>OV702291.1:265918803-270918803 GCA_916181665.1 Avena sativa
AACAAGAGGTATGCTTATGACTCTAACGATGATGATGATGAGGAATTCGAGACCTTTATGGAGCAAACAAAGAGATGATGGAAGCAACCGCATTGCCTGGCTATGGTGAAGCCTGAAGACGACGAAGAAGAAGTAAAGAAACCCCATGGGAAGGGGTGCATGGAGTCACTCAAGTTCATCGCCACCGACTACTCTTCACCCAAGCGTAAGAAAGCTAACCGACCTGATGCAGGAACTTATCAGGAGACTACGGATCATACGTCTATAATAAAGAAGATTACCCTGAACACACACATGAGCGTGAATCCACACAAGGATTGGGGGTTCAACCTTCTGGGCGTGCCCATCAGCCCACACGTTCCAAAAATCGAACAGTGTCTTTGCAAGATAGAGAAGTATTAGAAGGAAGAGCTCATCCATCGAGAGATCATGCGCAAGCGCCTCTTAGATCTTGAAAGCAATAAGGAACTCAATGACGCGCTAAACAGAGTCGTGGAAGGGATGTTCCTCTTGCGTTCAGATCTGCAGGAGTGTCTTCGTCGATATTTGCCCTGGAGGAGACAAACAAGAAACTTCATGCAACTGTTTCCAACAAAACACCTTCACCCTGAAGAATGCCACGGTATCAAATAGTCGCAAGGGATTATTTGATCCCACCGGCTTGATTCTAAGCTTGGGCGAGATCTATAACACCTTGTAATCTATCTTACAGTTTTAGCATGTTTACTTTCCTGCACGCATGTTAGGTTTTGATTTAAGAATTTTCATTAGTTGCACCAACTTCAAGATCCCTTCTGCTCAAGGAAAGAATTATATCCATTGAGTTTCGAGACTTTATGATATTTGAAGTTATATTTTGATTCATGACTATTTTATTAGATGATTGAATTAGGTTGAGTGTTATGATACTTGTACAGCTGTCATGATTTTAGGGTCTTCGACACCAATAAAAGTATTAATTAAATTATGAGAAGAAGAATTTCGGTAGCATATTATAGTCAAAGGTTTTAAAAGCCAATAAAGGTAGTGAGAATGATCAAGCAGTTGTGCTATAAAAAGAAGAAGAAGAGATATCAAATATCAGCTATCAAAAGAGTTTCTAGGCAAAAGAAAAGTATAAGCTTGAAAATAAAAAAAGAGAGAGAAAGAATTATCATGAATCTTCATTACTCAAATCAAGTGCTCAACCAATTTAACCGTATGATTATATAATATGTTGAATCACTAAAATTTTACTTCATTGATACAAAAAGGTGTGGAAGCCTCTAAGTAATGTGATGTGTAAGGGTATGATAATACCCTCGAAATAACTTTATATCTGATATTGTATTCCTGTTTCAATTTCTGCCTCATTTATTGTAACGACTCGTGCCTTGTGAACATGATGATGTTGTCCATAAGCCACCATCTTGCTCCAGGATGAGCAAGAGTCTAGCTTGGGGGAGTTGATGGGTCCCAAATTGAAGCATATTTACCTTCCATTTTTGCATAAGTAGAATAAGGATTTTGGTATTTTACTGCGTTTGCACACACGTTTTGTCCTTGTTTCAACAGGATCCTGAATTACTAAGTCTCTTATGAACATATCAATTAGAACTATCATATTATATTGTAATATGAAATTTTAATTGATAAAAGTCATTTAATTGATTTATCTTCGCACCTGGGAGAATTGCAAACAGAAGGAAAGCTACTTCAGCATTAACGACTAGTGGTACAAGTGAACCACGCCCGTACCATCTACCCATACCACGCGCCAACAAGACCGCCTCGTCAAATACTTTCTCCTGGCAAAGCCGGATCACAGACCCGACATTCACAACAACCTTGAGCCACGAAAAACCACACTGGGAAGGGATCTGAAGGATGAACTTGGAGAAGGGAAAATCCTTTCTATTTCACGGATCATTGGAGGACATCGCATCATTCCCTTCATCATCAACCGATGCATCGTCATCACCACTATTACCCCCATCTTTCATTCATTAGATCTTATTGTAATTTCAGATTCAATTGTGGTTTGCACTAGATTTATCCCCATAATTTTATCCATCCATTTGATTATGATGATGTAATTGATTGCTTCCATGTGTGAGTAGTTTCCCTCGTTCTTGGGGAGATGGAGAAACCCTAGCACTATTATGAATTGAAATAATGATGATCTATAGTTGTGTCCATCGACTTATTCATCCATGATAGATTTATGATGTGTGTTTGATCTCTCTCTTTAGATGGTATGTGTAGTCGTCCACATATCATTTTCCTTCGGGACTAAAGAAGAGGGTGAAATCCTTTGGATGTGTTTGGAAGTGTGCCCGGAGGTATTGTGACTAGAAGCACCGGCTAGCAACCCGCATGGTCAAAGGTGGATTAAGAGAGATTCCCTAATCTAATTATGATATCCACAGGGAGACCCTTAATTGCGGTGGTCTCTATGGGTGACTGCTCTCAGACATCATAGCTGTTATTTAGACGTGACCTCATTCTTGGCTCAACAAAGTTACTCCCTATGAGCCTTGTAGTGAACATCTTATTATGGAGCTTTCTCCACACATGTTATGACACAATAAATAGGTTATCCTAATTATGATTAATAATATCATGCTAGAGGTGTATCCTACACCCCCGAGAATGCTTTAACCCTATTGAGTTTAACCAATTTCCCAAACGCTTTTGTTACTTGATTTATTTTACTTGTTTTAATTACTTTTCTACATTCAACCAAAAACCTTTCAAACAACCCTTTACTTGAAATCAAAGGTGGATTACAAGTATCCTTTGGTAGATGGTGACAAGGGGCATAAAGATCTTTACCAAATAGCTCTCTGTGGGTTTGATACTCTTATTTTGAAACTAGCTACAATCGAATTGTACACTTGCAGTCATTACTTCCCCTCCATAAGTCGTAGTCATTACTTTTTACTCAAGATCCCCTTGTGATTTGGCGACCATTGTAAGAATATTTGATTTCAATCTAACTATTTTGCACAATTGTTTCTATCCTTGATCTTATTGTTATGAGTGAGTACTCCTCGCGGGCTGTGGGTTGGGGAGAAACCTCATAGAAATTATGTGCATCTAATCTATGGGAGTATTGTGTATTGTTTGAAAGAGGTATTTGTATCTATTGTTTCTTTGTCTCTTCCCTCAATCTTTGGACTTGTAGGTACCTAAGATCCCCGGGATCGATAAAGGCTTGAGGTGAGATACCTTGCTAGCGACGATCTCATAGGAAACCTAGTGACAGAAAGGGTGGTACGGTCTTTGCTTAGCGACACACTTGGGATCACAGCAACATCACCTCTTAAGGCTTTGATCTGTGTTTTGCACTTAATAATCGTTTGTAGCCCGATACTTCGTGGTGCACTCGGTTGGATCAAAAGACTATTTCTATGCCTGCTGCTCACATGAGCTCTAGTATATTAGGATGTGTTTCCCACAAGAGATTATCTCTATTAAAAAATTACACATGATTATGCTTATTATTATCTTTTATCCCATATGATGTGCAGCTGCAGGTGGATCTTCAATCCTAGACTATCTCCATCCTTTGAATCAACCCACGATAAAATTAAACTAGATTGGTCTGGTAAATGAAGGTAAAACAAAAAAACAAAGTCTTGTAGACGTGTCCTTTTTAATTCCTTTTAGCATTGTTTCCCAAGGTTTGATTAAACCTAGGTATACGAGGGAAAAAACTATTATACTACATTTGTGAATTCGGATTGAAGTTATCACCGCCCACGGTAGTCACGGTCTATAAGCTACTTGGTGTGGACTTGGTTTTGGCCTTCCGGTACCCATAGATCTTCTGTAAAGACGGAGTAGTTGGCGATGTTTGCAGCTCACGATGCCACCCGCGCCCTCCCTTGCACCAAAATGGCAAAGGATGGATCTATCGGTGCTAAGGTCAGCCATCCTACTTTAGCACCGAAGAGGACGAACCATCTCCTCTTTATCGAGGCGGTCCATGTGGTCCACAAAGTCGTGCGGTGATCAGCAAGGTTTTATAGTCTTTGTACGTTTTGATATGAAGTTACAGTCACGCCCTTGGGGCATGCTCCCAAGGGATCCAAGGCTTCCGGGGAGCCCTAAAGGGGTGTGGGTGTGCCCCTCACAAGGTTGCCTCTCGAAGGCATCCCTGGCGAGGCCGGCGTCATATGGAGCGGGGCTCTTGAGGGGCGAAAGTCCCAGTACTTGGCTCATTAGGCAACATGCCGAGGCGTTGCGACCCGGAGAAGCCGTAACCATCCAAGTGATGGGCCTAGAAGCCGTTGGGTCATGGTACTCCGGTTACCAGGACCCCGACAGTTTTTCAGAATTTCCTTTTATTTCTCCAATTATTCTACAAGGAGTTAAGCTCTCATGTGATTTTCTGTCATCCTGGGGAAAGGAAGTGGTTCCACATATTGTGGCATTTCCCTTGGCAGCTACTTGGGAACATCAACCACCATTTGCACTTCTTTAACTAGTTTAGGAGGTGGAGTGTATTGAAGCCATTATTTCTTCGGTGCTCTAATATATTCTTTAAAAGACTGAAGAATTTGCAATACAATATCATCATCAAGTTGAAGTTCATCAGCTATTTCTTTTGTATTTATAGTTTCTTTATAAGCATTAAGGCAACCCTAATGTATTTATATTCCATCTTCATCTCCTAAGTCAAACCCCAAGTTTCTCTATTATGGTGAATTTTTTTCTACAAGATTCCAAGCTTGCTCAGCCGTGAGGTCCATCAAAGACTGGCCAGAAGATCAATCGATTTCATTGTTAATATCTTGGTTTAGTCCTCCATAGAAAACATGTAAAACATACCATGGTGGTAAATCATGATGTGGACATTTATCAACCATACATTTATATCTTATATAGGCTCTTACCAAACCTTCGCCTGGGCGGTTTTGGAAATTGTAATTACTCTTCTTGCTTTGGTGACCTTTACCTTAGGATAAAAAGAAAATACAAGTTCCTTTTTAATTTTCCCAATTATTGTTTTTTTGTAGGACAAGTTACCTACCAAGCTAGAGCTGTGTTGGTTAGAGTTTGACTGAACAATTTAAGTTTCAATTCATCATTAGGATAACCTATCAAAGTAATGGACCAACATAACTTGATAAAGAAACTTAAATGAGGATATGGACCTTCATTGAGATCATCTCCTGCAAAGCTTTTTTCTTTCATAATATAAATTAAGCGAGGATGAATCATGTATTCTTAATTGTTCCCCCTTGGGAATTCTTTGACAATCCTCTATTAAACATCCTGAGTTATTCAGTTGCATCAGGCTTGTTCATAAGCCCAAGCGTAGTCATGGTGTTTTACCTGAAACTAGGATACAACTTTAGTATAATAATTAATAAATTAGCAACTAAGAAAAAAGAGCAAAAGCGCTTAGTTCCTCAGCAACGGTGCTAGAAAACAGCTTAATGACTCCAAGTGCATAGATCAATTGTATCTAGTTTCAAAAGTAAGCGTATCGAACCATATAGAGCTATTTGGTTAGGGTCTTTATGCCCCTCGTCACTATCTATCAAAGGGTACTTATTAGTTGTCCTTGATATCAAGTAAGGTTGTTTTGAAAGGGTTGTGTTTGGTTGTAAAATAGTAAAGAATGTAGTAAATTAAACGAGTGCAATGAGAACTATAATGGAACTTCAGTAAGGAGAAATGTTCTCGGGGATTTAGGATCCACCACTAGCATTGATATTAGTTATGAGTAGGATAAATATATGTATTTTGTTATGACAAGTGTGGGGATAGCTACATCATAAGATGTGCCCTGAAAACCATCGGTCATCACATCTCTGAATAACCACTTCAACGATCTTCGTCAACCACCTATTGATCCATTACAATTAAGGGTTACCCCGTGGATATCGATATGAGCTTAGTGAATATCTCCTTATCCCTCTTATCCATATGGTAGAGCGTCGATCATGGTATGTGCATGCCGTATGCAATACCATACTTCCAAGGGTAGTTCCCTCTCTAGCCCTGAAGGAAAATATTATGTGGTTGACTTCATATAATATCTAGAGAGAGAACTAACACATAGGCATATCACAAAGTTATAGATCATCTTCATTTCATATTATAATATTGCTAGGGTTTCTCTATCTCTCCAAGAACAAGGTAAAGTGCTCACACTTGGCTATAAGCAACAACATCATCGTAATCATATGGATGGAATGAAAGTATATGGAGGAATTTGAGTACAAATCCACAATAGTAATTGGCATTATAACTAATGGAGGTGAATGAAATGGGGAATGATGTTGGTGATGGAGATGCAGCGGTTTATGATGAAGGGGATGATGCCTTGTCCTACCATGATCCGTGTAGCAGCGGGGATGATGCCTTTCTACAAGTTCCTCCTCCAGATCCCTTCTAGAGGTGGAGTTTCAGTGTTCCTGGTGTCTGCTAAAGTCGGATCTTAGATCCTTCTATGCAAGGTGAAGCCACTAGAGGTCACTACGGGCATGCAGTACGAGCATGCTTCCCCCGTACTGACATTCGTTATGGCCCCTAGTGTCTCTACTCGTGTCCTCCTTTCATCAAGTTGCGTGGGAAATTATTTAGATGACTTTTATCATGTCAAAATATCATATTAATACATAATATGACATTTCTTATTGATATGTTCATCATTGTCTTAGTATTTTAAGATCCTAATGAAACAAGCATAAAAGATGCACGCGAGCATGTGATGGCTCCCAAGTGCAGGAGATCAATTGTAGTACTCTTCGAGGAGATGAAGGTATTAGTTAGCAAATTTGACAAAGGAAATAATAGTAAATGCAGTAGATTTGGTGTTTTTGGTTTGTAGTTTATCAAAAATATAAAATGCTGAAAGTAAATAGCAATAAGTAAATGCTCTCAATGAAAGAAAGCCCAATCCTCTATGCAGCTAGAGGACAAGCTCAAGTGTGTGTGAACTTATATGTGACAAGTGTTCCCGAGGGCAACATGGATTTACTTAGCATAAAGATTTCTACACAATATGGTGAATATGTTATCAAGTATCATTCCCTTAGGGCGGAGACTAATTATGTGTAGCCACAAGTATAGACTAAATACACCACTTATGATGGGTCCTAGATCCATTTACATGAACATCTAGGAATCATTAAGACATACATGTCCCACCATAGCAATAGGTTCATTGGTCCCCGACATATAATCCCTGCAATGCAACTCAAAGAATTGGAAAATGGTTTATGTCAATTCCGTCCCTTCCAACCGCTATCATCGCATCAAATTATTCTCCGTGAGCCCATGTAGGTGAAGTAATATGCAGTCGTCGTTCGCATAAAACCATCATAAAACAATATAAAAGATAGAAAACTGGACCACATACTCATTGCATATTTTATGGAAATCATAGCCAATTCATCCTATGCCCATATAGGAACATGGGGATCTACTCACAAGTGCCAAACATGATCTGGATCAGTAGCATATGGATTACATAATCTGAAAATATTATCTCTCCACCAAATAAAGACAAGATGCCAATCACAAACATGTAAATAGCCCTTAAAACAATATCCAGGGTTCAATCAATCACAAACTATGAGGGGAACAAGATGAATCTTGGAGATGGTGATGGTGATGAAGATGGTGCTGGTGGAGATGTTTGATGGAGAGGCCTCCCCCCATGCCTAGGAGGAGCGGTGATGACGGTGGCATTGATTTCCCCTTACTGGAGGCTTCGGTGCAGCAGGATCCGCCCCCTCCCAGAGTAGGAGAGGACTTCCACCTCCGTTGCTGCCTCTGTAAATCGTGGGAAAAATATAGCGTAGGTTTTCTGGCGATACGGAGGCGTCTGTAAAAAGGAGGAGCCGAGACGATGCTCGAGGGCCAAAAGAGCCCATGTGGCGCGCCTAGGGGGTGGGCGCGCCAGCTGCCCTCTTTCGGGCCTCGTGGCTCCACTCGCTTCATTCTTTGGCCCAAGTTGGTTCTGCTGGTGAAAAACTTATCAGTTATTTTTTTCTTTGATTTATTAACGTCCAGAAGGTACCGAAACAACAAAAACATGAAAAATGAGGTTTTCTGCCTCCTAAAAATTAAATACTAATGAAAGGGATTTTGTAGGAAAGTCCCGTAAATCATCTAAATTTGCATAAATAATTATGAATCAAGGTAAATATGATTCTAAACAATACATATAGGTCCAAAAAATGATGATACAAAATGCAAGTATCAGCGCAGTAAAATACCAAAATCCTACTGCTACATATGCAAAAACATTAACTAAAATTCTTTAAATAATCACTCATCAACACGCAACGTGCATGCCACCAGGAACCGATGGTGTGAAGCATGTGTGCATGAAACAAAGAGAGCACACATGGAGGACGAGGAGCGAAAGCTTACCGAGATTTTGGAGGTGATAGTGTACAACGATGGTGGAGGGGGTAGGCAATAGGTTCGGCGAAGACGAAGTAGATGATGGCCTTGACATAGATGGAAAAATGTTGACGACTACAAACTTGGCCACAAACTGCGCGCCCATGGCCTTCGAAGAAAAACTTGGTGGTGTCGGATCCTGGAGGCTCTAGTCACTAGTTTCAGCGAGGAGGATGACGACAGTGTGGTGGCTCCATCCCACTGATATGCCGACCTCAAGTTGGAGTAGGGAAATGGAGGGTGAAGAAGATTCTCCAATGGATCTTCTTGGTCTCTCTCTATCAGTGCAGAAAAAGAAGAGAAGAGGGGGGGGGGGGGCTCTACAAAGAAGGGGTGGAGCTAGGGCTAGGGCTATGGCAGCATCGGGGATTATATGGAGAGAAGCACTGCATGGGAGCCGTCCCATCAAGAGCTGGGCGACATGGACACGTCGGATGCAGTCTGGTACTGGGTAGGAAGAAGACAAGGAGGAGGCTCTCCATCGAAGGTGTACGGGGCCAAGGAGAGGAAGAAGTGGGCTGGTCCAGTGGGGAAGAAAGAGGAGAAAGGATAAGCTCTGAGTGAGCTTCCTGCGGTTGAATGGCTACTGGGCCAAGTGAGTAAGATGGGTTGCCACCAGGTTTTTCTTCTCCTCTTTCTTTTTCCTGTTTTATTTGTTTTTGATTTGTTTGATTCAAATTCAAACCAGCATTTAAACCAAACCCTTTTGAACTTTTTGCAGGAACATTTGAATAGAAGTTTTTTAGGACAAAATAAGACAAGAAGGGAAATAGAAATAAGGGGAATGATGATGCCCACATGATGTCACGATGATGTAGAAAATAATATAACAAGCAATTTCTAATTGAGGATTTTCTAGGATGCCACATTAGCATAGAAAAGTCTAGAGTTTTGATACATGGGTGCATGCTCTTGGCTCGGCTCATTTCTAGATTTTTAACATGCGTGCTTGGAAGATCAAACCACTAAGGATGGACCGTAGAAAGATCGAACGAGCAACCTTAGGGCATCTCCACCGGGTCAATCCAACCCGTCCCGGCGCATCCGAACCCGTCCGCGCAGATGCGTGTGTCGTGTGCGGTCTCCCAGCGGCACGACCCATCCGTCCCGACGCGCCCGGCTCGCCCCATCCATGCATCTAATTTGCGTGACCAATGGGTCGGCCCGGACAGCGCAGCGCCCGGGTGTGTGTCCGTCCATCGGCCGCTCGGGGCCCATAAGGAAGTGAAGCATTAGTATTTAAACTAGTTTTTCATTAGATTTGGCCCTGCCCATTACAAAAGGGCACATTCAAAAATTAAATAAGGGGGACTGCTGCTGCTGCTGGAGGAGACCGTCCCTATGGCTACTCGCCGTTGTTGCCCCGGCCACTGTTGTCGCGGCCACCGTTGCTGGCCCCATCAATCGCCGCCCTAGCCGCCCAGATGGCCCCTTGCTAGAGGGGATTGTAACGATCGCGCGCTCGGTTACGAGCCTCCTCTTGCCGGACACCTTCGCGCACTCCGCCACCGCCTGGTTGGCCAGGGCCTTCTCCATCTCGGCCGCCCCGTCGATGAGAGCCCAAGTGGTCACCACCTCAGCGGCCGTAGCCACGAGCAGCTCCTTCGACACCGCGTCGATGGCGTGCTCCGCCGCTTCCACCGCACTACGTGCGGCGGCGGTGTGGCGAAGCTCGCAGACGGCGATCTTGGCCACCTCCTCGAGCTTGATCATGGCCGCCTCGTGGCGGATCTCGCGGGGGGCAGCTAACGCTGCCTCCTTGGCCACCGCCTCCACCATCTCCTTGGCGGCGACGTGGTGAACCTCGCGCACCTGTGCGGCCACCGCCACCACCTGCTCCAACACTGCCTCAGCCACACGGCCTTACTCTTCGAAGGCATCCACCTCCGTGTCGGCCATGCGCTAGGACAGGAGCGTGGCCTGGAGGTTGACAGCGTTGTTGTTGGCCTCCTGGTAGCGGGCGTGGCACAACTCCCTAATCTTGGTCCAGTTTGCGAGCTTCCGGTGAGGCATGGCTGTGGTTTTTGCTGTGGCAGGCTAGTGTTTCGGCGGTGGTTCTTGCTTGGACTAGTTGTCTCAGCCGCGCCGCGCGGCCGTCTTTTATAGACCGCGGTGAGGGCAGGAAATGGCCAAGGAGGCGCGTGCGGACGAGAAGGCGCGTGCGGTAAACGGAAAGCAACAATGGCGGGAAATACCTGCCGCACGTAAAGCCGCCGGCGCTGATAGCCGACGTCGCTCGCTATTAACGTCTCATCGCCGGGGTGTCAAGCGGTGACAGTGGGAGGAGACGGACAAATGGGTCGGGCCGCTAGGCGCGGCTGTCCAGACATGCCGGACTGCGGTCCTAAAGTGACCGCCGGTCGACCCAAACGGATAGAAACGGACCGTTTCGATCATGCGTTTGGGTCAGCCCGGTGGAGATGCCCTCGTGCTGCCCGAATGTAATTAATTGAAATGCATGAACTACACATGGTAGCATATATATGGGCACTTCTTTTGATCTTGTGCTTATAGAGAAGTCTGCTTATGGATTTTGGTGGGGAGAAACTCCAGCGGGGAGAAGCTCCCAGAAACCGTTCTTCCTCTTCTTTTGAGCTTCTGAAATTTGGGCTTATTTGTTATGTTGAATTGTATAATGTCTGTAGTACCCCTAAATTTGCTATGTTGTGAAGCATAGAGAAACTTGCGAAGAAAATACTCCCTCCATCTTAAAATACATGTTGCAAACTTTTTAAAATTTAGATATATCTAGACACTAATCTAGATACATCCAAATTTAGACAAACTTTCGACATTTATTTCGAGACGGAGCGAGTATATGTTATCTATGTGGCTCAAACTAGATATTTATACACAAACAATGATCATTAAATGCTAACAACATATATATACTCCCTCCGTCCACAAAAAAAGTGTACTTCCAGCTTTTAGTGTAAGTCAAACTTTTTAAAATTTGACTAACTTTTTAAACTAATCTAGTAACATATATGACATGAAATTTACAAAGTATGGAAGTACATTTAAAAAGGGATCTAATAGTTTTAATTTTGTGTCATAAATATTGCTACATTTTCTATGAAGTTGGTCAAAATTTATTAAGTTTGACTTAGGACAAACGCTAGAAGTACACTTATTTGCGGACGGATGGAGTACTCCCTTTTTTCCAAATTAGGACGCGTATTAGGTTTGGTCAAAGTCAATCTTTATAAAGTTTGACCACTATATGTAAAAACATACTAATTTTTCTAAGTTAAATGTATATAATATGAAAATATAGTTCATGATAATTCTAATAACATTGAGTTAATATCGTAGATATTCATACTATTTTCTAGATATGAGTTTGACTTTGAATAAAACTAATATGCGTTCTAATTTGGTAAGGAAGGAGTACTCCTCTAATACCATAGTATTAATAATCAGAACACCAGAGGTGTTGGCTGATCCATTGTACGCATGTACATGAAGCACTAATGGGACATGGACAGCAACACCACTGAACGTGTCGTTTCCATGTGTAGCGTCATCAGCATGAAGCCGTGAGCATCTAGTAGAGTGGCATTCAGTTGTAAATACAGATGAAAATGGGGGGAAATCAGTTTACCGATTCGGTTCTGTAAACCGTAAGGTCGGGAAATGGGTGCGAGGGAGTTTCTCGAATTGCACTGGGCTGGAGCAGAAGACTTCTTTTGGGATTCATGTGCCCACGGCCTCTAAGCCATCCCAGAAGCTAAAAAGAAGTCCCCATACTGGTGCTTTGCCACGGACTAATTTTATTGAATATTTTTGGTCATTTACAATATCACCAATGCAAATCAGTTTTTTATCCACCGGATGAAGCGTTCTTGATCCCGATGCATTTACCATCTTCTGTCGTCCCACCTTCAAAAATTTGATTATCTTTCTTGATGTTAGTGTGTCTACATTCAGAAAAACCTACTCCTTATCCAACGTCATTTTTACTATTAAATGAGAGTTGATGTCACTAGACACGTTACATCTAACATTGGAAACATCTAGACTATATGATTCACATCCGCCTCTCATAGGTTCCATGACCAAATAAGGAAAGATCTTAAAACATCACCACACAAACAAAAAATCACGAATTGCATGCATAATTTAAGGGGATTTATTGATTCTTTTCTAAATAATTACCGCATGCGATAGATCTTGAGAATTTATCTTTACTATTAAATGAGAGTTGGTACGGATAGGTCGTCACTCGATAATTTGATATCAAACACTGGAAGTATCTAGACCATCTGATTCACATCCGCCTCTCGCAGGTTCAACGACCAAATAAGGCTATATCTTAAAAAACCACCGCACAAATGAAAGATCATGGATTATATGCACAATTAATGAGGATAACTAATGATTCTTTGCACCCCGGGGCCCAGCAGTTAAACATAATGTTGAATAGTTATCAGGCAAAAGTGGTAAGGCAAACGACCATCGAAAAATAAATTTAGACAGTTAAACATAAGAATAATAGGATCGTGAATTTCCTATGGTATGACGCATCCGTGGCATGGATCGGTAGACGAAAAAACACGGTTCTGTGAGCTGATGCAAATTTCACATCGATAACTTATGGTGAGCTCGGTGTTTCGATTTTGTCACGTGTCACCGTTAATTCATACGCGCGTGAATGTCTCGCGTGTGTTTTTATAGCTCGTCTGTACGTCACCTACGATATCACGTGTTATAGCTGATGACTGGAGTCATCTTGAACCTTTGATCGCAGCACAATGTTGCCCTTGGCACCAAGTAATAAGAAAAAGGACATAGCATAACAGCGGTATAGGCCTCCCGAAACATTGAAATAGATCCACCGACGTTGGTACACAATTTCAGGTTGTCTCTTTGGCAATAAAGGCCTTGATGAAACATTACGAAAAAACGAAGTGTCCATGTAAACTTATCTATTAGGAAGCATATCATATTGTTTGCTTAAGATGTCAATTGCATCACGAAACTGATAAGTTTAGAGACATGCACACATTTTGAAGCTACGCATGATAACTGAATAGTTTCATTTACGAAAGAGAAGGGATATGATGTGTTACATTTAGAAGCCCTAAACGTAAAAGTTGTTTACAAACATACGGGTGTAAACCTTTTTTATGACTATGCTACATTTAGCATTATCACAAATGTACAAACATATGTATACTATTATTTCGTGCCTCCACTGTCTCGTTATCATACTATTGGTTATTGCCTCCACTGTCGCGTTTTCATATTGGACAGTTGTCTTGACATACAACACGTGCCACACCTTTCAGCTGCTCGCCATAGTTTGCAAGACGCGCCCAATGAAAATATGCCCTAGAGGCAATAATGAATGTTTTATTACTTATATTTATATTTTATAATTAAGTTTACAAGAAAGGTTCTTTCTGCATGGAAAGGGTTGAATCAACATTCAAGTTTATTGACACTTGGTAAGTGAAACGAGATTCAAGTGTTTTGACACTTGGTGAATGAAATCACATGAATATTTTGATCAATATTATACACCGTGATATGTACATATCCAGATATGTCATAAGCTCTAAATGTTATGAGCGTATATCAGAATGATGCATAAAATGATCATTGGACGATAGTAAGGATATTCTTATAAGCTCTGGAAGAACTAAGAATATGTTATGTATGTAGAGGTGGCAAATAGTTTATTGTAAAGCGTTTGGTACTAATTTTTGTCACAAGATACAAGTTAAGTTTATCTTAATTTAGACTACTAGTCATTAATCCGTGCTACTGCACGGGCTAGAGCATGTGGTTTAAATATGTATTAATATTAGGAAAAGGATAATAATTTAAATTTTGTATGCATTTTCAAAACTTGTTCATATGTATATTGTAGAATGTCCTTTGTCTTCTTTTTTGTACTTGTAGGATGTCATGCATTGTCAGATAATTATTTGGGGAAGTTGTTTCTATTAGTAAAACTAAAGAAGTTTGCCTTATATGTCGTAGGACAATTTATTCATTGTTAGATAGACTTATAAAGGATATATACATGTGAGTTCTAGGTGATAAAAGAGTTCTTTCTTCCTGTTGGCATGTGCAAGTACAAAATGCCAAATATTTCTATAGTGGTATACTTATCTATATTTAAATATATGATTAACAAAAATTCAACATAACATCGGCAGTCAATTGGTTGGTTTCCGTTTCCTTTTGGGAGTAGAAAGGATAACCACATTACAAAATTATTTACATGTAATTAGTGAACAACAACTGCATGTCATCTATAACGACCAAAGTGATTATGTTTAACGACCATAGCAGTTCAGAAAGTTACCTTAAATGTAATAACGATATAAAGTTTTTCAGAGGAAAATATAACTTGGGCACACTGCAGACTGACTTGCTGAATCTAAATTAAAGCTCAACAATAACTACATGTTCAAATACGAAAGAAGTTCAATTTTATTTCAGAAAGCTGTGAGACTTGTATAAAATTTCCAGCCAAGCCAAAAGCTAAACTGAGTTTATATTTAAACATTAATTTTTTTTAGCTCTACGTTTCAGTATAATTTTATGACATCAGGGGTAAAAGAATGCATGTACATTTGGAATGTTTCTTTCTCATGCCAATTAGGTCATCAACGGGTCACAAAATAGTGATGGTAACGATGGAAAGCAGGCAACCACACTAACAAAGCTTATACACAAAAAGAAGATAGACTAAATGTATTGATTTGTAAGCTAATCTAAGTTCCTCCACAAAAAGATACAGTCTGAAATATATAATCTTACTGCGTAGGTAAAATTAATACCTGATTTCAGATATTCTGTGCAGTACTAATCTTTCAAGAAACCACATAATCCTCGACATTTTCTATCTAAGAATTGTTGTTTCTGAACATTTCATAAAATCATAGTAATTCATTTGCGATGCTGAAGTAGCTCATGAAATCTGCACATAAATGAATCAAACATTTAACTGTAAACTTAATTTCCATGAATCCTCTTCCTTGTTGATGGTGTAGCTTTTCCCATCTACCATAATATGCTGAAAGACCAGCAAACGATGTTAATTCAGCTCAACCGAATGTGCAATTAGGTCATGCAGAACAGACATGAAGTATGAATTATTTGCTCATGATACATTGATAACATATATACTTGTCTAGTAACTGATGCTTACAACTATGTTTAGTTAAACTGCAGTTTCACATTACCATACTAATTATTTCCACAGTGTGCACATCAAGTAGCCAAGAAATCACGTGCTAAATTCTTTCTGGAAACTGCACATCAAGTAGTCGGACAATCAGAACGATACAATGTCCCAATACCTTTACCAGTACATCAACTAATTCCCAACTCATAAACATAGGTATGCATAACATCCCAAAACTCTAATCCAAGGTTAATCAAGATCAAATCTACCCAATTTAGGGTTAACAAAAACTTTTCCATTTAAAATCATTAAGCATTCATATGTGTGTGCATTTAAATTAGGAGTTGTTTTGAATTGCCATGTTTCAGTGATCCATTGGTTGTAAAATGATTCTAAGGTGAATTAAACATCATCTAGATCATCCCCAAGCAAATCCCAAAGAAAAACAAATCAAAAAGATTAAAGTAAGCAAATGGTCATTTGTGCCATTTTAACTAACTAGTCTACTTTGGCTATTCCTAGAACTCAAATCTTAATAGAAACAATTGTGGATATTTGCACCCCTTGCTAGTACAAGTAGTGATGTACCAAGGCCCACTTTGTTTCATCCCAAAAACTTTCAAACACTAAATTTAAATGACATTTGAAAATTGAATCTAGTGTAGGTATCAAGATCACACTTATTAAAAAACCACTCAAATGAACTCCATTTTCAAATCCCAAGAAAACCTAGATGCTTAATCATAAGTTACATCACTACACCAAAAATTAGCCCAAAATTCAAAACTTTTTCTCTTGCGGCCATTATGGCCTAACTATTACTGTTTTGGGGTTAATCTTGTCGAGCCATTTGGTGTGCATTGATCATCCTTGTCCCCCCTGAGTCCAACCAAGTCCCCAACCAGCTTCCCCCTTAGCCGTTGCAGAAGTGGCACGCCGCCCGTTTGAGGTCATCACCGGCCAGACGCGAACAGCACGCCAGAGACCACGCCGCGCCAAACCAGCATTCCCACTAGCTCCGCCCAACCCTACCGCCGCCCATGGTCCACCCCTCGATCAACCCCAGCCCTTGGACCACTCCCTAGTAGTGCCGCCCTTTATCTCTGCGAGCAAGCCAGAGTGCGCCAGAGCGCGATAGCCGTCAGCACGCAGCAGACCGCCCCTTGACCCCATCCCACGCACGCCGCTCCGCCTCGACCCCAGCAACCCACCAGACACAGCCGTGCATCGCCATGCGACCCACAGTCGTCGTGATCGCCGTCGAGCACCGCCCCTGTCTCCCAGAGCACGCGACGCTCCTGACCAAATGCCACCGCCCCTAGCTGCGCCATTAAGACGTAGAGCACCGCCAGGAGGCAAGCCACCGTCTGCCTATGCCGCCCATGCCGATAGCGCCCTGTATCGTCGTCACCGATGAGCTCGTCGTCGCCCCCTCGGTCCCCTCCTCGAGCCTATATAAGGAGGCCTTCCCCAGCCTCAATCTCCACACCATTCAACTACCCTCTCTCCACCAGTCATTCCCCACCTCTCGCCAGAGCAGCTCGAGCAGCAGGCCGCCGGAATTTCACCGGAGGCAGCCGCATCAGAGGAGGAGAAGTTGTCGTCGATTTCGTCCACCTCAGCCCCTGCCGCTACCTCTCCTGAGTCCGCCGTCGCCGTCCAGTTCGATTGCCCGCCTCGCTGCACTAGCTAGAGCCCTGGTATGTCCCCAGTAGACCCCCACCGTCCGTTTAGGGTTCGGTCTCGCTGGCGACGAGTCCATCGTCGACGAAGACTGTGAGCCGTTGATCCGCGTTAACCGTGTGGCCCAGATCGCTAGATATTGTTTCGGGTTTTAAGTCTCACTGACAAGCGGGACCAACTTGTCAGCCGCCCTCTGCGCCGCTGAGCGCCACTAGGCCGGCCCAGTTACTTTCCCGCATGACCCAGTTAATTCAAATATAGGTTTTTCTATTTTAGTTTAACTTCAATTTTGTCCCATAGTTCAAAAACCAATTAAGAGAGTTGTGCAAGTCCAAATTGAGTGATTCCAATTTTGTTGGAAAGCTTCTGAAAAGATATATCCAAGCCCGTTGGATTTAATTCATTTAGAGTTAGAGATCTCTCCTAATAAAAATAACAAGACAGAAGCATTTGCACATTCAAACATTTTTTATAAAATCAACCATATTAGCTTTTGAGTTGATTCCAACTCTCAAAAATCACATTTAACCATACCTATGTGAATATGTAATAATATTAAGGTTTGCATGTAGTGACTTTGGACTAGTACCAAATTAATGCTATATAGGAATTTCTAGTCACTTTAAATCATTAAATATTAAACCTAAACTTATTAAAATGAGATCCAACCTTTAAATCACATTCCCATATGTTAGAATATGTGGTGATGGCATGTGTCCATATGATCCCATATTTTAATTGGAGAATATTAAACCTTAGTAAATTTCAATGAGTAGAAATTACATTTCTCAAATAAAAAGAATGATACTAGTTCATTAAACCCTGTGATGCTTGTGATGATAATAGATCATCAAATGTGTGCCTTAGTATGCTAAGTAGACTAGTTAAGTATTGTTTGGTGATTGTGTATCTCGTATGTATTTATAGACGATAGTACCGACCAAGCTTTCGAGGAGGAGGAGTTCTACCAAGAGGAAGAGGAAGAAAACTTCAACCACTGCACCAACCAAGGCAAGCCATCATTAAGAATGCAAGCTAACCCTTGCAAGTAACCTAAGCAAGATGCATTAGGAATTCTTTGGGTTATACCATTTTGAACTTATACCTACTCCAAGTTTTAGTTTCAAGCTTTTACTTTCCTTACTTTACCAAAGTCCCTTAATTGTTTGAAGGTAGCATAAAAAGTATAAAACTTGACCTATCTCGATAACCTTAGATGTCATTCTATGGCATGAGATTGAGATTAGCATCCCACCTTAGTGAACACTCTTAACTTAGTAGCTTAGAGCTAAATCAAAACTTGAGTCACTTTAGATGGGAACACTTGGTGAAAATGAATTGTGAAAACCTTGGAATGATGAGTCATTCTATTGAGATGTTTTGACATGTGTTGAGAAACACAAATGGTTTATGATGATGAAAATGTTGAGGCAGGAGCCTTAGCCCTTTTACAAAACTGATGGTTGGATTCGGATGCGATACCATTCCAATTTTACCGTACAACCACAATACCTGAATTGGATAAGGCTTAGACGGAAGTTTATATGCATTAGTATTAGTTCCCTCGCGGGAGAGGTTTGAGCTGAGGCTACCTCTCGGTGTTGTCCACCTATGTAGTGCCCAAGATGATAGATGGTCATGGTTGGGAGGCCATGCTCATAGGAGAGGTGCCTATACTAGGGTGTGTAAAGGGAAGGTTATGTTTGATTATCTACATACTAAGTATGATGATCCAGGGTTATCCCTGACAGATGTATCGAATCTTGTGGTGAAAGTGTACCACCTCTGCAGAGTGTCAAACTATTCGAATAGCCGCGTCCGCGGTTATGGACAGCTGGAGTGGTCATACTGTTTCGTTGTCAGATGTTTTCACAATGACTTATGAAATGAACGATGAATCTTGACTTGACCACAACAGGGTTGTGACTATGGCAGTAGCTTCCCAACTTAAGTGATTCTAGAACTTTATTTTATCTTTCTTTGTTTCTGAACTCCGCTTAGGTTTCAAACTTAACTTTACAAGTAAACTTAAAGTTAGCAATCCCACTAGAACTACCTTACTTATTAGTGATAGTTTGCGAGTAATTAAAGAGTACTCATGGCTTTTGTCCCTAGCTATTCCTATGGCCAGACTACGAAGGAGACTACCAAGATGAAGGACAGCAGGATGGCTATGATAACCAGGTCTATCTTCCATCGTCAGCATTGCCAGTGCCACTGAAGATGGACCCCACCGCTACGCTTATTTATTCCGTTATTTGTTGTATTAAGACTGGATCATGAGATCCTTTATTCGTGTAAGACCTTATTATGGTTTATAATGGATGATGTACTGTGATATCCAATATGTTATGTCTCGCAAAAATGGTAATCCTAGGATTGCGATGTATGACATAACAGGCATCTGGGATTAAAAATCCGGGTGTTGACAGTATGAGTCTAAGGCTCCAACAATGTGATGCAATCGTACAAAAAATAGTTATGCAAAGATGCTAATTTAGCTTAGACCAACAACTACCTATTTAAGGTATCATTCCTAGTACACCATCTACAAAGAACACATCATGTCTACACTTGCAATTGCCTCCATTAATTCCATGCCCTATTCACCAAGAAAGAAAGTTTCTTCCAAGACCATCAGCAGCATCCTGCATCTTTGATGCCTAATACATCATGCGTGCCGGCCGGCCGGCAGTCTTGCTGCGAACCTGCAACCCCACAAAACCAACCAGGGTTATGAATCTGTAGACATAGCTACGTGTCTATTTCATCCTTTCGAGTACCCAATCTCTGGATTCGATCTATGGAGAACACTTCGTGTGTACCCATGAAGTTTCCGCGATGCATGCCCGTCAGCTGCATGGTTGTCACCGACCACCGTGAGAAACCAAACACTGTTCCGGCCGGCCGGCTGGTGCTCGCTGAAAGCCCTCAAGACCACTGAACCACCTAACACTAGTAGAAAATGGACCTTTGGTCTAGGGGTATTAGCCCCGGTTTTGCTACAAACCGGGACTAATGCCCCGGTCCAACGGCTAGATCTGGCCCCAGGGGTGGCATGCACTAGCCCCGGTTTGAACGGGACCTTTAGTCCCGGGTCGTGTAACAAACCGGGACTAAAGGGTTTCAGGCAGGCTAGGTCGGGCGCCAGACCCTTTAGTCCTGGTTTGTTATACGACCCGGGGCTAAAGATGGACCTTTTGTCCCGGTTCTAGACATGAACCGAGACTAAAGGTCTGGCTATATCTTCTTCCCCTGCCCGAGCCACCATTCAAGCTGGTGGCTCCTCTCTTTCTTTCTTGCTCAAGCTCGAGTTCATGCCCAATTGTTTCTCAAGATTTGTTTATATTTTGTGGTGCCACATCTATCCAAAGGTTCTAAAAGGTGAGAAACTTCATCCTTTGAACTCTCATTGCTATATTAGCTCATTTCATGCTCTATCTTGTAGATGGATTTGTGGATTTAGTTTGATAGTAATTTTTTCAATGATAACATGAGATCGATGTTTAGATTCTATCTATCTTGTATTAATGTAAGGAACTCTAAGGTAAATATCACAATATGTGGATTCTATCTATATATATGTTGTTTTGGCACATGGTCTCGAAATTTGATTTTAGAAGCACACACATGTGTGAGTTCATCATTCTAACTAGCTAGGCAAAATATCCTTCTTCGTCTACCTGTGTTCAACAAACTGAAAAAATTGTAACAAAGATAGGGTTAATTCATAAAATCTTGATAAGAAGACATCACAGTACATCTTCGAGAAGCTCCTCTATGGCGAGCTCCTCAAAGATGTCGGAGGATAGGATCCTAAGACATCTTCGAGAGAAGCTCCGCCAGAGTGGTGTCCTTCTCGCACCATCTTGGAGTTAATAACTTCTCTAGCTATAGATTAATACGCTGGGTTGATACATTGCAAATGTATCTATAATTTTTGATGTTCCATGCTTGGTTTTATCCACTTTCTTGTGTTTTCTTCCAACTTTGGAGTACTTTTCATATGATTTCTTGGAATAACCTATTAACAAGAGCAACAGTGTCAGCTGCATGTTTTCTGCTGTTTTTGGTTCCAGGAAAGTCAGAAAATGAATATTCTTGGAATTGGACGGAACAAAAGCCAAAGTGCCTATTTTTCCGGAAGTCATCAGATGCCAGAATACAAGACAGAGAGGGGCCAGAGGCCGACCACACCACCTGGTCGCGCGGCTAGGCTGGGCCCGCGCAAGGGGGTGGTGTGGTGGCCGCTGGCACCCCCTCGGCCTCCCCTTCCGACTATAAGATGCCCTCGGGACATAAACCCTAAGGGCCCGATCAAAAATCCACGATAAGTTTGTAGCCGCCGTCATCTCCATCCCTAGATCGGGAGGGATTCGGAGCTCTTCCCGGCACCCTGCCGGAGAGGGGAATTCACCCTGGAGGCCTTCTTCATCACCATGCAAGCCTCCAGTGTGATCCGTGAGTAGTTCATCCTTGGACTACGGATCCATGTAGTAGCTAGATGGATGGTTCTCTTCCTTTGTGCTTTCATGTCTAGATCTTGTGAGCTCCGTTCATGATCAAGATCATCTATTTGTAATTCTGCATGTTGTGTTTTCGGGGAACCGATGGATATTGAGATGCTATTTCAGATTGATTATTGATTCTATCATGTCTTTGTTATTTGTGATCTTGCATGCTTTCCGTTGTTAGTAGCTATCTTGGCCAAGTAGATGCTAGCAACTCCAAGAGTTAGTATTTATGCTCGATAGTGGGTTCATGCCTCTGGTAATCTGGGGAAGTGACAGAAATCTCTAAGGTACTAGATGTGCTGTTGCTACTAGGGAGAAAACAACAATCCTTTGTTCATAGAACAATCATATTGTTTACTTTACACGCAGTTTGTAAAGCAATAATCTGTTGCTTGCAACTTAATACCGGAGGGGGTTCGGATGATAACCTGAAGATGGATTATTAGTCGTAGATGCAGTTGGATGGCGGTCTATGTATAATGTTGTAATGCCCAATCAAGTCTCAAAGGAGTCAAGATGATTAGTATATGCATGTATTGCTTTCTCGATGTTTGTCAATTGCCCCGCTGTAATTTGTTCACCCAGCATGTTATCTATCTTAAGGAGAGCCACCTCTAGTGAACTATGGATCCCGGTCCTTTTTCTTTTACATTCACTCTACAATATTTTACTTCTTTGTGTTTACTTTCTGCAAACTATTACTTCCTTCCATTCGATACGTTTAATCCTTTGTTTTCATCAAAACACGGCGAGATTGACAACCTCATCGCAAGTTGGGGACATAGTTCTGTGGTTGTGTTGTGCAGGTCTCCATGTTGCTACTAGCACTGGTAGTGCGCCCTGCCAAGGCTCAGCTAGCAACACCTTTGGGGTGTTTCCTTGCTCCTACTGGTTCGATTAAACCTTGGTTTCTTAACTGAGGGAAACTTGTTGCTGTGCTCATCATACCTTCCTCTTGAGGTTTCCAACGAGCTCTACATCAACAACGCACCAACAATTTTCTGGCGTCGTGCACTGAGCCATCAAGCATTTTTTTGGCGCCGTTGCCGGGGACTCAAGGACATCTTCACAAGGGGAGTCCCTCATAACCAATCTCTTTACTTTGTTATTTTTGTTTTGCTTAGTTTCTATTTGCTTTGTTTGCTTGTTTTGTTATCAAAAACACAAAAAAATTAGTTTTACAAGTTTGCTTTCTTATTTGAAAACCCAAAAAAATGACTACTCTTGAAAACACTAAGTTGTGCGACTTCACTAGCACCAACAACAATGATTTTATGAGCACACCTATTGCTCCACCTGTGCCTAAAGATACTTTCTTTTAGATAAAACCTGCTTTGCTCAATCTTATTATGAGAGAACAATTTTCTAGTATTGGTAATGAAGATGCTGCTTCCCATCTAAATAACTTTGTTGAACTTTATGAGATGCAAAAGCATAGGGATATAGATGGTGATATTATTAAGCTGAAATTGTTTCCTTTCTCTTTGAGAGTAAAAGCTAAAGAATGGTTGAATTCCTTAACTAGGAATAGTATTGATTCTTGGACTAAGTGCAAAGATGCTTTTATTGGAAAATACTATCCTCCTGCTAAGATTATATCCATGAGAAGTGAAATAATGAAGTTTAAACAACTTGATAATGAGCATGTTGCTCAAGCTTGGGAAAGAATGAAATCTTTGGTTAAGAATTGTCCCACTCATGGACTGACTGCTTGGATGATCATCCAAACTTTTTATGCAGGATTGAACTATTCTTCAAGGAACCTATTGGATTCTGCTGCTGGAGGTACCTTTATGACCATCACTTTGGGTGTTGCGACAAAACTTCTAGACAATATGATGGTTAATTATTCTGAATGGCATACTGAGAGAGCTCCACAAGGTAGGAAGGTAAATTCTATTGAGGAAACCTCCTCCTTGAGTGATAAGATTGATATTATTATGTCTATGCTTGTTAATGGGAAAGCCCATGTTGATCCAAATAATGTTCCTTTAGCCTCTTTGGTTGCTCAAGAAGAGCAAGTTGATGTGAACTTCATAAGAAATAACAATTTTGGCAATAATGCTTATAGGAACAATTTTGGTAACAACAATTATAAGCCATATCCTCCCAACAATGGTAATGCTTATGGAAATTCTTACAACAATAATAGGAGTACACCCTCTAAACTTGAAGTTATGCTTAAAGACTTTATTAGTAAGCAAACTGCTTTCAATAAAACTATTGAGGAAAAACTCTCTAATGCTGAAAGAAATATAGCATCTTTGGCTGAAGCTCAATCTACTTTGAATAAAATGGCTGCTAAACCTGAAACTAATGAGAATCCCTTTGCAGCTACCAATGCTATACAAGTAAGAATTGATGAAAATGTTAGACTATTAGATGAATTACATGCTAAGTGGGAAAGAGAAGATGAAATTGCTAGAAACATTAGTGTTTCTACTATTACCACCACTAGTGTTGAGGCTAGTAATAGTTCTACTACTTTAGATGATAAATTTGACTTTGATCTTGATGGTTGCAATATCTCTAAAGTTATTAAGTTCCTACAAAAGATTTCTAAAAGTCCTAATGCTAGTGCTATGAACATGGCCTTTACAAAACACATTACTGATGCTCTCATAAAGATTAAAGAAGAAAAGATGAAACATAAAGCTTCTATTCCTATAAAACAAGAAGATGGTTGGGAACCATCATTAATATGAAAGTGAATGACTTTGATTTCAAAGCTTTATGTGATCTTGATAGTAGTGTTTCTATTATGCCTAGAAGGATTTATGATATGCTTGATTTGCCTCCACTTGAAGATTGTTATTTGAATGTCCCACTTGATGATAATGCTAAAAAGAAACTCATGGGGAGTCTTAATGATGTTCTTATTATGGTCAACAATGCCTATGTCCCCGTTGATTTCTATGTTTTGGATGTTGAATGCAATGCTTCTTGTCCTATCACTTTGGGAAGACCTTTTCTTAGAACTGTTGGTGCCATTATTGATATGAAAGAAGGCACCATTAAATATCAACTCCCACTCAAGAAAGGTATAGAACACTTCCCTAAAAAGAGAGAAAAGATTTATTTTGCTTCTCCTATGAAAACAAAATTTGGTTTTAATGCTTCTTCATTTGAGAACACTTGATTCTTTATTTGCTTCTTATTCCTAACTTAAAGGCGTTAAAGAAAAGTACTTATTGGGAGATAATCCAAAAGTTTTAGATGAGTCTTGGAAGTTATTACCTCTGTAATAACCTCTCCTTATCCTTTTTATTTGCTTTTTGTGCCAAGAGTAACCTCTAATGAGAGAGAAGTAATGATTGGGAAAGTTGCTGTCCCGAAACAGATTTCTATGCTTCACCGTAAAAATTCGTGTAAAATCTCTGAACGTCTTTTTGAGGCGTGAATTTTTGTGCTTCTGCCCTAGGTCGCTATCTAACTTTCGTTAGTTTAACACTTGTTGATTTGAGCAACACAAGGTCTTCGGAAAAATTTGTCTTTACCTGCTGGTCCGTTTTGACAGATTTCTGCCATTTTCTGCATTTGCTTCTTGTTGGTTCCTTTTTGAGTTATTTTGGGGAATTGAGCTTTTTTGAGGGAAGTTCTACAGTATCTGGTGTTCTGATGGAAGTTTATTTGGTGTTAGAACTGAACCTTAAGACTTATTTATCTTGAGTGCACTAATGTTGCTAATAAATATTGTGTGAAGTTTTGTATGAAGGAAAAATTTCAGGTGTATGGAAGGAATGAGTAATGAGATGAAGGATGGACTAAAGCTCAAGCTTGGGGATGCCACGTGTGTCACCCCAAGAAATATCCAAGAAGTAACAGCGTAAAAGCTTGGGGATGCCCAAGGCATCCCCTTCTTCATCAATAAAAATCCCAGGTTTCTTCCAAACGCTTCATTTTTATTGTTTCATGCACAGTTGTGTTGTTCTTGGAGTGTATTCTTTTTCGTTTTCATTTTGGTTTTTCGTTTGCTTTGGTTTTCTTAGTTTGCTAAATAAATTGGTTGGACCCCCTCTTTCATACATTGGTTTGCAAATAGTTTGGTTTGGTTTGGAAAAGAGTAGGAAAGTTCATGCTTATGTGGTAAAAAGAGCTCGTTTTTGACTGTGGCCTATGCTTTGTCGTGCCATGCTTGATATTGTTTTAGCTTTATGCTTAGTATTCTTTGCTGTAGCATGACTTGTTATAAACAATTGAGATTGCTTAATGTGCCTTGGATGATTCATGCGTTGTTTTAGCATATTAAAGCATAGTATAGTGGTATTCTCCTTTGATGCTTTATTTGGGTTGACTTGGCACATGCTCACACCATGTTATGACTATCTCAAGTCACCATAGCCTTTATGATCCTTTAGTTTTCAACTTGTAGTATCACTTTATGCTTTGATCAATGATGTTTTGTCGCTCTGCATGATTATGGCCATTATTGCTCTCTTAGTTTGTCGCTCCCAGTCTTTGGCTGGGCTCCACAACAAAGTATGAGTTCCACTCATGCATCCAACTCCCTAAATCAAGTTATTCCAAAGAGTCCACCGTACCTACCTACTAGCTTATGCTATTCCAAGTATATTCATGCTTTTGTTTACCTTCCAAATTAAAATTGTTATGAGAAAACTAGTGATTAAAGCTCTAACGAACTTGATGGCACACTTTACTTTTCTTGCCCTTAATAAACTTGAACCATTGTGTCTCCTATGTTGTATATGCTTGCACTTATTTTGTCGGGAATTAGTAGAACCATGCTTTCATGGGGAATGCTTTCAACATTGCACTTGGTACTTGTACCTAGTTGATATCATGCTCTTTTGTATATGGATGTCGTCGGTGTGAAATGAAAGGGGAGCTTGTAAGTCCATAGAGTTATGTATATGTGTTAGAGAAACGCCTGGGCCGCTAGTCTAATCCATGCTGACATGGTGGAAACCTACAGCGTAACCATAATGAGCTGTCTATGAAGCATTCTTCTTATAAAAAAAGAGTCCTATATTGAGAAAAAAGAGAAAAGAGAAAAAAAAAGATACTATGAAAAGAGGAAAGAGAGAAAAAAGCACCATATTCCCATGGTAAATAAGAAGATTGCTGAGATGCTCGTTGTCTGCTTGCGTTGTCATTTTGATATGGGGATTCTTCCGTATCATCGGGCAAGGGATACCCTGTTGGCGGTTCTCTATGATACACATGTACTTATGATGACAAGAACTTACCGGTGACTAAACTTGAGTAGCATGAGGAGCAGCCCTCGTATACAAGGGACATGAGATTTCTGACTTATACTTCGTCAAGCATGTACACCATAGTTTGTTCACTTTAACCTTAATCACTTCAAGATGCTTATGATAGGGGCAATGAGAGCTGAAAGCTATAAGTATCATAATTTTTGGAAGCTCTTTATGAGACTTGAATCCCTACTTCCTGTTACAAAAGGCCTTTCTTCCACCATTATATTGAGTCTCCACCTTCTACGTTTATGCACCTACTTTGAGAGCATAGTGGCCATTCTTAGTTCTATGTGCATTGTCCCAAGACTAGTTGATTGATGCATACTTTGATATTGCTTGTTTTAAACTATTGTATCTAGTCACTCTTATGAAATTTTAAGGTGTCCTATGCATTTATATTTGCTACTCTATTGAGGGACAAGCTGAATACTTTTATGCTATGATTTCTTTATGTGAAACAAACAAACGTCTTGCAAAGCATTGTTATTCATGAATATTTTGTTTGTGTCTTTTCATGTTGCATCATAGTTTCTTTGCTTATTGCTAGAACTTTGTCTTTCATGTTATGATTGAAGTACTATGATCCTAGCTTTGAATGTTTTACAAATACTTTGATCAAGTCTTTGATGGTGCATGTCACCTCAAAAATTATCCTTTCTGTTTATCACTTACCTACTCGAGGACGAGCAGGAGTTAAGCTTGGGGATGTTGATACATTGCAAATCTATCTATAATTTTTTATGTTCCATGCTTGGTTTTATCCACTTTCTTGTGTTTTGTTTCAACTTTGGAGTACTTTTCATATGATTTTTTGGACTAACCTATTAACAAGAGCCACAGTGCCAGCTGCCTGTTTTCTGCTGTTTTTGGTTCCAGGAAAGTCAGAAAATGAATATTCTCGGAATTGGACGGGACAAAAGCCAAAGTGCCTATTTTTCCAAAAGTCATCAGATGCCAGAATACGAGACGGAGAGGGGCCAGAGGCCGGCCACACCACCTGGCCGCGCGTCCAGGCTGGGCCCGCGCCAGGGGGTGGTGTGGTAGCCCCTAGCACCCCCTCGGCCTCCCCTTCCGACTATAAGATGCCCTCGGGACGTAAACCCTAAGGGCCCGATTAAAAATCCACGAAAGAGTCTGTAGCCGTCGTCATCTCCATCCCTAGATTAGGAGGGATCTGAAGCTCTTCTCGGCACCCTGTCGGGGAGGGGAATTCACCCTGGAGGCCTCCTTCATCACCATGCAAGCCTCCGGTGTGATGCGTGAGTAGTCCAGCCTTGGACTACGGATCCATGTAGTAGCTAGATGGATGGTTCTCCTCCTTTGTGCTTTCATGTCTAGATCTTGTGAGCTCCGTTCATGATCAAGATCATCTATTTGTAATTCTGCATGTTGTGTTTGCGGGGAACTGATGGATATTGAGATGCTATTTCAGATTGATTATTGATTCTATCATGTCTTTGTTATTTGTGATCTTGCATGCTTTCTGTTGTTAGTAGCTATCTTGGCCAAGTAGATGCTAGCAACTCCAAGAGTTAGTATTTATGCTCGATAGTGGATTCATGCCTCTGGTAATCTGGGGAAGTGACAGAAATCTCTAAGGTACTAGATGTGTTGTTGCTACTAGGGAGAAAACAACAATCCTTTGTTCATAGAACAATCGTATTGTTTACTTTACACGCAGTTTGTAAAGCAATAATCTATTGCTTGCAACTTAATACTAGAGGGGGTTCGGATGATAACCTGAAGGTGGATTATTAGTCATAGATGCAGTTGGATGGCGGTCTATGTATAATGTTGTAATGCCCAATCAAGTCTCAAAGGAGTCAAGAAGATTAGTATATGCATGTATTGCTTTCTCGATGTTTGTCAATTGCCCCACTGTAATTTGTTCACCCAGCATGTTATCTATCTTAAGGAGAGCCACCTCTAGTGAACTATGGATCCCGGTTCTTTTTCTTTTACATTCAATCTACAATCTTTTACTTCTTTGTGTTTACTTTCTGCAAACTATTACTTCCTTCCATTCGATACGTTTAATCCTTTGTTTTTAGCAAAACACAGTGAGATTGACAACCTCATCGCAAGTTGGGGACAAAGTTCTGTGGTTGTGTTGTGCAGGTCTCCACGTTGCTACTAGCACCGGTAGTGCGCCCTACCAAGGCTCAGCTAGCAACACCTTTGGGGTGTTTCCTTGCTCCTACTAGTTCGATTAAACCATGGTTTCATAACTGAGGGAAACTTGCTGCTGTGCTCATCATACCTTCCTCTTGGGGTTCCCAACGAGCTCTACATCAACACCGCACCAACACTTTTCTGGCGCCGTACACTGAGCCATCATGGGTAACTAAAGCAATTCACATATTAGGGAGTGCCTCTATGGCGAGCTCCTTAAAGATGTCTGAGGACGGGATCCTAAGACATCTTCGAGAAGCTCTGTCGTAGTGGTGTCCCTGCTCTCGCACACCATTTTCAGTTTATATCTTCTCTAGCTAGATCAGTATGCTAGTGGATCTGATTAATTTCACATATTAAAGAGTGCCTCTACAGCGAGCTCCTCATCCTTAGACATATTCGAGAAGCTCTGTCGTAGTGGTGTCCCTGGTCTCACACACCATCTTGCATTTTTTCACAAGAATGCATACCTATTTATAGGTTAAGCAGCACAACATAGTGTCGGGCACTGATGACATAATGTCGACACACTCACCCCTGGCATACTGCTGCCACCCACCCAAAATAGTGTCATCATTTAATTTACTCGCTTAGTGCTACCCACTGAGGACATAGTGTCGACATGTTGTCTCCACATCCACATTTAGTCCCGGTTGGTCCCTCCAACCGGAACTAAAGGTTCATCATATCTTTAGTCCCGGTTGCTGGCTTTAATTTTGTTTTTTAGATTAGTACTAATTAATTATGATTATGCTGCCACCCACCCAAAATAGCGTCGTCATTTAATTTAGTGGCTTAGTGCTGCCTATTGAGGACATAGTGTCGACATGTTGTCTCCACATCCACATTTAGTCCTGGTTGGTGCCTCCAACCGGGACTAAAGGTTCATCATATCTTTAGTCCCGGTTGCTGGCATTTTGTTTTTTAGATTAGTACTAATTAATTATGATTATGTTTGATGTACTTAATTAATTATATAATGCAGATGAGCCGGCAATGGATGTATGCTGACCGACTCTCTAGCGAGTTCATTAAAGGCGTGCATTCTTTTCTCCTTGTGGCCGAGGCAAACAAGCGGAATGGTTTTATATCTTGTCCATGTGGTGTCTGTTGGAATCATAAGGAATACTCTTCCTCAAGAGTCCTTCACAGCCACCTATTTCGGTCCGGTTTCATGACCGTCTATAATTGTTGGACCAAGCACGGAGAAAGAGGGGTTATGATGGAAGACAACAAAGAAGAAGAGAATGATAATGACTACCCTACTATGTCCCCTGAATACGATGGTACTACAATGGAAGACATTGATGAAGAAAAAGATGAAGAACGAGCATCAGATTTGCACGATGATGATCTTAGTCGGGCCATTGCTGATGCCCAGGAAGAATGCGTAACTGAAAGGGAGAGGTTGAAGTTCAAGGAGATGTTAGAGGATCACAACAAATTGTTGTACCCAAATTGTGAAGATGGGCACAAAAAACTAGGTAGCACACTGGAATTGTTGCAATGGAAGGCAGAGAATGGTGTGACTGTCAAAGGATTTGAAAAGTTGCTGAAAATAATGCAGAAGTTTCTTCCAAAGGATAACGAACTGCCCGCTAGTACCTACGAAGCAAAGAAGGTTGTCTGCCCTCTAGGATTAGAGGTGAAGAATATACATGCATGCATTAATGACTGCATCCTCTACCGCGGTGAGGAGTACGAGAATTTGGATGCATGCCCAGTATGCATTGCATTGCGATATAAGATAAGACGAGATGACCCTGGTGATGTAGAGGGCGAGCGCCGCATGAAGAGGGTTCCTGCCAAGGTGATGTGGTATGCTCCTATAATACCACGGTTGAAACGTTTGTTTAGGAACAAAGAGCATGCCAAGTTGTTGCGATGGCACATGGAAGACCATAAGAAAGACGAGATGTTGAGACACCCGCTGATGGGTCGTAGTGGAGAAAAATCGAGAGAGAGTTTTCGGACTTTGCAGGTGATGCGAGGAACTTATGGTTTGGTCTAAGTATAGATGGCATGAATCCTTTTGGGGAGCAGAGCTACAGTCATAGCACCTGGCCTGTGACTCTATGTATCTATAACCTTCCTCCTTGGTTGTGCATGAAGCGGAAGTTCATTATGATGCCAGTGCTCATCCAAGGCCCGAAGCAACCCGGCAATGACATTGATGTGTACCTAAGGCCATCAGTTGAAGAACTTTTACAGTTGTGGCACGGACAAGGTGTACGTGTGTGGGATGAGAACAAGCAGGAGGAATTTGACCTATGGGCGTTGTTGTTCATAACAATCAATGATTGGCCTGCTCAGTAAGATTTCAGGACAAACAAACAAGGGATACAATGCATGCACACACTGTTTAAACGAGACCGAAAGTATATATTTGGATAAATGTAAGAAGAATGTGTACCTGGGGAATCGTTGTTTTCTTCCGCCCATGCACACCCTAAGAAAGAAAGGTAAGCATTTCAATGGTGAGGCAGACAACCGGTGTAAGCCTATCCGTTGTATTAGTGATGATGTATTTGATATGGTGAACAATTTAAAAGTAATCTTTGCAAAGGGTCCTGGTAGACAATCTATTCCGAAGGACGATGTCGGACACGCACCCATGTGGAAATAGAAATCTATATTTTGGGAGATACCCTATTGGAAAGTCCTAGAGGTCCGCTCTGCAATTGACGTGATGCACCTGACGAAGAATCTTTGCGTGATGCTTCTAGGCTTCTTGGGCGTGTATGGGAAGAGCAAAGATACACCTGAAGCACGGCAGGACCAACAGTGTATAAAAGACCGAGACGTCATGCATCCAGATCTATTTGAAGGTACTGCTAGCTACGCTCTTACCAAAGAAGAGAAGGAAATCTTTTTTGAAGTCCTTTACAGTATCAAGGTCCCGTCTGGTTTCTTGTCGAACATAAAGGGAATAATAAATATGGCAGAGAAAAAATTTCAAAACCTAAAGTCTCATGACTACCACGTGCTTATGACCCATCTGCTTCCGATTGCATTGAGGGGACTCCTGCCGGAAAATGTTCGAGTACCCATTGTGAAGCTATGTGCATTACTCAATGCAATTTCTCAGAAGGTAGTCGGTCTAGATAGTCTACCAAGGTTATAGAAAGATGTGGTCCAATGTCTTGTCAGCTTCGAGTTGGTGTTCCCACCATCCTTCTTCAATATTATGACGCACCTCCTAGTTCACCTAGTCGAAGAGATTAATATTCTCGATCCTGTATTTCTACACAATATGTTCCCCTTTGAGAGGTTCATGGGAGTGTTAAAGAAATATGTTCATAACCGTGCTAGGCCATAAGGAAGCATCTCAAAGGGATATGGAACAGAGGAGGTCATTGAGTTTTGTGTTGACTTTATTCCTGACCTTAAGCCCATCGGTGTTCCCGAATCTCGGCATAAGGGTAGAGTTAGTGGAAAAGGCACGCTAGGAAAGAAAGCAAGGATATGTATGGACGGACATTCTCTCACTAAAGCACACTACATAGTTCTGCAAAGTTCCACCTTGGTCGCTCCGTATATCAAGGAACACAAGAATATTGTACACTCCAACAACCCGGGGAAGCCTGACTCCTGGATTAGAGATGAACACATGAGGACTTTTGGCGGTTGGTTGCAGACACATCTCATGAATGAAATAAATGTTGGAGAGCAGTTGTACTTGTTGGACAGGTCACCATCTTCGACTATATTGACTTTCCAAGGGTACGAGATAAATGGAAATACATTTTACACGATCGCCCAAGATAAAAAGAGCACCAATCAAAATAGTGGTGTTCGATTTGATGCAACAGACGAGAATGGGCAAAAGGATACATATTATGGTTAGATAGAGGAGATATGGGAACTTGACTATGGACCTTTTTTTAAGGCCCCTTTGTTTCGGTGCAAATGGGTCAAGCTGACCGGAGGCAGGGTTAAGGTAGACAAGAAATACGGAATGACAACAGTGGATCTCAACAACCTTGCGTATAGAAATGAACCATTTGTCCTAGCCAATGATGTGGCTCAGGTTTTTTATGTGAAGGACATGTCTACCAAACCGAGAAAAAGGAAAGATAAGCAAAAGAATACAGCATACGATGAGCCAAAGCGCCACATAGTTCTTTCAGGAAAAAGAAACATCGTGGGGCTGGAGGATAAGACTGACATGTTAGAAGATTATGATAAATTTCATGAAATTCCACCCTTCGCTGTGAAGGATGACCCAAGCATCCCGTTAAGTAAGGAAGATGCTCCATGGTTACGGATTAGAAGAAAACCCTAACAATAGAGATGTGTGGATGTTGGTGATGTACAATATTATTAAACCTTTATTTTTAATGATCTGCTTATATGTATATGGACATGAACTATCTCGATCTCAATAGGTAGTATTGCAACATGCTGTGGCCAGACATTTATTAATATTAAAACGTAAAAATTATTCATAATCATATCTAGCCCTGTAGTACACAGCTTCAGGGTCGTCTTCGGAATCGTCATCGTCATCGTCGTCGCTCGTAGCACGCGGCTGGATCCTCAACCCTTCCTCATAGCACGCGGCTGGATCCTCTGGCCTCGGATTCACGATGCACAGGGGAGGGGGCTCCCGGATGACGACCCAGTACGCCCTAGGCCTTCACCACCACCACCACATTCTTGTGGCTATGCGGCTGGTGAAAGTGCTGGTACCTCAGGCGAGGATGGTCTCCCATGGCAATGTAGCGCATCACGTTGGCGATAGTCCGGTTCGCCCTCCACATGCGGCGACCATCCTCGTTGTGGTTCATTGGGGGTGGGCCGTCACCCTCGTACCTGGTGAGCTCCCTTTCCCGCCGGTTTGCGAAGAAGGCATTCCAGGTGTTGAGGTTGTCGGTATCCCAATGGGGATCCATCCGCTGCTCCGGCATGAGCTCGAGGTAGAAGTGGTTCATGATGGCCGCCTGGCAGGCCGAACCTTGAGGCACAGGAGGAACAGGAACCCCTCCAGCACTCAGCATCCAGCCGGGGCGAAGCCGGTACCCCGGCGGGCATGGGTAGCTGGAGGCGCGCAGCGCCTCTGTCTCCTCGAGCGTCAGAAAGGCCCAGTAAGGGGTGTCCATTGTTGTGAGAGAGAAGGTGTGGATATGTGGATGGACATGGCGGTCGGCCTAGATATAGAGGGAAATGGCGGGAGACCATGACGGGAAGCGGGGGAAATGGCGGGAAAACATGGCGGGAAGCGGGAAAATGGTGGGAAAACTTGGCGGGAAGTGGGGGAAATGGCGGGAATATGTTTTAGTCCTAGTTACTAGTTTTAGTATTAAATGTTATATTTCTAATGAGTATATTATTTTTTGTGAATATTTTGGTATATTATATGTATTTTTCTGTTTTTTAAATAATAAACTATATTTTTCCAACATTTGTACTAAATATAATACTTGTTAAACAATCGATAATTTCATTTAAGTTGTATAATAAAGTATGATAATAGATTTAAATTATAGATCTTCTTTTTCTGAAAATTTTGATATATAATACATAATTTTCTGAAAACTATAAACCATTTTCCTTTTTGGCGCCAAAAATAACCTTTAGCCCCAGTTTGTAATACAAACCGGGTGTACGCGCGCGGGAAGAGCAGCGGGCGAAAACACCTTTAGCCCCGGGTTTTAATACAAACCGGGGTAAAGGGGGTATAAATACCCCCACCCCCACCCCGGGTCGTGCCACGACACGGAGAGCCACCATCTTCTTCCCACAGCCGCACCGCGCCCACGCCGTCCGCCGCGCCGACGCCCGCGCCCGTGGACAGAGGAGCCCCGCGCCGCCCCGCCGCTGCCCCGTCTCCGCCCCGTGCCGCCTTGCCACACCGTTTTCGTGTCGCCCCGCCACGTCTCCGCACCGCCCCGCCGCACCTTCTCTGCCCCGCGCCCGCACCATCTTCGCCCTGCGCCGCCTCGGGTGATCACCGCCCCGCCACTATAATTTTGGTTATTATAGTATTAATTAGTATAATAGTAATAATTAGGTTATTATAGTATTAATTAGTATTATAGGTTAGTATTAGGATTTAGTATTAGTTAGTATTTAGTATTTAGTTAGTATTAGTATTATAGGTTATTATAGTACTAGGTTAGTATTAGTTAGTATATTAGTATTAGTTAGTATTTAGTATTATTATTAGTATTATTATTAGTATTAATATTTAGTAGTTAGTATTAGTATTAGGTTAGTATTAGTATTTAGCTATTAGTTAGTATTTAGTATTAATATTAGTTAGTATTAGTATTAGGTTAGTATTTAGTATTAGTATTACTATTAGTTAGTATTAGTATTAGGTTAATTGTATAAGTTAGTATTTATCTAGGGTTAGTTAGGGTTAGTTAGAATACTTAGTTAATTAGGTTTAGTTTAGTTAGTGTTAGGCTTAGGGTTAGTGTTATTAGGGCAATACTTAGTGATGTCGCGTCCTCCTCGTTTAGTTACTGTTTATGTTTTATGATTGTTTATTAATATTATTTAGTTATGCCGTGTCCTCCTCGTTCGAGCCTAACTAACCCTAGATGAGGAATCCGGGGATCATCGTCGACCAGGAGCTTCTTTGGTGGCGTCCACGAGGTCCAGGAGCGGTGCAGAGGGAGCCGGCCCCCGAGGAGGTGGTATGTTGTTGTATCAGGGAGGAGGACGAGCACATACGGCGATACATGTATCTTTTGGAGACTAGGTTATCCAATATTTGGCAGGTTCAGGGATCTCACCTGAGCTATTCTCCGGTGATGGTTCCTCTTCTCTAACTGCAGAGCTCTCATAGCACAGAACGCGGCATCCGAGTTCGCTAGTTTGATATGAGCGAGATGTATTAATAATGTACTTTATATTATGAGAGAGATATAAGCGAGATGTATTAATAATGTACTTTATCTTATATTATTGTACTTTATCTTAATGCAAAATTGTTTCATTATTAGTACGTATTCTTTTTTCTGTATCCGAGTTGTCGCAATTGTAATATTCTTTTACTTAATGCAATATTCTTTTTCTATATTAGTTAAGCTTTGGACGGTAGACATAATGAAGAGGAGCTTCTCAACATGATAGATGAGGGTACTGCGGGTTCTTATTAGGATGGCTCTGAGTATCTTAATTTGTCTAGAGGAGACGATGGTGGAGACGATAGTGGAGACGATGGTGCTGACCATGGTGGAGACCATGGTGAAGACACCATAATTATAACAAACTCTGTCGATGTATATAAAGCCTCTATCGATCGATCACTAGTATAGATGCACTAATTGATTCGTATATATGTAGTTACGAATGTTTCTTCTCTTAGACCTCCGCTTCTGACCAATCTTCTACAAGGACAAGAGGCCCGACACACAAGTTTCCCGCTGATGTCCGTTTCAGCATTGACTTCGTCTCTCCGCTGGGTCAACCGTTGGAGCCCAAAGAATCCGTGAATGCATTTATAACTCAATGCGGAGTGATTGTTAGAGACACCGTCCCGATCACCACGCGAAATTGGAATAATCCAGGAAAGAAAAGGGATCCAGTTGGGGCTAGTTTTGTAGATGACAGAGCAAGAGATGCGATGTGGAATTCTCTCATGACACATTTCACCCTACCAGTCTTGGAGACTGATGAGGTCACACAACAAATGACGAGGAAAGTCAAGCACTTTGCTCTTAAGAAGATGGGCGAACTATTCAAGGAATGGAAGAAAAGATTGTACCACAGGTATGTCTTGCAGAAAAAAACTCCTCCATTCACTGGCCCACTAGAGTTGCAGCAGGATAACTGGGCCGCATTTGTGGAATACAAGACCTCAACACCAGCTAAGGCAATGTCAGAAAAGAATAAGATAAATGCAGCCAAAAAGAATATCACCATCATATGGGCACAGATGGCTACAAGAGTGCCATGCCTAAGTGGGATAAAGATGAGGCTGACCTGGAGGCTAAAGGGGTCACTCCATCTACGTCTCGTTGGCCCAGGAGGTCAAGAAATTGGGTATTCGGGCATGGGGCATCGTATGACCCAAAATAGGGGAGATTGTTGCAGCCTAAGAAGTTTCTTCACCCAACAATGAACTTATTAAAGTGATAAAAGAGGTTGAAGAGGGAATGTTTGTTCCCGACAAAGAGAACGATGAGCTGACTAAGGCTTTCGGGAATCCTGAAAAGGCTGGATGAACAAGAGGGTTCAGACCTTCTTGTCCATGGGTTGTCCGGTTTCCCGAGCACATTGACACGTACAGAAGCTGATCGACAAAAACAAAGCGGCAAAAAGAGGAGGATACGGAGCGGTTCACGAGGTTTGAAGCCATGCTGCAGGAGCATCGCCAGGAGCTTAATGAACTTAAAGGACTCCGACAGCAAGATCCTGCACCAGACAGTACGGTCGGCCCATCTCAATGGAAAAGTAGCGTGGCTTCCACGGAGGGCCACGGTAATGATGCAACGATGGATGTGTACCCCATGGATGCAATTAAGAAGAAGACTAGTTCTGAGCTGCATGTTGAACTGAAGAATATATCCATGAAGGTGGCGGTCGGATTTGCTTTACCTTCTGCACCGGGAGCGACCTACCATTGCAATCCGATTCCAGCTGGCTATGCTCGTGTTGGTGTGGATGAAGTTCAACCGATATGTCAGTCACTACAGCTTGACATCCCTGGAGGTGAAGGGGAGACGACACTGGGAGAAGTCACGAGTGGCTTCATTCTTTGGAAAAAAGAATAGATCAAGTTTCCAGGCTCGACACCAAGGCCACCTTCTCCATCGAGAAACAATCCATCACCTCCAAGGCCACCGTCTCCTCCCAGTAAAAGTCCACCTCCAAGTGCACCGTCTCCTCCCAGTAAAAGTCCACCACCTACAAGTCCAATCCATGACCCCAACACGAGTCCATCTCAATCTACACAGCCGCCTCCACCCACTAAGGGCCAAAAGCGGAAGAATATCACCGCTCCGTCGAGTGATAACCGACACCCAAAGCGATAGTTGTCGCCCCTCCCAAGAGTACCGCTGGTTCCTCCCAAGAGGGCTTACGACCTGACCGATGAGGAGACCGATGCGGTCGTACGGGCCGAAGTGAATGCTCATTTTAAAAAGAAACAACATGAGCCAGAGGTCCAAATAAAACCAGAAACCAAGGAGCACTTTAGGAAATTACTGACGCAGCCATCCCAAGCTCAGTTAAATGTGTTAGATGACTATACACGATGTCTTCAGAATACACTGAAACAGAAGAGATCAGGCGGTAGAGGAAGCATCACAAAAGAGGTTCCCCAGTAGGGGGAACAATCAAAACAATCGAGTGGTAGCGGGAGCATCAAAACGGACATCTCCCAGCTGGGGAAACAAGCAAAACAATCGAGTGGTAGCCGAAGAACCAAAAGAGACGTTCCCTAGCTAGGGAAACAAGCAAATCAATCGCTCCTCCCGCTCCAGGTGCAGATACCCGAACCTCAACTATATGAGGTAGAACCTATAGATCCGGAAACGGCTAAGATATTGGATGAGTAATGTAATATGTCTATTCATGACATTCTTGATGGCGATATACCCAAGGCTGAGGTAGCACCCAAGATTGTTCACGGGGAGCCTCTGGTCAATTCTGAGAGGCTTCGGGATATGCCAACAAAAATGCGACGATTCCATGAATGGTACATGAAAGCATCAAAAGAACAACAATATTGGCTCATACTGAAGTTCGAAAATCGCATTACTTCGCTGAAAACGAGGTCCCTGTTGAATTTACAGAATTATTTCAGTTATTCAATCTAAAGGAACTTGACAAATCTATCCTCAGTTGCTATTGTCTGTAAGTGATTACTTTATTTATGTAATTAAGTCTCTATCTCAGCTTGTTCAATTCATTTCCGGTAAGTATACTCACTATATTCTTTTGTACGCTATATATAATGATACAAAATGAAGATTCTTGATTGTAAAAGAAAGGCTATCAATGGATTTGGGTTCATTGACCCACATCGAGTTCATGGAGCTATACTAAAGGATAAGCCACTGGAGACCGAGCACAACTTGTTTCGGTTTCTCACGAACCAACATTTTTGTAATGAAATACTATTTCCTTACCATGACGGCAAGTGATTTCTTATACACATTAAATTTTGCTTACTCAATGTTCAGTGTAAATGATGAGTTACTGACGTATGTAAACCTTGCGTAGGTACCACTGGATTCTTCTGAGCATTTCAGTTGACTTGGGAAGAGTTCACATCATGGAATCACTGAACAAAGACATTGAAGACTAACGCAGCATTATCGATGCGCTCTAGAGGTAATTTCAACCATTATCGCACTATATCGGTTTCTTTCGTTCATTTTCTGGGATATCAAGTGGTTATTAACTCATATATTCATTTTCTTTGTCGGGTAGGGTTTGGACATGGTTCAAGAACCATGTCCGCGGTCAATGGCGTGAGAAGCTATTTTTTAAATTGCTCTCGGTAAGTAGTACGAGCTAAGTCGGCGCATCTAATTAATTCTTGTTTATGTGCATTTATCATGCTAGAGTTATTATTTGATTGAATTTTATTCTTGTAAAGTGCGCGAGGCAGCCACGAGGGACTAATCTATGGGGATTCTACGTGTGCGAGTTCATTCGTATCACTATTGAGAAGCCCTTGGAAAATATTCGAGTAAGTAAACAATATATTCACCCTTTATTTTTATTACAAAAAGTTTTGTTGAGTCTAATTCATACGATCTCCTTCTTTATATAGTTGGACGCGATGCGGGACAAGCTCCTAGCAGAGGACCTCCTAATAGCAATCCAAGAGGAATTTGCTGGATTTTTTGTCGACGAGGTCATAGACCCACGCGGAGAATACTCTCTACGTAGACCCTAAAGCATACATATAATCTCCATGTAATCAAATAGACATGCTCTGGACCCAGTTGGGACTCCATGTATGCTTGTAAGAGAAATTATATTATATATTGCATCAATGTGTACAAGTACTGTGTAGTAGCGTTCTATATGTATACGAAAACTTGTTTCTAATGAAAACACAGAATGAAAGATAATTGAACACAAAACACAAAATGATAAGAAAAACACAAAACCCTAAAACTCCATCTCCTATCGCGACAGCCAAATGGCCCAAAACGCTGCCACGACAGGGAACCTTTAGTCTCGGTTCGTGTTACGAACCGGGACTAAATGTCCTCCAGCCTAGCGCGGCTCGCGGGGCCATGTTATTGGACCTCTAGTCCCGGTTCATAACAGAACTGGGGCTAAATGTTGGACCTTTAGTCCCGCTTTTGCAGTCCCGGGTTGCATTCCGGGACTAAAAGTCTTATTAACCGGGGCTAATAGCCTGGTTTCTACTAGTGTAAGGTTAAGAATCTGCATACATCTACGGGTCTACCTCTCCTAGAAGTCCATGTGAAGATGCTTGATAGTATAGATTAAGTCTCGTGCCGCCAGAAATTGAAGCCAACCTCGGATGCATGATGAGCATCCGGTTTTTCAGGTGGAAAGAGTCGTGGAGTAGGAGGAGGCAATTTGATTTTTCCCCTTTGTTTCTCATTTTGGATGGAAAGATAGGAGTCTGCCTCCCGCGGGTGAGCATTTGTAGCAGATTTCATCCGACGGTTATTGATTAAGCATCGGTAGATTCAACGGATAAAATAGTCCTACCACTAGGAATTAACATGGAGGCTCCTACGGTGCCTCCAATTAGTAAATATAAGATTGTTCTGTGCTATAACTGTATTAGTTATGAATAATGTGTATTTAGAGGGAAACCCTAATACATATGTGGAATAATAAACACCAATAATGATCTCCCTAGTCATGCCTCTAAGACTAGTATGTATGTTAATGATAGTTTCGTTTTCCTAACTATGAGAAAAATGACAATGTGATTGTGTTGTTGTCGGTGACATATGTAATTGGAGTTGTTGAAGAACAATGATGATGGATAGACCCAAACATGAGATACCATGAAACGCGTTGTAAATATTTGTTATCGGTATTTTCTCACAAACAACTTATTGCCTTTACTACAGATCGTTATACCACGAGAAACATATGAACTTGGGTACAATATGGACGTGGAAAGATTCTCCAAATGTTGCTCTTGATAGAGTAATTATAAAGTTGATGCTTGTTCGTACGAGATGGTTCTCCAATTATTCACATGGGGTGCTTGTGGAAATTGATGCTCCTGACGATGGAGAGATACACTCTGGCCCACTCATGTACTATGATGTTCATCATCGTCTGGCCAGACACATGATTAAGTTGCTGAACACAGGAACATCGATAGTGCTGGATGAGTAAAGAGTACATGCTAGGCAACGAGAATAACCTAGTGTTTTATCTCGGACAATGCAAAGTATCGATGAATCAATATGATATGTATCAGACTCAATTCTATGTTCACACGATAAAGATCTTCGTGTTATTTGCGAGGGTTGCTACTTGTATCAAGACACTGATAGTAATCATTGTCACGAAATGTGTCCCAAACATGTTCGCAAATATTCGAACCCATAGGGTCACACACTTAAGAAGTTTTCGGCATTTTAGAACGTGAGTGCGAATAAGATAGCTTAATGAAGTTATCCTGAAAATATGTTTCGAGGTGTCTCGAAATATTCCGAAGGTGTCCAGGATATCACCGAGAGTGGACGGAATTGTTCCGAACATTAAAAGAGGACGCTGGAAATATTTTAGAAAGGTTCCAAATTAATTCGGAAGTGTCCGAGATTTAATTCAGGATGCTTCAGAATAAATGTTTATATTAGATAATTAACAATTAGTTATTATTATTTATTATCCCAATGGGTCCCATGGGCCCAATAGGCCACACGCGCGGGGAAGGGGAGGGAGCAGTCCCTAGCCGTATCGGCCAGGGCTCCCCCATGGCCGGCAGGTGAGGCGGTGGGGGGAGGAGTCCTCCGCGGACTCCGACTCCTCCCAAACTCGATTGGAGGAGGGGAGATGGAGGAGGAATCCGTGGTGGAGTCCAACTCATCCTCTCATACTCTCTCTCTCATTGGTGCTAAGAGGCAATGGATGAATCGTTGTAGGATTCGGAGTCCTACTCCTACTCTCCCCTTGGGAGGGGAGAAGCCACCTATATATATGAGGGGAGAGGGAAAGGGCATGACACACAAGTTCCCAAGGAGCCCAGTGCCAATCCTCCGCCGCCCTAGCCTCCATCGCTGTCGGACTCCGGTCCTCTTCATCTTCCTCGCATTGTTGTCAACATCGCGTGGTGGAGATTTTCATCAACACCCGGAGCTTCTCATCTTCTACCCCGTCAAGAGTCAATCTAGCTGGACGACGGAGTGCTACCGGATCTTCATCGCCCTGTTCCTATTTCATCCGTGAGTTCTTGATCTCGCCTCGACACGGTGTCGTTCTCATTCCACGTGTGGATACCAGTGGAGGTGTGACACTTGGAGCACTAGATCATCGGATCCGTTCGTGGTATAATACATCTCCTCGCGACTTTCTAAGGCTTGCGAGGATGGACACATGACCAACATCATCATCGACAAACTTCCGCTAGTTCGCTCTTTAAGGGTATGATATTTAGCCTCCTCACATTGGATCTTGGTTATGCGCTGGATTTTTTTGTTTTCATAGTGTGTTCCCTAATAGTGGTATCATAGCGGTCCATGCATAGGCACATGTATAGATAGAGGAATCGTTGAATTCCTGCATTGTTAATCTCGTTCTTTCTACCCAATTGTTGCAATTTGGATCTTGGCGGTATTGCATGATTAGCAGACCGAACCAACTTCATGATATTTGATCGAGACCTATTTGTGAAGTGTACTTCGGGTGCACGAAACAACTTTGATTTTAGTGGGAGCTACACTTTGAATTAAATTATTAGTCTTGAGAGGTTCATTAAGTATGAAACAATGTCTAGATGATTTTGCACTTGTTTGTAGATCAATGGCACACAACAACTTCCCTTTAGCTGGTATTTTAAAGAAAGACAAACTGCATGAATCTGGTACACACTTTGTGGATTGGTTCACAACATTAGGATAATACTGAAAGGTGCTAAGAAAAACTATGTCTTGGAAGCAACTCTTGTTGATTCTCTTGATGATAATGCAACTGAAGGTGCAAAAAATGTTTTTCAGACACGTAGTGATGACTACATCACTGTCTGATGTGCTATACTTGCAGCCATGGAACCAGATCTTCAAAGGAGGTTTGACAACTGGGGTCCATATGAAACAATTTCAGAATTAAGGGGCATGTTTGAAAAGCAAGCTCGAGCAGAAAGATATGAGATCTCCGAAGCTCTTTTGGACAGCAAGATGGCGGAAGGAGGCTCGGTTAGTGCTCATGTAATCAAGTTGCATGGGTACTTTCAAAGGTTGGAAGCGCTGGGTGTTCCCTTTCCTCCTGAACTAGGAACCGGCATAATTATGAAATCACTCCCACCTAGCTTTTCTGGGCTTGTCATGAACTTCGACATGCATGGGATGAACAAGACATTGGCTGAACTGTTCGTGACGTTGAAGGTGGCTGAAAAGTACATACAGAAGAACACTATTCGTGTGATGATGGTGAAGGAGACCACTCTCTTCAAGAAGAAGAAGTCCAGGGAAAAAATAAGAAGGTTGATGTGCGACGTTCCTCTAACAGGGGCAAGGTGCCTAAGCTAGGTCCAACCCCAGACGCTGACTATTTCTTCTACAAGGAGAAGGGTCACTGGAAGAGGAACTATCCAAAGTACTTAGCGGAGAAGAAGAAGTCTGGATCGTCCATCTCAGGTATATCATATATACATGTTATTGATGTTTACTTGCAAGGTCCTAAAAGTAACTCTTGGGTATTTGATACTGGATCGGTTGCTAACATTTGCAATATGATACATGAGCTAAGAAACCATAGGAGACTTAGCAAGAACGAGGTGACTATGCGCATCAGGGATAGAGCAAGCATTGTGGTGATTGCCATCAGTAAAAGATCTTTACATCTACCGTCAGGATTAATATTAGAACTTAGTAATTGTTACTTATACCTACATTATGTAAGAATATTATATCAGGATATTGTATCTTACAAGATGGATATTCATTTAAGTCTGAGAATAATGCTTGTTCGATTTATATGAATAATGTCTTCTATGCACATGCTCATGTGAAGAGTGGGTTGTTTATTATTGATCTTGTTTGTGATACACACATCCATAACACTGAGGCTAAACATCGAATGATAGATGAATTGAATACCACATACTTTTGGAACTGCCGATTGGGTCCCTGATGAGTCCAAAATTGAAGCATATTTAATTATAAAAATTATTCATATTGTCACTCATTACATGCTATATCTGGTTACAGCTATGCCTATTATGTGTGATTATTAGTCCTCCTTCATTTTCACATGGACTTTGCACAAGTAGTAGTTTTAGTAGGATTTTATTACCTTTTATTGTCTTTGACTTGTATGCAGGTGTTGTGATGGATTATGGATAAAGAAAGGAAAAAGGAATCAAGAGGATGCAATATGGAGGAACTGTAGGCACCAGACTTGGCCATTCGAGGGGTGGGAAAAGTGAATTTTTCAACAACTACAAATAAAGATCGAAGTCCATGGTGTTGCATCCCTCATCCATACGAATACAACGAGCTGAACAACACCTAAATCTGAGTTCGTCTGAAGAAATGGCGGTCAAAATACGAAAGCATACTACATTGTTAATGACCATCGTACGGGCGGACCATGGGTCTGGACGCACGAAAACTACGTTTCTGAATATGTTTCTTCATAGAATCCATCCCGGTTTGTTCCTAGACCTTCCTTAGGTTATAAGGAACGTATTGGGGACTATTGGGGGCTCCCCTAGGCCTATATAAAGAGGTGAGCATCCAAGGGAAAAGGATACCTCTCCATAGACATCCACGACGGAGCCATGTCACCGTGCCATCTCCATAGCCGCCACACCTCCAAGATCTACATCTCCATCTACACCCCCACACCATTCAATCAATAGGAAGAAGAGAAGGAGGCCATCACCACCACCATGCATCGAGCACCGACTCCATCACCATCTCCATCTCCATCAACGCCTCCATCTCCCTCTCTCTTCTATTTTGTTTTTTTAAGATTGAACATGATGATGATCTCCATGAAATCTTCTTTGTGTTATTGTTCATCTATGATTGAGTAATTGATTCGATTCTACATTAAGGTATGATCCTAGAATTTGTCGCTTGAACTATTAAAAGTAATAAAATCTTCTTTTAGTAGAATTTGTCACTTGAACTATTATATTACTCTCTCCCCTAGTGACAAGGAGGAGATAGATGAGTTCGTGTGATCCTTTGGTCTGCAGTGTATTATTGACTTGCGTGAGTGACAGCGACGTGAGGCTCTATGTAGTACACATGTTTGACAGCCCGGAATCATTGGGGATCATTTATTTATCTAAAGATGTATCTTGTGTACTTCCAATAAATGGCTACATAGTTGCCCCTCTAGTACTAGTGAAACCGAAAGCCTAGACACCGCCTTACTCTAGTGTATTCTACATCTACAACCCCCTTGTTTACTTTCAGTATTGCTTTACCTTGTTCTTGTTTAGTTCCTTATTGTTTGTTACTTTAATCATCTCTCAGTTACCATTATCCTAGCAACCAATAAAGTAGACTATTTCTAGACACAGTTTTGGGTGTGAACGTGGCCTCACTGGCAACGTGGTTGCAGGGTTGTGTTGTTGAAATTTGCAAAGCTTCCAAGGGACAAACTTTATAAATAATATTTACTGCTACAAGTACTGTAATAACCCTGTTATTGATCACAGGAAATCCAAGCATCAAATAATTCTCCCTTGCCGAGGAGCATAGCGTTTGGTTATTTCCTACCCACTAACACATAGTTTATTTCCATTTGTTGCTATTATCTTACTGCTTTTATTCATTTGAAAAGAAAAAAAAATATTAATCTTTTATTGCTAGTCTTGTTATTTGTCTTAATCAAAAATACAAAAATATGGGAACTATGGCACAAAAGGATCTTGGGGAGTATGGTACTTTCAATAGTATTTATTCGCATTCACCTATTACTCAACCCACTGTCAAAGCGTAAAATTATGAAATTAAACCTAAACTAATACAAATCATCAAATTTATGACCGGAGGTTTGACATCATGAGTTTTAAGCAAAGCAGCAATGAAGATTTAATGTCAGCTTATAATAGGGTTCTTAACTTTGTTGCGTGATTATCTGCCTCATAATTTAGATGATTGGTTACTGTTGAAAATATTTTATAGGGCTTTAATTATACTTCTAAAGATAAGTTAGACATGATGTCTAATGGTTCTTTCCTTAGCAAAACTATGATGAAGCTTTGCAGCTTTTGAATAAAATGCAAAATAATTTTCATCAATGGCATGTTAATATTGTGCATGAGGAGAAACCTCTCCCTACTAATCTTGAAAGTTTTGTCAATGATTTCTTCAAAGATGAAAACAGTAGAGGAAATATTCCTTATGGTGACGCCATAGTTAGAAATGTTCTTTCTAAAGCAATGCATTTCATAGTTAATTATTTTAATCATATTAAAACTATTATCACTAACAATGGAGAACAACCCTCTACTATTACTGCTATATCTTCCACTTGTTGTACTATTGAGGAAGGAAGGAAGGTTAAAACCAAGAAGCCTAAAACCAAGAAGCCTTGTGTTGAACATATCATACCCACGTCAAGCTACCGAGAAGGTAAGAAGAATCATGAATTAACTAAATCTGATAAGATGTATACACACGGGGATTATGAGGCTAGATTAGGGTGGGTCACTCTTATGAATGGAAGAGATTTAGACACCAACAAGAAAGAAGAAGAAGATTTGGAAGAATTGGAAGTAAAGTATTCCGCTCACAAACCTTATCCATATCCTTATTCTACATCTTATGATGTATATGACTCTAGTAATGATGCGGACTTATATAATTCTATAATTCTTGATGTTTTCCCTGAAGAAATTTTTGATGATTCTAGTAGTGTTTGTTTAGATACTGTTTTTGAGAATACTGGTGATGACTACTACACATGCCATGCGTTGCAATGGGAATAAAAGTCAACGATGAACTAACCAGCAAAAATTTCAAGATACTACTTTCTCATGAATTTTGGATGCATAACCGATAAGTCCACCGAGGGTTGTTGATCTCCAGGAGATGGCCAAAAGTTTCTAATGCATCATAAAGTTTATGGATCCTAAGATTTCCCCTTACTGCAGAAACATCAGACTCTCTGAAGTTGGCATTCTCTACAATTAGTTCAATAGCACTTATGAGGTAATCATCCATACCCAGGTTTAGTGGACCTTCAGCTAGCATACGGAATGATGAAAACTCTGGTATGAAACCCTTATCTGCCATATCTAGCAAGAAAACAAAAGCTTCTTTAATATGTCCTCCACCATGACAGAGACCACGGAAAACAATCTTATATGTGAAAGCATCAGGAGGTTCACCAACTTCTGTCATCTCCCTAAAAAGATTCAGAGCATCTCTAGCATTATTTCCTCTAAATAGAGACTGAATCATAGGGTTGTAGGATTTCAGAGTTGGCCTCGTACCTTTCATTCGCATGCCTCTGAGAAGCTTCAAAGCAACTTGAGTCCGACGAGCCTTGCATAGCCTATTTGAGTTCTCCATTTTTACACAAGCAGTTTAAAACAGTATTGTAGGTGAAATCATCTGGATCAGTACCCTCCTGAAACATCAAATCCATGACTTTCACGGCGTGATCGACATGCCCATTTTGGCACAGACCACTAACAAACATGCTAAAAGTGGCCTGGTTAGGTTCAAAACCATCTGCAATCTCTTGATGTATGTAATCGAGAAAAACATCCACTCTTCTGAGCTTGCAGTACCCATCGATCAAAACATTGACTGTTACACTAGTTGGTGAACATCCCATTTCTGACATCCGTGACTTCAACCTTAGTGCCGCCTTGATGCCCCCTCCTCAACAAACCCGTGCATCAATGTAGTGAATATCATCTCGTTAGGCACCACACGGTGGCTAGACATCTCCTCCATCATCAAAACTGTAGTCCTAACCTGATGAACTCGACATAATGCATTGATAACTATGTTGAAAGTGATAATATCAGGTTTGACACCCAGATTTCTCATCTCTATATACACAAATTCAAGGAGCTTGATCTTACTCCCCTCTACAAGAACATTGAGAAGGTGATTGAACACCGCCCTGTTTGCGTGCATACCAAACAAGTAAAGTTGGTTCAAAACCAAGTCGACAGCATCATCATACATCTGCAGCCATGCATATCTCTTTATAAATGACCGAACCACGCCCACTTGGGCCTCATGCCCTTCATGCCGCATCTCCCTGACGGGTAACTTCATCAGGTCAAAAGCACCGGCCATACCGAACTTTCTAATAATCTCCTCATAGACGTCGTGGCTTAGAGCAAAGTCATCCCACGTGAGCGCCAAATTAAGCATCAGGAGCACCGCCTCTGGATCTGTTTGCTCGTGTAGGGCAGTCAGAAGCCCTTCTTGGTTAGAGGCCATGGACACCCGAAAACGGCGCAACGCCACTACAGTCGCCGCGCCGGGGGACTGACATTGGACGACTGATGCATGTAAAATGCATCCATGAACTTTGCACTTTATTACATGATATTCCAACATATTTGCATTATATATGGGGTATATTCATGTTTTATAATGATTTTGGAATAATTCACACTTCCCATATTGTTTTGGAATTAACCCTGCCGAGGCAGAAAACCCCTATTTCAATGTTTTTGATTTTCAGGTACCCAAACAATGTCCAATTGATCTGAAACTTCATGGGACCTAGTATTTATCAGAACCTAGAACAATGGGCCAAAGATCTGCCAGAAAATAAGACCGAGGAGGGAACGAGCTAACCAACCATGACCTGATGGCTCTGAAATATATCCATATACGTCCACATTTAAACTGAATATTAATCACATTGTTGATGAAATATCTCTCTAAAGCCTGCCACTAATGCTAATATTCAGAGGGGTATGAAATCCTTTCTTTTATATTTTTCTTGTGTAGATAACGTCATTTAAAGGAGGGAATCACTATATTAAAGTCAAAGTTACGAGATTTCCAACAACCATAAGAAACCAGGAGCCGTACAACGGAGGCAGACGCTTTACTGACCAACTATACGACCAAAGCAAAAATTCTGGCCGTATAGCTCTGGTCGTATAGTTGGCGCCACCACCGTTAGGTCAAACAGAATAACTTTCATGAAGGGACCCCTATATAAAGAAGCCTCAGGCAATAGGAAAATAGAGCTCGACCCTCCCCGAAGAAGCCAGACCTCGCCAAAAAGCCGCCTCATATATCCAAACCCTTCTCCATCTCCATAGCCATATTCCACCACTTGTAATAGTAGATCTCTTCTCCGATTGGTGACATTGTAAGACTATTGCTATCAATCTTATGATTTTCATTACAATGTTTTTTTGATTGTTGATCTCATCTCTACGTGTGAGTAATTCTCCTTGGGCTAAGGGCTTAGGCCTAGACATGTAGCAATTGTGCATGTGATTTATCATAGATGGGATCGTGTATTAGTTTGTATGACATGATGATTATTGTATCCTCTCTTGCCTCAATCCAAGGACTTGTCAGGTACCCAAGACCCCGAGGGTTTAGCCAGGTATAGGGAGTATGACTGATGAATGATGTGCAGGTTGGGAACCCTAGTGATAGAAGGGGTAGTACGGCTGTATGTGAGGGATTTTCTTGGGATTAATAGTGACATCAGTATGCATATCATTAGTTCTCTTTCTTCTATGGATGAGACTAGTAGGTTATTGCTATAAGCAGTTGCGGAGGCAATAGCAATTATGGATGCACTACCCACATATAATTTATCTTGCTCTAACAAGTACATGCAAACTTTATTTCTATCTTTTATTCCCATCAGATGTTTTGCACAGCTACAGGTGAAACCGAACGCCATAGGCCCTCGCTCTCCATCATCGACACTAACAAAAAGACGCAAGATATTGGTCTGGTAAAAACACAAAAGGAATTCTAAACTCCCGAAGGTCCGTTAAAGTAACTTCACTATGCATTCGCTTCACGAGGATTCGATAACCTAGGTCTACTAGGGAAAAAGAAGCTATACTACATCCATAATCCGGATCGAAGGTATCACGACCCACCCTTGGCTGCGGCTGATGTGCTCATTTGGTCCTCGAGTCTCCGATGATGTCGATTCTTTCTCCTAGGCGAAGGTTCTAACCTAAAACCACGTATAAAAATGGTCTCCTAACGATTCTCGGAAAGGAGCACTGCAGAAAATAAAAACACGAAATAGAGAGGCAGGAGGCAGAAGATTGGAGAGGGAAAACTCCGATGGGGCACTGCCAGTGTGATCTCCACCTCCTCCAATGACTCCAACACCTTCACCATGATGAAGGGTGAGTAGTCCATCCCTGGACTATGGGTTTGTGGCAGTAGCTATTATATCTCTCTCTCATGATCTCGATTGTATTAGAACCGTATGAGCTACATAACATGGTTATGGTCATATTTGTATTACCTATGTGGTGGATCTTTATATATTTGATATTTGTGATTGCAATTGTTCAGTATTGGAAGTATATGAATATATGCATATTATGTACCCCGTTCTTGTTTACTTGTTTTGATCAAACTTGTATATGGGAGCGTGTGTGGGGGAACATGTGCATTAGTTGGAGAAACGGGGGTGATCTTGCGGGTAGGACAGTAAAACTTGCGAATAACTTGGGTGTTTACCTTACTTAGTTGCCTCACTAGGGATAAAGAAAATACCATGCTTAGACTAGATAAAGTATGTTCTTATTTTAACGTCATGTCATAGAGCTTAATGTTATACTCTGAGATTGTTCTTAATACTAGATTGCTTGGAGACCCCCTTTCTAGGGGAGTATAAGTGAACTGTTAGTAAAATATCATATCTATGTTAGGATGTGATGCCCATATGAATTGCTATCCATACTTTAACATGTTGCACCAATATTATGCCAACTCGATTGTCCCGTGTCCACCACAACTAAAAGAGAGAGTGCATAAGCGAAACCATGAACCCCGGTCCATTTTAAATCCAAAGAAAACACTACCCAACACATCTACATCACTTTTTATTTTCAGTACTAATTAAATCCTAAAATACAAAAACATTTCTCATACTTGCAAACACCAACCAAAACCAAAAAACATCATATTCCATTGCATTTGTCACCATTGCATATGTACTTTACTATTGCATTGCATTTTACTTTTATTGTATTTTATTTCAGTTTTGCTTACATACACCTTATGATTCACAACCACTTGGTGAGGTTGAGGGCACAAAAAAATCTACAACTATTTTGTAGGTTCCTTGATGAAGAACAAAGAGTATTATTATCTTACACACAGCGCCCCGAGAGTTTGATATTTAAACCCTCGAGTTTTCCTTGTGGGGAAGACTTCCATTTACTACATCACTCTTCCCTTAGAGTCTCAACCATTAAGGTGTAGTGAGAAGCTCCTACGACAACTGTCAGGAAGTTTTCTAACGCTTGCATCAAGAAAGTTTTCTAGCATCATTTCTAGGGAGCTAGTAAAAGGATATCTCATAAGAAAGTTCAACTTCATCACCAACTTGTGTAAACACCTAAGTTTGGGGGGTTGCACCTACGTAAGTATCTTGTTGTTCTTTTAAATCTTCAAAATAGTTTTATTTTGTTGTGTTACTGTCTTTACTTTCATCTTTACATTTTAGCTTTTACATTTTTAGTTTTTTTTACCATTCGGTTTTGCATTTACTTTTTATTTTCAGTTTTTGTCTTACTTTTGTATTTCAGTTTTTATTTTTATTTTTAGTTTTGTGTTTCATTTGTTAGTTGTTAGTTTAGTAGTATTAGTTTTAGTATCATTTTACTTTCAGTTTTCATTTAAAAACATAAAACACATAAAAATAAGTAATGGAGAAACGGACTTTTTGGTCATTTAGTGTTAGGAATTTTCCTCAAGATACGAATATCCCGGTAGAGCAATTTAAAGTAGATCCCAACATCACTAAAATAATTTATGAAAACTGCTTCTAGGGAGGAAGATCCTATACAACATCTTAGGAAATTTGATGAAAGGTGTAAAGTTTTGAATTTGAGCAATGCAAACAAAAACATAATTAAAGTTAAGCTTTTACCCTACTCACATGCTGGAAAGGCATTAGATTGGATTTTTAAATGGCCTACTGGAAGCTTTAGCTCTTGGTTTAATTTGAAAGCATCATTTATTGAAAGGTTTAGTTCCACTGAAACAATATGCAACCTTAGACAAATAGTTATTACCTTTAAGCAAGAGGAAGAAGAACTATTAGTAAAAGCTTGGGAAAGGTTTAGAGGAATAGCTTTTAGAGTGGAACATAACCTTAGAGATTGGATGTTCATGCATGTCTTTTATAGAGGATTATTTGACACTTCTAGGGAATTTTTGGATGATGAATGTGAAGGTGATTTCATGATTATTACTGCTGCAAACACACTTGATGGTTTACTTTTGGAAGTGAAAATTAAAGAAAGTTTAGAAAATGCTAAAGTACCCAAAGATGTTTTTGATGACCGCCATGAGATATACAATTTATATAATTTAAAGAAAAAGGTGGAAGAAGTAAAGATGCTTAGTGAGTTTAAGGATCCACTACTTGATCTAGATAAATGTAGCTTGCATGAACTCGTTAATATGCTACAAAAATTTGCTAGTGATCCTTCCATAAATTCTCACTAAGCGGGTTTTGGTTCTTATATAGCTAACCATGTGCTTAAATAAAATATTTCTAGGTACAATCAAAATGCTATGATACCACCTAAGATTGGGGATGTATGGATCCCCAAGGTATTAATTACTATTGGAAAAGAAACACACCATTCTATACTTGATCTAGGTTCTAGTGTTTTAGTTTTATCCAGAGATCTACATGAATTGCTAGAATTGCAAAATATAGAAAAATGCTCCATGGACATACTACTTGTTGATGATACCATTAAACATGTTGTAGGAAAAAATAGTAATTTAATGGTAGAGCATCACATGACTTTCGTTCCCGTTGATTTTATTATCATGGATATGGGGAGTAAAACCTCTAGTCCAATTATTTTGGGAAGACCTTTCCTTCATACTACAGGTGCTATTATTGATTCAAAGAAAGGTAATGTTAAGTTTTAGTTTCCACATAAGAAGTGTATGGAACACATTCCAAGGAAGAGGGACACTCCAAAATTCAAGCTCCCTCATGAGCTTCACCCCTCTTGAAATTCAAGTAAGTAAGCCTAGCTATATGGCTTTAAAGAAAGCGCTTTGCGGGATGCAATCCGAATGTTTTTGTTTTAATTTTATTTGTGTCCTATTGCTATAGAAAGAGAATTTTTTGTTTTAGTTCTGTATTTCTCAATAAAGTACCAAGTTTTACGCATTTTGGATTGAAAAAGTTGAACATATATATGGAGTTGCAAATTCCTGCACGAGTCTCTGTACTATATGATTTTTCATATTTTTCTGTAACTTCGATTGAGCTCATATTGGAACTGTAGTTACAAATTTTCATCCTCCATATTCAAGTATAATTTCGTGATTTTATGACATGTCTAAGTAGGGTAATTAATTACGTTTTTCTGCTGCTTAATTCTTGACATATTTTGTCCCATTTTGTTTTATGCATTCTTTGAGCTTTTAAGTTGAATATTTTTGATTGATTTGAGTTCATGAGAAATCATACAACATTATATACCTACTGGTCATTTCATATATACATTTGTTTAAGGATTTCTTGCAGCAACCAATGTGTCTTTTGTACCCACTAATGTGACCCCACAGAAAAGAGATGGGAGAAAAATTTGTGTTGATGTTTTTTCACAGCGATTAGCTGAGCTGCATGATGAGTCCAAAATTGAAGCATTTTTACCTTTTTTTGCATAAATAGAGTAGGGATCTTTGTATTTCACCATGTTTGTACGCGACATTTTATTCTTGTTTCAACAGGATCCCAAATCATTGAGTCCTATATGAACATATCAATTGGAACTATCATATTGTGCAATTATATGATATTTCCAAGTGATAAAAGTCATTTTATGGATTTACCTTCGCACCTAGGAGAATACCAAGCGACGAGGAGCAATCAGTACCGATAACGACCAGTGGTACAGGCGGAGACCTCCCGTACAGTCCGCCCATACCAAGCGCCATCATGACCGCCTCATCAAATACTTTCTCCTGGTGAAGACGAGAGGGAGATCCGTCATCCGACATTCACAGACACCAGAAACCATGAAAAAACACATAGGAAAGGGATCTGAAGGAGGAACTTGGCTAGGGAAAAATCCCAGCTGCTTCACGGATCATTGGAGGACAACGTATCATCCCCTTCATCATCAACCGTTGGATCTCCATTACCACCATTGCCCCCATCTTTCATCTATTAGATCTTGTTCTAATTCCAGATTCAAATGTGGGTTGCATTAGATCTACCTCCGTACTTTTATCCATTCATTTGATTATGATGATGTTGTTGATTGTTTCTATGAGTGAGTAGTTCCCTTGTTCTTGGGGAGATGGAACAACCCTAGCACCATTATGAATTCGTAATAAAGATGATCTATTCTTGTGTCCATATGACTTGACCGTCTATGATAAAATTATGATTTGTGTTTGATATCTCTCTTTAGATGGTATGTGTAGTCGGTCGCATATCATTTGCCCCTGGGACTAAAAGGAGAGAGAAATCCTTTGGACGTGTCTTGGAAGCGTACCCAGAATGGTCGCATGACAGATTGGCGTTGGGTCGTAACCTACACGGTCAAAGGAGTATTAAAGAGGGACTTCCTAAGCTAATTATGATATCCACGAGGAAACCCTTAATTGCGGTGGTTTGTATGGGTGACTTCTCTCAAACATCGCAGTGGTTATTTAGAGGTGACATCACTCTTGGCTCAACGAAGTGGATTCCTACGAGCCTTGTAGTGAACATCTTATTATGGAGCTCTCTCCACACATATCATGACACAAGGAGTATGTTCTCTTGATTACATATAACAATAATACTATGCTAGTGGTGTATCCTACATCCCCGAGAATGTTTTAGCCCTATTGAGATCAACCATGCTTTCATACAAACTTGTTACTTGTTTTCTTTTACTTGTTTTTAATTACTTTTCTGCAAAAAACCATAAACCTCTCAAACACCCTTTACTTCAGATCAAAGGAATCTTACAAGTATCCTTTGGTAGAGAGTAACGAGGAGCATAAATACCTTTACCAATAGCTCTCTATGGGTTCGATATCTTTACTTCGAAACTAGCTACAATTATCTATGCACTTGCAGTCATCAAGCTATTTTCTGGCACCATTGCCGGGGAGCTAAGCAATTTTGGTCTTTGTTATTAGTTAATTATTTTTCTCATTGTTTTACTAAAGTTGTTTATTAGTTTTAGGTGATACAATATGGGCGATTACCAACATATAATCTAGCTGGAGGCTGTGAGGAATTCCGTTCCACTGTGAGAAATCCAATAACCCAAGAGGTTATGATATTAACCCCATGCTCTTGGATATTTAGCATGCAAATAAATTTGCAGGAGATGGTACGGAGGATCCGTATAAGCATGTAGGGTTCTTGGAAGATATTTGTGGGACTTTCCACCTAAATCTAAAAACTGAGGATGAGGTTAAGTTTGCTCTCTTTTCCCAAACTCTCATTGATGAGGCTCGTTCTTGGTACATTCAAAGTTCTGAAAAGATTACTAATTCCTAGAAGAGCCTAGCCTCTCTATTTTTAGTTGATTTATTTCCCAAGACAAAAACTCTTAGCGCAAGACGCATGATCACAAATTTTAAAGGGAAACCAGAAGAAAGCTTGCATGAAGGATATGGAAGGTTCCGGTGAATGCTTGATCACTGTCCCCATCATACTTTCCCACCATGGATGGTGATACACACTTTCTATGCAAGTTTGAATGATAATAACAGAAATGAACTTGACTCCCTTGCCAATGGGTCTTTCACCGAATTCAGTGTTGAAAGGGCATGGAATTTGCTAGACACGGTGAATAGGATAGCGAAAGCCTATTGTGAGGCCGAGTTTAATAAACATAATCCCATAGAGTACAATTGCTTAAAAACATTTCTAGATTCAGGAAAAATAGAAAAACTACTTGGAAATTTTAATCTTGACCATCACATGATTATTCAAATTATTAGATCTTATGTTGACTACCTGCAGATTCCGAAAGATTGGGAACGCTATACACCACATGTGGAAGAAAAACCTTCTAAAACTTACCATAGTGATAAATATTCGAAAATGCAAAAGAAAATGTTAGCCGAGGAAGAAACTATTCTAACTAAAGTAATGGATAGCAGGGGTGAAGGGAATAAAAGAATAGGAAGGTTAACTAAGGATCTAGGGGCCATTAAAGAGGATATTGGGGTAGGAAAAGAACTTCTGGAACCTGAATTGTTCAAGGATGAAGTGATAATGGTAAGTAAAAAATCCTCTAAAATGATAGGGGGCAAGTTTGATGGTAAGAATAGAAGTCAACAGCAAATTCCTTTTTGTTTAGGAGGGATTACTTATGTAGGAGTTTGTGTCTAAGTTCTTCCATAAATATCATCCCTTATAAAATCTATTAAAAAATGTGTGATCATCTTGATGAATCTTACCTTGAGCCATCAGAAGCTACTTTTATGTTTTCTAATCGAACTTTGCATCCTACTCATGGGATACTCCACATTGTTTGTGTTTCTATGGGGGCTTTTGTGTACCGAGTTGATTTTCATATTATTGAAATACCTTTGAACTCCTCCTGCCCGGTCATTTTTGGTAATCGTTTTTACAACTCTATGAACATTGATATTGACAACAAAAAGCATGCTTTATCTTTGCAATTTGGTGAAGAAACTATAGAAATAAACTACAGCCAATTCACGAGATTACCTTATGAAAAGAAAGTTGAGATTAAAGAGGAGAAGACTATTGAGGAATTTCCAGCAATCTTTTTTTGAAATCCGCAATCTGAGTTAGAGAGGAGTTTGACAAGTGATGATTCAGTCGTGAACGACTCTGCAAAAGAAGATTTGGATGAGATTCTCAACACTTCACCGGAGGTCGAGCCAAGCCTTAGGGGTGAATTTGAAGAACTTGAAAGAAAAGGGGATTAGGATCCGCCACCCCTTTTTTTAAATCTCTCCCTCCAAGTCTCATGTATGAATTCTTAGATAAGGAAGGTAAATGCCCAATGATTTTAGATAATAAGCTCTCTCTAGAGGAAAACCCGATATTGTTAGAGGTACTTGTCAAACAACATGAAACTTTTGGATACACTCTTAATGACATAAAAGGTATAGACCCTTCCATAATAACTCACAAGATATCTTTGATTGAAGATGCTAAACCATTTGTTGATAATCAAAAAAGGTTGAATCCTAAAATAAAAGAGGTAGTAAGAAAGGAAGTTATACGTATGTTGGATAGTGGTATTATCTATCCAATTTCAGACAGTAAGTGGGTGAGTCCAACTCATTGCATACCTAGGGAAGGATGTATAACAATAATTAATAATGATAAGGATGAATTAATCCCTGCTAGAATGATTGCAAGATATAGAATGTGTATTCACTTCAGGAAGTTGAGCAAAGAAACCATAAAAATTCATAAGCAATTACCCCTCATTAATAATATTATGGAAAGGATGTTTGCTAATTCTTACTTTTGTTTCCTTCACGGATACTCTGGATACTCTCAAATACCTATTGATGACTGGGTTCCTACACCAATAACAGGGTTATTGTAGTACTTGTAGCAGCAAAGATTTAAAGAGTTTGTCCCGATGGAAGCTCGGCGAACACGACCCCGCAGCCACGTTGTCAATGCGACAATGTTCGCTTCCAAACCGTGGTTTGGAAATAGCCTATTCTATAAGTTGCTAGGATAAATGAATTTGGATGTTTTGTAATAACTACTACTAGGACTGGAAGAAAACTAGAAAAATGTAAAACTGAAAAGAGGTGAATGCGATGATATGAAATATTAATGCTATGATTCCTCAAGTAATATTGTGTATACCGGCATGCAGGATAAGTGCTTATGGAATAGCTGTTAACTATAATTGTGGCGGTCCCTCATATACATTGTCTCCCACCGTTAGTAAGTGGCAGCTAGACAACTCAATTGTCCACACCCTCTTCAGACATGGGTCATCTCGTAAGAGAATAGTGTATTAAGGTAACAAGACCAATCAAGGTAAACCAGAGCAAAGGAATTAAGTTCTATGGATAACCGTACTCCTAAGCAAGTGTGCTAGTAACAAGATATCTCGTCTGTCACTTTGGGGTCAAGCAATTCGCAATACTATACCTATCTATATCATGAGTGATCTTGAAGGAACTCTAGGAGGTGCATCCTAAGATGTTATTGCCTCCACAAATCACTTATAGAAAATAGCCTATTAGTTCTACCCATGGAAGTGCAAAGACTAATGATAAGTTTTGTGATACTCCGTGAATCCCTAGTAAATTCCTCAACAATGGATTGGGCATCTCCAATCACTAGAATAATATCATGAATAGAACAATGTAAAGAGAAAGCACAAAACTATTAATTAACAAGAACACACCACACTTCAATTACTCAAATCATCATAACATTAATAAAAGGGGGTTCAAGCCATGTTACAACCCATCACGGAGATCATGATGAGGAAGGATGAAGGAGTAGCAGCGATGGAGATGGTGATGACGGCACGGTGTTGGTGGCATCGGAGTGGTGATGGCGGCGTCCTCCTTCTCCTCCTCTTCTTGCTTGGATGGCTTGATGGTGTTGATGGAGATATGGATCTTGGTGGAGATGTAGAAGCTATGGAGGCAGCACGGCGGTAGCGTGTCGCCGTGGAGGCGGTAGATGGGATCTAGATCTTGTATATGGTGTATGGTGGCTTCCTCCTCTCTTTTTTGACTCCTCCCTCCTTTATATAGGCCTTGGGGGTGCCCTAGGGTTCCCCCAATACCGTCATATGACTTAGGGAAGGTTCTGGAGCTTCCGTAGGGTGAAATCCGGTCGTTTGTGACCTTTTTGGCAACTATACGGCGGGAGCTATACGCCATAATTTTTGCTCCCGCCGTATAGTTGGTCGTTAAACCTTCAGTACTCTTTAGTATTTTGGTCGTTATTTCTTCATACAAACTCCGTTTTGGGTGTTCTTGGGCTTTTTGAATTCGTCTCGTGGAGGGCTACAACCCCATGGTATTGGATCGTTATTTTGATAAGTTGAAAAATTCACTTTTCCAATACCTCAAATGGCTAAGTCTGGTCCCTGCAGCTCCTCCATACTATGCTCTCTTTGTTCCTTTTGCCTTTGTTTTATCCATAATCATCATCAACATCTACACACATGTCAAAGACAAGGAAGAGGGATAAAATTCTACCTAAACTACTAAATGTGCAAAGCTCATATTGAATTTAATAAAACAAGTAATCATGCATATCAGGCATAGCAATAGTTAGATGGAGCATGATATGATAGGCAAATAACACAATTTATATTGCTAAAAAGTGTTGTATTATCACAACCATCATCTATCCAGCCTGAATATCAAGAAAAACTACTTTTACCTGTCCCTATGGAACCTATGCTTATCGATTAATGTCTTTTGGTTTGTGTAATGCATCAGCTACTTTTCAAGAGTATGTTCTAAAAATATTCGACAGTTTTGTGGAAAGTTCCATGGAGGTCCTTATGGACAATTTTGTTGTTTATGGAACTAATTTTGAGCAATGTCTCTATAATCTTGATAGAGTTTTTCAGTGATGTAAACAAAGCAAGATGGATCTAAATTGGGAGCACTGCCACTTCAAGGTAATGGAAGGTATAGTTTTCGGGCATAAGGTTTCTGAAAAGAATATTGAGATTGATTATTCAAATTTGGCTACTTTAGAAACGCTACCGATTCTGCAAGATATAAAAGGAGTAAAGAACTTCCTTGGACATGCCGTTTTTAGACGCCTTATTAAAGATTTTTCTAAAATAGCTGCCCCTTTAACTCATCTCTTAGATAAAGATACCCTTTTTACTGTTGATAGAGATTCTATGATTCCTTCAAACAGTTAAAAAGGCACTAATTTCTGCATCGGTCATTCAACCACCCAATTGGGATGAACCATTTGACATTATGTGTGATGCTAGTGACTATGCTATTGGGGTTGTTTTAGGACAAAGAGATGGACCTAATCTCAACGTCATTCAATACGCTAGTCAAATTTTTAATGATGATCAAAGGAACTATGCGACAACTGATAAAGAATTTCTAGCTGTTGTTTTTGCTTGTGATAAATTTAGACACTATATTATCAACTCAAAAGTAATAGTTCATACTGACCATCAAGATTTGAGACACCTTCTAGCTAAGAAAGATCCTAAGCCCTATCTAATTAAATGGGTCTTGTTACTACAAGAATATGACATGCAGATAGTAGATAGGAGAGGAAAGGATAACCCTGTGGCCGACCATTTGTCACGGATGGAAGGAATCATAGAGGATCATATTCCTATTAACGAATCTTTTCTAGGAGAATACCTTGAAGTTATAGAACCTCGTGATCCTTGGTTTGCAGATTATGCTAATTTCCTTGTGGGCAAGTTTTTACCAAAAGGAATGGATTACAATCAAAGAAGGAAATTCTTTAATGATTTAAAACATTACTTTTGGGACGACCCTTACTTATACAGGCATGACATAGATGGGATAATCCAGAAATGTGTACCCGAGCACGAGGCAAAGGCCATCCTTAAGGCTTGTCACGATAGTCCTTACGGTGGGCATCACACTAGTAATCGTACTGCAGCTAAGGTCTTGTAGTCAGGTTTCTACTGGCCTACACTAGTTAAAGACTCCCATGAATATGTTAGAAATCGTGATGCTTGTCAACGTATGAGTAATATTGGTAAAAGACAATAAATGAATATGAAATATAACTTAGTAATGCAGCCATTTGATGTATGTGGAATGGGCTTTATGGGACCATTTGTTCCCTCTAATGGTTATACTCATATTCTTGTTGTTGTTGATTATGTTACTAAATTGGTTGAAGCTATACCCACTTCTCATGCAGATGCAGCCACTTCCATTAAGATCATCAAGGACAACATCTTTCCCAGGTTTGGAGTACCCCGATTTTTTATTATTCATGGTGGAACTCATTTTATGAACGGAACTTTTGACAAGATACTTTTGAAAAGTGGACAAGTGGACAAGTGGAATTATCTAACAGAGAAATCAAGGTCATACTTCAGAAAACGGTGAACATGTCAAGAAAGTACTGGGCTTTGAGGCTTAATGATGCATTGTAGGCGTATCGTACAGCTTTCAAGGATCCTATGGGAATGACACCTTACAAAATGGTTTACGGTAAAACTTGTCACCTTCCCTTAGAACTTGAGCATAAGCCTTGGTGGGCTCTTAAAACTATGAACTTTGACTTTAAAACTGCAGGGGGAAAACGACTCTTGGATATTCATGCCTTAGATGAACTCGGAAATGAGGCCTATGAAAATGCTAGAATATTTAAAGAAAAGGTGAAGAAATGGCACGATAAAAAATTGGGGGAAAGGGATTTAAAACTGGAGATAAAGTTTTTCTGTACAACTCTAGGCTTAAGATTTTTGCAGAAAAATTGAAATCCAGGTGGAAAGGACCATATGAAGTTGAAGAAGCATATCTTTCGGGAGCAGTAAGACTGAAAATACTACGCCCTCTTCTTCATCCTATATTGTTAATGGGTAGCGATTCAAACATTATAGGGTTGGCGAGGTAAACATTTTGGAGTTGATCTCTTTAGTCTTGGCCGAAGAATACAACAATCGAAAGTGAGGTAACAAAGTTTTAGTTACTTAGTTCAGCTACTTTGGAAACTTTTTAGTCAATTTTATCTTTTCCAGTCAACTCAGTTAGTTTTCCTGGCTATTTCGAGCTGTTTTTCGACCTGGTACGGGCAGACCATACGGTCAGACCAGTGGTTGTTAAACGGTTGGAGTACTAATTCTATTTTTCGTTGATATGGTACGGCTGGACCGTACAGGCATCCATGCCTGTACCAATGCTCGTTATTGGCTCTGCCTCTCCGCGCTTATTCAAGAAGTTTTTGCTTCTAAAAATAGAGAAAGGCGATAAGAAACCCGTATGAGGACATGGTACGGGCGGAGCCCACCCGTACCACTTACCTGTGACCAACATTATCCCCTTTTATAAATTGATTTTATCCATTAATTTGCACTTTTACTTTTTATTGTTCTCTTCCATCTTACTTCATATCTAAAGCTTTCTTTTTACTCTTTACAATGAAACCTCATATCTCACTTGATCACTCAAGATCCATGCAGCCTTTTCATATTAAATAGATCTGGACCAAGAAGGAGCTCGTCTCTGAAGAACAAGCCAAGAAGAAGGTATCCTAAGGAGAAATGTCATCTTCCTTGAACCACGAGTCTGAACAAGTGGTTCCACTCCCCAATTGGGAAGACATGCTCTCGCAAAAGTTAGAGATGCTTAGGCATGTGGAACAAGGAAGGAACAAAGGAAAATCTCCAGTCAACCCCTACAGTCAAGGATCTTCTCTTAAATCCCCTCCAGGATCCTCTTCTAGAAAAGGGGAAAACCGAGATGAGATTCGAGAAAAGATCAAGAACCTTGAAAAGATTTTGAAAGCTTTTGTTGAAACCATTGGAGAAGGAGTTGACTCTTACTGGTTGATGGGCAAAGACCTCGAAAACAAGGTTGATGAAATCGACGGTAGAGTACAAGTCCTGACCAAGATTATCATGGAGATGGTCGATGACAGGAAGACCTTAAGCAAGGTAATTAAAGAAATGCATGTTGGCATCATAGATATGTCCACTCGATTCGAGTGTATTGCTCAAGCTTGTAGTCTCAAGGAGGATGAAGAATAGTAAGATGATGACTTATTTACTCCCAAAAAGGAGTAAGTAATCGCAAGGAATTATTTGATCCACTCGGCTTGATTCCAAGCTTGGGGGGATCTGTGAGAACCTTGTAATCTATCTTACAGTTTTAGCATGTTTATTTTTATGCACGCATGAATAGACTTTAATTCCCGAATTTGCATTACTTACATCAACTTTGAGCTCCCTTTGTTCAAGAGAAGATTTATATCTGTTGAGTTGTGAGACTATGATAATGGAAGGTGTGTTTGATTCATGACTATTATAATAGATGATTGAACTAGGTTGAGTGTTACAATACTTGTACAGCTGTCATGATTTTAGGGACTTCCACACCAATGAAAGTATTGATTAAGTTATGAGAAGAAGAATTGTGGTAGCATATTATAATTAAGATTTTTTGAAAGCCATTGAAGTAGTGAGCATGATCAAATAGCTGTGCTAAAATAAAAAGAGAAAAGAGAGCAAGTAAAAATATAGACATACAGCTATCAAAAGAAAAGAAAAAAGAGCAGCTATCAAAAGAAACAAACGTAGAATAAAAAGAATGATCATGAATCTTCATTACTAAACTTAGTGCCCTATATCTCTAAACTCTATGATTATATGATATGTTAAATCATGGCAGCTTCTTATGATTTCATTCATACTAGAAAAGGTGTGGAAGCCTCTAAGTTATGTAATATGTAACGGTATGGTAATACCCCTGAAGTATCTCTACATCCGATGTTGTATTCTTGTTTCAATTTTTGCCTCATTTATTGTAACGACTCATGTCATGAACATGATGGTATTGTCCATAAGCCACCATCTTGATCGGAAACGAGCAAGAGCCTAGCTTGGGGGAGTTAATGAGTCCAAAATTGAAGCATTTTTACCTTTTGTTTTTGCATAAATAGAGTAGGGATCTTTGTATTTCACCGTGTTTGTACACGCCATTTTGTTCTTGTTTTAACATGATCCCAAATCAATGAGTCCTATATGAACATACCAATTGGAACTATCATATTGTGTAATTATGATATTTCTAAGTGATAAAAGTCATTTTATGGATTTACCTTCACACCTGGGAGAATACCAAGCAAAGAGGAGCAATCTGTACTGATAATGACCAGTGGTACGGGCAGAGCCCGCCCGTACCATCTGCCCGTACCAGGCGCCATCGTGACCGACTCATCAAATACTTTCTCTTGGCGAAGACGAGAGGGAGATCCGACATTCACAGCCACCAGAAACCACGAAAAACCACATCTGAATGAGATCTGAAGGAGGAACTTGGCTGGGGCAAAACACCAGTTGCTTCATGGATCATTGCAGGACAACACATCATTAACTACTACATCTCATTACCACCATTACCCCCATCTTTCATATATTAGATCTCGTTGTAATTCCAGATTGAATTGTGGGTTGCATTAGATCTACCTCCGTACTTTTATCCATTCATTTGATTATGATGACGTTGTTGATTGCTTCCATGAGTGAGTACTTCCCTTGTTCTAGGGGAGATGGAGAAACACTAGCACCATTATGAATTCGTAATAAAGATGATATATCCTTGTGTCCATATGAATTGCCCATCTAAGATATTATGATTTGTGTTTGATCTCTCTCTTTAGATGGTATGTGTAGTTGGTTGCATATTATTTGCCCTCGGGACTAAAGGGAGGGAGAAATAATTTGGACATGTCTTGGAAGCGTACCCAGAATGGCCTCGTGACAGATTGGTGATAGCTCGTAACCTACACAGTCAAAGGAGGATTAAATAGGGACTCCCTAAGCTAATTACGATATCCACGGGAAACCCTTAATTGTGGTGGTTTGTATGGGTGGCGGCTCTTAGACATCGAAGTGGTTATTTAGAGGTGACCTCACTCTTGGCTCAACAAAGTGTCTTCCTACAAGCCTTGTAGTGAACATCTTTTTATGGAGGTCTCTCCACACATATCATGACACAAGGAGTATGTTATCCTAATTACATATAACAATAATACTATGCTAGTGGTGTATCGTACATCCCCGAGAATGTTTTAGGCCTATTGAGTTCAACCACACTTTCATACAAACTTGCTACTTGTTTTCTTCGACTTGTTTTAATTACTTTTCTGCAAACAACCATAAACCTTTCAAACACCCTTTACTTGAGATCGAAGGCAGCTTATAAGTATCCTTTGGTAGAGAGTAACGAGGGGCATAAATACATTTACCAATGGCTCTATGTTGGTTCAGTATCTTTACTTCGAAACTAGCTACAATTGATATGTGCACTTGCAGTCATCACTTCACCAAGAGAAATCCAAGGATGGTGAAAATCATAAGCTTGGGAATGCCCAAGGCACCCCACTAGACCAACCACAATCTTGGTTTGCACATGTCTACTTTATGTTTTTCGAGCAACACATTACTGTCGCATAAACTTGGAGAGTCTTTTATTTGTTTTGTTTTATTTCTATTTGAGTAAGACCACCACTTTGATATATATTATGGGAGAGCTACTGGAGGTTTGGTTTAAGTAAAGTTGGATGCTATTAAAAAGTTGGGATTGGGATGTTGAAGTTGATATTAAAAAGATTACACATAGTTGCATGGTTCATATGCTTTGAATGAATATCAATTTGCAAATGCATTGTGTCGTGTTATCTTTTATTCATCTTTTGATGCTTGCTATTAATTTACATTGTTTGACATGGACTGATTAGAACTATGGACTCTTATGCCTGCATGTAGACAGTCAACTTTCTCCCACTTTCTAGCCCAAAAATAAAACCAACAAGTTAAAACTTGTTATCCAACTCCTTTGAACCAAGTTTTCTAGAGTGTCCACCATACCTACCTATTGACATAATGGCTATTCCAAGTATGTTTCTCATGTTTTATTGATTTATATAGCTTCTAATTAAGATGATTATGGTTATGTTTCCTATGATAAAATTGGTTAGTAAAGCTATCATAAACTTGATGGCACACTTTTATTTCTTGCACATAATAAACTTGAACCATTGTGACTAACTTATGAAGTTGTGTGCTTGACAAATTATGAGTTGGGAGTTACCATAACCATGCTTTAATGGGGCATGATTTCAACATTGCACTTATTCACATTTAGTTGATATCATGTTCTTTTGTTATGGATGCCTATCATTGTGAAATAAGTTTGAAACTTTGTGAGCTCATGGAGTTTGTATATGTGTGAGAGAAACGCCTGGGCCGCAAACCCAAGCCATGCATCATTCATGGTATAAATGTACAACATCCCATAGTGGGCATTCTATGAAGCATCTTCAATAAAAATCTATTCCAATACTAAATAAAAAGAATTGCTGAGATTCCCATTGTCTATTTGTCTTGTAATTTTGGTATGGGAAACCTCCCATACCATGGGTAAAGAGGTACGCCGATTGGCATTCTCGATGATACAGGTATGCTTACAATGAAAAGAACTTGCTTACGGTCCTAAGTTAGGCAGCATGTGGTATAGGTACTCGTATTCAAGGGGCATAATGCATTCAACTTATACTTTGTCGAGCATATAACTCACACTTGCCATCACACTAACCTTAACCACTCAAGATGCTTATGATAGGGGCAATGAGAGATCAAAGCTAATGAATACCATAGTTCAAACATGATCATAAGAGGAAGAGTTTGGAAGCTATATGAAACTTATTCATGATTAATCTATGCTTATTATCTATCTTTCCAAAGTGTCCACCTTAATATTCAGAATTGAGAAGAAAACTCTATGACCACCATAGGATGTTTTTACTTTACTTTTGCTTTCGCATTTTACATTCATTTGGTCCATAGCTCTTTCTTCTATGTTACACTTTGTGAATTGCTATTGATCATCCTTTCATGGTATATGAGATATCACTTCATTATCTATCTTGCATATTTCTATTCCTTTGAAGAATGAATCATTTGACTTTGTGTAGCAATAGTAATTAGTCTTGATATCCAAAATATTCCGTTGGGGAGCTCCCGGTGTGATCTCCACCTCCTCCAATGACTCTAGCACCTTCACCATGATGAAGCGGGAGTAGTCCACCCCTGGACTATGGGTTTGTGGAAGTAGCTATTATATCTCTCTCTCTCTCAAGATCTCGATTATATTAGAACCGTATGAGCTGCATAACATGATTACAGTCATATTTGTATTACCTATGTGGTGGATCTTTATATAGTTGATATTTGAGATTTCAATTGTTCAGTATTGGAAGTATATGAATAGATGCATATTATGTACCCCGTTCTTGTTTACTTTTTTTGATCAACTTGTATATGGAGCGTGTGTGGGGGAACATGTGCATTAGTTGGAGCAACAGGGGTGATCTTGCGGGTAGGACAGTAAAACTTGCGAATCACTAGGGTGTTTACCTTACTTAGTTGCCTCACTAGGGATAGAGAAAATACCATGATTAGACTAGATAAAGTATGTTCTTATTTTAACTTAATGTTATAGAGCTTAATGTTATGCTATGAGATTGTTCTTAATACTAGATTGCTTGGAGACCCCCTTTCTAGTGGATTCTAAGTGAATTGTTAGTAAAATAACATATCTATGTTAGTACGTGATGCCCATATGAATTTCTATCCATACTTTAACATCTTGCACCAATATTATGTCAACTAGAGTGTCCCGTGTGCACCACAACTCAAAAAGAGACTGCATAAGCAAAACCATGAACCCTGGTCCATTTTAAACCATAAGAAAACACTATCCAACACATCTACATCACTTTTTATTTTCAGTACTAATTAAATCCGAAAATACAAAAACATTTCTCATACTTGCAAACACCAACCAAAATCCAAAAATATCATTTTCCATTGCATTTGTCACTATTGCATATTTACTTTACTATTGCATTGCATTTTACTTTTATTGTATTTTATTTCAGTTTTGCAGACATACACCTTGTGCTTGACAACCACTTGGTGAGGTTGAGGGCACAAAAAAATCTACAACTATTTTGTAGGTTGCTTGATGAAGAACAAAGAGTATCATTCTCTTACACACAGCTCCCCGAGAGTTCGATATTTAATCCCTCGAGTTTCCCTCGTGGGGAAGACTTCCATTTACTACATCACTCTCCACTTAGGGTCTCAACCGTTAAGCTGCAGCGAGAAGCTCTGATGACCCACAAGTATAGGGGGTGTATCGCAGTATTTTCGAGGGAAGTGAAACCCAATTTATTGATTCGACACAAGGGGAGCCAAAGAATAATTATAAGCCTTAACAACTGAGTTGTCAATTCAGCTGCACCTAGAAACAATCTTGCTCACAACAGTTTATCAGTAGCAACAGTTTTGTAGTAGCAATAGCAAAGTAATAGCAGTAGTAAAAGTAAAGACAGTAGTAACAATTGTAGTAAACACTAGGATTAAAGCGCGGTAGGCATAGGGATGGACGGACAGGCGTTGCATGGACAACACAATTCATATAGCAATCAAGACGTAGGGCATTTGCAGATAAATAAGATAAAGCATCCAAGTACTAAATAATCATAGGCATGTGTTCCATATATAGTCATACGTGCTCGTAATGAGAACTTGCACAACATCTGTTGTCCTGCCAGCCCGTTTGCAGCGGGGCCTCAAGGGAAATACTAGCAATTAAGGTGCTCCTTTTAATAGAGCACCGGAGCAAAGCATTAACACTCCGTGAACACATGTGATCCTCACATCAAAGTCATTCCCTCCGGTTATCCCGATTATTGTCACTTCAGGGCCTTTGGTTCCGGACAATAATATGTGTATACAACTTGCAGGTAAGATCACAAACAATACTATCATCATGAATCAATAACATGTTCAGATCTGAAATCATGGCACTCGGGCCCTAGTGACAAGCATTAAGCATAACAAGTTGCAACAAAGTCAAAAAGCACTAATAATAGATACTAGGCACCATGCCCTAACAATCCGATGCCATTACATGAACGATCTCATCCAATACCTACCATCCCCATAGCCTACAGCGGGGGATTACTCACTCATGGATGGGGAATCATGGATGGTTGATGGAGAAGCGATGGTGATGATGATGGCGATGTTCTCCTCCAATTCCCTATCCCAGCAGGGTGCCAGAACGGAGTTCCTGTGCCGAGTCGTGGAATCTGGTGGTGACAGTGTAGCAGAACTCCATCTGGAAAAACGTCGACCCCCCTTGGTTTTTAGGTCAAGAGGCAACTTATAGGCAAAGAGGGAGGCCGAGGGGGTGAACGAGGCGGCCACACCACCCCCAGGCACGGCCTGGCCTGGCCCGCGTGGCCAGGTGGTGTGGGCCCCTCATGGCCCTCCTCCGTCTTGTCTTCTGGCTCCGTGAATCTTCTGGGGAAATAGGATTTTTGGCATATTTTCTGGGATTTTTCCTGATAGTTGATTTTCTTTACAAAAACTAGACACCAAGGTAATTCTACTGAAAATAGCGTCAGTTCGTGTTAATTATATCCAAATCAGACAAGTTTAGAGGAAAAACAATAGCAAAAGTGTTTGGGAAAGTAGATACGTTTTGGACGTATCAACTCCCCCAATCTTAGCTTATTGCTTGCCTTCAAGAAATTCAGTTGAAAACTGAGTGCGATAAAAGAAACTTTCACAAACACATTTGCTTCATAAAATGTACATATTCTCAGCATATGATCAACTACTCAGGCAATTCATAATAAAGAGTATGCAACTAAGTTTACTTAATAGTCATTGTGAGCTATGAAGAGATTCCAACTCAAAAATAATAGATAGCATGAAACATAAACAAAAGCAACATTGCAATGCTCATAACAAGGTATGATAGAGTGGTATCTCGCTTGCCTTTGATTTGTAGAGCAAACATAAATGCCAAGGCACCTCTAAAGTTCAAGTGAAGACTAGAAGTAAAGATATCAAAGATACAAGAATCAAAGTCATGACACAATTAATCAAGTTTTGAGACAAGCATATTACACTAAGAATGACAACTATGCTCTCAAGAAAGTGATCATAGAATATGTGGTGACTCAACAAGGAAATGAAAAGGTTTTGAAAGGTTTGAAAGGCTTCCAAATGCTGAAAGTATGGTATTCATGAGCTTTGAGCTCTCATTGCCCCTATCATAAGCATCTTTAAATGGTTAAGGTGAAAGTGAGGTCCAATCTGAGTTATATGCTTGATAGAGCATAAACTGGAAATCTCATGTCCCTTGAGTACGAGGGCCGCTCCTCATGCTACTCAAATTTAGTTACCGGTAAGTTCTTCTCATAGTAAATACATGTGTATCATAGAGAACCGCCAACGGGGTACCCCTTGCCCAATGATACGGAAGAATCCCCAAATCAAAATGACAAGGCAAGCAGACAACGAGCATCTCAGCAATCTTCTTATTTACCATAGGAAAATGGTGCTTTTTTATCTCTTTCTACTTTTCTCATATCTCTTTTTTTTCTTTTTCTATTTTTCTCAATATCTGACTCTTTTTTTATAAGAAGAATGCTTCATAGATTGCTCATTATGGTTACGCTGCAGGTTTCCACCATGATTAGGCATGGATTAGACCGGCGGCCCAGGTGTTTCTCTAACACATATACATAACTCCATTGACTTACAAGCTACACTTTTATTTCACACCGACGACATCTGCAAACAAAAGAGCATGATATCAACTTGGTATATATTTACAGGTGTTGAAAGCGTTCCCCGTGACAGCACGGTTCTGCTAATCCCAAGCCTATAATTTGCAAGCATATAATTTTCATGGACAGTCACAATGGTTCAGGTTTATTAAGTGCAAGAAATAAAGTGTGCCATCAAGTTCGTGAGAGCTTTACTAACTAACTTTCTCATAACAAGCAAACATTCTATTCAGAAGAAAACAAGGCATACTGAATATGCACGGAAAAGCAAATGATGCTAATAGGTAGGTAAGTGGACACTTTTGGCAATATTGGTTTTGGGAATTGGAAACACGAGTAGAGCTCATACTCAGTGCAAGTGAAGGCTAGCAATAGTAAGGGAGCGACAAACGAGAGAGCAATAACTGTCATAATCATGCTTGCAACAAAATAGGACTAATCATGGCATGAAAGTGACTCAAGACACCTGAGGCAAAATCATTCATCGAGGCTAAACTGATTATTGTCTCAGTCATATGCATGCGTGAGCATGAGCCAAGTCAATTCAAGTGAAACATTCAGAGGAGGATACCACAATGTCATACCAAGTTATGAATAGAGCAATGCAAGCAAACATTCATATGACATGCTACAAACCATTAGCAAGCTGGAGCTAATCATAAGAAAGCAAGAACTACTAAGCATCCATAAATAACATACACCTTACATGAACTGGCTAAGCATGCCCACAATGATGAGTATATGTACAAAAATGAAAATAAATAGAGTTTGTTACCAGCCTCTTACCACACCTCAAGTTGTCATTAATCCTCATTATTGCCCTTCACTTGTGTGGCTTAAATAATAACATGAAACCAAATTCCACTGAGGACTTCTAAACCTGGCACCAAACTTCACAAAACCAAAGAAGAACAACAAATATTTTTGGGTTTTCGATTTTTAAAGGAAAGAACCAAAAGGGAAGAACAAGTAAAGCAAAATCTTTTTGGGTTTTTTTCCGAATAATTAAGACAAAGCCAAACGAAGAAGCAAGCCAAGGCAAAAAGAATCAAACAAAGAGAAACAAAGAAAATATATTTGGTATTTTTGTGTTTTAGAAAGCAAAAGTAAAGAAAGAACAAAAACTAAAAAGAGAACGAAGCATGGATATACAAAGTACTGACTAAACATGATATGTAGATGAGCGTGATGTCGGTGTACCTCCCCCCAAGCTTACGCTTTTGGCCTAAGTGGGTATCAATCCCAGGATGGCCAAGATGGAGTGCCTCCATAGTACGGTGAGGAGGTTCCCTCGTCCTGATATGAGCTCGAGGACGCCCCACCATAGTGCGTAGACTAGTCGTAAGAAGGCACATCCTCCTGTTGCTTCCTGTGGAAACCAAGCAAGTGGAGATGCTCATCCACCTCCTCCTTAGAATACGACCATGGCCTCCTGTGAATACTAAACAAAGTAGATTGTGGCAAAGGAATTTCCCTCTCGTCTCCGTCAATAAACAACATCCTGTATACTAAATCGTCCATATCAGAGTTAGTAGTGACGAAGTGATGAATTTTCATCGCAGCAAGATCAAGCCTTTGTGGTGCGAACACAGTGTCATTAGGATCCACAGAAAGTTCTAATGCAACAACCATACGTGAGGCAATAATGCCCCCATAAATAGGTCCCCTAGCAGCTAGGTGGCGAGCAATGAGAGAGCCAAGGTTGTACTTGGTATCATTATTAAGTGCAGCAGCAGCAAGGAAGGCCAAATGATAATTAGAGATATTACTAGTGTTCTCCCTGCCAAGAATGCTAGTGGCAAGATAATAAGCAAAATATCTAAGAGCTGGGAGTTGGATGTTCCTTATCTTCCTGCGCTGAGCTACGCGGTCATCGTCATTTGTCACACTTCGATAGAGCTCCAGCAAATCAGCGGGTCGACCTTGGATCTTCTTCACTGTCCCAGTCATACCTATACCTATAATGCTACAAAACCTTTCCAATGACATGGTAATAGGCTGATTATAAATTATGAAAGAAACAATTGACTGATAAGGGGTGTTCGTGAAAACAAAACTCTCAACAAAAGTTTTGGTGAACACGGCATATTGCTCACTCTCATCTTCCATGTACGTGGTCAGGCCAACCCTCTGAACCAGTAGTAAGAAATCATTGAGGATCCCTGCAGCTTGCAAAAAGGTAAAACAAGGGAAGGTAGATGGGTGAGCATCTCCCTCATCTCCTTCATTGCCAAAGCGTGGTGCAATAAGATCTTCATTGTATGAAGGCCTAAACTGAGAGGCTGATCTTGAGGGCCTTGACCTCCTAGGTGTGTCCCTCTCAAATATTTCTCCAAATGTGTGGTTGTTCCTCTTTGATATTCTGAAATTTAAACATCCATTATACAAGTGATTGCAAAGTGAATACATAATGAAGGGAACTACTCATAGGGACTTGTACGAGAACTAAACATGCATCAAAACAATATCTCTAAGCATTGAACAAGCTTACAATATCTCATAACCTGTCACCTATAGCAGCAAAATACTCAAGATATAAACCACTAAACACAAATCTACTTGGACAAGCAAAGGAGTCACATACCGGAGAACAAATGCTCCAAATTTTAGCAGCAAAGATGGGCTGAGCAAGGAGATCGAAAAATCATGGACAAGAATAGCAAGAACGCGATCTCGAGCAATGAGCTGGTGTTTTCTCGGGAGAGAGAGGGTAGTGGGAAGTGAGACAGTGAGTGGAGGGCCAGGGGTGGCCCACACCATGGCCAGACACGCCCCTGGGCTGGCCGCGCCACCAGGTGGTGTGCCTGCCTGGTGGGACCCCTAGTACTCTCCAGGCACTTCTCTGCCCCTTTTTCACGTAAAAATTTAATATGAATTTTCTGGAATTTTTCGAGACACTTTATTTTTGAGCAATTTTTAGGTATAGATGAATGATTTTCTGACAGAAAGATGTTTTTGGAATGATGCAATAACAAAACAAAACTAAAACTTCAGAAGTTCTAAGACACTCTAATATGCAAGCAACTAACAACAGAAAAGTAAACTAAGCGAAAGCAAAAACTAAAATGGATAAAATAAAAGTAAGTAAAGATAATGGTGAAAACATTGTTTTGTTCATTAAAATCCTTTTGTTAACAAGGTTGATCAGGTCTTGTTACCAAAACAATTTTATACGAAACAAAACTTTGTATTCCACTAATGATTATGTTACCTCAACCTTGATAGCAATGGTCCCAATCATAATAGTTTCATATTTTTCTCGTGGTATGGGACAATATATTTCTCCAACTTGGATGCCTTCAACATGTTCAATTGAATTTAAGCCATAAGTCCTATCAATCTTCTTGGGGAAATATCCAATATGCTCCTTGTCATAAACATTAAAAGTCACCTTTCCTTGATTACAATTAATAACAGCTCCTGCAGTATTAAGAAAAGGTCTCCAAGAATAATAGACATATTATCATCTTCAGGCATTTCAAGCACAAAAAAATCAATTAATATCAAGAAATTATGAGCCACTTGAACAGGTACATCCTCACATATACCAACAGGAATAGTAGTAGATTTATCAGCCATTTGCAAAGATATATCAGTTGGTATTAGTTTTTCCAATTGAAGTCTCTTATAGAGAGAAAAATGCATAACACTAACTCCTGCTCCTAAATCACACAAAGCAGTTCTAACATAACTATTTTTAATAGAGCATGGAATAGTTGGAATCCCTGGGTCTCCAAGTTTCTTTGGAACCTTACCATTAAAGGAATAATTAGCAAGCAAAGTAGTAATTTCTTATTTAGGGATTTTCCTTTTATTCGAAACAATATCCTTCATATACTTTGAATAAGGAGGCAATTTAATAGCATCAGTCAAAGGAATTTGCAAGAATAAAGGTTTCATCCTAACATGGGTATACCCTACAGGTACTCGAGTTCAGTATATACGGTCTAGATACGGTGGAAGCCCACGGCATTGCCACGGCCCAATGAAGACTTCGAGTGGCCCACGGACTCTCGATTACTTGCAAGACAAGAAGAAGCTTAAAGATAGAAAGTTTAAAGGGAAAAACCTAATCTGTAACCGACTCGACCTGCTACCTGAGACCTGGCCTATCTATATAAAGGCTAGGAGGGGGCGGCGAGGAGGATACACGCAACCCTAGTTTCCACAACTCTCGCCAGATTGCATCTGTGCGCCCCTGTAATCTTCGATTCCTTTGTTAATTCCAAGAGCGGACAAGCAGGAGTAGGGACCTCTACGAGGCCTGAACCTGGGTAAACCTTGCGTCCCTGTGTGCTTGTTTGCTAGCCGATTGATGCTTCCGGCGCTCCCTCCTTCTCCAAAACCCAAGTCCATAACAATGGGCATTGACGAGTTAAACCCTCGTCAATTGGTGCCGTCTGTGGAAATTGGGAGTGCTGATGTTCCGCCTTCTTCGGCCTCATCAACCGCGATCTACAACTCCGCAACAGCAGAGATTCGCCAGCTCTTCGGGGCGTTCGACTTCACCCTCCACATGCCGGCCACTCGCCCGGCTTTCAAGTCCGTGGACGATGGAATCAGCCTAGCGATCAGGAGCTTCCGCTTCCAAGTTGGTCAGATGGGCACGCTTCACATGCCTGACCAGCCAACGGCATCCATGATTGCTCCAGCATCGTGGTTCCCGCCACCAATCGGTGCCCTCAGCGAGCTCAACACCTCAGCAACAACTAAGAGCACGGATAGCGACTTCAGTCGTGGATCCGATCTGGGTGGCCTAGCAACGAAAGATGGGGTTTACGGCTCTAGATCCGAAAGTTGCGGAAGCAACAACTTCCCCAACCACTTCATGTGCGTCGTCATCAACACCAGCGAAACCAGCGCCAATCGCGACAACGGTGGCAATGGTCTTGACCCACCCAACGGTGGCATACCTAACGGCGGGCCACCCAATGGCGGCCCCACCAACAGTGGCAATGGCGCGCCCTTCAACAATGGAGGGGCATTCGAACCTCCAACCACGGTGAACGAGCACACTGGCAAACGTGTCGTGATCAAGCTCAACGATCTCGAGTGGGCTCGCTGCCGAGAAGCCCTGCGAGGCAACCCTCTGCCCCCCGACACACCGCAAGAACTGCTGATGGGCTATCATTGGCTACTAAAGGAGGAGTACAGACGCCAATTACAAACAATTGCGCAACTCGAAGCGCGTAAAAAGGCGGTGGATGAGTCAAGTCTTCGACGGGCCGGGCTCTCCTCCCATGGAGGATCCTCCTCCAAGGGCAACGAGTACGTGGCCAACAAGAGGCGATCCTGAATGGCCCACCTTACCGAGAAGGAGCGCATAGAAGCTGCAAAAGTCCTCGACTTCAGCTCCATGACAGTCGACACCAGGGGCAACATGGTCCCAAAGACGCCGCAAGCTGCAGTGACAGCGGCCACCATGTATCTCCTCAATAACGAGCCACCGGCTGGAGATCCCCGAGCCGCCATGCACCAATCTACGATCGCGGGCTTGGGGTTAATCGAGGCCCCTCTCGACAAAGAACCAACACCGGAGCCGAAGAAAAGCAAGGCTCTGGCAAAACGCTATTCCTCACCCTCGTCTAGCGACGACAGTCACGATCTGTCTCGATGTCGCTGCTCACGACGACACGACCATGACTACGATGCGCGTGATGACATCACGCAGTGCAAAATCGACAAGTCAAGGGCACGACCTACCCGATCGACTGACTTAGAGGACGAAGATATAGAGCTCTATGGCGCCAGATGCTTCAGCAGGGCTATCAGGCAGAAGTGAATGCCCAAAGGGTTCAAGCTCCCATCGGAGAACCCAAAATTTGACGGCCTGTAGGACCCGAAAATCCGGTTGGAGGACCACATTTCCTTCGTCAGGCTCCACGGTGGGAGTCGAATCACGGCCATGCAATGCCTGCAGCTGACGAGGTTTCATCTCGTCAATGCCCATTGTTATGGACTTGGGTTTTGGAGAAGATGGGGATGCTGGAGATCGTGGCACGGTTAACAGACAAGCAACCAGGGGACACGAGATTTACCCAGGTTCAGGCCCCCGGAGGGAAAACCCTACTCCTGCTTGTCTGCTCTTTGATTACGGCGGAACCGAAAGTTACAGGGTGCGCAGATTCGATCTGGCGTGGAGGCGTGTACGAAAGTATGGATCTGTCCTGCTCGTTGGCCCCTCCTAGCCTTTATATATGAGGAGGCTAGGTCTCAGGTACCGATACGAGTAGGTTACAAGTTGTATTCGAACTCTAGTCTTGCTCTCCAAGGATCCGAAGGCGTCATGGGCCTTGGCCACCCGAAAATCTTCATGGGCCAGCGTATGTCTGCTGTGGGCCTTCCTTGGGCTGGACCAGGTATGCTGAAGTTATGTACCCGTCGGGTATAACCATGTCAGTAGCCCCCGAGTGTTCAGTCGAATCGTAGATTCGGCTGAGGACTCTTCAATCCTTCGGGTGTAACTCTGTCTTTCAAGAGAAATGTGTAGGGATTGTTGATGTGTGTGCCTGACTCACCCGACGGATCAGGGTCAGTTAATCGTCTTAGGACAAAACAACACGATCTTCTTCAGGTGCAAGTCCCTCGACTCGAACCCGGAACATATGCTGGCGTAATTCGACTCAGGCCGCGGAGGACTTACAGGAGTGGAATTCCAGTGATTTTAAATGGTGTACCCAACGCGTCCGTCGGGATTTTTCATCGTACCTGCTGGTACGGATTCATACTAGAAGAGCGCAGTCAGGTGCGTTGCCAGGCCATCAGATGGTATCTGTAGGTCTTATCTTTGTGTCGCAGACGCAGCATCCGAATGTTTATCACCGCGGAGGTGTTTTCGGGTGGCCAAGGAGGATGTTACTCACTTAGCATTAATTGGGGCAGAGTTTCCGAAAAGTTTTTGCATGCGGATCCGGAAGATCGCAGTCGAAGATTTCATAGGGTGCGCGACCAGCGCTCCCTATGGGAGTAGCCCCCGAGTGTCTGTTCGAGTCGTAGACTCGAGCGGAGACTTTTAGTGCAAGCATTGCTCAGTTGTTTAGTCCGTAGGACTCAAAAAATTTCGGATGCTGAAATCCTTCCTCCCTATGGGAGTAGCCCCCGAGTCCGTAGTGGAGTCATGGACTCGACATAGGACTCGAAGTTCTTGTGTGTGAACGGCCATCGCTCCAGTTTGGAGTAGCCCCCGAGTGTCTGGTGGAGTCGTAGACTCGGGCAGAGACTCGAGTCTTGTATCATGCAACGGTAGTAGGAAAATCTCGTGGGCGTACCGCTGACCCGGAAGTACATCGGGTGTGCGACCAGCGCTCCTGATAGGAGTAGCCCCCGAGTATTTAGTCGAATCGTAGATTCGAGTGAGTACTCTTAGCTGTGTAGCCGAAGTTGGTGCTAGTATAGCTTTTGATGACGTCAGTGCTGACGATCGATGACCTCAAGCGTCTGCTGCGCCAGAGATGACTTGACTTGACGAAGTGTGGGTCCCACTTCCTGACTTTGAATTGACCGGTCACGCGCGGCGTGGAGATGATTACGGCGTTTCCTCGATCTCCGCGCGTAGTGGACGTCGTGGGAACAACGGTTCGTTTTGGTGCTGACACGTGTACGGCCAGATCTGCCATTGGCGTTAGGTCTTCTCGATGGACGGCCAGCGTGCGTCGTCTTTGCTGTTATAATCCGTGGTGACATCGTGGTATGTCTTTTACCGCAGCAGTTCATCTGTCCATTGCTTCCTTGCGCTCAAGCGATTCTTGCTGCGTGCTGAGAGTTCCTTTCGCATTTCCTTTGTCTTCGTCGTTGGCAACGCCACCACTGCCGTAGCGCCATGGGGAAGAAGAAATCCTCATCTGCAGTTGGGACCAGCGCTGCCGGAGGCAAGAAGGGCGCCGCCGCTGCTCGTGTCACTGATGGTGGCTGGCGGCGATCAGAGACGCGGGAGAGCGATCTTCGCAAGCTGCGCGAGCGGAGCCTGATCCCGCAGGACGTGACGGCCGTGAGACTCCCCGGCAATGAGGTAATCCCCCGTCCCCCATCTGGGTACCGGGTTATGTTCGTCGCCTTTGTTTTGCGTGGGTTTTCGTATCCAGTCCATGACTTCCTTCGTGGACTGCTCTTCTTCTATGGGGTTCAACTCCATCATTTGTCTCCCAATTCTCTTCTCCACATCGCGTGCTTTATCACACTTTGCGAGTGTTGGCTTGGCATTGAGCCGCACTTTGGCCTCTTCCGGAAGCTGTATTCCGTGAGGAGGCAGTCTGGTTCGGATGGTGTGTATCCCATTGGGGGTTTCATCATCTCTCTTAGTCCCGATGTCCAATTCTTTTCCTTTTCCATGTCCGAATTTGTCCAGTACTGGCGGAGGAAATGGTTCTACATCCGTGACTCCGTGCTGTCTGGGCAAGATTTTGGTCTTGTGCCTTTTGACCCCTCCCAGTTGATTGTGAAGAAAAGATCCTGGAAAAACCAGATCTTAGATGGTGAGGTGGCGGAGATAGAGGCCTTGTACCGTCGGGTGGAGGAGCTCCAATTGATTCCTGAGAAGGAGGTGAACGGTGTAGACATTATCCGGGTGTTTCTTGAGCGTCGGGTGCAGCCTCTTCAGGTGAGAGCGCACCCGATGTTTCTTTACTCTGGGCGCCGTGATCCGACGAGGGTTTCGAGTGAGAAAATCGCCGAGGTGGAACTTGACAGGGCTCTTCGCGTGCTGTTGAAGTTCAAGGCCGACGAGGAAATCCCGGGGAAGTCGTTGACTCCGCCCTTTTCGTCGACGTTGGCCGTGCCAAAGGTGTAGATTTGCGCACGTAGTGCTTCCCTTATGTTTTTGTCAGTTGTGTACTTGTGTCCTTTGTTTGCTAACAAAGTTTCTTCTCATCTTGTAGAGCTTCAAAGTGCCAGGCATGGCGCCACCATTGCCTGAAAGGTATCCGAATGCCCCGGATAATGAAGTGGTGGATTCCGTGTCCGAGCTTCCTTCGGCGCGATCTCCGGCGGAGGATGCTGACGAATCGAGTGAAGACCATTCGAGTAAGCGATCACGGAGCTCGAGCGAGTCTTCGGATGCCTCGACTCCTCCGACTCCCAGGAATGCTCGGGGTCTTGAGCGTCATGATAATGTTCAGGGGGGTTCGTCTTCTCATATTCCTGTCGTTCCTGTGCGAGCTGTTGCTCCGCACCCGCCAGCAAAGCGGAAGAAGGAAGAGAAGAAGGAGGAGAACAAGGAGGAGAAGAGGGCCCGGAGGGCTTCTCCTATCTTTGACCTGAGCGCGTTGGGCTCGTAAGTGTGCTTGTTGCCACTGTTGTCTTTTGCTCACTTGTTATATTTGCGCCTGTGTTGATTGGTTCGTATGTAGGCAATCCTCCGACGGCTCTAGTGATGGAGCGCGCGAGATGATGGGGGAGTCGAACATTGCGTCGCCGCCTCCGCAGACGGTGGCGACGTCGGGTGGTGCTGCACCAGTTCCTCTTGTGCAGGAGAGGCTGGTGGTTGCGCCTCAGAATTTCGCAGGCGCGCCTGCGGGTTCGCCTTCGGAGCACGTAAGTTTTTCTGCTTCATGTCACGGGGGGAGCCCCCGGGCGTCTTCGTGTGCTGATGTTGTGTTTGCTTCTTTGTTTTGGGCGGAGCCCCCAAGTCGTGCTCTTACTGCTATTGCTTTTTCCTGTAGCCTTGTGTCCGAGAGGCCAAGCGGCTGGTGGAGGAGCACCTGACGCTGGAGGTGAAACTGCAGCAGCTACAAGGTATTCGTCTGCCTTGTAGTACTTTTTTGTTTATCCTTGTCCTGTTTGTTGACACTGGCTTGTTGTAAATGCAGAGGAGCATAACGACTCTCTCCGTGAGGTTGATGCTCTGAAGAAGAGCCTTGGCCAATTGGAGCAGAAGGCCGAAGCTGCCGCTGAGGCAAAAGAGCGCCTTGAGCTGGAGCTGACGAAAGCAGCCGAAGCGAAAGAGCGTCTGCAGCAGGAAGCCGCAGGTCGTGAGAGGGGGGCGGCGGAGAAGCTCATGGCTGCTGCCAAGGCAATTTTGGGTGAGTGCTAGCTTTTGCACTTGCTCCTTTTTCTTCGGGTCCTCTTCTATGTTGCTTTTCTTCATGTTTTCTTCTGTTTTGTCTCAGATGCCGCAGGCATCGAGTTTGACCGTGGTGCTCTGGAGCACGGGAGTGCTCTGGATGATGCCACTGTGGCGGTCGAAGACCGCTGCAGCACCGTCGTCAACTCCCTTGTCAAGGCAAAGGAGGTCCTTGGTCGCTTTTACCAGGAGCTCTTCCCGAAGGGCGCAACCCTTGAAGATGTGGGTGCTCTGGCAGAGGCTCTGTTAGCCGAAGCGCCTGCGGCGTACAAGCGCAAGCAGAAGGGCATCGGCGCGTCCGTCGGGCTGGCGATGGCCATGGCGGCTGGGGCGGAGCTGGACTTGCCCCAGATCACTTCTCGGATGCCGACGGCTGCGGATGGATCAGAGGTAGCCTTCGCTACTTACTCCGCTCGCTGCAGACGATATGGGCCCAAGCTCATTGACTTGTTGTCTGAGTACGCGCTGCGGCAGCAGGGCGAGGCCAAAGCTAGGCAGTCTGGCTCTGAGGCGACTCGGTGTCCTACACCTTAGGCATAGGAGATGTAGGGTAGTATGTAGTTTACTTTTGCTGTAAATATCTTTTGTAGCACCATTCTTGAGCCACGCAGTGGCCTTATTTAATGAATTCCTCCGAGTTAGGCTTTATCTTTGGCTGAGTATCTGTGTGCTTTCTGCTTTAGGTTCCTTCGGGTGTTGACCCAGTTGGTACTTCATCCGAAAGGCCCTTGCGAGCATCGTTGGATGATTCCTCGTAGCTCGCTTTTCTGCGGGATCGCGTGCGCAGCTTGGAGAGGGATTTGCTTGGGCTACGCGGTCGTGCTGACGTTTGGAAGTCCAAAGCAGACCGTAGTGCAGCCAGAGAGGAATACTTGATGGCGGAGCTGGGTCGGCTGTCCGAGCAGCTGCAGTGTAAGTTGATCCTTCTTTCGAGCCGTAGCTTAGTTCTTCGGGTGAGCCTGCTGGCCTTACTCTTGTTCTGTGCTGTTGTCGCAGGTGCGAATCTTGCTCCGAAGGAAGAAAAGGAGCGCATTGCTGTTCGAATCAATTGTTTGACTCAATAGGACATGGAAGCCGGTGGCTTCTTTTGGGTGGATCACGATCGTGCCATGGTTCTGGCGACGGTGCAGGATCGCGTCTTCCAGGTTTCGCGGGTGCTCCGCCAGGTGCAGACATCGCTATCCTCGGTGTTGCACGTCATGTTTCCGTTGGATGGCGCGCCGACGACCCTTGTAGGTCTTCTGGCGAAGTTTCGGAGTGCCAGCAATGTCAAGGAGCTGATGCGGCAGCAGCTTGTCGCAGGGGTGAAGGTTGCCTTGTCTCTTGTGAGGGTGCATCGCCCTGATGTAGATTTGGCTGCTGTGGCGACTGGGCCACCTCCTCGACCAGATGGTGGTGAGTGGAATATGCGTCCGCATTACGCGGTTGTAAGGCAGTATGCCGAACAGATTGTAGATTTGTTTGAGCAGCGTGCTCAGGCTATTCTTCAGAATAGGTAGGACCTGAAAATAAACAGATAGATGTAAAATTTGTATATTGCGGCTGGGCGTGTATGTGCCCTTTGTTGTAAAGGTTCGCTTGTAAGCGAGCACGCGGTGCTTTGATTTAGTACGTGTCCTTTTCGTTTGCCTGACATGGTCAGCTACTCAGGTATACACGTTTTGTCCTCAGTCGATGAAATCGTGAGGTGGGGGGAGCCCCCGAGCACGTAGTGCTTTGATTTAGTACGTGCCCTTTTCGTTTGCCTGACGTGATCAGCTACTCAGGTGTACACGTTTTGTCCTCAGTCGATGAAATCGTGAGGTGGGGGGAGCCCCCGAGCACATAGTGCTTTGATTTAGTACGTGCCCTTTTTGTTTGCCTGACGTGGTCAGCTACTCAGGTGTACACGTTTTGTCCTCAGTCGATGAAATCGTGAGGTGGGGGGAGCCCCCGAGTGTGTTAGTAGCATGTAATCAAAGTTGCAGAGAAATAGTCAACCGAAGGTTGGGAGCGAGACACTTAGCTTTATTTGTAGCGTAATGGAGGAGGTACATGGTTCGGCTGAGTAGCCTTGGCTGTAAGCCTTATTGAAAGTAAAAGGGGTATATTGCCCATTGCTATGGGTAGAATCGTCGCAGGTGCGAGACGTTCCATGGGTTGGAGTATGCGACTCCAGACTCCACGTGCTTGAGGCGATAGGCGCCACCTGGGATGACCTCGGTGATGGCATAGGGTCCTTCCCATGGCGACTCGAGTTTATTCGGTCGCTTTTGCTTGAGTCGCAAGACGAGGTCTCCTTCGACGAAGGACCTTGGGCGCAGCCGGCGGCTGTGATAGTTGCGGAGACTTTGCTGGTACACCGCGGATCTAGCTGCTGCTATATCCCGTGCTTCGTCGAGTGTGTCGACGGCATCTTCGAGTGCGGCCGTGGATTCGGCTTCGCTGTAAGCGACGACTCGTGGAGCCTGGTGACGTACTTCGGCTGGTAGCATAGCCTCAGCTCCGTGTACCATGAAGAACGGTGTGTAGCCGGTGGAGCTGTTTGGTGTAGTTCGTAAGCTCCACAGGACAGACGGTAGCTCTTTCGTCCAGTTGCCAGCTTTGTTCTCGAGTGAGCTCATGAGGCGTTTCTTGATGCCAGCGCCGATTAGGCCGTTGGCCTTTTCCACTTGCCCGTTTGTTTGCGGGTGCGCCACTGAGGCATACGTGATATTGATCCCGAGGCCTTCGTAGAAGTCCTGGAATTCTTCTGAGATGAAGTTTGATCCGTTGTCGGTGATGATGTTGTGCGGTACGCCGAACCTGTAGACTATGGATTCGAAGAACTTGACGGCGGTTTTGCCCTTCTGGTTGGTGACTGGCATGGCCTCGATCCACTTGGTGAATTTGTCGACTGCGACCAAGAGGAAGACGTGTCCTCCCTTCGAGGATTTTGGCAGTTTGCCGATCATGTCAAGGCCCCATTGAGCAAAAGGCCAAGCTATGGGTATGGGTCGGAGTTCGGACCCAGGTGCGTGCGGTTTGTCGGCAAACCGTTGGCACCCGTTGCATCTTCAGACGATGTCCTTTGCGTCGCTCATGGTCGTTGGCCAATAGAATCCTGCTCGTAGAGCTTTGGCGACAAGGGAGCGGCTGCCTGCGTGGTCGCCGCAGATGCCCTCGTGGATATCTTGGAGTATGGTCTTGCCATCGCTGATGGTGACGCACCGTTGTAGGACGCCTGTAATGCTGCGTTTGTACAGTTCACCGTTGATGATGGTGAAGGCTTTTGACCGACGAGATATGCGCCGGGCATCTGTCGGGTTGTCTGGTAAGTTTCCGTTTAGCAGGAACTGGAGGTATGGGCGTGTCCAGGTTTCTTCGACTGCCATGACCTGCATCAGGTTGACCATGGCGACTTCGGTATCCAACTTTTCGGGTCCTTCTTGACCTTCGGGTAGCGTAGCCCCCGAGTGTTCTGCTTCTTCGGGTGATCCCTTGGGGAATTTCTGCTTGATGGATGGCACGCAGATCTGTTCGAGGAACACACCTGGTGGTACTTTTGCACAAGTGGAGCTGATGTTGGCGAGTCTATCGGCCTCCTCGTTGCTCTCTCTTCCGACGTGCCGAAGTTTGCAGCCGTCGAATTCTCCTTCGAGTGCGTTGTATAGTGCGCGGTACGCGATCATGTTTTTGGCGTGTGCGTCGCACTCATTCGTCGTCTGCTGGACGACAAGGTTGGAGTCACCGTAGATGACCAGGCGCGTTGCGCCGCATATTTTTGCCATCCGCATGCCATGGATGAGGGCCTCGTATTCGGCCTCGTTGTTGGAGGCTCTGAATTTCATCCGAAGGACGTACTTCATCTTGTCACCTTGCGGGGAGGTCAGTATGACTCCTGCCCCTGCTCCGGCTTCGCGTTTGGAGCCGTCAAAATGCATTGTCCAGGATTGTGACATGTCTGGGGTGTCAGGCAGCTGCAGCTCCATCCAGTGCACCAGGAAGTCCGGAAGGACTTGAGATTTGATTGCGTGTCGCTTCTCGTAGATGATGTCCAGTGGTGATAGTTCGATGCCCCATAGGGCCACGCGTCCTGTGGCCTCTGGATTGTTCAGGATGCTGTTTAGGGGTGCCTCGTTGACGACCATTACCTGATGCTCCTGGAAGTAGTGGCTCAGTCGTCGAGCCGTCATGAACACGCCGTAGGCCAGCTTCTGGTAGTACGGGTACCGCTGTTTTGTTGGAGTGAGAACCTCGCTGAGGTAGTAAATTGGGCGTTGTACCCCATGGGTTTTGCCTTCTTCGGGTCATTCGACCACAAGTACTGTGCTGACCACCTGGTGTGTGGCTGCTATGTACAGCAATAGGGGCTCGCGCTCTTTTGGCGTGACCAAAACAGGCGAGGTGGAGAGGGGCCGCTTGAGGTTTTCGAATGCGTCGTTGGCTTCTGGTGTCCACTCGAACTTGTCTGCTTTGCGTAGCAGTTGGTAAAATGGTAGGGCCTTCTCGCCCATGCGGCTGATGAACCTGCTTAGTGCCGCTACTCGCCCTGTGAGCTGCTGAACGACCTTGAGGTTTTTCGGTTTCTCCATTGTCATGATAGCTTTGATTTTCTTCGGGTTCGCTTCGATCCCTCGTTGAGAGATGAAGTATCCGAGCAGCTGACCTGAGGGGACGCCGAAGGCGCACTTTTCTGGATTGAGCTTGATCCTGTAGCGATCAAGGTTGTCGAACGTCTCACGGAGATCTTCGATAAGTGTTCTTGCCTCCTTGGTTTTGATGATTATGTCGTCGACATAGACTTGGACATTGCGACCGATCTGGACCTTGAGGCAGGCCTGCATGCATCGCTGGTACGTGGCACCCGCGTTCTTTAGCCCGAAGGGCATTGTGTTGTAGCAGTATACTCCGAACGGTGTGATGAACGCCGTTTTCTCTTGATCTTCGACCTTGAGTCGAATCTGGTTATAGCCTGATTAGGCGTCGAGGAAGGAGAGTTTCTCACAACCTGCAGTCGAATCGATGATCTGGTCGATCCGAGGGAGAGGGAAGTGGTCCTTAGGGCAGTGTTTGTTCAGTGACATGAAGTCCGCGCACATCCGCAGGATGTCCGTGTCCTTCTTCGGGACCATCAATGTGTTTGCCAGCCACTCGCTTTCCTTGATTTCCCGGATGAGGTCTGCTGTGAGTAATCTGTTGATCTCCTTGCCGATAGCTTCGGCTCGTGGCTCCGACAGTCTTCAGATGGACTGCTTGACTGGTTTGGTGTCTGGGAAGACATTGAGTGCATGCTCGGCGAATTCCCTGGGAACTCCTGGCATGTCCGCAGGACACCACGCGAAGATTTCCCAGTGCTCACGGAGGAATTTGACGAGCGCGCTTTCCTATGCGGTGTTGAGGTCGTTGGCGATTAGCGCCGTCTTGGAGGCATCCGTTGGATGGACTTGTACTTTTTTGGTGTTGATGGTGGAGTCGAAAGACATATCAGGTGCGTTCTGCTTGGTGACTGGGGGTAGCCCATTGTCTGTCACTTCGCGGAGCCTTACAAGGTCGTCTTGCATGCCGAAAGACTGGGAGATTTTGTTGAAATCCCTGTCGCATTGGTCCGATCGGGTGAAGCTCCCGTGGACTGTGATGACGCCCCTTGGTCCTGGCATCTTGAGTAGTAGGTATGCGTAGTGTGGGACGGCCAGGAACCTTGCGAATGCTATGCGTCCCAGGATGGCGTGGTATTGCGACAGCCAGTCCACCACTTCGAATTCTAGGCGTTCCTGCCGAAAGTTGTCCGGTGTCCCGAAGATGACGTCGAGCCCTATTTTGCCCAGGGGGAAGATGCCCTTCCCTGGGACAATGCCATGGAACGTTGTGTCGGATTGTTCCAGGCTGCATTGCGGGATCCGCATAGCTGCTAGAGTGCTTGCGAACATTAGGTTGATGCCGCTGCCACCGTCCATGAAGACGCGACTCATCTCGAAGCCTCCGATCTGCGCCTCTAGCACCAGGGCAGCATGACCTGGGCGAGGGATCTGAATAGGGTGATCCGCGCGAGTGAATGTGATGCAGGACTCCAATCCGCCGAGGTACTCAGGGATTGCAGGTGGAGTTGTCACGGCCATATTGATTTGGCGGGTGATCTTCTTCTGTACCCTGTTGGTTGGGCGTCCCTTCTGTATCATATTGAGTGCTCCTTTTGGTGGGGGGTATGCGACTCCGGCGTTGTTTTGCGCTGGTGCGGCTGGTTGATGTGGGCCTCCGATAGGCGGCGGTGGAGGAGCTCTGTGTGCTATTTCGCCTGGCGCAAGTGCGTTTCCGAACGCAGGAATTGGAGCTTGTTGCCTCATCTGTACCATGCTTTCGCTGAGTTTCTAGAACTCGCGGCAGTCCTTGAGCATGTGGCTAGCTTTCTTTTTGCCATCTTGTTTGTCGATGTAGAAGTGGATAGTGCATGGACCTGAAAGTTTGTCGAATGCTGAAGGTCCGTTGTCGCGGTCGCGGCGTTGCCACGACTGCGTTGGTCGTCCGTTGTCGCGGAAGTTTCCGCTGCGGTATCCTCCGCTGTTGCGGCTGATGTCGTTACGGCGGTCGGCGTAGCCGGCTGCGACCATATCGGGTCCGTCGCGGTCCTCGTAGACACGCGGTCTCCTCTTGCTGCGGCGTTCGCATCTTCGGCCGTAGTCGTCTTCTTCATCTGATTGCGCCCGCTAGATGCAATCTTCGCCATCTGCCCAACTGTTGGCGATTTCCATGAGCTGGTCGAGTGTCTTGGGCTTTACGCGTCCAAGTTTCTCCTTGAAGTCTGGACGTTTGACGCCGTCCTTGAAGGCGTCGATGGCCCGCTCTTCGGAGATGTGTGCTGCGGAGTTCTTGGTCGTAGACCAGCGTAGTATGTACGAGCGAATATATTCACCCGTTCTCTGAGTGCAGGCTCGCAGCTCTTCTATTGAGGCGGGCCTTTTGCTGGTGCCTTTGAAGTTTCGGATGAAGCTATAAGCGAGCTCCTCCCAGCTTCGGATGGATCCTGATGATAGGCTGCTGAGCCAGACCCGCACCGCGCCTGTCAGCTGCAGCTGAAGGCATTGCATGGCGGTTTCTTTGTTGCCTCCGTGAAGCTTGACGGATGACAGATGGTCGCTGAGCCAGGACTTTGGATCTTGTGTGCCGTTGAACTTCGGAGTATCCGAAGGAAGCTTAAAGTTGCGTGGCATCTGTGTTCGCCGGACGGATCTGCTGAAGCATCGGGCCCCGCAGAGTTCTCCTTCGTCTTCATCCATCTCAGATTCGGATGAGCATGCGCGTTTGGCGCGTGCTTTGTCGATCTTGCGCTGTGTAAGCTTGTCTCTGGCGTAGTAGTCGTGTTTGTGGCGGTGCGAGCTCTTCTTCCTTCGAGGAAGGTCGTGTTCTTCTTCATCTTCGGATGAGGGAGTGGGGCTTCGGTCGCGCCTGGCCGGAGCTTTCTTCTTCGGCTCCGTAGGAGCATCTTCGTGGAGCGCAGCTCCGATTAGTCCTAGTCCGGTGAGTGCGGACCTATGCATGGCTCTTTTCGGGTCCCCCTCCGGAGGTGGGTGAGCCGCAAGATACGCAGTGGCTGCCATGATCGCGGCTTGTGGCGTCTTCGGGGTGATGTTGCCGTCGGCGTCCATATCCATGAACGATGTGTGGAGGGTTCGGGTCACGTCACGCCGCTCCTTCGGGTCCATGTTTTCCACCCGAGAGTGGTGCTTGTTTCCCTGATTTCCGTTTGTGCTGGAGCCGGGTCCCATGGCGGAGAGCGCAGCTCGTCGCGCACTAGATTCAGAGGCTGCTTTCTTGCGTTTATCGAGCGTCTCCTGCATCTTGACTTGCTTCTTGTGCTCCTCGATGAGGAGGTAGTGGTATGCCATCAGCAGGTCACGTGGGGAGTCCAGAGGTAGGACTATTTCGCCTGCGACGGCGTGGCGTGCTTCGGCCCATCCTTCTTTGCTAAGTTGGATGAGGTGGCCCCTGTTTTTGCCGTTTCCACCGTTTTCGCCGTTTTTGTCCTGCGGGTTGGGGTTGGGCGGCGGGTTAGGCGTTTCCTCGTCGGTTTGGATGATCGCGGCGCACAGATAGCGCCTGCAGATTGGTTGGCTGCTGCCGCAGCTTTCGGATCCGTAACCGTAGGTCCCTTCATCCGAAGGTGGATCGCACAGATCGGAGTTGCAGCTGCTGCCGCTGTAGAACTCATCTGTTGATGGTGACGTGCGTAGCACGGGGTGTGGAGCCCACGAAGCGGGCCTGATGGACGGCATGGGCACCCTCTCAGGGAGGCGGAGGGTGCCAGTTTGTCCTACCTGGAAGTAGAAGCTCCCGAACAGAATTTCGAGTCCGTCGCCTACGGGCTCGAAATCCTTCATGGTGTCCGACGAGTGGGCGGTGAAGTCGAAAGCGCCGAAGAGGAGGTGATTCTCCGTCGCCGAGGAGTTGTAGATCGATCGGGTCAGAACCGTCATGACCGCACAATCAGCAGCCCCAATTCCCACAGACGGCGCCAATTGACGAGGTTTCATCTCGTCAATGCCCACTGTTATGGACTTGGGTTTTGGAGAAGATGGGAATGCTGGAGATCGTGGCACGGTTAACAGACAAGCAACCAGGGGACACGAGATTTACCCAGGTTCAGGCCCCCGGAGGGAAAACCCTACTCCTGCTTGTCTGCTCTTTGATTACGGCGGAACCGAAAGTTACAGGGTGCGCAGATTCGATCTGGCGTGGAGGCGTGTACGAAAGTATGGATCTGTCCTGCTCGTTGGCCCCTCCTAGCCTTTATATATGAGGAGGCTAGGTCTCAGGTACCGATACGAGTAGGTTACAAGTTGTATTCGAACTCTAGTCTTGCTCTCCAAGGATCCAAAGGCGTCATGGGCCTTGGCCACCCGAAAATCTTCATGGGCCAGCGTATGTCTGCTGTGGGCCTTCCTTGGGCTGGACCAGGTATGCTGAAGTTATGTACCCGTCGGGTATAACCATGTCAGCAGCTACATCTGCAGGGCGCCGCCCGAGCATGGCTCAACAACCTCCCACGCGGATCCATTCGCAGCTGGGAAGAGCTGGTCTACAGCTTTGTGCACAACTTCAAGGGCACATACAAAATGCCCACGTCAATCGAGGAACTGAGGAGCTGCCAGCAAAGGTCGGGCGAATCGCTATGCTCGTACATCCAGAGGTGGTCCATCATCAAGAACTCCGCAGAAAATATCTTGGAGGATCGCGCAATCGACGCATTCAACGGCGGCGTTTGCCACATAGAGCTCAGGGAGGAGCTAGGCCGCTCAAATCCCAAAACAATAGAGCACCTGATGGAAATCACGAATCGATGGGCAGATGGGGAAGACTCGGTGAAAAACCGCGTTCATTCCGACGACGAGGCAGAACTCGAGCGCAGACGCGATCGCCGAAGCAAGCTTCGAATGCGCATCTACGATGATCGCGACGATGTCAACATGGTCGCCACCGGCTACGCCGACAGGCGCAACGACAACCGCAACAGCGGCTATCGCAGCGATGGACACCGCGACTCCGGGAAAACCACGCAGGTATGGCAGCGCCGCACTCGCGAAGAGGCACCCGCGACAACAATTGAGGACAAACTGTCCGGACCGTGCAATGTGAACTTCTACATCGACAAGCACGACGGCAAGAAGAAATCCAGCCACCTTCTCAAGGACTACCGCGAGTTCCTCAAACTCCACGAGGGTTTGGCTCGGATGAATCGCGACGCAGTCAACAGGGGCTATGGAGTCTCCCCAGGCGTTGTAGCACATGGAGCTCCTCCACCACCACCTGGAGTGCCACCACCCACGGCCGCACTGGTCCACAATCAAGGCGGCGAGCCATACCCACGGGTTTTGGGCAACATGATGATCCAAAAGGGACGCCCCTCGAATCGGGTGCAGAAGGCCATCACTCGCCAAGTCAACTTGGCGACAAATTCACCACCATCCACTACTGAGTACCTCAGTGGAAGCGACTCCTGCATCACTTTCGACAAGCGCGACCAGCCACGCCAAATACCTCGCCTAGGCCACTGTCCCCTCGTACTCGAGACACAGATCGGAGGCTTAGACATGAGTCGCGTCTTCATGGATGGTGGAAGCGGCATTAACCTCATGTTCGCAAGTACCTTGCGAGCGATGAGGATCCCTCTGACCTGCCTAGAGGTCTCAGACACGATATTCCACGGCATCGTCCCAGGCAAGGGCATATATCCCCTGAGAAAAATCAACCTCGACGTCATCTTTGGCACGCCGAAAAACTTTTGACGTGAACGCATCGACTTCGAAGTCGTCGACTGGCCCTCACAGTACCACTGCGTCCTCGGACGCGTCGCGTTCGCCAGGTTCATGGCAGTACCGCACTACGCCTACCTGCAGATAAAAATGCCAGGCCCAAACGGCGTCATCACAATCAACAGGAGCTTCGAGAGGTCCGACAGCTGTGATAGGGAATTCAACAGAATTTTCTAGTCCTTCGGCATGCAGGAAGAACTCGCAAGATTGAAGGAGTTGACAGACAACAGTCTGCCTCCCCTGAGCCGGCCAAGTTCACCCGACCTATCCTTCAACTTGTCTGTGCACACGAAGAAAGTTCAGGTCCACCCATCGGACCCGGCCAAGATGGCCCTCATCGCCAACAACTTGAGTCCCGCATAGGAACTCGCGCTCGTCAAATTCCTCCGTGAGCACTGGGAAATCTTCACCTGGTGTCCAGCGGACATGCCAGGGGTCCCCAGGGAATTCGCTGAGCATGCACTCAATGTTAACCCAGACGCAAGGCCAGTCAAACAAATAATTCGGCGACAGTCTGAACCAAGAGAAAAAGCAGTCGGAATGGAGATCAACAGGCTCCTCGATGCCAAATTCATACGCGAGATCAAGGAAAGTACCTGGCTCGCCAACACGGTGCTGGTACCCAAAAAGGACACGGATATCCTATGGATGTGCGTGGATTTCACCTCCCTGAATAAGCACTGCCCAAAGGATCACTTCCCGCTACCACGCATTGACCAGATCATCGACTCCACCGCGGGATGTGAGCGTCTCTGCTTCCTCGACGCCTACTCAGGCTATAATCAGATTCGAATGAAGGAGGAAGATCAAGAGAAAACGGCATTTACAACGCCTTTTGGTGTGTTCTGCTACAACACAATGCCCTTCGGGCTAAAAAACGCAGGAGCCACCTATCAGCGGTGCATGCAGGCTTGCCTCAAGAATCAACTTGGTAGCAACATCCAAGTCTATGTTGATGACATCGTCATCAAAACCAAAGAGGAAACTTTGCTAATCGATGATTTACGCGAAACCTTCGCCAACCTCGACCGCTACCGAATCAAGCTTAATCCGGACAAATGCGCCTTCGGTGTACCATTTGGGCAACTACTAGGGCATCTCATCTCCGCAAGAGGGATCGAGGCAAACTCGAAGAAAATAAAAGCCATACTGGCCATGGAGAAGCCGAAGAACATAAGAGGCATCCAACAGCTGGCTGGACGAATTACGGCGCTCAGTCGATTCATCAGTCGAATGGGCAAAAAGGCACTGCCCTTGTACCAACTTCCCCGCAAAACTGACAAGTTTGAGTGGACCAATGAGGCACAGGAAGCATTCGAGGACCTCAGGCGTCTACTATATATCTCACCAGTATTGGTGACCCCACCCGAAAGGGAACCACTGCTGTTATACATCTCCGCCACCAACCAGGTGGTCAGCACATTACTCATGGTAGAACGAGCTGAAGAAAACAAAGTCCATGGTGTACAGCGCCCAGTCTACTACCTCAGCGAGGTGCTCACGCCAACAAAGCAGCGGTACCTGCACTACCAGAAGTTGGCATACGACATCTTCATGACAGCCAGACGACTGCGTCACTACTTCCAGGAGCATCCAATCGTGGTGGTCAACGACGCCCCGCTTGGGCACATCCTCAACAACCCCGACGCCACTGGACGAGTCGCGCTTTGGGGAATCGAGCTGTCTCCATGAGACATTACGTATGAAAAGCGTGAGGCGATCAAATCGCAAGTCCTCCCTGATTTCCTCATGCACTGGATGGAGAACCAGCTCCCCGAAAAACCAGATATGTCTTACCTCTGGACAATGCACTTCGACGGATCCAAGCGTAAGGACGGGGCTGGCGCAGGCGTCATACTGATATTGCCCCAAGGAGACAAGTTGAAGTACATACTGCGAATGCAGTTCACCGCATCCAACAACGAAGTTGGATACGAGGCCCTACTTCACGGGATGCGGATGGAAAAAGTCTGCGGCGCCAAGAGGCTCATCATCTACGGCGACTCCAAGTTGGTCGTCAACCAAACAATGCATGAGTGTGACGCGCTGAATGACAATATGATCGCCTACCGCGACCTCTATGACACACTCGAAGGGGACTTCGATGGCTATGAGTTGCGGCACGTAAGCTGCGAAAGCAATGAAGAGGCGGATGCACTCGCCAACATTGGCTCCACCTGCGGCCCCATACCACCTGGGGTATTTCTCGAGCGAATCTGCGAACGATCCATCAAGCCAAAGGCCGCAAAGAAGAAAACAAGCGCAACAACGGACTCGGGGGCTACGCCGCCCAATGATCCAAGGGCACTCGATGATCTAGAGCTCGACACAGGACTCAAGGGACCAATGGGGGTCATGATGATCGAGCCATCTTGGACTCAACCCTACATCACATATCTTCTTAGCAAGAGGCTACCGGACGAACCGACTGACGCACGGCAAATCGCATGGCGATCCAAGGCATTCGCCGTCATCAACGGCGAACTATACAAGCGCAGCATCACAGGAGTACTCCAACGGTGCGTCTCCAATGCGGACGGAAGGGCCGTCCTCCTCAACATACACGAAGGGACTTGCGGGCACCATGCCGACAGTCACGCCCTCGTCGCCAAAGCTCTACGAGCTGGATTCTACTCGCCCACGGCCATGCGCGACGCTAAGGACATCGTCTAGAGATGCAACGCTTGTCAGCGATTCGCGGACAAACCGCACACACCTGGCGTGGAACTCCGGCCAATACCACTGGCTTGGCCCTTTGCACAATGGGGACTCAACATGGTCGGCAAGCTCCCAAAGTCCTCACGAGGAGGCTACGTCTACCTCTTGGTCGCAGTCAACAAATTCACCAAGTGGATAGAGGCCACGCCGGTGACAAATCAGTCAGGAGCCAGTGCAGTCAAGTTCTTCGAGTCCATTGTCTATCGCTTTGGAGTGCCACACAGCATCATCACGGATAATAGAACGAACTTCACCTCTAAGGAGTTCCAGGGTTTCTGCGAAAACTTGGGAATCAGTGTAAGCTATGCCTCCGTAGCTCATCCACTGACCAACGGTCAAGTCGAAAAGGCCAACGGGCTCGTCTATGGCGGAATCAAGAAGTGACTCCTTAAGCCACTCGAACAAGCCGCATGATGTTGGCCAGACAAGCTGCAATCCGTACTCTGGAGCCTACGCACAACCCCAAACAGTGCCACGGGTTACACCCTGTTCTTCATGGTGCATGGTGCTGAAGCAGTACTACATGCAGAAGTACGCTTTAAAGCCCCACGGGTAGTCACGTACAGTGAGCAGGAGTCCGCACTTGCACTCGAAGACTCCGTCAATCTCCTTGACGAGGCACGGGAAATCGCAGCAGAAAGATTAACGATCTACCAGTAGAACCTGCGCAACTACCACAGCAGAAGGCTACGCCCTAGATCCTTCGTTGAAGGAGACCTGGTCCTGCGACTGAAACAGCAAGGGCACCTCAAGCTCGAGTCCCCTTGGGAAGGACCATACGTGATTACAGAAGTAATCCCAGGTGGTGCCTATCGCCTCAAAGATTTTGAGAAAGGAGTCGCATACTCCAACCCCTGGAACGTCACGCAGCTGCGGCGCTTCTACCCTTAGTCGTCTTTTCTTTCTTACATTACAAATAAAGCTATTCAGCCAATAATACTTAGCCACACATTGTACCTCGTACTGATTCTGCGAATAAATAAAGCTAAGTGCCCCATAACTCTGTGTTTTTCTAGCCATTATATCACTCAGGGGCCGCGCCACTCTTTATACAACTGTTCTACGAACCAATCGCGATATCCCGAGTAGCTGACGCAATAATCAAACCCTTGACAAACACCAACCCAGCTACAACGCACCTGGCAGGTTGGCAAGGTGATGAGATAAACACACGTCAGGCTAACGAAAAGGAATCGCCTAGTGCCACGCACTCACAAAACATACGAGCTAGCAAGCTCTTTACATATCAATATTAATCAATTATATAGAGCATACATACAAACTTTACAACACTGGTATACCTATGTGCAGGATACAAGTTAAACTACTGTTGCAATAGAAGAACGTTTGTCTGCTCCTCGAAGAAGTCGACAATTTCCTCCGTTGGGCGATCCACCGCCTGGTAATGAGGAACCATATTCCAGGTCGAACCTGTCGGCGGAGCCGGTGGACCAGTAGCAATAGCTGCAACATCAAAATCAGGCCTATGCAGTTGCACCAGCGACAACGCAGCCTTGCCACCAGCCACTAACTGTTGCTGCACACACTCGCGGACTACACTCAATTCTTGAAATTTAGCAAGGAGAGCCAGCAGGCTCGAGGGAACAACGTCCAGCAGAAACATCGTCTGGTAGATATTCCTTAGGCATGATTGTGATTTCTTTAGAAAATGAAGCACTCGCGAGGCACGATCCTGCAGGGTCGCAAGTGCGATTGCGCGATCATGATCCACCCAGAAGTACCCACTTGCCTAAAGTTGTTCCTGGGTCAGGTCATTCATGCGAATGGCGATCCTGTCCTTCTCATCCTGCGGATGACGCGCGCTAACAACTATATCAAGCAAGAGGCAAAAGTATGAAGACAACAAACTACCGTGATTGACTACAAGAAAAGATAAGGAGGCAGAAAGCTAACACTTGAACTGGTCACCCAGCTGCGCCACCTCCCCTAGTAGATATTGCTCTCGGGTGGTGGCCTTCTCCGCCCGCGACTTCCATACATCCGCATTCCCGCGGAGGACGGGCAGTTTGCGTTCCAGCTGCTTAACGCGATCGCGCAGTCATGAAAGTAGGGAAAACTCATCCACCCTTGAGTGCGACTGCGCTAAGGTGTCACAGCGGACGGTGGATCCCTAGGCTCACTTGAAGGACCACTCGATGTGCCCTATCACAAGCCAAGCAAGAGATAATAAGAAGACCAAGCAACACATGGACAAAAACTCAAGTGCATTCAAACATAACAAAGTATCAACAGAGACACCCGCCAGCGGCATGTTCTAGACAAAAGGGGTTGAGCTATTAACTATTACAAATATAACTACTGAGGAGCAGCTTGCTTCTTCGACTTGGACTTCGGCTTCGGAGGCTTCATCGAGTCTGTGGCAGTATCAGACGCCACAGACTTCCCGCCGGCCCCTGACGCTGCAGCCTTCGCCACCTTCTTGGCTCGCTGCAGCTCCTTAGAATACTTGGCGACCGTGTTGATGAGTTGCGGCCCGTACTTGCCGCAGACAGTTGCAAAGGGAGCAAAAACTACTTGTTGCCCATCTGCGCCGATGGGCATCGCCTTGGAGGCTGCAGCTGGATCCATCTCCACTCCATGGGCTTGCACCATGGCGAGTGCCATGGTGGCGCCGACCGCATGGTGCGATTTCCTAAAATCTGAGGGGATACCTCCAGCGAGGGACTCCACCAGGTCATCCAAGTTCTCAATCATCTCAGCCTTGGGCGCCACCTCCTCGCGGATGCGACTGAGAATGCCCTTAGCTTTGGTCAGCGTTCCCTGAATGGACGCACTGCGGTCTTCGATTTTGCCGCGATAGCACCTTCCAAGGCATCATCGCGGCGAAGCGCTTGGGCGTCAAAGCTCAAACCGCTAGCATCTACATAGAACAAAGTGTCAGCACAACAGCAAGACATTGAAGAAAGAAGCAGTCAAGGCACAAAAGGAAAAATACCTGAAAGAGACTTGGCAATCGAGAAGAGCAGTTCTTCGAACAACTTCTCCCTCGCAGCGATGGAGGCGGCAAATCCTCTTTGTGTTTCCGTGATTCATCAAGCGCGGCGACTGCCTCGTCGCAACTCTTCACCACCGCGGCGAGCATCTTTTCAAGAGAAGCGGCTTCGTGAAGAAGCACGTTATGTTCAGCTGCAAAACATACAAGATGTACCGTCAGTCGAGTATGTAAAATATCACAAGGATGAAGAAGAAGAAGCAAAAAATACTAACTTTCAACCACGCGATGGCGATTGTCTAGCAATGCGTGCTGTTGACCCATTGCAAGTACTTGCTCCGCCAGGCGAGCAGCTTCCTTCACAATAAGCTGCAACAGGAGAAAAACAAAAGGATCAGCAGATAGCATGGATGACTAATTCGACTGCAAGTAAAAGCAACATCACACATACGTGCTCCTCTAGAGACTCTGAAGTCGATTGCCGCGTAGTTGTTCGGACAACCATCTGGTTCTCCACAGCGTGTGGAGAACTTGATGAATTGTGCCCGGAGTGGGCCGCCAATGGAGGAGAAGGAGTTCGCTCAGCCACTTCCTTGGCCTTGGAGTCTGCGACTCTAGATTCCTTCAAAAATTGGACGTCGCTAGAAGATGACAACACCGGTTGACTACAGAACAAAACCAACGTCAGGAAATGCAACTCCAAAAAGAACCAAGATGATATTGTATACTTACCAATCAAACTTATCAAAATTGAAGGTTTGGTCCTCTAACTCTGACGACTCCTTCGGCAGCCGCATCTTCTTGTGGGCAGATGGCGCCATGGAACTGATGCGCTCGATGATCGACGTAGAGCTCGTTGGGAACCCCAAGAGGAAGGTATGATGAGCACAGCAGCAAGTTTTCCCTCAGTTATGAAACCAAGGTTTAATCGAACCAGTAGGAGCAAGGAAACACCCCAAAGGTGTTACAAGCTGAGCTTTGGCAGGGCGCACTACCGGTGCTAGTAGCAACATGGAGACCTGCACAACACAACCATAGACCTTTGTCCCCAACTTGCGATGAGGTTGTCAATCTCACCGTGTTTTGCGTAAAACAAAGGATTAAACGTATCGAATGGAAAGAAGTAAAAGTTTGCAGAAAGTAAACACAAAGCAGAAATAGTTTATAGATTGTATGTAAAAGATAAAGGACCGGGATCCATAGTTCACTAGAGGTGGCTCTCCTTAAGATAGAAAACATGCTGGGTGAACAAATTACAGCGGGGCAATTGACAAACACCGAGAAAGCAATACATGCATATACTAATCATCTTGACTCTTTGAGACTTGATTGGGCATTACAATATAATACATAGACCGCCATCCAACTGCATCTATGACTAATAATCCACCTTCAGGTTATCATCCGAACCCTCTCCAGTATTAAGTTGCAAGCAACAGATTATTGCTTTACGAACTGCGTGTAAAGTAAACAATACGATTGTTCTATGAACAAAGGATTGTTGTTTTCTCCCTAGTAGCAACATCACATCTAGTTTCTTAGAGATTTCTCTCACTTCCCCAGATTACCAGAGGCATGAACCCACTATCGAGCATAAATACTAACTCTTGGAGTTGCTAGCATCTACTTGGCCAAGATAGCTACTAACAACGGAAAGCATGCAAGATCACAAATAACAAAGACATGATAGAATCAATAATCAATCTGAAATAGCATCTCAATATCCATCGGATCCCCGCAAACACAACATGTATGGATTACAAATAGATGATCTTGATCATGAACGGAGCTCACAAGATCTACACATGAAAGCACAAAGGAGGAGAAACCAGCCATCTAGCTACTACATGGATCCGTAGTCTAAGGATGAACTACTCACGCATCACACCGGAGGCTTGCATGGTGATGAAGAAGGCCTCCAAGGTGAATTCCCCTCTCCGGCAGGGTGCCGGGAAGAGCTTCAGATCCCTCCCGATCTAGGGATGGAGATGACGGCAGCTATAGACTCTTTCGTGGATTTTTGATTGGGTACTTAGGGTTTTTGTCCCGAGGGCAACTTATAGGCGAAAGGAGAGGTCGAGGGGGTGCCGGGAGCCACCACACCACCCCCTGGCACGGGCCAGGCCTGACTGCGTGGCCAGGTGGTGCGGCCCTTGGCCCCTCTCAGTCTCGTATTCTGGCACTCGATCCCTTCCGGAAAAATAGGCACTTTTGCTTTTGTCCCGTCCAATTCCGAGAATATTTATTTTCTGGCTTTCCTAGAACCAAAAACAGCAGAAAACAGGCAGCTGGCACTGTGGCTCTTGTTAATAGGTTATTCCAAGAAATCATATGAAAAGTACTCCAAAGTTGGAACAAAACACAAGAAAGTGGATAAAACCAAGCATGGAACATCAAAAATTATAGATACATTTGCAATGTATCAACATCCCCAAGCTTAACTCCTGCTCGTCCTCGAGTAGGTAAGTGATAAAAAGAAAGAATTTTTGAGGTGACATGCACCATCAAAGACTTGATCAAAGTATTTGCAAAACATTCAAAGTTGGGATCATAGTACTTCAATCATAACATGAAAGACAAAGTTCTAGCAATAAGCAAAGAGACTATGATGCAACATGAAAAGGCACAAACAAAAGATTCATGAATAACAATGCTTTGCAAGACGTTTATTTGTTTCACATAAAGAAAACATAGCATAATAGTATTGAGCTTGTCCCTCAATAGAGTAGCAAATATAAATGCATAGGACACCTTCAAAGTTCATAAGAGTGACTAGATACAATAGTTTCAAACAAGAAATAACAAGTTATGCATCAATCAACTAGTCTTGGGACAATGCACATAGAACTAAGAATGGCCACTATGCTCTCAAAGTAGGTGCATAAAGATAGAAGGTGGAGACTCAATATAATGGTGGAAGAAAGGCCTTTTGTAAAAGGAAGTAGGGATTCAAGTCTCATAAAGAGCTTCCAAAAATTATGGTACTTATAGCTTTTAGCTCTCATTGCCCCTATCATAAGCATCTTGAAGGTGATTAAGGTTAAAGTGACACAACTAAGAGGATATGCTTGACAAGTTATAAACCAAAATCTCATGCCCCTTACTTACGAAAACCGATCCTCATGATACTCAACTTCAGTCACGAGTAAGCTCTTGTCATTGTAAGTATATGTGTATCATTAAGAACCGCCAACGGGGTACCCCTTGCACATGATACGGGAGCTTTCCCATAATCAAAATGACAAGGCAAGCAGACAATGAGCATCTCAGTGATCTTTTTATTTGCTATTTGCATAGGTTTTTATTGAGGATGCTTCATAGAGTGCTCATTATGGTGATGCTGCAAGTTTCCACCATGATTAGGAATGGCTTAGGCTAGCGGCCCAGGCGTTTCTCTAACACACATACAAACTCCATGATGTTACAAGTTCCACTTTTATTTCACACCGCCGGGATCCGTAAGCAAAAGAACATGATATCAACAGGGTACAAAGTACAAGTGCAATGTTGAAAACGTTCCCCATGAAACATGGTTCTGCTAATTTCAACTTATAAAGCGCAAGCATATACACAACAAAGAAGGATCCAATGGTTCAAGTTTATTAGAGGCAAAAAAGTAAAGTGTGCCATCAAGTTCGTGAGAACTTTAATCACTAGTTTTCTCATAACAAGTGGAAGGTAGACAAAAGCATGAATATACTTGGAATAGCATAAGCTAGTAGGTAGGTATGGTGGACTCTTTGGAAAAACTTGGTTTAGGGAGTTGGATGCATGAGTGGAACTCATACTTGGCGGTGGAGGCTAGCAAAAGACTGGGAGCGACAAACTAAGAGAGCAATAATGGCCATAATCATGTAGAGCGACAAAACATCATTGATCAAAGCATAAAGTGATACTACAAGTTGAAAACTAAAGGATCATAAAGGCTATGGTGACTTGTGACAGTCATAACATGGTGTGAGAATGTGCCAAGTCAACCCAAATAAAGCATCAAAGGAGAATACCACTATACTATTCTTTAATATGCTAAAACCACGCATGATTCATCCAAGGCACATTAAGCAATCTCAATTGTTTATAACAAGTCATGCTACAGCAAATAATACTAACCATAAAGCCAAAACAATATCAAGCACGGCATGACAAAGCATAGCCACAGTCAAAAACAAGCTCTTTTTACCACATAAGCATGAACTTTCCTACTCTTTTCCAAACCATACCAAACTAATTGCAAACCAATGTATGAAAGAGGGGGTCCAACCAACTTATTCAGAAAACTAAGCAAACCAAGCAAACTAAAAACCAAAACGAAAACGAAAAAGAAGACGCTCCAAGAAAAACACAACTATGCATGAAACAATAGAAATGAAGCGTTTGGAAGAAACCTGGGATTTTTATTGATGAAGAAGGGGATGCCTTGGGCATCCCCAAGCTTTGACTCTTGTACTTCTTAGATATTTCTTGGGGTGACACGTGTGGAATCCCCAAGCTTGAGCTTTAGTCCATCCTTCATCTCATTACTCATTCCTTCCATACACCTGAAATTTTTCCTTCATACGAAACTTCACACAATCTTTATTAGCAACATTAGTGCACTCAAGATAAATAAGTCTTAAGGTTCAGTTCTAACACCAAATAAACTTCCATTAGAACACTAGCTACTGTAGCACTTACCTCAAAAATCTCAATTCCCCAAAATAACTCAAGAAGGAACCAACAAGAAGCAAATGCAGAAAATGGCAGAAATCTGTCAAAACAGACTAGAAGGTAAAGATGAATTTTTTCGAAGACTTCTGTTGCTCAAATCAAAAAGTGTTGAACTAACGAAAGTTAGATACCAACCTGGGGCAGAAGCACAAAAATTACATCTCAATCTGACGTACAGAGCTCTCTCAGGAATGTTTATGGTGAAGCACAAAAATCTGTTTCGGGACAGCAACTTTCCCAATCATTACTTCACTCTCAATAGAGGTTACTCTTGGCACAAAAAGCAAATAAAAAGGATAAGGAGCGGTTATTACAGAGGTAATAACTTCCAAGACTCATCTAAAACTCTTGGATTATCTCCCAACAAGTATTTTTCTTTAACGCCTTTAAGTTAGGCATAAGAAGCAAAGAAAGAATCAAGTGTTCTCAAATGAAGAAGCAATAAAACCAACTTTCTTGCCCTTACCTCTCTTATTTTTATTCTTATCCTTTGGGAAAATGTGATTGTTTGGTGGAGAAGAGAGGTGCATGGTCCCCTTTCCCACATCTATTATTGCTCTAAGGAGTTCTAATAGGGACCTTCCAAGTGTAATTTGTCCTTTTCCTGCATATTCAATAACAAGATAATCAATAGAAATCATTTTCCCAAGGATCTTTGTAAACACTCCTTAAGCTATTCCAAGAGGTAATATGGTAGTATTATTAGCAAGAGATATTTCTTTTCCTCCTTCCGTAAGCCCCCAAAGATTCAGAGATTCATAAATATCTTTGGGCATAAGGCAAAATTCAGACATGATATCATAGCGGGCTTGAAAAGTTTCAGTGTTTATCTCAATCTTTACTGTAGGGAGCCACTTTGATGGTTCAGAATTTATTGGAACATAACTGTGATGCTCCCTAAGCGTATTATAGCACCCTTATAATCTAGTAGTGCTAGCCTCAAGAGTATCCAACCTAGCAAATATTTTTGCGAAGGAAGTATCAGTTTGGCTAGGCATGTTGTAAGTGAGGATCAATTTCTTTATAGCATTAATAGCATCATCCTCATTACATTGGAGGAAATCTCCTCCCACAATAGCATCTAGGTCATATCTATAGCAAAAAGCAATCCCAAGGTAAAAACTGCTAAGGAACAAGCTTTGAGTCATTTTAGGCTCAGTTTTTTCATGTAGATCAGAGATTCTAGACCAAGCTTCCTTAAAACTTTCCTCAATTCCTTGTTTAAAAGTGAAAATCATTTCCTCGGGTGACATAGTGATTAGATCAAGGCTAGACATAGTAGCACTCAAGATAGGAACTAATTTTTTTTGTGTTTTTCCAATAAGAAAGCAAACTAGTAGAACTAATTTTTTTTGTGTTTTTTGAAGAACAAAACAAGCAAACAAAGCAAAAAGAAACTAAGCAAAACAAAAACAACAAAGTAAAGAGATTGTTTATGAGGGACTCCCCTTGTGAAGATGTCCTTGACTCCTTGGCCACGGCGCCAGGGAACTGATGCGCTCGACGATCGATGTAGGGCTCGTTGGGAACCCTAAGAGGAAGGTATGATGAGCACAGCAGCAAGTTTTCCCTCAGTTATGAAACCAAGGTTTAATCGAACCAGTAGGAGCAAGGAAACACCCCAAAGGTGTTACTAGCTGAGCTTTGGCAGGGCGCACTACCGGTGCTAGTAGCAACATGGAGACCTGCACAACACAACCACAGAACTTTGTCCCCAACTTGTGACGAGGTTGTCAATCTCATCGTGTTTTGCGGAAAACAAAGGATTAAACGTATCGAATGGAATGAAGTAAAAGTTTGCAGAAAGTAAACACAAAACAGAAACAGTTTATAGATTGTATGTAAAAGACAAAGGACCAGGATCCATAGTTCACTAGAGGTGGCTCTCCTTAAGATAGAAAACATGCTGGGTGAACAAATTACAGCGGGGCAATTGACAAATACCGAGAAAGCAATACATGCATATACTAATCATCTTGACTCCTTTGAGACTTGATTGGGCATTACAACATAATACATAGACCGCAATCCAACTGCATCTATGACTAATAATCCACCTTCAGGTTATCATCCGAACCCCCTCCAGTATTTAGTTGCAAGCAACAGATTATTGCTTTACGAACTGCGTGTAAAGTAAACAATACGATTGTTCTATGAACAAAGGATTGTTGTTTTCTCCCTAGTAGCAACATCACATCTAGTACCTTAGAGATTTCTGTCATTTCCCCAGATTAGCAGAGGCATGAACCCACTATCGAGCATAAATACTAACTCTTGGAGTTGCTAGCATCTACTTGGCCAAGATAGCTACTAACAACGGAAAGCATGCAAGATCACAAATAACAAAGACATGATAGAATCAATAATCAATCTGAAATAGCATCTCAATATCTATCGGATCCCTGCAAACAAATATGTATGGATTACAAATAGATGATCTTGATCATGAATGGAGCTCACAAGATCTAAACATGAAAGCACAAAGGAGGAGAAACCAGCCATCTAGATACTACATGGATCCGTAGTCCAAGGATGAACTACTCACGCATCACACCGGAGGCTTGCATGGTGATGAAGAAGGCCTCCAAGGTGAATTGCCCTCTCCGGCAGGGTGCCGGGAAGACCTTCAGATCCCTCCCGATCTAGGGATGGAGATGATGGCGGCTACAGACTCTTTCGTGGATTTTTGATCGGGTACTTAGGGTTTTCGTCCCGAGGGCAACTTATAGGCGGAAGGAGAGGCCGAGGGGGTGCCGGGAGCCACCACACCACCCCCTGGCGCGGGCCAGGCCTGGCCGTGCGGCCAGGTGGTGTGGCCGGCCCCTGGCCCCTCTCCGTCTCGTATTCTGGCACTTGATCCCTTCCGGAAAAATAGGCACTTTGGCTTTTGTCCCGTCCAATTCCGAGAATATTTATTTTCTGACTTTCCTGGAACCAAAAACAGCAGAAAACAGGCAGCTGGCACTGTGGCTCTTGTTAATAGGTTAGTCCAAGAAATCATATGAAAAGTACTCCAAAGTTGGAACAAAACACAAGAAAGTGGATAAAACCAAGCATGGAACATCAAAAATTATAGATACATTTGCAATGTATTAGGAACTCACAGGAATATCAGAAATCGGTGACTCCGCACCAATAGCTGGGCCTTCTGGAGTCGAAGGATACGACGCATCCGAATCTTTGTTACGCGCACGCTTGCGAGTGTCTGGACTGCTGGACTCGAGGGCTTCCTTCTCCTCTTAAAATGGGACGGTCGATTCCAACTCGTCCTCTTCATCTACTTCACGAGGAATAACCCCCTCAGGAAGAGGGGGCAAACTTGGAGACACCTTCCAATCCTGCATACAGAAAACAAGTCAGCACATGTCAAGAAATTAGAAGCATTCGATAAAATAAAGCTACTTCGTAGCACAATCATACCTTAGGAGGAGGGTTAGAAGCATCAAATGGAGGCACGACTGGTTCACCGGGGAATACATCCTTGGCAGTGTACTTGGTCAACAGTCGCACCCTCTTATCTACTTCACTCGTGGAAATGCCATCGGCAGATACACGAGTGACATTGTCCTCACCAGCCCATTGGAACATGGGGTGGATTCTGGCCTGCAGGGGCTGGATGCGATGGCACAACCATGTGAAAATGAGGGCGCAACCTCCCTCTTCTTTTCCCATGCGACTCTCGAGGTTGTAGACGCGCTCGTACAACACTTCTGTCTCCTCAGACTCACCGGTCATCACCACGTTCTTCCAAGAGCCCTCCTCCTACACGGCGTCGCGGGATCAAAAGGCGCGAGTCCGAAGTGTTCTCCGTCGGCCTTCTGGTCGCTGATGTAGAACCACTTGTCCCTCCACCCTTGGACAGACGCCATGAGCTTGATATCGAAGTACGTGACAGAGGAGTCAACAAGGACCCCGCAGCCTCCTACATCATAGACTATGGAACCAGATGCCGACTGGCACTTCAGCTTGAAGAGCCGTTTGAGAATACCAAAGTGTGGCTCGATTCCGAGCCAGCACTCGCAAAGTGTAATATAGCAGGCGATGTGGAGAATAGAGTTGGGGGACAGCTGATGTAGCTGGAGCCCATAGAAACAAAGAAGGCCCCTGAAGAAAGGATGCAGGGGCAGAGACAGACCATGGATGATGAACGCTAGGAACATCACCCAGAAACCAGCAGGTGGACAATGAGTTACGTCGCCGCCCGACACTCATGAGTCACCAAATACGGGAGATAGAACTCCATCTTGACAAAGAAGACGGAGCTCAGACGATTTGATGATGGACGCGCGGCACACACCATTGTGACGCGGGTGCCCGCGCTCTTCTTCTTCCCAACGTCGGCGGTGCTGGTGCCCGCAGCGGAGGATCCGCCTTTCTTCTTGGCAGTGGCAATGGCGGCGGTGGACTCAGCGGCAGCACCTCCTTTCTTCTTCCCCATCTTGCGGTGGCGATGCGAGCGGTGGAAATAACTCGGAAACACACGAAGTTAGTCCAGCGCCACAAAACGGGATGAACTCTAAGAGGCAGAGAGCAGCAACAATGGCGATGGAGGCACAAAGCAGAGAAAGAGTAGATGGGAAATTACCGCAGCTGCGCTGCTACTTAACCCCCTGGCAGATGCAATCCAACGGCTAGCAGAAACCCTATTGGACACGTGGCGCACATCGTGATCGACACGTGGAGAGACTAAAACACGAACCGTTCCCCACTACCTCCATTACGCGTGGAAATCGAGGAGGCGCAGTTAAAATGAAAGATTACGCACGCCCGGTCAAGTCAGGGTCAGAAAATGGGACCCACCGCTCGTCACGTCCCGTCAAAGCCGCTCACGTGGGCAACTGAGGTCATCACATTGTTAGCACTAATGTCATCAAAGATTGAGCATTAGAATACTTCGACTACTTTAGTACTTGCTTGAGTCTTCGACTCCAACAAGCACTCGGGGGCTACTCCCATAGGGAGCGCTGGTCGCGCACCCTACGATTTTGTTTTCTGCAGGAATATGGACATTCAAAGCACACCCAACCACTCGAATCTACGATTTGACTATGGATCATGGGTTACTCCCATAGGGAGTGCCGGAAATAAAATCTTTAGTCCCTGCCTGAGTCTTCGACTCAACTAGGCACTCGGGGGCTACTCCCATAGGAAGCACTGATCGCACACCCTATGATTATTTGTACATCGTACTATGTGTTGATAACATCCACACTCGAAGTCTATGGAGACACCGCCTCATATTTTCCCTACAAAGAGACTGCATCTCCTGGGTCACCCGAATCATCTCCGCGATGACAAAAAATTCGGATGCCGCGCTTGCAGTGTGAAGATAAGACCTAAATAAGGCCTGGCAACGCATTTGTTGTGCACTACCAGAAATATATTTGTGCCTACAGGTAAGATGAACATGCCTTGACGGACGCGTCGAGTGCTCACACCCATATACTGGAATTCGACTCCTGTAAGACCTCCGCGGCTTGAGTCAAATTACACCAGCACTTTTCTGAATTCGAGTCCAGGGACTCGAGTTCGAGTAGATTGCGTTGTTTTGCCCTAAGGTAGTTAACTGATACCGATACACCGGTTAAATCAGGCACACATATCAACAATCCCTATGACATAAACAGAACACTCAAAAAAATACGCAGTCATACACTCGAAAGGCTTCATAAAGTCTCCAGTCAAATCTGCGATTCCACTAGACACTCGGGGGCTACTGACATGGGTATACCCTATAGGTACTCGAGTTCAGTATATACGGTCCAGATACGGTGGAAGCCCACGGCGTTGCCATGGCCCAATGAAGACTTCGAGTGGCCCACGGACTCTCGATTACTTGCAAGACAAGAAGAAGCTTAAAGATAGAAAGTTTAAAGGGAAAAACCTAATCTGTAACCGACTCGACCTTCTACCTGAGACCTGGCCTATCTATATAAAGGCTAGGAGGGGGCGGCGAGGAGGACACACGCAACCCTAGTTTCCACAACTCTCGCCAGATTGCATCTGCGCGCCCCTGTAATCTTCAATTCCTTTGTTAATTCCAAGAGCAGACAAGCAGGAGTAGGGACCTCTACGAGGCCTGAACCTGGGTAAACCTTGCGTCCCTGTGTGCTTGTTTGCTAGCCGATTGATGCTTCCAGCGCTCCCTCCTTCTCCAAAACCCAAGTCCATAACAATGGGCATTGATGAGTTAAACCCTCGTTACATCCACTCACAAAACTTGTTATAGTGTTCATCTTCATTTCACTTGTGTTTCTTATCAGGGAAAGGCATAGGTTTTGGACCCAATGCTCTCTTTCACTACCATGTTTCTTAGCAACAAAATTTTCTTTAGTGCATTTAGTATTCATAGTGTGCCTTTCAGGTTCTTCTTCAACTTTTTGTTTATCAGGAGCATCCTTTTCCTCATTACCACTTTCAGTTTCAGCATCAGAGACAGATATACTATTAGGATCTTTAGCAGGTTCAGAGGATTCTACAATATTTTTATGTTTCTTTTTCTTTTCTTAGGAGTAGTACCACTATTTTCAGCTTGTTGAGAATCCTGCTCAATTCTTTTAGGATGCCCCTCCGGATATAGATGATCCTGGGTAGCGGCACCACTTCTAGTTCTAATTTCATAAGCATGTTTTCCTTTAGCAGCATTAACTAGCAAGTCTTTTTGTACCTTAATAAGCTGACCAATTAGAGTTTGAACCATTTGAAAGTGTTTAACAAGCATTTTAACATCATTAGAGGTTCTTTCCACAATATCTTTTAACTCAATAATAGCTCTAGAGTTTTCCATTAAATGATTTTGCACCCTTTTATTAAAATTATCTTACTTAACAATAAAAACATCAAATTCTTCTAAGCATTGATCAGGAGGTTTAGAGTAAGGAATATCACCTTCATCAAAATGTTGGATAGAGTGTACCTCAATAGTGGATGAGTGGGGGATTGGCTTACATAGTTCTTTTATAGGAGGTAAATTCTTGACATCTGCAACTTTAATTCCCTTCTCCTTAAGACATTTCTTGGCTTCCTTCATCACATCATCATTTAGTTCAATAACTCCCCTCTTCTTTGATGTTGGTATAGGCGCAGGAATAGTTGGTTCAGGTATAGTTGTCTCAGGTATAGCTAGTTCTGGAGGAGTCCAGTCTTCATAATTCTTGCTTATTTTAGCCATTAATTCCTCAGCTTCCTTGGGAGTCCTATTCCTGAAAACACAATCAGCACAACTATCCAGGTATGTCCTAGATTCTTCAGTTAGTCCATTATAAAATATGTCAAGAAGCTCATTCGTAGGTAATGGACATCCAGCCTGTGCGTGAATCAAAGCACAAAACCTTTCCCATGATTCAGGCAATATCTCTTTCTCTCCCTATTTCAAATCAAAAAGTTCCTGCAAAATAGCATGTCTAGCACTAGGTAGAAAATATTTCTGAAGGAATGTACTAATCAAGTAATCAGGGCTATCAATAGATCCAGGAGGCAAATTATTAAACCAAGTTTTAGCTTCTCCTTTCAGTGAAAAGGGAAAATTTTAGCAACAATGTAGGTGTGCATCTTAATATCATCAGAAAACAGGCCACTCATGGTAGAAAGCTCAGTCATATGTGCTACATCACTTTCATTCTTAGTCCCACGAAAAGGTTCTTTCTCAACAATAGTTATGTAAGATAAATCAAGAGAGAAACCATAATCCTTATCTTTAATGTTTATGGGAGATGCAGCAAACTTAGCATTAGGAGACAATTTGGGTTTTATAGTACGCCTCTCAAGGAGACTCTTAATATCACTCCTATCATGGGTGTTTTGACATTCTTTAATAAATTCATCATTCATTTCTATATATCCAGGTGAACTGACAGGTGTAGTAGTGTCTTCATTAGGAGTTTCAGTGTTTCCAGCTATAGTCTAGCAATCGTAGCATCTATGAAAGGACCTAATGAACCACTTTTATCAAGCACAGTAGAAGCAGCATCATTAGTATCAGAAGTTTTAGATTCAGCAGAAGTAGCAGAGTGTGTAGCATGTGTATGTGGTGGTGTAAGGAGCTTACTCATCACAGATGGTGAATCAAGAGCAACCGAGGTGTTCAGAACCGTACCTCTCCTTGTAGTGGATGGTAATATAGGAACCTTTCCATCACGAGACTTACCCATGATGAATGGATAGCAGTGAACAATAGTGAATCCAAGTGAACTTGATAAATAGAGCTATGCTCCCCGGCAACGGTGCCAGAAAATAGTCTTGATGACCCACAAGTATAGGGGGGTGTATCATGGTATTTTCAAGGGAAGTGAAACCCAATTTATTGATTCGACACAAAGGGAGCCAAAGAATATTTATAAGCCTTAACAACTGAGTTGTCAATTCAGCTGCACCTAGAAACAATCTTGCTCACAGTAGTTTATCAGTAGCAACAGTTTTGTAGTAGCAATAGCAAAGCAATAGCAATAGTAAAAGTAAAGATAGTAGTAACAATTGTAGTAAACAGTAGGATTAAAGCGCGGTAGGCATAGGGATGGACGGACGGGCGTTGCATGGACAAGACAATTCATATAGCAATCAAGACGTAGGGCATTTGCAGATAAATAAGATAAAACATCCAAGTACTAAATAATCATAGGTATGTGTTCCATACATAGTCATACGTGCTTGTAATGAGAACTTACACAACATATTTTGTCCTGCCAGCCCGTTTGCAGCGGGGCCTCAAGGGAACTACTGGCAATTAAGGTGCTCCTTTCAATAGAGCACCAGAGCAAAGCATTAACACTCTGTGAACACATGTGATCCTCACATCAAAGACATTCCCTCCGGTTATCCCGATTATTGTCACTTCGGGGCCTTTGGTTCCGGACAACAATATGTGTATACAATTTGCAGGTAAGATCACAAACAATACTATCATCATGAATCAATAACATGTTCAGATCCGAAATCATGGCACTCGGGCCCTAGTGACAAGCATTAAGCATAACAAGTTGCAACAAAGTCAAAAACACTAATAATAGATACTAGGCACCATGCCCTAACAATCCGATGCCATTACATGAACGATCTCATCCAATCCCTACCATCCCCATAGACTACAGTGGGGGATTACTCACTCATGGATGGAGAATCATGGATGGTTAATGGAGAAGCGATGGTGATGAGGATGGCGATGATCTCCTCCAATTCCCCGTCCCGGCACCCTACCATCCCCATAGCCTACAGTGGGGGATTACTCACTCATGGATGGAGAATCATGGATGGTTAATGGAGAAGTGGTGGTGATGATGATCTCCTCCAATTCCCCGTCCCGGCAGGGTGCCAGAACGGATTTTCTGGTTCTGAATCACGGAATCTGGTGGTGGCAGTATAGCGGAACTCCATCTGGAAAAACATCGAACCCCCCTTGGTTTTTAGGTCAAGAGGCAACTTATAGGCGAAGTGGGAGGCCGAGGGGGTGACCGAGGCGGCCACACCACCCCCAGGCGTGGCTTGGCCTGGCCCACGCGGCCAGGTGGTGTGGGCCCCTCGTGGCCCTCCTCCGTCTCGTCTTCTAGCTCCATGAATCTTCTGGTGAAATAGGATTTTTGGCATATTTTCCGAAATTTTTCCTGATAGTTGATTTTCTGCACAAAAACTAGACACCAAGGTAATTCTGCTGAAAACAGCGTCAATTCGTGTTAGTTGTATCCAAATCACACAAGTTTAGAGGAAAAACAATAGCAAAAGTGTTCGGCAAAATAGATACGTTTTGGACGTATCAAGCTCCTATGACAACTGTCAGGAAGTTTTCTAGCGCTCACATCAACGACCAAGCGGCCGCCTGCTATGATGCGTAGGGGTAATCGCGGCTAAATCACAGGGCTATAGTTCGTCGGATGGCGGTGGGCATCGGCTTTGCTGATCCACTGTGAAGGATGGAGGCGCGGATGGATCCAGGTTGGCGACGGCAGAGCAGGTGTTCCGACAGGCTCGCAAGGAATCCGGAGGGAGGACGTTACCTTCAAGCGGCAGGGAAACCAGGGAAGCCTAGGAACCTGGAAAAAAACAAAGAGGTAGATTGACTAACCGGTGGCACGGTGAGTAAATATCTCTAAGATTTAGGGTCAAAATCGTCCAAAAAAGGCTGGTTGATAGAAGCGTTGCTTCCTTTATTATTAGGTATAGATGAACCCAATATGAAATCTTGTATGCCTTCCATATCTGTTTGGTATGCCCTTTGTTTTACTCATGCGGTGCAGAAAAGTCCATTGCTACAAGGAAAACTAGTGGATCGATAAGAATATTATAAACTATATCCTCAAAATATTAGCCAAGTTAAAGATTCGAAGATTGATCATAAATCCTTAACTTATCTTGGCAGAAAAATAAGAGTACACGCTCACCACACCTTGTGTATAAATTCTCGCTAACATGTGGATACATATTTATTTATATAATGCCAATGCACCGCAAGAGGGTTCTTCTCCAACTATAGATGGTTGTTGAGCCTAGATCTATGGCTTTAAATTGAGATCTTCTTGGGAGACAACCTAAAAGTCATTAGGTGTCTTTCTTAATTTTGTGTCTTTAGTTAGTTGCATTACTGTTGCATTGGCACGTTGCATGTTTTGCTATTAGAGTTGGCTTAGGACATTATTGAAAAAGTAGAACTATTCATTGCTCTAATCATGTATTGCTTATCTTGGTTAAATCTTCTCAACAAAAATATATGTTTGCTTTGTTTGGATGCTGGACTAACATTACAGGACCTTAGTAAATTTTTTGGAGAAAATAACTTGTTCCGGAGTTCATGGTGATCTTAACGAGCAGTAGTACGGGCGGACCCGTCCGTACCGCGCGCCTGTACCATTCATGTGACAAATCGAAAGAAGCAGAAAATTCTCTAGTAAGGTGACTACAAGCTTAACGAGCATCAGTACGGTGACACGCGCCCATACTATCCACCCGTACCGATCTCATTACCAGGCAAAGGAAACATGAAGATGACTCGGAAGGTGTAACGATCACCCGTATGGGTGCATCTCGCCTGTACCACCAGGTCCTACCAACTGCGACGAAACCTTTCAAAAAAGGGGGGCGAAGATGAGGTGCAGTACGGGCGGAGCTCGTTTGTACCACGCACCCGTACCAAGGAGCTGCACCGCACAGCAAGAGCAGGAACAAGTACAAAAAGGTTATAACCCATCCAATATTTTTATTTTTATAATCTCAGGTCAGCGGGTTACCTTCTATATGTTCCTTTGTACTTCATTTTCCTTTATCTACCTTCGAAACTCCCTAGCCTATAATTTTCTGTAGTGTTTCATGTATCTTTTTTCTCACAGTTGGGTGAACGAACTTTGTTCGTACACTGAATTGTTTGCTTTTACTTCATTTGTTATTTTCATAGGGACTTGAACCTTGTGCGATGACCTGTATGGTTTGTGCCAACTATGCAAATACTTGCATAAGACATTTGATTGTTTTAACTCAACACTTCAACAAGGAAGTATTTGTTGAACCAAAGGTCCATGTCCATCCAAAGTGAGGTTATTCGTACCTCAACGGTGAAGTGTGTTACCCTTACTTTATTCAAGCTTGGGGAGGTAACCACTTCTCATACTCTATTTTTGATAACTGCATTTTCTATTTTTCTTGTGGTAGTCTATTCAAGTTTGGTTCTTGCAAAAGTTCTAGCTTGGGGAAGTTACTTCTCCATGTGTAGAGTTTTGTGCAATGTTCTTGTTCGATGAAACTTTTTGTGCAATCATGTATTCTGTTGTTTCCGAATACCTTCTTAGGTAAGTTGTGTTTCATGTTTATATTATGGATGCACTTGCTTTTGTTAGGATTCATAAGATTTGAGTTAGACCTTTGTTGCACTATGTTAAAACCTTTATCCAACTTGGGAAGAACTTTGTGATCCTCTAGAATACATTACCATGATTTCTACACTTAAGTCCTATGTCCCCCACTTTTGAAGTTTGAATTGTTTATCTTAGTTGGTTGATTTGTGAATATGCTATGCTAGTGGGAGTAATTCAAAATAGTTAGAGGAAAGCTTTTCATTTGAATGAATTATTAGTTGTGGAAGCTTTTTCTCTAGTTCTTTTAGCTAACCGAGTCTTGCCTTGGAAATAATATTGCCAAACAAGTGCAACAAGAAAAGTCTGAAATTTATTACTTGTTTGATAATGATTGTCTTGAGAGTATACTATTGAAGATACTTAACCCCATAGATGTTTTTATGGACTTGACGACACTCTTTAAAGGATTTGTTTGATTGAAATGAAGTCTAGTGGTAATTGCGATGCATGGCAAATCTAACCTTGTGGATCAAACCAAGGTGCTAGTATAAATAAGGAGAGAGAAAAAGTTCTATGTTTCTCATGCACACCTTTCGGATGCCAACAACTCCGCTAGCTTTTGAATGATCTATGGTATAACCCCGGATTTCAGCTATGAGTTGATTGAGTGGCATACGTGTCAATATATGGGCAAAAGTATTGGTACTCTCAAAGGTTTTGCAAGCACTTGTAAAAGAAACAGCCAATGATCCTTGAAAAAGGAAGAAAAAAAGAGAGAAAGATATATATGAAGATCCACATAACAAGTCCTTGGCATGGTCTCGTTACTACTTTATGAATTTTCTAGAAAGATAATGATTGGATTAGAAGTGTTTTGATAGCCTTAATTTACTGATGTGGGCGTCAATAAGACACTTCACTATTATGCTACTTAGGACATGAACTCTCTTACTAAATTATGCTATTAAAACATCCTAGTGTTCCTTGGCAAGCTGAGAGTTAACTAGAAGAATTAGATTGATTATTACACTTCTAGTTATTTATACTTATATTAAACTTTACTTTGATTGTTTTGACTTACCGAATATTGTACAGTATTCTTGTCATCTCTCTAACTTTGATAAGCCTTTCAAATGGATGAACTATTGGACACATATGACCGCCAATCGTAAGTGAATTCATATTCTCGTTGAAGCCCTTACTCTACAAAAGTGAGGAGATACAAAACATAAAAGGCGCAATAGGAGAATCACAAGTTTGTTTTCAAAGCTAGATTCACTTTTGACATGGGGCATTGAAGTTTTTAATTGATCTTTTACAGATTGACATAACTGAGCATGTGTTGCCTTGTATGAATATGTTCTTTCTTACTTTGATCTTGCATAAAAAATAAGGATACAAGGCATCGATCTTCTGTTGAAAATATAAGCAATAATCCATATGATTTAATTCGAATAATAAACTAATAAAGCATGATCATACAGACAGTACCAAAACTAATCATGCAGATCAACAAAGTAGATGAACATATTACATCTGAATAAGATAAACCTATCACATCTACACCAATCGCTATAATAAAGAACTCTAGCATAATCTGAAAGAGAAAGTTCAGGATCACATACAGTATAGCGGCGGCAGCAGTAGCTGCAGCGGTTGTAGCAGCGTCGTCAGCCATGTCGTCGATGTAGAGGCTGCTGATGTCCGGGAAGAACTCCCCATCGGGGAAGGAGTCGTCCGTGATGGAGTCAGTAGTCACACGGAAGCGCTCCCCAAAAACCTGATCGCCCCTCACCCATACAGGTTCACAAGAAGGCGGCGTTCCGGACGCCTACTATCCCGACCTGCGGTGCACGCCGCAAGCCGGGACGGGAAAGACGAAGGCGACAACGCAATAGACTGGAAGGAGACGCGTGTGGTAAGCGGTGTCGATTAGGTTTAGCGCAGACGCTTATATAGTGCAAGTCAGGGAGATTGTGGGGCTCATCCCACGTCCGAGTCGGTAACAGTCCACGTCCCATAAAGACTAGAAACGGCTGACTAATTAACATGTCCGTTAATGACTCATAATTAATCCATCGATTGATTTTCCTGACCAGCAAAAATAAAGCTCGGCGAAGGCGAGATTCCCGCAACCAGTGGCACGCGTGCATCGTGACGAGGCGTGGCGTGGCATGGTGTGGCAAGGCGAGGCGGTTGGTGTCGAAGGAGGAGTGCGCGAGAGTTGCTCTTCTTCTCACACCTTAGTGAGTAGTGGAACAGCCTAGTATATAAGGAGGTGTAACTATCACTCAACCAGCAATGTGGGACTAAACTTTAGCACCACATGCACAGCCATATGCTGCCATGCACAAATGGGCCAAAGAGAATTTTAGAATTTGTCTAATGGGCCAACAACCCAAAACTCATCAAATTCCAACAATCCCCCACAAAATCTCATTGGCACATCACCTCATTTCCATTCCATAATATTGTTTTATATACCGGTGTGTAGTGGAGACTATTAAGTTGAACTTCCATATTAAACTTCATGCTACACTAGCTAGCAACTTGAATAGTGGACTATGCCTTGAACTACAAGTTTTCTGCATGCTATTTTCACACAAAATCTAGACCGGTACAGGGCTGCCGCAGGGCTTCCCCGCGGTTTGGAGCTTATGTGTCAAAGACAAGAAAAAGTAATAAAATCCTACTAAAACTAGAGAGCGCCCATAATCTAGAGTGGTTGTGTCAAGGGTGCTCTCTAGTTTTAGTAGGATACTCCAGGGCCTTTCATGAGTTTATTAGAGAGCACCCAACTCTCACAGACTGCAATGTTTAACATCAGACTCATATAGGTGTGTTCCTCAATAGATGTTCTACAGGACAACATCTCTGCTTAGAAAATCCACTTAGAACACATTAAGATAAATATCAACCTGCCATGCAGAATAAGAGAGTATTGCATCTTTATGGAGATGTAAATATAATATGGGCGTACTCTCCTCTCAGCTGATCAACAGATTGTCTCCTAGCTCTAATTCACGGGATCTCCAATCACATAGAGTGGGTTGCCACTACGAACAACTCATTGTGTGGGTCTCAAACCCATCTCCCTCGATGCATTGTCTATCACATTACGTGATAAACCCTTTGTGAAGGGATTTGCCAAGTTCTTAGATGTTTGGATATAATCCAATGCAATAACTCTAGAGTTTCTCAGTTTCCTGACAGATTTCAATCTCCTCTTCACATGCCTTGATGACTTCATATTATCCTTAGAACTATTTATTTTGACGATCACAGTTTGATTATCACAGTTCATCGAGATGGCGGGTATTGGTTTTTCAACCACAGGTAAGTCCATCAAAAGCTCACAAAGCAACTCTGCTTGAATAGTGGTTGTGTCTAATGTTGTGAGTTCTGCTTCCATAGTTCACCTCGTTAAGATGGTCTGCTTGCAAGACTTCCAAGAAACAGCGCCACCACCAAGTGTAAACAAATAACCACTTGTGGCCTTAATCTCATCAGCATTAGATATCCAGTTTGAATCACTATACCCCTTAAGTACTTGTGGATACCCAGTATAGTGAATACCATAACTCGCAGTGCCTTTCAAATAGCACAAAACTCTCTCAAGAGCATGCCAATGATCATCTCCAGGATTTGACACAAATCGACTTAGTTTGCTTATAGCAAAGGATATGTCAGGCCTCGTAGCGCTGGCTAAATACATGAGCGATCCAATAATTTGAGAGTATCTCAATTGATCTTTAGCATTCCTTTGATTCTTTCGAAGTAGCACACTCGGATCATAAGGCGTTGGAGAAGACTTGCAGTCGCTATACCCAAAACGACTCAATATCTTTTCCACATAGTGGGACTGAAGCAGTGTAATCCCACCATTGTCATCCTTCAGTAGCTTGATGTTTAAGATTACATCATCCACTCCCAAGTCCTTCATCTCAAAGCAGCAAGATAGGAACTCTTTGACCTCCTCAATAACATTGAGGTTGGTCTGGAATATCAATATGTCATCGACATAGAGACACATAATAACTCCCTCACCCCACCATGGCGATAGTACACACACTTATCAGCTTCATTTACAACAAAGCCTTCAGCGGTTAAAGTTCTTTCAAACTTCTCGTGCCACTTCTTAGGAGCTTGCTTAAGACCATATAAAGACTTCACTAACTTACACACCTTTCCTTCTTGACCATCTACTACAAATCCATCAGGCTGCTCCATATAAATTTCCTCATCAAGCTCTCCATTTAGAAAAGCTGTCTTAACATCCATTTGATGAACGAGAAGACCATGTGAGGCAGCCAAGGATAGTAGTACTCAAATAGTGGTCAATCTGGCTACAGGTGAGTAGGTATCGAAGAAGTCTTCACCTTCTTTCTGGGTATAACCCTTGGCCACAAGACGTGTATTGTACTTTTGAATAGTACCATCAGGTCTAAGCTTTTTCTTGAACACCCACTTACATCCTACAGGTTTGCACCCATAAGGACGATCAGTGACCTCCCACATTCCATTAGCTAAGATGGAATCCATCTCACTACGGACATCTTCTTTCCAGTAGTCAGCATCTTGAGATGCATAGGCTTCTGAAATAGAAGTGGGAGTATCATCCACAAGGTACACAATGAAATTATCACCAAATGACTTTTCAGTCCTTTGTCTCTTGTTCCTTTTAGGAGCTTCATTGTCGTCCTCCACAGGATCATCATAGTGTTCTATCGACATAGTCGGTTCAGGAATTACAACAAATTCCTGACTAGATGAACTAGTCATCTCCTAAGTTGATGAGCTTGACATACCTTTCATGGGAAAGATGTCCTCAAAGAAAGTCGCATCATTCGACTCCATAATCATACCAACATGCATGTTGGATTCCTCAGATTTTACTATCAAAAATCTATAGCCAATTGTATGAAAATCATATCCCAGAAAAACACAAGCCACGGTTTTTGGTCCAAGCTTTCGCTTCTTGGGTATTGGAATATTGACTTTCGCCAAACATCTCCAAGTTCGTAAATAAGAGACTTTAAGCATTTCCTTCTCCCATTCCTCAAATGGAGTCATGGTTTTATCCTTTACGGGAACACGGTTTAGGACATGACATGCAGTCATTAGCGCCTCCCCCCACCATTCCTTGGAAAGACCTGATATATCTAACATGGCGTTAACCAAATCAGTTAGAGTGTGGTTCTTTCTTTCAGCCACCCGATTTGACTGAGGTGAGTAGGGAGGCGTCCTCTCATGGATAATACCATCTTCCGTACAGAATAGATCAAATTCATTTGAAAAGTACTCTCCACAACGATCTGACCTTAGCCGCTTGATTTTAAGATCAAGTTGGTTTTCTGCTTCAGCTTTATAGTTTTTGAAGTAGTTCAAAGCTTCATATTTAGATTTCAGAAGATAAACATAGCAGTATCTAGTGGAGTCATCAATCAATGTCATAAAGTATCTTTTTCCACCTCTTATCAACACGCCATTCATCTCACAAAGATCTGAATGTATAAGTTTGAGTGGTGCTAAGTTTCTCGGTTCTGCAGCCGTATGAGAGTTGCAGGGTTGCTTTGCTTGCATGCAAACTTGGCACTTAGAACCTTTGACAGTGGTAAATTTCGGAATTAAACTCATGTTGGCTAGCCGCATCATGCAACCAAATTTAATATGACAAAGTCGTGAATGCCAAATATTGGACTCATTATCATTGCAAACATGATTAATAACTTTAGTACATGAGTCTGACAAAGATAAGCGGAACAGACCTCTACACTCATAACCCTTTCCAACAAATTGTATATACTTAGAAATTACAACTTTATTGGACTCAAACACCAACTTAAAACCATCTCGACATAGAAGCGATCCGCTGACGAGATTCTTATTGATGGAGGGAACATGCTGCACATTCTTTAGCTGTACGGTCTTTCCCAAAGTAAACTTCAGATTTACTATACCAAGACCATGAACAGAAGCACGTGAGCCATTTCCCATCAGCACAGAGGAAGTCCTTGCGACCTGATAAGAATAGAACATGGAGATATTAGAACATACATGTGTATTAGTACCCGTGTCAATCCACCAATCAGGAGAATGCCATACTGAAAGGATAGTACGTAAAATACCATACCCAACGTCCTTCATCTCAGTATCGCTAATAACAACATTATCGGCCTTGCCGTTGTTCCCATGTTGCCGCTTGTCAAAGCGATTAGGGCAGCTAGGAGCCCAGTGATCAGGATCACCACAGACGTGGCAAGAGCCTTTCTTCTTATCATTTTCCTCTTAAAGTTGGTGGAGTGAGTGGCCTTGTTCTTGCCATCAAACTTCCCTCTGCCATTAGATTTGTTCTTATTCTTGAACTTGTAGGATTGGAAGTTTTTCTTCTGTACCAAATTGGCACTAGAAGCTCCCTCAAATCCTCGAGCATGTGCGTCATTTGCTCTATCCTCTTCCACATGAAGAGACCCAATGAGATTAGTAACGGAAAACTCTTGTCTCTTATGTTTCAGAGAAGTAGCAAAGTTCCTCCACATGGGAGGAAGCTTAGCAATAATGCCTCCGACCACAAACTTGTCTAGTAAGGTACACTTGAACTACTCAAGTTCTTTGGCAAGTGATTGTATCTCATGAGCTTGCTCAACGACGGAGCGCTCATCAACCATCTTGTAGTCATAGAATTGCTCCATGACATACAACTCAGTGCCAGCGTTCGAGACCCCAAACTTGGCCTCGAGTGCATCCCACGCGTCTTTGCCATTATCAAATGACATATATGGGTCAACAATGTTGTCCCCAAGAATACTGAACAGAGCCTCCATAAACATGGTATCGACTTTCTTAAAGGACGCTTCCTTCTCAGCAGAAAGATCTCCTTCAGGTTTGTCAAGAGTGGCGCTATAGCAGTTTAGGTTTTTAAACCATAGAATTACTCTCACGTGCCATCTCTTATAGTGCATACCATCAAATGAAGGAGGCCTAGTAGCCGCGGCTACACTAGTGGAATTCAGTTGCCTATAATCAGGTTTTTGGATTGTTGAAAATATAAGAAATAATCCATATGATTTAATCCGAATAATAAACTGATAAAGCATGATCATACAGATAGTACGAAAACTAATCATGCAGATCAACAAAGTAGATGAAAAGATTACATCTAAATAAGATAAACCTATCACATCTACACCAATCGCTAGAATAAAGAACTCTAGCATAATCTGAAAGAGAAAGTTCAGGATCACATACGGTATAGCGGTAGAAGCAACAACCGCGGCGTTGGCAGCAGCAGTAGCTGCAGCGGTGGTAGCATCATCGCCAGCCATGTCGTCGATGTAGAGGTTGTCGATGTCCGGAAAGAAGTCCTCATCGGGGAAGGAGTCGTCCGTGATGGCGTCAGTAGTTGTGCGGAAGTGCTCCCCAAAAACCTGATCGCCCCTCACCCATATAGGTTCACAAGAAGGTGGGGTTCTGGAGGCCTACTGTCCCGATCTGCGGTGCAAGACGCAAGCCGAGATGGGGAAGACGAAGGCGGTGGTACAATAGACTGGAAGGAGACGCGTGTGGTAAGCGGTGCCGATTAGATTTAGCACAGACGCTTATATAGCGCAAGTCAGGGAGATCGTGGAGCTCAGCCCAGGCCCGAGTCGGTAACAGCCCATGTCCCATAAAAACTGAAAATGGCTGACTAATTAACGCGTCCGTTAATGACTCATAATTAATCCATGATTGATTTTCCTGACCAGCAAAAATAAAGCTCGGCTCGGCGAGATTCCCGCAACCCGCGGTGCGTGCGTGTCGTGATGAGGCGTGGCGAGGCGAGGCAGGCGGTGTCAGAGAAGGAGTGTGCGAGAGCTTCTCTTCTTCTCACACCTTAGTGAGTGGTGGTACAACCTAGTATATAAGGAGGTGTAACTCTCACTCAACTAGCAATGTGGGACTAAATTTTAGCACCACTTTCACACCCATATGCTGCCATGCACAAATAGGCCAAAGAGAATTTTAGAATTTGTTTAATGAGCCAACAACCCAAAACTCATCAAATTCCAACATCTTCTACATCCGATATTGTACTTTTATTTCAATTTTTGTCTCATTTAAGGTATCGAATCGTGTCTCATGAATATGATGGCCTTGTCCATAAGCCACCATCTTTCTCAGGGACGAGCAAGAGTCTAGCTTGGGATGAGTCCAAAATTGAAGCATATTTAAGTATACAAAATTATTCATATTGTTACTCATTATATGCTATATCTAGTTACAGCTATGCCTATTATGTACGATTATTAGTTCTCATTCATTTTAACATGGACTTTGCACAAGTAGTAGTTTTAGTAGGATTTTATTACTTTTTCTTGTCTTTGACTTATGTGTAGGTGTTGTTATGGATTATGGATAAAGAAAGGCAAAAGGAATCAAGAGGATGCAATATGGAGGAGCTGCAGCACTAGACTTAGCCATTCAAGGGGTGGAAAAAGTGGATTTTTTCATAAAATCCAAATAAATATTCAATCCCATAGTGTTGTATCTCTCTTCCATATGAATCCACCAAGCTGAAAAACACCCAAATTAGAGTTTGTATGAAGAAATGGCGGCAAAAATACGTAAACATAATGCGATGTTAATGACCACTGGTATGGGCGGACGGTTAAACATAATGCGTTGTTAATGACCACTGGTACGGGCGGACGGTTAGACATAATGCGCTGTTAACGACCACTGGTATGGGCGGGTACAGTCGTACCGTCCGCCCGTACCACGAGTCTGGATGCATGGAAATTGTGTTTCTGGATGCGTTTCTTCACATAATTCGCCCCGATTTGTTCCTAAATCTTCCTTAGATCATAAGGAACGTATTGGAGATTATTGGGAGATCCCATAGGCCTATATAAAGAACCGAGGAACCAATGGATATGGATATCTCTCCATAGGCATCCACGGCGGTGCCCTGTCGTCGTGCCATCTTCATAGCCGCCACACCTTCAAGATCTAGATCTCCATTTACACCCCAACACCATTTAAGCAAGAGGAAGAAGAGAAGGAGGCCATCACCATCACCACCACCACGCATCGAGCGCCGACGCCATTACCATATCCATCTCCATCAACTCCTCCATATCCCTCTCTTGTATTTAGTTTTTGTAATATTGAACATGATGATGATCTCCATGAATTCTTCTTTGTGTTATTGTTTATCTATGATTGAGAAATTGATTCGATTCTAGGTTGATGTTTGATCTAGTATGTAACCCTAGACTTTGTGGCTTGATATTTTATATTACTCTCTCCCCTAGTTACAATGAGGAGATAGATGAGTTCATGTGATCCTTTGGTCTGGAGAGTATTATTGACTTGCGCGAGTGACAGTGACGCTAGGCTCTATGTAGTACACATGTTTGACAACCAGGAATCATTGAGGATTGTTTATTTATCTGAAGATGTATCTTGTGTAATTCCAATAAATGGATACTTAGTTGCCCCTCTAGTACTAGTGAAATCGAAAGCCTAGACACCGCCTTACTCTAGTCTATTATACATCTACAACCCCCCTTGTTTACTTTCGATATTGCTTTACCTTGTTCTTGTTTAGTTCCTTATTGTTAGTTACTTTAATCCTCTCTAAGTTAGCATTATCCTAGCAACCTATAGAGTAGACTATTTCCAGACACAGTTTTGGGTACGAACGTGGTCTCACTAACAACATGGTTGCGGGGTTGTGTTGTTGTCATTTGCAAAGCTTCCAAGGGACAAACTTTATAAATAATATTTGCTGCTACAAGTACTCCAATAACCATGTTATTGATCATAGGAAATCTAGGCATCAGTCACATTGGATATAAAAGCATGAAGAAACTCCAAAGTGATGAACTTTTGAGTTCACTAAATTTGAATCTTTTGATACATGTGAAGCATGTTTGATGGGAAAGATGACCCAATCACCATTTAGTGGATATGTTGAACGATCAAGTGACTTGTTAGAAATAATACATACTGATGTGTCCAGTCCAGTGAGTATACCTACACGCGATGGATTCCTCTACTTTATAACCTTTACCGATGACTTAAGTCGTTATGGTTATATTTATCTTATGAAGCATAAGTCTGAAATGTTCGAAAATTTTAAAAAAATTCAGAACAAAGTGGAGAATCAACGTGGCAAGAAAATAAAGTTTCTACGGTTAGACCGTGGAGGTGGATATTTGAGTCATGAGTTTAGTGAACATATTAGAGCACGTGGAATCGTTTCACAGCTTACGCCTCCAGGAAAACCCTAACGTAATGGAGTGTCGGAGAAGCGTAATCAAACTTTGTTGGATATGTTGAGATCTATGATGTCTTTAAACGATCACCCTTTGTCATTTTCAGGATATGCTTTAGAGAATGTGGCTTTTACACTTAATAGAGCGCCATCAAAGTCTGTTGAAACGACACCATATGAATTGTGGTTTAGCAAGAAACCTAACTTATCGTTTCTTAAATTTAGGGTTGTGAGGCTTATGTAAAATGTTTGCAACCAAACAAGCTTGATCCCAAGTTGTACAAATGCTTATTTGTAGGTTACTCTAAAGAAACCATTGGGTATTCCTTCTACCACAAAATTGAAGGCAAGGTATTTGTCGCGCGAGGAGGAGTATTTCTTAAGAAGGAATTTCTCGCTAATGGTTTGAGTGGGAGGACAATAGAGCTTAATAAGGTTATTTAACCGGAGTAAGATGGGAAGAGTAGCACAGAACCGGAAACTATTCTGGAAATGCTATGGTGCCATCAGATGTTGCCGCGCCTACAAGTGTTGTAGTCCCAAAAAGTAATGCTCCTATTGAACCGTCTAGATCTACTAGAGTTCATCTTTCGGTCATAAGATTTGAGGATAAATATTATTGTTGGACAATGATTTATTGTTGTTGGACAACGATGAACCATCTATATACAAAGAAGCTATGATGCACCCTGACTCCGGCAGATGGAAAGACACCATGAAATCCGAGATAGAATCTATGTACGAGAATCAAGTTTGGAACTTGATGGACCCTCCTAAAGGCGTAAATCCTGTAGAATGTAATTGGATCTACAAGAAGAAAACGGACGTGAACGGTAATGTGACCGTCTATAAAGCACGACTTGTTGGAAAAGGTTTTCGACAACTTCAAGGAGTTGACTACGATGAGACATTCTCTCCCGTAGCGATTCTTAAGTCTGTTTGGATACTTCTAGCAATAGCTGCATATTACGATTATGAAATATTGCAGATGGATGTCAAAACAGCGTTCCTGAATGGGAAGCTAATTGAGGATGTGTACATGGTACAACCCGAGGGGTTTGAACATCCTGAAGATGCTGGAAAGGTGTGCAAACTTTAAAGATCCATTTATGGGTTGGAGCAAGCATAATAGAGTTGGAATCTTTGTTTTGATGAAGTGGTCAAGAGTTTTGGCTTCATCAAGAACGGACAAGAGTCTTGTGTATACAAGAAGGAAAGTGGGATCATGATAGCATATCTAATATTATATGTGGATGACATATTGTTGATTGGAAACGATGAAACATTTCTTAACACTATAAAGGACTCATTGAAGAAAGGTTTTTTGATTTAAGATTTGGGTGAATCATCTTACATATTGGGCATAAAGATCTATAGAGATAGATCCCGGTGCCTAATAGGGCTTATCCAAGATACATATCTAGACAAGGTTTTGAAGAGGTTCAAAATGGAAGAATCCAAAAAGGGATCACTTCCAATGGTGCATGGCAAGCCACTAAGCAAGAAGCAATGTACTACGATAGATGATGAGCGTGATGAAATGAGTGATGCCAGTAAGCAAGAAGCAATGTCCCATATGAGTCAGCAATTGGTTCAATCATGTATGACATGATATGTATGAGACCAGATATGTCATATGCTCTAAGTGTTACAAGAAAATACCAAAGTGATCTAGAAGTGAATCACTAGATAGCAGTGAAAAATATACTTAGGTACTTGAGAAAGACTAAGAATATGTTTCTCATATATGGATGTGACAAAGAGCTCATTGCAAAAGGTTACACCGATGCAAGTTTTGTCACTGATCCTGATGATTTTAGATCTTAGTCCGGTTATGTGTTCACTTTGAACAGAGGAGCGGTGAGCTGGAAAAGTTCTAAGCAAGATACAGTTGCAGATTCTACAATATAGGCGGAGTACATAGCAGCGTCAGATGCTGCAAAGGAGAGTGTATGGATGAAGAACTTCATTACTGAACTTGGTGTGATTCCAAGTGTATTAGATCCAATGGAGATTCATTGTGACAACAATGGTGTCATCTCTCAAGTCAAAAAACCCAAGGTCCCACCAGAAAGCATTTACAAGGTCAGTTTCATCTCATACGCCAATTCATGCATGATGGTGACATCAAGATGTGCAAAATTCATAAAAATCTGAATGTGGTAGATCTGTTGACAAAGTTACTCACTCTTGCAAATCATGTGCAACATCAGAAAGCCATAGGTGTTAGATTGTAAATGTAAAATAAATTATTGAGTCTAGTGCAAGTGAGAGGCTGATGGAAATATTTCCTAGAGGAAATAACAAATGTATTATATTATTTATATTTATGTTTCGTAATTAAGTTTTTTGTTCTAAGCTATCTTTACTATTAAATGGGAGTTGGTGAACATAGGTCGCATCAAACACGGGACGGATCATGACCGTTAAACACAATCCTCAAACATTGGACACCACCGGGCCGTCGGATCGAACACTCCACATCTCCTATGATGGACGGAACCCTCTCGCCCACCCGGCTGCTTCGTCCCATTTTTTTTCTCTCTCCCCATCTGCGAAAATTCCTAGATCCTCCAGCTCGCTGTCACCTGCGCCCACCCTAGATCGAGCCTCGCCGCTGTCCTCCATCTCCCATGTCGTTTACCCCCGCCACACACCCCTGTCTCTGCACCAGCCACCGTCCGCGCGCCCTACGCACCATCCTCCAGCTCCACTGAAGAATGGAGGACATAATTCACGCAAGAGATCATGATTGGGAGGTCGTGGAGGGGATCGATGGATCTGAGGGCCACCCCTCGTCATTGGTCGCCAACCTCAATCCTTGCCCAATCTGCGTCATGTCCACCATCCATCTCTACCTCCCAGCGGGGGCGTCGGTGCTCGATCCCCATCCACCCCCTTTCCAAAACCGGACATCTCCTTGAAAAATAGACACGCGGAGGTCGGAGGCTACCAACGGCATCACCGGAGCGGGTGTTGGCGCATCCATTTGTCACCTCGACAAAGGCCCTCCTGATCTCCTTGCACGTGAATGACACAGGGAGTCTGCCGTAGGTGAGACATCTTCAACAATAATATTAGATCCGAACTGTTTTAGATTGTTTAGTTTGTTAATTTTTGTCTAATTTCATACGTGTATCAATAAATCTGTTTTCCCCTCTTCTAAAGAACCTGGTTGTGGAGATTGACTATGTAGATGGAAATGCTTTCATCTTTTAAGTTAACTACACATGATTGCAGCGTAGAGAGAGGACCATCCAGAAATGGTGCTGATTTGTTTTAGCCTCCAAACGGAAGGCTTGTGGAATGGAGTCCGGCCCTATATATCCCTGAATGGAATTGGACTGATGCCCCGCCTATCTGAAGTGTCGAGATTCAGTCTGTGTCTATCCACTATCCATGAAATTAGACTACATATTTACATCACAAGTTGGGTGAGCACTGAATGTGTAGATATTGGTCCATTTTATTATCATTTAGCACATCACTATCTATTTGAAGTAAATTTTAGTCGAGTTAATTTGATTTGATCCACAACTAACACTATTGTCATGTTTATCTTGGTGTAGAGAACCAAACTTCTGATCTGCAATCCAGGCTAGCAGATGTTGTGGTTATTTATGCCAACAAGAATCTGGTGCCTGCAAAGTGTCTTACTGTTTGTACTGGTGTTGCTTTGTGTGGTTCCTTGCTGATAAATGAATTCATCGTGGATGTAGATTAAGTACGCTTCAGTCCCGCAGCTTCTATAACTAATAGAGTTGCTTTTTGTCTCGCGCGTATCGGTCAACAATTGTGGGTGAAATTTATATACAGGTAAAAATTGATTGATATTGTCACTACTTCTACCTGCCATTGAGAAACAACTTAGATGTTAAGGTACACTGTTGTTTCAGTTGCTATACAGCTACAAGTCAGAATGTTTATATGCAGTACATCATTAGTTGGATGCAAATGCAGTTTACTGGTGAAAAGTTAATGGAGAGTCTATATGGAAGTTTGTTTCCAATATCATGTACTTTTCCTTCTAAGCACTGCAAGCTAGCAATACATTTTACAGGACATCTATTTATCTCTTTATTAATGTCTAAGTGGTTATTATATTTCCATTAACTGCATATCTCAGGAGGTATTTGAGGTTATAGATATCAGTAATCTGGAAAGAGCGGCACCTAAGAAAATTAAAATAGATGCTAGCAAAGAAGGGGTAAGCCTTATGATCTCATCAAAACAGATGCAACTCTTTTATGAGGACCAAATCACTCTTTGATGCGCATTTGTACACCTCCGAACAGTTCACTACCTTCGTAGTTTTCATGGAAAATATTCCATGAGGTTAAACTATTAAAAACCCTAGATCGCGAGAACATCATCAAGTTAAATGAGACTGTGGTTGTTCATCTACTCGTTTCTATATATCCTAGGTTTGCAGAAGTGCACATGCCAATGATGTTTAAATATCTCTAGGTTATGTGCATGGAATAGGAAGATCGGGTTTGTTGGTGTATGCCATCTTGCCTATATTTTTCATATACATTATACATGCTTATAATTTTTTGCTTACTGAATTATCATCTTCTAACACTTTGACTTATGTGAGGTCATCAATTATCCTATGCTAAAAATATGCAGATTATTACATGTACACGGAGATATATGCATGGTTTTTAAATACTTGGACCATGATATGAAGAAAGTCTTGCTACATATACCAGGGTGATGTCCATGGTCTAGCCAATTTCTGTTATGTCATAAAAAGTAAGAGGTTCCTTTCCTAGCTATTTCATCCTGAGGTATATGATATTGATATATGTAAGTATAAATAAGCTTCTATGTTGGGTATAATTGCTCCTACATAGTTGCTTCTATGTTAACCATGTATAGTTGCTCCTATATACGTTCTATATTCTTAGACACAAGTTTTGCCTTTCATGGTTGTAGTATAATTGGTATCATTTTTTTGTGATATTTTATTTCATTGAATGGGATGGGTCTAAATATCTATAACTTTGAAATTTCCTATATAGGATATTGTTCTTGCTAATTGTCATTAATTTTCATTCTGTTTACAACATGTGCATTTTTTCTTCTATTTGTATTGTTACATATTTTCTTGGGAGTTCTTATGTGCACTGCCTAGCTGTTATTGTATACCTTGGCTTTCCGATTTCAAATGCACTTCTAATGAACTGGTTGGATTTGAATGCCTATTTGTGGCAACAGGTTTATGAAGTCCTCCTAGACTGAGAAATTATTATCAGAATTGCTTTGACTCAAACTAGAGGCACCTTCGACAAAATGTTCCATACAAGAAATCTTGAGCAGAGTGAAACCTATGGACTGAAACATGAGCATACTTTATCCTGACTGCTGGTGGCGGAATGACGAGTAGGTATGCCAGTACGAGCTTGCCGTTACGCTCTCGCACGGCATCAGCTCGGCATGGCCAATAGATTTTTCACCTGTGGTTCAACTGGTCCAGGGTTCGTCACTTAATCTCTGCATGCCCTAGCTGATACCATTGCTCTCTTTTTTATGTCCTTTGAATCTTCGTATGCTGGTCTAGATGATTCTTCCGGTGTCTTTTGTATGGGATACTCTAGAAAACACAATCAAGAGGAGAGGAAAAATAAACAAAGAAAGCAAATTATTGCATATATGTTTATGAAAATTATTGGAGAAAGTACAGCTGGCTCACGTTCTTATGAGAGCAAAGATCAACATTTAATTGTTCATGTTCTCTTTTTTTACTACCTCCGTTCCATAATATAAGGCTTTTTAAAAAGCTGTTTTAGCTTGCTAAAAAGACATTGTGGAACGGATGTAGTAAATTGACATCTGAGGTATGAAACTAATGTGATTTGTCTAAAAGAAGTCCCGCCAGTGTACACAATTAGTGCCCGCTTGATTTATCTTTCTTCTTGTGGTGATTCAAAACAGCCATATGGACTTCAACTCTAGATGTTTGGCTTAAAAGGCAAGTTCTCTTTACCTCAACGATACTTCTCCAAGTGAGTACACTTTAACCTTGTGGAAAGATGCGGTCCATTCATGCCAGAGCTTACAATATCAGTCTGTAAGTGGGCAAGCCCGCTGCTGCCCGTGGCTTGCTGCTTGTGCCTAAATGGGGCTACGATTTTGCCTGCTTAAGTCAGCCGTAAACCGTAAGTCCATTTAAACCCACCAAACAGATACCGGCCCTACTCGCACGAGCTCCAGTCGAGTGGCAGATTACCAGCTTGTTCCTAAAATCTGTTCTAGTCGTGCGTTCGTAAGTCCATTTAAACCCACCAAATAGACATCGGCCCTACTAGCGCGAGTTTGCAGTCAAGTGGCAGATTACCAGCTCGTTCGTTCGCTCAGCTTACCAATCAAGGCCGTGGACAGCTGGGGTGCGCCAGGGACTTCAACATCAAGCGTGCATGTGAAAGCCAGTCACGAATTCAGGACATGCGCGGCACGGATGACCACTCATGGTCGTGCCGATCCGTCGTCATCCGCAGCCCGCCTCCACCTCGTGTCGTGCTCTCTACCTCTGCTTCCGGAAACCCCAACCAGTCGCCGCATCAACAGTCTGCTCCTCCGGCTCTGTCGACGACGCTCATGCTAGCGGACACGTGACGACGCTCATGAAAGAGGACGTGTTGTCGATTACCGGCAAGCCATTCTGTCGCGAAGCTGCAACCGACAGTCATGGGTGGCCTGTTCATCTACACACTCTCGGTTGGCAGTGGCACGCATCGCGTCCGCGCTGTCCAGAACGAGATCATCGAGCGCAAGGAGTAGCTAGCACCGGCTACCGCCGCTAACGTTGCCGCGGCAGACATTGGGGACTCCGCCTCGCCCGTCCTCCCGCCGCCAAGTCCCCAACCGAGATCAAAGTTTGACGAGCGCACCAAAACTTCCGGAAAAATAGAGAGATTTGTTTCGTTCGAGGTGATGGGAAGGAATATCTGGAGTTAAATGGAAAACGGGTTAGCCGTGGCTTGCCCACCAAATTAACGCGTTCTGCTGTGGGTGTCCATTGACACAATTAAGCAGGCACGGGTGGCGGCCCAGTGGGAACGTGCAGCCTGTGCCCATTTACAGCCTGATTCCAATATGACCAAGGCGGAAGCAGGAAGAGAAAATGGTGAAAAGAAATATGACATTTTGTTGGTGCGACGGGTCAGGGTGATACGAGTCAAGGAGATCAACTAAGTGGGTGCACAATGTTATATAGAAAGAGGGAGGAGGGAGAGGAAGATAGAGGGGGGAGAGAGTACATAAATTGAATTACCCTTTGTTCACATACTCCTGGACAGATAATTATCCTTTGGTTACAACTATATCTAAGGTTGAGCATAACGATATGCATAAGCCAATTTTAGCAGAATTGTGTTCAATGAGTAGCCATGTAGCCTTAGAGTGTGGAGTAACTGAGCACGATGTAGATCATGATTGTTTGAAAAGCAAAGTTGTATGTAGGATTTAGTGTGATGTGTTACATGCTTTTTTTTTTATTGAGTGAAGTGAGAGGGGGTGGGGCACTGTGACAAGAGCATGCCGTGGCCAAGGAAGGTAAGGATCACAATTATTATATCCGTACAATTGTTTGTTGCAACAAAACGGTTGTCATGTGTCGCCATTCATAGTGGAGGCAACCTAAACCGGAGTAAAGTAAGGATCCTTCAGAATTCAAGAATATAAAGAGCTTAGGATAGATATGGAAGCTTATTAAAGATGGAAACCAAGAAAACAATATCGTTCCACCTTACAAAAGGATATTAGATATAGAAAGAAGATGATGCGGGTGTTTGTGGTGACACGGTTTGTACGACATTGGCAACACCTAATTTTGGAGTAAAACTAAACTTGATGTTTTTTTCAATTTCGTAGCAATGCATGGCTATGCACTATGCTGGACGACATAACATAAAGACATAGAAACATGTCCAATAACATAAAAATTTAAGAACCATAGCAACGCGCGGGTATTCAACTAGTAATTGTATAAGTTTCGAATAATGTGTATTTGGAGGAAAACCCTAATATATGTGTGGAATAATAAACACCAATAATGATATCCCAAGTCATGCCTCTAAAACTAGTATGTATGTCAACAACTGTTTCAGTTTCCTAACTATGGGAAAAATGACAATGTGATTGTTGTGTTGCCGGTGACATATGTGATCAACGATGATGGATAGAACCAAACATGAGATACTGTAAAAGCGTCGTCAATATTTGTTATCGACATTTTCTCACAAACAATGTATTGCCTTTACTAGAGATCGTTGGACTATGAGGTACATATGAACTAGGGTACAATATGGACGTGGAAAGATTCTCCAAACATTGCTCTTGACAGAGTAATTATAAAGTTGATGATTGTTCATACCAGATGGTTCGCCAATTATTCACATGGGGTGCTTGTGGGAATTGATGCTCCTGACGATGGAGAGATACACTCTAGGCCCACTCATATACTATGATGTTCGTCATTGTCTGACCGAACACGTGATGAAGTTGCTGAACACAAGAACATCGATAGTGCGGGATGAGTAAAGAGTACATGCTAGGTAACGAGAATAACCTAGTGTTTCATCTCGGGAAATGTAAAGTATCGACGAATCAATACGATATTTATCGGACTCAATACTATGGTTCACACGATAAAGACCTTCATGTTATTTGCGGGGGTTGCTACTTGTATCAAGACACTAATAGTAATCATTATCACGGAATGAGTCCGGACATGTTCGCAAATATCCGAACCCATAGGGTCACACACTTAAGGCATTTTAGAACGTGATTGCGAATAAGATAGTTGAATGAAGTAATCCCAAAAAGATGTTTCAGAGTGTCTTGGAGGTGTCCGGGATATCACCGAGAGTGGACGGAATTGTTCTAGACATTAAAAGAGGATGCTAGAAATATTTTAGGAAGGTTCCAAATTAATTCGGAGGTGTCCAGGATTTAATTCGAGACGCTTCAAAATATATTTATATTAAATAATTAATAATTAATATTTATTATCCTAGTGGGTCCCATGGGACGAGGGCCTCATGGGCCCACTATACCACACGCGCGGGGGTGGGGGAGGAGTCCCTGGCCGAATCGACCTAGGTTCCCCCCATGGCCGGCGGGTGGGGGCGAGGCGGGTGAGGCGGTAGGGGAGGATTCCTCCTCGGAGTCCGACTCCTTCACCAAGTCGGTTCGAGGAGGGGAGAGGGAGGAGGAATCCGTGGTGGAGTCCAACTTATCCTCCCATACTCTCTCGCATTGGTGCTAAGAGGCAATGGATGAATCCTTGTAGGATTTCGAGTCCTACTCCTACTCTCCCCTTGGGAGGGGAGAGGCCAGCTATATATATATGAGGAGAGAGGGCAAGGGCATAACACACAAGTTCGCAAGGAGCCCTAGTCCCAAACATTCGTCGCCCTAGCCGCCACCTCCACCGCTGCCCACTACCGCCCGCCGCCACCCCGGCCTCAAGTCCTCTTCCTCTTCCTCGCGTTGTTGTCATTGTCGCGTGGAGCAGATTTTCATCAACACCCAGAGTTGCTCGCCTTCTACCCCGTCTACATTCAATCTAGCAGGATGACGGAGTGATGTAGGGTCTTCATCGACACGTTCCCGTTTCGTCCGCGAGTTCTTGATCTCGCCTCGACGTGGTGTCGTTATTGCACATGTGGATACTAGTGAAGGTGCAACAACTTGGAGCACTAGATCATCGGAGCTGTCCTTGGAATAATACATCTCCTCGCGACTCGCTGAGGCTTGTTGTGGGGATCGACACACGACCAACCTCATCATCAATAAACTTCCGCTATTTCGCTCTTTGAGGGTATGATCCAGTACCTCCTCCCTCGCATTGGATATTGGTTATGCGCCAATTTTTTTGTTTTTGTATCACGTTCCCCAACAGCGCCAACGGAAGTTCTGGCCGGCAGATAACATGTCGCATACGAGAACGTGTCGGTGCCCATGTGTAGCTGAAGGCGTCGACATCCAGACGCCGACAACGCACAGTCGATGCTCGCCTTCTGACAAAGGGAACCAAGTATGCCATGCCTTCGTGGTCAAAGCGCCGGATTTCTGCACAACAAAATAAAGAGCATCAGTGCTTATGTACACGTGTATAGAGAGAATAGGAAGTGATATAAGAAAATAGGAAGCGATACGGTTGTACTGTTCTTAAGCTTTCATCAACGTGGTCATGGAGACATCGACGGTCTTCCCAGGTGGTTGGTCACCACATTCGGTACTCTGCTGGATGCTTGCTATCGACGATCCTCTCCAAAAACGGATTTCCCACATGTAAGAGGGGCCCCGGCACCATCAACACCGTCCATTACCACAAGATTCGTGCAAAAGTCCGCAGTCAAAGTTGTTTCTCAGTTTTGCATTTTCACCCTTTGGAAAGTTGAAAATGAACCAGCTCTACAGACCCACCAACGCCTAACCCTAACCAGAACCCAACCCCTCCCGTATCTCTCACCACTCCCATCTCTCCCCCGCCGCCAGCGCCACATCTCGGGTTAGGCGCACCCCGGTCTCCATCCCCACTCCCGTTGCTGCTCACCCTCGCATCCACGATCGGATCTCGGCAAGAAGGCCACGAATCCATGCCTGCCGCCGGCCCTCCTCCTCCTCCTCCCGATCTTCGACGTGCGCGCGGCCGCCCCGGTCTCCATCCCTGGCGCCGCCCTGGTCTCCATCCCCGGCGCCGCCCACCACCTCGTCGCCCCCATCTCTCCTCCACCTCCACCCTCCCATCGACAACGAGCCCTCCCGTCCAGCGCCGACGCCCACTGCCGACGGGCCCGTAGTGGTACGACCCCTGCGGGTTGGGCCTCGCCGCGCTGGCCAGGGGAGCCTGCCCGTCGACGACGAGCACGCATCTCCCACTGCCGACGCGCTGGCCGGGGGAGCCTGCCCATAGCTCGTCGCGCCCCCTCTTCACCCCCCACCTCTGCAGCCTGGAGTGCCCCGATCTATCTCTCCCCCTCTCTGTTCTTCATTTTTTCTTCTTTTTTTTCAATTTTTGAAGATTGAATCTTTAAGTTTTGTTGGATTTCTTGATGTATCTCTGTAAGAATGGATCTAGTTCGTTGAATTTTTTGGCCAGATCTTGCTAGGAGTGTCTGGGCCCTTCTTTTTCTTTATTTTTTTGGTCATGCTTGGATCTTGACAGATGTATGAAACGTGTATGATTTTTCCTTTTTCTTTATGTTTCTTGTATGAAACGTGTGATAATCTACTGAAACTTGTTTAATTCTTGTAAAAACTTGTATGTATTTTCTATTGATTACTATGTATTTCTTGTATGGATTTCGGTAAGAAACTTGTATGAATCACATATGGATTTTTTCAAATAGTGTGTGAAATATGTGTGTATGAATCTGTGTGTATTATTTATGTTTCTTGGCAGATGTGTAATCTTATGAATCTTGTATGAATTACATGTAAAACGTATGAATCTTGTATGAATTACATGTAAAACGTATGAATCTTGTACGAAACTTCTGAATTTAGGAGGACAAATGTGGTGAAAAAATAAAAAGAAAGATGTTAAATAAAACAGAGATGTGAAAATTTGTTCCAATGCAGATTCATTTCAGTTTCGGTGAGTTCATACATGTGAAAAAAACAACATAAAAACGCTAGGGATGAACAGCAAAATTACAATAGACAAAAAGTGAGGTGGGAGGGTTATTTTGTAAAAGACGTAGCACGAATCTCCAACAAACTGAGGACAGAGACGGTGCCGGGGGCCCTCCTAGGGGGGATTGCATTTTCGCGATCCTCTCGGCCACCGTCGCTCTAGCTCACCGCTGCTCTCTGATGGATGCTCGTTGTTGACGCTCCTCCTGGTCGTCGTCGTCGTTGTAGTTGACGCACCCGCTCACTACCGCACCCTCTCACTATCATTGCTACTCACCGCAGCAGTCGCTGCGCTCCAGCTCCCCGCTGCCCCACTCCCCACCACCACAGCCGCACCTGCCACTCGCTGCTCCCGCTCCCCGTGGCTCACAGCATCCGCCGCTACTGCTTACCACATCGTCTGCCGCGCTCCAGCTCACCGCTGCTCCCATTGGCATCCGCCCTCGCTCTCGCACGCAGCCTATAGGGATCTACCAGGGGTACTAAGCACTGGTTACGCAGGTGTTAAGTTTAATACGAAGCTTTCTAAACGACGAGCCATGCCTTGGATATAACTCTGTGCCTACTTAACAGTCGTGCGGGTGATAGAGCGTGCGGGTGATAGAGCGTGGAAAAGCAGGAGGAGGAGAGGAAAAAAGAATGCTTAATCAAGACAAAGGGAATACAGTACTTATAGGCGGTCGTAAGCCATGCTCGTTTGTACCGAGCCCGCATCATCGTGGAGGGATAAGTATGGCATAAAACCGGAAATGACAAAGAGGCATGTGATCGCGCGATGTCCTGGACATCACGCGCCAATGCGAGGTATAATGCATCGGCGGATCCTCACGGTCGTTCGTCGTATGTGAGAGCCATTTCCTGCACAAACGAAACCCCCGCATGACCTGACCATGAGAATACGGGGGCGTCGATGGTTTCCACTACCACATCGGGCTCCCAGCTGCGAGAAACTGGGGCGGGTGAGGTTTACGCTGCCATGTCAACCGTAGATGGGTCCCATGACCCTGGGGTGCGGAGCGCCTGTCTCCTTCCAAACACCTCTCACCAAGAGCGTCGTCGCCCACAGCCGCTACCGCGTGGCGGAGGAGGTAGTGCGCGACCCACCTTACAGTGACACTGGGCAGGAAAGGACGCACAAACTCTCAGCATCAGGGAATCCAAGGCAGCACGCCCCGTCTACTCGGGAGAGAGCAGGGCTCCTGCGATGTCACCACGTGTCCTCCCCATCGGCCATCCAATTGCCTAAAAGAATAATATGGGCGACGTGGAGAGCAGAATAAGCTGAAAGTTTCATGCGCTAGCATATGTTGAGATCTTGGAAATTCAATATATAAATTCTAAATATGCATGTTATGTGGATAACAACTATATTTGCAATTAGTGTTCATTTAATTTCTCTGTTACTCCTCTTTACTATTAAATGGGAGTTGGTGTCGGTAGGTGGTCACTTGACACTTTGGCTCAAACATTGTAAGCATATAGACCATGTGATTCACATCCGCCTCTCGCATGTACCACAATTAAATAATGATCTTAAAAAATCACGCACAAACAAAAAATCGTGGATTACATGCACAATTAATAGGGATAATTAATGATTATTTTCTAAATAATTACAGCGCAAGCTATCATATCTTGGGAATTTATCCTTTTTATTAAATAGGAGTTGTTGTCGGCATGTTGTCACTTGGCACTTTGACATCAAACATTGTAAGCATTTAGACCATCTGATTCACATCCGCCTCTCGCGGGTTCCACGATGACATAAGGCAAGATCTTAAAAATTCACCGCACAAACAAAAGATAGTGGATTACATGCACAATTAAAACGGACAATTAATGGTTGTTTTTTCAATAATTACACAGCATGCGATCAGATCTTGGGAATTCAATACGTAAATTCTAAATATTATTGTTATGTGGATAACAAATGTATTTGCAACCAGTGTTCATTAAATTGCTCTGTTACACCTCTAATTACTCTCCACTTCAACCTCTTCCTTTATATTGTTGGTAATAATCACGCTTGGTATGCGGTGGAGAGATTATTTCACCGTAGCTGAAAGAAACCTACCAATGCATGCCCGTTTTAATCCGTATGTTTGGTTGATCGGAAAATCTGACACACAAGAATGTAAAACTGGACACACAGAAATATTGTTTTCACCGTGGGCCCCTCGGTCGATTAGCCTACATTGGAGTATACATGATTGTTGGAAAAATGGGGTGATCAAGATTTTAGGCCCAATCGTCTATTGAGCGATGAAATCAACAATTGTCTTCTCAAGCACTGAAATAGAACTGTAACCAACTTGAAAAAATATTGTAAGGGAAGGAACCAAATAAACCCTCTTTTCCTCAATCCGTCATTTTTATATGACCATATAAAAAATATTTGGTTCATTCAATTTGTATGGTGAGTATTCTGTATTTCATATTTTTATTCCCATGTGAAATCTTGGTGCTAATGATAAGCAATCTCATGTACGATGGTTACGAGCTGACAAAGAAAATCTTAATACACTTGCTCAAATACCGAGTAAATGATGCCAAAAAAAAACATCCCTCATATTATATGAGAATATCTAAAGCGCCTCTAGGAGTGGAAATTAGTTAGCTCCTTAAGTTATACTCGTAAAATTAGACCTTTTAACGAAGTACAGTTTAAGTGAGACGGAATCTTAATGTGCCATCATTTTTATACTAGTTGCTATTTTTTTATACATGTGAATATTCATATTCATTATCTATGTTACAATATACTATATGTGTTGCGTGTAAATATATGAAATTATGTAATTGCTTAAGCGTGAGATGAAGGAAGGCTTCTCAGCGCTCCAGCTGTGCGCGAGATAGTCTTCTTTCTCTGCTTGTGGGTCTTTGCTTTTTGTTGTCGCTAAAAGTGGGCCCGTGGACGCGTTTTTGTGTCGCTGCTCGCTGCCCTCCACGATCGGCTTCGTTAAGCGGTGGTGGTCAAAGCGGCGCTACGATCTTTATCCCTCTGCTCCCTTATCTCTGTCCGCTCATGTTCTTTCCCATCTACCTTCTCTTCCTCAACCACCGGCCGATGAGGAGCGTGGCGGCACCATGGGGTCAACGGCGAAGTTGTAGCAGCACTGGTCAACCAAGAGGCGAGTAAACGGAGGCGTCCGGCAATAGATGCGGGAGCCGGATGCATTTGTCGCTGGGGACGGCCGCCGGCTGAAGGCGTTCGACGGCCGCCGGCTAGGAGACGTGGGGGAGATCGAATAGGTGCAGCTGGAGGAGCTCACACTGGAGCCGAGCCTCCCCCTCTCTCTCTCTGCTTCCCCTCTCTCAGCAGCGACCAGCAATAGGACTGGAGGATGCGGCGCCTTGACAGGACAGGATGAAGAGCACGAAACCCATCTGCCCGAAGAGGTGACGTTGTGCCTTGTACCATCTTTCTCTCCCTACCGTGTGCAGCTACAACTCCTCTCACACATGCTATAGCAGCACCTGCTACTCTCTCTCTCTCTCTCTCTCTCTGGAGGTTGGAGGTTGTTGTGCCTGCCAAGTGTTTTATGATATGTCTGATAGGATTTGTTTTGGTGGCCGAATAATGCTCCATTGATCCTTGCAAGATTTAGAAGTATATATCCATTTTTTATTTTCCCTTCGAAGTTACATCACCAGCTCACGATAACTCCATTTTCCCTTCGGTTCTTTGTAGGTTTGCTATTTCAATTCCTGAGCAGTGTCAAACACGCAAGCAAGTTTGCAGCGTCTCTCGGTGTTGTTCAGCTATCTCAATTTATTGCCGCACAACATTATGTACACAACAACCAAAAGGGAAAGCTTGGTCTGGGGTGGAGCTGTTCCAAATTGGGAGTGCAATCCGGAACAAAACATATCCATCTGGTAAGTAGATGAAGTTGCTCTAATCATGAACACTGAATAAGGTTTAGCTTGGTCCGATATTTCTGTGGTAATTGTTAAACCTGTCTGAGTAAATAGCTTTTGTGGTGTTATATTTTTTCAGATTGCTGAATCTCTGTTTGTTTAATCATCTAAGGAAAGCAATTTTACATACTTTTCACTGTTCGTTTACAGATTTTGTTAGTATTAAGTATCTCTAATTTTTTAAGTGTCATTGGTTAATATGATCAGATCACATATACTGGGCGTATCCCGTATTGGATATGATATGTAGCCTTCCCAAATATTGGTTTTTTCTAGAGATCAGGTCTCTATGAAGGTTGCCACATGTAATCACTCAATGCATTCGTTGTGTAAAGCAAGGTCATGTTTCAACTTTTAAAAGTGCTATTGGTATGTTCTAATGTAATCCATGATATTTTTTATCTGAACCGCAACATCTTATTGTCAAGTGAGGCGAAGAGGATGTATATGTATCACTTTTTTGTTTTCTTATCTTGGTTTGGATTTTTCTATTTCAAAATTTCGGATCAACGTCATAGACCCTTTAGAGCAAGCTGATACAACAGTATCTTTGTGACTGAAAAAACTCTAGACCGCCTGAGTAAGTCTTTTTCCATTCAGTTTCGTAGCCCATACATGTCCCTTATTTTTCCTTCTATTTTGTACCCTTCGTGCAATATTGTGACATCTAAGTTATATTTCTCTATGTGAATTTCTCTACTTGCTAGCCCACATTTAATCAGCCACACAAGGAATGAGGAACACGGTATTCGCTAATTAATAAAACTATTGCTGTGAGCTAGCATGATATTGTTGTAGTTGTCATGTAATTCCCTTACTCATATCTTCGTATTTCTTTGAAGTTAACCACATAAAAATTCTTGACATGATTGGTTGATGGTGTTTGATTATGCTCACTGATGTTTCCTCTTTTGAGCAGGCCCTAGCTGTACATTAGTCTATAATCACTTCTTTTTTTTGCTAAACCCTTCCTATTGTTGTTCTTATGTTGTTATTGTTAATAGAATTAATGATATCAGTTATATTTATAATTCTGATCTATCTTATGCATACCTGATTTCGAAGAGAATTGTCCACCGGTTGTTGATTTATCTTCTTCATGGTAGCAGAGCAGACTAAATTGGAAAATTGCTGATTTCTTGGAAGGGTTTTATTGTTGTTGACCGCGGAGGTATTTTATTCAGTACATGCAAACACTTATATGCTTTACTTATTCACATCAGAAGTAGGTGTCAAGCTGCACGACTTGATAGCTGTTTTCCTTTGGAGATTTGATTCGTTGCAAAAAAATATATAGTTCTTTGCTCTTCTAAAATTGCCATTTGACCATTATTATAGGGAGCTGCAATGGAAAGCCATGTTCCATTTGCACTCAACTGCATCGACCAATTCAGAGATCAATGAAGTAAGGATTGATTTATACATTTGAGCTGCTCATTGTGGTTGAAGAAAAAAGAGCTTACAGATGTTGCAGCAAATCACTCCTTATCTGGACATGATGTTCCCATGTTCGCATATAATGCACAAGCATTTGGTCTCTTAACAATGCGTAAGGGAATTAATAGTTATCTATCAGTTGTCTCACAGACAGTGATTTGTCTCACTCACATTTTTTCTTTATCACGCAAACTCATTTGGACAAAAAAAAACAATGCTATGCTTCGTTGATACAAGATGTTGTAGGATTGGTGACTGTACTGACATGCATCATTCATCGAAGACGAACCAACAACCAAGAAGGAATATCTACTTCACTTACGCAAGGTAAGCCTTCTAAAACTGATCGCAAGGTAAGCCTTCTAAAACTGATCGCTGATGCCAACGTACTGTTGTCATCCTGTGGGGAGAGCACACTGAGAACTTCGATGCAGATACAGTTCATAGGGCTTCTTTCGAGGACACCATTGTTGGCTATTTATAGGCATGTCTGCTAGCCAATATTCAGGTACACCATCTCAAACAGACATCGATATTAGATTTTCTGACTATTATTACTCAATTGCTTAAGCATGAGCTGCAGGAAGGCTTCTCAGCGCTCCTGCGGTGCGCGAGACGGTCTTCTTTCTCTGCTTGTGGGCCTTTCTTTTTGTTGTCGCTGGTGGGCCCATGGACGCATTATTGCGTCGCTGCGTTGCTGCTTGCTGCCCTCCATGATCGGATTCGGCACGTGTTGCTTCAAGGACACGTGTGTGGCTGTGTCGGTCGGTTAAGCAGTGGTGGTCAAAGCGGTGTTATCCGATCTTTATCCTTCCGCTCCCTCATCTCTCTCCGCTCATGTTCTTTCACATCTTCCTTCTCTTCCTCAACATCGGCGGTGAAGGCCGATGAAGAGCGTGGCGGCGACACGGGGTCAGCGGCGAAGTTGTAGCAGCACTGGCCAACCTCGAGGCGAGTAAACAGAAGTGTCCGGCAATGGACGCGGGAGCCGGGCGTGTTGCTGGGGCCGGCAGCCGGATGAAGGTGTTCGACGGACGCCTGCTAGGAGTCATGGGGGAGATCGAATAGGTGTTTGAAGGTGTCCCTCCCTCCCTCCCTCCCTCCCTCCCTCCAATAGGACTGGAGGATGCGGCGCCTTGACAGGACGAGATGAAGGGCACGACACCCATCTGTCTGAAGAGGTGGCGTTGCACCTTCTACCAGCTTTCTCTCCCAACCATGTGCAGCTACAACTGCTCTCACACATGCTATAGCAGCACCTGCTGCTCTCTCTCTCAGGAGGTTGTTGGTGGCCAAATAATGCTCCATTGATCCTTGCAAGATTTAGAGAGGTATATATCAATTCAACTTCAAGTAGATCCCATGGGTCATCACCACATGCAGCTTGGAAACAAAAATGTCGAGAATACTTCCTATGCCTCTGTTTGAAGTGCGATCATGATCTAGGCAAGTGTATGGTAGGCTGCTTTGATTGCATCAGTATTCTTACTCTTTGCATTTCCTATTATTATCAATTCAGTCATCCTACTTTGATTTCTTCTGGTGTCTTGCATGCAGGTCTGTCAGGCTGCATATTATATGGATGGTCATTCAGTAAAGTCGCAAATTATGCGGAACTCAATTCTTGGATGTCAATGTCATTTTTCCTCTCTGGTATGTCAACCACCTACATGGAAATTTCTATCAGCAATACAAACACAATCAAATTTAAGAAGGATAAGGTGCTACCAAAGTAATGGTCATACAGTGGATTCACACTATTCACGCCCATGAAGAAATGAGCATTAGGAAGCTCCATATATACATATGATTTTTCCAGCTAGGCCCCCTTTCTCCGTCTTTCCACTGGAGCATTTTCAGATGCACTTGTAAATTTTACAATTAATGGTAGCATTTCAACTGCAAATGACCATGGTATTCTTATTGTAAGAAATCTCTGCATTTTTAAATACAAAATGATTGCATTATTCTTATTGTACAAAACATCCACAGGTAAGGTTGTACACAGCCACAAAACTATATTATCAACCGAATCAAGCCAAGACCGAGTTCATTAGTGATAATGTTATGGTCAAGAACCAGAACATCTTTCTTCCTGAAGTTCTGCACTATTATGGAAAGGATGTTGCACTAGAGTTGCATGTTCTGATTGAGATGGTATGTAAGAGCATGCCTGAAGCCTACCAAAAAGAAATGAAAACATGTCTCATGAGGAGGATAGATAAGTATGTTGAATGGTTGCCATATAAATCTTATTTCAGAATCACTGTGCACAACAAATTCGGTGAGTAGATACTGTATCGTTCTTCCCCAAATTGTGCTTGCATGACCATTATTGCTGCATTTGGCTGCTGTCGCCCATGGCTTCCACACGTGCGGCTACCAGTTGCATTGTCCAGTGGCGTCTCAATCGGAGATAGCAGGCAAATTTTATCACAACATTCACCAAAATATATCTTTAATTCAGTTTCCTTATTTTTTATCACACAAAGTGTGATTAGGTTATGGCATTATGGTAATGTAAAAGTGGAATGAGATAGGCGTGCGAATTACAAGAGAAAAGATAAATTGAAGAGGGGTTATATAAACATGGGTATCTTGGAATAATTATCGTTGTTTCTTGCTACATAACGATCTATTCAATAATTGAATCTGTAAGAGTATACTGCTATACTTATGGCTTTCATACTTACTGCACTAAGGCATTCCTTGCAATCAAACGGGATCCATGAGAACAATTAAGCATAGGATCCATGAGAAGATGTAAGGATAGAATCCATGACAACAAATAGCTGACTGATAGTTGAGGATATGATTCATGACAGCAAATACTAGGCCTTGCTAATAATTATTTTCTTCACGGATTAACTATGATTGAATGAATTGATTATGGCTTGATGGAAGGAAAGGATCCATGAGAACATGTCGCCTGACTGTGGTTATGTGTTATTCATTGATTTGTAGGTGCAGATTTATAAGTTTCTATACCGGAGCAGTTTGTGAGCCTGCAAATGAGTAGCTCGAACATCCGCCTAAACGCTCAAGCGCTGGACAACTGCCTCAACACTCATATGGTTTCTGTTTCAAGGAATTCATTTGTTTTTTGTTTCTCAATCAGTGGGCTTACCTAGCTACTTGAGTATGCATATTTTGGTGTATGCTTACCATTTATTTCTGTTGGATGCAGCCTCAGTGAAATTTCCTTCTAAAGTATGCATATTTCGTTGTAAGGTTACCACCGCATAAATCTGATTAATATGAACAACTTACTGTCTCTTACCCTTGCTCTATCTGCTGCTTTCAGGGCAATGGTTAAGTAATTAAATTATTGCCTGGCGTTTTACGAGTTTCCAATGGTGGGTGATCAATCTTTGTGTTCACCAGCTTTATCAAGCAATGGACTATGATTTGTCGCTTGAGATATCTATACCATGTATCCTTGCTGTTTTAGTTCTAGAATGATCTCAGATAACATATCAAATAAAAGATGTCATGGTAGTGAATTTGATGGAGAAAATATAGGGACATTGACAAGCGATACTCTATCTCTTGCACAATTGACTACCGTTGAGAAACAAGTTATACAAATATATAGGTTACATTACCAAGACATTCAGGTAGGTTTATTTCTTAATATTTTTTTCCCTGTATGACTGAGGAAATGCGGGCTAGGTTGCTGTTGCACACAAAAAGCAAAATTAGTTTCATGGTGTAAAATATAGTACTCCTAGCTGATTGCCTATTCTATTTTCTGATTTATTTATTTTCTCTCAAACTGAAATCAATCATTTGGAACTGAGCCTACATGGTTTCTGTTCAAGAAATTAATTTATTTTTTTGGTCTTGATTAGTTGGCTTACCTAGCTACTTGGACAGTCTAGAGAGGTCCCATATGTTTGAACTTCAGCTTTTGGTGTTGTGCACCTCAATTGAAAAACATTCCAGAATTGGCATGCTGAAGCTTTTTACATTGTTTTAACGATATGTAGTAACTTGGTTTGTTTGTTTTTTTGGTGATTACAGACCGGATAGAGAGCCTCCTTTTAAGGAACAAGAGAACTGTTATTATCTAGAGATGACGTACATATCTATGGTATGGAACTCTTCACTTGGAAGATTGTTAGATGCAATTGAGATTTGAGATCAAGGTTGCGAAAGGATCGAATTGTTAAAATTCTTTTCAGTTTATAAGGTAGGCAGAAACATTAAGTTTACATCATGAATTGCAGATGTGAATACTACAAGTCCTCTCACTCCTCTTTACCGCGATGCTAAAGCTTGATCATGACTTTACTCATGTAGACTACACATGGGATGCAATCCATTTCTTGAAGTTCTAGCAACGGCAGCACCCTAAGTTTTATGTAAAATAATATACCAAATTAAAGGTGTTATATAAAATAGTACATGAAGATACTATTGACTTTGCTTGAGAGCGCATGTACCACATTTTTGTGTAGAAATATATACTCAAATGTATAAATTAGCACTTGCCTAAGCCTCATCATTCAATTCCATTTTGAACTGAAAGTAAGCATGTAGTTGTAGTGGTACTATGATGGTTCTGTGCTCTGATCTCATTCGTTGAGCATGGTTTTTGTGCTAAATTCTAACATTGCAACACGCTATTTTGCTAGATCGTTTATTTACTTACTTTGACAATTCTATGCATGTTATTGCAAAGAGAATTTGCTTTCAGCGAAGAATAACATACACATCAAAGACAATTTGATCAATATCTTCTGCTCGCCACTATGTAGCATAGTAGTCTCAGATTTGCATCCCATGGGCGTGGCGTGACGCCACTCTTTTTTACAGCAGCCGCCCCATTGCGAGGACGGAGAGACGAAGGTCCAAGATTGGTGGTGGTTATGCTGGCCGCACTCCACTGCAACTAGGCTTTGTGCACATGGCTTATGAAATTTCATCTCTCACTGTGTATCTTCTGCTATCGACATTGAACAACCTTAGGAATTCACTGTACAACAAGGTAAAGTTTCCAGCACATCACTGATGTGTGATTCCTTTTCCTTGAACTTTCAAAGAGACGCTTGCGTATGATGGTTATTCGAGATGGATCTCTACTACTTTATATGGCTCCTAATACTGAAAATATTTCCTTGCAGAGAAACCAAAGGAAAACCTATGCAGACATCTTTGGCAAAATATTTATCACCTTGAAGGTCTCAATGGAAAATCCTTGTGGGTGTCGCTCGCATCCTAGAGTTCAGAGATCAGGAGAGTCAAAAGAATCTATATGAGCTGGACTTTATCGTTGTTCACCAATAGGTACTTCTAAATACTAACATACTTAATAGTCTATCCACTACCCCTAGAGATGCAATACATGCAACTAGCTTCAATTATTTGATTTGTTCCCTGTAGATATCAATTCAGTCATGCAAAGCAGATTGTGTGCACCCACTTATCTCACCTATCTTTTAAATAGTTGGTTTTCTGCAAAGTAGTAAAGGATTTGGCAATAAAATTAATGTCCTGCATATGAAATATATATTCGGGCTTAGTTGATGTTCTAGGGAAACACAATGGAGAGCTGTGTGTCAGCCAATCGGTACATGAGTCCGGATAGTGTCTGATTTAGAGGTTCAAGTATTATATTATTGTTGCAGCACAGAGCAAATACAAGACAACAGATCATCCACACCGGATTAGAGTTAATCGGCACACTAAGGTCACTGAATCTATTTGTTGATGTATACAACCAGGGTGATGTCATATGCCTTGTAGTTTGAAGTATCATGACCGCTGTGCCGGCTCCTGGTGCTTCCATCTGTGCAATAGCAGGAATAATGTCAAGCAAGTGAATCAAAAATATGGAACCGTGTGTATTTTGCTGACTTTATACACTCCTTTGTAAATTTGAGGCTCTTACTCTCAAAAAGATGTGCAAACTGATGCTGGAGCTTTGAGCAATACTCCATTCAAATCTATGATTCATGGATTCAGGTACATGTTCTTTTATAAATCTACCAGGAGAAATCTGAAGCTATAACCCTTATGAAGGCTCAGCTATGGTATAAGTGCTTTGATCATTCGCTATCTCCTTTCACTGCATATACAATATTTCAAAATTTGATACATATTTGTGCAAAAACATGTTGACTCTTTACCTGGAACTCATATGGTTGTCCGATGGATATTTATAAGCTATGTCACCTCTAAATGGATAGTTACTACAGTATCAACACTCAGTTATTAATATGTATACATGATCGAATGAAAAAAGGTCAATTCCATACTGTTAGTAGCCTTTGCGCAATTGTGGGAACGGGGAGAAGTAAATCACTTATATGATGAAAAAGTTTGACTTATAAGTGATCCTAAAATCACTAATGAATGTAACCATCTTCTCTGAGATAAGAGGCATGATGGATCTCGAAACATGGTATAAAAGAAGGGGTAACATACACTGTTCATCAATGAATTTCGCACTATTATATTTTTTTTAGTGGTAGCTCCAGCAAGATCTGTGTTGGCATTGCCTTTATTTCCTAATATTACTCAGTAGATTGTTATTTTCCTGGTAAATATAAAGGGCATCTAATCTTAATACCTAGAAGAGGTTAATGCTAGAATTCATAAAAACAAGTACTTGGTATAAAAAGGGCACACACAACATGCCAAGATATATTCAAGAGGGTGAATAACATTGCCGAGTAAGGATATTGGCAAGCCATATATGAAATGGACAAAATGGTTGAGATAGGGAATGAAAGGAATGGTTTTACATTTTACTTGAAGAAAACAGTAATGCATTGGCTAACATATTCATAGGGCATATAAATTTTGATGCATGCACCAAGATTTATCATCGTTGCATAATTTCAACTTGGCCTCAGGCACTCAGGCAGCACATAATAAATCATGACCACCAACATATGTTAAGATCCCAGGTGACCCAAGGAAAAGAGGAAAAGATATCATTCTAAGTTCTAAGCAAAGGAAGAGATCAGAAGTGAGTAGGACCGGAGCAAAAATAAAGTGTAGACTACCTGGTCCCGTCCTATATATGTATGTTAAGCACATGGAGTAATATTTTTTGTATGCTAGAAGAATAACCTTGCTTACTTTCATCAAAATTTATGGGCTTTCTTTTATAAATGAAATTGTTTAGTAAAGTACGCCTACCTTGATCACCTGTTCTGTGACGGATCTGTCTAAAGATGTCTAAGCTGTCTATACTTCCGTGTTATACTTTAGGAGTAATAATTTGCTAGGCGGTTATTTAAGTATATTTTTCAAGCTTACGAAGCAAAAGTTTTAGATAAGTAATATAATTAATGATTTTCCATTCTAATGAACCATATATATGCAGACTTGCACCGTACGCGTACGCCCGCAAACACACGTAACTCACAGTGAATCTACCATGTTGGCAATGTTAAAATCTACTTTGCATCTACTAGCCTAGATCTTTCGGTAGCATCTGCTCTAGCACTAGCTGTTGCATTTGAGAGATAGAGAGAGAGATTCACCTGCACCCTGGCTCGACAAGCACGAGCCAGAGGGGATGCCGGAGCTAGTCATATTGATACACGGGCACGTCAAAATATCGGTTTAACACGGCTCAAGAGCAAGTAGTGTGTGTGTGAATATTTTAACATGACATGGCCACGTGTAGCATTTTCCACGTACACACTCGTGTGCCCGGATGTGAAAACACCTAGTCTTTTTTTCTATAGGTGGTTCCTCCTGGCCATGTGCCCCTGTGGATCTTCAGCCCCTAGACGATTTCAACACAATAACACAAAGATAAAACAAATGTAAAAAATAAACAATCGTCGGAACTATTCCAGCCGAATAACCTTTTTGTCTCACGCCTATCACAAAGACACCACACTCTATAGTGCAATGCCTTTCTTACATGCACCACACTTCATGCCACCGTGGCGAGCGGGTCCACGCGTGCGCAGGCCGGTTAGTGGTGGGCCGTTGACAAAGACGTCACACCGTGTAGTCACGCCTTGCTGAAGGCCGCCACACGACCCGTTACCAGTCCTTCAAATTCTGCTATGTCCTATAGTGCCGCGTCCTTCACCATGGCGTCATGCTTTGCAGTGCCACGCCCTGGTCTGGGACGTTACGCTTTGACTCAATTTCAGCTAGCTAGCCCATCGGATTGTTGTAGGGATATGACAACGGCAAATATCTCCATGATGTCATGGTGATATAGCTGTGTCCTTCTTGCTGCAAAATACATGCAGGCCATGCACGTAGACGGGATTGTGGGCTAGCTAGCAACGCAAGTACCCACATTTGTACAATTGTTGTCTTATTGTACAGCTAATTTCATACATATGAGAGTTATGTCTACTATACATGAATACTACTCCCTCTGTCTCAAAACAGATTTACACATATATGAGAACGATTTCAATGACATATGGGAAAGATAAGGACATCTCTAACCGCTGCGTGCAATGACGCATTACATGACGTGATGTGCCCGCGAACCTGTACACACGATCATCTCGCCGCCCGATTGAGAGCCAACATGTAGCTCTTGATTGCCCGAATCGCACAGTCGGCACTTCTTGATGCGGAATATTACAACGCATAAGGTTGTACTATACACTCTTTGCTTAATTGCTAGTACTCCCTCCGTTTAAAAACGTAAGATGTTTTAGCTTTATGAATTAAATATATCTAGATGTCCTTTAGTATATAGGTTTATGGAGGTTCGGAGTAAACCTATACATTAAAAATGTTATATACATTCATTTTATAAAGCTAAAATGTCTTATATTTCTGAACGGACGAAGTACTACTATACGCTGCTTGCTGCTCCTTTTTCATGTTGCATAGGAGTACTTCGTACATACGTACTCCTTCAGTTTCAAAATATAAGTTGTTTTAGCCTTGTGAAAGAAGTATATCTAGACCTTTTTAGTGTGTAGGTTCATTCAAAACTTAGATAAATCTATATATTAAATAGAATCTAGATACACTCTTTTTAGAAAGCTAAAATATTTTATATTTTAAAACGGAAAGAGTACGTATAGCTCCCAGCTTGCCACCTTGATCAACACCCGAATTCCTGCTAGTCGTTGGGAGGCCTAACATAGACATAAATCACGTGTTAGGATGACTGCCCCATGTCCTAGTATGTCTCTACTTGTCTACTAGCTCGATGAGTTAGTGTACTAGTATATTAAACTTATATACTGGGTACACGTGCATAGCTTGCGGGGTATTCACTTCGGCTCACACGTGCAAATGCACCTATTGTTAGAAAATATTTTTCGAAATGTTAAAAAAATCGAATAAAAATTTCACATATACATTCAAACATTTTATGTTGGTTCACAAGTTTTCGAAATGAAAGAACATTTTATGTGTCGTGTATAAAAAAGAGAAAAAATATCACAGAAATACGACTATTCACGTGACATATTTTGTCTTTTTATACACGACACATAAAATATTCTTTCGTTCTGAAAACTTGTTAACCAACATAAAATATTTGAATGTATATGTAGGAATTTTTTTTCAATTTTTTTGATATTTTAAAATATATTTTCTCACAATGGGTGCATTTGCACCTATGAGCCGAATTGCCGCATGCACTAGTAGAAACCAGGCTATTAGCCCCGGTTCGTAAGGACCTTTAGTCCCGGAATTCAAACCGGGACTGCCAAAGCGAGACTAAAGGTCCTGCCTTTAGTCCCGGTTCTGTTACGAACCAGTTCTAGAGGTCCACTACGTGGCTCCGCGAGCCGCGCTAGGCTGGAGGACATTTAGTCCCGGTTCGTATAAAGGTTCCCTGCCGCGGCAGCGTTTGGGCCATTTGGCTGCCGCGGTAGGAGATGGGGTTTAGGGTTTTGTGTTTTTCTTTTCATTTTGTGTTTTGTGTTCAATTATTTTTCATTCTGTGTTTTCATTAGAAACAAGTTTTCATATACATACAGAACGCTACTACACAATACTTGTACACATTGATGCAATATATAATATAATTTCTCTTACAAGCATACATGGAGTATCAACTGGATCTAGAGCCTGTCTATTTGATTACATGGAGATCATTACATGGATGTGATGACCCACAAGTATAAGGGTGTATCGCAGTATTTTCGATAAGTAAGAGTGTCGAACCCAACGAGGAGCAGAAGGTGCTGGCTAGTGGTATAGATCGGGAATTCTCTGCAAATACTTAGCAAACGGATTTTTTAGGGATTTTTTATAAAGCAAGTAAACGAAACGAGTAAACAAAAGACAATAAAAATAAATGCAGCAAGTGGCCCAATCCTTTATTCAGCAAAGGACAAGCCGGTTGTATTACTTAAGATGACCAAACGTTCTCGAGACACATGGAAAGACTGTCAAGTGCTTTCGCTTCATATAGTTGATTAATCTTCTTTAGCTTGCTAAGTGTTGTGTGGGTGAACCTGTGCTAATGTACCGACATTCCTAGGACTAATACATACTTGTGATTATACCCCTTGCAAACATCCGTAAGTACAAGAAAGTAATTAAGGTAGAAAGCTAACCATAGTTTTAAACTCTAAGACTCTTACGTCCCTTGTGCAATGGTTTACTAACGGGGGTTCAGGTTTCTATCACTCCGGCAACCCCTACGATTAGTAGCCAAATACACAATGCATTCCCCTAGGCCCATATAGGTGAAGTGTCATGTAGTCGACGTTCACATGACACCACTAGAAGAAGTACACCACAACTTAAATATCAAACTATTGAATCTTTCTCAACACAACTCCATTACTAACAACATGACTTCTCCCATGTCCTCAAGAACAAAATGAACTACTCACAAGACATCATATGGATCATGATCAGAGATGGAATAATAATGTATAACAATCTGAACATAAACAATAATTCAATGGTTCCACTCAATAGCATCAACTACAAAGAGTAATTAACACCGGGAAAGTTTCCCCTAAGAACTATGCAAGATTCAACCCAATTGTTACAGCAATATGGAGATGGTGATGAGGGTGCTGATGGTGATGATGATGATGATCCCGATGAAGTCCAGCTTGATGGTGGTGTTGATGGCGACGATCTCCCCTCTTCGGGAAGGAATTCTCTCGGCAGAAATCTGTCTGCCGGAGAGATCTTTCTCTCTTGGTGTTTTCCGCCCCGCAGAGGCGACGAAATCTTTCTGGGGTCGCTCTCCAGGTATTAGGGTTCCGTGGAGATAATATACGCCAGAGGGGAGAGCCAGAGGTGGGCCAAGGTGGCCACACCACCTAGTGGCGTGGCCCAGGGTAGCCCGCGCCAGGTGGTGGTGTGGGCCCCCTGTGGCCCATCTCCACTCCTCCTTCTAGCTTCCTTCGTCTTCTAGAAAATAGGATTTTCCATATATTTTCTCGGATTTTCTAATCTTCACGAATTTTGCCTCCAAACAACACCTTTTCCATCAGAATCCTGACTGCAGCGGTCCATGCTCCAAAAGTCATCAACCATGCAAAAACAGATGAAAATTCATAAGTATCATCTCTTAATATGAAATATATCAATGAATAACAGTGAATTATGACATAGAATAGTGATGCAAAATGGACGTATCAACTCCTCCCAATCTTAGACTTCACTTGTCCCCAAGCGAAACTGAGCTCAATAAACATGGCCTCAGGTTTATGGAGTGAAGAGTCGATAAAATAATACGGACAAGAAGCATCACATTCATCAATACATAGATCATAATAGAAGACAACTCACTATTATATAACTTAACTTGCAATAAGTAAAGGAAACACAATAAAGATACATAAAGTGAATCATAATTGGTAATGGCAAACTTAGCTCTTGGTCGAAGAATAGTTGATAATTTGCTGGAGTTCACAAATAACTGATTTTTAATGATAGCTTTCAAAGTAGTAAACATCAAGATAAGAGCAATGTGCAAAACAAGGAACATAAGAAACATGATTGAATAAATCATCATACGAATGAATGAAACACAACAGCTCAAAATACTTGCTGAGATAGAAGCGAATAGGTTTACTGACTCAACTTAAAAAGTAAAAGAAAGGCCCTTCGCAGAGGGAAGCAGGGATTTCAAGTTTTATAAAGAGCTCCCAAAAATTATGATACTTATTAGCTTTCAGCTCTCATTGCCCCTATCATAGGCATCTTTAGGTGATTAAGGTTAAAGTGATCAAATATAAGGATATGCTTGACAAGTTGTAAATTGAGAATCTCATGTCCCTTGAATACGAGGGCCGCTCCTCATGCTACTCAAGTTTAGTCACCGATAAGTTCTTGTCATCGTAAGCACATGTGTATCATAGAGAACCACCAACGAGGTACCCCTTGCCCGATGATACGGAAGAATCCCCATATCAAAATGACAAGGCAAGCAGACAACAAGCATCTCAGCAATCTTCTTATTTACCATGGGAATATGGTGCTTTTCTCTCTCTCTTTCCTCTTTTCATAATATCTCCTCTTTTTTTATTTTTCTCTTTTTCTCAATCTCTATCTCTTTTTTTATAAGAAGAATGCTTCATAGATGCTCGTTTTGGTTACACTGCAGGTTTCCACCATGACAGCATGGATTAGACCAACGGCCCAGGCGTTTCTCTAACACACATGCATAACTCCATGGACTTACAAGCTCCCCTTTCATTTCACACCGACAACATCCATAGACAAAAGAACATGATATCAACTAGGTACAAAGTACCAGTGCAATGTTGAAAGCGTTCCCCATGGCAGCATGGTTCTGCTAATTCACAACTTACAAAGCGCAAGCATATACGCAACATAGGTGAGCACAATGGTTCAAGTTTATTAAGTGCAAGAAAGTAAAGTGTGCCATCAAGTTCGTGAGAGCTTTAATCACTAATTTTCACATAACAAGTTTAATTTGGGAGGTAGATAAAAACATGAATTTACTTGGAATAGCAATAGTGCTAATAGGTAGGTATGGTGGACACAAATGGCAAAGGTTTTGGTTTAAGGATTGGATGAACAAGAAGAATTCCCTCTTAGTACAGGTTTTTGGCTAGCAAGGCTGGGTAGCAAGTATAAGAGTTGAAGGAAACAAACAAACATACAAGCGATAAATACAAACATGCAATCTTCCTTGGAAGCACAAAAGATCTTAACTAGAGAATACTAAACTTATGAGCAAATCAAGAAAGAAAGATGATGAAATTATATTTCTTTAAGAGTACTTTTAACTTTTCATTCAACTCTCAAAAATAGTGTTGCTACTGACCGAGCCAGGTTTTCCAAAACCAACTAAATTGACTCAATGATCCCAAAGTGATACCAATACTAACGACAAGATCAATCATATAACCACGAATTGAAAACTAATGTAAGATATGCAAAAGAGTAATGATAGAACTTCTCATTAATATTTCATAACAGCAACTCACACCAAGGGATACATATCTAACGAGAGAGGGGACACTTCCATAATGCAAACCATCCTACATGATAACTTCTCTATTCATGATATGACTCTACTAAAAAGGTAAAAAGATAGAAGATAGTGATGTGATACCGTGGCACTCCCCCAAGCTTGGAACAAAACAAGGGGATGCCAAACCTGATGACGAATTGCTCCTTCGATGGTGGTGGTATCCTCTTGATGAGTCTTTGATCAATTTCCCCAAGTCCTCAATCTCGAAGGTGAGAGTACGAATCAACTCCGAGTTGTGCTCGATACGGTGCATGATCATGTCAGATTGTGGATCCCAACTCTTGCGATTCTTTTCCCACTCTTCCTCCTTGAAGTCTTCTTTCCCTGCATGGCTAGAACGAGGCAAGTCCCAATTGGAGGGTAATTTCTCCTTGGGCATATTCTGGTGTTGATGCTTATGGATACGGGTATGGAAAGGATTCTTGGTGCATGGAGGAAGTGACTGTGGAGCTAAACAGTGACGCGGAGTTTTTCCTCCAGTTGACATCTGTGCAGTCCTCCTGACCCTGACAGATCTTGCCAACACTCCAATGCTTGCAATGGTAGTGCCAGCGTGCGGATGTTGGCCTTGCTTTATCTCCTCTTCACCTTCACCCTTGATCTCCTTCTCCTGCCCGGGGTCTTGGGGATCTTCCTCCATACGCTCCTTTCCTTTATCCTTGGCGGACACCATTGTGCTTCTAAGCTTTCAAAAATAGTTCCTGGCAGAAACAGATCGAAACGAAAACACGACGAGAACACGATATACGAACCTCGGGGGATCCGGGGGGTTATATATTACGAAGTTTCACAGCAAAAGGAAGGTACTGGGAGAAAACGAGTCGGAGGCGGAGTCTGGAGTGGCCACACCACCTGGTGGCACGGCCAGGGGTGGGCCCACGCCACAGGGTGGTGTGAGCCACCCTGGCTCCATTTCCGTCCCTCTTTCGCTTCGTAACTTTCCTTGTTGGATAAAAACTACAAAAATATAACTGTACAGATCTTTCGCGGAACTTTTCTTACCAGAACTGTTACCTATTTGAAAACGGACTCTGCAGGTCTCTGAATTTGGTCTTTGATAAATTTTTATGGAGTTACCACTTGAATAACATCAATATCTTCATCTTCATACACTTATTGTGAGTCATGAAACCTTTCACTTTCTCATTACACCATTTTCTCCACTAACTTGGAAATTTCTTTCACACAAAACTTCACACAGTTCTCTTTAGCAACATTAGTATAAGTGAAGTGATAAAACCTTTTGAGTTCAACTTCAACTGAAAACCATCAAAACATAAGCTACTATAGCAACTCCTTCTGGAGACCCAAAAAGAATTCAAAAAGGAAATCGAATAAAGAAGCAAATGCAAGAGTGGCAAAATCTGTCAAAACAAACCAGCAGGTAAAGATCATTTTTTTCGAAAATCTTATGTTGCTCAAATCAAAAAGTGCAAAACTAACGAAAGTTAAATAACAACCTGGGGCAGAAGAACAAAACATTACAGCTCAGTCTGACATACAGAGATCTCTCATGAATTTTTACGGTGAAGCACAAAAAATCTGTTTCGGGACAGCAACTTCCCCAAATATTACTTCTCTCTCATTAGAGATTGATCTTGACACAAAAACCAAACAAAAAGGATAAGGAGAGGTTATTACCAAAGTAATAACTTTCAAGACTCAAATAAACAAAAACAAACTGAAAGCAAGAATAAATTGGGTTGTCTCCCAAAAAGCTCTTTCTTTATAGCCATTAAGATGGGCATGATAATTTCAATGATGCTCACATAGGAATATGAATTGAGGTGAAAGAGAGCATTAAGAAGCAAAAATACACGTCTAACCCACTTCCTATGCAAGGGAATTTTGTAAACAAACAGGTTGTTGAAACCAGAGGCTACTAGCATAGGAAGGCAAAAGAAGTGCAACATAAAAACTTTCAGCATAAAATGAGGAAACTTGATATTATTGAGATACATAAGAACACTTTTCCCTCTCTCATAGTAACTTTCAGTATCATGCATAAACTTAACAATATAACTATCACAAGGACCATTGTAACAATGATCACTAATTCTAACAGAAAACACAGGAATACTAGTTCTTATAACACTACTTTGTGAAACAATATTAGAGGTATCCTTACAAAGGATAGTGTGTCCCTCTTCTTCATATTTAGTAACAAAGTATTTCACATTTGCTATTATAGGTTCATCAACCATTTGTTTATCAAATTCAACAGCTTTATTTGTACTTTCATTAAACATACTAGCTATCATAGACTGTTCCTTTATCTTAACTGGGAAAGGCATTTTCTCAATATAAGGTTAAGGTAAAACATGATTAGGAGTATAAACTTTAGTATTTCTTGTAGGAACACTCTTAGCAACATCTTTATAAGGTTCATGATACTTACTCCACTTCTTTTTAGGCACTTCAATGTAGGAAGCAAAAGCCTTAAAATAAGAAGCAATAGCTTGAGAGTCTAGACCATAAGCATTTTTAATATTTTGAAAGTCATCAGTTCCCATAAAAGATTCAATGCATTCATAATCATAATTTATACCTGACTTTCTTCCTTTGTCATTCTCCCAAGCTTCAGCATTGTCTTGAATACGGTCCAGAAGATCCCACTTAGCTTCTTCTTCCATGCGAGTGAATGATCCAGCACAAGAAGCATCCAATAAATCCTTATCATGAAGAGAAAGTCTTGCATAAAAGTTATTGATAATAATATTGTTGCCGAGCTCATGAATGGGACATTTGAGCATTAGTAACTTTAATCTCTCCCAAGCTTGAGTTGTACTCTCTCCATCAAGAGGCCAAAAGTTGTATATTTGATTCCGATCTTTATGAATCTCACTAGGAGGATAAAACTTTGAATAAAAGAGAGGTACTATTTCCTCCCATTCAAGAGCTTGACCATTCTTCAGCAGCTTATACCATTCCTCAGCTCTTCCTTTTAGTGATAATGAGAATAATTTCTTCTTGACTTGATCTGTAGTAATACCTCCACACTTGAACAACCCGCATAATTCGTGTATAAAGAGCAAATGATCATTGGGATGGACTATTCCATCCCCAACATAGTAGTTATCCATAATAAAATCAATAATTCTTGTAGGTATTTTGAAAGCATCATTCTCAGCAGGTGGTGGTTCATCTACTACCTTAGCAGTGGTAGTAGCATTACCAAATAAGAAAATCAACGAATTATCCATAACAAAAATAAAGCAACTAACAGAAGTAAACAATACTCACAGTAGACGTTTCCTTTACCAGTTCCACTCTCCAAAAGCGCTCCACTCCTCGGGAACAACGCCAGAAAATAGTCTTGATGACCCACAAGTATAGGGGGTGTATCGCAGTATTTTCGATAAGTAAGAGTGTCGAACCCAACAAGGAGCAGAAGGTGCTGGCTAGTGGTATGGATCAGGAATTCTCTGCAAATACTTAGCAAACGGATTTATAGGGTTTTTTGACAAAGCAAGTAAATGAAGTATGAGTAAACAAAAGACAATAAGAATAAATGCAGAAAGTGGCCCAATCCTTTATTCAGCAAAGGACAAGCCGGTTGTATTACTTAAGATGACCAAACGTTCTCGAGGACACATGGGAAGGCTATCAAGTGCTTTCGCTTCATATAGTTGATTAATCTTCTTTAGCATGCTAAGTGTTGTGTGGGTGAACCTGTGCTAATGTACCGACCTTCCTAGGACTAATACATACTTGTGATTATACCCCTTGCAAACATCCGTAAGTAGAAGAAAGTAATTAAGGTAGAAACCTAACCACAGCTTTAAACTCTAAGTCCCTTACGTCCCTTGTGCAATGGTTTCCTAACGGGGGTTCAGGTTTTTGTCACTTCGGCAACCCCTATGATTAATAGCCAAATACACAATGCATTCCCCTAGGCCCATATAGGTGAAGTGTCATGTAGTCGACATTCACATGACACCACTAGAAGAAGTACACCACAACTTAAATATCAAACTATTGAATCTTTCTCAACACAACTCCACTACTAACAACATGACTTCTCCCATGTCCTCAAGAACAAAACGAACTACTCACAAGACATCATATGGATCATGATCAGAGGTGGAATAATGATGTATAACAATCTGGACATAAACAATAATTCAATGGTTCCACTCAATAGCATCAACTACAAAGAGTAATCAACACCGGGAAAGTTTCCCCTAAGAACTATGCAAGATTCAACCCAATTGTTACAACAATATGGGAGATGGTGATGAGGGTGCTAATGGTGATGATGGTGTGTCAACACCTGGATTTTTAATCCCAGATGCCTGTTATGTCATACATCGCAATCCCAGGATTACCATTTTTGCGAGACATAACAGATTGGATATCACAGTACATCATCCATTACAAACCAAATATAAGGTCTTACACGAATAAAGGATCTCATGATCCAGTTTTAATACAACAAGCAGCGGAATAAATAATAAGCGTAGCGGTGGGGTCCATCTTCAGGGGCACAGGCAATCCTGACGAAGGCAGATAGTCCTAGTTATCATAGTCGTCCCGCTGTCCGTCATCTTGGTAGTCTCCTTCATAGTCTAGCCATATGAATAGCCAAGGACAAAAGCCATGAGTACTCTTTAAGTACTCACAAACTACCACTAACAAGTAAGATAGTGCTACGGGGAAATGCTAACTCTATGTTTATTTGTAAAGTTAAGTTTGAAACCTAAGCTGAGTTCAGAAACAAAGAAAGATAAAATAAGGTTCTAGAATCACTTAAGTTGGGAAGCTAGTGTCATAGCCACAACCCTTTTGTGGTCAAGTCAAGATTCATCATTCATTTCATCAGTCATTTTGAAAACATCTGATAACGAAACAGTATGGCCACTCCAACTGTCCATAACCGCGGACATGGCTATTCGAATAGTTTGATACTCTGCAGAGGTGGTACACTTTCACCACAAGGTTCGATACATCTGTTAGGGTAACCCTGAATCATCATACTTAGTATGCACATAATCAAACATAACCTTCCCTTTACACACCCTAGTATAAGCACCTCTCCTATGAGCATGGCATCCCAACCATGACCATCTGTCATCTTCGGCACTGCATAGGTGGACAACGTTGAGAGGTGGCCTCAGCTCAAACCTCTCCCGTGAGGGAACTAATACTAATGCATATAAATTTCTGGCTAAGCCTTACCCAAATCAGGTATTGTGGTTGTACGGTAAAATTGGAATGGTATCGCATCCGAATCCAACCATCAGTTTTGTAAAAGGGCTAAGGCTCATTCCTTAACATTTTCATCATCATAAACCATTTGTGTTTCTCAACACATGTCAAAACATCTCAATAGAATGACCCATCATTCCAAGGTTTTCACAATTCATTTTCACCAAGTGTTCCCATCTAAAGTGACTCAAGTTTTGATCTAGCTCTAAGCTACTAAGTTAAGAGTGTTCACTAAGGTGGGATGCTAAGATCAATCTCATGCCATAGAATGACATGTAAAGTTATCTAGATAGGTCAAGTTTTATACTTTTTATGCTACCTTCAACAAGTAAGGGACTTTGGTAAAGTAAAGAAAGTAAAAGCTTGAAAGTCAAACTTGGAGTAGGTACTAGTAAAATTGGTATAACCAAAGCATGCCTAATGCATCTTGCTTAGGTTAAGCTTAATTATAGCTTGCTAACAATAGCTTGCCTTGGTTGGTGCAGTGGTTGAACTTTTCTTCCTCTTCCTCTGGGTAGAACTCCTCCTCCTCGAAAGCTTGGTCGGTACTATCGTCTATAAATACATACGGAGTACACAATCACCAAACAATACTTAACTAGTCTACTTAGCACTCTAAGGCACACATTTGATGATCTATTATCATCACAAGACTCACAAGGTTTTATTAACTAGCTTCATTCTTTTTATTTAAGAAAAGTAATTTCTACTCATTGAAAAATAACTAAGATTTAATATTCACCAATTAAAATATGGGATCATGTGGACACATGTCATCACCATATATTCTAACATATGGGAATGTGATTTAAAGGTTGGATCACATTTAATTAAGTTTAAGTTTAATATTTAATGATTTAAAGTGACTAGAAATGCCTATATAGCATTATTTTGGTACTAGTCCAAAGTCACTGCATGTAAACCTTAATATTATTACATATTCAGATAGGCATGGTTAAATGTGGTTTTTGAGAGTTGGAATCAACTCAAAAGCTATTATGGTTGATTCTATGAAAATGTTTGAATGTGCAAAAGCTTCTGTCGTGTTATTTTTACTAGGAGAGATCTCTAACTCTAAATGAATTAATTCTAACGGGCTTGGATAGATCTTTTCAGAAGCTTTCCATCAAAATTTAATCACTCAATTTGGTTTAGTAGATCTTCTTGAATTGATTTTTAAACTAAGGGACAGAAGTGAGTTCAAACTAAAATAGAAAAACCTATATTTGAACTAACTGGGTTGCGCGGGAAAACTAACGGGCTGGCCCAGTGGCGCTCCGCGGCGCGGATGACAACTGACAGGAGGGTCCTGCAGGTCAGCGACACATCATACGTGAAGCGGTATGGGGCAACGTGGACCGTTGGATTAAAAAGAAGATCTACGGCTGTGTCTTGTCGTCGACGACGGACAGGTCGCCGGCTCGGTGTAACCCTAGCGGCTCGGTGGGGGTCTGGGGCGGCTTACCGGGGCTCCGGCGAGGGTTGATGAGGCGGGCAAATGAACAAGTCGAGGACGGCGGTTCTCCTGGTACTGGCGGCGTCCCGAGAGGTGGCCTTGATCAACGACCCCCTTCTTGGCGAAATTCCGGTGCTGCGGACAAGGGCTTGCTCCGGTGGGGCTCTGGGAGTGTTCTGAGAGGGAGGGGATGAGAGTGCTATGCAGAATGAGGCTAGGGGTGGCCTCTATTTATAGCTCGGCGAAGCAACCGAACGGGATGGGCTGGTGACTCCGACGAGGGTGGTACAGCGTGCTATCGTCGTGGCTGGAGGTAGGGGACGGTGGCTTTCCTCCTGGCGGTGCTCTACGGCTTAAATGCGTGGCTAGGGGCGGTGGCATTTGGTCGGGTGAGGCTGGTGCTCTGCGCAGCAGAGGCGACATTCAGCACGGCGCACGGGGGCTGCAGGTCAAGAGGCGACGAACGGGCATGTCCAAGCGGTTCCTGGGGTCGTGGCAACGCGGTGCGTGTGGGCTGCGGTCAAGGCACGGCGTGTGCACGCCTGTCGGGCTCGGCACTCTGGCGCGTGCTCGGCATGGTGCAGACGTTCTGGGCGCGGCGCTCTGCGGGTGGTCCATGGCTTGGCTCTGCTCGGGGAGGGGACAGAGAGCGGTGGTGTGGTCTGGTCTAGCTCCTAGACATGGCGAGAGAGAGAGGGGCGGTAGGCTGCGAGCTATCCAAGCTTGACCGGCGAGCATGGTGCTCTGGTGGCACGGCACTGCTATGAATGGCTAAGGGGTAGCCTCTTGATGGCTTGGTTGGGTCTGGGGGAGACAAGGGCATCTACTAGGGTTCAAATGGTTTGACAAAAATCGATCAAACACAGTATAAGTTAGGCCAATTTGATTCTGCCTGCCAGGTGTTCGACACAATGGCCGCATGAACTAAAATTTTGAATTTTGGGCTGAATTTTGGTGGAGTTGGTGATCACATGCTTGAGCATCTCTGGTTGCTTGGGATTTGAAAATGAAGTTCATTTGAGTGGTTTTTGAATAAGTGTGATCTTGGTACCTACACTAGATTCAATTTTCAAATGCCATTTAAAATTAATGTTTGAAAGTTTTTGGTAGATCACAAAGTGGGCCTTGGTACATTACTACTTGTACTAGCAAGGGGTGCAAAGATCCACATTTTTTTCTATTAGGATTTAAGTTCTAGGAATAGCCAAAGTAGGCACGGTAGTTAAAATGGCACAAATGACCATTTCCTTCTTTTATTCATTTTGATTTGTTTTTCTTTGGATTTGTTTGAGAATGATCTAGATGATGTTAGTTCACCTAAGAATCATTTTACAATCAATGGATCACTTAATCATGGCAATTCAAAATAACTCCTATTTAAATGCACACACATATGAATGCTTTAATATTTTTAAATGGAAAAGTTTTTGTTAACCCTAATTTTGATGATTTGGATCTTAATAACCTTGGATTAGAGTTTTGGGATGTTACAAAACCTTCCCCCCTTAAACAAAATCTCGTCCCGAGATTTACAAAAGAAAACTAGGAACTAAAGAGATCTGGGAACTCTGTCCTAATGTAATCTTCTCGCTCCCAAGTGGCTTCCTCTTTGGTATGGTTGCTCCATTGAATCTTGAGAAATTTGATACTCCTGGTTCTGGTGGTTCGGTAGGCTTCCTCCAAGATATAGATGGGCACTTCACGATATGTTAGGTCATTGTTGATCTCAATAGCTCGGTGATTGATGTTCTTGAAAACTTCAGTATTCTCCGGCACTTCTAGGCATTTGCGAAGTAACGAGATATGGAACACATTGTGGATGGCTGACATCTCTTCAGGTAGTTCCAGTTGATACGATACTTCTCGACGGTTCAGAATCTTGAAGGGCCCGATATATCTAGGGGCTAACTTTCCTTTCAGGCTAAAGCATTGGGTTCCCTTCAATGGCGAAACCTTGAGATATACAAAATCTCTGACATTGAAAGTCAGGTCTCTCCTTCTCTTGTCAGCATAACTCTTCTGTCTGGACTGGGCGGTCTTGAGGTGCTCACGTACTTTGTGAACCTTCTCTTCGGCTTCTCGGAGAATGTCGGGTCCAAAGATCTGACTCTCTCCTACTAGCGACCAATTCAAAGGGGTACGACACTTCCTTCCATTAGGGAATCAAATGGTGCCATCTGCAAACTGGCTTGATAACTGTTGTTTTATGAGAATTCTGTGAAGGGCAGGCAGTCTTCCCATTTTGATCCATACTCTAACACACAAGCTCTCAACATATCTTCTAGGATTTGGTTGACTCTCTCAGTCTGTCCATCAGTTTGCGGGTGATAAGCGGTGCTGAAATTCAACTTGGTACCTAATCCTTCCCGGACTTTCTGTCAAAATCTCGAGGTAAACTGGGTTCCTCGATCTGATACTATGGTCTTGGGGGTTCCATGCAGACTAACAATCCTAGCAATATATAGTTCTGCTAGCTTCAAACTCTGGTAAGTTGTCTTGACAGGTATAAAGTGAGCTACCTTGGACAGTCTATCCACGATGACCCAGATTGAGTCATTTCCCCTACTAGAGGTAGGCAATCCGGTGATAAGGTCCATTCCGACGAAATCCCATTTCCATTCCGGAATCTGCAATGGTTACAACAGTCTTGCGGGTCTCTGATGCTCTGCTTTGACTCTTTGACAGATGTCACACTTGGTGATGTAGCTTCTGATTTCTCTCTTCATCTTGTGCCACCAAAATTGCTCTTTCAAGTCCTGATACATCTTCGTTCCTCCGGGGTGGATAGAATAAAGAGTATCATGAGCTTCCTGCATGATAACTTGCTTCAGCTCCGAATCTTCTGACACACATATACGTCCTTTGTTCCACATAACTCCTTCTTCATCTTCAATGAATCCAGGTACCTTCCCTGTACCAATACAGCATTTGACTCCGTCGAAGCTTTCATTTCCCGTCTGGGCTTCCTTGATTTGGCTAATCAAAGTGGGTTGAAGTTCAATGCTAGCTAAGAATCCTTTGCTAACTAGCTTCGTCCTAAACTGCTCCAACTCCTCATACAAACTTGGTTGCTTCTCTTTGATCATAGTGTTTAGCCTACAAGGCAATCTGCTAAGAGCATCCGCTACCACATTGGCTTTGCCGGGGTGATAGTGAATGTCAAGGTCATAATCCTTGATTAACTCTATCCATCTCCTTTGCCTCATATTCAGCTCCTTCTGAGTGAAAATATACTTCAAGCTCTTGTGATCTGAGTAAATCTCACAGCGATTTCCCATAAGATAATGACACCATGTCTTCAATGCCAAAACTACGGCTGCTAATTCAAGATCATGGGTCAGATAGTTTTGCTCATGCTGCTTCAGTTGCCGAGACAGATAAGTGATGACTTTGCCTTCTTGGATCAATACACATCCGAGACCAATCTTGGATGCATCACAATACACATCAAACGGCTCCTTGATATCTGGCATGATCAATATTGGGGCTGAAATCAATATCTTCTTCGGCTCCTAGAAACTGGCTTCACACTTGTCGGTCCATTCAAACTTCTTGTCCTTCTTTAGCAATTGGGTCATGGGTCTGGCGATGCTCGTGAATCCTTCGACAAACTTGCGGTAATATCCCGCTAATTCGAGAAATGTACGAACTTGGGTTTGAGTGGTGGGGGCTTCCCATCCCTCAACATCTTTGATCTTGGCGGGATCAACAGAGACTCCTCCGACAGACACAATATGTCCTAGGAATCCTACTTCTTTCAGCCAAAACTCACACTTGCTGAACTTGGCATACAACCGATGCTCTCTCAGGGTTTCTAGGATGATCCTCAGATGTTGCTCATGCTCTTCTTCCGATTTGGAGTAGATAAGGATATCGTCGATAAACACAACGACAAACTTATCTAAGAAATTCATAAATATCTTATTCATGAGATTCATGAAATAAGCATGGGCATTGGTTAATCCAAAAGACATGACCGTATACTCGTATAAACCATAACGAGTAGTAAAGGCAGTCTTCGGAATATTCGTTTGCACGAATCTTAAGTTGGTGATAACTAGTCCTAAGATCAATCTTTGAGAATACCTGGGCACCAGTCAACTGATCAAATAGACCCTCTATCTTTGGCAAGAGGTACTTGTTTTTGATGGTGACGTCATTTAGCTTTCTGTAATCTGTGCACAGATGGTTGCCTCCATCTTTCTTGTCGACGAATAACACTGGTGATCTCCATGGTGATGCGCTTGGTTGAATCAAGCCTGTTGCTAACATAACATCCAACTGTTTCTTCAACTCTACTAACTCTGAGGGGTTCATGCTATAGGGTCTCTGGGCTATGGGTCCGGTTCCGGGGATTAGTTCGATAATGAACTCAATATCCCTATCCGGGGCATGCCTGGCAATTCATCTGGGAATACGTCGGGGTATTCACAGACTACTCTGACTTGGTCTATGGTGGGTAAGGCTAGACTCTTGTTGGACTTGAATTGTCGAGGTAAGGTTTCAGAGATATGCTCTACTGTGACTTCGGAGCTACTGGTCATGGTGATGGCTTTCTTAGCACAGTCTATCAGTCCTTTATGCCTTGACATCCATTCCATACCTAGTACTACTTCCAATGCTTTGGTTCCGAGTATGATTAGGTTGGCATAAAAATCTATCCCATGTATTCTGATAGCCACAACTTTGCAAATTTTTCTAGCTTTTGTAGTTGAACCGGGGATTTGAACTATCATGACATGCTTCAAGTTGGTTGGGTGAATCTTACTAGTGCATGCAAATTCTTCGGTGACAAATGAATGTAATGCTCCCGAATCAAACAACACTCTTGCTAAAACTGAGTTGACAGAAAACATACCCAGCACTACATCTGGCGCTTCCTGGGCTTCTTCGGTGTTCATGTGGAAGAGACGGCCGTTGCGGTTGTGAGGGTTCTCTGGGGCAAATCTTCTCCCTGGTTGAACACGACGCTGCTGTTGAGATGGGGCATTCACATTGGCAGTGGCGGCAGTCTTCTTGGGACACTCATTGGAATAGTGACCCTTCACTCCACACTCGAAACAAGTTATCTGGGACTTGTCTTTTACTGCGACAGGCACAACGCTTCCAGTTCTGGGTGCAGTGTTGTTGTTGTTGTTGCTCTTGGGAGGGGCACGGTTGAAATTGTTGGTGTTGCCGGAGTTGTTGTTGTTTCCTCCGGACTTCACATTGCCTCCGCTAAGGTTGGGATAGCTTGGGCGAGACATTGGGGGTCGGCTGTTTCTCGGTGCATATCCTGGTGAGGGGTTGGGACGGTACTTCTGATGACTGTTAGATCCAGCTTGGTGCATCATACGACATTTGCGGTTGTCGTTTGCCTGGTTAATATTCCCTTCCATCTAAATGGCAGAGTCGACTAGCTCTTCGAGATCCTTGAAGCGGATGTTGACGAGGATAGTCTGCATCTCATCATGCAGTCCGTTCAGGAATCTCTCCTTCTTCTTTGCCTTCGTGTTGATCTCATCAGGTGCGTACCTGGCAAGCGACAGAAATCTGTCATGGTACTCCACCACAGTCATTCTGCCTTGCTTCAACTCCCGAAATTCATCCCTCATTCAGTTGACTAGACCCTGCGGCACGTGAGTGCGGCTGAACTTGATTTTGAAGGCTTCCCATGTCATCACTTGACCATGGTTCATCAGGCGGATGCTGTTCCACCAGGCTCTTGCGTCTCCTGCCAAGTAATGGGTGGCAAAGAGAACTTTCTCGTTGTCATCAACTCTAGCTACTTCCAAATTATTCTCCATCATCTGCAACCAGTCATCATCATCTAATGGGTTTTCCGAAGTGCTAAAGATTGGGGGATTAGTATTCTGGAAGTTCTTCAGCTTGGATCCTTGATGATCCTGGTTTCCATGCCCTTGGTTGTTTTGGGCCATCTGAGATATCTATTGTAGTGTTGCTAAGTTGGCATGTCGCTATGCCCTGCTTGCTTCATGGTCTGCAACTAACATCTGCATAATCTGCAAGATTGGATCCTGCGATGAGCTGCTCCCTCCTGGATTTCCATGAGTCATCTGAAGATTGAGATAGATAAAGGGGTAAGAGGGAAAGTTCTAAGGTTCATGGTTTTGGTTTCAAAGCTAAAACTTTGAGTTTGACTCAGGTTTTGCAACTAACTCCATTTCATTCATTCAAACAAGCACACGATACAAACACACACACCACAACAACAAAGGAAAACAGATGGTTTTAAGAACCATTCTGCAAGCTACGATACAGTGGGACCGATACATCTCATGCTATGACAGTGCTCTAGTGCATCTACTCATCGTCAATGAAGTCGGAGTCCTCATCGTCAGTGTAGAAGTCCACGGCATCCTCCTCCAGAAAGTCATCATCATTGCTGAGGTAAGAATCCATGTCTCCCGGGATGTCTTCACCCTCTTCTTCTTCCTCCTTTGCTGCAAGCTGAGCTTCTTGCTCCTTGACGGTCTTCTCGAGGTCGGCCACCTTCTTGCAAAGACGGGCGATGGTGCGATCCTTGTTTTCGCGCTGGAGACAAAGAGACTAACAGTCCTTGACAAGCAGTGAGAAAGTCAAGGTTCTCCACTTGACGGCAATGGCACGGTTGTGGTTGGCAAACTCCCTAGCATTGTCCAACTCCTTTTGGCGATCGTACAACAGGAAGTCAAGGTTCTCCACTTGACGCTTCAACTCTGAGTGACTTGGCATCTCCATTGGCATTCCCAGGAAGTCACGCCTTGCATAGTGCGCAAAGCGGGTTCCTTGGATTTGGTTGACACTAAGGGCACATAGACGTGCGAGAGCTTCATGCATTGCCCTGGCTAATCCATCTAGCTAGTTGTTTTCCCTTACGGAGAACTGGATTCTCTCGGATGTTGGTGCTTCTATGCTTCCTCGAAGATCAGCGGTGACTAGCCACTGTAAATCTCCTCCCGGGGGTCCTGGAAGTTGAGCTCCAAGAAACTCTGGATGCGGGCGTCCCAATAACTCAGACAGTGACTCTAGATCCCTCTCGAAGATCAGTTGGCCTCCGTTGCCCAACTGGTAGAACTTGCTGAACTGAGTCTCCATCTACAAGAATTAAGGATGACGAAGTTAGTGAGGTGATCAAGTGTGTCAAATTTTATGTAGTAATGTAAGAATTTAAGGAACATGAATTTTTGAGAAAGAATGAATTCCCAAGGGTAAGAGAGGAAATAGTTTTTCATAAATACTCACTTTGGTTTTGAAATTAAGTTTTTGTTCAGACGTCCATTCTAACTAGGGTCTCCTATGGTCAGGATGGCTCTGATACCAACTTGTCAACACCCGGATTTTTAATCCCAGATGCCTGTTATGTCATACATCGCAATCCCAGGATTACCATTTTTGCGAGACATAACAGATTGGATATCACAGTACATCATCCATTACAAACCAAATATAAGGTCTTACACGAATAAAGGATCTCATGATCCAGTCTTAATACAACAAGCAACGGAATAAATAATAAGCATAGCGATGGGGTCCATCTTCAGGGGCACAGGCAATGCTGACGAAGGCAGATAGTCCTAGTTATCATAGCCGTTCTGCTGTCCGTCATCTTGGTAGTCTCCTTTATAGTCTGGCCATAGGAATAGCCAGGGACAAAATCCATGAGTACTCTTTAAGTACTCGCAAACTACCACTAACAAGTAAGATAGTGCTACGGGGAAATGCTAACTCTATGTTTATTTGTAAAGTTAAGTTTGAAACCTAAGCTGAGTTCAGAAACAAAGAAAGATAAAATAAGTCTAGAATCACTTAAGTTGGGAAGCTAGTGTCATAGCCACAACCCTGTTGTGGTCAAGTCAAGATTCATCATTCATTTCATAAGTCATTTTGAAAACATCTGACAACAAAACAGTATGGCCACTCCAACTGTCCATAACCGCGGACGCGGCTATTCGAATAGTTTGACACTCTGCAAAGGTGGTACACTTTCACCACAGGATTCGATACATCTGTCAGGGGTAACCCTGAATCATCATACTTAGTATGCACATAATCAAACATAACATTCCCTTTACACACCCTAGTATAAGCACCTCTCCTATTAGCATGGCCTCCCAACCATGACCATCTGTCATCTTGGGCACTACATAGGTGGACAACACCGAGAGGTAGCCTCAGCTCAAACCTCTTCCGCGAGGGAACTAATACTAATGCATATAAACTTCCGTCTAAGCCTTACCCAATTCAGGTATTGTGGTTGTACGGTAAAATTGGAATGGTATCGCATCCGAATCCAACCATCAGTTTTGTAAAAGGGCTAAGGCTCCTGCCTCAACATTTTCATCATCATAAACCATTTGTGTTTCTCAACACATGTCAAAACATCTCAATAGAATGACTCATCATTCCAAGGTTTTCAAAATTCATTTTCACCAAGTGTTCCCATCTAAAGTGACACAAGTTTTGATTTAGCTCTAAGCTACTAAGTTAAGAGTGTTCACTAAGGTGGGATGCTAAGATCAATCTCATGCCATAGAATGACATCTAAAGTTATCTAGATAGGTCAAGTTTTATACTTTTTATGCTACCTTCAACAAGTAAGGGACTTTGGTAAAGTAAAGAAAGTAAAAGCTTGAAAGTAAAACTTGGAGTAGGTACTAGTCAAATTGGTATAACCAAAGCATGCCTAATGCATCTTGCTTAGGTTATCTAGCTTAATTCTAGCTTGCTAACAATAGCTTGCCTTGGTTGGTGCAGTGGTTGAACTTTTCTTCCTCTTCCTCCGGGTAGAACTCCTCGTCCTCGAAAGCTTGGTCGGTACTATCATCTATAAATACATACAGAGTACACAATCACCAAACAATACTTAACTAGTCTACTTAGCACTCTAAGGCACACATTTGATGATTTATTATCATCACAAGCCTCACAAGGTTTTATTAACTAGCTTCATTCTTTTTATTTAAGAAAAGTAATTTCTACTCATTGAAAAATAACTAAGATTTAATATTCACCAATTAAAATATGGGATCATGTGGACACATGTCATCACCACATATTCTAACATATGGGAATGTGATTTAAAGGTTGGATCACATTTAATTAAGTTTAAGTTTAATATTTAATGATTTAAAGTGACTAGAAATGCCTATATAGCATTATTTTGGTACGAGTCCAAAGTCACTGCATGTAAACCTTAATATTATTACATATTTAGATAGGCATGGTTAAATTTGATTTTTGAGAGTTGGAATCAACTCAAAAGCTATTATGGTTGATTCTATAAAAAATTCTGAATGTGCAAAAGCTTCTGTCTTGTTATTTTTACTAGGAGAGATCTCTAACTCTAAATGAATTAATTCTAACGGTCTTGGATAGATCTTTTCAGAAGCTTTCCAACAAAATTTAATCACTCAATTTGGTTCAGTAGATCTTCTTGAATTGATTTTTAAACTAAGGGACAAAAGTGAGTTCAAACTAAAATAGAAAAATATATATTTGAACTAATTGGGTCGCGCAGGCTGGCCCAGTGGCGCTCCGCTGTGCAGATGACAACTGACAGGGGGGTCCCACAGGTCAGCGACACATCATACGCGAAGCGGTACGGGGTGACGTGGACTGTTAGGTTAAAAAGAAGATCTATGGCTGTGGCTTGTCATCGATGACGGACAGGTCGCCGACTCGGTGTAACCCTAGCGGCTCGGTGGGGGTCTGGGGTGCCTTACCGGGGCTCCGGCGAGGGTCGGCGAGGCAGGCAAATGAACAAGTCGAGGACGGCGGTTCTCCTGGTACTGGCAACATCCCGAGAGGTGGCCTTGATCAACGACCCCCTTCTTCTTCCTCCGCGACAGACTCCGGCAAAATTCCGGTGCTGTGGACAAGGGCTTGCTCCGGTGGGGCTCTGGGAGTGTTCTGAGAGGGAGGGGATGAGAGTGGTGTGCAGAATGAGGCTGGGGGTGGCCTCTATTTATATCTCGACGAAGCGACTGAATGGGATGGGCTGGCGACTTCGGCGAGGGCGGTACAGCGTGCTATCGTCGTGGCTAGAGGTAGGGGACGGTGGCTTGCCTCCTGGCGGTTCTCTATGGCTTAAATGCGCGGCTAGGGGCGGTGGCATTTGGTCGGGTGAGGCTGGTGCTCTACGCGGCAGAGGCAGCGTTCGGCGCGGCGCACGGGGGCTGCAGGTCAAGCGGCGGCGAACGGGCATGTCCGGGCTGTTCCTAGGGTCGTGGCGACGCGGTGCGCACAGGCTGCGGTCGAGGCGCGGCGGGTGCACGCCTATCAGGCGCGACGCTCTGGCGCGTGCTTGGCATGGTGCAGACGTTCTAGGCGCAGCGCTCTGTGGGTGGTCCATGGCTCGGCTCTGCTCGGGGAGGGGACAGAGGGTGGTGGTCTGGTCTGGTCTAGCTCCTAGACATGGCGAGAGAGAGAGAGGGGCGGTCGGCTGCAGGCTATCCATGCTCGACCAGCGAGCATGGTGCTTTGGTGGCGTGGCACTGCTGTGAATGGCTAAGAGGTAGCCTCTTGATGGCTTGGTTGGGTCTGGGGGAGACAAGGGCATCTACTAGGGTTCAAATGGTTTGACAAAAATCGATCAAAAATAGTATAAGTTAGGCCAATTTGATTCTGCATGCCAGGTGTTCGATACAATGGCCGCATGAACTAAAATTTTGAATTTTGGGCTGAATTTTGGTGGAGTTGGTGATCACATGCTTGAGCATCTCTGGTTGCTTGGGATTTGAAAATGGAGTTCATTTGAGTGGTTTTTGAATAAGTTTGATCTTGATACCTACACTAGATTCAATTTTCAAATGCCATTTAAAATTAGTGTTTGAAAGTTTTTGGTAGATCACAAAGTGGGCCTTGGTAAATTACTACTTGTACTAGCAAGGGGTGCAAATATCCACATTGTTTCTGTTAGGATTTAAGTTCTAGGAATAGCCAAAGTAGGCATGGTAGTTAAAATGGCACAAATGACCATTTCCTTCTTTTATTCATTTTGATTTGTTTTTCTTTGGGATTTGTTTGGGAATGATCTAGATGATGTTTAATTCACCTAAGAATCATTTTACAATCAATGGATCACTTAATCATGGGAATTCAAAATATCTCCTATTTAAATGCACACACATTTGAATGCTTTAATATTTTTAAATGGAAAAGTTTTTGTTAACCCTAATTTTGATGAGTTGGATCTTAATAACCTTGGATTAGAGTTTTGGGATGTTACATGGTGGTAGTGATGATGATGATGATCCCGATGAAGTCTAGCTTGATGGTGGTGTTGATGGTGACGATCTCCCCTCTCCGGGAAGGAATTCCCCCGATAGAAATCTGTCTGCCAGAGAGATCTTTCTCTCTCGGTGTTTTCCGCCCCGCGAAGGCGGTGGAATCTTTCTGTGGTCGCTCTCTGGGTATTAGGGTTCCGTGGAGATAATATACGCTAGAGGGGAGAGCCAGAGGTGGGCCAGGGCGGCCACACCACCTAGCGCGGCCCATGGTAGCCCGCGCCAGGGGGTGGTGTGGGCCCCCTGTGGCCCATCTCCACTCCTCCTTATGGCTTCCTTCGTCTTCTGGAAAAGTAGAATTTTCCATATATTTTCCCGGATTTTCTGATCTTCGTGAATTTTGCCTCCAAACAACACCTTTTCCATCAGAATCCTGACTGCAGCGGTCCATGCTCCAAAAGTCATCAACCATGCAAAAACAGATGAAAATTCATAAGTATCATCTCTCAATATGAAATATATCAATGGATAACAGTGAATTATGACGTAGAATAGTGATGCAAAATGGACGTATCAGGATGCTTTAGGGTCTATCTAGAGAGTATTCTCCGCGTGGGTCTATGACCTCGTCGACAAAAAATCTAGCAAATTCCTCTTGGATTGCTATTAGGCGGTCCTTGATGGCTCAGTGTTGATGTAGAGCTCGTTGGGGAACCCCAAGAGGAAGGTATGATGAGCACAGCAGCAAGTTTCCCTCAGTTATGAAACCAAGGTTTAATCGAACTAGTAGGAGCAAGGAAACACCCCAAAGGTGTTGCTAGCTGAGCCTTGGCAGGACGCACTACCGGTGCTAGTAGCAACGTGGAGACCTGCACAACACAACCACATAACTTTGTCCCCAACTTGCGATGATGTTGTCAATCTCAGCGGTTTTGCTGAAAACAAAGGATTAAACGTATCGAATGGAAGGAAGTAATAGTTTGCAGAAAGTAAACACAAACCAATAAACAGTTTATAGACTGTATGTAAAGAAAAGTACCGGGATCCATAGTTCACTAGAGGTGGCTCTCCTTAAGATAGATAACATGCTGGGTGAACAAATTACATCGGGGCAATTGACAAACATCGAGAAAGCAATACATGCATATACTAATCATCTTGACTCCTTTGGAACTTGATTGGGCGTTACAACATTATACATAGACCGCCATCCAACTGCATCTATGACTAATAATCCACCTTCAGGTTGTCATCCGAACCCCCTCCAGTATTAAGTTGCAAGCAACAGATTATTGCTTTATGAATTGCATGTAAAGTAAACAATTCAATTGTTCTATGAACAAAGTATTGTTGTTTTCTCCCTAGTAGCAACATCACATCTAGTACCTTAGAGCTCGTTTGGCACCTAGGTATTCATTTCATTTCTACGAAATGAAATGAATACATGGATTCATTTCATTTCTATCATGATTCCAAAAACACCCACATGTTTGGCTGCCACCGGAATTTGGAAATGACTACAGAATTGAAAATGGAATTTCAAAATAGCTGCCATGGACTAGAATAAAAACGCATGCATGAAGTGATTGTAACAACTACTTCTCATAACTTTTGGACCTCAAAGCACACATCAAAATACTAAAACATTGATTATCATCCGCATATCATCCAAGTTCCAATGTTCTAGTCCATGTTCAGTCCATAAAACATAGATGCATCGACATAATAAATACAAGTTCTAGAGTTTGAATAAGTTAAACAAGATGAAATGCAACACAAAGAAAGATCTGGATCATGTGTTTATCTGCTTGAGCACCCACTTCTTCTTCATACGTTCAGGCAGTGCCACCAAAGACTTGAACTTGCGATCATCGGCCACAAGAACATCATATATTGCCAACTATTGATCATCTTCTAGATCTGGTATGCCATCAAGAACAGCCCAGATTTCCTCAGGAGATGCTGGCTTTGGTGGAGGCTCGGGAGCATCAGCTTTGAACACAGCAGTGAAGTTATCTAACTTATCACCCAGCATGGTTGCAATTGAGTCATCCGATCGATACCTCTTCTTCGGACGATCTTCGTCAGCATGAGTTGATGAATTAGCATCTTTGTTGTTCGAAGTGGTGTTAGCATTCTCCTCCGCCATTTCAGCTGTGCTTTCATTAGCTGTCCTTGCACCTGCGCTGGTAGCACGGTCTCTGGAGTATAATGTGCTAATCATGTCCCAAAATTTGATTGAATTGTACCTATATGAAGTGGCATCCTTGTTGGCCTGCATGAGAAAATAGTCACAGTTTAGCCACACATATCACATCGGTGGATTCGCTACTTTGGTAGACTAGTACAGTTCTGTGACTAATTTGTCCTAGCTAGGTTATATTAAAAAGCAACATCTACTTAAACATAAAAGAGCTACAAGCTAATATCGTTTTAAAATATAGATAAAAGCTACAAATAAAAGCTATAGAGACAATACAAATAAAAGCTACAGAGCCAATATATCTCTAGCGTCTGCATACTGTTGGATTTTGAATGCAAGAGTAGTAGTGGCACGCGTAGTCAACCGACAGAAGAAGGTTTCCTTTGAATTAATTTGACACGCTCTTTCTTTTTCTGCTGATGAAATGTGCTAGTGGCAGAGAGAGTTTCAGGATAGAGTATACAACAACGACGACCTGAAAACTGCACCTACCAAACTGCTGAAAAACTCCGAAAAAGACAGTGAACACAACCTACAGGACAACAAAGTTGAAACTGAACCTATACAGCCACATGGTGTTCAACAAAGATGTATATACTACTAGGGCAAAGAATATGTATATACTACTAGTGATCAGGAATTAACAAATTCAGTGATCAGATTCAGGACAGTTCTCAGGTTTAAGTGCAAAGATGTGCAAGTAATAAGTAACAGCAAGTAAATGACTGCAAGGAAACAGTACAAACAGAATTCCAATCATCTTAAAAATGTGACTGCAAGGAAATTGAAAATGTGACTGCAAGTAAATTGGCTGTGTGAGTTCTCATCTTAAAATGTGACTGCAAGGAAATTGAAAATGGCAGCTGGAGTCAAAGTATTCTTCACAGGATCAACTATGAGCTAAGATTTCAGAGTTGGCCACGGTACAATATTAGCAACAAGTAGGTTACCTTCACATAAGTGTTCCAAACATCATCTTCGATAGTGACCATATTCTTCTCATCATCCCAACCAAATCCACTTTGAGAAAGCATCTTGTTGACGATAGCATACTATTTGTCAAAAGTCTTGCTCCTAGAGATGATATTATCCTTTGTGACCTCAAGATGACACTTCTCTCTCACCTTCTTAACTGCAGCCATGTATACATGGGGTTTCCACCCATTTTGAGCACAATCTCCTTTGCTATAGTACTCCACAAACACATCCAACATAGCTTTATCCATCTCATCTGTCCACTTGAGGTAACTTCTACCTTTCTTTGTCGAATCCATGCCCGAATCCATCCCTATATGTACATAAAGATTACCATGAGTTAGTGGCAAAAGGAAAGTGTATGTATATGAGAGAGAGTAACAAACTGGACATATATGAAGCATACCAAAAAGAAAATATGTACATAAAGAAGACTGTACAACATTCAAGCAAAATTAAGCATTTGCTTGTCCACGCCTAGCTTGATAATCAACCCACATCTGATTAGCTAGGGTCAATCTCCTGTTATTCCACTCATTTGTCACATCAATGTGCGTAATCATATCAGGTTCATCCACATCAATGGCAGCATTGTTTAGCTGATTATCCACTTCTTGCAACATCAGATCATCCATCTCTCTTTGCCTATCAGCTAGGAAGTTATGAAGTATGCAACAAGCATTGATTACTCAAATTTGCCGTTAAGTTAGTATGGCATGTTAATACACAAAACTCAAAAGATTCCAACAAATGGTTTGAATTAACAAAATTAGATGGTACCTGATTTTTTATTCCAAAAAATGAACTAACCCTGAGAATAGCCCATCTCATTTTTAAAAGAGCCCAAATCCTCTCAACTACGTTCCTAGCAATTGCATGTCGCAGGTTATAGAGCTCTTGTGGAGTTTCTGGATTATTCCCATTGGCAGCCCACTATTTCAAGTGATACCTTGTATTCCTGAATGGAGCAAAGAAACCTGGACCATTTGTTTATCTAGCATCTACTAGGTAGTATTTTCCCGAGGTTTATGAAAATAGCTCACATTAGATTTCAGTTGAGAAATTTAGTGGCAAGTTATATCATACTAAGATAGGAATTACCATTTGGAACTTTGAAAGAGTCTTCTCTAAACATTGCATCTCTCAGCACTCTTCCATCTGATGCGGAACCTTCCCAGCCAGCCAAGACATAAAAAAACTTCATGTTGCGGTCACAAATACCCAACACATTTGTTGTTATGGCTTTCTTCCTATTCCTATATCTACCTTGCTTGTGTAGCGGAACACGGACATCAACATGTGAGCCATCTAAAGCTCCAAGCCCATCGGGAAACCATTTCTATTTGTAATCCTCGGGTAGTTCAGTAGCAGGGTCTGGCAACTTGATAATTTCATGAGATAAAGAAAGAATTGCTCCTAACACTTCATTGAAATGTCTACTAATTGGCTTAAGTGTTAACCTATAGGTGCTACGGATCAACCTAAACTTCATGCCATGGCTAAGAACAAGCAGTATAATGGTCACAGCTTCTTCAACAGTCACGTAAAAGGTGTCTTTCAATCCATCCCTTTCACGTAAAATGGCACATAGGTCAAAGAATGACCTTTTGGTAAACTGTAGAGTATCATAGCAATATAAATTTGGACCCATATAAATATTCCTAAGCATCCGTCTCCTAATTCTAATCTCTTCCTCTTCCTCACTGAAATCACCAAGCTCAACTATCCTTCTCCTACAATACATATGTTGTGCTACCGCAACTATAGTAACAAAAAACCCAGCTGCTGCCCTCTTTCTTTTCTTCCTCCTCTCGTGATATAGCACTACTTGTTGATCAGCCATCTACAATAAACACAACAAAGAACTACTTCAGATTATAATTAGTGCTGCTTGTTGTGTTTATTCTCATATTCATACTTGGCAGTTTAATTGAATCACTGGGTGCACGCATTGTATAAGCAAAAAAATTAACATCATGGTCAGAACTGTACAAGCAGACAAAATTAAAAAATATATTGTAGGAGACAAAATCAACATGTATACCTCGTATCAAAATTGTGAACTGTTGAACCTACTTACATACGCGTACATACAGAAGTATGCCTATGGGCAGACATATGCTTATGGGCAACAACGATCAATGCTTTCGGACGACTACAAAATTCCAGCTTTTATGTATATCCACATACTAGCACTGCTTCTATGAGAAAGGTTTACCAGCTCTGTGACAGCCCCATATACTGTGAGATATACTAGTGTTCAATTGGTGCTAGCTATAGCTATCTACACAGTATATAAATCAGTCAGCTAATCAATAAAGAAAAACCCAGGCGAACTGAAAGTTGCAACACTACTTCATCACTACAAGGATTGGTCAAGGCAAACTGAACCCAGGCGAACTAAAGCCAGACAAGACAAGGATCTATCGATGGATACAGGCTGAGCCTGACCACCAAAATTACATACACCATATTACTACTAGTACTATTTTACTTTACACGATTACTACAACAACAATTATTTCCTACTACTAGTGTTTCTTTTGTTCCGTATATTTAATCATGTGGCAATCAAATCAAATAGTAATTACATGTCAAGGACATAAATGGGCCATCATGGTTAAATAAAGAGAGTGGATAAATAATTTTTTAGTGTTGTGAACGTGAGCATGCATGATCATTTGTATTACCAGCAATTTGGTTCCCAGTAATCCCAGTTGATCAATCTACTAGATCTAGATAGGGCAGAAATATATTATCATCTTTGAGATACATGCACAAAGAAATTTTCTGAATCTATTACACAACCAAATGTTATCTACTGAATTTTCCAGCTACATGATATTATAATGATCATTATTTTGTAGCTATCCTCCTAGGAAGTGTGGCTGGCAAGACCGTGAGCAGTTGTACTAGTAGCAATGAACCCAAATTCAGGTTGTGAGATCAGGATATTCAGGTTGTGAGATCAGGATATTCAGGCTTGTGAGATCAGGATATTAGCACTCTGACCTACTAACGAATTGGCATATCTAATGACACTCAACTAGAACAAACTTATACCAAAACTGACACTCAGACTGTCACATGTCATAGAATATTACTTGTTGGTACCAATTAAAAGCTGCAACACTCTCTAAATTCAATGGGATGCTGGAACAAAAGGCAGAGATGGCCATACCGTGGCTGTTGTACTAGATAAAGAGGAGCAGGTGGAGACGAGGTGGAGGGCCCGTGTAAGTAGTCAGCGACGAGGTGGGAGGTCAAAACATGGTAGCTTCTCCCGATCTTGTCATCTTGAGGTCGATCTGCTAAGTAACCAGAAGATTAGCTAGGATTAGGGTTCAATTACATGAGAGAGAAAGAGAGCAAAAGAGGAGAGACGGGGGTGAACTTGCCTGGGGGGTGAACTTGCTAGTCGTCGGCCGCTTACCGGCAGTGGCTCGTCATCGGGCGGACAGGATCTGAGAGGGAGGCGACGGTGCGGTGGGAGGACGTGGCGGCGAGGTTGAGGGAGGAGGAGGCGGCGAGGTGGAGGGACGAGGAGGAGGCGAGGCGAGGCGAGGCAGACGGAGGACGTGGCGGCGCTGTGGAGTCGTCGAGGGAGGTGGGACGGAGGAGTCGGGGACGGAAATCGCAAATGACGCGTCTCGCTCGGGAATCCGGTTTCCCCCTGGAGATATTTTGTTGGATTTGTCAAATGAAATGACGGCCCAATTCCGTGCCAACCAAACAGCATAGGGATGGAATTCAAAATGAATTCCAGGATTCCAGACCCAAATGATAGATACCAAACGACCTCTTAGAGATTTCTGTCACTTCCCCAGATTACCAAAGGCATGAACCCACTATCGAGCATAAATACTAACTCTTGGAGTTGCTAGCATCTACTTGGCCAAGATAGCTACTAACAACGGAAAGCATGCAAGATCACAAATAACAAAGACATGATAGAATCAATAATCAATCTGAAATAGCATCTCAATATCCATCGGATCCTCGCAAACACAACATGCAGAATTACAAATAGATGATCTTGATTAAGAACGGAGCTCACAAGATCTAAACATGAAAGCACAAAGAAGGAGAACCAGCCACCTAGCTACTACATGGACCCGTAGTCCAAAGATGAACTACTCACGCATCACACCGGAGGCTTGCATGATGATGAAGAAGGCCTCCAGGGTGAATTCCCCTCTCCAGTAGGGTGCCGGGAAGGGCTTTAGATCCCTCCCGATATAGGGACAGAGACGACAGCGGCTACACTCTTTCGTGGATTTTTTTATTGGGTACTTAGGGTTTTCGTCCCGAGGGCAATATATAGGCCGAAGGAAGGCCGAGGGGGTGCTGGGGTCGGCCAGACCACCCCCTAGCGCGGGCGAAGCCTTGCCGCGCGGCTAGGTGGTGTGGCCGGCCCCCAGCCCTTCTCCGTCTCGTATTCTGGCATCAGATGTCTTCCGGAAAAATAGGCACTTTGGCTTTTGTCCCGTCCAATTCCGAGAATATTCATTTTCTGACTTTCCTTGAACCAAAAACAACATAAAACAGGCAGCTGGCACTGTGGCATAGGTTAGTCCAAGAAATCATATGAAAATTACTCCAAAGTGTGGACAAAACACAAGAAAGTAGATAAAACGAAGCATGTAACATAAAAAATTATAGATACATTTGCAATGTATCAGTCCTCTGGTAGGAGCTTGTCCCGCATCTCGTCCAACTATAAAGAAGGAGATCGTATGAATTAGACTCATCACAACTTTTTGTAATAAAAATAAAGGGTGAATATATTGTTTACTTACTCGAACATTTTTCAAGGGCTTTTCAGTAGTGATGCGAATGAACTCGCACACGTAGAATCCACATAGAGTAGTCCCTCGTGACTGCCTCACGCACTTTACAAGAATAGAATTCAATCAAATAATAACTCTAGCATGATAAATGCACATAAACTAGAATTAAATAGATGCGCGGACTTAGCTCGTACTACTTACCGAGACCGATTTAAAAAATAGCTCCTCACGCCATTGACCGTGGACCTTGTTCTTGAACCATGTCCAAACCCTACCCGGCAAAGAAAATGAATGTATGAGTTAATAACTACTTGATATCCCATAAAATGAACGAAAGAAACCGATATAGTGCGATAATGGTTGAAATTACCTCTGGAGCATATCGATAATGCCGCGGTAGTGTTCAATGTCTTTGTTTAGTGAGTCCATGATGTGAACTCTTCCCAAGTCAACTGAAATGTTTAGAAGAATCCGGTGGTACCTACACAAGGTTTACATACATTAGTAACTCATCATTTACACTGAACATCGAGTAAGCAAAAGTTAATGTGTACAAGAACTCACTTGCCGTCGTGGTAAGAAAATAGTATTTCATTACAGAAATGCTGGTTCCTGAGAAACCAGAGCAAGTTTTGCTCGGTCTCTAGTGGCTTATCCTTTAGCATAGCTCCAATAACTCGATGTGGGTCAATGAACCCAAATCCATTGATAGTCTTTGTTTTACATTGGAGAATCTTCATTCTGCATCATTATATATAGCGTACAAAAGAATATAGTGAGTATACTTACCGACAATGAATTGAACAAGCTGAGATAGAGACTTAATTACATAAATAAAGTAATCACTTACAGACAATAACAACTGAGGATAGATTTGTCGAGTTCCTTTAGATTGAATAACTAAAATAATTTTGTAAAATCAACAGGGACCTCGTCTTCAGCGAAATAATGCGATTTTCAAACTTTTAGTATGAGCCAATATCGCTCTTCTTTTGATGCTTTCATGTACCATTCATGGAATCGTCGTATTTTTGTTGGCATATCCCGAAGCCTCTCAGAACTGACCAGAGGCTCCCCATGAACAAATTTGGGTGCTACCTCAGCCTTGGGCATATCGCCGTGAATAATGTTATGAATAGACATATTACATTGCTCGGCCAATATCTTAGCCGTTTCTAGATCCATAGGTTCTCCATCATATAGTTGAGGTTCGGGTATGTGCACCTAGAGCGGGGGAGCGATTGATCTGCTTGTTTCCCCATCTGGGGAACGTCTCTTTTGGTTCTTCGGCTACCACTCGATTGTTTTGCTTGTTTCCCCAGCTGGGGGACGTCCGTTCTAATGCTTCCGCTACCACTCGATTGTTTTGCTTGTTCCCCCAGTTGGGAAACCTCTTTTGTGATGCTTCCTCTACCGCTTGATCTCTTATGTTTTAGTGTCTTCTCCTCGCCGCGGTAGAGGATGCAGTCATTAATGCATGCATGTATCTTCTGCACCTCTAATCCTAGAGGGCAGACAACCTTCTTTGCTTTGTAGGTATTGGCAGGCAGTTTGTTATCCTTTGGAAGCAACTTCTTCATTATTTTCAGCAACTTTTCAAATCCTTTGTCAGTCACACCGTTCTCTGCCTTCCATTGCAGCAATTCCAGTGTGCTACCCAGTTTTTTGTGCCCATCTTCACAATTTGGGTACAACAATTTGTTGTGATCCTCTAACATCTGCTTGAACTTCAACCTCTCCCTTTCAGTTACGCATTCTTCCTAGGCATCAGCAATGGCCCGACTAAGATCATCATCAGGCAGATCTGATGCCCGTTCTTCATCTTTTTCTTCATCAATGTCTTCCATTGTAGTACCATCGTATTCAGGGGACATAGTAGGGTAGTTGTTATCATTCTCTTCTTCTTCGTTGTCTTCCATCATAACCCCTCTTTCTCCGTGCTTGGTCCAACAATTATAGCCGGTCATGAAATCAGACCAAAACAGGTGGTTGTGAAGGATTCTTGAGGAAGAGTATTCCTTATGATTCTAACAGACACCACATGGACAAGACATAAAACCATTCCGCTTGTTTGCCTCGGCCACAAGGAGAAAAGAATGCACGCCTTTAATGAACTCGCTAGAGAGTCGGTCAACGTACATCCATTGCCGTCTCATCTGCATTATATAATTAATTAAGTACATCAAACATAATCATAATTAATTAGTACTAATCTAAAAAACAAAATTAAAGCTAGCAACCGGGACTAAAGATATGATGAACCTTTAGTCCCGGTTGGAGGCACCAACCGGGACTAAATGTGGATGTGGCGACAACATGTTGACACTATGTTCTCAGTGGGCAACACTAAGCCAGTAAATGACGACACTACTTTGGGTGGGTGGCAGCACTAGGGATGAGTGTGTCGATATTATGTCTTTAGTGCCCGACACTATGTCGTGCTGCTTAATCTATAAATAGGTATGCATTCTTGTGAAGAATTGCAAGATGGTGTGCGAGACCAAGGACACCACTACGGCGGAGCTTCTTGAAGATGTCTTAGGACCTTGTCCTCAGACATATTCGAGGAGCTCGCCGTAGACGCACTCTCTAATATGTGAAATTAGTTAGCTCCACCAGCATACTGATCTAGCTAGAGAATAAATAAATTGAAAGATGGTGTGCGAGAGCAGGGACACCACTACGACAGAGCTTCTCGAAGATGTCTTAGGATTCCGTCCTCATACATCTTCGAGGAGCTCTCCATAGAGGCACTCCCTAATATGTGAATTGTTTTAGTTACCCGCCATATTAATCTATAGCTATAGAAGTTATTAACTCCAAGATGGTGCGAGAGGGACACCACTACGGCGGAGCTTCTCTCGAGACATCTTCGAGGAGCTCGCAATAGAGGAGCTTCTCGAAGATGTACTGTGATGTCTTCTTATCAAGCTTTTATGAATTAACCCTATCTTTGTTACAATTTTTTCAGTTTGTTGAATGCAGGTAGACGAAGAAGGATATTTTGCCCAGCTAGTTAGAATGATGAACTCACGCATGTGTGTGCTTCTAAAATCAAATTTCGAGACTATGTGCCAAAACAAGATATATAGATAGAATCCACATATTGTGATATTTACCTTAGAGTTCCTTACATTAATACAAGATAGATAGAATCTAAACATTGATCTCATGTTATCATTGCAAAAATTACTACCAAACTAGATCCACAAATCCATCTACAAGATAGAGCATGAAATGAGCTAATATAGCAATGAGAGTTCAAAGGATGAAGTTGCTCACCTTTTAGAACCTTTGGATAGATGGGGCACCACAAAATATAGACAAATCTTGAAAGAAAATTGGGCATGAACTCGAGCTTGAAGCAAGAAAGAGAGAGAGGAGCCACCAGCTTGAAATGGTGGCTCGGGCAGGTGGGGGAAGAAGATATAGCCAGATCATTAGTCCCGGTTCGTGTCTAGAACCAGGACTAAAGGACCACCTTTAGTCACGGTTCGTATAACAAACCGGGACTAAAGGGTCTGGCGCCCAACCCAGCCTGCCTGAAACCCTTTAGTCCCGATTTGTTACACGACCCGAGACTAAAGGTCCCGTTAGAACCGGGGCTAGTGCCTGCCACCCCCTAGGGCCAGATCTAGCCGTTGGGACCGGGGCATTAGTCATGGTTTGTAGCAAAACCGGGACTAATACCACTAGACCAAAGGTCCGTTTTCTACTAGTGATGGCTTTCTTGTATTTGACACAACGTTAAAAAAAGCGTTGAGCGCTAAGCGAGCGGTGAGACACCACTCAGAGGAAATGCAGCTTAAGCGCTCAGGGTAAAACCTTAGGATAGGCTGAAAGTAGGAAACATGGAAGGTAAATTTGGCACACATACGCAGGAGGGGCAGCCTGTTGCTTTTGTCAGGTCATATAAGCTCCAATCTTTCTTCAATATTGGCCTAGTAAGGTAATATTGGCCCAGTAAGGCCCATGAGAAACCCTAGCCTGCTCATTTCAATCTGAACCATCTATATTGTCTAATATCCACTGTCCATCTACTCTCTTCTACCATGTTCTCTCACCAGCTCCCTTCCAGGCACGCATCAACAACCGCAATGGCCTAATGGCCTTGCTGTAACTCCTCTTTCATGGATTTTCTACATTCGCCCTCCCTCACTGCCTTCCCCCCCTCCTTTCCTGCAACCTCCCTCCTTTCCTGGTATGTTTCCTCTACCAGAATCTAGCACCAACACAACCAAAAAAAATTACGGCAAGAAGAACACAACTATGTCAGCATGACATCACACACTCACTTATTTTATAATATAAGATGTTTTAACTTTTACGAAACAAATATATCTAGACATTTTTTTGGTTCGGATTGGAGTCAACTTACACAATAAAAAGAGTCTAGATACATTCATTTCACAAAAGCTAAAAAAATTATATTTTAAACCGGAGGGAGTAGATCTTTTATCGTTGTCATATCTACACCATTGGCTGTTTTTTTTGAAATGGACGCTTTATTACGAATAGTAATGTTTACATCCGGCCTCTGCATAACCAAGATGCACACAACCGATAAACCGATCATGAAACTACGAAATAAAACTAGGCAATCGTTACAACAAAGTATATCTTTCCGGATGTCTAGAAAGATGGAAGCTTAATTCTCAAATTATGCTGCCACCAAAGTCAGAAAAAAAATATCCCTCTTCGTATCCTCCAATCGTGTACACCCTTGTAAACTGGTCGTGAAACTCCACACGTTGCAGAGGTGACCACAATCAGAGAGTAGCCATACTCCGGTAGGTAACCTACAGGTTATAAGGCAAACAATTAAAAATCTTATCATTTCTATGTAGCCATAGCGACCAAATAATGGCGAGCCCCTCCACCCTAAAAGGAATCTTGTACTTATCATTAATCCCATGAAACCAGTTACCAAAAAATTGGCAACCGACCGTGGGGGAGATGACCCAAATGCTACTTGGATGATTGACCATATAAACTTAGCGAATTTGCATTGAAAGAATAAGTGTTTAATCGTCTCATCTTGATGATAGAAAACACATTGTTTACTTCCTTGCCAATTACGTTTAACGAGATTATCTTTAGTAAGGATAATACCACGACGCAAATACCATGCGAACATTTTTGTTTTCAGGGGTATCTTCATCTTCCAAATTTTCTTATTATCACCATCGACTTGAATATCAGGTTGTATCAAAGCTCTATACATGGAGTCTACTATGAATTTACCATTCGCCAGTAGTTTCCATTTAAACTCATCATGACCTTCTGATAACTGAACCGATGTTAATCTTAGTAGAATATTATTCCACGATTCCAATCGATGTCCAATGAGATCTCGTCTAAAAGACACATTTGGAGGATTCGATTTCATAACTTTGGAAATTGTATCCCCTTGTGCCTAACGATATTGTACAAAGCTGGATATTGCTCTCGCAAGGTAGCGTGTCCAAGCCACTTATCTTCCGAAAAGCCTATATGGGATCCATCCTTAATATTAAAAGCACCAAAATAGAAAAATGCTTCTTGGAAGCCATGAGGCCTTCCCAAAAGTGTGAGTCACCAGGTTTCATACCACTAGTGACACCGCTTTTGAGCCAACATACTTTCTCCGTAGAATGCTTTGCCAAACACCGTCTTCTGTGAGTAGCTTAAAAACCATTTACCTAGAAGCGTAGTATTTTTGACTTGTATATCATGTATGCCTAGCCCACTTTGTTCCTTTGGGCAGCAAACAACATTCCATTTTGATAGTCGATATTTCTTTTTTCACTATCTTCTTGCCAAAAGAATCTTGATTGGAAATAATCCAATATATGTAAGACTCCTTTTGGTAACTGGAAGATGATCTCATATACAATACCATATTGGTAAGTACTGTGTTTATGAGTATCAGTCTTCCTCCAAGAGATAATAATTTACATTTCCAACTACTAAGTTGTATTTGTAATCTTTCCTCAACGAATTTTCATTTAGCAATCGTGAGACATTGATAATGAATCGGAATTAGCACATAGTTGATTGGAAAATGCCTTGTCCATAGCCGAATAAATTGACATAGAGATGAGTCTCGTTTTGTGCCTCGCAAATGTAATACAAATCACTTCTATGAAATTAATGTTCAACCCGAAGAGTTGTTCAAAGACTGAAAGTATTAATTTTAGATTCTATGCCTTCTCCAGATCATGTTACATAAATAGAATTGTATCATCATCATATTGAAGAATAGAAAGTCCACCATCAACTAGATGAGGCACTAATCCTTCAATTTGGCCATCATCCTTAGCCCTTTCGATAAGGATTGCCAACATATCAGCCACTATATTAAATAGTATTGGGGATAGTGAATCACCTTGCCACAATCCTTTCTTTGTCTAAAAGTATTTTCCAATGTCATCATTGACATTAATGGCAACACTAACTCCATACACAAAATATTGTATTAGAGTCCGCCACTCTTTTGAAAAACCTTTCATACAGAGTGTTTGCTGAAGAAAAGACCACTTAACTTTATCATAAGCCTTCTCAAAGTCAATTTTGAACAATACTCCATTCATATTTTTTGAGTGAAGTTCATGCACCGCTTCATGAAGAATTACTACACCATCCAAGATGTTTCATCCTTGCATGAATGTTGTTTGAGAAGGTCTAACAACATGGTCTACCACTAAATTCAGTCTAATCATGGAAACTTTTGTGAAAATCTTAAAACTAATGTTAAGAAGGCAAATAGGACAATATTGGTGTATCTGTTCTACATTATTAACCTTAGGTAATAAAATAATATTGCCAAAATTAAGCCAAAATAAGTCTAGTTGACCAGCATGAGGGACCCCAAACAAATAAGTCTAGTTGACAAAATCCCAAAAGTTTTGGTAGAATTCAGCTGGGAATTATGATCCATTTGAAAAACAACTTTCTTGACCTCCTCCTCTATATAGGAGGCAGTTAGAAAGTTGTTTTCTTCAGAAACTTGGGGGATATCTGATACATTGCAAATGTATCTATAATTTTTGATGTTCCATGCTTGGTTTTATCCACTTTCTTGTGTTTTGTCCACACTTTGGAGTACTTTTCATATGATTTCTTGGACTAACCTATTAACAAGAGCCACAGTGCCAGCTGCCTGTTTTCTGCTGTTTTTGGTTCCAGGAAAGTAAGAAAATGAATATTCTCGGAATTGGACGGGACAAAAGCCAAAGTGCCTATTTTTCTAGAAGTCATCAGATGCCAGAATACGAGACGGAGAAGGGATGGGGGCCGGCCACACCACCTGGCCACACGGCCAGGCCTGGCCCACGCCAGGGGGTGGTCTGGCCGACCCCAACACCCCCTCGGCCTCTCCTTCCGCCTATAAGATGCCCTCGGGACGAAAACCCTAAGTACCCGATCAAAAATCCACGAAAGAGTCTGTAGCCGCCGTCATCTCCATCCCTAGATCGGGAGGGATCTGATGCTCTTCCCGGCACACTGCCAGAGAGGGGAATTCACCCGGGAGGCCTTCTTCATCACCATGCAAGCCTCAGGTGTGATGCGTGAGTAGTTCATCCTTGGACTACGGATCCATGTAGTAGCTAGATGGCTGGTTCTCCTCCTTTGCGCTTTCATGTCTAGATCTTGTGAGATCCGTTCATGATCAAGATCATCTATTTGTAATTCTGCATGTTGTGTTTGCGGGGATCCGATGGATATTGAGATGCTATTTCAGATTGATTATTGATTCTATCATGTATTTGTTATTTGTGATCTTGCATGCTTTCCGTTGTTAGTAGCTATCTTGGCCAAGGAGATGCTAGCAACTCCAAGAGTTAGTATTTATGCTCGATAGTGGGTTCATGCCTCTGGTAATCTGGGGAAGTGACAGAAATCTCTAAGGTACTAGATGTGATGTTGCTACTAGGGAGAAAACAACAATCCTTTGTTCATAGAACAATCGTATTGTTTACTTTACATGCAATTCGTAAAGCAATAATCTGTTGCTTGCAACTTAATACTTGAGGGGGTTCGGATGATAACCTGAAGGTGGATTATTAGTCATAGATGCAGTTGGATGACGGTCTATGTATAATGTTGTAATGCCCAATCAAGTCTCAAAGGAGTCAAGATTATTAGTATATGCATGTATTGCTTTCTCGATGTTTGTCAATTGCCCTGCTGTAATTTGTTCACCCAACATGTTATCTATCTTAAGGAGAACCACCTCTAGTGAACTATGGATCCCGGTCTTTGTCTTTTACATACAATCTACAAACTGTTTACTGCTTTGTGTTTACTTTCTATAAACTATTACTTCATCTCATTCGATACGTTTAATCCTTTGTTTTCAGCAAAACACGGTGAGATTCACAACCTCATCGCAAGTTGGGGACAAAGTTTTGTGGTTGTGTTGTGCAGGTCTCCACGTTGCTACTAGCACCGATAGTGCGCCCTGCCAAGGCTCAGCTAGCAACACCTTTGGGGTGTTTCCTTGCTCCTACTGGTTCGATTAAACCTTTGTTTCATAACCGAGGGAAACTTGCTGATGTGCTCATCATACCTTCCTCTTGGGGTTCCCAACGAGCTCTACATCAACACTGAGCCATCAAGCATTTTCCTGGCGCTGTTGCCGGGGAGTCAAGGACATCTTCATAAGGGGAGTCCCTCATAACCAATCTCTTTACTTTGTTATTTTTTTTGCTTAGTTTATTTTTGTTTGGTTTGCTTGTTTTGTTATCAAAAACACAAAAAAATTAGTTTTACAAGTTTGCTTTCTTATTTGAAAACACAAAAAAATGACAACCCTTGAAAACACTAAGTTGTGTGACTTCACTAGCACCAACAACAATGATTCTATGAGCACACCTATTGCTCCACTTGTGCCTGAAGATACTTTCTTTGAGATAAAACCTGCTTTACTCAATCTTGTTATGAGAGAACAATTTTTTGGTATTGGTAATGAAGATGCTACTGCCCATCTAAATAACTTTGTTGAACTTTGTGAGATGCAAAAGCATAGGGATATAGATGGTGATATTATTAAGCTGAAATTGTTTCCTTTCTCTTTGAGAGGAAAAGCTAAAGAATGGTTGAATTCCCTAACTAGGAATAGTATTGATTCTTGGAATAAATGCAAAGATGCTTTCATTGGAAAATACTATCCACCTGCTAAGATTATATCTATGAGAAGTGAAATAATGAAGTTTAAACAATCTGATAATGAACATGTTGCTCAAGCTTGGGAAAGAATGAAATCTTTGGTAAAGAATTGTCCCACTCATGGAATGACTGCTTGGATGATCATCCAAACTTTTTATGCAGGATTGAACTATTCTTCAAGGAACCTATTGGATTCTGCTGCTGGAGGTACCTTTATGACCATCACTTTGGGTGCTGCAACAAAACTTCTGGACAATATGATGGTTAATTATTCTGAATGGCATACTAAGAGAGCTCCACAAGGTAGGAAGGTAAATTCTGTTGAGGAAACCTCCTCCTTGAGTGATAAGATTGATATTATTATGTCTATGCTTGTTAATGGGAAAGCCCATATTGATCCAAATAATGTTCCTTTTGCTTCTTTGGTTGCTCAAGAAGAGCAAGTTGATGTGAACTTCATAAGAAATAATAATTTTGGCAATAATGCTTATAGGAGTAATTTTGGTAACAACAATTATAAGCCATATCCTCCCAACAATGGTAATGCTTATGGAAATTCTTACAACAATAATAGGACTGTACCCTCTGAACTTGAAGTTATGCTTAAATACTTTATTAGTAAACAAACTGCTTTCAATAAAACTATTGAGGAAAAACTCTCTAATGCTGAAAGAAATATAGCATCTTTGTCTGAAGCTCAATCTTCATTGATTAATAAAATGGCTGCTAAACCTGAAACTAATGATAATCCCTTTGCAGCTACTAATGCCATACAAGTAAGAATTGATGAAAATGTTAGACCATTAGCTGAATTACATGCTAAGTGGGAAAGAGAAGATGAAATTGCTAGAAACATTAGTGTTTCTACTATTAACACCACTAGTGTTGAGGCTAGTAATAGTTCTACTACTTTAAATGATAATTATGATTTTGATCTTGATGGTTGCAACATCTCTGAAGTTATTAAGTTCCTACAAAAGCTTGCTGAAAGTCCTAATGCTAGTGCTATGAACATGGCCTTTACAAAACACATTACTGATGCTCTCATAAAGATTAAATAAGAAAAGATGAAACATAAAGCTTCTATTCCTATAAAACAAGAAGATGGTTGGGAACCCATCATTAATATGAAAGTGATTGACTTTGATTTCAAAGCTTTATGTGATATTGATAGTAGTGTTCCTATTATGCCTAGAAGGATTTATGATATGCTTGATTTGCCTCCTCTTGAAGATTGTTATTTGAATGTCCCACTTGATGATAATGCTAAAAATAAACTCATGGGGAGTCTTAATGATGTTCTTATTATGGTTAACAATGCCTATGTCCCCGTTGATTTCTATGTTTTGGATGTTGAATGCAATGCTTCTTGTCCTATTACTTTGGAAAGACCTTTTCTTAGAACTATTGGTGCCATTATTGATATGAAAGAAGGCACCATTAAATATCAACTCCCACTCAAGAAAGATATAGAACACTTCCCCAAGAAGAGAGAGAAGATTTCTTTTGCCTCTCCTATGAAAACAAAATTTGGTCTTAATGCTTCTTCATTTGAGAACACTTAATTCTTTCTTGCTTCTTATGCCTAACTTAACGGCGTTAAAGAAAAGTACTTATTGGGATATAACCCAAAAGTTTTAGATGAGTCTTGGAAGTTATTACTTCCGTAATAACCGCTCCTTATCCTTTTTATTTGCTTTTTGTGCCAAGAGTAACCTCTAATGGGAGAGAAGTAATGATTGGGAAAGTTACTGTCCCGAAACAGATTTCTATGCTTCACCGTAAAAATTCGTGTAAAATCTCTGTATGTTGTTTTGAGGGGTGAATTTTTGTGCTTCTGTCCCAGGTTGTTATCTAACTTTCTTTAGTTCAACACTTTTTTATTTGAGCAACAGAAGGTCTTCGAAAAAAATCGTATTTACCTGCTGGTCTGTTTTGACAGATTTCTGCCATTTTCTGCATTTGCTTCTTGTTGGTTCCTTTTTAAGTTCTTTTGGGGAATTGAGATTTTTTAGGGAAGTTCTACAGTAGCTAGTGTTATAATGGGAGTTTATTTGGTGTTAGAACTGAATCTTAGGACTTATTTATCTTGAGTGCACTAATGTTGCTAATAAAGATTGTGTGAAGTTTTGTATGACGGAAAATTTTCAGGTGTATGGAAGGAATGAGTAATGAGATGAAGGATGGACTAAAGCTAAAGATTGGGGATGCCACACGTGTCACCCCAAGAAATATCCAAGAAGTACAAGCTTCAAAGCTTGGGGATTCCCAAGGAACCCCCCTCTTCAGCAATAAAAATCCCAGGTTTCTTCCAAACGCTTCATTTTTATTGTTTCATGCACAGTTGTGTTGTTCTTGGAGCGTCTTCTTTTTCGTTTTTATTTTAGTTTTTCGTTTGCTTTGGTTTTCTTAGTTTGCTGAATAAATTTGTTGGACCCCCTCTTTCATACATTGGTTTTCAAATAGTTTGGTTTGGTTTGGAAAAAAGTAGGAAAGTTCATGCTTATGTGGTAAAAAGAGCTTGTTTTTGACTGTGGCCTATGCTTTGTCATGCCATGTTTGATATTGTTTTGGCTTTATGCTTAGTATCCTTTGCTGTAACATGACTTGTTATAAACAATTGAGATTGCTTAATGTGCCTTGGATGAATCATGCGTTGTTTTAGCATATTAAAGCATAGTATAGTGGTATTCTCCTTTGATGCCTTATTTGGGTTGACTTGGCGCATGCTCATACCATGTTATGACTATCTCAAGTCACCATAAGCCTTTATAATCCTTTAGTTTTCAACTTGTAGTATCACTTTATGCTTTGATCAATGATGTTTTGTCGCTCTGCGTGATTATGGCCATTATTGTCCTCCTAATTTGTCGCTCCCAGTCTTTTGCTAGCCTCCACAACCAAGTATGAGTTCCACTCATGCATCCAACTCCCTAAACCAAGTTATTTCAAAGAGTCCACCATACCTACCTACTAGCTTATGTTATTCCAAGTATATTCATGCTTTTGTTTACCTTACAAATTAAACTTGTTATGAGAAAACTAGTGATTAAAGCTCTCACGAACTTGATGGCACACTTTACTTTTTTGCATCTAATAAACTTGAACCATTGGGTCCTTCTTTGTTGCATATATGCTTGCGCTTTATAAGTTGAAATTAGCAGAACCATGTATCATGGGGAACGCTTTCAACATTGCACTTGTACTTTGTACCCCGTTGATATCATGTTCTTTTGCTTATGGATCCCGGCGGTGTGAAATAAAAGTGGAACTTGTAAGATCATGGAGTTTGTATGTGTGTTAGAGAAACGCCTGGGCCGCTAGCCTAAGCCATGCCTAATCATGGTGGAAACTTGCAGCATCACCATAATGAGCACTCTATGAAGCATCCTCAATAAAAACCTATGCAAATAGCAAACAAAAAGATCGCTGAGATGCTCATTGTCTGCTTGCCTTGTCATTTTGATTATGGAATAGCTGCTCTATCATGTGCAAGGGGTACCCTATTGGCGGTTCTTTATGATACACATGTACTTACAATGACAAGAGCTTACTCGTGACTAAAGTTGAGTAGCATGAGGTTCGGTCTTCGTAAGTAAGGGGCACGAGATTTTGGTTTATAACTTGTCAAGCATATCCTCTTAGTTGTGTCACTTTAACCTTAATCACCTGCAAGATGCTTATGATAGGGGCAATGAGAGCTGAAAGCTATAAGTACCATAATTTTTGGAAGCTCTTTATGAGACTTGAATCCCTACTTCCTTTTATAAAGACCTTTCTTCCACCATTATATTGAGTCTCCACCTTCTACCTTTATGCACCTACTTTGAGAGCATAGTGGCCATTCTTAGTTCTATGTGCATTGTCCTAAGACTAGTTGATTGATGCATAACTTGATATTGCTTGTTTTAAACTATTTGTATCTATTCACTCTTATGAACTTTGAAGGTGTCCTATGCATTTATATTTGCTACTCTATGAGGGACAAGCTGAATACTATTATGCTATGTTTTCTTTATGTGAAACAAACAAACGTCTTGCAAAGCATTGTTATTCATGAATCTTTTGTTTGTGCCTTTTCATGTTGCATCATAGTTTCTTTGTCTTATTGATAGAACTTTGTCTTTCATTTTATGATTGACGTACTATGATCCTAGCTTTCAATGTTTTACAAATACTTTGATCAAGTCTTTGATGGTGCATGTCACCTCAAAAATTATTCTTTCTTTTTATCACTTACCTACTCGACGACGAGCAGGAGTTAAGCTTGGGGATGTTGATACATTGCAAATGTATCTATAATTTTTGATGCTCCATGCTTGGTTTTATCCACTTTCTTGTGTTTTGTCCACACTTTGGAGTACTTTTCATATGATTTCTTGGACTAACCTATTAACAAGAGCCACAGTGCCAGCTGCCTGTTTTCTGCTGTTTTTGGTTCCAGGAAAGTCAGAAAATGAATATTCTCAGAATTGGATGGGACAAAAGCCAAAGTGCCTATTTTTCTGGAAGTCATCAGATGCCAGAATACGAGACGGAGAAGGGCTGGGGGCCGGCCACACCACCTGGCCACGCGGCCAGGCCTGGCCCGTGCCAGGGGGTGGTCTGGCCGACCCCAGCACCCCCTCGGCCTCTCCTTCCGCCTATAAGATGCCCTCGGGACGAAAACCCTAAGTACCCAATCAAAAATCCACGAAAGAGTCTATAGCCTCCGTCATCTCCATCCCTAGATCGGGAGGGATCTGAAGCTCTTCCCGGCACCCTCCCGGAGAGGGTAATTCACCCTGGAGGCCTTCTTCATCACCATGCAAGCCTCCGGTGTGATGCGTGAGTAGTTCATCCTTGGACTACGGATCCATGTAGTAGCTAGATGGCTGGTTCTCCTCCTTTGTGCTTTCATGTCTAGATCTTGTGAGCTCCGTTCATGATCAAGATCATCTATTTGTAATTCTGCATGTTATGTTTGCGAGGATCCGATGGATATTGAGATGCTATTTCAGATTGATTATTGATTTTATCATGTCTTTGTTATTTGTGATCTTGCATGTTTTCCGTTGTTAGTAGCTATCTTGGCCAAGGAGATGCTAGCAACTCCAAGAGTTAGTATTTATGCTCGATAGTGGGTTCATGCCTTCGGTAATCTGGGGAAGTGACAGAAATCTCTAAGGTACTAGATGTGCTGTTGCTACTAGGGAGAAAACAACAATCCTTTGTTCATAGAACAATCGTATTGTTTACTTTACATGCAATTCATAAAACAATAATCTGTTGCTTGCAACTTAATACTAGAGGGGGTTCGGATGATAACCTGAAGGTGGATTATTAGTCATAGATGCAGTTGGATGGCGGTCTATGTATAATGTTGTAATGCCCAATCAAGTCTCAAAGGAGTCAAGATGATTAGTATATGCATGTATTGCTTTCTCGATGTTTGTCAATCGCCCCGCTGTAATTTGTTCACCCAGCAGGTTATCTATCTTAAGGAGAGCCACCTCTAGTGAACTATGGATCCCGGTCCTTGTCTTTTACATACAATCTACAAACTATTTACTGCTTTGCGTTTACTTTCTACAAACTATTACTTCATTCCATTTGATAAGTTTAATCCTTTGTTTTCAGCAAAACACGGTGAGATTGACAACCTCATCGCAAGTTGGGGACAAAGTTCTGTGGTTGTGTTGTGCAGGTCTCCACGTTGCTAGTAGCACCGGTAGTGCGTCCTGTCAAGGCTCAGCTAGCAACACCTCTGGGGTGTTTCCTTGCTCCTACTGGTTCGATTAAACCTTGGTTTCATAACTGAGGGAAACTTGCTGTTGTGCTCATCATACCTTCTTCTTGGGGTTCCCAACGAGCTCTACATCAACACTGAGCCATCAATATCATTTTTTGGGTCTCATCCATCAAGAAAGAGTTCTCATTTGGAGGTCTAGACAAACCTTTATACTAATTTGTAATGTACGATTTGAGTTGCTCTTGTCCCTCAATCGTACCCTCATCCTATATCAGAGAGTGAATAAGTTTCTTATTGTGTTTGCCATTGGCCACACTATGAAAGTATCTTGTATTCATATCTCCTTCAAGATTGACTTACGATTTAGATCGTTGGTACCATTTGAGTTCCTCTTCATGCAATAGTCAAACTATTTCTGCATGTGATTAGCTTTTGAGCTCAATTTCTTGTGCAGATAAAGAACTGATTTCCACAAGAGCCTCCAAATCATTAATAATAGATAAAGACATAGTTTTTTCCTTTTTCGGCATTCCAACAGTATGTCTCGCCCAACCACATAGGAATTTACGGAAAGCACACAATTTGTTACTCCTTTGCTATATGAGCTTATGACCACTTACTGGTTTGTCCCAAATATCCTTCACTATGTCATGGAAGCCTTCATGATGCAACCAACCAAGTTAAAATTTGAACCCATGATAGTAGGATAGGAGCATGATCTGACAAAGTCTCAATACGTTCAAGAACCCGAACTGTAACCATAGGGAACTTGTCTTTCAAGTCGGTATCCATAAGAACTCTATGAAGTTTCTCATATATTAGCTCTGGAAGACTATTAGCCTATGTAAAATGTCTTCCTAACATTGTAACCTCTCGTAGGTCCGAACTTTTAATAACAACATTGAATAGGAAAGACCAATGTTCATTAAAACGGAAACGAGTTTTCTCATGAGGGAATCTTGGCAAATTGAAATATACGCTATAAGAAGAGGATACATATTATCTTTACCAGATTAACCAATTCACCTAAAAAATTCAGGTCTATAAGCGTCATGGGCTGCAGCATAGACGGTGACTAGCGACTACGTGAAGCTATCAACCTTGTTACAGATATGGAGTTTGATATAAAAATCTCCAACCGAACTTGCTAACACTTTCATAGTCTCATTTACGCCGACTAGGATACCACCAGAATGACCACGAGGCGGACGTGAAATCCACGTAAACTCTACTCAGTCGGATAGGCGATTGAGCAATCGTGTCTGCCAGTTTTAGAGATACCCAAAAAATCCAACTTATAATCTCTTACACAATTAGCAAAGAATAAATTTTTAGCCAAGTGACAAAGACCTCTACTATCTGAAAAAATTCCATTCATTGAGAAATAATAGGAGTCTTGGATACACGGGATCTCTTACAAGACTTCTAACACTTTGATTTATGACCGGTCGCTTTTAGTTCATAACACGAACCAAGGCTGACCTCGTCAAAGTCCACTTCCAACAGTTCACCAATTAAGTAAGAAATGACTTGACCATCTATTGTCGCATGCAACTCCTCCTCCATCGGCAAAGAGTCGGGAACACTGGAGAATTTAGAAGTAACCATTAAACGGTCAAACTCCATATGTATCAAAATATTAGAAGAAAAAAGTACATCATTTTCTGAACTACCCAAGCTTACGCCAACATTGGCTAAGTTAGAGTTAATAATAGGGGTAGAAAAAGATAGGAAAGATTTTGAAGAATTAATTATACCAGGCGCTCCGCCTTACGACACATAGCTTTGACCAGCGAATCTTCATCAGTAGCGGACGCACCAAAAACATCAACTCCATGGCGAGAGCTCCTCCTGAACATCGTACCACCACCTGGTGTGCTGCCCTGGCCGGCTTCAGCGGCGATGCTAGACTGCTACGGAGACTGAGGCGACCCCAGACCCTCCTAGGACAGGCCAGCCCTGTCAGCATGATGTCACTCCTGGGCTGGCAGCCCTGCATGGACCACCGCAGGCGAAGCAGCACCCAGCTAGTCCGCGTCCGGAGCTAGATGGCCGGCATCGGTCATCACCTGGGCCGCCTTGATCCCCGGCCCCACCTGGGCCTTGGAGGAGGCCAGCATGCCAGCATCCCGCTCCAGCGCTCGCTGGGCTAGCTAGCTGAATCGAAGAGTCAATGTGTAACGTCTCGAGAAAGGGTGTGGGCACTGCAAAGCATGGTGCCCTGGTCAAAGCCGCGACACTAGCACTTAGCAAAATTTTGAGGACTGTTACTAGGTTAGTTTGACGCCCTTTACCAAGGCGTTGCACTCCACAGTGTGGCGTTCTTGCAACGGCCTAACACTGACCTGCCTAGGACCTACGACGCCACGCTATCAACTAGTGTGGCGTATGTTAGAAGGGCGTTGCACTATGGTGTGTGGCGTCTTTGTGACAAGCATGATACAAAAAGGTTAGTTTTGTGAAATAGTTTGAGTGTGGGTTATTTTTTAAAATTTGTTTCAGCTGTGGGTTATTTGTGTCGATTTTATCCAGCTCCTGCCGGATACCAAGAAGTGGCGCCGCTTTCCTGGTCCCATGGTGGAGCTTGTCAACTCCATCATCCTGGGACATGATAATTTATCCTTGGCATGTCATCTCTTAAATCTTAAAGCAAGACCATCATGTAACCTGATGCAGCCGTGATACCGTTTGATTTGCTCTAAACTTGATATTAAGCTTCGCGTCGGTGTAGGACTACTGAGTTTTATCTGCGAAGTACATGCAAAGTACCTCCATTGTACAATATTAGAACCACTGAATTTCCCTAAAACAAAGATTTAACCAAAAAATACTCCACCAAAATGCACGTATATTGGCTGCACGCATGGGAGTACCACAGCTATGGCACGTGTACCCAGAATTCAGAAAACAACGAATCTTTGAATTGGAATTCAGCGTTGGTGGGGGTCTGGTCCAGGGAAATGGTGGCACAACAGGCCCCACATTCGAGGGGTAGGGGGCGATGTTCAGGGTCAGGGACGCTGCTGGCAGCGAGCAGGGCAGGAGGGGCGGGCCTCCTAACTTTGTCGCGAGACGATGTACAGATTTAATCCTCGCCATTTTCCACATATAGGTGGGTATTCTTCTCCAACTTCAAGGATAAAACGGTAAAATTAGGCAGGTTGGGAAGGCCTATCACGGATGACGGACCAACCAACTACAATTCAATAGTCTCTCTGATCCATAATAAGTGCGGCTGGTTTAGTACACGGATTTAGTACACACTTATTATAGATAGGATAGAGAGTAGTAAAGATTTGATGGCTGAAGTAAAACGGGCACGTAATCAAATTTCCCATATCTGAAACACAAGCAATACCAATCAATCTAAATAAAAGAGGACATAATTCATATTATTTGTATAATTCAGCAAGTTTCACGTGTTACTCTTCTGCCACAAAATTACTTTGATATCGACGGGAGGGCAGATCGAGAGGGCGGCGTCGCTTCCGTCATCACGTCTGAAGGGGGAGATGTGCCGCAATGGGCCTTGCATGCGTCCATTGTCTCCCAGCACGTCATCTCGATCCCCTTCAGCACAGTACAACAGTTGCAAACGCCATCGTGGCAGTTTCTAATCTTCTTACACAACCCGTTTGGCAGTTTTATCTTCTCGTAGTATGTCCCTTCCGTTCTTCTGCCTATGTAGATGCTTGTCAAGAACATATGCATAGTTAGAACAAAAAAAATCCCTGGGGATGACTCTAATCACCCGTATAAACAAAGCAGCAATGACGAAATTTTGAGACTTACATTGCGCATGGATGGCGAAGGATACAAGAAGAAACAACATGAGCATCCCTAGCGCATGCACACGCCTCATATACTTCTCCATGATCGATTAACTGTTGGTCAATTAACTTGGAAAGTCCTTGAAATGCAGCAGTGTATGCGCTGATTTAGAGATATATCTCCGAGTAAAACCACAGGTTTGTGTATAGATAGAGGTGTGAATCCATCTTTATTGCGGAATTGATTGTAAATTAATTACATTAATTACAACCTTCCAAAAGGATGGGTTGCATTACTTACATTCTAGTCTTGTGTCAGTTTCTTACATGCATGCAAAACACTGACGTGTCACTGTAATCAATGGTGAGAGATCAGGGTGGTAACATAGATAGTTACCGCATCATAATACATAAAATAGGAAAGAAAATATCAAATAAATTTACATTAAAATTCTACAATTCATTAAATATGATAAGATCATGATACTACATATCATGCATTACAGTGATAGTATCATACATAATATCATGTGCACGATATTGCTACATGATACTGTCCATTGTAACTAGTGTAGTCCTTTTTCATTCTGGAATTGATTGTGAATCACACATCCTCCTTATGCTATATAACCCTGGTGACCATGTGGTATACATGTTAAAAAATCTGGAAGTGATCTAGGATTTTGTTTAGTGCGGTCCATATTCGGAAAACATTGATGTCCATGGGTGTGGATAATTCTTTGTTAATTGAGAATTTAATGTAATTCTCAGTCAAATGATGTAGTCTCTACAATTTTCTATTACATGAATAGTTTTTGTTGAGTGAATACATTTCCGTATGAGTGAACCATTTTTTCTAGTTGCAATCCCACTTTCAACTTAAATAATCTTAGTTGTGGGTTACTTTCAACTAGAAAAATATTAGATGCGTCTGCAACTGAAAAATCTTAGTTGCAACACTATTTGCAACTAAAAATCCTCACATACAACCCTACTTGTAACTAAAAATCTCATTTCTAACCCTACTTACAAGTCACGGGGTACACGAATCGCGACGCTGATCCACTGGTTTTAGAGTTGAACGAAATGCATATAAGGACGTCGATCTCCTACCTAGGGGTATAGCTATCCATGCCTAACACCATTCACTTTCCCTTGAGGCAGTTTCCCTAGCCTGGTAAAATAGGAATCTTGTCTACCATATCGGTAAGAAACAACAAATGGAACTATGAAAAAAAAGGCTGGACGAAGAGCGCTGGAGGGATCAACGCAGCCACACTCGAGAGGAGTTGGACCACTGTGCCATGACTGGGAGGAGTTAGTTCGCTAGCTATGAGGGAGCATAGGGAATCGTGAGGGATGATGGGGATCGGGTGGAACCATGGAAGGTGAGAGTGAGCTGGAGGGAATCTTCAGCAGAAACACATTCAGGTCCTAGCAAATAAAGACACTAAGGTACGTGGGTAATCCGGCGTGTGGTTATTATTTATCGATAGGGAATGTGCACTGTGTTCTTTCGTTTTAGATTCCTTTTATGGAAAATATGCGCTACAGACAATAATAATGTTGCTAGTCCTAGCAAAAAAAGACACTGAGGTACGTGGGTAATCCGTCACGGACAAGCGTGTGGTTATTATTTATCGATAGGGAATGTGCATTGTGTGTTTTTGTTTTAGATTCTTTTTGTTGGAAATATGCGCTAGAGACAATACTAATATTGCTATTATCATATTTCATGTCCATGATAAATATTTATAGTCTATGCTATAATTGTATTAATCCGACACATTATACATGTGTGGCTTCATAAAAAACACTGTGTCCTTAGTAAGCCTCTACTTGACTAATATAACTCATTCATTAGGGATGGTTATGGTTTCCTAACCATGTGATGACCCCCAAGTGCAGGATATCAATTGTAATACCTTTCAATAAGAAAAGGTTGTCGAACCCACGAGGAACTGAAGATACTGGTTACCAAGTTTGACAAGTAAATCAATAAAGCATGAAGTGGTTTTGTGTTTTGGGTTTATGGTTCGCAGTAATATAAATTGCTGAAAGTAAATTGCACTAAATAGATGCTATTAATAACAGAAAGCCCAGTACTCTATGCAACATGAGGACAAGGTCAAGTGTATGTTTTTATATGTTACAAGAGTTTCCGAGGGCAGCATGGATTTACTTAACATATACTACACGATATGGTGAATTGCCAAGTTTAGTTCTCTTAGGGCGAAGCCTAGTTTAGGTGCAGCCATAGATATGAGCAAGTACACCCCTTATGATGGATCTTATAGACATTTTTATGAGCAAACATAGGAATCATTAAGACATAAATGTCTCACCTTAGCAGTAACTTCATGAGACCCCGATATAAATCCCTCCAATTCGACTCAAAGTATTGGAAAACGGTTTCTATCATTCCATCACTCCCAATCTTCTTCATTGCATTAAAGTGCAGCCCTATGAGCCCATATAGGTGAAGTGATATGCATTCGACGTGCGCACATCACCATCATAGAACAACATAAAAGATATAAACTTGACCAAATACTCACTGCATATTATTTGGAAATCATAGCCAATTCATCCTATGCCCTCAGGAACATGGGGATCTACTCACAAGTATCAAACATGATATGGATTGGTGGCACATGGATTATAACACAAATCTGAAAATATAATCTTTCCATCAAATAAAGGCATGTTACCAATCACAATAATGTAAATAGCACTTAAACAATATTTAGGGTTCAATTAATCACAAACTATGAGGGAAACGAGGTGGATCTTGGACATGGAGATGGTGATGATGTTGGTACCGATGGAGATGTTGAGGGAGAGGCCTACCCCTAAGCCAAGGAGGAGTGGTGACGACGGTGGCGTCGATTTCCCCTTCACCGCAGGCTCCGTCACAACATGATCTACCCTCCCGGAGTAGGAGAGGACTTTCGTCTCCATCGCGCCTCTGTAAATCGTGAGAAAAATATGACGTAGGTTTTTTGGCGAAACGGTGGCGTCTGTAAAAAGGGAGAGCCAAGATAATGGCCGAGGGCCAAATAGGCCTAGGTGGCGCGTGCACCATGGTGGGCTACGCCACCTGACCTCTTTTGGTCTTCGTAGCTCCCCTTGTGTGATTCTTTTGCTCCATGGTCCATCTCTTGATGAAAAATTGATAGGGTATTTTTCCTCCGATTTATTGATGTTCTTTAGGTCTCTGAAATAGCAAAATATGAAAAAGAAGGTTTTCTGCCTCCCAGAAATTAAATACCAATAGAGGGGACTGTGTAGGAAAATCCCGTAAATCATCTAAAAATGCATAAATAATGATAGAACAATGCAAATAACATTCTAAAATGATCATATATGTTGCTATTATGATGATGTAAAATGCACGTATCAACTCCCCCAAGCTTAAACCTTTGCTCGTCCTCGAACAAATAAGTGAATAGATCATATCATGCATCAATGAACTTATGGTTGATAAAATAAAATATGAGCATGGCATCATCAAATTATGCATATTCACTTGTCTTAAAAGATTTTATAGACTAACAACCATAAAAATGAGGGCAACATAGATAGGAGTTCTTGCAACTACTCCTTACTTTTGAACAAGACTAAACATTGTATGTTGGACCATTGAACATGCCTCATTTTATTTTATTTTTGAATACATGGTATTTACCGTTCTATTTTTTATATCACTTTTTACCTTTGCAACAAAGATAAATTCTCATACAATAACTAGTTAAAGAGGAGAATTTTTAAACAATAAGATACACATGAAGTTCAACTTTGTCGAACACTTTTACCACTTTTAATGGCATCAGTTAAGGGTCTTACCTCCTAATAACCAGTATAAACCTTATTCATGAACCTTTCAATCATGTCATATACTCTATCCATCCTTTTCCTTTCACTTTCCATGGCTAACCGAATCGTCGGGTGCCTGCCTTTTCATTCACTTTTTTATAAAGCATATGTATTAAAATATTCATGATCCGCAGTTTACTCATTGATTACTAAATTAAACAAGAGTATCTCATGTCCTCTTGTTACCATCTATTCCTAACTTTTTATTCTACAAAACCACAACTCTATTCCAAATTCAGGATATTCTTTTTGATTTTAATTGCTGGGATCTTTCCTCTTGTTACAAGTTTTTATTTGTTGACATAAATTCTATAATTTTCCAACACAGTCAAGTTAATTTAGTTCAAGGAAAGATGTAACTGAAATTTCTAGATATGATACGCATACCTACATGCGTGTTACCCATAAATCTCCAAACAAGAGAATCATGGAAGACACCATACTTTATATTTCATTAAAAACTACTCAACCAAGGATACATGATGATGTTCTAAGAGCTATTTAAGCATTGAGATAATCGATACCTAATAGATCCAATCATGTCCAACCTAAAAAATCACGACTAGATGAAATACGATGAACTAAAAAGCATAAAAGTGAACTCCCCAAGGTTAGATTGTTGTTTCTGGGTCTTTCTCCTTAGCATCGGTCTCCTCATAATAGATGTCCCACTCCTTGAGATTCTAAGGATAGGGTCTCCTATTGTAGAATGATAGTGCTGGATCGTTGAACTTGGTGGAGGCAGCCTCAACAATCTTTTTGAAGCAATCTTCATACTCACAGTTCTGGTTCTCCACATCCCACATGAGGGCTTGGAACCTATCCAGTTGTGTGAGGGTGTGTTGATGGTATAATTTGGCTAGCTGGTTTGTACCACCGGCCAAATTAATTTAGAAGGGTCTGATTAAATTATTGATTAACACATATATTCAAACTTGTTGTTTAGTCTAAAATGCAGGAATGATCACAGTTTAGTACAGATGGTTTAGCGGTAAATCAGTGTAAAATGCTATTTATTCAAGACAAATATATGGAGAATATAGCGGAGTAGTAACTACGAGGACAAGCACACAACAGATTCTACGATGCATCGAGCCAACCTGCTACTGCCTATCTGTCTGGGATATCAAGATGGAATATGTTTGCAAAGGTTGTTTAGTCACCTAAGGAAAACAGCCCAACAGGAAAAATCTCATGCATGCACATTAATCGTTCGTTACCTGATGTCATTAGCATGGTGGCCGAAATATTCTCTTATTTCCTTGGCCCGGGAGTATTTGTACGTGACTTTTTCTAGAGTTATTACGATAACTAGGAGAATAGATAGGCAGGTATTGATTTATACTTCCTCTGTTTAGGATTATTAGTCTTAAGGACCAAGTTGCTAATATCAAGGACCAAGTTGCTAATATCAAGACGCTCCATAACTCTCTCTTATTAATCTATACATGCATCAATAGCTTTACATGCATGATTGAAGTGAGAGAAAAAAGAGAACATACATTGAACAAGATAGGCTAATAAATAAGATAGCTCTTATAATCTCAAACAATATAAAAAAACTATTCAAACATATAATTTCAAACAGAGGTAGTACATGACAACCGACTTGAGGAAGGGCAAATCCTATTCGGTTTAGTCTACGTGTTTTGTAGCTGCACGCAAAGTCCTGCGCCTTATATAAAGGCCTTGGCCAATTGAACGAAACCCAACCAGTCGATCTATTCACAAAAAATACATTTTACTTCTTTACATACTTTGTTTTCATTGTTTTTCTTATTCCGAGCCCTAGAAGCCCTAGTGTAACACCCTCGAATTGGCCCTATGCAAGTTCCAGCCATTCCCGTCAAACTCACATAGAAATAATTCAAGGATGTCCACTAGGCACTTGTGTGCGAGTGAAAAACGAAACATACTATATATAGTATATATATATATATATATATATATATATATATATATATATATATAACAAAGACTCAACGAGTCAAGAATACAAATATATAGTACAAAGATCCAAGTCATCTGAAAAATGATACAACATCCGAGTACGGATAAGATGCAAATGGGGCTAAGAGCACCTGAAGGATAACCAATGGCACCCATAACCCTGCCCAGGCCAAGCCGGAAGAGTAACCCTGCTAACGATATCGAACTCGTACTTGTTAAACAAAAGGGGTGCCGACAAAGGTGAAAGGAAAAATGGAGCAGTCAGTACTGAGGCCAGCACACGGCGAGTCTAGAATTCGGCGGCTCTCACTTACATAGGTATGGTGGACTGAAGCGGCAGCGAAGCATGCACTAAACAACCTATAGAGACTCGATATAACTGGAGGCTATTAGAGAGGGATAAGAAAGACCTATTCCGATCCAACCTAATACTAACACCAAACATACCCATCCAGGTATTTCCCCCTCGAGACCAAACGAGAAAGTCATTCTGAGGAAACACACACAGTTGATAGTTTTATTCATTCATTCCATGATGGTTATCCAACTTACTAGTCATATCAGATTCAAGTAATATTATAACAGTAATTCTTTAGTTATAGTTATCTATGATTGAGAAACTGTGCTCCAAGTCGTCCATAACCGCGGACATGACTTTTCGAAAAGATTTAACCCTGCAGGGGTGCACCAAAGTATCCACACACACTTCAACCCTTGTTGTCAGATCCGATATGTGCACGATCATGAAACATACACCCAACGTCATGTCGACGGGGCCTCGGACACGGCGTTTCCCAGACCCAAAACAAGTACATGGGGCCACCCCACTAAGCTACCCGCAACGAAGTCGGCCGTCTCCGATACGGACCCAGGGTATGTGGCGATGGCTCTCAACGTCTGGGAATCCGAAAATGTGACTGGGCTTATCGATACAGCGGAAATGTGGCACGAGGTTCCTAAATAGTATAGGCGCTCCACACGCAATCGTAATTAAAGCAGTAAAGATGGCATAAGTACATGATAGTAATAAGGCTCCAAACTAGTTTCTGGCTCCCAACACAGTACTTTGTAATCAAGTAGTAAGTTGATGGGGTTCCCACACACCCACATGTGGTTAGCACGCTCGATCTCGGAATAGGTGTCAAGAACTCGGGTCCTAGGTGGACACAAGAGGGCGGTTAAAAACCAAATATTGACTATTACTCATCGGTGGCTCTGCATTATATCTATTTCCAGCATTTTAATTAACAAGTTATATTAAAAGCCATGATCATCTCCACCATTAAGCATTTTCCAACCTTCCAATAACGATGAACGACAACGACACGAAGCAGCACCTGAGCAAGCAACTACAACTCTCAAGGTCGACGGTCTATCAAACAAAAGGTAATAGGATGTGTCCAAGGCAATATAGAGGTTGCAAGGAATATAAATGGTGCATGGAAACTAAGGCATCGCAACACGGATAGCAATAGATCAACATGAGGAAGTAAAGACTATAAATGCAAAATAGGTACAAAGGGGAGAATGCTCGTCTAGGAAACATTGCCGAAGGTTCATCTGAAGAACGGGGAGAAGCTCACATCAATTCAATGACCTAATCCGTGAAATAGCAAAGCACTAAAAGGAACACTGAATGCACTATTTAATACTACGGCAGAAGATCGGGAATGATGCATGTATGATGCATGACATGGAAAATATGCGATGCAACTAGGCAATATTAAGCGGATTCAGGATCCCGACAATTAATTATAAGGTTCATGTTGTTTAGATACCCCGCAATTTAAATGTTACATAAACAAGGCAAAACATGGCATCGGTTCGTTACACAAATTTAAATGAAGCCAATATAAGACTAGAATAACCCGCATATGGTCTCCATATTTAATTATGGGGTGAATCGACATAATGCCCCCAAGCCACAAAATATGTATGCGACATGAACAATTTAATATGCAATAAGTAGATAGATAGCAATTTATAAAATAGGGGCTCGGAAAAAGGGGTCACACATTAGGGTTCGGCACCGATGGTCCTGGTGTTCGACTGGGTTAGATCCGGGGTCTCGAGGTTCGAAGGGATCGGTCTCGGTCGTCGGATCCGAGAAGGAGAACTTGGTGCGGCGTTGGGTTTAGGATCGGTCTTCAGATCCGAGAGGGAGAAGAACGCCGGGTGCGGTCTTTGGGTCCGGGAAGGAGAACTCGGTGCTCTATGTCGAAGGCCTCAGGGTCACATCTTTGGTGTCGATGGCGGACTTGGGTCTGGGTGTCAGGATCTTCGAGCGGAGAGACACAATCTTCTCATGGACATCACCTCATCTATATGACCATGTTTATGCATCATCACCTGATACGCCACAAAAGCATCACTTCACTTCACCTCACCAACAGATCAACGCATCAAGTTGTAACAATACAAGGAGTCACTGATGTAGAAACTACAACATCATCACGAAAATAGCAGGAAGCTAGGGGATAACTGTGTGTCCTTGACACATCTGGCAGCTGTCTGTGCACACAGCCAGGGAACAGAGGCAGCAGGGGCCCTTCGACGAGCATGGAGACAGCGAGGAGGCCATGGGACAGCCATGGCCATGGGTGGAGGGGATGACACCGGTCGGAGTGACCTCTGCAAGAAACACCATAGAAGGGGAACCCGACAGTGGGCGCAGTTATTGGCTTGATGCAGAGCGCGAGGAATTACGAGACGAGGGCGAGCCAGCAATCTTGAGGCAGGGTTAGAGAGGTGGCGACTAGCACAGGGCAAGGCGGCAGACTTGCAGACTCGCGCGGGAGGCCTGCCGCGGAGAAGGCGGTCGGATGTCAACATCCAGATTTTTAATCCCAGATGCCTGTTATGCCATACATCACAATCCCAGGATTACCATTTTTGCGAGACATAATAGATTGGATATCACAGTAGATCATCCATTACAAACCATAATAAGGTCTTATACAAATAAAGAATCTCATGATCCAGTCTTAATACAAACAAGTAGCGAAATAAATAAGCGTAGCGGTGGGCTCCATCTTCAGTGTCACAAGCAATGCTGATGATGGGAGATGATCCTAGTTGTCATAGCCGTCCTGCTGTCCTTCTTCCGGATAGTCCTCCTCATAGTCTGGCCACGGGAATAGCCAGGGACAAAGCCATGAGTACTCTTTAAGTACTCGCAAACTATCACTAACAAATAAGGTAGTTCTAGTAGGAATGCTAAACTCTAAGTTTATATGCAAAGCTAAATTTGAAACCTAAGCTGAGTTTAGAAACAAAGAAAGATAAAATAAAGTTCTAAATCACCTAAGTGGGAACTTAGTTTTCATAGTCACAACCCTATTGTGGTCAAGTCAAGTCACAACATTTCATAAGTCATTTTGAAAACATCTGACGACGGAACAGTATGGCCACTCCAACTGTCCATGATCACCGACGCGACTATTTGAATAGTTTGACACTCTGCATAGGTGGTACACTTTCACCACAAAATTTGATACATCCATCAGGGATAACCCTGAATCATCATACTTAGTATGCGGATAATCAATCATAACCTTTCCTTTACACACTCTAGTATAAGCACCTCTCCTATAAGCTTGGCCTCCCAGCCATGGCCATCTACCATCCTGGGCACTGCATAGGTGGACAACATCAAGAGGTAGCCTCATCTCAAACCACTTTCGCGAGGGAAGCAATACTAATGCATTAAACTTCTGGCTAAGCCTTACCCAATTCAGGTATTGTGGTTGTATGGTAAAATTGGAATGGTATCGCATCCGAACCCAACCATTAGTTTTTATAAAGAGCTAAGGCTCATGCCTCAACATTTCCATCATCATAAACCATTTGTGTTTGTCAACACATGTCAAAACATCTCAATAGAATGACTCATCATTCCAAGGTTTTCATAAGTATTTTCACCAAGTATTCCCATCTAAAGTGATCAAGTTTTATGCTTAGCACTAGCTACTAAGTTAAGAGTGTTCACTAAGGTGGGATGCTAATCTCAATCTCATGCCACAGAATGACATTTAGGATAGGCCAAGTTTTATTCTCTTTAAGCTATCTATACTACTTTCCAAAATCTCACCAAGCATTACTAAAAATAAAGAAACTTTGGTAAAGTAAAAAGTAAAGCTTGCAAGTAAAACTTGGGATGGGTATAAATAAAAAATGTATAACCAAAGCATGCCTAAAGAATTTGCTCAAGTTAAGGGGGCAAGTGTTAACTTGCTTAGTTCTAGCTTGCCTTGATTTGTGCAGTGATTAAAGTTCTCCTCGTCTTCTTCGGGGTAGAACTCCTCCTCCTCGTAGACTTGGTTGGTACTATCATCTATAAATACATACGGGATACACAATCACCAAACAATACTTAACTAGTCTATTTAACACACTAAAGCACACACTTGATGATCTAGCATCATCACACTCATCACAAGATTTAAAGAACTAGTTTCATTTATTTTATTTGAGAAAAGTAATTTTTACTCATTGAAAATATTTAAGATTTAATATTCTCCAATTAAAATATGGGATCATGTGGACACATTTCATCACCACATATTCTAATACATGGGAATGTATTTTAAATGTTTGATCATATTTCACTAAGTTTAAGTTTATTATTTAAATGACTTAAAGTGACTAGAAATGCCCTAATAGCATTATTTTGGTACTAGTACAAAGTCACTGCATGCAATCCTAGATATTATTACATATTCAGATAGATATTGTCAAATGTGATTTTTGAGAGTTGGAATCAACTCAAAAGCTATTATGGTTGATTTTTGAAAAATGTTTAAATGTAGAAAAGTCGATGTCTTGTTAGTTTTGCTATAGGTGATCTCTAACTCTGATTGATTTAAATCCAACGGGCTTGGATAGATATTTTAATTAGCTTTCTAACAAAATTCGAATCATGCATTTTGGTTTAGTGAATCTTTCTGAGTTGATTTTTAAACAAGTGGACAGAATCTAGTTTATATCTAAATAGAAAAACATCTATTTGAATATGTGGGCTAGTGCGGGAAAACTAACGGGCCGTCCCAGTGGCGCTCCGTGACACAAACGGCAACTGACAGGGGGGTCCGCATGTCAGCGACTAATCCTAAGCGAAGCGGTACGGGTCAATCTCAGTCGTGTGATTATAACAAGAATCGACGGCCGTGGTTCATCGTTTCCGGTGAACAGCTCCGGCAAGATCAAACCCTAACGCGGCACGTTGGAGGTACGTGGGGGCTTACCAGGTCTCCAGCTAGACGTGGCGATGGGGGCGATCGAACTGGGGGACGACGATGGTTCTAGGCGTGGTTGTGGCGGCTTCTGGGGCAGTCGCAATCAACAGCGCCTCTTCTCCTCTGCTGCAGCAAGATCCGGCAAAATTCCGGCGAACGGCAGCCCGCCTTGCTCCGGTGATGGGGTGGAAGGATCAGTGGAGAGAGGGGAGTGAGATGATGTGCAGAATGAGGTTGGGGGTGGCCTCTATTTATATTTCGACAAAGAGACCGAACAGGATGGGCTGGCGTCTCCGGCGAGGGTGGTACAACATGCTATCGTCGTGGCTAGAGGTAGGGGACGGTGCACGGTCTGCCGGCGGTCATCTATGGCATAAAGGCGTGGCTAGGGGTGATACGTCCAAAACGTATCTACTTTCCCGAACACTTTTGCTATTGTTTCTCCTCTAAACTTGTGTGATTTGGATGCAACTAACACGGACTGACGCTGTTTTCAGCAGAATTACCTTTGTGTCTAGTTTTTGTGCAGAAAATCAACTAGCAGGAAAAATGCCGGAAAATATGCCAAAAATCCTATTTCACCAGAAGACTCACGGAGCCAGAATACGAGACGGAGTGGGGCTGGGGCCTGGCCACACCACTTGGCCATGCGGGCTGGGCCTGGCCACGCCAGGGGGTGGTCTGGCCGCCCCAGGCACCCCCTCGGTCTCCCTCTTCGCCTATAGGTTGCCTTCTAACCTAAAAACTCATGAGGGGTCTAGGTTTTTCTAGAAGGAGTTCCGCTCCGCCGCCACCACCAGATTCCACGATACGGAACCAGAAACTCTGTTCTGGCACCCTACCGAGACGGGGAATTGGAGGAGATCATCGCCATCGTCATCACCATTGCTTCTCCATCGACCATCCATGTTTCCCCCATCCATGAGTGAGTAATCCCCTGCTGTAGACTATGGGGATGGTAGGGATTGGATGAGATCGTTCATATAATGGCATCAGATTGTTAGGGCATGGTGCCTAGTATCTTCTATTAGTGCTTTTTGACTTTGTTGCGACTTGTTATGCTTAATGCTTGTCACTAGGGCCCGAGTGTCATGATTTCAGATCTGAACATGTTATTGATTCATTATGATAGTATTGTTTATGGTCTTACCTACAAGTTGTATACACACGTTGTTGTCCAGAACCAATGGCCCCGAAGTGACAAAAATCAGGATAACCGGAGGGAATGGATTTGATGTGAGGATCACATGTGTTCACGGAGTGTTAATGCTTTGCTCCGGTGCTCTATTAAAAGGAGCACCTTAATTGCCAGTACTTCCCTTGAGGCCCCGCTACAAATGGGCTGGTAGGACAAAAGATGTTGTGCAAGTTCTCATTGCGAGCACATATGACTATATATGGAACACATGCCTAGGATTATCTAGTACTTGGATGCTTTATCTTATTTATCTGCAATTGCCCTATGTTTTGATTGCCATGTGAATTGTATTGTCCATGCAACGCCCGTTCATCCATCCCTATGCCTACCACACTCGAATCCTACTGTTTACTGCAATTGTTACTACTGTCTTTACTTTACTACTGCTGCTACTTTACTATTGCTACTACAAAACTGTTGCTACTGATAAACTGCTGTGAGCAAGACTGTTTCCAGGTGTAGCTGAATTGACAACTCAGTTGTTAAGGCTTATAAATATTATTTGGGTCCCCGTGTGTCGAATCAATAAATTGGGTTTCACTTCCCTCGAAAATACTGCGATACACCCCCTATACTTGTGGGTCATCAAGACTATTTTCTAGTGCCTTTGCCGGGGAGCATAGCTTTATTTATCAAGTTCACTTGGATTCATTGTTGTTCGCTGCCTTCCATCCATCATGGGTAAGTCTCATGATGGCAAGGTCCCTATTTTACCATCCACTACAAGAAGAGGTACGTTTCTGAACACCTCTGTTTCTCTTGATTCACCATCTGTTATGAGTAAGTTCCTTACACCACCACATACACATGCTACACACACTACTACTACTGCTGAATCTGAAACTTCTGATACTTATGATGCTACTTCTACTATGCTTGATAAGAGTGGTTCATTAGGTTCTTTCCTAGATGCTACAATTGCTAGAACTATAGCTGGAAATACTGAAACTCCTAATGAAGACACTACTACACCTGTTAGTTCACCTATGTCTAGAGAAAGCTATGATATTGAAGACGGTTATGTTGAGATGACCGATGAATTTATTAAAGAATGTCAAAACACCCATGATAGGAGTGCTGCTAAGAGTCTCCTTGAGAGGCGTACTATTAGACCCAAATTGTCTCCTAATGCTAAGTTTGCTGCTTCTCCCATAAACATTAAAGATAAAGATTGTGATCTCTCTCTTGATTTATCCTATATAGCTATTGTTGAGAAAGAACCTTTTTGTGGGACTAAGAATGAAAGTGCAGTAGCACATATGACTGAGCTTTCTACCATTAGTGGCCTGTATTCTGATGATATTAAGATGCACACCTACTTTGTTGCTAAAATTTTCCCCTTTTCACTTAAAGGAGAAGCTAAAACTTGGTTTAATAATTTACCTCCTGGATCTATTGATAGCCCTAATTGCTTGATTAGTACTTTTGTGTAGAAATATTTTCCTCCTAGTGCTAGACATGCTATTTTGCAGGAACTTTTTGATTTTAAACAGAGAGAAAAAGAGATATTGCCTGAATCATGGGCAAGGTTTTGTGCTTTGATTCATCCATAGGCTAGATGTCCATTACCTAAGAACGAGCTTCTTGATATATTTTATAATGGACTAACTGAAGAATCTAGGACATACCTGGATAGTTGTGCTGATTGTGTTTTCAGGAATAGGACTCCCAAGGAAGCTGAGGAATTAATGGCTAAAATAAGCAAGAATTATGAAGACTGGACTCCTCCTGAACCAGCTATACCTGAAACAATTATACCTGAACCAGCTATACCGGCGCCTATACCATCATCTAAGAAGAGGGGAGTCATTGAATTGAATGATGAAGTGATGAAGGAAGCCAATAAATGTCTTAAGGAGAGGGGAATTAAAGCTGCAGATGTCAAGAATTTACCTCCTATAGAAGAATTGTGTAAGCCAATTCCCCATTCATCCACTATTGAGGTACACCCTCTCCAACACTTTGATGAAGGTGATATCCCTTACTCTAAACCTCCTGATCAATGCTCAGAAGAATTCGATATTTTTATTGTTAAACAAGATAATTTTAATAAAAGGGTGCAAAATCATCTAATGGAAAACACTAGAGCTATTGTTGAGTTAAAAGATATTGTGGAAAGAACCTCTAATGATATTAAAATGATTGTTAAACATTTTCAAATGGTTCAAACTCAAATAGATCAACTTACTAAAGTGCAAAAGACTTGCTAATTAATACTGCCAAGGAAAAACATGCTTACGAGATTAGAACTAGAAGTGGTGCTGCTACCCAGGATCCTCTATATCCTGAGGGGCGTCCCAAAAGAATTGAGAAGGATTATCAACAAGCTGAAAATAGTGGTACTACTCGTAAGAAAAGAAAAAAGAAACATAAAACTATTGTAGAACCCTCTAAACCTGGTAAAGATCCTAATAGTATATCTATTTCTGATGCTGAAACTGAAAGTGGTAGTGAAGAAAATGATGTTCCTGATAAAGAAAAAGTTGAAGAAGAACCTGAAAAGCACACTAAGAATACTAAATACACTAAGGAAGATTTTGTTGCTAAGAAACATGGTAATGAAAGAGAGCCTTGGGTCTAAAAACCTATGCCTTTCCCTGATAAGAAACACAAGTCAAAGGAAGATGAACACTATAATAAGTTTTGTGAGTGGATGAAACCTTTATTCCTGCAAATTCCTTTGAATGATGCTATTAAATCGCCTCCTTACTCAAAGTATATGAAGGATATTGTCTCGAATAAAAGGAAGATCCCTAACGAAGAAGTTTCTACTTTGCTTGCTAATTATTCCTTTAATGGTAAGGTTCCAAAGAAACTTGGAGACCTAGGGATTCCAACTATTCATTGCTCTATTAAAAATAGTTATGTTAGGACTGCTTTGTGTGATTTGGGAGCAGGAGTTAGTGTCATGCCTTTTTCTCTCTATAAGAGACTTCAACTTGAAAATTGATACCAACTGATATATCTTTGCAAATGGCTGATAAATCTACCACTATTCCTGTTGGTATATGCGAGGATGTACCTATTCAAGTGGCTCATAATTGCTTGATATTAACTAATTTTGTTGTGCTTTAAATGCCTGAAGATGATAATATGTCTATTATTCTTGGGAGACCTTTTCTTAATACTGCAGGAGCTGTTATTAATTGTAATCAAGGAAAGATGACCTTCAATGTTAATGACAAGGAACATACTGTTTATTTCCCCAAGAAGATTGATAGGACTTATGGTTTGAATTCAATTGAACATGTGAGGGCATTCAAGTTGGAGAAATATATTGTCCCATACCAAGAGAAAAATTTGAAACTATTATGATTGGGACCATTGCTATCAAGGTTGAGGTAACATAATCATTAGTGGAATACAAAGTTTTGTTTCATATAAAATTGTTTTGGTAACAAGACTTGATCAACCTTGTTAACAAAAGGATTTCATTGAATAAAACAATGTTTTCACCATGATTATCTCCGCTTACTTCTATTCTATCCATTTTAGTTTTTGCTTTCGTTTAGTTTTCTTTTTTGTTGTTGGTTGCTTGCATATTAGAGTGTCTTAGAACTTCTGTAGTTCTAGCCTTGTTTTGTCATTGCATCATTCCAAAAAAATCTTTCTGTCAGAAAATCATTCATCTAGACCTTAAAATTGCTCAAAAATAAAGTGTCTCAAAAAATTCTAGAAAATTCATATTAAATTTTTACGTGAAAAAAGGGGCAGAGGAGTACCTGGAAGGTACCAGGGGGCCCACCAGGCAGGCACACCACCTGGTGGCGCGGCCAGCCCAGGGGCGCACCTGCCTATGGTGTGGGCCACCCCTGGCTCTCCACTCACTCTCTCACTTGCCACTTTCTTCTCTCTCCTGAGTAAACACCAGTTCATTGCTCGAAATCACGTTCTTGCTGTGCTTGCCCTTGATTTTTCGATCTCCTTGCTCAGCCCATCTTTGCTGCTGAAATTTGGAGCAATTGTTCTCCGGTATGTGACTCCTCCGCTTGTCCAAGTAGATTTGTGTTTAGTGGTTTATATCTTGAGTATTTTGCTGTTGTAGGTGACAGGTTTTGAGAGCTTGTAAGCTTGTTCAATGCTTAGAGATATAGTTTTGATGCATGTTTAGGCCTCTACAAGTCCCTATGAGTAGTGCCCTTCATTATATATTCACTTTGCAATCACTTGTTTAATAGATGTTTAAATTTCAGAATATCAAAGATGAACAACCATACCTTTGGAGAAATATTTGAGAGGGATGCACCTATAAGGTCAAGGCCCTCAAGATCGGCCTCTCAGTTTAGGCCATCATACAACGAAGATCTCATTGCACCTCACATTGGTAATGAAGGAGATGATGGGGATGCTCACCCATCTACTTTTCCTTGTTTTACTTTCTTACAAGCTGCAGGGATTCTTGATGATTTCTTGCTACTGATTCAGAGGGTTGGTTTTACCTCATATATGCAAGATGAGAGTGAGCAATACGCTATGCTCACCAAAACTTTTGTTGAGAGCTTCGTTTTTACTAACATGCCCTATCAGTCAACTATTTCTTTTAGAATCTATAATCTGCCCTTTACCATGCCATCGGAAAGATTTTGCAGTATCATAGGTGTGGGCATGACGGGGACCGTGAAGAAGATTCAAGGGCGATCCGCTGATTTGCTGGAGCTCTATCGAGGGGTGACCAATGACGATGACCGCGTAACTCAGCGCGGGAAGATAAGAAACATCCAACTCCCTGCTCTTAGATAATTTGCATATTATCTTACTACTAGCGCTCTTGGTAGGGAGAATACGAGTAATATCTCCAACTATCATTTAGCCTTCCTTGTTGTTGCGCTTAACAATGATACTCGGTACAACCTTGGCTCTCTTATTGCTCGCCGCCTAGCTGCTAGGGGGCCTATTTATGGGGGCATCATCGCTTCACGTATGGTCAATGCATTAGAGCTTTTGGTGGATCTCAATGATACTATATTGGCACCACAAAGGCTTGACCTTGCTGCCATGAAAACAGATCACTTCGTGACTGCTGATTCTGATATGGACAGTTTAGTATATAGGATGTTGTTTACTGACGGGGATGAGAGGGAGATCCCTTTGCTGCAATCTACTTTTTTTAGTGTTCATAGGAGGCCGTGGTTGTGCTCCAAGGAGGAGGCGGGCGAGTATCTCTGCTTGCTGGGTTTCCACAGGCAGCACCAGGAGGATGTGCCCTCCTACGATTACTCTGCGCACTATGGTGGGGTGTCTTCGAGCTCGCACCAGGACGAGGGTAACTCCTCACCGTACTACAGAGGCGCTCCATCCTGGCCAGCTTGGGATTGATACCCACTTCGGCCAAAATCCTAAGCTTGGGGGGAGGTACACCGACATCACACTCATCTACATATCGTTTTGTGTCGGTGCTTTGTATATTCATGTTTCGTTCCCTTTTTAGTTTTCGTTCTTTCTTTGTTTTTTATTTCTAAAACACAAAAAGACCAAAAATATTTCTGTTGTTTCTCTTTGTTTGCTTCTTCTTCTTTTTTCCTTGGTTTGCTTTCCCCTTTTTGCTTTGTTTGAACTTTTCGAAAAACAACAAAAAGATTTTGCTTTGCTTGTTCTTCCTTTTTGGTTGTTGTTTTAAAAAGCGAAAATACCAAAAATATTTGTTGTTCTTCTTTGGTTTTGTGAGTTTTGTTGCAGGGTTCAGCAGTCCTCAGTGGAATTTGGTTTCATATTATTATTCAAGCCACACAAGTGAAGGGCAATAATGAGGATTAATGACAACTTGAGGTGTGGTAAGAGGCTGGTAACGAACTCTATTTGTTTTCATTTTTGTACATATACTCATCATTGTGGGCATGCTTAGTCTGTTCATGTAGGGTGTATGTTATTCATGGATGCTTAGTAGTTCTTGCTTTCATATGATTAGTTCCAGCTTGCTAATAGTTTGTAGCATGTCATATGAATGTTTGCTTGCATTACTCTATTCATAACTTGGTATGACACCGTGGTATCCTCCTCTGAATGTTTCACTTGAATTGACTTGGCACATGCTCAAGCATGCATATGACTGAAATAATCAGTTAAGCCTCGATGAATTATTTTGCCTCAGGGGTCTTGAATCACTTTCATGCCATGATTAGTCCTGTTTTGTTGCAAGCATGATTATGACAATTACTGCTCTCTCGTTTGTCGCTCTCCTACTATTGCTAGCCTTCACTTTCACTGAGTATGTCTTACTCGTGTTTCCAACTCCCTAAAACCAAATATTGCCAAAAGTGTCCACCATACCTACCTATTAGCATTATTTGCTATTCCGTGCATATTAAGTATGCCTTGTTTTCTTCCGAATAAAATGTTTGTTTGTTTTGGGAAAGCTAGTTAGTAAAGCTCTCACGAACTTGATGGCACACTTTATTTTCTTGCACTTAATAAACCTGAACCATTGCGTCCATCTATGTTGCGTATATGCTTGCGCTTTATAAGTTGAAGTTAGCAGAACCATGTATCATGGGGAACGCTTTCAACATTTCACGGGCACTTTGTACCCCGTTGATATCATGATTCTTTTGCTTATGGATCCCGGCGGTGTGAAATAAAAGGGGAACTTGTAAGTTCATGGAGTTTGTATATGTGTTAGAGAAACGCATGGGCCGCTAGCCTAAGCCATGCGTAATCATGGTGGAAACTTGCAGCATAACCATAATGAGCATTCTGTGAAGCATCCTCAATAAAAACCTATGCAAATAGCAAATAAAAAGATCACTGAGATGTTCATTGTCTGCTTGCCTTGTCATTTTGATTATGGGATAGCTCATGTATCATGTGCAAAGGGTACCCCGTTGGTGGTTCTCTATGATACATATGTACTTACAATGACAAGAGCTTACTTGTGACTGAAGTTGAGTAGCATGAGGTTCGGTATTCGTAAGTAAGGGGCATGAGATTTCAACTTATAACTTGTCAAGCATATCCTCTTAGTTGTGTCACTTTAACCTTGACCATATTAAAGATGCTTATGATAGGGGCAATGAGAGCTCAAAGCTAACGAATACCATACTTTCAACATTTGGAAGCCTTTCAAATTATTCAAAATCTGTTCATTTCCTTGTTGAGTCTCCACACATTCTATGAGCACTTTCTTGAGAGCATAGTTGTCATTCTTAGTATAATGTGCTTGTCTCAAAACTTGATTATTTGTGTTATGACTTTGATGCTTGTATGTTTGATATCTTTACTTCTAGTCTTCACCTGAAGTTCAGAGGTGCCTTGGCGTTCATAATCAAAGGCAAGAAAGATACCACTCTATTATACCTTGTTGTGAGCATTGTAATGTTGCTTATGTTTATGCTTCATGCTACTTATTATTTTTGAGTTGGAATCTCTTCATAGCTTGCAATGCCTATTAAGTAAACTTAGTTGCATGCTCCTTATTATGAATTGTCTAAGTAGTTGATCACATGCTGAGAATATATACATCATATGAAGCAAATGTGTTCGTGAAAGTTTCTTTTATCGCACTCAGTTTTCAACTAAATTGCTTGAGGACAAGCAATAACTAAGCTTGGGGGAGTTGATACGTCCAAAACATATCTACTTTCCCGAACACTTTTGCTATTGTTTCTCCTCTAAACTTGTGTGATTTGGATGCAACTAACACGGACTGATGATGTTTTCACCAGAATCACCTTGGTGTCTAGTTTTTGTGCAGAAAATCAACTATGAGGAAAATATCCCAGAAAATATGCCAAAAATCCTATTTCACCAGAAGACTCACGGAGCCAGAATACGAGACAGAGTGGGGCTGGGACCTGGCCACACCACCTGGCCGTGCGGGCTGGGCCTGGCCGCTCCAGGGGGTGGTCTAGCCGCCCCAGACACCCCCTCGGTCTCCCTCTTCGCCTATAAGTTGCCTTCTGACCTAAAAACTCTGGGGGGTTCGACGTTTTTCCAGAAGGAGTTCCGCTCCGCCGCCACCACTAGATTCCATGATCCGGAACCAGAAACTCTGTTCTGGCACCCTGCTGGGACGGGGAATTGGAGGAGATCATCATCATCACCTTCTCTTCTCCATCGACCATCCATGTTTCCCCCATCTATGAGTGAGTAATCCCCTGCTATAGGCTATGGGGATGGTAGGGATTGGATGAGATCGTTCATGTAATGGCATCAAATTGTTAGGGCATGGTGCCTAGTATCTTCTATTAGTGCTTTTTGACTTTGTTGCGACTTGTTATGATTAATGCTTGCCACTAGGGCCCGAGTGTCATGATTTCATATCTGAACATGTTATTGATTCATTATGATAGTATTGTTTATGGTCTTACCTGCAAGTTGTATACACACGTTGTTGTCCGGAACCAATGGCCCCGAAGTGACAGAAATCGGGATAACCGGAGGGAATGGCTTTGATGTGAGGATCACATGTGTTCACAGAGTGTTAATGCTTTGCTCAAGTGCTCTATTAAAAGGAGCACCTTAATTGCCAGTAGTTCCCTTGAGGCCCCGTTGCAAACAGCCTGGCAGGACAAAAGATGTTGTGCAAGTTCTCATTGCGAGCACGTATGACTATATATGGAACACATGCCTAGGATTATCTAGTACTTGGATGCTTTATCTTATTTATCTGCAATTGCCCTATGTTTTGATTGCCATGTGAATTGTCTTGTCCATGCAACGCCCGTCTATCCATCCCTATGCCTACCGCACTCGAATCCTACTGTTTACTGCAATTGTTACTACTGTCTTTACTTTACTACTGCTGCTACTTTACTATTGCTACTACAAAACCGTTGCTACTGATAAACTGCTGTGAGCAAGACTGTTTCCAGGTTCAGCTGAATTGACAACTCAGTTGTTAAGGCTTATAAATATTCTTTGGCTGCCCTTGTGTCGAATGAATAAATTGGGTTTAACTTCCCTCGAAAATACTCGATACACCCCCTATACTTGTGGGTCATCAAGGGGCGGTGGCATTTAGTCGAGCGCGGCTAGTGCTCTGTGCGGCAGAAGCGGCATTCGACGCGGCGCACGGGGGCTGCAGGTCAAGCGGCAGCGAGCGGGCATGTCCGGGCGGTTCCCGGGGTCGTGGCGAATCGGTGCGCGCGGGCTGCGGTCGAGGCGTGGCGTGTGCACGCTTGTCGGGCGCGGCGCTCTAGCATGTGCTCGGCATGGCGCAGACACGGTGGGCGCGGTTGTTCTACGGTGGTCTAGGGCTCGGCTCTGCTCGGGGAGGGGACAGAGGGCAGCGATGTGGCCTCGCCTACCTCCTAGGCGTCGTGGGCAAGCTCGGGGCGGTCTGCTGGGGCTTGCCCATGGTTGACTGGCATGGAGGGCTCGGGGTGGCTCGGCACTGGTGCAAATAGCAACTAGGAGTGGTGCATTGGTGCTGGTTGTGACTAGAGGGGACAAGGGGAGTGTAAAGGGGAAATTTGGTAGACAATGCATTGATCAAGAACAATAATAGTTAGGCCAGTTTAACTTTGTCTGCCAGGTGTTTGACACAATGCCCGCAGGAAGTTTAAATTCAAATTTTGAAAAGATTTTTGGTGTGTGATCTGATCTTATGCTTGGTAGTCTCTGGTTACTGGGAATTGTCAAGGTGAATTGGTTTGGTTGGTTTTTACAAAAGTGGGATCTTCTCATATGATTTGGATTCCATTTTCAAATGCCATTTAAAATTAGTGGCTAAGTGTTTTTGTAAGATTGTAAAGTGGGCCTTGGTAGATCTTTACTTGTACTAGCAAGGGGTGAAAAGAGTTGAGAAAGTTTCTGTTTTAAATTGACTTCTAGGAACACCTAAAGTGGCCTAGTGGATTAAAATTGTCAAAATGACCATGTGCATTATTTAATCTTATTTGATTTTTTTCTTTGGATTTTATTTGTAAATGGTCTAGATGATGTGACATTCACCTTTAAACCATTTCATATCATTTAGAACAATCAAACATGGCATTTACACACAATTCTATACTAATGCAACAAACACATGCATTCATAATTATTTTAATAATAAAAAGTTTTTTGTTAACCCTAAATTGGGTGATTTGAACTTTGATACCTTGATTAAAGATTTGGGATGTTACAAACCTTACCCCTTAAACAAAATCTCGTCCCGAGATTTAAGAAAAACTAGGAACTAAAGAGATCTGGAAACTCAGTCCTAATGTAATCTTCTCGCTCCGAAGTAGCTTCTTCTTCGGTGTGGTTGCTCCATTGAATCTTGAGAAATTTAATACTCCAGGTCCTGGTGGTTCTGAAGGCTTCTTCCAAGATATGGATGGGAACTTCACGATACGTCAGATCCTTGTTGATATCAATGGCTCGATGATCGATGTTCTTGAAAACTTTGGTCTTCTCTGGCACTTCTAAGAATTTGCGGAGTAACGAGATATGGAACACATTATGCATGGCTGACATCTCCTCTGGCAGTTCTAGTTGATACGATAGTTCTCCTCTGTGATTCAGAATCTTGAAGGGTCCAATATATCTGGGGGCTAACTTTCCTTTCAGACTAAAATGTTGCGTTCCCTTCAACAATGACACTTTAGGATACACGAAATCTTTGACATTGAAAGTCAGGTCTCTACGTCTCTTGTCAGCATAACTCTTCTGCCTGGATTGGGCGGTCTTGAGGTGCTCACGGACTTTGTGAACCTTCTCTTCAGCATAACTCTTCTGTCTGGTACGAAGATCTGACTCTCTCCTACTTGCGACCAATTCAAGGGGGTACGACACTTTCTTCCATATAAGAACTCAAATGGGGCCATTTGTAAACTGGCTTCATAACTGTTGTTGTATGAGAATTCTATGAAAGGCAGACAATCTTCCCATTTTGATCCATACTCTAGAACACAAACTCTCAAAATATCTTCTAAGATTTGGTTGACTCTTTTAGTCTGTCCATTGGTTTGCAGGTGATAAGCTATGCTGAAATTCAACTTGGTCCCTAATCCTTCTTGGACTTTCTACCAAAATCTCGAGGTAAATTGGGTTCCTTGATCCGACACTATGGTCTTGGGGGTTCCATGCAAACTGACGATTCTAGCAATGTACAACTCTGCTAGCTTCGAACTCTGGTAGGTTGTCTTGACAGGTATAAAATGGGCTACCTTGGACAGTCTATCAACTATGACCCAGATTGAGTCATTTCCCCTACTAGAAGTAGGCAAGCCGGTGATAAAGTCCATTCCGACGGAATCCCATTTCCATTCCGGAATCAGCAATGGTTGCAACAGTCATGCGGGTGTCTGATGTTCTGCTTTGACTCTCTAATAGATATCACACTTGGCGATGTAGCTTCCGATTTCTCTCTTCATCTTGTGCCACCAAAATTTCTCTTTCAAATCCTGATACATCTTCGTTCCTCCGGGGTGGATAGAATAAAGAGTATCATGAGCTTCTTGCATGATAACTTGTTTCAGCTCCGAATCTTCTGGCACACAGATACGTCCTTTGTACCATAACACTCCTTCATCATCTTCGATGAATCCAGGTACCTTTCCTGTACCAATACAACGTTTGATTCCGTCGATACTTGCATTTCCTTTCTGGGCTTCCTTGATTTGACTAATCAAAGTGGGTTGAAGTTCAATGCTAGCTAAAAATCCTTTGCTAACTAGCTCAGTTCTAAACTGCTCCAACTCTTCATGCAAACTTGGCTAGGCTTCTTTGATCATGGTGTTTAATCTACACGGCAATCTGCTAAGAGCATCCGCTACCACACTGTCTTTGTCGGGGTGATAGTGAATGTCAAGGTCATAATCCTTGATTAACTCTATCCATCTCCTTTGCCTCATATTCAGCTCCTTCTGAGTGAAAATATACTTCAAGCTCTAGTGATCTGAATAAATCTCACAGCGATTACCCATAAGGTAATGACGCCATGTCTTCAAGGCTAAAACTACAGCTGCTAGTTCAAGATCATGGGTAGGGTAGTTTTGCTCATGTTGCTTCAGTTGTCGGGCAGATATGCTATGACTTTGCCTTCTTGTATTAACACACATCCGAGACCAAACTTGGATGCATCACAATACACATCAAAAGGCTTCTTGATATCTGGCATAATCAATATTGGGGTTGAAATCAATCTCTTCTTGAGCTCTTGGAAACTTGCTTCACATTTGTCGATCCATTCAAACTTCTTGTCCTTCTTCAACAATTGGGTCATTGGTATTGCGATGCTCGAAAATCCTTCAACGAACTTGCGGTAATATCCCGCTAATCCGAGAAATGCACGGACTTGGGTTTGAGTGGTTGGGGCTTCCCATTCTTCAACATCTTTTATCTTGGCGGGATCAACAGCGACTCCTCCTGCCGACACAATATGTCTGAGGAATCCTACTTCTTTCAGCCAAAACTCACATTTGCTGAACTTGGCATACAACTGATGCTCTCTAAGGGTTTCAAGGATGATTCTCAGATGTTGCTCATGGTCTTCTTCTGACTTGGAATAGATAAGAATATCGTTGATAAAAACAACGACAAACTTATCCAGAAAATTCATAAAAATCTTATTCATGAGATTCATGAAATAAGCGGGGGCATTGGTTAATCCAAAAGACATGACTGTATACTCATACAATCCATATCTGGTGGCAAAGGTGGTCTTTGGAATATCCGTTACACGAATCTTGAGTTGATGATAACTAGTTCTAATATTAATCTTAGAGAGCACTCTGGCACCAGTCAACTGATCAAACAGATCCTCTATCTTGGGTAGTGGGTACTTGTTCTTGATGGTGACATCATTTAGCTTCCGGTAATCTGTGCACAATTGGTTACCTTCATCTTTCTTGTCGACAAACAAAACAGGCAATCTCCATGGCGATGCGCTTGGTTGAATCAAGTCTTTCTCCAGCATAGCATCCAGTTGCTTCTTCAGCTCTACTAACTCCGATGGGTTCATGCTATATGGTACCTGAGCTATGGGTCCTGTTCCAGGAATTAGTTCAATAATGAACTAAATATCCCGATCTGGGGGCATACCAGGCAATTCATCTGGGAGTACGTCGGGGTATGCATAGACTACTCTGACTTGGTCTTTTGTTGGTAGGGCTAGACTCTTGTTGCATTTGAACTGGCGGGGTAAGGTTTCAGATATATGTTGTACTGATACTCCAGAGCTACTGGTCATGGTGATGGCTTTCCTGGCACAGTCAATCAATCCTTTATGTTTCGACATCCAATCCATCCCTAGTGCTACTTCCAAACCTTTGGTTCCAAGTACTATTAGATTGGCATAAAAATCTATCCGATGTATTCTGATAGGTACCGCCTTGCAAATTTTTCTAGCTTTGGTGGTTGAACCAGGTATTTGAACTATCATAACATGCTTCAAATTGGTTGGGTGAATCTTACTAGTGCATGAAAATTCTTCGGTAACAAACGAGTGCGATGCTCCAGAATCAAACAACACTCTTGCTAATACTGAGTTAACTGAAAACATACCCAGCACGACATCTGGCGCTTCTTGGGCTTCTTCAGCATTCATGTGGAACAGGCGACTGTTGCAGTTGAGCGTGTTCCCTAGGGCAAATCTTCTTCCGGGCTAAACACGGCGTTGTTGCTGAGATGGGGCATTTACATTAGTGGTGGCTGCAATCTTCTTGGGACACTCGTTGGAGTAGTGACCCTTCACTCCACAGTCAAAACAAGTAATCTGGGACTTGTCCTTGGCCACAACAGGCACGGCATTGCTTCCAGTCCTTGGAGCAGTATTGTTGTTGTTGTTGTTGTTGGACTTGGGCGGTGCACGGTTGAAGTTGTTGGAGTTGCCGGGGTTGTTGTTGTGGTTTCCTCCGGACTTCACATTTCCTCCTCTACGGTTGGGGTAGCTTGGACGAGACATTGGGGGTCTATTGTTCCTTGGGGCATACCCAGCAGATGGGTTGGGGTGATACTTCTGGGTATTGTGGGATCCAGCTTGGTGCATCATTCGGTGCTTACGGTTGTCATTTGTTTGGTTGATCTTCCCTTCCATCTAGATGGCCAAGTCGACTAGCTCTTCGAGATCATCAAAACGGATGTTGACTAACACCGTCTGCATCTCATCATGTAGTCCGTTCAGGAATCTCTCCTTCTTCTTGGCTTCAGTGTTGATCTCATCAGGTGCATACCTAGGGAGGGACAAAAATCTGTCACGGTACTCCACTACCGTCATCCTGCCTTGCTTCAGTTCTCTGAACTCATCTCTCATCTAGGTGACTAAACCTTGCGGCACATGGGTGCGGCTGAACTTGACCTTGAAAGCTTCCCACGTCATCACTTGACAGTGGTTCATTGTGCGGGTGCTATTCCACCAGGCTCTTGCATCTCCTGCCAGATAGTGGGTGGCAAACAGTACCTTCTCGTTGTTGTCAACTCCTGCGACTTCTAGTATGTTCTCCATTGTCTGCAACCAATCATCAGCATCCAACGGGTCTTCAGACTTGTTAAAGATAGGGGGATTGGTATTCTAAAAGTTCTTGACTTTGGACCCATGATGATCCTGATTTCCATGGCCTTGATTATTGTGGGCCATCTAAGCGATCTTTTGCATGGTGGCTAGATTGGCTTGGCGCTCTGCTCTACTAGCTTCACGGTCCGAAACTAGCATCTGCAGAATCTGCAGCATCGGATCCTGCGATGAGATGCTCCCTCCTTGGTTTCCATGAGTCATCTAAAGATTGAGATAGATAATGGGGTAAGAGGGAAAGTTCTAAGGTTCATGGTTTTGTTTTTAAAGCTAAAACTTTGAGTTTGAACTCAGGTTTTACAACTAAATCCTTCTCATTCATTCATTCAATCAAAGTACACGATACAAACACACACACCACAACATGAAAGGAAAATAGATGGTTTTAAGAACCATCATGTGAGCTAAGATACAATGGGACCGATACTCCTCACTCCTACGATAGTGCTCAAGTGCATCTACTCATCATCGATGAAGTCGAAGTCATCATCGTCGGTGTAGAAGTCCATGGCATCATCCTCCATATAGTCATTGTCATCATTGAGGTATGAGTGAATATCTCCTTGGATGTCTTCACCTTCTTCATCTTCTTCTTCTTCTTTTGTGGCCAGCTGAGTTTCTTGTTCCTGGATGGTCTTCTCGAGGTCGGCCACCTTCTTGCAAAGCCGAGCGATGGTGTGATCCTTCTTGTCGTGTTGCCGGTGAAGTGATTGACGATCCTTGATGAGTAGGGCAAAAGTTTGGGCCTTCTGGGCGGCAATGGCAAGGTTATGGTTGGCGTAGGCTCGAGCATTGTCCAATTCCTTCTGTCTCTCATACAGTAGGAAGTCAAGGTTCTCCACTTGACGCTTCATCTCCGGGTGACTTGGCATCTCCAATGGCATTCCCATAGAATCACGCGTTGCATAGTGAGCAAAGCGAGTTCCCTGGATCAAGTTGACATTCTGTCCGCAAAGGCGGGCAAGAGCTTCATGCATAGCCCTGGCTAATCCATCTAGCTAGTTGTTCTCTCTCATGGTGAACTGAATCTTCTCAGACAGAGGTTCTTCCATCTTGCCTCGAAGATCAGCAACTATCAGCCATTGTAAATCTCCTCCGGTAAAATCCTTGAGTTGAGCTCAAGGTACTCAGACAGTGCATCAAGATCCCTCTTGAAGATTAGTTGGCCTCTGTTGCCCAACTGGTAGAACTTGCAATACTGAAGTTCCATCTATAAGAATTTAGGATGAGTAAGTTAGTGAAGTGATCAAGTGTGTCGAATTTTATGTAGTAATGTAAGAATTTTTGAGGAACATGGATTGATGGGGATATGCCAAATGGGGTATGCCCAGCAGAATGTTCCGATTGGGCCAAAGGTTTCACGAGTGGGCCTGCAGGATAGCGACTAAGGAGAAGGCCTGGCGACTAGAGACCGGAGGCCCAGAAGGGTACTCAAAGCCTAGTCGAATTAGGTCAAAGCCTCTGAATCCATATCTTGTTCGTTTGTAAACTGTAAACCCTAATGATGTGCCTCATATATAAACCTCCCTAGGGTGTCCTAAGGACTTACGTTCCATCATACACCCCTTCAAGCCACTCGCTGCTTAGACGCCAAGCTCGCCGCCATTGTAACTCGCTCTCTACTAATCCAATCTAGGAGGAGTAGGTCCTTACCCTCCGGGGGGGCGAACCTAGATAAATCCATGTGCATACGCCCCCATCTCGCACCGCAGATGGCCGCTAGCTCTCGCCCCCGATTCAATCAATCGCTGCCTACTACAGCGACTGCCGTGGCCATTTCCACGACAGTGTCACCCACTGTGGGGCCCAGCTGGACTGGCCTGAGTTCTGTGGTGAGACCCTACTCGCCGATCGATTGGCCGATCGCCACCGGCCGCATGATCGCCATCGGCGGGATCTTACAGATCTTGCCCAGCAGTTACATCTCGGTGTCGCGCCCGATCACCCACAGCGCGATAATGCCGATCGGCTCCATCAACCTCTTCGTCGGCTTCACCGGCGCGGTCGACCTAGCGGCGACGATGATCGTTGGCAGATCGCCGCCGCACCGCGATCTGCTCTCAGAGGAGCAGGTTCGCTCCATCAGGAGCCTCGTCACCGAGTACGACTTGGCCACCAGCAACGCGGCCGAGACCAACACCGCCGCTGACAATGCGGCCCTAAACGACGATGTCGACTCCGCGACCCCTGCCTCGATCGACGGATCTATCACCACGGCATCATGGGAGGACTCCAGCACGCGGGTCTCCAACCCTGAGGACTCCTCCATCCTCGGGATCTTCGATTCCAATTCTGGCTCGGAGTCCCCTGAGAACTTCCACGCCAGATCCAATCGCTTCAACGCGATCTACATGGCGGGCAGCACGACCACCCCACCAGATCCATTCTCCACACCAATCCCGCCAACCGCCATGGCCACGGAGGTGGAGGAAGCCTGCCAGCGACTAGAGGAGGCGACACGCAAGGAGATAGCCAAGCGCGAGAAATTCCGCCTCGAGCGGGCGACGGCGCAGGAGCCATCGCTCTACCACCAGCGCCGCATCAGGACCCGCCTGAACTCCAATGTCTAGGGCCACGTCCTAAACTTCAACGACGAGAGCGACCCCGCACGTGCGGCGGAGCGCGAATACTGTGAGAACGCACCACCAGGCGGCAGCAATAGACTACCACCCGGCGTACCGGCGACTGGGGCCCCGCCACCACCCATCGGTCGCGCACCCCCGTCGGACCAGCCGCGAATCATAATATCGCCACAGGCCCGCGACGCTAATGGACTCCCACTTTACTCCACCCCGATGGACAACGTCATCACGGCAGTCGCCAACCTCAACGCCTAGGGAGAGGGCGCGCTGTCGATCCAGTATGCCAAGGCCCTACTTGCCAGGGCCGTCGAGCAGCAAGCCGCGGGAGTCGACCTGTGGGGGCAGATGTATTCCCGCTCCTCGGCAAGCAGGGCATCCTCAAGCGGTCACCCCACCGTCGCCAACGCCGTGACCTGCCCACCACCATAGCCCCTGGCGACCCAGCCACGGGCTGCCAACCCCGCGCTCTCCACCAACGAGCTGCGACCGGTGAACAACACGGTCGCCGCCAATGGGCAGCCCATCGGCGCCCGCATGCACATCGTCAACAACCAGGCTTGGCGGGCGCGCTAGCCCAATGACTTAAGGCACTCCCTCAGTAACCGCGGCGACCCCGAACCCAGGGGCTTGCTCAGCCGAGTCGGCCCCCAATGCTTCAGACCTATGATCTGAGGGGAAAAGTACCGCGCCAACTTCAAGGCGCCCAAGGAGATCGAAAAGTACGACCCGACGTATGATCCAGCGGTCTGGCTGGACACATAACTCATGGCGATCGGAATCGCTAGCCACACCGACCTGCTAGCCACTCGCTACCTCCCCCTGATGATGGAGGGTGCGACCCGTCAATGAATCAACACTCTCCCTGCCGACAGCATCGACTCCTGGGAGGAAATGCGGGATGCCTTTGTCAGGCACTTTGAGGGTTCCTACACCCGCGCCACCACCATAGAGGACCTGGAGCGATGCATCCAGGGACAACACATTTGGATTCAAAGGTGGCAGGAACTATGGATCAACGCCTCCAGCATCCACCGGATACAGCGATACATTGCTTGAAGAACGCGTGCCGGTATGAACCCCTAGTTGCTAAGATCAAGAGGGTCTACCGGACGCTCGATAACATCCCCGACCTCCTCGAGATCGCCAAGCGCTACGCGGAGGAAGACCCCAACCAGGACTCCAATGACAAGTCGGGAGGAAGACCCGCACCAATGGCCACGACAGCGGACGACAACGCGACATGCGCTACAGCAACACTCGCATCACCGGCAAGCGCCGCACGGATGGGTGAGTCGACTTCGTCGCCAACGCCGTCTACGGCCAATGCGACTCCAAGAACTACCACCGCGACGGAGGAAACTACCGTGATAGCTGAAATTACTGCGCCAACAACGCAGCAAGGCCGAAATTTGACCCTGCTGCCCTGCTCAACCAGCCCTGCATCTACCACAGCAGGGAGGGGAAACCCGCCACCCACACCACCACAGACTGCCATTGTCTCAAAGAGATCAAAAAGGCAAGGCGAGCAAGGGAGGACCACAACAACAACCCGCCTCAGGACAACGGAAACACCTGCGGCTTCGGCAACACCATCGGCTCGCTACACACCTTCACCGGGCTCGGCACCAAACACGAGAAGAAGGTCCTCGCCCGCGCAGTCGCTTTCAACATGGTGACCCAAGTTGACATCCCTCGCTTCCTCAACTGGTCCGAACAGTGCATAACCTGGAGTCGCCAGGATCACGCTCCTAGGATCAAATACCCAGGGCGAGTCACTCTGGTGGTCAGGCCCAAGGTGGCTGACTACTGGATGCCCAAGACACTGATGGACGGCGGGAGCTCCATCAACATCATGTACCTAGACACGTTCAAGAGGCTCCAGCTCCCAGAAGCAGCAATCGAGCTGACCCTGACAACCTTCCACGGCATCGTCCTCGGTCGGAAGGCATATCCGATTGGAAAAGTGACGCTGCCAGTCACCTTCGACACACCGGCAAATTACCACACGGAGAGGATCGTGTTCGAGCTGGTGAACTTTCGCAGCCCCTACCACTACGTCCTGGGACGCCAAACATTCGCCAAATTCATGGCGACCCCCACTACATATACAACATGATGAAGCTTCCAGGGCCGAGTGGCATCATCACCGTCCACGACGACCATGATATGGCCGTGGAATGTGAGGACAAAGGCACTGAGCTCGTCGACGCCGTCATCGCCGTGGAGACTGATCACGCGGGGGAGCTCGCGAAATACACGGGCAACATCAACAAGGACGACCCCACCATCACGAAGAAGCCAACCTCCGTGAACTCCACATTCGAGGCGACCACGCATACCCGCACCATCGAGCTCGTCCCGAGCGACTCCGGCCAGACGGTCACCATTGGGGCACACATGAGCCCCACATATGAAAGCACTCTCATCGGGTTCCTCCATGAGAACCGCGACATTTTCGCATGGAAACCTTCTGACATGCCAGGTGTCCCGAGGGAACTCGCTGAGCACAAACTAAACACCAACCCCAAAGTGTGACCCGTAAAGCAGTCGCTACGGCCCTTCAACGAAGAGCGCCGCCGAGCAATTGCCGAAGAAGTGCAACGCTTGTTAGCCGCAGGCTTCATTCGGAAACTAAAATACTCCAAGTGGCTGGCAAACCCAGTCCTGGTTCTGAAAAAGAACAACACGTGGAGAATGTGTATCGACTACACCAACCTCAACAGCGCCTGCCCGAAGGAGGAGTTCGTCCTACCGCGCATCGACCAGATCATCGACTCGACCGCGGGATCAGAGTCGCTGTGCTTCCTCGACGTGTACTCTGGGGACAACCAGATCAAAATGGCGGTCGAGGATGTAGATAAGACGGCGTTCATCATGCCATTCGGCTCCTTCTGCTACATGGCCATGACGTTCATCCTCAAGAACGTCGGCGACACGTACCAAAGGTGCATGCAGGAGTACCTTGTGAGCCAAATTGACCGCAACATTCACGTCTACATCGACGACGTGGTGGTAAAGTCCACCCGCCAGGATGACCTGCTCGCCGACCTGGCCGAAACCTTCGCAAACCTGCAGAGGTACAACATCAAGCTAAACCTAGGAAAATGCACCTTCGACATCCCCACCGGATAGGTCCTGGGATACGTGGTCTCCAAGCGAGGCATCGAGGCCAACCCCACCAAGATCGACACCATCGCGCGACTCGGGAAACCCGAGTGCCTGCACGATGTCTAGAAGTTGGCCGGCGAGTCACGGCTCTCAGCCGCTTCATCCCCCGGCTCGGCGAGAAGGCAATGCCCCTCTACCGCCTAATGCGCAAGAACCCCACGTTCCAATGGGACGCGGAGGCGGACGACGCACTCAAAGCGCTCAAAGAAGTGCTCCTCATGGCACCACTCCTTGCCGCCCCAGTCGACAAAGAGCCAATGCTAGTCTATGTGGCAGCCTCCACTCGAGTCGTCAGCGCCGTGATGGTCGTCGAACGGCCAGAGGAAGGCAAGGAACGCCCCATACAGTGCCCCGTCTACTACATTAGCGAAGTCCTGACGGACTCAAGACAGCGCTACCCGCAGTACCAGAAACTGGTATACGCGGTATTCCAAGCTCAACTGCGACTCCCACATTACTTCCAGGAGCACCCTATCATGGTCGTGTCCTCCGCACCACTACAAGACATAATACGCAACCGCGAGGAGACCGGGCGAGTCGCCAAGTGGGCCATTGAAATCGGCGTCCACAACATCAAGTATGAGCCCCGCAAAGCGATCAAGTCGCAAGCCCTAGATGACTTCCTCACAGACTGGGAAGAAGCACAGCAGCCGGAGAAGCTACCATACCTCCACTACTGGTCGCTCCATTTCGATGGGTCCAAGAATGCCGGCGGCGCAGGGGTCGGGGTCATCCTGACCTCCCCTAAGGGAGACAAGCTTCGCTACGTGCTCCACCTCAACTTCAAGCCCTGAACCAACAACATGGCAGAATACGAGGCCCTCCTTCACGGCATGCGGGCCGCCAAGGAGATGAACATAAATCGCCTATGGTGCTACGGTGACCCTGACCTAGTCGCCGACCAGGTTGCCAGAACTTGCGACACCGTCTCTATGACGATGATGGCATACCGCTAAGCGGTAGACCAGCTGGGAGGACACTTCGATGGCTATTCAGTCGAGTGGATCGACATACACAAGAATGAGGAGGCAGATGCCCTTTCCTGCATCGGGTCGGCTTGACAAACGCCACCCGCAGGCGTCTTCCTCGACATCATCCATAAACCTTCGATCTGCCCACCGAAGGAGATCGACATCGGGATACCACTACAACCCGAGCCGTCCCTAGTCGCCATGATCGTGGAGCCCAGCGACTGGACGGCACCATATGTCGCCTTCCTCGAGCACAAGATCCTCCCAAGCAACAAGATGGAGGCGCGAATGATCGTGCGCCGCTACAAATCCTTCGTCATCATCAACAGCGAGCTCCACAAACGCAGCATGACTGGCGTGTTCCAGCGCTGCGTACAGCCATAAGAAGGCCGCAAGATCCTCCAGGACATCCACGCCGGCGACTGCGGCCATCACACCGGCGCCAAGTCGCTGGTTGCCAAGGCCATGCGGCACAGTTTCTACGGGCTCACCGCGCACGCCGACGCCACCAACATCGTCCAACGATGCGTCGGGTGTCAGAAATACGCCAACCAAACGCACCTCCCTGGTTCGGCACATAAGACCATCCCCATCACATGGCCATTCGCTGTATGGGGCATGGACATGGTAGACCCGTTCAAGAAGGCCCCATCTGGCTTCACCCATCTCCTAGTCGCGGTCGACAAGTTCACCAAATGGGTCGAGGCCAAGCCGATCAAAAAGCGCGACAGCAAGACGGCCACCAAGTTCTTACGCGAGGTCATCTACCGGTACGGCTACCCGCATAGCATCATAACGGACAGCGACACTAACTTCGCCAAGGGTGCCATGGCAGAGTTCTGCGAGGAGCACGACATACGACTCGACCTCGCCTCAGTCGCCCACCCGGAGTCAAACGGCCAAGCAGAACGTGCCAACCAAAGCGTCCTCCACGGGCTCAAGCCACGACTTCAAGTGCCCCTCGTGCGCACCCCAGGATGCTGGGTCGAAGAGCTCCCCTCTGTAATATAGGGAATCCGCACCTCCCTCAACCGCTCCATGGGGTTCACACCCTTCTTCATGGTGTACGGTGCCGAAGCCGTAATGCCAACCGATCTAGAGCACGACTCATCTCGAGTTGCCAACTATGTCGAGGCGACAAACAAGATCGCCCGCCAAGACAACATCGACCAGATCGACGAGGCACGCGATCTGGCTCGCTCCCGCACCGCCATCTACCAGCAGGGGCTCCGTCGCTACCACAGCCGCCGAGTCCGGACCCGCACCTTCTAGGATGGCGATCTGGTCCTACGACTGGCCCAGGACAAGAAGGGAATTGGCAAACTCTCCCCCCATGGGAGGGGCCATTCGCCATAGGGCGAGTCCTTGGCAATGACGCCTACTACCTCATCGACATACGAGGCGATGGCCAGCTCAAGATCGGGAGGCCATGGAATGTAAACCTTCTCTGAAAGTTCTATACATAGAACTCAAACTTGTACCCAGATGATATATAATGAAATTCATTCGGATCACACAAATTGTGTCTACTTGCCATACTCTTGTGCCACTCGCACTCGTACAATTAGCAATATGCTACCCACGGAAGTCAACCCTTGGTCGAGTGACCGACACGACTAAGTAGTGCAGCCCAAGGGCACCGAAAACATTCGGGCCTTGCGTCATCCATGAATACGCCAACCTGGAGCCACCATCGGAGTCGCCCAGCTTGACTGGCCCATCGGGCCAAGATGACCGGTATACGCTTCTCATAGTGACCTGTCCTTCCCATCCTTGCGCAAAGCGACTCGAACGGTTAAGTACCACGCACGGGGACTCCACGAAATTGAAACCCTCATGCGGCTCGGGAACACACCAAGTAAGAGAGCTGCCTTGAACTCGCCCAACGACTGGTTCTCCGAGCCAGGGGAGGAGACGCGTTAAAAACAACGCACAGTAACTCGCAATAGGCAAGCGCCCAAAAAATGGCTAAGTACTACGCTTGGGGACTCGCCTACAAACAGTCCCACTCGCACTCGGGGACTCGCGCCTTTACAAAACGCAAGGGACAAACAACAAAAACCAAAGCAAACCAAAACAAAAACGTATACCAACGAGTTATACCCCATTAAAGGGTGGACGCGCTCGGGGACTCGCTCACACAAAAGTTAAAATACAACACAAAATCAAGCTTACATTGCGAGTCGATTGACTCCTCTTACTCTCATACAAAATATTGTTCATATTACTAGCAGTCGCCACATGGCATATCTTACAAATCGCCTAGAAAAGCTATCTATTTCGCAGGCCCTGATGAAGAAGCGTCCACACCACCCCTGACATGAACGAATGGCTACCACGGGTTCGTCGGGTAGGTCGACAGCGACTTCGACAGCGCCGACCGGAAGGACTGCTCCAACTTCAGATCGTGATGCTCTGGCTCGGGGTCGCCTGGTGCCACCATCGTTTCCTGGTACGACAGAAGGTTCCCCATCGCTAACACCCGATCGGCAAAGGGGGCGGCCTTGGTGGTTAGCTTCAATACCTCTGACATCTCCACCATACTAGTCGCTGAAGGGTAGCCGCTGGTGACGTCATCAAGGTCAAAGTCGTCGGGGAAGTGAGCAAGCCCCAGACTCAACGCCGTGGTGACTTCGCGCCTGAAAGCTGAGCGCGCCATCCACTCCACGACGTTGGGTACCTCCTCCAGATAGCGCCACTTCAGTCAGTCCCCAGGAATAACCTCGGTGGGGCATCCCTTGAAGAAGTGTCTGGACGCACAACACCGAGGCAGTGGCCGTGTTCACCACGACAGTCACACACTACGAGGCGTTGAAGGTCTGCACCACTAGGGTCGCTTTGCCCTATCACCCCTGCAACTTTAGACGTTAGTGACACTATGGATTCCCCCACTCGGGGACTCGCCACACATGTTAAGCAAAAGAACAGAGACTCACCAAGGAGCTTCTGACAGTTCTCGGTGACGTACTTATCCAGGGCGGCGTGATCGCTTTGCAGCCCTAGGATGATCGAGTCCACAGACTTCTACTCCTCTTCAGCTGCAGCGACCATAGCCTTCGCTCGATCCTCAGAAGAAATCGAGGCCACCTTCGCCTCCTCCAACTCCTTGACCAGCGAGTCGATATGCCCATTCGCCACATCTAGCTTGGCAATTGGAACATATCCTTCTCGGGCCTTGGCAATCGTAGCCGGAAGACCATCTGAATAGAAAAGAAACAACTGTCACCACGCCAGAACACCAACATTTCGTAGTTGAAAAATGTATCAAGTACTCACCAACAGTCTCCTGGAGTCGCCGGTTTGCCTCCTCCGCCACGCGCAGGTCACGCTCTAGATGCTCCCTTGAGGCCTGTTGATCTATCGATTCCCTCTGCAAGCCCAACAAGCAGAATGAAAATTTAGCACTTACAAAAACACAAAATAAGCTTCCAGCCACTGAAATTCAGCGACTAGATACTCAGGGACTAGCGATTAGAAGAAATTCAGTTCCTAGCAGCTGAAATTCAGCGACTAGGAACCCGGGGACTGGCGAGTAGAATAAATTCAGTTCCTAGCCACTGAAATTCAGCGACCAAGAACTCGGGGACTGGAGACTAGAAGAAACTCAGTGCCTAGCCGCTGAAATTCAGCGACTAGACACTCGGGGACTCGACGTACCTGAATGGCGACGCCAAGCATCTTGTGAAGTTCTCTGGCGTCCGTCGAAGGGACCACTAAGGAGGTACGCCCACGACAGGACCCAACGTCCTTGTCAACGATCTCTGGGCTCTACAGAGACTGGTTGTCCGCCATGCCCGGAAACCCCATTGCCATGAAGCATGGAAACGTCGCTGAAGCTCTAACCGGGGCACTAGTCGTCGGAGCCGATGGTTCCGTCATTGGAGCTCCCTTGGCTGGCTCCGATTGGGTAACTTCCACCTCTTCAGCGCTCGCAGCAAGATCACTCCCCTTGGTGCTATCTCCTGCCACAGCATCGTCGGCACCGCCCCTCCGCTTCTTTGTGCCCTCCGCAGGCGCGACTTCTTCAGCAGGCTTCCTCTTCCTGGGGAAACCGGCTTCCCCTGTGGTAGCGACTAGCGGAATTTTCGCCACTAAAGGGCGACCAATCTTCTTGGCGCTGGACCTGCCAAACCTCCAAAGTCAGTTCAGAAGTCACAAGAAAAAGAGGATCAAGAATAGAAAGGAAGAACCCAAATCTTACTTGGCGACCGGAAGATAACGCAACCCCGTGCTGATATGGGCAGGTTTATCCAACTCTGGGCCTAGCTTGCGCGTCAGACCCCTTTCAAAGACATCCGAAGCCCACAACACCGCGGCCCTCTTCGATGATGAAGCCGCAGTCGCAGGAACCTCCAATTCAGAAGACGCCGCAATTCTCGAAGGTCATGGTGACTTTGACGTAGCGGCCTCAGCTGCTTCCTGCCCTGGCATCATCGGAGCTAGTGGTGCGATCACCGCGAGAGGAACACCTCGGCGCCTTCAGCCTCCGACCCTATCATCGGAACCATGCCCTCCGGGATCTTACGCGAGGTCTCAGCCGTGTCATCCTCAGACTCGTCGTCCGACTCGAACACCACCGCCGACCTCGATGGTGACGCCGCTTTCTTTGATGGCGACCTTGGCTTGCGCGAGGGTTTTGACGGCGTGGCTGTTCATCGAGAAGTGTGCTCTTGCAATATTTCATCACCTTGTTCACATTCCTCGAGACTATGGCTCGCGTTGAGCTCGCGTTGCTTCTGCATGCGAGTCTTGCGAGCCGCAGGCGCTGGAGGAGGAGCCTCCACCTCCTCCTCTTCCTCCTCAGAAGATTCTCTAGAGGCCCCCTCCTCGAACTCATGGGGAACCTCTTCGTTGAGTGGGGGGAGCCAGCCCTCCAAAACCTGAAATAGCTGAGAGTGGGCACAGAAAAATTTCAGACGATGCGGTTGCGAATCGCACCGCGAGAATTACGACTGAAGATAAAATTCAGAGAGAAGAACTTACTATGGGGGCCTCATTCTTCAGAGGCACGTACGGAGCGAGCCTGGCTGACGTGGTTGTGAATTCCGCGTCAGTGATCTTCTTCAGGGCGGCCTTGTAATCTTCGACGTCCCATGACTCCTTGCTGGTCCAGGAAGGATCATTCTTCCCGCTGTACTTGTACATCCAGTGCGGCTGAGCCGCCAATGGGATCAATCGCCCCCGAGCCAGCAATTGTACAGGTTGATCAAGGACAAACCTTGGTCCTTCAGCTTCTATATCTGGTCCATCATCTTCGTGCTAGCCATCCTCTGATCGTCGGGAGTCTGTCCATCGCCAGCCGGCGGCATTTGCTGCTCTCCGCGACAAACTCCGACAGTGCTACCTCCCTAGAGGGAGTGGATTCCTTCACATAGAACCAGCTCCTCTTCCACTCGCTCGCGGCCTTCTTCGGCAGCATGAGCTTGACGAAGTTGGCCTTCGGCTTCAGCTGCAAGGTGACGCCTCCGGTCGCCAAGATCGGGTTGCCGGACCCTTCCCGTCCGATGCGACCGTGGAAAAGCTCCAGCCACAATGGAAAGTATGGCCTACAGCCAAGATAGCACTCGCAGAAGGCGACGAAGATCGCCAGCTGCTCGATGCTATGTGGGCCGAGATCTGACGTCTTTAATCGCATAGTATGCACAGAATCGTCGGAAGAACAGCAAGGTGTGAAATCCCAAGCCCCTCACTAGATAGATTGGGAAGCAGATGAATTCATCAGCGCGTGGCTTTGGCTCGATCTCGGAAGACGCGGGGATCCTCCAATTCCCCTTGCGGAGGACCTGGCATCCTCAAAGGACCTGATTTGTGCCACGGTGCACTTTGACTTCCCCCACGAGCCTTTCGGAGGTGCCATCGAGGAGGGAAGCGGGGTCGCTTGGTCTGGAAAGGTGTGAATCGAGGAAGACATGAGAAATGGATGTGCAAGAATGAAAACTGCGGAGAAGGATCCGCAGGATTAATCTGTCACTTACCTTATAAGGGGATGCTACCCGCCAATCTCGGGTAGCCGTTACCCGCGGTAATTGTGCCGAAGTTACCATTGGAATATCCAACGGATAGTTTGGCCAATTTAACGGTAAAGCTCCTCCATTCGACTCGCTTGCAGCTAAAGCCCCGTCCACTCACTAAAACAGCGACTTGACGGCGGTTGCATTCGCCAAAGCAGCGACTAAGAACCTAGGAAAATTTCCTTGGTCTCAGTGGAGTCCATCGCCGATTCGACTGGGCGTCCAAATTGGACTCGCCTACTCCGACTGCCAAATAACCACCTGCGTCTGAATAAACGATGGCCTCGGGGACTACTGATGGGGATATGCCAAATGGGGTATGCCTAGCAGAACGTTCTGATTGGGCCAAAGGTCTCACGAGTGGGCCTGCAGGACGGCGACTGGAATGCGACTAAGGAGAAGGCCTGGCGACTAGAGACTGGAGGCCCAAAAGCATACACGAAGCCCAATCGAATTAGGTCAAAGCCTCCGAATCCATATCTTGTTCGGTTGTAAACTGTAAACCCTAGCGAGGTGCCTCATATATAAACCTCCCTAGGGTATCCTAAGGACTTAGGTTCCATCATACACCCCTTCAAGCGACTCGCTGCTTAGACGTCGATCTCGCCACCATTGTAACTCGCTCTCTACTAATCCAATCTAGCAGGAGTAGGTCTTTACCCTCCGGGGGGCCGAACCTGGATAAATCCATGTGCATCCGCCCCCATCTCGCACTGCATATGGCCGCCAGCTCTCGCCTCGATTCAATCAATCGCTGCCTACTGCAGCGACTGCCGTGGCCATTTCCATGACATGAATTTTTTGAAAAAATCTCAAGGATAAGAGGGGAAATAGGTTTTCATAAATACTCACTTATTTTATTTTGAAACTAAGTTTTTGTTTGGACGTCCATTCTAACTAGGGTCTCCTATGGTCAGGATGGCTCTGATACCAACTTGTCAACACCCGGATTTTTAATCCCAGATGCCTGTTATGCCATACATCGCAATCCCAGGATTACCATTTTTGCGAGACATGACAGATTGGATATCACAGTACTCATCCATTACAAACCATAATAAGGTCTTACACAAATAAAGGATCTCATGATCCAGTCTTAATACAAACAAGTAGCAGAATAATAAGTGTAGCGGTGGGCTCCATCTTCAGTGTCACAGGCAATGCTGACGATGGGAGATGATCCTAGTTGTCATAGCCGTCATGTTGTCCTTCTTCCGGATAGTCCTCCTCATAGTCTGGCCACGGGAATAGCCAGGGACAAAGCCATTAGTACTCTTTAAGTACTCGCAAACTATCACTAACAAGTAAGGTAGTTCTAGTAGGAATGCTAAACTCTAAGTTTATTTGCAAAGCTAAATTTGAAACCTAAGATGAGTTCAGAAACAAAGGAAGATAAAATAAAGTTCAAAATCACCTAAGTGGGAATTTAGTTTTCATAGTCACAACCTTGTTGTGGTCAAGTCAAGTCACAATTCATTTCATAAGTCATTTTGAAAACATCTGACGACGGAATAGTATGGCCACTCAAATTGTCCATGACCGCGGACGCGGCTATTCGAATAGTTTGACACTCTGCAGAGGTGGTACACTTTCACCACAAAATTCGATACATCCGTCAGGGATAACCCTGAATCATCATACTTAGTATGCGGATAATCAATCATAACCTTTCCATTACACACTCTAGTATAAGCACCTCTCCTATGAGCTTGGCCTCCCAGCCATGGCCATCTGCCATCCTGGGCACTGCATAGGTGGACAACATCAAGAGGTAGCCTAAGCTCAAACCTCTTCCATGAGGGAACCAATACTAATGCATATAAACTTCTGGCTAAGCCTCACCCAATTCAAGTAGTGTGGTTATACGGTAAAATTGGAATGGTATCGCATCCAAACCCAACCACCAGTTTTTATAAAGGGCTAAGGCTCATGCCTCAACATTTTCATCATCATAAACCATTTGTGTTTCTCAACACATGTCAAAACATCTCAATAGAATGACTCTTCATTCCAAGGTTTTCATAAGTATTTTCACCAAGTATTCCCATCTAAAGTGATCAAGTTTTATGCTTAGCACTAGCTACTAAGTTAAGAGTATTCACTAAGGTGGGATGCTAATCTCAATCTCATGCCATAGAATGACATCTAGGATAGGCCAAGTTTTATACACTTTATGCTATCTATACTACTTTCCAAAATCTCACCAAGCATTACTAAAAATAAAGAAACTTTGGTAAAGTAAAAAGTAAAGCTTGCAAGTAAAACTTGGGATGGGTATAAATTAAAAATGTATAACCAAAGCATGCCTAAAGCATTTTCTCAAGTTAAGGGGGCAAGTGTTAACTTTCTTAGTTCTAGCTTGCCTTGATTGGTGCAGTGATTGAAGTTCTCCTCGTCTTCTTTGGGGTAGAACTCCTCCTCCTCGTAGACTTGGTCGGTACTATCGTCTATAAATACATACGGGATACACAATCACCAAACAATACTTAACTAGTCTATTTAGCACACTAAAGCACACACTTGATGATCTAGCATCATCACACTCATCACAAGATTTAAAGAACTTGTTTCATTTATTTTATTTGAGAAAAGTAATTTCTACTCATTGAAAATATTTAAGATTTAATATTCTCCAATTAAAATATGGGATCATGTGGACACATGTTATCACCACATATTCTAATACATGGGAATGTGTTTTAAATGTTTGATCATATTTCACTAAGTTTAAGTTTATTATTTAAATGATTTAAAGTGACTAGAAATGCCCTAATAGCATTATTTTGGTACTAGTCCAAAGTCACTGCATGCAATCCTAGATATTATTACATATTCATATAGATATTGTCAAATGTGATTTTTGAGAGTTGGAATCAACTCAAAAGCTATTAGGTTGATTTTTGAAAAATGTTTAAATGTAGAAAAGTCTCTATCTTGTTATTTTTGCTATAGGTGATCTCTAAATCTAATTGATTTAAATCCAACGGGCTTGGATAGATATTTTAATTATCTTTCTAACAAAATTTGAATCATGCATTTTGGTAAGTGAATCTTTCTGAGTTGATTCTAAACAAGTGGACAGAATCTAGTTTATATCTAAATAGAAAAACATCTATTGGAATCAGTGGGCTAGCACGGGAAAACTAACAGGCTGGCCCAATGGTGCTCCACGGCATAGAGGGAAACTGACAGGGGGTCCGCATGTCAGCGACTAATCCTAAGCGAAGCGGTACGGGTCAATCTCAGCCATGCGATTAGAACAAGAATCGACGGCTGTGGTTCATTGTTTTCGGTGAACAGCGCCGGCGAAATCAAACCCTAACGCGGCACGGTGGGGGTACGTGGGGGCTTACCAGGGCTCTAGCTAGACGTGGTGTTGGGGGGATACCCCCGGGTAGGGTCACTCCGGGGTATAAGGGCCGAGTTAGCCGAGGTTCGGCAAGGTCAAAGCGGATGCTGGCCGAGTCACCTCAAGGCAGGCCGGATCACGGAGTAACCCGGACCAGGGGGTCGCCTAATGTTGTCTCATCCGACTTAAGGAGTAAGTCGGAAATGCTTGTCTAACTTATATGCAGGAACAAGTGTAGCGGGATCTACTATGATCCAGATCCTCGCTTAGCTTCTGGGAGAAGGAAGGAATCTCTCTGGTCAAAAAAGAAGGTCCGATATGTACTGCATGAGCGAATAAAGCAAGGGCAGGACCACCGGGTCATGGCCGACAAGGGTGACGACGCTCACGTCGGCTGACGCAGGCGCCACAGAGGCTACATCGCTAAAGCATGTGTGACGCGGGGGAAAAGCAACCCGGTCGGGTTACCACTTTGGGAGGGGACATATTCTTAGGAATATGCCTCCACGTATGCCCTAGGCCAGGACCGAACCTCCTCTATAAGGGGGGTTAGGGTTCTGGTAGAGGGAGTGGGCAGAATTCTAGTTGGTTGAGCACTAGTTGGGTTGGTGATTCCTTAGGGCTAGGAGATCTAGGCAAGAGTAAGAGAGCTCCTTCTTCCTCCTCTCGCCAATACAGCTCAAGGAGCACTTGTAATCTTGAAGATATAGCAATACAAACTTCTGTGTGGAGAATCACTCTACTATCCCTCCCTGGATTCCCCTAGCGCATATTAGTCCCCACCTTTAGCCTATCCATGGCATCTGCCGTGACAACACCATGACAGTTGGCGCCCACCGTGGGGCTAGCGGCGCTATCAGGGGTGAAGATCCGAAAGGGAAACTTCATCGGCACCGGCTAACGCATCGTCTCCGGGCTCGTTCAGCGCTTTGGAGCGCTGGATTTCGTCAGCGACAACGCTGGCTGCTTCGACACGCGCCCGCTTCCGCGCAATGGCCTCTTTGTCAAGCTCGGCGCGCACAAGTTCTACGTTGCTGTGGACGTCTCATGCATTCATCCGCGTCGTGTCGTCGATGCGGGGGAACCAACCCTCACTGTGGCTCGCGGGGCGCGTATCGCTCGCTCCCCGGACCATGCGGAGGTGATGATGACTGTACCAGGTGCAGGCGCGAGCAAGGACCCAGCGCCAGACCCGGAGGTAACACCCAAGGCACTGAGGAAAGGTAGAGGACCTCCACTAGAGAGGCCTGAGAATGTACTGAGGGAAGCTATGGATAGCTTGGCTAACCCGATAGCAGCGCTGGTAGATCCGGCTCAGGCACAGGCCGAGCTAGAGGAAACTCGGCAAAAGATACTGGAGGGCGCAAAGAAAATAGCCGCGGCTCAGCAGTGGCTGAACATGACGCTGCGTGAGTATGCAAAGGCAAACAAGGTTGATTCAGTAAGGGTAAAAGGGAAAAATCTCATAAGCGAGATGAACAGAGAAGGTGATGATGGAGCAGAAGGGTCGGAAAACTATCTATATGTGGGTTTGCCGAGGTATAGCACCCCGGCGAAGAACCTCAGAGCAGCAGATGCCGCTGCGTCCGAGTTAGAGGGTCTGACGGGTGAGGCCCATCAAAGACAGCAAGACAGGGTTAACGAGCTGGTTTGGATCGCGAACAGGCAGAACGAGGAGCTGCTGAGAGCCACCCCGGAGAGAGCTGGGGCTTCCAAGATCGTCCATTCGGTGATGGGTAACCCGTAGAAATCCGCTGGATCCGCATCATCGCCTCATGGCGTCCCAAGGAGAGAAGAGGTAGTAACCTCAGCCAGACGGAACAAGCAGATCGTCCCGTACGACCCAACACGTGCGGGAAAAGAAAAAGATATGCGGAAAGCTGATGATCGACGGAGTGTGAGCCGAGGTGAAGCTGGCCGAGGTAATCACGACCAAGGCAATGCCGGTCAAGGGAACGCTGCCAACGGCAATGCCGGACAGCACAACTCCGCAGGAGCAGGACAACCGCAGCAGCGGAATACACCAAGGCAAGAGCAAAGCGCCGGCCGAGGTATGCAGTAGAAAGGTGCGCAACGAGAGAAAAACCGATACAACGATGGTGATTCGGAAATGGTGAACGCGGGATACCCCAGACCGGACTATCATGTGATAGGGTCGAGATTGGGAAGCAGGGATTTGATGCTGGATGATGCCAGATTAAAACTGGATCGCCTGTACAGGTCGGAACAGATCGAATGTCAAGGTCCTCCGGGTCCAGCGTGCTTTGGACCCCAGATCATGAAGGAACCGCCGGTACCAAACTTCCAGTTACCCAGAGGCACGAAGACGTATGACGGCAGTACCAAGCCAGAGGATTGGCTGATAAACTACGCTACGGCGGTGAAAATTGCAACTAGCAACTTGAGATGGGCTGTGCGTTACGTGCCCCAGATGTTGGAAGGTCCGGCCAGAGTATGGCTGAATAACTTGCCACCCGGAAGCATCAACTTCTGGATAGATTTTGAAGAAATGTTTATCAGCAACTTCTCAAGTACGTACCAGAGGCCGAACAGACCGCAGACCCTAGCAATGTGCAAACAAAGACCTAACGAGACGGATCGTGAATTCCTGACCCGGTGGTGTACCGTGAGAAACTCGTGTGAGGGCGTCATAGAGTCGCAGGCCATAGCGTGGTTTGCGCAAGGGTGCAGATACGGCAGCGAGCTGTGGATGAAGCTGCAAAGGAAAATGCCAGTTACATGGCAGAGATGATCCGAATCACTGATTCGTATGCTTTGGGAGATCCGACTCAACCTAGGCTCGCGTCAAGCGAGTCAAACGAGGAATACTATCAGAGGGATGGAGCCGGGTCATCCCGGAGGAATGATTACAGAGGAAAGAGGAGAGATGATAGATCGGATCATCGCAACGGTTCGTAACAAGTTGCAGCCGTGAATCAAGATCAACCCGGATCAGGGAGCAACCAACGCCAGAGAACTGGAGGGCAATGGACTCCAAGAAATGATGGCAAGAAAGCATGGACTCCGGAGCAGAAGAAACAGTGGCAGGAAAAGAAAGACCATCCGAGGTATACCTATGAGTCGATGCTGGACCAGCCGTGTAAGTTTCACACGCCAAATCCGAATAGCCCGACGGGTCACACCACGAGGCAATGTGACTGGATGCGTAAGATAGAGCAAGGTGGTTCGGGGAATGCTCAGGCACCCCGGAATGATCAACCTCGGCAGGAGTTACCCCGGCAGCAAGTGCTCTTCGGGGAGAATACGCAGCAGCTAATGTTGCCTCCCCCTCCGCCGAGGTATGATAACAATGAGAGAAGGGATGCAGTGCATCCGGTGGAAAATCAGCAACAACCAGATCAGAGGTACCCCGGAAACGAGGGAAGGAATGAGTACAGGGAACATCACCAGAGTTATTGTGTGTTCACGACTGAGGAAATAGATAGAAAGAGCTTGCAGCGCCGACATATGGAGGTCAATGCGGTCATGCCAGCGGTGACGAGGTACATGCCTTGGTCGGACTAGGAAATCACCTGGAACATCAAAGATCATCCTAAACTTATGCCGAGCCCAGGTTCGTATGCGCTAGTACTAGATCCGACATTCATTGGACCGAACATCAATGTGAGGTTCTCCAAGGTTTTGATTGATAATGGCAGTAGCATTAACATCATGTATGCGGATATGATGCGCAAGTTGGGCATCTCGGAGAACATGCTCCAAACTACGAGAACAACTTTCCATGGCATTGTACTAGGCATTTCCTGTAAGCCAATAGGCAAAGTCCGGGTCGACGTGTTATTCGGCACAAGGGATAACTGCCAAACTGAGAATCTGGAGTTTGAGGTGGTGAACTTGGAAAGTGCATATCATGCGTTACTCGGAAGACCAGCATTAAACAAATTCATGGCAAGCTGTCACATCGGTTATCTAAAGATGAAGTTGCCCGGGCCAAATGGAGTGATTACCATTGCTAGAGATTTCCGACGTTCCATGGAGTGTGCTTCAGCCAGGTCTAACCTAGCCGAGTCACTCGTGATTGCGCGAGAGAAAAGAAAAATCCAAGAGGTGGCGGCATTAGCTCAGTCCGCGCAGCAGTATATGCCGGCGTTAAGTAACCCGCATGGCAGCGTTTCATTTCAAGCCGCAAAGGACACCAAGAAGATTCTAGTTGATAAAATGTTTCCGGAGCGCACCGTAACGATTGGTGCCGGGTTAACTGACAAATAGGAAAGCGAGCTCGTCAAATTCCTCCGTGAGAATTGGGATATTTTTGCTTGGTCTACACAGGACTTGCAAGGTGTTCCGAGGGAGTTGGCCGAGCACTCTTTGAACGTAAGACCCGAAGCAAGGCCGGTGAAGCAACCTCTCCGCCGCTTCGCCGAGGATAGGAGAAAAGTCATTGGAGACGAGATAGCTCAGTTACTGGCAGAAGGATTTATCATGGAGGTACTATATCCGGATTGGCTCTCTAATCTGGTGCTGGTAGAAAAGAAGAAGGACGATCCGAACGTAGCAGTGGTTTGGCGCATGTGCATCGATTACACGAACCTGAACAAGGCGTGTCCAAAAGATCCATTCCCACTGCCGAGGATAGATCAGGTCATAGACTCAACCGCGGGATGCAAACTGTTGTCATTCATTGATGCATATTCTGGCTTCCACCAGATACCTCTGAACCCGGATGATCAAATAAAAACGGCATTTATTACCCCGTACGGGGCTTACTGCTATCGCACTATGCCGTTCGGTTTACGTAATGCAGGTGCAACATACCAAAGATGTATGCAAAAATGTTTGCACGACCAAATAGGTCAAAACGTACAAGTATACGTGGATGATGTGGTTATCAAGAGCAAGGAAAGCGCAACGCTCCTTGACGACATAAGGCAAACATTCGTGAACTTGAGAAGGTTCCGGATGAAACTTAACCCGGAAAAATGTACCTTCGGTGTCCCGGCTGGAAAATTACTCAGATTTCTCGTCTCCAGCCGAGGTATCGAAGTTAATCCAACAAAGATCCAAGCCATCGAACGAATGGAGCTGCCGAAGTGTCTTAACGATGTCCAGAAGTTCACTGGATGCCTGGCATCGTTGAGTCGGTTTGTATGTCGGTTAGGAGAAAAGGCACTGCCTCTATACCAACTCATGAAAAAGTCGGATAAATTCGTTTGGACGCCACAGGACGATGAAGCCTTTGCCGACTTAAAGAAGATGTTGGCCACTGCGCCAGTGTTAGCCTCTCCACTATCAAAGGAGCCAATGTTGCTCTATGTAGCCGCAACCAACCGAGTTGTAAGTGCAGTAATCGTAGTGGAGTGCACTGAAGAGGGTAAGTCGATGCAGAGGCCAGTATATTACCTGAGCGAGGTATTGTCCGCCTCAGAACAGAACTACCCGCACTTTCAAAAGGTGGCATACGGTGTCTATATGGCGGCGAAGAAGTTAAAGCATTACTTTGAGGAGCACCCCATCAAAGTAATATTCGAAGATCCCATATCCAAGATAATGGGTAACAAGGATGCGAGTGGCAGAATCGCAAAATGGGCAATTGAGCTAGCCCCTTATGCGCCCCAATACGACAGAAGAGAAGCGATCAAATCTCAGGCTGTGGCAGCCTTTTTTGTGGATTGGGCCGAGGTACAATACGAACCACCGCCACCAGATCCGAATTACTGGAGGATGCACTTTGACGGGTCGAAAACCGAAACCGGATTAGGCGCCGGGGTTGTGCTTACCTCGCCTAACAAGGATCAGCTAAAGTACGTATTGCAGATCCATTTCGCGGCATCAAACAATGTCGCTGAGTATGAGGCTCTGTGCATGGGCTCAAAGTGGCAAAGGAGATTGGCATACGTCGGATAATATGCTTTGGCGACTCGGACATGGTGGTGCAGCAGGTGTCCGGAGTGTGGGACGCCCTGGATCCAAACATGGCACTATACAAATTTCACATGCAGAGGATATCTAGTTACTTCGAGGGGTGTGAATTTCACCATGTACCCCGGGCGGAAAACGAGGCTGCCGACATGTTGTCGAAGCTCGGATCGACCAGACAGGCAATTCCACCGGGTGTAGCATTGGAACACCTCAGAAAACCATCTATCAGGCCATCCCCAGGAACCGACTCGATCTATGTCCCGGAAAATATGGAATCCGGAGCTGAGCCCATGGACATTGACATGGGAGGTGGTACGCAAGACCCGGGGACTGCGTCAGCGAACCCGGGGACTGCCTCAGCAAACCCAGGGACTACCTCACTAGACCCGGGGACTGATCAGCGTGATCCGGCTAAAGTTATGCCGGTGGATTAGATGGAAATTGATAAGGAGATATTCCCTCCACGAGCAATACCAGCTTGGGCACTGCCTATATTCCAATTCCTGAAAGACGGAACGTTACCCGCTAAGGAAGTGTTAGCCAGGCAAACTCAGAGGAGAGCAAAAGCATACACGATCATCAATTCCGAGTTATACAAACAGAGTGTAACCAATGTCCTCCAGCGATGTGTTGACCCGGAAGAAGGGCTTGACATCCTCCGAGATATACACCAAGGAGAATGCGGGCATCATGCCTCATCCCGAGCCTTGGTGGCAAAGGCGTTCCAGCATGGATTCTACTGGCCAAGTGCCTTGGAACAAGCAGAAGATCTAGTGAGAAAATGCAATGGTTGTCAGAGGTACGCCACCAAGACACATATGCCTATGTCGGAACTCAAGACCATACCAATCACGTGGCCATTTGCTATATGGTGCTTGGATATGGTTGGCCCGTTCAAACCGGCGAGAGGAAACATGACACACATTCTGGTCATGGTGGACAAGTTTACAAAATGGATTGAAGTTAAACCTATAATAAAATGTGATGGAGCTACGGCCGTGACATTTCTCAAAGACATCATCTTGAGATATGGCTATCCACACAGTACTATAACTGATAATGTAGCAAATTTTGCGGAAGGAGCATTTGCGTGCTTCTGCCGAGATAAGAAGATCCGACTCGATGTTGCCTCGGTAGCCCACCCCGCATCGAACGGACAAGTGGAAAGATCCAACGGATTAGTATTATCCGGGATAAAACCCCGGCTCATTGAGCCGCTGCAAAGATCAGCGGGGTGCTGGATAGAAGAACTACCAGCGGTACTATGGAGCTTAAGAACAACTCTGAATCGATCAACAGGCTATACGCCATTTTTCTGGTATATGGGGCAGAAGCTGTATTACCAGCCGACATATAGCATGATTCGCCTAGGGTCACCCAATACACAGAAGCCGAAGTGCAAGAAGCCCGGCAAAATGATATTGATCTGCTAGAAGAAGCGATAGAACTGGCACTGTCCAGATCCGCCATATATATCAGCAAAATCTCCGACGCTATCATAGCCGGAAAGTGTGCCCCCGAGTCCTCCGGGAAGGTGATCTGGTGCTCCGGTTGGTACAACATACTACTGGCATGCATAAACTATCCCCCCATGGGAAGGACCATTCATTGTGAGCAAAGCATTGCACAATGATTCTTACTATCTCATAGATGCAAAGCCACAGGAAAAGAACAAGGCGGACAGGTCCGGAGAGGAATCCAAGCGACCGTGGAATGTAGCACTACTTCATCCCTTCTACACTTAGCTAAGAAGTGTATGTATCTGAGTCATCTCATATGTCGGTATGTATGTCGGCAATGAGCTTATCAATGAAATAGCAGCGCCTCGAGCAGTAACTTGGGGACTGCCTTAATAATATTTGTCGTAATTTCTTATGCGGTAGCTGGAATAAGTCGTTCTACTTAACCCGGATTAGTAATGTGTGAGCACCAAAAACCCAACCCTTCGACTTGCTGCTGTCCAACAAGAATTGGCTTCATGGCAAGCAAGGGAACAAGTTTGGAATTGCGTAGCACATGAAAAACGACTAAGGAAACGAATTTATTCGAGCTAACGTTTGTTTTTTGGACTAACCCTGTATTTATTTTCAAGTTATTATGCTGAATTATTTTGAGCCAAGCCTCCAAGTTTCTAAGCATTGTTAAGACAATTTTTGAAGCTCGGATTCGTAAGTCGTAAAACCGAATCAAGGTAGACACGGACCGAGCCAAAGAATTGGACGAACAAGAAAATGAAACTCGGGGACTACGCCCAAGTTAATCCGGCATAAAAACGTAGTAGCAAAATATCACCTATCCAGCATACAATTGCACCCGGCATACCGGGGATCTGATAAATTTTCAAGTTTTTTAGAACTAAGGAGCAGCAGGAGGAGCAGGTTCGGCGTCGTCATCGATGTCTTCAATGTCTGAAGCATCATCTTCCCCGTCCTCATCCGAGCCATCTTCAACATTCTCATTTTGCTCGTCCCCAGCGGATTCCAAGAAGCTCGGCCCTTCAATCCAGTCATGAATAGGAGAATATTCAACCAGGCTGTAGGCGCAAGCCTGGCGCCGAGCTACCCACTCCGGGTCATCGGTCCATCTGGATCCGGTACGCCGGCGTGTGAGGAGGCTGAGGTCGATCTTCTCGTACCACGTGAGAATATGATGAAGGATGGTGTCAGCTGCAGCGCGACCAGCAGATTCTCTCCAGAGGTCAAGCTGGGTCTCAACTTCCATTAATTTCTCGACAAGAGTTGCGATGGTCTCCGGGCTACTCTCTCCGGGCCAGAACGTGTTGAAGATGCGCACTGCAACATCGAGGATATCCTTGCCATAATTCTTGATGGTCTCCACGCGAGAGGACAAGCTGACCAATAGGTCCTCCATGTCCAAGGGAATGTTCTCACCATCAGGAGCAATGGGGGTACCCCTCTCCCGGCAAAATTTGGCAACAGCAGCGCTGGCAATCGCAGTACCCTCTGGAAAGTGGTCTGGAAACAATGCAAAAGAAGAAGGTAAAGAAAAGACATATGAGGTAACCCGGAGAAGTATGTCGGATAAGGGAAAGGAACTTACGAGAAATTATTGCTATGGATCCGGGTCAACTCCTTGATGCAGGCATCGCATCTTTTGTGAAGTTGCTCAAGCTCAGCGTTTGCCGACCCAAGCTAGACGTCGGATTCTCTGAGTAGGTCCTGGCCCTTAGAGATCTGGAGAGTAAGGCGCTCACGCTCTTCGGTGAAGTTCTGGCCAACTTTTTGTAGCTCGGTTTTGTGTTGGGCCTTCATCTTCTCCATCTCAGCCTTGAGCTTGGCTATCTCATCATCCTTGGTCCGGAGGAGGGCAAGCTCATCATTCTTCTTCTTCAGCTCAGCTTGATGCTGCCCTGCTTGTTCGAGAAAATGCAGCATCATATCAGGCACGAGCACACTATCCTTAAGCGATGCTGAAATAATATGTTGACCCGGCAAAGCCGAGGAGTGAATGTTTGCCAAGCCAAGGAGAAGAAGAAATGGAAAACACAACAAGGTCGGACAAAAGAGAACCTACCCCGGATTTCCTCCAAGTTCTTCCGCATTATTTTGTTCTCAGCCTCCACCCCAGCTGCAGAAACCGAATGAAGAGATTAGTCCGGCGGAAGAAAGTGAAGAAAAACAGAGAGGTGCCAAGGGAGAAAATTACCCCTCTTTTCATGTTCTGCACCAAGTGCAACATGTTTTGCGCGGAGGATCTTGTGGGTATCAAGCAGACGTTGGAATTCAGCGCTCCGCCGATTGGTGGTTACCTGAAAGAAGTACAGAAGTGTAAAATTAGCTTGGTGCATATCCGAAGTGTACAAGATTCGGGCCAAGTGGAACTTAACCCGGCTCTAGGTGTGTGCATATTCGAAGTGTGCAAGATCCGGGTTAAGTGGAACTTAACCCGGCTCTAGGTGTCTGCATATTCGAAGTGTGCAAGATCCGGGCCAAGTGGAACTTAACCCGGCTCTAGGTGTGTGCATATTCGAAGTGTGCAAGATCCGGGCCAAGTGGAACTTAACCCGGCTCTAGGTGTGTGCATATTCGAAGTGTGCAAGATCCGGGCCAAGTGGAAATTAACCCGGCTCTAGGTGTGTGCATATTTGAGGTTTACATGCAGCTATGTTAGTTTTCTAATGAGCATCTGGCCGAGTAACAAGCTACTCCACCGGAGGCTCAGGGACTAATGGTTATTATCTACAGCATGTAAAGGAGAAACAACATACCTCCATCATTCGCCCTGCGAGGTTAATTGCCTTAGCGGCAGTATTCATCTGGGCAGAAAATTCTGCGGGGCCGAACTTTTCCGGGAGATCGTCGTTGTAGACGAACTCCGCCTTGTTCCAGTTCATGACGAACTCGATAAGGCTCGGAGGGTACCATTCGCCAGTGGGCATGTGGGGTGCCACCAAGCCCTTCGCATGAGCTTCCTTCCTCTCGATTAGGGCAAGAGCTGGGCTGGTGTGCAGAACCATTTGCTGCGCATCGGTGGGCTCGGCAGGAACATCCGTCGCTGCTGGTGATTTCTTCGGAAGCATCGACGACAGGGTTCGCTGCCTGGCCTCAACGGATGTAGACTTGGCAGTATCCGGAGCCTTCTTGCCCTTAGCTTGCTGGGAAGAAGTAACTACGGTGGACTTCCCTTTATACGCTGCTGGAATAGTTCCTTGCCGAGGCTGAGATGACTCGGACGAGGCAGAAGAACTTGGCACTAGAGGAGCTGTGGGTTTCCTTGGTGTCGGGACAGGTGCTGGCTCGGTAGCTGGAACTGGAGCTGCTGCTGGTGATGGTGCTGGTGTTGCGGTAGACTCGGTGGTTGCTGGTTGCGGCAATGCCGAAGTGGTGGACGTCGTTGCCTCGGTCGAACCGACCCTTCCCGCTCCGAGGTCGCGTTCCTCTCGATGAGGTACTGCGTAACCCAGAGCAGCCGCAGAGCCCTCCGGAATAGGGCTCAGCGAGCGTGACTCGTCGTCACGAGGAGGAGAAGGACCGAACCGAAGGGGACAAGAGATGCTCGATCCGCTCTGAGGGACCTCCACAGGAGGCCTGAAAAACATAATAAGGTCAGGTGTGAAATTACCGCGATGCAAGGAAAAGTGAGTTACACAATGAGAAATGACTTACGATCCGAGGTCTTGTCCTCCTTGGGTTTCCGGGCCCTCCGTGCCAGGCCTTTGCCTGCCCGCTTAGAGGCAGTCTTATCTCCGGCCTTCTTTTGCCTTTTTGTGGGCTGAGGAGGTTCGGAGTAAGAACTTGACACGGATCCGCGCTTCTTCTTCGACGCCACCGGAACCGGCTCACCCGTGGCAAGTGGAGGATCCTCGTGGATATGCCCACCGGGGTTAGCTGATGCCGGAAAGGCAAAAGAAAGAGGGACAGCCTCAACGGGTTCAATCACGTCGATATCCGAGTCATCCTCATCATCGGGCCAATCTCTAAGAGAAGAGAATTTACCGTTGGGACGTTTGGTGGCGTCGGTCATAGGGAGGAACATCTCCTGGTCCGGCTCCTCCTCATCCGGGATCTCTCGGTCCAGCGCCCACTTAAGGGTCGGATCCGTGCCATCCTCGAGAGTTTGCTGAAGAAACAGCTGAGAAAAAGCACAAAGAGCAGAGTCAAAAATATGACAAAAACCGACACATACTTGATCCGAAATAAGTTTACCCCGTGAAGCTTATCGCGGGAGGGAGCCTGTCACGGCAGTAATGCTCGATTCCCCATGTCCATTCGGCGGAGAAATCCTTGTGAGTGGTGAAAAGAGCCTTGACCCGGCGGAAGATCTCTGTGTTGCTCAATTCGAAGGAGGAGGTTCGGTTGGGGTCACGACCGAAGCTCATGTGGCACAACTTGTGGGTGCGCCTCTGGAGGGGAGAGATTTGGTTGCGTACGAACGTGATCATAGCATCCTCGTTGCGCAATCCGAGCTTCTTCAGCTCCACAAACCTCTTGTTGACTTGGTTGGCCAGAGCGGTAGGCTTCTTGGGGACCTCCTCCCAGAAATCCGCGTCAGGTAGGCCCGGAGCGTAGGGCAGCAACCGAATCAAATCTTCGGTACCCTCGTTCCGGACGTAGAAGAAGGTCCGGGCCCATCCTTTATAGGAGTCAAGCTCGGTGACCCGGGGAAAGATTGAAAATCTCCGGGGCGAGATGGAGGCAGCTCCGAACTGGGTGAGCTGCTTGTCCTCCGACTCAACGTGGATATTGGGGACAACGTTGTGACGGAGGCTGAAGAACCGGATCCACAGCTCCTTCGTGGGCCATAGTCTGGTGTAGCCCTCGATCGTAGAGGCAAAGGCGGAAAGAGAGGTGATGGCGTTTGCTGGGAGATGGTGTGGCTGCAGGTGATACGTCCTCACCCAATCCAGGAAGAAATCGCTCACCGGGAGACCAAATCCCCGTTGGAAATGGGATAGGAATACAACGAACTCATCCGGATTGGGTGAGGGGGACAGTTCCGAGGAGGGGAGACGAGCGGTGACACTGGCGGGAATGCGCCTGGTCCAGTAGAGCCAGTCAAGATCATCTTGACAGACCCATGACCCGGCCCATGCGTCGCGGTCCGCCGCGCCGGCGTCCTCCTCCATCTCCTGCTCGGCGACGACAAGCTCCTCCTCCGTCATTTCGTATTCGCTATCCTCGCTGGAGCTAGCGGCGGCGGGAATCTGTGGTCTAGATTGACGAGGACCCGTGGCTAAGCAGTTGTGCAGCAGTGGCTGTGGTGCGGAGGCACGGGGAGGTGCGGCGGCGGCATTGCTGCTAGAAGGCACCGGCGGCGGCGTGGTTGCAGGGAAGACGAAGGAGAAAACGCAATGGGCAAAGGGGCACAGAGGTGGAAAAACGCTAAGGGATGCGCCCCTCCCCTATTTAACCGCCCCCAGTGATCGATGAGTGGGATCGCGCTGCGCCGGCGAGCCACACGGTGTGGCCGTGTATCACCAGCATCAGCCAGTCAGAGAAAAGCCACGCAGGGGGCCACAGGTAGATGAGATCCCATGACGCGACGTGCTGTTGCGGTAAACGAGGAGACAGGCATGACGTGACCCGCGCACAGTGAAACTGACAATTACTGCGGCGGTTACTGTGCAGGCCCTTAAAATAAGACAAGGTAATGATTAGCCTCCGCGTGGGTTGGCGTATGAGAGAAGGAAACGGGGCCCAGATCAAACCATGATAACCATGGGATCCGAGCCAAAGTGGTGACCCGGCCGGCAAGTGAAAACTTGGAACGTGCGAAGGGAATGTAAATCCATATAATCCGAGATAAGGAGGTAACCCGGAATTAAACGTCTAAGGCTCGGACATAAATGAACCTGATGTGGCCTTAGCGTCCAAGGCAGCTAAGACCGCACCAGCTTCGGGGACTAATGTTGGGGGGATACCCCCGGGTAGGGTCACTCCGGGGTATAAGGGCCGAGTTAGCCGAGGTTCGGCAAGGTCAAAGCGGATGCTGGCCGAGTCACCTCATGGCAGGCCAGATCACGGAGTAACCCAGACCAGGGGGGTCGCCTAACGTTGTCTCATCCGACTTAAGGAGTAAGTCGGAAATGCTTGTCTAACTTATATGCAGGAACAGGTGTAGCCGGATCTACTATGATCCGGATCCTCGCTTAGCTTCTGGGAGAAGGAAGGAATCTCTCTGGTCAAAAAAGAAGGTCCAATACGTACTGCATGAGCGAATAAAGCAAGGGCAGGACCACCGGGTCATGGCCGACAAGGGTGACGACGCTCACGTCGGCTGACGCAGGCGCCGCAGAGGCTACATCGCTAAAGCATGTGTGACGCGGGGGAAAAGCAACCCGTTCGGGTTACCACTTTGGGAGGGGGCATATTCTTAGGAATTTGCCTCCACGTATGCCCTAGGCCAGGACCGAACCTCTTCTATATAAGGGGAGTTTGGGTTCTGGTAGAGGGAGTGGGCAGAATTCTAGTTGGTTGAGCACTAGTTGGGTTGGTGATTCCTTAGGGCTAGGAGATCTAGGCAAGAGTAAGAGAGCTCCTTCTTCCTCCTCTCGCCAATACAGCTCAAGGAGCACTTGTAATCTTGAAGATGTAGCAATAAAACTTCTGTGTGGAGAATCACTCTACTATCCCTCCCTGGATTCCCCTAGCGCATATTAGTCCCCACCTTTAGCCTACCCATGGCATCTGTCGTGACACCACCACGACATGTGGCGATGGGGGCAATCGAACTAGTGGACGATGGCGATTCTAGGCGTGGTCGCGGCGGCTCCTGGGGCAATTGCAATCAACGTTGCCTCTTCTCCTCTGCTACGGCAAGCTCAGACAAAATTTCAGCAAACGGCGGCCCGCTTCGCTCCGGGGATGGGGTGGAAGGATCAGTGGAGAGAGGCGAGTGAGATGGTGTGCAGAATGAGGCTGGGGGTGGCCTCTATTTATAGTTCGACGAAGCGACCGAACAGGATGGGTTGCATCTCTGGCGAGGGCGGGACAGCGTGTTATCGTCGTGGCTGGAGGTAGGGGACGGTGCATGGTCTACTTGCAGTCATCTACGATGTAGAGGTGCGGCTAGGGGCGGTGGCATTTGGTCAGGCATGGCTGGTGCTTTGCACGGCAAAAGCGGCATTCGACGCGGCGCACGAGGGTTGCAGGTCAAGGGGCGGTGAGAGGGCATGTTCGGGCGGTTCCTGGGGTTGTGGCGAAGCAGTGTGCGCGGGTTGCGGTCGAGGCGCGGCATGTGCACGCTTGTCGGGCGCGACGCTCTGGCGCATGCTCGGCATGGTGCAGACATGGTGGGCGTGGTCGTTCTACGGTGGTCCAGGGCTCGGCTCTGCTCGGGGAGGGGACAGAGGGCGGCGGTCTGGCCACGCCTACCTCCTAGGCGTCGTGGGCAAGCTCGGGGCGGTCTGCTAGGGCTTGCCCATGGTTGACCGGCATGGATGGCTCGGGGTGGCTCGGCACTGGTGCAAATAGCAACTAGGAGTGGTGCATTGGTGCTGGTTGTCACTAGAGGGGACAAGGGGAGTGTAAAGGGGCAATTTGGTGGACAATGCATTGATCAAGAACAGTAATAGTTAGGCAAGTTTAACTTTGTCCTAGGTGTTTGACACAATGCCCGCCAGAAGTTTAAATTCAAATTTTGAAAAGATTTTTGGTGTGTGATCTGATCTTATGCTTGGTAGTCTTTGGTTGCTGGGAATTGTCAAGGTGAATTGGTTTGGTTGGTTTTTACAAAAGTGGGATCTTCTCATATGATTTGGATTATGTTTTCAAATGCCATTTAAAATTAGTGGCTAAGTGTTTTTGTAAGATTCTAAAGTGGGCCCTGGTAGATCTTTACTTGTACTAGCAAGGGGTGAAAACAGTTGAGAAAGTTTCTGTTTGAAATTGACTTCTAGGAATACCTAAAGTGGCCTAGTGGATTAAAATTGTCAAAATGACCATTTGCATTATTTAATCTTATTTGATTTCTTTTTCTTTGGATTTTGTTTGTAAATGGTTTAGATGATGTGGCATTCACCTTTAAACCATTTCATATCATTTAGAACAATCAAACATGGCATTTACACACAATTCTATACTAATGCAACAAACACATGCATTCATAACTATTTTAATAATAAAAAGTTTTTTGTTAACCCTAAATTGGGTGATTTGAACTTTGATAACCTTGATTAAAGATTTGGGATGTTACACCGGAGGAGGGCAAGGTCATCGGCGGCTTTGTAGGGCGACGAGGAGGGAAACCGTGGTGGAAACGGCCAGCAGCGGAGAGGTGGTCCTGGGCAGAGGTCGGCCCGGTGACAGTCGGGCTCGGGGTGGTCACGAATTGTGGCGTGAGAGCGGGGCCGACAGAGCTTGCGAGGCGGCGGGGACGGGAGCATGCAGATGCGGCCTAGCAAGCTCGGTAGGGCGGCATGCACGCACGAGGAGAGCAGGCCAGGGCGGGCGACAGGGACATGGCCAGCACCGGTCGGAGGAGGACAACGTAGGGGAGCTCACGTGGCGGCGGCACGCTCAGGAGCATAGACATGGTGGGGATCGAGGAGAGGCGGGGTTGGTGGGTACGATGAGGGGATTGATGGGGAAGGTGGGGACGAGGTGGGGAGCATCGAGTGGGTCTCGTGGCATGCAGGCGGTCTCGTGCTTGCGTTTGGGAATCTGTCATGCATGTGCGGGACTTGTGTGTGTACTGCCGTGCGCGGGTTGGGTTGGTGTGAGGCTGAGGTGGTTTAGGGTTAGGTTTTTCTAGGGTTTGGTCTAGATGAATTAGGGTTAGGGTTTGGGGGTAGCAGGTGGTCTGTCCGGTTGGGCCCTTTGGGCCTGACCGGCTCGACTACCTGCCTCCAACAAAATATTTTATTTTTATTATTGTTTGTTTTAATTTAAATAAAAGATTTTGTAACATAGTTTTTTACAACAAAATATCCGAAGGGTATTTAGAAACCAAGATAGGCTTGTGGAAAATAGTTTTAGACAAACCATGCATAATGTCATGATGATGCTCAAATGGAATGTGGCATAATGACATGATTATGCGATCATGATTATGCACAAAGTACAAACAACAAACGATTTTCTAGTAGTTGTTTTACCCGGGGTGCTACACCTAGGGTTTGGTGATCTTTGCCGTTTTGCGCTAAATAGCGGTCGTCTCTCCTCTGCGAAAGTCAAGAGATCCTTTGTTGCTTTGCTCGAAAAGCAATCGTACGTCGTCACGAAAGCATGATGGTTATCCTGGTGTTGCACGACGATTTTGCGTGCCAACATGGTGTGCACATACTTCTATTCTAGATCCTTGATTCTTTCCTCATAGGATTCAATCTTCTTCTCAATCTTGAGATTCATGTGGTGATGAGCATCAAGGTTGCTCTCAATCACAATGCCATACCTGAAAGTAGTGTCCTCCAAGATCCGTAGCCTCTCTTCTACGGTGCCCTCAGTCTTGGGAGCCTTCACCTCCTCCACGAACAACACTTCCTCCTTGAAGTTCAAGGTCTTCAAAGGAGCCGCCCTAGAGTTGAGGTAGTGGTTCACCATGCCCTTCTTCATTGTGAGAGTTTCAACCATGAAATTCTGAAAATGTGAGAGTTTCAACCATGGAATTATGAAAATAAAGTATGGATCAGTTAAGAAACGTATCGATGTGAAGATTCCCCAACTCAAACAAACAAAATTGATGAAGAATCGAAGATTCTAGGTGATCAGGGTTGGAGTTTGAGAGAGAAAGAGAGGAGGATGATTTGGGGCTTGCCAGCCAGCCTCCATTGTTTTCACGATGTCACACAGTCCAACGGTACAGGGTCGTCCCTCCCGTACCAATGGTCATCACCATTGGATATGTCTATAGGGTTAGGAGATCAAACCTAGATTTGGTATGGGTAGGTGGTACGGTGGCGTCCAGCCGTACCGAGGCTCGTTACGAGCTCAGTGACTTCTGGAGAAGCTTTGCGAATTTCTTCGAGGTTTAGTATGGGTGCATGGCATGGGGTTACCCGGTCGTACCGATGCTCGTTTTGGCCACTGTGCTTTGTCGCATATTTTACCATTTCTGTCAGATAATCAGTACAAGCACATGGTACGGGCAGACCCAGCCCTACTGCTGCTCATTATGCATCCAGTAGCTTCTATTTTTCATAATTTCTACTTTCTTTCCTTCAAACTTTTACCTTTGGATTTTAATAACTGAATTTCTCTGCAAATACTAAACCTAGAAAACTTAATTAGGACAACTAAAAATTAAAACTTCTTAAAACCTCTAATTTATTAAGGATGGGTTGACTCCCATCGAGCATTTTACTTAGAGAGGGTTGATTAGCTCAACCAAATTTTGTATTGAGAATACTCACATTTGGCTTCTTAATGTTAGTAATACTAACTTCTTGGGAGCTCTTAGCAGGTGGTATATATTTTTCACCATCTTCTAGTTTCTTCAGGAAGTGATGAACTATCTGATCATCATAAATGTTGAAGACAATTTTCCCACTACTGCAATCAATGTTTGCTCCTGTAGTGCTAAGAAAAGGTCTCCCAAGAATGATAGAAAGTTTGTCATCTTTGGGCATATAAAGTATGATGAAACCAATGGGTATAACATGCTGATCAATCCTAAGAAGAACATATTCAATCATCCCAATAGGTTTTTAGTGGTTTCATCAGCCATCTGCAAAGTAATGGAGGTAGGCGAATACTCGCCAAGATCTAGCTTTTTATAAAGTGAATAAGGAATTACACTGACACCTGCACCTAAATAACATAAAACATTGTGTATGCTAGTTTTTCCTATTGCACAAGTGATAGCTCGTATACTTGATCACCAAGCTTAGCGGGAAGTTTATCACAATAACTGGTCATTACCGCAACGGTCTTACTTACTTTTTTAGTTTTTTCATTGAATGCCTCGCATGAAATTTGTATAGGTGGGTACTTGAATAGCATCAGTTAGAGGAAGTTCCAGACATAGTTTACTAAGAGCTATAGCAAAAGAATCATATATGTTCTTGTTAGGCTCATGATGGATTCAATTAGGATAAGGAACTTTCTTTACTACTACCTTTTCCTTTACCTTTGGATTTGGCTCAGGATCCTTTGTATTTTTCTTCTTCTTGGACTTTTTCTTGTCAAGTTGTTTACCCTTTGATATTATTACTTCCTCTTCTTGTTCACGGCTAAGTTCCGAGTTCTCTCTCGGGTCAACTGTTTCAGCATCTGAATCATAAGATTCATCTTGATCCCCAACACTGTTTTCTTTATTGTCCTTTGAAGCCTCTTGTCTTTGTTCTTCAAGGTCAATATCATCTTGAGGATCGACGAGGTTTTCTTCTGCTTGGGTCATTTATTGGGTTTATTCCTCTTTGCGTGCATGTTCTTCTTGATACCAAGGTAACCCTTGTGATCCCTGTGTATCGGTACCTCATCTAGTAACAATATTAGTAGAAATGGCTTTGCTAAAATTATTTTGAATTAAAATCAAAGCTTGAGTATCAGATATTTGATCACACTAGACTTGAACCATCCTAATGGTTTTCTAGATGCCTAGTAGCATGTACTAATCATCAATGGCTATTGTTAACTCATGAATATTTCTTTATTGAAACATGAGATGTTTATTAAAATGATGTCGGAAGTGGATTTTTTGATGCTTGCACTATAGAAACGCTAAGCTCAATTCCTCTTTAGGTATGAAGGTTAGGAGCACATCAACTTTGTTCTCTTTAACTAGTTAAATCGATATACATTTTTCCTTCATTGACTTCTTAACCTCATGCATGAGTTCAAGTGTCATAAAGAGCATACATTTCTTTGGTTCAACCTCCACATTGAAATTGTACTTCTCATCATTTATAGATCTTAGCGAGAAAAGGTTCATTGCTTCCTTCACCATTAAGTCATTCAAATATACTCATGTGGTTGAGTCAATCATTTGTTTAAACTCGTCAGTGATCCACATTGTAAAAGTGTTGCGCAAGTAACTCTTCTTGAAAACCATGATCGGGACCCTCATAAGTAGTCCAAAGAACCTGGTCCAAGCTTGTGTGAAACTCTCTCCAATATTCTGAAAGAAATTGGTTATATCACGCTTGAGCTACATCATCTTATTAAACAGAGTGAATCTTTGCATAAATGCTCTAATGCAGTCCTTCCAACTAGTAATAGTTCTATTAGGTAAGTATTGTAGCCATTTAAAAGTTTTATTTTTGAAGGACCAACAGAAAAGTTTAAGAAGGACGAACTCTTTAGGTAGTCTAACCGGTCCGGGAGAATTACATATATCATGCACCTTTGTTAAATGGTGACTTGGATCTTCATCATCCCTTCCTGCAAAAGCATCTTCTTGCATCATACAAAATAATTCAGGGTCTAACTGAAATTCAATGCCTTTGACATCATGATAGAGTATAGGTTTTCTTTTTAAAAGCACAGAAGGAGATCCATATTCCTTCAATGTTTTATTAGGATTTTCTTCCCTGGTGACGATAGATAAATCTGCCATCAAAGGAATTAAGGTGCTCACATCTACATCACATGAGTTAGAAAAGTTTTCGGAAATTTTCAAGCATCTTTTGCTTGGTACATGTTCAATATAAGGAGGTAGAAAATTTCTTCCTAAATGCGGAGATCCTATTTTCAACAGAGATCATCTATGGTTTCAACACTTGCAATTGCCAAGAAACAAACACTTGACACTTAGATCCCTGGCAATGGTGCTAGAAAATAGCTCGATGGCCTGCAAGAGCACATATTTGTCAGAGCATGTTTTCGTGGAAGTATTGTTTCTAGTTTTAATATTGAATCCCAACAAGGAGCTTAGGAAAGTGTTTATCTGCAGCGTTTCTGTCGTGCTCAAGGTGTCACTAGTCTTGAGTGAATTTACTATAAGAGTTAAGGTGGAAAAAGGGTGAGTGTGAATGAAGGAGTTTATATATTGAATGGTTCTTAAATTAAAGAACATAAAAGTAAACAGTACGAAGATTGCTTGGAGTTTCCTATAGATGAAAAATTAGGCGTGGAGAGATATGGTTCATGGTGATAGTGAATGTGCCAAATGGAATAAGCAGAGTAAGTGATTATAATACTTCTTATAAGTATGTGAGTACGCAAGCAACCTCTGGGATAGTCAAGACTCCTCTTGGTAGATTTCATCTGACTCAAATGATCCATCTTCTAGTTATCAAAACCATGGTTAGTGCATCAATTAAGGTCATGAGACCAGATCAAGGCTCTAAATTTGGTGGCCCCTTGTTGTCCTCGAGTTGTACTAGGTCCTCTTTGGTATAAGTCGTGTCACTTGGCGGGTCGCTGATGTCTGCAAGAGCACAGATCGTTTGTAGCTTGTTTCGAAGTAGAGATATCGATCCCATAGGGAGCCCAAAGGTAAATGTTTATGGGTGAAGTCTATGTCACACCCGAACTTCTCACAGGTCTTTGAGTGAATTGACTGCAAGTGTTGAAATAGGAATGGGGTTTTGATTAAATGAGATGTATTTAAATAGAACTAAAATGTAAACTTCGGAAATATAAAGCATAAAAGTAAAGAATGACTTGGTTGTTTGTTGTTTCCTGCATATGGCAAAAGAAGGCGCGGGGAGATTCAGTTCATGGTGATAGTGAATGTGCCAGGTGGACGAATGATAAATGTAACAATTATAATCTTATAAGTATATGTGTAGGCGAGAAATCCATAATTAGCCGGAACTCCTCTTTGTAGATTTCATGCCAACTTCAATAATCCTACTAGCCTGTTACCAAAACCATGGTCAGACATTAGACGATTAAGACCCTTTAGGTCGCTTAGCGATTAAGCTCCTTGGATCGGACTAATGCAATAAGCAAAGTGGTTACTAGTTATCCTCGAGTCTACTAGCTTTCCACTGATATCCCCGTGTCACCCGGGGGTCGTGTGTCCACTAGCGAACAAGATCTTATCTATGTAGAACAAAACATCATGTTGTTTTGGCCCTTAATTGGACAATAAGCATTAGGCATCCCATAGATAGTCAAGCACACATAATATAGTAATTAGAATCAATCACAAACTAATGGAAAATATATGAAGGCACATCACACCACACCAATCCTCTACATCTCCCACGCCCAAGGGAATTACTCACACATGAGAGAAGAATGGATCATCAATATAATTAAATGAAGGGAATTCATCTAGGTATTATCATGGAGATCCACAATAAGAATAGAAAAAATTCCAACACAATTCAAGATGGGAAGAAACAATCTCAAACCCTAGTCTTGCAAGGTGGAGATCCCTCTCTCTCAAGTACAAGTAGTGGCTATGGGGCTGTATTGGCTAGGAGGTCGAAGATCGTGGAGCGAGATGAAGAATGTCTTCCCTTTCTTCTCCGGATCTCTTCTTCCTCCCTTCTGGATGGTATGGCGGCTGCTGTGTTGTGTTTTCGTCCCCGTCCCTTCACGGAAGTTCTCCCTTTTGACAAGATACAGGCGGCGGCAATTATACGGCGAGAACTATACGGCCAAAAAAATATTCCCGCTGTATAGTTGCTCGTTAAAGCTTCTATGGGGTCTGATACGTTGCTAACGTATCTATAATTTTTTATGTCCATGCTTGTGTTACATCTATGTTCTTATGTTTTTTCCACACTTTGTAGTATTTCTATACAGTTTCTTGGACTAACCTATTAACAAGATGCCATAGTGCCAGCTGCCTGTTTTCTGCTATTTTTAGTTCCAGGAAAGTCAGAAAATGAATATTATCGAAATTAGACGGGACAAAAGCCAAAGTTAATAGTTCACCGAGTGGGACACGGAACCAGAAGACGAGACGGAGAGGGGCCAGAGGCTGGCCACACCACCTGGCCACGCGGTCAGGCCTGACCCGTGCTAGGGTGTGGTGTGGCCACCTAGGGCACCCCCTCAGCCTTCCCTTTAGCCTATAAGATGCCTCCGATACAGAAACCCTAAGTACCCGATAAAAATTCCACGAAAGAGTCTGTAGCCACCGTCCTCTCCATCCCTAGATCGGGAGGGATCTGAAGATCTTCCCGGCACCCTGCCGGAGGGGATAATTCACCCTGGAGGCCTTCTTCATCACCATGCAAGCCTCCGGTGTGATGCGTGAGTATTTCATCCTTGGACTACAGGCCCATGTAGTAGCTAGATGGTTGGTTCTTCTCCTTTGTGCTACCATGTCTAGATCTTGTGAGATACGTTCATGATCAAGATCATCTATTTGTAATCCTACATGTTGTGTTTGCGGGGATCTGATGGATATTGAGATGCTATTTCAGATTGATTATTGATTCTATCATGTCTTTGTTATTTGTGATCTTGCATGCTCTCTGTTGTTAGTAGATATCTTGGCCGAGTAGATGCTAGCAATCCAAGAGGGAGTATTTATGCTCGATAGTGGGTTCATGCCTCTAGAAATCTGGGAAGTGACAGAAATCTCTAAGGTAATAGATGTGTTGTTGCTACTAGGGAGAAAACAACAATCCTTTGTTCATAAAACAATCGTATTTTTTACTTTACACACAATGCTTAATGCAGTTATCTGTTGCTTGCAACTTAATACTGGAGGGGGTTCGGATGATAACCTGAAGGTGGATTATTAGTCATAGGTGCGATTGGAGTACGGTCTATGTATAATGTTGTAATGCCCAATCAAATCTCATAGGAGTCAAGAAGATTAGTATATGCATGTATGCTTTCTCGATGTTTGTCAATTGCCCCACTGTAATTTGTTCACCCAATATGTCATCTATCTTAGGGAGAATCACCACTAGTGAAATATGGACCCCGATCCTTTCTTTTACTATCAATCTACAATCTGCTTTTACTATTTTATGTTTACTTTCTGCAAGCTATTACTATCTTCCATACAATACGTTTAATCCTTTGTTTTCAGCAAAACCGGTGAGATTGATAACCTCATTGTAAGTTGGGGGCAAAGTTATGTGGTTGTGTTGTGCAGGATTCCAAGTTGGAAACAACACCTTGGAGGTGTTTCCTTGCTCCTACTGGTTCGATAACCTTGGTTTCATAATTGAGAGAAAACTTGTTGCTGTGCTCATCATACCTTCCTCTTGGGGTTCCCCAATGAGCTCGATATATTTTGGGCCATCAAGGTCCCCTCGCGTGCTTCAAAATTGAGACTTCCTTGTTTTCTCCAGAATATTGTGTTTCTCTAGTTAAAACCTTCTGTTGACGTTTAGAACCTGAAACACACATTAAAAAAGCAAGTTTTCTTTGCTACCAAAGTATTAGCATTAGGTAAAGCCAGAAAATGATCAAATCTAGGAGAAAATCGTCAATAAAAGTCATAAAACATTTGTCAAATCTCACAGCTATTAGTCGCCAATTCACTAGCAAACAAGTTCATGTCTATGAGTTCTCAAGATCATGTTATATGGGCCCTTAAATTAGATAACAAGCATTAGCCATACATAGACAATCATTCTCACATAGAATAATTACAACGATAATCATAAATAGATAAAGGTAAAATAGGCACAACACATCTCACCAATTCCCTACATCTCCCATGCCTATGGGGATTTACTCGCACATGAGAGGATAATAACACAATGAGATTATAATAATGTAAATGGAGTTGATCTCAACATTACCATAGAGAATCATAATAAAATTGGAGATCAAATCAAATACAAACCAAGTAGGAATAGAGGTTATAATCCCTAATCTTATAGATGTTCATATCTCTCTCTCTCAGTACATGTGGGAATTGTGGAGGATATGAGGATCTAGAGGTTGGAGATCTTAGAAAAAGTTGATGGAATTTTTCTTCTCCCTTAGATCTGATTTCCTCTCTTCTAGGGTGTTTCGTGGTGGCTGTGTCTGCAATTCGCCCTCTCCTCCTTCATGAAATGTGCTTGGTTTCATAAGTACAAGCCAATGGCACCTAGTACGAATGGCCGGTACGGGCGAGGCCCACTCCTGCTGACGGTTGTTAACGCCCCTGTGCACTCCGGATCAAAATGTCTTCAATTGGGGATTTTCTTATTTTGCTCTAAATAGCTCATAAATGTCCTAGGATCCTTCCATAAGTGTCCAATACCTGAAACACACAATATAGAATAGGGTTTTCCTAAATGCCGATATTAGGATTAGTTGAAAGGTGAAAATCGAATGAAACTTGATAACCCTATGGAAAGTGTTAATATTTGGAGCTATCACCGAGTCATCATCTCGTGGCTCAAGGACATGGCCAAGGCATCGTAGGAGGGCAATCCTCCGCCACCTGAACCATCATGATGCACCAACCCAAACCAATAGCAACTAGGACACCACCCGACGTGTCGTCGAGACCACCCGTCAGACCTTGGTGGCAGGACCCGGGGGCTACCGTACCAAGACAGTATGCCACTGGAGGGAGTGTTGGCTTCCTTTACAACATTGATGAGCACAATACCAGCCCTGAGGTAATCCACTTATGGGAAGGGTCATACGGGTACTCCTCACACAAGGAAGTCAAGGAGGTCTACAACACAATCCTCAAGGTGGAGCACGGAAGCACTCCAAGCCAACATGGTATTGTTTGCCCATCACATTCGGATTCAGCAACTTCCCGGACAACCTCACCTACCTAGGCAGGCTACCTTTGGTGATCTCCTCGGTTATTGTCGACACCACCGTACACAATGTCTTAATTGGCGGAGGAAGCTCTTTTCGAATAATTACAATGGACACCCCGGGAAACATGTAGGTCCCTAGCTCTTATGTCAAACCAGTCTCGAACCAATTCTTCAGGATAACCCCCGGAGTAGCTCACAAGCTGGTCGAATAGATTACTCTACCCATCACATTCAGGAGTGGAGAAAACTTCTGCATAGAAAAGTGCGTCTTTGAGGTCGTGGACTTCCCCATGGTCTACAATGAACTTCTCGGGCATCCACAGATCTCATAGTTCATGGGCATCCCCAACTACACTGACCTGATGTTTAAACTCCCAGGTCCTAGAGGAGTAATAACAGTCATGGTATCCCTCAACCACATAGTGGAGCATGACCGGCGTAGCTACGAGATGAGACAGGCTCCATCGGGCCTCCCTCACAAGACAACCACCCTCAATTTGAAGAGAAGGATCAGAGACACTTGCATGGAAGAGCCAACCCCGCCAGAATGAAAGGACAAATAGGGGTGCACGCTTACCTCCCCATCAGCAGAACTCTCGAGAGGGGAGGATGAGCGGACCCCCTTAACGACACGCTGCATCAGTGCAACATCTGGTGCACCCAAGGTGTCCAGCTCAGGCATCAAGAAGGTCGCAGTCAGGACAATTCAATACGTTGGGATCAAGGTCGAAAAGCGGCTTATACGATCCTCCGAGGCCCTCCTCGGGGATCATGGCGTGCCGGTAGTCTAGGATCGACATTGTGGCAAGAGGCATAAGCCTACATACAGGACACGCAATACCGGTACAGTGGCTGGTAACTAAAGAGGAAGACTTGCTGAGAGGACCAACCCACGGTCGGTTCTAGTACCAGACATGATACATGCGTATAAGGAACATGATGGTCCGCGTGAAGATCCCTATGTCCCTTAGGCAACACAACCACAAATTCCCCAAAAGGAAAAGGAATCCTTTGCATGGCAGTGATGGGCGTCTTGTTTACAACATCAACTCATGGAGGGAAGCACACCACCTACACAAGAAGGCACCTCTCCATGGGAAAAGGGTTCGTTGCCTTCCCTAGGAATAACAACAACCTAGATGTAAAATGGAAGTGCTAGAAGCTCAGTTGGGCAAGACCTCCTATAGTCTCAGGAAGATTCAAAATTGCTGCTATTGGAAAACTTCATTGTATAAGGGATTAAGGTCTCGTCTCACTCCCTTACACACCCAGGGGCTGCTAATCTGCAAACACACACAGTTTTTCATCCTATGACTTCCAACTTTTTTGGAACATGAGTATTAGAATGCATTTTCTCCAACACTCCCTCTCTTTATCCGTCTAGGTTGTGGTACTCACTACTCTAGAGGGGTGGAAAAAACCTCTAGCGTCTAAAACCCGTATTCGGCATACCTCACGTTCTTAGTACCAAGGCCTTAGAGCCGAAAACTCTACACGGTTACGTTACCTAGCCTCCACAGTTCGCCTCGCTCAAACACTGAGCAGCCCAACGGGCTTATGAATTGCCAGGGTACATGTACAGGGAGCGGGTTGCGGAAATTTGGGGAGAGCATATTGGGTGAAGACCTGGAAACTCTCACGGGTCCTAAGTTACCTATGACATAATTGGTATGAGGCGAAGATAGACACTACTCAAGAGGTACACGTACTCGTACCTGTCCTAGACTATCACCTGCAACCCCATATAACACTTTGGGAGAGTGAGGGAGTCAAGATTAATCAACGTGAAGGAGCCTGCCTAGGAACAAGTTAACATAGCCTCGACCCTACACTGCTCCGGTCTCAGGACCATGACCTACTCTACTCCGGTACCATTACCATGATCCGCACTCCATCCTCAGGGCAATGATTTGGGAACTCACAACTGGACATGTGACCATTGAAAGGGTAGGACCTCCAAAGTCTACTGCACCATGATCTCTCATCAACCTTCGTACCGTGTACTCAGGCTGCAGAAGAAGGATACATGGCGAAAATAGTACATACGTGATGGCCCAAGATATCTCGAGCTCGTTGGGGAACCCCAAGAGGAAGGTATGATGAGCACAACAACATGTTTCCCTCAGTTATGAAACCAAGGTTATCGAACCAGTAGGAGCAAGGAAACACCTCCAAGATGTTGTTGCCAACTTGAAATCCTGCACAACACAACCACATAACTTTTCCCCCAACTTACAGTGAGGTTGTCAATCTCACCGGTTTTGCTGAAAACAAAGGATTAAACGTATTGTGTGGAAGGAAGTAAAATCTTGAAGAAAGTAAACAAAAAGAAGTAAACAGTTGAAGATTGATGGCAAAAGAAAGGAATGGGGTTCATAGTTCACTAGTGGTGGTCCTCCTTAAGAGAGATAACATGTTGGGTGAACAAATTACAGCGGGGCTATTGACAAACATTGAGAAAGCATACATGCATATACTAATCATCTTGACTCTTATGAGATTTGATTAGGCATTACAACATTATACTTAGATCGTAATCCAACTGCATCTATGACTAATAATCCACCTTCAGGTTATCAACCCGAGCCCCCTCCAGTATTAAGTAGCAAGCAGTAGATAATTGCATTACACATTTCGTGTAAAGTAAACAATACGATTGTTCTATGAACAAAGGATTGCTGTTTTCTCCCTAGTAGCAATAGCACATCTAGTACCTTAGAGATTTCTGTCACTTCCCCAGATTACTAGAGGCATGAACCCACTATCGAGCATAAATACTCCCTCTTGGAGTTGCTAGCATCTACTCGGCCAAGATATCTACTAACAACGGAGAGCGTGCAAGATCACAAATAACAAAGACATGATAGAATCAATAATCAATCTGAAATAGCATCTCAATATCCACCGGATCCCCACAAACACAACATGTATGATTACAAATAGATGATCTTGATCATGAATGGAGCTCACAAGATCTAGTTATGGTAGCACAAAGGAGAAGAACCAACCATCTAGCTACTACATGGACCCGTAGTCCAAGGATGAACTACTCACGCAACACACCGGAGGCTTGCATGGTGATGAAGAAGGCCTCCAGGGTGAATTCTCCCCTCTGGCAGGGTGCTAGGAAGAGCTTCAGAGCCCTCCCGGTCTAGGGATGGAGATGACGGCGGCTACAGACTCTTTCGTGGAATTTTGATTGGGTACTTAGGGTTTCTGTATCGGAGCCATCTTATAGGCGAAAGGGGAGGCCGAGGGGGTGCCCTAGGCGGCCGCACCACCCCCTGGCGTGGGTCGGGCCTGGCCACGTAGCCAGGTGGTGTGGCGGCCCTCTGGCCCCTCTCCGTCTCATATTCTGGCTCCGTGTCCCCCTCGGTGAAATACTGACTTTAGCTTTTGTCCTGTGCAATTCCGAGAATATTCATTTTCTGACTTTCCTGGACCAAAAACAGCAGAAAACAGGCAGCTGGCACTGTGGCATCTTGTTAATAGGTTAGTCCAAGAAAGTGTATAAAAAGTATTACAAAGTATGGACAAAACATAAGAAAGTAGATAAAAACCAAGCATGGAACATCAAAAATTACAGATACGTTTGCAACGTATCAACAGCCCCAAGCTTAACTCCTGCTCGTCCTCGAGTAGGTAAGTGATAAAAAAAAGAATAATTTTTGAGGTGACATTTACCATCATAAACTTGATCAAAGTTTTTGTAACATTGATAGCTGGGATCATAGTACTTCAACATAGCATGAAAGGTAAAGTTCTAACAATAATACATAGCAACTATGTTGTAACATGAAAAGGTACAAACAAAAGATTCGTGAATAACAATGCTTTGCAAGACGTTTGTTTGTTTCACATAAAGAAAACATAGCATAATTGCATTTAGCTTATCCCTCATAGAGTAGCAAACATAAATGCATAGGACACCTTCAAAGTTTATAAGGGTGACTAGATACAAATAGTTTAAGAACAAGCAATATCAAAATTATGCATCAATCAACAAGTCTTGGGACAATGCACATAGAACTAAGAATGTCCATTATGCTCTCAAAATAGGTGCATAAAGATAGAAGGTGGAGACTCAACATAAAAGTAAAATAAAGGCCTTCATAGAAGGAAGTAGGGATTCAAGTTTCATAAAGAGCTTCCAAAATTTATAGAAACTTATTAGATTTTAGATCTCATTGCCCCTATCATAAGCATCTTGAAGTGATTAAGGTTAAAGTGAACAAACTATGGAGTATATGCTTGACAAAGTATAAGTTGGAAACCTCATGTCCCTTGAATACGAGGGTCGCTCCTCATGCTACTCAAGTTTAGTTACTAGTAAGTTCTTGTCATAGTAAGTACATGTGTATCATAGGGAACCGCCAATGGGGTACCCCTTGCCCGATGATAAGGAAGAATCCCATATCAAAATGACAAGGTAAGCAGACAACGAGCATCTCAACAATCTTCTTATTTACCATGGGAAATGGTGCTTTTTTCTCTCTTTCCTCTTTTCTCATAACTCTTTTTTCTTTTTCTCTTTTTCTCAATATCTGACTCTTTTTTTATAAGAAGAATGCTTCATAGACAGCTCATTATGGTTACGCTGCAGGTTTCTACCATGATTAGGCATCGATTAGAACGGCGGCCCATGGACTTACAAGCTCCCCTTTCATTTCACACCGACGACATCCATAGACAAAAGAGCATGATATCAACTAGGTACAAAGTACAATTGTAATGTTGAAAGCGTTCCCCACGACAGCATGGTTCTGCTAATCCCCAACATATAAGTGCAAGCATATACAACATAGACGACACAATGGTTCAAGTTTATTAAGGGCAAGAAAAGTAAATGGTGCCATCAAGTTCGTGAGAGCTTTAATCACTAGTTTTCTCATAACAAGTTTAATTCAGAAGGTAGATAAAACATGAATATACTTGGAATATAAATTGCTGATAGATAGGTATGGTGGACTCTTTGGAATAACTTGGTTTTATTTGGAGTTGGATGCATGAGTGGAACTCATACTTGGTTATGGAGGCTAGCAAAAGACTGGGAGCGACCAACTAAGAGAGCAATAATGGCCATAATCATGCAAAGCGACAAAACATCATCAATTAAAGCATAAAGTGATATTATAAGTCGAAAACTAAAGGATCATAAAGGCTATGGTGACTTGGGATAGTCATAACATGGTGTGAGCATGCGCCAAGTCAACCCAAATAAAGCATCAAAGGAGAATACCACTATACTATGCTTTAATATGCTAAAATAACGTATGATTCTTCCAAGGCACATGAAGCAATCTCAATTGTTTATAACATGTCATGCTACAGAAAAGATCACTAAGAATAAAGCCAAAACAATACCAAGCATGACATGACAAAGCATGGGCCACAGTCAAAAACAAGCTCTCTTTACCACTTAAGCATGAACTTTCCTACTCTTTTCCAATCCAAACCAAACTATTTGAAAACTAATGTATGAAAGAGGGGGTCCAACCAATTTATTCAAGCAAAGTAAGAAAACCAAGCAAAATAAAACCAAAAATGAAAACAAAGACGCTCCAAGAACAACATAACTGTGCATGAAACAATAAAAATGAAGTGTTTGGAAGAGACCTGTGATTTTTATTGATGGAGAAGGGGATGCCTTGGGCATACCCAAGCTTTGACGCTTGTACTTCTTGGATATTTTTTGGGGTGACACGCGTGACATACGCAAGCTTGAGCTTTAGTCCATTCTTCATCTCATTACATCATTCTCTCCATACACCTAAAATTTTTCCTTCACACAATCTTTATTAGCAACATTAGTGCACTCAAGATGATAAGTCTTTGGGTTCAGTTTCAACACCAATAAAACTTCCATCAAAACACAAGCTACTAAAGCACTTCCCTTGAAAAGCTCAATTCCCCAAAGAGAACTCAAAAAGGAACCAACAAGAAGCAAATGCAAATAATGGCAGAAATCTGTCGAAACAGACCAGAAGGTAAAACCAATTTTTTCGAAGACCTTTTGTTGCTCAAATCGAAAAGTGTTGAACTAACGAAAGTTAGATAACAACCTGGGGCAGAAGAACGAAAATACACGCCTCAAAACAACGTACATAGATTGTACACGAATTTTTATGGTGTAGCACAAAAATCTGTTTCGGGACAGCAACTTTCCAAAGCATTACTTCTCTCTCATTAGAGGTTACTCTTGGCACAAAAAGCAAAATAAAAAGGATAATGAGAGGTTATTGCTAAAGCAATAACTTCCAAGACTCATCTAAAACTTTTGGGTTATCTCCCAATAAGTACTTTTCTTTAACGCCTTTAAGTTAGGCATAAGAAGCAAGAAAAAGAATCAAGTGTTCTCAAATGAAGAAGCATTAAGATTAATACCAGAAATATCTTCAACAAGGCAAGGTATCTCATCCAAATAAGTTCTAGAGGATCCTCTCTCAATGCTTTTGGGTTCACTACTTTCATCAAACGGGTTTTCAGGAACAATCCAATTAAGATTCTTTTCTATGGCTTCATGCATTGCTACAAGTTTGAAAGGTATTGGTATCTTAATTTCCTCCCCATTAGGTTCGGTTTTGTTCATCTTTTTTTGTGTACCAATAACATATACACATGAGCCTAGCATATTAAACGTTCAAAGACTTTTCTAGCTTCCTTGACAACATCATAGAATTCCTTAAGCAAAGTTTCCAGAATAAAATCTCTCTTTTCAGGGTCCTCAATTTCCTTAAGTTTAAGAAACATTACTTGTATTAAGGGGTTAAGGTTAACAAACCTAGCTTCCAACATGTGAACCAAAGAAGCTGCAACAATTTCATAATTTGGAGCAAGTTCTACAAGGGATCTATCCTCAATATCCTCATGCTTACTAACATGATTAAAGAATTCTTCAATATTATCTTTTCCAATTATAGAGACACTACCTATTGAAAGGTCTTTCAAAGTGAATTTAGGGATCAACATGGTGAACTAATAAAGAGGTAACAACTATAGAAAGACTTAATTTTTGTGTGTTTTTAATAAAGAAAGCAAACTAGTAAAACTAATTTTTTTGTGTTTTTGATAAAGAAACAAGCAAACAAAGCAAAAATAAACTAAGCAAAACAAATAACAATAAAATAAAGAGATTGCTTATGAGGGACTCCCCTTGTGAAGATGTCCTTGACTCCCCGGCAATGGCGCCAGAAAAGAGCTTAATGGACCAAGATATCTCGAGCTCGTTGGGGAACTCCAAGGAGGAAGGTATGATGAGCACATCAGCAAGTTTCCCTCAGTTATGAAACCAAGGTTATCGAATCAGTAGGAGCAAGGAAACACCTCCAAGGTGTTGTTGCCAACTTGGAATCCTACACAACACAACCATAGAACTTTGCCCCTAACTTACAGTGAGGTTGTCAATCTCACCGGTTTTGCTGAAAACAAAGGATTAAACTTATTGTGTGGAAGAAAGTAAAAACTTGCAGAAAGTAAATAGAAAGCAGTAAACAGTTGAAGGTTGATGCTAAAAGAAAGGACCGGGGTCTATAGTTCACTAGTGGTGGTTCTCCTTAAGATAGATGACATGTTGGGTGAACAAATTACAACAGGGCAATTGACAAACATCGAGAAATCATACATGCATATACTAATCATCTTGAATCCTATGAGATTTGATTGGCCATTACAACATTACACATAGACCGTAATCCAACTGCATCTATGACTAATAATCCACCTTCAGGTTATCAATCTGAACCCCTCAAGTATTAAGTTGCAAGCAACAGATAATTGCATTACGCATTGCGTGTAAAGTAAACAATATTGTTCTATGAACAAAGGATTGTTGTTTTCTCCCTAGTAGCAACAACACAACTAGTACCTTAGAGATTTCTGTCAATTCCCCAGATTGCTAGAGGCATGAACCCACTATCGAGCATAAATACTCCCTCTTGGAGTTGCTAGCATCTACTCGGCCAAGATATCTACTAACAACGGAGAGCATGCAAGATCACAAATAACAAAGACATGATAGAATCAATAATCGACCTGAAATAGCATCTCAATATCTATCGGATCCCCGCAAACACAACATGTATGATTACAAATAGATGATCTTGATCATGAACAGAGCTCAGAAGATCTAGACATGGTAACACAAAGGAGAAGAACCAACCATCTAGCTACTACATGGACCAGTAGTCCAAGGATGAACTACTCACGCATCACACCAGAGGCTTGCATGGTGATGAAGAAGGCCTCCAAGGTGAATTCTCCCCTCCGGCAGGGTGCCGTGAAGAGCTTCAGATCCCTCCCGATCTAGGGATGGATATGACGGCGGCTACAGACTCTTTTGTGGAATTTTGATTGGGTAGTTAGGGTTTCTGTATCGGAGGCATCTTATAGGCGAAAGGGGAGGCCGAGGGGGTGCCCTAGGCGGCCACACCACCCCCTGGTGCGGGCTAGGCCTGGCCGCGCGGCTAGGTGGTGTGGCGGCCCTCTGGCCCCTTTCCGTCTCGTATTCTGGCTCCGTGTCCCCCTCGGTGAAATACTAACTTTGGCTTTTGTCCCGTACAATTCCGAGAATATTCATTTTCTGACTTTCCTGGAACCAAAAACAGCAGAAAACAGGCAGTTGACACTATGGCTTCTTGTTAATAGGTTAGTCCAAGAAAGTATATAAAAAATACTCCAAAGTGTGGACAAAACATAAGAAAGTAGATAAAAACCAAGCATGGAACATCAAAAATTATAGATACGTTTGCAATGTATCAATACATAGCATTGATTTCAGAAGAAGATGATAGTAAAAGTTTATACAACAACCAAAAAGGGGTTCTTATCAAAAGGTTCAACGACTCCGTCAAGGAAGTCCCCAAACGACAAGTATACTGCCCGAAAAATATTCCATATTAGAAATTGTCTATTATTTTATTTTTTGCAACATCATGACATCATCATGCATTATTTCTCCTATTAAATATTTCCGCCAAAAGCCTACTTTGTCTAAATAGTCTCCTCCTTTAATTTTAAATAAAAACTCTGGTTTTTCCAGATCTTTTATTTATCTAAAAACTATTGTTAAAAGTGTTTTAAACATGAAAATAAAAAATAAAAGTATTTTTGGGGAGGCAGCCAACCGACCAGGTCCAAGTGGCCCTGCCGGCCAGCCACCTTCCACTCAGCTAACCCTAACACCCACCTAACTCACCATGCAACACAAGCACGCTACAGCTCAACCCTGTCGCCACTCACCCGGACACACACCACAACACCACATGCAACGCCTGCACAGGGACAAGCTACACACGCACACATAACTCAACACACACCGAGCCACCAAAATCTCCAAAACACAGACACGCACCGCTCGCAACCGACCCGCCTCACACACCGACGCACACGGAAGCCAAGCATGCAACACCGCACACACACCACACCTCGAGCGATCCCCAGCAACCCCCGCGTCGTCTCCCCATCGCGAGCGCCTCCCCTTCCTATGAGCCGCCGCCACTGTGGCGAGGTCGCCTACCGGCCCCTTACCTGCCGCAGTTCTCCTCCTCCCCCCACGCGCGCGAGTGCGGCAAGCCAAGCATCGAGCCGCCTCTGCTTCCCCTCAGCGCCCATCTGGCTGCCTCCTGCCGCTCACCGTGCGCTTCCTCCTCCCGAGCCCGTGCCCATGCCTCGATCCGCAACCTCCTCCCGAGCTCCATACCACCATCCACAACCAAAGCTCTGTGCGATAGTGATCCTCACCCTTGTCCCCTCTCCGCTGTGGCGCCCCACCGCCCCGTGTGTTGTCCACATTCGCCGGCCCTGCACCAACCCATCGCCGGTTGTCATCCGCCTCCTCGTCAGCCACTGCCCAAGCTCGCCCTTGCCCCACACGAGCCACGGCCTTGCCAGGGACCTGCATCGACCCCGACCTCACCAGCCTGCTCCTCTCCGATGGATGTGCGCATCCCCGACCGCGTGTACACGCAAGCATAGCATCGTAAAGGCCCGCCCTGCTGCATACGATCTGAACATCACGCGCGCGTCAGCTCTAATCGGGTGGCCAAGCACACCATGACCTTGTCCGTGAGTGATGCCGCTTGCCTTCGTGCGCGCGTGTTCCATTCATACAAGTAGAAGAATATCTGACCCTCTTTACAAATAGTGTTTCTACAATGTTCCTTTCGACAAGATCTCTGGAAGGCGGGGACATGAAGTTGGAACCCGAACGTCTCTTTCATGGAACCCTAAGATCTCTATCACGGCACATCGAAATCTGCCTTATGGATTCGAAGACTGAACCCAAACCCCTTCAAACCCAAGATCTTCGAGCCCCAACGTGTAAACCCTATCCGAGGCATCTATTTTATATAATGACATATAACTTGTTGCATATGAAATTTTGCATGCTTGCATACATATTATCATGTTGTTTGGGGGTATTTAGCCGATCATGTGAAAATTTCATATGGAGCGGATACGTGGGATATTTTTGTCTTATATTGACTCTATTTAAATTTGTGTAGCCCACTGATGCCATGCTTTTGTCATGTTGACAACATTTAATATGTGGGTAGCTAAACAACTTGAACTGATTAATTAATTGTCGGGGTTCTGATCCCGTTTAATATTGCTAAGTTGCATCGCATCTTGACATGTCATGCATCATATCATGAACATGCTGGATCTTCCGCCGTAGTATTAAATATTGCATCCGGTGTTTCTTTCTAGTGTTTTGCTTCTTTCCGGATAGGACATTGAGTGAATGCGGGACACGATGAGTTCTCTGGTTGATCTATTGCATTTATAGTCTTTACTTCCTTCTATTGATCTATTGCTATCCCTATTGTGGATGCTTTAGTATCATTCCTTTATTTACCTGCTCTACTATATGGCCTTGGTTATCATGTTTCCTTGTTTAATTCGCTAGCTTTATCACTGTAAGTCGTAGGCATGCTTAGTACCGCTCTCATACAGGTGAACCATGATATATGGATATGGTGGATACCATGATAATTCAATTGGTGATGTTGGTTATGGTTATGATTATGGTTTCACCTAATGATAAGGCCCCTGGAGCGACCATCTTTGGGGACTATTTGAGCCGACTTAGGAACCGTTTATTCTATGATACTAGTTCTGAGTTGATAGTGCTAACCAAACATGGGGCCTCTAGGATCTCTCCTCAACTACTAGCTCTATTCATACATCCAGAGGGTTACAAAGATGGTTTTCCATTTGGTGCATATGCATAATATGTCCTCGGACATGGGTGTGTGAAATATGTATTCATACTTGATATTTTGGTGGACTGCCATGGCTCGCATACATAATTCACGGTACATGGAGGCGGAACCCAAAGATTGCAAGTTACCCCGCAGGGCCTGATCCACCAGTAAGCGTGAATGTTGTGCCACCTAGAGAATCAGCTGTATCTCTTGTGTGGGTCAAACACAGTAGGTGATACCTCTAGATATGCGCGTAGTTATGGGACAGTTCTTGTTGTGAGATTCAGAAGGCATGCGTAATATGTTGCCTGAAGGGTTGAACATGCGTTTGGATACAGTAGTGCAACCCCGCGGGGTAAATCTTTTCGAGAAGCCGTGTTTCCACGGTTATGGACGCCTCAGGAGTATAGTTTCATGATCATAGACAACGCCACTAATGCTTTTCCTCTAATAATATGATTAGTAGTTAGTTATACCAACTAAGCAACTGCTTAACTAAAAATGCAACGTGTGTGTTCTGCGAGTGGACTTTCTCGACTGGTTTTCGAGGGGGAAATCTTTGGATGGGTTATGATTGGTGTTATATTATTGTTACTGTACATCTCTCTCTTATCTCGCTCTAATAGTCGAAGTGGTACCGTGTCTCTATAAGTTAGCTAGTGCAAGCTTTGCTGCCGCTGATCCCACCATACCCATGTAGGCGAGAGCCACCGAATTCTAAGACTCGCCGTGTACTGGCCTCATTACTGACTTCTCCCTTTTCCCTTGCTCTTTGTCGGCACCCCTTTTTTCTTTGACAGGTATGAGTTTAACGATATTAGCAAGGTTACTGACGAGGGGTAACCTCGGCAATGTCCATGAAGAAGGACTTAGGGTTTCATAGAAAGAGAACGCTGAGGATTTCTTTGGATGTCAGGAGAACAATGGAGTAAAAGTCGCTTGAATATCTGGTGAATTGCAATATTGCAAATCGCTTAGGGATTATTCAGTATCCTTTCCTAAGCCTCTCCTGCCCTATATATAATAGGCCGAGTCTCAAAGCTATATGCAGATAGATTACATATACATGATTACAATACCAACTCGATGTCGGTGCTTTTTCTTCTTTCCTAATACATCTATAGTCTTTGTCAGTTGCTCCTTCCAGGCTATCATCTTGACTCTTCATGGGTTGTAAACCTTTCTCCAGGCCTGGATAGTGATGGCCCAAGATATCTCGAGCTCGTTGGGGAACCCCAAGAGGAAGGTATGATGAGCACAGTAGCAAGTTTCCCTCAGTTATGAAACCAAGGTTATCGAACCAGTAGGAGCAAGGAAACACCTCCAAGGTGTTGTTGCCAACTTGGAATCCTGCACAACACAACCACAGAACTTTGCCCCAACTTACAGTGAGGTTGTCAATCTCACCGGTTTTGCTGAAAACAAAGGATTAAACGTATTGTGTGGAAAAAAGTAAAAGCTTGTAGAAAGTAAACAGAAAGCAGTAAATAGTTGTAGATTGATGGTAAAAGAAAGGACCGGGGTCCATAGTTCACTAGTGGTGGCTCTCCTTAAGATAGATGACATGTTGGGTGAACAAATTACAGCGGGGCAATTGACAAACATCGAGAAAGCATACATGCATATACTAATCATCTTGACTCCTATGAGATTTGATTGGGCATTACAGCATTATACATAGACCGTAATCCAACTACATCTATGACTAATAATCCCCCCTTCAGGTTATCATCCTAACCCCCTCCAGTATTAAGTTGCAAGCAACAGATAATTGCATTACGCATTGCATGTAAAGTAAACAATACGATTTTTCTATGAACAAAGGATTGTTGTTTTCTCCCTAGTAGCAATAGCACATCCAGTACCTTAGAGATTTTTGTCACTTCCCCAGATTACTAGAGGCATGAACCCACTATCAAGCATAAATACTCCCTCTTGGAGTTTCTAGCATCTACTCGGCCACGATATCTACTAAAAATGGAGAGCATGCAAGATCACAAATAACAAAGACATGATAGAATCAATAATCAATCTAAAATAGCATCTCAATATCCATCGGATCCCCGCAAACACAACATGTAGGATTACAAATAGATGATCTTGATCATGAACGGAGCTCACAAGATCTAGACATGATAGCACAAAGGAGAAGAACCAACCATCTAGCTACTACATGGACCCATAGTCCAAGGATGAAGTACTCACACATCACACCGGAGGCTTGCATGGTGATGAAAAAGGCCTCCAGGGTAAATTCTCCCCTTCGGCAGGGTGCCGGGAAGAGCTTTAGATCCCTCCCGATCTAGGGATGGAGATGACGACAGCTACAGACTCTTTCGTGGAATTTTGATCGGGTACTTAGGGTTTCTGTATCGGAGGCATCTTATAGGCGAAAGGGGAGGTCGATGGGGTGCCCTAGGTGGCCACACCACCCCCTGGCACGGGCCAGGCCTGGCCGTGCGGCCAGGTGGTGTGGCGGCCCTCTGGCCCCTCTCCGTCTCGTATTCTGGCTCCGTGTCCCCCTCGGTGAAAAACTGACTTTGGGTTTTGTCCCGTCCAATTCCGAGAATATTTATTTTCTGACAGGCAACTGGCATTGTGGCATCTTGTTAATAGTCTAGTCCAAGAAAGTGTATAAAAATCCTCCAAAGTGTGGGGAAAACATAAGAAAGTAGATATAAAACAAGCATGGAACATCAAAAATTATAGATACGTTTGCAACGTATCAACATCCCCAAGCTTAACTCCTGCTCGTCCTCGAGTAGGTAAGTGATAAAAAGAAAGAATAATTTTTGAGGTGACATGCACCATCATAAACTTGATCAAAGTATTTGTAAAATATTGATAGATGGGATCATAGTACTTCAACATAACATGAAAGATAACGTTCTAACAATAAGACATAGCAACTATGTTGCAACATGAAAAGGCACAAACAAAAGATTCATGAATAACAATACTTTGCAAGATGGTTGTTTGTTTCTCATAAAGAAAACATAGCATAGTGGCATTCAGCTTGTCCGTCATAGAGTAGCAAACATAAATGCATAGGACACCTTCAAAGTTCATAAGAGTGACTAGATACAAGTAGTTTAAGAACAAGCAATATCAAAGTTATGCATCAATCAACAAGTCTTGGGACAATGCACATAGAACTAAGAATGGACACTATGCTCTCAAAATAGGTGCATAAAGATATAAGGTGGAGACTCAACATAAAAGTAAAAGAAAGGCCTTCATAGAAGGAACTAGAGATTCAAGTTTCATAAAGTGCTTCCAAAAATTATGGTACTTATTAGCTTTCAGCTCTCATTGCCCCTATAATAAGCATCTTTAGGTGATTAAGGTTAAAGTGACACAACTAAGAGGATATGCTTGACAAGTTATAAGCCGAAATCTCATGCCCCTTAATTACGAAGACCGAACCTCATGCTACTCAACTTCAGTCACAAGTAAGCTCTTGTCATTGTAAGTACATATGTATCATAGAGAACCGCCAATGGGGTACCCCTTGCACATGATACATGAGCTATCCCATAATCAAAATGACAAGGCAAGTAGACAATGAGCATCTCAGTGATCTTTTTATTTGCTATTTGCATAGGTTTTTATTGAGGATGCTTCATAGAGTGCTCATTATGGTTATGCTGCAAGTTTTCACCATGATTAGGAATGTCTTAGGCTAGCGGCCCAGGCGTTTCTCTAACACACATACAAACTCCATGCTCTTACAAGTTCCCCTTTTATTTCACACCGCCGGGATCCATAAGCAAAAGAACATGATATCAACAGGGTACAATGTACAAGTGCAATGTTGAATGCGTTCCCCATGATAAATGGTTATGCTAAAGCGCAAGCATATACGCAACAAAGATGGACGCAATGGTTCAAGTTTATTAAATGCAAGAAAGTAAAGTGTGCCATCAAGTTCGTGAGAGATTTAATCACTAATTTTCACATAACAAGTTTAATTCGGAAGGTAGATAAAAACATGAATATACTTGGAATAGCAAATGCTAATAGGTAGGCATGGTGGACACTTTGGAATAACTTGGTTTTAGGAGTTGGATGCATGAGTGGAACTCACACTTGGTTATGGAGGCTAGCAAAAGACTGGGTGCGACCGACTAAGAGAGCAATAATGGCCATAATCATGTAGAGCGACAAAACATCATTAATCAAAGCATGAAGTGATGTTACAAGTTGAAAACTAAAGGATCATAAAGGCTATGGTGACTTGGGATAGTCATAACATGGTGTGAGCATGCGCCAAGTCAACCCAAATAAAGAATCAAAGGAGAATACCACAATACTATGCTTTAATATGCTAAAACAACGCATGATTCTTCCAAGGCACATTAAGCAATCTCAGTTGTTTATAACATGTCATGCTACAGCAAAGATCACTAAGTATAAAGCCAAAACAATATCAAGCATGGCATGACAAAGCATAAGCCATAGTCAAAAACCAGCTCTCTTACCACTTAAGCATGAACTTTCCTACTCTTTTCCAATCCAAACCAAACTATTTGAAAACTAATGTATGAAAGAGGGGGTACAACCAATTTATTCAAGCAAACTAAGCAAACGAAAACCAAAAACAAAAACGAAGACGCTCCAAGAACAACACAACTATGCATGAAACAATAAAAATGAAGTATTTGGAAGAAACCTGGGATTTTTATTGATGAAGAAGGGGATGCCTTGGGGATGGGCATCCCCAAGCTTTGACGCTTGTACCTCTTGAATATTTCTTGGGGTGACACGGGGTGGAATCCCCAAGCTTGAGCTTTTGTCCATTCTTCATCTCATTACATCATTTTTTCCATACACCTGAAATTTTTCCTTCATACAAAACATCACACAGTCTTCATTAGCAACATTAGTGTACTCAAGATAATAAGTCTTTTGGTTCAGTTCCAACACAAGTAAAACTTACATTAAAACACAAGCTACTGTAGAACTTCCCTCAAAAAACTCAATTCCCCAAAAAGTACCTAGAAAGGTATCAATAAGAATCAAATGCAAATAATGGCAGAAATCTGTCAAAACAGACCAGTAGGTAAAAACTAATTTTTTCGAAGACCTTATGTTGCTCAAATCAAAAAGTGTTAAACTAACGAAAGTTAGATAACAACCTGGGGCAGAAGCACAAAACTTCACGCCTCAAAACGATGTACATAGATTTTACATGAATTTTTACGTTGAAGCACAAAAATCTGTTTCGAGACAACAACTTTCTCAATCATTACTTCTCTCTCATTAGAGGTTACTCTTGGCACAAAAAGAAAATAAAAAGGATAAGGAGCGGTTATTAATAAAGTAATAACTTCCAAGACTCATCTAAAACTTTTGAGTTATCTCCCAATAAGTACTTTTCTTTAACGCAATTAAGTTTGGCATAAGAAGCAAGAAAAATAATCAAGTGTTCTCAAATGAAGAAGCATTAAAACCAAATTTCTTGCCCTTACCTCTCTTACTTTTATTCTTAACCTTGGGGAACATATGATTGTTTGGTGGAGAAGCAAAGTGCATGGTGCCCTTCTCCACATCTATTATTGCTCCAAGGAGTTTCAATAGGGATCTTCCAAGTGTAATTTGTCCTTTCCCTACACATTCAATAACAAGATAATCAGTAGAAACCATTTTCCCTAGGATCTTTGTAAACACTGCTTCAGCTATTCCAATTGGTGATATTGTGGCATTATTAGCAAGAAATATTTCTTCTCCTCCTTTAGAATTTCCCCAAAGATTCAAAGATTCATAGATATCTTTAGGCATAAGACTGAATTCAGACATGATATCACAGCGAGCATGAAAATTTTCAGTATTTATAGCAATCTTTACTGTGGGAATCCATTTTGAGGGTTCAGAATTTATTGGAACATAGTCATGATGCTCTCTAAGTGTATTATAGCAATCTTTTAAACTAGCAGTGCTGGTCTCAAGAGTATTCAATCTAGCAAATATGTTTACGAAGGAAGAATCAGATTTGCTAGGCAAGTCGTAAGTAAAAACCAACTTCTTTATGGCATTAAAACTATCATCCTCATTGCATTGGAGGAAATCTCCTCCCACTACAGCATCCAAAGCATATCTATAGCAAAGAGCAATTCCAAGGTAAAAACTGCTAAGGAACAAGCTTTGAGTCATTTTGGGTTCAGTTTTTTCATGTAGATCAGAGATTCTAGACCAAGCTTCTTTGAAACTCTCTTCAATTCCTTGTTTAAAAGTGAAAATCATTTCCTCAGGTGATATAGTGCTTGGGGCAATGCTAGACATAATGGCAACTTAAGATAGGAACTAATAATAATTTTTTTTGTTTTTAATAAAGAAAGCAAACTAGTAGAACTATTTTTTTGTGTTTTTGATAAAGAAACAAGCAAACAGAGCAAAAATAAACTAAGCAAAACAAAATAAAACAAAGTAAAGAGATTGGTTGTGAGGGACTCCCCTTGTGAAGATGTCCTTAACTCCCTGGCAACGGCGCCAGAAAAGACCTTGATGGCCCAAGATATCTCGAGCTCGTTGGGGAACCCCAAGAGGAAGGTATGATGAGCACAGCAGCAAGTTTCCCTCAGTTATCAAACCAAGGTTATCGAACCAGTAGGAGCAAGGAAACACCTCCAAGGTGTTGTTGCCAACTTGGAATCTTGCACAACACAACCACATAACTTTTGTAATATCCCAAAACTTTAATCCAAGCTTATCAAGATCCAAATCATCAAAATTAGGGTTAACAAAAACTTTTCCAATTAAAAATATGAAAGCATTCATGTGTATGTGCATTTAAATTAGGAGTTGATTTTAATTGCCATGGTTCTGTGATCCATTGCTTGTAAAATGATTCTTAGGTGAAATAAACATAATCTAAATCATTCCCAAACATTTCCCAAAGAAAAACAACTCAAAATGAATAAATGAAGTGAATGGTCATTTTTGCCAAATTAACTATCATACCTACTTTGGCTATTCCTAGTACTCAAAACCTAACAGAAACAATTGTGGATCTTTGCACCCCTTGCTAGTACACATAATGAGGTACCAAGGACCACTTTGTGATCTGCCAAAAAAATTCAAACACTATATTTAAATGGCATTGGAAAGTTGAATCTATTTCATATGGGAAGATCCCACTATTTCAAAAACCACTCAAACAAGCTCAAATTTCAAAACCCAAGCACCCACAGAGTCTCAAGCTTAGTACTAGCACACCCACCAAAAATCTTTTCAAAATTCAAAAATAAAGTTCTTTCGGCCATTTTCACAAACACCTTGTGGACAGATTTCAAACAAAAAACCAAATTCACTATTTGAATAGTGTTCTGGTCAAACTTGTCTCCCATCTGTCCTCAAAACACTCCTATTGTCCCTAGATGATCTAACCAGGCCATTTAAACCCATTCCTCTACCCCCTAGTGGCAATGCCAAGCCATGCCGAGCACATGCTCGCCGGCCAACTTGGTCACTGCCGTAGCAGACCATCTCCCCCTCTCTCGCCCTGTCTAGCAGCTAGCCAGGACCTCACGACCACCCTCTGTCCCCTCCCCGAGCCAGGCCAGAGCATGGAACACCGAGGAACCACCGCGTCCAGTGCGAGTACGCCATGCCGAGCACGCGCCAGAGCGCCGCACCCGACACGCATGCACAAGCCATCGCTCGACCGCAGCCCGCGCCCACCGCTTCGCCACGACCCAGGGAGCATGCCGGACATGCCCGTTTGCCGCCCAACGCACCACAGCCACCGCTCGCCGTGGACACCGCCGTCTCTGTCGCTCAGAGCGCTAGCTCCGCCCGACCGCATACCACCGCCCCTAAGCCTGCATTAAAGCCCTAGAACACCGCCAGGAGATCGCACGTCGATCGCCGCTCGTAGCCATGCCGCTAGCATCCCATAGCTATGTCTCCACCGTCGCCTGGCCATGTCGTGCTGTCCCGTCGTCTAGCCTATAAATAGAGGCCACCCCCAGCCCATTTTAGCACACCACTCACCTCTCCTCACCTCACTGATCGTCCCACACCTCTAGCCGGAGCAAGGGGAGAAGCAGTTCACCGGAATTGCACCGGAGCAGGCCGCCTCTTGAGGAGAAGGGCGCCGCTGATTGTGACCACCCCCGGAGCTGCCTCGACCGTCCCTGAGATCGTCGTCGACCACCAGTCCGTTTGGCCGCCTCGCCATCGTCGCTGGAGCCCTGGTATGCCCCTATGCACCCCCACCGAGCCGTTAGGGTTTGAGCTCGCTGGCGACAGGTTCGTCGTCGACGACGATCCCCAGCCATTGATCCCTGTTCTAATCCAACGCCCCATATTGCCCCGTACCGCTTCGCGCGTTATGAGCCGTTGACTGGTGGACCCCCCTGTCAGTTGAGCCCCGCGCTGCGGAGTGACGCTGGGCCGGCCCATTAGCGTTCCCGCGCAACCTAGTTAGTTTGAATTAGGATTTTTCTTTTTACTTTAAACCTAGTTCTGTCTCTGAGTTTGAAAATCAATTTAGAGAGATTTACAAATCCAAATAGAGTTAATCCAATTTTGTTAGAAAGCTACTGAAAATATCTACCCAAGCCTGTTGGATTTAATTGAATTAGAGTTATATATCACTCCTAGTAAAAATAATAAAATAGAAGCATTTGCACCTTGCAACATTTTTATAAAATCAACCAAGTTAGCTTTTGAGATGATTCCAACTCTCAAAAATCAAATTTCACCATACCTATCTGAATATGTAATAATATTAAGGTTTATATGCAGTGACTTTGGGCTAGTACCAAAATAATGCTATATAGACATTTCTAGTCACTTTAAAGCATTAAATAATGAACTTAAACCAAAGTAATTATGATCCAACCCTTAAATCACATTCCCACATGTTATAATATGTGGTGATGACATGTGTCCACATGATCCCATATTTGACGTGGTGAATACTAAATCTTAGTTTATTTTTCAATGAGTAGAAATTACTTTTCTAAAATAAAAAGGATGAAACTATGGAATTAAACTTGTGATGATAATAGATCATCAAATGTGTGTCTTAGAATGCTAGTTAGACTAGTTAAGTATTGTTTGGTGATTGTGTACTCCGTATGTATTTATAGACGATAGTACCAACCAAGTCTACGAGGAGGAGGAGTTCTACCAAGAAGAAGAAGAAAAAAACTTCAACCACTGCACCAACCAAGGCAAGCCACCATTAACAATGCAAGCTAACACTTGCAAGTATAATACTTAGCAAGCTAGGATTGAACTAGATGGTTTAGCAAAGATGCTTTAGGCATGCTTGAGTTATACCACTTTGACTATTAGTTACTCCAAGTATTATTGATACGTCCATTTTGCATCACTATTCTATGTCCTAATTCACTATTATTCATTGATTCATTTCGTATTGAGAGGTGATACTTATGTTATTTCATCTATTTTTGCATGGTTGATGAATTTTGGAGCATGGACCGCTGCAGTCAGGATTCTGATGGAAAAGGTGCTATTTGGAGGCAAAATTCGTGAAGATCAAAAAATCCGAGAAAATATACGGAAAATCCTATTTTTCCAGAAGACTCAGGGTGCTAGAAGATGGAGTGGAGGTGGGCCACAGGGGGCCCACACCACCCCATGGCGCGGGCAGGCCTAGGCCGCGCCTGGGAGTGGTGTGGTCGCCCTGGCCCACTCCAGCCTCTCCCCTCTGGCGTATATCAACCTCTCGAAACCCTAAGACTCGGGGAGCGACCACAGAAAGATTTCGCCACCTCTGCGGGGCAAAAAACACCGAGAGAGAAAGATCTCTCCGGCAGACAGATTTCTGCCGGGGGAATTCCTTCCCGGAGAGGGGAGATCGTCGCCATCAACACCACCATCAAGCTGGACTTCATCGGGATCATCATCATCATCATCACCACCATCATCACCATCAGCACCATCATCACCATCTCCATATTGCTGTAACAATTGCGTTGAATCTTGCTATAGTTCATAGGGGAAACTTTCCCGGTGTTGATTACTTTTTGTAGTTGATGCTATTGAGTGAACCATTGAATTATTGTTTATGTTCAGATTGTTATACATCATTATTCCATCTCTGATCATGATCCATATGATGTCTTGTGAGTAGTTCGTTTTGTTCTTGAGGACATGGGAGAAGTCTTGTTGTTAGTAGTGGAGTTGCCTTGAGAAAGATTCAATAGATTGTTATTTAAGTTGTGGTGTACTTCTTCTAGTGGTGTCATGTGAACGTCGACTACATGACACTTCACCTATATGGGCCTAGGGGAATGCATTGTGTATTTGGCTACTAAACATAGGGGTTGCCGGAGTGACAGAAACCTGAACCCCCGTTAGGAAACCATTGCACAAGGGATGTAAGGGTCTTAGACTTTAAAGCTGTGGTTAGGTTTATACCTTAATTACTTTCTTGTACTTACGGATGTTTGCAAGGGGTATAATCACAAGTATGTATTAGTCTTGGATGGGGCGGTACATTAGCACAGGTTCACCCACACAACACTTAGCAAGCTAGAGAAGATTAATCAACTATATGAAGCGAAAGCACTTGACAGTCTTCCCATGTGTCCTCGAGAACGTTTGGTCATCTATAGAAATACAACCGGCTTGTCCTTTGCTGCATAAAGGATTGGGCCACTTGCTGCATTTATTCCTACTGTCTTTTATTTACTCGTACTTTGTTTACTTGCTTTATCAAAAACCCCTAAAAATCCGTTTGCTAAGTATTTGCAGAGAATTCCTGATCCATACCACTAGCCAGCACCTTCTGCTCCTCGTTGGGTTCGACACTCTTACTTATCAAAAATACTGCGATACACCCCCTATACTTGTGGGTCGTCAATTATCTTCAACCTTTACTTCCTTTAATTTACCCAAAGTTCTTTACTTTTTGAAGGTAGCATAAAGAGTATAAAACTTGACCTATTTAGAACCTCTTTAGATGTCATTCTATGGCATGAGATTGATCCCATAATTTCCACCTTAGTGAACACTCTTAACTTAGTAGTTTAGAGTAGAGAAAAACTTGAGTCACTTTAGATGGGAGCACTTGTTGAAAATGAATTATGAAAACCTTGGAATGATGAGTCATTATATTGAGATGTTTTGACATGTGTTGAGAAACACAAATGGTTTATGATGATGAAAATGTTGAGGCATGAGCCTTAACCCTTTTACAAAACTGATGGTTGGATTCGGATGCGATACCATTCCAAATTTACCGTACAACCACAATACCTGAATTGGGTAAGGCTTAGCCGGAAATTTATATGCATTAGTATTAGTTCCCTCGCGGGAGAGGTCTGAGTTGAGGCTACCTCTCAATGTTGTCCACCTATGCAGTGCCCAAGATGACTGATGGTCATGGTTGGGAGGCCATGCTCATAGGAGAGGTGCTTATACTAGGGTGTGTAAAGGAAAGGTTATGTTTGATTATCCGCATACTAAGTATGATGATTCAGGGTTATCCCTGACAGATGTATCGAATCTTGTGGTGAAAGTGTACCACCTCTGCAGAGTGTCAAACTATTCGAATAGCCGCATCCACGGTTATGGATAATTGGAATGGCCATACTGTTTCGTTGTCAGCTGTTTCCAAAACAACTTATGAAATGACTGATGAATCTTGACTTGACCACAACAGGGTTGTGTTTATGACAATAGCTTCCCAACTTAAGTGATTCTAGAACTTTATTTTATCTTTCTTTGCTTCAGAACTCAGCTTAGGTTTCAAACTTAACTTTATAGTTAAACTTAGATTTAGCACTTTAACTTAGCCCTATACTACTTGTTAGTGATAGTTTGCGAGTACTTAAAGAGTACTCATGGCTTTTGTCCCTGGCTATTCTCATGGCCAGACTATGAAGGAGACTACCAAGATGATGGCCAGCGGGACGGCTATGATAACTAGGACTATCTGCCTTCGTCGGCATTGCCTGTGCCCTTGAAGATGGACCCCACCGCTACGCTTATCTTTATTTCCACTGCTTGTTGTATTAAGACTGGATCATGAGATCATTATTTGTGTAAGACCTTATGTATGGTTTGTAATGGATGATGTACTGTGATATCCAATCCGTTATATCTCGCAAAAATGGTAATCCTAGGATTCTGACGTATGGCATAACGGGCATCTGGGATTAAAAATCCGGGTGTTGACAAGTTGGTATCAGAGCCATCCTGACCATAGGAGACCCTAGTTAGAATGCACGTCCAAACAAAAACTTAGTTTCAAAACCAAAGTGAGTATTTATGAAAAACTATTTCCTCTCTTACCCTTGGGAATTCATTCTTTCTCAAAAATTCATGTTCCTCAAAATTCTTACATTACTACTTAAAATTTGACACACTTGATCACTTCACTAATTTCCTCATCCTAAATTCTTGTAGATGGAGACTCAGTTCAGCAAGTTCTACCAATTGGGAAACGGAGGTCAGCTGATCTTTGAGAGGATCTTGATTCACTATCAGAGTTACTGGGATGCCCACATCCGGAGTTTCTTGGAGCTCAACTTCCAGGACCCCCAGGAGGAGACTTACAGTGGCTAGTCACTACTGATCTTAGAGGAAGCATCGAAGCACCAACATCCGGGAGAATCCAGTTCTCCATGAGAGAGAACAACTGGCTAGATGGATTAGCCAGGGCAATGCATGAAGCTCTCGCACGTCTATGTGCCCTTAGCATCAACCAACTCCAGGGAACCCGTTTTGTTCATTATGCAAGACATGACTTCATGGGAATGCCGATGGAGATGCCAAGTCACCCAGAGTTGAGGCGTCAAGTGGAGAATCTAGACTTCTTGTTGCATGACAGACAGCAGGAACTGGACAATGCTAGAGAGTTAGCCAACCAAAACCATGCCATTGCCGACCAGAAGGCCCAGACTTTCGCACTTCTCGTCCAGGATCGCCAGTCTCTTCGCCGCCAGCGTGCAAAGAAGGATCGCACCATCGCCCGACTTCGCAAGAAGGTGGCCGACCTCGAGAAGACCATCAAGGAGTAGGAAGCTCAGCTTGCAGCAAAAGAAGAAGAAGAGGAGGGTGAAGATATCCAGGGAGACATGGATTCTTATCTCAGCAATGATGATGACTTTCTGGAGGAGGATGTCGTGGACTTCTACACTAACGATGAGGACTCCGACTTCATCGACGATGAGTAGATGCACTAGAGCACTATCGTAGCATGAGATGTATTGGTCCCACTGAATGATAGCTTGCAGAATGGTTCTTCAAACCATCTGTTTTCCTTTGATTGTTGTTGTGTGTGTTGTACCGTGTGTTGCTTGCATGAATGAAATGAAGTTAGTTCCAAACCTGATTCGAACTCAAAGTTTTAGCTTTGAAACCAAAACCATGAACCTTAGAATTTCCCTCTTACCCCTGTATCTACCTCAATCTTTAGATGACTCGTGGAAACCAAGGAGGGAGCAGCTCGTCGCAAGACCCAATGCTGCAGATCTTGTAGAATCTCATCGCAGACAGAGAAGCAAGCAGGGCAGAACGCCAAGCTAACTTAGCAACACTTCAACAGATCGCCCAGATGGCTCTCAACAACCAAGGGCATGGAAATCAGGATCATCATGGATCCAGACTCAAAAACTTTCAGAACACCAATCCCCCAATCTTTAACCAAGCTAAAAACCCATTAGATGCTGATGACTGGTTGAAGACAATGGAAAACAACTTAGAAGTTTCAGGAGATGATGACAACGAGAAAGTTCTCTTCGCCACCCACTACCTGGCAGGAGATGCAAGAGCTTGGTGGACTAGTATCCGCAATATGAACCATGGTCAAGTGATGACATGGGAAGCATTCAAAGTCAAGTTTAGCCGCACCCACGTGCTGCAAGGTCTAGTCAACAGGATGAGATATGAATTTCGCGACTTGAAGCAAGGTAGAATGACTGTGGTGGAGTACCGTGATAGATTCCTGTCACTTGCCAGATATGCACCTGATGAGATCAACATGGAGGCCAAGAAGAAGGAGAGATTCTTGAACGGACTGCATGATGAGATGCAGACTGTCCTCGTCAACATCCGTTTTCAGGATCTCGAAGAGCTAGTCGACTCTGCCATTCAGATGGAAGGGAATATTAACCAGGCAAACGACAACCGCAAACATCATATGATGCAGCAGTCTAGATCCAGCAGTCACCAGAAGTACCTTCCCAACCCTTCACCAGGATATGCACCAAGGAACAATCGACCCCCAACGTCTCGCCCAAGCTACCCCAACCGTAGCGGAGGCAATGTGAAGTCCGGAGGAAACAACAACCACTCCGGCAATGCCAACAATTTCAACCGTCCACCTCCCAATAACAACAACAACACTGCACCCAGAACTGGCAGCAATGTTGTGCCTATTGCAGCCATGGACAAGTCCCAGATCACTTGTTTCGAGTGTGGAGTGAAGGGTCACTATTCCGATGAGTGTCCCAAGAAGACTTCCACCAATGCCAATGCGAACGCCCTAGCTCAACAGCAGCGTTGTGTTCAACCAGGAAGAAGATTTGCCCCAGGGAACCCTCACAACCGCAACGGTCGTCTTTTCCACATGAATGCAGAAGAAGCCCAGGAAGCGCCAGATGTAGTGCTGGGTATGTTTTCTGTCAACTCAGTTTTAGCAAGAGTGTTGTTTGATTTTGGAGCATCGCATTCATTTGTCACCGAAGAATTTGCATGCACTAGTAAGATTCAACCAACCAACTTGAAGCATGTCATGATAGTTCAAATCCCCGGTTCAACAACCAAAGCTAGAAAAATTTGCAAAGTTGTTCCTATCAGGATACATGGGATAGATTTTTATGCCAACCTAATTGTACTTGGAACCAAAGGATTGGAAGTAGTACTAGGTATGGACTGGATGTCAAGACAAAAAAGACTGATAGACTGTGCTAAGAAAGCCGTCACCATGACCAGTAGCTCTGGAGTCACCGTAGAGCATATATCTGAAACCTTACCCCGTCAATTCAAATGCAACAAGAGTCTAGCCCTACCCACCATAGACCAAGTCAGAGTAGTTTGTGGATACCCCGATGTATTCCCAGATGAATTACCAGGTATGCCCCCGGATAGGGATATTGAGTTCATCATCGAACTAATCCCCGGAACCGGACCAATAGCCCAGAGACCCTATAGCATGAACCCCTCAGAGTTAGTGGAACTGAAGAAGCAGTTGGATGCCATGTTAGAGAAAGGCTTGATTCAACCAAGCGCATCGCCATGGAGATCACCAGTGTTATTCGTCGACAAGAAAGATTGAGGCAACCATTTGTGCACAGATAACAAAAAGTTGAATGACGTCACTATCAAGAACAAGTACCCCTTGCCAAAGATAGAGGATCTATTCGATCAATTGACTGGAGCCCAGGTATTCTCAAAGATTGATCTTAGGACTGGTTATCACCAACTTAAGATTCGTGCAATGGATATTCCGAAGACCGCCTTTACTACTCGCTATGGTTTATACGAGTATACGGTTATGTCTTTTGGATTAACCAATGCCCCTGCTTATTTCATGAATCTCATGAATAAGATCTTTATGAATTTCCTAGATAAGTTTGTAGTGGTGTTTATCGACGACATCCTTATCTACTCCAAGTCAGAAGAAGAGCATGAGCAACATCTGAGAATCATCCTAGAAACCGTAAGAGAGCATCAATTATATGCCAAGTTCAGCAAGTGTGAGTTTTGGCTGAAAGAAGTAGGATTCCTAGGACATATTGTGTCTGCCGGAGGAGTCTCTGTTGATCCCGCCAAGATCAAAGATGTCGAAGAATGGGAAGCCCCAACCACTCAAACCCAAGTTCGTGCATTTCTCGGATTAGCGGGATACTACCGCAAGTTCGTAGAAGGATTCTCGAGTATCGCCAGACCCATGACCCAATTGTTGAAGAAGGACAAGAAGTTTGAATGGACCGACAAGTGTGAAGCTAGTTTCCAAGAGCTGAAGAAGAGATTGATATCAGCCCCAATATTGGTCATGCCAGACATCAAGAAGTCGTTTGATGTGTATTGTGACGCATCCAAGATTGGTCTCGGATGTGTGTTGATGCAAGAAGGCAAAGTCATCGCGTATCTGTCTCGACAACTGAAGCAGCATGAGCAGAACTATCCGACCCATGATCTTGAATTAGCAGCCATAGTTTTGGCATTGAAGACATGGCGTCATTATCTGATGGGTAATCGCTGTGAGATTTACTCAGATCACAAGAGCTTGAAATATATTTTCACTCAGAAGGAGTTGAATATGAGGCAAAGGAGATGGATAGAGTTAATTAAGGATTATGACCTTGACATTCACTATCACCCCGATAAAGCCAATGTGGTAGCGGATGCTCTTAGCAGATTTCCATGTAGGCTAAACACTATGATCAAGGAGAAGCAACCAAGTTTGTATGAAGAGTTGGAGCAGTTCAGGACTGAATTAGTTAGCAAAGGATTCTTAGCTAGCATTAAACTTCAGCCCACTTTGATTAGCCAAATCAAGGAAGCCCAGAAGGGGAATGAAAGTATCGACGGAATCAAACGTCGTATTGGTACAGGAAAGGTACATGGATTCACGGAAGACGAAGAAGGAGTACTGTGGTACAAAGGACGTATCTGTGTGCCAGCAGATTCGGAACTGAAGCAAGTTATCATGAAGGAAGCTCATGATACTCTTTATTCTATCCACCCCGGAGGAACGAAGATGTATTAGGATTTGAAAGAGCAATTTTGGTGGCACAAGATGAAGAGAGAAATCGGAAGCTACATCGCCAAATGTGACATCTGTCAAAGAGAAAGCAGAACATCAGAGACCTACAGGACTGTTGCAACCATTGCAGATTCCGGAATGGAAATGGGATTCCATCGGAATGGACTTTATCACCGGTTTGCTTACTTCCAGTAGGGGAAATGACTCAATCTGGGTCATAGTTGATAGATTGTCCAAGGTAGCTCATTTCATACCGGTCAAGACAACCTACCAGAGTGCAAAGCTAGCAGAGTTGTATATTGCTAGGATTGTTAGTCTGCATGGAACCCCCAAGACCATAGTATCAGATAGAGGAACCCAGTTTACCTTGAGATTTTGGCAGAAAGTTCAGGAAGGATTAGGGACCAATTTGAACTTCAGTACCACTTATCACCCGCAAACTGATGGACAGACTGAGAGAGTCAACCAGATCCTAGAGGATATGTTAAGAGCTTGTGTGTTGGAATACGGATCAAAATGGGAAGACTGCCTGCCTTTCGAAGAATTCTCATATAACAACAGTTATCAAGCTAGTTTGCAGATGACACCATTTGAATTCCTATACGGAAGAAAGTGCCGTACCCCTTTGAATTGGTCGCAAGTAGGAGAGAGTCAGATCTTTGGACCCGACATTCTCTGAGAAGCCGAAGAGAAGGTTCACAAAGTCCGTGAGCACCTCAAGACCGCCCAGTCTAGACAGAAGAGTTATGCTGACAAGAGAAGGAGAGACCTGACTTTCAATGTCGGAGATTTTGCATATCTCAAGGTTTCGCCATTGAACGGAACCCAACGCTTTAGTCTGAAAGGGAAGTTAGCCCCCAGATATATCGGGCCCTTCAAGATTCTGAACCGTCGAGGATAAGTATCGTATCAACTGGAACTGCCTGAAGAGATGTCAGCCATCCACAATGTGTTCCATATCTCGTTACTTCGCAAATGCCTGGAAGTGCCGGAGAAGACTGAAGTTTTCAAGAACATCGATCACAGAGCTGTGGAGATCAACAACGACCTGACCTATCGTGAAGTGCCCATCCGTATCTTAGAAGAAGCTTATAGAACCACCAGTACCAGGAGTATCAAGTTTCTCAAGATTCAATGGAGCAACCATACCGAGGAGGAAGCCACTTGGGAGCGCGAAGATTACATTAGGACAAAGTTCCCAGATCTCTTTAGTTCCTAGTTTTCTTTGTAAATCTTGGGACGAGATTTTGTTTAAGGGGGGAAGGTTTGTAACATCCCAAAACTTTAATCCAAGCTTATCAAGATCCAACTCATCAAAATTAGGGTTAACAAAAACTTTTCCAATTAAAAATATGAAAGCATTCATGTGTATGTGCATTTAAATTAGGAGTTGATTTGAATTGCCATGGTTCTGTGATCCGTTGCTTGTAAAATGATTCTTAGGTGAAATAAACATCATCTAAATCATTTCCAAACATTTCCCAAAGAAAAACAACTCAAAATGAATAAATGAAGTGAATGGTCATTTTTGCCAAATTAACTATCATACCTACTTTGGCTATTCCTATTACTCAAAACCTAACAGAAACAATTGTGAATCTTTGCACCCCTTGCTAGTACACATAAGGAGGTACCAAGGACCACTTTGTGATCTGCCAAAAACATTCAAACACTATATTTAAATGGCATTGGAAAATTGAATCTATTTCATATGGGAAGATCCCACTATTTCAAAAACCACTCAAACAAGCTCAAATTTCAAAACCCAAGAACCCACAGAGTCTCAAGCTTAGTACTAGAACACCCACCAAAAATCTTTTCAAAATTCAAAAATAAAATTCTTTCGGCCATTTTCACAAACACCTTGTGGACAGATTTCAAACAAAAACCAAATTCACTATTTGAATAGTGTTCTGGCCAAACTTGTCTCCCATGTGTCCTCAAAACACTCCCATTGTCCCTAGATGATCTAACCAGGCCATTTAAACCCATTCCCCTGCCCCCTAGTGGCAATGCCAAGCCATGCCGAGCACATGCTCGCCGGCCAACTTGGTCATCGCTGCAGCAGACCATCTCCCCCTCTCTCGCCATGTCTAGCAGCTAGCCAGGACCTCACCGCCACCCTCTGTCCCCTCCCCGAGCCAGGCCATAGCATGGACCACCGAGGAACCACCACGCCCAGTGCGACTGCGCCATGCCGAGCACGCGCCAGAGCGCCGCTCCCGACACGCATGCACAAGCCGTCGCTCGACCGTAGCCCGCGCCCACCGCTTCGCCACGACCCAGGGAGCATGCCGAACATCCCCGTTCGCCGCCCAACGCACCACAGCCACCGCTCGCCGTGGACACCGCCGTCTTTGCCGCTCAGAGCGCCAGCTCCGCCCGACCGCATACCACCGCCCCTAAGCCCGCATTAAAGCCCTAGAACACCGCCAGGAGACCGCGCGTTGATCGCTGCTCGCAGCCATGCCGCTAGCAGCCCGTAGCTATGTCGCCACCGTCGCCTGGCCATGCCACGTTGTCCCGTCATCGATCCTATAAATAGAGGCCACCCCAGCCCATTTCGGCACACCACTCACCTCCCCTCACCTCACTGATTGTCCCACACCTCTAGCCGGAGAAAGAGGAGCAGCAGTTCACTGGAATTGCACCGGAGCAGGCTGCCTCTGGAGGAGAAGGGCGCCGCTGATTGCGACCACCCCCGGAGCAGCCTCGACTGTCCCTGAGCTCGCCGTCGACCACCAGTCCGTTTGCCCGCCTCGCCGTCGTTGCTGGAGCCCTGGTACGCCCCCTATGCACCCCCACCGAGCCGTTAGGGTTAGAGCTCGTTGGCGACAGGTCCATCGTCGACGACGATCCCCAGCCGTTGATCCCCGTTCTAATCCAACGCCCCATATTGCCCCGTACCGCTTCGCGCGTTATGAGCCGCTGACTGGTGGACCCCCCTGTCAGCTGAGCCCCGCGCTACGGAGTGACACTGGGCCGGCCCGTTAGCGTTCCCACGCAACCCAGTTAGTTTGAATTAGGATTTTTCTTTTTAGTTTAAACCTAGTTCTGTCTCTAAGTTTGAAAATCAATTCAGAGAGATTTACAAATCCAAACAGAGTGAATCCAATTTTGTTAGAAACCTACTGAAAAGATCTACCCAATCCCGTTGGATTTAATTCAATTAGAGTTATAGATCTCTCCTGGTAAAAATAATAAAACATAAGCATTTGCACCATGCAACAATTTTATAAAATCAACCAAGTTAGATTTTGAGATGATTCCAACTCTCAAAAATCACATTTCACCTTACCTATCTGAATATGTAATAGTATTAAGGTTTATATGCAGTGACTTTGGACTAGTACCAAAATAATGCTATATAGGCATTTCTAGTCACTTTAAATCATTAAATAATGAACTTAAACCAAAGTAATTATGATCTAACCCTTAAATCACATTCCCACATGTTAGAATATGTGGTGATGACATGTGTCCACATGATCCCATATTTGAAGTGGTGAATATTAAATCTTAGTTTAATTTTCAATGAGTAGAAATTACTTTTCTAAAATAAAAAGAATGAAACTATGGAATTAAACTTGTGATGATTGTGATGATAATAGATCATAAAATGTGTGTCTTAGAATGCTAGCTAGACTAGTTAAGTATTGTTTGGTGATTGTGTACTCCGTATGTATTTATAGACGATAGTACCGACCAAGTCTACGAGGAGGAGGAGTTCTACCAAGAAGAAGAAAACTTCAACCACTGCACCAACCAAGGCAAGCCACCATTAACAATGCAAGCTAACACTTGCAAGTATAATACTTAGCAAGCTAGGATTGAACTAGATGGTTTAGCAAAGATGCTTTAGGCATGCTTGAGTTATACCACTTTCACTATTAGTTACTCCAAGTATTATCTTCAAGCTTTACTTCCTTTACTTTACCCAAAGTTCTTTACTTTTTGAAGGTAGCATAAAGAGTATAAAACTTGACCTATTTAGAACCCCTTTATATGTCATTCTATGGCATGAGATTGATCCCATCATTTCCACCTTAGTGAACACTCTTAACTTAGTAGTTTAGAGTAGAGAAAAACTTGAGTCACTTTAGATGGGAGCACTTGGTGAAAATGAATTATGAAAACCTTGGAATGATGAGTCATTCTATTGAGATGTTTTGACATGTGTTGAGAAACACAAATGGTTTATGATGATGAAAATATTGAGGCATGAGCCTTAACCCTTTTACAAAACTGATGGTTGGATTCGGATGCGATACCATTCCAAATTTACCGTACAACCACAATACCTGAATTGGGTAAGGCTTAGCCGGAAATTTATATGCATTAGTATTAGTTCCCTCGCGGGAGAGGTCTGAGCTGAGGCTACCTCTCAATGTTGTCCACCTATGCAGTGCCCAAGATGACTGATGGTCATGGTTGGGAGGCCATGCTCATAGGAGAGGTGCTTATACTAGGGTGTGTAAAGGAAAGGTTATGTTTGATTATCTGCATACTAAGTATGATGATTCAGGGTTATCCCTGACAGATGTATCGAATCTTGTGGTGAAAGTTTACCACCTCTATAGAGTGTCAACCTATTCGAATAGCCGCGTCCGCGGTTATGGACAGTTGGAATGGCCATACTGTTTCGTTGTCAGATGTTTTCAAAACAACTTATGAAATGACTGATGAATCTTGACTTGACCACAACAGGGTTGTGTTTATGACAATAGCTTCCCAACTTAAGTGATTCTAGAACTTTATTTTATCTTTCTTTGCTTCAGAACTCAGCTTAGGTTTCAAACTTAACTTTATAGTTCAACTTAGATTTAGCACTTTAACTTAGCCCTATACTACTTGTTTGTGGTAGTTTGCGAGTACTTAAAGAGTACTCATGGCTTTTGTCCCTGGCTATTCTCATAGCCAGACTATGAAGGAGACTACCAAGATGATGGCCAGCCGGACGACTATGATAACTAGGACTATCTGCCTTCGTCAGCATTGCTTGTGCCCTTGAAGATGGACCCCACCGCTACGCTTATCTTTATTTCCGCTGCTTGTTGTATTAAGACTGGATCATCAGATCCTTATTTGTGTAAGACCATATGTATGGTTTGTAATGGATGATGTACTGTGATATCCAATCTGTTATGTCTCGCAAAAATGGTAATCCTGGGATTGCGAGGTATGGCATAACGGGCATCTGGAATTAAAAATTCGGGTGTTGACAACTTTGCCCCCAACTTACAGTGAGGTTGTCAATCTCACCGGTTTTGCTGAAAACAAAGGATTAAACATATTGTGTGGAAGAAAGTAAAAGCTTGTAGAAAGTAAACAAAAGGCAATAAACAGTTGTAGATTGATGGTAAAAGAAAGGACCGGGGTGCATAGTTCACTAGTGGTGTCTCTCTTTAAGATAGATGACATGTTGGGTGAACAAATTACAGCGGGGCAATTGACAAACATCGAGAAAGAATACATGCATATACTAATCATCTTGAGTCCTACTAGATTTGATTGGGCATTACAACATTTTACATAGACCGTAATCCAACTGCATCTATGACTAATAATCAACCTTCAGGTTATCATCCGAACCCCCTCCAGTATTAAGTTTCAACCAACAGATAATTGCATTACGCATTGCATGTAAAGTAAAAAATACGATTGTTCTATGAACAAAGGATTGCTGTTTTCTCCCTAGTAGCAACAGCACATCTAGTACCTTAGAGATTTCTGTCACTTCCCCAGATTACTAGAGGCATGAACCCACTATCAAGCATAAATACTCCCTCTTGGAGTTGCTAGCGTCTACTCGGCCAAGATATCTACTAACAACAGAGAGCATGCAAGATCACAAATAACAAAGACATGATAGAATCAATAATCAATATAAAATAGCATATCAATAGCCATCGGATCCCCACAAACACAACATGTAGGATTACAAATAGATGATCTTGATCATCAACGGAGCTCACAAGATCTAGACATGATAGCACAAAGGATAAGAACCAACCATCTAGCTACTACATGGACCCGTAGTCTAAGGAGGAACTACTCACGCATCACACCGGAGGCTTGCATGGTGATGAAGAAGGCCTCCAGGGTGAATTCTCCCTCCGGTAGGGTGCCGAGAAGAGCTTCAGATCCCTCCCGATCTAGGGATGGAGATGACAGTGGCTACATACTCTTTCGTGGAATTTTGATCGGGTACTTAGGGTTTTTGTATCGGAGGCATCTTATAGACGAAAGGGGAGGCCGAGGGGGTGCCCTAGGCGGCCACACCACCCCCTAGCGTGGGCCAGGCCTGTCCGCGTGGCCAGGTGGTGTGGCGGCCCTCTGGCCCCTCTCCGTCTTGTATTCTGGATATGTGTCCCCCTCGGTGAAAAAATGACTTTGGCTTTTGTCCCGTCCAATTCCGAGAATATTTATTTTCTGACTTTCCTGGAACCAAAAACAACAAAAAACAGGCAACTGGCACTATGGCATCTTGTTAATAGGTTAGTCCAAGAAAGTGTATAAAAATACTCCAAAGTGTGGGCAAAACATAAGAAAGTAGATATAAAACAAGCATGGAACATAAAAAATTATAGATACGTTTGCAACGTATTAGGTACCAAATCATAAGTAATCATACCTATTTCAATTACCCTTCCAGCTTGGCCTAGGTAGGGTTATGGATGTCGCTGGGTTATTCTCCAGGAATCTTAGTCCCATTTGGTTCTTGTCCATAGTCAGATATTGTATTGCTTTCATCGTGATTTGTATCTTTGTATTATGTCATGTGTGTTCTTGACTTGTTGAGTCGGTGTTGTATATATATATATATATATATATATATATATATATATGTTTCTTGTGGGTCTTTTTGTAAACTATTGTGATACTTGTTATAAAATCCACCCACACGAAAGTGTCTAGGGGACTTATTTGAATCGCTTCTATGTGGATTTTGGTGGGAATGCTAAGATCTGCATAGACCCGATTCGGGGGCATTACAACAAGGAACAAGACACACTTACATAGCTAAGGCATTTTTCATGAGAGATCAGGCCAGACTCATTAACGTGACATGGGACGCGAGGACCTCATCAATCTGGAGTCACACTTGGGGTACCTCGTCCTCCAGGCGGGACTTATCCTCCTTCAACGAGACCACCAGGAGCTCCTTCTTGGCCAGATCGGCACGGACTCTAACCCAATGATGTCCAACAATGTCCATTGCCTCCTAGTCCTTCTGATTGTCGACGATGGTCGACATTCTCCCGATCACCCGGAAAAGGGACTCTTGGGTTATGGCTAGAACCTTGATAGGTCGTAAACGTATCTATAATTTTTGATGTTCCATGTACTTTCTTATGTTTTGTCCACACTTTGGAGTATTTTTACACATTTTATGGAACTAACCTATTAACAAGATGCCATAGTGCCACCTGCCCATTTTCTGCTATTTTTGGTTTCAGAAAAGCTAGTAAGGAAATATTCTCGGAATTGGACCGGACAAAAGCCAAAGTCAATTTTTTACCTGAAGCAACACGGAGTCCGGAGGGGAGACGAAGTGGCGCACCAGGGCGGCCAAACCTGGAGGCGGTGCGGCTTAAGGGGCACGCCGCCAGGGGTGTGAGCCCCCTGGTACTCCACCGACCTTGCCCCTTCGCCTATAAAATCCTCCCGAGACGAAAACCCTAAGTACCAGATCAAAATTCCACGAAAGAGTATGCACCGTCATCTCCATCCCTAGATCGGGAGGGATCTAAAGCTCTTCCCGGCACCTAGCTGGAGGGGAGAGATCACCCTGGAGGCCTTCTTAATCACCATGACTGCCTCCGGTGTGATGCGTGAGTAGTTCATCCCTGGACTACGGGTCCATGTAGTAGCTAGATGGTTGGTTCTCCTCCTTTGTGCTACCATGTTTAGATCTTGTGAGCTCCGTTCATGATCAAGATCATCTATTTGTAATCTTACATGTTGTGTTTGTGGGGATCCGATGGATATTGAGATGCTATTTCAGATTGATTATTGATTCTATCATGTCTATGTTATTTGTGATCTTAAATGCTTTCTGTTGTTAGTATCTATCTTGGCCAAGTAGATGATAGCAACTCCAAGAGGGAGTATTTATGCTCGATAGTGGGTTCATTCCTCTAGTAATGTGGGGAAGCGACAGGAATCTCTAAGGTACTATATGGGTTGTTGCTACTAGGGAGAAAATAGCAATCCTTTGTCCATGGGGCAATCATATTGTTTACTTTACACACTTTGCTTAATGCAATTATCTGTTGCTTGCAACTTAATACTGGAGGAGGTTCGGATGATAACCTGAAGGTGGATTACTAGTCATAGATGCGGTTGGATTACGGTCTATGTATAATATTGTAATGCCCAATCAAATCTCATAGGAGTCAAGATGATTAGTATATGCATGTATGCTTTCTTGGTGTCTGACAATTGCCCCGCTGTAATTTGTTCACCCAACATGTCATCTATCCTAAGGAAAATCACCTCTAGTGAACTATGGACCACGGCCCATTCTTTTACCATCAATCTACCATCTAGTTACTGTTTTCTGTTTACTTTCTGCAAGCAATTACTATCTTCCACACAATACGTTTAATCCTTTGTTTTCAGCAAGACCAGTGAGATTGACAACCTCACTGTAAGTTGGGGGCAAAGTTCTATGGTTGTGTTGTGCAGGATTCCAAGTTGTAAACAACACCTTGGAGGTGTTTTCTTACTCGTACTGGTTCGATAACCTTGGTTTCATAACTGAGGGAAAACTTGCTGGTGTGCTCATCATACCTTCCTCTTGGGGTTCCCCAATGAGCTCGATATATTTTGAGCCATCAAGCCTTTTTTTGGTGCTGTTGCCGGGGAGTCAAGGACATCTTCACAAGGGAGTCCCTCACAACCAATCTCTTTACTTTGTTTTTTGTTTTGCTTAGTTTATTTCTACTTGTTTGCTTGTTTCTTTTATCAAAAACACAAAAAAATTAGTTATACTAGTTTGCTTCTTTATATTAAAAACACAAAAATGACTACTCTTGAAAACACTAGGTTGTGTGACTTCACTAGCACCAACAACGATGATTTCTTGTGCACACCTATTGCTCCACCTGTTCCTGAAGCTACTTTATTTGAAATTAAACCTTCTTTGCTCAATCTTGTTATGAAAGAACAATTTTATGGTGTTGGTACTGAAGATGTTGCTGCTCACCTTAATAACTTTGTTGAACTTTGTGAGATGCAAAAACATAGGGATATAGATGGAGATATTATTAAGCTTAAATTGTTTCCTTTCTCTTTGAGAGGAAAAGCTAAAGAATGGTTGCTATCCCTAACTAGAAATAGTATTGATTCTTGGACTAAATGCAAAGATGCTTTCATTAGAAAATATTATCCCCCTGCTAAGATTATATCTATGAGAAGTGAAATAATGAAATTTAAACAATCTGATAATGAACATGTTACTCAAGCTTGGGAAAGAATGAAATCTTTGGAAAAGAATTGTCCCACTCATGGACTGACAGCTTGGATGATTATTGAAACCTTTTATGTAGGACTGAATTATTCTTCGAGAAATCTGCTGGATTCTGCTGCTAGAGGTACCTTTATGACCATTACTTTGGGTGCTACAACAAAGCTTCTTGATAATATGATTGTTAACTATTCTGAATGGCACACTAAGAGAGCTCCAAGTTAAGAAGGTAAATTCTATTGAAGAAACCTCCTCCTTGAATGACAAAATTGATGTTATTATGTCTATGCTTGTTAATGGGAAAGCTCATATTGATCCAAATCATGTTCCTTTAGCCTCTTTGGTTGCTCAAGAAGAGCAAGTTGATGTGAACTTCATTAGAAATAATAATTTTGGCAACAATGCTTATGGTAATAACAATTATAGGCCTTACCCTCCTAATAATACTTATGGTTGTCATGGTAAATTTGGAATGCCTAGTGAAGAAAGAATTTTAGAAGTTGAAAGTGCCACTAAAAACTTCATGCAAATGCAATATGAGCAGAATAAATTGTTTACTAAAACCATGGAGGAACAATCCACTATTTTGAAAAATATTAGCCACCAACTTGAGAGTTTAAATAGGGAAATTCCTAATTTGCAATTAAAACTTTCGAATGCTGAAAGAAATATATCATCTTTGTATAAAGCACAATCCTCTTTGATTAATAAAATGGCTGCTAAACCTGAAACTATTGAAAATCCCTTTGCTGCTACTAATGCCATACAAGTTAGAATTGATGAAAATGTTAGACTGTTAGCTGAATTGCATGCTAAGTGGGAAAGAGAATATGAAATTGCTAGAAATAGTAGTGTTTGTACTATCACCACCACTAATGTTAATGCTAGCAAACCACATGAAGTCCCCACTCCTTCTACAACAATGCCTAAAACCAATGGAACCTTTTCTAATAAATATGCTGAAATTTTTCGAAATATGGGAAACAATAGCTCTACTTCTTTAGATGGTGATTATGATTTTGATATTGATGGTTGCAATATCTCTAAAGTAATTATGTTCCTACAAAATCTTGCTAAAAGTCCAAATGCGAGCGCTATAAATATGGCCTTTACAAAACACATTACTAATGCTCTCATAAAAATTAAAGAAGAAAAGATGAAACATAAAACTTCTGTTCCTATTAAATTAGAAGATGGTTGGAAACCCATCATTAATATGAAAAAGTGAATGATTTTGATCTAAAAGCTTTATGTGATCATGATAGTAGTGTTTCTATTATGCCTAGAAGGATTTATGAAATGCTTGATTTACCACCATTGGAAGATTGTTATTTAAATGTCCAACTTGATGATAATGCTAAAAAGAAACTCATGGGGAGTATTAATGATGTTCTCATTATGGTTAACAATGCCTATGTCCCCATTGATTTCTATGTTTTGGATGTTGAATGCAATGCTTCTTGTCCTATTGTTTTGGGAAGACCTTTTCTTAGAACTGTTGGTGCCATTATTGATATGAAAGAAGGCACCATTAAATATCAATTCCCACTCAAGAAAGGTATAGAACACTTCCCCAAGAAAAGAGAGAAGATTCATTTTGCCTCTCCTATTAAAACAAAATTTTCTATTAATGCTTCTTCATTTGAGAATACTTGATTCTTGCTTCTTATGCCTAGCTCAAAGACGTTAAAGAAAAGCCCTTATTGGGAGATAACCCAAATTTCTTTAGGAATCTTTTGTTGAGTCTTGGAAGTTATTGCTTCAGTAATAACCTCTCCTTATCCTTTTTGTGTGTTTTTTGTGCCAAGAGTAACCTCTAATGAGAGAGAAGTAAGACTTGGGAAAGTTTCTGTCCCGAAACAGATTTTTGTGCTTCGCTGTAAAAATTCGTGAAACATATATGTATGTCGGATTGAGATGTAATTTTTTGTGCTTCTGCCCCAGGTTATTGTCCAACTTTCGTTTGTTTAATACTTTTCGATTTGAGCAACATAAGGTCTTCGAAAAAATTGGTTTCTACCTGCTGGTCTGTTTTGATAGATTTCTGCGATTATTTGCATTTGCCTCTTAATCTCTTTCTCTTTGAGTTCTCGTTGATCACTTAAACTTTTAAAATGAATTGCTACGGCGTCTTGTGTTTTAATGGACGTTTTACTTGTGTTGAAACTGAACCAAAAGACTTATTATCTTGAGTACACTAATGTTGCTAATGAAGATTGTGTGAAGTTTTGTATGAAGAAAATTTTAAAGTGTAGGGAAGAACAATGTGATAAGATAAAGTATGGACAAAATATCAAGGTTGGGTATGCCACCCGTTTCACCCCAATAAATATTCAAGAAGTACAAGCGTCAAAGCTTGGGTATGCCCAAGGCATCCCCTTCTTAATCAATAAAAATCTCAGGTTTCTTCCAAACACTTCATTTTTATTGTTTCATGCACAATGGTGTTGTTTTTGGAGCGTCTTCGTTTTTAGTTTTTGTTTGCTTAGTTTGCTTAAATAAATTGGTTGCACCCCCACATTCATACATAGTTTCAAATAAGTTGATTTGGATTGGAAAAGAGTAGGAAAGTTCATGCTTATAAGTGGTATAAAAGGAGCTTGTTTTTGGCTGTGACTTAGACTTTATCATGTCATGCTTGATATTGTTTTGACTTTATGCTTAGTGATTATTGTTGTAGCATGACTTGTTACAAAGAATTGAGATTGTTTAATGTGCCTTGAAAGAATCATGCGCTGTTTTAGCATATAAAAGCATAATATTGTGGTATTCTCCTTTGATGCTTTATTTGGGTTGACTTGGAGCATGCTCACACCATGTTAAGACTATACCAAGTCACCATAGCCTCTATGACCATTTAGTTTTCGAATTGTAATATCACTTTATGCTTTCATTAATAATGTTTTGTCGCTTTGCATGATTATGGCCATTATTGCTCTCTTAGTTGGTCGCTCCTAGTCTTTTGCTAGCCTCCACATGTACCAAGTATGAGCTCCACTCATGCATCCAACTCCAAATAAAACCAAGTTATTCCAAATAGTCCACCATACCTACCTATTAGCATTTTCTATTCCAAGTATATTCATGTTTTTATCTACCTCCCGAATTAAACTTGTTATGTGAAAATTAGTGATTAAAGCTCTCACGAACTTGATGGCACACTTTACTTTCTTGCACTTAATAAACTTGAATCATTGTGCCCACCTATGTTGCATATATGCTTGCATTTTGTAAGTTGTGAATTAGCAGAACCATGTTATCATGGGGAACGCTTTCAACATTGCACTTTATTTAGTTGATATCATATTCTTTTGCTTATGGATCCCGGCGGTGTGAAATGAAAGGGGAGCTTGTAAGGCTCATGGAGTTCGTATATGTGTTAGAGAAACACATGGGCGGATGGTCTAAGCCATGCCTAATCATGGTGGAAACCTGCAACATAACCATAGTGAGCAATCTGTGAAGCATCCTCAATAAAAAAGAAAAAAAACCTATGCAAATAGGAAAGAAAAAAAGCCTATGCAAATAGGAAATAAAAGGTCCGCTAAGATGCTCATTGTCTGCTTGCCTTGTCATTTTGATATGGGGAATCTTCCGTATCATCGGGCAAGGGGTACCCCGTTGGCGGTTCTCTATGATACACATGTACTTACTATGACAAGAACTTACCGATAACTAAACTTGAGTATCATGAGGAGCGGCCCTCATATTCAAGGGACATGAGATTGCCAACTTATACTTTGTCAAGCATATACTCCATAGTTTGTTCACTTTAACCTTAATCACTTCCAGATGCTTATGATAGGGGCAATGAGAGCTGAAAGCTAATAAGTACCATAATTTTTGGAAGCCCTTTATGAGACTTGAATCCTGTTTCCTTCTATGAAGGCCTTTCTTTTACTTTTATGTTGAGTCTCCATCTTCTATCTTTATACACCTATCAAGAGAGCATAGTGGCCATTCTTAGTTTAATGTTCATTGTCCCAAGACTTGTTGATTGATGCATAACTTTGATATTGCTTGTTCTTAAACTATTTGTATCTAGTCACCCTTATGAACTTTGAAGGTGTCCTATGCATTTATGGTTTGATACACTATGAGGGACAAGATGAATACCATTCTCATTATGTTTTCTATATGTGAAACAAACAAACGTCTTGCAAAGCATTTTTATTCATGAACATTTTGTTTGTACCTTTTCATGTTACAACATAGTTGTTATGTCTTATTGTTAGAGTTATATCTTTCATGCTATGTCAAAGTACTATGATCCCAGCTATCAATGTTTTACAAATACTTTGATCAATTTTGTGATGGTGAATGTCACCTCAAAAATTATTCTTTCTTTTTATCACTTACCTACTCGAGTATGAGTAGGAGTTAAGCTTGGGGATGTTGATACGTTGCAAATGTATCTATAATTTTTGATGTTCCATGCTTGTTTTATATCTACTTTCTTATGTTGTGTCTACACTTTGGAGTATTTTTATACACTTTCTTGGACTAACCTATTAACAAGATGCCACGGTGCCAGCTGCCTGTTTTCTGCTGTTTTTGGTCCAGGAAAGTCAGGAAATGAATACTCTCGGAATTGGACGGGACAAAAGCCAAAGTCAATATTTCACCGAGGGGAACATGGAGCCAGAATACGAGACGGAGAGGGGCCAGAGGCCATCCACACCACCTGGCCCCGCGGCCAGGCCTGGCTCGCGCCAGGGGGTGGTGTGGCCACCTAGGGCACCCCCTCGGCCTCCCCTTTCGCCTATAAGAAGCCTCCGATACAGAAACCCTAAGTACCCGATAAAAAATCCACGAAAGAGTCTGTAGCCACTGTCATCTTCATCCCTAGATCGAGAGGGATCTGAAGCTCTTCCCGGCACCCTGTCGGAGGGGGAAATTCACCCTGGAGGCCTTCTTCATCACCATGCCTGCCTCCGGTGTGATGCGTGAGTAGTTCATCCCTGGACTACGGGTCAATGTAGTAGCTAGATGGTTGGTTCTTCTCCTTTGTGCTACCATGTTTAGATCTTGTGAGCTCCATTCATGATCAAGATCATCTATTTGTAATCATACATGTCGTGTTTGCGGGGATCCGATGGATATTGAGATGCCATTTCAGATTGATTATTGATTCTATCATGTCTTTGTTATTTGTGATCTTGCATGCTTTCCGTTTTTAGTTGCTATCTTGGCCAAGTAGACGCTAGCAACTCCAAGAGGGAGTATTTATGCTCGATATTGGGTTCATGCCTCTAGTAATCTTGGGAAGTGACAGAAATCTCTAAGGTACTAGATGTGTTGTTGCTACTAGGGAGAAAATAGCAATCCTTTGTTCATAGAACAATCACATTGTTTACTTTACACATAATTCTTAATGCAATTATCTATTGCTTACAACTTAATACTGGAGGGGGTTTGGATGATAACCTGAAGGTGGATTATTAGTCATAGATGCAGTTGGATTACGGTTTATGTATAATGTTGTAATGCTCAATCAAATCTCATAGGAGTCAAGATGATTAGTATATGCATGTATGCTTTCTCAATGTTTGTCAATTGCCCCGCTGTAATTTGTTCACCCAACATGTCATCTATCTTAAGGAGAATCACCACTAGTGAACTATGGACCCCGGTCCTTTCTTTTACCATCAATCTACAGTCTACTATTTACTGTTTTCTGTTTACTTTCTACAAGCAATTACTATCTTACCGGTAACTAAACTTGATTAGCATGAGGAGCGGCCCTCGTATTCAAGGGACATGAGATTGCCAACTTATACTTTGTCAAGCATATACTCCATAGTTTGTTCACTTTAACCTTAATAACTTCAAGATGCTTATGATAGGGGCAATGAGAGCTGAAAGCTAATAAGTACCATAATTTTTGGAAGCTCTTTATGAGACTTGAATCCCTGTTTCCTTCTATGAAGGCCTTTCTTTTACTTTTATGTTGAGTCTCCATCTTCTATCTTTATGCACCTATTAAGAGAGCATAGTGGCCATTCTTAGTTTAATGTGCATTGTCCCAAGACTTGTTGATTGATGCATAACTTTGATATTGCTTGTTCTTAAACTATTTGTATCTAGTCACCCTTATGAACTTTGAAGGTGTCCTATGCATTTATGGTTTGATACACTATGAGGGACAAGCTGAATACCATTCTCATTATGTTTTCTATATGTGAAACAAACAAACGTTTTAAAAAGCATTGTTATTCATGAGTCTTTTGTTTGTACCTTTTCATGTTACAACATAGTTGCTATGTCTTATTGTTAGAACTATATATTTCATGCTATGTTAAAGTATTATGATCCCAGCTATCAATGTTTTACAAATACCTTGATCAAGATTATGATGGTGCATGTCACCTCAAAAATTATTCTTTTTTATCACTTACCTACTCGAGGACGGGCAGGAGTTAAGCTTGGGGATGTTGATACGTCGTAAACGTATCTATAATTTTTGATGTTCCATGCTTGTTTTATATCTACTTTCTTATGTTTTGTCCACACTTTGGAGTATTTTTACACATTTTCTGGAACTAACCTATTAACAAGATGACACAGTGTCAGCTGCCTATTTTCTGCTATTTTTGGTTTCAAAAAAGCTAAAAAGGAAATATTCTCGGAATTGGACCGGACAAAAGCCAAAGTTAATATTTTACTCGAAGCAACATGGAGTCCGGAGGGGAGACGAAGTGGCACACCAGGGCGGCCACACCTGGTAGCGGCGCGGCCTAGGGGGCGCGCCACCAGGGGGTGTGGGCCCCATGGTACTCCACCGACCTTGCCCCTTGGCCTATAAAATCCTCCCGGGACGAAAACCCTAAGTACCAGATCAAAATTCCACGAAAGAGTTTGTAGCCTCCATCATCTCCATCCCTAGATCGAGAGAGATCTGAAGCTCTTCCTGGAACCCTGCCGGAGGGGAGCGATCACCCTGGAGGCCTTCTTCATCACCATGACTACCTCCGGTGTGATGCGTGAGTAGTTCATCCCTGGACTACGGGTCCATGTAGTAGCTAGATGGTTGGTTCTCCTCCTTTGTGCTACCATGTTTAGATCTTGTGAGCTCCGTTCATGATCAAGATCATCTATTTGTAATCTTACATGTTGTGTTTGTGGGGATCCGATGGATATTGAGATGCTATTTCAGATTGATTATTGATTCTATCATGTCTATGTTATTTGTGATCTTAAATGCTTTCTGTTGTTAGTATCTATCTTGGCCAAGTAGATGATAGCAACTCCAAGAGGGAGTATTTATGCTCGATAGTGGGTTCATTCCTCTAGTAATGTGGGGAAGTGACAGGAATCTCTAAGGTACTATATGGGTTGTTGCTACTAGGGAGAAAATAGCAATCCTTTGTCCATGGGGCAATCATATTGTTTACTTTACACACTTTGCTTAATGCAATTATCTGTTGCTTGCAACTTAATACTGGAGGAGGTTCGGATGATAACCTGAAGGTGGATTACTAGTCATAGATGCGGTTGGATTACGGTCTATGTATAATATTGTAATGCCCAATAAAATCTCATAGGAGTCAAGATGATTAGTATATGCATGTATGCTTTCTTGGTGTCTGACAATTGCCCCGCTGTAATTTGTTCACCCAACATGTCATCTATCCTAAGGAAAATCACCTCTAGTGAACTATGGACCACGGCCCATTCTTTTACCATCAATCTACCATCTAGTTACTGTTTTCTGTTTACTTTCTGCAAGCAATTACTATCTTCCACACAATACGTTTAATCCTTTGTTTTCAGCAAAACCAGTGAGATTGACAACCTCACTGTAAGTTGGGGGCAAAGTTCTATGGTTGTGTTGTGCAGGATTCCAAGTTGTAAACAACACCTTGGAGGTGTTTCCTTGCTCCTACTGGTTTGATAACCTTGGTTTCATAACTAAGGGAAAACTTGTTGATGTGCTCATCATACCTTCCTCTTGGGATTCCCCAACGAGCTCAATATATTTTGAGCCATCAAACCTCCTTCTCGGCCACCAATGCGCCGCCTAGCCTAAGTACCTCCCTCTCCAAGGACATGTGGTCTTCTGCATCTAGGTTGAGGCCCTCAGCATGCTCTCAATCTTCGCCGAGACCCGGTGACTCTGCGCATGGCTGGAATAGGAATGATTCAACAGGAGGATGGCATGCATACAGTACAGAAGTAAAGGAGCCAAATTTGAGACTGGAAGCTATGGAGGGAGGAACAGTGCTCTTACCCTTTCTTTTTCAGTCTCACGGTCAGCGGGAGGGGTCACCACTAACGGACCCTTCAACACCTCGTCCAGGAAAAGGTGTAAGGGCAGACTGTTCCTAGAGGTCCTAGAAGAAAGAAATTAAAAGTTGGGGCATTCAGCGAAAGTGTGAGAAAAGAAAAGGAAAATCGCCAGGGGAAATTGCGATATTAGAAGAAATTTAGAAAAAGAGGAGTATTATTTGTCACCATCGGGAGATCGTTGCACGGGGATGCCTCCTAACGGCGTCACTGGAACATTGTTCACCACCGTAATTCTCCTGGCATGTATCTCCCTCAGGAGGCCACGGATCACTACCTCGTCGAGAGGCTCAGCAAATGGCGGAACTCCTCTAGGCTGACGGCGAGCTCTTACCGCCTGTTCGTGGTTTGGGTGCATCTGATTTCCCTCCTCCAGAGAGAGTTGTTGTCACCGGCCATATAGAAGATGCTCAGGGGTAAGGGTTTTTTCCAGTGCAACGGTGGGGGAGAGTTGGAAGGGATATGAAATCAAAGGTCTGAGCAGTGGTATTTATGAGGAAAGAGCCTAGGAAGGTCATGGATCATGAAGTCAGATCAGTGGATATGGATCACGGAGTCGAAAAGAACTCCACTTAAGGACAGAATCCCAAGGGGTAACCGTGTCGCGAAAGGCGATAGCTTACTCTATGTTTGCACGGGTCACGTCCCATCAGTCCACATCATGGGTATAAATCTCATTATGATCACCACCGTCAATTTCACTGGACAAAACAGATTCCCACGTGACATAAGAGCTCTGATAAGCAACAATTATTGAAAATACCTCTCCAACTTCTTCAGATTAAGATTCTCAAGGCCAAGGAAAAGATCCCCTCAGCAGACCTCCTCAGGTCACCAGAAAAGTTAAAATAGCTATCAGCGTCACTGGTTACCCCTGCTACGACTTTAATATGGTAGATGGGTCCACAGGCAAGCTTCCACAAGCTTCCAACATGATAAGATATAAGATTGCAGATACCTTCTCGACCTCTCGGTTCGATATTCCATGTCACATAAGGGACCTCTCCCTCACACCTTCTCTGTTCATTAAGTTATCCACACCTCTACGCAGAAGAATTTTTTTACCTTTTGTTATTAGCCTTTTTGTTGGACCTCAACATAAGTCCATTACCCTGGGACATCTGAGATGGGAAGTCTCATCAAACTTGCTCTAAAGACAAGCGCATAGGAAGGTCTGCATGATCAAGACGTCAGTATGTGTGGGAGACCTTATGTCAAGACCTCAAGGATTCACCAAGGCCTCGCGCCTCAAGACCAATAAAAAGTCATTGAGCTCACCGGGTGGAGGTTAAGCACGAGCTGAAGCAACTCTGCTGAAAGAAAGGTCTTCTTATTAAAGGTATTGATCGGGGGCTTGTCGGTGATCAGTGGGTTTAGGGATGTACCTCACATGGGTCTTAATCAACGTTTCATTCCCATGCCTACCTCCACGGTCAAGGACGTGAAGACCTATATCTAGAAGCTCTCAACCGACCTAACCTCAACTGAACTGACATGTGGGGATGCGAGACGGCTCTCTAGAGACCCCGAAGACTAGACATGCGTACAAGGGCGATCGAGGATCAATATTACATGCAAGATAAGATGAAGACCTAGTGTGACTAAGGAACACTCTGCCACCATCGACGCCTATAAGTGCTGGAGGACATTCATCTAAAAGGGACACACCATAATCGCCCAAGTCTTCACCATTAGCCATAGTCATAAGCTCTAGATTCATCTCTCTCATCGGGTATCATTAAAAACCTACTAAGATCATCTTATAGACACATTGTACGATCTTTCAATCAACTTATGAATAAAGTCTGAGGGGATCCTTCCCATTACACATATACCTTCTTGATTGACTTTGGAGATCCAAACCTGTTGCCCGTGCCGATTGCCGAACAAATAAACTCTCTTTGGTTCCTCAAAAGTGAGACTACGGAGGGATCGTGAAAACTATCCTTCGTCAAACCTGATGGGTGGTGCCAAATTCCCACATGGGCTAGGCCGCCATACTTATCTTGGCCTATGCGGACAAGGGACGGGAAACTCTAGCTGCCACAAAATTAGGAGAGATGGAGACTTGGAGGGAAAGTACCCCCTTTGGCTACCATCCATAGGCTTGGGGGCAAGTTTCACCAGCCTTCCATGCCTATATAAAGGAGGGAAGGCTCAAAAGGGGCATCCATCCCAAATTCTGGTCGCTGCCCTCCCTCATGTTGCTCCTCCTCGTTCCCCCTCGCGTGTTGGCGAAGCGCTTCCCGCGAGATCTCCTCCACATTAGCTACCATCTTGTCCTATTGCTAGACTAGATACTATCTACCTCTTCCTCGTGTCTTGATCAATCAAGAAGAAGGGGACATCACCGAGCTATATGTGTTCTAATCTCGGAGGTATCATCAGTTACGATGATGGATCGGATTGGATCACAAAGAAGACTTCATCAGCCAACATTGCTAAAAGTTTTCCGCTCGTTATCATCAAGGGTATTACATTCTTACTCATACCGTTACTTGCATCTACATAGATTGGATCTCGGTTTTGGTCAACAATGTCGAGAGCAATTTTGTTTTCTTTTGTGCGTTCCCTATCAGTGGTATCAGAGTCAAGTTTATGCTTAGTTGCTTCATACAAGCAGACACATGTTATGTGGGCGTTGATTCCATCCTAATTGTTTATTCATCATTTTTGTTCCTGGAAAAATCACAAAAAGTTGTGCAAAAACACTGGAAAATGCAGGGTTTATGCAACGTATAATTAGCTAGTTAAGATCTTGTTATCGCCTCACCAAGTTGACAAACGGAGTGGAGGAAGGTGTTGAACATGGCCAAAGCTACATTCCATGCTTCTCCTTCGCCCCTACGTCCCATGCTTCTCCTTCGCCCATGCACCAACGCCTCCGTCTCCATTGGACTAAGCTAAAAACAAAACAGTGATGGAAGTGTCCATAGAGCAATAAGAAAAACCTCAATATGTAACCGAGGGTAGGTAGCCTTGTCGATGTGAGGACGGTCGACTGGTTCTCCTTCTTGTGATGGTGTCATGGTGAATGGCGATGGAATGCCCGTACAGCCGGAACAATAGTTGGCGCTCCTCCTAGTAATGGCCAGGAGACCTCGTGATGTCAAAGCAGTGGCGCCCTTCAAAGCGATGCAGCGGTAATAATGGATGCCTAAGCTCACATGCTACTCAACTACCCATGCTGGTGGGCAACGCCGAATCCTCCGCTGAGTTCAGCGACCGCCCAGGGCCATGGCGAAGCTGGCATGGCTTGCCGTCATTTTGTGCCATGGTGAACTCACTCCGCGCTCGGGGAGCGTCTGCCACCTTACTGCAGCCACCACCGCAACAGCGTCCAAGACGTAGGCGAGGGCTGTAGATCAGGGCAGGGGGCTCAAACACGGGGGAGAACTTTGTTGGGTTCGCAGGATAGAAAACAAAAAAAATCCTACGATGGGAACTATACGCCAAGATCTATCTACTAGATATAAGAAATGGGTGGATATACATCCATAGAGAACATACCCTCGAAGACAACAAAGCTTTGTTAACGAGATGGAACTCATGGATGATGTAGTCGTACACTTGCCGATCTCAAGATCGTGATGAAGTCCTTCAGGTCCAGTAGTTCCAGCACATCAGGTCCAACACCATCAAGTTCAGCACCACAAAGTAGCGGTGCATCCGTGATCGAACACACGTCCGGTCCACCATATAACCTCCGCCTCCTCGCTCCAGTGATGCAGCAGAACTAGCAACTCCTTTCCGGATAAAGCCACCGGGAACATGTATCTCGCTAATCCGAGACCATGGGGAATAACTAGAGGGAGAAGAGAACCTTCACAAGGAGGTGGGGCAAGAGGAGAGGAGCCATGGGGCTCCTTTTATAGGGGAGGGGGCGCAGCCCCAAGGGCATGGCTGGCCGGCCATGGTGGGTGCCCCCACCTCTCCCTCATTCATGTGGGTGGAGCTTCCACTAAGCCCACTCACATCAATTTCAACTCCACCCACTTTGCATTTAATGTCCACCAAATTAAATGCATTTTCTCTTTAAATAAAACACTTTTATTTATTTTATTCAGAATTTTGTTAATTACTTTAATTAACAAATATTCACATAAAACTCCCTGCAACATTTCAATATCACATGGAGAAACAGTTTCAGCAATTTCACCCAAAACAATTCCGGTTTCCATCGAAATGATTCCAGCGCTTTCATAATCTTTATCTGAAACATATTTGCTCCTAAATGGTGTCGGTATCCCTTAAGTGTGTCACCCTACGGTTCAGGAATAATGCAGACATGATCGAGACCCCTCTCCGATCAATAATCAGTAGCGGGACCTGGAGATTCGTACCGACTCCCACATATTCAACGATGACTCTTATGATCGTGTGAACCTTTAACGTTGTAACTAAATCCCTTTGTCTCGTGATATATTACATGTACGAGATTCGATCATCGGCATCCAAATACCTAGTTTGATCTCGTTACCGACATGCACTCTTTTCTCGTTCCTGTGATATAACATTCTAGTGATCACATCACTTGCTTGCAAGCTATTCTCAATGTGATATCACCGAGAGGGCCCAGAGTATATCTATCCGTCATCAGGATGGACAAATCCCACTATTGATCCATGAGCCTCAACATAACAACTTTAGAGTATCTGAACCCACCTTTATAGTCACCCTTTTACGGTGTGACATTTGATGTTATCAAGTCACTCTTCTGATGTTAGCAATTAACATGATCTCATGGTCTAAGGACTAAGATTACTTCGTATGATGTTATAGCAATATAAACATAATGACTTTGATCGTAATGCTATACTCGGATGAATATTCATCACATCATTCCACCAATGTTGTGACCTCGTTATTAACAACATCCAATGTTCATGATCAGGAAACCTTGATCATCTTGTTAATCAACGAGCTAGTTTATATGAGAGGCATTACTAGGAACTTTGTATTTTGTTTATTAAAGACACATGTATTGACATTTCCAATCAATACAATTATAGCATGCAAAATAAACATTTACCATAAACATGGAATAAGATAATAACCACTTTATTATTGCCTCTCGAGCATATTGCCTTCAAACTTATGGAGGACAAAAATTCTAGGGATGATGATCTCGCACGCGTCATGTCGCCTACCATTTTCCCGCCTCCTCGGGCTTCCCCTCTCACACGCAGAGATGCTCCATGGCGGCGGGCACCGCCTGTTCTTCCGCCATCCCCGTCGAGCACTGGTGCCGCTCCTCCCCTGCCGCTCTCCCCCAATTCCCGTACTATTGGTGGGATCAATCAGCGTGAGATGTGGAGGATGGCAGGGAGGAGCTCCGAAAATAGGAGTTTAGTGAAGGTGGATATCGAGCGTAGGGGGTTAGGGGGAGGTGAGAAGCATGTTCATGATTTCCTGTGTGTGCTGTGGAGTTGAGACACACATGGTCAGTTTAGTCGACTCTAGGCAGTATGCACGATAAAGAGAATAGTTCACATGTGGAGTGCACAACAGATTACAGAGTCATCGCCGGCGCATATCAGATGATGAGGCGTGCAAACATTGATAGACCTGTTCCCCTCATCGCCCCGCGAGGCGATAGGAGGGACCCTAGATTGCCTATCGCCGCGTTCCCCACACCCCCTCTCTTGCCCTTGCTGCTGCTAGGAGGGCGCGCCTGGGTGAAGCCCGACCGGTGCCGGCGGCGGCAGGGAGTTCTTGTGTTCTCCCTCAGGGGGAATTCATGGGGTCACCCGCCCATGGTAGATCGTGGCGCTGGCACCGGGCGTCATGGCGGTGCTACTGCGGTGACATGACGGGCGGTGGGCGGTGGTCGTGTCCTGGGCTGGCGGTTGTTGGCCTATGCGACAGGGGCGAGGACAGCACTGGCCACGACTGGCTTCCTCTGCTGCGGTGGGAGGAGGCGTGACACGGAGATGGCGAGAAGTTCGAGCCGCCAGCGATGCTCCAGCCATGGCGGTTCCAACAGAGGCGAAGGTAGGCGCGACGGAGTTGTTCCCTGGGCAGTGGCGGTGTGAGGGTGCTGGCAGCGCAGCCAGATCTTGGGGCCAGGCGGGCCTCGATCTGGGCCAGGCGGGCCTAGGGGAGGTCAACATCGGGGTACCCTTGCACCATCGCTATAGTCTACCTGGGCTAGGTGTGCCTAGATCTGGAGGCTCTGGGAGCGGTTTCGTACGGTGTCTTCGATGCCTCGGTCTAGATCACGGCAGGGTGCTGTTGGTTGCCAATGCGGGTTTGAGCATGCGGATGCCGGGGCGGCAGTCTAGGAAGGTGGTCTACGCGGTAGTTCCTCTGGCGGAGGCAGCTCCAGGAGGTGGCTTGCGTTGGTGTGTCTCGTATCGGTGGCGGTCCGGCTGGCCTGGGTGAGCACGGTGGCAACGGTGCTGCTTCTTGGTAGCAGAGATCTATAGTGGCAACAGATCTACTGGTGGTCGGAGGAGTAGGTAACGGGGCTTCACGGGCCCATTCGGGCTCGGCCAGGCTAGAGAGGGCCTGGTTTTCCCTTGTTGCTACATCCCATCGGTTACCGTTTTCTGACAGTGGAGGCAGTTCCCTCCCTCGCGCTTCTATAGCATCGACCCTCGCTAAAGTCCTCTCCTTTCTGACTATCGAGACTCGCAATGTGGGTCATGGTGCAATGACGGTGGTGGATGCAAGACCGTGGTGGCGCATGTTGGTCGGCGGCAAGAGTGGTGGAGCAATCCGGAGCATCCGGGATTGTGGTTTTTATGAGGGGTTGAGAGAAATGCTTATCGTCTTGACACCGACGCGATAACGCCTTCCAGAAGGGCGTCGGGGGTACCTCTTACCCACCTCCCGCCGCGTATTGGGGGAAACCATAGGATCAGTTTGGGCATTAGCGTCGGTGTCGTCGCTTTCCTTCATGGAGGTGCTGCTTGGTACGTGACGCTTTGGAACGCTAGGATAGTGGTGGACATTCTCCGGAGGGCGTGGCGGTGGCAGTTCGCCCTTGTTTTCGTCAAACCACTGATATCGGCCTTGTTTTCTCTTCCTTTCTTCTTCATTTTCTCTTCTTTTGTTTGTTCTTTCTTTTGGACGTTGTGCTATCTGGCCCAGCAGCGGTATCAAGTTGGTTGTTATATTAATATAGTTGGGTATATGCCGTGTTTCGAGGAGTATAGACGTTTACACAAGGCATAAAATAGTAGTACTACAAATCTATCTTGCTAATAGGGAGAATGGCGAGGTGCATATTACGTTGCATATGAGATATCGGCGGGCAAGCCATCATAGTGCAGATGGTTGTGCTTTTCATTCTTTTAGCTGATGGCAGAAGTTTTCTCAATGTTGGAGGAGCTATGACAATGCCGGTGGGGAAGAGCTCGTTGGCTTGAGTCTGTGATACGTTGCAAACGTATCTATAATTTTTTATGTTCCATGCTTGTTTTATATCTACTTTCTTATGTTTTGTCCATACTTTGGAGTATTTTTATACACTTTCTTGGACTAACCTATTAAAAGGATCGCACAGTGCGGCTGCCTGTTTTCTGCTGTTTTTGGTTCCAGGAAAGTCAGAAGATGAATATTCTCGGAATTGGACGGGACAAAAGCCAAAGTCAATATTTCACGGAGGGGAACACAGAGCCAGAATACGAGACGGAGAGGGGCCATAGGCCGGCCACACCACATGGTCGCGCAGCTAGGCCTGGCCTACGCCAGTGGGTGGTGTGGCCGCCTAGGGCACCCCCTCGGCCTCCCCTTTCTCATATAAGAAGCCTCTGATACAGAAACCTTAAGTACCCGATCAAAATTCCACGAAAGAGTCTGTAGCCGCTGTCATCTTCATCCCTAGATCAGGAGGGATATGAAGCTCTTCCTGGCACCCTACCGGAGGGGAGAATTCACCCTGGAGGACTTCTTCATCACCATGACTGCCTCCGGTGTGATGCGTGAGTAGTTCATCCCTGGACTACGGGTCTATGTAGTAGCTAGATGGTTGGTTCTTCTCCTTTGTGCTACCATGTTTAGATCTTGTGAGATCCGTTCATGATCAAGATCATCTATTTGTAATCATACATGTTGTTATAGTGGGGATCCGATGGATATTGAAATGCTATTTCAGATTGATTATTGATTCTATCATGTCTTTGTTATTTGTGATCTTGCATGCTTTCTATTGTTAGTAGCTATCTTGGCCGAGTAGATGCTAGCAACTCCAAGAGGGAGTATTTATGCTCGATAGTGGGTTCATGCCTCTAGTAATCTGGGGAAGTGATAGAAATCTCTAAGGTACTAGATGTGATGTTGCTACTAGGGAGAAAATAGCAATCCTTTGTTCATAGAACAATCGTATTGTTTACTTTACACACACTGCTTTATACAATTATCTGTTGCTTGCAACTTAATACTGGAGGGGGTCCGGATGATAACCTGAAGGTGGATTATTAGTCATAGATGCGGTTGGATTACGGTCTATGTATAATGTTGTAATGCCCAATCAAATCTCATAGGAGTCAAGACGATTTGTATATGCATGTATGCTTTCTCGATGTTTGTCAATTTCCCCGCTGTAATTTGTTCACCCAACATGTCATATATCTTAAGGAGAATCACCACTAGTGAACTATGGACCCCGGTCCTTTCTTTTACCATCAATCTACAATCTACTATTTACTGTTTTCTGTTTACTTTCTGCAAGCAATTACTATCTTCCACACAATATGTTTAATCCTTTATTTTTAGCAAAACCGGTGAGATTGACAACCTCACTGTAAGTTGGGGGCAAAGTTCTGTGGTTGTGTTGTGCAGGATTCCAAGTTGGAAACAACACCTTGGAGGTGTTTCCTTGCTCCTACTGGTTCGATAACCTTGGTTTCATAACTGAGGGAAAACTTGCTGCTTTGCTCATCATACCTTCCTCTTGGGGTTCCCCAACAAGCTCGATATATTTTGAGCCATGAAGCTATTTTACTGGCGCCGTTGTCGGGGAGTCAAGGACATCTTCACAAGGGGGGTACTGATGGCTTAATGCACGGCGCCCAGAAAAGTGTTGATGGCTCATGGTTGATGTAGAGCTCGTTGGGAACCCCAAGAGGAAGGTATGATGAGCACAGCAACAAGTTTCCCTCAGTTATGAAACCAAGGTTTAATCGAACCATTAGGAGCAAGGAAACACCTCAAAGGTGTTACTAGCTGAGCTTTGGCAGGGCGCACTACCGGTGCTAGTAGCAACGTGGAGACCTGCACAACACAACCACAGAACTTTGTCCCCAACTTGCGATGAGGTTGTCAATCTCACCGTGTTTTGCGGAAAACAAAGGATTAAATGTATCGAATGGAAAGAAGTAAAAGTTTGCAGAAAGTAAACACAAAGCAGTAAAAGATTGTAGATTGTATGTAAAAGACAAGGACCGGGATCCATAGTTCACTAGAGGTGGCTCTCCTTAGATAAATAACATGTTGGGTGAACAAATTACAGTGGGGCAAATGACAAACACTGAGAAAGCAATACATGCATATACTAATCATCTTGACTCCATTGAGACTTGATTGGGCATTACAACATAATACATAGACCGCCATCCAATTGCATCTATGACTAATAATCCACCTTCAGGTTATCATCTGAACCCCCTCCAGTATTAAGTTGCAAGCAACAGATTATTGCTTTACGAACTGCATGTAAAGTAAACAATACGATTGTTCTATGAACAAAGGATTGTTGTTTTCTCCCTAGTGGCAACAGCACATCTAGTACCTTAGAGATTCCTGTCACTTCCCCAGATTACCAGAGGCATGAACCCACTATCGAGCATAAATACTAACTCTTGGAGTTGCTAGCATCTACTTGGCCAAGATAGCTACTAACAATAGAAAGCATGCAAGATCTCAAATAACAAAGACATGATAGAATCAATAATCAATCTGAAATAGCATCTCAATATCCAGATCCCCGCAAACACAACATGCAGAATACAAATAGATGATCTTGATCATGAACGGAGCTCACAAGATCTAAACATGAAAGCACAAAGGAGGAGAACCAGCCATCTAGCTACTACATGGATCCGTAGTCCAAGGATGAACTACTCACGCATCACACCGGAGGCTTGCATGGTGATGAAGAAGGCCTCTAGGGTGAATTCCCCTCTCCGGCAGGGTGCCCGGAAGAGCTTCAGATCCCTCCCGATCTAGGGATGGAGATGACGGCGACTACAGACTCTTTTGTGGATTTTTGATCGGGCACTTAGGGTTTTCGTCCCGAGGGCAATAAATAGGCGGAAGGAGAGGCCTAGGGGGTGCCTGGGCTGGCCACACCACCCCCTGGCGCGGGCCAGGCCTGGCCGCGCGGCCAGGTGGTGTGGCCGCCCTCTGGCCCTTCTCCATCTCGTATTCTGGCACTTGATCCCTTCCGGAAAAATAGGCACTTTGGCTTTTGTCCCGTCCAATTCCGAGAATATTCATTTTCTGACTTTCCTGGAACCAAAAACAACAGAAAACAGGCAGCTGGCACTGTGGCTCTTGTTAATAGGTTAGTCCAAGAAATCATATGAAAAGTACTCCAAAGTTGGAACAAAACACAAGAAAGTGGATAAAACCAAGCATGGAACATCAAAAATTATAGATACATTTGCAATGTATCAACATCCCCAAGCTTAACTCTTGCTCGTCCTCGAGTAGGTAAGTGATAAAAAGAAAGAATAATTTTTGAGGTGACATGCATCATCAAAGACTTGATCAAAGTATTTGCAAAACATTCAAAGCTGGGATCATAGTACTTCAATCATAACATGAAAGACAAAGTTCTAGCAATAAGCAAAGAAACTATGATGCAACATGAAAAGGCACAAACAAAAGATTCATGAATAACAATGCTTTGCAAGACGTTTGTTTGTTTCACATAAAGAAAACATAGCATAATAGTATTCAGCTTGTCCCTCAATAGAGTAGCAAATATAAATGCATAGGACACCTTCAAAGTTCATAAGAGTGACTAGATACAATAGTTTCAAACAAGCAATATCAAAGTATGCATCAATCAACTAGTCTTGGGACAATGCACATAGAACTAAGAATGGCCACTATGCTCTCAAAGTAGGTGCATAAAGGTAGAAGATGGAGGATCAATATAATGGTGGAAGAAAGGCCTTTGTAAAAGGAAGTAGGGATTCAGGTCTCATAAAGAGCTTCCAAAAATTATGGTACTTATAGCTTTCAGCTCTCATTGCCCCTATCATAAGCATCTTGAAGTGATTAAGGTTAAAGTGAACAAACTATGGTGTACATGCTTAACGAAGTATAAGTCAGAAATCTCATGTCCCTTGTATACGAGGGCCGCTCCTCATGCTACTCAAGTTTAGTCACCGGTAAGTTCTTGTCATCGTAAGTACATGTGTATCATAGAGAACCGCTAATGGGGTACCCCTTGCCCGATGATACAGAAGAATCCCCATATCAAAATGACAAGGCAAGCAGACAACGAGCATCTCAGCATTCTTCTTATTTACCATGGGAATATGGTGCTCTTTCCTCTTTTCGTAATCTCATTTTTTTTTCTCTTTTCTCTTTTTTTTCAATATAGGACTCTTTTTTTAATAAGAAGAATGCTTCATAGACAGCTCATTATGGTTACGCTGCAGGTTTCCACCATGTCAGCATGGATTAGACCAGCGGCCCAGGCATTTCTCTAACACATATACATAACTCCATGGACTTACGAGCTCCCCTTTCATTTCACACCGACGACATCCATATACAAAAGAGCATGATATCAACTAGGTACAAGTACCAAGTGAAATGTTGAAAGCGTTCCCCATGAAAGCATGGTTCTGCTAATTCCCAACAAATAAGTGCAAGCATATACAACATAGACGACACAATGGTACAAGTTTATTAGAGGCAAAAAGTAAAGTGTGCCATCAAGTTCGTGAGAGCTTTAATCACTAGTTTTCTCATAACAAGTGGAAGGTAAACAAAACCATGAATATACTTGGAATAGCATAAGCTAGTAGGTAGGTATGGTGGACTCTTTGGAATAACTTGGTTTAGGGAGTTGGATGCATGAGTGGAACTCATACTTTGTTGTGGAGGCTAGCAAAAGACTGGGAGAGACAAACTAAGAGAGCAATAAAGGTCATAATCATGCAGAGCGACAAAACATCATTGATCAAAGCATAAAGTGATACTTCAAGTTGAAAACTAAAGTATCATAAAGGCTATGGTGACTTTGGATAGTCATAACATGGTGTGATCATGTGCCAAGTCAACCCAAATTACGCATCAAAGGAGAATACCACTATACTATGCTTTAATATGCTAAAACAACGCATGATTCATCCAAGGCATATTAAGCAATCTCAATTGTTTATAACAAGTCATGCTACAGCAAAGAATACTAAGCATAAAGCCAAAACAATATCAAGCATGGCATGACAAAGCATAGGCCACAGTCAAAAACAAGCTCTTTTTACCACATAAGCATGAACTTTCCTACTCTTTTCCAAACCAAACCAAACTATTTTCAAACCAATGTATGAAAGAGGGGGTACAACCAATTTATTCAGAAAACTAAGCAAACCAAGCAAACTAAAAACCAAAACGAAAACGAAAAAGAAGACGCTCCAAGAAAAACACAACTGTGCATGAAACAATAAAAATAAAGCGTTTGGAAGAAACCTGGGATTTTTATTGATGAAGAAGGGGATGCCTTGGGCATCCCCAAGCTTTGACGCTTGTACTTCTTAGATATTTCTTGGGGTGACACGCGTGGCATCCCCAAGCTTGAGCTTTAGTCCATCCTTCATCTCATTACTCATTCCTTCCATACACCTAAATTTGTTTTCCTTCATACAAAACTTCACACAATCTTTATTAGCAACATTAGTGCACTTAAGATAAATAAGTCTCAAGGTTCAGTTATAACACCAAATAAACTTCCATTAGAACACTAGCTACTGTAGCACTTCCCTCAAAAATCTCAATTCCCCAAAAGAACTCAAAAAGGAACCCACAAGAAGCAAATGCAGAAAATGGCAGAAATCTGTCAAAACAGACCAGCAGATAAAGACGGATTTTTTCGAAGACCTTCTGTTGCTAAAATAAAAAATTGTTGAACTAACGAAAGTTAGATAACAACCTGGGGCAGAAGCACAAAAAATTTCAGCTCAATCCGACATACAGAGATCTCTCAAAAATTTTTACGGTGAAGCACAAGAATCTGTTTTGGGACAGCAACTTTCCCAATCATTACTTCACTCTCATTAGAGGTTACTCTTGGCACAAAAAGCAAATAAAAAGGATAAGGAGAGGTTATTACTGAGGTAATAACTTCCAAGACTCATCTAAAATTTTTGGGTTATCTCCCAATAAGTACTTTTCTTTAACGCCTTTAAGTTAGGCATAAGAAGCAAAGAAAGAATCAAGTGTTCTCAAATGAAGAAGCATTAAGACCAAATTTTGTTTTCATAGGAGAAGCAAAATAAATCTTTTATCTCTTATTAGGGAAGTGTTCTATACATTTTTTAGTGGGAGTTGATATTTAATGGTGCCTTCTTTCATATCAATGATGGCACCAACAGTTATAAGAAAAGGTCTTCCCAAAGTAATAGGACAAGAAGCATTGTATTCAACATCCAAAACATAGAAATCAACAGGGACATAGGAATTGTTAACCATAACAAGAACATCATTAAGACTCCCCATGAGTTTCTTTTAGCATTATCATCAAGTGGGACATTCAAATAACAATCTTTAAGAGGAGGCAAATCAAGCATATCATAAATCCTTCTAGGCATAATAGAAACACCACTATCAAGATCACATAAAGCTTTGAAATCAAAGTCATTCACTTTCATATTAATGATGGGTTCCCAACCATCTTCTTGTTTTATAGGAATAGAAGCTTTATGTTTCATCTTTTCTTCTTTAATCTTTATGAGAGCATCAGTAATGTGTTTTGTAAAAGCCATGTTCATAGCACTAGCATTAGGACTTTTAGCAAGCTTTTGTAGGAACTTAATAACTTCAGAGATCTTGCAACCATCAAGATCAAAATCAACTTTATCATCTAAAGTAGTAGAACTATTACTAGCCTCAACACTAGTGGTGGTGATAGTAGAAACACTAATGTTTCTAGCAATTTCATCTTCTCTTTCCCACTTAGCATGTAATTCAGCTAATAGTCTAACATTTTCATCAATTCTTACTTGTATGGCATTAGTAGTTGCAAAGGGATTCTCATTAGTTTCAGGTTTAGCAGTCATTTTATTGATCAAAGAGGATTGAGCTTCAGACAAAGATGATATATTTCTTTCAGCATTAGAGAGTTTCAATTGTAAACTAGGAATTTCCCTATTTAGACTCTCAAGTTGATGGCTAATGTTCTTCAAAATGGTAGATTGTTCCTCCATAGTTTTAGTGAATAGTTTATTTTGCTCATATTGCATTTGCATGAAGTTTTTAGTGGCTCTTTCAATTTCTAAAATTCTTCCTTCACTAGGTAATCCAGGTTTACCATTATAGCCATAAGTATTATTAGGAGGGTAGGGCCTATAATTGTTATTACCATAAGCATTGTTGCCAAAGTTGTTATTTCTTATGAAATTCACATCAACTTGCTCTTCTTGAGCAACCAAAGAAGCCAAAGGAACATTATTTGGATCAATCTGGGCTTTCCCATTAACAAGCATAGACATAATAATATCAATCTTATCACTCAAGGAGGAGGTTTCCTCAATAGAATTTACCTTCTTACCTTGTGGAGCTCTCTCAGTATGCCATTCAGAATAATTAACCATCATATTGTCCAAAAGTTTTGTTGCAGCACCCAAAGTAATAGTCATAAAAGTACCTCCAGCAGCAGAATCCAATAGATTCCTTGAAGAATAGTTCAATCCTGCATAAAAAGTTCGGATGATCATCCAAGCAGTCAGTCCATGAGTGGGGCAATTCTTTACCAAAGATTTCATTCTTTCCCAAGATTGAGCAACATGATCATTATCAAGTTGTTTAAACTTCATTATTTCACTTCTCATGGATATAATCTTAGCAGGAGGATAGTATTTTCCAATAAAAGCATTTTTGCACTTAGTCCAAGAATCAATACTATTCCTAGTTAAGGAATTCAACCATTCTTTAACTTTTCCTCTCAAAGAGAAAGGAAACAATTTCAGCTTAATAATATCACCATCTATATCCTTATGCTTTTGCATCTCACAAAGTTCAACAAAGTTATTTAGATGGGAAGCAGCATCTTCATTACCAATACCAGAAAATTGCTCTCTCATAACAAGATTGAGTAAAGCAGGTTTTATCTCAAAGAAAGTATTTTCAGCCACAGGTGGAGCAATAGGTGTGCTCATAAAATCATTATTGTTGGTGCTAGTGAAGTCACACAACTTAGTGTTTTCAAGAGTAGTCATTTTTTGGGGTTTTCAAATAAGAAAGCAAACTAGCAAAAATAAATTTTTTTGTGTTTTTTGAAGAACAAAACAAGCAAACAAAGCAAAAAGAAACTAAGCAAAACAAAAATAACAAAGTAAAGAGATTGGTTATGAGGGTCTCCCCTGTGAAGATGTCCTTGAATCCCCGGAAACGGCGCCATAAAATCGCTTGATGGATCAATGCACGGCGCCCAGAAAAGTGTTGATGGCTCGTGGTTGATGTAGAGCCTGTTGGGAACCCCAAGAGGAAGGTATGATGAGCACAGCAGCAAGTTTCCCTCAGTTATGAAACCAAGGTTTAATCGAACCAGTAGGAGCAAGGAAACACCTCAAAGGTGTTACTAGCTGAGCTTTAGCAGGGCGCACTACCGGTGCTAGTAGCAACGTGGAGACCTACACAACACAACCACAAAACTTTGTCCCCAACTTGCGATGAGGTTGTCAATCTCACCGTGTTTTGCGGAAAACAAAGGATTAAACATATTGAATGGAAAGAAGTAAAAGTTTGCAGAAAGTAAACACAAAGCAGTAAAAGATTGTAGATTGTATGTAAAAGACAAGGACCATGATCCATAGTTCACTAGAGGTGGCTCTCCTTAGATAAATAACATGTTGGGTGAACAAATTACAACGGGGCAATTGACAAACACCGAGAAAGCAATACATGCATATACTAATCATCTTGACTCCTTTGAGACTTGATTGGGCATTACAACATAATACATAGACCGCCATCCAACTGCATCTATGACTCATAATCCACCTTCAGGTTATCATCCGAACCCTCTCCAGTATTAAGTTGCAAGAAACAAATTATTGCTTTACAAACTACGTGTAAAGTAAACAATGCGATTGTTCTATGAACAAAGGATTGTTGTTTTCTCCCTAGTGGCAACAACACATCTAGTACCTTAGAGATTTCTGTCACTTCCCCAGATTACCAGAGGCATGAACCCACTATCGAGGATAAATACTAACTCTTGGAGTTGCTAGCATCTACTTGGCCAAGATAGCTACTAACAACGGAAAGCATGCAAGATCTCAAATAACAAAGACATGATAGAATCAATAATCAATCTGAAATAGCATCTCAATATCCATCGGATCCCCGCAAACACAACATGCAGAATACAAATAGATGATCTTGATCATGAACGGAGCTCACAAGATCTAAACATGAAAGCACAAAGGAGGAGAACCAGCCATCTAGCTACTACATGGATCCGTAGTCCAAGGATGAACTACTCACGCATCACACCGAAGGCTTGCATGGTGATGAAGAAGGCCTCCAGGGTGAATTCCCCTCTTCGGCAGGGTGCCAGGAAGAGCTTCAGATCCCTCCCGATCTAGGGATGGAGATGACGGCGGCTACAAACTCTTTCGTGGATTTTTGTTCGGGCATTTAGGGTTTTCGTCCTGAGGGCAATAAATAGGCGGAAGGAGAGGCCGAGGGGGTGCCTGGGCTGGCCACACCACCCCTTGGCGCGGGCCAGGCCTGGCCGCGCGGCCAGGTTGTGTGGCCGCCCTCTGGCCCTTCTCCGTCTCGTATTCTGGCACTTGATACCTTCCAGAAAAATAGGCACTTTGGCTTTTGTCCCGTCCAATTCCGAGAATATTCATTTTCTGACTTTCCTGGAACCAAAAATAGCAGAAAACAGACAGCTGGCACTATGGCTCTTGTTAATAGGTTAGTCCAAGAAATCATATGAAAAGTACCCCAAAGTTGGAACAAAACACAAGAAAGTGGATAAAACCAAGCATGGAACATCAAAAATGATAGATACATTTGCAATGTATCAGGTACCTCATAACCAATCTCTTTACTTTGTTTTATTTGTTTTGCTTAGTTTATTTCTGCTTTGTTTGCTTGTTTTTTTATCAAAAGCACAAAAAAATTAGTTGCACTAGTTTGCTTTCTTTATCAAAAACACAAAAAATGACTACTCTTGAAAACACTAAGTTGTGTGACTTCACTAGCACCAACAACAATGATTTCATGTGCACACCTATTGCTCCACATGTTCCTGAAGCTACTTTCTTTGAAATTAAACCTGCTTTGCTCAATCTTGTTATGAGAGAACAATTTTCTGGTATTGGTACTGAAGATGTTGATGCTCATGTTAATAACTTTGTTGAACTTTGTGAGATGTAAAAACATATTGATATAGATGGAGATATTATTAAGCTTAAATTGTTTCCTTTCTCTTTGAGTAGAAAAGCTAAAGAATGGTTGCAATCCCTAACTAGAGATAGTATTTATTCTTGGAATAAATGCAAAGATGCTTTCATTGTAAAATACTATCCTCCTGCTAAGATTATATCTATGAGAAGTGAAATAATGAAATTTAAACAATCTGATAATGAACATGTTGCTCAAGCTTGGGAAAGAATGAAATCTTTGGTAAAGAATTATCCCACTCTTGGACTGACTGCTTGGATGATTATCCAAACTTTTTATGCAGGACTGAATTATTCTTCAAGAAATCTACTGGATTCTGCTGCTAGAGGTACTTTTATGACCATTACTTTGGGTGCTGCAACAAAGCTTCTGGATAATATGATGGTTAACTATTCTGAATGGCACACTGAAAGAGCTCCACAAGGTAAGAAGGTAAATTATTTTGAAGAAACCTCCTCCTTGAGTAATAAAATTGATGTTATTATGTCTATGCTTGTTAATGGGAAAGCTCATGTTGATCCAAATTATGTTCCCTTAGCTTCTTTGGTTGCTCAAGAAGAGCAAGTTGATGTGAACTTTATTAGAAACAATAATTTTAGCAACAATGCCTACAGGAATAATTTTGGTAATAATAATTATAGGCCATATCCTCCCAATAATGGTAATGCTTATGGAAATTCCTACAACAATAATAGAAGTGCACCCTCTGAACTTGAAGTTACGCTTAAAGATTTTATTAGTAAACAAACTGCTTTCAATAAAACTATTGAGGAAAAACTTTCTAATGCTGAAAGAAAATAGCATCATTGTCTGAAGCTCAATCTTCTTTGAATAAAATAGCTACTAAACCTGAAACTATTGATAATCCTTTTGCTGCTACTAATGCCATAAAAGTTAGAATTGATGAAAATGTTAGACTATTAGCTGAATTGCATGCTAAGTGGGAAAGAGAAGATGAAATTGCTAGAAATATTAGTATTTCTACTATCACCACCACTAATGTTGAAGCTAGTAAACCCAATGGAACCTTTTCTAATAAAAATGCTGAAATTCTTCGAAACATGGGAAACAATAGCTCCACTACTTTAGATGATAATTATGATTTTGATATTGATGGTTGCAATATCTCTGAAGTAATTATGTTCCTACAAAAGCTTGCTAAAAGTCCTAATGCTAGTGCTATGAATATGGCCTTTACAAAACACATTACTGATGCTCTCATAAAAATTAAAGAAGAAAAGATGAAACATAAAGCTTCTATTCCTATGAAATTAGAAGATGGTTGGGCACCCATCATTAATATGGAAGTAAATGATTTTGATCTCAAAGCTTTATGTGACCTTGATAGTAGTGTTTCTATTATGCCTAGAAAGATTTATGAAATGCTTGATTTTCCACCAATGGAAGATTGTTATTTAAATGTCCCACTTGATGATAATGCTAAAAAGAAACTCGTGGGGAGTATTAATGATGTTCTTATTATGGTTAACAATGCTTATGTCCCCATTGAATTCTATGTTTGGATGTTGAATGCAATTCTTCTTGTCCTATTATTTTGGGAAGACCTTTTCTTAAAACGGTTGGTGTCATTATTGATATAAAATAAGGCACCATTAAATATCAACTCCTACTCAAGAAAGGTATAGAACACTTCCCTAAGAAGAGAGAGAAGATTCCTTTTGCCTCTCCTATTAAAACAAAATTTTCTTTTAATGCTTCTTCATTTGAGAATACTTGATTCTTTTCTTGCTTCTTATGCCTAACTTAAAGGCGTTAAAGAAAGGTACTTATTGGGAGATAACCCAAAAGTTTTAGTTGAGTCTTGAAAGTTATTTATTCATTAATAACCTCTCCTTATCCTTTTTGTGTGGTTTTTGTGCCAAGAGTAACCTCTAATAAGAGAGAAGTAATGCTTGGGAAAGTTGTTGTCCCGAAAGAGATTTTTGTGCTTCGCTGTAAAAATTCGTGAAAAATCTCTGTACATCGGTTTGAGCTGTAATTTTTTGTGCTTCTGATCCAGGTTGTTATCCAACTTTCGTTAGCTCAACACTTTTCTATTTGAGCAACAAAAGGTCTTCGAAAAAATTGGTTTATACCTGCTGGTCTGTTTTGACAGATTTCTGCCATTATTTGCATTTGCTTCTTGTTGATTCCTTTTTGGGTTGTTTTTGGGGAAATTGAGCTTTTTGAAAGAAGTTCTATAGTAGCTTGTGTTTTAATGGAAGTTTTATTTGTGTTGGAACTAAACCAAAAGACTTATTATCTTGAGTACACTAATGTTGCTAAATGAAGATTATGTGAAGTTTTGTATGAAGGAAAATTTTCAGGGTAAGGGAAGAATGATGTAATGAGATGAAGAATGGACAAAAGCTCAAGCTTGGGGATTCCACCCCATGTCACCCCAAGAAATATCCAAGAAGTACAAGCTTCAAAGCTTGGGGATGCCCAACGCATCCCCTTCTTCATCAATAAAAATCTTAGGTTTCTTCCAAACACTTCATTTTTATTGTTTCATGCATAGTTGTGTTGTTCTTGTAGCGTATTCGTTTTTGTTTTTGGTTTTCGTTTGCTTATTTTTCTTAGTTTTCTTGAATAAATTGGCTGGACCCCCTCATTCATGCATTAGTTTTCAAATAAGATTGGTTTGGATTGGAAAAGAGTAGGAAAGTTCATGCTTAAGTGGTAAAAAGGAGCTTGTTTTTGACTATGACTTAGACTTTGTCATGTCATGCTTGATATTGTTTTTGTTTTATGCTTAGTCATTATTGCTCTAGAATGACATGTTATAAACAATGGAGATTGCTTAATGTGCCTTGAAAGAATCATGCATTGTTTTAGCATATTAAAGCATAGTATTGTGGTATTCTCCTTTGATGCTTTATTTGGGTTGACTTGGCGCATGCTCACACCATGTTAAGACTATCCCAAGTCACCATAGCCTCTATGATCCTTTAGTTTTCATCTTGTAATATCACTTTATGCTTTAATTAATAATGTTTTCTCGCTTTGCATGATTATGGCCATTATTGCTCTCTTAGTTGGTCGCTCCTAGTCTTTTGCTAGCCTCCATAACCAAGTATGAGTTCCACTCATGCATCCAACTCCAAATAAAACCAAGTTATTCCAAAGAGTCCACCATACCTACCTATTAGCATTTGCTATTCCAAGTATATTCATGTTTTTATCTACCTTCCGAATTAAACTTGTTATGTGAAAATTAGTGATTAAAGCTCTCACGAACTTGATGGCACACTTTACTTTTCTAGCCCTAATAAACTTGAACCATTGTGTCATCTATGTTGTATATGCTTGCACTTATACGTTGGGAATTAGCAGAACTATGTTGTCATGGGGAACGCTTTCAACATTGCACTTGTACATTGTATTCGGTGCGAAATGAAAGAGGAGCTTGTAAGTCCATGGAGTTATGTATGTGTATTAGAGAAACGTCTGGGCCGTTGGTCTAATCCATGCCTAATCATGGTGGAAACCTACAGCGTAACCATAATGAGCAATCTATGAAGCATTCTTCTTATAAAAAAAGAGATAGAGATTGAGAAAAAAAGAAAAAAGAGATGAGAAAAGAGGAAAGAGAGAAAAAGCACCATTTTCCCATGGTAAATAAGAATATTGCTGAGATGCTTATTGTTTGCTTGCCTTGTCATTTTGATATGGGGAATCTTCCGTATCATCGGGCAAGGGGTACCCCGTTGGCGGTTCTCTATGATACTATGATAAGAACTTATCGGTAACTAAACTTGAGTAGCATGAGGAGCGGCTCTCGTATTCAAGGGACATGAGATTGCCAACTTATACTTTGTCAAGCATATACTCCATAGTTTGTTCACTTTAACCTAAATAACTTCAAGATGCTTATGATAGGGGCAATGAGAGTTGAAAGCTAATAAGTACCATAATTTTTGAAAGCTCTTTATGAGACTTGAATCCCTGTTTCCTTCTATGAAGGCCTTTCTTTTACTTTTATGTTGAGTCTCCATCTTCTATCTTTATGCACCTATTAAGAGAGCATAGTGGCCATTCTTAGTTTAATGTGCATTGTCCCAAGACTTGTTGATTGATGCATAACTTTGATATTGCTTGTTCTTAAACTATTTGTATCTAGTCACCCTTATGAACTTTGAAGGTGTCCTATGCATTTATGGTTTGATACACTATGAGGGACAAGCTGAACATTATGTTTTCTATATGTGAAACAAGCAAATGTCTTGCAAAGCATTGTTATTAATGAATATTTTGTTTGTACCTTTTCATGTTACAACATAGTTGTTATGTCTTATTGTTAGAGTTATATCTTTCATGCTATGTTAAAGTACTATGATCCCAGCTATCAATGTTTTACAAATACTTTGATCAAGTTTGTGATGGTGAATGTCACCTCAAAAATTATACTTTCTTTTTATCACTTACCTACTCGAGGACGAGTAGGAGTTAAGCTTGGGGATGTTGATATGTTGCAAACGTATCTATAATTTTTGATGTTCCATGCTTGTTTTATATCTACTTTCTTATGTTTTGTCTACACTTTGGAGTATTTTTATACACTTTCTTGGACTAACCCATTAACAAGATGCCACGGTGCCAGCTGCCTGTTTTCTGCTGTTTTTGGTCCAGGAAAGTCAGGAAATGAATACTCTCGGAATTGGACGGGACAAAAGCCAAAAACAATATTTCACCGAGGGGAACATAGAGCCAGAATACGAGACGGAGAGGGGCCAGAGGCCAGCCACACCACCTGGCCGTGCGGCCAGGCCTGGCTCGCGCCAGGGGATGGTGTGGCCACCTAGGGCACCCCCTCGGCCTTCCCTTTCGCCTATAAGAAGCCTCCGATATAGAAACCCTAAGTACCCGATCAAAATTCCACGAAAGAGTCTGTAGCCGCTGTCATCTTCATCCCTAGATCGGGAGGGATCTGAAGCTCTTCCCGGCACCCTGCCGGAGGGGAAAATTCACCCTGGATGCCTTCTTCATCACCATGCCTGCCCCGGTGTGATGCGTGAGTAGTTCAACCCTAGACTACGGGTCAATGTAGTAGCTAGATGGTTGGTCCTTCTCCTTTGTGCTACCATGTTTAGATCTTGTGAGCTCCGTTCATGATCAAGATCATCTATTTGTAATCATACATGTCGTGTTTGCGGGGATCCGATGGATATTGAGATGCTATTTCAGATTGATTATTGATTCTATCATGTCTTTGTTATTTGTGATCTTGCATGCTTTTCGTTTTTAGTAGCTATCTTGGCCAAGTAGATGCTAGCAACTCCAAGAGGGAGTATTTATGCTCGATAGTGGGTTCATGCCTCTAGTAATCTTGGGAAGTGACAGAAATCTCTAAGGTAGTAGATATGTTGTTGCTACTAGGGAGAAAATAGCAATCCTTTGTTCATAGAACAATCGCATTGTTTACTTTACACATAATGCTTAATGCAATTATCTGTTGCTTGCAACTTAATACTAGAGGGGGTTTGGATGATAACCTGAAGGTGGATTATTAGTCATAGATGCAGTTGGATTACGGTTTATTTATAATGTTGTAATGCCCAATCAAATCTTATAGTAGTCAAGATGATTAGTATATGCATGTATGCTTTCTCAATGTTTGTCAATTGCCCCGCTGTAATTTGTTCACCCAACATGTCATCTATCTTAAGGAGAATCACCACTAGTAAACTATGGACCCTGGTCCTTTCTTTTACCATCAATCTACAGTCTACTATTTACTGTTTTCTGTTTACTTTCTGCAAGCAATTACTATCTTCCACACAATATGTTTAATCCTTTGTTTTTAGCAAAACCGGTGAGATTGACAACCTCACTGTAAGTTGGGGGCAAAGTTCTGTGGTTGTGTTGTGCAGGATTCCAAGTTGGAAACAACACCTTGAAGGTGTTTCCTTGCTCCTACTGGTTCGATAACCTTGGTTTCATAACTAAGGGAAAACTTGATGCTGTGCTCATCATACCTTCCTCTTGGGATTTTCCAACGAGCTCGATATATTTTGAGCCATCAGTACGTTCTCCGGCATGATCGTCGCTGCAATAAAGGAATGCATCATTTTAACAATACAGTGCAGAAAGGAATAAAGTAGGACGCATTACTAAATAATATAAAGGCAGAAGAGCACATTCTCCCTTTTTGTAGCATACATAGCTAAGGTGAGAAAAAACAATGTGAGAAGAAAAGTTAGGGGGGAAAAGCACTCACATGGCTTAATGTCTAAAGATTGACAGGTACTGACTTCCATTTTCCTAGATTCGCATGTATCTAGCCATATTTTAGGTATAGATACACGTGAATCTATACAAATGCTATTCGGACGGAGGGAGTACTATATTCCTTGTATCCCTTGTTGGTTGGCCATCCTCATCAAGAGCGAGCAATCTTAGTCCTCTTTCTAGAGGTGACCCTCGACACAGCTACATAAAGTTGACCATGAGAAAATATAGGTTTTGGAAGATAAACACCAACCTCATCAAGTGTTTGGCATTGACTTTTATTAATTGTCATCGCATAGCAAAGTCAGATTGGATATTGTCGGCGCTGCAAAGTAAAAGGCCGATTGTAGAATTCTATGGAAATGGACCACTAGCGCTTTAGTTAGGCCTCCAGCAATTCTGCAGGCGCCTCCGCAGCTGCCGTCACCGCTTTGCCCCTCCTGTCAGCCCCTCCTCCTCCTAGCCCTAGCCCATGGCCTTCCCAACCACTACCGCTCCAGCCTCAGGCTTTGTCCTACCTCCTTCTCCCCCTCCCAGCTCCCCTGGGGAAGGTTTCCCCAATCCATATCCCGGTCAAGCTCCCATCCAACTTCAAGCCGCAGGTGGTTGGGCCGCCGTGTGCTGTTCCGGAAGAGGTAGGTAGCGAGTTAGGTTGGCAGGAGGTGCGAGACCATCGTCGCCTGTCGCGGAACAAACCGTCCCCTTCTCTTCGTTGTGAGAGGACTGACCATGTCATCGCATTTAGGCGGAGGGTGCACGACCGGTGCTTCTAGTGTTTGGAGCTCGACCATCGTGTTGTCGTCTGTCTTGGTAGCATCAGATGCCTGGCCTACTGCCACTCTAGCCACCACGAGCACGACTGCTGGAAGCATTAGCAAGCCAATCTGGATCCCCTCCGTTTCGTCCTGGCTGCTGGTAGTCCTCGCCGGCCTTTGCTCCGGTCGTGGGCTATCGTTGTTGCACTTCTAGTGGCGCACAAGGTCTATGGCCCCTGTAGTGGCTCGCCTCCTTTCTCCTGGGCATCGGTTGTTTCTCATCCAGGCGATCTGGCGGCTGTCTCGGATGTTCCTGCGGCTGTTCCGGGCATAGTTGTGGCTTCGCTGGGGATTCTGCGTCTATGTTGCGGCTTCTGCAGCCTCTACTTGTAGCCTAGGCGGAGGCTCTTAGCACTAAGTTGCAGGCTATCTTTGTCGCTCGTCTAGAGGAGGTGTTCCGGCCTCTTCGAGACTTGGTCACTGTTGTGCACGATTGGACTGAGCAAGTCTAAGGCGACAGGGAGCAGATGGATGCTTTGGGTGGAAGCCTTACTCTCACCAATTCTTCGGTGCTGGGAGAGCATGGTGAAGTTGCGTCTCCTGTTGTGGCTAGTGGTGTGTTGGTGCATGTCACGGATGATCCTCCTGATTTGGCTTCTGTCCATCCCGAGATGGTGATTCAATGCGTGAAGGAGCAGGCCAAGGTGGATGTTGAAATAGTGACATCTGGCTTTGACATGGAGCTATCTGATATGAAACCTATTGGGCAGTCGACATTGGACCAGCTGAAGGTTTCCGGTGCTCCTTGCACCGGGAAATCTTCAAAGAAGTTAATCCAGATGGATGCAGATGAGCCATTTGTGAGGGACTCTTCCTCTCCGTGGTGGGAGTTCCTCGAAGATCTTGCTCTCACTGTGTCGATCACGCCCCAAAATTTGCAGGTGGAAGAGGTTGCTCCTTCTCTGTTAGAGCGACATAGCTGTCGATTGGACAAGAAAAACAAAGATTGCAACATTCATGTAGCCAAGCGCATGGAGTATAGGCGAGCTGAGTCTTTTAGGGAGGTTCCAACACTCAAGAGCAAAGGAAAAGCCTCCGAGGAAGTCCTGAATGAGAATATACAACACTATTTGCAGATGTACAAAAAGCAATATACGCCCCAGGTTATCGAGGCGGTGCGTACTTTAGTTAAGGTCAATGCTTGACCGCTTCTATTGCGAGGGTGCACTGTGGGGCGCTGCCATTGGCGGAGAGTTCGTGTGTGTTTGAGGAGTTTGTCTTTGTTGGACACAAGGCACAGCCTCTGTTCATAGGTTTGGGGGCTCTTGTATCCGGTACAGATGATTTGCCATGAGTTGTAGTGTGTGGTTTTGCCAGGTTTTTTAACCGCGTGATGTATGGTTTTTAGGTCCAATATTCCTTATTAAGTGGATCATTTTTCCCTCTTCTATAATGCAAGTTCATGGTCAAAAAAAGTAAAAGGCCATCCTGTAGACGTGTGCTACACAATCCTCTGTATGTTGCATACTCGCACATGTTACTTCCAGTCATTATTTTGGCCTCACGAACCCATTCACCCAGTCTCATAGACGGGGTACCATTATAGAGCCTGATAGACTGATTTATGTTGCGTAAAAGCATGACTAGAACTCCAACCTTCAATGAAATAGTATGTTTTTGGAAATTTGGAGGCTCAATCTTATGAAGAAATTATGGAGGATATAACAGATCAGAATCAGCTATATGATCAGTAGATTTGCAAATAGCATCTGAACTCTCGAAGACTATTGCATCTCCGAGAACCATAGAGAAGAGTACATCGTTAATTTTGTCGGTGATCTTGTTAGTAGGCACACTATTGCAATGTCACCTAGATAAGAAACATCATAGAAACTTTCGCCAAATGAATCATATATTTCTCTAGTAATAGCGGACACATAGTTGTCAGGCAAAGAAAGCCAGGAAGGAGCCAACTCTTCTCCTCGAGCCTCCATAGGAACTGTCCCATCACCGATACGGAGTACCCAACATGCAAATAAATCGAGTTCAGTTTTCTCCTCTACCGACAACATTGGATTAGACAACCTCATGTTCTCGTGGAGCGTACGCAGAGTGAGATGTTGCCACAATGGTGATCTAGTAAGAGAGGAATTAATGATCTCAGCCCTAGTTGCACCCTCTACAACCGATAATACTTGTCTAAAATCTTCATCCAACACCACTATTTTACCACCAAAAGGAAGTGATTTCTCAGATTTGTCGTGTATGGACAGAACATCCCTCATACTCCTGTCCACAGCTTCAAAGCAGCGCCTATGTGTCATAGGCGATTTGTACCCTGCGGTACAACAAATGCATCTTGACGGTCGTTTCTCATAGCATCTTTTAGCACTCGTGAGTCTGAAGCCGAGCCCTCCCAACCAGGTAGAACATAGAGAAATTTCATGTTCCAGTCAACCACACCTAGCATGTTAGCGGTGATTTCTTGTTTTCTGTTCCTATACCTCCCTTTGTCAGCGGCATTAACAAACACAGGAATATGACATCCATCTAGTGCTTCCAATGCATCGCCAAACCACTTCCATTTGTAATCATTAGGAGGGTTAACATCAGGATCAGGAAGCTTTATGAACTTGCCAGTTAGAGAAAGGATGGATGATAACACAGTTGAGAAGTGCCTACTAATAGTCTCTAAAGACCGCTGGTAAGTGCCTCCCAACATTTTCATTTTAATTCCATGCCCAAGAACTTGTAAAAACATAGCAAGATTTTCTCCTACTGTCACAAACATGGTATCTTTCAGACCACACTTCTCATGCAACATAGCACAAAGATCATGGAAGTTTCTTTAAGTTAAGCGCAGCTTGTCATAGCATATTGTCTCGGACCCATCATAAGTTTTATTCAATATGTACTTCCTATATGCAACCTTCTCCTCGTCTTCATTGAAGCATCCTAGATCCTTCGGAGCCCTTTGCATACTAAGATAAGCTAAAGCAAGGCAAGACATCTCGAAATAACCCTTTGTCAACAATATCCGTTTTCTTTTTCTTCTTTTATTCTCTTCGGTAATAAAAGCAACCAAGTCTAGTTGAGACATGATGAAGCTACAGTACAGACACCATTTGTAAACATGAATATTCATATGACGTGATACTCATTTTCATAGTAGGTACAAAAGGTTGCAACTATACATGTGTACGTATGAATAAAAATCACACGGTAATCATACAAGAACTAGAGTAGAGGAAAAATTCACAGTAGTCATACAAGAACTAGAGTACATATTATACCTGAATTGGAATCAACTGCACTCAAAACTCCAGGTAATCTGTAGTTCAAAGTAGTAAACCTGAGAAATTTTGACAAAATAATTTCAAAAGCATGCGATACTTGAGAGGTCGGGGAAAGGTGGAGGACAGAGAGGGCACGGCAACACAATTCCCTGCCCTCTATCTTGGTCCACCGCCGTTGACCCTCCGCTGCTAGGGTTAGGTCTGTACTGGAGATGGGGGCGCCGAGGGCAGCATGGAGAGGGTGGCCGCAAGGTCGGGAGCGCAGAGGGGGAAGGGCCGGAGGAGGAGGGAGAGAGGATCGCCGGAGTGGGGATGGGCGGGATGTGGCGCGGGCGTACCTCTGCCCCCGGCGGCGAGGCGGTTGCTTCAGTGCGGCTCGGGAGAGCTCGGGAGGGAGGGAGAGGTCGGGATGAAGCGGTACCGCGGGGGGCCAATTCAGCCTCGATACGGAGGCTCGACCCTCCGTATTCGCTTTTGCCTGACGAGCTGCGCGCGGGGCTGCCTTGGAATTCGGACCCGTTTCCAAGCCTCAATACTAAGACAACCAAACAACTGAATTCTCTACTCAATTCCGGAATTCCTATTCGGAGGCCCATTTCTATGCATCCAAACATAGTGTAAGTGTTGTCTTCTCCACAAGATCTGCTAAGTTGGTGCCCCGAGCTATGTTGCACATAGTAGAATTACTAATTTCAAGTGGTATCCTAAATCTTTAGTGAGCTGTCCTTCCTCCTGGAAGTAACAAAGAAGCCACTCCCGATGAAGCAACAGCCAAGACAATACACGGTCATCGGCTCGCAGAGCTGTAATAATAGCATTCCATAGAAAGGTTTTACCAGTATCACTATATGTGGATGCCAAACTCGGGCCACCGGGCTCGGCCCGAGTTTTCGCAGGTCGAGGCGAGCTGGTCTTGGCCCGCTGGGGATGCAGGACCCAGCCAAGTCTCCGCTGCTGGACCACAGCGAGCTCAGGCTAGCTCAGGCTCGGCCTGGTCCAGCTTGTCCGGCTCGTCTTTTTTTAATTAAACATGGGCCAATTTAAGAGAGAAAAGGAGAGCTATCTGGGTCAAACTAAGAGAGAAAATGTGGGCCAAATTATGGCCGGGCAAGGAAAGAGGTAAACATGGTCGTCTTCTTCCTGGGATGCCGCTTGCAGATGCCGCCCGTCTAGATGCTGCCGGCGTTGACCCCCTTCTCCGCCACGCCGTCCCACACATCCACCCACGGCCCGGTACGGCCGCTGCTACCTCCGCCACGCTGCCTGGTACGGCCGCCGCTACCTCCGCTGCGCTGCCCGGCAGTTCCGGGCCGAGCTTTTTCCGGCTCGATGGCGAGCTGGACCGAGCCAAGTCGTGTCCAGATATAAGTACCACCGTAACCAGAAAAAAATTGCCATCAGCTGCGGCCATGATCTCATTATAGATAGCCGTCTAGCAGACATTTAATCTTTGGCGTAAGGAATCAGCCGTACTCCTTAAAATATCCTTACTGTATTGCATTTCTTTCAAAATTGGCCTATTGCCAAGAGATCTTCCCCTTAGCAAGCATTCGGTAGATATATGCCAAAAGATGATAAGGAATACCCATTATTGGCAAACATCATAGAAAGATCTAATGGGACAACAAAGCAACTGTTATTCATTGACTCGACAATCTTCCTAGATAAGTCATCAGTCATATATCCCCAATATTTTTCCACAACCTTTTGTCCATTAGTGACTCAACTAGAATACAGTCATGAATAAGTGTCTCAATTAGAAAGAAGATGCCCACTGAATTGATTCGTCAAAGAGGAAATACAACTCTCGATCATCGCCAACCAATCCACCAGCTTGGCAAGCTCCTCTAAATGAATCATATAAGGTATCACAATATGATCTCAAACCTTCAAAACATGTAGCACCCCGTACAATATTCAATAATATTCTCAAAAAATAGAGCTCCCTTGTTGTAGGATGACAATTATAAATTTGACCGATGGGAGGGCCAAACTTTGGATTCCGTTTGTCCTCGGGCTTTCTTCTTTTCCACCTTTTATTTTGGCCATCCCAAATCCACTTGGATGGAAATTCCAAAAAGGGTAAGGACCGGGCATCAGGGTAACGACGGTTGGCAGCAAACCAATCAGTTAGCATAGTTTTGTACTTGTTTGGGTTGCATAAAACAGTAGCAAGATCATCATTCTCACCAAAGATAACCCTGTTCATATTTGAAAGAAGTCCACATAACCCCCCCTAACTATTGAGTTTGGTTCGCTAACCCCCTAACTATGAATCGGGTCATTTAACCCCCCCCCCCCCCCCCAAGTATTCAAAACCGGGCAAATAACCCCCTTGGACGCTGATGGCTGTTTTGCTGGTGGAAAGTGGTTTAAGCCACAGTGGATGGTTAGCAACATGACCACGCGCGACTTGTCTCTGCAGAAGCTCGCTAGCTACAAGTCCAAAGATGACACAATGGCATACCTGATAGCCAAGCCGTGTGTAGTAGAGATCGCCATGATTCAGAGATCAATTTTAGAAAAAAGCAATCAGTTCTTCGCTTGTCTCTGGATCAGCAGAAAAAAGAGGAGGCAACAAATTAGGTGTACAATTGCGTGGTTCAATCCTAGGAGCATGCTCGTCTCAGTTGATTTAGGATCCCAGAAACCAGCGCTTGCGGCCATGCCCAGCTAGAGGTAGCTTAAGTTTAGTCATCCAAAAGAATGAACGAATAGTCGATTGGGACTCCAAAACCCGAACGCTAGAAGCCACACTGAAAGTGCATGTGTGCCCCATGTGTGGTTTTGGTAATTAATGACAATCTTTATGGACTTATGTTTGCATTGAGTTTTACTTGTAGGATTTGTCCATAGGCAATGCTTGAACCATATGTTGGCTTCAAGGTTGGGAGAAGAAGAAAGTAGAGCAGATCAGGTGTTGACCAAGGTTTCATTGAGTGATCCGGAGATTGTTCAAGTGAGAGTTGGTCCTATAGAAAGTGTGTCTTGAAGAATAAAGTTGGAGTGATATCCCTTATGTATCTTCAAGACACCAGCATAATGAAGAAAGAAGAAATGATGTGCAAGTTTAAGATGAGCCATCTCGAAGAGATCATTTGCTTAATGCTTGCCATCCTATGGTGATCATGGATATGGTAATATGATATGCCCAAAAGAGAAGTTCTACCATCGTGGGGTATGGGGGAGTAATTTGCAAAGTCTTCACCTAACTAGCGCAATCAAGAAAGGTGTTCAATCTTGAGATGGAGAAGATCGTCATCATCAAGCTCAAGTGGAATATGCACAAGGCAAAGGTATGGTCTTGATAAGGTTTCCTTCTTACCGGTTTCGTGTTGGAGAGACCGGTTTATAAGATAGATAATTGTTCTATCAAGAGGGGCTCTCGAGTGAGTAACTTTCATATCCTTCGGAGAGAGTTCAAACCTTTGCATTCTTGGCATCATCTTTCTTGGTTGTTATTTGGATCTTATAAATATGAGGTCCTATAGCTTGTGGTAATATTCATAACAGCTCTAGTTCATCAAAAACGGATTTTCCCTTATACCTTATTGCGTTTTTGATCTTGGAGGTTTTTCTGGTTTCTCACCAAGAGAGGTATCTCACATCATAATACATGAAATGTTCTCTCTTGTTGGTATCCAATATTTCGAACAAAATTGGTTTCGGGTCAATTGGAGTCCGTATGCAAATGCTATGATTGTTACAGTTTTGTTATTTCTATTAGTTTTGCCTCTAGTGTGGTCCAGAGTTTCCCCCCAAGTCTCCGGAGTGGATCGAAGTTGAAGACTGATACGTCCATTTTGCATCACTATTATATGTCATAATTTACTGTTATTCATTGATATATTTCATATTAAGAGATGATACTTATGTTATTTCATCTGTTTTTGCATGGTTGATGACTTTTGGAGCATGGACCGCTGCAGTCGGGATTCTGATAGAAAAGGTGATGTTTTTGCATGGTTGATGACTTTTGGAGCATGGTTTATGTTCAGATTGTTATACATCATTATTCCATCTCTGATCATGATCCATATGATGTCTTGTGAGTAGTTCGTTTGTTCTTGAGGACATGGGAGAAGTCATGTTGTTAGTAGTGGAACTGTGTTGAGAAAGATTCAATAGTTTGATATTTAAGTTGTGGTGTACTTCTTCTAGTGGTGTCATGTGAATGTCGACTACATGACACTTCACCTATATGGGCCTAGGGGAATGCATTGTGTATTTGGCTACTAATCGTAGGGGTTGCCAGAGTGACAGAAACCTGAACCCCCATTAGGAAACCATTGCACAAGGGACGTAAGGGTCTTAGAGTTTAAAGCTGTGGTTAGGTTTCTACCTTAATTACTTTCTTGTATTTACGGATGTTTGCAAGGGGTATAATCACAAGTATGTATTAGTCCTAGGAAGGTTGGTACATTAGCACAGGTTCACCCACACAACACTTAGCAAGCTAAAGAAGATTAATCAACTATATGAAGCGAAAGCACTTGACAGTCTTCCCATGTGTCCTCGAGAACGTTTGGTCATCTTAAGTAATACAACCGGCTTGTCCTTTGCTGCATAAAGGATTGGGCCACTTGCTGCATTTATTCCTACTGTCTTTTATTTACTCGTACTTTATTTACTTGCTATATCAAAAAACCCTAAAAATCTGTTTGCTAAGTATTTGTAGAGAATTCCTGATCCATACCACTAGCCAGAACCTTCTGCTCCTCGTTGGGTTCGACACTCTTACTTATCGAAAATACTGCGATACACCCCCTATACTTGTGGGTCATCAAAGACCAGGGTCATTCTGTGAGGGGGTCCGGAGACGGACCAGATATCAGTCGGAATCTCCGGTGTGACTTCTCTGACCGGAGTTTCCGGTGTGGTCACACCGGAGTCTCCGGTGTCTCTATTCCGGAGTTATGGCCAGAGTCTCCGGAGTGGATGTCAAACCCCTGCCCAAGTCAGCCAGAGACGCGGTTTGGAGATGGACCGGAGGCGGGCCGGAGTTTCCGGTCCAGGCTAGAGTCTCCGGTCTGGCAGACCGGAGTCTCCGGTGTGAATGGTCTCCAACGGTCAGAAAACGGTTCACAAGTGTGTGGCCTATGAATAGGGGACCTCATCCCCTTCCTCCAGCTGCTCATTCTAGAAAAAGAAGAACATCATTTGAGAGCCACAAAAACTCCAAGATCTCCCTCTCCAACCACCCAAATTCCCTGATCTTTGGGGAATCAAAGAAGGAGGCCTGGATCTACAACTTCACCAAGAGAGATATTCACTTACCCCTCATTCACTTGAGGGCCGCTTGCTCTAGGGTTTCATTGGAAACACTAGGCCTTGTTTTGGTTCTTACAAGCTTGTCGTTGATTTTTGTGGCAGCTTTCTTGGATTCGGGAGCCTCCAATTAAGTTGTGGATGTGTGCCTCGAACTTGTTGTAAAGGTGCCGGTTACCACCTTAAAGGTTGCCGATATAGTGGAAGGGTGGATTGATCCCATTGGGGTGAGATTCATCGGAGAATAAGGGAGGCCTTTTGTGGCGTTGGTGGTTTGATACCACCCCCTCTCCAAACGAGACATACTCCATTGTTGGGAGGAACTTGGTAAAACATCGTCGTCTCTGTGTGCCTCGGTTATCTCTATACCAGAGCTCTTACTTATGCAGTTTACTTTGTGATAGCCTCCATGCTTGAAGTCTATATCTTGCTATCACATAGTTACTTGTCTTGCTTAGCATAAGTTGTTGGTGCACATAGGTGAAACCTAGTTGTTCTAGGATTTGTGCTTGACAAAGTAAACGCTAGTTTAATTCCGCCTTTTTTGAGCCCCTCTCATAAAAGTTTTAAACCGCCTATTGACCCCTCCCCCCTTCTAGGCGACATATGTATCATTTGAATTGGTATCAGAACCCGGTCTCTCATTTTAGGCTTCACCACCTTGAGAGTAAAGATGTCGGCTGGGGGATTAGTGCACAATGAAATGTTCATATTCGATGGCACAAATTATGATATATGGAAAACTCGTATGCTTATTCATTTTCGGGACATGGACCCAAATTTGGAGCGCATTGTAGATATAGGTTTTTCTTCTCCTGTGGATTTCTAAAATCTATCTTGTGAGGATGAAAAAAACTTATATCTTGATGCTCAAGCTTCTAATGTGCTTGTTAATGCTTTGAGTTATGTAGTTACTTCTTCAATCATACCTTTTTGGAGTGCTCATGAGTTATGGACAAAACTTCAAGATAAATATGATGTGTCCAACATTATTAGGATGATTGTATTGCTTCCACTTCCGACTGTGATGAGTTCTCATCTTCTTCCACTTCACCAAAGTGTGGCAAGACAAAAGGTAATGATATGGTGAGTGGTGATGAATATTACAATGTTGATAGTAAGCTTACTCTTGATGATCCTTCATCTCTATCTCATTGCAATGCTTCATCTTTGGACTTGAACCATGTTAGATACGTCGGCTCTTTCCAAGGAATGGTGGGGGAGGCACTAATGATTGTGTGTCATGTCCTAAACCATGTTCTCGTAAAGGATAAAACCATGATTCCATTTGAGGAATGGAAGAAGAAAAGGCTTAAACTCTCTTACTTACGAACTTGGGGATGTTTAGCAAAAGTCAATATTCCAATACCCAAGAAGCGAAGGCTTGGACCAGAAACCGTAGTCTGTCATATGCTTTTCATAGCATTTGCTATAGGTTTTCGATAGTAAAATCTGAGGTATCCAACATGCATGTTGGTACGATTATGGAGTCGAATGATGTGACTTTCTTTGAGGACATCTTTCCCATGAAAGGTATGTCTATCTCATCAAATCAGGAGATGACTAGTGCATCTAGTTACTATAATGATAGAACACTATGGTGATCCTATGGAGGACGACAATGAAGCTCCCAAAAGGAGTAAGATACAAAGGACTACAAAGTCATTTGGTGATGATTTCATTGTGTACCTTGTGGATGATACTCCCACTTCTATTTTAGAAGCCTATGCATCTCAAGATGCTGACTACTGGAAAGAAGTTGTCTGTAGCGAGATGGATTCCATCTTAGCTAATGGAACTTGAGAAGTCATTGATCATCCTTATGGGTGCAAACCTGTAGGATGTAAGTGGGTGTTCAAGAAAACTTAGACCTGATGGTACTATTGAAAAGCACAAGGCACATCTTGTGGCCAAGGGTTATACCTAGAAAGAAGGTGAAGACTTCTTCGATACTTACTCACCTGTAGCCAGATTAACCACTATTCGAGTACTACTATCCTTGGCTGCCTCACATGGTCTTATTGTTCATCAAATGGATGTTAAGATAGCTTTTCTAAATGGAGAGCTAGATGAGGAAATTTATATGGAGCAGCCTAATGGATTTGTAGTAGATGGTCAAGAAGGAAAGGTGTGTAAGTTAGTGAAGTATTTATATGGTCTTAAGCAAGCTCCTAAGCAGTGGCACGAGAAGTTTGAAAGAACTTTAACCGCTGAAGGCTTTGTTGTAAACGAAGTTGATAAGTGTGTGAACTATCGCGATGGTGGGGGCGAGGGAGTTATTATGTGTCTCTATGTCGATGAGATATTGATACATGGGACCAACCTCGCTGCTATTGAGGAGGTCAAAGAGTTCCTATCTCGCTTCTTTGAGTTGAAGGACTTGGAAGTGGCTGATGTAATCTTAAACATCAAGCTACTGAAGGATGACAATGGTGGGATTACACTGCTTTAGTCCCAGTATGTGGAAAAGATATTGAGTCGCTTTGGGTATAGAGACTGCAAGTCTTCTCCAATGCCTTATGATCCGAGTGTGCTACTTCGAAAGAATCGAAGGTATGCTAAAGATCAATTGAGATACTCTCAAATTATTTGCTCGCTCATGTATTTAGCTAGCACTACGAGGCCAGACATCTCCTATGCTATAAGCAAACTGAGTCAATTTGTGTCAGATCCTAGAGATGGTCATTGGCATGCTCTTGGGAGAGTTTTGTGCTATTTTAAAGGCACTACGAGTTATGGTATTCACTATACTAGTGAAAGATCGGTATAAGCGACTAGAGGGGGTGAATAGGCGCTACTCAATTTTTAACTACTTTTCAATTTGAGGCTTGACACAAAGTAAGTCCTCTAGATGTGCAACTAAGTGATAGAACCTAAGTGACAAGCAAGCAAGCTAACAACAATAAGAAGGAGTAAAGCATAGAAATTACCGAGAGGGGACACGAAGATGTTTTCCCGAAGTTCTTTCCTTTTGAGGGGAAGTACGTCTCCGTTGGAGGGGTGGGAGGTACTAAGACCACCAGCACCACTAAGGCCTCACCCTATTCTCCCGAGCACCCGCCTTGTGGCAAGCACACGATCCACTATGCGGTGACCTTGAAGGTGGAAACCGAAACCTTGTACAAAACCTTGGGGCACTTCTCCACAACTTAATTGGAGGCTCCGAAGACGACCTCGAAGCTCTTACACACGAGGATGAGCTATGGAGGGTGACTTCTTCAAGTTAGGGTTTCCTAAAACCCTAGAGCAACAACAACTTACACAAATGGTGGGGAAACACAAATCCCTTTGGTGGAAAGCTAGGTCTAGGTCTCCTCCCTCAAATCCCCAAGGGGCAACAAGTTTGAGTGGCTAGAGAGGGAGATCTAGGTGGTTGGAGCTCAGCATTAATGGAAGAGAGAGAGTTGAAGCTTCAACCTTCACTTGGAGAAGAAGGGGGTATATATACCCCCCTAGAAAAATAGTTATTGTAGCATCACTAACCCCGGAGTCTCCGGACTTCAGGGCCGGAGTCTACGAGGGGCGCGGAGTCTCTGGCACTAGAGGGGGTTACTGGGAGCAAACCGAGCCACCCCGGAGACCAGGCCGAAGATAGCCCCGGAGTTTCCGGGCTCTAGACTCAAAGTCTCCGGTGACATGGGTTGGAGTCTCCGGCACGGCCAGAATCTCCGGGGAGGACGCAGGACTCCGGGTCCAGCTTCGGACCTAGACATAGAGAGATTGCCAAGGGGCTGGAGACTTTCCCAGAGACCTGGCCGGAGTCTCCGGTCCAAGACCCCGGAGTCTCCGGGCCTGGAACCCGGAGTCTCCGGACCTAGGGGAGGCAGAAATCCAAGCTTCCAATAGACACCTTTTCTTCATGAAAAATTGAACCCTTCTCTTTCGAATACCAGAACATTGTCTTGTGCATTTATATGGATGTACGTGCAACGCTTAGCACATGGTAAAAACTATCTTGTGTTGACACCAAACATTAAAACATGATTAGGGTAGAAAATGCCCTTTCAATCTCCCTCTTTTTGGTGTTTGATGACAACACAAAGATTTGCACAATAATATACAAGCATAAGGTACAAAATATAGAGAGGATCCCCCTCGAAGTGTGCACACACGAGATTTTCATATGAATATAAGTGCACGAAAAAAAGGAAGGACACTCCCCCTAGAATTTACAAACTTACCCATCAACAAAGAGATAAGAATTGATAAGTGATACTTATACCTTTGTACCAATAGATGTGATGAAGAGATAAATACGAGGATCCAATATAAGGGAACTTCATCATACATGATATATAAATCCATAGATAAGATATATACCACATAGTATTCACACACATCGACACACAACATGGGTCCACACATGATACGAAACAAAGGTCCACAATAAAGCGAGGCAAATAAGAACAAGTCACAAGAAAAAACATCAAATGAAGAACGATCTTGTGACTTTCCATGCAAAACCCACACTACCTAATAGCAACTTCTCCCCCTTTGGCATCGAGACACCAAAAGGGGACAAGATCTAGACTACACGGCCCAACCGGATCACTCATCATCCTCGTCCTCCTCGTCATCATCGGAGATCGCCTCAGAATCTTGATCATCATTAGGAGAAGGGCCCTTACCACGGAGAGACGAGGAAGCATCATCCTCAAACATGCGCCAATCAACGGAGCCTTGAGCCCAAGATCCATAAGAGAGAGTGCGAGAGATCTGAAGTTGGTCCTGAGCATCACTGGAAGCCTCGGCATCACTATCTTTCTCCCATTGGTGAAACTTCTTTAGAATCTGCTTGTCCCGCTTGTATGCTTCATATTGACCTTTGCGGATATCTATGTTCATGCACAGAAGCATCTTCTCCTAGAAGGAGGCCTTCTTCATTTTCCCCTTCACATACTCACGAGACAAGGAAGGCAATGGGCATTCTTGGCATTCTTCCTCCTAGCACGGACCGGGCTGGTAGCAGGGGGACTATCCTCCTCATCCTCTCTAATATCATCATCAGGCACGAGAGAAGAATAGCCACGAGGGTCCACAGAGGTAGTGGGAGCCTTGCACTGCAACTGGAGCGGGTGATAATCAACAACACGAAGGTGTAGCATCCCATCTGTCTAACATATGTAATGCTACTTGGTCTAGTAATATAACTGCTACTTCCTACATATAATTGTTGCATCATAATTATATCATGCTCATGTCATCATGCCACCTTGCATTTAAGCATCATATAAAACTCTTTTTCTTTTGGTTCTTATCTCATATGCATTATTAATTGTATTTGCCTCTTGATATATTGTAGTTGGTTCTTGATAAATGCTTGATGCCCAAGTGGAGTTGGGGGCATCTCTTTTATCAACTCCACCACCTTTTTCTTTGTCACCACCTTATAAATCCACCATCCCAAAATACTTGTGGGCTTTTGCGTCTTCTCTTTGGGTCTTGTCCAGCTCACATATATAAAGATGGATCCCCTTCTATACCACATGCCCCAATGGTGTTTACTATTGTTTTCACAATATAAATGATGTGGGTCTACATGTGGGGATACTTTTACATCTTCTTATGGTTTACTTCTAAATGAGTTGGCATATCTAAATACAAATGGGACCATATAATCATCTAGTGGCATACACACACTAGCATTTCCATTATATTTATTCATGCTTATTTCATCAATTCTTGGACATATGGGTTTAATTCCAACCATGTGTTAATTCCTTGTGCATGTATGCTATGTGTGGTATCATTATTTCATGTCGCATGAAATATAAGCCCCACATCTCCATCTTATTCTAGTTCTTCTATTGATGTTTTATTTAACCTCTTCAAACTTTATGCTAGGGCTTTATTCAAATTTTGAGTGCATGGGGCTAAATGAGGTCATTTGAGCTTGTATTTGTTTTCACAAATATAATTTGGCCTATCTAAGGTTCATGCATGGCCCATGCAAGATAACCATTCTTTGCTTGATCTCCTGTTTTCCTTGGATGCATGTGGAATTTTGCTCATTTGAGGAACTCATTTGAATGAATTCAAATCAACCCCTAAACCATCTCTTAGATCAATCCTTGTCCAACTCTTTGATGCCTTTTCTCTTTTGGTAGGGTGTATGCATGTATTATTTTGTTTTCACAAAATAAGCCCCACATGTAAGTGTATGTGACACATGCAATAACAAGATCCTCTAGGCACATGAAATATAAGACACCTGATGAGGGCAAACCTCTAGGGTGGCCCGATCTTCACGGATCTCGTGGTCAAATCGATGGGAAAGCGAGGGGAAAGGGAGAAGGTAGCGGAAGCGGACGCACACCTCGCGAAGAACACGATGAACACACGCAAAACACACATGATACAAGGCCGATTGCTCTCACCGGTGGCCACCGGTCCGATAGAATCCTCGCAAGGAAAGATCGGTCAACGTGCTCCCGTCAATCCCAAGCGGAGAGGGAAGAACACCTTGGAGAGGGTATTGACGTCTTGGCAAAGGGACACCGATGCCAAGGCCTTGTACAACGAGGGAGGCGCGATGCAAACTCCAACGAGGTGGTGACGATAGTCGATCCCCTTTGGTAGAAGGGGATGAGGCAAAACTAGACACTCCGGCTGGATTCGGGCGGACACTCCGGCTCAGGCAGCTTCAGGACAGGTGCAGCTTCAGGGCTCGTGGGTCGACGATCTTGGGGACTCTGCGTTGTGGATGTAGTAGCGTCCGCAGGACGGGCTGCATCAGCTCCCCCCTTCAAAAAGAGTCGTCCTCGACTCTTCATGCACATCACAAAGAAGATGATGTCGAGAGACCTTCTTGATCCTGGGGTTCACCATACAGTTGTCCTTGAGAAGCTTGATGTGGTAACTCTTCAATGTTCCTTCACCTTCCATGAAGCCTACAAAGCTCACAACAAAAGTGAAGCAACACTCAAAGAGTAGCCAATTCATGAAGATTATAGCATGAGTCCTCAAGTAGAAGGAAGTCACCTTATGATATAGAGATAGCTCATTGAAGGATAGCCCTAGGTAACTCTCTTTGATTTGTCTTGTCAACTCTTTGTCCATAGAGGTTGACACATATGCAATTGTACCTTCACACAACAAAGACCAAGCAACATATGGTTGTGTGTGATAGAGGAGCATGTCATTTGTGGCATGTCCATTCTTGTTCACAACACTATTAGCACAACTCAAGTATCGCAAACGAAATGCGTATGCAAGGTCAAAGTGCATGGATGTCGTTTGAACATAATCCAAATGTGGTAACTCAAAAACTCCATAAAGCGTCTTAGTGTGGCACTCAAAGCAATTGACTAAGAAATGGATCAACATCTTTGATGCAAGAGTAGGAGAATTCGGCAAAAACACATGAGGAAAGATATCCAAAACAACATCATTATGTGTGCAACCCAACCATTGGAAAGAACAATTGTTCAATATGTTGGATGCCATACACATATCATCAAAAGCCAAAATCATGGGGGTATGAGTATCGCAAGCGGTAGCAAAAACAACATGTTTGCAAACAAACCATATGAAAGAGCAAGTGGTCCTTATGTTTGTTGCAACAACAATACGAGAGACTTGGAAGCTCTCATGACAATACATGCTCAAAATGGCATTATGGTTGCACACGAAACATCGGAAAGAGAAATTGTTCAACATTTTTGTGGCAACACACAAAGCATCCATATCCAAAAGCAATGAAACATGATTGTCACAAGGTGAAAGAATACCATTAACATGCTTGCAATCAAACCATAGGAAAGAGAAATTTGTCAACATGAAAGATGCAAAGCATGCAAAAGGTATCAGAGCTGGGTTCGATCTTGAACTCACGTGGGGGATGCTCTATAGAGCTCTTTTTGTCAACTCGTGCTCAACCGAGGTTGACATTCTTGTGCGGGTACCTACACACATCAAACACAAAAGGAAGAATGTGTGTGCATGGTAGAGAAACACATCATCCATCATGACGTATCTCTTCTTGTGCACATCACTATTAGTGTCAATCAAGTATGAAATAGATGCATGGTGAGTATGCAAGTGGGGAACATGCTTATCATGGCAATCCTCAAAATCTCCAAAATTTGAGAAAGCTATGGGGGCCATCTCAATATAAACCATATGAGAATTATTGTTGCAAGCAAAACAAGTGAAAGAGCAATTATTCAACTTATTGCAAGCAACGGGAGAGATTGTAAAACACTCATGACAAAGCATGGTCCGAGGGGTAGCATTGGTAACATCATCGCAAGCAAAACATTGGAAAGAGCAATTGTTCAACAAAGTGCAAGCAATGATATCATCAACGTAATGTTTAGAGCATGGCATGTCTATGGCAACATCATCACAATCAAATAATTTCACATGCTCAACATTATGCAAAGGCAAAGTATCACATGGAAAAACCAATGAGTCATATGTGATATCACAAACATCATCCATAGCATTCCAATCATCACAAGTCATCATGTCCACTAGTGGGATCATGGCATCATCAACACCCTTATTTTTACCTTGTTCATACCTCTCATATGAAGTGGGTGTTGTGGTAGCATTGTCCTCCATGTGGGCGACTTCTTCATCCAATATGGGGATGGAATCATCTTCATCCACCATGTACATCTTCTTGGTAGGAGGCATCATCATCTCCAAGCTTGGCGCTTCTTTATCCATGGAACCTAGCACATCATGGGATAACACACTAGAGGTAGAGGGTAAGTCATTAGAAATCAAAGTGGTCTCATGTGACCTATCAACTACCACTCTCAGATCACTAGGTGTATCACTCATGCCCTCCAAGTGGAAGCACTCAATCTCACGTATGGTGGAGTCACTCATCTCACTCTTGTTTTCACTCAAGTGGGCTAAGTGGCTATCATACTCACATGGGATTGGTACCACATCATCACTCAAGCATGTAGGGGTAGGCTCGGTTCTCTCATCTCTATGCGCCTCCTTTGGTGAAGGGAAAATCCCATGCTCACCATTCTTGACCTTGTCGTTGCCATCTTGTGGTAGTGGTGGGAGTAGGCTCATGTTATTGTCGAGAGCGGTGCTCGGATCGACTTCATCACATATGTGGCCTTGGCTTCCTCCATCTTGAAGTGTACACTCTTGGCGTGAATCTTGATGGCGTGGAGGAGAGCTTGCTCTTGGTGCCCTTTTGGTGGTGGCACGAGTAGTTGAAGGCGCCTTATGATGGTGTCGACGGAGGTCATTGGCGTGCCTTGCCAAAGGTTGATGTAGATGGCGCACTTGGTCATCCACATGACGCTCGCGACGATGCTCCTTGTCCTTGGCACTCTTCTTGGTGAGGCGTTGTAATGAGCGCAAAGCATCATTAGTCTTGGCCATCATGCTCATGGTTTTTGCGAAGTTGTTGTCCATGTCGCTCTTGAAGTGGTTGAGGGAGCTTTCGAACTTGTCCATGTGGTGGTGGACCTTGGCGCTCTCGAGGTGGCTCCCTCTTGGTCGATGCGACTTGAGGAGCTTGTCGTTGTCGTTCTTTAAGTCTTACATGCTTGGGGAGTTATTGTTGTTGTAGAACTCCATATCACCCAAGCATGTGGAGCCATTGTCGGTGTAGTGCTCCATCATGTCATCCATGCTTGTGGAGGCGTAGGCATGGTGGCTCATCGTGGATTCTTCATAGATATCATCCTTGGTTCCGGAGTCCCTAGACATGTTTCACAAGACCAAGTGGTGTATATGGAAGTGGTAGGAGGGTTAGGGATGCAACGTCAAACCTTACTTTACCTTGGAAGATAGTATCGTGCAAGTGGCAACACTTGAGAGCAATCAAAACCAAGCAAAGTGAAGTTCACGCGGAACACCAAAACCAACTAACCACTAAAAACACACACACACACAAAGCTTACGGTGGATAGGTATGGAAGGTGGCGTGTCCAAGAACAATCCGGAATCAAGATATTGTAATGGCAAGTAAAGAACCACGATGATCACAAAGCAAAATAAGTCAATCCACAAGATAGGAATATATACAAGGAAACACACATGGTGGGATAAATGGGACTTGTGTGACGGAGAAAGTGAGATAAGAACCAAATGATTACCTAGCGAAGACTATAAGCTCGTGTCGCACAAGTGCAAGGAGAGACGCTAGTTTGATTGCACTAAATTGGTGGGCTACAAGATAGGCACAATAAGTACCACCTATTTGATGTTCATCGAGCTTGCGCTTCCTATTCTATGAGGCACTTGTTTCTTTCTTTCTCTTTTTCTTCTTTTTCTTTTCTATTTTTTTCTCTTTTTCTTTCTTTTTTTCACTTGCCTCTTCCTTGTGCCAACAACTATACAAGATAACTATATGAGATAGCGCGCTCACAACTTTTGCTCGGAATTCTACAAGGTATCAAATGTGCATAGCCCAAGCAATCATAGGAGGAACTAGTCTTAATAGGTGTTTGTTGAATGCAAAGATAGTGTAGCTCACAAAGGGAAGCAAGTGGGGAGAAGTCGCGGAATGTTTATACCTTTCTTCGCCGATCTTCACCCTTTATTGGTGGATTCCGCCTTGCTCACAGAATTTGGATGGAGTAGATAACATGAACCATGGATATGATGATGTAGATCTCCTTCTCCTCTTCAAAACGAGCTAAAGAACACCAAAATCCGAGTTCGCATGCAAAAGTTATGCTCAAAACCGTGAAGCAGATTTTTCTGTCAGCAGGGGGACGGACAGTCCGGTGCGCGTAGGCCGGACAGTCCGGCCAGGCCGGATATTCCGGTCAGTTTAGGCCGGGAACTCCGGTGGGGCGGATATTCCGGTCCGTTTTGGCCGCACAGTCTGGTCCGGTCGAATCAGAACTTCCAGAACACGAACAGGACGAGTTTTGGCAGAAAAACTGGGACCAAAACCTCAGATTGATGGGGGAAATCAAGGAATTAGGCTATAGAAATGCAGGGGAAGGTAGATCAACAAGTTTAGCAAGTATTCCACGGATAAAAACCTACCAAAACACACTCAAATCACAGATCGATCCAAAACACGAAATTGGGGCTATTTTTTGGGGATTTTCGAATTTATGGGGGAAAAGACCAAATCGAGGAGAAATCCGTGGCAACCAAAAGCTGCTGATACCAGATGATGAGGGCAAACCTCTAGGGTGGCCCGATCTTCACGGATCTCGTGGTCAAATCGATGGGAAAGCGAGGGGAAAGGGAGAAGGTAGCTGAAGCGGACGCACACCTCGCGAAGAACACGATGAACACACGCAAAACACACACGATACAAGGCCGATTGCTCTCACCGGTGGCCACCGGTCCGATAGAATCCTCGCAAGGAAAGATCGGTCAACGTGCTCCCGTCAATCCCAAGCGGAGAGGGAAGAACACCTTGGAGAGGGTCTTGACGTCTTGGCAAAGGGACACCGATGCCAAGGCCTTGTACAACGAGGGAGGCGCGATGCAAACTCCAACGAGGTGGTGACGATAGTCGATCCTCTTTGGTAGAAGGGGATGAGGCAAAACTAGAGATTCCACAAAGGGTTTTTTCTTTAGTCTATCATCTATGCCTAAGAGATACATGAGGGGTGGGGGCTCTATTTATAGGCCAGCCACAAGTTCAGGGGTAGTTTGGGCATAAAACTAGGGTTTGGTGCGAAATAGAGGGTACATGGGCCAAGGGCCTAGCTATTGGCTCGCAGGCCCATCACTTAGGCCGGACAGTCCGGGTCGGCACGGCTGGACAGTCCGGGCTGACCGGACACTCCGGGTGGTGTCCGGGGAGTGTCCAATTTGACCTTCTGAATGTCCACGCCAGGTCCGGACTCGGGCAGGCCGGACACTCCGGCTGAGTCGCGCCGGACACTCCGGTGGCGCCGGACACTCCGGCTGGATTCGGGCGGACACTCCGGCTCAGGCAGCTTCAGTGCTCGTGGGTCGACGATCTTGGGGACTCGGCGTTGTGGATGTAGTAGTGTCCGCAGGACGGGCTGCATCAACACCCATGCATGCTTCCTTTCTTTACGTTTTTTTTTCCTTGTTTGTTTTGATCGTGGAGTGTTGTCATGGGCCGATTCTTGCTGGAGCATGCAAAGCAACCCGAGCCTCCTTTTCTTTTTCCTCCCAGCTGCAGCGCGTCCCCAGCCTAAATCCGTCTAAAGTTTTGTCTAAAACTAGTCCCATCTAGTCTAGTTTGAACTATATAAAAACTCCAATCTTCTTCTTTTCCAAAAATTCTGGCCATGTATACATATGTGTACATACACGCACCTACACTCTTTTAAACCGAAAAAACACCTGGGGCAACCTCAACCAAACTAGCTAAGTTTTTGTTGAACCTGACCTTGGCCTCCCTAACACGCCACCACCCAGCGCCTGCTTTTGTTTGATCTTTTCCTGTTGGTGGGGCTCGAGCAACAGAGAGAAGACCAACCTGACCGTGGCATGCCCCACTGTTTATCTCCTTCCCTCCCAAGCACGTGCTCGCCAGCAGCCTCACGTCTCTGCCGTGTCCTAGTTCCTCTCCGCATAAAGTAGCAGCAGAGGGTATCCGAGGCAACCCTCTCCCGACCTGCTCCATCCCCATCGCGATCTACTTCGTTTTCTCCAAGCAAAAGCACCCCGCGCGCAGTCGATGTTCAGGCTGTGGCCGAACTATTGTGTCGCTGGGAAACCTTGTCGAGGACCTCGCCCGTGAGCCCGGCATCGTCCTGTGCCTCCCAGGAAGGAGGAGAAGTACCTCGACGAGGTTGCAGCACATGCCGGCGTCGTCCCTGCGCACGCTCGCCGTCATCGTCTACTCCCTCTCGGCACCTTCCCCGTCGGCGTCGCGTTCTCCAACCTTGCCGACAAGGCCGGTGAGCTTCTTCTCCCTGCCCCTAGCTCTCCTCCGCCCTTGTAAAACACCGGCGCCACCATCTCCCGCTCGCACCGCACGCCGCGCGCACGCAGACCGCACTCGCCGCGCGCGCAACTGACAGCAGCGGAAACCTAGCACACCTCTGTTCTTCCGCAGATTCCAATCGATGTGGGCCGTATCCGTGCGATCTTGCTGAACCAAAGTTGTAGCCCGAGCAATCCTCTTCAACTCTCCTTTTTATGGCAGGGCAAAATTCGCCGCCGTTCGGTCGCAATCGTCGTCGCAAACCAGCCCGATCTCAGCCCGTTTCTGCAAATTTTTCCGTTAGTTTTTAAACCGCGAGATCTCCTCTGTTCATCTCCTTGCCCCGTCCGCTGCAGACCTCCGTTGGAGAAGCTCCAAACACCAAAGTTGTATTCCGACGTTGTCTCTACAACTTTTGTTTTTGCAGCATCGCAAAATTTCCAACGGTTTGCTCGCCATAGTCTTTCGAAAAATCGATGCAGCTAGCAGTTTTTCTTCGTCAGATCCGGTTCCTCCCGGCACTTTTCTAAAAGCACCCCTGGTAACTTTGTACCGCCACCGATTCGACCCCGGGGTTGCCACTGGTCACCCTCATGCGCCGTGGGCCGCCAACGCTGCGGTCCCACTGGTCATAGACCGAGGCTAACTTCGGCCGAGTGAGAAAAACCGGTTCAATTCCGGCCACACTAGCTCGACCCAGTCAGCACACTGGTCCCGCGTCTCTGTGACTGTGGGTAGAGAGCCCCAGGGTAACAAAAGTCCCCGCCATCGTTTTCTAAAATAAAAATATTTCCAGAAATTGTTTATATGTTTTTAAATCCATAAATTAATAACTTATAATTGGTAATTCCAAATTTGACAAATAATATATGTTTTTGAATCAGAAAAAGGTGAGGATTTCAAATCTGCCATCCAAATTAGTGTTTGACTAATTTAAATTTTCGAAATTATTAAAATGCAATAAAAATGCCTTTTCTTAATTAATTAATAACTTTAATTCTATAACTCCAGATTTGACAAATAATATGTCTAAATCGATCAGCGCGACGAGCCCGTTCTAACTATGCATTCCATGTTCTGAATTGCAGCATGCATCATAAAAATATAAAATTGTACAACAACTTATTTGAGAGCAAAACATGACTAAAACTCAATAAAATGTTTTATTCTTGTACCCCACACCTCACCCATGCCATGCTACATTATTGCCATGTAAATTGTGCATCATTCATCATGTCATGCTTGTTTGCTTGTCGCATTTTATTCACATGCTTGTGCACTTTATTTATGTTAGCCCCTTGTTTGTTTGGTTCTTATTCGAATAGACGCCGAGCAGGGGAAATACCAGGAATCCCAGGAGTACTACCCAGATCCGTCTCCCGCTTCAACTGAGCTGCCAGGCAAGCACTACCACATGCTTGCATACATATAGTACCTATTGCCTCTATCTTATTCTTGCATCATTGAGTCGCGATTGCATTAAATTGAATCCCAAGTACTGCATAGCCTTTACTTTTAAAGCCCACCGAAGCTTGTTCCTCCATCCCATGAGCCATTACTACAGGAGTTGTTTGAGCCATGCGGGTCTTAGAACAGAATGTGTAGGGTATGTGAGTGTCTGATGGATAACGAGGTACCTAAACAACTTAACCTGAGTAGTAATGGGATAACTAATGAAAGAGGCGCCAGTGAGCAATATCTGTTATTTGGTTTTTCATGCTCACTTGTGTTCCTTAGGACCCCGAGTACTTGATTCCTGTTTCTTGACTATTCGCACTATCCACATCCGGGAGGCCGTGGACCCCCCTGAGCCAGAGCTTGATTCATATCTATTTCTTGGGGCCACAAACTAGTTTGGGGTTTTATTACTATCCTGTACTTATGCCATGCTTTACTGCTTTATTTAAGATTGTGCGTGGAGCACCTGTACTGTTTTGGATCGCGCCATGTTTTCGCGATATCGACAAGCCCAGTCACACTTTCGGGTTCCCAGTCGTTTACAGCCGTCGTTGCAAACCCTGGGTCCGTCTCGGAGCCGGCCGACTTCGTTGCGGGTAGCTTATTGGGGTGGCCCCCTGAAATATTTCTGAATCCTGTGATCGCTTTGTCGTGAATGCCTCGTTGGGTTTTGATTTGGTTTTTCCGAGGTTGATCGAGTGTGTGTTGCTATTTGTGCACCCCTGTAGGGTAAATCTTTCTGAAAGCCGTGTCCGCGGTTATGAACGACTTGGAGCACAGTTTCTTGATCATAGACAAGTATAACTAAAGTACCGCTTTTAATTTAACTAAGTACCTGACTAGTAAATAGTGCAATACTCATGGAATGGTTAATAAAACTGCCAACGGATGGGTTGTTCGTCCGCTTTCTCGTTGGTAAGCAAGAAGGAGGATGGATCTGTTAATTATATTGTTATAACTGTTGTTACTAATTAACGGGCATCCGTCTATCATTGGTTAGGCGGATGGTTAACGAGTATCTATAGATTTGTTAGGTATTATCTTTTGCTGCAATTGCATCACCCTAGGTATATGTCCCCTTTAGAGGCATAAAGACTTGCTGAGTACCCCTAGGGTCTCATACGATAAATTGTTTGATTCAGATGAACAGGTGTATTCGCAAGATGGATACTGGGTGGAGGAGACAGATGATGTTGGCAACGACCACTCGGTGTAGAGATTCCAGGGATGGGGATCCGCGAGATATGTGGACGGGATGTGTTTATTTATGTGGCATCTTATGCCGATTTGCTTCTTATCCGTACTCGGATCTTGTCTTCCGCTTCCGCCTGATACTCTGATGTTTGATGTATAAGGAGCTATCCTAAACTATTATCTCTATCTAGGATATTTGGATCTTGCCGTATGGCGTTGCAATATTTCTATTTTTTTAGATGGAATGGCTCTGAAAACTATTGTATGGTGGCTTGCATACATACTCACTTGTGTATGTAGTTGATCCCTTCGCCTGCCGATTACGCCTCTCGTTCTTGTCCCGATGTTCTGGAAGTGGTTAGGACGGCCGACAGGTCTACCTGTGAGTGGCTCCTGGGCCCCACCGTACTATTTTAACCACTTTCGCTCATCCAGGCATGCAACTTAGAGCGTAATTCACCGAGGTAGTTACAGAAGGCCCTCAAGCGGGGAAGGCAAATCCATCTTTGCAAAGGTGGCAAGCATAATACTCATGACATAAGGAGAGTAAGTGGGGGTCTTCTTCTCGGCGATGTTGATGGTCAGCTCCATGAAGATGAAATACATGATGTCGAGTGGAGTGGCAGGAGCCTTGGGGCCCTTGAGAAACACGGAATGAGCAAGAGCCATCAGATGAATCAAGGCAGAGAGAATGGTGTCAAGATTACCCGCTTGAGGATAGATATTCTCTCGGAACATGCGGCTCACAATGTGGAAGGGTGGCCTGAGGTTCCTTGATTCACCAAGGACAATATGCTTGTTATAGAGAGGAGCAAGGGGCTTCTTTGAATACTCAAGCCCGGACGTCTCATGAATGCGAAGACCAACCGCGGCATTCCTTCCCTCAAAGGGATACTCCAAGACCTCGGCAAACTCATTGATGCTGGACTAACAATGAACCTCGGAAGTCATCCATGTCATGGGAATCTCATTCCCTTCACCAAACACAAGTGTAGCAAAGAATTGATGCACAATGTAGACATTGTAATCCTACTGAAACTTCATGAGAGGATGCAGCCCAAGCTTATCGGTAATCCAGAGGGCGTCAGAGAAATAAGACTTGTTGTTCATGAAGGCAAAGTCAAGAGGACGCTGCGGTCATACGGGCTTCTTAGCTGAAAGATTCGCATAAACCTCATGCATGATCAAATACTGCTCATGCCTCCACAAACGAGCATGGGGACTATTGGAGGGCATGTCATAGAACGGCTGCCTCCTCATGATGCGGAAATCACCGGTGCTCATCTTCTTAAGGGTGATGATGTTGTCAAACCTCCTCTTCTTGGAAAGTTCCTCATGACGTAAGCGCTCTTCCTCATGCCTCTGTAGTGACAGAACCTTCTTATCCTTGGCCTTTGCAGCAATCTCCTCACGGCTGTCAAACGGGTGTTGCTTGGTCATCTTGTGGGGGTTGCCCCCATAATTCGGTGTCTTGGAATTTGTGCGACAAGGATGAGAGCTACCGGAACCACCTGCACACATATGCAAAAGGCACGAAAAACCAACAAGAAATGAGTTTTGCAAGTCCTGGAGAGTGAGGATGGAGGAGGAAAGAGAACAGGATCCAAATCACAGGAGTACCCCCGGAGTCTCCGGTCACATGCTCTGGAGTCTCCGGCCACAGGGGCCGGAGTCTCCGGTCAAGGGGACCGGAGTCTCTGGCCTGGAAACGTGGCATGCGACGGAACTTGGGGGGAAACTGCACCCACTCATGGGTCTTGGTCTCAAACCTCGAAAAAATCAAAAATGCCACAGAAAAACACCACAACCATATCTAGGGGAAACCCTAGGTAGAGAAAAGGGAAAGGGGGGCACCTTGATCCATGGGAGATGCTCCCAACCAGCGGTGGAGAGGGCGGTGGAAGGGAGAGGAGGAGGGTACCGATGGCGGTGGCGGATCCGGGGTGGAGGAGCCCCGGTGGAGACGGACAGGGAGGGAGCCAGAGGTTGGGAAGGAAAATGGGTTAGGGTGGAGGGAAGTAACTGGGAGTTACCCCCACCCCGACTCTCCTCTTCAAACCACGCGAGAAACCGCTAGGCCGATGTCTCCGGGGCCAAAGGGCCGGAGTATTCGGACCCCCAAAGTCTCTGGCCTCCACTTCTAGGAAACGCCAGAACAAGGGAGGATATGCAAAACTCAAGCAAAAAGACGCAGGGGAACCAGATGAAGAGTCAAGGAAGACAGAACTAACCAAAGATGGAAAAAATAATCATCAAGAATACAAAAACACCAAACCACACAAAAATGTGTGGGTCGATGGCCGAGGCCACCATGTTTGAGTATACTTGGCTTGGCACCATGAAGATGTATCTTGGGTCCATTACCAAAACTCGTCATTGAAGCTCACATATCACAAAATGATATAAAGAGGATGAATTTCTTACTTTGGGCATAATGTGGGGAGGGATGGCCCAACCAATTAGGACCGCACTCCCCCTATGTCCATGCCTACATCTAGAAAGGACAACATATGAATGCAAGGGTATGGGTGCATGGTCTCAAGCCACATTGCTCGAATCAATGATATTTAGCTCATGCCTTAACTCTCGGAATCTCTTCTCATCAAGGGGCTTGTGAATAAATCCGCAAGATTCTTCTCAGTGCTAACATAAGAGAGGTCAATATCTCCATTAGTCACATGCTCCCAAATGAAGTGATGAAGAATATCAATATGCTTGGTTCTTGTGTGTTGCACCAGGTTGTAGGCGATCTTGATTGTACTTTCATTTTCACAAAGAAAAGGCACTTTGTCACAAGTGATACCGTAATCCTTTAAAGTTTGCCCCATCCATAACAATTGAGCACAACAACTAGCGGTCGCAATATACTCGGCTTCGGCGACAATGAGACACAATTTTGTTTCTTTGATGACCAACACACCAAGGACCTACCAAGGAATTGGCAAGCCCCGGAGGTTGATTTCCTTCCAACTTTGTCTCCCGCCCAATCCGAATCTGTGAAACTATGAAGAAGAAAGCTAGAGCCTTTGGGATACCATAAGCCAAAGTTTGGTGTATCAACTAAATATCGAAAGATTCGCTTGACCGCCACAAGGTGGCTTTCTTTTGGGGAGGCTTGAAACCATGCACAAATACCTACACTCAACCAGATATCCGGTCTAGATGCACAAAGATAAAGCAAAGAACCAATCATAGATTGATATACCTTTTGATCCACATCTTTACACTTAGTATCAAGAGTGACATCACACTTGAGAGGCATGGGAGTCTTGGCTCCATTTAAATCCGTCAACTTGAACCTCTTAAGCATATCTTTAATGTATTTGGCTTGATTGATGAAGATACCTCCAATAACTTGCTTCACTTCAAAACCAAGAAAGAATTGCAACTCCCCCATCATAGACATTTCAAACTCATTGGTCATTAGCTTAGCAAATACATCATTGAAAGCTTTGTTAGGAGAACCAAAGATAATATCATCAACATAAATTTGACATATGAACAAGTTTCCTCCAACTCTCTTAGTAAAAAGAGTGGGGTTGATTAGCCCAACTTCGAAACCACGGTCTACCAACAACTTTCTAAGGTGCTCATACCATGCACGTGGGGCTTGTTTAAGGCCATAGAGAGCCTTATCAAGTTTGTATACATGGTTTGGAAACTTGGGATCCTCAAAACCCGGAGGTTGCTTGACATACACCAACTCATTTAAGGGACCATTAAGAAATGCACTTTTAACATCCATTTGTTGTAGCTTAAAGTTATGATGAGATGCATATGCAAGCAAGATATGAATGGATTCAAGATGGGCAACAGGGGCGAAAGTTTCACCATAGTCGATACCCTCAACTTGGGAGAAGCCTTGAGCCACCGATCTTGCCTTGTTGCGAATAACCATCCCATTTGCATCTTGCTTGTTCTTGGAGATCCACTTTGTTCTGATGACATTACGGCACCCCCTGGGTCTCTCCACCAATGACCAAACTTTGTTCCGCTCGAAGTTGTGAAGTTCTTAATTCATGGCATCAAGCCAATCCGTGTCTTCAAGAGCTTCATACACATTTTGGGGCTCTACACAAGAAATGAAACTAGTGTTGCCAACAAAGTTATCCAATTGGTTACGAGTAGAAATGCCCCTTTCAAGATCACCAACAACATTTTCAAGAGTAATTCATTCTCGGATGAGCTTGGCGATCATCCTTGCTTCATGACGAGCATGAGCTTCCTCAATGGATTCTTGAGAAGCTACTTGGTCATCACCACTATTTTGATCCTCGTATTGACCTTGAAATTGAGCATGCTCCTCTACTTGAGCTTGCTCGACATTTTGACTTTGACCATCCATGTGAGCTTAACCTTGGTCATTATGGGGTGAAGAACACCTTTCATTTACTTGAGCTTGACCTTGATCACAAGCTATCTCTTCAACAATGGCATCTTGATGGCTATGGGGTTGATGTAGATCTAGTGAAGGTGATGGCTCCACTTGTGTAGAGCATTGTCCTTCTCCTTCCACCACAAGGGGTTTCTCAATGGGGCGGAAAAATCCCACACCCATTCTTCTTATGGCTTGAGGAGGAATTTCATCACCTACATCACCAAGATCAATTTGCCCCACTTGGGAGCCATTATGCTCATCGAATCTCACGTTAGAGGAAACTATAACTTGCCCAGTGGACTTGTTATAGATCCTATAAGCGTGAGAGTCCGATGCATAGACAACAAAGATAGCTTCAATGGTGCGAGACTCAAATTTAGACAACAGGTTACCTTTCTTGAGAATGTAGCACTTGCACCCAAACACCCGAAGGTAGGAAATACTAGGCTTCTTACTGGTGAGGATCTCATATGGAGTCATATCCAAATGCTTGCGAAGATAAACCCGGTTGGCAATATGACAAGCGGTAGAGATAGCTTCGGCCCAAACGTTATATGGGGACTTGAACTCCGCAATCATGGTTCTTGCCATATCCATAAGAGTCTGGTTCTTCCTTTCCGCCACACCATTTTGTTGTGGTGTATAAGGAGAGGAATATTGATGCTTGATCCTCACATCACCAAGAAACTCATCAAGGGTGTAGTTCTTGAACTCGGTCCCATTGTCACTTCTTATGGCCAAGATCTTCTTGCTGTGTTGACGTTGCACTTCATTGGCAAAGTTGATGACGGTTTGTTGAGTCTCACTCTTCTTCTTGAAGAAATATACCCATGTGTATCTTGAGTAGTCATCAACATAACCAAACAATACTTCTTCCTCCCAAGACTATCAAAGGATGGAGGACCAAAGAGATCCATGTGAAGGAGCTCCAAGATCCCATCGGAATAGATGGTGGTAGTTGGGAGGTGTGCCGTGTCATGGAGCTTCCCTTCAATGCATGCCCTACACACACGATCTTTGACAAAACGCACATTATCTTTTAAACCAAGGATGTGGCCTCCCGTATGGAGGCTTCACAAAGACCTCATGTTGACATGGGAAAGACGGCAATGACAAAGCCATCCCACGTCACCTTTAGCCATTAGGCATGTCGCGGTAGGTATGGGTTTCTTATTGAAATCTACCACATACAAACCATTCTTGGCATACTCAACAAAGGCTATAGAGAGAGTCTTGCTCCACATGAGAACCACAACCTTAGGAGTAAAGTAGGCATTAAAGCCCATAAGTGTCAGTTGATGAATAGAAAGTAAATTGTATGAAAGGGTTTTGACAAGCATAATGTCCACAATGGATATATCCGGTGTGACCACTACCTTACCCAAACCCAATACCTTAGAAGTTTATCCATCTCCATAAGTGGAACACATATTGGAAGTATTAGGTCTCATCTTGTCAAGCATCTCTTTGATTCCGGTCATATAACTAGTGGCACCACTATCAACCACCCATTTTCTTCCACCAGAAGCATAGCCCTACAAGAAATGAATGCTTGGTTTTAGGTACCCAGTGTTGAATGGGTCCTCATTTGTTAGTCACAAGAATCTTGGGAACCCAAATGGCCCAATTATAATCATCTCCATAACAGGTTCCTACATATTTAGCATACACATGACCATCATAATATTTCATAAGAACATAGGATGGGTTATATTTTCCCACAAAATCATTATGAGATGGTTCATCGCCATTCTTAGTGACACTTTGTTCCTTGTCTTTTGCCATCTCCCACTCCTTCACAAAAGTAATCATTTTGGAAGGGGGAGAGGACAAGTTCTTCTTCTTCTTACCCTTGCTCTTCTTATTTGACTTGTATGCAAACCCAAGTACTTCCTTAGTCGCATTGTCCCTTTGATTACTCAAGAGGGCATTTAGACTCTTCTCACCTTGAATGCATGAGACAAGGCCTTTCTCAATTGTAGCTTTCAACTTCTTGTTCTCCTCGAGAAGATTTCCATGCTCACAACAAGGGTTAGTAGAACATGAAGCATTACTAGTTGGCATGGTTGAAACATCTTTAGTTACTTGAGTTTGAAGTTTTTCATGTGACTTTGAGAGAGTAGAGAATTTGCTCAACAAGGACTCATGTTCCTTTTTGAGTTTCTCAAAACTTTCATTTAGTCTCTCATGACCAACCCCAAACTCGAGCTTTTCCTTTTTAAGCACATTAGTTAAATCAAGAGCATGGTCACGTTCTTCAACAAGTTTAGAGATATTCAAATTAAAAGATTCTTCATGAGCAATATACTTATATTCTAGGGTAACTCTTTTACTTTGCTCTTCCTCAAGAGCATTGGTCAAGGCGGCTACCTCCATGGAGACCTCCCTAGCATGACCAAACATCTCCGAGATGGAGTCACCTCTCTCGTCAATGATATAACGTGATTCACCTAGTTGGCTCAAGAGAGCCTCAACACATACCTTGGCTTCTCCTACCAAGTTATCCAAACAACTAGTGGATTCCACTATTTCCTTCTTAATCTTGAGACTCATTTCATCATCATATGATGATGCATCAATATAAGGAGGAGTAGTGGGTGGAGGAGTTACCATGGAGGCTTTAGCCATGAGACATGTGGGGTTGGTCATGAGCTTGTCCTCATTTGGAGAGTCAAAGAGTAATGCCGGTGATGAGGTAGAAGAAGTAGTGGCCACTAGACATGTAGATTTGGTGGCGCGCTTGTTCTAATTGGGAGAGTCAAAGAGATATGTTGGTGAAGAGGTTGTGGTAGTAGTAGCAGAGGTGGTGGCAATTGTGGAAATGGCGGCCATGCCCACAATTTCTCCATCATCTTCATCATCACTATCATTCTCATTATTCTCTTCATATTCTTCACGAGCCACCAACACATATTTTTGTGGCTCCTTCTTGTTGGGGAAGTTCTAGTTTCCGAAGTTCTTGTTTGGGACTTTCTTGACTAAGTTCTTGTTTGGAGTATGCTTGAACTTGGATTTCAAAATGATTCTTCCTCCATGATCTTCTCTCTTCTCATACGGGCATTCAGCGATGAAGTGGTTAGATTCTCCACAATTGTAGCATCATCTCAACTTGGGTCTTGCACTAGTTGTGGTAGTCCTTGATGGAATGCCCTTTCCTTGATTCTTCCAAAACCTTCTAGAGACTTGTTAGGGATATACTTTGCGGATATCCTCACTGTGGCCTCACTGACCAGGGTGGCCCACTTCGGGTTAGAGCATTGCTTCACGGGCGGCCGAGTCAGGGAGAAGAGACGTAGTCCAGTCCGGCTACGGAAAGGCCCAGATGACTTACCGACATAGACCCATAGTGTTATTTGTAGTTCAAGATGTACTCTGTAACCGACTCTTAGTCGTAGCCGGATAGGTCTCTCCTATAAACCCTAGGCTGGATATCTATATAAGCCGTCCTAGGGAAAGCCTTTAGGGCACCCTCACAATAGTCTACAATCTCAACTCGCACAGGCGAAACCCTTGTAACCCATATTCCGGCTCTGCCATATTACTGGATTGCTAGTAGGACTAGGATCCGTCCAAAGCTGACGGATTCGAACCTGGGTAAACTTGTGTGCTCACCATCTCGGAACACCGTATATCTCACACCCCTCTCTTCCGCACGCCTCGAGGACCTCCTCATGGCATACTTGTCATCAATCCGGCGACAGTTGGCGCCCACCGTGGGGCAAATGAGCTTCAGATCTGCGTTCCGAGCGGAATCTGCAAGAATCAGAAACGGCGAGACTATCGCCGTCGGTCGTGTCCTCTACGCCAGCGATGTCCCTCTCCTCGTTCTCGACAAGACCTAGATTCCGGCTAGGGAGGTCGTGACTGCTTACACCATCATGTCCTTTCGAGCGATCGATGTGTATATAGGATTCGTTGAACCTGCCCCACCCATCCCAGCGGTGATGATAGAGGCAGAAGAAATCTCTGGTTCCCCTTTGTCCGCGGAGGCGGCAGAGTTCCAGATCTCGGAGAACCCTAATCCCACCTAGCCCGCACCTGTCGCGGAGATGGTGGAGAAAGCTGAACCTGAAGCAGATCTTGCGGTTCAAGTTGAATCTGGAGTGGATCTCCCTAGCGAGGCCGAATCCCAGATCGATCTACCTGCTGAGGTCAAAAACCAAGAGGAGAAGGACAATAACCTTGGTTCCGGCTCTGCCAACGCCGGAACAGACCAACCTTTGCTGAGGCATACGTTGAGGCGCATGATGCTACAAGGCGCAAACGTGGATGAGGTTCTCGAAACCATCAGGATCTTCGAGGAAGCCCACGAGGAAAGCCGCAACTACCTCAGGACCCACACGTCGCACTTTGTCGGATATGTTGGCTCCGGATCCGGCTCTGCCGATGCTGGAGACAACAAAGACTCGGTGCTGGAGGCGATCGGAACGAACACCGACTTACCCGCATCCTCGGATGACTCGATGACGTCGGCAGATTTCCGGAAGTTCTCCGCGGAATATGAAGAGGAGTTTAACTCCGAAGCTGCAGAAGAAGGAGAAGCCATGGATGAAGGATCCGAAGAAAACTCTCCCAAAGCGCAGGATGACATGGATCTCGGAGATAATCCCGACATCTAGATGTCCAAAAGTACCACTCAGAGCTTGACTCCGGGAAACGGACCCAAAGCCGTCTTTGCTACTGGCGCTACCAAGAAGGTAAAGAAGAAGAACAAGACCCCGTCAAAAGAACTTCCGGCAGAGGAAGTGATTGCCGAGAAGTATGAGGAAGACTCGGATGGAGCACTTATCCCAGACGAGCCCAAAGAAGAGCAGGTGGATGCACACGTGATCACTGCAGGTGCCCGTAAACTCATCGATGTTGTGTTAACCACACCTATCCCTACTACGGCAGAACTCACTGCCGCGGAATTGGACGAAAGGGCCCAAGCCCTAGAAGCGTGTCGCCAAGTACTCCTGGATGAAGCCAAAATCGAGGAATACAAGAAGCGCATGGCTACTATGGAGAAGCTCATCTCTCAGCAACATCAGAAGAACCAGAAAAGGCCACGTACGGGCCAACAAATTTCCAGAAGTACGCAAGGTTCTATTTGAGGGAGATCCAGGGATGCCTCGACTCGACAGTAATGGAGATCTAGTGTACCCAACACAAGTACAGAACACCGCTGCGGCCCGAGATATCCTAGCAAATAATCCAGGCCTAGAATAGGTTCGATTGGGCATTAAGCTATTCACCAAGGGTCTGGAGCAGCAGAAGGTCGCGAAGTCCAGCAGCGGAGAACTGGTCTCTCAATCTAACCAATGTCGCACAGATCCGGCTTGGAATGACATAAGACCCCAATGGGTTCTGGAGCAGCATCACCGTTCCGACCATCGAGCAGACAACTATTCAAGAACCGGATCTTTAGGATAACACCACAGAACTTCCCATGACGGGCGCAACGTCGCCCCAGCCACGGAGCAAGAAGCAATCGGTGCACTGTATTCGAGAAATCCTCCCTGGCGAGAGTCGAAGGATCATAGTGAAGAAGACAAAGAGAAACGCCGGGAGGATGACTGTCCAAGAATGCCACCTCCTAGACATACAAGCCGCCCGGCTGAACCCCATCGTGGTGGGAGCGAGGGACGAAGGAACGACGGACACCATGCCGAGTCAAGATGGCAAGGGGCTCATCACAATGAAGACCCTCCCCGGAACCGGAATAATGATGCTCCAGACGGAGGCCGACGATCAGCCGGAAACAATCCACCTTCTCCACCAAGTAGCCACCACAACGGTTCCCAAGGAGGCCAAGGAGGGCGTCGTGGCGAAGGGGGTGGTGGTAGAAGCTGAAGTCTGGATCCAAGGCACCACAGCCATAGCCGTCAATCAGGACGGCGATCTTTGTCACCAAGTGACGCGAGATATCGGATCAACTCCAACATAGAGGCGCAGCGCTACGAGACCGACGCAATCTATGTGGGTCCAAAATGTTTCGGACCACGCATTAGAGAAACACACTTCTCGGAAGGATTTGCTATCTCAAGACACATCCAAGCCTACGATGGTGTAGCCCGGCCAGATACTTGGCTCCAGGATTTTTTCCAGGCTTGCTGCATCGCCAAAGGCGGAAACATCTTGGTCGCAACCCGATATCTCCTACTTATGTTGCGAAAGACGACACGATCATGGCTCAATGAACTTCCGGAGAACACCATCCACAACTAGTATGGCATGCAAAGTGCGTTCTTTCAGAATTTCGAAGGCTCATATCGGAGGCCCTGTATGGTAGGAGACCTATAGCGTTGCACCCAGAAAGCCAGAGAAACTTGCCGAGATTACCTCGGATGATGGATCGACACTAAGAATTCCTATGAAGGAGTAAATGACCAACCTACGATTGAAGCTTTCACTGCAGGACTCCTAATTAGTTTACTACGTCATCGCTTGAAGTGTGACAAGGTTACTAATCTGGGAGAGATGATAGAAACAGCGAGCAAGTATGCAGATGCTGACGACGATGTAGAGGGATTACTGAACGCCCTAGCTGTGCCACAGTTGGCAAAACAACCAAAGCAACAAGCTCAAAAGCTCAAGAACACCTCGGAATAAAAACCCAACACGGAAACGGCAGTGGTCACTTCTACTTTCGGGTCTGGAGGACGTGGCGGTGGCCGCGGACGCGGTCGTGGGACATCAAGAGTCTAGGGTAGAGGAGACCAGCAACCTGGCAAAACCTACTCCTGGGCCGACATTGCCAATAATCCATGTGTGCATCACTTAGATGCCAGTGGGAGATCGTCTCACACAAACGCCGAGTGTCGTTTTAATGACGACATCAAGAAAGACGATACCGCTGGCTACAGGGCTAAGCGGAAGAAGGGAAAGAAGAATCCCGAGAAAGATAAAGAGACCAAAGAAGATTCTGACATGGAGGAAGCTAATCCTTCAAATCCCAAGCCGGAGGGAAAGAAAAACTTCCCAACAAAGAAAGACACTTACGTCACCTTCCTCGGATCTCAACCAGCTAAGGTCAAGAAAGCAGTTCTGCATGAGTTCAACGCAACTGTTCCGGCTGTCCCACAATTCCTAGACTGGTCGGAAGTGGCAATCACCTTTGATCGTGCTAATCATCCGCCTAAGTTGCAGAGGTGAGGAAAATACACCTTAGTCGTCAACCCACTTATTGATGGCTATGGGTTCTCCAAGACTTTCATGGACGATGGCAGCAACATTAATATCATGTATGTCGAAACACTACGCCGGATGCGGATCTCGGAGACCCAGCTGAATCACAGCTCTGTGATCTTTCACGGAGTTGTCCCAGGAAGACAAGCAAACTCCCTGGGAGAGATCACTTTGGATGTTACCTTTGGAACTCCAAAGAACTATCGGATGGAGGCACTTTCCTTCGAAGTGGTCCTGTTTAAGAGCGCGTACCACACTATATTTGGACGTCCGGCTTACTGGGATTTTATGGCTTGTCCGTGTTACATTTACAATATGATGAAAATTCCAGGTCCCAAAGGAGTGATCACAATCAGGGGAGACCTGAAGAAGGTGCGAGAGTGCGAAGACGGAAATGCCGCCTTTGCTGAAGCCATGCTGCATGCCTAGGAGTACCAGGAGATCAAGAAGACCATCGATCCATCTGAGATGCCTATGACAAAGAAGGAGGTGACAAAGCCGAATCCGGAATTCAAGGCATCGGAAGAGATGAATAAGACGCCATTGAAGGATGATGACCCCTCCAAGGTGACCCAGATAGGTGTAGGTCTAGATAGCGCATAGGAAAGCGCGCTCAGCAAGTTCCTCCAAGCAAATCAAGATATCTTCGCATGGCAGCCATCTGACATGACCAGAGTACCTAGGGAACTTGTCGAGCACTCTCTAAATGTACACATGAATGCTAAACCCGTCAAACAGTCCGTATGATGTTTTGGCGATGAAAAGCGTAAGGTAATAGCTAAGGAACTAGCCCGACTCGAGTTAGCCGGATTCATAGAAGAGGTCATCCACACTAAGTGGTCGGCCAATCTTGTAATGGTCCCTAAAAAGGACATCACTGATTTAAAGATGTGTGTTGATTATACTGCCTTGAACAAGGCTTGTCCCAAAGATCCGTTTGCTCTGCCTAGAATTGATCAAGTTATCGACTCTACGGCAGGCTTGAAACTCCTATGTTTTCTCGACGCATATTCCGGTTATCACCAAATCTGGATGAAGGAATCAGACAAAGTCAAAACTTCATTCATAACCCCCTTCAGAACCTTCTGTTTTGTTATGATGCCCTTTGGGCTCAAGAACACAGGAGCTACGTACCAGCGCACTATGCAGCGTTGCCTCCATGACCAAATTGGACGCAATGTACATGCATATGTGGACGACATTGCGGTGATGTCCAAAAAGAAGGAAACTCTAATTTCCGACTTGGACGAAACATTTGCCAATCTACGAAAATACAACATAATGCTTAACCCGAATAAGTGCTTCTTTGGAATACCAGACGGAAAATTGTTAGGTTTTATCGTGTCTCAAAGAGGCATAGAGGTAAACAGAGACAAGATTAAGGCTATACTCAATATTTCCAGGCCAACTCGCTTGAAGGACGTTCAAAGACTAACTGGTTGCATTGCTGCAGTCAGTCGGTTTGTAAGCCGGCTCGGAGAAAGATCCGCACCACTATACAAGCTCCTGAAAAACACCAAAAAATTCGTTTGGACTGACGAAGCTGAAGCTGCACTACAAGACCTGAAAGCAGTACTCTCATCTTCTCCTATCCTTGCAGCACCGGAACCACGAGAATCGATGTTGCTCTATCTCGCTATGACAAACAGAGTTGTCAGTGTCGTCATGGTGGTGGAGAGACAAGAGGAAAATCAGGAACACCTGGTGCAGCATCCGACTTATTATCTCAGTGAAGTCCTAACTGAATCAAAGCAGCGGTATCCGCACTATCAAAAGCTAGCTTATGGTGTGTTTCTCGCATCTCGTAAGTTACGGCATTATTTTTAGGAACATCCAATTACCATGGTGAGCACATCTCCCATGAGAGATATAATCAACAACAGTGATGCTACAGGCTGCATCGCAAAATGGGGCATAGAGCTTTCAGCTTTCGACATTGAGTATAAACCTCGTACAGCAATCAAATCCCAAATCCTCGCTGACTTTGTCACTGATTGGACAGAGACAACGGAAAATATGACCCTACCAGAGTCGGAATACTGGACCTTACATTTTGATAGGTCTAAAGTGCTCGGGGGCTCAGGGGCTGGCGTGGTGCTCAAATCACCGCAAGGAGACAAACTTTCTATGTGTTGCAGATCCACTTCATGGCGACAAATAACATTGCCGAGTATGAAGCACTGCTGCATGGAATCCAGATTGCTAAGGATATCAGCATCCGACGTTTGATGTGTTATGGAGATTCGGATCTTGTTCCCCAACAAGTGCCAGATATCTGTAATGCGAATAAACACATGGCAGCATATAGAGCTGTTGTGGACGAACTATCTAAATCGTTTGAAGGGTTTGAAGTTCAACACATCCCTCGAACAGAAAATGAGGAAGCAAATGCACTATCTCGTATAGGCTTTGCACGGAAAAAGGTTCAGGATGGCGCTTTTTTAGAGCACCTCAAAGTTCCCTCTACAAAAGGAGTAGACGAGGAATATCCGACCAAATCTGACTCACCTTTAGTAGCAGTTCTAGCTGTAATTCTCAGCTGAACTCAACCCTACCTTGATTACTTGGTAGATGGCAAGTTACCCGAAGACGAAGTTCTGAGCCAGCAGATCGTCCAACGAGTAAAAGCCTATACTATAATTAGTGGTGAGCTCTATAAGAGGAGCGTGTCTGGGGTCTTTCAGCGTTGTGTATCTCCGGGAGAAGGAGTGGAAATCTTATGAGAAATCGACGAAGGCGAGTGTGGTCACCATGCTGCAGCCAAATCTCTAGTGGAAAAAGCTTTCCGACATGTTTTTTTTGGCTTACAGCCATGGAAGATGCCGAAAGGCTGGTCAAGACGTTCAAAGGCTGCCAAAAATACACCAAGCAAGCTCACATTCCGGCTGATCAGCTGCGAACAATACCTATAACATGGCCTTTCGCGGTCTAGGGGCTTGACATGGTAGGACCATTTAAACAGGCTCCAAGTGGATTTACTCATCTCTTAGTGATGGTGGATAAATTCACAAAATGGATTGAGGCTAAACCTGTCGCTATTCATGATGGAGCAACAGCCAGAAGATTTGTCGAGGATGTCATAATCCGATACGGTTATCCGCATAGCATTATCACAGACAATGGGAGTAACTTTTCTTTGGGAGAGCTTGCTGAATTCTGCAATGGACAAAATATCTGGCTTGACATTGTGTCAGTCGCACATCCGCAGGCTAATGGACAAGTCGAAAGAGCAAATGGTTTAATCCTACAAGGCCTAAAACCAAGACTCGAAGCACCACTACGACATGTTGCGGGGGCTTGAGGAGAGGAATTACCTTCTGTAATATGGAGCTTACGAAGAACTCCGAACAGGTCAACCAGATACACACCTTTCTTCTTGGTCTATGGTGCAGAAGCATTTCTTCCTAGTGATTTGATTCACACTTCTCCTAGAGTTTCCGCGTATATTGAAGAGGATGCTAAGATTTCTCGACAAAATGATCTCGACTTAGTCGAAGAAGTTCACGTTGTTGCTGAGATGAGATCAACAGCCTATCAGCAGAAGTTACACCAGTATCATAGCAGATAGTCAGAAACTGGTCTTTCAATAAGGGCGATATGGTTCTCCGGCTTGTGTAGAAAAGAAAGCACAAACTTTCCCCAGTATGGGAAGGGCCCTTTTTAGTTAGCCGAGTATTGCACAATAGTTCTTACTATCTAACTGATATGCGGCCAGCCAAAGAAAGACCTGCTACTAAGAAAAAAAGAGAGCTAGAGGCAGTATAGACCCGGAAGAATTAGACAGACCATGGAACATTTCTCAGCTATGTCCCTTTTATTCTTAGTTTATCTTTCTTTGTAATCATATATGTGTACATGTTTAATAAGAAATAAAGTATTGGTTGCCTCAAAAAATTTCTGAGAAGTTTTTTACCATCTTATTTCCGGATGATCATGTCACAGTCAAAAATCCCAGAATACTTGAAAGTACTTTATGCTCATGTTTGTTCTGGTTTAGATTTCCGATTATAAAAATGCTACCTTCGGGTATAACTCTAAATTTGCTAGTTTATACTTTGGTTATTTATCTGATTTCCGAATGCGAGCATTTTCCGAGTAGTGAATTGTTGGTACTGGAAACCGGCTTTGTTTCCGAGTTTAAACTGGTTTAGCAATTGAGCTCCATTGCTCGGGAAAGTTTTCATGCTAAAGGTTGGCCGGCTCACGAAAGGGACGAGGCGGAAAGCCAGATAAACGATAAGTACAGACAAAAAACATAAGTGCTTATGTAAACATTTCAGGCACGATAAACTTATAAAGCCAAAAGTTCTAAATAGATAGAGTAAAACTTAGCACTAGCAAAAGTATTATACTACTTATTTACAACCAGAATTATTTTCAGAATAACACATTGTTTGTTATGATGCTCTACGATGTAGGGGGAGAGGAAGGAGCTACCGGCTCACTACAGACATCATCCTTGCCTCGATATCTGTCTGAGATGTTCAAATCTGAAATGGTTTGTTCATCGTCGAAAACTTCACCAGTTTCTTCAGCAGGCGAAGGCGGCGTCTCTACGCGAGTGAATAAAGGAGTGTCGTAACTGGTCAAATCATCTACGTGGCACCCATATCCGACACAGGAGTCCATGATTGCTTTGATGTCCTGCTCCTGACCGTCTTCATCCACAGTAGAATACCCTCTGGTCACTTGCTAGATTTCCATGCTTCCATGGTGGCTCATGACCATGGTGAGAGCGTTCTGCGATGCGGTTCACGCATAGGACATGTTCCAATCCTAGATGAGCTGAGGCATCTCCTTTGCCTTGTCTCGCACTTCAAATCCGGACATTCTATGCATGTCCGGAACCTTGAGAACTTCGCCAATATCCTCAAGGGATTGGTAGAAATCATGAAATAAATCGCCGACTTGGGTAAGCCGGTTAGTGCGAGACTCGGCGTAGGCTGAATCCAGTAAATTCAGAGGACCTGTGCATGTAAATGCAAAAGGTTAGCAAATATATTCGAATTCCATAAGTCGGAAAAGACATAAATTCGGAAAGGGGGAAACATACCGACGATGACATCGTCAAGTTTGGTCTTCTCTTCACGAAGACTCTGGAGTTCAGCTTGGAGTGCCTCGGTAATGTCCTTCTCTCTGAACAGTTCATCGTTGATATCCGAGATTCTCTGATCCTAGGCAGTGATCCTTTGATCACGTTCGTCGGTGGCCATGGAAGAGGATTCAATAATCTGAGCAATGCTCCGTTCATGATCCGCTTTCAGTTTGTCCAGCTCCTGACGTAAATCGGTGTTCTCTACCGCCAGGGTTTTCAGATTTTTGGCTTCTTCAATCATAGAACAGGATTGCTTTACTAGTGTTGTAGTCAAAAAGTACAACAGTTGAATAAAAATTCGACTATGAAATAAAAATCAAGTTTTGAGTACTAGAATGTGTACCCCAGCCTCATCCCTTGATACTTTCAATTGAGCATTTTCAAGCTGGAGAGCTCTGATCTCCCTCCGCTTGTGGCAGATATTCTTCAACAATTCTTGGTTATACGAATTAACTTTCTGTAAGTCAGAATACCTAGAGTCAAAAGTCTATTAAAGACTCAGGCTAATATTTGTACTAATATCAGCACGAGCCTTGGGGGCTATACTAGTTCATTCTTTGGCATCCTAAGGAAGCATAAATCTGGATTATCTATCCAACTTCATGCTTGGGGGCTAGAGTATATGATATGGAATAAAGTGAAAAAGGTAAGTTAGAATTCGACTTACATGATGTTCATGGGTGAGCTTGCTTAAGCTCATGGACACCTCAGTGATAACCTTCTCGGCAAGGGTCAATGGGATTACTGGGGGTGGCAGAAGCACACCGGTTCTCAGCCCCTTGTCGCGAAGGCGGATCTGCTCGAGAAGTTTGGAGTACTTGACGTCCTCCGCTTCTTGTGCTTCTTCCTCGGCAGTAATATTCCGGCTCTCTAAGCATTGCTGGGCTAGCCATCGGATCTCCTCCACAGATTTCCGAGTAATGCCAAGCTTGGAAAGACATGAATTGTTGAGGAGGTTTTCAGCGAAGACCTCTGTCGAGGGATCATTACCCGAAGAGGGTTCACCCTTATCAAAACCTGAGTCACCCATGGTGACGTCAGTTTGCGACCCAAGGATCGCTGGCTCTGCTGATTGAGCCAGATTTTCTACGACGGTCGGAGATGGAGTAATCTCCAGCGCCACAGAAGGCCGAGGGGCAGGAGTCAGAGGCGCTGTGGCAGGAGAAGTCAAATTAAGTTTTGACTGACACAGGGTCTTTGACGGGGCTCCCTTCCCTTTGCCCTTGGTGAGCTGTCTAGCTCTAAAGAGGTAATAGAACAAAAATCATTACACTTCAGAAAGGATAAGACATAAAGTACAAAAACCTTGTGAGGAAAGTTACCTCTTCACAACGGGCACTTCCTTTGTCTCGATAGCCACTGTCGGAGCTTTACACTTCCGAGGAATTATGTCCGACAGTGGAACCAAATCCCCGTCGTCCTGAGAAATCTCAGGAGGATATCCCTCGAGAGGAGCAAGCTCCGACTCGGGGAGGTCAGCAAGCTAAAAAGAAGAGATACATCAGTATTGCAAAAAGAAACAACAATGCAAAGATGAACACATAATTCGAGTTACTACTGGAAACTTACCGGTACCATAGGATTTTCAGCCGTATGCATGTCCAAAGACAGCTCCGGGATTTTCCTCTCGATTCGCTCCCTTATTAGCCACTTGATTTGAGACTCGTATTCTTTATATGTGTAAAGTTGGGAGCAGATCCGGAGGGAATCTTTCTTGGATGTCGTAATGGAGTGCATAAGCCAGTCTCCATGATGTTGAAGAGGCTAGATCCGGCGTGCACCCAGCAGTGAACTAAGTCGGACCCCTTAAGGCCCTTATGCTTCATGAAATATTCAATCCGCCTCTTGGCAAGAAGTAGATCGTCACTGAGAGCCGGCGCATCTGCGTCCCAGGAGTCTTGGGGCGTGGTGGAACCGTCGACAAAAGCCAGCAAAGTAGTAACTTTGTCGGGAGCAGGAATATCCTTGTGATAAAAGAAAGTGGACGGCCACTGTTTCACCGACTCACTGGTCTTAATCCGAGGATAGACGCGCTCTCTCCTAATAGAAAAACTAATAGTTCTGGTAATATATGGATTATCGGCGGTGATAGAATTTCTCCGAACATGAAAATAAAATCGGAAAAGAGTGAGACTCGGCCTAATGCTAAGGTACCCCTCGCACAAAGAAGCATATGCGCTCATCTGTAAGAGAGGGTTCGGGGGAAGATGATGGAGTTGAACTCCGTAGTGATCGATAACCTCAAAAAAGAAGTCTGAGGGAGGGAAGCTCAAACCTCTGTCGAGGTGGGTGCCGAAGTGTACCCGCTCGCCGGTGCGAGGAGCAGGGACGGTTTCTCCATAGCCGCTCTGCCAGTCGCCGGCGCGGAGGAGCCCTTTGCTCTCCACGATGTGGAGGTTGGCATCGTCGAGGACGCACGGGATCCATACCCCACTGCTGCTCTCCTTCTCCGCTACCGAAGCCGTCATTGCTGTCGCTGCCGCACCAGAAGATGATGCTGAAGCCATTTTCTCGTGGGCCGGTGACTTGGGATGGGCGGCGCTGGAGTATCTTGGGGAGGCAGAGGAGCTCTATGTTCGTGGGAAGCGTTGGGAGGAAGGAAACGGCGCAAGTACCAGTGAAGAAGATGGGAAGGAGAATCTCAGCCACTTATATCCTCCAGCTACGCCAAGATTCATGTAAACACAACAGTGAAACGTGCCACGCGGCGTGGAAGGAGCTGAGTAACCCCCACGCGATGATTACATCGCCTCGATCTCTGTGCACGCATTAAAACGACACCTCGGTTCCACAGAAGGCGGACCCACCAATGATCGTGCTGACGGGAATGTCTGTAAGTGACGTGACTTGACCATGACTAGTGTTAGATTACATCAGAGACCAAGTTCCGGCTTAGTTTGAATTTCGAGCTGGAAACCCGAATAATGTATTCATAGGTCCGACTCATTGGAGACCTGGATCCTATCCTTTCTTTTGAAGTTTCAGGAACCCTTCAAGATTCTGCAAAACAAAGATCAAGCTAGACGATGATGAAATCCGACTCTGGATCTTGGAGGCTTCCGGGGGCTGCTGTTGGGGATATACTTTCCGGGTATCCTCACTGTGCCTCACTGACCAGGGTGGCCTACTTCGGGTTAGAGCATTGCTTCACGGGTGGCCTAGTCAGGGAGAAGAGACAGAGTCCAGTCTGGCTACGAAAAGGCCTAGATGACTTACCGGCATAGACCCATAGTGTTACTTGTAGTTCAAGATGTACTCTGTAACCAAATCTTAGCCATAGCCGGATAGGTCTCTCCTGTAAACCCTAGGCCGGATATCTATATAAGTTGTCCTAGGGAAAGCCTTTAGGGCACCCTCACAATAGTCTACAATCTCAACTCGCACAGGTGAAACCCTTGTAACCCATATTCCGTCTCTGTCGTATTACTGGATTGCTAGCAGGAGTAGGATCCGTCCAAAGCCGGTGGATTCGAACCTGGGTAAACTTGTGTGCTCACCATCCCGGAACACCGTACGTCTCACACCCCTCTCTTCTGCACGCCTCGAGGACCCCCCTCATGGCGTACTTGTCATCAATCCGACGACAAGACTAATGCCAATTGCTCATGAAGAGCACAATTGATGTCTTTGTCATCTCTGTCTATCATTCCCAAGGAATCAACTTCTTCTTCATAGACATGAGACTTGGCCTTCAAAGCAAGAGTGGAGGAATCCATTCTCCGAGCCTGAGCAAGAGCATCATCGGCAGTCTTGTTCATGATCCCAAGAGCTACAAACTCATTTAGCACTTCATTGGAGGACATGGCATAGAAGTCCGCCCTTGAGCGAATATTGTTGGCCATTTCCCCGTGGAAGGGCAAGATGCCTTACATGAACTTGTGCTTGATCCACTTGTCATCCACGTCCTTACTACCATGGTCAATCATTCTAATCGAAAGGGCTGTGACCCTTAGATAGAGGTCTTCGGGAGTCTCATCTTCCTTTCCAACAAAGGAATCGGCTTCATAGTGCATTTCTTCAAACTTGGAGTTTTGAATGCTTTCATTGCCAAGATAGACTCGTTGAAGAGCATTCCAAGCTTCCTTGGCGGTGTCATAAGAACGAATGTGAGCCATTTGATCAGGAGTCAATGCATCTTGGAGAATGGCCATGGCGGTGGCATTGAGTTGATTGTTGATTTCCTTGGTGGGTGTCATGTTGTAGATGTTGTGCGGATAGAAGCCGAACTCCACCACCTTCCAAAGATGAACACTAGAACTTTTAAAGTGAGAGCGCATGAGATATTGCCAATTGGCAAAATTAGATACATCAAGCCAAGGTGGTGGACAACGATGATTTATATGTGGCATTGGAAGAGGTGCATTATCATAGCTAGATGGTGGGGGCATGTTTCCCATGGGGTTGCTTTTAGCCTTGTTGCCATCCTCATCAGTGGGAGATTCCTTGAGGGGGTCTTCCATTGGTTTGGAGCCACTTGATGGATTATCAATGGCGTCGTCAACCACAACTTCCTTTTTACCAAGATATAATTCAAGCGAGTCTTTCATTTCTTGTCGAAGCATATCCATGGAAGCGGATAGCTCACTCTTAGTGACGGGGTTTACATCAGGAGTGGTTTCAATCCCCCTTGAGTCACTCATACTTCTCTTAGGCGGTTAAGCCAAAGAAGAGAATCTTGCTCTTATACCAATTGAAAGATCGGTATAAGCGACTAGAGGGGGTGAATAGGCGCTACTCAATTTTTAACTACTTTTCAATTTGAGGCTTGACACAAAGTAAGTTCTCTAGATGTGAAACTTAGTGATAGAACATAAGTGACAAGCAAGCAAGCTAACAACAATAATAAGGAGTAAAGGATAGAAATCACCGAGAGGGGACATGAAGATGTTTTCCCAAGTTCCTTCCTTTTGTGGGGAAGTACGTCTCGGTTGGAGGGTGGCAGGTACTAAGACCACCAGCGCCACTAAGGCCTCACCCTATTCTCCTAAGCACCCGCCTTGCAGCAAGCACACGATCCACTATGCGGTGACCTTGAAGGTGGCGACCGAAACCTTGTACAAAATCTTGGGGCACTTCTTCACAACTGAATTGGAGGCTTCCAAGATGACCTCGAAGCTCTTACACACGAGGATGAGCTATGGAGGGCGACTTCTTCAAGTTAGGGTTTCCTCAAACCCTAGAGCAACAACAACTTACACAAATGGTGGGGAAACATAAATCCCTTTGGTGGAAAGCTAGGTCTAGGTCTCCTCCCTAAAATTCCCAAGGGGCAACAAGTTTGAGTGGCTAGAGAGGGAGATCTAGGTGGTTGGAGCTCAGCATTAATGGACGAGAGAGAGTTGAAGCTGTAGCCTTCACTTGGATAAGAAGGGGGTATATATACCCCTAGAAAAATAGTCGTTGTAGCATCACTAACCCTGGAGTCTCCGGGAGGGGCAAAGTCTCTAGGGAGGGAGGCTGGACTCCGGTTAGGACTTCAGAGGGGGTTATAGGGAGAAAACCGAGCCTCCTCGGAGACCAGGCTGGATACAGCCCCGGAGTCTCCGGGCTCCAGCCCCGGAGTCTCCGGTGACCAGGGCCGGAGTCTCCGGCACGGCCGGAATCTCCGGGTAGGACGCAGGACTCCGGATCCAGCTCCAGACCCGAACACAGAGATATTGCCAGGGGGCCGGAGACTTGCCCGGAGACCTGGCCGGAGTCTCCGGTCCAAGACCCCGGAGTCTTCGGACCTAGGGGAGGCAGAACCCCAAGCTTCCAACAGGCACCTTTTCTTCATGAAAATTTGAACCCTTCTCCTTCGAATACCAGAACACTGTCTTGTGCATTTATACGGATGTACCTGCAATGCTTAGCACACGGTAAAAACTATCTTGTGTTGACACCAAACATCAAAACATGATTAGGGCAGGAAATGCCCTTTCAACTAGATATCCTCGAGTACTTGAGGGTTATAGTGATTCAAACTGGATATCTGATGCTGATGAGATTAAGGACACAAGTGGTTTTTGTTTACACTTGGTGGTGGCGCTGTTTCTTGGAAGTCTTGCAAGCAGCCCATCTTAACGAGGTCAACTACGGAAGCAGAACTCACAGCATTAGACATAGCCACTGTTGAACTAGAGTGGCTTCATGAGATTTTGATGGACTTACATGTGGTTGAAAAACTAATACCCGCCATATCGATGAACTTTGATAATCAAACTGTGATCGTCAAATTAAACAGTTCTAAGGATAATATGAAGTCATCAAGGCATGTGAAGAGGAGATTGAAATCTGTCAGGAAACTAAGAAACTCCGGAGTTATTGCGTTGGATTATATCCAAACATCTAAGAACTTTGCAGATCCCTTCACAAAGGGCTTATCACGTAATGTGATAGATAATGCATCAAGGGAGATGGGTTTGAGACCCACACAATGAGTTGTTCGCAGTGGTAACCCACTCTATGTGATCGGAGATCCCGTGAATTAGAGCTGGGAGACAAGCTGTTGATCAGCTGAGAGGAGAGTATGCCCATATTATATTCACATCTCCATAAAGATGCAATACCCTCTTATTCTGCATGGCAGGTTGATATTTATCTTAATATATTCTAAGTGGCTTTTCTAAGCAGAGATGTTGTCCTGCAGAACATCTATTGAGGAACACACCTATATGAGTCTGACTGTCAAATGTCGCAGTCCGTGAGAGTTGGGTGCTCTCTAATAAACTTATGAAAGGCCCTGGAGTATGACGCATAAGCTCCAAACCGCGGGGAGGCCCTACAGCAGCCCTGTACCAGTCTAAATTTTGTGTGAAACTAGTGTGCAGAAAACTTGTAGTTCAAGGCATAGTCCACTGTTCAAGTTGTTAGCTAGTGTAGCATGAAGTTTAACATGGAAGTTCAACTTAACAGTCTCCACTACACACCGGTATATAAAACAATATTCTGGAATGGAAATGTGGTGATGTGCCAATGAAACATTGCGGGGTTGTTCGAATTTTATGAGTATTCGGTTGTTGGCCCATTAGATAAATTCTGAAATTTTATTTGTCCCATTTGTGTATGGAAGCATATGACTGTGCTAGTGGTGCCAAAGTTTAGTCCCACATTGCTAGTTGAGTGAGAGTTACACCTCCTTATATACTAGGCTGTTCCACCACTCACTAAGGTGTCAGAAGAAGAGCAGCTCTCGCGTACTCCTCCTCCGACGCCGCCCGCCTCGCCACGACTCGTCACGACGCGCGCGCGGGTTGCGGAAATCTCGCCAAACCGAGTTTTATTTTTGCTAGTCGGGAAAATTACTCATAGATTAATTATGAGTCATTAACGGGTGCGTTAATTAGTCAGTTGTTTCCAGTCTTTATGGGACGTGGGCTGTTACCGACTCAGACATGAGCTGAGCCCCACGATCTCACTGACTTGCGCTATATAAGCGCATGTGCTAAACCTAATCGGCACTACCTACCACACGCGTCTCCTTCCAATCTATTGCGCTGCCACCTTCGTCTTCCCCATCCCGGTTTGCGGCGTGTACCGCAGATCGGGACAGTAGGCCTCCGGAACCCCGCCTTTTGTGAACCTGTACGGGTGAGGGGCGATAGGTTTTTGGGGAGCGCTTCCGCGCGACTACTGGCTTCCACAACGTCTTCCGACGACGAGTTCCCGGACGGCGACTTCTTCCCGGATGTCACCGACCTCTTTGACAACCTCGACATGAGCGACGACGTTGCTGCTACTGCTACGGCTGCTGCTGCGGCTGCTTTACCGTACGTAATACTGAAATTTCTCTATCAAATTCTGCTAGAATTCTTTATTCTAGCGATTGGTGTAGATGTGATAGGTTTATCTTATTTAAATGTAATCTGTTCATCTACTTTGTTAGTTTGGATATCTATTTAATTGCTATATGTATGATCATGTTTTGTCGATTATTTATTTGGATTAAATCATATGGATTATTGCTTATATTTTCAACATAGACCAACTCATATGGGTATGAATCTTGCGGCATTCAACATCCACGGTAGTGCTTTGTCGTGTTATTTGGATTTTAATTTCTTGCACTCATGGGAAGATGAAGCTCTACATTTTTGAATGCCCACGGTGAGTATTTACACCATGCTAATTTGTATAAACTTCACACATGAATTTTTATAACAATGTTTTACTCCATCTGTATCAAAATACAAGACGTTTTAGCAGTGTGGTAAATCGTCTTATACTTTGGTACATAAGGAGTATAATGCAAATGTATGATGGTTTTCAACCAGGAAATATAAGATGGTAAAACGTCTTATATTTTGGTATGGAGGGAGTATAATGCAAATGTACATGGGTTTCAACCAGGAAGCGTTTATGGTTCATATTTCAAAGTATTAAAGGAATGAAGTTATCCCTGTCATGGAGCGAAGCATTTTTTTTGACCATTTAAATAGGTAGACCTTCATAACAGGATCGTCATCAAAGTATAAATAGTGGATAATGTAAAATTGTACTATGATTTGTGGATCGACATAACCATGGTGGTTGTTGCTGCGCGCTACATCATTTGATGGGGCCACCTTTGTTGTTCTATTGGCCAACAACACAATGATGATGCTTGCCTTCATTTTCCACCATGGATCCAAGCCTTCATAGCAATTAGCAATGCTAGAATGTGGCGTTTAATTGCGTGCCTTATGAATGGAGGATGATTCTAAACTGAAATCACATTATTAAAATGGTTAATATGCTGCTAGTTTATTTGATGGCTATACTTCTGTTTTTTTCACTCCCCTGCATTTTCCCTCTTGTGATTTTTGTCATATAGCCAAGTTAGGTTGCATGCTAACCTTTTTATGGTCGCTTTGGATAATACGCGGTAGGAATTATCTAATTCTCTCAGGTACTCTGCCAATAGGCAAAGGGTACGAGTACGATCCAATGTAAAGTACTACTGCCAGTCTCATTTGCATTGGTTTCCTGAAGTCCTCCAATGCCAGGTGATGATCTGAACAATTAGCATGGGGATGTGGATTTTACATTTACCAATATTGGTTTTACTCCATAGCAGTAGTACTTATCACCATTGCTTTTTCTAAAATACTTGTCGCCGCAGATTTTTCTAAAAAATGTATAGCCCCCAATTACGCCATAGCAAGATTTCTGTTCGTCCTCCGCCCTGGATGTCTCGAGTTCCAAGTGATTGATGCTAAGAATCTGCCAACACAGGTTCCGACCAAGGCCAGTTGTGTGCATTAGAACAGTCATCCAAGTTGACCGACTCGCTACAAGGATAGGGTGCAAGAATGAAGAGTTGAGGGCTAAAAAGACACACATGGTCCAGTCAAATTGCACAAACGTATTATCACTTCTCGAGGTGTCTTTGGAAAGCAACAAGTTAAGTACTCCCTCCATTCAGAAATATAAGACATTTTAGCTTTGTGAAATGAGTGTATCTAGAACTTTTTAGTGTATAGGTTCACTCCGAACCTCTACGAATCTATACACTAAAAGATGTCTAGATACATTCGATTGACAAAGTTACAACGTCTTATATTTCCGAACGGAGAGAGTACATCAGAACAAGAAAACTCGAAAGGTCAGATCAACAACAAAAGGAAGGAGATGAAGATGATACAAGCTCAGAAGATCCAATTTTCTTCTTCACAGCACATCACATTTAGTGTCTGTCCAAGCACCTCCAGAAACAAGGTCAACAATCAGCCGCTGTTCTTTTCCGGCTCGAAGTGATTAGCTGCGTGGAGAATGAATTTTTTTTCAGTCTGGAAGTAATATCTGAAATAATTGACATGGAGAATGTAAAGCAGGAGGGTGTAAAGATGTACTCCTACCGTTTCAAAATATAAAATGTTTTAGCTTTGTGAAGGGAGTGTATCTAGAACTTTTCTAGTGTCTAGGTTCATTTAGATTTGGAGTGAACCTAGACACTAAAAGGAGTCTAGATACACTCCCTTTACAAAGCTAAAACATCTTATATTTTGAAACAGAGGGAGTAGTACTCACAGATGAAGAGAGGTCGGACGTCCTCAGCACTCGCAGCCTCTTCGCTGATGAAACGAACATTCTGCATGAATTGTAGTAACAGTAACAGTTAAGGAGAGTTGTAAAACTGACCGCCGATGATATTTTTCAAGGCTTGATTTTTTTTACTGCCCAACTACAAGGTTGTACTCTATGCTCAATAACTTACGATTAAGACAACAAAAATGTGTCAAACTGGCAATTGAATGTTTTCTAAGATGCCAACAGTCACATTTAATTAGACTGTTAGATCTTCAGACAACAGCCAGATTAGAAAATCGTGTGCGTTAGTTTCACCGCTTACTAATCATCTTAGTAAATTTTAAGAAAATCATGTGCATTAGTATCACCGCTTACTAATATGCCAACTGTCACCGGGCCATTCTGTCCTTTCCCCGATTCTGGACATTAGTGTTAGTATCACCGTAAAATCATGTGCGCATTTATCTTTTGTGTACACATACAGATCTATTTAACCTCATCACTGGAAAAGAACACAGGCAGCAAAGATAACTTACCCCCATGGAACATCTCCAACCAGCACTCTGTCACCTTCATAATCCTCATAAACCAGAGTGTACTCCCCAGTTCCATCTAGTAGACCAGATATCGCCAGCTCTTCCTGGTGACACTCCTTTGTCCCAGGATCATTTTGAGCTACATACAAGGATGCAAATTAAGCGAGTTAATTAAACACTCAGCAATTCACTGAGCCACACTCAAATACTGAAATCTACTTATCATGGAAGCAAACTTTTACAGTGCCTTAGTTCAATATCAAGCGAGAAATTTGCAAGTGCTAAACTACTAATCTTAAAACTAGTATAACCAAATGATATTGCTACATGGAATCATTGGAGTGGAAGCTCAAATATCCGCAAGAAGGTGTCGGAATAACTTGTCGACAGCTAAAGAAAGCTTCTCGTAGCAATCGAAGGCGTTCAGGTCGATATTCCGACCAATAGGGATACCATCCATGTTAATCTTCACAAATGGGGCTCTCTTGGTCTCTTCAGCCTTCACAACCTTTTTCACATTTTGTTGTTCAAGTGCTGCTTTGCTAGAAGTAGCCAGGTTTCTTCTGGATGCGCGAACAGGAGGCCATCCAACAACAGGAGCACCGGGAGATCTGCAACTGGAGCTTGAAGAAGATTGATAAACAAGTCGGATGGGGTATTGCAACAATAAATACTACTGTTATTTGAAGTGTAAATACCTGCTGGTAAATTTATATTTGATGAGATATTTTAATGCGTTTATATAGGCTGAAAAACCTTGACTTATCCATGTTTCAAATAGTTCTGAGCAACTAATTGTGATAGCTGATGCATAGATATAAAGGCACCTGGAAGTTCAGTTAGTAATCTTGCAGCATTGGCAGATGGAAGTTTCGCATAATCTTACCTAACTAGTTTAAGGAGTGTCTAATTCTAAGTTGAACAAGAAATTCTTATTTCCAAGTCGAAGAGCCTGGATTCCTGAGCGTTTATTCTCCATCTATTGGAAATTATGTAATTGCACAGAAATAAAGAACAGTGCTAATTGTATTTCAGTAGGCATGCAAGCAGGGAGAAATAAAGAACAGTGCTGGTAGTACATAGTAAATGCATCTTTGTTGGTAGTAAACAGGAGGAGCTCCATCTCCATGCATGTCAGGCAGGCAGGCAGAGAAGCAAGCAAGCAGCCTGGCCCTTGAATCCTGGGATAGATTTTGCCACCATAAATGAGGAGCAGTGTATGCAGGAGATGGAGGCTCATCCCTCTTTTACTTGATGCCAGGGCACAGGAGGAGGCACCAACAGTTGCACGCTCCTAGTAGAAAGCACAAGTTTTTTAGAGCTTGACATGTGATGATTGCTACCTTGTCTGGGAGCTGTTATTGTTGGTTGGTGCAAGCGCATTCCGTGTAGCTGGTGGCTCTGCTTCCGGGGACCCGTTTGCCTTGCCTGCACAAGCACAAGAAGGAGAGAGAAAATTAGAGGTGGAAGTCATGATTTGATGGGTTGTGCTGACTCAAGTTCTGGGCAAATGTTTGAAATCGAGAACTCGAGAATAGCTGATGACATTGCGCGGATAGCTGAAGTCGATCGCGAACTAAGGAAATAATAATGTGCAAAAGCTCTGATGCACCAGGATCATTCTATCAACTCCCAAATGAACGGCATGTAGTGCCTAGTTGTGAAGCCGTGATCGTTGTGGTTTACTAGTGTACATACCTTGTGAGTTGGAGTAGCCCAGAGAGAGGTCGACGGAGCCGTCCACGGCCGGGTGCTTTCCTTTGTCCCTGCACGCCGCCCTCCGGCCTCCTCCGGGGAGCCCGAGGCTGAGCTCGAGCGACTTGTCCTCTTGGTCCCGCTCACTCTTGTCGCCCATCCAGTTGAGAAACAGCGCCGTGGAGCAGACGCCTCTGCTCTTGTTGATCTCCGCCTCCCCCATCTCAGTCCTAGTCCCAGCACCCACCAGAAACTAGCTAGTCCCTGCGGCACAAGCACAGCAATGGGGTCAGAATTTGCAGCAAAAAAAGCAAGAACAGAGCGAAAGTGAGAGAAAGATTACTGTGCCTGGTTCAGAGCTGAGAGAGAGAGAGAGACCACGACCACGAGCCTGTGCTTCGCTCCGGCGGGTGGGAGTGAGATCTTTTAAGAAGCGCTTCCTCCTTGAAGGCCTGAACGCGGTTCTTCTTGTTGTGGGTGGCTGCGTTGCGCCGAAGCGGAAAGGGGACACGAGTTAAAACCAAGAAGATAGAAAGAACCGGTAGAAATGAAACACAAAGTAAACAATGGCGAAGAAAATTAAGAGAACGAAAAAGACAGGGGCCCTTGTGGAAGCGGAATCACCAATGTCTTGCTGGCCTCTTCTTCCCCTTCTGCTGAAATGCCAAAGAAGAGGAGGGGGAAGGCGCCGTGTACGTGCGAGTTGCGAGGCAACTTCTCCGGTCCTGCCTGCCTGGCACGGCGAGAACCAGCTCACACACTCGGACGACTAGTTTGAGCTTGGAACTGGAGCTGGTGGTGGAGAAGGTAGAGCTCGGCTGGAGAGAGGTGTGGAGCAGGGGAGGAGGAGATTCTGGAAATGGAACGGGAGGATGCTCGCACGCCAGCGTGATCACAGGGCATCTCTAGCTAGCAGCCGCCCATGACATCATTGTGCTACTACTCATGCAGGGGACTGGTCATAGCCTGATGGCTGATAGAGACGTGCGTCTGTGACCTTGCTGCCGCTCTCTCTCTCTCTCTCTCAAAAGGTAGCAGAAGGTGGTGCTAGTTTTGGGGAAAGCAATCCTGACAGAGGTGCTCATTAACCAAGGGGCAAACGGTTATTAAGACACTACTACTCCGGTAGCTTACTTTAGATTACAGAATTACAGCATGGCTCGGTGAAACAGCTAGGGACAAACAAGATGAGGGATGGTTAGGCGTGCAGGGAGGAAAGCCAAGATTTGCAAGATCCCAGCTTTTGGCCGCTCTGCCGGTGCTAGGCTGCAATGCTACGCTAGGCGCGCATCCTTCCGATGATCTCGTCTGTTCGCTCCCTCGCTCGGGCTCCTCCCCCTGTCTCTCTGCTTCGGGCAGCGGGCGGGTCGCTGTTCCCCTGGGACTGTGCCTCTGTCGCTCTGGCTCTCTGCCGCAGGTCAGGAGGGAGGGTCTGGCGACGCCTGAAAAGGAACAGTGCGCCAAGGTGACAACGAAATATGCTTTCTTCCTGGGAGTTCACCTCCTGGCGTTCAAGCGGGTCGTTGGCTCCAGAAAAAAGGCTTTGGGAATCGGCTGGGACGTTGACACGACACGGCGCGACCTCTGCGCCTAGCTTGGTGCCGTTGTGGATATGGATAATTGGTGTCACTCTTCTTCCTGTAGCTTTCGCTGGAAAGTTAGACCCCTTGCTTTGAGCCCTTCCCAACAAGAGGACCTCTTGACTGTAGTAGGGTCGAAAAACGCAAGAATAAGGAAAACATAGTAATTTCACGGATTTGACTGTGCAAATCAGAAGATTGCTACATGACTGGTAATCCTACAAAAAATCCTACGAAATTCCTACATTGCAAAGAGTCTTTGATCTTCTTTTTTTTGTTACAAAATTAACCTTCTCACTTTTGCATGAAAAAAATGACTAAATAATGTGACCATTTCACCGGAGATAAATTTTTTTTAACGGAGACAAATGCATTACCCCAGTCTGTTGAATTAGTCAAACTCTTCCTTTTTTTTATCCCCAAAAAAAATGCAGAATTTTAAAAGACCCTATTCTTCCATCATGATTTCTCTCGAACTCTCTGCACCAACGATTACCCAAAGATAATGATCCCTACATCAAAATATAAGTAAACAGCGCGAGCTTTTGTCGCTCCGATCACTGCCCCTCACCGAGGATCGCACCACTATTCCTCCTCGATACTATTCCTTTATTGGCACAGGGTAGTCAAGACAAAACTAGGCCCTGACCCCTCCTTAAGAATGTGTTTTCCTTTATTAATTAGGGCAACATGGAGATATTTTGTTTATGGAGCGTTAAAACTATAGCCTACTTACATCAAACAATCAATGCTGGCGCCTCTTTAATTTTGCTTCACGCTCCTCCACTAGTCACCTCGTCACTCGCCGTTTTCCTCCTCCAACTCCGTTGTACCGAATCATGCCGCACCTTGTATCAATGTCATAACGATTCAAAAACGATACCCCTTCAATTGTATTTGCTCCCTTGCTATTCTACTTTTCGTGTATGCAATCTCAAGGTGTATTATTCCTTATACGTTTTTGGCATCACCACCGGCTCTTCTGTTGAGTGGTTGTTTACCAGATAATCTTAAAAGGGAACCCTCTTGACGAAAGCGGTGGACAACCACAACTCACTTGCTAACTCCAAATGACATAATTATTGTTGCTAAATTCAAATAGAAAATCTACCTAATAGTAGCAAACTTCCATAATATATCATTTTATTAACTTGTGCATTTTTCTTATTTATCCAAGGATTAGAGGGGGAAATTGTGTAGGAAGGAATGACTATACTACTGACATACGACACTAGGCCCGTTGATGGTGACCGGTCTCAGTCTTTGTCTTTTAGTTGCATGTTAATTTGGAGTTGATATATGCAAAGACCTTTAAGTTTTGATAAGTTGAAGCATCTCCATCGGTGTCCCTCATAGCCCCCCCCCCCAAAGGCCTACTCGGCCCAGGCCCAAAAATGGGCTCACACCAGCATGCCTCAAATCCCGTCAGTATATTTTCGATCCCAATAGAATAGTCGTGCAGGCCCCTTGGCGCAAGGCACACGACGCCCCGTTGGATTTCAGCCACGGGTCCCAATTGGCAGCCAAACATACACATTCTCCACCCCGCATACTCTCCCTGGGAACGCGGCTGGGCCATTTTCGACGTCCGAAAAAAAAACACTCTGGTAACGGCCTGCTGGGAAACGTGGAGATGCTCTAAGCCCCACGCGATCGATCGAGCTGCTAAATCTCAGAAAATCGGGGAAGAAACTACTAATTAACAAGAAAGCGGCCAAGCATGCTACTTTGGTAGGCACCATGCAAATCGCTTTCTTCGTCGGCGGCCGGCCCGGTCCCAGCCAGGTGGTTCGGTCGATCGGCCGGAGAGGGAGAGGCATCATTTCCAGCGGCCAGCCTCGCCCACCACACAAATGATAAAACCTCGGCACTTTCGTCTGGTCCCCTACATCTTTTCCACCTCGCGAGTCTACTCTATGCAGCTCGCTCATGGCTTTGCGAGCCACCGTCCTCGCTCGGAGTATCGTTAGTACTAGTAGTAGTAGATTGTAGACACGCTGGTCGCCCGATCGCTTTGGGGCTGTGGTCCAATATTCCAGCCGCTGCGTGGCGCATGCCGCAAACTTTGGGGCGCCGTCCGTTCCCATGATTGCAGAAACCTTTTGCCACCGTTCTGTCCTAGACAGACAACGGGAGGGTGAGTAGGAAGGAACCACCAAGTGGCAGGTGATCCGCTGCCTCCTTTGCCGAAACAAGGCCAGCGGCATGCGTATCAGTCCACACGATTTGCAGTTAGGGTTAGGGACCTAAATGGCGTCTAAACGGCGTCCACAATTCCCGTTTATTCAATTTGTTAGTTTTTTTTAAGAAAAGTAAACTTTATTGAACTAGAGTACTAACAGACTATATTACGCGGGATTAAATGGTGCGCCGCTCACATCCCTAGTTAGGGGATATATATGGGATAATTTCCAGCCAAACCCCACTTATCCCTAGGACCCTAATCAGTAGGTAGAGTTAGTTACTGGATATTGAGAAAAACAGTCTAGAATTTTGTGCAAAGTGAGGAAGTGAGAATTGAACTAGTCCAATACTCTAGAACCAAAAATATATTTTGCAACCTGTGGGGATCTAGGTTTTGGTAGGATTATACCCCCTCTAATACAAATACTCTAAGAGCATCTTCACTCATTGGAGGCCCCAGGACCGAAATCCGGCGTATTATTTCGCCGGATGGATGAAGCTCCGGTAAAGCTTTCAGCCTAGGGGCCAAAAGATTTCCAGCCGTGTGTACCCCAAGCGGTTCGTGGAGGAGAGATGGCTGGTGGATGGGGCGAAGAATGAGAGAGGGAGAGAAGGAGAAGACTGGGCCCGTGGGGAAGGAAAGGAGGAGAGAGAGGCTAAAAGTGGCCCAATAGTGGAACAAAAAGTCTCATCCGATGCCTCCAGCTGCCCCCGGTGCGCCGAGGTTGGTCTGGGATCTCCGGCGTATTTTAGACTAAAATCTAGACTCTATGTGTGTGACTGAGACTTTTTTACCAATCCGAATTAAAAAACTGCGTATTTTAGACGTGTGGGTGAGCGCTTCGTGGGGCGGCTGGGCGGAGATGCTCTAACGAAACAAGAACAGGTTTTAACTTTTAACCTAGCGGTACTATAGCGTGCACAAAAGACATGCTCTAGCGCTGACACAAGAACCGAGTATGATTCGCGATACAGTCAAAATATTGAGTGAGGACGTGGATACGTACGTACTAGTACGCAGATGAACGTAGCAGAGTAGCAGGCATACAGCGACAGCACGTGAGCAGTGTACAAACTACTTCAGCTTGGACTTGGTCTGTGCTTCGACGTGGCAAGGTCGATACGTAGTCTGGCTACATCTACGAGGCCTTTCCCCATGCAGTAGTTTGACTCGGAGCGCAGAGGCTCGAGATTCTCTTTCCCGCGCGCGCACCAGGGGAGAGCAAAAAGGCTGTGGGGACGACGTTTCCGCGACAACAATGACGGGGCGCAGCGTGTGCCTACGCCTATGGTGCCGAACAGCGAAATTCTGTACGCCGGCCCAGTGCGGTGCGGGAGCCTCGCGCCACACACCGGCGCTGTATTAGGCCGGCCCGTTTTGTGCAGGCTTTTTCCTCTGTTTTTCTATTCTTTATTTCATATATAAGAATTGTTTTTCGTTTGTGTTTCCTTCTTTCTTCCTTTTCTTTTCTGTTTCTTTTGGGGATTCTTCCTTTACTTTCTTATTTAGGTTAACTAAAAACCGTTCAGATATAAAAATTGTTGGGATTTGAAAAAAAATAGAATTGAAAAAAATATTTCGATTTAAAAAAATATGCAGATTTATAAATTGTCTAAATATGAAATGTTTAGATTCTTTTGCCATATGGAAATGTTTAGATTTAATATTTGTTCAGACATGGAAAGATGGCAGATCAAAAAGTGTTTAGATTTAAAAATTGTTTAAATTAGAAAAATATTTCTTTTTTTGTAATAATATAATTTTTTTAAATGTTTAGATTTAAAAAAAAATGCAAATGACAAAAATAGAAAAGAAAAAAGTCAAAAGAGGACAAACATAATTGGCCACCCGCTAAAATTGGTTTGTAGCAATACACACATGTCTTAAATATGTATATTTCTTCAATAGATTATTATTATTTCTCCCATGCTTATTCTTTAATAAACCAGCAAGTGAACCAAACGACCGCCTTTTGGTCTCTGGTCCAGATTTTTACACTATGGACGTTTTCGGCAACTCTCCAACTCTTAGCTTCTCGAAAATCTGCGGCGGAGCATCACCATCACCGAGCATCCAAACTCCGTGGAGCTAGATTCGAGAAGCCAGCCAAAAATTGTGTACAAACCGCGCAAGAGCACCACATTCGTCGGTTCCCGGATTGGCAAATGACGGAGCAGCAACAAATTACACTGCACTTCCACCGCAAACTGAGAAAAACGTTTCGTTGGAGGGTGTACTCGCTCCCATCTCCTCTCTAACCCATCGTCTCCCCAACCGACTAAACGAACCCGAGCTCTCCCGTGACATAGCCACCATGCTGCTTTTCACCCCGCCATCGCCGGAATCCTCTCCTCCTACTAGCAGGCAGAGTCGCGCCCCACTCCTGCGACCGCTCTCCGCTCCACACAGAATCTCTGGCCGTCGTGTCCCTATCTTCTCCAAAGCGATTCGTCTCCGTTATAAGCACCACCGTCTCCACCTTGTCAAGAAGCAACAGTCAGCAGCTGGATCCCCCCGCGTCGTCCTCCTCCTCAACCCCTCCGTCAAGCAGCAGCATCCAGCAAGCAAACCCCACCCTCCCCCCAGCCCTAACCTCCTCCTGCGCGAGTTCTTCCTCCACCGCCGCAACTCTGCTCTGTGCTACCGTCCTCTTGCAGTATCTGCCAAAAGGTATCGTCGACCTCCTCCATCTACTTCTTAGCCGTGACCCCAGCGACGCATCCATCCACTCCCGACCGCGACCTCGACCCTGAAACGACATACATCCTATTCCCTATTCGTAGCTCCGACCCGAACCAGGTCTAATTCACGAGCTCGCCGGTGGAGGCGCATCAGACTATCCTCACTCTCATTCCCTCCTCTCTTGGCTATGGAGAGTAGCATGGTGAGGCAGTCAACGGGGGATTCGGCGTGTGGGGATTAAGGAATTAAATAGGTGCTCTGGACAAGAGGACTAGTAATAAACAAAAAGTATCTAAAAAGGTGGAGTTGCATTCAATTCCATCCCTTGTGAACATGCTCAGAAGCAGGCCGGACCAATAGAAATGGGATTCCGGCCCAACCAAAGTGTGGAGTGATGCAGAACGTTTTGTGCTTCATCCCCGCCGAAGTAGCTGGCTAAAGCGGGATCCGGGGAGTTGAGTGAATCCAACCTATGTATGCCTACAGTATCATTACACAAAAGTTTACAACGGAACCTACAAAAATATAGATATACAACGACGACTTAACGACTTAAGAATACAAATATTTAGATTACAAAGATTGAAATCACATTGAAAACGATACAACATTCGACTACGGATAAGAATACAAATGGGACTAAGAGTCCTAATAAATAACCAAAAACGTTCATAAACCCTGTTTAGGCCAAGCCAGAAGGATAACCTTGCTAACGTTATCAATCTTATAAATGCCAAAGTCGGGTCAACGGTTGCCGACACATGGGAGGGAAAAGCAAATAAGTGTAAGTACTAAGCCAAGTACTTAACGAGATTTAGAATTGAGCCAATTTCGTCTACATGTGTATGATGAATTTAACCAGCAACAAATCATGCTCTAAAATAACCTATAAATACACGATACAACTTCCGTCTATTAGAGTGGGACAAGAGAACCATATTCGGCACCAAACTAATACTAACACCAAACATGACTCAGCTAAAACATTTCCATGTCGCATAACCACTAGGAGCAATACTGGAGGCATTAACATAGTTGACAGTTTTATTAATTCATTGTAGCGGTTAAGAGCAGTAAATTAATAAAGATGTATCATTGGGCAATAGTCGAGATTTGGTTTTTATCCCGTCCATTTGTGTCCAACTAAGACCCCGGGTTCTTGATGCATGTTCCGAAATTGATAGCGCTAACCGCTCGTGGGTTTTTTTTGGGGCTCCCGTCGGCTCAACCTTGTTCTAAAGTTTGTTTTAGGGGGCACAAGTTTAGGGTTTATTATTATGCAGAACGTATGACATGCTTTAGTACTGTTATTTATTACTGTTGCCCGAGGAGAATTTATGATTCACTATTGTTTTGAATGCGGAATGTTTACATTGTCTGGAACTATGGGGCCATTTCGGAGCTTGACCGATTTCGTTTGGATCCCCCTAAACACTCTTTGGGTTTTGGAATTACTCTACGTGAAACCTCATTATTTTTTGCTTTCCTTTGGTTTTTCCGAGATTATCCTGTGTGTATAGGTAATTTGGTATACCCTGCAGGGTAAATCTTTTCAAAAATCCGTATTCGCAGTTTTAGACTACTTGAAGCACACTTTCTCAATCATAGGTAACTTGAACTACAATATCACCATAAACTTGATTCAAATCGACTTCAACCACAATGAAATAGATAATAAAATTGCCAATAGTTGGTTATCCTAATTTCTTTCTTGTTTGCTAAGCGAGTTAGTGATAATGGATTTGTTCTTTATTTATGTTACCTATACCTATTGGTTATCACATCTTATGTGCTCTCTCGTCTATATCTGTTTAGACGTCTATTATGGCGTGCCTCTATTGAATTATTATAGTCGTTATTATCTTTTGGCGCAATTGCATCGAACCCTAAGTTATCCTTTTGGTTACATAAAGACTGTTGACTATCTTAGGGTCGCACGTCTAGATTTGTTAGACCGTCGGGCATTTTCCTTTGAAAGCTACTACGTGGATGAAGTTGATGAGGATGATGTCGACCCGCTCGCATAGAGATTCCAAGGCTGAGATCTTAAGATCTGATGAAGGGTTATTTGCTTTGTTCTAGGTGAAAGTTCATTTATTGTCTTAATTTGTTTTGGTATTTGTTAACAACATAAGGTTCATTTTACTGTATGTTAATGTCTACAGGTCAATCTATTGAAAAGAGAAAAGGCCATAATAGTATGGGAAATTCCCTAGACAAAACTGAGCTTTCCTGAAGACTCCAAACCGGAGTCTCCGATGTGCAAACACCAGAGTCTCCGGTGTGGTCTGGAGTTCCCCCGAAAGTCCCCGGGGTGGACTCAATAATCTGCCCAAAGTCATTCTGTGAGGGGGTCCGGAGACAGACCTGAAGGGTTTCGCAGCATAGTAAATCAAAATTTTCTACGGAAGCGAACAGAGGGAAAGCCAAGATCTAATCTAGGAGATGCAAACAACGAGAGAGATTGGATTAGATCTTCATACCCTTGAAGATTCGCACAGCGGAACGTTCGTCGGAACGTGGGTGATGTAGTCGTACTCGCTTCTCCTCCTCGCGATCCGATCCGATCTAGCACCACAAGTGGCGGTGCCTCCGTGAGATGCACACGTGCAGCACCTCGACGTCTCCTCCTTCCTTGGACCAGCAAGTATGGTGGAGAGATGGATTGGATCTATAACACGACGGCGTGGTGTATTTGGTGGAGAATTTCTGCAGCAGGGCTTCGCCTGCAAACAGTCGGGAGGGAGAGAGGAAGGCAGCAGGGGTACTAGGGCTTGGAGGGAGATGTGTAGGTTGGGGGGAGGGGGCGCACCAGCCCTCTATATATAGAGAGGGGGGGTGCGGCCAGCCCTTGCCCATCCTCCAAGCCTATCTCTAGTTTAAACGATTTAAACTCTCCCTTCTAGAAACCCTATCTTATCTCTAGTTTAAACGATTTAAACTTATCTAGGATCGGCTGGGCCCTATGGGGCCTTGTGCCCCTGGCCCAATGCGGCCAGGACACTCCCTCATAGGCCCATGCCCCCTCCCGAAAGGTGGGGCCACGTTGGTCCCCTTCCGGAAGGTTCTAGAAGCTTCCGGTACAATACCGATTAATCCGGAACAATTCCGAACTCCAAAAACTGCACTGCCTTATATGAATCTTATTCTCCGGACCATTCCGGAACCTCTCGTGATGTCCCGGATCCCATCCGAGACTCTGAACAAAAATTCATAAACGAATTATCCAATCTATCCTAGCGTCGAGACACGTTAAGTGTGTGACCCTGCGGGTTCAAGAATATGCAGACATGATCTTCTATCAATAATCAACAGCGGGGTCTGGGCACCCATATTGACTCCCACACATTCATCGATGATCATATCGGATGAACCACGATGCCAGGATTCAATCAATCCCATATATATATTCCCTTCGTCTCGCGATATTTTACTTGCCCGAGATTCGATCGTCGGTATCGTCATACCTAGTTCAATCTCGTTCACAGCAAGTACTTTACTCGTTCCGTAATCCGATATCACTTTGTGATTAACTCCTTAACCACATGCTTGCAAGCGGTGTTGATATCGATTACCGAGTGGGCCCGAAGTATATCTCTCCGACTTGGGAGGGACAAATCCCATCTCGATACATACAACCCAACAGATACTTTCCGATTACCTGAGAGACACCTTTATGATCACCCTCTCATAGGATGACGTTTGATGACCTCAAAGCTTTCTTCCGATACCAGGGAGTTGTATTATCTCATGGTCTAAGGAATACAATATTTGACATAAGAAAAACTTCGCAAAGACGAACACGATGACACGATCTAATTGCTTCGCTTAGTTTGGGTCTATCCACCATATCATTCTCCAATGATATGATCTCATTATCAATTGACAACTCATGTCTATGGTTAGGAAACCTTAACCATCATTGATCAATGAGCTAGTCCATAGAGGCGTACTAGGGACACGGTGTTGTTCACAAACCACACAAGTATTAAAGTTTCCGCTTAATACAATTCTAGCATGGAATATAAACTTTATCATGAACAAGAATTATAATAATAACATCTTTATTATTGCCTCTAGGGCATAATTCCAACAGTCTCCCACTTGCACTAGAGTCAATAATCTAGTTTACATCTGGCAACAATCTCACACCCATGGCACTGAGGTGTTGATCATGTTTTACACGTGGAAGAGGTTTAGTCAATGGATCTGTAACATTCAGATCTGTATGTACTTTGCTAATCTTCAGATCTCCATCTGCTATATAATCTCGGATTATATGAAACTTGCGGTTGATATGCTTGGTCTTTGGATGATATCTTGGTTCCTTAGCGAGTGCTATGGCGCCAGTGTTGTCACACAATATCTCCAGTGAGTCCAATGCACTTGGAACCACGCCAAGCTCAGTGATGAAGTTCCTGATCCAAACTCCTTCACTTGATGCTTCTGCAGCAGCCATGTATTCCGTTTCTACTGTAGATCCCGCGATCACGCTTTGCTTGCAGCTTCTCCAGCTCACAGCTCCTCCATTCAAAATATACACGTATCCTGTCTGAGATTTACAATCATCCTTGTCGGTGTCGAAACTAGCATCGACGTAACCTTTTACGACGAGCTGTTCATCACCCCCATAGACTAAGAACATTTCTTTAGTCCTATTTAGGTACCTTAGGATGTTCTTCACGGCTGTTTAGTGTTCCACTCCTGGATCACTTTGATATCTGCTCGTCAAACTAAGAGCATTGGACACATCCGGTCTAGTACACAGCATGGCATACATGATGGAACCTATGGCCGAGGCATAAGGCACTTTGCTCATAGCTTCCCTATCATTTACCGTAGCTGGACACTGAGCCTTGCTCAATATCTTACCTGACAACATAGGCACTGAACCTTTCAATGCCTTATCCATTCTGAACCTTTTCAGAACTTTGTCTAGGTATGTACTTTGGCTTAAAGCTATCAGGTGTCTTTGTCTATCTCTATAGATTTTGATGCCCAATATATAAGCAGCTTCACCTAGGTCTTTCATTGAAAAACACTTGTTCAAATAACTCTTCACATCGTTAAGCATGTTGATGTCATTTCCAATAATCAATATGTCATCCACATATAGTACCAGAAACGTCACCGAGCTCCCACTCACTTTCTTGTAGATGCAAGCTTCGTAGCAATTTGGAACAAATCCAAAGCTCTTGATCACTTGATCAAAACGAAGGTTCCAACTCCGAGATGCTTGCTTCAGTCCATAAATGGAACGCTGAAGTTTGCATACTTTATCAGCATCCTTAGGATCGACAAAACCTTCGGGTTGCATCATATACAACTCTTCATCAATGTTGCCATTGAGGAAAGCAGTCTTGACGTCCATTTGCCATATTTCATAATCATGAAACGCAGCAATTGCTAATAAAATCCGAATGGACTTAAACATCGCTACGGGAGAGAAAGTCTCATCGTAGTCAACACCTTGAACTTGTCGAAAACCTTTCGCCACAAGCCGTGCTTTATGGACGGTAACATTACCATCCGCGTCCGTTTTCTTCTTGAAGATCCATTTGCACTCAACGGCCTTTCGGTCGCTAGGAGGGTCCACCAAAGTCCATACTTGGTTTTCGCTCATGGATCCCAATTCGGATTTCATGGCTTCTAGCCATTTCTCAGAGTCTGGGCTCATCATCGCTTCCTCATAGTTCGTAGGTTCACTGTCTTCTACTAACAAGACTGTCAAGACAGGGTTGCCGTACCACTCAGGAGGGGCACGCGACCTTTTCGACCTGCGACGTTCAGTAGCAGCATCGTCCGAAGCTTCATGATCCTTGTCATTAGCTTCCTCTATTGTTGGTGCAGGCGGCACTGGAACAATTTCAGGTGCTGCGCTATTCTCCAATTCAAGAGAAGGTTCAATAACCTCGTCTAGCTCTACTTTCCTCCCACTCACCTCTTTCGAGAGAAACTCCTTCTCAAGAAAGGAACCGTTCTTTGCGACAAACACTTTGCCTTCGGTTCTGTGATAGAAGGTATACCCAATAGTTTCCTTAGGGTATCCTATGAAGACGCATTTCTCCGCTTTGGGTTCGAGCTTGTCCGGCATCAACTTCTTGACATAATCTTCGCATCCCCAAACTTTAAGAAACGACAACTTAGGTTTAGCACCAAACCACAGTTCATACGGTGTCGTCTCAACGGATTTAGATGGAGCCCTATTTAAAGTGAATGCAGCGGTTTCTAATGCATAACCCCAAAATGATAACGGCAAATCAGTAAGAGACATCATCGATCGGACCATATCTAATAGGGTTCGATTCCGGCGTTCAGACACACCATTGCGCTGTGGTGTTCCGGGTGGCGTGAGTTGTGAAACGATTCCACTTGATTTGAGATGTGTGAGAAAATCATAACTCAAATATTCGCCCCCACGATCGGATCGTAGAAACTTAATCTTTCTGTTACGATGGTTCTCCACTTCATTCTGAAATTCTTTGAACTTTTCAAACGTTTCAGATTTATGTTTCATTAAATAGATATACCCATATCTACTTAAGTCATCGGTAAAAGTGAGAAAATAGCGATATCCACCGCGCGTCGAAACACTCATCGGTCCGCATACATCGGTATGTATGATTTCCAACAAGTCCGTTGCTCGCTCCATCATACCGGAGAACGGGGTTTTGATCATCTTGCCCATGAGGCATGGTTCGCATGTGTCAAATGATTCAAAATCAAGAGACTCCAAAAGTCCATCAGAATGGAGTTTCTTCATGCGCTTTACACCAATATGACCTAGATGACAGTGCCACAAATAAGTAGTATTATCACTATCTACTTTGCATCTCTTAGCCTCAATGTTATGGATGTGTGTTTCATCCCTTTCGAGATTTAGAAGAAATAAACCACTCACAAGAGGTGCATGACCATAAAAGATGTTACTCATATAAATAGAACAACCATTATTCTTCGATTTAAATGAATAACCGTCTTGCAATAAACACGATCCAGAAATAATGTTCATGCTCAACGCAGGCATATAATAACATTTATTAAGGTTTAGAACTAATCCCGAAGGTAAAACTAAGGAGAGCGTGCCGACGGCGATCACATCAACTCTTGATCCGTTGCCAACGCGCATCGTCACCTCATCCCTCGCAAGCCGCCGTCTATTCCGCAGCTCCTGTTTCGAGTTACAAATATTAGCAACTGAACCGGTATCAAATACCCAGGCACTACAACAAGGGCTAGTAAGGAAAACATCAATAACATGTATATCAAATATACCTTTGATGGTGCCAGCCTTCTTGTCCGCTAAGTACTTCGGACAGTTGCGCTTCCAGTGACCCTTGTCCTTGCAATAGAAGCACTCAGTTTCTGGCTTGGGACCAGACCTGAGCTTCTTCTCAGCAGGGGCATTGCGCTTGCCGCCGCCCTTCTTGAAGGGCTTCTTTGCACCTTTACCTTTCTTAAAGGAGGGCTTGTTGACCATCAACACATGATTATCCTTCTTGATGTCCACCTCCACAGCCTTCAGCTTTGCGAAGAGCTCGGTGATCGTATCAGTGGAACCAATCTGATTATGAGTCACTACAAAACTTTTGTAGCTAGGAGGGAGTGATTGCAGAACCCTGTCAATCTTGAGCTCCTCTGGAATCTTGCAGTCCAGTTGCTCAAGGCGTTGAGTGTAGCCCGACATCTTAATGGCGTGCTCACTAACGGAACTCCCTTCCTCCATCTTGCAGTTAAAGAACTTCTCGGAGATCTCATATCTCTCAGATCGGGCCTGAGTCTGAAACATGGTTTTCAACTCTTCGAGAATCTCAAAGGGCCTGGGATAGTTTTCAAAACGATTTTGAAGTTCCGGTTCCATAGCAAACAACATGGTGCTCTTAATCACACCATAATCATCTTTGCGCGACTAATAAACAGTTTTCTCATCAGCCGGCGCAGTTGCAGCAGGGGCGTCACCTAACGCTTTCTCAAGGACATAGTCCTTTTGACCGCCAGAGAGAATGATTCTCAAATTGCGGAACCAATTGGTGAAGTTAGACCCATTGTTCTTAAGCTTTTCTTTCTCAGCAAAAACGTTGAAGTTGAAGTTGGACTTAGCCATGTGATCTACAATATTTGCAAGTACAAATTAGACTATGTTCATGATAACTAGTTCAACTTTTAATCAAATTACTAGATGAACTCCCACTAAATTCAACATCCCTCAAGTTGTTTAGTGAACACGATCCAAATTCACCACACCTAATCCGATCTTCACGAGAAGAGATGTGGTTTCAATGGTGGACAACAAAGTGTCGATCATATCATTCATATGACTCATGCTTAACCTTTCGGTTCTTGTGTTCCGAGGCCATGTCTGTACATCCTAGGCTCGTCAAGCTAGACCCAAGTATTTCCGCGTGTGCAAAACTGGCTTGCACCCGTTGTATGTGAGCGTAGAGTCTATAGCACCCGATCATCACGTGATGCTTGGACACGACGAACTTTCGCAACGGTGCATACTTGGGGAGAACAGAGTTTTTATCTTGATCTTTAAGTGAGGAATCATCTTATAATGCTACCGTCGCGATCTAAGCATAATAAGATACATAAAAGGATAAACATCACATGCATATAACTTTATGTGACATGGTATAGCCAATCTTCGCGCAATGATCTCCATCTTGTGCGTTTCGGCATGATCTCCATCACTTCACCATGATTGCCTCCACCACGAATAGCAACTACAACTATTGCTAACTACTTAGCGATAAAGTAAAGCTATTACATGGCGTATAAGAAGTTGACTCGCAGGTCATACACAATTATAAAGACAACCATATGGCTCCTGCCGGTCGTGTACTCATCGACATGCAAGTCGTGAAACATTACAAAACATGATCATCGCATACATTATACACATCACATCTTGGGCCATACCATATCACAGAAAACACTCCCTGCAAAAACAAGTTAGACGCCTCTACTTTGTTGTTGCATGTTTTACGTGGCTTATGGGAGTAGATGCTAAGAACGATTCTTACCTACGAAAAGCCACAACGGTGATATTATGGTTGCCGAACTCCGGTGTTAATCCCATGACAACTATAGTGAGAGAAACTGACATCCACCAGCCGCATGTGTGGAACAAGCCACACGTCAAGTGCGGAGCCGGTCTCGCGAACGACGTCGCGTAAGGTTGGCCTGGACCGCTTCAATCTCACTATCCCGCGTCATAAGAAGAACACAAACAAGAGGCTTGCAACAGAAAACATCAACGCCCGCAACAACCATGTTGCGTTCTACTCGTGAATCACATCTACGCATAGATCTAGCTCTGATACCACTGAAGGGTTTCGCAGCATAGTAAATCAAAATTTTCTATGGAAGCGAACAGAGGGAAAGCCAAGATCTAATCTAGGAGATGCAAACAACGAGAGAGATTGCATTAGATCTTCATACCCTTGAAGATTCGCACAGCGGAACGTTCGTCGGAACGTGGGTGATGTAGTCGTACTCGCTTCTCCTCCTCGCGATCCGATCCGATCTAGCACCACAAGTGGCGGTGCCTCCGTGAGATGCACACGTGCAGCACCTCGACGTCTCCTCCTTCCTTGGACCAGCAAGTATGGTGGAGAGATGGATTGGATCTATAACACGACGGCGTGGTGTATTTGGTGGAGAATTTCTGCAGCAGGGCTTCGCCTGCAAACAGTCGGGAGGGAGAGAGGAAGGCAGCAGGGGTACTAGGGCTTGGAGGGAGATGTGTAGGTTGGGGGGAGGGGCGCACCAGCCCTCTATATATAGAGAGGGGGGGTGCGGCCAGCCCTTGCCCATCCTCCAAGCCTATCTCTAGTTTAAACGATTTAAACTCTCCCTTCTAGAAACCCTATCTTATCTCTAGTTTAAACGATTTAAACTTATCTAGGATCGGCTGGGCCCTATGGGGCCTTGTGCCCCTGGCCCAATGCGGCCAGGACACTCCCTCATAGGCCCATGCCCCCTCCCGAAAGGTGGGGCCACGTTGGTCCCCTTCCGGAAGGTTCTAGAAGCTTCCGGTACAATACCGATTAATCCGGAACAATTCCGAACTCCAAAAACTGCACTGCCTTATATGAATCTTATTCTCCGGACCATTCCGGAACCTCTCGTGATGTCCCGGATCCCATCCGAGACTCTGAACAAAAATTCATAAACGAATTATCCAATCTATCCTAGCGTCGAGACACGTTAAGTGTGTGACCCTGCGGGTTCAAGAATATGCAGACATGATCTTCTATCAATAATCAACATCGGGGTCTGGGCACCCATATTGACTCCCACACATTCATCGATGATCATATCGGATGAACCACGATGCCAGGATTCAATCAATCCCATATATATATTCCCTTCGTCTCGCGATATTTTACTTGCCCGAGATTCGATCGTCGGTATCGTCATACCTAGTTCAATCTCGTTCACAGCAAGTACTTTACTCGTTCCGTAATCCGATATCACTTTGTGATTAACTCCTTAACCACATGCTTGCAAGCGGTATTGATATCGATTACCGAGTGGGCCCGAAGTATATCTCTCCGACTTGGGAGGGACAAATCCCATCTCGATACATACAACCCAACAGATACTTTCCGATTACCTGAGAGACACCTTTATGATCACCCTCTCATAGGATGACGTTTGATGACCTCAAAGCTTTCTTCCGATACCAGGGAGTTGTATTATCTCATGGTCTAAGGAATACAATATTTGACATAAGAAAAACTTCGCAAAGACGAACACGATGACACGATCTAATTGCTTCGCTTAGTTTGGGTCTATCCACCATATCATTCTCCAATGATATGATCTCATTATCAATTGACAACTCATGTCTATGGTTAGGAAACCTTAACCATCATTGATCAATGAGCTAGTCCATAGAGGCGTACTAGGGACACGGTGTTGTTCACAAACCACACAAGTATTAAAGTTTCCGCTTAATACAATTCTAGCATGGAATATAAACTTTATCATGAACAAGAATTATAATAATAACATCTTTATTATTGCCTCTAGGGCATAATTCCAACAAGACCAGAGGTTGGCAGGAATCTCCGGTGTGGATTCTCGGACCGGAGTCTCCGGTGTGGAAACACCAGAGTCTCCAATGTCTCTGGTCCGAAGTTCCTGCCAAAGTCTCCGGAGTGAGTGGCAAGACGAAGGCCAGGATAGTCTGATAGCCGGTCTGGAGATGGGCCGGAGTTTTCGGTGTAGACCGGAGTCTCCGGTCTGCCAGACCGGAGTCTCTGTTGTGGAAGGTCCCCAACAGGCAGAAAACGGTCTGCAGTTGTGAGGGCTATAAATAGGGGACGTCATCTTCTGCCTCAAGCTGCTCGTTCTAGAAAAGAAAGTACACTCTATTAGAGCCACCAAAACTCCAAGATCTCTTCATCCAACCATCCAAACTCACTAATCTTTGGGGAATCGGAGGAGGAGGCCTCGATCTATAGCTTCACCAAGAGAGATCTTCATTTCCCCCTCATTCACTTGAGGGCCCCTTGCTCTAGGGTTTCGTTGGAAACCCTAGGCCTTGTCTTGGTTCTTACAAGCTTGTATTTGACTGTTTAACAGCTTGCTTTGATTCGGGAGCCTCCAATTAAGTTGTGGATGTGTGCCTCCAATTAAGTTGTGGATGTGTGCCTTGTAAGGGTGCCGGCTACCACCTTGAAGGTTGCCGATATAGTGGAAGCGTGAATCGATCCCCTTAGGTTGAGGTTCATCCCAAAACAAGGGAGACCTCTTGTGGCATTGGTGGTTTGATACCACCCCCTCTCCAAACGCAAACGTACTTCCCTTCGAAAGGAAGGAACTGCATCAAATAATCCTTGTGTCCCTATGTGCTTTACTTCGGTTACTTCTATCCTTTACCGCACCTTACTTTCTCTAGTTCTTGCTTAGTTAATTGTGCTAGTGTGACACATAGGTAAATTCACCATAGTTGGATATCTAGAGAATTTACCTTTGTGTCAAACCCTAATTTGAAAAAGGAATAAAATTTGAAGTAGCACTTATTCACCCCCCCCTCTAGGTGCCCATATGATCCTTTCAATTGGTATCAGAGCCTCGGCTCTTTATTCAGGCTTAACCGCCTAAGAGATTATGGGCAACCCAGAAGATGAGGGGGAAGGTGAGGCTAACACCTCGGTGACCATGGTAGATCTCAAGAAATTGGAAACAAGCTTGAGCTCTACCTTGGGCAACAAAATCCAACAGTTGTGTCAACTTGTTGAGCTACTTGTTAAGGAAAATTCAGCCTCACCACCTCCCCCCCAAGAGGAAACACCTCCTAACCCTAAGGCAAATGCTCCAGCTAAGCAAATAGGTAAAGTGGTGGGGTATGAACATAATTCCACTAACTCCACCACCAAAAAGGGTGATAGGAAGGAAGAGCACCATGCGGTTCCTGGATGGTACTCTCCCGACCCTGTGATCCCTCATCCCCATATAAATAATAGATGTGACCCACCCAAGTTTTAATGAAATCTCATGTGCGCAACTCTTGTATTGACTTATGGAACATTATTGAAGAAGGACTCAAAATTGAGGATCCAACCAACTTAACAAGAAGAGAAGTAGTCAATAGTCAACTCAATGCCACCGCCTTGCACATGATCTGTGGCGCCCCGCAAAACCACTTCTAGAAAATCGCGTTGTTTTTGTGCATTGCATCATCATGACCGCATGCTCATGTCATCATGCCACATTGCATTTGAGCATCGTCATCATCATGCATTTGTTTGTCTGAAACTATTTTCGAAAAACATATTTGGTTTTCTAAATACCCCGCCTTATTTCAAAATCCAAAACCCGGGTCTCCGGATTATTTCGTTTCGTCTACCAATGGATTTCAAAAGCCCCGTTTTAAATAATAAAATATTTATTTTATTTTCAGGGGCAGCCATACCGGGCCGATCCGACCCAGTCGGCCACCCCCAGTACAAAACCGAGCTACCCAAAACTTTTCCTACCTAACCCTAACCTACCTAGTCCCCTGCCACATCACTCCCTCCAATCCCATGCCGCCACCTCACCACCCCCACCCTTTTTCCCTCCACCTCACCCAACACACCCTAGCCAGCCACTCACACCACACAGCCAACCGCCCATCCCCTGGCCCCAGCCCGACACGCCACTCCGGCCGACAACCCCACCTCGGGATCCCGCCCATCCCCTGGCTGGCCCACCCCGGGCCCCACCTCGCTTTCCCCTGTCCCTGCCACACCCCACCTTCCTCCCCGCGGTAGCCGCCCCCGTCTCTCTCCTACCGCCCTCCCGCACCGTCCTCTCGCGACCGGCCCGTCCTCCCCGTGACGGCGCCACCAACCCCGCCCTCCTCTCTCGAGCCCCGCGCGCCGCCGCCAGGCTCGCCCCGCCGGAGCCGTCCTCGCCTCCGCCGACCTCCACCTTCCGCCACACCGGGCCCCCGCTCTGCTCCGACCGACCCCGCCTCCTCCTGGTGCCCGCCGCTGCCGTCTCTCCTTCCCCCGTCCCTGCTCCCTTTTCCCTGTCGCCTCCCTCCCCTCTCGCAGAGCCCCGCGCCACCGCCTCGGGGTCCTCCTCTCCGCCTCTCCGGCCAACCACCGCGCCACCGGTCGCCTCCTCGTCGGCCGTCGGCCGCGTCTCCGTGCTCCCCGCCGAGCCCGGCGCCGTCTCGGGTCCCCTCCGCCCCGGTCGCGCCGTCGCGGGCCTCGGCCGCTCGCCGGCCCTCCCGCGTCTCCTCTGGCCGCTAGGGCGTGGTCCACCTCCTGCTGGCGCACCTCGCCGAGCCCTCGCCGCCGTCCTCGTCGTGCCCGCCGCCAGTACCTCGCCTTCCTCCCGCGTCGGTCCCGCAACCGCCTCCCTCCTCCTCAGTCCGCCCGACCGCGCCCTCTGCATCGCCCGGTCACGCGCCTCCCTCTCCGCCGCCTCTGGCCGCCGCAGGCACCCGCCTCCTCTTCCTCTGCTCGCCTCCGGTGGCCGTCCTCCGCGGTTCCGGCCAAGGCCGCCTCGACCTCCGCCTGGCTGCCACCCTGCGGACGCGCCCTGGTGCCGCCCTGCTCCGGCCCATTCACGTCGTCTCGTGGCCAGCGCCCGCGCAGGCTACCCCTCTGCGTGTCATCGGCCATCACCCTGCTCCTCCTCCGAGTCCGTCTCGTCGCGCCGCCGCGGCAGGCCCAGTTCCCGAGCCCGCTGGCATCTCCTCCATGACCGGCCGTGGAGCTCGTCCTCGAACCTTCTCCCTGTCGTCTGCTTCCTTGTTGTTGTACGCGTTCTATTCTTGTTTGCTGGCACACGTGTGATACAACGTGGTATACCTCTTGATCAGTTTGTGTCTGAGGCAATCGTGCAGCAGTGTGGAGTGATGCTCAAACTGAAGACGAAGATTGATGAATACGGATGGAATGAGTTCTGATGTATTCCCGAGCTTCGTGTGTCGGCAAGGGCAACCTCAAACCGCAAACCCCTTTTGTCAAACCAAGTCTGTCAACGACACGAGAAGTCAGGAGCCGATGAGGATGTTCTCAAACTCCGAAGCCCGATCCCTCGTCGAACCCCGAAGACCGAACCCGGCACGCCAAGTTCTTCCTCTCGTACCCGAAGACGCCGAGACCCGGACGCCAAGATCTCCACCGTGAGACGACAAGACCGATGACATGGCCCGACGACCGCGGATGCGACAGGATCGTCTCTCGGACGCCAAGTTCTTCGACCCCGGGGACCGATCCATCGGAACGCCAAGCCCTTCTTCCGAACCCGAGTTCTTCGTCACAGGCGTCAAGATCTTCTTCCCGGACTCGAAGACCCCGGTACCCGATCCACTCAAGTCCGCCTTCGATGACAAGATCGACACCGACCAGGGCGAATCCGATGCCCCCGACGCCAAACCAAGTCCTTCTTTTCGGATGCGACAAGTTCTACTTCCGTTGTCCGAGACCGATCCCGTCGAGCCGTTTCCCGCCCCCGACGAACCCTGAGACCGAACCCCGAACCCCCGGAACCAAGATCTTCCGAACCCAGATGTGTGAACCTTTTCCCGAGCCCTATTTTATAAATGCTATATATAAAACTTATTGCATATTAATTGTTCATCTCGCATGCATATTTGTGTGGTTTGGGGGGCATTATGCCGATTCACCTCATAATTAAATATGGAGTGTTTATGCGGGATATACTTGTATTATACCGCCTCCATTTAAATTGGTGTAGCGAATCGATGCCATGTTCCACCCTGTTATTACAACATTTAAATTGCGGGGTATCTAAACCATATGAACTTAGTAAATAATCGTCGGGGCCCCGGTTCCGCTTAATATTGCCTAAATGCATCGCACCTTTGCCATGTCATACATCATACATGCATCATGCCCGGTCTTCTGCCGTAATCTTAAATAGTCCATCCGGTGTTTCTTCTAGTGCTTTGCTTCTTCACGGATTAGGCCGATGAGTTGATGAGAGTGTCGACCCGATCTTCGGATGAACCTTCGGCAATGTTTTCAGGCGAGCATCTCCCCCTTTCTACCTATCTTACTTTTATAGTATTTATTCCCCCTGTTGATCTATTGCTACCTGTGTTGCGATGCTCTAGTTTTCGTGCCCGTGATATCCCTTGCAGCCTTATATTGCCTTGGACACATCCTATTACCTGTTGATTGGTAGATAGTTGGACCTGCGCGTCGTAGTCGCTTGCTCAAGTGCTGTTGCGTGTCGTCAAGTACCACAGTTGTTGGAGTGTGCCGCATGTTTAATGTTGGAGATGGTCATGGCTTTAATTATTGTTTAATAACTAAAACTGAAAGTAGGTAAATGCAGAGGCACAGGTGGGCAATAGATGTTATTTGGTTGTTAACCGTCCACTTGTGTCCCGTAGGACCCCGAGTTCTTGACACCTGTTCCGAGATCGAGCGTGCTAACCACAGGTGGGGTGTGTGGGCACCCCCATCGATTAGTACCTGATTTCAAAGTATTGTACCGGGGGCAACAATTAGTTTGGGGCTTTATTACTATCCTGTACTTATGCCATGCTTTACTGCTTTATTTAAATTGTGCGAGGTACTGCACCTGTACTGTTTAGGGCCGTGACACGTTTTCGCTGTATCGACAAGCCCAGTCACACTTTCGGGTTCCCAGTCGTTTACAGCCGTCTACACAAACCCTGAGTCCGTCTCGGAGACCGGCCGACTTCGTTACGGGTAGCTTAGTGGGGTGGCCCCCATGTACTTGCTTTGGGTCTGGGAAACGTCATGACTTAGGCCCCGCCGACATACCGATGGGTGTATGTTAACTGATCTGGCAAAAAGGGTCGAAGTGCGTGTGGATACTTTGGTGCACCCCTGCAGGGTTAAATCTTTTCGAAAAGCCGTGTCCGCGGTTATGGACGACTTGGAGCACAGTTCTCGATCATAGACAACTATAACTAAAGTTTACTGTTATAATTTGACTTGTATCCGATATGACTAGTAAACAGCTTCACTGCAACGGAATGGCTAAATAAAAGTACCAACAACTGCTGGGTTTTGGGATATCTCATGTTAATTGTATCTGACTAGTAAGTGTTGCAACTACAACGGAATGGTTAACTAAATCTGCCCACTGCTTATTATATCAGGATGACTCATGCTATCTATATTTGACTAGTAATTACCGCAACTATAACGGAATAAATAAAACTGCCAACTGTGTGAGTTCCTCGGTTGACTTCCTCGTTTGGTATCGAGGGGAAATACCAGGATGGGTATGCTTGGTGATAGTATTAGGGTGGTTCCGAATAGGTCTTTCTTATCCCTCTCTGATAGCCACCAGTTATATTGAGTCTCTATAGGTTGTTAGTGCATCCTGCGCTGCCGCTTCAGTCCACCACACCTATGTAGGCGAGGACCGCCGAATTCTAGCCTCGCCATGTACTGGCCTCAGTACTGACGCTCCTCTTTTTCCTTTGCCCTTTGTCGGCACCCCTTTTGTTTTAGCAGGTATCGACGTCGTTAGCAGGGATACCCTTCCGGCTTGGCCTGGGCAGGGTTATGGACGCCATTGGTTATTCTTCAGGGCTCTTAGCCCCATTTGCATCTTGTCCGTAGTCGGACGCTCTATCGTTTCCAAGGTGATTTGGATCTTTGTATTATATATCTGTATTCTTGACTCATGGAGTCGTTGATGTATATATCTGTTCTGTGGGTCCCCTCGAGGACTATTGTGTAATGTTATTACTTTGTTTTCCACCCTCACGAAAGTGCCTGGTGGGCGTCATTGAATCGTTTCTATGCGGGTTTGGCGGAAAAGGCTAAAACTTGCATAGGGCCGATTCGAGGGTGTTACATGATCCAACTTGGAGTGGGGCCAAAGGACTTTCCTCACATTGAGCACTACAATACCGCCAAGGAAGCTTGGGATGCTCTCATTGACTTGTTTGTTGGAAATGAGAGCATGAGAAGAAATAGATATGATGCCTTAAGCAATGAAGCTGAAGGTTTCTTTATGAAGGATGGTGAGGATCATGAAGACATGTATCGAACACTCAAATCCACAGCCACCACCTTCAGAAATGTTGGTGCCTCTCACATTGATGATGCTTGGATCAAGAGGAAGTATGTGAGAGCGCTCATGCCCTTCGAGCCTACTGACTTTAAGAGTCTCCAAGGAAGACCCAACTACCATCTCATGACCTCCAATTAAGTTATGCAAGAGATGGCGGCCTTCAAGGTTGTTGTCAAGAATGCCAAAGATGCTCATGCTTGTTCCATTGGAATGAGTAGTGGTGTCAATCTTTCCTTGAAGGCCAAGGTTGTGGAGTATGATGAAGAAGAAGGAAGTGATGATGCACTCTCTATGATCCACCCTGAAGATGTCAAGGTTGCTCATGGTGAATACATGGCTTTCTATGCAAGAAATTTCTGGAAAGATCCTGCCAAGGCCAAGATGGAGATGCAACGAAGAAGCAACCCAGGTGGTAGAAAAGAAAATGCGTCAAGATTGAGAACTTGCTTCAATTGTGGTGACCACTATCATTTTGTTGCCGGGTGTCCTTATGAGAATAGAGAAGACAGTGGTGGTGCACTCATATTGAAGAAAAATCCAAAGGCCCCTTTCAAGAAGCCTTTTTATAAGAAGAATGCCACCAACAAGAAGTCTGGTGACATTGCACTGCTAGCACGTGAAGAGTTCTCTTCCGATGATGAGAAGGAGGAAGAAGAAGAAACAACGAATTGTGTGGCTGCCATTGCTAGTACATCTACACCCACCTTCTCCATCTTAGATTCCCTAAATGAGAACACCTCCAACAAGAATGTCACTTGCCTTATGGCAAGAGCATCAGAGGTATTATCATCTCCTCTTTCCACGCCTAGTATCAATGATGATTTGAATGATGATATAACTCTTGAGGTGAAGAAGGAATTAGTTGCTTTCGATACTTATATGACTAACTTGCAAGGGGAGCACAAGAAGCATTTTGTAAATCTCTTGAACCAACTTGCTCACACACAAGAGATCCTTGATGAGAGATGTAAGCTTGAGAGGGAGCATCTACTTGAGATGGATGCTCTAATTAATGCTATTGAAGAAGAACAAGAGACTAGGGTGTCTCTTGAAGAAAAACTTGAAGTCCTTGATGAGGCAAATGATCAAATTATCGCTAAAATCATTAAGGAGCGTGATTATGCCATTTCTAAATACAAAAAGGCTAAAATGGACAAGATTGAGTTTGCTGTTGTTCATGACAAACTTGCCGAGGATTATAAGAAGCTTAACAAGGCTCACAAGGCCTTAGAAAGTGATCCCATGACTCTCAAAAAGTCTCGTGAACAACTTAAAACTCAATTAACTAATGTTGCTTCACCTAATATTTCCATTCCCCCTAATAGTACAAACATCCTTGAAGAAAATGCTAGGTTGAAAGGGGAGCTTGCAAAGGCAACCTTCCCCAAAGGTAACAAGTCTCTTGATGACCTTTTAAGTAAGCAAAGGACAAATAATGAGAAAAGAGGTCTTGGCTATGTTTCCAAAGCCAAGAAGAAGAAGAACAAGAAGAATAAGGCCAACTCCGCTCAACCAAAAGATAAGACCATTATGGGTAGTAATACCCAAAGTGGCAAAACAATGTCACAAGATAACTTTGCGGGAAGTGCTAACCCTCACTATATATTAATGCATAATTATTATGGTGATGTTTATGCATAATATGTTGGTCCATTGGATTGTTATATTACTTGGTCTATTTGGGTTCCAAAGACCCTTGTCACTAACAAAAGTAGACCCATTGAAAAATGGGTACCTAAAAATCTAGCTTGATCTTTTGTAGAACTATGCTTCCGGTGGGTCAAAGTGGGTGATTGATAGTAGTTTCACAAGTCATATGACCGGAAGCAAAGCAATTATGACGAAGATAAGGACAAATCAAGATCATATAACTGACACATATGCCGATAAGTCAAAATCTCAGGTAATGGGTCTTGGTAAAGTTGTGGTTGCACACGGTGTTACTCTCGTGGACGTCATGCTTGTTGAGACTCTTGTCTATAATTTACTTTCAGTCTCTGTCGTAGGCAAGATAGGTTTCACCGTCTTTATTGATAATATATTTATAGCTTAAACTTGGTGATTTGGGCTGATTTGAGGGCACTTGCCGCCCAGGCTGCAAACGGAGGTGGGCAGTCCGCGGCACCACCTAATTTGACGCACATAAAACCGTAGGTATACGAACGCACGTAGAGTATATCCCACATGCTTGGTCGATGGAGTCTCTCAAACGCCATGTTCTCGTGCGCCGCCACCGTGTATCCGCCGTCTTGGCCGCTGCACCATGATCTCATCTGCTTCGTACGCTTAGCTACCAGTATAATTTTTGCCCCCATGCGCATGTATGCTTTGACCGCATGTACGCTTAGCTGCTAATACAAGTTTTAGACTACCTACATACACGAGAGTTGTAGCATATACGTATACTGATACATTATACTTTTTCCATCTCAAATAGAAAGTAGGGAATTGTTTAAATTTGAATGCACTTATATAATAAATAGTGTGTAGATATATTTATAGCTTAAACTTGATGAGTTTGGGCTGATTTGAGGGCACCTTCCGCCCATGCTGCAAGCGGAAGTGGGCAGTCCGCGGCGCCACCTAATTTGACCCACATAAAACCGTACACGAACACACGTAGAGTATATCCCATGTGCTTAGTTGATGGAGTCTCTCAAATACCATGTTCTTGTGCACCGCCACCATATGTCCGCCGTCTTGGCCGCTGCACCATAACCTCATATGCTTCGTATGCTTAGCTATCAGTACAATTTGCCCCTATGCGCATGTATGATAATTTGTGTGTGGCATGTCCGGTACACCACCTCTCCTCTCCCACACCCGCGCGATGGTGCCACGCCACGCCAGGCGGTCCCCTCTCTCCCGGCCGACCCTCCCCTCAAGAGCCTCCCGCCCACCGCCGCCACCCAGGGCATCACCGGGCAAACATCTGGCGGCGTGGCGGCAGCGGCGACCCTAGCCACGATCTAGCGTGGCGGCGGCGGCGGCCGCACCCGCGTTGTTTCGGCGGAGGCGTCGTAGTTGGCGACGGATGGGGGTCCTTGGTCCATATGGCTGCACACGATGGCGGAATCCGTGCCTACGGGCCGAGATCTATTCCGTTCGCCGCCGATGCTGGCACCCAGGATCTCCGGGCCATGCTCGCGATGCTAGGGAGCTTGGGGATACTGCCCCTGGCATGGTGGTGGTGACTTCGTTCTCCATCGGAGTGGTCGGCCGGGCAATCATGCTGCTATGCGGTGGATCCTGCTAGTTTTCGGCGGGTAGCGCGGGGGATGCTGGCTCGGTTTCAATAAAGGGGGTGGTCCTCGGATCTCTCTCGCACCAAGATGAAGATCTACTTAATGTGTGTCTCCTTTGATCTGGCCGGAGTGTCTGGTTCCGAAAGGCTCTGCCAGCGAAATCCCATGGGCACATATGCCTGGAGCTTGCTAGATCGGATGGAATTCGGTCATGCGCACCTGTGTTTTTTGCTGGCTGTTTGGTTTTAGTGGGAGCATAGTGAAGCTCTGCTACCTGTTATCATCATGCGACATGTCTTTGACGATACACATGGTGAAGTCAGATGCGGAGAATGTCATGAAAGTAGAGATATGTGGGCGAGCTATGGTGGATTGAGTCTTTATGGCGATGAGGATCGAGCTTGGATATCTGTGACTCGCAGCAGCGTCTGTTAGAGGGGGTGACATCACAGGAGGAGTTCACAGTCTTACCTTGCAGGGTGAAAACCCAAGGTCTAGACTTCATTGGTTGTGCCTGACAATGGTCTTGCAGAAGACATTGCCTTGCGAGCGAGGACTTTCTTCAGGGTGAAAACCTAGATCTTTGATCGGGGGATGACAACGCTTGTGCACTGTTTCCTTGTTGGAGGCGTCGCTTTTGGAGGGGTTGGACTTCTGGTGTTGTTTTGGTGGTGGTAGTGTCGCTGCTGCTAAGGATTGGATTCCTGCAGCGGGACTTTTCTTTTTTGTAATTCTTTTTCTTTTTTTCGGCTGTGTGCATCCGTATTGCCATTAGAATACGCGTTGTTGCAGAGACTGGTGTAATTGGTATCCGTTTGATTTTAATATATGCTCATTTAAAAAAAAAATGCTTTGACCGCATGTACGCTTAGCTGCTAATACAAATTTTAGACCACCTACCTACACGAGAGATGTAGCATATACGTATACTGATACATTATACTTTTTCCGTATCAAATAGGAAGTCGGGAATTATTTAAATTTGAATGTACTTATATGCTAAATAGTGTGTAGATATATCTAAATAAATACAAATCTACGCCACATGTTTCAAAATAGAATGTTAGGAAGTTGCTTAAATTTGAATGTACCTACATACTAGTGTCTACGTATATCAAAATTTAGACAAATCTATATATGTATTTTATGTATTTTGAGACGAAAGAAGTAATATTATGCAGGACTAACTAGGCAAACACAGCCTCCACGAAACTTCTTACGAGTTTCCGTGAAGTCCCGCTTATCTTTTGCAAGCGCATGCGGTGTGTAAGCAGGCTCCCGCGAACCGTCCCACTCGCACCCTGACTTTCCGCGTGCGGTAACTCTGGTTGTTGGCATGTGCCACGCACGGTGGCTTGTTCCTTTGCGTGTGAGGTTGAGCCTACTTCAGTGGTCAATTTGGGTCGTATCCGATCATTTTTCTCGCGCTGCATCAACTGCAACGCCTCTCCTCTTCTGTTAAAAAAACGCCATCACCTCTCTCTCAATCCCGTGGTGGTGGCTAGATCTAGATGGCGTATGTGGGGAAGGCGCCGGTGGCAGTCTACTGTGACAGGACTGCATGAGGGCAGGTCACCAACGGTACAACATACAGACTACAACATATTTTTCGATTTCGACTATCGGAGCAGGAGGCTTCCGACATGGGAAGGTGCTCTTGGATGAGTTGCTTCTCGTGCTTCGGGTCGAGCTTGGAGGCAGAGGCCAAGAAGAAGACGGGGTGGCGATAAGGACGACACACGGAAGAAAGATCCAGCGACTTTGCTTCAAGAACAACCTTAGTTTTGTTTCTTTGAGACTACTTGACCACAAACATCTACAACCTATTGGCGTATTTGTTTATCAGCGATACTAAACCCACCAAAAAAAACCTATATATAAAACATTTGCATGTAACCATACCACCAAGTGTCAGAACGCACTATAGATGGCGCGGAGAAGCGCGCTTATCCATCTAGTGATATTGCGTTCCTCTTGTGGAGCAAGACTCTAAAGGTCACTTTTGTTGGGTACGTCGAAAATGACTTGTATGTGGTGAAATTTTCGGGAAAAACCACTACAAGTGCGATTTGTTTATTCGGAAAGGCCAATGTGGGGTGGTTATGGCATCGCCGACTAGCCCATGTCAATATGAGAACTTTGCAAAGCCTCGATAAGGGTGGCCATATTGTGGGACTAAAGGAGAATGTTTGTTTTGCCAAAGGTCATGTTTGCAGGGCTTGTGTTGAAGGAAAGATGCATGATTCTCCCCACAAGCCAAATAACATTATAAAGTCAAAGATGATCTTGGAGCTCCTTCATGTGGATATCTTTGGTCCTCCATCTCATGCTAGCCTTGGTGGGAAGAAATATTGCTTGGTGATTGTTGATGACTACTCAAGATATTCATCGGTATATTTCTTCAAGTTGAAGAGTGGGACCCAATATTACTTTATCGACTTCGTTAATATGGTTCAACATCAATACAATGTGCCCGTGCTAACAATAAGAAGTGACAACGGGACCGATTTCAAGAACTACACTTTAAATGGTTTTCTTAGTGATGAGGGGATAAAACATCAATATTCCGCTGCATATACCCCACAACAAAATGGTGTAGCTGAGAGGAAGAACCAGACCTTAATGGATATGGCAAGGTCTATGTTCGTAGAGTTTAAGTCTCCTTACAATTTTTGGGCGGAAGCAATCTCCACCGCGTGCCATGCATCAAACCGGATCTACCTTCACAAAGAGTTGAACAAGACGCCGTATGAAATACTCACCGGTAACAAACCCAACATTTCATACTTCCAGGTGTTTGGGTGTAAGTGTTTCCATCTCATAAAAGGTGTTCGTCTGTCCAAATTTGATTACAAAGCTTTAGAGGGTATTTTGTTGGCTATGGTCTCGATTCCCACACTTATAGAATCTATGATAAACTCTCCAGAATTGTCATAGAATCTTGTAGTGTGGTTTTTGAAGAATATGATGGCCCCCAAGCGGGGCATGTTGATGTTTGTGATGTACATGATGAAATACCTCAAGATGCCATAATAAGAATGGATGCAGGATTCATCCGCCCCATTGAGGAACCCCTTGTGGTGGATCGAGAAGAACTATGCTCTACTCATGTGGCGCCCTCATCTTCACAACTTCAACAAGCTCCTATTATTGAGGGTAATGATGACCCAAGCCAAAGACAAGCTGAGAACCCTCTCCATGATGACCAGGCTGAATGCGCTAGGCTGAATTGTCCACTCTCTCCCTTGACTAGATTATCCCGCCCCGCACAGTCAGTTGCTCAAGGCAGAATTATTCAGTCAGCTGTAAGATCATCTCAAAGCCTTTGAAGTAACTTGCCTAATCAAGAACAAGATCAACCTGTACCTCATGTGGATGAAGCTGAACCCATTATTGATCAAGGTCAAATTTATGGTCAAGATGAGGACCAGAATGATGAAGAGATCCCCATAAGGAACAACTTGGAGATCGAAACTCGTCGCAAAGCTAGAGTGGATAGAATATTAGAAAGAAGAGAGCACACCCTTGAGAATGTTCTTGGTGATCTAAGGAGTGGTATGTGTACTTAAGCTCAATTGAAGCATTTTGGTGAGCATCAAGCTCATATATCCATGGTGGAGCCAAATAAAGTGTGGGAAGCTCTTCAAGATTCTTATTGGCTAGAAGCAATGCACAAAGAGCTCAACAACTTTGAGACAAACAAAGTATGGAAGTTAGTAGAAAAGCCCAAGGAGTGCCGCAATGTTATTGGCACTAAATGGATATTCAAGAACAAGCAAGATGAACATGGAATTGTTGTGAGGAACAAGGCTAGATTGGTAGCACAACGGTTCTCTCAAATTGAAGGCATTGATTATGGAGAAACTTATGCTCTTGTGGCTCGCCTTGAGTCCATCTGTATCTGCGGTGACCCAGCATACCACTGCACGTGTAGTACACTATAGTCGTTGACATGACATCGTTCCATAAATATCACATCCCTCAGAGTGGTACAACAAAAACATTGCGGGTCCAAATTACAAACATACACACTTCATTATTATTACAATACCAAAAGTTCGAGACTTCAAGAGGTTCAAGTTTACAAACCAAATAACTTATTTCATAAGTTCAGCAGAAGAACGAAGAAAAACACAACGGTAATAAAGACGTGAGCTCAACAACTTATTCTATAGAGTTTGTGTTGCTCGGCTCAACCTAGGTAACTAAAGTACGGCCTGACAACTACTCTAACTCATTGTCTAGAGCTCCATAGTGTATCCCGTAGTCCACTCCTTCGATTCCACCGGATAGGTCCGGCTCTTCATAGTAGACGTCGTTCTGGACCTCCGTAGCATACACCTGGTCATCCTTCTGGCCCTCAGAGTCTAGCAAGGGGTTCAAAGGAAAGGCTGAGTAACAGCGTTACCCAGCAAGTTCACTATATGCAAGGTGGGAAGTTTGATGCTCTATCTACCACCTCGAACGATAAGTCCTTGGTACTATGTAGTTTTGGTAAACATTTCTTCAATGATTGATTTTAATTATCAAAAACTATGCCCATCAGCCTTCACAGGTTGACCAGAACTTCATGGAGTTCATTTCTTGCCGCGTTTGTAGCTCCTTCCCGAAACAGGGAGTAACATGTCACAATTCTTACACTCTGCAAAGGTGCGTTGCTTTACCCATAAGAGACCAACTCCTTGTTGCACAACCGGCATACTTTCTCGTCCACAATTCCATGATGTGGGGCCCAGTAGATGATCCAAGCCAATTACTGCCCACTTCGCGACCCCGCATGTCCCCTTGGTACTCCATGCCCACATCTTGAATTACGGCACTGGTTAGTACAAACCGTCAGATGCCAGAACTATCGTGGGACGTTGAGGGTTCCCACCCATACGTTGCATATCCTCTACGAATTACCAATAAATGCATGCTACGAGGATAACAGCCATGACCTGGCCATCCGGATGCATGCGAGAGGAAGGAGATATAACTGAATTCTCTGTCCCATTCCAAATCTTATGGTTAACGCGTAATATACGACGCTAGAATCACTGATGTCATGGGTTATTAAATCCTAGTTGTTTTGCAATTGGAATCTTAGATTCCCATGCAATTCTTAGTATTTATCATCACTTAGGATGATAATAGCATTTCATTTATTTGGGAAAATACTTATTTTTTGTCTTCTTTAGAACGTAGGTGATAACACACAATTTTCAAATACTTTCATAAAGACTCTTCAAAGGACATGAGCAAGTGATGAACTTGCCTTGTGACTGCAAGGTAGTGGAGTCGGATATTTCCAGCTGACCTTGAGCTCCGATTGCTACAGAAAACCATTATTTCCCGGTAAGGACAATATTTAAAAAAGCAATATGCAATGCATAGTAATGTCATGCAATGATTTATTTTCTTTCTTCTTTGCGTGTTTTACCTAGCTTTTATAGGTTTTAAGTTTCTTTTAGTTAATAAAAGAAAAGCATTATTTAAGAAATCATCAAATTCATATTATTTTGACATTTATCAATTTTATAATAACCAATATTATTTTAAGATTTTAAAAATGAATTTATTTAATTTTTAACTCTTTTAAATATTTAACTAAAATTCCCTTAAGGAAATAAGACTTTATTTCTATTATACATGATTTACTTTTCAAAAATACAAACTAGTATTTTTCTTTAATAGTACTTCCTTTTAAAATCTTAAAAATGAATTTTATTCAATTTTAAGTGTTTTGCATAATTTTATAAAATCCCAAAAGGAATATATCCAATTTAATAATAGATCTATATTTAATTGCTAAAATTTACTATCTAGTATTTTTATTGGATAAAGGATATTTTTTTGATTTCATAAATATATTGTTTGTATTTTTAGGATTTTTATTTATTTTTCTCGGGTTAATTTTGCTTCAGGGGTATATTTGTAAATATTTATTTTTACATATGTCTTTTGAGATATGGGCCCGGCCCACTGGGCTGCCCCGGCCTAACCGGCCTAGTCAAAGATCACCTAGCTATGCTGGGTAGCCCACCGGCCTAGTACCCCCACGCGCACACACTCTCTCTCACCCTATCTCTCGTGGCCCTCCCTAGCGCCCGATGCCATCGCCATTGCTGCGCACGATTCCGGCCAAGTCCGGCCACCGTGGCTACCGCCGCGGTGTAGGATGGCCAAGACGATGCTACTGAACATCGCTGTCCAAGCCGATTCGTTTCTGGTGCCCTCTTCTCTGGCCATGCTACCCTCTGCATGAGGCTAGGGTTAGGGTTTGTCATGCTCTAGCGCTCCCCCGTTGATGATGTGGTGCTTGTGGTGCTTCTCCTCCATGATCGCCACTGTTGTGTGCAGGTACAGGTTGCAGCGCCCCCTCGGGGTGTTCCCCGTGCCGCCACCCCTCAGCCACCGGCCTCCTCTCTTCTTCCTCTTCAAATAAGTTTATGAGGACCTCGAGTAAGTTCTTCTACTTCTCCTCTATGTGCTCTCTCTTAGCTCTAATCCTTGCTATGTGGTCACTCTGCTGATGTTGTTGGTGTTACCTTGTTCTCTGTCAGAGAACACTTGGTTGAGCAAGTTTAAATTGGTGTGTCTATCTGTGTGGCTATGATTGTGAGCTCACTCTTTTGAGTAATGATGCCTTACTGCTGGCTGATATAGCTGTGGCTGATGCTTTTGGTGTAAAACTTTTATGATCAAAGGCTCTGCCTTATGATAGATATTGAATGCTATTATAGATGATTCCTAAATCATTTAGGAAAATGATTAAGTGTTTTTAAAAGATGAGGCTTAGGCTTGTTCTCCAGAAGTGATGAACCTGTTGGTATAGAGGTGCTACCCAGTTGGGGATGTGCCCTGTACCAGTAGCTATGATGAGTATCATCTAGTTAAAACTAGATCCCCTGGTCTATGATGCTGGTCTGAGACCATCCTCAAGTAAAAACCCCTTGTTTTTTACTTGATGGCTTATTTCTTATGTATGTATCATGTACTTGCATGATCAGATCCATATATAAACATGATTACTCATATGAATATGATCCATATTCACTATTTGATTGGAAATGTTGGGGATTACCCTTGGTAGCCTTGTGCTGGCTTGTTGCTGCTTCCCCTTTGCCTTTGTATTGCTCCTCTTGGTGTTGTTGCTCTTGTGACCTTGCTGTCCACCCAATGCTTTCCCCTCCTCAAGTCACCATCTTGGCTGGTGATGCATGGGTTTTCTGTGGTGGAAAATGGTTTGATCTAATGCTACTATGGTAAGATCCGGTGCTATTCTTGTGCTGTTCTTGGTTGTGCTGGTGACAAACTGTGGCTTAGCTTGCTGTGAAGTGAGCAGAAGAGCTTGCTTTGCTCTATACGGCTGTAACTTGGGATGTCCCTTTGTCCTCTGCCATTGACACCTCAATGTATGCATTTAGGTGTGTAAGCTGCTACTCTACTTGCTTTGGCTGTGGATGAGATCAAGTAATTGGACTTTTACTGTCTACCCTTTTACTTGTTACTTGCCCTGGTGAAACTTATCACTTGCCTATTTGGCTTATATTGTGATTCTAGAACTATTTACTTATAAGAACAGATACTGCCCTTTGGTGAAACTTTCCCCTTCAAATTACTCGATGATGTAATATGAACAGTGCACTTCACTGTTCACCACCGAGAGTAAAACTAATCACTAACATTTTTTATTTCTTTGTTTAGTGGTTTATCTTATTTTGCAGGAACAAAGCATGGATTGTCAAGATATAGTATAGGAATAGATGGATAGGTTGTGTTGTAATTTCCCTTTATTCTTTTTGTAAATAATATTGTAACAATATTTCTATGATTAAATAAAGATTCATTTTATTGGAATTTCTTCCTTGTAACTATTTGTCTTGATGTAATGATCTCTATTTGTAATATTGATTATAGAATAAAGAAAGAATAATAATTCATTTCTTGTTTGTATTTACTTGTCTTAAATTTATATTGTTGTTTAATATATCTATAATATAACCAAACAATGTTAATACCTATTTTGGAAAATCACTTAATGATTCTAACTTCTAATTTTCAAATATGATTCAAATTATGTGAATTCAAAATGTTCCCCCCAAAACACAGTAATGCCTAAAGGTGATGTCAAAATTTATAGCAATCACCTCATAGATCTATTCCTACCTCTAGATAGTGAAAGAAACTCTGATCTCTTTAGGTTTTTGTTTGGCGAAATATTTACCCTGATTTTACAGATGAATGCATGCATATGCACAAATTCCTATTTCTACCCTTCGTTGGTTCCTAAATGCTGGGGTGTTACAGGCTTCCCCCCTTAAATTAAACTTCGTCCCGAAGTTTGCTTTGTGTACCTGAATAGTTCAAGATATGCTTTTTTTAAGTCATTCTCTTTCTCCCAGGTAGCTTCTCTCTTTGGGTGATGTTCCCATTGTACCTTGCAGTATTTGATTGCCTTGTTTCTCAACCTTTTCCAGTTCTCTTCCAGAATTTTAAAGGGTTTCTCCACATAAGTTAAATATGCCTGTAATTCAACTTCTTGATGTGTGATTGCATCATTAGGAACTTTAAGAAATTTCCGTAATTGCGACACGTGGAAAACATTATGAACTTGAGCCAATTTTTTTGGTAACTCAAGAGCATAAGCTATTGTTCTGTTCTGACTCAGTATCTTAAATGGTCCAATATATCTTGGACTCAGTTTTCCTTTGACTCTGAATCTTTTAACTCCCTTCATTGGACTTACTTTGAGATATACCATATATCCCACTTCTGGATGCCATGATCTTCGACTTTGATCAGCATAACTCTTCTAGCAACTTTGAGTTATCTTCAATCGATCCCTAATAATATCGATGACATCTTGCTTCTCCTTGATATAGTCTGGTGCAAATTCCTTGCCACTACCAGGTTCATACCAACATATTGGTGATCTACATCTTCTCCCATAAAGTACTTGATATGATGCAGCTTTCAGACTACTTTGATAGCTATTGTTATAAGAAAATTCTGCCAACGGTAGATGATCTTCCCACGAACCTCCAAAATCTAATGCACAAGCTCTAAGCATGTCCTCCAAGATTTGATTGGTCCTTTCTGTTTGGCCTCCAGTTTCTGGATGATAGGCTATGCTGAAATCTAACTTTGAGCCAAGTGCTTCATGTAATTGTTTCCAAAATGCTGAAGTAAACACATATCCTCTATCTGATACAATTTTCTTGGGTACTCCGTGCTTACTTACTATCTCTTTGACATAGATTTCTACTAACTTCTCGGCATTATCCTTTTGGTTTACCGGGATAAAATGTGCATTTTTCGTGAATCTATCCACAATCACCCATATCATATCCTTTCACTTCGGCGTCATAGGTAATCCTCTGATAAAATCCATACCAATTTCTTCCCATTTCCATTCCGGAATTTCTAAAGGTTGTAATGGTCATGCTAGACTTTGATATTCTGGTTTTACCATTTTACAAGTATGGCATTCAGATACATACTTTGCAATATCTCTTTTCATGTTATTCCACCAGAATAATTCCTTAAGATCCATGTACATCTTCGTACTTCCAGGATGAATTGAATATGGTGTTTCATGTGCTTCTTGGAGTATTATCTCTCAGATCTCCGGTACATCTGGTACACAAAGACGGTGTTGGAACCATAAAGATCCATAATCTCCTAGGTGAAAAACTGATTTTTGTCCTTTGGAAATTCTTCTGATTTCTTTAGCAATATATGGATCATCAAGTTGATGTTGATAGATCACATGACGAAGATCACTGCTTTTATCTTCTAAAACCTTCATGGTTGCTAGGCCTACATAAACTTTTGTCCTCAAAAACTGTATTTCTAATCTTTCCAAATCCATTTGCAACTCTTTTGGCAATTCTCTATTGATAGGTTGAATATCCGTACTCTTCTGACTTAGAGTATCTGCTACTACATTTGCTTTTCCTGGAGTATAATTAATTGTAAGATCATAATCCTTGATCAACTCCAACCATCTTTTTTGCCTCATATTCAGCTCCTTCTGAGTAAAGAAATATTTAAGACTTTTATGATCCGTGTATAGTTCACATCTTGCTCCATAGAGAAAATATCTCCATCCCTTTAAAGCAAAGACCACTACTTCTAATTCCAAATCATGAGTTGGGTAGTTGACTTCATGTGGTTTGAGTTGTCTAGACCCATAAGCAATTACCTTGCGATCTTGCATTAGCACACATCCTAGTCTTTCTTTGGATGCGTCACAATATACTGTGTAATCTTTTCCGGTTTCCAGTATAGCTAAGATTGGTGTGGTTGTTAATATGGTTTTTAATTCCTGAAAACTTGCTTCACACTTATCATCCCATATGAATGGTGCATTCTTTCTTAGCAATTTGGTCATTGGTCCAGCTATCTTGGAAAAACCTTCAATGAATCTTCGATAATAGCCTGCCATGCCTAAGAAACCTCGAATATGTTTCACATTGGTTGGTTCATTCTATTCCAATACTGATTGGACTTTGGACGGGTTTACCGCAATTCCATCCTTACTAATCACATGACCAAGGAATTCTACCTTGTCCAACCAAAATTCACACTTGCTGAATTTAGCATCCAACTTATGTTCTCTCAGAATTTGCACTGCTATTCTCAAATGATCAGCATGCTCTTCTTTATCCTTAGATTATATCAAAATATCATCAATACACACTATGACTGTTGGGGATCGGTGCGGAAAACAAAAAATTCCTACGATGTAACCCCAGAAACTGCCTAGGATCTATCTATGTAGTAATGCGGCAACGGCCGGAGCGTATAGAATACATACCCTTATAGACCGTACGCGGTTAACGTTCCGCGGGGAACGTGGTTGGTGTAGTCGTACACGTAGCCGACATCAAGGTCGCGAAGCTCCTCGCAGATCACCCCTTGCTCCTTCGTCATCTTCATCGTGCAACAGCTCCGGCTCACGACATTTAAGCGCCCCAAGTGTTGCGCCTTATGTCTTCGTACACATCCGGTGCACGATGAGACCTCCGGCTCCCCGATCCTGCCAGGAGTGCGGAAGTTGATATCCGGCTAGGAATCCCTGCAGCGCAACGGCATACTGCAGGTGTGCCTCGATCGCACAGCTCATACTTGGGGCCATGGTCACAAGGTATAGAGAAAGGGAGGGAGAAAGTCAACCAAAGGACTTCTCAAGTTGTGTGTTTAATCCCACCCATGGGCACCCCTTTATATAGGCGGAGGAGGTGTGCCCTCCCCATTAGGTTAGCCATGTGGGACTATTAGTTAAAGGAAAATAAAAGGAATTTTCGTCCTGGCCGGATGGGCCAAAAGTCAGCCCAATAGCCAAAACAGAAAATATCTAAATAAAAAGAAAAGGGAAAAGCAGCAGCAGCAGCCAGCCAGCCGGGTGGGCCGGCTCCACATCGGCGGCCCAGCTGGCGGTGCACCAGCGTCTAGGCGCAGGTGGGCCTCGGCGCCCTGGTGGCCCAGCAGGCGACGAGGGGAGAGGCAGCCCGGGGTGGGCCGGCCTGGCGGACGGCGGCCCAGGCAGCGCCCGCCGCCCAGGTCCTCACCCAGGTGGGCCTGGCGGTGACCGCGGCCCATGCAGCGCCTAGCGCTTTGCCTCCCTGGGCGGCGCGAAGTATTTGCCTCCCCATCCGCCGGCGCAGCCCAGCTCTGTACCGCCCCGTGCGGCGGCTATTATTTGCCGCCCACGTGGGCCTGTGTTGTTTTTCCTTTTCTATTTATTTCTCTACAGCTTTTATTCTAGGCCTTTTCCCTCCGGGATTTGGCCTAATATAAAAGTTGCCTTTGTAAATTTTAACTTAAATATTATTTAGAATATATTAATTCATAATTAACATATAATAAATATATATTTAAATTCCCATTTATCCGAAAACACTTTTCCGGTCTTTTCCTTTATTCTTTCTCCGAACAACTTTGGATCTCTCCGCGGAACAATTCCGGCTTTCTCTCTTTCTCTACTATGATTCCATCTTACGAATGATCGCTCTCATCGTACCCTTAAGTGTATCCTCTCACGGCTCGGGAATGCTCTAGACATGATCTATATCAATGATCAACAGAGGGACCAGAGATGTCCATGTGACCCCTATGCATTCCTGATGACAATGTCGTTTGAACCGTCTAAATGTAGCATCATCTTCTTTTTGTTTCTCGATACAACTTGTCTGATATCCGATCATTGGTATCCCATACCTTTGTTCAATCTCGTTCACAACAAGTTCTGTTTTTTTGTTACCGTGATATTACATCCCCATGACCTAGTCACATGTTGCAACATTTATGGATGTAATCTCACCAAGCCGACCGTATGTATCTTTACCCGTCATGTGGGTAAACAAATCCCGGTCTTGCAGTCACATGTCATCTACTGTTCCTTCGGAATACCCAACATACACCTTTATGGCCACCGTATTACCAGATGACAGTTGATGCAGTCTAAGCAGCCTAGGGAAACAATGAGTAATATGAGCTCACGGTCTAAGGAGAAGGAGTCTAGGTATAGCTGTTGCAACAATGAACTATATGACTTGATCGTGTTACAATCCTTCGAGGAATGTCCAATCACATCATTCTCCAATGATATGATCCCGTTGTCAGTCGGCATAAATTCCCATGATCTTGAAACACAGATCATCTTCGTGACCAACGAACTAGTATGAATAGAGGCTACTAGGGACTTTGTTGTTTCATACCACACCTGTACCAATGTTTCTACTTGGCACAGTTATAGCACAATATGAAACTATTATAAACTAATTAAGATATGACAATAAAAACCTATTTATTATTTGCCTCTAGGGCATATCTCCTTCATTCTCCCACTTGCACTAGCGTACAAATAACCTAGCTTGCATTTTACTCATATAAACCATATACCATATGCGTTTACAGATCATGCATGCTCATGGGAAACGTCATGTCCATGTTCTGTTTTACCAGATCATTATGTCTTTTGCAAATTGTTAATGTCTTCCTAATTTGACATTCACACCATTATCTTATAATGGGTCGAAGTATTTGTTTGGCAACAAAGTGAGACTTTGTTTCTAGTGTTTATGATGACGGTCGTTTTCACCGTTATCATCTAAACTTTGAAACACACTTTGCTATCCTTTGTGTATATACTATAGTCATGGCAGCAGAACAAGGCCGAATTCCAGGAGCTTACAGTGACGTTAGATCAACCTCGAGGGCTTTCTCATGGGCACTGGGCCCTAGGACACATCATTCTACGTTAAAAGCGAACTAGCCCCACCATAACATTATACATCACATCAGATGGAGCTTTTATACTTCTATATCTATGTAGATCATAGTGCATGAAATGCAACTATGCCACTTAGATTGCTTTTTGCCATTTATGTACAAACTTAATTCTGGTTCAGTGATCAACTCAGGAATCACTTAAAGACATGTTCTTCCAGTTAAGAGCTAGTCCTTCCAACCAGAATCTTGGGTCACATTATGTCGAGTATACAACATGGTTATATGAAAGAACCTATAACTGAGGCATAGGAGATGCAACACATCTCTTTCTTTCAACCATAGTTGCAATACTAACTCAATGCTTCATATAGTAAGAACTACTTTCTCACCTTGTTATATTCTAAACTTCTTCGGAATCTTGCTTAGGACATTCTGAACATCTTTCATAATCAAGTCCAGGGAGCATTCGACATTTAGTGTTTATTAAACTCACCAATCTATCTCGATAGATCTTATTGTTTAATAACTTCAACTTCATCCTAACTTAAATATTATTAACACCAATCACATCATTCATATATGTTGTCCACATATCCTAGAATGATTTTACGCTCCCACTCAAATATGACATTCATGTTTGAGATCCAGGGATTTCACTTAGCTCCCACTCAAAAATATGTCAGCTACATATTATGAATTAGCCAAGCTGATTTGCTCCCACTCAAATCTAGGTCCTCTCGATAATCTTGGATATTCCAAAATTCTTTGATCATCATCAAACCGAGAATTCCACCAACGAGATTTCAATGACTATTCATTTCTTGTACTTAGGTCCATCGCGCTTGTTTGTATTTCGTAGGGATGTCTTGTTCAAAAGACGACAAGTGAATCAATAATATAATTCCACAAACCTGTAGAATATGTAGTTGGATCGTACTTCCTTTAGTAAAAATATTCACTTGAAACTTTATGATCATTATCAATAGTTTCTTCTCTATTTGTAGAGTTTGGTTTCACAAAACAAATTCCGCTGCGCCACTCAACAATTCGGAGGCAAGGTCAAATACCTTGTTTTGATCTTTTACTTTCTTCCACCTGTATCTTCATCAAGACACATCAATTTAGGACAACAGCAAGTTTTCCCCTTGTGGAAGATGCATTCATAGCTTCCTAAGAATGCTCTACAAAGACTTATTTATTCACCACGATTTCGTCTTATCGAAATCTCCAGAAACTCGAACTTGCCATAAGTCTTATGGTGTTGTTTCCACGAATCTTTAGATGTTCCTTTGTATTTCAAATGAGTGTTTGCTTATTTCGATCTCTAACTCTAAATGACAACTAAAACCCTGATAAGAGATAATATTATACCATATGTATCTAATACATAATGATTATGATGTTTAGATATTTCAACATAGTTTGAATTCGTCCAATTATCATAGTTTGTGAAACATCTTTGACAAGTCCCTTTTATGCTAAACTTAACTTGAATACCTTAGTCATGTCGATCAAATCGAAGAGACTTGTTAATTCAGTTAATTCAATATCCTATTTAGTTATGAACTCATTTGAACAATTCAAATCATTTCAGACTTATGTTTCATTAAATAAATACGCTTATTCACTTAAGTCCACAATTAACTAATGATTTCCACTATTTGTTGAAAATATGATACATCACTATGTATAAGATTCAACATTTCTTTGCATATCACCCTTTTACCAGAATGCGGAGTTTTAGTCATTCTGCCCAAGGAGGCATGATTTTGCAAAGTCTCTAGATTAAGCATCTAGGACCCCGATCTTTCATAAAGAACCTGCAATAACCAAAATGACTTAAACTATAGTGTCATTTCATTATTAAGCTTTGGATATCTTTTAGCATTCTAATACTTTATAAAAGTTTAAACTATTATCATTAACATAGTGATGAAAATAACTTGTTTATAATCATAATGTGACCATAATGGTATTGTTCATAAGAATAGTACAAACTGGCTTGTAACTTGTTCATATGAATAATCGTCTTGCCAAAAGCAAGACACACAAACTAGGATTACAAAATTATATTCAAGTCCACTAATCCAAATGATAAATTTTGAGGAAAAAGGTGATGTCGGCCATCAACTGATTTATTTGCCGTCATCAAGTCACTTGCCTCAAAACCAGCAATTCTCAAGCAGATCCTCCTGTTTTCACAAAACGGGACAAGTATCAAATACTTTGCAAACTGCAACGAGTTTTGCAAGAACCACATTTATAATTTGTATATCTTACATATACCTTTTCATCCATGACCTCCATTTGCAATCAAGCCTTTCCAAGAGTTCTCAACTCTAATGCAAGATTGCTAAGTGTTTCTCCAAACATTCCGGAGTCATCGAATTATCTCCTAATGGTTATTGTATCAAGAAGAGAAGATCACCTTTTACGAGGATATCCCTCAGGCGTGGGTATTAATCTATGAAGTTGGACCCTTTTGCTAAGTTCCAAATAAAGCAATATATTCCCATGGTCGCAAAGGACCTCAATGGGATAGGACAAGGTCTACTAAGATATTTGTAAACAGACATCTAGACTAAGTTTATAATAAGAGATCAATTTATAATTGGTCTCCACTAAAATGGTCATCCCCTGGACGATTTTAGTGTTCGCATGATCCCTATCCTCTGCACCTCCCTCGATCGTAACGGCCATCAGTGCATTATCAAAGGTAGGCATTCACTAATGCCAATCACATCATCCATGTGACTCATGCTCGATCTTTCGATCTCTTGTGTTTCGAGGCCATGTATGCACATGCTAGGCTCGCCAAATCTAACTTGTGTGTATTCGCTATGCAACATGGCTTACACCCACTGTATGCGAACATAGATATGTCTGACACACAGGCCTATAACCCTGGATCGCCTCATACCGAAGAACTTTCTTGGTGGTGCACACACAAGGGGAACACGGAACATTGGAATTCAATAGGGAGTATCTTATTTGCTACCATTGAGTATCTAAATACTAGCACACAATAAGATGTAAAAACTGGTATCAACATCATATGTACAATGTGATATGATATGGTGTTTCTTGCGCCTTGATCTCCATCGAGCGCTCCGGCATGATCTCCATCTTGCCCTTGGTTTGACGCCAAGTCCACGACGCCTCCACCAGATCGTCCATCGAAACAATGACTATCACTATACTACTTAGTAACAGAAAAGTAAACTACTTTACCTTTGTAATGACCAATACCATATCATAATCACATGCCCCTACAAAATAAAGTTAGACGCCTATACTTTATCTATTGCAAGTTTTACGTGGTTGTAAGGGCTTTCGCACTAGAACCGTTTCTAAACTACGAACTTTCCAACCACAACATGGATCCGACAGTTGTCTCCATTACACCCCTTTCGGAGCCCTCCGTTGTAAATGCTATATCAACTATTGAATGAGAGACAGACACCCGCTAGCCACTTATACGATACAAGCCGTATGTTGAGCGTGGAACCAGTCTTGCGTACGAATACGCGTAAGGTCGGTCCGGGCCGCTTCATCAAACAATACCGCGATATAAACAAGTACACATTAGAGGGTAACAACTAAGGGAACAATGCTCGCACAAAACTTGTGTGTACTGGCCGTACAACACTCCTACGCATAGATCGGCTCTGATACCACTGTTGGGGATCGGTGTGGAAAACAAAAAAATTCCTACGATGTAACCCCAAAAACTGCCTAGGATCTATCTATGTTGTAATGCGGTAATGGCCGGAGCGTATAGAATACATACCCTTGTAGACCGTACGCGGTTAACGTTCCGCGGGGAACGTGGTTGATGTAGTCGTACTCGTAGCCGACCACAAGGTCGCGAAGCTCCTTGTAGGTCACCCCTTGCTCCTTCATCATCTTCATCGTGCAACAGCTTCGGCTCACGACATTTAAGTGGCCCAAGTGTTGCGCCTCGTGTCTTCGTACACATCCGGTGCACGATGAGACCTCCGGCTCCCCGATCCCGCCGGGAGTGCGGAAGTTGATATCCGGCTAGGAATCCCTGCAGCGCAACAGCGTACTACAGGTGTGCCTCGATCGCACAGCCCATACTTGGGGCCATGGTCACAAGGTATAGAGAGAGGGAGGGAGAAAGTCAACCAAAGGACTTCTTAAGTTGTGTGTTTAATCCCACCCGTGGGCACCCCTTTATATAGGCGGAGGGGGTGTGCCCTCCCCATTAGGTTAGCCATGTGGGACTATTAGTTAAAGGAAAATAACAGGAATTTTCGTCCTGACCGGATGGGCCAAAAGTCATCCCAATAGCCAAAACAGAAAATGCCTAAATAAAAAGAAAAGGGAAAAGCAGCAGCAGCAGCCAGCCGGGTGGGCCGGCTCCACACCGGCGGCCCAGCAAGCGGCGAGGAGAGAGGAGGCCCGGGGTGGGCCGGCCTGGTGCGCGGCGGCCTAGGCAGCGCCTGCTGCCCAGGTCCTCACCCGGGTGGGCCTGCCGGTGACCGCGGCCCATGCAGCGCCTAGCGCTTTGCCGCCCTGGGCGGTGCGAAGTATTTGCCGCCCCATCCGCCGGCGCAGCCCAGCTCCCTACCGCCCCGTGCAGCGACTATTATCTGCCGCCCACGTGGGCTTGTGCTGTTTTTCCTTTTCTATTTATTTTTCTACAGCTTTAATTCTAGGCTTTTCCCTCCGGGATTTGGCCTAATATAAAAGTTTCCTTTATAAATTTTAACTTAAATATTATTTAGAACATATTAATTCATAATTAACATATAATAAATATATATTTAAATTCCCATTTATCCGAAAACACTTTTCCGGTCTTTTCCTTTATTCTTTCTCCGAACAACTTCGGATCTCTCCGCGGAACGATTTCGGCTTTCTCTCTTTCTCTACTATGATTCCATCTTACGAATGATCGCTCTCATCATACCCTTAAATGTATCCTCTCACAGATCGGGAATGCTCTAGACATGATCTGTATCAATGATCAACAGAGGGACCAGGGATGTCCATGTGACCCCTATGCATTCCTGATGACAATGTCGTTTGAACCGTCTAAATGCAGCATCCTCTTCCTTTTGTTTCTCGATACAACTTGTCCGAGATCCGATCATTGGTATCCATACCTTTGTTCAATCTCGTTCACAACAAGTTCTATTTTCTTGTTACCGTGATATTACATCCCCGTGCCCTATTCACATGTTGCAATATTTATGGATGTAATCTCACCAAGCCGGTCATATGTATCTTTACCCGTCATGTGGGTGAAGAAATCTCGGTCTTGCATTCACATGTCATCTACTGTTCCTTCGGAATACCCAACATACACCTTTATGGCCACCGTATTATCAGATGACGTGTTGGGGGATACCCCCGGATAGGGTCGCGCCGGGGTATAAAGGCCGAGTTAGCCGAGGTACGGCAAGGTCAAAGCAGATGCTGGCCGAGTCACCTCGAGGCAGGCCGAATCACGGGGTAACCCGTACCAGGGGATGTCCACCTAACTGGGTCTCATCCGACTTATATCGTAAGTCGGTGAGATGTATCTAACTTGTATGCAGGAACAGGTATGGCCGGATCATCTAGGTACGATCCGGGTTATAGCAAGCTTACAAGAGAAGGAAGGTATCTCGCTGGTCAAAGGGTGACCACTGTACGCAGAGCGTGAGCAAAGCAGACAGAGGCCAGGACCACCGAGGCGTGGCCGACAAAGGTGACGAGGCCAGTGCCGGATGACGCGGGCGCCGCAGAGGCTCACGTAGCCTCTGCATGGATGACGCTGGGTTAAAGTAACCCGGTCGGCTTACTATTTTGGGAGGAGGCATATTCCCTGGAATATGCCTCCACGTATGCCCTAATTGGAGACCTAGCCACCCCTATATAAGGTGGGCTAGGCCCTCTATAGAAGGGGTTGATCTCTAGTTGGTTGAGTTTCACAGAGTTCCTAAGGGCGAGCTAGTGGTGAGAGTAAGAGAGTTCCTTCTTCCTCCTCTCCCCAATACAGGTCAAGGAGCACTTGTAATCTCTAGAAGTGAATTGAATACAAAGCTACTGTGTGTGGAATCACCACACTATCCCTCCCTGGATTCCCCTAGTGCATTTAGTCCCCACCTTTAGCCTATCCATGGCATCTGCCGTGACACCACCATGACAGTTGGCGCCCACCGTGGGGCTAGCGGCGCTAGCAGGGGTGAAGATCCGGACGGGAAACCTCATCGGCACCGGCGAACGCATCGTCTCCGGGCTTGTTCAGCACTTTGGAGCGCTGGACTTTGTCAGCGACAACGCCGGCTACTTCGGCAAGCGTCCTCTTCCGCGCAACGACCTCTTCGTCAAGCTCAGCGCGCACAAGGTCTACGTTGCTGTCGATGTGTTGTGCGTTCATCTGTGGCACGTCGTCGAAGGAGGCGAGCCACCCCTTAGCGTGGTTCACGGGGCGCGTATCACTCGCTCCCCGGACCGTGCCAAGGTGATGATGACTGTGCCTGGCGCTAGCGCAAGCAAGGATCCCACACCAGATCCAGAGGTAACGCCTAAGGCACCGAGGAAAAGTAGAGGTCCTCCACTAGAGAGGCCAGAGAATGTGTTGTAGCAAGCGATGGATAGCTTGGCAAAACCAGTAGCAGCAGCGGTAGATCCGGCTCAGGCATAGGCCGAGCTAGAGGAAACTAGGCAAAAAATACTAGAGGGTGCGAAAAAGATAGCCGTGGCTCAGCAGTCATTGAACATGACACTGCGTGAGTACGCAAAGGCAAATAAAGTAGATGCTGTAAAAGTGAAGGGGAGAAACCTCATGAGTTAAATGAACAAAGAGGGAGATACTAGGATTGAGGAGTCAGAGAACTGTTTATCTGTGGGGCTGCCGAAGTATAGTACCCCGGCGAAAAACCTCAGAGCAGCAGATGCAGCTGCGTCCGAGTTAGAGGGTCTTACGGGTGAAGCCCGTCAGAGACAGCAAGATAGGGTCAATGAGTTGGTTCGGATCACGAACAGACAAAATGAGGAATTGCTCAGGGCTAACCCGGAGAGAGCTGGGGCCTCTAAGATCGTTCATTCGGCGGTGGGTAACCCGGAGAAATCCGCTAGAGCTGCATCGTCTCCTCATGGTGGTCCTAGGAGAGAAGAGGTAGTAACCTCAGCCAGGAGGAACAAACAGATAGTCCCGTATGACCCGGCAAGGGCAGGGAAAGGAAAAGAAGTACAGAGAAACAAAGATCGACGAAGTGTGAGCCGAGGTGAAGCTGGCCAAGGTAACCGCGACCAAGGCAATGCCGGTCAAGGAAATGTTGTAAATGGCAATGCCGGACAGCGCAACTCGGTAGGAGCAGGACAACCGCAGCAGCGGAATATACCAAGGCAAGAGCAAAGTGCCGGCCGAGGTATGCAACAAAGAGGTGCTCCGCGGGAGCAAGACCAATATAATGATGGTGATTCAGAAATGGTGAACGCGGGATACCCAAGGCCGGACGATCATGTGATAGGGTCAAGATTGGGAAGCAGAGATTTGATGCCTGATGATGCCAGATTAAAACTGGATCGACTGTATAGGTCAGAGCAGATTGAATGTCAAGGTCCCCCGGGTCCTGTGTATTTTGGGCCCCGGATCATGAAGGAACCTCCGGTACCAAACTTCTAGCTACCTAGGGGCACTAAGACATACGATGGCAGCACAAAGCCGGAGGATTGGTTGATTAACTATGCCAAAGCGGTAAAGATTGCTACATGCAACTTGAGACGGGCTGTGAGATACGTACCCCAGATGTTGGAGGGGCCAGCGAGGGTATGGCTAAACAATTTGCCGCCCGGAAGTATCAACTGTTGGATCGATTTTGAGGAAATGTTTATCAGCAATTTCTCAAGTACGTCTCAGAGGCCGAATAGGCCACAGACCCTAGCAATGTGCAATCAGAAACCGAACGAGACGGACTGGGAGTTCTTAACCCGGTGGTGTACCGTGCGAAACTCATGTGAAGGTGTGATTGAGTCACAGGCCATAGCATGGTTTGCGCAAGGGTGCAGATATGCGAGCATGTTGTGGCAAAGGTTCCAAAGGGATATGCCAACTACATTGGCAGAGACAATCCGGATTGCTGATTCATATGCTTTGGGTGATCCGACTCAACCCAGGCTCGTGTCAAACGAGTCAAATGAGGAGTACTACCAGAGAGATGGAGCTAGGTCATCCTGGAGGAATGACTACCGGGGTAAAAGAAGAGATGACAGACCGAATTACCGGTACAGTTCACAACAAGTTACTGCTGTGAATCAAGATCAACCCGGAGCAGGGGCAATCAACATCAGAAAACTGGAGGGCAACAATGGACACCGAGAAATGATGGCAAGCAAACTTGGACGCCAGAGCAGAAGAAACAGTGGCAAGAAAAGAAGGACCGTCGGAGATATACTTATGAGTCAATGCTAGATCAGCCGTGTAAATTTCACACGCCAAATCCGAGTAACCCGGCGGGTCATACAACAAGGCAGTGTGAGTGGATGCGTAAGATAGAACAAGGTGGTTCGGGGAATGCTCAGGCACCTCGGAATGATCAACCTCGGCAGGAGTTACCCCGACAGCAATTGCTCTCAAGAGCGAACACGCAACAGCTAATGTTGCCTCCCCCTCCGCCGAGGTATGACAACCACGAGAGAAGGGATGCAGTGCATCAAGTGGAAGACCAGCATCAACCAGAACAGAGGTACCCCGGAAACGAGGGAAGGAATGAGTACAGATAGCATCATCAGAGTTACTGTGTGTTTACCACAGAGGAAACAGATAGAAAGAGCTTGCAGCGCTGACACATGGAGGTGAATGCGGTAATGCCAGCAGTGACGAGGTATATGCCTTGGTCGGACCAGGAAATTACCTGGAGCATCAAAGATCATCCCAAGCTTATGCCAAGTCCTGGTTCGTATGCGCTGGTGATGGATCCCACATTCATTGGGCCTAACATCAATGTGAGGTTCTCAAAGGTACTAATTGACCATGGCAGTAGCATTAACATCATGTATGCAGATACAATGCGCAAGTTGGGTATCTCGGAGAACATGCTCCAGGCTACAAGGACAACTTTCCATGGCATTGTGCCAGGCATTTCTTGTGAGCCCATAGGCAAGGTCCGGGTTGATGTATTGTTCGGCACGCAAGATAACTGCCAAACTGAGAATTTGGAGTTTGAAGTCGTGAACTTAGAAAGTGCATATCACGTGTTACTCGGTAGACCAGCACTGAACAAGTTCATGGCAAGTTGCCACATCAGTTATCTGAAGATGAAGTTGCCTGGGCCAAATGCAGTGATTACCATAGCTGGAGATTTCCGACGTTCCATTGAGTGTGCGTCAGCCGGGTCTAACCTAGCCGAGTCACTCGTGATTGTGCAAGAGAAAAGAAAGATACAGGAAGTGGCGGCATTAGCTCAGTCCGCACAACAGTATATGCCGGCGCTGAGTAACCCGCACGGTAGTGTTTCGTTCCAGGCAACAAAAGATACCAAGAAGGTGCCTATTGATGACATGTTCCCAGAGCGCACCATAACAATTGGTGCCGGGTTAAACGACAAATAGGAAAGCGAGCTCATCAACTTCCTCCGTGAGAATCGGGATATTTTTGCTTGGTCCACACAGGACTTGCAAGGTGTTCCAAGGGAGTTGGCCGAGCACTCTTTGAATGTGAGACCCGAAGCAAGGACGGTGAAGCAACCTCTCTGCCGCTTCGCCGAAGATAGGAGAAAAGTCATTGGAGATGAGATAGCTCGGTTACTAGCAGCTGGATTTATCATGGAAGTTCTTTACCCAGATTGGCTATCTAATCCGGTGTTGGTGGAGAAGAAGAAGGATGATCCGAATGTGGCAGTGGTTTGGCGTATGTGTATCGATTACACGAACCTGAATAAGGCGTGTCCGAAAGATCCATTTCCACTGCCAAGGATAGATCAGATCATAGATTCAACTGCTGGGTGTGAATTGTTGTCATTTATTGATGCATATTCGGGTTTCCACCAGATACCCCTGAATCCGGATGATCAAATAAAAACTGCATTTATCACCCCGTATGGGGCTTATTGCTATCGCACCATGCCATTTGGTTTACGTAATGCGGGGGAAACGTACCAGAGATGTATGCAGAAATGTTTGCATGACCAAATTGGTCAAAATGTACAGGTGTATGTGGATGATGTGGTTATCAAGACCAAGGAAAGCAAAATGCTCCTTGATGATATCAGGCAGACATTCGCGAACCTAAGGAGGTTCCGAATGAAGCTTAACCCGGAAAAATGTACTTTCGGTGTCCCGGCTGGAAATTTACTCGGATTTCTTGTCTCCAGCCGAGGTATCGAAGTCAATCCAACTAAAATCCGGGCCATAGAGCGAATGGAACTGCCGAAGTGTCTTAACGATGTCCAGAAGTTCACCGGTTGCCTGGCATCGTTAAGTCGGTTTGTATGTCGGTTGAGAGAAAAGGCACTGCCTCTCTATCAACTCATGAAAAAGTCCGACAAGTTCATTTGGACACCGCAGACCAATGAATCCTTTATTCAATTAAATAAAATGTTAGCCACTGCACCAGTGTTAGCCTCTCCACTATCAAAGGAGCCAATGTTGCTCTATATAGCCGCAACCAACCGAGTTGTAAGTGCAGTAATTGTGGTAGAGCGCGACGAAGAGGGTAAGTTAGTGCAGAGGCGAGTATATTACCTAAGCGAGGTATTATCCGCATCAAAGCAAAATTATCCGCATTATCAGAAAGTGGCGTGTGGTGTGTACATGTCGGCAAAGAAGCTCAAACATTATTTTGAGGAGCACCCCATCAAAGTAATATGTGAAGACCCCATATCCGAGATAATGAGTAACAAGGATGCAAGTGGCAGAATTGCGAAATGGGCAATTGAGCTAGCTCCTTATGCGCCACAATATGATAGAAGAGAACCAATCAAGTCTTAGGCTGTGGCCGACTTTTTTGTGGACTGGGTCGGGTGCAATATGAACCACCATTACCAGATCCGAACTATTGGAGAATGCACTTTGACGGGTCAAAAACAAAAACCAGGTTATGCACCGGAGTTGTGCTTACCTCGCCAAAGAATGACCAGTTGAAGTATGTGCTACAGATCCATTTCGCAGCATCAAACAATGTCGCTGAATATGAAGCACTTGTGCATGGGCTCAAAGTGGCAAAAGAAATTGGGATACGTCGGATCCAATGCTTTGGCGACTCGGATTTGGTAGTTCAGCAAGTGTCGGGGCTGTGGGACGCTCTTGATCCAAAGATGGCACTGTACAGATTCCATGTGCAGAAGGTATCTGGTTACTTTGAGGGATGCGAATTTCGCCATATACCCCGGGTGGAAAATGAGGCTGCCGACGTATTGTCGAAGCTCGGATCAACCCGACAAGCAATTCCACCGGGTGTAGCATTAGAACACCTCAGAAAACCATCTATCAGGCCGTCCCCAGAAACCGACTCAATCTACGTCTCGGAAGATCCGGAGTCTGGAACTGCACCCATGGACATTGACATGGGAGATGGTACACGAAACCCAGGGACTGCCTCGGCAAACCCGGGGACTGCGTCGGCGAACCCGGGGACTGCTTCGCAAGACCCTGGGACTACTCAGCGTGATCCGGCTGAGGTTATGCCGGTGGATCAGATGGAAATTGATGAGGATGTGTTCCCAGTGCGAGCTGTACCAGCTTGGGCGTTGCCTATATTTCAATTCCTGAAAGATGGAACTTTACCCGCTGAGGAGGTGCTATCTAGGCAAACTCAGAGGAGAGCAAAGGCATACACGATCATAAATTCCGAGCTATACAAAAGGAGTGTGACCAATGTCCTCCAGCGATGTGTTGACCCGGAAGAAGGGCTTGACATCCTCAGAGATATACATCAAGGGGAATGTGGGCATCATGCCTCGTCCAGAGAATTGGTAGCAAAAGCTTTCCGGCATGGATTCTACTGGCCTAGTGCCTTAGAACAAGCAGAGGACTTGGTAAGAAAATGCAATGGTTATCAGAGGTATGCTACCAATACACATATGCCAATGTCGGAGCTCAAAACCATACCAATCACCTGGCCATTTACCGTATGGTGTTTAGACATGGTTGGCCCGTTCAAACCAGCAAGGGGGAATATGACTCACATTTTGGTCATGGTTGATAAATTTACAAAGTGGATTGAAGTAAAGCCAATAAGAAAATGTGATGGAGCTACGGCTGTGACATTTCTCAAAGACATCATCTTGAGATACGGTTATCCTCACAGTATCATAACAGATAATGGCACAAATTTTGCTGAAGGGGCATTTGCGCAATTCTGCCGAGATAAGAAGATCCTGCTGGACGTTGCCTCGGTAGCCTGTCCTGCATCGAACGGACAAGTGGAAAGATCCAACGGATTAGTATTATCCGGGATAAAACCCCGGCTCATTGAGCCGCTGCAAAGATCAGTGTGGTGCTGGATAGAAGAACTACCAACGGTACTGTGGAGTTTAAGAACAACTCTGAATTGATCAACAGGCTATACGCCATTTTTTCTCGTATATGGGGCAAAAGCTATATTACCAGCCGACATAGAGCATGACTCGCCTAGGGTCACCCAATACACAGAAGCCGAAGTGCAAGAAGCCCGGCAAAATGATGTTGATCTGCTGGAAGAAGCGAGAGAATTGGCATTGTCCAGATCCGCCATATATCAGCAAAGTCTCCGACGCTATCATAGCCGGAAAGTAAACCCCCGAGTCTTCCAGGAAGGTGATCTGGTACTCTGGTTGGTACAACGTACTGCTGGCATGCACAAGTTATCCCCCCATGGGAAGGGCCATTCATTGTGAGCAAAGCATTGCACAATGATTCTTATTATCTTATCGATGCAAAACCACAGGAGAAGAACAAGGCAGACAGGTCCGGCGAGGAATCTGAACGTCCATGGAATGTAGCTCTACTTCGTCCTTTCTACACTTAGCAGAGAAGTGTATGTATCCGAGTCTCTCATATGTCGGTATGTATGCCGAAATGAGCCTATCAATGAAATGTGGGCACCTCGAGCAGTAACTCGGGGACTGCCTTGAAAATGCTTGTTGTTTTCCATATTTATAATTTATACGTCGGCTGGCATAAGTTTTTCTACTTAAGCCGGATTAGTAGTGTGTGAGCACCAAGAACCCAACTCTTCGACTTGCTGTCGTCCAACAAGATTTGGCTTCATGGCAAGCAAGAGAACAAGTTTGGAATTGCGTAGCACATGAAAAACGACTAAGGAAAGGAACTTAATCGAGCCGACGTTTGTTTTTTGGACTAACCTTATGTTTACTTTCGATTTATTATGCTGAATTATTTTTAGCTAATCCTAAAGTGTACAAGTATTGTTAAGACAATTTTAATGCTCGGACTCGTAAGTCATAAAACCGAACCAAGGTAGACACGAGCCGAGCCAAGAAATTGGAAGAACGAGAAAATGAAACTCGGGGACTACGCCCAAGTCAATCCAGCATAAAAACTTAGTAGCAAAATATCACTTGTGTGAAAGTGTTTATAATCAAGGAGCAGTAGGAGGAGGTAATTCGGTGCCAGCCGGTGCAGCCCCAGCCTCGGCTTCAGGGTCATCTGCATCCTCAACGTCTGAGATTTCGTCCTCTTTGTCCTCATCCGAATCATCTTCAGCGTTTTCAGCATTTTCATCGTCAGCGGCATCCAAGAAGCTTGGTCCCTCGTTCCATTGATGAATGGGGGCGTATTGGATGAAGCTATGAGCGCAAGCCTTGCGCCGAGCTACCCAATCCGGGTCAGTAGACCACCTTGATCCAGTGCGCATGCGCTCAAGGAGTTTGAGGTCAATCTTCTTGTACCAGGTAAGCACGTAGTGAAGAACGATCTCAGCTCCGGCGCGTCCAGCTGATTCTCTCCAGAGATCGAGCTGAGTCTCGCACTCCATGAGCCTGGAAAAAAGAGCAGGGGCACCCTCCGGAGTATCTTCTCCAGGCCAAAAGGCATTGAAGATTCGAACTGCTACATCCAAGACGTCCTTGCCGTAGTTCTTCACAATCTCGACACGAGAGGACAAGCTGACCAGCAAGTCCTCCATGGCATATGGAATTTCTCCAGTGCCAGGGGCAATTGGGGTACCCCTCTTCTGACGGAACTTGGTGACGGCGGTAGTTGCAACAACATTGCCCTCTGGAAATTTGTCTGAAAACGAGACAGGTGAAATAAGTGAGAAGGGTTGACCCGGAGAGATTCATGACAATTGAAGAGAAAAGGAACTTACGAGAAATGTGGCTGTGGATCCGGGTTAGATCCTTGGTGCACTTGTCACGCCTCTCCCGGAGTTGAACAAGCTCAGCATTCGCCGACTCAAGTTTAGAGTCAGCCTCCTTCAGCAATTCTTGGTCCTTGGCAATCTGGAGGTTGAGGCGCTCGCGCTCTTCAGTAAAGTCCTGGCCAGCTTTTTGAAGTTCAGATTGGTTTTGCGCTTTCAACTTCTTCATGTCTGCCTTGAGCTTGGCAATTTCATCGTGTTTGGTTCGGAGGACGGCAAGCTCATCATCTTTCTTTTTGAGCTCGGCCTGATGCTGCCCTGCTTGTTCGAGAAAATGCAGCATCATATCAGGCACGGGCACACTATCTTCAAGAGATGCTGAAATAGTTTGTTGACCCGGCAAAGCCGAGGTATGAATGTTTGCTGAGCCACGGAGAAAAGGAGATAGAGAGCATAGCAAAGTTGAGCAAAAATGACTTACCCTTTATCTGGTCTAAGTTTTTCCTCATGAGGATATTCTCAGCCTCCACACCAGCTGCGAAATCCGAATGAGGGATCAGTTCGGCGGAAAAAGATGAAGAGAAACGGAAAAATGCCAAGGAAGAAACTTACCCCTTTTATCGTGTTCGGCGATAAGCACAGTATGTTTCGCACGCAGCATTTTGTGAGTATCCAGGAGACACTGAAACTCAGCACTCCAGCGATTGGTGGTCACCTGAAAAAGGTACAAAAAGATAGCTTAGTCTTGTGCATATTTGAAGTGTACAAAATCTGGGCCAAGTGGAACTTAACACGGCTCTAGGTGTGTGCATATTCGAAGTGTACAAAATCCGGGCCAAGTGGAACTTAACCCGGCTCTAGGTGTGTGCATATTCGAAGTGTACAAAATCCAGGCCAAGTGGAAATTAACCCGGCTCTAGGTGTGTGCATATTCAAAGTGTACAAAATCCGGGCCAAGTGGAACTTAACCCGGCTCTAGGTGTGTGCATATTCAAAGTGTACAAAATCCAGGCCAAGTGGAACTTAACCCGGCTCTAGGTGTGTGCATATTCGAAGTGTACAAGATCCGGGCCAAGTGGAACTTAACTCGGCTCTAGGTGTGTGCATATTCAAAGTGTACAAAATCTGGGCCAAGTGGAACTTAACCCGGCTCTAGGTGTGTGCATATTCGAAGTGTACAAGATCCGGGCCAAGTGGAACTTAACCCGGCTCTAGGTGTGTGCATATTTGAAGTTACTAAGGAGTTACGTTAGTTCTCTAAGGAGCATCCGGCCGAGTAACAAGTTACTCCCCCGGAGGCTCGGGGACTAATGGCTATATCAATAATGTCTACTACATGTTAAGGAAAAGACGAGGTAACGTACCTCCATCATCCGACCTGCAAGGTTAATTGCCTTGGCGGCAGTATTCATCTGCGCAGCAAATTCGGCGGGACCGAACTTCTCCGGGAGATCGTCGTTGTGGACGAACTCCGCCTTGTTCCAGTTATTTACAAACTTGATCAAGGTCGGAGGGTATCGCTCGCCGCTGAGCATGTGGGGTGCCACTAGGCCCTTGGCATGCGCTTCCTGTCTCTCAACCTGGGCAGCGGCAGGGCTTGTGTGCAAGACAAGTTGCGCATCAGCTGGCTCGGCAGGGGCGTCCTTCGGAGGTGGAGTCTTTTTCGAAAGCATGGACACAAGTGTGCGCTGTCCAGCCTCGATTGACGCTGACCTGGTGATGTCAGGAGCCTTTTTGCCCTTGGGCTGCTGCTGAGAGATTGAGGTTACCGCAGGGGATTTGCTCTTGGGAGCTGCCTTGGTGCTAGCCTTGGTGCTGCTGGTATCTTCTCGCCGAGCCTTGGAAGACTCGGACGAGGCAGAAGGGCTTGGTGCTGCTGCTGTTGCTTTTGTTGTTGCTGCTGGGGCTGGAGCTGATGATGGTGCTGGTGCTGGTTTCTGTTTCAGCGGAGGTGCTGAAGGAACCTTGGTGGTAGCTGGTTGCGGCGGAGCCGAAGTAGTGGTTGTCGCTGCCTTGGCAGAACCACTTCCCCCCACTCCGAGGTTGCCCTCCTCTTGACGAGGTGGGCTGGAACCCGGAGCAGCCGCTGAACTCTCCGGAATGGGGCTCAACGGGCATGAATCGTCACCACGAGGGGGAGAAGGGCTGTGTCGGAGCGGCGAGGCAATGCCGGATCCACTCTGTGGGACCTCCACCGCGGCCTTGCCAAATCAAATAATGTATGATGAGAAACTATAACAGAAAAAGAACAAGTGAATAGCAAAGGGAGAAGAGGCTTACTCATCCGAGGTCAGGGGCTCTTTGGGCTTCTGAGCCCTCCGGGCTGTGGCCTTGGTCGCGGGCTTGGTGGCAGTTTTGTCCCCGGACTTATTTCGCCTTTTAGCTGGCTGAGAAGGTCCGGAGGAGGATGCAGAGGCAGCTCCCCTTTTCTTCTTCGGCGCGACCGGGACAGGCTCACCCACGGCAAGGGGAGGGTCTTCATGGATTTGCCCACCGGGGTTAGCTGATGCCGGAAAAGCATAAGAAAGGGGGATAGCATCAAATTCTTCCATCACCTCAACATCCGAATCATCTTCATTGTCGGGCCAATCTCTAATGGAAGAGAGTTTATCGGTGGGTCGCTTGGTCGCGTCCGCCATCAGTAAGAACATCTCTTGATCCGGATCCTCCTCATCCGAGGTGTCTCGGTCAGGTGCCCATTTGAGAGAAGGCTCGGCGCATCCTCAATGGTTTGCTGAAGAAACATCTAAGAGAAAGAAAAGGCAACGGGATTAAACCTACAAAAGAAACCGACCTATGGTTTAATTCGGAAAAGGTTTGGGGCACGGGACTTACCGCAGGGGGAAGCCTATCTCGGCAGAAGTGTTCGATCCCCCACGTCCACTCAGCAGAGAAGTCCTTCTTAGTGGTGAAGAGGGACTTGACCCGGCGGAAGATCTCGGTGTTGCTCAACTCAAAAGAGGAGGTCCGGTTGGGGTCGCGGCCCCAGCTCTTGTGGCAAACTTTATGTGTACGTTTCTGGAGGGGGGAGATCCGGTTGCGAACAAACGTGATCATGGCATCCTCATTGCACAATCCAAGATCCTTCAGTTCCTAGAACCTCTTGTTGACTTGGTTCGCCAGGACGGTGGACTTCTTGGGGACCACGTCCCACAGATCCGGATTGGGAGGACTCGGAGCGTAAGGGCGCAGCCGGATCTGATCCTCAGTTGTGCTGTTCCGGACATAGAAGAAGGTCTAGGCCCATCCCTTGCAAGAGTCAAGCCCCGTGACTCGGGGGAAGATGGACTGCTTCCGGGGAGAGATAGACGCTGCGCTGAACTGCGTGAGCTGCTTGTCCTCCGGGTCAAGCTGGATGTTCGGAATCACGTTCCGGCGAAGGCCAAAGAACCGGATCCAGAGCTCCTTCATGGGCCATAGTCCGGCATAGCCCTTGATAGTGGAAGCGAAGGCAGATAGAGACGTGATGGCGTTCGCCGGAAGATGGTGTGGCTGAAGCTCATACGTATTGAGCCAGTCATGGAAAAAATCACTAACTGGGAGACCGAACCCGCGTTGGAAGTGGGATAGAAACACCACATACTCACCCGGATTGGGTGAGGGGGCAAGCTCGGAGGTAGCGAGGCGTGCGGTGACGCCCTCCGGGATGCGCCTAGTGCGATACAGCCAGTCCAGGTCATCCTGGCAAACCCAGGAGCCTGCCCACGCGCCGCGGTCGGCGGTCGCTGCATCTTCCTCCATCTCCTGCTCTGCGACGGCGAGCTCCTCCTCTGTCATCTCCATATCACTGCCCTCGCTGGCGCTGGCGGTGATGGGTGACAGAGGCCTGGATAGGCAAGGACTCGTGGCGGAGGATATGCGTAGAGGTGGCGGCGATGCTGGTGCACGTGGAAGCAGTGCAGCGGCGGCGTAGCTGCTCAGGTGCGGTGGCGGCAGCGCTGTCGCTGGAGAGGAAGAGGAAGAAGCAAAGGAAGAGGGGCGCGGAAGTGGGGAAAGAACCCAAGGGGCGCACCCCTCCCCTATTTAACCACTCCCTCGAGGGGTAGTGGGATCGCGTTGTGCGAGCGGGCCACACGGTGTGGCCGTGTACAACCCGAATCAACCAATCAGCAACGAGCCACACGAAGGGCCACAGGGTGTAGCGGATCCCATGACGTGACGTTATGGTGCAGTTAACGAGGAGCCAGACACGACGCGACATGTGCAACAGTAACTTCTGACAATAACTGCAGCGGTTACTGTTGCTGGCCCTTAAAATGAGGCGAAGTAATGATTAGCCTCCACGTCGAGAAGCGTACGAGAGAAGGAAGAATGACCCGGATGGGTATGAGATAACCCGGCCAACAATTAAAACTTGGAATGTGCCAAGGGAAAGTAAACCTATGAAAATCTGGACTATGAGTTAACTCGGAAAGAAAACCAGAGGCTCGATAAAATTGAACCTGCTGTGGCCTTAGCGGCTAGGGCAGCTAAGACCGCACCAGCTTCGGGGACTAATGTTGGGGGGATACCCCCGGGTAGGGTCACGCCGGGGCCGAGTTAGCCGAGGTACGGCAAGGTCAAAGCAGATGCTGGCCGAGTCACCTCGAGGCAGGCCGAATCACGGGGTAACCCGGACCAGGGGATGTCCACCTAACTGGGTATCAGCCGACTTATATCGTAAGTCGGTGAGATGTATCTAACTTGTATGCAGGAACATGTATGGCCGGATCAGCTAGGTACGATCCGGGTTATAGCAAGCTTACAAGAGAAGGAAGGTATGTCGCTGGTCAAAGGGTGACCACTGTACGCAGAGCGTGAGCAAAGCGGACAGAGGCCAGGACCACCGAGGCATGGCTGACAAAGGTGACGAGGCCAGTGTCGGATGACGCGGGCGCCGCAGAGGCTCGCGTAGCCTCTGCATGGATGACGCTGGGTTAAAGTAACCCGGTAGGCTTACTATTTTGGGAGGAGGCATATTCCCTGGAATATGCCTCCACATATGCCCTAATTGGAGACCTAGCCACCCCTATATAAGGAGGGCTAGGGCCTCTGTAGAAGGGGTTGATCTCTAGTTGGTTGAGTTTCACAGAGTTCCTGAGGGCGAGCTAGTGGTGAGAGTAAGAGAGTTCCTCCTTCCTCCTCTCCCCAATACAGCTCAAGGAGCACTTGTAATCTCTGGAAGTGAATTGAATACAAAGCTACTGTGTGTGGAATCACCACACTATCCCTCCCTGGATTCCCCTAGTGCATTTAGTCCCCACCTTTAGCCTATCCATGGCATCTGCCGTGACACCACCACGACATGACGGTTGATGGAGTCTAAGCAGCCTAGGGAAACAGTGAGTAATATGAGCTCACAGTCTAAGGAGAAGGAGTCTAGGTATAGATGTTGCAACAATGACTATATGACTTGATCGTGTTGCAATCCTTCGAGGAATGTCCAATCACATCATTATCCAATGATATGATCCCGTTGTCAGTCGGCATAAATGCCCATGATCTTGAAACCCAGATCATCTTCGTGACCAACGAACTAGTATGAATAGAGGCTACTAGGGACTTTGTTGTTTCATACCACACCTATACCAATATTTCTACTTGGCATAGTTATAGCACAATATGAAACTATTATAAACTAATTGAGATATGACAATAGAAACCTATTTATTATTTGCCTCTAGGGCATATCTCCTTCAATGACAAACTTATCCAGATACGGCATGAATATTTTGTTCATCAGGTTCATGAATATTGTTGGTGCATTGGTCAATCCAAAAGGTATGACAAGATACTCATGATCGCCATACCTTGACACAAATGTTGTTTTTGGAACATCTTCAGATTTAATTTTTATCTGATGGTATCCTGATCTTAGATCAATCTTGGAAAACACTCCAGCTCCTTTGACTTGATCAAATAGATCTTGAGTTCTTGGTAATGGATATTTGTTCTTGATGGTAACATTATTGAGATTTCTGTAATCACCACACATTCTTCGTCCCCCATCTCTTTTATCCACAAAAATTATCGGAGTTCCCCATGGGGATACACTTTCCTGAATAAATCCTTTTCTAGCTAATTCATAAATTTGCTCCTTAAGCTCTTCTAATTATTTTGGTCCCATCTTATATGGTGATTGGGCTATTGGTGCTGTACCAGGTATTAGGTCAATAGTGAACTCTATTTCTCGATCAGGTGGCATTCCTGGTAACTCTGTTGGAAAAACATCTTGAAATTCCTTCACTACAAGAATATCTCCCAATTTGACCTCCTTCATTGAGTTCAACTGCAGATCCACCATGATATGGCTTTGTTTATCCGCTTGATAGAATATCCTTCCTCCACTTGGAGATTTGATTGAAACAGTTTTCTCCTCACAATTGATCTGAGCTCCATAGTCCGTCATCCAATCCATTCCCAACACTATAGCTATTCCCCTTAGTGGAATCACATAAAGATCCGCATAATAGGTTTGACCATAGATTGAGATAACTTGGTTTAATTTAATGGTTCTAACTACCACTATCCCTCCAGCGGTAACTACGGTCATAGGTTTTTCTAACGGTGCCCTTCTAATCCCGAACTTATCACAAAATTGTTTAGATATAAATGAAGTAGTTGCACTGGTATCAAATAGAACTTTTCCAAGACTGGTGAGAATATTGAGCATACCTATCACCGCTTGATCCGAGTTATCCACCTCCTCCAAGGTTACGCAATTCAGCTTTCCAGTAGGTCTACCTCTCTTGCCATTGTCATTTTTGCCATAGATTCCACCTCTATTAGGCTGTCCACCTCTGCCTCTTGCTTGACCACCGCCTATTGTAGGCCAACCTCCTGGTGGTTTGCTTGGGCAGTCAGGCTTAATATGCCCCTTCTGACCACAACCATAACATATGATTACTGGTTTCTTACATTCCCTTTGGAAATGCCCTGGAATACCACAATTGTTGCATATAATATTCCTCATGCGATTGGACTGACCTCCACTGCTATTCTTGTTAGGATTATTGTTGTTATTGAAGGGTCGATTCCTGGGTTTGAACTCCAAATTAGGTTTAGGCTTACTTGCCTGAATCCTCTTAGTTTCCTTCTTTGCTCTCTTCCTTCGGTCCTCTTGCACATTCTTATAATCATCCTCAAATGTGATTGCTGCATCTAGTAACTATTGAAAAGTTGCTTTATTGGCCAGCCTCAGCTGCATCTTCACAAATGGATTTAAACCATGTAGGAAACGTTTCTTCCTCTTATCCTCAGTGCTTACTTCATCCTCAACATAACGAGATAGTTGACTAAATTCCCGAATGTACTTCATGATACTGGTATAACCCTGCTGAAGCTCTTCAAACTCCCTACGCTTCAACTCCATCACACTTTTTGGAACATGATACTCATGGAATCTTTGCTTAAACTACTCCCAGGTATACTCCCTACCTGGAGGTTGCATTGCTAGTTGATTCGCCCACCAAGATGCTGCAGGTGCAGTTAAGAGGTGTGTTGCATACCTCAACTTTTCCTCATCATTGCATCCTACAGTTTTCAACTTTCTCTCCGTATCTTCTAGCCAATCCTCTGTATCCATTGGCTTAGGGGCTGATGCGAAAGGTAACGGCCTTGCATTTTGAAAGTCAGAAAGACTCACACCACGTCCTTTAGGTTCCCTCTAATGTCCCACTCGATCCACTAATCCTTCCATGAACTTGTTCTGGGACTCTTGCATCATTTGCATGTACTGCATAAAGTATTGTTCCATCAACGGCCTCATTGGTGGTGGTGGTGGTAAATTTTTCTGCATTCTGGCGTCTTCATCCGCCTTTTCCTTAGTTTCGTGCTCCATGCACTGCTATTCAGTCTCGTCCTCTACACCCGTTTCCATACCCCCTAGTCCTGTAACATAAAGCGAACACTCATAATTACATCATGCATATGTGTTCTGAGCTCAACTTTATGCATAGAACTAGTCGCACAATGGAAAAAATCCAAATAAGAACCAAATATGCATTTCACATATTATACATTACATACCACATAGTTAGTACAACGTCATTACAAGCCCATACCATTTAGATATTACAATTCATGTGGATATTATCCCACTTATTTATTTACATCTAGTGCTTAGACTCTAACTCCCGTATCCTCATTGAGATATTATGTCTCAAGGTCATGCTGCCCAGAAGCTGCGACATTCATCGTACATTCCCGGAGTACAACCGTGCTGACAGGAAGTACGACGCACCGTCTGTGGAACGACTTGCCTCTTCGATGGACGATACTCAGTATCTGAAGTATCTGGACTTGACACATCATCTAGCTAAAGTGTGTCCATACCATCCAACTCATCTGAGGTGTCTTCAGAATCATCCTCATCATTGTCTTCTTCAATCTCCCCATGTATTTTGACTCCTAAGTTATCAACAGAATATTTTGCTTCCGATGCTCCCCAAGTACTCTCCTGGCTACGATAGTCCTCATCTACAATTGGATAGTGCATGTTATCTGGAGTAGGATAATGTTCTGGTAGCTCAAACACCCTTTCTTCAGGATCTTCCTCATCGGACTCTACATCCTCCACATGGACATCGCTTCCATTAACGGAATAAGATCTCACTCACATGCGACTAGTTTGCCCAGTATTCCCAATTGAATCTTCCACGGTAATAGGATTCCCGGCAGATCCATCCATCGATCCGTACCTTCATCCTTTGGAATTTCCAATAGGCAGTTCTGAATCCTTAGTTCCCCAAGAACTCGGTGGTACTAGATGACTAGTGCCCTCATCAGGATATCTAGTGGGTTCTGGTATAGGTGAGTAAGGATATGGTGTAAAAGATGCTAGATCTATAGGTATATCCTTAAAAAGTGGGTTAACCCTATCCACTGCTTCATTCTCCAGTTTAAATGCTAATTTCTCCCTTTGTTTAGGATTAGTTAAATCCTCTAGCATATCAATCTGATCCTCTACAATAACATGATGTGTCTTATACAAAGACCCAACCATCAGTCAATACAAATCCATAAACTTGGAAGCTAGTTTTGGATGCTTCTTTACTAAAGTAAGATGATCTGGTTCTGGCTCCTCGTCTATAGAGTCATGAGGAATCACAGAATATGTGCTTCCAGCTAACTCTTCTGCTTTGTGTTCCCGAACATTGGCTATCGCCTCCACAATAGCAACATGGTATGCTGCTAGGTGACTTCTACCTTCACCCATAGGTAAATCGTGATATAAACCAAGCTTCTTTGGTAGTTGGATGCTAACACGGTATTTTGCTAACATTTCCCCATCATGGTATGTCATGGTATTAACAGGAACATTAGTTGTGCAACCAAAAACCCTAAGAAGTTCTCGAAGCTGTTCAGTTAAAGCCCCCTAATAATCATCGAGAGTCTCTTGTTTCCTTGCCAAAGTCTATTTTGGAAACTTTGGTGCCATTTCCACTATATCAAAAATATTCATAATTAGTAACCATTAATTATAATGATGAATCATAATAAAGAATCATCGCACTAAAAAATATAACAAAATATTCCCAATCGAATATTCATCATATAATCTAGAGAACTCTTTACCGTTGTCCTAAGACTCCTATAGGTAGTTCCCTTTACTAGGTTTCTAACCTAAGGTCAAAGAAATTGCTTTGATACCAGCTGCAGTGACCCAGCATACCAATGCACGTGTAGTACACTATAGTCGTTGACATGACATCCACAGAACATCGTTCCGTAAATATCACATCCCTCAGAGTGGTACGACTGAAACATTGTGTGTCCAAATTACAAACATACACACTTCATTATTATTACAATACCAGAAGTTTGAGACTTCAAGAGGTTCAAATTTACAAACCAAATAAATTATTTGATAAGTTCAGCGGAAGAATGAAGAAAACACAACGGTAATAAAGACGTGAGCTCAACAGCTTATTCTATAGAGTTCGTGCTACTCGGCTCAACCTAGGTAACTAAAGTATGGCCTGACAACTACGCTAACTCGTTGTCTTCAGCTCCATAGTGTATCCCGTAGTCCACTCCTTCGATTCCACCAAATAGGTCCGGCTCTTCATAGTAGACATCGTTCTGGACCTCTGATGACCCACAAGTATAGGGGGTGTATCGCAGTATTTTCGAGGGAACTAAAACCAAATTTATTGATTCGACAGAAGGGGAGCCAAAGAATATTTATAAGCCTTAACAACTGAGTTGTCAATTCAGCTGCACTTGGAAACAATCTTGCTCACAACAGTTTATCAGTAGCAACGGTTTTGTAGTAGAAATAGCAAGGTAATAGCAGTAGTAAAAGTAAAGACAGTAGTAACAATTGCAGTAAACAGTAGGATTAAAGCGCGGTAGGGCATTTGCAGATAAATAAGATAAAGCATCCAAGTACTAAATAATCATAGGCATGTGTTCCATATATAGTCATACGTGCTCGCAATGAGAACTTGCACAACATCTTTTGTGCTGCTAGACCGTTTGCAGCGGGGCCTCGAGGGAACTACTGGCAATTAAGGTGCTCCTTTTAATAGAGCACCGGAGCAAAGTATTAACACTCCATGAACACACGTGATCCTCACATCAAAGCCATCCCCTCTGGTTATCCCAATTATTATCACTTCGGGGCCTTTGGTTCCGGACAACAATATGTGTATACAACTTGCAGGTAAGATCACAAACAATACTATCATCATGAATCAATAACATGTTTAGATCTGAAGTCATGGCACTCGGGCCCTAGTGACAAGCATTAAGCATAACAAGTTGCAACAAAGTCAAAAAGCACTAATAATAGATACTAGGCACCATGCCCTAACAATCTGATGCCATTACATGAATGATCTCATCCAGTCCCTACCATCCCCATAGCCTACAGCGGGGGATTAGTCACTCATAGATGGGGGAATCATGGATGGTTGATGGAGAAGCGATGGTGATGATGTCCTCCAATTCCCCGTCCTGGCAGGGTGCCAGAACGGAGCTTCTAGTTCTGAATCACGGAATCTGGTGGTGGTGGCATAGCGGAACTCTTTCTAGAAAAAATGTCGAACCCCCCTTGGTTTTTAGGTCAAGAGGCAACTTATAGGCGAAGAGGGAGGCCGAGGGGGTGACCGAGGCGGCCACACCACCCCCAGGCACGGCCTGGCCTGGCTCACACGGCCAGGTGGTGTGGGCCCCTCGTGGCCCTCCTCCGTCTTGTCTTATGGCTCCATGAGTCTTCTGGTGAAATAGGATTTTTGGCATATTTTCTGAGATTTTTCCTGATAGTTGATTTTCTGCACAAAAACTAGACACCAAGGTAATTCTGCTGAAAACAGCGTCAGTCCGTGTTAGTTGTATCCAAATCACACAAGTTTAGATGAGAAATAATAACAAAAGTGTTTGGGAAATTAGATACGTTTTGGACGTATCAACTCCCCCAAGCTTAGCTTATTGCTTGTCCTCAAGCAATTCAGTTGAAAACTGAGTGCGATAAAAGAAACTTTCACGAACACATTTGCTTCATAAGATGTATATATTCTCAGCATATGATTAAACACTCAGGCAATTCATAATAAAGAGTATGCAACTAAGTTTAATTAATAATCATTGCAAACTATGAAGAGATTATAACTCAAAAATAGTAAGTAGCATGAAACATAAACATAAGCAACATCGCAATGCTCATAAAAAGGTATGATAGAGTGGTATCTCTCTTTCCTTTGATTGTAGAGCAAATAAATGCTAAGGCACCTCTAAAGTTCAAGTGAATACTAGAATTAAAGATATCAAAGATACAAGTGTCAAGGTCATGACACAATTAACCAAGTTTTGAGACAAGCACAATACACTAAGAATGACAACTATGCTCTCAATAAAATGCTCATAGAATATGTGGAGACTCAACAAGGAAATGAAAAGGTTTTGAAAAGTTTGAAAGGCTTCCAAATGCTAAAAGTATGGTACTCATTAGCTTTAAGCTCTCAATTCCCTATCATAAGCATCTTTAAATGGTTAAGGTTAAAGTGACACAACTAAGAGGATATGCTTGACAAGTTATAAGTTGAAATCTCATGCCCCTTGCTTACGAGTACCGAACCTCATGCTACTCAACTTCAGTCACAAGTAAGCTCTTGTCATTCTAAGTACATATGTATCATAGAGAACCACCAACAGGGTACCCCTTGCACATGATACAGGAGCTAACCCATAATCAAAATGACAAGGCAAGCATACAATGAGAATCTCGGAGATCTTTTTATTTGCTATTGCTTCATAGAGTTCTCATTATGGTTATGCTGCAAGTTTCCACCATGATTAGGCATGGCTTAGGCTAGCGGCCCAGGCGTTTCTCTAACACACATACAAACTCCATGATCTTACAAGTTCCCCTTTTATTTCACACCACCGGGATCCATAAGCAAAAGAATCATGATATCAACAGAATAATAAGTGCAATGTTGAAAGCGTTGATGCGCTCGACTTTCGACGTAGAGCTCGTTGGGAACCCCAAGAGGAAGGTATGATGAGCACAGCAGTAAGTTTTCCCTCAGTTATGAAACCAAGGTTTAATCGAACCAGTAGGAGCAAGGAAACACCCCAAAGGTGTTGCTAGCTGAGCTTTGGCAGGGCGCACTACCGGTGCTAGTAGCAACGTGGAGACCTGCACAACACAACCACAGAACTTTGTCCCCAACTTGCGATGAGGTTGTCAATCTCACCGTGTTTTGCGGAAAACAAAGGATTAAACGTATCGAATGGAAAGAAGTAAAAGTTTGCAGAAAGTAAACACAAAGCAGAAACAGTTTATAGATTGTATGTAAAGAAAAAGGACCGGGATCCATAGTTCACTAGAGGTGTCTCTCCTTAGATAAATAACATGTTGGGTGAACAAATTACAGCGGGGCAATTGACAAACACCGAGAAAGCAATACATGCATATACTAATCATCTTGACTCCTTTGAGACTTGATTGGGCATTACAACATAATACATAGACCGCCATCCAACTGCATCTATGACTAATAATCCACCTTCAGGTTATCATCCGAACCCCCTCCAGTATTAAGTTGCAAGCAACAGATTATTGCTTTACGAACTGCATGTAAAGTAAACAATACGATTGTTCTATGAACAAAGGATTGTTGTTTTCTCCCTAGTAGCAAAAGCACATCAAGTACCTTAGAGATTTCTGTCACTTCCCCAGATTACTAGAGGCATGAACCCACTATCGAGCATAAATACTAACTCTTGGATTTGCTAGCATCTACTTGGCCAAGATAACTACTAACAACAGAAAGCATGCAAGATCTCAAATAACAAAGACATGATAGAATCAATCTGAAATAGCATCTCAATATCCATCGGTGCCCCGCAAACACAACATGTATGAATTACAAATAGATGATCTTGATCATGAACGGAGCTCACAAGATCTAAACATGAAAGCATAAAGGAGGAGAAACCAGCCATCTAGCTACTACATGGATCCGTAGTCCAAGGATGAACTACTCATGCATCACACCGGAGGCTTGCATGGTGATGAAGAAGGCCTCCAGGGTGAATTCCCCTCTCCAGCAGGGTGCCGGGAAGAGCTTCAGATCCCTCCCGATCTAGAGATGGAGATGACGGTGGCTACAGACTCTTTCGTGGATTTTTGATCATGTACCTAGGGTTTTCGTCCCGAGGGCAATATATAGGCGAAAGGAGAGGCCGAGGGGGTGCCGAGAGCCACCACACCACCCCCTGGCGCGGGCCCCTATCATAAGCTCTCATTGCCCCTATCATAAGCATCTTGAAGTGATTAAGGTTAAAGTGAACAAACTATGGTGTACATGCTTGACGAAGTATAAGTTAGAAAATTTCGTGTCCCTTGTATACGAGGGCCGCTCCTCATGCTACTCAAGTTTAGTCACCGGTAAGTTCTTGTCATCATAAGTACATGTGTATCATTGAGAACCGCCAACAAGGTACCCCTTGCCCGATGATACGGAAGAATCCCCATATCAAAATGACAAGGCAAGCAGACAACGAGCATCTCAGCATTCTTCTTATTTACCATGGGAATATGGTGCTTTTTTCTCTCTTTCCTCTTTTCATAGTATCTTTTTTTTTCTTTTTCTCTTTTTTCTCAATGTAGGACTCGTTTTTTATAAGAAGAATGCTTCATAGACAGCTCATTATGGTTACGCTGCAGGTTTCCACCATGTCAGCATGGATTAGATCAGCGTCCCAGGCGTTTCCCTAACACATATACATAACTCCATGGACTTACAAGCTCCCCTTTCATTTCACACCGACGAAATCCATATACAAAAGAGCATGATATCAACTAGGTACAAGTACCAAGTGCAATGTTGAAAGCATTCCCCATGAAAGCATGGTTCTGCTAATTCCCAACAAATAAGTGCAAGCATATACAACATAGACGACACAATGGTTCAAGTTTATTAAGGGCAAGTAAAGTAAAGTGTGCCTTTAAGTTCGTGAGAGCTTTAATCACTAGTTTTCTCATAACAAGTGGAAGGTAAACAAAAGCATGAATATACTAGGAATAGCATAAGCTAGTAGGTAGGTATGGTGGACTCTTTGGAATAACTTGGTTTAGGGAGTTGGATGCATGAGTGTAACTCATACTTGGTGGTGGAGGCTAGCAAAATACTGGGAGCGACAAACTAAGAGAGCAATAATGGCCATAATCATGTAGAGCGACAAAACATCAATGATCAAAGCATAAAGTGATACTACAAGTTGAAAACTAAAGGATCATAAAGGCTATGGTGACTTGTGATAGTCATAACATGGTGTGAGCATGCGCCAAGTCAACCCAAATAAAGCATCAAAGGAGAATACCACTATACTATGCTTTAATATGCTAAAACAACGCATGATTCATCCAAGGCACATTAAGCAATCTCAATTGTTTATAACAAGTAATTCTACAGCAAAGAATACTAAGCATAAAGGTAAAACAATATCAAGCATGGCATGACAAAGCATAGCCACAGTCAAGAACGAGCTTTTTTACCACATAAGCATGAACTTTCCTACTCTTTTCCAAACCAAACCAAACTATTTGCAAACCAATGTATGAAAGAGGGGGTCCAACCAATTTATTCACAAAACTAAGCAAACCAAAGCAAACAAAAACCAAAACGAAAACGAAAAAGAAGACGCTCCAAGAAAAACACAATTGTCCATGAAACAATAAAAATGAAGCGTTTGGAAGAAACCTAAGATTTTTATTGATGAAGAAGGGGATGCCTTGGGCATCCCCAAGCTTTGACGCTTGTACTTCTTGGATATTTCTTGGGGTGACACGTGTGGCATCCCCAAGCTTGAGCTTTAGTCCATCCTTCATCTCATTACTCATTCCTTCCATATACCTGAAAATTTTCCTTCATACAAAACTTCACACAATCTCATTAGCAACATTAGTGCACTTAAGATAAATAAGTCTCAAGGTTCAGTTCTAACACCAAATAAAATTCCATTATAACACTAGCTACTGTAGCACTTCCCTCAAACAGCTCAATTCCCCAAAAGAACTCAAAAAGGAACCCACAAGAAGCAAATGCAGAAAATGGCAGAAATCTGTCAAAACAGACCAGCAGGTAAAGACGAATTTTTAGAAGACCTTATGTTGCTCAAATCAAAAAATGTTGAACTAACGAAAGTTAGATAACAACCTGGGTCAGAAGCACAAAATATTACACCTCAATCCGACATACAGAGCTCTCTCAGGAATTTTACGGTGAAGCACAAAAATCTGTTTCGGGACAGCAACTTTCCCAATCATTACTTCACTCTCATTAGAGGTTACTCTTGGCACAAAAAGCAAATAAAAAGGATAAGGAGAGGTTATTACAGAGGTAATAACTTCCAAGACTCATCTAAAACTCTTGGATTATCTCCCAACAAGTACTTTTCTTTAACGCCTTTAAGTTAGGCATAAGAAGCAAAGAAAGAATCAAGTGTTCTCAAATGAAGAAGCATTAAGACCAAATTTTGTTTTCATAGGAGAAGCAAAAGAAATCTTTTCTCTCTTTTTAGGGAAGTGTTCTATACCTTTCTTGAGTGGGAGTTGATATTTAATGGTGCCTTCTTTCATATCAATGATGGCACCAACAGTTCTAAGAAAAGGTCTTCCCAAAGTAATAGGACAAGAAGCATTGTATTCAACATCAAAAACATAGAAATCAATGGGGACATAGGAATCGTTAACCATAATAAGAACATCATTAAGACTCCCCATGAGTTTCTTTTTAGCATTATCATCAAGTGGGACATTCAAATAGCAATCTTCAAGAGGAGGCAAATCAAGCATATCATAAATCCTTCTAGGCATAATAGAAACACTACTATCAAGATCACATAAAGCTTTGAAATCAAAGTCATTCACTTTCATATTAATGATGGGTTCCCAACCATCTTCTTGTTTTATAGGAATAGAAGCTTTATGTTTCATAATTTCTTCTTTAATCTTTATGAGAGCATCTGTAATGTGTTTTGTAAAAGCCATGTTCATAGCATTAGCATTAGGACCTTTAGCAAGCTTTTGTAGGAACTTAATAACTTCAGAGATGTTGCAACCATCAAGATCAAAATCAACTTTATCATCTAAAGTAGTAGAACTATTACTAGCCTCAACACTAGTGTTGGTGATAGTAGAAACACTAATGTTTCTAGCAATTTCATCTTCTCTTTCCCACTTAGCATGTAATTCAGCTAATAGTCTAACATTTTCATCAATTCTTACTTGTATAGCATTAGTAGCTGCAAAGGGATTATCATTAGTTTCAGGTTTAGCAGCCATTTTATTCAAAGAAGATTGAGCTTCAGCCAAAGATGTTATATTTCGTTCAGCATTAGAGAGTTTTTCCTCAATAGTTTTATTGAAAGCAGTTTGTTTACTAATAAACTCTTTAAGCATAACTTCAAGTTCAGAGGGACCACTCTTATTATTGTTATAAGAATTTCCATAAGCATTACCATTGTTGGGAGGATATGGCTTATAATTGTTATTTCTTATGAAGTTCACATCAACTTGCTCTTCTTGAGCAACCAAAGAAGCTAGAGGAACATTATTTGGATCAATATGGGCTTTCCCATTAACAAGCATAGACATAATTATATCAATCTTATCACTCAAGGAGGAGGTTTCCTCAACAGAATTTACCTTCTTACCTTGTGGAGCTCTCTCAGTATGCCATTCAGAATAATTAACCATCATATTGTCCAAAAGTTTTGTTGCAGCACCCAAAGTGATGGTCATAACGGTACCTCCAGCTGCAGAATCCAATAGGTTCCTTGAAGAATAGTTTAATCCTGCATAAAAAGTTTGGATGATCATCCAAGCAGTCAGTCCATGAGTGGGACAATCCTTTACCAAAGATTTCATTCTTTCCCAAGCTTGAGCAACATGCTCATTATCAAGTTGAACTTCATTATTTCACTTCTCATGGATATAATCTTAGCAGGAGGATAGTATTTTTGCACTTAGTCCAAGAATCAATATTATTCCTAGTTAAGGAATTCAACCATTCTTTAGCTTTTCCTCTCAAAGAGAAAGGAAACAATTTCAGTTTAATAATATCACCATCTATATCCCTATGCTTTTGCATCTCACAAAGTTCAACAAAGTTATTTAGATGGGAAGCAGCATCTTCATTACCAATACCAGAAAATTGTTCTCTCATAACAAGATTGAGCAAAGCAGGTTTTATCTCAAAGAAAGTATTTTCAGCCACAGGTGGAGCAATAGGTGTGCTCATAAAATCATTGTTGTTGGTGCTAGTGAAGTCACACAACTTAGTGTTTTCAAGAGTAGTCATTTTTTGGGGTTTTCAAATAAGAAAGCAAACAAGTAAAACTAAATTTTTTTTGTGTTTTGAAGAACAAAACAAGCAAACAAAGCAAAAATAAAGCTAAGCAAAACAAAAACAACAAAGTAAAGAGATTGGTTATGAGAGACTCCCCTTGTGAAGATGTCCTTGACTCCCCGGCAACGGCGCCAGAAAAGATCTTGATGCGCTCGACTTTCGACATAGAGCTCGTTGGGAACCCCAAGAGGAAGGTATGATGAGCACAACAGTAAGTTTTCCCTCAGTTATGAAACCAAGGTTTAATCGAACCAGTAGGAGCAAGGAAACACCCCAAAGGTGTTGCTAGCTAAGCTTTGGCAGGGCGCACTACCGGTGCTAGTAGCAACGTGGAGACCTGCACAACCCAACCACAGAACTTTGTCCCCAACTTGCGATGAGGTTGTCAATCTCACCGTGTTTTGCAGAAAACAAAGGATTAAACGTATCGAATGGAAAGAAGTAAAAGTTTGCAGAAAGTAAACACAAAGCATAAACAGTTTATAGATTGTATGTAAAGAAAAAGGACCGGGATCCATAGTTCACTAGAGGTGGCTCTCCTTAGATAAATAACATGCTGGGTGAACAAATTACAGCGGGGCAATTGACAAACACCGAGAAAGCAATACATGCATATACTAATCATCTTGACTCCTTTGAGACTTGATTGGGCATTACAACATTATACATAGACCGCCATCCAACTGCATCTATGACTAATAATGCACCTTCAGGTTATCATCCAAACCCCCTCCAGTATTAAGTTGCAAGCAACAGATTATTGCTTTATGAATTGCGTGTAAAGTAAACAATACGATTGTTCTATGAACAAAGGATTGTTGTTTTCTCCCTAGTAGCAACAGCACATCTAGTGCCTTAGAGATTTCTGTCACTTCTCCAGATTACCAGAGGCATGAACCCACTATCGAGCATAAATACTAACTCTTGGAGTTCCTAGCATCTACTTGGCCAAGATAGCTACTAACAACGGAAAGCATGCAAGATCTCAAATAACAAAGACATGATAGAATCAATAATCAATCTGAAATAGCATCTCAATATCCATCGGATCCCCGCAAACACAACATGTATGAATTACAAATAGATGATCTTCATCATGAACGGAGCTCACAAGATATAAACATGAAAGCACAAAGGAGGAGAAACCAGCCATCTAGCTACTACATGGATCCATAGTCCAAGGATGAACTACTCACGCATCACACCAGAGGCTTGCATGGTGATGAAGAAGGCCTCCAGGGTGAATTCTCCTCTCCGGTAGGGTGCCGAGAAGAGCTTCAGATCCCTCCCGGTCGAGGGATGGAGATGACGGCGGCTATAGACTATTTCATGGATTTTTGATCGGGTGCTTAGGGTTTTCGTCCCGAGGGCAATATATAGGCGGAAGGAGAGGCCGAGGGGGTGCCGGGATCCACCACACCACCCCCTGGCGTGGGCCTAGCCTGGCCGTGCGGCCAGGTGGTGTGGCCGGCCCCTGGCCCCTCTCCGTCTCGTATTCTGGCACTTGATCCCTTCCGGAAAAATAGGCACTTTGGCTTTTGTCCCGTCCAATTCCGAGAATATTCATTTTCTGACTTTCCTGGAACCAAAAACAGCAGAAAACAGGCAGCTGGCACTGTGTCTCTTGTTAATAGGTTAGTCCAAGAAATCATATGAAAAGTACTCCAAAGTTGGAACAAAACACAAGAAAGTGGATAAAACCAAGCATGGAACATCAAAAATTATAGATACATTTGCAATGTATCAAGCGTTCCCCATGATACATGGTTCTGCTAACTTCAACTCATAAAGCGCAAGCATATACACAACAAAGACGGACACAATGGTTCAAGATTATTAAGTGCAAGAAAGTAAAGTGTGCCATCAAGTTCATGAGATCTTTACTAACTAACTTTCTTATAACAAGCAAAATTTTATTCGGAAGAAAACAAGGCATACTGAATATGCACGGACTAGCAAATGATGCTAATAGGTAGGTATGGTGGACACTTTTGGCAATATTGGTTTTGGGGAGTTGGAAACACGAGTATAGCTCATACTCAGTGAAAGTGAAGGATAGCAATAGTAAGGGAGCGACAAACGAGAGAGCAATAACTATCATAATCATGCTTGCAACAAAACGAGACTAATTATGGCATGAAAGTGATTCAAGACCCCTGAGTCAAAATAATTCACTGAGGCTTAACTGACTATTGTTTCAGTCATATGCACGCGTGAGCATGTGCCAAGTCAATTCAAGTGAAACATTCAGAGGAGGATACCACAGTGTCATAACAAGTTATGAATAGAATAATGCAAGCAAACATTCATATGACATGCTACAAACCATTAGCAAGCTGAGCTAATCATAGGAAAGCAACAACTACTAAGAATCCATAGATAACATACACCTACATGAACAGACTAAGCATGCCCACAATGATGAGTATATGTACAAAAATGAAAACAAATAGAGTTCGTTACCAGCCTCTTACCACACCTCAAGTTGTCATTAATCTTCATTATTGCCCTTCACTTGTGTAGCTTGAATAATAACATGAATCCCAACTCCACTGAGGACTGCTGAACCCTGCAACGAACTTCACAAAACCAAAGAAGAACAACAAATATTTTTGGGTTTTCGATTTTTTAAGACAAGAACCAAAAGGAAGAACAAGCAAAGCGAAATATTTTTGTGTTTTTCGAATAATCAAAACAAAGCAAAAAGGAAGAAGCAAACCAAGGCTAAAAAGACAAAGAAGCAAACAAAGAGAAACAACGAAAATATTTTTGGTCTTTTTGTTTTTTAGAAAGCAAAAGTAAAGAAAGAACGAAAACTAAAAAGAGAACGAAACATGGATATACAAAGTACTGACTGAACATGATATGTAGATTATGTGATGTCAGTGTACCTCCCCCCAAGCTTAGGCTTTTCGCCTAAGTGGGTATCAACCCCAACGCGGGTAGGAACTCTAGGCCGGACGGTCATCATAAGAATGATCGTAGTTAGGCCATTGTGTAGAAGAAGAAGCCCCCCAATCATAGGTAGGCTTCTGATACGAAGACTCCCCATCATTCGAGGGCTGGACCGAATCATCTGTAATCTCCCTTCTAGTATCCTGCTCTTGCTGGGAGAGCTCCCCCAGATATGCATCGAGCTCTTCCTTGGTGAGTGACCATCCTTCCCTGGTATCAAGGTTAAACAAAATAGGCGCAGGCAAAAGAACAACACGCTCGGACTTACTCCTTCTCCAACCAGCCTTGAGTAAGGTTATTTCATAAGATAAATCACTCAAATTAGCCCAAGAAGAAACAAATTTATGTTGTATCATGGAATTAAGGTCAAGCCTCTCTATGGGAAACTGTAGGTCTAAATGATGATGCTCTACACCATGCAAAGCTAGTAAATGAGAGGCGATGAGGCCTCCACAAATTCCACCTTTCTCGCGGTTAGCAGCAAGACGGAAAGCTATCAAGGCACCCAACTTATAAGTCCTATCTCGTTTTAAGGTAGCTGAGATGAAGGCTAAATCATATGAGGATAATTTATTAGCAGTTTTTCTAGCGAGAACACACTTGGCAATAAAGTAGGCAAAATATCAAATAGACGGGAGATGAATATTACAAATTTTACCACTCTCCTTTGAGAAGCCGCTCCCTTGGCATATTTCCGCGTACAGGTCCATGAGTGGTGTAGGTCGCTCTCTAATACTTCCACATGAACCCCATTGAGATACTTTAATAGCTGCACAAAAGTCATCAAAAGGGAGATCGACAGCTACATTGTAAATTTTGTAGTGGACCATGGGGTTAGGCAAGGAGTAACTAAACTGGAAATCCTGCACCACAAACATAGTTAGTTTCACATATTGGGTAGGTTTGTCTCCCACAAAATGCTCCAATCCTGAATTAGTAATCAAAGTGTGGAAATCTTGAGAAATCCCTGTAGCCCTCATGAATTCGGGGCATGGATAGGCAGAGGGAAAGACTTCCTCCTCACGGTGAACCTTCATAACTGCAGGCACCCTCAATTCATGTTGGTTGAGTTGGTGTTCATTCATCTTCTATTCTGAAATTTAAACATCCATTATATAAGTGATTGCAAAGTGAATACATAATGAAGGGAACTACTCATAGGGACTTGTAAGAGGCCTAAACATGCATCAAAACAATTCCTCTAAGCATTGAACAAGCTTACAAGCTCACATAACCTGTCACCTATAGTAGCAAAATACTCAAGATATATACCACTAAACACAAATCTACTTGGATAAGCAGAGGAGTCACATACTGGAGAACAAATGCTCCAAATTTCAGCAGCAAAGATGGGTTGAGCAAGGAGATCAAAAAATCATGGGCAAGAACAGCAAGAACGCGATTTTGAGAAATGAACTGATGTTTTCTCGGGAGAGATAAGGAAGTGGCAAGTGAGAGAGTGAGTGGAGGGCCAGGGGTGGCCCACACCATGGACATGCGCACCCCTGGTATGGCCGCGCCACCAGGTGGTGTGCCTGCCTGGTGGGCCCCCCTGGGTCACTCCAGGCACTTCTCTGCCCCTTTTTTCACGTAAAAAATTAATATGAATTTTCTGGAATCGAGACACTTTATTTTTTGAGCAATTTTCAGGTATTGATGAATGATTTTCTGATAGAAATATGACCTTGGAATGATGCAAAAACAAAACAAAACTAAAACTTCAGAAGTTCTAAGACACTCTAATATGCAAGCAACTAGCAACAGAAAAGTGAACTAAGTGAAAGCAAAAACAAAAATGGATAAAAATAAAAGTAAGCGGAGATAATCATGGTGAAAACATTGTTTTGTTCATTAAAATCCCTTCGTTTACAAGGTTGATCAGGTCTTGTTACCAAAACAATTTTATATGAAACAAAACTTTGTATTCCACTAAATTATTATTTTACCTCAACCTTGATAGCAATGGTCCCAATCATAATAGTTTCATATTTTCCTCGTGGTATGGGACAATATATTTCTCTAACTTGGATGCCCTCAACATGTTCAATTGAATTTAAGCCATAAGTCCTATCAATCTTCTTGGGGAAATAGATAGTTTGCTCCTTGTTATTAACATTAAAAGTCACCTTTCCTTGATTACAATTAATAACAGCTCTTGCAGTATTAAGAAAAGGTCTCCCAAGAATAATAGACATATTGTCATCTTCAGGCATTTCAAGCACAACAAAGTCAGTTAATATCAAGCAATTATGAACCACTTGAATAGGTACATCCTCACATATACCAATAGGAATAGTAGTAGATTTATCAGCCATTTGCAAAGATATGTTAGTTGGTATTAATTTTTCCAATTGAAGTCTCTTATAGAGAGAAAAAGGCATAACACTAACTCCTGCTCCCAAATCACACAAAGCAGTTCTAACATAACTATTTTTAATAGAGCATGGAATAGTTGGAATCCCTGGGTCTCCAAGTTTCTTTGGAACCTTACCATTAAAGGAATAATTAGCAAGCAAAGTAGAAATTTCTTCATTAGGAATCTTCCTTTTATTAGAGATAATATCCTTCATATACTTTGAGTAAGGAGGCAATTTAATAGCATCAGTCAAAGGAATTTGCAAAAATAAAGGTTTCATCCACTCACAAAACTTGTTGTAGTGTTCATCTTCCTTTGACTTGTGTTTCTTATCAGTGAAAGGCATAGGTTTTTGGACCCAAGGCTCTCTTTCACTACCATGTTTCTTAGCAACAAAATCTTCTTTAGTGTATTTAGTATTCTTAGTGTGTCTTTCCGGTTCTTCTTCAACTTTTTCTTTATTAGGAGCATCATTTTCCTCATTACCACTTTCAGTTTCAGCATCAGAGACAAATATAATTAGGATCTTTAGCAGGTTCAGAAGACTCTACAATAGTTGTATGTTTCTTTTTCCTTTTCTTAGGAGAAGTACCACTATTTTCAATTTGTTGAGAATCTTGCTCAATTCTATTAGGATGCCCCTCAGGATATAGAGAATCCTGAGTGGCAGCACCACTTATAGTTCTAACTTCATAAGCATGTTTTTCCTTAGAAGCATTAACTAGCAAATCTTTTTGTACCTTAATAAGCTGATCAGTTTGAACCATTTGGAAATGTTTAACAAGCATTTTTAACATCATTAGAGGTTCTTTCCACAATATCCTTCAACTCAATAGTAGCTCTAGATTTTTCCATTAGATGATTTTGCACCCTTTTATTAAAATTATCTTGCTTAACAATAAAAATATCAAATTCTTCCAAGCATTGATTAGGAGGTTTAGAGTAAGGAATATCACCTTCATCAAAATGTTGGAGAGAGTGTACCTCAATAGTGGATGAGTGGGAGATTGGCTTACATAGTTCTTCTATAGGAGGTAAATTCTTCACATCTTCAGCTTTAATACCCTTCTCCTTAAGACATTTCTTAGCTTCCTTCATCACTTCATCATTTACTTCAATAATCCCCTCTTATTTGATGTTGGTGTTGGTGTTGGCTCAGGCACAGTTAACTCAGGTCTAGTTGTTTCAGGTGTAGTTGGCTCAGATGAAGTCCAGTCTTCATAATTCTTGCTTATTTTAGCCATTCATTCCTTAGCTTCCTTGGGAGTTCTATTCCTAAAAACACAATCAGCACAACTATCCAGGTATGTCCTAGATTCTTCTGTTAGTCTATTATAATATATATCAAGAAGCTCATTTTTAGGTAATGGACATCCAGCCTGTGCATGAATCAAAGCATAAAACCTTGCCCATGATTCAAGCAATATCTCTTTTTCTCCCTGTTTAAAATGAAAAAGTTCCTGCAAAATGGCATGTCTAGCACTAGGAGGGAAATATTTCTGAAGGAAGGTACTAATCAAGAAATCAGGGCTATCAATAGATCTAGGAGGTAAATTATTAAACCAAGCCTTAGCTTCTCCTTTTAGTGAAAAAGGGAAAATTTTAGCAACAAAGTAGGTGTGCATCTTAATATCATCAGAAAACAGGCCACTCATGGTAGAAAGCTCAGTCATATGTGCTACATCACTTTCATTCTTGGTCCCACAAAAAGGTTATTTCTCAACAATAGTTATGTAAGATAAATCAAGAGAGAAATCATAATCCTTATCTTTAATGTTTGTGGGAAATGTAGCAAATTTATCATTAGGAGAAAATTTGGGTTTTATAGTACGCCTCTCAAGGAGACTCTTAATAGCACTCCTACCATGAGTGTTTTGACATTCTTTAATAAATTCATCATTCATTTCTATTTATCCGTCTTCAATATCATACTCCCTCCGTTCCTTAATATAAGGTGTATAGTTTTTTGTGAAAAATTCCATAATATAAGGTGTATAGAGAATTCTCGGATGTGTTCCTTTTATTTAGGAGACAATTAATCTGATCAGGAGAGAGATGATACCCACATTTCGTATGTTCCCTCTATATTGCGCCAATCATCTAGGTATTCATGTTCGAAAGCACCGAAATTTGCCCTCCAAGCCCTGCGCTAATATTCGTGCAAGAAAACTATACACCTTATATTAAGGAACGGAGGAAGTAGCTCTCTATAGACTCAGGTGAACTGACATGTGTAGTAGTATCTTCATTAGGATTTCTAGTGTTTCCAGCTATAGTTCTAGCAATCGTAGCATCTAGGAAAGGACCTAATGAACCACTTTTATCAAGCACAGTAGAAGCAACATCATAAGCATCAGAAGTTTCAGATTCAGCAGTAGTAGCAGTATGTGTTGCATGTGTATATAGTGGTGTAAGGAGCTTACTCATAATAGATGGTGAATCAAGAGCAACAGAGGTGTTCAGAACCGTACCTCTTCTTGTAGTGGATGGTAATATAGGAACTTTTTCATCACGAGACTTACCCATGATGAATGGAGGGCAGCAAACAATAGTGATTCCAAGTGAACTTGATAAATAGAGCTATGCTCCCTAGCAATGGTGCCAGAAAATAGTCTTGATGACCCACAAGTATAGGGGGTGTATCGTAGTATTTTCGAGGGAATTGAAACCCAATTTATTGATTCGACACAAGGGGAGCCAAAGAATATTTATAAGCCTTAACAACTGAGTTGTCAATTCAGCTGCACCTGGAAACAATCTTGCTCACAGCAGTTTATCAGTAGCAACAGTTTTGTAGTAGAAATAACAAGGTAATAGCAGTAGTAAAAGTAAAGACAGTAGTAACAATTGCATTAAACAGTAGGATTAAAGCACGGTAGGCATAGGGATGGATAGACGGGCGTTGCATGGACAAGACAATTCATATAGCAATCAAGATGTAGGGCATTTGAAGATAAATAAGATAAAGCATCCAAGTACTAAATAATCATAGGCATGTGTTCCATATATAGTCATACGTGCTCGCAATGAGAACTTGCGCAACATCTTTTGTCCTGCCAGCCCGTTTGTAGCGGGGCCTCGAGGGAACTACTGGCAATTAAGCTCCTTTTAATAGAGCACCGGAGCAAAGCATTAACACTCCATGAACACATGTGATCCTCACAACAAAGCCACCCCCTTCGGTTATCCTAATTATTGTCACTTCGGGACCTTTGGTTTCGGATAACAATATGTGTATACAACTTGCAGGTAAGATCACAAACAATACTATCATCATGAATCAATAACATGTTCAGATCTAAAATCATGGCACTTGGGCCCTAGTGACAAGCATTAAGCATAACAAGTTGCAACAAAGTCAAAAAGCACTAATAATAGATACTAGGCACCATGCCCTAACAATCTAATGCCATTACATGAATGATCTCATCCAATCCCTACCATCCCCATAGCCTACAGCGGGGGATTACTCACTCATAGATGGGGGAATCATGGATGGTTGATGGAGAAGTGATGGTGATGATGGTGATGATCTCCTCCAATTCCTCGTCCCTGTAGGGTGTCAGAACGGAGCTTCTGGTTCTGGATCGCGAAATCTGGTGGTGACGGTGTAGCGGAACTCTTTTTGGAAAAAACGTCGAACCCCCCTTGGTTTTTAGGTCAAGAGGCAACTTATAGGCGAAGAGGGAGGCCGAGGGGGTGACCGAGGCGGCCACACCACCCCTAGGCATGGACTGGCCTGGCCCGTGCCACTAGGTGGTGTGGGCCCCTTGTGGCCCTCCTCCGTCTCGTCTTCTATCTCCGTGAGTCTTCTGGTGAAATAGGATTTTTGACATATTTTCCGAGATTTTTTCCGATAGTTGATTTTCTGCACAAAAACTAGACACCGAGGTAATTTTGCTGAAAACAGTGTCAGTCCGTGTTAGTTGTATCCAAATCACACAAGTTTAGAGGAGAAATAATAGCAAAAATGTTCGGGAAAGTAGATACGTTTTGGACATATCAACCTCCGTAGTATACACCTGGTCATCCTTCTGGCCCTCAAAGTCTAACAAGGGGTTCAAAGGAAAGGGTGAGTAACAGTGTTACCCAGCAAGTTAACTATATGCAAGGTGGGAAGTTTGATGCTCTATATACCACCTCGGATGATAAGTCCTTGGTACTATGAAGTTTTGGTAAACATTTCTTCAAAGATTGATTTTAATTATCAAAAACTATGCCCATTAGCCTTCACAGGTTGACTAGAACTTCATGGAGTTCCTTTCTTGCCGTGTTCGTAGCTCCTTCCCGGAATAGGGAGTAACATGTTACAATTCTTACACTCTACAGAGGTGCGTTTCTTTACCCATAAGATACCAACTCCTTGTTGCACAACCGGTCATACTTTCCCGTCCAAAATTCCATGATGTGGGGCCTGGTAAATGATCCAAGCCAATCACTGCCCCCTTCGCGACCCCGCATGTCCCCTTGGTGTACACCATGCCCACATCTTGAATTACGACATTGGTTAGTACAAACCGTCAGATGCCAGAACTATTGTGGGACGTTGAGGGTTCCCACCCATATGTTGCATATCCTCTATGAATTACCAATAAATGCACGCTACGAGGATAACATCCACGACCTGGCCATCCGGATGCATGCGAGAGGAAGAAGATACAGCTGACTTCTTCGTCCCATTCCAAATCTTATGGTTAACGCGTAATATACGCCGCTAGAATCACTGATGTCAGGGGTTATTAAATACTAGTTGTTTGGCAATTGGAATCTTAGATTCCCATGCAATTCTTAGTATTTATCATCACTTAGGATGATAATAGCATTTCATTTATTTGGGAAAATACTTATTTTCTGTCTTCCTTAGAACATAGGTGATAACACACAATTTTTAAATACTTTCACAAAGACTCTTCAAAGGACATGAGCAAGTGATGAACTTGCCTTATGACTGCAAGATAGTGGAGTCAGATATTTCCACCTGACCTTGAGCTCCGGTTGCTACAGAAAACCATTATTGCCCGGTCAGGACAATATTTAAATACGCAATATGCAATGCATAGTAATGTCATGCAATGATTTATTTTCTTTCTTCTTTGCATGTTTTACCCAACTTGTATACGTTTTAAGTTTCTTTTAATTAATAAAAGAAAAGCATTATTTAATAAATCATAAAAATTCATATTATTTTGACATTTAGCAATTTTATAATAACCAATATTATTTTAAGATTTTAAAAATGAATTTATTTAATTTTTAACTCTTTTAAATATTTAACTAAAATTCCCTTAAAGAAATAAGACTTTATTTCTATTATACATGATTTACTTTTCAAAAATACAAACTAGTATTTTTCTTTAATAGTACTTCCTTTTAGAATCTTAAAAATAAATTTTATTCAATTTTAAGTGTTTTGCATAATTTTATAAAATCCCAAAAGGAATATATCCAATTTTAATAATAGATCTATATTTAATTGTTGAAATTTACTATCTAGTATTTTTATTGGATAAAGGATATTGTTGTGATTTCATAAATATATTGTTTGTATTTTGAGGATTTTTATTTATTTTTTGGAGTTGATTTTTTAGGGGTATATTTGTAAATATTTATTTTAACATATGTCTTTTGAGATATGGGCCCAGCCCAACTAGACCCGGCCTAACCGGCATGGTCAAAGACCACCTGGCTGTACTGGGCAGCCCACCGGCCTAGTACCCCCATGTGCACACACTTTCTCTCACCCCTATCTCTCGCGGCCCTCCCTGGCGCCTGATGCCGCCACCACTACCGCACACGATTCCGGCCAAGTCCGGCCGCTGTGGCTGCCGCTGTGATGCAGGACGAGCAAGACGATGCCGCTGAACATCGATGTCCAAGCCGATTCGTCGCTGGTGCCCTCTTCTCTGGTTGTGCTGCCCTCTGCACGAGGCTAGGGTTAGGGTTTGCCGTACTCTGGTGCTCCCCCGTTGATGTTGTGGTGCTTGTGGTGCTTCTCCTCCATGATCACCACTATTGTGTGCAGGCGCGGGTTGCAGCGCCCCCTCGGGGTGCTCCCCGTGCCGCCGGCCTCCTCTCTGCTTCCTCTTCAAATAAATTTATGAGGACCTCAAGTAAGTTCTTCTACTTCTCCTCTTTGTGCTCTCTCTTACCTCTAATCCTTGCTATGTGGTCACTGGTGATGGATTTCTCCATTTAGTGTTCATCCCTAAATTTCTAGGGTTTGACCCTCCTTACAGTGATGTTCAGTTAGGTTTCTAGGGTTAATATGATGGTGTTAATCTCCTGGATGTTGACCTGCTAGTGGTGCATGTGATACTCTCTGCTAAGCATGATCTGTTGCTCTATCTTTGTTAGTTAGCACTCTGCTAATCTTGTTGGTGTTACCTTGTTTTCTGTCAGAGAACACTTGGTTGAGCAAGTTTGAATTGGTGTGGCTTTCTATGTGGCTGTGATTGTGGGCTCACTCTTTTTGAGTAATGATGCGTTACTGCTGGCTGATATAGCTTTGGCTGATGCTTTTGGTGTAAAACTTTTATGATCAAAGGCTCTGCCTTATGATAGATGTTGAATGCTATTATAGATAATTCCTAAATCATTTAGGAAAATGATTGTGTTTTTAAAAGATGAGGCTTAGGCTTGTTCTCAAGAAGTGATGAACCTGTTGGTACAGAGGTGCTACCCATTTGGGGATGTGCCCTGTACTAGCAGCTATGTTGAGTATCGTCTAGTTAAAACTAGATCTCCTGGTCTATGATGCTGGTCTGAGACCATCCTCAAGTAAAAACCCCTTGTTTTTTACTTGATGGCTTATTTCTTATGTATGTATCATGTACTTGCATGATCAGATCCATATATAAACATGATTACTCATATGAATATGCTCCATATTCACTATTGGATTATAAATGTTGGGGATTACCCTTGGTAGCCTTGTGCTGGCCTATTATTGCCTTCCCCTTTGGCCTTGTCTTGCTCCTCTTGGTGGTGTTGCTCATGTGACCTTGCTGTCCACCTAATGCTTTCCCCTCCTCAAGTCACCATCTTGGCTAGTGATGCCTGGGTTTTCTATGGTGGAAAATGGTTTGATCTAATGCTATTATGGTAAGATCTGGTGTTGTTCTTGTGCTGTTCTTGGTTGTGCTGGTGAGAAACTGTGGTTGAGCTCGCTGTGAAGTGAGCAGCAGAGCTTGCTTTGCTCTATATGGTTGTAACTTGGGTTGTCCGTTTGTCCTGTGCTGTTGACACCTCAATGCATGCATTTAGGTGTGTAAGATGTGATGACCCACAAGTATAGGGGTGTATCGCAGTATTTTCGATAAGTAAGAGTGTCAAACCCAACGAGGAGCAGAAGGTGTTGACGAGTGGCTTGGATCATGAATTCTCTGTAAATAATTAGCAAACATATTTTTAGGGGTTTTTGATAATGCAGATAAATGAAGTGCGAGTAAATAAAAGACAATGATAATAGATGTAACAAGTGGCCCAATCCTTTCTTTAGCAAAGGACAAGCCGGTTGTGTTACTTAAGATGACCTAACGTTCTCGAGGACACATGGGAATATCGTCAAGTGCTTTCGCTTCATATAGTTGATTAATATTCTTTGGTTGGATAAGTGTTGTGTGGGTGAACCTGTGCTAATGTACTGACCTTCCTAGGACTAATACATACTTGTGATTATACCCCTTGCAAGCATCCGCAACTACAAGAAAGTAATTAAGATAAAAACCTAACCACGGCCTTAAACTCTGAGATCCTACACTCCCTTGTGCAAAGGTTTCCTAATGGAGGTTCAGGTTTCTGTCACTCCGGCAACCCCGCGATTAGTAGACAAATACACAATGCGTTCCCCTAGGCCCATAAAGTTGAAGTATCATGTAGTCGATGTTCACATGACACCACTAGAAGAATAACACCATAACTTAAATATCAAACCATTGAATCTTTCTCTACACAATTCCACTACTAACAACATGACTTCTCCCATGTCCTCAAGAACTAAACGAACTACTCATGAGACATCATATGGATCAAGATCAGAGATGAAATAATGATAAGTAACAATCTGAACATGAACGATAATTCAATGGTTCCACTCAATAGCATCAACTACAATAAGTAATCAACACCGGGAAAGTTTCCCCTAAGAACTATGCAAGATTCAACCCAATTGTTACAGCGGTATGGAGTTGTGATGATGGTGCTGGTGGAGATGATGATGGAGATGATGATCATGATGATCCCGATGAAGTCCAGCTTGATGGTGGTCTTGATGGCGACGATCGCCACTCTCCAGGAAGGAATTACCCCGGCAGATTTCTGCCTGCTGGGGAGCTCTTTCTCTCTCTCTAAAGTTTTCGCCCCGTAGAGGCGGCGAAATCTTTCTATGGTTGCTCCCCGAGTCTTAGGGTTTCGGGAGGATTATATACGCCAAAGAGCAGAGTCAAAGGTGGGCTAGGGTGGCCACACCACCTGGTGTCGCTGCCTAGGGTGGCACGCGCCAGGGGGTGGTGTGGGCCCCCTGTGGCCCATCTCTGCTCCACCTTCTGGCTTCCTTCGTCTTCTAGAAAAATAGGATTTTCCATATATTTTCTGGGATTTTCTGATCTTCGCGAATTTTGCCTCCAAACAGTGCCTTTTCCATCAGAATCCTGACTTTAGCGGTCCATCCTCCAAAAGTCATCAACCATGCAAAAATAGATGAAATAACATAAGTATCATCTCTTAATATGAAATATATCAATGAATAGCGGTAAATTATGATATAGAATAGTGATGCAAAATGGACGTATCAACTCCCCCCAAGCTTAGACTTCGCTTGCCCCAAGTGAAAAATGAGCTCAATAAACATGACCTTAGGTTTATGGAGTGAAGTGTCGATAAAAGAATACGGACAAGAAGCATCACATTCATCAATACATAAATCATAACAGAAGACAACTCACTATTATATAACTTAACTTGCAATGAGTAAAGGAAACACAATAAAGATACACAAAGTAAATCATAATTGGTAATGGCAAACTTTGTTCTTGGTCAAACAACAGTTAATAATTTGCAGGAGTTCAAACATAATGGGGTTTTCAATGATAGCTTTCAAAGTAATATTCACTAAGATAAGAGTAGTGTGCAAAACAAGGAACATAAGAAACATGATTGAATAAATCATCATATGAATGAATGAAACACAACAACTCAAATACTTGCTTGAGATCGAAAGGAATAGGTTTACTGACTCAACTAAAAAATAAGCCCTTCACAGAGGGAATCAGGGATTTCAAATTTCATAAAATGCTTCCAAAAATTATGTGATCGTTGAGTTGAACCCCGAAGAATTCCGGGTGCAAGCGCTCAAGATACTCTGACAGTGCATCTAGATCCCTATCAAAGATCAGTTGGCCTCCATTGCCCAACTGGTAGAACTTGCAATACTGGACCTCCATCTATAAGAATTTAGGATGAGTAAGTTAGTGAGCTGATCAAGTGTGTCAAATTTTATGTAGGAATGTAAGAATTTTTGGACTAACATGAATTTTTTGAAAGAAGCAAGGATAAGAGTGGGAATGGGTTTTCATAAGTACTCACTTCTTTTGTTTTGAAACTAAGTTTTTGGTTCGGACGTCCATTCTAACTAGGGTCTCCTATGGTCGGGATGGATCTGATACCAACTTGTCAACACCCGGATTTTTAATCCCAGATGCCTGTTATGCCATACCTCGCAATCCCAGGATTACCATTTTTGCGAGACATAACAGATTGGATATCACAGTACATCATCCACTACAAACCATAATAAGGTCTTACAAATAAAGGATCTCATGATCCAGTCTTAATACAATCAAAGCAGTGGAAAAGAAAACGTAGTAGGGGCTCCATCTTCAAGGTCATAGGCAATGCTGATGATGGGAGATGATCCTAGTTGTCGTAGACGTCCTACTGTCCGTCATACTGATAGTCCTCCTCATAGTCTGGCCACAGGAATAGCCAGGGACAAAGCCATGAGTCCTCTTTAAGTACTCGCAAACTATTACTAACAAGTAAGATAGTTCTAGTAGGAATCTTAAGCTCTAGGTTTATTTGCGAAAGGCCAGATTTATCTAAATTGAGTTTAGAAGTAAATAAAACTAAGTTAATGTTCTAAATCAATTAAGTGGGAACCTAGCTTTCATATTCACCACCCTGTTGTGGTCAAATAAAAATCATAGTTCACTTCACAAGTCATTTTGGAAACATCTGACGACGGAACAGTATGGCCACTCCATTTGTCCATGACCGCGGACGCGGCTATTCGAATAGTTTGACACTCTGCAGAGGTGGTACACTTTCACCACAAAATTCGATACATTCGTCAGGGATAACCCTGAATCATCATACTTAGTATGCGGATAATCAATCATAACCTTTCAATTACACACTCTAGTATAGGCACCTCCCCTATGAGCTTGGCCTCCCAGCCATGGCCATCTGCCATCCTGGGCACTGCATAGGTGGACATTCACACTCACGAGGTAACCTCAGCTCAAACCTCTTCCGTGAGGGAACCCATACTAAGGCATATAAACTTCCAGCTAAGCCCTACCCAATTCGGGTATTGTGGTTGTACGGTAAAATTGGAACCGTATCGCATCCAAACCCAACCATCAGTTTTTATAAAAGGGGCTAAGACTCATGCCTCAACATTTTCATCATCAAATCCTTTTGTGTCCATAACACATGTCAAAACATTTCAATAGAATGAAGCATCATTCCAAGGTTTTCATAATCCTTTTTCACCAAGTATTCCCATCTAAAGTGATCAACTTTTATGCTTAGCACTACCACTAAGGTTAGGAGTGTTCACTAATGACGGGTGCTAACCTCGAATCTCATGCCATGGAATGACATCTAAGTATAGGCCTACTTTTATACTCTTTATGCTATCTATCCTATTTTCCCAATGCTCACAAGGCACTAACTAAAAGTAAAGAACTTTGATAAAGTAAAAGAATAAAGCTTGCAAGTAAAACTTGGTTGGTATAATCAAAGTTATATAACCAAGAATGCCTAATGCATCTTGCTTAGGTTATCTTGCAATTAGTGATGGCTTGCATAGGTATAAAACTTGCAAGTGTTAGCTTGCATAGTTCTAGCTTGCCTTTAGTAGTGCAGTGGTTGAAGTTTTCTTCTTCTTCTTGGTAGTACTCCTCCTCCGCGTATCCCGGGTCAGTACTATCATCTATAAATGAATACGGGGTACACAATCACCAAACAATACTTAACTAATTATATTTAGCACACTAAGGCTCACACTTGATGATCTAGCATCATCACAATCATCACATGGAATAAAGACTTAGTTTTATTTATCTTATTTTAGAAAAGTAATTTCAACTCATTGAAAATAATTAAGATTTAATATTCTCCAATTAAAATATGGTATCATGTTGACACATGTCATCACCACATTTTCTAATACATGGGAATGTGATTTAAAGTGTTGATCCTATTTTGTGAAGTTTAAGATTATCATTTAATAGGATTAAAGTGACTAGAAATGCCTATATAGCATTCTTTTGGTACTAGTCCAATGTCACTACATGCAAACCTAAATATTTTTACATATTCAGATAGATCTTATCAAATGTGATTTTTTAGAGTTGGAATCAACTCAAAAGTAGTTATGGTTGATTTTTGAAAAATGTTTGAAGTTGGAAAAGTCTCTGTCTTGTTATTTTTTGTATAGGTGATCTCTAACTCCAAATGATTTAAATCCAACGGGCTTGGATAGATAATTTAAATACCTTTCTAACAAAATTGGTATCATGCAATTTAGTTCAGTGAATCTCTTTGAATTGATTTTGAATCTACTGACAGAATGTGGTTTTAACTAAATTGGAAAATATCTATTTGAATCTCTAGGCCTGCGTGGGAAACTAAAAGGGCCGGTCCAATCTGCACAGCACAGCACAGTGGGCTGCTGACAGGGGGGTCCACTAGTCAGCGACTTAAACTAACCGAAACGGTATCTGTGAATCTAGGCCCTACGATTAAAAGACGATCTAACGGCTGTGATTCGTCGTCTCTCACGAACAGCTCCGGCGAGGAATTAAACCTAACGCGGTGGTGGGGGTCTGGTGAGGCTCACCTGGACTCTAGCTAGGGTCGGCGATGGGGGTGAATGGCGTTGTCGATGACGGCAGTTCGAACGGTGGTCGCGGCAGCTCCTGGGGCAGCTCCAATCAACGGCGCCCTTCTCGTTCTACAGCAGCAGGCTCTGGCCAAGTTCCGGCAAGGAAGAGCTCGCCTTTCTCCGGGAAGGGTGTGGGAGGCTCAGTGAGGAGTAGGGAGTGTGTTGGTGTGGAGAATGGAGGCGGAGGGGGCCTCTATTCATACAACAGCGAGGGGACTGAGCAGGATGGGCTCGGGCTCGTCGGTGACGATGATACAGGCGGCTGGCGGCGGGGCTGAGGGTAGGGGTGGTGCGGTGTTCCCTGGCGGTCGTCACTGGCTTAATGGCTAGGCACGGGGCGGTCCAGGCTAGTCGGGCGCGTGCGATGCTCTGCGCAGGAGCGGCGGTGTTTGTGACGGCGCACGGTTCTACGGGTCGTGCGGCGGCGAACGGGGGTGTCTGGGAGGTGGATGTGATCATGGCGAGTCTGCATGTGCGCGGAGAGAGCGAGGCGCAGTCTGTGTGAGCCGGTCGGGTGCGACGCTCTTGCGTGTTCTCGGCACGGCGTAGAGAGACTAGGCGCAGCGTCGCAGGGGTGGTCCAGGGCTTAGTTATGGTCGAGGCTTGGACAGGGGGTGGCGGTGGACGGTGGTGTGTCTGGTGCGCATCGTGGGCGAGGGTGGCGTGGTCTCTGTCGCTCTGTCCACGGTCGGCCGACGAGTGTGGCTTCGGGCGGCGGTGCACTGGTGCAAAACGGCTAAGGGGGAGAGTGGTCTGGTGCTGCTCGACACTAGGGGAGACAGGGGAGTGAAGAAGGAACCAATTAGTCGAGGATCACTGCTCAAAACAGTGAAGTTAGGCAGATGTTAATTAGTGTAAGCAAGGTGTTTGATTAAATGGCCGCAAGAGATTAAGTTTGAAATTTTCAAATGAAATTTGGTGAGTGATTTGATCTTATGCTTGAGTGTCTATGATTGCTTGGAAAAGGCAAGGTGAATTGATTTGGATGGTTTTTGTGAAATGGTGATCTTACCATATGAACTAGATTCAAATTTGAACTGTCCATTAAATAGATTTGAAAATAGTTTCTGTGGGTTTGTAAAGTGGGCTTGGGTTCACTTTTACTTGGTCTAGCAAGGGGTGAAAAGAAGTGGAATTGTTTCTGTTAGAATTTCTCTTCTAGGAACACTCAAAGTGGCCTAGTGGTTAACTTTGGTCAAAATGACCATTTGATCTTTTTATTCATATTTGATTTCTTTTTCTTTTGATTTTGCTTGTAATTTGCCTAGATGATGTAGCATTCATCTTAAACCATTTCTCATCATTTGTAGCAATCAAACATGGCAAATTCAATCAATTCTACACTAATGTAAAACACACATGCATTCATATAGATTTTTGGAATAAAAGTTTTTGTTAACCCTAAATTTGGGTGATTAGAACTTGATAAACTTGATTAATGTTTTTGCGGTGTTACAAACCTTCCCTCCTTAAACAAAATCTCATCCTGAGATTTAAGAAAAACTAGGAACTAAAGAGATCTGGAAACTCAGTCCTAATGTAATCTTCTCGCTCCCAAGTAGCTTCTTCTTCGGTATGGTTGCTCCACTGGATCTTGAGAAACTTGATACTCTGGTCCTGGTGGTTCTGAAGGCTTCTTACAAAATACGAATGGGTACTTCCCGATATGTCAGATCCTTATTGATATCTATGGCTCGGTGATCGATGTTATTGAACACTTCGGTCTTCTTCGGAACTTCTAGGCATTTGCGAAGTAACGAGATATGGAACACATCATGGATGGCTGACATCTCCTCTGGCAGTTCCAGTTGATATGATACTTCTCCTCGGCGATTCAAAATCTTGAAGTGTCCAATATATCTGGGGGCAAACTATACTTTCAGTTGAAAATGTTGCATTCCCTTCAAGGGTGATACTTTGATATACACAAAATCTCCGACATTGAAAGTCATGTCTCGACGTCTCTTGTCAGCATAACTCTTCTGTCTGGATTGAGCGGTCTTGAGGTGCTCACAGACTTTGTGAACCTTCTCTTCGGCTTCTCGTAGGATGTCGGGTCCGAAAATCTGACTCTCTCCTACTTGCGACCAATTCAAGGGGGTACGACACTTTCTTCCATATAGAAATTCAAATGGGGCCATTTGCAAACTGGCTTGATAACTGTTGTTGTATGAGACTTCTGTGAAAGGCAGACAATCTTCCCATTTTGATCCATACTCTAGCACACAAGCTCTCAACATATCTTCTAAGATTTGGTTGACTCTTTCAGTCTGTCCATCGGTCTGCGGGTGATAAGCTGTGCTGAAATTCAGCTTGGTTCCTAATCCATTTTGGACTTTCTGCCAAAATCTTGAGGTAAATTGGGTTCCTCGATCCGATACTATGGTCTTAGGGGTTCCATGCAAACTTACAATTCTAGCAATGTACAACTCTGCTAGCTTAGAACTCTGGTAGGTAGTCTTGAAAGGTATGAAATGGGCTACCTTAGATAGTTTATCCACTATGACCCAAATAGAGTCATTTCCCCTACTAGAAGTAGGCAAACCGGTGATAAAGTCCATTCTGACAGAATCCCATTTCCATTCCAGAATCTTCAATGGTTGCAAAAGTCCCGCGGGTCTCTGATGTTCCGCTGACAGATATCACACTTAGCTATGTAGCTTCCGATTTCTCTCTTCATCTTGTGCCACCAAAATTGCTCCTTCAAATCCTGATACATCTTTGTTCCTTCGGGGTGGATAGAATAAAGAGTATCATGAGCTTCATGCATGATAACTTGCTTCAGCTTGGAATCTGCTGGCACACAGATACGTCCTTTGTACCACAAAACTCCTTCTTCATCTTCGGTGAATCTGGGTACCTTTCTTGTACCGATATGATGCTTGATTTCATCGATACTTTCATTTCCTTTATGCGCCTCCTTGATTTGACTAATCAATGTGGGTTAAAGTTCAATGCTAGCTAAAAATCCTTTGCTAACCAGCTCCGTTCTAAACTGCTCCAACTCTTCATGCAAACCCTGTTGGGCTTCTTTAATCATGGTGTTTAATCTACACGACAATCTGCTAAGAGCATCCGCTACCACATTGGCTTTGCCGGGGTGATAGTGAATTTCAAGGTCATAATCCTTGATTAACTCTATCCATCTCCTTTGCCTCATATTCAGCTCCTTCTGGGTGAAAATATACTTCAGACTCTTGTGATCTGAATAAATCTCACAGTGGTTACACATAAGATAATGACGCCATGTCTTTAAGGCTAAAACTACGGTTGCTAGTTCAAGATCATGGGTAGGGTAGTTTTGCTCATGCTGCTTCAGTTGTTTGGACAGATATGCTATGAATTTGCCTTCTTGCATCAACACACATCCGAGACCAATCTTGGATGCATCACAATACACATCGAAAGGCTTCTTGATATCCGGCATAATCAAGATTGGGGCTAAAATCAATCTCTTCTTGAGTTCTTGAAAACTTTCTTCACATTTATCAGTCCATTCAAACTTTCTATGTTTCTTCAACAATTGGGTCATCAGTCTTGCGATGCTCGAAAATCCTTCAACAAACCTGCGGTAATATCCCGCTAATCCAAGAAATGCACGGACTTGGGTTTGAGTGGTTGGGGCTTTCCAGTCTTCAACATCTTTGATCTTGGCGGGATCGACAGTGACTCCTCCTGCCGACACAATATGTCCTAGGAATCCTACTTCTTTCAACCAGAATTCGGATTTGCTAAACTTGGCATACAACTGATGCTCTCTAAGGGTTTCAAGGATGGTTCTCAGGTGTAGCTCATGGTATTCTTCTGACTTGGAATAGATTAGAATATTGTTGATAAAAACAACGACAAACTTATCCAGGAAGTTCATAAAAATCTTATTCATGAGATTCATGAAATAAGCAGGGGCATTGGTTAATCCAAAAGACATGACAGTATACTCATACAATCCATATCTGGTGGTAAAGGCGGTCTTTGGAATATCCATTGCACGAATGTTGAGTTGATGATAACCAGTTCTAAAATCAATCTTAGAAAACACTCTGGCACCAGTCAACTGGTCAAACATATCCTCTATCTTCGGTAGTGGGTACTTGTTCTTGATGGTGACATCATTCAACTTCCGGTAATCCGTGCACAAATGGTTACCTCCATCTTTCTTATCCACAAACAGAACAGGCGATCTCCATGGCGATGCGCTTGGTTGAATCAGACCTTTCTCCAACATAGGATCAAGTTGCTTCTTCAGCTCCACTAATTCATATGGGTTCATACTATGAGGTCTCTGAGCTATGGGTCCAGTTCTAGGAATTAGTTCAATGGTGAACTCGATATCCCGATCTGGGGGCATACCGGGCAATTCATCTGGAAATACCTCGGGGTATTCACAGACTACTCTGACTTGGTCTAGGGTTGGTTGGGCTAGACTCTTGTTGTATTTGAATTGACGGGGCAAGGTCTCAGATACTTGCTCTACTGATACTCTAGAGCTACTGGTCATGGTTATGGCTTTCTTGGCACAGTCGATCAACCCTTTATGTTTCAAAATCCAATCCATTCCTAGTACTACTTCCAAACCTTTGGTTCCAAGTACTATTAGATTGGCATAAAAATCTATTCCATGGATTCTGATAGGTGCAGCCTTGCAAATTTTTCTAGCTTTGGTGGTTGAACCAGGTATTTGAACTATCATAACATGCTTCAATTTTGTTGGTTGAATCTTACTAGTGCATGCAAATTCTTCTGTAACAAACGAGTGCCATGCTCCGAAATCAAACAAAACTCTTACAAGTACTGAGTTAACAGAAAATATACCCAGCACGACATCGGGCGCTTCCTGAGCTTCTTCAGCATTCATGTGGAACAGACGGCCGTTGCGGTTGAGCGAATTCCCTGGGGCAAATCTCCTTCCAGGTTGAACACGGTGTTGCTGCTGAGCGGGTGCATTCACATTGGTGGCTGCTGCAAGCTTCTTGGGGCACTCATTGGAGTAGTGACCCTTGACTCCACATTCAAAGCAAGTAATCTGGGACTTGTCTTTTGCTGCAACAGGCACAACATTGCTTCTAGTCCTTGGGGCAGTATTGTTGTTGTTGGACTTGGGCAGTGCACGGTTGAAATTGTTGGAGTTGTCGGGGTTGTTGTTGTTATGGTTTCCTCTGGTCTTCAGGTTTCCTCCGCTACGATTGGGGTAGCTTGGACGGGACATAGGGGGTTTGTTGTTTCTTGGGGCATATCCTATAGACGGGTTGGGGTGATACTTCTGAGTATTGTGGGATCCAGTCTGGTGCATCATGCGACGCTTGCGGTTGTCATTGGCTTGGTTGATCTTCCCTTCCATCTAAATGGTAGAGACTACGAGCTCTTCTAGATCTCCAAAATGGATGTTAACTAACACAGTCTGCGTCTCATCATGCAATCCATTCAGGAACCTTTCCTTCTTCTTGGCTTCAGTGTTAATCTCATCAGGGGCATATCTAGCTAGGGACAGAAATTTGTTATGGTACTCAACTACCGTCATCGTTCCTTGCTTCAGTTCTCTGAACTCATCTCTCATCCTAGTGACCAAACCTTGTGGCACATGGGTGCGGCTGAACTTGATCTTGAATGCTTACCAAGTCATCATCTGACCGTCGTTCATGGTATGGGTGCTATTCCACCAGGCCCGTGCATCCCCTACCAGATAGTAGGTGGTAAACAGTACTTTCTCATTGGCTTCAACTCCTGCGACCTCCAGGTTGTTCTCCATGGTTTGTAGCCAGTCATCAGCATCTAAGGGATCCTCAGACTTATTAAAGATAGGTGGGTTGGTATTTTGAAAGGTCTTGAGTTTGGATCCATGGTGATCTTGGTTTCCATGGCCTTTATTTTTGTGGGCCATCTGAGCTATCTTTTGAAGAGTGGCTAGGTTTGCTTGACGTTCATCTCTACTAGCTTCACGGTCAGAAACTAGCATTTGGAAAATCTGCAGCACCGGGTCCTGAGATAAGCTGCTTCCTCTGGGGTTTCCACGAGTCATCTGAAGATTGAGCTAGATAATGAGATAAGAGGGAAATTTCTAAGGTTCATGGTTTTGTTTTCAAAAGTTTTAAACTTTGAATTTGACTCGGCTTTTGCAAACTAACAACTTCTTCTCATTCATTCAAATCACACCATACAAACACACACCACAACACAAATAGAAAAACGGATGGTTCTAAGAACCATTCTGTGAAACTACGATACAGTGGGACCAGTACAACTCATTCTTATGGTAGTGATCAAGTGCATCTAATCATCATCAATGAAGTCTAAATCATCATCATCAATGTGGAACTCCATGGCATCATCCTCCAGGTAGTCGCTATCATCACTAAGGTAAGAGTAAAGATCTCCCTGGATATCTTCACCTTCCTCCTCCTCCTTCGCTTCAAGCTGGACTTCCTATTCACGGATGGTCTTCTCGAGAGCGGACACCTTCTTGCGAAGATGATCGATGGTGCGATCCTTCTTGTCGCGCTGACAACGAAGTGATTGGCACTGCTTGGCGAGAGTGGCGAGAGTCTGGTCCTTCTTGACGGCAATAGCAAGGTTGTCGTTGGTGTAGGCGCGAGCTTTGTCTAACTCCTTCTGCGTATCATATAGCATGAAGTCAAGATTGTCCACCTGGTGCTTCAGCTCCGGGTGTCCTGGCATATCCAATGGCATTCCCATAGAACCACGCCTTGTGAAGTGAGCAAAGCGAGTTCCCTGGATCAAGAGTATGTTTTGCCCACACAGACGGGCAAGCGCTTCATGCATAGCCCTGGCTAATCCATCTAGTCAGTTATTCTCACGCAAGGTGAATTGGATCTTCTCAGAAGTGGGTGCTTCCATCTTGCCTCTGAGATCTGCAACTATCAGCCATTGTAGATCTCCTCCTATGTGATCGTTGAGTTGAGCCCCGAAGAATTCCGGGTGCGGGCGCTCAAGATACTCTGACAGTGCATCTAGATCCCTCTCAAAGATCAGTTGGCCTCCGTTGCCCAACTGGTAGAACTTGCAATACTGGACCTCCATCTATAAGAATTTAGGATGAGTAAGTTAGTGAGGTGATCAAGTGTGTCAAATTTTATGTAGGAATGTAAGAATTTTTGGAGTAACATGAATTTTTTGAAAGAAGCAAGGATAAGAGTGGGAATAGGTTTTCATAAGTACTCACTTCTTTTGTTTTGAAACTAAGTTTTCGGTTCGGACGTCCATTCTAACTAGGGTCTCCTATGGTTAGGATGGCTCTGATACCAACTTGTCAACACCCGGATTTTTAATCCCAGATGCCTATTATGCCATACCTCGCAATCCCGGGGTTACCATTTTTGCGAGACATAACAGATTGGATATCATAGTACATCATCCATTACAAACCATAATAAGGTCTTACAAATAAAGGATCTCAGGATCCAGTCTTAATACAATCAAAGCAGCGAAAAAGAAAACGTAGTAGGGGCTCCATCTTCAGGGTCACGAACAATGCTGATGATGGGAGATGATCTTAGTTGTCGTAGACGTCCTGCTATCCATCATCCTGATAGTCCTCCTCATAGTCTGGCCACGGGAATAGCCAGGGACAAAGCCATGAGTACTCTTTAAGTACTCGCAAACTATCACTAACAAGTAAGGTAGTTCTAGTAGGAATCTTAAGCTCTAGGTTTATTTGCAAAAATCTAGATTTATCTAAACTGAGTTTAGAAGTAAAGAAAACTAAGTCAATATTCTAAATCACTTAAGTGGGAACCTAGCTTTCATATTCACCACCCTATTGTGGTCAAGTCAAAATCATAGTTCACTTCACAAGTCATTTTGGAAAGATCTGACGATGGAACAGTATGGCCACTCCAACTGTCCATGACTGCGGATACGGCTATTCGAATAGTTTGACACTCTGCAGAGGTGGTACACTTTCACCACAAAATTCTATACATCCGTCAGGGATAACCCTGGATCATCATACTTAGTATGTGTATAATCAATCATAACCTTTCAACTACACACTCTAGTATAGGCACCTCCCCTATGAGCTTGGCCTCCCAGCCATGGCCATCTGCCATCCTGGGCACTGCATAGGTGGACATTCACACTCACGAGGTAGCCTCAGCTCAAACCTCTTCCGCGAGGGAACCCATACTAAGGCATATAAACTTCTAGCTAAGCCCTACCCAATTCGGGTATTGTGGTTGTACGGTAAAATTGGAATGGTATCACATCCGAACCCAACCATCAGTTTTTATAAAAGGGGCTAAGGCTCATGGCTCAACATTTTCATCATCAAATCCTTTTGTGTCCATAACACATGTCAAAACATTTCAATAGAATGAAGGATCATTCCAAGGTTTTCATAATCCTTTTTCACCAAGTATTCCCATCTAAAGTGGTCAACTTTTATGCTTAGCACTAGCCACTAAAGTTAAGAGTGTTCACTAATGAGGGGTGCTAACCTCCAATCTCATGCCATGGAATGACATCTAAGTATAGGCCTAGTTTTATACTCTTTATGCTATCTATCCTATTTTCCCAATGCTCACAAGGCACTAACTAAAAGTAAAGAACTTTGGTAAAGTAAAAGAATAAAGCTTGCAAGTAAAACTTGGGATTGGTATCATCAAAGTTATATAACCAAGCATGCCTAATGCATCTTGCTTAGGTTATAATGCAATTAGTGATGGCTTGCATAGGTATAAAACTTGCAAGTGTTAGCTTTCATAGTTCTAGCTTGCCTTGAGTAGTGTAGTAGTTGAAGTTTTCTTCTTATTCTTCTTGGTAGTACTCCTCATCCTCGTATCCCGGGTTGGTACTATCGTCTATAAATGAATACAGGGCACAAAATCACCAAACAATAGTTAACTAATTCTATTTAGCACACTAAGGCTCACACTTGATGATCTAGCATCATCACAATCATCACATGGAATAAAGACTTAGTTTTATTTATCTTATTTTAGAAAAGTAATTTCTACTCATTGAAAATAATTAAGATTTAATATTCTCCAATTAAAATATGGGATCATGTTGACACATGTCATCATCACATATTATAATACATGGGAATGTGATTTAAAGTGTTGATCCTATTTTGTGAAGTTTAAGATTATCTTTTAATATGATTAAAGTGACTAGAAATGTCTATATAGCATTCTTTGGGTACTAGTCCAATGTCACTACATGCAAACCTAAATATTTTTACATATTCAGATATATCTTATCAAATGTGATTTTTGAGAGTTGGAATCAACTCAAAAGCAGTTATGGTTGATTTTTAAAAAATATTTGAAGTTGGAAAAGTCTCTGTCTTGTTATTTTTGGTATAGGTGATCTCTAACTCCAAATGATTTAAATCCAACGGGCTTGGATAGATAATTTAAATACCTTTCTAACAAAATTGGAATCATGCAATTTGGTTCAGTGAATATCTTTGAATTGATTTTAAATTGGAAAATATCTATTTGAATCTCCAGGCCTGCGCGGGAAACTAAACGGGCCGACCCAATCTACACAGCACAGCGCAGCGGGCTGCTGATAGGGGTCCACTAGTCAGCGACTTAAACTAACTAAAACAATATTTGTGAATCTAGGCCCTACGATTAAAAGACGATCTAACGGCTATGATTCGTCGTCTGCGACGAACAACTCCAGCGAGGAATTAAACCTAACGCGACGGTGGGGGTCTGGTGAGGATCGCCTGGGCTCCAGCTAGGGTCGGCGATGGGGGCGAACAGCGTTGTCGATGACGGCGGTTCGAACGGTGGTCGCGATAGCTCCTGGGGCAGCTCCAATCGACGACGCCCTTCTCCTTCTGCAGCAGCGGGCTCTGGCCAAATTGCAGCGAGGAAGAGATCGCCTTGCTCCGAGGAAGGGTGTCGGAGGCTCAGTGAGGAGTGGGGAGTGTGTTGGTGTGGAGAATAGAGGCGGAGGGGGCCTCTATTTATACAACGGCGAGGGGACTGAGCGGGATAGGCTCGGGCTCGTCGGTGACGACGATACAGGCGGCTAGCGGCGCGGCTGGGGGTAGGGGCGGTGAGGTGTTCCCTGGCGCTCGTCACTGGCTTAATGGCTAGGCACGGGGCAATCTAGGCTGGTCGGGCCTGTTCGATGTTCTACGCGGGAGCGACGGTGTTTGCGACGGCACAGGGGTGCTACAGGTCGCGCGGCGGCGAACGGGGGTGTCTGGGAGGTGGCTGTGATCATGGCGAGTGTGCGCGTGCGCGGAGAGAGCGAGGCGCGGTCTGTGCGAGCCGGTCGGGTGCGGCACTCTGGCGCGTTCTCGGCACGGCGGAGAGAGACTAGGCGCGGCGTCGTAGAGTTTTTGTTAACCCTAAATTTGGGTGATTAGAACTTGATAAACTTGATTAATGTTTTTGGGGTGTTACAGTGAGAGAATTTCATCCTTAAGCTCAGCAGTCTCCTTCTGGTGCTTGGCGATGAGTGCTGAACTAATCTTTTGGATGATATCCACTTCGCGTTCCGCCATCTTCTTGTACCTAAAGACTTCTTGCTCTAGTGCTTCCACCCTGTCCTCCAGACTACCTTCACCTTTAGGGCCCTGAACCTCTTTTATCTGTATCTTCCCATCTTCGAGCAACAACTCCTTGGGATGAATCTTCAACTCACGCATGTACGGGTTGATGATGTCCGTGGAGGAATCTTCCTTGGCTGATCTAGAGGAAGACATTGTGGCTCCAAAACTGAGATTCTACTTGTCAGAAACAGATCGAAATGAAAACACGACGAGAACATGATATACGAACCTCGGGGGATCCGGAGGATTATATATTATGAAGTTTGACAACAAAAGAAAAGTACTAAGAGAAAACGGGTCGGAGACAGGCTCTGGGGTGGCCACACCCCCTGGTGGCACGACCAGGTGGGCCCGCGCCACGGGGTGGTGTGGGCCCCCTCGGCTCCGTTTCCGTCCCTCTTTCTACTCATTTCTTTCCATGTTAGATAAAAACTGCAAAAATATAAATTGATAGATTTTTCGTGGACCTTTTCTTACCAGAACTGTTACCTATTCGAAAATGAACTCTGCAGGTCTATGAATTTGGTATTTAATAAAATTTTCTGGAGTCACCACTTGAATAACATCAATATCTTCATTGTAAGAATCTTCAAAAATATAGTGCTTGAGTCCTTGACCATTCACCATCTTATTACTCCATTTCCTCCTACAACCTGGAAATTTCTTTCACACAATTCTCATTAGCAACATTAGTGCATGCAAGGTAATAAACCTTTTAAGTTCAATTTCAACTGAAATCTATCAAAACATAAGCTACTGAAACAACTCCTCTCGAAAGCCCAAAAAAGGAATTCAAAAAGGAAAACGATTTAAGAGGCAAATGCAGAAATGACAGAAATCTGTCAAAACAGACCAGCAGGTAAAGATCAATTTTTTCGAAAATCTTCTGTTGCTCAAATAAAAAAGTGCAAAACTAACGAAAGTTAAATAATAACCTGGGTCATGCACACAAAAAATTACAGATGAGTACGATGTTCTGGGAGTTTTAACGATTTTTTATAGTGAAGCACAAAAATCTGTTTTGGGACAGCAACTTCCCCAAATCTTACTTCTCTCTCATTAGAGGTTGATCTTGAAACAAAAACCAAACAAAAGGATAAGAAGAGGTTATTGCAGAAGCAATAACTTCTAAGACTCAAATAAACAAAAACAAACTGAAAGCAAAAATATATTGGGTTGTCTCCCAAAAAGCTCTTTCTTTATAGCCATTAAGATGGGCATGATAATTTCAATGATGCTCACATAAGAATATGAATTGAAGTAAAAGAGAGCATCAAGAAGCAAAAATACACATGTTTAAGTCTAACCCACTTCCTATGCAAGGGAATTTTGTAAGAAAATAAATTGTTGAAACCAGAGGCTGCTAGCATAGGAAGGCAAAACAAGTGCAACATAAAGACTTTCAGCATAAAGCGAGGGAACTTAATATTATTGAGATGCATAAGAACAATTTTCCCTCTCTCATAGTAACTTTCAGTATCGTGCATAAGTTTAAAGATATAACTATCACATGAACCATTGTAGCAATGATCACTTATTCTAATAGAAAAAATAGGGACACTAGCTCTCCTAACTCTACTTTGTGAGACAATATTAGAAGTATCCTTACAGAGGATAGTGTGTCCATCTTCTACATATTTAGTGACAAAGTCTTTCACATTTGCTATTACAGGTTCAACAGCTATTTGTTCATCAGGTTCAACAGCTTTATTTGTACTTTCATTAACCATACTAGCTATCATAGAATGTTCCTTTACCTTGACTGGGAAAGGCATTTTCTCAATGTAAGGTTCAGGTAAAATATGATTAGCAGTATAAACTTCAGTATCTCTTGCAGGAACACAATTAACAATATATTTATATGGCTCATGATACTTATTCCATTTCTTTTTAGGAATTTCAATATAAGAAGCAAAATCCTTAAAATAATTTGCAATACTTTGAGAGTCTAGACCATAAGCATTACTAATATTATGAAAGTCATCAGTTCCCATAAAAGATTGAATGCATTCATAATCATAATTTATACCTGACTTTCTTCCTTTATCATTCTCCCATGCTTCAGCATTGTCTTGAATACGGTCTAGAAGATCCCATTTAGCTTCTTCTTCCATGCGTGTAAATGATCTAGCACAAGAAGCATCCAATAGATCCTTATCATGAAGAGAAAGCCTTGCTCAAAAGTTATTGATAATAATATTGTTAGGGAGCTTATACCATTCCTCAGCTCTTCCTTTCAGTGATAATGAGAATAACTTCTTCTTTACTTGATCTGTTGTAATACCTGCACACTTGAACAACCCGCATAATTCATGTATAAAGAGCAAATGATCACCGGGATGGACAGTTCTATCTCCAAAATAGTAGTTATCCATAACAGATCAACAATTCTTATAGGTATCTTAAAAGTATCATTTTCAGCAGGTGGTGGTTCATCTACTACCTTAGCAGTGGTAGTAGCATTACGAAATAAGAAACTAAGTGAATTATCCATATTGAAATAAAGTAACTAATAGAAGTAAACAATACTAACAGTAGAAGTTTCTTTTACCACTTCCACTCTTCAATAGCGCTCCACTCCCTGGCAACGGCGCCAGAAAATAGTCTTGATAACCCACAAGTATAGGGGGTGTATCATAGTATTTTCGATAAGTAAGAGTGTTGAACCCAACGAGGAGCAGAAGCTGTTGACGAGTGGCTTGGATCAGAAATTCTCTGTAAATACTTCGCAAACGGATTTTTAGAGTTTTTTGATAATGCAGATAAATAAAGTGTGAGTAAATAAAAGACAATGATAATAGATGCAGCAAGTGGCCCAATCCTTTCTTTAGCAAAGGACAAGGCGGTTGTATTGCTTAAGATGACCAAACGTTCTCGAGGACATATGGGAATGTCGTCAAGTGCTTTCGCTTCATATAGTTGATTAATCTTCTTTGGTTGGATAAGTGTTGTGTGGGTGAACCTGTGCTAATGTACTGACCTTCCTAGGACTAATACATACTTGTGATTATAGCCCTTGCAAGAATCCACAACTACAAGAAAGTAATTAAGATAAAAACCTAACCACAGCCTTAAACTCTGAGATCCTACACTCCCTTGTGCAAAGGTTTGCTAACGAGGGTTCAGATTTATGTCACTCCGGCAACCCCACGATTAGTAGCCAAATACACAATGCATTCCCCTAGGCCCATAAAGGTGAAGTATCATGTAGTCGATGTTCACATGACACCACTAGAATAATAACACCACAACTTAAATATCAAATCATTAAATCTTTCTCAACACAATTCCACTACTAACAACATGACTTCTCCCATGTCCTCAAGAACTAAACGAACTACTCACGAGACATCATATGGATCAAGATCAGAGATGAAATAATGATAAGTAACAATCTGAACATGAACAATAATTCAATGGTTCCACTCAATAGCATCAACTACAACAAGTAATCAACACCGGGAAAGTTTCCCCTAAGAACTATGCAAGATTCAACCCAATTGTTACAGCGGTATGGAGTGGTGATGATGGTGCTGGTGGAGATGATGATGGAGATGATGATGATGATGATGATGATCCCGATGAAGTCCAGCTTGATGGTGGTGTTGATGGCGACGATCTCCCCTCTTCGAGAAGGAATTTACCCGGCAGATTTTTGCCTGCCGGAGAGCTCTTTCTCTCTCTGCAGTTCCCCCCCCCCCCCCCCCCCCCCCCCCCGTGGAGGCGGTGGAATATTTCTGTGGTCGCTCCCCGAGTCTTAGGGTTTTGGGAGGATTATATACGCCAAAGAGCAGAGCCAGAGGTGGGCCAGGGTGGCCACACCACCTGGTGGCGTGGCCTAGGGTGGCCCACACCAGGGGGTGGCGTGGGCCCTGTGGCCCCTCTCCGCTCCCCCTTCTGGCTTCCTTCGTCTTCTGGAAAAATAGGATTTTTCATATATTTTCCGGGATTTTCTCATCTTCGCGAATTTTGCCTCTAAACAGTGCCTTTTCCATCAGAATCTTGACTTCATCGGTCCATCCTCCAAAAGTCATCAACCATGCAAAAATAGATGAAATAACATAAGTTCATCTCTTAATATGAAATATATCAATGAATAGTAGTAAATTATGATATAAAATAGTGATGCAAAATGGACGTATCAAGCTGCTACTCTTCTTGCTTTGGCTGTGGATGAGATCAAGTAATTGGACTTTTACTGTCTACCCTTTTACTGGTTACTTGCCCTGGTGAAACTTATCACTTGTCTATTTGGCTTATATTTTGATTCTGGAACTATTTACTTATAAGAACAGATACTGCACTTTGGTGAAAGTTGCCCCTTCAAATTACTCGATGATGTAATATAAACAGTAAACTTCACGGTTAACCACTGAGAGTAAAACTAATCACTAACATTTTTATTTATTTGTTTAGTGGTTTATCTTATTTTGTAGGAACAAAGCCTAGATTGTCAAGATATAGTATAGGAATAGGTGGATAGGTTGTGTTGTAATTTCCCTTTATTCTTTTTGTAAAGAATCTTGTAACAATATTTCTATGATTAAATAAAGATTCATTTTATTGGAATTTCTTCCTTGTAACTATTTGTCTTGATGTAATGATCTCTATTTGTAATATTGATTATGGAATAAAGAAAGAATAAGAATTCATTTCTTGTTTGTATTTACTTGTCTTAAATTTATATTGTTGTTTAATATATCTATAATATAACCAAACAATGTTAATACCTATTTTGGAAAACCACTTAATGATTCTAACTTCTAATTTTCAAATATGATTCAAATTATTTGAATTTCAAATGTGAATTCAAAATGTTCCCCCCAAAACACAGTAATGCCTAAAGGTCATGTCAAAATATATAGCAATCACCTCATAGAGCTATTCCTACCTCTAGATAGTGAAAGAAACTATGATCTCTTTAGGTTTTTTTTTGGCGAAAATTTTACCCTGATTTTATAGATGAATGCATGCATATGCACAAATTCATATTTCTCCCCTTCGTTGGTTCCTAAATGCTGCTATTTTACAGTATCCTTCTTGCATATATTGCACATCATAATTTTAAATTACAACAAATGGATGTATAAAGTGCTTTTCTAAATGGTCCATTGCATGAGTTGGTTTATGTTAAGCAACCCCCGAGTTTCGAGGATCCCAACTTCCCAAACCATGTCTACAAACTCGATAAGGTGCTCTATGGACTTAAACAAGCTCCACGTACTTGGTATGAGCACCTTAGAGAGTTGTTGTTAGATCGTGGATTTGAGGTTGGGAAAATTGATCTCACTCTTTTTACTAAGAGGGTTAATGAAGAACTTTTCGTTTGTCAAATATATGTTGATGATATTATCTTTGGGTCTTCTAACAAAGCATTTAATGATGAATTCTCGAAGTTTATGACTGATAGGTTTAGGATGTCTATGATAGGGGAGTTAAGGGTATTTCTTGGTTTTGAGATTAAGCAAATAAGAGGAGAAACCTTCTTTAATCAAGCCAAGTATACACAGGACATGCTCAAGAGGTTCAATATGAAAGAATTAAATGGAGCCCCTACTTCCATGGCAACCAAGACTCATCTTGAACTTAACCCAAATGGTAAAGATGTTGATCAAAAGGTATACCGGTCCAAGATTGGTTCTTTGCTTTACCTATGTGCATATAGACCCGATATTGTGTTAAGTGTAGGAGTGTGTGCAAGATATCAACCGGCTCCTAAAGAAAGCCACTTGATGGCGGTCAAAAGAATCTTTCGATATTTGGTTCATACCCCAAACTATGGTGTGTGGTATCCTAGGGGCTCAACATTCTCTCTTTGTGGGTACACGGATTCAGATTGGGTTGGTGACAAGTATGATAGGAAATCAACCTCTGGGGCTTGCCAATTCCTTGGTAGGTCCTTGGTGTGTTGGTCTTCTAAGAAACAAAACTGTATATCTCTCTCCACTTCTGAAGCTAAGTATGTAACAGCTGCTAGTGCATGCACCCAATTGTTATGGATGAGGCAAACTTTAAAGTAATATGTGGTCCATTGTGACAAAGTGCCTTTTTTGTGTGACAATGAAAGTGCTATCAAGATTGCCTACAATCCGGTGGACCATACAAGGACAAAGCATATTGATATCCGTCATCATTTCATTAGATATCATGTTGCCCGAGGATACATTGAGCTATATTATGTATCAACCAAAGACCAACTTGCAGATATATTCATGAAGCCACTTGATGAAGCAAGGTTTTGCTATTCGAGGAATGAGCTAAATATCATAGATTCAAGAAGTTTGACTTCATCATCTTGCATACACACCTATTATTTGATCATTATGTGGTTTAGGTGCAGGCATGGACATAGGGGGTGCGGTCCTAATCCATTGGGCTATTCCTCCCCCCATAATGCCAAAATTAAGAAAATCAATTCTCTTAATATCATTTCGTGATATGTGAGCTTCATTGATGAGTAGAGGTTATGAACCCAAGGATAATTGTTTGCGGTTTCATGCCTCACACTCTTAGATGGTGGCCTCGGTCGCCGCCCCCTTCATTATGAAGGGTTGTTTCTTGACTCTATTCGATTTGGAGTTTCACTTATGATTTAAATTGGATTTCATTGTCTATTTGGTTCTTCACAGTTTGGAATCTAAACCTAAGCCTCACACCCTCCCATAAAAACATTATATCTATCATATATGTCCCAAAACTTGTGTCTGGCCGTTTTTGGTCTAAGAGGGCTAGAGATTCTGGTGTGCAAACACCGGAATATCCAGTGTAGACCGGAGTCTCCTATCTAGGGCGGTTTCTGACTGTGACTTAAGGGAGCCAATGTGAAAGAGCCACACAGAATCTATCTTCCACCCCGACTCCCACTCACACCCGCCTCCTCCTCTTCCAAAACCGCTGCCTGGAGGACTTTTTGCCGCCGGGATCCGCCGTGCCGTCGGCCAACTCCATCCTCTCCACCCCTAGGATATTCCCCACCGGTGGAATCACTCCAATGGACGGATATGGTACTCATCTCATCACCATGAACTTAGGGTTCATCCCTTTTCTTTATTTTGGGTTTTGTACTGATTTTTCCCGCTGGAACAACATGTCTGCGTGCATTCCTTCACATTAGTCTCATTCCCTTGACCGATCTGCTAGAATCGAGTCCTCCCACAGTCTCCCTATGCAAACCGAATTCTCTAGACCAGAGATTCCGGTCCATCAGTCCGGAGACTCTGTCCTAGGCCAAAGACTCCGGTCTGTCTGACCAGAAACTCCGGTCCAGACCAGAGATTCCGGTGTTGCATACCGGAGACTCCGGTGAAGATTGCTTCTAGCACATCCTACAAAGGTGTGAGGGTATTGTGTTTATCTCTGGGACATATGTGCTTACCCCCATGCCATCTCCCTCACTCTATACTCACAGGTGGCTCTGGTTCTCGTCGTGGTCACACCAAGGCCAAGTCCAAGAAGGCGGATCCTCGGTTTGATGAGGAAGCTAGTCGGTATGTGATCCCACCTTCCAACCGCAGGCAGCGGCTTAGAGATGCTGAGTACAAGAGAAGAAACCAAGAGAGCATAGAGGAGGAGAACCGAGCCAAGAGGGCCAAGTATGACAATTTGCAATCTCTTGCCCACATGACCAAGAAAGAGTTTCATGAACTGCACAAGATAAACTTCTATGAGCTGCCCAGGACCAGTGATGATCCTTGTTATTGGAGGAGGGAGCAGAAAGTGTTCATGACTGATATCTATAGCAAGCTCACCAAGTCCCCTATTTGCCCTCAAAGGTATATGGAACTCGAGTATATGCGTGCCAACAACTACTTTGAAGATGCTCTGTGGATTACTGAGAAGCTAGGGATGCATAGGCGCATAGAGCTCCGAGAGAATTACAACATTCCTCTTGTCCAGCAATTGTATGCTACTATTGTGTTTGGGACTGATCAGGCAAGGACCATGACTTGGATGACTGGCAATGTCCACTACACTACAAACTTATTTGACTTTGCTAGTGTGATCAATGAGACTTTCTAGGGAGTGTCTATTCATATTGGGCACCGTATGCATGATGTTGTTCTTGGTGAGAGCAAGACCAAGTTGGCTCCCCTCTATGGAAAGAAGGCGGTCGTCGGTGAGGCCAAGGGCCTCAATCCTCTCTACAACTTACTATTGAGGATATTTCGCCACAACATCTCTCCCAGTGCTGGCAATGATGATGCCCTTACGGGTGGCCTGATCAACTTGCTCCACCATTCTCACAAGGTATACCTTGTTGGCCCTGATGTTGAAGGATATGCTATTGATATTATGGATTTCATTTTTTAGGAGATGCACTTGTGAAGAGGCTTATCAAGAAGTCTCCCCCATATGATGCGCTTGTGATGAGGCTTATCAATACTCAAGCCCATGGTTCACCACTTTCCCTTCCTCCCAATCTTATGGAGCATGCATTGGTGTCTCTTCAAAGGAAAGGGAAAATGATTCTAGCTCATAGGCAGCCTTTTGAGAGTGAGGATGAGGACATTTCTGAGGAGAGAATTCCTTATTTGACACTAGTCCTAAATATGATTCCTTATTTGACATCGATTGATTTTCACTTCCTTATTGACATCTATTGTAAATATTTTGCCTTACACGACACTACCGTTTGTCCCGTTACATCCTTCCATCAACCTTTTTCTAATTGGACCAAAATACCCCCTTAGTAGCTCGTGCAGGTCAGGCATCAAATGGGTTTCCTTTTAAAGAAAAACTGGCAGGGATTAGCTTTCTCTACGGTGCGTCAGAACTTGCTTAGACAATGGACCGGATTAGATTTTACTACTAGAAAAATATGGGCCGCATCAAATTAGCTTTTTTGGACCATCAGAGTTTCTTATCACCATTGTAAGCCCGTTGTCAGGCTAGTTCACCTCATACACACACCCAGTCAAAGCCATAAGAAAGATGCGACACCGATTGTCGCCTCACCGTTAGGCTAAGCTAACGGTCAATGCAACCTAGGTACACCTAGGCCTGTAGGCATCTTACCAATGGTCCTAGTGGATGGGGGTAGCTACACACCTTTCTAGAAATCCACACACCCGTTCTGCAATTTGTTTTGTCACATTATGTGCCATGGGAAAAAGAGTCTTTGTAGATCCTAAACTAACATCGTTAGCTCTAAAAATGCATTAGAGTGTCATATAAGGCAAAATAATTTACACTAGATGTCAAATAAGGAAGTGAAAAAAATTAGTGTCAAATAAGGAATCATATTGGGAACTAGTGTCAAATAAGGAATTTTCTCATTTCTGAGGCTGAGCGGGCTGCCACTCCCCCAAGGGGCTCTCGGAGGAAGAATGCCTCCAATGCTCCCATGCCTCCTGTCACCCGTGAGTTTGTCAAGGAAAAGGTCAAGAAGGCATCTTTCTGGGAGAAGACTTTGTGTTGCATGAGCGTGGACATCCGCAAGGGACAGCATGAGTCCTACAAGAGCAACTGCAGAATTGAGAAGCTCCCCAAGGACATCAAGGCTCAAGGAGAGGAACAAGAAGAAGGGGAGTCAGAATACAACGATAAGCATGGGGTTAAACCTTCTGCAGAGTCAGATCACACACTTTCCTTTGGTACTTGGAATGCTAGCTTGGTTGATTGGCAGACTTTCTCTGAGGTCACTTCTGGTTTTGCACCTCAGGGCACTTCCTCTTCTCGCCCTCACGGCAAAGGCCCATAGACTTTTGCTGCTGATGATGATGATGATTATGATGAGGATGAGGATGAGGATGATGACGACGATGATGACTCTGAGTGATCTTCGGGATGATAGCTTGGCCTTTTCCCTTTTCGGCGTTTTGATGCCAAAGGGGGAGAAGTTGTCCATTAGGAGCATCGGGATTTGCATGGGTTGGGGTGTGTCGTATCTTTATATTTGAACATTTGCTTTCATTTGGTTCTTGTGAGACTTTATTTGGTTCATATGAACTATCTATGTGTGTGGACATATCTATGCCCGTTCCCTTATTGTAATAGTTAAACCTTCCCATGCTTAGTATCTACTACCTGACTTGCATGTATTACTTGATTATCTTGTTGCACATTGTCGGGGGGAGCATAGATATGTCCCTTCTTAAAATTTCCATGCAAAACCTCTTGTTGTCATCAAACACCAAAAAGGGGGAGATTGAAAGGACATTTATTGTCTTAACCTGTTTTGGTGTTCGTTAACAACATAAGGTTCATTTTACTGTGTGTTAATGTCTATAGGTCAATCTATTGAAAAGAGAAAAGGGCATAATAGTGTGGGAAATTCCCTGGACAAAACTGAGCTTTCGTGAAGATTCCAGACCGGAGTCTCCGGTGTGCAAACACCAGAGTATCTGGTGTGGTCCGAAGTTTCCCCGAAAGTCCCCGGAGTGGACTCAATAATCTGCCCAAAGTCATTCTGTGAGGGGGTCCGGAGACGGACCAGAGGTTGGCCGGAATCTCCGATGTGGATTATCGAACCGGAGTCTCTGGTGTGGAAACACCACAGTCTCCGGAGTCTTCGGTGTCTCTGGTCTAGAGTTCCTGCCATAGTCTCCGGAGTGAGCGACAAGACGAATGCCAGGCTAGTCTCATAGTCGGTCCAGAGATGGACCAGAGATGGGCTGGAGTTTCCGGTGTAGACAGGAGTCTCCAGTCTGCCAGACCGGAGCCTCCGGTTTGGAAGGTCCCCAACGGGCAGAAAACGGTATGCAAGTGTGAGGGCTATAAATAGGGGACCTCATCTTCTATCTCAAGCTGCTCGTTCCAGAAAAGAAAGTACACTCCATTAGAGCCACCAAAACTCCAAGATCTCTTCATCCAACCATCCAAAGTCGCTAATTTTTGGGGAATCGGAGGAGGAGGCCTTGATCTACAGCTTCACCAAAAAGAGATCTTCATTTCCCCCTCATTCACTTGAGGGCCCCTTGCTCTAGGGTTTTATTGGAAACCTTATGCCTTGTTTTGGTTCTTACAAGCTTGTCTTTGATTGTTTGTCAGCTTGCTTGGATTCGGGAGCCTCCAATTAAGTTGTGGATGTGTGCCTCAAACTTGTTGTAAGGGTGCCGACTACCACCTTGAAGGTTGCCGATATAGTGGAAGCGTGAATCGATTCCCTTGGGGTGAGGTTCACCGGAGAACAAGGGAGACCTCCCGTGGCGTTGGTGGTTTGATACCACCCCTCTTCAAACGCAGATGTACTTCCCTTCAAAAGGAAAGAACTGCGGGAAATAATCATTGTGTCCCCGTGTGCTTCACTTCGGTTACTTCTATCCTTTACCGCACCTTACTTTATCCAGTTCTTGCTTAGTTAATTGTGCTATTGTGACATATAGGTAAATTCACCATAGTTGGATATCTAGAGAATTTACCTTTGTGTCAAACCCTAATTTGAAAAAGGAATAAAATTTAAAGTAACACCTACTCCCCCCCTCCCCCACCCCCGCCATCTAGGTGCCCATACGATCCTTTTACTAGGCATCTTATTTCATATTTGTATCTTGATCCGTAGGTATCATATGTCATATTTATATCTTGATCCCTACTCGGATTTAAATTATTTCGCTTCCTCTTAATGATTGGTGTATGTGGACGAGTACTATGATATAACTATGTGTTTTGTATCTTGTATATCGGCTTTGCAATATATTTCTATTTCTTAATAGATAAATATATTCTAACGTAGAGTCGTACTTCATACACGCCTACTTGTGTATCAGGGCATGTATAATAGGATGACATCAGCCTTTCCTAAAGTTGCCACGTCAAAATTTTGATTAGAGGAATGAGAATTGAGGAAGAAAAGGTTGTCTTCCATTAGATAAGGAATGTTCTCTTAAAAAATAAGGAAGACTATTATCTATTGTACAACATGTTTTTCCTTATTAATCCAATTCTCTACTAAAAATTAATTAATTATTATTAATTGCTAGGTTAGAAAATAAAAGATAATGCATTGTACATCTTATTTTTATATTTTTATTGTCTTGTAGATGAAGTGGAGGGCTAAGAGAAAACGTCTTCTCTCGGAATATGTTCGCTTGACTTTCGATATAAAAAAGTAAAAGAGCGTAGCCCAAAGTAGCCCACCTTACATATGACTCCCAAGTTCGCACGGGCCGAGCAAAATACAGCCCTCTATAGTTCCGAGAAAAATTATCTCCCGTTGTATTTTTATTGTACTGATTTCACTCTGTTTATTCCGTTTGATTCACAGTTTATTTCAATGTACTGTAAACAGAACAAAATGAATTGTGTAAAATGAAAACAAAAAAATAGTAATGTCAAGACATACTTTCAAGCATTGTTTCTTTTTAGCAAACCAAGACTAATGTTGCAAAAATTTAGTTTCCTAACCTTGACAAACAAGATAATTTTTCATTATGTAAAAAAAATCTGTTCCTTAATAGATTAGAAAAAGGTTTCAATTCGACATCTAAATTTGAGTACTTGTTAGATAGTACTTTGGTCTACGGATAGTTTGGCGCAGACTGGGATGACTACAGACTGTTGGCAAGGTGGTCCATAAGTTTCCAACACCTAAATCACAAGGCATACTACTGTGGATTATGGAAATTTGATAAAGAACCCAATCAACAAATGGCCGTATCTGGGCTAAAACCAATTAAATAGTAGTAGACCACACAGACATATTGATCAATACCCAAGTCAAGGGTAAGATGTAAAAGCTCAAAATTCTCTTTCTAGTAGATCAAGGATTCAGCACCAGTGCTGCCACAACTAGATGTCCATAGGGGTACAAAAATAGACAGTGAACAAATAGAAACTGAAGCCAGGCAAGGTAAGTAACTATCTTTCCTCACTTCTTCTTCGCAGCTTCACCAGCCTTGGTCTGCAAAAGTGGCCAAGGAATTCAAATTAGTTATTGAAACAATGGTAGTCTTGAAACTCATGAGACTGGTTAGTACTGATTTCATACCTTCTTCACTCCACGGATCTTCTTGGTCCTGTTCTTCCTCTCCTTGATCTGCTTACGTGACTTCTCTACCTTTGTTGCAAGACCGTTCTGTTTAAGGAGCAAAAAGATATGAACAAGTCAGAAGCAGTCAATTGTCAATTCCTAAAAATGCACTACTGATTTTTACGGCCTCCTAGTCACCCTATCCACTCATTCAGAGTTTCACAAACAAAACGGCACACTATTTGGTACACAAATAATTGACACACTATTTGGTTCAAGCCGGTGATACTGAATAATGGCGATGTATTATAGCTTGCAAAAATAATGCTCCTTCCGTCCCAAAATAAGTGACTTGAGTTTGTTTAGATTCAAATGTATCTATACACTAAAATGCGTCTAGATACATGCGAATCTAGACAAATCCAAGTCGCTTATTTTAGGACATAGGGAGTACACAATTATAGACCCATCTCACATGAATAGTGATAGAGCAAGGCCACCAATCTGCAAGTATTCATGGCAAGGAAAAACAATCTGATGTGGCATTAAAGAGCAGACTAGCAAACAAAGATTCAGAGGTCAATCAGTTGACACACTAAAGATTGTTCTGAGCCAAACCTATCTGGATCCAATATCTGCTATCAAAGGCCAAACAGTTATCACATTTGATCCATTCAACAGAGCAAAAACTAATGTAAGGCACAGCCACTTTTTATTTGTATGGCTGTAACATCAGTAATTAGAATACATATCGAAGAAGCTGATTGCACCAATAGCTACCACTAGTCAACCATTCGTTTATACACCACTAATGCCACTAATATTTGCTAAAAAATACCTAAATAAAACTAAATTAGGCATGGTGTCACTGTCAATGTTCAGATTTAGCATTAAGCCTAAATATAACGAGCATGCTTGTGAGAGTGGAAAGAAGCATGAGAAGCGTACCCTGATCAGCCTGTACTTGGGCTCAAACTTCTTGGCAGCCTCGAGGTTGTCGTAGATGAGTCCGAAGCCGGTAGACTTGCCGCCTCCGAAGTGAGTGCGGAACTTGAAGACGAAGATGCAGTTCGAGTCCTTCACTTCGTAGATCTTCGACAGCTTGTCCTTGAGATCCGCCTGCGAGACACACGGATCAGCATCATCTCGCAGCGAGAATCAACCAGGAAAGAAACAGAAGACATGATATCCGTCGGAGACCGAGGGCGCACCTTGGAGACGTTGGCGCGGCCGGGGTGGATCACCTCCAGCACGAACTGCTTGCGGGAGAGGAGACGGTTCGTCATGAACTTGCGGGTGCGGAGGGTCACCGCGGGCTGTGTCTTCGTGTCCGCCATGATTGCTGCTGCAGCTGCTGCCTGAGGTGCGTCGGCTTCGCTTGGGCTCCTAGCGGCGGCTTTGGTGCGCGTGAGAGGCGGCGGCGGCAGGGTCGGCGCGGGGCGAGGTAGAGGAGCTCTTATATACAGCTGGAACCCTAGGTCTTCGCGGCTCGTCAGTAGAAGGGCCTTACGTGGGCTTCTTGAGCTTTAGGATAGTTAGGCTTGCAAGAAGGGCGGGCCGATTTTTAAAGGCGTGGTTTTGTGGATACAGAAGACATGGCTCATTTTCAATCAACCAAAAAAAATAAAGAACTTCTATGATAAGGTTTTTCCCAAGATAGAATTGGCTTTTTTTTATCAAATTGTTTATATTTCACTACAATAAAAAACACGTATTTTTGCACTTAGACCCATGAAAAAAGTTTTTAGTCGTAGAATCTGAAATTTTTTGCTCATCACTTAACGTAATTGTTGACTTCACGTGATGTGAGACACTCTAACTTTTTGTAGATATAGATGCCCTAAGACAAACTGAATGCCACGATTTTAAAAAATGTTGGTGGAATATATATAATCTTGAAAGGATTTGAGACAACATATCATTTGCTATTATATTTTTTCTAGGCACATTCTTTATTACCCTATAGTTCTGCATTTGTGACACGTTTTAAACATAAGGCCGCAACCCAACTTTATATATAAAGCGGTAAACCACACCAGAGTACAGGGTATCGCACGGAGTTACAGCAAATCCAAAGTACACTGAAAGTGTAAGATGGTTTACCTAGAGGGGGTGAATAGGTTTCTATAAAATTCTTTGTAATCTTTTGCAAGTTTTAGGCTTTGCGAATGTAAATTTGCCTAAATGCAAGCTAGGTGAGGCAACCTAGATGATGATACAAGATACTTTAAGCACGAAGGCTATCACAAGGTAAACAACATAAGTAAGAGATTGGTTAAAGAATAACCGAAGCACACGAAGATGAAGATGTATTCCCGTGTTCACCACCTTTGGGAAGGCGACTACATCACGTTGGAGAGGTGTGAGGTTCCATGAAAGATTCCCAACATCATGAAGGCTCACCTTCTTCTCCGAGCCTATCTCACGAAGGAATAGCACACTTACTCATGGTAGACTTTAAGGTAGTCTCCAAACCCTCACAAATTATCCACGGAGCAAATCACAAGCCGAATGCCTCCGGGCGACCCTAGCCGCCTAGGGTTTCCCACAAACCCAAGAGCAACAAGCTAACTCGATGAACTCAAGGGGGAATGAACTTTGGCTTGGTGGAAACGTAGATCGGGACCTCCTCTTGCTTTCTACCAAAGGGATTTGAAATTGGTTGGGTAGAATGGGAAATCCTCAAGGAATTGTGTTTCAACAATGGGGAGAGAGAGCGCTTCAAGAATGAGTATGTAATGGAATGTCTAACTCTCAGTGGAGAAGAAAGGGGTATATATAGTCTGGGGTGAAAAAAGAGCCGTTTGGAGGGTCATGGAGATGCTTGGTGCGTTGCTCAGACAACTTCATATCAGGAAGGTCAACATGAGTGCCTCGAAGAGGCAAGGTATAGATGTCCATCTCCTCGCGTGGACCTAGAGGGAAGCACTTATCAGGTACGGTGGTATTGAGTAGACGTTGAATATTACTGGCAGTAGTTGGGAGTCATGCGCTTCTCAATAGACCTATGAATCTCAGAATAGATAAAATCACATCCATCAATCTTTCTTAAGCGGCGAGGGTCACAATTGTACAGCAGATTCTTGTGGTGACCACGAACATAAACAACATCACCCACCTTGCTCACAAGATTGTGGCGGGAGAACTTGCCAATGACCATGTAATAGTAGAACATACCAGTCAGACTAGGAGTAGCATGGCTTGGATCTTCAGGGTAACACTAGAGAATGTGGTCATCATTGAAAGCCTTCTCGGAGTGAATACGGAACCCAGAAGCCCTCTTAGGAGAGTAACCCAAAGCAGAACAAAAATCAGCAAAGGTGGCCGTGTATGGTTTGGTGCCGGTCATCCAAGTGATAGAGCGAGCTGCATCAGAGTGAAAGTAGAAGGTGCAATGGAACTGGCGGAGAGCCTCAGGCATGAGCTTGACATTGATGGTGGTGAGGTCATAGATATCCATCTTCTTCAGAGCCGCATCAATGTACTCAAAATCTGCGTTGAGGTAGCGCTCATAGTGATCTTCATTAACGTACCTAGGAGACACAATGATGCCCCTCCTCAAGCAAGCGGGCTCAGTATAGAAGTCATCCCAGAAGCAGTGTTGATTGTTAGTCTAGAAGTACTTGTCAGAGCCTTGATAGGTGCGGTCATGGAGGCAATACGGATTCTCCCTTCGAAGATCCCTCCACTATTTCACGTTGATATCTGAATAGGTGTTGTAGTTGGGAGGAGTTTTTTCTTTAGTAGGACCAAGATTGCCCTTTCCCTTGTCGGCAGTCCGTCTGGCAGAAACTTTATGCCTAGGTCCCCTCTAAGCATGAGCTGAGCCTGAACCACCTATGGCTGCTGCAGCACTAGCGGCTGCTTCTTGGCACTTGGTAAGACGGAGACCTGAACGGCCAGACGGAGGAGGAGCCTGAGCCACAGATAACTTCCGCTTCTTGGCGGTGTCGGGGTCAAACTCATGATCGGAACCTGCACAAGGAGCACACAAAAACGAAGCGCAAACACAAGCAAATGAGTGTATATGACATAGGAAACTCAACTAGAACCCGAAAAAATAAGATTGGAGCAAGTGCATGGACTAAAACTTGGAGACAGGGGAGTTTTGGTGCCAGGTCCGGCGACGCTGACACAGCGACCGGAATTTCCGGCGCTAGTTCCGGCGGACCAGAACGGTGACCAGAATTTCCGGCGCCAGTTCTGGCGGACCGGAACGGCGATCGGAATTTTCAGCGGCCAGTCCGGTCGACCGAAAGTGGGGCCGAAAATTTCGGCGACGGGGATGGAGCCGAATCTACCCGAATTTAGGTGTCCACCCAAGCAGTTGTACATGGCGCAAAAAAGACCGGACTGGACACCGAAAATTTCGGCGACGGGGATGGAGCTAAATCTACCTGAATTTAGGTGTCCACCCAAGCAGTTGTACATTGCGCAAAAACTTACTCGAATATAATCTTTTCGACAAAAAAGGAAGGAAGAGGCTAGGGGAACCCAAGGGCAAGGAGGGAGCTAGAGCTCAAGGCTAGGGTTTCACAACCATGAAGAGAGGGAACCCTAAAACGAGAAAGATAGAGGGAGAAAGGGGAAGCACATTACCCTCAGAGCCTGATGAAGCCATGCCCTCCCTTTCCAAGGATGGACAATGAAGAACCACACGAGAAGAATGAGGGAAAAGTGCCCGATCTCCCAATGCGAGCAAGAGAGAGCAAAAACCTTCGGTGAGATGACTTGTAGATGCCCGATCTACAACTTGGTGGACTTTTAGTGGATTTGGGTGGAGGGAAGGGCCTATGGGAAGGTGGGGAATCTTGGGGCGGTGGCAATGGAGTGGGGGAGGACGTGGGGAAGAAAGGAGAGGAAAGCAGGAACTGCCCCACGTGCGAGGATTAAATACCCCCAAAAACAGCAATACCGATAGTAAGCTCGGCGAGACCGGGGTGGGAGCTGGAAATTTTGGCGAGCGGGTCGACGGACCAAAACCCACGCCAAAATTTCTGGTCGCGACCGAAGATTTCGGTGGCTAACCGAAACTGAGCTCGGTGTGGCAGTCCGGTTGGGCGCCGGAAATCTCGGTTGCCGCCGGAATCTCCGTCCCCACATTCGGCGTGACCGAAACATACGCGAAAAAAGCTGAGCCTTTGGAAAAAAGGTTTATATGACCCTCCCCTCCTTTTTTTGAGAGATCGAGTGAGAGACCATATGAACATATACACAGAATCCATATTGAGAGACCATATGAACATATACATAGAATCCATATTGAACAAGTAAGTAACCCATATCTAGTGGAATAAGAACTAATAAACACAAATAGCAACAATGGACATGAGTAATGATCAACAAAGGTCAAACCACCCAATACACAAAAACCAAGAGTTGGGCGGGGGATTTCTCCCCCTATGTTTAAGCACACATGTCATGGCGCCTCAAAGCTAGATGCTTGGACCCATATCATGACACAAGATCAATTTATATCACACATATAGGTATGAATCCAACCAAGGCATGGTAGGATGACTATCCTCATACGTGTTGTGCGACTAGGCTACATAGTAAGTTACGAGCAGGAATATAATGCAAGAAGTGAATCAATCCAAGTTTTTAGGATCTAGAATACCGAGTTCTCGCCTCAACATGACAAAACGGGCTTCATCCAAAGGCTTTGTGAAAATATCCGCCAATTGGAACATCGTTCCCACATGAGTGAGATTGATGTCACCATTTGCGACATGGTCACGTAGGAAGCGGTGGCGGATGTCAATATGTTTGGTGCGACAATGTTGGACGGGGTTATTGGCGATCTTTATTGCACTTTCATTGTCACATAGAAGAGGCACCATACCAAGAGACACACCATAGTCTTTCAAGGTTTGCCTCATCCATAACAATTGAGTGCAACAAGATGCCGCGAAAATGTATTCGACTTCAGCGGTGGATAGGGCGGTGGAGTTTTGTTTCTTGGATGACCAACTCACCAACGACCGGCCAAGGAATTGGCAAGCCCCGGAGGTCGACTTCCGGCCAACCTTATCACCGGCCCGATCGGAATCCGAATAGCCAACAAGTTCAAAGGTTGACCCCTTTGGATACCAAAGCCCGAGATTAGGAGTGAGAACAAGGTACCTAAAAATCCGTTTGACCACCATCAAGTGGCACTCCTTGGGAACGGATTGAAAACGAGCACACATTCCAACACTTAACATGATATCCGGCCTAGAAGCACAAAGGTAGAGCAAGGAGCCAATCATGGAGCGATATACCTTTTGGCCAACATCCTTCTCACCTTATCCAAGACCAAGTTGCCCATTGAGTGGCATGGGAGTATTCATGGGGTTGGCATTGGTCATCTCAAATTTCGCAAGCATGTCCTTCACGTACTTATCTTGGGAGATGAAGGTTCCTTGAGCCAGTTGCTTCACAATGAAGCCTAAGAAATACTTCAACACCCCATCATGGCCATCCTAAATTGCATAGGTTTTTATTTCCTATTTGCATAGGTTTTTATTTCCTATTTGCATAGGTTTTTTTTATTATTGAGGATGCTTCACAGATTGCTCACTATGGTTATGCTGCAAGTTTCCACCATGACTAGGCATGGCTTAGGCTAGCCGCCTAGGCATTTATCTAACACATATACAAACTCCATGAGCTTACAAGCTCCCCTTTTATTTCACACCACCGGGATCCATAAGCAAAACAACATGATATCAACTAAATAAAGTGCAATGTTAAAAGCATTCCCCATGATAACATGGTTCTGCTAATTCACAACTTACAAAGCGCAAGCATATACGCAACATAGATGGGCACAATGGTTCAAGTTTATTATGTGCAAGAAAGTAAAGTTTTCTATCAAGTTCGTGAGAGATTTAATCACTAATTTTCACATAACAAGTTTAATTCGGAAGGTAGATAAAAATATAAATATACTTGGAATAGCAATAATGCTAATAGGTAGGTATGGTGGACTCTTTGGAATAACTTGGTTTTATTTGGAGTTGGATGCATGAGTGGAACTCATATTTGGTATATGTGGAGGCTAGCAAAATACTAGGAGCGACCAACTAAGAGATCAATAATGGACATAATCATGCAAAGCGACAAAACATTATTAATTAAAGCATAAAATGATATTACAAGTCGAAAACTAAATGATCATAGAGGCTATGATGACTAATGTAGTCTTAACTTGGTGTGAGCATGCGCCAAGTCAACCCAAATAAAGCATCAAAAGGGAATACCACAATATTATGATTTTATATGCTAAAACAACGCATGATTCTTTCAAGGCACATTAAGCAATCTCAATTGTTTGAAACAAGTCATGGTACAACAATAATCGCTAAGCATATGGTCAAAGCAACATCTAGCATGACATGATAAAGTCTAAGTCACAGTCAAAACAAGCTTCCTTTTGTACCACTATAAGCATGAAACTTCCTACTCTTTTCCAACACCAATCGAAAACTAAAGCTAAACGCAGTGCTAGCAAAGGAGAACACTCACAGAACAATAAGAGTGAAAATAGAGTATTCTAGGAAATGAATAACGGGGTGTGTCTCTCTCCAAAAGAAGTGTGTTGGAATCCAACCAACTTATTTAAGCAAACCAAACAAAATAAAAAACTAAAAACAAAAACAAAGACTCTCCAAGAAAAACACAATTGTGCATGAAACAATAAAAATGAAGTGTTTTGGAAGAAAACCTATGATTTTATTGATGAAGAAGGGGATGCCTTGGGCATCCCCAAACTTTGACGCTTGTACTTCTTGAGTATTTCTTGGGGTGACACGGGTGGCATCCCCAAGCTTGATCTTTTGTCCAAACTTCATCTTATCACATTGTTCTTCCCTACACTTTAAAATTTCCTTCATACAAAACTTCACACAATCTTCATTAACAACATTAGTGCACTTAAGATAATAAGTATTTAGGTTTAGTTTCAACACAAGTAAAACTTCTATTAAAACACAAGCTACTGTAGCAATTCCTTTTAAAAGTTCAAATGATCAAGGAGAACTCAAAGAGAAAGAGATTAAGAGGCAAATGCAAATAATGGCAGAAATCTGTCAAAACATACCAGTAGGTAAAAACTGATTTTTCCGAAGCCCTTGTGTTGCTCAAATCGAAAAGTGTTAAACTAAGGAAAGTTAGATAACAACCTGGGGCAGAGGCACAAAAAATTACAGCTCAATCCGACGTACAGCGATTTTTCACAAATTTTTACAGCGAAGCACAAAAATCTGTTTCGGGACAACAACTTTTCCAAGCATTATTTCTCTCTCATTAAAGGTTATTATTGGCACAAAAACCACACAAAAAGGATAAGGAGAGGTTATTACTGAGGAAATAACTTCCAAGACTCAACAAAATAAAAAATTATGGACAAAAAATTTGGGTTATCTCCTAATAAGTGCTTTTCTTTAACGCCTTTGAGCTAGACATGATAATTTCGATGATGCTCACATAAGGAATATGAATTGAAGTAAAAGAGAGCAACAAGAAGTAAATATGGAATAAATTCAAGTTTAACCCACTGATGTCCCAAAATATATCGAGCTCGTTGGGGAACCCCAAGAGGAAGGTATGATGAGCACAGCAACAAGTTTTCCCTCAGTACGAAACCAAGGTTATCAATCCAGTAGGAGCAAGGAAACACCCCAAAGGTGTAGGTAGCTGAACATTGGCAGGGCGCACTACCGGTGCCAGCAGCAACGTGGAGACCTGCACAGCACAACCACAGAACTCTGTCCCCAACTTGCGATGAGGTTGTCAATCTCACCGGTTTTGCTGAAAACAAAGGATTAAACATATCGAATGGAAGAAAGTAATAGTTTGCAGAAAGTAAACACAAAGCAGTAAACAGTTGATTGTAGATTGAATGTAAAAGAAAGGACTGGGGTCCATAGTTCACTAGAGGTGGCTCTCCTTAAGATAGATAACATGCTGGGTGAACAAATTACAACGGGACAATTGACAAACATCGAGAAAGCGTACACGCATATACTAATCATCTTGACTCCTTTGAGACTTGATTGGGCATTACAACATTATACATAGACCGCCATCCAACTGCATTTATGACTAATAATCCACCTTTAGGTTATCATCTGAACCCCCTCCAGTATTAAGTTGCAAGCAACCGATTATTGCTTTACGAATTGCGTGTAATGTAAACAATACGATTGTTCAATGAACAAAGGATTGTTGTTTTCTCCCTAGTAGCAACATCACATCTAGTACCTTAGAGATTTCTGTCACTTCCCCAGATTACCAGAGGCATGAACCCACTATCGAGCATAAATACTAACTCTTGGAGTTGCTAGCATCTACTTGGCTAAGATAGCTACTAACAACGGAAAGCATGCAAGATCACAAATAACAAAGACATGACAGAATCAATAATCAATCTGAAATAACATCTCAATATCCATCGGGCCCCCGCAAACACAACATGCAGAATTACAAATAGATGATCTTGATCATGAACGGAGCTCACAAGATCTAAACATGAAAGCACAAAGGAGGAGAACCATCCATCTAGCTACTACATGGACCCGTAGTCCAGAGATGAACTACTCACGCATCACACCGGAGGCTTGCATGATGATGAAGAAGGCCTCCAGGGTGAATTCCCCTCTTCGGCAGGGTGCCAGGAAGAGCTTCAGATCCCTCCCGATCTAGGGATGGAGATGACGGCGACTACAGACTCTTTCGTGGATTTTTGATCGGGTACTTAGGGTTTTCGTCCCGAGGGCAATATATAGGCAGAAGGAGAGGCCGAGTGGGTGCTAGGGTTGGCCAGACCACCCCCTGGCCGCGCGGCCAGGTGGTGTGGCCAGGCCCCAGCCCTTCTCCGTCTCGTATTCTGGCTCCAGATGTCTTCTGGAAAAATAGTGACTTTGGCTTTTGTCCCGTCCAATTCCGAGAATATTCATTTTCTGACTTCCTCGAACCAAAAACAGCAGAAAACAGGTAGTTGGCACTGTGGCTCTTGTTAATAGGTTAGTCCAAGAAATCATATGAAAAGTACTCCAAAGTGTGGACAAAACACAAGAAAGTAGATAAAACCAAGCATGGAACATCAAAAATTATAGATACATTTGCAATGTATCACCCACTTTCTATGAAAAATAATCTTGTAAAGAAACAAGTCATGAAAGCACAAAGCATAGGAAAGCAAAACAAGTGCAACTTCAAAATTTTCAACATAAAGAGGGGAAACTTAATATTGTTGAGATACATAAAACCATGTTTTCCTGTCTCATAATAACTTTCAGTAGCATCATGAATAAAATTAACAATATAACTATCACATAAAACATTCTTATCATGAGCCACATGCATAAAAGAATTAATACTCTCCACATAAACATAGTCATTCTTATTAATTGTAGTGGGAGAAAATTCAACAAAATAGCTATCATTATTATTCTCATCACCATAATCATAAAATATAGGAGGCATATTGTAATCATAATTAATTTTCTCCTCAATAGTAGGTGGACTGAAAATATCATACTCATCATTATAATCATCATATATCTGAGGTATAGTATCATCAAAGTAAATTTTCTCCTTCGTGCTTGGGGGACTAAAAATATCATGATCATCAAAACCAGCTTCCCCAAGCTTAGACTTTTCCATAGCATTAGCAATAATGGTGTTCAAAGAATTCATACTAATAACATTTCTATTAGCATGCAAATAAAGTTCCATAGGTTTTTTAATTTTCTCTTCAAACACTTCATGTCCTAACTCAAGATAAATACTATAAAGCTCTCTAATTTTGTTGTTGTTTTCCATTAAGCCTAACTAGTGAAAATAAAAACAAGAAACAAAAAGATATAATTTTAGAATCTAAAGGAAATAACTTCGAGCACTCACACACCAGCAACAGTACTAGAAGATAGCTTAGTAGCCAGAGGATGTGAGTACCTTTTACCTTACCTCCCCGGCAACGGCGCTAGAAAATAACTTGATGTCTATGCATGCTTCTATTCTCCTAGACAGTGTGGGGCCTCCAAGTGCAGAGGTTTGTAGAATAACAACAAGTTTTCCTTAAGTGGATCACCCAAGGTTTATCGAACTCAGGGAGGAAGTGGTCAAAGGTATCCCTCTCAAGCAACCCTGCAATCAAGATATAAGAAGTCTCTTGTGTCCCCAACACACCCAATACACTTGTCAGGTGTATAGGTGCACTAGTTCGGCGAAGAGATGGTGAAATACAAGTAATATGGATGATTATAAGTGGTAATTACAATCCGAAATAAGAGTGGCAGCAAGCAAACATGTAACAGGACTGATTGTAAATGGTGTTTCAATGCTTAGAAACAAGGCCTAGGGATCATACTTTCACTAGTGGACACTCTCATATAAATATCTTCTCTTCATGATGCTACCTTGAACTACTCTCTGGTTGGATGATGTAGGACTATAACAACACACCTTAAAGTTCGCATTCCCCATCTAGATAACCCCTCACTATCACCTTGAGCGCTAGATGGTTCCAACAAACACCACAATCTCAAAGAGACATCCAACTCAAATTATACTCATGATAAGTATTTATGTAACCTTAACCAAAGTGCCACACGGTGTGCACACTATCAACTTCACACACGTGGGGATAAGCAGAGATTAATTAAAGCACTTGAGTAGCAGAATAGATCCTAGATTACAAAGCTCATGATCTCAATAAGATCACACATAGAGAGAGAGATGAACACATAACTACTTGTAGAGCCCTTAGCCTCGAGAGAGAACTACTCCCTCCTTATCATGGGAGTCAGCAACGACGATGGAGATGGCGGTGGAGTCGGTGGAGATGGCTCTGGGGGCACTTCCCCGTCCCGACAGGGTGCCGGAACAGAGACTTATGTCCCCCGAATCTCCTCTTCGGTGGCGACAGCGCTGCGGAACTTTTCATGGAATTCTGATCGGGTCCCTAGGGTTTTAGTCCCGGGAGACTTTTATAGGCGAAGGGGCAAGGTCGGTGGAGCTCCAGGGGCCCACACCCCCTGGTGGCGCGCCTAGGGCTGGCTGCACCACCATAGGGTGTGGCCAGCCCCTGGCCTTCCTCTGTCTCTGCTTCTGGCTCCATGAGTCTTCTGGTAAAATATTGACTTTGGCTTTTGTCCGGTCCAATTCTGAGAATATTTATTTTCCAGCTTTTCTAAAACCAAAAACAGCAAAAAAATAGGCAACTAGCACTTCAACATCTTGTTAATAGGTTAGTTCTAGAAAATGCATAAAAGTATCTCAAAATGTAGACAAAACATAAGATAGTTGATATAAAACAAGCATGGAACATCAAAACTTATAGATTCGTTTACGACGTATCAAGAAGATCCAACGGTCTTGACGTGGCCACCTTGGATATTGATGGATGACTCTTCCCATGTTGCTTTCCTGAAATGCAAGCACTACACACACGATCTTTCTCAAAAGACACACCGGTTAGTCCAATAATATGCTCACCCTATAGGAGTTGTTTAAGATTTCTCATGTTGACGTGGCCAAGGTGGCGATGCCAAAGCCATCCCTCGTCAACATTGGCCATTAGACATGTGGAAAGAGATTGACTCTCTTGTGAGAGGTCGACCACGTAAAGGTCGTCTTCCACATATCCAACAAGGATCAAATTGAGATTATCACTCCTAAATACTTTCACAAAAGATCTAGAGAAATAGGAATCATAACCGGCATCCGCAAGATGTTTAATTGAAAGCAAGTTGTAGCCAAGGTTCTCAACAAGCATGACGGTCTCTAGGGTCAAGGCCTTGGAGATCACCAACTTGCCATAACCTAGTATCTTTCCTTTAGAGTTGTCCCCAAAAGTGATGTTTGACGTTGAGTTGACATCATTAATGAATTTGTCAAGCACACTTCTACCTCTGGTCATATGATTGACGCATCCACTATCAAACACCCATTTTGATCCACCGTAGGCATACCCCTACAAAATCAATTCTTTGATTTAGGAACCCATTGAGTAATGGGTCCCCTCGCATTAGCAACAAGATCTTTTGGTACCCAAATTGAGTACCACCTATAAGCATAACCATTACGAGGGCCAACATATTTGGCATACATGTCTCCTTGGGTGCCCTTACGTAGCACATAGGATGGATTAGATTCTCCTGCAAACTTGTGGTCGGGGTTGCCCCTTGTGGCTCCCCCATTCACAACATTCTTCTTTACTTGGTCAACCACCTTGTGCCCTTCACGCACAAAGTTGATCTTCTTAGGTGGGTTGGCACCATTCTTGTCGTTCTTGGGGTCAAACCCCATACCTTGCCTTGGAGCTCTCATCATTTGGCGAGCAAGAATCTCATCAAGAATCTTGCCCTTGGAGGTACGTTTGAGACGCTCCATCTCGAGTTGTTCCTTTAACTTTTTATTCTCCTTAAGGAGACAAGCTTGATCCAAGGTAGGTTTAGAGGCACAAGTAATATTCTCAACAATAATTGGATCCTTCAATGTACCAAGAGACTTTCCATAGGACACTCGAAGTTGATCATGATTCTCCCCAAGTTTTATGAGCTCACACTTGACAAGCAAATAAGCTTTCTCAAGGTCCTCAAGGTCATTGGTGAGACAAGCATGATAAATCTCAAGTTCTTTCTTTGAAGTATCAAGCTCTTGAGACAAGGTGATAGCTCTATCTAGGGTATCCACATCTTTTGCCTTATCTCGTTCATAGTTTTTAATTCGTTCTTTAAGAAGGGAAGTAATGTCCTTTTCCTTACTTATCTCTTGCTCAAGAAGATTGAATCTTCATTTCTCATCATCAATATGAGATTCCAAGCTACCAATGGTCTCGTCACATGAGTTGACAAGGTTCATTAATTGCTTGAATCTAGCACGGGCATTGTTAGGATGGGACTTCATGATTTTATACATTTCTTGTATATAGTTTTCATCAAATTCATCATTAGCACTAACATGATCATCCAAGATGCTAGAGAGAGATGGATGGGAAGAGATTACCTTGGTGCTCCTTGCCATGATGCAAGAGCCGACGACCTTGGGAGTAGGAGAATCATCGATGTAGTCCTTGGTGTAGTCGTAGGTGAGTAGTGACCCATGTTCGGTGTAAACCAAACTAGGCTCACCACACACCTCCTCCTCGTCCCCGCTGTCCACATCGCATGTGACCTTGGAGCTTCGTGCCATAAGGCAAGTACCGGCGACCTTGGGAGTGATGGAGTCATCGGCGTAGTCTTTGGTGTAGTCATATGTGAAGAGTGACCCGGTTCAGCAAAAGCCAAACTGGCCACTCCCACAATCTTCTCCTCGTCTTCACTCTCCGCACTGGATAGGTATTCTTGGCCTAGGAATCCTTTGCCATCACGCTTTTTGTTCCTCTTGTACCTCTCGTTGATGGGGTTTAGCTTCAATCTTGGCTTGGCGCCCTCTTCATACTTGGGATTGTCAAGTCTCTTCTCATATGGACATTTGTCGATAAAGTGATCAGACTCATCACAATTTTAGCAAGTCCTCTTATTCTCACTTGGCCCGGTAGAGCTTTTTCTTCTTCGAAACTTCAAGTTCTTGGTGAAGAGAGCAAGTTGAGATAGCATGTCATCAACACCATCACTATCACTCTCTTCTTCATTTGCAACACTTTCTTGCACACACTTTGCCTTCAATGCTAGGGAGTGAGAAGGTCCAATGGCACTGTTGATCTCCTTGATCTTTTGTCCTTCATCCGCCATGTTATCTGTGGCAACAAGATATGATACTAGATCATCGGGAGAGAAGTGGCAAGCTGAATCTAGGAGTTGCAAGTTCAGGGCAAGCTTCTTGTCGGAGGTGGCGATCATGGAGAGAACCTTGGACTTGATGAGCTCATCATTCAAGTTGAACCCATCATCATACTTGTCATAGCCTAGACCATCAATCTTCACAGGAGGGCAACAAGTCTCTTGTATGCTTCTACGATGGACTCACCATCGTTGTTCATGAACATGCTCATCTCTGACTTGGTAGCTTCATACTTGGACTTTTGGATAAGGGATGTTCCCTCTTAGAGAATGACAATCCTCTCCCAAAGCTCCTTTGCAGTGGGGATATTTCTAACTTGATCATAGAGAGTGCGGTGAATGGCACTTCTTATATTGTCACAAGCCCTTGCATTTAGTTGACGGTCATAGTATTCTCCCAGGGTGAGATTGTTGGGATCTTGTGGATATAAGCCCTTGACCACAATCTCCCAAAGCTCCACACTACAGCTGCGAAGATGAGATTCCATAGAAACTTTCCAATGAGAGAAGTGAGTTCCATCATAGTTAGGTGCGGGACCCGAACCATTAATATGAGGCATGATGTTATTTTGTTTAGGATATATATACAGAAATGGATTAGGAGTCATAGAGGCTTTCGTCGGGTCACTCTCACTAGAGGCCTCGTTCATGGCCTCCTTACCGGTGTCCATCGGCCTCCCTTGAGGTACTACCGAAGGTCCGGCAAGCATGACCCCCTCGCCCATCCCGGTAAAACCTCCCTCAAGAAAACTTATTCGAGCAAGGAGATCGGAATCCACCTTAGCCTTTTCAAGGGACTGTTTGGCAAAGAGCTGACGGAGCTCCTTGACCGAATAAGTCTTTACCTCATCATCATCGGAGAAAACCATCTTTTCTCTTAGGCGGTAAAGCCCTTAGAAAAGCACTAGGTTCTGATACCAATTGAAAGTGTAAGATGGTTTACCTAGAGGGGGTGAATAGGTTTCTACAAAATTCTTTGTAATCTTTTGCAAGTTTTAGGCTTTGTGGAATGTAAGTGTGAAGGAAATATGCCCTGAGAGGCAATAATAAAGTTGTTATTATGTATTCCTTATATATGATAGATGTTTATTTTGCATGCTAGAATTGTATTGATCGGAAACATCAATACATGTGTGTTTAATAAACAAAAAGGGTTCCTAGTTATGCCTCTCTTATAGACTAGCTTGTTGATTAACAAGATGATCAAGGTTTCCTGATCATAGACATTGGATGTTGTTAATAACAAGGTCACAACATTTGTGAAATGATGTGATGAACATTCATCCGAAGTATAGCATTACGATCAATTCATTATGTTTATATTGCTATAACATCATACGAATTAATCTTTATCCTTAGACCATGAGATCATGTTAATTGCTAACACCTAAAGAGTATCTTGATAACATCAAACGTCACACCGTAACAGGGTGACTATAAAGATGGGTTCAGTGCTACGAAGGTGTTATGTTGAGGCTCATGGATCAAGAGTGTAATTTGTCAATCCCGATGATGGATAGATATACTCTGGGCCCTCTCGGTGATACCACATTGAGATAGCTTGCAAGCAAGTGATGTGATCACTAGAATGTTATATCACGGGAACGAGAAAAGAGTGCATGTCGGTAACGAGATCAAACTAGGTATTTGGATACCGATGATCGAATCTCAGACATGTATTATATCATGAGACAAAGGGATTAAATTACAAGTGTTAAAGGTTCTCACGATCACAGAAGTCATCGTTGAATATGCAGGAGTCAGTATGGATCTCCAGGTCCCGCTTCTGACTATTGATCTGAGAGGAGTCTCAATCATGTCTGCATTATTTGCGAACCATAGGGTGACACACTTAAGAGTTACCGGACACCATTTTGGAGCACATATGTTTCAGACGAAAGAATTGCAAAGCGCAGGAATTGTTTCGATAGAAACCGAAAATTGTTTCGGGTGAAATTGCAGAAAGTGGTTCTGCATGTGATATTGAAATATTGCAAGGGGTTATATGTGAATGTTTGTTAATTAAAGTAATTAACAAAATTCTGAATAAATTTAATAAAAGAGTTTTATTAAATGAGAGAGCATTAAACTTGGAGAATTTTAATGCATTTAAAGTGGGGACTTTAAAAGGGAATGTGAAGAGGCATTTTAATGTGGAGGGGTTACCACCACATGAATGGGGGAGGTGAGGGGTCACCCTCCCATGTGCTGGCCATGGGCAAGGGGGTACCCCCCTCCTCCTATAAAAGGCCACCCTCCTCCTCCTTCTTCCTCACACCTCCTTGTGAAGGATCTCTCCCCCCTCTAGAATTATTTCCCCATGGTCTCGGATTAGCGAGATACATGTTCCCGGTGGCATTTCGTCTGGAAGGAGTTGCTACTTCCGCTGGATCGCTGGAGTGAGGAGGTGGAGGTTGTCCGGTGGCTTGAACGTGTGTGCGAGTACGGATGCGCTGCTGAGTTGCGGCGCTCGGACTTCCTCACGATTTTGAGATCGGCAAGTGTACGAGTACATCAACCACGAGTTCCTACTCGTTAACAAAACTCGTTGTCTTCGAGGGTAAGTTCTCGTTGGATGTATGTCCACCCGTTGCTCTGTACCTAGTAGATAGATCTTGGCGTGTAGTTCGCATCGTAGGAAATTTTTTGTTTTCTATGCTACGGACCCAACAGTGGTATTAGAGCCTGATCTATGCGTAGGTGCTTTACACGGGTAGTACACATATGTTTATATGTGGGCGATGATGATCATGTTATTGCATCTTCTATGTACTTTGGATATTGGTGGCATAGTGGGATGAAGCGGCCCGGACCAACCTTACATGTCATCGTACATGAGACCGGTTCCACGACTGACATGCAACTTGTTTTGCATAAGTGGCTAGCGGGTGTCTATCTCTCCTACTATAGTCAATATCTGATTTACAACGAGTTGCTAATAATTTGGTTATCCTTGTTGTGGTTCTTGTTCGTAGGTGAGAACGGTTCTATCTCCGAAAGCCCTAAGCCACGTAAAACTTGTAATTGATAAATTAGAGGCGTCTAGTTTAGATCGTTGCTGGGCTAGTGTATTGATATGGTATTGTTGTAAGTAGATGTATGATAGATACTCTTACAACACATTCAACGTGTAAGTTCCATAGACCTTGGCCTTACGCACAAAGGAATGATAGAGATCATACCACGATGCAAATGATAGAGATCAAATGCATGGACCATATCATCTCACTTTACACATTAGATGTTAGCATCTTATACTGCTAGTTTGGCGCTTTTGGTAGCATTGTAAGATGATCCCTCATTTAGATATCAAGATAAAATGTGTTCTTCCTTGAGTATGCACCATTCTATGGATCGTGTTTCGAGACATCACGTGATGATCGGGTGTACTCGACTCTATGCTTTCATACAAGGGGTGTAAGACAGTTTTACACACGCGAGTACTAAGGTTCTTACTTGGCGAGCCTAGCATGTACAGACATGGCCTCGGAACACGGACCGAGAGGTTAAGAATGAGTCATATAGTTGATATGATGCCCATATAGATGCTCGCCTTTGAAGCTACACCGACTCACGTGATGATCGGACTTGGTGTAGTGGATTTGGTTCATGTAATCACCAAAAGGACACGAGGGATGTCGTTTTTGAGTGGGAGTTCATTAGTAATTTGGATTAGTTGAACTCAATCTATCATAAACTTAGTATAAATAAACTTTACAAATTCTGTTGTAGATGGCACCACCTGCTTTTAATTTCAATGTGTTCATGGAGAAAGAGAAACTTCCTGCGAATGGTAGCAACTTCACCAACTGGGCTATGAATTTGAGGATTCTCCTCACTGTTGCACAAAAGCAATATGTGCTAGATGCGCCGCTAGGCCCCCCACCAGCTCCTGATGCCCCTGACGAGGAAAAGAATGCCTATGTGACTCGTCAGGAGGACCACAACTTAGTTCATTGCGGCATACTGTATGGGCTAGAGCCAAAACCTCGAAAGCGTTTCGAAAATGGCAATGCCTTTGATACCATGGGAGAACTGAAAATGATTTTCGATACCCATGCTGCCGTAGAGAGTTATAATGCTACTGAAAAGTTCTTTAGATGCATGATGGAGGAGAACAGCTCCGTTAGTGAGCATGTACTCAAAATGTCTAGGTACGCCGATAAGCTTGTGTCCTTGGGAATAACGATTCCCATTGACTTAGGCATACATCGTGTTCTCCAATCTCTGCCACCTAGCTACAAGAGCTTCGTGATGAACTATAATATGCAGGGCATGAAGAAGACTCTTCCCGAGCTTCTGTCAATGCTTAAGACTGCAGAAGTGGAGATTAGGAAAGAACATCAAGTGTTGATGATCAATAGGACCACCGGTTTCAATAAGGACAAGAAAGGCAAGCACAAGGGAAAGAAGGGTGGCAAATCTGTTGCCGCACCTGAAAACAAACCCCGAGCTGGCCCTAAGTCCGATACCGAGTGCTACTATTGCAAGGGGACTGGCCATTGGAAGCGCAACTGCCCCAAGTATTTGGCGGACAAGAAGTCCGGCAAGGCAAACAAAGGTATATATGATATACATGTTATTGATGTGTACTTGACTAGTACTCACAGTAGCACCTGGGTATTTGATACGGGATCGGTTGCTAATATATGTAACTCGATTCAGGGGTTGCGGAACAAGCGACAACTAGCAAGGGATGAGGTCACAATGCGGGGCGACAATGGATCAAGAGTTGATGTGATTGCCGTCAAAACGCTACCTCTCCATATGCCATTGGGATTAGTTATAAAGCTAAATAATTGTTATTTGGTGCCTGCACTTAGCATGAACATTGTATCCGGATCGTGTTTGATGCAAAGTGGTTATTCGTTTAAATCTAAAAACAATGGTTGTTCGATTTATATGGATAATATCTTTTATGGTCATGCACCTGTGTTGAATGGTTTATTTCTGATGGATCTCGATAGTAATATTACGCACATTCATAATGTTAATGCTAAAAAGATTAAACTTGATGATGATATATCTGCATATATGTGGCACTGCCGTCTAGGTCATATTGGTGTTAAACGCATGAAGAAACTCCATTCTGATGGACTTTTGGAATCACTTGATTTTGAATCATTTGATACATGTGAGCCATGCCTTATGGGCAAGATGACTAGAACGTTGTTTTCTGGTTCAATGGAACGGGCGACAGATTTATTGGAAATCGTACATACTGATGTGTGTGGACCAATGAGTGTGTCGGCGCAAGGTGGATATCGTTATTTTGTTACTTTCACGGATGATTTGAGTAGATACGAGTATATCTATTTGATGAAACACAAATCTGAAACTTTTGAAAAGTTCGAGGAATTTCAGAATGAAGTGGAAAATCATCGTAATAGAAAGATCAAATTTCTACGGTCTGACTGTGGAGGAGAGTATCTAAGTTACGAGTTTAGCACATACATGAAAGAGTGTGGAATAGTTTCACAATTCACGCCTGCCGGAACACCACAACATAATGGTGTGTCGGAACGTCGTAATCGTACCTTATTGGATATGGTTCGATCTATGATGTCTCTGACTGACTTGCCACTGTCATTTTGGGGTTATGCACTGGAAACAGCTGCATTCACTTTAAATCGGGCACCATCTAAATCCGTTTAAACGACACCGTATGAATTATGGTTTGGAAACAAACCTAAACTATCATTCTTAAAGTTTGGGGATGCGATGTTTATGTGAAGAAACTTCAGCCGGATAGACTCGAACCCAAAGCGTAAAAATGCATCTTCATAGGATACCCTAAGGAAACGATTGGGTATACCTTCTATCACAGATTCGAGGGCAAGGTTTTTGTTGCCAAGAATGGATCCTTTCTTGAGAAGGAGTTTCTCGCGAAAGGTGTGAGTAGTCGGAAGGTAGAAATCGAAGAGGTTATTGAACCTTCTCTTCATGAAATGGCGAGTAGCCCAGCACCGGAAGTTGTTTCGGAGTTGACTTCACCTAATGAAGCGAGAGCTAATGATATTGATCATGAAACTCCGAAAGAGGACACTACCGAACCTCGCAGGTCAAGCAGGACACGTGCAACTCCTGAACTATATGGCAATCCTGTTGTGAATTTCATGGTTGATGAAATGGATGACCCTGCGATGTATGAAGAAGCGATGATGAGCCCGGATTCCAACAGATGGCTAGAAGCCATGAAATCCGAGATGGAATCCATGTACGAGAACCAGGTTTGGACCTTGGTGGACTTACCTCATGATCGAAAGGCCGTTGAGAATAAATGGTTTTTCAAAAGAAAAACTGATGTTGATGGTAATGTGACCATCTATAAGGCTCGACTTGTCGCAAAGGGGTTTCGAAAAATTCAAGGAGTTGACTATGATGAGACATTCTCTCCCGTAGCGATGCTTAAGTCGGTTAGGATTATGTTAGCAATTGCTGCATATTTCGATTATGAAATATGGCAGATGGATGTCAAAACTGCGTTCCTCAATGGTAATATTGAAGAAGAGTTGTATATGATACAACCTAAGGGTTTTGTCGATCCTAAGGATGCTAATAAGGTATGCAAACTTCAGCGATCCATCTATGGACTGAAGCAAGCATCCCGGAGTTGGAATCTCCGCTTTGATGAGGTGATCAAAGAGTTTGGATTTGTCCAAACTTATGGAGAGGCTTGTATTTACAAGAAAGTGAGTGGGAGCAATGTGGAATTTCTGATATTATATGTGGATGACATATTATTGATTGGAAATGATATAGATCTTTTAAACAGTGTTAAAAGTTATCTAAACAGCAAATTTTCGATGAAAGACCTTGGTGAAGCGTCATATATATTAGGCATTAAAATCTATAGAGATAGATCAAGGCGCCTAATTGGACTATCGCAGAGTACATACCTTGATAAGATATTAAAGAAGTTTAATATGGACGGAAGTAAGAAGGGGTTCTTACCTATGTTGCAAGGCAAGACATTGAGTAAGACTCAAAGTCCGGCTACGGCGGAAGAAAGAGAGATGATGGATAAGATCCCCTATGCCTCGGCCATAGGCTCTATTATGTATGCCATGCTATGTACAAGACCGGATGTGGCACATGCTATTAGTTTGACTAGTAGGTACCAATCTGATCCAGGTTCGGAACACTGGATAGCGGTCAAGAACATCCTCAAGTACTTGAGAAGAGCTAGGGATATGTTTCTTATATATGGAGGTGAAGAAGAGTTAGTCGCTAAGTGTTATGTTGATGCTAGTTTTGACACTGATCCGGATGACTCTAAGTCTCAATCCGGATACGTATTTCTCTTGAACGGAGCAGCATTTAGTTGGAGGAGTTCCAAACAACCTGTGGTGGCTAGATCAACAACGGAGGCGGAATATGTTGCTGCTTCAGAAGCGGCACAGGAAGCGGTTTGGATGAAAGAGTTCATTACGAAACTAGGTGTGGTTCCTAGTGCATTGGACCCAATGGTGATCTATTGTGACAACAATGGAGCCATAGCCAACGCAAAGGAACCGAGGTCTCACAAGAATTCCAAGCATATTAAGCGCCGGTTTCACTCCATCCGCGAGCATGTTAAGGATGGAGATATAAATATTTGTAAAGTACACACGGACCTAAATGTAGCAGATGCGTTAACTAAAGCTCTCCCTAGGGCAAAACATGATCAACACCAGAACTCCATGAGTGTTAGATTTATCACTATGTGAACTAGATTATTGTCTCTAGTGCAAGTGGGAGACTGAAGGAAATATGTCCTGAGAGGCAATAATAAAGTTGTTATTATGTATTCCTTATATATGATAGATGTTTATTTTGCATGCTAGAATTGTATTGATCGGAAACATCAATACATGTGTGTTTAATAAACAAAAAGGGTTCCTAGTTATGCCTCTCTTATAGACTAGCTTGTTGATTAACAAGATGATCAAGGTTTCCTGATCATAGACATTGGATGTTGTTAATAACAAGGTCACAGCATTTGTGAAATGATGTGATGAACATTCATCCGAAGTATAGCATTACGATCAAGTCATTATGTTTATATTTCTATAACATCATACGAAGTAATCTTTATCCTTAGACCATGAGATCATGTTAACTGCTAACACCTGAAGAGTATCTTGATAACATCAAACGTCACACCGTAACAGGGTGACTATAAAGATGGGTTCAGTGCTACGAAGGTGTTATGTTGAGGCTCATGGATCAAGAGTGGAATTTTTCAATCCCGATGACGGATAGATATACTCTGGGCCCTCTCGGTTATATCACATTGAGATAGCTTGCAAGCAAGTGATGTGATCACTAGAATGTTATATCACGGGAACGAGAAAAGAGTGCATGTCGGTAACAAGATCAAACTAGGTATTTGGATACCGATGATCGAATCTCAGACATGTATTATATCATGAGACAAAGGGATTAAATTACAAGCATTAAAGGTTCTCACGATCACAGAAGTCATCGTTGAATATGCGGGAGTCAGTATGGATCTCCAGGTCCCGCTTCTGACTATTGATCTGAGAGGAGTCTCAATCATGTCTGCATTATTCGCGAACCGTAGGGTGACACACTTAAGAGTTACCGGACACCATTTTGGAGCACATATGTTTCAGACGAAAGAATTGCAAAGCGCAGGAATTGTTTCGATAGAAACCGGAAATTGTTTCGGGTGAAATTCCAGAAAGTGGTTCTGCATGTGATATTGAAATATTGCAAGGGGTTATATGTGAATGTTTGTTAATTAAATTAATTAACAAAATTCTGAATAAATTTAATAAAAGAGTTTTATTAAATGAGAGAGCATTAAACTTGGAGAATTTTAATGCATTTAAAGTGGGGACTTTAAAAGGGAATGTGAAGAGGCATTTTAATGTGGAGGGATTACCACCACATGAATGGGGGAGGTGAAGGGTCACCCCCCATGCGCCGACCATGGGGAAGGGGGTACCCCCTCCTCCTATAAAAGGCCACCCTCCTCCTCCTTCTTCCTCACACCTCCTTGTGAAGGATCTCTCTCCCCCTCTAGAATTATTTCCCCATGGTCTCGGATTAGCGAGATACATGTTCCCGGTGGCATTTCGTCTGGAAGGAGTTGCTGCTTCCGCTGGATTGCTGGAGCGAGGAGGTGGAGGTTGTCCAGTGGCTTGAACGTGTGTGCGAGTACGGATGCGCTGCTGAGTTGCGGCGCTCGGACTTCCTCACGATCTTGAGATCGGCAAGTGTACGACTACATCAATCACGAGCTCCTACTCGTTAACAAAACTCGTTGTCTTCGAGGGTAAGTTCTTGTTAGGTGTATGTCCACCCATTGCTCTGTACCTAGTAGATAGATCTTGGCGTGTAGTTCTCATCGTAGGAATTTTTTTGTTTTCTATGTTGCGGACCCAACAAAGTGTGCCTAAATGCAAACTAGGTGAGGCAACCTAGACGATGATACAAGATACGTCAAGCATGAAGGCTATCACAAGGTAAACAACACAAGTAAGAGATCGGTTAAGGAATAACCGAAGCACACGGAGACGAAGATTGTATTCCCGTGTTCACCACCTTTGGGAAGGCGGCTACGTCACGTTGGAGAGGTGTGAGGTTCCACGAAGGATTCCCCAACCCCACGAAGGCTCACCTTCTTCTCCGAGCCTATCCCACAAAGGAATAACTCACTTGCTCGTGGTAGACTTTAAGGTAGTCTCCAAACCCTCACAAACTTTCCATGGAGAAAATCGCAAGCCAAATGCCTCTGGGCAACCCTAGCTGCATAGGGTTTCCCACAAACCCAAGAGTAACAAGCTAACTCGATGAACTCAAGGGGGATGAACTTTGGTTTGGTGGAAACGTAGATCGGAACCTCCTCTTACTTTCTACCAAAGGGATTTGGAATTGGTTAGGTAGAATGGGAGATCTTCAAGGAATTGTGTTTCAACAATGGGGAGAGAGAGAGCTTCAAGAATGAGTATGTAACGGAACACCTAACTCTCAGTGGAGAAGAAAGGGGTATATATAGTCTGGGGTGAAAAAGGAGCCGTTTGGAGGGGCCTGCGACCAAACCGGCAATAGATCCGGCGACGCCGAACTATGCGCCGGAAATTCCGGCCGTAGTTTCGGTGGACCGGTTACTGCGCCGAAAGTTCCGGCGGCGATCGGGATTTCCGGCGGAAACCGAAACCTCCTGCAGTGAGCCATTTTGGTGCGCGCCAGAAATTTCGGTGGTGACCAGAAATTCTTGCGGCCACTCCGGTGGCACCGTTTTTTTTTCATGCCGATTTTGCACAACCCTTTTTCTAGCCCTTTTTCACAATGACTTTCTGTCTCTCCTTCAGTGGGTGTATGGCTGAAGATGATAAGATATGTGTGTGGTGTAGAACATCCCCAAAGAGTGCATCGAGATCACCCCTCTTAATAGTGCGGTGCTTCCTACTAGACTCAAAGACAAATAAGAGAGAAAAGTAACGAATACACGGCTCTTCACTTCATAAACGAATGGGAGGTCACCTACTGCCTCTCATCATCAAACACGGACTATCACCTATAGAAACACTAGTAAAAACATTAGTCCGCTCTCTAACTCCGATGTCATAGTTAACCAAAAACTAGATAAGGGCATTTTGCCCTTTCATACACCCCTAACCATCCTCAGAATACAAGAAGATGGCGCCACAAGCCAACATAAACTAGGGATGTCGAGTCCAAAATCAACAACATAACGAACACCTCGACGCGCCTCCAGGATCTAGCAGACGAAGGAGCTCCCTAGTCCCTAAGTCTTGCGTCCAACTTTCGTAGCTCGGACATAATGAAGTCCAGCGCGGTCTTGTCGCTCTTCTTGCTTAGCACCTTCCAACTCTGCAAAAAATGATCATTTTGTGGATGCAGTCAGCTAGCTGGCCAATGATCTTGTGTTCGATAGTTAGCTTATTCCTAATATTTCATAAGGCCTAGCACAAAGCGGCAAAGCACAACTAGATCAGCCGGTTCAATCTACCGAAGAATCTATTCGCAATAGCCAGGAATGCCCCAGCCCCTGCAGGATTCCAAGAGCACCTCAGCACCTCACGAACGCACGCCCACATGAATCTAGCTAGAGCGCAACTGAAGAAAATGTGATTAACGTCCTCCGCGTCACCGCATAACACACATGCCCCATTCGAGGGCCCCTGCCTCTTGAATATATTATCATTCGACAACAGTCTCCCTTTTACTAATTGCTAAAGGAAAATTCTCACTTTGAGGGGAGTACGCACCTTCAAGATCTCTCTAAAGTTCATTATAGTGGTGCCCCTGCATAGTTGCAGGTACGCGGAGTGCGTGGAAAAGCTTTATGAGCTCTCCAAGCCCCAAGTTATCACATCCTGGGTTTCATGCGCAAGGTTCGCGCCCAACTCGAGCTCCCTCGCAAGGTTGTGCCACTCAACATTCTCTCCCACTCCAAAGTTATGACGCCAACCAAGATCCCACCCTCTTGGAGTCGCTGCCCCTGCAACTAACACCGAGGGGTCACCACAAATGTCAAAGAGCCTGGGGTATCAATCTTTGAGTGGACCGTTACCCAACCAATAATTGAGCCAGAACCTCACAGATTGACCGCCACCGACCCGGAACCTAACGCCGCTAAGGAACAACGGCTTGAATTTCTGAAGACTATTCCAGAATTGCGACCCGTTGACACGAGCTAGGGAGAGGAAGTTCCTATTCCCAAGGTACTTAGCTCTCACAAGATCCGAAGCCCGGTGTCCCTTTGGCTGAGCTTCCACCACCACTTGGTGAAAATCGCTTGATTCAGAAGTTTAATGTTGGTGATCCCCAGACCACCACACTCGACAGGAGAGCACACCGTGGCCTAGTCCACGAGATGATACTTCCTATGGTCCTCCACTCCTTCCCAGTAAAAACGGCTACGACATTTATCCATTGCCGCATGGGTGCCATCATAGAGAAGGTATGCACACATCGCGTGTGACACGTTTTACCCCCCATTTAGTGGAATTTCTATCAAATATCTCATTAAAGAGCATGGTTTATCCCAATTTAACACTTCGTGTTTTTGTTAGATAGTACCGACATGTTTCTTCTAGTGGGATGGTAAAATATGTAAAGATCGGTGGGTATGATCAACAATCATTCAGACTTCTCTCATCCATATATTCAGTTCCTCATCGTTGTCTTGCTATTTTTAAATCCAATCAACAACTTACACCTTGTCTAATAGACACGCATCATAAAACGAGGTTTTAAAGCTTTTAAAGGGCGTAATTGAGACGTTTTTTCACTCGAGGAGGTAATTAGTGTCACAAATGCTGACTTAGGGATAAAATGTGGAATTCACTCTTAAAGAAAAAAAAGGCACTCGTACTAACCACACATCACTCTACTCCGCTGTCTCTCTCGCACGCAGGCATCATCTCGATCGCTCATGCTCCCGGCCAAGACGCCTCACTCAACGATGGCCACAGGCTACGCAAATAATAATCGGAGCTCAAGCACGCAGCTAACAGTCTCGCCACCTGCGAGTCAACCACGAGCTTACCCAACCCAATTAGGAGCAACACTCTATATACCTAGTACCTACACACTGGTTGTTCTTCAGAAACATTCACTGACTAGACACTACGACTGCACTTGCGCTAGCTATCTTTACATCGTGGATCAAAGGTCGATCGTGGCGGGGAGTCGAGCAAGCGATCGACCGAGAGGCATTTGCCAATGTTGCCGCCGGCGACGCTGTTCGCGGTTGGGTTCCTGCTCTGCCCATTCACCGCCTTCACGCCGTCCGGCCGGAACCTCGTCGCGCTGCTGCCGGAGCTCTGCGACCTCCTTGGCTCCCTTTACCGCTATGTCCTCGACGAGTTCGTCCTTCCGGTCGTGATCCTCCGCCAGCGCCGACGGCGACGCACTTCGTGATACCGAATTACCGATAAAGCCATATCTCTCAGTCCTCTAGCTCGGAATCTCATTGGATGCATGATTGTGTGTATCATGCGTGCCCTCTGATGTACTGTTAGTGTTGTATAGAGTATGAATCGAACGTGCCAACTGGTTTCTGCTAGCTATCATTACGGTTTTGTTCTAAAGCTGTCCCGTTCCTCGTTGACTGATATTCAAGTAAATTTATTCAGATTTTTAGCACAAAACTACTGAGGTTTGCAGGTTTTTTCTGCGATTTTGCGATTTTATGAAGTCCTGGGACGGTCGGTTGAGGCCCATGATGGAGATGTTGTTTTTCTGGTTTCTATGGGAGCCCCTATTTATGAAAAAGGCTGGAAAATACTCGGTAACGGGAAAAGAAAGACTAGCTGGCGCGCGCGTGATGCCTACCACTATTTCGCTTAACGTTTCGGACGCTGGGCTTGGCCCATTAGTGCGTTTAGCTTTCTTCTATTCCTTTCTTTGTCTCCGGGCAGCTGAGTAATCAATCGGAAATTTTTAAAAAAGGTCGACCTCCTCTGTTTCGCAAGTCGTCTCGACGTCTTCTTCTTCGCGCGGGACTCCTAGTAAGGCTCTGCGTGCTTGACAAATATTACAATAAGAATATAATTAGAGAGAACGAGAGTACATATTTTTTCTTTTATTTTTTAAATCCGATAATTTAAAATAAAATATTTTAAAAATCGGTTGTCCAAATTACGAACTGTTTTTACTTTTAAGCTCCTCATGCCGAGAGCTTCAAAACTAGATATCATGTTGATAGGTTTTAAAGAACTTTTTCTCTACTTTAAAAACCATTGTGTTTGTACTTTAGATTACTTCAGTATATTTTTTGTACTTCGGGTTTTAGTGTACTTTGAACTTGGGTTACTACACTCTTTGTACTCTTGCGTACTTTGCAAAATGAGTCCACTTGTACCTTTTGTACTTTGGCTCTTAGTACAATAGAAGTTTCATGTACTTCGCTGTGAGTAAAGTTGTACTTTCATGTACTTCGGGTGTGTGTACACTTGTACTTATATGTACTTTTGCCTCTTAGTACATCTGTTGTTCCGCGTACTTCGATTGTTACTACATTTGTACTTTCGCGTACTTCAGACTGAGTAGAGTTGTACTTCGTGTATTTCGACTTTGAGTATAGTTGTACTTCCGTTGTACTTCGCATGTGAGCATAATTGTACTTTATCGTGTGTCGCTTGTAAGGCACCCTACGCTCTCTTCGATGGTGGTGAGTTGTTTCGCATGTTGTTGTACTCTAATACGGTTGGTTTATCATCGTCTTACTCACAACAGACGTTGTTTATCGGTGTTTTTTCGAAGTTTCGCAGGATATGCTTACCGCTTACACGATTAGCGACCCTACTATGCCGCACGGTTTGCGTAACAGGTCTTAGTAGGACCATGGACTTGTGCGTGTTATCATGTGGCTGGCGGCGATAGGACCTAAACGGGCTCACCTCGCGTGTGTTGTCTTCGAAATTACGTTCGTGCGAACTTGTTTGCTTTTTTTTCAGTGCCTCCTTGATGTCTACGCACTACTATTCTTGTAGACAGTTGTTGGGCCTCCAAGTGCAGAGGTTTGTAGAACAGCAGCAAGTTTTCCCTTAAGTGGATCACCCAAGGTTTATCGAACTCAGGGAGGAAGTGGTCAAAGGTATTCCCTCTCAAGCAACCCTGCAATCAAGATACAAGAAGTCTCTTGTGTCCCCAACACACCCAATATACTTGTCAGGTGTATAGATGCACTAGTTCGGCGAAGAGATAGTGAAATACAAGTGGTATAGATAATTATAAGTGGTAACGGTGCCAGAAAATAGCTTGATGGCGTGGAAAAAGACTAAAGTAAAACTGAAATAAAGATGAAAGCAAGCAAACATGTAACAGATCTAATTGCAAACGGTGTTTCAATATTTAGAAACAAGGCCTAGGGATCATACTTTCACTAGTGAACACTCTCATATAAATATATTCTTCTTATGATACTACGCTGAACTACTCTCCGGTTGGACACTCTAATCCATGGTAGGGCTATAACAGCACACCTCAAAGTTCATCTTTCCAATCTAGATAACCCCACACTGTCACCTTGAGTACTAGATGGTTCAAACAAACACCACAATTTCATAAAGACATCCAACTCCAAATATAACTCATATCAAGTATTTGTAATCTCTAGCCTAAGTGCCACCATGGTGTGCACGCTGTCACTTTCACACACATGGGGAGAGCAGAGATCTATTAAAGCACTTGAGTAGCAAGGTAGATCTACTTGATTACAAAACTCATGATCACAATATGATCATGCATAGGTAGAGAGATGAACACATAGCTACCAGTAGAACCCTTAGCCTCGAGGAAGAACTACTCCCTCCTTATCATGGGAATCAGCAACGGTGATGGAGATGGTGGTGGAGATCGAAGGAGATGGCTCCGGGGGCACTTCCCCGTCCCGGCAGGGTGTCGGAACAGAGACTTTCTGTCCCCCGAATCTCCTTTTCAGTGGCGGCGGCGCTATGGAACTTTTCGTGGCTGGAGGCGTGACGATCTAGGGTTTATGCACCGGGAGGCTTCTTATAGGCGAAGAGGCAAGGGCGGTGGGCGGCCAGGGGGCCCACACCACTTGGTGGCGCGACCAGGGCTAGCCCGCGCCACCACATGGTGTGGCCGCCCTGTGGCCCCTCTCCGTCTCATCTTCTGGCTCCGTGAGTTTTCCGGTAAAATATCAACTTTGGCTTTTGTCTTGTCCAATTCCGAGAATATTCATTTTCTGACTTTCTGGAACCAAAAACAGCAGAAAACAGGCAACTGACACTGTGGCATCTTGTTAATAGGTTACTCCCAGAAAGTTTATAAAAAGTACTCCAAAGTTGGAACAAAACATAAGAAAGTAGATAAAACCAAGCATGGAACATCAAAAATTATAGATACGTTTGCAACGTATCAATATCCCCAAGCTTAACTCCTGCTCGTCCACGAGTAGGTAAGTGATAAAAAGAAAGAATAATTTTTGAGGTGACATGCACCATCATAAACTTGATCAAAGTATTTGTAAAACATTGCTAGCTAGGATCATAGTACTTCAATCAAAACATGAAAGGCAAAGTTCTAACAATAAGGCAAAGAAACTATGTTGCAACATGAAAATGCACAAACAAAAGGTTCATGAATAACAATGCTTTGCAAGACGTTTGTTTGTTTCACATAAAGAAAACATAGCATAGTAGCATTTAGCTTGTCCCTCATAGAGTAGCAAACATAAATGCATAGGACACCTTCAAAGTTCATAAGAGTGACTAGATACAAATAGTTTAAAACAAGCAATATCAAAGTGATGCAAGAATCAACAAGTCTTGGGACAATGCACATAGAACTAAGAATGGCCACTATGCTCTCAAAGTAGGTGCATAAAGATAGAAGGTGGAGACTCAATATAAAAGTGGAAGAAAGGCCTTCATAGAAAGAAGTAGGGATTCAAGTTTCATAAAGAGCTTCCAAAAATTATGGTACTTAATAGCTTTCAGCTCTCATTGCCCCTATCATAAGCATCTTGAAGGTTATTAAGGTTAAAGTGAACAAACTATGGTGTATATGCTTGACGAAGTATAAGTTGGAAATCTCATGCCCCTTGAATACGAGGGCCGCTCCTCATGCTACTCAAGTTTAGTTACCGGTAAGTTCTTGTCATTATAAGTACATGTGTATCATAGAGAACCGCCAACGGGGTACCCCTTGCCCGATGATACGGAAGAATCCCCATATCAAAATGACAAGGCAAGCAGACAACGAGCATCTCAGCAATCTTCTTATTTACCATGGGAATATGGTGTTTTTTCTCTCTTTCCTCTTTTCGTATACCTCTTCTTTTCTCTTTTCTTTTTCTCTTTTTTCTCAATATCTGACTCTTTTTTTTATAAGAAGAATGCTTCATAGACAGCTCATTATGGTTACGCTACAGGTTTCCACCATGACAACATGGATTAGACCGGCGACCTAGTCGTTTCTCTAACACACATATATAACTCCATGGACTTACAAGCTCCCCTTTCATTTCACACCGACGACATCCATAGACAAAAGAGCATGATATCAACTATGTACAAAGTACCAGTGCAATGTTGAAAGCGTTCCCCATGACAGCATGGTTCTGCTAATCCCCAACAAATAAGTGCAAGCATATACAACATAGACGACACAATGATTCAAGTTTATTAAGGGCAAGAAAAGTAAAGTGTGCCATCAAGTTCGTGAGAGCTTTAATCACTAGTTTTCTCATAACAAGTTTAATTTGGAAGGTAGATAAAAACATGAATATATTTGGAATAGCATATGCTAGTAGGTAGGTATGGTGGACTCTTTGGAATAACTTGGTTTTAGGAGTTGGATGCATGAGTGGAACTTATACTTGGTTACAGAGGCTAGCAAAAGACTGGGAGCGACAAACTAAGAGAGCAATAATGGTCATAATCATGCAGAGCGACAAAACATCATTGATCAAAGCATAAATTGATACTACAAGTTGAAAAATAAAGGATCATAAAGGCTATGGCGACTTGGGATAGTCATAACATGGTGTGAGCATGCGCCAAGTCAACCCAAATAAAGCATCAAAGGATAATACCACAATACTATGCTTTAATATGCTAAAACAACGCATGATTCTTCAAAGGCACATTAAGCAATCTCAATTGTTTATAACAAGTCATGCTACAAAAAATAATACTAAGCATAAATACAAAACAATATCAAGCATGGAATGACAAAGCATAGTCCACAGTCAAAAACAAGCTCTCTTTACCACTTAAGCATGAACTTTCCTACTCTTTTCCAATCCAAACTAAACTATTTGAAAACCAATGTATGAAAGAGGGGGTACAACCACTTTATTCAGCAAACTAAGAAAACCAAGAAAACTAAAAACCAAAATGAAAACGAAAAAGAAGACGCTCCAAGAACAACACAACTATGCATGAAACAATAAAAATGAAGTGTTTGGAAGAACCTGGGATTTTTATTGATGAAGAAGGGGATGCCTTGGGCATCCCCAAGCTTTGACGCTTGTACTTCTTGGATATTTCTTGGGGTGACACGCTTGGCATCCCCAAGCTTGAGCTTTAGTCCATTCTTCATCTCATTACTCATTCCTTCCACACACCTGAAATTTTTCCTTCATACAAAACTTCACACAATCTTTATTAGCAACATTAGTGCACTCAAGATAATAAGTCTTTAGGTTCAGTTCTAACACCAATAAAACTTCCATTGAAACACAAGCTACTGTAGCACTTCCCTCAAAAAGCTCAATTCCCCAAAAGAACTCAAAAAGGAACCAACAAGAAGCAAATGCAGAAAATGGCAGAAATCTGTCAAAACAGACCAGCAGGTAAAGACGATTTTTTTCAAAGACCTTCTGTTGCTCAAATCAAAAAGTGTTGAACAAACTAAAGTTAGATAACAACATGGGACAGAAGCACAAAAATTCACGCCTCAAAAGGACATACAGAGATTTTACACGAATTTTTATGGTGAAGCACAGAAATCTGTTTCAGGACAGCAACTTTCCCAATCATTACTTCTCTCTCATTAGAGGTTACTCTTTGCACAAAAAGCAAATAAAAAGGATGAGGAGAGATTATTACTGAAGTAATAACTTCCAAGACTCATCTAAAACTTTTGTGTTATCTCCCAATAAGTACTTTTCTTTAATGCCATTAAGTTAGGCATAAGAAGCAAGAAAAAGAATCAAGTGTTCTCAAATGAAGAAGCATTAAGAGAAAATTTTGTTTTCATAGGAGAGGCAAAAGAAATCTTCTCTCTCTTCTTAGGGAAGTGTTCTATACCTTTCTTGAGTGGGAGTTGATATTTAATGGTGCCTTCTTTCATATCAATAATGGCACCAATAGTTCTAAGAAAAGGTCTTCCCAAAGTAATAGGACAAGAAGCATTGCATTCAACATCCAAAATATATAAATCAATGGGGACATAGGCATTGTTAACCATAATAAGAACATCATTAATACTCCTCATGAGTTTATTTTTAGCATTATCATCAAGTGGGACATTCAAATAACAATCTTCAAGTGGTGGCAAATCAAGCATATAATAAATCCTTCTAGGCATAATAGAAACACTACTATCAAGATCACATAAAGCTTTGAAATCATTCATTTTCGTATTAATGATGGGTTCCCAACCATCTTCTTGTTTTATAGGAATAGAAGCTTTATGTTTCATCTTTTCTTCTTTAATCTTTATGAGAGCATCAGTAATGTGTTTTGTAAAGGCCATGTTCATAGCAGTAGCATTAGGACTTTTAGCAAGCTTTTGTAGGAACTTAATAACTTCAGAGATATTGCAACCTTCAAGATCAAAATCATAATTATCATCTAAAGTAGTAGAACTATTATTAGCCTCAAAACTAGTGGTAGTGATAGTAGAAACACTAATGTTTCTAGCAATTTCATCTTCTCTATCCCACTTAGCATGTAATTCAGCTAATAGTCTAATATTTTCATCAATTCTCACTTGTATGGCATTAGTGGCTGCAAAGGGATTATCATTAGTTTCAGGTTTAACAGCCATTTTATTAATCAATGAAGCTTGAGCTTCAAACAAAGATGCTATATTTCTTTCAGCATTAGAGAGTTTTTCCTCAATAGTTTTATTAAAAGCAGTTTGTTTACTAATAAAGTCTTTAAGCATAACTTCAAGTTCGGAGGGAGCACTCCTATTGTTGTTGTAGGAATTTCCATAAGCATTACCATTGTTGGGAGGATATGGTTTATAATTGTTGTTACCAAAATTATTCCTGTAGGCATTGTTGCTAAAATTGTTATTTCTTATGAAGTTCACATCAACTTGCTCTTCTTGAGCAACCAAATAGGCCAAAGGAACATTATTTGGATCAATATGGGATTTCCCATTAACAAGCATAGACATAATAAGATCAATCTTATCACTCAAGGAGGAGGTTTCCTCAATAGAATTTACCTTCTTACCTTGTGGAGCTCTCTCCGTATGCCATTCAGAATAGTTAACCATCATATTATCCAGAAGCTTTGTTGCAGCACCCAAAGTAATGGTCATAAAGGTACCTCTAGCAGTAGAATCCAATAGGTTCCTTGAAGAATAGTTCAATCCTGCATAAAAAGTTTGAATGGTCATCCAAGCAGTCAGTCCATGAGTGGGACAATTCTTTACCAAAGATTTCATTCTTTCCCAAGCTTGAGCAACATGTTCATTATCAGATTGTTTAAACTTCATTATTTCACTTCTCATAGATATAATCTTAGCAGGAGGATAGTATTTTCCAATGAAAGCATCTTTGCATTTAGTCTAAGAATCAATACTATTCCTAGTTAAGGAATTCAACCATTCTTTAGCTTTTCCTCTCAAAGAGAAAGGAATCAATTTCAGCTTAATAATATCTCCATCTATGTCCCTATGCTTTTGCATCTCACAAAGTTCAACAAAGTTATTTAGATGGGCAGCAACATCTTCATTACCAATACCAGAAAATTGTTCTCTCATAACAAGATTGAGTAAAGCAGGTTTAATCTCAAAGAAAGTAGCTTCAGGAACAGGTGGATCAATAGGTGTGCTCATAAAATCATCATTGTTGGTGCTAGTGAAGTCACACAACTTAGTGTTTTCAAGAGTAGTCATTTTTTTGTGTTTTTGATAAAGAAAGCAAACTAGTAAAACTATTTTTTATGTGTTTTTGATAAAGAAACAAGCAAACTAAATAAAAGTAAACTAAGCAAAACAAAAATAACAAAGCAAAGAGATTGGTTATGAGGGACTCCCCTTGTGAAGATGTCCTTGACTCCCCGACAACGATGCCAGAAAATAGCTTGATGTCTACGCACTTCTATTCTTGTAGACAGTTGTTGGGCCTCCAAGTGCAGAGGTTTGTAGAATAGCAACAAGTTTTCCCTTAAGTGGATCACCCAAGGTTTATCAAACTCAGGGAGGAAGTGGTCAAAGGTATTCCCTCTCAAGCAACCCTGCAATCAAGATACAAGAAGTCTCTTGTGTCCCCAACACACCCAATACACTTGTCAGGTGTATAGGTGCACTAGTTCGGCGAAGAGATAGTGAAATACAAGTGGTATAGATAATTATAAGTGGTAACGGTGCCAGAAAATAGCTTGATGGCGTGGAAAAAGACTAAAGTAAAACTGAAATAAAGATGGAAACAAGCAAACATGTAACAGATCTAATTGCAAATGGTGTTTCAATGTTTAGAAACAAGGCCTAGTGATCATACTTTCACTAGTGAACACTCTCATATAAATATATTCTTCTTATGATACTACGCTGAACTACTCTCCGGTTGGACACTCTAATCCATGGTAGGGCTATAACAGCACACCTCAAAGTTCATCTTTCCCATCTAGATAACCCCACACTGTCACCTTGAGTACTAGATGGTTCAAACAAACACCACAATTTCATAAAGACATCCAACTCCAAATATAACTCATATCAAGTATTTGTAATCTCTAGCCTAAGTGCCACCATGGTGTGCACGCTGTAACTTTCACACACATGGGGAGAGCAGAGATCTATTAAAGCACTTGAGTAGCAAGGTAGATCTACTTGATTACAAAGCTCATGATCACAATATGATCATGCATAGATAGAGAGATGAACACCTAGCTACCGGTAGAACCCTTAGCCTCGAGGAAGAACTATTCCCTCCTCATCATGGGAATCAGCAATAGTGATGGAGATGGTGGTGGAGATCGATGGAGATGGATCCAAGGGCACTTCCCCGTCCCGGCAGGGTGCCGGAACAGAGACTTTCTGTCCCCTGAATCTCCTTTTCGGTGGCGGCGGTGCTGCGGAACTTTTCGTGGCCGGAGGCTTGACGATCTAGGGTTTATGCATCAGGAGGCTTCTTATAGGCAAAGAGGCAAGGTTGGTGCGTGGCCAGGGGGCCCTCACCACCTGGTGTCGCGGCCAGGGCTAGCCCGTGCCACCACATGGTGTGGCTGCCCTATGGCCCCTCTCCGTCTCATCTTCTGGCTCCGTGAGTCTTCCGGTAAAATATCAACTTTGGCTTTTGTCTCGTCCAATTCCGAGAATATTCATTTTCTGACTTTCTGGAACCAAAAACAGCAGAAAACAGGCAACTGGCACTGTGGCATCTTGTTAATAGGTTAGTCCCAGAAAGTGTATAATAAGTACTCCAAAGTTGGAACAAAACATAAGAAAGTAGATAAAACCAAGCATGGAACATCAAAAATTATAGATACGTTTGCAAGGTATCACTCCTATAGCCTATGATGTTGGGCAACCCGCAGATCCAGACCAAAAACAAAAACTTTTCTGCTCCAGCAAGGTCTCCGACGAGCCACCCCAAGATCCAACCAAGGTCATAGGCAATAGCTCGTACCTCTTGACGTGTAGGTGCTGTACGAAGCTGAGGAAGTGCGTCGTGGTGGTGCCGTATGTTCCCCTCGTATCGTCCAGATCCGAGAACTTCTCAATCCTGGGACCACCTTGTTGTCGGGTTGCTCATCTGTCCTCAGATTGAAGACATGTACGCCTAGAGGGGGTCCTCGAGGCGTGTGGAGAAAGGGAGTGTGAGACGACGGTATTCCGGGACAGTGAGCACACAAGCTTTACCCAGGTTCGAATCCGCTGGCTTTGGACGGATCCTACTCCTGCTGTCAATCTAGTAATACGGTAGAGCCGGAATATGGGTTACAAGGGTTTCGCATGTGCGAGTTGAGATTGTAGAATATTGGGTTGCCCTAAAGGTTGGAGCATAGGACGACTTATATAGATATCCGGCCTAGGGTTTACAGGAGAGACCTAGCCGGCTACGACTAAGAGTCGATTATTGAGTACATCTTGGACTACAAGTAACTAAACATGCCTAAGTCGGTAAGTCTTCTGGGCCTTTCCATAGCCGAATGGACCTCCGTATTCTCTCCTTGACTAGGCCGCCTATGGAGCAAAGCTCTAACCCGAAGTGGGCCACCCTGGTCAGTGAGTCACAGTGGGTATACCCGAAAAGTATATCCCCAACAGTAGCTCATGTAAGCCTCCAAGATCCAGAGTCGGATTTCATCGTCTAGCTTGATCTATCTTCGGCTTGCAGAATCTTGAAGGGTTCCTGAAACTCAAAAGAAAAGGTGGGATCCGAGTCACAAATCGAGTCAGACCTATGAGTACATTATTTAGTTTTCCAACTTGAAATTCAAATCAAGCTAGAACCTAGTCTCTGACGTAACCTGACATTAGTCAAGGTCAAGTCACATCACTGACAGACATTCCTGACAATGCGACCATTGGTGGGTCCGCTTATCGCGGAACCAAGGCACTGTTTTAATGCATGCGTAGAGCTCGAGGAGGTGTAATCTTCTCGAGGAGGTTACCCAGCTCCTTCCACGATGCATGGCACGTTCACTTTTCATTTCTCACGAATCTTGGCGCAGGCGAGGGATATAAGGGGTTCAGATCTCCTTATTCTTCCTTACCAGCTCTCCTGGCCTCTTCTTCCTCCCAACGCCACCACGCGCTAGCTCCTCCTTTTCTTCCCTCAAACCAAATAGCGCCGCCCATCCACGGTCCCCATTGTCCTCAAAATGGCTGATGCTTCCTCTTCAGGTACGGCGGTGACGGCGACCTCTACAACGGAAAAGAAAGAGAACTTCCGTGGAGTATGGATCTCGTGCGTCCTTGACAACGAGAAACTGTGCGTCGTTGAGAAGTAAGGTCTCCTCCGCGCTGGCAATTGGCGGAGCAGCTTTGATCAGATCATTCCCACTCCTCACACCGATGAGAGGGTCCACTTCGACACTCACCTCGACAGAGGTTTGAGCTTTCCCCCCTCAGAGTTCTTCTCTGAGGTTGTAGATTACTATGGAGTTCAACTCCACAACTTCCCTCCCAAACACAATTCTAGAACTTAGCGCTTACGCTTCTTTGTGTGAGGGTTATCTTGAAATAAAACCGAGTCTCATCTTGTTGTGGTACTACGTCAGTACCTGGAGAAACTCTATCACTTCTAGTAATCCTTATATTACCGGAACTCTTAGCCTGACTCTTAGGAGAGACTGGGTCCCAAGATTAAGGCTAGCGAGTCAGTGAAGAAATGGCCATCCACGTTCTTTTACCATAAGTATAGACCAGCTCCTAGCAAAGAAACTGCTTTGCCAGCTTTTGTTGACGGTGTTGACATGCCCCAAGAGTCCTGGGATGCAGAAGATCCAGCTCTTCCTGACGATCTGATTCTTGCCAAGAGACGGATCAAGTATCTGATGAAGCACAAGGGTATGAAAGGATCTGACTTGATCCACTGCTGGCTGGCGCGCCGGATTCAACCCCTTCAGTACCATGGTGACCGGCTTATGCACACAATCACCAAGAGTAAGAAGGATATCCTCCAGATCAGCTCGCTCCCAATCCCGGAGTCCCGGATCAAATGGTTGATCAAGGAGCGAGTTGCGGGGAAGATTCCAGATCTCTCTCTAGACATGTATACTACCGATGAACCTTTGACACCAGTAAGTTTTTCGATTGTTTCCTTCATACTCAATTACTTGCTCATCTATATTTTGTTATAGTTTTGCAATACTGAGATAATGCCTCTTTCAGCTTGCTGACCTCCCCGAGTCAGAGCTTGCTCCTCTCGAGGGATATCCACCTGAGGATCCGGTTCCTCAGGAGGATGAAGATCTTGTTTTATTGCCGGACGCGCTTACCCGGAAGCACAAAGCTCTGACTGTTGCTGTGGGCATCCAAAAGGTGCCCATTGTAAAGGGGTAAACTTCTTCACAAGGTTTCAAATATTAACTTGTATTTTCTCTCTGAATTGCAACGGTCTTACTCTATTACCATCTAGGGCTAAAACACTTGCCAAGGGTAAGGCACAAGGAAAACCGGGGAAGACTCTGCGCCAACAGAAATTGACTTTGGCCTCACCTGCAGCCCCGCCTCCAACTCCTACCCCAAATCCATCATCAATGCCTGAGGATACTTCTTCTCCGCGCATCGAAGATGTTTCGGCTCATTCCTTGGAGCCAGCGAACCTAGGTTCGCAGACCGACATCACCGTGGGTGACTTGGAACTTAATAAGGGTGAACCTTCAAAGGGTAATGATCCCTGAACTAAGACCTTCGCAGATAACCTTCTGTAAAATCCGGGTTTCGCCAAACTTGGCCTTACTCGGAAGATCATAGAAGAGATCCAGAAGCTGGCTCTCCATTACCGGGAGACCCGAAATATCACAACATAGGAGGAGGCACAAGAAGCTGAAGACGTCAAAATCGTCGACCTTATTGACCAAGTTCGTCTCTACGATGACAAGTTGAAGGCTTGTGTGTCCCCACCACAACCAGTGATTCCTATGACTCTCGCCGATAAGGTTTCTTCTAAGGTGAACACGAGCCTCAATAAATTAACTCATGAACATTATGTAAGTCATAATCCGACTCTTCCTTTTACTGTATTTTATATCTTATCCTCTAGCCCCCAAGCATGAAGTTGGATAGGAACCGAATTTATATTTTTATAGGATGCCAAAGAATGAACCACTATAGCCTCCCCAAGGCTCATGCTGATATTTAACTTAGTTAAAATATTAGCCAGAGTCTTAGTAGACATCTGACTCTGGTTACCATTCTGACTTGCAAAAAGTTAATGCTTATAACCAGGAATTATTGAAGAATATTTGCAACAAGCGGAGAGAGATAAGAGCTCTCCAGCTTGAAAATGCGACGCTAAAAGTTTCCAAGGATGAGGATGAAGGTAAACATTTCAGACCACATTTGCATAGTTTGTTGTTGATCTTGTAGCTGAATATTTATCCAGCTTTTACATCTTTGCCTCGCCAAATCTTGTGAGACAATCCTGTAAAATGATTGAACAAGCCGAAGATTATAAAGTCCTGGAGGTGGAAAGTGCTGACTTGCGTGCGGAGCTGAGTAAACTCAAGAAGGATCATGAGACTAGCATTGCTAGTGTCCTTGAGTCCAGCAATCATGCTACTAAAGAGCGTGACTGCACCATCGCCAAACAGGACAAAACAATCTTGGACTTGCAAGATGCTTTGGATAGGGAGAAGGACACCGCCAAAGCTCTCTAGAATGAACTCCAGAGCCTTCGAGAGGAGAAGGCCAAAGTAGATGACACTATCTTTGGTAAATGTTTCCATCCCTGAACTATCGTTTCTACAAATTTGTGAAATCCGAATATATATATAAGTTGACCTTGCTTTCTTTCTTATAGGTCCTCTCAACATGCTGGATGCCTCTTCATCCGAGCCTCGTACCAGCCGGCTTATTACCATTGGGAACCTGATCCACGATTTCCGCTAGTCACTGGAGGAGGTTGGTGAATCCGTCCGACTCTCAGGCTTAGACGCAATCTTGGCCTTTGAGCTACGAGACAAGGCGAAGGATATGCCTCAGCTCGTCAAGCATTGGAATATGTCATATGCATGCACAGCGGCACAGAATGACTTGGCAATGGTAATGAGCCACCATGGAAGTATGGAAATATGGCAAGTTACTAGGGGTTATTCGACTATCGATGAAGATGGCAAAGAGCAGAACATCAAGGAGATCTGGGATTCTTGCGTCGGATATGCCTCGCATGTGGCCGAGTTGACCAACTATGAGGAGCCGTTCTTCACGCCCGTTGAAATGTCACCACCCCCAAAGGAAGCAATTGCTGAAGTTTTCGAGGATGATGAGCAGACTGAGTCTGACTTACTTGTCTCAGATAGATATCAGGGTGATATGGGTGATGTGTCGAGCGAGCCGGCAAATCGTACCTCTCCACCTGCATCATAGAGTGTGTTAGAAAAAATAATGTGTTATTCTGAAATTAATCTAATTGTAATAAGTAGTATGTTATTTTGCTAGTGCTTAAGTTTGTAAGAATTTATGCTTTACTCCTTTTAGAACTTTTGCCTTTTTTACTTGGTGTGCTTGAAAAAATACATAAGCACTTGTTGTTTTGCCTATACTTATCGTTTATCTGGATTTCCACCTCGTTCATTTTGTAAGCCAGCAAACCTTCAGCACGAAAACTAAATGCATAGGACACCTTCAAAGTTCATAAGGGTGACTAGATACAAATAATTATGAATCAATCAAATAATTTAAGAGCAAGCAATACCAAAATGATGAATCAATCAATAATTTTTGGGACAATGCACAGTAAACTAAGAATGACCACTATGCTCTCTCAATAGGTGCATAAAGATAGAAGATGGAGACTCAACATAAAGGGGAATTCAAGTTTCATAAAGAGCTTCCAAAAATTATGGTACTTATTAGCTTTCAGCTCTCATTGCCCCTATCATAAGCATCTTGAGGTGATTAAGGTTAAAGTGACACAAATATGAGGATATGCTTGGCAAGTTATAAGTTGAAATGTCATGCCCCTTGCTTACGAGTACCGAACCTCATGTTACTCAACTTTAGTCAAATGTAAGTTCTTGTCATTGTAAGTACATGCGTATCATAGAGAACCACCAACGGGGTACCCCTTGCCCCATGACACAAGAGCTATCCCATATAAAAATGACAAGGCAACAGACAATGAGCATCTCAACGATCTTTTTATTTGCCATTTGCATAGGTTTTTATTGAGGATGCTTCATAGAATGCTCACTATGGTTATGCTGCAAGTTTCCTCCATGATTAGGCATGGCTTAGGCTAGCCGCCCAGGCGTTTCTCTAACACACATACAAACTCCATGAGCTTACAAGCTCCCCTTTTATTTCACACCGCCGGGATCCATAAACAAAAGAACATGATATCAACTAAATAATAAGTGCAATGTTGAAAGCGTCCCCATGACAACATGGTTCTGCTAATTCACAACTTATAAAGCGCAAGCATATAAACAACATAGATGGACACAATAGTTCAAGTTTATTAAGTGCAAGAAAGTAAAGTGTGTAATCAAGTTTGTGAGAGCTTTAATCACTAATTTTCACATAACAAGTTTAATATGGAAGGTAGATAAAAACATGAATATACTTGGAATGGTGTAACACACCATTCATAGGAATTTATAATGGACTCTTTGGAATAACTTGGTTTTCTTGGAGGTTGGATGCATGAGTACAACTCATACTTGGTACAGGTGGAGGCTAGCAAAAGACTGGGAGCGACCAACTAAGAGAGCAATAATGGCCATAATCATGCAAAGCGACAAAACATTATTAATTAAAGCATAAAGTGATATTGCAAGTCAAAAACTAAATGATCATAGATGCTATGGTGACTGGTTCATAGTCTTAACATGGTGTAAGCATGTGCCAAGTCAACCCAAATAAAGCATCAAAGGAGAATACCACAATATTATGCTTTTGTATGCTAAAACAACGCATGATTCTTTCAAGGCACATTAAGCAATCTCAATTGTTTGAAACAAGTCATGCTACAACAATAATCACTAAGCATATGGTGAAAGCAACATCTAACATGACATGATAAAGTCTAAAACACAGTCAAAACAAGCTTCCTCTTGTACCCCTATAAGCATGAAACTTCCTACTCTTTTCCAACACCAATCAAAAACTAAATCTAAACGCAATGCTAGCAAAGAAGAACACTCACAAAACAATAAGAGCGAAAACTAGAGTGTTCTAGGAAATGAATAACAGGGTGCGTCTCTCTCCAAAAGAAGTGTGTTGGTATCCAACCAACTTATTGCGGCAAAGAAAGCAAAATAAAACTAAAAACAAAGATGCTCCAAGAAAAACACATAGTGCATAAGGTAATAAAAATAAAGTGTCTTGAAAGAAGACCTGAGATTATTGATGAAGAAGGGGATGCCTTGGGCATCCCCAAGCTTTGACGCTTATACTTCTTGAATATTTCTTGGGGTGACACGTGTGGAATCCCCAAGCTTAAGCTTTTGGACATACTTCATCTCATCACATTATTCTTCCCTACACTTGAAAATTTCCTTCATACAAAATTTCACACAATCTTCATTAGCAACATTAGTATATTCAATAATAAGTCTTTGGGTTTAGTTTCAACACAAGTAAAACTTCCATCAAAACATAAGTTGCTGTATCAATTTATTTTAAAAGCTCAAGTGATCCAAGAGAACTCAAAAAGAAACCGATTAAGAGGCAAATGCAAATAATGGCAGAAATCTGTCAAAATAGACCAGCAGGTAAAGACCGATTTTTTTCGAAAATATTCTATTGCTCAAATAGAAAAGTGCAGAACTAACGAAAGTTGGTAATAACCTAGGGCATAAGCACGAAAAATTATAGCTCAATCCGACGTACTGAGATTTTTCACGATTTTTTTACACTGATGCATAGAAATCTGTTTCAGGATAGCAACTTTCCCAAGTCTTACCTCTCTATCATTAGAGGTTATTCTTGGCACAAAAACCACACAAAAAGGATAAGGAGAGGTTATTACTGAGGCAATAACTTCCAAGATTCAACAAAAGAAGAACTTACTAAAAGTAAAAATATAATTTTTTTCTCCCAAAAGCTCTTTCTTTATAGCCATTAAGATAGGCATGATAATTTCGATTATGCTCACATAAGAAATATGAATTGAAGTAAAAGAGAGCATCAAGAAGCAAATATGGAACAAATTTAAGTCTAACCCAATTCCTATGAAAAATAATCTTGTAAAGAAACAAGTCATGAAAGCACAAAGCAACAAGCATAGGAAAGCAAAACAAGTGCAACTTCAAAATTTTCAACATAAAGAGGGGAAACTTAATATTGTTGAGATACATAAAACCATGTTTTCCTGTCTCATAATAACTTTCAGTAGCATCATGAATAAAATTAAAAATATAACTATCACATAAAACATTCTTATCATGAGCCACATGCATAAAAGAATTAATACTCTCCACATAAACATAGTCATTCTTATTAATTGTAGTGGGAGAAAATTCAACAAAATAGCTATCATTATTATTCTCATCACCATAATCATAAAATATAGGAGGCATATTGTAATCATAATTAATTTTCTTCTCTACTTAGGTGGACTGAAAATATCATACTCATCATTGTAATCATCATATATCTGAGGTATAGTATCATCAAAGTAAATTTTCTCCTTCGTGCTTGGGGGACTAAAAATATCATGATCATCAAAACCATCTTCCCCAAGCTTAGACTTTTCCATAGCATTAGCAATAATGGTGTTCAAAGAATTCATACTAATAACATTTCTATTAGCATGCAAATAAAGTTCCATAGGTTTTTTAATTTTCTCTTCAAACACTTCATGTCCTAACTCAAGATAAATACTATAAAGCTCTCTAATTTTGTTGTTGTTTTCCATTAAGCCTAACTAGTGAAAATAAAAACAAGAAACAAAAAGATATAATTTTAGAATCTAAAGGAAATAACTTCGAGCACTCACACACCAGCAACAGTACTAGAAGATAGCTTAGTAGCCAGAGGATGTGAGTACCTTTTACCTTACCTCCCCGGCAACGGCGCTAGAAAATAACTTGATGTCTATGCATGCTTCTATTCTCCTAGACAGTGTGGGGCCTCCAAGTGCAGAGGTTTGTAGAACAAAAACAAGTTTTCCTTAAGTGGATCACCCAAGGTTTATCGAACTCAGGGAGGAAGTGGTCAAAGGTATCCCTCTCAAGCAACCCTACAATCAAGATATAAGAAGTCTCTTGTGTCCCCAACACACCCAATACACTTGTCAGGTGTATAGGTGCACTAGTTCGGCGAAGAGATGGTGAAATACAAGTAATATGGATGATTATAAGTGGTAATTACAATCCGAAATAAGAGTGGCAGCAAGCAAACATGTAACATGACTGATTGTAAATGGTGTTTCAATGCTTAGAAACAAGGCCTAGGGATCATACTTTCACTAGTGGACACTCTCATATAAATATCTTCTCTTCATGATGCTACCTTGAGCTACTCTCCGGTTGGATGATGTAGGACTATAACAACACACCTTAAAGTTCGCATTCCCCATCTAGATAACCCCTCACTATCACCTTGAGCGCTAGATGGTTCCAACAAACACCACAATCTCAAAGAGACATCCAACTCAAATTATACTCATGATAAGTATTTATGTAACCTTAACCAAAGTGCCACACGGTGTGCACACTATCAACTTCACGCACGCGGGGATAAGCAGAGATTAATTAAAGCACTTGAGTAGCAGAATAGATCCTAGATTACAAAGCTCATGATCTCAATAAGATCACACATAGAGAGAGATGAACACATAACTACTTGTAGAGCCCTTAGCCTCGAGAGAGAACTACTCCCTCCTTATCATGGGAGTTAGCAACGACGATGGAGATGGCGGTGGAGTCAGTGGAGATGGCTCAGGGGGCACTTTCCCGTCCCGACAGGGTGCCGGAACAGAGAATTATGTCCCCCGAATCTCCTCTTCGGTGGCGGTGGCGCTGTGGAAGTTTTCATGGAATTCTGATCGGGTCCCTAGGGTTTTCGTCCCGGGAGACTTTTATAGGCGAAGGGGCAAGGTCGGTGGAGTTCCAGGGGTCCCACACCCCTTGGTGGCGCGCCTAGGGCTGGTCGCGCCACCATAGGGTGTGGCCGCCTCCTGGCCCCCCTTCGGCTGCCCTTCGGATTCCATGTTGCTTCGGGTAAAATATTGACTTTGGCTTTTGTCCCGTCCAATTCTAAGAATTTTTCCTTACTAGCTTTTTTGAAACCAAAAATAGCAGAAAACAGACAACTGGCACCGTGGCATCTTGTTAATAGGTTAGTTCTAGAAAATGTATAAAAATACCTCAAAGTGTGAACAAAACATAAGAAAGTAGATATAAAACAAGCATGGAGCATCAAAAATTACAAATACGTTTACGACGTATCAACATGACCATTCAAAAATAAGATGGTACATAAAAACATCTCAGTACAAACATTGAGGATACCAATACTTTATTTTACTTTGAACATGTACACATTTATGATTATAAAGAAAGAAAATTTAAGAATAAAAGGTACGTAGCTGAGCAATATTCCAAGGACGGTCTATCTCATCCGGGTTTGTACTGCCTCTAGCTCTCTTTCTCTTCTTAGTAGCAGGTCCCTCTTTTTCTGGCCTCATATCAGTTAGGTAGTACGAACCGTTGTGCAATACTCGACTAACCATGAAGGGACCTTCCCATATAGGGGCAAGTTTGTGCTCTTTTTTTGCACTAGCCGAAGAACCAAATTTCCTTTCCTGAAAGACCGATTTGTGACTCTCTAACTATGATATTTGCGTAACTTTTGCTGATAGGCTGTAGATCTCTATTCAGCAACCACGCGAACTTCCTAGAGCATATCGAGGTCGTCTTGTCGAGCAACGTTGGCATCCTCTTCGACATACGTAGCAACTCGGGGAGAGGTGTGAATAAGATCACTCGGCAGAACAACTTATGCACTATGGACCAAGAAAAAAGGTGTATATCTGGTTGACCTATTAGGAGTTGTTCGTAAACTCCATATTATGGATGGTTGTTCGTCCACCCAAGCCCTCACAGCATGATGTAGTGGTGCTTCGAGTCATGTTCCCAGGCCTTGAAGGATTAAACATTTGCCCTTTCGACTTGTCCATTGGCTTGTGGATGTGCGACTGATGCGATATCAAGCTGGACCCCCTGTTCATTGCAGAATTCGACTAGTTCTCCCATGAAAAAGTTACTCCCATTGTTGGTAATAATACTATGTGGATACCTGAATCAGATGATCATGTCCTCGATGAACTTTTTGGCTTTTGCTCCATCACAACTTGTGACGGGTTTTTCCTCAATCCATTTTGTGAATTTATCCACCATCACAAGAAGGTGAGTGTAACCACTTTGATCCCACCGAAATGGTCCTATCATGTCAAGCCCCCAGACCGCAAAAGGCCATGTAATTGGAATTCTTCACAGCTGATCAGCTAGAACGTGGGCTTGTTTGGCATATTTTTGGCAACCTTTGCATGTCTTGACCAGCCGTTCGGCATCTGCCTTAGTTGTAAGCCAGAAAAATCTGTGTCTAAAAGCCTTTGCCACTAAAGATTTGGCTGCGGTGTGATGTCCGCATCTGCCTTCGTGAATTTCCCTTAGAATTGCCATGCCTTTTTCTAGAGAAACGCAGCGTTGAAAGACCCTAGATACACTTCGCTTATAGAGCTCACCTCCCACTACTGTGTAGGTTTTTTGCTCGTCGGACAATCTGCCAGCTCAAAACTTCATATTTGGGTAGTTTTCCCTCTACCATGACATCAAGGTAGGGTTTGGTCCAGCTGGGAATTACCTCCATAACTACTATGAGTGGTGAGTCGGATTTGGTTGGATACTCCTCATCAACTCCCGTGATAGAGGAACTCTTAAGTGCTCCAATAAAGCACCATCCAGGACCTGTTTCCGCGTAGAGCCTATTCTTGATAGCGCATATGCTTCCCTATTTTCTGTTTGGGGAATGTGTTGGACTTCAAACCCTTTGAATGATTTAGATAGTTCATCCACAATGGCTCTATAAGCTGCCATGTGTTTATTGGCATTGCAGATATTGGATACTTGCTGAGCAACTAAATTCGAGTCTCTGTAACACATTAGTCGGCGAATGTCGATGTCTTTTGCGATTCAAATTCCATGTAGCAGGGCTTCATACTTGGCAATGTTATTTGTCGTTGTGAAGTGGATATGCAACACAAGAACAGTTTATCACCTTGGGGTGATTTGAGTACCACGCCAACCCCCGAGCCCCCGAGCGCTTTAGACTCGTCAAAATGTAGGGTCCAAACTTTCGTCTTTGAGAGGTCTATGTTTTTGACCGTCTCTGTCCAATCAGCGACAAAGTTAGCAAGAATCTAAGACTTGATTGTTGTACGTGGTTTGTACTCAATATCAAAAGTTGTTAGCTATATGCCCCACTTAGCGACGTGTTCTATAGCATCGCTTTTGTTGATTATGTCTGTCATGGGAGCTGTGCTCACCACGGTAATCTTGTGCTCTTGAAAATAGTGTCGTAGCTTTCTGGAGGTGAAGAACACACCATATGCTAACTTTTGGTAATGAGGGTACCTTTGCTTTGATTCAGTTAAGACCTCGCTGAGATAGTAAGTCGGACGTGTTACCAGGTGCTCCTGTTTTTCTTCTGGTCGTTCCACCACCATGACGACACTGACGACTCTATTTTTTGTAGCTAAGTATAGCAACATCGGCTCCTGCGGCTCTGGTGCTGCAAGAATAGGGGCGAATGAGAGTATGACTTTCAGATCCTATAGTGTAGCTTCAGCTTCATCAGTCCAGACGAATTTCTTGGAATTTTTGAAGAGCTTATATAGTGGTGCGGCTCTTTCATCAAGTCGGCTTACAAACCGACTGATTGCAGCAATGCAACCAGTTAGTCGTTGTATGTCTTTCAAGCGAGTTGGCCTGGAAATGTTTAGTATAGCCTTTATTTTGTCACGGTTAACCTCTGTGCCTCTTTGAGATACAATGAAACCTAACAATTTTCTGGCTAGAATTCCAAAGAAACACTTATTCAGGTTGAGTATTATGTTGTATTTTCGTAGATTTCTGAATGTTTCCTCCAAGTCAGAAATTATTGTTTCCTTCTTTTTGGACATCACAACTATGTCGTCCACATATGCATGTACATTACGTCCGATTTGATCGTGGAGGCAATGCTGCATAGTGCGTTGGTACATAGCTCCTGCGTTTTTGAGCCCAAAAGGCATCATAATGTAGCAGAAGGTTCCGAAAGGTGTGACGAATGAAGTCTTTATTTTGTCTGAGTCCTTCATCTGAATTTGATGATATCCGGAATATGCGTTGAGAAAACATAGGAGTTCCGAGCCTGCTGTCGAATCGATCACTTGATCAATTCTAGGCAAAGCAAATGGTTCTTTGGGACAATCCTTGTTCAAGGCAATATAATCAACACGCATCCTTAATTCAGTGGTGTCCTTTTTAGGGACCATTATAGGGTTGGCCGACCAATCAGTATGGATGACCTCTTCTATGAATCCTGTAACTCGAGTCGGGCTAGTTCCTTTGCTATTGCTTTTCACTTTTCATCGCCAAAACATCGTAAGAATTGTTTGACGGGTTTAGCATTGTGTATACATTTAGACTATGCTCGGCAAGTTACCTAGGTACTCCGGTCATGTTAGATGGCTGCCATGCGAAGATATCTTTATTGTCTTTGAGGAACTCGACGAGCGCGCTTTCCTATGTGCTATCTAAACCTACACCTATCTTGGTCACCTTGGAGGGGTCGTCATCCTTCAACGACGTCGTCTTCATCTCTTCCGATGCCTTGAACTCTGGAGTCAGCTTGGCAACCTCTTTCTTTGTTGCGGGCATCTCGGATGGGTCGATGTTCTTCTTGATCTCCTGGTACTCCTGATCATGCAGTACGGCTTCATCAAAGGCAGCATTTTCGTCCTTGCATTCTCGTGCCTTTTTCGGGTCTCCCCAGATCGTGATGACGCCTTTGGGACCTGGAATTTTCATCATGTTGTAAATATAACAGGACGAGACATAAAATCCCGATAAGCCGGATGCCCAAAGATAGCGTGGTATGCGCTCTTGAACGGGACCACTTCAAAAGAAAGTTCTTCCGTCCGATAGTTCTTTGGAGTTCCAACGGTAACGTCCAAAGTGATCTCCCCCAGAGAATTTGCTTGTCTTCCGGGGACAACTCTGTGGAAAACCACAAAGCCGTGATTCAGCTGTGTCTTCGATATCCTCATCCGACCCAGCGTTTCAACGTAGAGGATGTTGATTGCTGCCACCGTCCATGAGGGTCTTAGAGAACCCATAGTCGTCAATAAGTGGATTGACGACTAGAGTGTACTTTCCTCGCCTGTGCAACTTAGGCGGATGATCGCCTCCGTCAAAGGTGATTGTTACTTCCGACCAATCTAGAAAATGAGGGATAGCTAGAATAGTTGCGTTGAGCTCGTGCATCACTTCTTTCTTGACCTTGGCTGGTTGATACCCAAGGAAGGTGACATAAGTGTCTTTCTTGGTTGGGAAGGTCTTCTTTCCACCTGACTTGGGATTTGAAGCTTTTGCCTCCTCCATTTTGGAATCTTCCTTGGTCCCTTTTTCTTTGTCGGAATTTTCTTTCCTTTTCGTCTCTTGGCCCTGTAGCTAGCGGATTCGTCTTTCTTGATGTCATCATTAAAACGACACTCAACATTGGTGTGGGACGTGCCCCTGTTGCCATCCGGGTGATGCACCCACAGATTATTGGTAATGTCGGCCCATTAGTAGGTTTTTCCAGGTTGATGGTCTCCTCTACCTTGGACTCTAGAAGTTCCACGGCCTCGTCCCCGGCCGCCTCCTCGTCCTCCAGACCCAAAAGTTGCATTGACTATTGCGGTTTCCGGATTGGGTTTCTCCTCCGAGGTGTTTTTGCGTTTTGCGGCTTGCGGCTTGCTACTTTGGTTGTTTTGCCGACTGTGGCATAGCCAGCATGTTGAGCAGTCCTTCCGCGTCATCATCGGCTTCAGCATATTTGCTTGCCATTTCTATCATCTCCCCAAATTAGTCACTTTGTCGCACTTCAAGCGATGATGTAGTAAACCAATTGGGAGTCCCACGATAAATGCTTCAATCATAGTTTGGTTGTTTACTCCTTTGTAGGAGTTCTTCATGTCAATCCATCGTCCAAGGTAGTCTCGGCAAGTTTCTCCGAGTTTCTGAGTGCACCGCTGCAGATCTCCGACCATGCAGGGCCTCTTGTATGTTCCCTCAAAATTCTGAAGGAAAGCACTTTGCATATAATAATAGTTGTGGATGGTATTTTCCGGGAGTTCATTAAGCCATGATCAAGCCGCTTTCCTCAGCATAAGCGGGAGATACCAGATCGCGACCAAGCTATTTCCTCCTTTGGCGATGCAGCAGGCCTGGAAGAAATCCTGTAGCCAGGTGTCTGGCCGAGCCACACTATCATAGGGTTGGATGTGCCTTGAGGTGGCAAACCCTTCCAGAAAGTTTGTTTGTCGTACGCACGGCCCAAAACATTTTGGACCCACGTAGATGTTGTCCGACTCGTAGTGTTGCACCTCAATGTTTGAATTGATCTTGTGCCTGGCATTGCTGGGTGATAAGGCACGTTATCTTGGTTTCTCACTGTGGCTATGATGCCCATGAGCCGGACTCCTGCTCCTTCTGCCACCACCTCTGCCACGGCATCCCCCTGGCTCCCTCCATGAGCGCCGTTGTGGTGACTGCTTGGCAGAGAAGGTGGTGGTGGATTGTTATCCCCAGCTGGGGTTTCATGATGACGGCCACCATGCCGGATTGTTCCAGCGTGATGTCCATCGTTTCTTCCTCCGTCATTGCCATCATTGTGACATGGCTCAGTCGGACGGCTAGTGTGTCTAGGAGGGGGCATCCTTTGCCGGTCCTGCTCCCGACGTTGAGCTTCTTTGTCTTCCCCGCGATTATTCGGCTATCTCCAGGGAGGCTGGACCATTGCCGCAATGGCGTCTCGCTTTGCTACTGGAGCAATGCTACTCCAACTTTGTGTGGGTCTGTGCCGCTGTCCTGAAGATCCGGTCTGTGAGTAGTTGTCTTCCCGAGGATCGGAACAGTAGCGTTGTTTTGTCTCGCGTCGGGCCATATATCTTCATGTCGACCCGTATTCGTGCGGCATTGATCTGACTTGGAGACCAGTTTTCCGCTGCCGGATGTGGCGACCTTTTGCTGCTCCAGGCCCTTGGTGAGTAGTTTCACACTTAGGCCTTGTTTACTTCTCTCGTATTTTTATCCACTAGAATTGTGGGGATATGCGGGGATTTGGTGTTCACCCAATACTCTCCAATCCCCGCAATACTCTTCTCCGGAAATACTCTACCATGTAGGAGAGTTTTCAATCTAGACAAAAATAAGAAGGATTTGTGGGGATATCCCAGGATTATCCCGGCCAAACCCGGAGTAGTAAACGGACTATGGGGATTTTGCGAGAATTGGAATAATCCCGTAAATACACTAGTGAATACGAGAGAAGTAAACAAGGCCTTAGATGGACCTATTCTAGACCTAGATTGTTTGCCAAGAGATATCGATCCACACCAGCATTTTCTACCATCGTGTTATACACCCAGTTACCCTTGTTGTCAGTCCGAGGCTTCCCTACGGCTGTACTTCAAAAAGGGTTTTGTGGACATCTGGATTTTTATTGGCCAATACAAGGCCATTCCAGGTCTTCTGATGTTGCCGAGTGTGTAACATCCCAAATCTTTAATCGAGGTTATCAAGTTCCTAATCACCCAATTTAGGGTTAACAAAAACTTTTATTAAAGAAAAGGGTGTTTGCATTAGTGTAGAATTGTACACTAATGCAAACACACATGCGCCCGACTAGCTAGCACATACCACGCCTCGACCGCAGCTCACGCACACTGCTTCACCACGACCCCAGGAATCGCCCAGACATGCCCGTTCGCCACTGTGCGACCAGTAGCCACCGTGCGCCGCATCGAGCACCCGCTGTCTCTGCCCAGAGCATGGACGCTCCCGACCAAATGCGACCGCCCCTTGCTGCGCCTTTAAGCCAGAGAAGACCGCCAGGGAGAAATACATCGACCACCACTCTTAGCCATGCCGATAGCAGCCTGTAGACGCGTCGCTGATGGAGCCCGACCATGCCGCGCTGCTCCCTTCGTCGAGCTATAAAAGGAGGCCCTCTCCACCCCATTTCTGCACACCATCTCACTCTCCTCTCACCACTGATCCTCCACACACCATCCCTGGAGCAAGGTGAGCTGCAGTTCGCCGGAATTTTGCCGGAGCTTGCCGCAGCAGAGGAGAAGAGGCGCCACCGATTGGAGCTGCCCCAGGAGCCGCCGCGACCACGCCTCGAACCGCCATCATCTACCAGCCCGTATGCCCCCGTCGCCGAGCCTAGCTGGAGCCCTGGTGAGCCCCCACGTACCCCCACCATGTCATGTTAGGGTTCATTCTCGCCCGAGCTGTTCACCGGAGACGACGAACCACAGCCGTAGATCTTGTTTTAATCGTAGCGCTGAGAGTGCCCCGTACCGCTTCGTGTTGGATGTGCCGCTAACATGCGGGACCCCCTATTAGTAGCCCGCTGCGCCCGCTCAGTGCAGCTGGGCTGACCCATTTCCTTTCCCGCGCTAGCCCACAGATGCAAATTAGTATTTTCTAATTTAGTTGAAACTAGATTCTATCCACTTATTCAAAAATCAATTCAGAGAGTTTCACTTGACCAAAATGCATGATTCAAATTTTGTTAGAAAGATAATTAAAATATCTATCCAAGCCTATTGGATTTAAATCATTGGGAGTTAGATATAATCTATAGCAAAAATAACAAGGCAGAGACTTTTGTAACTTCAAACATTTTTCAAAAATCAACCATAATAGCTTTTGAGTTGATTTCAACTCTCAAAAATCACATTTGACAATACCTATCTGAATATGTAATAATATTTAGGTTTGCATAGAGTTACTTTGGACTAGTACCAAAATAATGCTATATAGGCATTTCTAGTCACTTTAAATCTATTAAATGATAATCTTAAACTTTATAAAATATGAGCAACCTTTTAAATCATATCCCCATGTATTAGAATGTGTGGTGATGACATGTGTCAACATGATCCCATATTTTAATTGGAGAATATTAAATCTTAATTAATTTCAATGAGTAGAAATTACTTTTCTCAAATAAAATAAATGAAACTAGTTCTTTAAATCTTGTGATGAGTGTGATGACGCTAGATCATCAAGTTTGAACCTTAGTGTGCTTAGATAAGTATTGTTTGGTGATTGTGTATCCCGTATTCATTTATAGACGATAGTACCGACCAAGTCTATGAGGAGGAGGAGTTCTACCCCGAGGAAGACAAAGAGAACTTCAATCACTTCACCAATCAAGGCAAGCTATTATTGGCAAGCTATTATTATCAAGCCATCACTAGATACAAGTTAACCTAATCAAGATGCCTTAGACATGCTTGGTTATAAATTTTTATTTATACCCATCCCAAGTTTTACTTGCAAGCTTTAATCTTTTACTTTACCAAAGTTTCTTTACCTTTAAGTAGTGCTTTGTGAGATTTTGGAAAGTAGTATAGATAGCATAAAGAGTATAAAACTTGACCTATACTAGATGTCATTCTATGGCATGAGATTGAGATTAGCACTCCTTATTAGTGAACACTCTTAACCTTAGGGACTAGTGCTAAGCAATAAAACTTGATCACTTTGGATGGGAATACTTGGTGAAACTGCTTATGAAAACCTTGGAATGATGAGTCATTCTATTGAGATGTTTCGACAGGTGTTGAGAAACACAAATGGTTTATGATGATGAAAATGTTGAGGCATGAGCCTTAACCCTTTATAAAAACTCATGGTTGGGTTCGGATGCGATACCATTCCAATTTTACCGTACAACCACAATACCTGACTTGGGTAAGGCTTAGCTGGAAGTTTATATGCATTAGTATGGGTTCCCTCGCGGGAGAGGTTTGAGCTGAGGCTACCTCTTGATGATTGTCCTCCTATGCAGTGCCCAAGATGGCAGATGACCATGGCTGGGAGGCCAAGCTCATAGGAGAGGTGCTTATACTAGAATGTGTAAAGGAAAGGTTATGATTGATTATGCGCATACTAAGTATGATGATTCAGGGTTATCTCTGACGGATGTATCGAATTTTGTGGTGAAAGTGTACCACCTCTGTAGAGTGTCAAACTATTCAAATATCCATGTCCGCGGTCATGGACAATTGGAGTGGCCATACTGTTCCGTCGTCAGATGTTTTCAAAATGACTCATGAAATGAATTGTGACTTGACTTAACCACAACAGGGTTGTGACTATGAAAACTAAGTTCCCAACTTAAGTGATTTAGAACTTTATTTTGCCTTTCTTTGTTTCTGAACTCAGCTTAGGTTTCAAATTTAGCTTTTGCAAATAAACTTAGCATTCCTACTAGAACTACCTTACTTGTTAGTGTTAGTTTGCGAGTACTTAAAGAGTACTCATGGCTTTGTCCCTGGCTATTCCCATGGCCAGACTATGAGGAGGACTACTAGGGGGAAGGACATCAGGATGGCTATGACAACTAGGATCATCTCCCATCGTCAGCATTGCCTGTGACACTGAAGATAGAGCCCACCTCTACGCTTATTATTCTACTGCTTGTTTGTATTAAGACTGGATCATGAGATCCTTTATTTGTGTAAGACCTTATTATGGTTTGTAATGGATGATGTACTGTGATATCCAATCTGTTATGTCTCGCAAAAATGGTAATCCTGGGATTGCGATTTATGGCATAAGAGGCATCTGGGATTAAAAATCCGGGGTGTTGACAAGTTGGTATCAGAGCCATCCTGACCATAGGAGACCCTAGTTAGAATAGACGTCCGAACAAAAACTTAGTTTCAAAAATAAAAGATGCGAGTATTTATGAAAACCTATTTCCCCTCTTATCCTTGAGATTCTTTCAAAAAAAATGCATGTTCCTAAAAAATTCTTACATTACTACATAAAAATTTGACACACTTGATCACATCAATAACTTACTCATCCTAAATTCTTATAGGTGGAAGTTCAGTATTGCAAGTTCTAGCAGTTGGGCAACGGAGGCCAACTAATCTTCGAGAGGGATCTTGATGCACTGTCTGAGTATCTTGAGCGCCCGCATCTGAAATTCTTCGGAGCTCAACTCAAGAATTTTCCAGGAGGAGATCTACAATGGCTAATAGTTGTAGATCTTCAAGGCGAGATGGAGGCACCCATTTCTGAGAAGATTCAATTCATAGTGCGAGAGAACAACTGGCTAGATGGATTAGCTAGGGCTATGCATGAAGCTCTTGCCTGTCTGTGTGGGCAAAATATCAACTTGATCCAGGGAACTCGCTTTGTTCATTACGCAAGGCGTGATTCTATGGGAATGCCTTTAGAGATGCCAAGTCACCCGGAGATGAAGCGCCAAGTGGAGAATCTGGACTTCCTACTATATGATAGGTAGAAGGAATTGGACAATGCTCGAGCCTACGCCAACCACAACCTTGCCATTGCTGCCAAGAAGGACCAGACTTTCGCCCTGTTCATCAAGGATCATCAATCACTTCGCCGACAACACGAGAAGAAGGATCGCACCATTGCTCGTCTTCGCAAGAAGGTGGACGACCTCGAGATGACCATCCAGGAACAAGAAGCTCAGCTTGCAGCAAAAGAAGAAGGGGAAGAATGTGAAGACATCTAGGGAGATATTCACTCATACCTCAGTGATGACAACGACTATCTGGAGGATGACGCCATGGACTTCTACACCGATGATGATGACTCCAACTTCATTGATGATGAGTAGATGCACTTGATCACTACTGTAGGAAGGAGATGTATCGGTCACACTGTATCTTAGCTTATAGAATGGTTCTTAAAACCATCCGTTTTCCTTTTATGTTGTGGTGTGTGTGTTTGTATCGTGTGCCTTGATTGAATGAATGAATGAGAAGAAGTTAGTTTGAAAAACCTGAGTCAAACTCAAAGTTTTAGCTTTGAAAACAAAACCATGAACCTTAGAACTTTCCCTCTTACCCCATTATCTATCTCAATCTTCAGATGACTCGTGGAAACCTCGGAGGAAGCAGCTCATCGCAGGACACGATGCTGTAGATTCTGTAGATGCTAGTTTCTGACCATGAAGCTAGTAGAGCAGAGCGACAAGCCAATCTAGCCACTCTGCAACAGATCACTCAGATGGCCCACAATCATCAAGGCCATGGAAATCAGGATCATCATGGATCCAAGCTGAAGAACTTTCAGAATACCAATCCCCCTATCTTTAGCAAGTCTGAAGACCTGTTGGATGCGGATGATTGGTTGCAGACAATGGAGAGCAACCTAGAAGTCGTAGGAGTTGACGCCAACGAGAAAGTTCTGTTTGCCACCCACTATCTGGCAGGAGATGCAAGATCCTGGTGGAACAGCACCCGTACTATGAACCACGGTCAAGTGATGACGTGAGAAGCTTTCAAGACCAAGTTTAGCCGCACCCATGTGCCACAAGGATTAGTCACCAGAATGAGAGATGAGTTCAGAGAACTAAAGCAAGGCAGGATGATGGTAGTTGAGTACTGTGACATATTTTTGTCCTTAGCTAGGTATGCACCTGATGAGATCAACACTTAAGCCAAGAAGAAGGAAAGATTCCTGAACGGACTTCATGATGAGATGCAGACGGTGTTAGTCAACATCCGTTTTGAAGATCTCGAAGAGCTAGTCGACTCTGCCTTCCAGATGGAAGGGAAGATAAACCAAGCCAATGACAACCGCAAGCGCCAAATGATGCACCAGACTGGGTCCCACAATACTCAGAAGTATCGCCCCAACCCATCTGCAGGATATGCCCCAAGGAACAATAGACGGGACTGCTACCCTGCAATACCAAAGTTCGCGGGAGAGTGCACCGTCGTACCTAAGTTGCCTGAAATTGCCGCGTTTCGAAATGTTGGGCCGCCAACTACCAAGAGGGGCCATTTCGATGCAAACTCATCTCACCCTACCAAATCCAAACATTCCATGAAACTGCCCCGTGAAGTAGACGGTCGGGACCCTCATGTCGGTCATATGTCCGTGACGGGAGCGCCAACACGGCAACCTCTTAGGCAAATCGAGTAACTAAGTGGATTGGATGCATTGACCAATTTCACAAATCCATTCCCACCTTTCCCCTAGCAAGGACGACGTCGGAATCCACCCTCCAGGCAGGATGATCCCTTCGGACATTTGACTTCTAGCACCAAGTTGCTGCGCCCAGTTGCTGCACCCAGTCGCTGATCCCGAGCTCCAATGGCGCATGCCGTAGCCGCCGTTGCGAGGCTCTAGCCCGCCTCCGCCGCCGACGAGCCGAGCAGGTCGGAGGATGGTAGATCCTACTACCAAGGAAGAAGAAGTTCTGGCTACAAGCGGGTGACCTACCCTTCTCTTTGCTATTCACACTAATTATAACTGCTAGCTGGCTACTGAACCTAAAATTGTTTGTTAGCCCAACGCTGACAAACATATTTTGTCCGCATTTTTCAGTCAAGTGGGATCTCCACGGACCACCCTTACCTGGTTATGGTAGTCCTTGTCAGGTACGACTCTAAGGGCAAGTGGTATGGACACCATTGTATCACGATGGAAGAAGCGCCTGCGCAGATCTGCACTATATCTGGTATGGTTGCTGCTCTGCGTAATCATGATGAATTATGGCTGAAGCAGACTGCAAAGTTTAGCATCATGGATGAGTGTGGCATCATGGTTCCTCTAACGTGTGACAGTCAGCTAATTGGGTTGATGAAAAGGTATGCTTCAGATTGCATGTTTGAGCTGAATTGTGATGTACTGGATGTGGAAGCTGCTGTAACTAGGAGTCTCCCTTCTATTCTTGGACAGGGTGGCTGCTCGAACCCAATTAGCTCATGGTAAGCAAAAGTCTCTTGGGGTTCGCATGTTTGTGCTGAATTGTACTTTTTGTTTTATTTACTCTATAGATATTGGGTAGTTATGCAATAGTCTTATTTCTTTGACAGGAAGCGCCGCAAGGTTAGAAACATGACTGCTGGGTCAGTCATTTTGCTGTCCGAAGAAATTAAAAACGAGTGGAAATATGATGCTGGACACGATTCTGGTGCCCATTGTCCCGGCGATGCAGAGTACGTGAAGCTAAGAAAATTGGCACCGAGGAAGAGGAAGAAGGCAGGAAATGAAGAAGCCAGTGGACGTGAAGGCTTGGCACCTAGGCTGTGGAAGAAGGCTGCTAGCAATGAAGATGCATAGTAATGTGTTGAACTTGAACCTATATATGTAATTCGGTTAAATTCTGGAGCTCTGTGTGTGGCACTTTGCTAGGCGAAACAATCTACCCACATTCGTCAGTAGTTGAATCCAAAATTGTGATTGTGCCACTGCTATCTAAAAACATGCAGCATCGGTTCCACGATTGCTGAGGGGCAGGAGGTCTCCAAATACGACAGAATGTAAGTGGCACAGAAATAAATTATTTAAGCTGCCACACTCCACGAAGCAGCAACTTATTTCAGATGCTGCACAACGACGTGGCAAGATAAATAGCAATGGCAACCGATAATGCCTAGACGCTTGAGCCCGTCTATCTTACCGCCTCCCTACTCCTGCATCACCTGCGTCTGGTGAAGCTCCCGGATCTCCATTAACCGGGTGTACGTGCTTCCACTTTATAAATTGTGGCTGTGCCATTTGCATGCGGCACAATCCACGTAGATTACATTTAAACAAACCACCAGTGTCAGAATACCACCATGATCAGACAAAAGGAAGTGATGCAGGGTTAAGACAGACTAACGGGAGAGCAATTTTTTTCCTCCTAGGACTCCGGGACCACTAGTTCAGACCGCTAGGTCAACAAGTACTACTATTACAACTTAAAAAGGCACGGAGCTCAAGCTAAATAGAACTAGTTATCACACATCTCCTTGATCATCCTAATCTTAGCCTGATGCGCATCTTCCTGCAAGAGCAAGGATCGATTCGTCTACTCCTTCCTTTTAGCATCTTCCTTGCACAACTTCAATTGTTTCTCTGTATTTTTCCTCATGCACTTGTCAATACTCGTAGTTGTGAACTGCAGGACTTTGGCCTAGAGAAGATCATTCCTTTCTTGAGTCAGTTCTTGCTCTGCTTTATCCTTCAGGGCCAACGCCACGTCCCTCTCCTTCTCGACTTTGCTAACCTTGTCTTGCACCCTCCTGAGATCTCGGTTAAGCTTGGTCGTGTCAACTGGGTCCCATAGCTTCATCTCAACAGTCATATCCCATAGTTTGTCCAGTGTTTTATGCATCGATTTGGGCCACTCTGGATCTACCCATTTGACAACACCGCAACTTCCTCCTTGCATCATTGCACGATGTCCTTGACACCGTAGAAACCTCCTGCCTGCGTTTCGTCCTTCGAATGCTACAAATTTAGCAGTCACACATATCCATGTTTACATAGCAGAGGACTGTCTTCATCCACTAAACCGTGATAGTCGGAGTCATACATCGTCTGGTTGGCCTAACACATCATACACGCATGAGTAAACAAAGTATATCTAGCTAAAAAAATAGATAACTGGCCACAGATGATAGAGATAAAGATGAGACGACTCACATCGAAATCACTGTCCCTGTCATCACGACGCGTTTCCTCGCTGTCTCCCCTTGAACCCATGGCGAGAGGGGAGGGGGGTGGCTACCGGAGAGGGGATTGGGATGGAGGAGCCGTCGGCTTGTGGCTACAGCAGGATGGGAGTGAAGTAGGGAAAGTGGCTTCGAGGGGAAGGAAGAGAAGTATGGGGAGGAAGAGAAGTAATGGGGACGTGACACTGGGATATGGCCCACTGAACTCGTGAGTCGTGACACTCGCAACAGGGGAGCGCCCGGTGTTGCCAGTTTGTCCAGAGCAAGCGTGGCCAATCATGCCGCAGAACAGCCTACTCGCGGATCGCTCTCACGAAGACCATCCCAATCGTCCAAGCGCCCCGATCGACCGGTATGTAACAATCGTCAAGCAGAACAACTATGTTAGGGAGTGCCTTCTAGAAGACTCGGTCTAACGGCCACCCATTGGGGGGCTAAGGTTAGGGCTCTCCTAAGGTTAGGATCCATGTGTGGTTTGTTGAAAGAACAAACATGCAATGACACTCGGTGTGGTTTATGAAAAGAACATACATGCAATGATACTAGTGGATCCATCTGTGGTTTGTTTAGAAGAACAAACATGCAATGAGTCTAGCTATGGTTCATGAGGAGAACACGCATGCAATGAAATTGGTGTATCCTTATGTGGTTTGTGAGAAAAACACACATGCAATGACTCTAGCTATGGTTCATGAAAATAACAGACATGCAATGAGACCGGTGGATCCATATGTGGTTTCTAGAAAGAACAGACATGCAATGACTCTAGTTGTGGTTCATGAAAAGAACACACATGCAATAACATTGGTGGATCCATGTATGGTTCATGAGAAGAACACAGATCTAATGACACTGGGTGTGGTTCATGAAAAGAACACACATCCAATGACACTGGTGGATCCTTAAGTGGTTTGTGAGAAGAACAGACATGCAATAACACTGGCTGTGGTTCATGGGAAGACCACACATGCAATGACACTGGTGTATCCTTATGTGGTTTGTGAGAACCTCACACATGCAATGACTCTAGCTGTGGTTCATGAAAAGAATACACATGCAATGACACTGGTGGATCCATGTGTGGTTTGTTTAGACGAACAGACATGCACTGGGTGTGGTTCATGAAAACAACAGACATGCAATGACACTAGTGGATCCTTATGTGGTTTATGAGAAGAACTGACATGAAATGACTCTAGCTATGGTTCATGAAAAGAACACACATGCAGTGACACTGGTGGATCCATGTGTGGTTTGTGAAAAGAACAGACATGCAATCACACTAGGTGGATCCATGTGTGGTTTAGGAAAAGAACAGACATGCAATGATACTGGTTGTGGTTAATGAGGAGAACACGCATGCAATGACACTGGTGTATCCTTATCTGGTTTGTGAGAAGAACACACATGCAATGACTCTAGCTGTGGTTCATGAGGAGAACACACATGCAATGACACTAGTGTATCCTTATGTGGTTTGTGAGAAGAATACACATGCAATGACTCTAGCTGTGGTTCATGAAAAGAACAGACATGCAATCACACTGGTGGATCCATATGTCGTTTATGGAAAGAACAGACATGTAATGACTCTAGTTGTGGTTCATGAAAATAACACACATGCAATGACATTGGTGGATCCATGTGTGGTTCATGATAAGAACACAGATCCAATGACACTGGGTGTGGTTCATCAAAAGAACACACATCCAATGACACTGGTGGATCCTTATGTGGCTTGTGAGAAGAATAGACATGCAATGACACTGGCTGTGGTTCATGAGAAGTACACACATGCAATGACACTGGTGTATCCTTATGTGGTTTGTGAGAAGAACACACATGCAATGACTCTAGCTGTGTTTCATGAAAATAATACACATGCAATGACACTGGTGGATCCATGTGTGGTTTGTTTAGAGGAACAGACATGCAATGACACTGGGTGTGGTTCATGAAAAGAACAGACATGCAATGACATTGGTGGATCCTTATGTGGCTTGTGAGAAGAAATGACATGCAATGACTCTAGCTATGGTTCATGAAAAGAACACACATGCAATGACACTGGTGGATCCATGTGTGGTTTGTGAAAAGAACAGACATGCAATCACACTAGGTGGATCCATGTGTGGTTCATGAAAAGAACAGACATGCAATGACACCGGTGGATCCATGTGTGGTTTCTGAGAAGAACACACATCCAATGACACTGGGTGTGGTTCATGAAAAGAAGACACATCCAATGGCACTGGGTGTGGTTCATGAAAAGAACACACATCCAATGACACTGGTGGATCCATGTGTGGTTTGTGAGAAGAACACACATCCAATGATATTGGGTGTGGTTCATGAAAAAAAACACATCCAATGACACTAGTCGATCCATGTGTGGTTCATGAGAAGAACACACATCCAATGACACTGCATGTGGTTCATGAAAAGAACACACATCCAATGACACTGGTGGATCCTTATGTGGTTTGTGAGAAGAACAGACATGCAATGACACAGGCTGTGGTTCATGAGAAGAACACACATGCAATGACACTGGTGTATCCTTATGTGGTTTGTGAGAAGAACAAATGCAATGACACTGGCTGTGGTTCATGAGGAGAACACGCATGCAATGACACTGGTGTATCCTTATCTAGTTTGTGAGAAGAACACACATGCACTGACTCTAGCTGTGGTTCATGAAAAGAACACACATGTAATAACATTGGTGGATCCCTGTGTGGTTTGTTTAGAGGAACAGACATGCAATGACACTAGGTGTGGTTCATGAAAAGAACAGACATGCCATGACACTGGTGGATCCTTATGTGGTTTGTGAGAATAACTGTCATGCAATGACTCTAGCTATGGTTCATGAAAGGAACACACATGCAATGACACTGGTGGATCCATGTGTGGTTTGTGAAAAGAACAGACATGCAATCACACTAGGTGGATCCATGTGTGGTTCATGAAAAGAACAGACATGCAATGACACTGGTGGATCCATGTGTGGTTTGTGAGAAGAACACACATCCAATCACACTGGGTGTGGTTCATGAAAAGAACACACATCCAATGGCATTGGGTGTGGTTCATGAAAAGAACACACATCCAATGACACTGGTGGATCCATGTGTGGTTTGTGAGAAGAACACACATCCAATGACACTGGGTGTGGTTCATGAAAAGAACACACATCCAAATAAACTGGTGGATCCATGTGTGGTCTGTGGAAAGAACAGACATGTAATGACACTGGATGTGGTTCATGAAAAGAACAAACATGCAATGATACTAGTGGATCCATGTGTGGTTTGTTTAGAAGAACACACATGCAATGACTATAGCTGTGGTTCATGAAAAGAATAGACATGCAATGACACTGGTGGATCCATATGTGGTTTGTGGAAAGAACAGACATGCAATGACTCTAGCTGTGGTTCATGAATAGAACACACATGCAATGACACTGGTGGATCCATGTGTGGTTCATGAGAAGAACGCACATCCAATGACACTACGTGTGGTTCATGAAAAGAACACACATCCAATGACACTGGTGGATCCTTATGTGGTTTGTGAGAAGAACAGACATGCAATGACACTGGCTGTGGTTCATGAGAAGAACACACATGCAATGCACTGGTGTATCCTTATGTGGTTTGTGAGAAGAACAAATGCAATGACACTGGCTGTGGTTCATGAGGAGAACACGCATGCAATGACACTGGTGTATCCTTATCTGGTTTGTGAGAAGAACACACATGCACTGACTCTAGCTGTGGTTCATGAAGATAACACACATGTAATGCCATTGGTGGATCCATGTGTGGTTTGTTTAGAGGAACAGACATGCAATGACACTGGGTGTGGTTCATGAAAAGAACAGACATGCCATGACACTGGTGGATCCTTATGTGGTTTGTGAGAATAACATACATGCAATGACTCTAGCTATGGTTCATGAAAGGAACACACATGCAATGACACTGGTGGATCCATGTGTGGTTTGTGAAAAGAACAGGAAAGCAATCACACTAGGTGGATCCATGTGTGGTTCATGAAAAGAACAGACATGCAATGACACTGGTGGATCCATGTGTGGTTTGTGAGAAGAAAACACATCCAATCACACTGGGTGTGGTTCATGAAAAGAACACACATCCAATGGCACTGGTGTGGTTCATGAATAGAACACACATCCAATGACACTGGTGGATCCATGTGTGGTTTGTGAGAAGAACACACATCCAATGACACTGGGTGTGGTTCATAAGAAGAACACACATCCAATGACACTGGTGGATCATTATGTGGTTAGTGAGAAGAACATACATGCAATGACTGAAGCTGTGGTTCATGAGGAGAACACACATGCAATGACACTGGTGTATCCTTATGTGGTTTGTGAGAAGAATACACATGCAATGACTCTAGCTGTGGTTCATGAAAAGAACAGACATGCAATCACACTGGTGGATCCATATGTCGTTTATGGAAAGAACAGACATGCAATGACTCTAGTTGTGGTTCATGAAAATAACACACATGCAATGACATTGGTGGATCCATGTGTGGTTCATGATAAGAACACAGATCCAATGACACTGGGTGTGGTTCATGAAAAGAACACACATCCAATGACACTGGTGGATCCTTATGTGGCTTGTGAGAAGAATAGACATGCAATGACACTGGCTGTGGTTCATGAGAAGTACACACATGCAATGACACTGGTGTATCCTTATGTGGTTTGTGAGAAGAACACACATGCAATGACTCTAGCTGTGTTTCATGAAAATAATACACATGCAATGACACTGGTGGATCCATGTGTGGTTTGTTTAGAGGAACAGACATGCAATGACACTGGGTGTGGTTCATGAAAAGAACAGACATGCAATGACAGTGTTGGATCCTTATGTGGCTTGTGAGAAGAAATGACATGTAATGACTCTAGCTATGGTTCATGAAAAGAACACACGTGCAATGACACTGGTGCATCCATGTGTGGTTTGTGAAAAGAACAGACATGCAATCACACTAGGTGGATCCATGTGTGGTTCATGAAAAGAACAGACATGCAATGACACCGGTGGATCCATGTGTGGTTTGTGAGGTTTGTGAGAAGAACACACATCCAATGACACTGGGTGTGGTTCATGAAAAGAAGACACATCCAATGGCACTGGGTGTGGTTCATGAAAAGAACACACATCCAATGACACTGGTGGATCCATGTGTGGTTTGTGAGAAGAACACACATCCAATGATATTGGGTGTGGTTCATGAAAAAAACACATCCAATGACACTGGTCGATCCATGTGTGGTTCATGAGAAGAACACACATCCAATGACACTGCATGTGGTTCATGAAAAGAACACACATCCAATGACACTGGTGGATCCTTATGTGGTGTGTGAGAAGAACAGACATGCAATGACACAGGCTGTGGTTCATGAGAAGAACACACATGCAATGACACTGGTGTATCCTTATGTGGTTTGTGAGAAGAACAAATGCAATGACACTGGCTGTGGTTCATGAGGAGAACACGCATGCAATGACACTGGTGTATCCTTATCTGGTTTGTGAGAAGAACACACATGCACTGACTCTAGCTGTGGTTCATGAAAAGAACACACATGTAATGACATTGGTGGATCCCTGTGTGGTTTGTTTAGAGGAACAAACATGCAATGACACTAGGTGTGGTTCATGAAAAGAACAGACATGCCATGACACTGGTGGATCCATGTGTGGTTTGTGAGAAGAACACACATCCAATCACACTGGGTGTGGTTCATGAAAAGAACACACATCCAATGGCATTGGGTGTGGTTCATGAAAAGAACACACATCCAATGACACTGGTGGATCCATGTGTGGTTTGTGAAAAGAACAGACATGCAATCACACTAGGTGGATCCATGTGTGGTTCATGAAAAGAACACACATGCAATGACACTGGTGGATCCATGTGTGGTTTGTGAGAAGAACACACATCCAATCACACTGGGTGTGGTTCATGAAAAGAACACACATCCAATGGCATTGGGTGTGGTTCATGAAAAGAACACACATCGAATGACACTGGTGGATCCATGTGTGGTTTGTGAGAAGAACACACATCCATTGACATTGGGTGTGGTTCATGAAAAAAACACACATCCAATGACACTGGTCGATCCATGTGTGGTTTGTGAGAAGAACACACATCCAATGACACTGGGTGTGATTCATAAAAAGAACACACATCCAATGACACTGGTGGATCCTTATGTGGTTTATGAGAAGAACAAATGCAATGACACTGGCTGTGGTTCATGAGGAGAACACACATGCAATGACACTGGTGTATCCTTATGTGGTTTGTGAGAACAACACACATGCAATGACTCTAGCTGTGGTTCATGAAAAGAACACACATGCAATGACACTAGTGGATCCATGTGTGGTTTGTTTAGAGGAACAACCATGCAATGACACTGGGTGTGGTTCATGAAAAGAACAGACATGCAATGACACTGGTGGATCCTTATGTGGTTTGTGAGAAGAACTGACATGCAATGACTCTAGCCATGGTTCATTAAAACAACACACATCCAATGACACTGGTGGATCCATGTGTGGTTCATGAGAAGAACACACATCCAATCACACTGGGTGTGGTTCATGAAAAGAACACACATCCATTGACACTAGTGGATCCTTATGTGGTTTGTGAGAAGAACAGACATGCAATGCCACTAGCTGTGGTTCATGAGGAGAACACGCATGCAATGACACTGGTGTATCCTTATGTGGTTTGTGAGAAGAACATACATGCAATGACTCTAGCTATGGTTCATGAATAGAACACACATGCAATGACACTGGTGGATCCATGTGTGGTTTGTTTAGAGGAATAAACATGCAGTGACAGTGGGTGTGGTTCATGAAAAGAACAGACATGCAATGACACTGGTGGATCCTTATGTGGTTTGTGGAAAGAACAGACATGCAATGACTCTAGCCGTGGTTCATGAAAAGAACACACATGCAATGACATTGGTGGATCCATGGGTGGTTCATGAGAAGAACACACATCCAATGACATTGGGTCTGGTTCATGAAAAGAACACACATCCAATGACACTGGTGGATCCTTATGTGGTTTATGAGAAGAACAAACATGCAATGACACTGGCTGTGGTTCATGAGAAGAACACACATCCAATGACACTGGTGGATCCTTATGTGGTTTGTGAGAAGAACACACATGCAATGACTCTAGATGTGGTTCATGAAAAGAACACACATGCAATGATACTGGTGGATCCATGTGTGGTTTGTTTAGAAGAACAGACATGCAATGCCACTGGGTGTGGTTCATGAAAAGAACAGACATGCAATGACACTGGTGGATCATTATGTGGTTTGTAAGAAGAACTGACATGCAATGACTCTAGCTATGGTTCATGAAAAGAACACACATGCAATGACACTAGTGGATCCATGTGTGGTTGGTGAAAAGAACATACATGCAATCACACTAGGTGGATCCATGTGTGGTTCATGAAAAGAACAGACATGCAATGACACTGGTGGATCCTTATGTGGTTTGTGAGAAGAACTGACAATGACTCTAGCTGTGGTTCATGAAAAGAACACAACTGCAATGACACTGGTGGATCCATGTATGGTTCATGAGAAGAACACACATCCAATGACACTGGGTGTGGTTCATGAAAAGAACACTCATCCAATGACACCGGTGGATCCTTATGTGGTTTGTGAGAAGAACAGACATGCAATGAAACTGGATGTGGTTCATGAGAAGAACACACATGCAATGACACTGGTGTATCCTTATGTGGTTTGTGAGAATAACACACATGCAATGACTCTAGTTGTGGTTCATGAAAAGAAATCACATGCAATGACACTTGTGGATCCATGTGTGGTTTGTTTAGAGGATCATACACGCACTGACACTTGGTGTGGTTCATGAAAAGAACAGACATGCAATGACACTGGTGGATCCTTATGTGGTTTGTGAGAAGAACTGACATGCAATGACTCTAGCTATGGTTCATGAAAATATCACACATGCAATGACACTGGGAGATCCATGTGTGGTTTGTGAAAAGAACAGACATGCAATCACACTAGGTGGATCCATGTGTGGTTCATGAAAAGAACAAACATGCAATGATTCTAGTGGATCCATGTGTGGTTTGTCAGAAGAACACACATGCAATGACACGGGGTGTGGTTCATGAGAAGAACAGACATGCAATGGCACTGGGTGTGGTTCATGAAAAGAACAGACATGCAATGACACTGGTGTATCCTTATGTGGTTTGTGAGAAGAACACACATCCAATGACACTGTGTGTGGTTCATGAAAAGAACACACATCCAATGACACTGGTGGATCCATGTGTGGTTCATGAGAAGAACAAACAAGCAATCACACTGGGTGTGGTTCATGAAAAGAACACACATCCAATGACACTGGTGGATCCTTATGTGGTTTGTGAGAAGAACAGACATGCAATGACTCTGGCTGTGGTTCATGAGGAGAACACTCATGCAATAACACTGGTGTATCCTTATGTGGTTTGTGAGAAGAACACACATGCAATAACTCTAGCTGTGGTTCATGAATAGAACACACATGCAATGACACTGGTGGATCCATGTGTGGTTTGTTTAGAGGAACAAACATGCAATGACACTGGGTGTGGTTCATGAAAAGAACAGACATGCAATGACACTAGTGGATCCTTATGTGGTTTGTGGAAAGAACAGACATGCAATGACTCTAGCCATGGTTCATGAAAACAACACACATCCAATGACACTGGTGGATCCATGTGTGGTTCATGAGAAGAACACACATCCAATCACACTGGGTGTGGTTCATGAAAAGAACACACATCCAATGACACTAGTGGATCCTTATGTGGTTTGTGAGAAGAACAGACATGCAATGACACTAGCTGTAGTTCATGAGGAGAACACGCATGCAATGACACTGGTGTATCCTTATGTGGTTTGTGAGAAGAACACACATGCAATGACTCTAGCTATGGTTCATGAATAGAACACACATGCAATGACACTGGTGGATCCATGTGTGGTTTGTTTAGAGGAACAAACATGCAATGACACTGGGTGTGGTTCATGAAAAGAACAGACATGCAATGACACTGGTGGATCCTTATGTGGTTTGTGGAAAGAACAGATATGCAATGACTCTAGCCATGGTTCATGAAAAGAACACACATGCAATGACATTGGTGGATCCATGGGTGGTTCATGAGAAGAACACACATCCAATGACATTGGGTGTGGTTCATGAAAAGAACACACATCCAATGACACTGGTGGATCCTTATGTGGTTTATGAGAAGAACAAACATGCAATGACACTGGCTATGGTTCATGAGAAGAACACACATGCAATGACACTGGTGTATCCTTATGTGGTTTGTGAGAAGAACACACATGCAATGACTCTAGCTGTGGTTCATGAAAAGAACACACATGCAATGATACTGGTGGATCCATGTGTGGTTTGTTTAGAAGAACATACATGCAATACCACTGGGTGTGGTTCATGAAAAGAACAGACATGCAATGAAACTAGTGGATCATTATGTGGTTTGTAAGAAGAACTAACATGCAATGACTCTAGCTATGGCTCATGAAAAGAACACACATGCAATGTCACTAGTGGATCCATGTGTGGTTGGTGAAAAGAACATACATGCAATCACACTAGGTGGATCCATGTGTGGTTCATGAAAAGAACAAACATGCAATGACACTGGTGGATCCTTATGTGGTTTGTGAGAAGAACTGACATTCAATGACTCTAGCTGTGGTTCATGAAAAGAACACAACTGCAATGACACTGGTGGATCCATGTATGGTTCATGAGAAGAACACACATCCAATGACACTGGGTGTGGTTCATGAAAAGAACACTCATCCAATGACACCGGTGGATCCTTATGTGGTTTGTGAGAAGAACAGACATGCAATGAAACTGGATGTGGTTCATGAGAAGAACACACATGCAATGACACTGGTGTATCCTTATGTGGTTTGTGAGAATAACACACATGCAATGACTCTAGTTGTGGTTCATGAAAAGAACACACATGCAATGACACTTGTGGATCCATGTGTGGTTCGTTTACAGGATCATACACGCAATGACACTTGGTGTGGTTCATGAAAAGAACAGACATGCAATGACACTGGTGGATCCTTATGTGGTTTGTGGAATGAACAGACATGCAATGACTCTAGCCATGGTTCATGAAAACAACACACATCCAATGACACTGGTGGATCCATGTGTGGTTCATGAGAAGAACACACATCCAATCACACTGGGTGTGGTTCATGAAAAGAACACACATCCAATAACACTAGTGGATCCTTATGTGGTTTGTGAGAAGAACAGACATGCAATGACACTAGCTGTGGTTCATGAGGAGAACACGCATTCAATGACACTGGTGTATCCTTATGTGGTTTGTGAGAAGCACACACATGCAATGACTCTAACTATGGTTCATGAATAGAACACACATGCAATGACACTGGTGGATCCATGTGTGGTTTGTTTAGAGGAACAAACATGCAATGACACTGGGTGTGGTTCATGAAAAGAACAGACATGCAATGACACTAGTGGATCCTTATGTGGTTTGTGGAAAGAACAGACATGCAATGACTCTAGCCATGGTTCATGAAAACAACACACATCTAATGACACTGGTGGATCCATGTGTGGTTGATGAGAAGAACACACATCCAATCACACTGGGTGTGGTTCATGAAAAGAACACACATCCAATGACACTAGTGGATCCTTATGTGGTTTGTGAGAAGAACAGACATGCAATGACACTAGCTGTAGTTCATGAGGAGAACACGCATGGAATGACACTGGTGTATCCTTATGTGGTTTGTGAGAAGAACACACATGCAATGACTCTAGCTATGGTTCATGAATAGAACACACATGCAATGACACTGGTGGATCCATGTGTGGTTTGTTTAGAGGAGCAAACATGCAATGACACTGGGTGTGGTTCATGAAAAGAACAGACATGCAATGACACTGGTGGATCCTTATGTGGTTTGTGGAAAGAACAGACATGCAATGACTCTAGCCGTGGTTCATGAAAAGAACACACATGCAATGACATTGGTGGATCCATGGGTGGTTCATGAGAAGAACACACATCCAATGACATTGGGTGTGGTTCATGAAAAGAACACACATCCAATGACACTGGTGGATCCTTATGTGGTTTATGAGAAGAACAAACATGCAATGACACTGGCTGTGGTTCATGAGAAGAACACACATCCAATGACACTGGTGGATCCTTATGTGGTTTGTGAGAAGAACAGACATGCAATGACTCTGGCTGTGGTTCATGAGGAGAACACTCATGCAATAACACTGGTGTATCCTTATGTGGTTTGTGAGAAGAACACACATGCAATAACTCTAGCTGTGGTTCATGAATAGAACACAGATGCAATGACACTGGTGGATCCATGTGTGGTTTGTTTAGAGGAACAAACATGCTATGACACTGGGTGTGGTTCATGAAAAGAACAGACATGCAATGACACTAGTGGATCCTTATGTGGTTTGTGGAAAGAACAGACATGCAATGACTCTAGCCATGGTTCATGAAAACAACACACATCCAATGACACTGGTGGATCCATGTGTGGTTCATGAGAAGAACACAAATCCAATCACACTGGGTGTGGTTCATGAAAAGAACACACATCCAATGACACTAGTGGATCCTTATGTGGTTTGTGAGAAGAACATACATGCAATGACACTAGCTGTGGCTCATGAGGAGAACACGCATGCAATGACACTGGTGTATCCTTATGTGGTTTGTGAGAACAACACACATGCAATGACTCTAGCTATGGTTCATGAAAAGAACACACATGCAATGACACTGGTGGATCCATGTGTGGTTTGTTTAGAGGAACAAACATGCAATGACACTGGGTGTGGTTCATGAAAAGAACAGACATGCAATGACACTGGTGGATCCTTATGTGGTTTGTGGAAAGAACAGACATGCAATGACTCTAGCCGTGGTTCATGAAAAGAACACACATGCAATGACATTGGTGGATCCATGGGTGGTTCATGAGAAGAACACACATCCAATGACATTGGGTGTGGTTCATGAAAAGAACACACATCCAATGACACTGGTGGATCCTTATGTGGTTTATGAGAAGAACAAACATGCAATGACACTGGCTGTGGTTCATGAGAAGAACACACATGCAATGACACTGGTGTATCCTTATGTGGTTTGTGAGAAGAACACACATGCAATGACTCTAGCTGTGGTTCATGAAAAGAACACACATGCAATGATACTAGTGGATCCATGTGTGGTTTGTTTAGAAGAACAGACATGCAATGCCACTGGGTGTGGTTCATGAAAAGAACAGACATGCAATGACACTGGTGGATCATTATGTGGTTTGTAAGAAGAACTGACATGCAATGACTCTAGCTATGGTTCATGAAAAGAACACACATGCAATGACACTAGTGGATCCACGTGTGGTTGGTGAAAAGAACATACATGCAATCACACTAGGTGGATCCATGTGTGGTTCATGAAAAGAACAGACATGCAATGACACTGGTGGATCCTTATGTGGTTTGTGAGAAGAACTGACATTCAATGACTCTAGCTGTGGTTCATGAAAAGAACACAACTGCAATGACACTGGTGGATCCATGTATGGTTCATGAGAAGAACACACATCCAATGACACTGGGTGTGGTTCATGAAAAGAACACTCATCCAATGACACCGGTGGATCCTTATGTGGTTTGTGAGAAGAACAGACATGCAATGAAACTGGATGTGGTTCATGAGAAGAACATACATGCAATGACACTGGTGTATCCTTATATGGTTTGTGAGAATAACACACATGCAATGACTCTAGTTGTGGTTCATGAAAAGAACACACATGCAATGACACTTGTGGATCCATGTGTGGTTTGTTTAGAGGATCATACACGCAATGACACTTGGTGTGGTTCATGAAAAGAACAGACATGCAATGACACTGGTGGATCCTTATGTGGTTTGTGGAAAGAACAGACATGCAATGACTCTAGCCATGGTTCATGAAAACAACACACATCCAATGACACTGGTGGATCCATGTGTGGTTCATGAGAAGAACACACATCCAATCACACTGGGTGTGGTTCATGAAAAGATCACACATGCAATGACACTGGTAGATCCATGTGTGGTTTGTGAAAAGAACAGACATGCAATCACACTAGGTGGATCCATGTGTGGTTCATGAAAAGAACAAACATGCAATGATTCTAGTGGATCCATGTGTGGTCTGTCAGAAGAACACACATCCAATGACACGGGGTGTGGTTCATGAGAAGAACAGACATGCAATGGCACTGGGTGTGGTTCATGAAAAGAACAGACATGCAATGACACTGGTGTATCCTTATGTGGTTTGTGAGAAGAACACACATCCAATGACACTGTGTGTGGTTCATGAAAAGAACACACATCCAACGACATAGGTGGATCCATGTGTGGTTCATGAGAAGAACAGACAAGCAATCACACTGGGTGTGGTTCATGAAAAGAACACACATCCAATGACACTGGTGGATCCTTATGTGGTTTGTGAAAAGAACAGACATGCAGTGACTCTGGCTGTGGTTCATGAGGAGAACACGCATGCAATAACACTGGTGTATCCTAATGTGGTTTGTGAGAAGAACACACAAGCAATAACTCTAGCTGTGGTTCATGAATAGAACACACATGCAATGACACTGGTGGATCCATGTGTGGTTTGTTTAGAGGAACAAACATGCAATGACACTGGGTGTGGTTCATGAAAAGAACATACATGCAATGACACTAGTGGATCCTTATGTGGTTTGTGGAAAGAACAGACATGCAATGACTCTAGCCATGGTTCATGAAAACAACCACATCCAATGAAACTGGTGGATCCATGTGTGGTTCATGAGAAGAACACACATCCAATCACACTGGGTGTGGTTCATGAAAAGAACACACATCCAATGACACTAGTGGATCCTTATGTGGTTTGTGAGAAGAACAGACATGCAATGACACTAGCTGTGGTTCATGAGGAGAACATGCATGCAATGACACTGGTGTATCCTTATGTGGTTTGTGAGAAGAACACACATGCAATGACTCTAGCTATGCTTCATGAATAGAACACACATGCAATGACACTGGTGGATCCATGTGTGGTTTGTTTAGAGGAACAAACATGCAATGACACTGGGTGTGGTTCATGAAAAGAACAGACATGCAATGATACTGGTGGATCCTTATGTGGTTTGTGGAAAGAATTGACATGCAATGACTCTAGCCGTGGTTCATGAAAAGAACACACATGCAATGACATTGGTGGATCCATGGGTGGTTCATGAGAAGAACACACATCCAATGACATTGGGTGTGGTTCATGAAAAGAACACACATCCAATGCCACTGGTGGATCCTTATGTGGTTTATGAGAAGTACAAACATGCAATGACACTGGCTGTGGTTCATGAGAAGAACACACATGTAATGACACTAGTGTATCCTTATGTGGTTTGTGAGAAGAACACACATGCAATGACTCTAACTGTGGTTCATGAAAAGAACACACATGCAATGGTACTGGTGGATCCATGTGTGGTTTGTTTAGAAGAACAGACATGCAATGCCACTGGGTGTGGTTCATGAAAAGAACAGACATCCAATGACACTGGTTGATCATTATGTGGTTTGTAAGAAGAACTGACATGCAATGACTCTAGCTATGGTTCATGAAAAGAACACACATGCAATGACACTAGTGGATCCATGTGTGGTTGGTGAAAAGACCATACATGCAATCACACTAGGTGGATCCATGTGTGGTTCATGAAAAGAACAGACATGCAATGACACTGGTGGATCCATGTGTGGTTGTGAGAAGAACACACATCCAATGGCACTTGGTGTCGTTCATGAAAAGAACACACATCCAATGGCACTGGGTGTGGTTCATGAAAATAACAGACACGCAATGACACTGGTGGATCCATGTGTGGTTTGTGAGAAGCACACAGATCCAATGACACTAGGTGTGGTTCATGAAAAGAACACACATCCAATGACACCGGTGGATCCTTATGTGGTTTGTGAGAAGAACATACATGGAATGACACTGGTTGTGGTTCATGAGAAGAACACACATACAATGACACTGGTGTAACCTTATGTGGTTTGTGAGAAGAACACACATGCAATGACTCTAGCTGTGGTTCATGAAAAGAACACACATGCAATGACACTAGTGGATCCATGTGTGGTTTGTTTTGAGGAACAAACATGCAATGACACTGGGTGTGGTTCATGAAAAGAAAGACGTGCAATGACACTAGTGGATCCTTATGTGGTTTGTGAGAAGAACTGACATGCAATGACTCTAGCTATGGTTCATGAAAAGAACACACATGGAATGACACTGGTAGATCCATGTGTGGTTTGTGAAAAGAACAGACATGCAATCACACTAGGTGGATCCATGTGTGGTTTATGAAAATAACAGACATGCAATGATACTGGTGGATCCATGTGTGGTTTGTGAGAAGAACACACATCCTATGACACTGGGTGTGGTTCATGAGAAGAACAGACATGCAATGGCACAGGGTGTGGTTCATGAAAAGAACAGACATGCAATGACACTGGTGGATCCTTATGTGGTTTGTGAGAAGAACACACATCCAATGACACTGGGTGTGGTTCATGAAAAGAACATACATCCAATGACACTGGTGGATCTATGTGTGGTTCATGAGAAGAACACACATGCAATGACTCTAGATGTGGTTCATGAAAAGAACACACATGCAATGACACTTGTGGATCCTTATGTGGTTTGTGAGAAGAACATACATGCAATCACACTAACCGTGGTTCATGAGGAAAACACACATGCAATGAAAATGGTGTATCCTTATGTGGTTTGTGAGAAGAACACATAGGCAATGACTCTAGCTGTGGTTCATGAAAAGAAAACACATGCAATGACACTGGTGGATCCATGTGTCGTTTGTTTAGAGGAACAGACATGCAATGACACTGGGTGTGGTTCATGAAAAGAACAGACATGCAATAACACTGGTGGATCCTTATGTGGTTTGTGAGAAGAACTGCCATGCAATGACTAGCTATGGTTCATGAAAAGAACACACATGCAATGACACTGGTGGATCCATGTGTGGTTTGTGAAAAGAATAGACATGCAATCACATTAGCTAGATCCATGTGTGGTTCATGAAAAGAACACACATCCAACGACATAGGTGGATCCATGTGTGGTTTGTGAGAAGGACACACATCCAATGACACTGGGTGTGGTTCAGGAAAAGAACGCTCATCCAATGACACCGGTGGATCCTTATGTGGTTTGTGAGAAGAACAGACATGCAATGACTCTAGTTGTGGTTCATGAGAAGAACACACATGCAATGACACTTGTGTATCCTTATGTGGTTTGTGAGAAAAACACACATGGAATGACTCTAGCTGTGGTTCATGAAAAGAACAGACATGCAATGACACTGGTGGATCCATATGTGGTTTGTGGAAAGAACAAACATGCAATGACTCTAGCTGTGGTTCATGAAAAGAACACACATGCAATGACACTGGTGGATCCATGTGTGGTTCATGAGAAGAACACACATCCAATGACACTGGGTGTGGTTCATGAAAAGAACATACATCCAATGACACTGGTGGATCCTTTTGTGGTTTGTGAGAAGAACAGACATCCAATGACACTGGTTGTGGTTCATGAGAATAACACACATGCAATGACACTAGTGTATCCTTATGTGGTTTGTGAGAAGATCACACATGCAATGACTCTAGCTGTGGTTCATGAAAAGAACACACATGCAATGACATTGGTGGATCCATGTGTGGTTTGTTTAGAGTAACAAAAATGCAATTACACTAGGTGTGGTTCATGAAAAGAACATACATGCAATGACACTGGTGTATCCTTATGTGGTTTGTGAGAAGAATTGACATGCAATGACTCTAGCTATGGTTCATGAAAAGAACACACGTGCAATGACACTAGTGCATCCATGTGTGGTTTGTGAAAAGAACAGACATGCAATCACACTTGGTGGATCCATGTGTGGTTCATGAAAAGAACAGACATGCAATGACCCTGGTGGATCCATATGTGGTTTGTGGAAGAACATACATCCAATAACACTGGGTGTGGTTCATGAAAAGAACACAATCCAATGACACCGGTGGATCCTTATGTGGTTTGTGAAAGAACAGACATGCAATGACACTGGTTGTGGTTCATGAGAAGAACACACATGCAATGACACTGGTGTATCCTTATGTGGTTTCCGAGAAGAACACACAGGCAATGACTCTAGCTGTGGTTCATGAAAAGAACACACATGCAATGACACTGGTGAATCCATGTGTGGTTTGTTTAGAGGAACATACATGCAATGACACTGGGTGTGGTTCATAAAAAGAACACACATGCAAAGACACTGGTTGATCCTTATGTGGTTTGTGAGAAGAACTGACATGCAATGACTCTAGCTGTGGTTCATGAAAAGAACACACATGCAATGACACTGGTGGATCCATGTGTGGTTCATGAGAAGAAAACACATCCAATGACACTGGGTGTGGTTCATGGAAAGAACACACATCCAATGACACCGCTGGATCCTTATGTATTTTGTAAGAAGAACAGACATGCAATGACACTGGATGTGGTTCATGAGAAGAACACACATGCAATGACACTGGTATATCCTTATGTGCTTTGTGAGAAGATAACACATGCAATGACTCTAGCTGTGGTTGATGAAAAGAACAAACATTCAATAACACTGGTGGATCCATGTGTGGTTTGTTTAGAGGAACAAACATGGAATGACACTGGGTGTGGTTCATGAAAAGAAAGACATGCAATGCCACTGGTGGATCCTTATGTGGTTTGTGAGAAGAACTGACATGCAATGACTCTAGCTATGGTTCATGAAAAGAACACACATGTAATGACACTGGTAGATCCATGTGTGGTTTGTGAAAAGAATAGACACGCAATCACACTAGGTGGATCCATGTGTGGTTTATGAAAAGAACAGACATGCAATCACACTGGTGGATCCATGTGTGGTTTGTGAGAAGAACAGACATCCAATGACACTGGCTGTGGTTCATGAGAATAACACACATGCAATGACACTAGTGTATTCTTAGGTGGTTTGTGAGAAGAACACACATGCAATGACTCTAGCTGTGGTTCATGAAAAGAACACACATGCAATGACATTGGTGGATCCATGTGTGGTTTGTTTAGAGGAACAAAAATGCAATTACAATAGGTGTGGTTCAAGAAAAGAACATACATGCAATGACACTGGTGTATCCTTATGTGGTTTGTGAGAAGAATTGACATGCAATGACTCTAGCTATGGTTCATGAAAAGAACACACGTGCAATGACACTGGTGCATCCATGTGTGGTTTGTGAAAAGAACAGACATGCAATCACACTTGGTGGATCCATGTGTGGTTCATGAAAAGAACAGACATGCAATGACACTGGTGGATCCTTATGTGGTTTGTGAGAAGAACTGCCATGCAATGACTAGCTATGGTTCATGAAAAGAACACACATGCAATGACACTGGTGGATCCATGTGTGGTTTGTGAAAAGAATAGACATGCAATCACATTAGCTAGATAAATGTGTGGTTCATGAAAAGAACACACATCCAACGACATAGGTGGATCCATGTGTGGTTTGTGAGAAGGACACATATCCAATGACACTGGGTGTGGTTCAGGAAAAGAACACTCATCCAATGACACCGGTGGATCCTTATGTGGTTTGTGAGAAGAACAGACATGCAATGACTCTAGTTTTGGTTCATGAGAAGAACACACATGCAATGACACTTGTGTATCCTTATGTGGTTTGTGAGAAAAACACACATGCAATGACTCTAGCTGTGGTTCATGAAAAGAACAGACATGCAATGACACTGGTGGATCCATATGTGGTTTGTGGAAAGAACAAACATGCAATGACTCTAGCTGTGGTTCATGAAAAGAACACACATGCAATGACACTAGTGGATCCATGTGTGGTTCATGAGAAGAACACACATCCAATGACACTGGGTGTGGTTCATGAAAAGAACACACATCCAATGACACTGGTGGATCCTTATGTGGTTTGTGAGAAGAACAGACATCCAATGACACTGGCTGTGGTTCATGAGAATAACACACATGCAATGGCACTAGTGTATCCTTATGTGGTTTGTGAGAAGATCACACATGCAATGACTCTAGCTGTGGTTCATGAAAAGAACACACATGCAATGACATTGGTGGATCCATGTGTGGTTTGTTTAGAGGAACAAAAATGCAATTACACTAGGTGTGGTTCATGAAAAGAACATACATGCAATGACACTGGTGTATCCTTATGTGGTTTGTGAGAAGAATTGACATGCAATGACTCTAGCTATGGTTCATGAAAAGAACACACGTGCAATGACACTAGTGCATCCATGTGTGGTTTGTGAAAAGAACAGACATGCAATCACACTTGGTGGATCCATGTGTGGTTCATGAAAAGAACAGACATGCAATGACACTGGTGGATCCATGTGTGGTTTGTGGAAGAACACACATCCAATAACACTGGGTGTGGTTCATGAAAAGAACACAATCCAATGACACCGGTGGATCCTTATGTGGTTTGTGAAAGAACAGACATGCAATGACACTGGTTGTGGTTCATGAGAAGAACACACATGCAATGACACTGGTGCATCCTTATGTGGTTTCTGAGAAGAACACACAGGCAATGACTCTAGCTGTGGTTCATGAAAAGAACACACATGCAATGACACTGGTGAATCCATGTGTGGTTTGTTTAGAGGAACATACATGCAATGACACTGGGTGTGGTTCATAAAAAGAACACACATGCAATGACACTGGTTGATCCTTATGTGGTTTGTGAGAAGAACTGACATGCAATGACTCTAGCTGTGGTTCATGAAAAGAACACACATGCAATGACACTGGTGGATCCATGTGTGGTTCATGAGAAGAAAACACATCCAATGACACTGGGTGTGGTTCATGGAAAGAACACACATCCAATGACACCGCTGGATCCTTATGTATTTTGTGAGAAGAACAGACATGCAATGACACTGGATGTGGTTCATGAGAAGAACACACATGCAATGACACTGGTATATCCTTATGTGCTTTGTGAGAAGATAACACATGCAATGACTCTAGCTGTGGTTGATGAAAAGAACAGACATTCAATGACACTGGTGGATCCATGTGTGGTTTGTTTAGAGGAACAAACATGGAATGACACTGGGTGTGGTTCATGAAAACAAAGACATGCAATGCCACTGGTGGATCCTTATGTGGTTTGTGAGAAGAACTGACATGCAATGACTCTAGCTATGGTTCATGAAAAGAACACACATGGAATGACACTGGTAGATCCATGTGTGGTTTGTGAAAAGAACAGACACGCAATCACACTAGGTGGAACCATGTGTGGTTTATGAAAAGAACAGACATGCAATCACACTGGTGGATCCATGTGTGGTTTGTGAGAAGAACAGACATCCAATGACATTGGCTGTGGTTCATGAGAATAACACACATGCAATGACACTAGTGTATTCTTATGTGGTTTGTGAGAAGAACACACATGCAATGACTCTAGCTGTGGTTCATGAAAAGAACACAAATGCAATGACATTGGTGGATCCATGTGTGGTTTGTTTAGAGGAACAAAAATGCAATTACAATAGGTGTGGTTCAAGAAAAGAACATACATGCAATGACACTGGTGTATCCTTATGTGGTTTGTGAGAAGAATTGACATGCAATGACTCTAGCTATGGTTCATGAAAAGAACACACGTGCAATGACACTGGTGCATCCATGTGTGGTTTGTGAAAAGAACAGACATGCAATCACACTTGGTGGTTCCATGTGTGGTTCATGAAAAGAACAGACATGCAATGACACTGGTGGATCCATGTGTGGTTTGTGGAAGAACACACATCCAATAACACTGGGTGTGGTTCATGAAAAGAACACAATCCAATGACACCGATGGATCCTTATGTGGTTTTTGAGAAGAACAGACATGCAATGACAATGGTTATGGTTCATGAGAAGAACACACATGCAATGACACTGGTGTATCCTTATGTGGTTTGTGAGAAGAACACACATGCAATGACTCTAGATGTGGTTCATGAATAGAACACACATGCAATGACACTGGTGAATCCATGTGTGGTTTGTTTAGAGGAACATACATGCAATGACACTGGGTGTGGTTCATAAAAAGAACACACATGCAATGACACTGGTGGATCCTTATGTGGTTTGTGAGAAGAACTGACATGCAATGACTCTAGCTGTGGTTCATGAAAAGAACACACATGCAATGACACTGGTGGATCCATGTGTGGTTCATGAGAAGAAAACACATCCAATGACACTGGGTGTGGTTCATGGAAAGAACACACATCCAATGACACCGCTGGATCCTTATGTATTTTGTGAGAAGAACAGACATGCAATGACACTGGTATATCCTTATGTGCTTTGTGAGAAGATAACACATGCAATGACTCTAGCTGTGGTTCATGAAAAGAACACACATGCAATGACACTGGTGGATCCATGTGTGCTTTGTTTAGAGGAACAAACATGGAATTCCACTGGGTGTGGTTCATGAAAAGAAAGACATCCAATGACACTGGTGGATCCTTATGTGGTTTGTGAGAAGAACTGACATGCAATGACTCTAGCTATGGTTCATGAAAAGAACACACATGGAATGACACTGGTAGATCCATGTGTGGTTTGTGAAAAGAATAGACACGCAATCACACTAGGTGGATCCATGTGTGGTTTATGAAAAGAACAAACATGCAATGACACTGGTGGATCCATGTGTGTTTTGTGAGAAGAACACACATCCAATGACACTGGGTGTGGTTCATGAGAAGAACATACATGCAATGGCACTGGGTGTGGTTCATGAAAAGAACAGAGATGCAATGACACTGGTGGATCCTCATGTGGTTTGTGAGAAGAACACACATCCAATGACACTGGGTGTGGTTCATGAAAAGAACACACATCCAATGACACTGGTGTATCTATGTGTGGTTCATGAGAAGAACATACATGCAATCACAATGGGTGTGGTTCATGAAAAGAACACACATCCAATGACACTGGTGGATCCTTATGTGGTTTGTGAGAAGAACAGACATGCAATGACACTAACCATGGTTCATGAGGAGAACACACATGCAATGACACTGGTGTATCCTTATGTGGTTTGTGAGAAGAACACACATGCAATGACTCTAGCTGTGGTTAATGAAAAGAACACACATGCAATGACACTGGTGGATCCATGTGTGGTTTGTTTAGAGGAACAGACATGCAATGACACTGGGTGTGGTTCATGAAAAGAACAGACATGAAATGACATTGGTGGATCCTTATGTGGTTTGTCAGAAGAACTGACATGCAATGACTAGCTATGGTTCATGAAAAGAACACACATGCAATGACACTGGTGGATCCATGTGTGGTTTGTGAAAAGAATAGACATGCAATCACATTAGCTAGATCCATGTGTGGCTCATGAAAAGAACACACATCCAATGACAGAGGTGGATCCATGTGTGGTTTGTGAGAAGAACACACATCCAATGACACTGGGTGTGGTTCAGGAAAAGAACACTCATCCAATGACACCGATGGATCCTTATGTGGTTTGTGAGAAGAACAAACATGCAATGACTCTAGCTGTGGTTCATGATAAGAACACACATGCAATGATACTGTCGTATCCTTATGTGGTTTGTGAGAAAAACACACATGCAATGACTCTAGCTGTGGTTCATGAAAAGAACAGACATGCAATGACACTCGTGGATCCATATGTGGTTTGTGGAAAGAACAGACATGCAATGACTCTAGCTGTGGTTCATGAAAAGAACACACATGCAATGACACTGGTGGATCCATGTGTGGTTCATGAGAAGAACATACATCGAATGACACTTGGTGTGGTTCATGAAAAGAACACACATCCAATGACACTGGTGGATCCTTATGTGGTTTGTGAGAAGAACAGACATCCAATGACACTGGCTGTGGTTCATGAGAATAACACACATGCAATGACAGTACTGTATCATTATGTGGTTTGTGAGAAGAACACACATGCAATGACAGTACTGTATCATTATGTGGTTCATGAAAAGAACACACATGCAATGACACTGGTGGATCCATGTGTGGTTTGTTTAGAGGAACAAAAATGCAATGACACTTGTGTGGTTCTTGAAAAGAACTTACATGCAATGACACTGGTGGATCCTTATGTGGTTTGTGAGAAGAACCGACATGCAATGACTCTAGCTATGGTTCATGAAAAGAACACACGTGCAATGACACTTGTGGATCCATGTGTGGTTTGTGAAAAGAACAGACATGCAATCACACTTGGTGGATCCATGTGTGGTTCATGAAAAGAACAGACATGCAATGACACTAGTGGATCCATGTGTGGTTTGTGGAAGAACACACATCCAATGACACTGGGTTTGGTTCATGAAAAGAACAACTTCCAATGACACTGGTGGATCCTTATGTGGTTTGTGAGAAGAACAGACATGTAATGACACTGGTTGTGGTTCATGAGAAGAACACACATGCAATGACACTGGTGTATCCTTATGTGGTTTGTGAGAAGAACACACATGCAATGACTCTAGCTGTGGTTCATGAAAAGAACACACATGCAATGACACTGGTGAATCCATGTGTGGTTTGTTTAAAGGAACATACATGCAATGACACTGGGTGTGGTTCATGAAAAGAACAGACATGCAATGACACCGGTGGATCCTTATGTGGTTTGTGAGAAGAACTGACATGCAATGACACCTGTGGATCCTTATGTGGTTTGTGAGAAGAACACACATGCAATGACTCTAGCTGTGGTTCATGAAAAGAACACACATGCAATGACACTGGTGAATCCATGTGTGGTTTGTTTAGAGGAACATACATGCAATGACACTAGGTGTGGTTCATGAAAAGAACACAAATGCAATGACACTAGTGGATCCATGCATGGTGAGAAGAACACACATCCAATGACGCTGGGTGTGGTTCATGAAAAGAACACTCATCCAATGACACCGGTGGATCCTTCTGTGGTTTGTGAGAAGAACAGACATACAATGAAACTGGATGTGGTTCATGAGAAGAACACACATGCAATGAAACTGGTGTATCCTTATGTGGTTTGTGAGAAGAACACACATGCAATGACTCTAGCTGTGGTTCATGAAAAGAACACTTATGCAATGACACTTGTGGATCCATGTGTGGTTTGTTTAGAGGAACATACACGCAATGACACTGGGTGTGGTTCATGAAAAGAACAGACATGCAATGACACTAGTGGATCCTTATGTGGTTTGTGAGAAGAACTGACATGCAATGACTCTAGCTATGGTTCATGAAAAGAACACACATGCAATGACACTGGTAGATCCATGTGTGGTTTGTGAAAATAATAGACATGCAATCACACTAGGTGGATCCATGTGTGGTTCATGAAAAGAACATACATGCAATGACACTGGTGGATCCATGTGTGATTTGTCAAAAGAACACACATCCAATGACACTGGGTGTGGTTCATGAGAAGAACAGACATGCAATGGCACTGGGTGTGGTTCATGAAAAGAACAGACATGCAATGACACTGGTGTATCCTGATGTGGTTTGTGAGAAGAATACACATCCAATGACACCGTGTGTGGTTCATGAAAAGAACACACATCCAATGACACTGGTGGATCCATGTGTGGTTCATGAGAAGAACAGACATGCAATCACACTGGGTGTGGTTCATGAAAATAACACACATCCAATGACACTGGTGGATCCTTATGTGGTTTGTGAGAAGAACACACATGCAATGACTCTAGATGTAGTTCATGAGGAGAACATGCATTGAATGACACTGGTGTATCCTTATGTGGTTTGTGAGAAGAACACACATGCAATGACTAGCTGTGGTTCATGAAAAGAACACACATGCAATGACACTGATGGATCCATGTGTGGTTTGTTTACAGGAACAAACATGCAATGACACTGGGTGTGGTTCATGAAAAGAACAGACATGCAATGACACTGGTGGATCCTTATGTGGTTTGTGGAAAGAACAGACATGCAATGACTCTAGCCGTGGTTCATGAAAAGAACACACATGCAATGACACTGGTGGATCCATGTGTGGTTCATGAGAAGAACACACATCCATTGACATTGGGTGTGGTTCATGAAAAGAACACACATCCAATGACACTGGTGGATCCTTATGTGGTTTATGAGAAGAACAAACATGCAATGACACTGGCTGTGGTTCATGAGAAGAACACACATGCAATGACACTGGTGTATCCTTATGTGGTTTGTGAGAAGAACACACATGCAATGACTCTAGCTGTGGTTCATGAAAAGAACACACATGCAATGATACTGGTGGATCCATGTGTGGTTTGTTTAGAAGAACAGACATGCAATGACACTAGGTGTGGTTCATGAAAAGAACAGACATGCAATGACACTGATGGATCCTTATGTGGTTTGTAAGAAGAACTGACATGCGATGACTCTAGCTATGGTTCATGAATAGAACACACATGCAATGACACTAGTGGATCCATGTGTGGTTTGTGAAAAGAACAGACATGCAATCACACTAGGTGGATACATGTGTGGTTCATGAAAAGAACAGACATGCAATGACACTGGTAGATCCATGTGTGGTTTGTAAGAAGAACACACATCCAATGACACTGGGTGTGGTTCATGAAAAGAACACACATGCAATGGCACTGGGTGTGGTTCACGAAAAGAACACACATCCAATGACACTGGTGGATCCATGTGTGATTTGTGAGAAGAACACACATCCAATGACACTGGGTGTGGTTCATGAAAAGAACACACATCCAATGACACTGGTGGATCCATGTGTGGTTTGTGGAAAGAATAGACATGCAATGACACTGGGTGTGGTTCATGAAAAGAATAGACATGCAATGATACTGGTGGATCCATGTGTGGTTTGTTTAAAAGAACACACATGCAATAACTCTAGCTGTGGTTCATGAAAAGAACAGACATGCAATGACAGTGGTGGATCCATATGTGGTTTGTGGAAAGAACAAACATGCAATGACTCTAGCTGTGGTTCATGAAAAGAACACACATGCAATGACACTGGTGGATCCATGTGTGGTTTGTGAGAAAAACACACATCCAATGACACTGGGTGTGGTTCATGAAAAGAACACACATCCAATGACACTGGTGGATCCTTATGTGGTTTATGAGAAGAACATACATGCAATGACACTGGCTGTGGTTCATGACAAGAACACACATGCAATGACTCTAGTTGTGGTTCATGAAAAGAACACACATGCAATGACACTGGTGGATCCATGTGTGGTTTGTTTAGAGGAATAGACATGCAATGACTCTAGAAGTGGTTCATGAAAAGAACAGACATGTAATGACACTGGTGGATCGATATGTGGTTTGTTTAGAAGAACACACATGCAATGACATTGGTGGATCCATGTGTGGTTTGTTAGAGGAACACACATGCAATGATACTGGGTGTGGTTCACGAAAAGAACAGACATGCAATGACACTGGTGGATCCATATGTGGTTCATGAAAAGAACACACATGCAATGACATTGGTGGATCAACATGTGGTTTATGAAAAGAACACACATGCAATGACACCGGTGGATCCATGTGGTGTATGACAATAACACACAAGCAATGAACTCTAGTGGGTCCATGTGGTTTATGAGAAGAACGGACATCCAATGAACTCTAGTGGATCTAGCTTGGCATAATTTGATGTATGCCATGATGTATTTAATTGTGCAAGACACTCTCTTTCCCTTTTTATACTACTAAGTTTTGCCCCCCTCTCTCTATCTTTCATAGAAGCCCAAACCTGTGCTCACTCTATCTACTACTCCCTGATTAGTTGTCACAGTTGTCACGCGGATCGTGCGCACCAATCATTGATTCTGTGTGATCCAATGATGATCGTTGCACACGTCGTGCCCTTCATAGTACAGCGTGAGACAGCACAAACGTCTCCCTCAGCGAGACTTCTACAAGAAGGAACACGAAGCCGTCCATGGAAAAAGTCAAATCGAGCGGTCATGTCATGTTTAATCAAGTCTGAAAAGACTACTAATGCTACTACTACGCCACAACACATGCGTCATCGAGTGCACGGTCGTCGATGGACAGCTGCAATTTATTGCCACTTGATTTTAATAAGACATATCCCATTTTTTACGCAACGGCTCTCAATCTCACTTCCAACTGGGCCCCACCGTAAGAAGCTTGCATGCGCTAGTTGGAGGCCGAAGAGCTGAGATCGACGAGACCTAACGTATCTGCCTTCATCGAGTCACTCGCAGCCATCAACACATCCCTCTACCCGATCTAGCACAACCCCACAAATCTCGCCGTACAGCCACCTACCTTCCCCTCTACATTTCCAATTTTAACTATCGCCAATTTTAGGGCCGTGTCAAACTTCGTACATAGAAATTGTGTATGCGCCCTTTGCATGCGACACAATACAGAACTGCTATGCATGGCCCGGGAAAAAAAGTGACGTACCGTGCGCGTGTCATGGTGCACGATGCAGTAGACTGCACGGCGCGTTGCACGATGGTGCAACGAAACGTGCCTTGCTTCCATCCACCTTAACTATAGAGCCCCTCTCCGCACACCCACTCTCACTCTCGCTCACTCACCCCACGCAACCCTCTCCACTGTCCCACCAGCATATGCAAACTCTCGAGAATACCCTGTCCGTGCCGGCGATGGTGGAGGAGGATATGGTGCCCATCGTCGCCTCTGAGGCCACCGGTGAGGAGGCCCCTGTCTCCTCGCCGGTCCCCCTCGACGCATTGAAAGCAGCCGCCGACCCCATCCAGGCCCTAGTCGAGCCATCGATGGAAGCCGCCGTTCCCGTCTAGGCCCCCGTCCCCGCTACCGATGTATGTAGCCGCCGACGAGGCCCTCGTATCCTTGCCGGTCCCCCTCGACGCATTGAAAGCAGCCGCCGTCCCCGTCCAGGCCCAGTCGAGGCATCAATGGTAGATGTCGTTCCTGTCCAGGCCCCTGTCCCCGCTACCAACACAGTCGCCGAAGAGGATCCCCCCACCGGCAAGGAGGCTCCCGCTGGTCACAAGCAGATCCAGCACTTCATGGGCACCTACGATCTAGATAAGTACATCGCTCCGCTGAACCCCTACGACATCGGCATCGACGACCATGGTCGGAGGTAACTAGGGTTTGCTCCACTCCCCTGGTTCTTCTACCATTCCCATCGTTGGATGCTAGATCTTGGTTTATTAGGATTTGCTTGTTCGCATTTCGATTGCTCGATCTTCTTACATCATCTACTCCCCCATTTCCTTTTCTTCCAATAGGTTTCCGACAACGACGTCTGCAGCGATGACGAGTCCATGCACACCAAGACTCATCAGGTGCTGAGGAGGCTACGGGCCGACCAGTACGACGCCTTCTTCAGGGGAGGCCCCTGGCGCTGCCCCTTCTGCAAGGGGATTGCCTTCTGCTGGGTGACTCTCGCTGGCACTGACTTCAACTCCTTACTAAAGCATGCAGAGGCCCTGGGCTCCGGCATCCACAAAGGCGGAGAGCGCGAGACCGTGAACGTCAACGCCTACATCGCTGAACACTGGGCTCTCGCCATTCACCTCCGAAACCTCCAACGGATGGCCATCAAAGAGGGTCGCATGCCTCCAATCAGGCCCAAGGCCCCCAAGATCAAGGGACTAGGCATCAAGAAGTGGAGGAAGCGCCAGAGGAAGGAGGCGGAGGCGCGGGCGCATGAATGAGGGGTTGAATGTGTCTGCTGCTGCTAAGCAGCTTCTTTTGGTTTTCTATATTTTGCTTGCATCCTATTTCTAGCTGAATGCATCGAACCTCGTTAAGCAACCTACTTTTTATCGCTATATCCTATTTAGATACGCACAACTATATCTACATTTGTTTTGTTTTCTGAATGAATGTATTCTGCCTGGTGTGATTTGCTGCTCTAGATTTGCTACCTAATCGACAAAAAGAGGTCCAAAAGGGAACAAATTATCAAAGTGAGAATCTTCTCTAGATTTGCTACCAATTTAGGCAAAATAAAACATATCTGGTTAGCGAGAGAGGAAAAGGGTACTCTTTCAAATTGCCAATTAACGAGCTACCATCTCGACAAGCTATAAGACACATACATAAACATAACACAAAGAGGGTTAAATTTATTTAACTACTCTCACTTGAGGCGCTAGACATCTTGATAAGATAAATTAGTTCCACAAAATAGAAACATAACACTGAGAAGTAAAATTTAATTCACTTCTCATCAGCCCACTTGAGGCGCTTGCCATCGTTCCTAGGCGACCAACTGCGATCATTCCAGGTACTCCACAGCTCATGATATGCTTCGTCCCACCTAGGATCTGACTTCCCTTCCCTATCTTCAGTGTCCTGCGACACAATTAGCGGTGCATCACAGACATGATTGTTGCCGCTAGAAGATGCCACCTCTCTGTTTGTTGCTTCAGCTGCAACCCCTCTGTCAGCTGCTTTAGCTTCAGCTGCAAGCTCTCTTCCAGCTGCTTCTGCAGCCTCTCTGTCAGCTGCTTCAGATGCAGCCATTTCCTTTGCATATGCAGCTTCAAACTCATCTATTCTGCATTTTCTACAAAGGGCTCCCCTAAGCTCATCTCCCCTCTTGCAAATAGGGCAAAACACGAGGTAACATAGAAAAAATGGATCTTCTTGTACAGCTGGTAGGTCACGTAAGCATCTATGGCTGCATACTTTAGGTTTATATCAGACAACGGCCACTCGTCCTAGAAATTGTGCTTATCCGTAGGGAAATATGCCTTCATTCTGTCATACGACTCATCGAGGATTCTAGTTGCGAGTGATGCCATTCCATCCTTCCTCGAGCCCCCTAGGATCTTGACAAGACTCTGAATGTCGATCCAGTTGTGCGCAGGAATTATAATTCCCTCTTGATAAAATTTCAAAAAATCAATTGTATTGTCGACAGTGTAGAAAACAATTCCATTTTCTACAAGGAACTGGCACAGCGCCGGACAATTCCTGTCAGTCCTGAAAGTATGTAGTTTTTCATCACCAAAATTTGTAACTACAAATATTTTGTCAATGCAATATCATCATCTGAATATAATTTTGAAAAGTTTAGTAAATGCAAGATCAAGACTCTCAACATTGTCTTGTCATAATTTATTTGGTCCTAAATAAAATCCAGTAGTTGCAAGATGAGCAAGTGGATAAAGAACAAGAGGAGAAAACCCTAAAAGCGGTTAGCTACAGAGAGAAGATCTACAAACCGGGAGAGGTGGTAGACGAGGACGTGTTTCCGCATGGCCAGTTGAACGACGGCGACTTCACTCCCTTCATACGGGTGCTCCAGGGTGTACTCCAGGTCCAATCCCACAAACTTGTCCTTGTATTTCTCAAGCCAACCCTCGTACATCCTCAGGACTCACACCACTATCTCCTCCTTGTTGGTATAGACAACGTCTATCTTCTTATTTTCATGGGTAGTGAAGCTTGTCTCTCGAGTGCGATGATCTTCCATGGCGGCAAGGAGAAGACGGGAAGAAGACAGATGACAGGAAGAAGAAGAGTGGTTTCTGCGAGGCAGGGGAACGGTGGAACCGTCAATGCGCTTTTAAGGTAGTGGTTAACGATGGGGACGGAAGTCCAAGGAGAGACGCTGGCGGTGGCCGTTCCAGCTTCTGAGTAAACAAAAAATAATTATAACGCCGATACATGTGCCCTGTTTTGTCAAGTCAATACACTGGGCAGGGGGTGTTGTCCTATCCATTGTGCCAGCACTGCAAGCCTACATGACAGCCACCCTGCCTAAGCGATGGGAGCGACATAACAACGAGAACTGATAGGGGGGCCCAACTTGATGGCCGTTAGCCTAATATTTTGTATTGAAACGTAAAGTTGAATTCATGCCGAAAAAGACCCTCTGAGTATTTGGCACGCCGACTTTGGGCAACACAGCTGATTGTAAGCAACTTGGGTACCACGTTGCCTAGACACCCCAACTTTCGGGCCGCAAAATGATATTCTCACAATAGACCCCTAATGTCTCGTCCAAGCTACCCCAATCATAGCGGAGGAAATGTGAAGCTCGGAGGAAACCACAACAACAACCCCGGCCACTCCAACAACTTCAACCGTGCACCACCCAAGTCCAACAACAACAACAATACTCCCCCAAGGACTAGAAGCAATGCCGTGCCTGTTGCATCCAAAGACAAGTCCCAGATTACTTGTTTTGAGTGTGGAGTCAAGGGTCACTACTCCAATGAGTGTCCCAAGAATCTTGCAGCCACCACCAATGTGAATGCCCCAGCTCAGCAGCAACGCCGTGTTTAGCCTGGAAGAAGATTTTCCCCAGGGAATTCGCTCAACCGCAATAGCCGTCTACTCCACATGAATGCTGAAGAAGCCCAAGAAGCACCAGATGTCGTGCTGAGTATGTTTTCTGTTAACTCAGTATTAGCAAGAGTGTTGTTTGATTCTGGAGCATCGCACTCATTTGTTACAGAAGAATTTTCATGTACTAGTAAGATTCAACCAACAAAATTGAAGCATATTATGATAGTTCAAATTCCTAGTTCAACCCCCAAAGCTAGAAAAATTTGCAAGGCTGTACCTATCAGAATCCATGGAATTGATTTCTATGCCAATCTAATAGTACTTGGAACCAAAGGTTTGGAAGTAGTACTAGGAATGGAATGGATGTCGAAACATAAAGCATTGATCGACTGTGCCAAGAAAGCCATCACCATGACCAGTACCCCTGGAGTATCAGTAGAGCATGTATCTAAAATCTTGCCCCGCCAATTCAAATGCAACAAGAGTCTAGACCTACCCACCATAGACCAAGTTAGAGTAGTCTGTGAATACCCCGACGTATTCCCAGATGAATTGCCCAGTATGCCCCCAGATCAGGATATCGAGTTCATTATTCAACTAATTCCTAGAACTGGACCCATAGCTCAGAGACCTTATATCATGAACCCATCAGAGTTAGTGGAGCTAAAGAAACAACTTGATGCTATGCTGGAGAAAGGCTTGATTCAACCAAGTGCGTTACCATGGAGATCACCTGTTTTGTTTGTCGATAAGAAGGATGGAGGTAACTGTTTGTGCATGGATTACCGGAAGTTGAATGATGTCACCATCAAGAACAAGTACCCACTGCCCAAGATTGAGGATCTGTTTGATCCGTTGACTGGTGCCAGAATATTCTCTAAGATTGATCTTAGGACTGGTTATCATCAACTCAAGATTCATGCAACGGATATTCCAAAGACCATCTTTACCACCAGATATGTATTGTATGAGTATACAGTCATGTCTTTTGGATTAACCAATGCCCCCGCTTATTTCATGAATCTCATGAATAAGATTTTTATGATCTTTCTAGATAAGTTTGTCGTTGTGTTTATCGATGATATTCTTATCTATTCCAAGTCAGAAGAAGACCATGAGCAACATCTGAGAATCATTTTCTAAACCCTCAGAGAGCATCAATTGTATGCCAAGTTTAGCAAATGTGAGTTTTGGCTGAAAGAAGTAGGATTCCTCGAACATATTGTGTCAGTAGGAGGAGTCACTGTTGATCCTGCCAAGATCAAAGATGTTGAAGAATGGGAAGCCCCAACCACTCAAACCCAAGTCCGTGCATTTATCGGATTAGCGGGATATTACTGCAAGTTCATAGAAGGATTTTCGAGCATCGCAAGACCGATGACCCAATTATTGAAGAAATATAAGAAGTTTGAATGGACCGACAAATGTGAAGCAAGTTTCCAAGAGCTCAAGAACAGATTGATTTCAGCCCCAATATTAATTATGCCAGATATCAAGAAGCCTTTTGATGTGTATTATGATGCATCCAAGATTGGTCTCGGATGTGTGTTGATGCAAGAAGGCAAAGTCATCGCATATCTATCCCGACAACTGAAGCAGCATGAGCAAAACTACCCTACTCATGATCTTGAACTAGCAACTGTAGTTTTAGCATTGAACACCTAGTTTCATTACCTTATGGGTAACCGCTGTGAGATTTATTCAGATCACAAGAGCTTGAAGTATATTTACACTCAGAAGGAGCTGAATATGAGGCAAATGAGATGGATAGAGTAATCAAGGATTATGACCTTGACATTCACTATCACCCCGGCAAAGCCAATGTGGTAGCGGATGCTCTTAGCAGATTGCCATGTAGGTTAAACACCATGATTAAAGAAGCCCAGCCAAGTTTGCATGAGGAGTTGGAGTATTTTAGAACAGAGCTAGTTAGCAAAGGATTTTTAGCTAGCATTGAACTGCAACCCACTTTGATTAGCCAAATCAAGGAAGCCCAAAAGGGAAATGCAAGTATCGACGAAATCAAGCATCGTATTGGTACAAGAAAGGTGCCTGGATTCACCAAAGATGAAGAAGGATTTTTGTGGTACAAAGGACGTATCTGTGTGCCAGCAGATTCGGAGTTGAAGCAAGTTATCATGCAAGAAGCTCATGATACTCTTTATTCTATCCACCCCGGAGGAACGAAGATGTATCAGGATTTGAAGGAGCAATTTTGGTGGCACAAGATGAAGAGAAAAATCGGAAGCTAGATCGCCAAGTGTGATATCTGTCAAAGAGTCAAAGCGGAACATCAGAGACCCGCAGGACTGTTGCAACCATTGCAGATTCCGGAATGGAAATGGGATTCCGTTGGAATGGACTTTATCACGGGTTTGCCTACATCTAGGAGGGGAAATGACTCAATTTGGGTCATAGTTGATAGACTGTCTAAGGTAGCCCATTTTATACCTGTCAAGACAACCTACCAGAGTTCAAAGCTAGTAGAGATGTACATTGCTAGAATTGTCAGTTTGCATGGAACCCCCAAGACCATAGTGTCGGATCGAGGAACCTAGTTTACCTCGAGATTTTGGCAGAAAGTCTAAGAAGGATTAGGGACCAAGTTGAATTTCAGCACAGCTTATCACCCGCAGACCAATGGACAGACTGAAAGAGTCAACCAGATCTTAGAAGATATGTTGAGAGCTTGCGTGTTAGAGTATGGATCAAAATGGGAAGATCGTCTGCCTTTCACAGAATTATCATACAACAACAGTTATCAAGCCAGTTTGCAAATGGCCTCATTTGAATTTCTGTATGGAAGAAAGTGCCGTACCCCTTTGAATTGGTCGCAAGTAGGAGAGAGCTAGATTTTTGGACCCGACATCCTACGAGAAGCCGAAGAGAAGGTTCACAAAGTCCGTGAGCACCTCAAGACCACCCAATCCAGACAGAAGAGTTATGCTGACAAGAGACGTAGAGACCTGACTTTCAATGTCGGAGATTTTGTGTATCTCAAGGTTTCGCCGTTGAAAGAAATGCAGCGTTTTCAGTTGAAAGGAATGTTAGCTCCCAGATGTATTGGACCCTTCAAGATTCTGAATTGCCGAGGAGAAGTATCTTATCAACTGGAACTGCTAGAGCAGATGTCAGCCATCCATAATGTATTCCATATCTCGTTACTTTGCAAATGCTTAGAAGTTCCGGAGAAGACCGAAGTGTTCAAGAATATTGATCACCGAGCCATTGATATCAACAAGGATCTGACGTATCGTGAAGTGCCCATCCTTATCTTGGAAGAAGCTATTTCTCAAGATCCAATGGAGCAATCATACCGAAGGAGAAGCTACCTAGGAGCAAGAAGATTACATTAGGACTGAGTTTCCAGATCTCTTTAGTTCCTAGTTTTTCTTAAATCTTGGGACAATATTTTGTTTAAGGGGGGAAGGTTTGTAACATCCCAAATCTTTAATGAAGGTTATCAAGTTCCTAATCACCCAATTCAGAGTTAACAAAAACTTTTATTAAAGAAAAGGCATATGAATGCATGTGTGTTTGCATTAGTGTAGAATTGTTTGAAAATGCCATGCTTGTTTGTTCTAAATGTATTGAAATGGTTCAAAGGTGAATGCCACATCATCTATACCATTTACAAAAAATCCAAAGAAAAAGAAATCAAATAAGATTAAATAAGACAAATGGTCATTTTGACAATTTTAATCCACTAGGCCACTTTAGGTGTTCCTAGAAGTCAATTCCTAACAGAAACAATTCTAGATCTTTTCACCCCTTACTAGACCAAGTAAAAATGTACCAAGGCCCACTTTACAAACTTACAAAAACATTTAGCCACTCAATTTAAATGACATTTGAAAATTGAATCCAATACATATGTGAAGATCCTCATTTTTCAAAAACACATCAAATGAATTCACCTTGGCAATCCCAAGCAAACCTAGTCTCTCAAGCTTAATACTAGACCACTCAAAAAATTTGAAACAAAAATTCAAATATAAATTTCTGTCGGCCATTTCATCAAACACTTGGTGATCATAGATTTAGCTGCCAAACTTTTACTATTCTTGATCAATGCTTTGTCCACCATTTTCCCCCATTACACTCCCCTTGTCCCCTCTAGTCCCATCCAGCACCCTAGCACCACTCCCCATTGCTGTTTGCGCCAGTACCGAGCCACCCCAAGCAGCACTTCGCCGGTCGACCATGGACTGCTCAGCTCGGAGCGCCCCGCTCTCTCTCGCCATGTCTAGGAGGTAGCCACCAATGCGACGCCCCTCTCTATCCCTTCCCCGAGCGCTGCCAGGCCGTGGACCACCGCAGCACAGCCGCGCCCAGTGCGTCTGCGCCATGCTGAGCACACGCCAGAGCGCCGCGCCCGACCAGCTAGCATAGACCGCGCCTTGACCGCAGCTCGCGCACACTGCTTCACTACGATCCCAGGAATCGCCTATACATGCCCGTTCGCCGTCGCACGACCAGTAGCCACTGTGCGCCACATCGAGCACCCGTTGTCTCCGCCCAGAGCGCGGACGCTCCCGACTAAATGCGACCGCCCCTTGCCATGCCTTTAAGCCAGAGAAGACCACCAGGGAGCACTACATCGACTGCCGCCCTTAGCCATGCCGATAGCAGCCTGTAGACGCGTCGCTGACGGAGCCCGACCATGCCATGCTGCTCCCTTCATCGAGCTATAAAAGGAGGCCCTCTCCACCCCATTTCTGCACACCATCTCACTCCCCTCTCACCGCTGATCCTCCACACACCATCCCCGGTGTGTGGGGAGCTGTAGTTCGCCGGAATTTCGCCAGAGCTTGCCGTAGCAGAGGAGAAGAGGCGCCGTTGATTGGAGATGCCCCAGGAGCCGCCGCGACCACGCCTCGAACCACCGTCGTCTACCAGCCCGAACGCCCCCGTCGCTGAGCCTAGCTGGAGCCCTAGTGAGCTCCCATGTACCCCCACCATGCCGTGTTAGGGTTCGTTCTCGCCCGAGCTATTCACCGAAGACGATGAACCACAACCGTAGATCTTGTTCTAATCGTAGCGCTGAGAGTGTCCTATACTGCTTCACGTTGGATTTTATACTAAATTAGAAAATACTAATTTAAATCTATGGGCTAGCGCTGGAAAGGAAATGGGCCGGCCTAGCTGCACTGCGCGGGCCCATTGGATTTAAATCATTGGGAGTTAGATATAATCTATAGCAAAAATAACAAGGCAAAGACTTTTGTAACTTCAAACATTTTTCAAAAATCAACCATAATAGCTTTTGAGTTGATTTCAACTCTCAAAAATCAGATTTGACAATACCTATCTGAATATGTAATAATATTTAGGTTTGCATACAGTGACTTTGGACTAGTACCAAAATAATGCTATATAGGCATTTCTAGTCACTTTAAATCTATTAAATGATAATCTTAAACTTTATAAAATATGAGAAACCTTTTAAATCACATCCCCATGTATTAGAATATGTGGTGATGACATGTGTCAACATGATCCCATATTTTAATTAGAGAATATTAAATCTTAATTAATTTCAATGAGTAGAAATTACTTTTCTCAAATAAAATAAATGAAACTAGTTCTTTAAACCTTGTGATGAGTGTGATGATGCTAGATCATCAAGTTTGAACCTTAGTGTGCTTAGTTAAGTATTGTTTGGTGATTGCGTATCCCGTATTCATTTATAGACGATAGTACCGACCAAGTCTATGAGGAGGAGGAGTTCTACCCCGAGGAAGACGAAGAGAACTTCAATCATTGCACCAATCAAGGCAAGCTATTATTGGCAAGCTATTATTAGCAAGCCATCACTAGATACAAGTTAACCTAAGCAAGATGCCTTAGACATGCTTGGTTATACATTTTTATTTATACCCATCCTAAGTTTTACTTGCAAGCTTTAATCTTTTACTTTACCAAAGTTTCTTTACCTTTAAGTAATGCTTTGTGAGATTTTGGAAAGTAGTATAGATAGCATAAAGAATATAAAACTTGACCTATACTATATGTCATTCTACGGCATGAGATTAAGATTAGTGATGACCCACAAGTATAGGGGGTGTATCGCAGTATTTTCGAGGGAAGTGAAACCCAATTTATTGATTCGACACAAGGGGAGCCAAAGAATATTTATAAGCCTTAACAACTGAGTTGTCAATTCAGCTACACCTGGAAACAATCTTGCTCACAGCAGTTTATCAGTAGTAACAGTTTTGTAGTAGGAATAGTAAAGTAGCAGCAGTAGTGAAGTAAAGACAGTAGTAACAATAGCAGTAAACAGTAGGATTCGAGTGCGGTAGGCATAGGGATGGATGGACGGGCGTTGCATGGACAAGACAATTCACATGGCAATCAGATCTTAGGGCAATTGCAGATAAATATGATAAAGCATCGAAGTACTAGATAATCCTAGACATGTGTCCCATATATAGTCATACGTGCTCGCAATGAGAACTTGCACAACATGTTTTGTCCTGCCAGCCCGTTTGCAGCGGGGCCTCAAGGGAACTACTGGCAATTAAGGTGATCCTTTTAATAGAGCACCGGAGCAAAGCATTAACACTCCGTGAACACATGTGATCCTCACATCAAAGCCATTCCCTCCGGTTATCCCGATTTCTGTCACTTGAGGGCCATTGGTTCCGGACAACAACGTGTGTATACAACTTGTAGGTAAGACCAAAAACAATAATATCATAATGAATCAATAACATGTTCAGATCTGAAATCATGGCACTCGGGCCCTAGTGACAAGCATTAAGCATAACAAGTCGCAACAAAGTCAAAAAGCACTAATAGAAGATACTAGGCACCATGCCCTAACAATCTGATGCCATTACATGAACGATCTCATCCAATCCCTACCATCCCCATAGCCTACAGCAGGGGATTACTCACTCATAGATGGGGGAAACATGGATGGTCGATGGAGAAGCGATGGTGATGATGATGGCGATGATCTCCTCCAATTCCCTGTCCCGGCAGGGTGCCAAAACGGAGTTTTTGGTTCCGAATCGTGGAATCTGGTGGTGGCGGCGAAGCGGAAATCCTTCTGGAAAAACGTCGAACCCCCCTGAGTTTTTAGGTTAGAAGGAATCTTATAGGCGAAGAGGGAGACCGAGGGGGTGTCTAGGGCGGCCAGACCACCCCCTGGCGCGGCCAGGCCTAGCCCACGCGGCTAGGTGGTATGGCCTGGGCCCAGTCCCCCTCCGTCTCATATTCTGGATATGGGAGTCTTCTGGTGAAATAGGATTTTTGGCATATTTTCCGGGATTTTTCTTGATAGTTGATTTTCTGCACAAAAACTAAACACCAAGGCAATTCTGCTGAAAACAGCGTCAGTCCGTGTTAGTTGCATCCAAATCACACAAGTTTAGAGGAGAAACAATGGCAAAGGTGTTCAGGAAAGTAGATACGTTTTGGACATATCAACTCCCCCAAGCTTAGCTTATTGCTTGTCCTCAAGCAATTCAGTTGAAAACTGAGTGCGATAAAAGAACTTTCACGAACACATTTGCTTCATATGATGTATATATTCTCAGCATGTGATCAACTACTTAGACAATTCATAATAAGGAGTATGCAACTAAGTTTACTTAATAGGCATTGCAAGCTATGAAGAGATTCCAACTCAAAAATAATAAGTAGCATGAAACATAAACATAAGCAACATTGCAATGCTCATAACAAGGTATGATAGAGTGGTATCTCGCTTGCCTTTGATTATGAGCCAAGGCACCTCTGAAGTTCAGGTGAAGACTAGAAGTAAATATATCAAAGATACAAGCATCAAAGTCATAACACAAATAATCAAGTTTTGAGACAAGCACATCACACTAAGAATGACAACTATGCTCTCAGGAAGGTGCTCATAGAATAGGTGGAGACTCAACAAGGAAATGAAAAGGTTTTGAATAGTTTGAAAGGCTTCCAAATGCTGAAAGTATGGTACTCATTAGCTTTGAGCTCTCATTGCCCCTATCATAAGCATCTTTAATATGGTTAAGGTGAAAGTGATGTCCAATCTGAGTTATATGCCCGACAGACTATAAACTGGAAATCTCATGTCCCTTGAGTATGAGGGCCGCTCCTCATGCTACTCAACTTTAGTTACCGGTAAGTTCTTGTCATCGTAAATACGTGCGTATCATAGAGAACCGCCAACGGGGTACCCCTTGCCCGATGATATGGAAGAATCCCCATATCAAAATGACAAGGCAAGAAGACAATGAGTATCTCAGCAATCTTCTTATTTACCATGGGAAAATGGTGCTTTTTTTTCTCTCTTTCCTCTTTTCTCAAATATCTTTTTTTTCTTTTTCTCAATAGCTATCTCGCTCTTTTGTTTATAAGAAGAATGCTTCATAGATACTTATTATGGTTACACTGCAGGTTTCCACCATGACAGCATGGATTAGACCGGCGGCCCAGGCATTTCTCTAACACACATATATAACTCCATGGACTTATAAGCTCCCCTTTTATTTCACACCGACGACATCCACAAACAAAAGAGCATGGTATCAACTGGGTATATATTTACAGGTGTTGAAAGCGTTCCCCGTGACAGCACAGTTTTGCTAATCTCCAGCCTATAATTTACAAGCATATAACTTTCATGGACAGTCACAATGGTTCAGGTTTATTAGGTGCAGGAAATAAAGTGTGCCATCAAGTTCGTGAGAGCTTTACTAACTTACTTTCTCATCACAAGCAAACATTTTATTCGGAAGAAAACAAGGCATATTGAATATGCACGGAAATAGAAAATGATGCTAATAGGTAGGTATGGTGGACACTTTTGGCAATATTTGGTTTTAGGGAGTTGGAAACACGAGTAAGACATACTCAGTGTAAGCGAAGGCTAGCAATAGTAAGGGAGGGACAAACGAGAGAGCAATAGCTATCATAATCATGCTTGCAACAAAACAGGACTAAACATGGCATGAGAGTGATTCAAGAACCTCAAGGCAAAATAATTCATCGAGGCTTAACTGATTATTTCAGTCATATGCATGCGTGAGCATGTGCCAAGTCAATTCAAATGAAACATTCAGAGGAGGATACCACGGTGTCATACCAAGTTATGAATAGAGTAATGCAAGCAAACATTCATATGACATGCTACAAACTATTAGCAAGCTGGGACTAATCATATGAAAGCAAGAACTACTAAGCATCCATGAATAACATACACCCTACATGAACAGACTAAGCATGCCCACAATGACGAGTATATGTACAAAAATGAAAACAAATAGAGTTCGTTACCAGCCTCTTACCACACCTCAAGTTGTCATTAATCCTCATTATTGCCCTTCACTTGTGTGGCTTGAATAATAGTATGAAACCAAATCCCACTAAGAACTGCTGAACCCTGCAACAAACTCACAAAAGCAAAGAAGAACAACAAATATTTTTGGTGTTTTCGATTTTTAAAACAAGAACCAAAAAGGAAGAACAAGCAAAGCAAAATCTTTTTGGGTTTTTCGAATAGTTCAAACAAAGCAAAAAGGAAAAAAGCAAACCAAGGCAACAAGAAAGAAGCAAACCAAAGAGAAACAACAGAAATATTTTTGGTCTTTTTGTGTTTTAGAAAGCAAAAGCAAAGAAAGAACGAAAACTAAAAGGAGAACGAAACATGAATATACAAAGTACCGACACAAAATGATATGGAGATGAGTGCGATGCCGGCGTACCCCCCCAAGCTTAGGCTTTTGGCCTAAGTGGGTATCAATCCAGATACGAGTAAGGGTTCCAAGCAGGCGGGTCATTGTAAGAATGATCGTAGTTAGGCCCGTGGGAAGAAGAAGAAGCTCCCCAATCATAGGTAGGCTGCTGATATGAAGACCCCCCCTCATTCGAGGGCTGGACCGAATCATCTGTGACTTCCCTTCTAGTATGCTGCTCCTGTTGGGAGAGCTCTCCCAAGTGCGTATCAAGCTCCTCCTCTGCGAGGGACCATCCTACCCTGTTATCAAGGTTAAACAAAACAGGTGCAGGCAAAAGAACAACACGCTCGGACTTGCTCCTTCTCCAACCAGCTTTGAGAAAGGTTATTTCATAAGACAACTCACTCAAACTAGCCCACGAGGAAACAAATTTATGCTGTATCATGGAATTAAGATCAAGCCTTTCTATGGGAAACTGTAGGTCTAGATGATGAGGCACTAAACCATGTGATGCTAGTAAACGAGAAGCAATGAGGCCCCCACAAATTCCATCTTTCTTGTGGTTAGCAGCAAGACGGAAGGCTATCAAAGCACCTAAGTTGTAAGACCTATCTCATTTAAGAGTAGCAGAGATGAATGCTAGATCATATGAAGATACTTATTGGTAGTTTTCCTAGCAAGAACACACTTGGCAATAACGTAGGCAAAGTAGCGAATGGAGGGGAGATGAATGTTACGTATTTTCCCGCTCTCCTTCGAGAAGCTGCTCCCTTGGCAAATCTCTACGTACAAGTCCATGAGTGGTGCAGGTCGCTCCTTAATCCTTCCACATGATCCCCACTGAGGTACCTTAATAGCTGCACAAAAATCATTAAGAGAAAGGTCGACAACTATATTATAAATTTTGTAGTGGACCATGGAGTTAGGCAAAGAGTAACTAAACTGAAAGTCCTACACTACAGACATCGTTAGTTTAACAAATTGACAAGGTTCATCTTCCAAAAAGTGCTCCAATCCTGCATTATCAACCAAAGTATGGAAGTCCTGGGAAATTCTTGCAGCTCACATGAATTTGGAGCATGGATAGATGGAGGGAAAAACTTCCTCTTCTCGTTGAACCTTCATAACCTCAGGCACCCTCAGTTCATGTTGGTTTAGTTGATGCTCATTCATCTTCTATTCTGAAATTTAAACATCTATTAAACAAGTGATTGCAAAGTGAATATAATGAAAGGAACTACTCATAGGGACTTGTAAGAGGCCTAAACATGCATCAAAACTATATCTCTAAGCATCAAACAAGCTTACAAGCTCTCATAACCTGTCACCTACAGCAGGAAAATACTCAAGATATAAACCACTAAACACAAATCTACTTCGACAAGCGGAGGAGTCACATACCAGAGAACAAATGCTCTAAATTTCAGCAGCAAAGATGGACTGAGCAAGGAGACCGAAAAAACGAGGGCAAGCACAACAAGAACGCGATTTTGAGCAATGAACTGGTGTCTACTTGGGAGAGAGAAGAAAGTGGCAAGTGAGAGAGTGAGTGGAGGGCCAGGGGTGGCCCACACCATAGGTTGGCGCGCCCTAGGGATGGTCGCGCCACCAGGTGGTGTGCCTGCCTGGTGGGCCCCCCTGGTGCCTTCCAGGCACTCCTCTGCCCCTTTTTTGACGTAAAAATTTAATATGATTTTTCTGGAATTTTTTGAGACACTTTATTTTTGGGCAATTTTCAGGTACAGATTAATGATTTTCTGACAGACAGTTTTTTTTTGGAATGATGCAATGACAAAACAAGGCTAGAACTACATAAGTTCTAAGACACTCTAACATGCAAGCAACTAACAACCGAAAAGAAAACTAAACGAGAGAAAAAACTAAAGTGGAAAGAATAAAAGTAAGCGGAGATAATCATGGTGAAAACATTGTTTTGTTCAAAGAAATCCTTTTGTTAACAAGGTTGATCAAGTATTGTTACCAAAACAATTTTATATGAAACAAAACTTTGTATTCCACTAATGATTATGTTACCTCAACCTTGATAGCAATGGTCCCAATCATAATAGTTTCCAATTTTTCTCTTGGTATGGGACAATATATTTCTCCAACTTGAATGCCATCAACATGTTCAATTGAATTTAAACCATAAGTCCTATCAATCTTCTTGGGGAAATAGACAGTATGTTCCTTTTCATTAACATTGAAGGTCACCTTTCCTTGATTACAATTAATAACAGCTCCTATAGTATTAAGAAAAGGTCTCCCAAGAATAATAGACATATTATCATCTTCAGGCATTTCAAGCACAACAAAATCAGTTAATATCAAGCAATTATGAGCCACTTGAACAGGGACATCCTCACATATACCAACAGGAATAGTGGTAGATTTATCAGCCATTTGCAGAGATATATCAGTTGGTATTAGTTTTTCAAGTTGAAGTCTCTTGTAGAGAGAGAAGGGCATAACACTAACTCCAGCTCCCAAATCACACAAAGCAGTTCTAACATAATTATTCTTAATAGAGCAAGGAATAGTTGGAACCTGGGTCTCCAAGTTTCTTTAGAACCTTACCACTAAAGGAATAATTAGCAAGCAAAGTAGAAATTTCTTCATTAGGGATCTTCCTTTTATTCGAGACAATATCCTTCATATACTTTGAGTAAGGAGGCAATTTAATAGCATCAGTCAAAGGAATTTGCAAGAATAAAGGTTTCATCCACTCACAAAACTTATTATAGTGTTCATCTTTCTTTGACTTGTGTTTCTTATCAGGGAAAGGCATAGGTTTTTGGACTCAAGGCTCTCTTTCACTACCATGTTTCTTAGCAACAAAATCTTCTTTAGTGTATTTAGTATTCTTAGTGTGCTTTTCAGGTTCTTCTTCAACTTTTTCTTCATTAGGAACTTCGTTTTCTTCATTACCACTTTTGGTTTCAACATTAGAGATAGATATACTATTAGGATCTATAGCAGGTTCAGAGGGTTCTACAATAGTTTTATGTTTCTTTTTTCTTTTCTTACGAGTAGTACCACTATTTTCAGCTTGTTGAGAATCCTGCTCGATTCTTTTGGGATGCCCCTCGGGATATAGAGGATCCTGGGTAGCAGCACCACTTCTAGTTCTAATTTCATAAGCATGTTTTTCTTTAGCAGCGTTAACTAGCAAGTCTTTTTGCACTTTAATAAGTTGATCTGTTTGAGTTTGAACCATTTGAAAATGTTTAACAATCATTTTAACATCATTAGAGGTTCTTTCCACAATATATTTTAACTCAACAATAGCTCTAGTGTTTTCCATTAAATGATTTTGCACCCTTTTATTAAAATTATCTTGTTTAACAATAAAGATATTGAATTCTTCTAAGCATTGATCAGGTGGTTTAGAGTGAGGGATATCACCTTCATCAAAGTGTTGGAGAGAGTGTACCTCAATAGTGGATGAGTGGGGAATTGGCTTACATAATTCTTCTATAGGAGGTAAATTCTTGACATCTGCAGCTTTAATTCCCTTCTCCTTAAGACATTTCTTAGCTTCCTTCATAACTTCATCACTCAATTCAATAACTCCCCTCTTCTTAGATGATGGTATAGGCGTCGGTATAGCTGGTTCAGGTACAATTGTTTCAGGTATAGCTGGTTCAGGAGGAGTCCAATCTTCATAGTTCTTGCTTATTTTAGCCATTAATTCCTCAGCTTCTTTGGGAGTCCTATTCCTGAAAACACAATCATCACAACTATCTAGGTATGTCCTAGATTCTTTAGTTAGTCCATTATAAAATATATCAAGAAGCTCATTCTTAGGTAATGGACTTCCAACCTATGCATGAATCAAAGCACAAAACCTTGCCCAAGATTCAGGCAATATCTCTTTTTTCTCCCTGTTTAAAATCAAAAAGTTCCTGCAAAATAGCATGTCTAGCACTAGGAGGAAAATATTTCTATAGGAAAGTACTAATCAAGCAATCAGGGCTATCAATAGATCCATGAGGTAAATTGCTAAACCAAGCTTTAGCTTCCCCTTTCAGTGAAAAAGGGAAAATCTTAGCAACAAAGTAAGTACGCATCTTAATATCATCAGAAAACAAGCCACTCATGGTAGAAATCTCAGTCATATGTGCTACCACACTTTCATTCTTAGTCCCACAAAAAGGTTCTTTCTCAACAATAGCTATGTAAGATAGATCAAGAGAGAAATCATAATCTTTATCTTTAATGTTTATGGGAGAAGCAGCAAACTTAGCAATAGGAGACAATTTGGGTCTAATAGTACGCCTCTCAAGGAGACTCTTAGAAGCACTCCTATCATGGGTGTTTTTTACATTCTTTAATAAATTCATCGGTCATCTCAACATAACCGTCTTCAATATCATAACTCTCACTAGACTCAGGTGAACTAACAGGTGTAGTAGTGTCTTCATTAGGAGTTTCAGTATTTCCAGCTATAGTTCTAGCAATCATAGCATCTAGTAAAGGACCTAATGAACCACTCTTATCAAGCACAGTAGAAGCAGCATCATAAGTATCAGAAGTTTCAGATTCAGTAGTAGTAGTAGTGTGTGTAGCATGTGTATGTGGTGGTGTAACGAGCTTACTCATAACAGATGGTGAATCAAGACCAACAGAGGTGTGCAGGACCATACCTGTTCTTGTAGTGGATGGTAAAATAGGAACCTTGCCATCACGAGACTTACCCATGATGGATGGATGGTAGCGAACAATAATGAATCCAAGTGAACTTGATAAATAAAGCTATGCTCCCCGGAAACGGTGCCAGAAAATAGTCTTGATGACCCACAAGTATAGGGGGTGTATCGCGGTATTTTCGAGGGAAGTGAAACCCAATTTATTGATTCGACACAAGGGGAGCCAAAGAATATTTATAAGCCTTAACAACTGAGTTGTCAATTTAGCTGCACCTAGAAACAATCTTGCTCATAGCAGTTTATCAATAGTAACAGTTTTGTAGTAGGAATAGTAAAGTAGCAGCAGTAGTGAAGTAAAGACAGTAGTAACAATAGCAGTAAATAGTAGGATTCGAGTGCGGTAGGCATAGGGATGGATGGATGGGCGTTGCATGGACAAGAGAATTCACATGGCAATCCGAACATAGGGCAATTGCAGATAAATAAGATAAAGCATCCAAGTACTAGATAATCCTAGGCATGTGTCCCATATATAGTCATACATGCTCGCAATGAGAACTTGCACAACATCTTTTGTCCTGCCAGCCCGTTTGCAGCGGGGCCTCAAGGGAACTACTGGAAATTAAGGTGCTCTTTTTAATAGAGCTACAGAGCAAAGCATTAACACTCCATGAACACATGTGATCCTCACATCAAAGCCATTCCCTCCGGTTATCCCGATTGCTGTCACTTCAGGGCCATTGGTTCTGGACAACAACGTGTGTATACAACTTGTAGGTAAGACCAAAAACAATACTATCATAATGAATCAATAACATGTTCAGATCTGAAATCATGGCACTCGGGCCCTAGTGACAAGCATTAAGCATAACAAGTCGCAACAAAGTCAAAAAGCACTAATAGAAGATACTAGGCACCATGCCCTAACAATCTGATGCCATTACATGAACAATCTCATCCAATCCCTACCATCCCCATAGCCTACAACGGGGATTACTCACTCATAGATGGGGGTAACATGGATGGTCGATGGAGAAGCGATGGTGATGATGATGGCAATGATCTCCTCCAATTCCCGTCCCGGCAGGGTGCCAGAACGGAGTTTCTGGTTCCGAATCATGGAATCTGGTAGTGGCGGCGGAGCGGAACTCCTTCTGGAAAAACGTCGAACACCCCTGAGTTTTTAGGTCAGAAGGCATCTTATAGGCAAAGAGGGAGACCGAGGGGGTGTCTAGGGCGGCCAGACCACCCCTGGCGCGACCAGGCCTAGCCCACGCGGCCAGGTGGTGTGGCCTGGGCCCAGCCCCCTCCGTCTCGTATTCTGGCTCCAGGAGTCTTCTGGTGAAATAGGATTTTTGGCATATTTTCTGGGATTTTTCCTGATAGTTGATTTTCTGCATAAAAACTAAACACTAAGGCAATTTTGCTGAAAACAACATCAGTCTGTCTTAGTTTCATCCAAATCACACAAGTTTAGAGGAGAAACAATGGCAAAAGTGTTCGAGAAAGTAGATACGTTTTGGACGTATCAATTAGCACTCCTCATTAGTGAACACTCTTAACCTTAGGGACTAGTGCTAAGCAATAAAACTTGATCACTTTGGATGGGAATACTTGGTGAAACTGCTTATGAAAACCTTGGAATGATGAGTCATTCTATTGAGATGTTTTGACATGTGTTGTGAAACACAAATGGTTTATGATGATGAAAATGTTGAGGCATGAGCCTTAACCCTTTATAAAAACTGATGGTTGGGTTCAAATGCGATACCATTCCAATTTTACCGTATAACCACAATACCTAAATTGGGTAAGGCTTAGCCGGACGTTTATATGCATTAGTATGGGTTCCCTCACGGGAGAGGTTTGAGCTGAGGCTACCTCTTGATGATTGTTGTCAACACCCGGATTTTTAATTCCAGATGCCTGTTATGCCATACATCGCAATCCCAGGATTACCATTTTTGCGAGACATAACAGATTTGGATATCACAGTACATCATCCATTACAAACCATAAATAAGGTCTTACACAAATAAAGGATCTCATGATCCAGTCTTAGTATAATCAAGTAGCGGAATAAATAGCGTAGCGGTGGGGTCCATCTTCATAGTCACAGGCAATGCTGACGATGGGAGATAGTCCTAGTTATCATAGCCATCCTGCTGTCCTTCATCTTGGTAGTCTCCTTCATAGTCTAGCCACGAGAATAGCCAGGGACAAAAGCCATGAGTACTCTTTAAGTACTCGCAAACTATCACTAACAAGTAGTATAGTTCTGGTAGGAAAAGCTAACTCTAAGTTTACTTGTAAAGTTAAGTTTGAAACCTAAGCTGAGTTCCGAAACAAAGAAAGATAAAAGAAGTTTGAAAACACCTAAGTGGGAACTTCATTGTCATAGTCACAACTCTATTGTGGTCAAGTCATGTCACAATTCATTTCATAAGTTGTTTTGAAAACATCTGACAACAGAACAGTATGGCCACTCCAATTGTCCATAACCGCGGACACGGCTATTCGAATAGTTTGACACTCTGCAGAGGTGGTACACTTTCACCACAAGATTCGATACATCTGTCAGGGATAACCCTGAATCATCATACTTAGTATGCAGATAATCAAACATAACCTTTCCTTTACACACCCTAGTATAAGCACCTCTCCTATGAGCATGGCCTCCCAACCATAACCATCTATCATCTTGGGCACTGCATAGGTGGACAACATCGAGAGGTAGCCTCAGCTCAAACCTCTCCCGCGAGGGAACTAATACTAATGCATATAAACTTCCGGCTAAGCCTTACCCAATTCAGGTATTGTGGTTGTACGATAAAATTGGAATGGTATCGCATCCGAACCCAACCATTACTTTTGTAAAAGGGCTAAGGCTCATGCCTCAACATTTTCATCATCATAAACCATTTGTGTTTCTCAACACATGTCAAAACATCTCAATGGAATGACTCATCATTCCAAGGTTTTCACAAATCATTTTCACTAAGTATTCCCATCTAAAGTGAATCAAGTTTTGGTTTAGCTCTAAACTACTAAGTTAAGAGTGTTCACTAAGGTGGGATGCTAATCTCAATCTCATGCCATCAAATGACATCTAGGTTTAACTAGATAGGTCAAGTTTTATACTCTTTATGCTACCTTCAAACAAGTAAAGGACTTTAGTAAAGTAAACAAAGTAAAGATTCGTAAATAAAACTGGGAGTAGGTATAAGTCAACATGGTATAACCAAACCATGCCTAATGCCTTTGCTTAGGTTATCTAGCTTGCAAGGGTTAGCTTGCATTGTTAATGATGGCTTGCAAGTAAAGCTTGCAATGGTTAACTGGTATAGTGCTAGCTTGCCTTGTGTAGTGTAGTGGTTGAAGTTTTCTTCCTCCTCCTCTTGGTAGAACTCCTCCTCCTTGTAAGCTTGGTCGATACTATCGTCTATAAATGCATACAGAATACCACTACTAAGAAACAACTCTTCTGTGGCACACCTTTTTTGAACATCTGTGGCGCATTTGTTAGTCGCCACTGATAACTAACTTCAGTGGCGCATTTCGAAATGCGCCACAGAAGTCTCAAACTTCAGTGGCGCATATGGCCAATATGCGCCACAGAAGTTGTTTTCCAAAATTAAAAAAAAGGCGGGCCAGATCTCAAACTTCTGTGGCGCATATGGCCAATATGCGCCACTGAAGTTTTTTTCAAATTTCAAAAAAAAACCGGGCCAGATCTAGATCTGGTCGGATCTAGCCGGAGTTGGTGGTGGTGGTGGGAGAAGGAGGAGGAGGAGGAGGAGGAGGTCACCGGAGTTGGTGGAGGAGGAGGTCACCGGAGTTGGTGGTGGTGGAGGAGGAGGAGGTCGCCGGAGTTGGTGGTGGAGGAGGAGGAGGAGGTCGCCGGAGTTGGTGGTGGAGGAGGAGGAGGAGGAGGAGGAGGAGGAGGTGGTCGCCGGAGTTGGTGGTGGAGGAGGAGGAGGAGGAGGTCGCCGGAGAGTGGAGAAGGAGGAGGAAGGAGAAGGGGAGAAGTGTGGAGGAGAGGAGGAGAAGTGTGGAGAGGAGAAGTGGGGAGGGGAGAAGAAGTGGGGAGGGGGAGAAAAAGGAAAAAGGGAGGGAGAAAGGGTGCTGGTGGGATTCAAATTTCGAATCCCGCCCATGACTTCTGTGGCGCATATGGGGGAAATGCGCCACAGAAATTTCTCCCTCTTTTTTATTTTTTTGCAGTAAAAAATCTTCTACCCTAAATAACTTTTTACTCTTTTCTAATTTGGGGATTATGTAAAATTCAGAACGACCAAAGGTGGTTGAATTCGAGTAGGGAATTTAGAGATGATCATTTTGATAGGTTAAAGATTTTTTTCGACATAGTATGCAAAAGTTAGAGACGTTTTACCCGGCCATGACCTATTTTTGCAAAATACATCGAAATTCATGTTTTTAAAATTTGTCTAGATCTATACCCTAAAATCTAACTACAACTTAAAGGAATTATTTTTTTGAAGTTTCTATCATTTTTGTTTATTTTTTACAAAACTGAAAAGGCGATCCACGGGGGGGGGGGGGGGGTGGGGGGTGGGGGGTGGGATCTGTTTTCCCCCCCTATATGCTTGTTCTGTGGCGCATTCACCTATATGCGCCACAGAAACATCACTTTCTATGGCGCATATGGACATATGCGCCACATAAGTTTCTCCTTCTTTTTTTGCTGCTTGGTCCCATCAACCTTCTGTGGCGCATACGTCTATATGCGCCACAGAAGTTTGACACTTCAGTGGCGCACACGAAAATATGCGCCACAGAAATATGGACTTCTGTGGCGCATATTGGTTTCGTGCGCCACTGAAGTGCCAAACTTCTATGGCGCATTGTTTCTAGTGCGCCACTGATATATATCTGTGGCGCATATTTTTACATATGCGCCACTGAATATCTTGTCTATCTATAAGCTGAATATCTTGTCTATCTTGTATACACAATCACCAAACAATACCTAACTAGTCTACTTAGCACACTAAGTCACACATTTGATGATCTATTATCATCACAAGCATCACAAGCATCACAAGGTTTAATGAACTAGTTTCATTTATTTTATTTGAGAAAAGTAATTTCTACTCATTGAAATTAACTAAGATTTAATATTCTCCAATTAAAATATGGGATCATATGGACACATGTCATCACCACATATTCTAACATATGGGAATGTGATTTAAAGGTTGGATCACATTTTAATAAGTTTAAATGTAATATTTAATGATTTAAAGTGACTAGAAATGCCTATATAGCACTATTTTGGTACAAGTCCAAAGTCACTGCATGTAAACCTTAATATTATTACATATTCAGATAGGTATGGTTAAATGTGATTTTTGAGAGTTGGAATCAACTCAAAAGCTATTATGGTTGATTTTATAAAAATGTTTGAATGTGCAAATGCTTCTGTCTTGTTATTTTTACTAGGTGAGATCTCTAACTCTAAATGCATGAAATCCAACGGGCTTGGGTAGATCTTTTCAGAACCTTTCCAACAAAATTGGAATCACTCAATTTGGTTCAGTAAATCTTCCTGAATTGATTTTTGAACTAAGGGACATAAATGGTTTTAAGTCTAAATAGAAAACACCTATTTGAATTTGTGGGCTAGCGCGGGATAACTAACGGGCCGGCCCAGTGACGCTCAGTGGCGTAGAGGGCGACTGATAAGGGGGTCCTGCCTGTTAGTGACTTTTAAAACCTGAAACGGTATCGAGCGATCTGGGCCACACGATTAGAACGCGGATCAACGGCTCATGGTCGTCGTCGACGACGGACTCGTCACCGGCGAGACCGAACCTTAAACGTCCGGTGGGGGTCTACTGGGGACGTACCAGGGCTCCAGCTAGTGCGGCGAGGCGGGCCATCGAACTGGACGGCGATGGCGAACTCAGGCGAGGTAGCGGCAGGGGCTGAGGTGGACGGAATCGACGGCAACATCTCCTCCTTTGCAGCGGCCTCCTCCGATGTAATTCCGGCGAACGGCAGCTCGAGCGGAAATGGTCAGTGGAGAGAGGGGAGTGGAATGGTGTGAGGAGATGGTGCTCGGGAGGCCAGCTTATATAGGCGCGATGGTGAGACCGAGTGGCATGGGCGCGGCTCGTCGGTGATGGTGAAACAGGGAGGCTACCAGCGTGGTGAGGTAGGCGAACGGTGGGAGGTCTGCTGGCGGTCAGCTATGGCGCAATGGCGTGGCTAGGGGTGGTGCCTAACTGTCAGGGGCTTCACGCACTCTAGGGGACAGAGGCGATGCGTGACGGCAATTATGGCGACTGTGGGTCGCGCGGCGGTGCACGACCGTGTCTAGTGGGTTGCTAGGGCCGAGGAGGAGTGGCGTGCGCGATATGGTGTCAAGGGGCGGTCTGCTGCATGCTGGCGGCAATCGCGCTCTAGCGTGCTCTGGCTTGCTCGCAGAGAGAAAGGGCGGCGATGCTGGGGAGTGGTCCAGGGGCTGGGGTTGATCGAGGGGTGAACCGTGGGCAGCGGTAGGGTTGGGCGGAGCTAGTGGGCACGCTGGAATGGCGCGGCTCGGTCCTTGGCATGCTGCCCGCATTTGGCTGGCGGTGACCTCATTTGGGCGGTGCTGCACTGGTACTGCGGGGAAGGGGGAGGCTGGTTGATGGCTTGGTTGGACTCAGGGGGGACAGGGGAGAGCAGAGAGGGCTAAGAGGGGGACAGGGGTTTAACTAGGAACAGTATTAGTTAGGCCATTTGATCTCTGCCTGCCACCTATTTGACACAATGGCCCCATGAGAGAAAATTTTGAATTTTGAGCTGATTTTTGGTGGATGCTTTGATCTGATGCTTGGTAGACCGTGGTTGCTAGGATTTGTTAAATGGAATTCATTTGAGTGTTTTTGAGAAAGTGGGATCTATACATATGAACTACATTCAATTTTCAAATGTCATTTAAATTTAGTGTTTGAAAGTTTTTGGGATGAAACAAAGTGGGCGTTGGAACATCACTACTTGTACTAGCAAGGGGTGCAAAGAGCCATAATTGTTTCTGTTAAGATTTGAGTTCTACGAATAGCCAAAGTAGGCTACTTAGTTAAAATGGCACAAATGACCATTTCCTTATTTTATTCTTTTTGATTTCTTTTTCTTTAGGATTTGTTTGGGGATGATCTAGATGATGTTTAATTCACCTTAGAATCATTTTACAATCAATGGATCACTCAAACATGGAAATTCGAAACAACTCCTAAATTATATGCACACACATATGAGGGCTTAATCATTTTAAAAGGAAAAGTTTTTGTTAACCCTAAATTGGGTAGATTTGATCTTGATTAACCTTGGATTAAGTTTTGGGATGTTACAATTGTCCACCTATGCAGTGCCCAGGATGGCAAATGGCCATGGCTGGGAGGCCAAGCTCATAGGAGAGGTGCTTATACTAGAATGTGTAAATAAAAGGTTATGATTGATTATCCGCATATAAGTATGATGATTTAGGGTTATCCCTGACGGATGTATTGAATTTTGTGGTGAAAGTGTACCACCTCTGCAGAGTGTCAAACTATTCGAATTGCCACGTCCGCGGTCATGGACAGTTGGAGTGGCCATACTGTTCTATTGTCAGATGTTTTCAAAATGACTTATGAAATGAATTGTGACTTGACTTAACCACAACAGGGTTGTGACTATGAAAACTAAGTTCCCAACTTAAGTGATTTAGAACTTTATTTTACCTTTCTTTGTTTCTGAACTCAGCTTAGGTTTCAAATTTAGCTTTTGCAAATAAACTTAGAGCTTAACATTCCTACTAGAGCTACCTTACTTGTTAGTGATAGTTTGCGAGTACTTAAAGAGTACTCATGGCTTTGTCCCTGGCTATTCCCGTGGCCAGACTATGAGGAGGACTACCAGGGGGAAGGACAGCAGGACGACCATGACAACTAGGATCATCTCCCATCGTTAGCATTGCTTGTGACACTGAAGATGGAGCCCATCGCTATGCTTATTATTCCGCTGCTTGTTTGCATTAAGACTGGATCATAAGATCCTTTATTTGTGTAAGACCTTATTATGGTTTGTAATGGATGATGTACTGTGATATCCAATTTGTTACGTCTCGCAAAAATGGTAATCCTAGGATTGCGATGTATGGCATAACAGGCATCTAGGAATTAAAATCCGAGTGTTGATAGGGTGCTAGGCTGCCCTGCTGTTGCAATGCGCTTCTTTTCCTCAAGTATATTTGTGGTTTCCTCAAGGAGTACTTGATGGTGCCCTTCTAGGGCTTGGGCCCTGTCTTCCAATTCTACAGGTGTAAGACCTGCAGCTGTCGGGATAGGTGTGGTTATTGCTTCTCCAAGGAGTTTACGGGCACCAGCGGTAACCATGTGTCCGTCAAATGGAGTATCCTTAGGATCATCTGGGATTAAAGCTCCATCTGAGTCCTCTTCATATTCTTCGGCTGTTACCTCATCAGTTGGGAGGTCCTTAGCCGGATTCTTCTTCTTCTTTGCCTTCTTGGCCGCGCTGGTAGCAAATACGGATTTGGGTCCAAGACTTGGAGTTAGGCTTATATCAGTACTCTCGGACATCTGGACCTCGGGATTATCTCCGAGATCCATGTCATCATGCGGTTTGGGAGAGTTTTCTCTGGATCCTTCATCAATAGCTTCTCCTTCTTCTGCAGCCTTGGATTTGAATTCCTCTTCATATTCCACAGAGAACTTTCAGAAATCTGCCGACGTCATGGAATCATCCGAAGATGCTGGTAAGTCAATGTTTGTTCCAATTTCCTCTAGCACCAAGTCATTGTCGTCACCAGCATTGGCAGAGCCGGATCCGGATCCAACGTATCTAACAAAGTGTGATGCGTGCGTCTCGAGGTAGTTGCGGCTCTCTTTGTTAGCTTCCTCGAAACATTCGATGGTCTCAAGGATTTTTTCATGCTTGTGTCTTCGTGCAGCATCATACGCCTCAACGTGTGCCTGAAGAACAATTGGCCTTCTCCAGCATCGGTAGAACCGGATCCAGAGTTGTAGTTGTTTTGATCTTACTGAGCTTTGACCTCTTTGAGGAGAGCCTCCTGAGGTTCGGCCTCTTGAGGGAGATCTGCTTCAGGTTTAGCCTCCACGGGGAGATCCTCTTTAGATTCGATCTTCTCCACAATCTCCACTTCAGGTGCGGGTTGGGTGGGATTAGGGTTTTCTGAGACCCGGAACTCTGTCGCTTCCGTAGACAAAGTGGATCTAGAAAGTTCTTTTGTCTCTATCATCACCGCTGGGGTGGGTTGGGCGGGTTCAGCGAAACCGAGGTAAACATCGATCTCGCCAAAAGACATGATGGTGTAGGTGGTCACAAGTTCCCTAGCCAGAATCCAAGTCTCAACGAGAAGGGCAAGATGGACGTCGTTGTCATAGAGGACCCGACCGACGGCGATTGTCTCGCCGATTCTGATTTCATAGATTCCGCCCGGAACGAAGATCTGAAACTCACCTGCCCCACGGTGGGTGCCAAGTATCGTCAGATTGAAGACATGTATGCCGAGAGGGGGTCCTCGAGGTGTGTGGAGAAAGGGGGTGTGATACGACGGTATTCCGGGACGGTGAGCACACAAGATTTACCTAGGTTCGAATCCACCGTCTTTGGACGGATCCTACTCCTGCTGTCAGTCTAGTAATATGGCAAAGCTAGAATATGGGTTACAAGGGTTTCGCCTATGTGAGTTGAGATTGTAGAATATTGGGTTGCCCTAAAGGATGGCCCCTAGGATGGCTTATATAGAAATCCAGCCTAGAGTTTACATGAGAGACCTATCCGGCTACGACTAAGAGTCGGTTACAAAGTAGATCTTGGAATACAAGTAACTAAACAATCCTAAGTCGGTAAGTCTTCTGGTCTTTCCATAGATGGATGGACCTCCATCTTCTCTCCCTGACTGGGCCGCCCGTGGAGCAAAGCTCTAACCCGAAGGGGGGCACCCTGGTTAGTGAGTCACAGTGGGTATACCCGGAAAGTATATCCCCAACATCATCCTCCTTCCGCCTTCGAATCCACCGCCTAACACCACCGACGAGCACTGCAGGTGTGGTGCCTCTGCTTCCGCACACACACATGTACAAGGTGGAACAACAACAAGTGATATTCTAGCCTCGGTCTTGCTGTCATGGGACAAGAATGTGGTTGCCAAGTCTAGCGAAACCCTAGGAAGCAACACTGGATTGGATTGGCCTTGTTGGCCGCCTCCACCCACCTTTCTTTATATAGGCAAGTTGGTGAGGGCACACAACACTTATGTCCCTCAGTCCTAAACCCTTACCCTAGTCAAAGTGGGTCCAACCCATTGACACGTGTCCCTGTATGAACAAGTCCAACTTGCCGGCTTGTAATAGTCGGATAAACATCCGCCTAGTTCCACTGTCTTAAGTGTGTGATCCCGCATGATTATGGTATGCCGGACACAACTCAGTAATCATTGAGTCAGAGCAATAGCTTAGTGACTTTTCGACTAGAGCTGATAATCGGCAGCGGCCTCTAGCAAGACTTGCTAAGTCCTAGTTTACGCAAGTGCCCTCAATGTGATGATCTATCAGAGTCCCTTTGCCTCATGATATTGGTGATAAACCACTAGGGAGATTCCTTCATACTAGTGCCAATTTACTCTCTTCTCATTACAGTGATAACTGATTCCCTCCGACTTCACTAAGTCGGACTACCTCGATCAACACTTGATCGAGTAGCGCATGGCCATGCTTCTGAATCATATCACATGAGAGGTCCCAACGAGTATCTGTCCAAGATGGAGGGGCAAATCCTGTCTTGACTGATCGACATCATGCAGCTTGCTTCGAAGTCGTCCCAAGACCACCCATATGACTCCCAATTATGGTGAGCGTTAGATGGAGTCAAATATGGCCTTTTCACAACTCAGATCGTGCGATCCCCCGAGGTCTAAAGATTCCATTATGTTATTCGGAGTGTATGGCGGTGTTCTAACATCCTACTAACCTTTGGATCGGTCTGACTATTGTACCTCTTCCAACTAGCCAATGCAAGGCGGATAGTATCTCCATGCTCATGACACGTGAAACATTGTAATCTTCCAACTTACAAATTAGTCTCGGTAGTGGGTTTCCCTCCCAACCTTAAACGACTAAGGACAAACTGGCTAGACCTAGATACAAGTATGTGGTTCCACACCTGCAACAATTGCAGTGACACATACAACTAGCTCTAAATCGGATACTGGGTTACAAATACAAGGTGGAATGTGAGCCTCTAGGGCATCATTCCTAATATATGATGCCTATGATTTTCATTTTAGATTGTTGTATTTAAGCCACTCAGAAGGCATGGTAGACTATCTTCAAGCATACCGAAGGAGAGAATGTGACCGAAGCGGAAGAATATCCAAGTGGAGACTAATTTGAGCGGTGTCACACAGCTGGAGACAGAAGCTGGATCTCATAGCAAGCTCGAGGCAGACAACAAAGCCCTTGGATCTAAAAGCGTGATGCCTAAGATTCCGAAACTCCAAAAATACAAGAAAAGAGTTGATGTGCTAGAAATTTTGGACAATGTTTCGAAAGGATAGAAGATGGTGCCCCGTGTTGATTCTCCTCCCATGGTTGTAGAGAACAACATCAGTGATAAGGAATATGGAGTTATCGGTCCTATGAAGCATGGAAGGCGACTCAAAATCAGTTATTATCATGAAGACGAGGTTGTGGACAAGTTTGCGTAAGTACTCTAGGATGTTGGATAGAGCGACGATGGGTTAAGGGTTCTGTGTATTCCACTTTGTTTCATTCGACGCCTTGTCCATCCAATCCCAAGGAGTATCGAGATGAAAATATGTAGCGTTTGTGCCTGGTACGTGAAGATGAAGACATGTGAAGACAACAAATTAGCGATGGACGATGCTTGGAGAGAATTTATCATAGCTCATGGTCTTTAGATTGGCTGTTTTCTTACTTTCAAGCTGGTGAGGCCTTCGGTGTTCAAGGTGGTCGCTTTCAACCAATCCATGTTACAAAAAGTGTTCAAGTGCGCTCATCTGCCAGCTTCGAGGCACGAGTGACGAAACTGTTTCTTACAACGTTGTTTCGTGGTAAACAATAGCCATAAGACTATAAATCTATCAGTGCATGTTAACTGTCCTAGCGAGAACAGTTGTACTTTCCTATTGCTTGCAATCTTCCTTATCGAGGACTTCCGCATATTTGATGTGTTCACTCTGCCAGTATCTTTGCGATGGTATGATTAGGTCGTTATTTCGGGTTCCGACTTTTCCTTCCCTATAGATCATACCATAAAGCATTCTACCTTACGACCGCACCTCGGGGCCATAGAGAGAAGTCTAGTTGTCATAATACCGGAACAAAATAATAATTATTAAAGCAAATCTTGAAGGCTAGGTTTGATGTCAATGAGAAACACAGAAATAGTTTATTTGTTTCTGATGAACATCATCACATGTTATCTTGCTAGTTACTTAGGCCATTGCAGTTCATGAATTGTGCTGTCCTGTATGACACTTCACACCAACCAATCCGGTATCCAATACCCAAGAACCACATTGTTTAACAAGCAAAGAATACACCCATAACATGTATATCATCTATAAGTTGGACATTTCCAGTCTTTTCTTCTCTACCAAATGTTTTCTAGATTCTCTTGCAGCATTTCCTTTCCTTTTTAGAGGAATCTATAAACATCAATAGTGGTGCCATACACATGACACATAGTCCAAAGCATGTTAGTCAAAAACTGTTACCCTCGGAGTTACACTTTGATGTGTATCAGCATCATCAAATGTTTCGCGTTCTTTCAAAATCCATTCTTTAGTAATATTTTAGTATAGTAAACATTTTACCTACATGTTTTATTCATCCTATCATGACAACTTTCATGATCAAGCTACTTTAGTCTATAAGGGAGAATTGCAAGTATACTGTTAATTCCCAAATCCTTTTGGGAGATCAGGACGCATAGCGTCCCCAACCTTTGCAAATTCTCATAAAATATGAGAACATGTATCTTACTAAGATTATATTCTATCATATTGCAATCAAGCACTATTTCAGATATCACAATATCTTCCACACATGATGGTTTCTAAAACAATTCTTTCAGCTCCTAGATAACCTTGATACTGAAACAACTTTTGAATATCAATGATCATGGAGTTAAGCATGATATTTAGATATTAACGTTGGAGTTGTTACTCTTGATTTAATACTACTTATTAAACTTCATGGAGTAAATGGAGTTTGATAATTTTTTAAAGTTTGCATTAGCACATATAAACTTTCGATTGACACTCAAGATAATACGATACTAGTTCATAAAGTAAATATCTAGAATTTATTATTTCTATTATCTCTATTTAAGTGCAAGGTAATAAACTCATGCAATTGACTATAACAAACTATGCAACTTCACTTTGATTTAGTTTATGATAAATAGAGTTCAACTTTAATCATATTACTACATGAACTCCCACTCAAAAACAACATCCATCAAGCCCTTTTGGTGATTACATGAATCAAATTCACTACACCAAGACCGATCATCACGTTAATTGGTGCAGCTACAAATGTGAGCATCAATATGATCATCATATCAACTATATGACTCGTGCTTTACCTTTCGGTTCGATTTCCGAGGACATGTCTATACATGCTAGACTCTCCAAGTATAACCTTAGTATTCGCGTGTGTAAATCTATCTTACACCCGTTGTATGCGAACATAGATTGTATCACACCCGATCATCACGTGGTGCTTCATAACGATGGACTTTCTTAACAGTGCATACTAAAGGAAGAACATGTTTTTTCTTGATATTTAGTGAGAGGGGTCATCTTATAATGCTACCACCAAGATCTAAACAATACATCAGCATAAATAAGATGCGTAAAAGGGATAAATATCACATGCATAAATAATGTGGTATGATATGGTCATTTCTTGCACTTGATCTCCATCTTGTGCTCCATGGTATGATCACCATCATTCCACCGACGTGGCTCCAAGGTCTATGGTGCCACCATCTTGATTGTTCTCCACTAATGTATATATTACATGGATTTCCATTTAAAGAATAAAACAACCATATGGCTCTAGCCGGTTGTCATAACTTACAAATAATATCATCACATATATAAGATTCGTAACAACTTGCCATATCACATCACATGCCCTACAAAAACAAGTTAAATGCCTCTAATTTGTTTGGAATATTTTATGTGGATTTGGGATTAAGAAGATCATTCACCCTACGAACTTCAACCACAACGGTGATAAACAAATTATTAACAACCCGTTGTAAACTAGATCTTAGCTATAGTAGGAGAGACAGACACCCGCTAGACACTTATGAAATACGAGTTTCATGTTAAGCGTGGAACAAGTCTCATGTGCGAGGGCATGTAAAGTTAGTCTGGGCCGCTTCATCCCACTGTGTCACTAAGATCCGATATACATAAAAATGACAATAACATGATCATCAACACCCATAACCATATGTGTTCTACTCGTATAGAACATCTACGCATAGATATGGCTCTAATACAACTGAAGGGTTCGCAACATAGAAAACAAAAATTTCATACAATATGAATGCCAATTGAGCTAAGATCTAATCTAGTAGATGCCAGTAATGATTAAGGGGATAACTAGAATAACTTACCCTCGTAGACCGAAAGCCTTTTACGAAAACTGATTTCATTATTAATGTAGTCGATCACTTGCCGATCTTAAGATCGAGTTGAAGAGCGCTGCAAACTAGCAACACAACCGTGCTCGGGCACACGTCCGGCTCCCAACAAACTCCACACCTCCACTCCAACAGAGCAATGGAAGAGTAGATCAATCTTACTCCAGAGAATCCAACAGAACATGTACTTCGCTAATTCGAAGGCATGGGGAAAATGCTAGACGGGGAAGAGAACCTTCACGAGGAGGTGGTGCAAATGAAGAGGAGGAGGAGATGTTCTTTTATAGGGGAGGGGCAGCACAAGTGGGCATGGCCTTCGGCCATGGGAGGGTGCCCCCGCCTCTCCCTCATTCATGTGTTGGACTCTCCACTCACATAAACTCCACTTCCACTCACATGCACTTATTACCCACTAGTATAATGCATTTTCCTCTTTAAATAAAACTCTTTTATTTATTTTATTCAGATTTTTTTAATTATTTTTTTTGCCTAAAACCCCTTGCATTGTTTCAATATGACATATGAAATCATTTTCAGCAATTTGACCCGAAACACTTCCGGTGATCATCGGAACAATTTCAGCTCTAACAAATTATACTCGGATATGTTTTATCTACCATTTAGTGTTGGAGTACCTTAAGTGTGTCCTTCTATGGTTCATAAATAATACAGACATGATAGAGACACCTCTCTTATCAATAATCAGAAGCGGGACCCGTGGATCCGTACTCACTCCTGCACATTCAACGATAACTCTTATGATCATGCGAACCACCAATGTTGTACCCAATTCCTTTTGTATCGTGATATGTTACTTGTCCGAGATCCAATCACAGGTATCAACTATACCCTAGTTTGATATGGTTCCTAACAAGTACTCTTTACTCGTTCTGTGATACAACATCCTTGTGACCTAGTCACGTGCTTGCAAGCGGTGTTGATGTGATATCATTGAGAGGGCCTAGAGTATATCTCTCTGTCATTAGGATGGACAAATCCCACTATTGATCCATGAGCCTCTACTTAACACTTTCGAAAAACCTGAACCCACCTTTATAGTCACCCTATTACGATGTGACGTTTGATGTTATCAAGGCACTCTTCCGGTGTTAGTGATTGACATGATATCATGGTCTAAGGAGTAGGATACTTCATATGTGTTTGATGTAGCAATGTAAACTTAATGACTATATTGTATTACTAAATCTACATTGGGTGTATGTTCATCATATCATTCTTCTAATGGTATAACCCCGTTATTAAAAACATCCAATGTTCATGATCAGGAAACCTTGATCATCTGTTAATCAACGAGCTAGTTTAATGAGAGGAATCACTAGGAACTTTGGTTTGTTTATAAAACACACATGTAATAACGTTTCCTATTAATACAATTCTAGCATGAGAAATGAACATTTATCATAAACATGGAATAAGGTAATAACAATTTTTTATTGCCTCTCAGGTATATTCCCTTCAAAAATATGCAGTGGATATGCCTGGTACGTGAAGTTGAAAACACATGAAGACAACAAAGTAGTGATAGATGATATTTGGAGAGGATTTATCGGAGCTCATGGTCTTCAGATTGGATGTTTTCTCACTTTCAAGCTACCGAGGCCTTCGGTGTTTAAGGTGGTCTCTTTCAACCATTCTATGTTACAAAAAGTGTTCAAGTGCACTCATCCACCAGCTCCGAGGCACGAGCGGTGAAACTATTTCTTACAATGTTGTTTCATGGCAAACAATAGCCGTAAGACTATAGATCTACTAGTGTATGTTGACTGTCCTAGCGAGAATAGTTGTACTTTCCTATTACTTACAATCTTCCTTATCAACGACTTCGGCATAGTTGACGTGTTCGCTCTTCTAGTATCTCTATGATGGTACGATTAGGTCATCATTGCTAGTTTCGCCTTTTTCTTCCCCATAGATCATATCATAAAGTGTTCTGCCATATGGTCACGCCCTGGGGGCCCAGAGAGAAGTCTAGTATAATGTAATATCAATGTTTTATATTGATTTTTGGGGATCTACCAATGATCCCCTTTATTTTGGTTATAACTCTGTAGGACAAGAAAACCCTATTTTGTGTATTTTTCATCTTTCACAGAGCTAAACTAAGTAAAATGGAGCTAAGATTCTAGGAAAGCTAATATTTCAGGAAGAATGATGACTGGAGTGCTTGAACCTCATGAGTGGGGCTTGGAGGCCCAAAATATCCCATGTGGCACGGCCTACCCTAGTGCACACGCCACCTTGTGCGTTTTGGCCCTCGGCCGTTCGATTTGCTTCAATATTCTGCCCACGGACTTAGTTTGACCTAAAACTGCTATATAAAGGGTCATCTAGGGCATCCTCGAGGAGAGTGTCATAGAAACACAGAAACACCAAAAAGTAGTTAGAACCAACGCAGATTGGAGGGGAAACTCCACCGGAGCCACCGCTGGAGGGATCTCTACCTCCTCCAACATCTCCAATGTCATCACCATGATGAAGAGGGAGTAGTCTACCTCTGGACTATAGGTTTGTTGTAGTAGCTTGATCTATTTATCTCTTGTTCTTCTAGATCTAGTACCATATGAGCTACCCAACATGATTATGGTCATATATATAATTCCTATGCGGTGGATCTTTATTCTATGATTTTATATATGAGACTGGAATCTATTTATGTGTAAGATGTATTGATAGGTGCATATCATGTACCCCCGTTCTTAATTACTTGCTTTGATCCAACTTGTATGCAAGAGCATGTGTGGATGAAAGTGTGTATTAGATAGAGTAACACGGTGGTGGTGATTTAATAGTGACAAGATCTACTACAGTTTTTACCTTTGTTTTGTTACCTCACTAGGGATTAATTGAATTCATGTGCTATGATTATCTTGTGACATCTTGATAATATTGTTTGGTCAAGGTAGCATATTTGTTATTCAAACATCATGTCAAAGTATTTAAGGCTATGCTCTGTTAATTCTTAAATTTGGATTGCTTGGAGTTTTTCCTTTCTAGAGGAGTATAAGAGAGATGTGTTGCATCATCTCTATGTTAGGACATAATGCCCATATGAATGCTTATTGAACACATATTGAAGTTTCACCAATATTATGTTGATGATGAATTCTTTTATGTGCACTTCAACTTAAAAAGAGAATATACAAGTGAACCCATGAACCCTAGTATAACTTTTCATGAGAAACAACCTCCCAACACTGTTACTATCATCTATATTTCTGCAATTTAATGTTTCCAAAATACAAAATACTTTTTACTTCTAAAACAAACAGAACACAAAAAGACCTTTTTATTATTGCATTTACTTTGCTTGTCCAGTTTTTTATTGTTTTATTTTATTTTATTTATATTTGTATTTCATATTACAAATACGAAACCTTGTGATTGAAAACCACATGGTGGATTTGGGCAGACAAGGCAAAAACTTTATTTTGTAGGTTGCTTGAGAGGAGAAGAAGAAGATACTCTTTGACAATTCCCCGAGAGTTCGATATAAACCCTCGAGTCACCCTTGTGGGGAAAAGATACTTGCTACAACACTCTGCACTTCGAGTCCCAACGAGTTGGTACACACAGAGTTGTTGTCATCACTAAGCAACATCCCTCGTTGCCTGCGCTCCCTGCTGTTAGACCAAACTCCGCCAAACTCCTCGAACAATGAAGACTCTGATAACTTCAACTTCACCTCCTCATCAGACTCCGACCACTTCGACAGGCTAGTGGTTAATCTACTATAGCACGTCATCCTCAACACTTTCATGGCTGAGCAGACGCAGGACAATAATGCACGTCTCCACTAGTCCATCAATGGCACTTGGAAGAGCGCGGTGCAGAGATCTCCCTCCAAAGGCTACCGGTGGAGGTGAATGCCTGCCTCTTCATGGAGAGGGAGTGACAGACCAATCTTCGCATCAACATGGAGAATGAGGCCATGGCCGCCGCTCACAAGCAAGCCCGGATTACTCGGAATGAGTTATACCAAGAGTTGGGCGAGTGCACGGAGGTGGAGCAGAAAGACCGATGGTGCACTGTAGGCCACCTACACGAGGTGGCAGCATGTCTCATGGTGGTGGCAGCAAGCGAGGCAGTACTGCAGGCAAGGCACACGAGGCGGGCCCAGAAGCAGACCGAGTGGGATGCCAAGCACCGTCGCCAGAATGATGACGAGGCTGATCCCTCTGGCAGGAAAGACGTCACGTATTAGTTAGGTTACTTTTATGTTTAATTAAATTTCATCTAGTTTGTAATATCGTGTCGTACTTTCAATGATTTTTTTTTGGTTCTACGCATCATTTGGGGCACGCGATGATGACCCACAAGAATAGGGGGTGTATCGCAGTATTTTCGATAAGTAAGAGTGTCAAACCCAACGAGGAGCAGAAGGTGTTGGCTAGTGGTATGGATCAGGAATTCTCTACAAGTACTTAGCAAATGGATTTTTAGGGGTTTTTGATAAAGCAAGTAAACAAAGTACGAGTAAATAAAAGACAGTAGGAATAAATGCAGAAAGGGGCCCAATCCTTTGTGCAGCAAAGGACAAGTCGGTTGTATTACTTAAGATGACCAAACATTCTCGAGGACACATGGGAAGACTGTCAAGTGCTTTCGCTTCGTATAGTTGATTAATCTTATTTAGCTTGCTAAGTGTTGTGTGGGTGAACCTGTGCTAATGTACCGACCTTCCTAGGACTAATACATACTTGTGATTATACCCCTTGCAAACATCCGTAAGTATAAGAAAGTAATTAAGGTAGAAACCTAACCACAACTTTAAACTCTAAGACCCTTACGTCCCTTGTGCAATGGTTTCCTAACGGGGGTTCAGGTTTCTGTCACTCCAGCAACCCCTACGATTAGTAGCCAAATACACAATGCATTCCCCTAGGCCCATATAGGTGAAGTGTCATGTAGTCGACGTTCACACGACACCACTAGAAGAAGTACACCACAACTTAAATATCAAACTATTGAATCTTTCTCAACCCAATTCCACTACTAACAACATGACTTCTCCCATGTCCTCAAGAACAAAATGAACTACTCACAAGACATCATATGGATCATGATCAGAGATGGAATAATGATGTATAACAATCTGAACATAAAAAGTAATTCAATGGTTCACTCAATAGCATCAATTACAAAGAGTAATCAACACCCGGAAAGTTTCCCCTATGAACTATGCAAGATTCAACCCAATTGTTACAGCAATATGGAGATGGTGATGAGGGTGCTGATGGTGATGATGGTGGTGATGATGATGATCCCGATGAAGTCCAGCTTGATGGTGGTGTTGATGGCGACGATCTCCCCTCCCCGAGAAGGAATTCCCCCGGCAGAAATCTGTCTGCCAGAGAGATCTTTCTCTCTCGGTGTTTTCCGCCTCGTAGAGGCGTCAGAATCTTTCTGTGGTCGCTCCCCGAGTCTTAGGGTTTCAGGAGGATAATATACGCCAGAGGGGAGTGCCAGGGGTGGACCAGGGCGACCACACCACCTGGTGGCACAGCCTAGGGTGACCCGCTCCAGGGGGTGGTGTGGGCCCCCCTGTGGCCCATCTCCAGCCCCCCCTTCTGGCTTCCTTCGTCTTCTGGAAAAATAGGATTTTCCGTATATTTTCCCGGATTTTCTGATCTTCGCGAATTTTGCCTCCAAACAGCACCTTTTCCATCAGAATCCTGACAGCAGCGGTCCATGCTCCAAAAGTCATCAACCATGCAAAAACAGATGAAATAACATAAGTATCACCTCTCAATACGAAACATATCAATTAATAACAGTGAATTATGACATAGAATAGTGATGCAAAATGGACGTATCAACTGCCCCCAAGCTTAGACTTCGCTTGTCCCCAAGCGAAACTAAGCTCAATAAACATGGCCTCTAGTTTATGGAGTGAAGAGTCGATAAAAAAATACGGACAAGACGCATCACATTCATCAAATACATAGATCATAATAGAAGACAACTCACTATTATATGACTCAACTTGCAATGAGTAAAGGAAACACAATAAAGATACATAAAGTAAATCATAATTGGTAATGGCAAACTTAGCTCTTGGTCGAAGAATAGTTGATAATTTGCTAGAGTTCACAAATAACTGGTTTTCAATGATAGCTTTCAAAGTAGTAAACACCCAGATAAGAGCAATGTGCAAAACAAGGAACATAAGAAACATGATTGAATAAATCACCATATGAATGAATGAAACACAACAACTCAAAATACTTGCTGAGATAGAAGGGAGTAGGTTTACTGACTCGACTAAAAAGTAAAAGAAAGGACCTTCGCAGAGGGAAGCAAGGATTGCAAGTCTCATAAAGAGCTCCCAAAAATTATGATACTTACTAGCTTTCAGCTCTCATTGCCCCTATCATAGGCATCTTTAGGTGATTATGGTTAAAGTGATCAAATATGAGGATATGCATTGACAAGTTGTAAATTGAGAATCTCATGTCCCTTGAATACGAGGGCTGCTCCTCATGCTACTCAAGTTTAGTCACCGATAAGTTCTTGTCATCGTACGCATATGTGTATCATAGAGAACCGCCAACGGGGTACCCCTTGCCCGATGATACGGAAGAATCCCCATATCAAAATGACAAGGCAAGCAGACAACAAACATCTCAGCAATCTTCTTATTTACCATCGGAATATGGTGCTTTTTTCTCTCTTTCCTCTTTTCATAATCTCTTTTTTCTTTTTCTCTTTTTCTCAATATCAGACTCTTTTTTTATAAGAAGAATGCTTCATAGATGCTCGTTATGGTTATGCTGCAGGTTTCCACCATGTCGGCATGGATTAGACCAGCAGCCCAGGCGTTTCTCTAACACACATGCATAACTCCATGGACTTACAAGCTCCCCTTTCATTTCACACCGACGACATCCATAGACAAAAGAACATGATATCAACTAGGTACAAAGTACCAGTGCAATGTTGAAAGCGTTCCCCATGATAGCATGGTTTTGCTAATTCACAACTCACAAAGCGCAAGCATATATGCAACATAGATGGGCACAATGGTTCAAGTTTATTAGATGCGAGAAAGTAAAGTGTGCCATCAAGTTCGTGAGAGCTTTAATCACTAATTTTCACATAAAAAGTTTAATTTGGAAGGTAGATAAAACATGAATTTACTTGGAATAGCAATAATGCTAATAGGTAGGTATGGTGGACACAAGTGGCATGGGTTTTGGTTTAAAGGAGTGGATGCACGAGAAGAATTCCCTCTCAGTACAGGTTTTGGCTAGCAAGGCTGGGTAGAAAGTACAAGAGTTGAAGGAAACAAACAAACATATAACTGATAAAAACAAACATGCAATCTTCCTTGGAAGCACAAATGATCTTAACTAGAGAATACTAGACTTATGAGCAAATCAAGAAAGAAAATGATGAACTTATATTTCTTTAGAGTGGTGGTGGTGGTGGTGTTCTGTCATCATCGTCCGACTTCTAGGGTAAGGGTTTCCCATCAACAAAGGACATCGTGGTTTCCAGCATCCTGAAACTTGCAGCAGCACTTATGCGTTTAAACCTAAGCTCATACTCACAGTTTCAATTTTGAACGTCGTAGAACTGTGCTTGTCGTTTGTTGGTTGTTTGGCGGAGTGAGAGGACTTCATCCTTGAGTTCAGCAGTCTCCTTTTGGTGCTCGGCGATGAGTTCGGAACAAATCTGATGGATGATATCCACTTCACGCTCCGCCATCTTCTTGTACCTAAAGACTTCTTGCTCCAGTGCTTCCATCCTGTCCTCCATACTTCCTTCACCTTTAGGGCCTCGAACCTCTTTTAGCCGGAGCTCCCCATCTTCAAGCAACAACTCCTTGGGATGAATCTTCAACTCTCTCATGTATGGGTTGATGATATCCGCTAAAGAATCTTCCTTGGCTGATCTAGAGGAAGACATTGTAGCTCCAAATCTGGGACTCTACCTGTCAGAAACAGATCGAAACGAAAACACGATAAAAACACGATATACAAACCTCGGGAGATCCGGGGGATTATATATTACGAAGTTTCATGACGAAAGGAAGGTACTAGGAGAAAACGGGTCGGAGATGGAGTCTGGGGTGGCCACACCACCTCGTGGCGCCGTCTGGGGTGGGCCCGCGCCACAGGGTGGTGTGAGCCACCCTGGCTCCGTTTCCATCCCCCGTTCGCTTCGTAGCTTTCCATATTGACTAAAAACTGCAAAAATATAGTTGGATAGTGTTTTTGTGGAACTTTTCTTACCAGAACTGTTACCTATTTGAAAGCGGACTCTGCAGGTCTCTGAATTTGGTCCTTGATAAATTTTCCGGAGTTATAACTTGAAAGGCATCAACATCTTCTTTGTAAGAATCCCCAACAATATAGTGCTTGAGTCGCTGCCCATTCACTACTTGTGTAGTATTATCTTTTAAAGAAGAAATTTTTATTGCTCCTGAACGGTATACTTCTTCAATAACGAAAGGTCCTTCCCATTTTAACAGTAGCTTTCCTGTGAAAAATCTGAGGCGAGACCTATACAATAGAACTTTCTCACCAACATGAAATTCTCTCTTAAGTATTCGCTTGTCATGCCATCTTTTAACTTTTCCTTAAAGAGCCTAGCATTTTCATAGGCTTCACTCCTCCATTCATCTAAAGAACTTAAGTCAAATAACCTTTTCTCACCAGCGAGCTTACAATCTCTATTTAGTTATTTAACTGCCCAGTAAGCTTTGTGTTCTAATTCTAAAGGTAGGTGACAAGCTTTCCCATAAACCATTTTATAAGGAGACATCCCCATAGGATTTTTGTAGGCAGTTCTATATGCCCATAAAGCATCATTCAACTTTTTAGCACAATTTTTTCTAGATCTATTAACAGTCTTTTGCAAGATGGATTTAATTTCTCTATTTGATAACTCTACTTGCCCGCTAGTTTGGGGGTGATAAGCTGAAGCAATTCTATGATTAACATCATATTTAGCAAGGGTCTTTCTAAAACCGCCATGAATGAAATGAGAACCCCCATCAGTCATGAGATACCTAGGCACTCCAAACCTAGGAAAGATAACATTCTTAAGCATTTTTAGAGAAGTTTCCCAGTCAGCACTCTTCGTAGGAATGGCTTCTACCCACTTAGTAACATAATCAACGGCAACAAGAATATGAGTATAACCTTTCGAGGGAGGGAAAGGGCCCAAAAAGTCAAATCCCCAGCAATCAAAGGGTTCAATAACTAGAGAGTGGTTCATAGGCATTTCATTGCGTCTCGAAATATTACCAGCACGTTGACATTCATCACAAGATAAAACAAATTTTCTTGCATCTTTAAAAAGGGTAGGCCAATACAAACCTGATTGTAGCACCTTTTGTGCAGTTCTATCTCCTGCATGATGTCCTCCATAAGCACTACCATGACATTTATGCAATATCTCCTTTTGTTCATATTCTGGAACACATCTTCGCATAATACCATCCACTCCTTCTTTGTATAAGTGTGGGTCATCCCAAAAATAATGCCTCAAATCATAGAAGAACTTCCTTCTTTGTTGAGCTGTAAAAGTTGGAGGCAAATACTTGGAGACAATAAAGTTAGCATAATCAGCGTACCAAGGGCTCCCTCGCGAGCTTACCCCTACTACGGCTAACTGTTCATGTGGGAAACTATCATTAACAGTCATAGGGTCAAAAGAGATGTTTTCCAATCGAGATAAATTATCAGCTACAGGGTTTTCAACACCTTTCCTATCTACTATATGTATATCAAACTCTTGTAAAAGCAGCACCCATCTAATAAGCCTAGGCTTAGTGTCCTTCTTCGTCATAAGGTATTTAATAGCAGCATGATCAGTATGAATGGTGACTTTTGAGTCTACAATATAGGGTCTAAACTTATCACAAGCAAAAACGACAGCTAGAAATTCCTTTTCAGTAGTAGCATAATTCCTTTGAGCAGCGTCTAAAGTCTTACTAGCATAATGAATAACGTTTAAATTTTTATCAATTCGTTGCCCAAGGACAGCACCTACAGCAAAATCACTAGCATCACACATTATTTCAAAGGGTAAACTCTAATCAGGTGGTTGAACAATAGGGGTTGTAGTTAAAGCCTTCTTAAGAGTTTCAAAACCTCCCTTACAATCATCATCAAAAACGAAGGGTACATCTTTTTGAAGAAGATTAGTGAGGGGTTTTGAAATCCTAGAAAAGTCTTTAATAAACCTTCTATAGAAACCAACATGACCAAGGATACTATGAATACCTTTGATGTCTATTGGGCATGGCATCTTCTCAATTTCCTCAACCTTAGCTCTATCAACTTCTATGCCTCTTTCAGAAGCTTTATGTCCAAGGACAATCCCTTCATTAACCATGAAGTGGCATTTCTCCAAATTAAGAACAAGATTAGTTTCTTCACATCTCTGTAAAACTTTATCAAGGTTGTGCAGACAATTATCAAAAGAAGTTCCATAGACAGAAAAGTCATCCATGAACACTTCTACAATTTCCTCACAAAAACCATGAAAAATGGCAGACATGCATCTTTGGAAAGTAGCAGGAGCATTACATAAACCAAAAGGCATACGTCTATAAGCATAAGTTCCGTAAGGGGAAGTAAAAGTAGTTTTCTTGATCTTGTTGTTTAACAGCAATTTGAGAGAAACCAGAATAACCATCAAGAAAACAAAAATGGGTCTTTTTAGACAATATTTCCAACATTTGATCAATAAAAGGAAGCGGGTAGTGATCTTTCTTAGTAACTTTATTGACTTTTCTAAAATCAATGCACATCCTATAGCCTACCACTATTCTTTGAGGAATAAGCTCATCATTATCATTAGGAACAACGGTAATACCTCCCTTTTTAGGAACACAATGAACATGACTAACCCATTCACTATCAGCAATAGGGTAAATAATACCAGCATCAAGGAGTTTCAGTACCTCATTCCTTACCACTTCCTTCATTTTAGGATTTAAACGTCGTTGGTGCTCTACTACTGGCTTTGCATCTGGTTCTATGTTGATAGAATGCTGACATATAGTAGGTGAAATCCCTTTTAAATCATCCACAGTATAGCCCATAGCTCCTCGGTGTTTCTTTAAAACCTCCAATAACCTTTCTTCTTCCTTTCCTGAAAGTTTAGAGCTAATAATAACAGGATATATCTTTTTATCATCAATATAAGCATATTTAAGATCATCAGGGAGAGGTTTTAGATTCAAGACCGGATCCTTTTTAGGTGGCAACGTGGTACCCAAGTCTTCTACATGCAAGTTATGCTTAAGCATCTTAGGCTGATCACGAAGAATCTTGTCAATCTCATTCCTTTCTTCCATGAAGATTTCACTTTCATGATCTTTCATAAATTGCTGCAAAGCATTGTTAGGAGCAAGAGAAATAGAAGCAAGTTGTTCAACTCTAAAATCCTCATTATGGGTTTCCTCTTCACAAGGTTCTTTAGCGAATTTCGAGAAATTAAATTCATAAGATTCCCCATCAAACTTAGTCAACATTTTCTCCCTTTTGCAATCTATAATAGCTCCACAAGTACTCAAGAAAGGTCTACCAAAAATAATAGGATAAGTTTTACTAGCATCTGAACCAAGTACTAGAAAATCAGCAGGGTACTTAATCTTACCACAAAGAACTTCCACGTCTCGTACAATACCAATTGGAGAGATGGTCTCTCTATTAGCAAGGTGAATAACCACATCAATCTCTTCCAATTTGCAGGGACTGATTTCATGCATAATTTCTCTGTAAAGCTCATAAGGAATAGCACTGGAACTTGCACCAATATCACATAAACCATAATAGCAATGATCACCAATTCTAACAGAAAGCACAGGGACACTAGCTTTTTTAGTTCTATTAGGATGTGAAACAATGTTAGAAGCATCCTCACAAAAGACTATGTGTCCATCTTCTATGCTTTTAGTGACAAGGTCTTTCACAATTGCTACCACAGGTTCAACGTTTATTTGTTCATCAGGTTTTACAGGTCTCTTTTCACTTTTGGTGATTACATTAGTTATCATAGGATGATCCTTTACCTTATCTGGGAAGGGAATCTTCTCAATATAAGGTTCAGGTAAGATGGGATCAATAGTGCAATACTCAGCACTCCCAACAGGAACACAGTCAACATTATCTTTATAAGGTTCATAGTACTTGTTCCATCCCCTTTTTGGAATTTCAATATAAGAAGCAAAATCCCTAAAGCAATTCGTAATAACTTGTAAATCAAGACCATAAGCATTTTTTAATATTTTGAAAGTCATCAGTTCCCATAAAAGATTCAATGCATTCATAATCATAATTTATACCTGACTTTCTACCTTTGTCATTCTCCCATGCTTCAGCATTGTCTTGAATACGGTCCAGAAGATCCCATTTAGCTTATTCTTCCATGTGAGTGAATGATCCAGCACAAGAAGCATCCAATAAATCTTTATCATGAGGAGAAAGCCTTGCATAAAAGTTATTGATAATAATATTGTTGGGGAGCTCATGAATGGGACATTTGAGCATTAGTAACTTCAATCTCCCCCAAGCTTGAGCTGTACTCTCTCCATCAAGAGGCCAAAAGTTGTATATTTGATTCCGATCTTTATGAATCTCACTAGGAGGATAAAACTTTGAATAAAAGAGAGGTACTATTTCCTCCCATCTAGAGCTTGACCATTCTTCAGCAACTTATACCATTCCTCAGCTCTTCCTTTTAGTGATAATGAGAATAACTTCTTCTTAACTTGATCTGTAGTAATACCTGCACACTTTAACAACCTGCATAATTCATGTATAAAGAGTAAATGATCACCAGGATGGATAGTTCCATCCCTAACATAGTAGTTATCCATAACACGATCAATAATTCTTGTAGGTATTTTGAAAGCATCAATTTCAGCAGGTGGTGGTTTATCTACTACCTTAGCACTGGTAGTAGCATTACCAAATAAGGAACTCAGCGAATTATCCATAACAAAAATAAAGCAACTAATAGAAGTAAACAATACTCACAGTAAAAGTTTCCTTTACCAGTTCCACTCTCCAATAGCGCTTCACTTCCTGGCAACGGCGCCAGAAAATAGTCTTGATGACCCACAAGTATAGGGGGTGTATCGCAGTATTTTCGATAAGTAAGAGTGTCAAACCCAACGAGGAGCAGAAGGTGCTGGCTAGTGGTACGGATCAGGAATTCTCTGCAAGTACTTAGCAAACGGATTTTTAGGGTTTTTTGATAAAGCAAGTAAACAAAGTACAAGTAAATAAAAGACAGTAGGAATAAATGCAGCAAGTGGCCCAATCCTTTATGCAGCAAAGGACAAGCCAGTTGTATTACTTAAGATGACCAAACGTTCTCGAGGACACATGGGAAGACTGTCAAGTGCTTTCGCTTCATATAGTTGATTAATCTTCTTTAGCTTGCTAAGTGTTGTGTGGGTGAACCTATGCTAATGTTTCGACCATCCTAGGACTAATACATACTTGTGATTATACCCCTTGCAAACATCCGTAAGTACAAGAAAGTAATTAAGGTAGAAACCTAACCACAACTTTAAACTCTAAGACCCTTATGTCCCTTGTGCAATGGTTTCCTAACGGGGGTTCAGGTTTCTGTCACTCCGGCAACCCCTACGATTAGTAGCCAAATACACAATGCATTCCCCTAGGCCCATATAGGTGAAGTGTCATGTAGTCGATGTGCACATGACACCACTAGAAGAAGTACACCACAACTTAAATATCAAAGTATTGAATCTTTCTCAACCCAATTCCACTACTAACAACATGACTTCTCCCATGTCCTCAAGAACAAAACGAACTACTCACAAGACATCATATGGATCATGATCAGAGATGGAATAATGATGTATAACAATCTGAACATAAACAATAATTCAATGGTTCACTGAATAGCATCAACTACAAAGAGTAATTAACACCGGGAAAGTTTCCCCTATGAACTATGCAAGATTCAACCCAATTGTTACAACAATATGGAGATGGTGATGAGGGTGCTGATGGTGATGATGGTAGTGATGATGATGATGATCACGATGAAGTTCAGCTTGATGGTGGTGTTGATGGCGACGATCTCCCCTCCCCGAGAAGGAATTCCCCCGATAGAAATCTGTCTGCCAGATAGATCTTTCTCTCTCGGTGTTTTCCATCCCGCAGAGGCGGCAGAATCTTTCTGTGGTCGCTCCCCGAGTCTTAGGGTTTCAGGAGGATAATATACGCCAGAGGGGAGTGCCAGGGGTGAACCAGGGCGGCCACACCACCTGGTGGCACGGCCCAGGGTGGCCCGCGCTAGGGGGTGGGTTGGGCCCCTGTGGCCCATCTCCAGCCCCCCCTTCTGGCTTCCTTCGTCTTCTAGAAAAATAGGATTTTCCACATATTTTCCTAGATTTTCTGATCTTCGCAAATTTTGCCTCCAAACAACACCTTTTCCATCGGAATCCTGACTGCAGCGGTCCATGCTCCAAAAGTCATCAACCATGCAAAAATAGATGAAATAACATAAGTATCACCTCTCAATACGAAATATATTAATGAATAATAGTGAATTAGGACATAGAATAGTGATGCAAAATGGACGTATCACGCGGCTGGGATCAGGCATGCCCCAAAGGCAGCACACCTCGGGGGTGTTCCCCAAATGATCGGTCTGACGCTTTCATCAGACATTGTTTAGGGAACACGGCTAGAGATGCTCTTACGACCTTTTTAGAACAAATTAAAACCCTGGATTGAACACTCTGTTAGCCTGACCACCGAACATGTACACGTGCGTGAGGGAAGGAGTTAGGCGGCAGTGATTGTAAAACCCATCTAAGGATTTTCCTCCCACTGGCTACACCACCGGTCCACTATGCCTATGTTGGCCTTGGTTCCTTGGAGGTGCGGGGGACCATGACCACTTGCACTACAAAAATATCCCCTGAGCACAACAATTTTTGGGATGGCATAAGCAAAAAGTGCCTGTAAAAGTTGGTTAGCCGGTGGATGAGAAACAATAGCATAATTTGGTTGCGGCAGACACGTATACACCGTGGTACACACAACATCAGTACTAATTACCTCCTTGGTATGTGACTTGGTAGGCCAGTGTATTGTAATGCCACGGTAGATGGTTGCAAACATATATCAGTGTGTCGTGCATTGTACGTGGCGCTTAGGTGTGTCCCACACTGTGGACAAGTCAAACATCTCGTGTTTACTCGTCATGCTCGTCTAACTGAGTTCTGTGGCCCACCACCTATTATTTATCTCCCATGTATGTTTTCTAGATACACCATACTTATATCTTCCCTACCCGCTCTAGACAACTCTCACAACCGCAGCGGTGGGTACTGTAGAGACAGCAGCCGGTGGTGACATCATGATGCAGAATCCTCGAGGTGTAGAGCACGATGGCGGCAGCGAGATACTGGATCGTGTATGTGTTGCGAGGGGAGACGACAAAGTAGGTCGTTATATATGTTATTTGGCATTATTTTCTTTGGCCTCCTATCTGAAAAACTAATTTGGGGTTTCTCTTTTCCATGATTAGGGCATCGTGCCGAGGTGGATCGATTTGAAAGTAGAAGCATGGACAAACATCTTAAAATCGAACTCCAATCTACTTTGCAAGTGTGTCCTACAGTCGTTTCCTCATTGCATACGAGGGCATGAACACTAACCACAAGTTCCTCGGGTGTCACCACTAGTAGCCAACGTGTCACTTCATCTTTTATGTTGATAAAGAGCAATCACTAGAGTTGCAATGTGTATTGGTGGCCTTTTGGAAGGCTGTTGGGTTCGCCGCATAGAAAACAAAAAAATTCCTATGATGCCCACGATGAGATCATGCAACGCAAAGTTGACAAGTTACGCGCCAAGCGCGCCTACTCCTCTGAGTCCAAAGATGAGGACTTGGAGCTTTGCAGCACCAGATGCTTCAGCCGTGCCATACGGCAAACACCGATGCCCAAGGGCTTCAAACTGCCCTTAGACAACCCGAAGTTTGACGGCTTTCAGGAGCCGAAGATCTTTCTAGACGACCATAAGTAGTCCATGAAGTGCCACGAGGGATACAAAGCACTAGTACAAACTCGTTAGTTAGAAACTATGCACTCAGACGGTTTTCCCCAAGAATGGAAAAACCCACCTCTGTTCGTCCCCCTCAGCTAGTTATTTCAATACGACCGCCTCTACTTCTCTTAGAAGCGGGTGTTTACCGTAGCTGACCCCAAAAATGGGCCCGTGGGAGGCGAATAATAAAAACAAACGCCTTAGTGTATAACCTTGGACGGTGGGAAAACTCAATCGTCTCTAATACTCGGAGAGTTGAACCGGATATTATTACAAGCCACCTCTATTTGGTTTCCTGACACGTCCAGTTATGGCACAACTGGTTGCCCTACCACGTGCAGCCCCCGCGAGCACCTCAGACGGATGATAATACAAACCGCCTCTAAGAGTAATAACCAGGAAGTGGTTAGGGTTTTGCGCCGCCTCCTAGATGTACACTCGGGGAAACTGAATCTGCACACTCAACGATCAGTTCTAGAGGCAGAGTACGGAGGAACTGCCGCCTGTAGGTTCTCCTTCCTCTCTACTCTTCTTTCTATTTGATTTATTTCATACTCAAGCGCTTGTTCATACATAGAGCTCGAGTTGCGCAGATTGTTCAGACGCTTATCTGGATATGTACAAATGAGATTTTCTTGCTCTGTTTCCCCCCACTCTATCTACTGTACAAATCAGGTTTTCAGTTCGTTCTAAATCTTTTCTTCGATCATTCTTTTTTTAGTGTGCAGAAAATAGCAAGGTGCGGTGATGCAAATCTATCGTGTATGCAGCAAGCCAACGCATAACTATGGCTGTTCAAATAGGACATCAGAGTCCTTCACCGTCTTCCTAAACCAGCCTAACTTTTGAGAAGGAGTTGTCAGTAATTTTAGCCTTAATATATCTACAAAGTCCTTCACTATCATTTAATTAGGATGCCTACGTGTGAACTAAAATTATTGTTCAAATGCTTGGTAGCTAGGAATTTGATTTTTTTGTTTGTTTGAGGAATTAGAAACATCAATGGGCATATCTTGGAAAGTTTCCTTCAGATTTTAGGAGTTATAATCCATATATGCATCTTTGTTTCCTTTGGAATTTGTTAGAGAAACATCAACCAATTGTTTTCTTTTTCTGCCATATATGCATCTCTATTTGGATTTGATAAGCCACACATGAGTACATTCATTTTAGTAGTAAATTCTTCGTACTGTTATATGTATGATCAACATCACATATTTATTTGGTTTTTTTCTCTCGGATTGTTCCTTGTTACTTCAAGGAAAAACTCAACTAGTATGCCGATAAGTGGTTACCAGCTTTGGCCAGAGGGCGTAGGTTTGAGCTTTTCCTGCAGAAAAAGGAAGATGCTACATCCATAAGAGGGCCATTCTGGTTATCTTTCTTGAGGACATACAATGTTGCTATCCATGATGTGGTGACCTTTAGCTTAATCACAGATGATGATGATCAAGAAGATGAAGGAGATGAAGAGGAAGGAGGTGAAGAGGAAGGAGATGATCAGTCTGTGTTTAGTAGGGAAGTACATGCCCCTAATGGTGACATCAAGGGATACCAGACTATTTATGGTATGTCTTTTCTCCATCAAATGTATGTATATTAATACCATTTGTGGATCCCTACATTATTTCTCCTTTTAATGGTAATTGAATTTTACAGGATTTAGGGTGCCATTTGTGGATCCCTACATTAGAGCTGTTTTCTACAGGAGTGTTTTCACACATATGAATCTAGTTACTGTGGAAGACATATATGCCATTACTTTTGAGACACTGAAGGACGTAAGCAGAATATGCCGGCTGCATGATGAGGGTGATTTTATCCATCTCTCTGACATGGAGTACTATGTTACAAGTCTTAGTGCACTTAATTTAGCTAACAAAACCTTTGTGACTTATTCTACCTATAAGGACATGGTTTCAATTTTACTTGTGTTTATAATAACTAATGTGTTTTAGTTATTTCATCATTTTAGGTCATGCCATCAAGCTTTGCACTTGGTTACAATCTCCCAAAGAGTGGTGATACATTGCAAATGTATCCATAATTTTTGATGTTCCATGCTTGGTTTTATCTACTTTCTTATGTTTTGTCCACAATTTGGAGTACTTTTCATATGATTTCTTGGACTAACCTATTAACAAGATCCACAGTGCCAACTGCCTGGTTTGTGCTGTTTTTGGTTCTAGGAAAGTCAGAAAATGAATATTCTCGGAATTGGACGGGACAAAAGCCAAAGTCGGTTTGTCGCCGAGGGACACCTAGAGCCAGAATACGAGACGGAGAGGGGCTGGGGCCCGGCCACACAACCTGGCCACGCGGCCAGGCTTGGCTCGTGCCAGGGGGTGGTCTGGCCACCCCATGCACCCCCTCGGCCTCTCCTTCCGCCTATATATTGCCTCTGATACGGAAACCCTAAGTACCCGATCAAAATTCCACGAAAGAGTCTGTAGCCGCCGTCATCTCCATCAATAGATCGGGAGGGATCTGAAGCTCTTCCCGGCACCCTGCTGGAGAGGGGAATTCACCCTAGAGGCCTTGTTCATCATCATGCAAGCCTCCGGTGTGATGCGTGAGTAGTTCATCTCTGGACTATGGGTCCATGTAGTAGCTAGATGGCTGGTTCTCCTCCTTTGTGCTATCATGTTTAGATCTTGTGAGCTCCTTTCATGATCAAGATCATCTATTTGTAATTCTGCATGTGTGTTTGCGTGGATTTGATGGATATTGAGATGCTATTTCAGATTGATTATTGATTCTATCATGTCTTTATTATTTGTGATCTTGCATGCTTTCCGTTGTTAGTAGCTATCTTGGCCAAGTGGATGCTAGCAACTCCAAGAGTTAGTATTTATGCTTGATAGTGGGTTCATGCCTCTGGTAATCTAGGGAGGTGATAGAAATCTCTAAGGTACTAGATGTGATGTTGCTACTAGGGAGAAAACAACAATCCTTTGTTCATAGAACAAACATATTGTTTACATTACACGCAATGCATAATGCAATTATCTATTGCTTGCAACTTAATACTGGAGGGGGTTCGGATGATAACCTGAAGGTGGATTATTAGTCATAGATGCAGTTGGATGGCGGTCTATGTATAATGTTGTAATGCCCAATCGAATCTCAAGGAGTCAAGATGAGTAGTATATGCTTGTATGCTTTCTCGATGTTTGTCAATTGCCCTGCTGTAATTTGTTCACCCAACATGTTATCTATCTTAAGGAGAGCCACCTATAGTGAACTATGGACCCCGGTCCTTTCTTTACTATCAATCTACAATCAACTGTTTTACTGCTTTGTGTTTACTTTCTACAAACTATTACTTTCTTCCACTCGATGCATTTAACCCTTTGTTTTCAGCAAAACTGGCGAGATTGACAACCTCATCGCAAGTTGGGGACAGAGTTCTGTGGTTGTGTTGTGCAGGTCTCCACATTGCTGCTAGCACCGGTAGTGCGCCCTGCCAAAGTTCAGCTAGCTACACCTTTGGGGTGTTTCCTTGCTCCTACTGGATTGATAACCTTGGTTTCATAACTGAGGGAAAACTTACTGCTGTGCTCATCATACCTTCCTCTTGGGGTTCCCCACGAGCTCGTTAATACACGAGTCAGCAAGTGGCACAACTTTATTTCATGGTTATGACATGGACAACACAGTTACTGGCCAGTACACTATCTTGCATGGCAGATTGAACCAGATTGTGTTCTCCAATGGTTGGAACCTCTTCTGCAACATGAACCAACTTGAAGGTGGTTCACTAGTTTCTGTGAGGGTGGAAATGAGGGAACACTACATTGGCTTGTTCATGACGAAAATTCGCTGAACCCTCCAATGAAGCCCTACATTATCATTATTTTGTTTAGCTAGATCTAACGTAGGAACTATGTTTGAACAACTATGTTTGTAATATATTCACCTACCTTGCCTTTTGGTCCTGAATATAATTCGCAAGTTTTAGGATTATCAAAATCTGGAGTGTCCGAATATATCCGGAGTTTTGACTACATGAATTCATGAAAAAAAGTTTAAATTGGTGAAAAAAATTAAATTTATGAGAAAATCATATTTGAGTAACAAAAGGATCTCACATCGTGATTAAACATTGGAATTACTCGATTTATAAACACTTGCGCCTTATTACTATGCAGCAAGCGCATGAACACTAGTAGTTGTCATATCTTTCAGGATAAGATCCAAGGTTTGTACTGCACCATATATTTTTTCTTCAATCCATGAACCTAACTTAGTCTTAGGACTTAATTCTACACTACTACACATGTATAACCACCTTCATTTGCCTTTTCGTTCTCAATATTCTCAAATTTTAGTACACCAAAATCTGGAGGGTCCAAATATATTCTGAGTACCCGAATATGTTGTTTAAGGTAGAGACAGTTATTTTTATGGGCCGCCTCCTATAGAGTTCCCCCTTCCATTTAATATCGAGAAATACCCCAAGGCCGACTTCCTCTCTTCCAGATCCAGCTCTCCCCTTCCAGATCGGCCGCCATGCATCGACGCTGACTGGCTCGACGATGGCCACAACAACAACGCCGACCCCCTCGACCCCCACAACAAGATATATGGCAACATGCCATCTTTGCAAGACGCACTGCAAGGACATAATCTTGTGAACTGGCTCACTATTCAGTGTTCATCTCGTACCTGGTTATTTCGAGAAATCCGTGGTATATTCTCCGACACTCATACAATTTAAATTCATCTTGTACCTTTCAGCCTATTAAAATCATTAATTTAGTGTGTGCTTTTGGTACACAGATCGTCACGTGCAATGCAAGGGCACATTTCAATGAACTCATAGGAGATATGGTGCAATTCCGAGCTTGTGGGTGGACATACACGGTTGAAGTGCAAAAAGGGCCATCTAGGACTCGATTGAGAGGTGGAGGGTGGCGTCAGTTCATTGCTAATAATCATCTCACCGGAGATGTTCAGTTGGTGTGCTTTTCCTTGCAAGGAGACATGCCGAGGATAACTTTCATCTATCTAAACAATGCCGGCGAAGATGAAGAAGATGAGGAAGAAGAGGAAGAAGCTGAGGAACCGCCTATGGAGCAGTTATCTCCAATTATCTCCCAGAGATGCAAACTTACCGATGGTGAGAATTATCACCTCCAACGAATCATCCCTCCAAGTAATTCCATCATTGGGCTACCATTTGTCACCCTCTTGACGAACATGAATGTCGAGAGGTGCCTTATGGTAAGTATATCATGTCAACAAAGCTATACATATCGATCTACTATATATATTACTTGCAATAATGGTTGCATGTAACATTGAGTCATATTACCTTTGCATCATAGAAATTACCTAAGGACATGGTTTATCATCTTCATATCCCTGAAGACGGCTTGGTTGGACTACGCGTTGGAGCACGAGGTGGCATTAGCACCATCGAATACAAGACGGATTTTGATAGCCGCATATCCTTCAGCACTGATGGGTGGACTAACTTCCTCCAAACCGAGCATCTCCAGATTGGGGAAGCCATACTCATGACTGCGAGGTTAACCACCACGCGCAGGGACCTGGATATGATGTTCTTCATCGACATCATCAATGATTTGGCCGTGTGACCTTAATAATATTGTTTTCTAGATTATTTCTAAACTATCTTTGGCTAGTTTCATCACTATGTTTTGGACTAAATTCATCTTAATTATTAGCCATTAACGATGTATGATAAGTGCTCTAGGCCACCGATATCATTTTCCAAATCTTACCTTTGTGTAAATATAACCTATAAATCAAACGAACAAAGTTGCCCTTTAAAAATTCGAGACGGTTGTAATTTCAAGCCGCCTGAGGGAAGTACTGGGCGACAAAATATGAAATTCGGATGTTCTTAGACACGGTTTCTGTTCGCACCTATCTGAGGGTAGTACTTGGTGGAAAAGATCTGAAAATATTTGGAAAAATATTTTAGATACGTGCCAAATTTTTCATTCCCTGCCCGCTGTGCTTGACCCCCACTATCCACCACCGCTTGAGCCGGTGCCCTCCACCACCGCCGCCTCCGGTCCCCTGCCTCTCCTCCCTGCCGCCTCTCGTTCCCTGCGCTGCGGATGCTCTCCATCACCTCAGAGGACCCCTTTGTCGTCCAGGTAGGTATGCGTGAAAAACCAAACCCCCGAAACCCTAATGTAGAGCTTTGATTTAGGAATTTTGGCATGAAATTTGCCATTTTGCTTGTCAAATTTAGGGTTCAGGGTTTCCTAACTATAGAGACACAATGGCGGCGTCGGGAGAGCCTCCCCCAGCCTATCTCTATCTGTCCCACCTCTTTTTCCCTTATGTACATCTCAAAATCTGCAACTCTTTATTGATTCCTCATTGTTTGTTGCCCTTCTAGCAATATGGATTTAATTGTCACTTTATTAGTCTGCTTTCATCTTGTTTATTCGATGAATTTCAAATTCTTTGGCTGTGTATGCTTTTTATTAATGTACAATAACAAGAACCGTTTTTATGTTTTTTAGTCTAATTCATTATTATATTTGATTGTATTAAAATGCTCAGTGTCTGTATCTATTTAACAGATGGGAACCTGCAGTGATCTTGCAATAGTGCAATAGTGCCCACTGAGAGGCTTGAGCTTAGAGGTATCAAAAAACATCAAAATTCCAGTCATCTATTTTAAATGTGTATGTGCTTAGAATGTAGACACATGAATATTATTCCACGGCATTGAAATTTGTATGTGTTATTGCATCAGGGCCTCAACACAAGGGGGACACCAATTTTGATAAGCAGAGTCTTTTTGGAAGCGACATGTATTTGAAAAAAGTTCATGTAGACTTCCTTTTAGACTGGTGTGAACCCGAATTTCCACCAAAAATCAAGTACTACGTCTGCAGGTTGCACTATTCATTTGTAGTGGAAAAAAGGTGCATGCTGGTAAGATGATATATTCTTGAATACGTGATCAACAACCTACCCTATGATTTTGAAATACTTCTGATAATCAAAGCATGCTAATTCTTCAACTCTTTATACTTGTGCAGACATTTGGAACTGAGTTCACAAGAAAATATCTAAAGAATCGCCTGGATGAACCAATTGATGTGCATGTTTGGGAAATGAAGAGCAAGGAGCCAAAGATGGTTATGATGAAGATGGGAGCTGGTTTGTCAAATGCAATATTGACGAATGGATGGGAGAAGGTTGTGAGAAGCTTCAACTTAAAGCAGGATAGCATTGTCCTTTTTTGCTTTGATGAAATAGATAATGGAGAGGTATATGTTCTGGTTCAGAAACTTCCACCGAGTGGCCCATAACTACTCGAGTACTAATTATGCTTCTTCTATGTATGGACTACACATTGTATGCACTGCCATAAAGTAATGGCTAAATATGTTGGATTTCCCCAACTATTGGGCTAATGTTAATTGTTAATATAATGGTCTTCTTTTGACTGGCTGCTATAATTAAGTTCGAGTTAATCTGTCTATTTGGCTGTTGAATCATGATTATGTGTCATGTCAACTATGATTGAGTTCGAATTAGCATGCTACTATTTAAAATGGTTTACACACTGGAGACGGTCACTTTAAAAAGCCGCTTCGAGGCACACTAGTTCTAGAGACGGTCTTTGTTAGAATTCGACTCCGACTGCTTGACTACTGGATACGGTCCCCCGTGTAGGTTGTTTGAGGTTGACAAGTTCTTCCAAGTGGTCGGAAATACGACTCATCTCCATCTCGTACCTTTTAGAGGAGTTTTCCTTTTCGCACCGTCTGAGGTCTTATATCTTAGAGTCGTAAAGAAAAACCGGCTCAGGTGGTGTGCTCTTAGAAGCTATGCGCTTGAGCCGAAACGAGAAACTGGTTGAGGCCCATGGAAAATTGATGTCTCTAAGTAACGTGTTTGTATTAGTGAAGGAACATCCATGTAATGCCTGCAGTTGCAACTTCAGGGCGCCACGCGGGCCTGGCTCAACAACCTCCCCTCTAGATCGATCCGCAGATGGGAAGAGCTAGTGTACAGTTTCGTTTGAAACTTCAAGGACACCTGCAAGCGACCGATCTCAATTGAAGAACTTCGAGCATGCTCCCAGAGGTCTAGCGAATCCATCCGCTCGTACATCTGCAGATGTTCCATCATCAAAAACTCCATGGAGGACATTTCTGAGGAGCGAGTGATCGACGCGTTTAAGGCTGGCATACACCGTTAAGAGCTTAAGGAGGAACTCGGCTGCACCAAGCCTGATATCATCGACCACCTGATAGATATAGAAAATCGATGGGCGAACAGTGACGACGCTGTCCACAACAGTCGAGCACACTCGAACGATCTGAGACGCAGGCGCGACCGCTGAGTTAAGCGCAGGAACCGCGGTTACGGGGACCGCGATGAAGTCAACATGGTCATAGCCGGCTACACTAACAAACGCTACAATGGGCAACCGCAATGGCGGATATCACAGTGGCAACTACCGTGACAGTGGAAAGAGGAACCAAGTGTGGCAATATCGCGCCAATGATAGTGCCTCAACCGTGATGGCCTGCTTATCTACTACATCGACAAGCAGGATGACAAGAGAAGTCGTGTCACCTCCTCAAAGATTGCCGTGACTTTCATAAGCTCCAAGAAGCCTATGCACACCTTCGGCGCAAGGCGACAAGTCAAGGATACGGAGAGGCCGCAGGGCCCATAGCGTACAGATCACCACCACCACCCCTCTCGACCAACGCGGCACCACCACCCGCAGCACCATTGGCGTGCAACAATGGAGGCGAGCTGTACCCCCAACCACGTGGGAGCATGATGATCCAGAAGGGGTGCCCTTCCAACAGGATCCAGAAGACAAGGACTCGACAAATCAACATGGTTATGTCATTGCCCCCGCAATCCCTAAGTACATCAGTGGATCCAAATCCTACATCACCTTTGAGCGATCCGACCACATACGCCAACTACCATGACCAGGCCACTCAACCCTAGTCCTTGAAGCCCAGATCGGTGGATAGATGAGTAGAGTCTTCATGGATGGAGGTAGTGACATCAACCTCATATTTGCCAGCACCTTGCGTGCCATGCGAATCCCATTATCCAATCTAGAACCATCGGACACCACCTTCCACGGCATAGTCCCAGGCAAGGGGATCTACCCCTGGAAAAAATCCACCTCGACGTCATCTTAGGCTCAGCCGATAACTTCAGGCGCGAGAATATCGAGTTTGAGGTGGTCGACTGACCCTCCCAGTATCACGCCATACTTGGGCGCGTGGCATTCACACGATTCCTGGCTATACCACACTACGCGTACCTCATGATGAAGATGCCAGGGCCAAATAGTGTCATCACCGTCCGAGGAAGCTTCACCAGGTCCGATAACTACGACCGGGAGTTGAAAAGAATCTCCTAATCCTTCAACATGCAAGGAGAACTGTCAAGGGTCAAGGAGATGACAGACAACGGTCTTCCTCCTTTGAGCAGGCAGAACGTACCTGGCCAGTCCTTTGACTCCACGGTCAACACCAAGGCGGTCCAGGTCTACCCAACGAACCCGACCAAGACGTCCCTCATTGCCAATTGTTGAATTCCTCTGTGAGCGCTGGGATATCTTCGCCAGGTGTCCTATGGACATGCCAAGAATTCCCAAGGAATTCTTCGAGTACGCACTCAACATGTACCCTAATGCACGATCAATTAAGCAGTCGCTGCGGCGGCTGTCTGAAGAAAAGGCCAAGGTTGTGGGCGGGGAAGTCAACAGACTCCTCAATGTTGATTTCATCCGCGAGATCAAGGAGAGAACCTTGGAAGCTAACCCCGTGCTTGTGCCAAAGAAAGACACGGATATACTATGGATGTGTGTCGACTTCATGTCTCTGAACAAGCACTACCCGAAGGACCACTTCCCTCTCCCGTGGACCGACCATATCATCGATTCAACTACGGGGTGCGAGTGCCTCTCCTTCCTTGATGCCTACTCAGGCTACAATCAGATCCGGATGAAGGTGGAGGACGAGGAAAGGACGGCCTTCATCACACCATTTGGCATTTACTGCTACAACACGGTGCCCTTCGGGCTGAAGAACACAGGGACAACCTATCAAAGGTGCATGTAGGCCTACCTAAAAACCCAAATCGGCCGCAACATCCAAGTCTATGTTGACGACATACTGGTCAATACAAAAGAAAATGCAACACTCAACGATGATTTCCACGAGAGCTTCAACAACCTCGACCGCTATAGAATCAAGCTGAACATGGAGAAGTGCACCTTCGGCGTCCCATCCAGGCAACTACTCGGGTACCTCATCTCTTCCAGATGAATCAGGCAAACCCGAAGAAAATCAAGGCTATACTAGCCATGTAGAAGCCAAAGAACATCAAAGGTGTCTAGCAGCTGGCCAAACAAATTGTGGCCCTCATCAGATTTATCAGCCGGATGGGTGAAAAATCCCTCCCCTTTTACCAGCTCCTGTGCAAGACGGACAAATTCGAGTGGACCGACGAAGCACAAGAAGCATTCGAAGATCTCAAGCGCTTATTGTCAACTTCGTTGGTCCTGGTTACTCCCCATGAGAAGGAACCTATGCTATTGTACATATCTGCCATGCACCAGGTGGTCAGCACCACGCTCGTGGTTGAAAGGGACGAGGAAGGCAATACACATGGGGTGCAGTGACCCGTGTACTACCTCACTGAGGTGCTCACACCAATAAAACAGCGGTACCCGCACTACCAGAATCTGGCATATGGCATGTTCATGATAGCACGTCGACTGCGCCACTGCTTCATGGAGCACCCGATAGTGGTTATCAATGACGCCCCACTATCCCATGTCCTCAACAACCCCGAAGAAACGGGGCAAGTCGCCCACTGGCGCATCGAGTTGTCCCCACGGGACATCACTTATGACCATTGCATAGCGATAAAGTCACAGGTACTACCGGACTTCCTGGTCCACTAGATGGAGCTCCAACTGCCTAGCACGCCGGACATGTCGAGTGCCTGGACAATGCATTTTGACGGGTCCAAGCATGGAGAAGGAGTGGGTGTTGGTGTCATTTTGACATCCCCGCAAGGAGAAAAGATGCGGTACATACAGAGGATGAAGTTCCGAGCATCAAACAATGAAGCGGAGTACGAGGCCTAATCGCTCCAAATTTCAACACTTTTTATCATTGTTTTTCCTCTTGTTTATTGTTGGATTTCACTAAAGTTTACCCTTTCTACTAATGTTAACATCCCAATTAGCGAATCCTTGGTTTCTTGCGATGGCTTTTAGGCAATGAACATTTTTGGAAAATCTAATAGCATTTATGGGCTAATTACACCTAAAGAAGCAAATCCCCAATTGGAGCCCCTTTCATTGGAGGCGATCTGAGCGCATAATGACCACTGGTACGGTCGGGGTGGGTCTGTACCGTCCGCCTGTACTACCTTCCACCAGCTCTGTTATGTCAATACAAGAAACTTTCATGAAGGGGAGATGACTAAAAAGAGAACACAGCCACCACAAACTCATCTAGAAGGAGAGATATCAGATCTAGAGAAGGAGAAGAACACCGGCTCATTCTTAGACGATCTCTAGCCTCTAAACCATTCACTCCACCATTATTTAGAGACAAATTGGCACTTGTAAAATTAGGATTTGACACTTTGATCTACCTTGGTTTGTATTTGATTCAATCTTCAACTGGTATTGTGGCTTGCTACGATAGCTTTGATATGATTTCCATTTGCAATACAATTATGCCTTTGATTAATCTTTCTCTCATGTCTGAGTAAATCCCCATAGGAGTGGGAGATGTAGGGGATTAGTGAGATGTGTTGTACCTTATTTAATTCCATCCATTTGTGATTCTTGTAGTGTTTATTAAATTGTGAGAATGATTACTATGTTCGCCTAATGCTTGTTATCTAATTGAAGGGCCTAGGTAACATGATCCAGAGATCTCATAGGTATGAACTTGTATGCTAGCGATTCAGCGACCCCTGAGTAACATGCCCGATATCAATGAGGAGCTAGTAGTACTCGAGGACAACAAGGAACCATCAAGATTAAAGCCTTGATCTGGCCAGAATACCCTAATTAATATGCTGACCGTTGCCGTGGTACGAGGCAGACGGATCATTGGGGCTAGGAAGAATTGGCCATGAGGACTCCCAGTCGGTATATGGGTTGCTTGCCTACTCACTTACAAATAAGAAATATCATAATCACTTATCCCAATTTATTCATCTGGCACTTTCACTATCACAAAACAAGACTCAGTTTTATCTCGATATAACCCTCACACAAAGAAGCATAAGCGCTAAGCTCTAGAATCATTGGGGGGAAGTTGTGGAGTTGAACTCCATAATGATATACAACCTTAGAGAAGAACTCCGAGGGGGAAAAACTCAAACCTCTATCTAGGTGAGTGCCAAAGTGAACCTTCTCGACGGTGCGAGAGGTGGCGACGAACTCGTCGAAGCTGCTCCGCCAATCACTAGCACAAAGGAGACCTTCTTTCTCGATGCTGCGTAATTTCTCATCGTCGAGGACGTAGGAGATCCAGACACCGCGGAAATTCTCCTTCTCTGCCGCCACAGTTGTCGCCGTCGTGGTTGCCGCTGTACCAAATGAAGATGCATCAGCCGTTTGGGTGGAGACGATGACCTTGGATGGGCGGTGTTGTGGAGTTTGGGGGAAGGAAAAGGGAGCAAGGGCACGGTGTTGCTTGGAGGAAGAAGAAGGCATAGGCGCTGGCAAGAGAGAATGAGGAGATCTAGACTCGTTATAATCCTCACTCATGTCAAGATTCGTGTGAATAAACTGTAAAACGTGCCACGCGTTGCGGAAAGAATCGAGCAACTTCCTCGAGAAGATTATGCCTCCTCGATCTCTATGCGCGCATTGAACTGCACCTCGGTTCCGCGATAAACGGACCCACCAACGGTCATACTGACAGGAATGTCTGTTAGTGACGGTACTTGACCTTGATTGATGTCAGGTTACGTCAGAGACCAAGTTCCGGCTTAGTTTGAATTTCAAGTTAGGAAACTGTATGACATACTCATAGATCCGACTCAATTTGAGACCCAGATCCTACTTTTCTTTTTTGGAGTTTCAGGAACCCTTCAAGACTCTGTAGATCAAGCTAGATGATGAAATCTGACTTTGAATCTTGGAGGCTTCCGGGGGCTACTGTTGGGGATATACTTTTTGGGTATACCCACTATGACTTGCTGACCAGGGTGGCCCACTTCGGGTTAGAGCTTTGCTTCATGGACGACCCAGTTAGGGAGAGAAGACAGAGGTCCATACAGCTACAGGAAGGCCCAGAAGACTTACTGACTTAGGCCTATTTAGTTACTTGTAGTTCAAGATGTACTCTATAACCAACTCTGTATCATAGTCAGATAGGTCTCTCCTGTAACCCTAGGCCGGATATCTATATAAGCCGTTCTAGGGACCAGCCTTTAGGGCACCCATAATCTACAACCTCAACTCGCACAGGAGAATGTCTCTTGTAATCTGTACTTCTGGCTCTACCATATTACTGGATTGCTAGCAGGAGTAGGATCTGTCCAAAGCCGGTGGATTAGAACCTGGGTAAATCTTGTGTGATCACCGTCCTGGATACCGTCGCCTCACGCCCCCCTTTCACCACACGCCTTGAGGACCCCCTCTTGGCGTACATGTCTTCAATCCGACGACAAAAAGCGAAAGGAAGAGTTAAATAGGGTTCAAATTGCGTAATGAGCAGTGGTATGACCGGAGGTTCCCTTACCGTCAAAGAAAATCCTGTCAGAAAATTCGTCACAAGTTGTGGTGGAGCAACAGCCAGAAAATTCATCGAGGGCATGATCATCCGATTCGAGTATCCACACAGTATCATTACAGACAATGGGAGTAACTTTTCCATGGAGAACTAGTCGAATTTTGCAATGAACAAGGGATTCGACTTGATATTGCATCAGCCGCACATCCACAAGCTAATGGACAAGTCAAATGGGCAAATGGTTCAATTTTTCAAGGCCTACGCCCGAGACTCAAAGCACCACTACATCGTGCTGCGGGGGCTTGGGCAGACGAATTGTCGTCTGTGATATGGAGTTTACGAACCACTCCTAATAGGTCAACTAGATATCCACTTTTTTCTTGGTCCATGGTGCAGAAGCTGTTCTTCTGAGTGACCTTATTCATACTTCTCCCCGAGTTGCTGCGTATGTCGAAGAGGATGCCGAAGTTGCTCGACAAGATGACCTCAACATGCTCGAGGAAGTTTGCGTCATTGCTGAGCAGAGATCTACAGCCTATCAGCAGAAGTTGCGCAAGTATCATAGTTAGAGAGTCAGAAACCGGTCTTTCAGGAAAGGCCATTTGGTTCTCCGACTAGTGCAAAAAAGAGATCATAAACTTGCCCCTATATGGGAAGGGACCTTTATGTTAGTCGAGTATTGCACAATGGTTCTTACTACCTAACTGACATGAGGCCAGAAAAAGAAAGACCTGCTACTAAGAAGAGAAAGAGAGCTAGAGGCAGTACAAATCCGAATGAAATAGAGCGTCCATGGAATATTGCTAAGCTACGTCCCATTTATTCTTAAATTTCTTTCTTTGTAACCGTACGTACATGTTCAAAGTGAAATAAAACATTGGTCTTCTCAATGATTTTTCTGAGATATTATTTATGTACCATCTTATTTCTGAATGATCATGTCATAGTCGAAAATCCTAGAATACTTGAAAGTACTTTATGCTCATGCTTGTTCTGGTTAGATTTCCGATTCTGAAAATGCTACCTTCGGGTATAAGTCTAAACTTTCTAGTTTGTACTTGGGTTTTTGTTTGATTGCTGGATGCGGGTTGATACGTTGCAAACGTATCCATAATTTTTGATGTTCCATGCTTGGTTTTATCTACTTTCTTATGTTTTATCCACACTTTGGAGTACTTTTCATATGATTTCTTGGACTAACCTATTAACAAGAGCCACAGTGCCAGCTGCCTGTTTTCTACTATTTTTGGTTCCAGGAAAGTCAGAAAATGAGTATTCTCAGAATTGAATGGGACAAAAGCCAAAGTCAGTTTTTCACCGAGGGACACCAGGAGCCATAATACGAGACGGAGAGGGGCTAGGGCCTAGCCACACCACCTGGCCGCGTGGGCTAGGCCTGGCCACGCTAGGGGGTGGTCTGGCCGCCCTAGGCACCCCCTCGGCCTCCCTCTTCGCCTATAAGTTGCCTCCTGACCTAAAAACCCAGGGGGGTTCGACGTTTTTTCAGAAAGAGTTCCGCTCCGCCGCCACCACCAGATTCCACGATTCAGAACCAGAAACTCCGTTCTGGCACCCTGCCGGGACGGGGAATTGGAGGAGATCATCGCCATCATCATCACCATCGCTTCTCCATCGACCATCCATGTTTCCCCCATCTATGAGTGAGTAATCCCCCGCTATAGGCTATGGGGATGGTAGGGATTGGATGAGATTGTTCATGTAATGGCATCAGATTGTTAGGCCATGGTGCCTAGTATCTACTATTAGTGCTTTTTGACTTTGTTGCGTTGTTATGCTTAATGCTTGTCACTAGGGCCCGAGTGCCATGATTTCAGATCTGAACATGTTATTGATTCATTATGATAGTATTGTTTATGGTCTTACCTGCAACTTGTATACACACATTGTTGTCCGGAACCAAAGGCCCCGAAGTGACAGAAATCGGGATAACCGGAGGGAATGACTTTGATGTGAGGATCACATGTGTTCAGGGAGTGTTAATGCTTTGCTTCGGTGCTCTATTAAAAGGAGCACCTTAATTGCCAGTAGTTCCCTTGAGGCCCCGCTACAAACGGGCTAGCGGGACAAAAGATGTTGTGCAAGTTCTCATTGCGAGCACGTATGACTATATATGGAACACATGCCTAGGATTATCTAGTACTTGGATGCTTTATCATATTTATCTGCAATTGCCCTATGTTCTGATTGCCATGTGAATTGTCTTGTCCATGCAACACCCGTCCATCCATCCCTATGCCTACCGCACTCGAATCCTACTGTTGCTGCAATTGTTACTACTGTCTTTACTTTACTACTGCTATTACTTTACTATTCCTACTACAAAACTGTTGCTACTGATAACCTGCTGTGAGCAAGATTGATTCCAGGTGCAGCTGAATTGACAACTCAGTTGTTAAGGCTTATAAATATTCTTTGGCTCCCCTTGTGTCGAATCAATAAATTGGGTTTCACTTCCCTCGAAAATACTGCGATACACCCCCTATACTTGTGGGTCATCAAGACTATTTTCTGGCGCCGTTGCCGGGGAGCATAGTTTTATTTATCAAGTCCACTTGGAATCACTATTGTTCAAGCATAATTATAACCAATCTCTTTACTTTGTTATTTTTGTTTTGCTTAGTTTATTTCCGCCTTGTTTGCTTGTTTCTTTATCAAAAATATAAAAAAATTAGTTCCTACTCTAGCTGTTATTTTCGTTGGTCTGTTATTGTCTTGCTTTATCATGCTCTCTATCAATGGTTGGTTTCTTTGAAACTGAATCTTATTGGCAAGGTGGGTTCACGGAAGAACAAAAACATTATTATAAGGAACACCGCTTGTCACAAAAAGGGAAACACTTATGGGAACAAATTGATAAATTGTATACCATTGCTATAAACGTGTGCTCTACTTATAATGTTACTTATTGCTTTGATAAATCTTGTTGCTGTAGGAGGTACAAACACCTCCCTTTTCAATGTCAGTATACTGATGATGTTACCATATCTTCTTATGTTAAGGGAAATTATGACTTTTATGATGTGGAACAAATTGAGGAATTTATTGCTTGGAAGGGTGCATTTGAACTTGCTAGTTTGCTTGAAAATATTGATGATTCACCTTATAAATGTGAGGTTTATGATATACTTAAATTTTTCTTTGATAATTACAAGGAAGAAAATGGCTATAATCTTGAATATATTAATAGATGCTTTCCACAAATGGAAGAGACTAATGCCTTGCAGGATCTCATGGAAGAAGAAATTCATGAACTTGAAAGCTCATTAGATGAAAAAGAGGAGGAGAGTGATGAACAAAAGGAGGAAGAATGGATTAGCTACCCATGCCTACCTTCTAATGAGAGTAACTCTTTATCCCTTACAATATTTGATTGTCCCCCATGCTTACCAAAGGAGGATGAATGTTACGCTCATGTTATCTATGATAATCCTTTATTTATGCCTAACTTCAAGATGCATGGTACTAAAGAGTTTTTCTTAGAAATTATTTATGATAAAGCTCTAGAGGATGGTCCTATATTGAATGATCAGTCATCTTGTTATAGAATTATTAAAAGTGGGTTTGAAGGTTTTAATCCCACTATTTTTGAGCTTGATAAAAATTATGTTTTTGTAGAACATGAAAAGCATGCTTTATGTGATAGTTATATTGTTGAGTTTATTCATGAGGCTACTAAAAATTATTATGAGAGAGGGAAATTTGGTTGTAGAAGTTTTCATGATATTGAAACACCTCTCTATGTGCTGAAAGTTTTGAAGTTACTCTTGTTTTATCTTCCTATGCCTGTCACTTTGTTCTTTGCGAATTTATTTGCATACAGGATTCCTATGCATAGGAAGTGGGTTAGACTTAAATGATATTGAAACACCTCTCGTTAAAGAAAAGTACTTATTGGAAGATAACCCAAAAGTTTTAGATGAGTCTTGGAAGTTATTACTTCAGTAATAACCGCTCCTTATCCTTTTTATTTGCTTTTTGTGCCAAGAGTAACCTCTAATGAGAGATGGTTGGAAAAGTTGCTGTCCCGAAACAGATTTCTGTGCTTCACCGTAAAAATTCTTGTAAAATCTCTGTACGTCCTTTTGAGGCGTGAATTTTTGTGCTTCTGCCCCAGGTTGTTATCTAACTTTCGTTAGATCAACACCTTTTTATTTGATCAACATAAGGTCTTCGAAAAAATTCGTCTTTACCTGCTGGTCTGTTTTGACAGATTTCTGCCATTATTTGCATTTGCTTCTTGTTGGTTCCTTTTTGAGTTCTTTTGGGGAATTGAGCTTTTTGAGGGAAGAGCTACAGTAGCTTGTGTTTTAATGGAAGTTTTATTGGTGTTGGAACTGAACCTAAAGACTTATTATCTTGAGTGCACTAATGTTGCTAATAAAGATTGTGTGAACTTTTGTATGAAGGAAAAAATTTAGGTGTATGGAAGGAATGAGTAATGAGATGAAGGATGGACTAAAGCTCAAGCTTGGGGATGCCACGCATGTCACCCCAAGAAATATCCAAGAAGTACAAGCGTCAAAGCTTGGGGATGCCCAAGGCACCCCCTTCTTCATCAATAAAAATCCTAGGTTTCTTCCAAACACTTCATTTTTATTGTTTCATGCACAGTTGTATTGTTCTTGGAGCGTCTTCTTCTTCATTTTTGTTTTGGTTTTCGTTTGCTTGGTTTTCTTAGTTTGCTGAATAAATTGGTTGGACCCCCTCTTTCATGCATTGGTTTTCAAATAGTTTGGTTTGGATTGGAAAAGAGTAGGAAAGTTCATGCTTAAGTGGTAAAGAGAGCTTGTTTTTGATTGTGGCCTATGCTTTGTCATGCCATGCTTGATATTGATTTGGCTTTATGCTTAGTATTCTTTGTTGTAGCATGACATGTTATAAACAATTGAGATTGCTTAATGTGCCTTTGAAGAATCATGCGTTGTTTTAGCATATTAAAGCATAGTATTGTGGTATTCTCCTTTGATGCTTTATTTGGGTTGACTTGGCACATGCTCACACCATGTTATAACTATCCCAAGTCACCATAGCCTTTATGATCCTTTAGTTTTCAACTTGTAGTATCACTTTATGCTTTGATTAATGATGTTTTGTCGCTCTGCATGATTATGGCCATTATTGCTCTCTTAGTTGGTCGCTCCCAGTCTTTTGCTAGCCTCCATAACCAAGTATGAGTTCCACTCATGCATCCAACTCCTGAAACCAAGATATTCCAAAGAGTCCACCATACCTACCTATTAGCATATGCTATTCCAAGTATATTCATGTTTTTTTCTACCTTCTGAATTAAACTTGTTATGAGAAAATTAGTGATTAAAGCTCTCACGAACTTGATGGCACACTTTACTTTTCTTGCCCTTAATAAACTTGAACCATTGTGTCATCTATGTTGTATATGCTTGCACTTATATGTTGGGGATTAGCAGAACCATGCTGTCATGGGGAACACATTCAACATTGCACTTGTACTTTGTACCTAGTTGATATCATGCTCTTTTGTATATGGATGTCGTCGGTGTGAAATGAAAGGGGAGCTTGTAATTCCATGGAGTTATGTATGCGTGTTAGAGAAACACCTGGGTTGCTAGTCTAATCCATGCTGTCATGGTGGAAACCTGCAACATAACCATAATGAGCTGTCTATGAAGCATTTTTCTTATAAAAAAAAGAGAGTCAGATATTGAGAAAAAAAGAGAAAAAAGAGATATGAGAAAAGAGGAAAGAGAGAAAAAGGCACCATTTTCCCATGGTAAATAAGAAGATTGCTAAGATGCTCGTTGTCTGCTTTCCTTGTCATATTGATATGGGGATTCTTCCGTATCATCGGGCAAGGGGTACCCCGTTGGCGGTTCTCTATGATACACATGTACTTACAATGACAAGAACTTACCGGTAACTAAACTTGAGTAGCATGAGGAGCGGCCCTCGTATTCAAGGGACATGAGATTTCCAACTTATACTTTGTCAAGCATATACTTCATAGTTTGTTCACTTTAACCTTAACCACTTCAAGATGCTTACGATAGGGGCAATGAGAGCTCACAACTAATAAGTACCATAATTTTTGGAAGCTCTTTATGAAACTTGAGTCTCTATTTCCTTCTTTGAAGGCCTTTCTTTTACTTTTATGTTGAGTCTCTGTTGGGAATATGCCCTAGAGGCAATCATGTATGATGTTATTTCCAATGTATTCATAAAGTTATTGTCCATGTATGAATTACTGATATATATATCATTGAATATGTGTTTCGATTGTGGAACTATATATTCATGTTGTTTATACTGATTGTCCTTGGTCGTTGAGGTTGTGCTGGACACACAACTTAGACTAATGTGAAAGTCGGCTGATGACTCGGTTCCACCTGTCATGGGCATAGAGATGCTATTCTGACTTACACGGATTCGGATAAAGAGTTTAGCGAGTCGGACTGACCCATATTGAGATACAACAAATAAGTCATCATTTGTATATCTCAATCAATGTAATCCTTAGACCTGAGGTTATTGCACAATCCGAGTTGAGGATCACCGACTTAGGTTCTGTCAAACGATGTTCCGTCACTGGGCAGTTATAAAGGCGGAGTTCGGGTCGACTGGGAATCAAGCTGCATTTGGAGAGATATTCTTTGGGCCCTCTCGAAAGATATGATTCAGAAAGCATGGCCATGCGTGACTCGGTTAAGTGTTAACCAAGGCGACCGACTAAGAGTTAGTCGGATGAATCACTTATCTCGGATCGAGAGAGTCGAACTATTTAAGGGATGACGATTATTCGCCTATAGTTAGACAAGGTATATCGTGAGGCAAAAGGGACTCAGACGAAAGTCACATTGGAAGGTATGTCATCATGACTCTTTGGTACTTGGGAGTTGGCACGTTCTGCTAGGAGCCGCTACCAACTGATCGGTCACGAGTGAGACTCGGATCGTGTCTAGGTCACCATGAGCCTGTCGGATCACACACTTAAGAGCGGGAGCATATTTGGGTTGGACCCAAAAAGGAAATGGACAGAGTCAGTGAGTTGGACTCGTAGTGACTAATATAGGCCTTTTAGTGAATGGGCCACAAGTGAGTGGAGCCCACTTTCACTTCCTATATAAGCTGGGGCGCAGGTGCTTAGAGCACACAGTTAGGTCACTCCATGTGTTGGAAACCCTACCTCCAGTCCAGTACAGTCCTGTCGCTGCCGTACTGGACCTAGCAGTCCATCGCCGGTGCTCCTCCTCATACGTGTGGATACTGGCGGAGGTGTTGTACGTTTAGCACTTCGACGATCATGGATCGGAACGGATCGTGAGGACTTCACTGCATCAAGCGACATGCTTCATCGATTCCGCAACCGCGCGACTAGTGGTAATTCTCGTGGCCTACTACCTCAGCTAGATCTTGGGATCACCGCGTAGGAAATTTTTTTGTTTTTCTCTATGTGTCCCAACAATGGTATCAGAGCATTAGCTTCTGGTTTTAGGCTCGAGATCATGCATATGTGATATGCGGTTGGCGTTAGATTGGATCTAATTGCAGTTTTGGTGGTCGATCTATGAGATAGATCGGTTTTGTACAAAGTTGATTGGATCAACTGTACCCGAGGGAATGGATGATCTAGTTTTCGTGATCTAACTGCTAAGGTCATGGAATGACATACCCCTACCGGTCGACTTCCGCCATCGGGGTAGACCGTGACATGTAAACCCAGATGCGGTGATCGAAGATCAAAGGGTTTGGTCGAATCGGAGTCCGGATCGGATTTGGGTAAAGTTGTTTTATCCGATGATGAAATCCATGTCTGGAATGCAGATGTAACCGCTGGCTTCACCCTGCCATAGCGCCTTAGATGTCGTTGCGAGTTTCACAACACCGGTAGATATCGTATCTATGCATAACTTGTTTTTGTAGGATGATGTTGTGAATGGTATGGCTTATGTGCATGTGATGTGTGTAATCCATACGTGATCTGCGTATCATGGTCTTTTGTCAGCCGGCTGGAGCCTAGGTGCTGTCATTTTATTGTATAACGACCTGCGTGTCAGATTCTCTATATAATTTACTTTACAACCTAGTGTAGCTGTTTGGAGAACCCGGATGGCATGCAAGTCGATGTACAAGTCGGCTACATGGTGTAAGGTGGAACGTGACAAGAGTTGACACGAGTCGAATTACAAGCTTTGTGGAGATGGAGATCGCCATGAAGAGAGTCATACCATTTCACATTATAATTGCTTTATTTTGTGTTATTGTTATGTCTCTATTTTACCTCTATTAGATAGTTGGTAGAAAGTAATCCCTCAAAGAAGGTCTAGTCGGTTTCCCCGCCAGTGTTGCACCATCACAAGTCGGACATTTTTGGCAGTGGGCTCATAAAATTGAGGTTCTATCAATTCTTTCTGACTAGATGGGTTCGAGTCAGACTCTTACAGCGGAAGCACTCGGTAATCTAGACGGGTCTATCACAACGGTTGTGGGACTCGGGGAAAAGTCAGATGGGAGCCGGGGCATATGATGCCACCCATCCAACAGGAGTCATATGAGATGCGATTGACAAGGAGTTGTCTACCTAGATCACTTGACGACTAGCGGTGATGCTAAAGCTCACTAGTCGACTTGCTTATTTAGGATCCTGAATCACTAAGAAACCATCGGAGGGGTGTTGGTTCTAGTGGGAGCATAAGTATTAAAGTGTTTAATATGCTTGCTCTTTTATGGATACATGTCTTAAGTGTTTTGCATATTTTTTCTGTTGTAGATAAATGGCACCTAGCAGTCTCCCTCAGATTTCCAGTTTTGCTTTGAGATCCATCTTAGAGAAAGATAAGCTAAATGGAACTAACTTCACCAACTGGTATCGTAATCTGAGAATTGTTCTCAAGCAAGAAAAGAGGGACCGTGTCCTAGACAACCCTCTTCTAGATGAGCCGAATGAGAATGCGACTGTCGCAGCCACCAATGCCTACTGTCGGATTTGTGATGAATCCACGGAGATTAGCTGTCTTATGCTTGCTCACATGGAACCGGACTTGCAGCAGCAGTTCGAGAATGTTGAGGCCTACAATATGATCGAAAGCCTCAAAAGTATGTTCCAGGCTCAGGCAAAGACAGAGAGGTATCAAGTCTCTCAGGCCTTGTTGAGCTGCAAACTTAAGGATGGCCATCCACTGAGTCTGCATGTGATCAAGATGGTTGGTTACGTGCAGTCTCTGGAAAGGTTGGGCTACCCCATTAGCGAAGAGTTCGCTACAGACATAATTCTGAACTCCCCTCCTAGTGCGTATGGTCAGTTCATATCGAACTACTGATGACCCACAAGTATAGGGGGTGTATCGCAGTATTTTCGATAAATAAGAGTGCCGAACCCAACGAGGAGCAGAAGGTGCTGGCTAGTGGTATGGATCAGGAATTCTCTGCAAATACTTAGCAAACGGATTTTTAGGGGTTTTTGATAAAGCAAGTAAACAAAGTACGAGTAAACAAAAGACAGTAGGAATAAATGCAGCAAGTGGCCCAATCCTTTATGCAGCAAAGGACAAGCCGGTTGTATTACTTAAGATGACCAAACGTTCTCGAGGACACATGGGAAGACTGTCAAGTGCTTTCGCTTCATATAGTTGATTAATCTTCTTTAGCTTGCTAAGTGTTGTGTGGGTGAATCTGTGCTAATGTACCGCCCCGTTCAAGACTAATACGTACTTGTGATTATACCCCTTGCAAACATCCGTAAGTACAAGAAAGTAATTAAGGTAGAAACCTAACCACAGCTTTAAACTCTAAGACCCTTACGTCCCTTGTATAATGGTTTCCTAACGGGGGTTCAGGTTTCTGTCACTCCGGCAACCGCTACGATTAGTAGCCAAATACACAATGCATTCCCCTAGGCCCATATAGGTGAAGTGTCATGTAGTCGACGTTCACATGACACCACTAGAAGAAGTACACCACAACTTAAATAACAATCTATTGAATCTTTCTCAACACAACTCCACTACTAACAACAAGACTTCTCCCATGTCCTCAAGAACAAAACGAACTACTCACAAGACATCATATGGATCATGATCAGATATGAAATAATGATGTATAATAATCTGAACATAAACAATAATTCAATGGTTCACTCAATAGCATCAACTACAAAGAGTAATCAACACCGGGAAAGTTTCCCCTATGAACTAATGCAAGATTCAATACAATTGTTACAGCAATATGGAGATGGTGATGAGGGTGCTGATGGTGGTGATGATGATGATCCCGATGAAGTCCAGCTTGATGGTGGTGTTGATGGCGATGATCTCCCCTCTCCGTGAAGGAATTCCCCTGGCAGAAATCTGTCTACCGGAGAGATCTTTCTCTCTCGGTGTTTTCCGCCCCGCAGAGGCGGCAAAATCATTCTGTGGTTGCTCCCCGAGTCTTAGGGTTTCGGTAGGTTGATATACGCCAGAGGGGAGAGGCTGGAGTGGGCCAGGGTGGCCACACCACCTCTAAGTGCGGCCTAGGGCTACCCGCGCCAGGGGGTGGTGTGGGACCCCTATGGCCCATCTCCACTCCGTCTTCTGGCATCCTTAGTCTTCTATAAAAATAGTATTTTCCGTATATTTTTCCGGATTTTCTGATCTTCGCGAATTTTGCCTCCAAATAGCACCTTTTCCATCAGAATCCTAACTTCAGCGGTCCATGCTCCAAAAGTCATCAACCATGCAAAAACAGATGAAATAACATAAGTATCACCTCTCAATATGAAATATATCAATGAATAATAGTGAATTAAGACATAGAATAGTGATGCAAAATGGACGTATCAACTCCCCCCAAGCTTAGACTTCGCTTGTCCCCAAGCGAAACTGAGCTCAATAAACATGGCCTCAGGTTTATGGAGTGAAGAGTCGATAAAAGAATACAGACAAGAAGCATCACATTCATCAAATACATAGATCATAATAGAAGACAACTCACTATTATATAACTCAACTTGTAATAAGTAAAGGAAACACAATAAAGATACATAAAGTGAATCATAATTGGTAATGGCAAACTTAGCTCTTGGTCGAAGAATAGTTGATAACTTGCTGGAGTTCACAAATAACTGGTTTTTCAATGAAATCTTTCAAAGTAGTAAACATCAGGATAAGAGCAATGTGCAAAACAAGGAACATAAGAAACATGAATGAATAAATCATCATATGAATGAATGAAACACAACAACTCAAAATACTTGCTGAGATAGAAGGGAATAGGTTTACTGACTCAACTACAAAGTGAAAGAAAGGCCCTTCAAAGAGGGAAGCAAGGATTGCAAGTCTCATAAAGAGCTCCCAAAAATTATGATACTTACTAGCTTTCAGCTCTCATTGCCCCTATCATAGGCATCTTTAGGTGATTTAGGTTAAAGTGATCAAAAATGTGGATATGCATTGACAAGTTGTAAGTTGAGAATCTCATGTCCCTTGAATACAAGGGTCGCTCCTCATGCTACTCAAGTTTAGTCACCGGTAAGTTCTTGTCATCGTAAGCATATGTGTATCATAGAGAACCGCCAACGGGGTACCCCTTGCCCGATGATACGGAAGAATCCCCATATCAAAATGACAAGGCAAGCAGACAACAAGCATCTCAACAATCTTCTTATTTACCATGGGAATATGGTGCCTTTTTCTCTCTTTCCTCTTTTCATAATATCTCTTTTTTTCTTTTTCTCTTTTTTCTAAATATCGGACTCTTTTTTTATAAGAAGAATGCTTCATAGATACTCGTTATGGTTACGCTGCAGGTTTCCACCATGTCAGCATGGATTAGACCAGCGGCCCAGGCGTTTCTCTAACACACATGCATAACTCCATGGACTTACAAGCTCCCCTTTCATTTCACACTGACGACATCCATAAACAAAAGAATATGATATCAACTTGGTACAAAGTACCAGTGCAATGTTGAAAGCGTTCCCCATGACAGCATGGTTCTGCTAATTCACAACTTATAAAGCGCAAGCATATACGCAACATAGGTGAGCACAATGGTTCAAGTTTATTAAGTGCAAGAAAGTAAAGTGTGCCATCAAGTTCGTGAGATCTTTAATCACTAATTTTCACATAACAAGTTTAATTTGGGAGGTAGATAAAACAAGAATTTACTTGGAATATCAATAATGCTACAAGGTAGGTATGGTGGACACAAATGGCGAAGGTTTTGGTTTTAAGGAGGTGGATGCACGATAAGAAATCCTCTCAGTACAGTTTTTTGGCTAGCAAGTATAAGAGTTGAAGGAAACAAACAAACATACAAGTGATAAAGACAAACATACAATCTTCCTTGGAAGCACAAAAGATCTTAACTAGAGAATACTAGACTTATGAGCAAATCAAGAAAGAAAGACGATGAAATTATTTTTCTCTAGAGTACTTCTATCTTTTTCATTCAACTCTCAAAAATAGTGTTGCTACTGATCGAGCCAGGTTTGCCAAAACCAACTAAATTAACTCAATGATCCCAGAGTGATACCAATACTAACAACAAGATCAAACATATAACCACGAATTGAAAAGTAATATAAGCTATGCAAAAGAGTGAATGATAGAACTTCTCATTAATATTCAATAGCGGCAACTCACACCAAGGGATACATATCTAACAAGAGAGGGGACACTTCCATAATGCAAACCATACTACATAATAACTCCTCTATTCATGATATGACTCTACTAAAAAGGTAAAAAGATAGAAGATAGTGATGTGATACCGCGGCACTCCCCCAAGCTTGGAACAAACCAAGGGGATGCCAAACCTGATGACGAATTACTCCTTCAGTGGTGCTGGTATCCTTTCGATGAGCTCTCTAATCATCTTCCCCAAGTCATCAATCTCAAAGGTTAGATTACGAATCAGCTGTGAGTTTTGCTCAATGCGGCTCATGATCATGTCGTGTTGAGAATTCCAGCTCTTGCTATTCTTTCCCCACTTTTCCTCCTTGAAGTCTTCTTTTCCTGCATGGCTAGAACGAGGCAAATCCCAATTGGAGGGTAATTTCCCTTTGGGCATATTCTGGTATTGATGCTCATGGATAAGGGTATGGAAAGGATTCTTGGTGCGTGGAGGAAGTGACCAGGGATCTGAACAGTGATGAGGAGGCTTCCCTCCAATGGCTGGATTTGCCACCACTCCAATGCTTTCAATGGTAGTGCCGGTATGCGGATGTTGGCCTTGCTCCTCTTCACCTTCACTCTTGATCTCCTTCTCCTTCCCGGGGTCTTGGAGGTCTTCCTCCATAGGCTCCTTCCCTTTATCCTTGGCGGACACCATTGTGCTTCTAAGCTTTCAAAGAGTATGTCCTGACAAAAATAGATCGAAACAAAAACACGACGAAAACACGATATATGGACCTCGAGGGATCCGGGGGGTTATATATTATGAAGTTTCATATCAAAAGGAAGGTACTGGGAGAAAACGAGTCGGAGGCGGAGTCTGGGGTGGACTCACCACCTGGTGGCGCGGCCAGGGGTGGGCCCGCGCCACAGGGTGGTGTGAGCCACCCTGGCTTCGTTTCCGTCCCTTTTTCGCTTCGTAACTTTCCTTATTGACTAAAAACTGCAAAAATATAGTTGTATTGTAATTTCGCGGAACTTTTCTTACCAGAACTGTTACCTATTTGAAAACAGACTCTGCAGGTCTCTGAATTTGGTATCTAGTAGATTCTTTCGGAGTCACCATTTGAATAACATCAATATCTTCATCTTCATACACTTATTACTTGAGTCATAAAACCCTTCTCTTCCTTATTACACCATTGTCTCCACTTCCTAGAAATTTCTTTCACACAAAACTTCACACAATTCTCATTAGCAACATTAGTATAAGTGAAGTGATAAAACCTTTTGAGTCCAACTTCAACTGAAAACCATCAAAACAAAAGCTACTGAAACAACTCCTTCCGAAAACCCAAAAAGAATTCAAAAAGGAAATCGAATAAAGAAGCAGATGCAAGAGTGTCAAAATCTGCCAAAATAGACCAGCAGGTAAAGATCAATTTTTTGAAAATCTTCTATTGCTCAAATCAAAAAGTGCGAAACTAACGAAAGTTAAATAACAACCTCGGGCAGAAGCAAAACAAATTACAGCTCAATCCGACATACAGAGATCTCTCACGAATTTTTATGGTGAAGCACAAAAAATCTGTTTCGGGACAGCAACTTCCCCAAATATTACTTCTCTCTCATTAGAGGTTGATCTTGACACAAAAACCAAACAAAACGGATAAGGAGCAGTTATTACCAAAGTAATAACTTCCAAGACTCAAAAAAACAAAAACAAACTGAAAGCAGAAACAAATTGGGTTGTCTCCCATAAAGCTCTTTCTTTATAGCCTTTAAGATGGGCATGATAATTTTGAAGAAGCTCTCATAGGGATATGAATTGAAGTGAAAGAGAGCATTAAGAAGCAAAAACACACACACATTTAAGTCTAACCCACTTTCTATGCAAGGGAATTTTGTAAACAAACAAGTTGTTGAAACCAGAGGCAACTTGCATAAGAAGGCAAAAGAAGTGCAACATAAAAACTTTCAGCATAAAGCGAGGAAACTTGATATTATTGAGATACATAAGAACACTTTTCCCTCTCTCATAGTAGCTTTCAGTATCATGCATAAACTTAACAATATAGCTATCACAAGGACCATCATAGCGATGATCACTTATTCTAACAGAATACACGGGAATACTAGCTCTCATAACACTACTATGTGAAACAATATTAGAGGTATCCTTACAAAGGATAGGGTGTCCCTCTTTTCAAATTTAGTGACAAAGTCTTTCACACTTGATATTATAGATTCATCAACCATTTGTTTATCAGGTTCAACAGCTTTATTTGTTCATCAGGTTTTACAGTTCTCTTTTCACTTTTAGTGATTACATTAGTTATCATAGGATGATCCTTCACCTTATCTGGGAAGGGAATCTTCTCGATATAAGGTTCAGGTAAGATATGATCAGTAATGTAACACTTAGTGCTCCCAACAGGAACACAGTTAACAATATCTTTCTAAGGTGCATGGTATTTGTGTCATCCCCTTTCTGGAATTTCAATATATGAAGCAAAAGCTCTAAAGCAATTCGTAATAACTTGCAAATCAAGACCATAAATATTACTAATATTTTGAAAGTCATCGGTCCCCATAAAAGATTCAATGCATTCATAATCATAATTTATACCTGACTTTCTACCTTTGTCATTCTCCCAAGCTTTAGCATTGTCTTGAATACGGTCCAGAAGATCCCATTTAGCTTCTTCTTCCATACGAGTGAATGATCCAGCACAAGAAGCATCCAATAAATCCTTGTCATGTAGAGGGAGCCTTGCATAAAAGTTATTGATAATAATATTGTTGGGGAGCTCATGAATGGGACATTTAAGCATTAGTAACTTCAATCTCCCCCAAGCTTGAGCTATACTCTCTCCATCAAGAGGCCAAAAGTTGTATATTTGATTCCGATCTTTATGAATCTCACTAGGAGGATAAAACTTTGAATAAAAGAGAGGCACTATTTCCTCCCATTCTAGAGCTTGACCATTCTTCAGTAGCTTATACCATTCCTCAGCTCTTCCTTTTAGTGATAATGAGAATAACTTCTTCTTCACTTGATCTGTAGTAATACCTGCACACTTGAACAACCCGCATAATTCGTGTATAAAGAGTAAATGATCACCGGGATGGACAGTTCCATCCCCAACATAGTAGTTATCCATAACATGATCAATAAATCTTGTCGGTATTTTGAAAACATCATTCTCAGCAGGTGGTGGCATATCTACTACCTTAGCAGTGGTAGTAGCATTACCAAATAAGAAACTCAACGAATTATCCATAATGAAAATAAAGCAACTAACAGTAGTAAACAATACTCATAGTAGAAGTTTCCTTTACCAGTTCCACTCTCCAATAGCGCTTCACTCCTCGGCAATGGCGCCAGAAAATAGTCTTGATGACCCACAAGTATAGGGGGTGTATCACAGTATTTTCGATAAGTAAGAGTGTCGAACCCAACGAGGAGCAGAAGGTGCTAGCTAGTGGTATGGATCAGGAATTCTCTGCAAATACTTAGCAAACGGATTTTTAGGGGTTTTTGATAAAGCAAGTAAACAAAGTACGAGTAAACAAAAGACAGTAGGAATAAATGCAGCAAGTGGCCCAATCCTTTATGCAGCAAAGGACAAGCCGGTTGTATTACTTAAGATGACCAAACGTTCTCGAGGACACATGGGAAGACTGTCAAGTGCTTTCGCTTCATATAGTTGATTAATCTTCTTTAGCTTGCTAAGTGTTGTGTGGGTGAACCTGTGCTAATGTACTGCCCCATTCAAGACTAATACATACTTGTGATTATACCCCTTGCAAACATCCGTAAGTACAAGAAAGTAATTAAGGTAGAAACCTAACCACAACTTTAAACTCTAAGACCCTTATGTCCCTTGTGAAATGGTTTCCTAACGGGGGTTTAGGTTTCTGTCACTCCGGCAACCCCTACGATTAGTAGCCAAATACACAATGCATTCCCCTAGGCCCATATAGGTGAAGTGTCATGTAGTCGACGTCACATGACACCACTAGAAGAAGTACACCAGAACTTAAATAACAATCTATTGAATCTTTCTCAACACAACTCCACTACTAACAACAAGACTTCTCCCATGTCCTCAAGAACAAAACAAACTACTCACAAGACATCATATGGATCATGATCAGAGATGGAATAATGATGTATAACAATCTGAACATAAACAATAATTCAATGGTTCACTCAATAGCATCAACTACAAAGAGTAATCAACACCGGGAAAGTTTCCCCTATGAACTAATGCAAGATTCAACGCAATTGTTACAGCAACATGGAGATGGTTATGAGGGTGCTGATGGTGATGGTGGTGGTGGTGATGATGATGATGATCCCGATGAAGTCCAGCTTGATGGTGGTGTTGATGGCGACGATCTCCCCTCTCCGAGAAGGAATTCCCCCGGCAAAAATCTGTCTGCCGGAGAGATCTTTATCTCTTGGTGTTTTCCGCCCCACAGAGGCGGCGGAATCTTTTTGTGGTCGCTCCTCGAGTCTTAGGGTTTCGGGAGGTTGATATACACCAGAGGGGAGAGGCTGGAGTGGGACAGGGTGGTCACTCCACCTCCAGGCGAGGCCTAGGGCTGCCCGCACCAGGGGGTGGTGTGGCCCCCCTGTGGCCCATCTCCACTCCGTCTTCTGGCATCCTTAGTCTTCTGGAAAAATAGGATTTTCCGTATATTTTCCCGGATTTTCTGATCTTCGCGAATTTTGCCTTCAAATAGCACCTTTTCCATCAGAATCCTGACTGCAGCGGTCCATGCTCCAAAAGTCATCAACCATGCAAAAACAGATGAAATAACATAAGTATCACCTCTCAATATGAAATATATCAATGAATAATAGTGAATTAAGACATAGAATAGTGATGCAAAATGGACGTATCAACTACCACATGCATGGTATGGATAAGAAGCTCACTGAATTACATGGGATGCTCAAACAGGCTGAGGCAGATCTCAAGAAAGGTGCCAGTCAAGTGTTGATGATACAGAATAAGGCTAAGTTCAAGAAGAGTTCTTGGACTAAGAAGAAGAAGGCTAAGTCAGGAGGTAAGGCTGAGGAACCGGTCCAAAGCGCTTCCTCAGGGACTAAGCCATCTCCTGCAGCAGGATCCACTTGCTTCTACTGCAAGGCGGATGGCCACTGGAAGAGGAATTGCAGCAAGTATATGGCTGACAATGCCAAGAGTGGAGGTGTGACTTCCGGCTCAGGTACGCTTGTTTGCAATGTTATAGACATTTATCCTGCTGATGCACCTGGTAGTTCTTGGGTATATGATACTGGATCAGTTATTCACATCTGCAACTCGTTGCAGGGACTGGTAAGAACTAGGAGTGTGGCGAGAGGCGAGGTTGACATTCGAGTCGACAACAAAGCGAGAGTCGCTGCGTTGGAAGTCGGCAGGATGCAACTTCATTTACCTTCTGGATTCTTAATGGAGCTGAATAATTGTTATTATGTTCCAGTGCTTAGTCGAAACATTATTTCTGCCTCATGTTTGATGAGACAAGGCTATGAGTCGAATATTAAGAATAATGGTTGTTCTTTGTATTTGAATGATATGTTTCACGACTTTGCACCCGTCTAGGACGGGTTATTTATTTTGAATCTTGAAGGTGAATCTGTCTATAACATAAATGTGAAAAGGTTGAAACCAAAGGATCTGAATATGACTTACTTTTGGCATTGTCGGCTTGGTCATATAAGTTGGAAACGCATGAAGAAGCTCCATGATAATGGATTCCTAACTTCGTTCGACTTGGAGTCATTTGAGACATGCGAATCATGCCTACTCGGCAAGATGACCAAGACACCTTTTGCAAAGAGTTGTGAAAGGGCGTCCGACTTATTGGGACTAGTACATAGTGATGTATGTGGCTCGATGAGCACGACAGCTAGAGGTGGTTATGAGTACTTCATTACATTCACTAATGATTTGAGTAGGTATGGATATATCTACTTGATGAAACATAAGTCAGATGCCTTTGAAAAGTTCAAGGAATTCCAGAATGAGGTACAGAATCAACTTGGCAAGAAAATAAAGTTTCTTCGGTCGGACCGAGGAGGCGAGTACATGAGCCATGAGTTTGATTACCATCTGAAGAGTTGTTGAATAGTTACCCAACTCACTCCTCCAGGAACGCCGCAGAGAAACGGTGTGTCAGAAAGGAGAAATCGGACCTTGTTGGACATGGTACGATCAATGATGAGTCGGACAGATCTGCCTTTATCATTTTGGGGTTATTGTCTAGAAACTGCATCGTTCACACTAAACAGAGCACCATCAAAGTCGGTAGAGAAGACACAGCATGAGATGTGGACTGGCAAGAAGCCGAGTTTATCTTTTCTTAAGATTTGGGGTTGTGAAGCTTTTGTCAAGCAACTTCAGTCGGACAAGCTTACAGCTAAGTCAGATAAGTGTATTTTCGTAGGATATCCGAGGGAAACCTTGGGTTACTACTTCTACAACCGAGAAGAGGGTAAAGTGTTTATCGCTCGGAACGGTGTCTTCCTTGAGAAAGAGTTTCTCAGTCGGGGAGTCAGTGGGATCATGGTGCAACTCGAAGAAATTCAAGAGGTACTGGCCAGTAGCAAGTCGGCAAAAGCCTTGGAGGTTGAGCCGATCGTGGTACCTGAGCCGAAAACAACACCGACACTGTGAAGATTGGCCAAATTGCGAAGTGTTCGTGATGTGTTACTGTTAGACAGTGATGAGCCGGAGCGATGGTGGGTTCTGATTCTGAGTCATGGCTTGGAGCCATGAGATCCGAGTTAAAGTCCATGGATGAAAATCAAGTTTGGAACTTGATTGATCTGCCAGACGGTGCAAGACCCGTCGAGTGCAAATGGGTCTTTAAGAAGAAAACTGATATGGATGGAAATATTTCTATCTATAAGGCACGGCTTGTCATGAAGGGGTTCCGACAAGTCCAAGGAGTTGACTATGATGAGACTTTCTCTCCCGTGGCGATGCTTAAATCAGTTAGGATCATGTTAGCTATAGCAGCCTATTTCAACTATGAGATATGGAAGATGGATGTCAAGACGGCTTTCCTTAATGGAAATTTAACCGAGGACGTTTATATGATATATCCCGAGGGTTTTGTCGATCCGGCTAATGCTGACAAGGTATGCAAACTTCGGAAATCCATTTATGGGTTGAAGCAAGCATCTCGGAGTTGGAACATTCGCTTTGATGAGGTAGTCAAATCGTTTGGCTTCATCAAGAGTGATCATGATTCTTGTTTATACAAGAAGTTTAGTGGGAGCAAAGTAAACTTTCTGATCTTATATGTGGATGACATATTACTGATTGGAAATGATGTCCAGATGTTTCAAGAGACCAAGGAATCATTGGAAAAGAGCTTTTCGATGAAAGACTTGGGTGAGGCGACTTACATATTAGGAATCCGGATCTATAGAGATAGATCAAAGTGGCTCATTAGATTGAGTCAAAGTACATATTTGGACAAAGTATTGAAGAAGTTCAACATGGAATCATCTAAGAAGGGGTTCTTACCGATGTCCCATGGCGTGAAACTTAGCAAGACTCGGTGTCCTTCGACAACTAATGAGCAAAGTCGAATGAGTGCGATTCCGTATGCTTCTGCAGTTGGATCCATCATGTATGCTATGATTTGTACAAGGACGGATGTTTCCTATGCTCTAAGTGTTGTGAGCAGGTACCAGGCTGACCCTGGAGAAATCCACTGGGCAGCGGCTAAAAGTATCCTCAAGTACTTGAGAAGGACTAAGGATATGTTCCTGGTTTATGGAGGTGAGGATGAACTCAGTGTAAGGGGTTACATAGATGCGAGTTATCTCACTGACTCGGATGATTCTCGTTCGCAATCCGGATATGTGTTTGTAATAAACAGAGGGGCTGTGAGCTAGAAGAGTTCCAAGCAAGAGACGGTGTCTGCGTCTACGATAGAGGCTGAGTATATTGCTGCCTCAAAGGCGGCAAAGGAAGCCGTTTGGATGAGGAATTTCCTCATGGATCTTGGTGTGGTTTAGGGCTCGTCCAATCCGTTAGACGTGTATTGTGACAACAATGGTGCTATTGCACAAGCCAAGGAACCTAGACAACACTAGAAGAACAAACATAAACTCATGCGGTACCACCTTATTCGCTAGTTCGTGGATCAAGGTGATATCAAGTTATGCAAGGTACACACGGATGCAAACATTGCGGATCCATTGACAAAGCCACTTCCACAGCCGAAGCATGAGGCGCACCTGAGAGCTATGGGAATTAGATGCCTAGACATATGATGTCGGATGATTGACTCTAGTGCAAGTGGGAGACTGTTGGGAATATGCCCTAGAGGCAATCATGTATGATGTTATTTCCAATGTATTCATAAAGTTATTGTCCATGTATGAACTACTGATATATATATCATTGAATATGTGATTCGATTGTGGAACTATATATTCATGTTGTTTATACTGATTGTCCTTGCTCGTTGAGGTTGTGCTGGACACACAACTTAGACTAATGTGAAAGTCGGCTGATGACTCGGTTCCACCTATCATGGGCATAGAGATGCTATTCCGACTTACACGGATTCGGCTAAAGAGTTTAGCGAGTCGGACTGACCCATATTGAGATACAACGAATAAGTCGTCATTTGTATATCTCAATCAATGTAATCCTTAGACCTGAGGTTATTGCACAATCCGAGTTGAGGATCACCGACTTAGGTTCTGTCAAACGTTGTTCCGTCATTGGGCAGTTATAAAGGCGGAGTTCGGGTCGACTGAGAATCAAGCTGCGTGATGTGAATAACCGAGATGGGATTTTGCCCCTTCGTCTAGAGAGATATTCTCTAGGCCCTCTCGGAATATATGATTCAGAAAGCATGGCCATGCGTGACTCGGTTAAGTGTTAACCGAGGCGACCGACTAAGAGTTAGTCGGATGAATCACTTATCTCGGATCGAGAAAGAGAGTCGAACTATTTAAGGGATGATGATTATTCGCCTATAGTTTGACAAGGTATATCGTGAGGCAAAAGGGACTCAGACGAAAGTCGCATTGGAAGGTATGTCATCATGACTCTTTGGTACTTGGGAGTTGGCACGTTCTACTAGGAGCTGCTACCAACTGATCGGTCACGAGTGAGACTCGGATCGTGTCCGGGTCACACACTTAAGAGCGGGAGCATATTTGGGTTGGACCCAAAAAGGAAATGGACAGAGTCAGTGAGTTGGACTCACAGTGACTAATATAGGCCTTTTAGTGAATGGGCCACAAGTGAGTGGAGCCCACTTTCACTCACTATATAAGCTGGGGCGCAGGTGCTTAGAGCACACGATTAGGTCACTCCGTGTGTTGGAAACCCTAGCTCCAGTCTAGTACAGTCATGTTGCCACTGTACCGGACCTAGCAGTCCATCACCGGTGCTCCTCCTCGTACGTGTGGATACTGGCAGAGGTGCAGTACGTTCAGCACTTCGACGATCGTGGATCAGAACGGATCGTGAGCACTTCACTGCATCAAGCGACGTGCTTCATCGATTCTGCAACCGCGTGTCTAGTGGTAATTCTCGTGGCCTACTACCTCAACTAGATCTTGGGATCACCGCGTAGGAAAAAGTTTTGTTTTTCTCTGCGTGGTCCAATAGTCTCCACCTTCTATCTTTATGCACCTACTTTGAGAGCATAGTGGCCATTCTTAGTTCTATGTGCATTATCCCAAGACTTGTTGATTGATGCATAACTTTGATATTGCTCGTTTTAAACTATTTGTATCTAGTCATTCTTATGAACTTTGAAGGTGTCCTATGCATTTATGTTTGCTACTCTATGAGGGACAAGCTAAATGCCACTATGCTATGTTTTCTTTATGTATAACAAACAAATGTCTTGCAAAGCATTGTTATTCATGAATCTTTTGTTTGTGACTTTTCATGTTGCAACATAGTTGCTTTGTCTTATTGTTAGAACTTTATCTTTCATGTTATGTTGAAGTACTATGATCCCAGCTATGAATGTTTTACGGATACTTTGATCAAGTTTATGATGGTGCATGTCACCTCAAAAATTATTCTTTCTTTTTATCACTTACCTACTCGAGGACGAGTAGGAGTTAAGCTTGGGGATGTTGATACGTTGCAAACATATCTTTAATTTTTGATGTTCCATGCTTGGTTTTATCTACTTTCTTATGTTTTGTTCACACTTTGGAGTACTTTTCATATGATTTCTTGGACTAACCTATTAACAAGAGCCACAGTGCCAGCTGCCTGTTTTCTGCTGTTTTTGGTTCCAGGAAAGTCAGAAAATGAATATTCTCGGAATTGGACGGGACAAAAGCCAAAGTCAGTTTTTGACCGAGGGACACCAGGAGCCAGAAGACGAGACAGAGAGGGGCTGGGGCCTGGCCACACCACATGGCCGCGCGGGTTAGGCCTGGCCGTGCCAGGGGTGGTCTGGCTTCCCAGGCATCCCCTCGGCCTCCCTCTTCGCCCATAAGTTGCCTCCTGACCTAAAAACCCAGGGGGTTCGACGTTTTTCCAGAAAGAGTTCCGCTCCGCCGCCACCACCAGATTCCACGATTCAGAACCAGAAACTCCATTTTGGCACCTTGCAGGGACAGGGAATTGGAGGAGATCATCGCCATCATCATCACCATCGCTTCTCCATCAACCATCCATGTTTCCCCCATCTATCAGTGAGTAATCCCCCGCTGTAGGCTATAGGGATGGTAGGGATTGTATGAGATCGTTCATGTAATGGCATCAGATTGTTAGGCCATGGTGCCTAGTATCTACTATTAGTGCTTTTTGACGTTGTTGCGACTTGTATGCTTAATGCTTGTCACTAGGGCCTGAGTGCCATGATTTCAGATCTGAACATGTTATTGATTCATTATGATAGTATTGTTTATGGTCTTACCTGCAAGTTGTATACACACGTTGTTGTCCGGAACCAAAGGCCCCGAAGTGACAAAAATCGGGATAACTGGAGGGAATGGCTTTGATGTGAGGATCACATGTGTTCAGGGAGTGTTAATGCTTTGCTCCGGTGCTCTATTAAAAGGAGCACCTTAATTGCCAGTAGTTCCCTTGAGGCCCCGCTGCAAACGGGCTAGCGGGACAAAAGATGTTGTGCAAGTTCTCATTGCGAGCACGTATGACTATATATGGAACACATGCCTAGGATTATCTAGTACTTGGATGTTTTATCTTATTTATCTGCAATTGCCCTATGTTCTGATTTCCATGTGAATTGTCTTGTCCATGCAACGCCCGTCCATCCATCCCTATGCCTACCGCACTCGAATCCTACTGTTGCTGCAATTGTTACTACTGTCTTTACTTTACTACTGCTGTTACTTTACTATTCCTACTACAAAGCTGTTGCTACTGATAAACTGATGTGAGCAAGATTGTTTCCAGGTGCAGATGAATTGACAACTTAGTTGTTAAGGCTTATAAATATTATTTGGTTCCCCTTGTGTCGAATCAATAAATTGGGTTTCACTTCTCTCGGAAATACTGCGATAGACCCCCTATACTTGTGGGTCATCACGGGTATTTTCCGAGTAGTGAATTGTTGGTACTGGAAGCCGGCTTTGATTCCGGGTTTAAAGTGGTTTAGCAATTGAGCTCTGTTGCTCGGCAAAGTTTTCGTTCTAAAGGTTTACCGGCTTACGAAAGGGACGAGGCAGAAAGCCAGATAAACGATATGTGTAGACAAAACAACTGCTTAAATATTTTTCGAGCACACCAAATAAAAAACCCAAAATGCTAAAAAGAGTAAAGCATAAGTTCTTACAGTTTTAGCACCAGCAAAATAATATTCTACTTATTACAATCGTATTGTTTATCAGAATAACACATTTTTCTGGTACATTCTATGATGCAGGTGGAGACGAAGCAGTTGTCGACTCGTTGGAAACATCACCTGTATCACCCCGGTATCTTTCCGAGATGAGTATGTCAGACTCAGTCTGCTCGTCTTCTTCAGAAGCTTCAGCAACTTCTTCCATGGGGGGAGGTGGCACTTCAACGGGCTTGAAGAACGGCTCATCATAGCTGGTCAACTCGGCCACGCGAGAAGCATATCCAGCACAAGCATCCTAGATCTCTTTTATGTTTAGTGGCGTGCCGTCTTCATCAACCGTTGAGGGCAAACCTCGAGCGTGGCCTGATCTTTCACTAATCCCTTGAAATCGGGACGAAGTGAATGGGGAAAGAGGAGGAGGACGGAAACCGCGAACTCACGCACGAAGAACAAGACGAACACACGCTCACTCGAAGACACAATACACACCTATATCTCACACTAACGGTGACTGGTCTAGCGCAATCCCTAGGATCGGCATCGACCGGAGTGCTCTCTTGTAAGATGGATGGGTTATTCCTCACATCTCTCATCTCATGTTTGGTGGCAAGAAGAATACTCTTAGTTTTTCCACTCGAGTTAGGCTTGTGGCTCTCACTCGCTATATGGTGGTTCTCTCGCTCACCACTCTTCTCACAAGAAGGTGTTGTGTTTTGCGCCTCGCTAAAAACTTTGCATTGTTCGCAATTATTTGGCTAGGAGTCATTGGTTGCAAAACACATGTCTTGTTAAGCCATTTCAAGGTGTAAACATTTGTGCGACCATCATGTAGGGCACCTTTGTCAAATTGCCAGGGTCGACCAAGCAACATATGGAAAACCGTCATTGGGACTATGTCACACTCCACCGTGTCTTTGTAAGGACCAATTGAGAATGTTACTAAGACGGTATGCTTGATCTTCACAGACCCTTGGTCACTTAGCCATTGCGCGTGGTAGGGGTGCTTATGTGGATGGAGGGTAAGGTTGAGATTCTCACACAACTCGGTGCTAGCAAGGTTGTGGCAACTCCCTCCATCAATGATCACCTTGATAGATTTCCCATTGATGACGGCATGGGTTTGAAAGATGTTGGATCGTTGATCTTCATGCTCTTGTGCTTGAGTGGTCAAGATCCTTGTGACGACAAGTGATGGACTTGCGTCATGTTCACACATGAGGAGATCTTGGTCATCTTCCACACGTTGCCTTGTCATTGCTTCCTTTACTTTAGCATCAAATTCTTCTTCACTCAAGTACTGTTCGTCGCCATTGTCATGGATGAACAATACTTTCTTGTTTCCACACTCGACTGACTTGTGTCCTTTGCCTCCACACTTGTAGCATTTGTAGTTGAATGGCAGGGTATCCTTTGTAAGCTTGCCACTTGGGGCAGTTTTCCTTGAGGAAGTGTGGGCTTGAAGGGAAGCTTGGATGTACTTGAGGAGCTTCCATTAAAGGTTGTTTGTAGGTGCAATACGTCTTGGGCTTGTTGTACTTGATGTCCTCTTGTACCTGACGTTCGGCTTTTATGGCGATGTGCACAAGCTCAACCATGTCATTGTATGTTTGGAACTCGACGATGCGCTTGATTTGATGGTTCAAACCGATGAGGAAACGTGCCATTGTTTGCTCCTTTTTCTCTTCAATGTTAGCGCGGATTATATTGAACTCCGTTTGCTTGACGTACTCTTCCATGGTCTTTGTCCCTTGACTAGGTGATTAAAGCTTGTTGAAGAGGTCATGCGTGCAGTGCGAAGGAACAAAGCGGGATCTCATCTAAGCCTTCATGTCATGCCAAGTTGTGATTGGGGGCTTTTCTCTTGCGTCACGAGCGACTTGAACTTCTTCCCACCAAAGGTTGGCGTAATCATCAAACTCAAGCAAGGCCATGGTGACCATTTTCTCATTGCTATAGTTGTGCATCCGGAAGATTTTGTCGACCTTGAGCACCCATGATAGGTATTCTTCGGGATCACTGGAGCTGGTGAACTTGAGGTTGCCAAAGGTCTCTTCCTCATTGCAATCACGGTGGCAGTAGTTGCTATGATTGTGACGGTCTTCATCTTCCATATAATCATTGCGATGAGCATGGTGACCTTGTTGGTGCACTTGCGGTTGAGGAGCCGCATTTGGAGGTGGTGGCCTTGCTCTTTCTATTGGTGCGGTTATTGATGAGGAGGAGGCACTTCAGCCTCGTGACGATCATGAGGATGTGGAGCCTCTTGAGGTTGTTGTTGACAAAGAGGAGGCTCGTTCCTCGGTTGGTGTTGTGGGTTAGGCACTTGGGCCTCACGGTGAAGATCATTTTCTTGAGCTTCATGACCTGGTGGGCGTCGCTCAACATGTGCAATTTGACGCTCCATGTTTTGATGTGGTGGAGGAGGCGCCTCGTGATGACCATGGTGTCGGCGTTAACGTTCATGACGGCAAAGATGAAGATCAGGATCTTGAAGAGCTTCATGTTGGTGATGAGCTTGTTCCTCCAAGTTCGAGTCATCACTTTTTGTGTCAAGTATGTGTCGTGGGTGATGTTGGTGGACTTGAGGTTGTGCTTGCGCTTCCACTATTGGTTGCACTTCTTGGATCACTAGTGCCCTTGTGTGATGATAGTGTGCTTCTCGCCTTGCTTGGGGACTTGAGGAGAAATCACCGTCAAAGCTTGACATTGTGGCGTGCCATGGGGAAGGTACAAAGTGCGAAGAGCTTCCATCTTCAACCATGGGGGCGTCATTGTGTCTTGGAGCACTTGGATGATGATCTTGACAAAGAGGACAATGGTGACGCGATGAGATTGAGGATCTTGATGCGCGTGAATGAGGTCTTGTCATTCCGTCGATGAGCAGTCAAAGCTTTTCATTTTTTTTGGTGACGGAGCATTGGAGAGCTTCATTTTGATGGCCAAAGTTGTGGTGCATCACATGCATTTTTCTTTCAAGGCCATCAAAGCAGTTGTCGATGTTCTTGAACTCAGATCGAGTCTCTCTGAATTGTTCATCTTGTCGCATCTCAAGAGCCTCATAACATTCACTAAACTCATGTCGTATGATGTAATGGCTTGCGCGCGTCATGTATGGGCCTTGTTCTTCTTCTTGGGGAGGTGGTTGGCTCGAATCACCCTGCCTATCCATCATGCAAATACACAAAGATTGTATATGGAAGTGGAATATGGTGGTGTTAGCCTTTTACCTCACCTTGGGGATTGCACCAAACTTGAAACCACAAGTGAGTTATAAGCGTACAAAGTGAAATCGCAAAGAAACCTCACACTAAAGAAAGAACTAAAACTCTCAAAAGCTTTTGGTGGAAGGTTAGGATGGTGGAAAACCAAATGAAACAATCCAAACAAAAGGTTATTGTTAAAGGTGGTAGAGAACCAAAGGTTAAAAGAAAAAAGTATACGATCTACAAAAATAGAAGGATACACACACATGGAGACGGATGCTGTTAGCACGACTATGAAAATGAGCACAAAATGTCCTAACGAAGACTACGCTTGGTCTCGTGCCAATTTAAGGAGAGACCACAACTCGTTCGCCAAAAGAGAAATAAGCAATGGATTTGTGCACTTGCCTTGGTCATGCTCTTTATCTCTCTTTGCTTACAAGATTGAGACTCTCTTTGTATTGGGAGACTATGTATCTTTCTATTTTCTTGTGCCTTTTCTTTTTCTCCTTTTTTGATTATTTTTCTCCCTTTCCATACTACTATGTGAACTCTTGAATTTGCTTACACACTCCCACTTTCCAAGGACAAGTGCACAATGCTTAGGCAAACAAAATATGAGCTGTTCTCATAGGATAGATAAACACAAGGAAGAAGGGTTAATAAGGTGGAGCAAGTTATACCTTCGGTATTGACGACTTGCTACCGGTGTTGGGGATGATGTTCGGGTGTCGCGGTGTCGAGGAGCGCGGTAAACAGTGATTTGCGGAAGCTTGTATTTATTTGGGCGACACGCACACGAGATACGAACAAACAAACGAAGGAAAAGAAGGTCAGAAAACAAACTTGAGGCGAAAAATGGTGTTGAAGAGCTCTCAGGCTCGACCGGTAGTGCCACTGTTTCTAGCCGGTAGTGCCGCTGACCGGAGAATATCATTTTGCGGCCCGAAAGTTGGGTCGCTCAGGCAACACGGTACCCAAGTTGCTTACAATTAGCTGCGTTGCCCAAAGTTGGCGTGCCAAATACTCAGAGGGTCTTTTTCGGCACGAATTCAACTTTACGTTTCAATACAAAATATCAGGCTAACAGCCGTCAAGTTGGGCCCTCCTATCAACTTTCGTCGTTATGTCGCTGCCGTTGTGGCTGCCGTGTAGGCTTGCAGCGTTGGCGCATGCATCCTTTACGCGTCTTCTTCTTCCTCTATGGCGGCAATCTGTGGTCGCGGCCATGGTGCGGAGCTAGTACTTGGACGAACCTGCTCGGCCCGGCTCTCCTCCCCATCCCGAATTGGAGCTTGCCCTGACCATGGCCGCACCCATGGCACGGCGCGGGGACGGGAATTCATTCCCGGGTGAGATCTTTCACCATGACGACCATGCTCGGTCCTGTTGGCCTCCTCTAGAATCCGAGCTCGCTGTCGTCGTGGTCGCACACGCACCAGCCACGGCGCCTTCCTCTCCGAACCCCAAAGCCACATCCACCCAGTTCGGCACAACGCTAACAGGTGAAAATGCATCAAGTTTTCTTCTTGTGATTGTTGAAAACATGTATGTACCATGGCCGTAGCATACTCTAACAATGTACACATATGTTGTTTACTAGATTTTCATTTGAAATTAGTAGCTCCGTGATGACGAAACATAGAGAACCTAAATGGAATGACGATGATGACCATGTTCTGTACTTTGCATTGCATCAACAAGTGCTCGCTGACGAAGCATGTTACCAAGAGAGTGTAGTTCATCCGCCATTGCCAAAAAATATGTGAACAAATCAATGAGCGATTCAATGCAAATACACGCAGAAAAGCTAGATCCATGTCATCAATCATCAATAGGTGGCACATTCTAGTGATGTATTCAAATGCATACACCATGTATCATTTACTTGAAGTAGTTGTTAACTTGAGCAAAAATGCCTAGTATGCACATTACCTTTGTATGTTCTATGCTGCAATTCTGTTGTTATGGGCGTGGAAAGAAAAGCTGGGCTTCACTGAATATTACGCAGTTAGGCCTAACTTAATCTTACACAAATAAGCACAGCTTGGTCTTTACACAAATAAGCGTAACTAATGATAAAGATAAAGACAAATGGTTCATCAGATATGCCAGTATGAGCACTAGGTCCCTGGAGCTGGTGGTATCGTCGGAACGAACCAGAATGCTATGTTTGGTCGTCTGTCATTCTCCATCAAATCGTATGACCCCACTGATGAGCCAATTGTAGGCCCCCTCCCCCCGACGTGGATTTGGCTCCAGGTCGGATCTGGAGTGTCAACATGATAGGCGCGTGAGCGTGCAGCAAACACACAGTCTGCTATAAACACTGGAAGTGCTGGCACCTCAGCAACAACACCAGCATGTTCTTCCTAGACACCGGTAGCAGCCTCAGCAGGTATTTCGTCAGCTTCACCAGCAGCATCCTCAGCAGGTATTTCGTCAGCTTCACCAGCAGAAGCATTAGCAAGTATTTCGTCAGCTTCACCAGCAGCAACATCACCAAGTATTTCGTCAGCTTCACCAGGAGCAGCAGCAGCTAGTTCTTCGTCAGCTCCACCACCACCACTACCACCACCAGCAACAGCAGCATCAGGAGCCAGGGTTGCCTGAGCAATTACAGGTTCAATAGCTCTAGGGGCTTCGACAAATAAATGGTAGTTGATCCCAAGAAACACAGATTGTCCCTTTAGATTGTCGACTCTGCTCCAGACTTGCTCTACTGGGTCTTTGGATGGGAATGCGGACCTCGAGAAAACGTGACACTACAGCGATGGGTATGAAGAAAGTTGTGTCCACATATGTTCTATTGTATCACCAACGCTGTTTAGTGCTCCCCTGATATGAATCCACAAGAGTTCAACATCCTGTTTCGTGTCGCCTCTGAGAGGTGCCAGGAACCAGCGTCGTGTCCCAAGTTTAGCATCTGCTACTGCATCTTCAATGACCGGAGCTAGAATGATGTGCGGGGCTGCGTGGGTACATGCGTGTTACTTACAGTCAGTAAGCAGAATTTTGAATGGGATTTTACATGCTATATGACATCATGACTGACCCCAAATGGACGGCTCCCAAACACGCACGTCACCGCTAGGTTCAGTGACCGCATAAATGTGTTGTGGTTTGTACAAATAGTAGCTGGAGGTGAAGATGGCGTCGACATACTTCTCCGGCTATAGGAAGTCGTCGCGCAAGACTGTCCATTCCTTGTCTTCTAGGCATCTAATGAATGTGATTGCCTTGTCGAACACCACTAAGAGGTCATACTCCCAGGTCTTCCACACCTCCCATTGTCTATGTGGGAGCTATACCTTCAGGAGATCAAGTTCTGCCATGTTGAACCTGTAAGCGAATTCGAAAATGGGCGGAGGCCACCCGTTGTTGAATGTAGTAATGCCGACACCCTCCAAAGATGGCAATGTAAGTCTCAACGATCTGTAGCCATTTTTTAGAGTCCAAGTACTCCCATCCTGTGATAAAAGGACCAGCCACTCACCATTGCCACTCACCTAGTTCTGGTCATCTCCTATTTCCGTCTCTTCTTCTTCCTTGATATTTACCACTACTGATTCAGACCACTTATCCAGCAGCATCAGTTTTGCATGAATATTCTGCAGAGTTTGTTGTCAGTTGGTACAATCACCTAGCATGGATTCCATTGCAAATACAATTTGACAACTGGACCTTCAGATTAAAGTACACAAATATCGCCTAAATACAAGTGTCTCCTCAGATATCGCCTAAATTGTCCCTGTGTCACTACAAAGATACCCAATATATGGAGTAGGAGCAGAGCCCCCAGAACAAACTCCTGACGATGATCATAAACAGCTCGGGGCATAACAGCCTTAAATCGTCTAATCTGTTTGTTTTTATTTTAGGAAATAGAATATCACCTAGTAGGCATTCCATTGCAAATCTAAATTGACAACTCGTCTATCACCTAAAGTAAGACTGTGTCACTATGAAAATACCGCAATATCAGGTATGGGCAGAGCTTCCGCTATACAGAATAGTCTTAAATGGTTCAATTTGTTCAAACCGCGCGTGCACACAACACGTTCGACAAAAGGAACATAGGATTCCGATGAGAGTTCAGCACATATGAATCAACCATATGACTAAACCAATAAGAAAGATACTGGAACTTATGTGGCCATCGTGGTCGTTTGGCCATTTGCTGGTATCGGGGTAAAGAAGACCTAGCGTGCCAAACGGTTGTTCGTCCATGTCCCGCATCGTGAAGCGGTAGCCAGGGATGCAGCGAGCGAGGCGGCCGGAGATGATGTCCAACCACGTGGCGATCCTGTGCATGTTCGCGGCGTTGAGGTTCGGCAATCCCCAATCCTCGTGGCGGCGGTCGCCCTGGCCATCCGCATCATCGTCGCATGCCTTTCGCTTCAGCCTGCTGCTACCCCAAGCGCTACCCATAGCGGCAAATGGAGTCTAGAATCCGGTAGATTAATGGAGGCGTTGTGATAAGGCGGCAGATGGATTCGAGAGGGGATGGAATCAGGGATGGGGGCAGTTGTTCAAGTAGGGAGTGACCCGGTGAGGAACCGTCACCGCTGCCGGTTCTCGTCCGCGTGGAAGACAAGGAAGGGGGCGTAATTATTGAGGGCGCGCACCTGAACCGTCTAGAGGAAGTGAAAAAATAAATCATATGAGAGAGAAATGTGCGGCCCGCCTGTCAGTGAGTGAAGGTCGGCACGCGCAAACGTGACTATGTTTGACTTAGATCGTGCATGGCAGACCTTGATTCCACCGTAAGCAAGTGGCGCAAAACAAATTTTAGGCATCGCTAGAGTCAACGTGTAAAACCACCGTTTTTCTCCACCTTCACCCTACTACGAACGGTCGTGCACCATTCCAGATATAAGTAAGGGTGGTTCCAATCTTGCAGTAAGCAGTTTCACTTCTCCGTCTCATTTCCTCCTCCACGGCCTCATCGTCTTTCTCCTCCACGGCCTCATCCATTTCCTCCGCCATGGCATCACCCTCTTCCTCCATATCCTTTCCCTCTTGCCTGTAGTCATGGACTTTTCAGACGTCCGAAACGATGGCAGGCAAGTGACTGCGCACTTCGACATAGAAGTACATGGCGGGAAGAAGATCAATGTCGTCTACACCACCGATCCTGTTATGGTGAGGAAGACTCTAAGTAATTACACGAGTTGGCTGCGGTTTAAAAAAATAGGTTCGTAGGTCTCGACCTCGAGTACAGCCGTGATCACCGTAGGATCGCCGTGGTGCAACCCTCCATGAAGGGTCACGTCCTCATATACCAGTCTTTTTGCGAGAAGGGGGCTGACGGGATCTGGTAGACTTTGTTGTCTTTTTGTTCCTGAACCGTCTATTTGCAAAAGTTATTGCTATATTATTTGTCTGAATTCATTTTCATGTAGGTGGGGCGAAATGATTAGGGATCTGTTTCATGACTTTCTCGTGAACCAGCACATAACATTTACTAGTGTTGACATCACGAATGACACTAAACTACTTGAAAGCCCGACTGTCAACATTAGAATCCCAAAGGAGTGCAGAGTGGACATCTAGGAAATTTATTGGATCCCAGGGACGAAGGGTGGCAGGACCGGGATGACCGGTCTTGCCTCCGAACTCATCGACCCGTGGTACGCTGACATGAAGGGCAAATTGCTGAGATGTTCATGGAGGCGTTTAGGGCATGATTACTGGGAGGATAAGCCGCTTTCTGAACCTAATCTGAAGTACGCTGCAATTGATGGGTATGTTAGCCACGAGTTGTACCGCCAGATTGTAAAATCTTGTTCCAGGCATCACATCATTGAACCACCACCAAGGCAGGTTGTTTGCCCCAGATGCCGGAGTGTAGATGAATCTACAAGCCAGGTTAAGCGACCAAAGGCATCCTAGGATCGGTTGCCTTCTCCAACAGGCTGGGATGTAGACTTTTAGTGCATGATTATTGTGTTTGTACAAGGCTTATTATGTTTATGAAAACATGTTATTTCAGAAGTACACTATGTGAGCAATTACAAACTGCTGTATATTACATTTGTCAAACTATAATCTGGGTTTGATTATGACTGTATCCTTCACTATAATCTAGGTTTGATTATGACTTATGACTGTATCACACCTTATGCATGTCAGTCCTGGATTCTGCCGCATGCAAATGGCATAGACAGAATTTGTAAGAATGAATGTTGAGCATACAAAAGGGGGAAATGTAATTCGTATAGGTTAACTAGCTAATAGCACAGGGATCATACGAGCTTGGTTCTTACACACAGAATGCTTAGAAAATACATGCGAGATAAAATACAGGCGAGATAAAACTAGGAACAAAATGCAAAACTAGTAGTGGTAAACAGCACACTCACCCACCCGCCAGATCCTGTTGAGCATCTCATAGCAGACATATGCGTCCCTGGTTGCGTACTTGATCGCATCGTAATCCAGGTGCCTCCACTCCCGTCGCTCGTGCAGGTGCTTCGGGAACTCGACTTTCATGTCGGTGTACTCGCGGTTGATGATGTCGGCAGCGAGTCTAGCCATGTCGGCTTTCCCCGTATCGCCATCCGGGTACCTCCACAAACGTTGGAGATCGACGTGATTGGCGACATGAACGAGGAGATACCGCTCTAACTTCGGAGTGTCGTTATTGATGTTGACGCTGGCGAAGTAGATCTCCCTCCTATGTAGGAACTTGTGAAGCTCCGGGCATACAGATTTGGCCCTACATACATGGTATAGGACATAGTGGTTGCACATGGACAGCTGCAAAAGCGCCATCCTCTTCCTATCTCCGGTATACTCGAGGTCAAGGCCGACGATCTTGTACCTGTCCATCGGCTCCTCTAGCCACCGCTCGTACATTGCGATGACCTTGATGATCTCCGCTGATGCATTTGTGTGGACGACCGTCAGCTTGGTGGTGCCATGGGCGGTGACAGTGTACTCGTTGGTGATTTGCTCCCGTCGCTGAACACGCCGTACTTTGCGTCCATGGCAGCAGCTAATGCGGCGGCGGTGGCCTAGGGTTGGTAGCGGTGGCTGGGACTGGGCGTGGTAGTGGAGTGATCTGTTGCGGTGGTATGGCCCGGCGGAGGTGGTGCCTGCGGCATCGTCGATGGTTCTTGCGGTGGCGGCGGCGACGGAAGGAATGAGTTGGGGATTTTTGCACAGTGATGTGCTAAGGAGACGGAAGGCGATGCTTAAATTGCGTTTACCAATATTCTGGTAATACCCATGCGGTAGGAAGTTTGACCGGGCAAGCACCGTTGGTTTCTAATCCTAGCGATTAAATTTGGCGTCCGCCGCGGTAGGCAATGGGACGGGTGTGCGACGTGGCTTTGGCGTTGATGGGGGAATACCAATCGGGGTATACCCATGAAGCCCAGTCGCCGGCTAGATCGAGCCAACTGAAGCCAAGCCTAGAGCGGGTCGACTTGCCGTATACAGCGACTGACACATACTGGACCCAGACGCCACGCCGACTGAAGGCCCAAGATGGCGACTCCAATAAAAGGCCCATTAGCACTTGTAAACCCTAACTAGCTGCATATATAAAGCCACCAGGGGAACCCCTAAAAATCATCTCTAATTAGATCCAATCTCCCCCTCCACCTCCGGCGGCTCCATGTAAACCAATCTATGATCATATACTGGATTGACAGCAGGACGTAGCGATCCTCCATTGAGGGGACGTGAACCTGGGTACATCGCGTGCCAATCTTGCTCCCGGATTCTCCTACGTCGCCTTGCCCTTTCCTCTACGTAAGCTACCCTGTAGCATCTGTCGTGGTCAATACCACGACAGGCGTGGCAGAGACCGATCATGTAGACCACCGTCCCATTGCCGATCCGCAGTGGGTGCGTGGTGCTGACTGATACGTTCCAAATGTATCTATAATTTTTGATGATCCATGCTTGTTTTATATCTACTTTCTTATGTTTTGTCCACACTTTGGAGTATTTCTATACACTTTCCTACACTAACCTATTAACAAGATGCCATAGTGCCAGTTGCCTATTTTCTGCTGTTTTTGGTTCCAGGAAAGTCAGAAAATGAATATTCTCGGAATTGGACCGGACAAAAGCCAAAGTCATTATTTTCCCGGAAAACTGACAGAGCCAGAAGGAGAAACGAAGGGGGGGCAAAGGGTGGCCACACCACCCCTAGGCGCGGGTCCCCCTAGCCGCGCCAGGGCATGGTGTGGCCCCCTAGCCAGCCATCGACCTTGCCTCTTCGCCTATAAATCCTCCCGATGCAAAAAACCCTAAATCGTCAATCAGAAATCCACAAAAAGTTCCGCAGTGCCGCCGCCACCGAAGAGGAGATTCGGGGGACAGAAGTCTCTGTTCCGACACCCTGCCGGGATGGGGAAATGCCCCCGGAGCCATCTCCATCGATCTCCACCGCCATCTCCATCGCCGTTGCTGATTCCCATGATGAGGAGGGAGTAGTTCTTCCTCGAGGCTAAGGGTTTTACCGGTAGCTATGTGTCCATCTCTCTCTCTCTCTATGCATGATCATATTGTGATCACGAGCTTTGTAATCAAGTAGATCTACCTTGCTACTCAAGTGCTTTAATAGATCTCTGCTCTCCCCATGTGTGTGAAAGTGACAGCGTGCACACCATGGTGGCACTTAGGCTAGAGATTACAAATACTTGTTATGAGTTATATTTGGAGTTGGATGTTTCTATGAAATTGTGGTGTTTGTTGGAACCATCTAGAGCTCAAGGTGACAGTGTGGGGTTACCTAGATGGGGAAAGCGAACTTTGAGGTGTGCTGTTATAGCCCTACCATGGATTAGAGTGTCCAACCGGAGAGTAGTTCAGGATAGTATCATAGAGAGAAGATATTTATATGAGAGTGGTCACTAGCGAAAGTATGATCCCTAGGCCCTGTTTCTAAGCATTGAAACACCGTTTGCAACTAGATCTGTTATATGTTTGCTTGCTTCCATTTTTATTTCAGTTTACCTTTAGTCTTTTCCATGCCATCAAGCTATTTTCTGGCACCATTACCACTTATAATTATCCATACCACTTGTATTTCACTATCTCTTTGCCAAACTAGTGCACATATACACCTAACAAGTGTATTGGGTGTGTTGGGGACACAAGAGACTTCTTGTATCTTGATTGCAGGGTTGCTTGAGAGGGATACCTTTGACTACTTCCTCCCTAAGTTCGATCAACCTTGGGTGATCCACTTAAGGGAAACCTTGCTGCTGTTCTACAAACCTCTGCACTTGGAGGCCCAACAACTATCTACAAGAATAGAAGTGCGTAGACATCAAGCTATTTTCTGGCGCCGTTGCCGGGGAGGTAAGGTAAAAGGTACTCACATCCTCCGGTGTGAGTGCTCGAAGTTATTTCCTTTAGATTCTACAATTTTGTCTTTTTGTTTCTTGTTTTCACTAGTTAGGCTTAATGGAAAACAACAAAAAAATTAGAGAGCTTTATAGTATTTATCTTGAGTTAGGACATGAAGTGTTTGAAGAGAAAATTAAAAAACCTATGGAACTTTATTTGCATGCTAATAGAAATGTTGTTAGTATGAATTCTTTGGATACCATTATTGCTAATGCTATGGAAAATTCTAAGCTTGGGGAAGCTAGTTTTTATGAAAATGATCTTTTTAGTTCCCTAGATTTGGAAGATAGCTATTCTATTGCTTATGATGGTACCAAACCTCCAATATATGATGATTACAATGATGAATATGATATTTTCAGTGCACCTACTATTGAGGAAAAAATTAATGATTACAATATGCCTCCTATATTTTATGATTATGGTGATGAGAATAATAATGATAGCTATTTTGTTGAATTTGCTCCCACCACAATTAATAAGAATGACTATGCTTATAGGGAGAGTAATAATTATTTTATGCATGTGGCTCATGATAAGAATGTTTTATGTAATAGTTATATTGTTAATTTTATTCATGATGCTACTAAAAGTTATTATGAGAGAGGGAAACATGGTTTTATGTGTCTCAACAATATTAAGTTTCCCCTCTTTATGTTGAAAATTTTTAAGTTGCACTTGTTTTGCTTTACTATGCTTGTTGCTTTGTGCTTTCATGACTTGTTTCTTTACAAGATTCTGATGCATAGGAAGTGGGTTATACTTAAATGTGCTTTGAATTTGCTTCTTGATGTTCTCTTTTACTTCAATTCATATTTCTTATGTGAGCATCTTCTCAAACTATTATGCCTAACTTAAAGGCGTTAAAGAAAAGTACTTATTGGGAGATAACCCAAAAGTTTTAGATGAGTCTTGGAAGTTATTACCTCTGTAATAACCGCTCCTTATCATTTTTATTTGGTTTTTGTGCCAAGAATAACCTCTAGTGAGAGAGAAGTAATGCTTGAGAAAGTTGTTGTCCCGAAACAGATTCTTGTGCTTCACTGTAAAAAATCGTGTAAAATATCTGTACGTCGCTTTGAGGCGTGAAATTTTGTGCTTCTACCCCAGGTTGTTATCTAACTTTCGTTAGTTCAACACTTTTCTATTTGTGCAACATAAGGTCTCAGAAAAAATTGGTTTTTACCTGCTGGTCTGTTTTGACAGATTTCTGCCATTATTTGCATTTCCTTCTTGTTAATTCCTTTTTGGGTTCTTTTTGGGGAATTGAGATTTTTGAGGGAAGTGCTACAGTAGCTTGTGTTTAATGGAAGTTTTATTGGTGTTGAAACTGAACCAAAAGACTTATTATCTTGAGTACACTAATGTTACTAATGAAGATTGTGTAAAGTTTTGTATCAAGGAAAAATTTCAGGTGTAAGGAAAGAATGATGTAATGAGATGAAGAATGGACTAAAGCTCAAGCTTGGGGATTCCAGCCGTGTCACTCCAAGAAAAATCCAAGAAGTACAAGCGTCAAATCTTGGGGATTCCCAAGGCATCCCCTTCTTCAACAATAAAAATCTCAGGTTTCTTCCAAACACTTCATTTTTATTGTTTCATGAACAGTTGTGTTGTTCTTGGAGCGTCTTTGTTTTTGTTTTTGGTTTTCATTTACTTAGTTTTCTTAGTTTGCTTAAATAAGTTGGTTGGATCCCAACACACTTCTTTTGGAGAGAGACACACTCCATTTTCATTGCCTACAACACTCTAGTTTTCATTCTTATTGTTCTGTGAGTGTTCTCTTTTGCTAGCACTGTGTTTAGCCTTAGTTTTCTTGTGCTTTCAGCTTAGAGCTTTTTTAGTTCTTCTTTGTGGATTTGTGATACAAGCTCACTGATCTTTATTTATTATTATCTTTGTTAGTTGTTTCAAATAGGTTGATTTGGATTGGAAAAGAGTAGGAAAGTTCATGCTTAAGTGGTATAAAAGGAGCTTGTTTTTGACTGTGACTTAGGCTTTATCATGTCATGCTTGATATTGTTTTGGCTTTATGCTTAGTGATTTTTGTTGTAGCATGACATGTTATAAACAATTGAGATTTCTTAATATGCCTTGAAAGAATCATGCGTTGTTTTAGCATATTAAAGCATAGTATTGTGGTATTCTCCTTTGATGCTTTATTTGGGTTGACTTGGCGCATGGTCACACCATGTTATGACTATCCCAAGTCACCATAGCCTTTATGATCCTTTGGTTTTCGACTTGTAATATTACTTTATCCTTTAATTAATGATGTTTTGTTGCTTTGCATGATTATGGCCATTATTGCTCTCTTAGTTGGTCGCTCCCAGTCTTTTGCTAGCCTCCATAACCAAGTATGAGTTCCACTCATGCATCCAACTCCAAATAAAACCAAGTTATTCCAATTAGTCCACCATACCTACCTATTAGCATTTGCTATTCCAAGTATATTCTTGTTTTTATCTACCTTCCGCATTAAACTTGTGATGTGAAACTTAGTGATTAAAGATCTCATGAACTTGATGACACACTTTACTTTTCTTGCCCCTAGTAAACTTGAACCATTGTGTAATCTATGTTGTATATGCTTGCACTTATATGTTGGGGATTAGCAGAACCATGCTGTCATGGGGAACGCTTTCAACATTGCACTTGTACTTTGTACCTAGTTGAAATCATGCTCTTTTGTCTATGGATGTCGTCGGTGTGAAATGAAAGGGGAGCCTGTAAGTCCATGGAGTTATTTATGTGTGTTAGAGAAACGCCTAGGATGCCGGTCTAATCCATGCTGTCATGGTGGAAACCTGCAGCATAACCATAATGAGCTGTCTATGAAGCATTCTTCTTATAAAAAAGAGTCAGATATTGATAAAAAGAGAAAAAGAAAAAAAGAGATATGAGAAAAGAGGAAAGAGAGAAAAAAGGACCATTTTCCCATGGTAAATAAGAAGATTGCTGAGATGCTCGTTGTCTACTTGCCTTGTCATTTTGATATGGGGATTCTTCCATATCATCGGGCAAGGTGTACCCCGTTGGCGGTTCTCTATGATACACATGTACTCACTATGACAAGAACTTACCAGTAACTAAACTTGAGTAGCATGAGGAGCGGCCCTCGTATTCAAGGGACATGAGATTTCCAACTTATACTTCGTCAAGCATATACTCCATAGTTTGTTCACTTTAACCTTAATCACTTCAAGATGCTTATGACAGGGGCAATGAGAGCTCAAAGCTAATAAGTACCATAATTTTTGGAAGCTCTTTATGAAACTTGAATCTCTGCTTCCTTCTATGAAGGCCTTTCCTTTACTTTTTTGTTGAGTCTCCATCTTCTATCTTTATGCACCTATTAAGAGAGCATAGTGGACATTCTTAGTTTAATGTGCACTGTCCCAAAAATTATTGATTGATTCATAATGTTGATATTGCTTGTTCTTGAACTATCTGCATCTAGTCACTCTTATGAACTTTGAAGGTGTCCTATGCATTTATGTTTTGCTACTCCATGAGGGACAAGCTGAATGCCACTATGCTATGTTTTCTTTATGTGAAACAAACAAATGTCTTTCAATGCATTGTTATTCATGACCTTTGTTTGTACCTTTTCATGTTACAACATAGTTACTATGTCTTATTGTTGGAACTTCATCTTACATGCTATGTTAAAGTACTTTGATCCTAGCTATCAATGTTTTACAAATACCTTGATCAAGATTATGATGGTGCATGTCACCTCAAAAATTATTCTTTCTTTTTTATCACTTACCTACTCGAGGACGCGCGGGATATAAGCTTGGGTATGTTGATACATTGCAAAATGATCTATAATTTTTGATATTCCATGATTTTTTGATATCTACTTTCTTATGTTTTGTCCACACTTTGGAGTATTTTTATACACTTTCTTGGAATAACCTATTAACAAGATTCCACAGTGCCAGTTGCATGTTTTCTGCTGTTTTTGGTTCTAGGAAAGTCAGAAAATGAATATTCTCGGAATTGGACCGGACAAAAGCCAAAGTCGTTATTTTTCCGGAAGACTCAGGGAGCCAGAAGGAGAGATGAAGGGGGGCCATAGGGCGGCCACACCACCCCTGGGTGTGGGTCCCCCTGGCCACGTCAGGGCATGGTGTGGGCCCCCTGGCCGGCCACCGACCTTGCCCCTTTGCCTATAAAAGCCTCCCGATGCAAAAACCCTAAATTGTCAATCAGAAATCCACGAAAAGTTCCGCAGTGTTGCCGCCACCGAAGAGGAGATTCGGGGGACAGAAGTCTCTGTTCTGGCACCCTGCTAGGACGGGGAAGTGCCCTCGGAGCCATCTCAATCGATCTCCAATGCCATCTCCATCGCCGTTGCTGATTTCCATGATGAGGAGGGAGTAGTTCTTCCTCGAGGCTAAGGGTTTTACCGATAGCTATGTGTTCATCTCTCTCTATGCATGATCATATTGTGATCATGAGCTTTGTAATCAAGTAGATCTACCTTGCTACTTGTAACTACCTCGGTGAATTACGCTCCTAGTTACAAGCCTGGATGAGCAGAAATGGTTAAAATAGTACGGTGGGGCCCAAATGCCACTCACAGGTAGACCTTTCGGCTGTCCCAACCATTTCCAAACATCGGGACAAAAACGGGCGGCGTAATCGGCTGGCGAAGGGATCAACTACATACATAAATGAGTATGTATGCAAGCCACCATACAATAGTACATCAGAGCCATTCCATCTAAAAAGAAAGGAAAAATAGCAACGTCATACGGCAAGATCCAAATATCCTAGATAGATATAATAGTTTAGGATATCTCCTCATACATCAAACATCAGAGTATCAAGCGGAAGCGGAAGACAAAATCCAAGTACGGATAAGAAGCAAATCGGCATAAGATGCCCCATAAATAAGCACATCCCGCCCACAGATCTCAAGGATCCCCGTTCCCGGAATCTCTACACCGAATGATCGTTGCCCACATCGTCCGTCTCTTTCACCCAGTATCCATCTTGCGAGGGTACCTGTTCATCTGAACCAATAATTTATCGTGTGAGACCCTAGGGGTACTCAGCAAGTCTTTATGCCGCTAAAGGGGACACAACCTGGGGTGACGCAATTGCAGCAAAAGATAAACCCTAGAAATTCTATAGATACTCGCTAACCATCCGCCTAACCAAAGATAGACGGATGTCCGTGAATTAATAACAACAGTTATAATGGTAATACCCACAGATCCATCCTCCTCCCCGCTTACCGACGAGGAAGCGGACGAACAACCCCCCCATCCGTTGGCAGTTTTATTAACCATTCCATGAGTGTTGCACTATTTACTAGGCAGTTATTTAGTCAAATTACAAGCGGTTCTTTAGTTATTCTTGTCTATGATCGAGAAACTGTGCTCCAAGTCGTCCATAACCGCGGACACGGCTTTCAGAAAGTTTTACCCTGCAGGGGTGCACAAATAGCAACACACACTCGATCAACCTCGGAAAAACCAAATCAAAACCAACGAGGCAGTCACGACAAAGCGATCACAGGATTCAGAAATATTTCAGGGGGCCGCCCCATTGAGCTACCCGCAACGAAGTTAGCTGACTCCGAGACGGCCTCAAGGTTTGTGGAGCCGGCTATAAACGACTGGGAACCCGAAAGTGTGACTGGGCTTGTCGATACAACGAAAACGGGTCACGGCCCTAAACAGTACAGTGTGCAGTACCTCGCACAATTTAAATTAAAGCAGTAAAGCATGGCATAAGTACAGGATGGTAAATAAAACCTCAAACTAGTTTGTGGCCCCAAGAAATAAGAATGAATCAAGCTCTGGCTCAGGGGGGTTCATAAGCCTCCCGGATGTGGATAGCGCGAATATTCTTGGAACAGGAATCAAGTACTCGGGGTCTTACGGGACACAAGTGAGCCTGAAAAACCAAATAGCGAATATGGCTCACTGATGCCACTTTCATTAGTTATCCCATTACTACTCAGGTTAAGTTGTTTAGGTACCTCGTTATCCATCAGACACTCACATACCCTACACATGCTGTTCTACGACTCGCATGGCTCAAACAACTCCTGTAGTAATGGCTCATGGGATGGAGGAACAAGCTTCGGTGGGGTTTAAAAGTAAAGGCTATGCAATACTTGGGATTCAATTTAATGCAATCGCGACTCAATGATGCAAGAATAAGAAAGAGGCAATAGGTACTATATGTATGCAAGCATGTGGTAGTGCTTGCCTGGCAGCTCAGTTGAAGCGAGAGAAGGATCTGGGTAATGCTCCTGGTTCTCTTGGTATATCCCCTGCTCAGCGTCTATTCGAAGAAGAACCAAACAACAAGGGCCAACATAAATAAAGTGCACAAGCATATGAATAAAATGCGTCAAGCAAAAAATCATGCCATGATGAATGATGCGCAATTTGCATGGCAATAAAGTAGCATGGCATGGGTGAGGTGTGGAATACAAGGAATAATCATTTTATTGAGTTTTGGCCTCATTTTATCCTCATTTTAGTTGCTGTATACAATATATTTATATGATGCATGCTTCAAAACACAACATGGAATGCATAAACGGAAAAGTCTCGTCGAGCTAATCATTTTAGATATATTATTTGCTAAATTTGGAGTTATAAAACAAAAGTTATTAATTAATTAATAAAAGGGCATTTTATTGTAATTTTACTCAACTTGGAATTTTAAGTATTCAAAATATATTTTGAATGGCATATTTGAATTCCTCACATTTTTCTGATTTGAAAACATATATTATTTGTATTATTTGGGTTTATAAATCAAAAGTTATTTGAAAACAGATTTGAAATTTGAATTTAAATTAATTTGAAAAAAAGATTTAAATTAAAATAGAGAAACAGAATTATTTTTTTACACTCAGGTTTAGGTAGCCACAGGCAAAGACAGGTGGGACCAGGCTGACTGGAGGCACACGCGCGAGAAAAACTTCTCACACCGGGGCTCTGCCTAGCCCGCGTGGATGACAAGCGGGCCCAGGGAACGGCGGGTCCACTCGCTGGCGCGTCCAGCAGGCGCACGCCACGTGGGCGATCCTAGGACGCGGGGAGGGACCGGTCCGTGGTGGCCAGGATCTCCGGGGGTCTTCTTGCAAAAAGGTACCGGGGCTGACAGGTGGGGCACTAGGGAGCTCGGGTTGAGGCGGGAAAAAGGGCAGGGGCCTCTCTGGAAAAGCGTCGCCGACGCCGGCTGTCTGCTGCGCGCCGATCTGCAAAGCGCAGGGGACCGGCCAGAGTTTGGGCGACGATGGCGACCAAACGACGGCGTATTTCGCCGAGCCGCAAAAATGAAAAACGACTAGGGGACTTAGGGCTACAACTTCCGTTCAGAGAGCTAGCGCGGGGGTGGTCTACAGCGCGCGGGGCAGGGCGGGGAACAGGCAGACGTTTGTTGCGGTCTGACGCTGCAGACTCGACGGACGTCGCGGCGGCGACGCACGGAGCGCGCTCGATGGAGTGTCCGGCGCGTCTGGGCTGCTAGGAGGAGGACGAACATGTCTGGGGAATAGGGATGCTCACCAGGAATGCGTCGGTGTAGGCGAAGGAGCTCGGGGCGGTCGCGATCTGGCGCGGGGCTTGCTGGCCGGAGCTTCGGGTTGCGGCAGTGCACGGCGGCGCTAGGCTGCTCCGGCGAGGCCCTGGTGCTACCCCGCGGCCTAGGCGTCGAAGAGGAAGCAGAGGACGCCCCTGGTGCTCCTGGATCGCCTTGGGAAGCTTCGGGCCGACGAGGCGCAGAGGTAGACGGTCTAGGGTTTGGGTTCGGCATGGGAGAGGTGTGTCCATGGCTAGGATGTGGTGGGGAGGAAGGAGAGGGGTCTGGCTTCGCCCAGATGGGATCTGAGAGGAGTTCTGGGTGGTTGGGGTAGAGAGGGGAGGGAGGAGCACATGGGGGTGGTGGCTTTGCAAAAAGGTGAGGGAGGAGGTGATCGGGTAGGTGCTTCTCTTCTCTCCCTTTCTCCTTGTCTTGAAGCCAAAGAAAAAGGTGGGGTAGAAGAGGGTGACGTGGTGGGGCCTGCCTGGTGGGGAGAGAGGGGGAAGCCAAGAGAGGGAGAGGGGAACCGAGAGGGGAGGGTAGATGGCATGGGGTTCGGTCTAGGGTTAGGGTAGGGGTGGTCTCGATTGAGCTAGGTAGGGGGATGGTGATAGAGGGTAGGTGATTAGGGTGGTAGGGTTTAGGGTTAGATATAGAAAGAGAGAGGGGGTATGGTTTAGGGTTCTAGGCATAATCCACATGATCATGCATGGATGGAGGTGAAAAGGGGAGGAAGGTGAAGAAAAGAGAGAGAGAGAGAGAGAGAGAGAGAGAGAGAGAGAGAGAGAGAGATGTGGTGTGGTGATAGATGGATTGGGTGATGTGTTTCCTTTTTGGCAAGCTCAAGCAAGAACAAGCCAAGATCAAACAAGAGCTAGACCAAAGGGAGGAAGAGATAAAAGGAGGTGATGGGGTGGATGGAGATGGTGATGGGGTTTTAGATGCTTGCATGCATCAAGCAAGATCAAGCATAAGAGGGTAGAGAGAGATATGGGGAAGATCCACTCAAAATTCAAATAAAAACCAAAAGACTAGAATGTGGTGGTACTTGCATGGGCCATGCATAAGTAATTAATACCATGCTTATTTTTTGTGAAAACAAGATTATTTACATGGCATTATTCTTATGCATTCCAAAATGTGGAGTTAAGCCAAGCAAAAGAATTTAAAAGAAGGTTCCAAGTGGAGTAGATGGAGATGATCATATTTGGTTATAATTGGGACTTGCTAGTGTGTATATTCCACTAGATGCCTACTGGTCCCAAAAATATTCCCACATGAGCATAAATCCATAATAATCCATATGGGAGCTAGGAATAAGGGTTCCACTCACAAGGCATGCAAAGGTGGCCATGTGGCTCTCATATATCAATAATGTGAAAACAACATGATGCTAAGATGAGAGCATGTGGAAATAGAATTGTATCCATCCCAACCCATATGAGCTAGAGGTAAAACCCAAATAAAGTGCAAAGCTCATATTTAGTTGGATGGTGGAATTATAAGGTGGTGACAAGGATAAGGTGGTGGAGTTGAATAAAAGATATGCCCCCAACTCAACTTGGGCATTAAACAATATAACAAGAACCAAATACAATATCAAGAGGCAAAATACAATTTACAATGCATATGAGAGAAGAACCAAAACAAAAAGGGTTTTATATGATGCTCAAATGCAAGGAGGCATGATGACATGAGCATGATATAATGATGATGCAACAATTATATATTTGAAGTAGCCATTATATTACTAGATCAAGTAGCATTACAATTGTTAGACAATTGGGATGCTACAACTCTCCCCCACTAAACAAGAATCTCGCCCCGAGATTCCTAGGAAAAGAAAACAACACAAGGAGAGGCAGGTGTTCGAACGAAGGTGACCCTCACGTTCCCAAGGTGATGAACAACGGAATGGTGCGACCACTACACCTTGCAAAAACTTGCTAGACTTGTTGCGAGTCTTGCGTTTTGCTTGAGAAACAACGATTAGAAGAGTTGAAGGATTGTCGTGAGACAAGAAGGATAGGATGGACAAAGCTCCGGTTTTCTCAAGAAACATGATAAAAGAAAGGAACCACTTGTGAAAGAAAGGACAAGATGATGCATCATGGATAAAGAAAGACACAACGTTAAGATTAAAGATTTACTGATACGAGAGAGGATGAATTTTTGTCTCACCGGAAGGAAAAGAGCTAGATTGGAGAGGTTTTGGACCACTATGACAATAGCGTCGTATCTTCTCTCGGATTTGAGAAAATGAAGTTCGGAAACAATATTGCCTTCAAACAATAGAGTCCCTTGATATCAACAGAAAGATTTGGTTAGACATCGTCGGATTAGAGTCTTCATGCGCCGGTAAGAACCAAGGATCACGCAATTGAGGTGCGCGGATATAACTTCCAGAGACGGATGTGAAGCCAGATCATGGTGGAATCCCGAGAAGCAAAGAATATGGAGGATCTGGAGTTTATTGTAGAGATAATTATTGCTTTCTTTAGCCTTGAGGCTAACGCAATAGATTTGCGGCTGATGGCATCAACCATAATTGGCTTTACCACAGAAAAAGAATTTGATGAAACAAAGAGAGAGATAGTTTCCTTTCATCTTGTTTGGGGATGTCGAGCATCGGTAGAAAGGCGAGGACCGAAAAGAGTTTGCGTTTGTTTCCACTAGATAATTGTAGATTTGCTCCATGTAGGAAAAGACGAGATCACCAACAAGAGATTATTGATTACTTTCTTCGAGAGAGCACTCCGGAAAAACAAGGACGGAAGTAAAAGTATCGAGGGATAAAGGCCACTTCTAACTTCCGTGGAATGAGTGAAATCACATTAATTCACCAATTCAATGTACAAGAGCGAATGATAAGAGTAGTGGTATGGTAGCTACTCCATCCCGCACTCAAAGCATTACTCCGCACATGAATAAGAAAACCATGCAACCCAACTACCGAAACAGACTGAAGGTATTGACAAGAAGAGCTCATGGAACTCCGCTAGAAAACAAGGATAGATGCAAACGATTCACCGGATCCAAGATAGATAAGGGTTATGATGTTGTCGTCATATCATAAGTAACCAGCCATCGGAAAGATATGAAGGAAGATCACGGAGACAACTGCAAGATCCCACAGATAAAGAAAAAGATAGCACCACTTGAACATAAGGATTACAAAAGATCTAGAAAATCTTCATGGCCTCCGGTGGATTGAGCATAGATGATATAACGAGAGGGTTTCAAAAGATCACTTGACGAGACAGAGGTGAAAAGAACTCCATGTTGTTCTTGAAACGATTGAGAGAGATTTAGCAGTCTTGAGGAAAATCTTGAGCGAAACGCTGATGATAACTTGCCAACAAGGAAAACTCCGGATTGGTTGAAGATGAAGGATGGAATTAACAATGGACTTGCTGATTCTAGAATTGAAGCGATCTATTTAGCAGAAGGACGTGGCCGAGATAGGTGACTTCAAAAAGTCAGAATTCTCACTTTGAGACTTTGCACACAGGCAGTGCTCACGAAGCTGAGAGAAAGAGACACAGATGATCTTCCATGTCCTTCCATTGATATCGAATAGGCAAGCATATTATCAACATATACCACCATGGATAACAGGATATACCCAGAATATCAAGTTCAAGAGGCGGGAGAAACGAACAAATGCTCGAAACACTTTCTGAGCTCCACGCTCTTAGAAAGATCAATATCAAGAGCACGGGTTCGTGTTGAAGAAGATGCACTGGAAGAATAGATTATCTGGTCCTTCGGAAGAAAAAGAGATGTCACCTGGTTCACATTGTCGATTGGATCACCGGTTACAAAGATAAAGAGATCTTGGATAAAGAAACGATGATAGCTCATACCTCAAGCAAAGCTACCAGAGACGAAAAGATGCAATTCCCTCGTATCAAAGAGAATTTTGCAGATATGGAGTTCAAAAAGATGTGCAGCATGATAAACAGATGATAGACCACCGTAGTTCTTTGAGAAACTCCGGATTGCCAAAGATGCTTGAATATGCATAGATATGATCACGGTGTACTCAAAATCACAGGAGATAACCGTCACCATTTGGAGGATAGAGTTGATAGCATTTTCCATATTCCAATCGTCACTTATCATGAGTGGAATATAGCTATGCCGAGAGCCAAATTACAATCACCATCATCGGATCGACACACGTTATGTAATTAGCCCAAGAGAATTGGAGATGAAAAGAAACTCCAGGATTAAGCGCCGGTGACAAAAGAATGAGTTAGCATGGACATGCTGATAAAAGGAAGATAGATAATGTTTCACACACGACTGGAAAGGAGTGTGGAAACACAGATGTATCAAAGAAAAAATTTCCGCATTTTTGGCATTAAAATACCAATAGATGCGCAAAAACACTTATCAGGCAGAGATTAGCGACTGATGATTACACAGAAGGTGGAGTTGCTAGAAGGAAGGACACCCTTAAGAAGATGGCACCGGTTAACAAGGAGTCAGATGATCACGTCGGTTTGCAAAAGCCTGTCGGTATGGAATGTACCAACAGTTGATAACCAAAGGCAGATTGAGATAACAAATCAGATGCAACAGATAGACAAGGAATTACTCACACACACACACACTAACACACAACCTATGGTACTACGGAAACCCAGAACACGTGAATCCTAGTTTGAATTTTAAGAAGAGGATTGAAAACGTTACACTTCCTTACCAGAAAAAGGGTGGTGGGTGGGTAAGAAGAAAAGTGGAAGCAGTCCTACTCTCGCGTTTTGTTTTTCCCTAGTATACATAACTACCAAAAATATTTGCTAGACAGACAACGACCATTTGGCTGAGACCCTGAAGGGCGGGATGGCTCTGATACCAATTGTAACTACCTCGGTGAATTATGCTCCTAGTTACAAGCCTGGATGAGCAGAAATGGTTGAAATAGTACGGTGGGGCCCAAATGCCACTCACAGGTAGACCTTTCGGCCGTCCCAACCATTTCCAAACACCGGGACAAAAACGGGCGGCGTAATCGGCAGGCGAAGGGATCAACTACATACACAAATGAGTATGTATGCAAGCCACCATACAATAGTACATCAGAGCCATTCCATCTAAAAAGAAAGGAAAAATAGCAACACCATACGGCAAGATCCAAATATCCTAGATAGATATAATAGTTTAGGATATCTCCTCATACATCAAACATCAGAGTATCAAGCGGAAGCGGAAGACAAAATCCGAGTAAGGATAAGAAGCAAATCGGCATAAGATGCCCCATAAATAAGCACATCCCGCCCACAGATCTCAAGGATCCCCGTTCCCAGAATCTCTACACCGAATGATCGTTGCCCACATCGTCCGTCTCTTCCACCCAGTATCCATCTTGCGAGGGTACCTGTTCATCTGAACCAATAATTTATCGTGTGAGACCCTAGGGGTACTCAGCAAGTCTTTATGCCGCTAAAGGGGACACAACCTGGGGTGACGCAATTGCAGCAAAAGATAAACCCTAGAAATTCTATAGATACTCGCTAACCATCCGCCTAACCAAAGATAGACGGATGTCCGTGAATTAATAACAACAGTTATAATGGTAATACCCACAGATCCATCCTCCTCCCCGCTTACCGACGAGGAAGCGGACGAACAACCCCCCCATCCGTTGGCAGTTTTATTAACCATTCCATGAGTGTTGCACTATTTACTAGGCAGTTATTTAGTCAAATTACAAGCGGTTCTTTAGTTATTCTTGTCTATGATCGAGAAACTGTGCTCCAAGTCGTCCATAACCGCGGACACGGCTTTCAGAAAGTTTTACCCTGTAGGGGTGCACAAATAGCAACACACACTCGATCAACCTCGGAAAAACCAAATCAAAACCAACGAGGCAGTCACGACAAAGCGATCACAGGATTCAGAAATATTTCAGGGGGCCGCCCCATTGAGCTACCCGCAACGAAGTTAGCTGACTCCGAGACGGCCTCAAGGTTTGTGGAGCCGGCTATAAACGACTGGGAACCCGAAAGTGTGACTGGGCTTGTCGATACAACGAAAACGGGTCACGGCCCTAAACAGTACAGTGTGCAGTACCTCGCACAATTTAAATTAAAGCAGTAAAGCATGGCATAAGTACAGGATGGTAAATAAAACCTCAAACTAGTTTGTGGCCCCAAGAAATAAGAATGAATCAAGCTCTGGCTCAGGGGGGTTCATAAGCCTCCCGGATGTGGATAGCGCGAATATTCTTGGAACAGGAATCAAGTACTCGGGGTCTTACGGGACACAAGTGAGCCTGAAAAACCAAATAGCGAATATGGCTCACCGATGCCACTTTCATTAGTTATCCCATTACTACTCAGGTTAAGTTGTTTAGGTACCTCGTTATCCATCAGACACTCACATACCCTACACATGCTGTTCTACGACTCGCATGGCTCAAACAACTCCTGTAGTAATGGCTCATGGGATGGAGGAACAAGCTTCGGTGGGGTTTAAAAGTAAAGGCTATGCAATACTTGGGATTCAATTTAATGCAATCGCGACTCAATGATGCAAGAATAAGAAAGAGGCAATAGGTACTATATGTATGCAAGCATGTGATAGTGCTTGCCTGGCAGCTCAGTTGAAGCGAGAGAAGGATCTGGGTAGTGCTCCTGGTTCTCTTGGTATATCCCCTGCTCAGCGTCTATTCGAAGAAGAACCAAACAAACAAGGGCCAACATAAATAAAGTGCACAAGCATATGAATAAAATGCGTCAAGCAAACAATCATGTCATGATGAATGATGCGCAATTTGCATGGCAATAAAGTAGCATGGCATGGGTGAGGTGTGGAATACAAGGAATAATCATTTTATTGAGTTTTGGCCTCATTTTAACCTCATTTTAGTTGCTGTATACAATATATTTATATGATGCATGCTTCAAAACACAACATGGAATGCATAAACGGAAAAGTCTCGTCGAGCTAATCATTTTAGACATATTATTAGCTAAATTTGGAGTTATAAAACAAAAGTTATTAATTAATTAAGAAAAGGGCATTTTATTGTAACTTTACTCAACTTGGAATTTTAAGTATTCAAAATATATTTTGAATGGCATATTTGAATTCCTCACATTTTTCTGATTTGAAAACATATATTATTTGTATTATTTGGGTTTATAAATCAAAAGTTATTTGAAAACAGATTTGAAATTTGAATTTAAATTAATTTGAAAAAAAGGTTTAAATTAAAATAGAGAAACAGAATTATTTTTTTACACTCAGGTTTAGCTAGCCACAGGCAAAGACAGGTGGGACCAGGCTGACTGGAGGCACACGCGCGAGAAAAACTTCTCACACCGGGGCTCTGCCTAGCCCGCGTGGATGACAAGCGGGCCCAGGGAACGGCGGGTCCACTCGCTGGCGCGTCCAGCAGGCGCACGCCACGTGGGCGATCCCAGGACGCGGGGAGGGACCGGTCCATGGTGGCCAGGATCTCCGGGGGTCTTCTTGCAAAAAGGTACCGAGGCTGACAGGTGGGGCACTAGGGAGCTCGGGTTGAGGCGGGAAAAAGGGCAGGGGCCTCTCTGGAAAAGCGTCGCTGACGCCGGCTGTCTGCTGCGCGCTAATCTGCAGAGCGCAGGGGACCGGCCGGAGTTTGGGCGACGATGGCGACCAAACGACGGCGTATTTGGCCGAGCCGCAAAAACGAAAAACGACTAGGGGACTTAGGGCTACAACTTCCGTTCAGAGAGCTAGCGCGGGGGTGGTCTACAGCGCGCGGGGCAGGGCGGGGAACAGGCGGACGTTTGCTGCGGTCTGACGCTGCAGACTCGCAGACGTCGCGGCGGCGACGCACGGAGCGCGCTCGACGGAGTGTCCGGCGCGTCTGGGCCGCTAGGAGGAGGACGGGCATGTCTGGGGAATAGGGATGCTCACCAGGAATGCGTCGGTGTAGGCGAAGGAGCTCGGGGCGGTCGCGATCTGGCGCGGGGCTTGCTGGCCGGAGCTTCGGGTTGCAGTGGTGCACGGCGGCGCTAGGCTGCTCCGGCGAGGCCCTGGTGCTACCCCGCGGCCTAGGCGTCGAAGAGGAAGCAGAGGACGCTCCTGGTGCTCCTGGATCGCCTTGGGAAGCTTCGGGCCGACGAGGCGCAGAGGTAGACGGTCTAGGGTTTGGGTTCGGCATGGGGGAGGTGTGTCCATGGCTAGGATGTGGTGGGGAGGAAGGAGAGGGGTCTGGCTTCGCCCAGATGGGATCTGAGAGGAGTTCTGGGTGGTTGGGGTAGAGAGGGGAGGGAGGAGCACATGGGGGTGGTGGCTTTGCAAAAAGGTGAGGGAGGAGGTGATCGGGTAGGTGCTTCTCTTCTCTCCCTTTCTCCTTGTCTTGAAGCCAAAGAAAAAGGTGGGGCAGAAGAGGGTGACGTGGTGGGGCCTGCCTGGTGGGGAGATAGGGGGAAGCCAAGAGAGGGAGAGGGGAACCGAGAGGGGAGGGTAGATGGCATGGGGTTCGGTCTAGGGTTAGGGTAGGGGTGGTCTCGGTTGAGCTAGGTAGGGGGGATGGTGATAGAGGGTAGGTGATTAGGGTGGTAGGGTTTAGGGTTAGATATGGAAAGAGAGAGGGGGTATGGTTTAGGGTTCTAGGCATAATCCGCATGATCATGCATGGATGGAGGTGAAAAGGGGAGGAAGGTGAAGAAAAGAGAGAGAGAGAGAGAGAGAGAGAGAGAGAGAGAGAGAGAGAGAGAGAGAGAGAGAGAGAGAGAGAGAGAGAGAGATGTGGTGTGGTGATAGATGGATTGGGTGATGTGTTTCCTTTTTGGCAAGCTCAAGCAAGAACAAGCCAAGATCAAACAAGAGCTAGACCAAAGGGAGGAAGAGATAAAAGGAGGTGATGGGGTGGATGGAGATGGTGATGGGGTTTTAGATGCTTGCATGCATCAAGCAAGATCAAGCATAAGAGGGTAGAGAGAGATATGGGGAAGATCCACTCAAAATTCAAATAAAAACCAAAAGACTAGAATGTGGTGGTACTTGCATGGGCCATGCATAAGTAATTAATACCATGCTTATTTTTGTGAAAACAAGATTATTTACATGGCATTATTCTTATGCATTCCAAAATGTGGAGTTAAGCCAAGCAAAAGAATTTAAAAGAAGGTTCCAAGTGGAGTAGATGGAGATGATCACATTTGGTTATAATTGGGACTTGCTAGTGTGTATATTCCACTAGATGCCTACTGGTCCCAAAAATATTCCCACATGAGCATAAATCCATAATAATCCATATGGGAGCTAGGAATAAGGGTTCCACTCACAAGGCATGCAAAGGTGGCCATGTGGCTCTCATATATCAATAATGTGAAAACAACATGATGCTAAGATGAGAGCATGTGGAAATAGAATTGGATCCATCCCAACCCATATGAGCTAGAGGTAAAACCCAAATAAAGTGCAAAGCTCATATTTAGTTGGATGGTGGAATTATAAGGTGGTGACAAGGATAAGGTGGTGGAGTTGAATAAAAGATATGCCCCCAACTCAACTTGGGCATTAAACAATATAACAAGAACCAAATACAATATCAAGAGGCAAAATACAATTTACAATGCATATGAGAGAAGAACCAAAACAAAAAGGGTTTTATATGATGCTCAAATGCAAGGAGGCATGATGACATGAGCATGATATAATGATGATGCAACAATTATATATTTGAAGTAGCCATTATATTACTAGATCAAGTAGCATTACAATTGTTAGACAATTGGGATGCTACACTACTCAAGTGCTTTAATAGATCTCTGCTCTCCCCATGTGTATGAAAGTGACAGCGTGCACACCATGGTGGCACTTAGGCTAGAGATTACAAATACTTGTTATAAGTTATATTTGGAGTTGGATGTTTCTATGAAATTGTGGTGTTTGTTGGAACCATCTAGAGCTCAAGGTGACAATGTGGGGTTATCTAGATGGGGAAAGCGAACTTTGAGGTGTGCTGTTATAGCCCTACCATGGATTAGAGTGTCCAACCGGAGAGTAGTTCATGGTACTATCATAAAGAGAAGATATTTATATGAGAGTGTTCACTAGCGAAAGTATGATCCCTATGCCTTGTTTCTAAGCATTGAAACACCATTTGCAACTAGATCTGTTATATGTTTGCTTGCTTCCATTTTTATTTCAGTTTACCTTTAGTCTTTTCCACGCAATCAAGCTATTTTCTAGCACCGTTACCACTTATAATTATCCATACCACTTGTATTTCACTATCTCTTCACCGAACTAGTGCACCTATACACCTGACAAGTGTATTGGGTGTGTTGGGGACACAAGAGACTTCTTGTATCTTGATTGCAGGGTTGCTTGAGAGGGATACCTTTGACCACTTCCTCCCTGAGTTCGACAAACCTTGGGTGATCCACTTAAGGGAAAACTTGCTGCTGTTCTACAAACCTCTGCACTTGGAGGCCCAACAACTGTCTACAAGAATAGAAGTGCGTAGACATCACTGACACAACGTAACGTGATAGGACAGAAGGAAGTGTATAACTATTATTCCTAACAAGTTTAAAAAGTGTAAGCATAGACAGGGACCTAGCATCCCTGCACCCCGGGGCAGCCACCCAGCCGATCAGGCCTGCCGATTGCACAAAGCTTGCAATTTCCTTTCTTTAATTTGGTGATTTTGTCCAGAATTTGCCAAATTGAAGCTTGTTTGCCCATGCTTCTATAAGTTTATGTGTAGGCCACTTGTGTCAGCATGCACGATGAAGCAACTTTGCAACACACGTGTCGGTGGAAAAGCATGAGGTTTCAACGCACCACATAGTTTAGGGATTTAGAATAGCTACATTGTGGAGCTCTAGCCAAATTGCATGGTAAAGCCAAATTCAGCTTTTTGTCAGATTTAGCTATAGCAACATTGTGTCTCGTTTGTCCTCACTTTTTCTCTCCCAATATTCTAAATCCCTCACATGCGCTCGGAGGGGGTGCCATCTGGTCAAAGGCTTGGCGTTACGTGCGCCCTGACGCCTAAATTGGAAGTTTTTTTTGTTATTTGGCCTTTTTAAGAGCGCCTTTTCTCCTCTCTCGCTAACAGTTGTGTTTTTTTTGCCCAAAAAGGTAGGGAATCTAGAGCAGCTTCTCTCTTCATTCATTGTTCCTTTTGCCCTTGTTTTTCCCCAATCTGGTAGCAAATCTAGAGCAGCAAAACTAACCAGCACCATAAATAAATTCAGTAAATAGAGCAGATGTAGATAAAGCAGCTAATATAGGTTATATAGTACGGTACTTAACGAGGTTCGATGATTAGGCTGCTCAGCAGCAGCAGCTGACAGGTTCAACACAGACAAGACAAAAGAAGCTGCTTTACAGCAGCAGCAGCTGATCAGTGGCCCCTCGTGGCCTCTGCCAGGAGGGCCTCTGCCTCCTTCCTCTAGCACCTCCTCCACTTCTTCCTGCCCAGCCCCTTGACCTTGGGTGCCTTGGGTTTGATCGAGGGCATGTGACCCTCCTCGATAGCCACCTTCTAGAGGTTGCAGAGGTGAAGACCGAGTGCCTGGTGCTTGGCTATGAAGTCGTGGACGTTCACGGACTCGCCACAGGTCCTCACGTCCTCGACATGCTTCACGAGGGAGTTGAAGTCTGTGGCGCGGAGCCTCCTGGTGGGGCAGAAGGGGCACCTGTACACGTCGTCAGCGAAGAAGTTGTTGTATTGGCCGGACTTTAGCCTCCTCGGCACATGACGAGTCTTGGTGTCCTTGGAATCGCCATCACTGTGGACGTTGCTACTATCCTCCTGTTGGAAAAAAAGTAAAGTGAAATAAGGACATGATTGAGATACTTTAATTATCGGGATTGATTATTTGCATAAACTAACCGATTGAGATCTCCTGATTATGCCCCAAATCTCAAACCAAATCAAATAATGATCCCAACTATGAATAGGGGATTCATCGAAAACCGAGATCTAACACAAGAGGATTAGCTACTGTAAAAATACGAACAGCCGAGCCCTAATAACATATGATCTAGCATCCAATGATGGGAACGGGGGAAGAACAAGGGAAGGGGATAAAACCCTGGTTACCTTCGACTATGGGTCGGCGATGCTGGTGTCATAGGGGTTCTCCGGCCTTATGTAGACAACCTCCTCGTAGGGGTCCCAGCCGAGCGGGATCTGTCCGAGACCGGCGGGGGCCTCCTTGCCGACGGCTACGGCGGATGCGGGGACGGGGACAGGGGTCTATACAGGGACGGGGGCTCCTCGCCGGCGGCCTTGGAGGTGCCGATGGCCACCGTGCCATTCTTCTCCATCGCCAGCGTGGTTGCGGTTTTGTTGGGCGTTTGTAGAAGGTGATGGGACAGTGGAGACGGTTGAGTGAGCGAGTGCGTGATGAGTGGGAGTGGTGAGGCCTTTATTAAAGGAGAAGGGAAGTGATGTTTCGTTTCACTACCGTGCACCGCGTATGCTACTGCACCGTGCACGGCCACACGTGTCCGCTACCGCCCCGTGCACCACACACGCGTATCGTGAGTCACGTTTTTTCCCTCGTGTCTAACCCTGGCAATTCAGTTGTACTCAATTTTACCCTCGAGCGTAACACTGGCGGTTTGGTTCCATTTTTTAAATCATTTCCTATTTTCTATTTGAATCCCTTTGTCACTCTTCCCCTTGGTTTTTAAGTTCTACTCAGTTTTTCCCTTGGTTTTTAAGTTCTACTCAGTTTTGCCCTTGGTTCTTAAGTGCTACTCGGTTTTCTCCTCTCTTTGTATCCATCTGTCGCACCTGTGCTCATCTTTGCTGCTATGCTCTGATTGGTCGAGACAGTTGTCACACGTATCGTGCCCACCAACCATTGATCCTCTGTGATCTAGCGAACAGGATAACCCTTGTATCTGTCGGGGGCACCCCTCTATCCATGCAAAATAACGAGTATGTCACCGGAACTTTAACTCCATAAACAGATGAACTTGAATATAATTTGAAGGGTACGAAAATAGAAATCCCCATAGTTTAAGGGTCTAGATACGGTAAGAGAACTAAATATTATTAGTGGCCAGGCCAGCATAGTGACGGGTTGGTCGGCTAGAAGTTGTTGATTCCTAAGTAAGGGGACACTAGGCTGGTCTTGACATACTCCCTCAGGAATTCGCCATAAGCAGCGTGCTTAGCCTTGGTCGCCGACTTGTGTTTACTAGCCGGGCTTTTACCGATGCCAACCGCATGCGGAATCAAGCTGGCAATCCTCAGGTTGACTCCTTTCTTACAGAAAGGGCACCTGAGATCCCCAAGTCGAGTGTGGAAAGGGATTATCCCTCTCTTGAGCTTCTTCATGACATGGCGGCTCTTGTTGTCCCTGTTCTCCTTGTCAGAGTCCATCTCACTTGAATCCACCTGTAATGTATGGAATGTAAACCGAAATGAGCAAAATAATAAATATATATTCCTTCCACCATTCTGAGTTACTTTTGATGCAATAACATGTCTATACAGGTTTAGCAGTTCATTACGGCCATCTCCCCAGCTCCCTCCTAAATTAATGTGGTTTGTGTTCTTGATAACTTATTAATAAATAATGTGGATTCATTCAGAACAAACTAGATCTCTCCATGTACCGGTTCGTACGTTGCATCTAATCATTAGGACTAGATTTTTTTATGAAGCCAGGATAGATTAAGCTCGAGCAGAAAATATGAAACATGTAGAAATAGATGTACCTCTGGGTACACGAGCGGAGCGTGTTTGTCAAACTCCACGCCCTCATCGGGGCCTCCGAAGTCGTCAGCACCGGCGATCCCATGGTCCCCCAAGGGGTTGAACTGCACGTCCTCCTCGCCTTGTGCTGTGTGATGCTCCTCCAGATCTGCCGTGTGAAGCGCCACCCCGGCGGCGATGCCCACACACTCACCCCCACGCACTGGTTTCATGGAGAAGGTTCGTGCATGTACGTTCAAGATTGTGGGATTTTGCTAGATAAGGAAGAGAGAGTAGTGGATAAGTGCGAATGGAGGATCCGATAGGCTGGGTTTTTAATGCGGGGACGTTTAGGCCTCCTCGAGGGCCCCGGTAGGCAGCTCTTCTGGCTGCGGCTGCCGCGTGGAAGGTTCGTGTGGTGGGGGTCTGTTGGAAGTGAGAGTGCAAGCGCACTACGTAGTAAAAATGGTATAGCCCATGGGTCGTGGATGACCAGTTGCCATGTAGTAGACTTGTAGCCTTTGTAGACTAGATTAAACATGACATGACCACTCGACGACTTTTTCCATGGACAGTATCGTGTTCCTTCTTGTAGAAGTCTCGCTGAGGGAGATGTCCGTGCTGTCTCGCGCTGTCCTGTCAAGGGCATGACGTGTGAACCGAGCCTCGTTGGATCACACAGGATCAACGGTTGGTGCGCCCGATCCGCGAGACAACTGTGACAACCAATCAGGGCGTAGCAGACAAAGTGGGCACATGTTTGGGCTTCTATGAAAGAGAGAGAGAGGGGGCAAAACTGGGTAGTATAAAAAAACCAGGGGCAAAGTTGAGTAGTATAAAAATGGAAAGTGAGTGTATTTTACAATGAAATACATCATGGCATACATCAAATTATGCCAAAATAGATCCACTAGAGTTCATTGCATGTGTGTTCTTTCCACAAACCACATATGTATCCACTAGAGTCATTGCATGTGTGTTCCTGTCATGAACCACATATGGATCCACTATTGTTCACTGCATGTGTGTTCTTTCCACAAACCACATATGTATCCACTAGAGTAATTGCATGTGTGTTCTTTTCACAAACCACACATGGATCAACCAATGTCATTGCATGTGTGTTCTCTCCACAAACCACATATGGATTAACCAATGGCATTGCATGTGTGTTATTGTCACAAACCACATATGGATCAAACAATGTCATTGCATGTGTGTTCCTGTCATGAACCACATATGGATCCACCAGTGTTCATTGCATGTGTGTTCTTTCCACAAACCACATATGTATCCACTAGTCATTGCATGTGTGTTCTTTCCACAAACCACATATGGATCCACTAGAGTCATTGCATGTGTGTTCTTTCCACAAACCACATATGGATCCACCAGAGTCATTGCATGTGTGTTCTTTTCACAAACCACATATGGACCCACCAGAGTCACTGCATGTGTGTTCTTTTCCAAAAACCACATATGTATCCACTAGAGTAATTGCAAGTGTGTTATTGTCACAAACCACATATGGATCAACCAATGGCATTGCATGTGCGTTCTTTTCACAAACCACACATGCATACATCAGAGTCATTGCATGTGTGTTCTTTTCACAAACCTCGCATCGATACATCAGAGTAATTGCATGTGTGTTCTTTTCACAAACCACACATGGATCCACCAGAGTCATTGCATGTGTGTTCTTTCCACAAACCACATATGGATCCACCAATGTCATTGCATGTGTGTTCTTTCCCACAAACCACATGGATCAACCAATGGCATTGCATGTGTGTTCTTTTCACAAACCACACATGGATCCAACAGTGTTCACTACATGTGTGTTCTTTCCACAAACCACTTATGGATCCACCAATGTCATTGCATGTGTGTTCTTTTCCACAAACCACATGGATCAACCAATGGCATTGTATGTGTGTTCTCTTCACAAACCACACATGGATCAACCAATGGCATTGCATGTGTGTTCTTTTCACAAACCACACATGGATCAACCAATGGCATTGCATGTGTGTTCTTTTCACAAACCACACATGGATCCACAAGAGGCATTGCATGTGTGTTCTTTCCACAAACCACATATGGATCAATCAATTTCATTGCATGTGTGTTTTTTCCACAAACCACATATGGATCAACCAATGCCATTGCATGTGTGTTCTTTCCACAAACCACATATGGATCCACTAGAGTCATTGCATGTGTGTTCTTTTCACAAACCACATATGGACCCACTAGAGTCACCGCATGCGTATTCTTATACTAAAACCAGCACTAGAGTCATTTCATGTGTTTTCTTTTCACAAACCACACATGGATCCACCAGAGTCATTGCATGTGTCTTCTTTCCACAAACCACACATCGATCCGCCAGAGTAATTTCATGTGTGTTCTTTTCACAAACCTCATATGGATCAACAAATGTTATTGCATGTGTGTTCTTTTCACAAACCACATATGGATCCACCAATGTCATTGCATGTGTGTTCTTTCCATGAACCACATATGGATCCACCAATGTCATTGCGTGTGTACCACACATGGATCCACTAGAGTCATTGCATGTGTGTTCTTTTCAAAAACCACATATGGACCCACTAGAGTCATTACATGTGTGTTCTTTTCCACAAACCACATATATATCCACTAGAGTCATTGCATGTGTGGTCCTGTCATGAACCACATATGGATCCACCAATGTCATTGCATGTGTGTTCTTTTCCACAAACCACATATGGATCAACCAATGTCAGTGCATGTGTGTTCTTTCTACAAACCACATATGGATCCACTAGAGTCATTGCATGTGTGTTGTTTTCACAAACCACATATGGACCCACTTGAGTCATTGCATGTGTGTTCTTTCCACAAACCACACATGGATTAACCAATGGCATTACATGTGTGTTATTGTCACAAACCACATCTGGATCAACCAATGACATTGCATATGTGTTCCTGTCATGAACCACATATGGATCCACCAGTGTTCATTGCATGTGTGTTCTTTCCACAGACCACATATGTATCCACTAGAGTCATTGCATGTGTGTTCTTTCCACAAACCACATATGTATCCACCAGAGTCATTGCATGTGAGTTCTTTTCACAAACTACATATGGACCCACCAGAGTCATTGCATGTGTGTTCTTTTCCACAAACCACATATGTATCCACTAGAGTAATTCCAAGTGTGTTATTGTCACAAACTACATATGGATCAACCAATGTCATTGCATGTGTGTGCTTTCCACAAACCACATATGGATCAACCAATGTCATTGCATGTGTGTTCTTTTCACAAACCACACATGGATCAACCAATGGCATTGCATGTGTGTTCTTTTCACAAACCACGCCTGGATACATCAGAGTCATTGCATGTGTGTTCTTTTCACAAACCACACATGGATCCACCAGAGTCATTGCATGTGTGTTCTTTCCACAAACCACATATGGATCCACCAATGTCATTGCATGTGTGTTCTTTTCCACAAACCACATGGATCAACCAATGGCATTGCATGTGTGTTCTTTTCAAAAACCACACATGGATCAACCAATGGCATTGCATGTGTGTTCTTTTCACAAACCACACATGGATCAACCAACAGCATTGCATGTGTGTTCTTGTCACAAACCACACATGGATCCACCAGAGGCATTGCATGTGTGTTCTTTCCAAAAACCACATATGGATCAATCAGTTTCATTGCATGTGTGTTTTTTCCACAAACCATATATGGATCAACCAATGTCATTGCATGTGTGTTCTTTCCAAAAACCACATATGGATCCACTAGAGTCATTGCATGTGTGTTCTTTTCACAAACCACATATGGACCCACTAGAGTCACTGCATGCGTATTCTTATACTAAAACCAGCACTAGAGTCATTGCATGTGTTTTCTTTTCACAAACCACACATGGATCCACCAGAGTCATTGCATGTGTGTTCTTTCCACAAACCACACATGGATCCGCCAGAGTAATTGCATGTGTGTTCTTTTCACAAACCACATATGGATCAACAAATGTCATTGCATGTGTGTTCTTTTCACAAACCACATATGGATCCACCAATGTCATTGCATGTGTGTTCTTTCCATGAACCACATATGGATCCACCAATGTCATTGTGTGTGTGTTCTTTCCACTAACCACACATGGATCCACTAGAGTCATTGCATGTGTGTTCTTTTCACAAACCACATATGGACCCACTAGAGTCATTGCATGTGTGTTCTTTTCCACCAACCACAAATATATCCACTAGAGTAATTGCATTGTGGTCCTGTCATGAACCACATATGGATCCACCAATGTCATTGCATGTGTGGTCCTGTCATGAACCACATATTGATCCACCAATGTCATTGCATGTGTGTTCTTTTCCACAAACCACATATGGATCAACCAATGTCAGTGCATGTGTGTTCTTTCTACAAACCACAGATGGATCCACTAGACTCATTGCATGTGTTTTTTTTCCACAAACCACATATGGACCCACTTGAGTCATTGCATGTGTGTTCTTTCCACAAACCACACATGGATTAACCAATGGCATTGCACGTGTGTTATTGTCACAAAACACATCTGGATCAACCAATGTCATTGCATGCATGTTCCTGTCATGAACCACATATGGATCCACCAGTGTTCATTGCATGTGTGTTCTTTCCACAAACCACATATGTAACCACCAGAGTCATTGCACGTGAGTTCTTTTCACAAACTACATATGGATCCACCAGAGTTATTGCATGTGTGTTCTTTACCACAAACCACATATGTATCCACTAGAGCAATTGCAAGTGTGTTATTGTCACAAACTACATATGGATCAACCAATGTCATTTCATGTGTGTTCTTTCCACAAACCACAGATTGATCAACCAATGTCATTGCATGTGTGTTCATTTCACAAACCACACATGGATCAACCAATGTCATTGCATGTGTGTTCTTTTCATAAACCATGCCTGGATACATCAGAGTCATTGCATGTGTGTTCTTTTCACAAACCACACATGGATCCACCAGAGTCATTGCATGTGTGTTCTTTCCACAAACCACATATGGATCCACCAATGTCATTGCATGTGTGTTCTTTTCCACAAACCAGATGGATCAACCAATGGCATTGCATGTGTGTTCTTTTCACAAACCACGCATGGATACATCACAGTCATTGCATGTGTGTTCTTTTCACAAACCACACATGGATCCACAAGAGTCATCGCATGTGTGTTCTTTCCACAAACCACACATGGATTAACCAATGGCATTGCATGTGTGTTATTGTCACAAACCACATCTGGATCAACCAATGTCATTTCATGTGTGTTCCTGTCATGAACCACATATGGATCCACCAGTGTTCATTGCATGTGTGTTCTTTCCACAATACACATATGTATCCACTAGAGTCATTGCATGTGTGTTCTTTCCAAAAACCACATATGTATCCACCAGAGTCATTGCATGTGAGTTCTTTTCACAAACTACATATGGACCCACCAGAGTCATTGCATGTGTGTTCTTTTCCACAAACCACATATGTATCCACTTGAGTAATTGCAAGTGTGTTATTGTCACAAACTACATATGGATCAACCAATGTGATTGCATGTGTGTTCTTTCCACAAACAAAATATGGATCAACCAATGTCATTGCATGTGTGTTCTTTTCACAAACCACACATGGATCAACCAATGGCATTGCATGTGTGTTCTTTTCACAAACCACGCCTGGATACATCAGAGTCATCGCATGTGTGTTCTTTCCACAAACCACATATGGATCCACCAATGTCATTGCATGTGTGTTCTTTTCTACAAACCACATGGATCAACCAATGGCATTGCATGTGTGTTCTTTTCACAAACCACACATGGATAAACCAATGGCATTTCATGTGTGTTCTTTTCACAAACCACGCATGGATCAACCAATGGCATTGCATGTGTGTTCTTTTCACAAACCACACATGGATCCACTAGAGGCATTGCATGTGTGTTCTTTCCATAAACCACATATGGATCAATCAGTTTCATTGCATGTGTGTTTTTACACAAACCACATATGCATCAACAAATGTCATTGCATATGTGTTCTTTCCACAAACCACATATGGATCCACTAGAGTCATTGCATGTGTGTTCTTTTCACAAACCACATATGGACCCACTAGAGTCACTGCATGCGTATTCTTATACTAAAACCAGCATTAGAGTCATTGCATGTGTTTTCTTTCCACAAACCACACATGGATCCACCAGAGTAATTGCATGTGTGTTCTTTTCACAAACCACATATGGATCAACAAATGTCATTGCATGTGTGTTCTTATCACAATCCACATATGGATCCACCAATGTCATTGCATGTGTGTTCTTTCCATGAACCACATATGGATCCACCAATGTCATTGCGTGTGTGTTCTTTCCACTAACAACACATGGATCCATTAGAGTCATTGCATGTGTGTTCTTTTCACAAACCACATATGGACCCACTAGAGTCATTGCATGTGTGTTCTTTTCCACAAACCACATATATATCCACTAGAGTAATTGCATGTGTGATCCTGTCATGAACCACATATGGATCCACCAATGTCATTGCATGTGTGGTCCTGTCATGAACCACATATTGATCCACCAATGTCATTGCATGTGTGTTCTTTTTCACAAACCACATATGGATCAACCAATGTCAGTGCATGTGTGTTCTTTCTACAAACCACATATGGATCCACTAGAGTCATTGCATGTGTTTTTTTTCACAAACCACATATGGAGCCACTGGAGTCATTGCATGTGTGTTCTTTCCACAAACCACACATGGATTAACCAATGGCATTGCACGTGTGTTATTGTCACAAAACACATCTGGATCAACCAATGTCATTGCATGCATGTTCCTGTCATGAACCACATATGGATCCACCAGTGTTCATTGCATGTGTGTTCTTTCCACAAACCACATATGTATCCACTGGAGTCATTGCATGTGTGTTCTTTCCACAAACCACATATGTATCCACCAGAGTCATTGCACGTGAGTTCTTTTCACAAACTACATATGGATCCACCAGAGTTATTGCATGTGTGTTCTTTACCACAAACCACATATGTATCCACTAGAGCAATTGCAAGTGTGTTATTGTCACAAACTACATATGGATCAACCAATGTCATTGCATGTGTGTTCTTTCCACAAACCACATATGGATCAACCAATGTCATTGCATGTGTGTTCTTTTCACAAACCACACATGGATCAACCAATGTCATTGCATGTGTGTTCTTTTCATAAACCACGCCTGGATACATCAGAGTCATTGCATGTGTGTTCTTTTCACAAACCACACATGGATCCACCAGACTCATTGCATGTCTGTTCTTTCCACAAACCACATATGGATCCACCAATGTCATTGCATGTGTGTTCTTTTCCACAAACTAGATGGATCAACCAATGGCATTGCATGTGTGTTATTTTCGCAAACCACACATGGATCAACCAATGGCATTGCATGTGTGTTCTTTTCACAAACCACGCATGGATACATCAGAGTCATTGCATGTGTGTTCTTTTCACAAACCACACATGGATCCACAAGAGTCATCGCATGTGTGTTCTTTCCACAAACCACACATGGATTAACCAATGGCATTGCATGTGTGTTATTGTCACAAACCACATCTGGATCAACCAATGTCATTTCATGTGTGTTCCTGTCATGAACCACATATGGATCCACCAGTGTTCATTGCATGTGTGTTCTTTCCACAAACCACATATGTATCCACTAGAGTCATTGCATGTGTGTTCTTTCCAAAAACCACATATGTATCCACCAGAGTCATTGCATGTGAGTTCTTTTCACAAACTACATATGGACCCACCAGAGTCATTGCATGTGTGTTCTTTTCCACAAACCACATATGTATCCACTAGAGTAATTGCAAGTGTGTTATTGTCACAAACTACATATGGATCAACCAATGCCATTGCATGTGTGTTCTTTCCACAAACCAAATATGGATCAACTAATGTCATTGCATGTGTGTTCTTTTCACAAACTACACATGGATCAACCAATGGCATTGCATGTGTGTTCTTTTCACAAACCACGCCTGGATACATCAGAGTCATCGCATGTGTGTTCTTTCCACAAACCACATATGGATCCACCAATGTCATTGCATGTGTGTTCTTTTCTACAAACCACATGGATCAACCAATGGCATTGCATGTGTGTTCTTTTCACAAACCACACATGGATAAACCAATGGCATTGCATGTGTGTTCTTTTCACAAACCACGCATGGATCAACCAATGGCATTGCATGTGTGTTCTTTCCACAAACCACATATGGATCAATCAGTTTCATTGCATGTGTGTTTTTTCCACAAACCACATATGGATCAACAAATGTCATTGCATATGTGTTCTTTCCACAAACCACATATGGATTCACTAGAGTCATTGCATGTGTGTTCTTTTCACAAACCACATATGGACCCACTAGAGTCACTTCATGCGTATTCTTATACTAAAACCAGCACCAGAGTCATTGCATGTGGTTTCTTTCCACAAACCACACATGGATCCACCAGAGTAATTGCATGTGTGTTCTTTTCACAAACCACATATGGATCAACAAATGTCATTGCATGTGTGTTCTTTTCACAAACCACATATGATCCACCAATGTCATTGAATGTGTGTTCTTTCCATGAACCACATATGGATCCACCAATGTCATTGCGTGTGTGTTCTTTCCACTAACCACACATGGATCCATTAGAGTTATTGCATGTGTGTTCTTTTCACAAACCACATATGGACCCACTAGAGTCATTGCATGTGTGTTCTTTTCCACAAACCAAATATATATCCACTAGAGTAATTGCATGTGTGATCCTGTCATGAACCACATATGGATCCACCAATGTCATTGCATGTCTCGTCCTGTCATGAACCACATATTGATCCACCAATGTCATTGCATGTGTGTTCTTTTCCACAAACCACATATGGATCAACCAATGTCAGTGCATGTGTGTTCTTTCTACAAACCACATATGGATCCACTAGAGTCATTGCATGTGTTTTTTTTCACAAACCACATATGGACCCACTTGAGTCATTGCATGTGTGTTATTTCCACAAACCACACATGGATTAACCAATGGCATTGCATGTGTGTTATTGTCACAAAACACATCTGGATCAACCAATGTCATTGCATGCATGTTCCTGTCATGAACCACATATGGATCCACCAGTGTTCCTTGCATGTGTGTTCTTTCCACAAACCACATATGTATCCACTAGAGTCATTGCATGTGTGTTCTTTCCACAAACCACATATGTATCCCCTAGAGTCATTGCACGTGAGTTCTTTTCACAAACTACATATGGATCCACCAGAGTTATTGCATGTGTGTTCTTTACCACAAACCACATATGTATCCACTAGAGCAATTGCAAGTGTGTTATTGTCACAAACTACATATGGATCAACCAATGTCATTGCATGTGTGTTCTTTCCACAAACCACATATGGATCAACCAATGTCATTGCATGTGTGTTCTTTTCACAAACCACACATGGATCAACCAATGTCATTGCATGTGTGTTCTTTTCATAAACCACGCCTGGATACATCAGAGTCATTGCATGTGTGTTCTTTTCACAAACCACACATGGATCCACCAGAGTCATTGCATGTCTGTTCTTTCCACAAACCACATATGGATCCACCAATGTCATTGCATGTGTGTTCTTTTCCACAAACCAGATGGATCAACCAATGGCATTGCATGTGTGTTATTTTCACAAACCACACATGGATCAACCAATGGCATTGCATGTGTGTTCTTTTCACAAACCACGCATGGATACATCAGAGTCATTGCATGTGTGTTTTTTTCACAAACCACACATGGATCCACAAGAGTCATCGCATGTGTGTTCTTTCCACAAACCACACATGGATTAACCAATGGCATTGCATGTGTGTTATTGTCACAAACCACATCTGGATCAACCAATGTCATTTCATGTGTGTTCCTGTCATGAACCACATATGGATCCACCAGTGTTCATTGCATGTGTGTTCTTTCCACAAACCACATATGTATCCACTAGAGTCATTGCATGTGTGTTCTTTCCAAAAACCACATATGTATCCACCAGAGTCATTGCATGTGAGTTCTTTTCACAAACTACATATGGACCCACCAGAGTCATTGCATGTGTGTTCTTTTCCACAAACCACATATGTATCCACTAGAGTAATTGCAAGTGTGTTATTGTCACAAACTACATATGCATCAACCAATGTCATTGCATGTGTGTTCTTTCCACAAACCAAATATGGATCAACTAATGTCATTGCATGTGTGTTCTTTTCACAAACCACACATGGATCAACCAATGCCATTGCATGTGTGTTCTTTTCACAAACCACGCCTGGATACATCAGAGTCATCGCATGTGTGTTCTTTCCACAAACCACATATGGATCAACCAATGGCATTGCATGTGTGTTCTTTCCACAAACCACATATGGAACAACCAATGTCATTGCATGTGTGTTCTTTTCACAAACCACATGGATCAACCAATGGCATTGCATGTGTGTTCTTTTCACAAACCACACATGGATAAACCAATGGCATTGCATGTGTGTTCTTTTCACAAACCACGCATGGATCAACCAATGGCATTGCATGTGTGTTCTTTTCACAAACCACACATGGATCCACTAGAGGCATTGCATGTGTGTTCTTTCCACAAACCACATATGGATCAATCAGTTTCATTGCATGTGTGTTTTTTCCACAAACCACATATGGATCAACAAATGTCATTGCATATGTGTTCTTTCCACAAACCACATATGGATCCACTAGAGTCATTGCATGTGTGTTCTTTTCACAAACCACATATGGACCCACTAGAGTCACTGCATGCGTATTCTTATACTAAAACCAGCACTAGATTCATTGCATGTGTTTTCTTTTCACAAACCACACATGGATCCACCAGAGTAATTGCATGTGTGTTCTTTTCACAAACCACATATGGATCAACAAATGTCATTGCATGTGTGTTCTTTTCACAAACCACATATGGATCCACCAATGTCATTGCATGTGTGTTCTTTCCATGAACCACATATGGATCCACCAATGTCATTGCGTGTGTGTTCTTTCCACTAACCACACATGGATCCATTAGAGTCATTGCATGTGTGTTCTTTTCACAAACCACATATGGACCCATTAGAGTCATTGCATGTGTGTTCTTTCCACAAACCACATATGTATCCACTAGAGTCATTGCATGTGTGTTCTTTCCAAAAACCACATATGTATCCACCAGAGTCATTGCATGTGAGTTCTTTTCAAAAACTACATATGGACCCACCAGAGTCATTGCATCTGTGTTCTTTTCCCCAAACCACATATGTATCCACTAGAGTAATTGCAAGTGTGTTATTGTCACAAACTACATATGGATCAACCAATGTCATTGCATGTGTGTTCTTTCCACAAACCAAATATGGATCAACCAATGTCATTGCATGTGTGTTCTTTTCACAAACCACACATGGATCAACCAATGGCATTGCATGTGTGTTCTTTTCACAAACCACGCCTGGATACATCAGAGTCATCGCATGTGTGTTCTTTCCACAAACCACATATGGATCCACCAATGTCATTGCATGTGTGTTCTTTTCTACAAACCACATGGATCAACCAATGGCATTGCATGTGTGTTCTTTTCACAAACCACACATGGATCAACCAATGGCATTGCATGTGTGTTCTTTTCACAAACCACGCATGGATCAACCAATGGCATTGCATGTCTGTTCTTTTCACAAACCACACATGGATCCACTAGAGGCATTGCATGTGTGTTCTTTCCACAAACCACATATGGATCAATCAGTTTGATTGCATGTGTGTTTTTTCCACAAACCACATATGGATCAACAAATGTCATTGCATATGTGTTCTTACCACAAACCACATATGGATCCACTAGAGTCATTGCATGTGTGTTCTTTTCACAAACCACATATGGACCCACTAGAGTCACTGCATGCGTATTCTTATACTAAAACCAGCACTAGAGTCATTGCATGTGTTTTCTTTTCACAAACCACACATGGATCCACCAGAGTCATTGCATGTGTGTTCCTTCCACAAACCACACATGGATCCGCCAGAGTAATTGCAATTGTGTTCTTTTCACAAACCACATATGGATCAACAAATGTCATTGCATGTGTGTTCTTTTCACAAACCACATATGGATCCACCAATGTCATTGCATGTGTGTTATTTACATGAACCACATATGGATCCACCAATGTCATTGCGTGTGTGTTCTTTCCACTAACCACACATGGATCCACTAGAGTCATTGCATGTGTGTTCTTTTCACAAACCACATATGGACCCACCAGAGTCATTGCATGTGTGTTCTTTTCCACAAACCACATATATATCCACTAGAGTAATTGCATGTGTGATCCTGTCATGAACCACACATGGATCCACCAATGTCATTGCATGTGTGTTCTTTTCCACAAACCACATATGGATTAACCAATGGCATTGCATGTGTGTTATTGTCACAAACCACATATGGATCAAACAATGTCATTGCATGTGTGTTCCTGTCATGAACCACATATGGATCCACCAGTGTTCATTGCATGTGTGTTCTTTCCACAAACCACATATGTATCCACTAGTCATTGCATGTGTGTTCTTTCCACAAACCACATATGGATCCACTAGAGTCATTGCATGTGTGTTCTTTCCACAAACCACATATGGATCCACCAGAGTCATTGCATGTGTGTTCTTTTCACAAACCACATATGGACCCACCAGAGTCACTGCATGTGTGTTCTTTTCCAAAAACCACATATGTATCCACTAGAGTAATTGCAAGTGTGTTATTGTCACAAACCACATATGGATCAACCAATGGCATTGCATGTGCGTTCTTTTCACAAACCACACATGCATACATCAGAGTCATTGCATGTGTGTTCTTTTCACAAACCTCGCATCGATACATCAGAGTAATTGCATGTGTGTTCTTTTCACAAACCACACATGGATCCACCAGAGTCATTGCATGTGTGTTCTTTCCACAAACCACATATGGATCCACCAATGTCATTGCATGTGTGTTCTTTCCCACAAACCACATGGATCAACCAATGGCATTGCATGTGTGTTCTTTTCACAAACCACACATGGATCCAACAGTGTTCACTACATGTGTGTTCTTTCCACAAACCACTTATGGATCCACCAATGTCATTGCATGTGTGTTCTTTTCCACAAACCACATGGATCAACCAATGGCATTGTATGTGTGTTCTCTTCACAAACCACACATGGATCAACCAATGGCATTGCATGTGTGTTCTTTTCACAAACCACACATGGATCAACCAATGGCATTGCATGTGTGTTCTTTTCACAAACCACACATGGATCCACAAGAGGCATTGCATGTGTGTTCTTTCCACAAACCACATATGGATCAATCAATTTCATTGCATGTGTGTTTTTTCCACAAACCACATATGGATCAACCAATGCCATTGCATGTGTGTTCTTTCCACAAACCACATATGGATCCACTAGAGTCATTGCATGTGTGTTCTTTTCACAAACCACATATGGACCCACTAGAGTCACCGCATGCGTATTCTTATACTAAAACCAGCACTAGAGTCATTTCATGTGTTTTCTTTTCACAAACCACACATGGATCCACCAGAGTCATTGCATGTGTCTTCTTTCCACAAACCACACATCGATCCGCCAGAGTAATTTCATGTGTGTTCTTTTCACAAACCTCATATGGATCAACAAATGTTATTGCATGTGTGTTCTTTTCACAAACCACATATGGATCCACCAATGTCATTGCATGTGTGTTCTTTCCATGAACCACATATGGATCCACCAATGTCATTGCGTGTGTACCACACATGGATCCACTAGAGTCATTGCATGTGTGTTCTTTTCAAAAACCACATATGGACCCACTAGAGTCATTACATGTGTGTTCTTTTCCACAAACCACATATATATCCACTAGAGTCATTGCATGTGTGGTCCTGTCATGAACCACATATGGATCCACCAATGTCATTGCATGTGTGTTCTTTTCCACAAACCACATATGGATCAACCAATGTCAGTGCATGTGTGTTCTTTCTACAAACCACATATGGATCCACTAGAGTCATTGCATGTGTGTTGTTTTCACAAACCACATATGGACCCACTTGAGTCATTGCATGTGTGTTCTTTCCACAAACCACACATGGATTAACCAATGGCATTACATGTGTGTTATTGTCACAAACCACATCTGGATCAACCAATGACATTGCATATGTGTTCCTGTCATGAACCACATATGGATCCACCAGTGTTCATTGCATGTGTGTTCTTTCCACAGACCACATATGTATCCACTAGAGTCATTGCATGTGTGTTCTTTCCACAAACCACATATGTATCCACCAGAGTCATTGCATGTGAGTTCTTTTCACAAACTACATATGGACCCACCAGAGTCATTGCATGTGTGTTCTTTTCCACAAACCACATATGTATCCACTAGAGTAATTCCAAGTGTGTTATTGTCACAAACTACATATGGATCAACCAATGTCATTGCATGTGTGTGCTTTCCACAAACCACATATGGATCAACCAATGTCATTGCATGTGTGTTCTTTTCACAAACCACACATGGATCAACCAATGGCATTGCATGTGTGTTCTTTTCACAAACCACGCCTGGATACATCAGAGTCATTGCATGTGTGTTCTTTTCACAAACCACACATGGATCCACCAGAGTCATTGCATGTGTGTTCTTTCCACAAACCACATATGGATCCACCAATGTCATTGCATGTGTGTTCTTTTCCACAAACCACATGGATCAACCAATGGCATTGCATGTGTGTTCTTTTCAAAAACCACACATGGATCAACCAATGGCATTGCATGTGTGTTCTTTTCACAAACCACACATGGATCAACCAACAGCATTGCATGTGTGTTCTTGTCACAAACCACACATGGATCCACCAGAGGCATTGCATGTGTGTTCTTTCCAAAAACCACATATGGATCAATCAGTTTCATTGCATGTGTGTTTTTTCCACAAACCATATATGGATCAACCAATGTCATTGCATGTGTGTTCTTTCCAAAAACCACATATGGATCCACTAGAGTCATTGCATGTGTGTTCTTTTCACAAACCACATATGGACCCACTAGAGTCACTGCATGCGTATTCTTATACTAAAACCAGCACTAGAGTCATTGCATGTGTTTTCTTTTCACAAACCACACATGGATCCACCAGAGTCATTGCATGTGTGTTCTTTCCACAAACCACACATGGATCCGCCAGAGTAATTGCATGTGTGTTCTTTTCACAAACCACATATGGATCAACAAATGTCATTGCATGTGTGTTCTTTTCACAAACCACATATGGATCCACCAATGTCATTGCATGTGTGTTCTTTCCATGAACCACATATGGATCCACCAATGTCATTGTGTGTGTGTTCTTTCCACTAACCACACATGGATCCACTAGAGTCATTGCATGTGTGTTCTTTTCACAAACCACATATGGACCCACTAGAGTCATTGCATGTGTGTTCTTTTCCACCAACCACAAATATATCCACTAGAGTAATTGCATTGTGGTCCTGTCATGAACCACATATGGATCCACCAATGTCATTGCATGTGTGGTCCTGTCATGAACCACATATTGATCCACCAATGTCATTGCATGTGTGTTCTTTTCCACAAACCACATATGGATCAACCAATGTCAGTGCATGTGTGTTCTTTCTACAAACCACAGATGGATCCACTAGACTCATTGCATGTGTTTTTTTTCCACAAACCACATATGGACCCACTTGAGTCATTGCATGTGTGTTCTTTCCACAAACCACACATGGATTAACCAATGGCATTGCACGTGTGTTATTGTCACAAAACACATCTGGATCAACCAATGTCATTGCATGCATGTTCCTGTCATGAACCACATATGGATCCACCAGTGTTCATTGCATGTGTGTTCTTTCCACAAACCACATATGTAACCACCAGAGTCATTGCACGTGAGTTCTTTTCACAAACTACATATGGATCCACCAGAGTTATTGCATGTGTGTTCTTTACCACAAACCACATATGTATCCACTAGAGCAATTGCAAGTGTGTTATTGTCACAAACTACATATGGATCAACCAATGTCATTGCATGTGTGTTCTTTCCACAAACCACAGATTGATCAACCAATGTCATTGCATGTGTGTTCATTTCACAAACCACACATGGATCAACCAATGTCATTGCATGTGTGTTCTTTTCATAAACCATGCCTGGATACATCAGAGTCATTGCATGTGTGTTCTTTTCACAAACCACACATGGATCCACCAGAGTCATTGCATGTGTGTTCTTTCCACAAACCACATATGGATCCACCAATGTCATTGCATGTGTGTTCTTTTCCACAAACCAGATGGATCAACCAATGGCATTGCATGTGTGTTCTTTTCACAAACCACGCATGGATACATCACAGTCATTGCATGTGTGTTCTTTTCACAAACCACACATGGATCCACAAGAGTCATCGCATGTGTGTTCTTTCCACAAACCACACATGGATTAACCAATGGCATTGCATGTGTGTTATTGTCACAAACCACATCTGGATCAACCAATGTCATTTCATGTGTGTTCCTGTCATGAACCACATATGGATCCACCAGTGTTCATTGCATGTGTGTTCTTTCCACAATACACATATGTATCCACTAGAGTCATTGCATGTGTGTTCTTTCCAAAAACCACATATGTATCCACCAGAGTCATTGCATGTGAGTTCTTTTCACAAACTACATATGGACCCACCAGAGTCATTGCATGTGTGTTCTTTTCCACAAACCACATATGTATCCACTTGAGTAATTGCAAGTGTGTTATTGTCACAAACTACATATGGATCAACCAATGTGATTGCATGTGTGTTCTTTCGACAAACAAAATATGGATCAACCAATGTCATTGCATGTGTGTTCTTTTCACAAACCACACATGGATCAACCAATGGCATTGCATGTGTGTTCTTTTCACAAACCACGCCTGGATACATCAGAGTCATCGCATGTGTGTTCTTTCCACAAACCACATATGGATCCACCAATGTCATTGCATGTGTGTTCTTTTCTACAAACCACATGGATCAACCAATGGCATTGCATGTGTGTTCTTTTCACAAACCACACATGGATAAACCAATGGCATTTCATGTGTGTTCTTTTCACAAACCACGCATGGATCAACCAATGGCATTGCATGTGTGTTCTTTTCACAAACCACACATGGATCCACTAGAGGCATTGCATGTGTGTTCTTTCCATAAACCACATATGGATCAATCAGTTTCATTGCATGTGTGTTTTTACACAAACCACATATGCATCAACAAATGTCATTGCATATGTGTTCTTTCCACAAACCACATATGGATCCACTAGAGTCATTGCATGTGTGTTCTTTTCACAAACCACATATGGACCCACTAGAGTCACTGCATGCGTATTCTTATACTAAAACCAGCATTAGAGTCATTGCATGTGTTTTCTTTCCACAAACCACACATGGATCCACCAGAGTAATTGCATGTGTGTTCTTTTCACAAACCACATATGGATCAACAAATGTCATTGCATGTGTGTTCTTATCACAATCCACATATGGATCCACCAATGTCATTGCATGTGTGTTCTTTCCATGAACCACATATGGATCCACCAATGTCATTGCGTGTGTGTTCTTTCCACTAACAACACATGGATCCATTAGAGTCATTGCATGTGTGTTCTTTTCACAAACCACATATGGACCCACTAGAGTCATTGCATGTGTGTTCTTTTCCACAAACCACATATATATCCACTAGAGTAATTGCATGTGTGATCCTGTCATGAACCACATATGGATCCACCAATGTCATTGCATGTGTGGTCCTGTCATGAACCACATATTGATCCACCAATGTCATTGCATGTGTGTTCTTTTTCACAAACCACATATGGATCAACCAATGTCAGTGCATGTGTGTTCTTTCTACAAACCACATATGGATCCACTAGAGTCATTGCATGTGTTTTTTTTCACAAACCACATATGGAGCCACTGGAGTCATTGCATGTGTGTTCTTTCCACAAACCACACATGGATTAACCAATGGCATTGCACGTGTGTTATTGTCACAAAACACATCTGGATCAACCAATGTCATTGCATGCATGTTCCTGTCATGAACCACATATGGATCCACCAGTGTTCATTGCATGTGTGTTCTTTCCACAAACCACATATGTATCCACTGGAGTCATTGCATGTGTGTTCTTTCCACAAACCACATATGTATCCACCAGAGTCATTGCACGTGAGTTCTTTTCACAAACTACATATGGATCCACCAGAGTTATTGCATGTGTGTTCTTTACCACAAACCACATATGTATCCACTAGAGCAATTGCAAGTGTGTTATTGTCACAAACTACATATGGATCAACCAATGTCATTGCATGTGTGTTCTTTCCACAAACCACATATGGATCAACCAATGTCATTGCATGTGTGTTCTTTTCACAAACCACACATGGATCAACCAATGTCATTGCATGTGTGTTCTTTTCATAAACCACGCCTGGATACATCAGAGTCATTGCATGTGTGTTCTTTTCACAAACCACACATGGATCCACCAGACTCATTGCATGTCTGTTCTTTCCACAAACCACATATGGATCCACCAATGTCATTGCATGTGTGTTCTTTTCCACAAACTAGATGGATCAACCAATGGCATTGCATGTGTGTTATTTTCACAAACCACACATGGATCAACCAATGGCATTGCATGTGTGTTCTTTTCACAAACCACGCATGGATACATCAGAGTCATTGCATGTGTGTTCTTTTCACAAACCACACATGGATCCACAAGAGTCATCGCATGTGTGTTCTTTCCACAAACCACACATGGATTAACCAATGGCATTGCATGTGTGTTATTGTCACAAACCACATCTGGATCAACCAATGTCATTTCATGTGTGTTCCTGTCATGAACCACATATGGATCCACCAGTGTTCATTGCATGTGTGTTCTTTCCACAAACCACATATGTATCCACTAGAGTCATTGCATGTGTGTTCTTTCCAAAAACCACATATGTATCCACCAGAGTCATTGCATGTGAGTTCTTTTCACAAACTACATATGGACCCACCAGAGTCATTGCATGTGTGTTCTTTTCCACAAACCACATATGTATCCACTAGAGTAATTGCAAGTGTGTTATTGTCACAAACTACATATGGATCAACCAATGCCATTGCATGTGTGTTCTTTCCACAAACCAAATATGGATCAACTAATGTCATTGCATGTGTGTTCTTTTCACAAACTACACATGGATCAACCAATGGCATTGCATGTGTGTTCTTTTCACAAACCACGCCTGGATACATCAGAGTCATCGCATGTGTGTTCTTTCCACAAACCACATATGGATCCACCAATGTCATTGCATGTGTGTTCTTTTCTACAAACCACATGGATCAACCAATGGCATTGCATGTGTGTTCTTTTCACAAACCACACATGGATAAACCAATGGCATTGCATGTGTGTTCTTTTCACAAACCACGCATGGATCAACCAATGGCATTGCATGTGTGTTCTTTCCACAAACCACATATGGATCAATCAGTTTCATTGCATGTGTGTTTTTTCCACAAACCACATATGGATCAACAAATGTCATTGCATATGTGTTCTTTCCACAAACCACATATGGATTCACTAGAGTCATTGCATGTGTGTTCTTTTCACAAACCACATATGGACCCACTAGAGTCACTTCATGCGTATTCTTATACTAAAACCAGCACCAGAGTCATTGCATGTGGTTTCTTTCCACAAACCACACATGGATCCACCAGAGTAATTGCATGTGTGTTCTTTTCACAAACCACATATGGATCAACAAATGTCATTGCATGTGTGTTCTTTTCACAAACCACATATGATCCACCAATGTCATTGCATGTGTGTTCTTTCCATGAACCACATATGGATCCACCAATGTCATTGCGTGTGTGTTCTTTCCACTAACCACACATGGATCCATTAGAGTTATTGCATGTGTGTTCTTTTCACAAACCACATATGGACCCACTAGAGTCATTGCATGTGTGTTCTTTTCCACAAACCAAATATATATCCACTAGAGTAATTGCATGTGTGATCCTGTCATGAACCACATATGGATCCACCAATGTCATTGCATGTCTCGTCCTGTCATGAACCACATATTGATCCACCAATGTCATTGCATGTGTGTTCTTTTCCACAAACCACATATGGATCAACCAATGTCAGTGCATGTGTGTTCTTTCTACAAACCACATATGGATCCACTAGAGTCATTGCATGTGTTTTTTTTCACAAACCACATATGGACCCACTTGAGTCATTGCATGTGTGTTATTTCCACAAACCACACATGGATTAACCAATGGCATTGCATGTGTGTTATTGTCACAAAACACATCTGGATCAACCAATGTCATTGCATGCATGTTCCTGTCATGAACCACATATGGATCCACCAGTGTTCCTTGCATGTGTGTTCTTTCCACAAACCACATATGTATCCACTAGAGTCATTGCATGTGTGTTCTTTCCACAAACCACATATGTATCCCCTAGAGTCATTGCACGTGAGTTCTTTTCACAAACTACATATGGATCCACCAGAGTTATTGCATGTGTGTTCTTTACCACAAACCACATATGTATCCACTAGAGCAATTGCAAGTGTGTTATTGGCACAAACTACATATGGATCAACCAATGTCATTGCATGTGTGTTCTTTCCACAAACCACATATGGATCAACCAATGTCATTGCATGTGTGTTCTTTTCACAAACCACACATGGATCAACCAATGTCATTGCATGTGTGTTCTTTTCATAAACCACGCCTGGATACATCAGAGTCATTGCATGTGTGTTCTTTTCACAAACCACACATGGATCCACCAGAGTCATTGCATGTCTGTTCTTTCCACAAACCACATATGGATCCACCAATGTCATTGCATGTGTGTTCTTTTCCACAAACCAGATGGATCAACCAATGGCATTGCATGTGTGTTATTTTCACAAACCACACATGGATCAACCAATGGCATTGCATGTGTGTTCTTTTCACAAACCACGCATGGATACATCAGAGTCATTGCATGTGTGTTTTTTTCACAAACCACACATGGATCCACAAGAGTCATCGCATGTGTGTTCTTTCCACAAACCACACATGGATTAACCAATGGCATTGCATGTGTGTTATTGTCACAAACCACATCTGGATCAACCAATGTCATTTCATGTGTGTTCCTGTCATGAACCACATATGGATCCACCAGTGTTCATTGCATGTGTGTTCTTTCCACAAACCACATATGTATCCACTAGAGTCATTGCATGTGTGTTCTTTCCAAAAACCACATATGTATCCACCAGAGTCATTGCATGTGAGTTCTTTTCACAAACTACATATGGACCCACCAGAGTCATTGCATGTGTGTTCTTTTCCACAAACCACATATGTATCCACTAGAGTAATTGCAAGTGTGTTATTGTCACAAACTACATATGCATCAACCAATGTCATTGCATGTGTGTTCTTTCCACAAACCAAATATGGATCAACTAATGTCATTGCATGTGTGTTCTTTTCACAAACCACACATGGATCAACCAATGCCATTGCATGTGTGTTCTTTTCACAAACCACGCCTGGATACATCAGAGTCATCGCATGTGTGTTCTTTCCACAAACCACATATGGATCAACCAATGGCATTGCATGTGTGTTCTTTCCACAAACCACATATGGAACAACCAATGTCATTGCATGTGTGTTCTTTTCACAAACCACATGGATCAACCAATGGCATTGCATGTGTGTTCTTTTCACAAACCACACATGGATAAACCAATGGCATTGCATGTGTGTTCTTTTCACAAACCACGCATGGATCAACCAATGGCATTGCATGTGTGTTCTTTTCACAAACCACACATGGATCCACTAGAGGCATTGCATGTGTGTTCTTTCCACAAACCACATATGGATCAATCAGTTTCATTGCATGTGTGTTTTTTCCACAAACCACATATGGATCAACAAATGTCATTGCATATGTGTTCTTTCCACAAACCACATATGGATCCACTAGAGTCATTGCATGTGTGTTCTTTTCACAAACCACATATGGACCCACTAGAGTCACTGCATGCGTATTCTTATACTAAAACCAGCACTAGATTCATTGCATGTGTTTTCTTTTCACAAACCACACATGGATCCACCAGAGTAATTGCATGTGTGTTCTTTTCACAAACCACATATGGATCAACAAATGTCATTGCATGTGTGTTCTTTTCACAAACCACATATGGATCCACCAATGTCATTGCATGTGTGTTCTTTCCATGAACCACATATGGATCCACCAATGTCATTGCGTGTGTGTTCTTTCCACTAACCACACATGGATCCATTAGAGTCATTGCATGTGTGTTCTTTTCACAAACCACATATGGACCCATTAGAGTCATTGCATGTGTGTTCTTTCCACAAACCACATATGTATCCACTAGAGTCATTGCATGTGTGTTCTTTCCAAAAACCACATATGTATCCACCAGAGTCATTGCATGTGAGTTCTTTTCAAAAACTACATATGGACCCACCAGAGTCATTGCATCTGTGTTCTTTTCCCCAAACCACATATGTATCCACTAGAGTAATTGCAAGTGTGTTATTGTCACAAACTACATATGGATCAACCAATGTCATTGCATGTGTGTTCTTTCCACAAACCAAATATGGATCAACCAATGTCATTGCATGTGTGTTCTTTTCACAAACCACACATGGATCAACCAATGGCATTGCATGTGTGTTCTTTTCACAAACCACGCCTGGATACATCAGAGTCATCGCATGTGTGTTCTTTCCACAAACCACATATGGATCCACCAATGTCATTGCATGTGTGTTCTTTTCTACAAACCACATGGATCAACCAATGGCATTGCATGTGTGTTCTTTTCACAAACCACACATGGATCAACCAATGGCATTGCATGTGTGTTCTTTTCACAAACCACGCATGGATCAACCAATGGCATTGCATGTCTGTTCTTTTCACAAACCACACATGGATCCACTAGAGGCATTGCATGTGTGTTCTTTCCACAAACCACATATGGATCAATCAGTTTCATTGCATGTGTGTTTTTTCCACAAACCACATATGGATCAACAAATGTCATTGCATATGTGTTCTTACCACAAACCACATATGGATCCACTAGAGTCATTGCATGTGTGTTCTTTTCACAAACCACATATGGACCCACTAGAGTCACTGCATGCGTATTCTTATACTAAAACCAGCACTAGAGTCATTGCATGTGTTTTCTTTTCACAAACCACACATGGATCCACCAGAGTCATTGCATGTGTGTTCCTTCCACAAACCACACATGGATCCGCCAGAGTAATTGCAATTGTGTTCTTTTCACAAACCACATATGGATCAACAAATGTCATTGCATGTGTGTTCTTTTCACAAACCACATATGGATCCACCAATGTCATTGCATGTGTGTTATTTACATGAACCACATATGGATCCACCAATGTCATTGCGTGTGTGTTCTTTCCACTAACCACACATGGATCCACTAGAGTCATTGCATGTGTGTTCTTTTCACAAACCACATATGGACCCACCAGAGTCATTGCATGTGTGTTCTTTTCCACAAACCACATATATATCCACTAGAGTAATTGCATGTGTGATCCTGTCATGAACCACACATGGATCCACCAATGTCATTGCATGTGTGTTCTTTTCCACAAACCACATATGGATCAACCAATGCCAGTGCATGTGTGTTCTTTCTACAAACCACATATGAATCTACTAGAGTCATTGCAGGTGTTTTTTTTCAAAAACAACATATGGACCCACTTGAGTCATTGCATGTGTGTTCTTTCCACAAACCACACATGTATTAACCAATGGCATTGCATGTGTGTTATTGTCACAAACCACATCGGGATCAACCAATGTCATTGCATGTGTGTTCCTGTCATGAACCACATATGGATCCACCAGTGTTCATTGCATGTGTGTTCTTTCCACAAACCACATATGTATCCACTAGATTCATTGCATGTGTGTTCTTTCCACTCACCACATATGTATCCACCAGAGTCATTGCATGTGAGTTCTTTTCACAAACTACATATGGACCCACCAGAGTTATTGCATGTGTGTTCTTTACCACAAACCACATATGTATCCACTAGAGGAATTGCAAGTGTGTTATTTTCACAAACTACATATGGATCAACCAATGTCATTGCATGTGTGTTCTTTCCACAAACCACATATGGATCAACCAATGTCATTGCATGTGTGTTCTTTTCACAAACCACACATGGATCAACCAATGGCATTGCATGTGTGTTCTTTTCACAAACCATGCCTGGATACATCAGAGTCATTGCATGTGTGTTCTTTTTACAAACCACACATGGATCCACCAGAGTCATTGCATGTGTGTTCTTTCCACAAACCACATATGGATCCACCAATGTCATTGCATGTGTGTTCTTTTCCACAAACCACATGGATCAACCAATGGCATTGCATGTGTGTTCTTTTCACAAACCACACATGGATCAACCAATGGCATTGCATGTGTGTTCTTTTCACAAAACACACATGGATTCGCCAGTGTCATTGCATGTGTGTTCTTTCCACAAACCACATATGTATCCACTAGATTCATTGCATGTGTGTTCTTTCCACAAACCACATATGGATCCACCAGAGTCAATGCATGTGTGTTCTTTTCACAAACCACATATCGACCCACTAGAGTCATTGCATGTGTGTACTTTCCAAAAACCACATATGGATCCACTAGAGTCATTGCATGTGTGTTCTTTTCACAAACCACATATGGACCCACTAGAGTCACTGCATGCGTATTCTTATACTAAAACCAGCACTAGAGTCATTGCATGTGTTTTGTTTTCACAAACCACACATGGATCCACCAGAGTAATTGCATGTGTGTTCTTTTCACAAACCACATATGGATCAACAAATGTCATTGCATGTGTGTTCTTTTCACAAACCACATATGGATCCACCAGAGTCATTGCATGTGAGTTCTTTTCACAAACTACATATGGACCCACCAGAGTTATTGCATGTGTGTTCTTTACCACAAACCACATATGTATCCACTAGAGTAATTGCAAGTGTGTTATTTTCACAAACTACATATGGATTAACCAATGTCATTGCATGTGTGTTCTTTCCACAAACCACATATGGATCAACCAATGTCATTGCATGTGTGTTCTTTTCACAAACCACACATGGATCAACCAATGGCATTGCATGTGTGTTCTTTTCACAAACCATGCCTGGATACATCAGAGTCATTGCATGTGTGTTCTTTTCACAAACCACACATGGATCCACCAGAGTCATTGCATGTGTGTTCTTTCCACAAACCACATATGGATCAACCAATGTCATTGCATGTGTGTTCTTTTCCACAAACCACATGGATCAACCAATGGCATTGCATGTGTGTTCTTTTCACAAACCACACATGGATCAACCAATGGCATTGCATGTGTGTTCTTTTCACAAACCACACATAGATTTCTAGAGTCATTGCATGTGTGTTCTTTCCACAAACCACATATGTATCCACTAGATTCATTGGATGTGTGTTCTTTCCACAAACCACATATGGATCTACCAGAGTCAATGCATGTGTGTTCTTTTCACAAACCACATATGGACCCACTAGAGTCATTGCATGTGTGTTCTTTCCAAAAACCACATATGGATCAATCAATTTCATTGCATGTGTGTTTTTTCCACAAACCACATATGGATCAACCAATGCCATTGCATGTGTGTTCTTTCCACAAACCACATATGGATCCACTAGAGTCATTGCATGTGTGTTCTTTTCACAAACCACATATGGACCCACTAGAGTCACTGCATGCGTATTCTTATACTAAAACCAGCACTAGAGTCATTGCATGTGTTTTCTTTTCACAAAGCACACATGGATCCACCAGAGTCATTGCATGTGTCTTCTTTCCACAAACCACACATCGATCCGCCAGAGTAATTTCATGTGTTATCTTTTCACAAACCTCATATGGATCAACAAATGTTATTGCATGTGTGTTCTTTTCACAAACCACATATGGATCCACCAATGTCATTGCATGTGTGTTCTTTCCATGAACCACATATGGATCCACCAATGTCATGGCGTGTGTACCACACATGGATCCACTAGAGTCATTGCATGTGTGTTCTTTTCAAAAACCACATATGGACCCACCAGAGTCATTACATGTGTGTTCTTTTCCACAAACCACATATATATCCACTAGAGTAATTGCATGTGTGGTCCTGTCATGAACCACATATGGATCCACCAATGTCATTGCATGTGTGTTCTTTTCCACAAACCACATATGGATCAACCAATGTCAGTGCATGTGTGTTCTTTCTACAAACCACATATGGATCCACTAGAGTCATTGCATGTGTGTTGTTTTCACAAACCACATATGGACCCACTTGAGTCATTGCATGTGTGTTCTTTCCACAAACCACACATGGATAAACCAATGGCATTGCATGTGTGTTATTGTCACAAACCACATCTGGATCAACCAATGTCATTACATGTGTGCTCCTGTCATGAACCACATATGGATCCACCAGTGTTCATTGCATGTGTGTTCTTTCCACAGACCACATATGTATCCACTAGAGTAATTGCATGTGTGTTCTTTTCCACAAACCACATATGTATCCACCAGAGTCATTGCATGTGAGTTCTTTCCACAAACTACATATGGACCCACCAGAGTCATTGCAGGTGTGTTCTTTTCCACAAACCACATATGTATCCACTAGAGTAATTGCAAGTGTGTTATTGTCACAAACTACATATGGATCAACCAATGTCATTGCATGTGTGTGCTTTCCACAAACCACATATGGATCAACCAATGTCATTGCATGTGTGTTCTTTTCACAAACCACACATGGATCAACCAATGGCATTGCATGTGTGTTCTTTTCACAAACCACGCATGGATACATCAGAGTCATTGCATGTGTGTTCTTTTCACAAACCACACATGGATCCACAAGAGTCATCGCATGTGTGTTCTTTCCACAAACCACACATGGATTAACCAATGGCATTGCATGTGTGTTATTGTCACAAACCACATCTGGATCAACCAATGTCATTTCATGTGTGTTCCTGTCATGAACCACATATGGATCCACCAGTGTTCATTGCATGTGTGTTCTTTCCACAAACCACATATGTATCCACTAGAGTCATTGCATGTGTGTTCTTTCCAAAAACCACATATGTATCCACCAGAGTCATTGCATGTGAGTTCTTTTCACAAACTACATATGGACCCACCAGAGTCGTTGCATGTGTGTTCTTTTCCACAAACCACATATGTATCCACTAGAGTAATTGCAAGTGTGTTATTGTCACAAACTACATATGGATCAACCAATGTCATTGCATGTGTGTTCTTTCCACAAACCAAATATGGATCAACCAATGTCATTGCATGTGTGTTCTTTTCACAAACCACACATGGATCAACCAATGGCATTGCGTGTGTTTTCTTTTCACAAACCACACATGGATCCACCAGAGTAATTGCATGTGTGTTCTTTTCACAAACCACATATGGATCAACAAATGTCATTGCATGTGTTTTCTTTTCACAAACCACATATGGATCCACCAATGTCATTGCATGTGTGTTCTTTCCATGAACCACATATGGATCCACCAGTGTCATTGCGTGTGTGTTCTTTCCACTAACCACACATGGATCCATTAGAGTCATTGCATGTGTGTTCTTTTCACAAACCACATATGGACACATTAGAGTCATTGCATGTGTGTTCTTTCCACAAACCACATATGTATCCACTATTGTCATTGCATGTGTGTTCTTTCCAAAAACCACATATGTATCCACCAGAGTCATTGCATGTGAGTTCTTTTCAAAAACTACATATGGACCCACCAGAGCCATTGCATGTGTGTTCTTTTCCACAAACCACATATGTATCCACTAGAGTAATTACAAGTGTGTTATTGTCAGAAACTACATATGGATCAACCAATGTCATTGCATGTGTGTTCTTTCCACAAACCAAATATGGATCAACCAATGTCATTGCATGTGTGTTCTTTTCACAAACCACACATGGATCAACCAATGGCATTGCATGTGTGTTCTTTTCACAAACCACGCCTGGATACATCAGAGTCATCGCATGTGTGTTCTTTCCACAAACCACATATGGATCCACCAATGTCATTGCATGTGTGTTCTTTTCTACAAACCACATGGATCAACCAATGGCATTGCATGTGTGTTCTTTTCACAAACCACACATGGATCAACCAATGGCATTGCATGTGTGTTCTTTTCACAAACCACGCATGGATCAACCAATGGCATTACATGTCTGTTCTTTTCACAAACCACACATGGCTCCACTAGAGGCATTGCATGTGTGTTCTTTCCATAAACCACATATGGATCAATCAGTTTCATTGCATGTGTGTTTTTTCCACAAACCACATATGGATCAACAAATGTCATTGCATATGTGTTCTTTCCACAAACCACATATGGATCCACTAGAGTCATTGCATGTGTGTTCTTTTCACAAACCACATATGGACCCACTAGAGTCACTGCATGCGTATTCTTATACTAAAACCAGCACTAGAGTCATTGCATGTGTTTTCTTTTCACAAACCAGACATGGATCCACCAGAGTCATTGCATGTGTGTTCTTTCCACGAACCACACATGGATCCACCAGAGTAATTGCAATTGTGTTCTTTTCACAAACCACATATGGATCAACAAATGTCATTGCATGTGTGTTGTTTTCACAAACCACACATGGATCCACGAGAGTAATTGCAATTGTGTTCTTTTCACAAACCACATATGGATCAACAAATGTCATTGCATGTGTGTTGTTTTCACAAACCACATATGGATCCACAAATGTCATTGCATGTGTGTTATTTCCATGAACCACATATGGATCCACCAATGTCATTGCGTGTGTGTTCTTTCCACTAACCACACATGGATCCACTAGAGTCATTGCATGTGTGTTATTTTCACAAACCACATATGGACCCACCAGACTCATTGCATGTGTGTTCTTTTACACAAACCACATATATATCCACTAGAGTAATTGCATGTGTGATCCTGTCATGAACCACATATGGATCCACCAATGTCATTGCATGTGTGTTCTTTTCCACAAACCACATATGGATCAACCAATGCCAGTGCATGTGTGGTCTTTCTACAAACCACATATGGATCTACTAGAGTCATTGCAGGTGTTTTTTTCAAAAACAACATATGGACCCACTTGAGTCATTGCATGTGTGTTCTTTCCACAAACCACACATGTATTAACCAATGGCATTGCATGTGTGTTATTGTCACAAACCACATCGGGATCAACCAATGTCATTGCATGTGTGTTCCTGTCATGAACCACATATGGATCCACCAGTGTTCATTGCATGTGTGTTCTTTCCACAAACCACATATGTATCCACTAGATTCATTGCATGTGTGTTCTTTCCACTCACCACATATGTATCCACCAGAGTCATTGCATGTGAGTTCTTTTCACAAACTACATATGGACCCGCCAGAGTTATTGCATGTGTGTTCTTTACCACAAACCACATATGTATCCACTAGAGTAATTGCAAGTGTGTTATTTTCACAAACTACATATGGATTAACCAATGTCATTGCATGTGTGTTCTTTCCACAAACCACATATGGATCAACCAATGTCATTGCATGTGTGTTCTTTTCACAAACCACACATGGATCAACCAATGGCATTGCATGTGTGTTCTTTTCACAAACCATGCCTGGATACATCAGAGTCATTGCATGTGTGTTCTTTTCACAAACCACACATGGATCCACCAGAGTCATTGCATGTGTGTTCTTTCCACAAACCACATATGGATCAACCAATGTCATTGCATGTGTGTTCTTTTCCACAAACCACATGGATCAACCAATGGCATTGCATGTGTGTTCTTTTCACAAACCACACATGGATCAACCAATGGCATTGCATGTGTGTTCTTTTCACAAACCACACATGGATTTGCCAGAGTCATTGCATGTGTGTTCTTTCCACAAACCACATATGTATCCACTAGATTCATTGCATGTGTGTTCTTTCCACAAACCACATATGGATCCACCAGAGTCAATGCATGTGTGTTCTTTTCACAAACCACATATGGACCCACTAGAGTCATTACATGTGTGTTCTTTCCAAAAACCACATATGGATCAATCAATTTCATTGCATGTGTGTTTTACCACAAACCACATATGGATCAACCAATGCCATTGCATGTGTGTTCTTTCCACAAACCACATATGGATCCACTAGAGTCATTGCATGTGTGTTCTTTTCACAAACCACATATGGACCCACTAGAGTCACTGCATGCGTATTTTTATACTAAAACCAGCACTAGAGTTATTGCATGTGTTTTCTTTTCACAAACCACACATGGATCCACTAGAGTCATTGCATGTGTCTTCTTTCCACAAACCACACATCGATCCGCCAGAGTAATTTCATGTGTGTTCTTATCACAAACCTCATATGGATCAACAAATGTTATTTCATGTGTGTTCTTTTCACAAACCACATATGGATCCACCAATGTCATTGCATGTGTGTTCTTTCCATGAACCACATATGGATCCACCAATGTCATGGCGTGTGTACCACACATGGATCCAGTAGAGTCATTGCATGTGTGTTCTTTTCGAAAACCACATATGGACCCACCAGAGTCATTACATGTGTGTTCTTTTCCACAAACCACATATATATCCACTAGAGTAATTGCATGTGTGGTCCTGTCATGAACCACATATGGATCCACCAATGTCATTGCATGTGTGTTCTTTTCCACAAACCACATATGGATCAACCAATGTCAGTGCATGTGTGTTCTTTCTACAAACCACATATGGATCCACTAGAGTCATTGCATGTGTGTTGTTTTCACAAACCACATATGGACCCACTTGAGTCATTGCATGTGTGTTCTTTCCACAAACCACACATGGATTAACCAATGGCATTGCATGTGTGTTATTGTCACAAACCACATCTGGATCAACCAATGTCATTGCATGTGTGCTCCTGTCATGAACCACATATGGATCCACCAGTGTTCATTGCATGTGTGTTCTTTCCACAGACCACATGTATCCACTAGAGTAATTGCATGTGTGTTCTTTTCCACAAACCACATATGTATCCACCAGAGTCATTGCATGTGAGTTCTTTTCACAAACTACATATGGACCCACCAGAGTCATTGCATGTGTGTTCTTTTCCACAAACCACATATGTATCCACTAGAGTAATTGCAAGTGTGTTATTGTCACAAACTACATATGGATCAACCAATGTCATTGCATGTGTGTGCTTTCCACAAACCACATATGGATCAACCAATGTCATTGCATGTGTGTTCTTTTCACAAACCACACATGGATCAACCAATGTCATTGCATGTGTGTTCTTTTCACAAACCACGCATGGATACATCAGAGTCATTGCATGTGTGTTCTTTTCACAAACCACACATGGATTAACCAATGGCATTGCATGTGTGTTATTGTCACAAACCACATCTGGATCAACCAATGTCATTTCATGTGTGTTCCTGTCATGAACCACATATGGATCCACCAGTGTTCATTGCATGTGTGTTCTTTCCACAAACCACATATGTATCCACTAGAGTCATTGCATGTGTGTTCTTTCCAAAAACCACATATGTATCCACCAGAGTCATTGCATGTGAGTTCTTTTCACAAACTACATATGGACCCACCAGAGTCATTGCATGTGTGTTCTTTTCCACAAACCACATACGTATCCACTAGAGTAATTGCAAGTGTGTTATTGTCACAAACTACATATGGATCAACCAATGTCATTGCATGTGTGTTCTTTCCACAAACCAAATATGGATCAACCAATGTCATTGCATGTGTGTTCTTTTCACAAACCACACACGGATCAACCAATGGCATTGCATGTGTGTTCTTTTCACAAACCACGCCTGGATACATCAGAGTCATCGCATGTGTGTTCTTTCCACAAACCACATATGGATCCACCAATGTCATTGCATGTGTGTTCTTTTCTACAAACCACATGGATCAACCAATGGCATTGCATGTGTGTTCTTTTCACAAACCACACATGGATAAACCAATGGCATTGCATGTGTGTTCTTTTCACAAACCACGCATGGATCAACCAATGGCATTGCATGTGTGTTCTTTTCACAAACCACACATGGATCCACTAGAGGCATTGCATGTGTGTTATTTCCACAAACCACATATGGATCAATCAGTTTCATTGCATGTGTGTGTTTTCCACAAACCACATATGGATCAACAAATGTCATTGCATATGTGTTCTTTCCACAAACCACATATGGATCCACTAGAGTCATTGCATGTGTGTTCTTTTCACAAACCACATATGGACCCACTAGAGTCACTGCATGCGTATTCTTATACTAAAACCAGCACTAGAGTCATTGCATGTGTTTTCTTTTCACAAACCACACATGGATCCACCAGAGTAATTGCATGTGTGTTCTTTTCACAAACCACATATGGATCAACAAATGTCATTGCATGTGTGTTCTTTTCACAAACCACATATGGATCCACCAATGTCATTGCATGTGTGTTCTTTCCATGAACCACATATGGATCCACCAATTTCATTGCGTGTGTGTTCTTTCCACTAACCACACATGGATCCATTAGAGTCATTGCATGTCTGTTCTTTTCACAAACCACATATGGACCCACTAGAGTCATTGCATGTGTGTTCTTTTCCACAAACCACATATATATCCAGTAGAGTAATTGCATGTGTGGTCCTGTCATGAACCACATATGGATCCACCAATGTCATTGCATGTGTGGTCCTGTCATGAACCACATATTGATCCACCAATGTCATTGCATGTGTGTTCTTTTCCACAAACCACATATGGATCAACCAATGTCAGTGCATGTGTGTTCTTTCTACAAACCACATATGGATCCACTAGAGTCATTGCATGTGTTTTTTTTCACAAACCACATATGGACCCACTTGAGTCATTGCATGTGTGTTCTTTCCACAAACCACACATGGATTAACCAATGGCATTGCATGTGTGTTATTGTCACAAAACACATCTGGATCAACCAATGTCATTGCATGCATGTTCCTGTCATGAACCACATATGGATCCACCAGTGTTCATTGCATGTGTGTTCTTTCCACAAACCACATATGTATCCACTAGAGTCATTGCATGTGTGTTCTTTCCACAAACCACATATGTATCCACCAGAGTCATTGCACGTGAGTTCTTTTCACAAACTACATATGGATCCACCAGAGTTATTGCATGTGTGTTCTTTACCACAAACCACATATGTATCCACTAGAGCAACTGCAAGTGTGTTATTGTCACAAACTACATATGGATCAACCAATGTCATTGCATGTTTGTTCTTTCCACAAACCACATATGGATCAACCAATGTCATTGCATGTGTGTTCTTTTCACAAACAACACATGGATCAACCAATGTCATTGCATGTGTGTTCTTTTCATAAACCACGCCTGGATACATCAGAGTCATTGCATGTGTGTTCTTTTCACAAACCACATATGGATCCACCAATGTCATTGCATGTGTGTTCTTTTCCACAAACCAGATGGATCAACCAATGGCATTGCATGTGTGTTATTTTCACAAACCACACATGGATCAACCAATGGCATTGCATGTGTGTTCTTTTCACAAACCACGCATGGATACATCAGAGTCATTGCATGCGTATTCTTTTCACAAACCACACATGGATCCACAAGAGTCATCGCATGTGTGTTCTTTCCACAAACCACACATGGATTAACCAATGGCATTGCATGTGTGTTATTGTCACAAACCACATCTGGATCAACCAATGTCATTTCATGTGTGTTCCTGTCATGAACCACATATGGATCCACCAGTGTTCATTGCATGTGTGTTCTTTCCACAAACCACATATGTATCCACTAGAGTCATTGCATGTGTGTTCTTTCCAAAAACCACATATGTATCCACCAGAGTCATTGCATGTGAGTTCTTTTCACAAACTACATATGGACCCACCAGAGTCATTGCATGTGTGTTCTTTTCCACAAACCACATATGTATCCACTAGAGTAATTGCAAGTGTGTTATTGTCACAAACTACATATGGATCAACCAATGTCATTGCATGTGTGTTCTTTCCACAAACCAAATATGGATCAACCAATGTCATTGCATGTGTGTTCTTTTCACAAACCACACATGGATCAACCAATGGCATTGCATGTGTGTTCTTTTCACAAACCACGCATGGATACATCAGAGTCCTCGCATGTGTGTTCTTTCCACAAACCACATATGGATCCACCAATGTCATTGCATGTGTGTTCTTTTCTACAAACCACATGGATCAACCAATGGCATTGCATGTGTGTTCTTTTCACAAATCACACATGGATAAACCAATGGCATTGCATGTGTGTTCTTTTCACAAACCACGCATGGATCAACCAATGGCATTGCATGTCTGTTCTTTTCACAAACCACACATGGATCCACTAGAGGCATTGCATGTGTGTTCTTTCCACAACCCACACATGGATCAATCAGTTTCATTGCATGTGTGTTTTTTCCACAAACCACATATGGATCAACAAATGTCATTGCATATGTGTTCTTTCCACAAACCACATATGGATCCACTAGAGTCATTGCATGTGTGTTCTTTTCACAAACCACATATGGACCCACTAGAGTCACTGCATGCGTATTCTTATACTAAAACCAGCACTAGAGTCATTGCATGTGTTTTCTTTTCACAAACCACACATGGATCCACCAGAGTAATTGCATGTGTGTTCTTTTCACAAACCACATATGGATCAACAAATGTCATTGCATGTGTGTTCTTTTCACAAACCACATATGGATCCACCAATGTCATTGCATGTGTGTTCTTTCCATGAACCACATATGGATCCACCAATTTCATTGCGTGTGTGTTCTTTCCACTAACCACACATGGATCCATTAGAGTCATTGCATGTCTGTTCTTTTCACAAACCACATATGGACCCACTAGAGTCATTGCATGTGTGTTCTTTTCCACAAACCACATATATATCCAGTAGAGTAATTGCATGTGTGGTCCTGTCATGAACCACATATGGATCCACCAATGTCATTGCATGTGTGGTCCTGTCATGAACCACATATTGATCCACCAATGTCATTGCATGTGTGTTCTTTTCCACAAACCACATATGGATCAACCAATGTCAGTGCATGTGTGTTCTTTCTACAAACCACATATGGATCCACTAGAGTCATTGCATGTGTTTTTTTTCACAAACCACATATGGACCCACTTGAGTCATTGCATGTGTGTTCTTTCCACAAACCACACATGGATTAACCAATGGCATTGCATGTGTGTTATTGTCACAAAACACATCTGGATCAACCAATGTCATTGCATGCATGTTCCTGTCATGAACCACATATGGATCCACCAGTGTTCATTGCATGTGTGTTCTTTCCACAAACCACATATGTATCCACTAGAGTCATTGCATGTGTGTTCTTTCCACAAACCACATATGTATCCACCAGAGTCATTGCACGTGAGTTCTTTTCACAAACTACATATGGATCCACCAGAGTTATTGCATGTGTGTTCTTTACCACAAACCACATATGTATCCACTAGAGCAACTGCAAGTGTGTTATTGTCACAAACTACATATGGATCAACCAATGTCATTGCATGTTTGTTCTTTCCACAAACCACATATGGATCAACCAATGTCATTGCATGTGTGTTCTTTTCACAAACAACACATGGATCAACCAATGTCATTGCATGTGTGTTCTTTTCATAAACCACGCCTGGATACATCAGAGTCATTGCATGTGTGTTCTTTTCACAAACCACATATGGATCCACCAATGTCATTGCATGTGTGTTCTTTTCCACAAACCAGATGGATCAACCAATGGCATTGCATGTGTGTTATTTTCACAAACCACACATGGATCAACCAATGGCATTGCATGTGTGTTCTTTTCACAAACCACGCATGGATACATCAGAGTCATTGCATGCGTATTCTTTTCACAAACCACACATGGATCCACAAGAGTCATCGCATGTGTGTTCTTTCCACAAACCACACATGGATTAACCAATGGCATTGCATGTGTGTTATTGTCACAAACCACATCTGGATCAACCAATGTCATTTCATGTGTGTTCCTGTCATGAACCACATATGGATCCACCAGTGTTCATTGCATGTGTGTTCTTTCCACAAACCACATATGTATCCACTAGAGTCATTGCATGTGTGTTCTTTCCAAAAACCACATATGTATCCACCAGAGTCATTGCATGTGAGTTCTTTTCACAAACTACATATGGACCCACCAGAGTCATTGCATGTGTGTTCTTTTCCACAAACCACATATGTATCCACTAGAGTAATTGCAAGTGTGTTATTGTCACAAACTACATATGGATCAACCAATGTCATTGCATGTGTGTTCTTTCCACAAACCAAATATGGATCAACCAATGTCATTGCATGTGTGTTCTTTTCACAAACCACACATGGATCAACCAATGGCATTGCATGTGTGTTCTTTTCACAAACCACGCCTGGATACATCAGAGTCCTCGCATGTGTGTTCTTTCCACAAACCACATATGGATCCACCAATGTCATTGCATGTGTGTTCTTTTCTACAAACCACATGGATCAACCAATGGCATTGCATGTGTGTTCTTTTCACAAATCACACATGGATAAACCAATGGCATTGCATGTGTGTTCTTTTCACAAACCACGCATGGATCAACCAATGGCATTGCATGTCTGTTCTTTTCACAAACCACACATGGATCCACTAGAGGCATTGCATGTGTGTTCTTTCCACAACCCACACATGGATCAATCAGTTTCATTGCATGTGTGTTTTTTCCACAAACCACATATGGATCAACAAATGTCATTGCATATGTGTTCTTTCCACAAACCACATATGGATCCACTAGAGTCATTGCATGTGTGTTCTTTTCACAAACCACATATGGACCCACTAGAGTCACTGCATGCGTATTCTTATACTAAAACCAGCACTAGAGTCATTGCATGTGTTTTCTTTTCACAAACCACACATGGATCCACCAGAGTAATTGCATGTGTGTTCTTTTCACAAACCACATATGGATCAACAAATGTCATCGCATGTGTGTTCTTTTCACAAACCACATATGGATCCACCAATGTCATTGCATGTGTGTTCTTTCCATGAACCACATATGGATCCACCAATGTCATTGTGTGTGTGTTCTTTCCACTAACCACACATGGATCCATTAGAGTCATTGCATGTGTGTTCTTTTCACAAACCACATATGGACCCATTAGAGTCATTGCATGTGTGTTCTTTCCACAAACCACATATGTATCCACTAGAGTCATTGCATGTGTGTTCTTTCCAAAAACCACATATGTATCCACCAGAGTCATTGCATGTGAGTTCTTTTCAAAAACTACATATGGACCCACCAGAGTCATTGCATGTGTGTTCTTTTCCACAAACCACATATGTATCCACTAGAGTAATTGCAAGTGTGTTATTGTCATAAAGTACATATGGATCAACCAATGTCATTGCATGTGTGTTCTTTCCACAAACCAAATATGGATCAACCAATGTCATTGCATGTGTGTTCTTTTCACAAACCACACATGGATCAACCAATGGCATTGCATGTGTGTTCCTTTCACAAACCACGCCTGGATACATCAGAGTCATCGCATGTGTGTTCTTTCCACAAACCACATATGGATCCACCAATGTCATTGCATGTGTGTTCTTTTCTACAAACCACATGGATCAACCAATGGCATTGCATGTGTGTTCTTTTCACAAACCACACATGGATCAACCAATGGCATTGCATGTGTCTTCTTTTCACAAACCACGCATGGATCAACCATTGGCATTGCATGTCTGTTCTTTTCACAAACCACACATGGATCCACTAGAGGCATTGCATGTGTGTTCTTTCCACAAACCACATATGGATCAATCAGTTTCATTGCATGTGTGTTTTTTCCACAAACCACATATGGATCAACAAATGTCATTGCATATGTGTTCTTTCCACAAACCACATATGGATCCACTAGAGTCATTGCATGTGTGTTCTTTTCACAAACCACATATGGACCCACTAGAGTCACTGCATGCGTATTCTTATACTAAAACCAGCACTAGAGTCATTGCATGTGTTTTCTTTTCACAAACCACACATGGATCCACCAGAGTAATTGCATGTGTGTTCTTTTCACAAACCACATATGGATCAACAAATGTCATCGCATGTGTGTTCTTTTCACAAACCACATATGGATCCACCAATGTCATTGCATGTGTGTTCTTTCCATGAACCACATATGGATCCACCAATGTCATTGCATGTGTGTTCTTTCCACTAACCACACATGGATCCATTAGAGTCATTGCATGTGTGTTCTTTTCACAAACCACATATGGACCCATTAGAGTCATTGCATGTGTGTTCTTTCCACAAACCACATATGTATCCACTAGAGTCATTGCATGTGTGTTCTTTCCAAAAACCACATATGTATCCACCAGAGTCAATGCATGTGAGTTCTTTTCAAAATCTACATATGGACCCACCAGAGTCATTGCATGTGTGTTCTTTTCCACAAACCACATATGTATCCACTAGAGTAATTGCAAGTGTGTTATTGTCATAAACTACATATGGATCAACCAATGTTATTGCATGTGTGTTCTTTCCACAAACCAAATATGGATCAACCAATGTCATTGCATGTGTGTTCTTTTCACAAACCACACATGGATCAACCAATGGCATTGCATGTGTGTTCTTTTCACAAACCACGCCTGGATACATCAGATTCATCGCATGTGTGTTCTTTCTACAAACCACATATGTATCCACCAATGTCATTGCATGTGTGTTCTTTTCTACAAACCACATGGATCAACCAATGGCATTGCATGTGTGTTCTTTTCACAAACCACACATGGATCAACCAATGGCATTGCATGTGTGTTCTTTTCACAAACCACGCATGGATCAACCAATGGCATTGCATGTCTGTTCTTTTCACAAACCACACATGGATCCACTAGAGGCATTGCATGTGTGTTCTTTCCACAAACCACATATGGATCAATCAGTTTCATTGCATGTGTGTTTTTTCCACAAACCACATATGGATCAACAAATGTCATTGTATATGTGTTCTTTCCACAAACCACATATGGATCCACTAGAGTCATTGCATGTGTGTTCTTTTCACAAACCACATATGGACCCACTAGAGTCACTGCATGCGTATTCTTATACTAAAACCAGCACTAGAGTCATTGCATGTGTTTTCTTTTCACAAACCACACATGGATCCACCAGAGTCATTGCATGTGTGTTCTTTCCACAAACCACACATGGATCCGTCAGAGTAATTACAATTGTGTTCTTTTCACAAACCACACATGGATCAACCAATGGCATTGCATGTGTGTTCTTTTCACAAACCACACATGGATTCGCCAGAGTCATTGCATGTGTGTTATTTCCATGAACCACATATGTATCCACTAGAGTCATTGCATGTGTGTTCTTTCCACAAACCACACATGGATCCACCAAAGTCAATGCATGTGTGTTCTTTTCACAAACCACATATGGACCCACTAGAGTCATTGCATGTGTGTTCTTTTCCACAAACCACATATATATCCACTAGAGTAAATGCATGTGTGTTCCTGTCATGAACCACATATGGATCCACCAATGTCATTGCATGTGTGTTCTTTTCCACAAACCACATATGGATCAACCAATGTCATTGCATGTGAGTTCTTTCTACAAACCACATATGGATCCACTAGAGTCATTGCATGTGTGTTCTTTTCATAAACCACATATGGACCCACTTGAGTCATTGCATGTGTGTTCTTTCCACAAACCACACATGGATTAACCAATCGCATTGCATGTGTGTTACTGTCACAAACCACATATGGATCAACCAATGTCATTGCATGTGTGTTCCAGTCATGAACCACATATGGATCCACCAGTGTTCATAGCATGTGTGTTCTTTCCACAAACGACATATGTATCCACTAGAGTCATTGCATGTGTGTTCTTTCCACAAACCACATATGGATCCACCAGAGTCATTGCATGTGTGTTCTTTTCACAAACCACATATGGACCCACCAGAGTCATTGCATGTGTGTTCTTTTCCACAAACCACATATGTATCCACTAGAGTAATTGCAAGTGTGTTATTGTCACAAACCACATATGGATCAACCATTGGCATTGCATGTGTGTTCTTTCCACAAACCACGTATAGATCAACCAATGTCATTGCATGTGTGTTCTTTTCACAAACCACACATGGATCAACCAATGGCATTGCATGTGTGTTCTTTTCACAAACCATGCATGGATACATCAGAGTCATTGCATGTGTGTTCTTTCCACAAACCACATATGGATCCACCAATGTCATTGCATGTGTGTTCTTTTCCACAGACCACATGGATCAACCAATGGCATTGCTTCTGTGTTCTTTTCACAAACCACACACGGATCAACCAATGGCATTGCATGTGTGTTCTTTTCATTAACCACACATCGATCCACCAGTGTCATTGCATGTGTGTTCTTTCCACAAACAACATATGTATCCACTAGAGTCATTGCATGTGTGTTCTTTCCACAAACCACATATGCATCCACCAGAGTCAATGCATGTGTGTTCTTTTCACAAACCACATATGTACCCACCAGAGTCATTGCATGTGTGTTCTTTTCCACAAACCACATATATATCCACTAGAGTAAATCCATGTGTGTTCCTGTCATGAACCACATATGGATCCACCAATGTCATTGCATGTGTATTCTTTTCCACAAACCACATATGGATCAACCAATGTCATTGCATGTGTGTTCTTTCTACAAACCACATATGGATCCACTAGAGTCATTGCATCTGTGTTCTTTTCATAAACCACATATGGACCCACTTGAGTCATTGCATGTGTGTTCTTTCCACAAACCACACATGGATTAACCAATGGCATTGCATGTGTGTTATTGTCACAAACCACATATGGATCAACCAATGTCATTGCATGTGTGTTCCTGTCATGAACCACATATGGATCCACCAGTGTTCATTGCATGTGTGTTCTGTCCACAAACCACATATGTATCCACTAGAGTCATTGCATGTGTGTTCTTTCCACAAACCACATATGGATCTACGAGAGTCATTGCATGTGTGTTCTTTTCACAAACCACATATGGACCCACCAGAGTCATTGCATGTGTGTTCTTTTCCACAAACCACAAATGTATCCACTAGAGTAATTGCAAGTGTGTTATTGTCACAAACCACATATGGATCAACCAATGGCATTGCATGTGTGTTCTTTCCACAAACCACATATGGAACAACCAATGTCATTGCATGTGTGTTCTTTTCACAAACCACACATGGATCAACCAATGGCATTGCATGTGTGTTCTTTTCACAAACCACGCATGGATACATAAGAGTCATTGCATGTGTGTTCTTTACATAAACCACACATGGATCCACCAGAGTCATTGCATGTGTGTTCTTTCCATAAACCACATATGGATCCACCAATGTCATTGCATGTGTGTTCTTTTCCACAAACCACATGGATCAACCAATGGCATTGCTTCTGTGTTCTTTTCACAAACCACACACGGATCAACCAATGGCATTGCATGTGTGTTCTTTTCACAAACCACACATGGAGCCACCAGTGTCATTGCATGTGTGTTCTTTCCACAAACCACTTATGGATCCACCAATGTCATTGCATGTGTGTTCTTTTCCACAAACCACATGGATCAACCAATAGCATTCAATGTGTGTTCTTTTCAAAAACCACACATGGATCAACCAATGGCGTTGCATGTGTGTTCTTTTCACAAACCACACATGGATCAAAAAATGGCATTGCATGTTTGTTCTTTTCACAAACCACACATGGATCCACCAGTGTCATTGCAGGTGCGTTCTTTCCACAAACCACTTATGGATCCACCAATCTCATTGCATGTGTGTTCTTTTCCATAAACCACATGGATCAACCAATGGCATTGCATGTGTGTTATTTGCACAAACCATATATGGATCTGCCAATGTCATTGCATGTGTGTTCTTTTCACAAACCACATATGGATCCACCAATGGCATTGCATGTGTGTTCTTTTCACAAACCATGCCTGGATACATCAGAGTCATTGCATGTGTGTTCTTTTCACAAACCACACATGGATCAACCAATGGCATTGCATGTGTGTTCTTTTCACAAACCATGCCTGGATACATCAGAGTCATTGCATGTGTGTTCTTTTCACAAACCACACATGGATCCACCAGAGTCATTGCATGTGTGTTCTTTCCACAAACCACATATGGATCCACCAATGTCATTGCATGTGTGTTCTTTTCCACAAACCACATGGATCAACCAATGGCATTGTATTGTGTTCTTTTCACAAACCACACATGGATCAACCAATGGCATTGCATGTGTGTTCTTTTCACAAACCACACATGGATTCGCCAGAGTCATTGCATGTGTGTTATTTCCACAAACCACATATGTATCCACTAGAGTCATTGCATGTGTGTTCTTTCCACAAACCACATATGGATCCACCAGAGTCAATGCGTGTGTGTTCTTTTCAAAAACCACATATGGACCCACTAGAGTCATTGCATGTGTGTTCTTTTCCACAAACCACATATATATCCACTAGAGTAAATGCATGTGTGTTCCTGTCATGAACCACATATGGATCCACCAATGTCATTGCATGTGTGTTCTTTTCCACAAACCACATATGGATCAACCAATGTCATTGCATGTGAGTTCTTTCTACAAACCACATATGGATCCACTAGAGTCATTGCATGTGTGTTCTTTTCATAAACCACATATGGACCCACTTGAGTCATTGCATGTGTGTTCTTTCCACAAACCACACATGGATTAACCAATGGCATTGCATGTGTGTTAGTGTCACAAACCACATATGGATCAACCAATGTCATTGCATGTGTGTTCCAGTCAAGAACCACATATGGATCCACCAGTGTTCATAGCATGTGTGTTCTTTCCACAAATGACATATGTATCCACTAGAGTCATTGCATGTGTGTTCTTTCCACAAACCACATATGGATCCACCAGAGTCATTGCATGTGTGTTCTTTTCACAAACCACATATGGACCCACCAGAGTCATTGCATGTGTGTTCTTTTCCACAAACCACATATGTATCCACTAGAGTAATTGCAAGTGTGTTATTGTCACAAACCACATATGGATCAACCATTGGCATTGCATGTGTGTTCTTTCCACAAACCACGTATAGATCAACCAATGTCATTGCATGTGTGTTCTTTTCACAAACCACACATGGATCAACCAATGGCATTGCATGTGTGTTCTTTTCACAAACCATGCATGGATACATCAGAGTCATTGCATGTGTGTTCTTTCCACAAACCACATATGGATCCACCAATGTCATTGCATGTGTGTTCTTTTCCACAAACCACATAGATCAACCAATGGCATTGCTTCTGTGTTCTTTTCACAAACCACACACGGATCAACCAATGGCATTGCATGTGTGTTCTTTTCATTAACCACACATCGATCCACCAGTGTCATTGCATGTGTGTTCTTTCCACAAACAACATATGTATCCACTAGAGTCATTGCATGTGTGTTCTTTCCACAAACCACATATGGATCCACTAGAGTCAATGCATGTGTGTTCTTTTCACAAACCACATATGTACCCACCAGAGTCATTGCATGTGTGTTCTTTTCCACAAACCACATATATATCCACTAGAGTAAATCCATGTGTGTTCCTGTCATGAACCACATATGGATCCACCAATGTCATTGCATGTGTATTCTTTTCCACAAACAACATATGGATCAACCAATGTCATTGCATGTGTGTTCTTTCTACAAACCACATATGGATCCACTAGAGTCATTGCATGTGTGTTCTTTTCATAAACCACATATGGACCCACTTGAGTCATTGCATGTGTGTTCTTTCCACAAACCACACATGGATTAACCAATGGCATTGCATGTGTGTTATTGTCACAAACCACATATGGATCAACCAATGTCATTGCATGTGTGTTCCTGTCATGAACCACATATGGATCCACTAGTGTTCATTGCATGTGTGTTCTTTCCACAAACCACATATGTATCCACTAGAGTCATTGCATGTGTGTTCTTTCCACAAACCACATATGGATCTACGAGAGTCATTGCATGTGTGTTCTTTTCACAAACCACATATGGACCCACCAGAGTCATTGCATGTGTGTTCTTTTCCACAAACCACATATGTATCCACTAGAGTAATTGCAAGTGTGTTATTGTCACAAACCACATATGGATCAACCAATGGCATTGCATGTGTGTTCTTTCCACAAACCACGTATGGAACAACCAATGTCATTGCATGTGTGTTCTTTTCACAAACCACACATGGATCAACCAATGGCATTGCATGTGTGTTCTTTTCACAAACCACGCATGGATACATAAGAGTCATTGCATGTGTGTTCTTTACATAAACCACACATGGATCCACCAGAGTCATTGCATGTGTGTTCTTTCCATAAACCACATATGGATCCACCAATGTCATTGCATGTGTGTTCTTTTCCACAAACCACATGGATCAACCAATGGCATTGCTTCTGTGTTCTTTTCACAAACCACACACGGATCAACCAATGGCATTGCATGTGTGTTCTTTTCACAAACCACACATGGATCCGCCAGTGTCATTGCATGTGTGTTCTTTCCACAAACCACTTATGGATCCACCAATTTCATTGCATGTGTGTTCTTTTCCACAAACCACATGGATCAACCAATAGCATTGCATGTGTGTTCTTTTCACAAACAACACATGGATCAACCAATGGCGTTGCATGTGTGTTCTTTTCACAAACCACACATGGATCAACAAATGGCATTGCATGTTTGTTCTTTTCACAAACCACACATGGATCCACCAGTGTCATTGCAGGTGCGTTCTTTCCACAAACCACTTATGGATCCACCAATCTCATTGCATGTGTGTTCTTTTCCATAAACCACATGGATCAACCAATGGCATTGCATGTGTGTTATTTGCACAAACCACATATGGATCTGCCAATGTCATTGCATGTGTGTTCTTTTCACAAACCACATATGGATCCACCAATGGAATTGCATGTGTGTTCTTTCCACAAACCACACATGGATCAACCAATGGCATTGCATGTGTGTTCTTTTCACAAACCATGCCTGGATACATCAGACTCATTGCATGTGTGTTCTTTTCACAAACCACACATGGATCCACCAGAGTCATTGCATGTGTGTTCTTTCCACAAACCACATATGGATCCACCAATGTCATTGCATGTGTGTTATTTTCCACAAACCACATGGATCAACCAATGGCATTGCATGTGTGTTCTTTTCACAAACCACACATGGATCAACCAATGGTATTGCATGTGTGTTCTTTTCACAAACCACACATGGATTCGCCAGAGTCATTGCATGTGTGTTGTTTCCACAAACCACATATGCATCCACTAGAGTCATTTCATGTGTGTTCTTTCCACAAACCACATATGGATCCACCAGAGTCAATGCATGTGTGTTCTTTTCACAAACCACATATGGACCCACTAGAGTCAATGCATGTGTGTTCTTTTCCACAAACCACATATATATCCACTAGAGTAAATGCATGTGTGTTCCTGTCATGAACCACATATGGATCCACCAATGTCATTGCATGTGTGTTCTTTTCCACAAACCACATATGGATCAACCAATGTCATTGCATGTGTGTTCTTTCTACAAACCACATATGGATCCACTAGAGTCATTGCATGTGTGTTCTTTTCATAAACCACATATGGACCCACTTGAGTCATTGCATGTTTGTTCTTTCCACAAACCACACATGGATTAACCAATGGCATTGCATGTGTGTTATTGTCACAAACCACATATGGATCAACCAATGTCATTGCATGTGTGTTCCAGTCATGAACCACATATGGATCCACCAGTGTTCATTGCATGTGTGTTCTTTCCACAAACCACATATGTATCCACTAGAGTCATTGCATGTGTGTTCTTTCCACAAACCACATATGGATCCACCAGAGTCATTGCATGTGTGTTCTTTTCACAAACCACATATGGACCCACCAGAGTCATTGCATGTGTGTTCTTTTCCACAAACCACATATGTATCCACTAGAGTAATTGCAAGTGTGTTATTGTCACAAACCACATATGGATCAACCAATCGCATTGCATGTGTGTTCTTTCCACAAACCACGTATGGATCAACCAATGTCATTGCATGTGTGTTCTTTTCACAAACCACACATGGATCAACCAATGGCATTGCATGTGTGTTCTTTTCACAAACCATGCATGGATACATCAGAGTCATTGCATGTGTGTTCTTTTCATAAACCACACATGGATCCACCAGAGTCATTGCATGTGTGTTCTTTCCACAAACCACATATGGATCCACCAATGTCATTGCATGTGTGTTCTTTTCCACAAACCACATGGATCAACCAATGGCATTGCTTCTGTGTTCTTTTCACAAACCACACACGGATCAACCAATGGCATTGCATGTGTGTTCTTTTCATTAACCACACATCGATCCACCAGTGTCATTGCATGTGTGTTCTTTCCACAAACAACATATGTATCCACTAGAGTCATTGCATGTGTGTTCTTTCCACAAACCACATATGGATCCACCAGAGTCAATGCATGTGTGTTCTTTTCACAAACCACATATGGACCCACCAGAGTCATTGCATGTGTGTTCTTTTCCACAAACCACATATATATCCACTAGAGTAAATCCATGTGTGTTCCTGTCATGAACCACATATGGATCCACCAATGTCATTGCATGTGTGTTCTGTTCCACAAACCACATATGTATCAACCAATGTCATTGCATGTGTGTTCTTTCTACAAACCACATATGGATCCACTAGAGTCATTGCATGTGTGTTCTTTTCATAAACCACATATGGACCCACTTGAGTCATTGCATGTGTGTTCTTTCCACAAACCACCCATGGATTAACCAATGGCATTGCATGTGTGTTATTGTCACAAACCACATATGGATCAACCAATGTCATTGCATGTGTGTTCCTGTCATGAACCACATATGGATCCTCCAGTGTTCATTGCATGCGTGTTCTTTCCACAAACCACATATGTATCCACTAGAGTCATTGCATGTGTGTGTTTTTCACAAACCACATACGGATCCACCAGAGTCATTGCATGTGTGTTCTTTTCACAAACCACATATGGACCCACCAGAGTCTTTGCATGTGTGTTCTTTTCCACAAACCACATATGTATCCACTAGAGTAATTGCAAGTGTGTTATTGTCACAAACCACATATGGATCAACCAATGGCATTGCATGTGTGTTCTTTCCATGTAACACCCTCGAATCGGCCCTATGCAAGTTTTAGCCCTTTCCGCCAAACCCGCATAGAAACGATTCCAGGACGCCCACCAGGCACTTTCGTGCGGGTGGAAAACAAAGTAATATCATTACACAACAGTCGTCGATGGGACCCATAGAACAGATATATATACAACAGCGACTCAGCGAGTCAAGAATACAGATATACAATACAAGATCCAAATCACCTTGAAATCGATAAAACGTCCGAGTACGGACAAGATGCAAATTGGGCTAAGAGCCCTGAAGAATAACCAATGGCGTCCATAAGCCCGCCCAGGCCAAGCCGGAAGGGTAACCCTGCTAACGACGTCGATCTCAAACCTGCTAAAACAAAAGGGGTGCCGACAAAGGGCAAAGGAAAAAGAGGAGCGTCAGTACTGAGGCCAGTACATGGCGAGGCTAGAATTCGGCGGCTCTCGCCTACATAGGTATGGTGGACTGAAGCGGCAGCGCAGCATGCACTAAACAATCTATAGAAACTCGATTCAACTGTCGGCTATTAGAGAGGGATAAGAAATACCTATTCGAAACCTCCTGATACTAACACCAAACATACCCATCCTGGTATTCCCCCTCGAGACCAAACGAGGAAGTCAAGCCGAGGAAAAACTCACACGGTTGGCAGGTTTATTTAATCTTTCCATGGCAGTTATCCAACTTACTAGTCATCTCAGATGTAAGTCAAATTATAACAGTAAACTTTAGTTATTGTTGTCTATGATCGAGAAACTATGCTCCAAGTCGTCCATAACCGTGGACACGGCTTTTCGAAAAGATTTAACCCTGCAGGGGTGCACCAAAGTATCCACACGCACTTCGACCCTCTTTGCCAGATCAGTTAACATACACCCATCGGTATGTCGGCGGGGCCTAAGTCATGACGTTTCCCAGACCCAAAGCAAGTACATGGGGGCCACCCCACTAAGCTACCCGCAACGAAGTTGGCCGGCTCTAGAATGGACCCAGGGTTTGCGTCAATGGCTGTAAACGACTGGGAACCCGAAAGTGTGACTGGGCTTGTCGATACCGCGAAAACACTCCGCAATCCTAAACATTACAGGTGCTCCACGCACAATCTTAAATAAAGCAGTAAAGCATGGCATAAATACAGGATAGTAATAAAGCCCCAAACTACTTGTGGCCCCCGGTATAATACTTTGAAATCAGGTAGTAAGCCGATGGGGGTGCCCACACACCCCACCTGTGGTTAGCGCGCTCGATCTCGGAACAGGTGTCAAGAACTCAGGTCCTAGGGGACACTAGTGAGAGATTAAGAACCAAATATTGTCTATTACCCACCGGTGCCTCTGCATTAAACTACTATCAACATTAATTAATAAACTATAATTCGAATCATGATCAACACCACCATTAAACATTTGCCAACCGCCCAACAACTGTGGAACATCGACGACGTGAGGCAACACCTGAGTAAGCAACTACGACTCGCAGGGCCAGCTGTCTAACAAGCAACAGGCAATAGGAGGTGTCCGAGGCAATATAAGGGCTGCAAGGAATATATCTGGTGCGGAACACTAAAGCATCGCGACACGGATAGAAATAGATCAACAGGAGGGAATAACGACTATAAATGCAAAATAGGTAGAAGGGGGAGAGATGCTCGCCTGGAAAACACTGCCGAAGGTTCATAGCTGGAGAACTTGTCGATACTCGCATCAACTCATCGGCCTAATCCGCGAAGAAGCAAACACTAGCACAAACACCGGATGCAATATTTAATACTACGCAAAAGATCCGGCATGATTATGATATGCATGCGAGATGAACAATTTAATATGCGACAGTCGATATTGTTACATTATAAAAATAATGGGGGTCTCGGATAGGGAATCACATTAGGGTCCGGCAAACTTGGGCTCCGAGGGGTTCGGGGTTCGACAGGTTCGACGGGGGTCGGTCTCGGACAACGGAAGTAGATCTTGTCGCATCCGGGGAGAAGGACTTGGTTTGGCGTCAGGGGGCGTGTCGGATTCGCCCTGGTTGGTGTCGATCTTGTCGTCGATGGTGAACTTGAGTGGATCGGGTACCGGGGTCTTCGGATCCGTGAAGTAGATCTTGTCGCACGGTGTCCGGGTAGACGAACTTGGCGTATTCGCGTCGGTGATCTTGGCGTTCGGGTTCTTGACTTCGCATCCGGGAAGAAGGTCTTGTCGCATGTGTGGTCGCCGGGTCCGCGAAGTGGGCTTCGAGTATGGCGACGCATGTCGAAGATCTTGTCGGTGGCCTTGGAGTGGTACTCTGGGCTGCTTCGGGTTCCTGGCGATGGTCTTGTCGGCTGAGATGGAGCACTTTGATGATCGGGCTCGATTGCCGAAGGCGAACTCGGTTCCAGTTCTGGAGATCTCCGGTGTAGATCTTGGCGTACCACAAGTCGAGAAGAACTTAAATCGTTATTGTCGGTCTTGTCGCATGGGGTATCTTGCACAACCGCCTCAGAACAACCACATCTTGTCACCAGGGAGACACAAACAGAGCACTTGCCTCGAGCTGGCCCTGAACACGCAGACACGCACGGGGATAACAACACCACACACGCGCGGAGGAGGTCGACGATGGCCCGCGACACGGTGGCGGCAGCTCGGCGGCTTGCAGATGGATCGGCGAAGGCGGAGGTTGGGAGCAGAGGCAAAGGGGCGCCGGGGAAGGACGCGGACCGCGCTGCCGGGGCGACTCCGGCGGAGGGCGGCGCTAGCGGAGAACGGCGACGGCCGAGAGATGCCGAGGAAGGCCGGAGACAGAGGAGATGACAGCCACACGGGCTCGGGGAAGGCAAGCGCGGTGGCCGGAGAATCGCCAGAGGGAGGAGGCGGGGTCCGGCGACGGGGTCTGGCCAGTGAGGAGCCACGCGGGTACGGGAGGAGGGGGCCCGGCGGACGGCGGAGCCCGGCGAGGCAGGGGCGCGCGGGATGGGGAACGGAGGCGAGGTCGGCGGAGCCGCCAGAGCAGGAGGACGCGCCGACGGGGCGCTGCGGGCGAGCTCGGGCCGATGGGGAGCCCGCGAGGCGGCGGGGTCGCGGCCCTAGGACGCGTGGAAAACCGGCGGCGTTAGACGGAGGAAGAGAGGATGCCGGCGGCAGGGTGGTGGTGACGGAGAGGGCCGAGCTCGGCCGGAGCGGAGCGGGCCCGAGGCGGTCGTCGGGGTGGAGGTGGAGCTCGGTGAGAGGACGGGGGAGGATGCGGGCGAGCGGGAGGAAGAGAGAGAGGAGCGGCCGTGGGCGTACGCGGGGTGGGGTTCGAGGCGGAGGCGGGGCGACGTGCGGCTAGGTGGTGGTGGGGCCAGGCGCGGGGTGGAGCACGAGGCGGTCGGGGGGAGGTTGGGCCGGGAGCGGTCCAGGTGGGGCCCGGCTGGCGGCTCAGGTGGCATGCTGGGCGGGAAAGTTGGCGGCGGGGTGCCGCGTGTGGGGATGCGATGGGTGGCTGGGGAGGCTAAGGTGGCGGGCTGGGATTGGATGGGGGAAGGGAGTGGTGAGGTGGCGGGTGGTGATTGGCCGGGGTGAGGTGGAGGAATGGATAGGACTAGAGTGGGTAGAGTATTTGGTAGCAAAGGGGTTTGGGTAGATCTGGGTTAGATAGGATTTTTATCTGGAGGTGGCCGGCCGGGCTTCGGGCCTGGCTGGCTGCCTCCTAAAAAAATAATTTAAAATTTTTATTTATTAAAACGAGGCTTTTGCAAACCATTGGTAGACAAAACAAAATATTCCGGAGACCCGGGTTTTAATTTGAATTAAAGACGGGGCGTCTAGAAAACAAAACCAGGCTTTTAGAAAATAGTTTTAGACAAACAAATGCATGATGACATGACGATGCTCAAATGCAATGTGGCATGATGACATGAGCATGCGGTTATGATGATGCAATGCACAAAAACAACGCGATTTTCTAGTTGTGGTTTTGTGGGGCGCCACATTCCACAAACCACGTATGGAACAACCAATGTCATTGCATGTGTGTTCTTTTCACAAACCACACATGGATCAACCAATGGCATTGCATGTGTGTTCTTTTCATAAACCATGCATGGATACATCAAAGTCATTGCATGTGTATTCTTTACATAAACCACACATGGATCCACCAGAGTCATTGCATGTGTGTTCTTTCCACAAACCACATATGGATCCACCAATGTCATTGCATGTGTGTTCTTTTCCACAAACCACATGGATCAACCAATGGCATTGCTTCTGTGTTCTTTTCACAAACCACACACGGATCAACCAATGGCATGGCATGTGTGTTCTTTTCACAAACCACACATGGATCCACCAGTGTCATTGCATGTGTGTTCTTTCCACAAACCACTTATGGATCCACCAATGTCATTGCATGTGTGTTCTTTTCCACAAACCACATGGATCAACCAATAGCATTGCATGTGTGTTCTTTTCACAAACCACACATGGATCAACCAATGGCGTTGCATGTGTCTTCCTTTCACAAACCACACATGGATTAACGAATGGCATTGCATGTGTGTTCTTTTCAAAAACCACACATGGATCCACCAGAGTCATTGCATGTGTGTTCTTTCCACAAACCACATATGGATCCACTAGAGTAATTGCAAGTGTGTTATTGTCACAAACCACATATGGATCAACCAATGTCATTGCATGTGTGTTCTTTCCACAAACCACATATGGATCAATAAATGTCCTTGCATTTGTGTTTTTTTCACAAACCACACATGGATCAAACAATGGCATTGTATGTGTGTTCTTTTCACAAACCACACATGGATACATCAGAGTCATTTCCTGCGTGTTCTTTTCACAAACCACACATGGATCTACCAGAGTCATTGCATGTATGTTCTTTCCACAAACCACATCTGGATCCACCAATGTCATTGCACGTGTGTTCTTTTCCGCAAACAACATGGATCAACCAATGTCATTGCATGTGTGTTCTTTTCACAAACCACACACGGATCAACCAATGGCATTGCATGTTTGTTCTTTTCACAAACCACACATGGATCCACCAGTGTCATTGCAGGTGTGTTCTTTCCACAAACCACTTATGGATCCACCAATCTCATTGCATGTGTGTTCTTTTCCACAAACCACATGGATCAACCAATGGCATTGCATGTGTTTTATTTTCACAAACCACACATGGATCAACCAATGGCATTGCATGTGTGTTCTTTTCACAAACCACACATGGATCAACCAATGGCATTGCATGTGTGTTCTTTGCACAAACCACACATGGATCCGCCAGAGTGATTGCATGTGTGTTATTTCCACAAACCACATATGGATCAACCAGTGTCATTGCATGTGTGTTCTTTCCACAAACCACATATGCATCAACCAGTGTCATTGCATGTGTGTTCTTTCCAGAAACCACATATGGATAAACCAATGTCATTGCATGTGTGTTCTTTCCACAAACCACATATGGATCAACAAATGTCATTGAATTAGCGTTTTTTTCATAAACCACACATGGATCAAACAATGGCATTTTATGTGTGTTCTTTTCACAAACCACACATGGATACATCAGAGTCATTTCCTGTGTGTTCTTTTCACAAACCACTCATGGATCCACCAGAGTCATTGCATGTATGTTCTTTCCACAAACCACATCTGGATCCACCAATGTCATTGCACGTGTGTTCTTTTCCACAAACAACATGGATCAACCAATGTCATTGCATGTGTGTTCTTTTCACAAACCACACACGGTTCAACCAATGGCATTGCATGTTTGTTCTTTTCACAAACCACACATGGATCCACCAGTGTCATTGCAGGTGTGTTCTTTCCACAAACCACTTATGGATCCACCAATCTCATTGCATGTGTGTTCTTTTCCACAAACCACATGGATCAACCAATGGCATTGCATGTGTGTTATTTTCACAAACCACACATGGATCAACCAATGGCATTGCATGTGTGTTCTTTTCACAAACCACACATGGATCAACCAATGGCATTGCATGTGTGTTCCTTGCACTAACCACACATGGATCCGCCAGAGTGATTGCATGTGTGTTATTTCCACAAACCACATATGGATCAACCAGTGTCATTGCATGTGTGTTCTTTCCACAAACCATATATGCATCAACCAATGTCATTGCATGTGTGTTCTTTTTTACAAACCACATATGGATCCACCAATGTAATGGCATGTGTTTTCTTTCCATGAACCACATATGGATCCACCAATGACATTGTGTGTGTGTTCTTTCCACTAACCACACATGGATCCACTAGAGTCATTGCATGTGTGTTCTTTTCACAAATCCCATATGGACCCACTAGAGTTATTGCATGTGTGTTCTTTTCCACAAACCACATATATATCCACTAGAGTAATTGCATGTGTGTTCCTGGCATGAACCACATATGGATCCACCAATGTCATTGCATGTGTGTTCTTTTCCACAAACCACATATGGATCCATCAATGTCATTGCACGTGTGTTCTTTTCCACAAACAACATGGATCAACCAATGTCATTGCATGTGTGTTCCTTTTACAAACCACACACGGATCAACCAATGGCATTGCATGTTTGTTCTTTTCACAAACCACACATGGATCCACCAGTGTCATTGCAGGTGTGTTCTTTCCACAAACCACTTATGGATCCACCAATCACATTGCATGTGTGTTCTTTTCCACAAACCACATGGATCAACCAATGGCATTGCATGTGTGTTATTTTCACAAACCACACATGGATCAACCAATGGCATTGCATGTGTGTTCTTTTCACAAACCACACATGGATCAACCAATGGCATTGCATGTGTGTTCTTTGCACAAACCACACATGGATCCGCCAGAGTGATTGCATGTGTGTTATTTCCACAAACCACATATGGATCAACCAGTGTCATTGCATGTGTGTTCTTTCCACAAACCACATATGCATCAACCAATGTCATTGCATGTGTGTTCTTTTCACAAACCACATATGGATCCACCAATGTCATTGCATGTGTGTTCTTTCCATGAACCACATATGGATCCACCAATGACATTGTGTGTGTGTTCTTTCCACTAACCACACATGGATCCACTAGAGTCATTGCATGTGTGTTCTTTTCACAAACCACATATGGACCCACTAGAGTTATTGCATGTGTGTACTTTTCCACAAACCACATATATATCCACTAGAGTAATTGCATGTGTGTTCCTGGCATGAACCACATATGGATCCACCAATGTCATTGCATGTGTGTTCTTTTCCACAAACCACATATGGATAAAGCAATGTCATTGCATGTGTGTTCTTTCTACAAACCACATATGGATCCACTAGAGTCATTGCATTTGTGTGATTTTCATAAACCACATACGGACCCACTTGAGTCATTGCATGTGTGTTCTTTCCACAAACCAAACATGGATTAACAAGTGGCATTGCATGTGTGTTGTTGTCGCAAACCACATATGGATCAACCAATGTCATTGCATGTGTGTTCCTGTCATGAACCACATATGGATCCACCAGTGTTCATTGCATGTGAGTTCTTTCCACAAACCACATATGTATCCACTAGAGTCATTGCATGTGTGTTCTTTCCACAAACCACATATGGATCCACCAGAGTCATTGCATGTGTGTTCTTTTCACAAACCACATATGGACCCACCAGAGTCATTGCATGTGTGTTATTTTCCACAAACCACATATGTATCCATTAGAGTAATTGCAAGTGTGTTATTGTCACAAACCACATATGGATCAACCAATGTCATTGCATGTGTGTTCTTTCCACAAACCACATATGGATCAACCAATGTCATTGCATGTGTGTTCTTTTCACAAACCACACATGGATCAACCAATGGCATTGCATGTGTGTTCTTTTAACAAACCACGCATGGATACATCAGAGTCATTGCATGTGTGTTCTTTTCACAAACCACACATGGATCCACCAGAGTCATTGCATGTGTGTTCTTTCCACAAACCACATATGGATCCACCAATGTCATTGCATGTGTGTTCTTTTCCACAAACCACATGGCTCAACCAATGGCATTGCTTCTGTGTTCTTTTCACAAACCACACACGGATCAACCAATGGCATTGCATGTGTGTTCTTTTCACAAACCAATCATGGATCCACCAGTGTCATTGCATGTGTGTTCTTTCCACAAACCACTTATGGATCCACCAATGTCATTGCATGTGTGTTCTTTTCCACAAACGACATGGATCAACAAATAGCATTGCATGTGTGTTCTTTTCACAAACCACACATGGATCAACCAATGGAATTGCATGTGTGTTATTTTCACAAACCACACATGGATCAATGAATGGCATTGCATGTGTGTTCTTTTCACAAACCACACATGGATCCACCAAAGTAATTGCATGTGTGTTCTTTCCACAAACCACATATGGATCAACCAGTGTCATTGCTTGTGTGTTCTTTCCGCAAACCACATATGGATCAACCAATATCATTGCATCCGTGTTCTTTCCACAAACCACACATGGATCCACTAGAGTCATTCCATGTGTGTTCTTTTCACAAACCACATATGGACCCACTTGAGTCATGGCATGTGTGTTCTTTCCACAAACCACATATGGATTAACCAATTGCATTGCATGTGTGTTATTGTCACAAACCACATATGGATCAACCAATGTCATTCCATGTGTTTTCCTATCATGAACCACATATGGATCCACCAGTGTTCATTTCATGTGTGGTCTTTCCACAAACCACATATGTATCCACTAGAGTCATTGCATGTGTGTTCTTTCCAAAAACCACATATGGATCCACCAGAGTCATTGCATGTGTGTTGTTTTCACAAACGACATATGGACCCACCAGAGTCATTGCATGTGTGTCCTTTTCCACAAACCACATATGTGTCCACTAGAGTAATTGCAAGTGTGTTATTGTCACAAACCACATATGGATCAACCAATGTCATTGCATGTGTGTTCTTTCCACAAACCACATATGGATCAACAAATGTCATTGAATTTGTGTTTTTTAACAAACCACACATGGATCAACCAATGGCATTGCATGTGTGTTCTTTTCACAAACCACACATGGATACATCAGAGTCACTGCATGTGTGTTCTTTTCACAAACCACACATGGATCCACCGGAGTCATTGCATGTGTGTTCTTTCCACAAACCACATCCGGATCGACCAATGTCATTGCATGTGTGTTCTTTTCCACAAACCACATATGGATCCACTAGAGTAATTGCAAGTGTGTTATTGTCACAAACCACATATGGATCAACCAATGTCATTGCATGTGTGTTCTTTCCACAAACCACATATGGATCAATAAATGTCATTGCATTTGTGTTTTTTTCACAAACCACACATGGATCAAACAATGGCATTGTATGTGTGTTCTTTTCACAAACCACACATGAATACATCAGAGTCATTTCCTGTGTGTTCTTTTCACAAACCACACATGGATCCACCAGAGTCATTGCATGTATGTTCTTTCCACAAACCACATCTGGATCCACCAATGTCATTGCACGTGTGTTATTTTCCACAAACAACATGGATCAACCAATGTCATTGCATGTGTGTTCTTTTCACAAACCACACACGGATCAACCAATGGCATTGCATGTTTGTTCTTTTCACAAACCACACATGGATCCACCAGTGTCATTGCAGGTGTGTTCTTTCCACAAACCACTTATGGATCCACCAATCTCATTGCATGTGTGTTCTTTTCCACAAACCACATGGATCAACCAATGGCATTGCATGTGTTTTATTTTCACAAACCACACATGGATCAACCAATGGCATTGCATGTGTGTTCTTTTCACAAACCACACATGGATCAACCAATGGCATTGCATGTGTGTTCTTTGCACAAACCACACATGGATCCGCCAGAGTGATTGCATGTGTGTTATTTCCACAAACCACATATGGATCAACCAGTGTCATTGCATGTGTGTTCTTTCCACAAACCACATATGCATCGACCAATGTCATTGCATGTGTGTTCTTTTCACAAACCACATATGGATCCACCAATGTCATTGCATGTGTGTTGTTTCCATGAACCACATATGGATCCACCAATGACATTGTGTGTGTGTTCTTTCCACTAACCACACATGGATCCACTAGAGTCATTGCATGTGTGTTCTTTTCATAAACCACATATGGACCCACTAGAGTTATTGCATGTGTGTTCTTTTCCACAAACCACATATATATCCACTAGAGTAATTGCATGTGTGTTCCTAGCATGAACCACATATGGATCCACCAATGTCATTGCATGTGTGTTCTTTTCCACAAACCACATATGGATCAAGCAATGTCATTGCATGTGTGTTCTTTCTACAAACCACATATGGATCCACTAGAGTCATTGCATTTGTGTTCTTTTCATAAACCACATACGGACCCACTTGAGTCATTGCATGTGTGTTCTTTCCACAAACCAAACATGGATTAACAAGTGGCATTGCATGTGTGTTATTGTCGCAAACCACATATGGATCAACCAATGTCGTTGCATGTGTGTTCCTGTCATGAACCACATATGGATCCACCAGTGTTCATTGCATGTGTGTTCTTTCCACAAACCACATATGTATCCACTAGAGTCATTGCATGTGTGTTGTTTCCACAAACCACATATGGATCCACCAGAGTCATTGCATGTGTGTTCTTTTCACAAACCACATATGGACCCACCAGAGTCATTGCATGTGTGTTATTTTCCACAAACCACATATGTGTCCACTAGAGTAATTGCAAGTGTGTTATTGTCACAAACCACATATGGATCAACCAATGTCATTGCATGTGTGTTCTTTCCACAAACCACATATGGATCAACCAATGTCATTGCATGTGTGTTCTTTTCACAAACCACACATGAATCAACCAATGGCATTGCATGTGTGTTCTTTTCACAAACCACGCATGGATACATCAGAGTCATTGCATGTGTGTTCTTTTCACAAACTACACATGGATCCACCAGAGTCATTGCATGTGTGTTGTTTCCACAAACCACATATGGATCCACCAATGTCATTGCATGTGTGTTCTTTTCCACAAACCACATGGCTCAACCAATGGCATTGCTTCTGTGTTCTTTTCACAAACCACACATGGATCAACCAATGGCATTGCATGTGTGTTGTTTTCACAAACCACACATGGATGCACCAGTGTCATTGCATGTGTGTTCTTTCCACAAACCACTTATGGATCCACCAATGTCATTGCATGTGTGTTCTTTTCCACAAACCACATGTATCAACAAATAGCATTGCATGTGTGTTCTTTTCACAAACCACACATGGATCAACCAATGGAATTGCATGTGTGTTATTTTCACAAACCACACATGGATCAACGAATGGCATTGCATGTGTGTTCTTTTCACAAACCACACATGGATCCACCAGAGTAATTGCATGTGTGTTCTTTCCACAAACCACATATGGATCAACCAGTGTCATTGCTTGTGTGTTCTTTCCGCAAACCACATATGGATCAACCAATATCATTGCATCTGTGTTCTTTCCACAAACCACACATGGATCCACTAGAGTCATTCCATGTGTGTTCTTTTCAGAAACCACATATGGACCCACTTGAGTCATGGCATGTGTGTTCTTTCCACAAACCACACATGGATTAACCAATTGCATTGCATGTGTGTTATTGTCACAAACCACATATGGATCAACCAATGTCATTCCATGTGTGTTCCTATCATGAACCACATATGGATCCACCAGTGTTCATTTCATGTGTGGTCTTTCCACAAACCACATATGTATCCACTAGAGTCATTGCATGTGTGTTCTTTCCAAAAACTACATATGGATCGACCCGAGTCATTGCATGTGTGTTGTTTTCACAAACTACATATGGACCCACCAGAGTCATTGCATGTGTGTCCTTTTCCACAAACCACATATGTGTCCACTAGAGTAATTGCAAGTGTGTTATTGTCACAAACCACATATGGATCAACCAATGTCATTGCATGTGTGTTCTTTCCACAAACCACATATGGATCAACAAATGTCATTGAATTTGTGTTTTTTCACAAACCACACATGGATTAACCAATGGCATTGCATGTGTGTTCTTTTCACAAACCACACATGGATACATCAGAGTCATTGCATGTGTGTTCTTTTCACAAACCACACATGGATCCACCGGTGTCATTGCATGTGTGTTCTTTCCACAAACCACATCCGGATCGACCAATGTCATTGCATGTGTGTTCTTTTCCACAAACCACATGGATCAACCAATGGCATTGCATGTGTGTTCTTTTCACAAACCACACACGGATCAACCAATGGCATTGCATGTGTGTTCTTTTCACAAAGCACACATGGATCCACCAGTGTCATTGCATGTGTGTTCTTTCCACAAACCACTTATGGATCCACCAATGTCATTGCATGTGTGTTCTTTTCTACAAACCACATGGATCAATCAATGGCATTGCATGTGTGTTCTTTTCACAAAACCACACATGGATCAACCAATGGCATTGCATGTGTGTTCTTTTCACAAACCACACATGGATCAACCAATGGCATTTCATGTGTGTTATTTCTACAAACCACATATGGATCCACTAGAGTCATTGCATGTGTGATCTTTTCACAAACCACACATGGATCCACTAGTGTCATTGCATGTGTGTTCTTTCCACAAACCACTTATGGATCCACCAATGTCATTGCATGTTTGTTCTTTTCCACAAACCACATGGATCAACCAATAGCATTGCATGTGTGTTCTTTTCACAAACCACACATGGATCAACCAATGGCATTGCATGTGTCTTATTTTCACAAACCACACATGGATCAACGAATGGCATTGCATCTGTGTTCTTTTCACAAACCACACATGGATCCACCAGAGTAATTGCATGTGTGTTCTTTCCACAAACCACATATGGATCAACCAGTGTCATTGCTTGTGTGTTCTTTCCGCAAACCACATATGGATCAACCGATATCATTGCATGTGTGTTCTTTCCACAAACCACACATGGATCCACTAGAGTCATTCCATGTGTGTTCTTTTCACAAACCACATATGGACCCACTTGAGTCATGGCATGTGTGTTCTTTCCACAAACCACACATGGATTAACCAATGTTATTGCATGTGTGTTATTGTCACAAACCACATATGGATCAATCAATGGCATTCCATGTGTGTTCCTATCATGAACCACATATGGATCCACCAGTGTTCATTTCATGTGTGTTCTTTCCACAAACCACATATGTATCCACTAGAGTCATTGCATGTGTGTTCTTTCCAAAAACCACATATGGATCCACCAGAGTCATTGCATGTGTGTTGTTTTCACAAACTACATATGGACCCACCAGAGTCATTGCATGTGTGTTCTTTTCCACAAACCACATATGTGTCCACTAGAGTAATTGCAAGTGTGTTATTGTCATAAACCACATATGTATCAACCAATCTCATTGCATGTGTTTTCTTTCCACAAACCACATATGGATCAACAAATGTCATTGAATTTGTGTTTTTTCACAAACCACACATGGATCAACCAATGGCATTGCATGTGTGTTCTTTTCACAAACCACACATGGATACATCAGAGTCATTGCATGTGTGTTCTTTTCACAAACCACACATGGATCCACCAGAGTCATTGCATGTATGTTCTTTTATCAAACCACACATGGATCCACCAGAGTCATTGCATGTGTGTTCTTTCCACAAACCACATATGGATCAACCAGTGTCATTGCATGTGTGTTCTTTCCACAAACCACATATGGGTCAACCAATGTCATTGCATGTGTGTTCTTTCCACAAACCACATATGGATCCACTAGAGTCATTGCATGTGTGTTCTTTCCACAAACCACATATGGATCCACCAATGTCATTCCATGTGTGTTCTTATACTAAAACCACATATGTATCCACTAGAGTCATTGCATGTGTGTTCTTTTCAAAAAACACACATGGATCCACCAGAGTCATTGCATGTGTGTTCTTTTCAAAAACCAAACCTGGATCCACCAGAGTCATTGCATGTGTGCTCTTTTCACAAACTACACATGTATCCACTAGTCATTGCATGTGTGTTCTTTCAACAAACCACATATGGATCGAGCAGTGTCATTGCATGTGTGTTCTTTCCACAAACCACATATGGATCAACCAATGTCATTGCATGTGTGTTCTTTCCACAAACCACATATGGATCAACAAATGTCATTGAATTTGTGTTTTTTTCACAAACCACACATGGATCAACCAATGGCATTGCATGTGTGTTCTTTTCACAAACCACACATGGATACATCAGAGTCATTGCATGTGTGTTCTTTTCACAAACCACACATCGATCCACCAGAGTCATTGCATGTGTGTTCTTTCCCCAAACCACATCTGGATCAACCAATGTCATTGCATGTGTGTTCTTTTCCACAAACCACATGGATCAACCAATGGCATTGCATGTGTGTTCTTTTCACAAACCACACACGGATCAACCAATGGCATTGCATGTGTGTTCTTTTCACAAACCACACATGGATCCACCAGTGTCATTGCATGTGTGTTCTTTCCACAAACCACTTATGGATCCACCAATGTCATTGCATGTGTGTTCTTTTCCACAAACCACATGGATCAATCAATGGCATTGCATGTGTGTTCTTTTAACAAACCACACATGGATCAACCAATGGCATTGCATGTGTGTTCTTTTCACAAACCACACATGGATCCGCCAGAGTCATTTCATGTGTATTCTTTCCACAAACCACACATGGATCCGCCAGAGTAATTGCATGTGTGTTCTTTTATCAAACCACGCATGGATCCACCAGAGTCATTGCATGTGTGTTCTTTCCACAAACCACATATGGATCAACCAGTGTCATTGCATGTGTGTTCTTTCCACAAACCACATATGGGTCAACCAATGTCATTGCATGTGTGTTCTTTCCACAAACCACATATGGATCCACTAGAGTCATTGCATGTGTGTTCTTTCCACAAACCACATATGGATCCACCAATGTCATTCCGTGTGTGTTCTTATACTAAAACCACATATGTATCCACTAGAGTCATTGCATGTGTGTTCTTTTCAAAAACCACACATGGATCCACCAGAGTCATTGCATGTGTGTTCTTTTCAAAAACCACACATGGATCAACCAGAGTCATTGCATGTGTGCTCTTTTCACAAACTACACATGTATCCACTAGAGTCATTGCATGTGTGTTCTTTCAACAAACCACATATGGATCGAGCAGTGTCATTGCGTGTGTGTTCTTTCCACAAACCACATATGGATCAACCAATGTCATTGCATGTGTGTTCTTTCCACAAACCACATATGGATCCACTAGAGGCATTGCATGTGTGTTATTCTCACAAACCACATATGGATCAACAAATGGCATTGCATGTGTGTTCCTGTTATGAACCACATATGGATCCACCAGGGTTCATTGCATGTGTTTTCTTGCCACAAACCACATATGTATCCACTAGAGTCATTGCATGTGTGTTCTTTCCACAAACCACATATGTATCAACCAATCTCATTGCATGTGTTTTCTTTCCACAAACCACATATGGATCAACAAATGTCATTGAATTTGTGTTTTTTTCACAAACCACACATGGATCAACCAATGGCATTGCATGTGTGTTCTTTTCACAAACCACACATGGATACATCAGAGTCATTGCATGTGTGTTCTTTTCACAAACCACACATGGATCCACCAGAGTCATTGCATGTATGTTCTTTTATCAAACCACACATGGATCCACCAGAGTCATTGCATGTGTGTTCTTTCCACAAACCACATATGGATCAACCAGTGTCATTGCATGTGTGTTCTTTCCACAAACCACATATGGGTCAACCAATGTCATTGCATGTGTGTTCTTTCCACAAACCACATATGGATCCACTAGAGTCATTGCATGTGTGTTCTTTCCACAAACCACATATGGATCCACCAATGTCATTCCATGTGTGTTCTTATACTAAAACCACATATGTATCCACTACAGTCATTGCATGTGTGTTCTTTTCAAAAACCACACATGGATCCACCAGAGTCATTGCATGTGTGTTCTTTTCAAAAACCACACCTGGATCCACCAGAGTCATTGCATGTGTGCTCTTTTCACAAACTACACATGTATCCACTAGAGTCATTGCATGTGTGTTCTTTCAACAAACCACATATGGATCGAGCAGTGTCATTGCATGTGTGTTCTTTCCACAAACCACATATGGATCAACCAATGTCATTGCATGTGTGTTCTTTCCACAAACCACATCTGGATCAACAAATGTCATTGAATTTGTGTTTTTTTCACAAACCACACATGGATCAACCAATGGCATTGCATGTGTGTTCTTTTCACAAACCACACATGGATACATCAGAGTCATTGCATGTGTGTTCTTTTCACAAACCACACATGGATCCACCAGAGTCATTGCATGTGTGTTCTTTCCCCAAACCACATCTGGATCAACCAATGTCATTGCATGTGTGTTCTTTTCCACAAACCACATGGATCAACCAATGGCATTGCATGTGTGTTCTTTTCACAAACCACACACGGATCAACCAATGGCATTGCATGTGTGTTCTTTTCACAAACCACACATGGATCCACCAGTGTCATTGCATGTGTGTTCTTTCCACAAACCACTTATGGATCCACCAATGTCATTGCATGTGTGTTCTTTTCCACAAACCACATGGATCAATCAATGGCATTGCATGTGTGTTCTTTTAACAAACCACACATGGATCAACCAATGGCATTGCATGTGTGTTCTTTTCACAAACCACACATGGATCCGCCAGAGTCATTTCATGTGTGTTCTTTCCACAAACCACACATGGATCCGCCAGAGTAATTGCATGTGTGTTCTTTTATCAAACCACACATGGATCCACCAGAGTCATTGCATGTGTGTTCTTTCCACAAACCACATATGGATCAACCAATGTCATTGCATGTGTGTTCTTTCCACAAACCACATATGGGTCAACCAATGTCATTGCATGTGTGTTCTTTCCACAAACCACATATGGATCCACTAGAGTCATTGCATGTGTGTTCTTTCCACAAACCACATATGGATCCACCAATGTCATTCCGTGTGTGTTCTTGTACTAAAACCACATATGTATCCACTAGAGTCATTGCATGTGTGTTCTTTTCAAAAACCACACATCGATCCACCAGAGTCATTGCATGTGTGTTCTTTTCAAAAACCACACATGGATCCACCAGAGTCATTGCATCTGTGCTCTTTTCACAAACTACACATGTATCCACTAGAGTCATTGCATGTGTGTTCTTTCAACAAACCACATATGGATCGAGCAGTGTCATTGCGTGTGTGTTCTTTCCACAAACCACATATGGATCAACCAATGTCATTGCATGTGTGTTCTTTCCACAAACCACATATGGATCCACTAGAGGCATTGCATGTGTGTTATTCTCACAAACCACATATGGATCAACCAATGGCATTGCATGTGTGTTCCTGTTATGAACCACATATGGATCCACCAGGGTTCATTGCATGTGTTTTCTTTCCACAAACCACATATGTATCCACTAGAGTCATTGCATGTGTGTTCTTTCCACAAACCACATATGGATCCACCAGAGTCATTGCATGTGTGTTCTTTTCACAAACCACATGGTTCAACCAATGGCATTGCATGTGTGTTCTTTTCACAAACCACACATGGATCAACCGATGGTACTGCATGTGTGTTCTTCTCACAAACCACACATGGATCCACCAGTGTTCACTACATGTGTGTTCTTTCCACGAACCACTTATGGATCCACCAATGTCTTTGCATGTGTGTTCTTTTCCACAAACCACATGGATCAACCAATGGCATTGCATGTGTGTTCTTTTCACAAACCACACATGGATCAACCAATGGCATTGTATGTGTGTTCTTTTCACAAAGCACACATCGATCAACCAATGGTATTGCATCTGTGTTCTTTTCACAAACCACACATGGATCCACCAGAGTCATTGCATGTGTGTTCTTTCCACAAACCACATATGGATCAACCAGTGCCATTGCATGTGTGTTCTTTCCACAAACCACATATGGATCCACCAATGTCATTGCATGTGTGTTATTTCCATGAACCACATATGGATCCACCAATGTCATTGCATGTGTGTTCTTTCCACTAACCACACATGGACCCACTAGAGTCATTGCATGTGTGTTCTTTTCACAAACCACTTATGGATCCACCAATGTCATTGCATGTGTGTTCTTTTCCACAAACCACATGGATCCACCAATGGCATTGCATGTGTGTTCTTTCCATGAACCATATATGAATCCACCAATGTCATTGCATGTGTGTTCTTTCCACTAAACCACGTAAGATCGCATCTTCTAGAAGCCCCCCTAAAGAACTAGTTGTCCGATCCGATTGTCTCAGACCGTTCGATTGGGGCGTGTGGACGAATAAGATGGTTCTTCATAAGAGCGATCCACGAGTAGGCTGTTCCGCGACATGATTGGTCGCGCTTACATTTTCACTTATATTACTATTAGTTCCAATCCCCTATAGCCTACTAGTAATATCATAGAGCTCGTGAGTGAGCACGTCTACTCCGCAACCCCCTCTCCCCTCATCCACCACACGTGACTATGCCCGGACAACGCCACCGGCTTTTGTGCACCATGCCTGGAATACATCCGCCAATTCTCGGGTCGCTACCTTCATGCTAAGAAATCATTTTACAAGCTTTTGAACTTATCCTACATATTCCTGCTATTCACTGATCTAACTGCTGATCTTTTTTCCGATTTCTCGACGAACTTCAGATGTGGAAGATGCTGCAGCCCAAGAATCTGGAGATCCTCGCACGCAACTTCCCAGCAATGTTCCCGCTCGTGTGGTCCCACCCAGGATGCTTTCGCCGTTACTCCTACCACGAGCTCCCGCTCCACGAGCTCGCATGCCTGCATGGCGCGTGCTCCTGCACGAAGTCGGGTTGCAACTACGCCAGCCCGCCGGCAGAGCTCGTCGTCCACCTTGCAGAGGAGCACTTGATCGAAGTGATTAGGATATCGTACGGGCAAGCCCAACATCTCCAAGAGAAGGTGCCGTTCACTGACTTGGCACACCGCCAGCTAATTTTCCACGGGGGGACGGCTCTGTTTTCATCCTGACCATCACTGTCGGTGTTCCGGGAACCAGAGCTGGGCCCACCTTCGTGTGTGCGGTATGCGTCAGGTCGGTCTCGTGAGCCTGGCCCGTATACACGGTGCGCATGTGGGAGAACGCCCAGCCGCCATCGTCCAATAGCATTCTTGTGCTAGCCGAGGCGCCGAGCTGCCCGACGCTGCGGGAGGTGGAGTATGCGAACCTAAGGTCGGTCCTATGTGTGCCATCTTAGTACCTTGTCGGTGCTGGACCGAACAGGCAGATGCATTTCTACATTTGTATCGAGAAGACCGACAAGGAAATGTAGTACTTACGTTGTCGTTACTGTTAGACTTAAGCGATGCTTCTCGGGTGCGTAGAACATACATGTTGTGCGAATGTACACCACTTCTAGTTTTTTAGTACTCCTTAATAATTCGACGAGTTATTGGTCCAATCAGCTTGCTATTGTCATGCCGCAAAGTCCGCTTGCTCTGGACAGACTGGCAATACTGTGTGCTCCTGCCCCCGCATGTCAGTGTCACGTGTTCCGTGGTCCCACCTGCCAATGTCACGCTCCCCTTCTCTTCCTTCCCCTCGAAGCCACTATCCCAACTTCTCTTCCATCCTGCCACTCCCATCTGATGGTTGTAATCTGATTTCATTGGATTGTTTACATGTAATCTACGTTGATAATGCAACATGCAAATGGCACAGACACAATTTCTAAAGTGGAAGCACTCACACGCTGCTATTGTACATATTTCTCAATATAGCTCAACAAACCCATTACAATAATTGTACTCGCACTAAACACAACCGAAATTGCAACCATCCTAAACAACATCTAAACCCACATCACAGCATTGTCGTCGGAGTCCACCTCGATTGGTGACACCGTCGTTCCCTTCCCAGCAACATCCACTCCTGCCTGTGGCTTGCCCTTCGCCAAGGAGGCAACAATGGCGTTCTGCACAGCCTCGTCCCCGTCATCCTCCACATCAGAATTGACAATGACGAAGGTGACGGGGTTGGCATGGACCGAGCGCCGTCGTGCCTAGTGGCTCCTTCTCGAGCTCGACGCTGCATCAGTCCTTCTACAGGTAGGAGGGGTCGAGCTCGGATACGTAGCATCGTCGCTCCTCTCAAGAAACCATGGCCATTTGATACTGCGACGGTAGGATCTTGGGGTGGATCTGCCGCGGTGGAGCGGATGGATCTGCCGGCGTGAGCCATGACAAGTTCCTAGGAGGGAGTAAGATTGTGGGCCAGGCGTGTCTGGTTCCTCAGCAAGGCCTCCCAGTGATATGTACGCGAGCAAGGTGCCAAAAAATTTCGTCCAATGCGCGCGAGAGGGCCTTTGAACCACGAAGGCGCGAGGTTTGGTTGACAAGTCCGCACGCTAGGTCCCCCACCTGTTAGCCGAATGTGGATGGTAGGATTATGCCCGAGTTATTAAGTGGGTATAAATCACTCTTCACCACTACCCTGACTTCCAAAGGATCCTCTTTCCTCTGCCCTCGCTCCCCTCGCTCATGGCTTGCTGCTCATGCAGTTCATCTCGAGCGGAATCAGGGTCAGCTCAACACCGTCAGGCGGGTGCCCCCATCAAGTACCAGAGGGCGCCCTACGATTACTACCCCAATATGCTGTGCTTGTGCAGTGAGAAGATGCCGAGATGGATTTCATGGACCGACGAAAATACTGCAGTAAAATTCAGCAACTGCAGCATCAGAGCGGTAAGTTCGTATTGTAGGTACAATGGTAACCCGGATCCGGAAAGCATAATGTAATTCTTTTTTTGTTTCCTTCAATCTACTTCACAGGAAGGGAGGGGGACTGCCTGTGACAAGTTTGTGTGGATCGAAAAGCCACTGACAGGTTTTCACAAAGAGCTTGTTCAGGATCTGCGTGATGCTGTGTGGGACAAGAAAGAGGAGATTCGTGCGATGGAGCGAGAGATCCGGGAGCTTCGCCAGGTGCCGGGGAGGCAGGGCAGGGAGGTGGTGAGATAGACGGGCTCAAGATTAGGCCAGATAGTGGAAACAATTTCCTCATTATTTGGGCATTATCTGTTGCATTTGCAGTTTATGTTGCCATGTCGTTGTCCAGCAGCTGAAATAAGTTGCTGCTTCGTGGAGTGTAGCAGCCAGCTTAGAAATTGTTTTCAGCCCAGAAACTTATCATAAGTGTAATGCCAATAGTAGGGATTTATTAAGCGCCTATAAATAATTCATGTTTGTACCACTAACACCCATCGATTTTGGAGACCCCTTAACCACTCAGCTATCGCGATTGTTCAGATAGTAGTGGCGTAGTCACAATTTCGGATTCAACTAGTGGCCTCGGCCGTATCCAATCCTAAAGTCACGATACATTTTACTCCGAGTACGGGAGGCAGATTGTTTCGCCCGACAAGTTCCACGCACACAACTCTAGAGTTTAACCGAACTACATATATAGGTTCAAGTTCAATACATCATTAGTCTTCTACACTACTAGCCTTATTTTCTCTACTTGGGTGCCAACTTTCTTCCTCTTGCCTTCACGTCCACTAGCTTCTTCATCTCCTGCCTTCTTCCACTTCCTGGGTGCCAATTTTCTTACCTTCATGTACCCTGCATCTCCGGGTCGAGGGAAGTCAGGCCAATCAGCACCAGAATCTTGTCCAGCATCATCACTCCACTCGTTTTGGTTTTCTTCCCGCAGCAAAATCACTGAGTCGGATGTCTTGTTTCTTACCTTGTGCTTCCTGTAAAAAAATAGTACATGGATTACTACTTTATATCTACAGACTATAAACAATTTTTTTTGTGAATGTACCATCTCATACCTAGGTTTGGGAGCATTAAGGGGACAACCTGCTGCTCTATGGCCTATAAGATGGCAAGTCTTGCATCTATTTTTGCCCTTCTTCGTAGCACAGAAAGACGAACCCTTCTTCTTGAGGAAATTATTAAACCTATTCACTTGAGGTCTTCCTCTGCCCTTTTTGTAACTGGATGGCAAAGCTCGAAAGAAAGTTGGACTTGAGGCCACTGAGATGGGTCTGTACATGGCTTGACGGATCCAGTGTACACAGCTCTGAACTTTTCCATAGAGTAGTAGTCTGACAAATACTGATCCAAATGTGGTAGAGTTCTTTTCTTCACCAAGAAGGCCAAGGCGTGGTCGCAAGGTTTCCCGGTATGCTGCCACTCTAAGCAGGTGCATTCTCGCAGCTGGATGTTCACAACATCCCGTTTGCCACTCTTGGACATATCGACCACCTCACAATTGCTGCTAGTTGACGGGAGAACCTTAAGATGAGCAAGTCCTCGGCTTCTCTTGTGCAGTTGTTGTACAACTAGCGGTAGCATATGTCCTCTAAGTCTCCTACCGATCTCTCTCCTTATATTTAACAGCTTCATGATCATCGTATGCTGTCCATCGAGATATGAACATGACGCACTTTTATGTCCTTCACCCAGTTATTCAGGCATTCTGCAAGGTTGTTGTATATGTAATAAACTTTGATGTCAGGTTTGAATTGACTCCTCTTCCATAGTTGTGAATGATGGATGGCTAAGTACTCTGGAAGTTTAGGGGCTTCTGCAAAAATCTTGCTCATGAAATATTCGCTGCTACTAGGTTTGTAAACTCTAGCAGCAGGAAACATGTAACAAAATATGTTGCCTGCGTAGTGTGAGTACAAGTTGAGCATCATATGGGCATGGCATTCTCTACCTTCAGCTCGTGGGAACACCTCCTTCACTGCATTCGTCAACCCTTTGCATGCATCCATGGATATAGCCAATGGATCCATGTGGCCTATTGATCTCGTGAGCTGCCTCATAAACCAGACCTTGTTTTCCTTCGTTTCTGTTTCAAAAAGCCTGAATGCCACTAGGAACATCCAGTTGTGACCATCAAGTGCTGTGGTAGATGGCAGACAGCCTTTCCATTTGCCAGTTAGGACAGTGCTGTCTACACTCAGATACGGCCTACAACCGTCCTTGAATCCCTGGATGCAAGGTTTAAGCGCCATGAAAAATCTTTTGAAATATATTTTACCACGTACTGATTCGGTGTCAATCTCCACAACACTCCCTGGGAACCTAGCTTGTACCTCCGCCTTGAAGTTGTACAGCATCCTGAAGCTATTGGTCCAATCCCCGTGCAAGACCCCCAGAGCTTTCTCTTTACCTTTCCAAACCATGTAATACGGTAGGACAATGTTGTATTTAGAACCGAGGCTAGTCTGAATATTCTTCGCGTTCTCCTTAGGGTTATCCTTTAGTATGGACATAGATTGCATAGCCACCCACTCTGTATCATCCATTGAGGATTTCAGTTTTCTGCCTGTCGGACACATGTGTGGAGGGCCCATTTTGTTAACCTGCAACACAGATTCATTTAAAAGATAAGCGGAGTCAACTAGTTGCCAGAAATATATTGCACATCAATTGTAGTTATAGAGTGAAAAGAGAGAAAGTTCTAATGGTTTGCTGCATTCATTGCCCAAGTACCCTAATTGCCTTCGACATAGGTAAGTCTCTTGCTATGATCCTCCATGGACAATGTACCTCGGCCCGTCCATTCATCCACGTTAACTTGCAAATGGCCTCATACCTCTAGGCAGTGTTCTTCAGTCGATAAACATCGAACTCCACCTTGATACAAAAATGCCGGAACAACATCCTGAACTCATGCATGCTCCTGAACTCGGTGCCGACCGAAATTATAGGATACTCGTGGTCATGTTTCATTTATTCTACTTCAACACCCAAATCATCGACTAGAATACCAGCCTCATCGTTAAGTTCCTCGTCTATTTTATCATCACCAGATTATTGATCCTCTACGGTTCCTTCTTCTTCATCTGATTCAGAATCATGGCCATCGTCTCTAATGCTTAGTACTGCACACATCATATTGACTCCCATGGGTGGGGCTGCACCATCGTCTCCACCCGGATGAACCGGAACATTGCCCCAATCCACCTCACCGACAACTCTGTTTTCTCCAAGACACTCGGTTGGTTCTGCTGCAACCACATGGGGTGGTCTTACATTTGCACGCGTCCCAGGTACTTCAGTAGACAAACAGCAGTCAGAATCAATTTCATCTTGACTGTACAGAACCCTCTTTCTCTTCCTCTATACATCCTCCTTCCTGATGTAATCTTTCCTGATGGTATTAGTAGGGCTTGACATCTGTGTTCCATTCCCCATCGAACTAGGCTTTTTGTTGCCGCTCTTGGGTGTGATATCCTTACTGCCTCCCCTCACAGGTGTTGGCTCCAGGGTGCTGGCATTATTGCCTGACCTCTGCGGCGTGTTCTTCTTCGAAATAGCCCTTTTGCTTCTACTATTGGGCGTGTTCTCCTTCGTGCTGGCATTATTGCCTGACCTCAGCGACGTGTTCCGCTCCAAATTAGTATTTTTCTGCTCCCACTGGGTGTGGTAGCCTCCGTGCTGGCCATCTTCGCCTCTTTGCTACCTCTCCTGGGAGTGTTCACCACCTTGCTTACCCTCTTAGCATTTTTGCTGCTACCGTTCGGTGTGGCATTTTGACTGGATCTCACGGGTGTACTTTGCGGCGTGGTGCCTTTTTTCGTGCAACTCTTGCGCGTCCTCTTCTCTGGAATGGTCTCCTTGGTGACGTTCTTCTTTGGGGTGCCCTTTCTGGGGATGCTCTTCCTTCTCCTCTTTATGACGCTCCTCTGTAAGACTCTCCTCTATTCGAAGCTACCCTCAGTCGCACCAGCCCCAGTGATGCCATGGATCAGGTCACGCATGCCTTCTAAAAGTCCATCATCTCTATTGTCGAGTTCCAATTCCTCTCCAACCATTTTCACTATCAAGTGGAAGTACACTTCACCTCTATAATGTTTCCTTGTAAACGGTACGACTAAATCCCTCGTATCTTTCACTTCGATAGCCTTTTTGCTCCTGTAACCAAAATATAACAAACGTGCTTCCTGGGAGGACCCCCACAACACCTTCACACGTAACAATGCCATCAGGTCAGATAACTCTACCACTTCAGGATCGTATCTGCCAAGGATTACATCAAACTCTGCATAGAATTTTTCTGTGCCATCATCTAATTTTGTAGTATAATCTATGACACCGATACGAACGATTACTTTGCCATCATTAGGTTCTTCAGGATAGAAACCTCTGAGAGGTTCGAGAGGTGGAGCGGCACCATCAGACCCATCCCCAATGCCACCATCGCCATCACCAGCATCATCGTTAGCTGGATCAACCTCGGTGGAAGTACCAGGACTAGGAGCAAGGTGAGGGCCCTTAGCAGCAGGAGCTACATTACATGCTGGACAGGCAGGGCCCCTTCTAACGGCAGCCACAATATTATCAGTTGCTGCCATGCCACATCGACGATCAAGAGCAGTTCCCACAACAACAGTGTTTCGAGTGCTAGCAGAGTCTAGACCATGAGCTAGCTCCAGACCAGCAGCTCGCTGAACCTGAGCACAAGTTCGAGGAGGAAACAAGGCATCAGTCTTTGCAACAATAGTGGGGCAGCCTCCGGAAGCCTTAGTTTGCTCAATACCGGTAGGGATTGGGTCAACAGCGGCCAGATCAACAACAACACGAGGACGACCAGTACCAGCAGATTCCAGAGCACGGGTTCACACAACTTGAGGATGGTTTCGAGGAGGAGCAGCAGACAAGGCAGCGGTCTTGGCAACAATAGCGGGGCAGCCTCCGGAAGCCTTAGTTTGCTCAACAGTGGCATGGATTGGGTCAGCAGCAGCCGGAGCAACAACACCACGGGGACGACCAGTACCAGAAGATTCCAGAGCAGAGTTTTCCACAACAGCAATACGGGGACTCCTACGAGGAGGTTGCTTGACAGAAGCATGTCGCGGGCGAGGATCCACATTTTTCTCAACAACAGCAGGGGTTCGAGTTAGACCACCCTGTCCAATAATAGCTGGGCGACTCCTAGTAGCAGGAGCTTCCTCATCCAGTATGTTACAGATCAGCATAACCACGCGAAGCCCAGAATACTGTTTCATCAACCCAATTAGCTGACTGTCACACGCTATAGGAATCTTGAAGCCTCGTTCATCAACGATGCTGAACCGTGCAGTCTACTCCGGCCTCATTTCAGCAAGTTCACGCACAGCGGCAACCAAACCAGGGATAGTGCATAACTGCACAGGCGCTACTTCCATCTTCAGATTGTGAGCTTGATTCCACGTGCTCTTCCCATCTGCTAATTTAATGTGGTAGCCGCACAGGGTGACCAGAACCGTGTATTTGGGTTCAGCGGAGATCCTACTTGACAGAAAATTGGGGATAAAAGATAAGAATTGTTTGGCAGCGTCATGCTAGCAAACAATTCTATGTTCGATATATCTCTGTAATGCCAATATCCAGCTAGCAGTTATAGGTAGTGCGAATAGCAAAGAGAAGAGTATCTCACCTGCAATTAGCCAGAAGTACTTCTTCCTCGGCAAATGGATCTGCCATCCTTCACGCTGCTCAGCTTGTCGGCGGTAGAGGTGGGCTAGATCGTCGCAACGGCTAGCACGACATTCGGCATTAGAGCTCTGTTGCAGCGAGTAGGCGCAGCAACTTGGCACCGGAAGTCAAATGCCCGAAGAGATCATTCTGGTTGGAGAGGGGATTTCGACGCCGTCGGTGCTAGGGTTCATGCGAAAGGAGGGAGGGAGTGGATTTGTGAATTTGGTCAACGCACCATGCTCCTTTAGTCTCTCGTTTCGCCTACGTGGTTGCCGCATTGGCGCTCGCGTCACAGAAATATTACTGACATGAGGGTCCCGACCGTCTACTTCACGGGGCAGTTTCACGAAATGTTTGGATTTGGCAGGGGTGAGATGAGTTTGCATCAAAATGGCCCCTCTCTGTAGTTGGCGGCCCAACATTTCGAAACGCGGCAATTTCAAGCAACTTAGGTACCGCGGTGCACTCGCCCGGAAACTTTGGTACCGCAGACGAACAGGCCCCGCTGACCGGTAATACTGGAATTTAAGGCCGGTAGTACCGCACGCCTTCGGTAGTACTGCTTGAATCAGCGATACTATCGCTTCTAGAATTTCTAGGCATGTAGATCTCAAAATTGGCAGAAATTTGGCCTGAAAATCCTCAAATCTGTGGAAATCTGACCAAAAGTGAGGCTAGAAACTTGCAAGGAAGGTAGATCGACACCTTAAGCAACATATCTATGGACCAAAACCACGAAAAATGCACCAAATCTAGAAATCGATCCTAAGGCAATTTGGGGCTCTTTTTGGGAGATTTTCGAAAAAAATTGGTGGATAGAAGAAAAATTTGTGGGGGAATTCGTGAGCAATGAAGCTCTTGATACCAATATGTTGAGGTCAAACCTTGAGGGTGGCCCTATCTTTCACAAATCCCTTGAAATCAGGGCGGAGTGAGTGGGCAAAGAGGAGGAGGATGGAAACTGCAAACTCACACACGAAGAACACGATGAACACACACTCACTCAAAGACACAATACACACCTATAGCTCACACCAGCGGTGACCAGTTCGGTGCAATCCCTAGGATCAACGTCAAATAGAGTGCTCTCTCTCGAACCAGCACGACGAGTAGGGAGTCTCGGTGAGATCTTGACGTCTTGGCAAAGGGACTCCGATGCCAAGGCCTTGTACAACGAGGGAGGCACGATGGAAACTCCAACGAGGTGGGGATATTTGGTGCTCCTATTTCAAAGGAGCATGAGGCAAGAACTATATAGATCCACAAGGGGTGTTCACTAATTCCAAATATCATGCCTAGAGCTTACAATAGAGGTAGGGGATTATATATAGGCCAGCCATAGGTTCGAGGGTAGTGTGGGCAACTTAAAATATAAAAGGGTGCGTTATAGGGCCTAATGGCCTAAGAGGTGCGCACAAGCACTATGTCATCCGGTAGTACCATACCTGGTGACCGGTAGTACCGTTAATGGTCAGTAGTACCACATGCTGGTACCGGATCGAGCTGAAGCAATGGCGTGGTCTTCAGGGGCGCGCGGTAGTGCTGCCTCCTTGGTACCGGTGAGGCCTGGAGTTGAAGGCGGAAGGTCTCTGTCCCGTGCGGTAGCGCTGCTGTCTCCGGGCGGTAGTACCACTTGAGCGGTAGTACCACTTGAGCGGTAGTACCACAGTTGATGGCCGGTAGTACCGGTTGCGCTTGGCAGCTACTAGAGGCTTTGGTCAATGCTGCTCCGTTCCGTGGGTTCATGTCTTGATACCTGAGGATACACAACGTCGAGGTATGAAGTAGCATGCCATCCAAACATGTATCAAAGTCACACGAGGATAGGAGCAAATTCACCTTAGCTTGGAGGAGCTTGGCTCAGGCACGAGTCATCAGTCCACTTGGGGGGCTTGGTGATGTAGATGTAGGAGCGTCTATAGGACGGGTTGCATCATTGACAGTCGAATAACCCTTGGTAACTTGCCATATTTCCATGCTTCCATGGTGGCTCATTACCATTGTTAGGGCATTCTATGTCGATGTGTGTGCATAGGACATGTTCCAATCCTTGACAAGCTTGGGCATATCCTTCACCTTATCTCGTAGCTCAAAGGATGACACTGAGTTCAAGCTAGAGAGCTAGATGGATTTGCCAATTTCCTCCAAAGACTGGCGGAAATCGTGGATCAGGTCCCCAACGGTGAAAAGTTGGCTGGTACGAGACTCAGATGAAGAGGCATTGACACTACTAGGAAACAGCCTATAGATAGACAAGATGTTCAGTGGCGCATATGCGAAACCATGCGCCACAGGAAAACATCAGCGGCGCACCAGAAAACATGCGCCACAGAAGATTGGAAGTTCTGTGGCGCATTCTCCAAAGTATGCGCCACAGAAGATTGGTGGGACCCACCAGCCGGGGTGGGTTGATCCAAGTTCTGTGGCGCATTCTGAGATATGCGCCACAAAAGTTGCCTCTTATGTGGCGCATATTTTCTTATGCGCCATAGAACATGGAGGGGGGCTCCACCACGGAATCTAATTCACCCAAGTTCTATGGCGCATGTTGGGATATGTGCCACAGATGTGTTGCACTTCTGTGGCGCATATCCCAACATGCGCCACAGATCTTGGAGGTGGGCCCCATAGAGGGAATCTAATTCACCCACTTCTGTGGCGCATATGGACTTATGCGCCACAGAAGTTTCAGCATCTGTGGCGCATTTTCTCCATATGCACCACAGATGAGAGCATCCAGATCCATGTTAAAAAGGTGACAAAATCTAGCTTTCTTATCTATCTATCCACCACCACCCATTTCACATCTCTACCTCCTCCCAACTCGTCTTCCTCCTCCCTCACACCCCATCTTGCCCATAGTTTCTCCATTTTCTTGTAACTAAACCTACTTTAATCCATAGATTAGTAAGTGGAAGCTTCGCTCCAACTTCTAGATCTAAAAGTTCCTTACTTTTCTCTCTCACGTCTCTATTTGTTTACTAATTTCCTCTCCACCAACTTGCATTGTAGATCTATTTGTCCACACTCTCTCATCGCACGGTCTCGTCTCGCTATTATTGTGTCTACTACGTGAGTACTTGGCCATGAACATGTAGGTGAAGCTTGTCACGCAGGCGGTGTGTGTGTGCGATCCATGGCGAGACGATGCTTGTGTGGTGCATGAATGTTTGCAATGGGAGGAAGTTTTTTGTTGCTTGCTTGTTGTTGTCGGGCCCGGTCGGTGTGGTTGCATGGATGTTTGCCGAAATGTTGATTCATTTCCATTTCGGCAAATTTTTGCACTACCCATATGTCCTAATTTTATGAAATTTTCCGGCTAGCATTCATGCATGTGTGTGTTCATATGGTGTGGTTCTCACCTATACTCTCTGTTTTGACCGCTCAGGCAACCATGGTCCTCACGATGAGCGAAGGTCGAATTGCTAGGTACAAGAAAGGCGCGAAGGAGGACATGATTCTGAACAACAAGACCATGATAAGATGTCCATGTCGAACATGCAAACAGCAGCGCTGGATCGACCCTGAATCTGGACAATTGGAGGGTCACCTTCTCAGGCGCGGTTTCATGGGCGACCTCAATGAAGCGCCGGCAGGACATGGTGGTGGTCACGAAGACGTGGGCGGGCGAGAAGACGAAGAGTCTACCGGGCATGATCATCATGACGAAGGAGATGCCAGCGGGCATGATCATCATGACGAAGGAGATGCCGGCGGGCATGATCAGCATGGAGAAGGAGATGGCGACGGGCATGATCATGATCATGAAGAAGGAGAAGATGCGAACACACAGACGCTGCTAACTTCGGTCTTGCAGGACCCTCATGTTCAAGAACTGCTCCTCAAGGAGATGAGCAACGACAAAGCTGCAGCCGGAGAGAAAGCCAAGCTGGCCCAAATGGAGGTAGACGGGATGACTCCATTGTATCCTGGGTGTCGCCCCAAGGATACACGTTTGAGTGTAACGCTCAAGGCTCTAGAGATGAAGGCCGAACACAAATGGACTGATGTGAGCTTCAACGCGAACATGGAATACTGGCACGACCGACTTCCTAAGGGGAACAAATTGCCAACAAGTATCGAGGAGGCCAAGAAAATCGTGTGCCCTCTCGACCTACCACACATTAAATACCACGCATGCATCAATGATTGTGCACTTTATTGGAACGGGTACGCGGATAGAACCACATGTCCAGTGTGTGGCCAAGGACGGTACAAGAGAGGGAACAAGAAAGTTCCTCAAAAAGTGGTATGGTAATTTCCTATCACCCCCCGTCTGCAGCGATATTTCGTAGATCCTAAGGAAGCAAAGCTCATGCAATGGCACGCGGAAAGAGAGAACCCCGAAGATGATCCAGAGAAGGGCAAGATCCTGACACACCCTTCAGACGCTAGCTAGTGGAATGCATTAGACATCGAGTTCGAAGAGTTCAGGGGCGATGCAAGGAACGTCAGGCTGGGTATGAGCATCGATGGACTCAATCCTTTTGGAAACCAGAGTAGCGCGCATAGCAACTGGCCCGTGTTTGTATGGCCGTACAACCTCCCCCCGTGGCTATGCACGAAGCAAAGGTATGTACACATGAGCATTCTTATTCAGGGGCCGAAACAACCAGGTATCGATATGCATCTGTATCTCGGGCTATTGAGAGAGGAGTTAGCCAGCTTGTGGGAGACGCCGGCCCGTACGTGGGACGCCTACACTAAAGAATATTTCCATCTGAGAGCCGTGTTGCTCATGACCGTGCAGGACTATCCTAGTTACGCATATGTATCGGCCCAGGTGAACCACGGACACAATGCATGCGTCAAGTGCATGGATGAGACACTGCATCTCCAGCTACCAAGGGATCCCGGGTCTTAGAAAACCATGTTCCAAGGTACCCAAAAGTGGCTCCACATGGATCACCCGTGGAGAAAACGTGGTGACCTGTTCAATGGTAAGGACGAGCTCAAAAGAGCCCCGCGTCCGAGGAGCGGCAAAGAAATCGAGGAGCTTTTGAATAATTGGGTAGATTGCCCTGCGCCTGGAAAAAAACGACCGAGGACAAAGCCGCTGCTGGGTGTATGGAAAGCAAGGTCTGTTTTCTGGGACCTGCCATATTTGAAGGTCCTTCACACTCCCCATAGCCTCGATGTAATGCACATCATGAAGAACGTTACCGAGAGTCTGCTTGGCACTCTACTGAACATGCCAGAGAGGACCAAGGATGGGCCGAAAGCAAGAAAGGACCTTAAATTGCTTGGCATAAAGAAAGATCTTCAGCACCCTGATAGTGATGATGATGATGATGATCAGACGGAAGGGACTCAAGGTCGCCGCAAAAGAGTTAAGAAGAATGAGGTGGTGCTTCGCGCTTCCTGCTTCACTCTGAGTCTAGAGGAGCTCGAGCAGTTATTCAGGTGCCTCTTAGGATTGAAAGTTCCTCACGGTTACTCGGGGAAGATAAGCAGATATCTGGACGTGGCGAAGAAGAGGTTCAGCAGTATGAAGTCTCACGACTGTCCCGTGCTGATGATGCAGATACTCCCCGTTGCGATCCGTGGGATAATGGACGAGCATGTCCGTGATACGTTTTTTGGCCTCTGTAACTTTTTCGACGTCATATCTAGGAAGTCGATCGGTGTGAAGCAGCTCGACAGGATACAGGAAGAGATCGTGATGATACTATGCGAGCTTGAGATTTACTTCCCGCCCGCATTCTTCGACATCATGGTGCATCTGCTTGTACATGTCGTGGACGACATCATCCAGCTTGGGCCAACATTCCTACACAACATGATGCCATTTGAAAGGCTAAACAGTGTCATCAAAGGATTCGTTCGCAACAGGTCTCGTCCAGATGGAAGCATAGCTAAGGGCTTTCTGATCTACGAGTGCATCTCCTTCTGCCAGAATTATCTAACCACCAAGAACGAGGATGTTGGAATACCCACAAAGAAGCACCTCGGCAGGCTCGGTGGATATGGTCACCGCGAGGGCTGCCGCTCACTACATGTCGGCATTGATGGTCGACGCACTGATTTTGAAAGGGCACACCGAGTCGTGCTACAACACATTGAAGTGGTTGGCCCTTGGGTCAAAGAGCACAGAAGCTTAATCGAGGAGGAGTACGTCGACCAGGGCCGGCCGAGGAAGAAGGGAGACGTAACCAGAGAGCACAACTCCAGCTTCATGGGTTGGTTCAAGAAAAGGCAATTGGACAATCCCCCACAGACGCCTTCTACGGAAGATCAAAAACTCATATTCTCCTTGTCGCAGGGCCCAGGGCACAACCTAAGGACCTATCAGTCATACGACATAAACGGTTACAGATTCTACACCGAGGAAAAGGACAAGAATAGTGAATATCAAAACTCAAGAGTAACTATGTTATCCTTTGCTGATGACGAGACTACTGTGATGGAAAGATTCTACGGAAGGATCAAGGAGATATGGGAGCTCGACTACTGTGGAGAGATCGTACCGATGTTCTGTGTTAGATGGGCCAAGAACGTGGAAAAAGAAGGCCGCTATTTCACCACAATGGTTATACTAGATGCCAAATCAACGAAGAATGCCTCTGCAAAAAATGAGCCTTGGGTACTCGCTAGCCAAGTTGATCAATGCTTTTTTATTACCGACCCGTCAAAGCCCAACCGTGTTGTATTTAGGAGGGGCAAGAGGAGCATCATCGGAATGGAAGGAGCCGCCAACGAGCAAAACTTTGACAAAAACAGCGACCCGGAGATCGAAGAGGAATTCGACAAGTACTTCGACATGCCTACTACTACTAAAGTAAGAAGGAAGACCACACTGCCTACTAAAGTATTCAAGAAGAAATCTCAAAGTGCACGGGCTAAAGTATTCAACCACGACGAAAAAGGGCAAGAAGATTGTGAAGAGACACTAGCAATTGTGTGACTTTTTGGTGTATTAATTCATGTGGGTATTAGTTAGAGACTAAAACATATAATGTGATAATCGTGTGGGTATACAAATTCACATTTGTGTGTGACAAGCAAACGCACAAATATATATGTATGAATAAATATGCATATGTGTTCTTACTTTTTTTGAATAAATATGCATATATGTATATGTTCTTGCTTTTTTTTGAATAAATATGCATATGTTAATAAATATGCATATATGTATATGTTCTTACTTTTTTTTGAATAAATATGCATATGTATGTAATTAAAAATATTTTAAAAAAAGAAAAAAAATGTGTGAGACAGCCAGGATTTGAACCTGGCTGCCCTAGGTGAGAGCAAGCGAGCAAGACCACTAGGACAAGTATCAGATCTTGTCATACTAAGAGACGCCACAGTTTTTACTATGTCAAGAAGTTTTGTGGCGCATTCCTTCAGAATGCGCCATAGATGTTCCAACTTCTGTGGTGCATTCTGTGGGAATGCGCCACAGAACTTTCACACTTAGCCACAGAACGGTTTGGCCTCTCCCCCTAATCCCCCTTTCTCTCTCTCGATCCACACTTAGCCAATCGATCTGTCGCCTCTCTCTGTCGTCGCAACCCTAGCACCGGAGCCACCGTGGAGGAGAGCCCATGGAGGAGGAGCCCGTCCGCAGCGCCATCACCGCCACGCCGGAGCCTATGGAGGAGAGTCGCCCCCCATCGCTAGAGCCCGTGGAGGAGGAGCCCATCCGTAGCGCGTAGGAAGAGGAGCCCGTTCGCAGCCGCCTCGCCGGAGCCCATGGAAGAGGAGCCACCTTGCCGTCCGCCGTCCACCTCGCCGTTCGCCATCCACCTTGTCACCGTCCGCCGTCCACCGTCCCTAGGTAATGTTGCACTGTTGCTTCTGCACCGTGTCGATATTGTAGTATTGGGCCGACGCGATTTTCAAGATTGAGGATGATTTAGAGAGTGCCAGAAATCTTAAAATCATTCTTTCTGCTTTTGAGCACTTGACTGGTTTGAAGATCAATTTTCTTAAGAGTGAGATTTATTGCTTTGGTAGATAAAAAAGCAGCAAAAATATGAGTATATATTAACTTGCAAGGCTGATGATTTCCCTTTTAGATACTTAGGAATTTATGTACATTGCAAAAGATTGAGTAACTCTGACTAGAAACCTATAGAGGAAAAAATAGAGAAGAAAATATCAGGTTGGCAAGGAAATCCACTTTCGTTGGGAGGTAGAACTATTCTTACTGAAATTTGCTTTACTAGTGTCCCTAATTATATGCTTTCTTTCTTTAGAGTTCCTAAAGTTGTTACAAAACATGGATTTCTTTAGAGCTAGAGTTTTATGGTAGGAAAAAGATGGGGTTAGGAAATATCATCTAGTTAAGTGGAGTGAGGTTCGTCGTCCCAGAGATCAAGGTGATTTAGGTGTAACAAATTTAAATTTGAAAAATATAATCTTACTATGTAAATGGTTGTGGAAGCTAGAGAATGAACATGGGGACTAGCAGAGGGTTTTGATGGCTAAGTATATTAAATCCAATATCAATGCTCAAGATAAGAATTATGTTGGGTGCTCTCACTTTCAGTCAAGTTTGATGGAAGTGAAGGATGTTTTTTATAGTTGTTGTAGAAGGATCATTGGAGATGTAAGAAATACTAGGTTTAGGGAGGATGTGTGGGTGGGGCATAAACCCATTTGCATGCTTTTCCCTAGAATATATAAAAATACTTTTTGTCATCAAATTACGGTTGCTAGAGTTTTTGCTCAAAATTTCATCTCATTTGCATCACAAAGTAGTTAATTTGATATCATAGGGGAGCTCTGTCACTTGAGACTTGAGAGTAACAAACAATGGGTCTTTCTAAAACCATTTATATTATAGTTGTTTCTGCTTTGCTTACTGCGAGTCTGCTAAGCTGTTTACTATGCAAGTATTGGTCATAGATGAGAATTTGAGGCATGGTAGTGACCGCCAACCCATCCAAAGATCAGCCATTTCTCAGTAAAAACTCGTTGTTGCTAATTTCTGTTTCTGAAAGATTTCTGTCTTCTAGTTCATGACTTATCCCATGTAAATGGCAACCATGTGTATGCCCTCAGATAGGTGGTTATATCAGGTTCACAGCTTTGTGTTTTGTTTGAAGTGGTAATTTTCCATTAACATCGAGGGACAAAACCTTCTTAGTAATTGACATGTATCTGTGTCCTCTGTTTAATTGACCTGTACCTTGATTTATTAGGATGTTAAACTATTATCTGCTATTCGGCAAGTACTTCTGTTACACTTCAACCTAGTACTACAACAAGTACTACACTTCTGTTACACTTCTGTTGTTCAGCAAGTACTTCTGTTACACTACTATATCTGTTATATATATATATATATATACATGGGGCTGTGATGTGATGATGGACTAGTATATCTGTTATATATATACCGCATGTGGCTGATGGATATGATGGATGCTAGGGTCAATGCATGGGGATGTCAATATGGGGATGGGGTGTTTTGTCTTGCAGGGATTTCATTTGAGTTGCCCATTTCTCCCGAAGTGTCGATTCACTTCCGTTTTGGTTGAGAAATGGGCACTCCTAGGTCAAAAAATTAGCAAAGGTCATGCCGAATTTTTCGGCCGAGATTTGTGCTAACTTTTTGCCTCTTTTAAATAGAGTAGTGCAAACATGTCGGGCAACAAGGAGTCTGGCCCTTCTAAGCACATGATCAGCGTCGAAGAACAAGCTAGACAGGCCAACAGTCATTCTGGCCGGGGTCCCAACAGGAGGAGGCGATGAGGATGACACCACCACTGGATGAGGAGGCCACCGTCGCCAGAGCTGCTAGGGCCAATGAGGGCGGAGATCCTGATTACGAGGGGGACGAAGACGACTACGATGGAACTAGTGAAGGCGGCGGCGAAGAGGATGACACCACCGATGGCGGCGCCCGCACCGATGGCGGCGAGCGCATGGATGGCGGTAGCGGCAACCCGGCTGCTTCTCAGAAGAAGAAGGAACAGAAGGAGCGGAAGGTGCCAGTGCTCGCCACCATCTGCGATGAGTTCACTAAGGTCACAGAAAGTGGCCTACCCATTGCGCCAGAGGCGATTGCTAAAGGGTATGGCCTGCAACTCGGGTGCATCGTTCGGGAAAGCATGTCGATCAACACGAAGTACATCAGACATGCTGACAATGCAGCTTTGGTCGATAACCTCCTTAAGAAGCTTCACAAGCGATACAGATTCCCAGATCTGTTTAGAAACCTCGAGAGAAAGAACCCGGTGAACAAACTAGCCCTCACAAATATGAGCAACGCCTTGAGCAGCTGGAAAACCTGGGTGAAGAATAGCATTGACAAAGGTGAAAGCTGGGAGGTTATTAGTAAGAAAAATCTGATGCTCGACGAAGAGGAGTTTAGGATATTCAAGGCGGATATAGCTACCGCTGACGCTATAAAATGGACTCAATGGGGAAGGAGTATGCGGGAACAGAACATAGGTAACCACCGCCTTGGAAGCGGCGGTTACAGGGGGAAACAGGTCATTTGGGACAAGGAGGACGCTGAGCTTGAACGCCTTGGTAAAGACAACCCTTGGCTTAAAATCATGGACTTGCAGCTTAGGCAAATTTTTCGGGCCCGCTACTACATGGACAAGGAAACAGGGGAGTTCATCACCGACGATCCGGAGGTGAAGGCATTCGAGGAGAAGCTGGAATGCGGGAGGTCGACAGGGGCCGATACATCTGCCCAGCTTAAGCGGCAGCAACTCGGGCATCAATGTTACCGTGTCGCCGGACCTGGTGACCCCGCCGGCCGTCAACGTCGGGACGTAGCCGCTTGTTTTGGTCACACCAACGCCCCCTCCCGCCAAAGATACCAATAAGGCGCAGACGACGGCGGTGGTGCTTCATGAGGCACCCGAGCGAGCGATTGTAGATGACGATAGGCCGGCCGCCGGCATCGGCCGTGTCTCTACATTAGCCGAGATCCATGCCATCACCAAGATAACTAATTAGTTAGTGCATGTCATCTCCTTTATGCCTTTGATGCATGACTGCTGCCATCTCATGACGCCCAACAACATGTTTTTGCCTCAGGACACTTCTTGCGTACTCCTGCTTAAAGATGTCGGCGGTGAGTTGAAGGATGTTGCCAAGGGCACTCTTATACAACCGGCGAGCCTCACGATGCACAACAATCCAATGGATGATGACGTGATGAGGGTCAGGTTGGCTCGGGTGTTGCCAGGGTGCGACGACATGGACCCTCCCTTTCAAACTCAGGGAGCCGACGAACACAAGACCCTTGGGGAATGCTACAACTGGCCCTTGACATGGTCGAAGACCCAGATTTGTCTTGCGGGGGGAGCACCAGTGCCACCTCTCGACCGATCGCCCGGCCACCACCTCGGAAGCCAGTAGCTGCCATCGTCGCCACCACCAGCCATCACCATCAACTCTTGGCAGCGTGTGCACCGCCACATGGCAAAGACGTTGTGATGCAACCGCCGTCTCCCCCGCTACCACCACCACATGATGGCACCCATGAAAATTATGATGAATTGGTCAACGTTGACGACTTCATCAACACCGGCGCCGCCAAAGGATTGTATATGCCTTCTATGGATGAAGAACCCTTCGCAGCTCGCGATGACCATCAAGCTGGTCGGCCCAATACATGCACGCAGCACCTGGTCTTCCATGGTCTTTCTCAAGAGACGCCTCCGGCCGCCGATCCACCACAAGATAAACCGGGATTGGTTTTCAGCCCCAACACACTCCAAAAGGCGACTGATGAGCAAATGGCAGTGGCTGACACTATTGTGAAGAAGAAGCACTACAGGAAGAGAGGTAATAATAAGGGTGTGAGCCAGCCTCTTCCGAAGAGGATCCGGGGTCAGGATGCCGTCGTCGTACCATCCACACAATTTTGCTTGCCCCGAGTGCATGTTGCTAGTGATCCGATATTGACTCCGGATATGATCCACATTGCGGTTGGATCCATGTTAACTTTGCATGAGGGTGTCAAGACACTAGAGGCCCTCCTTCTTAAAGACGAAGATCCAAATTACCCGGCTTTCACGGCCAAGGTGCCATTGGACGTGGGCTTCATCGATGAACCCCCGGCGGATATATTCTTCGTAGCATTCGAGGACATATTCAAGCTGTTTCTCATGAAACGGTTGGACTATAACTTGGTCCGCCTATACGCGCTCAATCTGGCGCTCACGATCAAGAGAGAAAGTACCCCGGAAATCACGATAGTGGATCCCTACTACATGCGGGACAGCCAGTTGGTCAAAGGATCAGAGACACGGACCAAGGCAACGGCGTACCTCGAGAAGTTCATGGTGGACAACAAGAGGAAGGGCACACTTCTTTTACCTTTTTTTCCCGAGTAAGTACACACACTCGCTCATCGCCACTGTAACTTATGCATTTCTTATAGATTTCTTCCTTTGCTCTTTTTCCAACATTCCGTTCCAATTGTGTTGCGCAGAGACAAATACTGCACACTCATCGTCCTTGCCCCGAGGTATTCGCTAGCCACGTATTTCGACTCGAGGAGTTTGACGAAGAAGAAAGACTACACCAGAATAAGGGGTGTTCTCAATGAGGCTCTCGAGGGCTACACCAAGAAGGGATGCACCTTCGTAGATAAGGGGGAATGTATCAAGGATGGCAAACACATGTTCAAGCACGTGCTCGACTTCCCCTGCGTCAAGCAGTCGACTACTGGTGCCAAGGAGGCCTTCTACGTCCTCCATCACCTTAAAGGCTATGTTCGGGATTGCCATAACCTAACGCTGCCATCTAGTCTTCGAGGATGGGCCAAAACTTTGGCGAAAATCGATGATGCTGATCTTAGAGAAGACTTCCATCACATTCAGATGAAGTTGTCGCAAATCATCATTGAAGATGTCAACACAAGGGGTGGTGCCCTACAACAAGCCAGAGGGTTGAGTAAGAGGGAGATTGAAGAACGCCTCCGTAAGCAGGGTGACAGAAGGACGTGGATGACGAAAGAGGGTTATCTACCGTTCCTGAAGCCGAGCAAGAAGAGGAAGTCTTCATCATGATCGATGTGTGCCTCTAGCATGATCCAGTGTGTGTATATTCTTGATGGACGCCTGCTGTATTAGTGTGTGTGTCATAAACTTTACTATCTCGTGGTCGAAATGGTCATTGTTGTTAGACTTAAACTACCTTGTGGTCGTGTTGTCGTTGAACTTATTGCTTCTATGATGATCTAACTTTTAGGTTTATGGATCCTTTGTTTTATATTCTATGAACATATATATATATGGATGTGAACCCTTTATTCGTTCTTTTCGTTGTATTTTTACTAATATGCCTTGTCGTCTATAGAGATGGCGACGAGGTGGTATGTGGTGTACATGGGTAGGGTTCCAGGAGTCTACGAGGAGTGGGAGGATTGCCACAAACAAGTGAACAAGTTCAGCGGCAACATCTACAAAGGATACGCGACTAGAGAGGAGGCGATAGCCAAGTGGAGGAACCACTTGTGGAAGAAGAACCAGATGAAGATATTGGCCGGGCTAATGCTCTTGCTCACCATTATCACAACTGTATTCTATTTGATCCTAGTGTATGCGGTGGTGGCCACTTCATATCTGTAATGTGAGATGATATGAACTTTGTATTCGGCGCTTGTGTAAAAATTTGGCACTTGACAATATATATGTATCTCGATCAGGCTCTAAGTGTTTGTATTATATATGTCGGTTTTCATGCATCTACTACTTGTGCAATGTATTTTATACTCATCTGGATAAATATTGTATAAATCCTGTATAAATACCTGATTATACACCAGGAAAGTATTTTACTTTGAATATGTGTTACGCAATCAGTGGCACATATAATTATATAGTCAGTGGCGCATGACATTTCTGTGGCGCATACACGTAAATGCGCCACAGAAGTTCTTCCTGTGTCGCATATGAAGAAATGCGCCACAGAAGTCTGGAAATTCGGTGGCGCATATCCATATGCGCCATAGGAAGTAGATATCAGTGGCGAGATAACAGTTGCGACTAGGATATGCGCCACAGATGATGTATTTTCATGCGCCACAGAAGAGCTGTTTCCTAGTAGTGTGAGAATGTTGAGAGGACCTGAAGATAATAAAACAAGGTAAACGATATGTCCAAGTATACAGAGTCGAAATAATAAATTCAGAGACACCAAACTTACCATAGATAGCATCATCTACTTTGGTCTTCTCCTCATGAATACTTCGGAGTTCATTCCGAAGAGCTTCAGAGGTATCCTTCTCCCTGTCCAAGGCATTTTGCAACTCCGAGATTGTTTTGTCTTGTTTGGCTATGGTGCGGTCATGCTCTTCAGTAGCATGATTACTGGATTCAAGAACATTAGCGATGCTGGTCTCGTGATCTACTTTGGGTTTTTCTAGCTTAGAACGCAAGTCAACATTCTCCACCTTCAAGACTTTATAATCTTCAGCTTGCTCAATCATTTTGCATGACTATTTCACAATTTCTGGAGCAGCAAGAAATGAAGTCGAATAAATATTCGGCTACAAATCAAAAAACAGACTATCAAAGTGAAGCCTGGAATGCTTACCTTCAGTATCATCCTTTGCAACTTTAAGTTGCGCATTTCAAGTTGGAGGGATCTGATCTCTCTTCGCTTATTGCAAATATTCTTCAACAAATCCTGGTTATAAGCATTAACTTTCTGTAAGTCAGAATGGTAACCAGAGTCAGAAGTCTACTAAGACTCAGGCTAATATTTTAACTAAGTTAAATATCAGCACGAGCCTGGGGGGCTATACTAGTTTATTCTTTGGCATCCTATAAAAGCAAAAATATGGATTCCTATACAATTTCATGCTTAGGGCTAGAGTATATGATATGAAATACAATAAAAAGAGTTGGATTATGACTTACATAATAGTCATGAGTCAATTTGTTGAGGCTCATGTTCACCTCAGAAGAAACCTTCTCGGCAAGAGTCAAAGGAATCACTGGTGGTGGTGGGGCCACACCATCCTTCAACTTCTCATCATGAACATGATCTTGGTCAATAAGCTCGACAAGTTTGATGTGTTTGGCTTCTTGCACCTCCTCCTTTGTTGTGATATTCCAAGTCTCCAAGCAATGGAGAGCCAGCTTCTAGATCTCTTCTGCGCTCTTCTGAGTAAGGCCAAGTTTGGCAATACCCGGATTCTACATAAGGTTCTCCGTGAAGGTCTCAACTGAGGGATCATTACCCTTTGAGGGTTCACCCTTATCAAGTTCGAGTCACCCATGGTGACATTGGTCTGTGAACCAAGGTTTGCTGGCTCTAAAGAATAAGCCGAAACATCTTCAACATGCAGAGAAGAAGTACCCTTCGGTGCTGATGATGGCTTTAGGGTAGGAGTCGGAGGCGGGGAAGCAGGTGAAACCAGAGTCAACTTATGCTGGCGCAAAGTCTTCCCTTGATTTCCTCTTTCCTTACCCTTGGCAATTGTTTTAGCCCTGGATGGTAACAGAGTAAGATCGTCGCAATTTAGAGAGAATATGAGTTAAATGAATAGAATCTTGTAAGGAAGTTTACCTCTTTACAACAGGCACCTTCTGGGTACCCACGGAGACAGTCGGAGTTTTGCGCTTCTAGGTAAGCGCCTCTTGTAGTAGTTCAAGCTCTTCATCTTCCTGAGGAACTAGATCCTCAGGTGGATATCCCTCGAGAGGAGCAAACTCTAACTCGGGGAGGTCAGCAAGCTGAAAAGACAAAATACCTCAGTATTGCAAATAAATAATAAAGTATAGATGAGCAAATCATTGAGTATGAAAGAATCAGCCAGAAAACTTACTAGTGTCAAAGGCTTGTCAGCAGTATACATATCTAGAGAGATATCTGGAATATTCTTCTTAACCCGCTCCTTGATCAACCATTTGATCCGGGTCTCATATTCCTTTTCCGGGATTGGGAGCGGGCTGATCCTCAGGCTATCATTCTTACTCTTGGTGACCGTGTGCATGAGCCGGTCACCATGGTACTAGAGGGGTTGAATCCGACGCGCCAGCCAACAGTGGACTAGGTTGGATCCCTTCAGGCCCTTGTGCTTCATCAAATATTCAATCCTCCTCTTAGCGCAGATCAAATCTTCAGTAAGACCTGGAGCATCTGCATCCCAAGACTCTTGGGGCGTGGCGGCACCGTCGACAAAATCCGGGAAAGCTCCTTCTTTGCCGGGAGCCGATTTGTCCTTGTGGTAAAAGAACATGGACGACCACCTCTTTACCGAGTCGCTATCTATAACCTTGGGGTAGACTCAGTCTATCCTAAGGGTCAAGCTTAGTTTTCTGGTAATGTAGGGATTGCCGACTATAATGGAATTTGTCTGAGTACCGAAGTAGTACCGGAACAAAACAAGACTCGTTTTATCCTGAGATAACCCTCACATAAAGAAGCATAAGCGCTAAGCTCTAGAATCATGTTTGGGGGAAGTTGTGGAGTTGAACTCCATAATGATCTACAACCTCAAAGAACAACTCTAAGTGGGGAACTCACACCTCTATCCAGGTGAGTGCCGAAGTGAACCCTCTTATCATCGTGAGGGGTGGCGACGACCTCATAGAAGACGCTTCGCCAATCACCGGCGTAGAGGAGACCTTCTTTCTTGATGTCACGTAATTTATCATTGTCGAGGATGCAGGATATCCAGACTTTGCGGAAATTTTTCTTTTCTGCCGCCACGGTTGTCGCCGCTGTACCGGATGCAGATGCGTCAACCATCTGGGTGGAGACGATGACCTTGGATGGGCGGCAATATGGAGTTTGGGGAAGGAAAGGGAGCAAGGGCACGATGTTGCTTGGAGGAAGAAGAAGGCAGAGGTGCTGGTGAGAGAGAAGGAGGAGATCTAGACCCCTTATAAGCCTCACTCGCATCAAGATTTGTGTGAATAAACAGCAAAATGTGCCACGCATCACGGAAACAATCGGGCAACTTCCTTGAGAAGATTATGCCTCCTCAATCTCCGTGCATGCATTAAACGGTGCCTTGGTTCGATGATAAATGGACCCACCAACGGTCATACTGAAAGGAATGTTTGTCAGTGACGGGACTTGACCTTGACTAATGTCAGGTTACGTCAGAGACCAAGTTCTAGCTTAGTTTGAATTTCAAGCTGAGAAACTGTATGGCATACTCATAGATCCAACTCAATTTGAGACCCGGATCCTACTTTTATTGTTTGGAGTTTCAGGAACCCTTCAAGACTCTGCAGCCGAAGAAAGATCAAGCTAGACGATGAAATCCGACTTTGGATCTTGGAGGCTTCCGGGGCTACTATTGGGGATATACTTTCCAGGTATACCCACTGTGACTCGCTGACCGGGGTGGCTCACTTCGGGTTAGAGCTTTGCTTCACGGGCGGCCCAGTCAGGGAGAGAAGACGGAGGTCCATCTGGCTACGAGAAGGCCCATAAGACTTACTGACGTGGGTATACCTTATAGGTACTTGAGATTAGCCTATTCGGTTCATCCCAAGAAGGAGTCCTCGGTGCAATCGAAGCCCCGCAAGGATTCGGGTGGCCCGTTGGAGTTTGACTTCTTGGAGGACACAACAAAAGTGTAGATAGAAAATTAAAGGGGAAACCCTAATCTGTAACCGACTCGACCTGCTGATGTCTGCAAGTGCAGAGATCGATTGTAGCTAGTTTTGAAGTATAGATATCGATCCCATAGGGAGGTGATGGCTTGGTGTTGATGTAGAGCTCGTTGGGGAACCCCAAGAGGAAGGTATGATGAGCACAACAGCAAGTTTCCCTCAGTTATGAAACAAGGTTTAATCGAACCAGTAGGAGCAAGGAAACACCCCAAAGGTGTTGCTAGTTGAGCCTTGGCAGGGTGCACTACCGGTGCTAGTAGCAATGTGGAGACCTGCACAACACAACCACAGAACTTTGTCCCCAACTTGCGATGAGGTTGTCAATCTCACCGGTTTTGCTGAAAACAAAGGATTAAACGTATCGAATGGAAAGAAGTAAAAGTTTGCAGAAAGTAAACACAAAGCAGTAAATAGTTTATAGATTGTATGTAAAGAAAAAGGACCGGGATCCATAGTTCACTAGAGGTGGCTCTCCTTAAGATAGATAACATGCTGGGTGAACAAATTATAGAGGGGCAATTGACAAACAACGAGAAAGCAATACATGCATATATTAATCATCTTGACTCCTTTGGAACTTTATTGGGCATTACAACATTATACATAGACCGCCATCCAACTGCATATATGACTAATAATCGACCTTCAGGTTATCATCCGAACCCCCTCCAGTATTAAGTTGCAAGCAACAGATTATTGCTTTGCGAATTGCGTGTAATGTAAACAATACGATTGTTCTATGAACAAAGGATTGTTGTTTTCTCCCTAGTAGCAACATCACATCTAGTACCTTAGAGATTTCTATCACTTCCCCACATTACCAGAGGCATGAACCCACTATCGAGCATAAATACTAACTCTTGGAGTTGCTAGCATCTACTTAGACAATATAGCTACTAACAACGGAAAGCATGCAAGATCACAAATAACAAAGACATGATAGAATCAATAATCAATCTGAAATAGCATCTCAATATCCATCGGATCCCCGCAAACATAACATGCAGAATTACAAATAGATGACCTTGATGATGAACGGAGCTCACAAGATCTAAACATGAAAGCACAAAGGAGGAGAACCAGCCATCTAGCTACTACATGGATCCATAGTCCAAAGATGAACTACTCACGCATCACACCGGAGGCTTGCATGATGATGAAGAAGGCCTCCAGGGTGAAATCCCATCTCCGGCAGGGTGCCGGGAAGAGCTTCAGATCCCTCCCGATCTAGGGATGGAGATGACAGCGACTACAGACTCTTTCGTGGATTTTTGATCGGGTACTTAGGGTTTTTGTCCCGAGGGAAATATATAGGCGGAAGGAGAGGCCGAGGGGGTGCTGGGGTCGGCCATACCACCCCTGGTGCGGGCTAGGCCTGGCCGCGCGGCCAGGTGGTGTGGCCGGCCCCCAGCCCTTCTCCGTCTCGTATTCTGGCATCTGATGACTTCCGGAAAAATAGGCACTTTGGCTTTTATCCCGTCCAATTCCGAGAATATTCATTTTTTGACTTTCCTGGAACCAAAAACAGTAGAAAACAGACAGCTGGCACTATGGCTCTTGTTAATAGGTTAGTCCAAGAAATCATATGAAAAGTACTCCAAAGTGTGGACAAAACACAAGAAAGTGGATAAAACCAAGCATGGAACATCAAAAATTATAGATACATTTGCAATGTATCAACATCCCCAAGCTTAACTCCTGCTCGTCCTCGAGTAGGTAAGTGATAAAAAGAAAGAATAATTTTTGAGGTGACATGCACCATCAAAGAGTTGATCAAAGTATTTGTAAAACATTCAAAGCTGGGATCATAGTACTTCAATCATAACATGAAAGACAAAGTTCTAGCAATAAGACAAAGAAACTATGATGCAACATGAAAAGGCACAAACAAAAGATTCATGAATAACAATGCTTTGCAAGACGTTTGTCTGTTTCACATAAAGAAAACATAGCATAATAGTATTTAGCTTGTCCCTCATAGAGTAGCAAATATAAATGCATAGGACACCTTCAAAGTTCATAAGAGTGACTAGATACAAATAGTTTAAAACAAGCAATATCAAGTTATGCATCAATCAACTAGTCTTGGGACAATGCACATAGAACTAAGAATGGCCACTACGCTCTCAAAGTAGGTGCATAAAGGTAGAAGATGGAGACTCAATATAATGGTGGAAGAAAGGCCTTCATAGAAGGAAGGAGGGATTCAAGTCCCATAAAGAGCTTCCAAAAATTATGGTACTTTTTAGCTTTCAGCTCTCATTGCACCTATCATAATAATCTTGAAGGTGATTAAGGTTAAAGTGACACAACTAAGAGGATATGCTTGACTAGTTATAAACCGAAATCTCATGCCCCTTACTTACGAAGACCGATCCTCATGCTACTCAACTTTAGTCACAAGTAAGCTCTTGTCATTGTAAGTACATATGTATCATAAAGAACCGCCAACGGGGTACCCCTTGCACATGATACAAGAGCTATCCCATAAACAAAATGACAAGGCAAGCAGACAATGAGCATCTCAGCGATCTTTTTATTTGCTATTTGCATAGGTTTTTATTGAGGATGCTTCATAGAGTGCTCATTATGGTGATGCTGCAAGTTTCCACCATGATTAGGCATGGCTTAGGCTAGCGTCCCAGGCGTTTCTCTAACACACATACAAACTCCATGATCTTACAAGTTCCACTTTTATTTCACACCGCCGGGATCCATAAGCAAAAGAACATAATATCAACGGGGTACAAAGTACATGTGCAATGTTGAAAGCATTCCCCATGATACATGGTTCTGCTAACTTTAACTTATAAAGCGCAAGCATATACGTAACAAAGAAGGGCCCAATGGTTCAAGTTTATTAGATGCAAAAAAGTAAAGTGTGCCATCAAGTTCGTGAGAGCTTTAATCACTAGTTTTCTCATAACAAGTTTAATTTGGAAGATAAACAAAAGCATGAATATACTTGGAATAGCATATGCTAATAGGTAGGTATGGTGGACTCTTTGGAATAACTTGGTTTAGGGAGTTGGATGCATGAGTGGAACTCATACTTGGTTATGGAGGCTAGCAAAAGACTGGGAGCGACAAACTAAGAGAGCAATAATGGCCATAATCATGCAGAGCGACAAAACATCATTGATCAAAGCATAAAGTGATACTACAATTTGAAAACTAAAGGATCATAAATGCTATAACATGGTGTGAGCATGTGCCAAGTCAACCCAAATAAAGCATCAAAGGAGAATACCACTATACTATGCTTTAATATGCTAAAACAACGCATGATTCATCCAAGGCACATTAAGCAATCTCAATTGTTTATGACAAGTCATGCTACAGAAAAGAATACTAAGCATAAATCCAAAACAATATCAAGCATGGCATGACAAAACATAACTTGGTTTAGGGAGTTGGATGCATGAGTGGAACTCATACTTGGTTATGGAGGCTAGCAAAAGACTGGGAGCGACAAACTAAGAGAGCAATAATGGCCATAATCATGCAGAGCGACAAAACATCATTGATCAAAGCATAAAGTGATACTACAAGTTGAAAACTAAAGGATCATAAATGCTATAACATGGTGTGAGCATGTGCCAAGTCAACCCAAATAAAGCATCAAAGGAGAATACCACTATACTATGCTTTAATATGCTAAAACAACGCATGATTCATCCAAGGCACATTAAGAAATCTCAATTGTTTATGACAAGTCATGCTACAGAAAAGAATACTAAGCATAAATCCAAAACAATATCAAGCATGGCATGACAAAACATAAGCCACAGTCAAAAACGAACTCTTTTTACCACATAATCATGAACTTTCCTACTCTTTTCCAAACCAAACCAAACTATTTGAAAACCAATGTATGAAAGAGAGGGTCCAACCAATTTATTCAGCAAACTAGGCAAACAAAAGCAAACGAAAAACCAAAACAAAAACAAAAAAGAAGACGCTCCAAGAACAACACAACTGTGCATGAAACAATAAAAATGAAGTGTTTGGAAGAAACCTGAGATTTTTATTGATGAAGAAGGGGATGCCTTGGGCATCCCCAAGCTTTGACGCTTGTACTTCTTGGATATTTCTTGGGGTGACACGCGTGGCATCCCCAAGCTTGAGCCTTAGTACATCCTTCATCTCATTACTCATTCCTTCCATACACCTGAAAATTTTCCTTCATACAAAACTTCACACAATCTTTATTACCAACATTAGTGTACTCCAGATAAATAAGTCTTAAGGTTCAGTTCTAACACCAATAAACTTCCATTAGAACACTAGCTACTGAAGATCTTCCCTCAAAAATCTCAATTCCCCAAAAGAACTCAAAAAGGAACCAACAAGAAGCAAATGCAAAAAATGGCAGAAATATGTCAAAACAGACCAGCAGGTAAAGACGGAATTTTTAGAAGACCTTATGTTGCTCAAATCAAAAAGTGTTGAACTAACGAAAATTAGATAACAACCTGGGGCAGAAGCACAAAACTTCACGCCTCAAAAAGATGTCCATAGATTTTACACGAATTTTTACGGTGAAGCACAGAAATCTGTTTCGGGACAGCAACTTTCCCAATCATTACTTCTCTCTCATTAGAGGTTACTCTTGGAACAAAAAGCAAATAAAAAGGATAAGGAGCGGTTATTACTGAACTAATAACTTCCAAGATTCATCTAAAACTTTTGGGTTATCTCCCAATAAGTACTTTTCTTTAACGCCTTTAAGTTAGGCATAAGAAGCAAGAAGAATCAAGTGTTCTCAAATGAAGAAGCATTAAAACCAAATTTTGTTTTCATAGGAGAATCAAAAGAAGACTTCTCTCTCTTCTTAGGGAAGTGTTCTATACCTTTCTTGAGTGGGAGTTGATATTTAATGGTGCCTTCTTTCATATCAATAATGGCACCAACGGTTCTAAGAAAAGGTCTTCCCAAAGTAATAGGACAAGACGAATTGCATTCAACATCCAAAACATAGAAATCAACGGGGACATAAGCATTGTTAACCATAATAAGAACATCATTAAGACTCCTCATGAGTTTCTTTTTAGCATTATCATCAAGAGGGACATTCAAATAACAATCTTCAAGTGGAGGCAAATCAAGCATATCATAAATCCTTCTAGGCATAATAGAAACACTACTATCAATATCACATAAAGCTTTGAAATCAAAATCATTCACTTTCATATTAATGATGGGTTCCCAACCATATTCTTGTTTTATAGGAATAGAAGTTTTATGTTTCATCTTTTCTTCTTTAATCTTTATGAGAGCATCAATAATGTGTTTTGTAAAAGCCATGTTCATAGCACTAGCATTAGGACTTTTAGCAAGCTTTTGTAGGAACTTAATAACTTCAGAGATGTTGCAACCATCAAGATCAAAATCAAAATTATCATCTAGAGTAGTAGAACTATTACTAGCCTCAACACTAGTGGTAGTGATAGTAGAAACACTAATGTTTTTAGCAATTTCATCTTCTCTTTCCCACTTAGCATGTAATTCAGCTAATAGTCTAACATTTTCATCAATTCTCACTTGTATGGCATTAGTAGCTGCAAATGGATTATCATTAGTTTCAGGTTTAGCAGCCATTTTATTCGAAGAAGATTGAGCTTTAGCCAAAGATGCTATATTTCTTTCAGCATTAGAGAGTTTTTCCTCAATAGTTTTATTGAAAGCAGTTTGCTTACTAATAAAGTCTTTAAGCATAACTTCAAGTTCAGAGGGAACACTCCTATTATTGTTCTAGGAATTTCCATAAGCATTACCATTGTTGGGAGGATATGGCTTATAATTGTTGTTACCATAATTATTCCTGTAGGCATTGTTGCCAAAATTATTATTTCTTATGAAGTTCACATCAACTTGCTCTTCTTGAGCAACCAAAGAAGCTAAAGGAACATTATTTGGATCAATATGGGCTTTCCCATTAACAAGCATAGACATAATAATATCAATCTTACCACTCAAGGAGGAAGTTTCCTCAACAGAATTCACCTTCTTACCTTGTGGAGCTCTCTCAGTATGCCATTCAGAATATTTAACCATCATATTATCCAGAAGCTTTGTTGCAGCACCCAAAGTAATGGTCATAAAGGTACCTCCAGCAGCAGAATCCAATAGGTTCCTTGAAGAGTAGTAATGATCAATATGGGCTTTCCCATTAACAAGCATAGACAATTTCAGCTTAATAATATCACCATCTACATCCCTATGCTTTTGCATCTCACAAAGTTCAACAAAGTTATTTAGATGGCCAGCAGCATCTTCATTACCAATACCAGAAAATTGTTCTCTCATAACAAGATTGAGCAAAGCAGGTTTTATCTCAAAGAAAGTATCTTCAGACACAGGTGGAGCAATAGGTGTGCTCATAAAATCATTGTTGTAGGTTCTAGTGAAGTCACACAACTTAGTGTTTTCAAGAGTAATAATTTTGTGTGTTTTTGATAAAGAAAACAAACTTGTAAAACTAATTTTTTTGTGTTTTTGATAACAAAACAAGCAAACAAAGCAAAAAGAAACTAAGAAAAATAAAAAATAACAAAGTAAAGAGATTGGTTATGAGGGACTACCCTTGTGAAGATGTCCTTGACTCCCCGGCAACGGCACCAGAAAAGTGCTTGATGGCTCGATGTTGATGTAGAGCTCGTTGGGGAACCCCAAGAGGAAGGATATGATGAGCACAACAGCAAGTTTCCCTCAGTTATGAAACCAAGGTTTAATCGAACCAGTAGGAGCAAGGAAACACCCTAGAGGTGTTGCTAGCTGAGCCTTGGCAGGGCGCACTACCGGTGCTAGTAGCAACGTGGAGACCTGCACAACACAACCACAGAACTTTGTCCCCAACTTGTGATGAGGATGTTAATCTCACCGGTTTTGCTGAAAACAAAGGATTAAACGTATCGAATGGAAAGAAGTAAAAGTTTGCAGAAAGTAAACATAATGAAGTAAACAGTTTATAGATTGTATGTAAAGAAAAAGGACCGGGATCCATATTTCACTAGAGGTGGCTCTCCTTAAGATAGATAACATGCTGAGTGAACAAATTACAGCAGGGCAATTGACAAACATCGAGAAAGCATTACATGCATATACTAATCATCTTGACTCCTTTGGAACTTGATTGGGCATTACAACATTATACATAGACCGCCATCCAACTGCATATATGACTAATAATCCACCTTCAGGTTATCATCCGAACCCCCTCCAGTATTAAGTTGCAAGCAACAGATTATTGCTTTATGAATTATGTGTAATGTCAACAATACGATTGTTCTATGAACAAACAATTGTTATTTTCTCCCTAGTAGCAACAACACATCTAGTACCTTAGATATTTCTGTCACTTCCCCAGATTACCAGAGGCATGAACCCACTATCGAGCATAAATACTAACTCTTGGAGTTGCTAGCATCTACTTGGCCAAGATAGCTACTAACAACGGAAAGCATGCAAGATCACAAATAACAAAGACATGATAGAATCAATAATCAATCTGAAATAGCATCTCAATATCCATCGGATCCCCGCAAACACAACATGCAGAATTACAAATAGATGATCTTGATCATGAACGGAGCTCACAAGATCTAAACATGAAAGCACAAAGGAGGAGAACCAGCCATCTAGCTACTACATGGATCCGTAGTCCAAAGATGAACTACTCACGCATCAGACCGGAGGCTTGCATGATGATGAAGAAGGCCTCCAGGGTGAAATCCCCTTTCCAGCAGGGTGCCGGGAAGAGCTTCAGATCCCTCCCGATCTAGGGATGTAGATGACGGCGGCTATAGACTCTTTAGTGGATTTTTGATCGGGTATTTAGGGTTTTCGTACCGAGGGCAATATATAGGCGGAAGGAGAGGCCGAGGGGGTGCTGGGGTCGGCCAGACCACCCCCTGGCGCGGGCCAGGCCTGGCCGCACGGCCAGGTGGTGTGGCCGGCCCCCAGCCCTTCTCCGTCTCGTATTCTGGCATCTGATGACTTCTGGAAAAATAGGCATTTTCGCTTTTGTCCCGTCCAATTCCGAGAATATTCATTTTCTGACTTTCCTGGAACCAAAAACAGCAGAAAACAGGTAGCTGGCACTGTGGCTCTTGTTAATAGGTTAGTCCAAGAAATCATATGAAAAGTACTCCAAAGTGTGGACAAAACACAAGAAAGTGGATAAAACCAAGCATGGAACATCAAAACTTATAGATGCATTTGCAATGTATCAGGAGGTCAAAGGTAAGTGTTTATGAGTGAAGTCTCTATCACACCCAAAGTTGTCATAGGTCTTCCAGTGAATTGACTGCAAGTGTTGAAATGAGAATGAAGTTTTGATTAAACTGGGTGTATTTAAATAAAACTAAAATGTAAACTTCAGAAATAAAAAGCATAAAAGTAAAGAACGATTCGATTGTTTTGTTGTTTTCCGCATATGACAAAGAAGGCGCGGGGAGATTCAGTTCATGGTGATAGTGACTATGCCAGGTGGACGAATGATAAGTGTAACAATTATAATCTTATAAGTATATGTGTAGGAGAGCAACCCATAATTAGCCGGAACTCCTCTTGGTAGATTTCGTCCCAACTTCAATAATCCTACTAGTCTGTTATCAAAACCATGGTTAGACACTAGACGATTAAGACCCTTCAGGTCGCTTAGCGATTAAGCTCCTTGGATCAGACTAATGCAATAAGCACGGTGGTTCCTCGTTATCCTCGAGTCTACTAGTTTTCCATTGATATCCGCGTGTCACTCGGGGTTCACCAGTCTGCTAGCGAGCAAGATCCTATTTATGTAGAACAAAGCATCATGTTGTCTGGGACCTTAATTGGACAACAAGCATTAGGCATCCCACAGATAGTCAAGCACACATAATATAGTAATTAGAATCAATCACAAGCTAATGGAAAATATATGGAGGCACGCCACATCTCACCAATCCCTTACATCTTCTATGCCCAAGCAACTTACTCACACATGAGAGAAGAAAGCATCATCAATATAATTAAATAAAGGGATTTCTTCTTGATATTACCATGGAGATCCACAATAAGAATAGAAAAGTAATCCGACACAATTCAAGATAGGAAGAAACAATCTCAAACCCTAGTCTTGCAAGGTGAAGATCTCTCTCCCTCTCAAGTACAAGTAATGGCTATGGGGGTGTATTGGCTAGGAGGTAGAAGATCGTGGAGCGAGATGAAGAACATCTTCCCCTTCTTCTTCGGATCTCTTCTTTCTCCCTTCTGGATGGGATGTCGGCTACTGTGTTGTGTTTTCGCGCCTGGTCTCTTCATGGAAGTTGTCCCTTTTGACAAGAAGGAGGCGGCGGCAGCTATACGACGGGAACTATACGACCGGAAAAATGTTCCAGCCGTATAGTTGCTCGTTAAAGCCTCTCTATGCTCCCCTAGATTGCTTCCAAAGAGAGACTTGCTAGTTTTTGCCTGAATATTGTGTTTCGCTAGTTAAAACCTTATGTTGACGTTCAGAACCTAAACACACATTAAAAACCAAGTTTTCTTTGCTACCGAAGTATTAGCGTTAGGTAAAGCTCTAAAACGATCAAATCCAGGAGAAAACCATCAATAAAAACCATCAAAAATGTGTCGAATCTCACAGCTATCAACTCTCCCAAGCTTAGATGTTGCTCGCCCTCGAGTGACAAGGAAATAAGGAAGAATAGCGGAGATTCGAGACTGAAATAAAAGAACTTACAAGTTTGAATTGGTGTTAAATTCTTTTCTTCACAAATCCATGCAATCTTAAACATGGTCATACAAGTATTCACAAGATGGCACTGAGTCCACTTCCTAACCATGTATATCTTGTTAGCAAATAAATCATATGCCCAAGCAAGTGTCAAAAGTTTAGCTAGGAAAGTGAGACAAATTCTTTTGGTGTCCCTCTTTGTTGAGAGATGAAAACTTTTTGCTCTTGTTTCTTATGCTTCATTGATATATGGATAGATTTATTATTAGTGGAGCATATTTTTAAATGCGCTGCGCATATATACATATGCGCCATTGATATATGCTTATCAATGGCGCATATAAAATATGCGCCATTAATTTTCTCCGCACCAATAGCGCATCTTCTTAAATATGTGTCATTGATAATTTGTGGGCCCCACCTAAACCCTACCACTCAGAAAGATGGCAGGATTATCAATGGCGCATATTAAAGATGTGCCACTGATATTTTTTTATTTTTGTTTTCTTTAGCTATGCGCCACTGAATTGCTGCTGCAACTTTTAGATTGATTGATCGATCAAGCTAGCTCCTAGATAATTAAGCTAGCTATATATATACGACGACAAGGATTCTTGGTTGAATTACAAACGCACGTGTGCGTGCTACTTGGATTAGTGCATAGCTACCCTATCCATGAAACATCGATTTAATTATCCATGTAAATGCAGACTGAAGTGCAGTACAACTTTAGAGTTGGATGTACTCACCGATGAATTTTAAAATTAATTAAAAAAAGGAAAAAGGAAATCACAGTTACAGGGAGAACTGGGCCAGGCCCCATAGCTGAAGTTGGTCAACGTGTTGCCTAAAAAGCCCAGCCCGTAAGAAAGATCACGATCGACATCTGGAGTTGATCCTGTACCGAACCAAACTTCCCCCCATGCAGAGAACCCTAGCCGCATTTCCCCCACCTGACGACCAGAGCCATGGCGGCGCGTCGGGCTTGCTCGCCGGCGCGCGCGTGCATCGGTATCCCGGTGCGCGGCGCTCCGTCGAGCTCGCCTGACGGCCTCGCGCTCGTGGCCGAGCGCAGCTGCTGCACGCTGGCGAGCGGACGCCGTCCACGATGACGCGAAGGCGGCGAGGCGCAGCTTGGGCGAGGCCAGTTGCCGCGAGATCCGGATGTGATCTGTTTGCCCTCATCCTCCTGCGCCACAGAAGGCCGGCGCAGCGCCTCTGCTCTGTCGTCATGGTATCCTCCGACGTCCTCGCCGTGGGTGAGAAACCCCTCTCCCTCTCCCTCTCTCACTCTGCCCCCATAGAATGAACACACCATGATGTTCTCTGTTTAGTTGTGCTGCATAAGAGATTGGGATACCATGTGTTCATCTGATTTATGCCATTACTTTTGCGCGTCGTTGATTGATTAGCGCCATTCAAGGTTAAGTTAGTTGGTCTCTGTACAAGGAGGTTCGGATGCAGCAGGTGTAATTTCGATTTGAGGTTTTGGATGCACATGGGTATGAGTAGTAGCTTAATCAATTTTGTTAGTACAATATTGAATACTAGTTCGACTAGGGTCGTGATGGTAGTAATTAGAAGTATTGCATGTAACCGCAGTCCACCTAGGACTGAACCAAAACTTGTACAATCTACCCATGTTTTCAGAGAGAGAGGAACTAATCATTGCCAAGTTGAAACCTAAATAGGGAGTTGCTTTGTCAAGTTGAAACCTAATGAAGGAGTTCTTTTGTCAACTCCAAACTTGGTTGCGGTATATCTTAGGACATTTGCTGGATTTAACCGCAAAATTAGCATTGTACGAATGAGCGGATCATATCTAGTCTAAATTAAGATGTTCCTGTCAAACAATTTCATTGGTGACTAGCTTATTTTTGTGCTTCTGTTGCAACAACATACTGACCCGTGATTCTCGGCAGGGCTGATATACATAGTGTTGATGAAGAATGTACCCTGAGTCAGTATATATGCGCCACTGAATGTACCCTGAATGCTGACATATATTTATTTTTGTTTTCTGTAGCTATGACAATTACTGTTTTTGTTTTATGACATCATATACTCCTTTGCCTCTGTTTTGTTTTCTGTAGCTTTCCTAGGTGAAGAGAGGAAGGAGATGAAGACCTTGATCGCGCCCCCGGTCTTGCTCACCGTCATTGCGGTTGCACTCTACTTGATCATATAGTTTAGGGCTGGTGACCACTTTATTTGTGTAATGTGAGATGATATCAACTTGTATCCTCCAACACTTGTGTAAATAATTCAGCCACATGTCACTATATCAGGTTCTAATTGATTTGATGACTATAATTGTGTTTGTAATATCTCTGTTTCAATAAACTATGTAGAATGCATCATTTGTACTACTTTCTACAGCTATTTTTCTATAATACCTTGTATACCTGTATAATATACAGTATAATACTAGTAACAATGTCAGGGAAGAGCTGTATTGAGTTATCTTGTTATAAATATCAGTGGCGCATCTAATTTACCAGTGGCGCATATGTTATCCGTGGCGCATGATGTAAAAATGCTCCACTAGTAAAATATCAATGGCGCATATTGAAGATGCGCCACTGGTTGTCTCATTATCTATGACGCATATTTGATATGCGCCATTGATACTTAATTATCAGTGGCGCAACAGTAGTGGCGCATTCCATATGCGTCACTGTTAGCAAAAAATATGCTCCACTGATAAGTAATTCTCCACTAGCGTAAATACTTGACGTCCATAAGCTTGGAACCGTCAACAGATTGCATAATAGGTAATATAATATTTAATGCATGGGCAAGGTGGGTTACCAATCCACCAATGCGGATATCACCTTTCGTCTTGTTGCTTTGGTGGCGAAAGTGCTGGATGAGTAGAGCTGCATGATTGGGGCTTTGCGGTGAAGTGGGAAAGAGAGCCTTGGTGATCATTGCCATGTCCGCATTGGCCATGGAACCGGTATCACCTCTTCCCAATAGTGTGTTGGCGAGGAACAAGGCGTAGTAGCGAATTGTTGGGTTCTGAATGGTGGACATCTTCTTCTGGTAGAATTCGGTGCCATCATTAACAGAAATAGCCTCCCAAGTTTCGCCACTTGTGATGCTATAGAGGTTAGTAACAGTTGACTCCCCAACGCGAGGGAAGCCGAAAGCATCACAAAATTGTTCAAAAGTTATTTCATAGTGCTGCTGGTTCATGGTGAAGCTTACCGTGCACACATTACCATTCTCCCTGTGGTCATCGTAGAAGGAGGCAAGAAACTCATAGGTAAGCTCGACGTAGGTGTCATGGCTTGCATAGGTGAGTACTGTTAGCGCGACCTTGTTACACATGAGGTTGAAGTCCGCCTTCAACCCCGACACGGTGAGAAAGCTATGGTCGGCCCAACGTGTGGGCAGCACCCTCCTCGATGAAACTATGGCCAACTTGGGGTCGCGCTCGGCTCGGGACCCCGAGCCCTCGCCACGTTGGCGCTTGCTCTTGCGAAAGATGTTACCGATTTTGTTAATCTTGATGCACTGAAAAATTTCACCATAAAACCTTAGGCATATAGTTTCTACATGATATACGAACGATCCTATGTGGAAAAATTCAATCCTAATGTGAGAAATCAATAGAAAAAACAAAATAAGCTTGAGTTCATCCACTAGATCAATGTGAGTGTTTCAACTATAGAAATCTGAAAAATAAAGTATGGATAGGGAGAGAAACATACCGATCTTTTGATTCTCCCACTCAAACGAACGAAATCCACGAAGAATCAAGAGTTCTAGGTGGGTTTTGAGAGGTTTGGAGAGAGAATATGAGAGAAAAAGTGAGGAAGGTGGAGAAACCTAGCCGCCCTAACCCAATTTTGTGGTCACGCTGAACTATATGGCCGAAACTGTACGGGCGCGATATGTTGTTTTTCCCGTATAGTTGCGGCGGAGCCGCCAACTAGGGTTTCTTTATGTAGAACATAGCTATACGGACACAATTATACGGCCGGATTGTCGTCGGATTGATGACTGGTACGCCATGAGGGGGTCCTCGAGGCGTTTGGAATAGAGGGGTGTGAGGCGTACGGTGTTCCAGGATGGTGAGCACACAAGTTTACCCAGGTTCGACTCCGCCGGCTTTGGACGGATCCTACTCCTGCTAGCAATCCAGTAATACGGCAGAGCCGGAATATAGGTTACAAGGGCTTCGCCTGTGCGAGTTGAGATTGTAGACTATTGTTAGGGGTTCCCTAAAGGCTTTCCCTAGGACGGCTTATATAGATATCCGGCCTAGGGTTTACAGGAGAGATCCATCCGGCTACGACTAGGAGTCGGTTACAGAGTACATCTTAAACTACAAGTAACACTATGGGCCTATGTCGGTAAGTCTTTTGGGCCTTCCCGTAGCCGGATTGGACTCCGTCTCTTCTCCTTGACTGGGCCGCCCGTGAAGCAAAGCTCTAACCTGAAGTGGGACACCCTGGTCAGTGAGGCATAGTGAGGATACCCGAAAAGTACATCCCCAACAGCAGCCCCTAGAAGCCTCCATGATCCAAAGTAGGATTTCATCATCGTCTAGCTTGATCTTCGGCTTGTTGAATCGTGAAGGGTTCCTGAAACTTCAAAAAAGAAAGGAGTAGATCCGAGTCTTAAATGAACCGGACCTATGAATATGTTATTCGGGTTTCTAGCTCGAAATTCAAACTAAGCCAGAACTTGGTCTCTGACATAACCTGACACTAGTCATGGTCAAGTCACGTCACTGACAGACATTTTCTGTCAGCACGACCGTTGGTGGGTCCGCCTTTCGCGGAACCGAGGTGTTGTTTCAATGTGTGCGTGGAGATCGAGGCGGCGTAATCATCGTGCGGAAGTTTCCCAGTTCCTTCCATGGCGTGTGGCATGTTCACTGTAGCGTTTACACGAATCTTGACGCGGCTAGAGGATATAAGTGGTGAGGATCTCTTTCCCCATCTTCTTCACCAGCACTTGCGCCGTTTCCTTCTCCCCTACGCCTCCCCACGAACCTAGAGATCCTCTGCTCCCCAAAAAACCTCCAGCGCCGCCCATCCAAGGTCACCGGCGCACAAAAAATGGCTTCAGCATCATCCTCCGGTACGACAGCGACGGCAGCGATGGCAGCGACGGCGGAGAAGGAGAGCAATCGCGGGGTATGGATCCCATGCGTTCTAGACAACGAGAAGCTCCGTGTCATGGAAGAATAAGGGCTCCTCCATGCCGGCGACTAGCGGAGCGGCTTCAGTGAAATGATCCCCAACCCTCGCGACGGCGAGCGAGTTCACTTCGGCACTCACCTCGACAGAGGTTTGAGCTTTCCTCCCTCGGATTTCTTCTCCGAGGTTATAGATCACTATGGATTTCAACTCCGTCATCCCCCGAACTCTCTCTTAGAGATGAGCGCGTACGCATCTTTGTACGAGGGGTATCTCGGCATTAGGCCGAGCCTTATTCTCTTCCGGTATTACTTTCATGTCCGGAGAAATTCCATTACTTCTGGTAATCCTTATATTACCGCTAATATTAGTTTTTCGGTTAGGCAAGAGCGCGTCTATCCTCGGATTATGGCCAGTGAGTCGGTCAAGCAATGGACGTCCACTTTTTTCTATCATAAGGACATTCCCGCTCCCGGCAAAGCTACTGCTTTGCCGGCTTTCATCGATGGTGCCACCACGCCCCAAGAGTCCTGGGACGCAGATGCACCGGCTCTCAGTGACAATCTGCTTCTAGCCAAGAGGCGGATCGAGTATTTGATGAAGCACAAGGGCCTAAAAGGGTCCGATTTAGTTCACTGATGGGTGGCACGCTGGATCCAGCCTCTTCAACATCATGGAGATCAACTGATGCACTCCATCACATCGTTGAAGAAAGATTCCCTCCGAATCAGCCCCAAGGCCTACTCAGCAAAAGATTATGTATGCCAAATCAAGTGGCTGATAAGGGAGCGAATTGAGAGGAAGATTCTGGAGCTGTCCTTGGACATGCATACGTCGGAAGATGCCGTAGTGCCGGTAAGCTTCCAGCAACAACTTGTATTATGTGCTCATATTTCTATTATTTTGCAATACTAAGATATCTCTTCTTTTCAGCTTGCCGACCTCCCCGAGTCGGAGCTTTCTCCGGTCGAGGGATATCCTCCTGAGTTTTCTCAGGATGAGGGAGAGTTGGTTCCACTGCCGGATGTTATTCCTCGGAAGAGCAAAGCTCCAACAGTCTCTATTGGCACAAAGGAAATGCCTGTTGTGAAGAGGTAATCTTTCCTCACAAGGTCTTTGTACTATATGTCTTAATTCTTTCTGAGATGTAATGTTTTCTGTTCTATTACCTTCTCAGAGCTAAACAGCTCACCAAGGGCAAAGGGAAAGGGGTTGCCTCGAAGCCTCTATGCCAGTCGAAGATGAACTTGGTTTCTCCTGCCATGGCTCCTCCGACTCCTACCCCTCAGCCTTCTACAGCGCCGAAGATTACTCCATCTCCGACCATTGCAGAAGATCCGGCTCAATCAGCAGAGCTAGTGATCCTCTGATCACAGACTGACGTCACCATGGGTGACTCAGGTTTTGATAAGGGTGAACCCTCGTCGGGTAATGATCCCTCGATAGAGGTCTTCGCTGGCAATCTCCTAAGCAATCTAGGACTTGCCAAACTTGGCCTTTCTCGGAAATCTGCGGAAGAAATCCAGCGGCTGGCCCGCCAATGCTTAGAAATACGGACCATTACTGCCAAAAAAGAAGCACAAGAAGCGGAGGACATTAAGTACTCCGAACTTCTTGAACAAGTCTGCCTTCGCGACGAGAGGCTGAGAACCAGTGAGCTTCCAACTCTGCCAGTGATCCCGCTCACTCTCGCCGAGAAGGTTACCACAGAAGTAAACATGAGTTTGAGCAAACTCACTCATGAACAACATGTAAGTCGGAATTCCAACTCACGTTTTACTTTATTTCATATCATATATCATATCCTCTAGCCCCCAAGCATGAAGTTGGATAGTCAATCCAGATTTATGCTTTCTTAGGATGCCAAAGAATGGACTAGTGTAGCCCCCAAGGCTCGTGCTGATATTAGCAAAAATATTGGCCCGAGTCTTTAGTAGACTTCTGACTCTAGGTATTCTGACTTACAGAAAGTTAATTCATATAACCAGGAATTATTGAAGAATATTTGTAACAAGCGGAGAGAGATCAGAGCTCTGACTTGAAAATGCTCAACTGAAAGTATCCAGGGATGAGGTTGAAGGTAAACATTCTAGATCTCAAACCTTGCCTTTTATTTCATAGTCGAATTTTTGTTCAACTTCTGTTCTTTTGACTTCAACACTAGTGAAACAATCATGTGCTATGACCGAGGAGGCCGAGAATCTGAATACCCTGGAGGTGGAAAACAAGGACCTCCGCCAAGAGATGAATAAGCTTAAGGCGGATCATGAGAAGAGCATTGCTCACGTTCTCGAGTCCTCCTCCATGGCTACCGAGGAGCGCGATCATAAGATTGCGCTCCAGGATAATAAAATCTCGGATCTCAGCAATGACTTGTTCAGAGAGAGGGATATTACTGAGGCACTCCGAGAAGACCAAAGTCGACGATGTCATCTTTGGTATGTTTCCTTCTTTCTAACTTGTCCGCATCTTCTGACTCTTTGGAGTCCAGATTTATTTGATTAACCCCTTTGCATTACATGCGCAGGTCCTTTGAACTTACTGGACTCAGCCTCTGCCGAATCTTGCACCAGCCGGCTTACTCAAGTCGATGATTTGCTGCATGAATTTCGCCAATCCATCGAATATATTGGCAAAGTTCTCAAGGTTCCGGACATGCATAGCATGTCCGACTTTGAAGTGCAAGATAAGGCCAAGGAGATGCCCTAGCTCATCCAGGACTGGAACATGTCCTACACGTGAACCGCAGCGCAGAACGCTCTCACTATGGTCATGAGCCACCATGGAAGCATGGAGATCTAGCAAGTGACCAGAGGGTATTCTACTATGGACGAAGACGGCCAGAAGCAGGACATCAAAGCCATTATGGACTCCTGTGCCGGATATGGGTGCCATGTAGCTGACTTGACCAGCTACGATACTCCCTTCTTCACTCGCGTAGAGACGACGCCTCCGCCCACCGAAGAAACTGGTGAAGCTTCCGACAATGCACAAACCATCTCGGATTTGAACGTCTTGGAAAGATACTGAAGCGAGGCTGATGTTTCTAGCGAGCCGGCAACTCCTTCTTCCCCTGCATCGTAGAGCATCAGAACAAACATTGTATTATTCTAAAAACAATCCGGGTTGTAAATAAGTAGTATGATACTTTTTGCTAGTGCTAAGTTTAAATATATCTATTTAGCACTTTTGGCTTTATAATTTTCGTGCCTGAAATATTTTCATAAGCACTTATTTTTTTGTCTGTTCTTGTCGTTTATCTGCCTTTCCGCCTCGACCCTTTCATGAGCCGGCCAACATTTAGCACGGAAACTTTGCCGAGCAATAGAGATTAATTGATAAACCAGTTTAAACTCGGAAACAAAGTCGCCTTCCAGTACCAACAATTCACTACTCGGAAAATGCCCGCATCTGGCAATCAGACAAATAACCAGAGCACAGACTATAAGATTTAGATTTATACCCAAAGGTAGCAATCTAGACCAGAACAAACATGAGCATAAAGTACTTTCAAGTATTCTGGGATTTTCGACTATGACATGGTCATTCGGAAATAAGATGGTAAAAAACTTCTCAGAATTTTTTTGAGGCAACCAACACTTTATTTCTCATTAAACATGTACACATATATGATTAGAAAGAAAAATAAACTAAGAATAAAAGGGACGTAGTTGAGCAATATTCCATGGTCTGTCTAATTCATCCGGGTCTGTACTGCCTCCAGCTCTCTTACTTTTCTTAGTAGCAGGTCTTTCTTCGACTGGCCGCATATCAGTTAGGTAGTAAGAACCATTATGCATTACTCGACTAACTAAAAATGACCCTTCCCATATTGGGGAAAGTTTGTGCTTTCTTTGTTGCACAAGTTGGAGAACCAAATCGCCCTTATTAAAAGACCGGTTTCTGACTCTCTGGCTATGATATTTGCATAACTTTTGCTGATAGGCTGTTGATCTCATCTCAGCAACGACGCGCACTTCTTCGACTAAGTCGAGATCATTTTGTCGTGAAATTTCGGCATCCTCTTCAATATACGTGGCAACTCTAGGAGAAGTGTGAATCAAATCACTAGGAAGAACTGCTTCTGCGCCATAGACCAAGAAGAAAGGTGTGTATCCGGTTAACCTGTTTGGAGTTGTTCATAAACTCCATATGATAGAAGGTAATTCCTCTGCCCAAGCCCCCGTAGCACGTCGTAGTGGTGCTTCGAGTCTTGGTTTTAGGTCTTGTGGGATTAAACCATTTGCTCTTTCGACTTGTCCATTATCTTGTGGATGTGCGACTGGCGCAATGTCAAGCGGATATTTTGTTCATTGCAGAATTCGGCAAGCTCTCCCATAGAGAAATTACTCCTGTTGTCTGTGATAATGCTATGCGGATAACCGTATCGGATTATGACATCCTCGACAAATCTTCTGGCTGTTGCTCCATCACAACTAGTGACGGGTTTAGCCTCAATCCGTTTTGTGAATTTATCCACCATAACTAAGAGATGACTAAATCCACTTGGAGCCCGTTTAAATGGTCCTACCATGTCAAGCCCCCAGATCGTGAAAGGCCATGTTATAGGTATTGTTTGCAGCTGATCAGCCGGAACATGAGCTTGTTTGGCGTATTTTTGGTAGCCCTTACACGTCTTGACCAGCCGTTCGGCATCTGCCTTGGCTGTAAGCCAGAAAAACCGTGTCAGAAAACTTTTGCCACTAGAGATTTGGCTGCAGCGTGGTGACCACACTCGCCTTCGTGGATCTCTCATAAGATTCCCACTCCTTCTTCCGGAGATACACAACGCTGAATGACCCCAGACACACTCCGCTTATAGAGCTCACCACTAATTATAGTGTAGGCTTTTGCTCGTCGGACGATCTATTGGCTCAGAAATTCATCTTCGGGTAATTTTCCATCTACCAAGTAATCAAGGTAGGATTGAGTCCAGCTGGAAATAACAGCCAGAACTGCTACTAAATGTGATTCAGATTTGGTCAGATATTCCTCGTCCACTCCTTTTATAGAGGGAACCTTGAGGTGCTCTAAAAAAGCGCCATCTAGAACCTTTTTCTAGGCAGAGCCTATTCGAGATAGTGCATCTGCTTCCTCATTTTCTGTTCAAGGGATGTGTTGAACTTCAAATCCATCAAACGATTTAGATAATTTATCCATGACAGCTCTATATGCTGCCATGTGTTTATTCACATTACAGATATCTGACACTTGTTGAGCAACAAGATCCGAATCTCCATAACACATTAAACATCGGATGCCGATATCCTTAGCAATCCGGATTCCATGTAGTAGTGCTTCATACTCGGCAATGTTATTCGTTGTCGTGAAGTGGATCTGCAGTACATAGAAACGTTTATCTCCCTGGGGTGATTTGAGTACCACGCCAGCCCCGAGCCCCCGAGCGCCTTAGACCCGCCAAAATGCAAGGTCCAGCACTCTGACTCTGGTAGGGTCATATTCTCCGTTGTCTCTGTCCAATCAGCGACACAGTCAGTGAGGATTTGGGATTTGATTGTTGTACGAGGTTTGTACTCAATGTCAAAAGCTGAAAGCTCTATGCCCCATTTTGTGACGTGTCATGTGGCATCACTGTTGTTGATTATGTATCTCATGGGAGCTGTGCTCACCACGGTAATTGGATGTTCCTGAAAATAATGTTGCAACTTACGAGATGCTAAGAACACACCGTAAGCCAGCTTTTGATAGGGCGGGTATCGCTGCTTTGATTCAGTTAAGACCTCGCTGAGATAGTAAGTCGGATGCTGCACTAGGTGTTCCTGATTTTCCTATGGTCTTGTAACATCCCAAAACTTTAATCCAAGGTTATTAAGATCCAAATCATCAAAATTAGGGTTAACAAAAACTTTTTCAATTGAAATTATCAAAACATTCATATGTGTGTGCATTTAAAAATAGGAGTTGTTTGAATTGCCATGTTTAAGTGATCCATTGCTTGTAAAATGATTCTTAGGTGAAATAAACATCATCTAGATCATCCCCAAACAAATCCCAAAGAAAAACAAATCAAAATGAATAAAAGAAGCAAATGGTCATTTGTGCCATTTTAATCAGCATGCCTACTTTGGCTATTCCTAGTACTCAAAACCTAATAGAAACAATTATGGATCTTTTCACCCCTTGATAGTACACATAATGTTGTACCAAGGCCCACCTTGTGATCTGCCAAAAACATTCAAACACTATATTTAAATGGCATTTGAAAATTGAATCTATTTCATATGGGAAGATCCCACTATTTCAAAAACCACTCAAATGAGCTCAAATTTCAAAACCCAAGCACACACAGAGTCTCAAGCTTATGGCTAGCACACCCACCAAAAATCTTTTCAAAATTCCAAACTACGTTTCTTGCGGCCATTTCATCAAACACATAGCATGCAGGAATTACACCTAATATCTAGCTTACTATTCTGAACAGGGTTTTGCACCGAATTCTCCTCAAAACACTCCCTCTATCTCCAAATGATCTAACCATGTCATTATCACCCCCTCCCCTATCCCCTAGTGGTCATGCCATGCCGAGCACATGCTGGCCGGCCGACCATGCCACCACCGCAGCAGACCATCTCGCCCCCTCTCACCATGTCTAGCAGCTAGCTCACACCTCACCGCCACTCTCTGTCCCATCCCCGAGCCAGGCCAAGCCCTGGACCACCGAGGAACCACCGCGCCCAGTGCGTCTGTACCATGCCAAGCACGCGCCAGAGCGCTGCGCCCGACACCCGTGCACACGCTGCCCCTCGACCGCAACCTGTGTCCACCGCTTCGCCACGACCCAGGGAGCACGCCGGACATGCCCGTTCGCCGCCCAATGCACCACAGCCACCGCTCGCCGTGGACACCGCCGTCTCTGCCGCTCAGAGCGCCAGCACCGCCCGACCGCATACCACCGCTCCTACTCCCGCATTGATCATGTAGAACACCGCCAGGAGACCAGCGACCGTCCCCTACCTCGAGCCTCGCCGCTAGCACGTTGTGCAGCCCTCGCCGGAGCCACTCGCCCATGCCTCTCGGTCTCGTCGTCGTCCTCTAAATAGAGGCCACCCCCAGCCATTCTCTGCACACCACTCACCTCCCCTCACCTCACTGGACCTTCCCCACTTCACCCCGGAACAAGGCGAGCAGCCGTTCGCCGGAATTGCATCGGAGCAGGCCGCCTTTGCAGGAGAAGGACGCCGCTGATTGCGACCACCTCCGGAGCTGCATCGACCGTCCCTGAGCTCGCCGTCGACCACCAGTCCGTTTGCCCGGCTCGCCGTCGTTGCTGGAGCCCTGGTACGCCCCCTGAGCACCCCCACTGAGCCGTTAGGGTTAGAGTTCGTCGGTGACAGGTCCGTTGTCGACGACAATCCCTAGCCATTGATCCCCGTTCTAATCCAACGACCCACATCGCCCCGTACCGCTTCGCGCATTATGAGCCTCTGACCGGTGGACCCCCCTGTCAGCTAAACCCCGCGCCGTGGAGTGTCACTGGGCCGGCCCGTTAGCGTTCCCGCGCAACCCAGTTAGGTTGAATTAGGATTTTTCAATTTTAGTTAAACCTAGTTTTGTCCCTTAGTTTAAAATTCAATTCAGAGAGATTTACAAATCCAAATGGAGTGATTCGAATTTTGTTAGAAAACTACTGAATAGATCTACCAAAGCCCGTTGGATTTAATTCAATTAGAGTTAGCGATCTCTCCTAGTAAAAATAACAAGACAGAAGCATTTGCACCTTGCCACATTTTTATAAAATCAACCATGATAGCTTTTGAGTTGATTCCAACTCTCAAAAATCACATTTAACCATACCTATCTGAATATGTAATAATATTAATGTTTACATGAAGTGATTTTGGACTAGTACCAAAATAATGCAATATAGACATTTCTAGTCACTTTAAATCATTAAATAATGAACTTTAAACAAAGTAATTATGAACCAACCCTTAAATTACATTCCCACATGTTAAGATATGTGGTGATGACATGTGTCCATATGATCCCATATTTTAATTGGTGAATATTAAATCTTAGTTAATTTTCAATGAGTAGAAATTACTTTTCTTAAATAAAAAGAATGAAACTAGTTAATAAAACTTGTGATGCTTGTGATGATAATAGATCATCAAATGTATGCCTTAGAGTGCTAATTAGACTAGTTAAGTATTGTTTGGTGATTGGGTATACCATATGTATTTATAGAAGATAGTACCGACCAAGCTTACGAGGAGGAGGAGTTCTACCAAGAGGAGGAAGACAACTTCAACCACTGCACCAACCAAGGCAAGATACTATTACCAAGCTAACCCTTGCAAGCTACTATTAGCAAGCTAGGATTAAACTGGATGGTTCAGCAAAGATGCTCTAGGCATGCTTTGGTTAAACTACTTTGACTATTCTTTACCCCAAATAATAATTTCAAGCTTTACTTCCTTTACTTTACACAAAGTCCCTTACTTGTTTTGAAGGTAGCATAAAGAGTATAAAACTTGACCTATTTTCGATAACTTTAGATGTCATTCTATGGCATGAGATTGATCCCATTTTTCCACCTTAGTGAACACTCTTAACTTAGTAGTTTAGAGTAGATAAAAACTTGAGTCACTTAGATGGGAACACTTGGTGAAAATGAATTATGAAAACCTTGGAATGATGAGTCATTCTATTGAGATGTTTTGACATGTGTTGAGAAACACAAATGGTTTATGATGATGAAAATGTTGAGGCATGAGCCTTAGCCCTTTTATAAAATTGATGGTTGGATTCGGATGTGATACCATTCCAAATTTACCGTACAACCATAATACCTGAATTGGGTAAGGCTTAGCCGGAAGTTTATATGCCTTAGTATTAGTTCCCTTGCGGGAGAGGTTTGAGCTGAGGCTACCTCTCAATGTTGTCCAGCTATGCAGTGCCCAAGATGACAGATGGTCATGGTTGGGAGGCCATGCTCATAGAAGAGGGGCTTATACTAGGGTGTGTAAAGGAAAGGTTATGTCTGATTATCTGCATACTAAGTATGATGATTCAGGGTTATCCCTGATAGATGTATCGAATCTTGTGGTGAAAGTGTACCACCTCTGGAGAGTGTCAAACTATTCGAATAGCCGCGTCCGCGGTTATGGAAAATTGGAATGGCCATACTGTTTCGTTGTCAGATGTTTTCAAAATAACTTATGAAAGGAATGATGATCTTGACTTGACCACAACAGGGTTGTGTTGATGACCATAGCTTCCCAACTTAAGTGATTCTAGAACTTTATTTTACCTTTCTTTGTTTCAAAACTCAGCTTAGGTTTCAAACTTAACGTTATAGTAAACATAGAGTTAGCACTTTAACTTAAAATCATACTACTTGTTAGTGGTAGTTTGTGAGTACTTAAAGAGTACTCATGGCTTTTGTCCCTGGCTATTCTCATGGCCAGACTATGAAGGAGACTATCAAGTTGATGGCCAGCAGGACGGCTATGATAACTAGGACTATCTGCCTTCGTCAGCATTGCCTGTGCCCCTGAAGATGGACCCCACCGCTACGCTTATCTTTTATTTCCACTGCTTGTTGTATTAAGACTGGATCATGAGATCCTTATTTGTGTAAGACCTTATGTATGGTTTGTAATGGATGATGTGCTGTGATATCCAATCTGTTATGTCTCGCAAAAATGGTAATCCTGGGATTGCGAGGTATGGCATAATGGGCATCTGGGATTAAAAATCCGGGTGTTGACAAGTTGGTATCAGAGCACAATCCTGACCATAGGAGACCCTAGTTAGAATGGACGTCCGAACCAAAAACCTAATTTCCAAACCAAAGTGAGTATTTTTGAAAAACTATTTCCTCTCTTATCCTTGGGAATACATTCTTTCTCAAAAATTCATGTCCTCAAATTCTTACATTACTACTTAAAAATTGACACACTTGATCACTTCACTAATTTGCTCATCCTTAATTCTTGTAGATGGAGACTCAGTTCAGCAAGTTCTACCAGTTGGGAAACGGAGGTCAACTGATCTTCGAGAGGGATCTGGATTCACTGTCGGAGTTACTAGGATGCCCACATCTGGAGTTTCTTGGAGCTCAACTTCCAGGACCCCCAGGAAGAGATTTATAGTGGCTAGTCACCACTGATCTTAGATGAAGCATAGAAGCACCAACATCCGGGAGAATCCAGTTCTCCGTGAGAGAGAACAACTGCCTAGATGGATTAGCCAAGGCAATGTATGAAGCTCTCGCACGTCTATGTTCCCTTAGTGTCAACCAACTCCAGGGAACCCGTTTTGCTCACTATGCAAGACGTGACTTCATGGGAATGCCGATGGAGATGCCAAGTCACCTAGAGTTGAGGCGTCAAGTGGAGAATCTTGACTTCTTACTGCATGACAGACAGCAGGAACTAGACAATGGTAGAGAGTTAGCCAACCAGAACCGTGCCATTGCCGACCAGAAGGCCCAGACTTTCACACTGCTCGTCCAAGATCGCCAGTCTCGTCGCCGCCAGCGTGCAAATAAGGATCGCACCATCGCCCGTCTTTGCAAGAAGGTGGCCGACCTCGAGAAGACCGTCAAGGAGCAAGAAGCTTAGCTTGCCGCAAAGGAAGAAGAAGAGGAGGGTGAAGACATCCAGGGAGACATGGATTCTTACCTCAGCAATGATGATGACTTCCTGGAGGATGATGATGTGGACTTCTACACTGACAATGAGGACTCCGACTTCATCGACGATGAGTAGATGCACTAGAGCACTGTCGTAGCATGAGATGTATCGGTCCCACTGTATCGTAGCTTGCAGAATGGTTCTTCAAACCATCTGTTTTTCCTTTGATTGTTGTGGTGTGTGTTGTATCATGTGCTTGTTTGCATGAATGAAATCAAGTTAGTTGCAAAACCTGAGTCAAACTCAAAGTTTTAGCTTTGAAAACCAAAACCATGAACTTTAGAACTTTCCCTCTTACCCCTTTATCTACCTCAATCTTCACATGACTCGTGGAAACCAAGGAGGGAGCAGCTCGTCGCAAGACCCAATGCTGCAAATCTTGTAGGATCTCATCCCAGACAAAGAAGCAAGCAGGGCAGAACGTCAAGCCAACTTAGCAACATTGCAGCAGATCGCCCAGATGGCTCTCAACAACCAGAATCATGGAAACCAGGATCACCATGGGTCCAAACTCAAAAACTTCCAGAATACCAATCCCCTAATCTTCAACCAGGCTAAAAACCCACTAGATGCAGATGACTGGCTCCAGACAATGGAAAACAACTTAGAAGTTGCAGGAATTGATGACAACGAGAAAGTTCTCTTCGCCACCCACTATCTGGCGGGAGATGCAAGATCTTGGTGGACTAGTATCCGCAATATGAACCATGGTCAAGTGATGACATGGAAATCTTTCAAAACAAAGTTCAGCCACACCCACGTGCCGCAAGGTCTAGTCACCAGACTAAGAGATGAATTTCGTGACTTTAAGCAAGGCAGAATGACTATGGTGGAATACCATGACAGATTCCTGTCGCTTGCAAGATATGCCCCTGATGAGATCAACACAGAGGTGAAGAAGAAGGAGAGATTCCTGAACGGACTGCATGATGAGATGCAGACTGTCCTCGTCAACATCCGTTTCGAGGATCTCGAAGAGCTAGTCGACTCTGCCATCCAGATGGAAGGGAAGATTAATCAGGCAAACGACAACCGCAAACGTCGTATGATGCAGCAATCAGGATCTAGCAGTCATCATAAGTACCATCCCAACCCCTCACCGGGATATGCACCAAGGAACAATCGACCTCCAATGTCTCGCCCAAGCTACCCCAACCATAGCGGAGGAAATGCGAAGTCCGGAGGAAACAATCACAACTCCGGCAATGCCAACAATTTCAACCGTGCCCCTCCCAAGAGCAACAACAACAACACTGCACCCAGAACTGGCAGCAATGTTGTGCCTGTCGCAGCAAAGGACAAGTCCTAGATCACTTGTTTCGAGTGTGGAGTGAAGGGTCACTACTCCAATGAGTGTCCCAAGAAGGCTGCTACAACTGCCAATGTGAATGCCCCAGCTCAATAGCAGTGTCGTGTTCAACCAGGGAGAAGATTTTCCCCAGGGAACCCTCACAACTTTCAACGGTCGTCTCTTCCACATGAACGCCGAAGAAGCCCAAGAAGCGCCAGATGTAGTGCTGGGTATGTTTTCTGTCAACTCAGTTTTAGCAAGAGTATTGTTTGATTTGGGAGCATCGCATTCATTTGTCACCGAAGAATTTGCATGCACTAGTAAGATTCACCCAACCAACCTGAAGCATGTCATGATAGTTCAAATCCCCGGATCAACTACAAAAGCTAGAAAAATTTGCAAAGCTGTACCTATCAGAATACATGGGATAGATTTTTATGCCAACCTTATAGTACTTGGAACAAAAGGATTGGAAGTAGTACTAGGTATGGACTGGATGTCAAGGCATAAAGGACTGATAGACTGTGCTAAGAAAGCCATCACCATGACCAGTAGTTCTGGAGTAACAGTAGATCATATATCTGAAACCTTACCTCGCCAATTCAAGTGCAACAAGAGTCTAGCCCTACCCACCATAGACCAAGTAAGAGTAGTCTGTGAATACCCCGACGGATTCCCAGATGAATTGCCAGGTATGCCCCAGGATAGGGATATTGAGTTCATTATCAAGCTAATCCCCGGAATTGGACCCATAGCCCAGAGACCCTATAGCATGAACCCCTCAGAGTTAGTTGAGTTGAAGAAGCAGTTAGATGCCATGTTAGCAACAAGCTTCATTCAGCCAAGCGCTTCGCCATGGAGATCACCAGTGTTATTCGTCGACAAGAAAGATGGAGGCAACTGTCTGTGTACAGATTATAGAAAGTTGAATGACGTCACCATCAAGAATAAGTACCCCTTGCCAAAGATAGATGATCTATTTGATCAGTTGACTGGAGCCTAGGTATTCTCAAAGATTGATCTTAGGACTGGTTATCACCAACTTAAGATTCGTGCAACGGATATTCCGAAGACCGCCTTCACTACTCGCTATGGTTTATACGAGTATACAGTTATGTCTTTTGGATTAACCAATGCCCCTGCTTATTTCATGAATCTGATGAATAAGATCTTTATGAATTTCCTAGATAAGTTTGTAGTTGTGTTTATCGACGACATCCTTATCTACTCCAAGTCAGAAGAAGAGCATGAGCAACATCTGAGAATCATCCTAGAAACCCTGAGAGAACATTGGTTGTATGCCAAGTTTAGAAGGTGAGAGTTTTGGCTGAAAGAAGTAGGATTCCTAGGACATATTGTGTCTGCCGGAGGAGTCTCTGTTGATCCTGCCAAGATCAGAGATGTCGAAGCATGGGAAGCCCCAACAACTCAAACCCAAGTCCGTGCATTTCTCGGATTAGCAGGATACTACCGCAAGTTCGTCGAAGGATTCTCGAGCATCGCCAGACCCATGACCCAATTGTTGAAGAAGGACAAGAAGTTTGAATGGACTAACAAGTGTGAAGCCAGTTTCCAGGAGCTGAAGAAGAGATTGATACCAGCCCCAATATTGATCATGCCAGACATCAAGAAGTCGTTTGATGTATATTGTGATGCATCCAAGATTGGTCTCGGATGTGTATTGATGAAAGAAGGCAAAGTCATCGCGTATCTGTCTCGACAATTGAAGCAGCATGAGCAGAACTATCCGACCCCTGATCTTGAATTAGCAGCCGTAGTTTTGGCATTGAAGACATGGCATCATTATCTGATGGGTAATCACTGTGAGATTTAATCGGATCATAAGAGCTTGAAGTATATTTTCACTCAGAAGGAGCTGAATATGAGACAAAGGAGATGGATAGAGTTAATCAAGGATTATGACCTTGACATTCACTATCACCCCGGCAAAGCCAATGTGGTAGCGGATGCTCTTAGCAGATTGCCGTGCAGGCTTAACACCATGATCAAGGAGAAGCAGCCAAGTTCGTATGAGGAGTTGGAGCAATTCAGAACGGAATTAGTTAGCAAAGGATTCTTAGCTAGCATTGAACTTCAACCCACTTTGATTAGCCAAATCAAGGAAGACCAGAAGGGAAATGAAAGTATCGATGGAATCAAACATCATATTGGTACAGGAAAGGTACCTGGATTCACTGAAGACGAATAAGGAGTACTGTGGTACAAAGAACGTATCTGTGTGCCAGCAGATTCAGAGCTGAAGCAAGTTATCATGAAGGAAGCTCATGATACCCTTTATTCTATCCACCCCGGAGGAACGAAGATGTATCAAGATTTGAAAGAGCAATTTTGGTGGCACAAGATGAAGAGGGAAATCAGAAGCTACATCACCAAGTGTGACATCTGTCAAAGAGTCAAAGCAGAGCACCAGAGACCCGCAGGACTGTTGCAACCATTGCAGATTCTAGAATGGAAATGGGATTCCGTCGGAATGGACTTTATCACCGGTTTGCCTACTTCTAGTAGGGGAAATAACTCAATTTGGGTCATAGTTGATAGACTGTCCAAGGTAGCCCACTTCATACCTATCAAGACTACCTACCAGAGTGCAAAGCTAGCAGAGCTGTACATTGCTAGGATTGTTAGTCTGCATGGAACCCCCAAGACCATAATATCAGATCGAGGAACCCCGTTTACCTCGAGATTTTGGCAAAAAGTGCAGGAAGGATTAGGCACCAAGTTGAACTTAAGCACCGCGTATCACCTGCAAACAGATGGACAGACTGAGAGAGTCAACCAAATCCTAGAAGATATGTTAAGATCTTGTGTGTTGGAGTACGGATCAAAATGGGAAGACTGCCTGCCTTTCGCAGAATTCTCATATAACAACAGTTATCAAGCTAGCTTGCAAATGACACCATTTGAATTCCTATACGGAAGAAAGTGTCGTACCCCTTTGAATTGGTCACAAGTAGGAGAGAGTCGGATCTTTGGACCCGACATTCTCCGAGAAGCCGAAGAGAAAGTTCACAAAGTCCATTAACACCTCAAGACCGCCCAATCTAGACAGAAGAGTTATGCTGACAAGAGAAGGAGAGACCTGACTTTCAATGTCGGAGATTTTGTATACCTCAAGGTTTCGCCATTGAAAGGAACCCAACGCTTTAGTCTAAAAGGAAAGTTAGCCCCCAGATATATCGAGCCCTTCAAGATTCTGAACCGTCGAGGAGAAGTATCGTATCAACTAGAACTACCTGAAGAGATGTCAGCCATCCATAGTGTGTTCCATATCTCGTTACTTCGCAAATGCCTGGAAGTGCCGGAAAAGACTGAAATTTTCAAGAACATCGATCACAGAGCTGTGGAGATCAACAATAACCTGACCTATCGTGAAGTGCCCATCCGTATCTTAGAAGAAGCTTACAGAACCACCAGGACCAGGAGTATCAAGTTTCTCAAGATTCAGTGGAGCAAACATATCGAGGAGGAAGCCACTTGGGAGCGAGAAGATTACATTAGGACAGAGTTCCCAAATCTCTTTAGTTCCTAGTTTTCTTTGTAAATCTCGGGACAAGATTTTGTTTAAGGGGGGAAGGTTTGTAACATCCCAAAACTTTAATCCAAGGTTATTAAGATCCAAATCATCAAAATTAGGGTTAACAAAAACTTTTTCAATTGAAATTATCAAAACATTCATATGTGTGTGCATTTAAAAATAGGAGTTGTTTGAATTGCCATGTTTAAGTGATCCATTGCTTGTAAAATGATTCTTAGGTGAAATAAACATCATATAGATCATCCCCAAACAAATCCCAAAGAAAAACAAATCAAAATGAATAAAAGAAGCAAATGGTCATTTGTGCCATTTTAATCAGCATGCCTACTTTGGCTATTCCTAGTACTCAAAACCTAATAGAAACAATTATGGATCTTTGCACCCCTTGATAGTACACATAATGTTGTACCAAGGCCCACCTTGTGATCTGCCAAAAACATTCAAACACTATATTTAAATGGCATTTGAAAATTGAATCTATTTCATATGGGAAGATCCCACTATTTCAAAAACCACTCAAATGAGCTCAAATTTCAAAACCCAAGCACCCACAGAGTCTCAAGCTTATGCCTAGCACACCCACCAAAAATCTTTTCAAAATTCCAAACTAAGTTTCTTGCGGCCATTTCATCAAACACATGGCATGCAGGAATTACATCTAATATCTAGCTTACTGTTCTGAACAGGGTTTTGCACCCAATTCTCCTCAAAACACTCCCTCTGTCTCCAAATGATCTAACCATGCCATTACCACCCCCTCCCCTATCCCCTAGTGGCCATGCCATGCCATGCCGAGCACATGCTGGCTGGCCGACCATGCCACCACCGCAGCAGACCATCTCGTCCCCTCTAACCATGTCTAGCAGCTAGCTCACACCTCACCGCCACTCTCTGTCCCCTCCCCGAGCCAGGCCAAGCCATGGACCACCGAGGAACCACCACGCCCAGTGCGTCTGTACCATGCCAAGCACGCGCCAGAGCGCTACGCCCGACACCCGTGCACACGCTGCCCCTCGACCGCACCCGCGTCCACCGCTTCGCCACGACCCAGGGAGCACGCCGGACATGCCCGTTCGCCGCCCAACGCACCACAGCCACCGCTCGCCGTGGACACCACCGTCTCTGCCGCTCAGAGCGCCAGCACCGCCCGACCGCATACCACCGCCCCTAGTCCCGCATTGATCATGTAGAACACCACCAGGAGACCAACGACCGTCCCCTACCTCGAGCCTCGCCGCTAGCACGCTGTGCAGCCCTCGCCGGAGCCGCCCGCCCATGCCTCTCGGTCGCGTCGTCGCCCTATAAATAGAGGCCACCCCCAGCCATTCTCTGGACACCACTCACCTCCCCTCACCTCACTGGACCTTCCCCACTTCACCCGGGAGCAAGGCGAGCAGCCGTTCACGGGAATTGCACCGGAGTAGGCCGCCTCTGGAGGAGAAGGGCGCCGCTGATTGCGACAACCCCCGGAGCTTCCTCGATCGTCCCTGAGCTCGCCGTCGACCACCAGTCCGTTTGCCAGCCTCGCCATTGTTGCTGGAGCCCTAGTACGCCCCCTGATCACCCCCACTGAGCTGTTAGGGTTAGAGTTCATCGGTGACAGGTCCGTCGTCGATGACGATCCCCAGCCGTTGATCCTCGTTCTAATCCAACGACCCACATCGCCCTGTACCGCTTCGCGTGTTATGAGCCTCTGACCGGTGGACCCACCTGTCAGCTGAGCCCTGCGCCATGGAGTGTCACTGGGCCGGCCCGTTAGCGTTCCCGCGCAACCCAGTTAGTTTGAATTAGGATTTTTTCTATTTTAGTTAAACCTAGTTTTGTCCCTTAGTTTAAAATTCAATTCAGAGAGATTTACAAATCCAAATGGAGTGATTCCAATTTTGTTAGAAAGCTACTGAAAAGATCTACCCAAGCCCGTTGGATTTAATTCAATTAGAGTTAGAGATCTCTCCTAGTAAAAATAACAAGACAGAAGCATTTGCACCTTGCCACATTTTTATAAAATCAACCATGATAGCTTTTGAGTTGATTCCAACTCTCAAAAATCACATTTAACCATACCTATCTGAATATGTAATAATATTAAGGTTTACATGCAGTGACTTTGTACTAGTACCAAAATAATGCTATATAGGCATTTCTAGTCACTTTAAATCATTAAATAATGAACTTAAACCAAAGTATTTATGAACCAACCCTTAAGTTACATTCACACATGTTAAGATATGTGGTGATCACATGTGTCCACATGATCCCATATTTTAAGTGGTGAATATTAAATCTTAGTTAATTTTCAATGAGTAGAAATTACTTTTCTTAAATAAAAAGAATGAAACTAGTTAATAAAACTTGTGATGCTTGTGATGATAATAGATCATCAAATGTATGCCTTAGAGTGCTAATTAGACTAGTTAAGTATTGTTTGGTGATTGTGTATACCGTATGTATTTATAGAAGATAGTACCGACCAAGCTTACGAGGAGGAGGATTTCTACCAAGAGGAGGAAGACAACTTCAACCACTGCACCAACCAAGGCAAGCTACTATTAGCAAGCTAACCCTTGAAAGCTACTATTAGCAAGCTAGGATTAAACTGGATGGTTCAGCAAAGATGCTCTAGGCATGCTTTGGTTAAACTACTTTGACTATTCTTTACCCCAAGTACTAATTTCAAGCTTTACTTCCTTTACTTTACACAAAGTTCCTTACTTGTTTTGAAGGTAGCATAAAGAGTATAAAACTTGACCTATTTTAGATAACTTTAGATGTCATTCTATGGCATGAGATTGATCCCATCTTTCCACCTTAGTGAACACTCTTAACTTAGTAGTTTAGAGTAGATAAAAACTTGAGTCACTTAGATGGGAACACTTGGTGAAAATGAATTATGAAAACCTTGGAATGATGAGTCATTCTATTGAGATGTTTTGACATGTGTTGAGAAAGACAAATGGTTTATGATGATGAAAATGTTGAGGCACGAGCTTTAGCCCTTTTATAAAACTGATGGTTGGATTCGGATGTGATACCATTCCAAATTTACCGTACAACCACAATACCTGAATTGGGTAAGGCTTAGACGGAAGTTTATATGCCTTAGTATTAGTTCCCTCGCGGGAGAGGTTTGAGCTGAGGCTACCTCTCAATGTTGTCCAGCTATGCAGTGCCCAAGATGACAGATGGTCATGGTTGGGAGGCCATGCTCATAGAAGAGGGGCTTATACTAGGGTGTGTAAAGGAAAGGTTATGTTTGATTATCTGCATACGAAGTATGATGATTCTAGGTTATCCCTGACAGATGTATCGAATCTTGTGGTGAAAGTGTACCACCTCTGTAGAGTGTCAAACTATTCGAATAGCCACATCCGCGGTTATGGACAGTTGGAATGGCCATACTGTTTCGTTGTCAGATGTTTTCAAAATAACTTATGAAAGGAATGATGAATCTTGACTTGACCACAACAGGGTTGTGTTGATGACCATAGCTTCCCAACTTAAGTGATTCTAGAACTTTATTTTACCTTTCTTTGTTTCAGAACTCAGCTTAGGTTTCAAACTTAACGTTATAGTAAACATAGAGTTAGCACTTTAACTTAAAATCATACTACTTGTTAGTGGTACTTTGCGAGTACTTAAAGAGTACTCATGGCTTTTGTCCCTGGCTATTCTCATGGCCAAACTATGAAGGAGACTATCAAGATGATGGCCAGTAGGACGGCTATGATAACTAGGACTATCTGCCTTCGTCAGCATTGCCTGTGCCCCTAAAGATGGACCCCACCGCTACGCTTATCTTTTATTTCCGCTGCTTGTTGTATTAAGACTGGATCATGAGATCCTTATTTGTGTAAGACCTTATGTATGGTTTGTAATGGATGATGTGCTGTGATATCGAATCCGTTATGTCTCGCAAAAATGGTAATCCTGGGATTGCGAGGTATGGCATAACGAGCATCTGGGATTAAAAATCCGGGTGTTGACAGCTATCTCCACCACCATGACGATACTGACGACCCTATTTGTCACAACGAGATAGAGCAACATCGGTTCCTGTGGTTCCGGTGCTGCAAGGATGGGAGCAGATGAGAGTACTGCTTTCAGGTCTTGTAGCGCAGCTTCAGCTTCGTCAGTCCAAACGAATTTCTTGGTCTTCTTCAGGAGCTTGTATAGTGGTGCGGCTCTTTCACCGAGCCGGCTTACAAACCGACTGACTGTGGCAATGCAACCAATTAGTCTTTGAACGTCCTTCAGGCGAGCTGGCCTGGAAATATTGAGTATAGCCTTGATCTTGTCTCGGTTTACCTCTATGCCTCTTTGAGACACGATAAAACCTAACAATTTTCCGGTTGGTATTCCAAAGAAACATTTCTTCGGGTTAAGCATTATGTTGTATTTTCGTAGATTAGCGAATGTTTCCTCCAAGTCAGAAATTAGTGTTTCCTTCTTTTTGGACATCACCGCAATATCGTCCATGTATGCATGCACATTGTGTCCAATTTGATCATGGAGGCGCATAGTGCGCTGGTATGTAGCTCCTGCGTTCTTGAGCCCAAAGGGCATCGTAACAAAGCAGAAGGTTCTAAAGGGGTTATGAATGAAGTTTTGACTTTGTTAGATTCTTCCATCCGGATTTGGTGATAACCGTAATATGCGTCGAGAAAACATAGGAGTTCTGAGCCCGCCGTAGAATCGATAACTTGATCAATCCTAGGTAGAGCGAATGTATCTTTGGGACAAGCCTTGTTCAAGGTAGTATAATCAACACACATCCTTAAATTAGTGGTGTCCTTTTTAGGGACCATTACAGGATTGGCCAACCACTCAGTGTGGATGACCTCTTCTATGAATCCGGCTAACTCGAGCTGGGCTAGTTCCTTAGCTATTGCCTTACGCTTTTCATCACCGAACCGTCATAGGGACTGTTTGACGGGTTTAGTGTTTGGGTGTACATTTAGAGAGTGCTCGGCAAGTTCCCTAGGTACTCCGGTCATGTCATATGGCTGCTGACATGGGTATACCCTACAGGTACTCGAGTTTGGTATATACGGTCTAAATACGTACATGCCCACGGTGTCGCCAAGGCCCAAACGAAGGACTCGAGTAACCTACGGACTCTCGATTGCTTGAAGAACAAGAAGAAGCTAAAGATAGAAAGTTTAAAGGGGAAAACCCTAATTTGTAACCGACTCGACCTGCTAACCGGGACCTAACCTATCTATATAAAGGCTGGGAGGGGGCGGCGAGGAGGACACACACGCAACCCTAGTTTCCACCACCCTCGCCAGATTGCATCTGCGCACCATTGTAACCTTCGGTTCCTTCGTTAATTCCACGAGCAGACAAGTAGGAGTAGGGACCTCTACGAGGCCTGAACCTGGGTAAATCTTTGTCCTCTGTGTGCTTGTTTGCTAGCCGATAGATGTCTCCAGCGCTCCATCCTTCTCCAAAACCCAAGTCCATAACAATGGGCATTGATGAGTTAAACCCTCGTCAATTGGCGCCGTCTGTGGGAATTGGGAGTGCTGATGTTGCGGCTTCTTCGGCCCCATCAACCGCGATCTACAACTCCACAACAACGGAGATTGGCCAGCTCTTCGGTGCGTTCGACTTCACCGTCCACACACCGGCCACTCGCCCGGCCTTCGAGTCCGTGGGCGATGGAATCAGCCTGGTGATCGGGAGCTTCCGCTTCCAAGTTGGTCAGATGGGCACGCTTCGCATGCCTAATCAGCCGACAGCACCGTCGATTGCCCCATCATCATGGTTTCCTCCATCGATCGGCACCCTCAGCGAGCTCAACGCCCCGACAACAGTCAAGAACACAGTCAGCAACAGCAGTCGCGACTCTGATCTGAGTGATCTGGCCACTGAAGATGGAACCTACGGTTCTGGATCTGAGAGTTGTGGAAGCAGCAGCTTCCCCCATCACTTCATGTGTGCCGTCATCAACGCAGGCGACACCTCTGCCAACCGCGACAACGGCGGCAATCGCGGCAATGGAACCGACCCGCCTAACGGTGGCAATGGTGGAAATGGAGACAACGGCGGTAACGGTGGCAATCGCACCCCCGTTTGACAACGGAGGAGCAGTCGAACCTCCAACCATCGTAAATGAGCAAACCGGCGAACGCGTCGTGATCAAGCTCAACGAGCAAGAATGGGCTCCCTGCCGTGAGGCCCTGGGAGGCACCCCTCTACCCTTTGGATCCCCGCAGGAGCTGCTGATGGGCTATCACTTGCTCCCGAAGGAAGAATTCAAGCACCAAGTACAAACAATCGTGCAACTCGAGGCGCGCAAAAAGGCGGCAGACGAGTCGAGCCTTCGTCGTGCTGGACTCTCCTCCTACGAAGGATCCTCCTCAAAGGGCAACGAGCACCTCACCAAGAAGAGGCAATCTCGGATGGCCCATCTCACCGAGCAGGAATGCATAGAAGCCACAAAGGTCCTCGACTTCGGCTCTATGCCAGTCTACACCAGGGGCAATGTGGTCCCCAAGATGCCGCAGGCTGCGGTGACAGCGGCCACCATGTACCTCCTGAACAACCAGCCACCAGCTGGGGACCCCCGGGCCGCCATGCACCGATCTACGATCGCGGGCTTGGGATTAATTGAGGCCGCCCTCGACAAGGAGCCGACACCGGAACCAAAGAAGGGCAAAGCGCTAGCAAAGTGTTACTCCTCGCCCTCATCCAGCGATGACAGTCATGACTTGTCTCGACATCGCCGCTCACAACGACACGACCACGACTACAACGCACGTGATGATATCACGCAGCGCAAGATCGACAAATCAAGAGCACGACGTGCTCGGTCGACTGACTCAGAAGAGGAGGACGAGGAGCTCTGCGGCGCCAGATGCTTCAGCAGATCCATTAGGCAAAAGTGAATGCCTAAAGGGTTTAAACTCCCGTCGGAGAACCTGAAGTTTGACGGTCTACAGGACCCGAAGATCTAGCTGGAGGACCACATCTCCTTCGTCAGGCTCCATGGAGGCAGTCGAAGCACGGCCATGCAATTCTTGCAGCTACAGCTACAGGGCGCCACTCGAGCATGGCTCAACAACCTCCCGCGCGGATCAATTCGCAATTGGGACGAGCTGGTTTATAGCTTCATGCGCAACTTTAAGGGCACATACAAGCGGCCCGCATCAATCGAAGAGTTGAGATGCTGCCAGCAAAGATCTGGCGAGTCGCTGCGCTCCTACATCCAAAGGTGGTCCATCATCAAGAACTTCGCAGAAAACATCTCGGAGGATCGCGTGATTGACACATTCAACGGTGGCGTCCGCCGCTTAGAACTCATAGAGGAGCTGGGCCGCTCAAAGCCCAAGACCATCGACCACCTGATGGAGATCGCGAATCGGTGGGCCGATGGAGAAGACTCAGTAAAGAATCGCGTCCACTCCGACAAGGAGGCGGAGCTCGAGCGCATACGCGATCGCTGAGGCAAGCGTCGCATGCGCATTTACGATGACCGCGACGACATCAACATGGTCGCGGCTGGCTACGCCGAAAGACGCGACGACAACCGCAATAGCGGATACCGTAGCGGCGGATACCGTGACTCCGGGAAAACCATGCAAGTGTGGCAACGTTGCACTCGCGACGAGGCACCCGCGAGCTCCATTGAGGACAAACTATCCGGACCATGTACGGTGCACTTCTACATCGACAAGCATGATGGCAAGAAGAAGTCCAGCCACCTCCTCAAGGATTGCCGCGAGTTCCTCAAGCTACATGAGGGACTGGTTCGGATGAACCGCAATGCAGTCGAAAGAGGCTACGGAGCCTCTCTAGGCGCCGTGGCACATGGCACACTGCCACCGCCACCTGGGCCACCCCCGAATGCAGCTGCACCGGACCAGCACCACGGAGGCGAACCGTACCCACGGGCCATGGGCACCATGATGATCCAAAAGGGACGCCCCTCCAATAGGGTGTAGAAGGCCATCACTCGCCAAGTCAACTTGGCCACGCACTCGCCACCCTCCACCACTGAGTACCTCAGTGGAAGCGAGTCCTGCATCACCTTCGACAAACGCGACCATCCGCCCTAGGTACCCCGTCCAGGCCATTTCCCCCTTGTACTCGAGGCGCAAATTGGAGGCTTCGGCATGAGCCGCGTCTTCATGGATGGCAGAAGTGGCATCAACCTTATATTCGCGAGTACCTTGCGAGCAATGAGGATCCCCCTAACTTGCCTGGAGGCCTCGGACACAACGTTCCATGGCATCGTCCCAGGGAAAGGCGTATACCCCCTGGGCAAAATCAACCTCGACGTCATCTTCGGCATGCCTAAGAACTTCCGGCGCGAGCGCATTGACTTTGAGGTCGTCGACTGGCCCTCACAGTACCACTGCGTCCTCCGGCGCGTCACGTTCTCTAGGTTCATGGCAGTGCCCCACTACGCCTACCTACAGATGAAAATGCCAGGTCCCCATGGCATCATCACGATCAACGGGAGCTTCGAGCGATCTGACAGTTGCGACAGGGAATTCAACAGAATTTCCCAGTCCTTCGGCATGCAGGAGGAACTCGCGAGACTAAAGGAGACGACAGACAACAGTCTGCCTCCCTTGAGCCGGCCAAGCTCACCTTATCTCTCCTTCGACTCATTGGTGCACACGAAGAAAGTGCAGGCCCACCCATCGGATCCCACCAAGACGGCCCTCATCGCCAACAACTTGAGTCCCGCATAGGAACTCGCGCTCGTCGAATTCCTCCGTGAGAACTGGGAAATTTTCGCCTGGTGTCCTGCGGACATGCCAGGAGTTCCCAGGGAATTCGCCGACCACGCACTCAACGTCAACCCCGACGCAAGGCTAGTCAAGCAAACAATTCGGCGATTGTCTGAGCCAAGAGCGCAGGCAGTTGGAATGGAGATCAACAGACTCCTCGAGGCCAAGTTCATACGCGAGATCAAGGAAAGCACTTGGCTTGCCAACATGGTGCTGGTACCGAAAAAGGACATGGATATCCTGCGGATGTGCATGGACTTCACCTCTCTGAACTAGCACTGCCCAAAGGATCACTTCCCGTTGCCAGTCGACCAGATCATCGATTCCACCGCGGGATGCGAGTGCCTCTGCTTCCTCGACGCCTACTCAGGATATAATCAAATTCGAATGAAGGAGGAAGATCGAGAGAAAACAGCGTTTACAACGCCCTTTGGTGTGTTCTGCTACAACACAATGCCCTTCGGGCTAAAGAACGCGGGAGCCACCTACCAGCGGTGCATGCAGGCTTGCCTCAAGGAACAACTGAGTCGCAACATTCAAGTCTATGTTGACGACATAGTAATCAAGACCAAGGAGGAAGCCTCTCTAATCGATGATTTGCACGAAACCTTCGCCAACCTCGACCGCTACCGGATCAAGCTCAATCCGGACAAATGGGCCTTCGGCGTACCATCTGGACAGCTGCTCGGGTAGCTCATCTCCGCGAGGGGAATCGAGGCAAACCCAAAGAAGATAAAAGCCATACTAGCCATGGAGAAGCCGAAAAACATAAGGGGCGTCCAGTAGCTGGCTGGACGAATCGCGGCTCTCAGTCGATTCATTAGTCGAATGGGCGAAAAGGCGCTGCCCTTCTACCAACTCCTCCACAAAACTGAAAAATTCGAGTGGACCACTGAAGCGCAAGAAGCATTCGAAGACCTCAAGCGCCTGCTATCCACTTCGCCAGTACTGGTGATCCCACGAGAAAGGGAGCCCCTGTTGCTGTATATCTCCGCCACCAACCAGGTGGTCAGCACAGTGCTTGTCGTCGAGCGAGCGGAGGAAAACAAGGTCCACGGCATACAACGCCCAGTATACTACCTCAGCGAGGTCCTCACGCCAACAAAACAGCGGTACCCTGATACATTGCAAATGTATCTATAATTTTTTATGTTCCATGCTTGGTTTTATCTACTTTCTTGTGTTTCTCCACACTTTGGAGTACTTTTCATATGATTTCTAGGACTAACCTATTAACAAGATGCCACAGTGCCAGTTGCCTATTTTCTGCTATTTTTGGTTCCAGGAAGTTAGAAAATGAATATTCTCAGAATTGGACGGGACAAAAGACAAAGTTCCTATTTTACTGGAAGACTCATGGAGCCAGAATACGAGACGGAGGAGGGCCAAGGCCTGGCCACACCATATGGTGGCACGGGCTAGCCAAGTGCTTTAATAGATCTCTGCTCTCCCCATGTGTGTGAAAGTGACAGCGTGCATACCATGGTGGCACTTAGGCTAGAGGTTACAAATACTTGTTATGAGTTATATTTGGAGTTGGATGTCTTTATGAAATTGTGGTGTTTGTTGGACTCATCTAGTACTCAAGGTGACAGTGTGGGGTTTTCTAGATGGGAAAGATGAACTTTGAGGTGTGCTGTTATAGCCCTACCAACGATTAGAGTGTTCAACCGGAGAGTAGTTAAGAGTAGTATCATGAAGAGAATATATCTATATGAGAGTGTTCACTAGTGAAAGTATGATCCCCAGGCCTTGTTTCTAAGCACTGAAACACCGTTTGCTATTAGATCTGTTGCATGTTTGCTTGTTTCCATCTTTATTTCAGTTTGCCTTTAGTCTTTTCCACGCCACCAAGCTATTCTCTATCATTGTTACCACTTATAATTATCCATACCACTTGTATTTTACTATCTCTTCGCCGAACTAGTGCACCTATACACCTGACAAGTGTATTAGGTGTGTTAGGGACACAAGAGACTTCTTGTATCTTGATTGCAGGGTTGCTTGAGAGGGGATACCTTTGACCACTTCCTCCCTGAGTTCGATAAACCTTGGGTGATCCACTTAAGGGAAAACTTGCTGCTGTTCTACAAACCTCTGCACTTGGAGGCCCAAAAACTATCTACAAGAATAGAAGTGCGTAGACATCAAGCTATTTTCTGGCGCCGTTGCTGGGGAGGTAAGGTAAAAGGTATTCACACTGGAGGATTAAATAAGAAGAACCTCCCACGGTAAACGCCTATTTTCTGGCGCTGTTGCCGGGGAGGTAAGGTAAAAGGTATTCACACCGGAGGATTAAAGAAGAAGAACCTCCCACGGCAAACGCCTATTTTCTGGTGTGATTGCTCGAAGTTATTTCCTTTAGATTCTGCAATTTTGTCTTTTAGTTTCTTGTTTTCACTAGTTAGGCTTAATGGAAAACAACAACAAAATTAGAGAGCTTTATAGTATTTATCTTGAGTTAGGACATGAAGTGTTTGAAGAGAAAATTAAAAACCAATGGAACTTTATTTGCGTGCTAATAGCAATGTTATTAGTATGAATTCTTTGAACACCATTATTGCTAATGCTATGGAAAAGTCTAAGCTTGGGGAAGCTAGTTTTTATGAAAATGATCTTTTTAGTTCCCTAGCTTTGGAAGATAGCTATTCTATTGCTTATGATGACACCAAACCTCCAATATATGATGATTATAATGATGAATATGATATTTTCAGTCCACCTACTATTGAGGAGGAAATTAATTATGATTACAATATGCCTCCTATATTTGATGATTATGGTTATGAAAATAATAATGATAGCTATTTTGTTGAATTTGCTCCCACTACAATCAATAAGAATGACTATGTTTATGTGGGAAGTATTAATTCTTTTATGCATGTGGCTCATGATAAGAATGTTTTATGTGATAGTTATATTGTTAATTTTATTCATGTTGCTACTGAAAGTTATTATGAGAGAGGGAAACATGGTTCTATGCATCTCAATAATATTAAGTTTCCCCTCTTTATGTTGAAAAATTTGAAGTTGCACTTGTTTTGCTTTTCTATGCTTGTTGCTTTGTGCTTTCATGACTTGTTTCTTTACAAGATTCCTATGCATAGGAAGTGGGTTAGACTTAAATGTGTTTTGAATTTGCTTCTTGATGCTCTCTTTTACTTCAATTCATATTTCTTATGTGAGCATCTTCTCAAACTATCATGCCTAACTTAAAGGCGTTAAACAAAAGTACTTGTTGGGAGATAACCCAAGAGTTTTAGATGAGTCTTGGAAGTTATTAATTCAGTAATAACCGCTCCTTATCCTTTTTATTTGCTTTTTGTGCCAAGAGTAACCTCTAATGAGAGAGAAGTAATGATTGGGAAAGTTGCTGTCCCGAAACAGATTTTTGTGCTTCACCGTAAAATTTCGTGAGAGAGCTCTGTATGTCGGATTGAGCTGTAATTTATTTTGCTTCTGCACCAGGTTGTTATCTAACTTTCGTTAGTTTAAAACTTTTTGATTTGAGCAACAGAAGGTCTTCTAAAAAATTCGTATTTACCTCCTGGTCTGTTTTGACAGATTTCTGCCATTTTCTGCATTTGCTTCTTGTTGGTTCCTTTTTGAGTTCTTTTGGGGAATTGAGCTTTTTGAGGGAAGTGCTACAGAAGCTAGTGTTCTAATGGAAGTTTATTTGGTATTAGAACTGAACCTTAAGACTTGTTTATCTTGAGTGCACTAATATTGCTAATAAAGATTGTGTGAAGTTTTGTATGAAGGAAAATTTTCAGGTGTATGGAAGAAATGAGTAACGAGATGAAGGATGGAATAAAGCTCAAGCTTGGGGATTCCACGCGTGTCACCCCAAGAAATATCCAAGAAGTACAAGCGTCAAAGCTTGGGGATGCCCAAGGCATCCCCTTCTTCATCAATAAAAATTCCAGGTTTCTTGCAAACGCTTCATTTTTATTGTTTCATGCATAGTTGTGTTGTTCTTGGAGCGTCTTATTTTTCGTTTTCGTTTTGGTTTTTAGTTTTCTTGGTTTGCTTAGTTTTCTGAATAAATTGGTTGGACCCCCTCTTTCATACACTGGTTTCAAATAGTTTGGTTTGGTTTGGAAAAGAGTAGGAAAGTTCATGCTTAAGTGGTAAAAGGAGCTTGTTTTTGACTGTGGCCTATGCTTTGTCATGTCATGCTTGATATTGTTTTGGCTTTATGCTTAGTATTCTTTGCTGTAGCATGACTTGTTATAAACAATTGAGATTGCTTAATGTGCCTTGGATGAATCATGCATTGTTTTAGCATATTAAAGCATAGTATAGTGGTATTCTCCTTTGATGCTTTATTTGAGTTCACTTGGCACATGCTCACGCCATGTTATGACTATCCAAAGTCACCATAGCCTTTATGATCCTTTAGTTTTTAACTTGTAGTATCACTTTATGCTTTGATCAATGATGTTTTGTCGCTCTACATGATTATGGCCATTATTGCTCTCTTAGTTTGTCGCTCCCAGTCTTTTGCTAGCCTCCACCACCAAGTATGAGTTCCACTCATGCATCCAACTCCCTAAACCAAGTTATTCCAAAGAGTCCACCATACCTACCTACTAGCTTATGCTATTCCAAGTATATTCATGCTTTTGTTTACCTTCCACTTGTTATGAGAAAACTAGTGATTAAAGCTCTCACGAACTTGATGGCACACTTTACTTTACTTGCCCTTAATAAACTTGAACCATTGCGTCGTCTATGTTGTATATGCTTGCACTTATTTGTCGGGAATTAGCAGAACCATGCTTTCATGGGGAACGCTTTCAACATTGCACTTGGTACTTGTACCTAGTTGATATCATGCTCTTTTGTATATGGATGTCGTCGGTGTGAAATGAAAGGGGAGCTTGTAAGTCCATGGAGTTATGTATATGTGTTAGAGAAACGCCTGGGCCGCTGGTCTAATCCATGCTGACATGGTGGAAACCTGCAGCATAACCATAATGAGCTGTCTATGAAGCATTCTTCTTATAAAAAAGTCCTATATTGAGAAAAAAGAGAAAAAGAAAAAAAAGAGATTATGAAAAGAGGAAAGAGAGAAAAAAGCACCATATTCCCATGGTAAATAAGAAGAATGCTGAGATGCTCATTGTCTGCTTGCCTTGTCATTTTGATATGGGGATTCTTCCGTATCATCGGGCAAGGGGTACCCCGTTGGCGGTTCTCTATGATACACATATACTTACAATGACAAGAACTTACCGGTGACTAAACTTGAGTAGCATGAGGAGCGGCCCTCGTATACAAGGGACATGAGATTTCTAACTTATACTTTGTCAAGCATGTACACCATAGTTTGTTCACTTTAACCTTAATCACTTCAAGATGCTTATGATAGGGGCAATGAGAGCTGAAAACTATAAGTACCATAATTTTTGGAAGCTCTTTATGAGACTTGAATCCCTACTTCCTTTTACAAAAGGCCTTTCTTCCACTATATATTGAGTCTCCACCTTCTACCTTTATGCACCTACTTTGAGAGCATAGTGGCCATTCTTAGTTCTATGTGCATTGTCCCAAGACTAGTTGATTGATGCATAACTTGATATTGCTTGTTTTAAACTATTTGTATCTAGTCACTCTTATGAACTTTGAAGGTGTCCTATGCATTTATATTTGCTACTCTATGAGGGACAAGCTGAATACTATTATGCTATGTTTTCTTTATGTGAAACAAACAAACGTCTTGCAAAGCATTTTTATTCATGAATCTTTTGTTTGTGCCTTTTCATGTTGCAACATAGTTTCTTTGTCTTATTGCTAGAACTTTTTATTTCATGTTATGATTGAAGTACTATGATCGCAGCTTTGAGTTTTGCAAATACTTTGATCATGTTTTGATGGTGCATGTCAGCTCAAAAATTATTTCTTTTTATCACTTACCTACTCGAGGATGAGCATGAGTTAAGCTTGGGGATGTTACCCGCACTACCAGAAGCTAGCGTACGGCGTCTTCATGACCGCCCGGCGACTGCGCCACTACTTCCAGGAACACCCAATCGTGGTGGTCAACGACGCCCCCTTGGGGCACATCCTTAATAACCCCGACGCCACGGGACGAGTCGCGCTTTGGGGAATAGAATTGTCTCCACGAGACATCACGTACGAAAAGCGCGACGCAATCAAGTCGCAAGTTCTCCTAGACTTCCTCGTGCACTGGATGGAGAACCAGCTCCCGGACAAGCCAGATATGTCCTACCTCTGGACAATGCACTTCGATGGGTCCAAGCGGAAAGACGGAGCAGGCGCAGGTGTCATACTGACATCACCTCAAGGGGACAAGCTGAAGTATATCCTGCGAATGCAGTTCACAGCCTCAAATAACGAGGCTGAATACGAGGCCCTGTTGCACGGGATGAGGATGGCAAAAGCCTGCGGCGCCAAGAGGCTCATCATATACGGCGACTCCAAGTTGGTCGTCAACCAAATGATGCATGAGTGCGACGCACTGAACGACAACATGATCGCGTACCGCGACCTCTACGACACACTCGAAGAAGACTTTGATGGTTGCGAGCTGCGGCTCGTAGGTCGCGAAAGAAACGAAGAGGCGGACGCACTCGCCAACATAGGCTCCACCTGCGCCCCCATACCACCTGGGGTATTTCTCGAGCACATCTGCGAACGCTCCATCAAGCCAAAGGCCGCAGAGAAGAAAACAAGTGTAGCAACGGACTCGGGGGCTATGCCACCCAATGAGCCAATGGCACTCGATGACTTGGAGTTGGACACAGGACTCGAGGGACCAATGAGCATCATGATGATTGAGCAATCCTGGACGCAGCCGTACATCACGTACCTCCTCATCAAGAGGTTACCGGACGATCCGACAGATGCACGGCACATCGCGCGGCGATCCAAGGCATTCTCCGTTATCAACGGCGAACTGTACAAACGCAGCATCACAGGAGTACTCCAACAATGCGTCTCCATGGCCGATGGAAGAGAAGTTCTCCTCTACATCCATGAAGGGACCTGCGGGCACCACGCTGGCAGTCGCACCCTCGTTGCCAAAGCTCTATGAGCTGGGTTCTACTGGCCTATGGCCATGCGCGACGCCAAGGACATCGTCCAAAAGTGCAACGCTTGCCAGCGATTCGCGGACAAGACACATGCACCAGGCGCAGAGCTACGGCCAATCCCATTGGCCTGGCCCTTCGCGCAGAGCTACGGCCAATCCCATTGGCCTGGCCCTTCGCGCAGTGGGGGCTCGACATGGTTGGCAAACTTCCAAGGTCTTCACGAGGAGGCTACGTCTACCTCTTAGTCGCAGTCGACAAATTCACCAAGTGGATTGAGGCCATGCCAGTGACCAACCAATCAGGGCACAACGTAGTCAAGTTCTTCGAGTCCATCGTCTACCGCTTCGGAGTGCCGCACATCATCATCACCGACAACGGGATGAACTTCACATACAAGGAGTTCCAAGAATTCTGCGAGAACCTCGGGATCAACATCAGCTATGCCTCAGTAGTGCATCCACAAACCAACGGTCAGGTGGAAAAAGAAAATGGGCTCGTCTGCAGCGGCATCAAGAAGCGACTCCTCCGGCCACTCGAACAAGCTGCGGGCTGCTGGCCGGACGAACTGCCATTCGTACTCTAGAGCCTACGCACAACTCCAAATAGCGCCACGGGCTACACGCCATTCTTCATGGTGCACGGAGCCGAAGCAGTGCTACCCACCGAAGTACGGTACAAGGCGTCGCGCGTGGTCGCTTACAGCAAGCAAGAGTCATCCCTCACACTCGAAGACTTCGTCGACCTCCTTGACGAGGCAAGGGAAATCGCCGCGGAAAGATCCACGATCTACCAGTAGAACCTGCACAACTACCACGGTAGGAGGCTTCGCCCCAGATCCTTCGTCGAAGGCGACCTGGTCCTGCGACTGAAACAGCAGGGGCATCTCAAGCTCGAGTCCCCCCTGGGAAGGGCCGTACGTGATTACAAAAGTAATCCCAGGTGGCGCCTATCGCCTTCAAGATTTAGAGACAGGAGTCGCATACTCCAACCCCTGGAACGTCGCACAACTACGACGCTTCTACCCTTAGTCGCTCTTTACTTTTTACATTGCAAATAAGGCTACTTAGCGACACATTGTACCTCGCACTATTCTTCGAATAAATAAAGCTAAGTGCCCCAAAACTCTGTGTGTTCCTTTACTTTTCCAATTTATCTACTCGGGGGTTGCGCCACCCTATATACATCTGTTCTACGAACCAAAACGCGATATCCTGAGTAGCTGGTACATCAATCGAAACCCTTGACACAAACATCAACCCAGCTGCAACGCATCTGACAGGTTGACAAGGGACAGAGATAAAAAGCATGACCAGGCTAACGAAAGGGACTCGCATAGTGCAACGCACTTCATGCTAACAAAGCCCTTTATACATATTCGACAATAAATTATACACAACATTTATACGAACTTTACAACACAAGTACACTTATGTGCAGGATACAAACTAGGCTACTACTGCAGCAGGAGAACGTTGGTTTGTTCGTCGAAGAAGTCGACGATCTCTTCTGCTGGGCGATCCACCGCCTGGTAGTGCGGCACCATATTCCAGGCAGAACCTGCCGGTGGTGCAGGCGACCCAGATGCAATTATCGCAACATCAACATCAGGCCTGTGTAGCCGCACCATTGACAGGGCAGCCTTGGCACCAGCCACCAACTGCTGCCTCACGCACTCGCGAACCGCGGTCAGGTCTTGAAACTTGGCAAGGAGGGCCAGCAAGCTTGATGGTGTATCATCCAGCGGGAACATCGCCCGATAAATGTTCTTCAAGCATGACTGTGATTTCTTCAGAAAATGCAGCACTCGCGACGTACGATCCTGCAGGGTCGCCAGCATAGTCGCACGATCATGATCTACCCAGAAGTATCCACTCTCTTGAAGTTGCTCCTGGGTAAGATCATGCATGTGAATGGCAATTCTATCCTTCTCCTCCTGCGGGTGACGCGTGCTGACAACTACACGAAGCAGCAACAACAGTATGGGTACAACGGACCACTGCGAGTAACTACAAGGAAAAGATGAGAGCAAGCAAACTAACACTTGAATTGGTCGCCCAGATGCGTCACCTCGCCAAGCAGATACTGCTCTCGGGCGGCGCCTTTTTCTGCCTTCGACTTCCATACATCCGCGTTACCACGGAGCACGGGCAACTCGCACTCCAGATGCTTCATGCGGTCACGCAGTCGTGAAAGCAGTGACAGTTCATCCACTCTGGAACGCGGCGGTACCACAGTATCATCAAGAGTCGGCGAATCCTGAGTTTCCCTCAAAGGATCACTCGATGTACCCTACCACAAGTCAAGATAGAAGCAAATAAGATGACCAATTCAACGCAATGACAAAGGATTCAAATGCATTCAAGACCAGTAAAAGTATCAGAAAATACACTCGCCAGCAGACACGTTCTTAAACAAAAGGACATAAGCTAATCAACTATTACAGAAGCTAACTAAGGAGCAGTTGGCTTCTTCGACTTCGACAGCCTCGGGGGCTTCATCGAGTCTGTGGCAGTGTCAGATGCCAATGACTTTCCGCCAGCCCCTGATGCCGCCGCCTTCTTCACGCGATGCAGCTCCTCAGAATACTTTGCAACAGTATTTATCAACTGAGGCCCATATTTGCCACAGGCAGTCGCGAAGGGAGCAAAGACTACCTGCTGGCCATCCGTGCTAACAAGCACCGCCTTCGACACCGCGACAGGGTCAATCTCGACTCCGTGGGCCTGCACCATGGCAAGTGACATGGACGCGCCAGCCGAGCGAAGCGAGTTCTTGAAGCTAGTAGGCACACCTCCAGCGAGTGACTCCACCAGCTCGTCTATATTCTCGACTAGCTCCGCCTTGGGCATCAGCTCCTCCCGAAGGCGACTGAGTACGCTTTTGGCCTTGGAGAGCGTGTCCTGCACAGTGATGTTGTGGTCTTCGACTGCTGATAGTGCACCCGCCAGAGCGTCATCACGACGAAGGGCCTGCAGGTTAAAGCTCAAATCGCCAGCATCTATACATAAATTCACATATGGACAAAAACATCAGCGCCACCAGCAAAAACATTCGAAGCAGAGAAGGATAACAACATCCACAAGCAAAGTACCTGAAAGGGCCTTAGCAATCGAGAGCAGTTGTTCCTCGAACAACTTCTCCCTGGCTGTGAAGGAGGCACGCAGATCCTCTTCGCGCCTTTGCGCCTCGTCACGCGCCGTGATTGCTTCATCGCGACCCTTCACAGCCGCGGCGAGGGTCTTTTCTATGGTGGCAACATTGCGCAGGAGAGCATTATGTTCGGCTACAAACATAAAGAGATTGACTATCAGTCGATCGTATTAAAAAGGAGACAAAGAAGAAGAAGAAGTGCAAGACACTCACTTTCAACCACGCGATGACGCATCTCCAGCATCGCATCCTGGCGACCCATCGCAAGCATGTGCTCCGCCAAGTGCGCGGCTTCTTTCACAAGGAGCTATCGCACAAAATAGAATTAGTAGAGGCAATAGATAATATTGACTGCAACACCAAAAGGAGAAAAACTACACTTACATGGTCCTCCAATGACTCCGAAGATGTCTGCTGTACCGTCATCCGGGCAACCATTCGATGATCCCCCGCATGAGGAGAACTAGAAGAGTTGTGCCTGGAGTGGGCCGCCAATGGAGGGGAAGGAGCGCGCTCGACCTCTTCCTTGGCCCTGGAGGTCGCGACTCCTGATTCCTTCAAAAACTGGACGTCGCCAGAAGATGACGACGCCTCTTGACTGCAAGACAAAAACCATATCAAGATAGGGCAAACCCAAAGACGAGCCATCAAGAGCAAAAACAGAGAAGAGCAAATCGACTATGCAAACTTACCAATCAAACTTTTCAAAGTCAAAAGTGGCTTCCCCTGACTCTGACGAAGACTCCTTGGGCAGTCGCATCTTCTTGCGAGAAGATGGTGCCACGACGCTCACATGAATGGTAGGAATTGGCGACTCTGCACCAACACCCGTACCTTCCAGAGTCGACGAAGACGGCGCATCGGAATCCTCACTGCGCGAACGCTTGCGAGTATCCGGACTATCGGACTCAGGGGCTTCCTCCTTCGCATCAGAAGGGACGGTCGACTCCAACTTGTCCTCTTCCAAAGTCCCGCGAGGGATAATCCCCTTAGGTAGAGGGGCATACAAGGTGACACCACCCAATCCTGTACACATACAACACATTCAGTAAACAGCAAGTAAACAACAGAGAAGCAATCGACAAAATTAGCTACTGCGTAGCACAACTATACCCCAGGAGGAGAGTTCGAAGCATCAAATGGAGGAACAACTGGCTCACTGGGAAGCACATCCTTGACGGTGTACTTGGTGACCAGTCAAACCCTCTTGTCCACCTCACTCGCGGACATGCCATCGGCAGATATGCGAGTGGCATCATCAGCCCCAGCCCACTGAAACATGGGGTGGACCCTGGCTTGCAGGGGATGGACGTGACGGTGTAGCCAAGTGCGAATGAGGGCACAACCTCCCTCCTCTTTGCCTATGCGACTCTCGAGGTCGCAGACGCGCTGATACAGCACATCTGTCTCCACGGACTCGCAGACATGACTACGTTCTTCCAGGAGCGCATCCTCCTGCACGCCGTCGCGGGATCGAAGGGCGCGAGTCCAAAGTGCTCACCGTTAGCCTTCTCATCAAGAATGTAGAACCATTTGTCCTTCTACCCTTGTACATACGCCGTGAGCTTGATGTCGAGGTAGGTGGCGGATGGATCGACGTGGATTCCGCAACCACCTACATCGTAAACTAAAGAGCCAGATGCAGACTGGCGCTTCAATTTGAAGAGGCGCTTAAAAAGGCCGAAGTGTGGCTCGATTCCGAGCCAGCACTAGTAGAGTGTGATGAAGCAAGAGATATGGAGGATCGAATTCGGGGACAACTGATGGAGCTGAAGCCCGTAGAAACAAAGGAGACCCCTAAAAAAGGGGTGAAGAGGCAAGGAGAGACCGTGAATGATGAATGCCAAAAACATTACTTGAAAACCAGCGGGGGGAACAGGAATTGTCTCATCGTCGGGGACGCGCGTGTCAGCGACTGCGCCGGATAGCACTCTGTCTTGACAAAGAAGGCAGAGATCTGACGACTTGATGATGGAGGGACGCCATGCACCATTTGTGACGGGAGTGCCTGCGGCTTTCTTCTTCCCGCCGTTGGCGGTGCTGGTGCCCGCAACGGCAGAGCCGTCCTTCTTCTTCGCCGCGGCCACGGTGGCCGTGGAATCAGCTGCAGCGCCTCCTTTCTTCTTTCCCATTGCGCGACGGCGATGCGAGCGCAGAAAGTAGCTCGGAAAAGAGCGGAGCTGGTCCAGCGTCGTGGAGGAAACGAGCATAGAGAAAGCAGAGGAGCAGCGGCAATGGCGATGGAAGCAAAGATGAATGAGAGCAGATGAGAAAATTACCGTCGCAGCGCTGCTACTTAACCCCTGGAAGACGCAATCCAACGGCTAGAAAAACCCTACTGGACGCGTGGCAAACATCGTGTTGGACATGTGAAGAAGTGGAAGCACGAACCGTCCCTCCACTACTGCCATTACGCACAGAAATCAAGGAGACGTACTTAAAATAAAAGATTACGCACGCCCAGTCAAATCAAAGTCAGGAAATGGGACCCACTGCTCGTCACGTCCCGTCAAACTCGCTCACGTGGGCAACTGAGGTCAGAAATCATTAGCACTGACATCATCAAAGCTATGCAGCAGAGGACTTGGAATACTTTAGTCCTTGCTCGAGTCTTCGACTCCACCAAGCACTCGGGGGCTACTCCCATAGGGAGCGCTGGTCGCGCACCCTACGATTTTTTCTTTTCTTTTTACAGGAACATGGACAGTCAAAGGTAAACCCAACCATTCGAATAACGGTTCGATTATGGACATGGGTTACTCCCATAGGAAGCGCTGGAAACAAATTCGACTGAAACAAAAAAGCAAAAGACGACAGCAGTCGCAAAAAGTTCTTTAGTCCCTGCCTGAGTCTTCAACTCAACCAGGCACTCGGGGGCTACTCCCATAAGGAGCGCTGGTCACGCACCCTATGATTATTTGTACAAAAAAATTGTGTGTTGATAACATCCACACTCGAAACTCATGGTGACACCGCCTAATAATTTTCCTTACAAAGAGACTGCGTCTCCTGGGTCACCCGAATCGTCTCCGCGATGATAAAATTCGGATGTCGCGCTTACAGCGTGAAGGTAAGACCTGAACAAGGCCTGGCAACGCATTAGCTGCGCACTACCAGAAACATATCCGTGCCTGCAGGTACGATGAATATGCCTTGACGGACACGTCGAGTGCTCACACCCATATAACTGGAATTCGACTCCTGTAAGACCTCTGCGGCTTGAGTCGAATTACACCAGCACTTTTCCGGATTCGAGTCCGGGGACTCGAGTTCGAGTAGATTGCGTTGTTTCGCCCTAAGGTGGTTAACTGATACCGATACTTTGGTTATATCAGGCATGTATATCAACAATTCCTATGACACAATTAAAAGCAGTCAAAATATATACTCATTCAGGCACTCGAAAGACTTCAAAAGTCCCCAGTCGAATCTGCGATTCCACTGGACACTCGGGGGCTACTGACATGGGTATACCCTACAGGTACTAGAGTTTGGTATATACGGTCTAAATACGTACAGGCCCACGGTGTCGCCAAGGCCCAAACGAAGGACTCGAGTAACCTACGGACTCTCGATTGCTTGAAGAACAAGAAGAAGCTAAAGATAGAAAGTTTAAAGGGGAAAACCCTAATTTGTAACCGACTCAACCTGCTACCTGGGACCTAGCCTATCTATATAAAGGCTGGGAGGGGGCGGCGAGGAGGACACACACGCAACCCTAGTTTCCACCACCCTCGCCAGATTGCATCTGCGCACCATTGTAACCTTTGGTTCCTTTGTTAATTCCACGAGCCGACAAGCAGGAGTAGGGACCTCTACGAGGCCTGAACCTGGGTAAATCTTTGTCCCCTGTGTGCTTGTTTGCTAGCTGATAGATGTCTCCAGCGCTCCCTCCTTCTCCAAAACCCAAGTCCATAACAATGGGCACTGATGAGTTAAACCCTTGTCAGCTGCCATGCGAAGATATCTTGATTTGCTTGGAGGAACTTGATAAGCGCACTTTCCTATGCGCTATCTAGGCCTACGCCTATCTGGGTCACCTTGGAGGGGTCATCATCCTTCAATGGCGTCTTCTTCATCTCTTCTGATGCCTTGAACTCCGGATTCAGCTTTGTCACCTCTTTCTTCATCGCGGGCATCTCAGACGGATCAATAGTTTTCTTGATCCCCTTCTACTCCTGGGCGTGCAGCACGGCTTCAGCAAAGGCGGCATTTCCGTCCTCGCACTCTCGCGCCATCTTCGGGTCTCCCTTGATGGTGATCACGCCGTTGGGACCTGGAATTTTCATCATATTGTAAATGTAACACGAACGAGCCATAAAAGCCTAGAAAGCCGGACATCCAAATATAGCGTGGTACGCGCTCTTGAATGGGACCACTTCGAAGGAAAGTGCTTCCGTCTGATAGTTCTTTGGAGTTCCAAAGGTCACATCCAAAGTGATTTCTCTTAGGGAATTTGCTTGTCTTCTTGGGATAACTCCGTGAAAGATCATAGAGTTGTAATTCAGCTGGGTCTCCGAGATCTTCATTCGGCGTAGCGTTTCGACATACAGGATGTTAATGCTGCTGCCGCCATCCATGAGAGTCTTGGAGAAACCATAGCCATCAATAAGTAGATTGATGACTAAGGCGTATTTTCCTCGCTTGTGCAACTTAGGCGGATGATCAGCACGGTCAAAGGTGATTACAACTTCCGACCAGTCCAAGAATTGGGGGACAGCGGGACAGTCGCATTGAGCTCGTGCAGAACTACTTTCTTGACCTTAGCTGGTTGAGATCCGAGGAGGGTGACGTAAGTGTCTTTCTTTGTTGGGAAGTTTTTCTTCCCTTCTGGCTTGGGATTTGAAGCATCGGCTTCCTCCATGTCGGAATCTTCCTTGGTCTCTTTCTCTTTTTCGGGATTCTTCTTTCCCTTCTTCCGCTTTGCCCTGTAGCCAGCAGTATCGTCTTTCTTGATGTCGTCATTAAAATGACACTCGGTGTTTGTGTGAGAAGAGCCCCCATTGGCATCTAAGTGATGCACACATGGGTTATTGGCAATGTCGTCCTAGGAGTAGGTTTCACCAGGTTGCTGGTCTCCTCTACCTTGGACTCTTGATGTCCCACGACCATGTCCACGGCCACCGCCGCGCCCTCCTCATCCTCTAGACCCAAAAGTAGTAGTGACCACTGCCGTTTCCATGTTGGGTTTTTCTTCCGAGGTATTCTTGCGCTTCTGAGCCTGCTGCTTTGCTTGTTTTGTTGACTGTGGCACAACTAGGGTGTTAAGTAATCCCTCTGCATCGTCGTTAGCATCTGCATACTTGCTTGTTGTTTCTATCATCTCTCCCAAATCAGTTACCGTGTCGCATTTCAAGCAATGACATAGTAAACCAATTGGGAGTCCTGCAATGAAAGCTTCAATCACAGTTTGGTCATTTACCCCTTCACAGGAGTTCTTAGTGTCGATCCATCGTCCGAGATAATCTCGACAAGTTTTGCTGGATTTCTAGGTGCAACGCTGTAGGTATCCTACCGTACAGGGCCACCGATATGTGCCTTCGAAATTCCGAAAGAACACGCTTTGCATGTCATACCAGTTGTGGATGGTGTTCTCCGGAAGTTCATTGAGCCATGATCGTGCCGTCTTCCGCAACATGAGTGGGAGATATCGGGTTGCGACCAGGCTGTTTCCGCTTTTGGCAATGCAGCAAGCTTGGAAAACATCCTGGAGCCAAGTATCTGTCCAAGCTACACCGTCGTAGGGTTGGATGTGTCTTGAGATAGCGAATCCTTCCGGGAATTTTGTTGCTCTTATGCGTGGTCCAAAGCATTTTGGGCCCACATATATATCATCATTTTTGTAGCGTCGTGCCTCTATATTGGAATTAATCTTGTGCCTCGCGTCACTTGGGGACAGAGATCGTCCTGATTAACGGCTATGGCTGCGGTGCCTTGGAGCCGGACTTCGGCTTCTGGCACCACCTCCTCCGCCACGACACCCTCCTTGGGAGCCGTTGTGATGGCTACTTGGTGGAGAGGGTGGAGCAGCTCGATTGTTTCCGGCTAATCGCCGGCCTCCGTCTAGAGTATCATTATTCCTGCTCCGGGGAGGGTCTTCATTATGACGAGCCCCCTGCCGGCTTGACTCGGCACGGTATCCGTCGTTCCTTCGTCCGTCATTCCAATTGCGGTGAGGTTCAGCTGGACGGCTTGTATGCCTAGAAGGTGGCATTCTTTGTCGGTCCTCCTCTCGACGCTTCTCTTTGTCTTCTTCCCTGTGATCGTTTGACTCTCGCCGGGGAGGATTCTTCGGATATAGGGCAGCGATCGCCTCTTGCTCGACGGCTGGAGCAACGTTGCACCGATCACGTGCAGCTCTGTGATGATGTCCTGAAGATCCGGTTCTTGAGTAATTGTCTTCCCGACGGTCGGAACGGTGATGCTGTTCCGGAGCCTGCTGGGGTCTTACATCGTTCCAGGCCGGATCCGTGCGACATTGGTCAGATTGAGAGACCAGTTTTCCGCTTCCGGATTTCGCGGCCTTCTTCTGTTCCAGACCCTTGGTGAGTAGCTTGATGCCTAATCGAACCTGTTCTGGGCCTGGATTATTTGCCAGGATGTCTCGAGCAGCGGCAGTGTTTTGCACCGGTGTTGGATACACCAGATCTCCCTTTCTATTGAGCCGAGGCATCCCCAGATCTCCCTCAAAGAGAACCTTACGTACTTCCAGAAATTGATTGTCATGTGTATGTTGTTTCCGGTTCTTCTGATGTTGCAGAGAGATGATCTTCTCCACCTTGGCCATGCGCTACTTCTCTTCCTCGATGTTTTTGGCTTCATCCAGGAGTACTTGGCGACGCGCTTCTAAGGCTTGGGCCCTTTCATCCAATTCCGCAGTAGGTAGTTCTGCTGCAGTAGGGATAAGTGTGGTTAATGCAGCATCGATGAGTTTCCGGGCACCTGCGGTGACCACGTGTCCATCCACCGATTCTTCTTTGGGCTCTTTTAGGATAAGTGCTCCATCCAAGTTTTCCTCGTATTCCTCGCAACTGCCTCCTCTGCTAGAAGTTCCTTTGCCGGGGTCTTGTTCATCTTGTTCTTCTTCTTTTCCTTCTTGGCAGCACCGGTAGCAAAGACGGCTTTGGGTCCATTTCCTGGAGTCAAGCTCTGATCAGTACTTTCGGACATCTGGACTTCGGGATTATCTCTGATATCCATATTATCTTGTGCTTTGGGAGAGTTTTCTCCCGATCCTTCATCCATGGCTTCTCCTTCTTCTGCAGCTTTGGAGTTGTACTCCTCTTCATATTCCGCGGAGAACTTTTGGAAATCCATCGACGTCATCGAGTCATCCGAGGATGCGGGTAAGTCAGTGTTTGTTTCGATCGCCTCCAACACTGAGTCAGTGCTATCTCTAATATCGGCAGAGTCGGATCCGGATCCAACATAGTCGACGAAGTGCGATGTGTGGGTCCTGACGTAGTTGCGGCTTCCTCGTGGGCTTTCTCGAAGATCCTGATGGTTTTGAGAACCTCATCCACGCTTGCTTCTTTCATCATCATGCGCCTCAACGTGTGCCTCAGGAACAGTTGATCTGTTCCTGTGTTGGCAGAGCTGGAACCAAGGCTGTTGTTGTGATCCTCCTGGATTTCGACCTCAGCGTGTGGATCGATCTGGGATTCAACCTCGCTGGAGAGATCCACTCTAGATTCGACTTGAACCGCAAGATCTACTTCAGGCTCGGATTTCTCCACTATCTCCGCAATAGGTGTGGGCTGGGTGGGATTAGGGTTTTCTGAGATCGGGAACTCAGCCGCCTCTGCGAACAAAGGGGACCTAGAAATTTCTTCTGCCACTATCATCACCGTTGGGGTGGGTGGGACAGGTTCAGTGAATCCGATGTACACATTGATCTCGCCGAAAGACATAATGGTATGTGAGGGGGACTTCACTAGCGTAGAGGATGTGACCAACGGCGATAGACTCACCAATTCCGATTCTTGCAGATTCCGCTCGGAACGCAGATCTGAAGCTCACTTGCCCCATGGTGGGCGCCAATTGTCGTCGGATTGATTACTGGTACGCCATGAGGGGTCCTCGAGGCGTGTGGAAGAGAGGGGTGTGAGGCGTATGGTGTTCCGGGATGGTGAGCACACAAGTTTACCCAGGTTCGAATCCATCGGCTTTGGACGGATCCTACTCCTGCTAGCAATCCAGTAATACGATAGAGCTAGAATATGGGTTACAAGGGTTTCGCCTATGCGAGTTGAGATTGTAGACTATTGTCAGGGGTTCCCTAAAGGCTTTCCCTAGGACGGCTTATATAGATATCTGGCCTAGGGTTTACAGGAGAGATCCATCCGGCTAGGACTAAGAGTCGGTTACATAGTACATCTTGAACTACAAGTAACACTATGGGCCTATGTCGGTAAGTCTTCTGGGCCTTCCCGTAGCCGGATTGGACTCGGTCTCTTCTCCTTGACTGGGTCGCCCGTGAAGCAAAGCTCTAACCCGAAGTGGGCCACCCTGGTTAGTGAGGCCCAATGAGGATACCCGGAAAGTATATCCCCAACACGGATCACAATGATTCCGCCGTATAGTTGGTCGTTAAACCATCTGTACCCTTGAGATAAATTTTCTAAAACAGGCTTCGATATCTATACGACCGGAACTATACGGCCGGAATTTTTATTCCCGCCGTATAGTTGGTCGTTAAACTGTCAGTACCTTTGAGAAGATATTATACGAATGCATCGATATCTATATGACCGGAATTTTTATTCCCACCATATAGTTGGTCGTTAAATTCTCTGTTCCATCGAAAGAATTTTTTTTGATGGCAAAGATATCTATACGACCGGAGTTATTTAGCCGGAATTTTTATTCCCGACATATAGTTGGTCGTTAAACCATCAGTAGTCATCAAAAAATTTCTATTTCTTCGAGAATATCTTCTTATCCTGAAACTTAGCAAAATACCTTATTTTTGACAGAAAAATGACAGTAGAAACTGTCGGCCAACATTAGCGTATGAAGAGCAGAATTTTAGTCTTTGTAGATAAAACTCAAACTTTTATTTTTATTCTTATTCTATACTCATTCAATAGATGTTTCTACTACTTTTTGACAGTTGCATCTTCACGGGTGCGCTTCCGCAAGAATGTCTGTGAAAAATTTGTAGGAGTGCAATGAACTTTTTATTCTTTAGTTTATTTTAGGGAAGAGATGGGTTGAATCCCATTAAGCATTTTATTAAGAATGGTTGAATAACTCAACTCCTTCTCTGTTCTCGAATTCTTAGCTTGGGTTTCCCCTTATCAAAGGCACTTACCACATGAACTAATTTTGCCAGTGGAATATTTCTTTCTCCTCCTTCTAGCTTCTTTGGAAAATACCGGATGATTTCAACATCATAAACATTGAAAATTATCTTTCCCTCAGCACAATCAACTGATGCCCCTACAGTACTAAGGAAAGGTCTTCCAAGTATTATGGATAATTTTTCATCTTCTGGCATCTCAAGAATAATAAAGTCAGTGGGAATAACATGCTCATCTATTCTAAGTAGAACATCCTCAATCATACCAATGGGTTGTTTAGTGGACTTATCAGCCATTTGTAAAGTGATAGTAGTAGGAGAATACTCCCCCAATCCTAACCTTTTATAGAGGGAGTATGGCATTACACTAAGTCATGCACCTAGATCACACAAGGCATTGTGAATATCAATTTTTCCTATTGAGCATGAAATAGTTGGTATTCCGGGATCTCCAGATTTAGACAACAACTTCCCATTAGCAGGATAACTAGTTACCATGGCAACAGTTTCAGTTGTTTCTTTCTTTCTACTAAGAATATCAAGGAAGAACTTAGAATAGCTAGGAACTTTGATTGCATCCGCAAATGGAATTTCTAGACAAAGGTCACCAAGTGCCTTTGTAAAACAATCTTAGATTACCTGATCTGGTGCTTTCTTTTTTGATCTAGATAAGGAATCTTTTTCTCACCTTTCTTATTCTTGTCTTTTACCTTTTGTGGGGGGGTCAGACTCTTTTGTTCCTTTGTTTTGTTGTTGCTTATCGATTTTCTTCTTTTCTACTACAACAACTTCATTTTCATTGCTTATCTCTTTTCTTCTCTTGGATCAACCGTCTATGCATCAGAGTCACAACGGTCATCATCTGTATCATCTTGGCCCTCCTTGGTTTGTTCTTGTGTTTCTTGAGCAGTTTCATCTTCCACCAGTGTATCATCTTCTTGGCTTGCTTCGAGCAGGGCTTTTTCCTTTCGCTCTTTTTCAGCTTCATATTCTGGTGGTCCTAATGGTCCTGTATCAACTGCACCTCTTCTTGTAACAACATTAGTAGAAACAGGAATATCTTTATCATCTCGAAGAAGAATTTGATAACCATATGCTATTTGTTCACACTGGGTTTCAATCATACCAAGATACTTGTGAAATAATTTTATTTCTTGGCCAATCTCATCATAATTTTCCATGAGTTCCGCCAAAATCTTTTTATGTTTTTGAAAGTGCTTATGCAGGTTATTATGAGATTTTGCTTGTCGATGTTTTAATTCTTGAAAAACTTTCCTAGTTTCATCTTCTTCAGTTAAAACTTGTAACAAGTCTACTTTGTTTTCCTTAACAAGTTCAGAAGGTATACCTTTCTTTCATTGTTTTGTGTACTTTAGGCATAAGATCAGGAGTTATCCGAAGTATCCCTTTTTCCAGCTTAGTGCCCAAATAAGGATTATATAAAGAATCATTCTTAGCCCTAGTAGACATCAATTCCTAACATTCTTTAATAGTTAAAGTATTTACCGATCCTCCTGCTAAGAAGTCAAGCAACTCTCTACATTGAGTATTAAGACCATGGTAAAATAAATGACAAATATTTGATTCAGAATAGCCATGACTGGGAATGCTATTAATCATTCCAAAGAATCTATCCCAGGCTTGTGGGTAGTTTTCTCCCACATTCTGACTAAAGTTGCCTATATTCTTTCTTATTTCAGTTACCTTTTTAAAAGGATTAAACATGTTTATGAATTTAACAATGCAGTTTCCCAGCATTTAATGTAATGACGAGGGAGAGAATATAAACAGTCTAGAGCTTTACCTTGAAGAGACCAACGAAATAATTTTAGACGAGAGAAGTCTCTTGGCAAACCTTTTGGTCCAAGCGATGTTATCACATCGTCGAACTCTCTAAGATGTATTCCTGGGTCTTCATCTTCCCTTCCACTGAAAGGTTTTTCCTGCAAAATTTTAATAATTCCACCATCAAATCAATATTATCTAACTCCAGGATTAGGGAATTCTATTGGTTGTTTAAGAAATTCACAACTTGGAGCACTGTATTCTTTGAGAGTTTTCTCAGGTTTCATGGGAGTTGTCCTGTAAATAGACATGATTTCCAAATCACTCAGGTTTTCAACTTCAACTTTATTCGATCTTAAAAGTTTTTCAATAATTTCTTCATGCCTTTGAGAAGGCACGCGCTCAATATAATCTGGTAAATAGGTCCTACCAGAGCGTGTAGACCCTTTGTCTCCTAGGGAGAACATTTTGTAGTAGCAACACCTGAAATGTCAAAAGACAAACACTTAGCGCTTAGCTCCTCGGCAATGGCGCCAGAAAATAGCTTGGTGTTTGCAAGTGCATAGATCGATTGTAGATAGTTTCGAAGTATAGATATCGATCCCACAGGGAGCCCAAAGGTAAGTGTTTATGAGTGAAGTCTCTGTCACACCCAAAGTTGTCACAGGTCTTCGAGTAAATTGACTGCAAGTGTTGAAATGAGAATGGAGTTTTGATTAAACCGAGTGTATTTAAATAAAACTAAAATGTAAACTTCAAAAATAAAAAGCATAAAAGTAAAGAACGATTCAGTTGTTTTGTTGTTTTCCGCAGATGATAGAGAAGGCACGAGGAGATTTAGTTCATGGTGATAGTGATTGTGCCAGGTGGATGAATGATAAGTGTAACAATTATAATCTTATAAGTATATGTGTAGGTGAGCAACCCATAATTAGCCGGAACTCCTCTTGGTAGATTTCGTCCCAACTTCAATAATCCTACTAGTCTGTTACCAAAACCATGGTCAGACACTAAACGATTAAGACCCTTCAGGTCGCTTAGCGATTAAGCTCCTTGGATCAGACTAATGCAATAAGCATGGTGGTTTCTCATTATCCTCGAGTCTACTAGTTTTCCATTGATATCCCCGTGTCACTTGAGGGTTGCTGGTCTGCTAGCGAACAAGATCCTATCTATGTAGAATAAAGCATCATGTTGTCTAGGCCCTTAATTGGACAACAAGCATTAGGCATCCCACAGATAGCCAAGCAGACATAATATAGTAATTAGAATCAATCACAAGCTAATGGAAAATATATGGAGGCACATCACATGTCACCAATCCCTTACATCTCCCACGCCCAAGGAACTTACTCGCACATGAGAGAAGAAAGCATCATCGATATACTTAAATAAAGGGAGTTCTTCTCGATATTACCATGGAGATCCACAATAAGAATAGAAAAGTAATCCGACATAATTCAAGATAGGAAGAAAAAATCTCAAACTCTAGTCTTGCAAGGTGAAGATCTCTCTCCCTCTCAAGTACAAGTAATGGCTCTGCAGGTGTATTGGCTAGGAGGAAGAAGATCGTGGAGCGAGATGAAGAACATCTTCCCCTTCTTCTCCGGATCTCTTTTTTCTCTCTTTTGGATGGGATGGTGGCTGTTGTGTTGTGTTTTCGCGTCTGGTATCTTCATGGAAGTTGTCCCTTTTAACAAGACGGAGGCGGCGGCAGCTATACGGTGGGAACTATACACCCGGAAAAATGTTCTCGCCGTATAGGTGCTCGTTAAAGCCTCTGTATGCTCCCTCGATTGCTTCCAAAGAGAGGCTTGCTTGTTTTCGCCTGAATATTGTGTTTCTCCAGTTAAAACCTTCTATGGATGTCCAGATGAAACTCATATTAGAAACAAAGTTTTCTTTACTACCAATGTATTAGCGTTAGGTAAAGCTAGAAAATGATCAAATCCAGGAGAAACCGTCAATAAAAACCATCAAAAATGTGTCAAATCTCACAGCTATCACCTCCCCCAAGCTTAGATGTTGCTCGCCCTCGAGTGACAAGGAAATAAGGAAGAATAGCGGAGATTCGAGACTAAAATAAAAGAACTTACAAGTTTGAATTGGTGTCAAATTCTTTTCTTCACAATCCCTGCAATCTTAAATATGATCATGCAAGTATTCACAAGATTGCACTGAGTCCACTTCCTAACCACGTATATCTTGTTAGTAAATAAATCATTAGAGTTAGGTAAAGCTAGAAAATAATCAAATCCGGGAGAAAACCATCAACAAAAACCATCAAAAATGTTCCAAATCTCACAGCTATCACCTGCTACCCAAAGACCTAGCCTCTCTATATAAAGGCCAGGAGGGAGCGGCGAGGAGGACCAATCCACAACCTCTCGCATACACCTTGCCAGATTGCATCTGCACACCCTTATAACTTTCGACTCCCTCGTAATCAAGAGCAGACAAGCAGGAGTAGGGTCCTCTACGAGGCCTGAACCTGGGTAAACCTCGTGTCACCTGTGTTCTTGTTTGCTAGTTGATCGATGCCTCTAGCGCTCCACACTTCCTCGAACCTAAGTCCATCAACGATGGGCATTGACGATTTAACCCCTCGTCAATTGGCGCTGTCTGTGGGAAAAGGGAGTGCTGATGTTGCGGCTTCCATAGCCCCATCGACCACGATCTATGAATCTGCTGCAGTGGAGACTCGCCTCCTCCTCGGTGCCCTCGACTTCACTGTCCATGCTCCAGCGACTCGCTCGGACTTCGAGTCCATGGACGATGGAATTGGGCTGACGATCGGAAGCCTGCGCTTCTAGGTCAGTCAGATCAGCACACTTCGCCTCCCTAATCAAACGCTACCTCCTGTGATTACCCCCGCATCGTGGTTCCCACCACCAATCGGTACCCTAAGCGAGCTCAACGCCTCGGCATTAGTCGGGGATATGGATAGCAACAGTAGATGCGAGTCTGATCTGGGCGATCTAGCGACTGAAGATGGAGTCTACGTCTCCGGACTTGAAAGTTGCAGGAGCAACAGCATCCCTAGCAACTGCATGTGCGCAGTCATCATCACTGGTGATGGAGGCACTCAAAGGGACAACACCAACATCGCACCCACCAACAACAGGTCAACCAGTCAACCCCTTGTCATTGGCCCTGTCCAAGATGATCAGCAGCCACCCAACCCTGAGGGCGAGCATGCCAACGAGCGGCAGGAGATCCTACTCAACAACGCCGAGTGGGCGCGATGCCGGGAGGCCCTACAAGGCAACCCCTGCCACCAAACTCATCGCAATAGATATTGACGGGTTACGATTGGCTTCTCATGTAGGAGTACAGGCTACAGCAGGCGGTGAGCGCTCGACTTGATGAACACAAAAGCTGGTGGATGAATCGAGCCTTTGGTGAGCAACGCTCTCTTCGATCGAAGGATCCTCCTCCAAGGGCAACGACCATGCAGCCGCCAAAAGGCGCTCTTGATTGGCCCAACTCAATGAAAAGGAGCGGGACGAGGCCACTCGGGCTCTTGACTTATTGTTCATGACGGTGGACTCGTAGGGCAACGTGCTCCCGAAAACATCGCAGGCAGTGGTGACAGCAGCCACCAAGTACCTGCTCTACAATCAACCACCTGCCAGGGATCCACGATCTGCCATGCACCGATCTACGATGACTGGCCTAGGATTGGTTGAAGCTGTGATCACCAAAAATCCATCACCGGAGCCGAAGAAAAGCAAGGCTCCAGCCAGGTACTACTCACTCTCCTCCAGCGACGATGAGCATGACCTGTCGAGGCGACACCTCTCACATCAACATGATCACGACTATGACGCGCGTGATGACATCACACAGCACAAGGTCGACAAGATGCGCGCAAGAAGCGCCCGCTCGATGAACTCAGAAGAGGAAGCGACGGAGCTCTGTGGCACTGGCTGCTTTCGTAGAGACATATGGCAAATGCGGATGCCAAAAGGATTCAAGCTCCCGTTGGAGAACCCAAAGTTCGACGGCCTCCAGGACCCGAAGATCTGGCTGGAGGACCACGTCTCCTCCATCAAACTGCATGGCGGGAACAGGAGCATGACCATGCAGTGCCTCCAGTTGCAGTTGTAGGGCACTGCCCACGCATGGCTCAATAATCTCCCCCGCGGGTCGATCTGCAGCTTGGAGGAGCTAGTCTACAGCTTCGTGCGAAACATCAAGGGCACTTACAAAAGGCTCGCATCAATCGAAGAGCTAAAGGCATGCTATGAGAAGCTCGGTGAATCACTATGCTCCTACATCCAATGGTGGTCCATCATCAAAAACTCCACAGAGGACAACTCCGAGGACTGCGCAATCGACGTGTTCAATGGCGACCTACGCCGCAGAGAGCTCAGGGAGGAGCTGGGCCGCTCGAAACCCAAAACAATTGACCACCTGATGGAGATTGCAAATAGGTGGGCCTATAGAGAGGACTCGATGAAAAAACCGCATCCACTCAGACGATGACGACGACCTCAGCCACAGACGCGACCGTCGAGGAAAACATCGGATGCGCGGCTACAAACACCGCGAAGAAGTCGATATGGTCACAATTGGCTACGCCGACAAATACGACAATGGCAACCGCAACAGCGGATACCACAGCGGTGGCTGCCGCGATAGTGGGAAAACCATGCAGTTATGGCAACGCCGTTTTCGCGAAGAAGCTCCTGGAACATCCATCCAGGATAAGCTAGCTGGACCCTGCAACGTCCACTTCTACATCGACAAACACGATGGCAAGAAGAAGTCCAGCCATCTCCTAAAGTACTGCCGCGAGTTCCTCAAGCTCCATGAAGGCCTCGCCAAGATGAATCGCGACGTGCTTAATCAGGGCTATGGAGCTGCCCCAGGTGTCGTGGCTCATGGTGCACCACCACCACCACCCGCGGCTGCACCAGCCTAGAATAACAGTGGCGAGCAGTACCCACGACCGCTGGGGAACATGGGAATGATACAGAAGGGATGCCCCTCCAACAAGGTGCAAAAGTCCATCACCCGCTAAGTCAATTTGGCAGTCAACTCTCCACCCTCAACCACTGAGTACCTCAGCGGGTGCGAGTCCTGCATTACCTTCGACAAACGCGATCATCCACGCCAAGTACCTCGCCTAGCCCACTCTCCCTAGTGCTCGAGGTGCAAATTGGTGGCTTCGGGATGAGTCGCGTCTTCATGGATGGCGGCAGCAGCATCAACCTTATGCTCGCCAGCACCTTGCGTGCCATGTGGATCCCCCTTCCTGCCTAGAGGCCTCTAACACAATGTTCCATGACATCGTCCCAGGGAAACGTGTGTATCCCCTGGGCAAGATCAACTTGGACGTCATCTTCGGCACACCAGCAAACTTTAGGCGAGAACGCCTCGAGTTCGAAGTGGTTGACTGGCCCTCGCAGTACCACTGTATCCTTAGACGTGTCGCGTTCGCGAGGTTCATGGTGGTTCCTCATTACGCCTAATTGCAGATGAAAATGCTAGGACCCAACGACATCATTACCGTCAATGGAAGCTTCTCCAAGTCCGATAGCTGTGACCGGGAATTCAACAGAATCTCCCAATCTTTTGGCATGCAAGAAGAGCTGGAAAGACTCAAGGAGTCGACAGACAATAGTCTTCCTCCTATAAGTAGGACAAACGCACCCGACCAATCCTTCGATTCGTCGGTGCACACCAAGGCGGTCCAGGTCCATCCGACCGACTCGACCAAGACGGCCCTCATTGCCAACAACTTGAGTCCTGCATAGGAACTCGCGCTCGTCGAATTCCTCCGTGAGTGTTGTGAGATCTTTGCCTGGTGTCCACCGGACATGCCAGGAGTCCTCGGGGAATTCGCCGAGCACTCACTCAACGTGAATCTTGACGCCAGACCAGTGAAGCAGTCGATACGTCGACTATCAGAACCAAGAGAAAAGGCGGTTGGCATGGAAGTCAATAGACTCCTCGACACCAACTTCATACGGGAAATCAAGGAGAGCACCTAGGTAGGAAACCCCGTGCTTGTTCCCAAAGAGGACACGGACATACTGCGGATTGTGCGTGGACTTCACATCTCTCAACAAGCACTGCCCGAAGGATAACTTCCCTCCGCCACAGATCGATCAGATAATCGACTCCACCGCAGGTTGCGAGCGCCTCTGCTTCCTTGATGCCTACTCATGCTACCATCAGATTCAGATGAAGGAGGATAACCAGGAGAAAATAACCTTCATCACACCCTTCAGTGCCTACTGCTACACAACAATGCCCTTCGGACTGAAGAATGCAGGAGCCACCTATCAACAGTGCATGCAGGCCTGCCTCAAGAACCATCTTGGCCAAAACATTCAAGTTTATGTCGAAGACATCATCCTCAAAACCAAGGAGGAAGCCATATTACTCGACGATCCACGAGACCTTCGATAACCTCGATCGCTACCGGATCAAGCTGAACCTGAAGAAGTGCGCTTTTGGCATACCATCTGGGAAACTGCTCGGATACCTCATATCTGCCAGGGGAATCGAGGCTAACCTGGAAAACGATAAAGGCCATACTGGCCATGGAGAAGCTAAAGAACGTCAAAGGCGTCCAACAGCTGGCTGGGCGAATCGCGGCGCTCAGTCAATTCATCAGTCGCATGGGCGAAAAGATGCTAGCATTCTATCAGCTCCTCCGCAAAGCTGAGAAATTCAAGTGGACGGACGAAGCACAAGAGGCATTCGAAGAACTCAAGCACTTACTCTCCACCTCGCCCGTGCTGGTGACTCCAAGGGAGAAAGATCCCATGTTGCTATAAATCTCCACCACCAACCAGGTGGGCATACTGTGCTGGTGGTAGAATGAGCCAAAGGCAACAAGGTACATGGGGTGCAGCGTCCAGTTTACTATCTCAGCGAGGTCCTCACGCCAACAAAACAGCAGTACCTGCACTACCAGAAGCTGGCATACATCATCTTCATGATAGCAAGGTGATTGTGCCGCTAATTCCAGCTCCTGGACGCCAGGATGACAGCGGCACCGGTGTCATCCTTCGGCATGCAAGAAGAGCTGGCAATCTCCCAATCTTTCGGCATGCAAGAAGAGCTGGAAGGACTCAAAGAGTCAACAGACAACAGTCTTCCTCCTGTGAGTAGGTCAAACGCACCCGACCAATCCTTCGATTCGTCGGTGCACACCAAGGCGGTCCAGGTCCATTCGACGGACCTGATTAAGACGACCCTCAAAGCCAACAATTTGAGTCTCGCATAGGAACTCACGCTCGTCGAATTCCTCTGTGAGCACTGGGAGATCTTTGCCAGGTGTCCAACGGACATGCCAGGAGTCCACATGGAATTCTGCAAGCACTCACTCAACGTGAATCCTGACGCCAGACCAGTGAAGCAGTCGATATGTCGACTGTAAGAACCAAGAGCAAAGGTGGTTGGCATGGAAGTCAACAGACTCCTCGACGCCAACTTCATACGGGAAATCAAGGAGAGCACCTGGGTAGCAAACCACATGCTTATTCACAAAGAGGACACGGACATCCTGCGGATGTGCGTGGACTTCACGTCTCTCAACAAGCACTGCCTGAAGGATAACTTCCCTCTGCCACGGATCGATCAGACAATCGACTCCACCGCAGGAGTGCCTCTCCTTCCTTGATGCCTACTCAGGCTACCATCAGATTCAGATGAAGGAGGAGGACCAAGAGAAAATGGCCTTCATCACACCCTTCGGCATCTACTACTACACAACAATGCCCTTCGGGCTGAAGAACGCAGGAGCCACCTATCAACAGTGCGTGCAGGCCTGCCTCAAGAACCAGCTTGGCTAGAACATTCAAGTTTATGTCGACGACATCATCGTCAAAACCAAGGAGGAACCCACATTACTTGACAATCTCCACGTGACCTTCGATAACCTCGATCGCCACCGAATCGAGCTAAATCCGGAGAAGTGCGCCTTCAGTGTACCATCTGGGCAACTGCTCGGTTACCTCATATTTGCTAGGGGAATCGAGGCTAACCCAAAAAAGATAAAGGACATACGGCCATGGAGAAGCCAAAGAACGTCAAAAGCGTCCAACAGCTGGCTGGGCGTATCGCGGCGCTCAGTCAATTCATCAGTCGCATGGGCGAAAAGGCGCTACCATTCTATCAGCTCCTCCACAAAGCTGAGAAATTCGAGTGGACGGACGAAGCACAAGAGGCATTTGCAAGCTCTTACTCTCCACCTCGCCCATGCTAGTGACTCCAAGGGAGAAAGAGCCTATGTTGCTATACATCTCTGCCACCAACCAGCTAGTCAGTACTATGCTGGTGGTAGAACGAGCTGAAGACAACAAGGTCCATGGGGTGCAGTGCCTAGTCTACTACCTCAGCGAGATCCTCACACCAACAAAACAGCGGTACCCGCACTACCATAAGCTGGCATACAACATCATCATGACAGCAAGGCGACTACGCCACCACTCGTCTCGTGGCATTGGGGTTGTTGAGGATGTACCCCAATGGGGCATCATTCACCACGGTGATGGGGTGCTGACACGCCCAGGATGACACCGGCGCCAGCTCCTGGAACTATTGGCGTAGTCGAAGGAGACACCGGCGCCAACTCTTGGACATCAGGATGACACCGGCGCCGGTGTCATCCTAACGTCGCCCTAGGGCGACAAGATGAGGTGTGTTCTGCGATTGCAGTTCCGCGCCTCCAACAATAAAGCGGAATAGGAGGCCCTGCTCCACGGGATGCAGATGGCCAAAGCCTGCGGCGCAACATGACTTGTCATCTATGTGACTCCAAACTCGTGGTGAACCAAACCATGAACCAGTGCGATACCCTGAGCGACAACATGATCGCCAACCGCAACCCCTATGACGCACTCGAAGGAGACCTCGACGGCTGCGAGCTGCAGCACGTAGTCCGTGAATGCAACGAGGAGGCTGACACGCTCGCCAACATAGGTTCCACCTGTGCTCTGGTGCCACCCGGTGTATTGCTGGAACAAATATGTGAACGCTCCATTAAGACAAAGGTTTCAGAAGAACCAGTCAGCACATCAAAGGACTCGGGGGGCTGCGCCACCCGAATGACTCGAAAGTCCCGATGATGCGGAGCAGGGGCCCGGACTCGAAGGACCCATGGAGGTCATGCTCATCGAGCCATCCTGGACACATCCGTACATCACATACCTGCTTAGCAAAAGGCTGCCAAACGACCCGACGGATGCGCGACACATAGAGTGATGCTCCAATCAGGATGGGAATGGGTCGGGTCGGCCCGCTGGGTCACTGACCCGACCCAAAATTTCGGGGCCATTGGGGCGGGCGGGTCGACCCTGCGCACTATTTGGGCCAACGGAGCCGGCATTGAACGACCCACTGGGTCGACGGGGTCGACCCGATTTCCCCTCGTTGTAGAGCACACGAGCAGAGCACGGCAGCAGCGAACAACTCCGCCGCTTCCCCTAGGCGCCGCCTCTACCGCTGTCCCACCCCCGGCCCTAGACCCGCCCATCTCTGCTGCCGAAGGCGCTGCGTTCAGATCCCGCTCGCCGCCGAGGTCCTGCTATCCTTCCCGTTCCCGGCCGTCCTGCTCCTGGAGTGATTCCGGTCATCGTCCCGGCCGCCGCACAGCTCGGCAGCTCATCATAGTCCCGGTGGCTCGTCCTTCTACAAGATCTTGCTCCCTCTGGCCGTCTTCTTCCCCTTACCCGTGGTTAGTGCTCCAAGTGTCTCGATCTAATGCAGCGCAAGTTTCTTGGTTAGGGATTGTTCTTTTTTGAGTTCTTAGTTACTGCTCTAGTTGTTAGTAGATTTCTAGGTTCTTGGTTAGTGCAATTTTTTTTAACTGGATCATGACCAGGCCACTGTATAGCGGCTTTGACATGCTGACAATATGCCTTTTGAAGTGTCATTCGGTTTTATTTTTAGGGGCAGCTCCAAACTGAAATTCCCGCATTTTAATCTCTCTAAGCATAGTTCCTAGCATTGGGTAGAACATCACTGCTGATCTTCCAGTAACTGAACTTGCAACTACAGCTAATTTTACTCGCTCCTCTTCCAGTAACTGAACTTGCTTCATACCGGCCATAAGTACCATCTTGACTGAATCAAACAACTCCAACGAACTAGAGTGTTGGAGGAACCAACAATGGACATATCGGTTTCTCAAAGAAAGCCCCACATGGCCAGAAGTACTAGAGGTTGAACCGTACGCAATAGGGACACCATTCAGATTTGGCACCATACATATCTGAAGTTAATGTGGTGTGCTGGTTTTGATCTAAGTTACAACCCAGTCTGGGTTAAGCTGGCAAGGACAGAGTAATAAAATTGATCATGCTCTAGTCCGTAAGTAGGTGACCATGACAAGGCATGAGCACCTATAGTGGATTATTTTTAAGTATATTGAAAACATGCCATGTAGTGGTACAGATCTTAAATAATCCCTAAGGCCCCGCTTGGTTGGTTGGAAATTAGCCTAAAACCTCCGTTTTAGTCCGGTCTGAACCGTTTTCGGCCCAAGCCCAGTATTAGGCACTTGGTTCATTGGAATATTTACACCCCCGAGTTGTTTATGGCCCGTATACCTCTGTAAACATTAGGCATCTCTAGCGGTCCGTTTTATTTCCCCGAAACAATGACAAGGGCTCCACCACCCCCATGGTTGTCTCCTTCTTCAATAAACATTTGCAGACCTTATCATGGTGAGTTTTTTGTTTCTTTTCTAGGGATGCAACTTAAGAGTTGATAAGTTCACATGTACTTGTAATGCTAACTCCTTAGTCCTTTCAGAAGGGCGTTCACACAAAGTAGTTATGAACAGAGACACACAATGTTGTTCTACGGTGTCTTGTTGGTATACTTGCTATGAAAATTATAGGCCTATGTGCTTCTGCAAATTTAGTTAGTTCTTGCTACTGAAATTTAACTTTAGTCTTAGTATGTTTGATCATCAAAATTAAACATTAGTTAGTCAATGGTCTTGTTTCTTTTGGAGGAGGCAAATAATTCCTCTCAAATGGTAGTTCGGTGAAGCATGCAGTGGTTGATTAGTTCTTGTTGTCTTGTTGGTATACTTTATTGTCTTGTTGGCATTCAGTTACACATTTGATGTCTCTTTTCAGTTCCTTTCCAGACTCATTTCTCTGATACAGATGATGAGGGATGTACAAGTAACCTCCAGTAGATGATGAAACAATCACTAATGAAATGAGAGTGAAATCACTGATTTGTAAAGTCCGTGTTTTGTGGTTTCTGAAACATATAAATCACTGATTTGTGGTTGGTTTGTAACCTTGTTAAATTATCGTCTCTGGTTAGGCAATAGTGTTTTCTTCTGATAACACCATGTATAAACAATTTATGCATGTCGTTAAATTTATTCTCAACGTTTTCACCGTTGAGAAATTTGCTGATGATAATTTTGCTCAAACTGGATTGTATTATGTGACTCGTCAATCCTCTGAACTTTGTCCAGACTTGACATGTTGTCCTAGATGTAATAAACTGGTAACATATCTTTGAATACTTATATTACATCCAATTTTTGGGTCGGCCCTGAGGTACCCAATGGGCCAGCGAGGCCACCAGATTTTCTCGAAATGGGTCAACCTGTGGCCCCGGAAATTGGCCCTGGGGCCATAGGGCCAAGTCCAAGGCCAGGTCCGGGTCGACCCATTCCCATCTTGATGCTCCAAAGCCTTCACCATTATCAACGACAAGCTATATAAGCGCAGCATCACAGGAGTCCTTCAAAGATGCGTCTCTAATGGTGACGGGAGATCCATCCCGCTCGAGATACACGAAGGCACCTGCGGCCCTTGTCGCCAATGCTCTACGAGCTGGTTTCTAATGGCCAATGACAATACGCGACACCAAGGACATCATCCAAAAGTGCAATTCCTGCCAAAGATTCGCGGATAAGCCCCACACACCAGGCGCAAAACTTAGGCCAATACATGTGGCTTGGCCTTTCGCACAATGGGGGCTTGACATGGTCGGCAAGCTGCAAAAGTCATCACTTGGAGGCTACACTTTTCTCCTCATCGCAGTCGACAAGTTTACCAAGTGGATCGAAGACATGCTGGTGACAAATCAGACGGACGCCACAATGTTGGGGGGATACCCCCGGGTAGGGTCACGCCGGGGTATAAATGCCAAGTTAGCCGAGGTACGGCAAGGTTAAAGCGAATGTTGGCCGAGTCACCTCAAGACAGGCCGAATCACGGGGTAACCCGGACCAGGGGATGTCCACCTAACTGGGTCTCAACCGACTTAAGCCGTAAGTCGGACAGATGAATCTGACTCATATGCAGGAACAGGTGTGGCCGGATCAACTATGTACGATCCGGGTCATATCAAGCTTGTAAGAGAAGGAAGGTATCTCGCTGGTCAAAGGTAACCCCTGTACGCACAGCATGAGCGAAGCGGACAGAGCCAGGACCACCGAGGCGTGGCCGACAAAGGTAACGATGCCAATGTCGGTTGACGCGGGCGCCGCAGAGGCTCACGTAGCCTCTACATGGGTGACGCGGACGAAAATTAACCCGGCCGGCTTACTATTTTGGGAAGAGGCATATTCTCTAGAATATGCCTCCACGTATGCTCTAATTGGAGACCTAGCCACCCCTATATAAGGAGGGCTAGGGCCTCTGTAGAAGGGGTTGAGTTTTACTGGATTGGTCTTTGGAGGTTATGTTCTTCTAGCAAGTTACTGAGAGCTAGCTAGTGGTGAGAGTAAGAGAGTTCTTCTTCCTCCTCTCCCCAATACAGCTCAAGGAGCACTTGTAATCTGTGAGAGTGAATCGAATACAAAGCTACTGTGTGTGGAATCACCACACTATCCCTCCCTGGATTCCCCTAGTGCATTTAGTCCCCACCTTTAGCCTATCCATGGCATCTGCCGTGACACCACCACGACAGTTGGCGTCCACCATGGGGCTAGCGGCGCTAGCAGGGGTCAAGATCCGGATGGGAAACCTCATCGGCACCGGCGAACGCATCGTCTCCGGGCTCGTTCAGTGCTTTGGAGCGCTGGACTTTGTCAGCGACAACGCTGGCTGCTTCGGCAAGCGCCCTCTTTCCCGCAATAGCCTCTTCGTCAAGCTCGGGGCGCACAAGGTCTACGTTGCTGTCGATGTGTCATGTGTTCATCCGCGGCACGTCGTCGAGGCGGGCGAGCCACCCCTTAGCGTGGTCCACGGGGCGCGTATCACTCGCTCCCCGGACCGTGCTGAGGTGATGATGACTGCGCCTGGCGCTAGCGCAAGCAAAGATCCGGCACCAGATCCGGAGGTAACGCCTAAGGCACCGATGAAAGGTAGAGGTCCTCCACTAGAGAGGCCAGAGAATGTGCTGCGGGAAGCGATGGATAGCTTGGCAAACCCTGTAGCAGCAGTGGTAGATCCGGCTCAGGCACATGCCGAGCTAGAGGAAACTAGGCAAAAAATTCTAGAGGGTGCGAAAAAGATAGCCGCGGCTCAGCAGTCGTTGAACATGACATTGCGTGAGTATGCAAAGGCAAATAAAGTAGATGCTGTAAAATTAAAAGGGAGAAACCTCATGAGTGAAATGAACAAAGAGGGTGATACTAGGATTGAGGAGTCAGAAAACTGTTTGTCCGTGGGGCTGCCGAAGTATAGTACCCCGGCGAAAAACCTCAGAGCGGCAGATGCAGCTGCGTCCGAGTTAGAGGGTCTAACGGGTGAAGCCCGCCAGAGACAGCAAGATAGGGTCAATGAGTTGGTTCGGATCGCGAACAGGCAAAATGAGGAATTGCTCAGGGCTAACCCGGAGAGAGCTAGGGCCTCCAAGATCATTCATTCGGCGATGGGTAACCCTAAGAAATCCGCTGGAGCCGCATCGTCTCCTCATGGTGGTCCTAGGAGAGAAGAGGTAGTAACCTCGGCCAGGAGGAACAAACAGATCGTCCCATATGACCCGACAAGGGCAGGGAAAGGAAAAGAAGTACAGAGAGATGACGATCGACAAAGTGTGAGCCGAGGTGAAGCTGGCCGAGGTAACCGTGACCAAGGCAATGCCGGTCAAGGAAACGCTGTAAATGGCAATGCCGGACAGCGCAACTCGGCAGGAGCGGGACAACCGCAGCAGCGGAATATACCAAGGCAAGAGCAAAGTGCCGGCCGAGGTATGCAACAGAGAGGTGCTCCACGAGAGCAAGACCGGTATAACGATGGAGATTCAGAAATGGTGAACGCAGGATACCCAAGGCCGGACTATCATGTGATAGGGTCAACATTGGAAAGCAGGGATTTGATGCCTGATGATGCCAGATTAAAACTGGATCGGCTGTATAGGTCGGAACAGATTGAATGTCAAGGTCCCCCGGGTCCTGCATGTTTTGGGCCCCGGATCATGAAGGAGCCTCCGGTACCTAACTTCCAGTTACCTAGAGGCACAAAGACGTATGCTGGAAGTACAAAGTCGGAAGATTGGTTGATAAACTATGCTACAACTATGAAAATTGCTACAGGCAACTTGAGATGGGCTGTGAGATACGTACCCTAGATGTTGGAGGGGCCAGCGAGGGTATGGCTAAACAATTTGCCACCCGGAAGTATTAACTGCTGGATCGATTTTGAGGAAATGTTTACCAGCAATTTCTCAAGTACGTATCAGAGGCTAAATAGGCCACAGACCCTAGCTATGTGTAAGCAGAGACCGAACGAGATGGACCGGGAGTTTTTAACCCGGTGGTGTACCGTGAGAAACTCGTGTGAGGGTGTGATCGAGTCACAGGCCATAGCATGGTTTGCGCAAGGATGCAGATATGCAAGCATGTTGTGGCAAAGATTGCAAAGGGATATGCCAATTAAGTTGGCAGAAACAATCCGGATTGTTGATTCGTATGCTTTGGGTGATCCGACTCAACCTAGGCTCATGTCAAACGAGTCAAATGAGGAGTGCTACCAGAGAGATGGAGCTGGGTCATCCCGGAGGAATGACTACCGGGGTAAAAGAAGAGATGACAGACCGGATTACCGGTATAGTTCGCAACAAGTTGCTGCTGTGAATCAAGATCAGCCCGGAGCAGGGGCAATCAACGTCAAAAAACTGGAGGGCAACAATGGATGCTGAGAAATGATGGCAAGAAAACTTGGACGCCAGAGCAAAGGAAACAGTGGCAAGAAAAGAAGGACCGTCCAAGGTATACTTATGAGTCAATGTTGGATCAGCCGTGTAAATTTCACACGCCAAATTCGAGTAACCCAGTGGGTCATACAACGAGGCAGTGTGAGTGGATGCGTAAAATAGAACAAGGTGGTTCGGGGAATGCTCAGGCACCTCGGAACGATCAACCTCGGCAGGAGTTACCCCGGCAGCAATTGCTCTCCGGAGCAAACACGCAACAACTAATGTTGCCTCCCCCTCCGCCGAGGTATGATAACCATGAGAGAAGGGATGCAGTGCATCAAGTGGAAGACCAGCATCAACCGGATCAGAGGTACCCCGGAAACGAGGGGAGGAATGAGTACAAGGAGCATCATCAGAGTTACTGTGTGTTCACCACAGAGGAAATAGACAGAAAGAGCTTGCAGCGCCGACATATGGAGGTCAATGCGGTAATGCCAGCAGTGACGAGGTATATGCCTTGGTCGGACCAGGAAATTACCTAGAGCATCAAAGATCATCCCAAGCTTATGCCGAGTCCTGGTTCATATGCGCTAGTGCTGGACCCGACATTCATTGGGCCTAACATCAATGTGAGGTTCTCCAAGGTACTGATTGACAATGGCAGTAGCATTAACATCATGTATGCGGATACAATGCGCAAGTTGGGTATCTCGAAGAACATGCTCCAGGCTACAAGGCTAACTTTCCATGGCATTGTGCCAGGCATTTCTTGTGAGCCCATAGGCAAGGTTCAGGTTGATGTATTGTTCGGCATGAGAGATAACTGCCGAACTGAGAATTTGGAGTTTGAGGTGGTGAACTTAGAAAGTGTGTATCACGCGTTACTCGGGAGACCATCGCTGAACAAGTTCATGGCAAGTTGTCACATCAGTTATCTAAAGATGAAGTTTCCCGAGCCAAATGGAGTGATTACCATTGCTGGAGATTTCCGACGTTCCATTGAGTGTGCCTCAGCCGGGTCTAACCTAGCCGAGTCGCTCGTGATTGCGCAAGAGAAAAGAAAAATCTAAGAGGTGGCGGCATTGGCTCAGTCCGCGCAGCAATATATGCCAGCATTGAGTAATCCGCATGGTAGTGTCTCATTCCAAGCCACAAAGGATACCAAGAAAGTGCCTGTTGATGACATGTTCCCAGAGCACATCGTAACAATTGGTGCCGGGTTAAATGATAAATAGGAAAGCGAGCTCGTCAACTTCCTCCGTGAGAATCGAGATATTTTTGCTTGGTCCACACAGGACTTGCAAGGAGTTCCGAGGGAGTTGGCCGAGCACTCTTCGAATGTGAGACCCGGAGCAAGACCGGTGAAGCAACCTCTCCGCCGCTTCGCCGAGGATAGGAGAAAAGTCATTGGAGATGAGATAGCTCGGTTACTAGCAGCATGATTTATCATGGAAGTTCTTTACCCGGATTGGCTATCTAATCCGATGCTGGTGGAGAAGAAGAAGGATGATCTGAATGTGGCAGTGGTTTGGCGTATGTGTATCGATAACACGAACCTGAATAAGGCGTGTCCAAAGGATCCATTTCCACTGCCAAGGATAGATCAGGTCATAGATTCAACTGCTGGGTGTGAACTGTTGTCATTCATTGATGCATATTCTGGTTTCCACCAGATACCCCTGAATCCGGATGATCAAATAAAAACTGCATTTATCACCCTGTATGGGGCTTATTGCTATCGCACCATGCCATTTGGTTTACGTAATGTAGGGGCAACGTACCAAAGATGTATGCAGAAATGTTTGCATGACCAAATTGGTCAAAATGTACAGGCGTATGTGGATGATGTGGATATCAAGACCAAGGAAAGAAAAACGCTCCTTGACGATATCAGGCAGACGTTCGCGAACCTAAGGAGGTTCCGGATGAAGCTTAACCCAGAAAAATGTACCTTCGGTGTCCCGGCTGGAAAATTACTCGGATTTCTTGTCTCTAGCCGAGGTATCGAAGTCAATCCAACTAAAATCCGGGCCATTGAGCGAATGGAACTGCCGAAGTGTCTTAACAATGTCCAGAAGTTCACTGGTTGCCTGGCATCGTTAAGTCGGTTCGTATGTCGGTTGGGAGAAAAGGCATTGCCTCTCTATCAACTCATGAAAAAGTCAGACAAGTTCATTTGGACGCCGCAGGCCAATGAAGCCTTTATCCAATTAAAGAAAATGTTAGCCACTGCACCAGTGTTAGCCTCTCCACTATCAAAGGAGCCAATGTTGCTCTATATAGCCGCAACCAACCGAGTTGTAAGTGCAGTAATTGTGGTAGAGCGCGACGAAGAGGGTAAGTCAGTGCAAAGGCCAGTGTATTATCTTAGCGAGGTATTATCAGCCTCAAAGCAAAATTATCCGCACTATCAGAAAGTGGCGTATGGAGTGTATATGTCGGCAAAGAAGCTAAAACATTATTTTGAGGAGCACCCCATCAAAGTAATATGTGAAGCCCCAATTTCCGAGATAATGAGTAACAAGGATGCGAGTGGCAGGATTGCGAAATGGGCAATTGAGCTAGCTCCTTATGCGCCACAATATGACAGAAGAGAAGCAATCAAGTCTCAGGCTGTGGCCGACTTTTTTGTGGACTGGGCTGAGGTGCAATATGAACCACCGCTACCAGATCCGAACTACTGGAGAATGCACTTTTATGGGTCAAAAACGAAAACCAGGTTAGGCGCCGGAGTTGTGCTTACCTCGCCAAAGAAGGACTAGCTGAAGTATGTGCTACAGATCCATTTCACAGCATCAAACAACGTCGCCGAATATGAAGCACTTGTGCATGGGCTCAAAGTGGCAAAAAAAATTGGGATTCGTCAGATCCAATGCTTTGGCGACTCGGATTTGGTAGTTCAGCAAGTGTCGGGGCTGTGGGACGCTCTTGATCCAAACATGGCATTATACAGATTCCATGTACAGAAAATATCTGGTTACTTTGAGGGATGCAAATTTCGCCATGTACCTCGGGTGGAAAATGAGGCTGCCGACGTATTGTCGAAGCTCGAATCAACCCGACAAGCAATTCCACCAGGTGTAGCATTAGAACACCTCAGAAAATCGTCTATCAGACCATCCCCAGAAACTGACTCAATTTATGTCCTGGAGGATCCGAAGTCCGGAGCTGTGCCCATGGACATTGACATGGGAGGTGGTGCGCAAAACCCGAGGACTGCCTCAGTGAACCCGGGGACTGCCTCGTAGGACCCGGGGACTGCTCAGCGTGATCCGGTTGAAGTTATGCCGGTGGATCAGATGGAAATTGATGAGTATGTGTTCCCTGTGCGAGAAATACCAGCTTGGGCACTACCTATATTTCAATTCCTGAAAGATGGAACTTTACCCGTTGAGGAGGTGCTATCCAGGCAAACTCAAAGGAGAGCAAAGGCATACATAATCATCAATTCCGAGCTATACAAAAGGAGTGTGACCAATGTCCTCCAGCGATGCGTTGACCCAGAAGAAGGGCTTGACATCCTCCGAGATATACATCAAGGGGAGTGCGGCATCATGCCTCGTCCCGAGCCTTGGTGGCAAAAGCTTTCCGGCATGGATTCTACTGGCCAAGTGCCTTAGAACAATCAGAAGATTTGGTACGAAAATGTAATGGTTGTCAGAGGTATGCTACCAAGACACATATGCCAATGTCAGAGCTCAAGACCATACCAATCACATGGCCATTTGCCGTATGGTGTTTGGACATGGTTGGCCCGTTCAAACCAGCAAGGGGAAATATGACTCACATTTTGGTCATGGTGGATAAATTTACAAAGTGGATTGAAGTAAAGCCAATAAGAAAATGTGATGGAGCTACGGACGTGACATTTCTCAAAGACATCATCTTGAGATACGGTTATCCTCACAGTATCATAACTGATAATGGCACAAATTTTGCTGAAGGAGCATTTGCGCGATTCTGCCGAGATAAGAAGATCCGGCTGGACGTTGCCTCAGTAGCCCATCCTGCATCAAACGGAAAAGTGGAAAGATCCAACGGATTAGTACTGTCCGGGATAAAACCCCGGCTCATTGAGCCGCTGCAAAGATCAGCGGGGTGCTGGATAGAAGAACTACTAGCGGTATTGTGGAGTTTAAGAACAACTCCGAATCGATCAACAGGCTATACGCCATTTTTTCTGGTATATGGGGCAGAAGCTGTATTACCAACCGACATAGATCATGACTCGCCTAGGGTCACCCAATACACAGAAGCCGAAGTGCAAGAAGCCCGGCAAAAATATGTTGATCTGCTGGAAGAAGCGAGGGAATTGGCATTGTCCAGATCCGCCATATATCAGCAAAATCTCTGATGCTATCATAGCCGGAAAGTAAACCCCCGAGTCTTCCGGGAAGGTGATCTGGTACTCCGGTTGGTACAACGTACTGCTGGCATGCATAAGTTATCCCCCCCATGGGAAGGGCCATTCATTGTGAGCAAAGCATTGCACAATGATTCTTACTATCTTATCGATGCAAAACCACAAGAAAGAACAAGGCGGACAGGTCCGGCGAGGAATCTAAGCACCCATGGAATGTAGCTCTACTTCGTCCTTTTTACACTTAGTAGAGAAGTGTATGTATCCGAGTCTCTCATATGTCGGTATGTATGCCGGCAATGAGCTTGTCAATGAAATGTTGGCACCTCGAGCAGTAACTCGGGGACTGCCTTAATAATGATTATTGTCTTCTGTATTTATTGTTTATACGTCGGCTGGCGTAAGTTGTTCTACTTGGGCCGGATTAGTAATGTGTGAGCACCAAGAACCCAATTCTTCGACTTGCTGCTGTCCAACAAGAATTGGCTTCATGGCAAGCAAGAGAACAAGTTTGGAATTGCGTAGCACATGAAAAACGACTAAGGAAAAGAACTTAATCGAGCCGACGTTTGTTTTTCGGACTAACCTTGTGTTTACTTTCGAATTATTATGCTGAATTATTTTGAGCTAAGCCTAAAGTTTCCAAGTATTGTTAAGACAATTTTTGAAGCTCGGATTCGTAAGTCGTAAAACCGAATCAAGGTAGACACGAGTCGAGCCAAAAGATTCGATGAACAAGAAAATGAAACTTGGGGACTACGCCCAAGTTAATCCGGCATAAAAACTTAGTAGCAAAATATCACTTGTGTACTGGATACAATTACACCTGGCATACCGGGGATCTGATAAACTTTAAAGTTTTTTCACTCAAGGAGCAGCAGGAGGAGGAAGTTCGGTGTCATCTTTGCTGTCTTCGATGTCCGAGGCATCGTCCTCTTTGTCCTCATCCGAGCCATCTTCAACGTTCTCAGCGTTTTCATCATCCGCGCCACCAAGGAAGCTTGGACCCTCATTCCATTCATGAATGGGAGCATATTCGATGAGGCTATGGGCGCAAGCCTTGCGCCGAGCTACCCACTTCGGGTCACTGGTCCATTTGGATCCGGTGCGCATGCACGCTAGGAGATTGAGGTCGATCTTCTCGTACCACGTAAGCACGTAGTGGAGAACGGTCTCAGCTCCAGCGCGTCCAGCAGATTCCCTCCAAAGGTCGAGCTGGGTCTCACATTCCATAAACTTATCAACAAGAACTGCGGTTCCCTCCGAAGTGTCTTCTATAGGCCAAAAAGTGTTGAAGATTCGGATTGCAACGTCAAGGATATCCTTGCCATAGTTCTTCACGATTTCCACATGAGAAGACAAGCTGACCAACAGGTCCTCCATGTCATAGGGAATCTCTTCAGCGTCAGGAGCAACGGGGGTACCCCTCTCTCGGCGGAACTTAGCAACAGTGGTGCTCGCAATGGCATTTCCCTCTGGAAACTTGCCTGAAAACAAGACAAGGGAAGCGGGTAAATATGTCGGATGAGGGAAAGGACATGTGAAGTAACCCGGAGAAATATGCCGGATGAGGGAAAGGAGCTTACCTGAAATATGGCTGTGGATCCGGGTCAACTCCTTGGTACAGTCATCACGCCTTTTGCGAAGCTGCACAAGTTCAGTATTCGCCGACTCAAGTTTGACGGCCTCCTGGAGAAGGTCTCGGTCCTTGGCAATCTGGATATTGAGGCTCTCGCGCTCTTCAGTATAGTCCTGGCCAGCTTTTTGAAGTTCGGATTGGTGCCGCGCTTTTAACTTCTTCATGTCTGCCTTGAGCTTGGCAATCTCATCATCCTTGGTTCGGAGGAGGGCAAGCTCATCGTCTTTCTTTTTAAGTTCGTCCTGGTGTTGCCCTTCTTGTTCGAGAAAATGCAGCATCATATCAGGCACGGGCACACTATCTTCAAGAGATGCTGAAATAGTTTGTTGACCCGGCAAAGCCGAGGTATGAATGTTCGCCGAGCCAAGGAGAAAAGGAGATAGAAAGCATAGCAAGGTCGCACAAAAGTAACTTACCCTTGATCTGGTCAAGATTCTTCCTCATGAGGGTATTCTCAGCTTCCACCTTAGCTGCAAAAACCGAATGATGGGTTAGTTCGGCAGAAAAAGAAGAAGAAAACACGGAAAAATGTCAAGAAGAGAACTTACCCATTTTCTCGTGTTCAGCGAGAAGTGCATTATGCTTTGCGCGTTGCATCTTGTGAGTGTCCAGGAGACGCTGAAAGTCAGCGCTCCGGCGGTTGGTGGTCACCTGAAAAGAGTACAAAAATATAGCTTAGTCTTGTGCATATTCGAAGTGTACAAAATCCGGGCCAAGTGGAACTTAACCCGGCTCTAGGTGTGTGCATATTCAAAGTGTACAAAATCCGGGCCAAGTGGAACTTAACCCGGCTCTAGGTGTGTGCATATTCGAAGTGTACAGAATCCGGGCCAAGTGGAACTTAACCTGGCTCTAGGTGTGTGCATATTCGAAGTGTACAAAATCGAGGCCAAGTGGAACTTAACCCGGCGCTAGGTGTGTGCATATTCGAAGTGTACAAAATCCGGGCCAAGTGGAACTTAACCCGGCTCTAGGTGTGTGCATATTCGAAGTGTACAAAATCCAGGCCAAGTGGAACTTAACCCGGCTCTAGGTGTGTGCATATTCAAAGTTATCAAGGAGCTACGTTAGTTTTCTAAGGAGCATCCGGCCGAGTAACAAGTTACTCCCCCGGAGGATCGGGGACTAATGGTTATATCACTAATATCTACAACATGCTAAGGAAAAGGTGAAGTAACGTACCTCCATCATCCGACCCGCAAGGTTAATTTCCTTAGCGGCTGTGTTCATTTGAGCAGCAAATTCGGCGGGACCGAACTTCTCCGGGAGATCGTCGTTGTGGACGAACTCCGCCTTATTCCAGTTGTTCACGAACTCGATCAAGGTCGGAGGGTATCGTTCGCCGCTGAGCATATGGGGCGCCACCAAACCCTTGGCATGTGCCTCCCTCCTCTCAACCTGGGCAAGGGCTGGGCTGGTGTGCAAAACGAGTTGCGCGTCAGCTGGCTCGATAGGGGCGTCCTTCAGTGGTGGAGTTTTCTTCGAAAGCATGGACGCGAGTGTGCGCTGTCCAGCCTCGATGGACATTGCCCTGGTGGCGTCAGGGGCCTTCTTGCCCTTAGGTTGCTGCTGAGAAGTGGAAGTTGTTGCAGCAGATTTACCCTTGGGAGCTGCCTTGGTGCTTTCTCGCCAAGACTGGGAAGACTCGGACGAGGCGGAGGGGCTTGGTGCTGCTGCTGTTGCTTTTGATGTTGGTGCTTGAGTTGGTGCTTGAGTTGGTGCTGGTGCTGGTTTCTTCTTCGGTGGAGGTGCTGAGGTAACCTCGGTGGTAGCTGGTTGCGGCGGAGCCGAAGTAGTGGTGGCCGCTGCCTCGGCAGAGCCAGTCTCCCCCGCTCCAGGGTTTCCCTCCTCTTGACGAGGTGGGCTGGAACCCGGAGCAGCCGCTGAACCCTCCGGGATTGGGCTCAGCGGGCGTGAATTGTCGCCACGAGGGGGAGAAGGGTTGTGTCGGAGCGGGGAGGCAATGCCGGATCCACTCTGTGGGACCTCCACCTCGGCCCTGCCGAATCAAACAGTGTCGTATGAGAAACTATAACAATAGAAGAACAAGTAAATGGCAGAGGGAAAAGAGGCTTACTCATCCAAGGTCAGGGGCTCCTTGGGCTTCCGAGCCCTTCGTGCTGGGGCCTTGGTTGCAGGCTTGGTGGCAGTTTTGTCCCCGGACTTCTTTCGCCTTTTGGCTGGCTGAGAAGGTCCGGAGGAAGAAGTTGATGTGGCTCCCCTTTTCTTCTTCGGCGCAACCGGAACAGGATCACCCACGGCAAGGGGAGGGTCCTCATGGATCTGCCCACTTGGGTTAGCTGATACCGGGAAATCATAAGAAAGGGGGACAACGTCAAATGCTTCCATCACCTCAACATCCGAGTCATCTTCATCGTCAGGCCAATCTCTAATGGAAGAGAGTTTACCGGTGGGTCGCTTGGTCGCGTCGGCCATTGGAAGGAACATCTCCTGATCCGGTTCCTCCTTGTCAGAGGTATCCCGGTCAGGCACCCATTTGAGGGAGGGCTCGGTGCCATCCTCGATAGTTTGCTGAAGGAATTGCTAAGGGAAGAAAAGACAACAGAGTTAAGTATACAACATCGACCGACATATGATTTAATTCGGAGAAAGTTTGCGGCATGAAGCTTACCACGGGAAGAAGCCTATCTCGGCAATAATGTTCCATTCCCCAAGTCCACTTAGAGGAGAAGTCCTTGTGGGTGGTGAAGAGGGCCTTGACCCGGCGGTAGATCTCTGTGTTGCTCAACTCGAAAGACGAGGTCCGGTTGGGGTCGCGGCCCCAGCTCATGTGACAGACTTTATGTGTGCGTTTCTGAAGGGGGAGATCCGGTTGCGGACAAACATGATCATGGCATCCTCATTGCGCAATCCGAGATCCTTCAACTCCTAGAACCTCTTGTTGACCTGGTTCGCTAGGACGGTGGGCTTCTTGGGGACCACGTCCCACAATTCCGGATTGGGAGGACCTAGAGCGTAAGGGAGCAGCCGGATCAGATCCTCAGTAGTGTCGTTCCGGACATAGAAGAAAGTTCGGACCCATCCCTTGCAAGAGTCTAGCCCAGTGACTCGGGGGAAGATGGACAGCCTCCGAGGAGAAATTGATGCAGCACCGAACTGCATGAGCCGCTTGTCCTCCAGGTCAAGCTGGATGTTCGGAATCACGTTCTGGCGGAGGCCAAAGAAACGAATCCAGAGCTCCTTCGTGGGCCATAGTCCTATGTAACCCTTGATGGTGGAGGCAAAGGCGGAGAGAGAAGTGATGGCATTAGCCGGAAGATAGTGCGACTGGAGCTCGTATGTGTTTAGCCAGTCGTGGAAAAAGTCACTGACTGGGAGACCAAATCCGTGTTGGAAATGAGAAAGAAACACCACATACTCACCCGGATTGGGTGAGGGGGCAAGCTCAGTGGAAGTGAGGCATGCAGTAACGCCCTTCGGGATGTGCCTAGTGCGATAGAGCCAATCCAGGTCGTCCTGGCAGACCCAAGATCCAGCCCACGCGCCGCGGTCAGCGGTCGCTGCGTCTTCTTCCATCTCCTGCTCGGCGACGGTGAGCTCTTCTTCTGTCATCTCGAGGTCACTGCCCTCACTGGCGCTAGCGGCGGTGGGCGGCAGTGGCCTAGACTGGCAGCGACCCGTGGCGGAAGAGATACGCAGAGGCGGCGGTGACGCTGGTGCGTGCGGAGGCAGCGCAGCGGCGGCACAGCTGCTCAGGTGCGGCGGCGGCGGCGGCGCTGTCGATGGAGAAGGAGAGGAAAAGGCAAAGGCAGAGGGGCGCGGGAGCGGGGAAATGACCCAAGGGGCGCGCCCCTCCCCTATTTAACCACTCTCGTAAGGGGTAGTGGAATCGCATTTCGCGGGCGGGCCACATCGTGTGGCCGTGTATAACCCGGATTGACCAATCAGCGATGAGCCACACGAAGGACCACAGGGCGTAGCGGATCCCATGACGCGACGCAGTGATACAGTTAACGAGGAGGCAGGCGTGACGTAACGTGCGCACAGTAAATCCTGACAATAACTATGGCGGTTACTGTTGCTGGCCCTTAAAATGAGGCAAACTAATGATTAGCCTCCACGTGGGAAAGCATACGAGAGAAGGAAGAATAACCCGGATGAGAATGTGGTAACCCGGCCAGCAAGTGAAAACTTGGAATGTGCCAAGGGAAAGTAAACCCATGGAATCCGAGATAAGGAGGTAACTCGGAAAAGGAACTCAAAGCTCAGTGAAATTGAACCTGCTATGGCCTTAGCGGCCAAGGCAGCTAAGACCGCACCAGCTTCGGGGACTAATGTTGGGGGGATACCCCCGGGTAGGGTCACGCCGGGGTATAAATGCCGAGTTAGCCAAGGTACGGCAAGGTCAAAGCGAATGTTGGCCGAGTCACCTCAAGGCAGGCCAAATCACGGGGTAACCCGGACCAGGGGATGTCCACCTAACTGGGTCTCAACCGACTTAAGCCGTAAGTCGGACAGATGAATCTGACTCATATGCAGGAACAGGTGTGGCCGGATCAACTATGTACGATCCGGGTCATATCAAGCTTGTAAGAGAAGGAAGGTATCTCGCTGGTCAAAGGTAACCCCTATACGCACAGCATGAGCGAAGCGGACAGAGCCAGGACCACCGAGGCGTGGCCGACATAGGTGACGATGCCAATGTCGGCTGACGAGGGCGCCGCAGAGGCTCACGTAGCCTCTGCATGGGTGACGCGGGCGAAAAGTGACCCGACCGGCTTACTATTTTGGGAAGAGGCATATTCTCTGGAATATGCCTCCACGTATGCCCTAATTGGAGACCTAGCCACCCCTATATAAGGAGGGCTAGGGCCTCTGTAGAAGGGGTTGAGTTTTACTGGATTGGTCTTTGGAGGTTATGTTCTTCTAGCAAGTTACTAAGAGCTAGCTAGTGGTGAGAGTAAGAGAGTTCTTGTTCCTCCTCTCCCCAATATAGCTCAAGGAGCACTTGTAATCTGTGAGAGTGAATCGAATACAAAGCTACTGTGTGTGTGTGGAATCACCACACTATCCCTCCCTAGATTCCCCTAGTGCATTTAGTCCCCACCTTTAACCTATCCATGGCATCTGCCGTGACACCACCACGACACACAGCCATCAAATTCTTCGAGTCCTATGTCTTCGGGTTCGAGGTGCCACACAGCATCATCACTGACAATGGGATGAACTTCACTTCCAAAGAGTTCTAGGATTTCTGCGAAAACCTAGGAATCAGCATCAGCTATACTTCGGTAGCACATCCCCAGACCAACTATCAAGTAGAGAAGGCCAATGGCCACGTCTGCAACAGCATCAAGAAAAGGCTATTCAGACCACTCGAGCAAGCAGCTGGGTGCTGGCCCGAGGAGCTACCATCAATACTATGGAGCCTATACACAACTCCAAATAGCACCACAGGCTACACCATGTTCTTCATGGTACACGGCGCCGAGGCGGTACTACCTGCAGAAGTGCACTTCAAGGCCCCAAGGGTTGTTCCGTAAAGCGAGGCTGAGTCAACAGCCACACTCGAAGACTCCATCGACCTCCTTGACGAAGCACGCGAGATCGCGGCAGAATGATCAACGATCGACCAGCAGAGCTTCCGCAACTACCACAGTCGACGACTGCACCCAAGATCCTTCGTCGAAGGAGACCTCATCCTGCAACTCAAGCAGAAAGGACACCTCAAGCTTGAGTCCCCCTAGGAGGGACCCTATGTGATTACCGAAGTAATCCCAGGTGGCACCTATCGCCTGAAGGACCTAGAGTGCGAAGTCGCATACTCCAACCCCTAGAAAGTCGCGTAGCTCCGTTGTTTCTACCCTTAGATGTTTTTTACTTTACAATAAGGCTACTCAGCCAGGCTACTTAGCAAACACTGTATCTTCTGATATTCTGCAAATAAAAAAGCTAAGTGTCTCCAACTTTGCGTCTTGTTTTCATTTACTTCCATTACTATTTTTGCACTCGGGGGCTGCGCCTCCCTGATGACCTAGTCACATAAACAAAACAATGACCTAAGTAGCTGACCACACTGTCAATCGAACCATTGAATAAACCAACCCGGTTGCAACGCAACTACCAAGGTGGCAGGGTGACAAGGTTCGCAAGCATCAGGCTAACGAAAAGGCATTGCATAGAACAGCATACCCGCGAATCAAATAAGCTAACAACTATACATACAAACATGGGTATCAACACCCAACCGAAACAATTATACAATTTTTACAACACTCCAACATCCTATGCAGGTTAAATAGTTATTCTACTAACACAAAAGAAGAACATTGGTGCGCTCGTTAAACAAGTTCATGATGTCTTCCGCTAGACGATCAACAACTCGATAACGAGGCACCATATTCCATGCTCCCTGCCGGAGGAGGCGGCAACCCTGCGGCTACAGCATCTAAGTCCACATCAGGATGTTGCATGTGCACAAGTGCCAACGCAGCCTTGGCACCCGCAACAAGTTGTTGATGCACGCACTTGCGTACTGCATCAGCACTCTGAAAATTTCGCATCTGAGCCAGCAGGCTAGAAGGTGCGGCATCCAACGGGTACATCGCCTGGAAGATGTGCTTCAGACACGACTGTGCCTTCTTCAGGAAATACAACACCTGCGACACACAATCTTGCAGCGTTGCCAGCGTGACCGCACGATCTCGGTCTGTCCAAAAGAATCCACCAGCTTCTAGTTGGTCTTGGGTTAAGCAGCTCATTCAAATGTTGATGTGGTCCCTCTCTTCTTGCGGAATGAGATTGACAACTACGAATAACAAGCATATTAGTCAATGCATTGGCTACACGGAAAAACAAGAGCAAAGCAATCAAGCAAACACTCACACTGCAACTGCTCACTAACTTGGGCCACCTCATGAAGAAGATAGGCCTCCCGTTCCAAGGCCTTTTCTGCCTTCGACTTCCATACATCGGCAATACTGCGGATGACCGGTGCTTCCCACTCTAAGTGCTTCACACGGTCGCGAAGCCGAGACAAAAGCGACAACTCCTCCACTTTCGAGCGTGGTTGTGTCACAGGTTCACCAGGGGATGACTCGCCAAGTGCGTCAGCAGCATGCACATCATGCAAATCACTCGAAGAACCCTAACCAGGCAGAGGATAGGAAGAATACGAGACACTATGCACAAAGGTCGAATGGTGCAAACATGGAGATAATGTATACATCAATAATTGCAACCTAGTTCTCACAGGAGAACCCCCACAAAAGCAGTCCAACAGACAAAGCTAAAAGTTTTATGCAGCTAAAAAAGAGGCAATAAGGACAGCTATGCCTACGCTTCAGCATCCGCGGACTTCTTCGACTCTGTGGAAGCTTCCGACGCCGTGGCCTTCACTACGGTGGCGTCTAATGTTGAAGCCCTCGCTGTGGTGGCCCTCGACACCGTGGCTTTCGCCGCCTTCACATGTTTCCGCCCCTCTGAGTACTTCGCAAGTGTCTCTACGAGCCGAGGCCCATATTTGTGACAGCGAGTGGCAAAGGGAGCAAAAGCTACCTTCTGGCCATCCGCGGTCACAGACATCTTCGAGGAGACCTTGTTGGCGTCTAGGTCTACACCGTGAGCTTGCGCCATTGCCAGCCCTAGGGTGGCGCCGAGCCCCTTCTATGCATTCTTGAAATCCGCAGGGACACCTCCAGCGAAAGACTCGATTAGGCCATCAAGGTCTTCAATAAGTTTGGCCTTGGGACCATCTCCTCTCGAAGACACCCAAGAACACCCTTGGCCTTTTCAAATGAATCCTGGACGAAGACGTTGTGGTCTTCGACTGCAGCTACGGCACCAGCCAATGCATCCTCATGAGCAAGAGCTTGGGGGGTCGAAACTCACCTCAGTAGCATCTGCAGTGGATCCGCATAAATCTAGCAGAAACCAAACAAGTGAAGAAAGTTGCAGTGGCACAAAAAACTGCGACGGTAGCATACCTGAAAGCGCTTTAGCGACTGAAAGAAGTTGTTCCGTGAATTATTTTTCTCTATTAGTGTCAACAGTCGCCAGCTCCTCTTCACGCTTCTTCGACTCCTACTTGAGGTGATCTAGGGTTGCGAGTGCTTCATCCCATTTGGTCTCCGCCGTGCTGAGTCCCTTTTCAAGGGAGTTCACCCGACGGAGCAGGACATTATTATCCTCTACAAAACAAAGGAAATATATCAAGAACAATAAAAAATAAATGTGCAGCAGCACAACACAAGTCAGCAAGCTTACTCTATAACTGGCGGTTGTCAATGTCAAGGAGAGCATGCTGTCGGCGCAGTTCGATGATCTGCTCGCCAAGGCAAATAGACTCCTGAAGAATGGGCTACAGAAGGATGACAAATATCATGATTCAATTTAACTCCAAGCACTAAATCTTCGAGTAAAAGATCATGAATACTTACATGGCCATCCAAAGACTCCGAACTTTCCTTCTGAGTTGACGTTCGAGCAATAAACAGGTGCTCCCCCATGTTGGGAGAACTCGAGGAATTTGCATCAGAGTTGGCCGCTGTCTTTGGGAAGGACGCAGGCTCCGCCACACCCTTGTTCTTAGAGTCCACGACTCCCGTCTCCTCCAGGAGATGGCAATCGTTAGACAATAATGAGGCAACCACACTTCAACAAAACATAAGCCATGTTATCATCAGTGCAAGCTGCAGGACGCAAATTCTAAGACATCAGCAAAATAGAAGACTCACCCGTCAAAGTTGTCGAGGTCGAAGGACTCATCTGACTCCTCCTGCTTCCTCGGCTTCTTTCTCGATGGAGGAGCTATAGCATGGACCGGCACCGCTGGAATTGGATCCACTGCACCCACCCCAATTGAAGGATCCTCTGGCGTCTCTGGAGAAGAAGCATTTGAGTCCTTGCTTCAGGAGCACTTATGAGTGGTGCCCTCGCTGGACTCCGGGGCTCCCTGCTCCTCAATGATAGGCAAAGTAGACCCAGATTCATCTTCCTCCATAGCCTCAGAGGGAATTATCCCTTCTGGCTATGGAGGCAAAACAGTCTTCACCTTCCATCCCTACCAAAGCATGAGCTTACAGTCGCAAAATGCCCCGCGGGCAAAAAAAATGTAGTATAAGAAAAATGATGATGTTACCTCAGGAGGAGAGTTACTCGCGTGAAAGGGTAACACAACTGAGTCCCCATAAAGTTTTTCCTTGATGGTGAACTTGGTCAGTGCCCTGAACCTTTTGTCCACTTCGCCTAAGGACAAGTTCTCCTGGGAGATGTGAGTGACGTCATCGACACTAGGCCAGAGATACACCGGGCGCGCCCTAGCCTACAGTGGCTACACCCAATGACACATCCAAGTGCGTATGAGGTCCGTGCCATCAATCTCCTTCCCTCGAATGAGCTGGAGATCACAGACGCGCTTATAACAAACCTCGACTTCCTCGGCTTTGCTGGACATCACCACGTTCTTCCAAGACCTTATCCTCTTCAATTCCTCTTTAAGATCAAAAGGAGTGAGTTTGAAGAGCTCATCGTCGGCCTTCTGATCACGGATGTAAAACCACTTCTCCCTCCACCCTTGGACGGAGTCAGCAATCTTGAGGGAGAAGTATTGGACGATCGGGTCCACATAGATGCCACAACCTCCAATGTCCTAGACCACACATCCATAACTCGATTAGCGCTTGATCTTGAAGAGTTTTTTTAAAAGGCTGAAGTGTGGCTCAATTCCGAGCCAGCACTTGCAAAAAGCAATATAGCACGTGATGTGCAAAATAGAGTTTGGGGTCAGCTGATGCAGCTGGAGCCTGTAGAAGCAGAGAAACCCTCACACAAACTTGTGGAGGGGAAGAGAGAGGTCTCGGAGGACAAAATCAAGGAACATCACCTAAAATCCAATAGGGGGATCGGGGATTACCTCTAGGCTAGGCAGCTTGCAGTCTGCTTCATTGGCAGGAAGCAGACCGTCCTGGCGATGTTGTTGGAGCTCGTGCTCCATAGCGGTGCGCTGCCACGAGCCATTGGTGACGCGCATTCCTGACCCCTTCTTCTTCTCGGCTGCAGCAGCAGTACCGGACCCGGTGGCGGCGGTGCCCTTCTTCTTGGCTGCAGCAGCGGTGGTAGCAGATGCAGTAGTGGTGGCGCCCTTCTTCCCCATCTTCCCGTGGCAATGGGATCGTAGGAAGTAGCTCGGAAAGGTCTTGAGCCTGTCCAGCGTAGCAACGGGGGCAAGGGCGATGGAGCAGCAGAGAGGAGCAATGACAGTAGTGCGCAAAGAGGAAGAAGATGGATTGTGGAAAATTCACCGCACTGAATCCCTACTTAACCACATGACAGATGCAATCCAATGGCTCACAACGATTCACTCAGACTCGTGGCGCAAATTAATGCAGGCGCATGGCGATGGAAATAGTGAACCATTGCCGCACTTTCCTCACTACGCGTGAGAATCGAGGAGCCATAGTTAAAACGAAGATTACATATGCCTGGTCAAATCCTAGTCAGAAATGGGGCCCCACCTTCATCACATCCTGTCAATGCCGCTTAAGCGGACAAGTGAGATCATCTAATCGTCAGCACTGACGTCATCTACTCTAGTAGGAGATCTATTTGACTACTTTAGTCCTTGCTTGACTCTACGAGTCAACTAAGCACTCAGGGGCTACTCCTAACAGGAGCGCTAGCCGTGCACCCGAACATTACAACAATGGTGCACACTACCATGATATCTTCAAACAACCTTACTCCAGCAATAGCTTTTCTTGGACTTATCTAGTCCTTGGTCGACTCTACGACTCAACCAAGCACTCGGGGGCTACTTCTAACAGGAGCGTTGGCTAAGCACATGAAGACATCATAGGCATATAACTGCCTTCACAATTGAAGCCCCTCTTCGAATCAATGATTCGATTGTGGACTTGGGGGCTACTCCCATAGGGAGCACTGAAAGCATATCCGTCTAAAAACAAAAATGACAGTAGTCAAATAAGTTCAAAGTCCCCACTCGAGTATACGACTCGAATAGGCACTCGGGGGCTACTCTCATAGGGAGTACTGGCCGTGCACCCTATGAAAAATCTTAAGTCATTAATAAAAGTGTGTCGACTACGTCCACACTCAAAATGGCGACTCTGCCTCATATTTTCCCTACAAATAGACTACGTCTCCTAGGCCACCCGAATCACCTCCGCGGTGACTAAAAATTTGGATGTCGCGTTTACAACGTGAAGTTAAGACCCAAAAAAGGCGTGGCAATGCACCTACTGTGCTCCACTAGATATAAGCCATGCCTACAGGCATGATGAATAAGCCTTGACGGACGCGTCGAGTGCTAACATTTAAACACTGAAATTCGACTCTGTAAGACCTCCGCGACAGGAGTCGAATTACGCTGGTATTATTCCGAATTCGAGTCCGGGCACTCGAATTTGAGTAGATAGCATTGTTTTGCCCTAAGGCAGTTAACTGGTCCCGATCATCGGATGAATCCGGCATGCATATCGACAATCCCTATGACATAAACTGTGGTACCCGAAATAACTTCGGATGAGCCTATATCCCACGCACTCGAAAGACTTATAGTCTCCACCTGAATCTATGATTCGGCTGGACAGTCTCCACCCGAATCTATGATTCAGCTGGACACTCAGGGGTTATTGACGTGGTACACCTTACAGGTACTTGAGATTAGCCTATATGGTTCAGACCAAGAAGGAGTCCTCGGTGCAATCGAGGTCCAGAAAGGATTCGGGTGGCCCATTGGAGTTCGACTTCTTGGATGACACGACAAAAATGTAGATAGAAAATTAAAGGGGAAACCCTAATCTGTAATCGACTCGACCTGCTACCCCGAGACCTAGCCTCTCTATATAACGGCTAGGTAGGGAGTGGCGAGGAGGACCAATCCACAACCTCTCGCATATGCCTTGCCAGATTGCATCTGTGCACCCTTGTAACTTTCGACTCCCTAGTAATCAAGAGAAGACAAGCAGGAGTAGGGTCCTCTACGAGGCCTGAACCTGGGAAACCTCGTGCCACCTGTGTGCTTGTTTGCTAGCCGATCGATGCCTCTAGCATTCCCCACTTCCTCGAACCTAAGTCCATCAATGATGGGCATTGATGAATTAACCCCTCGTCACTTACTGACTTAGGCCTATTTAGTTACTTGTACTCCAAGATGTACTCTGTAACCTTCTCTATATCGTAGCTAGATAGGTCTCTCTTGTAATCCTAGGCCGGATATCTATATAAGCCGTCCTAGGGACCAACCTTTAGGGCACCCACAATCTAAAACCTCAACTCGCACAGGTGAACCTCTCTTGTAATATGTACTTCTGGCTCTACCGTATTACTGGATTGCTAGCAGGAGTAGGATCCGTCCAAAGCCGGCAGATTCAAACCTGGGTCAAGCTTGTGTGCTCACCATCACGGATACCGCCGCCTCACACCCCCTTTCACCACACGCCTCGAGAACCCCCTCAAGGCGTACATGTCTTCAGTCTGACGACAAAAGGCGAAAGGAAGAATTAAACAGGGTTCAGATTGCGTAACGAGCAGTGGTATGACCGGAGGTGCCCATACTATCCGCCCATACCGTCGAAGAAAATCCATTCGGAAAAGGTTATTTTAATAAGTACTCTTAACGAGCACTGGTACGACCGGAGGTACCTGTACTGCCTGCCCGTACTGAACTTCGACAAGTTTCTTCAAAACTCTCTGCCACAATAACGAGCACTGGTACGACCGGGACGCGCCCGTACCAGACCGCCAGGTTTGATCTCAGAACCCTAAGCTTGATCCAAAAGTGATGACCACCAGTATGGGCGGGATGCGCCTGTACTGACTACATCTCCAGGTGAAGGCGACAGCGGTTGGCTCCCAGCCAGCCCATTTCTTCTTCCTCCTCATTCTTTCTTTTTCTTTCTCTCTCCACCTCAAACCCTAATACCCTAGAATCTTTGATTCTTGATTGATTTCATGTTTTTGAGTGGGGGAATCTTCACAGCAGTAAGTTTCTCATCTGATCCACGCTTTATTTTCTAAAATACATGGTTGAATTCCCCACATTGACTATTTAGATGAGTTCATCATACATTGACATTATTTTTGATTCCTCGGGTTAGGATTTGTAATTTCTGCCTGTAATCGTTTGTTTGTATGATAGAAACCTGATGCCTATAGTTTTCTTTGAAAATTTCTCAGCATAATGCATAACATTGGAAGGATTTTCTGCTCGGGCAAGGGCTCGGGAACAATAGGGGCCTCGAGCTCTACTAGGCAACTGAGTTCAAAGAAGAGGCATTCGGAGGCAGACAGCTTGAGGGCCGCCATGAACAGGACTAGAGGGTGAACCAACGCAAGGTTTTACCCACTAAGTAAGTAAGCCGTGAGTTCCTCTCACACCAAGGCCTGTTGGAGGACTTCGAGCAGATGACCGTGCAATCTGGCATGGTCCCATTCTCCTACTTCTCCACGGACACCTACCAGCTCGCCACACATGTGTTCCTATCATCGTTCCACGATGACCTTGAGGTTCAGGAGCGTAATTTCGCTGTAAGTTTTTTGCTCAATGGGCAACCCCATAGCCTTTATTTTTATCAATTTTGTGATTGTTTCAGGTTTTCTCATGAGGGGAACTCGATATTAATGACAATGTCCACATAGAGGCAATATGTTCTTAGTAGCATATTTTTGTCCACAAGAACATCGATTATTTGCACAAGAAAAGTGCCACCACCCAGAATCCCACTATCCGTTACTTCCCCACCTTTTTGGTGAATTCTATTTTTGGGAAGGGAGATGTCGGGGCAATGGCAGGCCCCGTGATGAGTGTAATTCACATGGCTTTGCATCCTAAGATGGAGCACAAGGTAAACTTGGGTGCTTTGCTCATCCAGCACTTCCTCCGCCAAAGGTCGGCTTCCTCGGGTGACATCCGTTGTGGTGGCTTGATCACATAGATCGCCTACGCAAGCGAGTTTGTCATGCCCTAGGAAAGAGTTGTGGCTAGCAGTAAGATTTTGGATGATATTCACATGGCTAGCACAAAATTTATGGGTATCTATATACCCAATGCCCCCTCCGTGCTTATCAATTTTATTTTGAGCCTAATGGTGATCTCCACCAAGTTTTGCTACCTTTTGTCCAAGCTTTTGGTTTGCTAGGTAAACAATGTTGGGTCTTCACTGAGGAAGAATTCCAGCAAGCATTGATCCTCTCTGGAAGGATTGCACCACCAGAAGGTCATCCCAACTGGGAAGACGCGGTAGCTAGCCAATAGCAGCAGAAGCAAGGTGGAGAGGACTGGAACGCAGCAGCCTGGGATGTATGGTCAGTAGCATCATCACCAACAACCTTTCCCTCAGCACCAGCATCAAGGTATGCCTCCACCGCAGTCGGGATCCAAATTTCAACACTTTTTATCATTGTTTTTCCTCTTGTTTATTGCCGGATTTCGTTGAAGTTTACCCTTTCTACTAATGTTAACATCACAATTAGCGAATCCTTGGTTTGTTGTGATGGTTTTTAGGCAATGAACATTTTTGGAAGATCTAATATAATTTATGGGCTAATTACACTTAAAGAAGCAAATCCCCAATTGGAGCCCCTTTTATTGGAGGCGATCTGAGCGCATAACGACCACTAGTACGGTCGGGGTGCCCCCGTACCATCTGCTCGTACTACCTGCTGCCGGCTCCGTTATATCAATACAAGCAACTTTCATGAAGGGGAGAGGACAAAAGGAGAACACAACCATTGCAAACTCATCCATAAGGGGAGAGATTAGATCTAGAGAAGGAGAAGAACACCATCTCATTCTTTGACGATCTCTAGCCTCTAAACCATTCACTCCACCATCATATCCCCATTGATAATTAGAGAGAGAGAGAAATTGGCACTTGTAAGATTAGGGTTTGACACTTTGATCTACCTTGGTTTGTATTTGATTCGATCTTTAACTGGTATTGTGGCTTGCTATGATAGCTTTGAGATGATTTCCATTTGCAATACAATTGTCTCTGATTAATCTTTCTCTCATGTGTGAGTAAATCCCCATAGGCATGGGACATGTAGGGGATTGGTGAGATGTGTTGTGCCTTCTTTAATTCCATTCATTTGTGATTGTTGTAGTGTTTATTAAATTGTGAGAGTGATTACATATGTTTGCCTAATGCTTGTTATCTAATTTAAGGGCCCAGGTAACATGATCTAGAGATCTCATAGGTATGAACTTGTATGCTAGCGATTCGGCCACCCCTCAAGTGACACAGCCGATATCAATGAGGAGATAGTACTAATCAAGGAAAACAAGGAACCATCAAGATTAAAACCTTGATCTGGTCACAAGTCCTTAATTAATGTGTTGACCATTGTTGTGGTACTAGGCAGACGGATCATTGGGGCTCGGAAGAATTGGCCATTGATGGCCCAAAATATATTGAGCTCATTGGGAAACCCCAAGAGGAAGGTATGATGAGCACAGCAGCAAGTTTTCCCTCAGTACGAAACCAAGGTTTAATCGAACCAGTAGGAGCAAGGAAACACCCCAAAGGTGTTGCTAGCTGAGCCTTGGCAGGGTGCACTACCGGTGCCAGCAGCAACATGGAGACCTGCACAACACAACCACAGAACTCTGTCCCCAACTTGCGATGAGGTTGTCAATCTCACCGGTTTTGCTGAAAACAAAGGATTAAACGTATCGAATGGAACAAAGTAATAGTTTGCAGAAAGTAAACACAAAGCAGTAAATAGTTTGTAGATTGTATGTAAAAGAAAGGACCGGGGTCCATAGTTCACTAGAGGTGGCTCTCCTTAAGATAGATAACATGCTGGGTGAACAAATTATAGCGGGGCAATTGACAAACATCAAGAAAGCATACAAGCATATACTAATCATCTTGACTCCTTTGAGATTCGATTGGGCATTACAACATTATACATAGACCGCCATCCAACTGCACCTCTGACTAATAATCCACCTTCAGGTTATGATCCGAACCCCCTCTAGTATTAAGTTGCAAGCAACAGATAATTGCATTATGAATTGCATGTAAAGTAAACAATATGAGTGTTCAATGAACAAAGGATTGTTGTTTTCTCCCTAGTAGTAACAGCATATCTAGTACCTTAGAGATTTCTATCACTTCCCCAGATTACCAGAGGCATGAACCCACTATTGAGCATAAATACTAACTCTTGGAGTTGCTAGCATCTACTTGGCCAAGATAGCTACTAACAACGGAAAGCATGCAAGATCACAAATAACAAAGACATGATAGAATCAATAATCAATCTGAAATAGCATCTCAATATCCATCGGATCCCCGCAAACACAACATGTAGAATTACAAATAGATGATCTTGATCATGAACGGAGCTCACAAGATCTAAACATGAAAGCACAAAGGAGGAGAACCAGCCATCTAGCTACTACATGGACCCGTAGTCCAGAGATGAACTACTCACGCATCACACCGGAGGCTTGCATGATGATGAAGAAGGCTTCCAGGGTGAATTCCCCTCTCTGGCAGGGTGCCGGGAAGAGCTTCGGATCCCTCCCGATCTAGGGATGGAGATGACGGTGGCTACAGACTCTTTCGTGGAATTTTCATCTGGTACTTAGGGTTTTGGTATCGGAGGCAATATGTAGGCGGAAGGAGAGGCCGAGTGGGTGTTGGGGTCGGCCAGACCACCCCCTGGCGGGCTAGGCCTGGCCGCGCGGCTAGGTGGTGTGGCCAGGACCCAGCCCCTCTCCGTCTCGTATTATGGCTCCAAATGTCCCCCGGTAAAATAATAACTTTGGCTTTTATCCCGTCCAATTCCGAGAATATTCATTTTCTGACTTCCTGGAACCAAAAACAGCAGAAAACAGGCAAGTGGCACTTTGGCTCTTTGTTAATAGGTTAGTCTAAGAAATCATATGAAAAGTACTCCAAAGTGTGGACAAAACACAAGAAAGTAGATAAAACCAAGCATGGAACATCAAAAATTATAGATACATTTGCAATGTACCAACATCCCCAAGCTTAACTCCTGCTCGTCTTCGAGTAGGTAAGTGATAAAAAGAAAGAATAGTTTTTGAGGTGACATGCACCATCATAACTTGATCAAAGTATTTGTAAAACATTCAAAGCTGGGATCATAGTACTTCAATCATAACATGATAGACAAAGTTCTAGCAATAAGATAAAGAAACTATGTTGCAACATGAAAAGGCACAAACAAAAGATTCATGAATAACAATGCTTTGCAAGACGTTTGTTTGTTTCACATAAAGAAAAGATATCATAATAGTATTCATCTTGTCCCTCATAGAGTAGAAAATATAAATGCATAGGACACCTTCAAAGTTCATAAGAGTGACTAGATACAGATAGTTTAAAACAAGCAATATCAAGGTATGCATCAATCAACAAGTCTTGGGACAATGCACATAGAACTAAGAATGGCCACTATGCTCTCAAAGTAAGTGCATAAAGGTAGAAGGTGGAGACTCAATATAATGGTGGAAGAAAGGCCTTCATAGAAGGAAGTAGGGACTCAAGTCTCATAAAGAGCTTCCAAAAATTATGGTACTTATAGCTTTCAGCTCTCATTGCCCTTATCATAAGCATCTTGAAGTGATTAAGGTTAAAGTGAACATACTATGGTGTACATGCTTGACGAAGTATAAGTTAGAAATCTCATGGCCCTTGAATACGAGGGTCGCTCCTCATGCTACTCAAGTTTAGTCACTGGTAAGTTCTTGTCATCATAAGTACATCTGTATCATAGAGAACCGCCAACGGGGTACCCCTTGCCCGATGATACGGAAGAATCCCCATATCAAAATGACAAGGCAAGCAGACAATAAGCATCTCAGCAATCTTCTTATGTACCATGGGAATATGGTGCCTTTTTCTCTCTTTCCTCTTTTCATAATCTTTTTTTTTCACTTTTTCTCTTTTTTCTCAATATAGGACTCTTTTTTTATAAGAAGAATGATTCATAGACAGCTCATTATGGTTATGCTGCAGGTTTCCACCATGTCAGCATGGATTAGACCAGCGGCCTAGGCGTTTCTCTAAGACATATACATAACTCCATGGACTTACAAGCTCCCCTTTCATTTTGCACCGACGATATCCATAGACAAAAGAGCATGATATCAACTAGGTACAAAGTACCAGTGCAATGTTGAAAGCGTTCCCCATGACAGGATGGTTCTGCTAATTCCCAACAAATAAGTGCAAGCATATAAAACATAGATGACACAATGGTTCAAGTTTATTAAGGGCAATAAAAGTATAGTGTGCCATCAAGTTCGTGAGAGCTTTAATCACTAGTTTTCTCATAACAAGTTTAATTTGGAAGGTAAACAAAAGCATGAATATACTTAGAATAGCATAAGCTAATAGGTAGGTATGGTGGACTCTTTGGAATAACTTGGTTTAGGGAGTTGGATGCATGAGTAGAACTCATACTTGGTTGTGGAGGCTAGCAAAAGACTGGGAGCGACAAACTAAGAGAGCAATAATGGCCATAATCATGCAGAGCGACAAAACATCATTGATCAAAGCATAAAGTGATACTACAAGCTGAAAACTAAAGTATCATAAAGGCTTATGGTGACTTGAGATAGTCATAACATGGTGTGAGCATGCGCCAAGTCAACCCAAATAAAACATCAAAGGAGAATACCACTATACTATGCTTTAATATGCTAAAACAATACATGATTCATCCAAGGCACATTAAGCAATCTAAATTGTTTATAACAAGTCATACTAAAAAAAAGAATACTAAGCATAAAGCCAAAACAATATCAAGCATGGCATGACAAAGCATAGGCCACAGTTAAAAACAAGCTCTTTTTACCACATAAGCATGAACTTTCCTACTCTTTTCCAAACCAAACCAAACTATTTGAAAACCAATGTATGAAAAAGGGGGTCCAACCAATTTATTCAGAAAATTAAGAAAACAAAAGCAAACGAAAAACCAAAACGAAAACAAAAAGAAGACGCTCCAAGAACAACACAACTATGCATGAAACAATAAAAATGAAGCGTTTGGAAGAAACCTCGGATTTTTATTGATGAAGAAGGGGATGCCTTGGGCATCCCCAAGATTTCACGCTTGTATTTCTTGGATATTTATTGGGGTGACACGCGTGGAATCCCCAAGCTTGAGCTTTAGTCCATCCTTCATCTTATTACTCATTCCTTCCATATACCTAAAATTTTTCCTTGATACAAAACTTCACACAATCTTTATTAGCAACATTAGTGCACCTAAGATAATAAGTATTTAAGTTCAGTTCTAACACCAATAAAACTTCCATTAAAACACTAGCTACTGTAGCACTTCCCTCAAAAAGCTCAATTCCCCAAAAGAACTCAAAAAGGAACCAACAAGAAGCAAATGCAGAAAATGGCAGAAATCTGTCAAAACAGACCAGCTGGTAAAGACGAATTTTTTTGAAGACCTTCTGTTGCTCAAATCAAAAAGTGTTGAACTAACCAAAGTAATATAAAAACCTGGGGCAGAAGAAAAAAATTCACGCCTCAAAAGGAAGTACAGAGATTTTACACGATTTTTTACGGTGAAGCACAGAAATCTGTTTCGGGACAGCAACTTTCCCAATCATTACTTCTCTCTCATTAGTGGTTACTCTTGGTACAAAAAGCAAATAAAAAGGATAAGGAGTGGTTCTTACTGAGGTAATAACTTCCAAGACTCATCTAAAACTTTTGGGTTATCTCCCAATAAGTACTTTTCTTTAACGCCTTTAAGTTAGGCATAAGAAGCAAGAAAGAATCAAGTGTTCTCCAATGAAGAAGCATTAAAACCAAATTTCTTGCCCGTACCTCTCTTACTTTTATTCTTAACCTTGGGAAACATATGATTGTTTGGTGGAGAAACAAGGTGCATGGTCCCCTTTCTCACATCTATTATGGCTCCAAGGAGTTCTAATAGGGACCTTCCAAGTGTAATTTGTCTTTTTCCTGCACATTCAATAACAAGATAATCAGTAGAAATCATTTTCCCAAGGATCTTTGTAAACACTCCTTCAAGTATTCTAATAGGTAATATTGTAGCATTATTAGCAAGAGATATTTATTTTCCTCCTTCAGTAAGCCCCCAAAGATTCAGAGATTCATAAATATCTTTGGGCATAAGGAAAAATTCAGACATGATATCACAACGAGCTTGAAAAGTTTCATTATTTATATCAATCTTTACTGTGGGGAGCTACTTTGATTGTTCAGAATTTATTGGAACATAATTATGATGCTCCCTAAGTGTATTATAGCAATCTTTTAATCTAGCGGTGCTGGTCTCAAGAGTGTTCAATCTAGCAAATATGTTTGTGAAAGAAATATTAGTTTTGCTAGGCAAGTTATAAGTAAAGACCAATTTCTTTATAGCATTACCAGCATCATCCTCATTGCATTGGAGGAAATCTCCTCCCACAACAGCATCTAAAGCATATCAATAGCAAAGAGCAATTCCAAGGTAAAAACTGCTAAGGAACAAGCTTTGAGTCATTTTAGGCTCAGTTTTTTCATGTAGATCAGAGATTCTAGACCAAGCTTCCTTGAAGCTCTCCTCAATTCCTTGTTTAAAAGTGAAAATCATTTCCTCAAGTGACATAGTGACTGGAGCAAGGCTAGACATAATGGCAACTTAAGATAGAGACTATTTTTTGTGTGTTTTTAATAAAGAAAGAAAACTTGTAAAACTATTTTTTTGTGTTTTTGATAAAGAAACAAGCAAACAAAACAAAAAGTAAACTAAGAAAAACAAAAATAACAAAGTAAAGAGATTGGTTATGAGGAACTCCCCTTGTGAAGATGTCCTTGACTCCCCGGCAACGGCGCCAAAAAAGTAGCTTGATGGCCCAAAATATATCGAGCTCGTTGGGGAACCCCAAGAGGAAGGTATGATGAGCACAGCAGCAAGTTTTCCCTCAGTATGAAACCAAGGTTTAATCAAACCAGTAGGAGCAAGGAAACAGACCAAAGGTGTTGCTAGTTGAGCCTTGGCAGGGCGCACTACCGGTGCCAACAGCAACGTGGATACCTGCACAACACAACCACAGAACTATGTCCCCAACTTGCGATGAGGTTGTCAATCTCACCGGTTTTGATGAAAACAAAGGATTAAATGTATCGAATGGAAGAAAGTAATAGTTTGCAGAAAGTAAACACAAAGCAGTAAATAGTTTGTAGATTGTACGTAAAAGAAAGGACCGGGGTCCATAGTTCACTAGAGGTGGCTCTCCTTAAGATAGATAACATGTTGGGTGAACAAATTACAGCGAGGCAATTGACAAACATCGAGAAAGCATACAAGCATATACTAATCATCTTGACTCCTTTGAGACTCGATTGGGCATTACAACATTATACATAGACCGCCATCAAACTGCATCTATGACTAATAATCCACCTTCAGGTTATGATCCGAACCCCCTCCAGTATTAAGTTGCAAGCAACAGATAATTTCATTACGAATTGCGTGTCAAGTAAACAATATGATTGTTCTATGAACAAAGGATTGTTGTTTTCTCCCTAGTAGCAGTAGCACATCTAGTAGCTTAGAGATTTCTGTCACTTTCCCAGATTACCAGAGGCATGAACCCACTATCGAGCATAAATACTAACTCTTGGAGTTGCTAGCATCTACTTGGCCAAGATAGCTACTAACAATGGAAAGCATGCAAGATCACAAATAACAAAGACATGATAGAATCAATAACCAATCTGAAATAGCATCTCAATATCCATCGGATCCTCGCAAACATAACATGCAGAATTACAAATAGATCATCTTGATCATGAACGGAGCTCACAAGATCTAAACATGAAAGCACAAAGGAGGAGAACCAGCCATCTAGCTACTACATGGACCCATAGTCTAGAGATGAACTACTCACGCATCACACCGGAGGCTTGCATGATGACGAAGAAGGCCTCTAGGGTGAATTCCCCGCTCCGGCAGGGTGCCGGGAAGAGCTTCCGATCCCTCCCGATCTAGGGATGGAGATGACAGCGACTACAAACTCTTTTGTGGAATTTTGATCGGGTACTTAGGGTTTTGGTATCGAAGGCAATATATAGGCGGAAGGAGAGGCCGAGGGGGTGCTGGGGTCAGCCAGACCACCCCCTGGCACGGGCCAGGCCTGGCCGCATGTCCAGGTGGTGTGGCCAGGCCCTAGCCCCTCTCCGTCTCGTATTCTGGCTCCAAATGTCCCCTAGTAAAATAATAACTTTGGCTTTTGTCCCGTCCAATTCCGAGAATATTCATTTTCTGACTTCCTGGAACCAAAAACAGCAGAAAACAGGCAGCTGGCACTGTCGCTCTTTGTTAATAGGTTAGTCCAAGAAATCATATGAAAAGTACTCCAAAGTGTGGACAAAACACAAGAAAGTAGATAAAACCAAGCATGGAACATCAAAAATTATAGATACATTTGCAATGTATCAGCCATGAGGACTCCTAGTTGGTATATGGGTTGCTTGCCTACTCACTTCTAAATAAGAAATATCATAATCACTTATCCCACTTTATTCATCTGTCACTTTCACTATCACCATGAACTATTTCTCTTTGAGCCTAATTTCTCATATGCAGGAACCTTGAACACCTTTCTCGTCTTTACTTTTATGCTATTTAGTTCTCACTTTTTCCTTACGCAAGTTTCCTCTATTATTCACTCACCCACCTTCCATCTTCAATGATTGCAGTCAATTCACTCAAGACCGGTGACACCTTGAGTGCGATAGAAACGCCACATAAAAACACTTACCTAGGCTCTTTATTGGGATCGATATAAAAACTGGAATTAATACTTCCACGGAAACATGCTCTGATGAACCTGTGCACTTGCAGGCCATCAAGGCCCTTATCCATGGGATGCAGATGGCAAAAGCCTGTGGCACCACGTGTCTAACGATATACGGTGACTCTTACCTCATCGTGCAACAAACCATGAACCAGTACCATGCCATCAGCAACAACATGATCGCCTACTGCGACCTCTACAACTCACTCAAGGGAGACTTTGATGGCTGCGAGCTCCAGCATGTTGGCCGCGAAAGCAATGAGGAGGCCGACCAGTTAGCCAACATCGGCTCCACCTGCGCCCTAGTACCACATGGCGTATTCCTAGAACAAATATGTGAGCAATCTATCAAGACCAACCTACCAATAGGGCCACCAGAACCAACGACGAACTCGGGGGCTATGCCACCTTCCAAGACGGCAGCACAAGCCGATGCAGAATCGGCACTCGAAGAACCAATGGAGCTCATGCTCATCAAGCCCTCCTGGACTCAGCCATACATCACATACATGTTGAGCCAAAAGCTGTCGAACGACCCAACAGATGCGCGACACATCGCCCGTTGCTCAAAGGCCTTCACCGTCATCAACGACAAGCTTTACAAGTTCAGCATCTTCGGGGTTCTCCAACGATGCGTCACCAACGGTGACGGCCGAAGCATCCTCCTCGACATCCACGGAGGCACTTGTGGGCGTCGTGTTGGCAGTCGTGTGCTCGTCACCAAGGCTCTACGAGCTGGCTTCTACTGACCAACCGCGATGCGTGATGCCAAATACATCATCACCAAGTGCAATGCTTGTCAAAGGTTCGCGGACAAGCTGGGCGCGCCCAACTCTGAGCTATGGCCAATACCGATGGTTTAGCCCTTCGTGCAGTGGGGACTCGACATTGTTGGCAAGCAGCAGAAGCCTTTACCTAGAGGATATGTCTTCCTCCTCATTGTTGTCGACAAGTTCACCAAGTGGATCGAGGCCACGCCCGTCACTAACCAAACCGGCACCACCGCTGTCAAATTCTTTGAGTCCATTGTATACCAGTTTGGGGTGACACATAGCATCATCACCAAGAACGGAACAAACTTCACCTCGAAAGAATTCGGTGGCTTCTGCGACAAGATGGGCACCAACATCAGCTACGCCTCTGTGGCACACGCTAAGACCAACGATCAAGTCGAAAAGGCAAACATCCTCGTCTACAATGGCATCAAGAAGTGACTCCTCCGTCCCCTCGAGCGAGTTGTTGGGGCCTGGGATGAAGAGCTCCCCTCGGTGCTATGGAGCTTGCGCATAAATCCAAAGAGCACTACCGGCTACACACGATTCTTCATGGTGCATGGTGTAGAAGTGGTCCTACATGTTGAAATACGCTACAAGGCCCCACGAGTCGTCGCTTACAGTGAAGCCAAATCAATGGCCACACTCGAAGACAACGTTGATCTGCTCAATGAGGCACGCAACATCGCTGTTGCGTGATCAATGGTGTACTAGTAGAGCCTCCGTAACTACCATAGCCGATGACTGCATCCAAGATCCTTCGTCAAAGGTGACCTCGTCCTGCCACTCAAGAAGAAAGGTCACCTGAAACTAGAATCCCCTTGGGAGGGACCTTACATCATCACCGAGTTAATCCCAGGTGGCGCCTATCGCCTCAAGGACATAGAAAGTGGAGTCGAATACTCCAATCCTCGGACGTCTCGCATGTGTGATGTTTCTACCCTTAAATGTTTTTTCCTTTCAATAAGGCTACTCGACCAGGCTACTTAGCCGAAACCTGTACCTGCTACCCTTCGATGAATAAAGATAAGTTCCTCAACCATGAGTTTATTCTTCTTCTTATTCTTTCATGTGAAACACACTCGGAGGCTGCACCTCCCCGCTTACACTGTCGAATAAATAATGTACTACTTATGCCCTAGTAGTTGACCACAAACCACAATCGAATCCTTGAATACTCTAGCACAATTGTTACGCAACTGATAGGTTGGCAAGGCACTAAGACTTGTCGGCGTCAGGCTAACTAAAAGGCATGGCACTAACGTACTCGCATCAACACATACAAACACACAATAAAACAAGATAGGGCCATAAAATCCTCTCTAAACTACATCAAAGTTTACATTATGTACATTTTTTGCGTAGGATAACTTTCACTATTGTCGCTGAAGTAGGACGTTGGTGTGTTCGTCGAACAACCGAACAATATCCTCTACAGGCTTGGCAACTTCCTGGTAGTGCGGCCGCATATTCCATGACATACCATATGGAGGTGTCGGCGACCCTTCAGCAATGACGTTCAGGTCCACATCTAGATGTTGCATATGCACAAAAGCCAAGGCAGCCTTTGCACCCGCAACAAGTTGCTGGTGCACGCATTCGCGTACATCACCAACATCGTGAAACTTCTACAACAACACCAACAAGCTCCAAGGGGCCACGTCCAACGGAAACATCACCTTGAAAATGTGCTTCAAGGAGGATTGGGCCTTCTTCAAGTAATGCAGCACCTACGCAACGTGATCTTGCAGCATCTCTAGTATGGTCGCTCGAGCCTGGTCAGTCCAGAAGAACCTACCAGACTCCAGTTCCACTTGAGTTAGGCAATTCAGTAACATACTGACACGCTCTTTCTCCTCCAGCGGAATGAGATTGACAATTACACCATCAAAGTGATGAGACTCAGCAACATACTAAAAGGACCAAAATAGCTAAAGACACTTACACCATAGTTTCTCGCTGATTTGGGCTACCTCGCCAAGGACATACTTCTTTCGTTCGAGTGCTTTATCTGCCTTTGACTTCCACACATCACCATGGCCTCGTATGATAGAAACGGTTTTCTCCATGTCCTTCACATGGTCGCAAAGCACCAAAAGTTGCGACAGTTCATCCACCTTGTCCAGGGAGGACCTGCAGAAGTAGAGGAAGGTGGCACAACTAGTACGCCACTCGCAGAACCCTATTCAACCAAACATTCAAAGGATAAGGACTCTCTTCATCATACAACATCAAGCAAAAAGCTCAAGCACAAACGTCGGCAAATGACCAATATATACAAAAGCTTAGTAAAAAATACTATCACAAGTTCTAATGATTCCAGCCCGTGGTACAATTGAAGGATCTTGGATGCAGCCGTCATAGTCTATGCAGAAGCATCTGAAGGTTTCGTGGAGTCCGTGATAGCCTCCAACCTTGTGGATTTTGTCTCAAACAACTATTTCTGCTCCACAGAATACTTTGCAAGCATCTCGATTAGTGGAGGGCCATAGTTCTTATAGCGCTTGGCAAAAGGAGCAAAGGTTACCTCTTCGCCTTCTGGTGTCACCGACATCTTGGAGCTGACTTTGCTGATGTCCAACCTGGCACCACAAGCCTATGACATTGCTAGTCCGAGGGAGGCACCCGCTGCCTTCTGCGTCTGCTTGTACTCAATGGGACATCCTCTACGAAGATCTCAGCAAGACCGCCAACATCCTCAATGGCCTTGGCTTTCGGAAACATCTCTTGATGGAAACGATCGAGCACGTCCTTGACCTTGAAAAGTGCTTCTTTGGCAGCATTGCTGCGGTCTTAGACTACAGCCACGACACCAACCAAGGGGTCGTTATTTTCTAGCACTTGATGGTCAAAATCAAGACCAGTCGCATCTACAAACGACATCAATCACATATCAGAAGCAAGGAATCAAAGTAAGTTAAGAAGAAAGAGCAACTAACACCAGCAATTTACCGGACAAGACTTGGGCAGCTGTCACGAGCTGGTTAACCAGACCCTTCTCACGTTTTCCAGTGGCCACCGCCAGGTTTTCTTTGTGCTGTTTCGACTCCACCTTGAAATGATCCAGGGATTCGACCGCATCCTTCCTCTTGGTCTCTAGCATGCTGAGCCTCTTTTCGGGAGACTCTAGCCGATGAAGAGCTTGGTTATTCTCCTCTAGCGCATGCGAAAATACATCAGTTAGAAATTGACCCCATATTTGGATGAATCATGCAACTGGATAAGGTAGTTTACCTTGGATTTGTCGGAAGTCAGCATCTAGCCGCACATGTTGCTGGCCCATGCGCACCATGTCCCGCATAAAGGGCTGGAGTAATACTTTAGATCAGACCAAGGAAAGGACTTGGGGGCTCCCTCGAATGGACAAAACACACTTACATGACCACTCGAAGACTCCGAAGGTTCTGGTTTGGTTATCCGAGCGAGAACCCTACGGCTCCCCAACTTGGAGGAACTCGAGGAGCTATCACCAGAGGTGGCCACCGTCTTCAGGAAGGGCGTTGCCGTTTCCGTGCCCTTGCCCATGGAGTCCATGACCTTCATCCTCTACGTCCTTGACACTTTCGGACGGTGATGGCCCCGCGTCACTTCAACAGTACGAAGAACATCTATCTAAGAAAAACAACAAGCAATGTACTCCAAAAATTGCAAGCTTGAAGTGGCTCACCCGTCGAATTCATCAAGGTCGAAAATCTCCTCCCGCTTTTGCTTCTTCGACTGAGGTTTGGGAGGCATGGTATGGAGGGGTACCATAGGAAACGGATCAGCAGCACCTGTTCCAAGGGCGGGATCCTTCAGCGTCTCTGGTGTGGAGGCATATGAATCTACACTATGCCCTCGCTTGCGAGCCCCATTCTCGCTGGACTCGAGGGCTCCCCGTGACTCCGTCACATGGACAGTCGAGTCTGACTCATCCGGCTCTCTGGCCTTAGGAGGGATCAAGCTCTCAGGTTGGGGAGGCATCGAACCTTCAACTTTCTAGTCCTGCAACAAAAGGCGATAATACCATCAGGTCTCTATTAAAATTATTACAAGGGCAAGAAAATATATGACAGAGTATTACCGCCGGCACAGGATTGGTGGCGCAGAATGTCGTAGTCGTTGATTCCACGGGGAGAGGCTCATCCGTAGTGAGTTTGGTTAACGACCTAATCCTATTTTCGAGCTCCATGGACGACAAGTCTTCATAAGAAACACATGTTGGATCTGACTGGCTAGACCATAAGAACATCGAGCATGTAGTAGTTGCACTCGACATCGCAGGAAGGTTCAAATGAGGTCTACACCGGTGACCTACTTATCGTGGATAAGCTGAAGATCTCGCACCCACTGGTACAAGGCCTCAACTTCGTCTGATTCACCCAACATGATTACGCTCTTCCAGGATATTTTCCTCTTCGTCTCCTCCTTCGAATTAAACGGAGCTAGGCTGAATTTCTGCTCTCCTACATTCTGATCTCAAATGTAGAACCACTTGTCCCTCCATCCTTGGGCAGAATCGAAAAACTTGCAGCTAAAGTACTGGACATTGGGGCTAACAGATATACCACACCCACCAATGTCATACACTACGGAGTTAGAACCTGACTACCTCTTCAAACTAAAAAGCTTTTTGAAAAGACCGAAGTGTGGCTCGATGCCAAGCCAACACTCGCACATGGTAATGAAGCAGGCTATGTGGAGAATTGAGTTGGAGTTGGTTGATGAAGCTAAATCCCGTAGAAAAAAGAAACCATGAACGAAATCATGAAGGGGAAGAGAAAGTACACGGAGAAGGAAAGCAAGGAAGATCACCCAAAATACGGTGGAGGATCGGGGATTACCTCTGGTCCTGAAATCTTGCAATCAGCCTCATCCGCCGGGATAAGGCCGGCATGGAGAAGGCGCCGCGGCTCGTAAGCCCTCGTCGTGGAGCACTGCCACAAGCCATTGGTGACATGAGTTCCAGCACCCTTCTTCTTGGGGGGTGGTGGCGGCGGTTGATCCAGCACCAACGACCTTCTTGCTTTTCCCCATCTTTCTCCTATGGTGAGATTGCAAGAACGCACTTGGAAATTATATGAGTATGTCCAAAGCAAGGAACTGGACCAAGAGAAATGGTGTGGGGGCAGAGAAGCGAAGGCAGCAGCGCGAGGAGGAAGATGATGCAGAATAAGAAAATTACTGTTGCAAACTGCTACTTAAACAGAGAGGAGATGCAATCATGCGGCTCAAATCTCACCCTATGACGCGTGTCAAGCATCAGCACGAACGCGTGGCGGTAGAAAAAATGAACCATCATCACACTATCCCCACTTCGCAAAATCGAGGAGACGTGGTTAAATACCTCAATTTACGCGGTGACTAGTCAAATCCTGGTCAGTCTTTGGGACCCATAGTGAAAGATCCCATCACACTATTCACACGGACAATTGAGCTCACCTGTTCATCATCACTAACGTCATCTTCGTCAATAAAGCATTTACAATGACTATTTCTTCAGTTACTAGCCCATACTTAGTTTTTGTTCAAGTCTACGACTCGACCAAACACTCGGGTGCTACTCCTAATAGGAGCGCTGGTCGCGCACCCGATGAACTTCTGGGTCCTGTGTGCACCCCTAGAGGCAAGTAATAAAAGGGTTTTATTGTCATATCTCATTAGTTCATGATATATTTATATCATGCTATAAATGTATCAAGCGGAAACATTGGTACAGGTGTGATGTATAAATAAACTCAGGTGATGATCAAGGTTTCCTGGTCATGGTGCTATGAAAGAAAAGCCAACTGACAATGAAGTCATATCATCTGGAATGATGTGATGGACATCTCCCACCAATGATTTTTGCAACACGATCATGTCACTTTGTTCACGTTGCAATTGTCAGAAACAAACTATCCAAATCCTTAGACTGTGAGATCATATCAATCACTGTCTCTGGAGGATTGCATAGATAGCATAAAACGTCACTCGGTTAAACAGTGATCATAAAGGTGTGTTTAGGTATCCAAAGTGGCATGTAGAGGCATTATGCATCAAGATCGGGATTTGTTCTCCTGTGTGAGGAGAAGATACACTAGGCCCACTCGATGAATTACATCAATGTTATGCAACACATGACTAGGTCATGGGGATGGAATTTCACGGGAACGAGTAAAAAGGTACTTGTTAGAAACGAGATTGAACAAGGTATCATGATACCAATGATCGGATCTCAGACAAGTCTTGTATCGCGTAACAAAGGGAATTGGACATATCGTTTCAGGTTCGACACGATGGTGATTCGTGGAGTTCATAGGGGTCAACATGGGGATCCCAGTGTTGATCATTGATAGAGATCATGTCTATGACATTACCAAACCGTAGGGAAACACGCTTAAGGGCAATATGACGCTTGGAGATCCTCCTCTGAGATGGAATCACAGAAGAGAGAGAAACCTGAATCGTTCTAGAGAGGTCCAAAGTTGTTCGGAGAAAGAAGGAAAGGAAAAGGCCGAAAGGAGTTTCGAATAAATGGCAATTTACAATATGAATTTATTATATGTTAATTATGAATTAACCTATACTAAATAAATATTTAAATTCAAATTTATAAAGAAACTTTCTCATTAGGACAAAATCCCGAAGGAAATTATCCTAGGAGAAAGCCGCAGGAAAAAGGCAAAGAAAAATAGCAGATCTGCGCTACCGGGCCGCCTGACCAGCCCACCCGGGGAGGCAGAGCTGGCCACCGCACGCGCGCTGGGCCGCGAGTCCTGCCCGCCTCGCCACCACTCCTTAGTGCTGCCGCTAGTTGTTGGGCCATGGTGGGGGCTCGCTGGCCCACCCAGCCATTGCAGCCACTGGCTGCTGCTTCCTGGGCTGGGTGGCTTGGCCCACCCGGATGTTTGCCCTATTTCATGTTATTTCCTTTTACCTTTAGTCCCACATGGGACACCTAAAGGGGAGGGCACACCTCCCTTCCCCTATAGAAAGGGGTGCCCATTGGTAGGATTAAAAACACACCAACAAATATTCTCTAAGGCCTTCTTCCTTACAGAAAATCCCCCTCTCTCTAGTTGTCTTTGTCGTGACACGGTCCTAGGGAAAGGACTGTACGCACAAAGTCGACGCATATGCGGCACGTCGTTGTGCTACAGGGATTTTTCCAGGAGGTCTACTTTCGCAACCTCGGCAGAGATCAAGAAGTTTGGGAGTCGTTGTATTGCAACGTATGTGTGTGATAACTCGGGGAAGCTACACTTGTAGCGACCGACCATCGTGCAAGGACCTGGACAAGAGGTGACATGCGAGGATCTTCGCGACCTTGAGGTCGGACAGGTACAACTACATCATCCACGCTCCTGCATGAGCGTAATGCTCTCTCGGTCTTCAAGGGCATGTTACCATTGTCTTCCTCCGTTACTGCATTACTTCTAAATAGATCCTTGGGCAATCAGGGTGTTCCGCATTGTAATTTTTTTTATCTACTGCAGTAACCCTTCAATAAAGATAGCACTTTGACTCCTCCTTCAAATCAATGATTCCACTGCGGACTCGAGGGATACTCCTAACAGGAGCGCTGGTCGTGCGCTCGATGAACTTCCAGGTCCAGTGTGTAGTCTAATAAAGATAGCACTTCGACTTCTCCTTCAAATTAGCGATTCGACTACGGACTCGGGGACTACTCCCATAGGAAGCTCCGGCCAGCCATCCGACAAGTACGACATCCGACTGCAACTGCATGGCTGCATGACTAAAAAAGTCCTTGTTCGAGTCTACAACTCGAACAAGAACTCGGGGGCTACTCCCATAGGGAGCGCTGGTCGTGCACCCTATGAAAACAAGAAAACATGAGGATATTCATTCACCTGAACCTCTATGTTGACTACGTCCGTAGCACGGGTTCAACGCCTTTACAATCAAAAACTTTGGTGACTCCGCCTAGCTATAACATCAAGCTCAGATATGACGTCTTCTGGGCCACTTGAATCACCTCCGTGGTAGCAAATGTTCGGATGCTACATCTTCGATGTAAAGATAAGACCTTCATATATCATCTGCTAGCCTGGTACCCACATCCGCTATGATCTACCAAACAAATACTATACCAATAGATATGATGAAAAATCCCCACGGACGCATTGGGTACATAATCATTATTACTGGAATTCGACTCAGTAAGGCCCCCGCATCATGAGTCAATCACACCAGCAATTTCCGAATTTGAGTTTGGGGACTCGAGTTTGAGTATATGACGTTGTCTTTGCCCAAGAGCAATTAACTGGTCCCGATTCGTTGGATTAGCCGGTTACGTGCATCAGCAATCCCTGTGACCTCAACAATGTGACCCGATAAGTCTTTTAGATGAATAGCACCCGCTTTGGGAAATCGAAAGCTTCATAGTCTCCACTCGAATCAACGATTCAAATGGACACTCGGGGGCTACTGACATGGGTATGCCCTACGGGTGCCTAAGATTGGTCTACCTGGTTCAGCCTAGCGGAGGCCCAACAAGATAGGTTGTGTCCAGTATTGAAGCCCATGAAGGCTTGGGTGGCCCAAGCCCATAAAGGACTGGACTCCTTGGAGGATACGGCAAAGAGTGGATAGAAAGTTTAAAAGATACCCTAATTTGTAACCGACTCAGTGGTATCCTGAGACCTGGCCTCCTGATATAAAGGCTAGGAGGGAATCACGAGGAGGACCTACCGAAACCCTAGCACAAACACCCGTCGGGTTACATCTGCGCACCATGGCCATCAAGGCACCCTTGTAAACCTTTGGTTCATCTCCAATCAAGAACAAACAAGTAGGAGTAGGGTTTTCCCTCCGGGAGCCTGAACCTGGGTAAATGTTGTGTCCCTGCATTGCTTGCCTATTAGCCGAACGATATCTCCAGCGCACCCCTCTTCCTCAAACCCAAGTCCATAAACTATGGGCATTGGCATGGTGACCCCACATCAAGTACTCTTTTCTCGTTCCCGTGATATAACATTCTTAGTGATCTTATCACTTGTTTGCAAGCTATGTCAATGTGATATCACCGAGAGGAGGAGGAGGAGTAGGCCTTTTATAGGGGAAGGGGGCAACCCCTCCCATGGCCGGCGGCCAAGGTGGTGCCCCCACCTATCCCTTCATTCATGTGGGTGGAGGATCCACTCACATAAAAACCCTCCACTCAAAATTCCACTCACATGCATTAATTTTCCAAGAAAATTAATGTATCTCTCATTTAATAAAACTCTTTTATTTATTTATTCAGAATTTTTTAATTACTTTAATTAACAAACATTTGCATAAACCTCTTGCAATACTTCGGTATTACATCTGAAACCCTTTTCAGTAATTAGAACTGAAACAATTCTAGCGTCCATCGAAATAATTACAGCACTTTCATAATCTTTCTCTGATATCGTATTTCCTCCAAATGGTGTCAGTATCCTTTAAGTGTTTCACCCTACGGTTTGTGAATAATGTAGACATGATCAAGACCCCTCTCCGATCAATAATCAGCAGCGGGACTAGGAGATCCGTACTGACTCTCACATATTCAACGATGACTCTAGTGATTGTGTGAACCTTTAATATCATAACTAAATCCCTTTGTCTCGCGATATATTACATATCTGAGATTCGATCATCGGTATCTCCATACCTAGTTTGATCTCGTTACCGACAAGTACTCTTTTCTCGTTCCCGTGATATAACAATCTTAGTGATCTTATCACTTGCTTGTAAGCTATGTCAATGTGATATCACTGAGAGGGTCCTGAGTATATCTCTTTGTCATCAGGATGGACAAATCGCACTCTTGATCCGTAAGCTTCTACATAACACTTTCGGAGTATCTGAATCCACCTTTAGTATCACCCTATTACAGTGTGACGTTTAATGTTATCAAGTTACTCTTTCGGTGTTAATGATTGACATGATCTTATGGTCTAAGGACTAAAGTTACTTTACATGATGTTATAGCAATTTAAACATAATAACATTGGTCATATTACTATACTTTGGATGAATGTTCATCACATCATTCTACCAATGTCGTGACCTCGTTATTAACAACAACAATATCCATGATCAGAAAACTTGATCATCTTGTTAATCAATGAGCTAGTTTATATGAGAGGCATAACTAGGAACTCTATATTTATTTATTAAACACACATGTATTAACCTTTCTAATTAACACAATTATAGTGTACAAAATAAACATCTATCATATACTTGGAATAAGATAATAACAACTTTATTATTGCCTCTCGGGCATATTCCCTTCAAGGACACCGTCGACAAAGAGGTTGAATAGTCCGACCCTGACTACGAGAAATTCCTAAAAGAAGTAAAGAAGAAATCGGAAAAAGAGGAGGCTCCTGACATAAGCGTGATTAAGGCTATGTGCACCTTTGTGTCCGACTCGCTGGGCGGCTCGCAAGACAGTCTAGATCATCTCAGTTATGATTAATAAGGCATTTTCATTTGAGTAAGCAATACGTAGAACATGTATGTGTATTTTCGGCAAGTATAATTCAGTTATTGTTGTTCTTTTTATTTATCATATATTTGATGTTTAGTAATTCTAATTTAGCTCACAAACACACCCTTATTCCTACACTGACTATTGTGTCCCATTGGTCAGATGAACAATGCAATGCCTACTATGGGCTGCAGCCCATAATATTGTGCCGCATGTACTAATACCCATCATAAATATTAATCCCCACATCCATATCCAAGTTCCTGTATAAAATACAGGAAACCCTTATCCCACCCCGTACTTCCCACTCTCCCCACTACTCAACCGTCGTAGTCCTAAATCTCCAACGTAAACCATAGATCTCTATCCAAAATTTCTCCACTCAATCGATATTGCGTGAACTTTCTCGCCGCACTAAAGGGTAAGGCCTCATCCAATCTATGGATCATATTTCGTTTTTCTTCTCTTCTTTAATCCCGTATTTTCTTTCAAATCCACGGTGAGGTTGATGGTGGCTAGGGCCATGTAGATCAGTGGCGAGGTCGGTGGTGGCCACCACTGTGCAGATCCATCATGCAGAAGTTGGTGCCTAGTTTAACGACGAGGTGGCCACCGCGGTGCAGATCCACCGCGTGAGAAATCATTGGCGACTTGCAGAACGAAGAGATGCTCAAAATCTCTACCACCATCAACACACCAAACTTAAAAAATTAGTGTGACTAGATTAGGTGGTTAGGTTAGCTGAGCGAAGAGGGGCTCAAACCCTTCTTCTAAATTATTACCTCTTCTAAATCCGGGCCATTAGAAGAGTGCAATAATAATCCAAGTGTAATGTAATGAGTTTTATTTTTTTAAATACAATAGAATTGTATATCTTGAACAAATTTCTATTTCAAATCTGTTTAAAATTAAATCGTTAATTGTCATTATTTTTTATGCTGTAAAGAGGTTGACCAAATATTGCAGAATTATGCACCCCACTGACCGTTATATGGTGAAGTTCCACCGTCTTCCGTAGTGTACCATGGTGTATCCTTGGCCGCACCACGAAAGAGCTAGCTTGGCGAATACCGAGTGTCGAGCTAAAAAAAACCGATTAAATACCCAACACAGTTATTCATGATAGCTTTTTTTGCTGCGCGAGCGCGGAACTAGGTGTGTGCCTCGACGTTTATAAACGCCAGGGCACACGATACATGTTGTAGTGTTGCCGGCGGAAGGTTCACGTTCTTTGTTTAGATTGTTTTCAATGTTTTTTCAGGATGTTGAGGCGGTGACTACGTTCTAGAGCGAGAATAAAGTCATTCGTGTCTTATTCTCGCTCGAGTGGTGCGCCTAGCGTCGGTGGAAGCCGGAGTCGTTTGTCTAGCTGATCTTGATTCGATCTTTTTATATTCGTGTTGTGGTTTATCTTTTTATCTATGGTTTTCATCTTCAGCGATGGTTGTTGCTCAGGTGCACTGGTCTTTTGGGTTTAACAAGACAATTTCTCATTTGTCTACTACAACAAGTTCACTACGACAAGATTTTCCCGACTCTGGTGATAGAGGAGCGATAACGGTAGCACGTATTCAGTCCATGCTAGTGTATGGAGTCATTACTAGGTGGTCTAGTGATATATTTATAAGTTTTATTAATTTTAGGCTTTAATACTGTTCTTGAAATAGGCTTCCTCCCTGCTTTATAAAATAAAGTCACATCGGCCAAACAGATACAAGATGAAGGGGAGACCCCTAATACAAAGCCGATCGGAATAAACAAGAAAACCGCAGAAGACCTAAACTTGCCACCGAAGACAAAGAGCCGAGAACGAGGTGAACCGGGGCTCCACGACGACGCCCTGAAGAGGGTAACGACACACCATGCCGCCGCCGTCGAGACCAACGGTCAAGGGTTTTCACCCGGAGCCCTAGCACGAGGAAGGTAGCCGCACCAGTGCCCCCAAGAGGGTAACGATACCCGCAGGCATCGCCAACGATGGTGCCGAAGCACTGAGCTTTCGTCCGGAAAAACCTTTGAATCGCTCCCGTCTTCCGCCACGCCCGTTGTCCCCAAGATAGGTCTCTGGCACATGATTTGGGAGCTGCCGAAGCCTCCCAACTTCCTCTCCTCGCCATCCACATGACCAAGGAAGGGAACCACCACCACCGCCACATCGCTCGCTGAAGAGACGTCCGCGCAGTCCACCTCCTAGGACCGCTGCCCCGGCATCCGAGATCCCGCACAACAAGCGTGGAAGATACCACCATGACACCTTCCTGAGAGCGGACGTGCGAGGGCAGTCCAGCCAAACATGACGTGGACAGATCGGATTGACAAGCCACGCAAGTCAACTCCGCAGCTCCTCTCCGGAACTGCCAGACGGTCACCGGATCTAGGCTCGCTGGCCCTGATCCAGCACCTCAGACATCTGGTCGAGGGGTGGGCTCCCAGGCCTCCTGGGCGCCCCTGGAACCATCCGAACAGCAGGGCCCACCCTGCTCGAATCAGGCCCGTATGGGCCCCGATCTGGGCCTAGGGCAAGGGCGCCGCTGTCGGAGGTCAGCTCCACCAAGCTCCATCCCCGCCTCGTTCCGGACCGCCCTGACAACACACGGTCGAAGGAGGGGTGCAGGAGTGGCGTCAACCGCCGCCGCCGTCAGAGATCCGCGAGGATGGGCCCCTGCCGCCACCGGAACACAGCAGCTGAGCGCCCCACCACCCGCCGCCGCCTCGAGCTACAGGAGGCCGCCCTCGTCGAGGCGCGCCGGCCGCCGCCACGTCGAGCCCCACCGGCCTCTGCCTAGATGCACCGCCGCCACGAGGAACCGAGCCCCGACTCGCTCACCCTGACGCGGGGAAGGACAAGCCGCCGCCGCCGGCGTCGCCCGGGCTTCGCTCGGCGACCCTTGCCGGCGACGGCGACGGAGGGAGGGATAGGGGGAGGGCGGTCAGAGATTAAGGGGAGCCCGTCGCCCTCGGGGGGCGGGGGAGGGGGGAGGGACGAGAGATCCGCTCACAACGAACCGGTCTTCGACTTTAATACTGTTGTTGACGGTTATTAATTGACGAGTGGAATTTTGAAAAAGAAAACACTGCCGCCGGCCTGTCCACGTAACGACAACGTAGTGCAAACTGTGACTAGAGAAAAAGTAGCACTCTACTACTAATACTGATGGTAACAGTTTGAAAACAGAAAAAGTAGCAGGTGTCACTTGCCTCGAACAGCTGTCGCAAGAAGGCAGAGGATCCATGGCGACCGGGACGCGTGTGAGACGGATCCAGCAAACTCCATGGACCGCGATAGAAAAAAATATCTTACGCTCAATAATTCGGCGTCACGTAGCGCGAGATTCCCCAATTATTTGGCCGAGTACCGACCTCTCCATCGTTTCGTGGTTTGTCGCCTGGTTGCCGATGCTTCTCGAACTTCTTCTTACACGTCTTGCGCCTCGTTACGACGTGGCGTAAACTGCTGCCAGTCCTACTCCAAGTTTTCATTGTGCATTTGAATTTGAGTAGGAGCAAGTACAACAAGGTCCAATAAAAATTAAAATACTATATTTATGTCTAGTTAGAAGAGAGAGAATGAATGACTTCTTAATTAAGAACCAGTGGTAGCACGTGCTCCTAGATATATTTGAGAGTGTAAAATGAGTCATATATTAATAAAGTATATTTTTATCTCTACCTATTGTAGATGTTGTCTATCAGATTAACTCTATATGACATAGACATGTCTTATAACCGACAGCTGGCTCTACTATTGTCCTTGCTCTAAAATCATCGTATATCGGGAACACCGTTTTGCAGTCACTAAGAGGCAGCCCGTGTTTTATACGGTCGTACCAAGAAGTGCCGCGTATTTGTCGGCGTGGCTCACGCGGGTGCACTTATCAGGACACAGGTAGAGTTTCAGTAGTATGGATTTTGGTAAAAAAATCACCTAAACTTTGGGAGTGATAAAAAGTGGCACAACGAGGAGCACGTTTTTTCTTCCAAATTTGACGGATTTATTAATAATCATCAATAGCAATATAAAATATTTTAAAAATAATAAAACTTATAAATAGGTCAATAGATCACCTACCAACGGCTATAAACACTAGCACGAGTCGAAAGCGCGCCGCCGTCCTCGTTCCTTCATGCACCCCTGTTTCTAAGGCTGACCGACGACGAGCACGGCGTGGTCACATCCCGGAGCAAGAGTACTGAGGCAGGCCAAAGACAGTGCCGAACACGCTGCTCTTCGGTGAACCAGAGGTCCTCTACGATCTCTGCGCTCCACCAGAACCGGTGGGGTCTTCGTCGACGCCGGCAAGGCCCCCGACATCAAGCGCGCTCAGTGAACCTGTGCTAGCAATCACATCTACGACCTCAAGGACGGGACCGTCGTGCTTGACAAGGTAGACAAGCTCCTAGAGCTCATGTTGGGAACACCAACTTCCAGAGAGAGCAACAAGTCCCCGAGAACTCCACCCTAAGAGTTGGCGGCGGCTGTGCGGAAGGAGAGTAGGGCCGAGGCTGCGGGTCGAAGCTTGAAGGAGGCCGGCGCCGCCACATGAGCAGCATGTGGGGGCGGCACTCGAGCGATGGAGGACGACGGACCGTGCACGTAGAAAAGGAACCAATGGCGTTCAATATCGCGATGGAGAACGGCATGCTGCCGTCATAGCATGGGTGTTGTGGCTGTCGACGAGGGTGGATTATCGCTCCTTGCATGGTGGAGTCCCAAACGATGTGCGGCGAGATCCCGTGGTGGCGACAGGTAGAGGCGCGAGGAAGGGGAATGGGAAGGGTCAGTGGTGAGGGCCAGCACGCGGCAGATCAGGGGTAGAGGAGGGCGGCGCTTAGAGAATGTAGGGGACAGCGGCAACATGCAGGAGAAGCGGGGGCGGCGTGGAGAATTTGGGAGTGGAGGGGAGGCACATGCTGAGTGAAATTGTTTTCATAGCATCTCTAAAGTTTAAGGTCTTTTTGCAAACAATAATACAACGTGGAACCCCACGAGGAGGACTGGCAGATGGGGTCCACAACTCGCCACGTAGACAAATACACGGTAGCGCCTAAAATCACCAATGACCGTATAAAACACACGCAATAATCTTGAACGATATTTTCAATGCACGATGACCAATTCGAACCACTACGACAAATTTCGTGGACTATTCATGGGTTTTAATCTTAGAATTTGTCAACTGAGCCTCTCAGTAGTCAGTGACACTTAATTTTCCCTTGCAGAACACTCGTGCCACACCTCACGGAAACATGAATGACACAGAGCTTGATTCGGGATGGCCCTGCATTCGATGCAACGGTCGTTTTCCCCATCCCCAATATCATTCTCCTCCCTCCCCACCGATTCTTCTTCTTCTGTAGGGGACACGAGAGATCCGCCGCAATGAATTCAGAAAACGAAACACCTGTCCGCAACGGGACAGGGCTCACCTCGCCCCACCTATAGCCTGCACCCCACAAGGCCACAACTCCTCTCTCCCTCGCTCGCTCCCTTCGACTTTCCTTTCCGCCCTTCACGATCGCCGAAAAATCTGGGAACGCCGATGGCAACGCGTACGATCGTTTGTTCCGCCTCGCGCTTTCGATTCAGACCGGGGGTTGCTCGCGGATGGCGCTTTCGAAGTCGACCGATCGGAAATTATTGCAGAGCGAAAGAGAGGAGAGGAGAGGAGCGATATCGGCATCGGATCCCGACGTGTGTTTCCGGTGGTGGGTGGTGGCCTTGGTCATGTCGATTGACAGAAAGCGCCGGTTGCTTGCGCCCGCGTAAAGGTGAAAGCTCGCCCGCACCCAGGCCAACGTCAATACCGCGCGACCGATTGGTTTTGCTTATGTGGGATCGATGGGGCTGCTTGTTAGGCCGGAGTACTGCGAAGTAGCTGTTGCTAAGCCACTAATGATCTTGCCATAAATTCGCCAGCATGCATAGCACGCTATGTCACTTTCAGCCTCTCTTCATCTAAAATGGGTTAACCCGGATGTGCTTAGAACAAGTGGCGGAGGCGAGAAATACGGTTTGTGTGTACAGAGTTAGGTAAAAGGTTCAAAAAGCCCCCAAAACGCCAAGTTTACAAAGTGCTGAAGATACAGCTTACGGGCAAAGCATACATTAACCACATTAAATAGAAAGATGAAGTACAACTTGATCAACAAAGTCCTTGTCCAGTCTTGTCGATCAGACCATACAAGAAGTGAAGTCGGTGAAGGAAGGATGTCATTAAGGAAACCCACATCATCGTCAACCTCCGGGGGCAAGCATGCTACAATGTCATTTGTTTCCACATCCGAAGAATGCCTCTGTGCCATTTGTTTTCACCTCCGAAGAATGCCTCTGTGCCATTTGTTTTCACCTCCGAAGAAAGCACTCTGCCTTCTCGCCCCGGATCGAAGGACGCGACACCTCTATCAGGAAGTGGAGCATCTCACCCTATGAACGCCTGGACAGTGACTGTTAGGGTAATAGATCTCTTATATTACCAGAGGGCCAAAGGCCAGAATATATAGTACATGTACAAGTGCAAATATACAGAAAGCCCCCTAACATATGGGGAAACTACAGTACAGAAGTATACTCTAACACTCCCCCCCTCAAACTCATGGTGGATCCACAACACTGAGTTTGGAGAGTAAGAAATCATGCTGAGCGCGGGTTTGTGCCTTTGTAAAGAAATCTGCCTACTGCAAGTCTGAAGACACATAATGGAGCGCAACAACCTGATCCTGCACCTGAGCACGTGTATAAAAAGCATCAACACCAATATGCTTGGTCAGCTCATGCTTGACCGGATCACGTGCAATACTGATAGCACATGTACTGTCTGACAAAAGTGGAGTGGGTGTCGTAACAGAGATCCCAAAATCTGCAAGCAACCACCGTAACTAGGTCACCTCAGCAGTCACCGAAGCCATAGCCCGCAACTCAGCCTCAACACTCGAACGAGAAACCGCTACCTGTTTCTTCGTCTTCCAAGCAACAAGTGAACCACCAAGAAACACACAGTAAGCAGAAAGTGAACGACAATCCGTAGGATCATTCGCCCACGTAGCATCCGAGTAGCACTGGAGCTGGAGAGAGCTAGAACGAGGGAAGAAAAGACGACGAGTAATCGTGCCACGAAGATAACGAAGGACACGGAGGAGATGACCATAGTGAACAGTGGTAGGAGCTGAGACAAACTGACTCAGAATATGAACAGGATAAGAGATATCAGGACGGGTGACAGCAAGATAAACAAGACTCCCAACAAGATGGCGATAACGAGTGGAATCGGGAAGAGGATCACCATCCGTTGGACGAAGCTTAACATGAAGCTCCATGGGAGTCTCAACGGTGCGCTCATCCGCAAGAGCAGCCCGAGCAAGAAGATCCTGAATATACTTTTCCTGAGAGATAGAAAACCCAGCAGAAGTGGAGGAAACCTCAATCCCAAGAAAGTAGCGAAGAGGACCAAGATCAGTCATAAGAAACTGATCACGAAGACGAGCCTTGACAAAGGCAATATACTCAGGATCATCACCATTAATGATCATATCATCAACATAGAGAAGGAGAAGAGTGCGTCCACGAGGTGAAGTGTGAACAAAAAGCGCTGGATCATGAGAACTAGGAGAGAAACCAGCAGCAGTCACCACAGAGACAAAGCGCTCAAACCAGGCACGAGGGGCCTATTTGAGGCCATAAAGAGAGCGTCGAAGACGACAAACCATACCATCGGGAACATAATACCCAGGAGGAGGCTGCATGTAAACCTCCTCACTCAACTTGCCATTGAGAAAAGCATTATGAACATCAAGCTCGGACATAGACCAGCGTCGAACAGAAGCAACAGCAAGAAGAGTACGCACAATGGTCATATGGGCCACATGAGCAAAGGTCTCATCATAGTCACGACCATGTTCCTGCTGAAAACCACGAGCCACAAGACGCGCTTTATAGCGCTCAAGAGATCCATCAGAGCGGGTCTTAATTTTATAGACCCACTTACACGTGATAGGACGAACACCGGAAGGAGGAGAGACAAGATCCCAGGTGCCAGTGCGCTCAAGCGCAGCGATCTCCTCAGCCATGGCAAGCTGCCATTCAGGATGACACGCGGCATTCCGATAAGAAGTCGGCTCAGAGACGACAGAGAGACCATACTGACTAGGGGAGTAACGGTCTGGAGCACGACGCTGACGAACATGCCGTGAGGAAGAAAGCTCATCCGCAGAAGAGGACTCATCAGAAGAGGAGGAAGAAGGAGTCGCGGAGGAAGGATCCGAAGCCGGAGACCGAGGAGAACTAGGGGAACTAGACGAAGGAGAGGAGGTCGCCGAAGAAGAAGGAGGCGCAGCAGAAGGAGGTGGAGGAGGTGGAAAAGAAGGGATAGCGGAAGGTGTATCAGGAAAAAGAAGAAAGGAGAGATCATCTGTTGGGTAAGTACCAGCGGTGGGGCGAGGATAGAAAGGACGCGTCTCATCGAACGTGACATCACGAGAGATGCGCATACGACGACCAACAGGGTCCCAACAGCGATAGCCATTATGCTCATCACTATAGCCAAGAAAAACACACTCAACAGACTGAGCGGTTAGTTTGGTGCGTTCACGAGGAGGGAGAAGGACATAGCAAACACAACCAAATAAACGAAGAGTCGAGTAGTCTGGACAGGAGCCAGAGAGACGCTCAAGAGGAATGCCACCCTGAAGAGCAGCTGAAGGCTGGATATTAATGAGGTAAGTTGACGTAGCGACAGCCTCAGCCCAGAAATGCGGCGGAAGAGAGGAAGCAATCATCATAGCGCGGGTAGTCTCAAGAATATGACGATGCTTACGCTCGGCGACACCATTTTGAGCATGGGCGCCGGGACACGAGAACTGAGCAAGGGTGCCCTGCTCAGCAAGGATGCCATGCAGGTGCTGGAAGATATACTCTCCTGCAGAATCAGCACGAAAAACACGAATAGGCGTGGAATACTGAGTACGAACCATGGCCGCAAAACGCTGATAAATAGCAAGCACCTCGCTGCGAGAGCGCATAAAAAATAACCAGGTGTACCGTGAAAAATCATCAATAAACAAAATATAGTATCGGTGGCCCCCTTTCGAAGCAAAGGGAGCAGGACCCCACACATCTGAATGGACTAAATCAAAAGGTCGCTGAGATACAGACACACTAGTAGGATAGGGAAGCTGAATCTGTTTACCTAACCTACAACCCTGACACGAATGTAATGACGACACATCTCCTGAGACACACCCCAGAAGATCACGGCGAACTAAGGATGATAAACAGGAGCCACAAAGATGACCCAGCCGATGATGCCACTGCTGAAACGAGCCAGTGACAGAAGCAGTAACCGCAGGAGAAGTGGCAGAAGAAGTGTCAGCGGAAGGAACGCGAAGCCAGTCTAACTCCCAGAGCCCCGGAGACTCAATGTTGCGAGGGCCAGCTCCAACCAGAGCCTGTGTATGACGGTCCTAAACAGCACAAGAATCAGCATCAAGAATGACACGACAACCAGAATCAGTAAGCTGACTAGCAGAGAAAAAGTTCATCTTAAGGCTGGGAACATGAGAAACATCAGGAACAGAGAAGGAGGAAGTAGAGAGGGTGCCTCGACTGGAAACAGGAAGAGAGGTACCATCAGCCGTAATAACACGGACATGAGAAATAAGAGAGCGAAGAGCAGAAAGAATAGAAGATGCAGAAGTCATATGAAAAGAAGCTCCAGAATCCGCGCGCACAATCAGACAGCAGGGACAGGTGTTACACACCGATGTACGAAGAGAGTCAAGCTGATGCCAAATAGCAGCACTCTGAGTATAGAAATCATCAATAGTAGAATCACCCTGCTTAAGCTCATGCTCCTAATGAACCACGGACAGATAAAGAGCATCTCCAGATGGCTGATAGCGCTGACAAAGAAAAGCCCACTGAGCAACAGCAGTGGGGAGGCCCATGAACTCAGCAGCATACTGGGGCAGAACACTAGAAGTGAGAACAGCAGCAACACGAGCATCCTCATCAATCCACTGAGTGTATTCGTCCAGATCCAGCCGATAGGTCGTAGTAGCAGTAGAGTGCGCCTGGACACGGCGCTCATAATCAGCCTAAGCAGAATCATCAGCACTCTGGGATGCATCCTTGACCGCCTGAGTAGCATCGGGGGCAAGGACAACGGGCGTCGGTGCAAGAGGCACAGGAGGCACAACGGGGCACGGTGGACAGGAGACCTCACCGGAAAGCACACCCCAAAGGCGAAGACCGCGCATATAGACGCGCATGAAGGCAGCGAAATCAGGATAATTTGCGCCATCAAAAATCACCGGGCAGCGAGGAATCGCAACATAGCCCGACGAGGAAGACATTTTTTTTCAACTCAAAACAGATCTAAGCGGATCTGAATCTGGCGGCAGCTGGCGGCGGGATCCGGGGCGGCGGCGGGGCCGGGGCGGAGTCGGGCCGGCGGCGGGGTAGGGCGGCGGCGGGGCGGGGCGGCGGCGGCGGTGGCGACGGGAGGAGAGAGAGGAAAAAAAGGCCTTACGACTCTGATACCATGTTAGGGTAATAGATCTCTTGTATTACCAGAGGGCCAAAGGCCAGAATATATAGTACATGTACAAGTGCAAATATACAGAAAGCCCCCTAACATATGGGGAAACTACAGTACAGAAGTATACTCTAACAGTGACAAGCATCTTGCAAAGGGGGAGGACTCTGAGCACTGCCGCCTCAACTCACGGCCACCCACAAACACCATCGCCGCTCGCAGCACTAATGACAACGCCAAAGACACAAGCTGGCGGGATAAGACACCAAAGAAGTTGCGGTTATAGAATTGCGCATGTGCCACCAGGGCTGACCGAGAACGTGACTCGAGCACCGGGGAGCATTGCTACCGGAGAGGCGAGCACTTCCCCTCTTGCCCAGGCTCGAGGGTGTCAACCCGCTAGCGAGCAAACACCTCCGAGGGAGCAGAGCATAAGGACAGCCACAACACAACACCTAAGAAAGAACAACCGCTACGAGCTACCTACCAACCATCGTTGGAATCGTTCACAAACCGTGCTATCTCAAGGCGACACCTCCATGGAGGGAACAACGTCAGGGCGCCACCGCCGCCCAAGCTGTAGCTTTTTGGCTTCCACCTGAGATCAACAAGTTAGGTAGGAGGAATATACCTTGATGTCTACTCCAAGAATGAGATCGACGCCTACAGCATCATCGACGTCGTGGCCATCGTCGGCCAAGGATTCCCCTAGTCCAGAGCCCCGCCTCTAGCCAACCCGATCACCACCGAAAGAGGTCCAAGGGAAATGAGACAAGCATGGCAGGGAGGAGGAGCAACCTCGGACCTCGAGTTGCCTCCAAGGAGACGACACGAGGAGGGCATGCTCGGAGATGAACTTGGTCCTGTTTAGGTGTACATAGTTAGGGGATTAGTGTTTTGCTAATTAATTGCACCACTAATCCATAGCTTTTGAGCTATGTTTAAGTACGAATTTATGTTACAATTGCACATATTTTCTCCTCTACTCAAAATAATGAAGTGAACATTTGTACAGCCATGTCCTTAGCTCGCTCCAGCCATGCTTAAGACACAAGGGTATATATGATGGTTATACTCTTTCTAAACTCTTTCTAAATCTGATGAATGTCATAGACCTATAGGGAGGGCCCAGACATACATAACAACCCCTCTTACTCTTCCATCCTAACTTCATGTAAAAGTTAGCCCAGAGGGTATCTATGTTTCCCAAAGTCTTAATTAGACTCTCATCATGGGACTAATCCCACCACATAACATAACTGGACTTGGGCCTCTATTGACGACCGAGATTTCGAGATGGTGACAATCGTGAGCAGATTTAGTAGGGGTTCACCCGAGACCGAAAGCGGGATAACGTTGCCACAAATAAATGTGGTTAATGTAGAATGTACATGTTCGTCCTCGAAGGTCGTGAATACGAGCAACGCCACAATCGGTCAGCGCTTCTGTAATCGGTCACACGTCCAGCACGACGACAACCTCTGTCCCTTGCTCCAGTTGGGCAGCGGAAACAGCGAATCCTCGGAAACTCTAGCAACACTATGACATAGTGGTGGTGGTGGTGGAGAAGGTCTTGAGCAGGGCTTCGCCTAAGCACTGTACTCGCGATGGTGGATCATCTAGCAAGGGGGAGAAGATGCCAACCAAAAGGTATACGAGAGAGATGAAATGCTATGTTGAGAGGGGGTCTCCACCTCCTCCTTTTATAGGAGAGAGGGCCGCACCCAAAGGGCATGCACCAGCCCCTAGTGGAGTCTCCACACTCACATAAATCAAAGGGGAACTATAACTCCATTAAATTTCCACTCAAAAATCAAAGGTCTTCTATTGAAATACTTTTAATTCACTTGGTTTAATTCCACCCAAATTAATGAACACTCTATTTAATGAGTAATTCATTTAATGATCACTTCTTTTAATGAACATATTAACAATTTTTCTCTTACACTATTTTAATATACGGAAACTATTTTAGCAGTTTTATCAAAACAATTTCTACGTTGTCCAGTATTTTTTCCGGTGTTCCGTAGCCACCCAAAAGCGTCGACGAGACTTAAGTGTGTCACTCTATGGTTTGTGAACTAAGTGGACATGATCGAGACTCTCTCCGATCAATAATCATTAGCAGGATCCAGAGATTCATAGCGACTCTCACTTACTCAACGATGAACTAGTGATCGCGTGAACCTTTTTCATAGTAACCAATTCCTTTTGTCTAACGATATTTTACTTTTCTGAGATCTGATTATTTGGTATCATCCATACCTAGTTCGATCTCGTTACCAACAAATATTCTTTTACTTGTTCCGTGATATAACATTTATTGTGATCAAATCACATGCTTGCAAGTTGTTATCGATGTGATATCACCTAGCGGGCCTAGAGTATATCTCTCCGTCATCAGGATGGACAAATCACACTCTTGATCCACGAGTCTCAACTAACACTTTCTAATTACCCAACGATATCTTTATAATCACCCTGTTATGGTGTCAGTGATTGACGTGATCTCATGGTCTAAGGATTAGTGTTACTTCGTATGAGATTGATATAGCAATATAAACTTTGATGACATGATCGTATTTCTAAACCTACTATGGGTGAATGTTCATCACATCATTCTCCATTGATATGACCTTGTCATTAACAACATTCAATATTCATGATCCGAAAACCTTGATCATCTATTAAACAACAAGCTAGTGTAACGATAGATATTACTAGGAACCTTTTCTTTGTTAATTAAACACACATGTGTTAACGTTTCCGGTTAACATAATTATAGAATGAGAAATAAACATTTATCATAAACATGAAATAAGATAATAACCATTTTATTATTGTCTCTCGGGCATATTCACTTCAGTCTTTCACTTGCACTAGAGTCAATAATTTAGTTGGTACTTGCGCATTTGAACACCTATGGCTTTCCGTTGTTGTTCATACCATAGTTTGAAAAACCGGACCGGTGATCGAACCGCTGAGACTGTCGGTTTAGGTTTTTACTGGTCCGACCGCCGCTTCACCGGTTCATTGTCTAGTCTTTTAAGCTGTAAAATGATGTGTATTTACTAATAAATATTGAAATTAACAGATGAATTTGTATATGTAAAAATATGGTAGCGTGTCTAGACTTTGACTCTATAAAAATAATAATTAATATAACAAGTTGTAAATAGTCTCGTATGGCAATGCCATAGCATGGTGTGTCTTGGACGAATCCCATTGTGCATGTTCACGACCAATGGTACGAGAATACTCTATTCCCAATATCTTATGTGAATGATCACGATCAGAATCAATAGTTTTAAAAACCACAAAGTACAGTAATATAGAGTTTCACCGCTAGCGTTTAGACTATTTACAAATACAATCTACCTCTATTGTTAACATGAAAACAATGGTTGGTAAGTTGGTCGCGCGTGTCTAGACTGCACTTGGAGGTGCAGGTTCGGATCCCACATTGAGCAATTAATTTTTCAAAATCAGAGAGTGAATCGTTCGGACCGTTGCCTGTTTTAGCCAGTATAAAACTGGCGGTTAGACCATGGTTTGCCCGGTTTATTCTGGTTCACTAGCACACATGATCCACTGCGCTTAAAGAACCGGTGGAGCCTATGGTTTCGGTTTTTCTGGTTGAACCGGCGGTCTGGTCTAGGTTTTTAAACTATGGTTTATACACATTGTTTGTGGTAAACGTAATCTCCAGATTTGATGCTTTCAGGTCTGTGTGTATTTGCACGTCTTCGCGTCTCTATGCATCACTCATTCTTAAATAAGATGGCATTATATAAATTTAGTCCTTCGATGAAACGTCAGTTGATTGGGGTTAAAACATATTGATACTATTATCGTACAATAGATCTTCATAGTATTGTCACGCTTGAAACTACACCTAGTTTGATTAACAAACTTCTTAACACAAATACTCTCTTTAGCTGCTACTAGAGCAGTTATATATCTAGTCATTGTTATAGTATCTGTCACAATGTCTTTTAACTTTGGAACTCATCCAAATCAATCATGAAACTTTCTTCCATAACATTGTGTCACCTTAATCTATAGCCTAAATTGTGATAAATTTAATTTGTATTTGTATTTGTGACAAAACTAGAACCAATGTAACACTTTATAATGAACTAGTTGCCTAGTTTCAATGTAACACTTTACAGTGAATTATATGTCACATCTACATACAGAACATATTCTTAGTTCTTCTAAAGATCATAAGAATATATTTACTATCGTCCAATGACCATCTTATGAGTCATCCTGGTATATTCTCATAATATTTAGAGCATATGACATATCTGGATATGTACATATCACGATATGATTGATCAAAACATTCATGTGATTTCACTCACCAAGTGTTAAAACACTTGAATCTTGTTTTAATCACCAAGTGTCTGTACACTTGAATTTTGAATCTTGATTCAGCATTTTCCACATGAGAAGAACTTTTCTTGTCATTTCCTTATTAAACTCATTCAATATCTCATATATGTACATTTGACACAACCATATTAGCGTCTCAATCTATCCATATAGACATTAATTCCTAATATTCAGGGTTTTCCTAAGTCTTTCATCTAAATATAATTTTAATAAAATTCTTAACTTATGTCAATAAAAGATACATCATTTTCAATCAACAATATGTCTTGTACACTATGTATCAGAAATATTTCTTAGCGCTCCCACTTAATTTCTTGCAAATGCAAGCATCTTCATCATCTCCGATGAAATTAAATATTTTTAACAATTTCATCATGGTGAAGATTCTAACTCTGCAATGTTTACTTCATCCATTGAAGTTTGCATGTCCTTCTAACATCCTTTGAATCAATAAAATCCTTTGGATCATGTCATGTACATGTCTTAGGTAACCATTATATTAGAAGAACGTTGTTTTATTTATTCAATTACCATATACAAAAATGATATATGTAGTGGTTGCTACACTAATCTGTCCAGACTAAATATCGCTACGAAAGATTGAATCTTGTCGTAGTCAACTCCTTGAACATTATCGTAAACTCTTTTAACGATATGTCAAGCATTTCATAGATATGAAACATCCATGTTGTTCATTATAGATCCAAACATGACCGGTAGTCTTCACGCCTTCTCGGCGGTCTTCCAAATTTAGAAACTTGATTTCTCGTGTATGGAAAACTACCACGGATTTAATAACTTCTAGTCATTTGATGGAGTCAAGGACCATCATCGCTTCTTTGTATGTAGTCGGTTTATTATTGTCAAACAATAATGATTTGATCTCAAATCTTACTATTTGATTATTTATCTGACCTACGTGGTTCAATAGGTACTTATATCTCCGTGAGCACCACTTTTGAGGTACGGAAGCCATGAGCATTGTGGCTGCCTCTAGGACACTTTTCGGTGCTACGCAACTCAGCACATATAGATAAGGTTCAATAACCTTATCAAAATTCTATTGTCCTCCCATTAACTTTTCGCGGAAAAAAATTCTCAAGAAATTTGACGTTTCTAAGCGAAAAACACTTTTGTCCTCGGTGTTATGGAGAAATACCAAATGTGTTTGGGATAACCTACAAAGATATGCTCATCCTACTTTGGTTGTATGCCTAGCATACTGATACGTCCAAAACGTATCTACTTTTCCGAACACTTTTGCTATTGTTTCTCCTCTAAACTTATGTGATTTGGATATAACTAACGCGGACTGACGCTGTTTTCAGCAGAATTGTCTTGGTGTCTACTTTTTGTGCAGAAAATCAACTATCAGGAAAAATCCCGGAAAATATGCCAAAAATCTTATTTCACCCGAAGACTCCAGGAGCCGGAATACGAGACGGAGAAGAGCTAGGGGTGGCCACACCACCTGGTGGCGCGGGCCAGGCCAGGCCACGCCAGGGGGTGGTGTGGGCACCCCCTCGGCCTCTCTCTTCACCTATAAGGAGCCTTCTGACCTAAAAACTTCGGGGGGTTCGACGTTTTTCCAGAAGGAGTTCCGCTCCGCCGCCACCACCAGATTCCACGAAACAGCACCAGAAACTCCGTTCTAGCACCCTGCCAGGACGGGAATTGGAGGAGATCATCGCCATCATCATCACCATCGCTTCTCCATCGACCATCTATGTTTCCCCCATCTATGAGTGAGTAATCCCCCGCTGTAGGCTATGGGGATGGTAGGGATTGTATGAGATCGTTCATGTAATGGCATCAGATTGTTAGGGCATGGTGCCTAGTATCTTTTATTAGTGCTTTATGACTTTGTTGCGACTTGTTGTGCTTAATGCTTGTCACTAGGGCCCGAGTGCCATGATTTCAGATCTGAACATGTTATTGATTCATTATGATAGTATTGTTTATGGTCTTATCTGCAAGTTGTATACACACGTTGTTGTCCGGAACCAATGGCCCCGAAGTGACAGAAATCGAGATAACCGGAGGGAATGACTTTGATGTGAGGATCACATGTGTTCACGGAATGTTAATGCTTTGATCCGGTGCTCTATTAAAAGGAGCACCTTAATTGCAAGTAGTTCCCTTGAGGCCCCGCTATAAACGGGCTGGCAGGACAAAAGATGTTGTGCAATTCTCATTGCGAGCACGTATGACTATATATGGAACACATGCCTAGGATTATCTAGTACTGGGATGCTTTATCTTATTTATTTGCAATTGCCCTATGTTCTGATTGCTATGTGAATTGTCTTGTCCATGCAACGCCCGTCCATCCATCCCTATGCCTACCGCACTCGAATCCTACTGTTTACTGCTATTGTTACTGTTGTCTTTACCTTACTACAGTTGTTACTTTACTATTCCTACTACAAAACTATTGCTACTGATAAACTGTTGTGAGCAAGATTGTTTCTAGGTGCAGCTGAATTGACAACTCAGTTGTAAAGGCTTATAAATATTCTTTGGCTCCCCTTGTGTCGAATCAATAAATTGGGTTTCACTTCCCTCAAAAATACTGCGATACACCCCCTATACTTGTGGGTCATCAAGACTATTTTCTGGCGCCGTTGCCGGGGAGCATAGCTTTATTTATCAAGTTCACTTGGGTTCTCTATTGTTCGCTGCTATCCATCCATCATGGGTAAGTCTCGTGATGGCAAGGTTCCTATTTTACCATCCACTACAAGAAGAGGTACGGTTCTGAACACCTCTGTTGCTCTTAATTCACCGTCTGTTATGAGTAAGTTCCTTACACCACCACATACACATGCTACACACACTGCTACTACTGCTGAATCTGAAACTTCTGATGCTTATGATGATGCTTCTACTATGCTTGATAAGAGTGGTTTATTAGGTCCTTTCCTAGATGCTACGATTGCTAGAACTATAGCTGGAAATACCAAAACTCCTAATGAAGACACTACCACACCTGTTAGTTCTCCTGAGTCTAGTGAAAGTTATGATATTGAAGATGGTTATGTTGAGATGATCGATGAATTTATTAAAGAATGTAAAAACATCCATGATAGGAGCGCTGCTAAGAGTCTCCTTGAGAGGCGTACTATTAGACCCAAATTGTCTCCTATTGCTAAGTTTGCTGCTTCCCCCATAAACATTACAGATAAAGATTATGATTTCTTTCTCGGTCTATCTTACATAGCTATTGTTGAGAAAGAACCTTTTTGTGGGACTAAGAATGAAAGTGCGGTAGCACACATGAATGAACTCTCTACCATGAGTGGCTTGTTTTCTGATGATATTAAGATGCGTACTTACTTTGTTGCTAAGATTTTCCCCTTTTCACTGAAAGGGGAAGCTAAAACTTGGTTTAGTAATTTACCTCCTAGATCTATTGATAGCCCTGAGTGCTTGATTAGTACTTTCCTGCAGAAATATTTTCCTCCTAGTGCTAGACATGCTATTTTGCAGGAACTTTTTGATTTTAAACAGGGAGAAAAAGAGGCATTGCCTGAATCTTCGGCAAGGTTTTGTGCTTTGATTCATGCACAAGCTGGAAGTCCATTACCTAAGAATGAGCTTCTTGATATATTTTATAATGGACTAACTGGAGAATCTAGGACATACCTAGATAGTTGTGCTGATTGTGTTTTCAGGAATAGGACTCCAAAGGAAGCTGAGGAATTAATGGCCAAATAAGTAAGAATTATGAAGATTGGACTCCTCCTAAACAAGCTATACCTGAAGTAATTGTACCTGAACCTTCTATTCCGATGCCTATTCCAACATCAAAGAAGAGGGGAGTTATTGAATTAAATGATGAAGTGATGAAGGAAGCTAAGAAATGTCTTAAGGAGAAGGGAATTAAAGCTGCAGATGTCAAGAATTTACCTCCTATAGAAGAATTATGTAAGCCTATTCCCTACTCATCCACTATTGAGGTACACTCTCTCCAACACTTTGATGAAAGTGATATCCCTTACTCTAAACCTCAATGCTTAGAAGAATTTAATATCTTTATTGTTAAGCAAGATAATTTTAATAAAAGGGTGCAAAATCATCTAATGGAAAACACTAGAGCTATTGTTGAGTTGAAAGATATTGTGGAAAGAACCTCTAATGATGTTAAAATGATTGTTAAACACTTTCAAATGGTTCAGACTCAAATAGATCAACTCGCTAAAGTGCAAAACGACTTGCTAGTTAATGCTGCTAAAGAAAAACATGCTTATGAAATTAGAACTAGAAGTGGAGCTGCTACCCAGGATCCTCTATATCCTGAGGGGCATCCCAAAAGAATTAAGCAGGATTCTCAACAAGCTGAAAACAGTGTTTCTACTCGTAAGAAAAGGAAAAAGAAACATAAAACTGTTGTAGAACCCTCTGAACCTGCTATAGATCCTAATAGTATATCTATCTCTGATGCTGAAACTGAAAGTGGTAATGAAGAAAATGAAGCTCCTACTGAAGAAAAAGTTGAAGAAGAACCTGAAAACCACACTAAGAATACTAAATACACTAAAGAAGATTTTATTGCTAAGAAACATGGTAGTGAAAGAGAACCTTGGGTCCAAAAACCTATGCCTTTCCCTGATAAGAAACACAAGTCAAAGGAAGATGAACATTATAATAAGTTCTGTGAGTGGATGAAACCTTTATTCCTGCAAATTCCTTTGACTGATGCTATTAAATTGCGTCCTTACTCAAAGTATATGAAGGATATTGTCTCGAATAAAAGGAAGATCCCTTATGAAGAAATTTCTACTTTGATTGCTAATTATTCCTTCAATGGTAAGGTTCCTAAGAAACTTGGAGACCCAGGGATTCCAACTATCCCTTGCTCTATTAAGAACAGTTATGTTAGAACTGCTTTGTGTGATTTGGGAGCTGGAGTTAGTGTTATGCCTTTCTCTCTCTATAAGAGGCTTCAACTTGAAAAATTAATACCAACTGATATATCTTTGCAAATGGCTGATAAATCTACCACTATCCCTGTGGGTATATGTGAGGATGTACCTGTTCAAGTGGCTCGTAATTGCTTGATATTAACTGATTTTGTTGTGCTTGAAATGCCTGAAGATGATAATATGTCTATTATTCTTGGGAGACCTTTTCTTAATACTGCAGGAGCTTTTATTAATTGTAATCAAGGAAAGGTGACTTTCAATGTTAATGACAAGGAACATATTGTCTATTTCCCCATGAAGATTGAAAGGACTTATGGTTTGAATTCAATTGAACATGTTGAAGGCATTCAAGTTGGAGAAATATATTGTCCCATACCAAGAGAAAAATTTGAAACTATTATGATTGGGACCATTGCTATCAAGGTTGAGGTAACATAATCATTAGTGGAATACAAAGTTTTGTCTCATATGGAATTGTTTTGGTAGCAAGACTTGATCAACCTTGTTAACAAAAGAATTTCATTGAACAAAACAATGTTTTCATTATGATTATCTCCGTTTATTTCTATCCTTTGCATTTTAGTTTTTGTTTTCATTTAGTTTTCTTTGTTGTTAGTTGCTTGCTTGTTAGAGTGTCTTAGAACTTCTGTAGTTCTAGCCTTGTTTTGTCCTTGCATCATGTTTCCAAAAGAAAAGAAAAATCTGTTTGTCAGAAAAATCATTCTTCTATCTCTGAAAAATGCCCAAAAATAAAGTGTCTCGAAAAATTCCAGAAAATTCATATTAAATTTTTACGTGAAAAAAGGGGCAGAGGAGTACCTGGGAGGCACCAGGGGGACCCACCAGGCAGGCACACCACATGGTGGCGCATGCCCTGGTGTGGGCCACCCCTGGCCCCCCACTATCTCTCTCACCTACCACTTTCTTCTCTCTCCCGAGTAAGCTCCAGTTCATTGCTCAAAATCGCGTTCTTGCTGTGCTTGCTCTCGATTTTTTCGATCTCCTTGCTCAGCCCATCTTTCTTGCTGAAATTTGGAGCATTTGTTCCCTGATATGTGACTCCTCCCCTTGTCCAAGTAGATTTGTGTTTAGTGGATTATATATGGAGTATTTTGCTGCTGTAGGTGACTGGTTATGAGAGCTCGTAAGCTTGTTTAGTGCTTAGAGATATAGTTTTGATGCATGTTTAGGCCTCTTACAAGTTCCTATGAGTAGAACCCTTTATTATATTTACTTTGCAATCACTTGTTTAATAAGTGTCTAAATTTCAGAATATCAAGCATGAACAACCATACTTTTGGAGAGATTTTTGAGAGTGATGCACCTAGGAGGTCGAGGCCCTCAAGATCAGCCTCTCAGGCTAGGCCATCATACAACAAAAGATCTCATTACAACTCGTATTGGTAATGAAAGGGATGATGGGGATGCTCACCCATCCTCTTTTCCTTGTTTTACTTTCTTACAAGCTGCAGGTATTCTTGATGATTTCTTGCTACTGATTGAGAGGGTTGATTTGACCTCATATATGCAAGATGAGAGTGCGCAATACGCTATGCTCACCAAGACTTTTGTTGAGAGCTTCACGTTTACTAACACATCCTATCAGTCGACTGACTCTTTTAAAATCTATAATCTGCCCTTCACCATGCCTTTGGAGAGATTTTGCAGTATTATAGGTATACGCATGACAGGGACCATGAAGAAAATTCAAGGGCGACCCGCTGATTTGTTGGAGCTTTATCGAGGGGTGACCAATGATGATGACCACGTGGCGCAACACGGAAAGATAAGAAATATCCAACTCTCCGCTCTTAGATACTTTGCATATTATCTTGCTACTAGTGTACTGGGCAGGGAGAACACAAGTAATATCTCCAACTATCATTTAGCCTTCCTTGCTGCTGCGCTTAACAATGATACTCGGTACAATCTTGGCTCGCTTATTGCTCGCCGCCTAGCTCCTAGGGGGCCTATCTATGGGGGCATCATTGCCTCGCGTATAGTCAATGCATTAGGTCTTTTAGTGGATCCCAATGATACTATGCTGGCACCACAAAGGCTTGACCTTGTTGCTATAAAAACTCATCACTTTATCACTGCTACTTCTGATTTGGACAGTCTAGTATATAGGATGCTTTTCACTGACGGGGACGAAAGGGAGATCCTTTTGCCACAGCCTTCTTTGTTTAGTGTTCATAGGAGACCGTGGTCGCGCTCCAAGGAGGAGGTGGACGAGCAGCTTTGCTTGCTGGGTTTCCACGAGCAGCACCAGGAGGATGTGCCCTCCTATGATTACTCCGTGCATTACGGAGGGACGTACTCGAGCTCGCACCAGGATGAGGGGACCTCCTCGTCATACTACGGTGACACATCATCCTGGCCGGCTTGGGATTGATACCCACTTAGGCCAAAAGCCTAAGCTTGGGGGGAGGTACGCCGACACCGCACTCATCTTCCTATCATGTTGCGTCGGTACTTTGTATATTCATGTTTTCGTTCTCTTTTTAGTTTTCGTTCTTCTTTGATTTTGCTTTCTAAAACACAAAAAGACCAAAAATATTTATGTTGTTTCTCTTTGGTTTGCTTCTTATTTTTTCCTTGATTTGTTTTTTCCCTTTCTGCTTTGTTTGAACTATTTGAAAAACCCAAAAAGATTTTGCTTTGCTTGTTTTTCCTCTTTGGTTCTTGTTTTAAAATTCGAAAACAACAAAAATATTTGTCGTTCTTCCTTGGTTTTTGTGAGTTTGCTACAGGGTTCAGCAGTCCTCAGTGGATACTGGTTTCATATTATTATTCAAGCCACACAAGTGAAGAGCAATAATAAGGATTAATGACAACTTGAGGCGTGGTAAGAGGCTGGTAACGAACTCTATTTGTTTTCATTTTTGTACATATACTCGTCACTGTGGGCATGCTTAGTCCATTCATGTAGAGTGTATGTTATCTTTGGATGCTTAGTAGTTCTTGCTTTCTTATGATTAGCTCTAGCTCGTTAATAGTTTGTAGTATGTCTTATGAATGTTTGCTTGCATTGCTCTATTCATAAATTGGTATGACACTGTGGTATCCTCCTCTGAATGTTTCATTTGAATTGACTTGGCACATGCTCACGCATGCACATGACTGTGATAATCAGTTAAGCCTTGATGAATTATTTTGCCTTGAGGATCTTGAATCACTTTCATGCCATGAGTAGTCCTGTTTTGTTGTAAGCATGATAATGACAGCTATTGCTCTCTCGTTTGTCGCTCCCTTACTATTGCTAGCCTTCACTTTTACTGAGTATGTTTTACTCAAGTTCCCAACTCCATAAACCAAATATTTCCAAAGTGTCCACCATACCTACCTACTAGCATCATTTGCTACCTCCGTGCATATTCAATATGCCTTGTTTTCTTCCGAATAAAATGTTTGCTTGTTATAAGAAAGTTAGTTAGTAAAGCTCTCACGAACTTGATGGCACGCTTTATTTTCTTGCACTTAATAAACTTGAACCATTGCGTCCTTCTTTGTTGCGTATATGCTTGCGCTTTATGAGTTGAAGTTAGCAGAACCATGTATCATGGGGACCACTTTCAACACTTCATTGGTACTTTGTACCTAGTTGATATCATGTTCTTTTGCTTATGGATCCCGACAGTGTGAAATAAAAGTGGAACTTGTAAGATCATGGAGTTTGTATGTATGTTAGAGAAACGCCTGAGCCGCTAGCCTAAGCCATGCCTAATCATGGTGGAAACTTGCAGCATAACCGTAATGAGCATTCTATGAAGCATCCTCAATAAAAATCTATGCACATAGTAAATAAAAAGATTGCTGAGTCATGTGTCAGCTCCTGTTATTTTGATTGTGGGACAGCTCCTGTGTCATGTGCAAGGGGTACCCCGTTGTCGGTTCTCTATGATACGTATATACTTACAATGACAAGAGCTTACTTGTGACTGAAGTTGAGTTGCATGAGGACCGGTCTTCATAAGTAAGGGGCATGCGACTTCGATTTATAACTTGTCAAGCATATCCTCTTAGTTGTGTCACTTTCACCTTAACCACATTAAAGATGCTTATGATAGGAGCAATGAGAGCTCAAAGCTAATGAGTACCATACTTTCAGGATTTGGAAGCCTTTCAAACTTTTCAAAACCTGTTCATTTCCTTGTTGAGTCTCCACATATTCTTTGAGCACCTTCTTGAGAGCATAGTTGTCATTCTTTGTGCTTGTCCCATTACTTGATTATTTGTGTTATGACTTTGATGCTTATATCTTTGATATCTTTATTTCTAGTCATCACTTGAATTTCAGAGGTGCCTTGATATTCATAATCAAAGGCAAGCGAGATACCACTCTATCATACCTTTTTATGAGCATTGTAATGTTGCTTATGTTTATGCCTCATGCTACTTATTATTTTTGAGTTGGAATCTCTTCATAGCTTGCAATGCCTATTAAGTAAGCTTAGTTGCTTACTCTTTATTATGAACTGTCTAAGTAGTTGATCACATTGCTGAGAATATTTACATCATATGAAGCAAATATGTTCGTGAAAGTTCTTTTATCGCACTCAGTTTTCAACTGAATTGCTTGAGGACAAGCAATAAGCTAAACTTGGGGGAGTTGATACGTCCAAAACATATCTACTTTCCCGAACACTTTTGCTATTGTTTCTCCTCTAAACTTGTGTGATTTGGATACAACTAACGTGGACTGACGCTGTTTTCAGCAGAATTGCCTTGGTGTCTACTTTTTGTGCAGAAAATCAACTATCAGGAAAAATCCCAGAAAATACATACCAAAATTAAAGAAAAGAAAACTTAGGTTTTATCTCAAGCCATAACTCATATGGTGTCATTTCAAACGGATCATGATGTCGCTCTTTACAGTGTAAAAGCGGTAGTCTCTAAAGTTTTAATCTTCAAAATAAAATGGCAGTTTTATAAATGACACCTTTAATCTTACCATGTCAAACAAGGTTTGATTATATTTCACGAACACTCCATACTTCTATGGTGTTTCGGGAAACGCAAATCAATGGAACGATTTCTCAAATCTTAGGTGTTTACTAAAATTTGTAACTCAAATATCTTCCTTTATGATCCAATCATAAATTCTTTATTTTATTGTTACAATGATTTCCCACTTAATCTTGAAAGTATTTAAACATATTTCAAATATTTCATACTTCTTCCTTATTAAGTAAATATACACATGTGTCTACTCAAATTTCAGAGAAATCATATGAAGTTTAAATCCATCGCTCACGACTACACATAATGGACTATATATATATATCAACATGCACGATGTCTAATAGATTATTCGTTCGTTCTTATTTGGCCTATGAACGAGGTTTTAGTTATCTTCAGGAAAGTTTCACAAGCGTCAATTGATCAAAATCAAAAGACTCGAAAAATCCATTAACATGGAGTTTTCTTCATATTTTCTTTCCAATATAATTTAAACGGCGATGCCACTCATAAGTGATATTCTAATCATTCGTCGTGTGACTTTTTAGCATTATTAGTGTTATGGATGTGATTTAGTCAACTAGACTCATAAGAGTTTATCATAATTATTTGAATAATCATTATTCTCATAATACTAGAACAAAATAACAATTATTAAAACAAATATTGAAGGCTAGGTTTGATGTCAACGAGAAACACAACAACACTTTATTTTGTTTTCGATGAATATCATCCCATATTCTTTTGCTAGTTACTAAGGCCATTGTAGTTCATGCATTGTGTTGTCCTGTATGCAACTTCATAACAACCAATCCGATATCCAATACCAAAGAACCACATTGTTTAACAAGAAAAAAATACACCCATAACATTTATATCATCTATATACCTAAGATGGACATTTCTAGTCTATTTCTTTTCTGCCAAATATTTACCAGATTCTCTTTCAGCATTTCCTTTCCTTATTAAAAGAATCTATAAACGTCAAAAGTGGTGGCATATACACGACACATAGTCCAAAGCATGTTAGTCAAACACTAATACCCCTGTACTTGCACTTTGATGTGAATCACCATCATCAAATGTTTAGCGTTATTCCAAAAACCATTCTTTAGTAATCTTTTAGTATAGTAAACATTTTACCTACTATAGCCTATAAGGACGAATTGTGAGTATAACGTTAGTTCCCAAAACTTTTTGGGAGATCGGGACTGAAAGATCGGTATAAGCGACTAGAGGAGGGTGAATAGGCGCTACTCAATTTTTAGCTTCTATTCAAATTAAGGCTTGACACAAAGTAAGTTCTCTAGATATGCAACTAAGTGAGGGAACCTATATGTCAACCAAGCAAGCAACAATAATAATAAAGAGTAAAGGATAGAAATCACCGAGAGGGGACACGGAGATGTTTTCCCGAAGTTCCTTCCTTTTGAGGGGAAGTACATCTCCGTTGGAGGGGTGGACGATACTAATACCACCAGCGCCACTAAGGCCTCACCCCATTCCCCCACGCACCCGCCTTGCGGTAAGCACACGATCCACTATGCGGTGGCATTGAAGGTGGCGACTGAAACCTTGTACAAAACCTTGGGGCACTTCTCCACAACTGAATTGGAGGCTCCCAAGACGACCTTGAAGCTCTTACACATGAGGATGAGCTATGGATGGCGACTTATTCAAGTTAGGGTTTCCTCAAACTCTAGAGGAACAACAACTTACACAAATGGTGCGGTAACACAAATCCCTTTGGTGGAAAGCTAGGTCTTGGTCTCCTCCCTCGATTCCCCAAGGGGCATCAAGTTTGAGTGGCTAGGGAGGGAGAACTAGGAGGTTGAAGCTCAGAAGCAATGGAGGAGAGAGAGTAGAAGCTGTAGGTTGCACTTGGGGAAGAAGGGGGTATATATAGCCCCTCCCCCCCAGAAATAGAGTTGTTTCCCTTTCACTAACCCCAGAGTCTACGGTCTACAGGGCTGGAGTCTCCGGGCAGGGCCGGAGTCTCTAGGGTGGGAGCAGGACTCTAGTCGGACTCCGGGGGGTATACTAAATGCTTTTCAGGGACCCCCGAAGTCAAGGACGGAGACTGGGCTGGAGTCTCCGGGCTCCTGCCCCAGAGTCTCCGGGGTGGCGCAGGACTCTGGGACTAACTCCGGGGAGGGAGACGGAGAATAGGCCAGGGGATGGAGACATGCCCAGAGACCAGGCCGGAGTCTCTGGTCCTAGACCTCGGAGTGTCTAGGCCTGGACCCTAGAGTCTCCGGACTCAGGGGAGGCATCAGACTATATCTTTCATCCAAGCACCTTTTCTTGATTAAAATTTGAACCCTTCTTCATTGAAAAATAGAACATCGTCTTGTGCCATTACACGGATGAACCTGCAATACTTAGCACATGGTAAAAACTAACTTGTGTTGACAACAAACACCAAAACAATATTAGGTCTGGAAATGCCCTTTCAATCTCCCCATTTTTGGTGTTTGATGACAACACAGGGATTTGCACAAAAATAGACAAGTATAAAGTGCAAGAAGTAGAGAGGCTCCCCCCTCGAAGTGTGCACACACGAGATCTTGCATTTGAATACAAGTGCACAAGCATGGAAGAACACTCCCCCTAAACATTACAAACCTACCCAATAGCAAGAAGATACGATTGTGAGGTGATACTCATACCTTTGCACCAACTAATGTGGTGAAGAGTTAAATAAGGACACCCATTTACGAGAGATCTTCACCATAAACAAGATATGAATCCATAAGTTAAGATACCACATAGTCTTCACATACATAAAACATACATAACATAGGTCCACAAATAATACGAGGCAAATAAGAACAAGTCACAAGCAATGAAATATCAATTAAAGAATGATCTTGGGACTTCCCATGCAAATCCCACGCAACACCTAATAGCAACTTCTCCTCCTTTGGCATCGAGACACCAAAAGGGGACAAGAGCGAGACTATACGCCCCAACCGGATCACTCATCATCCTCGTCCTCCTCATCATCATTGGAGCCATCATCGGAACGTTGATCATCATCAGCAGCATGGCCCTTGCCATGGAGAGAATAGGAAGCATCATCCTCAAACATACGCCAATCAACATGACTTTGAGCCCACGAACCATAGGAGAGAGTCTGAGAGGGCTGTGGCTGAGCTAAACTTGATCCTTCGGCTTCACTATCCTCCTCCCATTGGTGAAACTTCCTGAGAATCTTCTTGTCCCTCTTGTATGCTTCATACTAACCCTTGTGAATATCAATGTTCATGCAAAGTAACATCTTTTCCCAAAAGGTGGCCTTCTTCATTTGCCCCTTAACATAGTCACAAGAAAAAGATGGCACCTGTGCATTACTGGCATTGTTCCTCCTAGCACGAGAGGGGCTGGCAGCACGAGGGTTGTCCTCCTCATCCTCGCAAAATATCCACGAGGATTCGCAGTGGTAGTGGGAGCCTTATGCTGGAACTAGAGAGGGGCATGGGCGACAACATGTAAGCCCTCAAGCTGGGAAGGCAAGTTCATCTTCGCAAAGGTGGATATCACAACCCTCATGACATAGGAAGAATAGGTGGGAGTCTTCTTCTCAGTAATGTTGATGTCCAACTCCATGAAGATGAAGTACATGATGTCAAGTGGAGTGGCAGGAGCATCAAGGCCCTTGATGTACATGGAATGTCCAAGATCCATAAGAGGAACCAAAGCAGCATGAATAGTGTCAAGATTACCCCGCTTGAGGATAGATGTTCTCACAAAACATGCGGATCACAATGTGGAATGGTGGCCGTAGGTTCCTTGCTTCACCAAGGACACCATTCTTGCTATAGAGAGGAGCAAGAGGCTTCTTCTTATACTCAAGGCTAGTAGTCTCATGAATGCGAACACCAATCGATGTATTCCTTCCCTTGAAGGGATACTCCAAGATCTCAGCAAACTCACTGATGTTGGACTAACAACGAACCTCGCCAGTCATCCAAGTCATAGGGATCTCGTTCCCTTCTCCGAACACGAGAGTTGCAAAGAACAGATGCACAATCTAAACATTGTAGCTCTGCTGAAATCCCATGAGATGATGCAACCCAAGCTTCTCGGTTATCTAGAGAGCCTCGGAGAAATATGTCTTGCTGTTCATGAAGCCAAAATCAAGGGGGTGCTGCGGGCACACTGGCTTCTTTGCAGATAGATTGGCATACACTTTGGTCATAATCAAAAACTGCTCACGCCTCCAGAAATGAGCATCCGGGCTGTTATTTGCCATATCATAGGACAACTACCTCCTCATGACCTAGAACTCATTGTTGTTCAGCTTCGTGAGGGTTATGAGATTTTCATATTTCCATTTCTTGGCAAGTTCCTCACGACGAAGACGCTTTTCGTCTTGCCTCTGAATCAACATGGCTTTCTTGCCCTTGGCCTTTTCAGCATGTTCCTCACGACTATCATATGGGTGACGATCGACCATTTTGCAAGGATTGCCCCCATAGTTCGGAGTCTTGGACTTGGTATGATGAGGACGAGAGTTACCGGAACCACCTGCAAAAACAAGCAAGAAATCATGAAAACATGGCGGGGAATGAGTTTGCTTGTCCTGAAACATATGGTGGAAGAAGGAGGGAAACCAGATCAAAAACAGAGACCAACCCCCGGAGTCTCTGCCCATCAACCCTAGAGTTTCCGGCCCTGGCTGGAGTCTTCGATCACGGGGGGCGGAGTCTTCGGCCCACCGGAGTCTCCGGTCAGGACAACCGGAGTCTCCGGCCCTAAAACATGGCGAGGGTCAAGCGACATAGGGATTGAGCTCTACAACGGATCAAGATCTCAAATTTCCTAGATGCAAGTCATTATCGCTAAAACACGAAATCCATAGAGAAAAGTAACCCAATCCTCAAAAAGCAACTAGGGGAAAACCCTAGATAGGGATTTAGAGAGGGAGAGGGCACCTTGCTCCATGGATGGAGGTCCCTGCTGGTGGGGAAGCGGCCCAGCGGAGGAGGGGAGGAGCTGGCCGGCGGAGGATCCGGGGCGAAGGGTGGCCCTGATGGCGACGGGCGGAGGAGGAGACGGGGGTTGGAGAGGAGAGGGAGTCAGGGGTGGTGAGGAGTAACTGGGAGTTACCCCCACCCCGACGTCCCTACATCCACTATCGTGAAACCGCCCAGGCCAGAGTCTCCTGGCCCTAGGGCCGGAGTCTCCGGGCCACCAGAGTCTTCGGCCTCCTCATCCAGAAAGCGCCAGAAACAAAGCAGGATAAGCAAAAACATGAGAGAACTAACGAGGTGAGAAACCAAATATGAGAGAAACAACTATAAGATCCAAAAGAAGATGCACAAGTAAGTAAAGAAGATCCAAACCCACAACAAGTTGGGTTGGTGGCCGAGGCCACCATGTTTGAGTATACTTTGCTTGGCACCACGAAGATATATCTTGGGTCCATTACCAAAGCTCGTCATTCAAGCTCACATATCACAAAATGATATAAATAGGATGAATTTCTTACTTTGGGCATAATGGGGGAGGGATAGCCCAATCAATTTGGACCACACTCCCCCTATGTCCATGCCTACATCTAGATAGGATAACAATATGAATGCATGGGTAAGGGTGCATGGTCTCAAGCCACATTGCTCGAATCAATGATATTTAGCTCATGCTTTAACTCTCGGAATCTCTTCTCATCAAGGGGCTTGGTGAATAAATCCGCAAGATTCTTCTCGGTGCAAACATAAGAGAGGCTAATATATCCATTATTCACATGCTCCCAGATGAAGTGATGACGAATATCAATATGGTTCGTTCTTGTGTGTTGCACCGGGTTGTAGGCGATCTTGATTGCACTTTCATTATCACAAAGAAGAGGCACTTTGTCACAAGTGACACCATAATCCTTTAAAGTTTGCCTCATCCATAACAATTGTGCACAACAACCAGCGGGCGCAATATACTCGGCTTCGGTGGAAGACAAGGAGACACAATTTTGTTTCTTTGATGACAGACACACCAATGACCTACCAAGGAATTGGCAAGCCCCGGAGGTTGGCTTCCTTCCAACTTTGTCTCCCACCCAATTCAAGTCCGTGAAACCATGAAGAATAAAGCTTGAGCCCTTGGGATACCATAAGCCAAAGTTTAGGGTATCAACTAAATATCGAAAGATTCGCTTGACCGCCACAAGGTGGCTTTCTTTTGGGGTAGCTTGAAACCATGCAAAAATACCCACACTCAACATGATATCTGGTCTAGATGCACAAAGATAAAGCAAAGAAACAATCATAGATCGATATACCTTTTGATCCACATCTTTACCCTTAGTATCAAGAGTGAGATCACACTTGAGTGGCATGGGAGTCTTGGCTTCATTTAAATCCGTCAAATTGAACCTCTTGAGCATATCTTGAATGTATTTGGCTTGATTAATGAAGATAACTCCAATCAATTGCTTCACTTCAAATCCAAGAAAGAATTGCAATTCGCCCATCATAGACATTTCAAACTCATCGGTCATTAGCTTAGCAAAGACATCATTGAAAGCTTTGTTAGGAGAACCAAAGATAATATCATCAGCATAAATTTTACATATGAACAAGTTTCCTCCAACTCTCTTAGTAAAAAGAGTAGGGTCGATTAGCCCAACTTCAAAACCACGCTTTACCAACAACTTTCTAAGATACTCATACCACACACGTGGAGCTTGTTTAAGTCCATAGAGTGCCATATCAAGTTTGTAGACTTGATTTGGAAACTTGGGGTCCTCAAAGCCCGGAGGTTGCTTGACATACACCAACTCATTTAAGGGACCATTAAGAAATGCACTTTAAACATCCATTTGTTGTAACTTAAAGTTATGATGAGATGCATATGCAAGCAAGATATGAATGGTTTCAAGACGGGCAACGGGGGTGAAAGTTTCACCATATTCGATACCCTCGACTTGGGATAAGTCTTTATCCACCAATCTTGCCTTGTTGTGAATGACCATCCCATTTGAATCTTACTTGTTCTTGAAGATCCACTTTGTTCCAATGACATTATGTCACTCCTTGGGTCTCTCCACCAATGACCACACTTTGTTGTGATCAAAGTTGTGAAGCTCTTCATGCATGGCATCAAGCCAATACGGGTCCTCAAGAGCTTCATACACCTTTTGGGGCTCTACACAATAAATGAAACTATTGTAGCCAACAAATTTAGCCACTTGGTTACGAGTAGTAATGCCCCTTTAAAGATCACCAACAAAATTTTCAAGAGTAATCCCTTCTCGGATGAGCTTGGCGATCCTCCTTGCTTCACGACAAGCATGAGCTTCATCAATGGATTCTTAAGAAGCTACTTGGTCATCACCAAAATTTTGATCCTTGTCTTGACCTTGAAATTTAGCTTGGTCCTCTCCTTGATCTTGCTCAACATTTTGACCTTGTCGATATTCATGAGCTTGACCTTGGTCCATAAGGGGTGATGCACACCCATCATTCACTTGAGCTTGACCTTGATTATGAACTACCTCTTCATTTATGGTATCTTGTTGGCCATGGGGTTGAAGTAGATCTTGAGTAGGTGAGGGCTCCACTTGAGTAGAGCATTATTCTTATCCTTCCACCACAAGGAGTTCCTCAACAGGACGGAAAAATCCCACACCCATTCTTCTTATGGCTTGAGGAGTAATATCATCACCTACATCACCAAGATAATTTTGCCCCACTTGGGAGCCATGATGTTCATCAAAATTCACATTATAGGAAATTATAACTTGCACGGTGGAATTTTTATATATCCTATAAGCATGAGAGTCCAATGCATAGCCAACAAATATACCTTCAATAGCACGAGGCTTGAATTTAGATAACCGGTTACCTTTCTTAAGAATATAGCACTTACACCCAGACACTCAAAGATAGTGGATGCTTGGCTTCTTGCTAGTAAGGATCTCATATGGAGTCATATACAAGTGCTTGCGAAGATAAACCCAGTTGGAAATCTGACAAGCGGTAGAGATAGCTTTGGCCCAAAAGTTATATGGAGACTTGAACTCCACAATCATGGTTCTTGACATATCCATAAGAGTCTGGTTCTTCCTTTATGCTACACCATTTTGTTGAGGGGTATAAGGCGTGAAATATTGATGCTTGATCCCCTCATCACCAAGAAACTCATCTAAGGTGTAGTTATTGAACTCGGTACCATTGTCACTTCTAATGACCAAGATATTCTTGTTATGTTGACGTTGCACTTCATTGGTAAAGTTGATGAAGGTTTATTGAGTCTCACTCTTCTTCTTGAAGAAATATACCCAAGTGTATCTTGATGAAGGTTTATTGCAAATGTATTTATAATTTTTGATGTTCCATGCTTGGTTTTATCTACTTTCTTGTGTTTTGTTCCAACTTTGGAGTACTTTTCATATGATTTCTTGGACTAACCTATTAACAAGATGCCACAGTGCTAGTTGCCCCTTTTCTACTGTTTTGGTTCTAGGAAGTCAGAAAATGAATATTCTCGGAATTGGACGGGACAAAAGCCAAAGTTACTATTTTCTCGGAAGACTCACGGAGCCAGAAGGAGAGTCGGAGAGGGGCCACAGGGTGGCCACAACCCCCAGGCGCGGGTACCCCTAGGCTACGCCAGGGAATGGTGTGGGCCCCATGGCCGCCCACCGACCTTGCCTCCTTCGCCTATAAGAGCCTCCCGATACCAAAACCCTAAAGGATCAATCAGAAATCCACGAAAAGTTCCGCAGTGTCGCCGCCACCGAAGGAGAGATTCGGGGGACAGAAAGTATCTGTTCCGGCACCCTGCCGGAACAGGGAAGTGTCCCCGGAGCCATCTCCATCGATCTCCACCACCATCTCCATCACCATTGCTGATTCCCATGATAAGGAGGGAGTAGTTCTCTCTCGAGGCTAAGGGTTCTACCGGTAGCTATGTGTTCATCTCTCTCTCTATGCATGATCTTATTGAGATCATGAGCTTGTAATCTATAGATCTACCTTGCTACTCAAGTGCTTTAATAGATCTTTGATCTCCCCATGTGTGTGAAAGTGACAGTGTGCACACCATGGTGGCACTTAGGCTAGAGATTACAAATACTTGTTATGAGTTATATTTGGAGTTGGATGTCTTTATGAAATTGTGGTGTTTGTTGGACTCATCTAGTACTCAAGGTGACAGTGTGGGGCTTTCTAGATGGGAAAGGCTTACTTTGAGGTGTGCTGTTATAGCCCTACCATGGATTAGAGTGTCCAACCGGAGAGTAGTTCAGCGTAGTATCATGAAGAAGATATTTATATGAGAGTGTTCACTAGTGAAAGTATGATCCCTAGGCCTTGTTTCTATGCATTGATACACCGTTTGCTATTAGATCTATTACATGTTTGCTTGCTTCCATCTTTATTTCAGTTTGCCTTTAGTCTCTTCCATGCCAGCAAGTTATTTTCTATCACCGTTACCACTTATAATTATCTATACCACTTGTATTTCACTATCTCTTCGCTGAACTAGTGAACCTATACACCTGACAAGTGTATTGGGTGTGTTGGGGACACAAGAGACTTCTTGTATCTTGATTGCAGGGTTGCTTCAGAGGGAATACCTTTGACCACTTCCTCCCTGAGTTTGATAAACCTTGGGTGATCCACTTAAGGGAAAACTTGTTACTGTTCTACAAACCTCTGCACTTAGAGGCCCAACAACTGTCTACAAGAATAGAAGTGCGTAGACATCAGGGTTTCTTATCGAAATCTACCACAAACAAATCTTTGTTGGCATACCCAACAAAGGATATAGAGAGAGTCTTGCCGAGGAGGTAAGGTAAAAGGTACTCCCATCCTTCGGTGTGAGTGCTCGAAGTTATTTCCTTTAGATTCTGCAATGTTGTCTTTTCGTTTCTTGTTTTCACTAGTTAGGCTTAATGGAAAACAACAACAAAATTAGAGAGCTTTATAGTATTTATCTTGAGTTAGGACATGAACTGTTTGAAGAGAAAATTAAAAAACCTATGGAACTTTATTTGCATGCTAATAGCAATGTTATTAGTATGAATTCTTTGAACACCATTATTGCTAATGCTATGGAAAAGTCTAAGCTTAGGGAAGCTAGTTTTGATGAGCATGGTATTTTTAGTCCTCCAAGCACGGAGGAGAAAATTTACTTTGATGATACTATGCCTCCAATATATGATGATTACAATGATGAATATGATATTTTCAGTCCACCTACTATTGAGGAGAAAATTAATTATGATTACAATATGCCTCCTATATTTGATGATTATGGTGATGAGAATAATAATGATAGCTATTTTGTTAAATTTGCTCCCACTACAATTAATAAGAATGACTATGTTCATGTGGGGAGTATTAATTCTTTTATGCATGTGGCTCATGATAAGAATGTTTCATGTGATAGTTATATTGTTAATTCTATTCATGATGCTACTGAAAGTTATTATGAGAGAGGGAAACATGGTTTTATGTATCTCAACAACATTAAGTTCCCCCTCTTTATGTTGAAAATTTTGAAGTTGCACTTGTTTTGCTTTCCTATGCTTGTTGCTTTGTGCTTTCATGACTTGTTTCTTTACAAGATTCCTGTGCATAGGAAGTGGGTTAGACTTAAATGTGTTTTCAATTTGCTTCTTGATGCTCTCTTTTACTTCAATTCATATTTCTTATGTGAGCATCTTCTCAAACTATCATGCCTAACTGAAAGGCGTTAAAGAAAAGTACTTATTGGGAGATAACCCAAAAGTTTTAGTTGAGTCTTGGAAGTTATTACTTCAGTAATAACCTCTTCTTATCATTTTTGTGTGGTTTTTGTGCCAAGAGCAACCTCTAATTAGAGAGAAGTAATGATTGGGAAAGTTGTTGTCCCGAAACAGATTTCTGTGCTTCACCGTAAAAATTCATGTAAAATATCTGTACGTCCTTTTGAGGCGTGAATTTTTGTGCTTCTGCCCCAGGTTGTTATCTAACTTTCGTTAGTTCAACACTTTTCGATTTGAGTAACAGAAGGTCTTCTAAAAAAATCGTCTTTACCTGCTGGTCTGTTTTGACAGATTTCTGCCATTATTTGCATTTGCTTCTTGTTGGTTCCTTTTTGAGTTCTTTTGGGGAATTGAGCTTTTTGAGGGAAGTGCTACAGTATCTTGTGTTTTAATGGAAGTTTTATTGGTGTTGAAACTAAACCTAAAGACTTATTATCTTGAGTCCACTAATGTTGCTAATAAAGATTGTGTGAAGTTTTGTATGAAGGAAAAATTTCAGGTGTATGGAAGGAATGAGTAATGAGACGAAGAATGGACTAAAGCTCAAGCTTGGGGATGCCACGCGTGTCACCCCAAGAAATATCCAAGAAATACAAGCATCAAAGCTTGGGGATGCCCAAGGCATCCCCTTCTTTATCAATAAAAATCCCAGGTTTCTTCCAAACGCTTCATTTTTATTGTTTTATGCACAGTTGTGTTGTTCTTGGAGCGTCTTCTTTTTTGTTTTTGTTTTTGTTTTGGTTTTTCGTTTGCTTGGTTTTCTTAGTTTGCTGAATAAATTGGTTGGACCCCCTCTTTCATACATTGGTTTGCAAATAGTTTGGTTTGATTTGGAAAAGAGTAGGAAAGTTCATACTTATGTGGTAAAAAGAGCTCGTTTTTGACTGTGACCTATGCTCTATCATGCCATGCTTGATATTGTTTTGGATTTATGCTTAGTATTCTTTGCTGTAGCATGACTTGTTATAAATAATTGAGATTGCTTAATGTACCTTGGATGAATCATGTGTTTTTTTAGCATATTAAAGCATAATATTGTGGTATTCTCCTTTGATGCTTTATTTGGGTTGACTTGGTGCATGCTCACACCATGTTATGACTATCCCAAGTCACCATAGCCTTTATGATCCTTTAGTTTTCAGCTTGTAGTATCACTTTATGCTTTGATCAATGATGTTTTGTTGCTCTGCATGATTATGGCCATTATTGCTCTCTTAGTTTGTCGCTCCCAGTCTTTTGCTAGCTTCCACAACCAAGTATGAGTTCCACTCATGCATCCAACTCCCTAAACCAAGTTATTCCAAAGAGTCCACCATACCTACCTACTAGCTTATGCTATTCCAAGTATATTCATGTTTTTATCTACCTTTCGAATTAAACTTGTTATGAGAAAACTAGTGATTAAAGCTCTCACAAACTTGATGGCACACTTTACTTTTCTTGCCCTTAATAAACTTGAACCATTGTGTCGTCTATGTTGTATATGCTTGCACTTATTTGTTGGGAATTAGCAAAACCATGATGTCATGGGGAACGCTTTCAACATTGCACCTGGTACTTTGTACCTAGTTTATATCATGCTCTTTTGTATATGGATGTCGTCGGTGTGAAATGAAAGGGGAGCTTGTAAGTCCATGGAGTTATGTATATGTTTTAGAGAAACGCCTGGGCCACTGGTCTAATCCATGCTAACATGGTGGAAACCTGCAGCGTAACCATAATGAGCTGTCTATGAAGCATTCTTCTTATAAAAAAAGAGTCCTATATTGAGAAAAAAGAGAAAAAGAAAAAAAAGATTATGAAAAGAGGAAAGAGAGAAAAAAGCACTATATTCCCACGGTAAATAAGAAGATTGTTGAGATGCTCGTTGTCTGCTTGCCTTGTCATTTTGATATGGGGATTCTTCCGTATCATTGGGCAAAGGGTACCCCATTGGCGGTTCTCTATGATACACATGTACTTACGATGACAAGAACTTACCGGTGACTAAACTTGAGTAGCATGACGAGCAGCCCTCGTATTCAAGGGACATGAGATTTCCAACTTAGACTTTGTCAAGCATATACTCCATAGTTTGTTCACTTTAACCTTAATCACTTCAAGATGTTTATGATAGGGGCAATGAGAGCTGAAAGCTATACGTACCATAATTTTTGGAAGCTCTTTATGAGACTTGAATCCCTGCTTCCTTCTATGAAGGACTTTCTTCCACTTATATATTGAGTCTCCACCTTCTACCTTTATGCACCTACTTTGAGAGCATAGTGGCCATTCTTAGTTCTATGTGCATTGTCCCAAGACTTGTTGATTGATGCATACCTTGATATTGCTTGTTTTAAACTATTTGTATCTAGTCACTCTTATGAACTTTGAAGGTGTCCTATGCATTTACATTTTCTACTCTATGAGGGACAAGCTGAATACTACTATGCTATGTTTTCTTTATGTGAAACAAACAAACGTCTTGCAAAGCATTGTTATTCATGAATCTTTTGTTTGTGTCTTTTCATGTTGCAACATAGTTTGTTTGTCTTATTGCTAGAACTTTGTCTTTCATGTTATGATTGAAGTACTATGATCCCAGCTTTCAATGCTTTACAAATACTTTGATCAAGTTTATGATGGTGCATGTCACCTCAAAAATTATTCTTTCTTTTTATCACTTACCTACTCGAGGACGAGCAGGAGTTAAGCTTGGGGATGTTGATACATTGCAAATGTATCTATAATTTTTGATGTTCCATGCTTGGTTTTATCTACTTTCTTGTGTTTTGTTCCAACTTTGGAGTACTTTTCATATGATTTCTTGGACTAACCTATTAACAAGATGCCACAGTCCCAGTTGCCTATTTTCTGCTGTTTTTGGTTCCAGGAAGTCAGAAAATGAATATTCTCGGAATTGGACGGGACAAAAGCCAAAGTTACTATTTTCCCGGAAGACTCACGAAGCCAGAAGGAGAGTCGGAGAGGGGCCACACCCCCCCAGGCGCGGGTACCCCCAGGCTGCGCTAGGGCATGGTGTAGGCCCCCTGGCCGCCCAGCGACCTTGCATCCTTCGCCTATAAGAGCCTCCCGATACCAAAACCCTAAAGGATCAATGAGAAATCCACGAAAAGTTCCACAGCACCACCGCCACCGAAGGGGAGATTCGGGGGACAGAAAGTCTCTGTTCCGGCACCCTGCCGGGACGGGGAAGTGCCCCCGGAGCCATCTCCATCGATCTCCACCACCATCTCCATCACCATTGCTGATTCCCATGATGAGGAGGGAGTAGTTCTCTCTCGAGGCTAAGGGTTCTACCGGTAGCTATGTGTTCATCTCTCTCTCTATGCATGATCTTATTGAGATCATGAGCTTGTAATCTATAGATCTACCTTGCTACTCAAGTGCTTTAATAGATCTCTGCTCTCCCCATGTGTGTGTGAAAGTGACAGCATGCACACCATGGTGGCACTTAGGCTAGAGATTACAAATACTTGTTATGAGTTATATTTGGAGTTGGATGTCTTTATGAAATTGTGGTGTTTGTTGGACTCATCTAGTACTCAAGGTGACAGTGTGGGGTTTTCTAGATGGGAAAGGCTTACTTTGAGGTTTGCTGTTATAGCCCTACCATGGATTAAAGTGTCCAACCGGAGAGTAGTTCAGCGTAGTATCATGAAGAAGAAGATATTTATATGAGAGTGTTCACTAGTGAAAGTATGATCCCTAGGCCTTGTTTCTAAGCATTGATACACCGTTTGCTATTAGATCTATTACATGTTTGCTTGCTTCCATCTTTATTTCAGTTTGGCTTTAGTCTCTTCCATGCCAGCAAGTTATTTTCTATCACCGTTACCACTTATAATTATCTATACCACTATCTCTTCGCCGAACTAGTGCACATATACACCTGACAAGTGTATTGGGTGTGTTGGGGACACAAGAGACTTCTTGTATCTTGATTGCAGGGTTGCTTCAGAGGGAATACCTTTGACCACTTCCTCCCTGAGTTCGATAAACCTTGGGTGATCCACTTAAGGGAAAACTTGCTGCTGTTCTACAAACCTCTGCACTTGGAGACCCAACAACTGTCTACAAGAATAGAAGTGCGTAGACATCCGGGTTTCTTATCGAAATCTACCACAAACAAATCTTTGTTGGCATACCCAACAAAGGATATAGAGAGAGTCTTGCTTCCCATGAGAACCACAACCTTAGGGGTAAAGTAGGCTACAAAGCCCATAAGCGTGAGTTGATGAACGAAAAGTAAATTGTATGAAAGGGTTTTGACAAGCATAATGTACACAATGGATATATCCTCTATGGCCACTACCTTACCCAAACCCAATACCTTGGAGGTTTATCCATATCCATAAGTGACACACATGTTGGGAGTATTAGGTCTTGTCTCATCAAGCATTTCTTTGCTTCCGGTCATATGACTTATGGCACCACTATCATCCACCCATTTTCTTCCACCAGAAGCATAGCCCTACAAGAAATAAATGCTAGTTTTTAGGTGGGTCCTCTTTTGTTAGTCATAAGTATCTGAGGAACCCAAATGGCCCAATGGTAATCATCACCATAAGAGGTGCCTACATATTTAGCATAGACATGACCATCATAAGATTTCATAAGAACGTAGGATGGGTTATATTTTCCCGTGAAATCATTATGAGAAAGTTCATCACCACTCTTAAGGACACTTGGTTCCTTCTCTTTTTCCACCCCCTCCTTCACAAAGGTAATCATTTTGGAAGGGGGTACGCAAGATATTCTTCTTCTTCTTGCCCTTGTTCTTCTTATTCGACTTGGATACAAATTCAAGTCCTTCTTTAGCCACATTGTCCCTTTGATTACTCAAAAGGTCATTTAGTATTTTCACACCGTGAATGCATTAGACAAGGCCTTTCTAAATTGTAGCTTTCAACTTCTTGTTCTTCTCGAGAAGATCTCCATGCTCACAACAAGGGTTAATAGAACATGAAGCAATACTAGTTGACAAGGTTGAGACATATTTTGTTACTTGAGTTTGAAGTTGTTCATGTGACTTTGAAAGAGTAGAGAATTTGTTCAACAAGGCCTCATGTTCCTTCTTGAGTTTCTCAAATCCTTTATTTAGTCTATCATGACCAACCCCAAACTCGAGCTTTTCCTTTTTAAGAACATTAGTTAATGCAAGAGCATGGTCACGTTCTTTAACAAGTTTAGAGATATTCAAGTTAAAAGATTCTTCATGAGCAATATAGGTCTCTTCAAGAGTAACTCTTTTACTTCACTCTTCCTCAAGAGCATCGGTTAAGGCGACAATATCCATGGTAGCCTCCCGCGCATGACCAAACATCTCCGAGATGGAATCATCCCTCTCATCAATGATATAGTGAGCTTCACCTAGTTGACTCATTAGAGCCTCAACACACATCATGGCTTCACCTTCTAGGTTATTCAAGCAACTAGTGGATTCCACTATCTCCTTCTTAATCTTGAGACTCATTTCATCATCATATGAAGATGCATCAATAGAAGGAGGAATAGTGGGTGGAGGAGTTACTATGGAGGCTTTAGCCATGAGACATGTGGGGTTGGTGACGAGCTTGTCCTCATTGGGAGAGTCAAAGAGGGATGTCGGTGAGGAGGTTGAGGTAGTAGTAGTAGCCATTATACATGTAGACTTGGTGATGTGCTTGTTCTCATTGGGAGAGTTGAAGAGGTATGTTGGTGAATAGGTTGTGGTACTAGTAGCAAAAGTGGTGGCAATTGTGTCAATGGAAGCCATGCCCACAATCTCTCCATCATCTTCGTCATCACTATCATTTTCATTATTTTCTTCATATTCTTCATGGGCCACCAACACATATTTTTTTGTGGCTCCTTCTTGTTGGGGTAGTTCTTGTTTCTGAAGTTCTTGTTTTGGACTTTCTTGATGAAGTTCTTGTTTGGAGTGGGCTTGAACTTGGATTTCAAGATGAGCCTTCCTCCATGGTCTTCTCTCTTCTCATATGGGCACTCGACGATGAAGTGGTTGGTTTCTCCACAACTTTAAGATGATCTCAACTTGGGTATTGCGCTAGTAGTGGTAGTCCTTAATGGATTACCCTTCCCTTGGTTCTTCCAAAACCTTCTTATGACTAACGCCAATTGCTCATGAAGAGCACACTTGATGTCTTTGTCATCTCCTTCTATCATCCCCAATGAATCAACTTCTTCTTCATAAACATGAGCCTTGGCCTTCAAAGCAAGATTTGGAGAATCCATTCTCCGAGCACGAGAAAGAGCATCATCAGTGGTCTTGTTCATGATTCCAAGTTCCACAAACTCATTTAACACTTCATTGGAGGACATGGCATAGAAGTCCGCCCTTGAGCGAATATTGTTGGTCATCTCTCTTCAGAAGGGCAAGATGGGTTGCATGAACTTGCGCTTGATCCACTTATCATCCACGTCCCTACTACCATGGTTAATCATCCTAATTGAAAGAGTCGTGACCCTTTGATAGAGGTCTTCGGGAGTCTCATCTTCCTTTACAATGAAGGCATCGTCTTCATAATGCATTTATTCAAACTTGGAGTTTTGAATGCTTTCATTGCCAAGATATACTCTTTGAAGAGCATTCCAAGCTTGGCGGTGTCATAAGAGCGAATGTGAGTCATTTGCTCATGAGTCAATGCATCTTGGAGAATGGCCATGGTGGAGGCATTGAGTTGATTGTTGATTTCCTCGGTGGGTGTCATGTTGTAGGGATCGCGTGGATAGAAGCCAAACTCCATAACCTTCCAAATGTGGACACTAGAACTTTTAAAGTGAGAGCACATTAGATATTGCCAATTGGTGAAATTAGATTCATCAAGCTTAGGTGGTGGACCACGATGGTTTATATGAGGTGTGGGGATAGGAGCGACATTGTAGCTAGGAGGTGGTGGAACATTTCCCATAGGCTTAGCGTTATCCTTGTTTCTACCTTCACCGGTGGTTGATCCTTAAGGGGATCTTCCATCGGTTTAGGACCACTTGATAGCTCAAACATGGCTCTCATATCTTGACGGACCGAATCTATCGATTCATCAAGCTCTCTCTTAGTGATGGGTGTTACTTCAGGAGTGGTTTCACTCCCCTTTGAGTCACTCATACTTCTCTTAGGCGGTTAAGCCAAAGAAGAGCACCTCGCTCTGATACCAATTGAAAGATCGGTATAAGCAACTAGAGGGGGGGTGAATAGGCTCTACTCAAATTTTAGCTTTTTTCAAAGTAAGGCTTGACACAAAGTAAGTTATCTGGATATGCAACTAAGTGAGGGAACCTATATGTCAAGCAAGCAAGCAAGGAGGCAACAATAGTAAAGAGTAAAGGATAGAAATCATCGAAAGGGGACACGGAGATGTTTTCACGAAGTTCCTTCCTTTTGAGGGAAAGTACGTCTCCGTTGAAGGGGTGGGCATACTAAGACCACCAATGCCACTAAGTCCTCACCCTATTCTCCCGCGCACCTGCCTTGCGGCAAGCACACGATCCACTATGCGGTGGCCTTGAAGGTGGCTACTGATACCTTGTACAAAACCTTAGGACACTTCTCCACAACTGAATTGGAGGCTCCCAAGATGACCTCGAAGCTATTACACATGAGGATGAGCTATGGAGGGCGACTTCTTCAAGTTAGGGTTTCCTCAAACCCTAGAGAAACAACAACTTACACAAATGGTGGGGAAACATAAATCCCTTTGGTGGAAAGCTAGGTCTAGGTCTCCTCCCTCGATTCCCCAAGGGGCATCAAGTTTGAGTGGCTAGGGAGGGAGAACTAGGAGGTTGAAGCTCAGCAACCATGGAGGAGAGATAGTAGAAGCCGCAGGTTGCAGTTGGGGAAGAAGGGGATATATGTAGCCCCCCAGAAATAGAGTCGTTTCCCTTTCACTAACCCCAGAGTCTCCGGTCTCCAAGGCCAGAGTCTTCGGGGTGGGCACAGGACTCCAGGTCAAACTCTGGGGGGGAGGGGTATACTGAGTGCTTTTCAGGGACCCCTAGAGTCAAGGCCGAAGATTGAGACGGAGTCTCTGGGCTCTTGCCCCAGAGTCTCCGGGGTGGCACACGACTCCAGGCCCAACTCCGAGGAGGGAGACAAAGAGCAGGCCAGGCGGGGCAGAGACATTCCCGGAGACCAGGCCGGAGTCTCCGGTCCTAGACCCCAGAGTCTCCAGGCCTGGACCCCGGAGTCTCCGGACTCAGGGGAGGCAACAAACTATATCTTCCAATCAAGCACCTTTTCTTGATTAAAATTTGAACCCTTCTTCATTGAAAAATAGACACCGTCTTTTGCCATTACACGGATGAACCTGCAATACTTAGCACATGGTAAAAACTAACTTGTGTTGAGAACAAACACCAAAACAACATTAGGGCTGGAAATGCCCTTTCAAGGATGCCTAGTGTCTCCAACCTTCATAAATTCTCATACAATATGAGAACATGTATCTTACTAAAATTATATTCTATCACATTGCAACCAAACATTGTTTTAGATATCACAATATTTCACGCATGATGGTTTCTGAAACAATTCCTTTAGCTCCTAGATAACCTTGATACTGACACAACTTTCGCATATCAAAGATCATGGAGACAGGCATGATACTTAGATACTAACGCTGGAATTTATTACTCTTGATTCAATACTACTTATTGAATTTCACGGAGTAAGTGAAGTTTTTCTTAAAGTTTGCAATAGTATTTTATACTTTAGATTGACACTCATAAAACAATATGATTCCAATTCGTAAAGTAAATATCCAGAATTCTATAGTTATACTATCTAAACTAAAACTAAGCACAAGATAGTAAACGAAAGCCAATGACTACAACAAACTATGCAAATTCACTTTGATTTAGTTTATGATAAAATTGGGTTCAACTTCAATCATATTACTACGAGAACTCCCACTCAAAAACGACATCCCTCTAGTCATTTTTTGGTGATTACTATCAAACGATCTGGTAGGAACGGTGCTAGGACCTGCACCAGTTTCATGTTGATATAGGGCCCAAGGCCGGTATAGTACATGGGGTTGTATCCATACACAAAAACATACGGTATACACAATATCATTTAACGCTCCCCCTTAATCTAAACCTTTAGAAAGGTTGAGATTACGCTTAAACTCATCTAACTTCTTAACTGGAAGTGCCTTTGTAAAACCATCTGCAACTTGATCTTTGCTTGAAATAAATTTGATATCCAGTAGGTTGTTGGCAACTCTTTCTCTAACAAAGTGGAAATCTATCTCAATGTGTTTAGTGCGTGCATGGAACACTAGATTGGCAGAAAAATAGGTAGCACCTAAGTTGTCACACCAAATACATGGTTTTTCCTTTAACTTTACTCCAAGTTCACCAAGGAGAGCTTCAACCCAAATCAACTCAGTTGTAGCATTTTCCAAGGCTTTATATTCAGCCTCAGTACTGAACCTAGATACTGTGGCTTGTTTTCTAGCACTCCAAGAGACCAAGTTTGATCCTACAAATATGGCGAAGCCAACAGTGGATCGCCTGTCATTAAGGGAGCCTGCCCAATCTGCATCTAAAAAAGCACTAAGGAGTGTAGAGGAAGATTTTGTGAAAGTAATTCCAACTTTCAAAGTATCTTGCACATATCTAAGTATATGTTTAGCAGTTATCCAATGTTCTGTAGTTGGAGCATGAAGGTACTAACAAACCTTATTAACTGAATAAGACAGATTTGGACATGTCAAAGTCAAGTATTGTAGAGCTCCAACAATGCCTCGATATTGGGTACTGTATTCAGGACCCATGGGTGTACCATCAATAAGAGTTCAGTGGAGGATAGAGGTGTGGGCGCTGATTTGCACCCACACATGCCAACTCTATCAAGTAGATCAGTGGCATATTTCTCCTATGTCAGTATGAGACCATCGTGCACCCTTTTAACCTTAATACCAAGAAATAAGTGTAAATCACCTAGATCTTTAATAGCAAAGTTCTCATTTAAATATTGAAGGAGGATGGTAATAGCATGATCAGAAGAGCTTGTTACTATGATATCATCAACATAAATCAACACATTATAGTGATACCTAACTTGTTGTAGATAAACAGTGAAGTATCAGCCTTCGAGGGCGTAAACCCAAGATCACATAGCTTAGAGCTCAATCTAGAATACCATGCTCGGGGTGCTTGTTTTAATCCATAAAGAGCCTTATCAAGTTTGCAAATATGGCGTGGAGCGTGATGATTTTCAAAACCTGGAGGTTGTCTCATGTAAACCTCCTCTTCCAAAACACCACAAAGAAACACGTTCTTGACATCTAGCTGCCATAAATTCCATCCACGAGAGACAGAAATAGATAGAACGGTCCTAATAGTAACAATCTTAACCACGGGACTAAAGGTATCCTCATAATCAATGAAATATCTTTGTTTGAATCCTTTTGCAACTAGCCGTGCTTTATATCTGTCAATAGAACCATCTGACCTTTTCTTTATACGATATTACCCATTTGTAGTCAATCAAATTCCTTTTGCTGCTTGGAAGAACCAGGTGCCAAGTCTTGTTCTAAATCAGTGCATTGTAATCTTCTTCCATTGCTTGGCACTAGTTAGGATCACTAAGAGCCTCCGTGTGTGTATATGGTTCTCCTATATAGAAGAAAGCATGCCATACCTAACAAGTGTATTACTTTGGATTACGTATACCTTTTTGAAGACGAGTACGAGTGTGTGATAGAGGTACAACAGGCAGCACCATAGTAGGTCCTTCCACCGGGGACTGTGGTGGTGAAGCGTCTAAAGTTTATTCATCTTCTCCACACGGGCTCCAGCCGCAGAAGATCCTCGAGGGGAAGATTCTCCCGTGGATAGTGACGTCGATGTGGGGGACCGAGAGCTAGGCGGGGTCAGCTCTCTTGCCGGTGTGCCAGGTAGAGACCGCGCAGTGGTGGGAGAAGGGCGCGGTCAGTCGAGCGTGTGCTAGCCACACGCTTCCTCGAGCAGCATGACAAGAGGACGGCGACGCGAGGCAGGGCCGTCGTCTTTGATAGCGATGCACGAGTGGAGGCAGGGCCATCGTGGTCGACAAGAGATGTCGGAGTACAGCTAGGGGCAGGAAAATCCTCCTCGAGAGGACGCGCCTCGGGATCCGACTGGGACAGCGAATGTCCAGGAGAATCAACTTCGGTTTCAGCACTAGTTTCATCATTTTCTGGCCCATTTCAATTTCAATTTCTGAACTGTTTTGAGCACCATTTTGACCGGAATTTTCTTCTAGAGATTCCTCTTCCTGATGCATATTAGTAATAGGCACAACAGGAGATATATGATCATCAATATTATGTGAACCATCAACTTCAGACTCCCACCGGTTTCATGTTGATATAGGGCCCAAGGCCGGTATAGTACATGGGGTTTATCTGTACACAAATACATACGGTATACAAAATATTAATTTAACAATTACACGAACCAAATTCACTACATCACGACCGATCATCACATGAGGTGGTGCAGCTTCAATGACGAGCATCATATCATTCATATGACTCGTGCTTTACCTTTTGGTTCATGTTCTGATGCCATGTATGTACATGCTAGGCTCGCCAAGTAGAACCTTAGTATTCACATGTGTAAATTTGTCTTATACCCGTTGTATGCGAGCATAGAGTCTATCACACTCGATCATCACGTGGTGCTTCGAAACGACAAACTTTCTTAACGGTTCATACTAAGAAAGAACATATTATTATCTTAATATTTAGTGAGAGGGATCATCTTATAATGCTACCGTGGCAATCAAATCAAAGCAATATAAATGCATCAAACGATAAACATCATATGCAAGAATAATGTGATATGATATGATCCTTCTCGCGTTTGATCTTCATCTTGTGTGTCATGGTATGATCTTCATCATTCCACCGGCGTGGCACCAAGGTCCATGGAGCCTCCATCATGGTCGTCTTCCACTATTACAATATATCTGATGGATACATATATAGCACGCATGCCATAAAAATATAACGATAACCATATGGCTCCTGTCGTTTGTTTAACTTACAATAAATCTCATTGCATACAACATTTTTTGTGTCAATGACCATATCACATCACATGCCCTGCAAAAACAAGTTAGACGCCTCTAATTTATTTTTGCATATTGTACGTGGTTGTGGGCTTTCTAGAAAAGAACCATTCTACCTACAAAGTTCAACCACAACGGTGATAATCAATTTATTAACAAGTCGTTGTAAATCATATATTAACTATAGTGGGAGAGAAAGACATTCTCTAGCCACTTATGCAAAACTAGTTGCATGTCAAGCGTGGAACATGTCTCATGTGCGAGGACATGTAAAGTTAGTCCAGGCCGCTTCATCCCACTATGCCACTAATATTCAAAATACACGAAATTATGCAATAACATGATCATCAACGTCCACATCTCCATGTGTTCTAACCGTACAAAGCATATACACATATACATAGCTCTGATACCACTGATGGATTCATTGCATAGAAAACAAAAAAATCCTACGGTTGCAACTGCCAAGATCAAATCTAGGTGATACTTGTAACGGTTTCAGAAGGACTCACCCTCAAAGACCGAAAGCGGGATAACGTTCCCGCAAGCAAACGTGGTTGATGTAGAATATACACGTTCGTCCTCGAAGGTCGTGAAGACGACCAGTGCCACAATCGAGCATCACTTCCATAATCGGTCACACATCTAGCACAAAGAAGACCTCTGTCCCTTGCTACAGTTGGGTAGCGAAAGCAACGGATCCTTGGGAACTCCAGCAACACTACGACATAGTGGTGGTGGTGGTGGAGAAGTTCTTAAGCAGGGCTTCGCCTAAACAACGTACTCACGATGGTGGATCAGCTAGCAAGGAGGAGAAGATGCCAACCAAAGGGCATATGAGAGATATGGAATAGTGTGTTGAGAGGAGGTCTCCACCTCCTCCTTTTATAGGAGAGGGGGATGCATCCAAAGGGCATGCACCAGCCCCTAGTGGTGCCCCCACCTCTCCCCTCTTGACGGTAGTGGAGTCTCCACTCACAAAAATCAAAGGGTCACCATAATTCCATTAAATCTCCACTCAGAAACCAAAGGTCTTTCATTAAAACACTTTTAATTCACTTAGTTTAATGCCACTTAAATTAATGAATGCTTTATTTAATGAGTACTTCATTTAATGAACATATTAACAATTTATTCGCTTACACTATTTCAATATATCGAAACTATTTTGACAGTTTTATCAAAACAATTTCTGCGTTGTGTAGTATTTTCTCTAGCATTCTGTATCCACTCAAAAGCGTCGACGAGCCTTAAGTGTGTCACCCTATGGTTCGTGAACTAAGTGGACATGATCGAGACTCTCTCCGATCAATATTCATTACCGGGATCTGAAGATCCATAACGACTCCCACTTACTCAGCGATGAACTAGTGATCACGTGAACCTTTTGTATAGTAACCAATTCCTTTTATCTCGCGATATTTTGCTTGTCCGAGATCTGATCATTTGGTATCATCCATACCTAGTTTGATCTCGTTATCGACAAATACTCTTTTACTTGTTTCGTGATATAACATTTCTTGTGATCAAATCAGCTGCTTGCAAGTTGTTATCAATGTGATATCATCGAGCGGGCCTAGAGTATATCTCTTTGTCATCGGGATGGACAAATTCCACTCTTGATCCACAAGCCTCAACTAACACTTTCTAAGTATCCAACGACATCAGTTATGGTGTGACGTTTGATAGAATCAAGTACCCTTCCAGTGTTAGTGATTGATGTGATCTCATGGTATAAGGAATTAATAATGATACTTCATGTGAGATTGATATAGTAATATAAACTTTGATGACATGATCGTATTATTAAACCTACTATGGGTGAATGTTCATCACATCATTCTCTAATGACATGACCTTATCATTAACAACATCCAATATTCACGATTAGGAAACCTTGATCATATATTAAGCAACGAACTAGACGTTTTCGGTTAACACAATTATAGCATGAGAAATAAACATTTGTCATAAACATGTAATAAGATAATAATCATTTTATTATTACCTCTGGGGCATATTCCCTTCAGTCGGGGAGCTCAAAATTGGTGCATCTACAGTTGACGATTGAGTCCAGCATTTTGGGGATCTTCCGATGTTGCAAAGGTTGTTTCAAAATGCTACAAGTGTCTATCGTTTTTGTTTTGTAAGCACGAGCAAAATGGATCCTGTGGTTTTTGGGCACGTATGCTACAAAGTGGTTCCTTTAATATTGTAAACGTGTTTCTATCATGTTGGACGCATTGGGCCCATATGTTCGATGAGTTGGATTTTTTGTTGCAAACAGTGACATGTTTTTTACATTTTGCTGCAGCCAATCGAGTATTTGTTGTTATGTTATTTTTTTGGGTACAAGTGTTCATTAAAAATGTTGCAATCTTTTCTTACAATTGTCTGGATGACAGGAAAAAAAATGTTGCATTCACACTTGAAAATTGTTGCGCCGGAGGGAAGTGATTTGCTATGAACTCCCCATGTCAAGCTCAATTTTTATTTTTATTGACATAAAAAATAAACCATAGTCTTGGTCACGCTCATGCGCTAGAGGGAAAGTGATTTGTCACGAAATCCCCATGTCAAGTTCTATTTTTCTTGAAACGTACTACAGAATAAACCATAGTCCTGTTCACGCTAATGTGTGGGCTCGTAATTCTTCTGCCGACCATGTTACTTCTTTTTTGGTGCCGTTAGCCCACGTCGTCGCCGTCTGGAAAATATTCCGCACCACCTCGGCTCCCCAGTAAGCTCATCATCACGTGTATACAATATACACAAATCGTGGGGATCGAATCAGCGATCATTACATTTTCTCTCTCTCTAAGAAAAGTGACCACTACATGTGATGGTACTGTATATACTAATAGCAGGATGAATCCTGACCGTCGAAACCCGGGGAGCGAATTGACTAGTAGTACGTACTGGCGACAGTCTCGGGCTTGACAGGTCAGTTCCTGGCTGGCCCCTGGCACACCGTTTGGCGGGACGCCGGCGGCAAGGCGCCAAGCGCGCCCCCCTCCCCTCCCCTCCCCTCCGTCGAACGGTGGAGGTGAAACGTGTGCATGTGTTGGCCACCGGGGAGAGGGAGATCTCGCTTGTTCTCTTGCAGGAAAGGCCGGATCTCCTTTGGGCATCTCCGTTCCTGTGGAGACGAGAGACGGGATCTCGGGGTGGGAAAATCTGGGATCTTTTCCTCGCCGCGCTGGGCTGGGGTGAGCTTAGTGGCCGCCATTATAAACCAAGGAAATAGTGGAATACTAGTACTTTGTTTGTTTCTTCCGTTTGTTTTAGCTTAGCGTAGATGATGTGCTGCCGTGCCGTACGTATGCGCGCGCCTTCTCTCTCTACGCATGTGGCGTCTGCACAGTTTGCTTCGCCTTTTGTCCTCACTCTAGCAGAGCAGGGGGAGGGGAGGGGAGCTGGCCTTCTTCTACTCTTCCTCCCCCTTTTTCTACTGCCAGCCAGGGCAGTGAGTAGGCAGGGGCTGCCTCTCTCTCTCTCTCCGCCTCCTATTTGAGCCACCGCCCAGCTCTGCTCACTTGTGATCTACCGCCGCTCCTTCGGCTCTGGTCCATCTCTCCCCCCTTCTTTCCTTGTGAGGTATGCAGAGCTCTGCGAGATTTTTCGTTTTTATCCCGGCCCTGGTTCGGTTCGACGTGGAGGGGGTTAATCATTCTTCGCTTAGCTTTGTTTCGCGCGCAGCTGCAGGGATCGTCGGAGATGTCGGGAGCTGCTCTGGTCGCGATTGCGGCCTCCATCGGTAACCTGCTGCAGGGGTGGGACAATGCCACCATCGCAGGTAATTTCTTCTGCTCTACTCAGAATCGTTTTTTAGTTCTATATACTGTAGATATATGCACCACTAGACTCTACTCGAGCCAAATTGGAGATCTGTGCTATTACAGCATGTTCAATCTTGGTTACAATTTTCCAATCCTCTGTTTTCTTCTCCAGGTGCCGTCCTGTACATAAAGAAGGAATTCCAGCTGGAGAACAACCCCACCGTGGAAGGTTTAATCGTGGCCATGTCGCTCATCGGCGCCACCATCATCACCACATTCTCCGGCCCGGTATCCGACATGGTCGGCCGCCGCCCGATGATGATCCTCTCCTCGATCCTCTACTTCCTCAGCGGCCTCATCATGCTCTGGGCCCCCAACGTCTACGTGCTGCTCCTGGCGCGCCTCATCGACGGCTTCGGCATCGGCCTCGCCGTCACCCTCGTGCCCCTCTACATCTCCGAGATCGCCCCCTCCGAGATCAGGGGCCGGCTCAACACCCTGCCGCAGTTCAGCGGGTCCGGAGGGATGTTCCTGTCCTACTGCATGGTGTTCGGGATGTCGCTGCTGCCGTCGCCTGACTGGAGGATCATGCTCGGGGTGCTCTCCGTTCCCTCGCTCTTCTTCTTTGTGCTCACGGTGTTTTATCTGCCCGAGTCGCCCAGGTGGCTCGTCAGTAAGGGCCGGATGGCGGAGGCCAAGAAGGTACTGCAGAGGTTGCGTGGAAGGGAGGATGTCTCAGGTCTGTTCTTATACTGATGAAAGCTTCATGTTCATTTCTTCACCCGGACTTTCCAGCTCCCTCACTGATCTCTTGCTCCCTGATATTGAATTGGTTACTGATTTGATATTTACTAGTGTTAACTGTTAAATTCGAGTGGCAAAAGTAAATAATAATAATAATTTAATTTGTACAGTGGAGAATGATAAGAAATGCTCAAAGAGCCAAATATTTTCAGTAGTATTTCTTTTTTACATTCATTTGTTAAACAAATGCTTCCACTTGACGGTGAAATATATACCGCAAAGCATGTCAAAATTGTAGGCCTGTTTTTTGCTGTTTGAAATTTTGAGCAAGTAATCTGGTTGACGGAGCTCAGATAAACTATGTCCATTGGTTGGTAAATGAACACAAGTATGCAACCAGAGTTCTCGACCATGCATTATGTGCTAATTTCAGTAGGATTGAAGTTAGTTATGATTTAATCGTTAAACATAGAAGGTTTTTGGTAATCCTGAATTTCACATGTCAGTTTTTAATATACGTTAAAGGCATAAGCAGTTTGCAAGTTGTGTAGTAACCAATTTTCTGAATAAGCTAGGTGTTGGCTGAGAGCCCGATCCTATAGCTTTGTTACTGGTCAAATTAACCGTTGGTTCATTTGTAGTTAATTTTAGATGTATTTATGAACGACATCCTTAATAAAGTCATTTTGTCATTCCAAATGAAATTGTGCAGGAGAAATGGCTCTTCTCGTTGAAGGCTTGGACGTTGGAGGAGACACCTCCATTGAAGAGTACATCATTGGACCTAACGACCAAGCTGACGATCATGTTGTCGATGGCGATAATGAGCAAATAACCCTATACGGGCCTGAAGAGGGCCAATCATGGATTGCCCGACCTTCCAAAGGACCCAGCATGCTTGGAAGTGTGTTTTCTCTCGCATCTCGTCATGGCAGCATGGTGAACCAGAGTGTGCCCCTTATGGATCCTCTGGTCACGCTCTTCGGGAGTGTTCACGAGAACATGCCTCAAGCTGGAGGAAGCATGCGGAGCACATTGTTCCCTAACTTTGGCAGCATGCTCAGTGTGGCAGATCAGCACCCAAAAGGTGAGCACTGGGATGAGGAGAACGTTCACAGGGACGACGATGAATATGCATCTGGTGGTGACAATGAAGACAATGTGCACAGCCCGCTGCTGTCACGACAGACCACAAACACGGATGTGAAGGACCATGGTCACCACGGAAGCACTTTGGGCATGAGAAGGCGAAGCATGTTGGGAGAGGGTGGGGAGGCAGTCAACAGCACTGGCATTGGTGGGGGGTGGCAACTCGCATGGAAATGGTCAGAGCGACAAGGCGATGATGGCAAGAAGGAAGGAGGCTTCAAAAGAATCTACTTGCACCAAGAGGGAGTGTCGGACTCAAGAAGGGGCTCTGTTGTTTCACTTCCTGGTGGGGGTGATGCCCCTGAAGGCAGTGGGTTCATACATGCTGCTGCTTTAGTAAGCCACTCGGCTCTTTACTCCAAGGATCATCTGGAAGAGCGTATGGCGGCTGGTCCAGCCATGATGCATCCGTCGGAGGCCGCTGCCAAAGGTCCAAGCTGGAAAGATCTGTTTGAACCTGGTGTCAGGCGCGCACTAGTCGTTGGTATTGGAATTCAGATGCTTCAACAGGTAGAGACTATACTTATTTCTTCAATTACTGTATGCTAGATATGCACATGTGAATATGAATTTGACCTCCAAGTACTAAGCACCCACATTATTTCATGATGAGAGTTCACTAAAATTTTGGAGTATTTTCTTTGTATAGTTCGCTGGAATAAATGGAGTTTTGTACTACACTCCGCAAATTCTTGAGCAAGCTGGTGTGTCGGTTCTTCTTTCCAGTCTTGGCCTCAGTTCAGCATCAGCATCCATATTGATCAGTTCTCTCACGACCTTGCTCATGCTCCCTAGCATTGGTTTAGCCATGAGGCTTATGGATATATCTGGAAGAAGGTAACTTGTTTGCTTTGCTTGCATCATCATCTCACTATTATTTATCACTTACCAGATCGCTTACTGTATCATACATTATTTCCCTTTCTGCAGGTTTCTGCTACTGGGCACAATTCCAGTCCTGATAGCATCTCTAGTTGTCCTGGTTGTGTCCAATGTTATCAGCTTGAGCACGGTGCCCCATGCGGTGCTCTCCACAGTTAGCGTCATCGTCTACTTCTGCTGCTTCGTCATGGGTTTTGGTCCAATCCCCAACATTCTATGTGCGGAGATTTTCCCCACGAGGGTCCGTGGCCTCTGCATCGCGATCTGTGCCCTGACATTCTGGATATGTGACATCATTGTTACCTACAGCCTTCCTGTGATGCTGAATGCTATTGGCCTAGCAGGTGTCTTTGGTATATATGCAGTTGTTTGCTGCATCTCCTTTGTGTTCGTCTACCTCAAGGTCCCAGAGACAAAGGGCATGCCCCTCGAGGTCATCACCGAGTTCTTTGCAGTCGGGGCAAAGCAAGCGCAGGCCAACATTTCCTGATTCCTTATGGAGCCTTGCTTTCATTTTGTACACTGCAAACTGCAAAATAGACAGGTCGTCCTGAGGATCAAAAAAACTTGCGGAAAGAAGATATCTGTTTGTGCTCCTTATGCAATACAAAGAGTTCATCACCAGGAACAGGAAGCTGCAAAGTAGGAAAAGCTGATGCCATTCGTCATCATTTCTTGCTTGTTAGTATTGTAATTCCTCATTAGTTTATGGTAGGGATATTCAATTTGCTAATCTGATCCTGAATCACTATGCTCGTGTTCTGAATAAAGCAAAATCGTGCTTTTCAAGCTTTTGCACTCTGTTAAATGTATTGTTATGTTTTGGGTAAATGAAGTATTTTTTTGTCAACCTCTCTTGGTTCAGAAAGAAGCTATTGTTATTTGTTAACCATAATCTTGAAAGCCCAGAAAATTGGTCTTGACACATTTGACGCATGGATGCTTAAACTGATAAGGAATTTAAATAGTTAATACAAAATTGAAGTTGCAAGAAAATGTCTCTCGTGTAAAACTGACACAGGACTAATTTAGAGAAACCAGTGACATGCAAATCATATAGTATGTGATATTAGGATTTTTTTTTCAAAATGGGGAGCGAAGCCCCGGCCTCTGCATCGAACCTTTATTTATTATTAGAACACCAAAGTCTGGCAAAAGCCATTACAAAAATCATACAACGAAGACCGTCAAAACAAAACACCGAGCATAACGATAACCATATCGCCATCTCTCCGACGAGACCTAGCAAACACCCAACTGCCTCATGCAAGTTAGGAGCCCAGATCCGTCCAGCATATCCACGAAACGGTGCCCACGCACTCACTCCGGATGTCGTTGCCTCCACTATCTTCCGCAAAATCATCTTCATCATGTAGATCGATGCGCCGACTTTTGCCACACCAGCCACCGACACCACCGCGGTGCCAAGTAGCACCACCTCCCTGCGCACTATCTCCAAGGCACGTAGCTGTCACCACTAGTACCCCATAGCACCATGCCGCCAAGTGCCACTAGCCAACACAGCTTGAAGTCTTCGGATGATTTGTCGTGCGTAGCACCTGCGAACAGGCATGACTCAGTATAGCACCTATCGGTCAGGCATGACTTGACTTTGCCGCCGAAGCTCCGTGCAAGACAAAGCCGCTCCACCATGGTCCCCGTGTGAGAAACAAGCGGAGACCGACGCCCAGCCACCAAGCCGTCCACATGCCCGTCCAGCCGCTGAATGTCTCCAAAGATGATGCCCCCACGGGGGTGACAACGAAGATGTCGCCATCATCCGATCTAGGAGGCCCCCACAACGCCTCCAACGAGGGGTACGACGCCCACGGGCACCGCCATCAATGGTGGCATCCCCTGATCTGAGGTTTCCCCCCGAAAAACAATGGAGCGAGTGACGCCCCCACCTTCACCTCCAACGAGGAAAACGAAAACCCTCATGCGCCACCGTCGATGTTGGCATCCTCACCCGCTTCAGCAGTCCGTTCACCATCTCCTCCTCAACTTGATCCGCCAGCGGGAAGTCGCCGCGAGGCAGCGCCCACCGGCCAGATCATTGGACCGATGAGTAGCCAAAGTTAGAGGAGGTCGCACCGCTGCGTGGCTGGCGCCATGGCCACACACACGACTCCCTGAGGATCGGTGTGGGATCCCAAGATCCCCACACTAGCCCTAGCCTGGCCGCACCTCCAGTGAGGAGGCCGCCGCCATGCCCGGAACCGCCGTCCCGGCTCCCATGTGGAACGTGGGGAGAAGGCCGTCGTCCACATGGAGGATCGGCATAGGCGCAAGCGTCGAGGTCCAGATCCTGCAGACCTAGAACCTCCGTGCCGACGCAAGAACTTCCCTGCCGCCTGGCCGCTCCGGACGACACCTTCACGAGCCACCGCGACCCAAGAAAAAATCGGAGCGCCGCCGCCCTTCACTCGAGATCACGCCCAGCCGAGGCCCCACCATCACCGGGCCACACGGGGCTTTGCCCGGCGACCCCTCCGGCAGCGGCGGAGAGGAGAGGAGGGTAGGTAGGCCGAGAGAGGGGCGGTGGTGGAATCCCCCGGGCGGCGCGGCACCGCCGCCACGAGATGAGATGAGATGTTTACAAATATGGACACTGCTCGATTTTGATGTTTACAAATCACCAAAAAAAAATGGTAGGATTTTATTGGATTCACTTTTATTCTGTTGCGGTTTGATGGACCAAAAATGGTTTGCTACCATGGATATACTCCTTCCATATTGATAGAACATAGTTTATTGCCTCAATACAATTAAGTCAACATAGATCTACCATATGGTAAGCTATTCCGTATCCAAGATCCAAAAACCCACAAGAATACAACAACATAATTTCTAGATTAAATTTAATTCACGTGGGCGCGACGGCTAAATTTGGAGTATCATGTTATATTGTGATACAAATTTAATATAATAAGCCTAACGACGGAGCGAAGCGAGATCCGTCACAGATAGGCTTGGGCTGAAGCGAAGGAATGCTATCGTTATATTCGGTGGTGTTGTATTAATGACTTTGGTCGTATGATCTTTATATAACTTTTGACAGACTTTAATAATTAATAAATAAAGGACGTGTGCATCGGACGACGCAGAATGCAGGGCTCCATTCCCCTTTGGATAGAAAACTCGCTGAGCAAGGCAAAATCTTGGAAGACAAACCTGTATGAGAATAAATTGTTGTTTCTTCGTGTGCCCTTTTGAGCTTAAAAGGATTGACATGCTCCCTTCGTACACTAATATAAGACATTCTAGATATTTTAAAATTGAGTAGATACACACTAAAATGAGTGAATCTACATACTAAAACATGTCTATGTATCGTGCATGTTAGTTTAAATATCTTATATTAGGGAACGGAGCGAGTAGGTAGACTGCGAAAGTATCCCATCATGAGGCAAAAATCACAGAAATAATCTAATTAAAAAATGATCACACGAAATAATCTACTTCGTCGAAGAATTCTCGATCTGATCTTTTTCATGGCGCTTTACCAGAAGGCGCCATGGTCAGTAGCACGACGCTCCCGCCGAAAGCGCCATGGTAGCATAACGCCCTTTCCAAAAACACCATGCCCCGTCCGACGTGGCAGTCAACGTGGACCACGTGGGCCCGATTTTAATGTTTGGCGCTTTTAGGGGGGAGCCATGCTACCTACCATGACGTTTTTGCGGCGGGCGCCATGCCCCTTTAACTGGGAACGACGCGAGCGCCTGCCCCGACCCCTCCCAGTTATCTCCTCCTAGTGCCATACCCCGAACAGAGATAGAAGCTGGCGGCGGCGGCTCCCCTCCATCCCTTCCCCCTCAAATCCACACTCTAAACCCACGGATCTGAGGTGATTTCTGGTGGATTTTCTTGCTCTCCCCTCACTTGAGGTATTCTCCTTTGATTTTTCTTGTTCTATTGGTTGGAATCCTCACATGGTCCTCTTCCTCTTAACCCTAGTTCTTTGCAAATGTGGCATGTATATGAATTTCTTTGGAGAAATCAGTGTGGTGGCATTATAATTTGTTAATGTTAGTTAGTAAATGAGTGAAATTGCTTAGTTAGGGTTAGTAAAATTTATTTGGCATGTATATGGTAGAATGGTGTATCCATATTGTGGTTTTTGTAGATGGGAATATATGAAAGTATGGAGTAGATTAGCATAGATGGACATATGTTGATTATAGATTGGCATAGATGGACATATGTTGATTATAGATTGGCATATATGGATTATAGATGGGCATACATTGATTATATATTGGCATAGATGGGTATGTATTCATATATGGAGTGTTTGGCATAGATAGGCATATATTCATATATGGGCATAGATTGGCATATATCTTGTTTGTTAATATAGATTCTATGTATATTTGTGGTGGATTATAGAATGTGCATAACTTAAATTATTCACTCCTCTCATTGCTCACATATGTAGGATGGAACAACAATGTATTTTGAATGGCCATTATGACCAACGACACCGTGGGCGGTACATTGCGGATAAGAAACATGTCTTTAAGTGGCTGCACCTAAGGTCCAAAGAGGTGCATAGCAAGAAAATGCCATATGATGAGCGCTACACTCCATATGTTGAGCGGACTGGACTTCTCCCCTTCGTCCAGCTTGTCTCTCGTTCGACGCCGCATATGAACCCCTGTTTGATCACAACGCTTGTTGATAGATGGAGACCGTTGACACACATTTTTCACCTCCCTTGTGGTGAGATGACGGTGACTTTGCAGGAAATCTCCATGATATTTGCGCTTCCCATCAAAGGACAACCCGTGTGTATGAGCTCAGATTCGGATAACTGGCGTGAAGTGATGATTGGCCTAATTGGTAAGGCGCCAACACAAGAGAAGATGTCTGCCGATGCTACTTACAAATGGATCCAAGAAAATTTTAAGAAATGCCCTGAGGATGCTGATGAGGAGGTAATCCAGATGTATGCCCGTGCATACTTATGGTATGTCATAAGTAGAACTCTTTTCTCGGATGGCACGGGAAGGATCACGACCTTCATGTGGCTCACTCTATTTGCGGAATGGGGCTATATGCATAGCTGGGGTTTAGCGGCACTCGCTTACTTGTACCGACAGGTAATGAACCATACATATTTTATTCTTCTACTACATATGTTTGCTCACCTAGATACTTACCTATGCTTTCTCCATATGCAGCTGGACGAGGCGTGTTGTAGGACCGGAAAAGGAGCAAGTATTGGTGGACCTATGGTTCTACTGACGATATGGTCATGGTTGCGCATACCAGTTGGTCGGCCCATTCCGATGAAGGAAAAACCATGGGATGATCATGGCAATAGCCGTCTCCGTGCGCCTACATGGGCGTACTTGTGGGATAATACCAAAGTTTTTCACGGTGAATCCGAGGAATGCTACTTGCGGTACACCAACCAACTGGACTTGCTAACCCCGGAGAAGGTAATAGTTTGATTGATCTCAAGAACTCATCTTTTCCTACAAATGTACTTTGGATTGACAGGATAAGGTTGTGTTTCTCACAGGTGGAATGGGAGCCATACGGAACTCGAGGGAATGTGGGTACAGGTGTCTGGTTCCAGGCGGACTTGAACCGCAAATGTATGCAAGAAGCACATCTCTGGCGGATTCGTGCCCCGTTAATATGTGTCTATGCTATTGAGTTCCACCTTCCACAGCGGGTGATGAGGCAGTTTGGGTTATTCTAGGAGACCCCGCCGCCGTACAAGGACACTAGCACAACTCTTCACGGGTGAGTGATTCGTGTACCCTAACTTGCTACTTTTGTTGGGTGTCTAGTGATACTAATAAGGTGATGAAAATGATTGTAGGTTGGACAAGATAAAGCAGAAGAGGGAAAAAAATTGGGCTGCATATCAACATAAGTATATTCAGAAGTGGTATGCAAGGATTGAGGAGATAGAAAATCCAAATGCGGTCTCTCATCCTGAGGTGCCGCATGATGCTGCAGCCTTTAATCGGTATCTCGTGTGGCTTTGCGGAGTATCTCGTTTGTACCTGCAACCGTCTGCTTTTACATCTGATGACATAGTGGAGGATCCATATCCTGCTTTTGATGAGCTGAGCCAGCTAGAGTACAACAGACTTGTTCGAGGCGGTAGGGGCGCAAATTCAGTGGGGGTTATCCACTTTGTGGTAAGTATTGTACCGGGAGATTGTGATGTGCAAGTATAGCAACAAAATATTGACTACTTTGTCCTTTTGCTAGCGCGAGGAGATCTCGAAACACATGGATGACGCCACTGAAGCACTAAAACATCCTCCGGGGAAGGGATCCGAGTCAGCCCTTCGAGAGTTTGTGGAGGTATGTGTTCATACCGTTCAAATTGCTATAGTACTTTTATCTGTGCTTAAATTGCTATTCATCAATGTCGTAGTGTACCAAGCATTGGGGCCATGGATTAGGTGTTTTGCTTGGTTGCCACACCGTCGAGGCCGCATCGCTAGTGAGGTCTTCTAGCCTTGAGGTGACGGGCACAAGCAACGCAAATGCCGAACTAGAGGATGATCTAGAGGTCGACCAGGATGGAGAGGGCGAGGATGAGGATGAGGATGATGACGAGGTAATCAATTGCTAACTTTGTTATTTTTTTGTTGCCATGGAAATTGCGGGAATGCGCTCATTATTGAATGTCGAATGTAGGAGGGACTCGAGAATGTGGACGAGGATGAGGAAGAGGGACAAGATGAGATAGGCATGTCTCAACTACACAATGCCCCCCAGTCTAGTCAATGGGCACGGCGTTTCAACCTAAAGCCGAGGCAACCGAGGGAACCATACACACCAAGTGAATGGGAGAAGAAGAAAATGTTGGCCGGGGAAAGGAAGCGTCAGTCTCAGGTGGCACGCAATGCTCCTAGCAACGAGGATGAAGACTATGATCCACCTCGAAGGAGTAGGAGGCACGAGGGTCGTAGCAAGGCGAACAAGGATCGGGTGGCAAAAAGGGGGAAAGGAGAAACTGACCTCGTAGCTTGAACTAGTGCTTGTGGCTTCGACTTGTTTGATGTGGTCATTATGAACTTGTATCTTGAACTTCTTGTTTGGTGTGGTCATTTTGAACTTAGTTTGTGGCTTAAACTTGTTTGATGTGTTGAAATGTTAAAAACTAGATGTTCTACAATTATTCACTGTTATGGTCAAAACTGGATGTTCTACAAATATGTTTGTACTAAAATGTTGAAATGTGTAGTGGTCATTGCTCAAAACTGCATGTTCTACAGAGAATGGTGCTTTCCAACAAAACGTCGTAGTCACATGCATGGCGCTTTTGTACAGGGCACCATGCAACAAAGCATGGCGTTTTTCAAGGGGGCGCCATGCTCGGGACTTGGCAAAATTTCTGGCTGCTTGTTTTCTTCGCTCGCGCACAGTTTTTGTGACCCAGCGCGTCATAGTAGGCTTAAAGCGCCATTATGGCATGGTGCCCTGGTCAAAAACGCCATGGTGGCATGGCCCCCTGGTCAAAAGCGCCATGCAACCAAGCATGGCGTTTTTCAAGGGGGCGCCATGCTTGGGACTTGGCAAAATTTTTGGCTGCTTGTTTTCTTCGCTCGCGCACAGGTTCTGTGACCCAGTGCGTCATAGTAGGCTTAAAGCGCCATTGTGGCATGGTGCCCTGGTAAAAAACTCCATGGTGGCATGGCGCTCTGGTCAAAAGCGCCATGCAACCAAGCATGGCGTTTTTCAAGGGGGCGCCATGCCCACGACTTCAAATATACATTCAATGTTTCAGTGCTAGTGGCAAAATTCCAGAAATTTGCATGAAGACAGAAATATTGACATAAGCAACATAACAAGAAATTGCAGTACTGAATGTTTACGGAATACATGGCGTTCAACCCTTAAGGGGTTTTACATACTCAAGCAAGCACATGACAAATTGGACATAACAATGTTCAAAATAAATTCCACATAGTGGAGTCCATAACGCCCACAGATGGTGACAATTCTATTGTGTCATGCGAGGCTCCTTCCCCTTTGCCTTCCTCTTCCTCTCTTCCGCTTCCTCTTCCTTTTCCCTCAAGTTGCGTGCAAGCTTGACCACCGAGTCGAACTCGGCCTCGTATTGGCGTCTACTCTCCTCTTTCCTCTTTTTCTCTTCTTCTTCCTCTCTTACGAGACTCGCCTCTTCAGCCACCCTCTCAAGTCTTCGATAATTTCTCATGCTCTTCAAGTACATGTATCTTTCATATTTTGCTTGTTTTTCCTTTCTCTCGTGTTCTTTTTTTTGCTTTCTTTATGCTTGCCTCTCGCAATCTCCTGTTGAAATCTTCTTCCCACCACCGTTCTTCCTCAGCCTCCTTCCTTTCCTCTTCCCTTTTCTTGATCAACTGAGCTACTTCATCATCCCTCTCCTTCACCCTCCTCAAAGCCTCCTCCCATACTGTGGAGTAGCTCATACCGTTCCCATCATTGTTCTCCTTGGTGGGTTGGGTCGACATACCTATAATAAAAATGCAACATATAAGTTAGTAAGGATAAGTTAACTTAAATGCAAGATAAAAGGTAGTAAAGATAAATAAACATGCAAGTAAACATATGGGAATTCTCCTCGGAGGTACGTAAACATACTACTGCCACGACCTCTACCACCGACACGACCTCTACCAATGGTAGGCCCTCTACCACCGCCACGACCTCTACCACCAACACGGCCTCTACCAATGGTAGGCCCTCTACCACCGCCACGACCTCTACCACTAACATGATTACCTCCTTGACGTGTGCTTCTACCACCATCATCACCTCCTTGGCTTGTGCTTCTACCGCCATCACCACCTCCTTGGCTAGTGCTTCTCCCGCCATAACCACCTCCTTGGCTAGTGCTTCTTGATACATTGCAAATGTATCTATAATTTTTGATGTTCCATGCTTGGTTTTATCCACTTTCTTGTGTTTTGTTTCAACTTTGGAGTACTTTTCTTATGATTTCTTGGACTAACCTATTAACAAGAGCCACAGTGCCAGCTGCCTGTTTTCTGTTGTTTTTGGTTCCAGGAAAGTCAGAAAATGAATATTCTCGGAATTGGACGGGACAAAAGCCAAAGTGCCTATTTTTCCGGATGTCATCAAGTGCCAGAATACAAGACGGAGAGGGGCCAAGGGGCCACCACACCACCTGGCTACACGGCCAGGCCTGGCCCGTGCCAGGGGGTGGTGTGGCCGCTCCCGGCACCCCCTCGGCCTCTCCTTCTGCCTATATATTGCCCTCAGGACGAAAACCCTAAGGGCCAGATCAAAAATCCACGAAAGAGTCTGTAGCCGCCGTCATCTCCATCCCTAGATCGAGAGGGATCTAAAGCTCTTCCCGGCACCCTGCCGGAGAGGGGAATTCACCCTGGAGGCCTTCTTCATCACCATGCAAGCCTCCGGTGTGATGCGTGAGTAATTCATCCTTGGACTACGGATCCATGTAGTAGCTAGATCGATGGTTCTCCTCCTTTGTGCTTTCATGTCTAGATCTTGTGAGCTCTGTTCATGATCAAGATCATCTATTTGTAATTCTGCATGTTGTGTTTGCGGGGATCCGATGGATATTGAGATGCTATTTCAGATTGATTATTGATTCTATCATGTCTTTGTTATTTGTGATCTTGCATGCTTTCCGTTGTTAGTAGCTATCTTGGCCAAGTAGATGCTAGCAACTCCAAGAGTTAGTATTTATGCTCGATAGTGGGTTCATGCCTCTGGTAATCCGGGGAAGTGACAGAAATCTCTAAGGTACTAGATGTGTTGTTGCTACTAGGGAGAAAACAACAATCCTTTGTTCATAGAACAATCGTATTGTTTACTTTACACGCAATTCGTAAAGCAATAATCTGTTGCTTGCAACTTAATACTGGAGGGGGTTCGGATGATAACCTGAAGGTGGATTATTAGTCATAGATGCAGTTGGATGGCGGTCTATGTATAATGTTGTAATGCCCAATCAAGTCTCAAAGGAGTCAAGATGATTAGTATATGCATGTATTGCTTTCTCGGTGTTTGTCAATTTCCCCGCTGTAATTTTTTCACCCAGCATGTTATCTATCTAAGGAGAGCCACCTCTAGTGAACTATGGATCCCGGTCCTCTTTTCTTTACATACAATCTATAAACTGTTTCTGCTTTGTGTTTACTTTCTGCAAACTTTTACTTCTTTCCATTCGATACGTTTAATCCTTTGTTTACTGCAAAACATGGTGAGATTGACAACCTCATCGCAAGTTGGGGACAAAGTTCTGTGGTTGTGTTGTGCAGGTCTCCATGTTGCTACTAGCACCGGTAGTGCGCCCTGCCAAAGCTCAGCTAGTGACACCTTTGGGGTGTTTCCTTGCTCCTACTGGTTCGATTAAACCTTGGTTTCATAACTGAGGGAAACTTGCTGCTGTGCTCATCATACCTTCCTCTTGGGGTTCCCAACGAGCTCTACATCAACACCGCCATCAAGCATTTTTTTGGGCGCCGTGCATTGAGCCATCAAGCGATTTTCTGGCGCCGTTGTCGGGAAGTCAAGGACATCTTCACAAGGGGAGTCCCTCATAGCCAATCTCTTTACTTTGTTGTTTTTGTTTTGCTTAGTTTCTTTTTGCTTTGTTTGCTTGTTTTGTTCTTCAAAAACACAAAAAAAATAGTTTTACAAGTTTGCTTTCTTATTTGAAAACCCAAAAAAATGACTACCCTTGAAAACACTAAGTTGTGTGACTTCACTAGAACCAACAACAATGATTTTATGAGCACACCTATTGCTCGACCTTTGGCTGAAAATACTTTCTTTGAGATAAAACCTGCTTTGCTCAATCTTGTTATGAGAGAACAATTTTATGGTATTGGTAATGAAGATGTTGCTTCCCATCTAAATATCTTTGTTGAACTTTGTGAGATGCAAAAGCATAGGGATATAGATTGTGATATTATTAAGCTGAAATTGTTTCCTTTCTCTTTGAGAGGAAAAGCTAAAGAATGGTTGAATTCCTTAACTAGGAATATTATTGATTCTTGGACTAAGTGCAAAGATGCTTTTATTGGAAAATACTATCCTCCTGCTAAGATTATATCCATGAGAAGTGAAATAATGAAGTTTAAACAACTTGATAATGAGCATGTTGCTCAAGCTTGGGAAAGAATGAAATCTTTGGTAAAGAATTGTCCCACTCATGGACTGACTGCTTGGATGATCATCCAAACTTTTTATGCAGGATTGAACCATTCTTCAAGGAACCTATTGGATTCTGCTGCTGGAGGTACCTTTATGACCATCACTTTGGGTGCTGCAACAAAACTTTTGGACAATATGATGCTTAATTATTCTGAATGGCATATTGAGAGAGCTCCACAAGGTAAGAAGGTAAATTCTGTTGAGGAAACCTCCTCCTTGAGTGATAAAATTGATATTATTATGTATATGCTTGTTAATGGGAAAGCCCATATTGATCCAAATAATGTTCCTTTAGCCTCTTTGGTTGCTCAAGAAGAGAAAGTTGATGTGAACTTCATAAGAAATAACAATTTTGGCAACAATGCTTATGGTAATAATGCTTATAGGAACAATTTTGGTAACAACAATTATAAGCCATATCCTCCCAACTATGGTAATGCTTATGGAAATTCTTACAACAATAATAAGAGTGCTCCCTTTGAACTTGAAGTTATGCTTAAAGAGTTTATTAGTAAACAAACTGCTTTCAATAAAACTATTGAGGAAAAACTCTCTAATGCTGAAAGAAATATAGCATCTTTAGCTGAAGCTCAATCTACTTTGAATAAAATGGCTACTAAACCTGAAACTAATGATAATCCCTTTGCAGCTACTAATGCCATACAAGTAAAAATTGATGAAAATGTTAGACTATTAGCTGAATTACATGCTAAGTGGGAAAGAAAAGATGAAATTGCTAGAAACATTAGTGTTTCTACTATTACCACCACTAGTGTTGAGGCTAGTAATAGTTCTACTACTTTAGATGATAAATTTGATTTTGATCTTGATGGTTGCAATATCTCTTAAGTTATTAAGTTCCTACAAAAGCTTGCTAGAAGTCCTAATGGTAGTGCTATGAACATGGCCTTTACAAAACACATTACTGATGCTCTCATAAAGATTAAAGAAGAAAAGATGAAACATAAAGCTTCTATTCCTATAAAACAAGAGGATGGTTGGGAACCCATCATTAATATGAAAGTGAATGACTTTGATTTCAAAGCTTTATGTGATCTTGATAGTAGTGTTTCTATTATGCCTAGAAAGATTTATGATATGCTTGATTTGCCTCCTCTTGAAGATTGATATTTGAATGTCCCACTTGATGATAATGTTAAAAATAAACTCATGTGGAGTCTTAATGATGTTCTTATTATGGTTAACAATTCCTATGTCCCCGTTGATTTCTATGTTTTGGATGTTGAATACAATGCTTCTTGTCCTATTACTTTGGGAAGACCTTTTCTTAGAACTGTTGGTGCCATCATTGAAATGAAAGAAGGCACCATTAAATATCAACTCCCACTCAAGAATGGTATAGAACACTTCCCTAAAAAGAGAGAAAAAATTTCTTTTGCTTCTCCTATGAAAACAAAATTTGGTCTTAATGCTTCTTCATTTGAGAACACTTGATTCTTTCTTTGCTTCTTATGCCTAACTTAAAGGCGTTAAAGAAAAGTACTTATTGGGAGATAACCCAAAAGTTTTAGATGAGTCTTGGAAGTTATTCACTTTGTAATAACCTCTCCTTATCCTTTTTATTTGCTTTTTGTGCCAAGAGTAACCTCTAATGAGAGAGAAGTAATGATTGGGAAAGTTGCTGTCCCGAAACAGATTTTTGTGCTTCACCGTAAAAATTCGTGAGAGAGATCTGTATGTCGTATTGAGCTTTAATTTTTTGTGCTTCTGCCCCAGGTTATTATCTTACTTTCGTTAGTTCAACACTTTTTGATTTGAGTAACATAAGGTCTTCGAAAAAATTCGTCTTTACCTGCTGGTCTGTTTTGACATATTTCTGCCATTTTCTGCATTTGCTTCATGTTGGTTCCTTTTTTAGTTCTTTTGGGGAATTGTGCTTTTTGAGGGAAGTGCTACAGTAGCTAGTGTTCTAATGGAAGTTTATTTGGTGTTAGAACTGAACGTTAAGACTTATTTATCTTGAGTGCACTAATGTTGCTAATAAAGATTGTGTAAAGTTTTGTATGAATGAAAAATTTCAGGTGTATGGAAGGAATGAGTAATGAGATGAAGGATGGACTAAAGCTCAAGCTTGGGGATGTCACGCGTGTCACCCCAAGAAATATCCAAGAAGTAAAAGCGTCAAAGCTTGGGGATGCCCAAGGCATCCCCTTCTTCATCAATAAAAATCCTAGGTTTCTTCCAAACGCTTCATTTTTATTGTTTCATGCACAATTGTGTTGTTCTTGGAGCGTCTTCTTTTTCATTTTTGTTTTGGTTTTTCGTTTGCTTTTGTTTGCTTAGTTTGCTGAATAAATTGGTTGGACCCCTCTTTCGTACATTGGTTTGCAAATAGTTTGGTTTGGTTTGGAAAAGAGTAGGAAAGTTCATGCTTATGTGGTAAAAAGAGCTTGTTTTTTACGGTGGCCTATGCTCTGTCATGCCATGCTTGATATTGTTTTGGCTTTATGCTTAGTATTCTTTGCTGTAGCATGACTTGTTATAAACAATTGAGATTGCTTACTGTGCCTTGGATGAATCATGTGTTGTTTTAGCATATTAAAGCATAGCATAGTGGTATTCTCCTTTGATGCTTTATTTGGGTTGACTTGGCGCATGCTCACACCATGTTATGACTATCTCAAGTCACCATAACCTTTATGATCCTTTAGTTTTCAACTTGTAATATCACTTTATGCTTTGATCAATGATGTTTTGTCGCTCTGCATGATTATGGCCATTATTGCTCTCTTAGTTTGTCGCTCCCAGTCTTTTGCTAGCCTCCACAACAAAGTATGAGTTCCACTCATGCATCCAACTCCCTAAACCAAGTTATTCAAAAGAGTCCACCATACCTACCTACTAGCTTATGCTATTCCAAGTATATTCATGCTTTTGTTTACCTTCCAAATTAAACTTGTTATGAGAAAACTAGTGATTAAAGCTCTCACGAACTTGATGGCACACTACTTTTTGCATCTAATAAACTTGAACCATTGGGTCTTTCTTTGTTACGTATATGCTTGTGCTTTATAAGTTGAAATTAGCAGAACCATGTTTCATGGGGAACGCTTTCAACATTGCACTTGTACTTTGTACCCCGGTGATATCATGTTCTTTTGCTTATGGATCCCGGCGGTGTGAAATAAAAGTTGAACTTGTAAGATCATGGAGTTTGTATGTGTGTTAGAGAAACGCCTGGGCCGCTAGCCTAAGCCATGCCTAATCATGGTGGAAACTTGCAACATCACCATAATGAGCACTCTATGAAGCATCCTCAATAAAAACCTATGCAAATAGCAAATAAAAAGATCGTTGAGATGCTCATTGTCTGCTTGCCTTGTCATTTTGATTATGGGAAAGCTCCCGTATCATGTGCAAGGGGTACCCCGTTGGCGGTTCTTAATGATACACATATACTTACAATGACAAGAGCTTACTCGTGACTGAAGTTGAGTAGCATGAGGATCGGTCTACGTAAGTAAGGGGCATGAGATTTCGGTTTATAACTTGTCAAGCATATCCTCTTAGTTGTGTCACTTTAACCTTAATCACCTTAAAGATGCTTATGATAGGGGCAATGAGAGCTGAAAGCTATAAGTACCATAATTTTGGAAGCTCTTTATGAGACTTGAATCCCTACTTCCTTTTACAAAGGCCTTTCTTCCACCATTATATTGAGTCTCCACCTTCTATCTTGATGCACCTACTTTGAGAGCATAGTGGCCATTCTTAGTTCTATGTGCATTGTCCCAAGACTAGTTGATTGATGCATAACTTGATATTGCTTGTTTTAAACTATTGCATCTAGTCACTCTTATGAACTTTGAAGGTGTCCTATGCATTTATATTTGCTACTCTATTGAGGGACAAGCTGAATACTATTATGCTATGCTTTCTTTATGTGAAACAAACAAACGTCTTGCAAAGCATTGTTATTCATGAATCTTTTGTTTGTGCCTTTTCATGTTGCACCATATTTTCTTTGTATTATTGCTAGAACTTTGTCTTTCATGTTATGATTGAAGTACTATGATCCTAGCTTTGAATGTCTTGCAAATACTTTGATCAAGTCTTTGATGGTGCATGTCACCTCAAAAATTATTCTTTCTTTTTATCACTTACCTACTCGAGGACGAGCAGGAGTTAAGCTTGGAGATATTGATGCATTGCAAATGTATCTATAATTTTTGATGTTCCATGCTTAGTTTTATCCACTTTCTTGTGTTTTGTTCCAACTTTGGAGTACTTTTCATATGATTTCTTGGACTAACCTATTAACAAGAGCCACAGTGCCAGCTGCCTATTTTCTGCTGTTTTTGGTTCTAGGAAAGTCAGAAAATGAATATTCTCGGAATTGGACGGGACAAAAGCCAAAGTGCCTATTTTTCCGGATGTCATGAAGTGCCAGAATACGAGACAGAGAGGGGCCAGGGGGCCACCACACCACCTGGCCGTGCGGCTAGGCCTGACCCGCGCCAGGGGGTGGTGTGGCCGCTCCCGGCACCCCCTCGGCCTCTCCTTCGGCCTATATATTTCCCTCAGGACGAAAACCCTAAGGGCCCGATCAAAAATCCACGAAAGAGTCTATAGCCGCCGTCATCTCCATCCCTAGATCGGGAGGGATCTGAAGCTCTTCCCGGCACCCTGCCGGAGAGGGGAATTCACCCTGGAGGCCTTCTTCATCACCATGCAAGCCTCCGGTGTGATGCGTGAGTAGTTCATCCTTGGACTACGGATCTATGTAGTAACTAGATGGCTGGTTCTCCTCCTTTGTGCTTTCATGTCTAGATCTTGTGAGCTCCGTTCATGATCAAGATCATCTATTTGTAATTCTGCATGTTGTGTTTGCGGGGATCCGATGGATATTGAGATGCTATTTCAGATTGATTATTGATTCTATCATGTCTTTGTTATTTTTGATCTTGCATGCTTTCCGTTGTTAGTAGCTATCTTGGCCGAGTAGATGCTAGCAACTCCAAGAGTTAGTATTTATGCTCGATAGTGGGTTCATGCCTCTGGTAATCTGGGGAAGTGACAAAAATCTCTAAGGTACTAGATGTGTTGTTGCTACTAGGGAGAAAACAACAATCCTTTGTTCATAGAACAATCATATTGTTTACTTTACACGCAATTCGTAAAGCAATAATCTGTTGCTTGCAACTTAATATTGGAGGGGGTTCGGATGATAACCTGAAGGTGGATTATTAGTCATAGATGTAGTTGGATGGCGGTCTATGTATAATGTTGTAATGCCCAATCAAGTCTCAAAGGAGTCAAGATGATTAGTATATGCATGTATTGCTTTCTCGGTGTTTGTCAATTGCCCCGCTGTAATTTGTTCACCCAGCATGTTATCTATCTAAGGAGAGCCACCTCTAGTGAACTATGGATCCCGATCCTCTTTTATTTACATACAATCTATAAACTGTTTCTGCTTTGTGTTTACTTTCTGCAAACTTTTACTTCTTTCCATTTGATGCGTTTAATCCTTTGTTTACCGCAAAACACGGTGAGATTGACAACCTCATCGCAAGTTGGGGACAAAGTTATGTGGTTGTGTTGTGCAGGTCTCCACGTTGCTACTAGCACCGGTAGTGCGCCCTGCCAAAGCTCAGCTAGTGACACCTTTGGGGTGTTTCCTTGCTCCTACTGGTTCGATTAAACCTTGGTTTCATAACTGAGGGAAACTTGCTGCTGTGCTCATCATACCTTGCTCTTGGGGTTCCCAACGAGCTCTACATCAACACCGCCATCAAGCATTTTTCTGGGCGCCGTGCATTGAGCCATCACTTCTACCACCATCACCACCTCCTTGGCTCGTGTACCCAATAGGTGTGTTGGCTCTCTTTGATTTTTTTTTCCTTTGGCTACATGATGTTTTATTATGGCCCTCAGCATTGCATTCTCCACAACGGGTTTTGTCACGAGGCTCCGCGAAATACTCACTCCCCCATTCCCGTCGGTATCCACTCGCCCAATCATCCATGTCACCTCGAAAATGCTTGATTTGTCTTCTTCCCCGACGAACAACCTTCATAGACGGATCGGGCCAAAGTTGGACACCATGATATTCTGGCCATTGAGATTGGTCAAGGTAAGACTGAAATCTACCAGCCCATGTGTTCTTCACCGCTTGGATGGAACGTGTCAACACCCGAATTTTTAATCCCAGATGCCCGTTATGCCATACCTCGCAATCCCAGGATTACCATTTTTGCGAGACATAACGGATTGGATATCACAGTACATCATCCATTACAAACCATACATAAGGTCTTACACAAATAAGGATCTCATGATCCAGTCTTTAATACAACAAGCAGCGGAAATAAAAGATAAGCGTAGCAGTGGTGTCCATCTTCAGGGGCACAGGCAATGCTGACGAAGGCAGATAGTCCTAGTTATCATAGCCGTCCTGATGGCCATCCTCTTGATAGTCTCCTTCATAGTCTGGCCATGAGAATAGCCAGGGACAAAAGCCATGAGTACTCTTTAAGTACTCGCAAACTACCACTGACAACTATTATAATTCTAAGTTAAATTGCTAGATCTAAGTTTAATTATAAAGTTAAGTTTTAAACCTAAGATGAGTTTAGAAGCAAAGAAAGATAAAGTAAAGTTCTAGAATCACTTAAGTTGGGAAGCTAATGTCATAAACACAACCCTGTTGTGGTCAAGTCAAGATTCATCATTCATTTCAAATTATTTGGAAAACATCTGACAACGAAAAAGTATGGCCATTCCAACTGTCCATAACCGCGGATGCGGCTATTCGAATAGTTTGACACTCTGCAGAGGTGGTACACTTTCACCACAAGATTCGATACATCTGTCAGGGATAACCCTGAATCATCATACTTAGTATGCAGATAATCAAACATAACCTTTCCTTTACACACCCTAGTATAAGCACCTCTCCTATGAGCATGGCCTCCCAACCATGACCATCAGTCATCTTGGGCACTGCATAGGTGGACATCATGAGAGGTAGCCTCAGCTCAAACCTCTCCCGCGAGGCAACTAATACTAATGCATATAAATTTCCAGCTAAGCCTTACCCAATTCAGGTAATGTGGTTGTACGGTAAATTTGGAATGGTATCGCATCCGAATCCAACCATCAGTTTTATAAAAGGGTTAAGGCTCATGCCTCAACATTTTCAGCATCATCAACCATTTGTGTTTCTCAACACATGTCAAAACATCTCAATAGAATGACTCATCATTCCAAGGTTTTCATAATTCATTTTCACCAAGTGTTCCCATCTAGAGTGACTCAAGTTTTTGATCTACTCTAAAATACTAAGTTAAGAGTGTTCACTAAGGTGGAAGTGATGGGTTCAATCTCATGCCATAGAATGACATCTAAAGGTTTCTAAATAGGTCAAGTTTTATACTTTTTATGCTACCTTCAGAACAAGTATGCTCAAGGCATCTTTGCTAAACCATGTATTTTGATCCTAGCTTGCTAAGCACTAAACTTGCAAGTGTTAGCTTGCAGTGTTAATGGTGGCTTGCCTTGGTTGGTGCAGTGGTTGAAGTTTTCTTCTTCTTCTTCTTGGTAGAACTCCTCCTCCTCGTAAGCTTGGTCGGTACTATCTTCTATAAATACATACGGAGTACACAATCACCAAACAATACTTAACTAGGCTAGATAGCATTCTAAGACACACAATTGATGATCTATTATCATCACAAGCATCACAAGTTTAATTCAATAGTTTCATCCTTTTTATTTTAGAAAAGTAATTTCTACTCATTGGAAAATTAACTAAGATTTAATATTCACCACTTAAAATATGGGATCATGTGGACACATGTCATCACCACATATTCTAACATGTGGGAATGTAATTTAAGGGTTGGATCATAACTATTTTGGTTTAAGTTCATTATTTAATGATTTAAAGTGACTAGAAATGCCTATATAGCACTATTTTGGTACTAGTCCAAATTCACTGCATGTAAATCCTAATATTATTACATATTCAGATAGGTATGGTGAAATGTGATTTTTGAGAGTTGGAATCAACTCAAAAGCTAACTTGGTTGATTTTATAAAAATATTGTAAGGTGCAAATGCTTCTGTTTTGTTATTTTTATTAGGAGAGATCTATAACTCTAATTGAATTAAATCCAATGCGCTTGGATAGATCATCTCAATACCTTTCAGACAAAATTGGTTTCATGCAATTTGGATTTATAAAACTCCTAGAATTGAATTTTAAACTAGTGGACAGAAACTAGATTCAACTTAAAAAGAAAAATCCAGATTTGAACGGTTGGGCTAGCGCGGGAAAGAACTTGGGCCGGCCCAGTGGCGCTCCGCGGTGCGGGGCTCAGCTGACAGGGGGGTCCCGCTTGTCAGTGGGTCTTAACACGCGAAACGGTACGCGCGCTGTGGGTCGTAGGATTAGAAAGGGGATCTACGGCTGAGGGTCGTTGTCGACGACGAACAGGTCGCCGGCGAGCTCGAACCCTAGCGGCTCGGTGGGGGTCTGCTGGGGACGTACCAGGGCTCCAGCGGGGTAGGCGAGGCGCGGTTGCGGTGGAGCTTGGGGTGCCCTAAATCGCAGGCGCCCTTCTCCTCCTGCTGCGGCTGCTCCGGCTCCAATTCCGGCGAGGCAAGGCTCGCTTGGCTCCGGCGAGAGGGGTGAAAGGATCAGTGAGAGGTGGGGAGTGAATGGATGTGGAGAAATGGTGCGAGGCAGGCCGGTTTATACAGGCCCGACGGTGAGACCGAAGGGTATGGGCAGGCGACTCCGACGACACGGCTACGGGCGGCTAGCGGCATGGCGGAGGATGGCGATCGACAGGTGGTCTCCTGGCGGTGCTCTAGGAAGTGAATGCGGGCGTAGGGGCGGTGGCATGCGGTCTGGGCGAGCTGGCGCTCTGAGCGGCAGAGGCGGCGGTGTCCACGGCGAGCGGTGGCTGGGGTGAGTTGGGCGGCCAGCGGGGGTGTCTAGGGTGTTCCCCAGGTCATGGCAGAGCGCTGGGTGCGGGCTGCGGCCAAGGGTCGGTCTGTGCACGCGGGGATAGAGCGTGCTCTGCGGGCGGCATCGGCATGGTCGACCAGCTCCAGGCGCGGCGGTTCCTGGCCGCTCTGCTCTCTGTCTCTGGCCTAGGGCTGGTTGGACGGTGGAGGTGGACCACTGGCGACGTGCTAGACATGGCGAGAGAGGCTGGAGAGGTCTGCTGCTACGAGTGCACGGTCGGCCGGCGAGGAGTGGCTCGGCATGGCAATGCAGTGCAGCTAGGAGGTAGGGGATGTGCTGGTGTGGGTCTGGTTGGGCTTGAGGGAGACAAAGATGATCAAAGCACTTCAAATTTGCTAGACAAGATCAGTCCAAAATAGTAATAGTTAGGCCACTTTGATCTTGCCAGCAAGGTGTTTGACAAAATGGCCGAAAGAGAAAAACTTTTGAATTTTGATTTCAATTTTTTTGGATATTCTCCACTAGTGCTAGGTAGTCTCTGGTTGCAAGGGTTTTGAAAGTGGGGCTTGTTTGAATGGTTTTTGAAAAAGTGGGATCTTCCCATATGAACTAGATTCAATTTTGAACTATCATTTAAAATTAGCATTTGAAAGATTTTTGCAGATCACAAGGTGGGCCTTGGTACCTCATTATGTGTACTAGCAAGGGGTGCAAAGATCATGAATTGTTTCTGTTAAGAAATGAGTGCTAGGAACACTCAAAGTAGTGTAGGGAATTAAAATGGCCAAAATGACCATTCCTCCTTTTTAATTCTTTTTTATTTGATTTTCTTTGCTAAAAGTTTGGGAATGATGTAGATGATGTTTAAATTACCTAGGAAACATTTTACAAGCATTGGATCACTTAAACCAGGCACTTCAATTCAACTCCTATCTTAAATGCACACACATATGAATGCTTTCATTTTTAATTTGGAAAAGTTTTTGTTAACCCTATTTTTGGATGATTTGATCTTGATAAGCTTGGATTAAAGTTTTGGGATGTTACAAACCTTCCCCCCTTAAACAAAATCTTGTCCCGAGATTTACAAAGAAAACTAGGAACTAAAGAGATCTGGGAACTCTGTCCTAATGTACTCTTCTCGCTCCCAAGTAGCTTCCTCCTCGGTATGGTTGCTCCATTGAATCTTGAGAAACTTTATGCTCCTGGTCCTGGTGGTTCTGTAGGATTCTTCTAAGATACGGATGGGCACTTCCCAATAGATCGGGTCATTGTTGATTTCCACGGCTCTGTGATCGATGTTCTTGAAAACTTCAGTCTTCTCAGGCAGTTCCAAACATTTACGAAGTAACGAGATATGGAACACATTGTGGATGGTTGACATCTCTTCCGGCAGTTCTAGTTGATACGATACTTCTCCTCGGCAGTTCAGAATCTTGAAAGGTTCGATATATCTGGGGGCTAACTTTCCCTTCAGACTAAAGCGTTGAGTTCCCTTTAATGGTGAAACTTTGAGATATACAAAATCTCCGACATCGAAAGTCAGGTCTCTCCTTCTTTTGTCAGCATAACTCTTCTATCTGGATTGGGCGGTCTTGAGGTGCTCGTGGACTTTGTGAACTTTCTCTTCTGCTTCTCGGAGAATGTCGGGTCCGAAGATCTGACTCTCTCCTACTTGCGACCAGTTTAAAGGGGTATGACACTTTCTTCCGTATAGGAATTCAAATGGTGCCATTTGCAAACTAGCTTGATAACTGTTGTTATATGAGAATTCTGCGAAAGGCAGGCAGTCTTCCCATTTTGATCCGTATTCCAACACACAAGCTCTAAGCATATCCTCTAGGATCTGGTTGACTCTCTCAGTCTGTCCATCTGTTTGTGGGTGATAAGCGGTACTGAAGTTCAACTTGGTTCCTAATCCTTCTTGGACTTTCTGCCAAAATCTTGAGGTAAACTGGGTTCCTCGATCTGATACGATGGTCTTGGGGGTTCCATGCAGACTAACAATCCTAGCAATATACAGCTCTGCTAACTTTGCACTCTGGTAGGTTGTCTTGACAGGTATGAAGTGAGCTACCTTGGACAGTCTATCAACTATGACCCAGATTGAGTCATTTCCCCTACTAGAAGTAGGTAAACCGGTGATAAAGTCCATTCTGACAGAATCCCATTTCCATTCCGGAATCTGCAATGGTTGCAACAGTCCTGCAGGTCTCTAATGCTCTGCTTTGACTCTTTGACAAATGTCACACTTGGCGATGTAGCTTCCGATCTCTCTCTTCATCTTGTGCCACCAAAATTGCTCTTTCAAATCCTAATACCTCTTTGTTCCTCCGGGGTGGATAGAATAAAGAGTATCATGAGCTTCCTTCATGATAATTTCCTTCAGCTCCGAATCTGCTGGCACACAGATACGTCCTTTGTACCACAGTACTCCTCTTCGTCTTCCGTGAATCCATGTACATTTCCTGTACCAATACGACGTTTGATTCCGTCGATACTTTCATTCCCCTTCTGGGCTTCCTTGATTTGGCTAATCAAAGTGGGTTGAAGTTCAATGCTAGCTAAGAATCCTTTGCTAACTAACTCAGTCCTGAACTGCTCCAACTCCTCATACAAACTTGGTTGCTTCTCCTTGATCATGGTGTTAAGCCTACACGGCAATCTGCTAAGAGCATCCGCTACCACGTTGGCTTTGCCGGGGTGATAGTGAATGTCAAGGTCATAATCCTTGATTAACTCTATCCATATTCTTTGCCTCATATTTAGTTCCTTCTGAGTGAATATATACTTCAAGCTCTTGTGATCTGAGTAAATCTCACAGCGATTACCCATCAAATAATGACACCATGTCTTCAATGCTAGAACCACAGCTGTTAGCACAAGATCATGGGTCGGATAGTTCTGCTCATGATGCTTCAGTTGTCGAGACAGATACGCGATAACTTTGCCTTCTTGCATCAATACACATCCTAGACCAATCTTTGATGCGTCACAATACACATCAAACGGCTTCTTGATGTCTGGCATGACCAATATTGGGGCTGATATCAATCTCTTCTTCAGCTCTTGGAAACTGGCTTCACACTTGTCTGCCCATTCAAACTTCTTGTCCTTCTTCAACAATTTGGTCATGGGTCGGGCGATGCTCGAGAATCCTTCTACGAACTTGCGGTAATAGCCCGCTAATCCGAGAAATGCACGGACTTGGGTTTGAGTGGTTGGGGCTTCCCATTCTTCGACATCTTTGATCTTGGCGGGATCAACAGAGACTCCTCCGGCAGACACAGTATGTCCTAGGAATCCTACTTCCTTTAGCCAAAACTCACACTTGCTGAACTTGGCATATAACCGATGCTCTCTCAGGGTTTCTAGGATGATTCTCAGATGTTGCTCATGCTCTTCTTCTGACTTGGAGTAGATAAGGATGTCGTCGATGAACACAACTACAAACTTATCTAGGAAATTCATAAAGATCTTATTCATGAGATTCATGAAATAAGCAGGGGCATTGGTTAATCCAAAAGACATAACCATATACTTGTATAAACCATAGCGAGTAGTAAAGGCGGTCTTCGGAATATCCGTTGCACGAATCTTAAGTTGGTGATAACCAGTCCTAAGATCAATCTTTGAGAATACCTGGGCTCCAGTCAACTGATCAAATAGATCCTCTATCTTTGGCAAAGGGTACTTGTTCTTGATGGTGGCGTCATTCAACTTTCTGTAATCTGTACACAGACGGTTGCCTCCATCTTTCTTGTCGACGAATAACACTGGTGATCTCCATGGCGATGCGCTTGGCTGAATCAAGCCTTTTGCTAACATGGCATCCAACTGCTTCTTCAGTTCTACTAACTCTAAGGGGTTCATGCTATAGGGTCTCTGGGATATGGGTCCGGTTCCGGGGATTAGTTCGATAATGAACTCAATATCCCTATCCGGGGGCATACCTGGCAATTCATCTGGGAATACGTCGGGGTATTCACAGACTACTCTGACTTGGTCTATGGTGGGCAGGGCTACACTCTTGTTGCACTTGAATTGACGGGGTAAGGTTTCAGAGATATGCTCTACTGTTACTCCAGAACTACTGGTCATGGTGATGGCTTTCTTAGCACAGTCTATCAATCCTTTATGTCTTGACATCCAGTCCATACCTAGTACTACTTCCAATCCTTTGGTTCCAAGTACAATTAGGTTGGCATAAAAATCCATCCCACGTATTCTGATAGGTACAGCTTTGCAAATTTTTCTAGCTTTGGTAGTTGAACCGGAGATTTGAACTATCATGACATGCTTCAGGTTGGTTGGGTGAATCTTACTAGTGCATGCACATTCTTCGGTGACAAATGAATGCGATGCTCCAGAATCAAACAATACTCTTGCTAAAACCGAGTTGACAGAAAACATACCCAACACTACATATGGCGCTTCCTAGGCTTCTTCTGCGTTCATGTGGAAGAGACGACCGTTCCGGTTGTGAGGGTTCCCTGGGGAAAATCTCCTTCCTGGTTGAACACGACGCTACTGCTGAGCTGGGGCATTCACAGGGGCATTGGCGGTAGTCTTCTTGGGACACTCATTAGAGTAGTGACCCTTCACTCCACACTCGAAACAAGTGATCTAGGACTTGTCCTTGACTGCGACAGGCACAGAATTGCTGCCAGTTCTGGGTGCAGTGTTGTCGTTGTTGTTGCTCTTGGGAGGGGCACGGTTGAAATGGTTGGCATTGCTGGAGTCGTGATTGTTTCCTACGGACTTCACATTGCCTCCGCTACGGTTGGGGTAGCTTGGGCGAGAATTTGGGGGCCGGTTGTTCCTTGGTACATATCCTGGTGAAGGGTTGGGATGTTACTTCTGGTGACTGTTGGATCCTGATTGCTGCATCATACGATGTTTGCGATTGTCGTTTGCCTGGTTAATCTTCCCTTCCATCTGAATGGCAGAGTCGACTAGTTCTTCGAGATCTTGGAAGCGGATATTGACGAGGACAGTCTGCATCTCATAATGCAGTCCGTTCAAGAATCTCTCCTTCTTCTTGGCCTCTATGTTGATCTCATCAGGTGCATATCTGGCAAGTGACAGGAATCTATCACGGTACTCCACCACAGTCATTCTTCCTTGCTTCAATTCGCGGAATTCATCTCTCATTCTGTTGACTAGTCCCTGCGGCACGTGGGTGCGGCTGAACTTGACTTTGAATGCTTCCCATGTCATAACCTGACCATGGTTCATATTGCGGATGCTACTCCACCAGGCTCTTGCATCTCCCGCCAGATAGTGGGTGGCGAAGAGAACTTTCTCATTTTCATCAACTCCTGCAACTTCAAGGTTGTTTTCCATCGTCTGTAACCAGTCGTCAACATCTAATTGGTTTTCAGATTGGTTGCAGATTGGGGGATTGGTATTCTGAATTTTTTTGAGTTTGGATCTATGGTGATCCTGATTTCCATGTCCTTGGTTGTTGAGAGCCATCTGGGCGATCTGCTGCAATGTTTCTAAGTTGGCTTGGTGCTCGACCCTGCTTGCTTCATGGTCTGCGATGAGATTCTGCAAGATCTGCAGCATTGGGTCCTACGACGAGTTGCTCCCTCCTTGGTTTCCACGAGTCATCTGAAGATTGAGATAGATATAGGGGTAAGAGGGAAATTCTAAGGTTCATGGTTTTGGGTTTTCAAAGCTAAAACTTTGAGTTAGACTCAGGTTTTTCAACTAACTTTATTTTCATTCATGCAAGCAATCACACGATACAACACACACCACAACAAACAAAGGAAAGCAGATGGTTTGAATAACCATTCTGCAAGCTACGATATAGTGGGACCGATACAACTCATGCTACGACAGTGCTCTAGTGCATCTACTCATCGTCGATGAAGTCGGAGTCCTCATCATCAGTGTAGAAGTCCACAACATCCTCCTCCAGAAAGTCATCATCGTTGCTGAGGTAAGAATCCATGTCTCCCTGGATGTCTTCACCCTCATCTTCTTCTTCCTTGGCGGCAAGCTGAGCTTCCTGCTCCTTGATGGTCTTCTCGAGGTTGGCCACCTTCTTGCGAAGACGGGCGATGGTGCGATCCTTCTTTGCACGCTGGCGGCGAAGAGACTGGCGATCTTAGACGAGCAGTGCGAAAGTCTGGGCCTTCTGGTCGGCAATGGCACGGTTCTGGTTGGCTAACTCCCGGGCATTGTCCAGTTCCTGCTGTCTGTCATGCAGCAAGAAGTCAAGGTTCTCCACTTGACGCCTCAATTCTGGGTGACTTGGCATCTCCATCGGCATTCCCATGAAATCACGTCTTGCATAGTGGGCAAAACGGGTTCCTTGGATCTTGTTGACGCTGAGGGCACATAGACGTGCGAGAGCTTCATGCATTGCCCTGGCTAATCCATTTAGCCAGTTGTTCTCTCTCACGGAGAACTGAATTCTCCCAGAAGTTGGTGCTTCGATGCTTCCTCTAAGATCTGCGGTGACTAGCCACTGTAGGTCTCCTCCTGGGGGTCCTGGAAGTTGAGCTCCAAGAAACTTCGAATGTGGGAGTCCTAGTAACTCCGACAGTGAATCCAGATCCCTCTCGAAGATCAGCTGACCTCCGTTTCTCAACTGGTAGAACTTGCTGAACTGAGTCTCCATCTACAAGAATTAAGGATGAGGAAATTAGTGAGGTGATCAAGTGTGTCAAGTTTTAAGTAGTAATGTAAGAATTTTTAGGATAATGAATTTTTGAGAAAGAATGAGTTCACAAGGGTAAGAGAGGAAATAGTTTTTCATAAATACTCACTTTGGTTTTGAAGCTAAGTTTTTGGTTTAGACGTCCATTCTAACTAGGGTCTCCTATGGTCAGGATGGCTCTGATACCAACTTGTCAACACCCGGATTTTTAATCCCAGATGCCCGTTATGCCATACCTCGCAATCCTAGGATTACCATTTTTGCGAGACATAACAGATTGGATATCACAGTACATCATCCATTACAAACCATACGTAAGGTCTTACACAAATAAGGATCTCATGATCCAGTCTTTAATACAACAAGTAGCGGAAACAAAAGATAAGTGTAGCAATGGTGTCCATCTTCAGGGGCACAGGCAATGCTGACGAAGGCAGATAGTCCTAGTTATCATAGTCGTCCTGATGGCCATCCTCTTGATAGTCTCCTTCATAGTCTGGCCATGAGAATAGCCAGGGAAAAAAGCCATGAGTACTCTTTAAGTACTCACAAACTACCACTGACAAGTATTATAATTCTAAGTTAAATTGCTAAATCTAAGTTTAATTATAAAGTTAAGTTTGAAACCTAAGATGAGTTTAGAAGCAAAGAAAGATAAAGTAAAGTTCTAGAATCACTTAAGTTGGGAAGCTAATGTCATAAACACAACCCTGTTGTGGTCAAGTCAAGATTCATCATTCATTTCAAATTATTTGGAAAACATCTGACAACGAAACAGTATGGCCATTCCAACTGTCCATAACCGCAGACGTGGCTATTCGAATAGTTTGACACTCTGCAGAGGTAGTAGACTTTCACCACAAGATTCCATACATCTGTCAGGGATAACCCTGAATCATCATACTTAGTATGTAGATAATCAAACATAACCTTTCCTTTACACACCCTAGTATAAGCACCTCTCCTATGAGCATGGCCTCCCAACCATGACCATCAGTCATCTTGGGCACTGCATAGGTGGACATCATGAGAGGTAGCCTCAGCTCAAACCTCTCTCGCGAGGCAACTAATACTAATGGATATAAATTTCCAGCTAAGCCTTGCCCAATTCAGGTAATGTGGTTGTACGGTAAATTTGGAATGGTATCGCATTCGAATCCAACCATCAGTTTTATAAAAGGGTTAAGGCTCATGCCTCAACATTTTCAGCATCATCAACCATTTGTGTTTCTCAACACATGTCAAAACATCTCAATAGAATGACTCATCATTCCAAGGTTTTCATAATTCATTTTCACCAAGTGTTCCCATCTAGAGTGACTCAAGTTTTTGATCTACTCTAAAATACTAAGTTAAGAGTGTTCACTAAGGTGGAAGTGATGGGTTCAATCTCATGCCATAGAATGACATCTAAAGGTTTCTAAATAGGTCAAGTTTTATACTTTTTATGCTACCTTCAGAACAAGTAAAGAACTTGGTGTAAACTAAGGGAGGTAAAAACTTGTAAACAAAGACTTGAGGTAACTACTAGTTAAAAAGGGGTGTGATCAAAGCATGCTCAAGGCATCTTTGCTAAACCATCTATTTTTATCCTAGCTCGCTAAGCACTAAACTTGCAAGTGTTAGCTTGCACTGTTAATGGTGGCTTGCCTTGGTTGGTGCAGTGGTTGAAGTTTTCTTCTTCTTCTTGGTAGAACTCCTCCTCCTCATAAGCTTTATCGGTACTATCTTCTATAAATACATACGGAGTACACAATCACCAAACAATACTTAACTATGCTAGATAGCATTCTAAGACACACAATTGATGATCTATTATCATCACAAGCATCACAAGTTTAATTCAATAGTTTCATCCTTTTTATTTTAGAAAAGTAATTTCTACTCATTGAAAAATTAACTAAGATTTAATATTCACCACTTAAAATATGGGATCATGTGGACACATGTCATCACCACATATTCTAACATGTGGGAATGTAATTTAAGGGTTGGATCATAACTATTTTGGTTTAAGTTCATTATTTAATGATTTAAAGTGACTAGAAATGCCTATATAGCACTATTTTGGTACTAGTCCAAATTCACTGCATGTAAATCCTAATATTATTACATATTCAGATAGGTATGGTGAAATGTGATTTTTGAGAGTTGGAATCAACTCAAAAGCTAACTTGGTTGATTTTATAAAAATATTGTAAGGTGCAAATGCTTCTGTTTTGTTATTTTTATTAGGAGAGATCTATAACTCTAATTGAATTAAATCCAATGCGCTTGGATAGATCATCTCAATACCTTTCAGACAAAATTGGTTTCATGCAATTTGGATTTATAAAACTCCTAGAATTGAATTTTAAACTAGTGGACAGAAACTAGATTCAACTTAAAAAGAAAAATCCAGATTTAAACGGTTGGGCTAGTGCGGGAAAGAACTTGGGCCAGCACAGTGGCGCTCCGCGGTGCGGGGCTCAGCTGACAGGGGGTCCCGCTTGTCAGTGGGTCTTAACACGCAAAACGGTACGCGCGCTGTGGGCCGTAGGATTAGAAAGGGGATCTACGGCTGAGGGTCGTTGTCGACGACGAACAGATCGCCGGCGAGCTCGAACCCTAGCGGCTCGGTGGGGGTCTGTTAGGGACGTACCAGGGCTCCAGCGGGGTAGGCGAGGTGGGCAAATGAACTGGAAGACGACGGCGAGGCGAGGCGCGGTTGCGGCGGAGCTTGGGGTGCCCTAAATCGCAGGCGCCCTTCTCCTCCTGCTGCGGCTGCTCCGGCTCCAATTCCGGCGAGGCAAGGCTCGCTTGGCTTCGTCGAGAGGGGTGAAAGGATCAGTGAGAGGTGGGGAGTGAGTGGATGTGGAGAAATGGTGCGAGGGAGGCCGGTTTATATAGGCCCGACGGTGAGACCGAAGGGTATGGGCAGGCGACTCCGGTGACACGGCTACGGGCGGCTAGCGGCATGGCGGAGGATGGCGATCGACAGGTGGTCTCCTGGCGGTGCTCTAGGAAGTGAATGCGAGCGTAAGGGCGGTGGCATGCGGTCTAGGCGAGCTGGCGCTCTGAGCGGCAGAGGCAGCGGTGTCCACGACGAGCGGTGGCTGGGGTGAGTTGGGCGGCCAGCGGGGGTGTCTGGGGTGTTCCCCAGGTCATGGCGGAGCGGTGGGCACGGGCTGCGGCCAAGAGGCGGTCTGTTCACACGGGTACAGAGCGTGCTCTGCGGGCGGCATCGGCATGGTCGACCAGCCCCAGGCGCGGCAGTTCCTGGCCGCTCTTCTCTCTGTCTCTGGCCTGGGGCTAGTTGGACGGATGTGCTGGTGTGGGTCTGGTTGGGCTTGAGGGAGACAAAGATGATCAAAGCACTTCAAATTTGCTAGACAAGATCAGTCCAAAACAGTAATAGTTAGGCCACTTTGATCTTGCCAGCAAGGTGTTTGACAAAATGGCCGAAAGAGAAAAACTTTTGAATTTTGATTTCAAATTTTTTGGGTGTTCTCCACTAGTGCTAGGTAGTCTCTGGTTGCAAGGGTTTTGAAATTGGAGCGTGTTTGAATGGTTTTTGAAAAAGTGGGATCTTCCCATATGAACTAGATTCAATTTTGAACTATCATTTAAAATTAGCATTTGAAAGATTTTTGCAGATCACAAGGTGGGCCTTGGTACCTCATTATGTGTACTAGCAAGGGGTGCAAAGATCATGAATTGTTTCTGTTAAGAAATGAGTGCTAGGAACACTCAAAGTAGTGTAGGGGATTAAAATGGCCAAAATGACCATTCCTCCTTTTTAATTCTTTTTGATTTGATTTTCTTTGGTAAAAGTTTGGGAATGATGTAGATGATGTTTAAATCACCTAGGAAACATTTTACAAGCATTGGATCACTTAAACCAGGCACTTCAATTCAACTCCTATCTTAAATGCACACACATATGAATGCTTTCATTTTTAATTTGAAAAAGTTTTTGTTAACCCTATTTTTGGATGATTTGATCTTGATAAGTTTGGATTAAAGTTTTGGGATGTTACAGAACACTCGTCCAACCTAACCGTATCTAGGTGATTAAGACCCACCATTCGTTCAGATGCCGCCTTCATCACGTGTGAGCAAGGGAGATGGTACAATGTCGGCCTCTCGCAGGAGCAGTAACCATTGCGTAGCCATACCTTATAGGACAGTCCGCCATGTTGCACACCTCCCCTTGTGCTACCTCCATGCTTATTCACTTGGTAAATCAGTTCTTGGTTGTCAAAACATTGAACCGTTTGTGTATCACCTTTCTTTGATTGATATTCCAACCAATTATCAACCAATGGTGGGTACTCATACTTCTTTTTTTTCTTGTTATCCCCAACGATTTGCTTATCTGTTTCATCACTATACTTTAGAAAGTATTCATTCAACTTCTGAAATGTGTACTCTGCTATGGCAGTCATGGGCAATTGACGTACACCTTTAAGTACTTTGTTGAAGCATTCTGCCATGTTGCTGGTGGAGTCACCGTATCTCTTGCCGCCATAATCATAAGCCCTTGCCCACTTTGTCCTTTCATTAAGGTTCCTTCTGAGAAACTCTTTTCCACCATCATTTGTGAGACAATACAATCTATCATATAATTTTTGAAAATGCCGAGCGGTGAAGGCAAGACAACAATCTTTTAGATCGTCAGCATGCTCCTTGTTGCCACATGCTCTATAGAAGTTGGACACGAAATGCCTCATGCACCATCGATGGTGGATACGAGCACACCCGGGAATGTCCTTCTCGACTGCGTTGAGTATTCCTTGATGGCGATCCAAGATTATGCAAACCTCTCTATCAAGTTCTATAACCTTGGTCCTCAATATATGGAAAAACCACTCCCAGTTGTCGTTGTTCTCCACCAAAATCAAGGCAAAAGCCAAAGGCAAAACCCGGTTGTCTGCGTCGTGGCATATGGCAGTCAATAGTGTGCCCTTAAACTTGCTGGTCAAAAATGTGACATCCACGGACATAACAGGCCGACAATGCTTGAATCCCCTAATGCATGGTCCGAATGTCCAAAATGCATGGCCAAATACTCGGACAGTGGCACCATTGTACAACCTAGTCACCGACCCAAGTGGCTCCACCACATGATACATTCCTGGGTTCCTTGCGGCCATCGCTCCTAACAACCTAGGGAGGCGGTTGTATGCTTCTTCCCAATCACCATACAACATCTTAAATACGGCTTGTTGGGCCTTCCACGCCTTACCATACTTCACTTTATAACTGAATATTTCTTTAACCAAATCTATGAAACCCTTAATAGTATATGTTGGGAGAGACCTTATGCTATTTGCAACTCTATACGCGATGAAATCGGAGGTTAGCTGACGATGGTCATCCTTGACAACTTTGCCATCTTTGATAAACTTGTCATCACACATATGAATGGACTGACAACTTACAATGGTCCATTGTGGCCCGCCCCTCAATGGTCATGCACGCACAACCCATGGACATCCTTGCTTCTCACACTTGACTGTGTAACGCACCTTAGTGTCTGAGTGAGCCACCTTGTACGGTCAGTGGTACTTCATCGCGTAGTCCTTGATCCATATCTGAAATTCCAACAAGCTATCAAACTTCACCCCAGGATTTATCCCGTACTTTTTCGGCTTCAAGTCCTTTTTAGAAGGTGCTCGTGGCTCGAGCACTCGACTAATTCCACCGTCAACTTGGGCCTCATCCGCAAGGCTAACATCACGGAACAATGAAGGCCAATGATCACGACCTACTACCTTTTTATGAGCTTCGGCGAATTTAACCGTTAGACCATCCTCATCCACATCTTCATTCGGTCCTTCATCCTCGGAGTCCAATGCGTGACACCGCAAATAAGGGAGATCATGGTCCATGTCCTCCTCATCGCAATTTGCCTCCACATCTCCTACTTCATTGTCACGAAGGCCATGCTCTACTTCATCATCCTCAAGGTCATCATCCTCCATTTGGGTTGCTTCATAATTCTCATTGCAGACGGGACTCATGGGAGGTTGGCTCATTGTTGTGTCACCGTAGGTTGGCTCTACGCGGACCGGGCTCAAGGGAGGTTGGCTCTTTGTTGTCTCATACACATGTGGCTCACCTTGAGCCGGGCTCATGGAAGCATGCCAGTTCAAGTCAATTTGCAACCGAGCCCCAACCTTTCTTGTGGCAAATATCTCAAGTGACTTATCTTCGGATTCCGCAACCATCTCCTTATATGCACTCCAATTCAACTCGGAGTTGATAGGCATTATCTTCAATCTATTGTGATGGCCAAACCCGGCATTATACCTTCTAACCAACCCATACGTATCACTAGGATCCATCCATTTGAAACCATTCCTAACTCTTTCCACAATCTCGGCATAGGTAGGACTAGTGGCAAACACCATAACTACCTCCTCCGGGTCACACTCGGCATTGCCTTTCAAAAATGCGGCCTTATCCACATGATGAACATTAACGATTCTTGCCATCTAAAAAACATTGACAACAACTATTACACATCAAAGGGAATTATATTATCACAAACAACCATAGCAACCTACTAAAACAAGTCATACCACTTTGCTACTTCTAACATACAGATCCTATCCCTAAGCTACAAATCTAATTACTAGAAGCAACAACACCAACCCTAGGTAGGGTTAGGGTTTCAGAATTTTTGCCAAAAAATAACCAAATTGCATAGATCTATTTGGACCAAACCAAGGGGATCGGGAGAGATTACCTCTTGAGGCAAGGGGGAGTCAAAATCCATGGAGAAAAGCACAGATTTGAAGGGATTTGAGTAGGTGCAGAGCTGGGGGCGAGAGAGAGAGAGGGGCATGGTCGGGGACGAACAGGTGAGTGGTAGTGACTGGCAGCGGGCACTCGCGTCGTTCCCAGTTAAAGGGGCATGGCGTCCGTCGCAAAAACGTCATGCTAGATAGCATGGCGCCCCCCTAAAAGCGCCAAACATTAAAATCGGGCCCACGTGGTCCACGTTGACTGCCACGTCGGACGGGGCATGGCGTTTTTGGAAAGGGCGTTATGCTACCATGGCGCTTTCGGCGGGAGCGTCGTGCTACTGACCATGGCGCCTTCTGGTAAAGCGTCATGAAAAAGGTCAGATCGAGAATTCTTCGATAAAGTAGGTTATTTCGTGTGATCATTTTTTTAATTAGGTTATTTCTGTGATTTTTACCCCATCCCGACGGACCTATGCATAACTCGGAAATTACTAGGCTAGTAGCAGTAGACATATTTTGGTTGCACGTGCACGGAATCTTAGTTAAGGGTTCACTAAAACGAAGGATCATCACACAATAAGTGGCAAAATTTTAAATCCAACGTGTCCAATCAACAAGCAACATCCGGCAGAATATTCTTCTTATGGTGCGCACATCACGCATTATGTCTTTCGGATAAATAAAGAAAGACTAGGCAGGAAAAGTCGGTCTTATTGCAAACTATTTGTGCGCACATCACGCATTATGTCTTGGAATAAATAAAGAAAGACTAGGCGGGAAATGGAGGTGGAGCTCTCGTAATCGTAGCCACTCTGTCTTGAGAAGGGGATTTTTCACACTCCTTCCTGCAATCCTGCCTAGTCCCGTAGCAAGAATAGCTCACCAGGCAACAGAAGCAATCATGTTCGCACCCTTTCTGATAAAATCACAGCCCGCTTTGGAATATTAATCTTCTCGTTATCCATGTCACCGACTCGGCCTATAGAACAACAAACAAAACATTGCTATGCAGTTATTTGAGATTGATCAACAAAAAATCCGACAAGAAACGTCAATATACATCCTACCGGAGGAACTATAAATAAGTATTACGTGTGCATATACATGGACTGAACTTCTTGAGTTACCTTGCGCAAGCGTAGCCGCGCATACGAGATGTATAGACAGTACGGCTAGCGCAAAGATGCGAATCGTGTACTTGTCCATCCTCGTACGCAACACTACCTGATTGAAGCTTGTGTGATGGATGAGAAAATATTTGTTCTACTCCTGTAGAAGATCGATGATTTGCTATCGACTCGCACGAGCCCCTATACAAAGAGAGATTGAGAGAAGGGAGATCCGGTGCTATAAATCATCCCGCTGTGCTGTGCAGAAGAGATCAAGCAAATTCAGTTGGAATGATTTAGTATCTTTCCATAGTATGCACCTCATTAAGATCTGCGCCGATCCGCTCTCATGCAGAAAAGATCAATATCTTGTGAATAAAACTTGAGAGATTCACAGCACCAATTTTTTCTGCCTGTCTACTAATTTGTAACTCAGTGGACATAATTACATCAAGCTAGACACTCGTACAATCTACAATTTCTAATGAGCTACTTAGAGTAGAAGGAATGCGGAACCAATCCGAGTTTGTATTACACGACCGATGATAGAGTACAAATATACAACAGGAAGATATACAACACATACAAAGAACGTGGGCACGCACAAGTGCATGCGGTCCTATTGACTAGCTCTATCCCTAAGACTAGGAGCTATCGTTACAACATGTTATAACGGTATACAAATGTACTGTACGTGTCAACAAAGGTAAGTGGGAAATGGTTTAGCCAAACTTGATCTATGGTCCTCGTTTTGCAGTACTAGTAGCCCTCCCCGATGGAGTTGCTTGGGTGCTACTTCTTCGTGCCCCTGTCGGCACTGCAATAACAATAGGAAGAAAGGATGTAGAATAACTTAACAGCACATTCATCGCGGAAAAATGTTAACCACGGAATATCGAGAATCCGGATGCAAAACTTAGATAAATCTTACCTGAGGGTTTAGGAACAGGAGGATCCCTTGGTTTAGGCCGCAAGCCTGATGCTTTTGGGACTGTCGGCTTCTGAACTCGAGATACCGCTTTTGTCCTACATGAAGGGAAAAAAAGTAGAAGTCACCGACCACACCATGGAAAAAGTTCCCCTTAATGGAAACCAAATTAATAAGATGCCAAATGAATGAAACTATTATCTGAGACTAAGGAGAACTGGAAATACGCACAACCGCTCTTTCGTGGCGGCGCTGGAGGGTTTCTCTTGCCCTTGGTCCACGGCGCTGCTTACTGAACTGTCAGTTTCTGCACCGGTGGAATTGCCTCCATCAGATGCATCACTTAACCTTCCGTCCGAGTCAAGATCACCAAGACCAGAAACCTCAGGTTCGATGGAGAGCATGGACCCAGCTTCAGATTGCCTGTCACTGATGTCAGAGAAGTTATCAAGATCAGAAGCAGCTCCGCTGCCAGCACTTGGGACCTTTGCTAGTGATGTCATGCCCGGAGAAGACGAAGAATGCTTCAGTAGGGAACCAGCTTGTCTGTTGGACTTCACTTTGGAGGAGCTAGTGTTGAGTAGTTGCAGCTGTTCGATTTCATCATCCTTCTTCGAAATAGTATCTTGGAGCATCGAAAGCTGCGAGGTGAAACATTAATGTCAACAACTGTAACTATATTAAATTATGAAAATAATCTTGTGTCACATGATATACTGTTTTGAATTTTGCCGTCCCAGTATGACGTCCTTAATTTATTTGCACGCCTCAGTATTATCAAGATCATTAGATAGTTATATGCTACTAGGTTGCAATATCACTCTGTATTTGGTGGACTTAATACTGTGTATGTGCATGTGTTGGTATTGTGGGGAGTATCCGAGTATATTACCTGATCCATCAATTCTCTGACATCTTTGCCTTCTTTTCCCTCCTTATTGGCCCTTGCACCACCTAGTTCCACCCCAGACACTCGCTCCGCAAATTTAAGAGTACTTAAGGTCTCTGTATAAGATGTAACATCTGGGTTGACCTGCACAAACATTAGTGTCTTTGCATGTCCACCTGCATATGGAAGCTTTCCATGTCATGAATCTTTATACAACATGTAATCATGTGATGAAAATTAGTCTTTCAGTGAAGAAGAATACCTAGTGAAGTTTGTAAGACTTGTGTAAGCTTGCTATTTCTGTATGGTACATGGGCATTCTTCTGTGATAAAGAAAATATAACATCCCCAAGAGCAGCAAGAGATTTGTTGATGTGTTGTGCTTCTTTGAGCCTGTCTCCTGTAACCGCGGAGCGGTCCACCCTCTCACTTCCAGCAAGATCCACAAGGTGTAGAGCGCCACGTAAAGTGTTCCCAGTTTTTAGATCCTGGCCTCGGACATGAATGGTCACAACACTGCAAGATTACCCGCTAATAAGGAGGGTTTTTTCCCACTGAAAAAAGAGAAATGACACAATTGACCTACCTGTGAGATCTGCTGCTTCTCTCGTTTAAAGCTGTTGCACTCATGGCTCTATTGCCGTGCCCAGTTTGCATTAGCTCAATAACATGAGAAGTTGAGTGCACAGGACACATCGTTGCGTCAGGGACAGCAATTCCGTTGGGCTGGATGGTATTCTGAATCCCTATTGTGTGCAAGTTAAGAAAAATGGGGATGTTTAAGTCTGCAAAAAAAGCAATTGATTGAATTCCTACAGCCAAGACTATGACAGTACAATCCCATGAATACTGGGCACTGACTATGTTGTACCCAACTAAAGTTGCAACCATAAGTTAGTTGTTAGAATTTGGAGAAAACACACACAAGACACTATACCCAATTAAAGTCTCAACTAAATTTCTTGCTAATAAAATTGCTAGACATCCCAAATGCATAAAACAATGGCTAACTTAGAACATGAAGAAAACACGCACAAATACTATATCCAGTGGAAGCCTAAAGTAATGCAGTTTTGGACACAAAAAAGGATATTTCTTCTGCACACCACCAACAATAAGGAGATCACGGATTTGCTCATTGTAGATCTCAATCATTTGAACACTAAGTTCATACGTGATTGTATCTTGTCGATCATGGGAGATGTTGAAAAGGTCATTTAGTGCTCTATAATTGACGCCCCATTCCTTCTCAGTTGCCTTTTCAGGGCCCATCTAACAAATCAATAGAAACAAGATATTATAAGCATCGTCGACTCTAGAGAAATATTATTTGTTCTCCCATGCAAACAGAAAAAATGCTAAAGTTCGTGTTCTGAGAGTTTCATACCATAGTGTATGTTTTCCCTGATCCAGTTTGACCATATGCGAAAATGCAAACATTGTAGCCATCAAGAACTGATCTAATTAGAGGCTGAATGTCCTTGAAGACCATATCTGTTAAGGAAATATGGAGATAAGAAACCCAATGATGCTATCCAAAACTACATAAATGCATTGTTATATCATAAATCAGAACTCAAAGAAGGTAAGTTGCATAGATTTCATTGCTACGAGCACCTTGTGTAGTGGTAGGGCCAAAAACTTTGTTAAATGTGAAATTCTTGCTCCCTTCCTTCGGTTTTGTAGGGTTTGATAAAACAAGTTCACCATTTTCGCCAATATATTCAACTGAACTGGATTTCTCGTTCTCCCCAGGTTGAAAAGGTCTTATCCGACATAAGACTCTGATATTTCCTGCTCATTAATACTATGTTAAGCTAATATTGTACTACCTGAAGTTAATATAGATAACAAAGCAAAATGGACTGATGATTGTAGTACAAAAGTGGCACCTTTAAGTTCCTGGATTTCATTGAATAATTTCCTGTTTTCTGTAAGAGCTGCATGATATTTTTCTGCGGCATTGGTTACCACCTTAAGGTCTTGTCCTATATAAAATTTGGGATTTATTGATGAAAATTTGGTAAAAGATGATTCATAACTACTCACAGGGTTCATTCTTACCAAGACCAGCTAGTTCTTCAAGCCATCTTTTTTGACAATTTTGAATTTCATGCCTAACTGAAACAGAACATAGCCTCAAATCCTGATAAAACAAAACACTATTCACGTAACTGTAAAATTTAGGAACTCCCCAAGGAAAGTAAGAGAAGGGATTCATTTGACTAATACCTGAACGTTTTGTATTTGTAGACCCACAAATTGGTTGACCACTATTTCTTTCTGCTCCCAGAATTGGATTTTAGATTTCAGTACTACCTCAATTTCTCTTCTACTCTTAATAGAATCTTCTAACATGAGCTCTACTTTCTTTATCCTCTGTTCCAACTTCTCTTTTAGTTGGGAAGCTCTGGTCTCTAATTGCTGACTATGTGTCTCATGCACCCTTTTTACTGCTTCAAGCTCTTGCCTGAGTTGCAGAACTATACTAGCATTGTCTTCCTTATCAGCAAGAAGCCTAACTACATCCTTCTCCTTAGATTCTAACAGTTTGCAGGCTTCTTCCTTATCAGCAAGAAGCCTAACTACATAATTCTTCTTAGATTCCAACAGTTTGCAGGCTTCCTCATATGATGATCGTAATGCTTTCATTTCCAGGTTAACTTTCACAATTATGTTGTTACCATCCTCTTTTTCCTTCATCAGCCTAATAATTTCTTCATTCTCCTTAGTTGACCTGTCTTGTCTGAGTTGCAAAATTATACTGGCACTGTCTTCCTTGTCTGCAAGAAGCTTAACCATATCTTCGTTCTTAGATTCTAACAACTTGCAGTTCTCCTCATGTAACGATCTTAATGCTTCTAATTCCAGCTTAAGTTTCATAGTTGTATTGTTAGAATCCTCATTTTCCTTCATCAACCTAATTATGTCACTCTTCTCCTTAACTGATGTTTGTGCATCTTCGTCGGTTGATTGCTTCATGCTTTCAGATGTGCCCTTGTTCAAGTCAACCTTATCTTCCTTCTCCTTCATTAATAGAATTATATCTTCCTTCTCTTTCAGCAACCTAAGCATCTCTTCCTTCTCCTCTGTCAGCCTAACCATGATAGTGTTCTTCTCTGCAATCAACCTATCGCTACCATCATTTGTTGTTTGCCTTTTGTCCTTAATACTACCATCTTCCAATCTGGTCATATCTTCTCTCTCTATAGACCTAACTATATCTTCCTTCTCCTTCATCAGTTTAACCATCTCTTCCTTCTCCTTTGTCAATCGAACTATAGTATCATCCTTCTCCTTGAGTAACCTATCATTTCCTTCATAGGTTATTCTTTGTGCTTCTTCAACCATGACTTTTTTTAAGTCAACCATATCTTCCTTCGCCTTCAACAAACTAACCATATCTTCCTTCTCCTTCAATAACCTAACCATTTCTTGCTTCTCCTTCTTCAATCTAACTATACTATCATCCTTCTCCATAAGTAACCTATCTTTTCCTTCATCTGCTATTAGTTGTCTTTCTTCAACCTTGACATTTTTCAAGTCAACAATATCTTCCTTCTCTTTCAGTAATGTAACCATATCTTCCTTCTCCTTCAACAACCTAACCATATCTTCCTTCTCCTTCAGCAACCTAACCATATCTTCCTTTTCTGTCATCAATCTAATAACATCTTCTTGGCATTTCATCAGCTTAGCCATATCTTCCTCTGGTAGTTGTCCTTTGTCTTTTAGCTTATCTTTCTCCATCTGCATGATAAGAGTGGGCTTTCATAAAGAAACAGATCAACTAGCTACATTGATGCTAAAGCTATAGTCATTCAAGTGCATGAATTCTCATTATTTACAGATTGAACTACAAAGTCAACCATCCTCGCCGTCATTTTAAGCTTTGGTATAGAAATAAACAAATTGAGTGCAGCGGTTATTCTCAGTGTGTCAAGTATCTTGCAATTTAATGGAGACGAGAGGAGCTCTAAAGCTTATCCTTAACAATTTACTTGCACTATATAAAAATTCTAGCAAAAGCACTCAAAGAAGGTGCTAGAATTTACTTGTGTTTGCCCGCTTGCCCCACCTGCTAGTGCCTCTAGCACTCTTATCCTTGACTGATACTTCTCTTCGCGAGCTCTAATCAGGTTATTTTGCTGCACACAAGTAAGAGATCACAAAGGGACTACTCAATACAGAATAAATGTGAATAACTATTTGCTTACATTTCGTATATGCCCGGCCTGAGAAGACATACGCCGCTCAATTTCAACTATGACCTTCCTCAGCAAGCAAGCAATGCGCTACAATGAAATGTTTGCATTCATTTACACAAGGAAAGATATTAACACATACAGGAACAAGCCTCTTAAATATGGAAACAACAAACAAACTATATTGCTTCCTGAGGGGCCTACATAAGGTATCTGTCCATTCTTCCTCTCGATGCTCTCATCAACAATGCTGCTCACGACTCCCAAAAGTGACTGAGTGGGTGCATTCTGCAAAATGTGTTGGTTCGTCAAACACGATGAACGCCTCAAGTTGGCACTGGAGAACAAGATAATTTTTCTCTTTATTTTAGTTCTCATGAGAACTGGTTATCTATCTCATTTGAAGTGCAGTTTGCAGCATCATATTTTTTTTTTGCGAATAAGTTTGCAGCATTGTACTTACATCCAAGCTGGAGGATTTCATCAAGTCTGAAACTTTACAGCCAGGAAGATCAGGATACGCCCCTTGTTTCATCTGAAATACCCCCGACGGAGAATACAGATCGGCCCCTAATGAAGGACTGGACGGTTCTGAATAGGGAGATGGCAAAAGATGTTTCAACTGGCAATTCAAGGTATTATTCACAATTTCTCTGCAAGTACACAAACAAGACAGTTGTCACCTGACATAACTGGACTGGTGAGCACTCTTTGCAGCTTGGTCTCCATGTGCTTTCTGCTTCCTTCGCTATCGCTTCTGTTGAGGAAACTAAAGCCGCGTTCTTCGCCAATGCGTGCTCCGAACCGATCCCTGAGGGCAAGAATGCAGTTCACAACAGCTTCCATTTGACCCTGGATGGATGCATCGGCATCAATGTCGACCGATTTATCAGCGTGGCGGCGCAGGCCCCAAAAGAAGAGTTACTAGCAATAAACCAACCAACCCTCTCGAGGTCGAAGGCGCTGAAGGTGGGCACGCCCATCCGCTCGACGGCGGCGCGGAACCTGCCTACATTGTCTGTGGAGGAGTCGTCCAGCAGGGCGCCGGGGCAGATCTTCCTGAGGAGTGCGCAGAGCAGCCTGCCGCCGGAGAGCGCGGCGTGCAGGTCGTTTTCGGAGGCGTCGGACGGCGTCGGAAGAGGCACGTCCGGGAATACCCCGCGCAGCCACCCGACGGCCTCCGCGCGCCGCCTCGCTGCGCCTTAACCATCCAAGAATCGACCGATAAGCCAATCGAGAGAGCAGAAAAAGAAGACGAAATAACCAAGAACCAAGAAAGGTCGAGCGGGGAAGTGAGTTTACCTGGGTCTGACGCGGCATTGGGGGTGCGGATGGACATGGAAATCGAGGTGAAACGGAGCGGCGGAGACGGGCATGCGGTGGGTATAAGCCGCCCAGCATCGGGGGGACGGCGAGGAGAGGAGAGGGGCGGTGATGAGGTGAGGACGGGAGGGAATGGAGCGCGCGAGATGCATGGAGGCGCTAGCTACGCGGGCCTCGTGCTATTTTTAGGTGGCCGGCGTGGAGAGGGGAGAAAGAGGAGTGAGACGCGCGACGGCAAGAAGAAGACGACGAGTCTTGCTCTGCTCGCTTCCGCCCGGGCCGGGGCTAGTCGCCTAGTCTGGACTCTGGACTCAGGTCAGTCTGTCAGCCCAAGCAATTCAGGGTGCAGGTGGGACTGCCCGCGGTAGGCGGCCCGTATACGCTCGCATAGTCCCACATAATTTAAGTGGGTGTCTTACAGGAGCCCACGAAACTTATGCGGGTGTCCATTATCCCACGTATGCCCATGTATACCCGCAGACGCTTTACTACAATTATTGTTTGTATAATGTTTATAAAAATATTTTAGTACATAATACGATCAACATTTAGCACTTCAATGTATCAATTGTGTTTTCCACTTTCTAAGTGACTCGCCGTTCTTTCTACTAGACATAATATTTGCTTGATTGCGAAATTCCTACTCCTTTCGATTTAAATTAATATTCTCATATTTGGCTAGATTCGAATGTATCTAGGAATAAAATATGACTAGATATATTCGAATCTAGACAAATATGAAAATATTAATTTGGATCGAAGTAGCTTTTTTGATGTTTACTTGATCGTGGGTTTCCTACGAAAACCCACCATTTTTTCTTGTTTACTCGCGGGTGTCCCGCATAGCCTTTTATGTGGGCTTGGATAGTGGGCTCCGTGGACAGCCCACTCCCACCTGCACCCTACAAGCAATCACATAACCTCTGAGATGTCAACGGGATTTCATCCTGGGCCCGCTTTAAGCGGCGCTGTTTTTTTTTTCGTTTTTCTTTTTCATGTTTTTTATTTTTCACTGTTTCTTTTTGTTTTTCAAAATCGGATAGAAGTGTTCTAATAATATTCAACGTTTGAACAGATCTAAAATCTGAACATTTTTTTAGTTTTATCTGTTTGAAATCTGAAAACTTTTCAAACAAATAATTCAAAATCTGAACGAATTTCAATTTGAACATTTTTAAATTTGAACAATTTTTAAATTTGGACATCTTTAAATCTAAAAATTTTCAACTTTGATCAAATTTTGAACCTGGACCATTTTCAAATTTGAACAAATTTTTGATTTGTAAATATAAAAATGAATAAGTTTCAAAATTTGAACAAAATTCAAAATCGTAATTTTTTTATAAAGAAACCAAAAATGAAATCCAAAATAAAAAAAGTAAAAAGGAAACCAAAACAGAGAAAATCACGAGGCTCATACCGCGCAGTTGGATTTGCATTGCGCGATAACGACCGACCTGATGGGTGTATAGGATTTGCCAAGCGGGATATATTGATGCCCGCTCGCAGTTTTTCTTTGTGGTCCGCTCTCGATACGGTCTACATAAACATGTAATTTTTTTGTTTTCCTTATTTTCTTATTTTCTGTTTATTTTTTGAACTTTTTTTAAAATCTGAGCATTTTAAACCATAACATTTTCGAACATTAAATATTCTGAATATTTTCTTCAAAATATACATTTCTTTACAATGAATATTTTTCAAAACAGAACATTTCTTAAAATCGAACATTTTCATAGTCCTAACATTTTTCGAAAATGAATATCTTCAAAACAAAACATTTTTTAAAAAACATACAATTCTAAAATGAGAAAATTATAAAAAGTAAAGTAAAAAATAAAAAAATAAAAAATAAACAACAAAACCGAAGAAACCTAGTAAAAGTGGACAAACCGGGAAAAACTAGCGAATTACCCAAAATAACCAACGAACAAAACCATTCGAAACTGAACATAAATGGGCGGCCTAACACGGGTGCGTTGGGCGGAAAATAGGGTTCCCGGTACGCTGCCACACATCCACCAATGGAGGAGAAAAAAGCCCACCTCGTCCAACCTTTATTTTCCCTAGTTCGGTTCCCTCCACCCGTTTTTTCCAAAAATATATACCACATAAAACGTGATACCATGTTATCATTTCTCAATTTTAAATTTATAAGTGTCAGAAAATTTTGGTACAAATTTTTGGGAGTTCATAAATATTGAGGATATACTTTTCGGGTATCCTCACAGTCCTCACTGACCAGGGTGGCCCACTTCGGGTTAGAGCTTTGCTTCACGCGCGGCCCAGTCAGGGAGAAGAGACAGAGTCCAATCCGGCTACGGGAAGGCCTAGAAAACTTACCGACATAGGCCCATAGTGTTACTTGTAGTTCAAGATGTACTCTGTAAACGACTCTTAGTCGTAGCCGGATAGATCTCTCCTGTAAACCCTAAGACGGATATCTATATAAGCCGTTCTAGGGAGAGCCTTTAGGGCACCCCTTACAATCACAATCTTAACTCGCACAGACAACCCTTGTAACCCATATTCCGGCTCTACTGTATTACTGGATTGGTAGCAGGAGTAGGATCCGTCCAAAGCTGGCGGATTCGAACCTGGGTAAACTTGTGTGTTCACCATCCCGAAACACCGTACTTCTCACACCCCTCTTCCGCACGCCTCGAGGACCCCCTCATGGTGTACTTGTCATCAATCCGACGACAGTTGGCACCCACCGTGAGGCATGTGAGCTTCGGATCTATGTTCCGAGCGGAATCTGCAAGAATCGGAATCGGCGAGACCATCGTCGTCGGTCGCATCCTCTACGCTAGCGACGTCCCTCTCATCGTTCTCGACGAGACTTGGATTCCGGCTAGGGAAGCCATGACCACCTACACCATCATGTCTTTTGGTGAGATCGATGTTTACATCGGTTTTGCTGAACCTGCCCCACCCACCCCAGCGGTGATGATAGAGGTAGAAGAAACTTCTTGGTCCCCTTTGTCCGCGGAGGCGGCAGAGTTCCGGATATCAGAAAACCCTAAACCCACCCAACCCGCACCAGTTGTGGAGATAGTGGAGAAATCCGAGCCTGAAGCAGATCTGGCGGTCCAAGTTGAATCTGGAGTGGATCTCCCTAGAGAGATTAAATCCCAGATCGACCCACCCGCGGAAGTCGAAATCCAGGAGGAGCATAGTAGCAACGATGGTTCCGGCTCTGATGACGTCGGGACGGACAGGCCCTTCCTGAGATACACGCTAAGACGCATGATGATGCAAAACTCAGGCATAGATGAAATCCTCGAGACCATCAAACGTTTCGACGAAGCCTACTATGAAGACCGCAGTTATCTCAGGAGGAGCACATCGCACTTCGTCGGATACGTGGGATCCGGATCCGGCTCTGCCGATGCTGGAGACAACACCGACTTTGTGCTAGAGGCGATCGGAACAAACACCGACGTACTCGCATCCTCGGATGAGTCGATGACGTCAGCAGATTTCCAAAAGTTCTCCGTGGAATATGAAGAGGAGTATAACTCCAAAACTGCAAAGGAAGAAGAATCCATGGATGAAAGATCCGGGGAAAACTCTCCTAAAACGCAGGATGATATGGAAATCGGAGATAATCCCGAGGTCCAGATGTCCGAAAGTACCGATCAGAGCTTGACTCCGGGAAACAGACCCAAAGCCGTCTTTGCTACCGGCGCTGCCAAGAAGACAAAGAAGAAGAACAAGAAGAACAAAACCCCGGCGAAAGACCCTCCGGCAGAGGAGGTGATTGCCGAGGAATACGAGGAGGACTCGGATGGAGCACTTATCCCAGACGAGCCCAAAGAAGAATCAGTGGACGGACACGTGATCACTGGAGGTGCGCGTAAACTCATCGATGCTGCATTAACCACACCTATTCCTACAGCTGCGGAACTTACTGCTGAAGAGCTGGACGAGAGGGCCCATGCCCTAGAAGCGCGTCGCCAAGTACTCCTCGATGAAGCTAAAAACATTGAGGAAGAAAAGAAACGCATGGAAACTGCGGAGAAGTACAACTCCAGGCAACACCAGAAGACCAGGAAACGTCATACTCATGACGACCAATTCCCGCAGATTCACAAAGTCCTTTTTGGAGGAGAAATTAGGATGTCTCGACGCGACAACAACGGGGATTGGGTGTATCCAACGCCAGTACAGAACACCATTGCGGCTCGGGAAATCCTATCGGCTAATCCAGGCCCGGAGCAGATCCGGTTGGAAATCAAACTACTCAACAAAGGACTGGGGCAGCAAAAGGTCGCCCTGTTCGGGAGTCAAAAACTGGTCTCCGATTCTGACCAATGTCGCACAGATCCGGCATGGGCCAACGTAAGACCCCAATGTGTTCCGGAACAACAACATTGTTTCGACCATCGGGAAGACAATTACTCAAGAACCGGATCTTCAGGACAGCACCACAAAGCTGCGCGTGACTAGCGTAAAGTTAACCCAGTTGCGGAGCAAGAGGCAATCGCTGCACTGAATCCGAAGAATCCTCCCCGGCGAGATTCGAAAGATCGCAGGGAAGAAGATAAAGAGAAACGTCGGGAGGAGGACCAACAAAGAATGCCACCTCCTAGACACTCAAGCCATCTGACTGATGGGAGAGGGAAATGACGGACACTGTGCCGAGACAAGCCGGCAGGGGGCTCGTCACAATGAAGACCCTCCCCGGAACCGGAATAATGACGCTCCGGATGGAGGCCGGCGATCAGCCGGAAATAACCCAGCTGCTCCACCCTCTCCACCAAGTAGCCATCACAACGGCTCCCAAGGAGGCCAAGGAGGGCGTCGTGGTGGAGGAGGTGGTGGCAGAAGCCGAAGTCCGGCTCCAAGGCACCGCAGCCATAGCCGTCACTCAGGGCGATCTTTATCCCCAAATGACGCAAGGCACAGGATCAACTCCAACATAGAGGCGCGGCGCTATGAAAATAATGACATATACGTGGGCCCAAAGTGCTTCGGACCACGCATAAGAGCTACAAGATTCGGAAGGATTTGCTATCTTAAGACATATCCAGGCCTACGACGGCATAGCTCGGCCAAATACTTGGCTACGGGATTTCTTCCAAGCTTGCTGCATCACCAAAGGCGGAAACAGCCTGGTCGCAACCCGATATCTCCCACTTATGTTGCGAAAGACGACACGATCATGGCTCAATGAACTTCCGAAGAACACCATCCACAACTGGTATGACATGTAAAGTGCGTTCTTTTGGAATTTCGAAGGCACATACCGGAAGTCCTGTATGGTCGGAGACCTACAACATTGCACTCAGAAAGCCAGAGAAACTTGTCAGGATTATCTCGGATGATGGATCGACACCAAGAACTCATGTGAAGGAGTAAATGACCAAACTGTGATTGAAGCTTTCATTGCAGGTCTCCCAATTGGTTTACTACGTCATCGCTTGAAGTGTGACAAAGTGAGACTGATTTGGGAGAGATGATAGAAACAGCGAACAAGTATGCAGATGCTGACGACGATGCAGAGGGATTACTTAACGCCCTGGCTATGCCACAGTCGGCAAAACAACCAAAGCAACAAGCTTAGAAGCGCAAGAATACCTCGGAAGAAAACCCCAACACGGAAACGGTAGTGGTCACTGCTACTTTCGGGTCTATAGGACGAGGAGGACGTGGCGGTGGTCGCGGACGTGGTCGTGGGACGTCAAGAGTCCAAGGTAGAGGAGACCAGCAACCCGGAAAATCCTACTCTTGGGCCGACATTGCCAATAAACCATGTGTGCATCACTTAGACGCCAACGGGGGCTCGTCCCACACAAACACCGAGTGTCGTTTCAATGAAGACATTAAGAGAGATGATACTGCTGGCTACAAAGCTAAGCGGAAGAAGGGAAAGAAGAATCCCGAAAAGGATAAAGAGACCAAGGAAGATTCTGACATGGAGGAAGCTGACGCTTCAAATCCCAAGCCGGAAGGGAAGAAAAATTTTCTGACCAAGAAAGACACTTATGTCACCTTCCTCGGATCTCAACCAGCAAAGGTCAAAAAGGCAGTTCTACATGAGCTCAATGCAACAGTTCCGGCAGTCCCTCAATTCTTGGATTGGTCGGAAGTGGCAATCACATTTGACCGCGCTGATCATCCGCCTAAGTTGCATAGGTGAGGAAAATACGCCTTAATCATCAATCCACTTATTGACGGTTATGGTTTCTCCAAGACTCTCATGGATGGTGGCAACAGTATTAATATTCTGTATGTCGAAACGCTACGCCGGATGAAGATCTCGGAGACCCAGCTGAACCACAGCTCTGTGATCTTTCACGGGGTTGTCCTGGGAAGACAAGCAAATTCCCTGGGAGAAATCACTTTGGATGTTACCTTTGGAACTCCAAAGAACTATCGGACGAAGGCACTTTCCTTCGAAGTGGTCCCGTTCAAGAGCGTGTACCACGCTATATTCGGACATCCGACTTACTGGGCTTTTATGGCTCGTCCGTGTTATATTTACAATATGATGAAAATTCCAGGTCCCAATGGCGTGATCACCATCAGGGGAGACCCAAAGAAAGCACGAGAGTGCGAGGATGGAAATGTCGCCTTTACTGAAGCCGTGCTGCACGCCCAGGAGTACCAGGAGATCAAGAAGAGCATAGATCCATCCGAGATGCCCGCAACGAAGGAGGTGACAAAGCCGAATCCGGAGTTCAAGGCATCAGAAGAGACGAAGAAGACGTCGTTGAAGGATGATGACCCCTCCAAGGTGACCCAGATAGGCGCAGGCCTAGATAGCGCATAGGAAAGCGCGCTTGTCAAGTTCCTCAAAGCAAATCAAGATATCTTCGCATGACAGCCATCTGACATGACTGGAGTACCTAGAGAACTTGCCGAGCACTCTTTAAATGTAAACCCAAACGCTAAACCTGTCAAACAGTCCTTACGATGTTTCGGTGATGAAAAGTGTAAGGCAATAGCTAAGGAACTAGCACGGCTCGAGTTAGCCAGACTCATAGAAGAGGTCATCCACACTGAGTGGTCGACCAATCCTGTAATGGTCCCTAAAAAGGACACCACTGATTTAAGGATGTGTGTTGATTATACTGCCTTGAACAAGGTTTGTCCTAAAGATCCGTTCGCTCTGCCTAGGATTGATCAAGTTATCGATTCTATGGCAGGCTCGGAACTCCTCTGTTTTCTCGACGCATATTCCAGTTATCACCAAATCCGGATGAAGGAATCTGACGAAGTCAAAACTTCATTCATAACCCCCTTTGGAACCTTCTGTTTTGTTACGATGCCCTTTGGGCTGAAGAACGCAGGAGCTACGTACCAGCGCACAATGCAGCGTTGCCTCCACGATCAAATCGGACGCAATGTGCATGCATATGTGGATGATATTGCGTTGATGTCCAAAAAGAAGGAAACGTTGATTTCCGACTTGGAGGAAACATTCGCCAATCTACGAAAATACAACATAATGTTTAATCCGAAGAAATGCTTCTTTGGAATCCCAGTCGGAAAATTGTTAGGTTTCATCGTGTCTCAAAGAGGCATAGAGGTGAACTGGGACAAAATCAAGGCTATACTCAATATTTCCAGGTCAACTCGCCTGAAGGACGTACAAAGACTAACTGGTTGCATCGCTGTAGTCAGTCGGTTTGTAAGCCGGCTCGGTGAGAGAGCTGCACCTTATACAAACTCTTGAAAAAGACCAAGGATTTTGTGTGGACCGACGAAGCTGAAGCCGCACTACAAGACCTGAAGAAAGTACTCTCATCTTCTCCTATCCTTGCTGCACCATAACCACAGGAACCAATGTTGCTCTATCTTGCTGCAACAAACAAAGTCGTTAGTATCGTTATGGGAGTGGAGAGACCAGAGGAAAATCAGGAACACTTGGTGCAGCGTCCAACTTACTTTGTCAGCGAGGTCTTGACAGAATCGAAATAGCGGTATCCGCACTATCAAAAGCTAGCTTATGGTGTGTTCTTAGCATCTCGTAAGCTACGACACTATTTTCAGGAGCATCAAATTACCGTGGTGAGCACAACTCCCATGAGAGATATAATCAACAACAGTGACGCCACAGGACGCGTCGCCAAATGGGGCATAGAGCTCTTAGCTTTCGATATTGAGTATAAACCTCGGACAGCAATCAAATCCCAAATCCTTGCCGACTTTGTTGCTGATTGGACAGAGACGAAGGAGAATATGACCCTCCCTGAGTCAGAATATTGGACCCTATATTTTGATGGGTCTAAGGCTCACGGGGGCTCGGAGGCTGGCATGGTGCTCAAATCACCCCAAGGAGATAAACTTTTATACGTGTTGCAGATCCACTTCACATCGACAAATAATATTGCCGAGTATGAAGCAATGCTGCATGGAATCCGGATTGCTAAGGATATCGACATCCGACGTTTGATGTGTTATGAAGATTCAGATCTTGTTGCTCAGCAAGTATCGGATATTTGTAACGCAAATAAACACATGGCAGCATATAAAGCTGTCGTGGATGATCTATCTAAATCGTTCGAAGGGTTTGAGGTTCAACACATCCCTCGAGCAGAAAATGAGGAAGCAGATGCACTATCTCGGATAGGCTCTGCACGGAAAGAGGTCCCGGATGGCGCTTTTTTAGAGCACCTAAAAGTTCCCTCAATAAAGGGAGTGGATGAGGAATACCCGACCAAATCTGACTCACCTTTGATAGAAGTTCTGGCTGTAATTCCCAGCTGGACTTAACCCTACCTTGACTATTTGGTAGACGGCAAATTACCCGAAGACGAAGTTCTGAGCCGGCAGATCATCCGATGAGCAAAAGCCTATACTGTAGTTAGTGGTGAGCTCTATAAACGGAGTGTATCTGGGGTCTTTCAATGCTGCGTATCTCCAGAAGAAGGAGTGGAAATCTTAAGAGAAATCCACGAAGGCGAGTGTGGTCACCATGCTGCAGCCAAATCTTTAGTGTCAAAAGCTTTCCCACATAGTTTTTTCTGGCTTATAGCTCAGGCAGATGCCGAACGGCTGGTCAAGACGTACAAAGGCTGCCAAAAGTATGCCAAGCAAGCTCACATTCCGGCTAATCAGCTACGAACAATACCTATAACATGGCCTTTCGCGGTCTGGGGGCTTGACATGGTAGGACCGTTTAAACGGGCTCCAAGTGGATTTACTCACCTCTTAGTGATGGTGGATAAATTCACCAAATGGATTGAGGCTAAATCCGTCACTAGTTGTGATGGAGCAACAGCCAAAAGATTTGTCGAGGATGTTATAATCGGGTATGGTTATCCGCATAGTATTATCACGGACAACGAGAGTAATTTCTCTATGGGAGAACTTGCCAAATTCTGCAACGAACAAAATATCCGGCTTGACATTGCGTCAGTCGCACATCCACAGGCTAATGGACAAGTCGAAAGAGCAAATGGTTTAATCCTATAAGGCCTAAAACTGAGACTCGAAGCACCACTACGACGTGCTGCGGGGGCTTGGGCAGAGGAATTACCTTCTGTATTATGGAGTTTACGAACAACTCCGAACAAGTCAACCGGATACACACCTTTCTTCTTGGTCTATGGCGCAGAAGCAGTTCTTCCTAGTGATTTGATTACACTTCTCCTAGAGTGGCCACGTATATTGAAGAGGATGCCGAGATTTCTCGACAAAATGATCTCGACTTAGTCGAAGAAATTCGCGTCGTTGCTGAAATGAGATCAACAGCCTATCAGCAGAAGTTACGCAAGTATCATAGCCAGAGAGTCAGAAACAGATCTTTCAATAAGAGGGATTTGGTTCTCCGGCTTGTGCAACAAAGAAAGCACAAACTTTCCCCACTATGGGAAGGGCCATTTTTAGTTAGTCGAGTATTGCACAATGGTTCATACTACCTAACTGATATGAGGCCAGTCAAAGAAAGACCTGCTACTAAGAAGAGAAAGAGAGCTAGAGGCAGTACAAATTCAGATGAGTTAGACAGACCATGGAATATTGCTCAGCTACGTCCCTTTTATTCTTAGTTTATCCTTCTTTGTAATCATATATTATGTACATGTTCTGAGAGAAATAAAAGTTTTGGTTGCCTCAAAGTTTTTTTGAGAAGTTTTTACCATCTTATTTTTCCGAATGATCATGTCACAGTCGAAAATCCTAGAATACTTGAAAGTACTTTATGCTCATGTTTGTTCTGGCTTAGATTTCCGATTCTAAATATGCTACCCTCGGGTATAACTCTAAAGTTTCTAGTCTATACTTTGGTATTTGTCTGATTGCCGGATGCGGGTATTTTTCGAGTAGTGAATTGTTGGTACTGGAAGCCGGCTTTGTTTTCGAGTTTAAACTGGTTTAGCAATTGAGCTCCGTTGCTCGGCAAAGTTTCCGAGATGAAAGTTTAGCCGGTTCACGAAAGGGACGAAGCGGAAAGCCAGATAAGCGATAAGTATAGAAAAAAAAGTATAACTGCTTATGTAAACATTTCAGGCACACAAAAATTTAAGCCAAAAGTGCCAAATAGATTAAAACTTAGCACTAGCAAAAAGTATCATACTACATATTTACAAACCCATAATGTTTTCAGAATAACACATTTGTTTCTGATAATCTATGATGCAGGAGAAGAGGTAGGAGCTGTCGGCTCGCTAGATGCATCGGCTTCGGCCTGATAACGATCCGAGATGTCCAAATCCGATATGGTTTGTTCATCATCGGAAACTTCGGCTGCTTCTTTCGGAGGTGGAGGCGGCGTGTCCACGCGGTTGAAGAAGGGAGTGTCGTAGCTGGTCAAGTCAGCTACACGACACCCATATCCGGCGCAGGAGTCCATGATGGCTTTGATATCCTGCTTCTGACTGTCTTCGTCCACAGTAGAGTACCCTCTGGTCACTTGCCAGATTTCCATGCTTCCATGGTGGCTCATGACCATGGTGAGAGCGTTATGCGCTGCGGATCGCGCGTAGGACATGCTCCAGTCCTGGACAAGCTGCGACATCTCCTTTGCCTTGTCCCGCACCTGAAAGTCGGACATGCTACACATGTCCGGAACTCTGAGAGCTTCGCCAATATCCTCGATGGATTGGCGGAAGTCATGAAGCAAATCACTGACTTGGGTAAGCCGGTGGGTGCGAGGCTCGGCAGAGGTGGAGTCCGGCAAGTTCAGAGGACCTATGCATATAATGCAAAAAGGTTAAATAAATCCGACATCGAAAGAGTCGAAGAATGTAAACAAGTTAGAAAGATGGAAACATACCAAAGATGATGTCATCAACTTTGGTTTTCTCTTCACGAAGACTCTGGAGTTCAGCCCGGAGCGCTTCGGGAAGGTCCTTCTCTCTGCAAAGCTCGTCATTGAGATCCTAGATTTTCTACTCGTGGAGTGTAATCTTGCGATCATGCTCCACGGTGGCCATGGAGGAGGATTCGAGAACTTGAGCAATGCTCTTCTCATGATCCGCCTTAAGCTGGTCTAGCTCTCGGCGAAGATCCTTGTTTTCCACCACCAGGGTCTTCAGATTCTCGGCCTCTTCGATCATAGCACAGGACTGCTTTATCAGTGTTGTAAGTCAAAAAGACAACCATTTAGAAAAAATATTCGACTATGAAAACACAAGACAAGGTTTTGAGTCTCGGAATGTTTACTGATGCGCTCGACTTTCGACGTAGAGCTCGTTGGGAACCCCAAGAGGAAAGTACGATGAATATAGCAGCAAGTTTTCCCTCAGTTATGAAACCAAGGTTTAATCGAACCAACAGGAGCAATGAAACACCCCAAAGGTGTTACTAGCTGAGCTTTGGCAGGGTGCACTACCGGTGCTAGTAGCAACGTGGAGACCTGCACAACACAACCATAGAACTTTGTCCCCAACTTGCGATGAGGTGGTCAATCTCACCGTGTTTTGCGGAAAACAAAGGATTAAACGTATTGAATGGAAAGAAGTAAAAGTTTGCAGAAAGTAAACACAAAGCAGTAAAAGATTGTAGATTGTATGTGAAGTAAAAGGACCGGGATCCATAGTTCACTAGAGGTGGCTCTCCTTAGATAGATAACATGCTGGGTGCACAAATTACAGCGGGGCAATTGACAAACACCGAGAAAGCAATACATGCATATACTAATCATCTTGACTCCTCTGAGACTTGATTGGGCATTACAACATAATACATAGACCGCCATCCAACTGCATCTATGACTAATAATCCATCTTCAGGTTATCATCCGAACCCCCTCCAGTATTAAGTTGCAAGCAACAGATTATTTCTTTATGAACTGCGTGTAAAGTAAACAATACGATTGTTCTATGAACAAAGGATTGTTGTTTTCTCCCTAGTAGCAACAGCACATCTAGTACCTTAGAGATTTCTGTCACTTCCCCAGATTACCAGAGGCATGAACCCACTATCGAGCATAAATACTAACTCTTGGAGTTGCTAGCATCTACTTGGCCAAGATAGCTACTAACAACAGAAAGCATGCAAGATCTCAAATAACAAAGACATGATAGAATCAATAATCAATCTGAAATAGCATCTCAATATCCATCGGATCCCCACAAACACAACATGTATGAATTACAAATAGATGATCTTGATCATGAACGGAGATCACAAGATCTAAACATGAAAGCACAAAGGAGGAGAAACCAGCCATCTAGCTACTACATGGATCCGTAGTCCAAGGATGAACTACTCACGCATCACACCGGAGGCTTGCATGGTGATGAAGAAGGCCTCCAGGGTGAATTCCCCTCTCCGGCAGGGTGCCGGGAAGAGCTTCAGATCCCTCCCAATCTAGGGATGGAGATGACGGCGGCTACAGACTCTTTCGTGGATTTTTGATTGGGTACCTTGGGTTTTCGTCCCGAGGGCAACTTATAGGCGGAAGGAGAGGCCGAGGGAGTGCCGGGAGCGGCCACACCACCCCCTGGCGCGGGCCAGGCCTGGCCGCACGGCCAGGTGGTGTGGTGGCTCCCTGGCCCTTCTCCGTCTCGTATTCTGGCACTTGATCCCTTCCGGAAAAATAGGCACTTTGGCTTTTGTCCCGTCCAATTCCGAGAATATTCATTTTCTGTCTTTCCTGGAACCAAAAACAGCAGAAAACAGGCAGCTGGCACTGTGGCTCTTGTTAATAGGTTAGTCCAAGAAATCATATGAAAAGTACTCCAAAGTTGGAACAAAACACAAGAAAGTGGATAAAACCAAGCATGGAACATCAAAAATTATAGATACATCTGCAATGTATCAACATCCCCAAGCTTAACTCCTGCTCGTCCTCGAGTAGGTAAGTGATAAAAAGAAATAATTTTTGAGGTGACATGCACCATCAAAGACTTGATCAAAGTATTTGCAAAACATTCAAGGCTGGGATCATAGTACTTCAATCATAACATGAAAGACAAAGTCTTAGCAATAAGCAAAGAAACTATGATGCAACATGAAAAGGCACAAACAAAAGATTCATGAATAACATGCTTTGCAAGACGTTTGTTTGTTTCACATAAAGAAAACATAGCATAAAAGTATTCAGCTTGTCCCTCAATAGAGTAGCAAATATAAATGCATAGGACACCTTCAAAGTTCATAAGAGTGACTAGATACAATAGTTTCAAACAAGCAATAACAAGTTATGCATCAATCAACTAGTCTTGGGACAATGCACATAGAACTAAGAATGTCCACTATGCTCTCAAAGTAGGTGCATAAAGATAGAAGGTGGAGACTCAATATAATGGTGTAAGAAAGGCCTTTTGTAAAAGGAAGTAGGGATTCAAGTCTCATAAAGAGCTTCCAAAAATTATGGTACTTAATAGCTTTCAGCTCTCATTGCCCCTATCATAAGCATCTTGAAGTGATTAAGGTTAAAGTGAACAAACTATGGTGTACATGCTTGACGAAGTATAAGTCAGAAATCTCATGTCCCTTGTATACGAGGGCCGCTCCTCATGCTACTCAAGTTTAGTCACCGGTAAGTTCTTGTCATCGTAAGTACATGTGTATCATTGAGAACCGCCAACGGGATACCCCTTGCCCGATGATACAGAAGAATCCCCATATCAAAATGACAAGGCAAGCAGACAACGAGCATCTTAGCATTCTTCTTATTTACCATGGGAATATGGTGCTTTTTTTTCTCTCGTTCCTCTTTTCATAGATCTCTTTTTTTCTCTTTTTTTCTCAATATAGGACTCTTTTTTTATAAGAAGAATGCTTCATAGACAGCTCATTATGGTTACGCTGCAGGTTTCCACCATGTCAGCATGGATTAGACCAGCGGCTCAGGCATTTCTCTAACACATATACATAACTCCATGGACTTACAAGCTCCCCTTTCATTTCACACCGACGACATCCATATACAAAAGAGCATGATATCAACTAGGTACAAGTACCAAGTGTAATGTTGAAAGCGCTCCCCATGAAAGCATGGTTCTGCTAATTCCCAACAAATAAGTGCAAGCATATACAACATAGAAGACACAATGGTTCAAGTCTATTAAGGGCAAGTAAAGTAAAGTGTGCCATCAAGTTCGTGAGAGCTTTAATCACTAGTTTTCTCATAACAAGTGGAAGGTAAACAAAAGCATGAATATACTTGGAATAACATAAGCTAGTAGGTAGGTATCATGGACTCTTTGGAATATCTTGGTTTAGGGAGTTGGATGCATGAGTGGAACTCATACTTGGTTGTGGAGGCTAGCAAAAGACTGGGAGCGACAAACTAAGAGAGGAATAATGGCCATAATCATGCAGAGTGACAAAACATCATTGATCAAAGCATAAAGTGATACTACAAGTTGAAAACTAAAGGATCATAAAGGCTATGGTGACTTGTGATAGTCATAACATGGTGTGAGCATGTGCCAAGTCAACCCAAATAAAGCATCAAAGGAGAATACCACTATACTATGCTTTAATATGCTAAAACAACGCATGATTCATCCAAGGAACATTAAGCAATCTCAATTGTTTACAACAAGTCATACTACATCAAAGAATACTAAGCATAAAGCCAAAACAATATCAATCATGGCATGACAAAGCATAAGCCACAGTAAAAAACAAGCTCTTTTTACCACATAAGTATGAACTTTCCTACTCTTTTCCAAACCAAACCAAACTATTCGCAAACCAAAGTGTGAAAGAGGGGGTCCAACCAACTTATTTCAGAAAACTAAGAAAACCAAGCAAACTAAAAACCAAAACAAAACAAAAAAGAAGACGCTCCAAGAAAAACACAACTGTGCATGAAACAATAAAAATGGAGCGTTTGGAAGAAACCTGGAATTTTTATTGATGAAGAAGGGGGATGCCTTGGGCATCCCCAAGCTTTAACGCTTGTACTTCTTGGATATTTCTTGGGGTTACACACGTGGCATCCCCAAGCTTGAGCTTTAGTCCATCCTTTATCTCATTACTCGTTCCTTCCATACACCTGAAATTTTTCCTTCATACAAAACTTCACACAATCTCATTAGCAACATTAGTGCACTTAAGATAAATAAGTCTCAAGGTTCAGTTCTAACACCAAATAAACTTCCATTAGAACACTAGATACTGTAGCACTTCCCTCAAAAAGCTTAATTCCCCAAAAGAACTCAAGAAGGAACTAACAAGAAGCAAATGCAGAAAATGGCAGAAATCTGTCAAAACAGACCAGCAGGTAAAGACAATTTTTTTCGAAGACCTTATGTTACTCAAATCAAAAAGTGTTAAACTAGCGAAAGTTATATAACAACCTGGGGCAGAAGCACAAAAAATTACAGCTCAATCCGACATACAGAGCTCTCTCAGGAATTTTTACGGTGAAGCACAAAAATCTGTTTCGGGACAACAACTTTCCCAATCATTACTTCTCTCTCATTAGAGGTTACTCTTGGCACAAAAAGCAAATAAAAAGGATAAGGAGAGGTTATTATAGAGGTAATAACTCTTGATTTATCTCCCAACAAGTACATTTTTAACGCCTTTAAGTTAGGCATAAGAAGCAAAGAAAGAATCAAGTGTTCTCAAATGAAGAAGCATTAAGATCAATACCAGAAATATTTTCAACAAGGCAAGGTATATCATCCAAATAAGTTCTAGAGGATCCTCTCTCAATGCTCTTAGGTTCACTATTCTCATCAAAAGGGTTTGCAGGAACAATCCAATCAAGATTCTTTTCTATGGCATCATGTATTGCTACTAGTTTAAAGGGTATTGGTATCTTAGGTTCCTCCCCATTAGGTTTGGTTTTGTTCATCTTTTCTCGTGTACCAACAACATCTACACATGAGCCTAGCATATTGAAACGTTCAAAAACTTTTCTAGCTTCCTTGGCAACATCATAGAACTCCTTAAACAAAGTTTCTAGAATAAAATCCCTCTTTTCAGGGTCTTCAATTTCTTTAAGCTTAAGAAACATTACTTGCATTAAGGGGTTGAGGTTAACAAACCTAGCTTCTAACATGTGGATTAAAGAAGCTGCAGCAATCTCATAGTTTGGAGCAAGTTCTACAAGGGATCTATCCTCAGTATCTTCATGCTTACTAACATGATTAAAGAACTCTTCAAAGTTATCTTTCCCAATTATAGAACCACTACCAATTGGAAGGTCTTTCAGGGTGAATGTAGGGATCAACATGGTGAGCTAAGGAAGAGGTGACAACTAAAGGAGACTTAATTTTTTCATGTTTTTGATAAAGAAAGCAAACTAGTAGAAGTATTTTTTTTTGTGTTTTTGAAGAACAAAACAAGCAAAAAACAAAAACAAACTAAGCAAAACAAAAACAACAAAGTAAAGAGATTGGTTATGAGGGACTCCCCTTGTGAAGATGTCCTTGACTCCTCGGCAACGGCGCCAGAAAATCTTGATGCGCTCGACTTTCGATGTAGAGCTCGTTGGGAACCCCAAGAGGAAGGTACGATGAATATAGCAGCAAGTTTTCCCTCAGTTATGAAACCAAGGTTTAATCGAACCAATAGGAGCAAGGAAACACCCCAAAGGTGTTACTAGTTGAGCTTTGGCAGGGTGCACTACCGGTGCTAGTAGCAACATGGAGACCTGCACAACACAACCACACAACTTTGTCCCCAACTTGTGATGAGGTTGTCAATCTCACCGTGTTTTGCAGAAAACAAAGGATTAAACGTATCGAATGGAAAGAAGTAAAAGTTTGCAGAAAGTAAACACAAAGCAGTAAAAGATTGTAGATTGTATGTAAAGTAAAAGGACCGGGATCCATAGTTCACTAGAGGTGGCTCTCCTTAAATAGACAATATGCTGGGTGAACAAATTACAGCGGGGCAATTGACAAACACCGAGAAAGCAATACATGCATATACTAATCATCTTGACTCCTCTGAGACTTGATTGGGCATTACAACATAATACATAGACCGCCATCCAATTGCATCTATGACTAATAATCCACCTTCAGGTTATCATCCGAACCCCCTCCAGTATTAAGTTGCAAGCAACATATTATTGCTTTACGAACTGCGTGTAAAATAAACAATACGATTGTTCTATGAACAAAGGATTGTTGTTTTCTCCCTAGTAGCAATAACACATCTAGTACCTTAGAGATTTCTGTCACTTCCCCAGATTACCAGAGGCATGAACCCACTATCGAGCATAAATACTAACTCTTGGAGTTGCTAGCATCTACTTGGCCAAGATAGCTACTAACAACGGAAAGCATGCAAGATCTCAAATAACAAAGACATGATAGAATCAATAATCAATCTGAAATAGCATCTCAATATCCATTGGATCCCCGCAAACACAACATGTATGAATTACAAATAGATGATCTTGATCATGAACGGAGCTCACAAGATCTAAACATGAAAGCACAAAGGAGGAGAAACCAGCCATCTAGCTACTACATGGATTTGTAGTCCAAGGATGAACTACTCACGCATCACACCGGAGGCTTGCATGGTGATGAAGAAGGCCTCCAAGGTGAATTCCCCTCTCCGGCAGGGTGCCGGGAAGAGCTTCAGATCCCTCCCGATCTAGGGATGGAGATGACGGTGGCTACAGACTCTTTCGTGGATTTTTGATCGGGTACCTAGGGTTTTCGTCCCGAGGGAAACTTATAGGCGGAAGGAGAGGCCGAGGGGGTGCCGGGAGCGGCCACACCACCCCCTGGCGCAGGCCAGGCCTAGCCGCGCGACCAGGTTGTGTGGTGGCTCCCTGGCCCTTCCCCGTCTCGTATTCTGGCACTTGATCCCTTCCGGAAAAATAGGCACTTTGGCTTTTGTCCCGTCCAATTCCGAGAATATTCATTTTCTGACTTTCCTGGAACCAAAAACAGCAGAAAACAGGCAGCTGGCACTGTGGCTCTTGTTAATAGGTTAGTCCAAGAAATCATATGAAAAGTACTCCAAAGTTGGAAGAAAACACAAGAAAGTGGATAAAACCAAGCATGGAACATCAAAAATTATAGATACATTTGCAATGTATCATTTACCTTCGGCCTCATCCTTGGAAACTTTAAGCTCATCATTTTTAAGTCGGAGAGCTCTGATCTCTCTCCGCTTATTGCAGACATTCTTCAACAATTTCTGGTTATATGAATTAACTTTCTGTAAGTCAGAATACCCAGAGTCAGAGGTCTACTAAAGACTCAGGCTAATATTGTAGCTAATATCAGCACGAGCCTTGGGGGCTATACTAGTTCATTCTTTGGCATCCTAATGAAGCATAAACCCGGATTGTTTATCCAACTTCATGCTTGGGGGCTAGAGGATATGATATAAAGTACAATAAAGAAAAGTGCGAGTTGGAATTCCGACTTACATGATGTTCATGTGTGAGCTTGCTCAAGCACATGTTCACCTCAGTGGTAACCTTCTCGGCGAGGATGAGTGGAATAATCGAAGGTGGTGGAAGCACACCAGCTCTTAGTCCCTCGTCATGAAGGCGGACTTGGTCGAGAAGATCGGAGTACTTGATGTCCTCCGCTTCTTGTGCTTCTTCTTCGGTAGAGAGATTTCGGCTCTCTAGGCATTGCCGGGCTAGCCGCTGGATTTCCTCCGCAGATTTCAAAGACAGGCCAAATTTGGCAAGTCCTGGATTGTTCAGGAGATTTTCGGCGAAGGTCTCTGCCGAGGGATCATTACCCGAAGAGGGTTCACCCTTATCAAAACCTGAGCCACCTACGGTGACGTCACTCTGCGACTCAAGGGTCGCTGGCCCTGTTGAGGGAGCCAGATCTTCTGAGACGACCGATGATGGAGTAATCACCGGCGCTATAGAAGGTTGAGGGGCAGAAGTCGGAGGAGCTGCGGCAGGAGAAGCCATGGTTAGCTTCGTCTGACGCAGGGGCTTCGAGATGTTCCCCTTCCCCTTGCCCTTGATGAGCTGCTTAGCTCTGAGAATATAATAGAATGAAGAACATTATATCTCGGAAGAAATCATGAAGTAAAGTACAAAGGCGGAAGTTGTGTGGAAAGTTACCTCTTCACAACTGGCACTTCCTCTGTGCCGATGGCCACTGTCGGAGCTTTGCGCTTCCTGGGCACAACATCCGGCAGTGGGACCAATTCCTCCTCCTGGGAAAACTCGAGAGGATATCCCTCGATAGGAGCAAACTCCGACTCGGGGAGGTCGGCAAGCTGAAAAGAATATAATATCTCAGCATTGCGAAATAACTTAAAGGTGAAACATATAAAAAGGGGTTATTGCTAAAAGCTTACCGGCAATACAGGGTTTTCCGCTATATGCATGTCTAGAGATAGATCCGAGATCTTCCTCTCGGTCCGCTCCTTTATTAGCCATTTGATCTGGCTTATGTAGTCCTGTGGCTTTAAAGCCTTAGGGCTGATACGGAGAGAGTCATTTTTCGACGCTGTGATGGAATGCATCAGTCGGTCTCCGTGGTGCTGGAGAGGCTGGATCTAGCGTGCTACCCAAGACTGGACCAAGTCGGACCCTCTCAGGCCCTTATGCTTCATCAGATACTCGATTCGTCTCTTGGCAAGAACCAGATCGTCGCTGAGAGCCGGAGGAGCCTCGTCCCAGGATGCTCGAGGTGTGGCGGCTCCATCGACGAAAGCCGGCAAAGCAGAGGCTTTGCCGGGAGCAGGAATATCCTTATGATAAAAGAAGGTGGCCGGCCACTGTTTGACCAACTCACGAGCTAAAATCCTAGGATAGACGCGCTCACGTCTAACCGAAAGACTAATTGTGCCGGTAATATAAGGATTACCGGCGGTGATAGAGTTTCTCCGTACATGGAAGTAAAACCGGAAGAGAATGAGACTCGGCCTAATGCCGAGATACCCCTCACACAAGGAGGCATAGGCACTCATCTCTAAAAGGGAGTTTGGGGGAAGATGGTGAAGCTGAACACCATAGTGATCTATCACCTCGGAAAAGAATTCCAAGGGAGGGAAAGACAAACCTCTGTCGAGGTGGGTGCCGAAGTGCACCCGCTCGTCGGCGCGTGGGTTGGGGATGGTTTCACCGAAACTGCTCTGCCAGTCGCCGGCACGGAGGAGTCCTTCGTTCTCCATGCCGGTGAGCTTGGCGTCGTCGAGGACGCACGGGATCCAAACCCCGTGGTTGCTTTCTTTCTCTGCCGCCACCGCTGCCGTCGTCGCCGCTGCTGTCGTAGCTAAGCCGGATGATGAGGATGAAGCCATTCTTCCGATGCGCCGGTGACCTTAGGTGGGCGGCGCTGGGAATCTGGAGGCAGAGGAGCTCTGTGCGCGTGGGAGAAGTGGAGGAGAAGGAAACGACAAGGGGAATAGGTGAAGAAGATGAGGAAAAGGGAATCCTCACCCCTTATAACCACCGAACCACGCCAAGATTCGTGCAAATGACACAGTAAATATGCCACGCGTCGTGGAACGGACTGGGAAGTTTCCACGCGATGATTACGTCGCCTTGATCTCCGCGCACGTATTAAAATGGTGCCTCGGTTCCGCGAACGGCGGACCCACCAACGGTCGTGCTGACAGGATGTTTGTCAGTGACGTGACTTGACCGTGACCAGTGTCAGATAACGTCAGAGACCAAGATCCGGCTTAGTTTGAATATCAAGCTGGAAATCCGAATAACCTATTGATAGGTCCGACTTAGTTTTGAGACTCGGATCGTATCTTTTGTTTTGAAGTTTTAGAAACCCTTCAATATTCCGCAAGCTGAAGATTAAGCTAGACGATGATGAATCTGACTTTGGATCTTGGAGACTTCCGGGGGCTGCTATTGGGGATATACTTTCCGGGTATCCTCACAGTCTTCACTGACCAGGGTGGCCAACTTCGGGTTAGAGCTTTGCTTCACGGGCGGCCCAGTCAGAGAAGAGACGAAGTCCAATCCGGCTACGGGAAGGCCCAGAAGACTTACCGACATAAGCCCATAGTGTTACTTGTAGTTTAAGATGTACTCTGTAACCGACTCTTAGTTGTAGCCGGATAGATCTCTCCTGTAAACTCTAAGCCGGATATCTATATAAGCCGTCTTAGGGAGAGCCTTTAGGGCACCCCTTACAATCACAATCTCAACTCGCACAGGCGAACCCTTGTAACCCATATTCCGGCTCTGCCGTATTACTAGATTGCTAGCAGGAGTAGGATCCGTCCAAAGTCGGCGGATTCGAACCTGGGTAAACTTGTCTGCTCACCGTCCCGGAACACCGTACGTCTCACACCCCTCTCTTCCGCACGCCTCGAGGACTCTCTCATGGCATACTTGTCATCAATCCGACGACAATAAATTGTATGTTTACCATCTCTAAAATTTTCAAAACCAAATTCGAAAAACGCACACAGAGAAACAAAAAAAAGAAAAATTGCTATTTTAATAGTGTTATTTTCTGTTTTTATCTTTTTGTGTCGCTAAGCATGTTGGATATGTCTTTTTTGTTTCTCCACGCGTGTCTCGAATTTAGTTTTACAAATGCCAAGGATTGTAAATACACAACTTGTGAACATTCACAAATTATTTTAGATTTTTTTTGAAACTTGCAAATTTAAATTGTGAAGTTTCAAAATTATTCAAAATAAATTTGTGGATGTCCACAAGTTGTGTGTTTACATTTCCTAGCATTTTCATAACAAAATTCAAAAAACACGCATAGAAACAAAAAGGACAACATGCTTAGTGTCATAAAAAACACAAAAACACAAAATGACATTATTCACACATCAATTTGTCTTTCTATGTGTGTATTTCGAATTTGGTTCTGAAACGCTTCTTTTGAACAGCCAAAAAATTGTTTCAATTTTTTATACTTATGATTTTAATTTTGAGAAGTGGTATCATGGTATCACATAAATTGTGGTATCACTATATATCTCCCATGTTTTCTTCTTCCTCCATCTCTCATTTCTCACGCGCGCCTTCTTGCTAAAGAGCTATGGCTACCTCTATCCCGTCGGCCAGCCCAGCCCCCGCTCACCGAAATAGACCTTGTTGGTGCCCATCACTAGATCTTGTATCCACTCGACGTGGTAACCTCGCCCAACTTGCCTCACCCGATCTATGACACCCTACTCCGGGGACACGTCTCATGTGCTCCGCCTCCCCCCGCTCCTTCCCTAGAGTGTCCCTCGTACTCTTGCCCCAAAATGGCCCAGTGCTCCTCTCCACCATTATTGCCCCTTCTCCTCCCGCACCACGCGCTCCAGTTCCCTTTCTCTTATACCTCGTCAACAGCAGCGATAGTGCTGCCCACTTGCTGGCGAATTTGCTACTGACGGCCGATGTCGTTGCTGCAAGGGTATGAGGGTAATACTACCGACGATCTTCATCGTTGCTACCTACGACAGGTGGATTTTTGCTACCGACAGTCATCGTCATTGCTACCAACGGCCGGTGGATTTTTGTGTTGGGGATTTTTCTACGACCGCGAGGATTTGCTTGCGCCTATATTTTTTGTTAAATTTGTTGTTCTCAAAATGCTAAAATAACATATATATTTTTCTATGATGTCTCCAGCAAAGTCGGTTTTGCTACATTAGCACAACATTTTTGCTACATGAGTCCTTGGGAATTATTTTTTGGAAAATAAATGGTGTGCTCTTTTCCTTTAACATTGAATGTTACTTTGCTCTCAGTACAATTAATCACAGCTCCTGCAGTATTTAGAAAAGGTCTCTCAAGAATGATAGATAAATTATCATCTTCAACTAATATAACTAAGTATGTAGAAATTTGTACATTAGCAATAAAAATAGGAATATCTTTACATATACCAATATGGACAACATTAGATTTATCATCCATTTGAAGAGAAACCTCAGTGGGTTCAAATTAAGTTTCTTATATAAAGAAAAATGGGTAACACTCACACCAACACCTAAGTCACATACGGCATACTTAACATAATTATCTTTGATCCTATAAGAAATAGTAGGTATTCCTATGTCTCCACATTTCTCATGTAATTTACTTTTAAATGAATAATAAGCTAGCATAGCTATAATAGCCTCATTAGGTATTTTTATTTTATTAGTAACAATGCTTTCATTTACTTATAGTAAGGAGGAACTTTAATAACGTCAACTGAAGGGATTTGTGAAGATTTTTTTATCAATTCAATAAACCAATCAAATCTAGTGTTATCCTCAGTTTTCATTACCTCATGTGGATAGGTATGGGTTTTGCACCCATGGGTCTCTTTCCTTACCTTGTTATTTTGATGGATGTTTCTTATTTTTACCTTTATTCTTGAAGACCGAGGACCCTCTCTGATAATAGATTTAGTTACGTCATCATTTTCATTTTCTTGTTGTTCTTCGTTAGACTGAGATAATTCCTCATCATCATCTTATTTATTGTTACCTTCGGTTTTAGCATCAGAAATAGATATATAATTTTCTTGTTCTTTAGACTTCTCATTAACTTCACTTTCATTGGGATATGTTCCTGCAAAAGATTTCTTAGTTTTAAGTGCATCTTGATCTTTTCTCTTTGGATGTCCTTCAGGATAATCAGGATCTTGAATACTTGACCCTCTTCTAGTATTAACTCCAAATACTTGTCTTTTTTAGCAAGAAGCTTCTCATATGATTTATTATAAAGAGTGATCATCTGCTCAACTTGGTTATTCATCATAGTACGATTCTTAACAATCATCTTGATAGAATCCACACTATAGTTTAAACTTTCACGAAGAAATTTAATCTTATGAGAGTTCTCCATAAGATTCATTTTAATGTCATAATCAAAAGCATTTTTATGATAATCAAAATCTATTAGAATAAGCAATATATGAAGCTTCTATAGGAGGTGATACTTTTCATTACCTTCAAAAGGGGATATAATATGTACTTGAATATGGAAACATGGTTCATTAATAGGAAGTTTAATACCCCTTTCAACCTTTATTTTCAAAAAAAATCATATTGGATCTCTTGAGGTGATCAACTTAGCCATCCACATAAAGACTAGCCTGAGTTGAAAGGTTCTAGCTTCAACATCGGTAACTTAATTATAAACTTTTTTGTGCAATCCTCATGTACATTTGTGAACTATAACTATAAATAGAAAATACACAATAGTGTCCTATTGTTTCTACAAAAACACTCAATTGTAAACTAAAAAGAAAAAGAAACTCAATGACAAACTGGCTTCGCAGAGCAAATTCGACCGTATCGTACCTATCATGCAAAGTTCTCTGTCTTTTCTCTCTCCCCTAAGCGGGTGTCCCACACACCCACCTTATTATGAGTAAACAAAGAAAATAGTACAAAGCACCAGAGAAGACGGATATATAACGCAAATTATCCACTAATGAAGAGACCACTAACCTCAAAAGCAAACATATAAGATCCAACAGGCCTCAGAGGAGCATCCTTTTTCTTGTTACTGATCAATAGTTTATGTATCCTAATGCATGTTTTTTTCTTAATTTCCCGCCTACTTGTCGTGAAACCTGAAAGCATTGTAAGTAAGCATATATTCTGATGCACCTCGTGACCCAAAGCAGCTGATTAGACTAGCTACCTGCCTATCTGCTTCGTACTCATGAAGCATTAGCTGTTAATTAACTAACTGCAAAGTGTCGCCTTTGCTTCATGTTTCTTTTCCCTTCCTTTCGGAACTTACAGGATGGGGGTAGCTAGGCCTCCGGCATGGCACTTGTAACTGCTGCTGCATGCTGCAGAACGTGAGACATGCATATTTTAGTTGATGCGGTGATTATCTTCTAATGGAATTCTTGGTTTGATACACTAAAAACCGGTTCTGTCCCGGATCTAGTTAAATTCGTATTGAAAAACACTTTCTAATGATGCTCATTTTATACCAATAATCGTTGCATATTTGGACTAATTCTTCATCGAAGACAAATATTGGAATACGGAGGGAGTAGTGACCAGTCAAGATTCTTTTTAATCTTGTACCTAAAAAAGTTATTTTTTATCTTTACTATGTATTGCACAATTTTTAGGGCCCTGTCGAGATTCTTCTAAAAGACTCATTTCGTCCACTGATGCAGCAAGCAGCAGCCAACAGCTAGCGCACTACTTGTTGAGTAAAACAATAGGTAAACAAAAGCAGCTCCGTTCTGTTGGCCCAGACCCGACAGTACTTTCGTCGGGACACTTCCCGACGTAGACGACGAAGATCTCAGACGATACACTCCGCGGACACGCACGCGAGGCGTGTTAGACTACTATCCGAAGGAGATACTTCGGATGATAAATAACCCGGTAAAGATGAACCACGAAAAGCACTGGTTGTTCATCAAGGAACCGATGAAGACCGAAGGCACGATCATGGATGACAACGATAAGGAGGACACGGAAAAGAAGGACGCGGACAAGGAGGATCAACATGAAGCCATGGAGAAGCCGGCAAAAGCAAAGTCGGTGACATGGATGCTGAGAAAGGGATCGGCGAAAGCAATGCCGAGGATGATGCCCGCGAGAAGCAGCGTGTACATTTGGGACCCAGGTGGATGTTGAAGGGCACGTCGTGCTTAGGGGATGATTGTTAGGAATAAGCACTCCGTGTCCGGTACTGGCACAGTGTCACGTATACGAGTCGTATACGTATAGGATTCCTAGCAGTACACCGAGGTGTGTGTGTGTTGAGTCCAATCCGTATACTTGCATGTAACTGAGTACTACTAGGATTGGAGTTGGGCTAGTAGTCGAGTCGGCATACTAGAATCCTAGTATATATGCATGTACCCCGGGTTGTAAACATACCGCGAGTTGAATCAATCAAAGAAAACTATAAGGCACGCCAGGTGCCTTTGGCAATCCAAAAATTGTGTCTTTCGTGTGTCTGTTTCGGCGAGACAGAAATCGTCAGAAGTGTTGATCCGTGTGTGTCAGCGGAGTGTATCGCCTGAGATCTTCGTCGTCTACGCCGGAAAGTGTCCCGACGAAAGTACTGTCGGGTCTGGGCCAACAATTGGTATCAGAGCCAAGGTCGTCGTTCGTGATTTGTGAAAGTACTAGGAGGTCATGGCGATGGTGAAGTTTGGCGAGAGCTCGGCATCGGCACCGGTGACAGAGACGGTGGGGGCGGCTTTGTATCCGCGCCTCGACCACAAGGACTACGGGCTATGGGCACTTAACATGGAGGTGGCCATGGAGGCTCAGGAGGTTTAGGAGGCCGTTGATCCAGGAGGCGACGAGTACGTCAAGGGAGGCGCGAAGTACCGGAAGAATCGCCAAGCATTAACGGCGCTCTATTCTGTAGTGCCGAAGGACGTGATGCATCACCTCGTCGGAAAGAAATCGGTGAAGGATGCATGGGAGACGATCAAGATCTTGCACCAAGTTCATGCCCGCGTGAAGGAAGCACATCTTCAAACTTTGACGAAAAGCTATGAAGATCTAAAAATGGAGGAGAGCGAGATGGTTGATCAGTTTGCCACATGTTTCGTTACCCTCGTCAACGCACAGGGGATGGCGGTCCAGAAACGCCAGAAGGAGGTGGTCCAAAAGAAAGTGATCCATTGAGAGGGGATCCATCTGGAGATCCAGAAAATAGATCACCGGATGGTCTAGGGGCTGGCGGCCTAGAAACGCTAGAAGGAGGCGGACTAAAAGAAAAGGTCCCGCCAGGAGGATTTTCGGCAGAAGGTCCAGAGGCAGCCTGCCTAGAAAACAGGCAAGAAGCAGAAGTGGCCGCTCGTGCAGCGAGCCGAGAGGAAGGGAGGCCAGTAAGCTCTCGGGCACATAACAGAACGAGTAGCTACAGCCCAGCAAGCAGGCCAAGCAGCATGACCGTTGTGAAGCCAGAAGGTTCAGGAAAATCGGCTCCACGTGAAAAGCTCGAACCAAAGGAAGGTCCAGGGGCATGCATCCCAGAAAGAGGAGGAGGACACAACATACAAGGGGATATGATGAGTCTAGAAAACAGCCGAGAAGAAAGGAACATGCTACCTCACCACGCACCATCACGTGGAAGTCGAAAAGCTACGTGTGGAGATTGGGCACATGAGACCAGTACATGGTTCTCAAGTACCTTGCATCCGAGTGCAGTACGTAGCATGCAAGACCAGAAAGTCTCGCGCTGCAAGGAGAAAGGCCAGCTTCAGCTGCCGTATGTACTTCACCAGTACATGGAGGTTTAGAACATCAAGAGACAAGCACGATGTTGGACGCAGAAGAGTATGTCGTGATGCCTCCGAACGTACTGGAGATGAAGCGACTACGACCGACGCGAGCACGCATACAAGGCGTGTTAGACTACTATCCGAAGGAGATACTTCGGATGATAAATAACCCGGTGAAGATGAACTACGAAAAGCACTGGTTGTTCATCAAGAAACCGATGAAGACCAAAGGCACGGTCATGGATGACAACGATAAGGAGGACACAGAAAAGAAGGACGCGGACAAGGAGGATCAACATGAAGCCATGGAGAAGCCGGCAAAAGCAAAGTCGGTGACATGGATGCTGAGAAAGGGATCGCAAAAGCAATGCCGAGGATGACGCCCGCAAGAAGTAGCGTGTACATTTGGGACCCAGGTGGATGTTGAAGGGCACGTCGTGCTTAGGAGGTGATTGTTAGGAATAAGCACTCCATGTACGGTACCGGCACGGTGTCACGTATACGAGTCTTATACGTATAGGATTCCTAGCAGTACACCGAGGTGTGTGTGTTGAGTCCAATCCGTATACTTGCATGTAACTGAGTACTACTAGGATTAGAGTTGGGCTAGTAGTCAAGTCGGCATACTAGAATCCTAGTATATACATGCATGTACCCCAGGTTGTAAACATACCGCGAGTTGAATCAATCAAAGAAAACTATAAGGCACGCCAGGTGCCTTTGGCAATTCAAAAATTGTGTCTTTCGTGTGTCTGTTTCGGCGAGACAGAAATTGTCAGAAGTGTTGATCCGTGCGTGTCCGCGGAGTGTATCGTCTAAGATCTTCGTCGTCTACACCGAAAAGTGTTCCGACGAAAGTACTGTCGGGTCTGGGCCAACACATTCATCTCCATTATTGGAACTCCAAGAGATGAGGTTTGGTCCAAAAAAGAAAGCAAAACCTCTCGTGGATCGACTATCATCAACAGAGCCTGCCAGTCCACATTAGTGAAGATGCTTATACCGGTGGATGTAGACTTATTATGAAACTGCAGTCCTGTACTCAGTGTTCCCTTCACATATCACAAAATATGCTTCACCGCTTCCCAATAAACATTAGTGGGCCATGAGAGAAACTGGCAAACCTTATTTACCGCAAAAAAAATTTCTAGGTGAGTGAGAGTCAAATACTGAAGACCTCCAACAACACTACGGTACCGGAAACAATCATCCGTACCAAGTGGTGTACCAGACATACGTGCAAGGCGATCTCCTGTGGGAAATGGAGTAGAAGTAGCTCTACAATTCTACATACTCACATGGTGCAACAGATCTAGTGTATACTTCCGTTGAGTGAGTGTTATCCCCCTGAATTGTATGACGCTTCTAATCTTAGGAAGTACTCTAGTGTACCAAGATCCTTGATAGGAAAATGAGTAGACAGAGAGAAAACCCGACCATCAACTGCTTCTAGAGTAGAACTAAAAATCCCAATATCATCAACGTATACCAACATATATATGTGAATACCTTTCTAGGAGAGTGTGAACAGGGAGGTGTCGGCCTTGGAGGAGACAAAACCGAGCTCGGCCAACAAAGAACTGAGCCAAGCATACCAAGCGTGTGGAGACTGCTTAAGACCATAGATGGCTCGCTGAAACTTGCACACATGAGAGGGGTAACGATCATCCTCAACACCCAGGGGTTGCTGCATGTAGACATCCCCAGAAAGAAAACCATGGAGGAAAGCCTTACTGACATACACCTGCCGAAGACTCCATCCTCTAGAGACTCCAAGAGAGAGAACCGGGCAAACTGTGGCTTGTTTGACAACTGGATAAATGTGTCACCGTTGTCGATGCCATGTTGTTGAGTGAATCCCCGAGCAACTATACGTTCCTTGTATTTATCAACAGAACCATCTGGACGTTGCTTAGTCTTAAATGCCCACTTACTGTCGACGATGTTGACACCAGGAGGGCGAGTAACCAGCACCCTAGTCTTGGTGTGATGAAGAGCAGCAACCTCATAATGCACCAGGATGCCATGCAGTGTCACGAAGGGCATCGCGACGAGACACTAGTGTCACAAAGAACGTGCGACGCTGATGGCCCAAATATATCGAGCTCGTTGGGGAACCCCAAGAGGAAGGTATGATGAGCACAACAACACGTTTTCCCTCAGTATGAAACCAAGGTTATCAATCCAGTAGGAGCAAGGAAACACCCTAAAGGTGTTGCTAGCTGAACGTTGGCAGGGCGCACTACCGGTGCCAACAGCAACGTGGAGACCTGCACAACACAACCACAGAACTTTGCCCCCAACTTGCGATGAGGTTGTCAATCTCATCGATTTGCTGAAAACAAAGGATTAAACATATCGAATGGAAGGAAGTAATAGTTTGCAGAAAGTAAACACAAAACAGTAAATAGTTGATTGTAGATTCAATGTAAAAGAAAGGACCGGGGTCCATAGTTCACTAGAGGTGGCTCTCCTTAAGATAGATAACATGCTGGTTGAACAAATTACAGCGGGGCAATTGACAAACATCGAGAAAGCATACAAGCATATACTAATCATCTTGACTCCTTTGAGACTTGATTGGGCATTACACCATTATACATAGACCGCCATCCAACTGCATCTATGACTAATAATCCACCTTCAGGTTATCATCCGAACCCCCTCCAGTATTAAGTTGCAAGCAACAGATTATTGCATTACGAATTGCGTGTAAAGTAAACAATACAATTGTTTTTTGAACAAAGAATTGTTGTTTTCTCCCTAGTAACAATAGAACATCTAGTACCTTAGAGATTTCTATCACTTCCCCAGATTACCAGAGGCATGAACCCACTATCGAGCATAAATACTAACTCTTGGAGTTGCTAGCATCTACTTGGCCAAGATAGCTACTAACAACGGAAAGCATGCAAGATCACAAATAACAAAGACATGATAGAATCAATAATCAATCTGAAATAGCATCTCAATGTCCATCGGATCCCCACAGACACAACATGTATGGATTACAAATAGATGATCTTGATCATGAACGGAGCTCACAAGATCTAAACATGAAAGACAAAGGAGGAGAACCAGCCATCTAGCTACTACATGGACCCGTAGTCCAGAGATGAACTACTCACGCATCACACCGGAGGCTTGCATGATGATGAAGAAGGCCTCCAGGGTGAATTCCCCTCTCCGGCAGGGTGCCGAGAAGAGCTTCAGATCCCTCCCGATCTAGGGATGGAGATGACGGTGGCTACAGACTCTTTCGTGGATTTTTGATCGGGTACTTAGGGTTTTGGTATCGGAGGCAATATATAGGCGGAAGGAGAGGCCGAGGGTGTGGTGGGGTCGGCCAGACCACCCCGTGGCGCGGGCCAGGCCTAGCCGCGTGGCCAGGTGGTGTGGCCAGGCCCTAGCCCTTCTCCGTCTCGTATTCTGGCTCTAGATGTCTTCCGGTAAAATAGCAACTTTGGCTTTTGTCCTGTCCAATTCCTAGAATATTTATTTTCTGACTTCCTGGAACCAAAAACAGCAGAAAACAGGCAGCTGACACTGTGGCTCTTGTTAATAGGTTAGTCCAAGAAATCATATGAAAAGTACTCCAAAGTGTGGACAAAACACAAGAAAGTAGATAAAACCAAGTATGGAACATCAAAAATTATAGATACATTTGCAATGTATCAGACGCCCAGGATCATAACGCACCATACTGTTAGTGTAAGTTGATGGCCCAAAATATATCGAGCTCGTTGGGGAACCCCAAGAGGAAGGTATGATGAGCATAACAGCAAGTTTTCCCTCAGTTATGAAACCAAGGTTATCAATCCAGTAGGAGCAAGGAAACACCCCAAAGGTGTAGCTAGCTGAACTTTGGCAGGGCGCACTACCGGTGGCAGCAGCAACGTGGAGACCTGCACAACACAACCACATAACTCTGCCCCCAACTTGCGATGAGGTTGTCAATCTCACTAGTTTTGCTGAAAACAAAGGATTAAACATATCGAGTGGAAGAAAGTAATAATTTGCAGAAAGTAAACACAAAGCAGTAAACAGTTGATTGTAGATTGATGGTAAAAGAAAGGACCGGGGTCCATAGTTCACTAGCGGTGGCTCTCCTTTAGATAGATGACATGTTGGGTGAGCAAATTACAGCGGGGCAATTGACAAACATCGAGAAAGCATACAAGCATATACTACTCATCTTGACTCCTTTGAGATTCGATTGGGCATTACAACATTATACATAGACCGCCATCCAACTGCATCTATGACTAATACTCCACCTTCAGGTTATCATCCGAACCCCCTCCAGTATTAAGTTGCAAGCAACGGATAATTGCATTACGAATCGCGTGTAAAGTAAACAATACGATTGTTCTATGAACAATGGATTGTTGTTTTCTCCCTAGTAGCAACAACACATCTAGTACCTTAGAGATTTCTGTCACTTCCCCAGATTACTAGAGGCATGAACCCACTATCGAGCATAAATGCTAACTCTTGGAGTTGCTAGCATCTACTTGGCCAAGATAGCTACTAACAACGGAAAGCATGCAAGATCACAAATAATAAATACATGATAGAATCAATAATCAATCTGAAATAGCATCTCAATATCCATCGGATCCCCACAAACACAACATGTAGGATTACAAATAGATGATCTTGATCATGAATGGAGCTCAGAAGATCTAAACATGATAACACAAAGGAGGAGAACCAGCCATCTAGATACTACATGGACCCGTAGTCCAGAGATGAACTACTCACGCATCACACCGGAGGCTTGCATGATGATGAAGAAGGCCTCTAGGGTGAATTCCCCTCCCCGGCAGGGTGCCGGGAAGAGCTTTAGATCCCTCCCGATCTAGGGATGGAGATGACGGCGACTATAGACTCTTTGTGGAATTTTGATCGGGTACTTAGGGTTTCTGTATCAGAGGCAATATATAGGCGAAAGGAGAGGACGAGGGGGTTCCTGGGGCGGCCAAACAACCCCCTGGTGTGGGCTAGGCCTGGCCGCGCGGCCAGGTGGTGTGGACGGGCCCCATCCCCTCTCCGTCTTGTATTCTGGGTCCAGGTGTCCCTTGGTGAAAAACTGACTTTGGCTTTTATCCCGTCCAATTCCTAGAATTTTCATTTTCTGACTTTCCTGGAACCAAAAACAGCAGAAAACATGCAGCTGGCACTGTGGCTCTTGTTAATAGGTTAGTCCAAGAAATCATATGAAAAGTACTCCAAAGTGTGGACAAACATAAGAAAGTAGATAAAACCAAGCATGGGACATCAAAAATTATGGATACGTTAGCAATGTATCAACATCCCCAAGCTTAACTCCTGCTCGTCCTCGAGTAGGTAAGTGATAAAAAGAAAGAATAATTTTTGAGGTGACATGCACCATCATAAACTTGATCAAAGTATTTGAAAAACAATGATAGCTAGGATCATAGTACTTCAATCATAACATGAAAGACAAAGTTCTAACAATAAGGCAAAGCAACTGTGTTGCAACATGAAAAGGCATAAACAAAAGATTCATGAATAACAATGTTTTGCAAGATGTTTGTTTGTTTCACATAAAGAAAACATAGCATAGTGGCATTCAGCTTGTCCCTCATAGAGTAGCAAACATAAATGCATAGGACACCTTCAAAGTTCATAGGAGTGACTAGATACAAATAGTTTAAAGCAAGCAATATCAAAGCTATGCATCAATCAACAAGTCTTGGGACAATGCACATAGAACTAAGAATGGCCACTATGCTCTCAAAGTAGGTGCATAAAGATAGAAAGTGGAGACTCAACATAAAATTAAAAGAAAGGCCTTCATAGAAGGAAGTAGGGATTCAAGTCTCATAAAGAGCTTCCAAAAATTATGGTACTTATTAGCTTTCAGCTCTCATTGCCCCTATCATAAGCATCTTGAAGGTGATTAAGGTTAAAGTGACACAACTAAGAGGATATGCTTGACAAGTTATAAGCCGAAATCTCATGCCCCTTACTTACGAAGACCGAACCTCATGCTACTCAACTTTAGTCACAAGTAAGCTCTTGTCATTGTAAGTACATATGTATCATAGAGAACCGCCAACGGGGTACCCCTTGCACATGATACAGGAGCTATCCCATAATCAAAATGACAAGGCAAGCAGACAATGAGCATCTCAGCGATCTTTTTATTTGCTATTTGCATAGGTTTTTATCGAGGATGCTTAATAGAGTGCTCATTATGGTTATGCTGCAAGTTTCCACCATGATTAGGCATGGCTTAGGCTAGCGGCCCAGGCGTTTCTCTAACACAAATATAAATTCCATGATCTTACAAGTTCCCCTTTTATTTCACACCGCCGGGATCCAGAAGCAAAAGAACATGATATCAACGGGGTACAAAGTACAAGTGCAATGTTGAAAGCGTTCCCCATGATACATGGTTATGCTAACTTCAACTTATAAAGCGCAAGCATATACGCAACAAAGATGGACGCAATGGTTCAATTTTATTAAGTGCAAGAAAGTAAAGTGTGCCATCAAGTTCGTGAGAGCTTTAATCACTAGTTTTCTCATAACAAGTTTAATTCGAAAGGTAGACAAAAACATGAATATACTTGGAATAGCAAATGCTAATAGGTAGGTATGGTGGACTCTTTGGAATAACTTGGTTTTAGGAGTTGGATGCATGAGTGGAACTCATACTTGGTTGCGGAGGCTAGCAAAAGACTGGGAGCGACCAACTAAGAGAGCAATAATGGCCATAATCATGCAGAGTGACAAAACATCATTGATCAAAGCATAAAGTGATACTACAAGTTGAAAACTAAAGGATCATAAAGGCTATGGTGACTTGGGATAGTCATAACATGGTGTGAGCATGTGCCAAGTTAACCCAAATAAAGCATCAAAGGAGAATACCACAATACTATGCTTTAATATGCTAAAACAACGCATGACTCTTTCAAGGCACATTAAGCAATCTCAATTGTTTATAACATGTCATGCTACAACAAAGAATACTAAGCATAAAGCCAGAACAATATCAAACATGGCATGACAAAGCATGGGACACAGTCAAAAACAAGCTCTCTTTACCACTTAAGCATGAACTTTCCTACTCTTTTCCAATCCAAACCAAACTATTTGAAAACCAATGTATGAAAGAGGGCGTCCAACCAATTTATTCAGCAAACTAAGAAAACAAAGCAAACGAAAAACCAAAACGAAAACGGAAAAGAAGACGCTCCAAGAACAACACAACTGTGCATGAAACAATAAAAATGAAGTGTTTGGAAGAAACCTGGGATTTTTATTGATGAAGAAGGGGATGCCTTGGGCATACCCAAGCTTTGACGCTTGTACTTCTTGGATATTTCTTGGGGTGACACGCGTTGCTTCTCCAAGCTTGAGCTTTAGTCCATCCTTCATCTCATTACTTATTCCTTCTATACACCTAGAATTTTTCCTTCATACAAAACTTCACACAATCTTTATTAGCAACATTAGTGCATTCAAGACAATAGGTCTTTTAGGTTCAGTTCCAACACCAATAAAACTTCCATTAAAACACTAGCTACTGTAGCACTTCCCTCAAAAGCTCAATTCCCCAAAAGTACTCAAAAAGGAACCAACAAGAAGCAAATGCAAATAAAGGCAGAAATCTGTCAAAACAGACCAGCAGGTAAATACGATTTTTTTCGAAGACCTTCTGTTGCTCAAATAGAAAAGTGTTGAACTAACGAAAGTTAGATAACAACCTGGGGCATGCACAAAAATTCATGCCTCAAAAGGACGTACAGAGATTTCACACGAATGTTTACGGTGAAGCACAGAAATCTGTTTCGGGACAGCAACTTTCCCAATCATTACTTCTCTCTCATTAGAGGTTACTCTTGGCACAAAAAGCAAATAAAAAGGATAAGGAGCGGTTATTACTGAAGTAATAACTTCCAAGACTCATCTAAAACTTTTGGGTTATCTCCCAATAAGTACATTTCTTTAACGCCTTTAAGTTAGGCATGGTAGTTTGGGAGGATGCTCGCATAAGAAATATGAATTGAAGTAACACATTTAAGTCTAACCCACTTCCTATGCATAGGAATCTCGTATGCAAATAAATTCGCAGAGAACATAGTGGCAGGCATAGGAAGATAAAACAAGAGTAACTTCAAAACTTTCAGCACATAGAGAGGTGTTTCAATACCATGAAAACTTCTACAACCATATTTTCCTCTCTCATAATAATTTTCAGTAGCCTCATGAATAAACTCAACAATATAACTATCACATAAAGCATGCTTTTCATGTTCTACAAAAACATATTTTTTATCAAGCTCAAAAATAGTGGAATTAAAACCTTGAAATCCACTTTTAACAATTCTATAACAAGATTACTGATCATTCAATATAGGACCATCGTCTAGAGGTTTATCATAAACAATTTCTAAGAAAAACTTTTTAGTACCATGCATCTCGAAGTTAGGCACAAATAAAGGATTAACATAGATAACATGAGCATAACATTCATCCTCCTTTGGTAAGCATGGGGGAGAATCAAATAATGTAAGGGATAAAGAGTTACTCTCATTAGAAGGTAGGCATGGGTAGCTAATCCATTCTTCCTCCTTTTGTTCATCACTCTCCTCCTCTTTTTCATCTAATTAGCTTTCAGGTTCATCAATTTCTTCTTCCATAAGATCCTGCAAGGCATTAGTCTCTTCCATTTGTGGAAAGCATCTATTAATATATTCAAGAATATAGACATTTTCTTCCTTGCAATTATCAAAGCAAAATTTAAGTATATCATAAACCTCACATTTATAAGGTGAATCGTCAATATTTTCAAGCAAACTAGCAAGTTCAAATGCACCCTTCCAAGCAATAAATTCCTCAATTTGTTCCACATCATAAAAGTCATAATTTTCTTTAACATAAGAAGATATAGTAACATCATCATTATACTTACATTGAAAAGGGAGGTGTTTGTACCTACTACAGCAACAAGATTTATCAAAGCAATAAGTAACATTATAAGTAGAGCACACGTTTATAGCAATGGTGTACAATTTATCAATTTGTTTCCATAAGTGTTTCCCATTTTGTGACAAGCGGTGTTCCTTATAATAATATTTTTGTTCTTCCGTGAACCCACCTTGCCAATATGATTCAATTTCAAAGAAACCAACCATTGATACAAAGCATGATAAACCAAGACAATAACAGACCAACGAAAATAACAACTAGAGTAGGAACTAATTTTTTTGTACTTTTGATAAAGAAACAAGCAAACAAAGCAAAAAGGAAACTAAGCAAAACAAAAACAACAAAGTAAAGAGATTGGTTATGAGGGACTCCCCTTGTGAAGATGTCCTTGACTCCCCAGCAACGGCCCCAGAAAAAGAGCTTGATGGCCCAAAATATACCAAGATCGCTGGGGAACCCCAAGAGGAAGGTATGATGAGCACAATAGCAAGTTTTCTCTCAGTTATGAAACCAAGGTTATCAATCCAGTAGGCGCAAGGAAACACCCCAAAGGTGTAGTTAGCTGAACTTTGGTAGGGCGCACTACCGGTGCCAGCAGCAACGTGGAGACCTGCACAACACAACCTTAGAACTCTGCCCCCAACTTGTGATGAGGTTGTCAATCTCACCGGTTTTGCTGAAAACAAAGGATTAAACGTATCGAGTGGAAGAGAGTAATAGTTTGTAGAAAGTAAATAGAAAGCAGTAAATAGTTGTAGATTGATGGTAAAATAAAGGACCGGGATCCATAGTTCACTAGCGGTGGCTCTCCTTAAGATAGATGACATGTTGGGTGAACAAATTACAGCAGGGCAATTGACAAACATCGAGAAAGCATAGAAGCATATACTACTCATCTTGACTCCTTTGAGATTCGATTGGGCATTACAACATTATACATAGACCGCCATCCAACTGCATCTATGACTAATAATCCACCTTCAAGTTATCATCCGAACCCCTCCAGTATTAAGTTGCAAGCAACGGATAATTGCACTACGAATTGCGTGTAAAGTAAATAATACGATTGTTCTATGAACAAAGGATTGTTGTTTTCTCCCTAGTAGCAACAACACATCTAGTACCTTAGAGATTTCTGTCACTTCCCCAGATTATTAGAGGCATGAACCCACTATCAAGCATAATCTACTTGGCCAAGATAACTACTAACAACGGAAAGAATGCAAGATCACAAATAACAAAGACATGATAGAATCAATAATCAATCTGAAATAGCATCTCAATATCCATCGGATACCCGCAAACACAACATGTAGGATTACAAATAGATGATCTTGATCATGAACAGAAATCACAAGATCTAGACATGATAGCACAAAGGAGAAGAACCAACCATCTAGCTACTACATGGACTCGTAGTCCAAGGATGAACTACTCACGCATCACACCGGAGGCTTGCATGATGATGAAGAAGGCCTCCAGGGTGAATTCCCCTCTCCGGCAGGGTGCCGGGAAGAGCTTCAGATCCCTCCCGATCTAGGGATGGAGATGACGGCGGCTATAGACTTTTTCATGGAATTTTGATCAGGTACTTAGGGTTTCTATATCGGAGGCAATATATAGGCGAAAGGAGAGGCTGAGGGGGTGCCTGGGGCGGCCAGACCACCCCCTGGCGCGGGCCCTAGCCCCTCTCCGTCTCGTATTCTGGCTCCAGGTGTCCCTCGGTGAAAAACTGACTTTGGCTTTTGTCCCGTCCAATTCCGAGAATATTCATTTTCTGACTTTCCTGGAACCAAAAACAACAGAAAACAGGTAGCTGGCACTATGGCTCTTGTTAATAGGTTAGTCCAATAAATCATATGAAAAGTACTCCAAAGTGTGGACAAAACATAGGAAAGTAGATAAAACCAAGCATGTAACATACGTCTTCTCGTGTCGCGTCTGATCACACATGCGGGTGACCATAGCGTGTCTAGGCTCAGCCGTGGGCTCCGCGGTCAGAGAGGCAGGTGTTCCCTCGATAGGAGGCGACGCGAGCTGAGCGGTAGTAGGCGGGGGCAAGCCGACAGACTCGGTCGAGTCTGGTGGGCTGGCCGGCCCATCCTGGCGAGCTGCAGAGGGCGGGGTGGAGCAGGCCGGCCTAGGGGAGCACATCGCACGAGGCGATGCCGGGTAGACCTAGAGACGGGCAGCCTCGGGTCGTGTGTGCCCCATGCACATTGATTACTGGCTCAACACGGACGTCGATCATAGCGGGTTGCAGAGTGAAAACCGCGACAAATTCCTGTAGAACAGAAGAAGAACTTCCTGGAATAGGGGCATCAGTGGACAAATAAGATAAGTCGTATTTACGGATAGGTGGTACTCGTAACCGGTTCATCAGAGGGGATGAAAGCGTGTCTTCGAGAGTGGAAACATCAACCTTAGCACCAGGAGTGGCATAGGGAAACACAGATTCATCAAAGATGACACCACGGGAGATATAAATACGTCATGTGGATCGGCTCAAGAACGTGTACCCCTTGTGCATCGGACTGTACCCTAATAAGACACACATAGTGGAGCAAAAAGAAAGCTTATGTGCGTTATACTTGTGCAATCTCGTCCAGCATGCACAACCAAAGGTATGGATGAAGGAATAATCGGGTTGGACCTGGAGAAGCCGATGAACGGGTGTGTCCTGTTGTAAAACAGGGGTAGGCATGCGGTTAATGAGATAGCAGACTGTGAGAAAAGCATCATCCCAAAATCTAAATAGGAGAGAATAGTGCGCCATAAGAGCAAGGCTGGGTTCTACCAAGTGACGACGCTTGCGTTCGGCAACCTGTTTTGCTGCGAGGTGTGAGGGAACGAAACGAGATGAGAGATGACCGTACACAGAAAGTAGCGATGCAACCTATGATACTCGTCACCCCAATCTGACTGAATGGCTTTGATTTTAGTGTTTAAGAGATGCTCAACATGAGATTGGAACTCATAAAGACATGCTCAACACCAGACTTATTCTTCAAGAGATAAATCAAGGTAAAATGAGAGTAATCATCCACAAAACTAACATAATACTTGTACCCGACCGAGGATGCAATGTAGGACCCCCAAACATCGGAATGAATTAAATAAAAAGGCATGGTAGAAACACGATGAGAAGCATTATAAGGTAGTTGTCGACTCTTAGCATGTTGACAAGCATCACAAACATAAGTCTGAATATTGGAAGAACACACTAAATCATTTTTCCTTACAATGGTCTGAACGACATTATTTGTGGGACGGTCGAGATGATGATGCCACTGGGAGGACGTGGTTTTGACACTTGATGACGCCTGACATGGTGACGAGGATGACTGATACCTTCGATCCGTATTACAGATGTAGTATAGCTCTTTTTCCATAGTAGACCTAGGTTATCGAATCCTCGAGAAGCATAAAACATAGTGAAGTTACTTTAACGGACCTTCGGGAGTTTTAGAATTCTTTTTGTGTTTTATCTGCCCAAGAGTTTGCTATCTTTTGTTGTTGCCGATAAATAGCTAATTCTAGTAGTAATAAATAGGAGTAAATAAAACAAAGTATTGATATAATTGGAATTGTAGAAGCAAATAGCCATTTAACTAAAAAAATAAAAAAGGTATCTAATCGAAAGAGCTTATTTTATTTGTTAGGATTAAACAAAAGGGTTCGCAAATAAAAGCGCTAGTGCCACAACTCGATGATGGAGAGAGAGGGCCTAGGGATTTCGGTTTCACCTGTAGCTGTGCAAAACATCTGATGGGAATAAAAGGTAATAATAAAGTATGCATGAAATTGATAGAGCAAGATAATTATATGTGGGTAGTGCATCCATAATTTCTATTGCCTCCGCAACCGCTTATAGCAATAACCTACTGGTCTCATCAATAGAAGAAAGAGAACTAATGATATGCATAGTGACATCACCGTTAATCCCAAGTAAATCCCTCACATACAGTCGTACTACCCCTTCTGTCGCTCGGGTTCCCAACCTGGAGATTAATCATTACTCATACTCCCTATACCTGGCTCAATCCTCGGGGTCTTAGGTACCTGACAAGTCCTTGGATTGAGGCAAGCGAGGATATAATAATCATCATGTCATACAAACTAATACATGATCCCATCTATGATAAATAACATGCACAAAAGCTACATGGCTAGGCCGAAGCCCTTAGCCCAAGGAGAATTACTCACGCATAGAGATGAAATCAACAATCATAAACATTGCAATGGAAATCATGACATTGATATCAAATAGTCTTTCAATGTAGCCAATCGAAGATGAGATCTACTATTACAAGTGGTGGAATATGGCTATGGTGGTGGAGGAGGGTTTGGAGATTAGATCTAAGTCTATTCCTACGGCGGCTCTTCGGTATGGTGGATGCAGGTTTTTAGGGGCTGCTGGCGATCTGGGTCTCTCGTTTCTCGTCGCTCGAAGCCTCTTTATATAGGGGTCCCTTCATGAAAGTTGTTCTATTTGACCTAGCAGTGTCGATGGCAACTATACGACCAGAACTATACGGCCAAAATTTTATTCCCGCCGTATAGTTGGTCGTTAAAGCGTCTGTCTCCACTTCACGACCCCTGGTTTCTTCGGGTTGTTGGAAATATCATATATTTGAATTTAATGTTGTGATTCCCATTATCAAACGTCATTATCTACGCATGAAAAAAATAAAAAGAAAGGATTGCATACCCCTTTGATCATTAGGCATTAGTGGTAGGGTTTTGAGAGATATTTCATAAAAAATATGAATAATATCTAGTTTAAATGTGGACGTGGATGGTTATATTTCACGGCCATCAACCTCCCCAAGCTTAAACTTGATCGTCCTCGAGCAAGAAAACCAAAATCAAAAAGGAACTCAGCATTTAAACTGAAATAACGATATGATGATCTTACTCATGATTGGTAGTCTCATGTTTCCTCCACTTTATAAATCTGAAAAACTTCAACATAGATAGAGTAATGGCAAGCATATCATACGGGTTTTTATGCATCCTTATAGCGCAGCAAAATTATTGTTAACATGGATGATTCAAATGAGTAAACTTTATTCCATGTCATGTAATCAACTCATAGGCTTGCCTTGAACAATAAAGTATAATCATGTAAAATTGAGAGTGTGAGACTTTGTCATGAAATATATATACACTAGATTATGTCAATTATCCCACATCAATAAGTCAAGACTTTTCAAGCACTACATTTCTATTCATTGTCCTCCAAGAATTTCTCTTAAGTAATTGAGAGCATGCCAATTTTTTTAATTAATTTATCGGGCTGTAATGGACACTCATGGCATCACCAAGGTTTTTATTCCTTTTGCATAATGATTACTCATTTTAGCCAAAGGAGCGATTCCATCATGAACATAGCTACCCGATATTTCCAAGAATCTTACCCATTATAGCATTGTTGCTACATATGTTTAATCAACTCATAGCCGAAATCTAGGAGTTTCCTCCATGAATATCGTTCGTAGGCTAGCGGAGTTGTTGGCATCCCATGAAGTTTGACACGCATAAAGCTATATCATTCTTATGATTCACAAGTCAATCTTTGGCATGCTCACAAAAACCGCTAAACATTAATTCAATTGAACAAATCCTTTTTAAAGAGGGCTATCAAGTCAATCATTATTTTCTGTCGTGTTGAGTGTCTCTAGAAATAATCCTTCAAGACTAAACACTACAACGCCCAAGCCTTTAATTGTGAGACTTTTTCTTATTACAATTGTTTAGCAAATTTTTAGGCAAGACTAGGTTAACTACAAGAGATGGAACAAAACGTACCCAACTAAATACCTATGCAAACAAAATTTTACTACCATATAAAAACTCACTCCACCAATATAATATCTTAACATTTACTATTAACTAGCATGGGTTTCTCAAACTTCAAAAGTGGGGAGTCTTAAGACATACCTCTCATGATTGGTTCCACTTCTCTCTTCCCTTTTGATTTGCTTCTTGGAAACTCAAAGTTAATCACTCTTCTGTAAATATGTGGAAGCCACAAGGAGAATAGAAAGGAAGGAAGAGGGAAAATAAAGATAAATGGGGAAATCTTTTTGTTATTTTTGAGAGAGGGAATTAAAGAATAGAAAATTGGCGGCAAAGCTCGGCTAGAAAATCTTGAAAACAGAAAGAAATAACTAAAGATAAAGTGTTGGGGAAACCAACACGAGTGCTTATAAACTCGAATTAAAAACATAACCTCGAAATAAAAGCAAATGAACGCCAAATAAAGATAATGAGGAAACTTCCCCAAGCTTAGGCTTTTGCAAGCCCTTCAAATCATTGTGGTGGCGGGAAAAAATTGTAACTCCAGTTCGCAAATTGAGTTGATAGATTACTAGTTGTTTCTTGGAGGTTCAAAGAGAGGTTTTGCATTCTCTCCATAGTTCCTCCAAGTTCTTGGAAGTCTTAGTATGTAGCAAGACGGGTTGGTGGTTTCTCCTCTTGATAAGGAATTTCTTGCTCCTCCTCTTGGTCCTCATCCTCATCCAGAATCTCCTCCTTGGGTTGGTGTTTCTCAACCTGCAAGTCATATAGCAAATGTCCTTTCTCGATAGAGAAAAGACCATTAGGCAAAGGAGCGGTGTAGAGACACCCAGCTCCAGCAATATGTATGTAATAAACACCACCTATCCTAGTAAGCATTCCACAAGCTTTTAAAGTAGAGAAACCAACACGTTGCTCACCTAGCACTGGTTGCAACTCACCTAGGTCGATGCCTAGGGAAATGGAAAGCATGGTGATGATGCCTCCACCTGTGATTGGTCCTTGGCTTTGGGAGGATTAGTACTCCAGGTAGCGCACAAGAATTGCGCCCAAGTTGAGTGACAAGTCAATGTTGTTGAAAGCAGCTTTTGCAAGGACTAAGATGTCCTCCTCATTGAGTTTCGTGAACTCATTTCGTCCTGCAAAGTGTTATCAATAACATAGAACAAATAGCGAACTGCAGGATGTTGAATATTCTTCCCCTTGCTTACTCTAGAAGTGAAACTCATTCCATTATAATATTGTTCCAGAGAATGGTCTAAGCCAGTAAAGGATGCGCGTAAGTCATTATAATTATTGTTTGGAAAATTAAAACATGTGCACCATTCATTTAGTGATAAAGCATAATTGTTGTTCATAAGTCGGAAAGAAATCATGTCCTCTCCATGCCATGCTTTAACGGTGCTTTGCAAAGAACTTAGAAATTCAAGAGTTAACCACAATAAGTAGGCACATCATTGAATACAAAGTTTTACATGCCAACCCTATTACAAAGTAAATTTAATTCATTAGAAATATCGTGTTCATTCAATATAATGGGGCAAGCCCACTTGGTTGTCTTCACTTCTTGGTTCTTGATCCTGTTGAAGTGATCACGTTGGAGCTTATCCCTAAACTGTATCCCCATGCGTTCTTGAGCGACAGCCCGAGAAGCACTAGCATCGGCACGAGCATGAGTTTGGCTCCTTGTGTTCATCATCTAAAATAATAAGGAAAGACAAAAATAAATCTTTTTGATCCAACAATAATAAGCATAACATATTCCTCATCATAGCACACTAAAGAGTCCCCTCAAAATAATAATCTAGGCAAGAGAATCATGGCAATTAGTTTGTAGTAGGTCTCACCCTAGATTGATAATGACAATAGATCAAAGATGCATTTGTAAAAAGTAATTGGAGGATCGGAGGAGAAACATATTATAGATCACTTGTGTGCAAGGAAATTGAAAGAAATTGAGTAAAGATGAAGATCTCTTGAGGTTTTGAGAGAGTTTGGAGGTAGAAGAAAGAAAAAGGATTTAAGTTTTGCGGTTGGAAGTACCTCCCGTGGCGATTTTGTGGTCGGACGCAACTATACGGCAAAACAATTTGTTCCCTTCATATAGTTGGTCTGCTATCAAAAATTTAGGGTTTTCACCTAGCGGTGCAACTATATGGCCAGAACTATACAACCAAAACAATATGTTCCTGCCGTACAGTTGGTCGTCAAACCTTCTGTACCTGGAAAAGAAATTTTACAAAGGCATCGATATCTATACGGCCATATAGTCAGTTGTTAAACCTTCAGTACCTTCGAAGAGAAATTTGTCGATGGCAAAGATATCTATACGGCCAAACTATACGGCCCGAATTTTTATTCCCGCCATATAGTTGGTCGTTAAACCTTCTGTAGTCATCAAAAAATTTCCGTTTCTTCGAGAATTCTTTCTTGTCCTGAAACTTAGCGAAATACCTTGTTTTTGATAGAAAATGACAGTAAAAATTGTCGACCAACATCAGCATGTATAAAGCAGGATTTTTAGTACTACTGAACTTCTTCTCCTCAACTGGATCTTTCTAGCACTCTTTATTAAACATAAAACTTAAACTAAAACTTAAAAACTTTACTCAAACCTTTATTTCACATGGGTTGCCTCTCATGAAGCGCTCTTTTATGGTTAATAGCTTGACCTCGATGTCGCTCACTTAGGCTAGATGAGTGGAACACCCACTCCAAAATAGTTGGCCTTCAAAGTGATGGCCTCCTTTTCATCATGCATGGCTTTCTTCTTCCTGGGAAAATGAATAACAAGAGGATCCCGCGAAGGCAATTGAAGTTTCACGTTCCCTTCATGTAGATTAATCAAAGCCTTAATAGTTCTTAAAAATGGACGGCCTAATATAATAGGAGCAGTAGCATCTTCAGGCATGCCAACAATAACAAAATCAATAAGATCAGGACAACCTTTAATGTATACTAAAGTATTTTCTTTAATCCCTATAGCTTGTTTGTAAGTAGAATCTGCTAGATGTAATTTTAACTCAATGATTTCAAAGGGGCCAAAATTTAACTTATTAAAAAGACTTTTTGGAATTGTTGAAACGCTTGCACCTAGATCACAAAGTGCAGCTATATCATTGGTCCCAATCTTAATCTTAATAGTAGGATCAAATATACCATCAAGCTTCACAGGTAATTTTCAGAATTTTTCTTATATTCTTCCTCAAGTTCACGTACCTTTATTGCTACCTGATTAATGAAGTGTTGATACATAGCTTCCTCATTTCCTTCACTTACCAGAATCTTGATATTGATCCTTTTTACAAGATCTTCAATGATGTAATTTGGTGAAGGAGCATTACTATAGTCAAGTTCTTGAGGCTCCTCCCTTTGGATTCTTATCATCTTGAGGTCTTCAACAAGATTGGGATCAACATTACCTGCAAATTTAGCTAGAATGAGAGTTTGACTCTCGGTTATATTACCTAGCTGTGCCTCAACAATCCTTGTTCTTTCTTGGAGGGCCTGCAAATCATTCCTCAAACTTACAACTTGGTTAGATAATTTACCAAGCATAGCATTGTGGTTCTCCATTATTTTAACAAGGATATTGTTTTGCTTATTTTATGAGTCTATAAAGGACTTAAGTGTTTCTTGGAGACTACCATTACTTGTTCACATATTATTATTAGAGTTACCTGCAAGACTAGAATAATGTTTCTGAAAATTAGGATTATAATTCTTCTTCCAAGCAGGGTTATAATCATTACAAGCTATGAAGTCTATTTCTTCAATATTTGATTTTGGGACAGCTCTTACCTGATTTTCCTTACCTTTTATGGCTAATATGAGCTCATCCGCCTTAGCATTGAGTTCTTCATTTTCTTGTGGTGAGACGGAGTTCACCTTCTTTATGTTTGAGCTATCCACATGCCACTGGGAATGGTTGTCTTGCATATTGTCTAGCAGCTGCTTTGCTTCAGTAATATGTTTTCCCATAAATGTTCCTCCAGCTGTAGTATCAAGCATAGACTTAGACACAGGGTTAAGAGCATTATAAAATAAATGGAGAATTAATCAATCTTCCATCCCATGACTGGGACAATTTCTCATGCATTCTTTCATCCTCTCCCATGCAAGCGCTAGTGGATCACTCTCTTCTTGTCTAAAACCAGTAATATTAGATCTTAGTTGCATAGTCTTTGCAGGTGGGAAACATTTAGTCATAAATAAAGAAGTACACTCCACCCATGATGTAATAGTATTTCTAGGCAAAGATAGCAACCATTGTTTTGCTCTTCCTCTAAGAGAGAAAGGAAATAAGCACAATTTGACCGCATTAGGGTCAACATCCTTTATGCGCATCATATCACATATTTTAGTGAAAGTGTTCAAGTGCATACCTGCGTCCTCAACAGCAGAGCCTCCAAATTGATTCTGTTGAACCAAACTTAAATAATGGGGCTTAATTTCATAATCATCAGCAGTAATTGCTGGCTGGGTAATAGGAGTACACAAATAATTATTGTTGGGATTTGCAAACTCCCCAAGCTTCTTTTCAGCCATATTTCCTATGTTTTTGGGTTTTCTTAAACAAAGACTTATGATAGTAAAAACAAGAATTTAAAGACTAACTAAATTTTTTGTTTTTTCAAATAAAGACTGAAAGCAAACTAATAAAAAACAACAATTAAAACTAGCAAGGTTCCTACTAACCTCACTAGGGTAGCTATTACTTCCCCATCAACGATGCCAGAAAAAAGGTTGATACCTTCGATCTGGATTACGTATGTAGTATAGCTCTTTTTCCCTAGTAGACCTAGGTTATCGAATCCCCGAGAAGTAGAAAGCATAGTGAAGTTACTTTAATGGACCTTCAGGGGGTTTAGAATTATTTTTGTGTTTTACCGGACCAAGAGTTTGCTGTCTTTTGTTGTTGTCGATGATGGAGAGAGAGGGCCTAGGGCTTTCTGTTTTACCTGTAGTTGTGCAAAACATCCTATGAGAATAAAAGATAATAATAAAGTATGCATGTAATTGTTAGAGGAAGATAATTATATGTGGAAAGTGCATCCATAGTTGCTATTGCCTCCGCAACCGCTTATAACAATAACCTACTAGTCTCATCCATAGAAGAAAGAGAACTAATGATATGCATAGTGACGTCACCATTAATCCCAAGTAAATTCCTCACATACAACCGTACTACCCCTTCTGTCATTGGGGTTCCCAACCTGTAGATTAGTCATTACTCATACTCCCTATACCTGGCTCAATCCTCGGGGTCTTGGGGTACCTGACAAGTCCTTAGATTGAGGTAAGAGAGGATAAAATAATCATCATGTCATACAAACTAATACATGATCCCATCTTTGATAAATAACATGCACAAAAGCTACATGGCTAGGCCGAAGCCCTTAGCCCAAGGAGAATTACTCACGCATAGAGATGAAATCAACAATCATAAACATTGCAATGTAAACCATGAGATTGATATCAAATAGTCTTACAATGTTGCCAATCAAAGATAAGATCTACTATTACAAGTGGTGGAATATGGCTATGGTGGTGGAGAAGGGTTTGGAGATTAGATCTAAGTCTATTCCTCCGGTGTCTCTTTGGTATGGTGGATGCAGGTTTTTGGGGGCTGCTGGCTATCTGGCTCTCTCGTTTCTCATCGCCTTAAGCCTCTTTATATAGGGGTCCCTTCATGAAAGTTGTTCTGTTTGACCTAGCGGTGTCGATGGCAACTATACGACCGGAACTATACATCCAGAATTTTATTTCCACCATATAGTTGGTCGTTAAAGCGTCTGTCTCCACTTCACGACCCCTGGTTTCTACGGGTTGTTGTAAATCTTGTATCTTTGACTTTAATATTGTGATTCCCATCATCAAACGTCATTATCTACGCAGGGAAAAATAGAAAGAAAGGATTGCATACCCCTTTGATCATTAGGCATTAGTGGCAGGGTTTAGAGAGATATTTCATCAAAAATATGAATAATCCAGTTTAAATATGGACGTAGATGGCTATATTTCATAGCCATCAATGACACGCGACTGGATGGTATGGGTGTAGAGATCACCGTGACTTGTACCGTGAAGAAGTGCCCTCCTCATGGCCTTGTCCTTAATAAGGAAAAATAGACGATGAAATTTGACAAAAACATCATTGTCACACACAAGACAATAAACTGAGAGAAGATGCTTGCTAATGTGCAGAACATGAAGGATTTTTTTTCAAGTGGAGAGACCAACCGGATAAAAACGAGTTATCGATGACTGCAAGAGCACATATCGATTGTAGATAGTTTCGAAATAAGAGTACCGAACCCACCAAGAGCTATTTTGTTAAGCTCTTTATGCCCCTCATTACTATCTATACAAGGATACTTGTAAGCTGCCTTTGATTTCAAGTAAAGGGTGTTTGAAGGGTTTTGTGAAAGTGCAAGAAAGAAATAAAAGCAAGAAAAGTAAACAAGTAGTGAAAGCATTGAAAACGGTGTTGGAACTAAATAAGGCCAAAGCGTTCACAGGGATGTATGATACGCCACTAGCATATGGTAATTATTTGTGATTAGGATAATCTATTTGTTATGTGATGACATGTTGGAGAGAGCTCAATAATAAAATGTTCACTACAAGACTCGTGAGCAGTCGCTTCTTGAATCAGGTATTGAGGTCATCTCTATATTACCACTGCAATACCTGAGAGCAATAACTCATACATGCCACCACAATTAAGGGTTTCCCCATGGATATCGTAATAAGCTTAGCGAGTCCCTCTTACTTCCCCTTTTGACCATGTAGGTTATAAGCCAATGCCTACTATCACCACTTTGCATTGGACATACTCCCATACACGTCCAAAAGGGTATCTCCCTCTCTTTAGTCCCAGAGGCAAATGATATGTGGCCGACTTCACATACCATCTAAAGAGAGAGATCTAACACAATACCATAGATCAATGGATCATGGACAAAGTAATAGATCATATTTATTTCATTTCATAATAAAGATAGGGTTTCTCCATCTCCCCAAGAACAAAGGGAACTACTCAAACATGAAAGCAATCAACAATATCATCATATTCATATGGATGGTTAAAAGTATAAAGATAGATCTAATGCAAATCACAATTGTATTTGGAATTACAACAAGATCTAATGTGTAAAGAGGGGAATTGTAATGGTGATGGACATGTAGCGATTTGTGATGAAGGGGATGATGTGATGTCCTCCGATGATCCGTGAAGAAGCAAGCATTCTCCCTTCTCCTAGTTCCTCCTCCACATCCCTATCTAGTGTGGTGTTTCGAGGCTAGAAGTTTTTGTGAATGTCGGATATGTGATCCGTCTTTGCGAGGCGAGAGTATTTTACGAGGCGGACGAGCTGACAGGTGGTACCGGTGGACGATATGGGCAAGCTCCACCCGTACCGATGGTGTTTAAACCCCCTATAGCATTTCCTTGCATCCTCTCTTGTCGCATGTGCGTGGACAAATCATTTAAATGATATTTATCACTTTAAAATATTATATTACTGCATAACATGATATTCCCAATTGATATATTCACACAAGACTAAATTATTCAGGATCCTGTTGGAACATGGACAAAAAGGTGTGTGCAAGCACAGTAAAATAACAAAAATCCTATTCTACTTGTGCAAAACATAAGGTAAATATGCTTCAAAAAGGGACTCATCAACTTCACTAAGCTAGACTCTTGCTTGTTCCCGAGCAAGATGGTGGCTTATGGACAAGGTCATCATGTTCATGAGGAACGAGTCGTTATGATAAATGAGGTAATTTGAAGCATAATTACAATATTAGATACATAACTGCATCGTGATTTATATCGTACTCTCACACATAGCATGACCTAGAGTCTTCCACACCTTTTGTATAAATAGTTTATAAAAAGTTTGAAAATTAGGAATATTATAAAATCCTCAAGTTCAATTAGAGTAGCACTTGATTCATGATTATTGCTTGAGTACCTTTTGCCAACTCGCACTTCTCCTTATATTAAAATTCTTTGATAGCAAAGCCTTTTTCTTTTTTTCTTAACAATATAATTGGATCTTGCTAAATCTCTTTATGGATCTTGTTGGTTCAAACGAATGAATATAACATGCTATATTTCCTTCTCATAACTTATCAATACTTCGTTGGTACGGAAGACCCTAAAATCATAACAGCGGTACACGTATCATATCACTCATTCTAATTCATACATTTAATACAATAATTATAAATCAAAATGTCTTGAAATATCATAAAGTCTGAAAAATCTCACCAGATATAAATCTTTCCTTAGATCAAAGGAAGATGATAATGCAACTAATGCAAATTCTAGAATTAAGAACCTAACAAGCATGCAGTAAAGTAAACACGATAAATCTAGAAAATGGATTACAAGGTGTTATAGTTCACCCCAAGATTGGAATCAAGCTGGTGGGATCAAATAATCACTCGCCATTATTCAATACCATAACGTTCTTCAGGGTGAAGGAAAGGTGTTGGAGACGGCCGCACGGAGCTTTTTATTTGTTTCCTCTAGAGCAGATATGTGGTGGAGGCACTTCTGTAGGTCAGAATGCATGAAGTACATTGCATTAGAGACCTTACCAAGCATCTCATTGAGTTTCTTCTTACCCTCCAAATCTAGGAGGCGTTTGTGCACAACTTCACTGTGGAGAAGTTCTTCTTTCTTATTCTTCTCTATCTTGTGAAGACATCGCTCGGTCTCCGAGATTTGCGAGGCAATAGGTACATCAATGAGGTTAAAACCCCAATCATGTTGTGGCTTCACGCTCATGCGGCCATTGATGGTGATCTTCTTTGTTGTAGACGTGTGTGCCATGGTCTCCTGGTAGGTTCCTGCATCAACTCGGTTAACTTTATTATGCTTGGGTGAAGAGTAGTTGGTGGCGATGAACTTGAGCGACTTCGTGCAACCCTTCCCATGTGACTAACTTGCTTCCCCTTCATCTTCAGGCCTCACCATAGCGAGGTAGTCTGGTTGCCTCTATCCTCTCGTCGTTTTCTCCATGAAGGTCTTGAACTCCTCATCATCAAAGTCATAGGAGACCCCTTGTTCTTTGGGCTAAGGCTTTGTGCTTCACGGTCATCAGCTTCATTCAATGGATAATGTCTGGAAACTATCCCACGAAGGAGCCATGAGGTCTAAAGGTTTTTCTTTGCCTGGAACTGGTTAGCGCATCAAGGAGATTGGATTTGTTGATATAAAAAGGAAGAAGACCCTTGGTAAGGCTTATCAAGGGCTAGAAACCGGGAAAAACTCATACCAGAAGTAAAAGGTGCGGCCAAGAAAATCATCCCAAAAAATTAGGAAAGAATCGATAGAAAAAAGAACAATTTGAGGCGGTAACGACCAGTGGTACGGGCAGTGCCCGTACGGCACGCCCGTACCCGATATACTTCCAAAATTCGCACCGACCGAAGTCGGTACAAAATCTCCAAGTAATCGGTACAGGCAGGATTGGACCGTACGGTCCACCTGTCCAGTAGTTACCGACCCATCCCACCCCGGTAATATATATATTTTTAATAGGAAACAACTAATTAAACAAAAACTAGAACAAAACCCATAGAGGGTTTAACGACCTGCTGCATGGTGGGATCTAGCCGTACGACCCGGTCATATCGTCCTGTAGGGGAAAACGTCGAATCCAAAGGAGGGTATTGCCAGCTTAATGAGCGCTGGTATGGGCGGATGCGGCCGTACCGTCCATCCAAACGTGGTTCAAAAAACTGGCATTCCGCTCAAAAAATACAAGGATCTCAAACAAGCGAACAGAAAAAGGAAAAACATCAATTAGAACTAAAAAATAAGATGGGGTAAACCTTACTTGTCTGGTAATAATGGATTTAACTTGACTCCTTTCCCCCTTTAGCTTTTGGATTATCTTCTTCTTTCCTTTGAATATGTTTGGTCATAAGAAATTGCTAAAACCACTACAAAGAGAAATAGAAATTTTTCGTTTGGGACGGATAGTCCCAGATGGTATGCAAATTTATGAAACTTTTTCTTGTGATATTGTTTATTCAATATCCATTTGTGTGTCAACCTGTTCTTCTCTTCTCTGAAGGATCTGCAAGTTAAACTCTTACAAAAGCAAATTCCAACGGATCATTCTTGGATTAATGTCAGTTCTTTCAAATATCTATTTTAAGCCATTATGATCAGTATGTACCCTTACTTTCGAATCGATTATATAAGATCTAAACTTATCACAAGAGAAAAAATAGTCAATAGTTCTTTTTCCTCCATGGGATAATTCTTTTGAGCACCATTCAAAGTGTGACTGACATGATGAATGATATTAAGTTCATCACCATCATGCTGGCAAAGGATAGCTCCCACTACATCATGGCTGGCTTCATAATAAGTCAAAAGGATTTTTCCAATTGGGTGGTTTAATGATAAGGGCATTGAGGAGGGCTTGTTTCAACATGGTGAACGTTGTAAGATAGTTTTCATCAAAATCTGAAGTAGCATCCTTTTGTAGAAGGTTAGTTAAAGATCTAGCAATTTTAGAGAAGTTCATAATAAACCTTGTATAAAATCATGTATGACCAAGAAACTTCTTATACCTTTTACATCACGAGGAGGGGAAGCATTTTTATTGCTTATATTCTTTGACTTATCGACTTCTATGCCTTTACCTGAGATCTTAAGACCAAGTACTATCCCTTCTTGAACCATGAAGTGACACTTCTCTCAATTCAAAACTAGGCTAGTCTTTTCGCATCTCTACAAAACTATATGAAGATTATGGAGACAATGGTAAAATGAAGTTCTATAGACCGAGAAATTGTCCATGAATACTTCCATAATATTTTCAACATGATTCGCAAATATAGCAATCATACACCTTTGGAAGGTGGAGGGAGCATTACACGGGCCAAAGGGCATGCAGTGATAAGTATACAAACTAAATGGACATGTGACTATTGTTTTTAATTGGTCATTGCTGACTCGTGTAATAACGAGCTCGTTGGGGAACCCCAAGAGGAAGGTATGATGAGCACATCAGTAAGTTTCCCTCAGTTATGAAACCAAGGTTATCGAACCAGTAGGAGCAAGGAAACACCTCCAAGGTGTTGCTAGCTGGCCTTTGGCAGGGCGCACTACCGGTGCTAGCAGCAACGTGGAAACCTGCACAACACAACCACAGAACTTTGTCCCCAACTTACAGTGAGGTTGTCAATCTCATCGGTTTTGCTAAAAACAAAGGATTAAATGTATTGTGTGGAAGAAAGTAATAGTTTGCAGAAAGTAAATAGAAAGCAGTAAACAGTTGTAGATTGATGGTAAAAGAGAGGACAGGGGTCCATAGTTCACTAGTGGTGGCTCTCCTTAAGATATATGACATGTTGGGTGAACAAATTATAGCGGGGCAATTGACAAACATCGAGAAAGCAATCATTCATATATTAATCATCTTTACTCCTTTGAGATTTGATTGGGCATTACAACATTATACATAGACCGTAATCCAACTGCATCTATGACTAATAATCCACCTTCAGGTTATCATCCGACCCCCCTCCAGTATTAAGTTGCAAGCAACAGATAATTGCATTATGCATTGCGTGTAAAGTAAACAATACGATTGTTCTATGAACAAAGGATTGCTGTTTTCTCCCTAGTAGCAACAGCACATCTAGTACCTCAGAGATTTCTGTCACTTCCCCAGATTACTAGAGGCATGAACCCACTATCGAGCATAAATACTAACTCTTGGAGTTGCTAGCATCTACTTGGCCAAGAGAGCTACTAACAACGGAAAGCATGCAAGATCACAAATAACAAAGACATGATAGAATCAATAATCAATCTGAAATAGCATCACAATATCCATCGGATCCCCGCAAACACAACATGTAGGATTACAAATAGATGATCTTGATCATGAACGGAGCTCACAAGATCTAAACATGATAGCACAAAGGAGAAGAACCAGCCATCTAGCTACTACATGGACCCGTAGTCCAGGGATGAACTACTCACGCATCACACCGGAGGCTTGCATGATGATGTAGAAGGCCTCCAGGGTGATTTCTCCCCTCCGGCAGGGTGCCGGTAAGAGCTTCAGATCCCTCCCGATCTAGGGATGGAGATGACGGTGGCTACAGACTCTTTCGTGGAATTTTGATCGGGTCCTTAGGGTTTCTGTATCGGAGGCGATATATAGGCGAAAGGGGAGGCCGAGGGGGTTCCCTAGGCGGCCAGACCACCCCCTGGCGTGGGCCAGGCCTGGTCGTGCGGCCAGGTGGTGTGGCCGGCCCCTGGCCCCTCTTCGTCTCGTATTCTGGCTCCGTGTCCCCCTCGGTGAAAAACTGACTATGGCTTTTGTCCTGTCCAATTCCGAGAATATTCATTTTCTGACTTTCCTGGAACCAAAAACAGCAAAAAATAGGCAACTGGCACTATGTCATGTTGTTAATAGGTTAGTCTAAGAAAGTGTATAAACAGTACTCCAAAGTGTGGACAAAACATAAGAAAGTAGATAAAACCAAGCATGGAACATCAAAAATTATGGATACGTTAGCAACATATCAACATCCCCAAGCTTAACTCCTGCTCGTCCTCGAGTAGGTAAGTTATAAAAAGAAAGAATAATTTTTGAGGTTACATGCACCATCATAAACTTGATCAAAGTATTTGTGAAACATTGATAGCTGGGATCATAGTACTTCAACATAGCATGAAAGATAAAGTTCTAACAATAAGACATAGCAACTATGTTGCAACATGAAAAGGCACAAACAAAAGATTCATGAATAACAATACTTTGCAAGATGTTTGTTTGTTTCACATAAAGAAAACATAGCACAGTGGCATTCAGATTGTCCCTCATAGAGTAGCAAACATAAATGCATAGGACACCTTCAAAGTTCATAAGAGTGACTAGATACAAATAGTTTAAGAACAAGCAATATCAAAATTATGCATCAATCAACAAGTCTTGGGACAATGCACATATAACTAAGAATGTCCACTATGCTCTCTCAATAGGTGCATAAAGATAGAAGGTGGAGACTGAACATAAAAGTAAAAGAAAGGCCCTTCATAGAAGGAAGCAGGGACTAAAGTTTCATAAAGAGCTTCCAAAAATTATGGTACTTATTAGCTTTCAGCTCTCATTACCCCTATCATAAGCATCTTGAAGTGATTAAGGTTAAAGTGAACAAACTATGGAGTATATGCTTGACAAAGTATAAGTTGGAAATCTCATGTCCCTTGAATACGAGGGCCGCTCCTCATGCTACTCAAGTTTAGTTACCGGTAAGTTATTGTCATAGTAAGTACATGTGTATCATAGAGAACCGCCAACGGGGTACCCTTGCCCGATGATATGGAAGAATCCCCATATCAAAATGACAAGGCAAGCAGACAACGAGCATCTCAGCAATCTTCTTATTTACCATGGGAAAATGGTGCTTTTTTCTCTCTTTCCTCTTTTCTCATATCTCTGTTTTTTCTTTTTCTCTTTTTTCTCAATATTTGACTATTTTTTTATAAGAAGAATGCTTCATAGATAGCTCATTATGGTTACGCTGCAGGTTTCCACCATGACGACATGTATTAGATCAGCGGCCTAGGCATTTCTCTAACACACATACATAACTCCATGGACTTACAAGCTCCCCTTTCATTTCACACCAACGACACCCATAAACAAAAGATGATGATATCAACTAGGTACAAAGTACAAGTGCAATGTTGAAAGCGTTTCCCATGATAGCATGGTTCTGCTAATCCCCAACATATAAGTGCAAGCATATACAACATAGACGACACAATGGTTCAAGTTTATTAAGGGCAAGAAAAGTAAGGTGTGCCATCAAGTTCGTGAGAGCTTTAATCACTAGTTTTCTCATAACAAGTTTAATTCGGAAGGTAGATAAAAACATGAATATACTTGGAATAGCAAATGCTAATAGGTAGGTATGGTGGACTCTTTGGAATAACTTGGTTTTAGGAGTTGGATGCATGAGCGGAACTCATACTTGGTTATGGAGGTTAGCAAAATACTAGGAGCGACCAAATAAGAGAGCAATAATGGCCATAATCATGCAGAGAGACAAAACATCATTAATCAAAGCATAAAGTGATACTACAAGTCGAAAACTAAAGGATCATAAAGGCTATGATGACTTGGGATAGTCATAACATGGTGTGAGCATGCGCCAAGTCAACCCAAATAAAGCATCAAAGGAGAATACCACAATATTATGCTTTAATATGCTAAAACAACGCATGATTCTTCCAAGGCACGTTAAGCAATCTCAATTGTTTATAACATATCATGCTACAGCAAAGATCACTAAGCATAAAGCCAAAACAGTATCAAGCATGGCATGACAAAGCATAGGCCACAGTCAAAAACAAGCTCTCTTTACCACTTAAGCATGAACTTTTCCTACTCTTTTCCAATCCAAACCAAACTATTTGAAAACCAATGCATGAAAGAGGGGGTCCAACCAATTTATTCAGCAAACTAAGAAAACCAAGAAAACAAAAACCAAAAACAAAAATGAAAAAGAAGATGCTCCAAGAGCAACACCACTGTGCATGAAACAATAAAAATGAAGTGTTTGGAAGAAACCTGGGATTTTTATTGATGAAGAAGGGGACGCCTTGGGCATCCCCAAGCTTTGACGCTTGTACCTCTTGAATATTTCTTGGGGTGACATGGGGTGGCATCTCCAATCTTGAGCTTTAGTCCATTATTCATCTCATTATATCATTCTCTCCATACACCTGGAATTTTTCCTTCATACAAAACTTCATACAATCTTTATTAGCAACATTAGTGCACTCAAGATAATAAGTCTTTAGGTTCTGTTTCAACACCAATAAAACTTCCATTAAAACATAAGATACTGTAGCACTTTCCTCAAAAAGCTCAATTCCCCAAAAGAACTCAAAAAGGAACCAACAAGAAGCAAATGCAAAAAATGGCAGAAATCTGTCAAAACAGACCAACAGGTAAACAACATTTTTTTCGCAGACCTTCTATTGCTCAAATGAAAATGTTTTGAACTAACTAAAGTTAGATAACAACCTAGGGCAGAATCAAAAAAAATTCACGCTGATAAACGACGTACAGAGATTTTACACGAATTTTTATGGTGAAGCACAGAAATCTGTTTCGGGACAGCAACTTTCCCAATCATTACTTCTCTCTCATTAGAGGTTACTCTTGGCACAAAAAGCAAATAAAAAGGATAAGGAGAGGTTATTAGTGAAGTAATAACTTCCAAGACTCATCTAAAACTTTTGGGTTATCTCCCAATAAGTACTTTTCTTTAACGCCTTTAAGTTAGGCATAAGAAGCAAGAAAAAGAATCAAGTGTTCTCAAATGAAGAAGCATTAAGAGCAAATTTTGTTTTCATAGGAGCGGCAAAATAAATCTTCTCTCTCTTCTTAGGGAAGTGTTCTATACCTTTCTTGAGTGGGAGTTGATATTTAATGGTGCCTTCTTTCATATCAATAATGGCACCAATAGTTCTAAGAAAAGGTCTTCCCAAAGTAATAGGACAAGAAGCATTGCATTCAACATCCAAAACATAGAAATCAACGGGGACATAGGCATTGTTAACCATAATAAGAACATCATTAATAATCCCCATGAGTTTCTTTTTAGCATTATCATCAAGTGGGACATTCAAATAACAATCTTCCAATGGTGGCAAATCAAGCATATCATAAATCCTTCTAGGCATAATAGAAACACTACTATCAAGATCACATAAAGCTTTGAAATCAAAATCATTCACTTTCATATTACTGATGGGTTCCCAACCATCTTCTTGTTTCATAGGAATAGAAGCTTTATGTTTCATCTTTTCTTCTTTAATTTTTATAAGAGCATTAGTAATGTGTTTTGTAAAGGCCATATTCATAGCACTAGCATTAGGACTTTTAGCAAGCTTTTGTAGGAACTTAATAACTTCAGATATATTGCAACCATCAAGATCAAAATCATAATTATCATCTAAAGTAGTAGAGCTATTACTAGCCTCAACACTAGTGGTAGTGATAGTAGAAACACTAATGTTTCTAGCAATTTCATCTTCTATTTCCCACTTAGCATGCAATTCAGTTAATAGTCTAACATTTTCATCAATTCTAACTTGTATGGCATTAGTAGCAGCAAAGGGATTATCAATAGTTTCAGGTTTAGCAGCCATTTTATTCAAAGATGATTGAGCTTCAGCTAATGATGCTATATTTCTTTCAGCATTAGAGAGTTTTTCCTCAATAGTTTTATTGAAAGAAGTTTGTTTATTTATAAAATCTTTAAGCATAACTTCAAGTTCAGAGGGAGCACTCCTATTATTGTTGTAGGAATCTCCATAAGCATTACCATTGTTGGGAGGATATGGCCTATAATTGTTGTTACCAAAATTATTCATGTAGGCATTTTTGCTAAATTTTTTATTTCTTATAAAGTTCACATCAACTTGCTCTTCTTGAGCAACCAAAGAGGCTAAGGGAACATGATTTGGATCAATATGAGCTTTCCATTAACAAGCATAGACATAATAACATCAATTTTATCACTCAAGGAAGAGGTCTCCTCAATAGAATTTACCTTCTTACCTTGTGGAGCTCTTTCAGTGTGCCATTCAGAATAGTTAACCATCATATTATCCAGAAGCTTTGTTGCAGCACCCAAAGTAATGGTTATAAAGGTAACTCCAGGAGCAGAATCCAGTAGATTTCTTGAAGAATAGTTCAATCCTGCATAAAAGGTTTGGATAATCATCCAAGCAGTCAGTCCATGAGTGGGACAATTCTTTACCAAAGATTTCATTCTTTCCCATTTACCAAAGATTTCATTCTTTCCCAAGCTTGAGAAACATGTTCATTATTAGATTGTTTAAACTTTATTATTTCACTTCTCATAGATATAATCTTAGCAGGAGGATAGTATTTTCCAATGAAAGCATCTTTGCATTTAGTCCAAGAATCAATACTATTCCTAGTTAGGGATTGCAACCATTCTTTATCTTTTCCTCTCAAAGAGAAAGGAAACAATTTAAGCTTAATAATATCCCTATCTATATCCCTATGCTTTTGCATCTCGCAAAGTTCAACAAAGTTATTTAGATGAGCAGCAACATCTTCATTACCAATACCCGAAAATTGTTCTCTCATAATAAGATTGAGTAAAGCAGGTTTAATTTCAAAGAAAGTAGCTTCAGGAACAAGTGGATCAATAGATGTGCACATGAAATCATTGTTGTTGCTGCTACTGAAGTCACACAACTTATTGTTTTCAAGAGTAGTCATTTTCTTGTGTTTTTAATAAATAAAGCAAACTAGTAAAACTATTTTGTGTGTGTTTTTGATAAAGAAACAAGCAAACAAAGCAAAAATAAACTAAGCAAAACAAAAACAACAAAGTAAAGAGATTGGTTACGAGGGACTCCCATTGTGAATTCTGAGTGTCTTATCTTCTAGCATGATTTTCATATTGGTATCCTATAATTCATCTAGGATGATTTCATTTTGGTTTTTAAGTAAAAATTATAAGGGATAACATTAACAGTTGTTCCTACATCATAGAGGGCATAATAAGAAGATCTGCCAAAGGTGCAAGGAAGAATAGGTTTACCAACATCTTTAGCTTTTACCTTTCTTTCGATGAATTTAGAAGCTTCGGTGTCTAGCTCGATTACATTGCAATGTGCAAACATGGTTAATATATATTCTCTAGTTGGCTCACCCGTTACTTGCATGCCCTCTTGCTTAATTTCTTCTATTCTTGCCTCTTTCTCTAGATTTTTAAGGATCATTCTTTCCTCTTCTAGCTATTCTTCAAGTTTTTGGGCAACCATATGTTTTCTCGCCGTCCTTGGAAAAAGAAGGGGTTCAACATAAGGTGCTTCTTTATTTAATGCCTCTACAGGGGCCATAATTTTTATCTTGTCTTCAACTTCATCGGGCGGTGGAGTATATTGAAGCCAATATTTCTTTGGAGCTTCAATTTGTTCTGTAAAAGACTGAACAATTTGTAGAATAATATCATCATCAAGTTGAAGTTCATTAGCAATTTCCTTAACCTTATCAGATTCCTTATAAGCATTAAGACAATCATATTCAATTTTATCCCTCCTTCACTGCCTAAATCAAATCCCCAAGTTTCTCTATTGCGATGAATTCGTTCTAAGAGTTCCCAAGCTTTAGTTATAGTCAAGTTCATAAAAGAACCTCCAGAATTTGTGTCAAGTTCTCGCTGAATCTCATGATTAAGTTCTCCATAGAAAATATGTAAAACATACCATTCAGGTAAATCATGATTGGGACATATATTAAGGATGGATTTATACCTTTTGAATGCTCTTACCAAAACTTCTCCTAGGCGGTTCTTGAAATTCATGATTGCCATCCTTACTTCAGTAGTCTTTCCCTTGGGAAAGAATTGAAATACAAATTCTCCTTTGAGCTTTTCCCAAGTGTCAGTTTTATCTGCAGGGCAAATTCTATACTAAGCTAAAGTAGTGTTGGTTAGAGATTGGCTAAACAATTTAGATTTCAATTCATCATCAGAATATCCTCCCAATATAAGCGTCCAACATAACTCGGTAAAATGCATTAACTGAGTGTAAGGATCCTCATCTGGATCATCTCCTGCAATTTTTTTCCTTAATAATAGTGATAAAATGAGGGTTAACCTCAAATTCTGGTTCGCTCCCACTCAGGAATTCCTTAAAAAAATCCTCTATTAAACTTACCGAGGTATTTAGTTGCATCAAGCTGATTCATCAGCCCGAGTGCAGTCATGGCGCTCACCTGAAACTAGTAAATAACTTTAGTAAAACAATTAGTAAGATTGGCGACCAAGAACAAAGACCAAAAGCGCTTAACTCCCCGACAATGATGCCAGAAAATTTCTTCATGACTACAAGATCACAAATCGATTGTAGCTAGTTTTGAAATAAGTGTATCGAACCCACAGAGAGCTATTTGGTTAAGGTCTTTATTCCCCTCATCGCCATATACCAAAGGATACTTGTAAGCTACCTTTGATTTCAAGTAAACGGTTTGTGAAAGTGCAAGAAAGTAATAAAAGAAAAAAAGTAAACAAGTAGTGAAAGCGTTGGGAAACGGTGTTGGAACTCAATAAGGGTAATGAAGGGAATATGCCCTGAGAGGCAATAATAAAGTTGTGATTATCATATTCCAAGTATATGATAGATGTTTATTTTGCATGCTATAATTGTATTGATTGGAAATGTTAATACATGTGTTTAATTAACAAATAAAGGGTTCCTAGTTATGCCTCTCTTATAAACTAGCTCGTTGATTAACAAGATGATAAAGGTTTCCTGATCATGGACATTTGATGTTGTTAATAACGAGGTCACAACATTGTTGGAATGATGTGATGAACATTCATCTGAAGTATAGCATTATGATCAAATTCATTGTGTTTAAATTTCTATAACATCATACAAACTAATCTTAGTCCTTAGACCATGAGATCATGTCAATCACTAACAATAGAAGAGTAACTTGATAACATCAAACATCACACCATAATATGGTGACTATAAAGGTGGGTTCAGATACTCCGAAGGTGTTATGTAGAGGCTCATGGATCAAGAGTGGGATCTGTCCATCCCGATGACGGATAGAATACTCTGGGCCCTCTCGGTGATATCACATTAAGATAGCTTACAAGCAAGTGATGTGATCACTAGAATGCTATATCATGGGAACAAGAAAAGAGTGCATGTCGACAACAAGATCAAACTAGGTATTGAGATACCGATGATCGAATCTCGGACATGTAATATATCGTGAGACAAAGGGATTTAGTTACTAGTGTTAAAGGTTCTCATGATCACAAAAGTCTTCGTTGAATGTGTGGGAGTCAGTATGGATCTCCAGGTCCTCCTACTGATTATTGATCGGAGAAGGGTCTCGATCATGTCTGCATTATTCATGAACCGTAGGGTGACACACTTAAGGGATACCGACAACATTTGGAGCAAATGTGTTCCAGAGAAAAGATTTACAAAGTGCTAGAATTATTTCAATGGACACCGAAATTGTTTCGGGTGAAATTGCTGAAATTGGTTCTGCACGTGATATTTAAATGTTGTAGGGGTTTTATGTGAATGTTTGTTAATTAAAGTTATTAACAAAATTCTGAATAAAATAAATAAAATAGTTTTATTAAATGAGAGTTGCATTAATTTTGGTGGAAAATTAATGCATGTGAGTGGACTTTTGTGTGGAGGCAAATTTATGTGAGTGGGAGCTCCACCCACATGAATGAGGAAGGGGTGGGGGCACCTCATGGAAAGGGGCTACTCCCTATCCTCCTCACAAAGCACACCTCCTCGTGAAGGATCTCTATCCCCCTCTAGAGTTATTCCCCCATGGTCTCGGATTAGCGAGATACATGTTCCTGATGGCTTTTCGCCTGGAAGGATTTGATGCTTCCGCTACATTGCTGGAGCGAGGAGGAGGAGGTTGTTCGGTTGACCGGACGTGTGTGCGAGCATGGATGCATTGCTGATTTGCGATGCTAGGACTTCCTCTCGATCTTGAGATCGGCAACCGATCGACTACATCATCCACGAGTCCAATCTCGTTACACTTTGTTGGTCTTCATGGGTATTGATCTCTATGGATGTATATCCACCCGTTGCTTATATCTGGGTATATAGATCTTGGTGCTTAGTAGTTCCCATCGTAGGAATTTTTTTGTTTTCTATGTTGCAAACCCAACAGTGGTATCAGAGCCTGATCTATGCGTAGATTCTTAGCATGGGTAGTACACATAAGAGTGTGTGGGCGATGATGATCATGTTATTGCATCTTTTATGTGTTTTTGATATTGGTGGCATAGTGGGATGAAGCAGCCCTGACTAACTTTACATGTCCTCGCACATGAGACATGTTCCACGCTTGACATGCAACTAGTTTTGCATAAGTGGATAGCGGGTGTCTATTGATGACCCACAAGTATAGGGGGTGTATCGCAGTATTTTCAATAAGTAAAAGTGTCGAATCCAACAAGGAGCAGAAGGTGTTGGCGAGTGACTAGGAGCAGGAATTCTCTGTAAATACTTAGCAAACGGATTTTAGGGGTTTTTGATAATGCAGATAAATAAAGTACGAGTAAATAAAAGACAATAAGAATAAATGCAGCAAGTGGCCCAATCCTTTCTTTAGCAAAGGACAAGCCGGTTGTATTACTTAAGATGACCAAACGTTCTCGAGGACACATGGGAATATCATCAAGTGCTTTCGCTTCATATAGTTGATTAATCTTCTTTAGTTTGCTAAGTGTTGTGTGGGTGAACCTGTGTTAATGTACCGACCTTCCTAGGACTAATACATACTTGTGATTATATCCCTTGCAAGCATCCGCAAGTACAATAAAGTAATTAAGGTAGAAACCTAACCACAACTTTAAACTCTAAGACCCCGACGTCCCTTGTGCAAAGGTTTCCTAACGGGGTTCAGGTTTCTGTCACTCCGACAACCCCTACGATTAGTAGCCAAATACACAATGCATTCCCCTAGGCCCATATAGGTGAAGTGTCATGTAGTCGATGTTCACATGACACCACTAGAAGACGTACGCCACAACTTAAATATCAAACTACTGAATCTTTCTCAACACAATTCCACTACTAAGAACATGATTTCTCTGATGTCCTCAAGAACCAAATGAACTACTCACAAGACATCATATGGATCATGATCAGAGATGATATAATGATATGTAACAATCTGAACATAAACGATAATTCAATGATTCACTCAATAGCATCAACTACAAGGAGTAATCAACACCAGGAAAGTTTCCCCTAAGAACTATGCAAGATTCAACCCAATTGTTACAGTGGTATGAGGTGGTGATGATGGTGCTGGTGGAGATGATGGTGGTGATGATGATGATGATCCCGATGAAGTCTAGCTTGATGGTGGTGTTGATGGCGACGATCTCCCCTCTCCGGGAAGGAATTCCCCCGGCAGAATTCTGTCTGCCAGAGAGATCTTTCTCTCTCGGTGTTTTCCACCCCGCAGAGGCAGCGGAATCTTTCTGTGGTTGCTCCCCAAGTCTTAGGGTTTCGGGAGGATAATATACGCTAGAGGGGAGAGCCTGGAGTGGACCAGGGCAGCCACACCACCTGGTGGCACGGCCTGGGGTGGCCCGTGCCAGGGGGTGGTGTGGCCCCCCTGTGGCCCATCTCCACTTCCCCTTCTGGCATTCTTCGTCTTCTGAAAAAATAGGATTTTCCATGTATTTTCCTGGATTTTCTGATCTTCGTGAATTTTGCCTCCAAACAACACCTTTTGCATCAGAATCCTGACTACAGCGGTCCATGCTCCAAAAGTCATCAACCATGCAAAAACAGATGAAATAACATAAGTATCATCTCTTAATATGAAATATATTAATGAATAACAGTGAATTATGATATAGAATACTAATGCAAAATGGACGTATCATCTGTCTCTCCTACTATAGTCAATATCATCTGTCTCTCCTACTATAGTCAATATCTAATTTACAATGAGTTGCTAATAATTTGGTTATCATCATTGTGGTTCCATGTTCGTAGGTAACACCGATTCTATCTTCGAAAGCCCTAAGCCACGTAAAACTTGCAATTGATAAATTAGAAGCATCTAGTTTAGATTGTTGCTGGGCTAGTGTCATGATATGGTAATGTTATAATTTGAAGTATAGTTGATACTCTTAGAAATTATAGAATACCTAACGTGTAAGTTCCATAGACCTTGGCCTTACACACAAAGGAATGATAAATATCATACCACGATCCACATGATAGTGATCAAGTGCAAGAACCATATCATTTCACTTTTTGCATATGATGTTTGCATCTTATATTGCTTGTTTGTCATTTTAGTAGCATTATAAGATGATCCCTCATTTAGATATCAAGATAAAGTGTGTTCTTCCTTAAGTATGCACCATTAAGGAAGTCCGTCATTTCAAGACATCACGTGATAATCGGGTGTTTTTGACTCTACTCTTTCATACAATGGGTGTAAGACAATTTTACACACATAGGTACTAAGGTTCTTACTTGGTGAGCCTAGCATGTACAGACATGGCCTCAGAACATGGACCGAAAGGTTAAGCATGAGTCATATAGTTGATATGATTCCCATATAGATGCTCGCCTTTGAAGCTACACCGACTCACGTGATGATCGGAGTTGGTGTAGTGGATTTGGTTCATGTAATCACCAAAAAGACACGAGGGATGTTGTTTTTGAGTGGGAGTTCATTTGTAATTTGGATTAGTTGAACTCGATCTATCATAAACTTAGTCTAAATAAACTTTACAAATTCTGTTGTAGATGGCACCGCCTGCTTTTAATTTCAATGTGTTCATGGAGAAAGAGAAACTTGCGACGAATGGTAGCAACTTTACCAACTGGGCCCTGAATCTGAGGATTCTCCTCACTGCTACACAAAAGCAATATGTGCTAGAAGTGCCTCTAGGCCCCCCACCAGCTCTTGATGCCCCTGACGAGGAAAAGAATGTCTATTTGACTCGTCAGGAGGACCACAACTTAGTTCATTGCGGCATACTGTATGGGCTAGAGCCAGAACTTCGAAAGCGTTTCAAAAATGGGAATGCCTTTGATACCATGGGTGAATTGAAAATAATTTTCAATACCCATGCTGTCGTAGAGAGTTATGACACTTCTGAAAAGTTCTTTAGCTACATGATGGAAGAGAACAACTCCATTAGTGAGCACATGCTCAAAATGTCTGGGTACACCGATAAGCTTGTGTCCTTGGGAATAACGATTCCCATTTACTTAGGCATACATCGTGTTCTCCAATCTCTACCACCTAGCTACAAAATCTTTGTGATGAACTATAACATGTAGGGCATGAAGAAGTCTCTCCCCGAGCTTCTGTCAATGCTTAAGACTATAGAAGTGGAGATTAGGAAAGAGCATCAAGTGTTGATGATCAATAAGACCACTAGTTTCAAGAAATACAAGAAGGGTAAACAGAAAGGAAAGAAGGGCGGCAAATCTGTTGATGGGCCTGAAAAGAAATCCTGAGCTGGCCCTATGTCTGATATCGAGTGCTATTATTGCAAGGGGCTAGCCATTGGAAGCGCAACTGCCCCAAGTATTTGGTAGACAAGAAGGCTGGCAAGGCAAACAAAGGTATATATGATATACATGTTATTGATGTGTACTTGACTAGTACTCGTAGTAGTACCTGGGTATTTGATACTGGATCGGTTGCTAATATATGTAACTTGAATCAGGGCTGCAAAACAAGCGACAACTAGCAAGGGTTGAGGTCACGATGCGTGTCGGCAATGGATCAAGAGTTGATGTGATCGCCATTGGAACGCTGCCTCTCCATATGCTGCCGAGATTAGTTATAAATCTAAATAATTGTTATTTGGTGCCTGCACTAAGCATGAACATTGTATCCGGATTATGTTTATTGCGAAGTGGTTATTCGTTTAAATCCAAAAACGATGGTTGTTCGATTTATATGGATAATATCTTTTATGCTCATGCACCTGTGATGAATGGTTTATTTCTGTTAAATCTCGATAGTAGTGATACACATATTCATAATGTTGATGCTAAAAGGATTAAACTTGATAATGATATATCTTCATATATGCGGCACTGCCGTCTAGGTCATATTGGCGTTAAACGCATGAAGAAGCTCCATTCTGATAGAATTTTGGAATCACTTTATTTTGAATCATTTGATACATGTGAGCCATGCCTTATGGGCAAGATGACTAGAACCCCGTTTTCCAGTACAATGGAGCAGGCGACAGATTTGTTGGAAATCATACATACTGATGTATGTGGTCCAATGAGTGTGTCGGCGCGAGGCGGATATTTTGTTACTTTCACGGATGATTTGAGTAGATATGGATATATCTATTTGATGAAATAGAAGTCTGAAACCTTTGAAAAGTTCAAGGAATTTTAGAGTGAAGTGGAAAATCATTGCTATAGTAAGATTAAATTTCCACGGTCTGACCATGGAGGTGAGTATCTAAGTTACGAGTTTAGCACACACATGAGAGAGTGTGGAATAGTTTCACAACTCACGCCTGCCGGAACACCACAATGTAATGGTGTGTTTCAACGTCGTAATCGTACTTTATTGGATATGGTTCGATCTATGATGTCTCTGACTGACTTGCCACTGTCATTTTGGGGTTATGCACTAGAAACCGCTGCATTCACTTTAAATTGGGCACCATCTAAATCCATTGAAACAACACCGTATGAATTGTGGTTTGGAAACAAACCTAAGCTACCATTTCTTAAAGTTTGGGGATGCGATGTTTATGTGAAGAAACTTCAGCCTGATAAACTCGAACCCAAAGCAGAAAAATGCATCTTCATAGGATACCCTAAAGAAACAATTGAGTATTCCTTCTATCAAAGATCCGAGGGCAAGGTTTTCGTTGCCAAGAATGGATCCTTTCTAGAGAAAGAGTTTCTCGCGAAAGGTGTGAGTAGTCAGAAGGTAGAACTCAAAGAGGTTATTGAACCTTCTCTTCATGAAACGGCGAGTGGCGCAACGCTAGAAATTGTTCCGGAGTTGACTTCACTAAATGAAGAAGGAACTAATGATAATTATCTTGAAACTCCAAAAGAGGATACTACTGAACCTCCCAGGTCAACTAGGACACGTGCAGCTCCTAAACTATACGGAAATCCTGTCGTGAATTTCATGGTAGATGGAATTGATGACCCTGCGACGTATGAAGAAGCGATGATGATCCCAGATTCCAACAAATGGCTAGAAGCCATGAAATCCGAGATGGAATCCATGCACGAAAACTAGGTTTGGACCTTGGTGGACTTAACCTCACGACCGAAAGGCCGTTGAGAATAAATGGATTTTCAAGAAGAAAACTGATGCTGATGGTAATGTGACTATTGATGACTGCAAGTGCACAGATCATTTGTAGCTAGCTTCGAAATAAAGATATCGATCCCACAGGGAGCAGGAGTCTGAGGTCTAATAACTCTCCGAACTAAATACTGAAATAGTAATGCCAAATAACGTTCTACGTAACAAGATAAAATGCGAGTTTTGTGCAAAAGATATTTTTGGGTTTTCAAATAAGAGAACAATAAGTAAACTAAAGCTGTAAGTAAACAAGAGTATGCAAGTATGATTACTAAAGTCTGCAAGATGATGGAAAGAGTTCTCAGGGAGTAGTGGATCCACCACTAGTAATTAGAAAGAGTGATCAAAATTATTATAATGAATAAGACCATTTATGATATGTGTGGGAGGAGCTCCATATATGGACGAATAGGCAGCAACCACTCCACACATCATCAATCATAACCACAAAAGACAGCAATCGACATCAGTCGAATTACTATGCTATTAAGGGACTTTACCCCGTAGTATGTATCCCATGGCATGGATAGTGTTCCATGAGTTCTCCTTGGTTTCCAAGTTGATACATAAGGAATGACAACAACTTTATAGTCACCCTAAGCGTTATCATCCCTCCATCTACCAACAAGTAGTTCCCTCAATCTAGTCCTCAATGAGGCAAATATTGAGTGGTGCACTTCACCCAACATCAAGATAAAGGAAATCTAAAACAGACACATAATGAACAATATCACATAATAATCTTTATCTTAATTCAATCTCATACTAGGGTTTATCCATCTCCCCAAGAACAAAGGAAAATCTCACACATGAAGGAAATCAACATCATGGATAGAATACGGATGAAGTATGATGATACAATTGAAGACAAGTCCAAATCCAAGATTCGATCTAGAATTACAACAAGTAACCAAAGGGGGTCGGTGATGGAGACGTTGTTGACAAAGATGACGATGTAGATCGATGTGGGGGCCTTAAAGATCCTAGTCCCTTCTCCTCTTGTGTGATGTTAATGGTGTAGATCTGATTGGAGGTGGCTATGGTGGTGGCTCGGTAGCAGGGCTCTGCCGTGGTGGAGGATATGGCTTGGTGGCTCTCTATTGGGTCCTCCCTCCTATATATAGGCCTTGGGGTTCCCTAGGGTTCCCCCAATACCATCATATAACTTAGGGAAGGTTCTGGAGCTTCTCTGGGGCGAAATCCCGTCGTTTGCGACCTTTTTACCAACTATACGGTGTGAACTTTTAGTTCCGACCGTATAGTTTGTCGTTGAACTTGCAGATCCTTTAGTATTTTGGTTGCCATTTCTTCATACGAACTCCGTTTTTGGGTGTTCTTGGGCTCATTGAGTTCGTCTCGTCGATGGCTACAAAGTCATTGTCTTGGATATTTATTTTGAGAAGTTGGAAAAATTCACTTTTCCAACCTCTCAAATGGCTAAGTATGGTCCCTGCAGCTCCTCCATACTATGCTCTCTTTGTTCCTTTTTATCCATAATCTTCACCAACACTTACACACATGTCATAGACAAGGAAAGTGATAAAATTCTACCTGAACTACTAAATGTGCAAAGCTCATATGAAAGTAAATGAGAACTAGAAGTCATGCATATAAGGCATAGCTATAGCTGGAAGAAACATGATATGAGAGATAAATGGCACATTTTGTATGGCTAAAAGAGGTGGTATTTCACAACCATCAACTTCCCCAAGCTAGACCTTGTTCATCCTCGAGCAGGAAGGGTCGATAATAAATTAATGGTTGTTAAATAGCTTATCATTGGAAATCAATGTCTTGCATCCTTATTTCTTATACAAGCTCGAAAAGAGAAAACCTGTATTCATACAAGGCAACACAAGCTCAGTTTTAAAGACCACTAAATAGTCATCAAAACTTATATGCTCCATGTTAATAGTGAATCTAACTTGCAGACAAACTTGTGATCCTATTGTTGCACCTTTTGTATAACTTTCCATATCATTATTTTTTATGAGGCAAAACTTAGTCACAAATAGATATCAAGCATAAATAGGAATAAAGTTTATCGATTCTACCCAATAATGCCATCTAGTTAAGGATCTCAAGTGCAAACATCAGTTACTGAGTTTCAGAACGTTTATCTCTTAGTAACGAGATTTATGCCAAAAGGAACTGCGAGAACATGTCAAAAGAAGCATATCATTAGAGTGTCTCTTTTGGGCATCCATATCAATGAATCATGGCTATCAAACACTCGTTTTCTATTCTTTGTCTTTCTAAAACTTCAATTCATCAGTAATGAGATCATGCCAAAACTTAGCGTGTTTAATCATACTGTGCAGGCTAAGAATGGATACTCGTGACCATTACCAAGGTTTCCCTTTTTGGTATAATGATTTCTCATAACGGTTAGAGGAGTATTCCCTCTTTTGCTTTGAACGCATGCCCATGAGAATACCAGCGCATACCCAAATATAGCATTTCTGCTACATATGTTGGGCAACTCATAGCCAAACTCCAAGAGTTTCCTCTTTTTGGACTGTTCAAAGGCCAGCGGAGTTGTTAGCATCCCATGTTGTGCGACAGTGGTGCAGACATGCATAAAGCAATATCATACTTTAATCCACAGGTCAAGATTTGGCATGCATCTCAATTACTGCTAAATATTAGTTTCTTCAAACAAATCCTTTCAAAGAGTACTATCAAGTCGATCATCACATCTATGGTGTTGAGTATCTTTAAGGCCAAACTCTTAAGACAATTAAACAACAACTTATTTAGCATAGAACTCAAAACTTCGAAATATCATTTCCAATTGACAACTCCTTCCGCAAGCAAACTATCAAGTCTATTATTTTGACATTATGGGGTCGAGCATCACCTATTGATTTAAGACAAAGCTATTCAGTGACAACCACCAAATTTCAAAAGATCTTGATCGAGTATTCATTCTTTCCAAGTGTAGAGATTGTGGCAATGTTTTCTAGAGGATCACAAATAGTGTCACAAGCTTGATAAACAATTTGGCAAGATGCATACAAGCTCTAAGTCAACTCCTATGGTGCTTATCATGAGCAAGTGTATACCCATATGAATACAGAACTAGACTCACTTAAACAAGCATTCAAAAACAGCGGGATACATGATTGCATTAAACCTTCATCGAATACGAACATTGCACAAGACTCTACACATGCAGAAGTAACCTCCCCAAGCTTAGAACTTTGCAAGAACCAAACTTGAGTATATCACCAAAAGAAAAGAGAAAATACAGTTTCCAACAGAGGGTGTGATAAGTGGTTACCTCCCCAAGCTTAGTTGAAAACAACGGTGACACACTTTACCGTTGAGGTATAAGTAACCTCTCTTTTGATGGACAAATAACCTTTGCTTTAACGTATATTTCTTGATATAGCCTAGTGGATGCCTTCCTTGAGAACCTGCATGGAAACTAAGAAGAAAATAAAAAACTTTGTGTTTTTGAAGGCACGGGGATTAGCTCAAAGTGATAAAAATACAAGTCCCACTAAGTCGGTTCATCAACCTAAGAACCACGCTTAAGTCAACAAACTAAGTCCAAGAGTTTTACATACTCCCAGATTTTGATGAAGTGCAAGTGAGACAAAATATGAAACACGAGTGTGCAGCCCCTATGTGCTTTATTGGTGGAGGTTCGAGTTTGGAAGGTTTTACCAGCCAGTAATATGTAAGCATGTTGATTTGAAGAAACCAACTGGCTCATGTGAGTGTTTGCATGGTCAGCACTATCGTACACATCGTCACACAAGGTTCAAATCCCTGCGAAAATAGCACACAAAATAAAAGACATCGTTTTGGTGTATGAACGAAGTTCATCCACCCAACCGACAAAAATAAAGTAAAAAGAAAACATGAACCTCTATAGAGAATTACAGTCTAGGAGGTTTCTGAGGTAGAATTTTATTTCTTACATATGCTCGGCTTCTCTAGATCATGGGAGAAGCTCCCAGGTGGTGTTTTGAGATTTTTAGAAGAAGAAAGAAAAATAAAGAATAAAATTTTGAGCAATGGTTACCTTCCAGTTGGCATTTGAGGAGTTTTCCCAACTATACGGGCGCAACTATATGGCTGGACAAAAAAAGGTCCCGTCGTATAGTTGGTCTTTAAACTTACTGTACCTTGGGAAAGAAATTTTACAAAGACAACGATAACTATATGGCCAGAACTATACGGCTGGAATTTTTATTCCCGCCATATTGTTGGTCGTTAAACCTTCAGTATCCTGGAAAAGAATTTTGACAAAGGCATCGATAACTATATGGCTGGAACTATATAGCTGGATTTTTTATTCCCGCCATATAGTTGGTCGTTAAACCTGCTATACCTAAGAAACAAAAATTGTCGATGGCAAAGATATCTATACGGCTAAACTATACGGTTGAAATTTTTTATCCCCGTCGTATAATTGGTCGTTAAAACTTTAGTAGACATCAAAAAATTTGTATTTCTTCGAGAATTCTTTCTTATCTTGAAACTTAGCGAAACACCTTGTTTTGACAGTAAAATAACAACCGACCAACAACAGCATGTATAAAACTAGATTTAAGTACAACCAAGTTATGCAACACATAATAACAATAAATTCTACCTTTTGAAAACTACAACAAGATAACTCTAATAGCAAATCATGCAAAGAATAAAAAAATACCAATGTAACATGAATGCATCAAGACTCAAGACACAAAACTAAGAAAGACACATAATGACTTCCGGATTGCCTCCCGGGAAGTGCTTTCTTATAACCAAGTAGCCAGGCTTTCCTCCATTATTATTTCAATAGATAGGAGCCAGAGAATTATTTATTCTTACCTCCAAAAGAGGTTTGGAGCACTTACTATTATAGCCTGGTCGAAGTCTCACCCGCTTACGGTGCATCAGAGTCATGTAGATAATGTGTTATTGTTCACAAATGATGATTGGTGTGCCATGTGGGGTGAGCATACCTCCCTAGATAGCTTCAACAAAAGGATTGGATATTTACATATAAATTCAAACCTTTTACCTTTAATAGAATCATTGGGATACAATTCATAGAATTCTTCATGGGCTACACTATCACGAGGGAACACTTCATAATACTCATCTTTAGCAGCAGGGAAAATTCAAAAGTGTCGCTATTCTCTAGTTCATCACCCTTGATATCAAGTTCATCAGTTCTAGAGTTATCAATCCACTCATAAAAATAAGCATCATCAACAAATATTTCATCAAAGATGTGCTCTCCCAAAACCTGCTCATTAATACTACAAGGATTTATCTCCAGTTCATAATTATTAATGTTCTCCAAATGAGTATCTAGGCATAAAGCCTCCGTAGATAAATTATCTTCAGTTTCAAAACAATAAGAATCATTACTAGAGACTGAGGCATCATAAACAAACTTATTATTCGTAGAATGATGTTTGTCTTCAACCTCACCTTTTTGGTGTTCCTCCTTGTTATCCAGTGGTTCCTGCAAAATGTTAGTTTTGGGAACTATTGTTTTACATAGCTCCTTAATCTTTATCACAAGTGCATTCCCACTAAAATGTTCTTGACAATAATTGACAATATAATCCATAATATTATCATACCTTGCTAAATCCTCATTATCGCTACTTTTCATAATAATACCAATTTTCCTAAGGAGCTCATGAGACCCTTCATAAACTATGCATTCCAAGAGTTTTACATTATTACCGTTTATGTGAGTATTGGTTGATAAAAATTCTTTAGAGAGAGGAATGCATTCATAATCATAAAGCTTGTTAGGCTTACCATTATATTGCCTCATCCCTTCGAATAAACTTGACAAATTACCAGAACAGTAATCCACTTGATCCCATATGTCCATTAGTTGCATATCCTCAAGGATTAGTGGTTCTTCTTCGTGTTCATCCTCTTCTTAGGAAGGAAATTCATCCTTCTCCAATGGGATTTGCAGTTCTTCTTCGTGTTCATCCTATTCTTGGGAAGGAACTTTGTCCTTCTCTAATGAGATTTCTTGCAAACAAGTAACTTTGTGTGCTACGGGTTTTCTCCATGCCTTACTCCTCATAATAAGCGTATTCTCACTAAAATGTTCATGAGAATACCAAGAAATACGTTGCAGGATTTCATAAGCTGTCTTTATGAGAACATTATCTTCACTATTAATATGTGATATGACATGTATTATCAACTCATGGACACCTTCAAATATAATATACTCTAATACTTCACTAGTAACATCACCATTATTATAAGACACTGAAGATTGATTAAAGGTATCGGAGCATTGAAAACGAAAGTAGTGCCCAAGTTTCATACATTGAGGACATATTATTGGACCGTCTATCGTATCAGGAGAAATTAACTTTTTTTTGCATATTCCACTATTTGGGAATACATATCTCTTACCGTCATATTGCTCACTTGTTCTTCAAAATACTCATCCTCCTCTTCCAATGTGGATTCCTGTCCCATGTTAATAGCATCACAATATTCATAGAAAGATTCATCTTCTAGTCCCTCACCAAAGTCCCCAAAATCACTGTCTAGGCACGAATCCTCCTCAGAACAATCATCATAAGTTTGGCACTTATAGAAATCATTACTAGATAATGAGATATCGTTTGCATGCATACTATTTGTGTGTGGAAAGTTATTTTCAGAAGTAGGAGATTCAAGTGGTTGATCAAGTTGCTCCTCTTCATTCTTACGAAGATAATTCGCGAATACCTCAGCGATAGTCTTACCTTCAGGCTTACCTTCCACTAGTTGAGAGGGTGCACCATCAAGTGCCACCTCTTTATTAACAACATGTTCCGGTGGTTTAGGTGGAGGCTCTTTGAGTGGAGTTCCCTCCACATTATCTTTTTGAGCACCCTGCAAAAGGTTAGATTCTTCCATGGTAGCTTTAATCCGCCAAACAATAAATTCATTATCATGGAAGTTATCTTGGCAATAGCAGAATATAGGGTGAACTTCTTTATAGATCATATCAAGTGGTTTACTTTCTACCTGTATATCTCTTAAAGGATATATCAACTCTTGGCAACCAGTAAAAAGCACAAATTGTAATGTGTCCTCCCGAGCAAGGCATTTAAACTCATCTCTATTATAGTCTGCTAGTTCGGTATCAAAATGATACTTACATTGATAATTGAGGTGATCTGGAGATTCACAACAATCACAACATAATTAATAAGAGGCACATAGTGTGGATGATTACTTGTCCACCCAAGTCAACCATTATTTTAATATGCATTGCCTCTTATGAATATCTCCCAAAGTCCTTCCCTTTGACTCCTCCATTATAGATTTCATCTGTTGGAAGGTAGTTATCTCAGAAGGCATGATTAGTAACAAATATTTTTATGAGTTTTTGGTTTATAAAAAAGCAAAAATACAAATGCAGCAAATACAAAAAGCTTAAAACAAAATCTAGCAAAACTAAAACAAATAAACAAAAGCTAAAAGACCTATAATGCTTAGTGATAACCGACAATTATAGGGGATCATGTGTAGCCTTTTCGATAAGTAAGGGTGTCGAACCCAACGAGGAGCTAAAGGTAGAATAAATATTCTCTGAAGTTCTATCAACCACTGATACAACTCTACGCACACTAAATATTTGCATTATCTAGGAAATAAAACTAGAGCAACACTACGAGTAATAGAGATAGCTTTGGATGATAATAAATAACAAGAAAGTAAAGCTAGTTGCTACAACAATAAAATACACTAAACTAATAGAACCATGAGTGTGGAATAGTGGTGGTAATTGTGGTGGCTTTGTCCAAGTTTAAATAGCGAATAGATCAGGTTCATTGTCTTCGATGCAGTTTTCTATATGAGAGAGGCTAAATATACATGCGCTTCACTACTTGGAATTACATGTACTATTGATTGGATTGTTAGCAAACATCCGTAAGTACTAACAATGCATTAAGGTTTCCCCAACCATAGCCTTAAGTTTAATGGTCCTCTTACTCCCATACGTGCATCTTTCCGGTTCACGTCCTCAGGTTTTTGTCACTCCAGCAGAACTCTCCCTTCCTTTTACACATACTACAAACTCTATGATGTTTAATCCATGCGTGTACAAATATAATGGACACCAAAGGACTGTACCATATCAACATACAACTCTAATGAACCAAAGACGTTCAACCATTCAATCTAAGAACAAAAAAAACTATGCAAACATGACATAGATCATAGGATTATAACTTATAACATCAAACACCATGTTTACATAGGACGGTACAGAGGTGTGTGGGAGGATGAACCACTGCATACTAGGAGGATTAGGTGATGGAGATGGCGGTGAAGATGGTGAAGAGGGCGGCGGCGCCGGCGTCAGCGCGGGGGACTCCTTCCCCGCCGCCGGTATCATGGGGGAGCACTGCCCCTTAGCCTCCTTCCTTCATGGCTTATTGGGAGCCCTCTTCCATGGAGATGGGATCCATGGGAGGCAAAAACGTGGCTTTGGCGGCTGCAAATTCGTGGGTGGAGGTGTCTTGGGCGAATTAGGTTTCCTCCCTTTATATAGCTTCTCGGATTCTTGTCACCCCATCTTGGGCTGCAGTAAATCGGGCCTAGTGGTCCCGCCCGAACTCGGAATCAGCTAAGTTTTATGTCCAGAACGTTTGTCGCGAAATTTCCAACAACTTTGTAGTTGAAGAGTTTTTCGTTTGACACCGTCTTCGACCCGAAACGGGACCATCTTCAAAAAGAGTTCCGAGACAGATTTCTGGAAAAATCCCAATTTGACTCCAACAAGGTTTCCACTTGTATTCTTGGTAATTCCTACACATCAAAGTGTAAAACAAGAACATATTACACTTTTGCAACTATTAGTAGGTTAGTCCAAATAAATCATAAACTTTATACAAAAAGGAGTGTCAAAAGCATATTATTAGCATAAAACCATCAAAAATTATAGATACGTTATGGACGTATCAACACCCCCAAGCTTAGTTCCTACTCGTCCTCGAGTAGGTAAACGATCAAAACAATATAATTTTTGAGGTGACATGTAGACAACACAATCTTGATCATCATTATTGTAAAAGCATTGATAGCTAGGATTAAGGTACTCTAAACATGAACATGAAAGATAGAGTTCTAACAATAAGACATAGCAACTATGTTGTAACATGAAAAGGTACAGACAAAAGATCATGAATAACAATGCTTTAAAAGACGTTTGTTTGTTTCACATAAAGAAAACATAATGAGAATGGTATTCAGCTTGTCCCTCATAGTGTAGCAAAACATAAATGCATAGGATACCTTCAAAGTTCATAAGGGTGACTAGATTCAAATAGTTTAAAAACAAGCAATATCAAAGTTATGCATCAATCAACAAGTCTTGGAACAATTCACATTAAACTAAGAATGGCCACTATGCTCTCTTATCAGGTGCATAAAGATAGAAGATTGAGACTCAATATAAAAGTAAAAGAAAGGCCTTCATAGAAGGAAGCAGGGATTCAAGTCTCATAAAGAGCTTCCAAAAATTATGGTACTTATTAGCTTTCAGCTCTCATTGCCCCTATCATAAGCATCTTGGAGTGATTAAGGTTAAAGTGAACAAACTATGGAGTATATGCTTGACAAAGTATAAGTTGGAAATCTCATGTCCCTTGAATACGAGGGCCGCTCCTCATGCTACTCAAGTTTAGTTACCGGTAAGTTCTTGTCATAGTAAGTGCATGTGTATCATAGAGAACCACTAACGAGGTACCCCTTGCCCGATGATACGGAAGAATCCCCATATCAAAATGACAAGGAAGTAGACAACGAGCATCTCAACAATCTTCTTATTTACCATGGGAAATGGTGTTTTTCTCTCTTTCCTCTTTTCTCATCTTTTTTTCTCTTTTTCTCAATCTCTATCTCTTTTTTTATAAGAAGAATGCTTCATAGATTGCTCATTATGGTTACGCTGCAGGTTTCCACCATGATTAGGCATGGATTAGACCAGCATCCCAGGCATTTCTCTAACACACATACATAACTCCATGGACTTACAGGATCCCCTTTCATTTCACACCAATGACATCTATAAACAAAAGAGCATGATATCAACTGGGTACAATGTACAAGTGCAATGTTGAAAGCGTTCCCCATGACAGCATGGTTCTGCTAATCCCCAACATATAAGTGCAAGCATATACAACATAGACGACACAATGGTTCAAGTTTATTAGGGGCAAGAAAAGTAAAGTGTGCCATCAAGTTTGTGAGAGCTTTAATCACTAGTTTTCTCATAACAAGTTTAATTCGGAAGGTAGATAAAAACATGAATATACTTGGAATAGCAAATGCTAATAGGTAGGTATGATGGACTCTTTGAAATAACTTGGCTTTATTTGGAGTTGGATGCATGAGTGGAACTCATACTTGGTTGCGGAGGCTAGCAAAAGACTGGGAGCGACCAACTAAGAGAGCAATAATGGCCATAATCATGCAGAGTGACAAAACATCATTGATCAAAGCATAAAGTGATACTACAAGTTGAAAACTAAAGGATCATAAAGGCTATGGTGACTTGGGATAGTCATAACATGGTGTGAGCATGTGCCAAGTCAACCCAAATAAAGCATCAAAGGAGAATACCACAATACTATGCTTTAATATGCTAAAACAACGCATGACTCTTTCAAGGAACATTAAGCAATCTCAATTGTTTGTAACATGTCATGCTACAACAAAAATCAGTAATCATAAAGCCAAAACAATACCAAGCATGACATGTCAAAGCATAGGCCACAGCCAAAAACAAGCCCCTTTTACCACTTAAGCATGAACTTTTACTACTCTTTTCCAATCTAAACCAATCTTATTTGAAAACAAATGTATGAATGAGGGGGTCCAACCAATTATTCAAACAAACTAAGCAAACCAAGCAAACAAAAACCAAAAACAAAAATGAAGACGCTCCAAGAATGACACAACTATGCATGAAACAATAAAAATGAAGTGTTTGGAAGAACCTGAGATTTTTATTGATGAAGAAGGGGATGCCTTGGGCATCCCCAAGCTTTGACGCTTGTACTTCTTGGATATTTCTTGGGGTGACATGGGGTGGCATCCCCAATCTTGAGCTTTAGTTCATTCTTCATCTCATTGCATCATTCTTTCCTTAACACCTAAATTTTTTCCTTCATATAAAACTTCACATAATCTTCATTAGCAACATTAGTGTACTCAAGATAATAAGTCTTTGGGTTCAGTTTCAACACCAATAAAACTTCCATTAAAACACAAGCTACTGTAGCACTTCATTAAAAAGCTCAATTCCCCAAAGAGAACCCAAAAAGGAATCAACAAGAAGCAAATGCAAATAATGGCAGAAATCTGTCAAACCCTACCAGCAGATAGAAATCAATTTTTTCGAAGACCTTCCGTTGTTCAAATCAAAAAGTGTTGAACTAACAAAAGTTGGATAACAACCTGAGGGAGAAGCACAAAACATTACAGCTCAAACTAACGTACAGAGATTTTACACGAATTTTTATAGCGAAGCACAAAAATCTGTTTCGGGACAACAACTTTCCCAAGTATTACCTCTCTCTCATTAGAGGTTACTCTTGGCACAAAAAGCAAATAAAAAGGATAAAGAGAGGTAAAAAATTTCAAGACTCAAGGAAAACAAATGTAACTAGTGTTTGATGCTAAGACAAATAAATAAAAAGATACAAACGCTCCAAATTTATTCAAGTTTCTATGCTGCTCAAAAAACAAAGTTTAAAGGTTTGCAAACTGAGAGGTTGTTGAAGAAACTTTTGTCCATTCTTCAATTTCTCTGTTTGGTGTTCCTTATTCTCTGTGAAAAAACTTCAACACAAAAACTTTCCCATTCTTTCCTGCGGTTTTTAACTAAAAAGCTTCTATGGGAAGATTTGTTTTGGTTTCATAGGCATGAACACAAGTGTTCAAGGTTGACCCCCACTTAACCATTACTCATATTTCCAATCACTTTCCTTTTTGAAAACTTTTTTAGGTAACAAGTACAACTAATTCTTTTTGTAATTCGCATTCCCTATCCATACTAAGATAGAGAACAACTTAAAACTGAAAGTAAAAACTACTTAGAGATAAAACAAACAAGTGCACACAAGAATATTCACCCACACGCTATTTCTCCCCAGCAACGACGCCAGAAAAGGTCTTGATAACCCACAAGTATAGGGGATCGTGTGTAGCCTTTTCGATAAGTAAGAGTGTCGAATCCAACAAGGAGATAAAGGTAGGATAAATATTCTCTCAAGTTCTATCAACCACGGATACAACTCTACACACACTAAATGTTTGCATTATCTAGGAAATAAAACTAGAGCAACAATACGAGTAATAGAGGTTGATTTGCATGATAATAAATAACAAGAAAGTAAAGCTAGTTGCTGCAGCAATAAAATACACTAAACTAACAGAACCATGAGTGTGGAATAGTGGTGGTAATTGTGGTGGCTTTGTCCAAGTTTAAATAGCGAATAGATCAATTTCATTGTCTTTGATGCAGTTTTCTATGTGGGAGAGGCTAAATATACATGTGCTTCACTACTTGGAATTACATGTACGATATGATTGGATTGTTAGCAAACATCCGTAAGTACTAAAATGTATTAAGGTTTCCCTAACCATAGCCTTAAGTTTAATGGTCCTCTTACTTTCATACGTGCAACGTTTCGGTTCGCGTCCTCAGGTTTCTATCACTCCGGCAGAACTTTCCCCTTCCTTTTACACATACTACAAACTCTATAATTTTAATCCATGCACGCACAAATATAATGGGAACCAAAGAACTGTACCATATCAACATACAACTCTAATGAACCAAAGACGTTCAACCATGCAATCTAAAACAAAAAAACTACGCAAACATGACATAGATCATATGATTATAACTTATATCATCAAACATCATGTTTACATAGGACGGTACAGAGGTGTGTGGGAGAATGAACCACTGCATACTAGGAGAATTAGGTGATGGATATGACAGTGAAGATGGTGAAAAGGGCGGCGGCGACACCGACGGCAGTGCGGGGGACTCCTTCCCCGCCACTGGTATCATGGGGGAGCACCGCCCCTTAGCCCCTTCCTTCATGGCTTCTTGGGAGCCCTCCTCCATGGATATGGGATCCATGGGAAGGAAAAACCGTGGCTTCGGTGGCTGCAAATTCGTGGGTGGAGGTGTCTAGGGCGAATTAGGTTTCCTCCCTTTATATATCTTCTCGGATTCCCGTCACCCTAATCTTGGGCTGCAGTAAATCAGGCCTAGCAGGCCCGTTCGGACTCGGAATCAGCTAAATTTTATGTCCAGAACGTTTTTCGTGAAATTTCCAACAACTTTGTAGTTGAAAAGTTTTCCGTTTGACGCTGTCTTCAATCTGAAATGTGACCATATTCAAAAAGAGTTATGAGACAAATTTCTGGAAAAATCCCAATTTGACTCCAACAAGGTTTCCACTTGTATTCTTGGTAATTCGTACACATCAAAGTGTAAAACAAGAACATTGTGCACTTTTTCAACTATTAGTAGGTTAGTCCAAATAAATCATTAACTTTATACAAAAAGGAGTATCAAAAGCATATTATTAGCATAAAACCATCAAAAATTATAGATACGTTATGGACGTATCACTTAGCTCCCCGGCAACGACGCCAGAAAATAGCTTGATGACTGCAAGTGTATAGATTGTTTGTAGCTAGTTTCAAAATAAAGATATCGATCCCACAGGGAGAAGGAGTCTGAAGTCTAATAACTCTTTGAACTAAATACTGAAATAGTAATGCTAAATAATGTTCTAAGTAAAAAGATAAAATGCGAGTTTTGTGTAAAAGATATTTTTGGGTTTTCAAATAAGAGAATAATAATAAGTAAACTAAAGCTGTAAGTAAACAAGAGTATGAAAGTATGATTACTAAAGTCTGCAAGATGATGGAAAGAGTTCTCAGGGAGTAGTAGATCCACTGCTAGTAATTAGAAAGAGTGATCAAAATTATTATAATGAATAAGACCATTTATGATGTGTGTGGGAGGAGCTCCATATATGGACGAATATGCAGCAACCACTGCACACATCATCCGTCATAACCACAACAGACAACAATCGACATCAATCAAATTACTATGCTATTAAGGGACTTTACCCCGTAGGATGTATCCCATGGCATGCACAGTGTTCCATGAGTTCTCCTTGGTTCCCAAGTTGATACGTAAGGAATGACAACATCTTTATAGTCACCGTAAGTGCTATCATCCCTCCGTCTACCAACAAGTAGTTCCCTCCATCTAGTCGTCAATGAGGCAAATATTGAGTGGCGTGCTTCAGTCAACATCGAGATGAAGGAAATCTAACGTGGACACATAATGAACAATATCACATAATAATCTTTATCTCAATTCAATCTCATACTAGGGTTTCTCCATCTCCCCAATAACAAAGGAAACTACTCACACATGAAGTCAATCAACATCATAGATATAATATGGATGAAGTATGATGATACAATTGAATACAAGTGCAAATCCAAGATTCAATCTATAATTACAACAAGTAACCAAAGGGGATCGGTGATGGAGACGTTGTTGACGAAGATGACGATGTAGATCGATGTGGGGGCCTTCAAGATCCTAGTCTCTTCTCCTCTTATGTGATGGTGATGGTGTAGATCTGATTGGAGGAGGCTATGGAGGTGGCACATCAGTAGGGATTCGCCGTGGTGGAGGATATGGCTTGGTGGCTCTCTCTTGGGTCCTCCCTCCTTTATATAGGCCTTGGGGGTGCCCTAGGGTTCCCCCAATACCGTCATACGACTTAGGGAAGGTTCTGGAGCTTCTCTGGGGCGAAATCCCGTCGTTTGCGACCTTTTTACCAACTATATAGCCAAACTATACGGCAGAAACTTTTAGTTTTGGCCGTATAGTTGGTCGTTGAACTTGTAGATCATTTAGTATTTTGGTCGCTATTTCTTCATACGAACTCTGTTTTGGGTGTTCTTGGGCTCGTTGAGTTCATCTCGTTGAGGGCTACAAAGCCATGTCTTGTATATTTATTTTGAGAAGTTGGAAAAAATCATTTTTCCAACCTCTCAAATGGCTAAGTCTGGTCCCTGCAGCTCCTCCATACTATGCTCTCTTTGTTCCTTTTATCCATATTCTTCACCAACACTTACACACATGTCATAGACAAGGAAAGTGATAAAATTTTACCTAAACTACTAAATGTGCAAAGCTCATATGAAAGTAAATGAGAATTAGAAGTCATGCATATAAGGCATAGCTATAGCTAGAAGAAACATGATATGAGAGATAAATGGCACATTTTGTATGGCTAAAAGAGGTGATATTTCATAGACATCAACCATATATAAAGCTTTACTTGTCTCAAAGGGTTTCGACAAATTTAAGGAGTTGACTACGATGAGACATTCTCTCCCGTAGCGATGCTAAAGTCAGTTAGAATTATGTTAGCAATTGCTACATATTTTGCTTATGAAATATAGCAGATGGATGTCAAAACTTTGTTCCTCAATGGTAATATTGAAGAAGAGTCGTATATGATACAACCTAAGGGTTTTGTCGATCCTAAGGATGCTGACAAGGTATGCAAGCTTCAGCGATCCATCTATGGACTGAAGCAAGCATCTCGGAGTTGGAATCTCCACTTTGATGAGGTGATAAAAGAGTTTGGATTTATCCAAACTTATGGAGAGACTTGCTTTTACAAGAAAGTGAGTGGGAGCAATGTGGAATTTCTGATATTATATGTGGATGACATATTATTGATTGAAAATTATAAAGATATTTTAAACAATGTTAAAAGTTATCTGAACAACAAATTTTTGATGAAGGACCTTGGTGAAGCATCATATATTAGGCATTAAGATCTATAGAGATAGATCAAGATGCCTAATTGGGCTATCACAAAGTACATACCTTGATGAGATTTTAAAGTAGTTTAAAATGGACGGAAGTAAGAAGGGGTTCTTACCTATGTTGAAAGGCAAGACATTGAGTAAGACTCAAAGTACGGCTATGGCGGAAGAAAGAGACATAATGCATAAAGTCCCCTATGCTTTAGCCATAGGATCTATAATGTACGCCATGCTATGTACAAGACCGGATGTGGCACATGCTATTAGTTTGACTATAGGTACCAATCTGATCCAGGTTCAAAACACTGGATAGCGGTCAAGAATATCCTTAAGTACTTAAGAAGAACTAAGGAAATGTTTCTTGTATACGGAGGTGAAGAAGAGTTGGTCGCTAAGTGTTATGTCAACGCTAGCTTTGACACTGATCAAAATGACTCTAAGTCTCAATCCAGATACATATTTCTCTTGAATGGAGTATCAGTTAGTTGGAGGAGCTCCAAACAACCTATGGTGGCAGGATCAACAACGGAGGCAGAATATGTTGCTGCTTCAAAAGCAGCGCAGGAAGCGGTTTGGATGAAGGGGTTCATAACTGAACTAGGTGTGGTTCCTAGTGCATTGGACCCAATGGGAACCTATTGTGACAACAATGGAGCCATAGCCAACACCAAGAAACCAAGGTCTCACAAGAATTGCAAGCATATTAAGCGCCGGTTTCACTCCATGCACAAGCATGTTAAGGATGGAGATATAAAGATTTGTAAAGTACATACGGATCTCAATGTAGAAGATCTGTCGACTAAAGTTCTCCCTAGGGAAATACATGATCAACACTAGAACTCCATGGATGTTAGATTTATCACTATGTAAACTAGATTATTGTCTCTAGTGCAAGTGGGAGACTGAAGTGGGAGACTAAAGTTGTTATTATCGTATTCCAAGTATATGATAGCTGTTTATTTTGCATGCTATAATTGTATTGGTTGGAAACATTAATACATGTGTGTTTAATAAAAAATAAAGGGTTCCTAGTTATGCCTCTCTTATAAACTAGCTCATTGATTAACAAGATGATCAAGGTTTCCTGATCATGGACATTGGATGTTTTTAATAACAAGGTCACAACATTGGTGGAATGATGTGATGAACATTCATCCAAAGTATAGCATTACGATCAAAGTCATTATTCTTAAATTTCTATAACATCACACAAAGTAATATTAGTCCTTAGACCATGAGATCATGTGAATCACTAACACTAGAAGAGTAACTTGATAACATCAAACGTCACACCGTAATAGGGTGACTATAAAGGTGGGTTCAGATACTCCGAAGGTGTTATATAGAGGCTCATGGATCAAGAGTGGGATTTGTCCATCCCGATGATAGATAGATATACTCTGGGCCCTCTCGGTGATATCACATTAAGATAGCTTGCAAGCAAGTGATGTGATCACTAGAATGTTATATCACGGGAATGAGAAAAGAGTGCATGTTGGCAACAAGATCAAACTAGGTATGGAGATACCGATGATCGAATCTCGTATATGTAATATATCGCGAGACAAAGGGATTTAGTTACTAGCATTAAAGGTTCTCATGATCACAGAAGTCATTGTTGAATGTTCGGGAGTCAGTATGGATCTCTATGTCCCACTACTGATTATTGATCGGAGCAGGGTCTCAATAATGTCTGCATTATTCACGAACCGTAGGGTGACACACTTAAGGGATACCGACACCATTTGGAGCAAATGTGTTCCAGAGAAAAGATTTATAAAGCACTAGAATTATTTCAATGGACACCAAAATTGTTTCGGTTGAAATTGCTGAAATTGGTTATGCATGTGATATTGAAATGTTGCAGGGGTTTTATATGAATGTTTGTTAATTAAATTAATTAGAAAAATTATTAATAAAATAAATAAAATAGTTTTATTAAATGAGAGTTGCTTTAATTTTGGTGGAAAATTAATGCATGTGAGTGGACTTTTGAGTGGAGGCAAATTTATGTGAGTGGGAGCTCCACCCACATGAATGAGGAAGAGGTGGGGGAACCTCCTTTGGCCGCCGGCCATGGGAGGGGGCTCCCCCTTCCTATAAAAGCCCCACCTCTCCTCCTCACAAAACACACCTCCTCGTGATGGATCTCTCTCCCTCTATAGAATTATTTCCCCATGGTCTCAGATTAGCGAGATACATGTTCCTAGTGGCTTTTCGTTTGAAAGGAGTTGCTGCTTCCGCTGCATCGCTGGAGCGATGAGGCGGAGGTTGTTCGGTGGACCAGGCACGTGTGCGAGCACGGATGCGTTGCTGATTTGTGGCGCTAGGACTTCCTCTCGATCTTGAGATCGGCAAGCGATCGACTATATCATCCACGAGTCCAATCTCGTTACACTTTGTCGGTCTTCATGGGTATGATCTCTATGGATGTATATCCACCCGTTGCTTGTATCTAGGTAGATATATCTTGGTGCTTAGTATTTCCCATCATAGGAATTTTTTGTTTTCTATGATGCGAACCCAATAGGTAAAGCATTCTCGGGGATGTAGGATACACCAATAGCATATGGTAATTATTTGTGATTAGGATAATCTATTCCTTATGTCATGACATGTGTGGAAAGATCTCAATAATAAGATGTTCACTACAAGACTCGTGAATAGTTGCATTTTGAATCAGGTATTGAAGTCATCTCTAAATAACCACTGTGATGCCTGAGAGCAATAACTCGTATATGCCACCACAATTAAGGGTTTCCCTATGGATATTGTAATAAGCTTAGTGAGTCCGTCTTAATTCCATCTTTTGACTGTGTAGGTTATAAGCCAATGTCTATTGTCACCACTTTGCACGAGACATACTCCCATACATGTCCAAAAGGGTATCTCCCACTCTTTAGTCCCGGAGGCGAATTATATGTGTCCGACTCGACATACCATCTAAAGAGAGAGATCTAACACAATATTATAGATCAATGGATCATGGACAAAGTAATGGATCATCTTTATTTCATTTCATAATAAAGCTAGGGTTTCTCCATCTCCCTAAGAACAAATGGAACTACTCACACATGGAAGAAATCACCAACATCATCATATTCACATGGATGGGTAAAAAGTATAAAGATAGATCTAATGCAAATCACAATTGTATTTGGAGTTACAAGATCTAATGTATGAAGAGGGGAATAGCAATAGTGATGGAGATGTAGGGGCTGATGATGAATGGGATGATGTGATGTCCTCCGATGATCCGTGAAGGAGCAAGGATTCTCCCTTCTCCTAGTTCCTCCTCTAGATCCCTCTCTAGTGTGGTATTTCGAGGCTGGAAGTTTCTGTAAATGTCAGATCTATGATCCGTCTTCGCGAGGTGAGAGTATTTGACAAGGCGGAGACGGCGACAGGTGGTACAGGCGGGCGGTATGGGCAAGCTCCGCCCGTACCAATGCTCGTTAACCCAATGTATCCTTTACTTGCATCCTCTCTTCTCCCATGTGCGTGGAAAACTCATTTAAATGATATTTATCACTTAGAAATATTATATTACTGCATAACATGATAGTTCAAATTGATATATCACAAAATACTTAATGATTTGGAATCCTGTTGGAAAAAGGATAAAAAGGTGCATGCGAGCGCAGTAAAATACCAAAAATCCTACTCTACTTGTGCAAAAATATAAGGTAAATATGCTTCAAAAAGGGACTCATTAGTTACCAATATGTGGAATAGAAAAACCTGCATCATTGGCCACTTGAACTTGATCCTTCTTGCCATAGCGCTCGTGAACATGAAGATTCTCGAGATCACTCGTCAGATGATCGGTTGCATCGGTATCCATGATCCAGTGAGAATTGTGGGAGGAGGTCGACGTAGCGTTGCCTATGCACTGATTATAGTCGTAGCGCTTGCGGTAGTCCACTGCCTCATGCCACCAGTTCTTGAAGATCTAGCACTGGGGGCGGTTGCGCTGATTGCGGCCATTGCCGCCACCGTTTCCTCCTCCATTGCGGTTGTTGTCGTCATTACCATCGTGATGATGACAGTCTTGCCCACCCGAGCCCTAGCCGTAATTGGGTTGGACATAGCTTCCCTGGCCACCCTGCCCCTGAGGTGCACCACTCGCGTGGGGACTGCCACTAGGGCGGCCTACGTCATACACGCGACTGCGATTGGTGTGGTAAACCGACCATGTCGCGTTGTTCACCGAGGATGACCAATCCTCTGGATATGCTTGCTGCCTCTGAAGAGTTTCATAGCTGAAGGACGTGAGAGTAAAATGCAACAAGCAAAATAGGAGCACCCGCTAAATTCATGGAAGCAGAAATTGGATTAAAGGCCGGGCCGAGCCCGGTCAGCATGTAATAAATGATGTTATCATCACTCAGAGGAGAGCCGGCGTTGGCCATGGCGTCCACGAGATATGTTACCTGTTGCATGTATACTGCCCACAGCGGCAGGCTTGTCGCCCTTCCGAAGCGCTTGGATCTGACGCTTGATATGTCTAACGCCGACGCGGTTCTCGGTGACAAACATTGTGTGGATGACCTCCCAGGCCGTAGCGGCCGAGGTGCACCCGATGAGATGGGCCGAGATCTCCTCGGTCATGGACAAGAGAAGGTGGCCAAGGAGCTTCTAGTCCAAGGTGCACCACTACGTGTAGTCGGGGTTGTTCTCGGTCGTCGTGGCATCGCCGGTCCCCCGCGTCACGGTCTTGGCCGGCTCCTTCCTAATTCATCGAGGAAGCCATGGAGAAGAGCACCGACAAGGTTTTGAACGGATAAGGCCTTCCAAAGCATGATGTTGCTGTCGTTGAGGCTCACGAGGGTGGTGGAGGTCGCAGATGGTGGCTCGATGACGGAGCCAGAAATGGTGGTCGAGGAGCTGAGAGCGGTGGACATCACGAGCACTAAGGAGGTAGTCAGCGAGTGATCACGGCGGCGGTGGCGGAAGGAGGTGCACACTAGGGTTTCTAGCGGCGGCGGCGACGGAAGGAGGTGCACACTAGGGTTTCTAGCGGCGGCGGCGGAAGGAGGAGCACGAGCCTCTGATACCGTTCAAAACTAGCAAGCCAGTAAAATTCGGACGCAATATTTTATGTAGATATCGATCTCTATAAAATGTAGCTCAAACGGAGCTCGTATGCGGATTTGGCAACCGTTATACCGAAACAGTGAAATTAAAAGAGTGTTTAGGGTTTATGCCTCACCACGTGTCTTCCTTTATATAATGATTGGCACAATGCTACGGCGTGGAAATACGTACATATACATGACAGATAATATACATACTAGACTTACTTTGACACCCGTATCTGTTATATGCACATGCGAAGTTTCATTAAGAAAGGGCATATGCTATGATTGAGCATGCCCTCTCTTTACCTAGCATGAACAGTGGAATGCGCATTAGAAAAAAAAATTCAAACAAATCTGAGTTTTTCAGATGTACCGTGGTTGCTAATATATGAGTCAATTTCCGCTCATCTAATATCACACACATCCAGATATATTCCAAGATCTTCTTTCCTAACTATATATTTTAGATTTTAACAAATCAATAGTAAATATAAAAAACCTAATTTTTTATCCCTTCGATCAGAGAAATAAAGGTGAAACATGATTTTACATACATAACTAACATAATAATAAGTAGGAACCAACCATTTACTCATCCTTGAGAGGCTTCTTCTTCTTATAGTGAAACTATTTGGTCCGATAGCTTTTAGTGACAATCGCTTTGTCCTGCTAGTGTATCTACTTTGCGACAATCAAATAACAAAAAACGAAAATAAAATCACAGCAAAGGGAACGCAAATTTAACGTGGAAAACCCTCTTCAACAAAGAGAGAGGGAAAAACCACGGGCATCAGCCAGCAAATCTTCACTATAACGGGAAGTGTTTATACAACGCTGGGGATTTCATAGATGCAACTTATCCCAGTCGACGGCTTACAAGAGGTATATATAGCGGTGGCAACCTAGGTCATCAACGATCCGTAAACCTCCCGGCGACGGGTCTCGCTCCGCTTCATTAGAACTTAGCCTCCTTAATAGAATTTGGATCATACTTCAACAGATTGGACATATGTTTGAAAATACCTTTAAGCCAGATCCACTAAACATAAAGACCCACTAAACAAAAAGACGAGTCTCTAAAGCGACACTATGGAAAATCTCAGGTGAAGACAAATGCGCACAAAACACGTGAAGTAACAACTCCAGGCAGCACGAACAGTGCAGCAAAGCCGCGCTAGGTCCTTCCGTAATAGTGGTGCCAACTGATCATAGTCCCCGCAAAAAGTTACTCGTGCCAAACAGGACTATCAAGAACATTTTCATGTGAGCTCGAGTGCATATGCACCTTTCCAAAAAAAAAGAGTGCATATGCACCTATTAAAAATCGACATTTCAGATAAAAATTCTGAAACAAATCAGGCTAGCAGGTGTCCAAAGATTATATGTGTGCGCGCAAAGTTTTAGGGCAGTGCTAAAAATACCTCTTAATCCCGCTTTTTCTATAACTGACCCGCTTTTGCTACAATGTCCTACTTTTGCTACATATAGCAAAACCAAGAAAAAATAGTATGCTATTTAATTTAGCGTGGCTTTTCTCTAGACGATATGAAAGTTATAGCGTGCTAATGACGCTCAATTTTATAAAATAACGTTTTGTAAAAATTAAAATTTATAACAGGTATATCATAAATATCAAGGATTTCAGCATCTAATAAATTACCTAGAGTAATACTTGTACTTGCAAAATAAATTCCGACCCTATTCAAGTTGGACGAGAACCGAGAGGTCTAAATCTAGGTGCATCGTCGGGTGCTACAGCAGAAGGCGACGGCTTGACGGCGATCACTTAAGTTTAACAATCAAAATTTGTATCGTATGTTTGCTTACTCGACACATTCATCACATGCTCTCTAACTCCACACCCGCCAACAAAAAAAAGTCCTATACTTGAAATAGCGCTAACGCTATGATGTTTTAGCGCGATATAGCAAGCTATTTAAAAAATAGTGTCATAGCGAGCAAAATCTTGAAAAAATAGTGTTGACCCTCCAAACACGCTATAGCACGCAAAATAGCATGCTATCTTTTTCCATGAGCAAAACACGGTTCGCCCACGAGATAAAAATTAAAAAGACAGATCTCGCCGGAGACCTCACCGGAGTTTCACCGAAGACTATGTAGGACAAAATGATATCACCAGAGACTTATGCCGTGAGATCTCGCTGGAGATATTGTAGCAAAAATTTATGCTATTGTAGCAAAACCACAAAACAGTTGTAGAAATTTTTTTATACTATATCAACCCTTTACTTCGCCGGAGGTCTCATCGGAAAACCCAACACACCCTTGTAGCATGCGGTGACCCAACATACCACTGCATGATATAGTATACTGTAGTCGTTGATATAACACCAATAAAACACCGTTCCACTAGTATTACATCTTTTAGAGTTGTACAACAGAAACATCGCGGTCCAAAGCATGACTATAGATTACAACTCAAATCTTATAAAAGATCCAAAAAATATTCCTCAAAACAGCGGGGACAAAACTACACACAAGAATCCAGAAATAGTACCTTGAACTCTATTCTAGAAATAATACTACTCTTAATACATATATGTCTGGCTTGCGATTGCTGTTAAAGCAATGCTCTACAGAAGTAGGTTCTAGTATCTAAGGATTTATCTATACACTACTCTTCAGTTTTTCTTTTATTGCTGTTGATGTAGTAGTCGGCTTCATTGATCCCTACTGGATATCTTCAACTCTTCCGAGTAGTTCTCCTCTTGAGTTCGTTGTTGAATACTCCGAGACCTAGCAAGGGTTAAGAAGGTACTGTTGAGTACGAGCGTACTCAACAAGTTTACTAAAAAGGACTATTTGATGCCCTATCTACAACCACGGACCAAAGGTCATAGGTTATACAGGTTTTCGTAAATATTTTTTCAAACGTTACTTTTATTCTGAAAAGCTATATCCATCAACCTTCACGGGTTGATCATAACTTTGTGGAGTTCCTTTCCTGTAGCATTCACATCTCCTTCCCGAAACAGAGAGTAACATGTCACACTTTTTTGCACTCCGCATATGTGTCTTGGTTTACCATGAGAGATCCTTATCCATGTTGCACATCCAAGTCGCGAGCTTGTCCACACTTCCTTGGTATGGGGCCCGGTATAAGGACCCAAGCCGATCACTGCCCTTCTCCACGACCCTACATGCCAACAAGATCCTCTAGGCCGCCACATCTCTGTTAAGCCCCTTTCAGGCCGCTGCAACTCTGATAGGCCCCTTAAGACTCTATGAGTCGGTTGTGCCCCTGGTAGGTTCCATTAAAATTACCGACCATACCTCCAACAACCTCTCACAAGATAATATAGACACCAAAACCGTGAGGATCTAAGGGTTCCCACCCATGTTGCTAGATCCGTGCAAGGAATCTTAGCATTGCGTTAAGGTCGTCCATTGGCACACGAAAAAAAAAGATACAACTGACTTCCTAGAGCCATTGTAGATCTCATGGTTAACGCGTATTATACGGAGCAAGAATCACTAGTGACATTAGTTGATAAATCCTATATGATACATTCTCGTGCAATGGTAGTTCCATTGCTAGTCATAATAGATTAACTAACAACCCCAGATCAGTAACCATTAGTTCACATTAATTATGAAAACAGTGTTTTCTGTCGTCTTTTTTGAAATGTAGGTGATAACAATAATATATTGCAAATAATTGATATAAAATAACCAAAGGACATGAACAAGGGTGAACTTGCCTTTTTGACTATAAGTGTATGTAGCCAAGGTCTTCTAGTCGGTATAAACTCCAATATCTGAAATAGCATCATTGGTATAGTAATGACTAATGTTTAAAGACGCAATATGCTATTATTCATAGATAATGATATGCATCTTGTATAAATCCCAAAGTAAATCCCCATGTTTAAGTATTGATTGAATTTGGTGATTTATGAAAGGTCCATGTTACATTAAAGTGTACTTCACAATAAGATATATACTTGATTCTAAAAGTAATTAACAAGTTATGAAAGTAAAACACAACATTGATTAATGTTGAATATTGATCAATGATTACTCTTAAGAATGATCACATTTAAAGTTAGTGAGTTTTAATAGATTTGCTAAAGCTTTTGTTTGAAGTGGCAAAAAAAATAACTTTTGAAGAAAATACTTGTTATATCGAGTTAAGCAATTCGTAGTGTTCTTGGAACACAATCGTTGGTTATTTGAATCGCTCTAAAGATCTTAAGTTATAACATCCTAGATGGTTGAGTAATAGACCACAGTTAACTATAAAATATTCTTAGAGTTAAGATACAATAGATTTGTATTGCTTTCAACTTCAAGAGTTTTCCTAAGTTCTATCGTGATGAAATTGTATAGGTATTGGGTATAACTCTATAGATCTAAATCTAGCAAGTCGATGACAGGTAAGTTATAGAGTTAAGCTAATTATATGTTATGGTGATCTCATTTTATGGTTTGCTTAATTCCTATTAAGTTTTAAAATCATGTTAAGTATGGTTAAAGATATGAGATCATTCACCCTCAATATAAGTGAATGATGCATAAGGTTAGCTTGTAGGTTATTAGTTTATAATTGATTTGAGATTCTAAAGGAGTATTATATACTTAAAAATTTACACTTAACTTTTATTATAAACCACAATTATAGCTTTAGGTTTTGGTATTTAGACTTTAAAGGATTCTTTTCAGGATTGCAATATTTTATAAGGACATATGATTATTTCTTACTTAGGAAATACTTTTTAAGAATTAACATATGACAAAACAAGTATTTTATTTTAATAAAATAGAGAAATAAGGATTTATTACTTTAGAAATCTTAAAACCTTTTGGAATAATATACTTATTATTTTTCTAGTAAAATATACTTAGTCAAGATCTTAAAATGATTTTTATTTATTTTGAGGCATTATCTTTATTTTTCTAAAAATCCATAAGGAATTATTGTCTCTAAATAATCAATTTGAATTTTACCATTTCAAAAGACAAGTTAGTATTTTTATTAGATAGCTTATATTTTTGTGAACATATATAGGTATCACATGTATTTTTAGGATTTTTCTTTATTTTTCTAGAGCCTAAATACTCTAAGGGGTATTATGGTAATTTTTTATTTCTTTGATTATTATTAAAACCTGTAGCCTGGACCTAGCCCATGGGTTGGCCTAGCCTGGATCAGTAAAACCCACGATCGGGCAAAACCACTTCGTGGTCCACTAGGTTGGTCCATCCGACCTAGACCCTTCTCGCTCTCTCTTCTCTCAGCCCTCTTTCCCTCTAGCGACCTCGTGATGCTGCCATTGCCCTTCGATCCTGGCCGGCTATGGCCATTTTGGCCACTACTGACATGCTCGTTGACCAAGTGTTCATTGCCGCGTCGACTAGTCCAAGTCGATTTATCATCTTATCCTTCCTATGGCCACGCGAACACCCTACTAGAACCTAGGGTTCCGGCTACCCCGACCTCACCGTGCTACACTGGCTTGGTGGCATTTTGGTGGTGGCTTGGTGTGATCTAGGTGGTGTGGTGGTAAATATCTGTTGTGCTTTTCTTCGACGGTTGCTGTGGGTACGGCTCGGCGCAGGTTGCAGTGCCACCAGTGCTCCTCGTTCCACCGCCAGCTCTACGTCCTCTTCTTGCTGAGTGAGGCCCTTGGGTAAGTTCTACTTCTCCCTCCTTCTCTTTGCCTCTCTCTGAATCTCTCACTGCACTGCTGTTCGTAACCCTAATTAGGGTTTGCCATGCTAGGGTTCCTCTTCCCTTCTTTTGGTACTCCCAGTTAGTTCTAGTATTACCTGGCTAGTATAATGCTACTCTCATGATACTTTGATGAATTTCCCTCTATGGCTTGCTCAGTACTGATGGTCGTATTATCCTGTTTAATTGGTTCATGTTCTAGGGTTCCTTCCCTATTTCCTTGATACTCTTAATCATATAAATACCTTGCTTCACATAATTTCTACCTATTGTACCCTAATGGTCTTGCCTTTGTGGATTACTTAGTGATGTTGTCGGTGCTGTACTATTAATTAGTTTATACGCATACTTAGCTATACTAATGTCATGGATGCAAACCAAACTATTCCATGTTATACACATTTTACCTGATGCTTGTGTGTGGCTGGTAATATCATGTCTATCCCTAGACTTGTGGGAATTTGTACTATATGTTGGTACTGAGTATTGCTGATGAAATATCTGTGATGAATTCCTTGTGGATTACTTAGGAGAATAGCTCTATGATGTATAGAGATATTTACTTGCTGCCATTGAGTTCCAAGTTTTTGGACTTCAAATTTATATGGTTTGATTTGTAAATGGAAGGCTTAGTAGATTCTTTAATAATATGAGGAATATCTAAGAGAGTTTCCTAAATGTGCCAATAAGGATGTATTCCTTACTGGAGTGATGGTTATTATCAAAACAGTTTGCTACTGCTATCCTGTGACTGTTTTTCGATTACAAATGATTCCTATCATCCTAGGAAAATGATTACTTAGGTTAACTAAGTATAATTATGACTATGGTTGGATAGATGCCACTGTGAAACCTCCTAGTGGATAGTACATAGTGGTAACCTCCAACATAACTTGCTGTTGCCTTGTAGACACTAAGTTAGGTCAAGGATGCATAGACTGAGACTTGATTTAGTTAGTAGATAAATATGATATACTGCTAGTAGCTATTAAATATCGAAGGATGGATTTACACCCCATTTGGGTGTAACTCTGAGGATAACATCACTGCAATCAAATCATGCTTAAGAAAATAACAAGAGCAGGTATTAAGCATGTTTTTTTGGAGGTGATCAACCTGCTATTGAGGCTGATGTTGTGGAACACTTGACTTGCTCCACTTCTTCTAGATGATGCCTTGACTTTCTCCTCCTATTTGTGGCTCCTTGCTTGATCTTGCTTAGCAATTCCTGTGAGTGGCTTATCCTTCTCCTCCCAGCCACTATCCTGGCCTTTCTCAACACCCAGCCCACCCTCTCCTAAGTGACCATGTTGTCTTGATGGCTATTGGATTTCTTTGGTGATTTAGTGGTTGATCTAGTGAGAAAGTACAAATGAGATGGTGTTGTTCTTGCTGTTCTTGGTTGTGAAGAGTTTTCAGCAGAGAGCTTCTGCTACAGTTGGGTACTTATCCTTCCCTTTGGGGTGTTCATGTGTTGCTAGCTCTCTTGCATGCAAGTGTGTGTGCTACTTACACTGTTCTAGATCAGCTCAAGTCAAATATCTTGGTTCTACTTTCTTACTTCTACTTCTCTTATGAAACTTGACCCTTTGTCTATTGTTAATGAAGTTGTACTGATACTAAAAACTAAATAAGAACAAATTCTGCTTTTTTGTCAAAACTTACCCTTTCTTTCTATGCTCAGTGATGTCCACAAACAGTGCACTTCACTGTTATAACTAAGAGCAATAATACTAACATTTAACCTTTGTTTATTTCCATGTATTTTCTTATTCTTTTCCTTGCAGGTACAAAATAGCACAAGAAAAGATGAGAAGATTAGTGTAGAAAAATAGTTTAGGTATTTTTTTAATGCTTCTTTAATTTTTCTTTTTGAACCTTAGAATGACCTTTTAAATTCTTGTAATAAATAATTCTTTTATTTATATTAGTGAAATTTACCATTTCTTGTTTACTTACTTGTATAAATGATTTGTGAGATTGTAATAGGGAAATAAATCCATTAATACTCTTATTGTATTTATTGTTGATAGTATTGTAATATCATATAATGTTATTCAATAATCCCCATTTCATTTATATAATAATATCTGTTATTTAACAATTATTTAGAATTTCAATTTCCTAAACATTTTAATTTGAAATTCAAATATCTAATTCAAATCTCGATTCAAAATTCAAATACCAGTTTGAATTCACACTCCCAAAACTGCCAAAAATACCTAGAGATCATGTCAGAATCTATCACACTCGCTGAGATGATCTAAACTCTAATTCATTGAAGCGAGAGAAGCCTTGATCTCTCTAGGATTTTAGTTTTGCTTGAAAATTCCAGGATTTTCTTATGCATGAATGCAAATGCGCACACCTGTGGTCTCTCCTTTTCTGTCCTAAAATTCTGGGATGTTACAGTCTCTCCCCCTTTAATTAAACTTCATTCCCGAAGTTCGTACTCTCTTGTGTTCCAAAAGGTAGGACTGACCTCCGTATACCATGGTAGTTCTTTAAATCCGTGGTGAAGATAATTGGTGTATCTTCATTCAAACTTTTTCTTGAATCCTCTTCTGACTTGACGGTAGTAAATTGTCAGTTCCATTTGACATTGTGATTCCTTTGAATCCAATATTCCTGCTTCATTCAGGTCTTTTTGAGCATCTTCATATTTGGATTCATTTTGTCCAAACCACACGTAGTTTCCTATTCCTTTGTATAGGTCTGTTTTGATACTCTATGTGCAAACTTAAGAATAATTCAATATTTAGTTACCTACTAACTAGCCTTTCCAAAGTTAAACTACCTTATCTCCTTCATCACTTCTCCGACTTCCCTTTATTACTAAATTGTAGATCTACCTCTTACTGTCCTAAGTTATAAACCCTAATCTCCATATAGTCCCACTTCAGAGAGTCCCATAATGAGATGATTACCTTTAACCTAATGAAAATAAGGTCTACCCGATTCATAGTTTAGGATTTCTCCCTAACTTTACTCAAGATATCGAACCTCGATACTTGTACTTCATTGTTCTCTCCCCCTTAGGGTTTTCTAATAATATTTAAATCTGTGTATACAACCATATGGTTTCCATGGTTAGGACATTGCTCTAAATGTGCCTCATATTTACACACATATATGATTTCATGGAGGAAACCAAGGGTATACCTACATATTGCGTATATCCTAGGTGAATTCTATGAACCACTATTCATACCAAGGCTCTTTATCTCTTCTAAAGGTAAGTATCTTACCAAAGAGATCTTAACACAACTGATCATACGGATATTTCATCACTATCTGCCATACTTTCAACTTTCAGGACGTTAACACTTTGACAAATCCGACTTCACAAAGCGCCATAAAAGACGACTGCTGCAATTTAATACTTCTTTCCATCTAATCTAACCTAGGCCAAGTATTATGCTCTTTAGGTCATACCAAGATGAGGTGGTAAATTATAAGGTATCAGCTGCAGATCATCCTAGTGTGGGATGACCCTAGGGTATCCTAAACATTTCAACTCCCTTACTCCTAGCATTCTCTCTGATATTCCAGAGCTTGAGTACCATTATTGTTCCAGCATCTCTTCTTCCTATCAATACCAGTTACTTCCATGAACCTAAGTATAACTAAATTCATCAAGTTCAATATATCATATTTCTCCATACCTTTTCTTCATTAAACTACCTTCTTATTGCTGACTAGCAATGATTTGAGATTAATCCTTCCTTCAAAGTAGCGTTGATACTCCTTATATTTTGCTTAGGTCTTCACACAAGTCCTTATCTTTTCTTTTGGAACTCGTCAGTCCCTTACACGAATCCCTTTTCTATCCAGGTCTATAACATCAAATAATAATTTGATGATGCAACATGCACTTGCATACCAAATCAAAATTCATGTATAAATCTAGTCAATCAAGAAAATCCAAGAAAAACCAAGAAAATCCAACTTTGGTGCATATAACACATACTATTCTAGGCTCGAATTATAATAATTGAGTTAAACATCACTAGAATTCAAGCTTAGATGTGTAGTATATAACACCTCCTAGTATAGTTTTAGTTCATGATATATAGCACTTATAGGTCAAACTATTCTTTGTTTCAATACTTACCCAAACTTCTCAATTGCATCTGGATAATTTTGAGCGAAGTGGTCTCAAATTGGCTTTGACTAACTTATTACCTCTCTTTTGGGACTACTAACTATAACTTACCTTTCATTGTTCGATAAACTAACCTCACAAGATCTCTCCAAAAGACTCTTGAGACTAAACTTTATACTTCTAAGTTGAAGATTAATGGATCCCTATGACTTTTATTACTTATGTCATTACCCTACCCTTTTACTTCTGACTTCATCTTCAAAATTATTTACTAATTAGTTACCCTAATTACATATTTATCAGGGTTTAAGAAGTAATCTCACCATGATGTTGTTATGGTTTGCCTGTTCATCGTGGTTTTGGAGCTAAACTCACCATGATTACTCTTCTTCTTATCAAACAAAATGGCTCCCTATAGTCACTATCCAACCTACAAATCTCCTAAAAGGGTTTTAATCCTAAGATCAAAGCTTTTGCTTTGATACCAGCTGCGGTGACCTAGCATACCACTACATGATATAGTACACTATAGTCATTGATAAAACACCAATGAAACACCATTACATCCCTCAGAGTGGTACAACAGAAACATCACGGGTCCAAGACATGACTATAGATTACAACTCAAATCTTACAAAAGATCCAGAAAATATTACTGAAAATAGTGAGGACAAAACTACACAGAAGAATCCAGAAATAGTAACTCACAGTCTATTCTAGAAATAATACTACTATGAATATATATCTATGGCTTGCGATTGCTGTTAAAGCAATGCTCTACAAAAGTAGGTTATAGTATCTAAAGATTTATCTGTACACTACTCTTCAGCTTTTCTTTTATTGCTGCTAATGTAGTCGTCGGCTTCATTGATCCCACTGGATATCTTCAACTTTTCAAAGTAGTTCTCCTCTTGAGTTTGTCATTTAATGCTCCGAGACCTAGCAAGGGTTAAGAATGTACGATTGAGTACGAGTGTACTTAGCAAGTTCACTAAAAAGGACTGTTTGATGCACTATCTACAACCACGAACCAAAGGTTGTAGGTTATACAGGTTTACATAAAGATTTCTTTTATTCTAAAAATCTATGTCCTTCAGTGTTCACAAGTGATGGCCCAAAATATATCGAGCTCATTGGGGAACCCCAAGAGGAAGGTATGATGAGCACAAAAACAAGTTTTCCCTCAGTACGAAACCAAGGTTATCAATCAAGTAGGAGCAAGGAAACACCCCAAAGGTGTTGCTAGTTGAGCCTTGGCAGGGCGCACTACCGGTGCTAGTAGCAACATGGAGACCTGTACAACACAACCACAAAACTTTGCCCCCAACTTGCGATGAGGTTGTCAATCTCACCGGTTTTGCTGAAAACAAAGGATTAAACATATCGAATGGAAGGAAGTAATAGTTTGCAGAAAGTAAACACAAAGAAGTAAACATTTTGTAGATTGAATGTAAAAGAAAGGACCGAGGTCCATAGTTCACTAGAGGTGGCTCTCCTTAAGATAGATAACATGCTGAGTGAACAAATTACAGCGGGGCAATTGACAAACATCGAGAAAGCATACAAGCATATACTAATCATCTTGACTCCTTTGAGATTCGATTGGGCATTACAACATTATACATATACTGCCATCCAACTGCATCTATGACTAATAATCCACCTTCAGGTTATCATCCGAACCCCCTCTAGTATTAAGTTGCAAGCAACAGATTATTGCTTTACGAATTGCGTGTAAAGTAAACAATACGATTGTTCTATGAACAAAGGATTGTTGTTTTCTCCCTAGTAGCAACAGCACATCTATTACCTTAGAGATTTATGTCACTTCCCAGATTACCAGAGGCATGAACCCACTATCGAGCATAAATACAAACTCTTGGAGTTGCTAGCATCTACTTGGCCAAGATAGCTACTAACAACGGAAAGCATGCAAGATCACAAATAACACAGACATGATAGAATCAATAATCAATCTGAAATAGCATCTCAATATCCATCGGATCCCCACAAACACAACATGCAGAATTACAAATAGATGATCTTGATCATGAACGGAGCTCACAAGATCTAGACATGAAAGCACAAAGGAGGAGAACTAGCCATCTAGCTACTACATGGACCCGTAGTCTAGAGATGAACTACTCACGCATCACATCAGAGGCTTGCATGGTGATGAAGAAGGCCTCCAGGGTGAATTCCCCTCTCCGGCAGGGTGCCGGGAAGAGCTTCAGATCCCTCCCGATCTAGGGATGGAGATGACGGCGGCTATAGAATCTTTCGTGGAATTTTGGTTGGGTACTTAGGGTTTCCGTATTAGAGGCAATATATAGGCGAAAGGTGAGGCCAGGGGGTGCCTGGGCTGGCCACACCACCCCCTGGCGTGGCCCAGGCCTAGCCGCGTGGCCAGGTGGTGTGGCCGCCCTATGGCCCTTCTCCGTCTCGTATTCTGGCTCCAAGTGTCCCCCGGTAAAATAATAACTTTGGCTTTTGTCCCGTCCAATTCCGAGAATATTCATTTTCTGACTTCCCGGAACCAAAAATAGCAGAAAACAGGCAACTGGCATTGTGGCTCTTGTTAATAGGTTAGTCTAAGAAATCATATGAAAAGTACTCCAAAGTGTGGACAAAACATAAGAAAGTAGATAAAACCAAGCATGGAACATCAAAAATTATAGATACATTGTTAATGTATCAACATCCCCAAGCTTAACTCCTGCTTGTCCTCGAGTAGGTAAGTGATAAAAAGAAAGAATAATTTTTGAGGTGACATGCACCACCATAAACTTGATCAAAGTATTTGTAAAACATTCAAAGCTGGGCTCATAGTACTTCAATCATAACATAAAAGACAAAGTTCTAGCAATAAGACAAAGAAACTATGTTGCAACATGAAAAGGCACAAACAAAATATTCATGAATAACAATGCTTTGCAAGACGTTTGTTTGTTTCACATAAAGAAAACATAGCATAGTAGTATTCAGCTTGTCCCTCATAGAGTAGCAAATATAAATGCATAGGACACCTTCGAAGTTAATAAGAGTGACTAGATACAAATAGTTTAAAACAAGCAATATCAAGGAAGGCATCAATCAACTAGTCTTGGGACAATGCACATAGAACTAAGAATGGCCACTATGCTCTCAAAGTCGGTGCATAAAGATAGACGGTGGAGACTCAATATATAAGTGGAAGAAGGGCCTTCATAGAAGGAAGTAGGGATACAAGTTTCATAAAGAGCTTCCAAAAATTATGGTACTTATAGCTTTCAGCTCTCATTGCCCCTATCATAAGCATATTGAAGGTGATTAAGGTTAAAGTGACACAACTAAGAGGATATGCTTGACAAGTTATAAACCGAAATCTCATGCCCCTTACTTATGAAGACCGAACCTCACTCTACTCAACTTTAGTCACGAGTAAGCTCTTCTCATTGTAAGTACATGTGTATCATAAAGAACCGCCAACGGGGTACCCCTTGCACATGATACAGGAGCTATCCCATAATCAAAATGACAAGGCAAGCAGACAATGAGCATCTCAGCGATCTTTTTATTTGCTATTTGCATAGGTTTTTATTGAGGATGCTTCATAGAGTGCTCATTATGGTGATGCTGCAAGTTTCCACCATGATTAGGAATGGCTTAAGCTAGCAGCCTAGGTGTTTCTCTAACACACATAAAAACTCCATGATCTTACAAGTTCCACTTTTATTTCACACCGCCGGGATCCATAAGCAAAAGAACATGATATCAACGGGGTACAAAGTACAAGTGCAATGTTAAAAGCATTCCCCATGATACATGGTTCTACTAATTTCAACTTATAAAGCGCAAGCATATACGCAACAAATAAGGACCCAATGGTTCAGGTTCATTAAATTCAAAAAAGTAAAGTGTGCCATCAAGTTCGTGAGAGCTTTAATCACTAGTTTTCTCATAACAAGTTTAATTTGGAAGGTAAACAAAAACATGAATATACTTGGAATAGCATCTGCTAGTAGGTAGGTATGGTGGACTCTTTGGAATAAATTGGTTTAGGGAGTTGGATGCATGAGTGGAACTCATACTTGGTTATGGAGGCTAGCAAAAGACTGGGAGCGACAAACTAAGAGAGCAATAATGGCCATAATCATGCAGAGCGACAAAACATCATTGATCAAAGCATAAAGTGATACTACAAGTTGAAAACTAAAGGATCATCAAGGCTTATGGTGACATGGGATAGTCATATCATGGTGTGAGCATGCGCCAAGTCAACCCAAATAAAGCATCAAAGGAGAATACCACAATACTATGCTTTCATATGCTAAAACAACGCATGATTCATCCAAGGCACATTAAGCAATCTCAATTGTTTATAACAATTCATGCTACAGCAAAGAATACTAAGCATAAATCCAAAACAATATCAAGCATGGCATGACAAAGCATAGGCCACAGTCAAAAACAAGCTCTCTTTACCACTTAAGCATGAACTTTCCTACTCTTTTCCAAACCAAACCAATCTATTTGAAAACCAATGTATGAAAGAGGGGGTCCAACCAATTTATTCAGCAAACTAAGCAAACAAAGTAAACGAAAAACCAAAACGAAAATGAAAACGAAAAAGAAGACGCTCCAAGAACAACACAACTATGCATGAAACAATAAAAATGAAGTGTTTGGAATAAACCTGGGATTTTTATTGATGAAGAGGGGGATGCCTTGAGCATCCCCAAGCTTTGATGCTTGTACTTCTTGGATATTTCTTGGGGTGACACACGTGGCATCCCCAAGCTTGAGATTTAGTCCATCCTTCATCTCATTACTCATTTACTTCCATACACCTGAAATTTTTTCCTTCATACAAAACTTCACACAATCTTTATTAGCAACATTAGTGCACTCAAGATAATAAGTCTTTAGGTTAAGTTACAACACCAATAAAACTTCCATTAAAACACTAGCTACTGTAGCACTTCCCTCAAAAAGCTCAATTCCCCAAAAGAACTCAAAAGGAACCAACAAGAAGCAAATGCAGAAAATGGCAGAAATCTGTCAAAATAGACCAGCAGGTAAAGACGAATTTTTTAGAAGACCTTCTGTTTCTCAAATCAAAAAGTGTTGAACTAATGAAATTTAGATAACAACCTGGGGCAGAAGCACAAAAATCACGCCTCAAAAGGACGTACAGAAATTTTACACGAATTTTACGGTGAAGCGCAGAAATCTGTTTCGGGACAACAATTTTCCCAATCATTACTTCTCTCTCATTAGAGGTTACTCTTGGCACAAAAAGCAAATAAAAAGGATAAGGAGCGGTTATTACTGAAGTAATAACTTCTAAGACTCATCTAAAACTTTTGGGTTATCTCCCAATAAGTACTTTTCTTTAACGCCTTTAAGTTAGGCATAAGAAGCAAGAAAAATAATCAAGTGTTCTGAAATGAAGAAGCATTAAGAGATTTTGTTTTCATAGGAGAGGCAAACAAAATCTTCTCTCTCTTCTTAGGTAAATGTTCTATACCTTTCTTGAGTGGGAGTTGATATTTAATGGTGCCTTCTTTCATATCAATAATGGCACCAACAGTTCTAAAAAAAGGTCTTCCCAAAGTAATAAGACAAGAAGCATTGCATTCAACATCCAAAACATAGAAATCAATGGGGACATAGGCATTGTTAACCATAATAAGAACATCATTAATACTCCCCATGAGTTTCTTTTTAGCATTATCATCAAGTGGGACATTCAAATAAAAATCTTGAAGTGGTGGCAAATCAAGCATATCATAAATCCTTCTAGGCATAATAGAAACACTACTATCAAGATCACATAAAGCTTTGAAATCAAAATCATTCACTTTCATATTAATGATGGGTTCCCAACCATCTTCTTGTTTTATAGGAATAGAAGCTTTATGTTTCATCTTTTCTTCTTTAATCTTTATGGGAGCATTAGTAATGTGTTTTGTAAAGGCCATGTTCATAGCACTAGCATTAGGAATTTTAGCAAGCTTTTGTAGGAACTTAATAACTTCAGAGATGTTGCAACCATCAAGATCAAAATCAAATTTATCATCTAAAGTAGTAGAACTATTACTAGCCTCAACACTAGTGGTAGTGATAGTAGAAACACTAATGCTAGCAATTTCATCTTCTCTTTCCCACTTAGCATGTAATTCAGCTAATAGTCTAGCATTTTCATCAATTCTTACTTGTATAGCATTAGTAGCTGCAAAGGGATTATCATTAGTTTCAGGTTTAGCAGCCATATTATTAATCAATGAAGATTGAGCTTCAGACAAAGATGATATATTCCTTTCAGCATTAGAAAGTTTCAATTATAAACTAGGAATTTCCCTATTTAGACTCTCAAGTTGATGGCTAATGTTCTTCAAAATGGTAGATTGTTCCTCCATAGTTTTAGTAAATAGTTGATTTTGTTCATATTGCATTTGCATGAAGTTCTTAGTGGCTCTTTCAACTTCTAAAATTCTTCCTTCACTAGGTAATCCAGGCTTTCCATTATAACCATAAGTATTATTAGGAGGGTAAGGCCTATAATTGTTACTACCATAAGCATTGTTGCCAAAATTATTATTTCTTATAAAGTTCACATCAACTTGCTCTTCTTGAGCAACCAAAGAGGCTAAGGGAACATTATTTGGATCAATATGGGCTTTCCCATTAACAATCATAGACATAATAACATCAATCTTATCACTCAAGGAGGAGGTTTTCTCAACAGAATTTACCTTCTTACCTTGTGGAGCTCTTTCAGTATACCATTCAGAATAGTTAACCATCATATTATCCAGAAGCTTAGTTGCGGCACCCAAAGTAATGGTCATAAAGGTACCTCCAGCAGCAGAGTCCAATAGGTTCCTTGAAGAATAGTTCAATCCTGCATAAAAGGTTTGGATGATCATGCAAGCAGTCAGTCCATGAGTGGGACAATTCTTTACCAAAGATTTCATTGTTTCCCAAGCTTGAGCAACATGTTCATTATCAGATTGTTTAAACTTCATTATTTCACTTCTCATAGATATAATCTTAGCAGGAGGATAGTATTTTCCAATGAAAGCATCTTTGCATTTAGTCCAAGAATCAATACTATTCCTAGTTAAGGAATTCAACCATTCTTTAGCTTTTCCTCTCATAGAGAAAGGAAACAATTTAAGCTTAATAATATCTCCATCTATATCCCTATGCTTTTGCATCTCACAAAGTTCAACAAAGTTATTTAGATGGGCAGCAGCATCTTCATTACCAATACCAGAAAATTGTTCTCTCATAACAAGATTGAGTAAAGCAGGTTTCATCTCAAAGAAAGTAGCTTCAGGAACATGTGGAGTGATACATTGCAAATGTATCTATATTTATTGATGTTCCATGCTTAGTTTTATCCACTTTCTTGTGTTTTATTCCAACTTGGGAGTACTTTTATTATGATTTCTTGGACTAACCTATTAACAAGAGCCACAGTGCCAGCTTCCTGTTTTCTGTTGTTTTTGGTTCCAGAAAAGTCAGAAAATGAATATTCTCGGAATTGGACGGGACAAAAGCCAGAGTGCCTATTTTTTCGGACCCCAGCACTCCCTCGGCCTCTCCTTCCACCTATAAATTACCCTCAGGACAAAAACCCTAAGTACCCGATCAAAAATCCACGAAAGAGTCTGTAGCCGCCGTCATCTCCATCCCTAGATCGGGGGGATATGAAGCTCTTCCCGGCACCCTTCCGGAGAGGGGAATTCACCCTGGAGGCCTTCTTCATCACCATGCAAGCCTCCGGTGTGATGCGTGAGTAGTTCATCCTTGGACTACGGATCCATGTAGTAGCTAGATGGCTGGTTTCTCCTCCTTTGTGCTTTCATGTTTAGATCTTGTGAGCTCCGTTCATGATCAAGATCATCTATTTGTAATCCATACATGTTGTGTTTTCGGGGATCCGATGGATATTGAGATGCTATTTTAGATTGATTATTGATTCTATCATGTCTTTGTTATTTGAGATCTTGCATGCTTTCCGTTGTTAGTAGCTATCTTGGCCAAGTAGATGCTAGCAACTCCAAGAGTTAGTATTTATGCTCGATAGTGGGTTCATGCCTCTGGTAATCTGGGGAAGTGACAGAAATCTCTAAGGTACTAGATGTGCTGTTGCTACTAGGGAGAAAACAACAATCTTTTGTTCATAGAACAATTGTATTGTTTACTTTACACGCAGTTCGTAAAGCAATAATCTGTTGCTTGCAACTTAATACTGGAGGGGGTTCGGATGATAACCTGAAGGTGGATTATTAGTCATAGCTTGCAAATCCTAGTATTGTCATCTAACACCAAAACGAGGGAGATTGAAAGAACATTTCATGTTTTCCTGTGTTTTGCGTGTTAGATAACAATACTTTGGAGATTTCCCATGTGCGCTAAGTGTGCAGAAAGTTTTGGGGGGGCGGATTATCCGCCCCACCAAGGGCCGGATAATCCGGCCTACCCCATTGTTCAAAGACTGCCAAGGCGCGTCACCTAGAGAGGGGGCGGATTATTTCCCGGAAAATCCGGACTTGGGGCGATTTTTCTTCCCCAGGCCGGATAATCCGGCTATTGCATGGGCCGGATAATCCGGCTCCCAGATTTTGAGCAAAGCATGCCAAGGCGCGTCGCTCGGAGTCCGGTCGGATTTTCTCCCGGAAAATCCGAACTGGGGCGTTTTTTTCCTCCCTAGGCCGGGTAATCCGGCCTTTGCATGGGTCCGGATAATCCGGCCCCCAGAAGATGATCAAGTACAAGCTCTGCACGACACTCAGAGAGGGGGCGGACTATCTGCCGGATATTTCGAGTCTGGGGCGGAGTTTTCCCCAGGCCGGATAATCCGGCCCTCACTTGGGCCGGATAATCCGGCCCCCAAAGTCTCCAACGGCTGGTTTTGGAAGGGGGTATAAATACCCCTTCTTCCCCAACATTCAGAACTCTTGATTCATTCGAAACTGTTCAGACACAGTGCAAGAGCTCCCATTCTAGATCTCCCACTTCAACCACCCGAAGGCTTCGATCTTTGGGGGAATTGAAGGAGGAGAGGATCATCATCGTCATCACGAATCAAGCGCATCAACTCCTCTCCATTCATTTGGAGAAATCCTTGATCTAGTATTCTTGTCAATATCTAGATCTTGTTCTTTGTTTTTGATAACATTGTTATTGTGACAGCTTGTTGTCATTACGGGAGCCTCCAAGTTGATTGTGGAGTTGTGCCCCGCTAGTTATGTAAAGGTGCCGATACCCACCTCGAAGGGTCCCTATAGTGGAAAGGTGGATCAGGCCTTTGGTGGCGGGATCCATCGGAGAACAGGGTGAGGCCTATTGTGGCGTGGTGGTCTTAGTACCGCCCACCCCTCCAACGCAGACGTACTTCCCTTAACAGGGAAGGAACTACGGTCAAACAAATCATGTGTCTCCACGTGCTTCATTACGGTTTACCCGTTCCTCTTCCACTCACTCTTTACTCGCTAGTAGATAGGTTTGCATATAGGGAAATTCCACCTAATAGTATATCTAGAGAATTTACCCTTTATGCTAAGCCTAAAATTGAAAAAGCATTAAAATTTGAAGTAGCACCTATTCACCCCCCTGTAGGTGCCCATACGATCCATTTCAATACCTTCCTCTTGTGGTTCCCCAACGAGCTCGATATATTTTGGGCCATCAAGCTCCTTTTCTAGCGCCGTTGCCGGGGATTCAAGGACATCTTCACAAGGGGAGTCCCTCATAACCAATCTCGTTCCTTTGTTCTTTTTGTTTTGCTTAGTTTACTTTTGCTTTGTTTGCTTGTTTCTTTATCAAAAACAAAAAAAATAGTTTTACAAGTTTGCTTTCTTTATCAAAAATACAAAAAATGACTACTCTTGAAAACACTAAGTTGTGTGACTTCACTAGCACCAACAACAATGATTTTATGAGAACACCTATTGCTCCATGATGGCTCAATACACGGCACCCAGAAAAGTGCTTGGTGCGTGGTGTTGATGTAGAGCTCGTTGGGAACCCCAAGAGGAAGGTATGATGAGCACAGCAACAAGTTTACCTCAGTTATGAAACCAAGGTTTAATCGAACCAGTAGGAGAAAGGAAACACCTCAAAGGTGTTACTAGCTAAGCTTTGGCAGGGCGCACTACCGGTGCTAGTAGCAATGTGGAGACCTGCACAACACAACCACAGAACTTTGTCCCCAACTTGCGATGAGGTTGTCAATCTCAAGGTAGAAGAGAGGCATCCTTGAAATAGCCTCAATTATCAACGTGATAACCAATATAAGCACCTTCCTTGAATAGATTTCCAGCATAATAGGATATGAATAGATGAATCCATAAGCATAATCCATGAGATAAATCTAGACAACCACTGACATAGAGTCTCAAACAAACCACAAATCTCACAAAATCACAAATTTAAAGTTCAACGCTAAATGGGCATAAGCGAGAAAATGACGAATAGAAAAATGCAAATGCTTATGCCCGACCCATGCAAATCCTCGAAGCTCCTAATAGAACTACTTCTCTCCCTTTGGCATCGAGACGCCAAAAAGGAAGAAGAGCTATGCTAGCGCCCCAAGGGATCACTCGTAGTCCTCATCCTCATCCTCATCCTCGTCCTCGTCCTCGTCTTCATTCCCGTCCTCGTCCTCATCTTCCAGCTCCTCGGTGTCATCATCCTCATCATCAGCAGTGGCCGCAGGGGGGAACAAGTGACGCTCCAGTCTCCATAGTTTAGCCCGGAATAAGAGTTCCACCGAGCATATGGTGTGGGAGGTATAGGAGCTGGGGGGTCACCAGAAGCACCGGACACATGGTGAAGGATGAGCTACTAGGAGTGAGCCAACTCATGGCGCTGCTTGTATGCCTCATACTGACCCTTGCGTGTGTCCACGCCCATGCAAAGGTTGTGCCGCTGGAACCAGTTCAGCTGCTTGATCTCACGGGCAACGGGAGGCATTGGGGGCCTGCGAGCATCCCTCATGAGACCCTCAGGAGCAGACGAGGGGTGAGAGGTCTTCTGAACCTTGGTGTAAATCTTCTTGGCCTTGTGCACCACATCAATGTTGAAATCTTCAGACGGAAGCAGGTGCCTGATGAGCATCATAATGTAGGGAGCATAAGGAATGGATAGCTGGTTGAACATTGCATCAATCAGTTCATGGTAGATGAAGTCCATCACATCCAGCTTGTATTGCACTGACTCATCCTCGCACGAGGCAACCTCATGGGAGAAAGCAAGGAGCTGAACAAGGTGACCACGGATGCTATCATTGTTGCCTTCACTTGGAGTGATGGAATCACGGAAGAGACTGACCAAAGCAGCATAGATAGGAGCCAGACCAGCAAGAGTGCCCACAATGCCATTGTCCACAGTGAAAGGAGAGAGAGCCGCATCTTTGTTGGGCTTCAGCTGAGTGATGATACGGTGGCCACTTGCCCTATCCCTGCTGCAGAAATTTTATCCAAGAACCTCAGCAAACACATGGAAATCAGCAGTCATAGGCCTGTCATGAGTCATCCACTTCATGGTGCGATGCTCATCGCCACAAATAACCAAAGTAGAAAAGAACTGCTTCACCACCTCAGAGTCATAGGAGCACTGGAGAGACATGAGATGGTGCAGCCCCATCCGCTCAGCCACATACATGGCATCCGCAAGGTGGGGCTTCTCCAAAGCCTTAGCAAGAACCAATGGGTGCATAGGCCTAATGTTCAGCCTAGCATACATATCTTCATAAATACCTTTCTGTTCAGCACACCAAAATCGAGCATCCCCCAGCTCATCATCACGAGGCAACTCAGCAAACAAATCACGATGACGGATGGAGGAATAGGTGACTGCATCCAAAGCCTTGTAGTTGATCTTGGGCTCCTTGCCCTTCCTCTTGGACACACCCTTTCTAGTTCTCTTTGCTTGTTCAGCCATTCGATTCTCTTCGTTCTTTCTTCTCCTCAACTCAACCTCGTCCACTAAGTTACCTTGTCCATCGTCCCGGAAGTATTTACCACGAGGGCGGCGCTTGTAGGTCTTGGGAACACTGGAACCACCTGTGAGGAGAACAAGGGTGATAGCATGGGGATAAGCATACACACAAGTCCACGAGAGAGCATGGAAAAAGTAGTCAAAAAGTTCATAAGACAAATCTACTCAACGCACACTCCATGGTGAAACTGAGCCAGAGTTGAATCTGTCAGGCCGGATCATCCATCCTAGCCAGGGGCGGATAATCTGGCCCTGGCAGAAATTTTCGACTTCACCTAGATTGAATGCAAAAAGTAGATCGGGCCTAGAAACTGCAAGACTACGATTCCTATGCGAAAACAACATCCTTCTAGACAATGTTCCACCCAAAAAAAACACATCTAGCCAAAGATGGGGAGAGAGGGAGTTACCCTCACTCATTGGAGGAAGAATGCGGAGGAGAAGGTACCCGGAGGCGCGGAGAAGAAGATCCGGGGAGGCCCGGAAAATTCGGTGGCCGGAGAGGCTCTGGGGAGGGTGGGGGACGGCAGGCGGCGGCTGAGGAGGAGGAGAGGGTTGGGGGAGAAGTGCTCCTCGTTATGAGCCCTTCCCCCCGATCCCTGCCCTTTAAGACGAAATCCGCCAGGGCCGGATTATCCGGCCTACACTTGGGCCGGATTATCCGGCCTAAAATCTGAAATTCTGTTGTACACAGATTCAGGCCCGCACGTCACCAAACAACACCCCCACAAGGTGTACAAGGGAGTTGTGTGCAAGAATAGATGGCTTAGGGGTAGAGAAAGTCTTAGGATTAAGAGAACCAAACTGAGATGGTACTAGACACTCAAAATTGCAAGATCCAAATCAAATAAGAGCCAAGATTGAGTGTGATTCCCATAAGAACATGAGAGAGCAAAAACAACCAAAAAGATCCAATTCTCCTCAAGGGAGAGGGCAGTGGCCGAAGCCACCTTGTTGGAGTGTATGGTGTGACACTGCGAAGATATATCTTGGGTTCACGACCAATACTCATCAATAAGCTCACATATCACAAAATGATATTAAGAGAAATGATTTATCTTGCTTTTGGCATTATGGGGGGAGGGTAAAGCCAATGAATTAGGACCACACTCCGCCTATATCCATGCCCACACCTAGACCAAATAAGACTGAGATGTACGAGTGAGTGCATGGGTAATCAAGACAAACTCCTGGAATCAATGATATTTATCTCATTCCTCAAGTAGCAGAATCTTGCTTCATCAAGTGGCTTCGTAAAAATATCAGCAAGTTGGTTCTTTGTGCTCACAAAAGATAGATCAATATCGCCTCGAGCAACATGGTCTCGAATAAAATGATTCCGAATCTCAATATGCTTTGTCCTTGTGTGTTGTACCGGATTGTACGCAATTTTGATTGCACTTTCATTATCACATAAAAGAGGCACTTTGTCATAATTGACACCGTATTCCTTTAAAGTTTGCCTCATCCACAATAACTGAGTGCAAGCACTAGCAGCAGCAACATATTCAGCTTCGGCGGTGGAGAGAGAGATACAATTCTGCTTTTTAGATGACCAACACACTAGAGATCTTCCCAAGAATTGACAAGCTCCAGAAGTGGATTTCCGATCATCCTTATCACCAGTCCAATCTGAATCAGTATAACCACATAGAGAGAAATTGGAGCCCTTGGGATACCAGAGACCAAAGTTAGGGGAATGAACCAAATATCGAAAGATCCTCTTGACCGCCACTAAGTGGCTTTCTTTAGGAGCTGCTTGATACCTTGCACACACTCTCACACTCAACATGATATCGGGTCTAGATGCGCAGAGGTAAAGAAGAGAGCCGATCATGGACCGGTATACCTTTTGGTCCACATCTTTACCATGTGGGTTAAGTTCAAGATGACATTTTGTTTGCATCGGAGTGGCGACCCCATTTAGATCCATCATCTTGAATCTCTTGAGCATGTCTTGGATGTACTTTGCTTGATTAATAAAAGTTCCTTCTCTAAGTTGCTTGATCTCGAATCCAAGAAAGAACCGTAATTCCCCATCATAGACATCTCAAACCTGTCAGTCATAAGCTTTGAAAATTCAACAATAAAAGCTTTATTAGTAGAACCAAAAATGATATCGTCTACATATAGTTGGCATACGAAGAGCTCCCCCTTAACCTTCTTAGTAAAAAGAGTGGGATCGATTTTCCCAACTTCGAAGCCACGATCTAACAAAAGCTCTTTAAGGTGCTCATACCACGCACGTGGGGCTTGTTTAAGGCCATAGAGTGCCTTATCGAGTTTGTAGACATGGTTCGAAAAGTTAGGATCCTCAAAACCCGGGGTTGCTTTAAATATACCAACTCATGTAGAGGACCGTTAAGGAAGGCACTCTTGACGTCCATTTGCTGCAACTTAAAATTGTTATGGGCAGCATAAGCAAGAAGGATACAGATGGACTCAAGGCGAGCCACTGGAGCATAGGTCTCGCCAAAGTCAATGCCCTCAACTTGGGAGTAACCTTGTGCCACAAGTCTTGCCTTGTTCCTCACAACAATTCCATTCTCGTCTTGCTTGTTTTTGAATATCCACTTGGTGCTGATAACATTGCAGCAATCATTGGGTTTCTCCATGAGTTTCCAGACTTTGTTGCCCTCAAAATTATTCAATTCTTCACGCATAGCAACAACCCAGTCTGGATCTTCAAGTGCTTCAAAGACCTTCTTAGGTTCCACCAAAGAGATATGAGCTTGATGCTCATCAAAACTAGCAAATTCTCTTCTTGTAGAAACCCTTCGTCGTAGATCACCAACAACCTTGTCGAGGGTGTGACCCGTCAACTCAAGGTTACGATCAGCCCGAGCCTTGCAACGAAGTTCAATAAGTTTGTTGTCTCTTGGAGGAGTACATTCATCACTTGAATCTTCATTGGAAGCATTTACTCGACCTTGATCAGGAATTGGAATATCAGCAGCAGGTGGTGGTGACGGGTGCCCTTGAGGTGAGTCAGTAGCCGTAACAAGAGGCTGCTGAACCAGTGAGTCAGGGCCAGATAATCCGGCCGATGGAGAGGCCGGATAATCCGTCCTGGAAGTATTTGTAGCAGCTTCATCAGTAAGCATGTGGCTTGCTTGAACTAGCGAGGGGCCGGATAATCTGGGGCTTGTCGGAAAATCCGGCCTGGAGCTAGCGTTGATATCTTCACCACCAGGAGCAATATGATCAGCTGGAGCGGGGTGGTCGGATAATCTAGTGTCCACCGGATAATCCGGCCTGGAGTTTTCTGGAACAACTTGACCTTCAGCAGTTGATGGAGATGGTGCAGAATTTTCTCCCGTGATGGGAACTTGTTGGGCATGTGTAGATGAGGGCTCTTCATGGGAAGAGCATTGTCCTTCCCGATCCGCCACAAGGGGTTCCTCAATGGGGCGGAAAAATCCCACGCCCATTCTTCTTATGGCATCTTGGGGTATTTCAACATCTGCATCACAAACACCAACTTGCTCCGCACAGGAACCGTCATTTTCCTCGAACACCACACTACAAGATTCTACAACAGTTCCGGAGAGCTTATTGTAGACTCTATAAGTGTGGGATTCGGCACCATAACCAACAAAAAAACCTTCTAAAACCTTCTCTAAGTTGCTTGATCTCGAATCCAAGAAAGAACCGTAATTCCCCCATCATATACATCTCAAACCTGTCAGTCATAAGCTTTGAAAATTCATCATTAAAAGCTTTATTAGTAGAACCAAAGATGATATCGTCTACATATAGTTGGCATACGAAGAGCTCCCCCTTAACCTTCTTAGTAAAAAGAGTTGGATCGATTTGCCCAACTTCAAAGCCACGGTCTAGCAAAAGCTCTTTAAGGTGCTCATACCACACACGTGGGGCTTGTTTAAGGCCATAGAGTGCCTTATCGAGTTTGTAGACATGGTTCGGGAAGTTAGGATCCTCAAAGCCCGGGGGTTGCTTTACATATACAAACTCATGTAGAGGACCATTAAGGAAAGAACTCTTGACGTCCATTTGCTGCAATTTAAAATTTTTATGGACAGCATAAGCAAGAAGGGTACAGATGGACTCAAGGCAAGCCACTGGAGCAAATGTCTCGCCGAAGTCAATGCCCTCAACTTGAGAGTAGCCTTGTGCCACAAGTCTTGCCTTGTTCCTCACAACAATGCCATTCTCATCTTGCTTGTTTTTAAATATCCATTTGGTGCCGATAACATTGCGACAATCTTTGGGTTTCTCCACGAGTTTCTAGACCTTGTTGCGCTCGAAATTATTCAATTCTTCATGCATAGAAAAAACCCAGTCCGGATCTTCAAGAGCTTCAAAGACCTTCTTGGGTTCCACCATTGAGATGTGAGCTTGATGCTCACCAAAACTAGACAATTCCCTTCTTGTAGAAACCCTTTGTCGAAGATCACCAACAACCTTGTCGAGGGTGTGACCCCTTAACTCAAGGTTCCGATCAGCCCGAGCCTTGCGACGAAGTTCAATAAGTTTGTTGTCTCTTGGTGGAGTAGTTTCATCACTTGAATCTTCATTGGAATCATTTGCTCGACCTTGATTAGAATCTGGGATAACAGTAGTAGGCGGTGATGAAGCGTGCCCTTGAGATGAGTCAGCAGCCGTAACAGGAGACTGCTGAACAATAGGTGAGTCAGGGACGGATAATTCGACCGAGGGAGAGGCCAGATAATCCGGCCTGGGAGTACTTGTAGCAGCTTCATCAGGCTGCCCGGGGCTTGCTTGAACTGGCGAGGGGCCGAATAATCCGGGGCTGGCCGGAAAATCCGGCCTGGAGCTTGCATCGATATCTTTAGGACCAGGAGCAATATGGTCGTCAGGAGCGGGGTGGCCGGATAATCCGGTGTCCACCGGATAATTCGGCCTAGAGCTTTCTGGAACATCTTGACCTTCAGCAGTTGATGGAGATGGTGTAGCAGTTGCTCCCGTGGTGGGAACATGTTGAGTATGTGCAGATGAGGGCTCTACATGAGTAGAGCATTGTCCTTCCCGATCCGCCACAAGGGGTTCCTCAATGGGGCAGAAAAATCCCACGCCCATTCTTCTTATGGCATCTTGGGGTATTTCCACATCTGCATCACAAACACCAACTTGCTCCGCACGGGAACCGTCATTTTCCTCGAACACCACACTATAAGATTCCACAACAGTTCCGGGGAGCTTATTGTAGACTCTATAAGTGTGGGATTCGACACCATAACCAACAAAAATACCTTCTAGAGCCTTAGATTCAAACTTAGATAAACGAACTCCCTTGATGAGAAAGAAACACTTACACCCGAATACCCGAAAGTATGAGATGTTTGGCTTGTTACCGGTAAGTATTTCATACGGAGTCTTGTCCAAGATCTTACGGAGGTATAACCGGTTGGATAAATGACAAGCGGTAGAGATTGCTTTAGCCCAGAAGTTATATGGAGACTTGAATTCGGCTAGCATTGACCTTGCCATGTCCATTAGAGTCTGATTCTTCCTCTCGGCTACACCATTTTGTTGAGGGGTGTACGCAGCGGAATATTGATGTCTAATCCCCTCTTCACTTAGAAATTCATTTAAGGTGTAGTTCTTGAACTCAGAGCCATTATCACTTCTTATAGCCAGAATAGGGACATTGTGTTGACGTTGAACCTCGTTGGCGAAGTCGATGACTGTTTGTTGAGTTTCACTCTTCAACTTGAAGAAATAAACCCAAGTGTATCTTGAATAATCATCAACGATCACAAGACAATACTTCTTCCCACCGAGGCTTGCATGAGATGGGGGTCCGAAGAGGTCCACATGTAGGAGCTCTAAGATCCTTTTTGACAAGATGATAGTCTTCCTACGATGAGGAGAGTCATGCATTTTCCCTTCAACACAAGCCCTGCAAACACGATCTTTGGCAAAGGAGACATTTTCTTTTAGTCCAAGGATGTGGCCACCCTTCTGGAGACTTTGCAAAGTTCTCATATTGACGTGGGCTAGTCGGCGATGCCATAGCCAACCCGCGTTAGCCTTTCCGAAAAGACACATCGGGTCTATAGTGGTTTTCCCCGAAAAGTCCACCACGTACAGGTCATTTTCGACATCTCCCATGAAAGCGACTTTTAGAGACTTGCTCCACAAGAGTACCACCAAATCAGCATCAATATAAACTACAAAGCCCATCTTACCAAGGGCACGAACTGAAAGTAAGTTGTACCCGAGGGTCTCAACAAGCATGATGTCCACGAGAGAGATATCGTGAGCCACCACAACTTTGCCGAGACCCAATACCTCAGATTTTGACTTGTCACCATAGGAGACGGTTATATGATCATGATTTGGCCGCATCTCCGTGATGATCTCCTTGCTTCCGGTCATATGACTCGTGCATCCGCTATCGAGTACCCATTTAGAACCACCGGAAGCATAGCCCTCAGACCCTCTTGCCATAAGTCAAGTGACGTTGTTGTTGATGACGTTCTCGTTTGGCGAGTCGAAGAGAGATGATGGAGTCGATGTGGTGGCTATAGCAGCCACCTCGCGAGAACTATCTTCATCGTCTTCATCTTCACTTGCCGAGGAGTATTCTTCTTGTGCCACTAAGATGATCTTGGGTTGTTTCTTGTAGGGGCCATTCTTTTTAATGAATGGCTTCTTCTTTGGTGCCTTGGATTTTTCTTTAAGAATGAGCCTGCCACCATTGTCTTCTCTATTTTGATAAGGACACTCGGCTACAAAGTGCATCCTATCTCCACAGTTGTAACATGTTCTCAGTTTTGGGCCACTTTCTCTTCTTCCACTTAACCCATTCTTGCGCTCGAGTTCCGACTTGGCCTTGGCAGGATCCTTCCAAAAGTTCCTTGCATAAAACGCCATGTACTCACCATGAGCATGTTTGACTTCATCGGGGCAGTCCATGGAGGCCCCCTCAAAAACACTTTCATCCTCCTCTTGCTCAACAACATTAGCTTTTAGAGCAACATTTACACCATTTTGCATTCCAATGGCACGAGCCCGGGCATCTTCAGCGTTCTTCACGGCAACTTTGAATGATGCCATTTCTTGCATGACTTCATTGGATGTCATTTGATGGTAGTTGTATCTACCTTGCAAACCCTTCAAGTCAGTTGGCTCGAAAGGCATTAAGGCACTCACATATTTTCTTTTTATCCATGCATCATCAATGTGAGTGGCTCCATGCTTTCTAAATGTTGTTGCAATTCCCTTGAGTCTTCTATATATGTCTTCATGGTTTTCACCATCCAACATGTAGAATCCCTCAGCTTCATTACTAAGGGCATCATACCTATTCCTTCTCATGCTTTCATTCCTAATAAAGAGATCGGTGAGGGCATCCCAAGCTTCTTTTGCTGTGTTGAGATGTTCAATGTGGGGCATGTCCTTGGGACCCACACCGAGTTGTATCATGTGGAGAGCTGTAGCGTTCAATTGGCTGTCCACAACTTCTCTTCTTATAAGATTGGAATGATCTCCAATATGAAGACCCTCTTCAATAATCCTCCAAAGTTCAATTGAGGAGCTGCAAACATGAGACTTCATTAAGAATTTCCATTAATTAAAAGAGGATGTAGTGATCTTGGGTGGATCACCCCTATTGTTTATATGAGGATGAGGGATAGGTGGATCGGGGGAATATAAGTGACGAACCTCACTATATTCCTCCTTACCACGTCTCTTCTTGGAGGTGGAACCATTAAGTTTTTCACCTTCTGCATCATCATCCTTGGATCCGGTGTTAGCCTTTTCCTTGGACGATGGTATGGCTGCCTCAGAGGAGGATGGAGATGGGGCTATGGATGATGTGAGGCGAGCAATCATTTGATTCATCTCCTCCATCTTGGCCTCAAAGGATTTCAACAAGGTTGTTTCCAACGTCTTGTGGTCATCCATTCTGACCTTATTTACAGCCTCATTTCCATCATCCTTAGTACCCATACTACTCTTAGGCGGTTAAGCCCGAAATAAGAGTCGGGGCTCTGATACTAATTGAAATGGATCATATGGGCACCTAGAGGGGGGGGGGTGAATAGGTGCTACTTCAAATTTTAATGCTTTTTCAATTTTAGGCTTAGCACAAAGGGTAAATTCTCTAGATATACTATTAGGTGGAATTTCCCTAAATGCAAACCTATCTACCAGCGAGTAAAGAGCGAGTGGAAGAGGAACGGGTAAACCGTAATGAAGCACGCGGAGACACAGGATTTGTTTGACCGCAGTTCCTTCCTTGTTAAGGGAAGTACGTCTGTGTTGGAGGGGTGGGCGGTACTAAGACCACCACGCCACAATAGGCCTCACCCTGTTCTCTGATGGATCTCGCCATCAAAGGCCTGATCCACCTTTCCACTATAGGGACCCTTCGAGGTGGGTACCGGCACCTTTACACAACTAGCGGGGCACAACTCCACAATCAACTTGGAGGCTCCCGTAATGACAACAAGTTGTCACAATAACAATGTTATCAAAAACAAAGAACAAGATCTAGATATTGACAAGAATACTAGATCAAGGATTTCTCCAAATGAATTGAGAGGAGTTGATGCGCTTGATTCGTGATGACGATGATGATCCTCTCCTCCTTCAATTCCCCCAAAGATCGAAGCCTTCGGGTGGTTGAAGTGGGAGATCTAGAATGGGAGCTCTTGCACCGTGTCTGAACAATTTCGAATGAATCAAGAGTTCTGAACGTTGGGGAAGAAGGGGTATTTATACCCCCTTCCAAAACCAACCGTTGGAGACTTTGGGGGCCGGATTATCCGGCCCAAGTGAGGGCTGGATTATCCGGCCTGGGGAAAACTCCACCCCAGACTCGGAATATCTGGCAGATAGTCCGCCCCCTCTCTGAGTGTCGCCCAGAGCTTGTACTTGATCATCTTCTAGGGGCCGGATAAAGCCGGATTATCCAGCTTGGGGAGGAAAAACCGCCCCAGTTCGGATTTTCCAGGAGAAAATCTGACCGGACTCCGAGCGACGCGCCTTGGCATGCTTTGCTCAAAATCTGGGGGCCGGATTATCCGGCCCATGCGATAGCCGGATTATCTGGCCTGGGGAAGAAAAACCGCCCCAAGTCCGGATTTTCCGGGAAATAATCCGCCCTCTCTCTGGGTGACGCGCCTTGGCAGTCTTTGAACAATGGGGTAGGCCGGATTATTCGGCCCTTGGTGGGGCGGATAATCTGCCCCCCCCAAAACTTTCTGCACACTTAGCGCACATGAGAAATCTCCAAAGTATTGTTATCTAACACGCAAAACACAAGAAAACATGAAATGTTCTTTCAGGTATGATGAGCACAACAGCAAGTTTTCCCTCAGTACGAAACCAAGGTTATTAATCCAGTAGGAGCAAGGAAACACCCCAAAGGTGTTGCTAGCTGAGCCTTCGCAGGGCGCACTACCGATGCTAGTAGCAACGTGGAGACCTGCACAACACAACCATAGAACTTTGCCCCAACTTGCGATGAGGTTGTCAATCTCACCGGTTTTGCTGAAAACAACGGATTAAACGTATCGAATGGAAGGAAGTAATAGTTTGCAGAAAGTAAACACAAAGCAGTAAAAAATTTGTAGATTGAATGTAAAAGAAAGGACCGGGGTCCATAGTTCACTAGAGGTGGCTCTCCTTAAGATAGATAACATGCTGGGTGAACAAATTACAGCGGGGCAATTGAAAAACATCGAGAAAGCATAAAAGAATATACTAATCATCTTGAATCCTTTGAGATTCGATTGGGCATTACAACATTATACATAGACCGCCATCCAACTGCATCTATGACTAATAATTCACCTTCAGGTTATCATCCGAACCCCCTCCAGTATTAAGTTGCAAGCAACAGATTATTGCTTTACGAATTGCATGTAAAGTAAACAATACGATTGTTCTATGAACAAAGGATTGTTGTTTTCTCTCTAGTAGCAACAACACATCTAGTACCTTAGATATTTCTGTCACTTCCCTAGATTACCAGAGGCATGAACCCACTATCAAGCATAAATACTAACTCTTGGAGTTGCTAGCATCTACTTGGCCAAGATAGCTACTAAGAACGGAAAGCATACACGATCACAAATAAGAAAGGCATGATAGAATCAATAATCAATCTGAAATAGCATCTCAATATCCATCGGATCCCTGCAAACACAACATGCAAAATTACAATTAGATGATCTTGATCATGAACGGAGCTCACAAGATCTAGACATGAAAGCACAAATGAGGAGAACCAGCCATCTAGCTGCTACATGGACCCGTAGTCTACAGATGAACTACTCACGCATCACACCGGAGGCTTGCATGATGACGAAGAAGGCCTCTAGGGTGAATTCCCCTCTCCGGCTGGGTGCCGGGAAGAGCTTCAGATCCCTCCCGATCTAGGGATGGAGATGACGGCGGCTACAGACTCTTTTCGTGGAATTTTGATCGGGTACTTAGGGTTTCCATATCAAAGGCAATATATAGGCGGAAGGAGAGGCCGAGGGGGTGCCTAGGCTGGCCACACCACCCCCTGGCGTGGGCCAGGCCTGGCTGCGCGGCCAGGTGGTGTGGCCGCTCTCTGGCCCTTCTCCGTCTCGTATTCTGGCTCCAAGTATCCCCCGGTAAAATAATAACTTTGGCTTTTGTCCCGTCCAATTCCGAGAATATTCATTTTCTGACTTCCTGGAACCAAAATCAGCAAAAAATAAGCAGCTAGCACTATGACTCTTGTTAATAGGTTAGTCCAAGAAATCATATGAAAAGTACTCCAAAGTGTGGACAAAACATAAGAAAGTAGATAAAACCAAGCATGGAACATCAAAAATTATAGATACATTTGCAATGTATCAACAGGTTGATTAGAACTTTGTGGAGTTCCTTTCCTGTAGTGTTTGCAACTCCTTCCCTGAATAGGGAGTAACATGTTACAGTTTTTTACACTCTATATAGGTGTGTTGCTTTACCCATGAGAGATCCTTATCCATGTTGCACATCCAAGTCGCGAGCTTCCACAATTCTTTCATATGGGGCCCGGTATAAGGATCCAAGCTGATCACTACCCTTCTCCACGACCCCACATGCCAACATGATCCTTCAGCCCGCCACATCTCTGTTAAACCCCTTTCAGGATGCTACAACTCTGATAGGTCCCTGAAGACTCTGTGAGTCAGTTGTGCCCTTGGGAGGTTCCATTAAAATGACGACCGTACCTCCGGCAACCTTTCACAAGATAATCTAGACACCAAAACCGTGGTGCTCTAAGGGTGCCCACCCACGTTGCTAGATCCGTGCAAGGAATCTTAGCATCGTGTTAAGGTCGTCCGTTGACACATGAAAGGAAGAAGATCCAGCTGACTTCCACAGATCCATTGTAGATATCATGGTTAATGCGTAATAGAGGGAGCAAGAATCACTGGTGACATTTGTTGATAAATCCTAGATGTACATTCGTGTACAATGGTAGTTCCATTGCTAGTCATAATAGAATAACTGACCACCCCAGTTCAGTAACCATTATGAAATAGTGTTTTTTACCGTCCTTTTTGAAATGCAGATGATAACAATAATAGATTGCAAATACTTGATAGAAAATAACCAAAGGACATGATCAAGTGTGAACCTGCCTTTTTAACTACAAGGTTATGTAGGCAAGGTCTTCTAGTCAGTATAAACTCCAATATCTAAAATAGCACCATTGGTCCGGTAATGACTAATGTTTAAAGAAGAAATATGCTATCATTCATATATAATGATATGCATCTTGTATAAATCCCAAAGTAAATCCCTATGTTTAAATATGGATTGAGTTTGGTGATTTATGAAAGGTTCATGTTACATTAAAGTGTACTTCACAATCAGATATATACTTGATTCTAAAAGTAATTTACAACCTATGTAAGTAAAACACAACATTGATAAATGTTGAATATTGGTCGATGATTACTCTTAAGAATGATCACATTTAAAGTTAGTGAGTTTTAATAGATTTGCTAAAGCTTTTATTTGAAGTGGCAAAAAGAATAACTTTTGAAGAAAATACTTGTTATATCGAGTTAAGCAATTCGTAGTGTTATTGGAACACAATCATTGGTTATTTGAATCGCTCTAATGATCTTAAGTTAATAAGCTCCTAGCTGGTTGAGTAACAGACCAAAGTTAACTATAAAAGGCTCTTAGAGTTAAGATATAGTAGTTTGTATAACTTTCGACTTCATGAGTTTTCCTAAGTATGATCAATGACGAAATTGTATAGATATTTGGTATAAATCTACGAACTAAAATCTAGTAAGTCGATGATAGGTAAGTTATAGAGTTAAAGCTAATTATGCATTATGGTGATCTCATTTTATGGTTTGCTTAATTCTTATTAAGCTTTAAAGTCATGTTAAGTATGGTTAAAGAGATGAGATCATTCACCCTCAATATAAGTGAATGATGCGTAAGGTTAGATTGTAGGTTATTGGTTTAAAATTGATTTAAGATTCTAAAGGAGTATTATATAGTTAACAGTTTATACTTAAGTTTTATTATAAACCACAATTATGGTTTTAGGTTTAGTATTTAGACTTTAAAGGATTCTTTTCAAGATTGTAATATTTTATAAGGACATATGATTATTTCTTACTTAGGAAATAATTTTGAAGCATTAACATATGACAAAACAAGTAGGGATTTCTATTTTCATACCCTTGGTTCGTTAGTTGTATTTAGTTTTCCCCAGCCGCTTAGTTTTTCCTCACTTTTGCCCATGTCCTTGTACGAAACTCTCACTTAGTCTAAAACTCGTCGTTTGTCAGCCTTGCCATTATGTGCTGACAAGCGGGGCCACGTTTAGTCGGGTCCCGTAGTGACCCTCACCGTTATGTGCTGACGAGTAGGGTCGTGTTCTGTCGGGTCTCGTAGTGTACCCTTGTCGTTACATGCTGATAAGTGGGTCCATGTTCAATCGGCTCCTGTAGTGGATACCTCTCTCAAGTTATCCAAATCAGCATCGGACCCACATCTTGTCCACATGAGCGCCGGACCCACAACTTATCCACATGAGCACCGGACCCACAGCTTACCCAGGTTGGCGTTGCAATATGGGACGCTGAGCCAGCCCCGTGCCCGCGCCCTTTGTCTAGCTTCATTTTTATATAGTTAAATGTAATGCATATACAAAAATAATACGAAAATTATACATCTTTTAACTCTTTTAAATCGCACTGGACATGATAAGGTTGTGCTAATAAAATCCTGATTATTTATCATTTCTATGGAGTGAAATATAATGCATAAACTTGCGTATATGAAAATTATACACCTTTGAATTCTTTGAAATTGCACTTAATACGTGATAATGTCATGCTAAGAAAATCTTTAGAGATTATCATTTTGATAGAGTGGAATGTAATGCACAAACTTGCATATGTGAAAATTATAAACCTTTGAACACTTTTAAATCGCACTTAATACGTGATAATGATGTGCTAACAAAATTTTGAGAGATTATTATTTTCTCCCCCATTTTCATAGAGTGGAATGTAATGCATAAACTTGCATATGCGAAGTTTATACACCTTTGAACTCTTTGAAATCGCACTTAATATGTGATAATGTTGTGCTAAGAAAATCTTGAGACATTATTATTTTCATAGAGTGGAATGTAATGCATAAATTTGCAGATATGAAAATTATACACCTTTGAACTCTTTGAAATCGCACTTAATACTTGATAATGTTGTGTTAAGAAAATCTTGAGAGATTATCATTTTCATATAGTAGAATGTAATGCATAAACTTGCATATATGAAAATTATACACCTTTGGACTCTTTGAAATCGCACTTAGGTCATGATAATGTTGTTCTAATAAAACCCTGATCATTTATCATTTCCATGGAGTAAAATACAATGCATAAACTTCTATATACGAAAATTTTAAACCTTTGAACCCTGTGAAATCGCACTTAATAACGAGATAATGATATGCTAGCAAAATTTTGAGAGATTATCATTTTATCTCCCCATTTTCATAGAGTGGAATGTAATGTATAAACTTGTATATACGAAAATTATACACATTTGAACTCTTTGAAATCGCACTTAATACGTGATAATATTGTGCTAAGAAAATCTTGAGAGATTATCATTTTCATAGAGTGGAATGTAATTCACAAATTATACACCTTTGAACATGTTCCCTTCAAATTATATTCAAGTTTATTTGTTTATAGAGTTAAAGTACTGGTGGCAAACTCATTGTTTTTCATAGATAGAGGGGTGCCTCCTGACTGATAAAGGGGTTATCCTGTCCGCTAGATCACAGAGGATCAACGGTTGGTGGGCACGATCCGCGTGACAAATATCTCAACCAATCAGAGCGTAGAAGCAAAGATAAACACATGTGCGAGAGATTGATACTAAGAGAGGGGAAAACTGAGTATAACTTAAGAACCAAAGGAAAAACTAAGTAGAACTTAAAAACTAAGGGCAAGACTGACAAATGGATTCAAATAGAAAATAGAAAAAGATTTAAGAAATGGAAAATGCATCTTTTATACAATAAAATACATCTTGGCATACATCAAACTATTTGCAATTCAAATATACACCAGTTTGACAATTATTGCCTCATTCAGACAAACTATGTTTTGGGGAGGGATGTTTTGGGAAGAGGCTTGAGTAGAAAGACATGAACCTTCATAGATAGTAGGTGATTTGAGAAGTGGTGATTTAGATTAAAACTTGATTTATAAATATTTCTTATGGTGGCAGGTCACATAATAAGACTCCCTTGATAGATGCCACTATGTTTTGCTCTTTTTGAATTTGTTGTGCATAAAATGACTCAATTAGCTAGCTAAAGCCTATTTGTTGACTCTCTGTTGACCAGCCACCGGAAGGTAAACCTGAGTATATTGCACATGACAGTGTTAGTACTGGAGGGCCAAACTGAGTACAAGCAAACTGCCAGTGTTACACTCGAGGGCAAAACTGAGCACAACTAAGTCACCAGGGTTAAACATGAGGGGGAAAACGTGACTCACGGTACGCGTGTGCAGTGCACGGGGTGGTAGCTGACACGTGTGGACGTACACGACGTACACGACACAGTAGCATACACGGTTACGCTGTGCACGGTGGTGCAACGAAACTTCGCTTCTCTTTTCCTTTAATAGAGGCCTCCTCACTCTCACTCACCACTCACTCGCTCACTCAACCGTCTCCACTGTCCCATCATCTTTTGCAAAACCCCAAGAAAACCTCAACCATGTCGGTGATGGAGAAGAACGGTGTGGTGGCCATCAGCGCCTCCAAGCCCTCCGTCGAGGAGGCCCCCCGTCCCCCTACAGGCCCCTGTCCAGGCATGAAAGTCAGTCGCCGTCCCCGTCCCCGCATCCGTCGTAGCCGCCGACGAGGAGGTCCCCGCCGGTCTCGGGTAGATCCCGCTCGGCTGGGACCTCTATGAGGAGGTTGATTATATAAGGCCGGAGAACCCCTATGACACCAGCATCGCCGATCCATGGTTGGAGGTAACCAGAGTTTTCTCCCCTTCCCTTGTTCTTCCCCCGTTCTCATCATTGGATGCTAGATCGTATGTTATTAGGGTTCAACTGTTCGTATTTTTACAGTAGCTCATCCTCTTGTGTTAGATCTCATATTTCGATGAATCCCCTTGTTCGTATTTGAACCCCCATGTTCATAGTTGGGATCAGTATTAGATTTGGTTTGAGATTTAGGGAATAATTAAGAGATCTCAATCGGTTAATTTATGCAAATAATCAATCCCGATAATCAAAGTATCTCAATCATATCCTTATTTCACTCTACTGTTTTTTCCAACAGGAGGATAGCAGTGACGTCTGCAGCGATGACGAGTCCAAGGATACCAAGACTCGTCATGTGATGAGGAGGCTGAAGTCTGGCTAGTATAACATCTTCTTTGTCGACGAAGTCTACAGGTGCCCCTTCTGCCTCACCAGGAGGCTGTCACGGACCGATTTTTGGAGTTTTCGGAAACTTTTATTTAAAAATGAGAACTAGAAATTTTTGTTTATATAATTAAAGCTTAACTAGAATTTTCATGTAAAATGGTTTAACATGAATTAAAATGAGCGCTGTTTATAAAATTACATTTTTTATTTGTCCCTCAAATTGGATTTTACTTTTGTTTGTTTCAGCATATTGAAATATGCTTTTTTTGAATTTGTTTTGATTTATCGATTCTCTTTATTTTCTTCTCTCTGAAATTCCAATGGATTATCTTGGAGCTATGCACGTATGTATACATGTCTTGTACGACCGCAACATCACGTTGCTACTAGCTAGCTTCCCTTCCCTTGTGTATTTCTTCCTGTGTCCATCGATGCATTCCCCCGTTACTTTTATTTCTTTTTTCCTAGCACCAACATACACCACTCCATCAAGACTCAAACGCCAAGTATCCAACCAACCAAAGGATTGTTTCTCTTCTTCTTCTTTCCGCACAGCCATGCAGCCAGCTGAAGCGTTGCTTCTTTAATTTATCTTCCTGCACGCGACGTACAGCTAGCTGAAACGACAGGCACCATAAACTGCTGTCGCCTCGCCTCTTCCTATAAAGTAACAAGTCTACTTTCCTTCTGCCCTTGGAAATTTGAACAAAAATAACCTATTAAATAACAAATTCACAAAATAAACTCCGGCCATCGAAATTTCACGGATCTAACCCTTTTTGCAACGCCGTAGACCATGGCGCCGCACCCTGAAGCGTAGCGCCATGCACCGTGGCGCCGCACGTCTACCAGCTTGGCGTCGACGTGGTCTCGCGGGTCCCAGTTTCATAAGTGCGGCGCCACACACTACGGCGCCGCACTTTAGGTCTTGTACCAGCCGCGCGGCCGCCCCAGCCCGACCCAGGCTCACTCCCTTTCTCCCCCACCCACGAACAGAGAGGCGGCGGCGACTGTGGTGAGACTCCTCCCTCAAATCCCTCCCTCCAAAAGGCCAAATTGGACCCTTCTTCCCGTGGATTTCGATCCCCCCAAGTGCCTAGAGGTATTCTTCCCCTTTCTCTTTATTTTCACCCATTAAATTCTTGGTTTGACCCATATGAATGAAACCCTAGATTCATATGCAAGATGTATGGTAGATTTCGGCATAGGTATTGTTGAATTTGCATAGGGATAGGTATTGTGTTAATGTCACCAATGAGTATGTATTGAGTTGGCATAGGTATTGTTGACCATGGTATTATTGTTGTGATTATTTTAGGAATGTCAAGAATTGTTCATGTTCATCATGTAGACAAGGATGCCTTTTTGAGAGGTAATATAGAACCGGACCCGGATGAGCTTGACTTGGTGTTTGATCGTAGTCCCACCTATGCCGAGGTCTTGGAGCAAGTTAGGATTGAATTAAAATGGATGGACCCAAATGATGTTGTTGAGTTAGAGGGAAGGTATAATGTGGCTTTTGGAATGCACACCCGTTGGAAGACCATGCGTATCTTCTCCGAGCCCCGTTGGGTTGCATACAAGGAGGTGGTGGCGGAGTCGCTAGACAAAGCTCTTGAACTATTTGTTACCAAGAAGTTTGAGAATAACTTGCACTTGGATTTGAACCGTACTGCCTCCCCATTGGGTTCTAGGAGTCCTCCACCAATAAACCAAGAGGTATTGATTGAACCTCCATTTACCCAAACATTGAGCCCTATTTCGAAGAACCAAGATGAAGTGTTGGAAGAGCAAAATGATGATTATTGGCATGATGAGAATGAGGTTGAGCTCCATGACAACAATGTTGGAGATTTGGATAAATATATTACGCAAGAGAACATGGACCGTGACATCCTGTATACTCGATGCTATGCATCGGACTCAGATGATGATGGTCCCGAAGAAGAACTTGACGAGGAGGGGTTCACGGCTAGAGAGGCCGAAATCCACGAGAACGTATTGGGGCGGGACCACATGGTATCTTTGTTCCGTGATGTTAGTCTCGCGGATGAATCCACGGTTGATGGCGGGGAGGGCATAGTGCTTGGACCAAGGTCAAGTTCTTACCGTGATGGTAATCAAGAGAATAATGGATTTTCTCGTGGATCGAGGTTCAAGACCTTGTTGGAATTTAAGCAATGGATAAAGGACTTCTCGGTTAAGCATCATCGCCCTTACACGGTGGTGCACTCGGACGTGAAGAAGCGTTACAAGGTTAAATGCGAGGAGGATGGATGTCCTTGGATTGTGCGTGTTGGGTCCGCAGCATAGAAAACAAAAATTTTCCTACGGTGTAAACTACACGCCAAGATCTATCTACTAGGTACAAAGCAAACGGGTGGACATACATCCATAGAGAACTTACCCTCGAAGCCAACGAGCTTTGTTAACGAGTAGGAACTCGTGGTTGATGTAGTCATACACTTGCCGATCTCAAGATCGTGAGGAAGTCTGAGCACCGCAACTCAGCAGCGCATCCGCACTCGCACACACGTTCAAGCCACCGGACAACCTCCACCTCCTCGCTCCAGCGATCCAGCGGAAGCAGCAACTCCTTCCAAACGAAATGCCACCGGGAACATGTATCTCGCTAATCCGAGACCATGGAGAAATAATTCTAGAGGGGGAGAGAGATCCTTCACAAGGAGGTGTAAGGATGAAGGAGGGAACGGGTGGCCTTTTATAGGAGGAGGAGGGTGCCCCCTCTCTCCATGTCCGGCGCATGGGGGGGTGACCCCTCACCTCCCCCATTCATGTGGTGGTAACTCCTCCACATTAAAATGCCTCTTCACATTCCCTTTTAAAGTCTCCACTTTAAATGCATTAAGTTTCAACAAAATTTAATGCTCTCTCATTTAATAAAACCCTTTTATTAAATTTATTCAGAATTTTGTTAATTACTTTAATTAACACACATTCACATATAGCCCCTTGCAATATTTCAATATCACATGCAGAACCACCTTCTGCAATTTCACCCGAAACAATTTCCGGTTTCTATTGAAACAATTCCTGCGCTTTGCAATTCTTTCGTCTGAAACATATGTGCTCCAAAATGGTGTCCGGTAACTCTTAAGTGTGCCACCCTACGGTTCGCGAATAATGCAGACATGATCGAGACCCTTCTCCGATCAATAATCAGCAGCGGGACCTGGAGATCCGTACTGACTCCTACACATTCAACGATGACTCATGTGATCGTGAGAACCTTTAACGCTCGTAACTAAATCCCTTTGTCTCTCGATATATTACATGTCCGAGATTCGATCATCGGTATCTCCATACCTAGTTTGATCTCGTTATCGACATGCACTCTTTTCTCGTTCCCGTGATATAACATTCTAGTGATCACATCACTTGCTTGCAAGCTATCCTAATGTGATATCACCGAGAGGGCCCAGAGTATATCTATCCGTCATCTGGATTAACAAATTCCACTCTTGATCCATGAGCCTCAACATAACACCTTCGTAGCACTGAACCCATCTTTATAGTCACCCTGTTATGGTGTGACGTTTGATGTTATCAAGATACTCTTCTGGTGTTAGCAATTAACATGATCTCATGGTCTAAGGATAAAGATTACTTCGTATGATGTTATAGCAATATAAACACAATGACTTGATCGTAATGCTATACTTAGGATGAATGTTCATCACATCATTCCACCAATGGTGTGACCTTGTTATTAACAACATCCAATGTCCATGATCAGGAAACCTTGATCATCCTGTTAATCAACAAGCTAGTCTATAAGAGAGGCATGACTAGGAACCCTTTTTATTTATTAAACACACATGTATTGATGTTTCCTATCAATACAATTATAGCATGCAAAATAAACATCTATCATATACAAGGAATACATAATAACAACTTTATTATTGCCTCTCAGGGCATATTTCCTTCAGTCTCCCACTTGCACTAGAGACAATAATCTAGTTTATATAGTGATAAATCTAACACCCATGGAGTTCTGGTGTTGATCATGTTTTGCCCTAGGGAGTACTTTAGTCAACAGATCTGCTACATTCAGGTCCGTGTGCACTTTACACATCTTTATATCTCCATCCTTGACATGCTCGCGAATGGAGTGAAACCGGCGCTTAATATGCTTGGAATTATTGTGAGACCTTGGTTCCTTTGTGTTGGCTATGGCTCCATTGTTGTCACAATAGATCACCATCGCGTCCAACGCACTGGGAACCACACCCAGTTCCGTTATGAACTCCTTTATCCAAACCGCTTCCTGCGCTGCTTCTGAAGCAGCAACATATTCCGCCTCCGTTGTTGATCCAGCCACCACAGGTTGTTTGGAGCTCCTCCAACTAACTGCTGTTCCGTTCAAGAGAATTACGTATCCGGATTGAGACTTAGAGTCATCCGGATCAGTGTCAAAGCTAGCATCGACATAACACTTAGCGACTAGCTCTTCTTCACCTCCGTATATAAGAAACATATCCTTAGTTCTTCTCAAGTACTTAAGGATATTCTTGACCGCTATCCAGTGTTCCGAACCTGGATCAGATTGGTACCTACTAGTCAAACTAATAGCATGTGCCACATCCGGTCTTGTACATAGCATGGCATACATTATAGAGCCTATGGCTGAGGCATAGGGGATCTTATCCATTATCTCTCTTTCTTCCGCCGTAGCCGGACTTTGAGTCTTACTCAATGTCTTGCCTTGCAACATAGGTAAGAACCCCTTCTTACTTCCGTCCATATTAAACTTCTTTAATATCTTATCAAGGTATGTACTCTGCGATAGCCCAATTAGGCGTCTTGATCTATCTCTATAGATTTTAATGCCTAATATAAATGAAGCTTCACCAAGGTCCTTCATCGAAAATTTGCTGTTTAGATAACTTTTAACACTGTTTAAAAGATCTAAATCATTTCCAATCAATAATATGTCATCCACATATAATATCAGAAATGCCAGATTGCTCCCACTCACTTTCTTGTAAATACAAGCCTCTCCATAAGTTTGGACAAATCCAAACTCTTTGATCACCTCATCAAAGTGGAGATTCCAACTTCGTGATGCTTGCTTCAGTCCATAGATGGATCGCTGAAGTTTGCACACCTTATTAGCATCCTTAGGATCGACAAAACCCTTAGGTTGTATCATATACAACTATTATTCAATCTTACCATTGAGGAACGCAGTTTTGACATCCATCTGCCATATTTCATAATCGAAATATGCAGCAATTGCTAACATAATCCTAACCGACTTAAGCATCGCTACGGGAGAGAATGTCTCATCGTAGTCAACTCCTTGAATTTGTCGAAACCCCTTTGCGACAAGTCGAGCCTTATAGATGGTCACATTACCATCAGCATCAGTTTTCCTTTTGAAAATCCATTTATTCTCAACGGCCTTTCGGTCGTGAGCTAAGTCCACCAAGGTCCAAACCTGGTTTTCATACATGGATTCCATCTCGGATTTCATGGCTTCTAGCAATTTGTTGGAATCTGGGCTCATCATCGCTTCTTCATATGTCGCAGGGTCATCCATTTCATCAACCATGAAATTCACAACAGGATTGCCGTAAAGTTCAGGAGCTGCATGTGTCCTGTTTGACCTGCGAGGTTCGGTAGTGTCCTCTTTCGGATTTTCATGATCAATATCATTAGCTCTCTCTTCATTAGGTGAAGTCAACTCCAAAACAACTTCTGGAGCTGTGCTACTCGCCATTTCATGAAGAGAAGGTTCAATAACCTCTTTGAGTTCTACCTTCAGACTACTCACACCTTTCGCGAGAAACTCCTTCTCAAGAAAGGATCCATTCTTGGCAACAAAAACCTTGCCCTCGGATCTATGATAGAAGGTATACCCAATCGTTTCCTTAGGGTATCCTATGAAGACGCATTTTTATGCTTTGGGTTCGAGTTTATCCGGTTGAAGTTTCTTCACATAAACATCGCATCCCCAAACCTTAAGAAATGACAGCTTAGGTTTGTTTCCAAACCATAATTCATACGGTGTCGTTTCAACGGATTTAGATGGTGCCCGATTTAAAGTGAATGCAGCTGTTTCCAGTGCATAACCCCAAAATGACAGTGGCAAGTCAGTCAGAGACATCATAGATCGAACCATATCCAATAAAGTACGATTACGACGTTCTGACACACCATTACGTTGTGGTGTTCCGGCAGGCGTGAGTTGTGAAACTATTCCACAGTCTTTCATATGTGTGCTAAACTCGTAACTAAGATACTCTCCTCCACGGTCGGACCGCAGAAATTTGATCTTTCCGTTACGATGATTTTCCACTTCATTCTGAAATTCTTTGAACTTTTCAAAAGTTTCAGACTTGTGTTTCATCAAATAGATATACCCATATCTACTCAAATCATCCGTGAAAGTAACAAAATAACGATTTCCACCTCGCGCCGACATACTCATAGGTCCACACACATAAGTATGTATGATTTCCAATAGATCTGTCGCCCGTTCCATTGAATCAGAAAACGGCGTTCTAGTCATCTTGCCCATAAGGCATGGCTCACATGTATCAAATGATTCAAAATCAAGTGATTCCAAAAGTCCATCAGAATGGAGTTTCTTCATGCATTTAACCCCAATATGACCTAGACGGCAGTGCCACATATATGTAGATATATCATTATCAAGTTTAATCCTTTTAGCATCAACATTATGAATATGCATAATACTACTATCGAGATCCAACAGAAACAAACCATTCAACATAGGTGCATGACCATAAAAGATATTATTCATATAAATCGAACAACCATTGTTTTCAGACTTAAATGAATAACCACTTTGCATCAAACACGATCCGGATACAATGTTCATGCTCAGTGCAGGCATCAAATAACAATTATTTAGGTTTATAACTAATCCCGATGGCATATGGAGAGGCAACGTTCCGACGGCGATCACATCAACTCTTGATCCATTGCCGACCCGCATCGTGACCTCATCCCTTGCTAGTTGTCGCTTGTTCCGCAGCCCCTGAACCGAGTTACATATATTAGCAACCGATCCCGTATCAAATACCCAGGTGCTACTGCGAGTACTAGTCAAGTACACATCAATAACATGTATATCACATATATACCTTTATTTGCCTTGCCGGACTTCTTGTCCGCCAAATACTTGGGGCAGTTGCGCTTCCAATGGCCAGTCCCCTTGCAATAGTAGCACTCGGTGTCAGACTTAGGGCCAGCCCGGGGTTTCTTTTCAGGCGTGGCAATAGACTTGCCACCCTTCTTTCCCTTGTGCTTCCTTTCTTGTCCTTCTTGAAACCGGTGGTCCTGTTGATCATCAACACTTGATGTTCTTTCCTAATCTCCACTTCGGCAGTCTTAAGCATTAACAGAAGCTCGGGAAGAGACTTCTTCATGCCTTCATATTATAGTTCCTCACGAAGCTCTTGTAGCTAGGTGGTAGAGATTGGAGAACATGATGTATGCCTAAGTCAATGGGAATCGTTATTCCCAAGGACACAAGCTTATCGGCGTACCCAGACATTTTGAGTACGTGCTCACTAACAGAGCTGTTTTCCTCCATCATGCAGCTAAAGAACTTTTTTGTAGCATTATAACTCTCTATGGAAGCATGGGTATCGAAAATCATTTTCAATTCTCCCATGGTATCAAAGGCATTGCCATTTTCGAAACGCTTTCGAAGTTCTGGCTCTAGCCCATAAAGTATGCCGCAATGAACTAAGTTGTGGTCCTCCTGACGAGTTATATAGACGTTCTTTTCCTCGTCAGGGGCATCAGGAGATGGTGGGGGGCCTAGCGGCGCATCTAGCACATATTGCTTTTGTGCAGCATTGAGGAGAATCCTCAAATTCATAGCCCAGTTGGTGAAGTTGCTACCATTCGCAGCAAGTTTCTCTTTCTCCATGAACACATTGAAATTAAAAGCAGGTGGTGCCATCTACAACAGAATTTGTAAAGTATATTTAGACTAAGTTTATGATAGATTGAGTTCAACTAATCCAAATTACTAATGAACTCCCACTCAAAAACGACATCCCTCGTGTCCTTTTGGTGATTACATGAACCAAATCCACTACACCAAGTCCGATCATCACATGAGTCGGTGTAGCTTCAAAGGCGAGCATCTATATGGGCATCATATCAACTATATGACTCATGCTTAACCTTTCGGTCCGTGTTCCGAGGCCATGTCTGTACATGCTAGGCTCGTCAAGTAAGAACCTTAGTATTTGCGTGTGTAAAACTGTCTTACACCCGTTGTATGAAAGCGTAGAGTTTAGAACACCCGATCATCACGTGATGCCTCAGAACACGATCCACAAAATGGTGCATACTTAAGGAAGAACACATTTTATCTTGATATCTAAATGAGGGATCATCTTATAATGCTACCAAACGCGCCAAACTAGCAGTATAAGATGCTAACATCTAATGTGTGAAGTGAGGTGATATGGTCCATGCATTTGATCTCTATCATTTGCATCGTGGTATGATCTCTATCATTCCTTTGTGTGTAAGGCCAAGTTCTATGGAACTTACACATTAAGTGAGTTGTAAGAGTATCTATCATACATCTACTTACAACAATACCATATCAAAACACTAGCCCAGCAACGATCTAAACTAGACGCCTCTAATTTATCAATTGCAAGTTTTATGTGGCTTAGGGCTTTCGGAGATAGAACCTGTCTAACCTACGAACATGAACCACAACGAGGATAACCAAGTTATTAGCAACTCGTTGTAAATCAGATATTGACTATAGTAGGAGAGACAGACACCCGCCAGCCACTTATGCAAAACAAGTTGCATGTCAGTCGTGGAACCGGTCTCATGTACGATGACATGTAAGGTTGGTTCGGGCCGCTTCATCCCACTATGCCACCAATATCCAAAATACATAGAAGATGCAATAACATGATCATCATCGCCCACATATAAACATATGTGTACTACCCGTGCAAAGCACCTACGCATAGATCAGGCTCTGATACCACTGTTGGGTCCGCAGCATAGAAAACAAAAAATTTCCTACGGTGTGAACTACACGCCAAGATCTATCTACTAGGTACAAAGCAAACGGGTGGACATACATCCATAGAGAACTTACCCTCAAAGACAACGAGCTTTGTTAACGAGTAGGAACTCGTGGTTGATGTAGTCGTACACTTGCCGATCTCAAGATCGTGAGGAAGTCCGAGCGCCACAACTCAGCAGCGCATCCGCACTCGCACACACGTTCAAGCCACCGGACAACCTCCACCTCCTCGCTCCAGCGATCCAGCGGAAGCAGCAACTCCTTCCAGACGAAATGCCACCGGGAACATGTATCTCGCTAATCCGAGACCATGGGGGAATAATTCTAGAGGGGTAGAGAGATCCTTCACAAGGAGGTGTAAGGATGAAGGAGGGAATGGGTGGCCTTTTATAGGAGGAGGGGGGTGCCCCCTCTCTCCATGGCCGGCGCATGGGGGGTGACCCCTCACCTCCCCCATTCATGTGGTGGTAACTCCTCCACATTAAAATGCCTCTTCACATTCCCTTTTAAAGTCTCCACTTTAAATGCATTAAGTTTCTCCAAATTTAATGCTCTCTCATTTAATAAAACCCTTTTGTTAAATTTATTCAGAATTTTGTTAATTACTTTAATTAACAAACATTCACATATAGCCCCTTGCAATATTTCAATATCACATGCAGAACCACCTTCTGCAATTTCACCTGAAACAATTTCCGGTTTCTGTTGAAACAATTCCTGCGCTTTGCAATTCTTTCGTCTGAAACATATGTGCTCCAAAATGGTGTCCGGTAACTCTTAAGTGTGCCACCCTACGGTTCGCGAATAATGTAGACATGATCGAGACCCTTCTCTGATCAATAATCAGCAGCGGGACCTGGAGATCCGTACTGACTCCTACACATTCAACGATGACTCCTGTGATCGTGAGAACCTTTAACGCTTGTAACTAAATCCCTTTGTCTCTCGATATATTACATGTCCGAGATTCGATCATCGGTATCTCCATACCTAGTTTGATCTCGTTACCGACATGCACTCTTTTCTCGTTCCCGTGATATAACATTCTAGTGATCACATCACTTGCTTGCAAGCTATCCTAATGTGATATCACCGAGAGGGCCCAGAGTATATCTATCCGTCATCTGGATTGACAAATTCCACTCTTGATCCATGAGCCTCAACATAACACCTTCGTAGCACTGAACCCATCTTTATAGTCACCCTGTTACGGTGTGACGTTTGATGTTATCAAGATACACTTCCGGTGTTAGCAATTAACATGATCTCATGGTCTGAGGATAAAGATTACTTCGTATGATGTTATAGCAATATAAACACAATGACTTGATCGTAATGCTATATTTCGGATGAATGTTCATCACATCATTCCACCAATGGTGTGACCTTGTTATTAACAACATCCAATGTCCATGATCAGGAAACCTTGATCATCCTGTTAATCAACAAGCTAGTCTATAAGAGAGGCATGACTAGGAACCCTTTTTATTTATTAAACACACATGTATTGATGTTTCCTCTCAATACAATTATAGCATGCAAAATAAACATCTATCATATACAAGGAATACATAATAACAACTTTATTATTGCCTCTCAGGGCATATTTCCTTCAGTGCGTGCAAGACCATTTAAGGGAGGTCCAAGTTTGCACATATCTAGTTGTGTATCAACTCATATGTGCCGAGGCCCGACGGTGGATGGCAAGGATGTGAAGCACGAGCATCGACAACTCACCTCCGAGTTTATTTCTTATAGGCTTTCCAATAACATCAAGTCATTTCCAATAATGACCATCAAAATGGTCCAAGAGCTTGTGAAAGCCCTCTTTCACTACGAGTTGAAATATGGGAAGGCATGGAAGGCGAAGCAAGCCGCATTCAAGATGTTGTATGGTGATTGTGAGGAATCTTATAACCGGATCCCTAGGTTGTTGTTAGCAATGGCCAATGCAAACCCGCGCATGATTCATATCATTGAACCTTTTGGGAACAAGACAAGGCTAATGAACGGAAAAACCGTTCGAGTATTTGGACGTGCATTTTGGGGTTTCGAGCAATGTGTTTGGGCTTTTGAACATTGCAGGCCTGTTATATTCGTTGATGGAACCTTCTTGACCGGACAATACAAGGGCACTATCTTGATTGCAATAGCTAGCGATGTCCAACCTTTCTGCCCTTCCCAGAAGTTCCTGCCACAGAGACACCTTCCTGTGGCATTTTGCTGTGTTGCCATTAAAAATCTCTAGGTAGCTTCCCCCATGATTTATGAATCGATCCCAGGACGAACAAAGGCTTAAACTGAATGGGTTGAAACAAAGTAGGAGTTGAAAAAAAATTACGACAAGTTCACGACAAATTTACGACAAGTTCACGACAAATTTACGACTAGAGGCTAACGACAAGTTCACGAAAAATTTACGGCAAATTCACAACTACTTCTCCCCAACTACTTCCCACGGGTCGCCCTCTTCCCTCGGCCCCTTCGTGTAGGAAGCTTCCTCGTGACCTGTTCCTCGTCATCATCTTCCGACCTGTAGGTCGTCTTCTTGGCCTTCTTTTCCTTCTTTTCCTTGGTCGTGGAAGGGTTGGGTGTGTAAGGCTTCTTGGGTTGCCTTGGCTTGAGCATGTAGTCGGACCGCTTGTGGATCTTGTATCGAGTGTATGTGCCCAACGTCATCTCGTCGTCGACGCTTTCTTCATCCTGGGGATATCAACACAAGAACAATGGTAAGGACATAATACAATGCAAGGGTTCGTCATAATACAATGCTTTGCTACCTCAGGTGTGTCCGCCTCATCCTCGGATGGGGAGTGATGATCGCCAGAAGTGTCAGGGGGCGTGTTGGACCGTGACGCGGACGGTGTTGCCACCTCGGGGTCACGACAACCTAGCAAGTTTGAAAGCCGCCTTAACCGTAGGGCCTGCTTCTTAACAAACCCTCTAAACAAACTCTCTCCCTTCTCTCCGCGTGGGTATGTCTCGAAAGCATCCTCGCATGCATCGGCCGACTTTCTTACCTTCGCCCGCTGTCATAGAAAAGAGTAAACAAGTAAAGCATCCCGCGGGCCGACAAGAGTAAACAAGGAAAACAAACATTCGGGAAAAATTACCACGAAGTTGACCAATGGAGCATACTCGGCTTGTCGCCCTTCTCTGACTATCCTGTTGTATTCTTCAGTTGCAAGCTCATCAAATAGCAATGGCTCCTCCAAGATTTCTGGGCGAAATGCTCGTGGGTACATCTCCACCCGCGTGTTCTCAAGAAACCAGTTGATGTAGTTGTTGAAAGCATCCTGATTGAACGCACCTTCCTGTGTTCCTTTTGCTTTCTTAGCCTCAATTACACACCTTTTGAATTTGTCAACATACTTCCTATGAAGCTTGTCCCAATCCTTCTCCTTCCTCTGCTTCTTCCTGTCGAAGCTGCACAACAAGAAGTCATAAAGCGATATTTCTCGAAAGATATCACATCACAGGCGAAGGCGGTTCATATCTTACCCATGGAGCCCTATGTCCGTGTCCTTCCACTCGGGAGGGTGCACCTGAAATAACCCAAACTGGGTCATGACACGTTGTGGCTGGTGATGCTCAACTGCCCACATGCATACCATGGGGCAACGCATTAGCCACAGACGGACTTCGTCCGTGCACTTCGGGTTAAGCACATAGTCGTCCGGGACACCAAAGTTCGCCCTTGGACCGTATGGCTCCCAGGTGACCTGCAACATACCACACTCATGTCAAGTTCAAATATTACACATTAATAACATAGAATTGACCGCATGCTGGGAAATTACCTGATCCATGGTTATCATGTCAAACTCGTTGGTGTACCTCCTGTATGCCGCCAAAGGGTCGGTTGGGGGATTGGAGACCACATCCCACTTGTAAGCCCATGTGGGGAGCAGGAGGTTATTGCCGTCATCAACATAAGGGTTGTAGCTCAACAATCTCGGCCGTCCAACTGGCAAGCGTTCCCAGCTCCACACCGAAAGAAGGAGCAAACAACCACTGATGCATCCATCGGTTGCGCTCCTAAGACAGGCATCATCTAGCTACACATGAAGTGATACACCGTTTAGTAAAACAATATTTTTTGAGGTCATACAAACATAGATAACTTTGTAAACAAGCGATTACCTGACGGTACAACCAAGCCAACGCCGCCGAACCCCAACTGAAATCTAAGTCAAAAACTGTGAGCACCTTAAGCCAATGCCACTGAGCAAGATCCCCACTGCTGTCAGGAAAGAGAGTCCTCGTGATGATGTACCACACATACACACGAGCGTACGTCATGACCGTGTCCTCGTCAGCATCCTCGGGGCAGGTCTCGAAATTCCGTCTAATCCAACTGAAAATAGCCTCGGTAGCTACCCTTAGTGTTACTCCCTTCTCATTTACAACCTCGGGTGGATCCTTTCCTATAAGGCTAACCATCTGCTCCCTTCACCCGTCTGAATCTGTGCTTATGCACACAGGGTTTCCCTTGATTGGGAGTGCCAGGATGATGCTCATGTCCTGCAAACTGATCGTAGTCTCACCGGTCCTAAGGTCAAAAGTGTGTGTCTCCGGCCTCCACCGGTCGACCAGCGCGGTGATCGCAGCGGGGTTAAACTTTAGTGTCGACCGAGTGACCATGTGGATAAAGGGGAGGAGTCCTAGTTGCTCGATGTACGGAGTGTACCGCTCATCATAAGTCAGGTTCTTGGCCGATGAGACCTCGTGATATCTAAGTCGAAGAGGTACAAGCTCCTGCAAACATACAATGGCCTAGGTTAGATTTACATCTAAACAAACCGGAGCAACTACCGTATGGTTTTTTTAGTACCTGTCTCTTTTCCGACAACTTGTAGGAACGGTGTTGAACATCGTAGTAAGGATTAAGAAGAGTCATCCTAATGGCACAATGAAACAATAAAAACAATAGAATCAATAAATATCATATGTCATACTTGTAAACAATACAAATTATAATTTCCACTCTATCTATAATTATTATGGCATTAACAAACATTCCATCTTACTCTACCATTAATTTCCACTCATACCTATAGTTCTAACTTTACAAGTATTCACATTCTACCTATAATTCTATACTAACAAAACTTGAGTAACCATCCCATAGAACCTAGGGTTTCACTATCAATCTTACAAGTATAACTAAACCTAAAGATCAAGTAAACATGGCAATGGTTCATATTAATTTGACTATCCCATACAAACCTAGGGTTCCACAAAAAATTGCAAATAAAGGACAAAAAGGAAGAAATTTATGGATGGAGTTGAGGGGATTTAGTGAGAATACATGGGGGAGGGGATTGAGAGCAAGATTCTTGGATCAAATAACCAGATTTGGGGAGGGGATCAAGTAGGGGTTGCCATAGCCGCCACCATGAGCCTCTCTATTCGTGGGTTGGGGAAAAAGTGAGCCTGGGTCGGGCTGGGGCGGCCGCGCGGCTGGTACAAGACCTAAAGTGCGGCGCCACGCGTCATGGCGCCACACATAGAAGTGCGGCGCCATAGTGTGTGGCGCCGCACTTACGAAACTGGGACCTGCGAGACCACGTCGACGCCACGCTGGCAGACATGTGGCGCCACGGTGCATGGCGCTACGTTTCAGGGTGCGACGCCATGATCTACGACATTGTAAAAAGGGTTAGATCCATGAAATTTCGATGGCCGGAGTTTATTTTGTGAATTTGTTATTTAATTAGGTTATTTTTGTTCAAATTCTCTCTGCCCTTCCCCAAGTCTAACGCCAGCAGAGGCAGCCAAACCAATGAAACGTCCGCTCGAGCACGCCAAGAGCCGTGCTGCTCTTCCTCTCCATGAATGCATGCACATCCAGATGTAACACATGTGCCATAAACTACTCTTCGTCTTCCCGCACGTACGCCTAGCCAGATGAAACGCACACGCAGTAACTACCTCACCCAAGCGTCACCGTGCCGCTTGCCTTTGCCTACAAAGCACATAGTCGCCTCCCTTCATCTCTTTTTACCATCTCGTGCCACAACCCTGTCCTGGCTGCAGCTCATGGCCTGCACCTCGAGCGCCGCCACAAACTGCCGCCGGACGCCATGTTCGTTGGCGGTGAACCAGGCCAGTCGAGGAAGAGATATTGCGCCACTAACACCGCCTAGACACCTACAATTTCTTCAGGCAATTGATTCCTCGATCCGTCATCTACGACTCATCAATTCGCAGTCTACTGCAGCTCTATCTACAATTTCTTCGGACGAATTCGTCACACAGGGTAAGAATTGGACCAATTCCTTCCATACATGATCTGTTCTTGACCTCACCTACCTCCTAGACAACCTCCTATATCATATCCTTCTGGTTGACCGCGTTGCCGGTGAACCGAATGCCATCCGGTGGCATTGGCATATTAGTTTACCTTGCACATGTTAGATCAACTCGAGCCCAACACCAAAAGCGTGCCAAGTGACCTTACAAACCTACCATTGTTGTTAGTTCTCATTGTTATTGGGTAGAATTTAAACTAGATTTTTTTATATGTCAATATTGGGTCATATTCAAATGGTATTTGAATTATACGTTTGATTGTGTGTATGGTTTATTCTCATTCCTAGTTAATTCACATATATAGGGGATCTTTACAAATTCTTTATATGATTTTGTGACGTGTGTAGATTATTGGTTGAATTTAAAGAGTGGTTTATAGCTTATTATTGTAAATGGAATGCCGTGTGTTACTTTAAAATTATCACTAGCCTAATATTCATTATTACACGGATTCTTGTGTGATGTTGATCCATGTTTAATTATTTTATTCATGAATAATTTACTTCTAGTATTTTTCTAGTTAAATGCATATTTAGCTATCATTTGCTTTGGTTAGTGTTAGCTTATTGCTTGTTTCGTGTGAAGTAAGTTAGCTATGTATAAGATGTTGACATTCTTTGATTATTCTTATTTGTTTACTATGTCATCCATAGACTTAATTGTTGTCTTCATGTATGTGCCTAGCTTATCATCTTATTGCATGTGCAATGTTTGTCTAGACTATCATTCATGCTTAACTACTCATTGGTATCTTTTGTACCATATATTATATATTATGTTTGATTCTATTTTATTCTAGTAGCACATCTTTGTGATAGTGTGTGTTCATGCTTTGTCTATATGTGTGGTTATACATATGATCTCATGCCTTATTTTATTGCTTAGTTCTTTATGTTATATGCATAGATTATAGCTTATTATCATGTTACTATTGCATGCTTTCTAGTGATGTGTCTTTGTTTATGGAGACATACATTTACTCACTGACTAGATAATATTATGACATCGATGGCTGCTTGATTATAGATGCACATAATGTAGCATTATGTATCGTAGCTTATGAGATGTTTTTACATTGCATAGTAGACAATCACATGCTTAGGCTCGTTTTCATGTTAGAAGTGCATGATAGTATATTATTGTGAGTACATGTCTTCTTATTAAGTATACAATAGAATGTCATGAGTGTTACCGTTGTAGTATATGCTTGTATGTTTTGTTATCACATGATGGTAATGATAAGCTTGACAATTATTTTGTATCATGTTATAGTATCACTCAAATGCATAGGATTGTATACCCTTTATGATGAAGTCATATAGTACCATGATATGACCTTGTTTAGTATATATAGTGCTTTGTTGGTTTATACATGTGATATTAGGCTTGTTGTTAAAGGTATCTATAAGTTGTTTATGTATAAATATCATATCTTAGTTTGGTATCTTCTCATGACATGCTTCGTATGTTTGATATCCTATTAGACGATGTTGAGCTATTGACTTATGATTGCTGAAGTATGGTCATGATTGTAGTTTATTGTTTATGTTATACCCTTATGTGATGTGGTGTACATCTATGGTTTGCTAGTGTGATGCATGTTTTCATAGTATCATCATTAGCTTCCATTTGTTATTGTTTATGATGGATATTTAGCTTAGATTTTGTATCGCTTATATACTTGTGTTAGCATGCTATATAATCCTTGCTACTATTTATATCTTTAGTATGATAGGTATTGTTTGACGAGTGCAAGCTTGTGTAATATGGTGTACTGTTATATCTTCTTTACAAGTTTGCTAGTTATCTAATTATGATAAATTATACTAAATGGGTTTAATATGTTACACGGTATGACCAACAATAACCATTATATTATGGGTATCTAGTCAATTAGATATAGCAACATCCACCGACATATCTTATCATATCTCTTTATCTTGATGATCTACCCTAGCATCATACCCATGCTATTTGATTCTTATCCGAGTTATTACAACTCACCCTCTCAATCCTATTCGAGTTGTCCTATCCTAGTCCACACCTACTCGTCTCTTCATTCTAATTTGTGTTTAATTTGGTATTATTTGCCTTGGTATTTATTTGGTTTCCATTTGCTAGCATTACAACGAGTAGGGAGTGATGAGTTTGGTCATGGATATAATCAACTTATTGAAGAAGAAAGGATTCATCAATGAAGGCATGCCCCTTTCATAATTATCCCATGTTTTACAAGTGCACGTTGTTATTGTTTTATAAATATTACTGCTATTTTGGTTACCCATATACCTTGATACATTTGTCGCCATACACAACCCTGAGTAGAGATTATATATTAATCCTATAGAGTAGAATTGCTTAGCCATGCTAAATAATATTTAGGATCCTTGATCTCCCCTCTTCGGAGTAATTGGATGACCCTCGGGTCACATATATACTTTTGAAACTTGTTGAGCCTGCTGAGCTAGCCGTTGTTGCTTCCTCTAGTCTATTCTACTATGTATGAAACTTACGATCTAAACACTGGCACGGGCGACAGCTGGATCAAAGGAAGGAGCGATTGACTGGCATTCACTAGTTGAAGGGGGCAATCCGTCGTCCGTGCCGCATGAGGGCCTAATAAGTCTTGGATTTGAAGATTGTGACCAATGTACAACCACATGGTTAAATGGGCACTGGCTTGGTCAAGTAAGTTAGTCAGCCTTAGGTGTCGATGTTTCCGTACCGCTGATGAGGTGTCTGCCTGCGGGGGAGCCTTCGACACAGATGGGGGACCGATTTGGGGACGTACTCTCAGTTCCGTGCGCCATACCCGGTGGGCATGTCACGTATTTGGGGTATCTAGCTAAAAGATCTTGTCACAATCCCTCTGCCAGTACACCAATTGGTGTGTATTAAACCAGCGACGGCTGGTGGGCGTCATGACGGGATTATGTCGTGTGGAAAAAGTGCACAACCTCTACAGAGTTTAAACTATTCGAATAGCCGTGTCCACGGTCATGGACGACACACGAATCTTTCTTGACATACGGGAACCTGTCTTACTACTTCTCTCTTTGCCCCTATCCTTATCCTGGATTCTAAGAACTGTGTGAGTTGTCGTGGACAATCACACTATTGAGAAATACCACATTGATGATAAACATATTTTTGCCTAAAACCGCTTTTACCAAAATTACTATAAATTGCAAATAAAATTGGCTTTTATGCAAAAGAACCCTATGACCTCCATATAAAGCTACATGTAGATATATCAGGTTTTGCATAAGGGGTATGTTGAGTACGTCATATAATCATGGCAATACTTTTGTTGAATTCAGAATACTATGAAGGGGAGGACTATGACTACTATGATGACGCTGATGAGTGAGGCCTCGTGGACCAAATCGACTGCCTGTGACTGAGATGAAGTCACTACACGTTTTATATTTCCGCTTTGCTTTCTGGATGTAATAAATGTCAGTAGACATTTTACTATGTTATTATCCAGACTTTGTAATAAATTACTTTTGTACGTCTGTAATGATATACATTTCGCTATGTCGTCAACATTGATCTTGGAATTGACGAATAAACACAGAGGGGGTCTAGAAGTTAAGTTCCGGTCCTCACAGAAGTGGTATCAGAGCTGATGTCGACCTAGTCGCGTGGCCTTAGTTAGAAATGGAAAGCCTTAGAGACTGTTTGGAAAAAGTAAAAATTATTTCTGAAAATCCTCGTAGTATAATTCTTGACTATTCTAGTTTCTTGTCTTCTCTTATTTAACATTGTGTTCAAATGCTTCTTACCTAAACACTTCCATAGTATACCATGCCTTGTCCACGAGAATACTTTTCAAGAACTCAAGGAGTTAAGTGTCTTCAACCACACTCTACAATCTTCAGTGTCGAAGATTAACACCAAGACTTGTTGAGACCAGACAACCATATAGAATAAGGTTGGATAGATCCCTGGTAGCTATATAGTACAACGTTAGACAAAAAAAGTTTTTGCTTAAGCAAGGTCTGCATATTTTTGGCCTTTGGCACCTTTCCCTATGCAGTCATGCTAAAACCTCTGCAATTTCAAAGAAACTATTGGTTCTTCTGCATTTTTCTTTTGTAGTCTTTTGCCGATTCTCGTGTTTTATTCTTGGATACCCTTCAAAGTTAGGTTCCATAAACCATCTTATGCTGTTCCCTCTTACCTATGGACCCTTGGGGAAGAAATTGGACACTGGTGATGGTACTAAGTATTGAAGCTCTCATGGCAGTAGAGGAGGAAAAGAATCATATGTTACCTACACCGAAGACTATTGCTCCCACGTTCCATACCAATCAAGGAGGCTGAATTATGCATGAAAACTTCCATATGAGATTGAAAACACTTCCCAAGGACATCGAAAGTTGCCCTAACGACAATAGAAGCCACCTGCTTGGAGAATGCCTACACCTAGAGTCGGATTGGTTTGTTTGTGAATGAACATAACATTACCATAGACCATGCTCATTCAACTCTATGGTGCAATGTGAGATCGAGCAATGCAATGAAGACATGCTAGTCGACCTCAATAATATGATTGAAGAATCTAAAGCAATACTACTTGTATTAGCTACTACCTCATGTTGATCAAAGTCAAGCCAAGAAAATACAAGCTCATAAGTACGACAAGAAATCAGGAGATCAACCGAGCACCCCATCAGTCATAAGCCTAGGAGCCACCTAGAACCCATTCTGTAGTGAGCCCGAATCTCGGGGACGAGATTCTGTTAAGGGGGTAGATTTGTCACGGACCGATTTTTGGAGTTTTCGAAAACTTTTATTTAAAAATAAGAACTAGAAATTTTTGTTTATATAATTAAAGCTTAACTAGAATTTTCATGTAAAATGGTTTAACATTTAAAATGAGCGCTATTTATAAATTTCATTTTTTTATTTGTCCCTCAAATTGGATTTTACTTTTGTTTGTTTTAGCATATTGAAATATGCTTTTTTAAAATTTGTTTTGATTTATCGATTCTCTTTATTTTCTTCTCTCTGAAATTCCAATGGATTATCCTGGAGCTATGCATGTATGCATACATGTCTTGTACGACCGCAATATCACGTTGCTACTAGTTAGCTTCCCTTCCCTGTATTTCTTCCTGTTTTCATCGATGCATTTCCCCGTTACTTTTAATTCTTTTTTCCTAGCACCAACATACACCACTCCATCAAGACTGAAATGCCAAGTATCCAACCAATCAAAGGATCATTTCTCTTCTTCTTTCCGCATAGCCATGCAGCCAGCCGAAGCGTTGCTTCTTTAATTTGTCTTCCTGCACGCAACGTACAGCTAGCTGAAACGACATGCACCATAAACTGCTGTCGTCTCGCCTCTTCCTATAAAGTACCAAGTAGACTTTCCTTCTGCCCTTCCCCAACTCTAACGCCAGCAGAGGAAGCCCAACCAACGAAACGTCTGCTCGAGCACGCCAAGAGCTGTGCTCCTCTTCCTCTCCATGAACTCATGCACATCCAGATGTAACGCACACGCCATAAACTGCTCTTCGTCACTACAGGAAAGAACTGAGGCGTCGACGGCCGGCCGGCTACGCTGACAGCCAAATGTCAGGGCCGTCGGTGTAGCTGCCTCCCCCGGCCAGCCGACCAGCCCGGCCGTCAGCATAGATGACGGTACTGAGGGTAGCCCTCGGCGTAGCGTGGCCGTCGGCGTAGTAGAGAGGGTTGTGCCGACGGTGGCCCTCGGCGTAGGTACAACACTCGGTGTAGCCCCAGTTCAGACACGACGACAGAAACGGCGTTAGGTAGCCAGGTTGTGCCAACGGCCTGGCGTCGGCACAACTCTTTGAAAAAATTATTTGGTCTATGCCGACGGCTAGGCCGTCGGCGTAGGCCTTCAGATTTTTTTCCATTTAATTTTAGCCATAGCTATTTTTCCTTTTACCTCATTAATTTTTGAAAAATTATAACTAAATTATTCTAATTCAAAAAAATACAAATAATATATCAAAATTTGCAGAAAAATAAGATCTATCTATTTACACTCAAATATTACATATTTGTAAAAAAATTAAGTGAAACATAAAATATTATATATAGTTTAAAACGGGCATTAGAAATTCAAAAACGATCCAAACAATGCGAAACCTTCGCGTGGTGTCATATTATGTGACATAGTTAGAAAGAAAAATATCAAACTTGGTATATTAATTATGTCTCAAAAAAACCTTCACAAAATGACTTATCTCGTTCGAGGTTTCTTGGCTTTCGGGTCGAATGACCAATGTTATGGCTAAGGCATAGTTTGTGATAATGTGTCCATATTGTGCATACATGTACATCATAGGATGACGAACAATGTTTTAGGAGGAAGTTTTCCTTTTCATCGCACCAAAAAGCCGTTTTCCATTTTTCGAGTGCAAAAAACGGACGATTTTGTGAAGCAATCACCAAATGGCTAATTCAAAATGCTACCATCACATTTTTCAAAAATATTAGACCACCTTATATTGACAATGTCCTGACAGGAGGATCTCAAACATTTCCGTCTATCCCTTGCGAAAAAAGACAAATTCCTACTGTATCGGTAGAAAGTGGGTCAGATATGAACTACGGGTACATGACCGGATGCTCATGATGTTTTACAAAAATTATTTTTAGGTTCACAATATGCTATTTTATCAGAGATCCACTTAAAGTTTAGCGAGTCTCAGCCCTGAGCTAAGAATCTTCATGCCCGTCGTTTGAAAAAGTTTGACGATAGTTTAAAACGGGGATAAGAAATTCAAAAACGATCCAAACAATACGAAACCTTCACGTGGTATCATATTATATGACATAGTTAGAAGAAAAAATATCAAACTTGGTATATTGATTATATCTCAAAAAAACCTTCACAAAATGACCTATCTCATTCGAGGTTTCTTGGCTTTCGAGTCAAATGATCAATATTATGGCTAGAATGAAGGCATAGTTTGTGATAATGTGTCCATATTATGCATACATATGCATCATGGGATGGCAAACTATATTTTAGGAGGAAGTTTTCCTTTTCGTCGCACCAAAAAGCCATTTTCCATTTTCTGAGTGCAAAAACCGAGCGATTTTGTGAAGCAGCCACCAAATGGCTGATTCAAAATGCTATCACCATATTTTAAAAAAATACTAGACCACCTTAAATGGACAATGTGCTAACAGGAGGATCTTAAACCTTTCTGTTTATCCCTTGTGAAAAAGACAAATTCCTGCCGAATCGGTAGAAAGTGGGTCAGATATGAACTAGAGATACATGATCGGATGCTCATGATTTTTTATAAAAATTATTTTTAGGTTCACAATATGATGTTTCATCAGATATTCACTTCAAGTTTAGCGAGTCTTAGCCCCGAGCTAAGAATCTTCATGCCCGCCGTTCGAAAAAGTTTGATGATAGATTAAAACGGGCATAAGAAATTCAAAAAACGATCCAAACAATATGAAATATTCGCGTGGTGTTATATTATGTGACATAGTTAGAAGGAAAAATATCAAACTTGGTATATTGATTATGTCTCAAAAAAACTTCACAAAATGACCTATCTCGTTCGAGGTTTCCTGATTTTCGGGTCAAATGACCAATGTTATGGCTAGAATGAAGGCATAGTTTGTGATAATTTGTCCATATTGTGCATACATGTGCATTATTGGATGGCGGATAATATTTTAGGAGGAAGATTTCCTTTTCGTCGCAGCAAAAAGCCATTTTCTATTTTCCGAGTGCCAAAAACGGATGTTTCATGAATCCTGACATAGTTTCGGTTGGTCTAGTGTTAAAAAGATATGATACATAACTAATTATATGATAGGAATATCATATTTGTATTCCTCTCATTTTTCTGATCGATTTAGATATATTATTTGTTGAATTACGATTTACGGATTTGTATATATGAATTATTCAATATTAAATGGAAAAAAGGCAAAATAAATAAAAAAATTATTTTTATTTGTATTCAAGATTATTATTACTAATTTATTGTTGCTTACTTAAATAATTGTATGGAATAAAAAAATAATGACGTCTAAAATTATAGTCTAATGGTTAATAGGATAGATATCATAGTATTACCAACAAGTTCTAATTTCTTTGTTGGAAGCTCATGTGAAAGGAACTTAGAAGTTAAGCGTGCTAGGTCTAGAGTAGTGTTAGGATGGATGACCGATTGGAAAGTTTGACTATGAGTGTAATTTGACTTAAGATTAAGTGTACTTAGAATTAAAAATGTTCCTATGAGATTAATGAGTTAAATAATTAAAAAAAGTTAAAAAAATTAAACAACAATTGAAAAAAATTGAAATAATTTAGGCCTATGCCGACGGCCTGGCCGTCGGCGTAGCTCCAGGGCTGGGCCGTTACCAAGGCCTGTGCCGACGGGCTGGCCGTCAGCGTAGCTCTAGAGCTAGGCCGTTATCCAACGGCCGTTATCTGACATCATGGGGCCCACTTCAAGACTATGCCAAGGGGGAACCGCTACGCCGACGGCCGAGGGGCTACGCCGACAAGTAGCTACGCCGAGGGGACTATGCCAATGGTCACCGTCAGCATAACCTGTGCCAACGGTAAAATGGCGTTGTGCCGATGGGGCCAGCCGTCGGCGCCTCTGTTTATTCCGTATTAACTACCTCACCCAAGCGTCACCATGCCGCTTGCCTTTGCCTACAAAGCACAGAGTTGCCTCCCCTTCATCTCTTTTTACCATCTCGCGCCACAACCCTGTCCTAACTGCAGCTCATGGCCTGCACCTCGAGCGCCGCCACAAACTGCCGCCGGGCGCCATGGTCTTTGGCGGTGAACCAGGCCAGTCGAGGAAGAGATATTGCGCCACTAACACCGCCTAGACACCTACAATTTCTTCAGGCAATTGATTCCTCGATCCATCATCTATAACTCATCAATTTCACAGTCTAGTGTAGCTCTATCTACAATTTCTTCGGACGAATTCGTCGCACAGGGTAGGAATCAGACCAATTCCTTCCATACATGGTCTGTTCTTGACCTCGCCTACCTCCTAGACAACCTCCTATATCATATCCTTCTGGTTGACCGTGTTGCCGGTGAACCGAATGCCATCCGGTGGCATTGGCATGTTAGTCTAGCTTGCACATGTTAGATCAACTCGATCCAACACCAAAAGCGTGCCAAGTGACCTTACAAACCTAGCATTGTTGTTACTTCTCATTGTTATTGGGTAGAATTTAAACTAGATTTTTTTATATGTCAATATTTTGGGTCATATTCAAATGGTATTTGAATTATACATTTGATTGTGTGTGTGGTTTATTCTCATTCCTAGTTAATTCACATGTATAGGGGATCTTTGCAAATTATTTATATGATTTTGTGACGTGTGTAGATTATTGGTTGGATTTAAAGAGTGGTTTATAGCTTATTATTATAAATGGAATGTCGTGCCTAGACTTAATTCTTTGATTATTCTTATTTGTTTACTATGTCATCCATAGACTTAATTGTTATCTTCATGTATATGCCTAGCTTATCATCTTATTTCATGTGCAATGTTTGTCTAGACTATCATTCATGCTTAACTACTCATTGGTATCTTTTGTACCATATGTTATATATTATGTTTGATTCTATTTTATTCTAGTAGCACATCTTTGTGATAGTCTGTGTTCATGCTTTGTCTATATGTGTGGTTATACATATGATCTCATGCCTTATTTCATTGCTTAGTTCTTTATGTTATATGCATAGATTATAGCTTATTATCATGTTACTATTGCGTGCTTTCTAGTGATGTGTCTTTGTTTATGGAGCCATACATTTACTCGCTGACTAGATAATATTATGACATCGATGGTTGCTTGATTATAGATGCACATAATGTAGCATACATGGATCGTAGCTTATGAGATGTTTTTACATTGCATAGTAGACAATCACATGCTTAGGCTCGTTTGTTTTCATGTTAGAAGTGCATGATAGTATATTATTGTGAGTACATGTCTTCTTGTTAAGTATACAATAGAATGTCATGAGTGTTACCGTTGTAGTATATGCCTATACGTTTTGTTATCACGTGATGGTAATGATAAGCTTGACAATTATTTTATATCATGTTATAGTATCACTCAAATGCATAGGATTGTATAGCCTTTATGATGAAGTCATATAGTACCATGATATGACCTTGTTTAGTATATATAGTGCTTTATTTGTTTATACATGTGATATTAGGCTTGTTGTTAAAGGTATCTATAAGTTGTTTATGTATAAATAGCATATCTTAGTTTGGTATCTTCTCATGACACACTTCGTATGTTCTATATCCTATTGGACGATGTTAAGCTATTGACTTATGATTGCTGAAGTATGGCATGATTGTAGTTTATTGTTTATGTTATACCCTTATGTGATGTGGTGTACATCTATGGTTTGCTAGTGTAATGCATGTTTTCATAGTATCATCTTTAGCTTCCATTTGTTATTGTTTATGATGGATATTTAGCTTAGATTTTGTATCGCTTATATACTTGTGTTAGCATGCTATGTAATCCTTGCTACTATTTATATCTCTAGTATGATAGGTATTGTTTGATGAGTGCAAGCTTGTGTAATATGGTGTACTGTTATATCTTCTTTACAAGTTTGCTAGTTATCTAATTATGATAAATTATACTAAATGGGTTTAATATGTTACACGATATGACCAACAATAACCATTATATTATGGGTATCTAGTCAATTAGATATAGCAACATCCACCGACATATCTTATCATATCTCTTTATCTTGATGATCTACCCTAGCATCATACCCATGCTATTTGATTCTTATCCGAGGTACTACAACTCACCCTCTCAATCCTATCTGAGTTGTCCTATCCTAGTCCACACCTACTCATCTCTTCATTCTAATTTGTGTTTAATTTGGTATTTATGGCCTTGGTATTTATTTGGTTTCCATTTGCTAGCATTACAGCGAGTAGGGAGTGACGAGTTTGGTCATGGACATAATCAACTTATTGAAGAAGAAAGGATTCATCAACGAAGGCATGCCCCTTTCATAATTAACCCATGTTTTACAAGTGCATGTTGTTATTGTTTTACAAATATTACTGCTATTTTGGTTACCCACATACCTTGATACACTTGTCGTCATACACAACCCTGAGTTGAGATTATATATTAATCCTATAGAGTAGAATTGCTTAGCCATGCTAAATAATATTTAGGATCCTTGATCTCCCCTCTTCGGAGGAATTGGATTACCCTCGGGTCACATATATACTTTTGAAACTTGTTGAGCTCGCTGAGCTAGCCGTTGTTGTTTCCTCTACTCTATTCTACTCTGGGTGAAACTTACCATCTAAACACTGGCGTGGGCGACAGCTGGATCAAAGGTAGGAGCGATTGGCTATCATTCACTAGTTGAAGGGGGCAATCCATCGTCCGTGCTGCATGAGGGCCTAATAAGTCTTGGATTTGAAGATTGTAACCAACATACAACCACATGCTATAATGGGCACTGGCTTGGTCAAGTAAGTTAGTCAGCCTTAGGTGTCGATGTCGACGTACCGCCGATGAGGTGTCTTCCTGCGGGGGAGCCTTCGGCACAGATGGGGGACCGGTTTGGGTATGTACTCTCAGTTCCGTGCGCCATACCCGTTGGGCATGTCACATGTTTGAGGGATCTAGCTAAAAGATCTAGTCACAATCCCTCTGCCGGTACACCAATTGGTGTGTATTAAACCAGCGACAGCTGGTGGGCATCAGGACGGGATTGTGTCATGTGGGAAAAGTGTACAACCTCTGTAGAGTTTAAACTATTCGAATAGCCGTGTCCACGGTCATGGACGACACATGAATCTTTTGTTGACATACGGGAACCTGTCTTGCTACTTCCCTCTTTGCCCCTATCCTTATCCTAGATTCTATGAACTGTGTGAGTTGTCGTGGACAATCACACTATTGAGAAATACCACATTGATGATAAACATGTTTTTGCCTAAACCGCTTTTATCAAAATTACTATCAATTGCAAGTAAAATTGGCTTTTATGCAAAAGAATCCTATGACCTCCACATAAAGCTACATGTAGATATATCAGGTTTTGCATAAGGGTATGTTGAGTACGTCATGTACTTGTCAACACCCGGATTTTTAATCCCAGATGTCCGCTATGCCATACCTCGCAATCCCAGGATTACCATTTTTGCGAGACATAACAGATTGGATATCACAGTACATCATCCATTACATACCATGCATAAGGTTTTACACAAATAAGGATCTCATGATCCAGTCTTTAATACAACAAGCAGCGGAAATAAAAGATAAGCGTAGCGGTGGGGTCCATCTTCCGGGGCACAAGCAATGCTGACGAAGGCAGATAGTCCTAATTATCATAGCCGTCCTACTGACCATCATCTTGATAATCTCCTTCATAGTCTGGCCATGATAATAGCCAGGGACAAAAGCCATGAGTACTCTTTAAGTACTCGCAAACTACTACTAACAAGGAGTATAATTCTAAGTTAAAGTGCTGAATCTAAGTTAACTATCAAGTTAAGTTTGAAACCTAAGCTGAGTTCAGAAGCAAACAAACATAAAGTAAAGTTCTAGAATCACTTAAGTTGGGAAACTATTGTCATAACACAACCTTGTTGTGGTCAAGTCAAGATTCATCATTCATATCAAGTTGTTTTAGAAAATATCTGACAACGAAACAGTATGGCCATTCCAACTGTCCATAACCGCGGACGCGGCTATTCGAATAGTTTGACACTCTGCAGAGGTGGTACACTTTCACCACAAGATTCGATACATCTGTCAGGGATAACCCTGAATCATCATACTTAGTATGCAGAAAATCAAACATACTTAGTATGCGAGTGCACTGTCGGCCGGCGAGGTGGTGCTCGGCATGGCATGGCAGTGCAGCTAGGGGGTAGGGGAGATGCTGGTTAGGCTCTGGTTAGATCAAGAGGGGACAAGGGGATTAAATGGGGATCAATTGGGGGCAAAACCCTGTAGTAAACAGTAATCTTGGATTAGAGTAGAGATTATGCATGCCAAGTGTTTGGTGAAATGGCCGCATGAAAGAAAGTTCTGAATTTTGGTTTCAAATTTTTTGAGTCATCTCCACTAGTGATAGGTAGTCTCTGGTTGCAAGGGTTTTGAAAATGGAGCTCAAATAGATGGTTTTTGAAATAGGAGTGATCTATGCATATGCATTAGATTCAATTTTAAACTGTTATTTAAAATAGTTAATAGCAGGTTTTTAGCAGATCAAAAGGTGGGCCTTGGTACCTCATTATGTGTACTAGCAAGGGGTGCAAAGATTAAGAATTGTTTCTGTTAAGTTTTGAGTACTAGGAATAGCCAAAGTAGGCATGAGAGTTAAATTTGCCAAAATGACCATTCCTCCTCTTTAATCCTTTTTTATTTGATTTTCTTTAGGAAAAGTTTGGGAATGATGTAGATGATGTTTAAATCACCTAAGAAACATTTTACAACCATTGGATCATTCAATCATGGCAATTCAAACAACTCCTATTTAAATGCACACACATATGAATGCTTTCATTTTAAATTTGGAAAAGTTTTTGTTAACCCTATTTTTGGATGATTTGATCTTGATAAGCTTGGATTAAAGTTTTGGGATGTTACAAAACCTTCCCCCCTTAAACAAAATCTCGTCCCGAGATTTACAAAGAAAACTAGGAACTAAAGAGATCTTGGAACTCTGTTCTAATGTAATCTTCCCGCTCCCAAGTAGCTTCCTCCTCGGTATGGTTGCTCCACTGAATCTTGAGAAACTTGATACTCCTGGTCATGGTGGTTCTGTAGGCTTCTTCTAAGATACGGATGGGTACTTCCCGATAGGTTAGGTCATTGTTGATTTCCACAGCTCTGTGATCGATATCCTTGAAAACTTCAGTCTTCTCAGGCACTTCCAAGCATTTGCGAAGTAACGAGATATGGAACACATTGTGGATGGCTGACATCTCTTCAGGAAGTTCTAGTTGGTACGATACTTCTCCTCGGCGGTTGAGAATCTTGAAAGGTCCGATATATCCGGGAGCTAACTTTCCCTTCAGACTAAAGTGTTGAGTTCCCTTCAATGGTGAAACCTTGAGATATACGAAATCTCTGACATTGAAAGTCAGGTCTCTCCTTCTCTTATCAGCATAGCTCTTCTGTCTGGATTGGGCGGTCTTGAGGTGCTCACGGACTTTGTGAACTTTCTCTTCTGCTTCTAGGAGAATGTCAGGTCCAAAGATCTGACTCTCTCCTACTTGCGACCAATTCAAAGGGGTACGACACTTTCTTCCGTATAGGAATTCAAATGGTGCCATCTGCAAACTAGCTTGATAACTGTTGTTATATGAGAATTCTGCGAAAGGCAGGCACTCTTCCCATTTTGATCCGTATTCTAACACACAAGCTCTAAGCATATCCTCTAGGATCTGGTTGACTCTCTCAGTCTGTCCATCTGTTTGCGGGTGATAAGCGGTACTGAAGTTCAACTTGGTTCCTAAACCTTCCTGAAATTTCTGCCAAAATCTTGAAGTAAAATGGGTTCCTCGATCTGAGACGATGGTCTTGGGGTTCCATGCAGACTAACAATCCTAGCAATATACAGCTCTGCTAGCTTTGCACTCTGGTAGGTAGTCTTGACAGGTATGAAGTGGGCTACCTTGGACAGTCTATCAACTATGACCCAGATTGAGTCATTTCCCCTACTAGAAGTAGGTAAACCGGTGATAAAGTCCATTCCGACGGAATCCCATTTCCATTCCGGAATCTGCAATGGTTGCAATAGTCCTGCAGGTCTCTGATGCTCTGCTTTGACTCTTTGACAGATGTCACATTTGGCAATGTAGCTTCCGATCTCTCTCTTCATCTTGTGCCACCAAAATTGCTCTTTCAAATCCTGATACATCTTTGTTCCTCCGGGGTGGATAGAATAAAGAGTATCATGGGCTTCCTTCATGATAATTTCCTTCAGCTCCGAATCTGCTGGCACACAGATACGTCCTTTGTATCATAGTACACCTTCTTCGTCTTCGGTGAATCCAGGTATCTTTCCTGTACCAATACGACGTTTGATTCCATCGATAGTTTCATTTCCCTTCTGGGCTTCCTTGATTTGGCTAATCAAAGTGGGTTGAAGTTCAATGCTAGCTAGGAATCCTTTGCTAACTAACTCAGTCCCGAACTGCTCCAACTCCTCATACAAACTTGGTTGCTTCTCTTTGATCATGGTGTTAAGCCTACACGGCAATCTGCTAAGAGCATCCGCTACCACATTGGCTTTGCCGGGGTGATAGTGAATGTCAAGGTCATAATCCTTGATTAACTCTATCCATCTTCTTTGCCTCATATTCATCTCCTTCTGAGTGAAGATATACTTCAAGATCTTATGATCTGAGTAAATCTCACAGTGATTACCCATCAAATAATGACGCCATGTTTTCAATGCTAGAACCACAACTGCTAGCTCAAGATCATGGGTCGGATAGTTCTGCTCATGTTGCTTCAATTGTCGAGACAGATACGCGATGACTTTGCCTTCTTGCATCAATACACATCCTAGGCCAATCTTGGATGCATCACAATACACATCAAACGGCTTCTTGATGTCTGGCATGATCAAAATTGGGGTTGATATCAATCTCTTCTTCAGCTCCTAGAAACTGGCTTCACATTTGTCTGTCCATTCAAACTTCTTGTCCTTCTTCAACAATTGGGTCATTGGTCGGGCTATGCTTGAGAATCCTTCTACGAACTTGCAGTAATATCCCGCTAATCCAAGAAATGAACGAACTTGGGTTTGATTGGTTGGGGCTTCCCATTCCTCGACATCTTTGATCTTGGTGGGATCAACAGAGACTCCTCCGGCAGAAACAATATGTCCTAGGAATCCTAGTTCTTTCAGCCAAAACTCACACTTGCTGAACTTGGCATATAACTGATGCTCTCTCAGGGTTTCTAGGATGATTCTCAGATGTTGCTCATGCTCTTCTTCTGACTTGGAGTAGATAAGGATGTCGTCGATAAACACAACTACAAACTTATCTAGGAAATTCATAAAGATCTTATTCATGAGATTCATGAAATAATCAGGGCATTGGTTAATACAAAAGACATAACCGTATACTCGTATAAACCATAGCGAGTAGTAAAGGCGGTCTTCAGAATATTCGTTGCACGAATCTTAAGTTGGTGATAACCAGTCCTAAGATCAATCTTTGAGAATACCTGGGCTCCAGTCAACTGATCAAATAGATCCTCTATCTTTGGCAAGGGGTACTTGTTCTTCATGGTGACTTCATTCAACTTTATGTAATCTGTACACAGACGATTGCCCCCATCTTTCTTGTCGACGAATAACACTGGTGATCTCCATGGCGATGCGCTTGGCTGAATCAAGCCTGTTGCTAACATGGCATCCAACTGCTTCTTCAGTTCCACTAACTCTGAGGAGTTCATGGTATAGGGTCTCTGGGCTATAGGTCCGGTTCCGGGGATTAGTTCGATAATGAACTGAATATCCCTATCTGGGGGCATACCTGGCAATTCATCTGGGAATACGTCAGGGTATTCACAGACTACTCTGACTTGGTCAATGGTGGGTAGGGCTACACTCTTGTTGCACTTGAATTGATGGGGTAAGGTTTTAGAGATATGCTCTACTGTTACTCCAGAACTACTGGTCATGGTGATGGATTTCTTAGCACAGTCTATCAATCCTTTATGCCTTGACATCCAGTCCATACCTAGTACTACTTCCAATCCTTTGGTTCCAAGTACAATTAGGTTGGCATAAAAATCTATCCCATGTATTCTGATAGGTACAACTTTGCAAATTTTTCTAGCTTTTGTTGTTGAACCGGGGATTTGAACTATCGTGACATGCTTCAGGTTGGTTGGGTGAATCTTACTAGTGCATACAAATTCTTCGGTGACAAATGAATGCGATGCTCCAGAATCAAACAATACTCTTGCTAAAACTGAGTTAACAGAAAACATACCCAACACTACATCTGGCGCTTCCTGGGCTTCTTCTGCGTTCATGTGGAAGAGACGACCATTGCGGTTGTGCGGGTTCCCTGGGGCAAATCTCCTTTCTGGTTGAACACGACACTGCTGCTGAGCTGGGGCATTCACAGGGGCATTGGCGGCAGTCTTCTTGGGACACTCATTAGAGTAGTGACCCTTCACTCCACACTCGAAACAAGTGATATGGGACTTGTCCTTGACTGCGACAGGCACATCATTGCTGCCAGTTCTGGGCGTAGTGTTGTGGTTGTTGTTGTTACTCTTGGGAGGGGCACGGTTGAAATTGTTGGCATTGCCGGAGCTGTGATTGTTTCCTCCGGACTTCACATTGCCTCCGCTACGGTTGGGGTAGCTTGGGCGAGAATTTGGGGGTCGGTTGTTCCTTGGTGCATATCCTGGTGAGGGGTTAGGACGGTACTTCTGGTGACTACTGGATCCAGACTGCTGCATCATACGATGCTTGCAGTTGTCGTTTGCCTGGTTAATCTTCCCTTCCATCTGAATGGCAGAGTCGACTAGCTCTTCGAGATCATCAAAACGGATGTTGACGAGGACAGTTTGCATCTCATCATGTAGTCCGTTTAAGAATCTCTCCTTCTTGGCCTCCGTGTTGATCTCATCCGGTGCATATCTGGCAAGTGACAAGAATCTATCACGGTACTCCACCACAGTCATTCTTCCTTGCTTCAATTCGCGGAATTCATCTCTCATCCTGTTGAGAAGACCTTGCGGCATGTGGGTGCGGCTGAACTTGACCTTGAATGCTTCCCAGGTCATCACCTGGCCATGGTTCATATTGCGGATGCTATTCCACCAAGCTCTTGCATCTCCCGCCAGATAGTGGGTGGCGAAGAGAACTTTCTCATTCTCATGAACTCTGGCAACCTATAAGTTGTTTTCCATGGTCTGTAACCAGTCATCAGCATCTAATGGGTTTTCAGATTGGTTAAAGATTGGGGGATTGGTGTTCTGAAAGTTTTTGAGTTTGGATCCTTGGTGATCCTGATTTCCATGTCCTTGGTTGTTGAGAGCCATTTGGGCGATCTGTTGCAATGCTGCTAAGTTGGCTTGACGCTCGGCCCTGCTTGCTTCATGGTCCGCGATGAGATTCTGCAAGATCTGCAGCATTGGGTCTTGCGACGAGCTGCTCCCTCCTTGGTTTCCACGAGTCATCTGAAGATTGAGATAGATATAGGGGTAAGAGGGAAATTCTAAGGTTCATGGTTTTCGGTTTTTCAAATCTAAAACTTTGAGTTAGACTCAGGTTTTTCAACTAACTTCATTTTCATTCATGCAAGCAAGCACCCGATACAACACACACCACAACAATCAAAGGGGAAAACATATGGTTTGAAGAACCATTCTGCAAGCTACGATACAATGAGATGATACATCTCATGCTACGACAGTGCTCTAGTGCATCTACTCATCGTCGATGAAGTCGGAGTCTTCATCATCAGTGTAGAAGTCCACAGCATCCTCCTCCAGAAAGTCATCATCGTTGCTGAGGTAAGAATCCATATCTTCCTGGATGTCTTCACCCTCATCTTCTTCCTCCTTGGCGGCAAGCTGAGCTTCCTGCTCCTTGACGGTCTTCTCGAGGTCGGCCACCTTCTTGCGAAGACGGGCGATGGTGTGATCCTTCTTTGCACGCTGGCGACGAAGAGACAGGCGATCTTGGATGAGCCGTGCGAAAGTCTGGGACTTCTGGTCGGCAATGGCACGATTCTGGTTAGCTAACTCCCTAGCATTGTCCAGTTCCTGCTGTCTGTCATGAAGCAAGAAATCAAGGTTCTCCACTTGACGCCTCAACTCTGGGTGACTTGGCATCTCCATCGGCATTCCCATGAAGTCACGTCTTGCATAGTGGGAAAAACGGGTTCCTTGGATCTTGTTGACGCTGAGGGCACATAGGCGTGCGAGAGCTTCATGCATTGCCCTGGCTAATCCATCTAGCCAGTTGTTCTCTCTCATGGAGAACTGAATTCTCCCAGAAGTTGCTGCTTTGATGCTTTCCTGAAGATCCGCGGTGACTAGCCACTGTAGGTCTCCTCCTGGGGGTCCTGGAAGTTGAGCTCCAAGAAACACCGGATGTGGGCGTCCCAGTAACTCTGACAGTGAATCCAGATCCCTCTCGAAGATCAGCTGACCTCTGTTTCCCAACTGGTAAAACTTGCTAAACTGAGTCTCCATCTACAAGGATTAAGGATGAGGAAGTTAGTGAAGTGATCAAGTGTGTCAAATTTTTAAGTAGTAATGCAAAAGATTTGGAGGAACATGAATTTTTGAGAAATAATGAGTTCACAAGGGTAAGAGGGGAAATCATTTTTCATAAATACTCACTTTGGTTTTGAAGCTGAGTTTTTGGTTTGGACGTCCATTCTAACTAGGGTCTCCTATGGTCAGGATGGCTCTGATACCAACTTGTCAACACCCAGATTTTTAATCCCAGATGCCCGTTATGCCATACCTCGCAATCCCAGGATTACCATTTTTGCGAGACATAATGGATTGGATATCACAGTACATCATCCATTACATACCATACATAAGGTTTTACACAAATAAGGATCTCATGATCCAGTCTTTAATACAACAAGCAGCGGAAATAAAAGATAAGCGTAGAGGTGGGGTCCATCTTCCAGGGCACAGGCAATGCTGACGAAGGCAGATAGTCCTAGTTATCATAGCCGTCATGCTGACCATCATCTTGATAATCTCCTTCATAGTCTGGCCATGAAAATAGCCAGGGACAAAATCCATGAGTACTCTTTAAGTACTCGCAAACTACTACTAACAAGGAGTACAATTCTAAGTTAAAGTGCTGAATCTAAGTTAACTATCAAGTTAAGTTTGAAACCTAAGCTGAGTTCAGAAGCAAAGAAAGATAAAGTAAAGTTCTAGAATCACTTAAGTTGGGAATCTATTATCATAAACACAACCCTGTTGTGGTCAAGTCAAAGTTCATCATTCATTTCAAGTTATTTAGAAAACATCTGACAACGAAACAGTATGGCCGTTCCAATTGTCCATAACCGTGGACGCGGCTATTCGAATAGTTTGACACTCTGCAGAGGTGGTACACTTTCACCACAAGATTCGATACATCTGTCAGGGATAACCCTAAATCATCATACTTAGTATGCAGATAATCAAACATAACCTTCCTTTTACACACCCTAGTACAAGCACCTCTCCTATGAGCATGGCCTCCCAACCATGACCATCAGTCATCTTGGGCACTGCATAGTCGGACAACATTGAGAGGTAGCCTCAGCTCAAACCTCTCCCATGAGGGAACTAATACTAATGCATATAAATTTCCAGCTAAGCCTTAGCCAATTCAGGTAGTGTGGTTGTACGGTAAATTTGGAATGGTACCGCATCCGAATCCAACCATCAGTTTTATAAAAGGGTTAAGGCTCATGCCTCATCATTTTCATCATCATAAACTCAACACATGTCAAAACATCTCAATAGAATGATTCATCATTCCAAGGTTTTCACAATTTATTTTCACCACTTGTTCCCATCTAAAGTGACTCAAGTTTTTGATCTACTCTAAAGTACTAAGTTAAGAGTGTTCACTAAAGGGGAAGGATGGGATCAATCTCATGCCATATAATGACATATAAAGGTTTCCAAGTAGGTCAAGTTTTATACGTTTTGTGCTACCTTCAAAATAAGTAAGGAACTTTGCATACTAAGGGGAGTAAAACTTGCAAGTACGACTTGAGGTACTAATAGTTAAAAAGGGGTGTGATCAAAGCATGCCTAAAGCATCCTTGCTCATTCATCTAGCTTAATGCTAGCTTGCTAACAATAGCTAGCCTTGGTTGGTATAGTGGTTGAAATTTTCTTCTTCTTCTTCTTGGTAGAACTCCTCCTCCTCGAAAGCTTGGTCGGTACTAGCGTCTATAAATACATAGGGAGTGCACAATCACCAAAGTATACTTAACTAGGCTAAGTAGCATTCTAAAACACACATTTGATTATCTATTATCATCACAAATATCACAAGTTTTAATTCAATAGTTTCATCCTTTTTATTTTAGAAAAGTAATTTCTACTCATTGAAATATTAACTAGAATTTAATATTCACCACCAAAATATGGGATCATGTGGACACATGTCCTCACCACATACTCTAACATGTGGGAATGATATTTAAAAGTTGGATCAATATTACTTTAGTTTAAGTTTATTATTTAATGATTTAAAGTGACTAGAAATGCCTATATAGCATTATTTTGGTACTAGCCCAAATTCACTGCATGTCAACCTTAATATTATTACATGATTAGATAGATATGATGAAATGTGATTTTTGAGAGTTGGAATCAACTCAAAAGCTAACTTGGTTGATTTTATAAAAATGTTGCAAGTTGCAAAAGCTTCTGTTTTGTTATTTTTATTAGGAGAGATCTATAACTCTAATTGAATTAAATCCAACGGGCTTGGATAGAGCATTTCAATACCTTTCAGACAAAATTAGTTTCATGCAATTTGGATTTATAAAACTCTCTGAATTGATTTTCAAACTAGGGGACAGAAACTAGATTTAACTAAAAAGAAAAATCCAGATTTGAATCGATGGGCTAGCGCGGGAAAAGGAATGCGCCGGCCCAGTGGCGCTCCACGGCGCGGGGCTCAGCTGACAGGGGGGTCCCACATGTCAGCGACACTTAATACGCGAAACGGTACGCACGCTGTGGGCCGTAGGATTAGAAGCGAGATCAACGGCTGAGGGTCATCGTCGACGACGAACAGGTCGCCGGCGAGCTCGAACCCTAGCGGCTCGCTGGGGGTCTACTGGGGGCATACCAGGGCTCCAGCAGGGTCGGCGAGGCGGGCAAACGACGTGGAAGACGACGGCGAGGCGAGGCGCGGTTGCGGCGGAGCTTGGGGTGGTCGCAATCAACGACGCCCTTCTCCTCCTGCCACGGCTGCTCCGGCTCCAATTCCGGCGAGCTGCTGCTCCACTTGCTCCGTCTAGAGGTGGGTGAGGTTCAGAGAGGTGAGGGGAGTGGAATGGTGTGGAGAGAAGAGGCTAGGGAGGGCTCCTTTTATAGGCCCGATGGTGAGACCGAGCGGGATGGGCAGTCGACGGTGGCAACATGGCTACGGCGGGGTAGAGGCATGGCTGGGGGTGGCGATCGATGTGTGGTTCCCTGCCGGTGCTCTAAGAATTGAATGCGGCCGTTGGGGCGGTGGCACGTGGTCGGGGCGAGGTGGCGCTCGGCGCGGCCGAAGCGGCGGTGTCCATGGCGAGCGGTGGCTGTGAGGCTTTGGGCGGCGAACGGGGATGTCTGGGGTGTTCTCCAGGTCGAGGTGGAGCTGCGGGCGGGGGCTGTGGCCAAGGGGCGGTCTGTGCGAGCGAGGACAGGGCGTGCTCTGGGGGCGGCGCCGGCATGCTCGACCGGCTCCGGGCGCGACGGTTCCTGGCCGCTCTGCTCTCTGTCTCTGGCCTGGGCTGGTTGGACGGTGGAGGTGGACCACTGGCAAGTTGCTAGACATGAGGAGAGGGGCTGGAGAGGGTTGCTGCTGCGAGTGCACTGTCGGCCGGCGAGGTGGTGCTCGGCATGGCATGGCAGTGCAGCTAGGGGGTAGGGGAGATGCTGGTTAGGCTCTGGTTAGATCAAGAGGGGACAAGGGTATTAAATGGGGATCAATTGGGGGCAAAACCCTGTAGTAAACAGTGAGCTAGGATTAGAGTAGAGATTATGCATGCCAAGTGTTTGATGAAATGGCCGCATGAAAGAAATTTTTGAATTTTGGTTTCAAATTTTTTGAGTGATCTCCACTAGTGATAGGTAGTCTCTAGTTGCAAGGGTTTTGAAAATGGAGCTCAAATAGATGGTTTTTGAAATAGGGGTGATCTATGCATATGCATTAGATTCAATTTTAAACTGTTATTTAAAATAGTTAATAGAAGGTTTTTAGCAGATCAAAAGGTGGGCCTTGGTACCTCATTATGTGTACTAGCAAGGGGTGCAAAGATCAATAATTGTTTCTGTTAAGTTTTGAGTGCTAGGAATAGCTAAAGTAGGCATGAGAGTTAAATTTGCCAAAATGACCATTCCTCCTCTTTAATTCTTTTTGATTTGATTTTCTTTAGGAATAGTTTGGGAGTGATATAGATGATGTTTAAATCACCTAAGAAACATTTTACAAGCATTGGATCATTCAATCATGGCAATTCAAACAACTCCTATTTTAAATGCACACACATATGAATGCTTTCATTTTAAATTTGGAAAAGTTTTTGTTAACCCTATTTTGGATGATTTGATCTTGATAAGTTTGGATTAAAGTTTTGGGATATTACAGTACTCATGGCAATACTTTTGTTGAATTCAGAATACTATGAAGGGGAGGACTCTAACAACTATGATGACGCTGATGAGTGAGGCCTTGTGGACTACATCGACTGCATGTGGCTGAGATGGAGTCACTACGCGTTTTATATTTCCGCTTTGCTTTCTGGATGTAATAAATGTTAGTAGACATTTTACTATGTTGTTATCCAGACTTTGTAATAAATTATTTTTGTACGTCTGCAATGATATATATTTCGCTGTGTCGTCAATATTGATCTTGGGATTGACGAATAAACAAGGGGTCTGGAAGTTAAGTTTCGGTCCTCACAGAGGCTCCGCGCTACGGACTTCAACTCCCTCGTGAAGCATGGCGAGGATGTGAGGACTTGCAGCGAGTCTGTGAACGTCCACGGCTTCAGAGCCAAGCACCAGGCGCTCGGCGTTCACCTCCACAACCTTCAGAAGGTGGCTATTGAGGAAGGTCGCATGCCTTCGATCAAGCCCAAGGCGCCCAAGATCAAGGTACTGGGCAGTAAGAAGTGGAGGATGCGCCAGAGGGAGGAGGCAGAGGCCATGAGGGGCCAATGATCTTGTGCTACTGGTGCTGTAAAACAGCTTCTTTTGTCTTGTCTGCGTTGAACTTGTTCGCTGCTGCTGCTGAGCAGCCTAATTGTCGAACCTCGTTAAGTACCGTACTATATAACCTATATTAGCTGATTTATCTATGTCTGCTCTGTTTACTGAATTTATTTATGGTGCTGGTTAGATTTTCTGCTCTAGATTTGCTACCAGATTGGGAAAAACGAGGGCCAAAAGGGACAATGAATGAAGAGAGAAGCTGCTCTAGATTCGCTACCTTTTTAGGCCAAAAAACACAACTATTAGTGAGAGAGGGGAAACGTCCCTCTTAAAAAGTCCAACCATAAAAATAACAACAAATAAAACTTCCAATTTAGCCGACAGGGCGCATGTAACCACCAAACGCGTCCCACATGGTCCCACACGACGTCCCCTATAATCAGCGAGAGATGGATGACTGGTCCACTGTGTATCCTGGCCCACCTGTCAGAATATAATGGTCGAGGCGACGTAACGTAACACTCAATGCAGGACCCGCCCCAACGCAGTCCCACCTGTCAGCCTGTAATGGTCAAGCCTTTGACCTGACGACATTCCCCCGTCCGAGCGCATGCGAGGGTTTCAAAATAGCGGAAGGGGAAAAGTGAGGAAAAACTAAGCGGCTGGGGAAAACTGAGTACAACTAATAAACCAGGGGCACAAAAATAGAAATCCCAAACAAGTATGTTATTTAATAAAATAGATAAATAAGGATTTATTACTTTAGAAATCTCAAAACCTTTTGAAATAATATACTTAGTATTTTTCTTGTAAAATATACTTACTCAAGATCATAAAAATGATTTTTTATTTATTTTTAGGAATTATATTTATTTTTATAAAAATCCATAAGGAATTATTGTCTCTTAATAATAAATTTAAGTTTTACCATTTCATAAGACAAGTTAATATTTTTATTCGATATCTTATATTTTTTGAACATTTAGAGGTATCACATGTATATTTAGGATATTTCTTTATTTTTCTAGAGCCTAAATACTCTCAAGAGTATTGTGGTAATTTATTATTTCTTTGATTTTTACTGAAACCTTTAAACCTAGACCTGGCCCATGGGCTAGCCCAGCCCTGGCTCAGTCCAGCCCACAGTCAGGCCAAACCACTTCGTGGTCCACTGGGTCGGTCCATCTAACCCAGACCCCTCTCGCACTCTCTTCTCTCATCCCTCTTCGTCCTTTGGCGACCTCGCGCGACTGCCACTGTTTCCCTTCCATCCTGGCTGGCTCCGGCCGTTCTGGCCGCCACCATGGTGCTTGCTGATCAAGTGTTCGACTCCGTGTCAACTGGTCCAAGTCGATTTGTCATCTTCGCCTTCCCCTGGCCACGCGAACACCCTACTGGAACCTAGGGTTCCGGCTACCCCGACCCCACCATGCTACCCTGGCTTGGTGGCATTCTGGTGGTGGCTTGGAGTGCTCTAAGTGGTGTGGTGGTCAACCTCGGTCGTGCTCTTCTTCGACGGTTGCTGCACGTACGGCTCAGAGCGGGTTGCAGCGTCGCTGGTGCTCCTCGGTCTGCCTCCATCTCTACGTCCTCTTCTTGCTGAGCGAGGCCCTCGGGTAAGTTCTACTTATCCCTCCTTCTCTCTGCCTCTCTCTGAATCTCTCACTGTACCATGGTTCGTAACCATAATTAGGGTTTGCCATGCTAGTGTTACTATGGGTCTTCTTCTGGTACTCCCAGTTCTAGTACCACATGGCTAGTATAATGCTACTCTCATGATACTTTGATTAATTTCCCTCTGTGGCTTGCTTAGTACTGATGGTCATATTGTCCTGTTTAATTGGTTCATGTTCTAGGGTTCCTTCCCTATTCCCATGATATTCTTAATCCTAGCAATAGCTTGCTTCACATAATTGCTACCTAATGTACCCTAATGGTCTTGCCTTTGTGGATTACTTAGTGATGTTGTCGGTCGGTGGTGTACTGTTAATTGTTTTATAGTCATACCTCAGCTATACTAATGTCATGGATGCAAACCTAACATTCCATGGTATACACATTTTACTTGATTCTTGTGTGTGGCTAGTAATATCATGTCTATCCCCGGACTTGTGGGAATTTGTACTGGATGTGGGTACTGAGTATTGCCGATGAAATATCTATGATGAATTCCTTGTGGATTACTTAGGAGAATAGCTCTGTGATGTATATAGATATTTACTTGCTACCATCGAGTTCCAAGTTTTTGGAATTCAAATTTATATGGTTTGATATGTAAATGGAAGGCTCTGTAGATTCTCTCATAATATGAGGAATATCTAAGACGGTTTCCTAAATGTGCCAGTAAGGATGTATTCCCTATTGGAGTGATGGTTATTAGCAAAACAATTTGTTAGTGCTATCTTGTGACTTTACTTTGATTACAAATGATTCCTATCATCCTAGGAAAATGATTACTTAGGTTGACTAAGTAGAAGTATGGCTACGGTTGGACGGATGCCACTGTGAAGCCTCCTAGTGGACCATACACAATGGTAACCTCCAACATAACTTGTTATTGCCTTGTGGACACTAAATTAGGCCAAGGATGCATAGACTAAGACTTGATTTAGTTAGTAGATAAAGAACAAATACTGCTTGATATCCAAGAATGATTTTACACCCCATTTGGTTGTAATTCCAAGGATAACATCACTGCAATCAAATCAAGCTTAAGAAAATAATAAGATCAGTTAGTAAGCATGGTTTTTGGAGATGATCAACCTGCTGTTGAGGTTGATGCTTGGGAACACTTCACTTGCTCCACTTCTTCTAGCTGATGTCTTGACTTGCCCCTCATATCTATGGCTCCTTGCTTGATCTTGCTTATCACTTCCTGTGAGTAGCTTATCTTTGTCCTCCTAGCCACTGGCCTAGCCTTGCTCAACACCCAGTCCACCCTCTCCTAAGTGACCATGTTGTCTTGATGGTTATTAGAATTCTTTGGTGATTTAGTGGTTGATTTGGTGATACAGTAGATATGAGATGGTGATGTTCTTGATGTTCTTGATTGTGAAGAGTGTTCAGAAAAGAGCTTCTCTCTGCTGCTACGGTTGGGTACTTATCCTTCCCTTTGGGGTCTTCCTATGTTGCCAGCTCTCTTTCATGCAAGTGTGTGCTACTTACACTGTTCTGGATCAGTTCAAGTCAAATATATTTGTTTTACTTTCTTACGTCTACTTATCTTGTGAAACTTGCCCCTTTCTCTATTTTTAATGAAGTTGTACTGAGACTACAAACTGAATAAGTACAGATTCCGCTTTTTGGTGAAATTTGCCTCTTTCTTTCTATGCTTAGTGATGTGTACAAATAGTGCACTTCATTGTTATAACTGAGCAATAATACTAAGATTTAACCTTTGTTTATTTCCATGTATTTTCTTATTCTTTTCCTTGCAGTACAAAATAGCACAAGAACAGATGAGAACATTAGTGTAGAAAAATAGTTTAGATTTTATTTTTAATGCTTATGCAATTTTTCTTTTTGAACCTTTTGTAAAGACAATGTAACTTGTATATTCTTGTAATAAAGAATTCTTTTATTTATATTATTGAATTTTACCTTTTCTTAGATACTTACTTGTATAAATGATTTTTGAGATTGTAATAGGGAAATAAATCCATTAATACTCTTATTGTATTTATTGTTGATAGTATTGTAATATCATATAATGTTACTCAATAATCCCCATTTCATTTTTATTATAATATCTGTTATTTAGTAATTTTTAGAATTTCAAATTCCTAAGCATTTTAATTTGAAATTAAAATCTCCAATTCAAACCTTGATTCAAAATTTGAATACCAGTTTGAAATTATTCTTCCAAAACCGCCAAAAATACCTAGAGATCATGTTAGAATCTATCACACTCGCTGAGACGATCTAAACTCTAATTCATCAAAGCGAGAGAAACCTTGATATCTCTAGGGTTTTAGTTTTGCGCAAAAAAATCCAGATTTTCTTATGCATGAATGCCAATGCACACCTGCGGTCTCTCGTTTTTTGTCCTCTAGGATGTTACAGTCTCTTCCCTTTAATTAAACTTCGTCCCCGAAGTTTGTACTCTCTTACGTTCCGAAAGGTAGGACTGACCTCCGTAGACCATGGTAGTTCTTTAAACCTGTGATGAAGATAATTGGTGTATCTTCATTCAAACTTTTCCTTAAATTCTCTTCTGACTTGACAATAGTCAACTGTCAGTTCCATTTGACATTGTGATTCGTTTGAATCCAATATTCCTGCTTCATTCACGTCTTTTTGAGCGTCTTCAGATTAAGACATCTTATGTTGTATATTATCGTTACTAGCATACTTAATTCTTATGGCTTACTTACTAAGAATGTTTTGGATTTATTTAGCCCAAACCACACGTAGTTTCCTATTCCTCTGTATTGGTCTGTTTTGGTACTCTATGTGCAAACTTAAGCATAATCCGATTTTTAGTTACCTACTAACTGGCCTTTCCAAAGTTAAACTAACTTATCTCCTTCATCACTTCTCCGACTTCCTTTTATTACTAAACTGTAGATGTATCTCTTACAGTCCTAAGTTATAAATCCTAATCTCCATATAGTCCTACTTCCGAGAGTTCCATAATGAGATGATTACCTTTAACCTCCGAGCATACATGTCACAGAAATAAACATATGCATTGTCAAAATATGTCAGAATTTTTTGAATATTTTTAATAATTTTTCCAATTTACTAGTCACTCATCGGGTGAAGAAATCTGACCCTCGAGATGTCATTTATTCATCAACGCAACCTCCTAGTGTACATTATGGGATCATGAACAACTCGGTCAACTGCGATAACATTAACCGGTACAACCGCTTGGCCCACCATAGATAAATACGAACCTATAATACATGTCACTAACCCTGTAGCAATCGGACTTGTCCAGAACAGGGGTCAAGTCATTTATAATAAGCGGTTCCCTAGCGTACCCTGTTTTGTCAATAAGCTTGATGTACTCAATTGATGAACCTTTGGTTTCGTCTTCGTCGGGGAAATGACCGCTACCCATGGGAGGGCCTGGTTCGCCATAAGGATAGCTTGTGAATCCACACCATGCCACTAAAGGTGCTGACACGCTTAATTTAGGTATCAGATCATTCGGAAAATGACCCAACAATGCCGGTTTATCCACATTGTCATTTCGATACAACAACCAGTCTCCTGATTTTGGATCCTACAAAAGATTTACACACGCATGATCAGATATTTACAACCAAGATTTGGTGCTCTCACGATATAATTTGACTCATAATGTCCTCTTGGATGGCTGGTCATCATCAATGCCAACAAAATATAGCCTCGGAGTGTGCCAATGTTCAAACAAATCGCAGCGTTTGATCTCAAAAAAATAATTTGTTGGGACAAGTAACAAAGTATAAGTTCTAGGTTTTTGTTCTAACATCTCGTGCATCTGCTCCACTAGTTTAAGCTGTAAATGATGTAAAAAAACTAATAAGCGAGATTGCTCTTTTGATACTGTTGTTCAAGATATTATCGGTGCTACAACTAACCTCCGGTGTGCTCATTGCTATCTTATACTACTAGTAATTTGGCCAGTAACTTGTTTTGCAATACACACAATGAGCTGCTCAAATTATTTCATTTTAAAGAGTGCACACATTAATTTACGTGACATGTTTATCAGTTAACAAAAGTAGTATTCCATACTACGTTACATGGTATAGAGACTGTACCATGCTTAGTCTGAGGGAAACGTAGCGTTGCTCTCCACCATAGGTTGATGTAGGAGTAACGGCTTGGCCTGGCACAAGCACAGCTCCACTTGCTGGCACAAACCCCTTGCATATTAAGTTCACACAGCCTGTGGATTTGTAGTTATCTTTCTGTGCTGCGGCAAAAGCAAATGAAGAAATTAGTTTAGTTTTATCTCAAAAAAAAATGAAAAAAATACTCCCTCCGTCTCAAAATAAGTGACTTGAGTTTATCTAGATTACTAAAACGTGTCTAGATACATTTAAATTTAGACAAACTCAAATCACTTATTTTGGGACGGAGGGAGTAGTTTGGTTAGTTTCATGACGGTTTGAAGTGAACATTTACAATCTGGTCAAGATAAAAATATCGAAATTAATAATTAAAATGTTTACCGTCCAATGCACGAAGAAATGGACATCACTATCATTGTACAAATTGGGGTAAACCTACAAGAACGACAAAATATGCAAATGGTTATTCCAATTTGAATTATAAATTACATCTACGAATATTTTTATTTCCTTACATGAAATCCAGCTTCAATTGCACTGAAGTTTAGAAGTTCATCGCTGGTGACTAGTATGGATGTTCCAGACTCTTGAAGGTGCCTCTGGTTTGGTGAGCCCCATATACCTATTTTAGCTTGAGTACCGTAGGCATAGTATGTCCCAGGCTTAGTATGATACATGGCCACCTACTCAATAAAACGATGTTTACACAAACCCATGTCATCTCTATTTGTAAATAGTGAAGTTATATTACACAAGATCAAGCTATAAGTAGCAAATATATACCATCCTCTATCTATAAAATAGGAACATGGGCCAAAGATATATGACAAGTATCCAATCAAAACTCCTTCGGAGAAAAAAAGTTGAAGATAACTCATGGACCATAGGATGCAAACATGATCGGCATAATCAAGCCATCAGTTATCATGCAATTTTGCAATTGGAACCTAATGCTTTGTAACCCCTAATCCACATCCATGGTACCTGCCAAGTGGCAATATTTCCTCAAGTATCATGCCAGCAGATCCGATTGTACCCTATCACCATACGCACCATTCTTCTTGTGCGATGCTTCTGTTATCTTGTGAGGGTTACCGTTATACTCCCTCCATTCTAAAATATAAGATGGTTTAGATTTGTGAAACAGATGTATCTAGACATCTTTAGTGTGTAGGTTCGGAATGAACTTAAATACTAAAACGCCTCTAGATATATTCGTTTCACAAAAGTTAATACATCTTATATTATGAAACGGAGGGAGTATATACTAACAACCCTTTTAGGCCGCGCTTGGTTCGTCATATTTTGGCCGTAAACTGAGGTATCTAGAGATGGTCCGGAAAATTTCCAGTATGGCTGAAAATACTGCTTGGATGACCGTTTTAATTTTCAAACATCTGCTAGGTTTGAGCCCACAACGTCCAGAAGTTTCTATGGACCACCCGACATACCGAGAAAATTCACTCTGGTTTATCAGTGCATAGCGACACATGACTAGAGGATAAAACAACTGGGTAAATTAACCTAAGATCCAACATGGCCTTATATTTTATACATTTACTCAAGAATAGTAAAACTACTAGAATACACAAATTATGCTTAATGTTTCAGACTGTACTTGCTTGGTTCATGGATTACCAGGCTACCTACAACCCTCCCTAATTCGTTGCTATTTGGACATTGACATAAAGGCAGAACCTAAAGAAATAAAGGAAAGTAGAGGAAGTAGAAAACAAGGGTTGCTAACCTGGCTAAAACAAATTATACCAAAGACAACTTTGTAAATCAAATACTAAAACGGTAGACAAGAGGTGAAGCAATCCAGTATTTTAGGGCCTCTTTCACTAGGTTTAAACATAGAAAAATATTCGATTGCATTGTCCCGTCCTATTGAATCCTATCGAACGGAATATAGATGCTTTGTTACACAACATAAAAACTGTAAGAATCTCTAATATAGCTGTGCCTACAGAAACTTTCGTATGTAATGCATATGAACCCTTTCAAGCTATCACATTATAAAAGTTTCTAAGGACCGCAATTGTTTTCACTTTCTTTGAGAGTCTGCTTCAAATCAAGCATACCCTTATTAATCGGCAACAAAGAGACTTTGGGTTAATGAGAAATCAGAAACTTTGGAAGAGTGACACAAACTTCTCCTGGTTACTAATTTTCTCACAATCCGAGATCAAAATATTAAACTAGTTAAATTGTTGATGATGCAACTTGTTTTTGTAACAATTTATTAAATCCTATCTACTTTGTTACTGTTGGAAAATGTTACTCTCATGATCAATGATCATCTGATGCCATCTATGGGTTCTAAGTCCGACATGAAGTAACCGTGCTATCTAAAGTCTATCATGTATATATAAAACCATCTGTTGTGTAAGTATTATTATTTGATGAACATTCAAAAGTTCGATCATGGGATATGGGCCTCGATAGTGCAATGAGGATTCCAAGATAAGAAGTATTAGTGTAGTAGTAGTCTTTGGACTCGTACATAAGGAAGATAGAGTTGTAGAAGGATTAGCCGAAGGGCAGAACTTCAGTGCGTGATTGTAGTATGTCACCTTGTCTCGTCCTCGCAGCATTGAGGAGTACCTACACACTGAAGTTCTGCCCTTCATACTAGGATAAGAAGGATTAGTGTAGTAGTAGAAATTACGCATCGAAGAATGCACGGACCACATTTCTTATGATGTTTCCATTGACATTGCCAACCATATATATGAGATACAATAAAATTAAAACGATGCCCATCTTGGATAGAATGTTGAAAAATCAGTAAGCCATCAATGATGATGAGAAACTACAGAAAAAGGGGGAACAAGGCGATGAATGCCCAATCACGACAAGTGGAGGTGGATCAGTGACGAAAATAGTATCATACGAAGCTACAATATTGGTAGTGACATGGGGGTGTAAACAAAAAGAGGTGAACGAGGAAGTGAAAATGGTGAAGCAAATTAAGCATATCAATATATAGCAGTCTACGAAGGTGCTGAAACAAGACATACAACTAGTATAGTGGCCATAGCAGGATCACTTTCCACAACCTATCTTGTTGTCACATCTTAAAGTGGTATAGACAAATACCAAAAACATGTGTTACCTTTTTTTTTGCACCGACAAGTTATCTTCAAGTCACAACAAATTTGAGTAAGTGGTGGGATTTATATAAGGGAGAGTTTGTTATGGTTCACGAGATTACATGACAATAGGAGGTTAAGAGATTACATGAGAAATGCGGTTTTCTTCATCTTCAAGTCCCGCTCGAATTTTGTGCCTCCATGGTAACAAAAAAGGTTTATGTTGCCGAGTTGTCTCGTGCTGCAAGAACAAATGATATCAGTTATATTGAATTTTATTTTATGTGGATGAGGACAAACAACAAGTATGATGAACTCAAGGTTGATCCCGGAGTACGTAGTATAGAAGGAACGAAGGCTGATCTCTTAGAAATGAAGTAACTTCTCAAGAAAATAGTGATTGTGTCTCTGTTGTCATTGCTTATTAAGCAAGCACATGAGTAATAGAAAGATTACATCCATATATGTTTTTATTCATTGACTAAAATTCCTAGTAGATGGAGTTGACTAAACTACCCATTATAAAAGGTGAAGCAAATAGGGCAATATATTGTGGCAATAAAATAGGACACCATTATATAGAGAAAACCATGGGCTACAAGAATAGAGGGGACACAATAAGTGGATATAGCAATCAGTTGGGATACAACTGAAACAAAATAGGATGGTTAAAGTTGTTATAGTACCTTTTCAAGGAGTCGGGAATTACCACTCTTTCCTACCACAGAAATGAAAACCGATGTGTATGATAATAACACAACAAGGAGGAAAAACCGCATTTTTTATGGAACACACTATTATCTTTTCTCCACAACGGACGTATGTGATCTCCAATTTAACCTAGGATATACTTTATAGAGTTAAACACCTGTGTGGTCTATCAAGTTACCACGCATGAGCTTATTGGTCATCTACTGGGAAAATGCAAATTACCGGTCATGAAGTTGTATGAATGTGCCCCGTTAGTCATTCTGTCACGTTTGCCGTTGATGTGGCCACATGTTTTTTCAAATACCTCATTATAATGTTATTTTCTCTAATTACTATGTCCTCCACTATCATATGGTTAGGCCGTAAAAATAGATGTAGGGCCCACCTATCAGCCTCTTCACCCCCCAACTCTCTCGTAGAGACATTCTATCAAATACCTCCCGTGCACGTATCATGGAAGCCACCCATCAATCGTCGTGGTTAGAGATGCGTAAGTCGGTTGCAAGCCAGCCACACAGCAGAAAGGCCGTCCTCCTCGCTAGTATGGTTCTGGTTCGGAGCGCTTGTTTGCCGCCATGACACGGTCAAGATCGACGAGATCAACGGTGGCCAGGAGCTCTACGCGCGCACGTATCCACTCGGGATGCACCGACAACATGTACCGCTTTTAAGCTTTGGTAAAATTATTGAGCTTTGTCAAAAACAATCATTCCAGAATCTTGTAGATCAACGTGGAGCTTTTCCTATCTATGGAGAGAACGAAGCACGATTAGTTACCTCTCGAGCCGTTCCTGCCTTCCTGAAATCGTATATGTGCAAAAGAGGAGCAACAATGCAGCATGGAGGCTTGGGAGAATTCAGCTGCCACACAAAGTTTAGCTTGTGGGGCAATTCTAACTTTGGTACTACTATCTAGTGACACAACTATTCCATAAAAGTGACGGGACTAGCGCGGACACGGCATGAGGGCTAACAAAGGTTGGTCTATGCAGTTTAATGAAAAAGAGACCTAGCAATTAGAAGAACTAAATTTTAAGAAAATATTTGCAAAAAAAAATAGATAGCCACATCAGGACGTGACAGAGTGACTAACGGGGCACAACCACACAACCTTGTGACCAATAGTTTGCATTTTCCCAGTTAGTGACCAATACGCTATAGATGACAACTTCATAGACCACTCAGGTGTTTAACTCTACTTTATATATAGACGATACACATATTGTGTGAAGTTTTGAATTGTCATTTATTAATTATCTGTCATTTGACAGCTCACGAATGTTCATTAATAGTGTATACATGCAGATATATTGTCCAAATATTTTTATATATAGATAATTAATACATTTGATGAGTAATTATGAAGTAAATAAATTTAAAGATATGTTCCATTAATACGTGATTTGTATTTCAATAATCCTCTCTACGCCTCTAGAGCGTAGTTGTTAGACAAAACTTTGGTTGATTAAACGTAAAAGATGTTCCTGTTGCCATTTTGAGAAAAAATGTTCGACGGCAGGGCTTAGATGAACGTTTATAAAAAATCGCCATGGGTGGTTCGACATGGCCATGGTGCACATCGACAAATAAGCGTGATAAGCAAAAGCGTAGCATACGATGGCTCTGCTCGCAAAAAGGGATACATAGTCGTTTACAAAAATATTTTGTGATATTTGTTACCAAATTCAGGTGTACCACATCGTATATACACATATATCTCTTCTATTTGCGCATTGTATTCCAGCCACTGAACTTGTTTTTATATTCACAGATGACTGCTTAGAGCAATGTGCCCCCCTTAGCGCAGACATCAAGCAGAGCGTTTTTTTTAACATGTGTGCCTAATATGGGGTCTTCGACATAAGACATGGAAGGCATCGTTCGGCATCTTGCTTACACGGTCAGCTGACCAATGTTGTTAGGGCATCTCCACCGGGTCTGTTTCTGTCCGTTTAGGTTAGTCAGCGGTTATTTTGGGCCACAGTCCGGCCTGTCCGGACAGCCGCGTTCAGCGACCCGACTCATCTGTCGTCTCCTCCCGCTGTCACCGCTTGACACCCCGGCGATGAGACGTTAATGGCAACGCGACGTCGGCTATCAGCGCCGGCGGCTTCCCGCGCGGCCGGCGTTTTCCGCCATTGTTGCTTTCCGTTTCCCGCGCGCCGGCGTTTCCCGCCATTGTTGCTTTCCATTTCCCGCGCGCCTTCCCTCCCGCGCGCGTCTCCCTGGCCGTTTCTCGCCCTCGCCGCGGTCTATAAAAGACGACCGCGCGGCGCGGCTAAGACAACAAGCCCAAACAAGAACCACCGCCGGAACACTAGCCTGCCATAGCAAGAACCACAACCATGCCTCGCCACAAGCTCGCCAACTGGACCAAGATCAGGGAGTTGGACCGCACCTGCTACCAGGAGGCCGATAACGACGCTGTCAACCTCCAAGCCATGCTCATGTCCCAGCGCATGGCCGACGCGGAGGTGGCGGCCTTCGAGGATGAAGGCCGTGTGGCCAGCGCGACGCTGGAGCAGGTGGTGGAGGTGGCCGCACTGGTGGCGGCCCAATGGGCGGTGCGCGAGGTTCACCACGTCGCTGCCAAGGAGGCGGTTGCCAAGGAGGCAGCATTAGCTGCCCTCCGCGAGATCTGCCACGAGACGGCCATGACAAAGCTCGAGGAGGTGGCCAAGGAGGCGACCAAGATCGTCGTCCGCGAGCTTCGCCACGCTGCCGCCACGCGCAGTGCGGTGGAAGCGGCGGAGCACGCCGTCGATGCAGCGTCAGAGGAGCTGCAAGTGGCTACGACCACCGGGGTGGCGAGCGCGTGGGCTCTCGTCGACAGGGAAGAGACGGAGGTGGAGGACGACGACGAGGAGGGGGATCAGGTGGTTGTAGAGGAGGGAGTGGAGGAGGTGGCGATCGCCGCCCCCCTGCAGATCACGCAGGCCCTGGGCTTTGGCCCCGACAGAGCTCCGGAGATGGTGGCACCCTTGGCAGCGCGGGCGGCAATGACGACGGAGCTGGATGATCAGGAGGCGATGGACCACTAGGCGGCCGATATGGAGAAGGCCCTGTCCAACTGGGCGGCGGCGGAGGACGCGAAGGTGGCCGGCAAGAAGGAGGCCCATAGCCGAGCGCGCGACCGTTACTACGATCACCTCTAGCAAGGGGCCATCTGGGCGGCGATTGACGAGGCCAGCGGCAGCAACAACGGTGGCCGCGGCAACGGCGGCGAGTAGCTGTAGGGACGGTCTCCTCTAGCAGCAGCAGCCCTCTTTCTTTAACTTTTGAATGTACCTTTTTGTAATGGGCAGGGCCAAATCTAATAAAAAACTAGTTTAATTGTTAATGCTTCACTTCCATATGGCCCCGAGCGGCCGACCGGCGGACACACGCCTGTGCTCTGCGCTGTCCGAGCCGACCTAGTGGTCACGTGAATTAGATGCACGGATGAGTCGAGCCGGACACGTCGGGACGGATGGGTCATGCCGCTGCGACGCCGCGCACGATGCGCCAGGACGGGTTGGGTCGATCCGGTGGAGATGCCCTTACGTAGGTCGATGCTTGCACAGCCAGCTCAGATGTGCGGAAATGTAGGCCATAGCCGTGTTGTTGCAACCATCAGATGTGTCCGCTAAAAACTGACTTACGGCGGCGCCCATAGCATAGCAGTAGCTATTTTTTACCTTTTATCATTGATGAACATGTAAGAATATTCTTACGCGTGATGATTCATTAACTGTTCTTGCTTTCTTCGACCCTGGTCTTTTTATTTCTATGCAATTAATGTTTTCATATTGACACTAATGGTTGATTCGTGATTATGCTTCTGTCTTTGTTCTTGTCTGTCTGTTCTACCAAGTTGTTTTTATTACGTTACGGTCTTCGGCGTTTGTAACAAATCATCATTTCCCTAACATGGAGTGCGAGTGAGCTTACAGTTTTCGGCATTTTCTTTTTATCGACTTCCTCTCTCTTGTACGTTTTCGATGGTGCAGTGTTTCATTCGCATAAACTTGTCACGAACTCACGATTGTCTGCCTGTTTAGGTTCGCACATCGGTTACCTCTTATCTACGCTTACCGAGTCCCTTTATGTGCATTATGTCCTTTGATGTTCGTCTGTTAGGTTAGTCCTTCAAACGTTACGATATGTGAGGAAGAACCAAAAAATAAAACAATGAAAAGGAAAAAGAAAAACATAATAGATGACAACCGAACAACACCATCAGTTTATAGCACGACGAAGACAGCTCGAAGAGTACATGACCAAGATCTTGTTAGATTATTAGGCATAATTTCTAAAATTAATTTTGATATATAAATCATGACTACACCAGCTATAAAAACGTGAAACTCTAACATACTAGATGTATTAATCAACGTAAACAGTAGCAGTGCATACACAAGAACAACCATGGTATGGCAACAGATCAGATCATAATATTCATACCGATCAGTTGTCGATGAAGTCACCGTTGGTGCAGAGATTGATGTAGCATGTCGAAGAAGACGTCGTAGAGACTCCGTGCACGCGGATGCTCTTGACGTCCAGGAAGACGCGCCGTGATAACAAATTTGAGCAGTCACACGGAGCGCTTCCTAAAAAACTTATTCGCCCTCGCTCGTATAGGATCACAAAGGCGAGTGGTTCTGTAGACCTGCTCTCCCATCCGCCGGTGCACGTCGACACGCGGGATGGAGTAGACTACGGTGGCGGTGCAAGCAGAGAGGAGGAAAATTCCTAGATTGGTTTTTGGTGTGTTCGTGGTGGAAGGCGCACGTGCGCTTATATAGAGTAGCTCGGGAAACCTGCACAGGGCACTTCATGGATCAAGCCCACGTTGCACACGTTCAGGTCGCTTACATTTAGCGCACGTTCGAGCGACCTGCAACCCGCAGCGCGCGCGCCTCGGGATGAGAGAAGCGGGGAATTTAGCGACGTCGTCGAATGAGGAGCGCGCGTGTAGCACTTCTGTTCTCACTCACTTACAAAGTGGTGAAATACTCCACCTTATAAGGTGGTGTAACTCTCCTCCAACTGTCAACACCCGGATTTTTAATCTCAGATGTCTGTTATGCCATACATCGCAATCTCAGGATTACCATTTTTGCAAGACATAACAGATTGGATATCACAATATATCATCCATTAAGGTCTTACACAAATAAAGGATCTCATGATCCAGTCTTAATACAAACAAACAGCAGAATAATAAGCATAGCGGTAGGCTCCATCTTCAGTATCACAGGCAATGCTGACGATGGAAGATGATCCTAGTTATCGTAGCCGTCCTGCTATCCTTCTTCCGGATAGTCCTCCTCATAGTCTGGCCACGAGAATAGCCAGGGACAAAGCCATGTATACTCTTTAAGTACTCGCAAACTATCACTAACAAGTAAGGTAGTTCTAGTAGGAAAGCTAAACTCTAAGTTTATTTACAAAGTTAAGTTTGAAACCTAAGCTGAGTTCAGAAACAAAGAAAGATAAAATAAAGTTCTAAATCACCTAAGTGAGAACTTAGTTTTCATAGTCACAACCATGTTGTGGTCAAGTCATGTCACAAATCATTTCATAAGTCATTTTGAAAACATCTGACGACGGAACAGTATGGCCACTCCAACTGTCCATGACCGCGGACGCGGCTATTCGAATAGTTTGACACTCTGCAGAGGTGGTACACTTTCACCACAAAATTCGATACATCCGTCAGGGATAACCCTGAATCATCATACTTAGTATGCGGATAATCAATCATAACCTTTCCTTTACACACCCTAGTATAAGCACCTCTCCTATGAGCTTGGCCTCCCAGCCATGGCCATCCGCCATCCTGGGCACTGCATAGGTGGATAACATCAAGAGGTAGCCTCAGCTCAAACTTCTCCCGCGAGGGAGCCAATACTAATGCATATAAACTTCCGGCTAAGCCTTACCCAATTAAAGTATTGTGGTTGTATGGTAAAATTGGAATGGTATCGCATCCGAACCCAACCATCCATTTTTATAAAAGGCTAAGGCTCATGCCTCAACATTTTCATCATCATAAACCATTTGTGTTTCTCAACACATGTCAAAACATTTCAATAGAATGACTCATCATTCCAAGGTTTTCATAAGCATTTTCACCAAGTATTCCCATCTAGAGTGATCAAGTTTTTGGTTTAGCTCTAACCACTAAGTTAAGAGTGTTCACTAAGGGGGGATGCTAATCTCAATCTCATGCCATAGAATAACATCTAGTATAGGCCAAGTTTTATACTCTTTATGATATCTATACTACTTTCTAAAATCTCACCAAGCATTAATAGAGGTAAACAAACTTCGATAAAGCAAAAGTAAAGCTTGTAAGTAAAACTTCAGATGGGTATAAATCAAGAGGTATAACCAAAGCATGCCTAATGCATCTTGCTTAGGTTATCTTGTATAATTCTAGCTTGCTAACAATAGATTGCCTTGATTGGTGCAGTGGTTGAAATTCTCCTCGTCTTCTTCGGGGTAGAACTACTCCTCCTCGTAAACTTGGTCGGTACTATCGTCTATAAATACATACGGGATACACAATCACCAAACAATACTTAACTAGTCTATTTAGCACACTAAGGCACACACTTGATGATCTAGTATCATCACATGCATCACAAGATTTAATGAACTAGTTTCATTTATTTTAATTGAGAAAAATAATTTCTACTCATTGAAATTAATTAAGATTTAATATTCTCCAATTAAAATATAGGATCATGTGGACATATATTATCACCACATATTCTAATACATGAGAATGTGATTTAAATGTTGGATCACCTTTTATAAAGTCTAAGATTAATATTTAAATGATTTAAAGTGACTAGAAATGCCTATATAGCATTATTTTGGTACTAGTACAAAGTCACTGCATGCAAACCTAAATATTATTACGTACTCAGATAGGTATTGTCAAATATGATTTTTTGAGAGTTGGAATCAACTCAAAAGCTATTCTGGTTGATTTTTGAAAAATGTTTGAATGTAGAAAAGTCTTTGTTTTGTTATTTTTGCTATATGTGATCTCTGGCTCTAATTTATTTAAATCCAATGGGCTTAGATAGAAATTTTAATTATCTTTCCAACAAAATTTGAGTCATGCATTTTGGTTAAGTGGATCTCTCTGAAATGATTTTTAAACTAGTGGACAGAATCTAGTTTAAGTCTAATTAAAAAAACATTCATTTGAATTTTAGGGCCAGCGCGGGAAACTAAACAGGCCGGCCCAGTGGCGCTCCACGGTGCAGATGGCAACTGACAAGGGGCTCCCGCATGTCAGCGGCACATAAAACCCGAAACGGTATGGGGCAATCTGGGCGCTACGATTAGAATAGGGATCAACGGCTGAGGAGCGTCGTCCCTAGCGAACAGGTCGCCGGCGAGAGCTAACACTAGTGGCTCGGAGGGGGTTTATTGGGGGCTTACCAGGGCTCCAGCTAATATGGCGATGGGGGCGATCGAACTGGTGGACGATGGCGGTCTCAGGCGTGGTCGTGGCGCCTCCTGGGGTGGTCGCAATCAGCGGGGCCCTTCTCCTCCCGTAGCGGCCAGCTCCGATGGAATTCCGGCCACTGCAAGCTCGAGCGGCTCTGGGAGAAGTGGGGAAGGCTCAATGGCGAGAGGGGAGGTGAGTGGTGTGCAGAATGAGGCTGGGGGTGGCCTCCTTATATAGGCTCGACGACGGGACAACACGGCATGGCCTGGCGACGGTGGCGACATGGCTACGGGCTGCTAGAGGCGTGGCTGTGAGCGGCGATCAATGCGCGGTCTCCTGGCGGTCCGCTATGGCGTAATGGCGCAACTAGGGGCGGTGGCAATTGGTCGGGCGCGGCTCGTGCTCTGAGCGGCAGAGGCGGCGTTCGACGCGGCGTGAGGTGGCTGCGGGTCAAACGACGGCGAGCGGAGATGTCTCGGGGTGTGCTGGGGTCAAGGCGAGGCGGCACGCGGGGGCTGTGATCGAGGGGCGGCGTGTGCTGCCTTGTTGGGCGCGGCGCACTGGCGCGTGCTCAGCATGGCACAGAGGCGGCGGGCGCGGTCGTGCCTCGGTGGTCCAGTGTCTGGCTGGGCTTGCGGAAAGGACAGGGCGCGACGATGTGGTCTGGCCTACCTCCTAGACACGGCGAGAGGGAGAGGGGCGGTCGGCTGGGAGCTGTCCATGCTCGACCGACGAGCATGGCGCTCAGGTGGCGCGACACTGCTGCAAACGGCTAAGGGTTAGCCCCTTGATGGCATGGTTGGCACCAGGAGGAGACAATGGGAGAGGATTTAGGCCTTAGTGGCATTGGATCTCTGCTATAAAACAGTAATAGTTAGGCAGTTAGTTCAGTGCTACTTAAAATTTTTAGAAGATTTTTGGTGGGTACTTTGATCTTATGCTTGGTAGACTATGGTTGCTTGGGATGGTTAAGTGGAGTTCATTTGATTGGTTTTTGAAAAGGTGGGATCTATGCATATGAAGTGGATTCAAATTTCAAATGCCACTTAAAATTAATGGTTAAATGTTTTTGTAAGATTTCAAAGTGGGCCTTGGTACATCTTTACTTGTACTAGCAAGGCGTGAAAAGAGCTGAGAATGTTTCTTTTTGAAAATTTACTTCTAGGAACACCTAAAGTGACCTAGTGGGTTAAAATGGCCAAAGTGACCATTTGGTCTTTTTATTCTTATTTGATTTCTTTAACTTTGGATTTTGTTTTTGAATGATCTAGATGATGTGGCATTCATCTTTGAATCATTTCACAACCATTAGAGCAAACAAACAAGGCAATTACACACAATTCTATATTAATGCACAAACACATGCATTCATAATTGTATTTAATACTAAAAGTTTTTGTTAACCCTAAATTGGATGATTTAAACTTGATTAAAGTTTTGGGATGTTACAAACCTTCCCCCCTTAAACAAAATCTCGTCCCGAGATTTAAGAAAAACTAGGAACTAAATAGATCTGGAAACCCAGTCTTAATGTAATCTTCTCGCTCCCAAGTGGCTTCTTCTTCGGTGTGGTTGCTCCATTGGATCTTGAGAAATTTGATACTCCGGGTCCTGGTGGTTCTGAAGGCTTCTTCTAAGATACGAATGGGCACTTCACGATATGTCAGATCCTTGTTGATATCAATGGCTCGGTGATCGATGTTCTTGAACACTTCGGTCTTCTCCGGCACTTCTAAGCATTTGTGAAGTAACGAGATATGGAACACATTATGGATGGCTGCCATATCTTCTGGTAGTTCCAGCTGATACGATACTTCTCCTCGATGATTCATAATCTTGAAGGGTCCGATATATCTAGGGGATAACTTTCCTTTTAGACTAAAATATGGCGTTCCCTTCAACGGCGAAACCTTGAGATACACAAAATCTCCAACATTGAAAGTCAGGTCTCTACGTCTCTTGTCAGCATAACTCTTTTGTCTGGATTGGGCGGTCTTGAGGTGCTCATGGACTTTGTGAACCTTCTCTTCGGCTTCTCATAGGATGTCGGGTCCGAAAATCTGACTCTCTCCTACTTGCGACCAATTCAAAGGGGTACGATACTTTCTTCCATATAAGAACTCAAATGGAGCCATTTACAAACTGGCTTGATAACTGTTGTTGTATGAGAATTCTGCGAAAGGCAGACAATCTTCCCATTTTGATCCATACTCTAACACACAATCTCTCAACATATCTTCTAAGATTTGGTTGGCTCTTTCAGTCTGCCCGTCGATCTGCGGGTGATAAGCTGTGCTGAAATTCAACTTGGTCCCTAATCCTTCTTGGACTTTCTGCCAAACTCTCGAGGTAAATTGGGTTCCTCGATCCGACACTATGGTCCTTGGGGTTCCATGTAGACTGACAATTTTAGAATGTACAACTCTGCTAGCTTCGAACTCTGGTAGGTTGTCTTGACAGGTATAAAATGGGCTACCTTGGACAGTCTATCAATGATGACCCAAATAGAGTCATTTCCCCTACTGGAAGTAGGCAAACCGGTGATAAAGTCCATTCCGACGGAATCCCATTTCCATTCCGGAATCTACAATGGTTGCAATAGTCCTGCGGGTCTCTGATGTTCCGCTTTGACTCTCTGACAGATATCATACTTGGCGATGTAGCTTTCGATTTCTCTCTTCATATTGTGCCACCAAAATTGCTCCTTCAAATCCTTATACATCTTTGTTCCTCCGGGGTGGATAGAATAAAGAGTATCATGAGCTTCTTGCATGATAACTTGCTTCAGCTCCGAATCTGCTGGCACACAGATACGTCCTTTGTACCACAGAACTCCTTCTTCGTCTTCGGTGAATCCAGGCACCTTTCCTGTACTAATACGACGCTTGATTCCGTCGATACTTGCATTTCCTTTCTAGACTTCCTTGATCTGACTGATCAAAGTGGGTTGAAGTTTAATGCTAGCTAAAAATCCTTTGCTAACTAGCACAGTTCTAAACTGCTCCAACTCTTCATGCAAACTTGTATGGGCTTCTTTAATCATGGTGTTTAACCTACACGGCAATCTGCTAAGAGCATCTGCAACCACATTGGCTTTGCCGGGGTGATAGTGAATGTCAAGTTCATAATCCTTGATTAACTCTATCCATCTCCTTTGCCTCATATTCATCTCCTTTTGAGTGAAAATATACTTCAAGCTCTTGTGATCTGAATAAATCTCATAGTGATTACTGATACATCCATTTTGCATCACTATTCTATGTCATAATTTACTGTTATTCATTGATATATTTCATATTGAGAGGTGATACTTATGTTTCTATTTTTGCATGGTTGATGACTTTTGGAGCATGGACCGCTGCAGTCAGGATTCTGATGGAAAAGGTGCTGTTTGGAGGCAAAATTCACGAAGATCAGAAAATCCAGGAAAATATACGGAAAATCCTATTTTTCCAGAAGACGAAGGAAGCCAGAAGGGGGGCTGGAGATGGGCCACAGGGGGCCTACACCACCCCCTGGCGCGGCCACCCTGGGTCGCGCCACCAGGTGTGTGGCCCCCTGGTCCACCCTGGCACTCCCCTCTAGCGTATATTATCCTCCTGAAACCTTAAGACTCGGGGAGCGACCATAGAAAGATTCCGCCACCTCTGCGGGGCAGAAAACACCGAGAGAGAAAGATCTCTCTGGCAGACAGATTTCTGCCGGGGGAATTCCTTCCCGGAGAGGGGAGATCGTCGCCATCAACACCACCATCTAGCTGGACTTCATCGGGATCATCATCACCACCATCATCACCATCAGCACCCTCATCACCATCTCCATATTGCTGTAACAATTGGGTTGAATCTTGCATTAGTTCATAGGGGAAACTTTCCTCGTGTTGATTACTCTTTGTAGTTGATGCTATTGAGTGAACCATTGAATTATTGTTTATGTTCAGATTGTTATACATCATTATTCCATCTCTGATCATGATCCATATGATGTCTTGCGAGGAGTTCGTTTTGTTCTTGAGGACATGGGAGAAGTCATGTTGTTAGTAGTGGAGTTGTGTTGAGAAAGATTCAATAGTTTGATATTTAAGTTGTGGTGTAATTCTTCTAGTGGTGTCATGTGAACGTCGACTACATGATACTTCACCTATATGGGCCTAGGGGAATGCATTGTGTATTTGACTACTAATCGTAGGGGTTGCCGGAGTGATAGAAACCTGAACCCCCGTTAGGAAACCATTGCACAAGGGATGTAAGGGTCTTAGAGTTTAAAGCTGTGGTTAGGTTTCTACCTTAATTACTTTCTTGTACTTACGGATGTTTGCAAGGGGTATAATCACAAGTATGTATTAGTCCTAGGAAGGTCGGTACATTGACACAAGTTCACCCACACATCACTTAGCAAGCTAAAGAAGATTAATCAACTATATGAAGCGAAAGCACTTGACAGTCTTCCCATGTGTCCTCGAGAACGTTTGGTCATCTTAAGTAATACAACTGGCTTGTCCTTTGTTGCATAAAGGATTGGGCCAATTGCTGCATTTATTCCTATTATCTTTTATTTACTCATACTTTATTTACTTGCATTATCAAAAACCCCTAAAAATTCGTTTGCTAAGTATTTGCAGAGAATTCCTGATCCATACCACTAGCCAGCACCTTTTGCTCCTCGTTGGGTTCGACACTCTTACTTATCGAAAATACTGCGATACACCCCCTATACTTGTGGGTCATCCAGACTATTTTCTGGCGCCGTTGCCGGGGAGTGAAGCGTTGTTGGAGAGTGGAACTGGTAAAGGAAACTTCTACTATGAGTATTGTTTACTTCTGTTAGTTGCTTTATTTTCGTTATGGATAATCTGCTGAGTTTCTTATTTGGCAATACTACTACCACTGCTAAGGTAGTAGATGAGCCACCGCCTGCTGACAATGATGCTTTCAAAATACCTACAAGAATTATTGATCGTGTTATGGATAACTACTATGTTGGGGATGGAACTGTCCATCTCGGTGATCATTTGCTCTTTATATACGAATTATGCGGGTTGTTCAAGTGTGCAGGTATTACTACAGATCAAGTTAAGAAGAAGTTATTCTTATTATCACTAAAAGGAAGAGCTGAGGTATGGTATAAGCTGCTGAAGAATGGTCAAGCTCTTGAATGGGAGGAAATAGTACCTCTCTTTTATTCAAAGTTTTATCCTCCTAGTGAGATTCATAAAGATCGGAATCAAATATACAACTTTTGGCCTCTTGATGGAGAGAGTACAGCTCAAGCTTGGGGGAGATTGAAGTTACTAATGCTCAAATGTCCCATTCATGAGCTCCCCAACAATATTATTATCAATAACTTTTATGCAAGGCTTTCTCTTCATGATAAGGATTTATTGGATGCTTCTTGTGCTGGATCATTCACTCGCATGGAAGAAGAAGCTAAATGGGATCTTCTGGACCGTATTCAAGATAATGCTGAAGCTTGGGAGAATGACAAATGTAGAAAGTCAGGTATAAATTATGATTATGAATGCATTGAATCTTTTATGGGAACTAATGACTTTCAAAACATTAGTAATGCTTATGGTCTTGATTTACAAGTTATTACAAATTGTTTTAAGGCTTTTGCTTCTCATATTGAAATTCCAAAAAGGGGATGGAACAAGTATCATGAACCTTATAAAGATATTTCTAAGAGTGTTCCTGCAAGAAATACTGAAGTTTATACTGCTAATCATGTTTTACCTGAACCTTACATTGAGAAAATGCCTTTCCCAGTTAAGATAAAGGAACATTCTATGATAGCTAGTATGTTTAATGAAAGTACGAATGAAGCTGTTGAACCCGATAAACAAATGGTTGATGAACCTATAATAGCAAATGTGAAAGACTTTGTTACTAAATATGAAGAAGAGGGACACCCTATCCTTTGTAAGGATACCTCTGATATTGTCTCGCAAAGTTGTGTTATGAGAGCTAGTATTCCTGTGTTTTCTGTTAGAATAAGTGATCATTGCTATGATGGTCCTTGTGATAGTTATATTGTTAAGTTTATGCATGATACTGAAAGTTACTATGAGAGAGGGAAAAGTGTTCTTATGTATCTCAATAATATCAAGTTTCCTCGTTTTATGCTGAAAGTTTTTATGTTGCACTTCTTTTGCCCTCCTATGCTAGCAGCCTCTGGTTTCAACAACTTGTTTGTTTACAAAATTCCTTTTCATAGGAAGTGGGTTAGACTTAAATGCATGTATTTTTTCTTCTTAATGCTCTCTTTCACTTCAATTCATATTCTTATGTGAGCATCATCAAAATTATCATGTCCATCTTAATGGCTATAAAGAAAGAGCTTTTTGGGAGACAACCCAATATATTTTTTGCTTTCAGTTTGTTTTTGTTTCTTTGAGTCTTGGAAGTTATTAATTCGGGAATAACCTCTCCTTATCCTTTTTGTTTGGTTTCTGTGTCAAGATCAACCTTTAATGAGAGAGAAGTAATATTTGGGGAAGTTGCTGTCCCGAAACAGATTTTTGTGCTTCACCGCAAAAATTCGTGAGAGATCTCTGTATGTCGGATTGAGCTGTAATGTTTTGTGCTTCTGCCCCAGGTTGTTATTTAACTTTAGTTAGTTTTGAACTTTTTGATTTGAGCAACAGAAGATTTTCGAAAAAATTGATCTTTACCTGCTGGTCTGTTTTGACAGATTTTGCCAGTCTTGCATTTGCTTCTTTAATCGATTTCCTTTTTGAATTCTTTTTGGGTTTTCGGAAGAAGTTGCTACAGTAGCTTATCTTTTGATGGTTTTCAGTTGAAGTTGGACTCAAAAGGTTTTATCACTTCATATACACTAATAAAGCTAATGAGAACTGTGTGGAGTTTTGTGTGAAAGAAATTTCCAGGTAGTGGAGATAATGGTGTAATAAGGAAGAGAAGAGGTTTATGACTCAAGTAATAAGTGTATGAAGATGAAGGTATCGATGATATTCAACTGATGACTCCGGAAGAATCTACTAAATACCAAATTCAGAGAACTGCAGAGTCCATTTTCGAAGAGGTAACAGTTCTGGTAAGAAAAGTTCCGCGAAAATACTATCCAACTATATTTTTGCAGTTTCCAGTCAATATGGGAAGCTACGAAGCGAAAGAGGGACGGAAGCGGAGCCAGGGTGGCTCACACCACCCTGTGGCGCGGGCCCACCCCTGGCCGCGCCACCAGGTGGTGTGGCCACTCCGGACTCCGCCTCCGACTCGTTTTCTCCCAGTACCTTCCTTTTGTTGTGAAACTTCGTAATATATAATCCCCCGGAGCCCCCGAGGTTCGTATATCGTGTTTTCGTCGTGTTTTTGTTTCGATCTGTTTCTGCCAGGACATACTCTTTGAAAGTTTAGAAGCACAATGGTGTCCGCCAAGGATAAAGGGAACGAGCCTATGGAGGAAGATCTCCAAGACCCCGGTCAGGAGGAGGAGATGAAGAGTGAAGATGAAGAGGAGCAAGGCCAACATCCGCACACCGGCACTACCATTGCAAGCATTGGAGTGGTGACAAAACCTGCCAGGGTTAGAAGGACTGCACGGATGCAGACTGGGGGGAAAACTCCTCGTCACTGCTTGGCTCCACGGTCACTTCCTCCACGCAGCAAGAATCCTTTCCATACCCTTATCCATGAGCATCAATACCAGAATATGCCCAAGGAGAAATTACCCTCCAATTGGGATTTGCCTCGTTCTAGCCATGCAGGAAAAGAAGACTTCAAGGAGGAAGAGTGGGGAAAGAATAGCAAGAGCTAGAATTCTCAACCCGACATGATCATGAGCCGCATTGAGCAAAAATCGTAGCTTATTCGCAATCTCACCTTCGAGATTGAGGACTTGGGGAAACTGATCAAAGAGCTCATCAAGAGGATATCACCACCACCGAAGGAGTAATTCGTCATCAGGTTTGGCATCCCCTTGGTTTGTTCCAAGCTTGGGGGAGTGCCGCGGTATCACATCACTATCTTCTATCTTTTTACCTTATTAGTAGAGTCATATCATGAATAGAGAAGTTATCATGTAGGATATATTGCATTATGGAAGTGTCCCCTCTCTCCTTGGATATGTATCCCTTGGTGTGAGTTGTCGTTATGGAATATTAATGAGAAGTTCTATCATTTACTCTTTTTCTTAGCTTATATTAGTTTTCAATTCATGGTTATATGATTGATCTTGTTGTTAGTATTGGTATCACTTTGGGATCATTGAGTTAATTTAGTTGGTTTTGGCAAACCTGGCTCGGTCAGTAGCAACACTATTTTTGAGAGTTGAATGAAAAGATAAAAGTACTCTAAAGAAATATTATTTCATCGTCATTCTTTCTTGGTTTGCTCATAAGTCTAGTATTCTCTTGTTAAGATCTTTTGTGCTTCCAAGGAAGATTGCATGTTTGTTTTTATCACTTGTATGTTTGTTTGTTTCCTTCAATTCTTATACTTGCTACCCAACCTTGCTAGCCAAAAACCTGTACGGAGAGGGAATTCTTCTCGTGCATCCACCTCCGTAATCCAAAACCCATGCCATTTGTGTCCACCATACCTACCTATTAGCATTATTGCTATTCCAAGTAAATTCTTGTTTTATCTACCTCCCAAATTAAACTTGTTATGTGAAAATTAGTGATTAAATCTCTCACGAACTTGACGGCACACTTTACTTTCTTGCACTTAATAAACTTGAACCATTGTGCCCATCTATGTTGCGTATATGCTTGCGCTTTATGAGTTGAAGTTAGCAGAACCATGTATCATGGGGAACGCTTTCAACACTTCCATGGTACTTTGTACCTATTTGATATCATGATTCTTTTGCCTATGGATCCTGGCGGTGTGAAATAAAAGGGGAACTTGTAAGATCATGCAGTTTATATGTGTGTTAGAGAAACACCTGGGCCGCTAGCCTAAGCCATGCCTAATCATGGTGGAAACTTGCAGCATAACTATAGTGAGCATTCTATGAAGCATCCTCAATAAAAACCTATGCAAATAGCAAATAAAAAGATTGTGGAGATGGTCATTGTCTGCTTGCCTTGTCATTTTGATTATGGGATAGCTCCTGTATCATGTGCAAGGGGTACCCCGTTGGCGGTTTTGTATGATACATATGTATTTACAATGACAAGAGCTTACTTGTGACTGAAGTTGAGTAGCATGAGGTTCGGTACTCGTAAGTAAGGGGCATGAGATTTCAACTTATAACTTGTCAAACATATCCTCTTAGTTGTGTCACTTTAACCTTAACCACCTAAATATGCCTATGATAGGGGCAATGAGAGCTGAAAGTTAATAAGTATCATAATTTTCCAGAGCTCTTTATGAGACTTGCAATCCCTGCTTCCCTCTGCGAAGGGCCTTTCTTTTACTTTTTAGTTGAGTCACTAAACCTATTCCCTTCTATCTCAGCAAGTATTTTGAGTTGTTGTGTTTCATTCATTCATATGATGATTTATTCAATCTTGTTTCTTATGTTCCTTGTTTTGCACATTGCTCTTATCTTGGTGATTACTACTTTGAAAGCTATCATTGAAAATTAGTTATTTGTGAACTCCAGCAAATTATCAACTATTCTTCGACCAAGAGCTAAGTTTGCCATTACCAATTATGATTCACTTTATGTATCTTTATTGTGTTTCCTTTACTTATTGCAAGTTAAGTTATATAATAATGAGTTGTCTTCTATTATGATCTATGTATTGATGAATGTGATGCTTCTTGTCCATATTCTTTTTATCGACTCTTCACTCCATAAACTTGAGGCCATGTTTGTTGAGTTTAGTTTCGCTTGGGGACAAGCGAAGTCTAAGCTTGGGGGGAGTTGATACGTCCATTTTGCATCACTATTCTATGTCATAATTTACTGTTATTCATTGATATATTTCATATTGAGAGGTGATACTTATGTTATTTCGTCTGTTTTTGCATGGTTGATGACTTTTGGAGCATGGACCGCTGCAGTTAGGATTCTAATGGAAAAGGTGATGTTTGGAGGCAAAATTTGCGAAGATCAGAAAATCTGGGAAAATATATAGAAAATCCTATTTTTCCAGAAGACGAAGGAAGCCAGAAGGGGGCTAGAGATGGCCACAAGGGGGCCCACACCACCCCCTGGTGTGGGCCACCCTGGTCCACCCCTGGCACTCCCCTCTGGCGTATATTATCCTCCCAAAACCCTAAGACTCGGGGAGCGACCACAAAAAGATTGCGCCGCCTCTGCGGGGCGGAAAACACCGAGAGAGAAAGATCTCTCCGGTAGACAGATTTCTGCCAGGGGAATTCCTTCCTGGAGAGGGGAGATCGTCGCCATCAACACCACCATCAAGCTGGACTTCAGCGGGATCATCATCATCATCATCATCACCACCATCATCACCATCAGCACCCTCATCACCATCTCCATATTGCTGTATCAATTGGGTTGAATCTTTCATTAGTTCATAGGGGAAACTTTCCTCGTGTTGATTACTCTTTGTAGTTGATGCTATTGAGTGAACCATTGAATTATTGTTTATGTTCAGATTGTTATACATCATTATTCCATCTCTGATCATGATCCATATGATGTCTTGTGAGTAGTTCGTTTTGTTCTTGAGGACATGGAAGAAGTCATGTTGTTAGTAGTGGAGTTGTGTTGAGGAAGATTCAATAGTTTGATATTTAAGTTGTGGTGTACTTCTTCTAGTCATGTCATGTGAACATCGACTACGTGACACTTCACCTATATGGGCCTAGGGGAATGCATTGTGTATTTGGCTACTAATCGTAGGGGTTGCCGGAGTGACAGAAACCTGAACCCCTGTTAGGAAACCATTGCACAAGGGACGTAAGGGTCTTAGAGTTTAAAGTTGTGGTTAGGTTTCTACCTTAATTACTTTCTTGTACTTACGGATGTTTGCAAGGGGTATAATCACAAGTATGTATTAGTCCTAGGAAGGTATGTACATTAGCACAGGTTCACCCACACAACACTTAGGAAGCTAAAGAAGATTAATCAACTATATGAAGCGAAAGCATTTGACAGTTTTCCCATGTGTCCCCGAGAACGTTTGGTCATCTTAAGTAATACAACCGACTTGTCCTTTGCTGCATAAAGGATTGGGCCACTTGCTGCATTTATTTCTATTGTCTTTTATTTACTCATACTTTATTTACTTGTTGTGGGCTCCCTGGATTAGTCATCCGAGAAATCCCTGTTATGCATACATACACGTTCCCATGATCAGTGAGCCGTGGAACAGAACCGACAGGTGCCATTACAACATCCGAAACATAACGAATTATAAGACCTACATAAATGCCATCATGGCTACAACATGTTTAGCAGCGGAGCAATCTCATGCGCAGAGCCCAATCGTGCCTCAACCTACAGGCAGCTGACTAGCAAGACGGCCTAGCTCGCTGGACGTCACCTGAATCTTCCGAAGTCGAACCTCTGAAAGTCTGGCCAAGTAAATAGCCAGGGACAAAGCCGTGAGTACATTGAATATACTCGCAAACCACCAAGATAAGTGAAACAAGGAAATGCAATTCTGGCTGTGGCGAGATAGCTCTATCTGGGGTTGCTTTTGAAAAGCCTAAACTAACTTTTGAAGTTATGGCATCTCCATATCTTTGTTGAAAAAGAGTTTTGAAAACATGCTTCTGTTTTAATAAATCAAGAGATCTCCATATCTTTGTTGAAAAAGAGTTCTAGAAATAGTTTTGTAGGTAAAACCCTCTTTAAACATCTTCGACCCCACAGGTCAAAACAAAGCTTTCGAACTCGGGTTCCCCCAGAACCTTCGTCCTCTTTGTCCTTGTTTCCCAAACAAGCACAGTTTGGGTACTCCTAGCTAACACATTTACAACCGTCCTTGACCGTGGACACGGCTATTCGAATAGGTTATACTCTGCAGAGTTTGCGCACTTTCCCCACAAGAATCAATACATTCGCCAGGATACAACCACGGCCCACTGACACTATAGATGGGGGTCCGGATAATCAAACCTAACCTTTCGCTTGTCTACCCTAGCAAAGGCATGCTTTTTCCTCTTGGGTTTTTTCTCCCCGGCAACGAGTATGTGGCCCCCAGCCATAGTCCTGCCTTCCGTACATGTGCATACCCAAGCCGCAACTTGGCTTATACCTTAAATCTGGTGACTCCACTTCCTTCCGTACTCCAAGTCATACCGTACGCGGGAGACCCAATTGTTGCACCGGCCTCCTGCCAGTTCAGGCTCACTCTTGCCTAAGCAAGCGATAGGCTTCAGATCCGTGATCTGGTGGCGCCTGCCCGTACTTCTAGGGATCTCTCCCTATAAGCATGGTAGAAGCTGCCTCGGCTAATGCGGACAAACTACGAGCTAAGCCCCAGTACCTGGGGTAATGTGGTTGCGCGGATAAAAATTGTTCCGGTAAAGGCGTAGAACATCCCATCACATTATTACTTCTCATCATCACCACTTCTTTAGTTAAAACATCCGTCGGGAAGGATCCCTCTTCCAAGAGTTTTACAAAACAATTTTTGAAACATTTGTAGTGGGATAAATCCCAAAACAGTTTATTTTCTCAAAAACCAGGGTTTCCCAACGAGGTAGGATGCTAACCATCATACTCTCGATCTAAAGGGGGATAAGATGGTAGGTACATCGGGGTGGTGCCTTGATGGGCACAAAGTCATAACTTGAAGGAGCCAAGTTACCATCGCAGTATTTGTAAAACGAAACATGCGGTAGATTATGCAATTTATAAAGAAGATATAAAACAGGTAAAAGAGAATAGGACATATATCAGAGTTCAGGAATGGTGGCTTGCCTGTGGTCGGCAATAAGTCCCTGGACTTCTTTAGATAACCAGAATACCCAATAAACAATTAATAAGAATTCCCTTCCTTCTTGTCGTAAGACACTCACTGACATGGGTATGCCCAATAGGCACTCGACTACAACCTACCTGGTGCGGCTCAACGGAAGGCGCACTCGACGACCTGCACAGGTCCATGACGCCCATGACGGTTCGACTGATATGAAGCCCATATGGACACCGACTCCCAACGTACAAGACAAGGAAAGCTCAAGACTAGAGTTCTAATCTGACTTGTAACCAACTCGTATTGGTACCTGAGACCTAGCCTCCTCATATATAAAGGCTAGGAGGGTCCAACGAGAAGGCATCCTCTCTCCCAATAGATAGATCTACGATCTCCCACACTACGACATAATCTCTCAATCGCGACTCCCACAATAGATCTAGACACCACAATAGACAATAGACAGATCTACGATCTCCCATATGCCAGATATAATCTGCGCATACACTGCCATCGGCGACATTGTAATCCTTCGGATCATCATCAATCAAGAGCAAACAAGCATGAGTAGGGTCCTCTAAGAGGCCTGAACCTGGGTAAACCTTGCGTCCCTGTGTGCTTGTTTACTAGCCGTACCGAGATCTCCAACGCTTCTCAATTCCTCGAACCTAAGTCCATAACAATAGGCATTGATGAGTTAAACCCTCGTCAATTGGCACCGTCTGTGGAAATCGGGAGCACTGATGTTGCGATCTTGACGGCCCCATCACCGGCAATCTTTGACTCAACAATCTATGTGGATCAGATCTAAATTTGGCTCCCTTATAGTCAATGACGTCCTGATCACATACAATTAATTCATCAGCGATGGCACACTCAACTTGTTCGCCGTTAGATCCGCCACGGTACGTCTCGTCTTCTCGGCAAGAGAAAACAAAAAAGTCAAGCGACAAGGACACACGATCAGCCGTCGAGTTGGAACCGGCGCGTACAAGCAATGGTGTTGTCCGCATCCGATACTACCCGGATAGCGTGCGGCAATCGAAGTAAAGAAGAAGAAAAAAAGAGACCTCAGAAGCGGCCGTGGGGTTAGCGCCTAGTGGTGCATGTCTTTTACTCAGATCAAATCAAACAAGCAATACTCCACGTGAAGATTAAGTTACGGGCTCTAGGCTAGTACCTGCATACAATCGGCCTGAAGTGATTAATCGCATGCAAAAAAAAAACATTTATCAAAGGACCTACGGCTGTGAAGTACAACCTACATGAATCGGATCAAAGGCACCAGACCTTGTCTCATACGATGGAAAAAATCAATCAGATCTACATGCACTCACGGGACGAGAATCGAACGGCGACAAGATGAAGACATCAACGCCTCGCGGATTGGCGAGTCCACGTTCGTACTCGGGATGCCCTTTTTCCATCTAGATTAATCAAGCTAACGTAGGACTCCGACGACTCCAACGTGGGACTCCGTACCCACCACACTACTCGCCACTACATCGACTACGTCTGCAGTGTGACTCCACTGTCGACGCCGTCACGACTCACCATCGCATCGACTCCATCCAACAAAAATTCCAAGGCTCTATGTTCGAGGGGCCGCAACAACCCGTCGCTGCGTCGACACGTGTTCGCCGGTGACCCGCCGCTCCATCGACTCCGCGCGTAGCAACTCTAAATCCACGCCACTCGCCACCGTGTCGACTCCTTCCATCGGCGACCCGATGGCCGCATCGACTCCTTCCGCCACGCGAATCCATCAAACTGGACCACATGTCTGTGGCATCGACTCCGCCATCACATCCGCTCGGGGGCTGTGGTGACCATCATTGGCAGCAGCGACCCGACATGGTCTTCGGATGCGGCAACCCGCCATGATCGCGACCCGCCATCCTTTTCGGATCCAACGACCCGTTGAGTCTTCAACTCAGGTTGCCCGCTAAGTGTTCGTCTACGGTGACCTGCTATGGTCTTTGATTGCGGAGACCCGTTGCTGTCATCGGCTATGGCAAGTCGCTACCGCCATCGACATCAGCGGCCCGTTGCCGTTTTCAGCTCTAGCGACTCGGGATCCCTCCTCCACGGTGACCCGTCACATCCTTCGATTCCGGTGACCTTCTGCAGTCTTCGGATGAGGCGACCCGATGCGGTTTTCGACTGATGTAGCCTGTTACAGTCTCCGGATGCGGCAACTCATCATCGCCACGCGACCTCAATCCACCGCGTCGACCATGTCCGTCGCGTGACCCGCTGCTACGTAAACTACATGACCGCTACACAACTCTCGAACGCCACATTGACTACTCATCCGGTGTCAAACTCGCGCCCTGCTGCATTCTTCGACTCCAGCGATTCGCTACGATCTTCGGCTCCAACGACTCGGGGGCTCGGGGGCTCCCTCCGCTTCGGCGACCTGCCGCGGTCTTCAACTTCAACGACCAGCTGTGGTCTTCATATCGGGTGGCTTGGAGGCTCCCTCGACTCCCGCGACCACGAGCCGCTACAATCTTCGACTCCCGCGACCCGCCGATCGCATCGGATCTTGCGACTCGTTTATCACGGCAACTATCAATAAAGCTAAGTTTCTCTCTACTAAGAGCTGATTTCTTTTTAACTCGCACTCGAAACACTCGGGGGCTGCGCCCTCTTCGAGTAACCTAATGTGCCATCGACTCCACGCACTCGAGCACCTCATACGCGACAGCCCGAGTAGCTGATTCTGCCTGATCGTCGAATCCTTGAACTCCGAGTACCTCGGCAAGGTACTGAGACTAAGGGTAATCAGGCAAACGAAAAGGCCTAGCATGCAGTGCAAAAGTGTCGACTCGATTGGCACCAGAATCTTACTTTACAATCCACCATGCAACTATTCTTTACAAGATACAAGTACTTCACAATTCCTTAATGTTTTATGCAGCTTGCAAGGATGTCGACTATGTCGACCTATTATATTGGGTCCTCCAATAGGAGTCGACAAAACAACTGGCTATGACATACACTCAAGACCCGAGTCGAGTCCCTCCTTGAATGGTTGCATCGCTTGATGCTACACTCATGCGATGTTGGCCGCGCACCCGATAGAAGCGACTTCGTCCACTCCATCTGCATCGTCGACTCACCCGGCTAATCGCCACATGAATTTGACTACATCGGCGACTCTTGGCTCCTTATGCGTGAGACACTGACTCGATGCACTTCCGGATCAGTGGTTTCTCCTCGCATGATTTTCGACTGCATCTACAAGATATAATACTCGAGTCTCTACCCGAGTCTACGGCACCGCCAAACACTCGGGGGCTACTCCAAACTAGAGCATTGAATGTGCATATACAAGATCTTCGAGTGGCACACTCTAAATCCTCACTCAAATCCACGATTCGACTAAGGACTCGGGGGCTACTCCCATAGGGAGCGCTGGCCGTGCACCCGAAGAAATTTGTGAAGATATCCAAGCGTTATGAAAACCCTTCACTCGAATCTATGATTCGATTGTGGGCTTCAGGTTACTCCCATAGGGAGCGCTGAAAGCATATTCGACTGAAACAAGGAAAAGACGACAGCAGTCGCAAAATACTTATAGTACCCACTCGAGTCTACGACTCGAATAGGCACTCGGGGGCTACTCCCATAGGGAGCGCTGGCCGCGCACCCTATGATTATTTTTTCTTGTACATCGTACTGTGTGTCGATAACATCCAAACTCGAATGTTATGGTGACTCCGCCACGTATTTCCCCTACAAAGAGATTACGTCTCCTGGGCCACCCGAATCATCTCCGCGATGACAAAATTCGGATGCTGCGCTTACAGCGTGAAGATAAGACCTGAATAAGGCCTGGCAACGCATCTGCTACGCTCTACCAGAAATAATCCGTACCTACAGGTACGATGAATAAGCCTTGACGGACGCGTCGAGTGCTCACATTTACACACTGGAATCCGACTCATGTAAGACCTCCGCGGCCTGAGTCGAATTACGCCAGCAATTTCCGGATTCGAGTCCGGGGACTCGAGTTTGAGTAGGTGGCGTTGTTTTTTCCCTAGAGCAATTAACTGGTCTCGATCCATCGAGCACACCAAGCACGTTTACCATCATCCCTATGAACTACTACAAATTCGACTGACTCGATGTACTTCCGGGTGAAGTGCTTCGCACTCGACACAATTGTCGACTCCGACATCCTAATGCAAATATCAAGACTTCTGAGTCTCCATCCGAATCTACGATTCACATGGACACTCGGGAGCTACTGACATGGGTATGCCCAATAGGCACTCGACTACAGCCTACCCGGTGCGGCTCAACGAAAGGCGCACTCGACGCCCTGCGCAGGTCCATGACGCCCATGACGGTTCGACTGATATGAAGCCCATATGGACACCGACTCCCAATGTACAAGACAAGGAAAGTCAAGACTAGAGTTCTAATCTAACTTGTAACCAACTCGTATTGGTACCTAAGACCTAGCCTCCTCATATATAAAGGCTAGGAGGGTCCAACGAGAAGGCATCCTCTCCCCCAATAGATAGATCTACGATCTCCACACTACGACATAATCTCTCAATCCCGACTCTCACAATAGATCTAGACACCACAATAGACAATAGACAGATCTACAATCTCCCATATGCCAGATATAATCTGCGCATACACTGCCATCGGCGACATTGTAATCCTTCGGATCATCATCAATCAAGAGCAGACAAGCAGGAGTAGGGTCCTCTACGAGGCCTGAACCTGGGTAAACCTTGCGTCCCTGTGTGCTTGTTTGCTAGCCATACCGAGATCTCCAGCGCTTCTCAATTCCTCGAACCTAAGTCCATAACAATGGGCATTGATTAGTTAAACCCTCGTCACTCACACTATCGTCGTCATCAGGTAAACATGCAAGCAGACAATACCACAATCAATACAGGGAATACAAGCATCACACCATACAGCAAGTAAACATACTGAACACTACTGAACTTAGGAGGTTTTGGAGAAGTGGGGTACTATGGGTGGGATTTACTAGATTGCCATTGTAGTGTTTTCTCTTGGAAGATAGTGGTCAAGGCTAGATATAATGCATTTGGATTAGGGTTTTGAGGTCAGTGGGCTACCAATGTGCAAAAGTGATATCCTCAGATAGGTTTTGTCAAATCAACTCCCACACAAGTGGTTTCACTTGATTATCAATTTTCTAGATTTAATTATGATTTCTATAGTTGGATAAACTCTAGTTTAAGGGAATAATTCACCAGAAGAGTTCTGGAGCTCCAAAAATTATTCCCTTGGGTGTTCAGGTAGTGTTTGAGGCACTGAAACATCTAGAGTTGGAATCAAGTCAAAATATTTACCATAATGCCCTCAGGAAATTCCCAAAGGTAGTTCTGTATAGTTTTTCCCTTTTTCACCAGATTAATTCTATAGAAGATATTGAGTTGTTTCCAAGTACATATGGTAGGCATATGGAATACCTTTCTGTAGAAATTGGATTCATCCTTTTTGGGGTTGCCAAACTCCTGGAGTGATTTATTTAGTGAAAATACCCGTTATAGAAGTATTTAAATCACTAAAAAGCAAACAGAGCTCAATAAGTTCTGGGCTGCTAGGATTTGGTAGGTACTGGTTCTAGGAGGTACTGGGAGTTGGAATCAGGTCAAGACCACATTTGGTTTGACCTGGGGAATTTATCTAGGACAGAAAGTTGCTATTTTTGTTATTTTTGCTAAAAGCAGCAGACTGTTCACCTTGGCATGAGACCTGTGCTGGAAAAGAGGCATTTCAGATACCTCTCAGTAGGGATTTGTTTCAACTCAAATGAGTAAGGCTAGCTCACAGAGGAATTAAATTATTGTAAAGTATACTTGGTAGCAGAATAATTACCAGCAATTAATAAAGAGTATTTTGAACTTGGGGTTGCCTCTGCATGTTTGAGAAAACATCAGTTAACAACTAGAAATTTGAATCTCTTCATTTGGAGTTCATATACAATTTCAAAAGGATTTAAATCTACTGGTAATTCTCTGGATCTGAAAACAAAGGAAAAAGGAACTGTGTAGCTGGGCTGGATCTGAATGAGAAATGGGCCGCAGGGGGAGAAATTGGCCCACGGTGGCGACGCGGCGCGCGGGAGCCTGAGGCTTGAACCTGCTAGGCGGGGCCCAGTGGTCAACGGTGGAGGGCGCCAAAGCGGTATCGGCCAGATCTGGCCGTCCTCTTAAGTGGCGATGGACGACCCACGATCGTCGTCCACATCACGACGGCGCCGGCGAGCGGGAACCCTAGCAAAGGATGGCGCTGGGCGGGGAGCTCACCTAAGGGCTCGAGGAGGGTCGGGGAGGCTACAGGGCGACGCGATCGACGGTGGTGAGCAGATCGGTGGGCAGCACGGCGGTGGAGGTCCACTAGAGGCAGCTCGCGCGATGGCGGCCAAGAGCGACCTCGTCGGAGCTCGTTGGCGGGGATGGAGGAGTAGGTCCTGGGACAAAACAAGAGTACTGTCAGGTAGATGAGGAGGAGGGGATCACATGAGCTGACATGCAGAGGAAATGGAGTAGAGGGGAGAGAGCCTTGCTCAATTTTCTTGAGAGGGCCAAAGCTACTCCTTCTCCTTCCTTCGGACAGCACAATGCAAAGGAGAGGAAGGGAGTGCTGGGGGAGGTAAGTGGGGGGGGGGTGTGAGGGGGCAAATGAGGGCGGGGGCGAGCTGGGGAAGGCCTCTGGCCATATATACTAGGAAGGAGTGGTAGACGTAGTAGATTACCAAATTGGGCATGGTGGAGAGGGAGGGCTGGCCAAGGATTGGTCCAGGGTTCGGTGGAGAGGGGTAGTAGTGGTATTTGGTCGTGCTGGACCAGGAGGGAGGGGGTGGCATCAGTGGTAATTAATGTAAGTAGATCCTTGTAAGATTGTGTTGCCACTCTCTCTCTTACTACTAGTACAAGGACAAAGTGGGGATTTGTTGGGGTGGAGCTATAGTGGTGGTTGACCAGTGGTGTGTCCTGGTGCTGAGGAGGTGCATTGGACAAGTTTTGATGAAATTTGGAAATGGTTAGACTAATGGTTTGTTTAGTTGTCAAAATTGATCCAATTGATGGTTGTGAAGGAACTCCAAAATTTTGCATTGGACCAGAGGAGTAAATGGTACTGGTGAGTAGATTAGGTAAATGTAGACTCCTAGGATTTATTAGAGATTTTTCAGAGGAGTTTTAGTCCTCCTAAATCCCATTATTCAAAAAGGGCAGAAGTGGTTTTTAGAAGATTATTTGATATTTTTACATTGGACAAGGTTGGTGTCAGGTTTGAGAGGGTCCCAAATGTGAATACACACTTAGGAGAATTTTCCCATGATTTATTGAGGCATAAAAGCATTTAAAACAATTATTATTCCAATTCAGCCATTTAAGAAAATGGGCAAAAAGAAATAATGAAGCTTCTCAAAAATATTTATTTCTGAGGTGGAAAGATGGGGTAGGATATATGGAACTCACATGAGTCAAAATTTGGAGAAGGGTTTTGGCAAAAACCAAACTTTCCTTTATGGAGGGAGTTTTGGAGATTTTGACTATTAAAAGAATTAAATAGTTTTGGGGCCATTATAATTATGGATAATTATTGATAAATCTTGAGGGTCAATGTAGATGATATAGAAAAGGTGTAGAAAGCAGTTGCAACCTTGCGGAATGAAATTCCAACTTGAAAAGGATAGAAAACAAGGAGTTGGTGATCTAAGGTGGTGTTATTTTTATGTCACCAAAACATGCTTGCATCTTGGAGCTCAGAGCTCACCTTGGTGCTAGGGATAGATGGGCAGGTAGACCAAGTCATATAGATGAACATGAAAGAACGAGTTTGAATTAAAAGCATTTGAGGTGATCTAGTAGTGATGGCAAACTTTGTTAAAATTAAGGTTGCCATGCAAAATGAGTCATGATGCCTTATAAACCAAGTGGGTTTAAGCAGCACAGAGATCCAATTGGAACAAGTGAAGTAGGTTTTGATAGACATCAATGAGTAGATCACAACCATGCAGAGAGTTGGTCCATAGGAGGCTGTAATGAGGGGGTGAGCTTCTACCAAGGTAGGCATGATGTCTAGTTTTGCAGGAAATGTTATTTTCTTGTCTGCAAAATCATCATGGACAAGTGGGTTGGAGGGGGATCTAACCAGGGACAATTGTGGGCCTTGGTAGTCCTTAGGATGGTTAACAAGAGGGTTCACATTTCCAAAATGCACATGGTTTGAGAAAAGGAGGCATTGAAATAGGTGATGTTAAAACTGTTTCCAGACTTAGTCAAATTTGACAGTTTTGAGGATTTTGACTAGAGTATGAGAAGGAATGATCTTGGAGGAGTTGCAAGGTATCAGAGCATTCGCAAGTGGTTGATATGAAAGTGTAGAGTGAGTAGAAGAGATCCATGCTTGGTATTAGTCTTCATGGACTTGGAAACATCTAGAATGGAGATCCTCAGAATAGATCTGGTTAAGGGTTTTAGATGATCCCCTAGTGGCTAGGGATCACATCTAGATTTGTATTCTTGATTAGGGACTGATGATTTGGAAACATCTTGATCCTAGTGATGAGCTCCTAGAGTAGCTCATACTATTCCTAAGCAAACAAGTCAATCAGCAGATCAATGCAACTCATCAGACAGCAGATCAATGCAACTCATCTTATAAACTATTCAACTACTACTAGAGTTACCATCAAGCTTAGCTTGAGGTAAGGTTGGGGCATTTTGAAGAGGTTAGGTTTTGAATAGGATAAGAATCCTTGGTACCTCTACCAAGAGTGGAAATCAAATGCTTTGGGAAAAGGTTTTGGGAAAACTAGAGATAACGTTAGTTGAGGGTTCTGTCTTGAAAACATAAGGAGATTGTATTATATATCTCTCCATAGTTTTGTCAATAGAAGCTACCAAAATAGTGTTGATTGCATAAGCATCTTGGCTCATGTTTTTGAAATGCCAGAACATTTGAGAATATGTAAAGTGAGCCAAGATAGTTTTGGTAAATAGCTTTTGTCAACTGATGGTGAGGTAAGGAGTATCCTAAGATACACTTTCATAAGCATAAGTGCAAACAAATAACAAGCAAGCACTGCACCAAAGCACAAGAAAAAGTTTTTTTGTTCCCCCTGATTTTTGCATTCTGGACAACTAATCAGGGTTGCTGAAATTGGGATGTTACACTTGCATTATCAAAAACCCCTAAAAATCCGTTTGCTAAGTATTTGTAGAGAATTCCTGATCCATACCACTAGCCAGCACCTTCTGCTCCTCGTTGGGTTCAACACTCTTACTTATCGAAAATATTGCGATACACCCCTATACTTGTGGGCCATCAATTTCCATAAATTAATTGATACATTGCAAATGTATCTATAATTTCTGATGTTCCATGCTTAGTTTTATCCGCTTTCTTGTGTTTTGTTCCAACTTTGGAGTAATTTTCATATGATTTCTTGGGCTAACCTATTAACAAGAGCCACAGTGCCAGCTGCCTGTTTTCTGCTGTTTTTGGTTCCAAGAAAGTCAGAAAATGAATATTCTCGGAATTGGACGGGACAAAAGCCAAAGTGCCTATTTTTCCGGATGTCATCAAGTGCCAGAATACGAGACGGAGAGGGGCCAGGGGGCCACCACACCACCTGGCCGCGCGGCCAGGCCTGGCCCACGCCAGGGGGTGGTGTGGCCGCTCCCGGCACCCCCTCGGCCTCTCCTTCCGCCTATATATTGCCCTCGGGACGAAAACCCTAAGTACCCAATCAAAAATCCACGAAAGAGTCTGTAGCCGCCGTCATCTCCATCCCTAGAATAGGAGGGATCTGAAGCTCTTCCTGGCACCCTGCCAGAGAGGGGAATTCACCCTGGAGGCCTTCTTCATCACCATGCAAGCCTCCGGTGTGATGCATGAGTAGTTCATCCTTGGACTACGGATCCATGTAGTAGCTAGATGGCTGGTTCTCCTCCTTTGTGCTTTCATGTCTAGATCTTGTGAGCTCCGTTCATGATCAAGACCATCTATTTGTAATTCTGCATGTTGTGTTTGCGGGGATCCGATGGATATTGAGATGCTATTTCAGATTGATTATTGATTCTATCATGTCTTTGTTATTTGTGATCTTGCATGCTTTCCGTTGTTAGTAGCTATCTTGGCCAAGTAGATGCTAGCAACTCCAAGAGTTAGTATTTATGCTCGATAGTGGGTTCATGCCTCTGGTAATCTGGGGAAGTGACAGAAATCTCTAAAGTACTAGATGTGCTGTTGCTACTAGGGAGAAAACAACAATCCTTTGTTCATAGAACAATCGTATTGTTTACTTTACACGTAGTTCGTAAAGCAATAATCTATTTCTTGCAACTTAATACTGGAGGGGGTTCGGATGATAACCTGAAGGTGGATTATTAGTTATAGATGCAGTTGGATGGCGGTCTATGTATAATGTTGTAATGCCCAATCGAATCTCAAAGGAGTCAAGATGATTAGTATATGCATGTATTGCTTTCTCGATGTTTGTCAATTGCCCCGCTGTAATTTGTTCACCCAACATGTTATCTATCTAAGGAGAGCCACCTCTAGTGAACTATGGATCCCGGTCCTTTTCTTTACATACAATCTATAAACTGTTTCTGCTTTGTGTTTACTTTCTGCAAACTTTTACTTCTTTCCATTCGATACGTTTAATCCTTTGTTTTCCGCAAAACACGATGAGATTGACAACCTCATCGCAAGTTGGGGACAAAGTTCTGTGGTTGTGTTGTGCAGGTCTCCACGTTGCTACTAGCACCGGTAGTGCGCCCTGCCAAAGCTCAGCTAGTAACACCTTTGGGGTGTTTCCTTACTCCTACTGGTTCGATTAAACCTTGGTTTCATAACTAAGGGAAACTTGCTGATGTGCTCATCATACCTTCCTCTTGGGGTTCCCAACGAGGTCCACATCAACACCGCCATCAAGCATTTTTCTAGGCGCCGTGCATTGAGCCATCAAGCATTTCTCTGGCGCCGTTGCTGGGGAGTCAAGGACATCTTCACAAGGTGAGTCCCTCATAAGCAATCTCTTTACTTTGTTGTTTTTGTTTTTCTTAGTTTCTTTTTCCTTTTTTTTGCTTGTTTTATTATCAAAAACACAAAAAAAATAGTTTTTCTAGTTTGCTTTCTTATTTGAAAAACACACAAAAATTTAGTTCCTTTCTTGAGTGCCACTATGTCTAGTCTTGCTCCAATCACTATGTCACCCGAGGAAATGATTTTCACTTTTAAACAAGGAATTGAGGAAAGTTTTAAAGAAGCTTGGTCTAGAATCTCCGATCTACATGAAAAAACTGAGCCTAAAATGACTCAAAGCTTGTTCCTTAGCAGTTTTTACCTTGGGATTGCTCTTTGCTATAGATATGCTTTAGATGCTGTTGTGGGAGGATATTTCCTCCAATGTAATGAGGATGATGCTATTAATTCTATAAATAAATTGATCCTCACTTACAGCATGCCTAGCGAAACTGATATTTCTTTCGCAAAAATATTTGCTAGGTTGAACACTCTTGAGGCTAGCACTACTAGCTTAGAAAATTGCTATAACACGCTTAGGGAGCATCACAATTATGTTCCAATATACTCTGAACCATCAAAGTGGTTCCCTACAGTAAAGATTGAGATGAACACCGAAATTTTTCAAGCTCGCTGTGATATCATGTCTGAATTTTGTCTTATGCCCAAAGATATTTATAAATCTCTGAATACTTGGGGGCTCACTAAAGGAGGAAAAAAATATGTCTTGCTAATAATACTACCATATTACCTCTTGGAATTGCTGAAGGAGTGTCTACAAAGATCCTTGGGAAAACGATTTCTATTGATTATCTTGTTATTGAATGTGCAGGAAATGGACAAATTACACTTGGAAGGTCCCTATTAGAACTCCTTGGAGCAATAATAGATGTGGGAAAGGGGACCATGTACCTTTATTCTCCACCAAACAATCATATTTTCCCCAAGGTTAAGAATAAAAGTACGAGAGGTAAGGGCAAGAAATTTGGTCTTAATGCTTCTTCACTTGAGAACACTTGATTTTTTCTTGCTTCTTATGCCTAACTTAAAGGTGTTAAAGAAAAGTACTTATTGCGAGATAACCCAAAAGTTTTAGATGAGTCTTGGAAGTTATTACCTCTGTAACAACCTCTCCTTATCCTTTTTATTTGCTTTTTGTGCCAAGAGTAACCTCTAATGAGAGAGAAGTAATGATTGGGAAAGTTGCTGTCCCAAAACAGATTTTTGTGCTTCACCGTAAAAATTCGTGAGAGAGCTCTGTATGTCGGATTGGCTGTAATTTTTTGTGCTTCTGCCCCAGGTTGTTATCTAACTTTCGTTAGCTCAACACTTTTTGATTTGAGCAACAGAAGGTCTTCAAAAAAATTCGTATTTACCTGCTGGTCTCTTTTGACAGATTTTTGCCATTTTCTGCATTTGCTTCTTGTTGGTTCCTTTTTGAGTTCTTTTGGGGAATTGAGCTTTTTGAGGGAAGTGCTACAGTATCTAGTGTTCTAATGGAAGTTAATTTGGTGTTGAACTGAACCTTAAGACCTTTTATCTTGAGTGCACTAATGTTGCTAATAAAGATTGTGTGAAGTTTTGTATGAATGAAAAAATTTCAGGTGTATGGAAGGAATGAGTAATGAGATGAAGGATGGACTAAATCTCAAGCTTGGGGATGCCACGCGTGTCACCCCAAGAAATATCCAAGAATTACAAGTGTCAAAGCTTGGGGATGCCCAAGGCATCCCCTTCTTCATCAATAAAAATGCCAGGTTTCTTCCAAACGCTTCATTTTTATTGTTTCATGCACAGTTGTGTTGTTCTTGGAGCGTCTTCTTTTCGTTTTCATTTTGGTTTTTCGTTTGCTTTTGTTTGCTTAGTTTGCTGAATAAATTGGTTGGACCCCCTCTTTCATACATTGGTTTGCAAATAGTTTGGTTTGGTTTAGAAAAGAGTAGGAAAGTTCATGCTTATGTGGTATAAAGAGCTCGTTTTTGACTGTGGCCTATGCTCTGTCATGCCATGCTTGATATTGTTTTGGCTTTATGCTTAGTATTCTTTTCTGTAGCATGAATTGTTATAAACAATTGAGATTGCTTAATGTGCCTTGGATGAATCATGCGTTGTTTTAGCATATTAAAGCATAGTATAGTGGTATTCTCCTCTGATGCTTTATTTGGGTTGACTTGGCACATGCTCACACCATGTTATGACTATCTCAAGTCACCATAAGCCTTTATGATCCTTTAGTTTTCAACTTGTAGCATCACTTTATGCTTTGATCAATGATGTTTTGTCGCTCTGCATGATTATGGCCATTATTGCTCTCTTAGTTTGTCGCTCCCAGTCTTTTGCTAGCCTCCACAACAAAGTATGAGTTCCACTCATGCATCCAACTCCCTAAACCAAGTTATTCCAAAGAGTCCACCATACCAACCTACTAGCTTATGCTATTCCAAGTATATTCATGCTTTTGTTTACCTTCCAAATTAAACTTGTTATGAGAAAACTAGTGATTAAAGCTCTCACAAACTTGATGGCACACTTTAATTTTTGCATCTAATAAACTTGAACCATTGGGTCCTTGCTTGTTGCGTATATGCTTGCGCTTTATAAGTTGAAATTAGCAGAACCATGTTTCATGGGGAACGCTTTCAACATTTCACTTGTACTTTGTACCCCGTTGATATCATGTTCTTTTGCTTACGGATCCCGGTGGTGTGAAATAAAAGTGGAACTTGTAAGATCATGGAGTTTGTATGTGTGTTAGAGAAACGCCTGGGCCACTAGCCTAAGCAATGCCTAATCATGGTGGAAATTTGCAGCATCACCATAATGAGCACCCTATGAAGCATCCTCAATAAAAACCTATGCAAATAGCAAATAAAAAGATCACTGAGATGCTCATTGTCTGCTTGCCTTGTCATTTTGATTATGGGAAAGCTCCCATATCATGTGCAAGGGTTACCATTGGCGGTTCTTAATGATACACATATACTTACAATGACAAGAGCTTACTCGTGACTGAAGTTGAGTAGCATGAGGATCGGTCTTCGGTAAGTAAGGGGCATGAGATTTCGGTTTATAACTTGTCAAGCATGTCCTGTTAGTTGTGTCACTTTAACCTTAATCACCTTAAAGATGCTTATGATAGGGGCAATGACAGCTGAAAGCTATAAGTACCATAATTTTTGGAAGCTCTTTATGAGACTTGAATCCCTACTTCCTTTTAAAAGTCTTTCTTCCACCATTATATTGAGTCTCCACCTTCTATCTTTATGCACCTACTTTGAGAGCATAGTGGCCATTATTAGTTCTATGTGCATTGTCCCAAGACTAGTTGATTGATGCATAACTTGATATTGCTTGTTTTAAACTATTGTATCTAGTCACTCTTATGGACTTTGAAGGTGTCCTATGCATTTATATTTGCTACTAGAGTGAGGGACAAGCTGAATACTATTATGCTATGTTTTCTTTATGTAAAACAAACAAACGTCTTGCAAAGCATTGTTATTCATGAATCTTTTGTTTGTGCCTTTTCATGTTGCATCATAGTTTTTTTTGCTTATTGTTAGAACTTTGTCTTTCATGTTATGATTGAAGTACTATGATCCCAGCTTCGAATGTTTTACAAATACTTTGATCAAGTCTTTGATGGTGCATGTCACCTCAAAAATTATTCTTTCTTTTTATCACTTACCTACTCGAGGACGAGCAGGAGTTAAGCTTAGGGATGTTGATACATTGCAAATGTATCTATAATTTTTGATGTTCCATGCTTGGTTTTATCCACTTTCTTGTGTTTTGTTCCAACTTTGGAGTACTTTTCATATGATTTCTTGGACTAACCTATTAACAAGAGCCACCGTGCCAGCTGCCTGTTTTCTGCTGTTTTTGGTTCCAGGAAAGTCAGAAAATGAATATTCTTGGAATTGGACGGGACAAAAGCCAAAGTGCCTATTTTTCTGGATGTCATCAAGTGCCAGAATACGAGACGGAGAGGGGCCACCACACCACCTGGCCGTGTGGCTAGGCCTGGCCCGTGCTAGGGGGTGGTGTGGCCGCTCCCGACACCCCCTCGTCCTCTCCTTCCACCTATATATTGCCCTCGGGACGAAAACCCTAAGTACCTGATCAAAAATCCACGAAAGAGTCTGTAGCCGCCGTCATCTCCATCCCTAGATCGGGAGGGATCTGAAGCTCTTCCTGGCACCCTGCCGGAGAGGAGGATTCACCCTGGAGGCCTTCTTCATCACCATGCAAGCCTCCGGTGTGATGCGTGAGTAGTTCCTCCTTGGACTACGGATCCATGTAGTAGCTAGATGGCTGGTTCTCCTCCTTTGTGCTTTCATGTCTAGATCTTGTGAGCTCCATTCATGATCAAGATCATCTATTTGTAATTCTGCATGTTGTGTTTGTGGGGATCCGATGGATATTGAGATGCTATTTGAGATTGATTATTGATTCTATCATGTCTTTGTTATTTGTGATCTTGCATGCTTTCCATTGTTAGTAGCTATCTTGGCCAAGTAGATGCTAGCAACTCCAAGAGTTAGTATTTATGCTCGATAGTGGGTTCATGCCTCTGGTAATCTAGGGAAGTGACAGAAATCTCTAAGGTACTAGATGTGCTGTTGCTACTAGGGAGAAAACTACAATCCTTTGTTCATAGAACAATCGTATTGTTTACTTTACACGCAGTTCGTAAAGCAATAATCTGTTGCTTCCAACTTAATACTAGAGGGGGTTCGGATGATAACCTGAAGGTGGATTATTAGTTATAGATGCAGTTAGATGGGCGGTCTATGTATAATGTTGTAATGCCCAATCAAATCTCAAAGGAGTCAAGATGATTAGTATATGCATGTATTGCTTTCTCGATGTTTGTCAATTGCCCCGCTGTAATTTGTTCACCCATCATGTTATCTATCTAAGGAGAGCCACCTCTAGTGAACTATGGATCCCGGTCCTTTTCTTTACATACAATCTATAAACTGTTTCTGCTTTGTGTTTACTTTCTGCTAACTTTTACTTCTTTCCATTCGATACGTTTAATCCTTTGTTTTCCGCAAAACACGGTGAGATTGACAACCTCATCGCAAGTTGGGGAGAAAGTTCTGTGGTTGTGTTGTGCAGGTCTCCACGTTGCTACTAGCACCGGTAGTGCGTCCTGCCAAAGCTCAGCTAGTAACACCTTTGGGGTGTTTCCTTGCTCCTACTGGTTCGATTAAACCTTGGTTTCATAACTGAGGGAAACTTGCTGCTGTGATCATCATACCTTCCTCTTGGGGTTCCCAACGAGCTCTACATCAACACCGCCATCAAGCATTTTTCTGGGCGCCGTGCATTGAGCCATCAGTAATGACGCCATGTCTTCAAGGCTAAAACTACGGCTGCTAATTCAAGATCATGGGTGGGGTAGTTTTGCTCATGCTGCTTGAGTTGTTTGGACAGATATGCTATGACTTTGCCTTCTTGAATCAACACACATCCGAGACCAATCTTGGATGCATCACAATACACGTCAAATGGCTTCTTGATATCTGGCATAATCAATATTGGGGCTGAAATCAATCTCTTCTTGAGCTCTTGGAAACTTGCTTCACATTTGTCGGTCCATTCAAACTTCTTGTCCTTCTTCAACAATTGGGTCATGGGTCTGGCGATGCTCGAAAATCCTTCTACGGACTTGCGGTAATATCCTGCTAATCCGAGAAATGCACGGACTTGGGTTTGAGTGGTTGGGGCTTCCCATTCTTCAACATCTTTGATCTTGGCGGGATCAACAACTACTCCTCCTGCCGACACAATATGTCCGAGGAATCCTACTTCTTTCAGCCAAAACTCACATTTGCTGAACTTGGCATATAACTAATGTTCTCTAAGGGTTTCAAGGATGATTCTCAGATGTTGCTCATGGTCTTCTTATGACTTGGAGTATATAAGAATATCATCAATAAACACAATGACAAACTTATCTAGAAAGTTCATAAAGATCTTATTCATGAGATTCATGAAATAAGAGGGAGCATTGGTTAATCCAAAAGACATGACCGTATACTCATACAATCCATATCTGGTGGTAAAGGCGGTCTTTGGAATATCCGTTGCACGAATCTTAAGTTGATGATAACCAGTCCTAAGATCAATCTTAGAAAACACTCTGGCACCAGTCAACTGATCAAACAGATCCTCTATCTTGGGCAATGGGTACCTGTTCTTGATGGTGACATCATTCAGCTTCCGGTAATCTGTGCACAAACAGTTGCCTCCATCTTTCTTGTCGACAAACAGAACGGGCGATCTCCATGGCGATGTGCTTGGTTGAATCAAGCCTTTCTCCAGCATAACATCAAGTTACTTCTTCAGCTCCACTAACTCTGATGGGTTCATGCTATAGGGTCTCTGAGCTATGGGTCCGGTTCCAGGAATTAGTTCAATAATGAACTCAATATCCCGATCTGGGGGCATACCGGACAATTCATGTAGGAATACATCACGGTATTCATAGACTACTCTAACTTGGTCTATGGTGGGTAGGGCTAGACTCTTGTTGCATTTGAATTGACGGGGCAAGGTTTCAGATATATGCTCTACTGATATGTTTCGACATCCATCTATTGCTAGTACTACTTCCAAACCTTTGGTTCCAAGTACTATTAGATTGGCATAAAAATCTATCCCATGTATTCTGATAGGCACATCCTTGCAAATTTTTCTAGCTTTGGTGGTTGAACCAGGTATTTGAACTATCATAACATGCTTCAAGTTGGTTGGGTGAATCTTACTAGTGCATGCAAATTCTTCGATAACAAACGAGTGCGATGCTCTAGAATCAAACAACACTCTTGCTAATACTGAGTTAATAGAAAACATACCCAGCACGACATCAGGCGCTTCTTGGGCTTCTTTGGCGTTCATGTGGAAGAGACGGCCATTGTGGTTGAGCGAATCCCCGGGGGTGAATCTTCTTCCGGGCTGAACACGGCGCTGCTGCTGAGCTGGGGCATTCACATTGGCAGTGGCTACAATCTCCTTGGGACACTCATTGGAGTAGTGACCCTTCACTCCACACTCAAAACAAGTAATCTGGGACTTGTCTTTGGCTACAACAGGCACGACATTGCTTCTAGTCCTTGGGGCAGTATTGTTGTTGTTGGACTTGGGCGGTTCACGGTTGAAGTTGTTGGAGTTGCCGGGGTGGTTGTTGTTGTTCCCTCCGGTCTTCACATTTCCTCCGCTACGGTTGGGGTAGCTTGGACGAGACATTGGGGGTCTATTGCTACGCGGGGCATATCCTACAGACGGGTTGGGGCGATACTTCTGGGTATTGTGGGACCCAGCTTGGTGCATCATCCAACGTTTGCGGTTGTCATTCGCTTGGTTGATCTTCCCTTCCATCTGGATGGCAGAGTCTACTAGCTCTTCGAGATCATCAAAACGGATGTTGACTAGCACTGTCTGCATCTCATCATGAAGTCCGTTCAGGAATCTCTCCTTCTTCTTGTCTTCAGTGTTGATCTCATCCGGTGCATACCTGGCGAGGGACAAAAATCTGTCACGGTACTCCACTACAGTCATTCTGCCTTGCTTTAGTTCTCTAAATTCATCTCTCATTTTGGTGACTAAACCCTGCGGCACATGGGTGCGGCTAAACTTGGTCTTGAAAGCTTCCCACATCATCACTTGACCGTGGTTCATTGTGCGGGTGTTGTTCCACCATGCTCTTGCATCTCCTGCCATATAGTGGGTGGCAAACGGAACTTTCTCGTTGGCATCCACTCCTGCGACTTCTAAGTTATTCTCCATGGTCTGTAACCAATCATCAGCATCCAGTGGGTCTTCAGACTTGCTAAAGATAGGGGGATTGGTATTCTGGAAGTTTTTGAGTTTGGATCCATGATGATCTTGATTTCCATGACCTTGATTATTGTGGGCCATCTGGGCGGTCTGTTGCAGGGTGGCTAGATTGGCTTGGCGCTCTGCTCTACTAGCTTCACGGTCCGAAACTAGCATCTGCAGAATCTGCAGCATCGGGTCCTGCGATGAGGTGCTCCCTCCTTGGTTTCCACCAGTCATCTGAAGATTGAGATACATAATTGGGTAAGAGGGAAAGTTCTAAGGTTCATGGTTTTGTTTTTGAGCTAAAACTTTGAGTTTGAACTCAGGTTTTGCAACTAACTTCATCTCATTCATTCAATCAATCAAAGCACATGGTACAAACACACACACCACAACATGAAAGGAAAACAGATGGTTTTAAGAACCATTATGTAAGCTAAGATACAATGGGACCGATACTTCTCACTCCTACGATAGTGCTCTAGTGCATCTACTCATCATCAATGAAGTCGGAGTCATCATCGTCGGTGTAGAAGTCCATGGCATCATCCTCTAGATAGTCATTGTCATCACTAAGGTATGAGTGAATATCCCCCTAGATGTCTTCACCTTGTTCTTCTTCTTCTTCTTTTGCTGCAAGCTGAGTTTCTTGCTCCTGGATGGTATTCTCGAGGTCGGCCACCTTCTTGCGAAGACGAGCGATGGTGCGATCCTTCTTCTCGCGTTGCCTGCGAAGTGATTGACGATCCTTGATGAGCAGGGAAAAGTTTGGGCCTTCTGGGCGGCAATGGCAAGGTTGTGGTTGGCGTAGGCTCGAGCATTATCCAATTCCTTCTGTCCAGCATACAGCAGGAAGTCAAGGTTCTCCACTTGGCGCTTCAACTCCAGGTGACTTGGCATTGATGACCCACAAGTATAGGGGGTGTATCGCAGTATTTTCGATAAGTAAGAGTGTCGAACCCAACGAGGAGCAGAAGGTGCTGGCTAGTGGTATGGATCAGGAATTCTCTGCAAATACTTAGCAAACGGATTTTTAGGGGTTTTCGATAAAGCAATTAAACAAAGTACGAGTAAATGAAAGACAGTAAGAATGAATGCAGAAAGTGGCCCAATCCTTTATGCAGCAAAGGACAAGCCAGTTGTATTTCTATAGATGACCAAACGTTCTCGAGGACACATGGGAAGACTGTCAAGTGCTTTCGCTTCATATAGTTGATTAATCTTCTTTAGCTTGCTAAGTGTTGTGTGGGTGAACCTATGCTAATGTACCACCCCATCCAAGACTAATACATACTTGTGATTATACCCCTTGCAAACATCCGTAAGTACAAGAAAGTAATTAAGGTAAAACCTAACCATAGCTTTAAAGTCTAAGACCCTTACGTCCCTTGTGCAATGGTTTCCTAACGGGGGTTCAGGTTTCTGTCACTCCGGCAACCCCTACGATTAGTAGCCAAATACACAATGCATTCCCCTAGGCCCATATAGGTGAAGTGTCATGTAGTCGATGTTCACATGACACCACTAGAAGAAGTACACCACAACTCAAATAACAATCTATTGAATCTTTCTCAACACAACTCCACTACTAACAACAAGACTTCTCCCATGTCCTCAAGAATAAAACGAACTACTCACAAGACATCATATGGATCATGATCAGAGATGGAATAATGATGTATAACAATCTGAACATAAACAATAATTCAATGCTTCACTCAATAGCATCAACTACAAAGAGTAATCAACATCGGGAAAGTTTCCCCTATGAACTATGCAAGATTCAACGCAATTGTTAAAGCAATATGAAGATGATGAGGGTGCTGAGGGTGATGATGGTGGTGATGATGATGATCCCGATGAAGTCCAACTTGATGGTGGTGTTGATGGCGACGATCTCCCTGTTGGGCCCGTAGCATAGAAAACAAAAATTTTCCTACGATGAGAACTATACGCCAAGATCTATCTACTAGATACAGAGCAACGGGTGGACATACATCAATGGAGAACTTCCCTCGAAGACAACGAGTTTTGTTAACGAGTAGGAACTCGTGGTTGATGTAGTCGTACGCTTGCCGATCTCAAGATCGTGTGGAAGTCCGAGCGCCGCAAATCAGCAGCGCATCCATCCTCGCACACACGTTCAAGCCACCGGACAACCTCCACCTCCTCGATCTAGCGAATTAGCGGAAGCAGCAACTCCTTCCAGACGCAAGGCCACCGGGAACATGTATCTCGCTAATCCGAGACCATGGGGGAATATCTAGAGGGGGAGAGAGATCCTTCACGAGGAGGTGTGTTTGTGAGAGGGGAGAGGGGGGGATTTATATAGGAGGGAGGGAGACCCCTCCCCTACCATAGCCGGTGCATGAGGGGGGGGGGACTCCTCCCCTCCTTCATTCATGTGGTGAACCTCCACTCACATAAACATGGCCTCCACCCAAAATCCCACTCACATGTATTTAATTTCCACCAAATTAAATGCAACTCTCAATTAATAAAACTCTTTTATTTATTTTATTCAGAATTTTGTTAATTACTTTAATTAACAAACATTCACATAAAACCCCTTGCAACATTTCAATATCACATGCAGAACCACTTTCTACAATTTCACCCGAAACAATTCCGGTTTCTATCAAAACAATTCCTGTTTCTATCGAAACATTTCCTGCGCTTTGCAAACCTTTTGTCTGGAACATATGTGCTCCTAAATGGTGTCCGACAACCCTTAAGTGTGTCACCCTATGGTCCGCGAATAATGCAGACATGATTGAGACTCCTCTCAGATCAATAATCGGAAGCGGGACCTGGAGATCCATACTGACTCCTGCATATTCAACGATGACTTCTATGATCGTGAGAACCTTTAACGTCAGCAATTTAATCCCTTTGTCTCATGATATAATACATGTACGAGATTCGATCATCGGTATCCAAATACCTAGTTTGATCTCGTTACCTACATGCACTCTTTTCTTGTTCCCGTGATATAACATTCTAGTGATCACATCACTTGCTTGCAAGCTATCTTAATGTGATATCACCGAGAGGGCCCAGAGTATATCTATCCATCATCGGGATTGACAAATTCCACTCTTGATCCATGAGCCTCAACATAACACCTTCATAGCACTGAACCCACCTTTATGGTCACCCTGTTATGGTGTGACGTTTGATGTTATCAAGATACTCTTCCGGTGTTAGCAATTAACATGATCTCATGGTCTAAGGACTAAGACTACTTTGTATGATGTTATAGCAATATAAACATAATGACTTGATCGTAATGCTATACTTCGGATGAATGTTAATCACATCATTTCACAAATGCTGTGACCTTGTTATTAACAACATCCAATGTCCATGATCAGGAAACCTTGATCATCTTGTTAATCAACAAGCTAGTCTATAAGAGAGGCATAACTAGGAACCCTTTTGTTTATTAAACACACATGTATTGATGTTTCCTATCAATACAATTATAGCATGCAAAATAAACATCTATCATATACAAGGAATACATAATAACAACTTTATTATTGCCTCTCAGGGCATATTTCCTTCAGTCTCCCACTTGCACTAGAGACAATAATCTAGTTTATATAGTGATAAATCTAACACCCATGGAGTTATGGTGTTGATCATGTTTTGCCCTAGGGAGTACTTTAGTCAACGGATCTGCTACCTTCAGGTCCGTGTGCACTTTACAAATCTTTATATCTCCATCCTTGACATGCTCGCGGATGGAGTGAAACCGGCGCTTAATATGCTTGGAATTCTTGTGAGACCTTGGTTCCTTGGCGTTGGCTAGCTCCATTATTGTCACAATAGATCACCATTGGGTCCAACGCACTAGGAACCACACCTAGTTCCGTTATGAACTCCTTCATCCAAACCGCTTCCTGCGCTGCATCTGAAGCAGCAACATATTCCGCCTCCGTCATTGATCCAGCCACCACAGGTTGTTTGGAGCTCCTCCAACTAACTGCTGCTCCGTTCAAGAGAAATACGTAACCGGATTGAGACTTAGAGTCATCCGGATCAGTGTCAAAGCTAGCATCGACATAACACTTAGCGACTAGCTCTTCTTCACCTCCGTATACAAGAAACATATCCTTAGTTCTTCTCAAGTACTTAAGGATATTCTTGACCGCTATCCAGTGTTTCGAACCTGGATCAGATTGCTACCTACTAGTCAACCTAATAGCATGTGCCACATCCGGTCTTGCACATAGCATGGCATACATTATAGAGCCTATGGCTGAGGCATAGGGGATCTTATCCATTATCTCTCTTTCTTCCGCCGTAGCCGGACTTTGAGTCTTACTCAATGTCTTGCCTTGCAACATAGGTAAGTACCCCTTCTTACTTCCGTCCATATTAAACTTCTTTAATATCTTATCAAGGTATGTACTCTGCGATAGCCCAATTAGGCGTCTTTATCTATCTCTATATATTTTAATGCCTAATATATATGAAGCTTCACCAAGGTCCTTCATCGAAAATTTGCTGTTTAGATAACTTTTAACACTGTTTAAAAGATCTAAATCATTTCCAATCAATAATATGTCATCCACATATAATATCAGAAATGCCACATTGCTCCCACTCACTTTCTTGTAAATACAAGCCTCTCCATAAGTTTGGACAAATCCAAACTCTTTGATCACCTCATCAAAGCGGAGATTCCAACTCCTGATGCTTGCTTCAGTCCATAGATGGATCGCTGAAGTTTGCACACCTTATTAGCATCCTTAGTATCGACAAAACCCTTAGGTTGTATCATATACAACTCTTCTTCAATCTTACCATCGAGGAACGCAGTTTTGACATCCATCTGCCATATTTCATAATCGAAATATGCAGCAAATGCTAACATAATCCTAACCGACTTAAGCATCGCTACGGGAGAGAATGTCTCATCATAGTCAACTCCTTGAATTTGTCGAAACACCTTTGCGACAAGTCGATCCTTATAGATGGTCACATTACCATCAGCATCAGTTTTTCTTTTGAAAATCCATTTATTCTCAACGGCCTTTCGGTCGTGAGGTAAGTCCACCAAGTTCCAAACTTGGTTCTCGTACATGGATTCCATCTCGGATTTCATGGCTTCTAGCCATTTGTTGGAATCCGGGCTCATCATCGCTTCTTCATACGCCGCAGGGTCATCCATTTCATCAACCATGAAATTCACAACAGGATTGCCGTACAGTTCAGGAGATGCACGTGTCCTGCTTGACCTGCGAGGTTCGGTAGTGTCCTCTTTCGGAGTTTCATGATCAATATCATTAGCTCTCTCTTCATTAGGTGAAGTCAACTCCGAAACAACTTCTGGAGCTGCACTACTCGCCATTTCATGAAGAGAAGGTTCAATAACCTCTTCGAGTTCTACCTTCCGCCTAGTCACACCTTTCGCGAGAAACTCCTTCTCAAGAAAGGATCCATTCTTGGCAACAAAGACCTTGCCCTCGGATCTGTGATAGAAGGTATACCCAATCGTTTCCTTAGGGTATCCTATGAAGACGCATTTTTCCGCTTTGGGTTCGAGTTTATCCGGTTGAAGTTTCTTCACATAAACATCGCATCCCCAAACTTTAAGAAATGACAGCTTAGGTTTGTTTCCAAACCATAATTCATACGGTGTCTTTTCAACGGATTTTGATGGTGCCTTATTTAAAGTGAATGTAGCGGTTTCCAGTGCATAACCCCAAAATGATAGTGGCAAGTCAGTCAGAGACATCATAGATCTAACCATATCCAATAAAGTACGATTACGACGTTCTGACACACCATTACGTTGTGGTGTACCGGCAGGCGTGAGTTGTGAAACTATTCCATAGTCTTTCATATGTGTGCTAAACTCGTAACTAAGATACTATCCTCCACGGTCGGACCGCAGAAATTTGATCTTTCTGTTACGATGATTTTCCACTTCATTCTGAAATTCTTTGAACTTTTCAAAAGTTTCAGACTTGTGTTTCATCAAATAGATATACCCATATCTACTCAAATCATCCGTGAAAGTAACAAAATAACGATATCCACCTCGCGCCGACACACTCATTGGTCCACACACATCAGTATGTATGATTTCCAATAGATCTATCGCCCCTTCCATTGAACCGGAAAACGGCGTTCTAGTCATCTTGCCCATAAGGCATGGCTCACATGTATCAAATGATTCAAAATCAAGTGATTCCAAAAGTCCATCAGAATGGAGTTTCTTCATGCGTTTAACGCCAATCTGACCTAGACAGCAGTGCCACATATATGTAGATATATCATTATCAAGTTTAATCCTTTTAGCATCAACATTATGAATATGCATAATACTACTATCGAGATCCAACAGAAATAAACCATTCAACATAGGTGCATGACCATAAAAGATATTATTCATATAAATCGAACAACCATTGTTTTCAGACTTAAATGAATAACCACTTTGCATCAAACATGATCTGGATACAATGTTCATGCTCAGTGCAGGCACCAAATAACAATTATTTAGGTTTATAACTAATCCCGATGGCATATGGAGAGGCAGCGTTCCGACGGCGATCACATCAACTCTTGATCCATTGCCGACCCGCATCGTGACCTCATCCCTTGCTAGTTGTCGCTTGTTATGTAGCCCCTGAACCGAGTTACATATATTAGCAACCGATCCGGTATCAAATACCCAGGTGCTACTGCGAGTACTAGTCAAGTACACATCAATAACATGTATATCACATATACCTTTGTTTGCCTTGCCGGACTTCTTGTCCGCCAAATACTTGGGGCAGTTGCGCTTCCAATGGCCAGTCCCCTTGCAATAGTAGCACTCGGTGTCAGACTTAGGGCCAGCCCGGGGTTTCTTTTCAGGCGTGGCAATAGACTTGCCACCCTTCTTTCCCTTGTGCTTCCTTTCTTGTCCTTCTTGAAACCGGTGGTCCTGTTGATCATCAACACTTGATGTTCTTTCCTAATCTCCACTTCGGCAGTCTTAAGCATTAACAGAAGCTCGGGAAGAGACTTCTTCATGCCTTCATATTATAGTTCCTCACGAAGCTCTTGTAGCTAGGTGGTAGAGATTGGAGAACATGATGTATGCCTAAGTCAATGGGAATCGTTATTCCCAAGAACACAAGCTTATCGGCGTACCCAGACATTTTGAGTACATGCTCACTAACGGAGCTATTTTCCTCCATCATGCAGCTAAAGAACTTTTCTGTAGCATTATAACTCTCTACGGCAGCATGGGTATCGAAAATCATTTTCAATTCTCCCATGGTATCAAAGGCATTGCCATTTTCGAAACGCTTTCGAAGTTCTGGCTCTAGCCCATACAGTATGCCGCAATGAACTAAGTTGTGGTCCTCCTGACAAGTTATATAGACGTTCTTTTCCTCATCAGGGGCATCAGGAGCTGGTGGGGGGCCTAGCGGCGCATCTAGCACATATTTCTTTTGTGCAGCAGTGAGGAGAATCCTCAAATTCATAGCCCAGTTGGTGAAGTTGCTACCATTCGGAGCAAGCTTCTCTTTCTCCATGAACACATTGAAATTAAAAGCAGGTGGTGCCATCTACAACAGAATTTGTAAAATATATTTAGACTAAGTTTATGATAGATTGAGTTCAACTAATCAAAATTACTAATGAACTCCCACTCAAAAACGACACCCCTCGTGTCCTTTTGGTGATTACATGAACCAAATCCACTACACCAAGTCCGATCATCACGTGAGTCGGTGTAGCTTCAAAGGCGAGCACTATATGGGCATCATATCAACTATATGACTCATGCTTAACCTTTCGGTCCGTGTTCCGAGGCCATGTCTGTACATGCTAGGCTCGTCAAGTAAGAACCTTAGTATTCGCGTGTGTAAAATTGTCTTACACCCGTTGTATGAAAGCGTAGAGTCAAGAACACCCGATCATCACGTGATGCCTCAAAACATGATCCACAAAACAGTGCATACTTAAGGAAGAACACATTTTATCTTGATATCTAAATGAGGGATCATCTTATAATGCTACCAAAAGCGCCAAACTAGCAATATAAGATGCTAACATCTAATGTGTGAAGTGAGGTGATATGGTCCATTCATTTGATCTCTATCATTTGCATCATGGTATGATCTCTATCATTCCTTTGTGTGTAAGGCCAACGTCTATGGAAATTACACGTTAAGTGAGTTGTAAGAGTATCTATCATACATCTACTTACCACAATACCATATCAAGACACTAGCCCAGCAACGATCTAAACTAGACGCCTCTAATTTATCAATTGCAAGTTTTACGTGGCTTAGGGCTTTCGGAGATAGAACCGGTCTTACCTACGAACATGAACCACGACGAGGATAACCAAGTTATTAGCAACTCGTTGTAAATCAGATATTCACTATAGTAGGAGAGACAGACACCCGCTAGCCACTTATGCAAAACTAGTTGCATGTCAGTCGTGGAACCGGTCTCATGTACGATGACATGTAAGGTTGGTCCGGGCCGCTTCATCCCACTATGCCACCAATATCCAAAGTACATAGAAGATGCAATAACATGATCATCATCGCCCACATATAAACATATGTGTACTACCCGTGCAAAGCACCTACGCATAGATCAGGCTCTGATACCACTGTTGGGTCCGCAGCATAGAAAACAAAAAATTTCCTACGATGAGAACTATACGCCAAGATCTATCTACTAGATACAGAGCAACGGGTGGACATATATCCATGGAGAACTTACCCACGAACACAACGAGTTTTGTTAACGAGTAGGAACTCGTGGTTGATGTAGTCGTTCGCTTGCCGATCTCAAGATCGTGTGGAAGTTCGAGCGCCGCAAATCAGTAGCGCATCCATCCTCGCACACACGTTCAAGCCACCGGATAACCTCCACCTCCTCGCTCCAGTGAATCAGCGGAAGAAGCAACTCCTTCTAGACACAAGGCCACCGGGAACATGTATCTCGCTAATCCAAGAACATGGGGGAATATCTAGAGGGGGAGAGAGATCCTTCACGAGGAGGTGTGTTTGTGAGAGGGGAGAGGGGGCTTTATATAGGAGGGTGGGAGACCCCTCCCCTCCCATAGCCGACGCATGAGGGGGGGACTCCTCCCCTCCTTCATTCATGTGGTGAACCTCCACTCACATAAACATGGCCTCCACCCAAAATCCCACTCACATGTATTTAATTTCCACCAAATTAAATGCAACTCTCAATTAATAAAACTCTTTTATTTATTTTATTCAGAATTTTGTTAATTACTTTAATTAACAAACATTCACATAAAACCCCTTGCAACATTTCAATATCACATGCAGAACCACTTTCTACAATTTCACCTGAAACAATTCTGGTTTCTATCGAAACAATTCTTGTTTCTATCGAAACATTTCCTGCGCTTTGCAAACCTTTTGTTTGGAACATATGTGCTCCTAAATGGTGTCCTGCAACCCTTAAGTGTGTCACCCTACGGTCCGCGAATAATGTAGACATGATTGAGACTCCTCTCAGATCAATAATCAGAAGCGGGACCTGGAGATCCATACCGACTCCTGCATATTCAACGATGACTTCTGTGATCGTGAGAACCTTTAACGTCAGCAATTTAATCCCTTTGTCTCATGATATAATACATGTACGAGATTCGATCATCGGTATCCAAATACCTAGTTTGATCTCGTTACCTACATGCACTCTTTTCTTGTTCCCGTGATATAACATTCTAGTGATCACATCACTTGCTTGCAAGCTATCTTAATGTGATATCACCGAGAGGGCCCAGAGTATATCTATCCGTCATCGGGATTGACAAATTCCACTCTTGATCCATGAGCCTCAACATAACACCTTCATAGCACTGAACCCACCTTTATGGTCACCCTGTTACGGTGTGACGTTTGATGTTATCAAGATACTCTTCCGGTGTTAGCAATTAACATGATCTCATGGTCTAAGGACTAAGACTACTTTGTATGATGTTATAGCAATATAAACATAATGACTTGATCGTATTGCTATACTTCGGATGAATGTTCATCACATCATTTCACAAATGTTGTGACCTTGTTATTAACAACATCCAATGTCCATGATCAGGAAACCTTGATCATCTTGTTAATCAACAAGCTAGTCTATAAGAGAGGCATAACTAGGAACCCTTTTGTTTATTAAACACACATGTATTGATGTTTCCTATCAATACAATTATAGCATGCAAAATAAACATCTATCATATACAAGGAATACATAATAACAACTTTATTATTGCCTCTCAGGGCATATTTCCTTCACTCCCCTCTCCGGGAAGGAATTCCCCCGGCAGAAATCTGTCTGCCGGAGAGATCTTTCTCTCTCGGTGTTTTCCGCCCCGTAGAGGCGGCTGAATCTTTCTGTGGTCGCTCCCCGAGTCTTAGGGTTTCAGGAGGTTGATATACGCCAGAGGGGAGAGGCTGGAGTGGGCCAGGGTGGCCACACCACTCCCTGGCGCGGCCTAGGCCTGCCCGCGCCATGGGGTGGTGTGGGCCCCCTTGGCCCACCTCCACTCCATCTTCTGGCATCTTGAGTCTTCTGGAAAAATAGAATTTTTCGTATATTTTCCCGGATTTTCTGATCTTCGTGAATTTTGCCTCCAAACAGCACCTTTTCCATCAGATCCTGACTGCAGCGGTCCATGCTCCAAAAGTCATCAAGCATGCAAAAATAGATGAAATAACATAAGTATCACCTCTCAATACGAAATATATCAATGAATAATAGTGAATTAAGACATAGAATAGTGATGCAAAATGGACGTATCAGGCATCTCTAGTGGCATTCCCATAGAATCACGCCTTGCACAGTGAGCAAAGGGAGTTCCCTGGATCAAGTTGATGTTCTGTCCAAAAAGACGGGCGAGAGCTTCATGCATAGCCCTGGATAATCCATCTAGCCAGTTGTTCTCTCTCACGGTGAATTGAATCTTCTCAGAAAGGGGTGCCTCCATCTTGCCTCGAAGATTAGCAACTATTAGCCATTGTAAATCTCCTCCTGGAAAATCCTTGAGTTGAGCTCCGAAGAATTCCGGATGCGGACGCTCAAGGTACTCAGACAGTGCATCAAGATCCCTCTCGAAGATCAGTTGGCCTCTGTTGCCCAACTGGTAGAACTTGCAGTACTGAACTTCCATCTATAAGAGTTTAGGATGAGTAAGTTAGTGAGGTGATCAAGTGTGTCAAATTATTTGGAGTAATGTAAGAATTTTTGAGGAACATGAATCTTTTTGAAAGAATCTCAAGGGTAAGAGGGGAAATAGGTTTTCATAAATACTCACTTTGGTTTTGAAACTAAGTTTTTGTTCGGACGTCCATTCTAACTAGGGTATCCTATGGTCAGGATGGCTCTGATACCAACTTGTCAACACCCGGATTTTTAATCCCAGATGCCTGTTATGCCATACATCGCAATCCCAGCATTACCATTTTGCCAAGACATAACAAATTGGATCACAGTAAATCATCCATTACAAACCATTATAAGTTCTTACACAAAGAAAGGATCTCATGATCTGGTCTTAATACAAACAAACAACGGAATAATAAGCGTAGCGGTGGGCTCCATCTTCAGTGTCACAGGCAATGCTAACGATGGGAGATGATCCTAGTTGTCATAGCCGTCCTGTTGTCCTTCTTCCGTATAGTCCTCCTCATAGTCTGGCCACGGGAATAGCCAGGGACAAAGCCATGAGTACTCTTTAAGTAGTCACAAACTATCACTAACAAATAAGGTAGTTCTAGTAGGAATGCTAAACTCTAAGTTTATTTGCAAAGTTAAGTTTGAAACCTAAGCTGAGTTCAAAAACAAAGAAAGATAAAATAAAGTTCTAAATCACCTAAGTGGGAACTTAGTTTTCATAGTCACAACCATGTTGTGGTCAAGTCATGTCACAAATCATTTCATCAGTCATTTTGAAAACATATTACCACAGAACAGTATGGCCACTCCAACTGTCCATGACCGCGGATGCGGCTATTCGAATAGTTTGACACTCTGCAGAGGTGGTACACTTTCACCACAAAATTTGATACATCCGTCAGGGATAACCCTGAATCATCATACTTAGTATGCGGATAATCAATCATAACCTTTCCTTTACACACTCTAGTATAAGCACCTCTCCTATGAGCTTGGCCTCCCAGCCATGGCCATCCGCCATCCTGGGCACTACATAGGTGGACAACATCAAGAGGTAGCCTCATCTCAAACCTCTCTCGCGAGGGAACCAATACTAATGCATATAAACTTCCGGCTAAGCCTTACCCAATTCAGGTATTGTGGTTGTACGGTAAAATTGGAATGGTATCGCATCCGAACCCAACCATCCATTTTTATAAAAGGCTAAGGCTCATGCCTCAAAATTTTCATCATCATAAACCATTTGTGTTTCTCAACACATGTCAAAACATTTCAATAGAATGACTCATCATTCCAAGGTTTTCATAAGCATTTTCACCAAGTATTCCCATCTAGAGTGATCAAGTTTTTGGTTTAGCTCTAACCACTAAGTTAAGAGTGTTCACTAAGGGGGGATGATAATCTCAATCTCATGCCATAGAATAACATCTAGTATAGGCCAAGTTTAATACTCTTTATGATATCTATACTACTTTCTAAAATCTCACCAAGCATTACTAGAGGTAAAGAAACTTTGATAAAGCAAAAGTAAAGCTTGTAAGTAAAACTTCAGATGGGTATAAATCAAGAGGTATAACCAAAGCATGCCTAATGCATCTTTCTTAGGTTATCTTGTATAATTCTAGCTTGCTAACAATAGCTTGCCTTGATTGGTGCAGTGGTTGAAATTCTCCTCGTCTTCTTCGGGGTAGAACTACTCCTCCTCGTACACTTGGTCGGTACCATCGTCTATAAATACATACAGGATACACAATCACCAAAAAAATACTTAACTAGTCTATTTAGCACACTAAGGCACACACTTGATGATCTAGTATCATCACATGCATCACAAGATTTAATGAACTAGTTTCATTTATTTTAATTGAGAAAAGTAATTTCTACTCATTGAAATTAATTAAGATTTAATATTTTACAATTAAAATATAGGATCATGTGGAAACATGTCATCACCACATATTGTAATACATGGGAATGTGATTTAAATGTTGGATCACCTTTTATAAAGTCTAAGTTTAATATTTAAATGATTTAAAGTGACTAGAAATGCCTATATAGCATTATTTTGGTACTAGTCCAAAGTAACTGCATGCAAACCTAAATATTATTACATATTCAGATAGGTATTGTCAAATGTGATTTCTGAGAGTTGAAATCAACTCAAAAGCAATTCTGGTTGATTTTTGAAAAATGTTTGAATGTAGAAAAGTCTCTGTTTTGTTATTTTTGCTATATGTGATCTCTAACTCTAATTTATTTAAATCCAACGGTCTTGGATAGATATTTTAATTATCTTTCCAACAAAATTTGAATCATGCATTTTGGTTAAGTGGATCTCTCTGAAACGATTTTTAAACTAGTGGACAGAATCTAGTTTAAGTCTAATTAGAAAAACATTCATTTGAATTTTAGGGCCAGCGCGGGAAACTAAATGGGCCGGCCTAGTGGCGCTCCGCGGCACAGAGGGCAACTGACAAGGGGGTCCCGCATGTCAGCGGCTCTTAAAACCCTAAACGGTATGGGGCAATCTGGGCGCTACGATTAGAACAGGGATCAACGGCTGAGGAGCGTTGTCCCCGGCGAACAGGTCGCCGGCGAGATCTAACCCTAGCGGCTCGGTGGGGGTTGATTGGGCCCTTATCAGGGCTCCGGCTAACGTGGCAATGGGGGCGATCGAACTGGTGGACGACGGCGGTCTCAGGCATGGTCGCGACGGCTCCTGGGGTGGTCTCAATCAGCGGGGCCCTTCTCCTCCCGTAGCGGCCAGCTCTGGTGGAATTCCGGCGACTGCGAGCTCGAGTGGCTCCGGAGAGAAGTGGGGAAGGCTCAGTGGCGAGAGGGGAGGTGAGTGGTGTGCAAAATGAGGCTAGGGGTTGCCTCCTTGTATAGGCTCGATGACGGGACAACACGACATGGCCAGGCGACGGTGGCGACATGGCTACGGGCTGCTAGAGGCGTGGCTGTGAGCGGCGATCGATGCGCGGTCTCCTGGCGGTCCGCTACAGCATAATGGCGTGGCTAGGGGTGGTGGCAATTGGTCGGGCGTGACTCGTGCTCTGAGCGGCAGAGGCGGCGTTCGACGTGGCGTGACGTGGCTGCGGGTCAAACGGCGGCGAGTAGAGATGTCTGGGGGTGTGCTGGGGTCAAGGCGAGGCGACGCGCGTGGGCTGTGGTCGAGGGGCGGCGTATGCTGCCTTGTCGAGTGCGGCGCACTGACGCGTGCTCGGCATGGCACAGAGGCGGCGGGCGCGGTCGTGCCTTGGTGGTCTAGTGCCTGGCTGGGCTTGGGGAAAGGATAGGGGGCAGCGATGTGGTCTAGCCTACCTCCTAGACACGGCGAGAGGGAGAGGGGCGGTCGGCTGGGAGCTGTCCATGCTCGACCGGCAAGCATGGCGCGACACTGCTGCAAATGGCTAAAGGGTAGCCCCTTGATGGCATGGTTGGCACTGGGGGAGACAATGGGAGAGGATTTAGGCCTTAGTGGCATTGGATCACTGCTCTACAACAGTAATAGTTAGGCACTTAGTTCAGTGCTCACTAAGTGTTCGGCACAATGGCCGCAAGAGACTTTTATTTGAATTTTTAGAATATTTTTGATGGGTGCTTTGATCTTATGCTTGGTAGACTGTGGTTGCTTGGGATGGTTAAGTGGAGTTCATTTGAGTGGTTTTTGAAAAGGTGGGATCTATGCATATGAAGTGGATTCAAATTTCAAATGCCACTTAAAATTAGTGGTTAAATGTTTTTGTAAGATTTCAAAGTGGGTTTTGGTACATCTTTACTTGTACTAGCTAGGGGTGAAAAGAGTTGAGAATGTTTCTGTTTGAAAATTTACTTCTAGGAACACCTAAAGTGACCTAGTGGGTTAAAATGGCCAAAGTGACCATTTGATCTTTTTATTCTTATTTGATTTCTTTTTCTTTGGATTTTGTTTTTAATCATCTAGATGATGTGGCATTCATCTTTGAATCATTCACAACCATTAGAGCAAAAAAACATGGCAATTACACACAATTCTATACTAATGCACAAACACATGCATTCATAATTGTTTTTAATACTAAAAGTTTCTGTTAACCCTAAATTAGATGATTTGAACTTGATTAACCTTGATTAAAGTTTTGGGATGTCACCAACTTTTCATGTTTGACTAAACTTTAGCTCCCTCCACTCACATGTGAGCTGCCACCAAATTGGGCCAAATCACACATGGGCTTCCACACATATGAGCTTTGAGATTTAGGGAAAATATGAAATCACACATGGGTCTAATGTTTTAGCCCATTATTTCTAGCAACCCCCACCATATCTCAAATGCCCATTTGAAGATTTGCTAATCCTTGCTACTTGTTTATATACCAGTGTTTCAGCAGAGACTGTTAAGTTAAACTTGTGCCTAAAATCTTGAGATACGTGTATTAGTAACTTCAACAATGGACGAACCTTGAATTCCAAGTTTGGTGCCAATAGATTTCACTCAAAATCATAACTAGTACCTGGCTTCCAGTAGCCTACCCCGCGGGTTAGACCATATATGTCATACTCTCTGGTCTCTTCTTGAGTTTACTAGAGACCACCCAAGTCTCATAGACATCGAGATTTACAGTCGAGCTCATATAGGTGTGTTCTTTCAACAATGCGCCATAGGACGACATCTTTGCTAGTTAAAGACAACAAAAATACATTAAGACATGTAGCCAACCTTCCTTACAGCTTATGAGAGTTATGCATCTTCACATAGAGAGGGTTAGAAAATACCCTCCTTAGTCAAACTACTAGCTTGTTCTTCCTAGATCCTAATTCACAGGATCTCCGATCACATAGGTTGGGTTACCACTATGGTGTGACATCCATGGGTGTTAACCCCATCTCTCTCGATGCATTTTCTATCACAATTCGTGATAGTCTCTTTGTAAAGGGATCTACCAGGTTTTTATTTGTTTGAATATACGTAACCGTTATTACTCCGGACTTTCTCAATTTCTTGATAGATTTCAAACGTCTCTTTATGTGTCTTGATGACTTCGCTTTATCCTTAGAATTGTTCACTTTGACAATAATAGTTTGGTTGTCACAATTCAAAAGGATTGCCGGCATAGGTTTTTCCACCACACGCAAGTCCATCAAGAGCTCATGCAGCCATTCTGACTCAACAGTGGTTGTGTCTAAAGACGTAAGTTCTGCTTCCATAGTTGACCTCGTCAATATGGTATATCTACGAGATCTCCATGAAACCGCACCACCTCCAAGGGTAAACACATACCTTCTCGTGGCGTAGAGTTCATCAACGTTAGAGATCCCATTCGAATCACTATATCCTTTAAGCACAACAGGGTGCCTTGAGTAGTGATCCCATAGCTCATTGCACCCCATAGAGAGCGCATAACCCTTTCAAGTGCATGCCAATGATCAATACCTGGGTTAGACATGAACCTACTCAACTTGCTCATGGAAAAAGAGATATTGAGTCTTGTAGCGCTTGATAAGTACATGAGAGACCAACAATTTTTGAATATTTCAACTGGTCAATTGGTTCCTTCCTATTCTTTTGCAATGTCAAACTGGATCATAAGGTGTTGGAGAAGTCTTGCCATCAAGAAAGCCAAAACTGCTCAAGACCTTCTCAACATAATGATATTGCATTAAAGTAATCCCATTCTCATTCTTAATAAGCTTGATGTTCAGAATCACATCATCCTCTCCTAGATCTTTCATGTCAAAACTCTTTGACAAGAAAGACTTGACTTCATTTATCACATTCATGTTTGTACCAAAGATCAGAATATCATCCACGTACAAGCATAATATAACACTATCGCTCCCACCATGGCGATAGTGCACACACCTATCAACCTCATTAATGACAAAGCCAGCAGAAAGTAGAGTTATGTCAAACTTCTCATGCCATTTCTTAGGTGCTTGTTTCAGGCCATATAAAGATTTTAACAACTTGCACACCTCTGTCTCTTCACCTTTTACCACAAACCCATCTGGATGATCCATATAGATCTCCTCTTCCAACTCTCCATTAAGGAAAGTTGTCTTCACGTCCATTTGATGAATGAGAAGACCATAAGAGGTTGCCATGGAAAGTAGTACTCGAATGGTGGTCAGTCTAGCAACAGGTGAATAGGTGTCAAAGTAATCTTCGCCTTCTTTCTGTGTGTAGCCATTTACTACAAGCCGTGCCTTGTACTTCTCAATAGTACCATTAGGACTTAGCTTTTCTTGAACACCCACTTGTAGCCCACAGGTTTACAACCATAGGGTCGTTCTGATAATTCCCAAGTTGCATTAGAAAGAATCAAGTCCATCTCATTTTGTAAAGCTTCTTTCCAATTATCTACATCAGGAGATGCATATGCCTAAGCAATGGATTTGGGAGTATCATCCACAAGGTATATGATGAAATCATTACCAAAGGATTTTGCAATCCTCTATCTCTTACTCCTCGCCGGAGGTTCATCGTCATCCTTCTCAAGGACTTTCTCGTATGGTTGTTTAGAATTATCAATAGATACACTAGATTCAGGAACTATTTTAGAAGAAATTCTACCAATGTTGTGCATATCTTTCATAGGAAACATATTCTCAAAGAATGTTGCATCACGAGATTCCATTATAGTATCAACATGCATATCAGGCACCTCGGATTTCACTACTAAAAATCTGTAGCCTACACACCTTGGATCATATCCTAGAAATATACAATTCACGGTCTTAGGTCCGAGCTTGTGTTTCTTGGGAATCAGTATGTTGACCTTCGCCAAACACCCCCAAGTGCGCAAGTATGAAAGTGATGGTTTTCTCCCAGACCATTCCTCATAAGGGATATTTTGTTTATTCTTGTTAGGAACTCTATTCAGGACATGACATGAAGTCAATAAAGCTTCCCCCACCATGCCTATTATAAACCAGCAATGGCTAACATGGAATTCACCAAGTCAGTCAGCATGCAGTTTTTCCTCTCGGCAACCCTGTTTGATTGGGGCGAGTAGGGAGGCGTCCTCTCATGAATAATGCCGTGTTCCTCACAGAATTTGTCAAATATTTTGGGAAAATACTCACCACCATAATCCGACCTAAGACACTTGATCTTTCTCTCTAGTTGATTTTCAACTTTGGCCTTATAAATTTTAAAGTGGTCTAAACCCTCATCTTTAGTTTGCCACAAGTAAACATAGAAGAATTTTGTAGCATCATCTATCAACGTCATAAAATATCTCTTTCCACCTTTTGTCAACACACCATTCATCTCGCATAGATCAGAATGCATGAGTTCTAGAGGTGCCAATTTTCTCTCCTTGGTAACCTTGTGAGGCTTTCGAGGTTGCTTTGATTGCACACAACTGTGACACTTAGAACCTTTGGCAATAGTGAAATTCGGAATTAAAATCATGTTGGACATCCGAGACATCAAACCAAAATTAATGTGACATAAACGATAATGCCAAACACTGGTATCATCATTAACACCGCGAAAAATATGATTCATGGATTTATTACAAAAATCTGAAAGAGAGAAACAGAACAAGCCTCCAAACTCATAACCTTTACCAATAAATTGTCCATGTTTCAAAACAATGACTTTATTAGACTCTAAGACAACCTTAAACCCATCTCTGCATAGAAGGGATCCACTAACGAGGTTCTTGTTTGTAGTAGGGACATGTTGCACATTCCTCAGCTGCACGATCTTTCCGGAAGTAAACTTCAGATCTACCATACCAACACGACGAACAGAAGCATGTGACCCATTCCCTATTAGGATGGAAGAATCCCGTGCGACCTGATAAGAAGTGAACATATATGTCAGCACACACATGAACATTAGCACCCGTATCAATCCACCAACATGGTGATTTTAACACCAAAAGGATAGTAAATAAATTGCCGTACCCATGTGTGCTACTAGCGGTCATGGTGTTGACCTTCTTCCCACTTTTCCTTCTACGATCTACACGTTCTATGCAGTCCTTGGAGAAGTGTCCGAGCTCTCCACAGGTAAAGCAACCTAGCTAGGCATGTTTGACTTCTTCTTCTTCTTCTTGAAGGTTGTAGTCTTTCTAGGCTTGTTGAAGGAGGGATTATAGTTCCCTTTGTTCTTGCCGAAGGTCTTCTTCTGCACCATGTTAGTGCTAGACTGACGCTCGCCTCCTTTCTCAGCACTGTCCTTAGTCAGAGCCTTATCCTCAACATCAAGAGACGCTATCTGGTTTTCAACCGATATCTCTTGTCTCTTATGCTTGAGAGTTGTGGCGAAGTTCCTCCACGAAGAAGGTAACTTTGCAATAATGCACCTAGCCACAAACTTGTCGGGTAAGATACACTTAAGGATTTCAAGATCCTTGGCAAAGCACTATATCTCATGGGCTTGTTCGACTACCGAACGGTTGTTAACCATCCTGTAATCATGAAAGTTCTCCATGATATATAGTTCACTGCCAGCATCTGCTACACCGAACTAAGCGTTTAGTGCCTCCCGTAGCTCTTTTCCATCTTTGATGTGCATGTACACATCAAATAGCTTGTTGTCAAGAACACTCAGAACACATCCCACAAAGGAAAGATTGGTTTCCTTAAACTTGTTCTGAGCCTCGTCAGATATAGTTCCTTCAGGTAAACCCTCACTAGCCTTGAATACTTTCAAAGCTTGCAGCCACATAGTGATCTTATATTGCCACCTCTTAAAATGAACACCGGTAAACTTATCCGGCTTCATCGCATCGGCCAACTGTCTCACATTTAACTAAAGAAATTGCCTATAATGAGGTTTTTGGATTGTTGGATTATTAGGCATAATTTCCACAGTTAATTCCGATATATAAATCATGACTACACTAGCTATGAAAACATGAAACTCTCACATACTAGATGTATTAATCAACATAAATAGTAGTAGCGCATACACAAGAACAACCATGATATTGCAACGGATCAGATCACAATATACGTACCGATCCGTTGCCGATGAAGTCGCCGTTGTTGTAGAGATTGATGTAGCACGCGGATTCTCTTGACGCCTTGGAAGACGCATCATGCTGACGAACTTGAGCGGTCGCGTGGAGTGCTTCCGAAAAATCTTATTCGCCCTCTCCCGTACATGATCACAAAGACGAGTGGTTCTAGATACCCGCTCTCCCATCCACCGGTGCTCGGGATGGATTAGACTATGGTGGCGGCGCAAGCAAAGAGGAGACAAAACCCTACATTGGTTTTCACGCTTATATAGAGTGGTTCGGGAAACCTACACACGGCATGTCGTGGACCAAGCCCATGTTGCACATGTTTGGGTCGGTTATAGATAGCCCACGATCCACCAGTTTTCCCAAACAGGGCGAGCGAGCGGCGTTGTCGGAGGAGGAGCGCACGTGTAGCACTTCTCTTCTCACTCACTTACAAAGTGGTGAAATACTCCACCTTATAAGGTGGTGTAACTCTCCTACAACTTTCCATATGGGGCTAAACTTTAGCTCTCACTCCACTCAAAGTTGAGTTGCCACCAAATTAGAACAAATCACACATGGGCTTCCACACACATGGGTTTTGAGATTTAGGGAAAATATGGAATCACACATGGGTCTAATGTTTTGTCTCATTATTTTTAACAAATCTCAGGTATAAGTTGGAGTCAGACACGTTCTCTATACCATAAACCTTGTTCCTTACAACCGAGTGTAAGTGCTAGAGGAACAGTCCACCAACATCCAAAACCCGAGATTTTGGATAGTATACTCTAAGAGGTATAAGATATACTACTAATCGCATGTTTGACCACATCATTGTTAAACAATAGATAAATCATTCGAGTTTGAAATGAAGAATTTTTTTTGGAGAAAATAAAGAGAGCCCAGTAAATAAGTAGTGCCGAAGTGGAAAAGAGGAAAATAAATCAATAAACAAATAAGGAAACAAAATCGTAAGAACTGCAAAAAGAGAGAAACAATGAAGAAAACATAGAGAAGACGGAAATATAAAGAACGAAAAGAAAGCTGAAAAATATGAATAGAAGAATGGAATAATAAAGATGGTAAAAATCATGAATGAACAAGTAGACAGAAACACAAATAAAGAACGGAATAAAAAAATAATCAATGGAAAATTAGCAAGCAAAATGGCAAAAAGTCAAGAAAAAGAAAGCATGGAGAACAAAAAAGGGTAAGAAGAGACACGAACAGAAGAAGAAAGTAAGAAAGGCAGAAAGCAATGTTGAAAAAACAAGAAGAATAGATACAAAAAGAAGCAGCAAAGAAAACGAAAAGCGATTGTGAAAGAAATAAAATAGAATGTAAAAGAAAAAACGAAACGAACACGTTTAGGACGGAAGCTTAGCTCCCCATAGTAAAGTACCGATGAGCCACGGTGGCAAATCCTGCGTACGGTGACTCCATGTGTCTGGTAAATGTTCACGGAGGTAAGAAAGCAGCCTAGAATGAGAGTCGTCCTTCTAACGAGTGGTGGTTTTACCAAGAATAGCGTTTTAGACATACTGTATGTTCTAGGAAAGATCGCTAGAAGGGAGGTAGAGCGCGAGCACGCGCAACACACTATGTCAGTGGCCCAAGGCACACATGCTGCCCACCATCCAACGATGTGGGGAAGGACATAGGCTCGTGTGAGATGATCACGGGGAGGCGGGGCTCTATCGCCAGGCTTCGTGGTGGATCCATCTCCGGGAAGAGAGAGCTCCGCTGCAATGGCAACAACTGTCCTACCCTACCTCCATCCACGACCAAAAAGAATCAGAGAGACATGGATAATCAAATGAGCCGAGACTTTCGACAACTCTTATTTACTCTGATTAGGCATGTGTGTGATGGCCCAAGCACCGTTAACCTAGTTAAAGACAATTAGCATGGGTACCATGCTTATAGATTCTTAGAAGTATGTATGCCTTCTCTGAAACCTATTTATTATATACATTAACAAAATCTTTACACACCATTTGAACATATGGGATAGGACTGCACCCGTCAACTCACTCACACTCCATGTTGGGGGATTAGCACACTTAAGCGTGATCTAAAAATACGAAGCGAAATAAGATGTAAGATTTAGCATCTCTCATGTACATAGAGTGAGCACGATAGAAACAAGAAAAGTCGAAACTCTTGAATATATTTCGTTTTCACCGATAGATACGGAGACATAAACAGTAAAAAAACACACAGGATAAGTAGATTAACTTAGATTGAACAAAGCATACAGAGTCAGCCTATTATACATGATAGGCTAGCTAATAGGGTTGGAAAGAAGACGGTCGTAGAAATGACATTGGGCTTGTTTTTTCCTCCTTTTTCTCTCTAGTCTCCTGTCCTTGTGTTGTTCACCACCGCTCTATCCGCACATATTGCACCTCGTGTCCCCAAAAGGGATGAGCGATGCAAGCTGAAGAAGACAGTAAGTGGTGGAAGAGACCTCCAAAGAGTTGGCAGTCGGCGCTTCGTGTATTCCATCAACGTCGCTAGAGGGATCCATCACTCTCTCGTCGCGTTCACCCGCTAGATCGAAAGAAGGCTGGAGCAGTCGCGTTGTCCACGGACACAGTGTGGGCACTTCAACCGAAGACTCCTTGTCGACAAAAAATGAAGAAGGCATCCATGGCACGTAGATGAAGGCCACAACAGGCGCATTGTCCATGAACGTCGATGCAACCAATTCACCCAAAGTCGCTTTATCGATAACAGACGAAGAAAGCTCCATAGACACGGTTCCGTCGTTCGTCGAGGCGCTTTCTTCCCACATTCAGCCATGCGATGCTGTCGTGCCGACAAAGCAGGAGGAGACTGCCACACCGATGTCGCTGTCATCCAGCGTTCTATTGTATTGTCCTTGTGAGGCGATGTCTTCCTCCCATGTTCGAGCATGCGACGGTGGCATGCCGAGGAAGCAGGAGGAGACCACCGCACCGATGTCGCCATCATCCAATGCTCCATTGTACCATCCTTCAAAAAAGGAAAGTGGCTCGTCCACGCCGCAATAGCGAGATGCTCCGGCGATGTCTTGGAAACACGTTTCCTCCTAGAGTAAAAGGTCGAGCACTTCTAAACTTCCTACGTTACAGAAAGGAATATCAGGAAAAGCACTAGCGTGGTCTAACATTCCTATGGTCGAGAAGGACATGATGAAAACACGCAGAGAATTCGACTAAGTGTGACAGTCGGAATATGTTAGGTAGAGGAGTCGGAGACGAATAATCTACAAAACAATGCAAAGATTAGACACGGGTTAGAAAACAGAACGTAGTGTAGCACAATAACCAACAAAAAATAAAATAAGGTACAAAAACGCATCGTGTATGTGGAAGGCAATGGCAGAAGAAGCATCGAAGAGCAAGCACGAAGACGAAGACGATGACTATAGGACTAGAATCCTTGTCAGCGACACGAGGCGCGTTATCCAATGCGCCCACAAGAAAAATAGAAGAGGATAGGAGGTGTAACATCCCAGCGTTTAGTAAGCAACGAAGGGTATACATAAGAATATGTGCATGCATTCATCTTTAAAATTAGGATAATTTTTTCGCAAACTAAAACCCAAGAGGGATCTAAGTTCTTTCACTATCTTGAGTTAGGGTTTAGCTCATCTAGGTTATTGTTATAAATTTTGACCTGATCTCTATGAAATTTTAAATTATTTGGGGTAATAATTGACATTTAAATTTTAATCTACTTTTAAAATAATTCAAACCAAAAGTATTTAGAAGTTTATTGTTTACAAAAGAACATTTAAGTATTTTAGTGTGAAGTATTATTATATTATACAATGAGTGTACAATTAAAAGAAATTCAAGACATTAAAGTAATATAAATGAATACAAATAATTAGAATCTCTTATTCTTTTCTCATTCTATATATTCAAAAGATAAGAAGGATACAGATAAGTAAAAGTTCATTACACAAATAAATAACAACAACACTATGTTTGATCGTAGGAATTTTAGCTTGGAATTGAATTGGGCTGAAAATTCCAAATCCAAGATGGAAAGGAAATGGTCTCTATTTCCAATTCGGCGGTTAGCATATAATTTGCTGTTGGAATGAAAGGGTAGCAGCCAATTCAAAATCTTGTTTGGATGTTCAAACCATGGAATTAAATGTTTTGCTGAATTTTGACAATATGAACTTGTCTTACATGTTACAATATAGTTATGTATATTTGATGTTTATATTATTATTTTTCACACATAATAATATTGAAATATCAAAACATGGATAATAATATTGTCTCAAATAGCTCAACAACACATGCTCTCGATACACAAACACATGATCTCGGTACACTAACTACCAATTTCAAAATACAAATCGAATTATTCTCGTGAGGTTCTGCAATTTCAACATACCAATCAAAAAACAGCGCCACATGCTCTCAGTGCACAAACTAAGAGGGCAGGGAGATGCTAGCTTGGGGACAGGCAGGGCCAAGCGTGGCTGTTGTTTGCCTCTGGCCTCCGTTTCCCCTCCCACCTCCATTCCCCCGCCCGCCAGTTCCCTACACGACGTCGGTCCGCACATCTCAACCTAGGGTTTGGTGGGGCAGTGGAGGGGGCCGATGCCATGGCCACCGCTGCCTTGCTCTGAGGGTGCGGGGAACAAATATAAGGTACAAGAGGAGGGCGGGAAGAGGATAGGTAGGGGAAGGCTCACCGGACCACCGCTGCTGTAACCTTCCTGCCGGTCACATGCACGTGATCCTCCAGGGCGAGTTCCTCTCCTATCGCAAGTTGGACGAAGCGGTACGTGGGGCTTCGATTCCAAGCGTTTCTGAGCGTGGGAGCTTGGAAACTTGCGAGCACAACTAACATAGAGTGCGGGCCGGCGTGGAATTGGTTCCAGGTTTCCACAGTCTAATTCCTAAGCCACCCAAATGACCGAAATCGGCTGGGCCATTTCCAAAAGGTCAATTCCGAGGCCCAATTACGACATCCAAACATAGCGCAAGTAAAGAAATAGAATTACTTTATTGAATCTTATAAACATTACATTATTATTTACATAATAATAAAATAAAGTACAAATTAATAACAAAAAAGGAAAAACCTATGCTACTTTCTAACTAAGTCCTAAATCTTCATCTTCTTAGTCTTCTTTATAACAGTTTGTACCTGCAAGCAAACAAAGTAAACAACACTAAAAAAGGTTATTGTTAGAAGAATTGCTCTCAGATATTAACAATGAAGTGCATTGTTGAATTTCATTATGGAGCTAATTTAAAAGAAAGGGACAAGTTTCACCAAAAGGATAACATTTGTTCTTTTATCTAGGGGCTTCAGTACAACATCATTAACCATAGAGGGAAGTTTCACCAAGGCATATAGAAGTAAAAGGGTAAATAAACTAGATATTTCCACTTGATATGATCCATAGGAATAGAACACAAGCACACAGCTTACACAACCATGCATAAATGGGGTGTTGTCGACACGAGGGAGCAAGGGGCAGTAGTTAAAATCATATACCCGTGCTAGCAGAGAAACTCTACTACACTAGTTCACCACAACATCACAGAATAGCAAGAACACCACAAGATCTTAGATAGATTCTCACCAGATCAACCCATAAAACACCACAGAAAGCCACCAATTAACCAGCCGAGATGGTTACATAAATGAGAAGGAGGTGTGGGTGTAGAGCACGGGCAAGAATGAGCTAGTAGGAGGAGTAGATCAAGGAGGAGGAAAAGCCTACCATAGACAGGATCTAATGATACGTTGCTAATGTATATATAATTTTTGATGTTCCATGCTTGTTTTATATCTATTTTCTTATGTTTTGTCCATATTTTGGAGTATTTTTATACACTTTCTTGGACTAACCTATTAACAAGATGCCACGGTGCCAGCTACCTGTTTTTGGTTCCAGAAAAGTCAGAAAATGAATATTCTCGGAATTGGACGGGACAAAAGCTAAAGTTAATATTTCACCGAGGGGGACATGGAGCCAGAAGACGAGACAGAGAGGGGCCAGAGGCCGGCCACACCACCTGGCCGCGCGGCCAGGCCTGGCTCGCGCCAGGGGGTGGTGTGGCCGCCTAGGGCACCCCCTCGGCCTCCCCTTTCGCCTATAAGATGTTGGAGATATGCCCAAGAGGCAATAATAAAGTGGTTATTATCATATCTTCATACTTATGATAAATGTTTACATACCATGCTATAATTGTATTAACCGGGAACATTAATACTTGTGTGATTTGTAAACATAAAAGAGTCCCTAGTAAAGCCTCTTGTTAAACTAGCTTGTTGGTTAATATATGATCATGGTTTCCTGATCATGAACATAGAGATGTTATTAACAACAAGGTCATATCATTAGGAGAATGATGTGATGGACATACTCCTATAGTTAAGCGTAGCATAAAGATCAAGTCATTTAATATAGTTCATTTGCTATAAGCTTTCTGATACATAGTAACCTAATTCCTTCGACCATGAGATCATGCATATCACCTTTACTGGAAGGATGCTTTGATAACATCAAACACCACACCGTAACAGGGTGGCTATAAAGGTGGCATTGAGTGTTCGGAAAGTATTGGTTGAGACACATGGATCAAGAGTGGGATTTGTCCATCCATATGACGGATAGATATACTCTGGGCCCTCTCGGTGGAATGTCATCCAATTAGCTTGCAAGCATGTGACTGGCTCACAAGGGATCACATACCACAGGAACGAGAAAAGAGTACTTATCAGTAACGAGGTTGAACTAGGTATGCAGAGATACCGACGATCATAAACCTCGAATAAGTAAAATATCGTGAGACAAAGGGAAATTGGTATCGTATGTAAGTGGTTCATTCGATCGCAAAGTAATCGTAGAAATATGTGGGAGCCATATGAATTTCCAGATTCCTCTATTGGTTATTGATCGGAGAAGTGTCTCGATCATGTCCGCATAATTCACGAACCGTAGGGAGACACACTTAAGGATTCGACGTTGTTTGAGTAGTTATGGAATGATGAGAAAGAGACCGAATGTTGTTCGGGGTCTCGAATGGGATTCGGGATATCACGAGGAGATCTGGAATGGTTTGGAGAATAAGATTCATATAAGGAAAGTCCCGTTTCGGAGTTGGGGAATGGTTCCGGTGTTTTCATCGAGAACATTCTAGAAGGTTCCGGAATGTTCGGCACTCCGGGGGGGGAAGGGTACATGAATGTGTCATTGTAAGTTGGAATGATTGCATCATGTACTAGGTGTCTTTGCTGTCCAAAATAAAGGGTTTATTCAAATCCTAATTTGAAAAGTCAAATGGCTAGTTTGAAAGTCAAACGGCAAGTTTTGGAAAGAGGAGGAGGAGTGGGAAACCGAGTTGGGGAGGGATTCCCTCCTCCAACCGCCGGCCCACCTCCAAGCCGAGTTGGGGAGGGACTCCCCTCCCCTTGACCGCACCTCCCACCTATAAAGGGAGGGGCAGGGCTGCCCCTCCTAGTACACAAGTCCCTCTCCTCTAAACCTAAACCCTAGCCACAGCCTAGGGATTTCTCCCAAGCCGTCATGTTAGAGCTTCTAATTGCCCTAGCCTCCGGTTTAGAGCCTTCTAATTGGTGTGTCTAAACCCTACATCACCAAATCTCTCTCATACTCCACCATACTCGCTCCGGCTTAAGGCGAAGCCCTGCGAGATCTCCCCTCTACTTCCGGTACCACGCCGTTGTGCTGCCGAAATCGCGAGGAGAGTGCTACAACCTCCGCTGCCTGCTGGAACAAGGGAGAGGAAGGTCTTCATCGAGTACCGAATGTGTGACCGACTGCGGGAGCGCTGCCGGAACGCAGCGCCGGAAGGATCGTCTACGCGATCTTGAGATCGGAAAGAGCACGACTACATCACCCACGAGAATCTGCTCTCGTTAAACGCTTTGGAATCTTCGAGGGTGAGTTATTCCATCGACTCGTTGCTACAATCTAATAGATAGATCTTGGCTTGTTTGTTTGTATGCGGTAGAAATTTTTTGTTTTCCATGCTACGAAACCCTACAGTGGTATCAGAGCCGTGTCTATATGTAGATCTGTTGCACGAGTAGAACACAATGGTTATTGTGGGCATTGATGCTTTTATTGTCGATTGCTTCTTGTGTACTTTGCATCTTGCGGGATGTTGGGATGAAGCGGCCTGGGCTAACCTTACATGACATCGTTCATGAGACTTGCTCCACGCTTGACATGCAACTCGTATTGCATAAGTGGCTTTGCGGGTGCCTGTTTCTCCCAGCATAGTGGAGATCCAATTTACAACGGGTGATTAACAATACTAGTATCAATGTTGTGGTTCTTGTTCGTAAGTTAGAACGACACTTATTGAAAGCCCCAAACCACGTAAAATATGCAAAGAAAGTAGAGGCGTCTAACTTTGTTTTGCAGGGGTGTGCAGTGATGTGATATGGCCATGATTGTGATTATATTTGATGTATGCAATGTTCCTTATTGTAAGTTGGCAACCGGCAGGAGCCATATGGTTGTCTTTAATTTCTGTTAAGACCCGCGTGTCTATTCAAAGTAGTTGTAATAGTTGAAGCTGGTGGACGACAACCATGAAGAAGCGTCATTGACCTTGATGCTATGCCGGTGATGATGGAGATCATGTTCGTGCTTGAAGATGGAGATCGGAAGCACAAAGAAGAAAGGCCATATCATATCACATATTATGAATTGCATGTGATGTTAATCCTTTATGCATCTTGTATTGCTTAGTAGACGACGGTAGCATTATAAGATGATCCCTCATGCACATAAATTTCAAGTTCTAAAGTGTTCACCCTTAGTATGCACCGTTGCTAAAGCTTGTTGTTTCAAAGCACCACGTGATGATCGGGTGTGTTAGATTCCGCAAGTGTATACAACGTAAGCAAGCCAGATTTTCTTATGCGGAAGCTAAGGTTTGATCTTGACGAGCCTAGCATGTACAGACATGGTCTCAGGAACACGGATCACCGAAAGGTAAAGCATGAGTCATATAGTAGATATGATGAACATGTTGATTGTTCGCCATTGAAGCTACATCAACTCTCGTGATGATCGGTTTTGATGTGGTGGATTTGGTTCGTGTGATCACTAAAACAATGTGAGGGATGTTGTTTTGAGTGGGAGTTCACCTAGATTAATTTAATTATTAATTAGAACTCAATTTATCATAAATTAAATCAAAGTGAATTTGCATAGTTGTTGTAGTCATTGGCATTCGTTTACCACCTTGCGCTTAGTTATAATTGAGATGATAGAACTATAGAATTCTGGTTAGTTACTTTACGAACTAGTATCGTATTGTTTTTGAAGTGTTAATCTAAAGTTTAAAAGTCCTATTGCAAACTTTCAGTAAGTTCCGGTTAATCCATGAAGTTTAATAATTAGTATTAAATCAAGAGTGAAAATTCCAAGTGTTAGTGTATGAGTATCATGTTTGTCTCCATGATTCTTGATATTCAAAGGATTGTCTTAATATCAAGGTTATCTAGGATCTGAAAGAGTTGTTTCAGAAACCATGATGTGTGGAAGATATTGTGATATCTGAAACGAAGTTTTGGTTGCAACATGATAGAGTATAATATGGCAAAGTTCATGTTTCTCATATTTTGATGAGAATTTGCAAAGGGTTGGAAACGCTTGTTGTCCTAATCCACCAAAAGGTTTTGGATAGCAACATTATACTCGTAATTCATCGTTATAAGCTAAAAGTAGCTTGATCATGGACGATTCCATGATAAAGGTGAATATTTGATGTAGGTAAAATGTTTACTACACCAAGAGATTACTAAAGAAAGGAATTTGAAAGAACACCAAACATTTGATGATGGTGATCTACTTCAAAGTGCAAGTCCAAAGACATTGGTATTTAACTATACACCATTTGGACTATGTGTCATATGCATGACTCCACTATTGATGTTGATAGATTCTTTCAAAAAGAAAAGGAAATACTGAAAGAGAATCTCTTAAATATATGGCAGAAAAGAAAAGACTAGAATTGTTCAGTTTAAGTATATAGATGATGTACATGTTATGGCTGTATTCTTTGCTTATTAAACAATGTGGTTCTTAAGTATTTGATACTGAGTTTGTTGGTGTGAATTGTCATACGAAACAACAGAATTCATGAATTACAATGGCCTAAGTAACTAGCAAAAGAATATGTGATGATGTTCATTGAGAACAAATAAAAGGGTTATTGTGTTACTCGTTAAACATCAAAGCTTGCCTTCAAGATTTGTTTTATCAGGTATTATGAGAACAAAAGGGTTGTTCAAATAATTGCCGTAATCCATAAAAGATGGATGATTCACAAATCTCGTTGGAGAAATCACATCTATAAAACTAGTGCTAAAGATGTCGAAAGACAAATTGATTAAATGATCACTTAGGAAGTGACATCGCCGTTTAAATTATATTGGAAAGAAAACATGAAGAAACTCCATGTGGATGGAATTTTGGAGTCTTTTGATTTTTGATCACATGACGCTTGTGAAACTTTCCTAGAGATAATTAAAACTTCGTTCATAGGCCAAAAAGGGAACGAAAGACTAGCTTATTGGAACTTGTACATATTGTTGTACAAAGTCCATTATGTGTAGTCAACAGCGATGGATTTCAACTTCATATGCTTTCTCCGAAAATTTGAGTGAATATATGAATATTTACTTAATAAGGATGAAGTATGAAACATTTGAAAAAGTTCAAAGTCTTTCAAGATGAAGTGCAAAATCATTGTAATAAGAATATAAATAGTTTATGATAAAGATTATAAAGGAGGATATTTGAGTTACAAGTTTAGCATAATACCTAAGATTTAAGGAATCGTTCTGTGGATTTGCATTTCCCGAAACACCATAAGAGTATGGAGCGTTCGAGATATATAATTAAAACCTTGTTTGACATGGTAAGATCGAAGGTGTAATACACAAAACTACTGTTATATTTTAAAGATTAAAAGCTTTAGAGACTACCGTTTTCCACTGAAAAGAGCTCCATCATAATCCGCTGAAATGACACCATATAAAGTTATGGTTTGGGATAAAACCCAAGTAGTACTTTCTTAAACATTGGTATGCTATGCATAAGAAAGATGTTTGCAACCAAAGTCGGATAAACCTGTCTTTGTATTACTGTTAAGTATCCCTCCATAAACACCGGAGACAAAAGTGTTTGTCGCTTAGAACGTTAAGTTTCTTTGAGAAGGAATTTTTCGTGAAAAGATAAGTGGGAGGACAATAGAACTTTGATAAGGTTAAAGGAACCTTAGCTATACGTGCAGAGTTGCGCAGCGCCGAAAAGTGTTCCGGAGGCAGCAATAATGCTCATGGCTCACGTGCCTCAAAGGTTGTGGTCACGGAGATCTAAGTTCCTATTAAAACAAGTAGGTCGGGTAAACAATCAAATACCAAGATTTGAGAGTTAAATCATTATTTGACAATAATGATCTGACTACATGCAAAGAAGCGATGATGGGCCCTGACTCCGTCAAATGGCTTGAAGCCATAAAATCCGTGATAGTTCCATACACGAGAAATCAAGTTTTGAACTTGAAGGACCCTCAAGAAAGGTGTAAGACCTTACAGTTATCTTTTGGATCTATAAAGAAGTAGACATGGATGTTTCACATCTATGAAATAGTCGACATGTTGGGAAAGAGTTCACAACAATGTTCAAAGATTGACTATGACAAGATTTGATCTTTCATAGCGATATTTAGTCTAGACAGATTAATGTAGCAACCACTACATATAAATTTTGTTATGTGGTAGTTGAATAAACAAACAAGTTCTTCTAATAGAAGGGTTACCTAGGACGTGTGCATGACACGGTCCAAAGGGTTTTGTTAATTCAAAGGATGCTAAATGCATATGCAAACTTCAATGGTTGAAGTAAGCATAGCGGAGTTGGAATCTTCACTATGATGAAACTGTTAAAAGAGTTTAATTTCATCGGAGACAATGAAGATGCTTGCATTTGCAAGAAATTAAGTGGGAGCGCTAAGACATATTTCTAATACATTATGTGGAGGACATATTGTTGATTAGAAATGATGTATCTTTTATTAACACATATTAAGAATTTCATCCTGATGAAAGACTTAGGCAAAACCCAAATATTTGGCATCAATAGACGCTAATATGGTTGTGCCGAAAGTACATAGATGATGTATTGAATGAGTTCAATATAGAAACTACAAGAAAGGTTCTTGTCACACAGAAAGGATTGAATGAGTTCAATATTGATGATATATTCAAGTGTATTGACACTGGGTAAGTGAAACAAAGATTCAAGTATAGATTGATACTTGATGTGTGAAATCACAAAGAATATTTATATCAATCATACTGTGATATGTACAAATCCAGATATGTCCTAGACTCTAAATGTTATGAGCATATACCAGAATGATTCATAAATTGATCATTGGACAATAGTAAGGATATTCTTATGATCTTTTGGAAGAACTAAGAGTATATTATTTGTAGAAGTGACAAATAGATGGTTAGTTCATTGTAAAAGTACTACATTGATACTAGTTTTGTCACAAAGTACAAATTAAGTTTATCTCAATCTAAACTAAGGGTGGCACAATAAAATGGAAAGTAAGTTCCATAATGGATTTGGATGAGTTCCAAAGTTAAGACATTGTGACAGATACTACAACAAAAGGCTAAGTATATGACTGCTATAATAGCAGCTAAAGAGGGCATTTGTGTCAAGTAGTTTGTTGTCAAACTAGGTGTAGTTCACAGCGGGATAATACTATGAAGATATATTGTACGGCAATATTATCAACATGTTTTAACCCCAAAGAACTAAAGGTCTCACCGAAGGACCAAATTTATACAAAGCCATCTCATTAGAGAATGAGTGATGTGTAGAGATGCAAAGACATGCAATTTCACACGGACCTGGAAGTGTCAGATCCGGAGATCAGTTGACCACTAGCAATCGTGTACATACAACACAAGAAAGCCATAGGTGTTGAATACACAAAGGTTTGAAACTAGATTATTGACTCTAGTGCAAGTGGGAGACTATTGGAGATATGCCCAAGAGGCAATAATAAAGTGGTTATTATCATATCTTCATACTTATGATAAATGTTTACATACCATGCTATAATTGTATTAACCGGAAACATTAATACTTGTGTGATTTGTAAACATAAAAGAGTCCCTAGTAAAGCCTCTTGTTAAACTAGCTTGTTGGTTAATATATGATCATGGTTTCCTGATCATGAACATAGAGATGTTATTAACAACAGGGTCATATCATTAGGAGAATGATGTGATGGACATACTCCTATAGTTAAGCGTAGCATAAAGATCAAGTCATTTAATATAGTTCATTTGCTATAAGCTTTCTGATACATAGTAACCTAATTCCTTCGACCATGAGATCATGCATATCACCTTTACTGGAAGGATGCTTTGATAACATCAAACACCACACTATAACAGGGTGGCTATAAAGGTGGCATTGAGTGTTCGGAAAGTATTGGTTGATACACATGGATCAAGAGTGGGATTTGTCCATCCATATGACGGATAGATATACTCTGGGCCCTCTCGGTGGAATGTCATCCAATTAGCTTGCAAGCATGTGACTGGCTCACAAGGGATCACATACCACAGGAACGAGAAAAGAGTACTTATCAGTAACGAGGTTGAACTAGGTATGCAGAGATACCGACGATCATAAACCTCGGATAAGTAAAATATCGTGAGACAAAGGGAAATTGGTATCGTATGTAAGTGGTTCATTCGATCGCAAAGTAATCGTAGAAATATGTGGGAGCCATATGAATTTCCAGATTCCTCTATTGGTTATTGATCGGAGAAGTGTCTCGATCATGTCCGCATAATTCACGAACCGTAGGGAGACACACTTAAGGATTCGACGTTGTTTGAGTAGTTATGGAATGATGAGAAAGAGACCGAATGTTGTTCGGGGTCTCGAATGGGATTCGGGATATCACGAGGAGATCCGGAATGGTCTGGAGAATAAGATTCATATAAGGAAAGTCCCGTTTCGGAGTTGGGGAATGGTTCCGGTGTTTTCATCGGGAACATTCTAGAAGGTTCCGGAATGTCCGGCACTCCGGGGGGGAAGGGTACATGAATGTGTCATTGTAAGTTGGAATGATTGCATCATGTACTAGGTGTCTTTGCTGTCCAAAATAAAGGGTTTATTCAAATCCTAATTTGAAAAGTCAAACGGCTAGTTTGAAAGTCAAACGGCAAGTTTTGGAAAGAGGAGGAGGAGTGGGAAACCAAGTTGGGGAGGGATTCCCTCCTCCAACCGCCGGCCCACCTCCAAGCCGAGTTGGGGAGGGACTCCCCTCCCCTTGGCCGCACCTCCCACCTATAAAGGGAGGGGCAGGGCTGCCCCTCCTAGTACACAAGTCCCTCTCCTCTAAACCTAAACCCTAGCCACAGCCTAGGGATTTCTCCCAAGCCGTCATGTGAGAGCTTCTAATTTCCCTAGCCTCCGGTTTATAGCCTTCTAATTGGTGTGTCTAAACCCTAGATCACCAAAGCTCTCTCATACTCCACCATACTCGCTCCGGCTTAAGGCGAAGCCCTGCGAGATCTCCCCTCTACTTTCGGTACCACGCCGTTGTGCTACCGGAATCGCGAGGAGAGTGCTACAACCTCCGCTGCCTGCTGGAACAAGGGAGAGGAAGGTCTTCGTCGAGTACCGAACGTGTGACCGACTGCGGGAGCGCTGCCGGAACGCAGCGCCGGAAGGATCGTCTACGCGATCTTGAGATCGGAAAGAGCACGACTACATCACCCACGAGAATCTGCTCTCGTTAAACGCTTTGGAATCTTCGAGGGTGAGTTATTCCATCGACTCGTTGCTACAATCTAATAGATAGATCTTGGCTTGTTTGTTTGTATGCGGTAGAAGATTTTTGTTTTCCATGCTACGAAACCCTACATAAGATGCCTCCGATACAGAAACCCAAAGTACCCGATCAAAATTCCACGAAAGAGTCTGGAGCCGTCATCATCTCCATCCCTAGATCAGGAGGGATCGGAAGCTCTTCCCGGCACCCTGCCGGAGGGGAGAATTCACCCTGGAGGCCTTCTTCATCACCATGCAAGCCTTAGGTGTGATGCGTGAGTAGTTCATCCTTGGACTACGAGTCCATGTAGTAGCTATATGGTTGGTTCTTCTCCTTTGTGCTACCATGTTTAGATCTTGTGAGCTCCGTTCATGATCAAGATCATCTATTTGTAATCATACATGTTGTGTTTGCGGGGATCCGATGGATATTGAGATGCAAAAACATAGGGATATAGATAAGGATATTATTAAGCTTAAATTGTTTCCTTTCTCTTTGAGAGGAAAAGCTAAAGAATGGTTGCAATCCCTAACTAGGAATAGTATTGATTCTTGGACTAAATGCAAAGATGCTTTCATTGGAAAATACTATCCTCCTGCTAAGATTATATCTATGAGAAGTGAAATAATGAAATTTAAACAATCTGATAATGAACATGTTGCTCAAGCTTGGAATAGAATGAAAATGTTTGGTAAAGAATTGTCCCACTCATGGACTGACTGCTTGGATGATTATCCAAACCTTTTATGCAGGATTGAATTATTCTTCAAGAAATCTACTGGATTCTGCTGCTGGAGGTACCTTTATGACCATCACTTTGGGTGCTGCAACAAAGCTTCTAGATAATATGATGGTAACTATTCTGAATGGCATACAGAGAGAGCTCCACAAGGTAAGAAGGTAAATTATGTTGAAGAAACCTCCTCCTTGAGTGATAAAATTGATGTTATTATGTCTATGCTTGTTAATGGGAAAGCTCATATTGATCCAAATCATGTTCCCTTAGCCTCCTTGGTTGCTCAAGAAGAGAAAGTTGATGTGAACTTTATAAGAAATAATAATTTTAGCAACAATGCCTACAGGAATAATTTTGGTAATAATAACTATAGGCCATATCCTCCCAATAATGGTAATGCTTATGGAAATTCCTACAACAATAATAGGAGTGCACCCTCTGAACTTGAAGTTATGCTTAAACATTTTATTAGTAAACAAACTGCTTTCAATAAAACTATGGAGGAAAAACTCTCTAATGTTGAAAGAAATATAGCATCTTTGGCTGAAGTACAATCTTCTTTTAATAAAATGGATGCTAAACCTAAAACTATTGAAAATCCCTTTGCTGCTACTAATGCCATACAAGTTAGAAATGGTGAAAATGTTAGACTATTAATTGAATTGCATGCTAAGTGGGAAAGAGAAGATGAAATTGCTAGAAATATTAGTATTTCTACTATCACTACCACTAATGTTGAAGCTAGTAAACCTAATGGAACCTTTTCTAATAAAAATGCTGAAATTCTTTGAAATATGGGAAACAATAGCTCCACTACTTTAGATGATAATTATGATTTTGATCTTGATGGTTGCAACATCTCTGAAGTTATTATGTTCCTACAAAAGGTTACTAAAAGTCCTAATGCTAGTGCTATGAATATGGCCTTTACAAAACATATTACTGACGCTCTCATAAAAATTAAAGAAGAAAAGATGAAACATGAAGCTTCTATTCCTATGAAACTAGAAGATGGATGGGAACCCATCATTAATATGAAAGTAAATGATTTTGATCTCAAATCCTTATGTGATCTTGATAGTAGTGTTTCTATTATGCCTATAAAGATTTATGATATGCTTGATTTCCCACCATTGGAAGATTGTTATTTAAATATCCAACTTGATGATAATGCTAAAAAGAAACTCATGGGGAGTATTAATGATGTTCTTATTATGATTAACAATGCCTATGTCCCCGTTGATTTTTATGTTTTGGATGTTGAATGCAATGCTTCTTGTCCTATAACTTTGGGAACACCTTTTCTTAGAACTGTTGGTGCCATTATTGATATGAAAGAAGGCACCATTAAATATCAACTCCCACTCAAGAAAGGTATAGAACACTTCCCTAAGAAGGGAGAGAAAATTCCGTTTGCCTCTCCTACGAAAACAAAATTTGCTCTTAATTCTTCTTCATTTGAGAATAATTGATGCTTTTCTTGCTTCTTATGCATAACTTAAAGGCGTTAAATAAAAGTACTTATTGGGAGATAACCCAAAAGTTTTAGTTGAGCCTTGGAAGTTATTGCTTCAGTAATAACCTCTCCTTACCCTTTTTATTTGCTTTTTGTGCCAAGAGTAACCTCTAATGAGAGAGAAGTAATGCTTGGGAAAGTTGCTGTCCCGAAACAGATTTTTGTGCTTCCCTGTAAACATTTGTGTAAAATATCTGTATGTTGATTTGAGCTATGATTTTTTGTGCTTCTGCCCCAGGTTGTTATCCAACTTTCTTTAGTTCAACACTTTTAGATTTTCACCACATAAGGTCTTCGAAAAAATTGGTTTTTACCTGCTGGTCTGTTTTGATAGATTTCTGCCATTCTTTGCATTTGCTTCTTATTGATTCCTTTTTGGGTACTTTTTGGGGAATTGAGCTTTTTGAGGGAAGTGCTACAGTATCTTGTGTTTTAATGGAAGTTTTATTGGTGTTTAAACTGAACCCAAAGACTTATTATATTGAGTACACTAATGTTGCTAATAAAGATTGTGTGAAGTTTTGTATGAAGGAAAAATTTCAGGTGTTAGGAAAGAATGATGTAATGAGATGAAGAATGGACTAAAGCTCAAGCTTGGGGATGCCACCCGTGTCACCCCAAGAAATATCCAAGAAGTACAAGAGTCAAAGTTTGGGGATGCCCAAGGCATCCCCTTCTTCATATATAAAAATCTCAAGTTTCTTCCAAACACTTCATTTTTATTGTTTCATGCACAGTTGTGTTGTTCTTGGAGCATCTTCATTTCATTTTTAGTTTTCATTTGCTTGGTTTGCTTAGTTTGCTTGAATAAATTGGTTGGAACCCCTCTTTCATACATTAGTTTTCAAATAAGTTTGGTTTGGATTGGAAAAGAGTAGGAAAGTTCATGCTTAAGTGGTAAAAGGAGCTCGTTTTTGACTGTGGCATATGCTTTGTCATGGCATGCTTGATATTGTTTTGGCCTTATGCTTAGTAATTTTTCTATAGCATGACATGTTATAAACAATTGAGATTGCTTAATGTGCCTTGAAAGAATCATGCGTTGTTTTAGCATATTAAAGCATAGTATTGTGGTATTCTCCTTTGATGCTTTATTTGGGTTGACTTGGCGCATGCTCACACCATGTTATGACTATCCCAAGTCACCATAGCCTTTATGATCCTTTAGTTTTAGACTTGTAATATCACTTTATTCTTTAATTAATGATGTTTTGTTGCTTTGCATTATTATGGCCATTATTGCTCTCTTAGTTTATCGCTCCCAGTCTTTTGCTAGCCTCCATAACCAAGTATGAGTTCCACTCATGCATCCAACTCCAAATAAAACCAAGTTACCCCAAAGAGTTCACCATACCTACCTATTAGCATTTGCTATTCCAAGTATATTCATGCTTTTATCTACCTTACGAATTAAACTTGTTATGTAAAAACTAGTGATTAAAGCTCTCATGAACTTGATGGCACAATTTATTTTCTTGCACTTAATAAACTTGAACCATTGTGTCCATCTTTGTTGCGTATATGCTTATGCTTTATAAGTTGAAGTTAGCAGAACCATGTATCATGGGGAATGCTTTCAACATTGCACTTATATCCCATTGATATCATGATTCTTTTGCTTATGGATCCCGGTGGTGTGAAATAAAAGGGGAACTTGTAAGATCATGGAGTTTGTATGTGTGTTAGAGAAACGCATGGGCCGCTAGCCTAAGCCATGCCTAATCATGGTGGAAACTTGTAGCATAACCATAATGAGCACTCTATGAAGCGTCCTCAATAAAAACCTATGCAAATAGTAAATAAAAATATCACTGAGATGCTCATTGTCTGCTTGCCTTGTCATTTTGATTATGGGATAGCTCCTATATCATGTGCAAGGGGTACCCCATTGGCGGTTCTCTATGATACATATGTACTTACAATGACAAGAGCTTACTTGTGACTGAAGTTGAGTAGCATGAGCTTCAGTTCTCGTAAGTAAGGGGCATGAGATTTCAACTTATAACTTGTCAAGCATATCCTCTTAGTTGTGTCACTTTAACCTTAATCACCTAAACATGCTTATGATAGGGGTAATGAGAGCTGAAATCTAATAAGTACCATAATTTTTTGGAAGCTCTTTATGAGACTTGAATCCCTGCTTCCTTATATGAAGGCATTTCTTTTACTTTTATGTTGAGTCTCCATCTTCTATCTTTATGCACCTATTAAGAGAGCATAGTGGCCATTCTTAGTTTAATGTGCATTGTCCTAAGACTTATTGATTGATGCATAACTTTGATATTGCTTGTTCTTAAGCTATTTGTATCTAGTCACCCTTATGAATTTTGAGGGTGTCATATGCATTTATGTTTTGCTACTCTATGAGGGACAAGCTGAATACCGGTAACACCCCGTCCACTCCTGGGCCCGGGGGGTGTCACTCCTGGCAGCTTAATAGGATATCTAGACTAACCCCACAGACCAACACTAGTCTTTTCTGTGCACTTTGTCCTCACTCGTGCGCACCCGGTTACTCACTTTCTGGTTGGTCACCCATCCTAGAATTGCTCTAGGCCAAGCACGCTTAACCTTAGAGTTCTTTTCGAATGAGCTTCCGGAAAAGAAGTTGCAACTTGTTGGTATGTGTATTCTATCAATCCTATTAAGCCATGTGCCTGGTCTCACATACACCCACCCTTTAGAAGATCGATGCCCTCGTCGATCAAGCACACCCCAGGAACGTTCCCTCTTGGCACGCGTCTGTGCGTCTAGTGCCGGCACATGTTCCATGTCGTGTCCACTCCGGGCCACACGCGCCATGCTCCACATGTCCCGCCACTAACCCGCACATACCCGTGTAATCGCAAGGGTCGGCTCTGATACCACTTGTAACACCCCGTCCACTCCTGGGCCTGGGGGGTGTCACTCCTGGCAGCATAATAGGATATCTAGACTGACCCCACAGACCAACACTAGTCTTTTCTGCGCACTTTGCCCTCACTCATGTGCACCCGGTTACCCACTTCCCGGTCGGTCACCCATCCTAGAATTGCTCTAAGCCAAGCACGCTTAACCTTAGAGTTCTTTTCGAATGAGCTTCCGGAAAAGAAGTTGCAACTTGTTGGTATGAGTATTCTATCAATCCTATTAAGCCATGTGCCTAGTTTCACAATGCCATTCTCATTATGCTTTATTTATGTGAAACAAACAAACGTCTTGCAAAGCATTGTTATTCATGAATCTTTTGTTTGTACCTTTTCATGTTATAATATATTTTCTATGTCTTATTGTTAGAACAATATCTTTCATGCTATGTTAAAGTAATATGATCCCATCTATCATTGTTTTACAAATACTTTGATCAAGTTTATGATGGTGCATGTCACCTCAAAATTATTCTTTCTTTTTATCACTTACCTACTCGAGGACGAGCAGGAGTTAAGCTTGGGGATGTTGATATGTTGCTAACGTATCTATATTTTTTGATGTTCCATGCTTGTTTTATATCTACTTTCTTATGTTTTGTCCACACTTTGGAGTATTTTTATACACTTTCTTGGACTAACCTATTAAAAAGATGCCACAGTTCCAGCTGCATGTTTTCTGCTATTTTTGGTTGCAGGAAAGTCAGAAAATGAATAATATCGGAATTGGACGGGACAAAAGCCAAAGTTAATATTTCACCGATGGGGACACGGTGTCAACACCCGGATATTTAATCCCAGATGCCCGTTATGCCATACCTCGCAATCCCAGGATTACCATTTTTGCGAGACATAACGGATTGGATATCACAGTACATCATCCATTATAAACCATACATAAGGTCTTACACAAATAAGGATCTCATGATCCAGTCTTTAATACAACAAGCAGCGGAAATAAAAGATAAGCGTAGCAGTGGGGTCCATCTTCAGGGGCACAGGCAATGCTGACGAAGGCAGATAGTCCTAGTTATCATAGCCGTCCTGCTGACCATCATCTTGATAATCTCCTTCATAGTCTGGCCGTGAGAATATCCAGGGACAAAAGCCATGAGTACTCTTTAAGTACTCGCAAAGTACCACTAACAAGTATTATAATTCTAAGTTAAAGTGCTAAATCTAAGTTTAACTATAAAGTTAAATTTGAAACCTAAGCTGAGTTCAGAAGCAAAGAAAGATAAAGTAAAGTTTAGAATCACTTAAGTTGGAAAGCTAATGTCATAGACACAACCCTGTTGTGGTCAAGTCAAGATTCATCATTCATTTCAAGTTATTTGGAAAACATCTGACAACGAAACAGTATGGACATTCCAACTGTCCATAACCGCGGACACGGCTATTTGAATAGTTTGACACTCTGCAGAGGTGGTACACTTTCACCACAAGATTTGATACATCTGTCAGGGATAACCCTGAATCATCATACTTAGTATGCAGATAATCAAACATAACCTTCCCTTTACACACCCTAGTATAAGCACCTCTCCTATGAGCATGGCCTCCCAACCATGAACATCAGTCATCTTGGGCACTACATAGGTGTACATCATTGAGAGGTAGCCTCAGCTCAAACCTCTCCCGCGAGGGAACTAATACTAATGCACATAAATTTCCAGCTAAGCCTTACCCAATTCAGGTAATGTGGTTGTACGGTAAATTTGGAATGGTATCGCATCCGAATCCAACCATCAGTTTTATAAAAGGGTTAAGGCTCATGCCTCAACATTTTCATCATCATCAACCATTTGTGGTTCTCAACACATGTCAAAACATCTCAATAGAATGACTCATCACTCCAAGGTTTTCATAATTCATTTTCACCAAGTGTTCCCATCTAAAGTGACTCAAGTTTTTGATCTACTCTAAATTACTAAGTTAAGAGTGTTCACTAAGGTGGAAGTGATGGGTTCAATCTCATGCCATAGAATGACATATAAAGGTTTCTAAATGGGTCAAGTTTTATACTTTTTATGCTACCTTCAGAACAAGTAAGGAACTTGGTGTAAACTAAGGGAGGTAAAAACTTGTAAACAAAGACTTGAGGTAACTACTAGTTAAAAAGGGGTGTGATCAAAGCATGCTTAAGGCATATTTGCTAAACCATCTATTTTGATCCTAGCTTTCTAAGCACTAAGCTCGCAAGTGTTAGCTTGCACTGTTAATGGTGGCTTGCCTTGGTTGGTGAAGTGGTTGAAGTTTTCTTCGTCTTCGTCTTGATAGCACTCCGCCTCCTCGTAAACTTGGTCGGTACTATCTTCTATAAATACATACGGAGTACACAATCACCAAACAATACTTAACTAGGCTAGATAGCACTCTAAGACACACAATTGATGATCTATTATCATCACAAGCATCACAAGTTTAAATCTCTAGTTTCATTCTTTTTAATTTAGAAAAGTAATTTCTACTCATTGAAAAAATTAACTAAGATTTAATATTCACCACTTAAAATATGGGATCATGTTGACACATGTCATCACCACATACTCTAATATGTGGGAATGAGATTTAAAGGTTGGATCATAATCACTTTGGTTTAAGTTCATTATTTAATGATTTAAAGTGACTAGAAATGCCTATATAGCATTAATTTGGTACTAGTCCAAGTCACTGCATGTAAACCTTAATATTATTACATATTTAGATATATATGGTGAAATGTGATTTTTGAGAGTTGGAATCAACTCAAAAGCTATCTTGGTTGATTTTATAAAAATGTTGGAAGGTGCAAATGCTTCTGTTTTGTTATTTTTATTAGGAGAGATCTATAACTCTAATTGACTTAAATCCAACGGTCTTGGATAGATCATTTCAATACCTTCCAGAAAAAATTGGTTTCATGCAATTTGGATTTGTAAAACTCCCAGAATTTAATTTTAAACTAGTGGACAGAAACTAGATTCAACTTAAAAAGAAAAATCCAATTTGAACGGTTGGGCTAGCGCGGGAAAGAACATGGGCCGGCCCAGTGGCGCTCCGCGGTGCGGGGCTCAGCTGACAGGGGGGTCCCGCTTGTCAGTGGGTTTTAACACGCGAAACGGTACGTGCGCTGTGGGCCATAGGATTAGAAAGGGGATCTACGGCTGAGGGTCGTCGTCGACGACGAACAGGTCGCCGGCGAGCTCGAACCCTAGCGGCTCGGTGGGGGTCTGCTGGGGACGTACTAGGGCTCCAGCGGGGTAGGCGAGGCAGGTAAACGAACTAGAAGACGACGACAAGGCGAGGCGCGGTTGCGGCGGAGCTTGGGGTGCCCTTAATCGCAGGCGCCCTTCTCCTCCTGCTGCGGCTGCTCCAGCTCCAATTCCGGCGAGGCAGAGCTCGCTTGGCTCTGGCGAGAGGGGTGAAAGGATCAGTGAGAGGTGGGGAGTGAGTGGATGTGGAGAAATGGTGCAAGGGAGGCCAGTTTATATAGGCCCGACGTGAGACCGAAGGGTATGGGCAGGCGACTCCGGCGACACGGCTACGGGCGGCTAGCGGCATGGCGGAGGATGGCGATCGATAGGTGGTCTCCTGGCGGTGCTCTAGGAAGTGAATGCGGGCGTAGGGGCGGTGGCATGCAGTCTGGGCAAGCTGGCGCTCTGAGCGGCAGAGGCGGCGGTGTCCACGGCGAGCGGTGGTTAGGGTGAGTTGGGCGGCCAGGGGGGTGTCGAGGGTGTTCCCCAGTTCATGGCGGAGCGGTGGGCGTGGGCTGCAGCCAAGGGGCGGTCTGTGCACGTGGGGACAAAGCATGCTCTGCGGGCGGCATCAGCATGGTCGACCAGCTCTGGGCGCGGCGGTTCCTGGCCGCTCTGCTCTCTGTCTCTGGCCTAGGGTAGTTGGACGGTGGAGGTGGACCACTGGCGACGTGCTAGACATGGCGAGAGAGGCTGGAGAGGTCTGCTGCTGCGAGTGCAAGGTCGGCCGACGAGGAGTGGCTCGGCATGGCAATGCAGTGCAGCTAGGAGGTAGGGGATGTCTGGTGTGGGTCTAGTTAGGCTTGAGGGGGACAAAGATGATCAAAGCACTTCAAATTTGCTAGACAAGATCAGCCCAAAACAGTAATAGTTAGGCCACTTTGATCTTGCCAGCAAGGTTTTTGACAAAATGGCCGAAAGAGAAAAACTTTTGAATTTTGATTTCAAAATTTTTGGGTGTTCTCCACTACTTCTAGGTAGTCTCTGGTTACAAGGGTTTTGAAAGTGGAGCTTGTTTGAATGGTTTTTAAAAAAGTGGGATCTTCCCATATGAAATAGATTCAATTTTGAACTATCATTAAAAATTAGTATCTGAAAGATTTTTGCAGATCACAAGGTGGGCCTTGGTACCTCATTATGTGTACTAGCAAGGGGTGCAAAGATCATGAATTGTTTCTGTTAAGAAATGAGTGCTAGGAACACTCAAAGTAGTGTAGGGGATTAAAATGGCCAAAATGACCATTCCTCCTTTTTAATTCTTTTTGATTTTATTTTCTTTGGTAAAAGTTTGGGAATGGTGTAGATGATGTTTAAATCACCTAGGAAACATTTTACAAGCATTGGATCACTTAAACAAGGCACTTCAAATCAACTCCTATTTTAAATGCACACACATATGAATGCTTTCATTTTTAATTTGGAAAAGTTTTTGTTAACCCTATTTTTGGATGATTTGATCTTGATAAGCTTGGATTAAAGTTTTGGGATGTTACACATGGAGCCAGAATACGAGACGGAGAGGGGCCAGAGGCCGACCACACCACCTGGCCACACGGCTAGGCCTGGCCCGTGCCATGGGGTGGTGTGGCCTCCTAGGGCACACCCTCGGCCTCCCCTTTTGCCTATAAGATGCCTCCGATACAGAAACCCTAAGTACCCGATCAAAATTCCACGAAAGAGTCTGTAGCCACCGTCATCTCCATCCCTAGATCGAAGGGTCTGAAGCTCTTCCTGGCACCCTGCCGGAGGGGAGAATTCACCCTGGAGGCCTTCTTCATCACCATGCAAGCCTTTGGTGTGATGCGTGAGTAGTTCATCCTTGGACTACGGGTCCATGTAGTAGCTAGATGGTTGGTTCTTATCCTTTGTGCTATCATGTTTAGATCTTGTGAGCTCCGTTCATGATCAAGATCATCTATTTGAAATCGTACATGTTGTGTTTGCGGGGATCCGATGGATATTGAGATGCTATTTCAGATTGATTATTGATTCTATCATTTCTTTGTTATTTGTGATCTTGCATGCTCTCCATTGTTAGTAGCTATCTTGGCCGAGTAGATGCTAGCAACTCCAAGAGGGAGTATTTATGCTCAATAGTGGGTTCATGCCTCTAGTAATCTGGGGAAGTGACAGAAATCTCTAAGGTACTAGATGTGTTGTTCTACTAGGTAGAAAAAAGCAATCCTTTGTTCATAGAACAAGCGTATTGTTTACTTTACACGCAATGCTTAATGCAATTATCTGTTGCTTGCAACTTAATACTGGAGGGGGTTCGGATGATAACCTGAAGGTGGATTATTAGTCATAGATGCAGTTGGATGTTGGTCTATGTATAATGTTGTAATGCCCAATAAAATCTCATAGGAGTCAAGATGATATATGTCTGTATGCTTTCTCGATGTTTTTCAATTGCCCCGCTGTAATTTGTTCACCCAACATGTCATCTATCTTAAGGAGAATCACCACTAGTGAACTATGGACCCCGGTCCTTTCTTTTACCATCAATCTACAACTATTTACTGTTTTCTGTTTACTTTCTGCAAGCTATTACTATCTTCCACACAATACGTTTAATCCTTTGTTTTCAGCAAAAATGGTGAGGTTGATAACCTCACTGTAAGTTGGGGGCAAAGTTCTGTGGTTGTGTTGTGCAGGATTCTAAGTTGGAAACAACACCTTGGAGGTGTTTCCTTGCTCCTACTGGTTCGATAACCTTGGTTTCATAACTGAGGGAAGACTTGCTGCTGTGCTCATCATACCTTCCTCTTGGGGTTCCCCAACGAGCTCGATATATTTTGGGCCATCATCTAACCAAGCTCAACATTAACAACAAAGGCAACAACAACATCTCAGCCTCATCAATCATCACAACAGGTTGGATAGATTCCAACCAAAATCATATCTTACATCTGTTTTCTGTTATCAACTATAAGAATATGATCTTATAGTTTAAATAGAATCCTTAGAGCTACACCTAACTATGGATTATACTCATCACAGGAAAGTAAAAGGGCCACTAGAAGGATCCCATCTTTATCCAAACATTATCTCAATTCTTAGTCTTTGCATCATTTATTTCAATCCAACAAAAAAACAAGGCAACAACATGAATTAACGGATATTACCACTGTGTACCATCCAATAGGAGAGATCATAGTGGCATCCTCCCAAAGTAATAAACCATGTTCCAATATAAGCAACATTACGAATCATTTTCCTAAAATACTAGGAATCATCAGTATTTAACTATCTATCATGAGATAGCAACATCATGGTAGTTTGACCATAAGCATCATTCCAATAATGATTAAATCATCACTGCTACATCTAGGAATTCCTTTCCATATCATGCCATAAATTCATTACAGCAAGCTTTGATTCCCAAAGCAAAAAGGCCATTAATCATCTTCCAAACCAAAAGGCTAGGAAGCATATTTATACTATCTATCATTACTTCAATAGAAAATAAACATCAAGACCCATAGTTTATACTAGATAGTATTCATATATTGTCCTTGGAGAAATATCACATTTTATATCACTAAATAGTCATGTACAAGTAAATGAAGGACACAACCATTTAACACTTTCTTCCATAGTCTAATTGAGGAAGGCATTATCCTTATTACAATTGCAGTAACACTAAGATAATCATAGTATCACTACTATTACCAATTTACAGACCACAGATTAAGATCATTAAGATCACATAGGTAGTAGTACTGAATAAATAAGGCCAAGCATCAACATTAGTGTAAGATGAACCAAAATCTCCGTAGACCATACAACCATCAGAACTAAGCCAAGGTTAATACATCATAAATTCATGAGTATAACATGTATTATCCAAGAGCTACTAGGGTTATGATTGCTAATGGAAATGGGTAGAACCCTAGAACAAAGCACAAACCCTAATTAGGGTTAAGATTATATTCCAAAGAAAGGTTCAGAGAAGGATAGAGAGAATAGAGGGAGAGAAGAACTCACCTAATGGCCTCTCTCAGCAAGAAGTGGTAGCAGAGAAAGATTCGGTGGCGAAGCCACAATGGCACGAGGAGCACCAGTAGGCGCTGCAACCCGTGCCATGCCACAACCACGGTGGCCCAAAGGAAAATAACAGTGGCGCTAGGCACCACCGCACCGCCAGATCACCAGCACATCACCATGGGGTCGTCGGATCATGGCACAAAAAAGGAAGCCATAAACCCTAGCCACCAGAGAGAAGACGGTGTGGCTAGAGGAGTGCTCTAGTGGAAAATCGAAAAGGATTAGTCGACGTGGCGTCGTCGACTAAGTCAGCCATCACGGCGGCGACAACAAGAATTGGAGGACACTGATAGTGGCACCACTGATTCTCTAGAGGAGGAAGAGAACGATAGGGGGTGAGCGCGTGCATGGGTCTAGGTCGGTTGACCTAGGGCACAACAACAAGTTTAGCCCAAACCTATGGGCCAAACAAGGGCTAGGCTAGCCCAGGTTTTAAAAAGAAAGAAGTAAATAATAAAATGCTAAATTTAAAAATAGACCTAAAGGTATTTAGGATTTAGAAAAATAAAGAAAAATCCTAAAAGTACAAGTTATATCCCCAAATGTGCATAAAAATGTGAACTATTCGATAAAAATACGAACTTGTATTTTAGAATGATAAATTTTTTTTTGATTATTTGAAATGCAATAATTCCTTTATGGAATTTTCTAAAAATAAGGGTAATACTTAAAAATAAATAAAATTATTTTTTAAGATCCTAAATAAATACTATATAACAGAAAAATATTGATTATAATATTTGAAAGAATTTTCGGATTTCTTAAATAATAAATCCTTTATAATTATTTAATATTTCTTTTATAAGAAATAATCCTATATAAGTATCTCACTTAAAACATTTCAATGAGGGTTTTGAATAAAACATTGCATGACATTATTATGCATAATTCATTATTGTTTCTTTAAATATTGTCCTTACCAGGCAATAATGGTGATTTGTAGAAACACGAGCTCAGGGTCGAGCGGAAGCATCCGACTTCACTACCTTGCAGTCACACTGCAAGTTTGTCACTTGCTCATGCCTTTGATGTGATTCCAAAGTATTTACAACTAGTGTGTTGTAACCTATATTCTAAAAGGAGACAGAAAATAACATTTTCTTAGTAACGTGGAATGCTATTATCATCCTAAGTGATGGTAAGTTATTAAGGCTAGCAATGGAACCTAGAATTCCACGTGTTTATCAGATAGGTATTAATAACCCATGACATTAGTAATTCTAGCGTCGTATAATACGCGTTAACCATGAGATATAGAATGGAACGGAGAGGTCAGCTAGATTTTCTTCCTTTTGTATGTCAGCGGATGAACTTAACATGACGATGTGATTCCTTGCGTGGATCCCGCATATGGGTGAGAACCCTTAGGCCCCACGATTTTTGTGTCTATATTATCTATGAGCGGCTACCGGGGGTACAGTCGGTCGTTTTTATGGACCTGACAGGGGAACCACCAGCTCATAGAGTCTTCAGGGGCCTATCAGAGTTGTATCTTTCCTGAAAGGGGGCTTAACAGAGATGTGGCTGGCATGGAGGATCATGTTGGCATGTGGGGTCATGGAGGAGAACATTGATCGGCTTGGATCAATTTCTAGGCCCCACATCATGGAATTGTGGATGGGAAAGTACGCCTGGTTGTGCAACAAGGATTTGATATCTTATGGGTAAAGTAACATACCTCTATAGAGTGTAAGAATTGTGACATGTTACTTCATGTTCCGGGAAGGAGCTACGAACATGGCAGGAAGTTCTGGTCAACATGTGAAGATTGAAGGGCATAGTTTTCGATACTAAAATCAATCTTTGAAGAAATGTTTATGAAAAGTGCATAGTACCAAAGACTTAGTGTCTGAGGTGGTAGTTAGTGCATCAAACTTCCCAGTTTGCATATAATGAACCTGCTGGGTAATGCTGTTACTCACTCTTTCCTTTGATCCCCTTCTTAGACTCTGAAGAGCCAGAAGATACTTCAATGTATGCTACTGAGTGCCAGGATGACGCCTTCTAAGAGGAGCCTGGCTTGTTAGGAGTTATCAAAGGAGTGGACTACGAGATCCACTATGGAGCCGAAGGCAATGAGTCAAACTAGTTGCCATATTAGTACTTAGTACTTGAGTTGGGCCGTGTAGCATAAAACTTTATATAATAAGTTGTTGAGCTCATGTTATGTCATGTAGTTTGGTTCTTCTCTTCTTCAATCAAACATCTTTGAATAAGTTGTATGAGGTTTGTAAGTTCGAACAACCTGGTGATACCCGATCTTTTGGTATTGTAATAATAACGTGTGTATATTTGTAATTTGGACCCGCAATGTTTCTGTTGTACCACTCTGAGGGATGTGTTGTTGGCGGAACAGTGTTCCGTGAGTGTTATGTCAATGACTATAGTATACTACAACATGCAGTGGTATGCTGGGTCATCGCAGCTGGTATCAAAGCAATTTCTTTGACCTTAGGTTGGAAATATAGTAAAGGGATATACTTGTAGGAGTTTAGGAGAAACGGTAAAGATTTCTCTAAAAATATAATGAGTATTCGCTTGGGAATATTTCGTTGTATCTTTTAGTGCGATAATTCTTTATTATGACGCATTATAAATAATGATTACTAATTAGAATTACTTTGTATATAGCTAGGGTGGCACCGAAGTTTCCTAAATATAGTTTTGTGAAGAAGGAGGAAAGTCTTGATGACTATTGATGAGTGCATATTTGCATCATGTTTTATATTATTATTTTACATTGTAGATGTAGGATCTTGGTATTTTACAGCGCTCGCGCGCATGTTTTATGTCTTTTTTCACTAGGATCATGATAGATGATGGATCCAATGGACACAATTCTTGGAAGTAGTTGTATTGGGGAGAAAAGGAATCAAAAACTACCTAAAATGCTTATTTGGGAAATATCAATAACACCAGAAGAAAACCCGAAGCAATCGAGGCATACAGACGGTTCAACAACTAACTATACGACTAGAATAGTTTTTTCGGCCATATAGTTCCGGTCATATAGTTGGCGCCACCACCGCCTCCTCAAATAGTTTCACCCCGTGTAACTGGATCAGAGAGACGACATATAGAACACCCTGAAATCACTGAAACCTCACCTCCGGAAGGCATCTAGAGTGGAACTTGCTCAAGGGATCCATCTTCGCCCTACGTAGATCTGGGAGGCCAAGGCATCGATCTCCATTTTCATCAACTGCTGCACCACCACCATATCCATCCATCCCATCTTCACCCCATCTAGATCTTGTTGTAATTTCCGTACCCATTCTGGATTTATATAAGAACTATTAATTTACAATTGTTTCCATTACCATTGCCATGATGTTGATTGCCTCTATGTCTGAGTAGCTCTCTAGTTCTTGGGGAGATGGAGAAACCCTAGCATATGATGGAGATGAGATAGAGATTATTATGTTATACATCATTATGTGTATGTGTTAATTGTCTTCATCTTGATGTCAGGAGTTGTGCACCTCCTTAATATATGCCTCCTTGATACGTTGCAAATGTATCTATAATTTTTGATGTTCCATGCTTGTTTTATATCTACTTTCTTATGTTTTCTCCACACTTTGGAGCACTTTTACACATTTTCTGGAACTAACCTATTAACAAGATGCCATAGTGCCAGTTGCCTGTTTTCTGCTGTTTTTGGTTCCAGGAAAGTCAGAAAATCAATATTCCCGGAATTGGACCGGACAAAAGCTAAAGTTGATATTTTACCGGAAGACTCACGGAGCCAGAAGACGAGACGGAGAGGGTCCACAGGGTGGCCACACCATATGGTGTCGCGAGCTAGCCCTAGCCACGCCACCAGGTGGTGTGGGCCCCCTGGCCACCCACCGACCGTGCCTCTTCGCCTATAAGATGCCTCCCGATGCAAAAACGCTAAACCATCAAGCCTCTAGCCACGAAAAGTTCCGCAGCACCGCCGCCATCGAAGGGGAGATTCGGGGGACAGAAAGTCTCTGTTCCAGCACCCATCCAGGACATGGAAGTGCCCCCGGAGCCATCTCCATTGATCTCCACTGCCATCTCCATCACCATTGCTGATTCCCATGATGAGGAGGGAGTAGTTCTCTCTCGAGGCTAAGGGTTCTATCGGTAGCTATGTGTTCATCTATCTCTCTCTATGCATGATTTATTGAGATCATGAGCTTGTAATCCATAGATCTACCTTGCTACTTAAGTGCTTTAATAGATCTCTGCTCTCCCCATGTGTGTGAAGTTGATAGTGTGCACACCATGGTGGCACTTAGGCTAGAGATTACAAATACTTGTTATGAGTTATATTTGGAGTTGGATGTCTTTCTGAAATTGTGGTGTTTGTTTGAACCATCTAGTGCTCACGGTGAGAGTGTGGGGTTATCTAGATGTGGAAAGCGAACTTTGAGGTGTGTTGTTATAGACCTACCATGGATTAGAGTGTCCAACCAGAGAGTAGTTTAGCGTAGTATCATAAAGAAGAATATATTTATATGAGAGTGTTCACTAGTGAAAGTATGATCCCTAGGCCTTGTTTATAAGCACTGAAACACCGTTTGCTATTAGATCTATTACATGATTGCTTGCTTCTATCTTTATTTCAATTTGCCTTTAGTATTTTCCACGCCATCAAGCTATTTTCTATCACCGTTACCACTTATAATTATCTATACCACTTGTATTTCACTATCTCTTCCCCGAACTAGTGCACCTATACACCTGACAAGTGTATTGGGTGTGTTGGGGACACAAGAGACTTCTTGTATCTTGATTGCAGGGTTGCTTGAGAGGGGATACCTTTGACCACTTCCTCCCTGAGTTCGATAAACCTTGGGTGGTCCACTTAAGGGAAACTTGTTGCTGTTCTACAAACCTCTGCACCTGGAGGCCCAACAACTGCTACAAGAATAGAAGTGCGTAGACATCAAGCTATTTTCTAGCGTTGTTGCCGGGGAGGTAAGGTAAAAGGTACTCACATCCTCCGGCGTGAGTGCTCGAAGTTATTTCCTTTATATTCTGCAAACATATCTTTTTGTTTCTTGTTTTTATTTTCACTAGTTAGGCTTAATGGAAAACAACAAAAAATTAGAGAGCTTTATAGTATTTATCTTGAGTTAGGACATGAAGTGTTTGAAGAGAAAATTAAAAACCTATGGAACTTTATTTGCATCCTAATAGCAATGTTGTTAGTATGAATTCTTTGGACACCATTATTGCTAATGCTATGGGAAAGTCTAAGCTCGGGGAAGCTAGTTTTTATGAAAATAATTTTTTTAGTTCCCCAGCTTTGGAAGATAGCTATTCTATTGCTTATGATGATACCAAACCTCCAATATATGATGATTATAATGAGGAATATGATATTTGCAGTCCACCTACTATTGAGGAGAAAATTAATGATTACAATATGCCTCCTATATTTGATGATTATGGTGATGAGAATAATAATGATAGCTATTTTGTTAAATTTGCTCCCACAACAATTAATAAGAATGACTATGCTTATAGGGAGAGTAATAATTCTTTTATGCATGTGGCTCATGATAAGAATGTTTTATGTGATAGTTATATTGTTAATTTTATTCATGATGGTACTGAAAGTTATTATGAGAGAGGAAAACATTGTTTTTTGCATCTCAATAATATTAAGTTTCCCCTCCTTATGTTGAAAGTCTTGAAGTTGCACTTGTTTTGCTTTCCTATGCTTGTTCCTTTGTGCTTTCATGACTTGTTTCTTTATAAGATTCCTATGCATAGGAAGTGGGTTAGACTTAAATGTGCTTTGAGTTTGGTTCTTGATGCTCTCTTTTACTTCAATTCATATTTCTTATGTGAGGATCTTCTCAAACTATCATGCCTAACATAAAGGCGTTAAAGAAAAGTACTTATTGGGAGATAACCAAAAAGTTTTAGATGAGTCTTGGAAGTGCTCCTTATCCTTTTTATTTGCTTTTTGTGCCAAAAGTAACCTCTAATGAGAGAGAAGTAATGATTGGGAAAGTTGTTGTCCCGAAACAGATTTCTGTGCTTCACCATAAATTTTCGTGTAAAATCTCTATACGTCGTTTTCAGGCGTGAAGTTTTGTTCTTCTGCCCCAGGTTCTTATCTAACTTTCGTTAGTTCAACATTTTTTGATTTGAGCAACAGAAGGTCTTCGAAAAAAATCGACTTTACCTGCTGGTGTGTTTTGACAGATTTCTGCCATTATTTGCATTTGCTTCCTTTTGGTTCCTTTTTGAGTTGTTTTGGGGAATTGAGCTTTTTGAGGGAAGTGCTACAGTAGCTTGTGTTTTAATGGAAGTTTTATTGGTGTTGAAACTGAACCTAAAGACCTATTATCTTGAGTGCACTAATGTTGCTAATAAAGATTGTGTGGATTTTTGTATGAAGGAAAAATTTCAGGTGTATGGAGAGAATGATGTAATGAGATGAAGAATGGACTAAAGCTCAGTCTTGGGGATGCCACCCCGTTTCACCCCAAGAAATATTCAAGAGGTACAAGTGTCAAACTTGGGGATGCCCAAGGCATCCCCTTCTTCATCAATAAAAATCCCAGGTTTCTTCCAAACACTTCATTTTTATTGTTTCATGCACAGTTATGTTGTTCTTGGAGCGTCTTCTTTTTCATTTTCGTTTTGGCTTTTCGTTTGCTTGGTTTTCTTAGTTTGATGAATAAATTGGTTGGACCCCGGCTTTCATATATTGGTTTTCAAATAGTTTGGTTTGGATTGGAAAAGACTAGGAAAGTTGATGCTTAAGTGGTAAAGAGAGTTTGTTTTTGACTGTGGCATATGCTTTGTCATGCCATGCTTGATATTGTTTTGGATTTAGGCTTAGTATTCTTTGATGTAGCATGATATGTTATAAACAATTGAGATTGCTGAATGTGCCTTTGAAGAATCATGCATTGTTTTAGCATATTAAAGCATAGTATTGTGGTATTCTCCTTTGATGCTTTATTTGGGTTGACTTGGCACATGCTCACACCATGTTATGACTATCCCAAGTCACCATAGCCTTTATGATCCTTTAGTTTTCACCTTGTAGTATCACTTTATGCTGTGATTAATGATGTTTTGTCGCTCTGCATGATTATGGCTATTATTTCTCTCTTAGTTGGTCGCTCCCAGTCTTTTGCTAGCCTCTGTAACCAAGTATGAGTTCCACTCATGCATCCAACTCCTAAAACCAAGTTATTCCAAAGAGTCCACCATACCTATCTATTAACTTATGCTATTCCAAGTATATTCATGTTTTTATCTACCTTCTAAATTAAACTTGTTATGAGAAAACTAGCGATTAAAGCTCTCACGAACTTGATGGCACACTTTACTTTTCTTGCATTTAATAAACTTGAACCATTGTGTCGTCTATGTTGTATATTCTTGCACTTATTTGTTGGGGATTAGCAGAACCATGCTGTCATGGGGAACGCTTTCAACATTGCACTTGTACTTTGTACCTAGTTGATATCATGCTCTTTTGTCTATGGATGTCGTCGGTGTGAAATGAAAGGGGAGCTTGTAAGTCCATGGAGTTATGTATGTATGTTAGAGAAACGCCTGGGCCGCTGGTCTAATCCATGCGGACATGGTGGAAACCTGCAGCGTAACCATAATGAGCTATCTATGAAGCATTCTTCTTATAAAAAAGAGTTAGATATTGAGAAAAAAAGAGAAAAAGAGATATATGAAAAGAGGAAAGAGAGAAAAAAGCACCATATTCCCATGGTAAATAAGAAGATTGCTGAGATGCTCATTGTCTACTTGCCTTATCATTTTGATATGGGGATTCTTCCGTATCATCGGGGAAGGGGTACCCCGTTGGCGGTTCTCACATGTACTTACTATGACAAGAACTTACTGGTAACTAAACTTGAGTAGCATGAGGAGCGACCCTCGTATTCAAGGGACATGAGATTTCCAACTTATACTTTGTCAAGCATATACTCCATAGTTTGTTCACTTTAACCTTAATCACTTCAACATGCTTATGATAGGGGCAATGAGAGCTGAAAGCTAATAAGTACCATAATTTTTGGAAGCTCTTTATGAAACTTGAATGCCTACTTCCTTCTATGAAGGCCTTTCTTTTACTTTTATGTTGAGTCTCCACCTTCTATCTTTATGCACCTAGTTTGAGAGCATAGTGGCCATTCTTAGTTCTATGTGCATTGTCCCAAGACTTGTTGATTGATGCATATCTTTGATATTGCCTGTTTTAAACTATTTGTATCTAGTCACTCTTATGAACTTTGAAGGTGTCATATGCATTTATGTTTCCTACTCTATGAGGGACAAGCTGAATGCCACTATGCTATGTTTTCTTTATGTGAAACAAACAAACGTCTTGCAAAGCATTGTTATTCATGAATCTTTTATTCGTATCCTTTCATGTTACAACATAGTTGCTATGTCTGATTGTTAGAACTTTATCTTTCATGGTATGTTGAAGTACTATGATCCCAGCTATCAATGTTTTACAAATACTTTGATCAAGTTTATGATGGTGCATGTCACCTCAAAAATTATTATTTCTTTTTATCACTTACCTACTTGAGGACGAGCAAGAGTTAAGCTTGGGGATGTTGATACGTCATAAACGTATCTATAATTTTTGATGTTCCATGCTTGTTTTATATCAACTTTCGTATGTTTTGTCCACACTTTGGAGTACTTTTACACATTTTCTGGAACTAACCTATTAACAAGATGCCACAGTGCTAGTTGCATGTTTTCTTCTGTTTTTGGTTCCAGAAAAGCTAGAAAATGAATATTCTCGGAATTGGACCGGACAAAAGACAAAGTCGATATTTTTCCGGAACACTCACGGAGCCAGAAGACGAGACGGAGAGGGGCCACAGGGTGGCCACACGATATGGTGGTGCGGGTCCCCCTGGACGTGCCACCAGGTGGTGTGGGCCCGTGGTCCACCCTCTGACATCGCCCTTTCACCTATAAGAAGCCTCCGATGCAGAAACGCTAAATAATCCATCCTCCAGCCACCGAACGGGAGATTCGGTGGACAGACTCTCTATTCTGGCACCCTGCCGGGATGGGGAAGTGCCCCAGGAGCCATCTCCATCGATCTCCACCACCATCTCCATCACCATTGCTGATTCCCATGATGAGGAGGGAGTAGTTCTTCCTCGAGGCTAAGGGCTCTACCGATAGCTATGTGTTCATCTCTCTCTCTATGCATGATCATATTGTGATCATGAGCTTTGTAATCAAGTAGATCTACCTTGCTACTCAAGTTCTTTAATAGATCTCTGGCTCTCCCCACGTGTGTGAAAGTGATAGCATGCACACCATGGTGGCACTTAGGCTAGAGATTAGAAATACTTGTTATGAGTTATATTTGGAGTTAGATGTCTCTATGAAATTGTGGTGTTTGTTGGAACCATCTAGCACTCAAGGTGACAGTGAGGGGTTATCTAGATGGGGAAAGCAAACTTTGAGGAGTGTTGTTATAGCCCTACCATGGATTAGAGTTATCCAACCGGAGAGTAGTTCAGAGTAGTATCATAAAGAGAAGATATTTATATGAGAGTGTTCACTAGTGAAAGTATGATCCCTAGGCCTTGTTTCTAAGCATTGAAACATCATTTGCAACTAGATCTGTTACATGTTTGCTTGCTTCCATCTTTATTTCAGATTGCCTTTAGTCTCTTCCTACCTGTCAAGCTCTTTTCTCGCACCATTACCACTTATAATTATCCATACCACTTGTATGTCACTATCTCTTCGCCGAACTAGTGCACCTATACACCTGATAAGTGTATTGGGTGTGCTGGGGACACAAGAGCCTTCTTGTACCATGATTGCAGGGTTGCTTGAGAGGGATACCTTTGACCACTTCCTCCCTGAGTTCGATAAACCTTGGGTAATCCACTTAAGGGAAACTTGCTGCTATTCTACAAACCTCTACACTTGGAGGCCCAACAATTGTCTCTCTCTAGGATGGAGGGAATAATTACTAATCCCGTACCTATAAATGAATCATTTCTGTGAAATTATTTAGCAAATGTTGAAATTTCTGATCCGTGGTATGCATATTATGCTAATTATCTCGCAACAAAATTTATACCTCCTGGTATGACAAGAAATCAAAGGATGAAATTCTTTAATGATCTTAAATATTACTGTTGGGATGACCCGTATCTATATCATCATGGACCTGACGGAATGATTCAAAAGTGTGTTCCTAATCATGAAATGAATGCAATATTGCAAGCTTGTCATGATAGTCCGTATGGAGGACATCATGCAGGTAAGCGAACTGCAACGAAAGTACTTCAATCCGGATTCCTGTGGCCCACCTTGCTCAAGGACGCACACAGGTATGTGGAATACTATGATGCTTGCCAAATAAGAGGTAATATAGGTAGGAGACAAGAAATGGCAATGAATTATAGTCTCATAATTGAACCCTTTGATGTATGGGGAATCGATTACATGGGACCTTTTATAGAATCAAATGGTTATAGTCACATTCTTGTTGCTATTGATTATGTTACTAAATGGGTTGAAGCTATTCCGACAAGTCATGTAGATGCAGCCGCCTTAGTGAAGATGATCAAGGATGTCATGTTCCCCAGGTTTTGAGTTCCTAAATTTTTAATCACTGATGATGGTTCTCATTTTATGCAAGGAACTTTCAGGAAAATTGGCAGCAAATATGGTGTAACTCACCGTGTTGCTTCACCATATCATCCTCAAACAACTGGTCAAGTGGAACTCTCTAATAGAGAATTAAAGACCATACTCGAGAAGACGGTGGACAAATCAAGAAAAGATTGGTCATACAAGTTAACTGACACTATATGGGCATACCATACTGCGTTTAAAAATCCAATGGGTATGACACCTTATAAGATGGTGTACGGTAAGGCATGCCATTTACCTTTAGAATTGGAACACAAAGCTTTTTGGGCAATCAAGGACTTAAGTTATGATCTTAAATCAGCAGGAGAAAAACATTTATTAGATATACATGCTTTAGATGAGTTTAGAAGTGAGTCCTATGAGAATGCTAGGTTGTTTAAGGAACAAGTGAAAAGATGGCATGATAGAAAAATAGAGAATAAGACCTTTAAAAGTGGAGACAAAGTGTTGCTCTATAATTCTCATCTTAAGTTGTTTCCATGGAAGCTCAGATCAAAGTGGGAAGGCCCATATATAGTTGAAGAAGCTTATTCATCGGGAGCAGTGAAGCTCTAGGGAAAACATCCTCTCTTTCATGGATGGTAATTAGACAACGCTTGAAGCATTATTGAGTAAAATAAGATATAAGTGAAGTCACTATAGAAGTGATCACCCCAGAAGAAGTGATTAAGCTAAGATATACAAGGAATGGAAACTACAAGAAGAATGGACTCGGGACGGAATGAGCAACACTACGGTCAAGCTATTGACCATAAAAGAGTGCTTTATGGGAGGCAACCCATGCAAAGTAAAGGTTTGAGTGAATTTTTAAATTTTTAATTAAAATTTTATTTGAGCATTGTGTTAAATAAGGAACATTTCATGCTCTAGCGAAGAACAAGGAAGATTGGTAATGCCAAAATTGGTTGAAAATTTAAGCTGTCATTTTTCTGTCAAAACTTGATATTTTGTTAAGTTTCAGATTAATAAAGAATACCTGGAGAAGTAGGAAAAATTTTGTGGATCCAGAGGGTTTAACGACCAACTATACGACGGGAATAAAAGTTACGGTTGTATAACTGCGGTCGTATAGTTGTCTCAACATCACCCCTTCTGTCCACGAAAGGTACTGATAGTTTAGCGACCAATTCTATGACGGGAATTAAAATTCCGCCTGTATAGTTGTCGTCATATAGATATTGATGCCTTTGACAAAACTATTTTCTGGGTACTGATAGTTTAACGACCAACTATATGGCGGGAATAAAATTCCGCCCGTATAGTTTTGGTCGTATAGATATCGACCCATCTCCAAAAAAATTATTCGGTGTACTGATGGTTTAACGACCAACTATATGGCGGGAATAAAAATTCCCGCCCGTATAGTTGTGGCCATATAATTGGTTCCTAGATGTAATCTATAGTCGGTTCATAACTATACGGCGGGATCTATACGGGCTGCGCCCATATAGTTGCTCGTTACGAAAGGCGGATAGGATTTTTAACCTCCCCTTTTAAAGCTGATCGCATCTAACCTTTTTCATTAAGTTTTCGCAGAGCTACAGCCTCCAGCCTCAAAAAATCCTTACCATCCCTATACAAGCCCCTCTAACAACATCCGTGCAGCAAAGCCATGCAGCCCTTCCATGTCAACAAGATCTAGAGGAAGAAAGAAGAGAATCCCGTGAAGAGGATCGAAGAAGTAGAACCTAAAGGATCATCGTCATCATCCAGCCCGGAGATCAAGCCTCTCCCAAATTGGGAGGACATGTTCCCATAAAGGATTGAAATGATGAGGCAAGCGGAGAAGGGAAAGAGCAAGGATGAGTATCTCTCTAATCCCTATCGTCATAACATAGGATCCTATTATAAACCTCCTCTCGTCCTGTCGCCTCTTAAACCTAAGAAGGTGTAGCAAGATGAGATTCATGATAAGATCTATAAGTTGGAAAAAGTTTCAAAGGCATGTGTCGAAACAATTGGATAAGGGATTGACTCCTGCTGGATGATGAGCAAAGACCTTGAGAAAAAGGTTGACGACATCGATGGTAGATTTGGTTTCTTGATTAAAACTATTTTTGAGTTGACAGATGAGAATAAATTCCTCTAGAAGGAAATTTTGAAACTTCAATACGACATGGCTGAGCTCATCATTCGTCTCGCAAGCATGGCTAAGGTTTGCAACACAGAGGAATAAGGCAACACTCTACCCACTGAGAAGGAGGAATAGGTACCAACAAGGAGTTATTTGATCCCTCCTGGCTTGATTCCAAGCTTGGGGAGATATTTAAGACCTTGTAATCTATCTTATAAATTTTTATATCTCTATTTTAGTTTTGCATTAGTTCAAGTTTAGAAATAAAGTTTGCATCATTTAAATTTCCTTAAGGAATTGTCGATCCCATTTGTGAAATTCCGAGTTTTATTATCATATATGGAGCATTATTGAGTTGTGCTTGTCCTATTGGATATATGAATAGCTTGAGTATAATTTACTTGCACTTGATGATAGCAATAGGAGTCTTCCACACCATTGATATTAATAGAACATATAAAGATAATTTGGTGAATATGTTGTAAGTCTACGGTTTGATTTACAAAGAAAAATTATCTATGCAGTTAAGTTAAAAAGGAAACCTTGAACAAAAGAAAATGAAGAGCGCTATCAAACTAGAGTGAGAACAAGTTGATGTAGAATCTTCAAGTCATAAAATGCTTCATATACAATTGGAATTTGATAATTGAGATTGTTAAACTTTGAATTCCTACATGAAGTGGAATTTATGGCTAGCTCCTTTGCATAGCACTTAAACAAAAGTGTGAGCATATACAAACAAGAGAAGAAAAGAAAGAAGAAAAAGAGCGAGTGTGCAAAGAGCAAATAGGCATACACCACTATATTTTAGTATGACAAATAGACGCTTTGAGATTTTGAATCCCAAGTGAATATGTTAATCCTAAAACACTTGGGACTACCTCGCTAACTCATTCATTGAACTAAATACTTTTACATCATATTGAGAGTGATCTTTTGTGAACTGTTAAATGTAAGGTGTGGAAGCCTACTAATACTATTCAGATGGTTCGAGGAAGTACTATTCATGAACTTATTACTATGTATCATTTATGATAAACACATGCTTCAACTGCCTCATTTATTTTATCGACTCAGCTTCATGGATATGAGGATCAGATCCATTAAGCTAAACTTGCTCGGGACGAGCAAGAGTCTAAGCTTGGGGAAGTTGATGAGTGCATATTTGCATCATATTTTATATTATTATTTTACATTGTAGATGTAGGATCTTGGTATTTTACAGCGCTCGCATGCACGTTTTATGTCTATCTTCACCAGGATCAAGACAGATGATGGATCCAACAGACACAATTCTTGGAAGCAGTTGTATCGGGGAGAAAAGGAGTAAAAAACAACGTAAAATGCTTATTTGGGAAATATCAAAAATACCAGAAGTAAATACGAAGCAATCGAGGCATACAGACGGTTCAACGACCAACTATACGAACGGAATACTTTTTCTGGCCGTATAGTTCTATTCGTATAGTTGGTGCCACCACCGCCTCCTCAAATAGTTTCACCCCGTGCAACTGGATCAGAGAGACGACATACAGAACACATAGAAATCGCCAAAACCTCACCTCCGGAAGGCATCTGGAGGGGGAACTTGCTCAAGGGATCCATCTTCGCCCTACGCAGATCTAGGAGGCCAAGGCATCAATCTCCATCTTCATCAACCGCTGCACCACCACCATCTCCATCCATCCCATCTTCACCCCATCTAGATCTTGTTGTAATTTCCATACTCGTTGTGGATTTATACAAGAACTATTCATTTACAATTGTTTCCATTACCATTGCCATGATGTTGATTGCCTCCATGTCTGAGTAGATTTCTTGTTCTTGCGGAGATGGAGAAACCCTAGCATATGATTGAGATGAGATAGAGATTATTATGTTATACTTATGTGTATGTGTTAATTGTCTTCATCTTGATGTTGGGAGTTGTGCACCTCCTTAATATTTGCCTCCTATGGGGCCTCGATGAAGGGGATTACTTGTTGTTAGACAAAGGGATGATAGCACTTACTGTGACTATAAAGCTGTTGTCATTATTTACGTACTAACTTGGGGAATCAAGGAGAACTCATAAAGCCATGTCCATGCCACGAGAGAAATCCCTTAATAGCGGGATAATACGATTGATGTCGTTTATCTGTCAGTTATTGTTATGAAGGATGATGTGAGCAGTGGTTGCTGCCCATTTGTCCATATATGGAGCTCCTCCCACATACATACATATCATGAGAATATTTGTTATAATAATCTTGATTGCTTAGTCTAAATTGCTAGCGGTGTATCCACTACTCCCCGAGAATGCCTTTTCCCCTATTGCAGTTCCAAGTTCTTTAGACACACGATTCTTACTTTCTGCATTAAGTTTTACTTTCCTTTATATTGCCTCGTTCAACCAAAAACCCAAAAACAACTCTACTTTTGTTGCATCTTAAAGTTATTCTTTAAGTATTTCGTTTAGTTGTAGTTAAAAGCATTTCAGTATTTCACCTACTGCTCCCTGTGGGATCGATATCTTTATTTCGAAACTAGCTACAAACAATCTGTGCACTTGCAGTCATCAACTATCAGGGGACATTGACCGAACAACTTAGACAACTTTTGCAAGTTTTCGAGTATGAGATACATATTCAGTGAAGACTTTCACATACTATGAAGGACACATGATAGCAAAGCATCGTGTTAGTATCCATATACCAGAAAAGCTTAGGTCGCGTCAAGCCATGCCATTTGGAGATGGTCGTAATCAGTTAGTGACGAGGGGTAACCTTGGCAATGCCCATGGTAATGAACTTGGGGTTTCGTGGAAAAGATAACGCTGGGGATTTCGCCGGATGTCAGGGAAGCAATGGAATCAAAGTCGCCTGAATATTGAATTATTGCACTGTTACAAGTTGTCCTCTAGATTTCGGTACCCCCGCTTGGGTTTCTCCTGTCCTATATATAATAGGACGAGTCTCAAAGCTATATGCCGATACGTTTCATACACACGTGATTACAATACCAACACAATGTCGGTTTATAGTCTCTTTCCTAATACAATCAAAGCCTTTGTCGGTTGCTCCCTTGGGCTGTCGTCTAGAATCTTCATGGGCCGGAAGCCCTTTTACCCAGTATAGGTTAGTAAATCATAAGCATCCGAGTAATCATACCTATGTCAGTAGCCCCCGAGACTCTACTTGAACCGAAGTTTCAGGTTTGAGTCTCAAAGTTTCTTTTTCTTTCTTTTCTTTTATGTTATATTCCTCTTTTCTTTATTTTTCATAGGGATTTGGTACAACAAGTCTGATGCTTCCGACGGATCGGGAATCAGTTAATTGCTCCTAGGAAAAAAAAGGTTGTCCTACATCAAATTCAAGTCCCCAGGCTCGAATCCGGAATTTATTACTGGCGTAATTCAGTTTGAGCCGCTGAGGTCTTACCGAATACTGAATTCCAGCTTCTATTTTATCGGGTACCCAACGCATCCATCAGGATTTTTCATCGTATCGTTGATACGGATATTTTACTGGCAGAGCGCATTCTTGTGCGATTACTAGGCCACACAGGACGAATCCTGGGGTCTTACCTTCATGTTTCTGAACTCGGCATTCGGATTTTTTGTCGCGTCTGAGCGTGATCCGAGATTTTTGGCTTTATTGGCCGTTGGCCTGCTAGGCCACCAATATTTGTTTTATCAGATAGTTTTAATGCTTTATACTGGCTCCCGATGGGAGTAATCTTTCTCTTGAGGATACCTTTTTGAGGATACACTGGTGTAAAACTCAAAGGTGTTTGCAATCATTAATATGTTTTTATACACAACTGGATTTCTATTGGGTGTGTGCCAGCTCTTCCGGTGGGAGTAACCCCCGAGGCTATGTTCGGATGCCTGTATCTGGATATAGGCTCATAGTTGCTGTTAGCTTGATGGAAAAATTTGATCTTTTGAACAATAAAAAGCTTAAGGTGCGAATAACTTATCTCTTTATACATAAGGCGAAACATCGATGATACATTATTTTTTGGGCGGATGGCCTCTAGCCGTTGGCCTGGATATTCTGGCTTAAGAAACCGAACTGTAACTCTTATCATATCGTAAGTAATCTTATGCATAAAAGCGTTGTAGTTGTGTTATGTTCCATGGATTTGAGTAATTTACTCTTGTCTTCTTGTCTTGTAGTCGAAATGCTCCTCCGGGAATAACTTCTATGACGATGTATGGTCCTTCCCATGGCGATTCTAACTTCTTGTAGCCATCTTGCTTGAGGCGAAGAACTAGGTCCCCTACTGCAAAGGACCTAGGCCACAATCTTCTGCTATGGTAATTGCGCAGGTTTTGCTGGTACATAGTTGCTCTTTGAAGGGCTTCATCTCGAGCTTCATCAAGTGCATCCACATCATCTTCAAGTGCTTCTCTTGATTCGTCTTCATCATATGTAGCTACTCTTGGGGATTCGTGTGACACCTCAACAGGAAGCACAACGTCTGCACCATGGACTAAAAAGAAAGGCGTCTCTTGTGTTGAATTATTTGGAGTTGTACGTAAACTCCATAATACGGATGGAAATTCATCCACCCATGCTTCTTTTGCTCTGTCGAGTGGTGATAGTAGTATTTTCTTGAGTCCAGCGGTAACTAGTCCATTGCCTTTTTCTACCTTTCCATTTGTTTGCGGGTGAGCTACCGAAGCGTAGCTTATTTTGATGCCCATCTCCTGGAAGTACTCCTTGAACTCATTGGAAGTAATGATGTTGTTCGGTACGCCAAACTGAAATACTATGGATTTGATAAAATTCATAGACGAAGTTCTGTCTTGGGTGGTGACATTCATTGCTTCAATCCATTTAGTAAATTTGTCGACTGCTACTAGCAGAAAAACGTGTCCTTCTGGCAATGATTTGTGAAGTTTCCCAACCATATCGAGTCCCCACTGAGCAAACGGCCAGGCTATAGGTATAGAATTCAACTCAGTGGCGGGTTCTCTAGGCTTTGTTGCGAAGCGTTGACATGCCTCACATGTTCTGACAATGTCTTTTGCATCTTGAACTGTAGTGAGCCAGTAAAATCCTGCTCTAAATGCTTTTGCAACAATTGCTCGGCTACTAGCATTTTGACCACAAACTCGTTCGTGTATATCTTTGAGTATGATTTTTCCTTCTTCGGGTGTTACGCAACGCTGCAACACATCCGAAATACTTCTCTTGTATAGTCCCCCTTTGATTATCTTGAAGGCCTTCGATCGTCGGGTGATTCGCTGGGCTTCTATCACATCTTCTCGTAGCTCTCCCTTAGTCATATATGCTATATATAGTTGCATCCAGGTGGGCTCAATTAGCATGACCTCTTCAATTTCTTGTTCTTCTGCTTCGATGGCTTCTTCTATGTTCTTGGCTTCTGAAGGAGCCCTTGAGTCTTTTTGCGGATGTTTTATTTTCCCTATTTTTGGCGCTACCACCTTGGAGAATCTTTTTGCTTTGATCGATCGCTTTATTATTTCCTCCCAAAAAACTCTGGGTGGTATTGGTAAGCACAAGGATCCGATGTTTGCTAGATTGTCGGCTTCCTCATTGCTTGCTCTTCCTATATGTGATACTTCACACCCATCAAATCGAGCTTCCATAACGCCATATAGATCGCGATAAGCAACCATATTTTTGCTGACAGCGTCGCACTTGTTCATTGCTTGCTGTGCCACAAGATTAGAATCTCCGAAGATTTTGAGGCGAGTTTCACCGCAAGCTTTGGCCATTCGCATGCCATGCAACAAGGCCTCATATTCCGCTTTGTTATTGGATGCGTTCGCAAAGCTCATCTGAAGTATATAGTGCATTTTGTCACCTTGAGGTGATATTAGTACGACTCCTGCTCCCTTCGTTCTTTTTGATCCATCAAAGTACATTGTCTAGGCACTAGAAAGGTCTCATGGACCGGCACATTGCAACTCCGTCCACTCTGTGATGAAATCCGGCAGAACTTGTGACTTAATTGCTTTGCGCTTCTCATACATGATATCCCGAGGGGATAATTCGATGCCCCATAGAGAGACACGTCCAGTTGCTTCTAGATTTTTGAGGATGCTTGACAAAGGCGCTTCGTTGACTACTTTGATTGGATGCTCCAAAAAATAGTGGCATAGTTTTCATCTTGTCATAAATACCCCATATGCTAGTTTCTGGTAGTGTGGGTACCTTTGTTTGGATGGCGATAGAACCTCGCTCAGGAAGTAAACTGGCCTCTGGACACTGTGGATCTTCCCTTCTTCGGGTCGCTCTACGACCAAGACCGTGCTGACCACCTGATTTGTGGAAGCGATATAAAGTAGTAAGGGATCTTTCTCTTTTGGCGACACGACGACAGGAGATGTCGAAAGTGTCCTTTTAAGGTCTTCAAAGGCGCGATGAGCTTCTTCTGTCCACTCGAATTTTTCTGATTTCCTCATGAGGGCGTATAATGGTAGCGCTTTTTCTCCTAACCTTGCAATAAAAGAACTAAGTGCCGCTACTCGCCCTGCCAGTTGTTGTACACCATGCAAATTTGTTGGCTTCTTCATTGTTAGGATTGCTTGTATTTTCTCGGGATTAGCCTCGATTCCTCTAGCTGATACCAAATATCTGAGGAGTTGCCTTGTTAGGACTCCAAAGGAACATTTCTTCAGGTTCAATTTGATGCTAAACTTGTCGAGGTTTTTGAATGTTTCTTCAAGGTCCTTGATCAGCGCAGATCCTTGACCTGTTGTAACTATGACGTCATTGATATAGACTTGCACATTTGTGCCTATTTGGCTTCCTAGACACTTCTATATCATCCGCTGATATGTTGCTCCGGCGTTCTTGAGGCCAAAAGCCATTGTTGTGTAGCAGAATACGCCATAGGGCATGATAAACGTCGTTTTCTCCTGATCTTCTTCCTTCATCCTAATCTGGTGGTATCCTGAGTAAGTGTCCAAGAAAGAAAGACGTTTGCATCCCGCAGTTGCATCGATTATTTGGTCGATTCGCGGCAATAGGAAGTGATCTTTTGGGCAATGCTTGTTCAGTGCAGTAAAGTGGATGCACATCCGAAGTTCTGTAGTGTTTTTCTTTGGAACACATACTGGGTTGGCGAGCCAATCTGATTTTGTTAGTTCTTTGATAAAATTGGCATCAATGAGGCGATGGAGCTCCTTTCCAATGTCCTCGCGCTTTGGCTCTACGAATCGACGAAGCGGCTGCTTTACTGGCTTTGCCTTTGGATCTAGATTTAATGCCTGCCCAGCAAGTTCCCTGGGAATTCCCGGCATGTCAGAAGGTAGCCATGCGAAAATATCCCAGTGCTCACGGAGGAACTCGATGAGCACGCTTTCCTATGCGGGATCAAGGTTAGAAGCCATGAAAGTTGTTTTTGTCAGGTCGGCAGGGTGGATCTGTACTTCTTTTATGTCGTTCCCCGTGTCAAAAGCCTGATCGAGATTGGCACGTGCTACTTCCAGAGTTTGTGCGTTTGCTGAAGTTTTGAGTTGTTCAAATTGAATTGCCATCCCGAAAGATTCAGAAATTTTGTTGAACTCCCGATCACAGCTATCAGCACGTGTGAAGCTTCCTTGTACCGTGATAATTCCCTTTGGTGCTGGCATTTTCATCACTAAGTATGCATAATGCGGTACTGCCATAAACCATGCAAAGGCTAGTCGTCCCAAGATTGCATGATATTGTGATGGCCAATCCATAACTTCAAATTCGAGTTTTTCTCGCCTAAAATTTATCTTGGAACCAAAAACAACGCCAAGAAATACTTTACCTAGAGGGATTTCGGCTTTACCTGGTACTATTCCATGGAAAGACGTTTCTGTTAGCGCGAGATTGTCCAGGGGGTAGCCTATTGTTCTCAGTGTTTTTGCGTAGATCAGATTTATGCTACTTCCTGCATCCATGAAGACCTTGCTCATATCGAACCCGCCAATTTGTGCTTCGACTATCAAGGCTGAGTGACCCAGTTGTGGGACCCGAAGTGGGTGATTGGCTCTACTGAATGTGATTTCTTGCTCTCACCAATGGAGATATTTGGGTGTGGTTGATGTTACTGTTTCTGCCATATTGATTTGTCTTGTGATGAAGCTTTTGAATTCTGTTGGATGGACGCCCTTTTTGAATCATAGACATTGCTCCTTTTGATCTAGGGTACTCGTTGTTTTGATCGTTTGTGTTTTGTGGTGGTGCCGCTAGTGGTGGTGGTGGTGCACCGATGGCTAGTGTACCAGGCGTGGATGTGTATCCTTGATTTGCCGCTTCGGTTGCCTTTACGTCGCACAACTCCTGCATCTTCAGGAATGTTCGGCAGTCTTTCATGAGGTGGTTGGATTGTCGTCTGCCTGCTGAGTCGATGTAAAAATGCATATTATAGGGTCCTTCCAGCATTTGCATTGCGGACATAGGTGGGTCTCGTGCTCTTGGCTGATACCGCTATGCGGGCTGGCTTCCTCCAACGTCGTCCCTGTTCTGGCGATATCCGTCGTTGTGGTTGTTGCTTCTGTTGTTACCTTCACCCAAAAAACCTGTTGCGACGTAACTTGGTCCCGTATTTCCATCGTTGCTCCTTCTTCTTCTATCATTACCACGCTTATCCCTATCTTCCTCGGGTGACCGTGCACGCTCATTATGCAGCGCATCCTCTCCATCGACCCAACGATTTTCTATCTCCATTAACTGTGATATTGTTTGGGGTTCAACCCGTCCTAGTTCTTCTATGAATTCTCAACGATGGAGGTCGTCGTTGAAGGCATCGATGCCCCTTTCGTCGGATATGGTTTCAGCTGAGTTTTTGATAATATTCCACCGCTGTATGAGTGCTCTTATTGATTCTCCAGATTTTTGTTTACACGCTCTCAGCTGCTCCAAGGATGCTGTTATTTTAAACGTGGAATGGAAATGATGGATGAATTTATCTTCCAGATCGTTCCAGCTACCAATTGAATCTTCGGGTAACTTCTTGAGCCATGATCTTGCAGCGCCGGTGAGATGTAGTTGTAGACTTTACATTGCGGTAGTTGTGGAGCCACCCTATAATCTGATGGTGCCCAAATAGTCTGCTCACCAAGCTTCCAGTTCCTGGAGTCCATCGTATTTGTGGCGGTCGTGTGGAAGTTTGAGGTCCTTGGATACTGAGGCCTTGTGAATCTTCTGCGTGAAATAGCTAGCCCTACATAGCTTGTGATCGTCTTCGTCGTATCCATCCTAATATCGTCAGTTGCGTCTTTCATCTCTGGATCCGCTGCTCCTATGTTGGGTGTTGTTGTTTCTTGTATTGCTTCACGACTCGGATCCTACGAGATGCGCCTGGTGTGGTGATCGAGATAGTCGCGTGTGTCCTACTTACCGAGGACTGTTGTGACGGCGTGGGGATCTTTCGGGTTGATGTGTGATTCCTTGTTCTGCCTCTGCGAGAGAGGCTCCTACCATGCTAAGGTTCATCAGGGCGGAGTGGTGAAGGGCCGCACGCGGATCCTCGGGTGAGGGTTGAGTGGTGATCAGATATGTTTATGCGGCCACAAAGGCTGCCTGAGCTGTTTTTGCCTTGATGTTTCCTGCTTGATTAATTGACATGAATGATAGGTCGAGATCTCGGATGATTCCACTTCTTTCTGCTTCGGGGATATTCTATAGTCGAGATGTTGCCCTTCTTGGTGGTGCTGTTCATGTTACACTCCTTGATCCTCGAGTAGAGCTTAATTGTGCCCATCGTAAGCTGGATTCATCGACTAATCTCTTTCTTTCATCAAGTTGCCTTTGCATCCGAAGTAGGTCTCTCTTATTGTGGTGGAGTAGATATTGGTATGCTAATAGATCCTCATGTGAAGCATCCGCTGTCATCGGGACTTCTCCCAAAATTGCCTCCCTTGCCTTTTATCATGTCGACGGTGGTAGCCAAAGTCCTTGTCTTTCTCCTGCGTGCGGTTCTCCGCATCTTCCTTAGACTATGCGATTGTCTGATGTTCCTCCTCTGTTTCCATTGTCTCCTTCATTGTCATGGTTTCCTGTAACTACCTCGGTGAATTACGCTCCTAGTTACAAGCCTGGATGAGCAGAAATGGTTGAAATAGTACGGTGGGGCCCAAATGCCACTCACAGGTAGACCTCTCGGCCGTCCCAACCATTTCCACACATCGGGACAAGAACGGGCGGCGTAATCGGCAGGCGAAGGGATCAACTACATACACAAATGAGTATGTATGCAAGCCACCATACAACAGTACATCAGAGTCATCCCATCTGAAAAGAAAGGAAAATATAGCAAAGCCATACGGCAAGATCCAAATATCCTAGATAGATATAATAGTTTAGGCTATCTCCTCGTACACCAATCAACAGAGTATCAAGCGGAAGCGGAAGACAAAATCCGAGTACGGATAAGAAGCAAATCGACATAAGATGCCCCATAAATAAGCAGATCCCGCCACAGATCTCACGGATCCCCGTTCCCGGAATCTCTACACCGAATGATCGTTGCCCCCATTGTCTGTCTCTTCCAACCAGTATCCATCTTGCGAGAGTACATGTTCATCTGAACCAATAATTTATCGTGTGAGACCCTAGGGGTACTCAGCAAGTCTTTATGCCTCTAAAGGGGACACAACCTGGGGTGACGCAATAGCAGCGAAAGATAAACCCTAACAATTCTACAGATACTCGCTAACCATCCGCCTAACCAAAGATGGACGGATGTCCGTGAATTAATAACAACAGTTATAACAGTTATAAGGGTAATCTTAGCAGATCCATCCTCCTCCCCGCTTACCGACGAGGAAGCGGACGAACAACCCACCCCATCCGTTGGCAGTTTTATTATCCATTCCATGAGGGTTGCACTATTTACTAGTCAGGTACCTAGTTTAGTCAAATTAACAGCGGTACTTTAGTTATGCTTGTCTATGATCGAGAAACTGTGCTCCAAGTCGTCCATAACCGCGGACACGGCTTTCAGAAAGTTTTACCCTGCAGGGGTGCACAAATAGCAACACACACTCGATATGCCTCGGAAAAACCAAATCAAAACCCAACGAGGCAGTCACGACAAAGCGATCACAGGATTCAGAAATATTTCAGGGGGCCACCCCTTTAAGTATACCCGCGACGAAGCTGGCCGGCTACGAGACGGACTCAAGGTTTGTGGGGCCGGCTGTAAACGACTGGGAACCCGAAAGTGTGACTGGGCTTGTCGATACCGCGAAAACGGGTCACGGACCTAAACAGTACAGCGTGCATTACCTCGCACAAATCTTAATTAACGCAGTAAAGCATGGCATAAGTACAGGATAGTAAATAAAACCTCAAACTAGTTTGTGGCCCCAAGAAATAAGAATGAACCAAGCTCTGGCTCAGGGGGGGTCCATAAAGCCTCCCGGATGTGGATAGCGCGAATATTCAAGGAACAGGAATCTCGTACTCGGGGTCTTACGGGACACAAGTGAGCCTGAAAAACCAAATAGCAAATATGGCTCACCGATGCCACTTTCATTAGTTATCCCATTACTACTCAGGTTAAGTTGTTTAGGTACCTCGTTATCCATCAGACACTCACATACCCTACACATGCTGTTCTACAACTCGCATGGCTCAAACAACTCCTGTAGTAATGGCTCATGGGATGGAGGAACAAGCTTCGGTGGGGTTTAAAAATAAAGGCTATGCAATACTTGGGATTCAATTTAATGCAATCGCGACTCAATGATGCAAGAATAAGAAAGAGGCAATAGGTACTATATGTATGCAAGCATGTGGTAGTGCTTGCCTGGCAGCTCAGTTGAAGCAAGGAATGAATCTGGGTAGTGCTCCTGGTTCTCTTGATATATCCCCTGCTCAGTGTCTATTCGAAGAAGAACCAAACAAACAAGGGCCAACATAAATAAAGTGCACAAGCATAGGAATAAAAATGCGTCAAGCAAACAATCATGCCATGATGAATGATGCACAATTTACATGGCAATAAAGTAGCATGGCATGGGTGAGGTGTGGAATACAAGAATAAGTCATTTTATTGAGATTTGGTCACATTTTATTGTCATAATAGTTGCTGTATACTATATATTTATATGATGCATGCTGCAATTTAAGCCATGGATAGCATAAACAGAAAGGTCTCGTCGAGCTGATCATTTTAGACATATCATTTGTTAAATTTGGAGTTATAAAACAAAAGTTATTAATTAATTAAGGTCCAGGGGCATTTTGATGTAATTTCAATCAACTTGAAATTTAAAGTGTTCAAAAAATATTTTGGATGACATATTTGAATTCCTCGCATTTTTCTGATTCAAAAACATATATCATTTGTATTATTTGGAATTATGAATTTAAATTTATTTTATAGTCAAAATTATTAAATAGGGTCAAAGTCAAAGGTTGACTAATTAAATTAATTCTGAAATTATTTGATTAAAGATTTGAATTAACATTCAAAAACAAAACATTTTTCATATAAGGTTTGAATTCAAATTCGAAATATTTAAATAGTTATGAATTTATTTGATATTAATCATTTACTGAAATTTTTAATTGATTTAAGAAATAGCTGGGGACTTTTCTTACTCGGGCTAGAGTTACCCAAAGCCACTGACCAGTGGGGTCACAGGCGGCGCGGCCCACTGCACGAGTGGACGCCATGGGGGCGTGCCACGTGGGCAACATCGGGACCGCGGGTTGAGGGGGATGGTTAGCTGGGGGGTTTTGTGTAAAACAACGGAGAGGCTGTCGGGTGGGGTCCGGCGGGACTGCGGTTTGAGGACAAGGAAACCTAGGGGCCTAATTAGAAAAGCGTCTCGGAGGGTCGGTTTAGACTGACGAAACTGAAGAACTGATCGCGAAAACAGCCAGCTGAACCCTGTCTTCGGGAGACGATGGCAAGCAAAACTTCGGGAATTTGGTGATGCCGCAAAAATGAAACTTGTAGAGGGACGATAGGGCTGCATCTTTCGTGTTTGGAGATTTACCCACGGAGGACTCTACGCGCCGGGAATCTACGACGAACAGAGGCCGACCTGAGGGCAAAAAGACTGAACTTCATCGTCAGACGCAGAGGGTTTTACCTGAACTTGCGAGGACAAAGGCGATGGATACAGATCGAATTTAAAGATGATGTCAAAACTAAAAACGTAGAGGAAAGGTAGGGCTACAACTTTCATGTTTGGGGATTTTGCGAAGGAGGACTGTAGCGGACGGGGCAAGGTGAAAAACAGGGTGGGGGTGTCCTCGGGACTGTTGCTGATCTGCCGAGTTCCTGTCGGCCTGACGTGAGCGACGGTGACGAGGGAGAAACTAAGGCCGCGGCGGCGAGCTATTGTGCGGCAGGGAGGCATAAGAAGGAGGGGAATGGAAAGGGGCACTTACCGCGAGGCCGGCGGTGGTCTCGGAGGACTCGGGGTGGTCTAGAACGGTGGCGACGGTGAGGCCTAAGGCGGTGCTGCTCCTGTTCTCCGGCGGAAGAAGAGGAAGCAGAGGCTCCTGGGAACGTACAGCTCCTCTCGAGGGACCCCAACAACAGCGCAGACGAGGCGTGTGATCCCCGGCTTCAGCGGTGCTCACCGGCGACCAAGGCGACAGAGCGGTCCTGCTCGGCTTGCCGCTGCTCGCGGGAGGAAGAAGGACAGGGGAAAAGGAGGGATGGCGGCGACACAGAGAGGGAGGAGCTAGGGTTCCTGGGGGGGGGACTCCGCGGCTTGGGGATAAGAAGAGGGCATGTGGATGACGCGGCTGACGGAGGAAGACGTTCACCTGCTCGCTGCCGTGAGCGCTTAGAGAGGAGGGTGCAGACGGCGTCGGTCGGGAGGCAGAACGAGAAGAGGAACAGAGACGACGTCGGTGAAGGGGTACTGGGCCAGGGGGTGGGCTGCTGCTCTCTCTCTTGGGCTGTTGCGGCTGGGCCAAGGTGGCTGCTGCTCTCCTCTCTCACAAATTTTCTTCTTTTATTTATTGGTTTTGTTTGTTTTTATTCTATTACAAATTCAAACCAGCTTCTAATTTCAAAATCTTTTGAACCTTTTCACAGGGAATTTTGAGCAGAGGTTTTGACCATAAGGAGAGGCAAAAGAGAAAAAGATACAGAAGGAGAAAGAATGCCCACATACATATACATTTTGGGCATTTTGCTAGAATTGGGATTTAGGGTTTATGAAATGGAACAAAATCATTTGAAAATAGAATTTAATGGACCCTAACAATGGCCTTTGATTGTATAAAACAAAATAGGGATACAAAGGGGAGGAAGATGAGACGAGAGTTGATCCACTCAAGAATTCAGATAAAAACCAAAAGACTTAATTGTGGTGATACTTGCATGGCCCATGCAAATCAATAACTGCCTTGGTTTTATCTTGTGAAAACAAAATGATATCTCATGGCATTTATTTATTTGCATCCTCCAAAGTTGGAGTAAGGGTCAAGCAAAAGAACTTGTAGGATTGGACCCACCCTATCTCTCATGAGCTTGATTAAACACCCAAAGAAAAATAATTACAAGCTCATGGATGATGGGATGGTGGAATTGTAAAGTGGTGAAAGAAGGGGTGGTGGAGTCAATAAAATATATGCCCCCAACTCAACTTGGGCATTTAACAATATATCAAGAACCAAATACAATATCAAGAGGCAAATATAAATAATAATGCATATGAGATAAGAACCAAAACACAAGGGTTTTTGTATGATGCTCAAATGCAAGGTGGCATGATGACATGAGCATGATATGATGATGGTGCAACAATTATATGTAGGAAGTGGCCATTATATTACTAGACCAAGTAGCATTACAATTGTTAGACAATTGGGATGCTACAACTCTCCCCCACTAAACAGGAATCTCGCCCCGAGATTCTAGGAAGAAGAAGGAGACTCAAAGAGGGTCAGGTACTTGGCACGGAGCTCATCTTCATGTTCCCAAGTGGCTTCATCAACAGAATGGTGCGACCACTGCACCTTGCAGAACTTGATGGACTTGTTGCGAGTCCTTCTTTCTGCGACTTCAAGGATTTTTGCGGGGTGTTCTTGATAAGACAGGTCTTCTTGGAGATTGATAAGCTCATGGTCCACGGTCCTTCCGGGATCCTTGAAGCACTTCTTGAGCTGAGAGATGTGGAAAACATCATGGACCTTGAGTTTTTCCGGAAGCTCAAGAGCATAAGCAACTTCTCCTCTTCTCCCACGAATTTTGAAGGGACCGATGTATCTAGGAGCCAGCTTTCCTTTGATACCAAAACGGTGCGTGCCTCTCATGGGAGTGACACGAAGGTAAACGAGATCATCAGGGACATACTCCATGTCCGTGTGCTTCCTGTCGTAATTGCTCTTCTGGCGACTTTGAGCAATCCTCAGATTTTCAAGAATGATGTGAACCTTCTCCTCCGCTTGAGTTACAATGTCAGGGCCAAACAAAATCCTTTCTCCTGCACCCGACCAACCAATCGGAGTTCTGCATTTGCGACCATAGAGAGCCTCAAATGGTGCCATCTTTAGACTTTTCTGGAAGCTATTGTTGTAAGAGAATTCAGCATAAGGAAGACATTCTTCCCACTTCATGCCAAACGAGATGACGCAAGCACGGAGCATATCCTCCAGAATCTGATTGATCCTTTCAACTTGCCCTTGCGACTGAGGGTGGTAAGCTGTGCTGAAGTTCAACTTTGTTCCCAAAGCATTTTGGAAACTTTCCCAGAACTTGGAAGTGAAGATGCTTCCACGGTCTGAACTGATCTCAAGCGGAACCCCATACAGAGAGACAATTCTATTGATATAGAGCTTAGCCAACTGAATTGCAGAAATTGTTTCCTTGACGGGGAAGAAGTGAGCCACTTTAGAAAGCCTGTCAATGACAACAAAGATTGCATTGTTGCCCTTCTGCGACCTTGGAAAACCAGTGATGAAGTCCATCTCTACTTTCTCACATTTCCATTCCGGGGGTTTCAATGGCTGTAGAAGACCGGAAGGTTTCTGATGGACAGCTTTCACTCTGCGGCAGACATCACACTCCGAGACATACTTGGCACAATATCTTTTCAAACCAGACCACCAATATTGTGTTTTCAAGTCCATGTACATCTTTGTGCTGCCAGGGTGGATAGAAAGAACAGAATCATGCGCCTCCTTGAGAACTTGCTATCTCAAACCCGGGTAGTTCGGAACAAACATCCGGTGTTCAAAGAAAAGCGTGCCTTTATCATCGACGTGGAAGGACTCATACTTCGGGAGCTGAAGCCTAGTGATGATGTTTTTGGTGTACGGATCACCAAGCTGGCGAGAGCGAACCTTTTCTTCCAAGAGAGGTGTTGCTAGAAGGTTCTGGAGATACCCTTGTTCCACAATTCCGAGGTTGAGCTGACGGAATTCCTCGCACAAGAGAGGCTGTTGTTCTTCCATCATGAGGTTATTGACATAAGCTTTGCGGCTGAGAGCATCTGCCATGACATTAGCCTTGCCCGGAGTGTAGTTGATGGTTAGATCGAAGTCATTGATTGCTTCAATCCATCTCCTTTGCCGAAGGTTGAGATCAGGCTGAGTAAAGATATACTTCAGACTCTTGTGATCAGAAAAGATCTCACAACGGTTACCAAGCAAGTAGTGCCTCCATACTTTCAAAGCAAAGACAACTGCTGCGAGCTCGAGGTCATGTGTAGGATAGTTGATCTCATGCGTCTTCAACTGTCGAGAGGCATAAGCAACAACTTGTTTTTCTTGCATAAGGACCGCACCCAATCCATGCAAAGAGGCGTCACAGAATATCTGGAACGGCTTGGATGTATCCGGAGGAACCAAGACTGGTGTGGAAGTGAGCTTCTCTTTGAGTGTCTCAAAGCTTGCTTGACATGCAGGAGTCCAAAGGTATTTCTTGCCTTTCTTTAGGAGATCGGTAAGAGGCTTCGCTATCTTCGAGAAGTTCTGAACGAAGCGACGGCAATAACTAGCCAAACCAAGGAAACTCCGCACTTGTTTGACATTGACAGGAGGAAGCCATTCAACAATTGTCTTCACAGTTTCCGGGTTGACTGCAATGCCCTTGGCAGAGATGACATGACCAAGATAGGTTACTTGAGGCAGCCAAAACTCACACTTGGAGAACTTTGCATACAAGCGGTTCTCGCGAAGCTTGCTTAGGACACACCGAAGGTGTTCTTCATGCTCTTCTTTTGACTTAGAATAGACTAGGATGTCATCCAGATAGACCACAACGAACTTGTCAAGATACTCCATGAAAACCGAGTTCATGAGCCTCGAGAAGGTGGCAGGCGCGTTGGTGAGACCGAAAGACATGACCGTGTACTCATACAGGCCATAGCGGGTGGTGAAAGCTGTCTTGGGAACATCTTCCTTGCGAATCTTGATTTGGTGATAACCACTTCTCAAGTCAAGCTTAGAGAATACCACAGCTCCAGCTAGCTGATCAAAGAGATCATTAATCCGCGGAAGGGGATATTTATTCTTGATGGTTTTAGCATTTAGAGCCCGATAGTCAACACAAAGTCTATCAGTCTGGTCTCGCTTCTTCACAAAGAGGGTTGGGCTACCCCAAGAAGAAGTACTGTGCTGAATGAAACCCAACTTCTCTTGTTCATCAAGCTGTCGTTTGAGTTCAGCCAACTCAGCAGGACCCATCTTATAAGGCCGCTTGGATATAGGAGCGGTACCAGGTTCAAGTTCAATAACAAACTCAACCTCACGATTCGGAGGCATACCTGGCAACTCTTCAGGAAAGACATCTGGGAACTCACAGACCACCGGAACACTCTGAATAGCTTCCATAGCATCAACATTCAGAGCCGCCAAAGAGAAAAGCTGGATAGCAGGAGTCAGACTTGGAGAATAGACTATATGGCCTTTAGGAATCTTCAGAGAAACCGAGCGTTCAGCACAATCAATCACAGCTGCATTTGCTGTCAACCAATCCATGCCCAAGATGACATCAATGTCAGAATTGCCCAGAAGAATTAAGGACGCCGAGAACAAAGAGCCACCAATCTCAATTTGATTGCCATGGCTGATATGAGCAGCCCTCATGTTTGAACCAGGAGATTGTACCACCAGACGATGTGATAAAGGAACCTTATCCAGATCATGCTCCTGCGCAAACTTATGCGAAACAAAAGAATGCGAAGCCCCAGAATCAAACAAAACTCGTGCAGGGACTGAGTTAACAGGAAGCATACCCATCACAACTCCAGGTGCATGCTCAGCTTGAGCGGCGTTGATGCAGTTGGGACGAGCAACAGTAGACCCGGGCTTGGTGTTGATGTTGAGAGCCCGAGGTGGTGGTGCACGAACCAAAGGAGAGCTTGCTGCAGATCTTGGAGGTGGTGGAGGAAGAGCCTTGTTCTTCAACGGACAGTTCCATTGTGGATGCCCAGAGTCTCCACAAGTGTAACAAGCACCAGGTGGACGTGGAGCAACGTAGCCAGGGACTCCGCCAGGTGCTCCAGGGTAGTGGTGGTTGTAGCCCCTGGGAGCCGCAGTGAGGAAGTTTGGTGGCCTTGCCGCGAAGCTTGAAGGTCTTGGTGAAGCCGGGAGCGACGGTGGGGTGTTAGGGACCCAGACACGACGCTTAGAAGGAGCTGACATAGCTGAAGAGCTTGCTGCATCACGGCTGTGTTTCTTTGACTCCTCAAACACTTGCCTACTTGCCTCTTCCTGCAGAGCTGTATGCTGAAGTTCCAGAAAAGACGCTGGCCTTGCATGTGTGATTGCATATTTAATCGATGCATTGAGCCCTTGCCTGAACCTCTTTTGCTTCTTCTTGTCATCAGAGATCTCATCGCCACCATAACGAGAAAGGTTCATGAAGTTCCTGATGTAGGCATTTACATTATCATTGCCCTGCTTGAGGTTGAGAAACACTTCCTTCATCCTCTCCATGACAATTTCTGACAGATACTGTTCCTTGAAAGCTCCAGTGAACTGTTCCCAAGTAGGCTGAAAACCAGTGCAGTTTGCCTTTAGGTAATTCTCCCACCAGAGAGCCGCATCTCCCTTCAGAAGGTGAGTAGCACACTTGACCCATTCTTGCTCAGGAACATCAGCAGTTGCCAGTAGCCTTGACATCTCACGCAACCAATCATCAGCATCAAGTGGTTGATCAGAAACATCAAACTGGCGAGGGTTGAACTTCAGGAAGCTTTTGATGTCTCCTCGCTTGGGAGGGGGAGGTAGCGGAGCAAACTCATTCCTCCTGACACTTTCTTCAAAGCGCTGCTGGTTCTGCTGCATTGCTGCCAAGGCATTTGCGATGTTCGACAACGCTGCCCCCAGTTCAGGTTGTATGTCTTCCTCAGAACGGCGTGGTGGTGCCATCCTGTGATTGATATAACACACAAGTCAGTACTATGATGGAGAATAATAATAATCCAAAATAGTACCAAGATGGAATTACTCATGATTAAAGGATACAGTTTACTAAGATGATATTAAAATATCAACAAAGTTCAAAGCACCTAAAAGATATTAAGCATATCGCACACGACTGAAAGGAGTGTGGTACACAAATATATCAAAGAAAAATTTTCCACAAATTTCGGCATTAAAATACCAATAGATGCGCAAAGTTACTTAACGAATCAAGATTAGTGACTCTACCAACTCAATATACAAGAGTAATGATAAAAGTAGTGGTATGGTCGCGACTCCATCCCGCACTCAAACCATTACTCCGCACATGAATAAGTAAAACACATATCCCAACACTTTGTTCTCACGACGAACCTAAAGATTGGTAACTACGGAAACGAACACATCAAACAAGATAACGTCGGACAACAAAGAGTAAGACAGATCGCGTCGGTTTGTAAAAGCCTGTCGGTATGGAATGTACCAACAGTTGATAACCAAAAGGCCGATAAAGATAACAACTTGGATGCAACAGATAGACAAGGAATTACACACACACACTCACACACACAGATACACAACCTATGGTACTATGGAAACCTAGAACACGTGAATCCTAGTTTGAATCTTAAGAAGAGGATTGAAAACGTTACACTTCCTTACCAGAAAAGGGTGGTGGTTGGGTAAGAAGAAAAGTGGAAGCAGTCCTACTCTCGCGTTTTTGTTTTTCCCTAGTATACATAACTACTAAAATATTTGCTAGACAGACAACGACCATTTGGCTGAGACCCTGAAGGGCGGGATGGCTCTGATACCAATTGTAACTACCTCGGTGAATTACGCTCCTAGTTACAAGCCTGGATGAGCAGAAATGGTTGAAATAGTACGGTGGGGCCCAAATGCCACTCACAGGTAGACCTCTCGGCCGTCCCAACCATTTCCACACATCGGGACAAGAACGGGCGGCGTAATCGGCAGGCGAAGGGATCAACTACATACACAAATGAGTATGTATGCAAGCCACCATACAACAGTACATCAGAGTCATCCCATCTGAAAAGAAAGGAAAATATAGCAAAGCCATACGGCAAGATCCAAATATCCTAGATAGATATAATAGTTTAGGATATCTCCTCGTACACCAATCAACAGAGTATCAAGCGGAAGCGGAAGACAAAATCCGAGTACGGATAAGAAGCAAATCGGCATAAGATGCCCCATAAATAAGCAGATCCCGCCACAGATCTCACGGATCCCCGTTCCCGGAATCTCTACACCGAATGATCGTTGCCCCCATCGTCTGTCTCTTCCAACCAGTATCCATCTTGCGAGAGTACATGTTCATCTGAACCAATAATTTATCGTGTGAGACCCTAGGGGTACTCAGCAAGTCTTTATGCCTCTAAAGGGGACACAACCTGGGGTGACGCAATAGCAGCGAAAGATAAACCCTAACAGTTCTACAGATACTCGCTAACCATCCGCCTAACCAAAGATAGACGGATGTCCGTGAATTAATAACAACAGTTATAACAGTTATAAGGGTAATCTTAGCAGATCCATCCTCCTCCCCGCTTACCGACGAGGAAGCGGACGAACAACCCACCCCATCCGTTGGCAGTTTTATTATCCATTCCATGAGGGTTGCACTATTTACTAGTCAGGTACCTAGTTTAGTCAAATTAACAGCGGTACTTTAGTTATGCTTGTCTATGATCGAGAAACTGTGCTCCAAGTCGTCCATAACCGCGGACACGGCTTTCAGAAAGTTTTACCCTGCAGGGGTGCACAAATAGCAACACACACTCGATATGCCTCGGAAAAACCAAATCAAAACCCAACGAGGCAGTCACGACAAAGCGATCACAGGATTCAGAAATATTTCAGGGGGCCACCCCTTTAAGTATACCCGCGACGAAGCTGGCCGGCTACGAGACGGACTCAAGGTTTGTGGGGCCGGCTGTAAACGACTGGGAACCCGAAAGTGTGACTGGGCTTGTCGATACCGCGAAAACGGGTCACGGACCTAAACAGTACAGCGTGCATTACCTCGCACAAATCTTAATTAACGCAGTAAAGCATGGCATAAGTACAGGATAGTAAATAAAACCTCAAACTAGTTTGTGGCCCCAAGAAATAAGAATGAACCAAGCTCTGGCTCAGGGGGGTCCATAAAGCCTCCCGGATGTGGATAGCGCGAATATTCAAGGAACAGGAATCTCGTACTCGGGGTCTTACGGGACACAAGTGAGCCTGAAAAACCAAATAGCAAATATGGCTCACCGATGCCACTTTCATTAGTTATCCCATTACTACTCAGGTTAAGTTGTTTAGGTACCTCGTTATCCATCAGACACTCACATACCCTACACATGCTGTTTTACAACTCGCATGGCTCAAACAACTCCTGTAGTAATGGCTCATGGGATGGAGGAACAAGCTTCGGTGGGGTTTAAAAATAAAGGCTATGCAATACTTGGGATTCAATTTAATGCAATCGCGACTCAATGATGCAAGAATAAGAAAGAGGCAATAGGTACTATATGTATGCAAGCATGTGGTAGTGCTTGCCTGGCAGCTCAGTTGAAGCAAGGAATGAATCTGGGTAGTGCTCCTGGTTCTCTTGATATATCCCCTGCTCAGTGTCTATTCGAAGAAGAACCAAACAAACAAGGGCCAACATAAATAAAGTGCACAAGCATAGGAATAAAAATGCGTCAAGCAAACAATCATGCCATGATGAATGATGCACAATTTACATGGCAATAAAGTAGCATGGCATGGGTGAGGTGTGGAATACAAGAATAAGTCATTTTATTGAGATTTGGTCACATTTTATTGTCATAATAGTTGCTGTATACTATATATTTATATGATGCATGCTGCAATTTAAGCCATGGATAGCATAAACAGAAAGGTCTCGTCGAGCTGATCATTTTAGACATATCATTTGTTAAATTTGGAGTTATAAAACAAAAGTTATTAATTAATTAAGGTCCAGGGGCATTTTGATGTAATTTCAATCAACTTGAAATTTAAAGTGTTCAAAAAATATTTTGGATGACATATTTGAATTCCTCGCATTTTTCTGATTCAAAAACATATATCATTTGTATTATTTGGAATTATGAATTTAAATTTATTTTATAGTCAAAATTATTAAATAGGGTCAAAGTCAAAGGTTGACTAATTAAATTAATTCTGAAATTATTTGATTAAAGATTTGAATTAACATTCAAAAACAAAACATTTTTCATATAAGGTTTGAATTCAAATTCGAAATATTTAAATAGTTATGAATTTATTTGATATTAATCATTTACTGAAATTTTTAATTGATTTAAGAAATAGCTGGGGACTTTTCTTACTCGGGCTAGAGTTACCCAAAGCCACTGACCAGTGGGGTCACAGGCGGCGCGGCCCACTGCACGAGTGGACGCCATGGGGGCGTGCCACGTGGGCAACATCGGGACCGCGGGTTGAGGGGGATGGTTAGCTGGGGGGTTTTGTGTAAAACAACGGAGAGGCTGTCGGGTGGGGTCCGGTGGGACTGCGGTTTGAGGACAAGGAAACCTAGGGGCCTAATTAGAAAAGCGTCTCGGAGGGTCGGTTTAGACTGACGAAACTGAAGAACTGATCGCGAAAACAGCCAGCTGAACCCTGTCTTCGGGAGACGATGGCGAGCAAAACTTCGGGAATTTGGTGATGCCGCAAAAATGAAACTTGTAGAGGGACGATAGGGCTGCATCTTTCGTGTTTGGAGATTTACCCACGGAGGACTCTACGCGCCGGGAATCTACGACGAACAGAGGCCGACCTGAGGGCAAAAAGACTGAACTTCATCGTCAGACGCAGAGGGTTTTACCTGAACTTGCGAGGACAAAGGCGATGGATACAGATCGAATTTAAAGATGATGTCAAAACGAAAAACGTAGAGGAAAGGTAGGGCTACAACTTTCATGTTTGGGGATTTTGCGAAGGAGGACTGTAGCGGACGGGGCAAGGTGAAAAACAGGGGGGGTGTCCTCGGGACTGTTGCTGATCTGCCGAGTTCCTGTCAGCCTGACGTGAGCGACGGTGACGAGGGAGAAACTAAGGCCGCGGCGGCGAGCTATTGTGCGGTAGGGAGGCATAAGAAGGAGGGGAATGGAAAGGGGCACTTACCGCGAGGCCGGCGGTGGTCTCAGAGGACTCGGGGTGGTCTAGAACGGTGGCGACGGTGAGGCCTAAGGCGGTGCTGCTCCTGTTCTCCGGCGGAAGAAGAGGAAGCAGAGGCTCCTGGGAACGTACAGCTCCTCTCGAGGGACCCCAACAACAGCGCAGACGAGGCGTGTGATCCCCGGCTTCAGCGGTGCTCACCGGCGACCAAGGCGACAGAGCGGTCCTGCTCGGCTTGCCGCTGCTCGCGGGAGGAAGAAGGACAGGGGAAAAGGAGGGATGGCGGCGACACAGAGAGGGAGGAGCTAGGGTTCCTGGGGGGGGACTCCGCGGCTTGGGGATAAGAAGAGGGCATGTGGATGACGCGGCTGACGGAGGAAGACGTTCACCTGCTCGCTGCCGTGAGCGCTTAGAGAGGAGGGTGCAGACGGCGTCGGTCGGGAGGCAGAACGAGAAGAGGAACAGAGACGACGTCGGTGAATGGGTACTGGGCCAGGGGGTGGGCTGCTACTCTCTCTCTTGGGCTGTTGCGGCTGGGCCAAGGTGGCTGCTGCTCTCCTCTCTCACAAATTTTCTTCTTTTATTTATTGGTTTTGTTTGTTTTTATTCTATTACAAATTCAAACCAGCTTCTAATTTCAAAATCTTTTGAACCTTTTCACAGGGAATTTTGAGCAGAGGTTTTGACCATAAGGAGAGGCAAAAGAGAAAAAGATACAGAAGGAGAAAGAATGCCCACATACATATACATTTTGGGCATTTTGCTAGAATTCGGATTTAGGGTTTATGAAATGGAACAAAATCATTTGAAAATAGAAATTAATGGACCCTAACAATGGCCTTTGATTGTATAAAACAAAATAGGGATACAAAGGGGAGGAAGATGAGATGAGAGTTGATCCACTCAAGAATTCAGATAAAAACCAAAAGACTTAATTGTGGTGATACTTGCATGGCCCATGCAAATCAATAACTGCCTTGGTTTTATCTTGTGAAAACAAAATGATATCTCATGGCATTTATTTATTTGCATCCTCCAAAGTTGGAGTAAGGGTCAAGCAAAAGAACTTGTAGGATTGGACCCACCCTATCTCTCATGAGCTTGATTAAACACCCAAAGAAAAATAATTACAAGCTCATGGATGATGGGATGGTGGAATTGTAAAGTGGTGAAAGAAGGGGTGGTGGAGTCAATAGAAGATATGCCCCCAACTCAACTTGGGCATTTAACAATATATCAAGAACCAAATACAATATCAAGAGGCAAATATAAATAATAATGCATATGAGATAAGAACCAAAACACGAGGGTTTTTGTATGATGCTCAAATGCAAGGTGGCATGATGACATGAGCATGATATGATGATGATGCAATAATTATATGTAGGAAGTGGCCATTATATTACTAGACCAAGTAGCATTACAATTGTTAGACAATTGGGATGCTACATTTCCTACATGGTCATCCGATAAAATATCATCGGGGTTGAGGATAGGATTACCGTTTTCGCCGCGTGGTGTTGAGGTATCTCCGTTGATCATGCACACTTGGTGGCATGTTATGCGTGGCATAATGGCGTCATCTCATGCTTCAAAGTGTGGACTAATAGTATTCTGTGATCGTAGTTCTAGATAAATTTCCGCCATCCTTTCTTCAAAGTCGATGTTTTCGCTGCTTTCGTCGGGTTCTGAGTTTGTTGGGTTTGCTTCGTGTGGTGGGGTTGGCTGATGACCTTTTTTGCCTGCTTCGATCTGTGTTGTGACGTCCGTGGAGGATCCCATGGAAGATGCTGGTACTTCTGTAGGCGTAGATTTTCTCACCGATGGTTGTGATACGATCAGGGCCGAAGGGTGTGATTCTTGTGGGTTGTCTTCTTGGAAGTGGAGGCTTCCGATGATTAGATCGGATCCACCGTTAAAATCGGGGGTACCAATACAAGGGTGGGCGGGCGTGGATCTGCTTTCGTCGAGTTGATGCTTGTTGGAGAGCGGTCCGCCGAATCCGTGGTTCCAGCGTTCAGGTCTCCCACAGATGGCGCCAATTGACGAGTGGTAACCTCGGCAATGCACATGGTGATGGACTTGGAGTTTCGTGGAAAAGAGAACGCTGGGGATTTCACCGTATGTCAGGGAAGCAATGGAATCAAAGTCGCCTGAATATTGAATAATTGCACTGTTGCAAGTTGTCCTCTAGATTTCAGTACCCCCGCTTGGGCTTCTCTCGTCCTATATATAATAGGCCGGGTCTCAAAGTTGTATGCGGATAGGTTTCATACACGTGTGATTACAATAACAACACAATGTCGGTTTATAGTCTCTTTCCTAATACAATCAAAGCCTTTGTCAGTTGCTTCCTTGGGCTGTCGTCTAGAATCTTCATGGGCCGGAAGCCCTTTTACCCAGTATAGGATAGTAAATCATAAGCATCCGAGTAATCATACCTATGTCAGTTAGCGATGTATAATATTGTATTAGTAGATGCACTAGCCTCTATCTGTGAGAACAGGGCTAGATATCTTGCAAGAAGCACATATGCTGTGATTCCTCATGATTCGATGGACTTAGAGTTTGACATGGATCACCTTCAATTAGTCTAGGAGCATCCGAAGTTTGCTTCCAAGTTCTTGGATTGATATAGACAATTAGTTGGGTCTTTCTATAACACTCACCATGGCATACTAGAGGATAAGGATAGTATGCTAGACGATCTCACCGATCCTAAGAGAAGGGAGGCGTTGGCAACATAGTTAGAGAAAGAATCATGTGGTGAAATTAGTCCAACCTCTAAGGATATTCCTATAGATCCAGTATAGGTCACATCATATCCTTATTCACCTGCACCAAAGCCTATGATGTGGTTCGTTGCATATAAAACAAAAAAATTCTACGGTTGCAACCACCAAGATTATATCTCGGAGATACATGTAACGGTTTCAGATCATATCTAGAAGACCGTAACGCGGGATAACATTCCCGCAAACAAACGTGGCTGATGTAGAGTGTACATGACCATCCTCAAGGAGGTGTAGACGATTAGCGCCATAAGTGGCAGCGCCTCCGTTATTGTTCACACGTACGGTGTGCCGACGACTCCCGAACCCTCACTCCAGCTGGGCAGCAGAAGTAGCGGATCCCCGAGAACTCCAACAGTGCTACACCATGGTAGAGGTGGTGGAGGGGAACATCTCGAGCAGGGCTTCGCCTAAGCACCATTTTCTTGGATATGGAAAGAGCTAGCAAGGGGAAAGATGCCATCCAAAGGGCATATGAGAGGAGAGTGAGTGAGTGAGTGTGTGAGAGAGGGAGGACTCCACCTCCTTTTATAGGGGATGGGGTAGCCCCCATCCATGGCCGGCGGCCAAAGAGGGTGCCACCTCTCCTCCCTCATTCATGTGGGTGGACTCTCCACTCACATAAAATCAATCTCCACTTTCTCTCATTTATTCTCCACTCAAAAACTTGTTTTAATGTAAATCAATTTAATGAATACTTTATTTAATGAGTACTTCATTTAATGAACATATTAACAGTTTGATCCCTTGTTGTTTAGATACCCTAGAATCATTTCGGCAGATTCGACAAAACAAATTCCTACGAAGTTCATTGTATTCCCCTTGTTCCCTATCCACTCAATTGCATCGACTAACCTTAAGTGTGTCTCCCTACGGGTTCGAGAATGCAGAAATGATCGAGACTTTCTCCAATCAATAATCATTAGCGAGATCTGAATATCCGTAATGACTCCCACTAGTTCCACAAAAATCTAATGATCGTCTGAACCTTTTTTGCTATAATCCATTTCCTTTTGTCTCGCAATATTTTACTTATCCTAGATTTGATCACTTGGTATCATCCATACCTCGTTTAACCTCGTTCCCGACAAGTACTCTTTTTCTCGTTCCTGTGATATAACATTCTAGTGATCAAATCACTTGCGTGCAAGCTATGTTAATGTGATATCACCGAGAGGGCCCTGAGTATATATCTCCATCATCTGGATGGACAAATCCCAATCTGTATCCACGAGCCTCAACTAACACTTTCCAAGTACTCGACGACACCTTTATAATCACCTAGTTAGGGAGTGATGTTTGATGTAATCAAAGTACCTTTCCGGTGAAAGTGATTAATGTAATCTCATGGTCTAAGGACATTGAGTTACTACGAATGTGATATCAATATAAACATGTATTGCTACATCTACTTTGGGTGACTGTTCATCACATCATTCTCTAATGATATGACCCTGTTATTAACAACATCCAATGTTCATGATCAGGAAACATGTGATCATCAGTTAATCAACAAGCTAGTATTAAGAGAGGCATTACTAGTAACCTTTTCTTTTGTTTATAAATCACACATGCATTAAAGTTTACTATTAACGCAATTATAGCATGAGAAATAAAAATTTATCATAAATATGGAATAACATAATAACCACTTTATTATTGCCTCTCGGGCATATTCCTTTTAGCCTACACATGATCCTGATATTGGAAAAAGTTACTTAGTACCATAGAGCTCGTGGGGGTGACAGATTTAGATCTTCCCATTGAGAACTCTAATGGATGGAGATTCGAGTCACCTGTTGGATCTAGTAGGAACCATATGTCATTAGATGGTTCTAATAGGAACATCGGACAATCTAGTTGGATGGGAGAGAGGTCCCATACTGTTGATAGTAGAGATGTAGTATTTTTAGATGGTCAGGATGAAGAAGAAGAATCTGAGGAGATGGTGTATGAGTCACCTTTACATTATCTGACCCCAGATAATGTTCATTATCCAGTGATAGTTGAGGACTATCATACCCAGTAGAGTACCTTGGGAGCGTCAGAATTTGAGTTTTCTATTGATCACTCTGGAGATTGGACACATGAGACTAATGAAGGAATAGATGAAGACCTTCACTCTGATGATGTTTCAGATGAGCTAGATGGATTTGATACACTCAGGTTAATCGGTGACTCAAGTATTGATACTTCAGACACCGAGTACATCTCATCTGGGAGGCCAGTTGTTTCACAAACTGTGCGTCGGACTTCACGTCAGCATGGTTGGATTGCAAGCATGTATAATGAGTGTCGCGGATACTGAGGAGTAGGATCACTCGAGGTGGAGTATGTAGAAGTTTGTATTGTGTATTGTAGTGTGTTCAAGGTTGGTGTATTTAAATAAGTGAGGTAGATCTCACATGATTCCGTAGTAGTTGTATCATACGGGATTGTAATGGTATTATATTAACTATGTTGGTTGTAATATAAAATATATTTGGTTCTTGATTTCCATCGTGTGATTAGTTCCGCATGAACTTGAGCTCGGAAAACATGAGCATGGTGTAATTATGAGTATTCACTTTGTGTAGCAGGACAAGGGGGTTGATACCTTTGATCTGGATTTACGGATGCAGTATAGTAGCTTTTTCCCAAGTAGACCCAGGTTTAATCGAATCCTTGGGAAACAATTCTAAAAGGAAAATAATAAGGAACACCTACAAGACTTGTTTCTTCGTTTTACCTTCGTTCACCAGACCTTTCTAGTTTACTTTATAACGTAAGGTTTATAATTGGATGGAGATAGGACAGGGTTGAAGATTCACCAGCAGCTGCACATCATATGGGATAAACATAGTAACATGCATATTCACGTGTAGTGATTTAATATAGATAAAATTTGTGGGTAGCACATCCTGATATACTAGCACCTTCGTGAGTCACATGATAGCAATAGTCTTTTGATCCAACCGTTTGCACCACGAAGCATCGGGCTACAAACAATTATTAAGTGAAAACAGAGATCAAAGCCTTAAGAAGTGATGATGTTGTTGTTCCCCAATGGATCGCTAAGCGAATACCATACTCCCCTTTATATCACTGGGTTTTCTATGAGATCACCGCTAACCAAGTATCTCACCTCGAGCCTTTATCAATCTCTGGGATCTTGGGTACCTACAAGTCCATAGATTGAGACAAGAGACAAAGAAACAAAGATACAAATCTCTATTCAATCAGTACACAGTACTCCCATAGATTAGATGCACATAACCACTGCGAGGTTTCACCCCAACCCACAGCCTGTGAGGACTACTCTCTCATAACAATAAGATCAAAGATAGAAAACATTGTGCAAAATACTTAGATTGAAATCAAATATTCTTACAATGGTTGCCGAATCACAAGGAGATCTCAAGTACAAGCTAATGTATATGGATATGGAGATGATGGATGGGAGAGAGGATGAACTATGGTGGTGGATCTCCTTCAGTGGTGTTGTGATTTAATCTGAGAATGGCGGCCCTCTGCGCGGCGGCTGGGACCTCGAAATATATAGGCGCCTTCACGAAAGATGTAGGGTTTGATGAGATGAAGCCAACGCCACCTGGTACAGGCGGGCCATATGGGTGGGCCTTTCCCGTACCAGTGGTCATTATGGAATCTGGCCTCTCCATAATTACTTGTCCACGTGGACTTCCTAAAAATCTTCATTTATGGCTCCTAATTTCTCCTTAAAAGCATTATTTCCTACACAACACAATTCAAAACAATGGATTGCATACCTTTGCAATAATTAGGCATTAGTATCAAGGCTAGAGAGTTTCTTAGTCAATTACTAGAATAAAAACAAAGTTTAAATGTGGAGAAAGATGGCTATTTTCACAGCCATCAACTTCCCCAAAGCTCAAACCTTGATCGTCCTCGAGCAAAAAAAGAACAAAACCAGCAGCGTTTAAACTAAAACAACGAGAGTATGAATTCACTTATGGTTGGTAGTCATATGTGTCCAGCACTTCTTCCATTTGAAAACCTCATCAAAGTTAGAGACATGCTAAGAATACTATACAAGCTTTGATAACTTAAGACAATCAAAGTAGAGTTTAATATAAGTATGAATAACTAGAAGTGTAACAATCAATCAAATTCCTCTAGATAACTCTCAGCCTGCCAAGCAACACAAGGATGTTTCATAATAGCAAAATTAAGTAAGAGAGATCATGTCCTAAGTAGCATAATAGTGAAGTATCGTATTGACACCCACATCAGTAAATCAAGACTATCAAAACACTACTATTCCAATCATTGTCTTTCAAGAAAATTCATAGAGTAGTAACGAGACCATGCCAAAGACAATTTTGTGTGGATATTTAAATTTAAGGGTAATTCTCAACAAGGATCAATGAGTGATTATTTTAACAATGGTTTACACAGCCTTCAAGAGTATCAATACTTTTTCCACTATGATGAAAAGTGCCACCCATGTCGTTAACTCATAGCCAAAATAAGGGGTTGTACCATTTATTATTCGTAGTCTACCAGAGTTGTTGGCATCCAAAGGTGTGCATAAAAACATATAGACTTTTTAAATAGCATCATGGTTTGATCCACAAGGTTAGCTTTGGCATGAATCACAATTACCACTAGACTTCATTTCAATCAAACAACTCCTTTCAAGAGTTCCATCAAGTCTATCAAAACATCTATGGGGTTAAGTATATTCAAAGGTATACTCTCAAGACAATCATTCATCAAACAAGTCACAAAATTGAGACATTTTCTTATTGTACTTGTTTAGCAATATTATTTCCATGGAAAGACTCGGTTAGCTACAAGAACTAGAGCAAAGGCTTCCACAACTAATTACTCATGCAAATAAAAAGCTTTAGTCTAACTAATTTGAATTACTACCACTAGCATGGCATCTTAACAAATCAAGTAACTAAAATAAATAATTCAAAATTCTAAAGTGGGAGACATAGGACATACCCCTCATGAGTGACTTCATAAATCTCTTCCTTATGGGGATGTGTTCCTTCAAAACTCAAGTTAAAATCAATCTCATAATAATATTGAAGCGAATAGGAAATAAGCAAATTCACTTTCTCGAAAAAAGGATAAAAGGAAAATTCTTTTTGCATTTTTGAGGATGGGGATTAAATAATAGAAAAGAACTTGCGACCAAGCAAGGAACTAAGAAAAGAAAAAGAAAACAATGAAAAAGAAAGCAAACGAAAAACGAAAGAAAAAGCGAATTGTTGGAACAAACCAACACGAGTGTTTAAAAGATCACATGGAGCTGGAGTACAACCTTATTATTACACATATAAAAATGCTGGTGGACACATCCCCAAGCTCAGGCTTTTGCAAGCCCTTTTGTTGATCATTGTGGTGGTGGTGGTGGATAATCTCCCAAGTTCTATTGTCTGCTCCAATTGATGAACTGGGTTGAGAGGTTGGTAGTAGCATCTCGAAGGTTGATGGAGAGGTTGCTCATCTTCTGGATGCTTCCTTTCGGAGCATAAATATCATCATAAGTGGTGTAATAGTTTGGTGGCTGCACATCTTGTTCGGGTCCTTGTTCTACTTCTTCATCTTCTCCTTCTTCTCCCGCGGGTACTTTCTTTTTGGGGGTAGACTTGCTTCAACCCGTGCATCATAACGCAAACGTCCCTCCTTGATAGAGAATATACGATTAGGAAAAGGAGCTGGGATCAAGTGATCCGCTCCAAGTATATCAAGAAAGTATCTACCACTGGATTTAGAAATCATACCACAAGCTCTTAGAGTAGAGAAATCAAGACGACGGTCTCCTACCGACGTTTGGATATTACCTAGTTTGACTTTAAGCGCACGTGCAAGAACGATGATAATTCCTCCTCCACATATGGATCCACGAGATTGGAGAGCCTAATAATTAATATAAAACAATAGAAGGGCACCCAAAATTTGGCATCAAGTTATAGTTAGGAATAGTAGCTCTAGTGAGGATTATCATATCCTCCTGATTAACTTTAGTAAACTCACCATATGCATACAAGGTGTTAGCAACTACAAAGAACAAAGAACGAATAACAGGGTGATCAATTCGGTTTCCCTTGGAAACTTTTCCACGGATCCTCATTCTATTAAAGTAACACAAGGGTGATGGATCAAAAACAAAGGTAGTGAAGCATAGGTCGGTGGTGTTTTTTGCAAACCCAAAATAATAAGCCCATTGGTCGAGTGTCAAGGAATACTCATAGTTCATAAGATGGAAGTTGATGCGATCAACTCCTGGCATATGCTCCTCAGAGAAGTAGTGTGAAATCACCGTATGCGTCAAAGTACTAAGGAACTCAAGTGTCAAGCGAAGATATGTGGCAGTGTACTAGAAAAAGTGATACAAACCAACATTGTGACAATGGAAAACAAAATCATAGCTAATATCCAGTTGGTTGAGGAAGTAAGGACACGCCCACTTGGTGGACTTCTTGATCTATCGGTGCTTGAGATAGTTGAAATGAGTGAGTTGAAACTTCTCAGTGAACTCGATGCCAAATGACTCGGGGGTTAGCATATCAACGGGTGGTGCAGCTTGTTCCGCAACCACTGAACGTGTATGGCTCCACATGTTCATCTAAGACAAAAATAAAAATAAAGCTAATTAAATTTTTAATCTAATAGAAACATAGCATAAGTGATCCTCTACACTTTTTTACAAAAGAATATCCTCTAAATACAAAATTAAACATGCTCATAGTCAAGATTAGCTCAAAAACAAGATCTAAGTCTAGATTGATAATGGTGAAAGATTGAGCAGGTTTTTTTATGCAAATAACTTGGGGATCGGAGGAGAAACATACCTTAGATCGATTGGGTGCTAGGAACAGAAAAAATTGAAGATCCAATGAAGGTAGTTTGGAGTTTGGAGGAAGAAGAAAGATAAAATTGTGATTTGTGATTTTAGGTTTACCTCTTCCTGGGGTTATTGTCATGGCCAAGAAGTTGGTATGGGCGGCCGATACAGCCTGAACCCGCCTGTACCAAGTGCACAACCTTGGCGTCATAGAACCCTCCTAGAGGCACACTCGGTACGGGTGCACGGTATGGTCGTCCGTGCCCATATGAGTGATCGTTAACTCTTCAGTATGTTTATCTGAAACTTGATGTTTTTCTCCGGGGTACGGTACGGACGGACGGTACGGTCAGATCTGATCGTACCAGTGGTCGTTAAGATCATTGTGTCCATTTGCAAAAATCAGCGTTTTCATTTTCCTTCGTTGCGATGTGGTACGGGTGCGCGGTACGGTCAGCTCCCACCATACCAGTGCTCATTAAGCTGACTTTAAGCTTCAAAAACTTAGATAATTAAGTTAGTAGCTTTGCACGTATTTGCACATCTTAGCAAGAACAAAATGACAGCAAACAAACTTCATAAACAATAGTAAACTTTGGCCATGTGTGAGCAAATATAATAGATCAATGATTACCTTGCTTTATTCTCAACGACGATATTTCCTTTTGTCCCAACAACTTGTTTATAGGTTGAATCAACAAGGTGGAGTTTCATTTCAGTAGTTGTAAATGGCCCTAAGTTTAGCTTATCGAATAGAATCTTGGAAATTGTTGAGACACTTGCACCAAGATCACAAAGAGCAGCCATCTCATTAATCCCAATCTTAATTTGAATAGTAGGCTCAAAAATATCATCTATCTTAGTAGGAAGCTTATCATCTAGTTTCTTATACTCCATTCTTCTTCACGAACTTTAGATGCTACTTCTTTTATAAATTCTTGGTATGTAGCATCTTTAGCTTATTCCATACCGAGATTCTTCACGGTGATTATTTTTAACAAATCTTTCACGGTATAGTCTGATGATGGTGCGTTTCTATAGTCCAGCTCTTCAGGCATCTCATCTTTATTTTATGCCCTCATCATTTTGTGGTCCTCCATCGGGTTTGGCTCGGGCTTTCCAGCGAATTTTGTAAGTATGAGAGCTTGGCTCTCAGCTACTTTGTCCAATTGTGCCTCCATGGTCTTGGTTCTTTTCTGTAGAGTCTGCACATCATTTTTAATTGCAATTACATGGTTACATAATTTTCCAATACTAGTCTCATGGTTCTCCATAATTTTAATAAGCATATTATTTTGCTCGATTTGAGTTTGCATGAAACTTCCAACAGTATGTACAAAAGAGAGATTACCATGATTGGCTTCACTGTGATCATCCTTATTAGTATTATAGTTGTAAGGAGCACCTACAGGATTAGAATATTGTTTTTAATAATTTGAGCCAAGTTTTTGACTCTTCCAAGCATGATTATAAGGATTGCGAGCTATAAAATTAACATCATTACTTTCCTTACCCTTCACAATATCAAGTAAATTATCTACCTTTATAGTAAGCTCTTCCTTATATTCGTCGGTGATTGACTTCACCCTTTTTGAGGTTCTTTCTACATGCCATTGGGCATGGTTGTTTTGCATATCATCAAGCAATTTTTTTGCAACACTCACTTGCCTTCCTATGATAGTTCCTCCTGCGATAGTATCTAGCATAGATTTAGACATTGGGTTAAGGCCGTTATCAAACAAATGTAATATAAGCTACGCTTCCATCCCATGACTAGGAGAGTTCATTATGGTTTCTTTCATCCTTTCCCAAGAAAGCACTAGTGGCTCGTGGTCTTTTTGGCTAAAGCTTGTAATATTGGATCTTAACTGCATAGTCTTAGCTGGAGGGAAAAAATGTCTTAAAAAGGTCAGTGCATCACCCAAGATTTAATAGAGCCTTTAGATAAAGCTAGAAATGAGTCCTTAGCCTTTCCTCTTAGAGAGAAAGGAAATAAACGTAATTTAACTGCATTTGGGCCAAAATCATTTATGTGCATCATGTCGCAAATTTCAGTAAAGTATTTAGGTGCAAACCTTTGTCCTCAGTAGATGAGCTTCCAAATTGGTTTTGTCGGACCAAACTTAAAATGTTAGGCTTATTTTCATAAGTTTCCGCATCAACATTGGGCTGAGTAACAGGTGCATGAATAAATTCATTAGTGGGAGTAGCATACTCCCGTAGATTATTTTGAGCCATGGCTATTTTCTTTTTGGTGTTTTTTAAAAAAGAAACAAATAAATAAGTAACTATTTTTTTGGATTTTCATTAGATAACAAAAAGTAAACTAGTAACAAGAAATAAACTACAAACAAAATCTATTATTTATTATATATTAAAAGTACATGACGAGCTTAGCAGAAAAAAGAGAAATACTCTAAAAATTCTTACAATAATCAGAAACATCTAACCATCAATTTCACTAAAAAACGAATGACAGCCAACGGATCTTACTGAAAAAACGGTTGCACAAAATTACCCACGGATACCCCTATAATTTTTCTAGCACTCAGATTGCATCTATCTAACAGGTTATCTTCTGCATCAAAAGAAAAACTGATCTACGGATTCTGCTAGAGTCCTCACCCGCGCCGCCGCGGGCGTATTCGCGGCTTTCCCTTCCGCCGGCCGGCCGACATCCTCCAAGCGCGTGCATCGTTATGCGGCGATGATTTTAATCTTGGGCGTATTCACGATATGTGGCGATGATTTTGATCTTGCTTGCCAGTGCACTCAGCCCACGAACTCTCCTCCCGTGCACATGGATCAACGTTGGCAACTAAGTACACGTGACGGCGTAATCTATTTTTTCATAATACAATCATATATATATTGTGTCAAAGTTTTACTCCCTTCGTCCACAAAGTAGATATCGTAGATTAGCCAAAATTTGAATAAATATTGACACTATTTAGTATATAGATTTATCCAAATTTTGATAAACCCGCGACATCTATTTTGGAACGGAGCAAGTAGAATTTTCTTAATGCTCAAGCTTTGATATTTATAGCATATACTCTGACGGTTACATCCTCTCGGTCTTTTCCGGCATCGGAGTAAGAGTGTGTATATATCATTATATCAATATGCAAGAAAAATATTGCATCCCAAATTGCTCTATGGCAAAGTTTTACTCAAAAAATTTAGGAGCGGCCTTTCTATATAAAAATTACTCGATTTTTCATCTAAATGCAGGTATACCGTTACTAGCTATTCTGGCCACATCCTTCGTGCAAATGTACATAGTATATTTCTTATGATATCACAAATACCAAGTGTATTACATAATTTTAAAATACATGCTATTTTGTAATAATCCAATATTGGTTTTATTATAAGATAATATTTTGTAATAGATGTATTATTGGTTTCATGACAGAATATTTCGTCGTTAGTAGTCGTGTCTTTGTGGAACCTGCAGAATTATGTTGACCTATTGTTAATTTATAAAAGAAGGATTTTACATAATTTATCTTGGACTGGATGTGCCTAAGGTGTTAGTCTAACATGCCAACATATAATTCATTTATGAACCTATTTTGTTTATATCAAGTTTATACGGACTAGAGCAGCAGTACTGAGCAGTCCGGCGCCAGCTGTCAGCGTTTTAAATCGCATTTTTGATATAGATAAAAATTGCATATGGATTTAACTATTAAAAGTTATAATTCTATTATTATATCTATTAAATATCCAGAATGACATATATCAGAGATGAGTGGAAGCTACGCTTCTTCGATTAAGAAAATACCACAGCTACATACCGCATACATATCAGAGGCTTTTACAATTGGCTTTGACATTTGATTGGTCCAATATAGTGCATTATACTTTGTTAGCCAGAGGAACTGAAGGACAAAGATTTTATCAAAATATTTACAACTACTGAATCTTACCATCTCTGGATTTCGGTTACAGAAGGATTTTTGTTGCAGATACATAAAGTACAACACTTGCCGTATGAATTATAATGTACAAAGATTGTGACCATCACGGGCTCTGAAATTTAGAGACATTTTATCTTTTGCATATATAATGCCACACTGATACCTTTTCATTAATGTGCACCGCTAACTTATATGAAACATTTAAGGGCAGTCTCATATTTGGCAAAATTGACTATGTATCAATTACTCCATCGGCCAAGTATTACTCGAAATTCATGAGAGCAGCCATTATATATAAAAAAGCTACTGGATTTCTCGTATAAACGCAGGTATAGCATTACTAGATTTTCTGGCCACGTCATTAGCGCATACGTAAATAATATTTTTTTATGATGTCAGAAATACCAAGTGTCTCACATAATTGTAAAATACATACTATTTTTGTAATACATCATTTATTGGTTTTGTAAGACAATTTTTTACAATAGATCTATTATTGGTTTCATGATAAAATATTTTATAGTTAGTAATCGTGTTTTTGTCCAGAGAACAATGTTGACCTATATTAATTTATAAATGAATGTTCTATAATTTGCCTTGGACCTGATGTGCGTCAGGTGTTATCCTAACATGCAAACATAAAATTTCATTTTTGAACCTATTTTGTTTATATCAAGTTTCAGTATGAAACTAGAGCAGCAGGACTGAGCAGTCTGGTGTCGGCGACCAGCACTTTCCGTCGTTCTTGATATAGGTAAAGATAGCACACAGATTCAGCTATTAAAAGTTCTAATTCTATTCGGATCAATTAAATACCCGCACAACGACATATATCAGATATGATTGGTCGCTAAGCTTTCTTCGATTAGCAAAAAACACGGTCACTTAGTGCATGCATATCAGAGGCTTTTACGATTGGCTTTGACATTTGACTGCTCTAATATAGCTTATTGTATTTTGCTAGCCAGAGGAAATAAAGGAAAAATATTCCATCGAAGTATTTACAACAACTAAAGCCTACGACCTTTGTATTTCGGATACAGAAAATGTTTTTGCCGATAAGGAGGTACATAAAGGTATGCGACTTAGGTATGAGCTGAGGTGTACAAAGATTGTGAACATCACGATCTCTCAATTTCAGAGACATTCTATATTTTGTATATACAATATAAAGCTAGGCTGATACCCTTTTCATTAATTTGCGCACCTAATTTATATAAAATTTTAAGGACAGTCTCACATTCGGCCAAATTCACCATGTATCTATCTAATTTAAAGCTACTCTTCGATGTTGTCCAAATTGTATTTGCTTGCAATTTAAACATGACCCAGTTGAACAGATTCAGTTCATATAGTTGTGATCCTTCAAGAATGCAGAAGTGGTCGTGTTGACACATTATAATCCTGCACATATGAGTATCAACATTTGTATATAGAGATATGTTAGCCTCAATGTGTATGAATGATGCTTATCAATCAATGAATTGGCATCAATTTAGCGATCTTTTGACACAAAAGTAATTTCGTGTTTCAATATAAGATATTGATTATGTTTTACATATAGGTGTGCTATCCCTATGAAAAATAGTTGCATACATGGCATGTTTCGTCTAAATAGGACAATAAAGAATTTCATTTAGAGAAAAAAATGAAAATAAAGATGTTGCATGCGCATGTGCGCGGGCCACTTTGCTAGTTAAAACTAAAAACAAGGTCTCTAGTGACCTCACTAAGATAGATAATTGCTTCCCCGGCGATGGTGCCAGAAAAAGGGTTGGTACCTTCCATCCGGATTTACGGATGTAGTATAGTAGCTTTTCCCTAATAGACCTAGGTTTAATCGAATCCTTGGGAAACAATGCTAAAAGGAAAATAATAAGGTACATCTACAAGACTTATTTCTTCGTTTTACCTTCATTCACTAGACCTTTCTAGATTACTTTAAAACATGGGTTGTATCAATGAATGGAGATAGGCTAGGGTTGAAGATTCACCTACAGGTGCACATCATATGGGATAAAGATAGTAATACACATATTCATGTGTAGTGATTTAATATAGATAAAATTTGTGGACAGCACATCCCGATATACTAGAGCCCCTGTGAGTCACATGCATATCAATAGTCTTTTGATCCAACCATTTGCACCGCGAAGCACCAGGATACAAACAATTATTAAGTGAAAACACATACCAAAGCCTTAAGAAGTGATGTTTATGTTATTCCCCAATGGATCGCTAAGCGAAGACCGTACTCCCCTTTCTATCACTAGGTTTCCTATGAGATCGTCGCTAACTAAGTATCTCACATTGATCCTTTATCAATCTCTAGGGTCTTGGGTACCTACAAGACCATAGATCAAGACAAGATACAAAGAAACAAAGATACAAATCTCTATTCAATCAATACAAAGTACTCCCATATATTAGATGCACATAATCGCTGGGAGGTTTCACCCTAACCCACAGTCTGTGAGGACTACTCACTCATAACAATAAGATCAAAGATAGAAAACATTGTGCAAAATACTTTGATTGAGATCAAATATTCTTACAATGGTCGCGAAATCACAAGGAGATCTCAAGTAGAAGCTAATGGCTATGCCTATGGAGATGATGGATGGGGGAGAGGATGAACTATGGTGGTGGATCTCATTCGGTGGTGTTGTGATGCAATATGAGAATGGCGGCCCTCTGCCCAGTGGCTGGGACCTAGAAATATATAGGCACCTTCACGAAAGTTGTAAGGTTTGATGAGATGAAGCCAACAGCACCTGTTACGAGAGTAGGAACCGAGTCTGAGCAATAGCGCATGGAGCATGAAGAAAAGGAAAAGGCGAATGAAGACGCCAGGGCATAGGGAACATTACCACCACCACCAATGAGGAGGATATCATTTTGCGGCCCAAAAGTTGAGACTACAGTGCATAGCGGGGCCCTAGTTGCTTTTAATATCACCGCGATTCAAAAAGTTTGTGGGGGGGGGGGGTTACCGAGATTGGTATATCGAGTGAACGATGGCCAAACCAAATATTTTCGAATCTTCCTTGTTAAGTTAGGATATTCCGTTACACTAGTTTTTGTCGTGCCCCTTCTTAGCCACCCTGCACGTGTCGTAGGGGAAAATCCATTACTGTACTTTCCTAACTCCCAACACTGAATATGGCTGCCGCGGCGGTCCTTTTTCTCCCTTCCCCAACACTAATCTGACAGTGGCAGAGGTCCTTTTTCTCCCTCCCTGACACTAAATCCGGTGGAGGCAGAGGCGGTAGTGATAGCGAAGGCCCAACATGTCTTACAAGGCGAAGGTGGTAGCTACGTCGGTGACTGATTCAGGTCCATCGGAGCCAGATTCTCGGGATCAAGGCGAAGCAGCGACAAGGTCTTCAGCCCCGGTTAGCGAGGAGGTCAGCCAGAAGTCTTCTCCCAATGTACCTATGAGCAGTGGGTTAAAGAGAAAAGCAACGCCGATGGCAGATTGTTCGACGACAGTGGGGGGTTGCGGCACCGAGATCTCAAAGAAAAAAACTCGGGAGAAGAGCGAGACTTGAATTTTTCTTATTTGTGCCTTATCTTACAATTAGATTAGTTACTACAAAATAGAATCGAGTGAACTGAAAAGTATCCTATTTAATCAAATTAGGCACAACTTCGATACAACGGACCTATATGAGTTCATAGTTCATGTCCGATAGTACACTTAAAAATTAGATTTTGGTTGCGAGAGGGTTGTGTTTGGGAAGGATGTGCATCTTCTTATGAATTGCAAAGAGGTTGTGTCTGTTTTGTAGCTGGTAGATCTGATTCATGCTAGGATTCCTTGGGGATCTAGAAAGAGGACAAAATTGGTGTAGCGCAACATGTGTGATACCTATATGCAAATAGAGCACTCCCATGAGCTTCCGATGGTTTGGGAGTGTTGTGCAGCTGATCGTAAGGTGAAAGTTGAAGCAATGATTGATGATATGTATGCAGATGCTGGAGATCTTGCTGCTAGAGCTTCAGCTTCTCAAGAATATGGACTAATAGATGCTGATCTAGCTAAGTTTAGTGTACACTTAGAGGTGGATTCATACATGTAAAAACTTGATGATGGAGTTAATAAGCCATAAACATAACTCTTGATGAAATGAGAGAGATGATTAGTAAGGAAATCAGTATTGGGCCCAAGCAGATGGCACGACTCCGATGGTGGCCTCATAAGAAGCAGGAATTCATAGAGGTTTTGGATATTGAAGATCTATTGCAGATTATGCAATGAAAGAAGCAAGCTAGGAAGGTGTTCTTCCTGGCTACCATTTCTGATGTTGTTGATCGGGTTATAGTGGATTTAGAGGCCCCTGTAGTGGCTGAACAGAATGACACGATCGACGTTGATTAGATCTGATGAGAGCTGCTACCCTAGGCTTGTCATATGGACCGTGGGGTTCCCCTGCCTATATTTGTAACATAGATTGCTGTTGCATTTATACCGTGTTTCTGTGATTATGTTTGTTGAGAGATTGTGATATAATGTTGTGCGAGCTGTTGAGTTTTTCGGACATGTCACTCATTAAAACCATCATTGTTGTAATAAGACATAAGTACATTGTAGTTGACATGATTATGTTTCTTGAGATGATATACTATACTTGTTTCTGTGATTATGTTTGTTGAGATATTATAATGTAATATTTTATGAAACCATGACTGAACAAGTGATGCATAAGTACATTGTAGTTGGCATGATTTTTTTCTTGAGATGATGTAATATACTGATATGTTGCTATTAGTCAAAGAAATTGGGATGGAGGAAGTACAGGTTTAATATTTGAAATAACAATGTAGGAAGAGAAAACCTATTAGGTAGGATATAGTAATCCAGTGAAAGGGCATGGTATCCATTAAACTATTGTAACATGCCAATTTAGTCAATGTTGTAGAGGTGACGCACTTCACTTCCCCACTCTTGCGTTATCTCTCTCGCACTCACTCGCCTCCTGTCATTGTATTGGGAACGGCAGTACCTGAGAAGGTTAGATAGAGGTGTGGGGACTAGCAGGAAAGCTCTCGACGACGTCCGCAGGCGGGATTGGGTACGGGCTAGCGTAGCAAGACACAAGAAGTACCTAGGTTCGGAGCCCTCGTGGTGAGGTAAAACTCCTACTCCTGCGATCTAACTATGGGTAGAATACGGGGTACAATCACTCCTCGAGCTGTATGATCTAGCCACCTTCTTAAATTCTCAGAGTCCAACCCTTGCTATGAGATCCTTGCCCCCCTTATATAGGCAGAGGGGCAATGGCCTTACTGGCCAGTCCGGCTGGTGGGTCCCACGGACGGGCCCCAGCCGACTGGTCATCTACAGTATCCGATATGGTGTGTCCCGTCGAAGTACACGCCGTGCAGGTGATCATGCGCATAGTGAACACCGTGCAAGCCTATTGTCAGCATACGAACACGGTGCCCGCGTCATCAGCAAAGTCTACGATATGGTCTAGTAGTTGCGGGTCTTGTCGTTGTACCAGGACATACCGTGCACTATGCAGCACATCGCCCTGTCCTCCCGATTGAGCCCGGTTACGCCTGTGTAGTCGGATCCAGTATCTTGCCACCCTTCCTGGCTCCGGCTATCGGCTAGTAGACGGTACGAATGGTCTGTGTCCAGCTATGATTTGCTAGCCGGATGCGAACCGCTTGCCTTCGTTCTTGCCTAGTTGGGGTGCTCGGGGGTCATCCCCCCGACACTAGCCCCCGAGCGCGTATGGATTCCGCCCTTAGATGAAATGTGCGCGCGCTTCCTCTTGCGTTTGAAATTTGCGTCCGGCTGGCGCCTGACGGTTGCGCTACCCGTGACGTCAGTGTTGACACCGGCCACGTGCGCACGTGCCATCATTGTGCTGCCGCGCGCAGCGTTACGTTGTGTCGCATGTCACACACGTCGCCTCGGGAACCGCCGTCTGCCGTTTCGGTTTCTGGCCCGGGATCTTTTGCGCATTCGGTGCTAGCACAGAGGATCAGGCGCGGTGGTGGGGGTGCGGCGCGGTCCGGTGGACACCACGTGGCGTGGTAGACGGTTGCTCTCCTTGGGATTTAAAAGGTTACCCGGGGAAGCCGTTCCCCACTTCTGCTCACTGCCTCCTCATTTCCTTCCTTGCACCCTCGCTGCCTCTCCGCTGCCTATTGCGCGTCCGCCGTTGGATTTAGCCGCGCTGCCCTCTTAGCATTGCTGGCGACACGGGCCACCGCCACTCGGCACCCACCACCATGGTGAACGAAACCGCGATGGCCTCGGAGCGTGGAGCCTGGTGCGGGTCTTCTGTCACGGAGGACCACATCGCCAAATATCGCGCCACCCGGGTCTTGCCACCGGAGACGGAGGTGAAGGTGCAGCTTGCGCCGCCGGAGGAGGAATCGCTGCACCCGGAGGAGGGGGAGCAGGTGATCTTCCTCTCCCGCCTCGCGCACGGCTTCGCCTTGCCCGTGCGCCCCTTCTTCCTCACGTTTCTGGCCTTCTTCGATCTTCGCCTCCACCACCTCGGTGCCAATGCCATCGGCACCCTCGCGCACTTCGCACCATTCTACGAGTGCTACGTCAGGATCCGGCCGGATCTCGGGCTCTTCTGTCGGCTCTTCCGCATCTAGCCGTAGGTGGAGTTCACCTAGGGCCCGCTGGTGGCCTGCAGTGGCGCCTCCATGTACTTCCGCTCCTAGACCGGCTACCCCAAGTTCCGGCTCGAGGACACGGTCTGACTCTCGCAGCAGTCGTACTTTTACATTAGCAACGTCACCGAGGTCGACCCGATCAACCTGTCGGCCTTTCAGGACATGGAGTCCAGCCGACAGCACTGGGACTTGAAGATCCAAGGAGACAAGGCGGAGACGGATGCGATGATGCACTGGATGCGCTCCCTCGTCACCGCCGGCTTGACTGACCTAGACATCACGCTTAGCTGGATGTCCCGGCTGATGATGCCGCTGCAGTAGCGCGCCCATAAAATGTGCTACTACTCTGGACGGCTGGACCCCACCCGGCTGTCTCGCCGCGATCCCCGCTACCACAACCTCAAGGAGTGGGTGTGGATGATCACCAAGGAGAGGCTGCCGGAGGGCTGGAGGTTCAGGCATGCCCCGTCCACCCGTGATAACCGTGCGCCCCTGGTAAGTTTCCTCATCCAGCTAGCACTTTCCGTCTTCTATTTCTTTTCAACTGTCTGACTTCTTTTCTTCTGACTGAACTTCCCCTACATCCTCCTGGAGGAGGGCGAGACCTCCCTCCAGGTCTTCAGGCCTGACCTCCCCGAGCCACGCGCATGCGGTCCGGCGAGGAGTCGGATGGCGACGCCGACGTCTTCCCTAATAGGAACGACGAGCCGGCTCATGACCCCCACACGCAGGTTGACGACGAGGAGGAGGCCGCGACGGCTCCCGAACCGACTCGGCGCCATGCAATGGATGGTGACTCCAGCCGGTCAGGTGCCGAAGGGAGCAGGTCCAGCCGGTCAGGTGCCAGAGGGAGCGGGTCCAGCCGGCTCGCAGTGGAGGAGCCTGTAGCATCCCAATTGTCTAACAATTGCAATGCTACTAGCCTAGTCTACATAAATGGTACTTCCTATATGTAATTGTTGCATCATAATTATATCATGCTCATGTCATCATGCCACCTTGCATTTGAGCATCATATAAAACCCTCTTTCTTTGGTTCTTCTCTCATATGCATTATTAATTGTATTTGCCTCTTGATATTGTATTTGGTTATTGATATATTGTTTAATGCCCAAGTTGAGTTGGGGGCATATCTTTTATTCCACTCCACCACCTTTCTTTGTCACCACCTTATAATTCCACCACCCTAATTACCCATGAGCTTGTATTTCTTTTTCTTTGATTTTATTCTAGCTCATGTGGGTGGGGTGGATCTAATTCTATAAATTCTTTTTCTTGGCTTTTATTCCACTTCTTAGGAATGCATAAGAATAATGCCATATCATCATTATTGTTTTCACAAGGATAATACATGGCATTTATTATTTTGCATGGGCCATGCAAGAGTACCACCACCTTTAGCCATTTGCTTTTCTCTTGGTTTAAGTGGGTTTTTCTCTTTATTTGGGATCATCTCCATCCCTCACCACCATCTCTCTCTCTACCCCCCTTCATGCTTGATCTTGTTTGGTTCATGTTAAAAACCCTACACCCATCCCCCCATCCATGCAAGCCATGTGTGGGCATATTCAACCCTTATCTCTAAAAACCCTAAACCATCTCCCTACCCCTCTCTCCTCACACTTGTCACCTCATGCTTTGGTAATGATTCAAACCCTAACTACCATACCACACCCTCTCTCTAATTCCCCTCTCTAAACCACACCCCCACCCTAACCACTCCATGCCGACGCACCACCCAGCCTTAGGCTACCCTCTCTAGCCTAACCCCAACCTCTTCACCCAAACCCTAAGCCCCATCGGCCTCCCCCCTTGCTTAGCCAAAAAGGTGGCCACCACCACCCCCATGTGCTCCTATCTCCTTCTTCTACCCCACACCTCGTCTTACCTCACCCAGACCCTCATCCAGGAGGCGCCAGGTTCCCCTCTCCCTCCCTTCTTCCTCCTCTCCTTGCCACCTCCCTAAGCCATGGCCTTCATGCAATCCCCAAACCCTAGCTCGGCCTCCCCTCTGTGCCAGCTCGAGCTAGTGGCCGCCGCGCCGTTGCAAGGCGCCAGGGGCTCCCTGGGCTACCTCTTCGTCGGCCTAGACCGGGGCGACGCTGGGAGTCACCGGAGTGGACGCGTCACCGTCGTAGCCACCATGGACGCTGCTCAGTACCTCGCCACCCGTCGCCGTTCTCCTTCCACTCCGCCACCAGAAACACTCGCCCGAGCCACGGTGAGTCCCGCTGCGCCCCTCTGCCTATAGATCCCTCTCTGGGGCCCTGTATCGCTGGCGGCCTCGCCGCTGTGCGTGCTCGCCGCCGCGCGCCGTGCTCTGACCAGCAGCAGCCGCTTCTGCCCCCTCTGTTTCTCGCCATGGCCTGTGCGTTGTAGTCCTCCTTCGGTGATGCCGCCTGAACGGAAGTCGTAGGCCGTAGACCCCTCTTTGCTTTTCCTTTTTATGGCACGGCTAAATGCGCCGCCGTTTAGTCGCTATCGCCGCTGCAAAACCGCCCGAGCTCGCCGTTCTCTGTCGAGGACGTGCGACTCGTCAGACCAGCCGCCGTTGTTTTGCAGAAATGCCCAGGAAGTTTTTCCCGCCTCAACACGCGGTCCCAAGTGGCCCACATGTCATCCCCTGTGTCGTTTTACGAAAAAGGACCCCTGCTTCTGTTGTTTCGCGTCCGCACTCCCTCGGATCTGCCGCGTGGCACGCCCTGGCTGGCGCGCCCGCGTGTGGGTCCGCGTGTACGCCGGCCCCGCTTGTCACTCACTGTGGCTAGGGACGCGCCCGGTAAGAAAAGCTAAGCCAGATCCCGCGGGTCGACCGCTGACTCAGCTTTGCGGTCCCACCCGTCGACGCCTCGGGCTAGCCCCCCTCCGTGTGTAAAAAGTTTTGCGTTTATCTGTTTTAATTAAACCTTTTTCAGAAAGTGATTTAAATTCAAATTCATATCTGTTTTTCATATCTTTTAAAATATATTTCCAAATTCAACATATGATATATGTTTTTGAATCAGAAAAATGTGAGGAATTCAAATATGCTATTCAAAATAATGTTTGAGCACTTTAAAATTTTGAGATGATTAAAATTACAATAAAATGCCCTTTTTCTTAATTAATTAATAACTTTGGTTTTATAACTCCAAATTTGACAAATAATATGTCTAAATTGATCAGCGCGACGAGCCTGTTCTATCTATGCATTCCATGTTTTGAATTGCAGCATGCATAATATAAATATAAAGTATGCAGCAACTTATTTGAGGATAAAAGGTGACTAAAACTCCATAAAATGCTTTATTCTTGTATTCCACACCTCACCCATGCCATGCTACATTATTGCCATGCAAATTGTGCATCATTCATCATGGCATGATTGTTTGCTTGTCGCATTTTAATTCATATGCTTGTGCACTCTATTTATGTTGGCCCTTGTTTGTTTGGTTCTTCTTCGAATAGACGCTGAGCAGGGGATATATCAGGAATCCCAGGAGCACTACCGAGATCGGTCCCTCGCTTCAACTGAGCTGCCAGGCAAGCACTACCACATGCTTGCATACATATAGTACCTATTGCCTCTCTCTTATTCTTGCATCATTGAGTCGCGATTGCATTAAACTGAATCCCAAGTACTGCATAGCCTTTACTTTTAAACCCCACCGAAGCTTGTTCCTCCATCCCATGAGCCATTACTACAGGAGTTGTTTGAGCCATGCGGGTCGTAGAACGACATGTGTAGGGTATGTGAGTGTCTGATGGATAACGAGGTACCTAAACATCTTAACCTGAGTAGTAATGGGATAACTAATGAAAGTGGCACCGGTGAGCAATATCTGCTATTTGGTTCTTCAAGCTCACTTGTGTCCAGTAGGACCCCGAGTACTTGATTCCTGTTCCTTCACTATTCGCACTATCCACATCCGGGAGGCCTTATGGACCCCCCTGAGCCAGAGCTTGATTCAGTCTTATTTCTTGGGGCCACAAAGTAGTTTGGGGCTTTATTACTATCCTGTACTTATGCCATGCTTTACTGCTTTATTTAAGATTGTGCGTGGAGCACCTGTACTGTTTAGGACCGTGACATGTTTTCGCTGTATCGACAAGCCCAGTCACATTTTCGGGTTCCCAGTCGTTTACACAAACCCTGGGTCCGTTCCGGAGCCGGCCAACTTCGTTGCGGGTAACTTAGTGGGGTGGCCCCCTGAAACATTTCTGAATCCTGTGATCGCTTTGTCGTGAATGCCTCGTTGGGTTTTGATTTGGTTTTTCCGAGGTTGATCGAGTGTGTGTTGCTATTTGTGCACCCCTGCAAGGTAAATCTTTCTGAAAGCTGTGTCCGCGGTTATGGACGACTTGGAGCACAATTTCTCGATCATAGACAAGTATAACTAAAGTACCGCTTTTAATTTGACTAAGTACCTGACTAGTAAATAGTGCAACACTCATGGAATGGATAATAAAACTACCAACGGATGGGGGTTGTTAATATTACTGTTATAACTGTTGTTATTAATTCACGGACATTCGTCTATCTTTGGTTAGGCGGATGGTTAGCGAGTATCTATAGAATTGTTAGGTATTATCTTTTGCTGCAATTGCGTCACCCTAGGTTGTGTCCCCTTTAGAGGCATAAAGACTTGCTGAGTACCCCTAGGGTCTCACACGATAAATTGTTTGATTCAGATGAACAGGTATACTCGCAAGATGGATACTGGGTGGAGGAGACGGACGATGTTAGCAACGATCACTCGGTGTAGAGATTCCGGGAACAGGGATCCGTGAGATCTGTGGGCGGGATGTGTTTATTTATGGGCATCTTATGCCGATTTGCTTCTTATCCATACTCGGATCTTGTTTTCCGCTTCCGCCTGATACTCTGATGTTTGATGTATGAGGAGATATCCTAAAATATTATATCTATCTAGGATGTTTGGATCTTGCCGTATGGCGTTGCAATATTTCTATTTCTTTTTAGATGGAATGGCTCTGAGGACTGTTGTATGTGGCTTGCATACATACTCATTTGTGTATGTAGTTGATCCCTTCGCCTGCCGATTACGCCGCTCGTTCTTGTCCCGATGTGTTGGAAATGGTTAGGATGGCCGAAAGGTCTACCTGTGAGTGGCATTTGGCCCCACCGTACTATTTTAACCATTTTCGCTCATCCAGGCTTGTAACTAAGAGCGTAATTCACCGAGGTAGTTACAGAGCCGACCCCCAAAAGGAGCAGGACCAGCGCCCTCCCCCTGAGCTGGCTCAACCGCAGGAAGGCGCCGCCCCCGGTGGTGCAGGGGTAAGTACCTGCCGTCCTTGCCCAACGCTTCTTCCCCTTCTTTTCTTGCACAATTTTTCCTTCTTTTGCTTTTCTTACTGGCTCTTTTTTTGTCTTTTCAGCTCGCCTGTCTCTTTCGGCTCGCCGCCCCGCGCGCTGCCTACTTCCCCGCCTCCTACTGCCACTGCCACCCCCACTCTATCATCCGAGGCCCTGCTGCTGCCGCCTCGCACGGATCCGGCTACAGGAGCCAGGACCGGGGATGCTCCGCCGACCACGGTGGTGCAACCGGATGCCGCCACGTCGAGCCCGTAGAGTGGAGGTGGCTCCTCCGCAGGGACGAGGAGGGTTGCAGCCAGCAAGGAGCTAGTGGTAGTCCAGGACGACAACTCTGACGGTGAACCGGGGGAGGAGTGGCGGGTGGCGGTCCACGAGGCGAAGGACTCGCTGGCCCTCAACACCATCGACGGTGATGCCTCCTCCGCCGCCTCCCTATCAGACCTGGCCGCCACCCTGGAGCTGGCAGTGAAGGAGATCTGGCTGCTCGAAGCTTCGGCTTGGAGCAACCGGTCGTCGGAGCAGAAGCTAGCCGCCGCGAACGGCACCTCCCAGAGTATGTCCTTTTACTCATTTCTCCCTCTTTCTTTCTCTCTTTTTTGCTGACAGCCGGTTTCTTGTAGCCATCATGGTCTGTTCCCAGCGGGAAATTGATCGCCTGACCAAGGTGAACGACCGGCTAACGAAGTCCAACTCCAACCTTCGGCTGCAGAACAAAGAGTGGCACTCCAAGATGGACCAGCTGGAGGATACCATAAAGGAGCATGACTCCGCCCTCGCTAGTCGGGCCCAAGCCTTCGATCTCCTTAACGCCCAGAGCAAAGATCAGGAGAAGGAGATCAAGCGGCTAGGGGAGCGGGAGAAGGCCCTCTTGGAGGAGCTGATGCAGATCGGACGCACCGCCAAGGGTAAGTATTTTTCCGACTAGTCTTTTCTGTCTGAATCCGGTAGCCGAACCTAGATTTCTTTTTTTGATAGCGTTTTATCCTGGCGTAGACCTGCTGGACTACAACCGGCTCCAGGAGAACTAGCCAGGGGACCAGCCCACCTCCCAGGAGTTGGTTGCTCTTCTTGGCAAGGAGGCCACTGAGCTGTGGAAGGCGGCCAACGCGGTCTTCGACTTCCTGTGGCCATATACTGCCACGCCAAAAACTATCGCCCAGCTGCCGGCTGCCGTCGACCGGCTGAGGGACCTGGCGGCAAGAGCCGGAGCAGAGATGGCCCTGGCGCTGATGTTGTCCTGGTACAAGGATGCACGCATCGAGAAGATCAACGGGGGCTTCCGTGCCGGTGCCGACCTCGCTGCCATGCGCCAAGCTCACCCTGAACTTTGTGTCTCCGCTATCAAGATCGTCGGCTACGCTGACGTCGATGAGGTCCTCACCGACTCGGAGTCCGCCGAGACGCTAGAGACGGAGGCCGAGCCGGCGCCGCAGCCGATGGGTGGAGACGTCAAAGCCAAAACCTCCAGCGCGCCTCCTCCGCCTCCCGAAGCCGCGGCTGGCCAAGATCTCCTGCACGGTAAAGGCCCCACCGTCTAGATTTGATCCCCGGGATGTCGGGTGGATTTGTAATAACTTTCTTTTGTTTGAACTTGTTGCTTGTGCTGACTGTTGTTGATGTCGGTTGAACCTCTCGGAGCTTCGACTCCCTTTTATCCTAATATGCTGTTTGCTTGCTCCCGTTTTTCCTTGTGATCTTTTGTGCTTCAAAGTTTCTATATTTTGCTGGCTACCTTTGTCCGGCTATCTTTGTCTGGCTAAACTCTTTTATTCGGATGAACTCCAACTCCAGTGGGGGCGCGCCAGCGCACCCACTGGGTGTTGCCCCCGAGATTCGAAGTAGTTGGCAAAGCCAAGTGCTTCGAATCTTCTTCTCTTCTTTTCCTACCCTTACCCTCACCTGGGCCCGAATATCCGGCTAAACTCCTTTAGCCAGTCAGAACTACATGATTCCACTGGGGCGCGCGAGCGCACCTAGTGGGTGTAGCCCCGAGATTCGGAGCACTTAATGAAGGCAAGGACTTCGAATCTTTTCCCCTTTTGATGATACGACTCGTTGTAGTCGTACAAAACAAACACATATATAGGTTTATTGTTAATATGTTAGTCGGTTAACATAGTGCTTATTAGCCGGAGAATAGCTTCGGATTTTTGCTAAAACTAGCTTGTGCTTCTCTAGACACTTAGTTCTTTCCCATGCGCTCTGCTGTTTACGTTGCATCCTTGTCGGGCAGCCGGGTTGCGTTCTGCAGCCGGAATCGAAGGGAGCTGACAATACAGTGCGCACGGTACTAGAGGCTCAGCAGCCGGATAAACACAAACTAGGCACAAGGACGGACCACTCGATCTGTCGCATCTTTTTGCTGTTTTTCATGTGGGGTGCCTCAGGCTTTTGCTCTTGCTAGCCGGACAACCGGGTTGCGGTCTGTAGCTGAGACGAAGAGGTTGTCTTTGACACCATCACACACTACTCAGCCGGTTTATAGAATTAGTAGGCCGAGCCAACCAGCAAGCCCCTAGGTAGGGTTTGCCAAAGCCGGAAAAACTGAACCGGAAAGAGAGCATATGCAAATTTCTAGTAAGGAGCCCTCGAGTATCTCTCACGGTTCTGCATTTCTCATTCATTGGGTTCAGAGGATACATACACTGCCAGATGACTAGGTATAAAATGGATGGAGGAGGGCCACGTTCTAGGGGCGTTATGTCTCCTCGTCCGACTTGTCCATCTTGTTCCTACGCGGCTGCTGCGTGTTGATGAGGTAGCAGGAATTGTTGTTCAGTGCCCGGCTGATGATGAAGAGGCCCTCCCAATGCGCCGATAGCTTGTGCATGCCCTTCGTGTCCTGCACCAGCCGGAGAACCAGATCGCCCTCGCGAAACGCGACGGGTCGGATCCGGCTCGAATGGTGGTGGCACAGACATTGCTGGTACAGAGCCGACCTGGACAGCGCCAACTCACGGGCTTCCTCGACGAGGTCCACGCCGTCCTCCCTTGCCTCCTGATTGGCCCTTTCATCATAGAGGAGCTTGCACGGAGAGTAGAACTTGATGTCCGCGGAGAGGACGACTTCCGAGCCATAGACGAGGAAGAACGGGGTGAAGCCGGTTGACCTATTCGGCATGGTGCGGACGCTCCACAGAGCAGCCGGAAGTTCTTCGATCCAGCATTCGGGCGACCGCTCCAAAGGCTCTATGAGGCGTGGCTTGATGCCGGCTAGCACTAGGCCGTTTGCCCTTTTGACTTGCCCATTGGATTGCGAGTGTGCGACGGATGCCAGGTCCAGTCGGATACCCTTGTTGCTACAGAACCGGGCGAAGGCCCCCTTGGCGAAGTTCATGTTGTTATCCGTGATGATGCTGTTGGGGTAGCCAAACCGGTTGATGATGTTTCTGAAGAAGGTGACGATTGTCGCCCCGTCCAACTTCCGGATAGGCTTGGCCTCTATCCACTTTGTGAACTTGTCCACCGCCACCAGTGGGTGGGTCATGCCCGCGCGTGCTGGCTTGATGGGGCCGACCATGTCGAGCCCCCAAACGGCGAAGGGCCAGGTAATCGGTATGGTCTTGAGCACCATAGTCGGCATGTGCCTCAACTGTCTGAAGCCCTGGCATCCGTTGCACACGTGGATCAGCTGCTCGGCATCCTCGAGGGTGGTGGGCCAATAGAAGCTGTGGCAGAACGCCTTGGCGACTATCGCCTGAGATGAAGCGTTATGTCCGCACTCGCCCTGGTGGATGTCCTTTAGTAGCCGGTAGCCCGTGTCCACGTCGACGCACCGCTAGAAAATGCCGGATACGCTGCGCTTGTATAGCTCTTTATTGACGATGGTGTACGTGTGCGCGCGTCCCCGGATCTTCCTGGCCTCCACCTCGTCATCCAGAAGCTCTCAATTAGCAATGTAGTTCATGAAGGGTTGCGCCCAGGATGGTATCTCCCGGATGGTGAGGATGCTCTCGTGCTCCAGCTGAGGGATGTCAGGGGTTCGTCCGGGTGAGGTACCTAGGACGGCAACCCTTGAGCCACTTGTTGAGTCAGTAGCCCCCGGGTCTTTCGAGCCGAAGGGTGTGGATGCGCCGAAGTCGGTGCGAGCCTTCTTCCTTGTGGGTTCTGTGGGTTCCGCGTCTATCGCGCCGCCAGCCGACTCACTTCCCGCCCAGATGATGGAATCCGACTTGGGAGATGGGTTGATGGATGGCTTGCGCAGATGCTCCAAGGAGACCCTTGGCAGGATCGCCTTCCTGGTGGACCTGATTCGGGCGAGCAAATCAGCTGCCTCGTTGTTCAAACGAGGGATGTGATGGAATTCACATCCATCGAAGCAGGCGCTGAGCTTCTACATGTGGAAGCGGTAGGAAGCCATGTTTGCATCGCGGGCGTCCGATTGCCCGGATACCTATTGGACCACAAAATTCGAATCACTGAAGCAAAGGATCCGGTTGATGCCGATCTCCCTGGCTACCTGGAGGCCATGCACCAGTGCCTCGTACTTGACGATGTTGTTGGAGGCCTTGAAGTGGATCTGGAGAACATACTAAAGCCGGTCTCCCTGGAGGATGATGCCTGCTCCCAAGCCCCCGAGCATCTTCGAGCCGTCGAAGTGGATCCTCCAGTGATCCGAGTCGGGAGCCAGTGGCAGGTACTGGGTTTCGGCCCAGTCGACGAGGAAGTCCGCCAGAGCCCGTGACTTGATCGTGAGCCTTGGCTCATACTGGATGGAGTAGGCGGTGAGCTCGATTGCCCACTTCGCGACTTGGCCGATGGCGTCCTTGTTGCCGATGATCTCTGACAGGGGTACGGTTCACACCACCTTAATCGGATGCTCCTAGAAGTACTACTTGAGCTTCTTCCATGCTAGGTACATGCTATAGCACATCTTTTGGTAGTGGGGGTAGTTCTGCTTGGAGAGGGAGAGAACCTCGCTGAGGTAATAGACGGACCTATGAACCGGCTGAGCCTTGCCTTCCTCGGGACGCTCTACCACCAAGACGATGCTGGTGACCCGACTGGTGGCAGCTATATAGAGCAACATCGGCTCCTTGCTAGCCGACGTGGATAGAACCAGCGCTATGGATAGTATGTGCTTGAGGTCGTGGAAGGCGGCGTCGGCTTGCGAGGTCCAAGAGAACTTGTCCGTCTTCTTCATCAGCTGGTACAACAGGAGTGCCTTCTCCCCCAACCGGCTGACGAAACGACTAAGGGAGGCCAGGCATCTGGTGAACTTCTGGACTCCAAGGAAGCTCTTGGGTGGTTGCATCCTCTCGAGGGCTGATCTTCTCCGGGTTTGCCTCGATCCCTCGTTGTGAAATGAGAAAACCGAGTAGCTGGCTGGATGGGACGCTAAAGACGCACTTCTCCGTGTTCAGCTTCATCTGGTACCGGCGGAGGTTTTCGAACGTTTCCCCCAAGTCCTCGAGGAGGGTACGCTTCTCCTTCATCTTGATTGCGACGTCATCCATGTAAGCATGCATGTTTCGGCCAATCTGTGAGTGCAAGCATTTCTGCATATAGTGCTGACAGGTAGCGCCTGCATTCTTCAGACCGAAAGGCATGGTTACACAACAGAAAACCCCGTACGGGGTGATAAATGACGTCTTCATCTGGTCAGCCAGGTTTAACTGGATCTGGTTGTAACCGGAATAACAGTCCAAGAAGGACAACAAGTCATAGCCGGCCGTGGAATCGATAACCCGATCGATACGGGGCAATGCGAAGGGGTCTTTCGGGCATGCCTTGTTCAGGCTGGTGTAGTCAATACACATGCGCCAAGTCTCGTTTTCCTTCAACACCAGGACTGGGTTGGCCAGCCAGTCCGGGTGGTATACTTCCATGATGAACCCGGCTGCAAGGAGCCGGGTGATCTCGTCACTAATGATCTTTCTCTTCTCTTCTGCAAACCAGCACAGGGGCTGCTTGACCGGCTTGGCATCCGGCCGTACATGGAGTGAGTGCTCGGCAAACTCCCTCGGAACACCCAGCATATCCTTGGGTGACCATGCTAAGATGTCTTGATTCTCACGGAGGAAGTTGATGAGCGTGCCTTCCTATTTGCTATCCAGGTTGGCACCGATGGTGACGAACTTGGTCGGGTCGGTGGGGTCAAGCAGGATCCTCTTTGTCTCCTTGGACGGCTGGAAAGCTGCGTCACCAGTTGGCTTCCTATTAGCCAACACCTCTTCCTATGATCTCGCGCTTTTCTTCGGCTATGATGACGGCTTCAGCCAGCTTGGAGCCGACCGATGCATAATCCATCGACCGCCTGAAGCAGCCGGCGATGGTGATCATGCTGTTTGGCCCTGGCATCTTCGTCTTGAGGTATGCGTAGTGGGGGACGGCCATGAACTTGGTGAGGGCGGGACACCCGAGGAGAGCGTGGTAGGAGCTTGCTAGGTTCACCACTTCGAACCATACCGGCTCGCGCCGGATGTTCTCCTCGGTTCCGAAGATGACGTCCAGCTGGATTTTACCCAGCGGGGCGCAAGCCAGCCCTAGCAGTATGCCGTGGAACATCGTGGTAGTCGGGCGCAGGTCGCACTTGCGGATGCCGAGCTTCTCCAGGGAGGGCCGGTAGAGCAGGTTGAGGCTGCTGCCTCTGTCAATGAGGACGCGCGATAAGCGGCATGTATGCTCATTGGAGACGATGGGGGGGTCAAGAACCATTGCGTAGCCTTCGGGATTCAGGAGGCGATCCGGCTGATCCTCCCGGCTCCAGGTGATGGGGGTCTCCGACCAGTTCAGGTACTGGGGGACTGGGGAGACGATGGTGTTGACCTCCTTAGAGCGTCGCCTGCGGCTGTGCTTATCGTCCAGCTCGGTCTCGAAGATGTAGTACGCGGCGTGTGGCGGAGGGTAGCCATTGTTGTTGTTGCCGCCGTTGCCGTTGTTGCCGGCTCCCCTAGCCGGTGGTTGTGGTCTGCCGGGAGGGGCGGGGTAGACGGGGTTGGTGACCTTGGTCTTTCATCTGGCGGGTCTAGTTGCAGTTTCGTGTGGTGTGCGTAGTCGGTTTGAAGGGTCCGCTATGCCACTTGCACGGGACGTCGAACATTTGATCGAAGGTGAGCCGCGACTTCTGCGTTCTTGCGTCGGCAGTCGGTGCATTAGGCGCGCCCTCCACAGCGTTGACCTGCCTCGCGTGGTAGTGGGGTTTCTGCTGACTGGCTTGGCGGTCCCCATGGAACCGATTGTCATTGTCATGCCGCCTGGAGGATCTGCCTTCGCCGCCCGGGTTACTCGGCCGGTCATGAGCCGGATCTGTGGGAGTCGGTCGTCCGTCGGCATTCACCTAGAGGGGCTTCTTCATCGCAGCGTCAGCCGTGGCGTCCTTGTCAGCAACCATCATGAGCTCCGCCATGGTTTTTGGCTCGTCACACAGTAGCCGGTGGCGAAGCATGGTGCCTTCTCGGAACCCCTGAATGAAGAACCCGATTGCCTGGCTCTCTAGATGCGCTCACAAGTGTTGCGCAATTCCATCCACCTGGCGAGGTACTCGTGGTCCGACTCGCGGTTGCCCTGGATGCACAGGGCCAGGTCGCGAGGGCGACCCGGATGCTTGTACGTGTCATTGAAGTTGTGAACAAATACCTTCTCGACGTCTGGCCAGGCGTTGATGTTGTTGGGCACGAGGCTTGTTGAGCTCTGTCCTCGCCGACCCAGTTAGCATGCGGGGGATGAAGCACACCGCTATGCGCTTGTTCCCATGGGCGATGCCGACTACCGTGGCGTAGTTGGTCAGCCAGTCCTCTGGCTTCATGCTGCTGTCGTACTTGGGGATGTCCTGCGGCAGGGTAAACTTATCCGGAAATGGTTCATTCCGGATGCGAGGTCCAAAACAAACCAGCCCGATAGAATCTTTCTCTTCTGTGATGTGCGCTTGAGCTAGGAGCTCGATCCGTTCAGGGGCATCCGGACGGGAGTCGGCAGGTCGTGGCGCTCCGGTTGTTGGAGAGGGCGGGGGCGGGTTGTTGTTCATCGTATGCTCCCGACGTGGCTGGTCGTTGTGGCTAGAGTTGCGATGCTTGCTGCGGGATCTTACCGGAGGAGAAGACGCCTGCTAGGTCTCGCCGGGTGCGCCCTTGTTGTCGCCGGGCGGCTTGCTTCCCCTGGAGCAGCTGGGGTCCTCGTGCATCTGCCGAATGGCGTCGGCCTGCTCGTCCGCGATCCAGAGGAGCTCCTGTACCCGGGCGTGTTGTCGGTCTCTCTCCTCGCCCTCCATGTTGGGCAGCTCATCCGCCGGGGCTCGCGCGGGACGCAGGTTCTTGATGGGTGTGTTGTAGGTGGGCCGGACAAGGAGAGGCGGTGGATCCGGCTCGCCGTCCCTCTCCATCCTTCCGCCTAGCTCCCCGCCCTGGTGTCGCACCTGTCCGTGCCGGCTCGGCTCCTTGGTATCTAGAGTGTGGCCATGGATGCAGTCGTACTCATGCATGGTGATGTTGACTTGCTTCTTGGTGGCAGCCAGCTCGATGGCCTCCTATAGGAGGAGCTGTCTCTCGATGGTGAAGTTCGCCTCTGCCTCCTCCGGGTTGTCCCCGAGGTTAACCCGAGTGAGGAGCCGGTCAATGGCCTCTTCCACCGGGTTCTTCGACCGCGGCAGAGCGGAAGTTCCGACCTCATCGCCATCTTTCTCCCGAGGACAGCGAGGCTAGGAGCTGGAGCCGGCCATCATACCCTCAACACCGCGTGAAGCGAAGGAAACGCTACTGCTAGGGAGCAGCGACTCCGAGACGGAGACGATCTCCCTAGGGAAATGCTCTGGCACGGTGGCAAAACATGACATGTTGTCGATGATGCAGTCAAACTTGCCGAGCATAAGCACTAGGCTGGAGGCCACACGCTCACCGACTGAAGTGCGGGGTCCTGTGCGGAACATGACTCCGGTTGAAGCCATCTAGCCCTACGGTGGGCGCCAACTGTCGTTGTATTGGGAACGACAGTACCTGAGAAGGTTAGATAGAGGTGTGGGGACTAGCAGGGAAGCTCTCAACGGCGTCCATAGGCGGGATTGGGTATGAGCTAGCGTAGTAAGACACAAGGAGTACCCAGGTTCGGAGCCCTCGTGGTGAGGTAAAACTCCTACTCATGCCGATCTGACTATGGGTATAATACGAGGTACAATCGCTCCTCGAGCTGTATGATCTAGCTACATTCTTAAATGCTTAGAGTCCAAACCTTTCTACGAGAGCCTTGCCCCCCCCTTATATAGGCAGAGGGGTAACAACCTCACTGGCCAGTCCGGCTGGCGGGTCCCACAGGCGGGCCCTAGCCGACTGGTCATCTATAGTATCCGGTATGGTGTGTCCCGTCGAAGTACACGTCGTGCAGGTCATCATGGGCACAGTGAATGCCGCGCGAGCCTGTCGTCAGCATCCAGACACTATGCTTGCGTCATCAGCAAAGTCTTCGGTATGGTCTAGTAGTTGCGGGCCTTGTCACTGTACCAGGGCGTACCGTGCACTGTGCAGCACGTCGCCATGTCCTCCTGATTGCGCCCGGCTACGCCTATGTAGCCAGATCCAGTATCTTGCCGCCCTTCCTGGTTCCGGCTACTGGCTGGTAGTCAGTATGAATGGCCTTCATCTAGCTACGATCTCCTAGCCGGACGCGAGCCACCTGCCTTAGTTCTTGCTTGGTTGGGGTACCCGGGGGTCATCTGTAACATCCCAAAACTTTAATCCAAGCTTATCAAGATCAAATCATCCAAAAATAGGGTTAACAAAAACTTTTCCAAATTTAAGATGAAAGCATTCATATGTGTGTGCATTTAAAATAGGAGTTGTTTGAATTGCCATGATTGAATGATCCAATGCTTGTAAAATGTTTCTTAGGTGATTTAAACATCATCTACATCATTCCCAAACTTTTCCTAAAGAAAATCAAATAAAAAAGAATTAAAAAGGAGGAATGGTCATTTTGGCAAATTTAACTCTCATGCCTACTTTGGCTATTCCTAGTACTCAAAACTTAACAGAAACAATTCTTGATCTTTGCACCCCTTGCTAGTACACATAATGAGGTACCAAGGCCCACCTTTGGATCTGCTAAAAACATTCTGTTAACAATTTAAATTGACAGTTTAAAATTGAATCTAATGCATATGCATAGATCACCCCTATTTCAAAAACCATCTATTTGAGCTCCATTTTCAAAACCCTTGCAACCAGAGACTACCTATCACTAGTGGAGATCACTCAAAATTTTTGAAACCAAAATTCAAAACTTTCCTTCATGCGGACATTTCATCAAACACTTGGCATGCATAATCTCTACTCTAATCCTAGCTCACTGTTTACTACAGGGTTCTGCCCCCAATTGATCCCCATTTAATCCCCTTGTCCCCTCTTGATCTAACCAGAGCCTAACCAGTATCTCCCCTACCCCCTACCTGCACTGCCATGCCATGCCGAGCACCACCTCGCCGGCCGACAGTGCACTCACAGCAGCAGCCCTCTGCAGCCTCTCTCCTCATGTCTAGCAACTTGCCAGTGGTTCACCTCCACCGCCCAACCAGCCCCAGGCCAGAGACAGAGAGCAGAGCGGCCAGGAACCGCCGCGCCCGGAGCCGGTCGAGCATGCCGATGCCGCCCCCAGAGCATGCCCTGTCCCTGCTTGCACAGACCGCCCCTTGGCCATAGCCCGCGCCCGCCGCTCCACCTCCACCTGGAGAACACCGTAGACATCCCCGTTCTCCGCCCAAAGCCTCACAACCACCGCTCGCCGTGGACACTGCCGCTTCGGCCGCGTAGAGCGCCACCTCGCCCAAACCGCGTGCCACTGCCCCTACGGCCGCATTCAATTCCTAGAGCACCGCCAGGGAACCACACATTGATCGCCACCCCCAGCCATGCCTCTACCCCGCCGTAGCCATGTCGCCACCGTCGACTGCCCATCCCGCTCGGTCTCACCGTCGGGCTTATAAAAGGAGCCCTCCCTAGCCTCTTCTCTCTAGACCATTCTACTCCCCTCACCTCTCTAAACCTCACCCACCTCTAGACGGAGCAAGTGGAGCAGCAGCTCGCCAGAATTGGAGCCGGAGCAGCCGCGGCAGGAGGAGAAGGGCGCCGTTGATTGCGACCACCGCAAGCTCTGCCACAACCGCGCCTCGCCTCGCCGTCGTCTTCCACGTTGTTTACCCGCCTCGCTGACCCCGCTAGAGCCCTGGTACGCCCCCAGTAGACCCCCACCGAGCCGCTAGGGTTCGAGCTCGCCGGCGACCTGTTCGTCGTTGACGACGACCCTCAGCCGTTGATCTCGCTTCTAATCCTACAGCCCACAGCGCGCGTACCGTTTCGCGTGTTAAGTGCCGCTGACATGCGGGACCCCCCTTGTCAGCTGAGCCCCGTGCCGTGGAGCGCCACTGAGCCGGCCCATTCCTTTTCCCGCGCTAGCCCATCGATTCAAATCTGTATTTTTCTTTTTAGTTAAATCTAGTTTCTGTCCCCTAGTTTAAAAATCAATTCAGAGAGTTTTAGAAATCCAAATTGAATGAAACTAATTTTGTCTGAAAGGTACGGAAATGATCTATCCAAGCCCGTTGGATTTAATTCAATTAGAGTTATAGATCTCTCCTAATAAAAATAAGAAGACAGAAGCTTTTGCAACTTGTAACATTTTTATAAAATCAACCAAGTTAGCTTTTGAGTTGATTCCAACTCTCAAAAATCACATTTCATCATATATATCTAAATATGTAATAATATTAAGGTTTACATGCAGTGACTTTGGACTAGTACCAAAATAATGCTATATAGGCATTTCTAGTCACTTTAAATCATTAAATAATGAACTTAAACCAAAGTAATATTGATCCAACCCTTAAATCTCATTCCCACATGTTAGAATATGTGGTGATGACATGTGTCAACATGATCCCATGTTTTAAGTGGTGAATATTAAATGTTAGTTAATTTTTCAATGAGTAGAAATTACTTTTCTAAAATAAAAAGAAAGTAACTATTGAATTAAAACTTGTGATGTTGGTGATGATAATAGATCATCAAATGTGTGTTTTAGAATTCTACTTAGCCTATTTAAGTATTGTTTGGTGATTGTGCACTCCCTATGTATTTATAGACGCTAGTACCGACCAAGCTTTCGAGGAGGAGGAGTTCTACCAAGAAGAAGAAGAAGAAGAAAACTTCAACCACTGCACCAACCAAGGCAAGCTATTGTTAGCAAGCTAGAATTAAGCTAGATGAATGAGCAAGGATGCTTTAGGCATGCTTTGATCACACCCCTTTTTAACTATTAGTACCCCAAGTCTTACTTGCAAGTTTTACTCCCCTTAGTATGCAAAGTTCCTTACTTATTTTGAAGGTAGCATAAGAAGTATAAAACTTGACCTACTTAGAAACCTTTAGATGTCATTCTATGGCATGAGATTGATCCCATCCTTCCCCTTTAGTGAACACTCTTAACTTAGTATTTATAGAGTAGATCAAAAACTTGAGTCACTTTAGATGGGAACAAGTGGTGAAAATGAATTGTGAAAACCTTGGAATGATGAATCATTCTATTGAGATGTTTTGACATGTGTTGAGAAACACAACTGGTTTATGATGATGAAAATGATGAGGCATGAGCCTTAACCCTTTTATAAAACTGATGGTTGGATTTGGATGCGATACCATTCCAAATTTACCATACAACCACACTACCTGAATTGGGTAAGGCTTAGCTGGAAATTTATATGCATTAGTATTAGTTCCCTCACAAGAGAGGTTTGAGCTGAGGCTACCTCTCAATGTTGTCCACCTATGTAGTGCCCAAGATGACTGATGGTCATGGTTGGGAGGCCATGCTCATAGGAGAGGTGCTTGTACTAGGGTGTGTAAAAGGAAGGTTATGTTTGATTATCTGCATACTAAGTATGATGATTCAGGGTTATCCCTAACAGATGTATCGAATCTTGTGGTGAAAGTGTACCACCTCTGCAGAGTGTCAAACTATTCGAATAGCCGCGTCCGCGGTTATGGACAGTTGGAATGGCCATACTGTTTCGTTGTCAGATGTTTTCTAAATAACTTGAAATGAATGATGAACTTTGACGTGACCACAACAGGGTTGTGTTGATGATAATAGCTTCCCAACTTAAGTGATTCTAGAACTTTACTTTATCTTTCTTTGCTTCTGAACTCAGCTTAGGTTTCAAACTTAGCTTGATAGTTAAACTTAGATTTAGCACTTTGACTTAGAACTATAGTACCTGTTAATAGTAGTTTGCGAGTACTTAAAGAGTACTCATGGCTTTTGTCCCTGGCTATTATCATGGCCAGACTATGAAGGATATTATCAAGATGATGGCCAGCAGGACGGCTATGATAACTAGGACTATCTGCCTTCATCAGCATTGCCTGTGCCCCTGAAGATGGACCCCACCGCAACGCTTATCTTTTATTTCCGCTTCTTGTTGTATTAAAGACTGGATCATGAGATCCTTATTTGTGTAAAACCTTATGTATGGTATGTAATGGATGATATACTATGATATCCAATCCGTTATGTCTCGCAAAATGGTAATCCTGGGATTGCGAGGTATGGCATAATGGGCATCTAAGATTAAAAATCCGGGTGTTGACATCATCCCCCGACACCTCCTCTCTCTCTCCTCACCATCACAGACGCCAACGCATTCACCATGTTGTCCTGGAACGACGAGGCCGACCAGTCGAGCAGCGACAACCTTCTCTCCGACATCGAGTCTTCCTTCCCGATGTGAGTTCCTCTGTTTTCGTGGCTAGGGTTAGGCATTGGTAATTCCCTCAACCTGAGCTCCATTTATGCATGCAATCGTGTTCAATTCCATCTTTGCGTTTCCTTTTAGGTATCACAGATAATCTACGACCCCGAATGTGAGGGCCTAGATCTCGATGGATAAGTACCATGTGACCATGGGCAAAAATTGAGGAGATATGTTGCATTTGAAGGCAGTAACACTGGGAGAAGTTTTTGGGCTGTACAAATCAGGTTTGTTTACATCATGTGCAACAGTGACATGAAGAAAAATGTATCATGTTATGTTCATAACACGATAGTGTGTGTTTTTTAGGTAGGCCCGATGTGTAAATCTATGGAGTGGGTGGATCTTGAGGGGCTAGATGCACTTAAGAATTGTTTGGCCCAGTTATGGGAGATGTATGAGTTGGAAAGGTCAGGGAGATTTACTAATGCTTGTTATGCAGCTGAAAAAAGATACAAGCTGACGGTATGAAATAAGGAGCTGGAATAAGAAATCAAGAATTTGTAGTCAAAACTAAGTGACACAATCATAATGGGAGCTTGGTTGTGGGAACTGCACAGAAGCTTCAGGATAGTCACAGGTTGCTCACTCAGAATGCAAAAAAGGAGAGGGATCGGCTCAGGGAAGGCAAGAAGAAGCTAGAGTACTACATTACGGATCTGTTGAAGGAACTGAAGAAGGCATGCGAGGTGATCAAGAATAGACTATAGAGGATAAAGGAAATTCTAAATAAATAATTTATGTCGTGTCAATGCCTGAAACTAGTTAACTGTAAGACTTCAAATTGCACTTTCTTAACTAAGCCAAACTCATCTCGAGAAATTAATTTCAGACACACACATATTATGCATAGAGTTAAGTTCATGTTTACAAAATCACCACTACAGAGGATAAAACAGGAAGTTCAGTACTAAATAGACATATGTTGGGTTCAAGCGAGCCTGGCCCAGAGCTGCTATTTTCCTTCCTAAGATCCTCCAGTACGAGGGTACGTTCAATCAGGTCTGCTTTGGTCTTTGCCTGCTCCCTCAGTACTTGGACGTGCGCCTCCCGTAGGTTCAAGTTCTCTCTTTGGGATTCGAGAAGTTCATCCGTAATCCTACGATTTTCCTCCATGAGCCCCTTCATGATCTCCATCTGCTTACTAGCCGAGGTGCGACCTTTCTTGTGAAGTCTTGCCTAGCCAGCATTTTCCACCTTCAAATTGTGGCACTTGCCAAAAAGCACTACAATTTCAGCGTGCAGGTGGTCAAAGGCCAGCTTATGAGAATTTTGCTTCCCCTTTGGATGGATAACTTGTCATTTAGTCAGGTCGCCAAGTCCAGGTTGAGCTTTCACCTCTTTTCCTGCAACAAAAATATATGGTTTGTTCAGTTCACCAAGCCAATGTGGTTAGTTTCCATAATTAACTATATCAACTAGTGGCACAGTTATAATTTCAAGGAAGAAGCAATCTAGGACTAATCAACATTTTATGAATCAACTAGTGGCACTGTCATAATTTCAATTTCAAAGAAACCAAGGTTTTTCTACAGTTTAGGGTGATGTGGGTTTTTCCAATGTCACCAAATAGTAGTGGCAAACGCATAATGCATAAAAAAAATTAGATATAGAATGGAAAGAGCTCATGGTGTCCATTCATGAACTTGAACACCAACCCATGTCCATATAGATAAGGAGTTGCTCTAGGATTCATTAAATGCATGATATATATATATATTATAAAAAGAGTGGAGCATGGACCGATATTCATACACGCTCTAATGGGAATCATACTTGGGCATTGCCCGATACACCTCCAGACAAGCCCTGAGCTCCTCGTTCTCTTTCCGAACACCCTCAAGTACGATGATCCCTTGGCCCATGTCCTACTTCATCCCTTTCACTACATCTAGGCAATGAATTCTGTCATGGTAGGCTTGGAAAGCAACCTTTGTTTCGTCGATGCGTCCTCTGAGTGCCTTGGTGATTTCCTCCTACTAGAGGGTGCATCTTATCTAGAGATTCTTCTTGTCCTCCATGAGCTCGTTGATTATGTTGATGGCCTGTTCTTTCTTGTTCAAGTTATGGTAGAGCAGCTTCTACATCCTCAGGATGGCACATGCAAAATCTATCGAGATCTCCTTCTGTAAAGATAAACGCCTGCATAGGCTCTTATTAGCATGGGTGACGGAGCGTGCATGCTCCTGTTGGTTGTCAATCTTGGCATTGATCGCGGCCACCTTGTCATGGTACTCGGCCTTCGCTCGCTGCATCATTCATGTTATTTGAAATAGAAATTCTATAATTCTACTCGAGGTTCCAGGTGAAAACAAATACAAATCACAAAATCCCCATTGAATCTATGAACAACAGTATTAAAAAAAGACCAAGAGATCCAGTCATAATCATGAAAACTAATCCAAATCACAAAATCCCCATTGAATCTCTGAACAGTAGTATTAAAAAAAGACCAAGAGATCCAGTCATAAACATGAAAACTAATACAACTCAGAAAAACCCCAATGCGGGGTGGACATGATCTAAGAAATCCACATTAATACTCATAGAAATAAAATTGTGGAGATTTGCTACCTTGCTGAGACGTGGAACGGGGCCGAACGGGTCCTGCAACACCGCCGTCATGGTGGATTCTGGGTCCACGGGCAACTTGTAATACGTAGAAGAGGAAGAGCAAGAAGAAGAAGAAAAACAAGAAGAAGCAGAATAAGATCATGATGGAGAAGATGATGGATAAGAAGTAGAACAAGAAGGCCCTCGCGTGCTGGAATATTTAGCGCCATTGTCGGGAGAGATTCACTACAAGAAAAGTTTCCTTCCGCAACGACTTGGCCTGGCGGTCGTTATAGCAGGCGCGTATTCCATGACGAAATTCTCGGCTTGACCGTGGCCGATGGAAAACTTTTTTTTCCGGTTTCGCGGCCCTCTACTATGACGGATCTGCTAAAAACATGGAGGAAACTCGGCCAACGCGTGGAAGAAGCAAGATTTTCATTTCCTCGCGCGATGTTGACTCGCCGAAGTCTTTTGATGCGTGTGGGTACCAGACGTCAGTGTCTCTAGCGGACCATACTTTTCGGTCGTGCATCCCTGATTTGAACTCGATAACTTAGCTCGAGGCGTGTGTTGTTTAGTCAGGCTGCTAGGTCCCACATGTCAGCCTCTCATTAGAAGGATCGTGTGTATGATGGATTTTTTTCCTTCGCTCGTGCTACCCTGTTCCGAAGTTGATAACGTTTCTCGATGCATCTACCGTCTAATAAATCTCCTGGGACCCACATATCATCCTCTCATTAGAAAAAACATGTGTATGATGGAATTTTTTCCTTCGCTGGTGCTACCCTGTTCCGAGTTGATAGTGCTGCTCGACACATCTACCATTTAACCAACCTATTGAGCCCCACATGTCATCCTCTCATTAGAAAAAACGTGTGTATGATGGATTTTTTTTCCTTCGCTCGCGCTAACTGTTTAATCACGATGCTGGGCCCCATATGTCATCCTCTCATTAGAAGAAACGTGTGTATGATGGATTTTTTACCCTCTGTATCGCCTTCGTGTTCCGAACTTGATAGCTTTGCTCGCTGCATCAGCCGTTTATTCAGCCTGGTGGGTCCCTTATGTCTGCCTCACATTAGAAGAATCGTGGGTATGATGGAATTTTTTTCTTCTCTAGCGCTACCCTGTTCCGAACTAGATAGCATTGCTCGATGATTCTGCCGTTTGCTCACGCTGCTGGGTCCCCCATTTCAGCCTCTCATTAAAAGAATCGTGTACATGTTGAACTTTTTTCTCGGTCGCGCCTCCTTGTTTCGAACTAGCTACGTTGCTCGATGCAGCATCTGTATACGGTCACGCTGCTGGGTCCCACATATCAGCCTCTCTGTAAATGAAATGTGCATATGATGGACTTTTTTTGGCCATGTCCGTTGTTTTGACCTTGGAAACTTGTTGGGTCCTAGATGTCAACCACCTCTATGCAGGAAATGTATATATGCTGGGCCCCAGCTGACAGCCTCTATTTGAAAGAAACGTGTGTATGCTGGACTATTTTTTCGGGTCCAGATGTCAGCCTCGGAGTACAAAAAATGCTCACAAAGACCGAATTAAAAAGATTCTAGGCTAACTCGAGGCGGATGCCCTATTCGTCATGGCTTATATTCTATGGGCTCACTCCTAAATTGAATGGGCAACGGTTGGTGGCCACAAGACCACGAAAAGGACAAATTAGAAGGTATTGGGCTATGCTTGTGGCTGATAGGCTAATTTTATGGGCTATGCTTGGGACTGCTGGGTCCGACATGTCAGCTTCTCTGTAAGTGCAACGTGTGTATGATGGACTTGTTTTTCGGCCACGTCTGTTGTTTTCACCGTGGCAGCCGTGTATGGTCTTACTGCTAGGGCCCTTATGTCAGCCTCGCTGGCATGTTCTGACTTGTGGGTCCCCGATGCAGCCTTGTATGTTCTGTCTGGTGGGTCTCCGATGCGAGTCTCTGTGTATAAATATTTAAACTTTTTTCGAACCCACCCTCAAAACAAACTCTAGGGACGCTGCATGCTGGTGGGTCCGTGATGTCAGTCTCTCCGTAATACGATATTGCTAGGAGAAAAAAATGTAAAGCCAAGATACACACACACAAAGGCGATTCAAACAAAAGACCTTCAAATCAAATAAACGTAAACTAAGTGCCAAATACAACAAAGATATTTATAGAAAAAATATCATTAAACTTTTATTAGTACTACAACTTCTGTATTAGTCTTCTTAAAATACTTTGTGTGTCTATGTTTATCTTTTTTCTAAATATAAAAGGGAAGCACTCCTGTCATCTCAATTTATAAAATGCCACATAATGGGGTATTTCCTTAAAAACATGGGTAGGCAGAGTTTTTATTATTATGAGAGGTGGTGGGCATTGCCCAAATGGCCAAATTTAAAAGAGTTTGGCTATTGCTCTATGTGGGTTATATTCCATGGGATATGCTCCATGGGCTTCATTCTCAAATTTCACTGGGCTGTGCTCAGCAGTCCGCTGACCCGTAAAAGGCCGAACTAATATTCTCGGCTATGCTCCATGATCTCCTTTCAAAAATTTTGCTGGGCTGTGGTCAGTAGTACCTGACCCCTAAAAGACTGGATTAAAATGTTCTGAGCTAAAGAGGGGCCGAATGAGCTACTCCCTCTGATCCAAATTAATATTCTCGAATTTGGCTAGATTCGGACGTATCTAGCACTAAAACATCACTAGATATGCCAAAATCTAGACAAATGTAAGAACATTAATTTGGATCGGAGGGAGTACTAGATTTCTTCTCCTGGTTAATAAAAATTGCATTGTGATGTGCTCTGCCGGATTCGAAACAAAGACCTCAGCGAGGGCGGGGGGAAAAGCGATAATTATTTTTGGCAGATATTCATGTCAAAATTTAGCAGTACAGAATAAGGTAGAAAAATGATCAACAGATTCGAAGTTAATATTCGGGAGCAGTTGACCAATTCAGCAGCATTTCAAAAGTGACCAATGCAGCAATACAGACAATAAAATACAATACCAGTACATCAGTATTAGTTGCACAAATGCTTTAGTAATAGAAACGACAGAACATTTGAGATTTTTAGTAACTTTCCTGCTTGAAATTCAATAGCAGTACAGAGAGAATCGGTTGTTGTTCCAGCTAAAAAAACCTTGGCCCACAATCAGTTTGGCCTGTTCTGCTAATACACTCAATCATTGGAGCAAGTCAAACTGACGATCAAGTCTGCTTTTATGTGCATGCCTCCTTCTCACATCAATGCAAAGCCTGGTCAAGATTATGAGTTTATGACAAGGCCAAGTTACAAAAGAAAAGCAAGACCATCTACTGCACTTGATCTAAACAAGTAGCAGTACATCAGTATTAGTTCTATAAAATGCCAAGTTCCAAAAGAAAAGCAAGACCATGTACTACACTTGGTCTAAACAAGTAGCAGTACATCAGTATTAGTTCTATAAAATGCCAAGTTCCAAAAGAAAAGCAAGACAATCTGCTGCACTTGATCTAAAACAGTACACGTACATCACAGTTAGTTCTACAAAATATTGTATTGCACATACTAATAGTAACAATAGAACATTTGATAAATTCAGTAGCATTAAAAAGATTGAGCAGTACAGAATATGACCGAAAAAATATTGACAAATTCCCAACTCATATTTAGCAGCACTTGACAGATTCAGCAGTATTTTAAACTTACCGAATTAGCAGTACATAGACAATAATTGACAGATTCAGCAATGCACACACTGAAATTCAATAGATGTAGCTAGGCCTGATTCAAAAGTAAAGCGAGACCATATTCTGCACTTCATCGGTCGATCTGAATAAGCACCAGTACATAGTTATTATTGCAAAATAGATTAGCAGATGAAGAACTCCATAGAAAATACTCAGAACTACCTTAAGCTAGGAACCACGTCTCCCAAAATAATAAGTACCAGTATATATAGTAGGTATTACTACAAAATACATTAGCAGTAGTTGAACTCCATAAAAATACTCCTAAGAACAACTACTAAGAACATGTAGTAAGTCTTTCTAGCAGTTCAACTACTCCAACGAACATTAAGATATGTTTATCTCACTCATGAATCATGTTAATCCAAAGACAGTATTCCAGGATGAACACTGACAGTTGACGAGCGACCAGGTACGACATCGGCACCAGCAAGAGCCACTGCAGCTCTTCGAACGGGATGTTGTCGGGCGACGCGGTGCTCTCCGGCACGCATAGCCCGGAATTTTATATCCTTCTCCCCTCAATCACAGTCGACGACCAAAACTTCACCATGTACTGTAGCGACAAGCACGCCGCCGACCTAACGCATACGACGTGTAGCATTTCGCACGTGTCAAATCGCACCATGAACATAGTACTATCGTTTCCGGATCTGATGATATCTATTGTCCGCAGGCCTATTGCCGGCAGAGGCTTAGAGGAGTACCTGCGTGTTTTGCCATAGTAGAAATTGTGCACCCTCATCGAGTGAGCTTCATAGAGGTGGGCGATGAGCGCTGTCGGCGAGGCAGCGAAAATGAAGCCATCCTCCATGCAGTTGCAAGGGCCGTGCACGCATGCAATCTTGTGGTTGTGGACTTTACGGTACGCGATCAATGTCCCGCAACCGTCGTTGGGGCATATGCTACCTTTTCCGCTGGTGACTCGAAGGTTCAACTCCTTGGAGCATGCGGCCAGCCGGACTTTGCTGGTAGTGTCCATACGCATAGCGATCTCGTCGAACATGTCGGCACCGACGTTGCTCCATCCGCTGTACCACCGGTTGGGCCCCGAATCTGCCATCGCGCCCCGATGGTTTGGGGGCGAGGCGGTTCAATGTATGATTGTTGGGAGGTTTTGGAAGAGAGGGGTGGCGGCCTGGAAGGACCGATGCTGCGGGCGAGATGGCGAGGAAAATGAGTGATGTGCGTGTTGGATACAATACCAAATACTGCCGGAGATGGGGAAGATGGTATGGCTCTTTGAACAAGGAGTTTTTGCGTGTTCCTTCGTCGGTCTTCTGTTGCAGGGCGCAGCTGCATCGAGGAGACTTTAATTATTAGCTAGCTAGTGTAGCACGCCAACTCTGTCTAGTACTACTATAGTAGCATCGAGGAAACTTTACTAGTAGTAATTAGCTAGCTAGTCTAGCACGCCAACGCTATCTAGTAGAATGAATACCATATCATCACAATATAAAATTGTACTACTCCATAAAGTAGTAATAGGTAAAGCTGAGAAAATAATTATATTTTGGAGCTGTTTCCGTAAAGTATCTGGTGTATATTTAGTTCTTGTACTTATACATAGCGTTCATTGTGCTAAAGTCTAGTACAGTATCAATAGAATCTCCCACTTCCTCTGTTTCAAAATATAAGATGGTTTAGCTTTTGTGAAAAAATGTATCTAGACATCTTTTACTACACACTAAAAGTAGTGTGTATGCTCGGAGTGAACCACACACTAAAACATTTCGCACAAGTTAAAACATTTTATATTATGGAAGGGAGTGAGTAGATTATAGAATGGAAAAGAAGATTCGAGGGTTAGCAATGTTAGAATTGCTAGTCTTGATACAATGGTTAATGTTGAAAGTTAACCGTACACTATATAGTGGTAAGATAAGATAAGATAAATCTCTAAATAATATGGTCTCGTTATATCAGCTTAACCAAAGACTAGTGCATGAGGCTATAATCGTTCAAGACAAGGTTGTTTTTATAGAGTACGACCCTTACACAAGCATTGAGGTGACTGTTCGAGTGTATGGCATGTGGTCCGTAACATTGTAACATCCCAAAACTTCAATCCAAGGTTATTAAGATCCAAATCATCAAAATTAGGGTTAATAAAAACTTTTCCAATTAAAATTATGAAAGCATTCATATGTGTGTGCATTTAAATAGGAGTTGATTTGAATTGCCATGATTAAGTGATCCATTGCTTGTAAAATGATTCTTAGGTGAACTAAACATCATCTAGATCATTCCCAAACAAATCCCAAAGAAAAACAAATCAAAATGAATAAAAGAATCAAATGGTCATTTGTGCCAAATTAACTACCATACCTACTTTGGCTATTCCTAGTACTCAAAACCTAACAGAAACAAATGTGGATCTTTGCACCGCTTGCTAGTACACATAATGATGTACCAAGGCCCACTTTGTGATCTGCCAAAAACATTCAAATACTAATTTTAATTGATAGTTGAAAATTGAATCTATATCATATGGGAAGATCCCACTATTTCAAAAACTACTCAAACAAGCTCAATTTTCAAAACCCAAGCACCCACAGAGTCTCAAGCTTAGTACTACCACACCCACCAAAAATATTTGCAAAATTCAAAAATAACTTTCTTGCGGCCATTTCTACAAACACATGGCATGCAGGTTTTACACCTAATATCTAGCTTACTGTTTTGTACAGGGTTTTGCACCCAATTTTCCTCAAAACACTCCCTCTATCTCCAAATGATCTAACCAGACCCTTTACACTCCATCCCCTATCCCCTAGTGGCATTGCCATGCCATGCCGAGCACATGCTGGCCGGCTGACCATGCCACCGCCGCAGCAGACCATCCCCCTCTCTCTCACCATGTCTAGTAGCTAGCTCACACCTCACCGCCACCCCCTGTCCCCTCCCCGAGCCAAGCCAGAGCGTGGACCACTGAGGAACCACCGCACCTAGTGCGTCTGCACGATGCCAAGCACGCGCCAGAGCACCGCGCCCGACACGCGAGCATGCACCGCCCCTCGACTGCAGCCTGCGTCCACTGCTCTGCCATGACCCGAGGAGCACGCCAGACATGCCCATTCGCCGCCCAACGCACCACATCCACCGCTCGCCATTGACACTGCCGCCTCTGCCTCTCAGAGCGCCAGCTCCGCCGACCACATACCACCGCCCCTCAGCCCGCATTTAAGTTCTAGAGCACCGCCAGGAGACCAGCCACCGTCCCCTACCTCGAGTCATGCCGCTAGCACGCTGTGCAGCCCTCGCCGGAGCCGCCCGCCCATGCCTCTCGGTCGTGTCGTCGTCCTATAAATAGAGGCCTTCCCCAACCATTCTCTACACACCACTCACCTCCCCTCACCTCACTGACCGTTCGCCACTTCTCCCCGGAGGAGAAAGGCGCCGCTGATTCCGACCACCCCTGGACCCACCTCGACCACCCCTGAGCTCGCCGTCGTCTACCAGTTTGTTTGCCCGCCTCGTCGTCATCGCTGGAGCCCTGGTACGCCCCCTGAGCACCCCCACCGAGCCACTAGGGTTATAGCTCGCCGGCGACAGGTCCGTTGTCGATGACGAGCCCCAGTCGTTGATCCCCGTTCTAATCTAACGACCCATATCGCCCCGTACCACTTCGCGTGTTATGAGACACTAACCGGTGGACCCCCCTGTCAGCTGAGCCTCGCGCCGCGTAGTGTCACGAGACCGGCCCATTAGCGTTCCCGCGCAACCCAGTTAGTTTGAATTAGGATTTTTCTAATTTAGTTTAAACCTAGTTCTTTCCCCTAGTTGGAAATTCAATTCAGAGAGTTTTACAAATCCAAATGGAGTGATTCCAATTTTGTTAGAAAGCTACTGAAAAGATCTACCCAAGACCGTTGGATTTAATTCAATTAGAGTTAGAGATCTCTCCTAGTAAAAATAACAAAACAGAAGCATTTGCACCTTGCAACATTTTTCTAAAATCAACCAAGATAGCTTTTTAGTTGATTCCAACTCCCAAAAATCACATTTAACCATACCTATCTGAATATGTAATAATATTAGGGTTTACATGCAGTGACTTTGGACTAGTACCAAAATAATGCTATATAGGCATTTCTAGTCACTTTAAATCATTAAATAATGAACTTAAACCAAAGTAATTATGAAACAACCCTTAAATCACATTCCCACATGTTAGAATATGTGGTGATGACATGTGTCCACATGATCCCATATTTGAAGTGGTGAATATTAAATATTAGTTAATTTTTCAATGAGTAGAAATTACTTTTCTAAAATAAAAAGGAGGAAACTATTGAATAAAACTTGTGATGCTTGTGATGATAATAGATCATCAAATGTGTGCCTTAGAGTGTTAGTTAGACTAGATAAGTATTGTTTGGTGATTGTGTACTCCGTATGTATTTATAGACGGTAGTAACGACCAAGCTTACGAAGAGGAGGAGGATTTCTACCAAGAGGAGGAAGAAAACTTCAACCACTGCACCAACCAAGGCAAGCTACTATTAGCAATCTAGGATTAAGCTAGATGGTTTAGCAAAGATGCTTTAGGCATGCTTTGGTTATACCACTTTGACTACTATTTACCCCAAGTATTAATTTCAAAGCTTTACTTCCTTTACTATACCAAAGTCCCTTACTTGTTTTGAAGGTAGCATAAAGAGTATAAACTTGACCTATGTAGATAACTTTAGATGTCATTCTATGGCATGAGATTGATCCCATCTTTTCCACCTTAGTGAACACTCCTAACTTAGTAGTTTAGAGTAGATAAAAACTTGAGTCACTTTAGATGGGAACACTTGGTGAAAATGAATTATGAAAACCTTGGAATGATGAGTCATTCTATTGAGATGTTTTGACATGTGTCGAGAAACACAAATGGTTTATGATGGTGAAAATGTTGAGGCATGATCCTTAGCACTTTTATAAAACTGATGGTTGGATTAGGATGCGATACCATTCCAAATTTACCGTACAACCACAATACCTGAATTGGGTAAGGCTTAGCCGGAAGTTTATATGCATTAGTATTAGTTCCCTCGCGGGAGAGGTTTAAGATGAGGCTACCTCTCAATGTTGTCCACCTATGAAGTGCCCAAGATGATAGATGGTCTTGGTTGGGAGGCCATGCTCATAGGAGAGGTGCTTATACTAGGGTGTGTAAAGGAAAGGTTATGTTTGATTATCTGCATACTAAGTATGATTATTCAGGGTTATCCCTGACAAATGTATCGAATCTTGTGGTGAAAGTGTACCACCTCTGCAGAGTGTCAAACTATTCGAATAGCCGCGTCCGCGATTATGGACAGTTGGAATGGCCATACTGTTTCATTGTTAGATGTTTTCAAAGTAACTTATGAAATGAATGATGAATTTTAACTTGACCACAACAGGGTTGTGTTTATGACAATAGCTTCCCAACTTAACTAGATAGTTAACTTAGATTCTAGAACTTTACTTTACCTTTCTTTGCTTCTGAACTCAGCTTAGGTTTCAAACTTAACTTGATAGTTAACTTAGATTCAGCACTTTAACTTAGAATTATACTACTTGTTAGTGGTAGTTTGCGAGTACTTAAAGAGTACTCATGGCTTTTGTCCCTGGCTATTCTCATGGCCAGACTATGACGGAGACTATCAAGATGATGGCCAGCAAGACGGCTATGATAACTAGGACTATCTGCCTTCGTCAGCATTGCCTGTGCCCCTGAAAATGGACCCCACCGCTTATATTTTATTCTGCTGCTTGTTGTATTAAGACTGGATCATGAGATCCTTATATGTGTAAGACCTTATGTATGGTTTGTAATGGATGGTGTACTGTGATATCCAATCCGTTATGTCTCGCAAAAATGGTAATCCTGGGATTGCGAGGTATGGCATAACGGGCATCTGGGATTAAAAATCCGAGTGTTGACAAACATCCTGTTGATGCTAAAATTTCCATAATTTCTAAAAGAACTCTAGAATCGGCGGACTAAAGTGCATTATGCTAAAGGTCCAAAAAAAATATAGTCAAGTTCATACGAGTAAATAAACATAGTACCGATACAAGGACATGTTTCAAAAGAGAGGAGACCAACAAATTGGAAGCCGATGACTTCAGACAACCAAACAAAATAAACAGTTCAAGATGGTCTAGAACTATTTCTTTACTTATAGTATCAACTATTACATATGTATTGCATCATTACGTACTGTGGCATCATGTCTTGTTTCTTAGTTAAGCATGAGGCCGGTTCCAATCGATGGCGTTCGCGAAGGTTGGTACGAACCAAAGCGGATGCTTCACCGTTCCTGTCCAGAACCGAGGGTTACTAATTCCCTCAAGGACATTGATTTCAGAAGTAACACCACAGTCTTTACCACTAAGACTGAAGCGGCATAATTCAGGCTGTGCCTCTTTGGCAAGCCATGCTGCAGTTGGTAAGATGTAGACACAGTTGCTTCTTGTACGATAACCTGAGGTAAGATCTGTACCGCCTACGCGCATGATAATTGAATAGTTCACTTGTAACATACCAAAACTTTAATCCAAGCTTATCAAGATCAAATCATCCAAAAATGGGGTTAACAAAGACTTTTCCAAATTTAAAATGAAAGCATTCATATATGTGTGCATTTAAAATAGGAGTTGTTTGAATTGCCATGATTGAATGATCCAATGCTTGTAAAATGTTTCTTAGGTGATTTAAACATCATCTACATCATTCCCAAACTTTTCCTAAAGAAAATCAAATCAAAAAGAATTAAAAAGGAGGAATGGTCATTTTGGCAAATTTAACTCCCATGCCTACTTTGGCTATTCCTGGTACTCAAAACTTAACAGAAATAATTCTTGATCTTTGCACCCCTTGCAAGTACACATAATGAGGTACCAAGGCCCACTTTTGGATCTGCTAAAAACAATATGTTAGCTATTTTAAATGATAGTTTAAAATTGAATCTAATGCATATGCATAGATCACCCCTATTTCAAAAACCATCTATTTGAGCTCCACTTTCAAAACACTTGCAACCAGAGACTACCTATCACTAGTGGAGATCACTCAAAAAATTTGAAACCAAAATTCAAAACTTTCTTTCATGCGGCCATTTCATCAAACACATGGCAGGCATAATCTCTACTCTAATCCTAGCTCACTGTTTACTACAGGGTTTTGCCCCCAATTGATCTTCATTTATCTCCCGTGTCCCCTCTTGATCTAACCAGAGTCTAACCACCCACTCCCCTAGCCCCTAGTGGCACGGCCATGCCATGCCGAGCCGCCTCTCGCCGGCCAACCTTGCCCTCACCGCAGCAGACTGCCCATCTCCCTCTCTCCATGTCTAGGAGGTAGCTCACACCTCACCGCCACCCCCTGTCCCTTGCTCGAGCCTAGCCGTGTAGTGGACCACCGAGGACAAGCCGCGCCCAGTGCCATCGCACCATGCCAGTGTCGCCCCCAGAGCGCGCCCTGTCCCCGCTCGCACAGACCGCCCCTTGGCAGCAGCCCGCGCTCGTCGCTCCGCCTCGACCTGGAGAACACCCCAGACACCCCCGCTGGCCGCCCAACACCTCACAGCCACCGCTCTCCGTGGACACCACCGCCTCTGCCTCTCAGAGCGCCACCTCGCCCCGACCGCGTGCCACCGCCCCTACGGCCGCATTCAATTCCTAGAGAACCACCAGGGAACCACACATCGATCGCCACCAGCAGCCATGCCCCTACCCCGTCGTAGCCTTGTCGCCGGAGTCGCCTGCCCATCCCGCTCGGTCTCACCGTTGGGCCTATAAAAGGAGCCCTCCCCAGCCTCTTCTCTCCACACCATTCTACTCCCCTCACCTCTCTGAACCTCACCCACCTCTAGCCGGAGCAAGTGGAGCAGAAGCTCGCCAGAATTGGAGCCGGAGCAGTCGCGGCAGGAGGAGAAGGGCGCCGTTGATTGCGACCACCCCAATCTCCGCCGCAACCGCGCCTTGCATCGCCGTCGTCTTCCACGTTGTTTGCCCGCCTCGCCAACCCCGCTGGAGCCCTGGTACGCCCCCAGTACACCCCTACCGAGCCGCTAGGGTTCGAGCTCGCCGGCGACCTGTTCGTCATCGACGACGACCCTCAGTCGTAGATTCCTATTCTAATCGCAAAGGCCCACAGCGCGCGTACCGTTTCGTGTTTTAAGTGCCGCTGACACGCAGGACCCCCCTGTCAGCTGATCCTCGCGCCGCGGAGTGCCACTGGGCCGGCCCATTTCTTTTCCCGCGCTAGCCCATCGAATTCAAATCTGGATTTTTCTTTTTAGTTAAATCTAGTTTCTGTCCTCTAGTTTAAAAATCAATTCAGCTAGTTTTAGAAATCCAAATTGTATGAAACCAATTTTGTCTGAAAGGTATTAAAATGATCTATCCAAGACCGTTGGATTTAATTCTATTAGAGTTATAGATCTCTCCTAATAAAAATAAGAAGACAGAAGCTTTTGCAACTTGCAACATTTTTATAAAATCAACCAAGTTAGCTTTTGAGTTGATTCCAACTCTCAAAAATCACATTTCATCATATCTATCTAAATATGTAATAATATTAAGGTTTACATGTAATGACTTTGGACTAGTACCAAAATAATGCTCTATAGGCATTTCTAGTCACTTTAAATCATTAAATAATGAACTTAAACCAAAGTAATATTGATCCAACCCTTAAATCTCTTTTCCCACATGTTAAAATATGTGGTGATGACATGTTTCAACATGATCCCATGTTTTAAGTGGTGAATATTAAATGTTAGTTAATTTTTCAATGAGTAGAAATTACTTTTCTAAAATAAAAAGAAGGAAACTATTGAATTAAACTTGTGATGCTTGTGATGATAATAGATCATCAATTGTGTGTCTTAGAATGCTATATAGCCTAGTGAAGTATTGTTTGGTGATTGTATACTCCGTATGTATTGTTATAGAAGATAGTACCGACCAAGCTTACGAGGAGGAGGAGTGCTACCAAGAAGAAGAAGAAGAAAACTTCAACCACTGCACCAACCAAGGCAAGCTATTGTTAGCAATCTAGAATTAAGCTAGATGAATGAGCGAGGCTGCTTTAGGCATGCTTTGATCACACCCCTTTTTAACTATTAGTACCCCAAGTCTTACTTACAAGTTTTACTCCCCTTAGTATGCAAAGTTCCTTACTTATTTTGAAGGTAGCATAAAAAGTATAAAACTTTACCTACTTAGAAACCTTTAGATGTCATTCTATGGCATGAGATTGATCTCATCCTTCCACCTTAGTGAACACTCTTAACTTAGTATTATAGAGTAGATCAAATACTTGAGTCACTTTAGATGGGAACACTTGGTGAAAATGAATTGTGAAAACCTTGGAATGATGAGTCATTCTATTGAGATGTTTTGACATGTGTTGAGAAACACAACTGGTTTATGATGATGAAAATGATGAGGCATGAGCATTAACCCTTTTATAAAACTGATGGTTGGATTCGGATGCGATACCATTCCAAATTTACCGTACAACCACATTACCTGAATTGGGTAAGGCTTAGCTGGAAATTTATATGCATTAGTATTAGTTCCCTCACGGAAATTTACATAACCTCTCCCATGAGGCTACCTCTCATGATGTCCACCTATGCAGTGCCCAAGATGACTGATGGTCATGGTTGGGAGGCCATGCTCATGGGAGAGGTGCTTATACTAGGGTGTGTAAAGGGAAGGTTATGTTTGATTATCTGCATACTAAGTATGATGATTCAGGGTTATCCCTGACAGATGTATCGAATCTTGTGGTGAAAGTGTACCACCTCTGCAGAGTGTCAAACTATTCGAATAGCCGCGTCCGCGGTTATGGACAGTTGGAATGGCCCTACTGTTTCGTTGTCAGATGTTTTCTAAATAACTTGGAATGAATGATGAACTTTGACTTGACCACAACAGGGTTGTGTTTATGATAATAGCTTACTTAAGACGACCAAACATTCTCGAGGACACATGGGAATATCGTCAAGTGCTTTCGCTTCATATAGTTGATTAATCTTCTTTAGTTTGATAAGTGTTGTGTGGGTGAACCTGTGGTAATGAACCGACCTTCCTAGGACTAATACATACTTGTGATTAAACCCCTTGCAAGCATCCGCAAGTACAAGAAAGTAATTAAGATAAAAACCTAACCACAGCTTTAAACTCTAAGATCCTGACATCCCTTGTGCAAAGGTTTCCTAACGAGGGTTCATGTTTCTGTCACTCCGGCAACCCCTACGATTAGTAGCCAAATACACAATGCAATCCCCTAGTCCCATAAAGGTGAATTGTCATGTAGTCGACATTCACATGACACCACTGGAAGAATAACACCACAACTTCAATAGCAAACTATTGAATATTTCTCAACACAATTCCACTACTAACAACATGACTTCTCCCATGTCCTCAAGAAAAGAACGAACTACTCACAAGACATCATATGGATCAAGATCAAAGATAATATAATGACAAGTAACAATCTGAACATGAATGATAATTCAATGGTTCCACTCAATAGCATCAACTACAACAAGTAATCAACACCGAGAAAGTTTCCCCTAAGAACTATGCAAGATTCAACCCAATTGTTACAGCGGTATGGAGTGGTGATGATGGTGCTGGTGGAGATGATGATGATCCCGATGAAGTCCAGCTTGATGCTGGTGTTGATGGTGACGATCTCCCCTCTCCAGGAAGGAATTCCCCCAGCAGAATTCTGTCTGCTGGAGAGATCTTTCTCTCTCTATAGTTTTCCGCCCTGCAGAGGCGGCGGAATCTTTCTGTGGTCGCTCCCCCAGGCTTAGGGTGTCGTGGGGATAATATACGCCAAAGGGGAGAGCCAGGAGTGGGCCAGGGTGGCCACAACACCTGGTGGCGCGGCCAGGGGTGGCTCGCGCTAGGGGGTGGTGTGGGCCCCCTGTGGCCCAACTCCACTCCCCCTTCTGGCATCCTTCGTCTTCTAGAAAAATAAGATTTTCCATGTATTTTCCCGGATTTTCAGATCTTCACGAATTTCGCCTCCAAACAGCCCCTTTTCCATCAGAATCCTGACTACAGCGGTCCAGGCTCCAAAAGTCATCAACCATGAAAAAACAGATGAAATAACATCAGTATAATCTCTTAATATGAAATATATCAATGAATAACAGTAAATTATGATATAGAATAGTGATGCAAAATGGACGTATCAACTCCCCCCAAGCTTACACTTCGCTTGTCCCCAAGCGAAAATCACTTGCGTCGCACATGATTTCAAAGGGTAAGTTCCAATCAGGTGGTTGGACAATAGGAGCAGTAGTTAAAGACTTCTTTAGAGTTTCAAAAGCTTCCTTACAATCATCATCAAAAACAAAGGGTACATCTTTTTGGAGAAGATTAGTGAGGGGTTTTGATATCTTAGAGAAATCTTTAATAAACCTTCTATAGAAACCAGCATGACCAAGGATACTACGAATACCTTTGATGTCTCTTGGACAGGGCATTTTCTCAATTGCTCCAACTTTATCTCTGTCAACTTCAATGCCTCTTTCGGAAATTTTATGTCCAAGGACAATCCCTTCATTGACCATGAAGTGGCATTTCTCCCAATTAAGAACAAGATTAGTTTCTTCACATCTCTGCAAAACTTTATCAAGGTTGTGCAGAAAATTATCAAAAGAAGTTCCATAGACGGAAAAATCGTCCATGAATACTTCCACAATTTCCTCACAAAAACCATGAAAGATAGCAGACATGCATATTTGAAAAGTAGCAGGAGCATTACACAAACCAAAAGGCATACGCCTATAAGCATAGGTTCCATAAGGGCACGTAAAAGTAGTTTTTTCTTGATCTTGTTGTTTAACAGCAATTTGTGAAAACCCAGAGTATCCATCAAGAAAACAAAAATGGGTCTTTTTAGACAACCTTTCTAACATTTGATCAATAAAAGGCAGTGGGTAATGATCTTTCTTAGTAACTTTGTTAACCTTTCTAAAATCAATGCACATCCTATAACCTACTACTATTCTTTGGGGAATAAGCTCATCATTATCATTAGGCACAACGGTAATTCCCCCTTTCTTAGGGACACAATGAACAGGACTAACCCATTCACTAGCAGCAATAGGATAAATAATATTAGCATCAAGGAGTTTTAATACCTCGTTTCTTACCACTTCCTTCATCTTAGGATTTAAACGACGTTGATGTTCTACCACTGGTTTTGCATCGGGTTCTATACTGATAGCGTGTTGACATATAGTAGGGGAAATCCCCTTTAAATCATCAAGGGTATAGCCCATAGCTCCTCGGTGTTTCTTCAATACTTCCAATAATCTTTCCTCTTCCTTTCCTGAAAGTTTAGAACTAATAATAACAGGATATATTTTCTTATCATCAATGTAAGCATATTTAAGATCGTCAGGTAAACATTTTAAATCGAAAACCGGATCCTTTTTAGGTGGCAATGTGGTACCCAAATCTTCCACAGGAAAGTTATGCTTAAGCATCTTAGGTTGACCACGGAGAATCTCGTCAATCTCATTTCTTTCTTCCATGAAGATTTCACTTTCGTGGTCTTTCATAAATTGCTGCATAGCATTGTTAGGAGCAAGAGAAATAGAAGCAAGTTGTTCAACTCTAAAATCCTCATTAGGAGTTTCATTTTCACAAGGAACTTTAGTAAATTTTGAAAAATTAAACTCATAAGATTCCCCATCAAATTTAGTTAAAAATTTCTCCCTTTTATAGTCTATAATGGCTCCACACGTGTTCAAGAAGGGTCTACCAAAAATGATAGGATAGGTTTTACTAGCAGCTAAACCAAGTACTAGAAAATCAGCTGGATATTTAATCTTACCACGAAAAACTTCCACATCTCTTACAATACCAATTAGAGAGATGGTCCCTCTATTTGCAAGGTGAATGACCACATCAATTTCTTCTAGTTCACAAGGACTAATTTCATGCATAATTTCTTTGTAAAGCTCATAAGAAATAGCACTTGAACTTGCACAAATATCACATAAACCATAATAGCAATGATCACCAATTCTAACAGGAAGCACAGGGACACTAGCTTTTTTAGTTCTATTAGGATGTGAGACGATGTTAGAAGCATCCTCACAAAAGACAATGTGTCCATATTCTACACTTTTAGTGACAAGGTCTTTCACAATTGCTATTGCAGGTTCAATGTTTATTTGTTCATCAGGTTTTACAGCTTTATTTGTACTTTTATTAATTACACTAGTTATGATAGGATGCTCCTTTACCTTATCCGGGAAAGGCATTTGCTCGATATAAGGTTCAGGTAAGATGTGATCAATAGTGCAAAATTTAGTACTTCTAGCAGCAACACAATCAACAATATCTTTAGATGGTGCATGATACTTGTTCCATTCTTCTTTTGGAATATCAATGTATGAGGCAAAATCTTTAAGACAATTTGCAATAACTTTAGAATGAAGACCGTAATCAATTCTAATATTTTGAAAGTCATCAGTTCCCATAAAATATTTAATGCATTCATAATCATAATTTATACCTGACTTTCTTCTTTTGTCATTCTCCCATGCTTCAACATTGTCTTGAATACGGTCTAAAAGATCCCATTTAGCTCCTTCTTCCATGCGTGTAAATGATCCAGCACAAGAAGCACCCAATAGATCCTTATCATGAAGAGAAAGCCTTGCATAAAAGTTATTGATAATAATATTGTTGGGGAGCTCATGAATAGGACATTTGAGCATTAGTAACTTCAATCTCCCCGAAGCTTGAGCTGTACTCTCTCCATCAAGAGGCCAAAAGTTGTATATTTGATTCCGATCTTTATGAATCTCACTAGGAGGATAAAATTTTGAATAGAAGAGAGGTACTACTTCCTCCCATTCAAGAGCTTGACCATTCTTCAGCAGCTTATACCATTCCTCAGCTCTTCCTTTCAGTGATAATGAGAATAACTTCTTCTTGACTTGATTCGTTGTAATACCTGCACACTTGAACAACCTGCATAATTCGTCTATAAAGAGCAAATGATCATCGGGATGGACAGTTCCATCTCCAAAATAGTAGTTATCCATAACACGATCAATAATTCTTGTGGGTATCTTAAAAGTATCATTCTCAGCAGGTGTAGGTTCATCTACTACCTTAGCAGTGGTAGTAGCATTATGAAATAAGAAACTAAGTGAATTGTCCATATTGAAATAAAGTAACTAATAGAAGTAAACAATACTCATAGTAGAAGTTTCCTTTACCAGTTCCACTCTCCAATAGCGCTTCACTCCTCGGCAACAGCGCCATAAAATAGTCTTAATGACCCACAAGTATAGGGGGTGTATCTCAGTATTTTTAATAAGTAAGAGTGTCGAACCCAACGAGGTGCAGAAGGTGTTGACGAGTGGCTTGGAGCAGGAATTACCTGTAAATACTTAACAAATGGATTTTTAGGGGTTTTTGATAATGCAAATAAATAAAGTACGAGTAAATAAAATAAAATAATAATAGATGCAGCAAGTGGCCCAATCCTTTATTTAGCAAAGTAAAAGCCGATTGTATTACTTAAGACGACCAAACGTTCTCTAGGACACATGGGAATATCGTCAAGTGCTTTCGCTTCATATAGTTGATTAATCTTCTTTAGTTTGATAAGTGTTGTGTGGGTGAACATGTGCTAATGTACGGAACTTCCTAGGACTAATACATACTTGTGACTAAACCCCTTGCAAGCATCCGCAAGTACAAGAAAGTAATTAAGATAAAAACCTAACCACAGCTTTAAACTCTAAGATCCTGACATCCCTTGTGCAAAGGTTTCCTAACGGGGGTTCATGTTTCTATCACTCTGGCAACCCCTACTATTAGTAGCCAAATACACAATGCATTCCCCTAGGCCCATAAAGGTGAAGTGTCATGTAGTCGACGTTCACATGACACCACTAGAAGAATAACACCACAACTTAAATAGCAAACTATTGAATATTTCTCAACACAATTCCACTACTAACAACATGACTTCTCCCATGTCCTTAAGAACAAAACGAACTACTCACAAGACATCATATGGATCCAGATCAGAGAAGATATAATGACAAGTAACAATCTGAACATGAATGATAATTCAATGGTTCCACTCAATAGCATCAACTACAACAAGTAATCAACACCGGGAAAGTTTCCCCTAAGAACTATGCAAGATTCAACCCAATTGTTACAGCGGTATGGAGTGGTGATGATGGTGCTGGTGGAGATGATGATGATGATGATGATGATCTCGATGAAGTCCAGCTCGATGGTGGTGTTGATGGCGATGATCTCCCCTCTCCGGGAAGGAATTCCCTCGGCAGAATTCTGTCTGCCGGAGAGATCTTTCTCTCTCTGTAGTTTTCTGCTCCGCAGAGGTGGCGGAAACTTTCTGTGGTCGCTCCCCCAGGCTTAGGGTTTCGTGGGGATAATATACGCCAAATGGGAGAGCCAAGAGTGGGCTTGGGTGGCCACACCACCTAGTGGCGCGGCCAGGGGTGGCCCGCGCCAGGGGGTGGTGTGGGCCCCTTATGGCCCAACTCCACTCCCCCTTCTGGCATCCTTCATCTTCTGGAAAAATAGGATTTTCCATGTATTTTCCTTGATTTTCTGATCTTCGTGAATTTTGCCTCCAAACAGTCCCTTTTCCATCATAATCCTGACTGTAGTGGTCCATGCTCCAAAAGTCATCAACCATGAAAAAACAGATGAAATAACATAAGTATCATCTCTTAATATGAAATATATCAATGAATAATAGTAAATAATGATATAGAATAGTGATGAAAATGGACGTACCAAGTACCAGTAGACGTCTAGACGGTCGGAGTAGTTAATTTGGAGGAGACTGTGACCGGCCTGACTCTACTAGACGCCTAGGGTATGGGTTGTACTGGACGAGCTTTGTAGTATTTTACTTGCATGGACAAGCTCTGTTTTTCTTTTTTCACAGAATGTTATCTATATTAGAGCATCCACTATGTTGTCCATAAGAAAAAAGTAGTCCTTATGGATGACTGCATACATAGTAGAGCTTCACCTAAGCTTGTGTCTTGCCATAAGCAATATAAAATTATTTACTCTCTCCTCTCTCTCTTACACTTTATACTTTTTGCAGACATATGGGTCCCATCTTATAGATAAGTTCACTTTATTAGCCACGGCATTGATGTTGCGAAATCTGACACACAACACTATTGAGCATGGGAGGCAAATTTGGCATTAGCTCCACAACGTTTGTCTTGCCAAATATCTGCATAGTGGGCCCTTACATAGAATAAAACAACATAGTAAAGGGTGTTGTCTCTCCCCATCGCACGAGAGAGAAGTAGTGCACTACCACATGATCAGATAGAGTAGTACTTGGAATTTGGCATCAGTGCACAGAGTTGCTCCGATTCCCTAGTTTCTCGGATTTGGAACTAACCCTGCAACATATGGAACTAGTTCCAGAAGCCAAATATCTATTTTGGAACTAGATTTGGCTCTACATTGTGGGTGCCCAGGGCATCCACTATTTTGTCTACCCACAAGCCAAAAAGTAGTCCATAAGCCTATCCATATACATAGTAGAGGTTCACTTTAGTGGAATTTCCTTAAGGGTGACCTACAAGTTTATGGGTTGTCCATAAGCAATAAACAACTTTTTTTACTTTCTCCTCTCTCTCTTGCATGTGTGTATTTTTAATAAACATGTGGGTCTTAGCTTAAGGTGAACTCAACCTTATACATTGTACTAGCTATTTCTATAAGCTGTGTGGGTCCCATCTTATGGCAAAAGTTCACCTTATACATAGGTGATGTTATAGCTACTCCCACAAGCTGTGTGGGACCCACCTTATGGCAAAAGTTCACCTAGGGCATCCACTATGTTGTCCATAAGGGTGTCCACAAGAAAAAATTAGTCCTTATGGATGACCACACATATATATATACATAGTGGAACTTCAGCTTAAGGAAATTTTCTTAAGGGTGACCCATAAGATTGTGGCTTGTCCAAGGGCACCCACAATGTTGCCATTGCCAAATCAGACATAAAGGTAAATTTGGCTTTGGTATAAAATATAGCAAGAGCTCCACAATGTACTAGTTGCAAATATTTATAACGTGGGTCCCACCACTTAGCTAAAACAACACATGAAGCAAATATGGAACTACCCTCACAGTGTATTTGAGGTTTGTGCATACATTTCATTGTGCTAAACACTATCAATAGAATCCTCTAGATCCCATAATAGAAAAGAAGATACAACCGCTAGCAATGTTGGGATTTGACAATCTTGATTCAACGACCAGTGTTCAAAGTTCTCCATACACCATATAGTTGTAAGATGTAAGATAAGATAAGAAAAGTGAGGTGAGAGTAATTTATGGGGGCCTATTCGTTTGCGGTACCAAATTTCGCAGGTCAGCGCATGACGGTACCTAAGTTGCCTGAAATTACCGCGTTTCAAAAAGTTGGGCCGCCAACTACTGAGAGGGGCCATTTCGAGGCAAACTCATCTCACCCCTGCCAAATTCAAACATTCCGTTAAACCGCCCCGTGAAGTAGACGGTCGGGACCCTCATGTCGGTCATCTGTCCGTGACGCGGGCTCCAATGCGGCAACCTCTTAGGGAAATCGAGCAGCTAAGTGGATTGGATGCGTTGACCAATTTCAAAAATCCATTCCCAGCTTTCCCCTAGCACCGGCAGCGTCGGAATCCACCCTCTAGGCAGGACGATCCCTTCGGACACTTGACTTTTAGGGCCAAGTTGCTACGCCCAGTCACTGATACCGAGCTCCAATGGTGCATGCCGTAGTCGCCGTTGCGAGGCTCTAGACCGCCTCCGCCGCTGACGAGCCGAGCAGTTAAGAGGATGGCAGATCCTACTATCAAGGAAGAAGAAGTTCTGGCTACAAGCGGGTGAGCTACCCTTCTCTTTGCTATTTGCACTAATTATAACTGCTAGCTGCCTACTGAACCTCAAATTGTTTGTTAGCCCAACGCTGACAAACATATTTTGTCCACAGTTTTCTATCAAGTGGGATCTGCACAGACCCCCCTTACCTGGTTACGGTAGTCCTTTACAGGTACAACTCTAAGGGCAAGTGGTATGGACACCATTGTTTCACGATGGAAGAAGCGCATGCGCAGATCTGCACTATATCCGGTATGGTTGCTGCTCTGTGTAATCATGTTGAATTATGGCCGAAGCAGACAGCAAAGTTCAGCTTCATGGATGAACGTGGCATCATGGTTCCTATAACGTGTGACAGTCAGCTAATTGGGTTAATGAAAAGGTATGCTTCGGCTGTCATGTTTGAGATGAAATGTGATGTACTGGATGTGGAAGCTGCTGCGACTGGGAGTCGCCCTTCTATTCTTGGACAGGGTGGTTGCTCGAACCCAATTAGCTCCTGGTAAGCAAAGGTCGCTTGGGGTTCGCATGTTTGTGCTGAATTGTAATTTTTGTTTTATTTACTCTGTAGATATTGGGCAGTTATGCAACAGTCTTATTTCTTTGACAGGAAGCGCCGCAAGGTTAGAAACATGACTGCCGAGTCAGTCATTTTGCTGCCCGAAGAAATTAAAAACGAGTGGAAAGATGATGCTGGACACGATTCTTGTGCCCATTGTCCCGGCGATACAGACTACGTGAAGCTAAGAAAATTGATACCGAGGAAGAGGAAGAAGGCAGGAAATGAAGAAGCCAGTGGACGTGAAGGCTTGGCACCCAGGCTGCAGAAGAAGGCTGCTAGCAATGAAGATGCATAGTAATGTGTTGAACTTGAACCTATATATGTAATTCTGTTAAATTCTAGAGCTCTATGTGTGGCATGTTGCTGGGCGAAACAATCTACCCACGTTCTCTGAGTAAAATGTACCGCGACTTAGGGTTTGGAAACACCCGAGTCAGTAGTTGAATCCGAAATTATGATTGTGCCACTGCTATCTGAAAACAAGGATCCACCGGTTCCACGATTGCTGAGGGGCAGGAGGTCTCCAAATACGACGGAATATAAGTGGCACAGAAATAAATTATTTAAGCTGCCACACTCCACGAAGCAGCAACTTATTTTAGATGCTGCACAATGACGTGGCAACATAAACAGCAATGTTCTCACCGATAACGCCCAGATGAGGAGGAAATCGGTACCACTTTCTGGCCTAATATTGAGCCCGTCTATCTCATCGCCTCTCTGTTCTTGCATCCCCTGCATCTAGCGAAGCTTCCGGATCTCCAGTAACCGGGTGTACGTGCTTCCACTTTATAAAATGTGGTTGTGCCATTTGCATGCGGCCAAATCCACGTACATTACGTTTAATCAAACCACCAACGTCATAATACACTAGTAGAAAAAAGGTCTTTGGTCCACGGTCACGTTCCCAATCCAGGACAGAGATCTAAATCAAGGCAGAAATTGATCTAAATCACAAATTCTTCTACAAATTAATCGAGATAGAGATCTAAATCGAGGCAGTTCATTAATTCAACCACAAATTCTTCTAAACAAATGTGCGATTTCACATCCTACATTAATTCAACCACTAGTCAACAATTTCACTTCCGCTACCACTGTCCTCTGAGACGCTGGCTTCCTCATCGTCGTCGGACGGAACATCCACGATTTCCGCATTGTTCGCGAGATGGAGCACCTCTTCACGGCGAGCGGCGGCGATGACGGTGTACTTGGCCCGTCCAGGGATGAACCAGAACCTCTCCCGCCCTTCTCGGTTGCGGAGATCCCGGTGCACCACGCGCCCGTAAATGATGCGGTTGCCAATCTTGGCCTTCCGCTCCTTCTTGAACAGCGTCGACCAGTACGGGCTGGTCGCCGCATACCGGGGCAGCGCCCTCTTCCACGCGAGCATCTGGCGGCGGCCCCGGGGACGAGGAGCGGAGCCACCGGCACCCCCGCATAGCTGATGCGCCATCCGTGGGGCACTGTCGCGGCCGGTGGCGCGAGGATGTCGAAGTGCGCGAACATCACCGCCTTGTAGAAGTTCAGCGAGGGCATCTCCATGGTGGCGCGGCGGAGATTGGAGAGGGAGCGAGGGGGTGGACGACGAAGCGACGACGCGGTGGAGATTGGAGAGGGCGAGGGGATGGGCGACGAAGAGACCCGTTGGGGCGCCTCCTATTTGTACACGAGGACGACGAAGCGACGGGCGGAATATCCAAGGGGCATTAGTCAGACAAAAGGAAGTAATGCAGGGTTAAGACAGATTAACGGGCGACAAATTTTTTTAATCCCAGGACTCCGGGGCCAATAGTTCAGACCGCTAGGTCAACAAGTACAACTATTACAACTTTAAAAAGGCACGGAGCTTAAGCTAAATAGAACTAGTTATCACACATCTCCTTGATCTTCCTAATCTTAGCCCGTTGCGCATCTTCCTACGAGAGCAAGGATCGAATCATCTGCTCCTTCCTTTTATTATCTTCCTTGCACAGCTTCAATTGTTTCTCTGCATTTTTCCTCATGCACTTGTCAATACTCGTAGTTGTGAACTGCAGGACTTTGGCCTGGTGAAGATCCTTCCTTGCTTGAGTCAGTTCTTGCTCTGCTTTAGCCTTCAGGGCCAACGCCGCGTCCCTCTCCTTCTCGACTTTGCTAACCTTGTCTTCCACCTACCTAATATCTCGCTTATGCTTGGTCGTGTCAACTGGTTCCCATAGCTTCATCTCAACACTGTCAAGAAGTGAGCTGAATGCGGATTCTTTCAACTCAACAGTCATTTCCCATAGTTTGTCCAGCATTTTCTGCATCGATTTGGGCCACTCTGGATCTACCCATTTGACAACACCGCAACTTCCGCCTCGCATCATTGCACGATGTCCTTGACACCGTAGAAACCTCCTGCCTGCGTTTCGTCCTTCGAACGCTACAAATTTAGCAGGCACATATCCATGTTTACATACCAGAGGACTGTCTTCATCCGCTAAACCGTGATAGTCGGCGTCATACATCATCTGGTTGGCCTAACACATCATACGCGCATGAGTAAACGGAGTAGATCTGGCTGAAAAAATAGATAACTGGCCATGGATGATAGATATAGAGATGAGGCGACTCACATTGGAATCACCGTCCCTATCGTCATGACGTGTTTCCTCGCTGTCTCCCCTTGAACCCATGGCGAGAGGCGAGGGGGGTGGTTGCCGGAGAGGGGATTGGGATGGAGGCGCCGTCGACTTGCGGCTACGGTAGGATGGAAGTGAAGTGGGGAAAGTGGCTTCGAGGGGAAGGAAGAGAAGTATGGGGAGGAAGAGAAGTAATGGGGACGTGACACTAGGATATGGCCCATTCAACTCGTGAGTCGTGACACTCGCAAAAGGGGAGCCCCCGGTGTTGCCAGTTTGTCCAGAGCAAGCGTGGCCAATCATGTCGTAGAACAGACTACTCGCGGATCGATCTCACGAAAACCATCCCAATCATCCAAGCGCCCCGATCGAACGGTATGTCCCAATCGTCAAGCAGAACAACTGTGTTAGGGCATGCCTTCTAGAAGACTCAGTCTAAGTCTAAGGTTAGGGCTATCCTAAGGTTAATTAGGATCCATATGTGGTTTATGAAAAGAACACGCATCCAATGAAACTGGTGGATCCATATGTGGTTTGTGAGAAGAACACACATGCAATGACACTAGTGGATCCATGTGTGGTTTATGAGAGGAACACACATGCAATGACACTGGTGATATGTGTTTTGTGAAAAGAACAGACATGCAATGACACTAGGTGTGGTTCATGGGAAGAACACACATGCAATGACACTAGGTGTGGTCCATGGGAAGAACACACATGCAATGACACTGGTGGATCCATGTGTGGTTAATGAGAACAACACACATGCAATGACACTGGGTGTGGTTCATGATATGGTTTGTGAGAAGAACACACATGCAAAGACTCTAACTGTGGTTCATGAGAAGAACACACATGCAATGACACCGGTGTATCCTTATGTGGTTTGTGAGAAGAACACACATGCAATGACACTGGTGATATGTGGTCTATGAAAAGAACAGACATGTAATGACTCTAACTATGGTTAATGAAAAGAGCAGACAGGCAATGACACTAGTGGATCCATGTGTGGTTAATGAGAAAACACACATGCAATGACAATGGGTGTGGTTCATGATATGGTTTGTGAGAAGAACACACATCCAATTACTCTAGTTGTGGTTCATGAGAAGAACGCACATGCAATGACTCTAACTGTGGTTCATGGAAAGAGCAGACATGCAATGACACCGGTGGATCCATGTGTGATCTATGAGAGGAACACACATCCAATGACTCTAACTATGGTTCATGAAAAGAGCAGACATGCAATGACACACATGCATGTTTGTGAGAACGACACACATGCAATGACACTGGTGGATCCATGTGTGGTTAATGAGAAGAACACACATGCAATGACACTGGGTGTGGTTCATGATATGGTTTGTGAGAAGAACACACATGCAATGACTCTAGTTATGGTTCCTGAGAAGAACACACATGCAATGACTCTAACTGTGGTTCATGAAAAGAGGAGACATGCGATGACATCGGTGGATCCATGTGTGGTCTATGAGAGGAACACACATCCAATGACACCGGTGGATCCTTACGTGGTTTGTGAGAAGAACACACATGCAATGACACTGGTGATATGTGTTCTGTGAAAAGAACACACATGTAATGACACTGTTGGATCCATGTGTGGTTTGTGAGAAGGACAGACTTGCCATGACACTGGTGGATCCATGTGTGGTCTGTGAGAAGAACACACATGCAATGACACTAGTGATATGTGGTTTGTGAAAAGAACAGACATGCAATGACTCTAACTGCTATTAATGAAAAGAGGAGACATGCAATGACACTGGTGGATCCATGTGTGGTTAATGAGAAGAACACACATGCAATGACACTAGGTGTGATTAATGATATGGTTTGTGAGAAGAACACACATGCAAAGACTCTAGCTGTGGTTCATGAGAAGAACACACATGCAATGACTCTAACTGTGGTTCATGAAAAGAGCAGACATGCGATGACACCAGTGGATCCATGTGTGGTCTATGAGAGGAACACACATGCAATGACACTGGTGATATGTGGTCTGTGAAAAGAACACACATGCAATGACACTGGTGGATCCATATGTGGTTTGTGAGAAGGACACAAATGCAATTACACTGGTGGATCCATGTGTGGTTCATGGGAAGAACACACATGCAATGACACTGGTGATATGTGGTTTGTGAAAAGAGCAGACATGCAATGACTCTAATTATGGTTAATGAAAAGAGCAGACATGCAATGACACTAGTGGATCCATGTGTGGTTAATGAGAAGAACACACATGCAATGACACTGGTGATATGTGGTTTGTGAAAAGAACACACATGCAATGACACTAGGTGTGGTTCATGGGAAGAACACACATGCAATGACACTGGTGGATCCATGTGTGGTTAATGAGAAAAACACACATGCAATGACACTGGGTCTGGTTCATGATATGGTTTGTGAGAAGAAAACACATGCAATGACTCTAGCTGTGGTTCATGAGAAGAACACACATGCAATGACACCGATGTATCCTTATGTGGTTTGTGAAAAGAACAGACATGTAATGACTCTAACTGTGGTTAATGAAAAGAGCAGACATCCAATGACACTGGTGGATCCATGTGTGGTTAATGAGAAGAACACACATGCAATGACACTGGGTGTGGTTCATGATATGTTTAGTACACACATTCAATGACTCTAGTTGTGGTTCATGGGAAGAACACACATGCAATGACTCTAACTGCGGTTCATGAAAAGAGCAGACATGCGATGACACCGGTGGATCCATGTGTGATCTATGAGAGGAACACACATCCAATGCCACCGGTAGATCCTTACGTGGTTTGTGAGAAGAACACACATGCGATGACACTGGTGATATGTGTTCTGTGAAAAGAACACACATGCAATGACACTGTTGGATCCATATGTGGTTTGTGAGAAGGACAAACATTCCATGACACTGGTGGATCCATGTGTGGTTCATGAGAAGAACACACATGCAATGACACTCGTGATATGTGGTTTGTGAAAAGAACAGACATGCAATAACTCTAACTGTGGTTAATGAAAAAAGCAGACATGCAATGACACTGGTGGATCCATGTGTGGTTAATGAGAAGAACACACATGCAATGACACTGGGTGTGGTTCATGATATGGTTTGTGATAAGAACACACATGCAATGACTCTAGCTGTGGTTCATGAGAAGAACACACATGCAATGACACTGGTGTATCCTTATGTGGTTTGTGAGAAGAACACACATGCAAGGACTCTAGCTATGGTTCATGGAAAGAACACACATCCAATGACTCTAGCTGTGGTTCATGAGAAGAACACACATCCAATGACACTGGTGGATCCATGTGTGGTCTGTGAGAGGATGAGACATGCAATGAATCTAACTGTGGTTCATGAAAAGAGCAAACATGCAATGACACCGGTGGATCCATGTGTGGTCTGTGGGAGGAACACACATCCAATGACACTGCTGGATCCATATGTGGTTTATGAGAAGAACACACATGTAATGACACTGGTGGATCCATGTGTGGTCTGTGGGAATAACACACATGCAATGAATCTAGATGTGGTTCATGAAAAGAGCAGACATGCAATGACACCGGTGGATCCATGTGTGGTCTATGAGAGGAACACACATCCAATGACACCAGTGGATCCTTATGTGGTTTGTGAAATGAACAGACATGCAATGACTCTAACTGTGGTTAATGAAAAGAGCAGACATGCAATGACACTAGTGGATCCATGTGTGGTTAATGAGCACAACACACATGCAATGACACTAGGTGTGATTCATGATATGGTTTGTGAGAAGAACACACATGCAAGGACTCTAGTTGTGGTTCATGAGAAGAACACACATGCAATGACTCTAACTGTGGTTCATGAAAAGAGCAGACATGCGATGACACCAGTGGATCCATGTGTGGTCTATGAGAGGAACACACATGCAATGACACTGGTGATATGTGGTCTATGAAATGAACACACATGCAATGCACTGGTGGATCCATATGTGGTTTGTGAGAAGGACACACATGCAATGACACTGGTGGATCCATGTGTGGTCTGTGGGAAGAACACACATGCAATGACTCTAGATGTGGTTCATGAAAAGAGCAGACATGCGATGACACCGGTGGATCCATGTGTGGTCTATGATAGGAACACACATCCAATGACACCAGTGGATCCTTATGTGGTTTGTGAGAAGAACACACATGCAATGACACTTGTGATATGTGGTCTGTGAAAAGAACACACATCCAATGAGACTAGTGGATCCATGTGTGGTCTGTGAGAGGATCACACATGCAATGAATCTAACTATGGTTCATGAAAAGGGAAGATATGCAATGACACCGGTGGATCCATGTGTGGTCTGTGGGAGGAACACACATCCAATGACACTACTGGATCCATATGTGGTTTGTGAGAAGAACACACATGCAATGACACTTGTGGATCCATGTGTGGTCTGTGGGAAGAACACACATGCAATGACTCTAGATGTGGTTCATGAAAAAAGCGGACATGCAATGACACCGGTGGATCCATGGGTGGTCTATGAGAGGAACACACATCCAATGACACCGGTGGATCCTTACGTGGTTTGTGAGAAGAATAAACATGCAATGACACTGGTGATATGTGGTCTGTGAAAAGAACACACATGCAATGACACTGGTGGATCCATATGTGGTTTGTGAGAAGGACACACATGCAATGACACTGGTGGATCCATGTGTGGTTCATGGGAAGAACACACATGCAATGACACTGGTGATATGTGGTTTGTGAAAAGAACAGACATGCAATGACTCTAACTGTGGTTCATGAAAAGTGTAGACATGCAATAACAATGGTGGATCCATGTGTGGTTAATGAGAAGAACACACATGCAATGACACTGGGTGTGGTTCATGATATGGTTTGTGAGAAGAACACACATGCAATGACTCTAGTTGCGGTTCATGAGAAGAACACACATGTAATGAGTATGGTGTATCCTTATGTGGTTTGTGAGAAGAACACACATGCAAGGACTCTAGCTGTGGTTCATGGAAAGAACACACATCCAATGACTCTAGCTGTGGTTCATGAGAAGAACACACATCCAATGACACTGGTGGATCCATGTGTGGTCTGTGAGAGGACCAGACATGCAATGAATCTAACTGTGGTTCATGAAAAGAGCAGACATGCAATGACAACGGTGGATCCATGTGTGGTGTGTGGGAGGAACACACATCCAATGACACTGCTGGATCCATATGTGGTTTGTGAGAAGAACACACATGCAATGACACTGGTGGATCCATGTGTGGTCTGTGGGAAGAACACACATGCAATGAATCTAGATGTGGTTCATGAAAAGAGCAGACATGCAATGACACCGGTGGATCCATCTGTGGTCTATGAGAGGAACACACATCCAATGACACCAGTGGATCCTTATGTGGTTTGTGAGAAGAACACACATCCAATGACACTGGTGATATATGGTCTGTGAAAAGAACATACATGCAATGACACTGGTGGATCCATATGTGGTTTGTGAGAAGGACACACATGCAATGATACTGGTGGATCCATGTGTGGTCTGTGGGAAGAACACACATGCAATGACACTGGTGATATGTAGTTTATGAAAAGAAAAGACATGCAATGACTCTAATTGTGGTTAATGAAAAGAGAAGACATGCAATGCCACTGGTGGATCCATGTGTGGTTAATGAGAAGAACACACATGCAATGAACTGGGTGTGGTTCATGATATGGTTTGTGAGAAGACCACACATGCAATGACTCTAGTTGTGGTTCATGGGAAGAACACACATGCAATGACTCTAACTGTGGTTCATGAAAAGAGCAGACATGCGATGACACCGGTGGATCCATGTGTGGTCTATGAGAGGAACACACATCCAATGCCACCGGTAGATCCTTACGTGGTTTGTGAGAAGAACACACATGCAATGACACTGGTGATATGTGTTCTATGAAAAGAACACACATGCAATGACACTGTTGGATCCATATGTGGTTTGTGAGAAGGACAGACATGCCATGACACTGGTGGATCCATGTGTGGTTCATGAGAAGAACACACATGCAATGACACTGGTGATATGTGGTTTGTGAAAAGAACAGACATGCAATAACTCTAACTGTGGTTAATGAAAAGAGCAGACATGCAATGACACTGGTGGATCCATGTGTGGTTAATGAGAAGAACACACATGCAATGACACTGGGTATGGTTCATGATATGGTTTGTGAGAAGAACACACATGCAATGACTCTAGCTGTGGTTCATGAGAAGAACACACATGCAATGACACTGGTGTATCCTTATGTGGTTTGTGAGAAGAACACACATGCAAGGACTCTAGCTGTCGTTCATGGAAAGAACACACATCCAATGACTCTAGGTGTGGTTCATGACAAGAACACACATCCAATGACACTGGTGGATCCATGTGTGGTCTGTGAGAGGATCACATGCAATGACTCTAACTGTGGTTCATGAAAACAGCAGACATGCAATGACACCGGTGGATCCATGTGTGGTTTGTGAAAAGAACACACATGCAATGACACTGGTGGATCCATATGTGGTTTGTGAGAAGAACACACATGCAATGACACAGGTGGATCCATGTGTGGTCCATCAGAAGAACACACATGCAATGACTCTAGATGTGGTTCGTGAAAAGAGCAGACATGCAATGACACCGATGGATCCATGGGTGGTCTATGAGAGGAACACACCCAATGACACCGGTGGATCCTTATGTGGTTTGTGAGAACAACAAACATGCAATGACACTGGTGATATGTGGTCTGTGAAAAGAACACACATGCAATGACACTGGTGGATCCATATGTGGTTTGTGAGAAGGACACACATGCAATGACACTAGTGGATCCATGTGTGGTTCATGGGAAGAACACACATGCAATGACACTGGTGATATGTGGTTTGTGAAAAGAACAGACATGCAATGACTCTAACTGTGGTTCATGAAAAGAGCAGACATGCAATAACACTGGTGGATCCATGTGTGGTTAATGAGAAGAACACACATGCAATGACACTAGGTGTGGTTCATGATATGGTTTGTCAGAAGAACACACATGCAATGACTCTAGCTGTGGTTCATGAGAAGAACACAATTGCAATGACACTGGTGTATCCTTATGTGGTTTGTGAGAAGAACACACATGCAAGGACTCTAGCTGTGGTTCATGGAAAGAACACACATCCAATGACTCTAGCTGTGGTTCATGAGAAGAACACACATCCAATGACACTGGTGGATCCATGTGTGGTCTGTGAGAGGATCAGACATGCAATGAATCTAACTGTGGTTCATGAAAAGAGCAGACATGCAATGACACCGGTGGATCCATGTGTGGTCTGTGGGAGGAACACACATCCAATGACACTGCTGGATCCATATGTGGTTTGTGAGAAGAACACACATGCAATGACACTGGTGGATCCATGTGTGGTCTGTGGGAAGAACACACATGCAATGAATGTAGATGTGGTTCATGAAAAGAGCAGACATGCAATGACACCGGTGGATCCATGTGTGGTCTATGAGAGGAACACACATCCAATGACACCAGTGGATCCTTATCTGGTTTGTGAGAAGAACACACATCCAATGACACTGGTGATATGTGGTCTGTGAAAAGAACACACATGCAATGACACTGGTGGATCTATATGTGGTTTGTGAGAAGGACACACATGCAAGGACTCTAGCTGTGGTTCATGAAAAGAACACACATCCAATGACTCTAGCTGTGGTTCATGAGAAGAACACACATCCAATGACACTGGTGGATCCATGTGTGGTCTGTGAGAGGATCAGACATGCAATGAGTCTAACTGTGGTTCATGAAAAGAGCAGACATGCAATAACACCGGTGGATCCATGTGTGGTCTGTGGGAGGAACACACATCCAATGACACTGCTGGATCCATATGTGGTTTGTGAGAAGAACACACATGCAATGACATTGGTGGATCCATGTGTGGTCTGTGGGAAGAACACACATGCAATGAATCTAGATGTGGTTCATGAAAAGAGCAGACTTGCAATGACACCGCTGGATCCATGTGTGGTCTATGAGAGGAACACACATCCAATGACACCAGTGGATCCCTATGTGGTTTGTGAGAAGAACACACAGGCAATGACACTGGTGATATGTGGTCTGTGAAAAGAACACACATGTAATGACACTGGTGGATCCATATGTGGTTTGTGAGAAGGACACACATGCAATGACACTGGTGGATCCATCTGTGGTCTGTGGGAAGAACACACATGCAATGGCACTGGTGATATGTGGTTTGTGAAAATAATAGACATGCAATGACTCTAACTATGGTTAATGAAAAGAGTAGACATGCAATGACACTGGTGGATCCATGTGTGGTTAATGAGAAGAACACACATGCAATGACACTGGGTGTGGTTCATGATATGCGTTGTGAGAAGAACACACATGCAATGACTCTAACTGTGGTTCATGGGAAGAACATACATGTAATGACTCTAACTGTGGTTCATGAAAAGATCAGACATGCGATGACACCGGTGGATCCCTATGTGGTCTATGAGAGGAACACACATCCAATGACACCAGTGGATCCTTACGTGGTTTGTGATAAGAACACACATGCAATGACACTAGTGGATCCATATGTGGTTTGTGAGAAGGACACACATGCATTGACACTGGTGGATCCATGTGTGGTTCATTGGAAGAACACACATCCAATGACACTGGTGATATGTGGTTTGTGAAAAGAACAGACATGCAATGACTCTAACTGTGGTTAATGAAAAGAGCAGACATGCAATGACACTGGTGGATCCATGTGTGGTTAATGAGAAGAACACACATACAATGCCACGCTGGGTGTGGTTCATAATATGGTTTGTGAGAAGAACACACATGCAATGACTCTAGCTGTGGTTTATGAGAAGAACACACATGCAATGACACTGGTGTATCCTTATGTGGTTTGTGAGAAGAACACACATGCAAGGACTCTAGCTGTCGTTCATGGAAAGAACACACATCCAATGACTCTAGCTGTGGTTCATGAGAAGAACACACATCCAATGACACTTGTGGATCCATGTGTGGTCTGTGAGAGGATCAGACATGCAATGAATCTAACTGTGGTTCATGAAAAGAGCAGACATGCAATGACACCGGTGGATCCATGTGTGGTCTGTGGGAGGAACACACATCCAATGACACTACTGGATCCATATGTGGTTTGTGAGAAGAACACACATGCAATGACACTGGTGGATCCATGTGTGGTCTATGGGAAGAATACACATGCAATGAATCTAGATGTGGTTCATGAAAAGAGCAGACATGCAATGACACCGGTGGATCCATGTGTGGTCTATGAGAGGAACACACATCCAATGACACCAGTGGATCCTTATCTGGTTTGTGAAAAGAACACACATCCAATGACACTGGTGATATGTGGTCTGTGAAAAGAACACACATGCAATGACACTGGTGGATCCATATGTGGTTTGTGAGAAGGACACACATGCAATGACACTGGTGGATCCATGTGTGGTCTGTGGGAAGAACACACATGCAATGACACTGGTGATATGTGGTTTGTGAAAAGAAAAGACATGCAATGACTCTAATTGTGGTTAATGAAAAGAGCAGACATGCAATGACACTGGTGGATCCATGTGTGGTTCATGGGAATAACACACATGCAATGACACTGGTGATATGTGGTTTGTGAAAAGAACAGACATGCAATGACTCTAACTGTGGTTCATGAAAAGAGTAGACATGCAATAACACTAGTGGATCCATGTGTGGTTAATGAGAAGAACACACATGCAATGACACTGAGTGTGGTTCATGATATGGTTTGTGCGAAGAACACACATGCAATGACTCTAGCTGTGGTTCATGAGAAGAACACACATGCAACGAGTATGGTGTATCCTTATGTGGTTTGTGAGACGAACACACATGCAAGGACTCTAGCTGTGGTTCATGGAAAGAACACACATCCAATGACTCTAGCTGTGGTTCATGAGAAGAACACACATCCAATGACACTGGTGGATCCATGTGTGGTCTGTGAGAGGATCAGACATGCAATGAATCTAACTGTGGTTCATGAAAAGAGCAGACATGCAATGACACCGGTGGATCCATATGTGGTCTGTGGGAGGAACACACATCCAATGACACTACTGGATCCATATGTGGTTTGTGAGAAGAACACACATGCAATGACAATGGTGGATCCATGTGTGGTCTGTGGGAAGAACACACATGCAATGACTCTAGATGTGGTTCATGAAAAGAGCAGACTTGCAATGATACCGCTGGATCCATGTGTGGTCTATGAGAGGAACACACATCCAATGACACCAGTGGATCCCTATGTGGTTTGTGAGAAGAACACACAGGCAATGACACTGGTGATATGTGTTCTGTGAAAAGAACACACATGTAATGACACTGGTGGATCCATATGTGGTTTGTGAGAAGGACACACATTCATTGACACTGGTGGATCCATGTGTGGTTCATTGGAAGAACACACATGCAATGACACTAGTGATATGTGGTTTGTCAAAAGAACATACATGCAATGACTCTAACCGTGGTTAATGAAAAGAGCAGACATGCAATGACATTGGTGGAAGAATGTGTGGTTAATGAGAAGAACACACATGCAATGACACTGGGTGTGGTTCATGATATTGTTTGTGATAAGAACACACATGCAATGACTCTAGCTGTGGTTCATGAGAAGAACACACATGCAAGGACTCTAGTTGTGTTTCATGGAAAGAACACACATCCAATGACTCTAGCTGTGGTTCATGAGAAGAACACACATCCAATGACTCTAGATGTGGTTCATGAGAAGAACACACATCCAATGACACTGGTGGATCCATGTGTGATCTGTGAGAGGATCACACATGCAATGACTCTAACTGTGGTTCATTAAAAAGAGCAGACATGCAATGACACCGGTGGATCCATGTGTGGTCTATGGGAAGAACACACATGCTTTGACTCTAGATGTGGTTCATGAAAAGAGCAGACATGCGATGACACGGGTGGATCCATGTGTGGTCTATGAGAGGAACACACATGCATTGACTCTAGATGTGGTTCATGAAAAGAGCAGACATGCGATGACACCGGTGGATCCATGTGTGGTCTATGAGAGGAACACACATCCAATGACACCGGTGGAGCCTTACGTGGTTTGTGAGAAGAACACACATGCAATGACATTGGTGATATGTGGTCTGTGAGAAGAACACACATACAATGACACTGATGGATCCATATGTGGTTTGTGAGAAGGACACACATGCAATGACACTGGTGGATCCATGTGTGGTTCATGGGAAGAACACACATGCAATGACACTGGCGATATGTGGTTTGTGAAAAGAACAGACATGCAATGACTCTAACTGTGGTTAATGAAAAGAGCGGACATGCAATGACACTGGTGGATCCATGTGTGGTTAATGAGAAGAACACACATGCAATGACACTGGGTGTGGTTCATTATATGGTTTGTGAGAAGAACACACATGTAATGACTCTAGTTGTGGTTCATGAGAAGAACACACATGCAATGACACTGGTGTATCCTTACGTGATCTGTGGGAAGAACACACATGCAAGGACTCTAGCTGTGGTTCATGGAAAGAACACACATCCAATGACTCTAGCTGTGGTTCATGAGAAGAACACACATCCAATGACACTGGTGGATCCATGTGTGGTCTGTGAGAGGATCACACATGCAATGACTCTAACTGTGGTTCATGAAAAGAGTAGACACGCAATGACACCGGTGGATCCATTTGTGTTCTGTGGGAGGAACACACATCCAATGACACTGCTGAATCCATATGTGGTTTGTGAGAAGAACACACATGCAATGACACTGGTGGATCCATGTGTGGTCTGTGGGAAGAACACACATGCAATGACTCTAGATGTGGTTCATGAAAAGAGCAGACATGCAATGACACCAGTGTATATGAGAGGAACACACATCCAATGACACCGGTGGATCCTTATGTGGTTTGTAAGAAGAACACACATGCAATGACACTGGTGATATGTGTTCTATGAAAAGAACACACATGTAATGACACTCATGGATCCATATGTGGTTTGTGAGAAGGACACACATGCAATGACACTGGTGGATCCATGTGTGGTCTGTGGGAAGCACACACATGCAATGACACTGGTGATATGTGGTTTGTGAAAATAAAAGACATGCAATGACTCTAACTATGGTTAATGAAAAGAGCAGACATGCAATGACACTGGTGGATCCATGTGTGGTTAATGAGAAGAACACACATGCAATGACACTGGGTGTGGTTCATGATATGGTTTGTGAGAAGAACACACATGCAATGACTCTAGCTGTGGTTCATGGGAAGAACACACATGCAATGATTCTAACTGTGGTTCATGAAAAGAGCACACATGCGATGACACTGGTGGATCCATGTGTGGTCTATGAGAGGAACACACATCCAATAACACTGGTGGATCCTTACGTGGTTTGTGAAAAGAACACACATGCAATGACACTGGTGATATGTGGTCTGTGAAAAGAATACACATGCAATGACACTCGTGGATCCATATGTGGTTTGTGAGGACACACATGCAATGACACTGGTGGATCCATGTGTGGTTCCTGGGAAGAACACACATGCAATGATACTGGTGATATGTGGTTTGTGAAAAGAACATACATGCAATGACTCTAACTATGGTTAATGAAAAGAGAAGACATGCAATGACACTGGTGGATCCATGTGTGGTTAATGAGAAGAACACACATGCAATGACACTCGGTGTGGTTCATGATATTGTTTTTGATAAGAACACACATGCAATGACTCTAGTTGTGGTTCATGAGAAGAACACACATGCAATGACACTGGTGTATCCTTATGTGGTTCATGAAAAGAGAAGACATGCAAGGACTCTAGTTGTGGTTCATGGAAAGAACACACATCCAATGACTCTAGCTGTGGTTCATGAGAAGAATTCACATCCAATGACACTGGTGGATCCATGTGTGGTCTGTGAGAGGATCACACATGCAATGACTCTAACTATAGTTCATGAAAAGAGCAGACATGCGATGACACCGGTGGATCCATGTGTGGTCTGTGGGAGGAACACACATCCAATGACACTGCTGGATCCATATGTGGTTTGTGAGAAGAACACACATGCAATGACACTGGTGGATCCATGTGTGGTCTGTGGGAAGAACACACATGCAATGACTTTAGATGTGGTTCATGAAAAGAGCAGACATGCAATGACACCGCTGGATCCATGTGTGGTCTATGAGAGGAACACACATCCAATGACACCGGTGGATCCTTATGTGGTTTGTGAGAAGAACACACATGCAATGACACTGGTGATATGTAGTCTGTGAAAAGAACACACATGAGATGACACTGGTGGATCCATATGTGGTTTGTGAGAAGGACACACATGCAATGACCCTGGTGGATCCATGTGCGATTCATGGGAAGAACACACATGCAATGACACTGATGATATGTGGTTTGTGAAAAGAATAGACATGCAATGACTCTAACTGTGGTTAATGAAAAGAGCAGACATGCAATGACACTGGTGGATCCATGTGTGGTTAATGAGAAGAACACACATGCAATGAACTCTAGTGGGTCCATGTGGTTTATGAGAAGAACACACATCCAGTGAACTCTAGTGGATCTATCTTGGCATAATTTGATCTATGCCACGATGTATTTAATTGTACAAGACACTCACTTTCCATTTTTATACTACTCAGTTTTGCCCTTGGTTTTATGTGGTACTACTTAGTTTTGCCCCCCTCTCTCTATCTTTCATGTGCACCAACCGTTGATTCTGTGCGATCCAATGATGATCGTTGCACACGTCGTGCCCTTCACACTACAGTGTGAGACCGCACATGCGTCTCCCTCAGCGAGACTTCTACAAGAAGGAACACGATGCCATCCATGGAAAAAGTCGCCAAGCGGTCATGTCATGTTTAATCAAGTCTGAAAAGCCTACTACTACTACTACTACGCCACAACGCATGCATCATCGAGTGCACGGTCGTCGATGGACAGCTGCAATTTATTGCCACTTTATTTTAATAAGACATATCCCATTTTTTATGCAGCGGCTCCCAATCGCCAATTTTAGGGCCGTGTCAAACTTCGTACATAGAAATTGTGTATGCACCCTTTGCATGCGTCTCAATACAGAACTGCCATGCATGGCCCGGGGAAAAACGTGGTTTATCGTGCGCGTGTCGCGGTGCACGGTGCAGTAGACTGCGCGACGCGTTGCACGGTGGTGCAACGAAACGTGCCTTGCTTCCATCCACCTTAACTATAGAGCCCCTCTCCGCACACCCACTCCCACTCCCGCTCACTGTCCCCACGCAACCCTCCCCATTGTCCCACCAGCATCCGCAAACTCTCGAGAATACCCCGTCCGTGCGGTGATGGCCAAGGAGGATAAGGTGGCCATCTTCGCCTCCGTGGCCACCGGCGAGGAGGCCCCTGCCTCCTCGCCGGTCCCTCTCGACGCGTTGAAAGCAGCCGCCGTCCTTGTCCAGGCCCTAGTCGAGGCATCGATGGCAGCCCCCGTTCCCGTCCAGGCCCCCGTCCCCGCTACCGACGGAGCCGCCGAAGAGGAGCCCCCCGCCGGTCACAAGCAGATCAAGCACTTCTTGGGCACCTACGATCCAGATTAGTACATCGCTCCGCTGAACCCCTACGACACCAGCATCGACGACCCATGGTCGGAGGTAACTAGGGTTTGCTCCCTCCCCTGGTTCTTCTACCGTTCCCATCGTTGGATGCTAGATCTTGGTTTATTAGGATTCGCTTGTTTGCATTTCGATTGCTCGATCTTCTTACATCATATACTCCCCTATTTCCTTTTCTTCCAATAGGTTTCCGGTAGCAACGTCTGCAGCGATGACGAGTCCATACACACCAAGACTCATCAGGTGCTGAGGAGGCTGCAGGCTGGCCAGTACGACGCCTTCTTCAGGGGCGGCCCCTGGCGCTGCCCCTTCCGCAAGGGGATCAACTTCTGCTATGTGACTCTCGCCGGTGGCACCGACTTCATCTCCTTAATAAAGCATGTAGAGGCCGCGGGCTCCGGCATCAACAAAGGCGGCGAGCGCGAGACCGTGAAAATCAATGCCTACATCACTGAACACTGGGCTCTCGGCATTCACCTCCGAAACCTCCAACGATTGGCCATCAAAGAGGGTCGCATTCCTCCAATCAGGCCCAAGCCCCCCAGGATCAAGGGACCGGGCAACAAGAAGTGGCGGAGGCGCCGGAGGGAGGCGGAGGCGCTGGCAAATGAACGGGTCGGATGTCTCCCTGAATGTACCTGCTGCTACGGCGGCTGCTACTGCTAAGCAACTTCTTTTGATTTTCTATATTTTGCTTGCATCCTATTTCTAGATGAGTGCATCGAACCTCGTTAAGTAACCTACTTTCTATCGCTATATCCTATTTAGCTGCACACAGCTATATCTACATTTGTTTTGTTTTCTAAATGAATGTATTCTTCCTAGTGTGATTTGCTGCTCTAGATTTGCTACCTGATCGGAGGCAAAAAGAGGTCCAAAAGGGAACGAATTATCAAAGAGAGAATCTTCTCTAGATTTGCTACCAATTTGGGCAAAATGAAACATATCTGTTTAGCGAGAGAGGAAAAGGGTACTCTTTCAAACTGCCAGTTAACGAGCTACCATCTTGACGAGGCCCCATCTTGACGTCTCCCTCTACAAGAAGGAACACGATGCCGTCCATGGAAAAAGTCGTCGAGCGGTCATGTCACATTTAATCAAGTCTGAAAAGCCTACTACTGCTACTACTACGCCACAACACATGCGTCATCGAGTGCACGGTCGTTGATGGACAGCTGCAATTTATTGCCACTTGATTTTCATAAGACACATCCCATTTTTTATGCAGCGGCTCTCAATCTCACTTCCAACTGGGGCCCACCGTAAGAAGCTTGCACGCGCTAGCCGGAGGCCGAATAGCTGAGCTCGACGAGACCTAATGTCTCTGGCTTCATCGAGTCACTCGCAGCCATCAACACATCCCTTTACCCGATCTATCACAACCCCACAAATCTCGCCGTATAGCCACCTACCTTCCCCTCTACATTTCCTTTTAACTATCGCCAATTTTAGGGCCGTGTCAAACTTCATACATAGAAATTGTGTGTGCGCCCTTTGCATGCGGCTCAATACAGAACTGCCATGCATGGTCCAGGAAAAAAACGTGACGTACCGTGCGCGTGTCGTGGTGCACGGTGCAGTAGACTGCACGGCGCATTGCACGTTGGTGCAACGAAATGTGCATTGCTTCCATCCACCTTAACTATAGAGCCCCTCTCCGCACACCCACTCTCACTCTCGCTCACTGTCCTCACGCAACCCTCTCCATTGTCCCACCAGCACCCGCAAACTCCCGAGAATACCCCGTCCGTTCCGGCGATGGCCGAGGAGGATAAGGTGGCCATCGTCGCCTCCGTGGCCGCCGGCAAGGAGGCCCCCGTCTCCTCACCGGCCCCCCTCGACGCATTGAAAGCAGCCGCCGTCCCTGTCCAGGCCCTAGTCGAGGCATCGATGGCAGTCGCCGTTCCCGTCCAGGCCCCTGTCCCCGCTACTGACGGAGCCGTCGAAGAGGAGCCCCCTGCCGGTCACAAGCAGATCAAGCACTTCTTGGGCACCTACAATCCAGATAAGTACATCGCTCCGCTGAACCCCTACGACACCGGCATCGACGACCCATGGTCGGAGGTAACTAGGGTTTGCTTCCCTCCCCTGGTTCTTCTACCGTTCCCATCGTTGGATGCTAGATATTGGTATATTAGGATTCGCTTGTTCGCATTTCGGTTGCTCGATCTTCTTACATCATCTACTCCCCCATTTTCCTTTTCTTCCAATAGGTTTCCGGCAGCGACGTCTGCAGCGATGACGAGTCCATTCACACCAAGGATCGTCAGGTGCTGAGGAGGTTGCGGGCCGGCCAGTACGACGCCTTCCTCAGGCGCGGCGACTATAGCTTCCCCTTCCGCAAGGGGATCACCTACTGCTTGACGAGTCACGCTGGTGGCACCGACTTGAACACCTAACTAAAGCATGTAGAGGCCACGGGCTCCGGCATCCACAAAGGCGGCAAGCGCGAGACCGTGAACATCAATGCCTACATCGTTGAACACCGGGCTCTCGGCATTCACCTCCGAAACCTCCAGCGGGTGGTCATCAAAGAGGGTCGCATGCCTCCAATCAGGCCCAAGGCCCCCAAGATCAAGGGACTAGGCAGCAAGAAGTGGAGGAAGCGCCGGAGGGAGGATGCGGAGGCGCGGGCGCTTGCAGGATGTGCCTGCAGCTGCGGCGGTTGCTGCTGCTGCTAAGCAGCTTCTTTCTAGCTATATCCTATTTCTGGCTGAATGCATCGAACCTCGTTAAGCAATCTACTTTCTATCGCTATATCCTCGTTAGTTGCGCACAGCTATATCTACATTTGTTTTGTTTTCTGAATTAATGTATTCTCCCTGGTGTGATTTGCTGCTCTAGATTTGCTACCTGATCGGAGGCAAAAAGAGGTCCAAAAGGGAACGAATTATCGAAGTGAGAATCTTCGCTAGATTTGCTACCAATTTGGGCAAAATGAAACATATCTGTTTAGCGAGAGAGGAAAAGAGCACTCTTTCAAACTGCCAGTTAACAAGCTACCATCTTGACAAGCTACAAGACACGTACATAAACATAACACAACGAGGGTTTAATTTATTTTACTAGTATCACTTGAGGTGATAGACATCTTGAAAAGCTAACCGAGTTCCACAAAACAGAAACATAACACTGACAAGTAAAATTTAATTCACTTCTCATCAGACCACTTGAGACGCTTGCCATCGTTCCTAGGCAACAAACTGCGACCATTCCAGGTACTCCACAGCTCGTGAAATGCTTCGTCCCACCTAGGATCTGACTTGGCTTCCCTATCTTCAGCGTCCTGTGGCACAATTAGCGGTGCATCATAGGCCTGATTGTTGCCCCTAGAAGATGTTGTCTCTCTGTTTGATGCTTCAGCTGCAGCCTCTCTGTCAGCTGCTTCAGCTTCAGCTGCAAGCTCTCTTTTAGCTGCTTCTGCAGCCTCTCTGTCAGCTGCTTCAGATGCAACCATTTTCTTTGCATATGCAGCTTCAAACTCAGCTATTCTGCATTTTCTACAAAGGGCTCCCCTAAGCTCGTCTTCCCTCTTCCAAATAGGGCAAAACACGAGGTAACATAGAAAAAATGGATCTTCTTGTATAGCTGGTAGGTTATGTAAGCATCTATGGCTGCATACTTTAGGTTTATATCAGACAACGGCCACTCGTCCCACAAATCGTGCCTATTCGTAGGGAAATCTTGCTTCATTTTGTCGTACGACTCATCGAGGATTCTAGTTGCGAGTGATACCATTCCATCCTTCCTCGAGCCCCCTAGGATCTTGACAAGACTCTGAATATCGATCCAGTTGTGCGCAGGAATTATAATTTCCTCTTGATAAAATTTCAAAAAATCAGTTGTTGCGTCGATAGTGTAGAAAACAATTCCCTTTTCTACAAGGAACTGGCGCAGCGCCGGACATTTCATGTCAGTCCTGAAAGTATGTAGTTTGTCATCACCAAAATTTGTAACTACAAATATTTTGTCAATGCAAGATCATCATCTCAATATAATTTTTAAAAGTTTAGTAAATGCAAGATCAAGACTCTCAACATTGTATTGTCATAATTTATTCGGTTTTGCTATTTCTCAGTCGACTGAACCAGTTGCACATTTCTTTTAACTACGGTTGCACTTTTCTTAGGTGATTGAGACTAAAGAAAATCTCAGTCGATTGAGACATAGGCAAACCCTAATTTATTTGGTCCTAAATAAAATCCAGTAGTTGCAAGATGAGCAAGTGGATAAAGAACAAGAGGAGAAAACCCTAAAAGAGGTTAACTACAGAGAGCAGATCTACAAACCAGGAGAGGTGGTAGACAAGGACGTGTTTCCGCATGGCCAGTTGAACGACGGCGACTTCACTCCCTTCATATGGGTGCTCCGGGGTGTACTCGAGGTCCAATCCCACAAACTTGTCCTCGTCTATCCCAAGCCAACCCTCATACATCCTCAGGACACACACCACTGTCTCCTCCTCGTTGGTGTAGACAACGTCTATCTTCTTATTGTCATGGGTAGTGAAGCTTGTCTCTAGAGTGTGTAGATCTTCCATGGCGGCAAGGAGAAGACGGGAAGAAGATAGATGACAGGAAGAAGAAGAGTGGTTTCTGCGAGGCAGGGGAACGGTGGAACCGTCAATGCGCTTTTAAGGTAGTTGATGTCTACGCACTTCTATTCTTGTAGACAGTTGTTGGGCCTCCAAGTGCAGAGGTTTGTAGAACAGCAGCAAGTTTTCCCTTAAGTGGATCACCCAAGGTTTATCGAACTTAGGGAGGAAGTGGTCAAAGGTGTCCCCTCTCAAGTAACCCTGCAATCAAGATACAAGAAGTCTCTTGTGTCCCCAACACACCCAATACACTTGTCAGGTGTATAGGTGCACTAGTTCGGCGAAGAGATAGTGAAATACAAGTGGTATAGATAATTATAAGTGGTAACGGTGATAGAGAATAACTTGATGGCGTGGAAAAGACTAAAGTAAAACTGAAATAAAGATAGAAGCAAGCAAACATGTAATAGATCTAATAGCAAACGGTGTTTCAGTGCTTAGAAACAAGGCCTAGGGATCATACTTTCACTAGTGAACACTCTCATATAAATATATTATCTTCATGATACTACGCTGAACTACTCTCTAGTTGGACACTCTAATCGTTGGTAGGGCTATAACAGCACACCTCAAAGTAAGCCTTTCCCATCTAGAAAACCCCACACTTTCACCTTGAGCACTAGATGAGTCCAACAAACACCACAATTTCATAAAGACATCCAACTCCAAATATAACTCATAACAAGTATTTGTAATCTCTAGCCTAAGTACCACCATGGTGTGCACGCTGTCACTTTCACACACATGGGGAGAGCAGAGATCTATTAAAGCACTTGAGTAGCAAGGTAGATCTATAGATTACAAGCTCATGATCTCAATAAGATCATGCATAGAGAGAGATGAACACATAGCTACCGGTAGAACCCTTAGCCTCGAGAGAGAACTACTCCCTCCTCATCATAGGAATCAGCAATGGTCATGGATATGGTGGTGGAGATCGATGGAGATGGCTCCGGGGGCACTTCCCTGTCCTGGCAGGGTGCCAGAACAGAGACTTTCTGTCCCCCAAATCTCCCCTTCGGTGGCGGCGGTGCAGCGGAACTTTTCGTGGATTTTTGATTGACGATGTAAAGTTTTGGTATCGAGAGGCTCTTATAGGCGAAGGAGGCAAGGTCGGTGGCCGGCCAGGGGGCCCACACCACCTGGTGGCGCGGCCAGGGCTAGCCCGCGCCACCATATGGTGTGGCCAGGCCCTGGCCCTCCTTCGTCTCTGCTTCTGGCTCCGTGAGTCTTCCGGTAAAATAGGAACTTTGGCTTTTGTCCCGTCCAATTCCGAGAATATTGATTTTTTGACTTTCCTGGAACCAAAAACAGCAGAAAATAGGCAATTGGCACTGTGGCTCTTGTTAATAGGTTAGTCAAAGAAATCATATGAAAAGTACTCTAAAGTTGGAACAAAGCACAAGAAAGTGGATAAAACCAAGCATGGAACATCAAAAATTATAGATACATTTGCCATATATCAGTAGTGGTTAACGATTGGGACAGAATTGCAAGGAGAGACGTGTGGCGGTGGCTGTTCCAGCTTCTGAGTAAACAAAAAATAATTATAACGCCGATACATGTGCCCTGTTTTGTCACGTCCACTGTGCCAACGCTGCAAGCCTACGTGACAGCCACCCCGCCTAAGCGACGGGAGCGACATAACGGCGAGAACTGACAGGGGGGGGCAACTTGACGGCCGTTAGCCTAATTTTTTGTATTGAAACGTAAAATTGAATTCATGCCAAAAAAGACCCTCTGAGTATTTGGTACACCAACTGTAGTCATCCCGGCTGATTTCAGGGAACTTGGGTACCGCGTTGCCTGTACACCCCAAGTTTCGGGCCGCAAAATGATATTCTCAATTTATGGGCCCACGCAAGGCATCGTTGTTTATAGAAAAGCCCATGTGCTGAAGCTAAAATCTTGTGAATTTGACATGATATGCGAACAACATATGTCCATGTGCTCATCCAACGTACTTCGCAATGCTCAAGTTGAATCATCACATATCAAATTTGGTTAGATTTCAGCTAACTTGAAACTAACGATGAAATATTCAGTAAAATGCACACATGTGTAGTTTTAGTTAACTTGAGCATTTGCAGAGGACAGTGTTCAGCCAAGCTAAAACGACATCAATCTACGCAAAAATTCTACATGAACTTTCATAAGCAATAGAAGTCGTGGAAGGACACCACTTCCAGGCCGGTACTATTTTACTGTCTCAATCGCAAAAAGGCACGATCATGACAGCTAAACATGTACGAATTTGGTCAACTACACTCAAATTTGTTTGAAATTAACTGATTTGCACCAGGGATGCATGCTTTGGGATTGATTTTGTCCACTCTGCAAGATATGGGACTAATTTGTAACCCAAGTGTGAGAAGTGGGACTAAAACTATGTTTACCACGATCTTTAGCAAGAAACAAGTTATACAAATCCTCTAACTTATACTATAAAGAAAAGCTAGAGAAGTCGTAGGACACTAACTTTCCTTCTTCCAAACAATACAATATTAAGGCCTAAATATCGTAAAATTAATTTATACTACCTCCACCCTAGAGCTTATTAATTAAGGCTTATATTTTTGTACATGTGTCTTGCCATGCGTGCATGTGTGACCATGTGTACATGTATTTGTACGTGTCTGTGTACGCGTGTGTGGTGTGCGGCCATGTACATGTATACGTGTAGCTATTTGCGCGTGTGTGTGACATGTGAGTGGTCAAGTATCTACAGGAGTGTACATATACATTTCCATTTACATGACATGTTTTAGTATGAGTATATATATGAGAGCGAGCTGTGCTACAAACATATAATTCCTCTGACCTATATTTGTTGGTTTAGATTCATCTAGATACGGATGTATCTAGTCAATTTTTAGTGCTAGATACATCCGTATATATCTAGAGTATGTGTTATTGTGTTGTATGTATGACATACTCGCCCCACCCGTTAGCACACACACACAAAAACATTACGATTGGTATATCTTATTTTATCTTACCATCTTATCTTACCATCTTATCTTATCTTATCACTATATAGTGTACGAATAACTTTAAATATTGACCGTTGGATCAAGACTCGCGAATCCCAACATTTCCAGCTGTTGGATCCTCTTTTTCATTCTAGCATCTAGAAGATTCTATTGATAGTCTTTAGCATAATGAATGCTATGCACAAACCTCAAAACACACTTCTCCATCATACTAGAATCTTCTCCCTCGTAGCTAATAATCGTTGACTTCTGCATGATCTTATCTTATCTTACCACTATATAATGTACGAATAACTTTCAATGTTGACCGTTGGATCAAGATTCATGAATCCAGCATTTCTAGCCGTTGGATCTTCTTTTCCATTCTAGCATCTAGAAGATTCTATTGATATATAGTCTTTGTCATAATGACTGCTATGCACAAACCTCAAAACACACTTCTCCATCGTACTAGAATCTTCTCCCTTGTTTTTTTAGACCATGTTATCAAAAATTGAATGTGTTAGGTAGCTAATAATCTTTGATTTCTACGTGACATACAAAGTACAAGGACCAAATATACACCCATACTTATTATCTTAAAACACTTCTCTATCATTCTAGAATCTTTCAGACATTTCTATAGACCATGTTACCAAAATTGGAAGTATTAGGTATAGGTAACAAACATTTACTTCTATGTTGACTTCAACATGATACAAAGTACAAGAACCAAATATACACCCATACTTTATAGATGTCCATCAAATTTAAAACTTTTTTAGCGTAACCTATTATATAATCATATCTTACCACTATATATATAGTGTACAAATAACTTTGAACTTTGAGCGTTGGATCAAGACTGGCAAATCCCAGCACTTTTAAATAGAATTAAGTTGGATCTTCAATCCATTCTAGCATCTGGAAGATTCTCTATTGATGTTCTTTAGTGAACTGAATGTTATGCACAAACTTCAAAACACACTTCTCGGTAATGCTAGAATCATCTTCGTCATTTCTCTAGAGCATGTCGAGTACTAGGTAACTAATAGTAGGTTGATTACATGATACAAAGTACAAAGAACCAAATACACACCTGGTATTTTATGGACGTAGATCTTAATTATAATAGTTAAAGCACAAAAATTTATAAATTTGATTAACATATATATAACTAGTAAATTACACGTGCCCTGCACGTGAGACTCAGATAATATACGTATGACACATATAATCACTATATAAAAATATAATACAGGTAAATCAGAAAAATATATAAATTTGATCAATATCTATAAAAAGTATGGGTGTATATTTGGTTCTTGTACTTTGTACAGTATGTATATACATATATATATATATCATGTAGAAGTCAGTGATTATTAGCTATCTAAAACTTAAATTTTTTGGTAACATGGTTCAGAGAAATGAGGGAGAAGATTCTAGAATGTTGGAGAAGTGTGTTTTGAGTTTTGTGCATAGCATTCATTGTGATGAAGACTATCAATAGAATCTTCTAGTTGCTAGAATGGAAAAGAAGATCCAACGGCTAGAAATGTTGGGATTCGCGAGTCTTGATCTAACGGTCAATATTCAAAGTTATTCATACATTATATAGTGGTAAGATAAGATAATAAGTATAGGTGTATATTTGGTTCTTGCACTTTGTATCATCATGTAGAAGTCAAAAATTATTAGCTACCTGACACTTGAAATTTTTGGTAACAGTCAAGAGAAACGAGGGAGAAGATTCTAGTATGATGGAGAAGTGTGTTTTGAGGTTTGTGCATAGCATTCATTATGTTGAATACTATCAATAGAATATTCTAGATGCTAGGGGCTTGTTTGATTCATAGGATAGGAAAAGCTTAGGAATAGGAAAAACATAGGATTACAATGTCATGCCCACTTTAATCCTATAGGAACCCATATATATATGCAAGAAAGTTTGTTTGATTCCATCGAAGGAAAAAAGGATTCTAAGAAAGTGGTTTGGGCGTGGATTGATCTTAGATTTCCTATGCAATCTAGTGCAAAGGATTCCCTAGGAAAATTTCCTATAGGAATCAATAATCATACAAATTAAACAACCATTATAGAAAAAATTCTTATGGGATTTAATCCTATAAATTTCCCATGTAAATCCTTTGAATCAAACATGATGGCCTAGAATGGAAAATAAGATCCAATGGCTGGAAATGTTGGGATTCGTGAGTCTTGATCCGACGGTCAAAATTCAAAGTTATTTGTACACTATATAAAAAAGTGGTAAGATATTGGAAAGATGAGATAGTGGTAAGGTAATACTACTCTTGTTGCTCCATGTCACACCCCAAGAAGAAGAAGCACACACACACACATAGAGAGAGAGAGACTCACAAAGATTGCTCTTGAAGTTATACTATGAAACTATTTTAAAGGTGTACACTGTGGGTCAATATCTTTAAAATCACCGAGATTTCTGAATGACTCAATATCTTGATATATATGAATTTGCTTGATGGCAACTCTTACATAGATTAAAAAACGAAAGGATATAAAGGAAAATGAATAAACGAAAATGGGTCTACATGACATCCTCTCGTTTGCAGTACCAGCCATGAAAAAATGGTAAACATGAGATTTGAAACATTCGAAAAAGTCGTAGTCACATTAGATATGGCCTGAACACTCGAGGGTTTCTCGAGCGGAACAACCGATTAGGTCATGGCCATATCTACATCATAGTTCATGATAATGTTCCCATATTTGGTAGATGGGTGTGTCTTGCCATGGTATACAATAATGCTGGGGTGGTAGTTTCGAACTAGCATTAGGAAAAACATGTTTAGGGTCCGTGTTGTATCTTTAGGGTCCGTGTTGTAAAAGTATAGGTCCCAGATGTATTTTGGTTTTCTTTTTGGACCACTGTGTAATTTTCATGCCCGACATTGGATTTTAACACGCACGTTCTTGGTACTTCGGGGGAGATTCCTCGTTAGAAAGAAATAGAAAAAGTTCCTAGTGACCGGAATTATTTTGCGCACGAATATTTTGGATCTGAATGCCCCAGACCCAATTTTTAGAAAAAAGTACTACTGTGCAAAACTTGAGTAGTCTGTACTTCTACTAAACCAGGGGCACCAGAAAATTAACCCCAAAGCTGCCAAAGAAAAATTGGAAGAAAAAACGAAGATCAAGAAGAGAATATTAACGGGAGGCAGCGCGAGAGCAGCGAAGGAGTTGAAGGCGGTGCGATGTTAGAGTAAAGCTAGTTTGAGGGGTTTCTAACACGAGGTACAGGTACCTACTACTAGTAGCATAGTACTACTAGTACTACTACTAAGTTTTCTCTCTCCTTCGTGGTATCTCACCATCCATCCTCTCTCCCCCCTCCTATGCAGCGCCCCGCGCGCACCGGCCGGCTGATCTCTCCCTCGTCCCACTGCGTCGCGCCGCACACGTGTGCCTTGGTCCGGCCACGCCGTGTGTGTGTCCTGTTTTTTCCTTTTTTTTTCTTGATAAGAGTCTCTAGCGTGGTTTGAATTGGATACATAGCACCAATCCTGACCGTTGGGCTATAAGATCCAATGGTTCAGAGCAGCTGGATTCGTGTTGAACAGTACCTAGAGAAAACTCCACCATGTTCTAAGACCATCATACTTTAAGTCTTGTTAGAGAAAAATACATACATTAAGTCTATTAATAATAACTATCTTCTTTTCCATTCTAGCATCTAGAAGATTCGATTGATAGTCTTCATCACAATAAATTATAAAATTACTATATACAATTGATAGTCTTCAATTGATAGTCTAACATATCATCACTATATAAAATTATAATTGGTAAAGCATAATAAATTATAAATTTGATCAACATCTATAAAGTATCGGTGTATATTGGGTCCTTGTACTTTGCATGTCATTATGCTGAAGACTATTAATAGAATCTTCTAGATGCTAGAATGGAAAAGAAGATCCAACGGGTAGAAATGTTGGGATTCACGAGTCTTGATCCAACGGTCAATATTCAAAGTTATTCGTACACTATATAGTGGTAAGAGGTAAGATAAGATATCTCTATCTCTACTACTATAATGGAGCAGTTTTGAATTGGGTCTATAGCACCAATCCTGATTGTTGGGCTGTTAGATCTTATGGTTCAGAGAAGCTGGATTCGTGTTGAATAGTACCTAGAGCAAACTCCACCATGCATGTTCGAGAACCATCATGCCACCACCCCCAAAATTTCTTAGCACGGTAGGCTGTGAATAGTACAGACCTAGAGCAAACTCCACCATGTTCTAGAACCATCATGTCACCATCCCCAAAATGCATAAATTAAGTATATTAATAATAACTATCTACACATATTGAGAATACAACCTACTGTGCTACGAAATTTTGTGGGTGGTGACATGCATGATGGTTCTAGAACATGGAGGAGTTTGCTCTAGGTACTATTCAACAGGAATCCAGCTGCTTTGATCCATTGGATTTAATAGCCCAACGGTCGGGTATGGTGCTATGGATCTAATTCAAAACTGCTCTATTCTTATTTTATCTTATGTTACCACTATATAGTGTTCGAATAACTTTGAATATTGACCGTTGGATCAAGACTCATGAATCCCAACATTTCTAGTTGTTGGATCTTCTTTTCCATTCTAGCATCTAGAAGATTCTATTTTTTGAACGGTCTAGAAGATTCTATTGCTAGTCTTCATCACAATGAATACTATGCACAAAACTCAAAACACACTTCTCCATCATTCTATAATCTTCTCCCTCGTTTCTCTAGACCATGTTACCAAAAATTTCATGTTTTAGATCTCCACTGCTATAATGGAGCAGTTTTGATTGGAGCCATAGTACTAATCTTAACCGTTGGGCTGTTAGATCCAATGATTTAGACTATCTGGATTCGTGTTGAATAGTACCTAGAGCAAACTCCACCATATTCTCTAGAACCATCATGTCATCACCCCCAAAATTTCATAGCACAGTAGGCTGTATTCTCAATATGTGTATATAGTTATTATTAATAGACTTAATTTATGCATTTTTATCTAATGTACAAAATGTGGTTTAACAAACATTAAGTTGTTCTTAACCAATAGTCTTGTTAGATAAAAAATTCATACATTAAGTATATTAATAATAACTATCTACACATATTGAGAATACAACCTACTATGCTATGAAATTTTGGGGGTGGTGACATGCTGATGGTTCTAGAACATGGTGGAGTTTGCTCTATAGGTACTATTCAACATGAATCTAGCTTCTCTGAACCATTGGATCTAACAGCCGAACGTTCTATATGAAATGTGATTTAACAAACAATAAGTTCTTACTAACCAATAGTTTTGTTAGAGAAAAATGCATACTTTAAGTCTATTAATAATAACTATCTACACATAATGAGAATTCAACCTACTGTGCTATGAAATTTTGGGGGTGGTGACATGATGGTTCTAGAACATGGTGGAGTTTCCTCTAGGCCGGTACTATTCAACACGAATCAAGCTACTCTGAACCATTGGATCTAACAGCCCAACGGTCAGGATTGGTGCTATGGATCCAATTCATTCAAAACTGCTCCACTATCTTATCTTATCTTACCACTATATAGTGTAAGAGTAACTTTGAATATTGACCGTTGGATTGCGACTCGCGAATCCGAACATTTCCATCCATTATTGGATCTTCTTTTCCATTTTAGCATCTAGAAGATTCTATTGATATTCTTGAACACAATGAATGCACTATGCATAAACCTCTCAAAACACACTTCTCCATCATACTAGAATCCTCTCCCTCGTTTCTCTAGACCATGTTACCAAAAATTTCAAGTGTTAGGTAGCTAATAATATTTGACTCCTACATATGATGATACAAAGTAGAAGAACCAATTATACACCCATACTTTATAAATGTTGATCAAATTTATATTTTTTCCACTTTACCTATTATAATTTTATATAGTGATGATATGTCAGACGTCTATTATCCGAGCCTCACGTGCAACTTACTAGTAGTAGTAGAGAGAATACAACCTACTGTGCTATAAAATTTTAGGGGTGGTGACATGATGGTTCTAGAACATGCCGGAGTTTTCTCTTGGTACTATTCAACACGAGTCCAGCTGCTTTGAACCATTGGATCTAACAGCCCAATGGTCAGGATTGGTGCTATGTATCCAATTCAAAACTACTCTATTCCTATCTTATTTTATCTTATCTTATCTTACAACTATATAGTGTACGAATAACTTTGAACATTGACCGTTGGATCAAGACTCGTGAATCCCAGCATTTCTAGCCGTTGGATCTTCTTTTCCATTCTAGCATCTAGAAGATTCTATTTTTTTTTGAACGGTCTAGAATATTCTATTGATAGTCTTCATCACAATGAATGTTATGCACAAAACTCAAAGCACAATTCTCCATCATTCTATAGTCTTCTCCCTAGCTTGTTTCTCTAGACCATGTGTTACCGAAAATTTCATGTCTTAGTAGATAGCTAATAATCATTGACTTCTACATGATTTTACCACTATATAGTGTACGAACAACTTTGAATATTGACTGTTGGATCCAGACTAGCAAATCCCAACATTTTCAGACGTTGGATCTTCTTTTCCATTATAGCATATAGAAGATTTTATTAATAGTCTTCATCACAATGAATGCTATGCATAAAAATCGAAACACACTTCTCCATCATTCTAGAATCTTATCCCTCGTTTCTCTAGACTATGTTACCGAAATTTTAAAGTTTTAGATAGCTAATAATCATTGACTTCTATATGATATGCAAAGTACAAGAATGAAATATACACCTGAGAAGATTATTTTACTCCCTCCGATCCAAATTATTGTTCTCAGATTTGTCTAGATTTGGTTGTATCTAGTCATGTTTTAGTGTTAGATACATCTGAATCTAGACAAATCTGAGAACAATAATTTGGATCGAAGGGAGTAGAATGATGGAGTAGTGTTTTTTGAGGTCTGTGCATTGCATTCATTGTGCTAAAGACGTACTATCCATAGTATATTCTAGTAGAGATGCTAGCTAGTAGAATGGAAAGGAAGATCCAACGACTAGCAATCTTGGGATTCACGAGTCTTGATCCAACGATCAATATATTCGAAGTTATTCGTACACTTTATAGTGGTAATATAAGATAAGATAAACAATAGTATTTTCTAGCGATAATGCTACAATGGAATAGTAGATCCAACGGCTCGCAATATTGGGATTCGCGAGTTTTAATCCAACCGATCAATATTAAAAGTTATTCGCAAAAAATATAGTGGTAAGATACGATAAGAAAGACTATCAATTGTATCTACTAGATGCCAGAATGGAAAAGAAGATCCAACCGGTTGGCAATGTTGGAATTCGCGAGTCTTGATCCAACGGTCAAAATTCTAAGTTATTCATACACTATAGTGGGTAAAATAATGTACTATCAATAGTGTATCTTCTATTTAGATGCTAGCTAGAATGGACTAGTAAAAGGCACGAGCCACATACGTATATATTGTATGAAATGTGATTTAACAAACATTAAGTTGTTATTATTAACCAATAGTTTTGTTAGAGAAAAAGGGGCATATATTAAGTCTAATAGTAAAAGGCATGAGTCACACACGCATATACTGTATGAAATGTGATTTAGCAAACATCGAGTTGTTATTATTAACCAGTAGTCTTGTTAGAGAAACAAGACATATATTAAATCTACTAGTAAAAGACATGAGCCACACATATATATGCTGAACGAATTTTGATTTAGCAAACATTAAGCTGTTATTATTAACCAATAATCCTATTAGAGAAAAAAAGGCATACATTAATTCTATTAATAATAACTATCTATACACATTGAGATTACAGCCTACTGTGCTATGAATTTTTTTTAAGGGGGGAGGGTGTTACATGGTGGAGTATGCTCTATGGGTACTGTTCAAGACGAATCCAGCTGCTCTGAACCATTGGATGTAACAACCCAGTTATCAGGATTGGTGCTACTAATAATAACTATCTACACATATTCAGAATATAGCCTACTCTGCTATGAAATTTAGAAAGGGGGTGTTGACATGATGGTTCTAGAACATGGTGGAGTTTGCTCTAGGTACGTACTAGCTGTTCAACATGAATCCAGCTACTCTGTACCATTGGATCTAACATCCCAATGGTCAGGATTTGTGCTATGGATCCAATTCAAAACTGCTCTATTATAGTAGTAGAAGAAAAGAAGATAACACTGTATAGTGTATGATAAAAATAACTTTGAACTTTGACCGTTGGATCTAGACTCGTGAATCCCAACATTGCTAATTAACCGTTGGATCTTCTATCCATTCTACTCCCTCCGTCTAGAAATATAAGACATTTTAGCTTTGTGAAACGAATGTATCTAGATGTTTTTTAGTCTATAGGCCGACATCTATATACATTCATTTTACAAAGGTAAAATGTCTTATACTTGTGAACGATGGAGCAGCATCTAGAAGATTCTATTGTTAGTCTTCAGCACAATAAACGCTATGCACAAATCTCAAAACACACTTTTCAATAATTCTAGAATATTCTCTAGAGAACGTGGAGTATTATGTAGGAGTAGCTAGGTTGATTTCTACATGATACAGTACAAAGTAGAAAAACCAAATGTACACCCGATACTTTATGGACGTGGCTTAAAATTAAAATTATTTTTTGAACTTTACCTATCCCGTGCAAGGCACGTTCAACTTCATAGTGGATGTCTAGACCATGCGGAGGGTGACAACTGCTTACGGCCGTCTCTTTGATTTCTGCGTCAAGTACTGTATCTGAATAGAAATAGTTTTTTTACTCGCGTGGAGACCAGGAGGCCACCTCTCACAGACTCGACCTTCTTCCTCCTCCTCTTTGCGACTGTAGCTCTTCTCTGCCAGATTGCTTTGCCTATTTTCATTCCTTTTTGCTGTGCTATTTCACCCGCATGACCGAGAGCAAGTCCCTCCACAGAAGGGCTCGTGCCGTGATGGCGAAGCTGGCGGAAGAGAAGAAGTCGGCTTGCCATTCTGCCATTATGTTGCTACCGGTACCAGGCGATGCGACGATCAAAGGGTCCCAGTCGAATCCCTCGGCTGCAGGAGAGAGGTCTTCAACTCAAGGTTCTTCGAAGCCGCTGCAACCAGGGATAGATACCTTCAGGTAAATCTCCATTATTGCGCAACTTTCCATGTCTTTGACCATTTCTTGATTTCTTGTTTACCTAAAAAAGCATGGTCTTCCTCAATGGTGTTTTTAGGTCGGGCGGTCTTCGAATTCCATCAGCACTCCTGCCTGCAGAATCATCTTCACAGTCGCCAATGGAGACTAATACCTTCAGGTAAATATCCATGCTTGGGCAACTTTCCATGTCTTTGATCGTTTCTTGATTCGCTCATTTCCCTATTAGTACATTTATTCTCAATGTTGTTTTAGATCAGGCGGACTTCGCATTCCTGCGGCACTCTTGCCTGCAGAATCATCTTCACCATCGCCGATGGAGGCCGATCGGTATAGCCGCAAGGTAAGAAATCATTCGAATTGTGATTCTGTGTCTCTCTTCCTTGATAGTTCTCTAGGTACACTTCTGAATTTACGCTCCCTGTTCATCTAACATAATATTGGCTTCGAGATCGACTTTATGGTGAAAAAGGTGATGGGCGATTTCTGCATCAAGACAGCGGACAGAAGCACCCTCGTCAACGAGTGCACTAGACTTTACTCCAAACTCGCCGCTGACAAGGTCGGGCTTAGCCTCCTCAGGAATCTTGCCATGGAATACTTGATTGAGCGTGATGAGCTGAAGCGGCGGAACATCGGCATGATGAATATGCTTGGCATAAGCTTCAAACAGATCCAAGACCAGAGGGACAAACTCCTGGCCGAGCTGGCAAAGCTGAAGTGTGAAACTGTCGTTGATCTCCATCAATGAGCCGGCACGTGGAAGACCTTAGTTAGTACTCCATCAGTTTTCACAATATAAGCCTATTTACAGAGCTAAAACATCTTACAAAAAAGGCTTATATATTATGGAATGGAGGGACTAGTTGATGATCGGATATATAGATTGCAATATTGTGCCAGTAAATTGAAAAACCTTTATTACTAGTATGAATGTATGATCGTGTACTTGCTGGTAAAATATTTGGTTATTTGGTGAATGTGATATGCATCAGCATCACCAGCCACAATGTTGCCACAGCCAATTTTGGGTGTGATTATCTTTCCTACTGTACTATAGTAGTAATTAGTAGTTATTATCGCTTCCGTGCAGAGCGGTAGCTACCTTTCCGTCGTTGTCATGCTGCATCTCACCAACTTCACTTGCTCAAAGCCTCCATTCTTCTTTACTCCAAAAAAAAGAGCCTACATTCTTCTGCCATCTTCGGTTTTGGTCCTACTGATGACAGTGGCAGCGGTATCCCATTGATGGTGACTTTAGATCAGGACCCCAACTTTGTCTCTGTATAGGTATAGTGTAGTATAATCATTGCGCCAATTCTTACAGGGGAAGGAAGAGGTAACTGATTGGGAATCCCTCCTGAATATATGTACACTCTACACAATTTATACATTGAAGGGATAACCACTTTTATAGCCATTTAAAAGAGTTTTGGGTGATTTTGTCAAATTAATTTGACCTTTAACTTGATGTGTGATATTTGGTCAACAATTAGAAAACACTATTTAGTTATTTAGTAGTAGTATATAGATTCTTCTAATTTTTGACTAACTTGTGACATCTATTTTGATACGAAGGGAGTAGGATTATGCGTTAGGTACAGACATCTATTTAGTTTTTCTGCGTAGTGTCAACCTTGTGGGATAATTCTCTCCTGAGGAGAAAGGCCTACACATTAAAAGGTGTCTAGATATATTCGTTTCACAAAAGCTAAAACATCTTATATTTTGGAATAGAGGGAGTACATAGGATCTAATAAAGAGGGGAGAGAGGTACATATATGAGTAAAAAATGAGAGTTGCAAGAACAAGATGATGAATGAATATTCTATCAATGGTTTTCCCGACAATCTGTCACCCTGTTACGGAAAAATGCAACAAATATATGAAAAATGAAAAACGTTTGTATTAGTTTTTATGTGACAACGACTGTGCCCCTTCTGCCCTGGCACACACCCAGAAAATATGTGGTATTTCTTGGACCGACTCAACTATAGCGAGTCCGTCGCAAAAAGAAAAAGGAAACTATAGAAAAAGGAAACGATATCGCGAAACTAGGTCGAACTTTCTTATCTTATCTTATTACTACTATATAGTGTACGAATAACTTTGACGGTTGACCGCTGGATGAACACTGGCAAATCGCAACATATCTAACCTCTAGATCTTTACCATTCTAGCATCTAGAAGATTTAATGGATAGTCTCACAATGAATGTTATGCTAAAACTTCAAAACACAATTCTCCGCCATTCTAGAATCTTCTCTGTCATTTCTCTAAGCATGTTACAATTTTTTTGAGTATTATCAAGTACCAAGAACCAAGTATACACCTAATAATTTATGGATATGATGTGGCTCAAAATTCTTTAATAGTCTTTTGAGCTTTACCTATTATAATTTTATAAGTCATGACATGTCTTACTTTTCTTCTCATAGCTAGAGATGACATAATAGACTTATATTTGAGTCTCACGTTTGTTTTTTTGAAATGGGGATACCGCAGCCTATGTACTCAAAGGATGCACAAATCCCTTTTATTAAAAACCAAGTACCGAGTACAGTTTACGGGTCAGATTAGGTTGATACAAACACCAACCATATGAACAAAGTTAAAGGTCACACAAGAGAACATACACATCTCACGTGCAAATTATTATGCAAATACTTACTTCAAGAACATAGTTTGACCGTAAATCTGGTCAAAAATATATAATTATATTTAATAATTTTAACCAATTTATTTATATTTGAAAGACGATTCCAATGGTACAATTATTGTGACAAACAATTCATAAATTGGTGACCAAATTTATGGTCAAATTATTTTCTTTGAGTACATATTTGTCTAATGAACCAGAATGGATGTAGTATACAAAATTCCTAGGCAAATCCTTTCAATCAAACAGACCCTAGAGTAGGAGTGCTTGAAGCAGAGGCCCTGCTCGTGACTGTGCATAGCTTTACGCAGTAGGGACTACACGAAATCTGCACCTGGGAAAGGCTGCTGGTGCATTAATACCTCCCATCGCATTCCATGCACTTCCTCTAGCTCGACTCCTGGCTAGTGTAGCAATAATCGTAGAGTAGATATCACCAATTTTTTTGGCGGGTTCATCTCGTTCTAAGCTGAGACCACAAAAATTTGACTGACATTGGCGGGTTTTTTCTTTGAACTACCCAGCGCGACGTAATTCAAAAGTTTCGAACCTACCACCGGCGCCCTTGTGATACATATAAAACACGATGTATCCCACATCTCTCACTCGACCTCAGAACCGGAGCATCTCCACGAATGTGGCCTCGCACCGCCGTCCCTCCCCACCACCACTTCCTCCTCACCAGGTATCATTGTGACCGAAGGCACCACTCCCTTGTTTAGCAAGACGGAGCGGCTTCCCCATGCCGACGACCACCGCGCTGGAGCGTGCACCGTGTCACTGGCAAACACGGTATGGTTGCCGCAAAGTCCCATCTGCTTCACGGACTCCCTAGTATCCGGCACCGGAGAGATGGGCAAACGACGCCCCCCCCTCCCGTTCGACCGCACCAACGCGAAGCGTAAACTTGTCTCCTCCCCATACAAATGTTGTTGCACACCTTATGCTTCCTTTCGGTATGCACCTTATTACTATCAAAAGTACTTCCTCGTTTGTTGTAGTGTATTGCATCTTGCTCATATACTCGATCGTTACTAAAGTTTGCTAGAGCCTTCATTACCATCATTATGAAGCTCCTCTGACATCTGTGGAATATCTCCTAAAATGATTTTAGTTGGGGCGTACAGGTTTATAGATAGCACAGCTAGCATACGCCAACTCTAGCTGACGTCCTAAGCCGAATTAGTATGTCATGGCTCCTTGTTTAGAGTATAACCAGGCAAGCTCTGCTAGTTATGTTATCAGTATTATAGTCAAGCCTGCAGGTTAGTCGATTATATTGGAACTTCATGTGTTTTCTTCTCACTCAGGGTTACATATGATTAGAGTACTCATAGCGGAAGTACTGTACTAGAGTTGTGATAGGAATCATTGCTTTTCGAGCCGTTAACCTTTGCAAGAACTCCTAATAATTTCTTATTTTTCACATGATTTCATGATAAATCTGAAAAGCTATTTGCTTCCAATGCAAGAAATAGAGAACAAGGTCTCAGACTCTACTTAATCTAGTTGAAAATGACAATCAGGCCAAAAAATACAATAATGCAAAACATCAGCATAAAAAGTTTCGTCCTAATCCCGCACCAGTTGGTCCAGTTGCACTAGCGGCTGCAAATAGAAAAATACACATCCCACAGGCCGCCAGTAGCCCATCCGGTTACCCAGGAAGAATTGGCAGCAGAACGAGTTTCAACAGCAGGTTCTCATCAACAAACTGGTTATGATCTCCCAACGACCTTTAGTACTGACAGAGACATATACTGTACTCCCTTGCAAATGAGCTTGACACCAAATTTGTTATATGTTCAGAGACTAGTATTAGCATGCCCTTTTATATGTAATATGTATACATTGATATTTTGATGTAAATGTTTTTAGTTGCACTGCGACGAAGATTAACAAGGGGGCCGACGATGGGAAAAAATCTTGAGCAGATGCTTGAAATAACTAAATCAAGACTTCCGATCACATCTATAACAGGATTCAGAAGGCCACTGGATCCACATGAATCTGCTTATATTGCATCGATCACAAGTGTTTTCATGAGAAATGATATTCCCATCTTGCCCTCATGGAAACACCACCAAAATACCCCCGAGCATTTTGAAAGTTTACTGAAGAAGTTACATGTAAGTCCTTTGTATCTTGGACATACTCCATTGCTCTGTCCCTTGTCTTCTTATCTTGCCGTTTATTATATGTGCTCCTCATTATTGTCTACAGAGATTTTTCATGTTCGATGAGAATAGCGAAGAAGTAAAGGTTGTTCTCAAAAGCATATTCTCCGCATGTTTGCACCAACAGCATCACAGGCTAAAGAAGCAACACTTCTCTGGCAAGTGTTTTAAGGATGTTACAAGAATGTCTCTTGTGGATCACATGACTGACGATCAGTAGGGTGATCTTCTCAACCACTGATTTGATCCAAAGAATGAGGTATGCTTTGAGAAGACTGGGACTAGATCGCATTGTCAATTCGTATTTATGCATGTGTTTTACAAGTCTCATTTTGTAGGCCATCACTCAAAGGAACTGTTCCAGCCATAATAAAGTATGAGTACTAAGCCACACAGGATCCCGTGGCATAATTCGTCACCTCTACCAATTGGTTAGGACCTGTTGTTCTGTACTGTATATTTTAAATAAGTATGTAATTGATGTTGTAGAATATGTATGCATCTTATCATTCAACCTCTGTTTCCACCATGTGATGCAATTTATTTTCGCCCGTCCAAATGTAGACAAAGTCTAATGGGGATCCAAAAAAATAGTTGATTATGCTGGAGAAATTTGAGGGATGCCAGACGGATAGATATGGTGTCATTTTAAAGAAAGTTGTTATAAGTCTTCTCTGCATTTTGTGATGTTGCACTTATAGTGATTTGTACGTATAAGTTTGGTAGGCAACCTTGTTTGGACTGCTTCTTAGTTTTGTTTTCATTTTCCTTCATAATTTGCAACTAAAGTCAGTTTCAGTTACGAATTGTAGAAACAGTTGGCATATCATGCATCTCCCAGTGTTTACACAGGAAGCCAAATTTTTAGTCTTGTTAGTAAATAACATCAAAAAAAGATACACGACAAAAAGATCTTTTTACTGAAGTGTATAAGATGCGTTAACAGCACTGCCAATTATTGCAGTTCATGCACATGTTAAACCTGTCTGCACGTTTTTCTATAGTAACTTCACTTCTCTTACGCATGTCTATCAACTAAAAACTTTCTAGGCTGAATTGAAAGAGGAGCTGGCAAATCTTGGGAAAGACTGTTCAATAAAAACTCCAAAAGAATGTGTGTATTTATTTTCCAAGGTAGTACAACGCGGTGCTATAGCCAAGAATATGTTGCTGTGTAATGACGGGTTCCCAGCAAGCTCGTCAAATTCCAAGTTCAAGTTCAAGTCCAACTCCAAGGCCATTTCCTTGCATATTCAAGTTCTAGAGGAATAACTCCAAGCTAAACAATCGCTATCATCTGCCCTAAGTGTATACAATGAATGTTTGAATCGCAAAGTTAGAAGAAATTTTAATTTGGCTAGAGCACTCCATAGAAAATAAGGAGAAAGTCATGAAGATGCTCAGTATTTGTGGTTAAGCACTAACAGCTGAGATCAGTCCCTTTGTCGTGAAATGGAACCTGAAGCTGAAAGTATTTGTTAGTGCACTAGTCTGCACTTGTTATGAACTTGGGTTGTTTCCTTGTTGCGACATGTCTTTAATTTATATGGTGGATGCACCGATATGTACTAGTGTGATACAGTACATTATGTTACAAGTGCTGATGTCCTGGATCATTGATCATAAGGTTCAGGTTCTCAAAACAATGCCTTAGCCCTTTGTTGCACACCATATTCATACGCGTCATGTGATAAATGGAAATACATTTTTGAATCGGAGCTCAACATTTTCTTTCACGTCTGAATGGACTGATGAACAGATGGAGTATGACCCGCAAAAAAAGATCTTATACAATTTTTCTGTTCTGTTACTTGGAGTAGTCACATTCAAAACCGTACTGGAGCCGCAAATCCTCCTGTCGTCCCCTGTAATATTTTTGAATCTGAGATCATGGTATCCAATTTTCTACCCCTCTGTCCTGAAAAAGGCTACTTTGAGGAAGGTCCTGGATGATCAGTTGATGTGACCAGGCCTTGGATTCATGAACTGAGGGAAGTACGGTCTACTAGCAGTTATTACTTGGAATGTCACCAAATTCAAATTCTGAATCGAGAGGCAAAATCTCCCGCCTACACGAAATAGTTGGGCCCCATGTTTAATATTTTGTATACTACGAAATTCCATTTGGCCTATCGTAGTGATGACCAATGGCGATTGTGAAATTGCTGGGTTGGGTGGTGGGGTTCGCTCGTAATTTTTGTTACTAGGACTATAGCCAAATTCAAAATCTTAATCGAGGGTAAAAACCTAAAGCCCAAACAATTTTGCAGATGGAGTCAACATTATTTTTTCTATGGGAATATTTTTTATTTCTAAAAATAGGGAGTAACATTTTTTCAAATTATTACTTGTACTCTAGCCAAATTCAAAATCTCAGTTGAGCGACAAAATTTACCAATATTCTGCGCAATTATGTAATGGATGGTCAGTTGATGTGACTCTCGGCCTTCAATTTTTGACCATATAGCGTACTAGTCTACAACTATCTTTTTCTATTATTACTTTGCCGCTAGCCAAATTCAAAATCGTAAAATCGAGCGGCAAAATCCCAACTGACTCATATGCATTTCGCGCCCCTCCATTTCAAACATTTTTCAGCCAATATCTCCCACCGATGGAGTACCATTTTTCTAGTATTACTTGGACTCTTGCAAAATTCAAAATCTCAATCGAGCGGCAAAATCACACAACAACCTTGAAAAATTTCCCGCCCCACCGTTTCAAAAACTTTGAACAAAATCTCCGAATGGGGAGTACCATTTTTCTATTATTATTTTTCCTGTAGCCATATTCAAAATCTCTATCAAGCGGCAAAACACACACCGACCTTGAGAATTTCCCGCCCCACCATTTCAAAAACTTTGAGACAAAATATCCCATCGTGGAGTACCATTTTTCTATTACAGTATTATTATTTGTCCGTTAGCCAAATTCAAAATCTCAATCGGGCGGCAAATTCACACACTGACCTTGAAGCATTTCCCGCCCCGCCATTTCAAAACTTTGAGGCAAAATCTCCCACCTTGAAAAATCATATTTCTATAATTATTATTTATCCGGTAGCCAAATTCAAAATCTCGGTCGAGCAGCAAAATCACAGACCTACCTTGAAGCATTTCCCGCCCCACTGTTTCAAAAACTTTGAGGCAAAATCTCACACCGGGGGATTACCATTTTTCTATTATTATCCAAATTCAAAATCTCAATCGAGCGGCAAAACCAGAGAGTGACTTTGAAGAATTTCGCGCCCCTCCGTTTCAAAAACTTTTGACGTTAAAATTCCTTTTCTACCCATTGTTTCGATGCCCTATGCCACGCTAAAGTCGGTAGCTTGGGGGCACGATCGTAATTATTTTTCTGTTCTCCTCCATAGACCCGATTCGTGCAGATTTTTGAGTTGGCCCTTCCAAAATCCCAGGCTTCTCTCCCACGCCCTCACCTCCATGACCACCGCGCGCACCGCCCGGCGGCAATTCCACGGCTGCCGGAGCCGCTTCATTGACGCCCACCCCCATCAGATCTAGTTCATCAGGTCTCTCTCCCACTCACCAGAGATGTGGTCTCACTGACCGTGCTTATGGTGTTGTCGACCGCCCACGCTCTGCTTTCCTGCCGCCGAAAGCTACCCAACCGTACCGGAGCAGCTTCACCGTTGTCCACCAGACGAGATCTAATTCAACAAGTTCCAAGTCCACTGCTCCAGACCAGCTACACGGTCGTCGTTGTTGACTGCACCGGCATCGACCGCCCAAGATCTGCTTCCTCGACGCCAACAGCCACTGTAACCGCAGCACCCTCGGTGACCTGGATGTCACTCGCACACTACCGACTATGCTTAGACGCCTCTCCAACCAAGGTAACCAGATCTCCCACCCGTTTTTGTTTTGTCAGTGGTATAGCAGGTTCAACACTGTCGCAGTGAACTGCATTTTTTTAATCCTTCTAGTACATACAAGTCACTGGGCACGCCTATTCTTTGTGCTAGTATGTACAAGGTCATTAGACATGTTGGTTTGCATTCGCTGCTCTACAAATATCAAGTCATGCACATGTCTGTTATTTTTTCATGACATGTTCTTATCTTAGTTGCTCCATACACCAGTAAATGCCTACTATTGTGTAGTTCTTGCAAAATGTAATGTCAGTGGAAAATATTAGTGTGGATTCCCTGCTACATAGTTGCTGACTCTATCTGGTTATTCCTGAGCTAAGTTCCTGCTATTATTTCCTCCCTGGCATCGTTCTGCTATCCTGTGGTACCCGTTCAAACTCTTTGTACTAGTTTGATTCTAATTTTGTTGTTGCCATCTGGTTCTTCAAAAGCTGCAACACTGACTATTTTCGTTTTCTTTACATAGAGCTCAAAAAGGCGACACTGAAAATGGTTTCCACAGCCTACAGGTCAGCCAGCGATGCCATTCTATATTTTTGTATCTGGTGCTGGTTCGTCCTAATCAACGGCATAATTATTCTTTACTATATAGTTCATTCGTGTTTTCCATTCCTGCTCAACAAGTTCTGGTATGATGCGGTTATAATTTCTATGTGGTTCATTCTTAGCTATGACAGTCACTGCATTCCATTGTGTAGCTCACCGCAAATTCTGAGTCACCCAATGTCTCTTGCATTCCAGGAGATACCACTGCTTCCATATATATTTGCTGAATTGAAATTCTAAGAAACACTTTGTTTGATTGCTCATTTCATTGTTGGCATACTTGTCTAATGCTTGTTTGTCCTCTTCTACAAGTTCTCAAGCCACACCATTATATCTCGTATCTGGTTCTGGTTCGTCCTAGGCAACGACATAACTATCCTCTACCATATAGTTCATTCATGGTTTGCATTCCTGCTCTACAAGTTTGTATTATGCAGTTATAATTCCTATCTAGTTCATTCTTAGCTATGAGTAGTTTGTTTTCTTTGTTGTATTAACTTGTTATTAGTTAGTTTCAGACTGCAATTATTGCTATCGCCACCAAAGAGGGGACTACAAGATCATATCTCAAGGTGGTTTTCCAATGTAGCTGTCACACTCAAAGGGAGATGCAGTTGATGGATTGAGAAAGAAAATTGAGGACTCTTCTATCAACTTGATTCGCAACTGAAGTGCTAAATTTTCTTTCCCTTTTTCCATATTTTGTAATATTTTTCAGAAGTTTGCAGCTGATGTAATATCTAGATAACTCGCATAGGCCATGTAAGCATTTAGTTGACGCCGTCCACGCATGGCGGTACCATAACTGCGCCAGCCAGGTCGACCAGGTTTCGGAATTACCGAAACAGTAACGGTAACTGGCCAAAGCTGTAACAAGACAAAATAGTGACAGACCAAAACAGCAACAGTAACTGGCCAAAACAGTAATAGACTAGAATAGTAACAGGCCGAAATAGTAACATGCCGAAACAGTAACATGCCTAAACAGTAACAGGCCTAAACAGTTACAGGCCTAAAAAGTAACAGACCGAAATAGTAACATGCCAAAACAGTAACAGGCCAAACAGTAGCACGCCAAAACACCAGCAAACCAGAACAGTGGCAATCCAGCATAGTAACAGGCCAGAATACTAACATGCCAAAACAGTAACATGCCTGAATAGTAACAGGCCAGAATAGGGGCAACTAGCACAGTAACGGGCCATAACAGTAAAAGGCCACAACAGTAACGGACATGAATAGTAGACGGACAAAACAATAACGAGCTAGAATAGTAAAAGGCCAGAACAGTATCGAACCTTCTCAAAAGTGGGCCGTTCGTAGGCGGCCCATGACGAGCTGTGAGAACAGTGACAGGTTGACCATGGGCTTTAACAGTATCGGGCCTACTTGACGCAACATGTTAATGAGCCGCACAATATTCGAAAAGTGTGGGCTTTTGTAGGCCGAAACACCGACATTCGTGGGCGCTGCTAGCCATAGCTTTGGGCCCATTTCAAACATTGTCAGACGAAATAGTAATGGGCCGTAATCTTATTGGGATCTCTTGATGGGCCAGCCCACTTAATTATGAGCAGGCCTTGGCAAGGCCTGGCTTCTACCATGGTTTCCATGGCTATTAACGGCAGTAACTGGTCGTTAACGGTGTTTGCCACATGGAATTTTGCATGACGTCAGAAGTCAACGCGGCTGGTGAACAGATCTACGACGGAACAAGTTTTCGTGGCTGAAGGGTGCGATCCTCCACGGTCAGAAAAAAACCGTGGTAGATTCTTTTGTTTCGGGGATTTTACCACGATGGGCATCCGTCATAGAAGACTTTTTAGCCAAGAAAAATGGGCCTTCAACCATGAAAATTGTCCGTTGTAAAAGCCAACTTTTCTTGTAGTGATTGGGACTCTGTGAGAGGACGATCTCTCTCCTTTTTCTCGGCAAGGATGGTCGACCGGCCTCTCCTCAGGGGAGCCTGATATATTGCAAATGTATCTATAATTTTTGATGTTCCATGCTTGGTTTTATCCACTTTCTTGTGTTTTGTTCCAACTTTGGAGTACTTTTCATATGATTTCTTGGACTAACCTATTAACAAGAGCCATAGTGCCAGCTGCATGTTTTCTGCTATTTTTGGTTCCAGGAAAGTCAGAAAATGAATATTCTCGGAATTGGACGGGACAAGAGCCAAAGTGCCTATTTTTTCGGAAGGGATCAAGTGCCAGAATACGGGACGGAGAGGGGCCAGGGGCCGGCCACACCACCTGGCCGCGCGGCCAGGCTTGGCCCACGCCAGGGGGTGGTCTTGCCGACCCTAGCACCCCCTCGGCCTCCCCTTCCGCCTATAAGTTGCCCTCAAGACAAAAACCCTAGGTACCCGATCAAAAATCCACGAAAGAGTCTGTAGCTGCCGTCATCTCCATCCCTAGATCGGGAGGGATCTGAAGCTCTTCCCGGCACCCTGCCGGAGAGGGGAATTCACCCTGGAGGCCTTCTTCATCACCATGCAAGCCTCCGGTATGATGCGTGAGTAGTTCATCCTTGGACTACGGATCCATGTAGTAGCTAGATGGCTGGTTCTCCTCCTTTGTTCTTTCATGTTTAGATCTTGTGAGCTCCATTCATGATCAAGCTCATCTATTTGTAATTCATACATGTTGTGTTTGCGGGGATCCGATGGATATTGAGATGCTATTTCAGATTGATTATTGATTCTATCATGTCTTTGTTATTTGAGATCTTGCATGCTTTCCGTTGTTAGTAGCTATTGATACGTCCATTTTGCATCACTATTCTATGTCTTAATTCACTATTATTCATTGATATATTTCGTATTGAGAGGTGATACTTATGTTATTTCATCTATTTTTGTGTGGATGATGACTTTTGGAGCATGGACCGCTGTAGTCAGGATTCTAATGGAAAAGGTGTTGTTTGGAGGCAAAATTCGTGAAGATCAGAAAATCCGGGAAAATATACGGAAAATTCTATTTTTCCAGAAGACTCAAGATGCCAGAAGATGGAGTGGAGGTGGGCCACAGGGGGCCCACACCACCCCATGGCGCGAGCAGGCCTAGGCCGCGCCAGGGTGTGGTGTGGCCGCCCTGGCACACTACAGCCTCTCCCCTCTGGTGTATATCATCCCCACGAAACCCTAAGACTCGGGGAGCGACCACAGAAAGATTTTGCCGCCTCTGCGGGGTGGAAAACACCGAGAGAGAAAGATCTCTCCGACAGACAGATTTCTGCCGGGGGAATTCCTTCCCGGAGAGGGAAGATCGTCGCCATCAACACCACCATCAAGCTAGACTTCATCGGGATCATCATCATCATCACCACCATCATCACCCTCATCACCATCTCCATATTGCTGTAACAATTGCGTTGAATCTTGCATAGTTCATAGGGGAAACTTTCCCGGTGTTGATTACTCTTTGTAGTTAATGTTATTGAATGAACCATTGAATTATTGTCTATGTTCAGATTGTTATACATCATTATTCCATCTCTGATCATGTTCCATATGATGTCTTGTGAGTAGTTCGTTTTGTTCTTGAGGACATGGGAGAAGTCTTGTTGTTAGTAGTGGAGTTGTGTTGAGAAAGATTCAATAGATTGTTATTTAAGTTGTGGTGTACTTCTTCTAGTGGTGTCATGTGAACGTCGACTACATGACACTTCACCTATATGGGCCTAGGGGAATGCATTGTGTATTTGGATACTAGTCGTAGGGGTTGCCGGAGTGACAGAAACCTGAACCCCCGTTAGGAAACCATAGCACAAGGGACGTAAGGGTCTTAGAGATTAAAGCTATGGTTAGGTTTCTACTTTAATTACTTTCTTGTACTTACGGATGTTTGCAAGGGGTATAATCACAAGTATGTATTAGTCTTGGATGGGGCGGTACATTAGCACAGGTTCACCCACACAACACTTAGCAAGCTAGAGAAGATTAATCGACTATATGAAGCGAAAGCACTTGACAGTCTTCCCATGTGTCCTCGAGAACATTTGGTCATCTATAGAAATACAACCGGCTTGTCCTTTGCTGCATAAAGGATTGGGCCACTTGCTGCATTTATTCCTACTATCTTTTATTTACTCTTAGTTTGTTTACTTGCTTTATCAAAAACCCCTAAAAATTCGTTTGCTAAGTATTTGCAGAGAATTCCTGATCCATACCACTAGCCAGCACCTTCTGCTCCTCGTTGGGTTCGACACTCTTACTTATCGAAAATACTGCGATACACCCCCTATACTTGTGGGTCATCAAGACTATTTTCTGGCGCCGTTGCCGGGGAGTGAAGCGCTATTGGAGAGTGGAACTAGTAAAGGAAACTTCTACTGTGAGTATTGTTTACTTCTGCTAGTTGCTTTATTTTTGTTATGGATAATTCGCTGAGTTTCTTATTTGGTAATGCTACTACCACTGCTAAGGTAGTAGATAAGCCACCACCTGCTAAGAAAGATGTTTTCAAAATACCTACAAGAATTATTGATCGTGTTATGGATAACTACTATGTTGGGGATGGAACTGTCCATCCCGGTGATCATTTACTCTTTATACACGAATTATGCGGGTTGTTCAAGTGTGCAGGTATTACTACAGATCAAGTTAAGAAGAAGCTATTCTCATTATCACTAAAAAGAAGAGCTGAGGACTGGTATAAGCTGCTGAAGAATAGTCAAGCTCTGGAATGGGAGGAAATAGTGCCTCTCTTTTATTCAAAGTTTTATCCTCCTAGTGAGATTCATAAAGATCGGAATCAAATATACAACTTTTGGCCTCTTGATGGAGAGAGTACAGCTCAAGCTTGGGGGAGATTGAAGTTACTAATGCTCAAATGTCCCATTCATGAGCTCCCCAACAATATTATTATCAATAACTTCTATGCAAGGCTCCCTCTACATGATAAAGATTTACTGGATGCTTCTTGTGCTGGATCATTCACTCGCATGGAAGAAGAAGTTAAATGGGTTCTTCTAGATCGTATTCAAGATAATGCTGAAGATTGGGAGAATGACAAAGGTAGAAAGTCAGGTATAAATTATGATTATGAATGCATTGAATCTTTTATGGGAACTGATGACTTTCAAAATATTAGTAATGCTTATGGTCTTGATTTGCAAGTTATTACGAATTGCTTTAGAGCTTTTGCTTCTTATATTGAAATTCCAAAAAGGGGATGGAATAAGTATCATGCACCTTATAAAGATATTGTTGATCATGTTCCTGTTGGGAGCACTGATTGTTGCATTATTGATCATATCTTACCTGAACCTTATATCGAGAAGATTCCCTTCCCAGATAAGGTAAAGGATCATCCTATGATAACTAATGTAATCACTAAAAGTGAAAAGAGAACTGTAAAACCTGATGAACAAATAAACATTGAACCTGTGGTAGCAATTGTGAAAGACCTTGTCACTAAAAGCGTAGAAGATGGGCACATAGTCTTTTGTGAGGATGCTTCTAATATTGTTTCACATCCCAATAGAACTAAAAAGGCTAGTGTTCCTGTGCTTTCTGTTAGAATTGGTGATCATTGCTATTATGGTTTATGTGATATTGGTGCAAGTTCCAGTGCTATTCCTTATGAGCTTTACAGAGAAATTATGCATGAGATCAGTCCTTGCGAGTTGGAAGAGATTGATGTGGTTACTCACCTTGCGAATAGAGACACCATCTCTCCAATTGGTATTGTGCGAGACGTGGAAGTTCTTTGTGGTAAGATTAAGTACCCTGCTGATTTTCTAGTACTTGGTTCAGCTGCTAGTAAAACTTATCCTATCATTTTTGGTAGACCTTTCTTGAGTACTTGTGGAGCTATTATTGATTGTAAGAGGGAGAAAATCTTGACTAAGTTTGATGGGGAATCTTATGAGTTTAATTTTTCTAAATTTACTAAAGAACCTTGCGAAGAGGAAACCCATAATGAGGATTTTAGAGTTGAACAACTTGCTTCTATCTCTCTTGCTCCTAACAATGCTTCGCAGCAATTTATGGAAGATCACGAAAGTGAGATCTTCATGGAAGAAAGGAATGAGATTGACGAGATCCTCCGTCGTCAACCCAGGTTTCTTAAGCATGACTTTCCTGTAGAATACTTGGGTACCACGATGCCACCTAAGAAGGATCCGGTTTTCGATCTGAAACCTCTCCCTGATGATCTTAAATATGCCTATATTGATGATAGAAAGATATATCCTGTTATTGTTAGAGCTAAACTTTCAGGGACAGAAGAAGAAAGGTTATTGGAAGTTTTGAAGAAACACTGAGGAGCTATGGGCTACACTCTGGATGATTTAAAAGGGATTTCACCTACTATATGTCAACACTCTATCAACATAGAACCAGATGCGAAGCCAGTAGTGGAGCACCAAAGATGTTTAAATCCTAAGATGAAGGAAGTGGTAAGGAATGAGGTATTGAAACTCATGGATGCTGGTATTATTTACCCTATTGCTGATAGTGAATGGGTTAGTCCTGTTCATTGTGTTCCTAAAAAGGGAGGTATTACTGTTGTCCCTAATGATAATGATGAGCTTATTCCTCAAAGAATAGTGGTAGGCTATAGGATGTGCATCGATTTTAGGAAAGTCAATAAAGTTACTAAGAAAGATCACTACCCGCTTCCTTTTATTGATCAAATGTTGGAAAGATTGTCTAAAAAGACCCATTTTTGTTTTCTTGATGGTTATTCTGGTTTCTCTCAAATTGCTGTTAAACAACAAGATCAAGAAAAAACTACTTTTACTTGCCCTTATGGAACTTATGCTTATAGACGTATGCCTTTCGGTTTATGTAATGCTCCTGCTACTTTCCAAAGGTGCATGTCTGCTATCTTTCATGGCTTTTGTGAGGAAATTGTAGAAGTGTTCATGGATGACTTTTCTGTCTATGGAACTTCTTTTGATAATTGTCTACACAACCTTGATAAAGTTTTGCAGAGATGTGAAGAAACTAATCTTGTTCTTAATTGGGAGAAATGCCACTTCATGGTTAATGAAGGGATAGTTCTTGGTCATAAAGTTTCTGAAAGAGGCATAGAAGTTGATAGAGCTAAGGTTGAGGCAATTGAGAAGATGCCATGCCCAAGAGACATCAAAGGTATTCGTAGTATCCTTGGTCATGCTGGTTTCTATAGAAGGTTTATTAAAGACTTCTCTAGGATATCAAAACCCCTTACTAATCTTCTTCAAAAAGATGTACCCTTCGTTTTTTATAATGATTGTAAGGAAGCTTTTGAAACCCTTAAGAAGGCTTTAACTACAGCCCCTATTGTTCAACCACCTGATTGGTGTTTACCCTTTGAAATAATGTGTGATGCTAGTGATTTTGTTGTAGGGGCTTTCCTTGGGCAACATATTCATAAAAAGTTAAACGGTATCCATTATGCTAGTAAGACTTTAGACGCTGCTCAAAGGAATTATGCTACTACTGAAAAGGAATTTCTAGCTGTTGTTTTTGCTTGTGATAAGTTTAGGCCCTATATTGTGGACTCAAAAGTAACCATTCATACTGATCATGCTGCTATTAAATATCTTATGACAAAGAAGGACGCTAAGCCTAGGCTTATTAGATGGGTACTGCTTTTAAAAGAGTTTGATCTACACATAGTAGATAGGAAGGGTGCTGAAAACCCTGTAGCTGATAATTTATCTCGTTTGGAAAACATCTCTTTTGATCATATGCCTGTTAATGATAGTTTCCGAAATGAACAGTTAGCCGCAGTAGGGGTGAGATCACGAGGAAGCCCTTGGTATGCTGATTATGCTAACTTTATTGTCTCCAAGTATTTGCCTCCAACTTTTATAGCTGAGCAAAGAAGAAAGTTCTTTTATGATTTGAGGCATTACTTTTGGGATGACCCACACTTATACAAAGAAAGAGTTGATGGTATTATGCGAAGATGTGTTCCGGAATATGAACAAAAAGAGATATTGCGTAAATGTCATGGTAGCGCCTATGGAGGACATCATGCAGGAGATAGAACTGCACAAAAGGTACTACAATCAGGTTTCTACTAGCCTACCCTTTTTTAAGATGCAAGAAAATTTGTGTTATCTTGTGATGAATGTCAGCGTTTTGGTAATATTTCTGGGCGCAATGAAATGCCTATGAACTACTCTCTAGTTATTGAACCTTTTGATTGTTGGGGATTCGACTTTATGGGTCCCTTCCCTCCTTCGAAGGGTTACACTCATATTCTTGTTGCCGATGATTATGTTACTAAGTGGGTAGAAGCCATTCCTACGAAAAGTGCTGACGGGGAAACCTCTCTAAAAATGCTTAAGGACATTATCTTTCCTAGGTTTGGAGTGCCTAGGTATCTCATGACTGATTGGGGTTCTCATTTCATTCATGGCGGTTTTAGAAAGACCCTCGCTAAGTATGATGTTAATCATAGAATTACTTCAGCTTATCACCCCCAAACTAGCGGGAAAGTAGAGTTATCAAATAGAGAAATTAAATCTATCTTGCAAAATACTGTTAATAGGTCTAGAAAAAATTGGGCTAAGAAGTTGAATGATGCTTTATGGGCTTATAGAACGGCTTACAAAAATCCTATGGGAATGTCTCCTTATAAAATGGTTTATGGGAAAGCTTGCCACCTACCCTTAGAATTAGAACACAAAGCTTACTGGGTAGTTAACGAACTAAATAGAGATTGTAAGCTTGCTGGTGAGAAAAGATTATTTGACTTCAGTTCTTTAGATGAATGGAGGAGTGAAGCCTATGAGAATGCTAGGCTCTTTAAGGAAAAAGTTAAAAGATGGCATGATAAGCAAATACTTAAGAGAGAGTTTCATGTTGGTGAGAAAGTTCTATTGTATAGGTCTCGTCTCAGATTTTTTGCAGGTAAGCTACTATCAAAATGGGAAGGACCTTTTATCATTGAAGAAGTATACCGTTCAGGAGCAATAAAAATTTCCTCTCTAAGACATAATACTACACAAGTAGTGAATGGACAGCGACTCAAACACTATATTGCTGGAGATTCTTACAATGAAGATGTTGATGCGTTTCAAGTTATAACTCCAGAGAAATTCATTAAGGACCAAATTCAGAGACCTACAGAGTCCGTTTCCAACTAGGTAACAGTTCTTGTAAGAAAAGTTCCGTGAAAATACAATCCAACTATATTTTTTTGCAATTTTCAGTCAATAAGGAAAGCTTCGAAGCGAAAAAGGGACGGAAACGGAGCCAGGGTGGCCGACACCACCCCATGGCGCGGGCCCACCCCTGGCCGTGCCACCAGGTGGTGAGGCCACCCAGGACTCTGTCTCCGACCCGTTTTCTCCCAGTACCTTCCTTTTGATATGAAACTTCGTAATATATAACCCCCTTGATCTCCCGAGGTTGGTATATCGTGTTTTCGTCGGGTGTTTGTTTCGATCTGTTTCTGTCAGGACATACTCTTTGAGAGCTTAGAAGCACAATGGTGTCTGCCAAGGATAAAGGGAAGGAGCCCATGGAGGAAGACCTCTAAGACCCCCGGAAGGAGAAGGAGATCAAGAGTGAAGGTGAAGAGGAGCAAGGCCAACGTCCGCATACCGGCACCACCATTGCAAGCATTGGAGTGGTGAAACCTGGCAAGATTAGAAGGACTACACGGATGCAGACTGGAGGGAAAGCTCCTCGTCACAGTTTGGCTCCATGGTCACTTCCTCCACGCACCAGGAATCCTTTCCATACTCTTATCCATGAGCATCAATACCAGAATATGCCCAAGGAGAAATTACCCTCCAATTGGGATTTGCCTCGTTCTAGCCATGCAGGAAAAGAAGACTTCAAGGAGGAAGAGTGGGGAAAGAATAGCAAGAGCTGGAATTCTCAACCAGACATGATCATGAGCCGCATTGAGCAAAACTCGCAGCTTATTCGTAATCTCACCTTCGAGATTGAGGACTTGGGGAAACTGATCAGAGAGCTCATTGAGAGGATACCACCACCACCTAAGGAGTAATTCGTCATCAGGTTTGGCATCCCCTTGGTTTGTTCCAAGCTTGGGGGAGTGCCGCGGTATCATATCACTATCTTCTATCTTTTTACCTTATTAGTAGAGTCATATCATGAATAGAGGAGTTATTATGTAGTATGGTTTGCATTATGGAAGTGTCCCCTCTCTCGTTAGATTTGTATCCCTTGGTGTGAGTTTCCGTTATGGAATATTAATGAGAAGTTCTTTCATTCACTCTTTTGCTTAGCTTATACTAGTCTTCAATTCGTGTTATATGATTGATCTTGTTGTTAGTATTAGTATCACTTTGGGATCATTGAGTTAATTTAGTTGGTTTTGGCAAACCTGGCTCAGTCAGTAGCAACACCTTTTCGAGAGTTGAAAAGAAAAAGATAGAAGTACTCTAGAGAAAAATAATTTCATCATCTATCTTTCTTGATTTGCTCATAAGTCTAGTATTCTCTAGTTAAGATCTTTTGTGCTTCCAAGGAAGATTGCATGTTTGTCTTTATCACTTGTATGTTTGTTTTTTTCCTTCAACTCTTGTACTTGGTACCCAGCTTTGCTAGCCAAAAACCTGTACTGAGAGGGTATTCTTCTCGTGCATCCACCTCCTTTAAACCAAAACCTTTGCCATTTGTGTCCACCATACCTACATATTAGCATTATTGCTATTCCAAGTAAATTCTTGTTTTATCTACCTCCCAAATTAAACTTGTTATGTGAAAATTAGTGATTAAAGCTCTCACGAACTTGATGGCACACTTTACTTTCTTTGTTGGGTCCTTCTTTGTTGCATATATGCTTGCGCTTTATGAGTTGAAGTTAGCAGAACCATGTATCATGGGGACCGCTTTCAACACTTCATTGGTACTTGTACCTAGTTGATATCATATTCTTTTGCTTATGGATCCCGGCGGTGTGAAATAAAAGTGGAACTTGTAAGATCATGGAGTTTATATGTGTGTTAGAGAAACGCCTGGGCCGCTAGCCTAAGCCATGCCTAATCATGGTGGAAACTTGCAGCATAACTATAGTGAGCATTCTATGAATCATCCTTAATAAAAACCTATGCAAATAGCAAATAAAAAGATCGTTGAGATGCTCACTGTCTGCTTGCCTTGTCATTTTGATTATGGGATAGCTCCTGTGTCATGTGCAAGGGGTACCCCGTTGGTGGTTCTCAATGATACGCATGTATTTACAATGACAAGAGCTTGCTCGTGACTGAAGTTGAGTAGCATGAGGATCGGTACTCATAAGTAAGGGGCATGATATTTCAACGTATAGCTTGTCAAGCATATCCTCTTAGTTGTGTCGCTTTAACCTTAATCACCTAAAGATGCCTATGATAGGGGCAATGAGAGCTGAAAGCTAGTAAGTATCATAATTTTTCGGAGCTCTTTATGAGACTTGCAATCCTTGCTTCCCTCTTTGAAGGGCCTTTCTTTTACTTTGTAGTTGAGTCAGTAAACCCACTTCCTCTCTATCTCAGCAAGTACTTTGAGTTGATGTGTTTCATTCATTCATATGATGATTTATTCAATCATGTCGTATGTTCCTTGTTTTGCACATTGCTCTTATCTTGAAGTTTACTACTTTGAAATCTTTCTTTGAAAACCAGCTATTTGTGAACTCTAGCAAATTATCAACTATTCTTCGACCGAGAGCTAAGTTTGCCATTACCAATTATGATTCACTTTATGTATCTTTATTGTGTTTCCTTTACTCATTGCAAGTTGAGTTATATAATAGTGAGTTGTCTTCTATTATGATCTATGCTTTTGATGAATGTGATGCTTCTTGTCTGTATTCTTTTATCAACTCTTCACTCCATAAACCTGAGGTCATGTTTATTGAGCTCAGTTTCACTTGGGGACAAGCGAAGTCTAAGCTTGGGGGGAGTTGATACGTCCATTTTGCATCACTATTCTATGTCTTAATTCACTATTATTCATTGATATATTTCGTATTGAGAGGTGATACTTATGTTATTTCATCTATTTTTGCATGGATGATGACTTTTGGAGCATGGACCGCTGCAGTCAGGATTCTGATGGAAAAGGTGATGTTTGGAGGCAAAATTCGTGAAGATCAGAAAATCCGGGAAAATATACGGAAAATTCTATTTTTCCAGAAGACTCAGGATGCCAGAAGATGGAGTGGAGGTGGGCCACAGGGGGCCCACACCACCCCATGGTGCGGGCAGGCCTAGGCCACGCCAGGGAGTGGTGTGGTCGCCCTGGCCCACTCCAACCTCTCCCCTCTGGCGTATATCATCCCCACGAAACCCTAAGACTCGGGGAGCGACCACAGAAAGATTCCGCCGCCTCTGCGGGGCGGAAAACACCGAGAGAGAAAGATCTCTCCGGCAGACAAATTTCTGCCGGGGGAATTCCTTCCCGGAGAGGGAAGATCGTCACCATCAACACCACCATCAAGCTGGACTTCATCGGGATCATCATCATCACCACCATATCACCATCATCACCCTCATCACCATCTCCATATTGCTGTAACAATTGCGTTGAATCTTGCATGGTTCATAGGGGAAACTTTCCCGGTGTTGATTACTCTTTGTAGTTAATGCTATTGAATGAACCATTGAATTATTGTCTATGTTCAGATTGTTATACATCATTATTCCATCTCTGATCATGATCCATATGATGTCTTGTGAGTAGTTCGTTTTGTTCTTGAGGACATGGGAGAAGTCTTGTTGTTAGTAGTGGAGTTGTGTTGAGAAAGATTCAATAGATTGTTATTTAAGTTGTGGTGTACTTCTTCTAGTGGTGTCATGTGAACGTCGACTACATGACACTTCACCTATATGGGCCTAGGGGAATGCATTGTGTATTTGGCTACTAATCGTAGGGGTTGCCGGAGTGACAGAAACCTGAACCCCCATTAGGAACCCTTCCTAATCCATACCACTAGCCAACACCGTCTGCTCCTCGTTGGGTTCGACACTCTTACTTATCGAAAATACTGCGATACACCCCCTATACTTGTGGGTCATCAGCTATCTTGGCCAAGTAGATGCTAGCAACTCCAAGAGTTAGTACTTATGCTCGATAGTGGGTTCATGCCTCTGGTAATCTGGGGAAGTGACAGAAATCTCTAAGGTACTAGATGTGTTGTTGCTACTAGGGAGAAAACAACGATCATTTGTTCATAGAACAATTGTATTGTTTCCTTTACACGCAGTTCGTAAAGCAATAATCTGTTGCTTGCAACTTAATACTGGAGGGGGTTCGGATGATAACCTGAAGGTGGATTATTAGTCATAGATGTAGTTGGATGGCGGTCTATGTATTATGTTGTAATGCTCGATCAAGTCTCAAAGGAGTCAAGATGATTAGTATATGCATGTATTGCTTTCTCGGTGTTTGTCAATTGCCCCACTGTAATTTGTTCACCCAACATATTATCTATCTAAGGAGAGCCACCTCTAGTGAACTATGGATCCCGGTCCTTGTCTTTTATATACAATCTACAATCTTTTACTGCTTTGTGTTTACTTTTTGCAAACTTTTACTTCCTTCCATTCGATATGTTTAATCCTTTGTTTTCCGCAAAACATGGTGAGATTGACAACCTCATCGCAAATTGGGGACAAAGTTGTGTGGTTGTGTTGTGCACGTCTCCATGTTGCTACTAGCACCGGTAGTGCGCCCTGCCAAAGCTCAGCTAGTAACACCTTTGGGGTGTTTCCTTGCTCCTACTGGTTCGATTAAACCTTGGTTTCATCACTGAGGGAAAACTTACTGCTGTGCTCATCATACCTTCCTCTTGGCTTTCCCAACGAGCTCTACGTTGAAAGTCGAGTACATCAAGATCTTTTCTGGCGCCGTTGCCGGGGAGTCAAGGACATCTTCACAAGAGGAGTCCCTCATAACCAATCTCTTTACTTTGTTGTTTTTGTTTTGCTTAGCTTCTTTTTGCTTTGTTTGCTTGTTTTGTTCTTTCAAAAACACAAAAAAAATTAGTTTTACTTGTTTGCTTTCTTATTGAAAAACACAAAAAAAATAGTTCCTTTCTTAAGTTTCCTTTATGACTAGCTCTGCTCCAATCACTATTTCATTATGGATAGCTCACTCAGTTTTCTATTTGGGAACAGTATTATGACTGCCAAGGTAATAGATGAACCACCGCCTGCTAGAACCTCCATGGAAGAAGAAATTGCTGAACCTGAAAGATCATTAGATGAAAAAGAGGAGGAGAGTGATGGACAAAAGGAGGAAGAATGGATCTACCCATGCCTACCTTCTAATGAGAGTAACTCTTTATCCCTTACATTATTTGATTGTCCCCCATGCTTATCAAAGGAGGGTGAATGTTATGTTCCCGAGGATTCTTTTGAAAATGATTATAATAAAGCTCTAGAGCTTGTAGATCATGAAAAGCATGCCTTTTGTGATAGTTATATTGTTGAGTTTATTCATGAGGCTACTGAAAATTATTATGAGAGAGGAAAATATGGTTGTAGAAGTTTTTATGGTAATGAAACACCTCTCTATGTGCTGAAAGCTATTTTGTTTTACCTTTCTATGCCTGTCACTTTGCTCTTTGTGAATTTATTTGCATACAAGATTCCTATGCATAGGAAGTGGGTTATACTTAAATGTGTTTTGAATTTGCTTCTTGATGCTCTCTTTTACTTCAATTCATATTTCCTATGAGAGCATCTTCTCAAATTTTCATGCCTAACTTAAAGGCGTTAAAGAAAAGTACTTGTTGGGAGATAACCCAAGAGTTTTAGTTGAGTCTTGGAAGTTATTATCTCTGTAATAAACTCTCCTTATCCTTTTTATTTACTTTTTGTGCCAAGAGTAACCTCTAATGAGAGTGAAGTAATGATTGGGAAAGTTGCTGTCCTGAAACAGATTTCTGTGCTTCACCGTAAAAATTCCTGAGAGAGTTCTGTACGTCGGATGGAGCTGTAATTTTTTGTGCTTCTGCCCCAGGTTGTTATCTAACTTCCGTTAGTTCAACACTTTTTTATTTGAGAAACATAAGGTCTTCGAAAAAATTCGTGTTTACCTGATGGTCTGTTTTGACAGATTTTTGCTATTTTCTGCATTTGCTTCTTGTTAGTTCCTTCTTGAGTTCCTTTGGGGAATTGAGATTTTTGAGGGAAGTGCTACAGTATATAGTATTCTAATGGAAGTTTATTTGGTGTTAGAACTCAACCTTGAGACTTATTTATCTTAAGTGCACTAATGTTGCTAATGAGATTGTGTGAAGTTCTGTATGAAGGAAAAATTTCAGGTGTATGGAAGGAATGAGTAATGAGATGAAGGATGGACTAAAGCTCAAGCTTGGGGATGCCACGTATGTCACCCCAAAAAATATCCAAGAAATGCAAGCGTCAAAGCTTGGGGATGCCCAAGGCATCCCCTTCTTCATCAATAAAAATTCCAGGTTTCTTCCAAACGCTTCATTTTTATTGTTTCATGCACAAATGTGTTTTTCTTGGAGCGTATTCTTTTTTGTTTTTGTTTTGCTTTTTAGTTTGCTTAGTTTTCTGAATAAGTTGGTTGGACCCCCTCTTTCATACATTGGTTTGCAAATAGTTTGGTTTGGTTTTGGAAAATAGTAGGAAAGCTCATGCTTATGTGGTAAAAAGAGCTCGTTTTTGACTATGGCTATGCTTTGTCATGCCATGCTTGATATTATTTTGGCTTTATGCTTAGTATTATTTTCTGTAGCATGACTTGTTATAAACAATTGAGACTTCTTAATGTGCCTTGGATGAATCATGCATTGTTTTAGCATATTAAAGTATAGTATAGTGGTATTCTCCTTTGATGCTTTATTTGGGTTGACTTGGCACATGCTTACACCATGTTATGACTATCCAAAGTCACCATAGCCTTTATGATCCTTTAGTTTCCAACTTGTAGTATCACTTTATGCTTTGATCAATCATGTTTTGTCGCTCTGCATGATTATGGCCATTATTGCTCTCTTAGTTTGTCGCTCCTAGTCTTTTGCTAGCCTCCACAACAAAGTATGAGTTTCGCTCATGCATCCAACTCCCTAAACCAAGTTATTCCAAAGAGTCCACCATACCTACCTAGTAGCTTATGCTTTTCCAAGTACATTCATGCTTTTCTTTACCTTCCACTTGTTATGAGAAAACTAGTGATTAAAGCTCTCACGAACTTGATGGCACACTTTACTTTATTGCCTCTAATAAACTTGAACCATTGGGTCCTTCTTTGTTGCGTATATGCTTGCGCTTTATAAGTTGAAATTAGCAGAACCATATTTCATGGGGAACGCTTTCAACATTGCACTTGTACTTTCTACCCCGTTGATATCATGTTCTTTTGCTTACGGATCCCGGTGGTGTGAAATAAAAGTGGAACTTGTAAGATCATGGAGTTTGTATGTGTGTTAGAGAAACGCCTGGTCCGCTAGCCTAAGCCATGCCTAATCATGGTGGAAACTTGTAGCATCACCATAATGAGCACTCTATGAAGCATCCTCAATAAAAACCTATGCAAATAGCAAATAAAAAGATCGCTGAGATGCTCATTGTCTGCTTGCCTTGTCATTTTGATTATGGGAAAGCTCCCATATCATGTGCAAGGGGTACCCCGTTGGCAGTTCTTAATGATACACATATACTTACAATGACATGAGCTTACTCGTGACTGAAGTTGAGTAGCATGAGGATCGGTCTTTGTAAGTAAGGGGCATGAGATTTCGGTTTATAACTTGTCAAGCATATCCTCTTAGTTGTGTCACTTTAACCTTAATCACTTAAAGATGCTTATTATAGGGGCAATGAAAGTTGAAAGCTATAAGTACCATAATTTTTGGAAGCTCTTTATGAGACTTGAATCCCTACTTCCTTTTACAAAGGGTCTTTCTTCCACCATTATATTGAGTCTCCATCTTCTATCTTTATGCACCTACTTTGAGAGCATAGTGGCCATTCTTAGTTCTATGTGCATTGTCCCAGGACTAGTTGATTGATGCATAACTTGTTATTGCTTGTTTTAAACTATTGTATCTAGTCACTCTTATGAACTTTGAAGGTGTCCTATGCATTTATATTTGCTACTCTATTGAGGGACAAGCTGAATACTTTTATGCTATGTTTTCTTTATGTGAAACAAACAAACGTCTTGCAAAGCATTGTTATTCATGAATCTTTTGTTTGTGCCTTTTCATGTTGCATCATAGTTTCTTTGCTTATTGCTAGAACTTTGTCTTTCATGTTATGATTGAAGTACTTTGATCCCAGCTTTGATGTTTTGCAAATAATTTGATCAAGTCTTTGATGGTGCATGTCACCTCAAAAATTATTTCTTTTTATCACTTACCTACTCGAGGACGAGCAGGAGTTAAGCTTGGGGATGTTGATACATTGCAAATGTATCTATAATTTTTGATTTTCCATGCTTGGTTTTATCCACTTTCTTGTGTTTTGTTCCAACTTTGGAGTACTTTTCATATGATTTCTTGGACTAACCTATTAACAAGAGCCATAGTGCCAGCTGCCTATTTTCTGCTGTTTTCGGTTCCAGGAAAGTCAGAAAATGAATATTCTCGGAATTGGACGGGACAAGAGCCAAAGTGCCTATTTTTCTGGAAGGGATCAAGTCCCCGAATACGAGACAGAGAGGGGCCAGGGGCCGGCCACACCACCTGGCCGTGCGGCTAGGCTTGGCCCGCGCCAGGGGGTGGTCTGGCCGACCCTAGCACCCTCTCGGCCTCTCCTTCCGCCTATAAGTTGCCCTCGGGACGAAAACCCTAGGTACCCGATCAAAAATCCACAAAAGAGTCAGTAGCCGCCGTCATCTCCATCCCTAGATCGGGAGGGATCTGAAGCTCCTCCCGGCACCCTGCCGGAGAGGGGAATTCACCCTGGAGGCCTTCTTCATCACCATGCAAGCCTCCGGTGTGATGCGTGAGTAGTTCATCCTTGGACTACGGATCCATGTAGTAGCTAGATGGCTGGTTCTCCTCCTTTGTGCTTTCATGTTTAGATCTTGTGAGCTCCGTTCATGATCAAGATCATCTATTTCTAATTCATACATGTTGTGTTTGCGGGGATCCGATGGATATTGAGATGCTATTTCAGATTGATTATTGATTCTATCATGTCTTTGTTATTTGAGATCTTGCATGCTTTCCGTTGTTAGTAGCTATCTTGGCCAAGTAGATGCTAGCAACTCCAAGAGTTAGTATTTATGCTTGATAGTGGGTTCATGCCTCTGTTAATCTAGGGAAATGACAGAAATCTCAAAGGTACTAGATGTGTTGTTGCTACTAGGGAGAAAACAACGATCCTTTGTTCATAGAACAATTGTATTGTTTACTTTACACGCAGTTCGTAAAGCAATAATCTGTTGCTTGCAACTTAATACTGGAGGGGGTTCGGATGATAACCTGAAGGTGGATTATTAGTCATAGATGCAGTTGGATGGCGGTCTATGTATTATGTTGTCATGCCCGATCAAGTCTCAAAGGAGTCAAGATGATTAGTATATGCATGTATTGCTTTCTCGGTGTTTGTCAATTGCCCCACTGTAATTTGTTCACCCAGCATGTTATCTATCTAAGGAGAGCCACCTCTAGTGAACTATGGATCCCGTTCCTTGTCTTTTATATACAATCTACAATCTTTTACTGCTTTGTGTTTACTTTCTGCAAACTTTTACTTCCTTCCATTCGATACGTTTAATCCTTTGTTTTCCGCAAAACACGGTGAGATTGACAACCTCATCGCAAGTTGGGGACAAAGTTATGTGGTTGTGTTGTGCAGGTCTCCACGTTGCTACTAGCACCGGCAGTGCGCCCTGCCAAAGCTCAGCTAGTAACACCTTTGGGGTGTTTCCTTGCTCCTACTAGTTCTATTAAACCTTGGTTTCATAACTGAGGGAAAACTTACTAATGTGCTCATCATACCTTCATCTTGGGGTTCCTAACGAGCTCTACGTTGAAAGTCGAGTGCATCAGAGCCATGGCTTGCGGGGAAGGGAGGTGGTGGCAGGAGGTAGAAGAAAGTGTTAGTGTGGGAGAAGAGCCCAAAAGTAGAGGTCATGGTCTAGCATTATACAAGATCACCGTTTACCTGCTCAAAGAAGCTAGGGAATCGATGGGAATCGATTGGACTTGTCTTTATTGCGATAGACAGTTTAATGTTCTTTGGCGCCGCCTAAAATCCAGTAGATAATAAGAGGAGTGGGACCTTCCCATAAAAAAGGAGTGGGGTCGGGTGGTAATCATGGGGAACGGAGTGCACGTCCCGCGTGCATGGGTGCGTGCTTGAAGAGTGTGCGTCATGTGTTGATGGGGTAATGACGTGCAACTGCTGCACGAACACGTTGATATGTTGAACTCCACGTCGATAGGAATGCACATTAAACTCCACATCAACAGGAATGCACGGGATATTTACGAGTTTAGAATATGTTGTGCCACTTTTGTTGTGATCAAATTATGTTCAGTACGCGAGATAATACATTTTTTAATAATCGACAAATGCATATGCATGCACGAAACATGAACTGATGTGTAAAACCATCGCTCGCCCCTTGTTTAGATCGGCACCCAACTCTGTGTACCCGCCATCGCTCATTCCAAACAACTTCCTCAAACATGATGGCCCCTCGCCATGGCAATGGCAGATCCTTGCTGGCCACTGGCCGCCTACATCCCCTGCTCTTTGTAGCATCGTTCGCACCCGCAAGTCGCCAACTAAGGCACCATGTCGTGTCCAACCATGCCCGGATCCATCGACATTGGCACTCGAGGATAGCACGACGTCGAAGCTTGTACCAGCACCGCAGGAGGAGCGTAGTTCACCTGTAGTGACGGACGAGCGCAAAGTAGCAGCCAAGGCGGGGGTGCATGTTGCACCAACAAGTACAGACAACAAGAGGAACAAGAGGAAGACCTACAAGATCACAATGAAGAAGACTAGGAAGAAGAGAGGAGACAACTATGTGGACAACTTCGACTCGACCAACGAGGAGGCATTCATAGATCAGTTGGAGGCAAAAGCGGAGGAGAGTGACATGGACCCATGGGACTACAAGGAGGAGGAGGAGGACTCCACCTCTTATACGAAGAAGGGGCGTTGATGAGTCATCAGAGGAGGACACCTACGATGGAGATGGCAAGGACCATGATGGTAACAAAGACGACAATGATCCAGAAGACGACGGCGAGGGCTTCTTCTAAATATGACAGTTGTTGTTTTCCCAAACCACATGGAGTCCATAGAGTCAATGATAGTTGTTCTTTTCCAAAACCACATGGATCCACTGGTCATTCCATGTGCTCTCTTCCAAAACCACACTGATCCACATGACCACACATCACTCCAGTGGATTTTGTGATGCAACTTTTATCACACTGGTGCAACACGCAATGTGGAAGCTGCTTCCCTATGTGTTTTGGGTCTTTGTGACCATGGCTTGACACATGGAGTCCCTAGAGTCAGTGACAGTTGTTCTTTTCCCAAACCACATGGATACACTTGTTTCATTGCATGTGCTATCTTCCAAAACCACACTGATCCAAATGACCACACATCACTCTAGTGGATTCTATGATGCAACTTCTGTCACACTTGTGCAACATGCAATGTGGAAGCTGCTTCCTTATGTGGTTTTGGTCTCTGTGACCATGGCTTGACACATTGAGTACCTCAAGTCTGATAGTTGTTCTTTTCCCAAACCACATATATCCACTAGTGGCATTGCATGTGCTCTCTTCCAAAACCACACCGATCCACATGACCACAGATCACTCCAGTGCATTCTGTGATGCAACTTTTGTCACACTGGTGCAACATGCAATGTGGAAGCTGCTTCCCTATGTGTTTTTGGTATTTGTGACCATGGCTTGACACATGGAGTCCCTAGAATAAATGATAGTTGTTCTTTTCCCAAATGACATGGATCCACTTATTTCATTGCATGTGCTCTCTTACAAAACCACACTGATCCACATGACCACACATCACTTCAGTGGATTCTGTGGTTTAACTTCTGTCACACTGGTGCAACATGCAATGTGGAAGTTGTTTCTCTATGTCTTTTGGTCTCTGTGACCATGGCTTGACACATGGAGTCCCTAGAGTCAATGACAGTTGTTCTTTTCCCAAACCCCAAGGATCCACTGGTTTCATTGCATGTGCTCTCTTCCAAAACCACACTGATCCACATGACCACACATCACTCTAGTGGATTATGTGATTCAACTTCTGTCACACTAGTGCAACATGCAATGTGGAAGTTGCTTCCCTATGTGTTTTGGTTTTTGTGACCATGGCTTGACACATGGAGTCCATAGAGTTAATGATACTTGTTTTTTCCTAGACCACATGGATCCAATGGTGTCATTGCATGTGCTTTCCAAAACCACACTGATCCACATGACCACACATCACTCTAGTGGATTCTGTGATGCAACTTCTATCACACTGGTGCAACATGCAATGTGGAAGCTGCTTCCCTATGTGTTTTTGGTCTATGTGACCATGGCTTGACACATGGAGTCCCTAGAGTCAATGACAGTTGTTCTTTTCCCAAACCACATGAATCCACTAGTATCATTGCATGTGTTCTCTTCCAAAACCACACTGATTCACATGATCACACGTCACTCTAGTGGATTCTGTGATGCAACTTCTGTCACACTAGTGCAACATGCAATGTGGAAGCTGCTTCCCTATCTGTTTTTGGTCTTTGTGACAATGGCTTGACACATGGAGTCCATAGAGTCAATGACAGTTGTTCTTTTCCCAAACCACATGGATAAACTGGTGTCATTGCATGTGCTCTCTTCCAAAACTACACTGATCCACATGACCAAACATCAATTCAGTGGGTTCTGTGATGCAACTTCTATCACACTGGTGCAACATGGAATGTGGAAGCTACTTCATTCCCTATATGTTTTTGGTCTCTATGACCATGGCTTGATAGATGGAGTCCCTAGATTCAATGACAATTGTTCTTTTCCCAAGCCACATGTATCCACTAGTGTCATTGCATGTGCTATCTTCCAAAACCACACTGATCCAGATGATCACACATCACTCCAGTGGATTCTCTGATGCAGCTTTTGTCACACTGGTGCAACATACAATGTGGAAGCTTGATCGGGATTTTCTGATTGGGGTATGCCTAGCAGGACGTTTCAACTGGGCCAAGGCCTGTGCTAGTGGGCCTGCAAGACAACGACGGAATGCGACTAAAAAGGAGCCTTGGTGACTAGAAGCTGGAGGCCCAGAAGTATAGTTAGGCCCAGTTGGATTAGGTCAAATCCTCCGAGTCCCAAACTGATTCGGTTGTATATCTGTAAACCCTAGTGAGGTACCCCCTATATAAGCCTCCCTAGGGTACTCTCTGTAATCACGTTCCATCATACACCCCATCGACTCGCTGCCTAGGCGCCAAGCTCACCACCCTTGTAACTCACTCGATAATACAATCTAGCAGGAGTAGGTCTTTACCCTATGGGGGCTGAACATGGGTAAATCCATGTGTCTTTGCCCTCATCTCACTCCGCAGATGGTTACCCGCTCTTGCCCCAAATCCTTCCAATCGCTACCCCTGGTAGCGACTGTCGTGGTCATTCCCACGACAATGGCGCCCATCGTGAGGCATGGTAGGTCTGGCCTGAGTTCTGCAGCGAGAACCTACTCGCTAATCGATCGGTCGATCGCCACCGGCCGCATGATCGCAAGTGGTCGGATCCTTCAGATCCTGCTCAGCAGCTACATCCCGGCGTCGCGCCCGATCACGCACAGAGCAGTGATGCCGGTCGGCACCATCAACCTGTTTGTCGGCTTCATGGACGCCGTCCCCCTGGCAGAGACGGTGATCATCGGTGGGTTGCTGCCATGCTACGATCTACTCTAGGAGGGCCAGATCCACTCCATCAACCACCTCGCCTCCGAGTACGACTCGTCCTCCAGCAACTCGGTCGGGACTGACACAGCCGCGGACGACGTGGCCCTCCATGGCGACGCTAATTCGGTGACCCCAGCCTCGATCGCCAGATCCATCACTGCCGCATCGTGCGAAGACTCCATCACGCGGGTCTCCAACACGGAGGATTTCAAGGACCCCTCCATCCTCGGGATCTTCGACTTTGACTCTTGGTTGGAGTCACATGACGACTTCCGTGCCAGATCCAATCACTTCAATGCAATATATATGACGGGTAGCACGACTACCCCGCCAGATCCCTTCTCCATGCTGATCCCACCGACAGCGATGGCAATGGAGGTCGAGGAGTATCCCCTACAACTAGAGGCAGCGACCCGCGCGGAGTAAACTGAGCGCGAAAAGTACCGCCTCGAGCGGGAAACAGTGCGGGAGCTATCGCTTTACCATCAGTGCCCCATCAGGACCCTCCTAAACTCTGAGGTCCAGGGCCGCACCCTAAACTTTGATGATGAGCACGACCCTACTCGCGCGGCTGAGCGCGAGATCTGCGAGAACGCGCCACCCAGCGGCAGCAACCGCCCGCCACCTGGCGCACCGGCGACCGGAGCTCCACCACCACCCCGCCGCACACCTCCTTCGGAGCAGCCGCGGATCATCATATCACCCCAAGCCCAGGACTCCAATGGACTCCTGATTTACTCCACCCTGATGGACAATGTCATCGCGGGGCAAGCTATAGTCACCAATCTCAACATCACGGGAGAGGGTGCGCTGCAGATCAACCGGAGACGCTTCCCTACCTCCATTACTGGCACCTCCAGTTCGACGGCACCAAGAACTCCAATGGGGCAAGAGCAGGAATCGTGCTCACCTCCCCCAAGGGTTACCAGCTCTGATAGGTGTTGCAACTCAACTTCACCCCCTACACAAACAACATGGTGGAGTACGAGGCCCTCCTTCACGGCATGCGGGCCACCAAGGAGATGAATGTCAATGGCCTCAAGTGCTACAACGACTCCGACCTCATCGCCGTGCAAGTCGACGGCACCTACGATGCAGTTGCCCCCAACATGATAGCCTACCGCTAGGTGGTGGACCAACTGGGAGGCTATTTCGCCAGCTACTCCGTCGAGTGGATTGATTGCCGCAAGAACTAAGAGGCTGACGCACTCTCGCGCATCGGATTTGCTTGCCAAACACCACCTCTGGGTGTCTTCCTCGACATCATCGACAAGCCCTCAGTCTCCCCCGAAGGAGATTGACATCAGGATACCACTGCAGCCCAAGCCCGCTCTAGTCGCCATGATCATGGAGCCTGGCGACTGGACTGCGTCGTACTTTCCCTACCTCGAGAACAAGATCCTTCCCACGGACGAGACAGAGGCGCGAATGATCGTGCGCCACTGCAAATCCTTCACCATCATCAACGGCGAGCTCCACAAACGCAGCGTGACTGGCGTGTTCTAGCGCTGCGTGCAGCCAGAAGAAGGACGCAAGATCCTCCAGGACATCCACACTGGCGGATGTGTCCACCATGCAGGTGCCCGGTCTCTAGTCACCAAAACCATGTGCCACGACTTCTACAGGCTCACCACACACGCCGACGCCACCGATATCATCCAACGATGCGTCGGGTGCCAAAAGTACGCCAACCAGATGCACATCCCTGGTTCAGCCCTCAAGACCATCCCCATTACTTGGACATTCACCATATGGGGCATCGAAAGGGTGGGCCAGTTCAAGAAAGCTCCATCATGCTACACCGACCTCCTAGTCACCGTCGACAAATTCACCAAGTGGTTCGAGGCGAAGCCAATCAAGAAGTACCACGGCAAGACCGCCATCAAGTTCCTCCATGAGTTAATCTACCAGTACGGCTACCCGCACAACATCATCATGGATAACGGCACCAACTTTGCCAAGGGTGCCATGGCTGACTTTGGCGAGGAGCGCGGCATACGACTTGACCTCGCCTCAATCGCCCACCCAGAGTCAAATGGCCAAGTAGAGCGCGCCAACCAAAGCGTCCTCCATGGCCTCAAGCCATGCCTACAGGTCCCCCTCGAGCGGACTCCCGGATGCTAGGTCGAAGAGCTCCCCTCCGTGCTATGGGGCATTTGCACCTCCGTCAACCGCTCAACAATGTTTACACCCTTGTTCATGGTGTACGGTGTTGAAGCCGTCATGCCGACCGACCTGGAACACGAATCACCTCGAGTTGTCAACTACGCAGAGGCAGACAATGTGATTACCCGCCAAGATGGGATCGACCAGCTCAATGAAGCCCGCGACCTAGCTCGCTCTCGCACCGCCATCTACCAGCAGGGACTCTGAAGCTATCACAGCCGCCGGGTCTAGACTCGCACGTTCCAGGAAGGCGACCTCATCCTGCAACTCATCCAGGACAAGAAGGGCATGCACAATCTCTCTCCCCCATGGGAGGGACCATTCACTATAGGGCGACTCCTTGGCAACAACGCCTACTACCTCATCGATATACGAGGTGACGGCCAGCTCGCCGTCGGACGACCATGGAATGTAAATCTCCTCCGAAAGTTCTATACATAGAACTAAAACTTGTACTCAACTGCCATATGATGAAATAAATTCGGATCGCACAAATTGTGTCTACTCGCCATTTTCTTGTGTCAATCACACTCGTACTCTTAGAAAAATGCTAACCTACAGAAGTCAACCCTTGGTCGAGCAACCGACATGGCTAAGTAGTATGGCTCATGGGCATGAAAATATTCGGGTCTTGCGCCATCCATGAAAACGCTACCCCGGAGCCACCATCAGAGTCGCCCCGCTCGACTGGCCCACCGGACCAAGACGACCGAACACGCTTCTCACAGTGACCCATCCTCCCCATCCCTGTGTATAGCGACTCAAACGGTCAAGTACCACGCTCGGGGACTCGCCAAAAACGACCCTCACACGGCCTGGGAACACACCAAGTATGAGAGCCTGCCTCGGACTCGCCACACGACTGCCTTTCCAAGGCAGGAGGAGTGACATGTTACAAACAACGTAGTACGACCTCACCTACCTTGGGTATGCAACTCGAACGGTTAAGGAACACACTCGGGGACTCACCTAACCGACCCCGTTCGTGTTCGGGACCACACCAAGTAAAGAGCACCCCTTGGGATCGCCAAGCGACTAGCTCCACGAGCCACAACGAGTCAACTCTGGTTAATGAAACAACCTAGCACAAACCAACATACATATATGTGAGGTCAAATCCACTAAAGGGCGGACACGCTCGGGGACTCGCATAACCAAAAATACAAACAAACAAAAATCACAAAGCAAATGCGAGTCGATTGATATTTCTCATCCAGTCACAACATACTTTGTCCATCAGCAAGATATATTACATAAGTAGCCAATCGCCATGACTAACAAAATGCCCCAGGGCAACCTTCTCGCTCCGCAGGTTTCGACGAGGAAGCACCACCATCACCCTTGACCCAGACGAAACTCTCCCAGGGATTCGCCTGGTACATCGTCAACTCCTTCGAACGCGACGACTGGAAGAGCTGCTCCGACTTCAGGTCGTGATGCTCTGGCTCAGAGTCGCCTAGCGCCACCACTGTCTCCTGGTATGGCAGCAAATTACCATAGCTAGTACCCGCTCCACAAATGAAGCGGCCTTGGCGGTCACTGAGCACTTCTGTGATCTCAACCGAACCAGTAGCCGAGGGATACCCACTGGTCACTTCGTCAAGGTCGAAGTATTCGGGAAAGTGCGTGAGTCCAAGACTAAGCGCCGTGGTGGCCCCGTGCCGGAAGGTTGATCGCGCCATCCACTCGACGACATCAGGAGCCTCCTCAAGATTGCGCCAAACCTCCGGCAGCCCCCCAGGAATAACCTCGGTGGGGGAGATTCCCTGAAGAACAGCCTGGACACATAGCGCCAAGGCGGTAGCCGTGTTTACCACCACCATCATGCATTGCGCAGCATCGAACATCTGCACCATCGGATTGCCTTGACCTATCACAGCTGCAACGTTAGAACATCAAGATCATGAGAAAGAAAAACAATGGACTCACCCGCTCAGGGACCCACCATCCACTAGCAAAAGAAGGAGCAAAAGAAAGAGATTCTCACCATAGAGCTTGCGGCAGTTCTCGGTCACGAACTTCTCGAGCATCGCTAGCTAATCCTGCAATCCAAGGATGATCGAGTCAGAGGCCTTCCGCTCCTCCTCCGTAGCAATGACCGAAGCCTTGGCCCTTTCTTCGGAGGAAGTCATTGCAGATTTCGTCGCCTCTAGCTCCTTTGCCAGCGAGCTGACTCGCTCCTCCGCCATGGTCAATGTTGCCTTCGCAGTCTCTCGCTCGGCGACCGGAACATAACCCTCAAGGGCCTTGGCGCTTGCAACGGAATGATCATCTAAAGGAAAGAAGACCGTAGTGAAACCTTTGCACAACAACAAGAGTCCAAATTCATCAAGATACAAAACAACTCACCTACAGTCGCTTGGAGTCGCCGATTGGCCTCCTGCGCTACCCGCGGGTTGCATTCCAAGCGCTCCTTCACGGCCTGTTGATCGGTCGACTCCCTCTGCAGACCCTGAAGAAAGAAAACTAATAAGAGCTAGGCCGACAAAAGTTCTAAGGGTCTAGCTGCTGAAATTCAGCGACTAGACCCTCGGGGACTGGGCGACCAAAGTTCTAAGTGTCTAGCCGCTGAAATTCAGTGACTAGACCCTGGGGGACTGGACGGCCAAAGTTGTAAGCATCTAGCCGCTGAAATTCGGTGACTAGATCCTCGGGGACTAGACATACATGGATAGGAGCGCCTAGCATGCTGTGAAGCTCGCTGGCGTCTACCGAAGGAACCACGAATGATGTACACCCGTGTCGCTGCTCGGTGTCGCCATCGACAACCTTAGGAACTTGTGGCGATTGTGTTCCAGTAGCCGTGGCGAAGGCTCTCGCCACAAAGTGAGGGAGCATCGCGGCCATCGCTGCTAGGGCGCTGGCTGCCGGCACTGGTGCCTCTACTAGCATGGTTGGTTTGCTCGGCTCCGAGCCAGCGACCACTTTGTCTTCAGTAGGAATGGCGGAACCGCCTTTCCCCACATCCTCCTACACCACGGCAGCGGAGTCGCCCTCCTTCTTCTCCATGCCTCACCTGGCGCCTCAACTGTAACGGCCTTCCTCTTCTTGGAAGGGTCGACGCCCCCTTCGGTGTCGACTAGCAGAACCTTGGCCACCAAAGGGCGTCCGATCTTCTCGGCACTAGAACTATGAAATAGCCACGGTCAGCGACCCGCCAAAACCAGAAAATTGCAAAATAGGAGAAACAAGGCACTACAAATTTACTTGGCGATGGGGAGAATGCGCAAGCCGGTGCTGATATGGGTAGGCTTCTCTAGTTTCGGGCCCAACCTGCACGTGAGCCCTTTCTTAAACACACTCGTGGTCCACGACACCACGGGCTTCTTTGATGTCGAGGCTGCAGTTGTGGGAATATTCGACCTGGGCGACACAGACTCCTCCTTTGATGGCGGGGTCTCCGACCCCGTGGTTGCAGCAGCCCCTGGCTCCGGGGACTCCGAGACTGTTGGCGCAATCGCGGCAAGTGGAATCACTGATTCTACCACCGTGTCTGTGGCCCCCGATTCCATCATTGGAGTTGGGTCCTCCAGAATCTTGGTCGTAACCTCGGCCTCCTCGTTGTCGGTCTCCTTGTCCGACTCAAACGCCGCCACTAACCTGGGTGGCGACATCTACTTTGTCACTGGCTTCCTCGCAGGCGACTTTGGCTTCAGTGCAGGCACGCGGCGTGAGCTGTGTTCCTCCATGATATCTTCATCGCTGCCACGCTCTTCAAGGCTACAACTTTCCTTGATTTTGCTCTGCGTTTGCCTGTGGGTCTTTCGAGTTGTGGGCATGGGCAGGGCAACCTCCATTACCTCATCCTCACTATCAGAGGACTCTTCCTCCTCCTCAAGATCCTTGGGAATATCTTCATCGAGTAGAGGAAGCCAATTTTCGAGGATTTGGAACAACTAGAGGAAGCCAAAATATAGAAAGAATGATGGTCAATCGACAACTATGACTGCAAAACTGTGACCACAAAACTACGACTGCAAAACTCAGACTGCGACTGCAAAATGAAATTACAAGGTAAAGAAACTCACCGTAGGGGCCTGAAACTTCCTGGCGGTATACGGAGCGAGCCCGGCCTTCGGTTCGGTATACTCCGCCTCCGTGATCTTCTTCAGCGCGGCGATGTAGTCCTTGGTGTCCCACACCGCCTTGCTTGCCCTCATGGCGTCATCTTTATAGGTGTATTGGTACATCCAGTGGGCTCGGGTGGCTAACAGGACCAGCCACCGCCCGGGCCAACAATTGTATAAATTGATGGTCTCGAGGCCCTCCTTCTTCAACTCCTAGATCTGGGCCAACATCTCGTCTATGGCCATCCTCTGGTTGTCGGGGAGGTTGGTCACTGATAGCCGGCGCGGGTCGCTCCTCTCAGCGGTGTACATTGGGAGCGACACTTCACCGTTAGGAGTGGATTCCGTCACGTAGAATCAGTACTTCTTCCACTCGCTTGCAGCCTTTTTTGGCAGCAGCAGCAGCTTCAGGAACTTGGCCTTGGGCTTCAGCTGGAAGGTAACTCTGCCTACCGCCAGGACCAGGCCGCCCACCCCCTCACGGCTGAGGCGACAGTGGAAAAGATCTAGCCATAGGGGAACTAAGGGCGGCATCCAAGATAACTCTCGCAGAAGGCGACGAACATTGCGATCTGCTCCACGCTGTGTGGCCCTAGATCCGATGGCTTGATCATGTAATACACGCAGAACCGCTGGAAGAAAATCAAAGTGGGGAATCCCAGTCCCCTCTCCAAATGGCTCTGGAAGCAGATGAACTCCCCGGGGCGAGGTTTGGGTTCCATCTCACTGGGCGCCGGAATTTGCAAGTTCCCTTTGCAGAGGATGCCCGCATCCTGAAAATATTTCAAGGTGGCGGTGGTGCACTTTGATTTGCAACATAGGTCCTTCGGAGGCTCCATCAGGGAAGAACAAGATCACTCGGTCCGAAGATTTTGGATCAGGAGAAGATGGGAAGACTGAGGGTGCGCGGGGGCAGAGAAATGTGAAGAAGGTTCACAACTCCCCCTGTCACTCTCCTTATAAGAGGGCGCTACCCGCTAATCTCGGGGTAGTCGTTACCCCACAGTAATTTTGCCGAAGTTACCGGTGGATTACCCAACGGCTAGTTTGACCAAGCTGACGGTCCAACTTCATTCACTTGATTCGCCTACCTACTTTCCCTAACAATTGGCCGGGTGCGGCGACCTCAGCACATTTCCATTCGCTAGTGCTACGACTGAAGACACACTGGAGAGATTCCTTCCTTCATTGAGGGAGTGCACCGCTGATTCGACTGGGCATCCGATTGGACCTGCCGACTCCATCTGCCAAAAGAACACCTGCATCGAACCGACACTGGTCTCAGGGACTACTGATGGGGATATGTCGAATGGGGTATGCCCAGCAAGACGTTTCGATTGGGACAATACCTATGCGAGTGGGCCTGCATGATGGCGACTAGAATGTGACTAAAAAGGAGGCTTGGCGACTATAAGCTGGAGGCCCAGAAGTATAGTTAGGCCCAGTTGGATCAGGTCAAATCCTCCGAGTCCCAAACTGATTCGGTTGTATATCTGTAAACCCTAGAGAGGTACCCCTAGGGTACTCTCTGTACTCACGTTCCATCATACACCCCATCGACTCACTGCCTAGCCGCCGAGCTCGCCACCCTTGTAACTCACTCGATAATACAATCTAGCAGGACCCTACAGGGGGCCAAACCTGGGTAAATCCCTATGTCTTTTCCCTCATCTTGCTCCATAGATGGATGCCCACTCTTGGACCAAATCATTCCAATCGCTACCCCTGTTAGCGACTACCATGGTCATTCCCACGAGAAAGCTATTTCCCTATGTGTTTTTGGTCTCTGTGACCATAGCTTGACACATGGAGTCCATAGAGTCAATGGCAGTTGTTCTTTTCCCAAACCACATGGATCCACTAGTGTCATTGCATGTTCTCTCTTCCCAAACCCTACAGATCCACATGACCACACATCACTCAAGTGGATTCTGTGGTTTAACTTCTGTCACACTGGTGCAACATGCAATGTGGAAGTTGCTTCTCTATGTGTTTTTGGTTTCTATGACCATGGCTTGACACATGGAGTCCCTAAATTCAATGACAGTTATTCTTTTCCCAAACCACAAGGATCCACTGGTTTTAGTGCATGTGCTCTCTTCCAAAACCACACTGATCCACATGACTACACATCACTCCAGTGGATTATGTGATGCAAGTTATGTCACACTAGTGCAACATGCAATGTGGAAGTTGCTTCCCTATCTGTTTTGGTCTCTGTGACCATGGCTTGACACATGGAGTCCATAGATTCAATGATAGTTGTTCTTTTCCCAAGCCACATGGATCCACTGGTGTCATTGCATGTGCTATCTTCCAAAACCACACTGGTCCACATGACCACACATCACTCCAGTGGATTATGCGATGCAACTTCTGTCACACTGGTGCAACATGCAATCTTGAAGCTACTTCCCTATGTATTTTTGGTCTCCGTGACCATGGTTGGACACATGGAGTACATAGATTCAATGACAACCGTTGGATCTTAACCCTAGCGTCCAATGGTAGCCATCGGACCGGGTCTTCTAGAAGGCCCGAGTGGTTGCATGTTAGTTCTGTGTCCCGATTGTTAGGCATCGTTGGATCGGGGAGCGTGGATGATAAGGATATCCTTCATACGGGCGATCCGCGAGTAGTCTGTTTTGCGACCTGATTGGTAGTGGCAACCATGAGTGTGCCTACCTCCTTGCCCTTATCCCTATAACCATGGGGCCGAAGCTTAGATCGTGTTCCTTCCTCGCCATGGAAAGGCCCAAACTTAGCTTGTACGAGGCTCAGATGTTCGCCCACTACGACATACTCGTGTCGCTGCTTGTGAGGCTTCTGGCCAGGTTTGAGTGTAGCTACACCGGGGTTCCTTTCCCACCGCTCTTTTGCAACAATGCGTTGGCGAGGCAGATCGAGGAGCGCTGCCGCCAGCTACCGGAGCATAAGAGGGAAATGGCTTGGTACCGGAGCGCAAGAGCTTGTATTGGCCAAAGCGGTTCAAGAAGGAGAAAATGGCGTTGCTTTCACTATGCGGAGCCTCTCGACAGGAGATCCACCTAGATCTGCGCAACCCCAAAGGGAGCGAGCACTTCTGGGCAGTGCCTGGGCGTATGACCTCCACTGTTATCGAGGCGATGCACCGTGAAGAATTTATGAGGAGGAGGAACGCGGCGGGGAATGTCGGCATCAATTCCGATGCCGAGGAGGCAAACGGCGACGCGGGCGACATCGTCCATGAGCGTCATAGTCGATCAGGGTCACTTGAGCCTAGATTTAATCTATGTACGATAGCTTAATGGCGTCTCTAGATTGAAAGTTTTTCAAAGAAATTTTCTGAGGAATTCAATTCATAGAATATTGTAGAGCATATATTAGCCATATTTTAGGTGTCTTTTCTTTGAAACTAATCGAAAATCATCCGATTCTGAAAAAAGTTCAGGCCTTCCTAGCACATCTGATGGGACAATACGCTGATTATGCTCCTAGCACTTGATGACACAACCATAATTTTAGAGTGTGCTAGAGGAGAAGGGGACGAGCGTGTTGTTCTAGATGGGAATCCAAGGGAGATGGGAACTAGTGGCTTCGTCCATGTACAGGTAAAAAATTAATGTAATAATATTTAAATAGTTGTAATATGGTCCACATGACCCCATCACAGACACATTGAATGCTCCATATACAAATAAAGAAGACACGACTAGTTTAGTTTCAATAATAATTCAAGAAACGATGTTACTGTGTCCACTTCTTTCCACTCCTCTTATTAGTCTGCGAGCCCGCGCTGTATTAAACAACAGTTGATGATAATGGAAACAAAAATGATCAAAATGGCAAATAAAACAATTTTTAAGCTTACCTCTCATCTGGAGAATCGTATAGAGATGAAATTGGCAGGGATTTATTATTTCTCCTGTAGTTAGCTAAAAGATCCTCAAGAACATCCTCAATCACCCATACAACTTCTTCATATTCTAATACACCTCCATTATTTTCCTTTTCCTTCATGTTCCGCTTACCCTTTTGTTTCTCGCCCCCTATCCTAGCCGGCACCTCCACTTCTTCATAAATTTGATGCTTACCGACGTTTTCCTCCTAATGCTCATCACCATTTTCCTCCACCCGCTGCACTTCCTCAAGTTCTTCGTCTTCTCGCTGCTCTACCTCTAGTTCTGGCTGGCAAGCCTCATTTTCTGCCACTGGGGTGTGAACAGGGACAAGATCATGTGGAACTGGGTTTTTGCACAACCTCTTGATATGGCTGAATCCTCCACACCGTTTGCATTTCCTCTTCCTTGCTCCTAGCCTTGAACCTTTATTAGTGGAGGCTTCGATCCTTAGCTTTCTAGGCCTCACAAGTGGCCTCCTAAGAACTTGTGGTTGAAGTTTGGAACCTGGATCGACAATCTCCCAACCATTTTCATCAGCCATAGGTGGTATGTTTTCTGAATAAGTTGCAGCAAACTTGTCCATGGAGAAATAGTTATGAACATAGTTCTCTATTTAAGCTCTGCCACCTCTCAGCTTTAAGATTAAGTACAGTGCATTGTGACATGGCAGACCAGTAATCTTCCACTTCCTATATGAACAAGTCTTGTTTCCAATGTCTACATTATACCTCCATTCAGTTCCATGCTTGTATTTTGCATAAACCTCATCCAGTGTACTGGAACTTCTGACCATCCTCATCTTTATGATTATCATTGCCCTGGTTCTTGCATTCAGTAACATAACCACCTTTGGAACTATTTTATGGCCTAAAAAAATTCTTGCACAAATTCTTTGCCTTAAATCTATCTTCACCATTATGCACTGTCTTATTTAAATTGCATCCAACAAAATAACAACTTCAAGTGTCTTCATGCTAAAAATCTTAGCATTGAAACTCTCTGCCAAATTATTGCAAACATAATACACCCTACTTAACTCACCAAACTTGCTTCTGGCCCATAGCTTGGTGTGATGTTCTTCAAGGTACCTTTGGCACTATATACATGTTCTCCATGTAAGTAGCATGCGTGCTTGGGGTGTATGTGTATGTTGATCTCCACAAGTTCTCTTCAAAGATATTTCCTTTGAACTTCTTTGTGAAGTTAGTAATGAGATGTTGCATGCATTCCCTATGCTCAACCCTAGGAAACACGACATCAATAGCATTCTCAAGCCCTTGCATGCACTAGTGTGTATCACCAAGCCTTAAGGTGACCAATTACTGCTCGTAGTCTATGCATGAACCATGTCCAACTTTCATTTGATTCACCCTCAAGAATAGCATAAGCTATGGGAAGAAGCCAATTATGCGCATCCATAGCACAATCAGAAGTAACATGTCCCTTGAACTTCCTTATTAAAGAAGTTGCGTCTATTGCCAAGTATGGCCTACAGCCCTCTAGGAACCCCTTCCAACATGCGTTCAGGTAGACAAAACATCTCCTGAAGCATCTATTATTTGCATGCTTATACCTGACTCCCCTTGAGACCTTTTCTCTTCCTTTCATAGCCTCGTAATCAATGTCAACAACACTACTAGGTGATGTTTTCTGTACCTCAACTTTGAAACTATACAACATGTGGAAACTATCATGCCACTTGCCTTGAATAAAGTCTAGAGCCATCTCCTTCCCATCAAAGACTCTGTGGTAAGGAATCATAACGTTAAACTTTTTGCTAATCTTTGTTCAGTAGGTCCAATGTTATGATCATGCCTCACCTAGTCATATAAAGTAGCAGAAATCCACTTGGTTGTCGCTGGTCTACTTTTATCACTTAAAGAAGTATTATGAGAGTTGTGTTTCTTCGTGTTTACCTTGATCTGCATTCAATAAGAATCCAAATAAATTAGAGGACATATCAGCAGAATAAATATGAGAAAGACTAAAAACTAAATGTAGCTATTGCAACCTAAAATGGGTGTCGACCCTGCATTGGAGATGCATGCAATCGCCATTTACACACATTACTTTCCCTATAAGGCACCCTAAATCTCTTTGGGTCTCTCTTTTCAATGATAAATTCGAACCAAACTCCTATTGCATAGGTAGCAACTACATATCTGCAATCCTCCACAGTCAATTGTAGGATTGTCCCAGTCAAAGTGTATCACTGGCCTGTCCTCGTCTTCGTCATCGTATATGCATCCCATTTCCACATCTTCACATTCCTCTTCATTATCAGTCCCATAGTCAGGCTCAAAGTTCGAATCAACCAAATATTACGTACTCTCCATCCTATCAGGGTCAGCAGCCACGTTGGATATGCTTTCTCATCATCATCAACATCTTCGAGCACAAAATCATCCACACCGCCACCCATTTCAATGTCTCCATGCTCGCTTGACAAAGCATCATGCTCAACGACAAGCTGGCAGACGTCCTGCAGTTACCAACACATATCCTCTCCATCACCACGGGACTAGAAACTATAATTGGGGAACACAAAGAAGGAATTACAGTTCTTACCCTTCAAAGAGGACGTACGACACCTTCACGGGCTCCAGATCTCCAAAGCTTTGTACCCCGCTTCCTCTTCCCCTGTTTCATTCTCCTCTATGCTCTCCAAACTTGAAGGAGAATCCATGTTGTCCAGCTGCGCAGGACCCATCTCCCTATTCTTCGGCCGCGTAGGATCCATCTCCGAGCGGGATCCAGATCACCAGCATCGTTGGACGCCTCACCCAACGCCTGACTCTCGGTTTTCATTTCTAGACGTGCCTGGGTGGTGGATGGCGGCAAGTAGACAGGGTAAGGAGACAGGACATGGAGGGGAGGGCGGGAGGACAATGGCCCAAGGGGAGGACGAGAGTGGTGCATGATGGAACAGAGTGGCAGTGGGAGGACCAGAGGAGTGGAGCGGACCTAGAAGTGACAAAATATGGACAATTGCACAATAATGGGGGGCACTAGTCCTAAAACCTAGGATGCACGACGTCCATGGTGGAGGTGGCAGGCCCACTAGTCAGAAAACATGCCACGTCGTCTTCCCCTGTTTTTTATGGTGTTCCTACAATTCGACGGTTCGTAGTGGCACAGGAATAATATCGTGTAAACATAAGGCCACTGTCGTAAATATCTTTAAAATGGAACCCCGTTTGTTTAGTATCCTACTTGTCTTGGTACATTGCCCGATCCGGTGGGTAGCCATGACCAATCTTTTCAATATATTCGCATTCTTATGCTGAGAAGGGAAATAAAGGTTGAGCGGTTAGTGCAACGAGTGTTGAATTATTGCCCTCTCAGGAAATAGGAGAGGATTATTTTCATGTGTGCTCGTACTCCACACCTACTGTCACTCCCCTTCTTCGACTAACCCTACTACCCCTTGCGCAGCTTCACCCGACACACCACCTAGGGTAATATGGCCCTGCCAAAGCAGTTGTCACCACGGACACCGTCGAACTTGGGTATTTGACCCCTCTAAGGCAGGCCATGAAGCTCTACTTCAAGGCCGGTCTCCCATTGCCATCCCAGGTGGATGATTTCACAATATGTGCTGCATCGGCGGTGGGTACGGTGAGCAGGGCCAAGCGAGCGCTGTGGAGAAAGCGCACATCAGCATTATGGCATGCTCTGCATAAGGGGAACAAGGTATGTCTCAAATCGTTCATGGGAGCATGCCACCGAGGGTACAAACCCTCGAACAAGGTAGCGCCAAGGTCTAGGAACTCTCATGTCCATGCTTCAGCGTGGCAACCTTACCATAGTGGGGGCTGGGAACATGTTGTCTGCAACAAATATGATCCATCCAATGCACCATCAGAGGCCAGACCGCGCCACCGAACACCCGTCTACAAAGAGGATTGTTCGACAGCTGGAGCCAACGGCGGGCTACAGCTTAGCACCGTAATTCAGGTTCTGATTCACACGGACCTACGATCCCTTCCATGAGATGCGGGATTTCAGGTTCAAGGAAATCGTTGTGGCGGCGTGGATGGTCATACTGAACCGGGTAGAGCGGATGTGCATGAACGATGCAGATCTCTTGAAGTTTGGCCGAAAGGAAAAAAGATCAGTTGGGGTTGAATGATCACTGAACTTACATCCTCTCAAGGCAATTGTCCAGCCAACTTTTCTGGTGGATATCTTAGTTTCTTCAGTAAAGAATAGTTAAGTTCAGACTGAAGAATGGATTTTGTAGATAGAATGCTAACGCATTGTTATGAAACTAGTAGGAAGTTTAGCCCACTTTTGTGTAACTATCACACCCTTTTGTATGGAAGTACTACTGATGTAAACAAATACTATCAAGTATCTATTTATTTAATTACTAATCATGTTTAAATCCAGTTAACTGCCATATTTATCCTAGACAGACAAAATTCAGACAATATTTATGTACTGATTTTGCGTGGTTTATTCATGCCATACAAAATCAAGGACCATTTCGAACAAACCTCGGTAAATATTATAGTCAAGCAATTCAGACACAACAGTTTGCATTTACACTGGAACTAGATCAATCTGAAGACACTATCTCGCAGGCATGGCCCGGTTGAACATGACCCTCCCAAAAAACTAAGTCCTAGTGGCATAGTCCCAATTACAGGGTTTGAACTAAGGATACAATCCTATAAAACCCCATTTTTCATTTGTCTTGTGTTGTTTGCAAAATGGTCTTACAGTTCACCGTGTTACAAAACCAATAGACAATGTTATAAGGATCATCATGAAATCTTCATTTGAAACAAGAATCATTTATTGTCTTCTGGATTGCTCATCACTTGGCAAAATAATCTAGCTACCTTGTACTTGAAGAGGAGATGAACTACATTTTCCTGGCAACCACAGAATTGACATTGCTCAGTTCTAGTCAACCCTCTTTTTAGGAGGTTGTCCTTGGTTATTCACAGAACTTGTAAAGCACGGTGTTCAATGCATATGCATTAGATAGACATACCTCAAATTCATTAGCCACACATACTACATCAATTCAAACTATTACATATTTTTAGTGATAAGGATCAAGCCAATGATCCTAGGAGTTTTGCCCGATCATTCACACCGAGTAACCCAGATAGGAATCCTTCCAATAACGCCGACAAACGTCACCTGAATAAGAGGAATCAATCCAGCAAGTAACATGATGAAGATCACCATGCCTCAAACCTGAGCACGACAATCCTTGATGAACACAAGAACCTCCGATCTCTATAAGAATCTGATAAATGGTATCGCTGTCCTCGGAGGGATGATACATGGTGGAGCACAATATAGTTTTTATAATAAACAGTTGAACTCCCTAAACCCTAGGATGCATGGCACCTTTTATAGGAGGATGGGGCGCCCCACTAATGGACCTCGACCTGGTTCGGTTGGACAGGCCCAAACCGAACACACAAACGATCTCGACTCTAACCTGGACTCGGATTCAATAACATAGCAACAATGTTTGACACAACCTTAGACTTATCATTACATATCGTAGGTCATCCTGGCGTGCCAATCTTCCATGAGATGCCCTCGTCTTGGTGGAGTCCTGAAATTGGGCTTCACCTCCTTCGTCATGCCCATATCATTTAGTCTAGGCTAACTACCAGCTCCACTCTCCATACTAAAAATTCATTAGCCAGTAGCCATAAATACTACACCAATTCACCATAGCTCTGTGTTGGGGATGTACTTTCCGGGTATCCTCACAGTTCCTCACTAACCAGGGTGGCCCACTTCGGGTTAGAGCTTTGCTTCACAGGTGGCCCAGTCAGGGAGAAGAGACGGAGTCCAATCCGGCTACGGGAAGGCCCAGAAGACTTACCGACTTAGGCCCATAGTGTTACTTGTAGTTCAAGATGTACTCTGTAACCGACTCTTAGTCGTAGCCGAACAGATCTCTCCTGTAAACCCTAGGCCAGATATCTATATAAGCCGTCCTAGGGAGAGCCTTTAGGGCACCCTCAATAGTCTACAATCTCAACTCGCACAGGCGAACCCTTGTAACCCATATTCCGGCTCTGCCGTATTACTGGATTGCTAGCAGGAGTAGGATCCGTCCAAAGCCGGCGGATTCGAACCTGGGTAAACTTGTGTGCACACCATCCGGGAACACCGTACGTCTCACACCCCTCTCTTCCGCACGTCTCGAGGACCCCCTCATGGCGTACTTGTCATCAATCCGACGACAGTTGGCGCCCATCATGGGGCAAGTGAGCTTCGGATCTGCGTTCCGAGCGGAATCTGCAAGAATCAAAATCGGCGAGACTATTGCCGTCGGTCGCATCCTCTACGCCAGCGACGTCCCTCTCATCATTCTCGACGAGACCTGGATTCTGGCTAGGGAGGCTATGACTGCCTACACCATCATGTCTTTCGGCGAGATCGATGTTTACATCGGCTTTGCTGAACCTGTCCCACCCACCCCAACGGTGATGATAGAGGCAGGGGAAATTTCTGGATCCCCTTTGTCCGCGGAGGCGGCAGAGTTCTGGATCTCAGAAAACCCTAATCCCACTCAGCCTGCACCAGTTGCGGAGATAGTGGAGAAATCCAAGCCTAAAGAAGACCTAGAGGTCCAAGTCGAATATGGAGTGGATCTCCTTGGAGAGGCCGAATCCCAGATCGACCCACCTGGTGAAGTCGAAATCCAGGAGGAGCATATCAACGACACTGATTCCGGCTCTGATGACGCCGGGACAGACAGGCCTTTCCTGAGGTACACGCTGCGACGTATGATAATGCAAAACTCAGGCGTAGATGCAATTCTCGAGACTATCAAAAGTTTCGACAAAGCTGATCGCGAGAGCCGCAGGTACCTCAGGAAGCACGCGTCGCACTTCGTCGGGTATGTGGGATCCGGATCCGGCTCTGCCGATGCTGGAGACAACACCGACTCTGTGCTGGAGGCAATTGGAACAAACACCGACGTACCCGCATCCTCGGATGAATCGATGATGTCAGCAGATTTCCGAAATTTCTTCACGGAATATGAAGAGGAGTATAACTCCAAAGCTGCAGAGGAAGGAGAAGCCATGGATGAAGGATCCGGGGAACACTCTCCCAAAACGCAGGATGACATGGAAATCGGAGATAATCCCGAGATCCAGAGGTCCGAAAGTACCGATCAGAGCTTGACTCCAGGAAACGTACCCAAAGCCGTCTTTGCTACCGGCGCTGCCAAGAAGGCAAAGAAAAAGAACAAGAAGAACAAGACCCCGACAAAAGACCCTCTTGCAGAGGGGGTGATTGCCGAGGAATATGAGGAAGACTCGGATGGAGCGCTTATCCTAGACGAGCCCAAAAAAGAAGAACCGGTGGATGGACACGTGATCACTGAAGGTGCACGTAAATTCATCGATGCTGCATTAACCACACCTATTCCTACAGCTGCAGAACTTACTGCTGAAGAACTGGACGAGAGGGCACAGGCCCTAGAAGCGCGTCGTTAAGTACTCCTCGATGAAGCCAAAAACATTGAGGAGGAAAAGAAACGCATAGCATCTGCGGAGAAGTACAACTCCAGGCAATACCAGAAGACCAGGAAGCGTCATACTAATGACAACCAATTCCCGCAGATTCACGCCGTCCTTTTCAGAGAAGAGATGGGGAAGCCTCTAAAAGATAGCAAAGGGGATTGGGTGTATCCAACCCCAGTACAGAATACCGTGGCGGACCGAGAGATTCTATCGGCTAATCCAGGCCTGGAGGAGATCTGGTTGGGAATCAAACTACTCAACAAGGGACTGGAGCAGCAAAAGGTCGCCATGTCCGAAAGTCAAAAGCTGGTCTCTGATTCCGACCAGTGTTGCACAGACCCGGAATGGGCTGACGTAATACCCAAGCGCATTCCGGAGCAGCATCACCGTTTCGATCGCAGGGAGGACAATTACTCAAGAACCGGATCTTCGGGACAGCACCACAAAGCTTCCCGTGACTGGCGTAAAGTCAACCCAGTTGCGGAGCAAGAGGCAATTGCTGCACTGAATCCGAGGAACCCACCCCGGTGAGAGTCGAAAGACCGCAGGGATGATGATAAAGAGAAACGTCGGGAGGAGAACCGACAAAGAATGCCACCTCCTAGACATGCAAGCCGTCCGAACGACGGACGAAGGAACAACGGACACCATGCCGAGACAAGCCGGCAGGGGGCTCGTCACAATGAAGACCCTCCCCGGAACCAGAATAATGACGTTCCGGCTGGAGGCCGGCGATCAGCCGGAAATAACCCAACTACTCCACCCTCTCCTTCAAGTAGTCATCACAACGGCCCCCAGGGAGGCAATGGAGGGCGTCATGGTGGAGGAGGTGGTGGAAGAAGCCGAAGTCCGGCTCCAAGGAACCACAGCCACAGCCGACACTCAGGACGATCTCTATCCCCGAATGACGCAAGGCACAGGATCAACTCCAACATAGAGGCGCGGCGCTATGAAAATGATGATATCTACGTGGGCCCAAAGTGCTTCGAACTACGCATAAGAGCGACAAGGTTCCCGGAAGGATTTGCTATCTCAAGACATATCCAAGCCTATGACGGTATTGCTCGGCCAGATACCTGGCTACAGGATTTCTTCCAAGATTGTTGCATTGCCAAAGGCGAAAACAACCTGGTCGCAACCAGATATCTCCCACTCATGTTGCGGAAGATGGCAAGATCATGGCTCAATGAACTTCCGGAGAACACCATCCATAACTGGTATGACATGCAAAGTGTGTTCTTTCAGAATTTCGAAGGCACATACCAGAGGCCCTGTACGGTCGGAGACCTACAGCATTGCACCCAGAAAGTCAGAGAAACTTGCCGGGATTACCTCGGATGATGGATCGACACCAAGAACTCATGTGAAGGAGTAAATTATTTGCAGGTCTCCCAATTGGTTTGCTACGTCATCGCTTGCAGTGCGACAAAGTCACTGATTTAGGAGAGATGATAGAAACAACGAGCAAGTATGCAGATGCTGACGACGATGCAGAGGGATTACTCAACGCCCTAGCTGTGCCACAGTCGGCAAAACAACCAAAGCAACAAGCTCAAAAGCGCAAAAATACCTCGGAAGAGAAACCTAACGCGGAAACGGCAGTGGTTACTGCTACTTTCGGGTCTGGAGGACGAGGAGGACGCGGCGGAGGCCGCGGGCGTGGCCGCAGGACTTCAAGAGTTCAAGGTAGAGGAGACCAGCAACTGGGCAAAACCTACACTTGGGCCGACATTGCCAATAACCCATGTGTGCATCACTTAGACGCCAATGGGGGCTCGTCCCACACAAACCCGAATGTCGTTTCAATGACGGCATTAAAAGAGATGATACCGCTGGCTACAGAGCTAAGCGGAAGAACGAAAGAAGAATCCCGAAAAGGATAAAGAGACCAAGGAAGATTCCGACATGGGGGAAGCCGATGCTTCAAATCCCAAACCGGAAGGGAAGAAAAAATTTCTGACCAAAAAAGACACTTATGTCACCTTCCTCGGTTCTCAACCAGCAAAGGTCAAGAAAGCAGTTCTACATGAGCTCAATGCAACAGTTCCGGCTGTCCCCGAATACCTAGATTGGTCGGAACTGGCAATCGCATTTGACCGCGCTAATCATCCGCCTAAGCTACACAGGCGAGGAAAATATGCCTTAATCGTCAATCCACTTACTGTCAGTTATGGTTTCTCCAAGACCCTCATGGACGGTGGCAGTAGTATTAATATTCTCTATGTCGAAACGCTACGCCGGATGAAGATCTCGGAGACCCAGCTGAACCATAGCTCTGTGATTTTTCACGGAGTTGTCCCAGGAAGACAAGCTAATTCCCTAGGAGAAATCACTTTGGATGTTACCTTTGGAACTCCAAAGAACTATCAGACGGAGGCACTTTCCTTCGAAGTGGTCCCGTTCAAGAGCGCGTACCACGCTATATTTGGACGTCCGGCTTACTGGGCTTTTATGGCTCGTCCGTGTTACATTTACAATATGAAGAAAATTCCAGGTTCCAACAGCAAAATCACCATCAGGGGAGACCTGAAGAAAGCGCGAGAGTGCGAGGATGGAAATGCCGCCTTTGCTGAAGCCGTGCTGCACGCCCAGGAGTACCAGGAGATCAAGAAGAGCATAGATCCGTCCGAGATACCCGCAACAAAGAAGGAGGTGACAAAGCCGAATCCGGAGTTCAAGGCATCAGAAGAGATGAAGAAGACGCCGTTGAAGGATGATGACCCCTCCAAGGTGACCCAGATAGGCGTAGGCCTAGATAGCGCATAGGAAAGCACGCTCGTCAAGTTCCTCAAAGCAAATCAAGATATCTTCGCATGGCAGCCATCTGACATGACTGGAGTACCTAGGGAACTTGCCGAACACTCTTTAAATGTAAACCCAAATGCTAAACCCGTCAAACAGTCCTTATGATGTTTCGGCGATGAAAAGCATAAGGCAATAGCTAAGGAACTAGCACGACTCGAGTTAGTCGGATTCATAGAAGAGGTCATCCACACTGAGTGGTCGGCAAATCCAGTAATGGTCCCTAAAAAGGACATCACTGATTTAAGGATGTGTGTTGATTATACTGCCTTGAACAAGGCTTGTCCAAAAGATCCGTTCGCTTTGCCTAGGATTGATCAAGTTATCGATTCTACGGCAGGCTCGGAACTCCTATGTTTTCTCGACGCATATTCCGGTTATCACCAAATCTGGATGAAGGAATCTGACAAAGTCAAAACCTCATTCATAACCCCTTTCGGAACCTTCTGTTTTGTTACGATGCCTTTTGGGTTGAAGAACGCAGGAGCTACCTACCAGCGCACGATGCAGCGTTGCCTCCACGACCAACTCGGACGCAATGTACATGCATACGTGGATGATATTGTGGTGATGTCCAAAAAGAAGGAAACGCTGATTTCCGACTTGGAGGAAACGTTCGCCAATCTAAGAAAATACAACATCATGCTTAATCCGAAGAAATGCTTCTTTGGAATTCCAGCCAGAAGATTGTTAGGTTTCATCGTGTCTCAAAGAGGCATAGAGGTGAACTGGTACAAAATCAAGGCTATACTCAATATTTCCAGGCCAACTCGCCTGAAGGTCGTACAAAGACTAACGGGTTGCATCGCTGCAGTCAGTCGGTTTGTAAGCCGGCTCGGTGAAAGAGCCGCACCATTATAAAACTCTTGCAAAAGACCAAGGATTTTGTGTGGACCGACGAAGCTGAAGCTGCACTACAAGACCTGAAGAAAGTACTCTCATCTGCTCCTATCCTTGCTGCACCGGAACCACAGGAACCGATGTTGCTTTATCTTGCTGCGACAAATAAAGTCGTTAGTATAGTCATGGTGGTGGAGAGACCGGAGGAAAATCAGGAACACTTGGTAAAGCGTCCGACTTACTTTGTCAGCAAGGTCCTGACAGAATCAAAACAGCGGTATCCACACTATCAAAAACTGGCTTACGGTGTTTTCCTAGCATCTCGTAAGTTACGACACTATTTTCAGGAGCATCCAATTACCGTGGTGAGCACAGCTCCCATGAGAGATATAATCAACAACAGTGATGCCACAGGACGCGTCGCCAAATGGGGCATAGAGCTTTCAGCTTTCGATATTGAGTATAAACCCCGGACAACAATCAAGTCCCAAATCCTTGTTGTATTTGTTGCTGATTGGACAGAGACGAAGGAGAATATGACCCTCCCTGAGTCGGAATATTGGACCCTATACTTTGATGGGTCTAAGGCTCAAGGGGGGTCGGGGGCTGGCGTGGTGCTCAAATCACCCCAAGGAGATAAACTTCTATACGTGTTGCAGATCCACTTCACAGCGACAAACAATATTGCCGAGTATGAAGCACTGCTACATGGAATCCAGATTGCTAAGGATATCGGCATCCGATGTTTGATGTGTTATGGAGATTCAGATCTTGTTGCTCAGCAAGTGTCAGATATTTGTAACGCAAATAAACACATGGTAGCATATAAAGCTGTCGTGGATGATTTATTTAAATCGTTCGAAGGGTTTGACGTTCAACACATCCCTCGAGTAGAAAACGAGGAAGCAGATGCACTATCTCGGATAGGCTCTGCACAAAAAGAGGTCCCGGATGGCACTTTTTAGAGCACCTCAAAGTTCCCTCGATAAAGGGGTGGATGAGAAATATCCGACCAAATCCGACTCACCTCTAATAGCAGCCCTGGCTGTAATTCCCAGTTGGACTCAACCCTACCTTGATTATCTAGTAGATGGCAAATTACCCAAACACGAGGTTCTGAGCCGCCAGATTATCCGACGAGCGAAAGCCTATACTATAGTTAAAGGTGAGCTCTATAAGCGGAGTGTTTCTGGAGTTTTTCAGCGTTGTGTATCTCCGGAAGAGGGAGTGGAAATCTTAAGAGAAATCCACGAAGGCGAGTGTGGTCACCACGCTGCAGCCAAACCTTTAGTGGCAAAAGCTTTCAGACATGGTTTTTTCTGGCTTACAGCTTAGGCAGATGCCGAACGATTAGTCAAGACGTGCAAAGGCTTCCAAAAGTACGCTAAGTAAGCTCACATTCCAGCTGATCAACTGCGAACAATACCTATAACATGGCCTTTTGCGGTCTGGGTGCTTGATATGGTAAGACCGTTTAGACGTGCTCCAAGTGGATTTACTCACCTCTTAGTGATGGTGGATAAATTCACCAAATGGATTGAGGCTAAACCCGTCACTAGTTGTGATGGAGCAACGGCCAAAATATTTGCTGAGGATGTTATAATATGGTATGGTTATCCGCATAGTATTATCATAGACAACGGGAGTAATTTCTCTATGGGAGAATTGGCCGAATTCTGCAATGAACAAAATATCCGGCTTGACATTGCGTCGGTCGCACATCCACAGGCTAACGGAGAAGTCGAAAGGGCAAATGGTTTAATCCTACAAGGCCTAAAACCAAGACTCAAAGCACCACTACGACGTGCTGCGGGGGCTTGGGCAGAGTAATTACCCTCTGTAATATGGAGTTTACGAACAACTCCGAACAGGTCAACCGGATACACACCTTTTTTCTTGGTCTATGGCGCAGAAGCAGTTCTTCCTAGTGATCTGCTTCACACTTCTCCTAGAGTGGCCGCGTATATCGAAGAAGATGCCGAGATTTCTCGACAAAATGATCTCGACTTAGTCGAAGAAGTTCGCGTCGTTGCTGAAATGAGATCAATAGCCTATCAGCAGAAGTTACGCAAGTGTCATAGCCAGAGAGTCAGAAACAGATCTTTTAATAAAGGTGATTTGGTTCTCTAGCTTGTGCAATAAAGAAAGCACAAACTTTCCCCAGTATGGGAAGGGCCCTTTTTAGTTAGTCGAGTATTGCACAATGGTTCGTACTACTTAACTGGCATGAGGCCAGTCAAAGAAAGACCTGCTACTAAGAAGAGAAAGAGAGCTGGAGGCAGTACAAATCCGGATGAGTTAGACAGACCATGGAATATTGCTCAGCTACGTCCCTTTTATTCTTAGTTTATCCTTCTTTGTAATCATACATATGTACATGCTTCGTGAGAAATAAAAGTCTTGGTTGCCTCAAGTTTTTTCTGAGAAGTTCTTACCATCTTATTTCCGAATGATCATGTCATAGTCGAAAATCCCAGAATACTTGAAAGTACTTTATGCTCATGTTTGTTCTGGTTTAGATTTCCGATTCTAAAAATGCTACCTTCGGGTATAACTCTAAAGTTTCTAGTCTATACTTTGGTTATTTGTCTGATTGCCGGATGCGGGTATTTTCCGAGTAGTGAATTGTTGGTACTGGAAACCGGCTTTGTTTCCGAGTTTAAACTGGTTTAGCAATTGAGCTCTGTTGCTCGTCAAAGTTTCTGTGCAGAAGGTTTAGCCGGCTCGCGAAAGGGACGAGGCGGAAAGCCAGATAAACGATAAGTATAGACGAAAAAGTATAAGTGCTTATGTAAACATTTCAGGCTCATAAAAATTAAAGCCAAAAGTGCTGAATAGATCAAAAGCTTAGTAGTAGCAAAATTATAGTACTGCATATTTTACAGACCCATAATGTTTCTCGGAATAATACAATTGTTTCTGGTAATCTATGGTGTAGGAGAAGAGGTAGGCGCTGCCGGCTCGCTGGATGCATCGGCCTCAGTTTGATAATGATCCGAGATGTTCAGATCTGATATGGTATGTTCATCGTTAGAAAGTTCAGCTGCTTCTTCCGGAGGCGGGGCGGTGTATCCACGTGAGTGAAGAAGGGAGTGTCGTAGCTGGTTAAGTCAGCCACGCAACACCCATATCCGGCGCAGGAGTCCATGATGGCACTGATATCTTGTTCCTGGCCGTCTTCATCCACCTTGTAGTACCCTCTGGTCACTTGCCATATCTCCATGTTTCCATGGTGGCTCATGACCATGGTGAGAGCGTTCTGCGCCGCGGATCGCGCGTAGGACATGTTCCAGTCCCGGACGAGCTGCGTCATCTCCTTCGCCTGGTCTCGCACCTGAAAGTCCGACATGTTGTGCATGTCCGAAACCCTGAGAGCTTCGCCAATATCCTCGATGGATTGGTGGAAGTCATGAAGTAAATCACCGACTTGGGTAAGTCGGTGGGTGCGAGGCTCGGTGGAGGCAGAGTCCGTCAAGTTAAGAGGGCCTATACATATAACACAAAAATGGTTAATAAAATCCGACATCAAAAGAGTCGAAGAATATACACAAGTCATAAAGATGGAAACATACCGAAGATGATGTCGTCAACTTTGGTCTTCTCTTCTCGAAGACTCCAGAGTTCAGCCCGGAGCGCCTCGGAAAGGTCCTTCTCTCTGCAAAGCTCGTTGTTGAGATCCGAGATTCTCTGATCTTGAGCTGCAATCTTACGATCACGCTCATCAGTAGCCATGGAGGAGGATTCGAGAACTTGAGCAATGCTCTTCTCATGATCCGCCTTGAGCTTATCCAGCTCTTGGCGAAGTTCTTTGTTCTCCACCACCAAGGTTTTGAGGTTCTCGGCCTCTTTAATCATAGCGCAGGACTGTTTTACCAGTGCTGTAAGTCAAAAAGAACAACAGTTCAGTAAAAAATATTCGACTATGAAAGCACAAAGACAAGATTTGAGTCTCGGAATGTTTACCTTCGGCCTCATCCTTGGAGACCTTCAGCTCAGCATTTTCAAGCCAGAGCGCTTTGATCTCTCTCCGCTTGTTGCAGATGTTCTTCAACAAATCCTAGTTATATGAATTAACTTTCTGTAAGTCAAAATACCCAGAGTCAGAAGTCTACTGAAGACTCGGGCTAATATTTTTACTAATATCAGCACGAGCCTTGGGGGCTACACTAGTTCATTCTTTGGCATCCTAAGGAAGCATAAACTCGGATTTGAATATCCTACTTCATGTTTGGGGGCTAGAGGATATGATATAAAGTGCAATAAAGAAAATCGTAAGTTGGAATTCCGACTTACATGATGTTCATGTGTGAGCTTGCTCAGACACATGTTAACCTCGGTGGTAACCTTCTCGGCGAGGGTGAGTGAAATAACCGGAGGTGGTGGAAGCACACCAGCTCTAAGTCCCTCGTCATGAAGGCGAACTTGTTCAAGAAGGTCGAAGTACTTGATGTCTTCCGCCTCTTGCGCTTCTTCTTCGGTAGAGAGATTTCTCTTCTCCAGGCATTGCCGGGCCAGAAGCTGGATTTCTTCTACAGATTTCCGAGACAAGCCAAATTTGGCAAGTCCCAGATTGTTCAGGAGGTTTCGGCAAAGGTCTCTGCCAAGGGATCATTACCCAAAGAGGGTTCACCCTTATCTAAACCTGAGCCACCCATGGTGGTGTCAGTCTGCGACTCAAGGGTCGCTGGCCCCATATGAGGAGCCGGATCTTCTGCGACAACTGGTGAAGGAATGATCACCGGTGTTGCAGAGGGTTGTGGGGCAGGAGTCGGAGGAGCTACGGCAGGAGAAGTGATAGCCAGCTTCGTCTGCCGCAAAGGCTTCGAAGGAATTCCCTTCCCCTTGCCCTTGATGAGCTGCTTAGCTCTGGAAATGTAATAGAGTAAAAAACATTACATCTCAGAAGTAGAATTTGAGTAAGGTACAAAGGCGAAAGTAGTGTTGAAAGTTACCTCTTCACGACTGGCACCTCCTTTGTGCCGACGGCCACTGTCGGAGCCTTGCGCTTCCTAGGCACAATGTCCGGCAGTGGGGCCAGTTCCGCCTCCTGAGAAAACTCTGGAGGATATCCCTCGAGTGGAGCAAATTCTGACTCAGGGAGGTCGGCAAGCTGAAAAGAAAAAAGATATCTCAGTATTGTGAAATAATTTAAAGGGTGAAACACATAAAAGGGTTTATTATTTATCGGAACCACATGGTCTTCCGTTGTATGCATATCTAGAGACAAGTCCAGAATCTTCCTTTCAATCCGCTCCTTGATCAGCCATTTAATCTGGCTTATGTAATCCTGTGGCTTTAAAGCCTTAGGACTGATGCGGATGGAGTCATTCTTCGACGTCGTGATGGAGTGCATCAGACGGTCGGTGTGGTGTTGGAGAGGCTGGATCCGGCGTGCGACCCAGCATTGGACTAGGCCGGATCCTTTCAAGCCCTTGTGTTTTATCAGATATCCGATCCACCTCTTGGCGAGGATCAGATCGTCACTGAGAGCCGGAGGTGCCTCGTCCCAAGACGGTTGGGCCATGGCGGCTCCGTCGATGAAAGCCGGCAAAGCAGTAGCTTTGCCGGGAGCAGGAATATCCTTATGGTAGAAAAAAGTGGCCGGCCATTGTTTGACCGAGTCACTGGCAGAAATGCGAGGATAACTATGCTCGCGTCTAACAGAAAGGCTAATAGTGCCGGTAATGTAAGGATTACCGGCAGTGATAGAGTTTCTACGGACATGGAAGTAGAAACGAAACAAAGTGAGACTCGGCCTAATGCCGAGATACCCCTCGCACAAAGTTGCGTAAGAACTCATCTCTAAGAGGGAGTTCGGGGGAAGATGGTGGAGTTGTACACTGTAGTGATCAATCACCTCGGAAAAGAATTCCGAGAGAGGAAAGGACAAACCTCTGTCGAGGTGGGTGCCGAAGTAGACCCGCTCGTCGGCGTGCGGGTGGGGGATGGTTTCGCCGAAACCGCTCCACCAGTCGCCGGCACGGAGGAGACCTTCATTCTCCACACCTTGGAGTTTCTCATCGTCGAGCAGGCACGGGATCTAGACTCCCCGGTTGCTCTCCTTCTCTGCCGCAGCCGTCGCCGCCGCCGCTGCCGTCGCCAAGCCAGAAGAGGAAGAGGAAGCCATTTCTCCGGTGCGTTGGTGACCTTAGATGGGCGACGCTAGGAAATCTGGGAGGAGGGAGAGATCTGTGCGTTGGGGAGATGAGGAGAAGAAACGGCAAAGGGAACAGGTGAAGAGAGGAGAAGGAAAATCCTCACCCCTTATAACCACCTACCTGCGCCAAGATTCGTGCAAACAGCATTGTGTAAACGCCACACGTCGTGGAAGGAACTGGGAAGGACCCACGTGATGATTACGTTGTCACGGTCTCCGCATACGCATTTAAACGGCGCCTCGGTTCCGCGAACGGCGGACCCACCAACGGTCGTGCTGACAAGATGTTTGTCAGATGACGTGACTTGACCATGACGAGTGTCAGATGACGTCAGGGACAAAGTTCCGGCTTAGTTTGAAATCAAGCTGGAAAGTCCGAGTAACATGTTGATAGGTCCGACTTATTTTTAAGACCCAAATCGTATTTTTTGTTGTGAAGTTTCAGGAACCCTTCAAGATTCTGCAAGCCCAAGATCAAGCTAGACGATGATGAATCCGACTTTGGATCTTGGAGACTTCCGGGGGCTACTGTTGGGGATATACTTTCCGGGTATCCTCAAAGTTCCTCACTGACCAGGGTGGCCCACTTCGGGTTAGAGCTTTGCTTCACGGGCGGCCCAGTCAGGGAGAAGAGACGGAGTCCAATCCGGCTACGGGAAGGCCCAGAAGACTTACCGACTTAGGCCCATAGTGTTACTTGTAGTTCAAGATGTACTCTGTAACCGACTCTTAGTCGTAGCCGGACAGATCTCTCCTGTAAACCCTAGGCCGGATATCTATATAAGCCGTCCTAGGGAGAGCCTTTAGGGCACCCTCAATACTCTACAATCTCAACTCGCACAGGCGAACCCTTGTAACCTATATTCCGGCTTTGCCGTATTACTGGATTGCTAGCAGGAGTAGGATCCGTCCAAAGCCGGCGGATTCGAACCTGGGTAATCTTGTATGCTCACCGTCCCGGAACACCATACGTCTCACACCCCTCTCTTCTGCACGCCTCGAGGACCCCCTCATGGCGTACTTGTCATCAATCCGATGACACTCTGTCTTCACTCTAGGGAAATCAGAACCACTAGCTTGTCCACGCCTAGTTCCCCCACCGAAAATGTATGCGCCGTCGCAAAACGGTGGTAGTCCTGTGCCATCGATCCTTCGAGGCCAACACTACAGGTGATGAGGACACTCTCTGGCCGCCTCGTTGGGGTCTTGAATGCAATGTACCAATTCCAGAACTTCCTCCAGGTGGATGATGACCAGCTGCTTCCAATTAAGCTGTCGTCCTGCCCTGCTTAGAATCTCCACCTCGTACATCTTAGAAATGGTGTTTGGATCTTTTAGCCATGCCTTTACCTTGATGATCCATTTGTCGCTCGGTGGCACAATCTCCACCAGCTCACTGCCAAGGCTACAGATGACCTGCTTGAGGGCCTCCAACTCCCAAGTATCCAATGGGAGGCCATCAAAGCCGAGTTTGGAGAAGAAGCAAAGCTTCCCCAAGCGATCATCCCACCAACAGGCAAGATGCCAACGCATGAAGCTCATTTTCTCCCTGCAACACTCGAAAGAGCGAGAAGAATGCAGAACACGCTCGGTGTTTGAGCTGTGCTCGAACCGGATGAAAAAATCGAATGACGGCGACACGGCATGACGGATGCCCAACATGGTGGCCATGAGAGCATGGTCGTCGAACTGCTGTGCCAGGGATACCATGCCTCGGGTGTGCGACAACATGCAACTTCTCGAGGCCGGTCGCCGGCTAGGATCGCCTGACGGGACACGCTCCGCTATGTGAGAAGGACTATCCAGAGGCGAGAGACTAGGTCAAGGATGCGAAGCTCCGATACGGCGGACGATGCGACGGTGATGGCTACGAGCTTAAATTAAGGGTGTGGGAGGTTGACTAGACATGACGGGGACGCAAGGAGAGCAAGTGCGAGCTCCGATCTGAGACGAGCAGCCGGAGCTGAGCAAAGGTTATGGGGAGGGAAACAGGGAGAAGAGCAGAGCAAAGAAGTAGATCTGGTCCATGAAGGGGTAAACTAGTCCACGACCGCCAAGGATAACGGGGAATACTGACAGGACGGGCCAAGAAGAGTTGACCTAACGGCGGTATTTGAGTTCAATAGTTTTTCGTCTTGTTCAAATGATTGTTTGCCTGTTAGATTTGTATTCACCCCTATTTGACCCCTCTAGGCAATTGGCAAAGCTACTATGGCCCCTATGCGAGACTACAAGCAACTTCGGCCCCGCTATGCACTCACACATCAAATTTTGGGCCACAAACTAACAAGCCCCTTGCCGCGGCAGCCATCAGAATCTCCGCAATCTCATCGATACTGCTAACTGGAACCACCCCATTGTGCGTCCAACCTTCTTACCTTTTGTCTTGGTGCGTAACCATGCATGCACCATTCCTCGTATAGAGCTTCGAAGGACTTCTGCACCGCGTGATGCATTGCTTCTTCCTCACGTAGCACCGACGCAATGGAGTCCTCCACCACCATATGCTTCTACAAGCCTCCTCATGCATCCCGTCTAGCTCATCTGACGCCGTGACATGAGTGTGATCCTCCTCCTTTGGAGCACGCTCCTCCTCCAAATCAGACACTGTGAGGTCAATGCCGCTTCCTGCAGCACCATGCGGTGTGGAATTCTACTCCTCCACATCAGAAGGTGCGAGGTCGATGCAACAGAGAGTGGATTCATAGGGAGGCATGGTGCTGATGTAAGAGGCATCCGGTGGGAAAATTATGCGAGGCATTTTATAGGCGAGGATAAGCAACACGAATATATGAAAATTGACATTTCAAACGAGATCTTAAGATCGCAGGGAGATATAAAGATCACGAGATTTGCAAATGATTTTGGACCAAAAAAATGCTTTGTGATGTGTATCCAAAAACGTGTGCGATGAAGTCCATTCCAAACAATTTTTCTAGTGAAAATCTTGGGTGATATAAAAAAGATCTTGTTTCTCAATAGATATAAATTTACAAATTAAAAGAAAACAAAAAGACATCTAAAATATTTAACTAATATAGTTTTTTCACCTCTCTCCGTCGTCGGAGAAGATGGATACGATCTCCTCATTGACGGTGGATGAGGTTGTCACTCACCGGAAGCAGAGGCCTTGACATTGTTGGAAACTGCAACATTGCGGCCTCCACCATGCGCTCTTTGTCTTTCTCGTGTTTCTTCGCGAAGAACTTCAACGACACCTCCTTGTCCTCGAGGATCTCTTCGTCCTCCTCGACCTACATGGTGTTTAGGGGCCAGTGCTGGCTTGAGTGATAGGATTCCTGTTTTGACGTCGCATCCAGCAGAAGACCTGAAGTTGCGTTTCATCATGTCCCTTAAATTCGAAATAACGGTCCAGATCATCCTAGAATCAATCCAAAATGGTGCGTAGCAGTAGATGTATATCCTCATGGTGTGTACTAGTGTTGCACTGTAAAAAGGACGGACCAGCTTTTGTAGAACGAGGTTAAATGGAGGCAATTTCTATTTCTACTAAAGTATATAGAAGGGATTAGCAGAGGCCCTGGGTTTGGTGGAGGTGGTCATCTTCATCGTCGAAGGTGGTCGGTCTGCGGCTGTTTTGGCAGATCTGGCGACCCGTCTCCCAGTCCCAGCAGCGAGGCGGGGAGACGTAGGTGCCGGTGAAAACTGAGCCATTGGCAGGCGATGGCGGCGTTTCCACGTCGTTACCTTGATGAAGGCATCGCCGTGCACCTTGTGTCGACCTCAATCGTGCTACTCCGAGGGAAACCCTAGATCTTCTGGTCCGGCGATGACGGTGCCGCGTGTCGGTATCGCGTTCTCTCCTAGGAGCATCGCCTGTGGAGCAGCATTGGACGGAAGATGTAGGAGGGTGGAGCGGCTAGCGCGCGGGGGGTGGTGCTGCTTGGCACCGAGGTGGTGTCGGTGGCTGGTGTGGTGAGAGTTTGTGCATTGATCTACATGCTGACGACGGGTTGGCGGAAGATTTTGAAGACGGCGACATCCGGAGCGTGTGCGTGGACGCAACTCCGTGGATATGCTGTGCGGTTCTAGGGTGCCGCCGTGCCAAGGCATCCCAGCTTCTCTTGGTGAGTGGCAACAGTGTGGGTGACCATGAGGAATCGAAACAGATTGATAGGGGTTTGATAGATCTCGTTGGGGAGCTAGCGATATAGTTATCGTTTTTCTTAGTGTTTAGTTTTAACAGTTCCGGTTTGTATGATATTTATAATGACTTATGCCAAACAATGTGGTTCTAAGTATATAGAAATAACTTACATTGAAACTGGATAAGAAGAAATGAAAAAAAAGAGACCCATGGACACTAGGATAAGAAGAAATACTGTAACGATTATCGAGGAGCGGCCCGTATGCTTTCGTAGAAACTTTTTGCACATGGGTTTGTAGCACCGACCTCTTACGTGTAGATTGGCTTAGGTGTGCCGGGACCTTGCTGGCTTGTGCATCCTACGTGGATCATACGAAGCTCTCTTCTTTTGGCAACAAGTGTCCCAGGCCAATCCGAAAGCTAAGCAAGTTGAGATAACCTTGAGATAAGCAATAATTGGAGGTATCCTGGGTTTGCCACGTGATAGCTCTGAGTGGATGAAAAAACACTTGTTGCTTTCCTCCGATGGTTAGCCATGCATGTTTCTCCTTGGGTGATTTCTTTCTTTTGTACGGGATTTGGTTTTACTCCTAATGTTTAGTTTTCTACCACTGTCACAAGGTATATATGAACAACTAGAATTTACTTCAAGAAATTACATGGCGTTTCTATTTTAGAGCAAGTGATTTGACACTGATATTATCAGAACTTTTTTTTTCAAGAATACGTCAAGGCGTACCATATTTTTATACACTAGTGGAAAACGGGCCTTTAGCCCCGATTTGTAGGGGCCTTTAGTCCCGGTTTGCCAACCAGGACTACGAAAGAGGGACTAAAGGTCACCCCTTTAGTCTCGGTTCTGCCACAAACCGGGACTAAAGGTCCTCAAGAGACTGCGTTGAGCGAGCGGGACCTTTTAGTCCCCGTTCGGAACGAACCGGGCTAAAGACTTATTTTTTTCAAAAAAAAATCCAATTTTTTTAATTTTTTTTGAACTTTTGAATTATCTGACTCTTTAATCTCTCACATCTCTTATTTTTAATACTAACTATACTTAATCTTAGTTCAAATTACACTTATGGTCAAACTTCCCGGTCGATCACCCATCCTAGCACTACTTTACTCCCAGCACGCTTAACTTTCTCATTCCATCTCTCCCACCTCGTGCGAAGGACCATTATATCTTGTTGTCAAGACTAGTGTATCAATTCTATTAACTCATATCAATATGTCAACCGTCTTTATTTTTTGAAATTACAAACAACTATTTAAGTAAACAATAATAAATAAGTAATAATAATATTTTATTCATATGAAAATAAAAAAAGTAATTAAATTAATATTTTATTCATTTTTTCCATTTATTCATTTAATATGACATAAATAATATCTTCAAATCTGTAAATCGAAATTTGACAAATAATATATCCATTATTATCAGAAAAATGTGAGAAATTCAAATATGACATACAAAATTACTAATTTTTTTAATTTTTTAAATGATTTTTATTTCTTTTCGATTTTTAAGAATCTAAAAGAATCCAAAACGGCCTAAAGCTGTTGAAATCAAAGGGGAAATTGTTTTCTGCACGTTTTGATAGGTTGTACGTTTTTTTCTGACATCGTATGTAAAAGTTATGGCTATTTAGGAAATTTTTTTGTCTATTTTCTTTAGTCTCGGTTGGTAATACGAACCCGGTTCGTATCTTCAACCGGGACTAAAGGTCCCGTTTGAACCGGAACTAAAGATTGTTCCGTTTGAACTGGGGCTAATGTGAGCATTAGTCCTGGATATAACCACAACCGGGACTAATGCTTTAAACTGAGGTGGATGAAAGCCTCATTTTCTACTAGTGATATAAGGCAAAAGTTGAGTACAAGAAACTGCCACTCGCTGCGAGCAACGAGCATAGCAAGCGCAGACTGCACACCGGCTGGTCCGATGACAACCACCACAGACTAAAACAACACCAACAAGAAAGTGTCCATCCTGACCTAAGCAACAAGCCGCAGCTCGACCAATGTCGGACGCCTTAGAAGAATAATAACTCCAAAAGGACTATCTGGGTCGACGCACTTTCTAAAGGAGATAGATGGCAGAACTTGGTTGGTCCCGGCATCGTCTTGGACTCTCCAGCCATGGCATGCATAGCGCCCCTAGTGTTCAACCTTGGACAGCGGCAAGCACCGGATGAGCGCAACATAGGACCTTAGAGCCGTGTCTCCGAACGCGATGCTCCCAATAGAGAAACGACGTCGAAGATGCCACCATCGCACTGATCCCACTCCATACCTAGGCTTTCACCCGAAGACATCTACTAAACCGGAATGCGATCGAGTGAAGAGCCGACACATCTCGGCAACACATCCAAGGAGGAAAAGGACACCCACAGGTGCCATCGTTGTCGGCACTGACTGGAGACGGGCAATACTAGCATCCGCAATGTCGCATCCCGCACATCTCAACACTCCAAGGATTGGGACAGTATTGTCCATTTAGCCTCGCGCGCCGCCGCTACCGCAACACCGTGCTGTCGTAGCCGCAAGGCCGCGGTCCTCCGACTCCCCTGCATGGCTGAGAGAACTTGAATTTGAATTATTTCAACATGCTTGAAGTCATATCTCAGCTAATAGTTTGAGGTTCCGTAGCAAGACATAGGCTCATTGCTAGTTTACTTATGTTTTTTCTGTGGGCGGTAAAATTCAACCAAGAAATGTAGGTTCAAATATTATCCAACAATAATTTATTTTTGCGGGTAACACTTTACAGGAAACGACGTCTCTCTAATGCGGGACATCCATGAAATCTTTTAATATGGCAATTAGATAGGACACAGTTTAACCGCGGGAAAGAACAAATTGAAATCCCGATCCTCCACGGAGCGGCGATCAGGAGAGAAATATCTAGGGTTTTGCACCCTTGTCGGACATGTTGCCGGTCTGCTTCACCTCATGTGGCCCTATGGACTAGGAGGTGTGGCAGACCACATCCTCTCGTCGGCGGGAGGTTTTTCGTTCTCTGTTTAGACTATTTTCTCGTGTCTTTTGAGGATGTTGAGATGATGGCTACGTCTTGAAGTCATAATAATGTCCTCCGCTTTATCCTCGCTCCGGTGGTGCAAGCACCGACAAAGGGTGCATGGAGTCATTTGTCCGGCGGATTTTCTAGGATTTTATCTGTTTTCGTCTTCGTTGGTTTGTTTTTAGGTCAGTTTTTGTCGATCTACGGTGGTCATCATTGGTGATGGTTGCTACTCTAGTACGCTGGTCCTTTGTGGTCTTAGAATGACAGCTTTCCGCATTTTTTTATTTAGAAAAGAGTATACATTAATATCAGAAGATACCAATTACACCCGGTCTATGCAACAACGCATGCCCTATTGGCTTTACGGATGCACACATCCCATAAAAAAGAGAAAGAATTACAAAAAAGTCCCGCTATAGAGAATGATTTCTCGAAGCAACAACACCAATACCACCAAAATAACACTAGTAGTCCAACCACTCCAATAGTGATGCCTTCAAGAAGGAAACAGTGCACAAGCGTCGTCGTCGTCCGATCAAAGATCATAGCTTTTCACCCTGAAAAAAGTACTCACTTGAAAAACAATGTCTTCCACAAGATCATTGGCAGGCACAATCAATTAAGACCAGACCTTAGATTTTCACCCTGCAAGGTAAGACTGGGAACTCCTCCTATGTTGTCGCTCCCACAAACAGTCACTGCTGCGAGTCACAGATCACGCAGCCAGTTCCTCGACACCACAAAGACTCAAATCAACATCGCTTTCCTGATGTTCCAGCTTTTCTGACATTCTCCGCATCTGACTTCACAATGGATCCTCAAAGACATGATATATGATGATAACAGATATCAGAGTTTCGTAACGCTCCCGCTGAAACCAAACTGCTAGAGTATATTACAGCTAGACATATTTGGTAGTTCAATATTGTAATCCAATTCTATCTTTATTAGGCTTCTTTCTCCCAAGTCTTCTAGTACTATATAAACAGCCTAAAGGCTCACGATGTAATCACCTCTTGCAATATCAATACAGTCTACTTCCGCAATGTTTCATGGTATCAGAGCGTGTCACTCCTCAGCCTAGGTTTTAGCCACCGCTTTCGCCGCGCCGCCCCCGGCGAGGTCGATCTCCATGATCTCTGCAGGGGGCATCGCATCTCGTAGCTAGTTTTTCTTCTAATTCCCTAGATCGGTTTAGTAGTTCTAGCAAATTTCTTTTTCCTATTAGATCTATTTTTCTTTTAACCACCAAAAGCATCATCCACAGACGCATGTCGTCATCCCGTGTCTCTAGTTCAACCTCGGCGTCGACTCATCACCGGCAAATCATCGCTTACGATCGTGCCAAGGAGGATCCGCGCGGCGCCCCAAGAGACGCCTTCACGCGCTGCATCGGCTTCTCCGTCCTCACGTCGTCACCACGCCGGCCTGTCTTCGTGAACATCTACCGGGATGCACATCCCTGAGTACGCGCCTCTTCGTCAACAAACGGATGCACCTTCATTACTCGTGGTCATCATCGCCGACAACCATCTACACCAACAACATCGCCGCATCATCGCCGCCGCCACCAATCATGGTCATCGTCAACGCCAATAAGTTCTTTTCCACGAGCGACACCGCGCTCATACAAGCGGAAAATACAGGTCTAATCCCCGAAATCTACTACCGCTACAACAAATATCCATCAACAACTACCTCTTCGTCTTCGTCCACCACGACCTCGCCGCCAGAGTCACAGTCTAATTTTTATTTTTTTACTTAATCAATTTTCTTCTTGCAACTACTTCATCTACTCCGACAAATCGGCGGACAACTTCTATGCACCGACCGTTCACGGAGAATTTCTCTGCTGCTCCCTCCGGCTCTGGCTCGCATGGATCATGATGGTCTCTATCTTCGCACGTCCGGTATTGGCAACACCGACACATGCCTTCGTCCCCGGCGCGCTCCCGAGTTTGGCAAGCTCGGCAAGGCGTGTCGCCTACCTCGACTACTCCGGATCCAACTATGTCTATGTCAACTACTACGGCGACTACATCGACCACAATACAACGACATCATCAACTTTATCAATGGTGACAACTTCCCCAATGGCACCATCGACCACAACTACAGCACCCTCACTCCTGGCTACATCGACATCGGCAACAAGGGCTACCACCTCACCTCTGGCTTATTCTCCAGTCAGATCGTCCGCATCACTACCGATTCGACTGCGCGGGGGAGGGGGTGTTAGTGTATATTATGGCTAGACATATTTGGTAGTTCAATATTGTAATCCAATTCTATCTCTATTAGGCTTCTTGCCCCCCATGTCTTCTAGTACTATATAAACAGCCTAAGGGCTCACGATGTAATCACCTCTTGCAATATCAATACAGTCTATAGTTCCGCAATCTTTTACAAACGGCTTGACAAAAACATGGGTATGCCCGGCCGAATTCAATCTGATCCAGCAATCTCCAGACATAGTCGTCCATGGGAGTTTGCCGGCGGAACCTTCCGGAACTCGTCGCTCCAGCCCGGATCATCGATAACTGGCAACCAGTAGATCTTCATCTTCATGTGGAAGGAACCCTAGGACCGTCACCTTTATTCGTATGACTCGCAGCCCCCACGCTACCTGCCATCATCCAGCAAAAGTATACATCAAAGGAGATGGAAGCCCAGTGCGTGGCTGCAGAAATTATCGGCAAGAATTGCGAGATCCCGGTAACACAAGCCCTGGCTACCCCCTCTGGCCCAGATCGTGGCCCAACCGCCAAGGGAATGGTCTAGATCGAGGCCCAGAACGCACATCGGCCGCACCAGGATGACCACACCAGCGGCGCGCCGCCTGCTTCTTGTCACCGCTCCGCTGAAGAGGACCCCAGGCACCGGACAGCCCGGCCACGCCTCCCAGTGCCCTTTGCCAACGCCCCACCACCCCCATGGAACACCGTCGAGAGGCACCTCCCCTGCCCCACTGCCGATTTGACGGATGGACGCCGCCGTTGCTGGCGGTCGACAACAGCGACAGCCAGGAAAAAGGAGATCGGGGGAGCTTGGGCTCGAGGAGGGGAGATCCTCCAGAGTTGCTCGAGAGGAGAGCCACTCGGGAGGCAGTCAGACTTGGGAGTGGGTCAGACTCATCGGTCTACTACAAACAAGCTTTACTACGAAAAGCTTTGCCTGGCTCCGGTGATGGAGGGGCGAGGATGACGACGTGTCTTCGACTCGCGCTAGTGTTTGTAGTCGTCGCTACGTGGTCCAATGACCTATTGTAATTTATATTACTTTTGGACATCTTTATACTGCTGCTGATGATTATTAATAGATCAGTGAAATTTTGCAAAAAAAAAATCCCGATTCTCACGAATATAACAACGGAAAGCTTAACTAAATCCCTTTCTGCAAGATGTTTGCCTGTCGACTCGACCGTCGAGACATTCAACGAGCCAATACGGTTCATGCATCCTTAAGTAGGAGGTGCTTATCATAGTTAGAAACACAGGTAAAGCCAGTACTGGGTTTTGCTTCCTTGACAGTAAGAAAGAAAGTTGATCGTGGATGGTGGTGCCATGTAGTCCAGGGAAGCTGGAGGTGATACAAGTAACACAAGTAGACAAATTGATAATGCAAGGTCCACGTATGCGGCTCCATCGCCCATCGGCCAGCCAATAATGCAAGGTCCAAGCCACCATCCCTTGCTTCCCTCTGCTTCTTCTCCTTTCGGACCCTGACCGGCCGGGACCGACAAGCAAGCAACGACACAGAACCGTCGCCTTTAAATACCTGCTGCCTCCCTACCCTTCCCTATCCACCAAGTGCGAGAGTAACTAAGTGAGTGGCAAGATCATTAGCACCTCTTCGTTAACCACGAAGCGAAACTACTCCACTTGCAAAATGGCCGGCAAGAACGTCGCCTCGAAGGCTAACGCTCAGCCCAAGAGCGTGGGGCGGCGGCTTTGGCGCGTGATGCGCGCCGTGCTCTACATGCTGCGGCGCGGCGCGCTGCCTTCGGGCCGCAAGGTCGCCACGGACCTCTGCCTCCTCCTCCGCCACGGAAAGATCGCCGGCAGGCCGAGCGAGGTCGGGTTCAGTTTCTCTGCCAGGTCCGCCAAGCGCCGGGGAGAGAACCGCCGCCAGTGTGAAGACGAAGCCGCCAACGGTTACAATTACAACGCGGCCGACATCGCCAAGGTCTTTGAGATGCTCAACGACGGCCGGAACCTCTTCGGCGACGATGACGCGCTCGCGCTGGCGACGCCGTCTCCAGCGCCGTGGAGTTCTTCCGCCGCGTTCGGGCCCAGCCCCGCGGCAGGGGAGCAGCAGGTGGACAGGCAAGCCGACGAGTTCATCAGGAGGTTCTACGAGCAGCTGCGCGCGCAGAAGAGCGTCAACGCCACGCCGGACTACTACGGCTACGCCGGTGGATCGTGCGTGGAGCACGCCCCAAGGCCGGTAGCCGCCGGCATCGCTTGATTTAGAGGCACGGTGCGGTGCTCGTGGCGGCCACCGGTCGCCCAGCAGAGTTTAGTTGGTTTCGTTGGTTGCAAGTGTCAGAAGTGTGTAGGGTAGAGCGGTGGTGGTACGTGTCTTCCCGTAGACGCAAACCACAATGTGGCCGGCGTCTGTTGCCACATTGTGAGTCTGTCTTGTGTGCCTTGAGCGTCGACATTTCAATAAAATTCCGTGGTCGTACATATTACCAGTACATAAATTTGTATCCATATTCGTATCACATACAAGCATACGGAGGCAAATATATGTGGATAGAGCACTATCCTATCCTCGCATGACTCTCTGCGGCAAGATAATTTCTTGTCTCCTTTCTGTCCGCTATTATTCTCTATATCTAGCCAAACAATATGGGCATAATCGGTAGGCTGCACCCAATCTGCCGCTCCTTTTGGGCAGGCTCCGGGGGCATGGCAACGTAGAAATGATCAAAAGACACCTTGTCCACTTTGTTTGATTACCCGCGTCGGAATTGTTTTCATATATGTGAAGCTTTGCCCTTTTGTTTTGGTACGCTGCATACGGAGGTACTAGAGAGTAGTAGTTCAACGTCTATATAAATTTCCGTGGTCGTACATATTACCAGTACATAAATTTGTATCCATGTCCGTTGATAAATCATGAAACATATTTTTACATGATATCTATATAATATCATAGTTCATGATAGTGTTTTTCTAAAAGTTCGATCAAACTTTCTGTAGTTTTAAAAAAATGGTCTTGAGCTTTGAGACGGAGGTAGTAGAGAGTAGTAGTTCAACGTCTCCATTAGGACCTTTTCACGTCAAATAAAAATAAAGACGAGAAACGATGCGATCAGATCTAGCTATAGGACTGTCCAGCAACTCTCGTTTGACTGTTTCCCTAACTCATCGTCTCGATAGTAAAAAGGAGAATCACATCTCTCAGTAAAAAGGAGGAATCGCAATTGACGTAGTGGAATGCATGCACCCGATCGCCCGTCGCACATCACCTCTAATCGTCTAGGTCGTTGCCCAAGAACGGCCATTCACCGATGGTCCGATTCCAGTATGCACGAAAGGTATCAAAATATCTATCCCCACTACCAAATTCTGTGAATCTATAGGTCGATGTATGCCCTAATTCTAGACTTCTAGTTCTGATTAGTACATGTTTTTCTTACTTTGAGTGTAATTAACTGGTTATGGCGCCTAAATCAGGTGCTAAGATGAGGAAAAAGAGGAAGCAAGAACACAAATTGATATAATCACATAGAGGATCTCTTCATAAATTTTTGAAGAGCAACGCGAAAATTTCGAGAAAACTAGATGAGTTGGAATGGAGTAATGTTGATCTAGAAGATGATATCCATACGGAGAAAAACATTGACATCAACACAGGTGATGAAAATTTGAGAGATCATGAACACGTATCTAATTAGTGTTAATGAGGAAATGGTTAGTGTCAGAGAAGTGGATTGCTATCCTAATAATTTTGTTTCTATCGACTCTTACTTACTATGTCCATGATTGTTGCATCATTAGAAAGAAATTTTTCAAAGTTGAAATTATCGAAGAACTATTTGAGATCGGTAATGTCTCAAGAGGTTAAATGGTTTGATAACTCTTTTCATCAAGAAGAAGTTATTGGACAAGATTGATTGACTGCGTCATCAGTGACTTCGTTTCTATGAATTTATGGAGAAAATTTTAAGGTAAAATGTAAAGATTGTTATTTTATGTGGATATCGCATCTAGGTACACTTGAAGTTGATTTTTCATCATTTCCTCCATGCATATGAAAAAAATAAATTTATAGTAAGGAGCCCCATATTTTAATTTCTCACTAGGCCCTGAAATCTGAGGACTGGCCCTGCATGTGCTACATTGAAACTTGCAAGAGAGAGAGAGGGATCAGACTAGATTATTGTTACATCCGATCATACACAAGAAAGAGAGAGGGGTTAGAATAGGATGAGCTTGACGATGACTAGAACGAGGACGACGATGATGAAATCTCTCAGCCTAATCTCTCGGACATGATCACCCATTTCCTGAGCTTCAATAGCCGTGGGATGAACAACCATAGCTTCAACATCCATTGGCATGGCTTGATCAGCCATAGCTTCAAGAATCATAGCTTGATCACCCATAGCATGATCTACCAAGAAATTGCTGAACTCCTCCTCGTACTCCTCTAAAGTTGCATACCCTCTATAGCTATTGTTGGAGAAACCATTGAATTGATATTGGCAGATCCTCCAAGAAGCATATTGACGAGGGGTAACCTCGGCAATGTCCATAGTTATGGACTTAGGGTTTCGTGGAAAAGAGAACACTAGGGATTTCGCCGGTTGATCAGGCAAACAAGGGAGTCGAAATCGTCTGATTATGGTTAAATTGATTACAGATCGCTCAAGGCTTTTTTTGGTGCCTCTCCGTTGGCTCCTCCCAGCCTATATATAATAGGCCGGGTCCCGAGGCCGTATACAGATATATTACAATCTTACAATTACAAGACTAATACAATATCGATTTCTATTTCCTTATCTAGCAATCTATGCTTTCCGTCGGATGCTTCATGTGCCTTCTTCTTGAGATTCATGGGCCATGAGACATCATGTAACCGGCGTAACCAATCATAAGAACCCGAGTAATCATACCCATGTCACATATACTCCTAGACGCCGCCCTCTGTACACCACGTACCACTAAAGATGAAACAAAAATGCATGATAATTAGCCAACATCACAAGTTCATCACGAGCATCACAAGTTCAATACAAACATCACATCAGATCATAAACTAAGGGGATCATATTAACCAAAATAGTATCACAAGTTCATCACATCACTATGGTGTTAACCTACCACCACATCAAAAGTGAGCATCGTAATACCAAAAGATCACCATCACATGAGGGGTTAATATATATCACTTCATCAAAATATACATGCCATAAAAGTTTTTAAGCCCTAGATACCACCAAAATATACATCAAGATCAACATCATCATCATCATCATCAGCAGCAGCACCACGCATCCCTAACCACAAGTCCCCCACAAGAAAAATCTCTACATCTTGTCATAGTACTTGCTGAGGTAGGTCCTAAGACACAACACCCTATGGGTCTCAACCATGCTCACGAAGCTTGTACCCTGAGCCTTGGTGTCGACAAGGTGGCCGAGAGCCACCATGAGAGACTCCTCGGTGAAGCCAACCATGTCCATGACATCCCTATAGAGGTCTAGGTGCATGTAAGTTATCTTGTTGTCCCTTATTGCTAGAGCGATGTCCCTGACTGTGTCGGTGATGTTCGTAAAGGCCTGTATTTCATCATCTACAAGTGCTCCCTCCTTGCTCTTTCCAGTAGGTGCATGGACACGGGCAGGCTTGTCCAGGCCATCGAGGATGATGGTATCGGGCTCCTAAGTTTCAGCTGCTTCCTCAGGTGATGGAGTAGGTGTACCGAGGGGCTCATTCGACCCCATGGAAAAGTTGCTGGTGGCTAGGATGAAAGATAAGATGGTGTGCATTTCATTGTACTTAGTGATAGGCTTATTCAGGAACTCACCGTCCTTCGAATGATCCTAAGGAAGCGACACATAAGGCTAGTTAGTTGTGGAATGGTGTCATCAATGATCAGGTAAAGCAGGTGCAAGTGAGAATGCTAACCATGATGTGACCCTGATAGTGAGTTGCCTATAAGATGATGCAGTAGCTGTCTTCATCCCACTGAGACTCGCTTAGGTCTCTAAGTTTGCTAACATGTATCCACCTCACCCTCCACTTTCTCAGGTGGTTGCACACCTGAGTATAAGTCACCTCAGCCTCGCAATGCTCTCGATTAGAGCCTTGGCATATGCTGTGAGATGGACCTCCTTGAACGCTTTGTCCACACGGACGCCACCTTTGATGATCTCACACATATTCTGCGGCACAAAAGTGGATTAAAAGGGTAGCCACTTCATGGTGTTCTACATATGTGCATTGTGCACATTCCAAGCATCTTGTGCAATCAGGGCTTTGCGTGCCTTTGCCAACCTCATGGCCACCTTTGGCACAAGGCTGTGCTCAATCAACGACATGGATCCTAGCTGAACATGTTCAACCAACATAGAATATTGAGTTGCCTAAATATGCACAAAAAGGTCGTTATCGGTGGGTGGCTGTGCGCCATCAACATAGGAGGGGGTCTGTGAATCCCTTACTGGGTAATGGTTTGGCTAAACTTACCGCACAATGAGTCCTACAAGATCCAAGTCATGCACATGCTTAGCATACCACGCTAGAAACAATGGAAGCAATCAAATAAAATAGGCTACCAATCAACATGCTAATGATCATACTACAAACAGAGATACAAACCAGTATAAGATCTAACAATCTAGCTTACAGATCTACAAGTAGTGCCACACAGTAGTCACGGATCCAAGATTCTAACTTAACAGAGAATACATGATGGAGGAGATGGTACTTACTATCATCACCGGTGGTGGAGGATGTAGGGGAGTTCTTGAAGATATCGACCTCTTGTCGGCTACCCACCATCGTAGTCGTTGTCACTGTCACTGCCACCGCTGCCTTACCTTTTCACCCGCTAAAGGAATAAATCTCGAAGGGGGAAATGGTGGTTACGATTTGAGCGGTGACGGGAGAAGTAGAAATATAGTGGAGGGTTTTGGCCGGAGGAGAATGAGATACTCCCTCCCCCTTTTTTCTGCACCGCGGGAGCTCGCGCCATCTCCACGGTCGCAGCAACACGTGAATGCAGAGGGGAAATTTCACTGGGGGCGTAACGAGGTTGGCTCTGGGAAACATCTAAATCGGCCAATGTCATTGGGCATGGCTACACGCTACTTTGACGTGCGCGGTGGCCACAACATGGAGCTAGCCCAGCCTACCAATCATCCTAGATTCACATCCCCATGCCATGTTTGCAATGCATGCGGGATACCAATCACGCCCTATAACACCTAAAATCTTTGGGTTCCAACCTCCAACTACCAGTGCCGACATGTATCCTCTTTTTCCCAACAAGTCCACATTTTCTTCTATGTAGTAAAAAATTCCTTGATTTTGTTGTGTGTAGCAAAAAATGCTTCATCTAAAAACATAAGAGAAAGACTGGCCTGATTGGAATCATCATAGCAAAAAATAGATGCTAATGTAGCAAAATCACTGGGCGGTTGTAATAAAAAAAGTTCACCTGAGATACAATGGAGATCACGTAGCAAAAAATATTCTAATGATGCAAATTCACATAACACTTTGAGGAAAAATTGTGCTATTGTAGAAAACCTGACCTCACTCGCTGGAGATCTCACCGGAAACTTTGTAGCAATTTTTTTTATTATAGCAAAACTGACCTCACCGGAGACTATCTCCGGAGACTTCATAACGAAAACATCATAATAATATAGAAACATCACGTAATAGTTGTAGAAAATTTTTCTTCATATCATGCAAATCCACATATCGTATGAAAGTGACAACAATTACATCATATGAAAAAATTTTTGCTATAACCCATTTGTGGATTTGCACCAAAGAGACACATATTCTGCTGCAGATCTTCCAAACATTTGCAAGAGAAAAAATACAACACACGAAAGAAATGTTGTAACACACATCCATGGATTTTTGCATCAAATGGGAAAAAAACCGAACGATAGCCTCATAGAACTTCTATTTCCCCTTGTAGCAATGACATCTTGGCCTAGCAGCATCGTTGCCTCCCTCTTGTAGCAACGACGGTCTTTGCCTCGCAACACCATCGGGGTGCTGCCTCCCCCTTCTAGCCTCCCAGTATCCATCTTCGGCTGACCTCCACAACAACTTTTCCCTACACTCACATCGCCCCAGCTATGTGCCTTCTCGAGCAGAACACTGCATCCATGGAGACACGGAGGGCCAGTGAGACGGGGAACATGAGGGGTGATGATTTGCAGTGGCGGGGACATGACTCTTGCAGCAGCGCAGGTGCGGTGGTGCATGGCCAGGATGGTGGATGATCTATGGTAGGAGCTCTCCATGTCCGTGGTAGACATGAGCTTTTTCACGGCAAGTGCATACACAACGAGAAAGAAAAAAGGGATAAGAAAAGGATGGGACCGGGTGGAGGAGAGGAATCCAGACGAGATTAGGAATCATAGTGGGTCCCCCGCGCCCTTACTATATCCACAGGAAGGGATGCGTGGCGGGCTCTTGAGCGGAGGATGCGAGCGAAGAATCCTCCAATGGAACCAAAGAGTTTTCCTAACGAAAAGGAAGATATGGTCTGGTTCTGAAGGGCTTGAGTTTTTTGGGGCAACTAAGTTGGTATCCAACATGTCTTCAAAATTGAGTACATCCAACATCAACCTTTGGGGATGTGTTTCTGAGGTCCATCTCTCTTATGAAGTCCTTGGTACCATCCGTTGGAAATTCATATATGATGGAAACTACTCTTGAAAGGATCATATGGGCACCTAGAGGGGGTGTGAATAGGTGCTACTTCAAATTTTACTCATTTTCAATTTAGGGTTTGACACAAAAGGTAAATTCTCTAGATTATGCAACTATGGTGAATTTATCTATATGTCAATCTAGCACATACACTAAGCAAGAACTATATAAGTAAAGTGCGATAAAGGATAGAAGTAACCAAAGTAGAGCACGCGGAGACATAAGGATTTGTTTCTCGTAGTTCTTTCCTTTTGAGGGGAAGTACGTCTATGTTTGGAGAGGGGGTGGTTTCAAACCACCAACTCCATGAGAGGCCTCCCTTGTTCTCCGATGAACCTCACCCCAAAGGGTTCGATTCACCTCTTCCACTATAGTAGCAACCTTCGAGGTGGAAGCCGGCAACCTTCGAGGTGGAAGACGGCACCTTTACAACAAGTTCGGGGCACACATCCACAACCGAATTGGAGGCTCCCGAATACAAGCAAGCTGTCAAATAATCAAAGACAAGCTTGTAAAAACCAAATCACAAGCTAGGGTTTCCAATGAAACACTAGAGCAAGGTGCCCTCAATTGAATGAGGGGGAAATGAAGATCTCTCTTGGTGAAGCTATAGATCAGGGCCTCCTCCTTCGATTCTCCAAAGATCAACGACTTTGGATGGTTGAGTGAAGAGATCTTGTAGATTTGGTGGCTCAAATGGTGATGCTATTCTTGAGGTGGACGACCAGCTCCCAAGATAGAAGAAGGGGCATTTATATAGGCCCCCTGGAATTAGAGCCGTTGGGAGCCACTTACCCCGGACAGTCCGGCCAACACCAGCCGGACAGTCCGGCCCAGCTGGACACTCTGGGTGAAACCAACCGGACACTCCGACCTAGCAAAGTTTCCGGCCAGAGTCCGGACCATGTCCAGGTAGTGTCCGGTATGGCACACAGAATGTCCGAGCAAGTCGACCACTCCCCAGGGCCGGATAGTCTGGCAGAATCCAACCGGACAGTCCGGCCGGGGCCGGACACTCCGGCACGAATCAGCCAGACAGTCCGACTGGGACTTTGTTCCTGCACATACATGATCCTGGGAAGTCCTTTTCCTTCAGTGCAAAATATACTAGAGTAGTTGATATCTCCTGAAATATTTAACAGTACATTAAACCTATCCAAGTGTTATCAACAAACATCAAAATAATAGGAAGGGTATAAATGCCCTTTCAACTCTGATCCTCAGTTTCCTTGAATGCCATCATTAATTAGGAGGACATGGGATCCTTCTAAATTTATTCACATTCCCCCTAGTCTTACCGTCCTTAAATAGAATTAATCCCTGCTGGCTCTCATCCTACCGAACAGTTGCAAGCACAGTTTCACAAGATCATTTTCCATTCACTTTTAGTACGAAGTGCCAACTATGTTCTCTTTGAGAAAATATCACGAAATTAGAAAGACCTATCTTTTTTTGTATACTTTCCCCTTTTTTGCTACTGCAGGTCTATGCAATGGATCTGAGTTTGTAGACTACGCAACACCCTCAGGCAGCAAAATTATTCACTTAGTTGATCAAGCAAATTAGGATTTGAATGACGGGTCGAATTTCTGTAATTGCCCCCTTTGCAACCAAGCGCAAGAATCTACGTCACACTTCCTCTTTAAGTGTCTCTTCACCATACAAATTTGGATGTGGATTCGATTTCACGACACACTTCCGAAACTTTGGGCTAGTGAATATCCTTTAAAGGTTAGTTTATAAAGGTTAGATAAAGGAGGATCGAGGAAAGCAATGGATCCCATGATCATGTTTCTCTCTTGGGAACTTTGTAAGAATGCAATGCAAGGGTTTGCGCCATCATGCCCCTCCACGACGTCCTTCGTCATCATGAAGATCAAATAAAAGGCGAGGGCTTGGAGCTTGATGGGCAAAAATGTTGAGTAATGTTATCCTAAGAGAGCATGTTTTGTGTGAAGCCTCGGTCTTAGGATTTTTCCTGATAACTCCTTAATTAAATAAATGGGAAATATACACCGTCCTTAAAAAATGGATTGAGTAACTGGTTTATCGCTACAACTCGTGTCTCAACTGTATCATTATAACCGCAAGTCGTGTCTTAACTCATGCCTCAACTGCATCATGTGTCAACAACTATATCATCGCTACTGCAATTCATATTTCAGTTGCATCGTCTCAACTGTAACACTTGTATCTCAACATGGTCACAACTGCATCATTTCTCAATTGTATCTTAACAACTATAATGTGTTCTTGAACTTTTTTCCAAAATGTGGAAGACCCTGGCCTCTGCATCAATATTTGCACATAATCATTTATTACTTAGTTCAGAAATTTAAAAGTTTACATCCCATAGATTAGAGATAGTCGATACAAAAACCAACCATAGAAAAATAAGCAAAATGATTCGCAATCTAAACTTCTTGAATCCTATTAATAGACCGCCATGTAGCCTGGTAAAAATATCTTGAGCAACCATCAGTAGCCGGTTGCATCCATTATCCATGCATTCCCGATGATCCCCTGGAAACATGAAGCACCGTAGCTTTATCTAGTGAACAACCATATGAATAACCTTAAAAAAATAGTACAGTCTTTTTAAAAAAAATAATGTCATTTCTACAAATCCATATAGACCAAATTAAAACTAAAACTGAAACCCCAATGTGAATCCTAGCCTTGGTATCTTTGTGGATCTCATTCAACCAATTTCCAAACATATTTGTTATATTGGTTGGTGGTGGTATGTTATATGTAGACAAAGCTTTAGTGAGATTATCTCTAGTTGGTAAAACTTTTTTACTTAAGAACCCCATAATTTTTTGATCTTTAGTGAGATTTTCAACTTCCATATATAAATATTTGTGTAGGAACCTTGTATGTCCATTAATGAGATCAACATACACAGTTTTAACCCACATTGTCCAGATGGTGTCAATTTCCAATCAAATATATCGGATTCATTATTTAAAGATACCTCAATCAATATTTGGCACAAGTGTAACCATGATTTCCACTTATTACTAGTCAGTAACCTCCTAAAACCAATGTTTAAGGGGGTTGTCGACAAAAATGTGCAACGAAAACTTGTTTTCGTTGCACAATATTATATATTGAGGATATTGTTGAGCTAGCAGCAATAGGTCTAACCACGTATCTTCCCAAAATTTAACCATAGTACTGTCACCAATTTTAAAAAGTCTCCTCCTAAAAAGGTCATCTTTAACTCTCATTAGTCCTTTCGAAAAGTTAAATCTGTCGGCATATTTGTAACTTGGGCTGAATATTTTTGAGATAGATACTTGTTATAAAGTATCTCATGCCACACAACCTATTTATTAATTAATGTAAACAAGCATTTACTAAGTATATTTTTTTAATCTCTAACTTCAATTCCCAAACCCCTGATCTTCTGGTCTACAAATCATATCCCATTTATGTAACCGATACTTCCGTTCATCGTCTCCACTCTGTCAGAAAATCCGTGATATGTAAAAGTCTAGACGCTTTCATATCCCTATAAGTACTTACAAGAAAGACAATATAAACATCGGTAAACTAGTTAATGCTGAATTAATCAGCACAAAACCGTCTCCATATGATAACACCTTGCCTTCCCAGGAACCAAGCTTTCCTTCAAAACGGCTTTCCACTGGGTAGCATTCAGAGTTTCTAAGTTTTCTATAATAGATAGATAATCTAGAAGGAAGGAGCCAGACTCAGAACCAAAAAGTTGTTTCTATTGCTTCTCCTCCTTTTTAGCCTTTCCAAAAGAGAAAATCTCTCTTTTGTGGAAGTTAATCTTAAGACCAGATAATTGTTTAAAAATGGAAACAATAAGCTTCATGTTGACTGACTTGTTAAAATCATGTTCCTGAATACTATCGTATCATCTGCATATTGTAGAATTTAAAGTCATCCCTCAACAAGATGAGGAATAAGTTCTCCAACTTAGCCATCTTGTTTTGTGCTAGCAATTAAAATGGCTAAGATGTCCGCAATGATATTGGTCACTATTTTCAATCTAGAAAAGGCCTAAGACAATGTGATCCTTTGTCACCAATGCTCTTTTCGAAATCAATTTAAATAGTATACACCAACCATTTTCTTCCTATGAAATTTTAAAATTATGAGTGAATTTCACTTTCGCGGCATTTGCACCAATTAGGGATGCACATAACCTTTAAATATGAGTACTAGGATTTTTAATCTTGGTTAAACACCAAGCCTGGTCCTCGAGATAAATTGTATGTGTACTAGAAAAATATGGTCCTTAAGTATAAATAGAAATCTAAATTCATGTATATGAGGATTTGAACCCAAGTGTTAGGTTCGTACATCCATTCTCCCAACCAGTTGAGTTAAGCTCACTACCTTAAAACTAGGTGGGGAGAATTTCAGTTCCTAGACTCTGCACCAACTTAGGATGCACACAACCATTAAACACGAGTATCGGGATTTTTAAACTTGGTTAAGCACCAAGCCTAGTACTCAAGATAAATTGCATGATAAGTTGCATGAGTACCAGGATAGCTTAGTCTTCAGGTATATATAGGAACCTAAATTCGGATATGTTAGGATTAGAACCTAGGTGATGGATTTGTACATCACCTCCCCAAACCTGTTGAGTTAGGCTCACTTCTTTAAAGTTGGGGAAGAATTTTACTCTGTGATCTCTGCACCAACTAGAGATGCACACAACAATTAAGAATGAGTACCAGGATTTTTACTTGGTTAAGCCCTAAGCCTCGTCCTCGCGATAAGTTGAATGAGTACCAGGATAGCCTGGTCCTCAAGTACAATAGGAATCTAAATTCACATATATGAGGATTGAACTGTTGGATTTGTACATCCACCTCCTCAAACCAGTTGAGCTAAGCTCATTTCTTACGCGTTGCAGTTGAGAAAAGTGTTTATTAGATTCTTACACGGTAAACATACACCAATTAGCAGAACACGTTTTTCCTGGAACCAGTTACTAACTCGATAACTGGATTGCAACTGACACAGAAAAAATTGGAGAGATACTACTAGTAGATAGCAAGTTACGCCTATTTTCATTCTCCCCAATTGTTCGTTCTAAACTACTCCCTTCTTTCCAAAAGGTAACCTTTTTTTAGCAGTTTAATTTTAGAACAGAGCTAGTAGCTAAGAGGAAGCAACGAGAAAATACTACAAAACTAGCAAGCTTATCCACTAGACAGGCTCCAGCTGGGTTTGTCGTAGCTCCCTGTAAAAGCTAAAGCGTATGGTTATCTCAAGATCCACAGGATCCAAAAGAGCATACTAATGCATATACTGATGCTTGCTTTCTTTCTTAATTTCCTGCCTACTTGTCGCCAAACCTGAAAGCATTGCAAGTAAGCATAATCTATGGTACCTCGTTACGCAAAGCAACTGATTGATTAAAATACTAGCCTATTTCCATCCTACTCACGGAGCATTAGCTGGTAGTAATTAGTTAGCAAACTGCGATCCTGCAACTTGTAGCTGGTAGTAGTGTAGTGTCACTTTTAGTTGATCCCCTTTGTTTCCTTTTTTTGGGAAGTCACTTGAATGGATTTCAGATGGGAGTAGCTGCCCAGTCGACGACATGGAACTCGCAACCGCTGATGTTAGAACACATTGCTGCGATTTGTTTGTAATTATATTTACTCGTACTTATTTTGAAGAGGAGGGAGTGCCCTAACCTCTGCATCGAGTGAGGAATCGTCTGTTCTGCGTGTAAGAAACTCATTTTCGACCATCACCGACTGCACCAATTGTGCTAAACAGTGTACCACACGTGGAAAAGAGAAGAAAACAGAGGCAGCTTTATTCATCCCCATTCTCCCTGAAATAATTGCAGTTATGGGTATGATATTCCAAAAGATGCATGCCAGCAATAATTCAGGAGCCAATTTTATGTCAGAAAGTAATAAATAATTTAGGGGCCAGCCAGCAAAAAGGTGGGCCGTACCAGAGCCAGAACTTATCTGAAATGACTTGGCACTTGCCAGAACATTATCTGAAGAAGAAGAAGACGAAACACGGAGAAGACAAGACCCAGTGAGCAGTGATGCAACTTTAGTTAAGTGCTACTACTGTAGCACTAGCAGGGGCAAAGGGATCATAACATATGTATAAACATACATTCTGCTCTTATAAATTGATAAACTTATCATGTGCTCAATTTACTATGGGCACGGTGCGAGAAAGCGACGGATATGTATCGACGATGATCAATCATGCAATTTTGGAGCCTTAGATCAAGCGACGATGCCACTTTAACTCCATGATTAAGTCCTCTTTCGGGCAAGTGATCGTCTATCTTTTCCTACACAAGTTTTAATCTATTTTTTTTGGTGCGTGTGTATGTACCGTTCCACACGCATGATACAAAACATTGCTCCGGCAACTTCTCACCTTTTGGAGCTTTGTCTTGTGGCCACACGCGTGTTACGGGAGGGATCTTCAGAACGACTCGATCTCATGTTCGTCGCCCTTTTTATGCCGTTGCCATCATATCCTTAAGCCCTAAGAAATTGGAGTTTCTTCATCTGTGGGGATGAGTGAGGTATAAATAAAATAATTTTAAGAGCTAATAATTCGTCGATGTAATAGTATTTGATGAAGATTTTGGATGAAATTTCTCCTTTTTTTACATAACACTATCCACTCTAGCGCCGCTTAAAGGCGACATGCCTTGTCTGATTTCTAGGAAAGTCTTTGTCATGTAATTCATCTTTTTTGGAAATAGAGGATGAGATCTGGCCTCATCGAAAAGATGCACACGGCCTATTTTATCAATTTATTCAACAAATAACGGACAAAGAACATACTAAAAAACGGAATCCACCACATAACACCTACGGATCCAACAATGTGGGGAAATCATGCCAACAAGAATTTATGCTAGAGAAACAACAGAATCGCATACCCGAGAAGCCCTTTGGGCGAAACGAGAGCGCACACTGGTTTAGCTGGCTCTTAGCGAGCATCTCATGTACATGCCACATAAGTCATTACCATAGAGTAATCTTCATGGTTAAGATCCACATAAACATTGTTGGTCCTACCGACGATGCCACCTCGACGCCAGACAGTGCACCCCGCCTTGCGTGAGGCCATCATCATGCCCGTCGTCAAGACCCCGCTGCACCTCGCTGCCGAGACCCGTTGTCATCGACACAGTAGATGGCACGCTGTTCCACCTTCTTGAACACCACCATTTGCCACTGGTCTCACAAGTCAGGTTCAACTCCCACATGTTTCGCCAGGAGGGAAAACAATGCTAAGAGTCGGCAATGTCCGACCAGGAAATCGGATCTTAGGGTTTACCCGGAGTGATATGGCACTAGTAGAAAAAGGGGCTCTAGTCCCGGGCCGTAACGGGCTCTAGTCCCGGTTTCGTTCCCGGGACTGCGTATTCGGGACTAGAGGCCCCTATCTCTAGTCCCGGTTTGCTATGAACCGGGACTAGAGGCCACCACGTGGCAGTGGCAACGCGGCGGGGGCTGGAGGACCTCTAGTCTCGGGCCGTAACACCACCCGGGATTAACGATTTTTCTAACATTGTGTGCAAAAGTTGTGGCCATTTAAAGTTTTCATGACATTTTTTTGCAAATTATATCGAATTTCATGTTTGTTAATTTTCGTAACAACTAAATCACTCGGGCCTTCTAGGATCATGATGTGAACTCGGTGTTGCTCGCTAATTGTTTCCAATTTCTCCACAAGTGCCTTATACATCTCAATGGTTTCCTTATGTGCATTGATGGACCGGAGGCTGGTGTCGAGGTTGGCTTCTGATCCCTTCATTATCTTCAGGTCCATCTGCTCCAGATAACGGCGCAACAGCTCAATGTGTTTAGAGGAGCCTGGAGATTTTACCTCGACTTTCTTGATGCAACGGTCGAGTCTGTTTAGGGAAGCTTGGATGTATTCTCCTTGCTGCTTCAGCCTCTCCAAGTAGGACTCTCCGTATTCCTCTGGATTGAGTTGAACTTCTTCGGAATTGCCTTCTTTACTCACGCTGAGGCTGAACACTTTATGGCCATCCTTGACCATCTCCATCAGCTTGAATCCATCTCCGGCTCCTAACTGATCACATAGTGCTTCCTTCTCCTTCTTCTGGGAGGCGGCTACCCCCTTGGCTTCTTCTGTGATCCCTGAATAAGATCCCTGGTGATCCTCCTTGTCTTGAACAATGTTCTATGGGTAAGGCATAGTTGCAAGGTTCCAAAGAGGGAAGAGCGACATGGGGAAGATCTGTTAGACAAGAAGGGAAAAGAATCCTTTTGGAAAGCTTATGAAGGGTTAGAATTAGGAAAAATTCATACCAAAAGAAAAAAAGTCAGCCAAGAAAAGAATTCCAGCAAATAAGGAAAGAAATAAGCAAATAGAGGAAGAAAACGCGGTCGTAACGACCACTGGTACGGGCGGACGCCCGTACGGCGCGCATGTACCAAGTATTTTCCAAAAATCTGACCTGACGTACACGGTGAATAACCAACCGATTAAGTGGTTATTACCGACTTCGGTCTCTCTTTTTTTAACACGAAGAATACGAGAATCGAACAGGAGAATACAGAACTGGTAACGACCAGTCGTACGGGCACCCGTACGGCACGATCGTACCGACATGTGAAATATTTTCTGCACGTTTTGATAGGCTGTATATTTTTTATGACATTTGTATCGAAATTCATGTTTGTTAATTTTCGTAACAACTAAATCACTTCATATAACTACAGTTCGAAGGATTTTTTTGAATTTTTTTATATTTTTTGGCATGCTTTTGAAACTAGAAAAGCGATCTCCTGCCGGTGGAGGGTGGACAACGGTTCTCCCGTCGCGGCAGGATTTTTTCCCGTTTTCCTGCCGCGGCAGAACCCGCGATTTTTTTGACCCGTTGGTAATAGTCCCGGTTGGTATTACAAACCGGGACTAGTGATTGACCTCTAGTACTGGGCCGTGATACCAACCGGGACTATAGGCTCCCGCACGTGGGGCTTTCTAGCGTGATCCCTCTAGTCTCGGACTGTATCACAAACCGGGACTAGAGGTCCAGTACAACCCGGGACTAGAGCTGCCCCGGCCTCCTAGCCGTTGGAGCCGGGACGAACCGGGACTAGAGCTCACACTAGTCCCGGCCCATAACCCACGTGGGACTAGAGTCAAAATCTTCTCCGAACTGAATCCCTTGTTTCTACTAGTGTGGGTGGGAGCCTGAACTGCCTCGCCGATGCCTTCAACAAGATTACGACGCCCATGTGCGCCGTTCCCAGAACCTCCAACGGATCGAAACTTCCACCATTATTTGGACGAGCTTGTCCACCTGTCTCACCTTCCGTGAGTCATCCCGCTGTGGATCCAGGACTAGACCTAAGGTTCCCACCGGGCGATCTGGAGCCAGATCTCGTCGCTATGCTTGGGACTGAGCTGCGAGGACGCCGGACCATCGCTGAGCCGCCTCACCGACACCACACTGAAGGGAATATGCCATGAGAGACAATAATAAAGTTGTTATTATATATATCAAGTATATGATAGATGTTTATTTTGTATGCTATAATTGTATTAATTTGGAAAAGTTAATACATGTGTGTTTAATAAATAAAAGGAAAGTTCCTAGTTATGCCTCTCTTATAAACTAGCTCGTTGATTAACAAGATGATCAAGGTTTCCTGATCATGGATATTGGATGTTGTTAATAACAAGGTCACAACATTAGTGGAATGATATGATGAACATTCATCCGAAGTATAGCATTACGATCAAAGTCATTGTGTTTATATTGCTATAACATCTAAACGAAGTAATTCTAGTCCTTAGACCATAAGATCATGTTAATCACTAACACTGGAAGAGAATCTTGATAACATCAAACGTCACACCGTGAAAGAGTGATTATAAAGGTGGGTTCAGTGCTACGAAAGTATTATGTAGAGGCTCATGGATCAAGAGTGGGATTTGTCTATCCCAATGACGGATAGATATACTCTGAGCCCTCTTGGTGATATCACATTTGTTACCTTGCAAGCAAGTGATGAGATCACTAGAATGTTATATCACGGGAACGAGAAAAGACTACATGTCGGTAACGAGATCAAACTAGATATGGAGATACCGATGATCGAATCTCGGACATGTAATATATCGCGAGACAAAAGGATTTAGTTACTAGCGTTAAAGGTTCTCACGATCACAGACGTCATCGTTGAATATGAAGGAGTCAGTATGGATCTCCAGGTCCTGCTTCTAATTATTGATCTGATAGGGGTCTCGATCATGTCTGTATTATTCATGAACCGTAGGATGACACACTTATGGGACACCAACACCATTTGGAGAAAATATGTTTCAAATGAATGAATTGCAAAGCGCTAGAATTATTTGAATAGACACCGAAACTATTTCAGGTGAAATTGCTGAAATTGGTTATTCATGTAATATTAAAATGTTACAAGGGGTTTTATGTGAATATTTGTTAATTAAAGTAATTAACAAAATTCTGAATAAAATTAATAAAAATATTTTATTAAATGAAAGAGCATTAAATTTGAAGAAATTTAATGCTTTTAAAGTAAAGACTTTAAAGGGGAATGTTAAGGGGCAAATTTATGTGGAGGGGGTTACCACCACATGAATGGGGGAGGTGAGGGGTCACCCCCATGGGGCACTGGCCATGGGGAGGGGTACCCCCTCCTCCTATAAAAGGCCCCTCTCTCACTCCTCCTTTCTCACACCTCCTCGTGAAGGATATCTCTCCTCCTCTAGTATTATTCTCCCATGGTCTCGGATTAGCGAGCTACATGTTCCCGGTGGAATATCGTCTGGAAGGAGTTGCTGCTTCCGCTGCATCGCTGGAGCGAGGAGGCGAAGGTTGTTCGGTGGCATGAACGTGTATGCGAGTGCGGATGCGCTGCTGGTTTGCGGCGCTAGGACTTCCACATGATCTTGAGATTGGCAAGCGAACGACTACATCATTCATGAGTTCCATCTTGTTAACAAAGCTTTGTTGTCTTCGGGGGTATGTTCTCTATGGATGTATATCCACCCGTTTCTTGTATCTAGTAGATAGATCTTGAATTATAATAGTTTCCATCGTAGGAAATTTTTTGTTTTCTATGCTGCGAACCCAACACACACCATGTCGCCCATAGGGCGCCAGTAATCTCCAGGAAGAAGCCATCGACATGGATGCACCGATCTTGCCAAAATCCGTTGGAGGAAACACCTCCGCCGCTGTTCGTAGTAGGAGCTTTGCCCGGTCACATTGTCTAGTGGCGGCTATGGGGTGGGAGGGGGACTAGGCTGCCGGTGGCTGGGGGTTTCTCCTGTGTCGCCCTAGAGGACGATGCAGGCGATGTAGAGGTATATCTTCCATACCGTTATATGTTTAATTCATCTAAATTTTACTTTGGTTAATCGAGGGTTAAATCTTCACCACCATGGAAGTCCAATCACCCTTTAAATCAAAGATAAACCACATGTTAGGTTACGTCGTCTAGAGTTTCATGGTAAGGAAGCGATTCTATATATGTCGTCAGGTTCTTAAATTTGGCTCAAATTGAACTTTTGATGCTTACAATTTACTACCTGATACGTGCTAAATAATTGGCGCGCGCTAGGCATCCCCGGGACGATGGGAGCTTCCCATCGTCCTTCTCCTCTATGCACCACATCTCCTCTAAAATCGCTCCAAATCCCGCTTTTGCTTCCGAAGCAAAAAAAAAGGTTCAATTTAGAAAATAGAACGTCTCGCCGGAGACCTCGCCGGAGACCATGCAGCAAAAAATGTGCTAATGTAGCAAAACTGACTTCGCTGGAGACATCGTCGGAAAAAACTCGCTGGTGACTCTCGTCGGAGACCTTGTGGCAAAAAGTTGATATTGTTGTAGCAAAACCACAAGACGGTTGTAGCAACAAAGTTCTTCTAATATAGCAAAAAACTAACTTTGCTGGAGACATCGCCGGAGACTTTAGCCAGAAGACCTCGCTGGAGAGCTTGTAGCAAAAGGTTTACGGTACTGTAGCAAGACCAAAAAACAGAGATAGCAGGAAAAATATATCAATGTAACAAAATAGGAGGCCATCCTTTATAGCATCATCCGCCTTAGTTTGCAGCTCCGACGAGCACCACCATCTCCGGCGTCACCCATAGTAGCAGGGTCGCCCACCGCTTGTAGCAAGGTCGCCGTGCCTACGTAGCAGGGATGGCCACCTCATATAGCGCCATGGCTCTGTAGTAGGGACGTCAACCTCATATAGCAGGATCCGATGTGGGAGCTCCGCAGCGGGAGGTGCAGCCAGCGCGGCGGTGCGAGGTGTAAGGCGCGGCGGCGCGAACTGCGCATGACGCGGCGACGCAAGATGCAGGACGCGGCGACGCGAGATGCAAGGCACGGCGGCGCGGCCGCGCGAACTGCGGATGCTGCGGTGGCGCGAGATGCGGACGGCGTGGGCGGCGCGAGATGCAGGTCGTGGCGGCGCTGAACGGGAGCGCGTGCTTCCATGAAGTGTGGCGAGAAGATAAGAAGACTGGGGTGGGGCCTACTCACGTGCGGTATAATGAGTCCGCACGGAGAAAAGCGAGATGGCTCCCGATCCGCATGATAGAAAGATGTTATCCCACGGGAGATTGGAATCATTTTCCTAAATAATTTTGATAACTATTAGGGTGCACTAAATCATTGTCTAGAGTAAAAATTTCTTAAAAACGAAGGAGGAAGAGTAACTTTACATGAACAAAATTGGAAGGTTTTTTTTGAAAAGGGGAATAAAACCCCGGCCTCTGCATCGGTTGATGCACACAACCTAAAACGTATAATCCAAAAGGATTACAAGTTCAGCGATCACATAAGGTCGAGATAAAGATCAATCAGTAAAAAATATGAAACAAAGGACTAAGCATCATTCTTCAGTCTATTAAAACGTAGCCAACCAGATTGGCTGAAGATGTGCCCAGCGACTATCAAGAGACGACTGCACCTAGTAGCCATAATATCCCGCTGATGTTTCGGCGATAGGAGTGCCCATAGCTGTATCCAATGGGCCACCATATGTATAACCTGCAAAATATTGAAAGTTTTTTATCTGTTAAAAATGATATCATTTATACATCTCCAGATAGACCAACATAAGGCTGAGACACCAATGCAAACTCTAGCTTTAGATGATTTATCAAAACCATTCAACCAGTTTCCAAACATATCCGTTACATTAGCAAGAGGGGGTAAGTCATATGCAAAGTGAATAATATGCCACAAAAGGCGAGCACAAGGACAGGATATAAACAAATGCTCTACTGTTTCCAGTAACCCATAGAAACAATATTTTGTACACCCTTTCCATTTACGCTTTACAAGATTTTCCTTTGTAAGAAGAACCTCATTATTGAGGTACCACATAAAAATCTTAATCTTTAGTGGAATTTTTAATTGCCAAAGATATTTTCGCAGAAACACTGTATGATCATTCATTAGGTCTTCATACATAGATTTTACTGAAAATACCCCATATGATGTCAAGTTCCACATAAACTTATCATGATCCATTGATAACTGAACCATCATGAGTCTTTGACATAGGTTTAGCCAAACATTCCATCTATTACCAGTTAGTACTCGCCTAAACCTGATATTTAAGGGTACCTGGGTTCACACATGTGCTACGGTATCATTTTTCTATTTTATAATGTTGTAAAGAGATGAATATTGTTGTGCTAAAGGGGAATCTCCCAACCATGTATCCTCCCAAAACCTAGTGCTTAAACCATTCCTAACCAAGAAATGCCCTCTAGCAAAGAACTCATGCTTTACCTGCATCAGGCCCTTCCAAAATGGAGAATCCGTTGGTTTTGCATGCACTTCAGACAAAGTTTTTTGACCTAAATACTTATTATGAAGAAGTTCTTGTCACACTCCTTCAGATAATAATTTGAAAATCTACTTACTTAATAAACATTTATTCTTAATTTCTAGAACCTCAATTCCTAGCCCCCTTGATCTTTTGGCCTACAAATTATATTCCACTTTGTTAATCTATACTTTCTTTTATTTTCATCACTTTGCCAAAAAAAAGCGAGACCTATAAAAATACAAGCGCTTCCTTACACCCTTCGGGATTTCCAAAAACGGTAGCATAAACATAGGTAAACTTGTCAGGACATAATTGACTAGGACCAAGCGATCACCATAAGATAAAAGCTTGCCCTTCCAGCAACTCAATTTCCCTTCACATCGAGTTTCTACTGGATACCAATCTGAGTTCTTAAGCTTTCTATAATGGATGGGCACACCCAAGTACCTGAAAGGCAAAGACCCAGCTTCACATCCAAATATTTGTCTGTATTGCTGTTCTTCGTCTTTAGCTTTACCAAAATAGAAAATCTCGCTTTTATGAAAATTAATTTTTAACCCCGAGAGTTGTTCAAATATGCAAAGTATTAATTTCATATTCACAGCCTTCTGTAAATCGTTTTCCATAAACAAAATAGTATCATCAGCATATTGTAGAATCGAGACCCCTCCGTCAACAAGATGAGGAATGAGACCTCCTACTTGTCCATCCTCTTTTGCCCATGTAATTAGGATGGCCAACGTATCGACAATGATATTAAAAAGCATGGGGGATAATGGGTCGCCTTGCCTTAAAACCTTCTTTGTTTGAAAATAGTGTCCGATATCATCATTGATGCGTATACCAACACTCCCCCCTTGAACAAATTGCTCAATCATTTTACACCACTCTAGAGTAAATTCATTCATGCGCAAAGTTTGTTGAAGGAAGGACCATTTTACTTTATCATACGCTTTTTCAAAGTCAATCTTAAAAAGTACCCCATCCATTTTTTTTCCGGTGAAACTCGTGAATGGTTTCATGTAGGACTACAACTCCCTCTAGGATGTGTCTTCCTGGTATGAAAGCCGACTGGGTGGGTCTAATAACCTTTGGGACAATCCCCGTGATGCGATTAGTACCCACCTTAGTAAAGATTTTAAAGCTCACATTTAATAAACATATTGGTCTATATTGTTGTATTTGTATGGCATTTTCTTTTTTGGGGAGTAAAGTGATGACTCCAAAATTCATTCTAAACAGAGGCAATTCCCTTGTATGTAACTGATAAAATAATGCCAACAAGTCATTCTTAATCACATCCCAGGACATTTGATAGAACTCCGCTGGAAAACCATCCGGACCCGGTGCCTTATTGTGTTCCATTTGGAAAATAGCCTCATGCACCTCCTTCTCAGTAAAAGGAGCAATAAGTATACTATTTTCCTCCAACGTGAGTTGTGGTATATCATAATTAACCCCCTCCATCAACGAAATATTTGTTTGTATCGGCTCCCTAAAAAGTTTTTTTTGTAATATTTAGTAATGTAAACCTTAAGATTTTGTTCACCCACAACGGTCCCTTCATCCTGTTCAAGTTGGAATATTTTTTCTTCCTATGCTTATCATTTGCAATCAAATGGAAGTATTTCGTGTTATTTTCTCCCTCCTAAATATGTTTTACTTTTGCTCGTTGTGCCCATTTAGTATGTAACTGACAAAATTGGAAGGGTGGATACCGAGAGGGAGTGATTGGCTCTTGTCTGAACCTTTAGCATGAGTTTATGGCCCAGACATTTTACATGCATACAGATAAAATTAGGTTTGCGGGACATTGCTTGTGCATCCTACGTGGATCATACGAAGCACACTTCTTTTGGCAACAAGTGTCCCCGCTAATCCAAAGCAAATGAGGATTCCTAGAATTGGGGTTACTCTGGGCTTGCCACGTGCTAGCAAGCTCGACCACGCGAGAGTACCGTAAGGAGAAGCCAATGAACTTTACTCTGTACTGTACTTCATTTGTCGAATATGGGGTAAATAAAAGGCGTTCTCTCAACGAGGAAGGAAACAAAAGATCAAGATCTACTAATGTTGGCGTTGGAGTTGCGGGATTATGAGGCATTTTCTTGACAAAAGGAATATCTTAATACTAAGACGATACTATCAATTATACCCGTCATGTGTAATAATATATTGTCTAGATCAAATCTAGACACCACGGATATACAAAGCCAAAAATAAAAGAAGAAAACAAGAACCCCACTGAAACAATCAGAGTCCCGCGGCAGCAAAATCACCACTAGTGTTGACTACACCTAAACTCCAAAAGGATTCTCTAAAATAACACCTTTATGAAGGTAACGGTGCACAAACACCGCCACCGTCCAGTCTAATTAGGACAATCAAAACCTAGGTTCTCACCTTGGAGAAGGTTCCGTCTCTTGGCAATGCCTTCAATAAGAGAATGACTAGGAAGCCACCACCGCCATGTACAACCACCAAAGGTCAGATCTAGAGTTTATGCTCCGAAAACTGAGACACGGCGCTCAAGAGCACCGCCAAGAGAGAAGTTATCTAGTGACACTCCCCATTCATCAAAAACACTGTTACAAAATACCAACCATCCGACATGCATACTTCTCCAGAACAGTTGCTAGTACTCCCTGGGATCTTCTCTAGTCGACAAGAGCATGAGATATGGAATCTCCAGAGCTTCTCCACTCTTCTTCAGACACAACCAACATGATCCCCTCAACACCTTGGTACTCACAACAACTAAAATGCCAAGGCGGCCCAAAGTGGATGGAGGTTGCCACTAGCCATGGGACCATACACACACCTCATGGGCGGATTGAAGTGTGTTTTCCTTGGCCGGAGCAGCCCCGTTAGGATCACGAAGACACCCAATTGGCACCATGATCAGTAGGAGATGCAACACGGCCACGCTGGGATCACGCACCTCTTGATGCAATACAACACCATCGGAGAAGAATGCACATAGTAGCAATAGGAGAGCACGCCAGGGTCAGCTCTATTGATGACATCTACCTCTGCCAACAGCCTCCTCCGGCAACGGCAGGGTGGAGAGGCAGTGGAGACGGAGGCAAGCAACAACGATCAAGATGTAGCGAAACGACCGCGGACGCTACACTCCAAAACTATATCCACTGTTTGAGGCCCAGATCAGACACATATTTGGTCCAAATTGAACCCGCTCGATCCGCACATCCGTGCTCGCGCTGGTAGCGCCGACGTTGCCTCTGCACATCTCCATCAGGACGTCGCACCGTCAGGCCTCCTCCACACCTTCTCCTCTCACAATACGCGAGCAGTTCAACCACCCTGGCCTCCGCTCTACTCGTGAAGAGACAAACAACGAACAAGAGAAACTATAGTGCCACAGCATGTCCACGATGGTCGGGGGCCGCCACCGCTACCGTCTATGGTGCCAGCCATGTGAGCTCGGGCCGGGAGGGCCTGCGCTAGGGACTGGAATGCCCCTCGGGGTTGCCCGCGCGAGCGACCCGAGAGGCAGAGAAGCACATAGTAGAAGCTTGTAGGAAAAAATCTATTTTTAATCTTGAACTCTTCGGAGGATTGAAATCTGAAGTTGAAATCATGGTCATTGGTACCATGAACTATTCGACACCGGTTCAAATCGAACCATGAGACTGTTGGACCAAGTTGACAGACACCAAGTTGAATTTTTTTACAAAAGAAACCTTAAATAAACTATTTATTTCAATTATTGTAAATAGTCTTTCATCCCGCTTTATAAATAAAGACACACAGCCAAACTGATTCATAGTGATGAGGACTTCCTCTTACAAGTATATCAAAAATAAACTAAGAAGCCTAGGAAACATCTAACTTACCACCGAAGAAGACGAGACTATGGAGACTGGAGCTCCACGACAACGCCTCCAAGAAGGTAACAACGCCACAAGTGCCGAGACCACAAGGGTCTAGGATTTTCACTCATAGCCCTAATAGGGTGAGAGTAGCCACAACAACACCCCTAAGAGGGTCATGACACCCACATGCTCCACCATTGTCAGCACCGGAGCTTTGGGCTTACGCCCAGAAAAACTCTCACCACATTCGGTACATTAGACCACCACCAATCCTCGAGACGATCTTCCAAACGTGATAGGGGCGCTGCCACCACTAAGAGCCTCTGATACCCACTCCTGGCCACCCTGATGGTCCAAAGATATGAGCCATCACCACCGCAATGCAGCCCCGCTCAGTCCACCTTCCGGGCCTGATGTCTACGCACTTCTATTCTTGTAGACAGTTGTTGGGCCTCCAAGTGCAGAGGTTTGTAGAACAGCAGCAAGTTTTCCCTTAAGTGGATCACCCAAGGATTATCGAACTTAGGGAGGAAGTGGTCAAAGGTAACCCCTCTCAAGCAACCCTACAATCAAGATACAAGAAGTCTCTTGTGTCCCCAACACACCCAATACACTTGTCAGGTGTATAGGTGCACTAGTTCGGCGAAGAGATAGTGAAATACAAGTGGTATGGATAATTATAAGTGGTAACGGTGCTATAAAATTGCTTGATGGCGTGGAAAAGACTAGAGGCAAACTGAAATAAAGAAGAAAGCAAGCAAACATGTAATAGATCTAATTGCAAATGGTGTATCAATGCTAAGAAACAAGGTCTAGGGATCATACTTTCACTAGTGAACACTCTCATATAAATATCTTCTCTTTATGATACTACTCTTAACTACTCTCCGGTTGGACACTCTAATCGATGGTAGGGCTATAACAGCACACCTCAAAGTTCATCTTTCCCATCTAGAAAACCCCACACTGTCACCTTGAGTACTAGATGGTTCCAACAAACACTACAATTTCATAAAGACATCCAACTCCAAATATAACTCATAACAAGTATTTGTAATCTCTAGCCTAAGTGCCACCATGGTGTGCACGCTGTCACTTTCACACACATGGGGAGAGCAGAGATCCATTAAGCACTTGAGTAGCAAGGTAGATCTATAGATTATAAGCTCATGATCACAATATGATCATGCATAGAGAGAGAGATGAACACATAGCTACCGGTAGAACCCTTAGCCTCGAGAGAGAACTACTCCCTCTTCATCATGGGAATCAGCAATGGTGATGGAGATGGCGGTGGAGATCGACGGAGATGGCTCCGGGGGCACTTCCCCGTCCCGGCAGGGTGTCGGAACAGAGACTTTCTGTCCCCCGAATCTCCCCTTCGGTGGCGGCGGCGCTGCGAAACTTTTCGTGGCTAGAGGCAGGACGATTTAGGGTTTTGTCTTCGGGAGGCTTCTTATAGGCCAGAGGGCAAGGTCGGTGGGTGGCCAGGGGGCCCACACCATGCCCTGGCGCGGCCTAGGTGGACCTGCGCCTAGGGGTGGTGTGGCCACCCTATGGCCCCTCTCCGGCTCTCCTTCTGGCTCTGTGAGTCTTCCGGGAAAATATCAACTTTGGCTTTTGTCTGGTCCAATTCCGAGAATATTGATTTTCTGACTTTCTTGGAACCAAAAATAGCAGAAAATAGGAAACTGACACTGTGGCTCTTGTTAATAGGTTAGTCCAAGAAATCATATGAAAAGTACTCCAAAGTGTGGACAAAACACAAGAAAGTAGATAAAACCAAGCATGAAGCATCAAAAATTATAGATACATTTGCAATGTATCAGGGCCCACCACCCCAGCATCTACGAACTCACGTAGTGTATCAAGGTTCATCGCATGACCTGTGAGGTGGGGGAAGTATCTAGGTAGGAACCATAGGAAGGCATCAACAGGACTACCTGGAGGAGAACCGACCTCCGCCATGGGCGATTGCTGGCCGGACGCGGCCTCAAGGCCACACCAGGCTCGGACAGGCCCAGTCAGACCTAGATCAGGGTCATAAAGGCCAGGCAGCCACACTACAGCACGAATGCCACGTTGGTGCTACCTTCTTGTTTGAGCTACTCTACTACCCTCATCTGTAGAGGGTGACATCGCCGGGCATAGGCAGGACCGCCTAAGCCCAAATAGGGCCCACAGGGCCTAGATCTAGGCCATCTACGCCCTGGTTGGCCACTAGCATTGCACTACCCTGCCGCTCCGGTGCCGCCACCATGCCACCTTGCCCCCACGAACCACGGCGCCCCCGCTGAGTACTGCCAGAGCGGCATACGGGCCACAACCATGGAGATATAGTCTCCATCACCTCCACTTGCAAGGGCCGCGCCTGATGCCTCCCGCCGGCCACCGCCTCTCCAGTTCACGACTGCCCCCACCGAGTCGCATCGCTACGAGGGAGGGCTCTATCCTGCATGGGCCGCCACGCGCCGGGGAGAGGAGAACCAGCCGCCATCGGCACCGCACGGGCTTTGCCTGGAAGCTCATGCCGACGGTGGCTAGGGAGGAAGGGGAGATGGAGGAGGGAGGTGAGGGAGCTAGGGTTTCTGCCCCCGGGTCGCTCGGGAGCGACCGAGGAGCGCGGTTTTTTCCGCTGCTTGTTTAGTTCAATTGTGTGGTCCTAAATCGATTAGCCAAATATGTTCCATGGTTTTCATTCGCGTCACACACGCCTTCCTGCATTTTTTAAAGACCTTAAATATCCTTTTTTGCTTAGCATTTTCTAAACCGATGAAGATAAGTAATCCCACGCTTTCTTGTTAGTGCATGTGTTTTTTTGGAAGCTTATTTTCAACGTGCCCTGCTTCTGATAGACGAACAAGTATGGCATTTTAGGCTGCCTGAACAGCCAGCTGAAGGTCATACCAGCTGAAGGTCATACTTCTAATCCCAGTACTCAGTAGCTGCGAACAGTATAGAATGTAGTGTACAAAGACTAGATTGAGTAGATGGAAGAGACTATGTGATAAGAGCATCTCCAGCCGAACCCGCATCGGCACGTCCCTATCCTATATGAGCAAATTTTTGCTCATCAAAATGGTGGCGCGCCGGATCCGAACCCCTAAATTTAACTCTCCCAAAAAAAATTAGCTCAAATTTCAAATCTTTCAAACACCACATGAGACATAGTTCAACATATTACAACTACGAAATTCAAACACATATGGACCATACAAAAAGGGTTCACATGATCCAAAAGCACAACATTTGAAGTGTATGTTGTGGAATTCATTACCACCTCAATCACCACCTCGGCCACCACCTTGGTCACCACCACCACCAATTTGGGACAAGATCTTCACACGAGTGTGCTCCCAATAGATCCTAGCTGTTTCATCCATGTCCCTTGGATTCATGAACATGATAGCGCCGTAGGTATCCTCTTTCTCATTTGGCAACTTGGCCACGTCAATTGCAAGCCATTGTTCTTCGATCTTCTTCTCCTTTGCCACTCTCTCTTCCTCAAGTGCAATTCTTCTTTGCTCCACCGCCAACTTGGACCGCCACTTCTCCTCCTCCAATGCTTTGAGCTCATTCCACCTAGCCTACTTCTCCTCCTTGCGTTCGGTCTCCAACGCTTTCCTTGACTCAATGATAGCATTGAACTCTTCCTTGTAGGTGCCAAAACCACCATCTCCTCTTTTCTTTCTCTCTTTGGCGATCTTGGCACCCTTCGGCCTCTTTTTGAGCTCATCAGCTTCATCATCCACATCATTACTATTGTGAATCCTAGACATATTCCGTGTAGTCTTGTAGTTTCTATGAACCCACTTCTCATTCCCGGCTAGTACCTCGTACCAATGGAACAAAGCAAATTGTTTGTGTGCACCCTTCATGTTCTTTTGCTTGTAGAGGCTTTGTTGGTAAGGCAAGTACTCGGAGGCTGGCACACCACTAGGTGGTGTGAGGTTCACTTGGTCAACAACACCATTCCAATGGTTGCACTGCTCAAGAATTGTGCCCCAACGATGTTAAAGAGAGCCTTGAGTGCGGTTGGATTCACAAGTGACCACATCATTGTAGCAGTCTTCGATTCTTTCCCAAAACTTGTCCTTGCATTGTGATACCTTTGATCTGGATTTACGGATGCAGTATAGTAGCTTTTCCCTAGTAGACCTAGGTTTAATCGAACCTTGGGAAACAATGCTAAAAGTAAATTAATCAGGCATGTCTACAAGACTTGTTTGTTCATTTTACCTTTGTTTACCAGACCTTTCTAATTTACTTTAGAACGTGGGTTGTTTCAATGGATGGAGATAGGCCAGGGTTGAAGATTCACCTACAGCTGCACATCATATGGGATAAAGATAGTAATACACATATTCATGTGTAATGATTTAACAAAGATAAAAAAATTGGGCAACACATCCTAGTATACTAGAGCCCCTGCGAGTCACAGGCATAACACTAGTCTTTTGATCCAACCATTGAAACCATGAAGTACTGGGCTACAATAATTATTAAGTGGAAACACATATCAAAGCTTTAAGAAGTGAGGTTGACGTTGTTCCCAAATGGATCGCTAAACGAAGACCGTACTTCCCTTTTTGTCATTGGGTTTTCTACGAGATCGCCGCTCACCAAGTATCTCACCTCAAGCCTTTATCAATCTATGGGATATTGGGTACCTACAGGTTCATAGATCGAGACAAGAGACAAAAAACAAAGATACAAATCTCTATTCAATCAATACACAATACTCCCATGGATTAGATTCACATAATTGTTGCAAGGTTTTACCCCAACCAGCGGCCCGTGAGAACTACTCATTCGTAAGAATAAGATCAAGGATAGAAAACATTGTGCAAAATACTTAGATTGAAATCAAATATTCTTACAGTGGTTGCCGAATCACAAGGAGATATCAAGTACAAACTAATGGCTATGGATATGGAGAGGATGGAGGGTGGAGAGGATGAACTATGGTGGTGGATTTCCTTTGATGGTGCTGTGATGCAATCTGAGAATGGCGGCCCTCTACGCGGCTATTGGGACCTCGAAATATATAGGCGCCTTCACGAAAGGCGTAGGGTTTGACGAGATGAGGTCACTGCCGCATGGTACGGGAGGACCGTACATGCGGTCCTTGCCCATACCAGTGGTTGTTAAAGCCTCTGTCGACTGGTTTTTATTCCAGGATTGCTTTTCCGTGTAGACTTTCTCAAACTCTTCATTAATAGCTCCTGATTTCATCTAAAAAGCATGATTTCCTGCACAACACAATTTAAAGCAAGGATTTGCACATCTTTGTAATAATTAGGCATTAGTGGCAAGGCTAGAGAGATTCTTGGTTAATTACTTGACTAAAAATGAAGTTTAAACGCGAGAAAGATGGCTATTTTCATAGCCATCAACTTCCCCAAAGCTAAAACCTTGAACGTCATCGAGAAAGAAAACAACAAAACCATAAAGAACTCAGCATTTAAACTGAAACAACAAGAGTAGGAATTCACTTACGGTTGGCAGTCATATGCATCAAACACTTCTTCCATTTGAAAATCTCATCAATGTTAGAGAGATGCTAAGAATACTATACGAGCTTTGTTAACTCAAAACAATCAAAGTAGAGTTTAATATAAGTATGAATAACTAGAAGTGTAACAATCAATCCAATTTCTCTACTTAACTCTAAGCCTGCCAAGGAACACTAGAATATTTTTATAATAGCATAATTAAGTAAGAGAGATCATGTCCTAAGTAGCATAACAGTGAAGTGTTTTATTGACACCCACATTAGTAAATCAAGACTATCAAAACACTACTATTCAAATCATTGTCTTTCAAGAAAATGCATAGAGTAGTAATGACACCATGCCAAAGACTGGTTTGTGTGGATCTTTATTTTTCAAGGGTAATTCTCAACAAGGATCATCGAGTGATTCTTTTCATAACGGTTTGCGCATCCTTCAAGAGTACCAATACCTTTTCCCATTACGGTGACAAGTTCCACCCATGTCGTCGACTCATAACCGAAATCATGGGTTGTACCCTCGATCGTTCGTAGGCTAGCGGAGTTGTTGGCATCCAAAGGTGTGCATCAAAAACATATAGAATTTTAAATAGCATCACATTTTTTATCCTCAAGGTTAGCTTTGGCATGAATCACAATTACCACTAGACTTCATTTCAATCAAACAACTCCTTTCAAGAGTGCCATCAAGTCTATCAAAACATCTAAGGGGTTAAGTATTTTCAAAGGTATATTCTTAAGACAATTACTCATCAAACAAGTCATAATTTAAAGACTTTTTCTTGTTGCATTTGTTTGGCACTATTATTTCCAAGGTAAGACTCCATTAACTATAAGAACTAGAGCAAAAGCTTCAACAACTAATTACTCAAGCAAAAAAAGCTTTACTCTAACTATTTTGAATTACTCCCACTAGTATAGCATCTTAGAAAATGAACTAACTAATAATATGATCAATTCAAACTTATAAAATGGGAGACACAAGGCATACCTCTAATGAGTAACTTCATATTTCTCTTCCTTACGGGGATGTGTTTCTTCAAAATTCAAGTCAAAATCACTCTCATAATAGCATTGAAGCAAAGGGGCAATAGGCAAATCCACTTTCACGAAAAAGTATAAAAGGAAAAATCTTTTTGTATTTTTGGGGATGGGGATTAAAGAATAGAAAATCTTGTGAGCAAGAAAGAAACTAAGAAAAGAAAAATAGATAAACAAAAAAAGAAAACAAACAAAAAATGAAAGAAAAAGCGAAATGTTCGAACAAACCAACACGAGTGTTTAAAAGATCACGAGGAGTTGAAGTACAACCTCATTATTACACAAGTATAAATGTCGGGGGACACACCCCAAGCTCAGGCTTTTGCAAGCCCTTTTGTTGCCCATTGTGGTGGTGGTGGATGATCTCCCAAGTTCCATTGGCTGCTCCAATTGGTGAACTAGGTTGAGAGGTTGGAGGTAGCATCTCGAAGGTTGATGTAGAGGTTTCTCATGTTTTGAATGCTTCTTTCGAGAGAATAGATATCATCATAGGTGGTGTAGTAGTTTGGTGGTTGCACATCTTGTTTGGGTCCTTCTTGTTCTACTTCTTCATCTTCTCATTCATCCACGGGTTCTTCTTGTTGGGGTAGTCTTGCTTCAACCTAAGCGTCAAAACGCAAATGTCTAACCTGGATAGAGAACAAATCATTAGGGAGAGGAGCTGAGATCAAGTGATCCACTCTAGGTATATAAAGAAAGTATCTACCATTGGATTTAGAAATCATACCACAAGCTCTTAGAGTAGCAAAACCGAGACAACAGCCTCCTGCCAATGGTTGGATATTACCTAGGTTGACTTGAAGCGCACACAACTCCTCCTCCACATATGGGACCACGAGATTGAAGAGCTTGATGATTAAGATAAAACAATAGAAGAGCGCCCAAATTTGGGTCAAGTTACAGTTTGGAATAGAAGCTCTTGCGAAGATCATCATATCCTCCTAATTAACTCTAGTAAACTCACCATGTGTCTCCAAAGTGTTAGCAAGAACATAGAACAAATAACGAACAATAGGGTGATCAATTTGGTTTCCCTTGGGAATGTTTCCACGGATTCATATTTTATTAAAGTAGTCCAAGGGTGAGGGATCAAGAACAAATGTGGTAGAGCGTATGTCAGTGGTGGTGTTGGAAAACCCAAAATAATGAGCCCATTGGTGAAGTGTTAAGGTATACTCACGATTCATAAGGCGGAAATTGATGTGGTCTACTCCTGACATATACTCCTCGGAGCAGTAGTGTGAACCCACCGTATGCGTTAAGGTATTGAGGACTCAAGTGTCAAGCGACGATATGTGGCAGCACCCTGAAAAACAAAGTGATACAAACCAACATTATGGCAAAGTCAATCAAAATCATGACGAATGCCCAGTTGGTTGAGGATATAAGGACACACCCACTTGGTGGACTTGATTTCTCGGTGCTTGAGACGGTTGAAACGAGTGAGCTAAAACTCCTCAGTGAACTCGATGCCAAATTACTCGAGGGTTATCGTATCAATGGGTGGTATATCTTGTTCCGCAACCATTGCACGTGTACGGCTCCTCGTATTCATCTATAAAATAAAAAATTAAGCTAATGAAAATATGTTCCAATAAAAATATAGCATAAGCGATCATCTACACTTTTTAGAAAAGAATCTCCTCTAAAAACAAAACTAAGCATGCTCATAATCAAGATTAACTCCAGCATGAGACCTAAGTCTAGATTAATAATGGTGAAGGATTGAGCAATATTTTGATGCAAATAAGTTGAGGATCGAAGGAGAAACAAACCTTAGATCGATTGGGTACGAGGAATCGAAAAAAGAACGAGCGGTATTGAAGATCCAATGGAGGTGGTTTGGACTTTGGAGGAAAAAGAAAGAAATTTGTGAATTAGGAATTTTAGGTTTACCTCTCCCTGGGTTCATGTCGTGGCTAAGTACGCGGTACGGGCGGACGGTATGGCCGGAACCCGCAAGTACCAAGTGACTTACCTTAGGGTTGACGGATCCCTCCGGTGGTGCACTCGGTACAGGCGTGCGGTACGGTCGCCCGCGCCCGTACTACTGATCGTTAACTCCTCAGAACATCTTCCTCAAACTTGATGTTTTGCTCGCGGTACGGTACAGGCGGATGGTACGGTCCTCTCCGGTCGTACCAGTGGTCATTAAACGCACTGTGTCAACTAGCAAAAATCAAAGTTCGCATTTTCTTGTGTCGGGATGTGGTGCGGGCTCGTGGTACGGTTGCCTCCGGTCGTACCAGTGCTCGTTAAGCTCACTATAAGCTTCAAAAACTTAAAGAATTAAGTTAGTAGTTTCGCTCGCCTTTGTACATCTAAGCAACAAAAGAATGACATCAAATAAACTTTATAAAAACAGCAATACCTTATGGCCATGTGTAAGGAAAAATAATAGATCGAGGATTACCTTCATTTCTTGTCCTCTCTTCAAAGGACGTTCTTGAACACTATTTATTAAAAAAACAAAAAACAAAAAAGAAACAAAACTAACACAATATTAAAAACTTTATTTCACATGGGTTGCTTCCCATGAAGCACTTCTAGTTAAAGTCAATTAGCTTAATCCAGATGATGATTATTTAGGCTTTGCAAGTGGGACACCCACACCAAAGTAATTAACTTTTAAAGTGATTACACCATTATCATCATTAGGCTTGGCCTTCTTCCTAAGGAAGTGGACTATAAAAGGATCTCTCGATGGTAGTCCAATTCTCAATCCCTTCATGTAAATTGATCAAAGTTTTGATAGTTCTTAGAAATGGCCTACCTAGAATTATAGGTACTATGGGATCTTCATGCATGTCTACTATAACAAGATCAGTAAGAGCAGGACATCCTTTAATTTCAACAACTATATGTTTTATCTCAACAACTTGTTTATAGGTTGAATCAACAAGATGTAATCTCATTTCAATAGTTTTAAATGAACCTAAGTTTAACTTATCAAATAGACTCTTAGGAATTGTTGAGACGCATGCACCAAGATCACAAAGAGAAGCTATCTCATTAAAACCAATTTTAATTTTAATAGTGGGCTCAAAGTATCATCTAGCTTAGCTGGAAGCTTATCAGCTAGTTTCTTATACTCCATTTCTAGTTCATGAACTTTAGATACTACTTCTTTTATAAACTGTTGGTATGTATCATCGTTATCTTATTCGATAGCTGGATTCTTTATGGTGATCATCTTCAATAGATCTTCCATGGTATAATCTGGTGATGGATCATTGCTATAATCTAGCTCTTTAGGCTTCTCATTTTTATTTTCTTCCCCCATCATCTTGAGGTATTCCATCGGGTTTGGCTCAGGCTTTCCAGTGAGTTCTGCAAGTATGAGAGCTTGGCTTTGAGCTACTTTGCCCAATTGTGCCTCCATGGTCTTGGTTTTTTCCTGTAGAGCCTGCACATCATTTCTAATTGCAACGGCCTGGTTAGATAATTTTTCAATACTAGTCCCATGGTTCTCCATGATTTTAATAAGCATATTATTTTGCTCGGTTTCGCCATGCATGAAAGTTCTAATAGTATTTTTAAAAGAGAGATTGCCATGTTTTGCTCCACTATGGTTATCATAGTTGTTATTGTAAGGAGAACCTACAGGATTAGAATATTGTTTTTGAAAATTTGAGCCAAAGTTTGACTCTTCCAAGCAGGATTAAAAGGATTACGAGCTATAAAATGAACTTCATTAGCATCGGTAGTGATAGCATTAATTTGGGTACCTTGCTTACCCTTCACAATATTAAGTAACTCATCTACCTTTGTAGTAAGCTATTCATTATGTTCCTCAGTGATGGAGTTCACCCTTTTTGAGGATCTTTCTAGATGCTATTAGGCATGGTTGTTTTGCATATCATCAAGTAATTTATTTGCAACACTCACTTGCTTTCCCATGATGGTTGCTACTGTTGCAGTATCTAGCATGGACTTAGACATTGGATTAAGACTATTATAAAATAAATATAATATAAGCCATTCTTCCATTCCATGACTAGGACAGTTCATCGGGCTTCTTTCATCCTTTCCCAAGCACTAGTGTCTCATGGTCTTCTTGTCTAAAGCTTGTAATGTTGGACCTTAGCTGCATAGTCTTAGCAGGAGGAAATTTTTTATCATAAAAGGTTAGTGCATTCCTCTCAGGATGTAATTGTGCCTTTAGTCAAACCTAACAGCCAGTCCTTAGCCTTTCCTTTTGGAGAGAAAGGAAATAAACATAATTTAACCGCATTTGGGTCAACATATTTAATGCACATCATGTCGTAAATCTCAGTAAAAATATTTAGGTGCAAACCTGAGTCCTCGGCAGATGATCCTCCAAATTGGTTTTATTGAACCAAACTCAAAAGGTTAGGTTCAATTCCATAAGTTTCTGCATCAACAGCGGGTTGATTAATAGGTGCACGAATAAAATTATTAGTGGGAGTAGCATACTCCCCAAGTTTCTTTTGAGCCATGGCTCTTTTATTTTGGTATTTTCATATAAGAGAAACAAATAACTAATAACTAATTTTTGGGGATTTTTGATAACAAAAAGTAAACTATTAACAAGAAATAACTACAAACAAAAATAAAACTAAAAACAAGGTCTCTAGTGACCTCACCAGGATAGCGAATTGCTTCCCCGACAATGACGCTAGAAAAAGGATTGATACCTTCAACCCGGATTTACGGATGCAGTATAGTAGCTTTTTCCCTAGTAGACATAGGTTTAATCCAGCCTTGGTAAAAATGCTAAAAGGAAATTAATAAGGCACGTCTAAAAGACATGTTTGTTCATTTTATCTTTGTTTATCGGACCTTTCTAGTTTACTTTAGAATGTGAATTGTTTCAATGGATGGAGATAGGCCAGGGCTGCACATCATATGGGATAAATATAGTAATACACATATTCATGTGTAATGGTTTAACAAAGATAAATTTGTGGGTAATACACCCTGATATATTAGAACCCCTATGAGTCACAGGCATATCAATAGTCTTTTGATCCAACCGCGAAGTACCAGGCTACAACAATTACTAAGTGAAAACACAGATCAAAGTCTTAAGAAGTGATTTTGCTGTCGTTCCCAAATGGATCGCTAAATGAAGACTGTACTCCCGTATCAGTCACTGGGTTTCCTACGAGATCGCCGCTCACCAAGTGTCTCACCTCAAACCTTTATCAATCTTTGGGATCTTGGGTACCTACAAGTTCATAGATCGAGACAAGAGACAACGAAATAAAGATATAAATCTCTATTTAATCAATACACAATATTCCCATGGATTAGATGCACATAATAGCTACGAGCTTTCACCCCAACCTACAGTCTGTGAGAACTACTCACTCATAACAATAGAATCAAGGATAGAAAATATTATCCAAAATACTTAGATTGAAATCAAATATTCTTACAATGGTCGCTGAATCACAAGGAGATCTCAAGTACAAGCTAATGACTATGCCTATGGAGAGGATGGAGGGTGGAGAGGATGAACTATGGTGGTGGATCTCCTTTGATGGTGTTGTGATGCAATCTAAGAATGGATGCCCTCTGCGCGGCGGCTAGGACCTCGAAATATATAAGCGTCTTCACGAAAGTCGTAGGGTTTGATGATACGAAGCCAACGCCACATGGTACGGGCGGACTGTACGGGCGGGCCTTCTCGTACCAGTGGTCATTAAAGCCTCTACCGATTGGTTTTTACTCTAGGATTGCTTGGTCGTGTAGACTTACTCAAAATATTCATTAATAGCTCTTGATTTTGCCTAAAAACATGATTTCCTACACAACACAATTCAAAGTAAGGATTACACATCTTTGCAATAATTAGTCATTAATGGCTAGGGGTGAAAATGGTACGGATTATTTCTGACCGACCGACCGGAGTCTTACAGAAGGCAAATATGGATTCGATCGGATAGTTGACGGATACGGTCATGGATACGGCTAGTGATTAACGGATACGGAAAAGGATGTGGTTTTACTAATATCCATCCGTGTCCAAAAATATACCATATTTGTTGGTAATATCTGGCCAATACCCGGCAACTAGTACCTCAAACCTCACACCCACTAATATATAAAATTGCATCCCATCCCAAATTTAGTGACCCCTTTATCAATGGATGGTCGAGCATTAACTATTGCAACTATAATGAATTTCAGCCTTACATATTTTGTTATGTCATATGATCAACGGATCATCGAGCATTAACCATTGCAATTATATGATTTGTCGGACCTATTTTGAATCCTTATCCAACAAAATGTCTACCCGCAACCGAACCTTATCTGCTCCGTATTCGATCCATATTCGTAACCGGCATGCTCCGCCTCCATATTCATATCCGCACACTATCCGCTCCGACTCCATATCTGGAAAAAATATGGATACGAATATGGTTCCACTATCCGCTCCGTTTTCACCCCTATTAATGGCAAGGATAGAAAGATTCTTGGTCAATTACTTGACTAAAATAAAGTTTAAGCACGTAGAAAGATGGCTATTTTCACAATCATCACATTGATCAACACCAATCATTGCATCAAGTGAGACATTCATCCATGCATGGAATAGAGAAACATACTCTTCAGTGCTGTAGTTGGAGCTCCTTTTGCTTTGGCCCTTGGCTTGTGAGGTTTGTGTCATCTCGACCACCTCCTCTTCTTCCTCATCTTTGGCCAACTCCTCCTCGGCCACCTCCTCTTCTTACTCATCCTTGGCCACCGCTTGATCATCAATGTCATAGTGGAGATCACAATGCCTTCCACATGTGAGTCATCCAATATTGACATGAATTTGGCGATGCCTTTCTCGGTGGCACTACAAATTGAACAATGCATCAAATAAACCTCAACGTAGCAACATGGTGACCGAGTTTTCAAAATATTTCATACCTGGGTTGCCTGAGCATTTTGTCGATCACATGGTGGCCATCGCATCAGGCAGGAGCTGCATCGGCTATACGTGATGTCGGCCTGGCAGTGGACGTGGTAGGAGGTGCCTTGCGAGCAACCTTGGCCACCAGAGTTAGCGTGGCCAACACCGATTTCTTCCTCTTCTTCTTTTGTAGCTGCGTCAGTGAGAGTTTTAATGGCCTCCGCCGGCTTCCACGCCCGTGGGCCGCTCAACACTGGTGCAAGGTGCGGCTTGTCCACCTTTACCGCCTTTTCTATGGAGTTTTGCGCCTTCCTGGCGGCCTTGCTCGACGGCACCTTCGATGGCACCACGCCAGTGTTGCCGATCCTCTTCCGTGGCATCGGAGGCATCGCAGGCATCGAATCCGGCATCGTCACGGTAAAGCTTTGGTGGCGAGGAAGAATCGTTCTGCACCCCCATTCCGAGCGTCGAGGCTGATGGTAGCATCGGCGGCAAGGGCAATGATTTTGGGGGGCGGTATCAACGGGAAAGAGAGGGGAAAGCTTTTGCTCATCCAATCGGTCGTTGCGCAAAAATAGGAGACTTTCTGCTGACTTTGGGGGAGCTCCCAAATTTTTGCGCGACAAAAGTCGATGCACGTTCAGTTAGTTCCGGTTTAGCCGTGCAAAACCGAAATTTTGCTCGTCTAACCGATTTTGCGGGTTTCAGCTAGAGATTCTCTAAGATGGAGTGATCAGAGTACTACTAATCCCACGGAACAAACTATAAAAATTATTCGATGTTATAGGGAGCATGAGTCGCAGCCATCGGCATGCTTGCGAGCGCCAAAAATTATAGCAGTAGAGTCGCTGCCATTGCCGGATGGTCTCGGTGGGCCACCGTCTCCCATAACAACTACATGATTTTAGGAACCGATGATATGTTACCAGAGCTGTTGAATCTTGCCCAGGCGGTTGATGGGGTGCAGCTAGATGTGAATCGAGTGGACACCATAAGATGGTGGTTTGAGGAATCGGGTGAATACACAGCACATTTTTCTTACCTTATGCAATTTACCGGTGCAACACAGTCTAACTTGTGTACATCCATCTAGCAAGGTTGGGCACCAGGATGGTGCAAGTTCTTCATGTGGATAGTAGCTCTTGGACTACGAATGTGCTGCAAAGGAAGGGATGGGAAAATAACTATTTTTTGTCTCTTTTGTACCCAAACTTGGAGACACCGTGGCTTGTTCGTGTCGAATGCCCATGGGCGCAATCGGTCTGGGGAAAATTGGCTTCGTGCTACAATGTTCATGCGCTGCAACCTTCCTCATGGGCCGAAGCAACGAAGATACCAGAATGGTTGCGCATGTGTCGATTGAACTCACCCATAGACAAAAGAAAAGTTGCGCATTCTTTGGTGCTTCTTATAGCATGGGAGATTTGGAAAGGTTTTCTCCCATCTGGGCCATCCTTTAATTCCGCCTGGGAGAAATAGAAGTGAAGCTTACACTTTCATCTTTCAAAAATTTAAATCGCTTTCCACTTACAAAGCAAACACTCTTTCTCACGCTTCTAGGGTGGAGCTAATTAAATCTGTTTTGGCGTCCATCCCTATATACTACATGTCTAACATCATTTCTCCAAGAAATTTCTCTTGAAGATATAGGCCATTATCAGAACATTTTGGTGGACAGGAGTCTCCTCGAAACCAGCTTCCAAACCTCCATGTTTGCAACTTGGAAAAATATTTGCATGCCAAAAAGTAAAGGTAGTTTGGGAGTTCAAAATTTGCAGGCAAGCAACATGGGCCTAATCTTATCTGCTGCCTAGAGCATTGGAGAGAGACCCAATACATTTCTCCATGACATCTTGAAGGACAAGTACTTTCCTTCATCCTCAATATGGAGGCCCAACTCAAATGTTCCAAAATCTTCCTTCTGGTCCTCCATTCTCAAGGTACTCCCTCTCTTGCATCAAAACTCTTGAATTCTACTTTGAAATGGGACTTGTTCCACTTGGAAAGTGCCTTGGTTTGTTGGCTGGGAGAAAATCTATGATAATTTGATTGTGCAAGATCAAGGTTTCACTTACCCAGCTAGAGTTAATAAATTGTGGCTGCCTGGAAGGAAGGAGTCGAACAATACCCTAGTGGACTTGCTGTTTCTCCAACCTACGGCTCAAGCCATAAAGAGCACTACAATTGTGCCAACTGAGGAGGATGACATCTTGTGCTGGAAACTCACTCCTAATGGTAAATGCAACTCTAAATCCACCTACAAAACATGTTTGGAAATGTTGTTTGATACAGGTACACCGAGGCTAGACCAGGTGCAAGAATCCACTAAGAACATTCTGAAGCAAGTATGGAAATGCAAGAAGATGATCCCTAGGGTAAAGACTTTTCCTTGGAGATTACTGATGCATGTAAAATGCATACATCAACTTTGTAGTTTGTTAGCATGTTTTTCCACATATTTGCATCATATATAATGTTATATCCCTGTTTTATATTGATTTTTGGGATTTACCAATGATCCCCTTTATTTTGGTTATAACCCTGCAGGGCAGAAAAACCCCTATTTTCAATGTTTTTGATGTTCAGGACCTATACGAAGTCAAATGGACATGCACTTTTGGAAATGCCAATATTTATCCACGAGAAGCATTTGGAGCATTGAAATCTCACTAGGAGGGCCAGGAAAGAGCCCAGGAGGCGTGCCCAGGCCTGGTGGGCGCGCCACCCATGCTCTTTCCCTCCTCGACTGTGTAATCGCTTTGATTCTTTCGCCCACGGAGCTCTCTTGACCTAGAAATCCCTATATAAGGACCCCCCAGGCATCCTCGAAACGAAGGAGATGAAAAGTGACGATAGACACCATATACAGAAACACTAGCAGATCCAGTGAAGATTGGAGGGGGAAACTCCACCGGAGCCACCTCCGGGGAGATCTCCACCCTCTCCAACATCTCCAGCTTCATCACCATGATGAAGAGGGAGTAGTCTACCTCCAGGCTATGGGTTTGTGGCAGTAGCTTGATCTATTTCTCTCTTGTTCTTCATAGATCTAGTACCATATGATCTGCCCAACATGATTATGGTCATATTTGTAATTCCTATGTGGTGGATCTTTATTCTATGATTTGATATTTGAGATTGGAATCTATTTTGTGTAAGATGTTTTAATAGATGCATATCATGCACCCCATTCTTTATTGCTTGTTTTCATCCAACTTGTATGCAAGAACTTGTATGGGGAGAAGTGTGTGTTAGATGGAGTAGCATGGGGGTCCAGAGTGAATTGTCACACATAATGTTCAAGATCTAGTTTGATTTTACCTTTCTTTTGCTGCCTCACTAGGGGTAAAGTGAAAACTTGTGCTACAGTTATCACGTGACATTGTGATGACCTTGACTAGATCAAGGTAGCATATTTGTATTACAAACATCATATAATATTTCTTAAAGCTATACTCTGATCTGTCCTTAAATCAAGATTGCATGGAGATCTCCCTTCTTGAGGAGTATAAGAGAGAGATGTATTCCATCTCAATATTAGAATGTGATGCCCATATTAATCCTTTTATCAAGTACTTATAAAATTTCCATGAATCTTTATCATTGATGAATTGTTTTATGATCACTACAACCTAAAAAGAGAGTAGACAAGTGAATCCATGAACCCCAGTCCGATTTTTATCATAAGAAACACCTTTCCTTTGAATCTACTATCATCTATAATTTCTGCAACTTATTATTTCGAAAATACAAAAAATACTTTCTCTACTTGCAATCACTCATACGAACCCAAAAAAATCCTACTATCTTCCATATCATCTAGTTTGCATTACTTTAATTTCCTTTACTTTATTTATTTTGTTTTATATTTTATTTCATAATACTAATACGAAACCTTGTGCTTGACAACCACTTGGTGGAGTTGGGGACACAAGACAAATTATTTTACTTTACAGGTTGCTTGAAGAGAAGAAGGGAAATATCCACGCAATTCACCGAGAGTTCGATATAAACCCTCGAGTCACCCTTGTGGGGAAAAGAAGCTTGCTACAACAGTCTGCATTTGGAGTCCCAACGAAAAGTGGCTGCTTTTGTTGCCATCAATTACTCGGAAAAGATTTAGCCACTGGATACAGAGCCTCTCAATTCTCAAGACACATTGACAAGGTATGTAGCAGATGTGGAATGCTTGAAAACTTATATGCATCTGTTGTTTATTTGTCCCTTCGCAAAAGCTGTCTGGTTTCTTCCTCCCATGTTTGCTAAATCGGAGATGCTGGCTGCTAATTCGCCTGATATTTCACAACTTGTTCTTGACTTCCTAAACCAAGGGCACCCTACCGTTAATTTGAATTTCATGTTCACCTTTCTTTGGTGTCTTTGGAAAGCTAGGAATGATCATAGGTTCAACAGGAAAACAAGCTTACCTCAGCAGGTGGCAATGCACTCATATGCACTCATCAATGATCTGGAGACAAGCTCACATGTGCCGACCCCAACAAAATATATGCCATCAGCTAATTTTGGATTTTCTGTTCCCCTGACTTCGATTTTGCAGGACCAAAAATTTATGTTGATGCAACCTGGAAACTGAGGCACTCGTCGACCTCTGCCACAGCTAGGCTCAAAGTCTACTATGCTAAAACCAACGATCAAGGCCATACTGATGTCTTTATCTTGGAATCGATAAGAAGTGTTGAATTTTTTCTGTAGCCCAAAGCCCATGCTATGCTCCTGGATGCCCACTTTGCGTCAGTCATAAACCTCAAGGAGCCAATTTTCTTCACTGACTACGTCAACTTTGCAAAAGCTGCAATCGCGCCAGGTGCGAAAGACCAGGCAATGCTTTGGAAAATCAGAAGACAGACAATCTAATTCTAGAACATAATTCATCCTTTATAGGCATCAACCTTCCACATCCCCGGAGATATCAATGGTGTGGCTCACAATTGCACTCAGCAGGCCAAACGATCTATTAGATCTATGCCTACTTGTTATTGTAGGAACCAAGCTCACAACAACATTTCATGCCCGGTGCTAGCCATAGTTGATATGCGGTATCTGAGCTATGTAATTCACGATATACACTGCTTCTGAGTTAATGAAATTTTAGTTCCCTGTTCAAAAAAACCCGAAGGATCTTCCAACACAAACTTATAGTTGAGGATTTGGTCATGCGCATCAAGGATGAGGCGACACACTAGAATATGGTTGGAGCCAAGAACCCTTTTGATTCGGGCTGAGCTTCTTGGTTTTTGTTCACCTTGTTTTTCATTTCATTACTTTTCGGTTGTAGGTGACTTGGACCTTTGTCTTTGGCTAGACAATTTATTTTAACAATCATCCTACGTATTTGCCCTCTAATCTATTGTGACCAATGTTTAGGGAGCCACAGTATTTGTTTTTTAATTCTTGCGTTGGCCAGTATTTGATCCTAAGACCTCCTCTAATACCATATTGAAATGAATGCCTTAGCCAACTAAACCAACAGTTCGAGCTAATGAAAAGTTCTAAACAATTTATTTCAACACAATGCAGGTGGATTAGGTCCCGGTGGCGAGGCCGCAGCTGTTGGTTCCCATGTCCATTAGCTTAATCTTGATAAGTGAGTCAAGTTAGTTGTACATGTACAGTACAGTAGTCCACGTGTGTCCTTAGAGCATCTCCACTAGAATTCACAAGAGTGCCTCCCCATGCCATTTTTTATCTGGATGGCGAGTTTTCGCTCAGTAGCGTTCCTAGAACATTGAATTCAGCCGGATTTTGTGCAACTTTCATCCAGTGTTCCTAGGACGATCCCTATGCGCTGGGTGTTGCCTGGGAATGTCAGATGAAGTGAAAAAATGGGTGGGTCAGAGTTGTCGGCAATAGAAGGCCCAGTTCCTGTCTTTCTTCTCCACATCCCTACATTTCCTCTCCACTTCCCACCACAACTCCCGCTAGTTCCCTGAGCTCCCACCCGCCATTCCGCCCAAGAAATTCGTCAAACCCCGCACCACTAACGGCGTTCCATCGGAGCCAAAGCCATGAAAGTCGAGAGGACCGACACCGAGGCCAGAAGGCTAGTCCGACACAGCGTGGGCGAAGGATTGTCGGCGGAGGAAAATCAAAACATAAAGCTAGAGGGAGAGGACGTAGAAGAAGAAGGATCCTGACGAAGAGGCAGAGGCCTAGGCATTCATGGAGGTGAAGTTGGCATCTGAGGGCACCATGGAGTCTACTCAAGCGGCCATGGTCATCCACCTCTCCATGCCGGGTAATACGGCGTGCCATTAGGAAGTCAATCCGGAGGACTACTGGAAGCGTGTTAAGCATGTGTTTTATGAGCACAACCTAGTGGACCTAGTGTTTAACAAGGTCCACATGGATCGTGGCGAGAAAGCCATGAAAAATCATTGGGGGATCGTGCAACAACCGTATAGTAAATGGCATGGGATTCTAGAGAAAATCGAGCATCGCCCAATAAGCGGCGCAAGCATGGACAACAAGGTAATGCAATTCGCCAGTCCTACGCCGATTTCATGTCATTTTTTACTCACACTTCGGCTTGCAGCTATCCCATGCTCTCGGCATATACTAGGATGACACCAAGAGTGAGTTCAAGTTTCACCATGTGTTCGACATGATCGAGAAATGCAAGAACTGGATGGACACTCGTGTGTCCCTCTCCAAGGACAAGGACGACGTTTACAACCCCGAGGCGCCACCCCCAACTGCCGACGAAGGAAGGTCAGAGATCAGCCAGAAGAAGGCCAAGGCGTTGAAGGCCATGGGACCACCTGCCGAATGGCTTCATGCATAGATCGAGAAGTGCATTGTCGATTCAAAGGCCCATGCCGACAAAAGGGAGGAGAAGGCTGAAGAGAGGTGGAGCCAGATGTTGCAGAACCAAGGCAAGAAGCTCGACCTGCTCAAGTCCAACTTCGCCGCGAAAAAGAGGAATATGGACCTGGCATTCCTCATGTATGGTGAAGACACCTCAGCGATGAGCCCCTAGGTCAAGGTGTGGTACATGGCGCGCTGCAACGCCATTATGGCCAAGGACATTCCTGTCACGGGCATGCCAAGCTCTGTACCAACACTCTCTGCCACCACCGCGTCGCCAAGCTCCGCCTCCACCTCTTCGAACCCGTCACCGAGCTCTGCCGTAAAAGATATGGTGGAGGATTCACCTGTCGTGTAGGATCCCGTCCTTGTCGACGAGTGATCTCTAAATTTCATGATTTTTGTAATAATTTGAAGGCTGAACATGGGCTGCTTGCGATCACCGAACTGTTTTGGGCGAGTTTTTTTCAAACTGTTTTGGGCGAGTTTCTGCTAGAGGGAAGAAAAACTTCCAAATATATCACCGAATTCTGGGTTTGTTTGAGAACGTGACTGGGAAACTATCCGTTCCCAGGCCAAAAGTTTCATCCATCCAACGTCGAATAGCGCCGGCCTAGGAACGCCCAACGGGTGGAGATGCTCTTAGTCTAGTAGGCAGTCTGTTTAGTCCTAGTTTGAATCGGTTGTCTAGTACTAGTTCAATTAGGATGTTTTTTCTAGACCCGAGCCGCAACACCGCACAACCTAGACACCTTGTAGCCCATGCTACTCAATACAACCACCCGTAGACCACGAACATTGTGCCAAAAGTTTAGGACCGCCACCCCAACATGCCAGCCAGACCAAACATCAGATTGCGTCGACCGGACCGATGAACTCGCTACCCTTGCAGCACCAGCACACCACCCATGCCTTGCTAGGCCACGGCCACACCCCAAAGAGTCGTCACTGCAAAGTCATCTGAGGCCCCCGCCTCGATGCACTATGACCGTCCTGAGATGCCACCCAAACATCCACTAGCCTTGACAACAAAACATCCATGCACAGCTTTCGCAAACCACAAGGTCAAGGAGTCCAAGGCGGTGCCTTCAATGTCGGGGCCCCTCAGCCAATGCCGGGGGCCGCTCAGCTCCTCCTCCTGCCAGCTGCCCCCATAGAGCTGGCTCGCCGGAGCTTGAAGAATCCTAGATTGGACCCACCCGCTGCAAGCCCAACGCCACCCCACTCTGCTCGCGCGTTTGCATGCCATCCGGCCATCTGTGTGCTTGTGCACATCCCCAGTTGAAAGCTTGCTCGCGCGCTTGTGTTGTCCCTCGCCACCGCAAGATGGTGTTGCCCCGCTCAGCTCGCCTCGCGGATGGGAAAGGAAGTCTCGTTGCCATCGAAGATGCGCGGGCTTTTCTCGGCGGCGCTTGCCGACAGCAGCGGTCGGGAAGTGGGGCGAGGTGGAACGGTTCCTGTCATCTAGGGACACACCCGAGTCGTCCAAGGGGGAGCGACAGAGGCAGTTTTTAGAGAGGAGCTCGTGCTCGTGAACCTTTCCATACTATTCGTGCTCCTCTTCTACGTTAGCAGTGATGAGGTGCAAAAAGGAGCAGAGGCTAGTGACCTAACTGGGATGGGTTAAAAGTTTGGCAGTAGGTATTATTTACCATATTGCATTGACGGGGCTGGTGACTGGGCTAGAATGAGTTAAGAGTTCTTCCAAACCTATATATTTTATAAAATAAGATTTAACTATTACACTCAGCCTCTTCATAACTAAGATGCATATAGCCGAACTGAAGTCAGAACACCAAAAACAAAGGAAGTACATGAAATACAAGTAAGCATGTAAAAACTACATGACGCATAAACTAGAGGAGGGTCGATTGTTAATTCATACTACCATCCATGTAGATAGAAGTATCCCTCACCATGTCCTCTAAACACGTACACACCTCCATAAACATGTCTCGATTCTCCGCACATTGTAGAGATGACCATAAATGGAGTGTACATGTGCATCTGTATATAACCTACATAAGAGAAAAACTTTTATTGTTAAAAATCTTATTATTTTTATATAGCCATAGAGACCAAATAATGGTAAGCCTCCCATGAGAAAAATTCTAAAACTATGATCAATCCCATGTAACCTGCCAAATATATTAGCAACACTACGTGGAAGATATAGTCTAAAAGCTAATTGGGTGACTAGCAATATAGATTGATCTAATTTACAATGAAAGAATAAATGTTTTATAGTCTCATCACGATAACCGAAAAAACATTGCACTTCCATGCCAATTCCTCTTCATAAGGTTATCATTTGTAAGAATGACTCCTCGAAGGAGATACCACATGGCCATCTTATTTTTAGTGGTATCTTCATCTTCAAAATCTTGTTATTATCATCGACGGGCACTTCTGACTAGATCATCCCTCTATACATGGAATCCACAGAGAAATTTCCACTCTCATGGAGGTTCCAACGAAATACATCGTCCCCTTGAGATAATTGCACCGTAGACAAACGTTGTATCAAAGCGTTCCATGATGCAAGTCGAGGGCCAATTAAATCTTTTTTGACCGTCACTTCCGTGGTTGGAATGTGCCCTAGAGGCAATCATGTATGATGTAATTCCCAATGTATTCGTAAGTTATTAAATTGTCCTAGTATGAACATCTGGTATGTACCACTGAATATATGATTTGGTTGTGGATCTATATATTCATGTTGTTCATACTAGATGTCCTTGATCATTGAGGTCGTGCTGGACACACAACTTAGACTAATGTGAAAGTCGGCTGATGACATGGTTCCAGTTGGCATGGGCATAGTGATGCTATTCTGACTTACACGAACTCAGCTAAAGAGTTTAACGAGTCATACTAACCCACATTTGTGATGCAACGAGCATGTTGTCATTCGTAGTCTCAAGCAATAGAATCCTTTAACCTAAGGTAATCGCATGATCCGAGTTGTGGATCGCCAGCTTAGGTTCTATCAAATGTTGTTCTGTAAATGGGAAGTTATAACGGTTGAGTTCGGGTTGGTTGTGAATCAAGTTGCGTGATATGGATTACCAAGATAGAATTTGCTCCTCCATAATGGAGAGATGTTCTCTAGGTCATCTCCTGTGATATGATTCGGAAGTATGGCCATGCATGACTTGGTTAAGTGTTAACCAAAGAGTCGGACTAAGTGTTAGTTTAGTGAATCGTATATCACACAACGAGAAGAGAGTTGAGCTATTTAAGTGATGGCAACTACTCGCTTATAGCTCAACAGGTATATCTTAAGGCAAAGAGACTCATAAGAAAGTCACATTGGAAAGGTTTATATTCTGACTTTATGGTTCTTGGGAGTTGGCACGTCTTGCTAGAGGCCACTACCAGCTATCAACTCTAAGTGGTGACTTGTATCATGTCTAGGTGTACGTGAACATATAGGGTCACACAATTAAGGGAAAGAAGCCCATGTGGATTATATCCGTGTGGAAATTGGGGTATAACCTAGATGGGCCTCAAGCTTTGAGCCCAACTAGAAGTGTATATAAGTGAATGATAAGGGATAGTTCCCCGATCTAGCCATCACTTTCTCCACTTCCATTTTGGGCTAGACAGGATCTAGCAATCCTCTGCCCGGAGCTCCTCCCCATACGTGTGGATACCGGTAGAGGCATTGCACGTGTGACGCTGAAGACGAAGGAGTTCGCGGCCGATCCGAAGGTGCTGTTCGTGGGATCATACTGCACTGCATCAACTGACTTGCTTCATCAATAATCCTTGCACTTCTAGTGGTAAATCGTGTGGCCTTCTACCTTGGGTAGATCTTGGGTATACCACGTATGGAAAAAGTTTTGTTTATCTCTGTGTGTCCCAACAGTCCGGAGGAAAGGATTCCAGAACCTTGGTGATATTATCATCTTTAATTTGTGGCACACAATGTTGTATAGAGCTATGTATTGTAATCGGAGTGTAGCATCATCCAACCACTTATCCTCTCAAAATCTAATCTTTGAGTCATCATGAATAGAGAAAGACCCATAACAAAGAAATGTTTCTTTGTAGCCATTAGTCCAGTCAAAAATATTTTGTCGAAGCCTACATGCATTAACGACGGGGTGGCGTACATACATTAGAGATAATGCTGGTGATTTTACCCATGGTGCGGGTTCACGGATATGGACACTTTTTTTATACCCATGACCCATGGGTAGTACCATATCTTACAGATCAAGTCCTGACTAGGGCATGGGTATAGTCATATGCTACTGGATATACTTAAATGTTACCTATTTTGACCTGACGTGTGCAACCATAGAGCTCCCAATAGTTTAGCCCCCATTTCAAAAAAAAAGTAGTTTAGCCTCAAGCAGAACAGGCCCAGGTCGAGCAACCCAACCCGACAACATCATTGTGTAGCCGGGGATGAGCACCTCGTGACTCATGTCCTCGACTACTCCCAAATCCCAAAACAACGAAATCCCAGTGTCCTCGAGTCCTTGATCACCTGGCCCTCCTTATCGTGTTGCCACCGCAAAGTATGGAGTCGGTAATGGTGCCAGCATCCTCCATCTCCCACTCTAGATGCACTTCCTCATTCTCAGTTCCTTCACCCCGGTGGGTCGGGCAAGTATCATCTGAATCTTTGAAAAATTATGCACTACTGATCTACACTAGGGTATCATATGGGTAATGGGTATCATATGGGTAAGGATACCCACGCCAGGTATGGGTGTGTGTTAAGTTTTACCCTATGCAAGGGAAAAGGGTAGATTTTTTTACCCACAAGTTATAATGGTATGCTATGGTTGTAAAAACTATGATCAGGTAGTAATTTTGGAACTACTCGGATAAACACCCCGAGAGCTTATCTCGTATATATATAATGATGCGTGGTGTTGTTACATAGTACAAGGATAATACGGTGTACAAGCAGAATACGGGAGGGACACGGTGTCCGTGTAGGACTCTTTATATGAAACTAATTCTATCTCTAATACCCTCCTTTAATCACAACTTAGACAAGTTAAGATTATGCTTGAAATCTTCAAAGGCTCGATGTGGAAGTGGCTTTGTAAAGCCATCAGCAACTTGGTCTTTTGACGGAATAAACCGAATCTCTAATTGCTTCTTCAACACTCGTTCTCTGACAAAATGAAAGTCAATTTCAATATGTTTGGCTCTCGCATGGAACACAGGATTTGCTGACAAGTATGTTGCTCCAAGATTGTCACACCACAAGCACGGTGTCTGAGTCAACTGAACTCCTAGTTCATCTAGCAAGGATTGTATCCATATCACTTCTGCTGTGGCATTAGCCACTGATTTGTATTCTGCTTCTGTACTGGACCTAGAAACAGTAGCCTGCTTTTTAGCACTCCAAGAAATTAAGTTCGGTCCAAAAAATACAGCAAACCCTCCTGTGGATCGACGATCATCTACACAACCAGCCTAGTCTGCATCGGAGAAGGCACTCAACAGTGTAGAGGTTGATCTCATAAACGTCAAGCCAAGAGTCATGGTATGTTTGACATACCTAAGAATTCGTTTGGCAGCTATCCAATGAACAGTAGTAGGAGCATGTAGATACTGACAAACCTTATTAACTGCATAGTATATATCTGGCCTTGTCATTGTAAGATATTGTAGAGCACCTACCATGCTTCTGTAGTTGGTACTATCTTCAGGACCCAACAAATCTCCATCATGTGCAGTAACCTTCTCTGAGGAAGATAAGGGAGTGGGCATGCCGGTGCAATTTGTCATTCCAACTCTGGTCAGAATATCTTGTGCATATTTCGACTGACTCAATACAATTCCATTATCTATTTTTTTTACCTCAATTCCCAAGAAGAAATTAAGATCACCAAGATCCTTCAAGGCAAACTCTTTACTTAGATCTCTTAGCAAGGCATCAGTTGCAGCCTGGGAAGAACTAGCAACTATGATATCATCAACATAGATAAGCATATAGATGGTGATGTTGGATTTGTGATATATAAACAATGATGTATCAGACTTGGAAGCAACAAAACCAATATCAACCAATTTTGAACTTAGCCGAGAGTACCACGCTCGAGGGGCTTGCTTCAAACCGTAAAGTGCCTTGTCAAGTTTGCAAATGTAGTTTGGGTTGTTTTTGTTTTCATACCCTGGTGGTTGTCTCATGTAGACCTCCTCTTCTAGAACACCATGAAGAAACGCGTTCTTGACATCCAACTGTCGCAAACTCCATCCCCTGGAAACAGAAACTGCCAAAACAAGACGGACAGTTGCAATTTTGACAACTGGACTAAAGGTATCCTCATAGTCAATACCATACCGTTGTTTGAAACCCTTGGCTACCAGTCTGGCCTTATACCTATCAATAGAGCCATTTGCCTTGCGCTTAATTTTATAAATCCATCGACAATCAATAATATTCTTGCCAGCATGTGATGGGACCAATCGCCATGTTTTATTTTTGAGAAGTGCAGCAAACTCCTCATCCATCGCTCCTCTCCAATTTGGATCAGCCAATGCAGATGTGAGACTAGCTGGCTCTTCTGTTGCAGCAGATAAACACCAGCGTATTGTACCATCTTTATATTGTTTTGGTTGAGCAATACCCCTAGATCCACGTGTATTAGGACGTTCTGGGGCCAACACAGGCTGCTGCATCGGCGGTGCGTTCACCGGTGATATGCTGGAGGCAGTGCTGCCAGAAGGAGTGGATTCCGTAGCTGCTGTCGCGATTGTGGAGTCAGCAGTTGGCGTAGCAGATCGTGCGGCCGTTGGTGTAGTCGATTCTGTGGAGCTAGAGGATGCCACCGGAGTGTTAGCCGCAGCAAATCCTGGGTCGGATCGGGCGGTAGACGGCCTGATGGAAGACGCGCGGGATTTGGAGCTGTCACGCGCGGGAGTCTCTCTGCTGGGTGACGAGCATGCTGGGGACTCTCTGCTTGGTGGCACGTGCATGTGTGACACGGACGGGACGCGTCCACTGGACACCGGCGACGCATTTTCCGTATTTTCCAACCCGTTTCGCGCTGATTCCGAACGAGAGATATCAGCGCTGTTTGAACTGCTCGAGGCACCGTTTTGACTCGAATTTTCTCCCAGTTCTATGTTTCTTCTGTCTGTATTCTGCATAAGAGTATAAACAGAACTAGGCACAGGATTAGTAGTATGATTATTTCCCATATGAGAATCGTCAATAGTATCATCCCCTTGATCAAAATTTTGGAGAGAAGAATCGAGCAAAAGAATTTGTTTCCGAAGAAGAGCTCTAGCATTAGGGTGCAAATTTTTGAAAGGAAAAACACCCTCATCAAAAACAACATCACGAGATATATAGACTCGACCCGTGGATACTTCAAGACACTTAACTCCTTTGTGGCGAGGACTATAGCCTAGAAAGACACATTGTGTGGAGCGAAAAGCTAGTTTACGCTTATTATATGGACGAAGATTGGGCCAACATGCACAGCCAAATACACGAAGCAAGGAATACTGTGGACGTGTACCGAGAAGGCGATGCATAGGTGTGTCATTGTTGATGACTTTTCTAGGAAGCATGTTGATGAGATATGTGGCAGTAAGAAAGGCTTCATCCCAAAACTTAAGTGGCATACCAGCATTTGCAAGAAGAGCAAGTCCAACCTCAACAATGTGGCGATGTTTTCTTTCAGCAGAGCCATTCTGTTGATGGGCATGAGGACAAGAAACATGATGAGAGATTCCTTGTGTTTGGAAGTGAGAGTTGAGTTTTACATATTCTCCCCCCCAATCAGATTGAACAGTAAGGATTTTTCGATCAAACTTACGTTCAACGAGAGTTTGAAAATTAACAAAGGCAGCTAAGGCATCAGACTTTTTCTTAAGCAAATAGATCCAAGTAAACTTGCTATAATCATCAATAAAGCTTATATAATAGTCATGGCGACCAATAGAGGTAGGTGCAGGACCCCAAACATCAGAAAAGACTAATTGAAGGGGGACAGTTGATACACTAGTGGAAATAGGGTAAGGCAACTGATGACTCTTAGCCTGCTGACAGGGATCACACACTAATAAATGACTGGAATCTCTAACACAAGTAAGTTTATTCTTGCTAATAATTTGCCTAACAATATCGAAGGAAGGATGACCTAAACGACTATGCCACTTTGACTGGGAGGGCTTGACAGCGGCGAAGGCATGTTTCGGGGATTGAGACGACTCCAAGGAGGAAATAAGAGGGTAAAGTCCGCCAACACATCGTCCTCTATGAATTGTTTGTCGTGTAACCTGGTCCTTTATCAAAAAGAAGAAGGGATGAAACTCGATAAACACATTATTGTCATAAGCAAAACGATGGACAGAAAGCAAATTTTTGGAGACGGTGGGAACATGCAAAATATTGCGGAGTCGAAAATCTTGAGTAGGGGTATGAACCATTGAGTGACCAATATATGAAATAACCATACCTTGTCCATTAGCCGTGTTGACCCTATCATTGCCTCCGTAGGTATCACGAACCGTCAGGTTGTTGAGCTCGCCGGTAATGTGATGGGTGGCACCAGTATCCGGATACCAATTAGTGTCGACGCCGTAGGTGGCATGGACCTCTTTAGCACCATAGTTGTCCTCCTCATCGTAACGAGACCAACAATCTTTAGCTAGGTGTCCTTCTTTGTTACAAATTTGGCAAGTGGTATCGACCCAGGGGGAGGTACGACGTCGTCCACGACCACGGCCACGCCCCCCTCCAGGAGGCGCACCACGGCCACCACCACGGCCATAGCCATCTTGACGACTGTCACGTCGGTCTTCACGACGATCGACACGCCGGTCGTTGTAGCGATCATCGCGCCGGTCGTTGTAGCGATCATCGCGGTATCTGTTGTTGTTGGGACGACCTCGGTATTGCCGTGAGGCAGCGTTAGCCGATCTCTCAAAGGTATTGTCGGAGGAGCCCTGTAACATCTCCTGGCGCTGATCGTATGCATGCAACTGTGCATAGAGAGAGCTGAGCGAGATCGAGTCGTCACCACTCCAAGGGCCGCAACAAGGGATTTGTAGCCAGCGCCGAGGCCAGCCAGGATGAAGGAGACATGTTCCCTGGACGAGACAGGACACCCGGCGGCAGCAAGTTCATCGACAATCTGTTGCATCTCAATGAGAAAAGCTGATGTAGAAAGATTTTTCTTCTTGGTGTTGGCGAGTGCAATACGCAAATTTGTGATCTTGGCTTCACTTTGAGAAGCAAACATCTCCTCCATCGCCTGCCAGACACCGGCGGCGTGCTCAATCCGATGAACATGTGGGAGAACCTCGGGAGAGAGCGCTTGAAGGAGATAGCCTAGGACGATTTGATCCCTCGAGATCCAAGCATCGTATGCGGGATTTGGCGTCGTCTTCGCAGCTGTGGACGTAGCTTTGTCCGCTGGGTCAACGACCAGCATCTCAGGTGGAGCGGCATCGCTCCCGTCGAGAAGACCGAAGAGGCGAGCACCACGAATTGGAGGCAGGATCTGGGCGCGCCACCCAGGGTAGTTCTGGCGCGTGAGCTTGTCAGTCGTCGGCGCGCCGATGTTGATGATCGGCGGGGTCGAGGAAGTTGCCATCGACAGGGACGAGCGTAGCGACGTAGACGGGGACGGTTTCTGCGATCTAGTTTAGACGGCGGAAGAGCCGGCCTGATACCATGTAAAAACTATGATCAGGTAGTAATTTTGGGACTACTCGGATAAACACCCCGAGAGCTTATCTCGTATATATATAATGATGCGTGGTGTTGTTACATAGTACAAGGATAATACGGTGTACAAGCAGAATACGGGAGGGACACGGTGTCCGTGTAGGACTCTTTATATGAAACTAATTCTATCTCTAATAATGGTATTCCTCTACATTTATCTTACACTGCCGATTGACATCCATAGACCATGCAGAGTGGATTGTGAGGACATGGATGGGGTTGTGATGGTTCGGGAAATATAGATGGTGTCGGCACCTATCAGTGTTATATAAAGAGGTTCAATGAGGCCGAGTGGCCATGAAACATGATGTGGTAACCTGATCTGGACATTGCGGCTGCCAGAGATATGAGAAATAGAAGGAGGGCGACTAAGGGGCTTGTACAATGTTTCATAAGACATTCGTATGTTGATGCATTTGTCAAAAGCCGTATGTACAATTGTACGCCCACAAGTACTTCTGAATTTGTTTTCACGAACCACAATGTGACTATGTCCTATGGGTCCAGCTGCACACAAAATATCTTGGGTAGATGTTTTGTGTGTTGACTGGTGAGACATGTACTGTATATAAGGTACACCACCAATCATGCATAATTGCATATGCTTGATGCATCTGTGATTGTTTTTCACGTGTGCGTCAAACCTTTCCGACAATTTACACCCTGGGGGTTGTACCTGTTTCCGTCCTTGGCATACAGTAACAGACATACTTGAACCAACTGCGCATTCTTCAGCTGAAATCTGCTGAAACTCCACCATGCGATCGACACGATGCCATGTTGCTTCGCGTACACGCTGGCTGGAGCCATGGGTTTTTGCATGAAAATCTCGAGTATCTAGCCAATCTGAATTTGTGAAACCAAGAGTCCAATTAACCCAAACAAGCCAATCACCCAAGCGAGGGCTTGAAACCTGAAAAGGCTCCCCGAACCAATAATGCAAGCCGCCTTCCATGCCACCCTTCCTCTTGGACCCAAACAACGGCAGGCAAAGGCAGCGACTGAAAACTACTGCTCGCTACCTTCTGCTAGCGAGACCCCCTTCAAATACCTGCGTCCCCCAACCCAACCCTCCTCCAACCACCAAGAGCGAGCCTAGCGAGCGAGCTAGACAGTGAACGAAGCTGCAGCTAGAGCCCCACCTTGCTCAGCACATCACGCTCCTCGATCTCTCCGTCCGTCTCACTCACTTCCCTTCCACCACCGAAAAGAAAATGGCTGGTATCAAGGACGTCGCCGCCATGGCCACCACCACCCGGCCCAAGAGCGTGGCGCGGCGGCTGTGGCGCGTGGTGCGCGCCGTGCTCTACATGCTGCGCCGCGGCGTGCTGCCGTCCGGGCGGAAGCTGGCCATGGACCTCAGCCTCCTCTTCCGCCGGGGCAAGATCGCCGGCAAGGCCCTCGGCGGCCTCGTCAGCTTCCACCACCACAGCGGGGGCGGCGGCCTTTCCTCGTCGGCGAGGTCGTCCTTCTCCTCGTGCCGCGCGCTCGACCCGGCGCTCGCGGTGCACGAGCCCTCGCGCAGCCGCCGCGAGGTCGAGTTCAGCTGCAGCAACACCCCGTTCTCCGCCGCAGCCAAGAGCCGCCACCACCACCACCACCGGGACGTCGACGAGGCCGCCTGGTACTACGACAACAACTACTACGACGCGGCTGACGTCGCCAAGGTGTTCGAGATGCTCAACGACGACGGTCACCTCTTCGACGACGACGCGCTCGTGGCGCTGGCGTCGGCCACCACGACGCCCTCTCCCGCGCCGTGGAGTTCAAGAAGGCAGCAGCGCGTCACCGACTCGCCGTCCGCGGCGACGGACAGCGACTCGGCGGGGGAGCAGCTGCAGCAGGTGGACAGGAAAGCCGACGAGTTCATCAGGAGGTTCTACGAGCAGCTGCGCGCGCAGAAGAGCCGCGCCGCCACGCCGGACAGCTATGGCTACGCCGCCGGCTCGTACACTGCCGGGCATTCTCCACGGCCGGTCGCCGCTGGCATCGCTTGATGGAAGCCTTGTCTTAGAAGACTGCTCGAGGCGGCCAGCGGTCGCCCGGCCGGCAGGAAGATCTAGGCATGCCGCATGCATGAGTCTGTCCTTGTACACCACTACATGTTGATGTTTAATCGCTTTGCTCTGCTTTCCTTCTGATAATGGAGTGAGATTTTGCTGTCTTACCTGAATATTTTTTGAAAGATCTTGCTTAAGCAGTCCTTGATTCGTTACATGCTTCCACGAATCCTTCAATGTTTAAGTTTGGACTATGTAAACTGTAAGAATATTACTGAAACGAAACTACTACGCGTACGAAAACTGGAGTCCGACTTGTGTACGACAGCTGATCCAAGGAGAGTGCTGCGTGCCACGCAGGAGATGAACGGTTCCCTTGAGTCGTCGTACATAAATCGGACGGAAAATTGTCGTATAGCACGGTTCTTACTGAAAAAACTACCCCATCTACTCCGTAGATTTTGTACTAGTAACAACAGTTTTTTAGTCCACTTGTATTAGTGAGAGCTGGTAGTGCTACATAAAGCACCTGGCAGATGTAGCGGAAGATTAAACAAACAAGGAAGAAAGAAATGTAGAACTGGATAATCTTCCGGGAAATTTTGTATAGTACACTATCAGTACTGCAGGCTTTAGCATGTTGGTTGGGTGTGTCGGATGGTACAACAGTATTCGCAGAACTCGTCATTCTTTATGGTTGGAACTTTTGTTGACCACTGGGACTGGCAACCTTAGCTACAATTTGGTTGGCTTGAACTTTTAATGAGTACTATCTTGCAATGGTGTGTGATTAGATTGCTGTAGGATATATTGGTTCGTTCCCTTACCGATTCATGTTTATTGACAGAGAATTCCATATATGTCCAATTTTCGCACCCGAATCGAAGGTAACCTGTATATGCTTTGGTACTTTGACCGAAGGGACATTTCACATCCGCCCGTTTCTCATACCTCCTCTTCCACCGCCTATCTACGGCCCCGGTCATCGTCTGGCCTTGCTGCGTCCAGGATTTGCTGCCTTGGGCGGATTTCTCCTTTTGCTCCTCAGCCTACGGCCATGGACCCCTTCGAGCTCCTGCCGATCACCAGTGATGTCGCGCGGCCCCAATCGACGCCTCCTCCGGCTCCAGCAGATGTCGCGGTTCCTCCACCCATCGGCACCGTTTGCAGGCCAAACCGGCCACTGCCAGCACGAAGCGAAAGCGCGCGGGCCAGAACTTTGCAAGGGAGGAGCTTCCGCATCTGTGTTCGTACCCACGCTAAAACCGTCGGTCACGCATGTCCTCGGATGCTGAAGCAATCGTGGTCGAAGGTGCCTGCCCGCCAAAGAAAGTGTCTGCCAGTCGCAGTAGCTTGCCTTCCTCTGCTACGGCCATGCTGGTGCCGTCCCCGCCCCGCGCCCCAACCTACCCGCCGATGGGATAAAATAAGGTTAAGCACATTCATGTGTACAATGATCTAGAAGTGATAGGAATTGCGGGCAGTACATCCTCAAGGACTAGAATCCCTGAAACCATAGACGACAATTGTCTCTTGGTCCAACCGTCATACCACGAAACCACAGGTTATAACGATTATTAAGTAAAACACACCAAATTAAAGCCTTAAGATTAGTGATGTAACTATTGATCCCAAATAGATCACTAAGTGAATACCGTACTCCCCCTTTCTGTCACTGGGTTTTACGTGTCAGACGCTGTTCTCCACTCATCTCACCTCACACCTTTATCAATACACGAGATCTTGGGTACCTTCAAGTCCTCTAATCGAGGTAGAGACAAAGTTACAAGATAACAAAGCTCCTATTCAATCACTACACAATATTCCCATGAAATTAGATGCACATAGACATTGTGAGCATACACCCCAACCAGTAGCCTATGAGGACTACTCACTCATAATAATAAGATCAAGAATATGAATCATTACCAAAAATATTTAGGTTGAAATCAAATATTCTAACAATGATCGCCAATTCGCAAGAAGATCTCTATTACAAGATATAGGAGATGGAGGTGATGAACTATGGTGGTGTGGATCTGCTTCGGTGTGTGATGGATGAGATCTGAATGACAAATGTGTTATGCGGTGGATGGAGGGCGCGTCTCTCCTTGAATGATCTCGCTTCCTTCACATAAGTAGTTTGGTTTGACCTAAAGAAGGTTCTCGTGTGCAGTATGGGCATATGGTACGGGCGGGCTTTGCCCGTACCGATGCTCCTTACACCTCCTGGAAATGCCTTTTCGTCCCTGGTTGACTTGGTTGTGTTGGTAATGACATATTATTTATTAATTGCTCCTGATCTCGTCATAAAAGCATGATTTTCTGCACATCAGAGATCCAGAGAAGGATTTGCACATCTTTGCAATAATTAGTCATTATGGCAAGGCTAGAGAGATATTCAATAGATTTCTTGACTTAAAATAAGATTTAAACGTGGATAAAGATGGCTATTTTTACGGCCATCAACATCCCCAATCTTAAACCCTGATCGTCCTCGAGCAGGAAACCAAAAATAATAAGGAACTCAGTGTTTAAACTGAAATAATAAGAATGTAAATTCACTTACGAGAGATAGCCATATGATTCCAACACTTCCTCCATTCAAAAGCTTAGAATAGTTAGAGTAGTGCCAAGAATATCATACTAGCTTTGGTAACTCAAGATAATCAAAGTAAAGTCTCTATAAACATAAGTAACTATAAGTGTAGCAGTCATTCCTCAACTCTCAGATTTCCAAGGAACACTAGGAAGTTTTATAACATCAATTTAAGTGTGAGAGATCATGTCAAAAGAAGCATAACAATCAAGTGTCTCATTGACACCCACATCAATGAATCAAGTCCATCAAAACACTTCTTTCTATTTATTACCTTTCAAGAAAATTCATATAACAGTAACGATACCATGCCAAATACTTTGTAGGTGATCATGTTGGATTCAATAATAGTTTCAAGTTGAAGTCATTAAAAGTTTGTAACATTTTGCATAGACCTCAAGAGTACCAATACATTTGCCCACAGGTAGGTGGATACCGATGTCGTCAACTCATAGCCGAAATTAGGATTTATACCTAGATCGAGGCTAGCGGAATTGTTGGCATCTCAGGGTCTAGATCAACAGTTTTGTAGACAAGCTTTCAAGCAATATCATACTTTGGATCCACATTTTAGTTTTGGCATGCATCTCAATCACTACTAGACTTCATTTCAATCAAACAACTCATTTCAAAAGTGTTATCAAGACTCTCATTAAATCTATGGAGTTGAGTATCTTCAACGTTAAACTATCAAGACAATCAAAACATCACACAAGTCATAATTGGAGACTTTTTCTTATTGTACTTATTTAGCATAATTATTTACAAGGCAAGACTTAGTTAACTACAAAAACTAAAGTAAAAGCTTACCCAACTACATACTCATATGAATAGAAAGCTTTACTCTAACTACTTTGAATTCCACTAGCATAGTACCTTAACCATACTACTAACTATCATAAACATTTCAAATTTCTAAAGTGGGAGACATAGGACATACCTCTCATGAGTGACTTCACAATTCTCTTTCGTATGAAGTGTTCCTTTAAACTCAAAAGTAGATCGCTCTCATTAATAATATTGAAGCAAAGAAGCAAACAAAGATCCACTTTTCAAGAATAAGGAAAAAAGGAAAAATCTTTTTTGTATTTTTGAAGATTGGGTTTAGAGAATAGAAAAGATTGACGACTAAGAAAGATACTAAAAATAAACAAACAAACAAAAACAAAGTGTTGGAACTAGTCCAACACGAGTGTTTCAAAGCTCACATGGAGCTGTAGTACAACCTCATTATTATATAAATAAATTGCTTGAGGAACAAATCCCCAAGCTTATGCTTTTGCAAGCTGCGTTGTTGCTCATTATGGTGGTGGAGGATAATCTCCTAAGTTCCGTTGGCTGCTCCAGTCGATGAATTCGGATGGGAGGTTCGCGGTGGAGTCTCGAAGATTGACAGCAAGGTTGTTCATGTTCTTAGTGTTTCCATCGAGCGTGTACACATCTTCATAGGTGGTGTAATAGTTCGGTGGCTGCTGCTCTTGTTCAACTCCTTCTTTCTCTTCTTCTACTTCTTCCTCTCCTTGTGGTTCATCTTGTGGTGGTAGGGTTCCCTCAACATGTGCATTAGAATGCAGATGTCCATCCTTGACAGACAATAGACCGCTATGCAAAGAAGTAGCGATCAAGTGATTTGCTCTAGGTATATCAAAGTAATACCTACCATTAATTTTTCTAATCATATCACATGCATTAAGAGTAGCAAAACCGACATGGAAAACACCTTCCAACTGTTACAAGTTACTTACGTTGAGATGGAGTGCTCGGGCGAGGACGGTGATAACTCCTCCTCTGTATATGGGTTCACGAGTTTCGAGAGCTTGATACTTCAAGTAAATCACTAGAAGAACACCCAGATTTGGCTCAAGTTACAATTTGGAATAGAACCTTTTGCGAGGATCATCATGTCCTCTTCATTGACTCTTGTAAACTCATCACGGGGCTGTAGGGTGTTAGCAATAACATAGAATAAATAGAGAATTGTAGTACACTCAATTTGATTCCCTTTGGGATAGGATTTGAAATTCTCATCTTATTAAAGTAATAGTTAGGGGTAGGACTAAGTGTGAAACAAGTGGAGCCAATGTTGGTGACATTCTTGGCAAAACCAAAGTAGTGACACTAATCATCGAGAGACAAGTCGTACTCACGATTCATCAAGCGGAAGGTAATCCTAGCAGCTCCTGGGATGTCATCCTCAGAACTATAGAATGGACCCACCATATGTTTTAAGGTGCACAGAAACTTGAGTGTCAAGCAACGATAGGTGGCGGCCTCTTGAAAAATGAAGTCAAGCAAACCAACATTAATGCAAATATAATTAAAATCACGCGAATGCCTAGTTGGTTCAGAATATGGGGACACGCCCATTTGGTAGACTTGATATCGCGGTTCTTGAGACGGTTGAGATGAAAGTCTTCGGTGAACTTGATGTTGAGCGTTGCAGGGGTTAGTCCTTCAACCCGTGGCGCGGCCTGTGCAGCCACCGCACGCGTACGGCTCCTTGTGTTCATCTAAAAATAAAAACTATCACTAATTAATAACTTTCTAAAAGGGTAATTTCCCCTACGTATGTTTTGGTGATTAATGACAATCCCTATGGATTAATGTTTTCATTGAGTTTTATATGAAGGAATATTCCATAGGTCATGCTTGTAGTCCATGTGTTGGATTCAAGTATGGATGCCATGAAGATAAAGATATACCTTGAGTGGGGGCATCAAGATCATCGAGTTGAAGAGAAGAATATGATATGATCAAGATCTTGAGAGTATGATATCAATAGAAAAATTCAAGATATCGCTCTAAGTCGGTGTCATGATAGCCTCATTAGTTGAGCTATGGCTAACTAAGATTTAGAGCATGTAATCAAATGAAGAGGTCCTTATGTGCCTCAAGATATTGAGATGGAGCATGAGAAGATACTTGGTTGACCAATACAAAGAGTGAAGAGTGATTTCAAGTTGGCCAACACATGAAGCATAAAGAATGTACCACATGGGTCTTATGGTATGGTAAGCCTTGTCAATTATGCATCATGAACTAACTCATTGTATATGTGCCTTTGTGTTTTCTATATGGGATAGGTATCTTTCCATGGGCATGCTTCAAAAGTGAAGATCTCATATAGCCCATGAGAGGATGACTGATGACCCACAAGTATAGGGGGTGTATCACAGTATTTTCGATAAGTAAGAGTGTCGAACCCAACGAGGAGCAGAAGGTGTTGGCTAGTGGTATGGATCAGGAATTCTCTGCAAATACTTAGCAAACGAATTTTAGGGGTTTTCGATAAAGCAAGTAAACAAGGTACGAGTAAACAAAAGACAGTAGAAATAAATGCAGCAAGTGGCCCAATCCTTTATACAGCAAAGGAAAAGCCGGTTGTATTTCTTAAGATGACCAAACGTTCTCGAGGACACATGGGTAGACTGTCAAGTGCTTTTGCTTCATATAGTCGATTAGTCTTCTCTAGCTTGCTAAGTGTTGTGTGGGTGAACCTGTGCTAATGTACCACCCCATCCAAGACTAATACGTGCTTGTGATTATACCCGTTGCAAACATCCATAAGTACAAGAAAATAATTAAGGTAGAAACCTAACTATAGCTTTAAACTCTAAGACCCTTACGTCCCTTGTGCAATGGTTTCCTAACGGGGGTTCAGGTTTCTGTCACTCCGGCAACCCCTACGATTAGTAGCCAAATATACAATGCATTCCCCTAGGCCCATGTAGGTGAAGTGTCATGTAGTCTACGTTCACATGACACCACTAGAAGAAGTACACCACAACTTAAATAACAATCTATTGAATCTTTCTCAACGCAACTCCACTACTAACAACAAGACTTCTCCCATGTCCTCAAGAACAAAACGAACTACTCACAAGACATCATATGGATCATGATCAGAGATGGAATAATGATGTATAACAATCTGAACATAAACAATAATTCAATGGTTCACTCAATAGCATCAACTACAAAGAGTAATCAACACCGGGAAAGTTTCCCCAATGAACTATGCAAGATTCAACGCAATTGTTACAGCAATATGGAGATGGTGATGAGGGTGTTGATGGTGATGATGGTGGTGATGATGATCATGATGATCCCGATGAAGTCCAGCTTGATGGTGGTGTTGATGGCGACGATCTCCCCTCTCCGGGAAGGAATTCCCCCGGCAGAAATCTGTCTGCCGAAGAGATCTTTCTCTCTCGGTGTTTTCCGCCCCGCAGAGGCGGCAGAATCTTTCTGTGGTCGCCCCCCGAGTCTTAGGGTTTCGTGGGGATGATATACGCCAGAGGGGAGAGGCTGGAGTGGGCTAGGGCGGCCACACCACTCCTAGGCGCGACCTAGGCCTGCCCGCGCCATGGGGTGGTGTGGGCCCCTGTGGCCCACCTCCACTTCATCTTCTGGCATCCTGAGTCTTCTGGAAAAATAGGATTTTTCGTATATTTTCCCGGATTTTCTGATCTTCGCGAATTTTGCCTCCAAACAGCACCTTTTCCATCAGAATCCTGACTGCAGCGGTCCATGCTCCAAAAGTCATCAACCATGCAAAAATAGATGAAATAACATATGTATCACCTCTCAATACGAAATATATCAATGACTAATAGTGAATTAAGACATAGAATAGTGATGCAAAATGGACGTATCAACTCCCCCCAAGCTTAGACTTCGCTTGTCCCCAAGCGAAACTGAGCTCAATAAACATGACCTCAGGTTTATGGAGTGAAGAGTCGATAAAAGAATACGTACAAGAAGCATCACATTCATCAAATACATAGATCATAATAGAAGAAAACTCACTATTATATAACTAAACTTGCAATGAGTAAAGGAAACACAATAAAGATACATAAAGTGAATCATAATTGGTAATGGCAAACTTAGCTCTTGGTCGAAGAATAGTTGATAATTTGCTGGAGTTCACAAATAGCTGGCTTTTTCAATAATAGATTTCAAAGTAGTAAACATCAAGATAAGAGCAATGTGCAAAACAAGGAACATAAGACATGATTGCATAAATCATCATATGAATGAATGAAACACATCAACTCAAAATACTTGCTGAGATAGAAGGGAATAGGTTTACTGACTCAACTACAAAGTAAAAAGAAAGGCCCTTTAAAGAGGGAAGCAGGGATTGCAAGTCTCATAAGGAGCTCCCAAAAATTATGATACTTACTAGCTTTTAGCTCTCATTGCCCCTATCATAGGCATCTTTAGGTGATTAAGGTTAAAGTGATCAAAAATGAGGATATGCATTGACAAGTTGTAAGTTGAGAATCTCATGTCCCTTGAATACGAGGGCCGTTCCTCATGCTACTCAAGTTTAGTCACCGGTAAGTTCTTGTCATCGTAAGCATATGTGTATCATAGAGAACCGCCAACGGGGTACCCCTTGCCCGATGATACGAAAGAATCCCCATATCAAAATGACAAGGCAAGCAGACAACAAGTATCTCAGCAATCTTCTTATTTACCATGGGAATATGGTGTTTTTTTCTCTCTTTCCTCTTTTCATAATATTTCTTTTTTTCCTTTTCTCTTTTTTTCTCAATATCGGACTCTTTTTTTTATAAGAAGAATGCTTCATAGATACTCGTTATGGTTACGCTGCAAGTTTCCACCATGTCAGCATGGATTAGACCAGCATCCCAAGCGTTTCTCTAACACACATGCATAACTCCCTGGACTTACAAGCTCCCCTTTCATTTCACACCAACGACATACATAGACAAAATAACATGATATCAACTTGGTACAAAGTACCAGTGCAATGTTGAAAGCGTTCCCCATGACAGCATGGTTCTGCTAATTCACAACTTACAAAGCGCAAGCATATACGCAACATAGGTGAGCACAATGGTTCAAGTTTATTAAATGCAAGAAAGTAAAGTGTGCCATCAAGTTCGTGGGAGCTTTAATCACTAATTTTCACATAACAAGTTTAATTTGGGAGGTAGACAAAACAGGAATTTACTTGGAATAGCAATAATGCTACTAGGTAGGTATGGTGGACACAAATGGCAAAGGTTTTGGTTTAAAGGAGGTGGATGCACGAGAAGAATACCCTCTCAGTACAGGTTTTTGGCTAGCAAGGCTGGGTAGCAAGTACAAGAGTTGAAGGAAATAAACAAACATACAAGTGATAAAGACAAACATGCAATCTTCCTTAGAAGCACAAAAGATCTTAACTAGAGAATACTAGACTTATGAGCAAATCAAGAAAGAAAGATGATGAAATTATTTTTTTCTCTAGAGTACTTCTATCTTTTTCTTTTCAACTCTCAAAAAGGTGTTGCTACTGACCGAGCCAGGTTTGCCAAAACCAACTAAATGAACTCAATGATCCCAAAGTGATACCAATACTAACAACAAGATCAATCATATAACCACGAATTGAAAACTAACATAAGCTATGCAAAAGAGTGAATGATAGAACTTCTCATTAATATTCCATAACGGAAACTCACACCAAGGGATACAAATCTAACGAGAGAGGGGACACTTCCATAATGCAAACCATACTACATAATAACTCCTCTATTCATGATATGACTCTACTAATAAGGTAAAAAGATAGAAGATAGTGATGTGATACCGCGGCACTCCCCCAAGCTTGGAACAAACCAAGGGGATGCCAACCCTGATGACGAATTACTCCTTTGGCGGTAGTGGTATCCTCTCGATGAGCTCCTTGATCAGTTTCCCCAAGTCCTCAATCTCGAAAGTGAGAGTATGAATCAGCTGTGAATTTTGCTCAATGTGGCTCATGATCATGTTGTGTTGAGAATTCCAGCTCTTGCTATTCTTTCCCCACTCTTCCTCCTTGAAGTCTTCTTTTCCTGCATGGCTGGAACGAGGCAAATCCCAATTGGAGGGTAATTTCCCCTTGGGCATATTCTGATATTGATGCTCATGGATAAGAGTGTGGAAAGGATTCTTGGTGCGTGGAGGAAGTGACCAGGGATCTGAACGGTGATGAGGAGGCTTCCCTCCAATAATCCTGGCGGGGTTTGCCACCACTCCAATGCTCGCAATGGTAGTGTCGGTGTGCTGACGTTGGCCTTGCTCCTCTTCACCTTCAGTCTTGATCTCCTTCTCCTTCCCGGGGTCTTGGAGGTCTTCCTCCATGGGCTCCTTCCCTTTATCCTTGGCAGACACCATTGTGCTTCTAAGCCTTCAAAGAGTATGTCCTGACAGAAACAGATCGAAACAAAAACACGATATATGGATCTCGGTGGATCAGAGGGGTTATATATTACGAAGTTTCATATCAAAAGGAAGGTACTAGGAGAAAACGAGTCGGAGATGGAGTCCTGGGTGGCCTCACCACCTGGTGGCGCGGCCAGGGGTGGGCCCGCGCCATGGGGTGGTGTGGGCCACCCTGGCTCCGGTTCTGTCCCTTTTTCGCTTTGAAACTTTCCTTATTGATTGAAAACTGCAAAAATATAGTTGGATTGTACTTTCGCGGAACTTTTCTTACCAGATCTGTTACCTAGTTCGAAACAGACTCTGCAGGTCTCTGAATTTGGTATCTAGTAGATTCTTCCGGGGTCATCTCTTGAATATCATCGATATCTTCATCTTCATATACTTATTACTTGAGTCATAAAACCTTTATCTTCCTTATTACACCATTATCTCCACTTCCTGGAAATTTCTTTCACACAAAACTTCACACAGTTCTTATTAGCAACATTAGTATAAGTGAAGTGATAGAACCTTTTGAGTTCAACTTCAACTGAAAACCATCAAAACATAAGCTACTGTAGCAACTCCCTCCGAAAACCCAAAAAGAATTCAAAAAGGAGATCGAATAAAGAAGCAAAATGCAAGAGTGGCTAAATCTGTCAAAACAGACCAGCAGGTAAAGATCAATTTTTTAGAAAATCTTCTGTTGCTCAAATCAAAACGTACAAAACTAATGAAAGTTAAATAACAACCTGGGGCAGAAGCACAATAAATTACAGCTCAATCCGACATACAGAGATCTCTCACAAATTTTTACGGTGAAGCACAAAAATCTGTTTCGGGAAAGCAACTCCCCCAAATCTTACTTCTCTCTCATTAGAGGTTGATCTTGACACAAAAACCAAACAAAACTGATAAGGAGCGGTTATTACCGAGGTAATAACTTCCAAGACTCAAAGAAACAAAAACAAACTGAAAGCAAAAACAAATTGGGTTGTCTCCCATAAAGCTCTTTCTTTATAGCCATTAAGATGGGCATGATAATTTTGAAGAAGCTCTCATAGGGATATGATTTGAAGTGAAAGAGAGCATTAAGAAGAAAAAACACACATTTAAGTCTAACCCACTTCCTATGCAAGGGAATTTTGTAAACAAACAAGTTGTTGAAACCATAGGAAACTTGCATAAGAAGGCAAAAGAAGTGCATCATAAAAACTTTCAGCATAAAACGAGGAAACTTGAAATTATTGAGATGCATAAGAACACTTTTCCCTCTTTCATAGTAACTTTCAGTATCATGCATAAACTTAACAATATAGCTATCACAAGGATATCATATCAATGATCACTTATTCTAACAGAAAACACAGGGATACTAGCTCTCATAACACTACTTTGTGAAACAATATTAGAGGTATCCTTACAAAGGATAGTGTGTCCCTCTTTTTCATATTTAGCAACAAAGTCTTTCACATTTGCTACAATAGGTTCATCAACCATTTGTTTATCAGGTTCAACAGCTTTATTCATACTTTCATCTACCATACTAGCCATCATAGAATGTTCCTTTACCTTAACTGGGAAAGGCATTTTCTCAATATAAGGTTCAGGTAAAACATGATTAGCAGTATAAACTTCAGTATTTCTTGCAGGAACACTCTTAGCAACATCTTTATAAGGTTCATGATACTTATTCCACTTCTTTTTAGGCACTTCAATATAGGAAGCAAAGGCCTTAAAATAAGAAGCAATAGCTTGAGAGTCCAGACCATAAGCATTTTTAATATTTTGAAAGTTGTCAGTTCCCATAAAAGATTCAATGCATTCATAATCATAATTTATACCTGACTTTCTACCTTTGTCATTCTCCCAAGCTTCAGCATTGTCTTGAATACGGTCCAGAAGATCCCATTTAGCTTCTTCTTCCATGCGAGTGAATGATCCAGCACAAGAAGCATCCAATAAATCCTTATCATGTAGAGGGAGCCTTGCATAAAAGTTATTGATAATAATATTATTGGGGAGCTCATGAATGGGACATTTGAGAATTAGTAACTTCAATCTCCCCCAAGCTTGAGCTGTACTCTCTCCATCAAGAGGCCAAAAGTTGTATATTTGATTCCGATCTTTATGAATCTCACTAGGAGGATAAAACTTTGAATAAAAGAGAGGCACTATTTCCTCCCATTCCAGAGCTTGACCATTCTTCAGCAGCTTATACCATTCCTCAGCTCTTCCTTTCAGTGATAATGAGAATAACTTCTTCTTAACTTGATCTGTAGCGATAAATGCACACTTGAACAACCCGCATAATTCGTGTATAAAGAGTAAATGATCACCGGGATGGACAGTTCCATCCCTAACATAGTAGTTATCCATAACACGATCAATAATTCTTGTAGATTTAGAGCATGTAATCAAATGAAGAGGTCCTTATGTGCCTCAAGATATTGAGATGGAGCATGAGAAGATATTTGGTTGACCAATACAAAGAGTGAAGAGTGATTTCAAGTTGGTCAACACATGAAGCATAAAGAATGTACCACATGGGTCTTGTGGTATGGTAAGCCTTGTCAATTATGCATCATGAACTAACTCATTGTATATGTGCCTTTGTGTTTTCTATATGGGATAGGTATCTTTCCATGGGCATGCTTCAAAAGTGAAGATCTCATATAGCCCATGAGAGGATGATTGATGACCCACAAGTATAGGGGGTGTATCGCAGTATTTTCGATAAGTAAGAGTGTCGAACCCAACGAGGAACAGAAGGTGCTGGCAAGTGGTATGGATCAGGAATTCTCTGCAAATACTTAGCAAACGGATTTTTAGGGGTTTTCGATAAAGCAAGTAAACAAGGTACGAGTAAACAAAAGACAGTAGGAATAAATGCAGCAAGTGGCCCAATCCTTTATGCAGCAAAGGACAAGCCGGTTGTATTTCTTAAGATGACCAAACGTTCTCGAGGACACATGGGTAGACTGTCAAGTGCTTTCGCTTCATATAGTCGATTAATCTTATATAGCTTGCTAAGTGTTGTGTGGGTGAACCTGTGCTAATGTACCGCCCCATCCAAGACTAATATATACTTGTGATTATACCCCTTGCAAACATCCGTAAATACAAGAAAGTAATTAAGGTAGAAACCTAACCACAACTTTAAACTCTAAGACCCTTACGTCCGTTGTGCAATGGTTTCCTAACGGGGGTTCAGGTTTCTATCACTCCGGCAACCCCTACGATTAGTAGCCAAATACACAATGCATTCCCATAGTCCCATATAGGTGAAGTGTCATGTAGTCGACGTTCACATGACAACACTAGAAGAAGTATACCACAACTTAAATAAAAATCTATTGAATCTTTCTCAACGCAACTCCACTACTAACAACAAGACTTCTCCCATGTCCTCAAGAACAAAACGAACTACTCACAAGACATCATATGGATCATGATCAGAGATGGAATAATGATGTATAACAATCTGAACATAAACAATAATTCAATGGTTCACTCAATAGCATCAACTACAAAGAGTAATCAACACCGGGAAAGTTTCCCCTATGAACTATGCAAGATTAAACACAATTGTTACAGCAATATGGAGATGGTGATGAGGGTGCTGATGGTGCTGATGGTGATGATGATGATGATGATGATGATCCCGATGAAGTCCAGCTTGATGGTGGTGTTGATGGCGACGATCTCCCCTCTCCGGGAAGGAATTCCCCCGGCAGAAATCTGTCTGCCGGAGAGATCTTTCTCTCTCAGTGTTTTCCGCCCCGTAGAGGCGGCGGAATCTTTCTGTGGTTGCCCCGGAGTCTTAGGGTTTCGTGGGGATGATATACGCCAGAGGGGAGAGGCTGGAGTGGGCCAGGGCAGCCACACCACTCCTAGGCACGGCCTAGGCCTGCCCGCACCATGGGGTGGTGTGGGCCCCCTGTGGCCCACCTCCACTTCATCTTCTGGCATCCTGAGTCTTCTGGAAAAATAGGATTTTCCGTATATTTTCCCGGATTTTGTGATCTTCGCGAATTTTGCCTCCAAACAGCACCTTTTCCATCAGAATCCTGACTGCAGCGGTCCATGCTCCAAAAATCATCAACCATGCAAAAATAGATGAAATAACATAAGTATCACCTCTCAATACGAAATATATCAATGAATAATAGTTAATTAAGACATAGAATAGTGATGCAAAATGGACGTATCAATGACATCAAGTGGTGATTGTCATCAAGGTTGAGAACGGCAAGTTCAAGGTAAGCATCTCAAGAAGATCATTTGCTTGAAGCTTGCCATCCATATTGGTGATAATGTACTTATTAAGACGTGTCTTAATGAAGCTATCCCATAGTGGTGTATGGGGAGCAAATTATGAGTCTTCACGAAGCAACAATGATCAAGTGATGCATTCCGGCTTGGATGGAGCTTGAAGCGTTGCCATCAAGATCAAGCAGGATGCGCGAGGCAAAGGTATGGCCTTGCTAGGTTTTCCTTTTACCGGTCTCAAGGTGGTTGTTGGGAGACCGGGTTATAGGATAGATAGCCGCAATATCAAGAGTGGCTTTCAGTTGGGTAACTTGATCACATCGTCTTAGGGATCTCAATCCTTTGCATACTTTGTTTCTCCCTATTTTGTTGCTTCTTGGTGTTTCTCTGTGTGAGGTTCTTGAGCTTGTTGCTAGCTTGTCAACAAGCCCAAGTTCATCGAAAACAGAATTCATATGCATCTTCTATTGCGTTTTCGAGTTTGGAGGTTTTATCGTTTCTTCTTTAGGAAGGTTTCATACCTTACCTTATTTGGTTCTTTACCTCTTCCTCTTTCTTCAGTTTTCTTCTCTCTAATAGGTAGAGCTTGTTCTTAGCTTTTCAAAAATCCCAAGATTGCTAAAATCCTAGTCCGGACGTAAAAGTTATCGCTGTTTTCGTGTGTCCTGTTTTATTCCGGTGGGAATTCCGGCGGCGCCGAGTCTGGGGCTGAAATTTTTGGTCACCGCCGGAAATTTCAGGCAAACCGCCGAAAAACTGTTCTGTGTGCTATTTCGGTTTTGACCTGAATTTTTTTGGTTGACCGGAAATTCTGGCGCCGGTTTCCCCGCTGGAACGTGTCTGTCCAGCTCGCTTTGTCTCCAACGGTTATCCCCCTTGAAGGGGTATAAAGGGGGGCATCTTCCCCAAAGTTCTAGAGTTCTTGAGCACGTTTTTGACCACCATTGTTGACCCCTTTGAGCTTGCTTCCTCTCCCTTCCCTCATATGATTCTTGCATCTTTTTGAGGTCTTTTGAAGAGGAGATCTAGATCTACAATCTCCACCAATCAATCCCTCATCTAAGTGAGGGGAACCCATTGGATCTAGATCTTGAAATCATTGGTTGACTTCCACCATTGTTCTTCCTCTCTAATTCCTCCCTAACACTCGTTGCTTTGGTGGGATTTGAGAAGTGAGGGATTTGAACACCCTTGGTGTTCTTGCTTTGCATTCTTGCATAAGTGTTGAGCTCTCCATTATAATGTGTTCGAGTGAGAGACCGTGAGCTTGTTATTCTTGGAGGGTGACCTCCTAGTTGGCTTGGTGGTTGGTGTCGCGGTGTCCTCTTCGTGGAAGATTGTGAAGAGACCCAGGATCCTCCTTCGTGGAGCTTGTGAAGTGGTTGTGGATCTTGCCATCTCAACAAGTCCAATTTCATCGAAAACATAATTCGTATGCATCTTCTATGGCGTTTTCGAGTTTGAAGGTTTTACCGGTTCTTCTTATAGGGAGGCTTCATACCTTTCCTCATTTTGTTTTATCCTCCTTTGTTGTACTATGATGTTTTCATTAACCTTATTTTAGAGCTTGTTGTCCTCGTCAAAACAAGCCCAAGATCATCAAAATTAGAGTCCGAATGCAAAAGTTATTGCGTTTTTCGTGAAGTCTGTTTCATCCCGGTTGTGGGTCCGGTTCAACCGACTCCCACACCAGACGGTCTGGCGCCAGCGCCGGTTAGACCGGATATGAAACCGGATTTTCCAGTTTTTGCGACCGTGTCTATTGCGAGTTGGCAAACAGAGGTATTCTAGTTGGTAGGCCAGTCCTCCGGCCTAGGGACCGATTTTCCCAGATCTGGGGTTGGTCCAACCGACTTTGAAACCGAGTTTTCACTATTTTCTCTCCAACGGCCATATTTGCTTTCCCCTATAAAAGGGGGTTCTTCCCCCCAACGTTTTTGGGTGTTCTTGAGCATGAAATTGACCTCCTTTGTTGACCATCTTGAGCTTGCTTCCTCTCCCTTCCCTCCTATGATTCTTGCATCTTTTTTAGGGCTTTGGAAGAGGAGATCTAGATCTACAATCCCCACCAATCAATTCCTCCTCTAAGTGAGGGGAACCCTTTGGATCTAGATCTTGGAGTCCTTGGTTGACTTCCACCATTGTTCTTCCTCTCTAATTCCTCTCTAGCACTTGTTGCTTTTGGTGGGATTTGAGAGTGAAGGATTTGAACACCCTTGGTGTTCTTGCTTTGCATTCTTGCATAAGTGTTGAGCTCTCTATTACGATTTGTTCGCATGAGAGACCGTGAGCTTGTTACTCTTGGAGGGTGACCTCCTAGTTGGATTGGCGGTTGGTGTCGTGGTGTCCTCTTCGTGGAAGATTGTGCATAGACCTGGGCTTCTCCTTCATGGAGCTTGTGAAGTGGTTGTGGATCTTGTCATCTCCAAAGTGGAGGAAAAGTTAGCCATAAGGAAAGGTCCTATTCCTTCATGGGATAGACTCAGAGAAGAAGGTGAGCCTTCGTGGCGTTGGGAAATCCTTCTTGAAATCCCACACCTCTCCAACGTGACGTACCTTACTTGTAAGGGAACACGGGAATACATATTCGTCTCTACGTGCCTCGGTTATCTCTATACCCGAGCTTACTTTCCTTGTGATAGCCATCGAGGTTGAAGTACTTATATCTTTCTTATCACTTGTGGTTATATTTACCTTGTGTTATCTTGTTTATCTTAACTTGTTGTTGGTGCACTTAGTTGAGCCTAGTGTATTTAGGTTTTTTGCTTGTAAAATAAATGTTGGTTTAATTCCGCATTCTATCAAGCCAAAACCATAATAGTTTTGAAATTGCCTATTCAGCCCCCTCTAGGCGACATCTCTATCATTTCACTTTCTTCAAATAAAATTTCGATCCTATAGAAATAAGCATGGAGTACTCCTCTACACTTTCTACAAAAGAATATTCTCTAAATAACAAAACTAAACATGCACAATTAGATATTAAGCTCATAATAAGACCTAAGTCTAGAATGATAATGGAAAGATCTAGGGCATGGTTTTATTGCAAATAAATTGGGGATCGGAGAAGAATCATACATTGGATCGATAACGTGTGAGGAATCGAATAAAAACAAGTAGATATGAAGACCCAATAAAGGTAGTTTGGAGTTTGGAGAAATAAGAAAGAGAAAATAATAGTTTAGATTTAGGATTACCACTTCCCTGGGCTCAAGTCATGGCCGAACGGTTGGTACGATCGCGGTGATCGCAGCCCGCCCATACTGAGCGAGGTTACCTTAGGGCCGGGGTTCGATCCCAGTGACTCACTCGGTATGGGAGCGCGGTATGGCCGCGCCCCACTATATTGACGGTCGTTACATGCTGAGTGATTTCTGATGGTTTTACAAACTTGATTCAAAAACGGTACGGGTGAGCGGTATGACCGTGTCCCCCCGTACGGGTGGTCGTGAAGGACTAAGTACATTCGAACAAAATTTGCAATCTTCATTTTCTTCGTCCGATATGTGTGTTACGGGCGCATGGTACGGTGGGCTCCCACCGTATTAATGGTCGTTATGGCCACAGTAGCCTGCAAAACTTGGAATTTTTGTTGCATTTTCTCACATGCCTTTGCACATCGTTTATTCCTTGGAAATGACAGTAGAAATATAGCACTAAACCATTGATTAAATATCCGTGTGTTAGTGAATAAAACTTAAAGGAAAGATTACCTTTGTTTCTTATCATCTCTTCAATGGATCTCTCGAACACTCTTTATTAGGAACAAAAACAAAATAAACAAAAACAAAACTAACATTAACACAAATAAAACTTCTATTTCACATGGGTTGCCTCCCATGGAATGCTTCTAGTTAAGGACAATTAGCTTGACCTAAATGATGATCATTTTGGTTTTCAAAGTGGAACACCCACTCCAAAATAGTTGGCTTTTAAAGTGATGATCCCATCTTCATTAGGTTTTACCTTTTTCTTTCTAGGGAAATGGACTACAAATTGTTCTCTAGATGGTAGCCCTACTCTAACATTTCCTTCATGTAAATTTATTAAAGCTTTTATAGTTCTTAAGAATGGCCTTCCTAGAATTATAGGTGATATAGGATTTTCAGGCATGTCCACTATAACAAGATCAGTTAGTGCAGGACATCCTTTGATTTCTACAACAATATTTTATTTGACTCCTACAGCTTGTTTGTAAGTTGAATCCACCAAGTGGAGTCTTAATTCAGTAGTTTGAAATGGACCAAGGTTAAGTCTTTCAAATAGACTCTTAGAAATTGTTGAGACCCTAGCACCAAGATCACAAAGTGCAGCAATATTATAAAGTCCTATATGGATTTTAATAGTGGGCTCAAATATATCATATAGTTTACCTGGAAGTTTCTCAGCTAATTTCTTATATTGCATTTCTAGCTCACGCCTTGGCTGCTACTTCTTGAATAAAATATTGGTACATGGCATCATTTCCTCCTTCAATACTAGGATTCTTCACGGTGATCATCTTCATAATATCCTCCACGGTATAATTTGGAGACGGTGCGTTTATATAGTCTAGATCTTCAGGCTTCTCATCTTTGTTTTCCACCCTCATCATCTTGAGGTCTTTAACCAGATTTGGCTCAGGATTTCCTACAAACCTTGCTAGGATAAGAGTTTGACTCTCGGCTATTTTAGCCAATTGTGCTTCCATGCTCTTTGTTCTTTTCTATAGAGCTTGAATATCATTTTTAAGAGAAAATGCTTGATTAGATAGTTTATTAATAACAATTTCATTGTTCTCCATAATATTAATAAGAATATTATTATGTTTAATGTGTGCTTACATAAAAACTTTGAAAGAATTTTCAAGCAGTAGATTACCATTACTTGATCCATTACTATTGGTATAGTTGTTGTTCTTTGGAGTACCTACAGGATTAGCATATTTCTTTTGAAAGTTCGAGCCATAGTTTTGACTCTTCCATGCAGGGTTATACGGATTACGAGCTATAAAATCTACCTCCTTAATATTTGAGTCTATGATGGCATTTACCTGGGTTTCCTTACCCTTAAGAATTTTTTGAAGCTAATTAACCTTTGAAGGAAGCTTTTCATTAGTATCCTCGGTGATTGCATTCACCTTTGTTGAGGAAGATCTATCTACATTCCATTGGGTATGGTTGCTTTGCATGTCATCTAGAAGCTTCTTGGCAGCATTTACTTCCTTGCCCATGAATGTGCCTCCGGTTGTAGTATCAAGCATAGATTTAGACATTGGGTTAAGAGAATTATAAAATAAGTGGAGAATTAACCACTCTTCTATCCCATGGCTAGAACAGCTCATTACGGCTTCCTTCATCCTTTCCCAAGGAAGCGCTAGTGGATCGCGATCTTCTTGTCTAAAACCTATAATATTAGATCGAAGTTGCATAGTCTTAGTTGGAGGAAAAAACTTAGTAATGAAAATATTAGTACATTCCTTCCATGAAGTGATAGTGCCTTTAGCCAAAGCTAGCAACCAATCTTTTGCTTTTCCTCCAAGTGAAAAAGGAAATAAGTGTAATTTAACAACATCGGAGTCAACATCTTTTATGTGCACCATGTCACATATTTCAGTAAATGTATTTAGGTTCAAACTTGAATCTTTAGCAGTTGAGCCTCCAAATTGGTTCTATTGAACCAAACTCAAAAGGTTAGGCTTAATATCACAATTCTCCGTTATAATAGCGGGTTGAGTAATATGTGCACAGATAAAATCATCATTGGGAGTAGACAACTCCCCAAGCTTCTTTTGTGACATGGTAATTATATTTTGGAATTTTTCGATTGAGAAAAAAATTAAACAACTACTTTTTTGGAGTTTTTAAATAGATAACAAAAAGTAAACTAATAACAAGAATTAAAACTAAAACTAAACCAATATACAAGGTCTCTAATAACCTCACCATGATAGCGAAATTGCTTCCCTAATAACGGTGCCAGAAAAAGGGTTGATACCTTCGATCTGGATTACAGTTGCAATATAGTAGATTTTTCCCTAGAAAAGACCTAGGTTTATCAAACCTTGAGAAATACCTGCTAAAAGGAATTGATGAAATTCTAAAAGACTTGCTAAATGATTGTGTTTTTTGTTTACCAAACCTTTCCAGTTTACTTCGTATTAGTGGTTTTCAATGATGGAGATAGGCCAAGGTTGAAGATTCACATGCAGCTATGCAAACAAATGGGATAAAAATAAGGTTACACACACTCATGTGTAAAATGATCTATAAGTGATAGGAATTATGGACAGTACATCCTCAAGTACTAGACCCCCTGAAATCATAGGCGACAATAGTCTCTTGGTCCAACCGTCATACCACGAAACCACGGGATACAATGATTAAGTAAAATATACCAAAGCCTTAAGATTAGTAATGTTGCTTTTGATTCCAAGTAGATCACTAAGCGAATACCGTACTCCCCCTTTCTTCTAGTGGGGTTTCGCGTGTCAGACGCCATTCTCCACTCGTCTCACCTCACACCTTGACCAATCTGCGGGGTCTTTGGTACCTACAATTCCTCGGATCAAGGTAGAGACAAAGACATTGGATTGAGGACAAGTACGACATGAGGGGGTCTTCAAGGCTAGAAACATGTGTGGTGTGAAACATACGGCGGTGGTCTGGTATGGTGAGCACACAAGCTTACCCATGTCCAAATCCTCCTGTGGTGGATGCATCCTACTCCTGCTAGCAATCGAGTATATTGGCAGAGCCGAAGTACAGATTACAAGAGAGGTTTTGCTTGTGCAAGTTGAGGTTGATTTTCGATGCCCTAAAGGCTGATCCCTAGGACGGATTATATAGTCATCCGGTCCTAGGGTTACAGGAGAGTCATATTGATACATTGCAAATGTATCTATAATTTTTGATGTTCCATGCTTAGTTTTATCCACTTTCTTGTGTTTTGTTCCAACTTTGGAGTACTTTTATTATGATTTCTTGGACTAACCTATTAACAAGAGCCACAGTGCCAGCTGCCTGTTTTCTGTTGTTTTTGGTTCCAAAAAAGTTAGAAAATGAATATTCTCGTAATTGGACGGGACAAAAGCCAAAGTGCCTATTTTTTCAGAAGGGATCAAGTGCCAGAATACAAGACGGAGAAGGGCTAGGGGCCGGCCACACTTCCTGGCCGCACGGCCAGGCCTGGCCCGTGCCAGGGGGTGGTCTGGCCGCCCCCAGCACCCCCTTGGCCTCTCCTTCCGCCTATAAGTTGCCTTCGGGACGAAAACCCTAAGTACCTGATAAAAAATCCACGAAAGAGTCTGTAGCCACCGTCATCTCCATCCTAGATCGGGAGGGATCTAAAGCTCTTCCCGACACCCTGCCGGAGAGGGGAATTCACCCTGGAGGCCTTCTTCATCACCATGCAAGCCTCCGGTGTGATGCGTGAGTAGTTCATCCTGGGACTACGGATCCATGTAGTAGCTAGATGGCTGGTTTCTCCTCCTTTGTGCTTTCATGTTTAGATCTTGTGAGCTCCGTTCATGATCAAGATCATCTATTTGTAATTCATACATGTTGTGTTTGCGGGGATCCGATGGATATTGAGATGCTATTTTAGATTGATTATTGATTCTATCATGTCTTTGTTATTTGAGATCTTGCATGCTTTCCGTTGTTAGTAGCTATCTTGGCCAAGTAGATGCTAGCAACTCCAATTTAGTATTTATGCTCGATAGTGGGTTCATGCCTCTGGTAATCTGGGGAAGTGACAGAAATCTCTAAGGTACTAGATGTGCTGTTGCTACTAGGGAGAAAACAACAATCATTTGTTCATAGAGCAATCGTATTGTTTACCTTACACGTAGTTCGTAAAGCAATAATCTGTTGCTTGCAACTTAATACTGGAGGGGGTTTGGATGATAACCTGAAGGTGGATTATTAGTCATAGATGCAGTTGGATGGCGGTCTATGTATTATGTTGTATTGGCCAATCAAGTCTCAAAGGAGTCAAGATGATTAGTATATGCATGTATTTCTTTCTTGGTGTTTGTCAATTGCGCCGCTGTAATTTGTTCACCCAGCATGTTATCTATCTAAGGAGAGCCACCTCTAGTGAACTATGGATCCCGGTCCTTTACTTTACATACAATCTATAAATTGTTTCTGCTTTGTGTTTACCTTTTGCAAACTTTTATTTCTTTCCATTCGATACGTTTAATCCTTTGTTTTCCGCAAAACACGATGAGATTGACAACCTCATCGCAAGTTGGGGACAAAGTTCTGTGGTTGTCTTGTGCAGGTCTCCATGTTGCTACTAGCACCGGTAGTGCGCCCTGCCAAAGCTCAGGTAGTAACACCTTTGGGGTGTTTCCTTGCTCCTACTGGTTCGATTAAACCTTGGTTTCATAACTGAGGGAAACTTGCTGCTGTGCTCATCATACCTTCCTCTTGGGGTTTCCAACGAGCTCTACATCACCACGAGCCATCAACACTTTTCTGGGCGCCGTGCATTGAGCCATCAAGCGATTTTTCTGGCGCCGTTGCCGGGGAGTCAAGGACATCTTCACAAGGGGAGTCCCTCATAACCAATCTCTTTACTTTGTTGTTTTTGTTTTGATTTGTTTTCTTTTTTGCTTTGTTTGCTTGTTTTGTTCTTCAAAAATCCAAAAAAAACTACTTTTACTTGTTTGCTATCTTTATCAAAAACACACAAAAATTAAGTCTCCTTTAGTTGTCACCCCTTCCTTAGCTCACCATGTTGATCCCTACTTTCACCTTGAAAGACCTTCCAATTGGTAGTGGTTCTATAATTGGGAAAGACAATATTGAAGAATTCTTTAATCATGTTAGCAAACATGAAGATACTGAGGATAGATCCCTTGTAGAACTTCCTCCAAATTATGAGATTGCTGCAGCTTCTTTAATTCACATGTTAGAAGCTAGGTTTGTTAACCTCAACCCCTTAATGCAAGTAATGTTTCTTAAGCTTAAAGAAATTGAGGATCCTAAAAAGAGGGATTTTATTCTAGAAACTTTGTTTAAGGAGTTCTTTGATGTTGCCAAGGAAGATAGAAAAGTTTTTGAATGTTTCAATATGCTAGGCTCATGTGTAGATGTTGTTGGTACACGAGAAAAGATGAACAAAACCGAACCTAATGGGGAGGAACCTAAGATACCAATACCCTTTAAACTAGTAGCAATACATGATGCCATAGAAAAGAATCTTGATTGGATTGTTCCTGCAAATCCTTTTGATGAGAATAGTGAACCTAAGAGCATTGAGAGAGGATCCTCTCGAACTTATTTGGATGATATACCTTGCCTTGTTGAAAATATTTCTGGTATTGGTTTTAATGCTTCTTCATTCGAGAACACTTGATTCTTTCTTTGCTTCTTATGCCTAACTTAAAGGCGTTAAAGAAAAGTACTTGTTGGGAGATAACCCAAGAGTTTTAGACGAGTCTTGGAAGTTATTACCTCTGTAATAACCTCTCCTTATCCTTTTTATTTGATTTTTGTGCCAAGAGTAACCTCTAATGAGAGTGAAGTAATGATTGGGAAAGTTGCTGTCCCGAAACAGATTTCTGTGCTTCACCGTAAAAATTCCTGAGAGAGCTCTGTACGTCGGATTGAGCTGTAATTGTTTGTGCTTCTGCCACAGGTTGTTATATAACTTCCGTTAGTTCAACACTTTTTGATTTGAGCAACAGAAGGTCTTCGAAAAAATTCGTATTTACCTGCTGGTCTGTTTTGATAGATTTCTGCCATTTTCTGCATTTGCTTCTTGTTGGTTCCTTCTTGAGTTCTTTTGGGGAATTGAGCTTTTTGAGGGAAGTGCTACAGTAGCTAGTGTTCTAATGGAATTTTATTTGGTGTTAGAACTAAACCTTGAGACTTATTTATCTTAAGTGCACTAATGTTGCTAATGAGATTGTGTGAAGTTTTGTATGAAGGAAAATTTTTAGGTGTATGGAAGGAATGAGTAATAAGATGAAGGATGGACTCAAGCTTAAGCTTGGGGATGCCACGCGTGTCACCCCAAGAAATATCCAAGAAGTACAAGCGTCAAAACTTGGGGATGCCCAAGGCATCCCCTTCTTCATCAATAAAAATTCCAGGTTCCTTCCAGACGCTTCATTTTTATTGTTTCGTGCACAGTTGTATTTCTCTTGGAGCGTCTTCTTTTTTGTTTTCGTTTTGGTTTTTAGTTTGCTTGGTTTGCTTAGTTTTCTGAATAAGTTGATTGGACCCCCCTCTTTCATACTTTGGTTTGCAAATAGTTTGGTTTGGTTTGGAAAAGAGTAGGAAAGTTTATACTTTTGTGGTAAAAAGAGCTCGTTTTTGACTGTGGCTATGCTTTGTCATGCCATGCTTGATATTGTTTTGGCTTTATGCTTAGTATTCTTTGCTGTAGCATGACTTGTTATAAGCAATTGAGATTGCTTAATGTGCCTTGGATGAATCATGCGTTGTTTTAGCATATTAAAGCATAGTATAGTGGTATTCTCCTTTGATGCTTTATTTTGGTTGACTTGGCGCATGCTCACACCATGTTATGACTATCCAAAGTCACCATAGCCTTTATGATCCTTTAGTTTTCAACTTGTAGTATCACTTTATGCTTTGATCAATGATGTTTTGTCGCTCTGCATGATTATGGCCATTATTGCTCTCTTAGTTTGTCGCTCCCAGTCTTTTTCTAGCCTCCACCACAAAGTATGAGTTCCGCTCATGCATCCAACTCCCTAAACCAAGTTTTTCCAAAGAGTCCACCATACCTACCTACTAGCTTATGCTATTCCAAGTATATTCATGCTTTTGTTTACCTTCCACTTGTTATGAGAAAACTAGTGATTAAAGCTCTCACGAACTTGATGGCACACTTTACTTTATTGCCTCTAATAAACTTGAACCATTGGGTCCTTCTTTGTTGCGTATATGCTTGCGCTTTATAAGTTGAAATTAGCAGAACCATGTACCATGGGGAACGCTTTCAACATTGCACTTGTACTTTGTACCCCGTTGATATTATGTTCTTTTGCTTATGGATCCCGGCGGTGTGAAATAAATGTGGAACTTGTATGATCATGGAGTTTGTATGTGTGTTAGAGAAACGCCTGGGCCGCTAGCCTAAGCCATGCCTTATCATGGTGGAAACTTGCAGCATCACCATAATGAGCACTCTATGAACCATCCTCAATAAAAACCTATGCAAATAGCAAATAAAAATATCGCTGGGATGCTCATTGTCTGCTTGCCTTGTCATTTTGATTATGGGAAAGCTCCCGTATCATGTGCAAGGGGTACCCCCTTGGCGGTTCTTAATGATACACATATACTTACAATGACAAGAGCTTACTCGTGACTGAAGTTGAGTAGCATGAGGATCGGTCTTCGTAAGTAAGGGACATGAGATTTCGGTTTATAACTTGTCAAGCATATCCTCTTAGTTGTGTCACTTTAACCTTAATCACCTTCAAGATGCTTATGATAGGGGCAATGAGAGCTGAAAGCTATAAGTACCATAATTTTACAAAAGGCCTTTCTTCCACCATTATATTGAGTCTCCACCTTCTATCTTTATGCACTACTTTGAGAGCATAGTGGCCATTCTTAGTTCTATGTGCATTGTCCCAAGACTAGTTGATTGGTGCATAAATTGTTATTGCTTGTTTGAAACTATTGTATCTAGTCACTCTTATGAACTTTGAAGGTGTCCTATGCATTTATATTTGCTACTCTATTGAGGGACAAGCTGAATACTATTATGCTTTGTTTTCTTTATGTGAAATAAACAAACGTCTTGCAAAGCATTGTTATTCATGAATCTTTTGTTTGTGCCTTTTCATGTTGCATCTTAGTTTCTTTGCTTATTGCTAGAACTTTGTCTTTCATGTTATGATTGAAGTGCTATGATCCCAGCCTTGAATGTTTTGCAAATACTTTGATCAAGTCTTTGATGGTGCATGTCACCTCAAAAATTATTTCATTTTATCACTTACCTACTCGAGGACGAGCAGGAGTTAAGCTTGGGGATGTTGATACATTGCAAATGTATCTATAATTTTTGATGTTCCATGTTTAGTTTTATCCACTTTCTTGTGTTTTGTGCCAACTTTGGAGTACTTTTATTATGATTTCTTAGACTAACCAATTAACAAGAGCCACAGTGCCAGCTGCCTGTTTTCTGTTGTTTTTGGTTCCAGAAAAGTCAGAAAATGAATATTCTTGGAATTGGACGGGACAAAAGCCAAAGTGCCTTATTTTCCGGAAGGGATCAAGTGCCAGAATACGAGACGGAGAAGAGCTGGGGGCCGGCCACACCACTTGGCCACGCGGCCAGGCCTGGCCCGCGCCAGGGGGTGGTCTGGCCGCCCCCAGCACCCCCTCGGCCTCTCCTTCCGCCTATAAGTTGCCTTCGGGACGAAAACCCTAAGTACCCGATCAAAAATCCACGAAAGAGTCTGTAGCCGCCGTCATCTCCATCCCTAGATCGGGAGGGATCTGAAGCTCTTCCCGACACCCTGTCGGAGAGGGGAATTCACCCCGGAGGCCTTCTTCATCACCATGCGAGCCTCCGGTGTGATGCGTGAGTAGTTCATCCTTGGACTACGGATCCATGTAGTAGCTAGATGGCTGGTTTCTCCTCCTTTGTGCTTTCATGTTTAGATCTTGTGAGCTCCGTTCATGATCAAGATCATCTCTTTGTAATTCATACATGTTGTGTTTGCGGGGATCCGTTGGATATTGAGATGCTATTTCAGATTGATTATTGATTCTATCATGTCTTTGTTATTTGAGAGCTTGCATGCTTTCTGTTGTTAGTAGCTATCTTGGCCAAGTAGATGCTAGCAACTCCAATTTAGTATTTATGCTCGATAGTGGGTTCATGCCTCTGGTAATCTGGGGAAGTGACAGAAATCTCTAAGGTACTAGATGTGCTGTTGCTACTAGGGAGAAAACAACAATCATTTGTTCATAGAGCAATCGTATTGTTTACCTTACACACAGTTCGTAAAGCAATAATCTGTTGCTTGCAACTTAATACTGGAGGGGGTTCGGATGATAACCTGAAGGTGGATTATTAGTCATAGATGCAGTTGGACGGCGGCCTATGTATTATGTTGTATTGCCCAATCAAGTCTCAAAGGAGTCAAGATGATTAGTATATGCATGTATTGCTTTCTCGGTGTTTGTCAATTGCCCCGCTGTAATTTGTTCACCCAACATGTTATCTATCTAAGGAGAGCCACCTCTAGTGAACTATGGATCCCGGTCCTTTACTTTACATACAATCTATAAACTATTTCTGCTTTGTGTTTACTTTTTGCAAACTTTTATTTCTTTCCATTCGATACGTTTAATCCTTTGTTTTCCGCAAAACACGGTGATATTGACAACCTCATTGCAAGTTGGGGATAAAATTCTGTGGTTGTGTTGTGCAGGTGTCCACGTTGCTACTAGCACCGGTAGTGCTCCCTGCCAAAGCTCAGCTAGTAACACCTTTGGGGTGTTTCCTTGCTCCTACTGGTTCGATTAAACCTTGGTTTCATAACTGAGGGAAACTTGCTGATGTGCTCATCATACCTTCCTCTTGGGGTTCCCAACGAGCTCTACATCAACCACGAGCCATCAACACTTTTCTGGGCATCGTGCATTGAGCCATCATATATCCTCTACAATACAGAGTCGGTTAAATAGTACATCTTGGACTGCAAGTATTCCTATAGGCCTAAGTCGGTAATCTTCTGGGCCTTCCCGTAGCTAGATGGGCTTCCAACTTCTCTCCCTAACTGGGCCGCCCGTGAAGCCTAACTCTAACCCGAAGTGGGTTACCCTGGTCAGCAAGTCACAGTGGGTAGACCTCTAAAGTATATCCCCAACAGATAGAAAATAACAAAGCTCCTATTCAATCACTACACAATATTCCCTAAAATTAGATGCACATAGACGATGCGAGGTTTCACCCCAACCCACATCCCATGAGGACTAATCACTGATAATAATAAGATAAAAAATATGAATCATTGTCAAAATACTTAGATTAAAATCAAATATTCTTATAATGGTCGCCAATTCGCAAGAAGATCTCTATTACAAGATAATGGCTATGGCTATGGAGGTAGGAGATGAAGGTAATGACCTATGGTGGTGTGGATCTCGTTAGGTGTGTGATGGATGAGATTTGAATGGTGAATGTGTTCTACAGCGGCTGGAAGGTGAGTATCTCCTCGAATGATCTCGCATCCTTCACATAAGTAGTTTGGTTTGACCTAAGGAAGGCTTCGGTGTGCAGTACGGGTAGACGATATGGGTGGACTTTGCCTGTATCGGTGCTCGTTACACCTCCTAGAAATGCCTTCTCACCTCTGTTTGACTTAGTTGTGTTGGTAATGATATATTCTTCAGTAATTACTCTTTGATCTCGTCATAAAATCATGATTTTCTACACAACACAAATCAAGAGAAGGATTTGCACATATTTGCAATAATTAGTCATTAGTGGCAAGGTTAGAGAGATATCTAGTCAATTTCTTGACTTAAAATAAGATTTAAACACGAATAAAGATGGATATTTTCACATCCATTAACTACATAATGACATTGGTATGAATTCTATTCTATTGAGTTTGAGGAGTTTTGCAGCAATGATGGTATGATCAGGCACCACACCATTCCTTATACTCCTTAGCAAAATGGTGTGGCTGAACACATGAATAGAACAATCATATCAAGGGCTCGCTGTATGTTGCCCAATGCAGGTGCGGGCAGGTGTTTTTGGGTTGAAGAACCAACAAAACATGCTACCAGATCAATAGGTCGCTTTCTATTCCACTTGGGAAGAAAACTCCCATTGAGGTATGGTCAGGTTCGCCTGCTGATTATTCACATTTGGGGTTTTTTGGTTGCACTGCATGTGGTCATGTTATAATGGAAAACTTGAGCCAAGGGATGTTAATTGCATATTTTTTGATTATGGTTCAGGAGTCAAAGCATATAAATTATGGAATCCTAAAACTAAAAACGTTTTGTTGAGTAGGGATATTGTTTTCAATGAATCTGTTACGCATCATGACAACTTTCCTTTGGATCCCTCTCTTGTTTCTATTGGAGAGGGCAAAGTTAGTGTGCAGGTGGATTACCAACAAGAAATTGTTGATAATGATGTTGTTATTGAAGATACATAGTATGAAAACATTGATGATTATGTTGTTCAACACTCACCTACTATTTCCAGCAGCCACATGAGTCCATTCTGTTGATAGACTAAGGCGTGACAAAGGTCCACATCATTGTTTAACTAAAGAGTGCAATATTTTTCATTATGGTTTAAGTTATGCTGAACAGGTGGAGAACAACACTGAACCTGCTACATATATTGAAGCCATTGCACCCATTGACCGCGAGAAGTGGGTTTTTACTATGAAAGAAGAGATGAAATCGCTTAGGAAAAATGGCACATGGGATATTGTGCACTTTCCTAAACAAAAGAAGACAGTATGTTGCAAGTGGATCTTCAAGTGAAGGAATGTTTGTCTCCTAAAGAGCCTTAAAGGTACAACACAAGGTTAGTAGAAAAAGGTTTCAACCAGATTCTAGGTATTCTTTATAATAATGTGTTCTCCCTAGTTGTAAAGCATAGTTCCATTCGTACATTGTTTAGTATTGTGTTAGTGCGTGATCTTGAGCTTGACAATTATATGTAAAGATTGCTTCTCTGCATGGAGATCTTGAGGAGGAAATGTACATGGACCAACTAGAATGGTTCATAGTGCTTGGTCAAGAGGATTTTGTGTGCAAGTTAAAGAAGCCTCTTTATGGTTTAAAGCAATCTCCAAGACAATGGTATAAAAAGTTTGATTTTTTAACGATTCTCACATGGTTTTGAGAGGTCTCAATATGATAGTTGTGTTTACATTATATTTATTGATCGATCACCTATATATTGTTATATGTTGATGATATGTTAATTGTTCCCAAGATCATGAAAGAAATTACTACTTTGAAGGCACACCTAAGTAGTAAGTTTGAGATGAAGGATCTTGGTGTATATGTGCATGTAGGTACCTGAAATTGAAAAACTTGGCCCGTCCCCCTCTCTCGTCTACAGTAAGGAGGGGGAGATTTTCTAAAACCGACCACTTCTTCCACCTCGCCGCTAGGAGTTCGTGGGATCCCTCCTCTTCCATCGACCGCTCCGGCGGCGGGAGGGTGGGGGATCCCCGAGCTACGGTGTGTACATAGTGTAGGAACCAGGAGGTAACCGGGCGGCGGCGGCGAGGAGGTGGTGCCGCGGTCGATCTGGAGTTTTGTGGAGCAACTCGTCCCCTCCGGCGACGGCGATCCTCGGAGCGCCTCTGCGTCGAGCCCTCCTTCCTCATGCTTGCAGATCCTCGGATCTGCCGTGCACTTCAAGCAGCCCCTGCCGGATCCAGATATGCGATGGATCCCGGTGTTGTTGAAGAACCCAAAGACGACGGCGTGGAGCTTCGTGGTGGAGCCATTGATCTAGGGTGTTACCCCTCCGGGGGCGATGATTGGTGACTTCCCAGCTGCCATGGGACTAGCCTCGTCGAGCCAAGTCAAGATGACGAGCAGTGGCAGCGGCGCACCACCTTCTCGTTCTGGTCACCGCCGAGATCAGGGCCTAGAAGGAGTTCGTTGTAATTTTTTTTGTTTCTGGGCCTTTCTGTAAGTTCAAAGTTTCAATGAAACCGTCATCTTCGTAAAAAAACAAGAATATCATAGGTATGAAGATTACCCGAGACGGAAATTCTAATTTGTCGTTTCTTAGTCAGCAAATTTACATTGAGAAAGTTCTTCATCGTTTCAATATGCATGATGCAAAGTCAGATAGTACTCCTATTGATCCTCATTTTCAGTTGTCAGTTTGTCTATGTCCTACTACCGATGAAAAGTTTGATTACATGTCAAAGGTTTCATTTTCTAGTGTTGTTGGTTGCTTGATGTATGCCATGGTTTGTTCCCATCCTGATTTATCATATGCCATGAGTTTGATAAATATATACATGGCTAATCCTGGTAAAGAATATTGGAAGGTCGATTAGTGGGTTTTCTGGTACATTCATGGCACTTATAATGCGTGTTTGAAGTTTGACAGGACCGGTGAGAGACTTGTTGACTATGTGGATTCAAATTTTGCGGTTAATTTGGATAAGAGAAGATCCCTCACAGGTTATGTGTTTAATGTTGATGGCTGTGTTGTTAGCTGGAAGGCAATGTTGTAGGCCATTGTCGCCCAATCAACCACTGAAGTTCAATACATGGCTATTGCTGAAGCATGTAAAGAGTCTGTTTGGTTGAAAGGTTTGTTTGATGAGATTTGTTGAGATGATTCTTGCATTACTTTGTTTTTTGACAGTAAAAGTGCAATATACCTTATGAAAGATCAGATGTTTCATGAGAGAACAAAACACATTTGTGTCAAGTACCATTTTGTTAGAGAGATTGTTGCAGAAGCTAAATTAAAGGTATGCAAGATTAGCATTCATGATAATACTACTAATATGATGACTAAATTAGTTCATGTTGCTAAGTTTGAGCGTTGCTCGAACTTATTGGTTTAACTGATCAGCCCAAGTGGCTATTGAGGCTGAAAGTATTTTCTTTGTCGTTCAGTGGGATGTTGCTATTGATGCTATAAGAAGGAATTTGTGTCAAGGTGGTGTTTGTTGAAATATGATCCAAATTTAATAAGGAGGCTAACTTCAAAAGAGCGGAGCGAGACCCGTCGTCGGGTAGGTTTGGGCTGAAGCGTAGCGGAGTATGAAGTTAGCCCATACCGTGTCCAACAATGACGCATAGGGTCCGGGGGAGGGGCCACAAAGCTCTCTGCGGTATGAATCGTTAAAGATCTAGGTTTCTACCTGACGAGGGTTTAACTCGTCAATGCCCATTGTTATGGACTTGGGTTTTGGAGAAGGAGGGAGCGCTGGAGACATCTATCGGCTAGCAAACAAGCACACAGGGGACAAAGGATTTACCCAAGTTCAGGCCTCGTAGAGGTCCCTACTCCTGCTTGTCTGCTCGTGGAATTATCGAGGGAGTCGAAAGTTACAATGACGCGCAGATGAAATCTGGCGAGGGTTGCGAAAACTAGGGTTGCGTGTGTCCTCCTCGCCGCCCCCTCCTAGCCTTTATATAGATAGGCTAGGTCTCAGGTAGCAGGTCGAGTCGGTTACAAGTTAGGGTTTTTCCCTTCAAACTTTCTATCTTTAGCTTCTTCTTGTCCTTCAAGCAATCGAGAGTCCGTAGGTTACTCGAATCCCTCCATCCAGGCCTTGGCGACACCGTGGGCCTGTATGTATTTGGACCATATATACCAAGCTCAAGTACCCGTAGGGTATACCCATGTCAGTAGCCCCCGAGTGCCCAGTGGAATCGCAGATTCGACTAGGGACTTTTGAAGCCTTCGAGTGCCTGAATGAGTATACTTTGATTGCTTTTATTTGTGTCATAGGGATTGTTGATATACGTGCCTGATATGACCGAAGTATCGGTATCAGTTAACCACCTTAGGGTGAAACAACGCAATCTACTCGAATTCGAGTCCCCGGACTCGAATCCGGAAAAGTGCTGGTGTAATTCGACTCAGGCCGTGGAGGTCTTACAGGAGTCGAATTCCAGTTATATGGGTGTGAGCACTTGACGCGTCCGTCAAGGCATGTTCATCGTGCCTGTGGGCACGGATATGTTTCTGGTAGTGCGCAGTTAAATGCGTTGCCAGGCCTTATGTAGGTCTTACCTTCACGCCGTAGGCGCGGCATCCGAATTTTATCATCGCGGAGACGATTCGGGTAACCCAGGAGACGCAGTCTCTTTGTAGGGGAAAAATTATGAGGCGGTGTCGCCATGAATTTCGAGTGTGGATGTTATCAACACATAGTTTTTTGTTCAAATAATCATAGGGGTGCGCGACCAGCGCTCCCTATGGGAGTAGCCCCCGAGTGCCTGGTTGAGTCGAAGACTCAGGCAGGGACTAAAAACTTTTGCGACTGTTGTCATCTTTTGCTTTCTTGTTTAGTTGATGACCCAGGCAGGTACTAAAACACTTTTGCGACTGCTGTCGTCCTTTGCTTGCTTGTTTCAGTCGATGACTCAGGCAGCTAAAATATTTTCGCGACTGCTGTCGTCTTTTGCTTGCTTTTTTCCGGCGCTTCCTATGGGAGTAACCCATGTTCATAATCGAACTGTGTTCCGAGTGGTTGGGTTTGCTTTTTGTGATTGTCTATGTTCCTGCAACAAGAAAAGAAAAATCGTAGGGGGCGCGGCCAGCGCTCCCTATGGGAGTAGCCCCCGAGTGCTTGGTGGAGTCGAAGACACTAGCAAGGACTAAAAATAGTCGAAGTCCTCCATTGCATAGCCTTTGGTGACGTTAGTGCTGTCGCTTGTATGACCTTAGTTGCCCGTGTGAGCGGTTTTGACGGGACGAGACGAGTTGTGGGTCCCACTTTCTGACTTTGATTTGACTGGGTGTGCGTAATCTTATTTTTAACTGTGCCTCCTCAATTTCCGCGCGTAATGGTAGAAGTGGGGGGACGGTTCGCGCTTCCTCTTCTCCACGTGTCCTACGCGATGCATGCCACGCGTCCAATAGGGTTATTGTCAGCCGTTGGATTGCATCTTCCAGGGGTTAAGTAGCGATGCCGCGGCGGTAATTTTCCCATCTGTGTTCTTTCTTCCTTGCTGCCATCGCCATTGCCCCTTGCTCTCCTGCTTTTCTCTGCGCCCATCTTCTCCACGACGCTGGACCAGCTCCGTTCGTTCCCCAGCTATTTTCTTCGCTCTCATCACCGCCGCGCAATGGGGACGAAGAAGGGAGGCGCTGCCGCCGATTCCGCGGCCACCCTCACTGCAGCGAAGAAGAAGGGTGGCTCCGCTGCTGCGGCCACCAGCGCCGCCGCCGCTGGGAAGAAGAAGATCGCGGGCACCCGCGTGACTAATGGCGCGTGGCGCCCCTCCATCATCAAGGCGTCGGATCTCCGTCTTCTTCGCCAAGACGGAGTGATTTCTGCATCAGTCACCGATTTGCGCGTCCCCAGCGGTGAGACCGTTCCTGTGCCTCCCGCTGGTTATCGAGTGATGTTTCTTGCATTCATCATTCGCGGTCTTTCCTTGCCTCTTCACCCCTTTCTTCGGGGTCTTCTGTGTTTCTATGGGCTCCAGCTCCACCAGCTGTCCCCAAATTCTCTCCTCCACATCACCTGCTTCATCACTCTCTGCGAGTGCTGGCTCGGAATCGAGCCACACTTTGGTCTTTTCAAACGCATTTTTAAATTGAAGCGTCAGTCTGCATCTGGCTTTTTAGTTTACGATGTAGGTGGTTGCAGAATCCATGTTGATCCATCCGCCACCTACTTTAATATCAAGCTTGCCAAATCCGTCCAGGGATGGAGGGACAGATGGTTCTATGTGCGTGATCAGAAGGCCAATGACGAGCACTTTGGACTTGCTCCCTTCGATCCCGCGACTCCCTGCAAGAAGATGCGTTCTTGGAAGAACGTGATCATGCCTTCCGAACTCGCGGAGACAGACGTGCTATATCAGTGCGTCTGCGACCTCGAGAGTCGCATAGGCGCAGAAGAGGGAGGCTGCGCCCTTGTCAGGACCTGGTTGCGTCGTCGCGTCCAACCTCTCCAGGCCAGGGTCCATCCCATGTTCCAATGGGGTGGCTCTGATGATCCCACTCGCGTGTCTGCCGATGGCATGTCTGCGAGTGAGGTAGATAAGAGGGTGCGACTAGTCACGAAGTATACCCTCAAGGATGTGCTTCCGAATGAGCCAGTCGTTCCTCCTTTCGATGCTTTGAATCCTCCTCCTGAGGTATGGTTGTGCCACGTAGTTGCGTATATTTTTTTCCGATTGCGTCTTCTGGTACTTATCTGTTTTATTTTTTGTATGCAGGAGTGGGCGGCATCGCCTTGCATGCCTCCCCTCCCTGAGGGGATTATTCCTCGTGAGGCTGTGGAAGAGGACCAGTCTGAGTCGACTGTCCCTTCCGATATTGAAGAGGAAGCCCCCGAGTCCGAGAGTCCGGATACTCGCAAGCGTTCGCGCAGTGAGGATTCCGACGCGTCGACTCCTTCCAATCTAGGAGGCGCAGCTGTTGGCGCGGAGTCGCCAATTCCCGCCGTTCTAGTGAGGGTTGTGGCACCGTCTTCTCGCAAGAAGATGCGATTGCCCAAGGAGTCTTCGTCGGAATCGACGGAGGCCACATTTGATCTTGATAGATTTGACTGGTAAGTTTTGCTAGTGCATTCGTTCTTTGCTTGTTTTCTTCTTGTTGACTTTGCCCTTTTCTGAGTGTGTGTTTTTTCTTGCAGCCAAGAGGCGTCGTCATCGTCTGGCGACGTCGAATTTTTGAAGGAATCAGGAGTCGCGACCTCAAAGGCCAAGATAGAGGTCGAGCGTGCTCCTTCTCCTCCGGCAGCGGCCCACTCCGGGCACAATTCTTCGAGCTCTCACGTAGGGGAGCATCGAGTAGTAGCTTGGATGATGGTTCAGCAATCTTCTTCGGAGTCGCTGGAGGACCATGTCAATATATCTCCCCCCTTTTTTTATAAGTTGGCAGTCAAACGCCGTTTGTTTCCCTCTGCTGATTCCTTGCTTTGTGCGACAGATCCTTGTAAAGGAAGCCGCGCAGGTAGCGGAGCAAGTGATGGCGATAGGTCGCCAGCATGCGATGCTGGAGAAGCGCCACCGCGTGGTTGAGAGTGAGTATTCTATACCTGTTCTTTTCGTTTTATCTGTTTTTTGGCATTATCGACTGACAGCCAGATTTTTGACTGTCCTGTAGCTGAGCGTAATGCTTTACTACGTGATGTCGCCACGTTGGAGAAGACGCTGGCTGCAGCAGTGAAGGGGTGCGACGAGGCACTCGCGGCTCGTGATGAGGCCCAGAAGCGCGAAGAGGATCTGCGTGCCTCCTTTGCGGCTAGGGAGAAGTTGTTTGAAGAGCAACTTTTTTCAGTCGCCAAGGCCCTCTCAGGTACCTCTACTTGGTAGATATTTATTGATGTTCTTCTTTTCCACTGTAGTGCCGGTGGCCTTAGGAATTTGATCCGTGTACGTATTTTGTTGTAGATGCTGGTGGCTTGAGCTTTAATCCGCAAGCCCTTGGTCGCGATGATGTTTTGGTGGGCGCGGTATCTGCAGTCGAAGACCGTAGCACCGTTGTCCAAAACACGTTGTCCAAAGCCAAGGCCACCCTGAGTCACCTCCGGGAGGAGCTGATGCCGAAGGCGGAGCTGGTAGACAATGTGGAGGAGCTGGTGGAGTCACTCGCTGGGGGTGTACCTGCCACGTACAAGAACTCCCTCCGCGCAGCTGGTGCGACCATGTCGCTTGCCATGGTGCAAGCCCACGGAGTCGAAGTGGATCCCTCTGCGGTGTCGAAGACAATGCCTGTTGGCACGGATGGTCAGCAGGTAGTGTTCGCTCCTTTTGCGACTGCTTGTGCCAAATATGGCCATTCCTTGATAAACACCGTTGCCAAGTATTCGGAGGAGCTGAATCGCGCAAAGAAGGCAGCGAAAACTTCGGCCTCAGGGACCGGCGAAAAGTCAGTGGCATCTGATACTGCCACGGACTTGATGAAGCCCCCAAGGTCCTCGAAGTCGAAGAGGCCAGCTGCTCCGTAGTTAGTTTCTTGTAATAGCTGACGAACTCGCTCTTTTGATTAGAGATCATGCCTGTTGGCGAATGTGTTTGTACGTACTTTTTATTGATCCTGAATGCACCTGTTTACTTTTGACTTTTGAGTTGGTCGCCTTATTTTGCTTCTGACTTGATTTTTTGATAGGGTACGTCAAGTGGCCCTGTGGGGGGAACCCCGGTCTCGCCATCTCTTGAGGATACAATGGCACCACCCCGCTCTAGAGTAGAGGAGCTTTCCTTGCTTCCGCGACTTCGTGATCGCGTTAAGCAGCTGGAGCATGAGTTGCCTGTGATCCGTGGTAGCGCGGACGTGTGGAAGTCAAAGACTGAAAAGCCACCGCCCGTGAGCAATATCTGCTTGGCGAGGTGACGTAGCTGGGCGACCAGTGTAAGTGTTAGTTTGCTCATCCTCGTCTTTTCCTTTGTAGATGATCGCGATGGTACGTTGTACTCATGCTGTTGATGCTGCTTCGTGTAGTTGTTAGCGCGCACTGTCCACAGGACGAGAGGGATAGGATTGCCATCCGCCTTTATGATCTCACCCAAGAGCAGCTTCAGGAGAGTGGATACTTCTAGATAGATCATGATCGTGCGACTGCGTTAGCGACCCTGCAGGATCACGCCTCGCGAGTGCTGCTTTTTCTGAAGAAGTCGCAGTCGTGCTTGAAGAACATCTACCGGGCGATGTTCCCACTGGATGATAATCCGTCAAGCCTGCTGGCCCTTCTGACGAAATTTCAAGATATGTCCGCGGTTCGTGAGTGCGTGAGGCAGCAGCTGGTGGCTGGTGCCAAGGCTGCACTCTCCGTGGTGCGTTTGCACAGGCCTGACGTGGATGTCGCCGCCATTGCATCTGGGCCACCGGCGCCACCAGCAGGATCTTCCTGGAACATGGTGCCGCACTATCAAGCGGTGGATCGTCCAGCTGAGGAAATCGTCGACTTCTTCGAGGAATAGACTAATGTTCTTCTGTTGCAAGGATAGCCAAATATGTATCTTGCATACAAGTGTACTGGTGTTGTAAAGCTCATATATAGTTTTGTAGATAATTTACAAATAGCTTTATAAGCGTGGGGTGCGTTGCACTTATGCGAGTCCTTTTCGTTAGCCTGGCCATCTTTGTATCATTCCCCTGTCAACCTGTCAGCTGCGTGGCAGCTAGATTGTGTTTGTGTTTAGGGGTTCGATTGATGTGCCAGCTACTCAGGATGTCGCGTTATTGTTCGAAGAACATTTGTATATAGGGTGGCGCAGCCCTCGAGTATGAAAGTTGACAAAAGAAAAGAGAGCACGGAGTTTTGGGGCACTTAGCTTTCGTTTATTCGGAGAATAGTACGTAGTACAATATGCGGCTAAGTAGCCTTGGCTGAATAGCCTTATTTGCGATGTAAAAGTAAAGAAGAAACGACTAAGGGTAGAAGCGTCGCAGTTGTGCGACGTTTCAAGGGTTGGAGTATGCGACTCCTGTCTCTAAATCTTGAAGGCGATAGGCGCCACCTGGGATTACTTCTGTAATCACGTACGGTCCTTCCCAGGGGGACTCGAGCTTGAGATGCCCCTGCTGTTTCAGTCGCAGGACCAGGTCACCTTCGACGAGGGATCTTGGACGAAGCCTTCTGCTATGGTAGTTGCGCAGGTTCTGCTGGTAGATCGTAGATCTTTCTGCGGCGATTTCTTTTGCTTCATCAAGGAGGTCGACGGAGTCTTCGAGTGCGAGGGATGACTCCTTCTAGCTGTAGCGACTACGCGTGGCGCTCTGTACCGTACCTCGGCGGGTAATACTGCCTCTGCTCCATGTACCATAAAGAATGGTGTGTAGCCGGTGGCGCTGTTTGGAGTTGTACGCAGGCTCTAGAGTACGGATTGCAGTTTGTTTGGCCAGCAGCTCGCGGCTTGTTCGAGTGGCCGGAGGAGTCGCTTCTTGATGCCGCTGCAGACGAGCCCGTTTTCCTTTTCCACCTGACCGTTGGTCTGTGGGTGTGTGACTGAGGCATAGCTGATGTTGATCCCCAGGTTCTCGCAGAAATCTTGGAACTCCTTGGATGTAAAGTTCGTTCCATTGTCGGTGATAATGCTGTGTGGCACGCCGAAGCGGTAGACGATGGACTCGAAGAACTTGACTGCGCTGTGCCCTGATTGCTTGGTCACTGGCATGGTCTCGATCCACTTGGTGAACTTGTCGACTGCGACCAAGAGGTAGACGTAGCCTCCTTGCGAGGACCTTGAAAGTTTGCCGACCATGTCGAGTCCCCACTGGGCGAAGGGCCAGGCCAATGGAATAAGCCGTAGCTCTGCGCCTAGTGCATGTGGCTTTTCCGCGAATCGCTGACAGGCGTTGCACTTTTAGACTATATCCTTGGCGTCGCGCATGGCCGTGGGCCAGTAAAATCCAGCTCGTAGAGCTTTGGCGACGAGGGTGCGGCTGCCGGCGTGGTGCCCGCAGGTCCCTTCATGGATGTCGAGGAGGTCTGCTCTTCCATCGGCTAGGAAGACGCATCGCTGTAACACGCCTGTGATGCTGCGTTTATACAGTTCGTCGTTGATAACGGCGAATGCCTTGGAGCGTCGCGCGATGTGTCGTGCATCTGTCGGGTCGTCCGGTAGGTGCTTGCTGAGGAGGTACGTAATATACGGCTGCGTCCAGGATTGTTCGATCACCATGATGCTCATTGGTCCCTCGAGTCCTGTGTAGAGCTCCAAGTCATCGATTGCCGTTGGCTCATTGGGTGGCGTAGCCCCCGAGTCCGTTGCTGCGCTTGTTTTCTTCTCTGTGGCCTTTGGCTTGATGGAGCGTTCGCATATGCGCTCGAGAAATACCCCAGGTGGTATGGGTGCGCAGGTGGAACCTATGTTGGCGAGTGCGTCCGCCTCCTCATTGCTTTCGCGACCTATGTGTCGCAACTCGCAGCCGTCGAAGTCTCCTTCAAGTGTGTCGTAGAGGTCGCGGTATGCGATCATGTTGTTGTTTAGTGCGTCGCACTCGTGCATTGTTTGGTTTATGACCAGCTTGGAGTCGCCATATATGATTAGCCTCTTTGCGCCGCAGGCTTTTTCCATCCTCATCCCGTGTAACAGGGCCTCGTATTCAGCCTCGTTGTTTGAGGCTGTGAACTGCATTCGCTGGACGTACTTCAGCTTGTCCCCTTGAGGCGATGTTAGTATGACACCTGCTCCTGCTCCATCTTTCCTCTTGGACCCATCGAAGTGCATTGTCCAGAGGTAGGACATGTCTGGCCTGTCCGGAAGTTGGTTTTCCATCCAATGTACGAGGAAGTCCAGGAGGAATTGCGACTTGATTGCGCCGCGCTTTTCGTATGTGATGTCTCATGGAGACAGCTTGATTCCCCAAAGCGCGACTCGTCCTGTGGCGTCAGGGTTATTGAGGATATGTCCCAATGGGGCGTCGTTGACTACCACGATTGGGTGTTCCTGGAAGTAGTGGCGCAGTCGCCGGGCGGTCATAAAGACGCCGTACGCCAGCTTCTGATAATGCGGGTACCTCTGTTTTGTTGGTGTGAGGACCTCGCTGAGGTAGTATACCGGGCGTTGTATGCCATGGACCTTGTTTTCCTCGGCCCGTTCGACGACAAGCACTGTGCTAACCACTTGTTTGGTGGCGGAGATGTATAGCAGCAATGGTTCCTTTTCTCGTGGAGTTACCAATACTGGCGAGGTGGATAGTAGGCGCTTTAGGTCTTCAAATGCTTCTTGCGCTTCATTGGTCCACTCGAATTTGTCGGTTTTGCGGAGGAGCTGATAGAACGGCAGCGCCTTTTCTCCCATTCGACTGATAAATCGACTGAGGGCCGCAATTCGCCCAGCTAGTTGCTGAACGCCCCTTATGTTTTTTGGCTTCTCCATGGCCAGTATGGCCTTTATATTTTTCGGGTTTGCCTCAATCCCTCTCGCGGAGATGAGATACCCGAGCAGTTGTCCCGAGGGTACGCCGAAGGCGCATTTGTCCGGATTGAGCTTTATCCGGTAGCGATCGAGATTGGCGAAGGTTTCGCGCAAGTCGTCGATTAGAGAGGCTTCTTCCTTGGTCTTGATTACTATGTCGTCGACATAGACTTGGATGTTGCGACCAAGTTACTCCTTGAGGCAGGCCTGCATGCATCGCTGGTACGTGGCTCCTGCGTTTTTTAGCCCGAAGGGCATTGTGTTGTAGCAGAACACGCCGAAGGGCGTTGTAAACGTGGTCTTCTCCTGGTCTTCCTCTTTCATTCGAATTTGGTTATAGCCTGAGTAGGCGTCGAGGAAGCAGAGGCGCTCGCATCCAGCAGTGGAGTCGATGATTTGATCGATCCGTGGTAGCGAGAAGTGGTCTTTTGGGCAGTGCTTGTTAAGAGAAGTGAAGTCGACGCACATCCGCAGGATATCCGTGTCCTTTTTTGGCACCAGTACTGTATTGGCGAGCCAAGTGCTTTCCTTGATCTCGCGTATGAATTTGGCCTCAAGGAGTCTGTTGATCTCCATTCCGACTGCCTGTGCCCGTGGCTCAGACAGTCGCCTGATTGTTTGCTTGACTGGCCTTGCGTCGGGGTTGACGTTGAGTGCGTGCTCGGCGAATTCCCTGGGAACTCCAGGCATGTCCGCAGGACACCAGGCGAAAATTTCCCAGTGCTCACGGAGGAATTCGACGAGCGCGAGTTCCTATGCGGGACTCAAGTTGTTGGCGATGAGGGCCGTTTTAGCGGGATCCGATGGATGGACCTGCACCTTCTTTGTGTGCACAGATGAGTCGAAGGAGAGATCAAGTGAGCTTGACTACTCAGAGGGGGCAGACTGTTGTCTGTCGTTTCCTTCAATCGCGCGAGTTCCTCCTGCATGCCGAAGGACTAGGAGATTCTGTTGAATTCCCTGTCGCAACTGTCAGATCGCTCGAAACTCCCATTGATCGTGATGACGCCGTTGGGACCTGGCATTTTCATCTGTATATAGGCGTAGTGAGGTACTGCCATGAACCTAGCGAACGCGACGCGCCCGAGGATGCAGTGGTATTGTGAGGGCCAGTCGACAACTTCAAAGTCGATGCGCTCGCGCCGAAAGTTTTTCGGCATGCCGAATATGACGTCGAGGTTAATTTTGCCCAGGGGGTATACGCCTTTTCCTGGGACGATGCCGTGGAACGTTGTGTCCGATGCCTCCAAGCAGGTTAGAGGGATCCTCATTGCTCGCAAGGTACTCGTGAATATGAGGTTGATACCGCTTCCGCCGTCCATGAAGACGCAACTCATGTCGAAGCCTCCAATTTGCACCTCGAGTACGAGGGGGCAATGACCTGGGCGAGGTACTTGAGGCGGGTGGTCGCGTTTGTCGAAGGTAATGCACGACTCACTGCCACTGAGGTACTCAGTGGTGGATGGTGGCGAGTGCGTGGCCAAATTGACTTGGCGAGTGATGGCCTTCTGCACCCTGTTCGAGGGGCGTCCCTTTTGGATCATCATGGTGCCCTTGGCCCGTGGGTATGGTTCGCCTCCGTGACGCTGGTCTGGTGCAGCTCCGTTCGGGGGTGGCCCAGGTGGTGGTGGTGGTGCGCCATGTGCCACTGTGCCTGGAGCGGTTCCGTAGCCTCTTTCGACCGCGTTGCGGTTCATCCGCACCAACCCCTCGTGTAGCTTGAGGAACTCGCGGCAGTCTTTGAGGAGGTGACTGGACTTTCTCTTGCCGTCATGCTTGTCAATGTAGAAGTGTATCGTGCATGGTCCGGACAGTTTATCTTCGATGGTAGTCGCGGGTGCTTCATCGCGGGTGCGGTGTTGCCATACTTGCGTGGTTTTCCCGGAGTCGCGATATCCGCCGCTACGGTATCCGCTGTTGCGGTTGTCGTCGCGTCTATCGGCGTAACCGGCGGCGACCATGTTGATGTCATCGTGATCGTCGTAGACGCGCATACGACGTTTGCCCCGGCGGTCGCGTCTGAGTTCTGCTTCCTCGTCAGAGTGAAAGCGGTTCTTCAGCGAATCTTCTCCATCAGCCCACCGGTTCGCGATCTCCATCAGGTGGTCGATGGTCTTGGGCTTTGAGCGTCCTAGCTCCTCCCTGAGTTCTATGCGGCGGACACCATCGTTGAATGCATCAATCGCACGGTCTTCCGAGATGTTCTCCGCGGAGTTCTTGATGATGGACCACCTTTGGATGCAAGAGCGTAGCGATTCGCCAGATTTTTGCTGGCAGCATCTCAGTACTTCGATTGAAGCGGGGCGTTTGTATGTGCCCTTGAAGTTGCGCACGAAGCTGTAGACCAGCTCATCCCAGCTGCGAATGGATCCGCGCGGGAGGTTATTGAGCCATGCGCGGGCGGCGCCTTGCAGCTATAGCTGCAAGCATTGCATGGCGGTACTCCGACTGCCCCCGTGCAGCCTGACTGAGGAGATGTGATCTTCCAGCCAGATCTTGGGGTCCTGTAGACCGTCAAATTTCGGGTTCTCTGATGGGAGTTTGAACCCTTTAGGCATTCGCTTCTGCCTGATGGATCTGCTGAAGCATCTGGCACCGCAGAGCTCTCCATCTTCTTTTTCCGAATCAGTCGACCGAGCACGTCGTGCCCTTGACTTGTCGATCTTGCGCTGTGTGAGCTCGTCGCGTGCATCGTAGTCGCGATCGTGCCGTCGCGAACGGCGGCGTCGAGACAGGTCATGACTATCGTCGCTTGACGAGGATGAGGAATAGCGTTTTGCTAACGCCTTGCCCTTTTTTGGGTCGGGTACTGGTTCTTTGTCGAGGGCGACCTCGATTAGTCCAAGGCCCGCGATCGTAGATCGGTGCATGGCCGTCCGGAGATCTCCAGCCGGTGGCTGGTTATTGAGAAGGTACATGGTGGCCGTCGTCACCGCGGCCTCCGGCGTCCTAGGAACCACGTTACCTCTCGTGTCGACTGTCATGGAGCCGAAGTCGAGGATTTTCGCAGCGTCTATGCGTTCTTGCTCGGTGAGGTGAGCCATCCGCGATTGCCTCTTCTTGGCGAGGTGTTCGTTGCCTCTTGAGGAGGATCCTCCGTAGGAAGAGAGCCCAGCACGACGAAGGCTTGACTCGTCTGCCGCCTTTTTTACGCGCCTCAAGTTCCACGATTGCTTGTTTCTGGCGCTTGAATTCCTCCTTTAGGAGCCAGTGGTAGCCCATTAGTAGTTCTTGCGGGGACCCGAAGGGTAGAGGTATATCTCGTAGGGCTTCGCGGCAGCGTTCCCACTCTTGCTCGTTCAGCCTAATCACGACGCGTTCGCCGGTTTGCTCGTTGATTATGGTGGGGGGTTCGACTGCTCCTCCATTGCCACCGTTGCCGCCGTTGGCGGCGTTGGGCGGGTCGGTGCCGTTGCCGCGGTTGGCGGAGGTGTCGCCCGCGTTGATGACGGCGCACATGAAGTGATTTGGGAAGCTGTTGCTTCCATAACTTTCAGATCCGGAACCGTAGGTTCCTTCTTCAGTGGCCAGATCGCTTAGATCGGAGTCGTGACTGCTGTCTCTTACCATGTTCCTGATTGCCGCTGGAGCATTGAGCTCGCTGAGGGTACCGATCGATGGAGGGAACCATGAGGCCGGGGCAATCGCCGCTGTTGTTGGCTGATCAGGCATGCGAAGCGTGCCCATCTGACCAACTTGGAAGCGGAAACTCCCAATTGCCAGGCTGATTCCGTCGCCCACGGACTCGAAGGCCGGGCGAGTAGCCGGCGTGTGGACGGTGAAGTCGAAGGCGCCGAAGAGCTGGCGAATCTCCGCTGTTGCAGAGTTATAGATCGCGTTTGATGGGGCCGAAGAAGCCGCAACATCAGCACTCCCACTTCCCACAGACGGCGCCAATTGATGAGGGTTTAACTCGTCAATGCCCATTGTTATGGACTTGGATTTTAGAGAAGGAGGGAGCGCTGGAGACATCTATCGGCTAGCAAACAAGCACACAGGGGATAAAGGATTTACCCAGGTTCAGGCCTCGTAGAGGTCCCTACTCCTGCTTGTCTGCTCGTGAAATTATCGAGGGAGTTAAAAGTTACAATGATGCGCAGATGAAATCTAGCGAGGGTTGCGAAAACTAGGGTTGCGTGTGTCCTCCTCGCCGCCCCCTCCTAGCCTTTATATAGATAGGCTAGGTCTCAGGTAGCAGATCGAGTCGGTTACAAGTTAGGGTTTTTCCCTTCAAACTTTCTATCTTTAGCTTCTTCTTGTCCTTCAAGCAATCGAGAGTCCGTAGGTTACTCGAATCCCTCTATCCGGGCTTTGGCGACACCGTGAGCCTGTATGTATTTGGACCGTATATACCAAGGTCAAGTACCCGCAGGGTATACCCATGTCACTACCACTATATATACCTCTTGTGAGCCGCAGACTAAGATAAGTAGCATCTGAGATAATTCCGGCGTTATGTAAATATTCCATATATAGTGAAGTTTTGCTGGCTACTGCCCGTGATTTTTTTTCTCTTTATTGGAGAGGTTTTGTGTATCGAGCTGTAATTTTTTTCTTTCCGTTTTTTCGTTGTACGTGACTCGAAGAGCTAATTGACATGTAAAACCGTCATGTGAATTACCTACTGTAAGTTTTATATAAATTAAATAAACAAAAGTACATGTGGTTATTTGTTGTTGTGGTTAGTATTGTGCTGTTACACACACCTACCCACCCAGTAGAGTTTACCGAACACTTTATGCTCCATCTTTGCTATGCGAACAGCTACGGCCTAGAGGCAGCCACGCAGGGCGACAAGATGATGAGTTTCGCTGTAACCGAAGCAGAAATTGTGCAGCAACCCGTGACCAGCCCAAGGTCGTCGCAGATCAGGCGGCCTGCTCTGCTCATTCGCAGCGCATTGATTGGTTGACCATGGAGATCCTCTTGGTGATGCCGGGAAGTCCAGGTCGCGGCCGGCCGGTGCCATGAATGCCTGCTTCCGGCTGCCGGGTCAAATGATCTGCTGCTTTGAAATTGGTTGAAGGGAAGCGCGCCGTGCTTCCCTTTCCAGAGCCGACCGGTCCAGGGCCAGGACCACGGCGGACACAGCTTCCTCCACAGTGATGGACTGATGGGAACGCAGGGCTAATTCCACGACCCGACTGCAGATTTAGGTGCGAGTGTCACAAGTCGCCCAAAAACCAACAGGAATCCAGCGCCTGATCCGCGTTTAAACCTTGGAACGCGCATCGGGTTGGTTTATGCTTAGCGAGTAAGCTAGCACGCATACGCTTCCGGCCTGATCGAGTGGCCGCGAGGGCTCGGTCAAGAACACAACAGGAGCAGAGGCGAGCGACGTGTTGCGTGTTGGCCCTGTTCCATCCGCTGTAGCGGCGTGGCGCGGCTGCAGCCTGCAGTCAGTCAGGTGAGGTGAGGTGGTGGTGGGCGATGCGTATGGTGATTGGCGCCACCACTAGCAGCAGTAGCACTTGGCCGAGTCCAAGTCCGTGCGCGCGGGACCAGCACGCGAAAGCCCCCTCTATCCTTTCCCCCGTCCCGGAAAGAAAGTCGCCAGCGATTTGCAAGTACCAACTACCCACATCTCTGAAAGTTGCGACCGGGAAAGTTGCCGCAGGGCTGGGATGGTCACCGTGGCAGGCACAGGTCCGTGTTGTGGCATGCATGACATGCGCGCTTGGACTTTGCACTCGCGCTGGCTGACCAGCACATAATGCAGCCGGACTCGCTGGGTTTCACTGTGTTCACTGGCTGACCAGCACATAATGCAGGTCGCCTCCTGGGCACACCACCACTTCTCTCCTCGCCACCACGACCGGCTAGAGAAGAACGGCGAGAACCCACAAAAAACTTGCGCGAACCAAGCCGACCGACCTTATGTGGGGGGCCTCCGGAGCTGAGCAATGCCGCAGCACATGTCTCCGACCAAGGGAGCACCGCAACGGAGTGGATCTTCTTCAGATGACGCCAGATCGGGCCAGAACGACCCCGCGTCAAGCACCCATACCACCTGATGTTTCCAGCGGCCATCGGCACGTCCTCCTCCCACCCCTCGCCACCAAGGCCGGCCAGGGAGAGAAGGGCGGCACGAGGCTGCCAGATCCAGAGGCAGCAACACTTATTTGGTTGGCCTCCGTCCACAACAGCAGCAACAGCTTGCTCCAACCACTGGAGTTCGCCATACCACTGCGGAGACGGTCGGCCGGCGTCGTGCAGGAACGCTAGGGGGGATAGGCTGGACGGCATCTCGCCATACACCACGGAGGCAAACACAGGAAGACCGAAACCTAGACCTAGGACACCTACGATGAGAAGCCAAGAACCTAGACTACAGGGGGGCCTCGTCTCCGCCACTCTCCGCCATACCACCGCGCCACCGGAGAGGGCCTTGGCTCGGCCAAAAATGGGGAGAAGGGCTCTCAGCTACTGTATAGAGGGCCGGAGGGAGAGAGGAAGATACCCGATGCATCCATCCTATTTTTTCCATTCTCTGGCATTATCTTCATTGGCCCAAAGGGAGGTATCAATGTCTTGTTGGCCACACCAAGGAAAGATGACGTTCCAAATGCCTAGGGAGAAGTGACACTTGAAAATAATATGGGTTGCCGATTCTTGAACTTGATCGCATAGGGGACACCTTCCACGATTTGTGCACCCATCTGTTCCAACCTATCCACAGTCAATACTCTATTTTGAAGGATCAACCAAGCGAAAAGCATGCATTTTGGAGTAACATTTTATGTTATTACATAGGTGCTAACACTTGTCATGGAAACAAATTCCATGAGCAGTAGGAAGAAATTTCAAAGTCGATTGTGATAGAATTTTTTTATCTTTTGACCACATTTTAAAGCGATCGGACATACTCTATTTTCTCCACATCTGTCCACCCCATCTATTCCAACCTATCTGGCGTCATACTCTATTTTGAAGGATCAACCAATAAGCGAAAACTTGCATTTTGGAAGATGGCTTGCACCGGCTTGAACATTTTATGTTATTACATAACTGTTAACACTTGTGATGGAAAGAAATTTCATGAGCAGTACGAAGAAATTTCAAAGAAGATGAAGCATGCAATCTTTATGTTCTTGTGTGATACTAATTTTTTATGTTTTGACCACATTTTAAAGCGACCGGGCATTTTCTTTTGACCCTTGGAACATATCATATTTTTAGTCATTAACTATAACTTGTGAGACGAAATCAACAACTTATCTGCCGGATCCCATGTCTCTACCCTTTTGCCACCTTCAAAACTTCAGTTGCCACTTTCCCAAAAATATTTAAACCCCGCATCATTGCCTCATTATTTGTCCTACTTTGTATGCAAAATGGATCAGGAGTTCAACCAATACCCTACCATATGAGTTATAACAAAAGGATCAAACACCTGTTTGCTTTAATAACAAGCTTCATTTCTAAACTCCCGCATGGTCCAAAAAATAGAAGAAATTCCAACAATAACAAGTTCCCATCTCAATTCGAAAGGACTAATGCACATATCTGATGTGCCAATTACCTATGTGTCTACTGATAAATGTCTCCTTGTCCTTTTCATAGATGATTTTGATTATGTAAGTCTACAACTTCTTTTGAATCAACATTATTACCCTATATCATATGGACTGTTCATTTTGTTTATATATGAACCATCGATTTTCTATTGCTTTAATACTATAATTTTCCATTTATATATAGGCCTTTAATAAAGGAAATCTGAATATGATAAATAATATGGCTAACAACATGATTAAGTCCTTTTCTTTAGTACTTTAGTAAAGAAGTTGAAACTTACATTTCATGAGACATATATGACAAAAAATAAGTTTGAATTTGTTTGTCCTCTTACATTTCAGAGCTAATATAATGACATCATAAAGAAAGGAAGGGTGACTACGACAACATCAATATAAAGAGGAGTATGATGAGATACTCTCTTTTAAGAGTAGATAAAAACACTTAAACAGGTATTTTGTACCCAATAAAAGTGGATGTCTATTTTTTTCATAAGAAGGTTTATCTAGATTTCTTGCCATAGATGAAAATTTTCCCATCGAATGAGATCTCCATTAGCCCATCTTGTTCATTTATAGCATAAAATACAAAACTCCAATGACCAAGGCCACATGGTTTATACTTTTCATTATCCTTTTATAATAATATTAAAATCCCCTCCCATAATATCAATGAAATTACAAGCATGGAAAATGTAGAAAGCTCTACGAGAAAAGCAGCTTTGTGAGATAATTGTGCATCATCACATACCACTATAAGAATTTGTTAGAAATCAAAAACTCTATTATAAAATGATGATTAAACAAAACAATCTCTATTTTCTAGTATTCAATACACAAATAATATTTTTATCTGTGCCAACCAAAGTCCCCCAAACCTTCCTATAAGAATGGACCAACGTCAAAAGATATGTCATTCTCTAAAAAATATTATGAAGATTTGTCTTAGTGTAATCATTTTTCACCGCTTCAAGTAATCTAGAAAAATCAATGTGTTTCTCTAGAATAGTTTATCTAAAAAACATATTTTAGAATCAGGTCCCAACCCATGCACTTTGTGAAAGAATCATTTCATGATGCTTTGTTTATTTGAATGTCTCTTTATTATAAGAAATAAAATATTTCACACCAGCAAATGTTGGCGACTTGATTATGCCTATTTTTATTTCCAAAGTAAACTTGTTTAGGGTATCATCAAACATCTTCCCTATCAAAATTAGATTCTCTATGATCATGTATAAAGATCATCACTCAAAGGGTATTTAGAGTGCAAAACCTAGAGCGGATATTATTCCATGCATTCCGTTTAATTCTCATTTTGCATAAGCATATCTAGTCCAACTTTTCCTAAATTTCAAACAAAAGTCAAATCTGTGTCTATCATCCCTAAAGAACAACCAAGATTTATTGCACACATGATGAAATTTGAACTAATAAGCATTATTTCCATATAAAATATCCCAAGTAGCATAGATGGCTGAAGGAAATATGCCCTGAGAGGCAAGAATAAAGTTGTTATTATGTATTCCTTGTATCTGATACATGTTTATTTTACATGCTATAATTGTATTGATAGGAAACGTCAATACATGTGTGTTTAATAAACAAAAAGGGTTCCTAGTTATGCCTCTCTTATAGACTAGCTTGTTGATTAACAAGATGATCAAGGTTTTCTAATCATGGACATTGGATGTTGTTAATAACAAGGTCACAACATTTGTGAAATGATGTGATGAACATTCATCCGAAGTATAGCATTACGATCAAGTCATTATGTTTATATTGCTATAACATCATACGAAGTAGTCTTAGTCCTTAGACCATGAGATCATGTTAATTGCTAACACCGGAAGAATATCTTGATAACATCAAACGTCACACCGTAATAGGGTGACTATAAAGATGGGTTCAGTGCTATGAAGGTGTTATGTTGAGGCTCATGGATCAAGAGTGGAATTTTTCAATCCCGATGACGGATAGATATACTCTGGGCCCTCTTGGTGATATCACATTAAGATAGCTTGCAAGCAAGTGATGTGATCACTAGAATGTTATATCACGGGAACGAGAAAAGAGTGCATGTCGGTAACGAGATGAAACTAGGTATTTGGATACCGATGATCGAATCTCAGACATGTATTATATCATGAGACAAAGGGATTAAATTGCTGACGTTAAAGGTTCTCACGATCACAGAAGTCATCGTTGAATATGCAGGAGTCAGTATGGATCTCCAGGTCCTGCTTCTGATTATTGATCTGAGAGGAGTCTCAATCATGTCTGCATTATTCGCGAACTGTAGGGTGACACACTTAAGGGTTGCCGGACACCATTTAGGAGCACATATGTTCTAGACAAAAGGTTTGCAAAGCGCAGGAAATGTTTTGATAGAAACAGGAATTGTTTCGATAGAAACCGGAATTGTTTTGGGTGAAATTGCAGAAAGTGGTTCTGCATGTGATATTAAAATGTTGTAAGGGGTTTTATGTGAATGTTTGTTAATTAAAATAATTAACAAAATTCTGAATAAAATAAATAAAAGAGTTTTATTAAATTGAGAGTTGCATTTAATTTGGTGGAAATTAAATACATGTGAGTGGGATTTTGGGTGGAGGCCATGTTTATGTGAGTGGAGGTTCACCACATGAATGAAGGAGGGGAGGAGTCCCCCCCCTCATGCGCCGGCTATGGGAGGTGAGGGGTCTCCCTCCCTCCTATATAAAGCCCCCCTCTCCCCTCTCACAAACCACACCTCCTCGTGAAGGATCTCTCTCCCCCTCTAGATATCCCCCCTTGGTCTCGGATTAGCGAGATACATGTTCCCGGTGGCCTTGCGTCTGGAAGGAGTTGCTGCTTCTGCTGATTCGCTGGAGCGAGGAGGTGGAGGTTGTCCGGTGGCTTGAACGTGTGTGAGAGGACGGATGCGCTGCTGATTTGCGGCGCTCGGAATTCCACACGATCTTGAGATCGGCAAGCGTATGACTACATCAACCACGAGTTCCTACTCGTTAACAAAACTCGTTGTCTTCGAGGGTAAGTTCTTCATGGATGTATGTCCACCCGTTGTTCTGTATCTAGTAGATAGATCTTGGCATATAGTTCTCATCGTAGGAAATTTTTTGTTTTCTATGCTGCAGACCCAACAGTGGTATCAGAGCCTGATCTATGCGTAGGTGCTTTGCACGGGTAGTACACATATGTTTATATGTGGGCGATGATGATCATGTTATTGCATCTTCTATGTATTTTGGATATTGGTGGCATAGTGGGATGAAGCGGCCCGGACCAACCTTACATGTTATCGTACATGAGACCGGTTCCACGACTGACATGCAACTAGTTTTGTATAAGTGGCTAGCGGGTGTCTGTCTCTCCTACTATAGTCAATATCTGATTTACAACGAGTTGCTAATAACTTGGTTATCCTCGTTGTGGTTCATGTTCATAGGAAAGAACGGTTCTATCTCCGAAAGCCCTAAGCCACATAAAACTTGCAATTGATAAATTAGAGGAGTCTAGTTTAGATCGTTGCTGGGCTAGTGTCTTGATATGGTATTGTTGTAAGTAGATGTATGATAGATAATCTTACAACTCACTTAACGTGTAAGTTCCATAGACCTTGGCCTTACACACAAAGGAATGATATAGATCATACCACGATGCAAATGATAGAGATCAAATGCATGGACCATATCATCTCACTTCACACATTAGATGTTAGCATCTTATATTGCTAGTTTGGTGCTTTTAGTAGCATTATAAGATGATCCCTCATTTAGATATCAAGATAAAATGTGTTCTTCCTTAAGTATGCACCATTTTGTGGATCGTGTTTTGAGACATCACGTGATGATCGGGTGTTTTCGACTCTATGCTTTCATACAACGGGTGTAAGACAGTTTTACACACGCAAATACTAAGGTTCTTACTTGGCGAGCCTAGCATGTACAGACATGGCCTCGGAACACGGACCGAAAGGTTAAGCATGAGTCATATAGTTGATATGATGCCCATATAGATGCTCGCCTTTGAAGCTACATCGACTCACGTGATGATCGGACTTGGTGTAGTGGATTTGGTTCATGTAATCACCAAAAGGACACGAGGGATGTCGTTTTTTGAGTGGGAGTTCATTAGTAATTTGGATTAGTTACACTCAATCTATTATAAACTTAGTCTAAATATACTTTACAAATTCTGTTGTAGATGGCACCACCTGCTTTTAATTTCAATGTGTTCATGGAGAAAGAGAAGCTTGCTGCGAATGGTAGCAACTTCACCAATTGGGCTATGAATTTGAGGATTCTCCTCACTGCTGAACAAAAGAAATATGTGCTAGAGGCGCCGCTAGGCCCCCCACCAGCTCTTGATGCCCCTGACAAGGAAAAGAACATCTATATAACTCATCAAGAGGACCACAACTTAGTTCATTGCGGCATACTATATGGGCTAGACCCAGAACTTCGAAAACGTTTCGAAAATGGCAATGCCTTTAATAGCATGGGAGAATTGAAAATGATTTTCGATACCCATGCTGCCGTAGAGAGTTATAATGCTTCTGAAAAGTTCTTTAGCTGCATGATGGAAGAGAACAACTCCGTTAGTGAGCTCGTACTCAAAATGTCTGGGTACGCCGATAAGCTTGTGTCCTTGGGAATAACGATTCCGATTGACTTAGGCATACATCGTGTTCTCCAATCTCTGCCACCTAGCTACAAGAGCTTCGTGATGAACTATAATATTCAGGGCATGAAGAAGTCCCTTCCCGAGCTTTTGTCAATGCTTAAGACTGCAGAAGTGGAGATTAGGAAAGAACATCAAGTGTTGATGATCAATAAGACCACCAGTTTTAAGAAGGACAAGAAAGGCAAGCAGAAGGGAAAGAAGGGCGGCAAATCTGTTGCCGCGCCTGAAAAGAAACCCCGAGCTGGCCCTAAGTCTGATACCGAGTGCTACTATTGCAAGGGGACTGGCCATTGGAAGCGCAACTGCCCCAAGTATTTGGCGGATAAGAAGGCCGGCAAGGCAAACAAAGGTATATGTGATATACATGTTATTGATGTGTACTTGACTAGTACTCGCAGTAGCACCTGGGTATTTGATATGGGATCGGTTGCTAATATATGTAACTCGGTTCTGGGGATGCGGAACAAACGACAACTAGCAAGGGATGAGGTCACGATGCGGGTCGGCAATGGATCAAGAGTTGATGTGATCGCCGTCAGAACGCTGCCTCTCCATATGCCGTCGGGATTAGTTATAAACCTGAATAATTGTTATTTGGTGCCTGCACTGAGCATGAACATTATATCCGGATCGTGTTTGATGCAAAGTGGTTATTCGTTTAAGTCTGAAAACAATTGGTTGTTCGATTTATATGAATAATATCTTTTATGGTCATGCACCTGTGTTGAATGGTTTATTTCTGTTGGATCTCGATAGTAGTATTACGCATATTTATATGAATAATATCTTTTATGGTCATGCACCAGCCGACATAGAGCATGATTCGCCTAGGGTCATCCAATACACAGAGGCCGAAGTGCAAGAAGCCCGGCAAAATGATGTTGATCTGCTGGAAGAAGCGAGAGAACTGGCACTGTCTAGATCCGCCATATATCAGCAAAATCTCCGACGCTATCATAGCCGGAAAGTGTGCCCCCGAGTCTTTCGGGAAGGAGATCTGGTGCTCCGGTTGGTACAACGTACTACTGGCATGCATAAATTATCCCCCCATGGGAAGGGCCATTCATTGTGAGCAAAGCATTGCACAATGATTCTTACTATCTCATAGATGCAAAGCCACAGGAAAAGAACAAGGCGGACAGGTCCGGAGAGGAATCCAAGCGACCGTGGAATGTAGCACTACTTCGTCCCTTCTACACCTAGCTAAGAAGTGTATGTATCCGAGTCGTCTCATATGTTGGTATGTATGTCGGCAATGAGCTTATCAATGAAATAGCAGCGCCTCGAGCAGTAACTCGGGGACTGTCTTAATAATGTTTGTTCTTACTTTTTATGCGGTAGCTGGAATAAGTCGTTCTATTTAACCCAGATTAGTAATGTGTGAGCACCAAAAACCCAACCCTTCGACTTGCTACTGTCCAACAAGAATTGGCTTCATGGCAAGCAAGGGAACAAGTTTGGAATTGCGTAGCACATGAAAAACGACTAAGGAAACGAGTCTATTCGAGCTAACGCTTATTTTTCGGACTAACCCTGTATTTATTTTCAAGTTATTATGCTGAATTATTTTGAGCTAAGCCTAAAAGTTTCCAAGTATTGTTAAAATAATTTTTGAAGCTCGGATTCGTAAGTCGTAAAACCGAATCAAGGTAGACACGGACCGAGCCAGAGAATTGGACGAACAAGAAAATGAAACTCGGGGGCTGCGCCCAAGTTAATCCGGCATAGAAATGTAGTAGTAAAATATCACATATCCAGCATACAATTGCACCCGGCATACCGGGGATCTGATAAATTTTCAAGTTTTTTGGAACTAAGGAGCAGCAGGAGGAGGAAGTTCGGCGTCGTTGTCGCTGTCTTCAATATCTGAAGCATCATCTTCCTCCGCCCTCATCCGACCCATCTTCAACGTTCTCATTGTGCTCGTCCCTAGCGGATTCCAGGAAGCTCGGTCCTTCAACCCAGTCATGAATAGGAGAATATTCGACGAGGCTGTAGGCGCAAGCCTGGCGCCGAGCTACACACTCCGAATCATCGGTCCATCTGGATCCGGTGCGCCGACGTGTAAGGAGGCTGAGGTCGATCTTCTCGTACCATGTGAGAATATGGTGAAGGATGGTATCAGCTGCGGCACGACCAGCGGACTCTCTCCAAATGTCAAGCTGGGTCTCAATTTCCATTAACTTCTCGATGAGAGTCGGGATGGTCTCCGGGCTACTCTCTCCGGGCCAGAACGTATTGAAAATGTGAACTGCAACGTCGAGGATGTCCTTGCCATAATTCTTGATAGTTCCCACGCGAGATGACAGGCTGACCAATAGGTCCTCCATGTCTAAGGGAATGCTCTCACCGTCAGGAACGACGGGAGTACCCCTCTCTAGGCGGAATTTGGCAACAGCAGCGCTTGCAATAGAAGTACCCTCTGGAAAGTGGTCTGGAAACAAGGCAAAGGAAGAAGGTAAAGAAAAGACATATGAGGTAACCCGAAGAATTATGTCGGACAAGGGAAAGGAACTTACGAGAAATATGGCTATGGATCCGGGTTAACTCCTTGATGCAGGCATCGCGTCTTTTACGAAGTTGCTCAAGCTCAGCGTTTGCCGACCCAAGCTGGAGGTCGGATTCTCTGAGTAGGTCCTGGTCCTTGGAGATCTGGAGGGTAAGGCGCTCACGCTCTTCTGTGAAGTTCTGGCCAACCTTTTGGAGCTCGGTTTTGTGCTGGGCCTTTATCTTCTCCATCTCAACCTTGAGCTTGGCAATCTCGGCGTCCTTAGTCCGGAGGAGAGCAAGCTCATCATCCTTTTTCTTCAGCTCGGCTTGATGCTGCCCTGCTTGTTCGAGAAAATGCAGCATCATATCAGGCACGGGCACACTATCCTCAAGCGATGCTGAAATAGTATGTTGACCCAGCAGAGCCGAGGAGTGAATGTTTGCCGAGCCAAGGAGAAGAAGAAATGGAAAACACTACGAGGTCGAACAAAAGAGGACATACCCCGGATTTCCTCCAAGTTCTTCCGCATGATCTTGTTCTCAGCCTCCACCCCAGCTGCAGAAACCGAATGAGGAGATTGGTTTGGCGGAAGAAAGTGAAGAAAAACGGAGAGGTGCCGAGGGAGAAAATTACCCCTCTTTTCATGTTCTGCACCAAGTGCAACATGTTTTACGCATAGCATCTTGTGGGTATCCAGCAGGCGTTGGAATTCAGCGCTCCGGCGATTGGTGGTTACCTGAAAAAAGTACAGAAGTGTAAAATTAGCTTGGTACATATTCGAAGTGTACAAGATCCGGGCCAAGTGGAACTTAACCCGGCACTAGGTGTGTGCATATTCGAAGTGTACAAAATCCGGGCCAAGTGGAACTTAACCCGGCTCTAGGTGTGTGCATATTCGAAGTGTACAAGATCCGGGCCAAGTGGAACTTAACCCGGCTCTAGGTGTGTGCATATTCGAAGTGTACAAGATCCGGGCCAAGTGGAACTTAACCCGGCTCTAGGTGTGTGCATATTCGAAGTGTGCAAGATCCGGGCCAAGTGGAACTTAACCCGGCTCTACGTGTGTGCGTATTTGAAGTTTACATGCAGCTACGTTAGTTTTCTAATGAGCATCCGGCCGAGTAACAAGCTACTCCACCGGAGTCTCGGGGACTAATGGTTATTATCTACAACATGTAAAGGAGAAACGACATACCTCCATCATTCGCCCCGCGAGGTTAATTGCCTTAGCGGCGGTATTCATCTGGGCGGAAAATTCTGCGGGGCCGAACTTTTCCGGAAGATCGTCGTTGTGGACGAACTCCGCCTTGTTCCAATTCATGACGAACTCGATAAGGCTCGGAGGGTACTGCTCGCCGGTGGGCATATGGGGTGCCACCAAGCCCTTCACATGAGCTGCTTTCCTCTCAACTAGGGCAAGAGCTGGCTGGTATGCAGAACCATCTGCTGCGCATCAGTTGGCTCGGCAGGAACATCCTTCGCTGTTGGTGATTTCTTCGGAAGCATCGACGATAGGGTTCGCTGCCCGGCCTCAATGGATGCAGACTTGGTAGTATCCGGAGCCTTTTTGCCCTTAGCTTGCTGGGAAGAAGTAATTGCGGTGGATTTCCCTTTAGAAGCTGCTGGAATAGTTCCTCGCCGAGGCTGAGATGACTCGGACGAGGCAGAAGAACTTGGCACTGGAGCTGTTGTTGGTTTCCTTGGTGCCGGGACAGGTGCTGGCTCGGTCGCTGGTACTGGAGCTACTGCTGGTGCTGGTGTTGTGATAGACTCGGTGGTTGCTGGTTGCGGCGATTCCGAAGTGGTGGACGCCGTCGCCTTGGCTGAACCGACCCCTCCCGCTCCGAGGTCGCCTTCCTCTCGATGAGGCACTGCGGAACCCGGAGCAGCCGCAAAACCCTCCGGAATAGGGCTCAGCGGGCGTGACTCGTCGTCACGAGGAGGAGAAGGGCCGGACCGAAGAGGTGAAGAGATGCTTGATCCGCTCTAAGGGACCTCCACCGGAGGCCTAAAAAAGAGAATAATGTCAGAAGAGAAATTACCACGATGCAAGGAAAAGTTAGTTACGTAATGAAAAATGACTTACGCATATGAGGTTTCGGCCTCCTTGGGTTTCTGGGTCCTCCGTGCTGGGGCTTTGCCAGCCCGCTTGGAGGCAGTCTTGTCTCCGGCCTTCTTTTGCCTTTTTGTGGGCTGAGAAGGTTCGGAGGAAGAACTTGATGCGGCTCCGCGCTTCTTCCTCGACGCCACCGGAACCGGCTCGCCCGTAGCAAGTGGAGGATCCTCGTGGATATGCCCACCGGGGTTAGCTGATGCCGGAAAGGCAAAAGAAAGAGGGACAGCCTCAACAGGTTCAATCACGTCGACATCCGAGTCATACTTATCATCGGGCCAATCTCTAAGGGAAGAGAATTTACCGCTGGGTCGTTTGGTAGCGTCGGTCATAGAGAGGAACATCTCCTGGTCCGGCTCCTCCTCATCCGGGATTTCTCGGTCTGACGCCCACTTAAGGGTCGGGTATGTACCATCCTCGAGAGTTTGCTGAAGGAACAGCTGAGAAAAGCACAAAGAGCAGAGTCAAAAATACAACAAAAACCGACACATACTTGATCTGAAATAAGTTTGCCCCGCGAAGCTTACCGCGGGAGGGAGCCTGTCACGACAGTAGTGCTCAATTCCCCACGTCCATTCGGCAAAGAAATCCTTGTGGGTGGTGAAAAGAGCCTTAACCCGGCGAAAGATCTCCGTGTTGCTCAACTCGAAGGAGGAGGTTCGGTTGGGGTCGCGGCCGAAAATCATATGGCACAACTTGTGGGTGCGCTTCTGGAGGGGAGAGACTCGGTTGCGCACGAACGTGATCATAGCATCCTCGTTGCGCAATCCGAGTTTCTTTAGCTCCGCGAACCTCTTGTTAACTTGGTTGGCCAGAGCTATAGGCTTCTTGGGGACCTCCTCCCAGAAATCCGTGTCAGGTAGACCCGGAGCGTAGGGCAGCAACCGAATCAAATCTTCGGTACCCTCGTTCCGGACGTAGAAGAAGGTCCGGGCCCATCCTTTGCAGGAGTCAAGCCCGGTAACCCGGGGAAAGACCGAAAACCTCCGGGCGAGATGGAGGCAGCTCTGAATTGGGTGAGTTGCTTATCCTCCGACTCTAGGTGGATATTGGGGACGACATTGCGACGAAGGCCGAAGAACCGAATCCACAGCTCCTTCGTGGGCCATAGTCCGGTGTAGCCTTCAATCGTAGAGGCAAAGGCGGAAAGAGAGGTGATAGCGTTTGCTGGGAGATGGTGCGGCTGCAAGTGGTAGGTCCTAACCCAATCCCGGAAGAAATCGCTCACCGGCAGACCAAATCCCCGTTGGAAGTGGGACAGGAATACAACAAACTCACCCGGATTGGGTGAGGGGGCCAGTTCGGCGGAAGGGAGACGAGCGGTGACGCCGGCAGGAATGCGCCTGGTCCGGTAGAGCCAGTCAATGTCATCTTGACAGACCCATGACCTGGCCCATGCGCCGCGGTCCGCCGCGCCGGCGTCCTCCTCCATCTCCTGCTCGGCGACGACGAGTTCCTCCTCCGTCATCTCGTATTCGCTATCCTCGCTGGAACTAGCGGCGGCAGGGATCTGAGGCCTGGATTGGCGAGGACCCGTGGCTAAGCAGTTGTGCAGCGGTGGCTGCGAAGCAGAAGCACGAGGAGAGTGCGGCGGCGGCGCTGCTGCTAGAAGCACCGGCGGCGGCGTGGTCGCGAGGAAGACGAAGGAGAAAGGCAATGGGCAGAGGGGCGCAGAAGTGGAAAAACGCTAAGGGGTGCGCCCCTCCACTATTTAACCACCCCCAGAGATGGATGAGTGGGATCGTGATGCGCCGACGAGCCACACGGTGTGGCCGTGTATCACCTGCATCAGCCAATCGGAGAAAAGCCACACAGGGGGCCACAGAGTAGAAGCAATCCCATGACGCGACGCGGTAAACGAGGAGGCAGGCATGACGTGACCCATGCACAGTGATAACTGACAATTACTGCGGCGGTTACTGTGCAAGCCCTTAAAATAAGACGAGGTAATGATTAGCCTCCACGTGGGTTGGCGTATGAGAGAAGGAAACGGGGCCCGGATCAAACCATGATAACCATGGGATCCGAGCCAAAGTGGTGACCCGGCCGGCAAGTGAAAACTTGGAACGTGCGAAGGGAACGTAAATCCATATAATCCGAGATAAGGAGCTAACCCGGAATTAAACGTCCGAGGCTCGAACATAAATAAACCTGATGTGGCCTTAGCGACCAAGACAACTAACACCGCACCAGCTTCGGGGACTAATGTTGGGGGGATACCCCCAGGTAGGGTCACTCCGGGGTATAAGGGCCGAGTTAGCCGAGGTTCGGCAAGGTCAAAGCGGATGCTGGCCGGGTCACCTCAAGGCAGGCCGGATCATGGAGTAACCCGGACCAGGGAGGGGTCGCCTGACACTGTCTCATCCGACTTAAAGAGTAAGTCGGAAGTGCTTCTCTAACTTATATGCAGGAACATGTGTGGCTGGATCTACTATGATACGGGTCCTCGCTTAGCTTCTGGGAGAAGGAAGGAATCTCTCTGGTCAAAAAGAAGGTCTGGTACGCACTGCATGAGCGGAGAAAGCAAGGGCAGGACCACCAGGTCGTGGCTGACAAGGGTGACGACGCCCATGTCGGCTGACGCAGGCGCCGTAGAGTCTTACGTCGCTAAAGCATGTGTGACACGGGGGAAAAGCACCCCGGTCGGGTTACCACTTTGGGAGGGGGCATATTCTTAGGAATATGCCTCCACGTATGCCCTAGGCAGGGACCGAACTTCCTCTATATAAGGGGGGCTAGGTCTCTGGTAGAGGGGGTTGGATGAGCTCTAGTTGGATTGGTGATTCCATAGGGCTAGTCGATCTAGGGTTCTAGGAAAAATAGTAGGCAAGAGTAAGAGAGCTCCTTCTTCCTCCTCTTGCCAATACAGCTCAAGGAGCACTTGTAATCTCAAGATATAGCAATACAAACTTCTGTGTGGAGAATCACTCCGCTATCCCTCCCTGGATTCCCCTAGCGTGTATTAGTCCCCACCTTTAGCCTATCCATGGTATTTGTCGTGACACCACCATGACAAAACTTGATAATGATATATCTACATATATGTGGCACTGCCGTCTAGGTCATATTGGCGTTAAACGCATGAAGAAACTCCATTCTGATGGACTTTTGGAATCACTTGATTTTGAATCATTTGATACATGTGAGCCATGCCTTATGGGCAAGATGACTAGAATGCCGTTTTCCGGTTCAATGGAACGGGCGACAGATTTATTGGAAATCATACATACTGATGTGTGTGGACAAATGAGTGTGTCGGCGCGAGGTGGATATCGTTATTTTGTTACTTTCACGGATGATTTGAGTAGATAATCTATTTGATGAAACATAAGTCTGAAACCTTTGAAAAGTTCAAAGAATTTCAGAATAAAGTGGAAAATAATCATAACAGAAAGATCAATTTTTTGCGGTCCGACCATGGAGGACAGTATCTTAGTTACGAGTTTAGCACACATATGAAAGACTGTGGAATAGTTTCACAACTTACGCCTGCCGTAACACCACAATGTAATGGTGTGTCAGAACGTCGTAATCGTACTTTATTGGATATGGTTCGATCTATGATGTCTCTAACTGACTTGCCACTATCATTTTGGGTTATGCACTGGAAACCGCTGCATTCACTTTAAATAGGGCACTATCTAAATCCGTTGAAAAGACACCGTATGAATTATGGTTTGGAAACAAACCTAAGCTGTCATTTCTTAAAGTTTGGGGATGCGATGTTTATGTGAAGAAACTTCAACCGGATAAACTCGAACCCAAAGCGTAAAAATGCGTCTTCATAGGATACCCTAAGGAAACGATTGGGTATACCTTCTATCACAGATCCGAGGGCAAGGTCTTTGTTGCCAAGAATGGATCCTTTCTTAAGAAGGAGTTTCTCGCGAAAGGTGTGAGTAGTCAGAAGGTAGAACTCGAAGAGGTTATTGAACCTTCTCTTCATGAATTGGCGAGTAGCACAACACCGAAAACTGTTTCGGAGTTGACTTTACCTAATGAAGAGACAGCTAATGATATTGATCATGAAACTCCGAAAGAGGACACTACCAAACCTCGCAGGTCAAGTAGGACACGTGCAGCTCCTGAACTGTACGGTAATCCTGTTGTGAATTTCATGGTTGATGAAATGGATGACCCTGTGACGTACGAAGAAACGATGATGAGCCCTGATTCCAATAAATGGCTAGAAGCCATGAAATCCGAGATGGAATCCATGTACGAGGTTTGGACCTTGGTGGACTTACCTCACGATCGAAAGGCCGTTGAGAATAAATGGATTTTCAAAAGAAAAACTGATGCTGATGGTAATGTAACCATCTATAAGGCTCAACTTGTCGCAAAGGGGTTTCGACAGATTCAAGGAGTTGACTACGATGAGAAATTCTCTCCCGTAGCGATGCTTAAGTCGGTTAGGATTATGTTAGTAATTGCTGCATATTTTGATTATGAAATATGGCAGATGGATGTCAAAACTGTGTTCCTCAATGGTAATATTGAATAAGAGTTGTATATGATACAACCTAAGGGTTTTGTCGATCTTAAGGATGCTGATAAGGTGTGCAAACTTCAGCGATCCATCTATGGACTGAAGCAAGCATCCCGGAGTTGGAATCTCTGCTTTGATGAGGTGATCAAAGAGTTTGGATTTGTCCAAACTTATGGAGAGGCTTGTATTTACAAGAAAGTGAGTGGGAGCAATGTGGCATTTCTGATATTATATGTGGATGACATATTATTGATTGGAAATGATATAGATCTTTTAAACAGTGTTAAAAGTTATCTAAATAGCAAATTTTCGATGAAGGACCTTGGTGAAGCTTCATATATATTGGGCATTAAAATCTATAGAGATAGATCAAGACACCTAATTGGGCTATCGTAGAGTACATACCTTGATAAGATATTAAAGAAGTTTAATATGAACGGAAGTAAGAAGGGGTTCTTACCTATGTTGCAAGGCAAGACACTGAGTAAGACTCAAAGTCCGGCTACGGCGGAAGAAAGAGAGATAATGGATAAGATCCCCTATGCCTCAGCCATAAGCTCTATAATGTATGACATGCTATGTACAAGACCGGATGTGGCACATGCTATTAGTTTGACTAGTAGGTACCAATCTGATCTAGGTTCAGAACACTGGATAGCGGTCAAGAATATCCTTAAGTACTTAAGTAGAACTAAGGATATGTTTCTTGTATATGGAGGTGAAGAAGAGCTAGTCGCTAAGTGTTATGTCGATGCTAGCTTTGACACTCATCTGGATGACTCTAAGTCTCAATCTGGATACGTATTTCTCTTGAACGGAGCAACGGTTAGTTGGAGGAGCTCCAAAAAACCTGCGGTGGCTGGATCAACGACGGAGGCGGAATATGTTGCTGCTTCAGAAGCAGCGCAGGAAGCGGTTTGGATGAAGGAGTTCATAATGGAACTAGTCGTGGTTCCTAGTGCATTGGACCCAATGGTGATCTATTGTGACAACAATGGAGCCATAGCCAACACCAAGGAACCAAGGTCTCACAAGAATTCCAAGCATATTAAGCGCCGGTTTCACTCCATCCACGAGCATGTCAAGGATGGAGATATAAAGATTTGTAAAGTGCACACGGACCTGAATGTAGCAGATCCATTGACTAAAGTACTCCCTAGGGAAAAACATGATCAACACCAGAACTCCATGGGTGTTAGATTTATCACTATGTAAAATAGATTATTGTCAAGTAGGAGACTGAAGGAAATATGCCCTGAGAGGCAATAATAAAGTTGTTATTATGTATTCCTTGTATATGATAGATGTTTATTTTGCATGCTATAATTGTATTGATAGGAAACGTCAATACATGCGTGTTTAATAAACAAAAAGGGTTCCTAGTTATGCCTCTCTTATAGACTAGCTTGTTGATTAACAAGATGATCAAAGTTTCCTAATCATGGACATTGGATGTTGTTAATAACAAGGTCACAACATTTGTAAAATGATGTGACGAACATTCATACGAAGTACAGCATTACGATCAAGTCATTATGTTTATATTGCTATAACATCATACGAAGTAGTCTTAGTCCTTAGACCATGAGATCATGTTAATTGCTAACACCGGAAGAGTATCTTGATAACATCAAATGTCACACCGTAACAGGGTGACTATAAAGGTGGATTCAGTGCTATGACGGTGTTATGTTGAGGCTCATGGATCAAGAGTGGAATTTGTCAATCTCGATGATGGATAGATATACTCTGGGCCCTCTTGGTGATATCACATTAAGATAGCTTGCAAGCAAGTGATGTGATTACTAGAATGTTATATCATGGGAACAAGAAAAGAGTGCATGTCGGTAACGAGATCAAACTAGGTATTTCGATACCGATGATCGAATCTCAGACATGTATTATATCATGAGACAAAGGGATTAAATTGCTGATGTTAAAGGTTCTCACAATCACAGAAGTCATCGTTGAATATGCAGGAGTCAGTATGGATCTCTAGGTCCCGCTTCTGATTATTGATCTGAGAGGAGTCTCAATCATGTCTGCATTATTCGCGAACCGTAGGGTGACACACTTAAGGGTTGCCAGACACCATTTAGGAGTACATATGTTCCAGACAAAAGGTTTGCAAAGCGCAGAAAATGTTTCGATAGAAATAGGAATTGTTTCGATAGAAACCGGAATTGTTTCGGGTGAAATTGCAGAAAGTGGTTATGCATGTGATATTGAAATGTTGCAAGGGGTTTTATGTGAATGTTTGTTAATTAAAGTAATTACCAAAATTCTGAATAAATTAAATAAAAGAGTTTTACTAAATTGAGAGTTGCATTTAATTTGGTGGAAATTAAATACATGTGAGTGGGATTTTGGGTAGAGGCCATATTTATGTGAGTGGAGGTTCACCACATGAATGAAGGAGGGGAGGCGTCCCCCCTCCTCATGTGTCGGCTATGGGAGGGGAGGGGTCTCCCTCCCTCCTATATAAAGACCCCCACTCCCCTCTCACAAACCACACCTCCTCGTGAAGGATCTCTCTCCCCCTCTAGATATTCCCCCATGATCTCGGATTAGCTAGATACATGTTCCCGGTGGCCTTGCATCTGGAAGGAGTTGCTGCTTCCGCTGATTCGCTGGAGCGAGGAGGTGGAGGTTGTCCGGTGGCTTGAACGTGTGTGCGAGGACGGATGCGCTGCTGATTTGTGGCGCTCGGACTTCCACACGATCTTGAGATCGGCAAGCGTACGACTACATCAACCACGAGTTCCTACTCGTTAACAAAACTCTTTGTCTTCGAGGGTAAGTTCTTCATGGATGTATGTCCACCCGTTGCTCTGTATCTAGTAGATAGATCTTGGCGTATAGTTTTTATTGTAGGAATTTTTTTGTTTTCTATGTTGCGGATCCAACAATGGCATAATTGTCCTTAGAAACAACTGAAGGGAATATGCCCAAGAGGCAATAATAAAAATTTTATTATCTTATTCCAAGTATATGATAGATGTTTATTTTTCATGCTATCACACAATTTGTCCACCCCCTCTATTCCAACCTATCCATCGTCATACTCTATTTTGAAGGATCTACCAATAAGCGAAAAACTTGCATTTTTGGAAGATGGCTTGCACCGGCTTGAACATTTTATGTTATTACATAGTAAGTGATAAAACTTGTGATGGAAACAAATTCCATGAGCAGTAGGAAGAAATTTCAAAGTGGATGAAGCATGCAATCTTTCTGTTCTTGTGTGATAGCAATTTTTATCTTTTGACCACATTTTAAAGCGACCTGACATTTCATTTTGACCCTCGGAACATATCATATTTTTAGTCATTACTAGCAAAAGGGACCATGCGTTGCAACGGGGGAGTAAAATTATTCCGTATTACTTAAAGAACAGAACACAGAAGACACGAGAATCGGCTCTCATCTATTAGTGAGATAGACATTCATGGTCAATTCTAGCGTATCAATATGGAGATATTCCCTCAAAAAATATGGAGATATTTAGAGTGGATAGTTAGTATATGACAGGAAATCCTATATCCTATATAACTAAGAAGATCATCCCACTAAGTTTATTTCTTTTGACATGCAAACTTCCACCTCACCAATCATCTCTAAGCAATAGTAGCCTGCCACCTAAGCACCTCATCAGCTTTGCCAACTCATTAGAAAAATATTCGTTCTATGCATTCAATTTTGTTCTGCTCCTTCCATACAAAAATTACTACTACAAGAAATGTACGTGAAATTAATTATGAATTATTTTATTAGACGATGGAGCTCGCAAAAAATCTATTGAACCACACTATGATTTAACTCTAAACACAGAACAAATCTAATATGCAAACATGAAAATAAACCAGGAAAAACATAGTGTTTTTTCAACAAGTTAGACATATAACATATGATATGCAAACAAACATGCATGTCCTCCCAGATATATTCAAGAAGACCTTCTGTATTTACAAATACAGGACTGGGAAGGCCGGTGGGGTGTATTGTATATAGTGTCTTTATGTGGCCTCGCTGATTTGATAATTTTTCAGGTAACTGGCCTCTATCTGTAATTTCTCCACCAGGGTACCATCACCAAGAGATCAATGCTCCAGCCTGCTTAGTTGATGGACAATCCGCATAGTTGATGGACAATCTGCAAGGTTACAAACTAATGATTTCAGATCACCCTCCGCGATATGCATAGGTTACACCGTTCACAAACCCTCTAAAATCACCCAACGGCTTTAAAGAGAGATTATTTAATTGAAGAACACGGCGATGCTTTATTGTGCCGATGTCCACCAGAACCAAGGCAACATGAGCGATACCAGCCGCCGCCTGTTTAGCACCGACTCAGCGTGGCACGACCTAGGCTTCTGAGGTGTCAGAGGTTTCTCCTGGATCTGAGGGGTGAGGGCGTAACTCGAACGGCCCGGTGGCTCGTGCGACGATACGGGCATGGAAAGGCACTGCCTCCAGCGCGGGGCTAGGTTAGCGATTGGGTCTTCTTGGGCACCTGGCCATCGGCGAGGTGAGTGATTAGGAACTGGATTGTGGGACTGCCCATCGCTATAACCGGTGCGCAGGTGCGTTCGTTCCACTGTCGACGTGGAAAAATATAGAAGACAACCGAACCGTGCAGTACTATCGCTTAAACCGTGGCAAAGGATATAATATCCTAGACTGGTAGGGGCAAAACCGTCCAAAAAATGTAGGAATGGTGAGAAACGCTCATTTCTTTATTATTAGGTATAGATTAACTATAAGTTGCGAGACGAAATCAACAACTTATCTGTCCGATCCCATGTCTCTACCCTTTGCCACCTTCAAAACTTTAGTTGCCACTTTCCTAAAAAGATTTAAGCCCCACCTCATTGCCTCATTATTTTTCCTACTTTGTATGCAGAATGGACCATGAGTTCAACCAGTACCCTACCATATGCATTATAACAAAAGGATCAAACACCTGTTTGCTATCATAACAAGCTTCATTTCTGAACTCCTGTCTGGTCCAAAAAATAGAAGAAATTCCAACAATAACAAGTTCCCATATCAAATTGAAAGGACTAATGCACATATCTTATTTGCCAATTACTTATGTGTCTACTCATATATGCCTCCTTGTCCTTTTCGTAGATGATTTTGATTATGTAAGTCCACAACTTCTTTTGAATCAGCATTATTACCCTATATCATATGGACTGTTCATTTTCTTTATATGAACCATCGATTTTCTAATGCTTTAATACTATAATAAATAGTATTTAAAGCTTTGTGTAAAATACAATATTTTCCATTTACATATAGGTCTTTGTCATATCCCAAAATTTTCCTAATTTTGAAGTGTGAAATAAAATAAAATAAGTTTGGTTGATTGTTTGACTTTGTTGAAAATTCTCAAAGAAAATAAACTTTTGATTTTATTTCCTCCAGCCTTGGAATCAAAGCTTTACATGAGAATGGATAAATATGACTATCCAACATGTTTAATCTGAATTTGAGTGGCACTTGAAATAAATATCTAACTATGCTTGAATTATTAAAGAGAGGGAATGAAAGGACTTCCCCAAATTATGGTGGAGTGATATTCTAATTTGACCTATTTGACTCTTTAAGTCTCTACTTCAATTTGTGAAATTATTCAAGATGATTTTCATCACTTGCTTGAAAAGAGAGAAGATAACATGACATCTTCATTTTCATTGGATGCTAAAATTATGTTCCTTTATGTTATGATTCAACTTGTTGTTTTGGGAATTTTTGGCATTGCGTGTTTCAATTGAGTGGTTAAAATAAACCCTAAGAAACTATTCAGAAATATTGTATAGTAGCCATATAAGGCCAATTGCATAAAACCCTATACCCTTTTGATAATGCCTAAGCAGCCCTATCTGGCAAAAAGGCATAATATAATTTTTGATTGAGTGATTGACATATGGCATGCATCTATGCATTCATAAGGCATCATGAGCATTATGCAAAAATTCTTTACCAAAACCCTTTTTACCAAATTCATATTTGGAAATCCTTTATGCACCTATTTGTTATTCTAAATAAAAACTATTCTTTGATAACCTTGAATTGATAGGAATATACTCCAAATGTTCCTTTGAATTTTATAAAAGAATTGAAACTTGTTTGAACTCATTTGGATTATCTATGCAAAAGTTATAAAGGAAACAAGAAAACTGAAATTGAAAAAGAAAAGCTAAAAAAAGTTAAACTAACCTACTCGGCCGGCCCAGCCAAGCCCACCTACTATCTACCACCATGCTAGCAGCACGCAAAGGCCTAGCGACCAACACCTAGCTACCGCACAGCGCGCTGCAGCATCGCAAGGAAGTGGACTGACCCAAACCTTCACAGCGCCGAAGCCCACGCTAGCGTTCCCCTTTCCCTCTCGCTGCTAGGTGGGACACTGCTGTCAGCACCAACCTCACGATGGAGATGAATGCACGGACAGGTTTGCTCGATCCCGTCCACGATGCTGCAAAATCCAGTCGATTTTTGATCGATTGGTTTCCCTCTCCCGCACTCCAATGCTCCATATAATCCTCTCATTTTGCTCTACGCAAAACTTTTGCAAAAACTCAAACCCTAGTCACCCCCCATCGACCCCGATCGCACCGCCACCATCGCTTCAGATAGAGCTCGAGCTCAGGGAGTCCATCGCTCACTTTCCCCAATCTTCCCCTCATCCTTTTACCCTTGTTCTTTCGCAGTGTCTCACCTACTTGTACCCTTCTACAGTGCTCTAGAACGGTCGTACGTGACCACCAGAGTTCAGCCGGAGAACGAGGACAACAGCCGCACGTAGACGCCATCAGAGGGCCTTCGAGACATCGCCAAGGACACCAGAGAGGTCGCCTTCATGTTCCACGTAGAGTGAGGTTGCCTTCATCTTCCACATAGAGTCCACCACTCCCACGTCGCAAACATCACCGTAGCACCAACCATGGCCATCGTGTGCGCTAACGCCGCCGCCAACTCTGGTGAGGCCAGATGCTTTGGTCCCCATCTATCGGATCCCAAACCAACGCCCCAGATTAGATTCACCTACCGAAACGGTATCAGCCACTAACGGACTGCCGTATGGCTAGCTCTGTCAGTAGCACCGTCAATGCCATGTCGTGCTCCGTCATCGCCTGGTCAGCGCCACCCCATCCCTTCCGCTGACTCAACAAGCCTAGTCAGCGTGTATTTAAGAAATTTATTAAAGAAAATAGGCAGAAATTGTGCTAATATTAGAAAATTAATACAAAAAGATTTAAAACCCAAAATTAGCATATAATATGTCATTGGATTCATAATTTCTTGTACTTTAATAATTTGTAATTGGATCTGAATTTTACTGTAAATATGTATTGAAATTATTTAATTGGTTTAATACACTTTTTAGAGTAATTAATTTATAGTAAACGATCTACATGTCCAAAAATTATAAATAATATATCAATGGATTCAAACAAATATGAAGAATATAAATATGCTTTTATATCCAACGTTCACAGTATAGATCTATTGTAGTAATTTAATTAGTTTAATGGACATTCTGGAGTAAATAAATTATTTATATATCATAAAAATACAAATAATAATTCTACGGAATCCTTAATTAATGTAGGACATTAATATGGCAGTAGAACTAATTTTTGTCGAAACAATTAGTTTAAATGAATTATAAACCTTTAATTGGTATTTAAATTATGAGAAATTATCCAGAACTCCAAAAATTGCGAAATCAATTTCCATTGTATTGTTTTGAAAATACCTATCCAGATAAATTGCAAAGATAAATATTTAGTATTGTTTCAATAGAAAGTTTTGCATAAAGCAATAAACCCAAATGCAATGGTAATTAAATCACAGAAAACGATTTAGAACTGCTTTTTAGGTGATTCCAATTGCTACTAGTTGTAAATTGAATTATCTATCCAGTAGCATTTATTTCACAAATTTAATCCAATAGATATTGTTGGGGGATACCCCCGGGTAGGGTCACGCCGGGGTATAAAGGCCGAGTTAGCCGAGGTACGGCAAGGTCAAAGCAGGTGTTGGCCAAGTCACCTCAAGGCAGGCCGAATTACGGGGTAACCCAGACCAGGGGATGTCCACCTAACTGGGTCTCAGCTGACTTATATCGTAAGTCGGTGAGATATATTTAACTTGTATGCAGGAACAGGTATGACCGGATCTACTAGGTACGATCCGGGTTATATCAAGCTTACAAGAGAAGGAAGGTATCTCGCTGGTCAAAGGATGACCACTGTACGCAGAGCGTGAGCGAAGCGGACAGAGGCCAGGACCACCGAGGCGTGGCCGAGAAAGGTGACGAAGCCTGTGTCGGGTGACGCGGGCGCCATAGAGGCTCACGTAGCCTCTACATGGATGACTGATCTACGCACTTCTATTCTTGTAGACAGTTGTTGGGCCTCCAAGTGTAGAGGTTTGTAGAACAGCAGCAAGTTTTCCCTTAAATGGATCACCCAAGGTTTATCGAACTCAGGGAGAAAGTGGTCAAAGGTATCCCCTCTCAAGCAACCCTGCAATCAAGATACAAGAAGTCTCTTGTGTCCCCAACACATCCAATACACTTGTCAGGTGTATAGGTGCACTAGTTCGGCGAAGAGATAGTGAAATACAAGTGGTATGGATAATTATAAGTGGTAACGGTGCTATAAAATAACTATATAGCATGGAAAAGATTAAAGGCAAACTAAAATAAAGATGGAAGCAAGCAAACATGTAATAAATCTAATTGCAAACGGTGTTTCAATGTTTAGAAACAAGGCCTAGGGATCATACTTTCACTAGTGAACACTCTCATATAAATATATTATCTTCATGATACTACTCTTAACTACTCTCCGGTTGAACACTCTAATCGATGGTACGGCTATAACAGCACACCTCAAAGTAAGTCTTTCCCATCTAGAAAACCCCACACTGTCACCTTGAGTACTAGATGAGTCCAACAAACACCACAATTTCATAAAGACATCCAACTCCAAATATAACTCATAACAATATTTGTAATCTCTAGCCTAAGTGCCACCATGGTGTGCACACTGTCACTTTCACACACATGGGGAGAGCAGAGATCTAATAAAGCACTTGAGTAGCAAGGTAGATCTACTTGATTACAAAGCTCGTGATCATAACATGATCATGCATAGAGAGAGAGATGAACACATAGCTACCGGTAGAACCCTTAGCCTCGAGAGAGAACTACTCCCTCCTCATCATGGGAATCAGCAATGGTGATGGAGATGGCGGTGGAGATCGATGGAGATGGCTCCAGCGGCACTTCCCCGTCCCGGCAGGGTGCAGGAACAGAGACTTTTTGTCCCTCGAATCTCCCATTCGGTGGCAGCGGCGCTGCGGAACTTTTCGTGGATTTCTGATTGACTATTTAGGGTTTTGGCTTCGGGAGGCTTCTTATAGGCCAGAGGGCAAGGTCGGTGGGCGGACAGGGGGCCCACACCATGCCCTGGCGCGACCTAGGTGGACCCGCGCCTAGGGGTGGTGTGGCCACCCTATGTCCCCTCTCCGACTCTCCTTCTGGCTCCGTGAGTCTTCCGGGAAAATAGTAACTTTGGCTTTTGTCCCGTCCAATTCCGAGAATATTCATTTTCTGACTTCCTAGAACGAAAAACAGCAGAAAACAGGCAACTGGCACTGTGGCATCTTGTTAATGGGTTAGTCCAAGAAATCATATGAAAAGTACTCCAAAGTTGGAACAAAACACAATAAAGTAGATAAAACCAAGCATGGAACATCAAAAATTATAGATACATTTGCAATGTATTAATGACGCTGGGTTAAAGTGACCCGGTCGGCTTACTATTTTGGGAGAAGGCATATTCCTTGGAATATGCCTCCACATATGCCCTAATTGGAGACCTAGCCACCCTATATAAGGAGGGCTAGGGCCTCTGTAGAAGGGGTTGGTCTGAGACAGATTGAGCTCTAGAGAGTTGTGTGTGTTCCCGAGGGCTAGCTAGTGGTGAGAGTAAGAGAGTTCCTTCTTCCTCCTCTCCCCAATACAGCTCAAGGAGCACTTGTAATCTGTGGAAGTGAATTAAATACAAAGCTACCGTGTGTGGAATCACCACACTATCCCTCCCTGGATTCCCCTAGTGCATTTAGTCCCCACCTTTAGCCTATCCATGGCATCTGCCGTGACACCACCACGACAGTTGGCGCCCACAGTGGGGCTAGTGGCGCTAGCAGGGGTGAAGATCCGGATGAGAAACCTCATCGGCACCGGCGAACGCATCGTCTTCGGGCTCGTTCAATGCTTTGGAGCGCTGGACTTTGTCAGCGACAATGCTGGCTGCTTCGGCAAACGTCCTCTTCCGTGCAACGGCCTCTTCGTCAAGCTCGGCACGCACAAGATCTACGTTGTTGTTGATGTGTCGTGCGTTCACCCGCGGCATGTTGTCGAAGGAGGCGAGCCACCCCTTAGCATGGTTCACGGGGCGCGTATCACTCGCTCCCCGGACCGTGCCGAGGTAATGATGACTGCGCCTGGCGCTGGTGCAAGCAAGGATCCGGTGCTAGATCTGGAGGTAACGCCTAAGGCACCGAGGAAAAGTAGAGGTCCTCCACTAGAGAGACCAGAGAATGTGCTGCAGCAAGCAATGGATAGTTTGGCAAACCCAGTAGCAGCAGTGGTAGATCCGGCTCAGACACAGGCCGAGCTAGAGGAAACTAGGCAAAAAATACTAGAGGGTGCAAAAAAGGTAGCCGCGGCTCAGCAATCGTTGAACATGACACTGCGTGAGTACGCAAAGGCAAATAAAGTAGATGCTGTAAAAGTGAAGGGGAGAAACCTCATGAGTGAAATGAACAAAGAGGGTGATACTAGAATTAAAGAATCAGAGAACTGTTTATCCGTGGGGCTGCCGAAGTATAGTACCCCGGCAAAATACCTCAGAGTAGCAGATGTAGCTGTGTCCGAGTTAGAGGGTCTGACGGGTGAAGCCCGTCAGAGACAGCAAGATAGGGTCAATGAGTTGGTTCGGATCGCGAACAGGCAAAATCAGGAATTACTCAGGGCTAACCCGGAGAGGGCTGGGGCCTCCAAGATCATTCATTCAGCGGTGGGTAACCCGGAGAAATCCGCTGGAGCTGCATCGTCTCCTCATGGTGGTCCTAGGAGAGAAGAGGTAGTAACCTCGGCCAGGAGGAATAAACAGATAGTCCCGTATGACCTGGCAAGGGTAGGGAAAGGAAAAGAAGTGCAGAGAGATGAGGATCGACGAAGTATGAGCCGAGGTGAAGCTGGCCGAGGTAACCGCGACCAAGGCAATGCCGGTCAAGGGAATGCTATAAACGGCAATGCTGGACAGCACAACTCGGCAGGAGCAGGACAACCGCAGCAGGGGAATATACCAAGGCAAGAGCAAAGTGCCGGCCGAGGTATGCAACAGAGAGGTGCTCCACGGGAGCAAGACAGATATAACGATGGTGATTCGGAAATGGTGAATGCAGGATACCCAAGGCCGGACTATCATGTGATAGGGTCAAGATTGGGGAGCAGGGATTTGATGCCTGACGACGCCAGGTTAAAACTAGATCGGCTGTATAGGTCGGAGCAAATTGAATGTCAAGGTCCTCCGGGTCCTACGTGTTTTGGGCCCTGGATCATGAAGGAACCTCCGGTACCTAACTTCCAATTACCTAGAGGCACAAAGACATACGACGGCAGCACAAAGCCAGAGGATTGGTTGATTAACTACGCTATAGCTGTAAAAATTGCTACAGCCAACTTGAGATGGGCTGTGAGATATGTACCCCAGATATTGGAGGGACCAGCGAGGGTATGGCTAAACAATTTGCCGTCCGGAAGTATTAACTGTTGGATCAATTTTGAGGAAATGTTTGTCAGCAATTTCTCAAGTACGTATCAGAGGACGAATAGGCCACAGACCCTAGCGATGTGCAAGCAGAAACCGAATGAGACAGACCGGGAGTTCCTGACCCGGTGGTGTACCGTGCGAAACTCCTGTGAGGGTGTAATTGAGTCACAGGCCATAGCATGGTTTGCGCAAGGGTGAAGATATGCAAGCATGTTGTGGCAAAGATTGCAAAGGGATATGCCAACTACGTTGGCAGAGACAATCCGGATCGTTGATTCGTATGCCTTGGGTGACCCGACTCAACCCAGGTTAATGCCAAGTGAGTCAAACGAGGAATACTACTAGAGAGATGGAGCTGGGTCATCCCGGAGGAATGATTACCGAGGTAAAAGGAGAGATGACAGACCGGATTACCGGTACAGTTTGCAACAAGTTACTGATGTGAGTCAAGATCAATCTGGTGTAGGAACCAACCAACGTCAGAAAACTAGAGGACAACAATGGACACCGAGAAATGATGGCAAGAAAACTTGGACGCCGGAGCAAAAGAAACAGTGGCAGGAAAAGAAGGACCATCCGAGGTATACTTATGAGTCAATGTTGGATCAACCGTGTAAATTTCACACGCCAAACCCGAGTAACCCAGCAGGTCATACGACTCGGCAATGTGAGTGGATGTGCAAGATAGAACAAGGTGGTTCGGGGAATGCTCAGGCACCTCGGAATGATCAGCCTCGGCAGGAGTTACCCCGGCAGCAATTGCTCTCCGGAGCGAACACGCAACAGTTAATGTTGCCTCCCCCTCCACCGAGGTATGACAACCATGAAAGAAGGGATGCAGTGCATCAAGTGGAAGACCAGCATCAATCGGATCAGAGGTACCCCGGAAACGAGGGAAGGAATAAGGATAGAGAACATCATCAGAGTTACTATGTGTTTACCACAGAGGAAACAGATAGAAAGAGCTTGTAGCGCCGACACATGGAGGTGAATGCGGTAATGCCCGCAGTGACGAGATATATGCCATGGTCGGATCAGGAAATCACCTGGAGTATCAAGGATCACCCCAAGCTTATGCCAAGCCCCGGTTCGTATGCGTTAGTACTGGACCCAACATTCATAGGGCCAAATATCAATGTGAGATTCTCCAAGGTGCTGATAGATAATGGCAGTAGCAACAATATCATGTATGCGGATACGATGCGCAAGTTAGGTATCTCAAAGAACATTCTCCAGGCTACCAGAACGACTTTCCATGGCATTGTGCCAGGCATTTCTTGTGATCCCATAGGCAAGGTCTGGGTTGACGTATTATTCGGCACGCAAGATAACTGCCGAACTGAGAATTTGGAGTTTGAAGTGGTGAACTTAGAAAGTGCGTATCACGCGTTACTCGCTAGACTAGCACTGAACAAGTTCATGGCAAGTTGCCACATCAGTTATCTAAAGATGAAGTTGCCTGGGCCAAATGGAGTAATTACCATAGTTGGAGATTTCCGACGTTCCATTGAGTGTGCGTCAGCCGGGTCTAACCTAGCCGAGTCACTCGTGATTGCGCAAGAGAAAAAGAAAGATACAGGAAGGGGCGGCATTGGCTCAGTCCGCACATTAGTATATGCCGACACTGAGTAACCCGCATGGTAGTGTTTTGTTCCAGGCGACAAAAGATACCAAGACAGTGCCTGTCGATGATATGTTCCCAGAGCGCACCATAACAATTGGTGTCGGGTTAAATGATAAATAGGAAAGCGAGCTCGTCAACTTCCTCCGTGAGAATCGGGATATTTTTGCTTGGTCCACACAGGACTTGCAAGGTGTTCCGAGGGAGTTGGACGAGCACTCTTTGAATGTGAGACCCGGAGCAAGGCCGGTGAAGCAACCTCTCCGCCGCTTCGCTGAAGATAGGAGAAAAGTCATTGGATATGAGATAGCTCAATTACTAGCAGCTGGATTTATCATGGAAGTTCTTTATCCGTATTGGCTATCTAATCCGGTGCTGGTGGAGAAGAAGAAGGATGATCCGAATGTGGCAGTGGTTTGGCGTATGTGTATCGATTACATGAACCTGAATAAGGCGGGTCCAAAAGATCCATTTCCACTGCCAAGGATAGATCAAGTCATAGATTCAACTGCTGGGTGTGAACTGTTGTCATTCATTGATGCATATTCTGGTTTCCACCAGATACCCCTGAATCTGGATGATCAAATAAAGATTGCATTTATCACCCCGTATGGGGCTTATTGCTATCGCACCATGCCATTTGGCTTACGTAATGCAGGGGCAACGTACCAAAGATGTATGCAGAAATGTTTGTACGACCAAATTGGTAAAAATGTGTAGGTGTATGTGGATGATGTTGTTATCAAGACCAAGGAAAGCAAAACGCTCCTTGACGATATCAGGCAGACATTCGCGAACCTAAGGAGGTTCCGGATGAAGCTTAACCCGGAAAAATGTACCTTCGGTGTCCTGGCTGGAAAATTACTCGGATTCCTCGTCTCTAGCCGAGGTATTGAAGTTAATCCAACTAAAATCCAGGCCATAGAGCGAATGGAACTGCCGAAGTGCCTTAACGATGTCCAGAAGTTCACTGGTTGGCTGGCATTGTTAAGTCGGTTTGTATGTCGGTTGGGAGAAAAGGCACTGCCTCTCTATCAACTCATGAAAAATTCGAACAAGTTCATTTGGACGCCGCATGCCAATGAAGCCTTTATCCAATTAAAGAAAATGTTAGCCACTACACCAGTGTTAGCCTCTCCACTATCAAAGGAGCCAATGTTGCTCTATATAGCCGCAACCAACCGAGTTGTAAGTGCAGTAATTGTGGTAGAGAGCGACGAAGAGGGTAAGTTAGTGCAGATGCCAGTATATTACCTAAGCAAGGTATGATCCGCATCAAAGCAAAATTATCCGCATTATCAGAAAGTGGCATATGGTGTGTACATGTCGGCTAAGAAGCTAAAACACTATTTTGAGGAGCATCCCATCAAAGTAATATGTGAAGCTCCCATATCCGAGATAATGAGTAACAAGGATGCAAGTGGCAGAATTGCAAAATGGGCAATTGAACTAGCCCCCTATGCGCCACAGTATGACAGAAGAGAAGCAATCAAGTCTCAGGCTGTGGCCGACTTTTTGTGGACTAGGCCGAGGTACGGTACGAACCACCATTACCAGATCCGAACTATTGGAGAATGCACTTTGACGGGTCAAAAACAAAAACCGGGTTAGGCGCCAGAGTTGTGCTTACCTCGCCAAAGAATGACCAGTTGAAGTATGTTCTACAGATCCATTTCACAGCATCAAACAATGTCGCCGAATATGAGGCACTTGTGCATGGGCTCAAAGTGGCAAAAGAAGTCGGGATACGTCGGATCCAATGCTTTGGCGACTTAGATTTGGTAATACAGCAAGTTTCAGGGCTATGTGATGCTCTTGATCCAAACATGGCATTATACAGATTCCATGTGCAGAAGATATCTGGTTACTTTGAGGGATGCGAATTTCGCCATGTACCCCGGGTGGAAAATGAGGCTGCCGACGTATTGTCGAAGCTCGGATCAACCCGACAAGCAATTCCACCGGGTGTAGCATTAGAACACCTCAGAAAACCATCTATCAGGGCGTCCCCAGAAACCGACTCAATCTACGTCCCGGAAGATCCGGAATCCGGAGCCGTACCCATGGACATTGACATGGGAGGTGGTACGCGAAACCCGGGGACTGCATCGGCGAACCCGGGGACTACTCAGCGTGATCCGGTTGAGGTTATGCCGGTGGATCAGATGGAAATTGATGAGGATGTGTTCCCAGTGCGAGCCGTACCAGCTTGGGCGTTGCCCATATTTCAATTCCTGAAAGATGGAACCTTACCCGCTGAGGAGGTGTTGTCCAGGCAAACTCAAAGGAGAGCAAAGGCATACACGATCATCAATTCTGAGCTAAACAAAAGGAGTGTGACTAATGTCCTCCAGCGATGTGTTGACCCGGAAGAAGGGCTTGACATCCTCCGAGATATACATCAAGGGGAATGTGGGCATCATCCCTCGTCCAGAGCCTTGGTAGCAAAAGCTTTCCGGCACGGATTCTACTGGTCAAGTGCCTTAGAACAAGCAGAGAACTTGGTAAGAAAATGCAATGGTTGTCAGAGGTATGCTACCAAGACACATATGCCAATGTCGGAGCTCAAGACCATACCAATCACCTGGCCATTTGTCGTATGGTGTTTGGACATGGTTGGCCCGTTCAAACCGGCGAGGGGAAATATGACTCACATTTTGGTCATGGTTGATAAATTTACAAAGTGGATTGAAGTAAAGCCAATAAGAAAATGTGATGGAGCTACGGCCGTGACATTTCTCAAAGACATCATCTTGAGATACAGTTATCCTCACAGTATCATAACAGATAATGGCACAAATTTTGCAGAAGGAGCATTTGCGCGATTCTGCCGAGATAAGAAGATCCGGCTGGACGTTGCCTCGGTAGCCCACCCCGCATCGAACAGACAAGTGGAGAGATCCAACGGATTAGTATTATTCGGGATAAAACCCCGGCTCATTGAGCCGCTGCAAAGATCAGCGGGGTGCTGGATAGAAGAACTACCAGCGGTACTGTGGAGTTTAAGAACAACTCCGAATCGATCAACAGGCTATACACCATTCTTTCTGGTATATGGGGCAGAAGCTGTATTACCAACCGACTTAGAGCATGACTCGCCTAGGGTTACCCAATACACAGAAGCCGAAGTGCAAGAAGCCCGGCAAAATAATGTTGATCTGCTGGAAGAAGCGAGAGAATTGGCATTGTCTAGATCCGCCATGTATCAGCAAAATCTCCGACGCTATCATAGCCGGAAATTAAACCCCCGAGTTTTCCGGGAAGGTGATCTGGTACTCCGGTTGGTACAATGTACTGCTGGCATGCACAAGTTATCCCCCCATGGGAAGGGCCATTCATTGTGAGCAAAGCATTGCACAATGATTCTTATTATCTTATCGATGCAAAACCACAGGAGAAGAACATGGCAGACAGGTCCGGCGAGGAATCTAAGCGTCCATGGAATGTAGCTCTACTTCGTCCTTTCTACACTTAGCAGAGAAGTGTATATATCCGAGTCTCTCATATGTCGGTGTGTATGCCGGCAATGAGCCTATCAATGAAATGTGGGCACCTCGAGCAGTAACTCGAGGACTGCCTTGAAAATATTTGTTGTCTTCTGTATTTATTATTTATACGTCGGCTGGCGTAAGTTGTTTCTACTTAAGCCGGATTAGTAGTGTGTGAGCACCAAGAACCCAACTCTTCGACTTGCTGCTGTCCATCAAGATTTGGCTTCATGGCAAGCAAGAGAACAAGTTTGGAACTGCGTATCACATGAAAAACGACTAAGGAAAGGAACTTAATCGAGCCGACATTAGTTTTTCGGACTAACCTTATGATTATTTTTGATTTATTATGCTGAATTATTTTGAGCTAATCCTAAAGTTTCCAAGTATTGTTAAGACAATTTTTGAAGCTCAGACTCGTAAGTCATAAAACCGAACCAAGGTAGACACGAGCCAAGCCAAGAAATTGGAGGAACAAGAAAATGAAACTCGGGGACTACGCCCAAGTCAATCCAGCATAAAAACTTAGTAGCAAAATATCACTTGTGTGCTCGATACAATTGCACCCGGCATACCAGGGATCTAATGAAATTTAAAGTGTTTATAATCAAGGAGCAGCAGGAGGAGGTAATTCGGCGCCAGCAGGTGCAGCCCCAGCCTCGGCTTCAGAGTCATCTGCGTCTTCCTCGACGTTCGAGGCTTCGTCCTCTTCGTCCTCATCCAAATCATCTTCAACGTTTTTAGCATTTTCATCGTCGGCGGCATCTAGGAAGCTTGGTCCCTCATTCCATTGATGAATGGGGGCGTATTGGATGAAGCTATGGGCGCAAGCCTTGCGCCGAGCTACCCAATCCGGGTCAGTGGACCACCTTGATCCGGTGCGCATGCGCTCAAGGCATAAGCACGTAGTGAAGAATGATCTCAGCTCTGGCACGTCCAGCCGATTCTCTCCAGGGATTGAGCTGAGTCTCGCACTCCATGAGCTTGGCAAAAAGAACAGCGGCACTCTCCGGAGTATCTTCTTCAGGCCAAAAAACGTTGAAGATCCGGACTACTACGTCTAAGATATCTTTGCCATAGTTCTTCACGATCTCGACTCGGGAGGACAAGCTGACTATCAAGTCTTCGATATCAAGAGGAATGGTGCCAGGACCAGATGGAGTACCCCTCTGCCTACGGAACTTGGCAACAGCTTTGGATGCAATGACATTGCTCTCTGGGAATTTGCCTGAAAAAAGCAAGACAGGTGAAATAAGTGAGAAGGGTTGACCCGGAGAGATTCATGACAATTGAAGAGAAAAATAACTTACCAGAAATATGGCTGTGAACCCGGGTCAGCTCCTTGGTACAGTTGTCACGCCTCTCCCGGAGTTGCACAAGTTCAGCATTCGCCGACTCAAGCTTGACGTTGGCCTCCTTAAGCAATTTTTGGTCCTTGGCGATCTGGAGGTTGAGGCGCTCGCGCTCTTCAGTAAAGTCCTGGCCTGCTTTCTCTAGCTCGGATTTGTGCTGGGCTTTGAGCTTCTTCATATCTGCCTTGAGCTTGGCAATCTCATCATCTTTGGTTCGGAGGAGGGCAAGCTCATCATCTTTCTTTTTGAGTTCGGCCTGGTGCTGCCCTGCTTGTTCGAGAAAATGCAACATCATATCAGGCACGGGCACATTATCTTCAAGATATGTTGAAATAGTTTGTTGACCCGGCAGAGCCGAGGTATGAATATTTGCCGAGCCAAGAAGAAAAGAGGATAGCGCGCCGAGAGAGATTGAGTAGGAATAACTTACCCTTGATCTGCTCCAAGTTTTTCCTCATGATGGTGTTCTCAGCCTCCACCCCAGCTGCAAAATCCGAATGATGGATTAGTTCGCCGGAAAAAGATGAAGAACAACGGAAAAATGCTAAGGAAGAGACTTATCCTTTTTCTCGTGTTCAGCGAGAAGTGCATTATGTTTTGCACGCAGCATCTTGTGAGTATCCAGGAGACGCTGAAACTCAGCGCTCCGGCGATTGGTAGTCACCTGAAAAGAGTACAAAAAGATAACTTAGTCTTATGCATATTCGAAGTGTACAAGATCCGGGCCAAGTGGAACTTAACCCGGCTCTAGGTGTGTGCATATTCGAAGTGTACAAGATCCGGGCCAAGTGGAACTTAACCCGGCTCTAGGTGTGTGCATATTCGAAGTGTGCAAGATCCGGGCCAAGTGGAACTTAACCCGTCTCTAGGTGTGTGCATATTCGAAGTGTACAAAATCCGGGCCAAGTGGAACTTAACCCGGCTCTAGGTGTGTGCATATTCGAAGTGTACAAAATCCGGGCCAAGTGGAACTTAACCCGGCTCTAGGTGTGTGCATATTCGAAGTGTACAAGATCCGGGCCAAGTGGAACTTAACCCGGCTCTAGGTGTGTGCACATTCGAAGTGTACAAGATCCGGGCCAAGTGGAACTTAACCCGGCTCTAGGTGTGCGCATATTCGAAGTGTACAAGATCTGGGCCAAGTGGAACTTAACCCGGCTCTAGGTGTGTGCATATTCGAAGTGTACAAGATCTGGGCCAAGTAGAACTTAACCCGGCTCTAGGTGTGTGCATATTCGAAGTTATCAAGGAGCTACGTTAGTTTTCTAAGGAGCATCTGGCCGAGTAACAAGTTACTCCCCCGGAGGCTCGGGGAATAATGGTTATATCACTAATATCTACAACATGTTAAGGAAAAGACGAAGTAACGTACCTCCATCATCCGACCCACAAGGTTAATTGCCTTGGCTGCAGTATTCATCTGCGCAGCAAATTCGACGGGACCGAACTTCTCCGGGAGATCGTCATTGTGGACGAACTCCGCCTTGTTCCAGTTATTTACAAACTCGATCAAGGTCGGAGGATATCGTTCACCGCTAAGCATGTGGGGCGCCACTAGACCCTTGGCATGCGCTTCCCTCCTCTCAACCTGGGCAACGGCGGGGCTGGTGTGCAAAACGAGTTGCGCATCAGCTGTCTCGGTAGGAGCGTCCGTCAGCAGTGGAGTCTTCTTCGAAAGCATGGACGCGAGTGTGCGCTGTCTAGCCTCGATTGATGCTGCCCTGGTGGCATCAGGAGCCTTTTTGCCCTTGGGCTGCTGCTGATAAGTTGAGGTTGCTGCAGCGGATTTGCCCTTGGGAGCTGCCTTGGCGCTAGCCTTGGTGCTGCTGATGTCTTCTCGCTGAGCCTTGGAAGACTCGGACGAGGCGGAAGGGCTTGGCGCTGCTGTTGGTGCTTTTGCTGTTGCTGCTGGTGCTGGGGCTGATGATGGTGCTGATTTCTGTTTTGGTGGAGGTGCTGAAGGAACCTCGGTGGTAGCTGGTTGCGGTGGAGCTGAAATGGTGGTTGCTACTACCTCGACAGAGCCAGTTTCCCCCGCTTCGAGGTTGCCCTTCTCTTGACGAGGTGGGCTAGAACCCGAAGCAGCCACTGAACCCTCCAGAATGGGGCTCAACGGGCGTGAATCGTCGCCACGCGGGGGAGAAGGGCTGTGTCGGAGCGGCGAGGCAATGCCGAATCCACTCTGTGGGACCTCCACCGTGGCCCTCCTGAATCAAATCATGTATGATGAGAAACTATAACAAAATAAGAACAAGTGAATAGCAAAGGGAGAAACGACTTACTCATCCGAAGTCAAGGGCTCCTTCGGCTTGCGAGCTCTCCGGGCCACAACCTTAGTCGTGGCCTTGGTGGCAACTTTGTCCGCGGACTTCTTTCGCCTCTTAGCTGGCTAAGAAGGTCCGGAGGAAGAAGCAGATGCGGCCCCCCTCTTCTTCGGTGCGACCGGGATAGGCTCACCCATGGCAAGGGGAGGATCTTCATGGATCTGCCCAACGGGTGATGTCGAAAAAGCATAAGAAAGGGGGACAACATCAAATGCCTCCATCACCTCAACGTCCGAATCATCTTCATCGTCGGGCCAATCTCTAATGGAAGAGAGTTTACCGGTGGGTCGCTTGGTTGCGTCCGCCATTGGTTCAAGAATTGCCTATGGACAAATCCTACAAATAAAACTCAATGAAAACATAAGTCCATAAAGATTGTCATTAATTACCAAAACCATACATGGGGCACACATGTTCTTTCAGCCGGACTTATGTTGGCTTCAAGGTTGGAAGAAGAAGAAAGTGAAGAAGATCAAGTGTTGATCAAGGTTTCAAGGAATGATCCGGAGATTGGTCAAGTAGAAGTTGAGCCTATGGCAAGTGTGTCTTGAATAATAAGATGATCTCAAGTGTAGCTTGCCATCCTTATGGTGATCATGGATATGTGAACATATGCTTAAAGAGAGGCTCTTCCATAGTGGAATATGGGGGAGAAAATTCTAAGTCTTCACCAAGCTAGCACAATCAAGAAAGGTGTTCCATCTTGAGGTGTAGAAGATCGTCATCATCAACATCAAGTGGAATATACACAAGGCAATTGTTTGATCTTGATAGGGTTTCTTTCTTACCGGTCTTGTGGTGCTAGTTGGGGAGATCGGTTTATAGGATAGATAACCGTACTATCAAGAGGGCTCTCGAGTGAGTAACTTGATCATATCCCTCGGTGAGAGATCAAACCTTTGCATACTTGGCATCATCTTTCTTTGTTCTTATTTGGGTCTTACTCATGTGAGTATTTAGAGCTTGTGTTAATCTCCATGACAATCTCAAGTTTATCGAAAACGAATTTCATATGCATTCTCTATTGCATTTTCGATGTTGGAGGTTTTATCGGTTCGTCTTTTTGGGAGAGGTCAAACCTTTCGTCATTTGGTTCTATCCTACATTGCTGGACTATGATGTTTCTCTGGATGACCTTGTAGAGCTCATTGTCCTCTTTAAAACGATCCCAAGATCATCAAAAACGGAGTCCGGATGCAAAAGTTATGATTGTTTCAGTTTTGCTGTTTCTGCCAGTTTTCAGGGGGCGGATTATCCGGCCATGGGGGCGGATTATCCGGCCCAATTTTTGGGAAACAGCTAAGGACTTTGAGGCGTGTCTCTCTGTAACAGGGGCGGATTATCCGGGCCTCCGGGGGCGGATTATCCGGCCCAAATATCCGCCCCCTATACAGAGGGTCGCGCCGCGATGTCCTTAGCCATATTTTGGCCCGGGGAACCCAGAATATCCGGGGGAGGGGTGGATTATCCAGCCTGGGAGGTCACAAACGGTCATATTTCGTTGGGGAGGGGTATAAATAGACCCCTTCTTCCTCCTTAGGCTGGTGGCTTGCATTCTCTCTCTCCTCCACTGTTTTGACCTTCAAGAGCTTGAAAATACTCTCAATCCCTCCCATATTTCTTGAATCTTTTTGGGGGATTTGAAAGGGGTGGTCTAGATCTATAACTCCACCAATCCATCTCTCCTCAATGTGAGAGGAACATATTGGGATCTAGATCTTCGGGTTTCTTTTGTGGATTTCCTCTTGTGTTCTTCCTCTATTATTTCCCCAATAGCTTTTGTAGCTTTGGTGAAATTTGGGAGAGAAGGACTTGAGCACTTCTTGTGTTCTTGTCATTGCATTTGGTGCATCGGTTTGAGTTCTCGGTGAGAATTTGATTGGGTGAAAGGTGAGAAGCTTTTTACTCTTGGGTTCTTGGAACCCTAGACGGTTTAGTTGTTTTGCAGGTTTGTGGATTACTTGGGGCCTCCAATTAAGTTGTGGAGCTTTCCCGAGCTTGTTTGTTGGGAGCCTCCAATTGAGTTGTGGAGAAGTGCCCCAATCTTTGTGAGAGGTTACGGATTTCCACCGACAAGTGCACCGATAGTGAAGAAGTGAACTGGGCCTCTTGTGGCGAGGTTCACAGGAGAATAGGGTGAGGCCTTTTGTGGCGTGGTGGTCCTAGTACCGCCCACCCCTCCAACGAGACGTACTCCCTTTATGGGAGGAACTCGATAATAAATCATCGTCTCCGCGTGCCTCGGTTATCTCTATACCCGAGCTATTACTTATGCACTTTATTTTGTGATAGCCTCCGTGCTTGAAGTCTTATATCTAGCTATCACATAGTTGCTTGTATTGCTTAGCATAAGTTGTTGGTGCACATAGGTGAACCGTAGTTTATATAAGATTTGTGCTTGACAAAGTAAACACTAGTTTTATTCCGCCTTTGTTAAGCCCTTATCGTAAAAGTTTTAAACCGCCTATTCACCCCCCCTCTAGGTGGCATCTGTATCCTTTTCAATTGGTATCAGAGCCTGGTCTCTCATTTTAGGCTTCATCGCCTTGAGAGTAAAGATGTCGGCTAGGGGATTTGTGCACAATGACATTTTCATATTTGATGGCACATATTATGAGATTTGGAAAATTCATATGCTTAATCATTTTGGGGCCATGGAGCCAAATTTGGAGCAAATTGTAGATATAGGTTTTTCTCCTCCAATGGATTTCCTAAATCTATCTTATGAGGATGAGAAAAACTTATATCTCGATGCTCAAGCTTCTAATGTGCTTGTTAATGCTTTGAGCCATGTAGTTACTTCTTCAATCATACCTTTTTGGAGCGCTCATGAGTTATGGACAAAACTTCAAGATAAATATGATGTGTCCAACATTATTGAGGATGATTGTATTGCTTCCACTTCTGACCGTGATGACTTCTCATCTTCTTCCACTTCACCAAAGTGTGGCAAGACACAAGGTAATGATATGGTCAGTGGTGGTGAAAATTGCAATGTTGGTAGTAAGCTTACTATTGATGATTCTTTATCTATATCTCATTACAATGCTTCATCTTTAGACTTAAACACTTCTAGCACTATATATGATTTACATGATCATGTTGATAGTCCTTGCATATCATGTGTAAGTTGTTTGAATAAATCTCATGATGATATGCTTGATATTCCTTGTTGCCATGGTATAAATGCTTCTATTTCCTCTAGTTGTTGTGTTTCTAACAATGTAGAGGAAACTGAAGATTATATGGGTCAAGACAACATCTTGAATCAAGCCTCAAGTAATTCTTCATTATCATCATCTCACGGTTCCCATCTTTGCCTTATGGCTAGGGATTCAAAGGTATCTCATACTTTGGAACCCAATACCTCTTGTGATGATAAGGATGAGTATAATGAGGAAGAAGAGATTGATGTTGATTTGTTACATGAAAAGGGTGAGATTGTTTATCATGCTCTTGTTAATAATAATATTGCTTGCTCTAACTTTGTTGAAATCTTGGGTTTTGCTATTGAGAGCAAAGAACGTATTGATAAGTTAGAAGCTCAAGTTGAGGAGCATGAGAACACAATTGACAAAATGAGTAGCCCTGAGCGTGAGTATGCTAATGATATTGCAAATCTAAATGAAGCTCTTGAAGAAGCACAAGCAACCAAAGAATCTCTTGAGGAGACATTTACTCTAGAAGTGTCTAAAGTAAAGGAAACCCGTGATAAATCTTGAGGTGGCAATTGATCTCAAAAGAAAATATAATGAGATCTCCAAGTTGTCTTCTACTATTGCTCATTATAATGATGCTTGTGCTACTAACTCTACTTCTTTTGAAGCATCTATTTTGAAGGAAAATGTTGAGCTAAAGGCTCAACTTGGTTTGCTAACTAGCAATTGTGGGAAATTGGAAGAAAGTCATGTTATGCTATCAAGCTCTCATGGGGATCTTCTAGCCTCCCATGATAGGCTAAAGTTAGCTCATGAGGCTATTGTGTCAAAGGTAACATCTAATGAGCCTCATGTGTACATTAGCACTACATCCACTACAAATGTCGTACTGCCATGTGCTAGTCCTTGTAATTCATCATCTCATATTATTGCTACATCTTGTAATGAATTACATTCCTTGCCTTGTTGCTCTAACAATGAAGCTTCTACTTCCTCTAGTATTTGTGTTTATACTAACCATGTAGAGGAAATAAAAGAGCTCAAGGACCAAGTCTCATCTTTGAAGAGGGACTTGAAAAAGGGTCAGGAAGGTAGGGCCACACTCAACAAGATCTTGAGTGTGCAAAAATTCCCCAATGACAAGAGTGGGCTTGGATTCAAATCCAATATCAAGAACAAGTCCACTAACAATAATAAGTTTAAGAGAGACAAGAAGAAGGGCCAAGAACATGTCAAGAATTTGGCCAAGATTGTTTGCTTCAAGTGCAAAATTGAAGGGCACCATGTTAGATCTTGCCCATTGAAGAATAAGACTCTCAGTGAGAAGCAAAAAGGGAAGAGGCCTCAAGTTCAAGGTCATGGTGTACCTCAAGTTGAAGAAAGGCCACTTCGCAAAAAGAATCAGGATAATACTCCCATGGTGGATAAATCAAGTGTGAAGAAATGGAAGAAAAGAACTTGCTACATATGTCGTGAGAAAGGTCACCTCTCTTCTTGATGCACTATTGTTAACTCCTCATCCAACCCTATTATTATTGATGATGTTTATTCTCTTCGTAAGGATGAGGTTGGAAATGTGTTTGCCAAATATGTTGGTGCCCAATGTGGTGTCAAGAAAAGAACCATTTGGGTTGCAAAGCCTATCGTGACTAACTTCTTAGGACCCAACTTGGTTTGGGACCAACAAGCTAAAACTTGATCAATAGGTATTGGTGGAGGGCATTGGAGACATGGCTAAATCATGAAAAATTAAGGGAACTTCATCAATTATATTGTATCAAGCCAAGTGATTTATATTATCTTATCTCTATCATATATCCATTGTTCCTCTTTGCGGTAACATGTTCTAAACTCATTTACATTTAAAGTTACTCGCCCCTTGTGCATGTGTTTGTTTGTACCTTCCATGTGTTTTTATATGTTGTGCATAACCACTTACTTATCTTGAGTTATCAAGTTTATTTGTGTATGTTGGCTTGCACACCATGTACTTGTTTTTTTGTGTTGAGCCTTTATTGAATCTACATGTTATCTCATTTTTGGATATTTCTTTGACTTGAAATTGTTTTGTGCTCTATTTGATTTAGGTAGAGATGATGATCCCATGTGGGTGCATTTTGTATTCAAATGAAAAATCTTAAATAATGTACTAATCATGGGGGAGCTTTCCTATATTGTGTAGAACACTCCTTTTATGCTTCGTCACAACATGTTTTGCTCCATATCGTTTTTACGTCTTTGGAAGATATCCTTTGGTACTTTGTGTCATCTTGAAAAGTGTTGAGGGTTTGGTGTGGTTTTTTTTAAAAAAAACTTTCTCTTTTTGGGAGTTGGCTTTATCTCATTCCTTGCTAACGTTTTTGACATTTTAGAATGAGATAAATCCTTGAGCATTTGTGTTTTTGTCTATCTCTTTCTCTTTGTTTTTTGCCTAGTTCATTTGTTGAACATGTGGTCTTTCATGAGTTGATTTGGTTATTTGATATAATTTGAACAACCATTTATCGTGTCACACTTTGGTGTTTCTTCTTGGTTTACTTGGTATTTTGTTCAAATCATATCTCCTTTGGTTCTTGAAAGTAGTGTGCATGCATATTTAATAAATGTATATATTATGGCGTGCTTGCTTTACTTGATCCAATATATAGGGGAAACTCCACAAAATCCTAATTGGCTAAGATGTGCATGAAATTCAATTCATATCAATATGCACATATTTATGTGGAGTCTCTCCTATGTATTGTAGTTGCTCTAACTACTTTGGACCCAATAAGTTTGGGGACCATATTGTACTTGAATTTTGTTTTAGGTACCTTTGAGGTGCATTGGATGCTTTTCTCTTTCATAAGGAATAAGTGATGACTCAATGATAATAAGAGACAAGCAAGGATGATCAAGAAACTTCTATCTACTTCATCACACCAATGATATCTCGGTAACAAGTATCTCTTACTCATGCGTACATATCGTCTTCCAACCTATGGTAGGTTGCATATTGGCATGATTTTTTTTGTATTTGTAGTTGTTGTGGTTCTTTCTTTGGCCTTAAAGAACGCTCTCTATTGCATATGTGAGTAAGTTGAGATGAGTGCATATAATTGGGACTATACAAAATCATGCTCATGATTCAACAATCCCAAATATGTCAATCTAGCAATTATATTGCCTATTGTTTCCTCAAAGTACTCTCATGTGCAATATTGATGAATTTGCAAAGTTGATTCTTTTTTTGTGATACTTGATTCCTCTCGCAATACATTCTAACTATCTCTTTTTCCCTTAGTGATAGTTGTGATATATTTGATATGTTTGTGGTTGAAGTTCAGCAATATACAATAAGACAAAATTGAGCTGTTTGGCCATGCTATAAAGCAAAGATCTTATTGGTGTATTGATGACTTTGTTTTGGATATCATGATCTATTTTTTTAATCTATTTTGTGTGTACATGTTTATTTGTGGATAAGTATCTTCGTGAGATTGTCCACTTAGAAACCTATACATATGAGAGATGTTACTTCTCTATTGTTGATATCTTCTTTGATTCTTGTGTGTTGTATGGTCATACTAATCAATATCATTCATTGAAGACTATGTTGATGCTCAATGATCATCCTTGCATTAGTCTTATACTATGCTTTGTCATGTCTCTCACACATCCTTGTGGTTGAGCCTGCTATCATGTTGTCTCTTACTCATTGCTCAACCATTTGTTTATTGCAAGTTTTATGCCTTGGTTTATGCTCTTTTTGTCAAGTGGTTCTTTGGATCTTTTGATTGCTTGCTTCATTTGTTGATGCTTCTTCACCTTGTTAATTTTTTTTGCAATCTTTTGATCATTAATATTGTTTAACCTCCTCCTATGTATTCTTCATTGGATACGTGCATTTTATTCCACTCACACTATGAGAAATGTACACATTTTGGAGGAATTGTCACTCTATTGGCCGTCTAGAGCTTTTCACTCATTTTGGCAATCGATGCCAATGGGGGAGAAGTTTTGGAGGGTTTAAGGGAAGTTGGTTTCATATTTTGAGTTTGTTCTTAAGCATTTGCCTCTCATGCTCTGGCATCTTTGTTATTGCTTTGCATATTGAATATATAGATATAAACCCTCTCAAAGGGATTATCATCAATTACCAAAATGGGGGAGATTGAAAGAACATGTGTGCCACATGTATGGTTTTGGTAATTAATGACAATCTTTATGGACTTATGTTTGCATTGAGTTTTACTTGTAGGATTTGTCCATAGGCAATTCTTGAACCATATGTTGGCTTCAAGGTTGGAAGAAGAAGAAAGTGACGAAGATCAAGTGTTGATCAAGGTTTCAAGGAATGATCCGGAGATTGGTCAAGTAGAAGTTGAGCCTATGGCAAGTGTGTCTTGAATAATAATATGATCTCAAGTGTAGCTTGCCATCCTTATGATGATCATGGATATGTGAACATATGCTTAAAGAGAGGCTCTTCCATAGTGGAGTATGGGGGAGCAAATTCCAAGTCTTCACCAAGCTAGCGCAATCAAGAAAGGTGTTCCATCTTGAGGTGTAAAAGATCGTCATCATCAACATCAAGTGGAATATACACAAGGCAATTGTTTGATCTTGATAGGGTTTCTTTCTTACCGGTCTTGTGGTGCTAGTTGGGGAGACCGGTTTATAGGATAGATAACCGTACTATCAAGAGGGCTCTCGAGTGAGTAACTTGATCATATCCCTCGGTGAGAGCTCGAACCTTTGCATAGTTGGCATCATCTTTCTTGGTTCTTATTTGGGTCTTACTCATGTGAGTATTTATATCTTGCGTTAATCTCCATGACAAGCTCAAGTTCATCGAAAACGAATTTCATATGCATTCTCTATTGCATTTTCGATGTTGGAGGTTTTATCGGTTCGTCTTATTGGGAGAGGTCAAACCTTTCGTCATTTGGTTCTATCCTAAATTGCTGGACTATGATGTTTCTCTGTATGACCTTGTAGAGCTCATTGTCCTCTTTAAAACGATCCCAAGATCATCAAAAACGGAGTCCGGATGCAAAAGTTATGATTGTTTCAGTTTTGCTGTTTCTGCCAGTTTTCAGGAGGCGGATTATCTGGCCATGGGGGCGGATTATCCGGCCCAATTTTTGGGAAATGGCTAAGGACTTTGAGGCGTGGCTCTCTGTAACAGGGCGGATTATCCGAGCCTCCGGGGGCGGATTATCCGGCCCAAATATCCGCCCCATATATAGAGGGTCGCACCGCGAAGTCCTTATCAATATTTTGGCCCGGGGAACCCGGAATATCCGGGGAGGGGCGGATTATCCAGTCTAGGAGGTCCCAAACGGTCATATTTCGTTGGGGAGGGGTATAAATAGACCCCTTCTTCCTCCTTAGGCTGGTGGCTTGCATTCTCTCTCTCCTCCATTGTTTTGACCTTCAAGAGCTTGCAAATACTCTCAATCCCTCCCATATTTCTTGAATCTTTTGGGGGGATTTGAAAGGGGTGGTCTAGATCTATAACTCCACCAATCCATCTCTCCTCTATGTGAGAGGAACATATTGGGATCTAGATCTTCGGGTTTCATTTGTGGATTTCCTCTTGTGTCTTCCTCTCTTATTTCCCCAATAGCTTTTGTAGCTTTGGTGAAATTTGGGAGAGAAGGACTTGAGCACTTCTTGTGTTCTTGTCATTGCATTTGGTGCATCGGTTTGAGTTCTCGATGATAATTTGATTGGGTGAAAGGTGAGAAGCTTTTTACTCTTGGGTTCTTGGAACCCTAGACGGTTTAGTTGTTTTGCAGGTTTGTGGATTACTTGGGGCCTCCAATTAAGTTGTGGAGCTTTCCCGAGCATGTTTGTTGGGAGCCTCCAATTGAGTTGTGGAGAAGTGCCCCAATCTTTGTGAGAGGTTACAGATTGCCACCGACAAGTGCACCGATAGTGAAGAAGTGAACCGGGCCTCTTGTGGAGAGGTTCACAGGAGAATAGGGTGAGGCCTTTTGTGGCGTGGTGGTCCTAGTACCGCCCACCCCTCCAATGAGACATACTCCCTTTATGGGAGGAACTCGGTAATAAATCATCGTCTCTGCGTGCCTCGGTTATCTCTATACCCGAGCTATTACTTATGCACTTCATTTTGTGATAGCCTTCGTGCTTGAAGTCTTATATCTAGCTATCACATAGTTGCTTGTATTGCTTAGCATAAGTTGTTGGTGCACATAGGTGAACCGTAGTTTATATAAGATTTGTGCTTGACAAAGTAAACGCTAGTTTTATTCCGCCTTTGTTAAGCCCTTATCGTAAAAGTTTTAAACCGCCTATTCACCCCCCTCTAGGCGGCATCTGTATCCTTTTCACCGGCTCCTCCACATCCGAGGTGTCTCGATCAGGTGCCCATTTGAGAGAAGGCTCGGTGCCATCCTCAATGGTTTGCTGAAGAAACATCTAAGGGAAATAAAAGACAAAGGGATTAAACCTACAACAGAAACCGACATATGATACAATTTGGAGAAATTTTGGGGCACGAGACTTACCGCAGGGGGAAGCCTATCTCGGCAGAAGTGTTCGATCCCCCACGTCCACTCAGCCGAGAAGTCCTTCTTAGTGGTGAAGAGGGCCTTGACCCAGCGGAAGATCTCGGTGTTGCTCAACTCAAATGAGGAGGTCCGGTTGGGGTCACGGCCCCAGCTCATGTGGCAAACTTTATGTGTATGTTTCTGGAGGGGGGCGATCCGGTTGCGGACGAATGTAATCATTGCGCCCTCGTTGCGCAACCCCAAGTCCTTCAGCTCCTGGAACCTTTTGTTGACCTGGTTCGCCAGGACCGTGGGCTTCTTGGGGACCGCATCCCACATATCCGGATTGGGAAGACCCAGAGCGTAAGGGCGCAGCCGGATCAGATCCTCAGTTGTGCTGTTCCGGACATAGAAGAAGGTTCCGGCCCAGCCCTTGCAGGAGTCAAGCCCCGTAACTCAGGGAAAGATAGACTGTTTTCGGGGGGAGATGGAAGCTGCGCCAAACTGCGTGAGCTGCTTGTCCTCCGGATTAAGCTGGATGTTCGGAATCACATTCCGGTGAAGGCCAAAGAACCGGATCCAGAGCTCCTTCGTGGGCCACAGTCCGGCGTATCCTTCCATGGTAGAAGCGAAGGCAGAGAGAGAGGTGATGGCATTAGCCGGAAGATGATGCAACTGAAGCTCATACGTGTTGAGCCAGTCGTTGAAGAAATCGCTTGCTGGGAGCCCGAATCCACGTTGGAAGTGGGAAAGGAATACCACATACTCACCCGGATTGGGTGAGGGGGCGAGCTCCGCAGCGGGAAGACGCGCGATGACGCCCTCCGGGATACGTCGGGTGCGGTATAGCCAGTCAATATCGTCCTGGCAAACCCAGGACCCAGCCCAAGCGCCGCGGTCGGCGTTCACCGCATCCTCCTCCATTTCTTGCTCAGCGACGGCGAGTTCCTCTTCAGTCATCTCAAGATCACTATCCTCACTGGCGCTAGCGGCGGTGGGTGACAGTGGCCTGGATAGGCGAGGACCCGTGGCGGAAGAGATGCGGGGAGGTGGCGGCGACGCGGGTGCGCGAGGAAACGGTGCAGTGGCGGTGCGGTTTCGCAGGTGCGGTGGCAGCGGCGCTGTCGCTGGAGAGGAAGAGGAAGAAGAAAAGGCAAAGGGGGCGCGAGAGTAGGGAAAAGACCCAAGGGGCACCCCCACCCCTATTTAACCACGCCCTTAAGGGGTAGTGGGATCGCGTTGTGCGGCCGGGCCACACGGTGTGGCCGTGTATAACCCGGATCAACCAATCAGCAGCGAGCCATAGGAAAGACCACAGGGCGCAGGAGATCCCATGACATGACGTTATGATGCAGTTAACGAGGAGGCATGCACGATGTGACGTGTGCTATAGTGATAACTGACAATTACTGCGGTGGTTACTGGCGCAGGCCCTTAAAATGAGGCAAAAGTAATGATTAACCTCCACATGGGGAAGCGTACAAGAGAAGGAAGAATGACCCGGATGAATATGAGGTAACCCGGCCAGCGAGTGAAAACTCGGAATGTGCCAAGGGAAAGTAAACCTATGAAATCCGGACTATGAGGTAACTCGGAAAGGGAGCCAGAGGCTCGATAAAATTGAACCTACTGTGGCCTTAGCGGCTAAGGCAGCTAAGACCGCACCAGCTTCGGGGACTAATGTTGGGGAGATACCCCCGGGTAGGGTCACGCCGAGGTATAAAGGCCGAGTTAGCCGAGGTACGGCAAGGTCAAAGCAGGTGCTGGCCGAGTCACCTCAAGGCAGGCCGAATCACGGGGTAACCCGGACCAGGGGATGTCCACCTAACTGGGTCTCAGCCGACTTATATCGTAAGTCGGTGAGATATATTTAACTTGTATGCAGGAACAGGTATGGCCGGATCTACTAGGTACGATCCGGGTTATATCAAGCTTACAAGAGAAGGAAGGTATCTCGCTGGTCAAAGGGTAACCACTGTACGCAGAGCGTGAGCGAAACGGACAGAGGCCAGGACCACCGAGGCGTGGCCGACAAAGGTGGCGAAGCCTGTGTCGGGTGACGCAGGCGCCGCAGAGGCTCACGTAGCCTCTGCATGGATGACGCTGGGTTAAAGTGACCCCGTCGGCTTACTATTTTGGGAGAAGGCATATTCCTTAGAATATGCCTCCACGTATGCCCTAATTGGAGACCTAGCCACCCCTATATAAGGAGGTCTAGGGCCTCTGTAGAAGGGGTTGGTCTGAGACAGATTGAGCTCTAGAGAGTTGTGTGTGTTCCTGAGGGCTAGCTAGCGGTGAGAGTAAGAGAGTTTCTTCTTCCTCCTCTCCCCAATACAGCTCAAGGAGCACTTGTAATCTGTGGAAGTGAATCAAATACAAAGCTACCGTGTGTGGAATCACCACACTATCCCTCCCTGGATTCCCCTAGTGCATTTAGTCCCCACCTTAGCCTATCCATGGCATCTGCCGTGACACCACCACGACAGATATATCAGTAGTTGAATTAAAGTGAGATAAACCATATTAAATTGATATAACTTTAATCATAGATGCTTTAATGCATTAAATGACTTTCCACATGCATCATGTGATCTAATCATATTCATAGAACTAAATACAATCATTGTGACATTAAATCATCATACATGCATTTGATCATTATCGTTTTATTGTATTGTTGCACAATTGCGATGTTTTGAATGTTGTGTTTATTGTGCCTTTGTTTTCAAATGCTAGAATGCAAGGAGTGAAACTACGATGATTGCAAGTGCCGTGATTACAATGAGTGTCCGAAGGCGATATTGTTGTCACTTTCTTCGGGTTCCGCGTTTATCTTACTTGATCCATGTGGTGTGGTTGGCTGTGGGCCTGATCCAAAGGATAGATCGTCGTAAATACCATCAAGATCCCCTAGATCTGCTGTGATTTCCTTATTTTCTTCAGCTGCCTCAACCTGCATCGTGACTTCTGCAGACGATCCGACGGATGATGCAGCTATCACCGTAGGCGCAGTTTTTTTGTCTGACGGATCTGATGAGATTAGAGCCGAGGGGTGGGATTCTTCGGGATCCTCCACTTGAAAGTGGAAACTTTCGATGATGAGATCGGATCCGCTGTTGGCGGGTACCAAAACAGGGTGGGCGGGCATGGTTCTGCTTCCGTTGGGTTGTTGTTTGATGAAAAGGTGTCCGCCCAATCTATGACTCCAGCGTTCAGGTTTTTCACAGACGGTGCCAATTGACGAGGGTAAATATTGGTAATGCCCATGATGATGGACTTAGGATTTTGCGAAAAAAGAACGTTGGAGATTTCGTCGGATGTCAGGCAAACAAGGGAGTCGGAGTCTCCTAATTACATGATGAACAACACTATTACAGATCGCTTGTTTTTTTTTCCGTACCTCTTCATAGGCTTCTCTCGTCTTATATACTAGATAAAACCCCGCGCGTTGCGGCGGGAATACATGCAACATTTGCTAAGCAGTAACCAAATAAAAAACATAATACAATTGTTCTAAAAAATACAGTAGGTACACTGCTACAGGACATATAGAATATTATATTGTATGTACTCCCTCCGTCCCAAAATAAGTGACGTGGGTTTGTCTAAATTCGGATGTATCTAGACACGTTTTAGTATATAGGTACAAGCGAATCTAGACAAACTCAAGTCGCTTATTTTGGGACGGAGGGAGTATATTATATTTATTGTTGTTAGAAATTTAGTTTTAAAAATGGAACCATAAGACAGATATATTGTCCAGATATAAAGAACAATGCAGAGTGTCGAATATAAAGCACACAAAAAAATAGTGTTATTTATAAATATATGGTCTCAGTTTACACGTTGGACTTAGGTTGCAGAGCTTGTCGAATTCTCCAATCAGGTCTCTAACACGGGCGATACCAAAGTACCTGATCTGAATCACTGATCAAAGAGATTATGGAGACGCATTTTACATCCAAAAATACTCTGACCATATGGGATCAAAATATGCAGTTGGATAAAATCCTGACAATACTTGAGAAAACATCATTGAGATCAAAAGGAGACGATAAACCATGGGACTAATGCTTTCCCAGATGGAGCACAACTCCCGTCTCCTGTTAAAATCATAAAAAAAATGATCAGTTGTAATAGCTTGGACGGAACTTAGAAGGCTTTGGTAGTACCAAAGAGGTAGAGATGACCGAAGAAATCGGTTTTATGCAGAAATTGAGAGGCACACATAGAGAACATTGGCCTCAGGCTCGGCTTTACTTTTGCCGACAGTCGCCGAGATCGACAGCTGCATGCAATCACGCGAAGACAAACGAACATAAGGCTAATCAACTTGGGTATTGGGTCGATTCCTCCTGAAAGGCTGGAAAGCAAGATGTGCAAAGCTAGCTTGATGCGTGTCTTCGCGCCAAGCTAGCTAGATGATGCCTCGATCAATTTCTTGTGTACCAGACGGCAGTCTTGCGAGAAAACAACAGCTGCCGATGGAAGAATCCCGGACGAATACATGTCACAAGTACGTCATGTGAGGGTCCTCGATGCGTGCGGAAGAGAGGGGTGTGAGACGTACGGTGTTTCGGAACGGTGAGCACATAAGTTTATCCAGGTTCGAATCCGCCGGCTTTAGACGGATCCTACTCCTGCTAGCAATCCAGTAATACAGCAGAATCGGAATATGGGTTACAAAGGTTCGTCTGTGCGAGTTGAGATTGTGACACTAGTGCACCCCCCCTCTAACACCGGTTTGGAGGGCCCTCTAACAGCGTTTGTAGAACCGCTGTTGAGGGTTCGGTGTTAGAGGGCCCCCCCTTTAACACCGGTTCTTATACGAACCGGTGTTAAAGGGTGGCGCACGTGGGGCTGCCGCGGGCTCAGGCCCCCCCCTTTAACACCGGTTCGTAACACGAACCGGTGTTAAAGGTTCTGTGCCGCTGCAGGAAAAGGAGATAAATCTCTGCCGCGGCAGAGTTCTGCCGTGGCAGGAAAACGGCATAAATCTCTGCCGCGACAGAGTTTTGCCCCTGCCCCGTTCTGGGCGTATTTCTGCGGCGCGGCGGGGACGGGGAGGAGGGGAGGGGGAATCGATCGGGTGCGGTATACACATACATCATCATCGGTACATACGAGTACATGAATAATTAAGCAACTATTATTATACACAACATCGTCATTGTGTGGTATTCTCCGTAAACGTTGAAGCATCAAGTACAAGACAAACACGTTCAAGCATATATACAACGTTCATTTTGGTGGATATCTAAAGAGTTCTCCGCCAGGCGTGACGACCTCATCAAGTATGAACCCCGCCAATTCCTCTTGAATGGCTCGTATGCGGTCAAATGGTAGGAGTTGGTCCTGCATCCGTTCGATCTGAATATATATGAAGAATGGGGTCAATATATATAAGAATAAAACTCAACACAATTGATGGTAATAAAATAATGTTGTGTACTTTGTTTACTTACTCTAAGTTGTTCTAGTGCGGCTTGGCCCGTCGCACATATCGTGTTGCGAATGAACTCGCAAACATAGTACCCACATAAGTTATTACCGTGTCCCTGATGCACGCACTTTACGAGAATAGAGAGTTCAATCAAAATAATAATCAATAAAGCATGATATAATGGAATTGGAAGCAGAATCAAAGAGATACGCAGACCTAGCTAGCTAGTATTACTTATATTTTGGTCTACAAATTTTAGTTCTTCTGACCATTCACCCACGGCCCTGCCCGTGAACCTTTTCCAAACCCTGTCCGGCAAAGAAAATGGATAAAGGAGTAATTAATTACTTGTTGTCACGAAAGTTGTCGATCTAGTGCGATAATATGATTAAAATTACCTCTAGAGCATCTCTCTAGAGTCTGCTCATAGCTCTTTTTCTTTTCGTAACGAGTCCATGACAAGGACTTTTCCTGAGTCAGGTTGAATGACTAGCAGAATAAAGTGGAACCTACGCACGCATAACTCATCATCAGTTACACTTAACATCGAGTAAGCCGAAACAGAATGTGTACAAGAGAGGGTAACAGTACTCACGAGAAGTTGTAAGGCAATAGTATTTCCCTTTTGGTTTGTTGTCTCAGTAAAGACCTTAGCAATAAATCTTCTGTTTGCCCGGGTTTGGTTCTTACCACTTCTTCATGATCTCTATTTGGGTCAACAAACCAATGTCAAAAGGTCCTCCTTTCATGCATTCCATAACCTTTTTCCTGCATAATAGTATATACATATATGGTGAGCATATATATACATGCAATTAATGAAGTGAATGAGATGAGATAGAAAATACAGAAATAGTACTTACACACAATAAAGGCTGATGGCAGCTTTGTCGAGTTCCTTCTGATTGAATAGAAAATGCAAGTCTTGAATGTTGAAGTCGATCTCGTCGTCTCCGCACAAGAAAATCTGATCTCTTATATGCGCCGTGATCCATTCTTCCTTTCTCGTCTTGCAGAAATCAAGGTACCACTTGTGCAATCTTCGCATCTTTGTTGGTAGATTCTTGAGCTCCTCTTTCTTGACGAGATTCTTCCCATACTTCCATGGCTGTATGGGGTTGGCATCGCATTTGGGCAAGTTGTCTCCCATGATGTTCAAGTATGCAATGTAAGTCATCCCCATCTCATTGGCCTTTCTTTGTAGCTCTGCCTCGTAATCATTTACGGGAGGAGCGTCCCGTGTGTCGAACACTTGGAGCGGGGCGCATGATTGGTTTTCCTGCTCTCCGAGCATGGGAACTGTTTTCTGGGGTGCCGCACGACTGCTACTTTCAGTCTCCCTACGGCGCCTTGCATCCGCCTTCAAAATCTGGCGCTCGTAGTCTGGCACAAGTGGAGTTTTAGGTTTCAAAAGATTTTTGTAAAACTTCTCCACCACCGCCGGATCTATTTTCTCCTTTGGCTCGGCCCGTCTAGGTGCAAAGAATTTCTTGACCTCTTCTTCCGAGATCCTATTGGTCTCCTCGTTGCTGCGATTCCACGGTAAAACCGGCAATGGCTTGGCGGAAGGCTGCGGGACGTAGTTTTTTGAACTCTTTGTGGCAGTGCTAGTGATGCTCTTCGTGGCAGTGCTCTTCCGCTTATGCTGAGGAGATGGCTGAAGCGCCGGAGATGGCTGGCGGGCAGGAGATGGCTGGCGCGCCGGAGATGGCTGAAGCGCCGGAGATGGCTGCCGCGCAGGAGATGGCTGAAGCGGCTCAGACTGCTGACGCTGTGGAGACCGCGGGGGTGCCAGTGGCCTCCAATTTGAAAGCACGATGTGTTCCTTCTTCCAAAGAATGGTTGTTTTCACTGCAAATTTGAGTTGAGTTTCCACTTCACCTGTAGCATGGTCAAGCTGTGCGTCCTCATATTCCTTCACAACCTCATCCACCCCGACAATAGCATAGCCATCTGGAATCGGTCAGCAGTGGTAAGTTCCACCAGCTACAGGAGGTAAGGCATAGCCGACAGCCACCTTAATGGATAAGCCCATTAATCTCACATGCAGCTCAGCGTGTTCGCTCTCCGTGATCTCATCCACGGGGTATCGAGGACTCGCCATTTCAAGCGTGGGCTGCACGTTCTCCGTGGAAGCCACGCTTCTTTTCCGCGCAGAGTCTGGGCCGCCAACAGCTTCCAATGCAGGCTCTTCATGCCGCTGAGATGGGCCGGTAGCTTGATGGCTCTGTTGTGCATTCACTTGCGCCTTCAGCGCCACAAGTGCATGTTCTATCTATGTCATCCGCTCTGTACGCTCTTTTTCTTTTCTGCCGCGCCACCTGTAAGAGTCGCTCCACTCGGCAAACCCATCCTTCCACGTCATACCCCCTGTGCCTCGTGCATGTCCAGGGTGTTCTTTTTTACCGATGGCACGTGTGAGCTGGTCATTCTCTCTGTCGGGATGGAAGGTCCTGGCGGCTGTTTCCTCGTATGCCGTGATGAGTTCAGTGACGGGTTTGACAAGGAGGGTTGGGAAGATACACAATCCTGTTTCTGGGTTCAACCTTGCCCCGATTCCGTAGAACCAAGTCTTTGCACGTAGGTCCCACCCATGTGTCTGGGGTGTGATCCCTCTGTCGCGCAGGGCCTTCTCAGCTTCCTCCCACTTAGGCCTCTGAGATATGTAGCCACCTGACCCTGTCCTCTGGTGATATTCCTTCTTCTGGGCATTTAGCGTATTGGTTTCTGACCTCTTTGTAGCTATAGCACCTTCCTTGTATGCCACAAATTCGCGCCAGTGAGGTCTTATCTTCGCATAATATGCGTCTTCGAAATCTGGAGTCTCGCGAGCTTTGACAAATTTGTTCAATTTTGTCTTCCAGTTGCGGAAAGCGTCAGCCATCTTCTTTAGAGTCCACTCTTTGACCTTTTCCTTTATAACCGGTTTGTTTTCATCCTCCTCTGGCGGAAGGGTGAAATTTACCAACAGCGAATTCCAAAGCGTTTCTTTGGATCTTTCATCGACAAAGGTACCGTCGCCCTTCTTTGGCTTATTCCAATATTCAATTATGATTGGGATTTGGTCCCTAACAAGAACTCCAGCCTGATGTACAAATTTGTCTGCGGCCTTCTTGGGCTACATCGGCTTGCCATCAACACGGACTGCTTCGATCGTGAACTTTGCACGATCTTTCAACTGATGGCTCGAGCCTCGCTTGCTCTTTTTCGTAGAAGAAGATGGTTGCTGGCTGGTCGATCCAGAGGGCTAAAAGAAGAAAGAAGCGTTAATTAATACATGTAGAATAAGATTGTTGGTGGAAGTCAGCAGAGGCTTAATCAATGCATATACCTCGCCGGACTTTGTAATCACTAAATTGCGTTCACCGGAGTCTTCATCTTCTCCATGACTACTTGAGTTGTCATCATGTCCCTCCAAGTCTAGATATTGTGAGGTGTCCTCATCAATAATGTTCTCCATTATTTCTTCTTCAAGGTTTCTACTAAGTGGATCCATAGTTTCTAAAACAATAATATTATCTAGAGTAAGAGAGTAAACATTCAAGTGGACTTGGATTCATACACAAATATACATATTATTCATACAAAAATACACAAATAAATACACAAATGAAATTTAAACCCTAAGGATGCTTGATCATTTTAAACGAGTTCCGAGGGGTCCAAACCCTAATTCGGAGAAATCCCGGATGCATATGAGAGGGGATAGCTATAGTGGCTGACCAGAGGATGCTCCAGAAAGCGGCGGCGCTTTTCTCTACGCGCGCGCTTTCGATCTGGCTGGGGGGAAGAAGGAAGGGGAAGGCGCGCGTTATAACCCCCCTTTAACACCGGTTCGTGGCTGGAGGGAAGAAGGAAGGGGAAGGCCCGCGAGCACTACCACCCTAACCCTAAGTACGGGGGCCCGCGAGCACTACCACCCTAACCCTATGTCCGGGGTCCCGCGAGCACCACCATCCTAACCCTAAGTCTGGGGGCCCGCGAGCACCACCACCCTAACCCTAAGTGCTGGGTCGCGAGCACTACCACCCTAACCCTAAGTCCGGGGGCCCGCGAGCACCACCACCCTAACCCTAAGTGCGGGGGCCTGCGAGCACTACCACCCTAACCCTATGTCCGGGGTCCCGCGAGCACTACCACCCTAACCCTAAGTCCGGGGGCCCGCGAGCACTACCACCCTAACCCTAAGTGCGGGGGCCCATGAGCACTACCACCCTAACCCTAAGTGCGGGGGCCCGCGAGCACTACCACCCTAACCCTATGTCTGGGGGCCCGCGAGGACATCCATCTTAACCCTAAGTCCTGGGGCCCGCGAGCACCACCACCCTAACCCTAAGTCCGGGGGCCCGCGAGCACCACCACCCTAACCCTAAGTGCGGGGGCCCGCGAGCACTACCACCCTAACCCTAAGTCCGGGGGCCGGCAAGGACTACCACCCTAACCCTAAGTCCGGGGGCCCGCGAGCACTACCACCCTAACCCTAAGTCCGGGGGCCCGCGAGCACTACCACCCTAACCCTAAGTGCGGGGGCCCGTGAGCACTACCACCCTAACCCTAAGTGCGGGGGCCCACGAGCACCACCACCCTAATCCTAAGTGCGGGGCCCGCGAGCACCACCACCCTAACCCTAAGTGCGGGGGCCTGCGAGCACCACCACCCTAATCCTAAGTGCGGGGGCCCGCGAGGAGTGCTATAATATTACAATATACTACTATAATGCAATATACTACTATTACAATATACTACTATTATATTACAACTATATACACTACAAAATAATATTATAATATACTACTATAATGCAATATACTACTATTACAATATACTACTAGAAAATTACAACTATATACACTACAAAATAATATTACACTAGCTACTAAATAATATTACAACTATACACTACTATTACACTACTAAATAATATTACACACAAAATAATATTACACTACCAAATAAAATTACAACTATATACTACAAAATAAAAAATGGAAAAAAAAGAACTTGGACGGGCCGGGGGTGCCGGCCCGGCCGCATCGCCCGCACTGCCGCCGGCGTGCACGGCTGTCGCCGGCCCACCTGCTCGCCCACAGTGGTCGGCGGCGCCACGCCGCCGCGTAGCCGGACGGGGGAGCGAAGGGGAGGGGCGGCGGGGTGTACCTCTGGCCGGGGGCACACGCGAGGCGGCTGGAGTGGCGGCGGCGATTGGGGGCAGTGGCGGCTGGAGTGAGTGGCGGCGGTTGGGGTGGTGGCGGCCAGAGAGAATCGGGCAGCGGCTCCCGCGGGGATGGCGACGGCGGCCGGTTGGGGGAAGAATCGATCTGGCTGGGGAAAGAAGGAAGGGGAAGGGTGTTATAACCCCCCCCCCTTTAACACTGGTTCGTGGCTGGAACCGGTGTTAAAGGGGGGGAATTCGTTTCGGGCCTGCACCCTCCCCCTTTAACACCGGTTCCAGCCATGAACCGGTGTTAAAGGGGGGGTGTGCGCATGCGAAACGAAATAAATGCGCCCCCCCTTTAACACCGGTTCGTGGCTGGAACCGGTGTTGAAGGGGGGAATTTATTTCATGCATTAAAGGGGTGGGGGCATTTATAATTCAAAAAATAGGATATGAATTTTGAAAATTCATATCTTATTCATTTCAACTCAGAAAAATATGAATAATATATCATAATTTTCAGAAAAATAATATCTATCCATTCATGTAAAAACATTTTATATTTACTTTACATGAAAATCTTCAAAATGATTAAAACACTTACATATAAATTTTGATTATTCAATTCAAACAAAAATAAATTATCAAATCCTAAAACTTTGAACATAAGAAATATTAAGCATCTAAAAAGAAATCTAACCCTATTTTATTAGAGCAAATCATATTTTATTTTGTATTAACATTTTTGAATTGATTGGATATTTAAATGCCGTATCTTTTGTATACACTTGAATCTGACAAAGCCTCGCTCAACTTGCATTGGATTTTTGTAAAATGTGAACCTAAAAATGATTTTTGTAAAAAATCATGAGCATCGTATCATGTACCTGTAGTTCATATCTGACCCACTTCCTACCGATTTGGCAGGAATTTGTTTTTTTCACCAGAGGTGGATGGAAAGGTTTCAGATCCTCCTATTGGTACATTGTCCATATAAGGTGGTCTAGTATTTTTGTAAAATGTGGTGGTGGTTTTTTGAATTAGCCATTTGGTGGTTGCTTCACAAAACCGTCCGTTTTTTATGCTCGGAAAATGGAAAATGCCTTTTTGGTGCGATAAAAAGGAAAACTTCCTCTTGCAACATTGTTTGCCATGCCATGATGCACATGTATGCACAATATGGCCATATTATCACAAACTATGCCTTGATTCTAGCCATAACATTGGTCATTTGACCCGAAAGCCAAGAAACCTCGAATGAGATAGGTCATTTTGTGAAGGAGATAGAACTGGAATTAAAATACAGAATGCAACTAATAGTAAGTTACATAAAGCACGACTGAAAATTAAGATACATAAAAGAACTGAAAATTAAGATACATGGCCAGATTAAGTAACAATCGGCCGAACTTGTTTCGGAATGTTGGAGTGATTCAGTCATGCTCCTGCCTACACCTGTAATACTCGCCACTGTAGTCGTCGTACTCGCCGCCGCCGTCATCGTTGTTGTCGTCGGGGTCGCCGTAATTGAGCCTTGAAGGCTGAGTACGCGTGGGCTGGACTTGAGGGTAGCGCAGACAGGGGTTAGAGTCGGTGGCAGTATCATAGGCCATGACACTCTGGAGAGTCCGACCGCACCACCATAGCCGACGGCCGGCCTCGTTGAAGTTCGGAGGAGGTGGGCCGTCCTCCTCGTGCCTGGCGAGCACCCTCTCACGCCGATCCACGAAGAAGGCTTCCCAAGTAGGGAAATAGTCGGGATGCCATCTAGGATTCCTCCGCTGCTCCGGCGTGAGATCGAAGTAGCTGGCAGGAGTTAAGTGGCATCGTTTACCCTTCTCGTTCTCAGGATGCATAGGCTCTTCAGGGTCTTTTAGACGTTGCTGGTCCTGCCGTGCTTCCGGTGTATCTTTTGTCTTCCCATACACTCCTAGGAAGCTTAGCAGGTTCACGCAAACATTCTTCGTCACGTGCATCACGTCGATTGAAGAGCGGACCTCTAAGACTTTCCAATAGGGTAGGTCCCAAAATATAGATTGCTTCTTCCACATGGGCGCGTGTCCGGCATCGTCATTCGGAACAGATAGACTGCTAGGACCTTTTCCAAAGATTACTTCTAGGTCCTTGACCATACCAAATACCTCCTCACCGATACGGAGGACATGCTTCCTCCGGGGTTCTGCCAGACGTTTGAAATGCTTGCCTTTCTTTCTTACTGGATGCAGGTTCGGAAGAAATCGACGATACCCTAGGTACACAACCTTCTTACATTTATCCAAATATACACTTTCAGTCTCATCTAAACAGTGTGTGCATGCATTGTATCCCTTGTTTGACTGCCCTGAAATGTTACTAAGAGCAGGCCAATCATTGATGGTTATGAAAAGCAATGCGCGTAGGTCAAATGGCTCCCCTTTGTGCTCATCCCACATACGTACACCTGGTTTGGCCCACAGCTGTAAAAGTTCTTCAACTAATGGCCTTAGGTACACATCAATGTCGTTGCCGGGTTGCCTCGAGCCTTGGATGAGCACTGGCATCATAATGAACTTCCTCTTCATACACAACCAAGGAGGAAGGTTATAGATACATAGAGTCACAGGCCAGGTGTTGTGACTATAGCTCTGCTCACCAAAAGGATTCATGCCATCTGTACTTAGACCAAACCTTAAGTTCCTTGCGTCACGTGCGAAGTCCGGGTACTCTCGCTCGACTTTTCTCCACTATGACCCATTAGCGGGGTGTCTCAACATCGCGTCTTTCTTACGGTCTTCCATGTGCCATCGCAACAACTTGGCATGCTCTTTATTTCTGAAGAGACGTTTTAACCGTGGTATTATAGGAGCATACCACATAACCTTGGCAGGAACCTTCTTCCTAGGGGCCTCGCCCTCAATATCGCCAGGATCGTCTCGTCTGATCTTATACCGCAGTGTAGTGCATACCAGGCATGCATCCAAATTCTCGTACTTCTCACCGCGGTAGAGGATGTAGTCATTAATGCAGGCATGTATCTTCTGCACGTCTAATCCTAGAGGGCAGACAACTTTCTTTGCTTGGTATGTACTGTCGGGCAACTCATTATTTCTTGGAAGAAGATTCTTCATTTTTACCAACAACTTTGAAAATGCGCTCTTAGTCACACCGTTCTCTGCCTTCCATTGCAGCAAATCCAGTGTGGTACCTAGCTTTTTGTGGCCATCTTCGCAAGTTGGGTACAACAATGTTTTGTGATCCTTTAACATCTGCTCCAGCTTCTCCTTCTCCTTTTCAGTTTCACATTCTTCCTTTGCATCAGTAATGGCCCGACCAAGATCGTCATCAGCGGGCCCATCTGCTGCCTCTTGATCTTCATTATCTACCCCCGTTGCAGTATCATCATATTCAGGATACATATTATGATAGTTGTCATCATCCTCTTCTTCTTCGTTGTCTTCCATCACAACCCCTTTTTCTCCGTGCTTGGTCCAACAATTATAGCTGGGCATGAAACCGGATCGAAGCAGGTGGGCATGAATGGTTCTGGTATTTGAGTAGTCTTTCTTGTTCTGACAGTGAACACACGGACATCACATAAAACCATTGTGACCACAATTTGCATTAGCCACAACGATGAAATTTTGGAGGCCCGTAATGTACTCGGAAGTGCGGCGGTCACCGTACATCCATTGCCGGTTCATCTGCATTAATATATAGTATATATCAAAAAATAATAGGGAGATGACCATTTATATATAGTACATCAATGACACATGAAAGGATAGTTGCCGACCTCGACCAAGAAGGAAATAGCAACGAGAATATTTTGAGCTCTCGGGCATTTCACCGAACACCTCTTGTGCATACGAAAAAACACAAACTAGCACACTTCACACCCTCTTGCTAGGCTCCAAAATGAGATAGTGAAAAAATGGAAGAGTGGGGTGTGGGCTGCGGTGTCTTATATAGCCCCCCCCCTTTAACACCGGTTCAAGCCACGAACCGGTGTTACAGGGGGGGCTGCACGGGCCACTGGTGCAGGGGCCTTTAACACCGGTTCGTGCCACGAACTGGTGTTAAAGGGGGGCTCCTTTTTGCTGCACAGTCCACGCTGGTACAGGCCCCCCCTTTAACACCGGTTCGTAGAAGAACCGGTGTTAAAGCCCATTTCCAGGCTCAACCAAAGGCCTCGTTTCCACTAGTGTGATTGTAAGGGGTGCCCTAAAGGCTCTCCCTAGGACGGCTTATATAGATATCCGGCCTAGGGTTTATAGGAGAGATCTATCCGGCTACGACTAAGAGTCGGTTATAGAGTATATCTTGAACTAAAATGGCCTATGTCGGTAAGTCTTCTGGGCCTTCCCGTAGCCGGATTGGACTCTGTTTCTTCTCCCTGACTGGGCCGCCCGTGAAGCAAAGCTCTAACCCGAAGTGGGACACCCTGGTCAGTGAGGAACTGTGAGGATACCTGGAAAGTATATCCCCAACAACAGCCCCCGGAAGTCTCCAAGATCCAAAGTTGGATTCATCATCGTCTAACTTGATCGTCGGCTTGTAGAATCTTGAAGGGTTCCTGAAACTTCAAAACAAAAGATATGATCCAGGTCTCAAAAGTAAGTCGGACCTATCAGTATGTTATTCGGATTTTCCAGCTTGATATTCAAACTAAGCCGAAACTTGGTCTCTGACGTCATCTGACACTGGTCATGGTCAAGTCATGTCATCTGACAAACATCCTGTCAGCACGACCGTTGGTGGGTCCGTCGTTCGCGGAACCGAGGCGCCGTTTCAATGCGTGCACGGAGATCGAGGCAACGTAATCATCGCGTGGGACCTTCCCAGTTCCTTCCACAACGCGTGGCGTTTACATAGTGTCTTTTGCACGAATCTTGGCGCGGTTAGGTGGTTATAAGGGGTGAGGATTTCCTTTTCCTTATATTCACCTATTCCCTTGTCGTTTCCTCCCCTCCACTTCTCCCTCGCGCATAGAGCTCTTCTGCCTCCCAGATTCCCAGTGCTGCCCATCCAAGGTCACCGGCGCAATAGAGAAATGGCTTCCTTTTCATCGTCTGGCTTGGATGGATTCGCAGCGGCAGCGACGGTGGAGAAAGAGAGCAACCGTGGGGTTTGGATCTCGTGTCTCCTCGACGACGAGAAGCTCCGCAGCATGGAGAATGAAGGGCTCCTCCGCGCCAGCGATTGGCAGAGCGGTTTCGGCGAAACCATCCCCAACCCGCACGCCGACGAGCGGGTACACTTCGGCACCCACCTCGACAGAGGTTTGTCTTTCCCTCCCTCGGAATTCTTTTCCGAGGTGATTGATCACTACGGCGTTCAGCTTCACCATCTTCCTCCCAACTCCATCTTAGAGATGAGCTCTTATGCAGCGTTGTGTGAGGGATACCTCGGCATTAGGCCAAGTCTCGCTTTGTTCCGGTTTTATTTTCATGTTCGTAGAAACTCCATCACTGCCAGTAATCCTTACATTACCGGCACGATTAGCCTTTCAGTTAGACGCGAGCGTTCTTATCCTCGCATTTTAGCTAGTGAGTCGGTCAAACAGTGGTCGGCCACCTTCTTTTACCATAAGGATATTCCTACTCCTAGCAAAGCTACTTCTTTGCCGGCTTTCATCGACGGAGCTGACATGGCCCTAGCGTCTTGGGACGAGGCTCCTCTGGCTCTCAGTGACGATCTGATCCTCGCCAAGAGGTGGATCGAATATCTGATAAAACACAAGGGCCTGCGAGGGTTCGACTTAGTCCAGTCTTGGGTCGCACGCCGGATCCAGCCTCTCCAGTACCACGGCGACCGTTTGATGCATTCCATCACAGCGTCGAAGAATGACTCCCTCCGCATTAGTCCCAAGGCTTTAAAGCCACAGGATTACATAAGCCAGATCAAATGGCTGATCAAGGAGCGGATTGAGAGAAAGATTCCGGACTTGTCTCTGGACATGAACACAGCGGAAGACCCTGTAGTGCCGGTAAGCTTTTAACAATAAACCCTTTTTTATGTGTCTTACCTTTAAGTTATTTCGCAATACTGAGATATTATCTTCTTTTTAGCTTGCCGACCTCCCCGAGTCGGAACTGGCTCCTATCGAGGGATATCCTCCGGAGTTTTCTCAGGAGGAGGAACTGGTTCCACTGCTGGACGTTGTGCCCAGGAAGCGCAAGGCTCTGACAGTGGCCGTCGGCACAAAGAAAGTGCCAGTCATGAAGAGGTAACTTTCCCCACAACTTTCGCCTTTGTACTTTACTCGTATTTTCTTCCGAGATGTAATGTTTTGTATTCTATCACATTCTCAGAGCTAAACAGCTTATCAAGGGCAAGGGGAAGGGAACTTCTTCGAAGCCCATGCGGCAGACGAAGCTGACTATGGCTTCTCCTGCCGTGGCTCCTCCGACTCCTGCCCCTCAACCTTCCGCAATGCCGGTGATTACTCCATCGCCAGTTGTCGCAGAAGATCCGGCTCCCTCAATAGGGCCAGCGACCCTTGAGTCACAGACTGGCACCACCATTGGTGGCTCGGGTTTTGATAAGGGTGAACCCTCTTCGGGTAATGATCCCTCGGCAGAGACTTTCGCTGAAAACCTTCTAAACAATCCGGGACTTGCCAAATTTGGCTTGTCTCGGAAGTCAGCGGAGGAAATCTAGCTGCTGGCTCGGCAATGCCTGGAGAGCCGAAATCTCTCTACCGAAGAAGAAGCACAAGAAGCGGAGGACATCAAGTACTCTAACCTTCTTGAACAAGTCTGCCTTCGCGACGAGGGACTAAGAGCTGGTGTGCTTCCACCACCTCCGATTGTTCCACTCACCCTTGCTGAGAAGGTTACCACCGAGGTGAACATGTGCCTGAGCAAGCTCACACATGAACATCATGTAAGTCGGAATTCCAACTCACGTTTTTCTTTATTGTACTTTATATCATATCCTCTAGCCCCCAAGCATGAAGTTGGATATACAATCCGGGTTTATGCTTCCTTAGGATGCCAAAGAATGAACTAGTGTAGCCCCCAAGGCTCGTGCTGATATTAGTAACAATATTAGCCCGAGTCTTCAGTGGACTTCTGACTCTGGGTATTCTGACTTACAGAAAGTTAATTCATATAACCAGGATTTGTTGAAGAACATCTGCAATAAGCGGAGAGAGATCAAAGCTCTCCGACTTAAAAATGCTGAGCTAAAGGTTTCCAAGGATGAGGCCGAAGGTAAACATTTCAGGACTCAAAACTTGTCTTGTGTTTTCATAGTCGAATATTTTTGCTGAACTGTTGTTCTTTTGATTTACAGCACTGGTAAAGCAGTCCTGTGCTATGATCGAAGAGGCCGAGAATTTAAAGACCTTGGTGGTGGAAAACAAGGATCTCCGCCAAGAGCTAGACCAGCTTAAGGCGGATCATGAGAAGAGCATAGCTCAAGTTCTCGAATCCTCCTCCATGGCCACTGTGGAACGTGATCGCAAGATTGCACTCCACGAGAAGAAAATCTCGGATCTCAACAACGAGCTTTGCAGAGAGAGGGACCTTTCCGAGGCGCTCTGGGCTGAACTCCGGAGTCTTCGAGAAGAGAAGACCAAAGTTGATGACGTCATCTTTGGTATGTTTCCATCTTTCTGACTTGTCTACATTCTTCGACTTTTTCGATGTTGGATTTACTTAACCGTTTTGTGTTACATGTATAGGTCCTCTGAACTTGACGGACTCTGCTTCTACCGAGCCTCGCACCCACCGACTTACCCAAGTCGGTGATTTGCTTCATGACTTCCGCCAATCCATCGAGGACATTGGCGAAGCTCTCAAGGTTCTGGACATGCATAGCATGTCCAACTTTTAGGTGCGGGACAAGGCAAAGGAGATGCCGCAGCTCGTCCGGGACTGGAATATGTCCTACGCGTGATCAGCAACGCAGAACGCCCTAACAATGGTCATGAGCCACCATGGAAGCATGGAAATCTGGCAAGTGACCAGAGGGTACTTCAAGGTGGACGAAGACGGATGATGACCCACAAGTATAGGGGGTGTATCACAGTATTTTCGATAAGTAAGAGTGTCGAACCCAACAAGGAGCAGAAGGTGCTGGCTAGTGGTATGGATCAGGGTTTTTTATAAAGCAAGTAAACAAAGTACGAGTAAACAAAAGATAGTAGGAATAAATGCAGTAAGTGGCCCAATCCTTTATGCAGCAAAGGACAAGCCGGTTGTATTACTTAAGATGACCAAACGTTCTCGAGGACACATGGGAAGACTGTCAAGTGCTTTCGCTTCATATAGTTGATTAATCTTCTTTAGCTTGCTAAGTGTTGTGTGGGTGAACATGTGCTAATGTACCGACCTTCCTAGGACTAATACATACTTGTGGATATACCCCTTGCAAACATTCGTAAGTACAAGAAAGTAATTAAGGTAGAAACCTAACCACAACTTTAAACTCTAAGACCCTTACGTCCCTTGTGCAATGGTTTCCTAACGGGGGTTCAGGTTTCTGTCACTCCGGCAACCCCTACGATCAGTAGCCAAATACACAATGCATTCCCCTAGGCCCATATAGGTGAAGCGTCATGTAGTCGATGTTCACATGACACTACTAGAAGAAGTACACCACAACTTAAATATCAAACTATTGAATCTTTCTCAACACAACTCCACTACTAACAACATGACTTCTCCCATGTCCTCAAGAACAAAACGAACTACTCACAAGACATCATATGGATCATGATCAGAGATGGAATAATGATGTATAACAATCTGAACATAAACAATAATTCAACGGTTCACTCAATAGCATCAACTACAAAGAGTAATCAACACCGGGAAAGTTTCCCCTATGAACTATGCAAGATTCAACGCAATTGTTACATCAATATGGAGATGGTGATGAGGGTGCTACTGGTGATGATGGTGGTGATGATGATGATGATCCCGATGAAGTCTAGCTTGATGGTGGTGTTGATGGCGACGATCTTCCCTCTCCGGGAAGGAATTCCCCTGACAGAAATCTTTCTGCCGGAGAGATCTTTCTCTCTCGGTGTTTTCCGCCCCGCAGAGGCGGCGGAATCTTTTTGTGGTCGCTCCCCGAGTCTTAGGGTTTCGGGAGGATAATATACGCCAAAGGGGAGTGCCTGGAGTGGGCCAGGGTGGCCACACCACCTGCTGGCGCGACCTAGGGCTGCCCGCGCCAGGGGGTGGTGTGGGCCCCCTATGGCCCATCTCCAGCCCCCCTTCTGGCTTCCATCGTCTTCTAGAAAAATAGGATTTTCCGTATATTTTCCCGGATTTTTTGATCTTCGCGAATTTTGCCTCCAAACAACACATTTTCCATCAGAATCCTGACTGCAACGGTCCATGCTCCAAAAGTTATCAACCATGCAAAAACAGATGAAATAACATAAGTATCACCTCTCAATATGAAATATATCAATGAATGATAGTGAATTAAGACATAGAATAGTGATGCAAAATGCACGTATCAACAGACAGGAGCAAGACATCAAGGCCATCATGGACTCCTGCACCGGATATGGGTGCCATGTAGCTGACTTAACCAGCTACGACACTCCCTTCTTGACCCCCGTGGACACGCCGCCTCCGCCTCCCGAAGAAGCAGCTGAAGTTTCCGACGATGGCCTAACCATATCGGATTTGGACATCTCAGATCGTTATCAGGGCGCAGCTGATGTGTCCAGCGAGCCGGCATCTTCTACCTGCTCTCCTGTATCATAGATTATCAGAAACAAATGTATTATTTTGAAAACATTACGGGTCTGTAAATATGCAGTATGAAACTTTTGCTAGTGCCAAGTTTTAATCTTTTCAGCACTTTTGGCTTAAATTTTGTGTGTCTGAAATGTTTGCATAAGCACTTATACTTTTTTGTCTATACTTATCGTTTATCTGGATTTCCGCCACGTCCCTTTCATGAGCCGGCTAAACTTTCTGCACGGAAACTTTGCTGAGGAACGAAGCTCAATTGCTAAACCAGTTTAAACTCGAAAACAAAGCCGACTTCTAGTACCAACAATTCACTACTCGGAAAATGCCCGCATCCGGCAATCAGACAAATAACCAAAGTATAAACTAGAAATTTTAGAGTTATACCCGAAGGTAGTATTTTTACAATCGGAAATCTAAATCAGAACAAACATGAGCATAAAGTACTTTCAAGTATTCTGGAATTTTCGATTATGACATGATCATTCGGAAATAAGATGGTAAAAACTTCTCAGAAAAAACTTGAGGCAACCAAAACTTTTATTTCTCACAGAACATGTAATACGTATGATTACAAAGAAGGATAAACTAAGAATAAAAGGGACGTAACTAAGCAATATTCCATGGTCTGTCTAACTCATCCGGATTTGTACTGCCTCCAGCTCTCTTTCTCTTCTTAGTAGCAGGTCTTTGTTTGACTCGCCTCATATCGGTTAAGTAGTACGAACCATTGTCCAATACTCGACTAACTAAAAAGGGCCCTTCCCATACTGGGGAAAGTTTGTGCTTTCTTTGTTGCACAAGCCGGAGAACCAAATTGTCTTTACTGAAAGATCTGTTTCTGACTCTCTGGCTATGATACTTGCGTAACTTCTGCTGATAGGCTGTTGATCTCATTTTGTCAAGAAATCTTGGCATCCTCTTCGATATACGCGGCCACTCTAGGAGAAGTGTGAATCAAATCACTAGGAAGCACTGCTTCTGCGCCATAGACCAAGAAGAAAGGTGTGTATCCGTTTGACCTGTTCGGAGTTATTCATAAACTCCATATTACAGAGGGTAATTCCTTTGCCCAAGCCCCCGCAGCACGTTGTACTGGTGCTTCGAGTCTCGGTTTTAGGCCTTGTAGGATTAAACCATTTGCTCTTTCGACTTGTCCATTAGCATGTGGATGTGCGACTGACACAATGTCAAGCCGTATATTTTGTTCATTGCAGAATTTGGCCAATTCTCCCATAGAGAAATTACTCCAGTTGTCCGTCATAATACTATGCAGATAACCATACCGGATTATGACATCCTCGACAAATCTTTTGGCTGTTGCTTCATCACAACTAGTGACGGGTTTAGCCTCAATCCATTTGGTGAATTTATCCACCATCACTAAGAGGTGAGTAAATCCACTTGGAGCCCGTCTAAACGGTCCTACCATGTCAAGCCCCCAGACCGCAAAAGGCCATGTTATAGGTATTATTCGCAGCTGATCAGCCGGAACGTGAGCTTGTTTGGCGTACTTTTGGCATTCCTTGCACGTCTTGACTAGCCGTTCGGCATCTACCTTGGCTGTAAGCCAGAAAAAACGTGTCTAAAAGCTTTTGCCACTAAAGATTTAGCTGTAGCATGGTGACCACACTCGCCTTCGTAGATTTCTCTTAAGATTTCCACTCCTTCTTCTGGAGATACGCAGCGCTGAAAAACCCCAGACACACTCCGCTTATAGAGCTCACCTTTAACTATAGTATAGGCTTTCGCTCGTCGGATAATCTTCTGGCTCAGAACCTCGTCTTCGGGTAATTTGCCATCTACCAAATAATCAAGTTAGGGTTGAGTCCAGCTAGGAACTACAGCCAGAACTGCTATTAGGGGTGAGTCGGATTTGGTTGGATATTCCTCATCCACTCCCTTTATTGAGGGAACTTTGAGGTGCTCTAAAAAAGCGCCATCCGGGACCTCTTTCCATGTAGAGCCTATCCGAGATAGTGCATCTGCTTCCTCGTTTTCTGCTCAAGGGATGTATTGAACCTCAAACCCTTCGAACGATTTAGATAAATCATCCACGGCAGCTTTATATGTGCCATGTGCTTATTTGCATTACAAATATCCCTCACTTGCTGAGCAACAAGATCTGATTCTCCGTAACACATCAAACGTCGGATGCCAATATCCTTAGCAATCTAGATTCCATGTAGCAGCGCTTCATACTCAACAATGTTATTTGTCGCTGTGAAGTGGATCTGCAACACGTATAGAAGTTTATCTCCTTGGGGTGATTTGAGCACCACGCCAGCCCCCGAGCCCCCGCGAGCCTTAGACCCATCAAAATATAGGGTCCAATATTCCGACTCAGGGAGGGTCATATTCTCCTTCGTCTCTGTCCAATCAGCAACAAAGTCGGCAAGGGTTTGGGATTTGATTGTTGTTCGAGGTTTGTACTCAATATCGAAAGCTGAGAGCTCTATGCCCCATTTGGCGACGCGTCCTATGGCGTCACTGTTGTTGATTATATCTCTCATGGGAGTTGTGCTCACCATGGTAATTGGATGCTCCTGAAAATAATGTCGTAGCTTACGAGATGCTAAGAACACACCATAAGCCAGCTTTTGATAGTGCAGATACCGCTGTTTTGATTCTTTTAGGACCTCACTGACAAAGTAAGTTAGACGCTGCACCAATTGTTCCTGATTTTCCTCCGGTCTCTCCACTACCATAACGATACTGACGACTTTGTTTGTCGCAGCAATATAGAGCAACATCGGTTCCTGTGGCTCCGGTGCTGCAAGGATAGGAGCAGATGAGAGTACTTTCTTCAGGTCTTATAGTGCGGCTTCAGCTTCGTCGGTCCACACAAAATCCTTGGTTTTTTTCAGGAGTTTGTATAATGGCGCGGCTCTTTCACCGAGCCGACTTACAAACCAACTGACTGCAGCGATGCAACCAGTTAGTCTTTGTACGTCCTCCAGGCGAGTTGGCCTAGAAATATTGAGTATAGCCTTGATTTTGTCTCGGTTCACCTCTATGCCTCTTTGTGACACGATGAAACCTAACAATTTTCCGGCTGGAATTCCAAAAGGAAGCATTTCTTCGGATAAAGCATTATGTTGTATTTTTGGAGATTGGTGAACGTTTCCTCCAAGTCAGAAATCAATGTTTCCTTCTCTTTGGACATCACTGCAATATCATCCACATATGCATGTACATTGCGTCCAAGTTGGTCGTGGAGGCAATGCTGCATTGTGCGCTGGTACGTAGCTCCTGCGTTCTTCAGTCCAAAGGGCATCGTAACAAAATAGAAGGTTCCGAAGGGTGTTATGAATGAAGTTTTGACTTTGTCAGATTCCTTCATCCGGATTTGGTGATAACCGGAATATGCGTCGAGAAAACAGAGGAGTTCCGAGCGTGCCGTAGAATCGATAACTTGATCAATCCTAGGCAGAGCGAACGGATCTTTGGGACAAGCCTTGTTCAAGGCGGTATAATCAACACACATCCTTAAATCAGTGGTGTCCTTATTAAGGACCATTACAGGATTGGCCGACCATTCAGTGTGGATGACCTCTTCTATGAATCCGGCTAACTCGAGCCATGCTAGTTCCTTAGCTATTGCCTTACGCTTTTCGTCGCTGAAACGTCGTAAGGACGGTTGATGGGTTTAGCATTTGGGTTTACATTTAAAGAGTGCTCGGCAAGTTCCCTAGGTACTTCGGTCATGTCAGATGGTTGCCATGCAAAGATATCTTGATTTGCTTTGAGGAACTTGACGAGCACGCTTTCCTATGCGCTATCTAGGCCTACGCCTATCTGGGTCACCTTGGAGGGGTCATCATCCTTCAATGGCATCTTCTTCGTCTCTTCTGATGCCTTGAACTCTGGATTAGGCTTTGTAACCTCCTTCTTTGTTGTGGGCATCTTGGACGGATCTATGCTCTTCTTGATCTCCTGGTACTCCTCTTGCAAACTTTCAACGAACTCTATTTACTCCATGAAGTTTAATAAGTAGTATTAAATCAAGAGTAAGAATTCCAATTTTAGTATCTAAAGTATCATGTTTGCCTCCATGATTATTGATATTCAAAAAGTTGTTTTAATATCAAGATTATATTGGAGCTGAAAATTGTTTCAGAAACCATCATGTGTGAAAGATATTGTGATATCTGAAACAATGTTTTTGGTTGCATTATGATAGAGTATAATTTAACAAAATACATGTTCTCATATTGTATGAGAATTTGTGAAGAATGGAGATGCTAGGCATCCGAATCTACCAAAAAGGTTTTGGGAACTGATATTATACTCGCGATTCTTCCTTATAGGCTATGGTAGCTTGATCATGAAAGTTGTCATGATAAGGATGAATAGAAGATGTAAGTAAAATGTTTACTACACTAATAGATTACTAAAGAATGGATTTTTGAAAGAACACCAAACATTTGATGATGGTGATCCACTTCAAAGTGCAAGTCCAAAGGTATTAGTATTTGACTATATACGCTTTGTACCATGTGTCATGTTGATGACACCACTATTGATGTTGATAGATTCTTTTAAAAAAAAGGAATTGCTGAAAGAGAATTTATAAAATATTTGGTAGAAAATAAAAGGTTGGAGATGTCCAACTTAGGTATGTAAAGATATACATGTTATGGCTATATTCCTTGCTTGTTAAACAATGTGGTTCTTAAGTATTGGATACCGGTATTGGATATCGAATTGGTTGGTATGAAGTGTCATACAGGACAACGCAATTCATGAACTACAATGGCCTAAGTAACTAGCAAGAGAATGAGTGATGATGTTCATCGAAAACAAATAAAGTGTTATTGTGTTTTTCGTTGTCATCAAACCAAGCCTTCAAGATTTGTTTAAATAATTTATATTTTGTTCTAGTATCATGAGAACTATGGTTGTTCAAATAATTACCGTATTCCATAAAGGATGGATGAACTTTTACAAGTCTAGTTGGAGAAATCACATCCATAAACACTATTGCTAAAATGTCGCAAGACAAATGATTTAAAGATCACTTATGAAGTGACATCGTTGTTTAAATTATATTTGAAAGAAAACATGAAGAAACTCCATGTTGATGGATTTTTGGAGCCTTTGATTTTGATCAATTGATGCATGTGAGACTTTCCTCGAGATAATTGAAACTCCGTCCATAGGCCAGAGAGGAACGGATGACTAGCTTATTGGAAATTGTGCATGCTGATGTGCATAGTCCATTATGTGTAGCCATATGCGATGGATCTTTTTGCTTCATATGCTTTCTCCGAAAATTTGAGTGAATATATCTGTATATTTACTTAATAAGGAAGAAGTATGAAACATTTGAAAATTGTTCAAAGACTTTCAAGATGAAGTGGAAAATCATTGTAACAAGAAAATAAAGAGTTTATGATTCGATCATAAAGGAAGATATTTGAGTTACATGTTTAGCAAAAACACCTAAGACTGGAGGAATTGTTCCATGATTTGTGTTTCCCGATAAACCATAGGAGTATGGCATATTCGAGAGATAAAATCAAACCATGTTTGACATGGTAAGATCAAGGGTGTCATTTATAAAACTGCCATTATGTTTTAAGGATTGAAGCTTTAGAGACTACCGGTTTTACACTGAAAAGAGCACCATTGTGATCCATTGAAATGACACCATATGAGTTATGGTTTGGGATAAAACCCGAATTGTCTTTTCTTAAATTTTGGTATGCTATGCATAAGTAAAAATGTTTACAACCAAAGTCGGATAAGCACGTCTTTGTAGGTTATCCCAAAGAATTTGTTGGAAATTTCTCCATAACACCAAGGACAAAAGAGTTTGTCGCTTGGAACGTCAAGTTTCTTGAGAACGAACTTTTCGTGAAAAGTTAAGTGGGAGGACAATAGAACTTTGATAAGGTTGTTGAACCTTAGCTATATGTGCTAAGTAGCACAGCGCCGGAAAGTGTCCCGGTGGCGGCCACAATGCTCATGGCTCTCGTGATTACAAAAGGTGTGATCTCGGAGATTAGAGTTCCTATAGAACCGTATGGGTCGGTAAGAATCAAATAGTAAGATTTGATAAGCAAGTCGTTATTGTTTTGACAATGATGAACCGACTACATGCAAAGAAGCGATGATGGGCCCTGACTCCATAAAATGACTAGAAGTCATAGAATCCGTGATAGTATCCATACACGAGAAATCAAGTTCTAAACTTGGAAGACCCTCCGGAAAGGCGTGAAGCCTATCGGTCGTGTTTGGATCTATAAAGAAATAGACATGGATGTTTGACATCTATGAAATAGTCGACATGTCGGAAAGAAGTTTACGGCAATGTTCAAGGAGTTGACTATGACAAGATATGATCTTTCATAGCGATATATAGTCTTGACGGATTATTGTAGCAACCACTACATATAATTTGGTATATGGTAGTTGAATAAACAAAACAAGGTTCTTCTAATAGAACGGTAACCTAGGACATGTACATGACATGGTCCGAAGGGTTTTGTTAATTCAAAGGGTGCTAAAAGGGCATGTAAACTTCAATAGTTGAAGTAAGCATAGCGGAGTTGGAATCTTCACCATGATGAAACTGTTAAAAGAGTTTAAATTCATCGGAGATGATGAAGATGCTTGCATTTGCAAGAAATTAAGTGGGAGCGCTGAGACATATTTCTAATACATTATGTAGAGGACATATTGTTGATTGGAAATGATGTATCTTTAATTGACACAAGTTAAGAATTTCATTAAAATAAGATTTTGATGAAAGACTTGGGCAAACCCGGAATATTAGGAATCAATATCTATATGGATAGATTAAGGCGCTAATATGGTTGTGCCAGACATACATATATAAGATATTGAAAGGGTTCAATATGAGATATTGAAAGGGTTCAATATGGAAACAACAAGAAAGGTTCTTGCTGCATGGAAAGGATTGTATCAAAATTCAAGTGTTTCAACACTTGGTGAGTAAAATCACATGAAGATTTTGATCGATTATACCATGATATGTATATATCCAGAATGTCCTATGCTCTAAATGTTATGAGCATATACCAGAATGATTCATAAGATGATCATTGGACAATAGTAAAGATATTCTTATGAGCTTTGGAAGAACTAAGAATATATAATGTGTAAGTGACAAATAGTTAAAGGTAGTTCATTGTAAAGTGTTACATTGATACTAGTTTTGTCATAAGATACAAATTAAATTTATCTCAATTTAGAATATGGGTGGCACAATGTAATGGAAAGGATGTTCCATGATGGATTTGGATGAGTTCCAAAGTTGAGACGTTGTGACGGATACTACAACAAAAGGCTAAGTATATGACTGCTATAGTAGCAGCATAGGAGGGCATTTGTGTTAAGTAGTTTGTTATCAAACTAGGTGTGGTTCAAAGTGGGCTAATACTATGAAGATATATTGTGTGACAATAATATCAACATATTTTGAGCCGAACGAACTAAAGGTCTCACCAGAGGACCAAATTTATACAATGCCATCTCATTTGAGAATGAGTGATGCGTAGAGACGCAAAGACATGCAAATACACACGGATCTGAAACTGTCACATCCGGAGATTATGTTAACCACTAGCAATAGCGTATATGCAACACCAGAAAGCCATAGGTGTTCAATGCGCAAAGTTTTTCAAACTAGATTATTGACTCTAGTGCAAGTGGGAGACTGGAGGGAATATGCCCGAGAGGCAATAATAAAGTGGTTATTATCTTATTCCATGTTTATGATAAATGTTTATTTTACATGCTAGAATTGTATTGATTCGGAAACATCAATACATGTGTGTTTAATAAACAAAAAGGGTTCCTAGTTATGCCTCTCTTATAGACTAGCTTGTTGATTAACAAGATGATCAAGGTTTCCTGATCATGGACATTAGATGTTGTTAATAACAAGGTCACACCATTGGTGGAATGATGTGATGAACATGCATCCGAAGTATAGCATTACGATCAAGTCATTATGTTTATATTGCTATAACATCATACGAAGTAATCTTTATCCTTAGACCATGAGATCATGTTAATTGCTAACACCGGAAGAGTATCTTGATAACATCAAACGTCACATCGTAACAGGGTGACTATAAAGGTGGGTTTAGTGCTACGAAGGTGTTATGTTGAGGCTCATGGATCAAGAGTGGGATTTGTCCATCCCGATGACGGATAGATATACTCTGGGCCCTCTCGGTGATATCACATTGAAATAGCTTGCAAGCAAGTGATGTGATCACTAGAATGTTATATCACGGGAACAAGAAAAGAGTGCATGTCGGTAACGAGATCAAACTAGGTATGGAGATACCAATGATCGAATCTCGGACATGTAATATATCGCGGGACAAAGGGATTTACTTACTAGCGTTAAAGGTTCTTACGATCACAGAAGTCATCGTTGAATGTGTAGGAGTCAGTATGGATCTCCAGGTCCCGCTTCTGATTATTGATCTGAGAGGGGTCTCGATCATGTCTGCATTATTCGTGAACCGTAGGGTGACACACTTAAGGGATACCGACACCATTTGGAGCAAATATGTTTCAGATAAAGATTTAGGAAAGCGCTGGAATTATTTCAATAGACACCGAAACTGTTTCGGGTGAAATTGCTGAAATTGGTTCTGCATGTAATATTGCAATGTTGCAGGGGGTTTTATGTGAATGTTTGTTAATTAAAGTAATTAACAAAATTCTGAATAAAAAAATAATAAAAGAGTTTTATTAAATGAGAGAGCATTAAATTTGGAGAAATTTAATGCATTTAAAGTGGAGACTTTAAAAGAGAATGTGAAGGGGCAAATTTATGTGGAGGGAGTTACCACCACATGAATGGAGGAGGTGAAGAGTCACCTCCTCCATGCGCCGGCCATGAAGGAGGGGCACCCCCCCTCCTCCTATAAAAGGCCACCCCCTCCTCACTTCTCATACACACCTCCTTGTGAAGGATCTCTCTCCCCCTCTAGTATTATTCCCCCATGGTCTCGGATTAGTGAGATACATGTTCCCGGTGGCTTTATCTGGAAAGGAGTTGCTGCTTCCGCTGCTTTGCTGGAGCGAGGGACGGAGGTTGTCGGGGTACCGGACGTGTGTGCGATCACGGATGCACCGCTGCTTTGCGGTGCTGGACTTGGTGATGCTGGAGCTAGATATGATGGACGTGCTGGAGCCGGACCTGCTGGACATCATCACGATCTTGAGATCGGCAAGTGTACGGCTACATCAACCACGAGTTCCTACTCGTTAACAAAGCTCGTTGTCTTCGAGGGTAAGTTCTCCATGGATGTATGTCCACCCGTTGCTCTGTATCTAGTAGATAGATCTTGGCATGTAGTTCTCATCGTAGGATTTTTTTTTTGTTTTCTATGCTGTGGACCCAACAGTGGTACCAGAGCCTGATCTATGCGTAGGTGCTTAGCACGGGTAGTACACATATGTTGATATGTGGGCGATGATGATCATGTTATTGCATCTTCTATGTATTTTGGATATTGGTGGCATAGTGGGATGAAGCGGCCCGGACCAACCTTACATGTCATCGTACATGAGACCGGTTCCACGACTGACATGCAACTTGTTTTGCATAAGTGGCTGGCGGGTGTCTGTCTCTCCTACTATAGTCAATATCTGATTTACAACGAGTTGCTAATAACTTAGTTATCCTCGTTGTGGTTCATGTTCGTAGGTAAGAACGGTTCTATCTCCGAAAGCCCTAAGCCACGTAAAACTTGCAATTGATAAATTAGAGGCGTCTAGTTTAGATCGTTGCTGGGCTAGTGTCTTGATATGGTATTGTTGTAAGTAGATGTATGATAGATACTCTTACAACACACTCAACGTATAAGTTCCATAGACCTTGGCCTTACACACAAAGGAATGATAGAGATCATACCACGATGCAAGTGATAGAGATCAAATGCATGGACCATATCATGTCACTTTACACATTAGATGTTAGCATCTTATACTGCTAGTTTGGCGCTTTCTGTAGCATTGTAAGATGATCCCTCTTTTAGATATCAAGATAAAAATGTGTTCTTCCTTAAGTATGCACCGTTCTATGGATCGTGTTTCGAGACATCACGTGATGATCGGGTGTTCTCAACTCTACGCTTTCATGCAACGGGTGTAAGACAGTTTTACACACGCGAATACTAAGGTTCTTACTTGGCGAGCCTAGCATGTACAGACATGGCCTTGGAACACGGACCGAAAGGTTAAGCATGAGTCACATAGTTGATGTGATGACCATATTGATGCTCGCCTTTGAAGCTACACCGACTCACGTGATGATCGGACTTGGTGTAGTGGATTTGGTTCATGTAATCACCAAAAAGGCACGAGGGATGTCGTTTTTGAGTGGGAGTTCATTTCTAATTTGGATTAGTCGAACTCAATTTGTCATAAACTAAATCGAAGTGAATTTGCATAATTTGTTGTAGTCATTGGCATCTGTTCACTACCTTATGCTTAGTTTTTATTTGAGCTAATAGAACTACAGAATTCTGGATATTTACTTTACGAACTGGTATCGTATTGTTTTGAATGTCAATTTAAAGTTTATAAGTCCTATTGCAAACTTTCAACGAACTCTATTTACTCCGTGAAGTTTAATAAGTAGTATTAAATCAAGAGTAAGAATTCCAATTTTATTATCTAAAGTATCATGTTTGCCTCCATGATTATTGATATTCAAAAAGTTGTTTTAATATCAAGATTATATTGGAGCTGAAAATTGTTTCAGAAACCATCATGTGTGAAAGATATTGTGATATCTGAAACAATGTTTTTGGTTGCATTATGATAGAGTATAATTTAACAAAATACATGTTCTCATATTGTATGAGAATTTGTGAAGAATGGAGATGCTAGGCATCCGAATCTACCAAAAAGGTTTTGGGAACTGATATTATACTCGCGATTCTTCCTTATAGGCTATAGTAGCTTGATCATGAAAGTTGTCATGATAAGGATGAATAGAAGATGTAAGTAAAATATTTACTACACTAATAGATTACTAAAGAATGGATTTTTGAAAGAACACCAAACATTTGATGATGGTGATCCACTTCAAAGTGCAAGTCCAAAGGTATTAGTATTTGACTATATACGCTTTGTACCATGTGTCATGTTGATGACACCACTATTGATGTTGATAGATTCTTTTAAAAGAAAAGGAATTGCTGAAAGAGAATTTATACAATATTTGGTAGAAAATAAAAGGTTGGAGATGTCCAACTTAGGTATATAAAGATATACATGTTATGGCTATATTCCTTGCTTGTTAAACAATGTGGTTCTTAAGTATTGGATACCGGTATTGGATATCGAATTGGTTGGTATGAAGTGTCATACAGGACAACGCAATTCATGAACTACAATGGCCTAAGTAACTAGCAAGAGAATGAGTGATGATGTTCATCGAAAACAAATAAAGTGTTATTGTGTTTTTCGTTGTCATCAAACCAAGCCTTCAAGATTTGTTTAAATAATTTATATTTTGTTCTAGTATCATGAGAACTATGGTTGTTCAAATAATTACCGTATTCCATAAAGGATGGATGAACTTTTACAAGTCTAGTTGGAGAAATCACATCCATAAACACTATTGCTAAAATGTCGCAAGACAAATGATTTAAAGATCACTTATGAAGTGACATCGTTGTTTAAATTATATTTGAAAGAAAACATGAAGAAACTCCATGTTGATGGATTTTTGGAGCCTTTGATTTTGATCAATTGATGCATGTGAGACTTTCCTCGAGATAATTGAAACTCCGTCCATAGGCCAGAGAGGAACGGATGACTAGCTTATTGGAAATTGTGCATGCTGATGTGCATAGTCCATTATGTGTAGCCATATGCGATGGATCTTTTTGCTTCATATGCTTTCTCCGAAAATTTGAGTGAATATATCTGTATATTTACTTAATAAGGAAGAAGTATGAAACATTTGAAAATTGTTCAAAGACTTTCAAGATGAAGTGGAAAATCATTGTAACAAGAAAATAAAGAGTTTATGATTCGATCATAAAGGAAGATATTTGAGTTACATGTTTAGCAAAAACACCTAAGACTGGAGGAATTGTTCCATGATTTGTGTTTCCCGATAAACCATAGGAGTATGGCATATTCGAGAGATAAAATCAAACCATGTTTGACATGGTAAGATCAAGGGTGTCATTTATAAAACTGCCATTATGTTTTAAGGATTAAAGCTTTAGAGACTACCGGTTTTACACTGAAAAGAGCACCATCGTGATCCATTGAAATGACACCATATGAGTTATGGTTTGGGATAAAACTCGAATTGTCTTTTCTTAAATTTTGGTATGCTATGCATAAGTAAAAATGTTTACAACCAAAGTCGGATAAGCACGTCTTTGTAGGTTATCCCAAAGAATTTGTTGGAAATTTCTCCATAACACCAAGGACAAAAGAGTTTGTCGCTTGGAACGTCAAGTTTCTTGAGAACGAACTTTTCGTGAAAAGTTAAGTGGGAGGACAATAGAACTTTGATAAGGTTGTTGAACCTTAGCTATATGTGCTAAGTAGCACAGCGCCGGAAAGTGTCCCGGTGGCGGCCACAATGCTCATGGCTCTCGTGATTACAAAAGGTGTGATCTCGGAGATTAGAGTTCCTATAGAACCGTATGGGTCGGTAAGAATCAAATAGTAAGATTTGATAAGCAAGTCGTTATTGTTTTGACAATGATGAACCGACTACATGCAAAGAAGCGATGATGGGCCCTGACTCCATAAAATGACTAGAAGTCATAGAATCCGTGATAGTATCCATACACGAGAAATCAAGTTCTAAACTTGGAAGACCCTCCGGAAAGGCGTGAAGCCTATCGGTCGTGTTTGGATCTATAAAGAAATAGACATGGATGTTTGACATCTATGAAATAGTCGACATGTCGGAAAGAAGTTTACGGCAATGTTCAAGGAGTTGACTATGACAAGATATGATCTTTCATAGCGATATATAGTCTTGACGGATTATTGTAGCAACCACTACATATAATTTGGTATATGGTAGTTGAATAAACAAAACAAGGTTCTTCTAATAGAACGGTAACCTAGGACATGTACATGACATGGTCCGAAGGGTTTTGTTAATTCAAAGGGTGCTAAAAGGGCATGTAAACTTCAATAGTTGAAGTAAGCATAGCGGAGTTGGAATCTTCACCATGATGAAACTGTTAAAAGAGTTTAAATTCATCAGAGATGATGAAGATGCTTGCATTTGCAAGAAATTAAGTGGGAGCGCTGAGACATATTTCTAATACATTATGTAGAGGACATATTGTTGATTGGAAATGATGTATCTTGAATTGACACAAGTTAAGAATTTCATTAAAATAAGATTTTGATGAAAGACTTGGGCAAACCCGGAATATTAGGAATCAATATCTATATGGATAGATTAAGGCGCTAATATGGTTGTGCCAGACATACATATATAAGATATTGAAAGGGTTCAATATGAGATATTGAAAGGGTTCAATATGGAAACAACAAGAAAGGTTCTTGCTGCATGGAAAGGATTGTATCAAAATTCAAGTGTTTCAACACTTGGTGAGTAAAATCACATGAAGATTTTGATCGATTATACCATGATATGTATATATCCAGAATGTCCTATGCTCTAAATGTTATGAGCATATACCAGAATGATTCATAAGATGATCATTGGACAATAGTAAAGATATTCTTATGAGCTTTGGAAGAACTAAGAATATATAATGTGTAAGTGACAAATAGTTAAAGGTAGTTCATTGTAAAGTGTTACATTGATACTAGTTTTGTCATAAGATACAAATTAAATTTATCTCAATTTAGACTATGGGTGGCACAATGTAATGGAAAGGATGTTCCATGATGGATTTGGATGAGTTCCAAAGTTGAGACGTTGTGACGGATACTACAACAAAAGGCTAAGTATATGACTGCTATAGTAGCAGGATAGGAGGGCATTTGTGTTAAGTAGTTTGTTATCAAACTAGGTGTGGTTCAAAGTGGGCTAATACTATGAAGATATATTGTGTGACAATAATATCAACATATTTTGAGCCGAACGAACTAAAGGTCTCACCAGAGGACCAAATTTATACAATGCCATCTCATTTGAGAATGAGTGATGCGTAGAGACGCAAAGACATGCAAATACACACGGATCTGAAACTGTCACATCCGGAGATTATGTTAACCACTAGCAATAGCGTATATGCAACACCAGAAAGCCATAGGTGTTCAATGCGCAAAGTTTTTCAAACTAGATTATTGACTCTAGTGCAAGTGGGAGACTGGAGGGAATATGCCCGAGAGGCAATAATAAAGTGGTTATTATCTTATTCCATGTTTATGATAAATGTTTATTTTACATGCTAGAATTGTATTGATTCGGAAACATCAATACATGTGTGTTTAATAAACAAAAAGGGTTCCTAGTTATGCCTCTCTTATAGACTAGCTTGTTGATTAACAAGATGATCAAGGTTTCCTGATCATGGACATTAGATGTTGTTAATAACAAGGTCACACCATTGGTGGAATGATGTGATGAACATGCATCCGAAGTATAGCATTACGATCAAGTCATTATGTTTATATTGCTATAACATCATACGAAGTAATCTTTATCCTTAGACCATGAGATCATGTTAATTGCTAACACCGGAAGAGTATCTTGATAACATCAAACATCACATCGTAACAGGGTGACTATAAAGGTGGGTTTAGTGCTACGAAGGTGTTATGTTGAGGCTCATGGATCAAGAGTGGGATTTGTCCATCCCGATGACGGATAGATATACTCTGGGCCCTCTCGGTGATATCACATTGAAATAGCTTGCAAGCAAGTGATGTGATCACTAGAATGTTATATCACGGGAACAAGAAAAGAGTGCATGTCGGTAACGAGATCAAACTAGGTATGGAGATACCAATGATCGAATCTCGGACATGTAATATATCGTGGGACAAAGGGATTTACTTACTAGCGTTAAAGGTTCTTACGATCACAGAAGTCATCGTTGAATGTGTAGGAGTCAGTATGGATCTCCAGGTCCCGCTTCTGATTATTGATCTGAGAGGGGTCTCGATCATGTCTGCATTATTCGTGAACCGTAGGGTGACACACTTAAGGGATACCGACACCATTTGGAGCAAATATGTTTCAGATAAAGATTTAGGAAAGCGCTGGAATTATTTCAATAGACACCGAAACTGTTTCGGGTGAAATTGCTGAAATTGGTTCTGCATGTAATATTGCAATGTTGCAGGGGGTTTTATGTGAATGTTTGTTAATTAAAGTAATTAACAAAATTCTGAATAAAAAAATAATAAAAGAGTTTTATTAAATGAGAGAGCATTAAATTTGGAGAAATTTAATGCATTTAAAGTGGAGACTTTAAAAGAGAATGTGAAGGGGCAAATTTATGTGGAGGGAGTTACCACCACATGAATGGAGGAGGTGAAGAGTCACCTCCTCCATGCGCCGGCCATGAAGGAGGGGCACCCCCCCTCCTCCTATAAAAGGCCACCCCCTCCTCACTTCTCATACACACCTCCTTGTGAAGGATCTCTCTCCCCCTCTAGTATTATTCCCCCATGGTCTCGGATTAGTGAGATACATGTTCCCGGTGGCTTTATCTGGAAAGGAGTTGCTGCTTCCGCTGCTTTGCTGGAGCGAGGGACGGAGGTTGTCGGGGTACCGGACGTGTGTGCGATCACGGATGCACCGCTGCTTTGCGGTGCTGGACTTGGTGATGCTGGAGCTAGATATGATGGACGTGCTGGAGCCGGACCTGCTGGACATCATCACGATCTTGAGATCGGCAAGTGTACGGCTACATCAACCACGAGTTCCTACTCGTTAACAAAGCTCGTTGTCTTCGAGGGTAAGTTCTCCATGGATGTATGTCCACCCGTTGCTCTGTATCTAGTAGATAGATCTTGGCATGTAGTTCTCATCGTAGGATTTTTTTTTTGTTTTCTATGCTGTGGACCCAACAGTGGTACCAGAGCCTGATCTATGCGTAGGTGCTTAGCACGGGTAGTACACATATGTTGATATGTGGGCGATGATGATCATGTTATTGCATCTTCTATGTATTTTGGATATTGGTGGCATAGTGGGATGAAGCGGCCCGGACCAACCTTACATGTCATCGTACATGAGACCGGTTCCACGACTGACATGCAACTTGTTTTGCATAAGTGGCTGGCGGGTGTCTGTCTCTCCTACTATAGTCAATATCTGATTTACAACGAGTTGCTAATAACTTAGTTATCCTCGTTGTGGTTCATGTTCGTAGGTAAGAACGGTTCTATCTCCGAAAGCCCTAAGCCACGTAAAACTTGCAATTGATAAATTAGAGGCGTCTAGTTTAGATCGTTGCTGGGCTAGTGTCTTGATATGGTATTGTTGTAAGTAGATGTATGATAGATACTCTTACAACACACTCAACGTATAAGTTCCATAGACCTTGGCCTTACACACAAAGGAATGATAGAGATCATACCACGATGCAAGTGATAGAGATCAAATGCATGGACCATATCATGTCACTTTACACATTAGATGTTAGCATCTTATACTGCTAGTTTGGCGCTTTCTGTAGCATTGTAAGATGATCCCTCTTTTAGATATCAAGATAAAAATGTGTTCTTCCTTAAGTATGCACCGTTCTATGGATCGTGTTTCGAGACATCACGTGATGATCGGGTGTTCTCAACTCTACGCTTTCATGCAACGGGTGTAAGACAGTTTTACACACGCGAATACTAAGGTTCTTACTTGGCGAGCCTAGCATGTACAGACATGGCCTTGGAACACGGACCGAAAGGTTAAGCATGAGTCACATAGTTGATGTGATGACCATATTGATGCTCGCCTTTGAAGCTACACCGACTCACGTGATGATCGGACTTGGTGTAGTGGATTTGGTTCATGTAATCACCAAAAAGGCACGAGGGATGTCGTTTTTGAGTGGGAGTTCATTTCTAATTTGGATTAGTCGAACTCAATTTGTCATAAACTAAATCGAAGTGAATTTGCATAATTTGTTGTAGTCATTGGCATCTGTTCACTACCTTATGCTTAGTTTTTATTTGAGCTAATAGAACTACAGAATTCTGGATATTTACTTTACGAACTGGTATCGTATTGTTTTGAATGTCAATTTAAAGTTTATAAGTCCTATTGCAAACTTTCAACGAACTCTATTTACTCCATGAAGTTTAATAAGTAGTATTAAATCAAGAGTAAGAATTCCAATTTTAGTATCTAAAGTATCATGTTTGCCTCCATGATTATTGATATTCAAAAAGTTGTTTTAATATCAAGATTATATTGGAGCTGAAAATTGTTTCAGAAACCATCATGTGTGAAAGATATTGTGATATCTGAAACAATGTTTTTGGTTGCATTATGATAGAGTATAATTTAACAAAATACATGTTCTCATATTGTATGAGAATTTGTGAAGAATGGAGATGCTAGGCATCCGAATCTACCAAAAAGGTTTTGGGAACTGATATTATACTCGCGATTCTTCCTTATAGGCTATAGTAGCTTGATCATGAAAGTTGTCATGATAAGGATGAATAGAAGATGTAAGTAAAATATTTACTACACTAATAGATTACTAAAGAATGGATTTTTGAAAGAACACCAAACATTTGATGATGGTGATCCACTTCAAAGTGCAAGTCCAAAGGTATTAGTATTTGACTATATACGCTTTGTACCATGTGTCATGTTGATGACACCACTATTGATGTTGATAGATTCTTTTAAAAGAAAAGGAATTGCTGAAAGAGAATTTATAAAATATTTGGTAGAAAATAAAAGGTTGGAGATGTCCAACTTAGGTATATAAAGATATACATGTTATGGCTATATTCCTTGCTTGTTAAACAATGTGGTTCTTAAGTATTGGATACCGGTATTGGATATCGAATTGGTTGGTATGAAGTGTCATACAGGACAACGCAATTCATGAACTACAATGGCCTAAGTAACTAGCAAGAGAATGAGTGATGATGTTCATCGAAAACAAATAAAGTGTTATTGTGTTTTTCGTTGTCATCAAACCAAGCCTTCAAGATTTGTTTAAATAATTTATATTTTGTTCTAGTATCATGAGAACTATGGCTGTTCAAATAATTACCGTATTCCATAAAGGATGGATGAACTTTTACAAGTCTAGTTGGAGAAATCACATCCATAAACACTATTGCTAAAATGTCGCAAGACAAATGATTTAAAGATCACTTATGAAGTGACATCGTTGTTTAAATTATATTTGAAAGAAAACATGAAGAAACTCCATGTTGATGGATTTTTGGAGCCTTTGATTTTGATCAATTGATGCATGTGAGACTTTCCTCGAGATAATTGAAACTCCGTCCATAGGCCAGAGAGGAACGGATGACTAGCTTATTGGAAATTGTGCATGCTGATGTGCATAGTCCATTATGTGTAGCCATATGCGATGGATCTTTTTGCTTCATATGCTTTCTCCGAAAATTTGAGTGAATATATCTGTATATTTACTTAATAAGGAAGAAGTATGAAACATTTGAAAATTGTTCAAAGACTTTCAAGATGAAGTGGAAAATCATTGTAACAAGAAAATAAAGAGTTTATGATTCGATCATAAAGGAAGATATTTGAGTTACATGTTTAGCAAAAACACCTAAGACTGGAGGAATTGTTCCATGATTTGTGTTTCCCGATAAACCATAGGAGTATGGCATATTCGAGAGATAAAATCAAACCATGTTTGACATGGTAAGATCAAGGGTGTCATTTATAAAACTGCCATTATGTTTTAAGGATTAAAGCTTTAGAGACTACCGGTTTTACACTGAAAAGAGCACCATCGTGATCCATTGAAATGACACCATATGAGTTATGGTTTGGGATAAAACCCGAATTGTCTTTTCTTAAATTTTGGTATGCTATGCATAAGTAAAAATGTTTACAACCAAAGTCGGATAAGCACGTCTTTGTAGGTTATCCCAAAGAATTTGTTGGAAATTTCTCCATAACACCAAGGACAAAAGAGTTTGTCGCTTGGAACGTCAAGTTTCTTGAGAACGAACTTTTCGTGAAAAGTTAAGTGGGAGGACAATAGAACTTTGATAAGGTTGTTGAACCTTAGCTATATGTGCTAAGTAGCACAGCGCCGGAAAGTGTCCCGGTGGCGGCCACAATGCTCATGGCTCTCGTGATTACAAAAGGTGTGATCTCGGAGATTAGAGTTCCTATAGAACCGTATGGGTCGGTAAGAATCAAATAGTAAGATTTGATAAGCAAGTCGTTATTGTTTTGACAATGATGAACCGACTACATGCAAAGAAGCGATGATGGGCCCTGACTCCATAAAATGACTAGAAGTCATAGAATCCGTGATAGTATCCATACACGAGAAATCAAGTTCTAAACTTGGAAGACCCTCCGGAAAGGCGTGAAGCCTATCGGTCGTGTTTGGATCTATAAAGAAATAGACATGGATGTTTGACATCTATGAAATAGTCGACATGTCGGAAAGAAGTTTACGGCAATGTTCAAGGAGTTGACTATGACAAGATATGATCTTTCATAGCGATATATAGTCTTGACGGATTATTGTAGCAACCACTACATATAATTTGGTATATGGTAGTTGAATAAACAAAACAAGGTTCTTCTAATAGAACGGTAACCTAGGACATGTACATGACATGGTCCGAAGGGTTTTGTTAATTCAAAGGGTGCTAAAAGGGCATGTAAACTTCAATAGTTGAAGTAAGCATAGCGGAGTTGGAATCTTCACCATGATGAAACTGTTAAAAGAGTTTAAATTCATCGGAGATGATGAAGATGCTTGCATTTGCAAGAAATTAAGTGGGAGCGCTGAGACATATTTCTAATACATTATGTAGAGGACATATTGTTGATTGGAAATGATGTATCTTGAATTGACACAAGTTAAGAATTTCATTAAAATAAGATTTTGATGAAAGACTTGGGCAAACCCGGAATATTAGGAATCAATATCTATATGGATAGATTAAGGCGCTAATATGGTTGTGCCAGACATACATATATAAGATATTGAAAGGGTTCAATATGAGATATTGAAAGGGTTCAATATGGAAACAACAAGAAAGGTTCTTGCTGCATGGAAAGGATTGTATCAAAATTCAAGTGTTTCAACACTTGGTGAGTAAAATCACATGAAGATTTTGATCGATTATACCATGATATGTATATATCCAGAATGTCCTATGCTCTAAATGTTATGAGCATATACCAGAATGATTCATAAGATGATCATTGGACAATAGTAAAGATATTCTTATGAGCTTTGGAAGAACTAAGAATATATAATGTGTAAGTGACAAATAGTTAAAGGTAGTTCATTGTAAAGTGTTACATTGATACTAGTTTTGTCATAAGATACAAATTAAATTTATCTCAATTTAGACTATGGGTGGCACAATGTAATGGAAAGGATGTTCCATGATGGATTTGGATGAGTTCCAAAGTTGAGACGTTGTGACGGATACTACAACAAAAGGCTAAGTATATGACTGCTATAGTAGCAGCATAGGAGGGCATTTGTGTTAAGTAGTTTGTTATCAAACTAGGTGTGGTTCAAAGTGGGCTAATACTATGAAGATATATTGTGTGACAATAATATCAACATATTTTGAGCCGAACGAACTAAAGGTCTCACCAGAGGACCAAATTTATACAATGCCATCTCATTTGAGAATGAGTGATGCGTAGAGACGCAAAGACATGCAAATACACACGGATCTGAAACTGTCACATCCGGAGATTATGTTAACCACTAGCAATAGCGTATATGCAACACCAGAAAGCCATAGGTGTTCAATGCGCAAAGTTTTTCAAACTAGATTATTGACTCTAGTGCAAGTGGGAGACTGGAGGGAATATGCCCGAGAGGCAATAATAAAGTGGTTATTATCTTATTCCATGTTTATGATAAATGTTTATTTTACATGCTAGAATTGTATTGATTCGGAAACATCAATACATGTGTGTTTAATAAACAAAAAGGGTTCCTAGTTATGCCTCTCTTATAGACTAGCTTGTTGATTAACAAGATGATCAAGGTTTCCTGATCATGGACATTAGATGTTGTTAATAACAAGGTCACACCATTGGTGGAATGATGTGATGAACATGCATCCGAAGTATAGCATTACGATCAAGTCATTATGTTTATATTGCTATAACATCATACGAAGTAATCTTTATCCTTAGACCATGAGATCATGTTAATTGCTAACACCGGAAGAGTATCTTGATAACATCAAACATCACATCGTAACAGGGTGACTATAAAGGTGGGTTTAGTGCTACGAAGGTGTTATGTTGAGGCTCATGGATCAAGAGTGGGATTTGTCCATCCCGATGACGGATAGATATACTCTGGGCCCTCTCGGTGATATCACATTGAAATAGCTTGCAAGCAAGTGATGTGATCACTAGAATGTTATATCACGGGAACAAGAAAAGAGTGCATGTCGGTAACGAGATCAAACTAGGTATGGAGATACCAATGATCGAATCTCGGACATGTAATATATCGCGGGACAAAGGGATTTACTTACTAGCGTTAAAGGTTCTTACGATCACAGAAGTCATCGTTGAATGTGTAGGAGTCAGTATGGATCTCCAGGTCCCGCTTCTGATTATTGATCTGAGAGGGGTCTCGATCATGTCTGCATTATTCGTGAACCGTAGGGTGACACACTTAAGGGATACCGACACCATTTGGAGCAAATATGTTTCAGATAAAGATTTAGGAAAGCGCTGGAATTATTTCAATAGACACCGAAACTGTTTCGGGTGAAATTGCTGAAATTGGTTCTGCATGTAATATTGCAATGTTGCAGGGGGTTTTATGTGAATGTTTGTTAATTAAAGTAATTAACAAAATTCTGAATAAAAAAATAATAAAAGAGTTTTATTAAATGAGAGAGCATTAAATTTGGAGAAATTTAATGCATTTAAAGTGGAGACTTTAAAAGAGAATGTGAAGGGGCAAATTTATGTGGAGGGAGTTACCACCACATGAATGGAGGAGGTGAAGAGTCACCTCCTCCATGCGCCGGCCATGAAGGAGGGGCACCCCCCTCCTCCTATAAAAGGCCACCCCCTCCTCACTTCTCATACACACCTCCTTGTGAAGGATCTCTCTCCCCCTCTAGTATTATTCCCCCATGGTCTCGGATTAGTGAGATACATGTTCCCGATGGCTTTATCTGGAAAGGAGTTGCTGCTTCCGCTGCTTTGCTGGAGCGAGGGACGGAGGTTGTCGGGGTACCGGACGTGTGTGCGATCACGGATGCACCGCTGCTTTGCGGTGCTGGACTTGGTGATGCTGGAGCTAGATATGATGGACGTGCTGGAGCCGGACCTGCTGGACATCATCACGATCTTGAGATCGGCAAGTGTACGGCTACATCAACCACGAGTTCCTACTCGTTAACAAAGCTCGTTGTCTTCGAGGGTAAGTTCTCCATGGATGTATGTCCACCCGTTGCTCTGTATCTAGTAGATAGATCTTGGCATGTAGTTCTCATCGTAGGATTTTTTTTTGTTTTCTATGCTGTGGACCCAACAGTGGTACCAGAGCCTGATCTATGCGTAGGTGCTTAGCACGGGTAGTACACATATGTTGATATGTGGGCGATGATGATCATGTTATTGCATCTTCTATGTATTTTGGATATTGGTGGCATAGTGGGATGAAGCGGCCCGGACCAACCTTACATGTCATCGTACATGAGACCGGTTCCACGACTGACATGCAACTTGTTTTGCATAAGTGGCTGGCGGGTGTCTGTCTCTCCTACTATAGTCAATATCTGATTTACAACGAGTTGCTAATAACTTAGTTATCCTCGTTGTGGTTCATGTTCGTAGGTAAGAACGGTTCTATCTCCGAAAGCCCTAAGCCACGTAAAACTTGCAATTGATAAATTAGAGGCGTCTAGTTTAGATCGTTGCTGGGCTAGTGTCTTGATATGGTATTGTTGTAAGTAGATGTATGATAGATACTCTTACAACACACTCAACGTATAAGTTCCATAGACCTTGGCCTTACACACAAAGGAATGATAGAGATCATACCACGATGCAAGTGATAGAGATCAAATGCATGGACCATATCATGTCACTTTACACATTAGATGTTAGCATCTTATACTGCTAGTTTGGCGCTTTCTGTAGCATTGTAAGATGATCCCTCTTTTAGATATCAAGATAAAAATGTGTTCTTCCTTAAGTATGCACCGTTCTATGGATCGTGTTTCGAGACATCACGTGATGATCGGGTGTTCTCAACTCTACGCTTTCATGCAACGGGTGTAAGACAGTTTTACACACGCGAATACTAAGGTTCTTACTTGGCGAGCCTACCATGTACAGACATGGCCTTGGAACACGGACCGAAAGGTTAAGCATGAGTCACATAGTTGATGTGATGACCATATTGATGCTTGCCTTTGAAGCTACACCGATTCACGTGATGATCGGACTTGGTGTAGTGGATTTGGTTCATGTAATCACCAAAAAGGCACGAGGGATGTCGTTTTTGAGTGGGAGTTCATTTCTAATTTGGATTAGTCGAACTCAATTTGTCATAAACTAAATCGAAGTGAATTTGCATAATTTGTTGTAGTCATTGGCATCTGTTCACTACCTTATGCTTAGTTTTTATTTGAGATAATAGAACTACAGAATTCTGGATATTTACTTTACGAACTGGTATCGTATTGTTTTGAATGTCAATTTAAAGTTTATAAGTCCTATTGCAAACTTTCAGCAAACTCTATTTACTCCATGAAGTTTAATAAGTAGTATTAAATCAAGAGTAAGAATTCCAATGTTAGTATCTAAAGTATCATGTTTGCCTCCATGATTATTGATATTCAAAAAGTTGTTTTAATATCAAGATTATATTGGAGCTGAAAATTGTTTCAGAAACCATCATGTGTGAAAGATATTGTGATATCTGAAACAATGTTTTTGGTTGCATTATGATAGAGTATAATTTAACAAAATACATGTTCTCATATTGTATGAGAATTTGTGAAGAATGGAGATGCTAGGCATCCGAATCTACCAAAAAGGTTTTGGGAACTGATATTATACTCGCGATTCTTCCTTATAGGCTATAGTAGCTTGATCATGAAAGTTGTCATGATAAGGATGAATAGAAGATGTAAGTAAAATGTTTACTACACTAATAGATTACTAAAGAATGGATTTTTGAAAGAACACCAAACATTTGATGATGGTGATCCACTTCAAAGTGCAAGTCCAAAGGTATTAGTATTTGACTATATATGCTTTGTACCATGTGTCATGTTGATGACACCACTATTGATGTTGATAGATTCTTTTAAAAGAAAAGGAATTGCCGACTACTGTCGTTTTCGTGTTGGGTTTCTCTTCCGGGGTATTCTTGCACTTCTGAGCTTGTTGCTTTGGTTGTTTTGCCGACTGTGGCATAGCCAGGGCGTTGAGTAATCCCTCTACATCGTCGTCAGCATCTGCATACTTGCTCGCTGTTTCTATCATCTCTCCCAAATCAGTGACCTTGTCACACTTCAAACGATGACGCAATAAACCAATTGGGAGACCTGCAATGAAAGCTTCAATCGCAGTTTGGTCATTTACTCCTTCACAGGAGTTCTTGGTGTCGATCCATCGTCCGAGATAATCCCGGCAAGTTTCTCTGGCTTTCTGGGTGCAATGTTGTAGGTCTCCGACCGTATAGGGCCTCCGGTATGTGCCTTCGAAATTCCAAAAGAACGCACTTTGCATGTCGTACCAGTTGTGGATGGTGTTCTCCGGAAGTTCATTGTGCCATGATCGTGCCGTCTTCCGCAACATGAGTGGGAGATATCGGGTTGCGACCAGGCTATTTCCGCCTTTGGCGATGCAGCAAGCTTGGAAGAAATCCTGTAGCCAAGTATCTGGCCGAGCTATACCGTCATAGGCTTGAATATGTCTTGAGATAGCAAATCATTCCGGGAATCTTGTAGCTCTTATGCGTGGTCCGAAGCACTTTGGTCCCACGTATATATCATCATTTTCATAGCGTCGCGCCTCTATATTGGAGTTGACCATGTGTCTTGCGTCATTCGGGGATAGAGATCGTCCTGAGTGTCGGCTGTGGATGCGGTGCCTTGGAGCCGGACTTCGGCTTCTGCCACCACCTCCTCCACCACGACGCCCTCCTTGGACTCCTTGGGAGACGTTGTGATGGCTACTTGGCAGAGTGGGTGGAGCAGCTGGGTTATTTCCGGCTGATCGTCGGCCTCCATCCGGAGCGTCATTATTCCGGTTCCAGGGAGGGTCTTCATTGTGACGAGCCCCCTGCCGGCTTGTCTCGGCACGGTGTTCATCGTTCCTTCGTCCGTCATCTGGACGGCTTGCATGTCTAGGAGGTGGCATTCTTTGTCGGTCCTCCTCCCGACGTTTCTCTTTATCTTCTTCCCTATGGTATTTCGACTCTCGCCGGGGAGGGTTCCTCGGATTCAGTGCAGCAATTGCCTCTTGCTCCGCGACTGGGTTAACGTTATGCCAGTCATGAGCAGCTTTGTGGTGCTGTCCTGAAGATCTGGTTCTTGAGTGGTTATCTTCCCGATGGTCAGAACGACGCTGCTGTTCCGGAACACGTTGGGGTCTTACGTCAGCCCATGTCGGATCTGTGCGACATTGGTCAGAATCTGAGACCAGTTTTTGACTTCCAGACAGGGCGACCTTTTGCTGCTCCATTCCTTTGTTGAGTAGTTTGATTCCCAACCGGATCTATTCCGGGCCTGGATTAGCCGATAGGATTTCCTGAGCCGCAACGGTGTTCTGTACTGGCGTTAGATACACCCAATCCCCGTTGTTGTTGCGTCGAGGCATCCCAAGTTCTCCTCCGAAAAGGACTTTGTGAATCTGCGGAAATTGGTTGTCATCAGTATGACGTTTCCTGGTTTTCTGGTGTTGCCTGGAGTTGTACTTCTCCACAGATGCCATGCGTTTCTTTTCCTCCTCAAATGTTTTTGGCTTCATCGAGGAGTACTTGACGACGCGCTTCTAGGGCATGTGCCCTCTCGTCCAGCTCTTCAGCAGTAAGTTCTGCAGCTGTAGGAATAGGTGTGGTTAATGCAGCATCGATGAGTTTATGCACACCTTAAGTGATCACGTGTCCATCCATCGACTCTTCTTTTTTGGGCTCGTCTGGGATAAGCGCTCCATCCGAGTCTTCCTCGTATTCCTCGGCAATCACCTCCTCTGCCGGAGGGTCTTTCGTCGGGGTCTTGTTCTTCTTGTTCGTCTTCTTTGCCTTCTTGGCAGCGCCGATAGCAAAGACGACTTTGGGTTCGTTTCTCGGAGTCAAGCTCTGATCGGTACTTTCGGACATCTAGACCTCGGGATTGTCTCCGATTTCCATGTCATCCTGCGCTTTGGGAGAGTGTTCCCCGGATCCTTCATCCATGGCTTCTCTTTCCTCTGCAGCTTTGGAGTTATACTCCTCTTCGTATTTCACGGAGAACTTTCGGAAATCTGCTGACGTCATCGATTCATCCGAAGATGCGGGTACATCGGTGTTTGTTCTGATCGCCTCCAGCACAGAGTCGGTGTTGTCTCCAGCATCGGCAGAGCCGGATCCGGATCCCACATATCCGACGAAGTGCGACGCGTGCCTCCTAAGATAGTTGCGGCTCTCTCGATCGGCCTCCTCGAAACGCCTGATGGTCTCGAGAATATCGTCTATGCTTGCATCTTGCATCATCATGCGTCTTAGTGTGTATCTCAGGAAAGGCATGTCTGTCCCGGCATCATCAGAGCCGAAACCAGCGTCGTTGCTATGCTCCTCCTGGATTTTGACTTCAGCGGGTGGGTCGATCTGGGATTCGGCTTCTCCAGGGAGATCCACTCCAGATTCAACTTGGACCGCCAGGTCTGCTTTAGGCTCAGATTTCTCCACTATCTCCACAACTGGTGCGGGCTGGGTGGGATAAGGGTTTTCTGAGATCCAGAACTCTGCCGCCTCCGCGGGCAAAGGGGATCCAGAGATTTCTTCTGCCTCTATCATCACCGCTGGGGTGGGTGGGGCAGGTTCAGCAAAGCCGATGTAAACATCGATCTCGCCAAAAGACATGATGGTGTAGGCAGTCACAGCCTCCCTAGCCGGAATCCAAGTCTCGTCGAGAACGATGAGAGGGACGTCGCTGGTGTAGAGGATGCGATCGACGGCGATGGTCTCGCCGATTCTGATTCTTGCAGATTCCGCTCGAAACGCAGATTCGAAGCTCACTTGCCCCATGGTGGGCGCCAACTGTCGTGGGATTGATGACAAGTACGCCATGAGGGGGTCCTCGAGGCGTGCGGAAGAGAGGTATGTGAGACGTACGGTGTTCCGGAACAGTGAGCACACAAGTTTACCCAGGTTCAAATTCGCCGGCTTTGGACGGATCCTACTCCTGCTAGCAATCCAGTAATACGGCAGAGCCGGAGTTGATATTGTGATTGTAAGGGGTGCCATAAAGGCTCTCCCTAGGACGGTTTATATAGATATCCGGCCTAGGGTTTACAGGAGAGATCTATCTAGCTACGACTAAGAGTTGGTTATAGAGTATATTTTAAACTATAAGTAATACTACGGGCCTATGTCGGTAAGTCTTCTGGGCCTTCCCGTAGCCGGATTGGACTCCGTTTCTTCTCCCTGACTGGGCCGCCCGTGAAGCAAAGCTCTGACCCGAAGTGGCCACCTGGTCAGTGAAAAACTATGAGGATTCCCGAAAAGTATATCCCCAACACAAAGCCAGAGAAAACAACCAGATGGTCGAGGGGGAAGCGATGCAACATCAACCGGATCTAACTTCCACCTGTTGAGCCACACAAAAAAACTCATATGAAGAAAATTAGAGAAAAAAATCAATATTAATTCTGTAGAAACACACGATCCAAATAAGATGGGGGCTTCAAAGGTCTAGAATGAGGAGAAGGATGAGAAGATTGAAGAGGAAGGGGCGACGGAAGACTGAAGAGGTGAGCTACGAAACGTTCGTAGCTCTAAGAGGCGGCAGTACTTCTGTCTGGGTTCAATGGAAATTTGTGCAGGGCGGCCAGGTCTTTAAAAAGGACGACTGATCAGCTAAGTCGATATAATAGTAGACTGTTCGAATTCTTTTTTCAGTTTTTAGTACTCCCTCTGACTCATATTAGTTGACTCGAATTTGTCTAGATTCGAATGTATCTAGACATGTTTTAATACTAGATACATCTGAATCTAGCTAAATCCAAGTCAACGAATATGGGTCGGAGGGAGTAGATTTATTATCCAGAACGGGAAAAGGAACAGATGTATGACCGTACGTGATGTGTCCGTAGGTCCTGCGCTAGATTTTTTTGAACCGAAGAACGTGAGCCTAGAAAATATGGCAGCGAGAAAGAAAACGCCAGAATCGGAAGCGAAGCTGCGCATGCGACTGCGCGGAATGCGCGGGCGTAACAGGGCATGAAAGGAGGTGACGCGGTCGCACGAGAGCGCAGAGAAATAAGGCAGCGGGGAACTGCTATTTAGATATAGAAGATAGGTCTTTAAGCCATATACGAATAGGTTACATGTGTATGATTACAACATCAAAATAACGTTAGTTCATATTTCGTTTCCTAATACAACTAAGACTCTTATCGGTTGCTTCTTCGGGCCATCATCTTGAATCTTCATGGGCTATGAGCCTTTATGCAGCCAGGGTAACAAATCATAAGCACCCGAATAATCGTACCAATGTCACCAAACAACTTCATCAACTAAAGACAGGTGGTGCTATCTTGGTCATAAATGTCCTACTGTTTTCCTATGCATTGTAGATGTTTTCGTAAAATTACATGTGTAGGAATTGATGTGTATAAGCTATGCTATGTACCATACTATCTTCTCTAATTATCCTTGTTTATGAGCCATCGTACCGGTAGATTGCTTAGCTATGCGATATAGACAAGGATGGGAATGACACCATGGAAAGTTATGTATATTGAAAAGCTTATATTTTGCTAAATGACAAAACAACATGATTTTAAATAAACTTCATGGGCGGATTGATTTGATTGTCATCAGAGTGAAGATTTATGGTAGGGAATGCCGCCCAGGATACTGAGAATGGATTGGTTTCTTTGTTTGGTAGCTTACGTGTACAGCCATGTGTCAATTAGAAATAGATGGTTGGCTGGACTTAGTAGGTTGTGGCGACCTGAACTCTACATAGCTATAGATTTAGATAATATAGGTTGGTACGGTGCGTGGATGGGTTTGGGAAGCTCTTCCTGAATTATCTCGTCTTGGACTTCTCCTTATCATAACACAAAATGAGTGTGATGGTACGAGCGGGTTGACCAGATCACATGGATAAAGTGTACAAACCCCTGCAGGGTGTAAAACTAAGTGCTTAGTCGTGTCTCCGGTTATGGACAATTTGAGCAAACTGATTCTGAGGCAATGACATATTTCTCACTCATCCCAATTTCTTAATTACTTAAAACTTGTTGGGTGAACTTAAATATGTAGAAGCACCTGGGAGTGAACCAGAGTGTCTTATTTAACATATTGGAAAACTACTTTATTACAAATGATAGGATAAAATTATTGCTTTATGCAAATGAGCCTGAACTCCACCTAGCTAAATAAGCATGTAGTTGTTAGATCTTTTGTAATCCACTTTAGTCTACTTGCCATACATTCAATGTATTGACCATTCGTGGCTGTAACGTTTTATGTTGCAGGTTATTTCGTCACCGAATGATCGTTTATAGGTCGCGAGACTCCACTTAACAATTGTTCGTCTGTGGCACATTTGAAGCATGGATATCTACCTTGTAATGCTATCCGCTATAATATAATGTAAATTCTAGATCATATTCATTCTATTTATGACGCACAGTTATATTGGGTATCATTTTGTACTGTGTGTGCTAGTGAACCGATCCAGGGATGAACACTGTACACAAGAACTCAACCTTATCAGGTGAGGATGTTAGAGCCTTTGACAAAGGCAATATGAATATGATAAATAACATGGCTAACAACATGGTTAAGTCCTTTTCTTTAGTACTTTAGTGAAGAAGTTGAAACTTACATTTCATGAGACATATATGACAAAAGTTAAGTTTGAATTTGTTTGTCCTCTTACATTACAGAGCTAATATAATGACATCATAAAGAAAGGAAGGGTGACTAGGACTGCCAGCATCAATATAAAGAGGAGTATGATGAGATACTCTCTTTTAAGAGTAGATAAAAACACTTAAACCGGTATTTTGTACCCAATAAAAGTGGATATCTATTTTTTCATAAGAAGGTTTATCTAGATTTCTTGCCCTGGATGAAATTTGTCCCATCGAATGAGATCTCCATTAGCCCATCTTGTTCATTTATAGCATAAAATAGAAAACTCCAATGACCAAGGCCACATGGGTTATACTTTTCATTATCCTTTTATAATAATATTAAAATCCCCTCCCATAATAACAATGAAATTACAAGCATGGAAAAATGTAGAAAGCTATGCCAGAAAAGTAGCTTTGTGAGCTAAATGTGCATCATCACATACCACTATAAGAATCTATTAGAAATAAAGAAAATCTATTATAAAATGATGATTTAACAAAACAATATCTATTTCCAATATTCAAGACACAAATAATATTTTTATTTGCGCCAACCAAAGTCCCCCAAACCTTCCTATAAAAATTGACCAACGTCAAAAGATATGTCATCCCTAAAAAATATTATGAAGATTTGTCTTAGTGTAATCATTTTTCACCGCTTCATACAATCTATAAAAATCAATTTGTTTTTCTAGATAATTTCTCTAAAAAAATCATTCGGTAGAATTAGCTCCAACCCATGCACTTCATGAAAGAATCATTTCATGATGCTTTTTTATTTGAATGTCTCTTTATTATAAGAAATAAAATATTCCACACCGGCAAATGTTAGCGACTTGATTATGCCTATTTTTATTTCCAAAGAAGACTTGTTTAGGGTATCATCAAATATCTTTTCTATCAAAATTAGATTCTCTATGATCATGTATAAACATCATCACTCAAAGCATATTTAGAGTGTAAAACCTACAGAGGATATTATTCCATACATTCCATTTAATTCTCATTTTGCATAAGCATATCTAGTACAGCATTTCCTAAATTTCAAACGGAAGTCCCTAAAGAAAATCCAAGATTTATTGCACACATGATGAAATTTGAACTAATAAGCATAAGTTCCATATAAAATATCCGAAGTAGCATAGATGGCACAATTGTCCTTAGAAACAACACTCTGGTAAGAAAATTCCTCTAATTTCTAATCTTCTTTGTCATTCAGATGATCACAACTTGTCGAAACTTTCTTCATCAATATTATCCTTTCAAACACTTTCCTTGATATGACATGACTGATTCTAGGACTAAAATCTTCCATCTACCCTTGTGTAGCTATGTAATTAATCGACTTTCTCCCCCTCTTCCTCCACATATTCTTTTCTATTATCCTCTACTAGAGTGTAGGCCTCGCTCTGTCTTAGGGAACCCTTCTGCTCCTCAGGATTTTTCTTGTGAACTTTAGACAGAGTTTTCCTTAAAAGCCTCATTCTATTTGTAGTTCCATTTCAAGTTGTTTCTTAGTAGTATCATGATTTTTATAATCTTTAATGGTCGGATGAGTAGCTTGTCTAACGTTTGCTTCCTCCAGCAACTGCATTATTCTAGGTATCTTATGAATTTCAAATTCTTATGTGATATAACTGTAGGGGTTCCGTGTATGAAAACAATAAAATTTTACCCTACGCCCCTGAACCCCTGATGCTGTCAGGACCTATCTATTAGTAATACAGTAACCGGAGGGGCTTTTCGCGAACTTACCCTTAAAGACCGAAAAGCGTTGTCAACGCTTAGGAGAGCGTGGTTGATGTAGACGAGCCGAAACCGACCTCAAGGTCGTGATGAAGTCCTTGCGCTCCTTTGGCTCCAACGACTTGAGTGCCTCAAGTGCGACACCTCGCGGGAAGTTACACACATCCGGTGCCTGACAATGACTCCCGCTTCCCCGATCCAGCAGCAGTTGCAGAAGTAGAGCTCCTGGATCTGAATGCCGCAGGACGACGGTGCTCCGCGGTGAAGATGTCTCTCGTTCGCGTAGTCTGAACTTGGGACCACGGTCACGAGAGAGATAACGATAGAGAAAATATCAATTGGAGGTCCTCCCAAAAGTGAGAAGACCTTTATTGATTATTGTGTGTATTTATCTGGCCAAATACCCCCACTATATATAGGGGAAAAGGAGGTAATACCTCCCTCAAAGTCCCCGCACGCGCGGGGGGGGAGGGGGGTGGGGGCTAGGCCCAGCCGGTCACCCCCTTGTCCCTTCTCCCTCTCTCCTTTCCCTAATGGGCCCTCTCCCCTCCGGGAATTGGCCCATTAAGCCTTTTGACCTTTTAAATTGATTTTCTCTTCATTAAATAATTATGAATAAATGATTAAATCAATATTTAACATTCATTCACATATTATTCAACTTCTATGGTTACGAAACACTTCCACCTCCACTCCGGACATCCTCCGGACTTACCGAAACCCTTCTGGTTTTCTCTCTACAATTCTTCGGTGATTCTTCCGATCCTATAAACACTCTCTAAGCATCATCAAACCCTTAAGTGTGATACCCCACGGTTCAGGAACACTCCATACATGGTCAGGACACTCCCGCACCAATGATCGACAGAGGGACCTGGATGGCCATGTGACCCGTGTGCGTTCCACGAAGATCTTTCGTCATTTGAACCGGGACAGTCGTGTCTTATTCCCTTTGTCTCTCTATACTTGCATTGGCCGAGATCTAATCAATGACATCACCATGTCGTGTTCAATCTCGTTACTGAACAATGCTACTTGACTCGTTTTGACAAGTGATATCCCTGTGATCAAATCACACGCTATGTAGCTATTGGATATAACCTCTCCGAGTGGGCCCTTGAGTATCTTCCCGTCACATGGACGGACAAATCCCGCGCTTGACATATATTGCCTCTACGGTTTCCTCGAGTACATGAACACTCCTTTATAACCACTGTATTACCAAGTGGCGCTTGATGCTATCAAAGCACTCTCGGGAGATAGTGATTGATATAGCCTCACGGTCTAAGGAATAGTCTACGAGGATCGATTTCTAATCATCATAACTTGAACTTCGTGACATGATCAGGTCATGATGTTTAGGTTGGGTATTGGTTCATCATCTCATTCTCAGAATGAGTTGACTCCATTTCCAGCTGGCATAAATGCCACATGATCAGGAAACATGATCATCTATTGACCAAAGAACCAGTGACTAGAGTTTCACTGGAAACCCCTGGTTGTTTGTATATCACACGTGTATTGATGTTTCCACTCAATACAGTTATAGCATGATATAAAACTTAATCATAAACTATATGAAATATGGTAATAGTCCTTATTACTATTTGTCTCTAGGGTATATTTCCAACAATCTCCCATTTGCACTAGAGTACAAATACACTAGATGCATTTGTTCTTAATCATTGGCACCATATATCCGGTAACCTGAACATGCTTGCTCATGGAAGAGGTTGAGTCTTGGGCCTGTACTTTACAGTTCCAAATCCTTTGCAACTTACTAACGTCACCTTGATTGACATTAATACTTTATCATCACACGATAACATCTGTGTGTATGCATCGTCGCTATGGTAGCAGAACGAGGCCTGATTCCAGGAGCCTATAGTGACTTTAGATCAACCACGAGGGCTTTCTCATGGGCACCGTGCCCTAGGACACATCATTCTATGTTAAAAGCAAACTAGCCCCGCCATAACATTATACATCACTTTAGATGGTACCCTTATCTATTATTATAAATGTATTCATCGAAACACTAGTGCACTCAGTGCAATTTTCGATGCTTTGTTCACCTCGCTTCATACTTGACTTCAATCGGTATTTACAGGAGTTTCCAACATATTCCCTTATAACATAACCCTTTATGTTTTAAGATATGTCATCCTTTATGGATTTGGAAAATATGTCTGCAGTTCTCTATTAGACACTACGGACAAACTTAGCTCAATGTTCCGTTATTCAAACTTAATCACTTTCAAACGTTCCTTATTGGATCATATATTATGTTAACTTACCATCATGGTTTTCTAAGATAGAACCTATGTCTCAATATATTGGATGATGATCATCCTTTTCTTTCTTTCAACCATTGATGTTCAACTTAATACTATTCCTAATTTGAGTTATTAAGGACCAGTTCTTGAATTTACTTCTATTCTAAAACCATTTTCAGTGTTGGGCCATGCAGAGATAAACAAAACTTTTTACCCTACGCGGTACTCCCAAGATCCAGCTCAGATGATAGGTCACGAGATTTACCACTAGACGCGCAGGTGCGGATTGTTAATGAAGTGCGTCAGTTGATGTCATGCCGAACGATCCCCGTACAGCACGTCCAGATCCCCACGGACCCCTTTGTCTCCAGCGCTGCATGTGCAATGCCTCTACTGGTATCCACACGTACAGGAATGGGCTCCAGGCAGAGGGCTGCTAGATCCTGTCTAGCCTGAAATGAGAGTGGAGAAAGTGACGGCTAGGTTAGGGACAATCCCTTGTCACTCCACTTATATAAACTCCTAGCTGGGCTCAATGCTTGAGGCCCATCTAGGCCATACCCCAATCTCCACATGGACTCCTTACCCTTAAGTGTGTGACCTGCGGGTTTACGTATGCCTGGACACGACACGAGTCACCACTCTGAGTCGATAGTTGGTAGCGGCCTCTAGCAAGACGTGCCAACTCCCAAGCGCCATAAAGTCAGAAGACAAACCTTTCTCAATGTGAATTTCGTCCAAGTCCCTTTGCCTCACGATATATCTTGTCAGGCTATAGGCGAGTTGTTTCCATCCCTTTAATAGCTCGACTCTCTCTTCTCATTCCGTGATATACGATTCACTGGACTAACACTTAGTCCAACTCCTTGGTTAACACTTAACCAAGTCGCGCATGGCCATGCTTCCGAATCATATCACACGAGAGGGCCCAGAAAATATCTCTCTATTACGGAGGGGCAAATCCCATCTTGGTAATCCACGTCACGCAGCTTGCTTCATAACCAACCCGAACCCTACCTTTATAACTGCCCATTTACGGAACAACGTTTGATAGGACCTAAGCTGGCAATCCACAACTCGGATTGTGCGATCACCTCAGGTCAAAGGATTCCATTGCTTGAGACTACAAATGACAACATGCTCGTTGCATCTCAACCATGGGTCAGTCATATTCGCTAAACTCTTTAGCCGAATCAGTGTAAGTCGGAATAGCATCTCCATGTCCATGACAAGTGGAACCGAGTCATCAAGCCGACTTTCACATTAATCTAAGTTGTGTGTCCAGCACAACCTCAGCGACCAAGGACAACTAGTATGAACAACATGAATATATAGTTCCATAATCGAATCACATATTCAATGATATATATCAGTAGTGTCAACACCCGGATTTTTAATCCTAGATGCCCGTTATGCCATACGTCGCAATCCCGGGATTACCATTTTTGCGAGACATGACGGATTGGATATCATAGTACATCATCCATTACAAATCATACATAAGGTCTTACACAAATAAGGATCTCATGATCCAGTCTTAATACAACAAGCAGCGGAAATAAAAGATAGAGTAGCGGTGGGGTCCATCTTCAGGGGCACAGGCAATGCTGACGAAGGCAGATAGTCCTAGTTATCATAGCCGTCCTGATGACCATCCTCTTGATAGTCTCCTTCATAGTCTGGCCACGATAATAGCCAAGGACAAAAGCCATGAGTACTCTTTAAGTACTCGCAAACTACCACTAACAAGCAGTATAATTCTAAGTTAAAGTGCTAGATCTAAGTTTAACTATAAAGTTAAGTTTGAAACCTAAGCTGAGTTCTGAAGCAAAGAAACATAAAGTAAAGTTCTAGAATCACTTAAGTTGGGAAACTATTGTCATAACACAACCTTGTTGTGGTCAAGTCAAGATTCATCATTCATATCAAGTTGTTTTAGAAAATATCTGACAACGAAATAGTATGGCCATTCCAACTGTCCATAACCGCGGACGCGGCTATTCGAATAGTTTGACACTCTGCAGAGGTGGTACACTTTCACCACAAGATTCGATACATCTGTCAGGGATAAACCTGAATCATCATACTTAATATGCAGATAATCAAACATAACCTTCCCTTTACACACCCTAGTATAAGCCCCTCTCCTATGAGTATGGCCTCCCAACCATGACCATCAGTCATCTTGGGCACTGCATAGGTGGACAACATTGAGAGGTAGCCTTAGCTCAGACCTCTCCCGTAAGGGAACTAATACTAATGCATATAAATTTCCAGCTAAGCCTTACCCAATTCAGGTAATGTGGTTGTACGGTAAATTTGGAATGGTATCGCATCGGAATCCAACCATCAGTTTTATAAAAGGGTTAAGGATCATGCCCCAACATTTTCATCATCATCAACCATTTGTGATTCTCAACACATGTCAAAACATTTCAATAGAATGACTCATGATTCCAAGGTTTTCATAATTCATTTTCACCAAGTGTTCCCATCTAAAGTGACTCAAGTTTTTGATCTACTCTAAACTACTAAGTTAAGGGTGTTCACTAAGGTAGAAAAGATGGGTTCAATCTCATGCCATAGAATGACATCTAAAGGGGTTCTAAGTAGGTCAAGTTTTATACTTTTTATGCTACCTTCAAAACAAGTAAAGAACTTTGTATAAACTAAGAGGGGTAAAACTTGTAACTAAGGCTTGGGGTACTAATACTCAAAAGGGAGTGTGATCAAGCATGCTTAGGGCATCTTTGCTAAACCATCTAGTTTGATCCTAACTTGCTAATCACTAAACTTACAAGTGTTAACTTGCATTGTTAATGGTGGCTTGCAAGTGTAACTTGCAAGGGTTAATCTTGGATAGTGCTAGCTTGCCTTGGTTGGTGTAGTGGTTGAAGTTTTCTTCTTCTTCTTCTTGGTAGAACTCCTCCTCCTCGTAGACTTGGTCGGTACTATCGTCTATAAATACGTAGGGAGTGCACAATCACCAAACAATACTTAACTAGGCTAAGTAGCATTCTAAGACACACATTTGATGATCTATTATCATCACAAACATCACAAGTTTAATTCCATAGTTTCCTCCTTTTTATTTTAGAAAAGTAATTTCTACTCATTGAAAATTTAACTAAGATTTAATATTCACCACTTAAAACATGGGATCATGTGGACACATGTCCTCACCACATATTCTAACATGTGGGCATGAGATTTAAAGGTTGGATCAATATTACTTTGGTTTAAGTTCATTATTTAATGATTTAAAGTGACTAGAAATGCCTATATAGCATTATTTTGGTACTAGTCCAAAGTCACTTCATGTAAACCTTAATATTATTACATATTTGGATAGATATGATGAAATGTGATTTTTTTAGAGTTGGAATCAACTCAAAAGCTAACTTGGTTGATTTTATAAAAATGTTGCAAGTTGCAAATGCTTCTGTCTTCTTATTTTTATTAGGAGAGATCTATAACTCTAATTGAATTAAATCCAACGATATTGGATAGATCATCTTAATACCTTTTAGACGCAATTGGTTTCATGCAAAATGGATTTGTAAAACTCATAGAATTGATTTTTCAAATAGTGGACAGAAACTAGATTTAACTAAAAAGAAAAATCCAGATTTGAACGGGTGGGCTAGCGCGGGAAAAGAAATGGGCCGGCCCAGTGGTGCTCCGCGGTGCGGGGCTCAGCTGACTGGGGGGTCCCATTTGTCAGCGGCACTTAACATGCGAAACGGTACGCGTGCTGTGGGCCGTAGAATTAGAAGGAAGATCTACGGCTGAGGGTCATCGTCGACGACGAACAGGTCGCCGGCGAGCTCGAACCCTAGAGGCTCGGTGGGGGTCTGCTGGGGGTGTACCAGGGCTCCAGCGGGGTCGGCGAGGAGGCAAATGAAGTGGAAGACGACGGCGAGGCGAGCCGGTTGCGGCGGACCTTGGGGTGGTCGCAATCAACGGCGCCCTTCTCCTCCTACCGCGGCTACTCCGGCTCCAATTCCAGCGAGGCAGAGCTCGCCTTGCTCCGGCTAGAGGTAGGTGAGGTTCAGAGAGGTGAGGAGAGTGGAATGGTGTGGAGAGCAGAGGCTGGGGAGGGCTCCTTTTATAGGCCTGATGGTGAGACCGAGCGGGATAGGCAGTCGACGGTGGCGACATGGCTACGACGGGGTAGAGGCATGGCTGAGGGTGGCGATCTACGTGCTATCCCCTGGCGGTGCTCTAGGCATTGAATGCGGCTATAGGGGTGGTGGCACGCGGTCTGGGCGAGGTGGCGCTCTGAGCGGCCGAGGCGGCAGTGTCCACGGCGAGCGGTGGCTGTGAGGCATTGGGCGACCAGCGGGGGTGTCTGGGGTGTTCTCTAGGTCATGGCGGCACTGGCATGGTGTGGTGACACTGGGCGCGGTTTGTCCTCGGTGGTCCACTTCACTCTTGGGCTCGGGCAAGGGACAGGGGGTGGCGGTGAGCTCCTGGCTATCTCCTAGACATGGCGAGGGAAGAGGGAGTGGTCTGCTGCAGCGGGGCAAGGGTTGGCCGGCGAGGCATGGCTCGGCATGGCATGGCATGGAGGCTAGGGACTAGGGGAGTGGGTGTTAAGGGTTTGGTTAGATCAAGAGGGGACAAAGGAGATAAATGTAGATCATTTGGGGGCAAAACCCTGTTCAAAACAGTGAGCTAGGATTAGAGTAGAGATTATGCATGCCAAGTGTTTGATTAAATGGCCGCATAAAAGAAAGTTTTGAATTTTGGTTTCAAAATTTTTGAGTGATCTCCACTGGTGCTAGGTAGTCTCTGGTTGCAAGGGTTTTGAAAGTGGAGCTCAAAAAGATGGGTTTTGAAATAGGGGTGATCTATGCATATGCATTAGATTCAATTTTAAACTGTTATTTAAAATAGTTAACAGAATGTTTTTAGCAGATCAAAAGGTGGGCCTTGGTACCTCATTATGTGTACTAGCAAGGGGTACAAAGATCAATAATTGTTTCTGTTAAGTTTTGAGTACTAGGAATAGCCAAAGTAGGCATGAGAGTTAAATTTGCCAAAATGACCATACCTCCATTTTAATTCTTTTTTATTTGATTTTCTTTTGGAAAAGTTTGGGAATGATGTAGATGATGTTTAAATCACCTAAGAAACATTTTACTAGCATTGGATCATTCAATCATGGCAATTCAAACAACTCCTATTTTAAATGCAAACATATATGCATGCTTTCATATTAAATTTGGAAAAGTTTTTGTTAACCCTATTTTTGGTTGATTTGATCTTTGATAAACTTGGATTGAAGTTTTGGGATGTTACAAACCTTTTCCCCTTAAACAAAATCTCGTCCCGAGATTTACAAAGAAAACTAGGAACTAAAGAGATCTGGGAACTCTGTCCTAATGTAATCTTCTCGCTCCCAGGTATATTCCTCTTCGGTATGGTTGCTCCACTGAATCTTGAGGAACTTGATACTCCTGGTCCTGGTGGTTCTATAAGCTTCTTCTAAGATACGGATGGGTACTTCCCTGTAGGTCAGGTCATTGTTGATTTCCACAGCTCTGTGATCGATGTTCTTGAAAACTTCGGTCTCCTCGGGCACTTCTAGGCATTTGCGAAGTAACGAGATATGGAACACATTGTGGATGGCTGACATCTCTTCAGGCAGTTCTAGCTGATACGATACTTCTCCTCGACGGTTCAGAATCTTGAAGGGTCCGATATATCTGGGGGCTAACTTTCCCTTCAGACTAAAGCGTTGAGTTCCTTTCAATGGTGAAACCTTGAGATATAAAAAATCTCTGACATTGAAAGTCAGGTCTCTTCTTCTCTTGTCAGCATAGCTCTTCTGTCGGGATTGGGCGGTCTTGAGGTGCTCACGAACTTTGTGAACTTTCTCTTCTGCTTCTCGGAGAATGTCAGGTCCAAAGATCTGACTCTCCCCTACTTGAGACCAATTCAAAGGGGTACGACACTTTCTTCCGTCTAGGAATTCAAATGGTGCCATCTGCAAACTAGCTTGATAACTGTTGTTATATGAGAATTCTGCGAAAGGCAGGCAGTCTTCCCATTTTGATCCGTATTCCAACACACAAGCTCTAAGCATATCCTCTAGGATCTGGTTGACTCTTTCAGTCTGTCCATTAGCTTGCGGGTGATATGCGGTACTGAAGTTCAACTTGGTTCCTAAACCTTCCTGCACCTTCTGCCAAAATCTTGAGGTAAACTAGGTTCCTCGATCTGATACGATGGTCTTGGGGGTTCCATGCAGACTAACAATTCTAGCAATGTACAACTCTGCTAGCTTTACACTCTGGTAAGTTGTCTTGACAGGGATGAAGTGGGCTACCTTGGACAGTCTATCAACGATGACCCAGATTGAGTCATTTCCCCTACTAGAAGTAGGTAAACCGGTGATAAAGTCCATTCCGACGGAATCCCATTTCCATTCCGGAATCTGTAGTGGCTGTAACAGTCTTGCAGGTCTCTGATGCTCTCCTTTGACTCGTTGGCAGATGTCACACATGGCGATGTAGCTTTCGATCTCTCTTTTCATCTTGTGCCACCAAAATTGCTCTTTCAAATCCTGATACATCTTTGTTCCTCCGGGGTGGATAGAATAAAGAGTATCATGAGCTTCCTTCATGATAACTTCCTTTAGCTCCGAATCTACTAGAACACAGATACGTCCCTTGTACCACAGTACTCCTTCTTCGTCTTCGGTGAATCCGTTGCACGAATCTTAAGTTGGTGATAACCAATCCTAAGATCAATCTTTGAGAATACCTGAGCTCCGGTCAACTGATCAAATAGATCCTCTATCTTTGGCAAATGGTACTTGTTTTTGATGGTGAAATCATTCAAATTTCTATAATATGTGCACAGACGGTTGCCTCCATCTTTCTTGTCGATGAATAACACTGGTGATCTCCATGGCGATGCACTTGGTTGAATTAAACCTTTGGCTAGCATAGCATCCAACTGCTTCTTCAGTTCCACTAACTCTGAGGGGTTCATGCTATAGGGTCTCTGGGCTATGGGTCCGGTTCCGGGGATTAGTTCGATAATGAACTCAATATCCCTATCCGGAGGCATACCTGGCAATTCATCTAGGAATACGTCAGGGTATTCACAGACTACTCTGACTTGGTCAATGATGGGCAAGGCTACACTATGGTTGCACTTGAATTGACGGGGTAAGGTTTCAGAGATATGCTCTACTGTGACTCTAGAACTACTAGTCATGGTGATGGCTTTCTTAGCACAGTCTATCAGTCCTTTATGCCTTGACATCCAGTCCATACCTAGTACTACTTCCAATCCTTTGGTTCCAAGTACAATTAGGTTGGCATAAAAATCTATCCCATGTATTCTGATAGGTACAGCTTTGCAAATTTTTCTAGCTTTGGTTGTTGAACCGGGGATTTGAACTATCATGACATGCTTCAGGTTGGTTGGATGAATCTTACTAGTGCATGCAAATTCTTCGGTGACAAATGAATGCGATGCTCCCGAATCAAACAATACTCTTGCTAAAACTGAGTTGATAGAAAACATACCCAGCACTACATCTGGCGCTTCCTGGGCTTCTTATGCATTCATGTGGAAGAGACGACCGTTGCGGTTGTGAGGGTTCCCTGGGGAAAATCTCCTTCCTGGCTGAACACGACGCTGCTGCTGAGCTGGGGCATTCACATTGGCATTGGCTGCAGTCTTCTTGGGACACTCATTGGAGTAGTGACCCTTCACTCCATACTCGAAACAGGTGATCTGGGACTTGTCCTTGACTGCGACAGGTACAACATTGCTGCCAGTTCTGGGTGCAGTGTTGCTGTTGTTGTTGTTCTTGGGAGGGGCACGGTTGAAATTGTTGGCATTACCGGAGTTGTGATTGTTTCCTCTGGACTTCACATTGCCTCCACTACGGTTGGGGTAGCTTAGGCGAGAATTTGGGGGTCGGTTGTTTCTTGGTGCATATCCTGGTGCAGGGTTGGGACGGTACTTCTGGTGACTGTTGGATCCAGACTGCTGCATCATACGACGCTTGCGGTTGTCGTTTGCCTGGTTAATCTTCCCTTCCATCTGGATGGCAGAGTCGACTAGCTCTTCCAGATCTTGGAAGCAGATGTTGACGAGGACAGTCTGCATCTCATCATGCAGTCCGTTCAAGAATCTCTCCTTCTTCTTGGCCTCCGTGTTGATCTCATCAGGTGCATATCTGGCAAGTGACAGGAATCTATCATGGTACTCCACCACAGTCATTCTTCCTTGCTTCAACTCGCGGAATTCATCTCTCATCCTGTTGACAAGACCTTGCGGCATGTGGGTGCGGCTGAACTTGACTTTGAATGCTTCCCATGTCATCACTTGACCATGGTTCATATTGCGGATGTTGTTCCACCAAGCTCTTGCATCTCCTGCCAGATACTGGGCGGCAAAGAGAACTTTCTCATTTTCATCAACTCTGGCAACTTCTAAGTTGTTTTCCATGGTCTGTAACCAGTCATCAACATCTAATGGGTTTTCAGATTGGTTGAAGATTGGGGGATTGGTGTTCTGAATTTTTTTGAGTTTGGATCCCTCGTGATCCTGATTTCCATGCCCTTGGTTGTTGAGAGCAATCTGGGCGATCTATTGAAGTGTTGCTAAGTTGGCTTGGCGTTCTGTCCTGCTTGCTTCACGGTCTGCGATGAGATTCTGCAAGATCTGCAGCATCGGGTCTTGCGACGAGCTGCTTCCTCCTTGGTTTCCACGAGTCATCTGAAGATTGAGATATAGGGGTAAGAGGGAAATTCTAAGGTTCATGGTTTTGGGGTTTTCAAATCTAAAACTTTGAGTTAAACTCAGGTTTTCAACTAACTTCATTATCATTCATGCAAGCAAGCACACGATACAACACACACCACAACAATCAAAGGGAAAACAGATGGTTTGAAGAACCATTCTGCAAGCTACGATACAATGAGATGATACATCTCATGCTACGACAGTGCTCTAGTGCATCTACTCATCATTGATGAAGTCGGAGTCCTCATCATCAGTGTAGAAGTCCACGGCATCCTCCTCCAGAAAGTCATCATCGTTGCTGAGGTAAGAATCCATGTCTCCCTGGATGTCTTCACCCTCATCTTCTTCTTCCTTTGCTGCAAGCTGAGCTTCCTGTTCCTTGACGGTCTTCTCGAGGTCGGCCACCTTCTTGCGAAGACGGGCGATGGTGCGATCCTTCTTGGCACGCTTGCGGCAAAGAGACTGACGGTCTTGGACAAGTAGTGCGAAATTCTGGGCCTTCTGGTCGGCAATGGCACGGTTCTGGTTGGCTAACTTTTTGGCATTGTCCAGTTCCTGCTGTCTGTCGTGAAGCAAGAAGTCAAGGTTCTCCACTTGACACCTCAACTCGGGGTGGCCCGGCATCTCCATTGGCATTCCCATGAAATCACGTCTTGCATAGTGGGAAAAACAGGTTCCTTGGGTCTTGTTGACGCTAAGGGCACATAGACGTGCGAGAGCTTCATGCATTGCCCTGGCTAATCCATCTAGCCAGTTGTTCTCTCTCACGGAGAACTGAATTCTTCTAGAAGTTGGTGTTTCAATGCTTCCTCTAAGATCTGCGGTGACTAGCCACTGTAGGTCTCCTCCTGGGGGTCCTGGAAGTTAAGCTCCAAGAAACTCCAGGTGCGGGCGTCCTAGTAACTCTGACAGTGAATCCAGATCCCTCTCGAAGATCAGCTGACCTCCGTTTCCCAACTAGTAAAACTTGCTGAACTGAGTTTCCATCTACATGAATTAAGGATGAGGAAGTTAGTGAAGTGATCAAGTGTGTCAAATTTTAGGTAGTAGTGTAAGAATTTTGAGTAACATGAATTTTTGAGAAGGCAAGAATTCCCAAGGGTAAGAGAGGAGATAGTTTTTCATAAATACTCACTTTGGTTTTTGAAACTAAGTTTTTGTTTGACGTCCATTCTAACTAGGGTCTCCTATGGTCAGGATGGCTCTGATACCAACTTGTCAACACCCGAACTTTTAATCCCAGATGCCCGTTATGCCATACCTCGCAATCCCAGGATTACCATTTTTGCGAGACATGACAGATTGGATATCATAGTACATCATCCATTACAAACAATACATAAGGTCTTACACAAAGAAGGATCTCATGATCCAGTCTTAATACAACAAGCAACGGAAATAAAAGATAGAGTAGCGGTGGGGTCCATCTTCAGGGGCATAGGCAATGCTGACGAAGGCAGATAGTCCTAGTTATCATAGCCGTCCTGATGACCATCCTCTTGATAGTCTCCTTCATAGTCTGGCCACAATAATAGCCAAGGACAAAAGCCATGAGTACTCTTTAAGTACTCGCAAACTACCACTAACAAGCAGTATAATTCTAAGTTAAAGTGCTAGATCTAAGTTTAACTATAAAGTTAAGTTTGAAACCTAAGCTGAGTTCTGAATCAAAGAAAGATAAAGTAAAGTTCTAGAATCACTTAAGTTGGGAAACTATTGTCATAACACAACCCTATTGTGGTCAAGTCAAGATTCATCATTCATATCAAGTTGTTTTAGAAAATATCTGACAACGAAACAGTATGGCCATTCCAACTGTCCATAACCACGGACGCGGCTATTCGAATAGTTTGACACTCTGCAGAGGTGGTACACTTTCACCACAAGATTCGATACATCTGTCAGGGATAAACCTGAATCATCATACTTAGTATGCAGATAATCAAACATAACCTTCCCTTTACACACCCTAGTATAAACCCCCCTCCTATGAGTATGGCCTCCCAACCATGACCATCAGTCATCTTGGGCGCTGCATAGGTGGACAACATTGAGAGGTAGCCTTAGCTCAGACCTCTCCCGTGAGGGAACTAATACTAATGCATATAAATTTCCATCTAAGCCTTATCCAATTCAAGTAATGTGGTTATACGGTAAGTTTGGAATGGTATCGCATATGAATCCAACCATCAGTTTTACAAAAGGCTTAAGGCTCATGCCCCAACATTTTCATCATCATCAACCATTTGTGATTCTCAACACATGTCAAAACATTTCAATAGAATGACTCATCATTTCAAGGTTTTCATAATTCATTTTCACCAAGTGTTCCCATCTAAAGTGACTCAACCTTTTGATCTACTCTAAACTACTAAGTTAAGAGTGTTCACTAAGGTGGAAAAGATGGGTTCAATCTCATGCCATAGAATGACATCTAAAGGGGTTCTAAGTAGGTCAAGTTTTATACTTTTTATGCTACCTTCAAAACAAGTAAAGAACTTTGTATAAACTAAGAGGGGGTAAAACTTGTAACTAAGGCTTGGGGTACTAATAGTCAAAAGGGAGTGTGATCAAGCATGCTTAGGGCATCTTTGCTAAACCATCTAGTTTGATCCTAACTTGGTAATCACTAAACTTGCAAATGTTAACTTGCATTGTTAATGGTGGCTTGCAAGTGTAACTTGCAAGGGTTAATCTTGGATAGTGCTAGCTTGCCTTGGTTGGTGCAGTGGTTGAAGTTTTCTTCTTCTTCTTCTTCTTGGTAGAACTCCTCCTCCTCGTAGACTTGGTCGGTACTATCGTCTATAAATACATAGGGAGTGCACAATCACCAGACAATACTTAACTAGGATAAGTAGCATTCTAAGACACACATTTGATGATCTATTATCATCACAAACATCACAAGTTTAATTCCATAGTTTCCTCCTTTTTATTTTAGAAAAGTAATTTCTACTCATTGAAAATTTAACTAAGATTTAATATTCACCACTTAAAACATGGGATCATGTGGACACATGTCCTCACCACATATTCTAACATGTGGGCATGAGATTTAAAGGTTGGATCAATATTACTTTGGTTTAAGTTCATTATTTAATGATTTAAAGTGACTAGAAATGCCTATATAGCATTATTTTGGTACTAGTCCAAAGTCACTTCATGTAAACCTTAATATTATTACATATTTGGATAGATATGATGAAATGTGATTTTCTAGAGTTGGAATCAACTCAAAAGCTAACTTGGTTGATTTTATAAAAATGTTGAAAGTTCCAAATGCTTCTGTCTTCTTATTTTTATTAGGAGAGATCTATAACTCTAATTGAATTAAATCCAACGATCTTGGATAGATCATCTTAATACCTTTCAGACGCAATTGGTTTCATGCAAAATGGATTTGTAAAACTCACATAATTGATTTTTGAAATAGTGGACAGAAACTAGATTTAACTAAAAAGAAAAATCCAAATTTGAACGGGTGGGCTAGCGCGGGAAAAGAAATGGGCCGGCCCAGTGGCGCTCCGCGGCGCGGGGCTCAGCTTACAGGGGGTCCCATTTGTCAGCGGCACTTAACACGCGAAACGGTACGCGTGCTGTGGGTCGTAGGATTAGAAGGAAGATCTACGGCTGAGGGTCATCGTCGACGACGAATAGGTCGCCGGCGAGCTCAAACCCTAGCGGCTCGGTGGGGGTCTGCTGGGGGTGTACCAGGGCTCCAGCGGGGTCGGCGAGGCGGCAAATGAAGTGGAAGACGACGGTGAGGCGAGCCGCGGTTGCGGCGGAGCTTGGGGTGGTCGCAATCAACGGCGTCAGTCTCCTCTTGCCGCGGCTGCTCCGGCTCCAATTCTGGCGAGGCAGAGCTCGCCTTGCTCCGGCTAGAGGTGGGTGAGGTTTAGAGAGGTGAGGGGAGTGGAATGGTGTGGAGAGGAGAGGCTGGGGAGGGCTCCTTTTATAGGCCCGATGGTGAGACCGAGCGGGATGGGCAGTCGACGGTGGCGACATGGCTACGGCGGGTAGAGGCATGGCTTAGGGTGGCGATCGATGTGTTGTCCCCTGGCGGTGCTGTAGGCATTGAATGCGGCCGTAGGGGCGGTGGCATGCGGTCAAGGCGAGGTGGCGCTCTGAGCGGCCGAGGCAGCGGTGTCCATGGCGAGCGGTGGCTGTGAGGCGTTGGGCTGCCAGCGGGGGGTGTCTGGGGTGTTCTCCAGGTCGTGGCGGAGTGGCAGGCGCGGGCTGCTGCCAAGGGGCGGTCTGTGTGAGCGGGGACCGAGCGCGCTCTGGGGGCGGCACTGGCATGGTGTGGTGACACTGGGCGCGGTTTGTCCTCGGTGGTCCACTGCACTCCTGGGCTCGGGCAAGGGACAGGGGGTGGCGGTGAGCTCCTGGCTATCTCCTAGACATGGCGAGGGAAGAGGGAGTGGTCTGCTGTAGTGGGGCAACGGTTGGCCGGCGAGGCATGGCTCGGCATGGCATGGCATGGAGGCTAGGGACTAGGGGAGTGGGTGTTAAGGGTTTGGTTAGATCAAGAGGGGACAGAGGAGATAAATGTAGATCATTTGGGGGCAAAACCCTGTTCAAAATAGTGAGCTAGGATTAGAGTAGAGATTATGCATGCCAAGTGTTTGATTAAATGGCCGCATAAAAGAAAGTTTTGAATTTTGGTTTCAAAATTTTTGAGTGATCTCCACTGGTGCTAGGTAGTCTCTGGTTGCAAGGGTTTTGAAAGTGGAGCTCAAAAGGATGGGTTTTGAAATAGGGGTGATCTATGCATATGCATTAGATTCAATTTTAAACTGTTATTTAAAATAGTTAACAGAATGTTTTTAGCAGATCAAAAGGTGGGCCTTGGTACCTCATTATGTGTACTAGCAAGGGGTACAAAGATCAATAATTGTTTCTGTTAAGTTTTGAGTACTAGGAATAGCCAAAGTAGGCATGAGAGTTAAATTTGCCAAAATGACCATACCTCCATTTTAATTCTTTTTTATTTGATTTTCTTTTGGAAAAGTTTGGGAATGATGTAGATGATGTTTAAATCACCTAAGAAACATTTTACCAGCATTGGATCATTCAATCATGGCAATTCAAACAACTCATATTTTAAATGCAAACATATATGCATGCTTTCATATTAAATTTGGAAAAGTTTTTGTTAACCCTATTTTTGGTTGATTTGATCTTTGATAAACTTGGATTGAAGTTTTGGGATGTTACAAGTAGTTCATACAAGGACAATGACTTTATGAATACATTGGGAATAACATCATACATGATTGCCTCTAGGGCATATTCCCAACATTCAGGATCCCTTAAGGAATACTACATAATATCATAATACACTTATTATCAACTTCTTCACCTTATAAATCATTATTTATTGGTACTTGTGCTTTTATTCTTAATATAATTAAGAATCACTCCTATAAGATCCCACTCAAAATATGTTCCTACCATATTTGGGTATGAGTCAGTACTCTTACTCAAACTATGTTCCTACATATTTGAATTTGAGACTTATATTACTCCCACTCAAAAATATGTCATTCACATATTTCTTTAGGAAGACTTTCATAGCTCCCACTCAATTTCATGCAAATTGCATATCCACTCACTATTTTGAACAATTTCAAAATCCTTTGATCAAATATCAAACTTGGAGTTTTACTATGAGATACTAGTACTTTTGCTAGTTTTAAATCCACTGGATATTAAGCACACATGAATCAAATTCATTTGAATTCGTCCAATACTTGACAAATTGTGCCTTTGTCATTCACCCCCTTTTCCACCATGGCTTTGCAGTCATTTGGGAAAATTCAAGTAACCCCTTTTACTTGTGAGATTCAGCAATGAATTGCTTTCTAATCAAGTGAATTTTGCTTTTAGGATTTCTCATAATTCTAGTTTACCATTATTTCCATATTAGTTTGTAGGTATGTCATATTCCAAGAATCATGAAAAATGATTCACAAATGTCTCCATACATGATATGGATTACATTTTGAATGCTACTTCATGTAGTGAAAACACTAGTGGGAAAAACACAATGATCATTATCATTGATTCTTTCCTTTGTGAAGAGAAACGTCCAGGAACATTTTCCGTTGCGCTTCTCAACACTCTGATGCATGGATTTGGATCCTCATCGTGTTTTACACTATCTTCCATTTGCTTTATAATTGAGAAATATCACTGGATGCGAACTTTCTCAAAAATGTACTAAAATCCAAGCAATACAAGTTTTGCTTCTGTTTGGGTTTTAGCTATGGATTTCGTATTGAAAGTTTTCAATGAATACTCTACAAGGACTTATTCGCTATTGTTTTGGTTATATCAAATAACCCCAAAACTTTTACGATGATCCATACTAGATATGGAGCCGTTTTCACGAATTCAAATGGTTCACCATATATTCTAATTGAGTGCTAACTATTTCTTAACTAATGGTCTCTACATCTACACTACAACGATTTATTTGGTGCCATCTATTTACCCACTTTCATATCTAATATCACATTGTGATGCTTTGCATTTTGACATTTCAAAACGCTTTGCATTTCACAATTACTTTTATGCCATTCTTTATAAAGTCGAATTTCATTACTATTGATCAAATCATAGTAATTAGATTCTCTTATATTTATAACCTTTTATTGATGAAACACTTTGATCAAATCAAATAGTTTCATATTCATGTTTCCTTTGGTAAACTTCTTTACATAATTAAACAATCATAATGATAATTACCATTTCGTTAAATCATAATACATCGAATATGTATTTACTTTTAACATTCATAAAACACTTTGTATTCAAGTAATACACGGTGTTCAAGTTATTTTGCCAAACTTAGGCATGATTTATATGTGATAAGAAATCAAATGACTTTCACATATTATCAACATAACTTTGAATTTAAACAATGGTTTTCATTCCGTAACGAAATATCACTTAAGTTGGGTATTTTAAGGAATTTTGATATTTTACAAATGTTCATGCATTATCCATTAGTTTCAAACAACAAGGATAATTCACATATAATCAAACAAGATATGAACATGAATAGAAATCATTCATAAAAGTGGAACAACTGTTTGTTAGAAACTCATATGAATAACCGTCTCACAAAGTGTGAGACACACTAAAGAAGTTCATAATATTTTGATTACAATAACTATCCAAAACATAAACTAAATGATAAATGTCGAGGGAGAGCGTCGTTGGCCATCATCATCATGCTCGCCATCAGCATGCAACGTCACCTCCTCTCTAGCAAGCACCTCTCATTGATGTCTACGCACTTCTATTCTTGTAGACAATTGTTGGGCCTCCAAGTGCAGAGGTTTGTAGAACAACAACAAGTTTTCCCTTAAGTGGATCACCCAAGGTTTATCGAACTCAGGGAGGAAGTATTCAAAGGTATCCCCTCTCAAGCAACCCTGCAATCAAGATACAAGAAGTCTCTTGTGTCCCCAACACACCCAATACACTTGTCAGGTGTATAGATGCACTAGTTCGGCGAAGAGATAGTGAAATACAAGTGGTATGGATAATTATAAGTGGTAACGGTGATAGAAAATAGCTTGATGGCGTGGAAAAGACTAAAGGCAAACTGAAATAAATATGGAAGCAAGCAAACATGTAACAGATCTAATTGCAAACGGTGTTTCAGTGCTTAGAAACAAGGCCTAGGGATCATAATTTCACTAGTGAACACTCTCATACAAATATATTCTTCTTTAAGATACTACGCTCAACTACTCTCCGGTTGGACACTCTAATCCATGGTAGGGCTATAACAGCACACCTCAAAGTAAGTCTTTCCCATCTAGAAAACCCCACATTGTCACCTTGAGTACTAGATGAGTCCAACAAACACCACAATTTCATAAAGACATCCAACTCCAAATATAACTCATAACAAGTATTTGTAATCTCTAGTCTAAGTGCCACCATGGTGTGCACGCTGCCACTTTCACGCACATGGGGAGAGCAGAGATCTATTAAAGCACTTGAGTAGCAAGGTAGATCTATAGATTACAAGCTCATGATATCAATAAGATCATGCATAGAGAGAGAGATGAACACATAGCTACCGGTAGAACCCTTAGCCTCGAGAGAGAACTACTCCCTCCTCATCATGGGAATCAACAATGGTGATAGAGATGGCGGTGGAGATCGACGGAGATGGCTCCGGGGCACTTCCCCGTCCCGGCAGGGTGCCGGAACAGAGACTTTCTGTCCCCTGAATCTCCCCTTCGGTGGCGGCGGCGCTGCGGAACTTTTCGTGGCTGGAGGCTTGACGATTTAGGGTTTTCGTATCGGAGGCTTCTTATAGGCAAAAGGGCAAGGTCGGTAGAGTGCCAGGGGGCCCACACCACCTGGTGGCACGGCCAGGGCTAGCCCGCGCCACCATATGGTGTGGCCAGGCCCTGGCCCTCCTCCGTCTCTGCTTCTGGCTCCGTGAGTCTTCCGGTAAAATAGAAACTTTGGCTTTTGTTCCGTCCAATTCTGAGAATATTGATTTTCTGACTTTCCTGGAACCAAAAATAGCAGAATACAGGCAACTGGCACTATGGCTCTTGTTAATAGGTTAGTCCAAGAAATCATATAAAAAGTACTCCAAAGTGTGGACAAAACACAAGAAAGTGGATAAAACCAAGCATGGAACATCAAAAATTATAGATACATTTGCAATGTATCACTCATGCAGAAGGACCTGTTTTCAGTAAAACAGAACAAGTATCAAATATACTTAACAATGGAAATGTGTTTGCAAGATTATAACACTTATAAAATTGTATATCAAATATATACCTTTGTCATTGATGACCTTAGCGACATTTGGTTCAACCAACACATTCCTGAGATGTGTTACGAATCGGTGGAATTCCATTGATTCCGCGTCGCCTCTCATAATGCAAGTCCTGACTTGTGCTTGTTAGCTTGGTGGAAGCGACTGCAACACAAAGCTATTTGCAAAAGAGCCTGTCATCCAGCTATCCAGGAAGTATACAGGCCTCATGTACACATCATGCATGCGCTCCAAGTGGTCGTTAAGTGATGAATTTTCCTCTATCTTAATGGATAGGAAGTCTCCCATCAGCTCATGCTCCCATATGCGTGCATGGCTTATGAACTATGCTCTCAGCTGATCCACCATTGAATATGGATCAAGATCACCCATGAGCGGATGGAGTTCATCCACCATCCCGTAACGCATTATTATTTGAATGTAGGTGGACATCTCTTGACGGTAGTAGCGGTCCGCCAGCTCTTGCGGGGTCTCATAGTGGTCTGGCTCAGTCAAATCCATCGTGCGGTGTATGTATTCTACCACATGATTCCCAGTAAGGAGATCATTTAGGCGCACAAGCCAACTAGGGAAGTTGGATCCATCAAGTCTAAATTTCTCACCCATTACCCATTCCTCAATGACAAAGTAAGCTTCACGGTGAGCCATCTCTACATTTACAATTGCAAAAAGGAATTTAGACTAAGTTTATAATTAAATGAGTTAATAATAACTTCACTCAGAAACACCAATCCCCATAAGGTTTCCTAGTGATAACACGACCCCTATCAGCCACATCTCCCCCGATCGTCACGGCCATCAATGTGGGTTCAAGGATGGACGCTAAACGTCGGTCACATCATTCATGCGACTCGTGCTCGATCTTTCGACCATCCGCATTCTGAGGCCATGTCTGCACATGCTAGGCTCGCCAACTCAACCTTAGTGTATTCGTTGTGCAACATGGCTTACACCCACTGTATGCGAACGTAGATATGTCTGACACCCATGCCTGTACCATGGATCGCCTCATACCGAAGAACTTTCTTGGTGGTGCACACTAAGGGGGAACACAATCGTTGGTAATTTTAACAAGGATCATCTTATTAGGCTACCGTCGAGTATCTAATACTAGCACAAAATATAATATATAAACAATAATATTGAATGTAAATGCGATGTGATATGGTCCTTCACGTCGTGATCTCCATCTGTCGTCACCGGATTCCGGCGCTAGGGTTCTGGCACCGTAGACACCAGGGTACCGGTGTCTTTCCGGCGTGGTAGTTCGTCACCTCCGTGACTATCCACTACTACGTAACATAAGGTAATCACTTTATCTTTGCCACAACCATATCACAAAGCAACGCTCCCCTACAAAACAAAGTTAGACGTCTCTACTCTATCTTTGCATGTTTTACGTGGCTAAATGGGCTTTCGCACAAGAACTGTCCTTACCTACGAACTTTCAGCACAACGCTGATCAAGTAGTTGTCTCTACTACACCCCTTTCGGGGCCCTCTGTTGCAAATGGCATACCAACTAATGCGAGAGAGACAAACACCCCCCTAAGCCACTTTATACGGTACAGGCCGTATGTCAAGCGTGGACCAGTCTCGCGAATGAATGCGTAATGTTGGTTGGGGCCGCTTCATCAAGCATTACTGTGGTATACACAAGTACACGTGGGAGGGTAACACCTAAAAGATCAACGCCCACACGCTACATCTCGTGTGTTCTACCCGTACTAGCATTACTACGCATAGATCTAGCTCTGATACCACTGTAGGGGTTCCGCGTATGAAAACAATAAAATTTTATCCTATGCTCCTGAACCCCTGATGCTTCCATGATCTATCTATTAGTAATGTAGTAACGGGAGGGAATTTTTGCGAACTTACCCTTGAAGACCGAAAAGCGTTGTCAATGCTCAGGAGAGCGTGGTTGATGTAGACGAGCCGAAGCCGACCTCAAGGTCATGATGAAGTCCTTGTGCTCCTTTGGCTCCAACGACTTGAGTGCCTCAAGTGCGACACCTCGCGGGGAGTTACACACGTCCTGTGCCTGACAATGGCTCCCATTTCCCCGATCCAGCAGCAGTTGCGGAAGTAGAGCTCCTGAATCCGAATCCCGCAGCGCGACGACGCTCCACGGTGAAGATGTCTCTCGTTCACGCAGTCCGAACTTGGGACCACGGTCACAAGAGAGAGAGAGATAGATAGATAAAATATCAATTGGAGGTCCTCCCAAAAGTGAGAATACTTTTATTGATTATTGTGTGTATTTATCTGGCCAAATAACCCCACTATATATAGGGGAAAAGGAGGTAATACCTCCCTCGAAGTTCCGGGGTGAGACTAAAGGAGAGGAGGGGGAGGGGCAGCCGCCGGCCGGCCCTAGTAGGCCCCGCGCAGGGGGGCTAGGCCCAGCCGGCCACCCCCCTTGTCCCTTCTCCCTCTCTCCTTTCTCTAATGGGCCCTCTCCCCTCCAGGAATTGGCCCATTAAGCCTTTTGACCTTTTAAATTGATTTTCTCTTTATTAAATAATTATGAATAAATGATTAAATCAATATTTAACATTCATTCACATATTATTCAACTTTTATGGTTATGGAACACTTCCACCTCCACTCCGGACATCCTCCAGACTTACCGAAACCCTTCCGGTTTTCTCTCTACAATTCTTCGGTGATTCTTCCGATCCTATAAACACTCTCTAAGCATCATTAAACCCTTAAGTGTGATACCCCACGGTTCGGGAACACTCCATACATGGTCGGGACACTCCCGCACCAATGATCGACAGAGGGACCTGGATGGCCATGTGACCCCTGTGCGTTCCACAAAGATCTTTCGTCGTTTGAACCGGGACAGTCGTGTCTTATTCCCTTTGTCTCTCGATACTTGCATTGCCCGAGATCTGATTCATAACATCACCATGTCGTGTTCAATCTCGTTACCGAACAATGCTACTTGACTCGTTCCGACAAGTGATATCCCTGTGATCAAATCACACGTTGTGCAGCTATTGGATATAACATCTCCGAGTGGGCCCTTGAGTATCTTCCCGTCACATGGACGGACAAATCCTGCTCTTGACATATATTGCCTCTACGGTTTACTCCGAGTACCTGAACACACCTTTATAACCACTGTATTACCAAGTGGCGCTTGATGCTATCAAAGCACTCTCGGAAGATAGTGATTGATATAGCCTCACGGTCTAAGAAATAGTTTACGAGGGTCCATTTCTAATCATCGTAACTTGAACTTCATGACATGATCGGGTCACAATGTTTAGGTTGGGTATTGGTTCATCATCTCATTCTCAGAATAAGTTGACTCTATTTCCAACTGGCATAAATGCCACATGATCAGGAAACATAATCATCTGTTGACCAATGAACCAGTGACTAGAGTTTTACTGGGAACCCCTGGTTGTTTGTATATCACACGTGTATTGATGTTTCCACTCAATACTGTTATAGCATGATATAAAACTTAATCATAAACTATATGAAATATGGTAATAGTCCTTATTACTATTTATCTCTAGGGCATATTTCCAATAATAACTATGACTTATTGTCAGTATACTTGACTATCCATTGCATATAATATTCTGATTTTGTTTAATGGCCTTAAATTGGGCCACATATAGGCTCCCCAAATTGATAGTCACCATTTCTCTCTGAGAATTTTTGGCATTTTTTGTTGATATTTCGTTTTGAATGACATTCAAAGGTTTATTTTGTTAGTTTTCATCGTGTTACTTCTTTTGACATTATGATTGTTCCATCCATTTTTAACCACATATTCAACATCAAAGAAAATATCACCAATCATCGGGTATTCAGTATTTAGTGATAATCTCACAAATTAAGCTGCTAGCTAGCATTTCCTGAATGAAGATCGCAACTCGATGTCACCATCTCTACAGAGGTTACCCATCGATCTTGCACACTGCCCAATATTTAAATAGACTCGTAAATTTTGTAGATATGACACATGGTGAGTGACACTTTCTTATTCCACCACCATTATTTATGCAACATTCTTAAGAAATATTTAGTACATATAGACATGTATTTCACGTTTATAGGTCCAAGCGTGACTAATGCTCCTAAACCAGGTTCCCATGCCAACATTTTCTCTCCCGTTATTAAAGCAGTCACGTGATAAAAACTACACGAGAAAATCACAGTTGAAAATTGGAATTATTTTGTCCACTTAATGCGCAATACTATTTTGGAGTATTTACTTTTTGACAGTGTGTAAATCTTGTTTTGAACCAGTCCATCACACCACAATCTAGACCCGCCCAAGTACACCTCTGAGCAACCACAAGAGCTCAATTTTAGGAAGCTTAGTTCTCTTCTAAGATATACATTCTAAGATATACATGCACATCTTCATGAATACATACTTACACAATATTTGCTGAAAACCAAAATCAAATGAGCTTTAACTTTCATAAATTCGCCACCAATGTCTCGTTGTCGACAAAAAACATGGATTCCTGCTGAAAGAATACTTCACTTTTATGAGACACACATGGGGTACAACCTAGTGTTAATCCCTGCGTACTTATGTTATTTGAGACACATTTTTAGGGCTCGTTTGGAAGCCATCATTTGGCAGAAATGAAATGAAATGATATTGTTGTCATCATTTAATTTGTCTAATTTGAAATTTCAATCCGAGAACCATGTTCGGCTCCCGCGCGGAATTATGAAATGAACTAATTTCTAGACAAATGACTCGGTTGAATTATGAAATGAAATAATTTCTAGACAAATGACTCGGTTAGGAACAAGAATTGACTTAACATATCATACCCGTTTAATAGAATTTCTAATTGAAATGATGGTTTCAATTCCGCGATAGCCAAACGTCTCGATTGCCCACTCCCTTGGATTTTCAATTAAAATGATGGATCCAATTTCAAGACAACCAAACAAGTCTACCATGAAATTATCAAATGAATTCTACGGTTTTGGACCCAAACTATGGTAGCCAAACGAGCCCTTAGAATATAACCTTGATGAAGAATTAGTCCAATAATACATAATTTACGTTATACAAAATTGATATCGTTGATTTATATTTGGAAGAAGTTTCAAATGGCATTGCAGTTTTTACTGCACATAACCCATACTATTTCATTGGTCAAAAGTTAAATCTCCAGAAACATCATCGTTTTGCAATCGAGGGAGTATGTTTGCAAAAGGCCGTGTCCCGTGTGGGCACACAGCATAAACATGTTCCGTGTTTATTTCATAATAAAGGCAGCATAGAAGTATCTTTACCTGTACTGTACATCTACGGAAGCTCGCTCCCCACTACTAGCATACAGCCAGCTAGTATTTGCTAGTGATTACATGTGCACACAGTAGTACGTTACGGAACTAACTACACGAGTTATATCTAGACGTTGATGAACGGTGCGCCGGTGAGGTACTCCGTGGCGGCGAGCGCGACGAGGCCGAGCATGGCGAAGCGGCCGTTCCAGAGCTCGGCGTCGGCGCTCATGATGGGACCAGCCCTCTCCTCGGCGCTCTCTCCCTTGAGCAGCGGCACGAGCGACGCCACAGAGAAGACCGCCGCCGTGGCCGCGAACCACGTCAGCCCGGTGCCGCTCTCGGCCTGCGAGAGAAGCCCTACCCCGCGGGACGCCTCGACGGAGAGCGACGCCACGAAGCCCAGCATCGCCAGCCGCCCGTTGATGCGCTCCGGCGCCGGGCCACTGAACGACAGCACGTCCCAGAAGAACTGTCTGCTCGCCTGCCACGGTACAAATGTCACTATGTCAGGAAGTTGACTATTAATTGCAAGGTCACTGAATAGTGAATACTGATACGTACAGTACGTACGTATGTAGGTCGTGTGCACAACGTACTGTACTACATACCTTGGTTGTGGGCTTCTGATCATTCTGCGCCCTCACGACGAGGGCGCGTTGGCGCAGCGCCGTCTTCCCAGCCACCGGCGGAGACCGGGCAACAAATCCGGCGCCGGCGCCATGCCGAAGGCGAACGGCGGCAGGCACGCGCGGCGCACCAGCACCGGCTGCGAAAGAACTCAATGCCACCACGGTCGCCATTACTTGATCTCGCAAGTTAACCACGTACGGAAATTGGTCGATCGAGCTACAGAAGGACGAAGCTGCTAGTAAAGCTATATGATCTGTTCGCTGCGGTTGCTGCTTGCTGCGAGTGGGCAGGTGCCCTTTTGTAGGCGATGAGCCCGTGACAACTGACAAGGTTGGGCAGTGAACTCCAGCCGTGAATCGAACCCGACGTACGCGTGTTGTTCAACGTGGAGCTTGGCAGGCTCACATCGACGGAGGTCGCGACGTGGACATCCAGGCCACCGCGCAGAGGCCCACAACTGAGAAGGAAAAGTTGCACAAGATCTCTAGCCAGCCTCCAGAAAGAGCCCAGCAACGTGATATTTTGCATGATACTTCCAAATACATGTGCCTCCGGCTTGTGTTTCTAGTGCGCGTTCGAGCAGCCCTGTTACAGCTTCGAAAGTTAGTAAATCCGCGATGATAATCTGGGAAAATAGTATTGATTGTGGTTTTAATGGGCTGTTTATACAGAGTATAAAACTTTGGGAGGAAGAATAGTAGAGACAATTATAAATCAAACCAATATAGCCTAATATCCTCCGCAGTGTCAACGTCAAGTGAAACGATGTTGAGACTAGAGCTATGTCATTGAAGGACGTAGTTGGGAGCCCCTATGTGAATATATCAGCAAATTGCGCACTTGTTGAAACATGTAGAGCACGGACCTCGTCAAGAGCCACCTTCTCACGAACAAAGTGAATGTGAATCTCAATATGTTTGGTGCGCCGATGCTAAACAGGATTGGACGCCATGTAAACTGCGAAAATATTATCACAATAAACAATGGTTGCACGCTCAATTGGTCGATGAAGCTCAACAAGAAGCTGTCAGAGCCACACTGTCTTGGTCACGGAGTGAGCAACAACGCGATATTCAGCTTCTGCAGAGGACCTAGAAACTGTAACATGCCTTTTAGAAGACCAAGAAATAAGATTATCACCCAAATAAACACAATAGCCGGATGTGGATCGTCGAGTGTCTAGACATCCTACCCAGTCTGCATCAGAATAAACTATCAAGCTTGTCGGAGAAGAAGAGTTTAGGAGAAGACCATGGTCGATGGTGCCTTTGAGAGCTTGTTGGATATCATAGGAAATACCAGGACGAGTGAGAGTGGCATATTGAAGAGCACCAGCGATGCTGTGGTAGAGGGTTGGGTCGGGGACATGATCACCATCAGCGGATAGTTTGGCACCTATGTCAGCTAGGGTTCGGCAAGATTGACAATCATTCATGCCAGCATGAGAGGGTAGATCTAAAAGATAATGGCGTTGAGAGAGAAAAAGGATAGAGGGCGTGTGTGAGACATTGATGCCATGGAGCGGACCACGACCAGTCATGGAAAATTCATGGTTAAGAGAGGAAATAATATGGTGGAGACAAGAATCCGAAGAAGCAGTAAGAATGATGTCATTGACATAGAGTAATAGATATGCGATGTGTTCGGTTGAACGAAAAATAAAAAGAGAGGAATAAGATTTGGAGGGGACAAAAGCGATGATTTGAATAAAAGTGGTAAAACATTGGAACCAAGCATGATGAACTTGTTTGAGGCATAGAGAGATTTGTGGAGATGACAAACCAATTCAGGGGAGGATGGATGCTCAAAGCTAGAGGGTTGTTGACAATAGACAGTTTTATTTAAAGTGCCATGTATGAAAGCATTTTTAACAGCAAGTTGATAAATTGGCCAAGATGAAGAGACAACAAGACTAAGAACAACACGAATGGTACTGGGTTTAACAACCGGAGAAAAAGTTTCATCAAAATCAACACCTTGCTGCTAGTAAAAACCACGACAGACCCACCGAGCTTTGTAGCATGCAGAGTACCATCAACATGATATTTGTGATGAAAAACCCATTTATCAGAAACAATGTTTACACCTGGGGGTTTAGGAACAAGAGTCCATGTGTTATTTTGCTGAAGAGCATCAAACTCATCACGCATGACAGAAATCCAAAGAGGATCAAGAAAAGCATGTTTGTATGAAGTGGGAATGGGGGAGACGGTGGTTGTAGCTGTGAGGTTAAGACGTCTGATAGGAAGAAGAAAACCGTGTTTGCCATGAGTACACATGACATGATCGTTGATAGGAGGTGGAATAGGTACAACATGTGGTGGTAGGGGAGGTGTGGTGGGAGAAATCGAAGAGTGATATGTGATAGGAGGGGAGGTTGTCGGGGCGGGGGAGATGTCTATCGCGGGCGCTTCCGTGGCAGAGTTTTGAGGCATGACAAGCTACCGCGTATGCACGACAGGAGGATTGGCTTCCGCTAGCGCTGCCACGGCAGAGGTTTGGCACGCGGTAGAAGAATCGGCTACCGCTGGTGCTGTCGCGGCAGGATTTTGGCGCACGGCGGGAGAATTGGCTGCCGCGGCAGGGGAGGAGTCTGTCACTGGCGCTGCCACGGTAGAGTTTGGGCGCGTGGGATAGCAATTTTCTATCCCGGCAGGAATGTTGTCAGGAGAAATTTGGCGAAGTAATTGGGATTTCAGGTTTGCTTTGGGAGGTGAGGATATGGGTGTGGTTTTGGTGGCAGCATAGGGAAATGTATTATCATCGAAGGATGCGTGGTGATAAAAAAGAACACGGCCCGAAGATGGATCAAAACATCGATATCCTTTATGATCATCAGAGAGGCCAAGACGAATGCAAGGTAAAGACCGTGGCTAGAGTTTGTGAGAGGTAGTAGAGGTGATGTTGGGAAAGTATAGGCAACCAAAACACGCAGGGAAATATAATCAGGGTTGGAGAGAAATAGGGATTGAAAATGTGTAGAGAGAGGAGATGTTTTAGTTGGTTAGATGTTTAGAAGTAGTGTAGCGGTGCGGAGGGCTTCTGCCCAAAAGAGAGGAGGAAGATAGGCCTGAATAAGCAAGGTACGAAGGATGTCATTAATGGAACAAAGAGAGCATTCTGCTTTGCCATTTTTCGAATAAGTGTAGGGACACAAAAATGAAGAAGGATACCATGGGAGAGAAAGAAGGTGTGATTTTTGGTGTTGTCAAATTCACGACCGTTGTCACATTGAATAAAACGAATGGGCATGCCAAAGTGCGTGAGAACATACTGTTGAAAATTAAGAAAAATTGTGTGACATCGGACTTGGCACGTAGTGGGAAGGTCCAAATTATAATGAGAGTAGTCGTCCAAAATCACAAGATAATATTTATAGCCAGAAAAACTGGAAATTGGAGATGTCCATAAATCACAATATAGTAATTCAAAAGGAAAAGAACTAGTAGTAGAAGATGTGCTAAAAGGTAATCTAATATGTTTGTCACATTGACAGACGTTACAGTGGGAGGAATCGTGAGGAGCACTAGAACTAGGAATACAAAATTCTTGAAGCAGGGATGGCAATGTAGCTTTATTTGGCTGACTAAGCCGACGATGCCACAAATCAACAGAAGCAATCATGGCACGGGGGTGGATGTATGCACACCATGAAGCGGATAAAGATCACTCGTGCTATTGAACCGAGCGAGAACCTCCCTTGTTTTTAGATCCTTCAAAGATAAACCAAAAGCGTCAAAGACCAGAATAACTTGATTATCAATGGTAAATTGGCGAATGGAAATAAGATTTTTGATTAGGGAGGGAACAGCGAGAATATTACGTAGAAGAAAATTGGCATAAGAAGATGATATGTAAGAATGACCGGTACAAGAAACATGAATTGTCGAGCCATCGCCAATAGTGATTGAAGGGAAAGTGGAAGGAAGACAAGTTGACAGAGAATTCATATCTGAAGACATATGCGAGCAAGCACCAGAATCGAAAATCCAATCCATGCCTTTGTGGTTGAGGGTGAAACTGTTCATGGCGGTGATGAAGGCGGCTTGATCCCAGGTCGGCTGTTGAGGAGGAGCGAAGGGCCCAGGCGTATGCATTGAAGCATACGGTAAGGACGGCAGAGCACCGTATGCGTAGGGGCCATCATGTTGGGTACCCTGTGGAAGTCCTAGCGAGGCGTGGGGAGGTGGTGTAGTCATTGCAGTGTAGACGTGGGTTGTCGGCCGTGGTCCAAGCAGACCAGGGGAGCCGGTGGCGGGACGAAGACAGGGTTCCATGCCCCGGTAAAGGCTGGTGGAGCACTGTACGTGGAAGGAGCAGACTAAGGCATGGACCAGGCATGCACCATGCCAGTTCAAGGATCATGCGGGGGACGCCAGGTTGATGCAGCAGGTGGCGCCGTCGGTGGAGGTGCAGATGGCACGGACGAAGTGGGTCACGACTGCGGCGGCCGGTAGATCAGGTTCTTCCCGTGGTAGTTAGGGATGGGGCGCCATCCTGGAGGGGCTGCTACAGCAGGAATTTGAGCCAGTTGGCCGGCCACGGCAGGCATCGGAAGAGAAGGTGGTGTCGCGGCAGGGTCAGATGGTGGAGGCCGTGGGGCGGCGACGAAGACCTAGGGGTGTGACTCCATGCTCTGATGTTTATGATCTGCGTTCTAGAGGATGGAGCGAACCTCCACGAAGGTGGGTCCGGGCCACATCAAGGGTATGAAGGAGGTCTGCTTGTCGAAGTCCTCACTGAGCCCAACGAGAAGGATGTTGATGAGCTGTCGTTCTTCAATGGGATCACCAAGCTCGCGTAGTTCATCAGCGATGGAGGAGAGTCGCTAACACTAGACGCCAACCGAGGAGGCGCCTTGCACGATGTTGCGGAGCTTGATGTTGAGGGTGTTCACGCGGGCGTCGACGTTGTCCTAGAAGAGCGGATGAATAGCCACTCATAGGGCGGCAGCTAATGAAGCGTTGCGGAAGACGAGGTTGAAGATCTGGGTGGAGACATGCGTGTAGATCCACTAGATGATCGTGAGATCGTCCTTGACCCAACGTGGATCGTTGGGGTGAGGGACGCAGTCCGAGGCGATGTGGCCCTGGATGGACTTCGAAGAGGTGGCGCCAATGGTAGTAGTTATGAGAAGAAAGATCTAAGGTGATGGGTATGAAGGGGAGATGTCGGTGATTGTGTCGGCAAACGAAATTGGGGCTGCTGGTGGTGGTAGATGGTAGGTGATGGCGCCGGGGGTTGTGGTAGGAACTAGTGTTTGGGAGATAGAAGAAGAAGAAGGAGGGGCAGTGGCAGTGCGGCCATCTTCCTTGGAGAAGAGAGGCCCGGGCGACGGTGGAGCCATCCCAGGTGCGAAAACCTAGGCGTCTGATACCATGATAATTTGGAAGAATAACAACTTCTATTGATCGTGGCCTTAATGGGCTGTTTATATAGAGTACAAAACTTGGGAGGAAGAATAGTAGAGATAATTACAAATCAAACCAATATATTCTAATACGCGACACTACGTTCTTAAGAAAAATAAATTTAAAACGAGGGAGTGAATGTTCGGAGCATGAACCAAATGAGTTGCCAACCGTTGCATTTTGAAAAACATTGTTTGTGTATGGTTGGCACACGTCTAGTTATATAATCCACCTTTCTCAAAATGAAAAAAAAGTACTCCCTCCATCCAGAAATAACTGATTTGAATTTGTCTAAATTTATATGTATCTGGACGTGTTTTAGTGTATAGATTTATTCAAATCTAGGTAAACCAAAGTTAGATATTTTTGGACGGAGGGAGTAGATTCATTCCATCCCGTGGCACATGCTTACGAGTTATAGAAAAGACTTAAATTTTGATATTCGCCAATTCAAAGAAGCCTCACCATATCTCAAATAAAAAAGAAGAAAAACGGGGTGCCAGCATCAGTGCTACTCAATAGATGCAATTAATTCAACTCATAAAAAGTAATCCCTCCATCCTAAGATAAGTGACTTGAGTTTGTCTAGATTCGCATGTATCTATATACTAAAACACATGTTGAATCATCCCAGTGTTACTAGACCAAACAAACATTAGAAAAAGAGAACATCAAGCGGAAGACCACTAAAATGTAGTTTGGATCATCACACAAGTTGTATTAGTGGTTATGTAAGTTAGACTGAAAATAGAGATATGCAGAGAAAATATTTAAGCCAACCTCCTAATGCGCATAGTTCTACAATAATAACTACAAGCGAGCACCAGATATTACAACGATCCTAAATGAGTAATGATGTGAAAGGTTTTCCCCTAAAAATGCAATGAAGTAAAATGGTAAGCTCATATTAATAGTGGAAGTTTGAAGCCAGATGCTCAGGTATTATTAGTTATCAATTATTTGCATTGTGGTAACAATAGAAAAACCGTCCTCAAACTTGAACCATAACCACATAAAATAAATGAAACGCACTGTAATAATTAATCAGTAAAAGTAAAACACAAATACCCTTGAAGGGAAGGGAAGGGAAAAGATTGCATGCTGCTACCACTAAATCATAGTTACATGCTCAATCAATACATCACCATACATGTCTATTTGAAATAATCATATTATGCATTTTGCAGAAGTTCAAATCCATCATGTCCACCACCAATGCCCATGTCTACAAGAATAAGAAGTCAAGGAAACAGGGAGATTCTAACGAACAGTCAAATATATACAAGGGGACATTAGTGATATATTTAAATAAGCATGCAGTTGTAATTTCAGAAAAACAACTCGATCTGGTGCAACACTGCAAATAGATAAACAAAACCATATCTACTATCAAATACCAACAATAGTATTTACTCTTCTCAGTTTAAACAGTACATACTCACTATATGATGAAATGAAGAACATGCACACTCAGAGTATTAGCATATAGGAAGAGAGAAGTTATTTAAACTTACTGTTAAGCTTTCTTGATGCCATTTTGGATAAAATAAAATTCTTCCACCCTAATAAATTCTAGCAACAAAAGTGATCATGACTATTCTTATAAATATAACTTTAGCCTGAATTCTCTGGCACAAATGGACTTGTCACTTGCACAAGGATTGAAAAACTATTATGTAAATATCTAGACGAGTTGCTCTTATGCATTTAAAATTGCTAGCAAGATCGACAATATTGAATGAAAGAAATATAACTAACTTTGAGCTTCAGAATGTGCTAATTGAGCTACCCATTTGACATTTTAATTGGTTCGAGCATTTTTTCATGTAATGTCTTCAATTTCAAAACATTATGCATCTCATCTTCAGAAACAACTGCACCGCAGCTATGCAGTAATACTACAATTATGAAAGTATGTCAATAGATCGGCAACAATAAAAGTGAGTTCGATTGTTATACCTAAAATTTTCCAGTCCATCTCAAATGTAGTATTTTATGGCAATGTTTGTGTGCATTGTTTCATTATATGGACGTCCACAAAATAAACAGATAGTGTGTGCTACATCTAACTCGAAACACATAACTCAACAATAATATGAGAATATCAAATATGGTTTTGTTCTACCTGCAATATAAACACCTTCAAATGGATAGTAGCGATACCACATGCTAGATTCAAAAAGTTTCTTGAACTGCAGTGATTCAAGCTGTAGGGAGAAGATGCCGCTAGATGTCCACAACAACACCATATTATTTTCCTCAGCAAACCCGAGTATCCATGGGCGGTTTCGCTCAGTCTCTGGGTTTAGTGAAAGTAGCTTATCGAGTTGAATACTTGTTCCTAGCATCCACAAAGCAACACCATAACAATCCATCTTGCACTTCCATAACTAGGCGTAGAAGCCAGTAAAGAATAGGAAACCAAGGTCACCACCCTCTGCTGGGATAACCCAAATATTGCCATTGTCGGTGCCGCCAGTGTCATTCACTTGCATAGGTATTAGAGATATGCTCTGTGTAGCCAAATCAAATTCAATGATTCCTTCCGCATTCCGAGAAAACAACCAGTAAAGGGAATCCCTAACCATCACCACGGGCATGCCTAGATAAACTCCGGTGGGAACAAAACCACTAGGATCATCGGTCGTAAGCGGTACTGTGATGAGATTGCCCCATATGCCGGTCTCCCACAAGTTAACATAGGCGACGACTTGTGTATGTTGCATAGAGTTGTTGCCCACCAAGACCACTTGGAAGTGTTGGACGTCTCTAGCAGGGCGAAGCACCGCCGCGCTGGTCGGATATTTCTTCGTGTCTAACCCCGCTGGAATGTCCAGGCGGTGCTGGTCGCCGGTGAAGGGGTCCCACACCAAGAGCTGGTTCAACAATGAGGGGAGAATGATTGCGAGGCAATGGAGGTAGGAAGCGGTTGCCGACAGCAATCGGGAAGGATTAGCGACCTTGCGGGACACGATTGGGGGCTTCCAGGGTAGGTTTGAAGTGGATGTGGCGAAATCCTTGACAAAGCAGCCGAGAAGGAGAGGGTTGCGGCGGTGGTATGTGCAGAAGAGGCGGGAGAAGCAGGGGTCGGTGGCGAGGCTGCGCCAATGATTGGAGACAGCGGAGGTGCGGGGGAGGTAGGAGGGCTGCGATGGGAGGCTTAGCAGGATCTCTAAGAGTAGGTCGTCGTCCTCCAGCGGCTCCGCCAATGGCGAGTGGGCGGAAGAGGCTGCTCATCTTCTCGCCCTCGCCACTGCTCATCCAGGAGGAAACGACTCCCTAGCGCTCGCGCATCGCGGAGCAGCCGTTTCGCGGAAGGATTCGCATCTTGGGCCAGCCCATTTAACTTCGGAGTAATGCTACGTCTACGGACGGGTTGTTACAGAATTACTTCTACGGAATTACGTGGGGACGTCCGGGCTAATCACAGGCCTAAAACCACGGGAGGTACTCCCTCCGTTTCAGTTTACAAGGCCTATGCGTATATCTAGGTTATCAATTTGATCTATATAATTTGAATTATATAATATGAAAATTATATCATTGGAAAATACAAAGTCTAAAGTTTCCGGCGATATATTTTTTGTAATATATACATCATACTAAGTTGTTTAATTTGGCGACATAGAACTACGTGCAGGACTTGTAAACCGAAACGGAGGGAGTAGAAAAATTGGAACCAATTAACTGCTGCCAGGTCATTCGGTAGGTCTTTTCCGTAACAAAGTTTCCGTAGGTCTAGCAATTCCGTTAACTTCGTCATCAGCACTTGGAGCCAGACTCGATCGGCGAGTCGCGAGCCCGCTCATGATGCACTGTCTCTATGTTGTGGAGCCCCCGTGCATCATGCCCCCTTGCCACCAGTTGTTTGGTTTGTTGACTTTTTTCCTTTCGTTTTCCACTTTTCACGTGTATTTTGTTATTTCTCTATTTTCTTATTTCTTACATTTCTTTCTTATTTTTTCTAGGGGGAACATTCATTTCTTATATTATTTTGTTCTCAACTCTTATTCATTTTTTCCTTTTTCTTTTTTCATGTATTTCTCTATGTGGTATGCTTTTTTCCTTTTTCTCTGTGGCTATTCGCCTCACGTGTGCAAGCACCCATTGTGAGAAAAAACATATTTTAAAATTTTTGAAAAATTCAAAAAAATGATTCATATACATTCAAATATTTTATGTTTGTTCATAAATTTTCGGGATGAAAAAACATTCTACCGTGCCCCGTGCAAAAAAAATCCCATGAATAGTCCTATTCACGTGACATGTCTTTTTATACATGACATATGAAATACCTTTTCATCCCGAAAACTTATAAACGAATATAAAATATTTGAATGTACATGTAGACATTATATTTTGAATTTTTTGAAATTTCAAAATATGTTTTCTCATAATAGGTTCAAATGCACCCGTGAGCCAAAAGGGATTTCCCTTTTTCTCTTGTATTCTTTTCTTTTTAGTCCTTTTTTTCCACACTTTATTTCCTTAAATTTTCTTCTTCTTTTTCTAATACTAAATTTGGTTCGATCTATGATTAAAATATATGTTCCAAACAGTCTACATAGTCATCTTGGCACTAGTTAAGATTTTGTTGCTGACGTGTTTTTAAGTTTGTTCCGGACTATCCATTTTTTTTGTTTCTCTTATTGTTATGTTCTTTCCACGAATTCTAAATGTTGTTCCACTTTCTTCATATTCTTGTTCTTTTCCATCGTCATGATTTCAACCATGGATGCCGAAATTTTTATCTCACTTGCATTTATTCCAAACAATCTTATGTTTTGTACTTCTATTCCTACGGCAGTCGGGATTTGTTCCTTCATGTCTTTTTTTAGTTATTCTTGTACTTGTGTGTTGTTCCAGGAGTTGTAAATTTTGTTCCATTTTGTTCATATTCTAGTTCTTCCCATGTTTCTTTTCTACTGATGCAAAAACTAATTTCGCTTAGCCTAGTTCCTTTCGCTCACAATTTGTTCTATTGTACTTTTTTTTGTTCTTGCATTCTAGTAATTTGTTTGAATTGTTTTTTTGTTCTTTTTTCTTTTCTTTTCTTTATTTTATGTTTTATAGATAACCTTTTCTTCCTTCTTATTTTACACTTTGTTTTCCTTTTCCCTTTTTATTCTTTTATTTTTGTTTCCTTTTCATGTTTTCTCTTAATTTGGTTTATATGTTCTCTAGTATAATGTGTTCCGTGAGTATTTTTTCGTCTACGTTAATATTTTTTTGTTCCACCAAGATTTTTTTTTGTCCAGTCAATACAACTATGTTCCTCCTATAGATATGTTTTGGTTTTTGCGTGCTAAAGTTTTATTCCTTGCCTACAATTGATTTGTTTTCGGGTACTACCATTTTTGTCCAAACTATAGTAATGATTGTTTGTTCCACTTAATCAAAAAAAATGTTTTCTCCCTACAAATGTGATTTTTCCTCAGCTGCTAAAGTTTTGGTCCTCGACCGCTAAAATTTTGCTCCCCCGCGTAGATGTGATTTGTTCCAAGTGCTATAGTTTTTGTCTCAAATTTAGCAGTGATTTTTCTTCCAATTAGTTAAAAATTTGCCTTCTATCAGTGTCTTTGGTTCCTCAGTGCCAAAGTTATGTTCCTTGTGATTCATTCTCGGGCTCTACAGTTGTTGTTCCAGCTGTAGTATTTCTTTTGTTCCAGGTAGTCGAAATAATCGTTCCTTGCATAATGATATTTGGTCCTCGGCCTCTAAAGTTTTGTTCCTTGTGTATATGAGTTTGGCACTATAGTTTTTGTCCTAACCGTATTCATGATTTTGTTACGGTAAGTCAAAATACTTGTTCGTCATATACACACTTTATTGTTCCTTCACCGCTAAAGATTTGTTCCTCGTGTAAATGTGATTCGTTTCGCAAATAGTTATTTCCCTAATTGTAGTCCTAGTTTTGTTCTATTTAAGTTAAAATAATTATTCCTCTACTTTCTAGTTATTTCTTAGCCACTTAGGTTTGTTCCTCGTGTAGATGGAATTTTTACTCGTGTAGATGGATTTGTCCGCCGATGTAGTTCTTCTTCCAACTTTAATCGTGATTTTATCCCAATTAGTAAAAAATATTGTATCTCGTGTATGTGTTCGTTGTTTCTCACGAGCTAATTTTTAGTTCCCGTGTAGTCTTGATTTGTTCCATGAACGTTGAGTTTTCATTTTTTTTGTCCAGAGTGTTGATTCATCAGGGCTAAAAATTTGTTTAGTCTAAAATTTACCAACCTAGTTTATTAATTAAAAAGTAGACAAAACATGTCCACTCAAAACTACTTGCGAAACCGACCCCTCAAAGCTACCAACACTGCAGCTTAATTTTGTTTAATCCTACCAGCATGCATGCATACTCCCTCCGTCCGCAAATAAGTGTGCATTTAATTTTATCTTTAAATCAAATTTTTAAAAGTTTGATTAACTATTTTAAAAAATATAACAACATTTATGGTACTAAAATAGCATCACTAGATCCATTATGAAATAAGATTTCATAATATATCAATTTGATATCACGTATATTACTATATTACTACTGCATGCAATAAATTTGATCAAATTTGAAAATCATTGACTTGTGATAATCCTAGAAGTACACTTATTTATGTTATGGACGGAGGGAGTATTTGCTAACGGTAACCCTAGCCTTTATTGTTAGCACTGCCCGACACCACTAGCTGTGCACGCGGGAGAATCGCCATGCTCTAGGTACAGAAGCGATGCTCAGATATTAGTCCCACCTAGTCGCGCGTGTAAAAGTTTGACTAGCTTAAATAGCTGCCTAGCTCTAAGGCCATCTCACCGACCCCGTCCGAAACGGTTTTGAACCGTTGGGATCGCCCCACAGTCGTTTTGGTGTGGCGGTCCGGCCTGTCTGGCCGACTGCGTCCAGCGGCGCGATCCAAATGTCCACGCCTGATCATCAAGGTAACGCAGTTTTTTCTAAAATTCAAACCGACACGATTCACGCGTAAAATAAACTGGCAAAGTTCATACATAATTATACATAATATATTATATTCGAAAACATAAAAAAGGAAAAAAAAACTAGCCCTAGCCCTACTGACGATCTCCCTGTCGCCGCCGCCCCGTCCATCTATGGATCGAGGTCAATGTACTCCGGCAGCGTCTAGAGGTGTGGCGGCGGCAGACCCAGAGCTGGCACCGACGCGGGTGCGGGAGGTGCCGGGTGGTCGATCACCTCCCTGGCCACGCCGGCCACGCGTCTGTTTCTGCTTGCGCGGGCGAAGCGTACCCCGACACGGGTGGGGTAGACCACTCCGACTCGGGCGGAGCAGCCCACCCCCGTAGCGGTTGCGGTGGGGGCGGTGGCGGTGACAGCGGCTGCCCCGCGTTGACCTACGCACCAGGCCGGTGAGCTGGACGGCCTCCTGGTAGCCCTCCCACATCCGGTCCTCCTCCCTCGTGCTGGCCGTGATGGCCTGCTCTAGGAAGGCGTCCTCGTCGTAGCCCTGCGCCCAGGATCTCCTGTTACTCCGGGGGCAGGCGCGCGACGGCGGACGAGGTCAAGGACGACCCCTCCTCCTCCTTGACGACGATGTCGAGGCCGTCGTCGTCGAGATCAACTTCGGAGTGGTTGATGACACCGTCGTCGTCGTCGAAATCGGAGGCGGGGAGGTTGCGGGGACCCCACGGGTCGAACCAGGGGCGGACCCAGAACGAAAATAACCCGGTGTCACACTACTAAGTCATACATTTTTTTATCTGAAATTGGGGGTGTCACAGACTACAAATAGATGAAATATGTCAAAGAAATCCATTTTTACCCGGTGTCCTGTGACACCGGGGCCTATAACCTGGGTACGCCCCTGGGTCGAACTCACTACGGTAGGCGCTGCGACGCCGCGCCGTGTGTTCCCAGTCCAGGAACTCCTTTCAGACTGGCGGTTCCAGTACGCGCGGTCGTACTGGAAGGCCGGTGGGAGGTTGCGGATGCGGCGGGCGATCTCCTTGTCCAGCGCCTTGACCTTCTTCGGTGCAGGCGGCACCGACACCCGCTCCCGGTTGAGGTGCCCGTTGGCAGGAAGACATCGTGGTGGGTGATGCCTCTCCTCTGCCTCCACCATCGCTCGCACTCCGCAATGCGGAAGTAGCGGCGATCGCAGCCAGGCATCGCCTCCTGCTGGCGCGCGGGGAGGCCGACGTAGTCCTCCGGGCGAGGCAGCGGTGGCACGACCCCCCGAAGGAAGGCCGGCATGCCGCCCGAGACGGACCTGCGGCGGCCGCCCGAGCTGGACCCGCCCGCCTCGTGGTTGTTCTTGGTCTTTTTGAACCAGGACGACTTCTTCATCGCTGTCAGCGCGCGGGATTGGCTGCGGCAGGTGCTGAGATATGGCTATAGCGATGGCGATGGTGAGAGAAGGGGTATACAGCACCGACGGGGCGGGGGCTGCTTAAGTAGAGCGCGCACGTAGGTTCGCGCGCCTTCGCCATCACGGGTACTCAGGAGGCGTCCTGTCAGTCTTAGACTTGACGCGCCTCGTTTGTATTAATGGTGAAGGCTGTCGTGTTTGCGTCTGAATCTGTGCCGTCGGTCAGGCTGCCACGCCTCTGAATCGCTGCATCTGAATCGGTGTTGCGCAGCTGTCGCTAGCGGGTGGGCCAGTAGCGTGCGGAGGGAGGAACACCCTCGACCCGCCCGTGTCCGGGCCGACCCAGCGGCCGCGCAAATTAGGATGCGGATGGGTCGAGCTGAGCGTATCAGGACAGATGAATCGTGCCGCTGCGACGCCGCGTACGTCACCACAGACATGTTCAGACGCGTTCGGACGGTTTGGGTCGGCCCGGTGGAGATGCCCTAACCCGGTAAGCCCGGACAAAGTGGTGTCACGCAGAGACCAACCAATCAGTTACGAGTAATGGGCCGCCAAAGTCAGACTACACAGTGCAGCCTGCATTGTATTTTTTTTAGCACCGTAGAGTGATGGAGGTGTGCTGCTACTCGAGATCGATCGGGAGGCCCATCCATCGCTCTACAGTCGCCAGCCCATCAGACATTTTCACAGTGACGCGGACAAGACAGTCACGCGGTATACTTTAGTCCCCCTCGCTTACTTGGTTCAATTCCGCCCAGCTTATATACCTGCGCAAATGGTACCAGCGCAACTAGTTGAGGTGAAAGTGTTGCTAGAGGGGCCCCGCGTAACGTGCGTACTGTATGGTGCGCGTTTCAAACCCTAAACCAACACGCGCTCGCTTCAGTGCTGATTGCACGTAGATTTCTTGAAAAAAAACCAGGCTGTTTTCCCCGGCTCTTTGTTCCTTTATTATCAAAAAAAATGCCGATGACCTGCGCGGGGTGCCCCATCCTAATTTGTTTGGCTTGCCCGGTGGGTCTCCAGCTCTATATATCCGCACCCAACAAATAGTACCCCTCTTTTTTTCCATTTGTTTCTTCTTTGTGTGAAAATATTTTTATAATACTATCCCAAACCAGGAAGGACTAATAACAATATTTCGTTAGCACATGTGTAAATAATATACTGATTACGGTGTTGGTCGGATTATTTGATGGTCTTTTAGTAGGTTTCTTTTGCAACCGGAATAGTTGTCTTGACGGGTCAGCTATATTCATCTACTATCTCTGTTTATTTGATGGTCTTGACTTGACTTGAGTCCAAACTTGTGATCCTTGAGCGAAATGGTAGAAACGCGCGAGCACTAGGGAGGAGGACCCCATCCAGGGAAAACGTGGATATGGTGCTCACCAGTTCAGGGAAATCACTTGTTAATGAAACAGAGCTCACACCGTCACATATCAAAGCCCAACCCTTCCTCCATACCAGTATAACTCCAGGCGTCAGGCAAGTAGCCACCGTGAAGGCAGCAAAAAAACATGATCGGTCGAGAAACGAGTATACAACATAAAACCGCCCACCACAATTCAACTGAAATTTCAAAAAATCACCCGTTTTCGTTCAAATAGTGAAAGACCACCACTCTGTCATATTTTTTTTGCAACGTGCGCTAAAATGAAATTGACGTTGAATTGTCAGTCCATTGAACGGCATCAATTTCGTTTTTCGACGTCAATTTTGTTTTAGCGCATATTGCAAACACAATTGCGACAGGAGTGGTGGTTTTTTGCGATTTGAACGAAAACTGATAGTTCTTCGAAATTTCAACTGAAATATGGTGGGTTTATGCTATATACTCGTCAGTAAACCTGAGGAGGCTGCCAATGCTCGCCCCTAGGCTTGTGTCGATCGTGGGATGGAGATCGGGCTCATGCTTGGCAAGTCGACAGCATGAGCAGAGATGGCGACGCATACCGGCCAGCCAGTATAGGCATACACGGCCGTAGAAGCTCTCTCGCCTCTAATGATGCGCCCGTGATCCGGGTATCTTTATGTTATTGGCATGATCTTCAGAGAATACTTTACGGTGTCACCTGTACTAGATTACTTACTAGATTTAATGGTCGATCGACAAGACCGAGAGGATCGAGGAGCTGACAGATAAGGTCGATTGTGTATTAGTTGTGAGGATCAGCTGATCGCTTATCACAGTTAGTCACCTGATGTACTCTAGAAGTCTCTGTATCCTCTGCTGTTGTTCGCATGCCAGCCTCTTCCACCTTTCCTCCTTTTGAAGATTACCTGTGATGCAGGAAACTGAATCTGTCTCTGTTGTCGATCAAGAAATCAATAACGTCGTAGGTTTAGCTAATCAAGGAAAGGTTGATTCGCCTGGTCCAGAATACACTCCACGTGACATAATTAAATGGCTTCTCTTCACTCTCTTATACTATGATAAGATTGCCTTCAAAAATCAACCGATCATCCTGCCATCATCGACTTTACGCGTGGGTAGACGGCAATGATCTACAGTAGCACACAAAAAGGTCACGCTATAAGTCATGAGAAAGGTAGGAGGGATACGGTGATAAGGTCATTGCTAACGCAATTGCGATCACCTGCCGCTCTTATGCATGTTTTCAGATGATGGTACGGTCATCTTATCGCGGTACGTTTCTGTATATAAACCAGGAAGCTGAATTCTGATATTCGGTTAAGCACGCCTTTCCCATGACATTTGATCGAGCAATAATCTTTTTTCTTCAGACACACCATTTTTATAGTTAGTCAATGAACCAGAAAGTTACAAGACCCTCTCACGAATTTGTATTTTCCCCAAATAGCATGGGAACCATGGCAGCCATGGTGCCTCAGGAAACGACCTTTTACATCTAGCTACATGTACGTCATCACGTACGTACGTGAGATCAAAACCTAAACCCGCACAAACGATACACAGCCTCACACGTGTGCGACCAATCATGAGGTTACACTACACGCCATTATCGTTGAGCTGATAAGCATATGCACCATCCACCCTAGCCACAAGCTTTTGCTCGTATCGTATCAGATCAAATCTAGGGCTTAGAGGCGCCCTTGACACCGTGCTTATCAAATCCCCACCTTAAATTTGATCACGAGATCAAGATCTAGCTTAGTCACGTGATCGCATGTCCTTGTACGTGCTAGGTGTCCTGCGTAAACATTTTCGTAAAACAAAGTCCTCATGCCATAAGCAACAATGCACACACTCACAATGATCTATAAATAGCTCACATGGCTTATAGTAGCCAACTTCATAGACACTCACAAAGAGACATCGATAGTACCAAGAAGCAACACCAAGCTCGAAGCGATCACCTGAGTCCCCAATTCCCCATGGCTCCCAATGGAGAAGCTTCGGCGGCAGTCGCCTCCATGGCACCATTGTTGACAGAGGAGTGCTCCTGTGCTTTCCGTCTTTTTTTTGGCACGCTTTCCAAAGCAGCCTGACGGCTGAGATTAAGGATGCTAATCACACCTGGTTTAGGTTTGGATCATGCGGGTCGGGATCTGATGTCAGTTTCCTTAATCTCAGCCGTCAGGCTGTTTTGAAAAGCGTGCCAAAAAACAGACGGAAAGCACAGGAGCACTCCACTTGTTGACAACAATCATCGGCAACCTTGGCAGCGCGTGGCAGAGAACACCATCGTGGCAGGAGCTCCACAGCCACACCAACGACCACAGAGAGATGGAGCTGCTGCCGTCGACGGGCTCCACTCAGGAGGTGGAGGACGCCAAGTGCGAGTGCTGCGGCATGTCGGAGGAGTGCACCCTCGCGTACATCAGCAAGGTTCGCCACCGGTTCTCAGGGCGGTGGGTGTGCGGGTTGTGCGCCGAAGCAGTCGCAGAGGAGGCGGGCAAGAGCGGCCGTGGGCTCGTGGCGCACATGAGCGTGTGCAGGCGGTTCAACGGTTTCGGGAGGATACACCCGGCGCTCTTCCAGGCCGACGCCATGAAAGGCATTCTGAGGAAGCTCTCTGGCCCTGGATCACCCAAGTCCAACAGCCGTAGAGAGGCGATGGCGGAAAAGGCAGCGCCACCAGCTGCGTGAAGGTCGTCAGCAGTATAAGCCACGATGATGCTGTGATGGATGAACTAGCTAACTAGCGTGTGTCTGCTGCTATTTAAGATGGTAGGAGCTGTTTTCATCTGCGCCTTAACTAGGCTGACCTCTAAAAGAGTGTAGCTTAGGCATGGTTTTTGCCCTTTCCAAGCTTTGTATATCTCCATGCTATGGTGTTTGATGTTTTTATGGGGTTTTGTTTGCCTCTTTTAACTGTGTTAAAGGAGTATTAAGAACCCCAGTGCACCCTAGACCAACCTTTGAACTAGTCTATAATGCGTTAAGCAGCAGATGTCCCACGTGTTCACAACATGCGTCTCCAAAAGAATGTAAGCATGGACAAAATAGACATCAATGGCAAGGTGTTTGTAACGGATGTTTGTCTCTTTTCAAGGAATCACGAGTCAACCATGCAACCCTAGCTCAATTTTGTGGTTTGTGAAATGAAGTAATAGACATGAATGGCAAGGTGTTTGTAACGGATGCTTGTCTCTTTTCAAGGAATCACGAGTCAACCATACAACCCTTGCTCAATTTTGTGGTTTGTGAAATGAAGTACTGCATCCATCCAGAAATATATCAAATTTGTCTAGATTCATATGTATCTAGACACATTTTAGTATATATACATAATCTTGATAAATCCTAGTCGCCTAATTCCAGGCAGAGGTTGTCCGTGTGCTTGTTAGACTGGTAGTATGGAATAAGGATTGGGTTATGTCCACTAATTTTGAGTATGATAAAGATAAGGTGATCCTCGAAAGAAAAGGACGAACAAGAGCAGCAAGTTCATCCAATAACCAGATCGTTAACAAAATACAACTCCGTTCAGTTAAGGAACGAGCTTAACTGGCATGCACAAAGTAACCGTTTCCACGTATGACATAAGGTCATTAGTACATAGTGCCCTGGAGAACTAGTTGAAAAACAAAACCCATTATTGGAGGGTACAAAATACTTCAATATCCGCTGTGTCTATCCCAGAGCGGTTTCTTTCATTATCGAGGCACACTGAGACCAGTCTCTGCAAGGCAGCAGGGAGATCATAAATTTCAGGTTGTCGGGCAACAAAAGCAACTACTCCAGAGGTGGTACTAGAAAAAGACAAAACAAAGAAAACTGGCAACAAAGAACTTGATAATTTCCTAATTGAAAATTAAGTTAGACATTAATTTGTCATGCAACAAGAGCAAATACATAAATCTTGGAGCACAACAGAGGTGGTATTAGAAAAGTACAAAGCAAAGAAAACTGGCAACAAAGAATTTGAATAATTTCCTAATTTAAAACTAAGTTAGACATTAAGAGCAAGTCTGAAGTCTGAACAGAACAATCATAGAACTATTAAGTTCGGAATTCTAAAACTTCCTGGGTAACCAACCAATAATGACACCACAAAAGAAAATAGAAATGCTCCATGACTGGAAATATCAAATTCTATTTATCCAACAGACTGGTAATTAGACATAACAGGAGTAAAAATATTTCTAGATTGAACTGATGGTTTCAGAAACAGAGTTCATCAAGCTGAGCATTTATTTTAGTTCTGCTGCAATATAAGTTCCAGAGAACTAAACATTTCTATAACACAAAACTCCATTGCAATAGATGCACGTGAGAAATGTGCAATTTCAAATTTACCATTGTGCTGATACAATTGGTCAGACAATGATTACGATCAGTTGAATACTGGTTAAAAATGCAGCAGCGCTAAGATAATGATGTCCTATTCAAGTGAAATACCATTTCTACTTTATGGAAAGGTCAACAATATAATGTTGTATTAATGAAGTCTGGTAAACAGTTACAAAGATCTTAACAACAAATGGTTCTTCCTTTGAGGCTTTGACATATCCAGCATGACTATAATAAAGTTGATAATCTCAACTTATAGGAATAGAAGATATAGCAATAACCAAAATGGGCCCAAATAATATCTTAAAGTAAGCTGCACAGCTTAACTTTCTAAATATCAAGAATGATTTGGCAACATAGAGAAGAAAAGAATGGCATACATCAAACTTGAGTTTTCCAGTGGTTTAGCGTGCACCTTATGACACGTTCCACCAAATAGGTACTCCCTCCGGTTCATATTAATGGCCTCAACTTTATCTAGATTTGTATGTATCTAGTTAGGTATTGAGACTAGATGCAATCGTATCTAGACAAAGTTGAGGCCATTAATATGGATCGGAGGGAGTACCAATAATGTAGAAATACTTGAACTGTTTACTTCACAAATCTTGTCATATTTTAATCCCATATATGATTGCACCACTGACCTTCAGGAATTGAAGTATGTATCATCCCAAAGAGTGCACTAACTGTTTACAGCACAACAATTTAAACATGCACATCACATCCAGGGAAGCCTTCAGTGGTAATTGAGAACTCACCAAATAGTTACAACTACACTATAACCACCCTAGATTGGGCCATGTTTAGATCCAAGGGCGTTTGTTTCCTCTCAACTTTGCTATCTTAAACCTGTTATTGAGGGGAAGTGTCTGGCACCTACTCCCTCCGTTTCAAAATATAAGATGTTTTAGCTTTGTAAAAGAAGTGTATCTGGACCCCTTTTAGTGTCTAGATTCACTCCAAACCTAGATGAACCTAGACACTAAAAGAGGTCTAGATACACTTCATTCACAAAGCTAAAACATCTTATATTTTGAAACGGAGGGAGTAGCTGCTAAGGCACATGGAGAGCTTTAGGCAACACACCAAGTCAGGCTGACCTGTTTAACTATTTACGGTTAAATTCAACATTGATGTCCATAAGGCTTGTTACATTCTGCATCGATGTGCATATGGTTACTTACATTGTTTTATATAATAAATACCTCTGATCCAAACTAGTTGCCGCAGGTTCACTGAACCTAGACAGATTTCAGCTAACATTTTACCTAAATCTGCGGAAATTAATATGTATTGTTGGGAGTATACTATATCGTTCATACCTAAAACATAATAACATTCCACATTGGTGAGCATTCTGTCTATTTTCTGTTAAGCAAATTTCCTCAATGGCATAAACCTAAATAGAACCCTGCACCCCACGTCAGTCACATAGACACATTGATGGACATGGAAAAAAACCACAGCTAATGAATAGCACCAGATGAATCTGAACTTCATGCATTCACCAAACCAAATCGAAGCACCCAAAATTCTGTGCGGAGTGTGTTAGACTACACATGAACTGGAATAAGCAGGCAACTGGGCAGTCACAACTCACAGGTAGGATGCAAAGATTAGATCATATCAGACTCAGACTCCCGGGTAGGAGCTGCAGAGCGTACCCTGCGACACGGCCCGGGCCACCTCCGCCCCCAGCCGCGAAGTCAGCCTCGCCGCCGAGATTGCGCTGTGCAGCGGCTGCAGAGACCGTGCCAGCGCGATCTGCCGCCCCAGGGAAGTGGATCTGCATTACACAAACCCCCAGTTCAAAGGCTAACTTGAAACATCCGTGATGGGAAACATAGAAGGGGGCGGTGGCTTACCTGGGGACTGAAGCGAGGGAACGGGGGAGAGAGGCGGCCGGGCTACGGGCGCCGGCGGAGCGGAGGAAGGCGGCTGCGACGGGGCGGGAGAAGGAGCGGAGCCGCGAAGCCATGGCCGGCAAGGAGGGAGCTAGGGAGGGGAGGGGAGGGGAAGGGCAAATGTTTTAGGGTTTTTGGACCTTGCGATTTGAGCAAGTCGATGTGCATGGGCCTTATTGGGATATTGAGCCCAGATGAAATGAAATATACTGAGCCCACCAGCCCACACCTGAGGCCCGGCCGCATGCAATGCAATCACTCTCCTCCGTTTCTAGGCCCCCTTGGGCATTCATCTCTCCCTTTCTTCCACCGCTTCTTCCAGAAGCTTGCGAAAGTCCAGAACCCAAGCCCCGTGATCCCCATGGCCTCCGGCGAGGGCACCGGAGACCCGAAGACCGCAGCGTCCGGCGGCGAGGCGGAGATGGAGGTGCAGGAGGCGGAACTGTGCCTCGACCTCATGAGTTGCCAGCTGCACGATCTGAGTGAGGTGGAGATCCCGTCCACCCTGGAGGAGCTAGACCTTACGGCGAACCGCCTCGCCGCGGTAGACCCCCGCATCGGCCACCTCACCGCCCTCCGCAAGCTCTCCTTCCGCCAGAATCTCCTCGAGGACGACGCCGTCGCGCCCCTCTCCACCTGGGATGCCATCGCTGGCTTACAGGTCATTTTTCTATTCTATCTGTTGAGAAACCCAGTGCCTGATGAATAGGGAGATGTGCGATCTTATTATTTTTCTTATCTATTTTGTTAATATGCATGTGTTCGACTGTGAATTATTTCTACAATTTCTTTCATAGCATCAGGACCTATATACTATCAACAGATTCAACACCCCAGGATTTTAGTCCCCTTCCCAGCAGCGGTTTACAATAAGGAACAACTAAGGTGATACCTTGGTATTATCAATAACAAGGTGTAGGGAGAGAAAGTTTGATACGATATCAGATGTTATTTTGTGCACATACCTTTTTTTAGATAACACCGGTGAGCAAAAGCCATAGAGGTGGCTAAAAATGTTTATAACTCTAGCGTGATTGTTCCAATTCCAGACGTTGGTCTTTGTACTCTGCTGCAGAATTATGAAAGTTCTGAGGTGATCGATTTGTTTATGTTCCAGCTTTGGTTAATTACCAATAGTATAACCAAAATATTACTTAAACATAAAATTCGATTCCATGTAAACAAATTTGGTGCATGGCATTTCATGAAATTTACATAAAGGCTGGTAGACAATTTTTGTTTGCATATAAGTTGGAGAGACAGGGTAGCACTTCGCCTGTAGTATAATCAGCATGGTGTCCTGATAAATTTGCTTGTAGAGAAGGTCTTTTGGAGAGATGGCTAAGGGGCTACCATGATCATAGTTGTGACAGTAGCTGCCATGATCATAGTTGTGACAATGACACCTGTTTTCGGCTTTACTCTTGAGTGAACTTCAGGTCAACCTGAATACTTTGCACGCAGGGTTGAAACTGCAATCTAAGTTTTACTCTTGAGTTTTGCTATTCCTCCAATTTCCACTTGAGTTCAGTAATTCATGCCTTCTGACAAATAATCTTCTGTACAATGTTTTGTCTTTTCCCATACCGCAGAAAGCGAAGTGCTCTTACAGTGCTATTTAACATCATTTCCATTTTCAGGAGTTAGTCCTTAGAGATAACAAGCTTACAAAGATCCCTGATGCCAGCATCTTCAAGAGTCTTCTGGTCTTTGATGTTTCTTTCAATGAGATATCGTCCTTAAATGGGTTATCTAAAGTTTCCAGCACAGTGAAAGAACTCTATGTTTCAAAAAATGAAGTTGCGAAGATGGAAGAGCTTGAACATTTCCATGCATTACAAATGCTTGAACTTGGTAGCAACAGATTAAGGGTAAGCATGTTGTCGTTTCTTCACACATCACGGTGCATGCTATAGTAGAAAAATTCGATAGAACCAAGACCCTATAGCCCCCCATGCTCTCACATGTTCCACTATATTTCAGGTGATGGAAAATCTGGAAACCTTGACAAATCTACAAGAGTTATGGCTTGGAAGAAACCGAATCCGTACAATCAACTTATGTGGTTTGAAATCAATCAAGAAAATAAGTTTACAAAGTAACAGGCTGACTGCAATGAATGGGTTACAAGTAACATATCATCACTTTGCTAGCTCCCTTGCTTTTTCTGATGTGAGTGTTCCTTGGTAATGTATGTGTTGTTCTTACTCAGGACTGTGTTGCGTTAGAGGAACTGTACCTCAGCCATAATGGAATCCAAAAGATGGAAGGTCTTTCTAACCTGCAGAACCTTCGTGTTTTAGATGTTTCATCTAACAAGCTAACCGTTGTGGAAGATATAGAAACATTAACCAGGTAAAATGATACTACATAAATGCTTGTTATCAACCTTAGTGCATCAAAATAAGCGTGTGACAAGATCCAAATATCTTAAGACATATCAGCTTGATAAATTATTTGTTTCAGCTCTTCTTTGACTATACTTATTTGTTTTGGCAGGTTAGAGGACTTGTGGTTGAATGACAACCAAATACCATCACTGGATGGGATAGAATCTGCTTTGTCTGGTTCACGAGAGACGCTGACAACCATATATCTTGAGAGAAATCCTTGTGTACGTACTTCATAACCATTGTCTTCATTTAGTTATGGCTTGTTACTTTCATAGCCTCATCCATTCCTGATGTACTTGGTTTTTACCATTATATTATCATAAGAGTTATTAATTCCTTTTTAGCGTCATTATGACACTAGAGCAGTAAACTCCACCCCTCTTTTAGCTGAAGTTTGTGCATATTGTTAAACTCTACATGGATCAAGTAGGGAAGTCTGGTGACATGAAAAGTGGACAAACCGTTTATAATTTACTGCATGGTTTCCGCTGTTGTTCTATTACCCTTGAGTGAGCTCTCTGGGTTTTTTGCTCTTCCATATTTGACACACAGTACCCTTTATGACCTAAATGGATGTCATGCTTTTCTTCAACAATTCAGTATCTTCCAAACTTTGAACCACTTGCACTGATTCTTAGTGGCAACTGCTGACTGATTCATAGTTGGTTTTTCATGGATCTGATGCTACTTATTGTGATGGTTATAAAATCTCTATCAAGTGTGGTGTAATCTGGAAATTTCACAACTAATAATATATATATTTATTGAAGTACAAAGATAACAACTAGTCTAAGATATCACTGATAGTGGGAACTTTGTGTACTAATATTCTGATACTATTGAGAATGGAGGTTGATTTTGGAAGAGATGTCTCTAATGATTCTTTCTTCGTTTTTTGGGTTGATTGTCTCTAGTGATGTTAATTACTGTATATCCGTACTGTACAGTATATTTTGCGGTCTAGCCTACTACAGAGAATTGATGAAATTCCCTTGAGATTATCAATCTTCAGAGCTCATGCTAAAACTGAGTCGTTATTGTTTGTGCCTTCCCTTTTTGCAGGCAAAAACTCCAGACTATTCATCCACATTGAAGAAAATATTTCCAAATCTTGAGCAAATTGATTCGGATATGCTAACATGAAACAGTCTGGCTCACTTGGCAGTTTGTCAAGCGTAGTTGAAACATCTGGTGTGGCATTTATACAGGAGGAATGCGTCATCACTCGGCAGTCATCCAGTTCAGAACAGAAAATATAAGCTTTCGGTGAAGCAACGCTGCATTTATTTGTGTACTAGTTGTCTGAATGGATCATTGCAAGCTTATCATTGCCAACTTTGCTCCATAGATCCATCGCTGAAGTTGAGTTCATTTCTTGCCAAGATCTAGAAGAACTAAACTATACGATAAAAACATCTTACCGATGGTCCATGAGACCATGACTCCATGCTCATGCTACATTGCTACATTCTCAAGATGATGTATTTGTTTTCCATTTTCTTCTACTGTAGGGATTATCCCGTATACTAATCCTAAGTTTATATAAGCTGGCGTTTTTCAAGTTCAGACACCACTTGGGCTGATCAGGCTGCTGCATCTTCAACTCTTCCTCTGTTAATTGTGTGTTGTCTGTTAAATTGTGGATTGATCAACATCATCGGGAGACTGTTCTGTTTATCTCTTAAACATTTAAGGGAATAACTTGATAAAAAAATGGAAGCAGGTCTTTTTGAAGGAAAAAGGGGCTGAAAATGTTAAAATCCTTTTTTTTAGCTGGAAAATGTTAAAATCTGGGAACCTTTTGCAAGCTGTAGGCCGTGAGGGCTCCCACATGACTTGTGTTGGTCTCAGAAGGAAGCAAAGAAGGGCTGTTCATCAGGGTTTTATGTTTTTATTATATATAAACAAAAAGATGCAATAGTGTTTGAATTGAACGCTCATATTATGAATTGATTTTGTTATTTTTTTTGTTTATGTGGCAAGTTCTTCAAAACTTGGTCATTTTATATATGAATAGGAATAAACTGGTAGCAGATGTTACACCGAACTGCACTCGACCCTACGGTCTGTTGGCTGTGCTTACTTTTGGCTTTCTAAGGTTAGAAGCAACAGCTGGGCAAAAAGAGGGTCTGTTGGCTGTGCTTACTTTTGGCTTTCTAAGATTAGAAGCAACAGCTGGGCAAAAAGACCCCTGAAACGTTTTCCTAGTGTTTCAAAGTGGCGATAGGCGGCGGTGGGAATCTCCAACCTCCATGACACAAATCCGATCTTCCTCAGCAGATCTACTCTTGTCGACAACCCTGACCCTCGGGATGGTGGGTGTGTCGTCGGGTGAGGCTGGGGAAGTGCTTCTTGGAAGGAGAAAGCCATGGCAGATGGCAGTTTCACTGAAAAAATCAAGAAGCTGGCTCTGACGGCGCAGGAGAATAGGGCCCTGAACATGGACGACTTGGAGGATGGTGACGGCTCTAAAATCATTGTGGTGGGGAAGGTTCTGGCACAGACAAAATTCCACATCAATACCATCATCAGCACGCTTCGACCGACCTCAATGGGAAACCCTGGGGGGCTGACTTTTGAGGCTATGGGAGACAACATCTTTGTTGCCAATCTAGAGAAGGAGCAAGATCGGAAGCGAATTTGGGAAGGTGCGTCGTGGATGGTGGGCAATCAGGGCAATCATGCCGTGGTCTTGGATGATTTCAAGATCAGTATGCGTCCGTCCGAAGTTCGCTTCAGCAGAATTCCCATATGGATACAGTGTCATGATTTGCCTTTTAACTAGCTTAATGCAAATAGAGCAGAAAGTATAGCTAGCCAGATCGGCGAGTTCATTAAATTAGATACTACGGGTACAAGAAGGGGTTGGAGGCAGAGCCTTCGCACGAGAATCTAGCTAAATGTTGAGGAACCGATTCAGCGGTGCATACCTATCAACTCGCTGAAGCGGAAGGAGCTGGTTCACTATCCTATCATTTATGAGAAGCTACCGTACTTTTGCTTCTCCTGTGGCATTCTTGGGCACTCGGCCTCGTGCATGCCCTTTGGGTGCAGACCCCCTCTCCTATAAAAGGGGGAGGTGGAGACCCCCTCTCCCCACACCATTCCATCTCTCTCATATGCTGTTTGGTTGGCATGTTTCTTCCCTTACTAGTTGATCCACTATCACAAGTACGGTGCTTAGGTGAAGCCCTTCTCAAGACCTTATCCACCACCACCACCATGTCGTAGTGTTGCTGGAGTTCCTGGGGATCCGCTACTTTTGTTGCCCAACTGGAGGAAGGGACGGAGGTCATCGTCGTGCTAGACGCGTGACCGATTATGGAGGCACTGATCATTCTTAGCATCCGTGAGGACAGACAAGTATATTCTACATTATCCACAATTGTTTGTGGGAGCGTTATCCCGCTTTCGGTCTTCGAGGGTGAGTCCTTCTAAAACCGTTACAAGTATCACCTAGATTTGATCTTGGCAGTTGCAACCGTAGAATTGTTTTTGTTTTCTATACATTGAACCCATCATACATCTCACTCGATGTTGTCTTTGATGAAGCTATTTTCCCCTTCAAAAATCAGCATCCCAATGCCGGTGCCTTACTCCGCAAGGAGATTCTTCTTCTTGATCCTTGCCTACATAACCTTCCAATGGGGAACAATACTATTGATGATTTAAATATGGAAAATACTCATACTACTAATCCTACTACTAGACCTACTTGTGCTGTTTTGCAGGATAGTACACCATGAAATCCACCACAAGGCAAAAATTTGAGTCAAAATGGTGCCCCAAACGGCTCAAACAGCTCACAACAAATATTAGCAGAAGAAGACAAAAGTGCAGAGCACAAGATGGATTCCTTGAACGGATCTGCCTCGGGATCGCCCCGATCCACCTCGGATATGGTGCCACCAACCTCTCCCAACGGGCGCATTCCCCCTCTCTTATCTGATGCGCGCATGCGATGTGGTGTCCCGTGGTCCCTGCCTGGATCCTCCACACCAACCCCCAGCACCACCTCAACCACCTCCTCGCAACCAGCCACACCGCAGGCCACAGGATCATATGCAGCGTCAATGGTGACGTCCCCGTCTGTATCCCCTGTTGCGAACACTCCAGCCACCGGGGGATCTTCTGCATCGGTTGTTCCTGAGTGCCAAATTGTGGTTGTTGCGTCTAGGCCTACTACACGTGCCTCCAAAGGCGTGTCCCGACCTAAGGAATACAACGACGACACAATACAGTGGTATCTTTCCAGTTTATCTATTGAACCTGAGAATCTGCAGGTCGCCTTGGATGATCCGACCTGGAGGGTGGCAATGGGTGAGGAATTTGAAGCTCTCATGAAGAATAAAAGATGGAGGCTTGTTCCACCACATCAAGGTAAAAATATCATTGATTGTCGATGGATATATAAAATCAAGCGCAGGGTAGATGGTTCCATTGACAGACACAAGGCTCGTCTAGTAGCCAAAGGTTTCAAGCAACGATATGGTATTGACTATGAAGATACCTTTAGTCCAATTGTTAATATTGCCACGGTTCGTCCTGTCTTGACAGTTTCTGTTTCTTGGGGATGGATTTTGCGATAGTTAGATGTCAAGACCACGTTTTTTCATGGTGTTCTGGAAGAGGAGGTCTATATGAGACAACCACCTATGAGGACAAATAGAGACCTAACTATATATGCAAGATTGAAAAGGCGTTATATGGACTAAAACAAGCACCCCAAGCATGGTACTCTCAACTGAGCTTGCAGTTAATTGAGTTAGGATTTGTTGCTTCTAAATCTGACACCTCACTTTTTATTTATCATAAGTCCAATGTCACCATGCATTGTCATGATCATATATGTTGATGATATCATAGTTGCTAGTTCCTCCCTAGCTGCAACAGATGCTCTCTTGAAAGATTTGAGTCAGGAGTTTGCACTTAAGGATCTTGGTGATCTTCATTATTTTTTGGGCACTGAAGTGAAGAAAGTTGGTGATGGACTAGTCCTGAATCAGGTAAAGTATGCTCATGATGTGCTACCCGTGTTTGTATACCAGATTGTACAGGTACACCTACACGTTTGTCATCTTCCAAAAAAATCTCTGCACAAGAGGGAAGCTTGTTGGGCCCTGAGGACAACACCAAGTTTAGAAGCATGGTAGGTGCACCATAGTACCTCACACTTACCAGACCTGACCTTGTATATGCAGTTAACAAAGTTTGTCAGTATTTTTATGCCCCCACCATAGTACATTGTGAAATGGATCGTATGGGAACCTGGAGGGGGGTGAATAGGTGCTACTCCAAATTTTAATACTTTTTTAGTTTTAGGCTTAGCACAAAGGGTAAATTCTTTAGATAAACTATTAGGTGGAATTTTCCTATATGCAAACCTATCTACTAGTGAGTAAAGAGCGAGTGGAAGAGGAACGGGTAAACCGTAGTGAAGCACGCGGAGACACAGGATTCGTTTGACCGTAGTTCCTTCCTTGTTAAGGGAAGTACGTCTGCGTTGAAGGGGTGGACGATACTAAGACCACCACGCCACAATAGGCCTCACCCTGTTCTCCGATGGATCCCGCCACCAAAGGCCTGGTCCACCTTTCCACTATAGGTACCCTTCGAGGCGGGTACCGACGCCTTTACACAACTAGCGGGGCAACAACTCCACAATCAACTTGGAGGCTCCCGAAATGATAACAAGCTACCACACGAACAAAGTTATCAAATACAACGAACAAGACCTAGGTATTGACAAGAATACTAGATCAGGGATTTCTCCAAGTGAATGGAGAGAAGTTGATGCGCATGATTCGTGATGATGATGATGATCCTCTCCTCCTTCAATTCCCCCAAAGATCAAAGCCTTCGGGTGGTTGAAGTGGGAGATCAAGAATGGGAGCTCTTGCATAATGTCTGGTCAATTTCGAATGAATCAAGAGTCCTGAACGTTGGGGAAGAGGGGGTATTTATACCCCCCTCTGAAACCAGCCGTTGGACACTTTGGGGGCTGGATTTTCCGGCCCAAGTGAGGGCCGGATTATCTGGCCTGGGGAAAACTCCGCCCCAGACTCGGAATATCCGGCAGATAATCCGCCCCCTATCCGAGCGTCACGCCGAGCTTTCCCTTGATCAACTTCTAGGGTCCGGATTATCCGGTCCTATGTGAAGGTCGGATTATCCGGCCTGGGGAGGAAAAACCGCCCCAGTTCGGATTTTCCAGGAGAAAATCCGACCGGATACCGAGCGACGCGCCTTGGCTCCCTTTGCTCAAAAACTGGTGGCCGGATTATCCGGCCCATGCGACAGCCGGATTATCCGGCCTAGGGAGGAAAAACCACCCCAGTTCGGATTTTCTGGGAGAAAATCCGACCGAATACCGAGCGACGCGCCTTGGCTCCCTTTGAGCAATGAGGTAGGGCGGATTAGCCGGCCCTTGGTGGGGCGGATAATCCGGCCCCCCTTAAAGCTTCCTGCACACTTAGCGCACAAGAATAATCTCCACAGTATTGTTATCTAACACACAAAACATAGGAAAACATGAAATGTTCTTTCAATCTCCCCCTTTTTGGTGTTAGATGACAATACCAGGATTTGCAAGAAAAACACAAGACAAACATCAATAACCATGGAAGAAACTCCCCCTCAATGTGTGCATATTAGAATTTTGCATTGGAATACAAATGCACACAAATAGGTGAATCTATTCCATAGACATATGAGCAATATAATCATACCACCGAGGTAGAGGGAAGGCATCCTTGACATAAGCCTCAATTATTATCGAGATGATCAATATAAGCGCCTTCCTTGATAAAGACTTCCAGCATAATAGGATATGAATAGATGGATCCATAGGCATAATCCATGAGATGAAATCCATAGGCATAATCCAGAAAACCACATAGAGTCTCAAACAACCACAAACCACAAATTTAAAGTTCAACGCTAAATGGGCATAAATAAGAAAACGACGAATAGAAAAATGCAAGTGCTTATGCCTGACCCATGCAAATCCACGAATATCCTAATAGAACTACTTCTCCCCCTTTGGCATCGGGACACCAAAAAGGAAGAAGAGCGACGATGGCGCCCCACGGGATCACTCGTAGTCCTTGTCCTCGTCCTCGTCCTCGTCTTCATTCTCATCCTCATCTTCATCTTCAAGCTCCTCGGTGTCACCATCCTCATCCTCATCATCAGCAGCAGCCGCAGAGGGGAACAAGTGATGCTCCAGCTCTCCATAGTTCAGCCCGGAGGAAGAGTTCCACCGAGCATACGGTGTGGGAGGTGTAGGAGCCGGAGGGTCACCCGAAGCACCGGACACATGGTGGAGAATGAGCTGCTGGGAGTGAGCCAACTCATGGCACTGCTTGTATGCCACGTACTGACCCTTGCGCGTGTCCACTCCCATGCAAAGTATGTTATGCTGGAACCAGTTCAGCTGCTTGATCTCACGGGCAACGGGAGGCACTGGGGCCTGCGAGCATCCCTCATGAGGCCCTCAGGAGTAGAGGAGGGGTGAGAGGTCTTCCAAACCTTGGTGTAGATCTTCTTGGCCTTATGCACCAAATCAATGTGGAACTCCTCAGAAGGAAGCAGGTGCCTGATGAGCATCATAATGTAGGGTGCATAGGGGATGGACAGACGGTTGAACATAGCATCAATCAATTCATGGTAAATGAAGTCCATGACATCTAGCTTATACTGCACCGACGCGTCCTCGCACAAGGCAACCTCATGAGAAAATTGAAGTAGCTGAACAAGGTGACCACGGATGCTGTCATTGTTGCCCCCACTCGGAGTGATGGAGTCACGGAAGAGACCCACTAAGGCAGCATAGATGGAAGAAAGGCCAGCCAGAGTGCCCATAATTCCATTATCCACAGTGCAAGGAGAGAGAGCTGCATCTTTGTTGGGCTTCAGCTAGGTGATGATGCGGTGGCCACTGGCTCTATCCCTGCTGCAGAAAGAGTATCCAAGAACCTCAGCAAACACGTGAAAATTAGCAGTCATAGGCCTGTCATGAGTCATCCACTTCATAGTGCGACGCTCATCCCCACAAATAACCAAAGTGGAGAAGAACTGCTTCACCACCTCAGAGTCAAAAGAGCACTAGAGAGACATGAGATGGTGCAGCCCCATCCTCTCAGCCACAAACATCGCATCCACAAGGTGGGCCTTCTCCAAAGCCTCAGCAAGGACCAGTGGGTGCATAGGCCTAATGTTCAGCCTGGCATACACATCTTCATAGATACCTTTCTATTCCGCACACCAAAAACGAGTATCCCCCAGCTCATCATCACAAGGCAACTCAGCAAACAAGTCACGGTGACGGATGGAGGAATAGGTGACTGCATCCAAAGTCCTGTAGTTGATCTTGGGCTCCTTGCCCTTCCTCTTGGACACCCCCTTCCTAGTCCTCTTTGCTTGTTCGGCCATGAGCTTCTCTTTGTTATTTCTTCTCCTCAACTCAACTTTGTCCACTAAGTTACCCTATCCGTCGTCTCGAAAGTATTTAGCGCGAGGGCGACGCTTGTAGGTCTTGGGAACACTGGAACCACCTGTGAGGAGAATAAGGGCGATAGCAAGGGGATAAGCATACACACAAGTCCAGGAGAGAGCATAGAAAAAGTAGTCAAAAAGTTCATAGGTCAATCTACTCAATGCATACTCCATAGTGAAACTGAACCAGAATTGAATCTGTCAGGCGGGATTATCTGGCCTGGCCAGGGGCGGATAATCCGGCCCTGGCAGAAAATTTCGATTCCACCTAGATTGAATGCAGAAAAGTAGATCGGGCCTAGAAACTGCAAGACTACGATTTCTATGCGAAAACACATCCTTCTAGAAAACGTTACACCCAACAAGTAACACATCTAGCCAAATATGAAGAGAGAGGGAGTTACCCTCACTCATTGGAGGAAGAACACAGAGGAGAAGGTACCCGGAGGCGCGAAGAAGAAGATCCGGGGAGGCCCGGAAAATCTGGTGGCCGGAGAGGCTCCAGGGAGGGTGGGGGACGGCAGGCGGCGGCTAAGGAGAAGGAGAGGATTGGAGGAGAAGTGCTACTCGTGATGAGCCCTTCCCCCCGATCCCTGCCCTTTAAGATGAAATCCGCCAGGGCCGGATTATCCGGCTAACACTTGGGCCGGATTATCCGGCCTCAAATCTGGAATTCTGTTAAACACAGAATCAGGCCCGCGCGTCCCCAAACAACACCCCCACAAGGTGTACAAGGGACTTGTGTGCAAGAATAGATGGCTTAGGCGTAGGGAAATGCTTAGGATTAAGATAACCAAACTGAGATGGTACTAAACACTCAAAATTGCAAGATCCAACTCAAATAAAATCCAAGATTGAGTGTGATTCCCATAAGAACATGAGAGAGCAAAAACAGCCAAAAAGATCCAATTCTCCTCAAGGGAGAGGGCGGTGGCCGAAGCCACCTTGTTGGAGTGTATGGTGTGACACCGCGAAGATATATCTTGGGTTCACGACCAATACTCATCAATAAGCCCACATATCACAAAATGATATTAAGAGAAATGATTTATCTTGCTTTTGGCATTATCGGGAGAGGGTTAGCCCAATGAGTTAGGGCCACACTCCCCCTATATCCATGCCCACACCTAGACCAAAGTAGGATTGAGATGTACAAGTGAGTGCATGGGTAATCAAGACAAGCTCCTGGAATCAATGATATTTAGCTCATTCCTCAAGTAGCAGAATCTTGCTTCATCAAGTGGCTTTGTAAAATATCCACAAGTTGGTTCTTCGTGCTCACAAAGGATAGATCAATATCGCCTCGAGCAACATGGTCTCGAATAAAATGATTCTGATTCTCAATATGCTTCGTCCTTGTGTGCTGAACTGGATTGTACGCAATTTTGATTGCACTTTAATTATCACATAAAAGAGGCACTTTGTCACAATTGACACCGTATTCCTTTAAAGTTTGCCTCATCCACAATAATTGAGTGCAAGCGCTGGCAGCAGCAACATATTCAACTTCGGCGGTGGAGAGAGATATACAATTCTGCTTTTTAGATGACCAACACACAAGAGATCTTCCCAAGAATTGACAAGCTCCAGAAGTGGATTTCCGATCATCCTTATCACCAGCCCAATCTGAGTCAGTGTAACCACATAAAGAGAAATTGGAGCCCTTGGGATACCAGAGACCAAAGTTAGGGGAATGAACCAAATATCGAAAGATCCTCTTAACCGCCACTAAGTGGCTTTCTTTAGGACCTGCTTGATACCTTGCACACACTCCCACACTCAACACGATATCGGGTCTAGATGCACAGAGGTAAAGAAGAGAGCCGATCATGGACCGGTATACCTTTTGGTCCACATCTTTACCATGTGGGTTAAGTTCAAGATGACATTTTGTTTGCATCGGAGTGGCGACACCATTTAGATCCGTCATCTTGAATCTCTTGAGCATGTCTTGGATGTACTTTGCTTGATTAATAAAAGTTCCTTCTCTAAGTTGCTTGATCTCAAATCCAAGAAAGAACCATAATTCCCCCATCATAGACATCTCAAACATGTCAGTCATAAGCTTTGAAAATTCATCATTAAAAGCTTTATTAGTAGAACCAAAGATGATATCATCTACATAAAGTTGGCATACGAAGAGCTCCCCCTTAACCTTCTTAGTAAAAACAGTGGGATCAATTTGCCCAACTTCGAAGCCACGATCTAATAGAAGTTCTTTAAGGTGCTCATACCACGCACGTGGGGCTTGTTTAAGGCCATAGAGTGCCTTATCGAGTTTGTAGACATGGTTCGGAAAGTTAGGATCCTCAAAACCCGGGGGTTGCTTTACATATACCAACTCATGTAGAGGACCATTAAGGAAGGTACTCTTGACGTCCATTTGCTGCAACTTAAAATTGTTATGGGCAGCATAAGCAAGAAGGATACGAATGGACTCAAGGCAAGCCACTGGAGCATAGGTCTCGCCGAAGTCAATGCCCTCAACTTGGGAGTAACCTTGTGACACAAGTCTTGCCTTGTTCCTCACAACAATGCCATTCTCATCTTGCTTGTTTTTAAATATCCACTTGGTGCCGATAACATTGCGGCAATCTTTGGGTTTCTCCACGAGTTTCCAGACTTTGTTGCGCTCGAAATTATTCAATTCTTCATGCATAGCAATAACCCAGTCTGGATCTTCAAGAGCTTCAAAGACCTTCTTAGGTTCCACCATTGAGATTTGAGCTTGATGCTCACCAAAGCTGGCCAATTCTCTTCTTGTAGAAACCCTTCGTCGAAGATCACCAACAACCTTGTCGAGGGTGTGACCCCTTAACTCAAGGTTCCAATCAGCTCGAGCCTTGCGACGAAGTTCAATAAGTTGGTTGTCTCTTGGAGGAGTAGTTTCATCACTTGAATCTTCATTGGAATCATTTACTCGACCTTGATTAGGAACTGGGATAACAATAGTAGGTGGTGGTGAAGCGTGCCCTTGAGGTGAGGCAGTAGCCGTTACAGGAGGTTGCTGAACCGGTGAGACAGGGTCGGATAATCTGGCCGATGGAGAGGCCGGATAATCCGGCCTGGGAGTACTTGTAGCAGCTTCATCAGGATGCCTGGGGTTTGCTTGAACTGGCGAGGGGCCGGATAATCCGGGGCTTGCCGGAAAATCCGGACTGGAGCATGCATTGATATCTTCACCACCAGGAGCAATATGGTCAGCTGGAGCGGGGTGGCCGGATAATCCGGTGTCCACCGAATAATCCGGCCTGGAGTTTTCTGGAACAAATTGACCTTCAGTAGTTGATGGAGATGGTGCAGAATTTGCTCCCGTGGTGGGAACATGTTGGGCATGTGTAAATGAGGGCTCTTCATGGGAAGAGCATTGTCCTTCTCGATCCGCCACGAGGGGTTCCTCAATGGGGCAGAAAAATCCCACGCCCATTCTTCTTATGGCATCTTGGGATATTTCAACATCTGCATCACAAACATCAACTTGCTCCGCACATGAACCGTCATTTTCCTCGAACACCACACTACAAGATTTTACAATAGTTCCGGAGAGCTTATTGTAGACTCTATAAGTGTGGGATTCGGCACCATAACCAACAAAAATACCTTCTAGAGCCTTAGATTCAAACTTAGATAAATGAACTCCGTTGATAAGAAAGAAACACTTACAACCGAATACCCGAAAGTATGAGATGTTTGGCTTGTTACTGGTAAGTATTTCATACGGAGTATTGTCCAAGATCTTGCAGAGGTATAATCGGTTGGATGAGTGACAAGCAGTAGAGATTGCTTCAGCCCAGAAGTTATATGGAGATTTAAATTCGGCTAACATTGATCTTGCCATATCCATTAGAGTTCGATTCTTTCTCTCGGCTACACCATTTTGTTGAGGGGTGTACGCAGCGGAATATTGATGTCTTATCCCCTCTTCACTTAGGAACTCATTTAAGGTGTAGTTCTTAAACTCAGAGCCGTTATCACTTCTTATAGCCAGAATGGGGACATTGTGTTGACGTTGAACCTCGTTGGCGAAGTCGATGACAGTTTGTTAAGTTTCACTCTTCAACTTGAAGAAATAAACCCAAGTGTATCTTGAGTAATCATCAACTATCACTAGACAATACTTCTTCCCACCGAGGCTTGCATGAGATGGAGGTCCGAAGAGGTCCACATGAAGGATCTCTATGATCCTTTTTGACGAGATAATAGTTTTCCTTCGATGAGGAGAGTCATGCATTTTTCCTTCAACACACGCCCTGCAAACACGATCTTTGGCAAAGGAGACATTTTCTTTTAGTCTAAGGATGTGGCCACCCTTGTGGAGACTTTGCAAAGTTCTCATATTGACATGGGCTAGTCGGCGATGCCATAGCCAACCCGCGTTAGCCTTTCCGAAAAGACACATCGGGCCTGTAGTGGTTTTCCCCAAAAAGTCCACCACGTACAGGTCATTTTCGACATATCCCACGAAAGCGACTTTTAGAGACTTGCTCCACAAGAGTACCACCAAATCAGCATCAATATAAACTGCAAAGCCCATCTTACCAAGGGCACGAACTGAAAGTAAGTTATACCCGAGGGTCTCAACAAGCATGACGTCCACGAGAGAGATATCGTGAGCCACCACAACTTTGCCGAGACCCAATACCTCAGATTTTGACTTGTCACCATAGGAGACGGTTATGTGACCAAGGTTTGGCCGCATCTCCGTGATGATCTCCTTGCTTCCGGTCATATGACTCGTGCAACCGCTATCGAGTACCCATTTAGAACCACCGGAAGCATAGCCCTGCAAGAAAATTACGTTTTGGTTTTAGGTACCCATTTTTCAATGGGTCCTCTCATGTTAGTGACAAGGGTCTTGGGAACCCAAATAGACCAAGGAATGTAACAATCATAAGGACCTACATAACTAGCATAAACATCACCATAATAATCGCAATATAATTCAAAGTTAGGATTGTTGACCCCTGCAAAACCATCATAATTAGTCTTGTCATTGGTAATGTTGCTAGTCTTTGGTGAGCAGTCTTGCTCTTCTTCTTCTTGTTGTTTTTCTTGCTCTTTGTCTTGGGAATGTAACCAAGACCTTCTTTACTATCGTTTGTCCTTTGCTTGCTCAGTATCTCATCAATAACTTCTTTACCTTTGTGTTGAGAACCTCTTGCAAGGTCTTCTTTTCCATAGGATGAAGTGGAGGTACTTGGCACATCATACCGTTTCAATTGATTTTGGAGCTGGTCATGAGACTCATTTAAAGTAGAATGATCACTCTTCAATGCCTTGTGAGCACTTTCAAGATTATCAAACTTCTCCAAAAGTTTAGCATGAACAGCCCCAAAGTCAATCTTTTCTTTCTTTAGTTTCTTTACCTTGGTAAGAGCATGGTCACGTTCTTTGATGAGCTAAGCCACAACTTCTTCATGTGACTCCTTAATGGATTCGAGTCTCTCTTCCAAAGATACTCGAGCTTCCTCTTCCTCTTCCAAGGCATTCTTCAAAGAAGCTATATCCAAGGCATCTTCTCTTTCAATTCCGCCCTTTTTTCAAGAAGATCTTCGGCTTGAGCAAGTTGACTCATAAGAGCATCAAAATGGAGTTTGTGCTCACCTTGCAGGTTAGTGAAAAAGTATCCAAAGCAATAACTTCTTCTTTCATTTTAAGACTGTCATGATCATCCATATCCAAAATTATGTTAGTCTTAGGAAATGAAGAGCTAGAAGTTGATACCTCGGACCCTCTTGCCATTAGGCAAGTAGCGTTGTTGTTGACGACGCTCTCGTTTGGCGAGTCGAAGAGAGATGAAGGAGTCGATGTGGTGGCTATAGCAGCTACCTCGCGAGAACTATCATCATCCTCTTCATCTTCACTTGCAGAGGAGTATTATTCTTGTGCTACTAAGACGATCTTAGGTTGCTTCTTGAAGGGGCCATTCTTCTTAATAAATGGCTTCTTCTTAGGTGCTTTAGATTTCTCTTTAAGAATAAGCCTGCCACCATTGTCTTCTCTATTTTGATACGGACACTCGACTACAAAGTGCATTCTATCTCCACAGTTGTAGCAAGTTCTCAATCTTTCGCCACTTTCTCTTCTTCCATTTGACCCGTTCTTGCGCTCAAGTTCCGAATTGGCTTTGGCAGGGTCCTTCCAAAAGTTCCTAGCATAAAACGCCATGTACTCACCAAGAGCACGTTTGACTTCATCGAGGCAGTCCATGGAGGCCCCCTCAAATGCTCTTTCATCCTCCTCTTGCTCAACAACATTGGCTTTGAGAGCAACATTGACACCCTTTTGCATTCCAATGGCCCAAGAACGAGCATCTTCAGCATTCTTTGCTGCCACTTTGAATGACGCCATCTCTTGCATGACCTCATTGGATGTCATTTGATGGTAGTTATGTCTACCTTGCAGGATCTTCAAGTCCGTTGGCTCGAAAGGCATTAAGGCACTCACATATTTCCTTTTTATCCATGCATCATCAATGTGAGTGGCCCCATGCTTTCTAAATGTTGTTGCGATGCCCTTGAGTCTTCTATACATGTCTTCATGATTTTCACCATCCAACATGTAGAATCCCTCAACTTCATTACTAAGGGCATCATACCTGTTCCTTCTCATGCTTTCATTCCCAACAAAGAGATCCGTAAGAGCATCCCAAGATTCTTTAGCTGTGTTGAGATGTTCAATGTGTGGCATGACCCACACTAAGCTGTATCATGTGGAGAGCAGTGGCATTCAATTGGCTGTCCACAACTTCTCTTCTTGTTAGGTTGGTTTGATCTCCAATATGAAGACCCTCTTCAATAATCCTCCAAAGTTCAATAGAGGAGCTACAAACATGAGATTTCATTAAGAATTGCCATTGATTGAAAGAGGATGCAGTGAGCTTGGGTGGATCACCCCTATTGTTTATATGTGGATGAGGGATAGGTGGGTCGGGAGAATATATGTGGCGAACCTCACTATATTCCTCCTTACCACTTCCCTTCTTGGTGGTGGAACCATTAAGTTTTTCACCTTCCACATCATCATCCTTGGATCCGGTGTTACCCTTTTCCTTAGATGATGGTGTGGCTGCCTCAGAGGAGGATGGAGATGGGGCTACAGATGATGTGAAACGAGCAATCATTTGATTCATCTCCTCCATCTTGGCCTCAAAGGATTTCAACAAGGTTGTTTCCAACGTCTTGAGATCATCCATTGTGACCTTATCCACAGCCTCATTCCCATCATCCTTGGTACCCATACTACTCTTAGGCGGTTAAGCCCGAATTAAGAGTCGGGGCACTAATACCAATTGAAATAGATCGTATGGGCACCTAGAGGGGGGGGGTGAATAGGTGATACTCCAAATTTTAATATATTTTTTCAGTTTTAGGCTTAGCACAAAGGGTAAATTCTCTAGATAAACTATTAGGTGGATTATCCCTATATGCAAACCTATCTACTAGCGAGTAAAGAGCGAGTGGAAGAGGAACGGGTAAACCGTAGTGAAGCATGCGGAGACAAAGGATTTGTTTGACCGTAGTTCCTTCCTTGTTAAGGGAAGTACGTCTGCGTTGGAGGGGTGGGCGGTACTAAGACCATCACGCCACAATAGGCCTCACCCTGTTCTCCGATGGATCCCGCCACCAAAGGTCTGATCCACCTTTCCACTATAGGTACCCTTCGAGGCGGGTACCGGCGCCTTTACACAACTAGCGGGGCAACAACTCCACAATCAACTTAGAGGCTCCCGAAATGACAACAAGCTGCCACAAGAACAAAGTTATCAAATACAACGAACAAGATCTAGGTATTGACAAGAATACTAGATCAAGGATTTCTCCAAGTGAATGTAGAGAAGTTGATGCGCTTGATTCGTGATGATCCTCTCCTCCTTCAATTCCCCCAAAGATCAAAACCTTCGGGTGGTTGAAGTGGGAGATCGAGAATGGGAGCTCTTGCACAATGTCTGGTCAATTCCGAATGAATCAAGAGTCCTGAACGTTGGGGAAGAGGGGGTATTTATACCCCCCCTCCGAAACCAGCCGTTGGACACTTTGGGGCCCAGATTTTCCAGCCCAAGTGAGGGCCGGATTATCCGGCCTGGGGAAAACTCCACCCCAGACTCGGAATATCCGGCAGATAATCCGCCCCCTATCCGAGCGTCGTGCCGAGCTTGCCCTTGATCAACTTCTGGGGGCCGGATTATCCGGTCCTATGTGAAGGCCGGATTATCGGGCCTGGGGAGGAAAAACCACCCTAGTTCGGATTTTTCGGGAGAAAATCCGACCGGATACCGAGCGACGCGCCTTGGCTCCCTTTGCTCAAAAACTGGTGGCCGGATTATCCGGCCCATGCGACAGCTGGATTATCCGGCCTAGGGAGGAAAAACCGCCCCAGTTCGGATTTTTCGGGAGAAAATCCGACCGGATACCGAGCGACCCGCCTTGGCTCCCTTTGAGCAATAAGGTAGGGTGGATTATCCGGCCCTTGGTGGGGCGGATAATCCGCCCCCCCTCAAAGCTTCCTGCACACTTAGCGCACAAGAATAATCTCCACAGTATTATTATCTAACACACAAAACATAGGAAAACATGAAATGTTCTTTCACATTGGACAGTAGCAAAGCGCATCCTAAGGTATGTCAAGAGTACCATCACTATTGGACTAACATTTACCAAGTCCTCCTCCACTTTAGTCAGTTCCTTTTCAGATATATACTGGGCTAGCTGTATTGATGATCATAGATCAACAGAGGTTTTGCTGTGTTTTTTGGACCAAACCTGATCTCATGGAGTGCTAAGAAACAAGCCACTGTTTCACGGTCCAGTACTGAAGCAGAGTACAAATCTGTAGCCAATGCTACAGTAGAGGAGTTCAGTCTTTACTTGATGAGATGGTGGTATGACAGACACAAACGCCATGTCTGTGGTGTGATAATATGGGGGCAACGTACTTGTTAGCTAATCCCGTGTTTCATGCTCGAGAAAAACACACTGAGATAGATTTCCACTTCGTCAGAGAATGAGTGCTCAACAAACAACTTGAAATCGTCTTCATGCGTTCCAAGGACCAAGTTGCTGATGGCTTTACAAAGCCACTGTCATACAGAGCGTGTGATGCATTTAAGTATAATCTCTTGACCAGGTTCTGATTAAGGGAAGGTGTTAGTGATACTAGTATTTAGAGTCGTACCCGTATTATACTTGTATTACAATTGTACTGTATTGCTAGCACCGCAACGTGCCTATATAATGAGAATCATAGGGACTTGGAGATCATCCGAGTAGATCCCTTTACCGCATCGTCACTTTTGACATTGAAACCCAAAATGCACCAAACTATAAGCGTACTAAGAATCGAAATACAGGAAGTCCCTCCCGTATCGCTCTCTCTAATCCTCGGGTTTGAAAAAATGAAAATGAAAAACGAGAATCTCATCCCTCCAGTGTCTCTCTCTCTAATCTCAATGCCCACCTTTTTTCCCTTACGGCAAATGGAAGGCAGAGATATTCCATGGGTGGCCGACGAATAAGAAGACAATAGTTAGCGAGATGAAAGAGCTTAGGGCAGAAGAAGCCAACACTTGACCAGATGGAAGCTTCCGAGATAGAATCTTTTAGGGCTTGTTTGATTCAAAGGAATTTCATAAGAATTTTGATCCTTAGAATTTTTTCCTTTGTGCATCGTTTGATTCGTAGGATTAGATCCTTAGAAATTTTTTCGTAGGATTGCATTGCACTATCTTTTAGAGGAAAATTTTCATTCACCCAAACCTCTTGTTACAATTCCTTTGTCTTTCCTGCGATTCAAACACTCCTTCAAGAAACCTGTAGGATTCAACTGGATAGGACATTCTAATCCTGCAGTTTTCCTATTCCTATGTTTTTACTATCCTACTAATCAAACGGGCCCTTAGAAGGTCGTCCTTTTTTTTAGAGATTCTGAAATAGGCTGCGTCCCAAACAAGAGAAAGGCGTGTGTCGCTGGTCGTTCCCAGAAAGGAAGAATACGTGTTAAAACGTGTCCAGGTACATCCCATTAAGCTTATGGGCCTGTAGGTATGGCGTCGTCGCTACATGTACAATCCCCACGGATATATCATACCATGTACAACTGGCCGGTGAGAGTCCAACGCCCGGACGGGCAACTGCCCGTGAGAGTCCAATCGCCTATATATCATGCTCTCTTGTAGTACTGTCAGTAACAATAACTATGTTTAGCATACTCATTTGTCTCTGCTCGACATTACAGTAGAAAACTGAATGCGGACTGGAATTTCAGATGGAAAAATGAATCAAACCGTACGTGTTCGACAGTAGTACGTCTCCACATCTATTTCGGGTGAACCGTTTTCTCATTTCGGATGAACCATGTCTGTTTGCGATTACAAACTCTCAAAAGGACATGAAAATCCAGAAAGCACGTAAATCCATACTACATGGGTTGGTCTGGAAAGCTGAATCAAACTGTACGCGTTCCTTTTTCCGCTCTTGTCTCGGCCAAATAAAAGCATTGTTTACAGACATGTTTAGCCCGCAGGTTGTTTGTGAAAACCAAACAAGAACTTTTTTTTTCTTTTTTGGAAATGGACGTTTTATTATTAATCATAATGTTTTACACCCGGCCTCTCATAGCTAGAATGCACAAACCATAGACACAGCGACCAGAACAAAGGTATCAACATTACAAGAATGATAAAAAACGAAGACACGCGTCGGGCTATGACAGATCTATCCGGAGGTCACGCTGCCATCCATTGGGAAAAAATATCCCTCGTCGTGGCCTCCAATCGCGTACACCCCTCCACAAACAAGTCACAAAACTCCATACGTTGGAGAGTAATCCATGATCGGAGGATAGCCGTGGCTCGATAGATCACCTGAAGAGAAGAAGACACAGTGTTATTAAAAATCCTATCATTTCTACATAGCCAAAGCGACCAAATAATGACAAGCGCTCCCACCCTAAATAAAGTCTCATATTTATCGTGTATCTCGTGCTACCAATTATCAAATACATTGGTAACCGGGCGTGGAGGAGATAAACCAGATGCAACATGAATGATTGACCATATAGTACGAGCAAATTTACATTAGAAAAACAAATACCGAATTGTCTCATTATGATGACAAAAAACACATTGTGTATTTCCATGCCAATTCCTCTTAACAAGATTATCTTTTATAAGAATGACCCCTTTACGAAGATACCAAGTAAAAATCTTCATTTTAAGGGGTATTTTTATGTTCTAAATTTTAGAATTATCGACCACTGGAATATCAGGTTGAATCAGAGCTCTATATAATGAGTCAACAGTAAAATCACCACTATCCAGTAGTTTCCATTTGAACTCATCCACCCCCTCAGACAACTGTATCGTGGATAATTGTACTAGAAGATTGTTCCACGATACGAGTCTAGGCCCTAAGAGACTTCGTCCGAAAGACACATTAGGAGGATCTAATCCCAATACTATGGAAAGGGTATGTCCTTTGTGCCTAACAATCGAGTATAGAGCTGGGTATTATTCACGAAGCGAAATTTGGCCAAGCCATTTATCTTTCCAGAACCTAACCTGTGATCCATCCTTAATATTAAAAACACCAAAATGGAATAAATGTTTTTTGAACGCTATTAGTCCAGCCTAAAAATGTGAATTTCCGGGTTTCCAAACCACTTGAGATACAACTTTGGAACCAACATATTTCCTCCATAGAATGGTTTGTAGACACCATCTTCAAATAGTAGTTTGAAAAGCCATTTACCAAAAGCACGGTGTTTTTGACTTGCAAATCATGTATGTCCAATCCACCATATTCTTTTGGTCGGTAAACCACATTCCATTTGGCCAGTCGATATTTCTTTTTTACACTATCCCCTTACCAAAAGAATCTTGATCGCAGATAATCTAGTTTCTTCAAGACACCTTTAGGAAATTGGAAAAAAGAGATCATATATAGTACCATGTTGGTGAGTACTGAATTTATGAGAACTAGTCTTCCATCAAGGGATAACAATTTTCCTTTCCAACTATTAAGACGAATTTGGAGTCTTTCCTCAACGATTTTCCATTCAGCAATCGTGAGACGCCGATAGTGGATCGGTATTCCCAGATAGTTGATTGGAAATTGCCCCTGACTACAGCCGAAAAGCTTAGCATATAGGTGGGCCTCGTTTTGAGCCTCACCAAAACAATATAAATCACTTTTATGTAAGTTAATTTTCAATCCAGAGAGTTGCTCAAATACTGATAATATTAATTTCAGATTCTTAGTTTTCTCCAAATCATGTTCTATAAATAAGATTGTATTATCGGCATATTGAAGAATAGATAGACCACCATCAACCAGATGAGGAACCAATCCTTCAATTTGGGCATCAACCCTAGCTCTCTCGATAAGGATAGCCAACATATCAGCCACTATGTTAAATAGTATAGGCGATAATGGATCCCCTTGCCTTAGCCCTTTTTTAGTCTGGAAGTATTTGCCAGTGTCATCGTTGACATTGATGGCAACACTACCACCAGCCACAAAAGACCGTACGAGAGCACACCACTCCACAAAAAACCTTTCATACGTAGTGTTTGCTGAAGGAAAGATCAATTAACTTTATCATAAGCCTTCTCAAAGTCAATTTTGAACAATACACCGTTCAACTTCTTTGAGTGTAGTTCATGGACTGTTTCATGCAAGATTACTACCTCATATAGGATATTTCTTTCTTGCATGAAAGAAGTTTGAGATGGGCTTACAATATGGTCAGCAACCGAATTTAGTCTAATCGTAGTAACTTTAGTAAAAAAATTAAAACTAACGTTAAGAAGGCAGATTGAACGATATTGTTGTAGTCGTTCTGCATTATTAACTTTAGAAAGTAAAATTATGTTGCCAAAATTTAGTCTAAAAAGGTCTAGCTGCCCAGCATGAAGGAACACAAACAATTGCATGAGGTCCCCTTTGATAACTTCCTAGAACTTTTGGTAAAATTTCGCTGGAAAACCATCAGGCCCTGATGCCTTGTTATGTTTCATCTGAAAAACGGCTTTCTGAACCTCATCCTCCGTATACGGAGTGGTTAGAAAGTCGTTTTCTGGAACATAAACCTGAGGAATATCTGCGTTTGGGACTCATCCAGTGAGAAGAAATTCTCTGGCGGTGCCCTAAACAAAGATTTATAATAACTAGTAATATACGATTTAAGTTGCTCCTGCCCCTCAATCATACCTTCATCCTGGATAAGAGAGTAAATAAGTTTCTTCTTATGCTTGCCATTAGCCACAGCATGGTAGTATCTTGTGTTCACATCTCCTTCCAGAATGAATCTCGCTTTAGAGCGTTGGTACCATTTGAGTTCCTTCTCGCGGAGTAGTCTGGCAATTTCTGCATTTGATTGGTTTTTAAGCTCAATCTCTTGTGCAGATAAAAGCCTGACTTCCGCAGAATCCTCCAAATCATTAATAATAGATGATAGGCGTATTTTCTCCTTTTTAAGGATTCCCGCAGTATGTCGAGCCCAACCACGAAGGAATTTGCGTAAGGCAAGTATTTTGTTGTTCCATCGTTGTATAGGTGTTTGACCACTAACAGGTTTCTCCCAGATAGCCTTTACCAAGTCCTAGAACCCATCACGTTCCATCTATCCAAGTTCAAATTTGAAACTATGTTTGGATTTTCGTGGTGGTGTTACAACAGACAATAAAATAGGAGCATGATCCGATAAAGCCTCAATATGTTCGAGGGCACGAACAGTTACCATAGGGAATTTATCTTCCCATTCGGTAATTATAAGCACCCTATCCAGTTTTTCATATGTAGGCTCGGGAAGACTATTAGCCTAAGTGAATTATCTTCCGATCATTGTAACCTCTCGTAAATCCAAGATTTTTATGACAGCATTGAACATGAAAGGCCAATGATCATTGAAACGGTCCTGACTTTTATCGTGAGGGAATCTGAGTAACTTGAAGTCTCCGCCTATGAGAATAGGATACAGATTGTCCTTAGTCAGACTGACCAACTCACGTAAAATGTCCGCCTTAAACACCTCTTGGGTAGCCCCGTATACGGCGACTAGAGACCATAGAAAGTCATCAGCCTTGTTACGGATATGGAGTTTAATAAAAAAATCTCCAACCGAACTGGCTAGGACTTCCATAGTCTCATTTCGGACGTCCAACAGGATTCCCCCGGATCGACCCCGCGACGGCCACGATACCCACGTAAACTCCACTCCACCAGAAAGGCGATTGAGTTGAGTTTGTGAGAAATCACGTCTGCCAGTCTCGGAAATACCCAAAAAATCCAAATTATGATCTCTCACACAATCGGCAAAGAACAAATATTTAGCCAAGTCACGCAGACCTCTGCTATTTGAGAACATGCCATTCATTGAGAAACAATAGGGGATTTGGATACACGATACCTCTTACGAGATTTGTGGCCCTTTAATTTTCGACCATAAGTTGTAAGCTCAAATAATGAGCCCAGTTCAGTCTCATCGAAGCCCACCTTCGATACTTCACCAACTAAGTGAGAAAGGAGTTGACCATCTATTGTGGCATGTAACTCCTCGCCGTCAATCGGTGAAGGCTCAGAAACAACAAGAGTCTTCGGAGTAACCGTTAAACGGTTAACCTCCATACGTGTCAAAACAGAACTAGAGAAAGAAACATCCTTAACAGATCTACCCATACTAACTCCAACATTAGCTAGCTTATCAGCAATAGATGAATTGGGGAAACAAAGGAAAGACTTTGTAGAATTCATTATACCTTGCGAGTTGTGGTTCTTCTCAGCTTTCCTCCGCATGGCCTTGACCATCGAGTCCTCATCCGTATATGATGCCCCAGAGGCATCGAGTCCATGCCTAGATCTCATGTGCGCCGAAGTCAGCAGGGGCGGGCCCGATGAAGCCCGAGGTAGGCCGTCCCTCGAGTGGATTCCGGTCATGGCCAAACCGCCCTCAAGGCTCGGCTGCCCCTCCTGGGCGGCTAGACCACGACCAGCGTCCAGCAGCCCTCCAATTGCGTCGCCAAGCAGCAGCTCAGCTCGGGTCGTCGAAGACCCCAGCTCCCCAATCGACCCGAGGCCGCCCGCCTAGATCGAAGACGAGCCGGGCCGCACGTCCTAGTCCGTGGTGGGCGAGGTCGGAGAAGCACCATGGTCAACCGGCCCCTCCTGGGCCAGTCCCCGTGCCGAGGCCCCATGAACCACCTCCTGAAGCACCGGTTCCAACACCGGTCCCTCCCGGTGAGGAATAGAACGACCCAACACATTAGGTCTGCAGCAAGCAGGCGACGCCGACCGTGGGGTAGTCCGAGTCCCAGCAGAAGCCACCCGCAAAGCATCCCGCAGCTGAGAAGGAGAGACTCGAGGTGAAGCCATAACACGTGCGACACCACGAAGAGGAGAGCCCGCTGGAAGCGACTCAAGAATCTCCTTTCCCCACGGTGTAGCGGGATTGGGATTAAAAGTAGTGACCGCGATCATAAGAGAAGAATCATGTCCCAACAACTGTGCCCTCTGAATGGAGTATGGTGGCATCGATCCCCCCTGACTAGGCTGGGCCGAAGAAGAGCCGTCCCCAGCATCCTGCAAACCACCGATCGAATCAGACAAATCCATAACATCATCAGGGCCCTTCCCATTCGTATCATCATCCTGGTCCTCATCCCTCTTCCGCCAGAGAAAAGGAACGAACTCCGCCTCCAGAACATAACATGCAGGCTCCAACCGGAAACGAAGCTCATAGGCCTTAAGCTTAACCACACCATCCGACTTAAGATATGACCCAAAGCATCTGTTGAGGGAAAACCTCTAGGGTGGCCCGATCTTTCACGATTCCCTTTCAAATCGAGGGTGGAGTGCGGGGAAAGGAGGGGAGGATGAACACGACGAACACACGCACGATGAACGCGATGAAAACACACACGCAAAACCACGATAAACACCAATAGCTCACGCCGGCGGTGACCGGTTCGGCGCAATCCCTAGGATCGGCGTCGGGCGGAGGACTCTCTCTAGAACCGGCACGGTGAGATGGGAGACTCGGTGAGATCTTGACGTCTAGGCAAAGGGACACCGATGCCTAGGCCTTGTACAATGCAGAGGCACAATGCAAACTCCAACGAGGTTTGGGGATATTGGTGCTCCTTAGTCAAGGAGCATGAGGCAAGAATTAGATAGATCCACAAAGGGGTTTCCACTAATTCCAATATCAAGCCTAGGGTTTACAATGGAGGTGGGGGTCTATATATAGGCCAACCACAAGTTCAGGGGTAATTCAGGCATTAAAGTAGAGTTCTGGGCGAAGTAGAGGGGTACATGGGCCATAGGGCCCAGCTAGGCTCGCAGGCCCATCACTTGGGCCGGACAGTCCGGGTCGAAACGACCGGACAGTCCGGGGTGGCCGAACACTCCTGGTGGTGTCCAAGAAGTGTCTGATTTGACCTTCTGAATGTCCATGCCAGGTTCGGGCTGGGGCAGGCCGGACACTCCGGCTGAGTCACGCCGGACACTCCGGCTGCGGCGGACACTCCGGCTAGATTCGGGCGGACACTCCGACTCAGGTAGCTTTAGCTCAGGTGCAGCTTCAGGGCTCGTGGGTCGACGCGGCAGGGATTCGTACCTGATGATTCACATAGTAGAGGTATGAAGTAGCACGCCATCCAAGGAGGTATCAAATTGGCACGAGGAGAGGAGTGAGTTCACCTTAGCTTGTAGGAGTTTGGCTCGGGCACGAGTCATGGGTCCACTTGGGGGACTTGTTGGTGTAGATGTAGAAGCGTCCGTAGGACGGGCTGCATCAGCTCCCCCCCCTTGGGAAAGAGTCATCCTCGACTCTTAATGGATATCATCTTGAACATCTCCATGGTAGGGTGAGAGATCCTTGACATTGAATGTATTGCTTGCAAGGTACTTGGAGGTCGGGATGTCGATGATGTAGGCGTTGTTGTTGAGTCGTTTAAGGACCTTGAAGGGGCCATCTCCTCTTGGCTAGAGCTTGGAGTCACTTTCCTTGGGGAAGCGGTCCTTGCTTAGGTGTATCCACACAAGGTCACCTTCTTCAAATATCATCTCCTTCTTGTCCTTGATTAACCTTGAAGCTTGGCGAAGGACTTGTTGTTCGATAGTAGATCTTGTTTCTTCATGAAGCTTCTTCATAGCTTGTGCGTGCTTCTCGACGTCCATGTTCGTGCGCTCATGGAGGGTAGTGGTAGGATGTCAAGCGCGGTGAGGGGCTCGAAACCATAGACGATCATGAATGTACTCATCTTGGTTGTTGAGTGCTTGGCTCGATTGTAGGCGAACTCGGCGTGTGGAATGCATTCCTCCCAATCCTTCAGGTTTTTCTTGATCAACACACGAAGGAGAGTTCCGAGGCTTCGGTTGACAACTTCGGTTTGGCCATCAATTTGAGGATGTGATGCGGATGAGAAGAGGATCTTGAAGCCGAGCTTGCCCATGAGGGTCTTCCACAAGTAGCTCATGAATTTGACGTCGCGGTCAGAGACGATTGTCCTTGGCACACCGTGAAGACGGACGATTTCCCTAAAAAACAGATTTGCAACATGTGAAGCATCGTCGGTCTTATGGCACGGTATGAAGTGTGCCATTTTGGAAAAACGATCCACAACAACAAATATAGAATCATGACCATGCTTAGATCTAGGCAATCCTAACACGAAATCCATGCTAATGTCGGACCAAGGTGTATGAGGAATAGGCAAAGGCATATAAAGACCATAGGGATTAGCTTGCGACTTAGCTTGAACACATGTCGTGCATCGTTGAACGTAGCGCTCCACGTTACGCTTCATCTTGGGCCAAAAGTAGTGATTGGAGAGCATGTCCAATGTCTTGTCGCGACCAAAGTGACCCATAAGGCCTCCACCATGAGATTCTTGGAGAAGCAAAAGTTGAAGCGATGACTTTGGGATGCGTAGCTTGTTTTGTTTAAATAGAAAGCCCTTATGCAAATAGAAATCATCAACTCCCTTATCATTGGAGCACTTTGTGAAAATTGGTTCAAAGAACGGGTCAGAAGCATACAAAGATTTTATTTCCTCAAGACCCAACATGTTGATTTCAAGTCTCGTAATAAGGCTTGTATGTTTGCGAGACAATGCGTCCGCAACTACATTATCTTTGCCCTTCTTATACTTGACAATGTACGGGAAATACTCCATGAACTCAAACCACTTAGCGTGTCTCTTGCTCAAGTTAGCTTGGCCTTTGAGATATTTCAATGACTCGTGGTCGGAATGTATGATAAATTCCTTGGGCCAAAGGTAGTGTTGCCAAACTTGAAGGACACGAACTAAGGCAAAAAGCTCTTTGTCATAGTCGGATAGTTAAGGCGAGCACCATCAAGTTTTTCGCTATGGTAGGCTATAGGACGTCCGTTTTGCATAAGGACTCCTCCAATGCCAATACCACTAGCATCACACTCTATCTCAAAAGTTTTTGTAAAATCCGGTAAAGCAAGAAGAGGTGCTTCGGTGAGCCTCTTTTTAAGTTCATCAAAAGCTTTTTGTTGTGCTTTGCCCCACACAAAGGTGACATTCTTTTTGGTCAATTCATTAAGGGGACAAGCAATGGTTGAAAAGTCTTTCACAAAGCAACGATAGAAACCGGCCAACCCATGAAAACTTTGGAGTTCACTCACATTTGTTGGGATGGGCCAATCTCGTATGTCCTTTACCTTGGAAACATCAACTTCAATGCCCTTCGAAGAAATGCAAATCCAAGAAAAATCAACTTATCTTTAGCAAAATTGCACTTGGGAAGATTAACATAAAGCTTTTCATGTCGAAGGATTTGCAAAACTTCCTTAACATGTGTTATATGGTCCTCAAGTGATTTGCTATAAACAAGGATATCATCGAAATAGACAACAACACTTTTTCCAATGAGAGAACACAAGATGTGATTCATAAGGCGCATGAAGGTGGATGGGGCATTTGATAAACCAAAGGGCATAACCAACCATTCATAGAGACCAAGTTTGGTCTTGAAGGCGGTTTTCCACTCATCACCTTCAGCCATGCGTATTTGATGGTAACCACTACGAAGATCAATTTTCGAAAAAATAGTGGCTCCACACAACTCATCAAGCATGTCATCGAGACGTGGTATGGGATGTCGATAACGCACGGTGATAGCATTGATTGGACGGCAGTCCATGCATAACCGTAACGTATCATCCGTCTTTGGAACAAGAATGACGGGTACGACACTTGGACTAGTGCTAACTTGGATCAAACCTTTGGAGACGAGTTGGTTGATTTTACGTTCGATCTCCTTTGTCTCCTCCGGGTTCATGCGGTAAGCGGCACGGTTTGGAAGTGGTGCACCGGGGATGAGGTCAATGCGATGTTCGATGCCGCGAAGAGGAGGTAGTCCATGTGGAAGCTCTTCGGGGAACACATCCTTGAATTCCTGCAAAACACTCATCAAAGATGGAGGAACATTGGTTAATTCGTTAGTTCCTTGCGCTAGTCCCTTGCAAAGGAGGACATAGTGCAAGATGGATGGGTTGTTCCGAACATCTCTCATCTCACTTTTGGTGGAAAGGAGAACACTCTTAGTTTTTCCACTCGAATTTGGCTTGTGGCTCTCACTCACTATGAGGTGGTTCTCTCTCTCACCGCTCTTCTCACAAGTAGGTGTTGTGCTTTTCGCCCTCACTAAAGCCTTTGCATTGTCCGCAATTATTTGGCTAGGAGTCATCGGTTGCAAAACACATGTTTTGTTGAGCCATTTGAAGGTGTATATGTTGGTGCGACCGTCATGTTGAGCAGCCTTGTCAAATTGCCATGGTCGACCAAGAAGCATGTGGCAAACTGTCATAGGAACCACATCACACTCCACCGTATCTTTGTAAGGACCAATGGCGAAGGAGACCGATACGGTATGCTTGATCTTCACGGACCCTTGGTCACTTAGCCATTGCACGTGGTAGGGGTGCTTGTGTGGATGGAGGGTGAGGTTGAGCTTCTCACACAACTCGGTGCTAGCAAGGTTGTGACAACTCCCTCCGTCAATGATCACCTTGATAGATTTGCCGTTGATGTCGGCTCGTGTTTGGAAGATATTGGAGCGTTGGTCTTCATGCTCTTGTGCTTGAGTGGTCAAGATCCTTGTGATGACAAGCGATGGACTTGCGTCATGCTCACACATGAGGAGTTCTTGATCATCTTCCACTCGTTGCCTTGCCATTGCTTCCTTGACACGGGCATCAAACTCATCTTCACTCAAGTACTCTTCATCACCATTGTCATGGATGAACAAGACTTTCTTGTTTCCACATTCGGCCGACTTGTCTACTTTACCTCCACACTTGTAGCATTCACCGTTGAAAGGTGCATCACTCTTTGCTTGCTTGCCACTTGGGGGCAGTTTTCCTTGAGGAAGTGTGGGCTTGAAGGAAGGCTTGGAGGTACTTGAGGAGCTACCATTGAAAGTTGTTGGTGTAGCGGTTGAAGCTTGCTTGTAGGTGAAGTATGTCTTGGGCTTGTTGTACTTGATGTCCTCTTGCACTTGACGTTCAACCTTTGTTGCTATGTGCACAAGCTCAACCATTGTGTTGTATGTTTGGAACTCGACGATGCGCTTGATTGGGTGATTCAAGCCAATAAGGAAACGTGCCATTGTTTGCTCCATGTGTTCATCAATGTTGGCGTGAATCAAGTTGAGTTCCATTTCCTTGAAGTACTCTTCCACGGTCTTTGTCCCTTGACGAAGCGCTTGAAGGTTGTTGAAGAGGTCACGCGTGTAGTGCGCGGGGACAAACCGGGATCTCATGTGAGCCTTCATGTCATGCCAAGTTGTGATTGGCGGTTCATGTCTTGCATCTCGAGCAACTTGAACTTGTTCCCACCAAAGGTTGGCGTAATCATCAAACTCAAGCGAAGCCATGGCGACCATCTTCTCGTTGCTATAGTTGTGCATGCGGAAGATCTTGTCGACTTTGAGTGCCCACGAGAGGTATTCTTCGGGGTCATTGGATCCGGTGAACTTGGGCATTGTGAACTTGAGCTTGCCAAAAGTTTCTTCATCGTTGCGGTCATTGCGACGAGCTTGGTGACCTTGTTGATGATCTTGTAGTTGGGGAGGTGGAACTTGGTTCTCGCGTCCTTGTTGCGGAGCTTGCTCTTGATATTGTTGTTGAGGAGGATCTTGCTCTTGCTCTTGGCGCGGTTGTTGACGTGGTTGAGGCACTTGGGCCTCATGGTGGCGAAGGTGTGGAGCCTCTTGACGCGGTTGATGATGAAGAGGAGGCTCGTTCCTCGGTTAGTAATGTTGGTTAGGCACATGGGCCTCACGGCGAAGAACATGGTCATGAGCCTCTTGACGTGGTGGGCGTCGCTCAACTTGTATCACTTGACACTCCAAGTTTTGTTGCTGTGGAGGAGGTGCCGCGTGATGACCATGGTGTCTTTGTTGACGTTCATGACGTTGATGACGAGGAGGATGATCTTGGAGAGCTTCCCGTCGATGACGAGCTTGATCCTCCAAGTTGGAGTCATCACTTGTTGTGTCAAGTATGTGTCGCGGTCGATGGTGGTAGACTTGCGGTTGTACTTGAGGTTGCGCTTGCGGTTCCTCTTGTTGTTGCTCTTGTTGGATCACTAGTGCCCTTGCGTGATGACGGTGTGCTTCTTGCCTTGCTCGTGGCCTTAAAGAGAGTTCACCATCATAGCTTGACGTTGCGGCGTGCTATGGGGAAGGTACATAGTTCGAAGAGATTCCATCTTCAACAACGGGGGCATCATTGCGTCTTTGAGAACTTTGATGTAGATCTTGTGGAAGAGGTGCATGACGATGCGAAGAACTTGCCGAGCTTGATGCGCGTGAACGCGGTCTTGCCATGCCATCGATGAGGCGTCGAAGATTGTCATTTGTTTCAGCGACGGAGCGTTGGAGCGGTTCATTTTGGTGGCCGAAGTTGTGATGCATTGCATGCATTTGTCGTTCGAGGCCGTCAAAGCAGTTGTCGATGTTCTTGAACTCGGCTTGCGTCTCGCCAAATTGTTCATCTTGTCGCGTCTCAAGTGCTTGGCAACGTTCACGGAACTCTTGGCGGACGATGAAGTGACTTGAACGCGTCATGTATGGACCTTGATCTTCTTCTTGGGGAGGTGGTTGGCTCGTCTCACCGTGCCTATCCATCATGCAAAACACACGAGTATTATATATGGAAGTGGAATATGATGGTGTTATCCTTGTACCTCACCTTGGGGATTGCACCAAACTAGAAACCGCAAGTGAGAGCTATAAGCGTGCAAAGTGGAATTATAAAGAAAACTCACACTAAAGAAAGAACTAACTCTCAAAAGCTTGTTGGTGGTAGGTTAGGATTGTGGAAAGCCAAAGAACCAACCAAAAGAAAAGGGATAGTCAAAAGTGGGTAAAATCCAACAAAACTCAAGTCAAAGGCGAAGGTCAACAACTCAAAAGGGTGACGGGAACCTACGACTATGTACACACACGTGGAGAAAGTTGGGATTGACACGACTATGAAAATGAGCAAACAAAATGTCCTAACAAAGACTAAGCTCGTTGTCATGCCAATGCAAGGAGAGACCGTGGCTCGTTTGCAAAGAGGAAAAGTGAGCAACGGATTTGTGCACTTGCCTTGGGCGCTCTTCTTTCTCTCTTGCTTACAAGCTTTGAGACTCTCTTTTGCAAGGGGAGACTATTTTTTCTTTTGCTTTTTCTTTGTGTCTTTTTCCTCTTTTTTTTCGCTCTCCCTTGATGCTACCTAGTCACACTTGATATTGCTCTTGCACTCTCACTATCCAAGGACAAATACACAATGCTCAAGCAAACACAAGATGAGCCACTCTCATGGGATAGGTACACATAAAGGAAGACGGGGGTTAACAAGGTGACACAAGTTATACCTTCTTTGATGATGAACTTGGCGTCGGTGGTGCGGGATGATGTTCGTGGGCCGTGGTGTCGATGAGCGTGGAAGTTGATGATGCGGAAGCTTGCTGGTAGTTGCTGACACACACACGGGACACGATCAAACAAAGGAGATTAGCCAATGCGAAAAATGAGGCAAAATTGTTAAAACTGGCGTTACAACCGGACACTCCGGTCTGTCTGGGCCGGACACTCCGGTCGGGCCGGACACTCCGGCCGGTATGAGCCGGACACTCCGGCGCGGGTTTCCTGCTCGTGTTCTTGAGCGGAAATCCTCGCCTCCGGGCCTCAAATTCGCGAAAAACTGGCCAAATCAGGCTGGAGAAATGCAGGATAAAGCTGGACCAACTCCTTAGATAAGGTTTGGTCGGATCAAAACTACAAATAACACTCCAAATCAAGAGATCGATCCAAAGGCAAATATGGGATGTTTTTTGTGGGGATTTTCGAATTTTTGGTGGATAGAAGAAAAAATTGTGGGGGAAATCGTGAGCAACGAAGCTCTTGATACCAATATGTTGAGGGCAAACCTCTAGGGTGGCCCGATCTTTCACGATTCCCTTTCAAATCGAGGGTGGAGTGCGGGGAAAGGAGGGGAGGATGAACACGACGAACACACGCACGAAGAACGCGATGAACACACACACGCAAAACCACGATAAACACAAATAGCTCACGCCGGCGGTGACCGGTCCGGCACAATCCCTAGGATCGGCGTCGGGCGGAGGACTCTCTCGAACCGGCACAGCGAGATGGGAGACGCGGTGAGATCTTGACGTCTAGGCAAAGGGACACTGATGCCTAGGCCTTGTACAACGCGGAGGCACGATGCAAACTCCAACGAGGTTTGGGGATATTGGTGCTCCTTAGTCAAGGAGCATGAGGCAAGAATTAGATAGATCCACAAAGGGGTTTCCACTAATTCCAATATCAAGCCTAGGGTTTACAATGGAGTTGGGGGTCTATATATAGGCCAACCACAAGTTCAGGGGTAATTCAAGCATTAAAGTAGAGTTCTGGGCGAAGTAGAGGGGTACATGGGCCATAGGGCCCAGCTAGGCTCGCAGGCCCATCACTTGGGCCGGACAGTCCGGGTCAGAATGACCGGACAGTCCGGGGTGGCCGGACACTCCGGGTGGTGTCCGGGAAGTGTCCGATTTGACCTTCTGAATGTCCACGCCAGGTTCGGGCTGGGGCAGGCCGGACACTCCGGCTGAGTCGCGCTACACTCCGGCTGGATTCGGGCGGACACTTCGGCTCATGTAGCTTCAGCTCAGGTGCAGCTTCAGGGCTCGTGGGTCGACGCGGCGGGGATTCGTACCTGATGATGCATAGAGTAGAGGTATGAAGTAGCACGCCATCCAAGGAGGTATCAAATTGGCACGAGGAGAGGAGTGAGTTCACCTTAGCTTGTAGGAGTTTGGCTCGAGCACGAGTCATGGGTCCACTTGGGGGACTTGTTGGTGTAGATGTAGAAGCGTCCGTAGGACGGGCTGCATCAGCATCACTAAGCTACGGGAAAACAGAGGTATCAGTCATAGCCACCAGAATCCGAACGACTCCACGCCGCCGCAAACTGAACAAGTCAACATCCAGAGTGATCCCCATGAGCCCTCCAACAGCCCACAAACCCTAGAAAGAACACAAACAATGAGGAACCCCCTCAACATGTAGCCACACCTGCTTGAGCTCGAACTTATGTGGCACCTCCATCGTACGAAAAACCGAGAACGCCAGCTGAGAATTTCCTTGAGGCACAAACACCTGAATCCCTTCCACCCTGTCCAGGTCCTCAAACGATAGGAAGCTCACAAGGAAAGTTGCCTCCCCATGCGGTAAAGCCTCCCACTTCCACTGATCATGCACCGGGCATCTCCTGGCAATCTGTCGCTGAACAACATCTGCCGTCACCATCTGTCCGGACACACTCACCAAAGCTATGGGAGACTGAGAATTCCCGAGATGATCACATACCACATTATCAGGAATCTGAGAAAACAAAGTCCTCTCATTTCCAATACCAGCCATATACGGGGTGGGTCGCGGTTTCTTGAGAATAGGGCACCTCAAGGTGGGATGAATGGAACCATCACAAATATAACAGTAGTGAGCCACCTTGTAGTCCTTAGTCACATGGGTATTGACCACACACTTCCAGTAGCGAACAACCTTCACATTCTTCTTACCCACAATAGCAGAACCCGGTGCACTAGGAACAACCTCCGAGGTGGCAACCACCAGCACAACAGTATCAATGGTCCCCTTGCACACCATACGGGTATGGCCCCTGTTGCCCTGATGCTTGGAAGGGAACACCCACTGCCACAACGGGATACCCATACTGTCCAACTGACTGCTGGTGAAACTGCGGCTGGTACTGAGCAGACTGCAAGGCCAACTGTTGATCCACCTGCGGCTTCTTCTTCTTCGTCTTCCGCCTAGGCCCCGTAGCACCCGCAGCTCCGGCCCCAACATTAAACGCCTGAGGCACCGGATCCTGCGGATACATCACTTGCAGCGGCATTGTGGCTCCACTCGATGGCTGATCGCGAAACGGAGGCTGCAGTGGCTGCTGACCGAAAGGCAGAAATAGAGGCCTCAGTCCCATCCCTTGCTAGAAGGCTCCCGGTGGCGGCATCCCCGGGGGGCCCGAGAAAGGCGATGGTCCATGTACGAAAGGGTCGGCCACCGGAACCTGTCCAGCAGGCGGAGGGCGGACTCCCGGCGCCTGACCCCGGAAGGGCCCCGCGAAGTGAGGGGCGGCGGCCGGCACGGACCCGGCTGCCCTCGGTGGCGGCGGAGTAGAAGCACGAGGAGGATGCAACGCATGGGCCGGCGCCACCCCATGCGGAGGTGCAGGGTTGCGAGGATTCGGCGCGGCCATCGGTGCCGGACCGAGAAGCACCTGAATGAAAGAACGCTGGCGAGGCGACGACGAGTGAGGCGATCGATGGAGAGGCGGCGGCGACAGAGACGAGCGAAGGCGAGACGATAGCGAAAGATGACGAGGCGGAGGTGATCGGGGCGTAACAGAAGGAGTCTGAGGCGGACAAATGCGTGACCCAGATAGCCCTAGCCGCCTTGCGATCGCACGCCAGCCTCCGGTCTCGTGAACCGAAACGGTGACCCCACCACTTTCCACGTCATCCGCCACATCACCGCCTCCTCCAGCGCACCACGATGAATTCAGATCGAGATGATCGCGATCTCCCATGACCGCCGGCAGAAACTCCCCAAGGATCGGCGGCGCCGAAGCCCTGCGCGGCGGCAACGGCCCTTTCCATGGTCTAATGGCCGGTCCCTGGCGGAGGAGGAACCCCACCGGCGTCGCCACCAGACCAGTCCGGCCCACCGGCGTAGACGAAGGCCGACAAGGCGGCGAAGATCTCCTTGGCGGCGAAGATGGAGACCCCTTTTCCCAGAACCGGGAGGCCGACGTCGGATAACCAATGTCCTCTCAGAACGCCTGCCGCAGCTCGTCGTTCGATTTTCTCCGCCGCCGGCCGACCGTGGTCCAGCGCAGCTCACCGGAGTCGTCTTCAAGGTCCGCAAGCGCCTCCCGCGACGCCAGGGCATCACCAACATCCGAGCCGAAGTCCGAGCCTAGGCATAGAAACCTAGACCCCGTCCCCGTCGCTGGCGACCCCAGAGCGCCGGGCACCAGGGTGAGCCGCCACCCATGACCCATCCAGCCTCCTTCCTCCACTGCGGCTACAATATTTCTCATCATTTCTTTTGTAGTCACCAAACAAGAACATAAAGGGGGGAAGCGAACCTAGCTAAATTCTGGATAACTTCTAGCTAGGCAGCCCGAATGTGCAGGATCATCCGCCAAAGCCGTAGCTTCTCTGCAAGCAAGCGTTTCGAGGGTCAGTGATCCCGTCAAAGACCACGATAGGAGGAGGGAAAACACTTGATTTTTTTGTTTTGATAATTATAACAGTTGCTATTATTTTGTTTTATTTGAGCAAAAGAACAGTTGCTACATGCTGCGTGCGATTAGCTTCTATGGGCTATAAGCTCTCGCGGTCATGGAAATTCAGAAAGCCCGCAACTCCTCAAGTTGGTTGGGCTGGACCGCTAGACGCAGTGAGAAAACAATAGACCCAACTTGCAATCTCAATCTCAAGAAAGAAAGAAAATCTTGCAAAATCTCAGATAGACCAGAAAATGCTGCGGCCCTAGCCTACACTTGTGACGGCCCAGGCTTTTGCCGAACTGACTTCATATTGCCATCCTCCTCGTGCCTGGTTTTCCACTTTTTTTTCTTCTATTTTTTTGCGGAAAGGACCTCAGCATTAAAAGAAATTACGACAGTACAAATAGCCACAAGAAAAAAGTTACAAGGAAATCCTCGAGATGCCCTTCGTCTTCAACTTCCATACCGTGTCGATGGTGCTCCGCGGCTGGCCGCTCCTCCCTAAGCCGGCCTAACGTCGTTGGTTGCGGACGGGAAGTCGCCGAACGGGTCTAGAAGACCGCCTGTCCCGGAGACGAAGAAGAAGCAGTAACCGTCGATGAAGCTCATTGATAATCCGCAGATCCCCACATCCAGAAGAATTCCCCCTGATAGACACACAAAATACCAAGATTCGAAGAGAATAGATCTGGAGACGCTAACCCTCACGGGCCCTTTGTTGAATTTGAGTCAGGCGTCCACGAGCTAGGGAGAGGCCGAAGAGATCTTATTCCACCTCGCCAATACTACTAGTAAGACAAAACCAAGGAAAAACATACCCAAAACAAGATGAAAAGGATAGGTCCTCACTCCTCTATCCGCCGGCGTGACCGTCTGATGAAGGAGAGGAGGGGGACCGGAAACACCGGATCTGGGGTGTCACAACGGCTCTCGTGTGAGGGAGAAAAGAAACTTCTTGGGAAGGAGGTACTCTTGGAATTGTGCTCACTGAGTTGCGTAACCACGTCCAGTTAATTGCTACAAGATCGTTTCTTGAGCAATTAAAAACAGACAGTTTGATGTTTCAAAAAATTCTAATAAAAGTAGTGATGTAATCTACCAATATGAAAAAATCTTAACTGGAAATACCCCATATTTTAGGCTGCACAAAAATGATAAAATCTGACATCTAAATTAGCTGAAAGTGCAAAATTTGAAACCACCAAATTCTGTCTGATTTTGTCGTTTTTGTTTATCCTAAAATACGGGATATTTCGGGTCGAGATTTTGTGTGTTAGTAGTGTATTCTTTGTCGGAAGTTTTCAATACTCCCTCCAATCCAAATTAACTGATTTGGATTTGTCTACATTCGGATGTATCTAGCACTAAATCATGTCTAGATACATCCGAATCTAGACAAATCGAAGTCAATTAATTTGGGTCGGAGAGAATATGTACATTTAAATCTAAATAAAGTTGAGAACAACAATATAGACCGGAGCGAATATTGAAAAATAAAGGACACCAGCATGTCGCGAGAGCTCTAAAGTGATTCTGTATAATTATCGTGTTTCTAAAGTTGCCAACGCCCGCGGTTTCAACGACAGCAGCCAAAAGCGATCGACGACTGGCACAAGGAATATAGCGAGCAAAAAAAGGGGGTCGTATTTATAATTGTCCACCGAGACGTGATATCGCAGCTGACTGGCACACAGCAGGATTCCAATATTCCTCATGCCGACCTCGACGTAAGGACACCTTCCACTACAAGGAGTCCACACCGCCATGCATGGCTAGCTACCTAGCTCCACCACCGGCCAGTCAAGCTAGCTGATGCATGGACGTGGCCCGTACGTACGTGCGATCACTCCCTAGCTAGATAGCTAGCGCTTGCTCACTCATGGGCCGATAGAATTTTAGGGAAAAACTACATGAGAAAATTTGGTCCTCTATTTCGATGCTGTACTGCCAGACCGTGTGCCGACTAGCATTTGTGTCCATCAGTGACGAAGCGCAAGTGGTATCAACATTTACCACTAATGGTTCCCTTGAAAAGAAAATGTTGTACTTTTGGCACAATCATCGGCGGGGACGGCTACGGATCTAGCCGGCCTCATGTCCCGCTCGAGATTGCCAAAACAACATGCCCGTCCATCTCAAGCCATTTCCCCATCATCCAGCAATTTGTGTCAACTGGGGTTGGGGGATGGCAAAATTTGCGCAGCCGCCTCATCATCGAGGTAGGTGTCGAAATACTCACTTGTAACCATTCTCACTGTAGGTGGAGAGGTAGGCAGAGGCGATGTCAGGAGAGAAATGCTCATTTCAAACGGTACAATCTACAAACGCGTTGATAATGTTGCTACAAGGAAAATATTGCTCCACAGTTGCCCGTCTTTCGACAAAGTTATAAATCAATAACGGTCATACTGGTCATCTGTTCTATAGGACACACCCATGGGAAACGTTCGAGGCTCCGTTGCCGGTGTGTCCCCCGCATCGTTGGCATGATTCGAGCAACGTGCCACTTCTCCGTTTCCGCCGAGAGTTTCCACCCATGGCCATATCTTTGTGTCAGAGTTAATAGCATAAAACCACCACTTAGGCAGTTAAATTTACTATTTGGTATCACTTTACGTTTTTCTACCAAAATCTACCACATTTTCTGTCGGTTATCTCCTAAAACACCAATTCGTCGCTAAATACGAATTGACACTTGTTCTGACAGGTCGGGTCCACTGGCAGAGGTGACGTGGCACCGTGGAGACAGGTGGACGCCAAATTGATGACGTGGACTCGGGCCCACATGTCATCACAAAAAAATAATAATTTCTGAACAATTCTAAATTAAAAAGTGAAATTATCTAATAAAAAGTGAAATTGTCTAAAAAAAATCTGGGAGACGGCGCTGGCCTCTTCTCCTTCGTATGTCACTACGGCAGCGGCAGAGAGAGGAAGGGTCGCCGGCGAGAAGAAGGGCCGCCGGCCCGGCTCCACCCTGCTTGTCCGCGCCGCCGCTGGGGGACAAGAAAGCTCTCCGCGGCCCCTGTGGAGGACGGCTAGGAGGAGGCGGGGACAGTGCAGGGAGGAGGCCAGGCTCTCTGCCATGGCGTGGAGGCGGCGATTGATTCCGGTGTCGCGTCCTCCTGACCTCCGCCGGCCAGGCGGAGCAGCGCGGAGCAGAGGCGAACCGTGCGGGCGGAGGGAGCATGGGAGATGCGCTGGCGACGAGGGGAATAGAGCGGCGCACCGACGGTGGGGGGTTGCAAGTGCCATGGATGGGCGAACAGACGGGCCAAGGAGGCGTGCCAGCGGTGTGGGCTGCTGGTGCCATGGGCAGGCGGACAGACGGAGCAGGGTGGCGCGACGGCGGCGAGAGGAGCTGGGCAGCGCGCCGGCGGTGGGGGCCTGCATGTGCCACATGCGGGCGGACGAAGTAGGGCGAGAGGACTGAGCAGGACGGCGCGCCGACGGTGCAGAGGAGGGGCGACTGGCGGTGCAGGGGAGGGGCGGCCGGTGGCGCGGTGGCGGTGGGGGCTGCAGGGGCAAGCGTGCAGGACACACGTTTTTTCTTTTTTTAGATATTTAGTTTTTAGCTTTTTCCTAGCCAAACTCAATAAACTATACAATTTTTTGCCACCTCACGATGACAAATGGGTCTTACCTGTTAGTTTCAGTGTCAATTCGCCACGTCAACCTTACAGTGGATCCCACCTGTCAGTATCGCTGTCAATTCACGATTAGAGACAAATTGATGTTTTTGAGACAACCTAACAAAAATGTGGTAGATTTTGGTATCCAGAACGTAAAATGGTACCAATCAGTAAATTTAGCTACAATTGTGGTGGTTTTATGCTATTAACTCGTTGTGTCATTATGTACTAGTGCCAGTAATTATAACGACACATAACCAAAAGTGTCTCCCCCGGAAACAATGACTATACAATTATAAGAAAGATATTGTCAACCTACATAGGCTACTCTTAAAAACATGCATAGACTACTTAATTGCATGTTTATTTCCAGATACATTATCCACTCAAAACAACTACTTTTGTAATCGGATACGAGAGGATAGAGGAGGCGATCCCCGGGAAGCCACTAGGGTTTCCATCCCCTCCTCTTCCGCCGCTGATGGTGTATCCCGCCTCCACTAGCCTTTCATTCCTTGGAGGTGCGCTCGACAGTGGGAGTTTTTCGTTTCTTTATTTATTGTGTTTTAGTGCCTTCTTCGGGATGGTAATACAGTGGAAACATCTCAAAGTCAGAATAAGATCCTCCTCGCCTTATCCTTTATCCGGATGTGTGACTAGCGCCGGTGGAGGGCGTCTGGACTCTTGTTTCTGAGGGATCTCTGTTGATTTTTTTTGATTTTCGTGTTCGTTAGTGTGTTTCCATGTTAGTCTATTATGATCTATAGTTATCATCATTGACGATGGTTGTTGTTGTGATGCGCTAGTCCTTCGAGGTCTTAGAGCACCTCCACTTGTTGGGCGTTCCTAGGATGAAATCCGGCGCTATTTAGCGCCAGACGGATGCAACTTTCGGCCTACGAACGACCTTTTTTCCACTCGCATTCCCAGGTCGAGTTCTCAGGTTCAGTCGAATTTTGATCAAACTCAGCGAAAATTGGACGAATATAGGCGATTTTAATTAAATAAGTCGGTTTCGTACATAGTAGGCCAAATTCGGATATATACCCGAATTTTAGCTGCATTGAGCTAAAAGGAAAACGAAAAAACATAAAAAAACTAGCATAGGGAGATGCGATGCCGACACCACCGACGCCGACGCCGATCACATGTTGATGTTACGGTAGAACACCGTGTAGTCGGGTCGGTCTTGCCGTTGTCGTCGCTCGACAACTGTGGTGGGCGCGAGCTGTCCTGGCCGTCGTCGCCGCACCGCCACGGCTGGGACGAAGGGCCAACGTCGTCCCCCTCGTCATCGAGGATGATGAGCAGCGCGCCCTGGTAGGCGCGCTGGCGGCGAGACCTGCGGGCAGCCGCGCGCTCGGCCTCCTCTTGGTGGCGCCGAATTCGGGCGACCTCCTCCTGCTCCCAGTCGGCCCGAGACCAGGCAAGGGCGCCCGACTCCGGCATCGGCGGGATGTCCCGCAGAGACTGCTCCATCACCATCCTCATGGCGAAGGCATCCTCGTCGATGGGGACCGCCCATTCCGATGGCTCCGGTTTCGGCTGGCGCAGGTGAAGACGGCCGGTCGGCGACGACGACGCGCGGGGCTCGTTGATGACTATTCCTCGTGACCTTGCCCTCGGAGGCTCGCGCACCGGCGTCTCGGCCTCCCGCTTCACGGGTCGCAGTGACTCGACGTTGTGTCGTGGGGACTACGTCGGCGCCGAGCTAGATGATCGCGAGGCCGAGGCGGCGAAGGATGACAAACTGAAGCTACCCATTCTTCCGGGCATCCAGTTCGCCGGAGGTGCGCGCCTTGCCCTCGCCACGGGCAGCGGCGAGCGAGGGAAGCCCAGCCTCGGGTTGTTGCCAGCGTGGATGTGCTCCAGGACGGCGTTGAGCGTCCGTCCCGGTACACTCCACCAGCGACGGCGCCCCGCCGTGTTGTTGCACTTCAGCGGCGTGCCGGGAGGGCCTTTTCAGGTGGCAAGCTCGGTGTTCCGGTGCTCGACGAAGAACTTTTCCCAATAGACCAGGTTACCGGGATCTTCGGCGAGCTCCGGATCCGGCATCGCCATGATGGCGGCCTGGATCTCCTCTACAATCTCGTCGACTTCAGGAACCAGCGACACCAGAATGCTGCCGGCGCTGAGCCTCTAGTTGGGCGGGCAGCGGAAGTTGGGCAGCGCCATGTACCCGGTGTCGTGCAGCATCCGGGCTTCCCACGGCTGGAGGGTGCATCGGTCGAAGCCGTTCACCGTCGCGGGGTCGGCGGGGTAGCGCTCCGCCATTGCTTCCGCCGAGTGCTGCTTGTTTTTCGCTGGAGTTTGGTGTTTGTGGTTGGGGGAGAGGAGAGGCTGAGAGTGTGTGTGCCTGCGAAGTGGTGAGGGCGAGAATTTATAGCCGAACGCGGCGGCGAAGGCGGGAGCGGTGTAGCAGCGTGCGGTGGAAAACGCTACACGGCGGGAAGTTGGGCCGGCGGTGACACGCCATTAAGGCGATGCGTGGTCGACGAGACGGGCAGTCAATACCCGGCGGTCCGTCACGGGAGCCGAGGCGAGAGGATGAGGACGATTCGGCTTAAGACGTTGATAGGACGGGGCCATAGGCGGGCGTTTTTTTGGTGTTTCTGCTGTATCTAGCGTTCCCAGGCGGTTCCCACCGTCCTGGGTTTGGCCTGGGATCGCTCGATAAAAGTTGGGCCAAATTCGAATGATTTCGACGTCTTGGGAACGCGACGGTTCCGTTTTTCGTCGTCCGGACGAAAATTTCGCCCTGGGAACGTCGTCCTGGGAAGCCAAGTGGAGATGCTCTTAGCACCATGACTTGCAGTTTGTCTACTACAAAAAGCTCTGCTGTGACAAGCTTTGTCCAGCTCCGGTGTTGGGGAGACGAGATGGGTGGAGCGCCTTCGGCTCACAGTAGTGTCTGTAATAGTCGCTAGGTGGCCTACGAACTTATTTGTACTTTTTGTTACTTTCGAGGCTCTTTATACTGTTGTTGGTCATTACTAATACATCGGTGGGATTTTTGCAAAAGATTTGCATGTTTATTTCCTTCATCATGTAGTTATCTGGTTTCACTAGTGGGCTGAGTGAAATGACTATGTATGTGAAGAAGACAAACAAGCCCAATATAGAAAGTACGTGTAGCCTTAAAGGGACGCAAGAAAGTCTTCGTCTAGATGATATCATAGATATGATTGAGGAGCAGATACTGGAGAGATCGATGTGACCAAAACAAGAAGAAAATGAGCCGATATCATTTTCACGGGGAGATACGCTATCACTGATCTTACCATTAACAATCGAGATGGGACTGTAAATTCTGTAATCAATTAGGCACCAGATCTTTCGATAATCTCCTGTGTCGCTAATTAGAAATCGTCATATATTAGCCTTAATTCATCTTCGATCAACTTGAGAGCAAGCAAGTTTATTGTCGTGACTAGACCCGCTGCCTACTCGGCACTAGACATCCCCGACAGGTCAATTTATTGCTCGATGTCGACGGCGTTACATATTGATTTTCTAATGTTGGGCTATCGTCGATCGATCGTCGACCTGAAAAACGATTAAGAAAACGTTGTCGTATTGATGGCGCGAAAGGTACTCTTGTTCTTTCACAGACTTTTTCCCTTGTCCTTTAGAGACAGCGACGTCGTGCGTACATATATGTCTTGCCTAGAGCCATCATGCATGGGAACAAGTAGGCGCCGTTCTCTACTAAAGTAAAATGGGTTTTGAAGGTAAAAAAATTTAAGCTCGAGTGCGGCACCATGTATCTCTCTCGATAGGCTAGGTATAAGAGAATTTTCATCCCATTTTATACACAATAGAAACAACATTTCTCTGCATTGTTTGTACAACTATATATTCGTTGCATGTAGAGTTAGATAGCAGTGGTTTTCAGCAGCTTGTCTCTTGATTGTACTCCCTCCGTCTCAAAATAAGTGACTTGAGTTTATCTAGATTTGAATGTATCTATATACTAAAACATGTCTAGATACATACGAATCTCGATAAACCCGCATCACTTATTTTGGGACGGAGAGAGTACTTAAAAAGAAAGTGATCGTCGCTCCTTGTTTTTGTCTGGCGTGTATAACTAGCAATCAATTGTTGCAAAACTAAACACGACCGAACCCACCTCATTTCGCAGTACTTAAAGGAAAGACAGATCCATGCACTGGCATAATTATTTGGGCCACAAAGGTTGGGTCCATTCCATTTGGGAATATATCCAAGCAGGGGATCGGTACAAGTTGGGAGCCAGTCCGGCAGGGCGCGCTACAGCCTACAGTACCTTTTTTGTTCTTTTGCGCCACCAGTAATCTAGCGTAGGCTTATGAACTCTCACAAAGGACGTTTCAGCCCGTACAATAGCTGACTCTTAATCTATAGTATGCGGTGAAAGAACCTTGTGAGGTATACAGTCTTCTGTTCCCTCCAACTTAGTATAAATAAAGTATTCTAAAAATTTATAACCTATTTACATCACCTTGCAATACTTGATCTAACACGGTAGAAGGAGTGGTGAAAGTTACACCTTAAAAAACGTCCAATGTCTAAAACATCACATATATTAAACTGTTAGGTTGACCTCTCCCGTTCGATCCCAACAAGTCGAACGAACCCTTCACCGCACCCTGATCGGGGGCGCCCAATCAATTCATGGTTGGTGGGCCCCTGCTGCCTTCGCTATATAAAGAGGTGGGGTCCGGCTGGCTTGCAACACGAGGTTGGTCGCGCAGCCGCACACCCCACCGATACCCCGACCTGATCTAGGTCAGTGCAGTACAGCGGGAAGCTCCGCCGCCGGCCACCGCTTTGCCCACATACTCCATGCTCTCGCTGTCGCCCCCACGGCCAACGCCTCGAGCTCGTCGAGCGGAAACAAAGGTACCCTCTCTCTCTCTCTCCAACCTCTCTCTCCAAACCCTAGCAGATCAATAGTCTACTGAAGGATCTACACCTAGTCGATCTAGTACAACTAACAATGATATCAGAGCGTGGTTATTCTAGGCTCTGTGGATCTCTTTGAGTAGTAAAGAAAAAAGGATAGAAACTCTAAAGGGTAAAGTGCGCCGCCCACCTGGCCGCGTCGTTCCTCTCGATCCCGACGCATCGGCAATCCGAGGTCGGGAAGAAGAACACAACCCCATCTGGGGCAAAGAAAAGTAAAAGGAACCCCGAATCCCCGAATTGAAAAATCAAACCCGGACCCTAGCTAAGAACAGGAAAACAGAGTAAGAACAAAAATGAAACTGACTGCCGCTGCGTACTGCGCCGACAGAGGGCACCGCCGCTTGAAGGAGGTGCGCCCACCCTCAGGTGGACGCGCAACCGGCAAGGGAGGAAGGGGCGCCGCCGGCCGCTATTCTCCTCTCTGTACTACGGCACTGCTTTGCTCTCTGTGAGAGCTTGCTGCCGTGGTTCAGGATATGGGGGAGGCGGGCTAGTCGCAGGGTTCTGGGAAGGGGGACATGAGAAAGGAGAGGAGAGGGGCTCGTTTAAGCTGGTGTTTACCCGACCTGTCTGTGGCTGGACAAGTCAAGGCCATCATGTGTCTATAACCAACAGTTTATATGACATGATTATAAGGTTTTGAGTACATCAAATTGATTGGGCACTTAAGCCGATTCAAAGCCACCCAAACCATCTCGAAATATGTCCTTTGCTGAAAAGATGATTGCGCGTTGTAAGACTTGATATGACACGATTTTATGTCAATCAGTCAAACTCCCTCGAGTACTTTCCATGTTCAAATCCCGCGCTGTCCAAGTTCCTCGCTATGTTTGTTATGTATAATAAGGCGCAATATCGGTCACTTTTCTCCATCTCCAACTTTATTCTTTTGGATCTGGCGTAGGTACAGCCAGGTCAGGTGGACCATTGACCTTCAGTATAATATATTTTTACTACTCAGCCTATGAAAACGAATATTTCAACCCTACTTTGGACAAAAAACTTCCCATATTCTTGTGTCAAAAAAATCTCTTAATTAGCCTTTCGTGGTGAGCAGAGTATATATTTTTTAGGAAACCAACTACAATTTTTTTGAGGATGGGGTACGAACTACATTGAATTTTCACTAAGCACCTAGCGAAAAGATTGCACATTCGACCGAACACTGGCCCAAAATCTTGCAAATTTAGCCTGCCGGGTCAGGTGTACTGCCAACCCCCGACATATTAAGTACATTGAATTTTCAGTGAGAAGGTTATTAGAAAATAGTACTACATTCTACCGATCTGTGGCCCAAAACCTCGCTAATTTATCCTTCCGGGTCAGGTTAGCCGTGGGCCGCCAACCCTCAACACATTGTTACTTGGTTTTTTAATCATGAACCAGACTGAAGAAGTTTCGGTAAGGATCCCACGATAAGAAGCCTATTGATTCACAAGATTGGACCCAAGTTATTTTTTTGTATCACCCAAAATCATCTTAATTTAGTATTTCCGTGTCATTCTGATAAAGTATAGGACAAACTTCTCCTACCCATGTTGTATTTGTACAAAACATTTAGCATTTTTTTATGCCAAGTCGTTAGGGTCACTGTCTTTTCATTTTAAGTGATTTCAACATTTCTAAATGTAATCTTTTCCAATAGTGTCATAGATGGTTCTGGCGTAGTGGAAACACACGCGGTTACCATTTACCAAAGTCTTGAGTTAGATTCCTAGTTTTTTTCAATATAAATATATAATATATAGTATGATCACTGACGTTGTTTTACATTTTTTTCTATCATACACATGTTTCTTACACAGAGAAGGCTGACATCTGGGACCCAACAATGTTGCCAAGGTCAAAACAGCGGAGTCCATCATACACATGTTGCATTTGTAGAGACACTGACATGTTGGACCCAACAGAGACCTTATACATATGTTGTATCGAGCAATCAATGTTTCATTTACAGAGATGCTGATATGTGGGACCCAACAACGTGACCTTATACAGATGCTACATCGAGCAACGTTGCCAGTTCAAAATAGGGAGGCGCGAGCGAGAAAAAAGTTCAGCATGCACACGTTTCTTAAAATGAGAGGCTGAAATGGGGGACCTAGCAGTGAGCAAATGGCAGATTCGCCGAGCAATGCTATCTAGTTCGGAACTGGGTAGCACTAGAGAAGAAATACTTTCCATCATACCCACGATTCTTCTAATGTGAGGCTGACATAAGGGACCCACCAGCCTGAATAAACGGATGATGCAGCGAGCAACGCTATCAAGTTCAGAATATGAAGGTGCGATAGAGGGTATAAAATCCATCATACACACGTTTCTTTTAATGAGAGGATGACATGTGGGGCCCAGCAGCGTGATTAAACGGTAGATGTATCAAACAACGCTATCAAGTTTGGAACAGGGTAGCGCAAGCGAAGGAAAAAATCTATCATACACACGTTTCTTCTAATGAAAGGATGACATGTGGGGCTCAGGAGGTTGGTTAAACGGTAGATGCGTCGAGTAGCGCTATCAACTTCGGAAGGGGGTAGTGCCAGTGAAGGAAAAAATTTCATCATACACACGTTTCTTCTAATGAGAGGATGACATGTGGGTCCCAGGAGATTGATTAGAAGGCATATGCATCGAGAAGCGCTATCAACTTCGCAATAGGGTAGCGCGAGGGAAGGAAAAAAATTCCATCATACACACGATCCTTCTAATGAGAGGCTGCATGTGAGACCTAGCAGCCTGACTAAATGGCAGATGCTTCAAGCAACGTTATCGAGTTCAAATCAGGGAGTCGCGACCGAAAAGTATGGTCCGCTAGAGACACTAACGTCTGAGACCCACACGCCTCAAAAGACTTCGGCGAGTCAACATCGCGTGAGGAAACGAAAATCTTGGTTCTGCCACGCGCTGGCCGAGCTTCCTCCATATTTTTAGTAGATCCATCGTAGTAGAGGGCCACGAAACCGGAAAAAAAGTTTTCCATCGGCCATGGCCGAGCCGAGAATTTCGTCGTGGAAGACGCGCCTTCTACGACGACCGTCGGGCCAAGTTGTTATGGAAGGAAACTTTTCTTGTAGTGGGTGTGGGGGAGCCCAGCTGAGGCCAAGTATTTAATCCAAATATTGCAAAGCTTGACCCTAAAACAGTCAGTTGCCATTTCACTGGCTATCCTGAAAAGTCAAAAGGTTTTTGTTTCTACTGTCTAGACAGATACACAAAGTTTGTAGAAACAAGACGTGCTGTCTTCTTAGAGGACGAAATGATGAGGGGGGCATGGTAGCTCGGAAAATTGATCTTGAGGAGAAGAGGGTGCATGCACCTAATCCAATGACTCAGGAGCCATTCTTCTTGCTACCTGTTGTTCCTGCATCGATAACCCCAGAGGTTGTGGTGCAAGCACCTGTTGCAACTCCACCCATGACAACAACGAGTGAGGATCCGGAACCTATCCGTTAGGACCCGACTGAACCCACTATTGAGCATGAAAGGGAGCAGCAGCAGCCACCTCTAGTAGAGATGCCACATGTTGAAACGCATGATGTGCCAGCAAAATGAGGCCCCTAGAAGGTCTCTAAGAGTTAAAAGATCAGCCATTTCTACCGATTATAAAGTTTATACCACAGAAAGAGTTCATATGAAGAATGATCCCACTTCATTTGAAGAAGTAATGAGTAGCCCTCACTCATCGAAGTTGCTAGAGGCCATGGAAGATGAGATGAGGTCGATGAGTTCCAACGAAGTTTGGGACTTAGAGGAAATTCCCAAAGGAGTCAAAAAAGTAGGTTGTGAATGGGTCTACAAAACAATGTATGACTCTAGAGGGAATGTGGAGAAGTACAAAGCACTGCTTATGGCAAAAGGATTTACACAAAGAGAAGAAGTAGATTACAATGAGACATTTTCTCCAGTCTCATGTAAGGATTCCTTCAGAATCATAATGGCACTAGTTGCACATTTTGATTTAGATCTGCATCAAATGGATGTAAAGACGACATTTCTAAACGGGGATTTAGAAGAAAGAGTCTATATGAAACAATCTAAAGGTTTTATCATGGAGGACAAGAAGATACAGGATGCTGCCTAAAGAAATCTATTTATGGATTAAAGCAAGCTTCAAGACACTGATATCTAAAGTTTAATGAAACCATTAAGAAATTTGGATTTAATAAGAATGTTGAGAACAACTACGTTTACAGAAAGTTTAAAAGTGGAAGATATATTTTTCTAATTCTGTATGTGGATGATATCTTGCTCGCTAGCAGCGATGTCAGTCTACTACTAGAAACAAAGAAGTTCTTGTCTTCAAACTTTGATATAAAAGATCTTGGTGAAGTTTCATATGTTTTGATCATAAAAATTCACCGAGATAGGACAAATGGGGTTCTAGGATTGTTGCAAAAGGTATACCTAGAGAAGATTCTAAAAAAATACAGTATACATGCGTGCAATACCACACCTGCTTCTATAGTCAAGGGCGGCCGCTTTGGGAAATTTTAGAATCCCAAGAGTCAATATGAGATCAATCAAATGAAAGCAGTATCATATGCTTCGGCTGTTGAAAGCTTACAGTCAGGGGCGGAGCCAGGATTTGGACTTCGAGGGGGGGGGGGGGGGTGAGCGCTGAAAACCTAGGAGCTAGCCAATGACAATAGAAAGCGGCCAACCACAATGGCATGTCACCGCTAGGTCAAGTATACCGTGGTATCTACTCTAAAAATATACAACATAAGAAACATATTTGATAGCTAAGCCATCAAATCGTGATATGTATGGGAATTTTGCAACAACGTAGCTATTTTTAAACTAATTTATAACTTTCTTATATGTAGACTCTTATGAATCGCGATTTTCAACACTTTGGCCAGATTCAAGATCGAATCAGTTGGCGAAAATCTACTACTATTATTACTCATCGTTTATGAACTAACGGAGCATAGCTAAACTGAAGCGGAACATATTAGAATAGTTAGATCAGATTGGCATAGTTTGATCAGATTAGCGGTGCTATGTACAATAGAATGTACCTTGACAAATTCGGTGGTGAATTGACAGGATAATGATGCGAAATCACAGTAAGCAGGCAGAAGTTTACTGACTGTCATGGTACTAATCGGCTGCATGTATAAGCTAGGAATCAAAGTTCAATATCGGCAACGGTAGCAAGCAGTGGTTGGCTTCGTCGCAGCCTAGGAATAGCAAGCAAGATCAATCTGATAGGCAAAAGTAGAACTGGAAAATAACCAGGCTTCCACGATAGGCCATTGCTCATACATGGGTACCTAGCAGATGGGCTATTCTCTTTTCTCTTTGGACTTCGCTTCGGGTAAAAACTTGAATTGAGGTTAAGTACTAGAGTATTTACTATAATTTGTTGTGGCAATAGTAGGCACATGCACAAATCAGAGCACTGCATATCCTTGAGAGGGGCGAACGGTTGAGGGGGTCTGACCCTGCTAGCCCTCTCTTGGCTCTGCCCCTGCTTACAGTATGCACAAGTATACACTCGTCCTGAAACCGGACGGAACACTTCTACACATGAGAGATCAGCGCTCGACCCTGGCACATTACTGGAAACAATTTTTGTGATCACATATCATACAATTAGAGGTCGGCACGACTGAATAAGGAGGTGACTGTGGTGCAAATATACGAATCAATACACCAGCAGTATATTGACCGGCCAGTTGCAATGCATATGATGTCGCCTTCCTCCACTTGTTGCAAAGCTAAGGTGGTGGCGCAGGATTGGCTTTCCCCATTAGGCTAGTTTACGATTGAACGTCTCGTCATTGACATCACATATTCGGCCCCAAATCATAATCGATCGGCCGGGTTGGCCGGAGTGAGCGGACGGCGCCAAAGGCTGTGCTAAGCAACAACGACCGGGTTGCTATATATAATAAGGTTAACGATAGTACAGTACCTTTCCGATGGCTACCAAGCTAAGCATATTCTTGCGTTTTTCTTTTCTTTCGTTTTGACCAGGATTAGGTTGGCTCCTCATGCTTTACGCCAATAGGGTGGTGGCCCTTATAGTACTCCCTCCGATCCAAATTAATTGACTTGGATTTATCTAGTACTAAAACATGTCTAGATACACCTGAATCTGGACAAATCCGAGTCAATTAATTTGAATCGGAGAAATAAGTGACGTGAGTTTGTCTAAATTCGGATGTACCTATATACTAAAATATGTCTATATAAATCTGAATCTAGACAAACCCACATTACTTATTTTGGGACGGAGGTTGTAGTATTTTTTGTTTTTGTCTGAGAGAGATCTTGGTTTTAAATGTCGACACAACGCGACAACACACGTTTGACCATTATTGCAACTATATTGTGGGGCCGAGATCGATGTATAACCACTCCAAGCATGATGCATCTGGGGCCGCCGTCTTGTGGCAAAGAAAGAAAGTATCCGTCCTTGTGCAGTCATTGCAGATTGTTTCCTTCTTCTTTTGGTATAGGTATCATTTCCAAAAAAAAAAATGAACGTATACTAAAATGATGCCTTCTCATGTAATTGTCCTATCAAAAGAAGATGAGATACTCCCCCACCACCCACCCCCAACAATTGACAAGAAACTCATACCTACTATTTTCTCGACCGTAACTATGGTGGGCCGGAGCAAGCCTGAACCACTTTATATCAACACATCAAAACCATGACAGGGTCATTAAATTTTTTAAGGGAGCCGAGAGGGAGGGGATCTAGAGGCTCAAGGTGGTTCAAATGTCTCACACCTCCGTTTGATTTGATCGGCGACAATAGAGGTATAGAGGTAAGTCCACGAACGGATGTCAGCATACATTGGCTTGAAACAAAGAAAGGGGCTCGCCGATGTCGTTGAGGACCGGGGCATTGCGCCACTTCCAAATGTTCCAGGAGATGGTGGCGTTGAAGTAGTTGCGGGACCGTGTCTCCAACAATTGGGCAAAGGAGGAGACGTTCAGCAAGTCTTCGAGAGGAAAGAAAAAGCCTAGATCTCCGTGGCTCGAGGGTATAGAGGAAGGAGGTGATTGGTGTCTTCTTCGAGCGGGCAAGAGGGGAAACATAGTGAAGAGCCAACTTGGTGTCAAAGCGCATGCCATTCATCAGAAGTCGATGGCGGCATGCTAACCAATTGAAGAATTTGCACCTGAGTGGAGCCGCTGAAGGGAATATGCCCGAGAGGCAATAATAAAATGATTATTATCTTATTCCATGTTTATGATAAATATTTATTTTGCATGCTATAATTGTATTAATTGGAAACGTTAATACATGTGTGTTTAATAAACAAAATACAAAGTTCCTAGTAATGCCTCTCATATAAACTAGCTCGTTGATTAACAAGATGATCAAGGTTTCCTGATCATGGATATTGGATGTTGTTAATAACGAGGTCACATCATGGGTGGAATGATGTGATGAACATTCATCCGAAGTGTAGCATTACGATCAAAGTCATTATGTTTATATTTCTATAACATCATACAAAGTAATCCTACTCCTTAGACCATGAGATCATGTTAATCACTAACACCGGAAGAGTATCTTGATAACACCAAACGTCACACCATAACAGGGTGACTATAAAGGTGGATTCAATGCTACGAAGATGTTATGTAGAGGCTCATGGATCAAGAGTGGGATTTGTCCATCCCGATGACAGATACATATACTCGGGGCCCTCTCGGTGACATCACATTGAAATAGCTTGCAAGCAAGTGATTTGATCACTAGAATGTTATATCACGAGAACGAGAAAAGAGTGCATGTCGGTAACGAGATCAAACTAGGTATTTGGATACCGATGATTGAATCTCGGACATGTAATATATCGCGAGACAAAGGGATTTAATTACGATGTTAAAGGTTCACACGATCACAAGAGTCATCATTGAATGTGTGGGAGTCAGTACGGATCTCCAGGCCCCGCTGTTGATTATTGATCGGAGAGGGGTCTCGATCATGTCTGCATTATTCGCGAACCGTAGGGTGACACACTTAAGGGATACCGACACCAATTGGAGCAAATATGTTTCAGATAAAGATTTAAGAAAGCACTGGAATCATTTCGATGAAAACCAGAATTGTTTCAGGTGAAATTGCAGGAACTGGTTCTGCATGTGATATTGAAATATTGCAAGGGATTTTATGTGAATGTTTGTTAATTAAAGTAACTAAAAAAAAATTCTGAATAAAATAAATAAAATAGTTTTATTTAATGAGAGCTTGCATTAAATTTGGTGGAAATTTAATGCATGTGAGTGGACATGAGTGGAGGTGTGTGTTTATGTGAGTGGGACCTCCACCCACATGAATGAGGGAGAGGTGAGGGCACCCACCATGGCCGGCGCCATGCCTCCTTGGGCTGCCTGATGTCTACGCACTTCTATTCTTGTAGACAGTTGTTGGGCCTCCAAGTGCAGAGGTTTGTAGAACAGCAGCAAGTTTTCCCTTAAGTGGATCACCCAAGATTTATCAAACTCAGGAAGGAAGTGGTCAAAGGTATCCCCTCTCAAGCAACCCTGCAATCAAAATACAAGAAGTCTCTTGTGTCCCCAACACACCCAATACACGTGTCAAGTGTATAGGTGCACTAGTTCGGCGAAGAGATAGTGAAATATAAGTGGTATGGATATAAGACAACGGTGCAAGAAAATAGCTTAATGGCGTGGAAGAGACTAAAGGCAAACTGAAATAAAGATGGAAACAAGCAAACATGTAACAAATCTAATTGCAAACGATGTTTCAATGCTTAGAAACAAGACCTAGAGATCATACTTTCACTAGTGAACACTCTCATATACATATCTTCTCTTTATGATACTACTCTGAATTCTCTCCGGTTGAACACTCTAATCCATGGTAGGGCTATAACAACACACCTCAAAGTCCATCTTTCCCATCTAGATAACCCCACACTGTCACCTTGAGCACTAGATGGTTCCAACAAACACCACAATTTCATAAAGACATCCAACTCCAAATATAACTCATAACAAGTATTTGTAATCTCTAGCCTAAGTGCCACCATGGTGTACATGCTACCACTTTCCCACACATGGGGAGAGCAGAGATCTATTAAAGCACTTGAGTAGCAAGGTAGATCTACTTGATTACAAAGCTCATGACAACAACAAGATCATGCATAGAGAGAGAGAGATGAACACATAGCTACCGGTAGAGCCCTTAGCCTCGAGGAAGAACTACTCCCTCCTCATCATGGGAATCAGCAGTGGCGATGGAGATGGTGGTGGAGATCGATGGAGATGGCTCCGGGGGCACTTTCCCGTCCCGGCAGGGTGCCGGAACAGAGACTTTTTATCCCCCGAATCTCCCCTTCGGTGGCGGCGACGCTGCGGAACTTTTCGTGGCTGGAGGCTGGTCGATTTAGGGTTTTTGCATCGGGGGAGATATATAGGCGAAAGAGGCAAGGTCGGTGGCCGGCCAGGGGGCCCACACCATGCCCTGGCACGGCCAGGGGGACCCGCGCCTAGGGGTGGTGTGGCCACCCTGTGGCCCCTCTCCGTCTCGTATTTTGGCTTCGTGAGTCCTCCGGTGAAATATTGACTTTGGCTTTTGTCCCGTCCAATTCCGAGAATATTCATTTTCTGACTTTCCTAGAACCAAAAGCAGCAGAAAACAGGCACTATGGCATCTTGTTAATAGGTTAATTCAAGAAAGTGTATAAATATACTCCAAAGTGTGGACAAAACATAAGAAAGTAGATATAAAACAAGCATGAAACATCAAAAATTATAGATACGTTTGCAACGTATCAATATCCCCAAGCTTAACTCCTGCTCGTCCTCGAGTCGGTAAGTGATAAAAAGAAAGAATAATTTTTGAGGTGACATGCACCATCATAAACTTGATCAAAGTATTTGCAAAACATTCATAGTTGGGATCATAGTACTTCAACATATCATGAAAGATAAAGTTCTAACAATAAGACATAGCAACTATGTTGTAACATGAAAAGGCACAAACAAAAGATTCATGAATAACAATGCTTTGTATGACGTTTGTTTGTTTCAATAAAGGAAACACAGCATAGTCGCATTTAGCTTGTCCCTCATAGAGTAGCAAATATAAATGCATAGGACACCTTCAAAGTTCATAAGAGTGACTAGATACAAATAGTTTAAGAACAAGCAATATCAAAGTTATGCATCAATCAACAAGTCTTGGGACAATGCACATAGAACTAAGAATGGCCACTATGCTCACAAAGTAGGTGCATAAATATAGAAGGTGGAGACTCAACAAAAAAGTAAAAGAAAGGCCTTCATATAAGGAAGTAGGGATTCAAGTTTCATAAAGAGCTTACAAAAATTATGGTACTTGTTAGCTTTCAGCTCTCATTGCCCCTATCATAAGCATCTTGAAGTGATTAAGGTTAAAGTGAACAAACTATGAAGTATATGCTTGATAAAGTATAAGTTGGAAATCTCATGTCCCTTGAATACGAGGGCCGCTCCTCATGCTACGCAAGTTTAGTTACCGGTAAGTTCTTGTCATTGTAAGTACATGTGTATCATAGAGAACCGCCAACGGGGTACCCCTTGCCCGATGATACGGAAGAATCCCCATATCAAAATGACAAGGCAAGCAGATAACGAGCATCTCAGCAATCTTCTTATTTACCATGGGAAAATGATGCTTTTTTCTCTCTTTCCTCTCTTCTCATATCTTTTTTTATTTTTCTCTTTTTTTTCTCAATATCTGACTCTTTTTTTATAAGAAGAATGTTTCATAGACAACTCATTATGGTTACGCTGCAGGTTTCCATCATGATAGCATGGATTAGACCAGCGGCCCAGGCATTTCTCTAACACACATATATAACTCCATGGACTTACAAGCTCCCCTTTCATTTCACACCGACGACATCCATAGACAAAAGAGCATGATATCAACTAGGTACAAAGTACAAGTGCAATGTTGAAAGCGTTTCCCATGACAACATGGTTCTGCTAATCCCCAACATATAAGTGCAAGCATATACAACATAGACGACACAATGGTTCAAGTTTATTGAGGGCAAGAAAAGTAAAGTGTGCCATCAAGTTCGTGAGAGCTTTAATCACTAGTTTTCTCATAACAAGTTTAATTTGGAAGGTAAACAAAAGCATGAATATACTTGGAATAGCATATGCTAATAGGTAGGTATGGTGGACTCTTTGGAATAACTTGGTTTTAGGAGTTGGATGCATGAGCAGAACTCATACTTGGTTATGGAGGCTAGCAAAAGACTGGGAGCGACCAACTAAGAGAGCAATAATGGCCATAATCATGCAGAGCGACAAAACATCATTAATCAAAGCATAAAGTGATACTACAAGTTGAAAACTAAAGGATCATAAAGGCTTGTGGTGACTTGGGATAGTCATAACATGGTGTGAGCATGTGCCAAGTCAACCCAAATAAAGCATCAAAGGAGAATACTACAATACTATGCTTTAATATGCTAAAACAACACATGATTCTTCCAAGGCACATTAAGCAATCTCAATTGTTTATAACATGTCATGCTACAGCAAAGAATACTAAGAATAAAGCCAAAACAATATCAAGCATGGCATGACAAAGCATAGGACACAGTCAAAAACAAGCTCTCTTTACCACTTAAGCATGAACTTTCCTACTCTTTTCCAATCCAAACCAAACTATTTGAAAACCAATGTATGAAAGAGGGGGTCCAACCAATTTATTCAGCAAACTAAGAAAACCAAGCAAACGAAAAACCAAAACAAAAACGAAAAACAAGACGCTCCAAGAGCAACACAACTGTGCATGAAACAATAAAAATGAAGTGTTTGGAAGAAACCTGGGATTTTTATTGATAAAGAAGGGGATGCCTTGGGCATCCCCAAGCTTTAACGCTTGTACTACTTGGATATTTCTTGGGGTGACACGCGTGGCATCCCCAATCTTGAGCTTTAGTCCATCCTTCATCTCATTACTCATTCCTTCCATACACCTGAAATTTTTCCTTCATATAAAACTTCACACAATCTTTATTATCAACATTAGTGCACTCAAGATAATAAGTCTTTAGGTTCAGTTCCAACACCAATAAAACTTCCATTAAATCACAAGCTACTATAGCACTTCCCTCAAAAAGCTCAGTTCCTCAAAAGAACTCAAAAAGGAACCAACAAGAAGCAAATGCAAATAATGGCAGAAATCTGTCAAAACGGATCAGCAGGTAAAGATGAATTTTTTCGAAGACCTTCTGTTGCTCAAATCAAAAAGTGTTGAACTAACTAAAATTATATAACAACCTGGGGCAGAATCACAAAAATTCACGCCTCAAAACAACGTACAGAGATTTTACACGAGTTTTTACGGTGAAGCACATAAATCTGTTTCGGGACAACAACTTTCCCAATCATTACTTCTCTCTCATTAGAGGTTACTCTTGGCACAAAAATCAAATAAAAAGGATAAGGAGCGGTTATTACTGAAGTAATAACTTCCAACACTCATCTAAAACTTTTGGGTTATCTCCCAATAAGTACTTTTCTTTAACGCCTTTAAGTTAGGCATGATAGTTTGAGAAGATGCTCACATACGAAATATGAATTGAAGAAAAAGAGAGCATCAAGAAGAAAATTCAAAGCACATTTAAGTCTAACCCACTTCCTATGCATAGGAATCTTGTAAAGAAATAAGTCATGAAAGAACAAAGCAACAAGCATAGTAAAGCAAAACAAGTGCAACTTCAAGACTTTCAACATAAAGAGGGGAAACTTAATATTATTGAGATGCATAAAACCATGTTTCCCTCTCTCATAATAACTTTTAGTAGCATCATGAATAAAATTAACAACATAACTATCATAGGAAACATTCTTATCATGAGCCACATGCATAAAATAATTAATACTCCCCACATAAACATAGTCATTCTTATTAATTGTATTGGGAGTAAATTCAACAAAATAGTTATCATTATTATTCTCATAACCATAATCATCAAATATAGGAGGCATATTGTAGTCATAATTAATTTTCTCCTCAATAGTAGGTGGACTGAAAATATCATATTCATCATTGCAATCATCATATATTAGAGTTATAGTATCATCATAAGCAATAGAATAGTTATCTTCCAAAGTGTGTTCATTTGTAAACATATCATCATTAGAAGGAACCTGGATAACACTAATAGTACAACAATTATTAATATCATCATTTTCAGAATTGGTACCGAAGAGATTTTCAATATCAAAAGTAGTGTGCTTTTCCCAATCATGATCACTACTATAGGTAATAGGCATAGGAACATCATCGAGTTCAGACTCATCAAAAACTATAATAGGAGCAACATGCTTAGGAGAAATACCATTTCCTCTCTCCTTTCACTCCTCCTCTTCTTCTTTTTCTTCTTCTCTTTAGGAGGGAGAGGCTTGAAAGGAAGCTTCTCCATATACCCTGGTTCATTGTTAGAGACAATAGAATAAACTTTGGAGGATTCCTTCTTTTCATTAATAATATCAAAACACATATTAGTCCTGTCATATTTTGGTAAAATCTCATCTTTTATAATATTTTGTATGTAAGTATTTTTGTGGTAATTATCAACACAATAAAGATGACAACCATGCATGACGCTATTCATACCAAAAGCACTCATATCTACCAAAAAAGTTTTTCTTGATAACTCTTCACACCCCAAAAATAATGTAAGTTCATCATGCTGATTAGGAGTGATCATGTCATCACAATACAAACTTGCAGTACTCATTGGATTAGAAGGGCTATTATTATGGCCCGAGCATTGAAAATTGAGATGCCCCACTTCAAAGCAAAGTTCACAAAATAAAAGGATAGAGGGCACACACTTTTTTTACCAAGATCATTTAGAGCCCTATACTACGTTCTAGTTTTTTTATTCCTATGGGTGATACAATATTCTTCTTCAATTTGATTATTCTCACAAGGTCTATGTATTTCCCCAAAAGTTAACATGCTTATAAGAAGTAGTACTTTCAGAGGTTTGAGCATGTTTATTGCTATCATTAATAACAATTTCATTTTCCATGCAAGTGTCTTTATAAGGCTCATGATACATGTCCCATTTTTCTTTAGGAGCATTAATATGAGAAGCAAAGGTTCTATAACAATCAACAAGAATTTGAGGATCAAGACCATATTTAGCACTAAGCTCTTGAAAATTAGCAGTTTCAGCGAAAGACTTAATGTAATCATACTCATAGTTTATACCTGGTTCTTTACCTTTGTCGTTATCCCTATCTTCGGTATTGCTTTGAATTTTTTCAAGAAGATCCCACTTAGCTTTGACCTCCTTACTTGTGAAGTATCCCTCTAAACAAGTATTTATATAGTCCTTGTAATGTCCTGAAAGCCTTGCATAGAAATTATTAATAACAATATTACTGGGGAGCTCATGAATGGGACATTTGAGCATTAGTGACTTCAATCTCCCCCATGCTTGGGCAATACTTTCTCCATCATGTGGATGAAAATTATAAATGTAATTCCTATCTTTATGAATTTCATGAGGAGGATAAAATTTAGAGTAAAAGAGAGATTCAAGTTCCTTCCACTCCTAATGATGAGGATCATCTAGTAGGTCATACCACTCCCTTGATTTTCCCTTAAGTGAAAAAGGGAATAGCTTTCTCTTAACTTGGTTCATTGAAATACCTGCACACTTGAACAACTCGGATAATTCGTGTATAAAGAGTAAATGATCACCATGATGGATAGTTCCATCTCCCAAATAATAGTTGTTCATAACACGTTCAACAATTTTTATAGGTATTTTAAAAGAGATGCTTTCAGTATGTGGATTTAAAATATCACAAGTATCATTAGAATTACCACATATGGGAGATAAAGTATCATCAGAGCAAATTTTCTTCTTTAAAGTTGGGGAACTAAAAAGATCATTTTCATAAAAACTAACTTCCCCAAGCTTAGACGTTTCCATAGCATTAGGAACAAAGGTGTTCAAAAGGTTCATACTAATAACATTGCTATTAGCATGCAAAGAAAGTTCCATGGCTTTTTTAATTTTCTTTTCAGACAATTCATGTTCTACATTAGGAAAAATACTAAAAAGCTCTCTAATTTTGTTATTGTTTTCCATTAAGCCTAACTAGTGAAAACAAGAAACAAAAATACAAAATTGTAGAATCTAAAGGAAATAACTTCGAGCACTCACACCGGAGGATGTGAGTACCTTTTACCTTACCTCCCCGGCAACGGTGCCAGAAAATAGCTTGATGTCTACGCACTTCTATTCTTGTAGACAGTTGTTGGGTCTCCAAGTGCAGAGGTTTGTAGAACAGCAGCAAGTTTTCCCTTAAGTGGATCACCCAAGGTTTATCGAACTCAGGGAGGAAGTGGTCAAAGGTATCCCCTCTCAAGCAACCCTGAAATCAAGGTACAAGAAGTCTCTTGTGTCCCCAATACACCCAATACACGTGTCAAGTGTATAGGTGCACTAGTTCGGCGAAGAGATAGTGAAATACAAGTGGTATGGATATAAGACAACGGTGCCAGAAAATAGCTTGATGGCGTGGAAGAGACTAAAGGCAAACTGAAATAAAGATGGCAACAAGCAAACATGTAACAAATATAATTGCAAACGGTGTTTCAATGCTTAGAAACAAGGCCTAGGGATCATACTTTCACTAGTGAACACTCTCATATACATATCTTCTCTTTATGATACTACTCTGAACTACTCTCCGGTTGAACACTCTAATCCATGGTAGGGCTATAACAACACACCTCAAAGTTCATCTTTCCCATCTAGATAACCCCACACTGTCAGCTTGAGAACTAGATGGTTCCAACAAACACCACAATTTTATAAAGACATCCAAATCCAAATATAACTCATAACAAGTATTTGTAATCTCTAGCCTAAGTGCCACCATGGTGTACACACTGCCACTTTCCCACACATGGGGAGAGCAGAGATCTATTAAAGCACTTGAGTAGCAAGGTAGATCTACTTGATTACAAAGCTCATGACCACAACAAGATCATGCATAGAGAGAGATGAACACATAGCTACCAGTAGATCCCTTAGCCTCAAGGAAGAACTACTCCCTCCTCATCATGGGAATCAGTAGTGACGATGGAGATGGTGGTGGATATCGATGGAGATGGCTCCAGGGGCACTTCCCCGTCCTGACAGGGTGCCAGAACAGAGACTTTTTGTCCCCCTAATCTCCCCTTTGGTGGCGGCGGTGCTGCAGAACTTTTCATGGCTGGAGGCTGGCCGATTTAGGGTTTTTGCATCGGGGGAGATATATAGGCGAAAGAGGCAAGGTCGGTGGCCGGCCAGGGGGGCCACACCATGCCCTGGCGCAGCCAGGGGGACCCACGCCTAGGGGTGGTGTGGCCACCCTGTGGCCCCTCTCCGTCTCGTATTCTAGCTTCATGAGTCCTCCGGTAAAATATTGACTTTGGCTTTTGTCCCGTCCAACTCCAAGAATATTCATTTTCTAACTTTCCTGGAACCAAAAACAACAGAAAATAGGCACGGTGGCATCTTGTTAATAGGTTAGTCCAATAAAATGTATAAAAATACTCCAAAGTGTGGACAAAAATAAGAAAGTAGATATAAAACAAGCATGGAACATCAAAAATTATAGATACGTTTGCAACTTATCACTGCCCCCTCCCCTATATAAGGAGCACCTCCTTCTCCTCCACTCTCACACCTCCTCATGAAGGATCTCTCTCCCTCTCTAGTTATTCCCCATGGTCTCGGATTAGCGAGATACATGTTCCCTGTGGCTTTATCTGGAAAGGAGTTGCTGCTTCCGCTGCTTTGCTAGAGCGAGGGATGGAGGTTGTCGGGGTACCGGACGTGTGTGCGATCACGGATGCACCGCTGCTTTGCGGTGCTGGACTTGGTGGAGCTGGATCTGATGGACGTGCTGGAGCTGGACCTGCTGGACTTGCTGGACTTTATCACGATCTTGAGATCGGCAAGTGTATGACTACATCATCCATGAGTTCCATCTCGTTAATAAAGCTTTGTTGTCTTCGAGGGTATGTTCTCTATGGATGTATATCCACCCGTTGCTCGTATCTAATAGATAGATCTTGGCGTATAATAGTTCCCATCGTAGGATTTTTTTGTTTTCTATGCTGTGAACCCAACAGTGGTATCAGAGCCTAATCTATACGTAGGTGCTTTGCACGGGTAGTACACATATTCTTATATGTGGGCGATGATGATCATGCTATTGCTTCTTTCATGTATTTTTGGATATTGGTGGCATAGTGGGATGAAGCGGCCCAGACCAACTTTACATGTCCTCGCACATGAGACCGGTTCCACGACTGACATGCAACTAGTTTTTCATAAGTGGCTAGCGGGTGTCTGTCTCTCCTACTATAGTCAATATCTGATTTACAACGAGTTGCTAATAACTTAGTTATCATCATTGTGGTCCCATGTTCGTAGGTAAGACTGGTTCTATCTCCGAAAGCCCTAAGCCACGTAAAATTTGCAATGGATAAATTAGAGGCGTCTAGTTTAGATTGTGGCTGGGGTAGTGTCATGATATGGTAATATTGTAAGTTAATGTATAGTAGATACCCTTACAACACACCTACCATGTAAGTTCCCTAGATCTTGGCCTTACACACAAAGGAATGATATAGATCATACCACGATGCACATAATGGTGATCAAATGCATGGACCATATCATTCCACTTTACACATATGATCTTTGCATCTTATATTGCTAGTTTGGCATTTTTAGTAGCATTGTAAGATGATCCCTTATTTAGATATCAATATAAAAATGTGTTCTTCCTTAAATACGCACCGTTTATGTTTTGCCGCTTCAAGACATCATGTGATGATCGGGTTTACTTGCATCCACGATCATATTTCAGGTGTAAGACAGTTTTACACACGCGAGTACTAAGGTTCTTATTTGGCGAGCCTAGCATGTACAAACATGGCCTCAGAACATGGAATGAAAGGTTAAGCATGAGTCATATAGTTGATATGATGTCCGTATTGATGCTCGCCTTTGAAGCTACACCGACTCACGTGATGATCGGACTTGGTCTAGTGGATTTGGTTCATATAATCACCAAAAATACATGAGGGATGTCATTTTTGAGTGGGCGTTCATTTCTAATTTGGATTAGTCAAACTCAATTTGTCATAAACTAAATCAAAGTGAATTTTCATAACTTGTTGTAGTCATTGGCATATCTTTACTACCTTATGCTTAGTTTTAATTCAGATAATAGAACTATAGAATTCTGGATATTTGCTTTACGAACTGGTATCGTATTGTTTTGAATGTCAATTTTAGAAGTCCTATTGCAAAATTTTAGCAAACTCTATTTACTCCATGAAGTTTAATAAGTAATATTAAATGGAGAGTAAGAATTCCAATGTTAGTATGTAAAGTATCATGTTTGCCTCCATGATTCTTGATATTCAAAAGTTAATTTTAATATCGAGGTCATCTAAGAGCTGAAAGAATTGTTTCATAAGCCATCATGCGTGGAAGATATTTTGATATCTGAAACAATGTTTATGGTTGCAATATTATAGAGTATAATTTGGCAAAATACATGTTCTCACATTGTATTAGAATTTGCGAATGTTGGAGACGCTAAACGCCCTAATCTCCCAAACAAGTTTTGGGAACTAACATTATACTCACAATTCGTCCTTATAAGCCATAGTAGCTTGATAATAAAAGTTATCATGATAAGGATGAATAGAAGATGTAAGTAAAATGTTTACTACACTAAAAGATTACTAAAGAATGGATTTTTGAAAGAACACCAACCATTTGATGATGGTGATCAACTTCAAAGTGCAAGTCGAAAGGTATTAGTATTTTACTATACATGCTTTGGAATATGTGTCACATGTATGGCGCCACTGTTGATGTTGATAGATTCTTTTAAAAGGAAAAGGAAATGCTGAAAGAGAATCTATAAAATATTTGGCAGAAAATAAAAGACTGGTAATTCCCAGTTAAGGTATATAGATGATATACATGTTATGATTATATTCTTTGCTTGTTAAATAATGTGGTTCTCGGGTATTGGATACCGAATTGGTTGGTATGAAATATCATACAGAACGACACAATTCATGAACCACAATGGCCTAAGTAACTAGCAAAATAATATGAGATGATGTTCATCGAAAACAAATAAAGTGTTATTGTATTTCTCGTTGACATCAGAACTTGCCTTCAAGATTTCTTTATATAATTGTTATTTTGTTCCGGTATTATGAGAACATTGGTTGTTCAAATAATTACCGTATTCCATAAAAGATGGATGAACTTTTATAAGTCTAGTTGGAGAAATCACATCCATAAAACTAATGCTAAAAGGTCGCAAGACAAATGATTGAAAGATCACTTACAAAGTGACATCGCTATTTAAATTATATTGGAAAGAGAACATAAAGAAACTCCATTTTAATGATTTTTTGGAGTCTTTTCATTTTGATCAATTGACGCTTGTAAAACTTTCCTCGAGATAATTGAAACTACGTTCATAGGCCAAAGAGGAACGGATGACTAACTTATTGGAAATTGTGCATGATGATGTGCATAGTCCATTATATGTAGCCATGTGCAGTGCATCTTTCAACTTCATATGCTTTCTCTGGAAATTTGAGTGAATATATCTATATATTCACTTAATTAGGAAGTATGAAACATTTGAAAATTGTTCAAAGACTTCCAAGATGAAGTGGAAAATCATTGTAACAAGAAAATAAATATTTTATGATTTGATCATAAAGGAAGATATTTGAGTTACAGGTTTAGAAAAACACCTAAGAATTCAGGAATTGTTCCATGAAATTTGCATTTCTTGATAAACCACAGGAGTATGGTATGTTCGAGAGATCAAATCAAACCTTGTTTGACATGGTAAGATCAAATGTGTCACTTATAAAACTGCCATTATGTTTTAAATATTAAAGCTTTAAAGACTACCACTTTTACACTGAAAAGAGCACCATCGTGATCCGTTGAAATGACACCATATAAGTTATGGTTTGGGATAAAACCCGAATTGTCTTTTCTTAAATTTTGGTATGCTATGCATAAGTGAAATGTTTAAAACCAATGTAGGATAAGCACGTCTTTGTAGGTTATCCCAAAGAATTTGTTGGGTATTCCTCCATAACACCGAGAACAGAAGAGTTTGTCTCTTGGACCGTTAAGTTTCCTGAGAAGGATTTTTTCACGAAAATCTAAGTGGGAGGACAATAGAACTTTGATAAGGTTATTGAACCTTAGCTAAATGTGCTAAGTAGCGCAGCACTGAAAGTGTTCTGGTGGCGGCCACAATTCTCATGGGTCCCGTGATCACAAAGGTTGTGATCTTGGAGATTAGAGTTCCTATTTGAACCATATGCATAGGGTAACAATCAAATAATGAGATTTGATAAAGAAGTCGTTATTGTTTTGACAATGATGAATTGACTGCATGCAAAGAAGCGATGATGGGACGTGACTCCATAGAATGACTAGAAGTCATAAAATCCGTGATAGTTTCCATACACGAGAAATCAAGCTTTTGAACTTGGAAGACCCTCCGAAAAGGCATAAAGCCTATCCGTCGTGTTTGGATCCTTAAAGATATAGACATGGATGTTTCACATCTATGAAATAATGTACATGTCTAAAAGGAATTTACGACAATGTTCAAGGAGTTGACTATGACAAGATTTGATCTTTCATAGCGATATTTAGTCTTAACGGATTAATCTAGCAACCACTACATATAATTTGGTATATTGTAGTTGAACAAACAAAACAATGTTATTTAATAGAATGGTTACCTAGGACGTGTACATGACATGGTCCGAAGAGTTTTGTTAATTCAAAGGGCGCTAAAAGGGCATGCAAACTTCAATAGTTGAAGTAAGCATAGCGGAGTTCGAATCTTCACCGTGATGAAAATGTTAAAGGAGTTTAATTTCATCAGAGACGATGAAGATGCTTGCATTTGCAAGAAATTAAGTGGGAGCGCTGAGACAAATTTCTAATACATTATGCAGAGTACATATTGTTGATTGGAAATGATGTATCTTTTATTGACACGGGTTAAGAATTTCATTTTGATGAAAGACTTGGGAAAAACCGGAATATTCGGCATCAATGTCTATATGGATAGATTGAGGCACTAATATGGTTGTGCCAAACGTACATATATGAGATATTGAAAAGGGTTCAATATGGAAACAACAAGAAAGGTTCTTGCTGCATGGAAAGGATTGTATCAAGATTCAAGTGTTTCAACACTTGGTGAGTAAAATCACATGAAGATTTTGATCCATAATACCATGATATATACATATCCATATATGTCCAATGCTCTAAATGTTATGAACATATACCAGAATGATTCATAAGATGATCATTGGACGATAGTAAGGATATTCTTATGAGCTTTGCAAGAACTAAGAATATATCATGTATAAGTGACAAATAGTGAATACTAGTTCATTGTAATATGTTACATTGATACTAGTTTGTCACAAGATACAAATTGAATTTATCTCAATTTAAACTATGCGTGGCACAATATTATGGAAAGGAAATTCCATGATGGATTTGGATGAGTTCCAAAGTTAAGACATTGTGACGGATACTACAACAAAAGGTAAGTTTATGACTGCCATAGTAGCAACAAAGGAGGGCATTTGTGTCAAGTAGTTTGTTATCAAACTAGGTGTGGTTCACAGTGGGATAATACTATGAAGATATATTGCACGACAATACTATCGACATGTTTTAACCCAAAAAGAACTAAAGGTCTCACCAAAGGACTAAATTTATACAAAGCCATCTCATTAGAGAATGAGTGATGTGTAGAGATGCAAAGACATGCAAATACACACGGACCTGAAAATGCCAGATCTAGAGATTATGTTAACCACTAGCAAACACGTATATTCAACACCTAGGTGTTGTATATACAAGTTTACAACCTAGATTATTGACTCTAGTGCAAGTGGGAGACTGAAGGGAATATGCCCGAGAGACAATAATAAAATGGTTATTATCTTATTCCATGTTTATGATCAATGTTTATTTTGCATGCTATAATTGTATTAATTGGAAACGTTAATACATGTGTGTTTAATAAATAAAATACAAAGTTCCTAGTAATGCCTCTCATATAAACAAGCTCGTTAATTAACAAGATGATCAAGGTTTCCTGATCATGGACATCGGATGCTGTTAATAACAAGGTCACAACATTGGTGGAATGATATGATGAACATTCATCCGAAGTATAGCATTACGATAAAAGTCATTATGTTTATATTGCTATAACATCATACGAAGTAATCTTAGTCCTTAGACCATGAGATCATGTTAATCACTAACACCGGAAGAGTATCTTGATAACACCAAACATGACACCATAACAGGGTGACTATAAATGTGGGTTCAGTGCTACGAAGGTGTTATGTAGAGGCTCATGGATCAAGAGTGGTATCTATCCATCCCGATGACGGAAAGATATACTCGGGACCCTCTTGGTTATATCACATTGAAATAGCTTGCAAGCAAGTGATATGATCACTATAATGTTATATCACGGGAACGAGAAAAGAGTGCCTGTCAGTAACGAGATCAAACTAGGTATTTGCATACCAATGATCGAATCTCGAATATATAATATATCGCGAGACAAAGGGATTTAGTTACGACATTAAAGGTTCACATGATCACAAGAGTCATCGTTGAATGTATGGGAGTGAGTAGGGATCTCTAGGTCCCCCTGCTGATTATTGATCGGAGAGGGGTATCGATCATGTCTGCATTATTCGCGAACCGTAGGGTGACACACTTAAGGGATACCGACACCGTTTGGAGCAAATATGTTTTAGATAAAGATTTAAGAAATCGCTGGAATCATTTCGATGAAAACCAGAATTGGTTCGGGTGAAATTGCAGAAACTGGTTTTGCATATGATATTGAAATGTTGCAAGGGGTTTTATGTGAATGTTTTTTAATTAAAGTAATTAACAAAATTCTGAATAAAATAAATAAAATAGTTTAATTTAATGAGAGCTTGCATTAAATTCGGCAGAAATTTAATGCATGTGAGTGGACATGAGTGGAGGTGTGTGTTTATATGAGTGGGAGCTCCACCCACATGAATGAAGGAGAGGTGGGGGCACCCACCATGGCCGGCGCCATGCCCTCTTGGGCTGCCCCTCCCCTATATAAGGAGCACCTCCCCCTCCTCCACTCTCACACCTCCTCGTGAAGGATCTGTCCCCCCCTCTAGTTGTTCCCCATGGTCTCGGATTAGCGAGATACATGTTCTCGGTGGCTTTATCTGGAAAGGAGTTGCTGCTTCCGCTGCTTTGCTGGAGCGAGGGACGGAGGTTGTCGGGGTACCGGACGTATGTGCGATCACGGATGCACCGCTTCTTTGTGGTGCTGGACTTGCTGGAGCTGGATCTGATGGACGTGTTAGAGCTGGACCTGCTGGACTTGCTGGACTTCATCATAATCTTGAGATCGAAAAGTGTACAACTACATCATCCACGAGTTCCATCTCGTTAACAAAACTTTATTGTCTTCGAGGGTATGTTCTCTATGGATGTATATTCACTCGTTGCTTGTATCTAATAGATAGATCTTGGTGTATAATAGTTTCCATCGTAGGAATATTTTTGTTTTCTATGCTGCGAACCCAACAACCGCATTTTTCAAAATCTTTGAGGCATGTTCATCGGTCTGAAGATACATCAAACCTGGTACTATAAGCACACTGTGTACCATGTATCCATCAGCTAGTGGCTGAACCTGACCTTTGGCAGCCACCACAACAGTATCATCATCATTCTGGACCACAATGTTGCAGGTCATTAGCCTGCTGATGCCATTTAATAATCTTAATCCGGCATCGCCAATTGGAGTCCCGATTACAAATGATGAAACAACTACTCGAATTGTGTGGACCAGTGCTTCGCACCATAGGACTTGGAACATCCTCTTTCTTGTACCTCTTGTTTAGCTCTCTCTTTGGCCATTTTTTGGCTAGCATCTCCTCAAATTCAGGCATCAGCCTTATACAGCAAAACTCCCTCCTTTTTGTAGTTCTTTTATCCTTTCTCACCATTTTGATGACCTTGACTCCTCCTCATTGGTGCTAGGGAATGCCCTCTTATGTGGGACGGTGTTCCCTATAGCCCTAGCATGACCAGGAGGCTCAGTCATCTTCAACATCTTTATTAGTATGTCCTCAAACCTAGAGTGAATTAGCCTTTGGCTTATTTCTTGGACCACTTGGCTTAGATTTTATAAGAGTATTCTTATTAATCAAATCTATATCACTTACGGATAGGATTTGACACAACTTGAGCTCATGATAACTAACCATTTTCTGGTGGATCTTCTCATACGGCTCACATTACAACATGGAGGCCATTCCCTAGCATTTATGGACGACGAGGCACACGTCTAATCGCCGCGCTCGCTAGTGCGGAAAAAAATTCCGTCAGAGATAAAATACGTCAGGAAAAGTCGAAAGGCGGTGATTTTTTTGCTCAGCATACCGCCATCCACCGACCTTGCACTTCCGCGACACCATAGAGGATACGCATCGGTACATTAGCAAAGACAACAGAAATTTAGTGCCATCTAATGGTTCATTATTTGTAGTGTTATACATTCGAGCGTCACAGGAAGTTAATTACATTAACAATAATCAATTTATGTTGCTAATTCCATTCCATTTCAAAAATTCCAGTATATTGATATAGAAAATATTTATTACATTAAACTGAATTTGATCTCCTCTCTACTCGATTAGATCATATTATACTACAAACTCTTCTTATGAGATCAACATTTAACTTTGTCGATCACGTCTAGATTTCGGAACTAGGAGGTGCAGATGTGGATTCTACAAAATAAAAAAGGCTCTTGGTCCCCTCTGCATTCAGAGATCATAGATCTAATAGAACTAACTAAAAAAATCCTATATTTATTAAGCGCCTCTTTATTCTGCACGGCATCAACATCATTATCGTCATCTTCGAACCTCCTTACACACGCCATGGCTAACGAACTCGCCACAAAACTGATCTAAAAAATAAATATATAGGGCCATTTTGAAGAAAGATGAACTGGCATGTGGATCTGAAAGAACAATGAACGAGGTGTGGAGAAAGGATGGAGAACAAACCTACAGATCAGGAATGACTACGAGGAGTCCAACTGCTCTTGAACCGACGCAGATTGAATGGGCCACTCAAGATCCTGCACGGATTGAAGAGTCTACGTGGATTCAAGGGGCTACTCAAGATCCTGCATGGATTGAAGATCCTATGCGGATTGAAGGGGCCACTCGAGAGCCTATGCGGATTGAAAGGCCTCTCAATATCCTACATGAAGTGAAGAGCCTTGGCGGATTAATGGTCACTCAAGATATGGTGTGGGTTCAAGATATGGCACAGGATGAACTACAATACTAAGAAGAGGAGTGTTCTGATCTATGGTTAGTATGAGTGCGGCGCTGGTGGGGGATAACTTCCCTGTCTCATATATAGAGTGGGGTTCATGGTTGGTTGTATGGGTCCTTTGTGCAAGAGCGGCCCATACTGGGGCCTAGTATGGGCCGCTCTTGCACAAAGGACCCCCGGTATGGGCCGCTCTTGCACAAAAGGGTACAAGGTTGATTAATTAGGTACATTTAGTCTGAAATTATTAGGATGAAAGTGGAGCGGAAAGTTTCCGATTTTTTCATGGAAAAACGGAAATGAAATGAAAATATGAAAATGAAACAGAATTTTGCAAAACAGAAATGGAAACGAAACTTTTTTGACGGAAACGGAAACAAAAGCGGAACAGTAATTTCCGTTTCCGTCTAATATGGAATTTTCGTTTTAGGGTTGATGTGCATGGCCAAATCCAACCAATAAAAAACATGACCTTGTCAAGCCAAACTTACAAAGTTGCTCATCCTAGTACTGGAGACTATGTAATCCGTTGATGCATTCGAGGAGGTTTCCACGAACTGATCATTCCCTTATTCCCTTATAAACCTAGAATCATGCTATATATATAAGTAGGGAACAATTTTGTTGGTTTTCTAGAATGCTTGATATTTGTTGCATGATTCTAGGGTTATCTTTGTTCCGGGTACAATCCGCACCGTTCCGCGTCTACACCATATTCAGTATGTATCTGCTCTGACAATATCTACTTCTGTTTTTGTTTCTAGAGTTTCTATATTTGTTTCCATTTTCGCAAAAAATATGAAAAAAATGTGGCACCACTTAGTTCCGTCCATTTCCGCTCCATTTTCATCCTGCAAATTAAGCAACAAGAGCCTAGCCCATGTGTTTTTGAAGGGCAAGGCTCAGGTGGGCACCCGTGGACCACACCTTTCAGTGATCCAAGTCTAACCAGTTAGCAGGATGTGTTTGACCATTCTCCAGCTTACAACCAACAAATACTGGTGCTTGAAATGGACGACAGAGCAAGGGAATGCCTCTGTTTACCAAGCGTGGCATTAAAATCGGCCGATCATGTGTACCACCTACCACGACACCAAAATCCACCAATATTGATTTTGGCACGATGTATACATGGCCGTTGTTACCAAATGGTGTTGTGTTTGCCGTTCATCACGTAACCAACTTTTGCAAGTACTTTTTGCTTATACCGCTCAAAAAAGTGTCGGACACATGGGAGTTTATTTTTGTTATGTCAACGAGGCGGTTACGGTCCCTCTCTCAACGAGCAATTTAGCGAGCTACCCCTATGCATATCTACACATACGGGTGGGGATAGATGCCGATGAGATGCTAGTTTCAAATCGACATCATGGAGACGAAGAGGGAAATACGGTGGTTTTCACTTGCTCCACTTGTTGGATATTTGCGTCATCAGCACCCTCTTCTGTTTATAAGAAGCTGGTAGTGGACACTGACTCACCTACCTACTCCATTCCCAAAACACTAACGGTAGCCTCCACCTAATTTTCCGTCTGTCAAAATGTTTCGTCAGTTGTCACGGTTAGGTCCAACGACAGCCTCCTCACTATTAAGTATGTGACCCTATAGGCTACCAGTGAACCGAACACAGTCAGAGTCATCCTGACATGGGTATGACTACTCGGGTGCTCATGTTTGGTTACCCTAGCTACAGGAAGGCTCACGGCCCATGAATACTAAAGAAGAAGGCCCATGAAGCATGCGGGGAAAGTTGTAGTTTTGCTAGATAAGGAAATAGAAACCGACTTTGTATTGGTGTTGTAATATTAAATATGTAACCTATCCGTATACGGTCTCGGGACCCGGCCTATTATATAGGCTGGGAGGAGCCAATGGAGAGGTACGGAAAAACACCCAAGCAATCTGTAACCGCATTGTCTATCGATAATCAGATGACTTCGACTCCCTTGTTGTCTTACATTTGACGAAATCCCTAGCATTCTGTTTTACTCGAAACCCTACGTCCATAACCATGGGCATTGCCGAGGTTACCCCTTGTCAATTGGCGCCGTCTGTGGAAACCTGAACGCCGGAGTCATGGATTCGGCGGACCCCCTCCCATCACGCAGCAATCCAATAGAAGCGGAACCACGCCCAACCACCCCTCTCTCTGTTCCCGCTGACTTCAACGGCGGATCCGGTCTTATCATCGGAAGTTTTTGCTTTCGTGTGGAGGAACCCAAAGAATCACGCCTATCGGCTCCAATATCATCAAGACCGTCGGTCAAAAAAGTTATGCATATAGCGATAGCTGCATCCGCCATCGGATCATCCAAATAATTCACACCACAACTGGCAAACGACGAAGAAAACTCTGGGGAATCAGCAGATCTGGGGGATCTTGACGGTCTCTATGACGGTATCTCCCTCGGATCGGACTCCCAGTTAACGCCACCACGTGGATCAAGCGCAATAAACACTGAACCCAAAGAAAGTGATGAAAGTATCGACTTCAGAATCAGGATGGCTGAAATCTACCCAGAGCAGAAACTGTTGGACTTCACTGATCCCCAGAATAGTGTCTCCCTCGGATCCGATGACGATGTCACCAGCTCATATATAAGACGCCACCAAGTGCGCGTAATCATCGGTGAAGCCTCAGTGCAGTGCGACTCCAACGTTAACCCTACCCTTGACCCCAATGATATTTTGTCGGATGACAATGCAGGAGATCATGGAAACAAAGGAGATCATGGAAACAAAGGAGATCACGGAAACGAAGCAAATCCAACAAACAATCGCATAATACAAGGAGGGGGAGAACCACACTGAGGCGAGCGGCAAACCCTCCGGGTACCACCCGGAGCATGGCAGAAAGCAAGGGGCGCAATATCGGGTGTGGTCCCAATGACGGCTGATGCCACACGCAAAGAACTAATGGTCTACCAATACTTGCTCCATCACAAGAAAAGGGATCTACTAAGGATGCGGAGGCAACTCGATGAGAGAAAAAGGCTAGCCAACGAATCCAGCCTTTGGCGGGCTCATCTAAGCTCTACTCGAGGATCAGGCAGCGTAACTGGAGGAGCACAACCGAGAAGAGGAGCCTCACGACTATAAAATATCCCAGAAGCCAAAAGAAACAATCTAACCCGAGATCTTGATTTATTGTTCATGTCAGTAGATCCAATAAGGAACATCAAAGCAAAAACAACTCAAGCCGCAATTGTAGCTGCACAAACATACCTGCTCACAACTCAACCCGCACCCGACGATCCCCATGCAGCTCTCCATTGCTTCGCTCTCATGAACCTCGGTATGGTGGGCACATATCTTGCACAAGCGGAACAAGGAATTACAAGACAAGACGACAGATCCCCATGCCATCGCAACAACCCTCTACAGGTGGGGCATACCCGACGATCGCGGTCACCACACCGGGTGCACTTTTCAGGCTCTGAGCCACGAAAAGATGCAAGAGACGATATCACATAGCGCAGGATCAACAAATCCAGGGAGGAGTGCGGCAGCCAAAGATACTACGACGGTGAAAGCGGGGATGACTATGAATTATGCGAAGCCAGTTTCTTTACCCAACGGGTTCGCAAGACTCCAATACCCAAGGATTTCAAACTCCCTCATGACCGCCAGAAGTATGACGCCTCCAGGAACCCGAAGCTTGGTTGGAAGATTTCCTGGCTACCGTCAAATTACAAGGTGGCTCCAAGGCCACCACAACCGAGCCTGCAGCTGTACCTAACCAGTGCTGCCCGGTCCTGGCTAAGGGACTTACCTAAGGAATCGATCATCAGCTGGAACGATCTTGAGGACAAGTTCATATGAAATTTCCACTCCATGTTCAAGTGACCCGCATCCTTGGAGCAATTGCGAGCGTGCAAGCAGAAATCCGAGGAATCAATACGAGCCTACATCTAGCGGTGGAACATCATCAAAAATTTGGATGAAGCTATATCCGACGTAAGGAAATTGACGCCTTCAATGACGGCCTTCGCTGACAAGAATTTATAGAAGAGATGAGATGGGTCAAGCCCAAAAAAATTTCACAGTTGATGGATATGGCAAATCACTGGGCTGATGGAGAAGACGCAATACACAATAAGCGAGCCCGTTCATCCGAAGAAGACAGGTATATGCGCAACAACTATAGAAGATGACGAAGCAACAATGGGTACATGAGACCAAGCTATGTTGCAGCTGGTTTCTCAGGAGTGGACGATGATGACCCACAAGTATAGGGAGTGTATCGCAGTATTTTCGAGGGAAGTGAAACCCAATTTATTGATTCGACACAAGGGGATCCAAAGAATATTTATAAGTGTTAACAACTGAGTTGTCAATTCAGCTGCACATGGAAACAATCTTGCTCACAGCAGTTTATCAGTAGCAACAATTTTGTAGTAGGAATAGTAAAGTAACAACAGTAGTAAAGTAAAGACAGTAGTAATAATAGCAGTAAATAGTGGGATTCGACTGCGGTAGGCATAGGGATGGATGGACAGACGTTGCATGGACAAGACAATTCACATAGCAGTCAGAACATAGGGCAATTGTAGATAAATAAGATAAATCATGCCAGTACTAGACAATCCTAGGCATGTGTTCCATATATAGTCATACGTGCTCACAATGAGAACTTGCACAACATCTTTTGTCCTGCCAGCCCATTTGCAGCGGGGCCTCAAGGGAACTACTAGCAATTAAGGTGCTCCTTTTAATAGAGCACCGGAGCAAAGCATTAACACTCCGTGAACACATGTGATTTCTCACATCAAAGCCATTCCCTCCGGTTATCCCGATTTCTGTCACTTCGGGGCCATTGGTCCCGGACAACAACGTGTGTATACAACTTGTAGATACGACCATAAACAATACTATCATAATGAATCAATAACATGTTCAGATCTGAAATCATGGCACTTGGGCCCTAGTGACAAGCATTAAGCACAACAAGTCGCAACAAAGTCATAAAGCACTAATAAAAGATACTAGGCACCATGCCCTAACAATCTGATGCCATTACATGAACAATCTCATCCAATCCCTACCATCCCCATAGCCTACAACGGGGGATTACTCACTCATAGATGGGGGAAACATGGATGGTCGATGGAGAAGCGATGGTGATGATGATGGCGATGATCTCCTCCAATTCCTGTCCCGACAGGGTGCCAGAATGGAGTTTCTGGTGCTGTTTCGTGGAATCTGGTGGTGGCAGCGGAGCGGAACTCCTTCTGGAAAAACGTCGACCCCCCGAAGTTTTTAGGTCAGAAGGCTCCTTATAGACAAAGAGAGAGGCCGAGGGGGTGCCTGGGGGGCCCACACCACCCCCTGGCGCGACCTGGCCTGGCCCGCGCCAGCAGGTGGTGTGGCCACCCCTGACTCTTCTCCGTCTCGTATTCTGGCTCCTGGAGTCTTCGGGTGAAATAGGATTTTTGGCATATTTTCCTGGATTTTTCCTGATAGTTGGTTTTCTGTACAAAAAGTAGACACCAAGGCAATTCTGCTGAAAACAGCGTCAGTCTGCATTAGTTGCATCGAAATCACACAAGTTTAGAGGAGAAACAATAGCAAAAGTGTTCGGGAAAGTAGATACGTTTTGGACGTATCAACTCCCACCAAGCTTAGCTTATTGCTTGTCCTCAAGCAATTCAGTTGAAAACTGAGTGCGATAAAAGAACTTTCACGAACACATTTTCTTCATATGATGTAAATATTATTAGCAATGTGATCAACTACTTAGACAATTCATAATAAAGATTATGCAACCAAGTCTACTTAATAGTCATTGCAAGCTATGAGGAGATTCCAACTCAAAAATAATAAGTAGCATGAGGCACAAACATAAGCAACAGTACAATGCTCATAGAAAGGTATGATAGAGTGGTATCTCGCTTGCCTTTGATTATGAATGTCAAGGCACCTCTGAAGTTCAAGTGATGACTAGAAGTAAAGATATCGAGGATACACGCATCAAAGTCATAACACAAATAATCAAGTAATGGAACAAACACAAAGATGACAACTATGCTCTCAAGAAGGTGCTTAAAGAATATGTGGAGACTCAACAAGTAGAAGAAAAGGTTTTGAATAATTTGAAAGGCTTCCAAATGCTGAAAGTATGGTACTCATTAGCTTTGATCTCTCATTGCCCCTATCATAAGCATCTTTAATGTGGTTAAGGTGAAAGTGAGGTCCAGTCTGAGTTATATGCTTGACAGACTATAAACTGAAAATCCCAAGTCCCTTGGGTACGAGGGCCGCTCCTCATGCTACTCAACTTTAGTTACCGGTAAGTTCTTGTCATCATAAGTATGTGCGTATCATTGAGAACCGCTAACGGGGTACCCCTTGCCCGATGATACGGAAGAATCCCCATATCAAAATGACAAGGCAAGCAGACAATGAGTATCTCAGCAATCTTCTTATTTACCATGGGAAAATGGTGCTTTTTTTTCTCTTTCCTCTTTTCATAAAACTTTTTTTTTCTTTTTCTCAATAGCTATGTCTCTCTTTTTTTATAAGAAGAATGCTTCATAGATATCATTATGGTTACGCTGTAGGTTTCCACCATGTCAGCATGGATTAGACCAGTGGCCCAGGCGTTTCTCTAACACACATACATAACTCCATGGACTTACAAGCTCCCCTTTTATTTCACACCGACGACATCCGCAAACAAAAGAGCAAGGTATCAACTGGGTATATGTTTACAAGTGTTGAAAGCGTTCCCCATGACAACACGATTCTGCTAATCCCCAGCCTATAATTTGCAAGCATATACCTTTTCATGGAGAGTTCACAATGGTTCAGGTTTATTAAGTGCAGGAAATAAAGTGTGCCATCAAGTTCGTGAGAGCTCTACTAACTAATTTTCTCATAACAAGCAAACATTTTATTCAGAAAAAAACAAAGCATATTGAATATGCACAGAAGTAGCAAATGATGCTAATAGGTAGGTATGGTGGACACTTTGGAAATATTTGGTTTAGGGAGTTGGAAACTTGAGTAAAACACTCAGTGGAAGTGAAGGCTAGCAATAGTAAGGGAGCGACAAACGAGAGAGCAATAGCTATCATTATCATGCTTGCAACAAAATAGTACTACTCATGGCATGAAAGTGATTCAAGATCCTCAAGGCAAAATAATTCATCGAGGCTCAACTGATTATTACAGTCATGTGCATGCGTGAGCATGTGCCAAATCAATTCAAATGAAACATTCAGAGGAGGATACCACGGTGTCATACCAATTTATGAATAGAGCAATGCAAGCAAACATCATAAGACATGCTACAAACTATTAGCGAGATGGAGCTAATCATAAGAAAGCAAGAACTACCAAGCATCCAAAGATAATATACACCCTACATGAACAGACTAAGCATGCTCACAGTGATGAGTATATGTACAAAAATGAAAACAAATAGAGTTTGTTACCAGCCTCTTACCACACCTCAAGTTGTCATTAATCCTCATTATTGCTCTTCACTTGTGTGGCTTGAATAATAATACGAGACTAATATTCCACTGAGGACTGCTGCACCCTGTAGCAAAACTCACAAAACCAAAGAAGAACGACAAATATTTTTGATGTTTTCGATTTTTAAACAAGAACCAAAAGGGAAAAACAAGCAAAATCTTTTTGGGTTTTTCGAATAGTTCAAACTAAGCAAAAAGGGAAAAACAAACCAAGGCAAAAAGAAGAAGCAAACCAAAGAGAAACAACATAAATATTTTTGGTCTTTTTGTGTTTTAGAAAGCAAAAGCAAAAGAAAAACGAAAACTAAAAAGAGAACGAAAATATGAATATACAAAGTACCGACGCAACATGATATGGAGATGAGTGTGGTGTCAGCGTACCTCCCCCAAGCTTAGGCTTTTTGCCTAAGTGGGTATCAATCCCAAGCTAGCCAGGATGAAGTGTCACCCTGGTACGACGAAGAGGTCCCCTCATCCTGGTGCGAGCTCAAGTACGTCCCTCCGTAATGCGCGGAGTAATCATAGGAGGGCACATCCTCCTGGTGCTGCTCGTGGAAACCCAGCAAGCGAAGCTGCTCGTCCACCTCCTCCTTGGAGCACGACCACGGTCTCCTGTGAACACTAAACAAAGCAGGCTGTGGCAAAAGGATCTCCCTTTCATCCCCGTCAGTGAAAAGCATCCTATATACTAGACTTTTCAAATCAGAAGTAGAAGTGACAAAGTGATGAGTTTTCATAGCAACAAGGTCAAGCCTCTGTGGTGCCAGCATAGCATCATAGGGATCCACTAAAAGACCTAATGCATTGACTATACGCGTGGCAATGATGCCCCCATAGATAGGCCCCCTAGCAGCTAGGCGACGAGCAATAAGCGAGCCAAGATTGTACCGAGTATCATTGTTAAGCGCAGCAGCAAGAAAAGCTAAATGATAGTTGGAGATATTACTTGTGTTCTCCCTACCCAGTACACTAGTAGCAAGATAATATGCAAAGTATCTAAGAGCAGGTAGTTAAATATTTCTTATCTTTCCGCACTGCGCCACGTGGTCATCATCATTGGTCACCCCTCGGTAAAGCTCCAACAAATCAGCGGGTCGCCCTTGAATTTTCTTCACGGTCCCTGTCATGTGTACACCTACAATACCGCAAAATCTCTCCAAAGGCATGGTGAAGGGCAGATTATAGATTTTAAAAGAGACAGTCGACTGATAGGATGTGTTAGTAAACGTGAAGCTCTCAACAAATGTTTTGGTGAGTATAGCGTATTGCGCACTCTCATCTTGCATATATGAGGTCAAACCAACCCTCTCAATCAGTAGCAAGAAATCATCAAGAATACCTGCAGCTTGTAAGAAACTAAAACAAGGAAAAGAGGATGGGTGAGCATCCCCATCATCCCTTTCACTACCAATACAAGTTGCAATGAGATCTTCGTTGTATGATGTCCTAGCTTGAGAGGTTGTTCTTGAGGGCCTCGACCTCCTAGGTGCATCACTCTCAAATATCTCTCCAAAAGTATGGTTGTTCATGCTTGGTATTCTGAAATTTAAACACCTATTAAACAAGTGATTGCAAAGTAAATATAATGAAGGATTCTACTCATAGGGACTTGCAAGAGGCCTAAACATGCATAAAAACTATATCTCTAAGCATCAAACAAGCTTACAAGCTCTCATAACCAGTCCCCTACAGCAGCAAAATACTCAATATATAATCCACTAAACACAAATCTACTTGGACAGGGGGAGGAGTCACATACTAGGGAACAAATGCTCCAATTTTCAGCAAGAAAGATGGGCTGGGCAAGGAGATCGAAAAAATCGAGAGCAAGCACAACAAGAATGCGATTTTGAGCAATGAACTAGAGCTTACTCGGGAGAGAGAAGAAAGTGGCAGGTGAGAGAGTTAGTGGGGGGCCAGGGGTGGCCCACACCAGGGCATGGCACCACCCAGTGCTGGTCGCGCCACCATGTGGTGTGCCTGCCTGGTGGGCCTGCCTGGTGGGCCCCCTGGTACCTCCCAGGTGCTCCCCTGCCCCTTTTGCACGTCAAAATTTAATATGAATTTTCTGGAATTTTTCGAGACACTTTATTTTTGGGCATTTTTCAGAATAGAAGAATGATTTTTTGACAGACATTTTTTGTGGAAACATGATGCAAGGACAAAACTAGGCTACAACTACAGAAGTTCTAAGACACTCTAACATGCAAGCAACTAACAACAAAAAGAAAGCTAAACAAAAGCAAAAACTAAAATGCAAAGGGTAGAAATAAACGGAGATAATCATAATGAAAACATATTTTGTTCAATGGAATCCTTTTGTTAACAAGGTTGATCAAGTCTTGCTACCAAAACAATTGCATATGAGACAAAACTTTGTATTCCACTAATGATTATGTTACCTCAACCTTGATAGCAATGGTCCCAATCATAATAGTTTCAAAATTTTCTCTTGGTATGGGACAATATATTTCTCCAACTTGAATGCCTTCAACATGTTCAATTGAATTCAAACCATAAGTCCTTTCAATCTTCTTGGGGAAATAGACAGTATGTTCCTTGTCATTAACATTGAAGGTCACCTTTCCTTGATTACAATTAATAACAGCTCCTGCAGTATTAAGAAAAGGTCTCCCAAGAATAATAGACATATTATCATCTTCAGGCATTTCAAGCACAACAAAATCAGTTAATATCAAGCAATTATGAGCCACTTGAATAGGTACATCCTCACATATACCCACAGGAATAGTGGTAGATTTATCAGCCATTTGCAAAGATATATCAGTTGGTACCAATTTTTCTAGTTGAAGCCTCTTATAGAGAGAGAAAGGCATAACACTAACTCCAGCTCCCAAATCACACAAAGCAGTTCTAACATAACTGTTCTTAATAGAGCAAGGGATAGTTGGAATCCCTAGGTCTCCAAGTTTCTTAGGAACCTTACCATTGAAGGAATAATTAGCAAGCAAAGTAGAAATTTCTTCATTAGGGATCTTCCTTTTATTCGAGACAGTATCCTTCATATACTTTGAGTAAGGAGGCAATTTAATAGCATCAGTCAAAGGAATTTGCAAGAATAAAGGTTTCATCCACTCACAAAACTTATTATAATGTTCATCCTCCTTTGACTTGTGTTTCTTATCAGGGAAATGCATAGGTTTTTGGACCCAAGGTTCTCTTTCACTACCATGTTTCTTAGCAATAAAATCTTCTTTGGTGTATTTAGTATTCTTAGTGTGGTTTTTAGGTTCTTCTTCAACTTTTTCTTCATTAGGAACTTCATTTTCTTCATTACCACTTTCAGTTTCAGCATCAGAGATAGATATACTATTAGGATCTATAGCAGGTTCAGAGGGTTCTACAACAGTTTTATGTTTCCTTTTCCTTTTCTTACGAGTAGACCCACTATTTTCAGCTTGTTGAGAATCCTGCTCAATTATTTTGGGATGCCTCTCAGGATATAGAGGATCCTGGGTAGCAGCACCACTTCTAGTTCTAATTTCATAAGCATGTTTTTCTTTAGCACCATTAACTAGCAAGTCGTTTTGCACTTAGCGAGTTGATCTATTTGAGTTTGAACCATTTGAAAGTGTTTAACAATCATTTTAACATCATTAGAGGTTCTTTCCACAATATCTACAATAGCTCTAGTGTTTTCCATTAGATTATTTTGCACCCTTTTATTAAAGTTATCTTGCTTAACAATAAAGATATCGAATTCTTCTAAGCATTGATCAGGAGGTTTAGAGTAAGGGATATCACCTTCATCAAAGTGTTGGAGAGAGTGTACCTCAATAGTGGATGAGTAGGGAATAGGCTTACATAATTCTTCTATAGGAGGTAAATTCTTGACATCTGCAGCTTTAATTCCCTTCTCCTTAAGACATTTCTTAGCTTTCTTCATCACTTCATCATTTAATTCAATAACTCCCCTCTTCTTTGATGTTGGAATAGGCACCAGAATAGATGGTTCAGGTACAATTACTTCAGGTATAGCTTGTTTAGGGGGAGTCCAATCTTCATAGTTCTTACTTATTTTAGCCATTAATTCCTCAGCTTCCTTAGGAGTCCTATTCCTGAAAACACAATCAGCACAACTATCTAGGTATGTCCTAGATTCCTCAGTTAGTCCATTATAAAATATATCAAGAAGCTCATTCTTACGTAATGGACTTCCAGCCTGTGCATGAATCAAAGCACAAAACCTTGCCCAAGATTCAGGCAATACCTCTTTTTCTCCCTGTTTAAAATCAAAAAGTTCCTGCAAAATAGCATGTCTAGCACTAGGAGGAAAATATTTCTGCAGGAAAGTACTAATCAAGCACTCAGGGCTATCAATAGATCCAGGAGGTAAATTACTAAACCAAGTTTTAGCTTCTCCTTTCAGTGAAAAGGGGAAAATCTTAGCAACAAAGTAAGTACGCATCTTAATATCATCAGAAAACAAGCCACTCATGGTAGAAAGTTCATTCATATGTGCTACCGCACTTTCATTCTTAGTCCCACAAAAAGGTTCTTTCTCGACAATAGCTATGTAAGATAGATCGAGAGAGAAATCATAATCTTCATCTATAATGTTTATGGGAGAAGCAGCAAACTTAGCAACAGGAGACAATTTGGGTCTAATAGTACGCCTCTCAAGGAGAGTCTTAGCAGTGCTCCTATCATGGGTGTTTTTACATTCTTTAATAAATTCATCGGTCATCTCAACATAACCATCTTCAATATCATAACTCTCACTAGACTCAGGTGAGCTAACAGGTGTGTAGTGTCTTCATTAGGAGTTTTGGTATTTCCAGCTATAGTTCTAGCAATCGTAGCATCTAGGAAAGGACCTAATGAACCACTCTTATCAAGCACAGTAGAAGCAACATCATAAGCATCCGAAGTTTCAGATTCAGCAGTAGTAGCAGTGTGTGTAGCATGTGTATGTGGTGGTTTAAGGAACTTACTCATAATAGACAGTGAATCAAGAGCAGCAGAGGTGTTTAGAACCGTACCTCTTCTTGTAGTGGATGGTAAAATAGGAACCTTGCCATCACGAGACTTACCCATGATGGATGGATAGTAGCGAACAATAGAGAATCCAAGTGAACTTGATAAATAAAGCTATGCTCCCCGGCAACGGCGCCAGAAAATAGTCTTGATGACCCACAAGTATAGGGGGTGTATCGCAGTATTTTCGAGGGAAGTGAAACCCAATTTATTGATTCGACACAAGGGGAGCCAAAGAATATTTATAAGCCTTAACAACTGAGTTGTCAATTCAGATGCACCTGGAAACAATCTTGCTCACAGAAGTTTATCAGTAGCAACAGTTTTGTAGTAGGAATAGTAAAGTAACAGCAATAGTAAAGTAAAGACAACAGTAACAATAGCAGTAAACAGTGGGATTCGAGTGCGGTAGGCATAGGGATGGATGGACGGGCGTTGCATGGACAAGACAATCCACATAGCAATCATAACATAGGGCAATTGCAGATAAATAAGATAAAGCATCCAAGTACTAGACAATCCTAGGCATGTGTTCCATATATAGTCATACGCGCTCGCAATGAGAACTTGCACAACATCTTTTGTCCTGCCAGCCCATTTGCAGCGGGGCCTCAAGGGAACTACAGGCAATTAAGGTGCTCCTTTTAATAGAGCACCAGAGCAAAGCATTAACACTCCGTGAACACATGTGATCCTCACATCAAAGCCATTCCCTCCGGTTATCCCGATTTCTGTCACTTCGGGGCCATTGGTTCCGGACAACAACGTGTGTATACAACTTGCAGATAAGACCATAAACAATACTATCATAATGAATCAATAACATGTTCAGATCTAAAATCATGGCACTCGGGCCCTAGTGACAAGCATTAAGCACAACAAGTCGCAACAAAGTCATAAAACACTAATTAAAGATACTAGGCACCATGCCCTAACAATCTGATGCCATTACATGAACAATCTCATCCAATCCCTACCATCGCCATAGCCCACATCGGGGGATTACTCACTCATAGATGGGGGAAACATGGATGGTCGATGGAGAAGCGATGGTGATGATGATGGCAATGATCTCCTCCAATTCCCTGTCCCGACAGGGTGCCAGAACGGAGTTTCTGGTGCTGTTTCATGGAATCTGGTGGTGGCGGTGGAGCGGAACACCTTCTAGAAAAACGTTGAACCCCCTGAAGTTTTTAGGTCAGAAGGCTCCTTATAGGCGAAGAGAGAGGCCAAGGGGGTGCCTGGGGGGCCCACACCACCCCTGGCGTGGCCTGGCCTGGCCCGTGCCAGCAGGTGGTGTGGCCACCCCTGGCTTTTCTCCGTCTCGTATTCTGGCTCCTAGAGTCTTCGGGTGAAATAGGATTTTTGGCATATTTTCCCGGATTTTTCCTGGTAGTTGGTTTTCTGCACAAAAAGTAGACACGAAGGCAATTCTGCTGAGAACAGCGTCAGTCCGCATTAGTTGCATCCAAATCACACAAGTTTAGAGGAGAAACAATAGCAAAAGTGTTCGAGAAAGTAGATACGTTTTGGACGTATCAGACGACCGAAGAAACGACAATCACAACAGCGGGTACTGCAGCAACAGAGGCGATATTGGAGGAAGCCAACCAACAAAGCGATACTAGCCAAGAGCTCGGCAGCCACTAGTGTATCCAATGCAAATGTTGGAGGGACCCTGCAATATGCACTTCTACGTCGATTAAATAGGCAAAAGGCGATCCAACCATCTCATGAAGCATTGCCAAATGTTTTTAAAGATGCAGGAGGTGTGCAACGCAAAGGCAACCGAAGCAGCAAGCCGAGGATACGCCACTGCACCTGGCACTTTAGGCATTGGCGCACCATGACCACCAGTACATCCTCTAGCAGGACAGCCACAAAACACAACAAATCAAGAAAATGAATACCCTAGGTCTAATTGCACAATGTCGATGATCTAGAAAGGCGCTCATCCAATAAGATCCAGAAACTAATTACATGGCAAGTCAACATGGTAGAAATGGCACCACCAGCCACACCCGAATATCTCCATTGGCCAGAACAGGAAATCACATTCAGTAGAGCCGATCACCCACTTCGAGTCCCACAACCGGGCCACTCAGCCCTAATAGTAGAAGCACAAGTGGGTGTATTTGATATGAGTAAAGTTTTCATGGATGCGGGGAGCAGCATTAACCTAATTTATGCAAAGACACTCAAGGTGATGAATTATTCCTTAGCAAATTTAGCACTAACAGAAACATCCTTCCACAGCATAGTCCTAGGTAAAGCTGAAATTCCCTTAGGTAAAATATCTCTTGATGTTGTTTTTGGATCTAAAGAATTAGGTGCGAAAAGCTCGAGTTCAAAGTCATGTACTGCCCATCACAGTATCATGAGATCCTGGGTCGCCCAGCTTTCGCACGATTCATGGCAGTACCACATTGTGCATACTTGGTCATGAAAATGCCAGTCCCCAAAGGAGTCATAATAGTGAAGGGCAGCTTTACACGTTCCGACAGTTGCGGTCGAGAATACAAAAAAATCTCCTAATCCTTCAGGACGGCAACCGAGTTTAGGCAACTAAAAATATAAGAAAATGCAAAACCTCTGGCACTAGCACGTGTCAATCCCGATCAGGCTTTTGACATCACAAAAGATACAAAGGAAGTCCAGATTCACCCCACCGACCCAAAGAAGATGATATTTTGGATTCCAATCTTGGTCCCGCATAGGAAAGTGCGCTCATCGAGTTCCTCTATGAGCACTAGGAGATTTTTGCATGGTTACTAGCTGACATGCCGAGAATTTCGAGGAAACTCGCTGAGCATGCACTAAACCTGGATTCGAAGGCAAAACCAGTAAAACAGACACTTCGTCGCTTCATAGAACCAAAATGAAAGGCCATTGGAAAGGAGCTCCATCGCCTAACCGATGCCAAATTCATTAAGGAATTGAAGAAAGCAGAGTGGGTCACAAATCCAGTATGTGTCCCAAAGAAAAATACCAAAGAACTATGCATGTGCATTAACTTCACTGTGTTGAACAAACACTGTCCAAAGGATCATTTCCCACTACCACGAATCGATCAAATAATCGATGCAACGATGGGGTGTGAATGTCTTTCCTTCTTGGACGCATATTCAGGATACCACAAAATTCGGATGAAGGAGGAAGACCAGGATAAAACAACATTTATCACACCTTATGGTGTATTCTGCTACACAACAATGCCCTTTGGACTAAAAAATGCGGGTGCAAGATATCATGGATGATGCAAAACTGCTTAGGCAGTCAAATTGGGTCAAACATACAAGTTTACATCTACGATGTCATAGTTACAAAAAACAAGGGTCATCCCTTATCAATGACCTCCGAGAAACGTTCGAGAACCTCGACAAGTATTGCATCAAGCTCAACCCGACAAAGTGTTCCTTTGGAGTCTCTATAGGGAAATCCTCAGATATCTCGTATCAATAAGGGGAATAGAAGCTAATCCCGAAAAAATACAGGCAATCCTTATAATGACAAAGCCAACAAATCTTTGTGGTGTACAACAGCTGGCTGAGTGAGTCATAGCACTCAGTCGTTTCATTGCCTGTCTAGGAGAAAAAGCACTACCATTCTATGCCCTTATGAGGAAATCGGATAAATTTGAATGGACGGACGAGGCTCAGCATGCTTTCGAATACCTCAAGAGAAAAATTCGACATCTCCCATCATCGTGTCTCCACGAGAAAAAGAACCCCTACTTCTCCACATTGCCGCTACTAATCAAGTGGTCAGCATAGTTTTGGTCGTAGAGCGACCCGAAGAAGGGAAAACCCACGGTGTTCAAAGGCCAGTCTATTTTTTAAGTGAGGTCCTCTGCCCATCCAAGCAAAGATATTTGCACTATCGGAAACTAGTGTATGGAGTATTCATGATAGCACGAAAGTTGCGCCAATATTTTTCGGAGCACCCGATCATAGTGGTCAATGAAGTGCCTCTTTCCAATATTCTCAACAGTCCAGAAGCTACCGGACGCGTCTTTCTATGGGGCATTGAGTTATCCCCTCGAGATATCACGTACAAAAAACACAAAGCAATTAAACCACAAGTTTTGCTTGACTTTATTACTGAATGGATAGAACTGCAGTGCACGTGCCCACCGAACCTCTCTAGTGCATGGACAATGTATTTCGATGGGTAAAAAATAATGGTAGGAGAAGGAGCAGGAGTCATACTAGTACCACCTCAAGGTGATAAAATGCGGTATGTACTCCATATGAGTTTTGCAAATGCGTCCAATAATGAAGCTGAGTACGAGGCCATGTTGCACGGTATGCGTATGACCAAAGCTTGCAGTGCAACTCACCTAAAAGTATTTGGTGATTCCAACCTTGTGGTACAACAAGCAATGAACAAGTGCGACACTATCAGTGATAACATGATCGCCTACCGTGACCTGTATAACATCATGGAAGCTCAATTTGATGGGTGTGAAGTTTCACACATAGGAAGAGCAAGCAACAAAGATGCTGACAATTTGGCAAACATCGGATCCTTATGCCTGCCAGTACCCGATGGCTGTAAAATACCACCTCTTTTAGTCATACAAAATGAGCCATTTATCTCTCATACCATGTTTTTTCCATCTATAGTTATGCCTTATATGCATGACTTCTAGTTCTCATTTACTTTCATATGAGCTTTGCACATTTAGTAGTTTAGGTAGAATTTTATCACTTTTCCTTGTCTATGATATGTGTGTAGGTGTTGATGATGATTATGGATAAAACAAAGGCAAAGGAACAAAGGTAGCATAGTATGGAGGAGCTGCAGGACCAGACTTAGCCATTTGAGAGGTTAAAAAAATGATTTTTTCCAACTTCTCAAAATAAATATCCAAGACCATGTGGTTATAGCCCTCGACGATACGAACTCCACGAGCCCAAGAACACCCAAAATGGAGTTCATATGAAGAAATGGCAGCCAAAATACTAAAGGGGACAAACGGTTTGACGAGCAACTATACGACCGGAGCTATTTTTCTAGTCGTATAGCTCCGTCCATATAGTTGCCAAAAAGGTCGCAAACGATAGGATTTCGCCCCAGAAAAGCTTCAAAACCTTCCCTGAGTCATATGACGGTATTGGGGGAACCCTAGGGCACCCCCAAGGCCTATATAAAGGAGGGGGGGGGGACCCAAGAGAGAACACAATACCATAGCCCTTCAGGGGCGGAGCCCTGCCGCCGCTGCCACCCATCCGATCTCCATTGAAGCGGATCTCTGCCTCAACCACACCTCCGAGATCTAGATCTGAAGGGAATATGCCCGAGAGGCAATAATAAAGTGGTTATTATCTTATTCCATGTTTATGATAAATGTTTATTTTGCATGCTATAATTGTATTGATCGGAAACATCAATACATGTGTGTTTAATAAACAAAAAGGGTTCCTAGTTATGCCTCTCTTATAGACTAGCTTGTTGATTAACAAGATGATCAAGGTTTCCTGATCATAGACATTGGATGTTGTTAATAACAAGGTCACAACATTAGTTGAATGATGTGATGAACATTCATCCGAAGTATAGCATTACGATCAAAGTCATTATGTTTATATTGCTATAACATCATACGAAGTAATCTTTATCCTTAGACCATGAGATCATGTTAATTGCTAACACCGGAAGAGTATCTTGATAACATCAAACGTCACACTGTAACATGGTGACTATAAAGATGGGTTCAGTGCTACGAAGGTGTTATGTTGAGGCTCATGGATCAAGATTAGAATTTGTCAATCCCGATGACGGATATATATACTCTAGGCCCTCTTTGTGATATCACATTGAAATAGCTTGCAAGCAAGTGATGTGATAACTAGAATGTTATATCACGGGAACGAGAAAAGAGTGCATGTCGGCAACAAGATCAAACTAGGTATGGAGATACCGATGATCGAATCTCGGACATGTAATATATCACGAGACAAAGGGATTTAGTTACAAGCGTTAAAGGTTCTCACGATCACAGAAGTCATCGTTGAATATGCAGGAGTCGGTATGGATCTCTAGGTCTTGCTTCTGATTATTGATCTGAGAGGAGTCTCAATCATGTCTGCATTATTCGCGAACTGTAGGGTGACACACTTAAGAGTTACCGGACACCATTTTGGAGCACATATGTTTCAGACAAAAGAATTGCAAAGCGCAGGAATTGTTTCGATAGAAACCGGAAATTGTTTCGGGTGAAATTGCAGAAAGTGGTTCTGCATGTGATATTGAAATATTGCAAAGGGTTATATGTGAATGTTTGTTAATTAAAGTAATTAACAAAATTCTGAATAAATTTAATAAAAGAGTTTTATTAAATGAGAGAGCATTAAACTTGGAGAATTTTAATGCATTTAAAGTAGGGACTTTAAAGGGGAATGTGAAGAGGCATTTTAATGTGGAGGGGTTACCACCACATGAATGGGGGAGGTGAGGAGTCACCCCCCATGCGCCGGCCATGAAGGAGGGGCACCCCCCTCCTCCTATAAAAGGCCACCCTCTTCCTCCTTCTTCCTCACACCTCCTTGTGAAGGATCTCTCCCCCTCTAGAATTATTCCCCCATGGTCTCGGATTAGCGAGATAAATGTTCCCGATGGCATTTCGTCTAGAAGGAGTTGCTGCTTCCGCTGGATTGCTGGAACGAGGAGGTGGAGGTTTTTCCGGTGGCTTGAACGTGTGTGCGAGTACGGATGCGCTGCTGAGTTGCGGGGCTCAGACTTCCTCATGATCTTGAGATCGGCAAGTGTACGACTACATCAACCACGAGTTCCTACTCGTTAACAAAACTTGTTGTCTTCAAGGGTAAGTTCTCTTGGATGTATGTCCACCCGTTGCTTTGTACCTAGTAGATAGATCTTGGCGTGTAGTTCTCATCGTAGGATTTTTTTTGTTTTCAATGCTGTGGACCCAACAAGATCTCCCTCAACACCATCACCATCAAGGCATCCAAGCAAGAAGAAGAGGAGGAGAAGGAATACATCACCACCACCACGCATCGATCTCCATCTCCATCATTATCTTCATCTCCCTCTCTCTCTTGTGTTTAGTAATTGTAAGATTAAACACGGTTGTGATATCATTATATAATTATATATGTTTTGCTGTTCATCCATTTGTGATTGATTGATTCAATTCTAGGTTGAGGTATGATCTAGTGTGCTAAGTTAGAATTTATTGTGATGTAAGATGAGTTTATGTGATCCTTTGGTCCGGAAGTGCCTTTTGCCTTGCGGTGACGCGCGAGAACCATGCATAGTGCACACAGTGTGAGAACCCGGTAATCAATTGGGGAACGCTTATTTGTCTGAGAAATCTCTTATAGATCACACATATATTTGTCCATCTAGTACTAGTGAGACCGAAGCCTAGAAGACTTCTCTCATTCTATTCAATCCTACAACTACAATCTCTTTAATTCAGTTCATATTCCTGTTACTTTCCGTCTTAGTTTATTTTGTTCTTGTTAAAAGTTCTTTGTTATTAGATACTTTAAACCTCTCTCAATTTATCGCTGTTCTAGTAACTTATAGAATAGGCTATTTTCAAACCACAGTTTGGGTGCGAAATGTGGCCGCATTGACAACGTGGCTGCGGGGTCGTGTTGTTTTCGTTCGCTGATCTCCCATCAGGACAAACTCTTAAATATTTGCTGCTACAAGTACTGCAATAACCCTGTTGTTGTTGCAGGAATCCAGTCATCAAGTTGGCGCCGTTGCCGGGGAGATAAGCGTCCGGTTATTACCTTCCTACTCGCACATAGTTTATTTCTGTTTGTTGCTATTATCTTACTACTTTCTTTTATATTGAAAATGATAAAAAAAATTACAAAACCAAATTTTTTATAAAAACTGTTGCTACTAATCATGTCTTCTGAGATAAATTTTGTTCAAGAGATAATACAAGTAGTGGAGGAGATAAAGGATTCAAGTTCATCAAGCCTGGTTGCTAGATATGAGCTGATAAAGAAATCGGTGGACCAATTGGAAATGCATTCATTATGGTTGCATGCTAATGATGGATCTTATTGCACAATTTGTATTATAGATGCCCAACTTAATTTCCAATGTAAGTATTCCAATAATCCTTCTCTAGCAAATTATAATAGAGATAAATCCTATGCTAGTTTGGAAGTACTAGAATACTTTCTTTTCAAAGGTGCATCTAAAATGGTATTTAGACTAGGAAGTATTGATGTTGAAAGTTAAGCACTTGATGGAGTTTTTAATTTAGTATACCTCATATTCCTCTTTTGCGGAAATATTTTAAGTGGAGAGGAAAATGAGCATAAGGAAGAGGAGGAAGAATGGATTGATCACCCGCTCTCACCTTCAACTCCTACTTTTGATTCTATCATTGCTATTAAAACACTAGTCGATGAAAAGGAGGAACAAAAAGGCGAGGTTTATAAAGAGAGTCACACTATAACTTTTGGTTGTGATGCCTCTCACTCTAGTAGTGATTTTTATGATGCTAAAACTGTTGATAATTGTTCTGCGGAGGCCTTGTGCCTAGACACTCATATGGAGAGCATTAATAATAATGAACTAGAGATAGAACCTTGCTATACAAACATGCAGGGTCTTGAAATCTCTGCTATGAAGGAAGAATACTATGAAGTGTTCCCATAAAAAGGTAACCAAGGTAAAGATTTAAGAATTTTATATGAATCTCAAAACCTCTCATCGCAGCTAAACACGGAGGCATGTTCACCAAGCTTGGTGCATCAACACTCGCTTGAAAGTGAGAACTTATTCATCTACATGATTTCGATGCACCGTAAGCGGGTACGACTCCGACCGAACTCTACTTCACGATGCTCCAAGCTGGTATGTACAACATCACCTCTAGAAGATATCCCTTGGGATCCAAGTGGGTAATGTATGGAGCATCCTACCCTGGCTTTATGGCATTAAAGAGAGCGCTTCCCGGGAGGCAACCCGGAAGTCATTAGGAGTCTTTCTTAGTTTTGTGTCTTGAGTCTAGATGCATTCATGTTGCATATTGGCATTTTTATTCTTTGCATAATTTGCTATTAGAATTATCTTTTTGTGTTTTCAAAAGGTAGAATTTATTGTTACTATGTGTTGCACAACTCAGTTGTACCTAAATCTCATCCTATACATGTTAAAGTTGGTTGAAAATTTAAGTTGTTATTTTACTGTCAAAACAACGTATATCACTAAGTTACAGGATAAGAAATAACTTTTTAAGAAACATAATTTTTTTGATGCATATAGAGAGTTTAACGACCAACTATAGGGCGGGAATAAAAATTCCGGCCATATAGCTCCAGTCGTATAGATATCTTTGCCATCGACAATTTTTCTTTCATATGTACTAAGAGTTTAACGACCAACTATATGGAGGGAATAAAAATTTCGGCCGTATAGCTCCGGTCGTATAGATATCGGTGTCTCCGTACAAATTCTTTTCCAATATACTGATAGTTTAACGACAAACTATATGGCAGGAATAAAAATTTCGGTCATATAGCTCCGGTCGTATAGATATCGATGCCTTTATATATTTCCTTTTCCAGGGATAGACAGTTTGACGACCAACTATATGATAGGAACATATTGTTTCGGCCGTATAGTTCTGGCCGTATAGCTGCACCACCAGGGGGAAACCCTAAAATTTTGACAGGAGGATAACTATACGGCGGGAACGCATTGTTCCGGCCGTATAGTTGCGCTCGTATAGTTGAGAAAACCCCTCAAACGCCAAATGGAAGGTAACCATTGCTCAAAATCTCATTCTTTCTTCTTCTTGCTTCTTCTAAAAACCTCGAAACACCACCTGGGAGCTTCTCCCATGATCTAGAGAGAACGAGCATATGTAAGCAATAAATTTCTACCTTAGACCCTTCTAGACTGTAATTTTCAATAGAAGTTCATGTTTTCTTTTTTACTTTCCTTTTATCGGTGGGCTAACGAACTATGTTCGTATACCAAACTGATGCATTTTATTTTTTGTGTTATTTTCAAAGGGAGTTGAACCTTGTGTGACGGCGTGTACAGTAGTGCCTGATGGAGCTAAGTTCCTGCACCAAAACAAGGTTATTGCAGTACTTGCAGCAGCAAATCTTTAAGAGTTTGTCTCGATGGGAGCTCGGCGAACACGACCCTCGCAGCCGCGTTGTCAATGCGACCACATACGCACCCAAACCGTGGTTTGAAAATAGCCTATTAAGTTGCCAGGATAAATGAATTTAAGATGTTTTGTAATAACTACTACTAGAACTGGAAGAAAACTAGAACAAAAGTAAAAGTGAAAAAAGAGGTGAATGCAATAAGATGAAATATTAATGCTATGATTCCTCAAGTAATGTTGTGTATACCAGTGTGCATGATAAGTGCTTATGGAATAGCTGTTAACTATAATTATGGCAGTCCCTCACATACCGTTGTGTCCCACCGTTGGTAAGTGGCACCTAGACAACTCAATTGTCCACACCCTCTACGAACATGGGTCATCTGTAAGAGAATAGTGTATCAAGATAACAAGACCAATCAAGGTAAACTAGAGCAAAGGCATTAAGTTCCATGGACAACTGTACTCCTAAGCAAGTGTGATAGTCACGAGATATCCCATATGTCACTTTTGGGGTCAAGCAGTTCACAACACTATACCTATCTATATCATGAGTGATCTTGAGGAAATTAAATCTTAATGGGTGGTGCATCCTAAGCTGCTATTGCCTCCGCAAATTACTTATAGCAAATAGCTTATTAGTTCTACCCACGGACTTGTCAGGCCCATGGAACGAGTAGAGACTAATGATATGTTTTGTGACACTCTGTGAATCCCTAGTAAACTCCTCAACAATGGATTGGACGTCTCGAATCACTAGAATAATATCATGAATAGAACAATGTAATGAGAAAGCACAAACATATTAATTAACAAGAACACACCACACTTCAATTACTCAAATCATCATAACATTAATAAAAGTGGGTTGAAGCCATGTTACAACCCATCACGGAGATTATGATGGGGAAGGATGGAGGAGTAGCGGTGATGGAGATGGTGATGACGACACGGTGGTGGTGGCGTCGGCGTGGTGATGGCGGCGTCCTCCTTCTCCTCCTCTTCTTGCTTGGATGGCTTGATGGTGTTGATGGACATCTAGATCTTGGTGGAGCTGTAGAGGCTATGGAGGCGACACGGCGGCAGGGCACCACCGTGGAGGCGGTAGATGGGATCTAGATCTTGTATATGGTGTCTTGTGGCTTCCTTGGGTCCTCCCTCCTTTATATAGGCCTTGGGGGTGCCCTAGGGTTCCCCCAATACCATCATATGACTTAGGGAAGGTTCTGGAGCTTTTTCTAGGGTGAAATCCCATCGTCTTCGACCTTTTTGGCAACTATACGGGCGGAGCTATATGACCAATAATATAGCTCCGGTCATATAGTTGCTCGTCAAACGTTTGTCCACTTTAGTATTTCGGCCGCCATTTCTTCATATGAACTCTTTTTTGGGTGTTCTTGGGCTCATTGAGTTCATATCGTTGAGGGATACAACCCTGTGGTCTTGGATGTTTATTTGAGGAGTTTGAAAAATTCACTTTAACAACACCTCAAATCGCTAAGTCTAGTCCCTGCAGCTCCTCTATACTATGCTCTCTTTGTTCCTTTTGCCTTTGTTTCATCCATAATCATCATCAACACCTACGCACATTTCAAAGAAAAGGAAGAGGGATAAAATTCTACCTAAACTTCTAAATGTGGAAGGCTCATATTGAATTTAACAAAAACAAGTAATCATGCATATCAGGCATAACAATAGTTAGATGGAGCATGATATGATAAGCAAATGACACAATTTATATTGCTAAAATGTGTTGTATATCACTACCATCAACTTCCCCAAGCTAGATCTTGCTCGTCCTCAAGCAAAAGGGATCGATAACTTAATGGATGTGATCTTCCTTATCATTGAAAATCAATGCATCGTATCCTTATTTTTCCTGCAAGCTCAAAGTAAGAGAGCACGTAGTCATACAAGGCAATATAAGCTTAGTTATATTATTAAAAACCACTAGAGATTAGTCAAAAACTTCTATGCCCCATGTCAAAGTTAAATCTAGCTTGCAAGTAAACTTGTGATCCTTCTATATGCACTTTATTGTATTTTTATATTTTTATTTGTAGTTAGTTGTCAATCATAAATAGAAATAGAGTTTTCCAGTGCTGCCCACTCATGCCATCTATTAAAGTCTCTCAAGTGCAAACTTTGATTGTTGAGATCATAGAAATTATATTCCGTAGTAACGAGACCATGCCAAAAGAGTGGTATATGTTCAATCGAGACTGTGTAGGCTAGGAAGGACACTCGTGACCATTACCAAGGTTTCCCTTTTTTGTATAATGATTTCTCATAATCAGAGGAGTATTCCGACTTTTGCTTTTAACGCAGGCCCATGAGAATACCAATGCATACCCAAATATAACATTTTTGCTACATATGTTGGGCAACTCATAGCCAAACTCCAAGAGTTTCCTCTTATTGGATTATTTAAAGGCCAGCGGAGTTATTAGCATCCCACGTTGTGCGATAGTGGCGCAAGACATGCATAAAGAAATATCTCACTTTGATTTCCAAGACAAAATTTTGGCATATGTAATCTCGAAACTTTAAACATCATTTCTTATTTGACAACTCACTTAGTAAGCATCTATTAAAACCATCATTTGTAGTACTATGGGGTCATGCTATTCCATAACCATTCACTTAAGACAATTCTGAACAGTGACAACTAGCAAGTTTTGAAGAACTTCTTTATTATATATTTTTTCTTTTCAAAATGTAGAGATCATGGCAATGTATATTTAGAGGATCACAATATTTTTCACAAGCTAGATAAAAGTTGAACAAGGTGCATCAAGCTATGGCTTGTCTCCTATGGGGCCTAACATGAGCAAGTATATCCCTTATATAAATACGAACAAAATCTCACCTAAGCAAGCATTCAAAAACAGAGAGATACACAATAGCATGAAAACTTTTTAAGATAAAGAACTTTGCACAAAACTCTACACATGCAAAACAACCTCCCCAAGCTAAGAACTTTGAGAAGATCATGAAAACACAAGAGAAAATGCAGTTATCAAAAGATATAAGAAGTGGTTACCTCCCCAAGCTTAGGTTAAAGAAAGGGTGACACACTTTACTGTTGAGGTGCTTTTAACCTCTACTTTGATGGACAAAGAACCTTTGCTTCAATGAATTCTTCATGATCCGGTGTATGCCTTCCTTAAGAACCTGGTAGGAACAAGACTAGAAAGAAGACAAGGTATTTTTGTGTTTTTGAAGACACGGGTTTAGCTCATAAGTGATAAAAATACAAGTCCCACTGAGTCGGTTCATCAACCTAAGCACCACGCCTAAGTCAACAAACTAGTTCTAGAAGTGGCCTCTCCTAGATTGTGATGAGGTGCAAGTGAAACAAGATACGAGACACGAGTGTGTAGCCCCTATGTGCTTATTTAAAAGAGGTTTGAGTTGGAAGGTTTTACCAGACATTGAATGTTGAAACATTGAATTGAAGCAACCAAGTGGCTCATGCGAGTGTTTGCACGGTTGGCACTACCGTACACATTGTCACACAAGGTTCAAGTCCCTTCGCATAGCGATTTTTTGGTCATACCAACTATACAGGCACAACTATACTGCCGGAACAATGTGTTCCCGCTGTATAGTTGGCCTGCTATAAATTTTTTGGGGTTTCCTCCTGGCGGCGCAGCTATACGGGAGCAACTATACGGCCGAAACAAAATGTTCCCGCCGTATAGTTGGTCGTCAAACTGTCTGTCCCTAGGAAGGAAAATATACAAAGGCATATATATCTATACGACCGGAACTATACGGTCGGAACTTTTATTCCCGCCGTATAGTTGGTCGTTAAACTCTCAGTATATTAGAAAATAATTTGTGCGGAGGCACCGATATCTATACGACCGGATCTATACGGCCGGATTTTTTTATTCCTGCCGTATAGTTGGTCGTTAAACTCTCACTACATATGCAAGAAAATTTTTGATGGCAAAGGTATCTATACGAGCGGATCTATACGGTCGAAATTTTTATTCTCGCCGTATAGTTGGTCGTTAAACTCTCTATATGCATCAAAAAAATTCTGTTTCTTCGAAAATTATTTCTTTTCCAGTAACTTAGTGATATACCTTGTTTATGACAGCATGTATATAACGGGATTTAAGTACAACCGAGTTTATTGAACACATACTAACAGTAAATTCTACCTTTTGAAAACTTCAACAAAATTACTCTAATAGCAATACATGCGAAGAATAAAAGTGCCAATGCAACATGAATGTAACTAGACTCAAGACACAAAACTAAGAAAGATGCCTAATGACTTTCGGGTTGCCTCCTGGGAAGCACTCTCTTAAAAGTCATAAAGCCAAACTAGGATTCTCCATACATTACCCACCAGGATCCCAAGGGATATCGAATCAAGGTGAGGTTGTACATACCAGCTTGGAGCATCTTGAAGTAGAGTTCGGTTGGAGTCGTACCCGCTTACGGTGCATCGACATCATGTAGATGAACAAGTTCTTGCTTTCAAGCGAGTGTTGATGCACCAAGCTTGGTGAACATGCCTCCGTGTATAGCTGCAATGAGAGGATTTGAGATTCATATAAAATTCTTAAATATTTACCTTGGTTACCTGTGTAGGGGAACACTTCATAGTATTCTTTCTTCATAGCAGGGAGTTCAGGACCCTGCATGTTAGTATATCAAGGTTCTATCTCTAGTTCATTATTATTAATGATCTTCATATGAGTGTATAGGCACAAGGCCTCCGCAGAACAATTATCAACAACTTTAGCATCATAAAAATCACTACTAGAATGAGAGGCAGCATAAACAAAAGTTGTAGTGTGACTCTCTTTGTCAACCTCACCTTTTTGTTCCTCCTTTTCATCGACTAGTGTTTTAATAGCAATGATAGAATCAAAAGTAGGAGTCGAAGGTGTGATCGGGTGATCAATCTGTTCTTCCTCCTTGTGCTCCTTTTCCTCTCCACTTAAATTATTTTCACAAAAGCGGAATATGAGGTATACTAAATTAAAAATCCATCAAGTGCTTCACTTTCAACATCAATACTTCCTAGTCTAAATACCATTTCAGATGCACCTTTGAAAAGAATGTATTATAGTACTTCCAAACTAGCATAGGATTTATCTCTATTATAATTTGCTAGAGTAGGATTGTTGGAATACTTACATTGAAAATTAAGGTTGTCATCTGTTATATAAATTGTTCAATAAGATCCATCATTAGCATGCAACCATAATGAATGCATTTCCAATTGGTCCACCAATTTCTTTATCAGCTCATATCTAGCAACCAAGCTTGATGAAATTGAATCCTTTATCTCCTCCAATGCTTGTATTATCTCTTGAACAAAATTTATCTCGGAAGACATGATTAGTAGCAACAGGTTTTATAAATTTTTGGTTTTGTAATTTTTTTATTGTTTTCAATATAAATGAAAGCAGTAAGATAATAGCAACAAACGAAAATAAACTATGTGCGAGTAGATAACCGAACGCTTTGCTCGCCGGCAACGGTGCCAATTTGATGGAGCTGAGTTCCTGCACCAAAACAGGGTTATTGCAGTACTTGCAGCAACAAATATTTAAGAGTTTGTCCTGATGGGAGCTCGGCGAACACGCCCTTCGCAGCCGTGTTGTCAATGCGACCACGTACGCACCCAAACCGTGTTTTGGAAATAGCCTATTCTATAAGTTGCTAGGATAAATGAATTTAAGATGTTTTGTAATAACTACTACTAGAACTGGAAGAAAACTAGAACAAAAGTAAAACTGAAAAGAGGTGAATGCAATGATATGAAATATTAATGCTATGATTCCTCAAGTAATGTTGTGTATACCGGTGTGCATGATAAGTGCTTATGGAATAGCTATTAACTATAATTGTGGCGGTCCCTCATATACTATTTTCTCCCACCGTTGGTAAGTGGCAACTAGACAATCCAATTGTCCACACCCTCTCCGAACATGGGTCATCCGTAAGAGAATAGTGTATTAAGGTAACAAGACCAATCAAGGTAAACCAGAGCAAAGGCATTAAGTTCTATAGACAACCGAACTCCTAAGCAAGTGTGCTAGTCACGAGATATCCCATATGTCACTTTTGGGGTCAAGCAGTTCGCAACATTATACCTATCTATATCATGAGTGATCTTGAGGAAATTAAATCTTAATGGGCGGTGCATCCTAAGCTGTTATCGCCTGCGCAAATCACTTATAGTAAATAGCCTATTAGTTCTACCCATAGACTTGTCAGGCCCATGGAACGAGTAGAGACTAATGATAAGATTTGTGACACTCCGTGAATTCCTAGTAAACTCCTCAACAATGGATTGGACATCTCCAATCACTAGAATAATATCATGAATAGAACAATGTAAAGAGAAAGAACAAACATATTAATTAACAAGAACACACCACACTTCAATTACTCAAATCATCATAACATTAATAAAAGGGGGTTCAAGCCATGTTACAACCCATCACGGAGATCATGATGGGGAAGGATGAAGTAGTAGCGGTGATGGAGATGGTGATGACGGCACGGTAATGGTGGCATCGGCGTGGTGATGGCGGCGTCCTCCTTATGCTCCTCTTCTTGCTTGGATGGCTTGATGGTGTTGATGGAGATCTAGATCTTGGTAGAGATGTAGAGGCTATGGAGGTGGCTATGCGGCAAGGCGCCGCCATGGAGGCGGTAGATAGGATCTAGATCTTGTATATGGTGTCTTGTGGCTTCCTTGGGTCCTCCCTCCTTTATATAGGCCTTGGTGGTGCCCTAGGGTTCCCCCAATACCGTCATATGACTTAGGAAAGGTTCTGGAGCTTTTCCGGGGCGAAATCTCGTCGTTTCTGACCTTTTTGGCAACTATACGGGCGGAGCTATACAACCAAAAATATAGCTTTGGCCGTATAGTTTCTCGTCAAACTGTTTGTCCACTTTAGTATTTTGGCCGTTATTTCTTCATACGAACTCTGTTTTGGGTGGTCTTAGGCTCATTGAGTTCGTATCATCGAGGGATACAACCCTGTCATCTTGGATCTTTATTTTGAGGAGTTGGAAAATTCACTTTTCCAACACCTCAAATGGCTAAGTCTGGTCCCTGCAGCTCCTCCATACTATGCTCTCTTTGTCCCTTTGTTTCATCCATAATCATCATCAACACGTACACACATGTCAAATAAAAGGAAGAGGGATAAAATTCTACCTAAACTTCTAAATGTGCAAGGCTCATATTGAATTTAACAAAAACAAATAACCGTGCATATCAGGCATAACAATAGTTAGATGGAACATGATATGATAAGCAAATGACACAATTTATATTGCAAAAAGTGTTTTATATCATAGCCATTAGTGCCAACCGTGCAAACACTCACATGAGTCACTTGGTTGCTTCAATTCAATGCTTCGACAATCAGTGTCTGGTAAAACCTTCCAACTTGAACCTCTTTTAATGAGCGCATAGGGGCTGCACACTCGTGTCTCGTATCCTGTTTCACTTGCACCTCATCGCAATCTAGGAGAGGCATCTTCTAGAAATATTTTGTTGACTTAAGCGTGGTGCTTAGGTTGATGAACCGACTCAATGTGACTAGTATTTTTATTAGTTGTGAGTTAAACCCGTGTCTTCAGAAACACAAAAGTATTTCATTTTATTTTTAGTTTTTAAGCAGGTCCTCAAGGAAGGCACACCGGGCCATATCAAGAAATACATGTTGAAGCAATGGTTCTTTGTCCATCAAAAGAGAGGTTACTTGTACCTCAACGGTAAAGTGTGTCACCCTTGTTTTCAACTAAGCTTGGGGAGGTAACCACTTATCACACTCTCTATTGGAAACTGTATTTTCTCTTTTCTTTTGGTAATATACTCAAGTTTGGTTCTTGCAAAGTTCTAAGCTTGGGGAGGTTACTTCTGCATTTGCAGAGTCTTGTGCAATGTTCATATGCGACGAAGGTTTAATGCAATCATGTATCCCGCTATTTTTGAATGCTTGTTTAATTGAGTCTAGTCCTGTATTCATATAGGGATACACTTGATCATGATAGGCACCATATGAGTTGACTTAGAGCTTGTATGCATCTTGCCAAATTGTTTATCAAGCTTGTGACACAATTTGTGATCCTCTAGAAAACATTGCCACAATCTCTACACTTGGAAATAATGAATACTTGATCAAAGATCTTTTGAAATTTATTGGTTGTCACTAGATAGCCTTGTCTTAAATGAATAGGTTATGCTCGACCCCATAATGTCAAAACAACAGACTTGATAGTTTTCCTACGGAAGGAGTTGTCAATTGGAAATGATATTTTGAAGTTTTGAGTTCTATGCTAAATAAGGTGTTGATTAATTGTCTTAAGAGTTTAGCCTTAAAGATACTCAACACCATAGATGTGATGATCGAGTTGATAGTACTCTTTGAAAGGATTTTTTGAAGAAACTAATATTTAGCGGTAATTGAGATGCATGCCAAATCTTGACCTGTTGATTAAAGTATGATATTGCTTTATTCGTGTCGGCACCACTGTCGCACAACATGGGATGCTAACAACTCCGCTGGCCTTTGAACAGTCCAAAAGAGGAAACTCTTGGAGTTTGGCTATGAGTTGCCCAACATATGTAGCATAAATGCTATATTTGGGTATGCATTGGTATTCTTATGGGCCTGCGTTCAAAGCGAAAGAGGGAATACTCCTCTGACCGTTATGAGAAATCATTATACCGAAAAGGGAAACCTTGGTAATGGTCACGAGTATCCATTCTTAGCCTGCACAGTCTAATTAAACACACTAAATTTTGGCATGATCTCATTACTTATGAACTAAAGTTTTGGAAAGACAAAGAATAGAAAATGAGTGTTTGATAGCCATGATTCATTAATGTCGATGACCAAAAAGAGACACTCTAATGCTATGCTTATTTTGACATGTTCTCGCATTTCCTTTTGGCATAAATCTCGTTACTAAGAGATAAACTTTCTGAAACTCAATAACTGATTTTTGCACTTGAGAGCCTTAACTATATGACATGATTGCGTAGAATCCTATTTATGTTTGACATCTATTTGTGACTAAGTTTTTCCTCATAAAAAATAATAATGATATGAAAAGTTATACAAAAGGTGCAATAAGAGGATCACAAAGTTGTCTACAAGTATATTCATTATTGACATGGAGCATATAAGTTTTGATGAATATTTAGTGGTCTTTATAACTGAGCTTGTGTTGCCTTGTACTAATACATGTTTTCTCTCTTCAAGCTTGTAGAAGAAATAAGGATGAAATGCATTGATTTCCAATGATAATCTATTTCACAACCATTAATTTATTATCAACCCTTCTCGCTCGAGGACGAGCAAGGTCTAGCTTGGAGAAGTTGATGGCTGTGAAATACCACCTCTTTTAGTCATATAAAATGAGCCATTTATCTCTCATACCATGTTTTTTCAGCTATAGTTATGCCTTATATGCATGACTTCTAGTTCTCATTTACTTTCATATGAGCTTTGTACATTTAGTAGTTTAGGTAGAATTTTATCACTTTTCCTTGTCAATGACATGTGTGTAGGTATTGATGATGATTATGGATAAAACAAAGGCAAGAGGAACAAAGAGAGCATAGTATGGAGGAGCTGTAGGGACCAGACTTAGCCATTTGAGAGGTTGAAAAAAATTATTTTTTTCAACTTCTCAAAATAAATATCCAAGACAATGCGGTTGTATCCCTCGATGATACGAACTCAACAAGCCCAAGAACACCCAAAACGGAGTTCGTATGAAGAAATGACAACCAAAATACTAAAGGGGACAAACGGTTTGACGAGCAACTGTACGGCCGGAGCTATTTTTCTGGTCGTATAGCTCTGGCCGTATAGTTGTCAAAAAGGTCGCAAACAATAGGATTTCGCCCCAGAAAAGCTTCAGAACCTTTCCTAAGTCATATGACGGTATTGGGGGAACCCTAGGTCACCCCCAAGGCCTATATAAAGGAGGGAGGACCCAAGAGAGAACCACAATACCATAGCCCTTCAGGGGCGAAGCCCTACCGCTGCCGCCACCCATTCGATCTCCATTGCAGCGTTGCTCTGCCTCAACCACACCTCCGAGGTCTAGATCTCCCTCAACACCATCACCATCAAGGCATCCAAGCAAGAAGAAGGGGAGGAGAAGGAAGACATCACCACCACCACGCATCGATCTCCATCTCCATCATGATCTTCAACTCCCTCTCTCTCTTGTGTTTAGTAATTATAAGATTAAAACACGGTTGTGATATCATTATATATTTATATATGTTTCACCATTCATCCATGTGTGAGTGATTGATTAAATTCTAGGTTGAGATATGATCTAGTGTGCTAAGTTAGAATTTACTGTGATCTAAGATGAGTTTATGTGATCCTTTCTTCCGGAAGTGCCTTTTGCCTCCACCATGCATAGTGCACACAGTGTGAAAACCCGGTAATCAATTGAGGAACGTTTATTTGTCTGAGAAATCTCTTATAGATCACACATATATTTGCCCACCTAGTACTAGTGAGACCGAAGCCTAGAAGCCCTCTCTCATTCCATTCAATCCTACAACTACAATCTCTTTAATTCAGTTCATATTCCTGTTTACTTTACATCTTAGTTTATTTTGTTCTTGTTAAAAGTTCTTTGTTATTAGATACTTTAATGCTATCTCAATTATCGTTGTTCCAGTAACTTATAGAATAGGCTATTTCCAAACCACGGTTTGGATGCAAAACGTGGCCACATTGACAACGTGGCTGCGGGGTCGTGTTGTTTCCGTTCGCCGATCTCCCATTGGGACAAACTCTTAAATATTTGCTGCTACAAGTACTGCTATAACCTTGTTGTTGGTGTAGGAATTCACTCATCAGTACCACCCGGAGTTTTCTGGGTAGAAATAACGGAATGCTCCATCAAAGCCAAGAGGGTCTCTGACGTTATAGTACCCAAGGCACGGAAAAAGATCAAGCCGCAAAAAGACTCGGGGGGCTATGCCACCGCATGAAAACATAGAAGAAGTCCTTGAGGAATAGCCATAAGTTGATGAAGTCATGATATTGGAGCCTACATGGATGCAACCATACATAGCATACATGCTAAGGGGAGAACTTCCTGAGGATGTGATAGAAGCTCGACGAATCACCCGACAATTAAAAGCTTTCAGGATCATCAAGAGAGAACTGTATAAAATAAGTATTTCGGGTGTATTAAAGCGGTGTGTTACACCCGATGAAGGAAAAGTTATACTCAAAGACATACATGAAGGAGTATGTGGTCATCACGCCAGAAGCTGAGCAACTAATGCCAAAACATTCAGGGTAGGATTCTACTGGCTAACAATAGTACAAGATGCAAAAGATATCGTAAGGACGTGTGAAGCATGTCAACGATACGCAACAAAACCCGGTGCACCTGCCTCCGAATGAAATCCCATACCTCTCGCTTGGCCTTTTGCTCAATGGGGACTTGATATGGTGGGTAAACTTCACAAGTCATCACGAGGAGGATACGTCTTTCTGCTAGTAGCAGTCGACAAATTCACTAAATGGATTGAAACAATGCCTGTTACCAACCAGGATGGAACTTCGGCTATGAATTTTATCAAATCAATAGTGTTCTGATTTGGCGTACCAAACAACATCATCACCGACAATGGAACTAACTTCACCTCCAATGAATTCAAGGAGTACTATGAAGAGATGGGTATAAAAGAAAGATATGCATCAGTTGCTCACCCATAAACCAATGGGCAAGTGGAAAAAGCCAATGGTCTCATAACTGCTCGCCTCAAGAAAAGATTGCTAGCACCGCTCGCCAGAGAAAAAGGAGCATGAGTTTATGAGTTACCATCTGTTTTGTGGAGCCTGCATACCACTCCAAATAATTCAACGCAGGAAACACCTTTCTTTCTGGTCCACGGCGTTGAAGGTGTCCTTACAGTCGAAGTAACTCACGAGTCTCCATGGGTCGCTGAATATGACGAAGGAACATCCAGGGAAGCAGAAGATGGCATTAACACACCTGATGAAGCTCGCGATGTTGTCTGACCAAGGGCCACTGTATATCAGCAAAACTTACACAACTATCACATCCGACGATTACATCCTAGGTCCTTTGTCGTAGGGGACCTAGTTCTTCGCCTCAAGAAAGATGGTCACCGTAAGCTGGTGTCGCCTTGGGAAGGGCCTTACATCATCAAATAAGTTATCCCTGGTGGAGTATATTGGCTTCAAGACAAGAAGATATGAGTTAAATACTCCAATCCATGGAACGTCGCACAACTACGACGTTTTTACGCTTATAATTTATTTTTCTCGCAATTTAAATTACAATACACCTTACAGCATGGCTTCTTAGCCACAATATTATTCAATAAGGACAAGGCTAGGCGAGCACGCTAAACCATTATCTTCGTCTTCAGGTGGTAAATAAAAGATAAGTTCCTCAAACTCAGATTTCCCTTTTTTCTATATTGTTTGTTCACCAACAATCGGGGGATTTATTGTTAAAAAGATTTATCACAAATAAAACATTCAGAGAATTGGAGAACATTGCTCTGACGGAACTAACAAAATGTTATGAGCCTATGTCCCGATGTAGGCATTCGAACATAGCCTCGGGGGCTACTCCCATCGGGAGCGTTTACAAAACATCATCCGGGAAAATACAAAGCTGATAAACTTCAGCAATTCCAATAGCCAAACATGGCAGTCAATAAAATCATACAAAAATCTTGGATCGTGCCCGACGTGATAAAAACTCTGTAAGCTGTGTTCATGACACAAAGATAAGACCTCGGGATTCGTCCTGTGAGGCATGGTAATCGCACAAGAATGCGCTCTGCCAGTAAATTATCCGTATCAACGATAAGATCAAAAATCCCGACGGACGCATTGGGTACCCGATATAATAGAACTAGGATTCAATATTCGATAAGACCTCAACAGTTCGAACTGGATTACGCTAGCAAAATTTCGAGTTCAAGCCCGAGACTTGAATTTGATGTAGGTCTATAGTGTTTTTCGCTCAGGAGCAATTAACTTATTCCCGATCCATCGGATGAATTAGACCTATTGTACCAAATCCTTACAAGCTTAAAAATAAAACAAAGATAAAATATTTCATAAAACTTTGGTCATAAACACTAAAAATATCTTTGAGACTCAACCCAAATCTATAATTCAGATGGAGTCTCGGGGGCTACTGACATGGGTATGACTGCTTGGGTGCTCATATTTGGTTACCCTAGCTATAGGAAGGCTCATAGCCCATGAAGACCAAAGAAGAAGGCCCAACAATCATCCGACGAAAGTCGTAGTTTTGCTAGATAAGGAAATAGAAACCGACATTGTATTGGTGTTGTAAACATAAATATGTAACCTATCCGTATACGGCCTCGGGACCCAGCCTATTACATAGGCTAGGAGGAGCCAACGGAGAAGTGTGGAAAAATACCCAAGCAATCTATAACCGCATTATCTACCGATAATCAGATGACTTCAACTCCCTTGTTTGTCTAACATCCGACGAAATTACCAGTGTTTTGTTTTCCTCGAAACTCTAAGTCCATAACCATGGACATTGCCGAGGTTACCCCTTGTCACATCCGATCCTGAGTTACCACTTTCTCTAGTCACACTCACTAGCAAGACGTGTCAGCTCCCAAACAATGTGTAGTATCACAACAATAAATGTGTTAACTTGTGACCTTTTCTTAGTGACCATCGATAAAATGGTTGTAGATCTATGAGATTTTTGCACCAAATAGCCGTAACATGTTTGGGACGGTCCAAACCCAGAATAATTATGACCATCTTTGTCAGCAAGGCTATAATTTACTTACACAAAATGGAAATAGATGGATAGGACTGGTTTACAGCCTCTTTTTAGCCGATGACGACCAATTTAAATGGTCATGACTAATAATTCATGATGCGTTAAAATGACTAGTACGCCATCTCAGTAATTCCTCTTATGTGTCGTGTGTGTGTGTTAATTTCAGATTATGTATCTGCATATGTGTCGTGTATATGTGTCTCCATACCACTAGATTTCAACCAATTACTAACATGCAGGGCCCACATATTGACATGCGACCAAGATGACTAGGACCAGTATATGACATGCATGACCCACCCTTCATAGAGACCAGCCAACCGAACTGAGCAAATTCTGTACCCAAAAAATCTACACCCAGCTCCAAAAAGGGAACTATAATATGGTAGCTCAAAGTCTGCCCCTGGTGGCAGTCGCACTATTGGTTAAATGTTGAGTAAAAGCTAGTGCACGAAAACTCACCTGCGGGGACGAAATTTTGTTAAGTTTTATCCCCTCACCAGAAGGACTCTTCTCTTCCCCGACCTAACCCTAACTCTTTTCTTCCCCGCTGCCACACTCCTCTTTTCAGATCCAATCCTCCATCAATTCCTAAGACCCTAACACACCCTTCCCTCCTGTAAATACCCTAACCCGGCTTGGTTCGAAATCCCTATGATTACAGTACTAGTCCCTGGATCGAATAGCTAGCACCCATAGTTTAAGATGTAATATTAAGATACAAAGGTCATATTACATCGCATGATCTAGAATATAAGTACTTCATTACAAACTCATAGTCATAGGATATCTTATTACAAAGCAGTAGAATAAAAGTAAAGCATGGAGTCCTTCATCTTCATGTGCCACATGCAAACATGTTGAGTACAGAGTCGTAACCCCTATCATCGTTCCTCACTCATCAATAGAATATACCTCCAACATGATAGGTTGCAGCCATAGAGGTTCAATACAATGAATGTATTGCAAAATAATTTTGATCTTTCAATAACTTTTTGAACTCCTTGGCAAACTCCAAGTTATTCTACTCCCTTGTTGACACCATTAAGTTTTACTTTGAGAAATTGGAATGTCGAGCTCTTCCATAGCTTCAGGCCTTAGTTTCTCAGAGTTGTCCATAACCGGGGACACAACTAAGTACTTAGAATTTGATCTTCTGCATAAGTTGTACACTTTACCCACATGACACAATCTCGTCTTGACGCCACCAGTGGCCGCTGGATTAGTACACACCAAAATGGAGTACCGGAAGATCGAGAATGTGGCTAAGTCTTTTCATAGAAGTCCTCACAATACATAATGCTAGCACTTCTAATGGGTATCAATGCAAGTATTTAACTTCCAATATATAATGCTAGCCCCTCTGTTAGAGGTACCAATGCAAGGGTCTTCTGCTATGTAATTGACTAATTAAGCCAGAGCTCATTTAGCATGTGGTTGTACACGGAAGCCACTGTACGAGAAACGTGTCCAATCTCTAAGTTCCTGGGTGGTATTCTTCTAGTGCACACATGAGACAAATAGCCATAGATATGGTTCCCTTCGTTGCCACCTTATTCACAACTAAGTATTCACATTCCACCCATGTGATTCATTGACTACTTGTTTTATTATATAAAACATATATTTTCCAACACTTCATATAATCATAACATGATATATTCCACCCCAAATCTATCGCAGGGCTAAGCATACTAAAACTATGATGTCTTCACTAAGGAAGATACAAATGATATTCTAATAGGAGATAGCATAGCATAGTAACATAGTAGTCCTATCATTCATAGTACAAAATTCCACTAATATAATGAAAATAGTAGGACATGGATGATAGTGCGACTTTCCTTAGTAGTTGGTGGTGTTGGTACACTCTTCGCAGTAACACACTTGACAATTAGCACAATCTATCAAACAAAACAGTCAAGACAAAACATGCACAAGATCAACACTAATGGTAATACAAAAATCATGCAAAATACCCATGCATGCAACATGGCAATTTTATTGTACACAATATTCTAACAAGGTTCTGAACATTACCAAGTCCTTTCTGAACATTTTATATATGCATGATTATAAATATAACTATTTGTGCAATTATAACAATTAGCAATATTTTTTAACACTTGGAAAGGTCATTCTCACTAAATAATTGGCACCATATCATTTATACTAAACTAATTTTATATTTTGGTCTTACTAGACATAGGGTTCAATTTAAAATCCATAGCAAAAAGATTCACCCCAAAATAATTTATAGAACAATTTTTATAGCCAATTTACTCTACAAATGGTTCTGCAAAAACAATGGTTTTAACAGACTAAAAAGTACCATATTATTGATCCATTGTATTCTTCTCATTTTTCTGAATCTGTAGACATATTATTTGCTAAATTTGGATTAACAGATCTTAAGATATGAATTTTCTAAGATTGGAGAAATATCTGTCCAAATATCCGAAAATAAAACAAGATAGACAAGTGTCAGATTGTGGTTGGAGGATACCCCTTCACTCAAGTGAAACGATTTTAGCAATTGGATTAAGATCGTTGGTGCAGGAAGGAAAAAAATACAAGAATGCATGCCATCTACGGAAATAGATGAGACTTGGGACAGCTTCTGATACAACATACGCTCAGGAACTCCATGACGGTGGCGCTGAGGTACTTTTACGGATCCGGGAACACATGGAAGGGGCAGTGGCGGAGCGTGGCCAGGGCCAAATTGATCCTTTTCAGAATTTTTTGAACTATGCACCCAACTTTTTCTGCAATTTTAGGTTCTATTTGTACCAACGGGAGATATTTTTGAGCTTGATGCACTTACCTTTTCAATTTACGTAGGAGTTGACCAAACAAGTAGGGAAGGTAAATATTAGAACTGGCATTACTTCAAAAAAAAATATTAGAAGTGGCATGGTAAGAAAGTTCTGTTTGTAAAAAAATGGGATCCAACCCCGATGGGCAGCAAGGAAAAGTATCAAGAATCAGAAAACAATGACGCAAGTTCCAAGGCACCCACTATAATCATCAATGTGTTGAGGTCTTTTTATCCTTCCTCTGCTCGATAGCGAATGAGCGAACCAGAAAACAATCGATAGGTATGACTAAAAAAAATTGTGTGCGCTGCTTTTGGTAGGGGGGAGGGGGGGGGGGGGGGGGGGGTGATCGCCCACTTATTTGCCTCCAAGGCACTCCGCCAATGGGAAGGGGTGGTGCTAGGCTCAATGATGAAGATGACGACCTCGTCTGGTCTCGGACTCTCGATGAACTCCCAGGCGACGATAGCGACAGGACCGAGCGGCGACGTCAGATGTCTGTGGTGCGCAAACCCCGGCTACGAAACAGAACAAAGTGATGGCGTGAGAATATTCACACAACTACATGATTAATATGAGCACAGATACGGGACCTAGTTTCGTCTATACCGTCAGAATATGACGATAGCATTGCGGCGGCCGGCGAGCGGATGGAATGTGGCGGCGCGACCAAAAGAAACTATGTGACGTACAACCATGTCATGGAGGTACGACCCAATTAGTATAGAACTCAAGTAAAAGGATTTTACGAAAAGATCATCGTAGGAGACACATCGGTTGATGAACTAAAAAATTAGGAGGATATTGGCATGGTTGGTATGATTCATACACATCTCCTCTGTAAGTTTATGAATGAAAGTGATGGAGATGAATGAGGATGAGATGGTGCTCTATTCGGTTCGCGCTGTTATGGTGTGAGGATGGAGATCGAGTGATGTATGCCCACTAGTAGAAAATATGCCTTTGATTCGGATCATTAGTCTCGGTTGTGTCTGGAACCGGGACTAATACTCCGGATCCAACGGCTAGAAACGACTGCAGGGCCTGGCCACCTCTAGTCCCAGTTTGAACGAGATCACCAACCGGGACTAAATGGTTTCCCCTAGGCCGGGGTCGGCGCCAGACACTTTAGTCCCGGTTGGTTTCTCTAACCGGGACTAAAGATGGATCTTTAGTTCAGGTTGGAAACACCAACCGGGACTATGGTGATTCCTATATCATCTTCTTCCCTGCCTGAGCCACACACTCCATTTTCAATCTTCTTCATACTCTCTCTATTTCCTCCATTGAGCTTGAGTTTATCCCCATTTTTTCACAAGATTTGTCAAGATTTGGCGGCGCCCCATCTATCCAAGGGTTCTAAAAGGTAAGCAACTTTATCCTTTCATCTTTCATTACTAGTTTAGCTCATTTCATGCTTTAGAAGTAGTGGGATTTGTGGGTTTAGTTTGGGAGTAATTTTTGCGATAATAGCATCTGGTCACTATTTTATATTTTTTTCAATGTGATGAAGTTGTATTAATTAGGTCACTTCTTTATTTATGATGTTGTGTAATGGTTTTTGATATACTTAATTATATAATGCAGATTGGGCCACACTCCTCCCCGAGCTCGAGTGCATCCCCTTTTTTCACATGATTTATCAAGATTTGGCGGCGGCCTATCTATCCAAGTGTTCTAAAAGGTTAGCAACTCCATCATTTTATCAGTAATTGCTAGTTTAGCTCATTTCATGCTCTCGAAGTAGAGATATTTGTAACAACTTCATGTTCGAATTCCAGATGGATATAAACAAAATAACATTATCATTATGCATAGACATATATAAGCACATGGTAAACAATAATAATCACAAAATTGTAACAAAAATAAGGTTAATGCAAAAAAGATTCATAGGAAGATACGCTAGCTCAGTACACTTCGAGAAGCTCCTCGAGATCAATATATGGGACTGCCTCTATGACGACCTCCTCGAAGATGTCTGAGGATGGGATCCTAAGACATCTTCGAGAAGCTCCGCCGTAGTGGTGTCCCCGTCGCACCATCTTATAGTTTATAACTTATCTAGCTAGATCAATACGCTCGGGAGCTAACAAATTTCACATATATGGGAGTGCCTCTATGGCGAGCTCCTAGAATATGTCTGAGGACGGGATACTAAGACATTGTAGCACCCGGGTAAAACCACTATTAGAAAATTGCTGTGTTTTTGTTTTGTGCATCATCATGACTGCATGCGCATGTCATCATGCCACATTGCATTTGAGCATCTTCATGTTTGCATGCATATAATTTGCCTGAAACTATTTTCTGAAAGTCTATCTTTGTTTTCTAAATGACCACTCCTTTAATTCAAATTAAAACTCTAGGCCTACCTGGATATTTTGTTTGTCTAAAAACTAATTAGAATAGTCTTATAAAAAAATAAATAAAACTTATATTATTTTTGGGAGGCAGCTAGCCAGGCCCAAAAGCCCAGCCGGCCACCTCCAAACTAAAACCCTAAACCAACCCCACACCTACCCATCCGCTCACCCTAACCTAAACCAACCCCTGCCGCCGCCATACCCCGCTGATGACCCGCCCCTATCCTAAAACACAGCGCACATACACGACACGCACGCTGAAGCGACGCAAGGCGTCGACACGAACTGTTCCTGCCCGCGTACACTCTCACCCACTGCCGTACCACACCTACCCTGGCTGACCCACTCCTGCTTGACGTACGCCATGCTCGTGGGCCCACCCACCACCTCACGACATGCCCGCCCATTTCCCCACCAACTTCACGACCTCTTGTCTCTCCTAACCCCCACCTCTCCACCAACCCCCGCTCGCCCGCAACCCCCGCTGCCGACTAGCTCGCCTCGCTACTAGGATCCCGTACCCAAGATCCTCTCACTGCTCATCGCCTCCCTGAGCTCCTGCCCGCGCCTCACCCTCTCGCGTGACCCGGCCCTTAAGCTCGCCGAGCCTGTCATCCTTCCCCCGACCACCTTCCTCGAGTCGGCCGCCTGCAACAAGCCGCCTGATGCGCCGCTGGCCGCCCTCATATCCGGTCGAACCCATGACCACACCATAACCACCCGACTCCGCTCTCACTGTCCCGTCGACGATCCGCGCTCAAGATCGCCCGTCGGGCCTCTCTAACACCGACCGCTGCCAATCTCCTTCTATTGGGGATGTACTTTCCGGATATCCTCAATGTGCCTCACTGACCAGGGTGGCCCACTTCAGGTTAGAGCTTTGCTTCACGAGCGACCCAGTCAGGGAGAAGAGACGGAGTCTAGTCCGGCTACGGGAAGGCCCAGAAGACTTACCGACATAGGCCTATGATGTTACTTGTAGTTCAAGATGTACTTTGTAACCGACTCTTACTTGTAGCCAGATAGGTCTCTCCTGTAAACCCTAGGCCGGATATCTATATAAGCTGTCCTAGGGTACGCCTTTATGGCACCTCACAATAGTCTACAATCTCAACTCGCACAGGCGAAACCCTTGTAACCCATATTCCAGCTCTGCCATATTACTAGATTGCTAGCATGAGTAGGATCCGTCCAAAGCCAGTGGATTCGAATATGGGTAAAGTTGTGTGCTCACCGACCAAGAACACCGTACGTCTCACACCCTCTCTTACGCATGCCTCGAGGACCCCCTCATGGCAAACTTGTCATCAATCCGACAACAGTTGGCACCCACCATGGGGCAAGTGATCTTTAGATCTGCATTCCGAGTGGAATCGGCGAGACCATCATCGTCGGTCACGTCCTCTACGCCAGCGACGTCCCTCTCATTGTTCTCGACGAGACCTGGATTCCGGCTAGGGAGGCCATGACTGCCTACACCATCATGTCTTTTGGCGAGATCAATGTGTACATTGGTTTTGCTGAACCTGCCCCACCCACCCCAGCGGTGATGATAGAGGCAGAATAAATCTCTGGGTCCACTTTGTCCGCGGAGGTGGCAGAGTTCCGGATCTCAGAAAACCCTAATCCCACCTAGCCCGCACCTGTTGCAGGGATAGTGGAGAAAGCTGAACCTGAAGCAGATCTTGCGGTGCAAGTCAAATCTGGAGTGGATCTCCCTAGCGAGGCCGAATCCCATATCGATCCACCCGCTGAAGTCGAAATCTAGGAGGATCACTGGCTCTGCGGATGCTGGAGACAACACCGAATCGGTGCTGGAGGCGATTGGAACAAACACTGACTTACCCGCATCTTCGGATGACTCGATGATGTCGGCGGATTTCCGAAAGTTCTTCACAGAATATGAAGAGGAGTACAACTCCAAAGCTACAGAAGAAGGAGAAGCAATGGATGAAGGATCCGGGGAAAACTCTCCCAAAGCATAGGATGACACGGATATCGGAGATAATCCCGAGCTCCAGATGTCCGAAAGTACCGATCAGAGCTTGACTCTGGGAAATGGACCTAAAGCCGTCTTTGCTACCGGCGCTGCCAAGAAGGCAAAGAAAAAGAACAAGAAGAGCAAGACCCCGGCAAAAGATCTTCCGGCAGAGGAAGTGATTGCCGAGGAATATGAGGAAGACTCGGATGTAGCACTTATCCCATACGAGCCCAAAGAAGAGTTGGTGGATTCACACGTGATCACCGAAGGTGCGCGTAAACGCATCGATGGTGCATTAACCACACCTATCCCTACAGCTGTAGAACTTACTACTGAAGAGCTGGATGAAAGGGCCCAGGCCCTAGAAGCGCGGCGCCAAGTACTCCTCGATGAGGCCAAAAACATCAAGGAAGAAAAGAAACGCATGGCAACTGTGGAGAAGTACATGTCTCGGCAGCATTAGAAGACCCGGAAACGTCACACTCGTGACGACCAATTCCCGGAAATTCACAAATTCCTCTTTGGAGAAGACCATGGGATGCCTCAACTCGACAACAAGGGAGATTGGGTATATCCAACACCAGTGCAAAACACCGCGCTGCTCGAGAAATCCTAGCAAATAATCTAGGCCCAGAACAGATTCGATTGGGCATTAAGCTACTCACTAAGGGTCTGGAGCAACAGAAGGCCGCCCAGTCCAGAAGCGGAAAACTGGTCTCCCAATCTGACCAATGCCGCATGGATCCGGCCTGGAATGACGTAAGACCCCAATGCGCTCTGGAATAGCATCACTGTTCCGACCGTCGGGAAGACAACTACTCAAGAACCGGATCTTCAGGACAGCATCAACAAGTTGCACGTGACTGGTGCAATGTTACTCTAGCTACAGAGCAAGAGGAAATTGCTGCACTATATCCGAAGAATCCTCCCCGGCAAGAGTCGAACGATCGCAGGGAGGAAGATAAAGAGAAACGTCAGGAGGAGGACCGTCAAAGAATGCCACCTCCTAGACATACAAGCCGTCCGGCTGACGGACGAAGGAACGACGGACACCATGTTGAGTCAATCCGGCAGGGGGCTCATCGTAATGAAGATCCTCCCTGGAACCGGATGACGATTCAGACAGAGGCCGGTGATCAGCCATAAACAATCGAGGTGCTCCACCCTCTCCACCAAGCAGCCATCACAATGGCTCCCAAGGAGGCCAAGGAGGGCATCATGGCGGAGGAGGTGGTGGCAGAAGCCGAAGTCCAGCTCCAAGGCACCACAACCATAGCCATCAATCAGGGCGATCTTTGTCCCCAAGTGACGCAAGGCACAAGATTAACTCCAACATAGAGGCGCGACGCTACGAGAATGACGATATATACGTGGGCCCAAAATGCTTCGGACCAAGCATAAGAGCAACAAAATTCCCGGAAGGATTTGGTATCTCAAGAGACATTCAAGCCTACGACAGTATGGCTCGGCCAAATACTTGGCTCCAGGATTTTTTCCAGGCTTGCTGTATCACCAAAGGCGGAAACAGCCTGGTTGCAACCCGATATCTCCCACTCATGTTGCGGAAGATGGCATGATCATGGCTCAATGAACTTCCGGAGAACACCATCCACAACTGGTCTAATATGCAGAGTGCGTTCTTTCGGAATTTCGATGGCACGTATTGGAGGCCCTGTACGGTAGGAGACCTATAGCGTTGCACCCAGAAAGCCGGAGAAACTTGCCGGGATTATCTCGGATGATGGATCGACACTAAGAACTCCTGTGAAGGAGTAAATGACCAAACTGCGATCGAAGCCTTCATTGCAGGACTCCCAATTGGTTTACTACGTCATCGCTTGAAGTGTGACAAGGTCACTGATTTGGTAGAGATGATAGAAACAACGAGCAAGTATGCAGATGCTGATGACAATGCAGAGGGATTACTTAACGCCCTAGCTGTGCCATAGTCGACAAAACAACCAAAACAGCAAGCTCAGAAGCGCAAGAACACCTCGGAGGAAAATCCCAACGCGGAAATGACAGTGGTCACTGCTACTTTCGCGACTGGAGGACGAGGAGGGCGCTGTGGAGGCCACGGACGCGGTCGTGGGACATCAAGAGTCCAGGGTAGAGGAGACCAGCAACCTGGCAAAACCTACTCTTGGGCCAACATTGCCAATAACCCATGTGTGCATCACTTAGACGCCAATGGGGGCTCGTCTCACACAAACGCCGAATGTCGTTTTAATGATGACATCAAAAAAGATGATTCCGCTGGCTACAGGGCTAAGCGGAAGAAGGGAAAGAAGAATCCCGAAAAAGATAAAGAGACCAAGGATGATTCCGACATGGAGGAAGTCGATGCTTCAAATCCCAAGCCGGAAGGGAAGAAGAACTTCCTGACAAAGAAAGACACTTACGTCACCTTCCTCGGATCTCAACTAGCTAAGGTCAAGAAAGCAGTTCTACATGAGCTCAACGCAACAGTTCCGGCTGTCCCTCAGTTCCTGGACTGGTCGGAAGTGGCAATTACCTTCGACCGTGCTGATCATCCGCCTAAGTTGCACAGGAGAGGAAAATATGCCTTAGTCATCAATCCACTTATTGATGGCTATGGTTTCTCCAAGCCTCTCATGGACGGTGGCAGCAGCATTAACATCCTGTATGTCGAAACGCTACGCCAGATGCGAATCTCGGAGACCCAACTGAATCACAGCTCTGTGATCTTTCACGGAGTTGTCCTAGGAAGACAAGCAAATTCCCTGGGAGAAATCACTTTGGATGTTACCTTTGGAACTCCAAAGAACTATCAGACGGAAGCACTTTCCTTCGAAGTGGTCCCGTTCAAGAGTGCGTACGACGCTATATTCGGACATCTGGCTTATTGGGCTTTTATGGCTCGTCCGTGTTACATTTACAATATGATAAAAATTCCAGGTCCCAATGGCGTGATCACCATCAGGGGAGACCCGAAGAAGGCACGAGAGTGCGAGGACAGAAATGCCGCCTTTGCTGAAGCCGTGCTGCACGCCCAGGAGTACTAGGAGATCAAGAAGACCATAGATCCGTCCGAGATGCCCGCAACAAAGAAGGAGGTGACAAAGCCAAATCCGGAGTTCAAGGCATCGGAAGAGACGAAGAAGACGTCATTGAAGGATGATGACCCCTCCAAGGTGACCCAGATAGGCGTAGGCCTAGATAGCACATAGGAAAGCGCGCTCGTCAAGTTCCTCCAAGAAAATCAGATATCTTCGCATGGCAGCCAGCTAACATGACCGGAGTACCTAGGGAACTTGACGAGCACTCTTTAAATGTACACCCGAATGCTAAACCCGTCAAACAGTCCCTATGATGTTTTGGCGATGAAAAGCATAAGACAATAGCTAAGGAACTAGCCTGGCTCGAGTTAGCCAGATTCATCGAAGATGTCATCCACACTGAGTGGTCGGCCAATCCTGTAATGGTCCTAAAAAGGACACCACTGATTTAACGATGTGTGTTGATTATTTGCCTTAAACAAGGCTTTTCCCAAAGATCCGTTTGCTCTGCCTAGGATTGATCAAGTTATCGACTACGGTAGGCTCGGAACTCCTATATTTTCTCGATGTATATTCCAGTTATCACCAAATCCAGATAGAGGAATCTAACAAAGTCAAAACTTCATTCATAACCCCCTTCGGAACCTTCTGTTTTATTACGATGCCCTTTGGGCTCAAGAACGCAGGAGCTACGTACCAACACACTATGCAACGTTGCCTCCACGATCAAATCGGACGCAATGTACGTGCATATGTGGATGGTATTGCGGTGATGTCCAAAAAGAAGGAAACCTTGATTTCTGACTTGAAGGAAACGTTCACCAATCTACAAAAATACAACATAATGCTTAACCCGAAGAAATGCTTCTTTGGAATCCCAGCCAGAAAATTATTAGGTCTTATCGTGTCTCAAAGAGGCATAGAGGTAAACCGATAGAAAATCAAGGCTATACTCAATATGTCCAGGCCGACTCGCCTAAAGAAAGTTCAAAGACTAACTGGTTGCAATGCCACAGTCAGCCGGTTTGTAAGCCGGCTCGGTGAAAGAGCCACACCACTATACAAGCTCCTGAAAAAGACCCAGAAATTTGTTTGGACCGACGAAGCTGAAGCTGCGCTACAAGACTAAAAGCAGTATCCTTGCAGCACCGGAACCACAGGAGCCTATGTTGCTCTATCTCGCTGCGACAAACAAGGTCGTCAGTATCATCATGGTGGTGGAGAGACCGGAGGAAAATCAGGAACACCTAGTGCAGCATCCGACGTACTATCTCAGTGAGGTCTTAACTAAATCAAAACAACGGTATCCGCATTATCAAAAGCTAGATTACGGTGTGTTCTTGGCATCTCGTAAGTTACGACATTATTTTCAGGAACATCCAATTATCGTGGTGACGCAAGATCGTCGCAAGGACAACCCTGATCCGAAGACTAAAGGTGTGAAACTCGAGTTCGACACCGACAACCGAAGTGGAACCCACGGACAACCGGAGTGCCATAGCAAGATCCACCCCATCGCCGACCAAGTTCTCCATCGATCCTCGAAAACCGGACCACGACACTAGTACAAACGCGTTACTTAAAGATATCAATTTCCAATGGGCCTCAGCCAGTTTCTCATTCCGGCTCAAGCGCATAGTTTCTAAAAGCACGCCACTTGAGCTGGTTTTTCTTTACGGCTCTAAGATATGTGACCTCAGACGGTGAAAAAGGAAAATGCCTCTAACAGGCATGAGATGGAGACGACTCCAATAGTCAGGCGGCCGGAGTCGGATTCTAACAAAGACTGTCTCCAGAACTAGTGTGCCTCGAAGCGGCTTTCTAAAGTGACTGTCTCTAGTGTGTATAAACCATTTTAAATAGTAGGATGCTAATTCGAACTCGATTATAGTTGACATGACACATAATCATGATTCAATAGCCAGATAGACAGATTAACTCGAACTTAATTATAGCAGCCAGTCAAAAGAAGACCATTGATACATTCCAAATGTATCTATAATTTTTGATGTTCCATGCTTGGTTTTATCTACTTTCTTGTGTTTTGTCCACACTTTGGAGTACTTTTCATATGATTTCTTCGACTAACCTATTAACAAGAGCCATAGTGCCAGCTGCCTGTTTTCTGCTGTTTTTGGTTCTAGGAAAGTCAGAAAATGAATATTCTCGGAATTGGACAGGACAAAAGCCAAAAATCCTATTTCACCAGAAGACTCCCGGAGCCAAAATATAAGACGGAGTGGGGCTAGGGCCCTGCCACACCACCTGCCCGCGTGGGCTGGGCCTGGCCACTCCAGGGGGTGGTCTGGCCGCCCCAGGCACCCCGTCGGTCTCCCTCTTCGCCTATAAGATGCCTTCTGACCTAAAAACTCAGGAGGGGTTCAACGTTTTTCCAGAAGGAGTTCCACTCTGCCGCCACCACCAAATTCCACGAAACAGCACCAGAAACTCCGTTTTGGCACCCTGCCGGGATGGGGAATTGAAGGAGATCATCGCCATCATCATCACCATCGCTTCTCCATCGACCATCCATGTTTCCCCCATCTATGAGTGAGTAATCCCCCGTTGTAGGCTATGGGGATGGTAGGGTTTGGATGAGATCGTTCATGTAATGGCATCAGATTGTTAGGGCATGGTGCCTAGTATCTTCTATTAGTGATTTATGACTTTGTTGCGACTTGTTATGCTTAATGCTTGTCACTAGGGCCCGAGTGCCATGATTTCAGATCTGAACATGTTATTGATTCATTATGATAGTATTGTTTATGGTCTTATCTGCAAGTTGTATACACATGTTGTTGTCTGGAACCAATGGCCCCAAAGTGTCAGAAATCGGGATAACCGGAGGGAATGACTTCGATGTGAGGATCACATGTGTTCATGGAGTGTTAATGCTTTGCTCTGGTGCTCTATTAAAAGGGGAACCTTAATTGCCAGTAGTTCCCTTGAGGCCCCGCTGCAAACGGGCTGGCAGGACAAAAGATGTTGTGCAAGTTCTCATTGCGAGCACGTATGACTATATATGGAACACATGCCTAGGATTATCTAGTACTTGGATGCTTTATCTTATTTATCTGCAATTGCCCTATGTTCTGATTGCTATGTGAATTGTCTTGTCCATGCAACGCCCGTCCATCCATCCCTATGCCTACCGTACTCGAATCTTACTGTTTACTGCTATTGTTACTGCTGTCTTTGCTTTACTACTGCTGTTACTTTACTATTCCTACTACAAAACTGTTGCTACTGATAAACTGCTGTGAGCAAGATTGTTTCCAGGTGCAGCTGAATTGACAACTCAGTTGTTAAGGCTTATAAATATTCTTTGGCTCTCCTTGTGTCGAATCAATAAATTGGGTTTCACTTCCCTCGAAAATACTACGATACACCCCCTATACTTGTGGGTCATCAACCATTATATTAACAATTAACATTAGCACAATTGTTGGGGAAATCCATACATATTTAGCCATTAATTTATGGCAGTGCATACAATGTGTAGTCCATACATAGAAGAAGCATAATTAGTACTCGACTAGTTATGGGTCGCCCGGTGGAAGTTTCTGAACTAGAACATATACCTCTCCATTATCTATTTCATCAAAGCAACAAAGGACAATGCTATCTTGCTTTAAGTTGAAGCTTCTCACAACCTTCTCCCATCCAGTCGTCAAGATTGCATTTAACCGACCAGCTCCCATCTTCATCGTCACCATCTTTGGCTCCTTGCTCTTCATTTCCCAAACATGCACATCAATTGGTTCATCAAGGCGATTCTTTAGATATTTTCTTGTGAATTCAGCTCCAAATATATGCGCAAGTATAAAGAGTTGAAGAATTGGCATGATTTGATTACTGGAAGTATTTAAATATCACAAGAATATATCATCTTACCAGCATGCACTTTTTTCCACTACAGATGAATAGGGCAACCTGTAGACGTAGTACTTGATTTTTGGTGGAAATTCGGGTTCACACCGGTCTAAAAGGAAGTCTACATGAACTTTTTTCAGATACATATTGTTTCCAAAAAGTCTTTGCTTACCAAAATCAGTATTCCCCTTGTGTTGAGGCCCTGATGCAATAACACATACAAATTTCAATGCGGTGGAATAATATTCCTGTGTTTATAGTCTAAGCACATACAAATTTAAAACAGATGACTGGAATTTTGATGCTTTTTGATACCTCTAAGATCAAGCCTGTCAGTGGGCTCTTCTAATGACTGGAATTCAAAACTGCCAGAGCTATTGGGGACATTGTCATTGCTACAGAGCACTATTGCAAGATCACTGCATGTTCCCATCTATTAAATAGATACAGACATTGAGTATTTTACTACAATCAAATATAATAATGAATTAAACTAAAAATAGAAACACAGTTCTTGTTATTGTACATTAATAAAAAAGCATACACAGCCAAAGAATTCAAAATTCATCGAATAAACAAGATGTAAGAAGACTAATGAAGTGAAAATTAAATCTATATTGCTAGAAGGGCAACGAACAATGAGGAATCAATAAAGAGTTGCAAATTTTGAGATGTACACAAGGGGAAAAGAGGTGGGAGAGATAGAGGTAGGCTGGGGGAGGCTCTCTTGACGCTGCCGTCATGTCTGTATAGCTAGGAAACCCTGAACCCTAAATTCGACGAGTAAAATGGCAAACTCCATGGCAAAGTTCTTAAATCGAAGCTCTACATCTGGGTTTTGGGGGTTTGGTTTTCACGCATACCTACCTGGACAATGAAGGGGTCCTCGGAGGTTAGGAAGAGTATCCGCAATGTAGGGGACATGAGGTGTTGGGGAGGAGAGGCAGGGGATCAGATACGGTGGTGGATAGTGGGGGTCAAGCTAAGCGAGTGGGGAATGAAGAATCTGGCACAGTTCTAAAATATTTGCCCAAATATTTTTAGATCTTTGCTACCAAGTACTACGCTCAAATGGTTTTGAACGGAAAACATCTCTAAGAACAACCAAATTTCATATTTTGCTGCCCAGTACTTCCCTCAGGTGGCTTGAAATTACAACCGTGTCGAATTTTTAAAGGCCAACTTTGTTCGTTTGTTTTATAGGTTATATTTGCACAAAGGAAAGATTTGGAAAATGAGATCAGCAGCCTAGAGCACTTATCATACAACGTTAAACGTCTAGTAATTAAGATGAATTATGTCCAAAACATAGTGATGAAACTAGCCAAAGATGGTTCAGACAATAATCTAGCAAACAATATTATTAAGGTCACAAAGCCAAATCATTGATGATGTCATTGATAAACATCATACGCAGGTCCCTACGAGTCTTGGTCAACCTCGCAGTGATGAGTATGGCTTGCCCAATTTGGAGATGCTCGGTTTATAGGAAGTTAGTCCACCTGTCAGTGCTGAAGGAGATGCGGTTGTCAAAATCCGTCTTGTACTCAACGGTGATGATGCCACCTCATGCTCCAACGCGTAGTCCAACCAAGCCATCCTCAGGGATATGAAGATGATAAACCATGTCCTTAGGTAATTTCTACGATGCAAAGGTAAGATGACTCAATGTTACACGCGACCATTATCACAAGTAATATATATATAGTAGATCGATATGTATAGCTTTTTTGACATGATATACTTATCATAAGGCACCTCTCGACATTCGTCTTAGTCAAGCGGGTGACAAATTACAGCCCAATGATGGAATTACTTGGAAGGATGATTCATTGGAGGTGATCATTCTCATCGTCGGTAAGTTTGCATCTCTAGGAGATAATTGGAGATAACTGCTCTATAGGCGGTTCCTCAGCTTCTTTCTCTTCTTCCTCATCTTCTTCATCTTCCTCGATATTGTTTAGATAGATGATAGTTATCCTCGGCCTGTCTCCTTCCAAGGAAAAGCACACTAACTGACCATCTCCGGTGAGATGGTTATCAGCAATGAACTGACGCCACCCTCCACCTCCCAATCGAGTCCTAGATGGCCCTTATTGCGCTTCAACCATGTATGACCGCCCACAAGCTTGGAATTGCACTATATCTCATGTGAGTTCATTGAAATATGCCCTTGCATTGCATGGAACAGTCTGTGCACCAAAAGCACACACTAAATTAATGATTTTAATATGCTGATAAGTACGAGATGAATTTAAATTGTACGAATGTCGGAGAATATACCACTAATTTCTCGAAATAACCGGGTACGAGATGAACACTAAACAATGAGCCAGTTGACAAGATTCTTTCCTTGCAGCAAGTCTTGCAAAGATGGCACGTTGCCATATATCTTGTCGCGGGAGGAGGGGGTCAGCGTCATCATTGTGGGCGTCGTTGAGCCAGTCGGTGTTGTCATCGAGCTAGTCAGCGTCGATGCGTGGCGGCCGATCTGGAAGGGGGAGCTAGATCTGGAAGAGAGGAAGCCGGCCTTGGGGTATTTCTCGATATTAAATGGAAGGGGGGACTCTGTAGGAGGCGGCCCCTAAAAATAACCATCTCTACCTTAACAATATATTCGGGTACTCTGCATATATTTGGACCCTCCGTATTTCGGTGATCCTAAAATTTGAGAATTAATGAGAACGAAAAGGCAAATGAAGGTGGTTATACAGGCATACTAGTGTTAAATTAAGTCCCAAGACTAAGTTAGGTTCATGTATTGAATAAAAAATATATGGTGTAGTACAAACCTAAGTCCCAAGACTAAGTTAGGTTCATGCATTGAATAAAAATATATGGTGTAGTACAAACCTTGGATCTTATCCTGAAAGGTATGACAACTCCTAGTGTTCATTCGCTTCTTGCATAGCAATAAGGTGCAAGTGTTTAGAAATCGACTAATTCCACTATTTAATCACGATGTGAGATCCTTTTGTTACTCAAATATGATTTTATCATAAATTTAAACCTTTTTCACCAATTTAAACTTTTTCCATGAATTCATGTATTCGGAGCTCCGAATATATTCGAACACTCCAGATTTTGATAATCCTAAAACTTGCGAATTATATTCAGGACCAAACGGAAAGGAAGGTGAATGTATTACAAACATAGTTGTCCAAATATAGTTCCTATGTTAGATCCAGCTAATCAAAATAATGATAATGCAGGTCTTCCTTGGAGGGTTCAGCCAATTTTCATCACGAACAAGCCAATGCAGTGTTCCCTCATTTCCACCCTCACAGAAACTAGTGAACCACCTTCAAGTTGGTTCATGTTGCAGAAGAGGTTCCAACCATTGGAGAACACTATCTGGTTCAATCTGCCACACAAGATAGTGTACAAAGCTGTGCCACTCTTGGGAGATTGTTACCTAGTGCAAAGCTTGATGGCATGACCTGAAATGATGAAATAATTAAAACACATTAGTAATTATAAACACAAGTAAAATTGAAACCATGTCCTTATAGGTAGAATAACTCACAAAGGTGTTGCTAGCTAAATTAAGTGTACTGAGACTTGTAACATAGTACTGCATGTTAGAGAGATGGAAAAAATCATCCTCATTATGCAAGCGACATATTCTTCTTACATCCTTCAGCATCTCAATAGTAATGGCATACATGTTTCCACAGTAATTAGATTCATATGTGTGAAAACACTCCTGTAGAAAACACCTCTAATGTAGGGATCCACAACTGGCACCCTAAATCCTGTAAAATTCAATTAACATTAAAAAATAAAGAATGTAGGGATCCACAAATGGTATTAATATACATACATTTTACAGAGAAAAGACATACCATAAAAAGTCTGGTATCCCCTTTATAACTATCAGGTGCATGTACTTCCATACTGAACACAGACTAATCATATCCGTCCTCTTCATATCCTTCCTCTTCACCTCCTTCCTCTTCATCTCCTTCATCTTCTTCATCATCATCTGTGGTGATTAAGCTAAAGGTCACAACATCATGGATAGCAACATTGTGTGTCCTCAAGAAAGATAACCATAATGACCCTCTTATGGATTTAGCATCTTTCTTTTTCTGCAGGAAAAGCTCAAACCTACGCCCTCCGGCTAAAGTTGGTAACCACTTATCGACATAATGGTTGAGTTTTTCCTTGAAGTGACAAGGAACAGTCTGGGAAAAAACCGAATAAATATGTGATGTTGATCATACATATAATAGTAGGAGGAATTTACTACTAAAATGAATATACTCATGTGTGGCTTATTAGATCCAAACATAGATGCATATATGGCAGAAACAGAAAACAATTGATTGATGTTTCTCTAACAAATTCCGAAGGAAACATAGATGCATATATGGATTAGCACTCCTAAAATCTGAAGGAAACTTTCCAAGATATGCCCATTGATGTTTCTAATTCCTCAAACAGAAAACTCCAATTCCTAGCTACCAAGCATCCGAACAATAATTTTAGTTCACACGTAGGCATGCTAATTAAATGATAGTGAAGAAATTTGTAGATAGATTGAGGCTAAAATGACTGACCACTCCATCCTGAACGTTAGGCTGGTTTAGGACGATGGTAAAGGACTCTGAAGTCCTATTTGAACGCCCACAGTTATGCGCTGACTGCATACATGATAGATTTCCATCACCGCAGCTTTCTGGTTTCTACGCACTGAAAAAAGAAATGATCGAAGAAAAGATTCAGAATGAACTGAAAACCCTATTTGTATAGTAGACAGAGTGGGGAAAATAGAGCAAGAAAATCTCATTTGTACATATCCGGAAAAGCGTCTGAACAATCTACACAACTTGAGCTCTATGTATGAACAAGCGTCTGCGTATGATTAGACTAAATCCAAAGAAAGAAATCAAATAGAAAGAAGAGTAGGGAGGAAGGAGAACCTGCAGGCGGCAGTTCCTCCATACTCTGCCTCTGGAACTGACTGTTGAGTGCGCAGATTCAGTTTGCCCCGTGTGTAGATCTAGGAGGCGGTGCAAAACCCTAACCGCTTCCTGGTTATTACTCTTAGAGGCGGTTTGTAATATCATCTATCTGAGGTGCACTCGCAGGGGATGCACGTGGCAGGGCAACAAGTTGTGCCGTAATTGCATGTGTCAGGCAACCAAATAGATGTGGCTTGTAATAATATCTGGCTCAACTCTCTGAGTATTAGAGATGATTGAGTTTTCCCACTGTCTAAGGTTATACACTAAGGCATTTGTTTTTATTATTAGCCTCCCACGGGCCCATTTTTCGAGTTGGCTATGGTAAACACCCGCTTCAAAGACAAGTAGAGGTGGTCGTATTGAAACAACTAGCTGAGGGGGACGAACAGAGGCAGGTTTTTCCATTCTTGGGGAAAACTGTCTGAGTGCACAGTCTCTAACTAACGAGTTTGTACTAGTGCGATGACCCGATCTCGGATCCGAAGACCGAACCTGATGATCTGAGCTCTCTGTCAGGTAACGCCATGACCTCCTACACGGATTTGAAGACCGTTCCCGATCCTGTCGACCCCAAGACCCCGGATCAGAACCCTAATGTGTGATCCCCTATAATAAATGACAAATACTTGTTGCATATTAAATTGTTCATGATTACATACATGTTTGGTGGTTTGGGGGTACTTGGTCGACTCACCTAATAATTAAATATGGAGACTATATGCAGGCTATTCTAGTCTTATATTGCCTCCATTTAAATTTGTGTAGCGAATCAGTGCCATGTTTTGCCTTGTTAAGTCAACATTTAAATTGCGGGATATCTAAATAACTTGAACCTTCTAATTAATTGTTGGGATCCTGATTCTACTTAATATTGCCTAGTTGCATCGCGTCTTTGTCATGTCATGCATCATACATGCATCATGCCCGATCTTCTGCCGTAGTATTAAATAGTGCATCCGGTGTTTCTTTTAGTGCTTTGCTTCTTCACAGATTAGGCCGTTGAGTTGATGCCAGTATCGACAAGTTCTTCGGATAATGTATCTTCAGTAGTGTTTTCCATGAGAGCATTCTCCCCCTATCTACCTAGTTTGCATTTATAGTCTTTACTTCCTCTTGTTGATCTATTGCTATCCGTGTAGTGGTGTTTTAGTTTTCGTGCACCATTTATATTCCTTGTAGCCTCTATATTTCCTTGGACACATCCTATTGCCTGTTGTTTGATAGACAGTCGGTCTTGCGAGTCGTAGTTGCTTGCTCAAGTTCTACTTCGTGTCGTTATCGTTCCACCATTGTTGGAAGGTTGGCACATGCTTAATGGTGGAGATGATCATGGCTTTAATTACTACTTGTTAATTAATATGCTAGAAATAGATATAATACAGAGGCACCGGTGGGTAATAGATGCTATTTGGTTTTTACCCGCCCACTTGTGTCCACGTAGGACCCGAGTTCTTGACACCTGTTCCGAGATCGAGCGCGCTAACCACAGGTGGGTGTGTGGGCACCCCATCGGCTTACTACCTAATTTCAAAGTACTATACTAGGGGCCACAAATTAGTTTGGAGCTTTATTATTATCTTGTACTTATGTCATGCTTTACTGCTTTATTTACTATTGCGTGTGGAGCACCTGTACTGTTTAGGAACAAATGTGGAATGTTTTCGCGGTATCTACAAGCCCAGTCACACTTTCGGATTCCCAGTTGTTTACCGCCATTGGCACAAACCCTGGGTCCGTCTCAAAGCCAGCTGACTTTGTTGCGGGTAGCTTAGTTGGGTGCCCCCCATGTACTTGCTTTGGGTCTGGGAAACATCGTGTCTGAAGCCCCACCGCATACTGTTGGGTGTATCTTCATGATCTTCCTCATATTGGATCTGACAACAAGGGTTGAATCCTAGGATGTAGTTCATCTCCCACTCAAATATGTCATTCACATATTCTATTAGGGAAACCTCTTAGCTCCCACTCAATTCGTAGACTTTTCTTGATAATTCTGGCAAATCCAAAATTCTTTGATCTTGCATCAAATCGAGAATTTTCTATTACAAGACTTCAGAAATTCCTAATTGATCAAAACCCGCCTGTTGTACCAGTTACAACCTTTCTCTTCATACTTTAAGACTTTGAAATTTTGAACAGTCCTTTGTCAATTTCTAAATTGGACTTATCTGCTGATTACTTAATGATATCAAGTAACTTTTACTTCATAATCTCAAATGTTACTTAATTTGGGATTTCATGAGTTTGAGTCATTTCTCATACTTAGGTCCATCAAACTTTCTTTGTAGTTCGTAGGTATGTCTTATTCCAATAATAGGACAAGTGAATCAAGAATGGTATTCTACAACTGGCAGAACAAGTTCTTGAATCCTACTTTCACCAAGTATTAGCTGAAAACACTTTATGATCATATCATTCTAGTTTCCCTATATTTGTAAAGTTTGTTTCCGGAACATATTCTGTATTACATTCTTGAAAATTCAGAGGTAAGGTCAAAACCTTTTGCTTACACTTTTATCTTTCCACTAACACTTCTATAAGAACCATTCTCAAAAGAAGTACCTCGCTGAGACAATACAAACTTTGTCTTCTTCAGGAATTAGTTTGGAATTTGTGTTCATAGTCTTACTAAGAACATACTGCAAAGACTTACTATTCGCAACAATCTCGAACTATCAAGGTCTCTAGAAACTCGAGCTTGCCATATCTCATATGGTGTTGTTTCCGCGAATCGTTAGATGTTTCTAATACTTTTGAGTGTTTACTAATTCAATCTCTAACTCTAATTACTAACGTTAAACCATTCGAAGATCATTTGGACCATATGTATCTTATACACTACTATTATGATTTATTAGACATACCGATATGATTTGATTAGTCCAATCATCATAATTCGTAAAACTGTTTTCACAAGTCCCTTATATGTGCCAATTTGCTATTAACTTTGAATTCGAAATCACTTGGATCAAATCGCAAAGACTTTGGAATTCCTGTTAATCTTATATGCATTTCATTTTGAAATCCTTTGAACAATTCAAATATTTTCAAACTTGTGTTTCATTAAGTAAATACACATATTTACCTGATCTCACCAAATAATGATTTCCACTATTTGTTGAAAGTACAATACATCGTATGTATACAATTCAACACTTCTTTGCATATCACCGTTTTACCAGAATGTGGAGTTTCAGTCATTCTGCCCAACGAGGCATTGTTCTGCAAAGTCTATAGATGAAATATCTAAGACCCCGATCTTCATTTAACATGAAAAACATGCAGTAACCACAATGACTTAAACAATAGTGTTATTCATTATTTTAAACTTGGATACCTTTTGGCAACTTTCATAAACATCCTTTTATCATATTGATAAAGACTAGAATAATTTGTTTATAATCCTAATGTGAATTATAAAAGAGATCATTCATAAAAATAGAACAACTGAATTGTTTCTTATTAATATGAATAACCGTCTCGCAATAAGCAAGACACAATCATAAGTTTCACAAACTTTATTACAAAGCTTTTATTCAAATCTACTAATCCTAATGATAAACTTCGAGGAAAGGAGTGTCGTCAGCCATCAACTAGCTTGCTTGCCATCATCACGTCATCATCGCCTCGTTCCATTCTGTAACTCTCACACAGAGGGTCATGTTTTCATTAAATCAAGATTAAGTATCCAATACCTGAAACCTGCATGAGTGTTTCATGGAAACATTCATTACTTGTATATCACATATACACTTTCCGTTGATGACGATCCCAACTTTGGGTTCGACCTTGGCATAGGTATCATAGCGGTCACGAAGAGTCATATATTCTTCACCTTCAGATTGATAAGGAAAATCTTCTAGGGTTCACAAAGGATATAGAGGAGATGGTTTTCTATGAGGATCCTACTTAGGCGTTGGTATCAGTCGATGAAAATCTCGACCCATCTAACTTAAGTTTCTCCTTGTTCATTAATGGACTATATATGTCCTGAACTAATGGGATGGCCATAATCTACAAGATATTTGCAAAAAGGACTAAGACTAAGTTCACAATATGGAGTTTAGATGAACTCCCACTTAAACTATCATCCCTAAAGACAGTTTTAGTGATCACATGATCCCTTTTCCTCACATCTTCCCGGATCATCACGACCATCGATGTGGGTGCTAGGGTGGACTTTACCGGTCGATCACATCATCCATGTGACTCATGCTTGATCTTTCGATCGCTGTGTTCCGAGGCCATATCTACATATGATAGGCTCGCTAACTCAACCTTAGTGTATTCGCTGTGCAACATGGCTTACACCCACTATATGCGAACATACATATGTCTGACACCCGATCGTCATGGCCTGCCTCATAACCAAGAACTTTCTTGGTGGTGCACACTACGGGAGAACACATTCATTGGTATTAAATAAGGGATCATCCTATTTAAATGCTACCGTTGTGTATCTAATACCAGCACTCAAACAAGATGCTAACAAAGATTAAATCATATCTAATCATGTTTCGTGACATGGTTGTCTTCCTGCTCCATGATCTCCATCAGGTGCTCTAGCTTGCCGCCAAGTCCACAACGCCATGAGTCTTGCCATTCATCGTCGTGATGATTACTACTACACAACTTAGCAACAATAAAAGTAAACTAACTTACCTTTTCACGACTTGCAACCATATCACATCACAAAGCCTTCCCTGAAACATAGAGTTAGACGTCTCTACTCTATCTATTGCAGATTTTACGTGTCTGTTAAGGCTTTCACGATAGAACGGTTGCTACCTACGAACTTCCAACCACAACATAGATACAATAGTTGTCGCTACTACACCCCTTTCGGGGCCTTCCATTGTAGATGCCATATCAACTACTGTGAGAGAGACATACACCCGATAGCCACTTATACGGTACAAGCCGTATGTCGAGCGTGGAACCAGTCTCGCATAGGATTACACATAAGGTCGGTCCAGGCCACTTCATCTCATAGTACCGTGATATGAACAAATACACGTGGGAAGGTAACAACTAGGGTAACGATGCCCACACTTTGCATGTTTCTATCCGTACTAGCATACTAACCATAGACCTGGCTCTGATACCACTATAGGGTTTTGTAGCAGATAACAAAAAATTTACCTACGCGGAACACCCTGAATGCCCAAGGACCCATCTAGAAGTAATGCAGTAACGGAGGAAGACAGCGGTAACGTACCCTTGAAGACCGAGAGAGCGTTACGCTCATGCAGGAGCGTGGATGATGTAGTCGTACCCGTCCGACCTCAAGGTCGCGAAGATCCTCGCACGTTGCCCCTTGTCTAGGTCATTATGCGATGGCCCAGAAGCTTCAGTAGCCCCACCGAGTTATCACATGCATATGGTGCAATGCGATGACCCCCGAACCTCATTGATCCTTGTTGGGGTTGTGGAAATAGATCCCCTGGCGGAATCCCCGCAGCACAATGGCGTGTCGCAGATGCGTTGACTTTGTGCGCACGGTCCTAACTTGGGACCGTGCCACGGCAAAGGCAACTAGAGAGAGGGAGTATTCTCCGAGGAAGAATGCCTTAGAGAATAGCTTATTAGGTTGTCCTTTAGTCCTCCCATGGGCACCCCTTTATATAGGCGGAGGGGGTGTGCCCTCCCCTATAGGTGTCCCATGTGGGACTAAAAATATAAACGAAATAGGAAAAACATCCTAGCTAGCCGGATGGGCCAGCTCCCAGCCGGATGGGCTGACCAGAAGCCAGCCCAGCAAGCAGCAACAACAACAGCCGGCGGAACCACCCGCATGGGCTGGTGTCGTGGCCCAGGCACGCGCCCAGCTGCCGAAAGGGTACAGTGACCGGGTGGGCCAGCTGGTGCCCGTGGCTCGCCTGGCTCCCGCTGCGGTGGCAGCTCCCCAGCCCGGGTGGGCCGCCTGCCCCCTAGGCCCGTTGCTGGCCAGCCTGCCCGCCAGCTCCCCCGCGAGCCCACTTTGGGCTAGGGTTTTGAGAAGGCCGCGGTGGCGGCTGGTGGTAGCACCCCACCCTGGGAGGTGGCTGCTATCCGCTGCCCAACCTTGTGGGTCGGTCAAATAGGCCCCAATGCTGATTGCCTTTTCCATTTTGTTGTGGCTTTTTCCTAGACCAATTTCCTTCGGGATTTGACCAAATGATAAAGTCACTTTGTAAATTTTGAATTTAAATAGTTATTTATAATATATTAATTCACAATTAACATATAATAAATGCATATTGTAAATTGCCATTTATCCGAAACACCTTTCGGTCTTTTCCTTTCCTTCTTTCTCTGAACAACTTCGGATCTCTCCGAAACGATTCTGATTTCTCTCTCTTTCATGATTCCATCTAGCAGGACGATCTCCAAGCATCGTATTGCTCTTAAGCTTGTTTCCTTTGGTTCGGCAGTACTATAGACATGATCTTTATCAATGATCAACAGGGGTACCGGGATGCCCATATTGACCCCTATGCACTCCATGATTCTGCATCATGTTCGAACATAAAACGATATATCCAATTCCCTTATTCGTGATACAAGACTTGTCTGAGAGCTTATCATCGGTATCCTGATACCTTGTTCAATCTTGTTTCCAACAAGTACTATTTTACTTGTTCTGTGAAATGCCATCTCCAAGACCTAGTCATGTGTTGCGCAATGATGGCCCAAAATATATCGAGCTCGTTGGGGAACCCCAAGAGGAAGGTATGATGAGCACAGCAGCAATTTTTCCCTCAGTACGAAACCAAGGTTATCAATCCAGTAGGAGCAAGGAAACACCCCAAAGGTGTAGCTAGCTGAACGTTGGCAGGGCGCACTACCGGTGCCAGCAGCAACATGGAAACCTACACAACACAACCACATAACTCTGTCCCCAACTTGCGATGAGGTTATCAATCTCACCGGTTTTGCTAAAAACAAAGGATTAACCGTATCGAATGGAAGGAAGTAATAGTTTGCAGAAAGTAAATACAAAGCAGTAAACCGTTTGTAGATTGAATGTAAAAGAAAGGACCGGGGTCCATAGTTCACTAGAGGTGGCTCTCCTTAAGATAGATAACATGCTGGGTGAACAAATTATAGCCAGGCGATTGACAAACATCGAGAAAGCATACAAGCATATACTACTCATCTTGACTCCTTTGAGACTTGATTGGGCATTACAACATTATACATAGACCGCCATCCAACTTCATCTATGACTAATAATCCACCTTGAGGTTATCATCCGAACCCCCTCCAGTATTAAGTTGCAGGCAACGGATAATTGCATTACGAATTGTGTGTAAAGTAAACAATACGATTGTTCTATGAAAAAAAGGATTGTTGTTTTCTCCCTAGTAGCAACAACACATCTAGTACCTTAGAGATTTCTGTCACTTCCCCAGATTACCAGAGGCATGAACCCACTATCGAGCATAAATACTAACTCTTGGAGTTGCTAGAATCTACTTGGCTAAGATAGCTACTAACAATGGAAGGAGAGGCCGAGGGGGTGCCTGGGCTGGCCACACCACCCCTGGCGCGGGCCAAGCCTGGCCGCGCGGCCAGGTGGTGTGGCCGCCCTCTGGCCCTTCTCCGTCTCGTATTCTGGCTCTAGGTGTCCCCCAGTAAAATAATGACTTTGGCTTTTGTCCCGTCCAATTCCGAGAATATTCATTTTCTGACTTTCCTAGAACCAAAAATAGCAGAAAACAGGCAGCTGGCACTGTGACTCTTGTTAATAGGTTAGTCCAAGAAATCATATGAAAAGTACTCCAAAGTGTGGACAAAACATAAGATAGTAGATAAAACCAAGCATGGAACATCAAAAATTATAGATACATTTGCAATGTATCAACATCCCCAAGCTTAACTCCTGCTCGTCCTCGAGTAGGTAAGTGATAAAAAGAAAGAATAATTTTTGAGGTGACATGCACCATCATAAACTTGATCAAAGTATTTGTAAAACATTCAAAGCTAGGATCATAGTACTTCAATCATAACATGAAAGACAAAGTTCTAGAAATAAGACAAAGAAACTATGATGCAACATGAAAAGGCACAAACAAAAGATTCATGAATAACAATGCTTTGCAAGACGTATGTTTGTTTCACATAAAGAAAACATAGCATAGTAGTATTCAGCTTGTCCCTCATAGAGTAGCAAACATAAACGCATAGGACACCTTCAAGGTTCATCAGAGTGACTAGATACAAATAGTTTAAAACAAGCAATATCAAGGTATGCATCAATCAACAAGTCTTGGGACAATGCACATAGAACTAAGAATGGCCACTATGCTCTCAAAGTAGCTGCATAAAGATAGAAGGTGGAGACTCAATATATAAGTGGACGAAAGGCCTTCATAGAAGGAAGTAGGGATTCAAGTTTCATAAAGAGCTTCCAAAAATTATGGTACTTAATAGCTTTCAGCTCTCATTGCCCCTATCATAAGCATCTTGAAGTGATTAAGGTTAAAGTGAACAAACTATGGTGTATATGTTTGACAAAGTATAAGTTAGAAATCTCATGTCCCTTGAATACGAGGGCCGCTCCTCATGCTACTCAAGTTTAGTCACCGGTAAGTTCTTCATCGTAAGTACATGTGTATCATAGAGAACCGCCAATGGGGTACCCCTTGCCCGATGATACGGAAGAATCCCCATATCAAAATGATAAGGCAAATAGACAACGAGCATCTCAGCAATCTTCTTATTTACCATGGGAATATGGTGCTTTTTTCTCTCTTTCCTCTTTTCATAATCTCTCTTTTTTTCTCTTTTTTCTCTCAATATCGGACTCTTTTTTTATAAGAAGAATGCTTCATAGACAGCTCATTATGGTTACGCTGCAGGTTTCCACCTTGTCAGCATGGATTAGACCAGCGGCCTGGGTGTTTATCTAACACATATACATAACTCCATGGACTTATAAGCTCCCCTTTCATTTCACACTGACGACATCCATAGACAAAAGAGCATGATATCAACTAGGTACAAAGTACCAGTGCAATGTTGAAAGCGTTCCCCATGACAACATGGTTCTGCTAATCCCCAACAAATAAGTGCAAGCATATACAACATAGATGACACAATGGTTCAAGTTTATTAAGGGCAAGAAAAGTAAAGTGTGCCATCAAGTTCGTGAGAGCTTTAATCACTAGTTTTCTCATAACAAGTTTAATTTGGAAGGTAAACAAAAAACATGAATATACTTGGAATAGCATATGCTAATAGGTAGGTATGGTGGACTCTTTGGAATAAGTTGTTTTAGGGAGTTGGATGCATGAGTGGAACTCATACTTGGTTACGGAGATTAGCAAAAGACGGGGAGCGACAAACTAAGAGAGCAATAATGGCCATAATCATGCAGAGCGACAAAACATCATTGATCAAAGCATAAAATGATATTACAAGTTGAAAACTAAAGGATCATAAAGGCTATGGTGACTTTGGATAGTCATAACATGGTGTGAGCATGCGCCAAGTCAACCCAAATAAAGCATCAAAGGAGAATACCACAATACTATGCTTTAATATGCTAAAACAACGCATGATTCATCTAAGGCACATTAAGCAATCTCAATTGTTTATAACAAGTCATGCTACAACAAAGAATACTAAGCATAAATCCAAAATAGTATCAAGCATGGCATGACAAAGCATAGGCCACAGTCAAAAACAAGCTCTCTTTACCACTTAAGCATGAACTTTCCTACTCTTTTCCAATCCAAACCAAACTATTTGAAAACCAATGTATGAAAGAGGGGGCCAACCAATTTATTCAACAAACTAAGCAAACCAAGCAAATGAACAACCAAAATGAAAACGAAAAAGAAGACGCTCCAAGAACAACAGAACTGTGCAGGAAACAATAAAAATGAAGCGTTTGGAAGGAACCTAGGATTTTTATTGATGAAGAGGGGGATGCCTTGGGCATCCCCAAGCTTTGACGCTTGTAATTCTTGGATATTTCTTGGGGTGACATGAAATAAGAAGGAATAATGGAATATTTGACCGTTCACTCCAAAAAGAGGGTCCTATTGAAAAAGAAATAATCCAAAATACAAAACTGGCATCCCCAAGCTTGAGCTTTAGTCCATCCTTCATCTTATTACTCATTCCTTCCATACACCTGAAATTTTTCCCTCATACAAAACTTCACACAATTTTTATTAGCAACATTAGTGCACTCAAGATAATAGGTCTTTAGGTTCAGTTCTAACACCAATAAAAATTCCATTAAAACACAAGCTACTGTAGAACTTCCCTCAAAAAGCTCAATTCCCCAAAAGAACTAAAAAAGGAAGCAACAAGAAGCAAATGCAGAAAATGGCAGAAATCTGTCAAAACAGACCAGCAGGTAAAGACGAATTTTTTCGAAGACCTTCTGTTGCTCAAATCAAAAAGTGTTGAACTAACGAAAGTTAGATAACAAACTGGGGCAGAAGACAAAAAATAATGCCTCAAAATGACTTACATAGATTTTACACGAATTTTTACGGTGAAGCACAGAAATCTGTTTCAGGACAGCAACTTTCCCAATCATTACTTATCTCTTATTAGAGGTTACTCTTGGCACGAAAAGCAAATAAAAAGGATAAGGAGCAGTTATTACTGAAGTAATAACTTTCAAGACTCATCTAAAACTTTTGGGTTATCTCCCAATAAGTACTTTTCTTTAACGCCTTTAAGTTAGGCATAAGAAGCAAGAAAAAGAATCAAGTGTTCTCAAATGAAGAAGCATTAAGAGCAAATTTTGTTTTCATAGGAGAGGCAAAAGAAATCTCCTCTCTCTTCTTAAGGAAATGCTCTATACCTTTCTTGAGTGGGAGTTGATATTTAATGGTGCCTTCTTTCATACCAATAATGGCACCAACAGTTCTAAGAAAAGGTCTTCCCAATGTAATAGGACAAGACGCATTGCATTCAACATCCAAAACATAGAAATAAACGGGGACATAAGCATTGTTAACCATAATAAGGACATCATTAATACTCCCTGTGAGTTTCTTTTTAGCATTATCATCCAGTGGGACATTCAAATAAGAATCTTCAAGTGGTGGCAAATCAAGCATATCATAAATCCTTCTAGGAATAATAGAACAACTACTATCAAGATCACATAAAGCTTTGAAATCAAAATCATTCACTTTCATATTAATGATGGGTTTCCAACCATCTTCTTATTTTATAGGAATAGAAGCTTTACGTTTCATCTTTTCTTCTTTGATCTTTATGAGAGCATCAGTAATGTGTTTTGTAAAGGCCATATTCATAGCACTAGCATTAGGACTTTTAGCAAGCTTTTGTAGGAACTTAATAACTTCAGAGATATTGCAACCATCAAGATCAAAATCATAATTATCATCTAAAGTAGTAGAATTATTACTAGCCTCAACACTAGTGGTGATGATAGTAGAAACACTAATGTTTCTAGCAATTTCATCTTCTCTTTCCCACTTAGCATGCAATTTGAGCTAATAGTCTAACATTTTCATCAATTCTTACTTGTATAGCATTAGTGGCTGCAAAGGGATTATCATTAGTTTCAGGTTTAGCAGCCATTTTATTCAAAGAAGTTTGAGCTTCAGCAAGTGATGTTATATTTCTTTCAACATTAGAGAGTTTCTCTTCAATAGTTTTATTGAAAGAAGTTTGTTTACTAATAAAGTCTTTAAGCATAACTTCAAGTTCAGAAGGAGCACTCCTATTATTGTTGTAGGAATTTCCATAAGCATTACCATTGTTGGGAGGATATGGCCTATAATTGTTACTACCAAAATTATTCCTGTAGGCTTTGTTGCTAAAATTGTTATTTCTTATAAAGTTCACATCAGATTGCTCTTCTTGAGCAACCAAAGAGGCTAAAGGAACATTATTTGGATCAATATGGGCTTTCCCATTAACAAGCATAGACATAATAATATCAATGTTATCACTCAAGGAGCAGGTTTCCTCAATAGAATTTACCTTCTTACCTTGTGGAGCTCTCTCAGTATGCCATTCAGAGTAGTTAACCATCATATTATCTAGAAGGTTTGTTGCAGAACCCAAAGTAATGGTCATAAAGGTACCTCCAGCAGCTGAATCCAATAGGTTCCTTGAAGAATAGTTCAATCCTGCATAAAAAGTTTGGATGATCATCCAAGCAGTCAGTCCATGAGTGGGACAATTCTTTACCAAAGATTTCATTCTTTCCCAAGCTTGAGCAACATGTTCATTATCAGATTGTTTAAACTTCATTATTTCACTTCTCATAGATATAATCTTAGTAGAAGGATAGTATTTTCCAATGAAAGCATCTTTGCATTTAGTCCAAGAATCAATACTATTCCTAGTAAAAGAATTCAACCATTCTTTAGCTTTTCCTCTCAAAGAGAAAGGAAACAATTTAAGCTTAATAATATCTCCATCTATATCCCTATGCTTTTGCATCTCACAAAGTTCAACAAAGTTATTTAGATGGGCAGCAGCATCTTCATTACCAATACCATAAAATTGTTCTCTCATAACAAGATTGAGTAAAGCAAGTTTTATCTCAAAGAAAGTAGCTTCAGGAACATGTGGAGCAATAGGTGTGCTCATGAAATCATTGTTGTTGGTGCTAGTGAAGTCACACAACTTAGTATTTTCCAGAGTAGTCATTTTTTGTGTATTTTTGATAAAGAAAGCAAACTTGTAGAACTATTTTTTGTGTGTTTTTGATAAGGAAACAAGAAAACAAAACAAAAGTAAACTAAGCAAAACAAAAATAACAAAGTAAAGAGATTGGTTATGAGGGACTCCCCTTGTGAAGACGTCCTTGATTCCCCGACAACGGTGCCAGAAGATATGCTTGATGGCCCAAAATATATCGAGCTCGTTGGGGAACCCCAAGAGGAAGGTATGATGAGCACAGCAGCAAGTTTTCCCTCAGTATGAAACCAAGGTTATCAATCCAGTAGGAGCAAGGAAACACCCCAAAGGTGTAGCTAGCTGAATGTTGGTAGGGCGCACTACCCGTGCCAACAGAAACGTCGAGACCTACACAACACAACCACAGAACTCTGTCCCCAACTTGTGATGAGGTTGTCAATCTCACCCGTTTTGCTGAGAATAAAGGATTAAACGTATCGAATGGAAGGAAGTAATAGTTTGTAGAAAGTAAACACAGAGCAGTAAATATTTTGTAGATTGAATGTAGAAGAAAGGACCGGGGTCCATAGTTCACTAGAGGTGGCTCTCCTTAAGATAGATAACATGCTGGGTGAACAAATTACAACGGGGCAATTGACAAACATCGAGAAAGCATACAAGCATATACTACTCATCTTGACTCCTTTGAGACTTGATTGGGCATTACCACATTATACATAGACCGCCATCCAACTGCATCTATGACTAATAATCCACCTTCAGGTTATCATCCGACCCCCTCCAGTATTAAGTTGCAAGCAATGGATAATTGCATTACGAATTGCATGTAAAGTAAACAATACGATTGTTCTATGGACAAAGGACTGTTGTTTTGTCCCTAGTAGCAACAACACATCTAGTACCTTAGATATTTCTGTCACTTCCCTAGATTACCAGAGGCATGAACCCACTATCGAGCATAAATACTAACTCTTGTAGTTGCTAGCATCTACTTGGCCAAGATAGCTACTAACAATAGAAAGCATGCAAGATCACAAATAACAAAGACATGATAGAATCAATAATCAATCTGAAATAGCATCTCAATATCCATCAGATCCCCGCAAACACAACATGCAGAATTACAAATAGATGATCTTGATCTTGAACGGAGCTCACAAGATCTAAACATGAAAGCACAAAGGAGGAGAACCATCCATCTAGCTACTACATGGACCCGTAGTCCAGAGATGAACTACTCACGCATCACACCGGAGGCTTGCATGATGATGAAGAAGGCCTCTAGGCTGAATTCCCCTCTCCGACAGGGTGCCGGGAAGAGATTCAGATCCCTCCCGATCTAGGGATGGAGATGACAGCGGCTACAGACTCTTTCGTGGAATTTTGATCGGGTACTTAGGGTTTCCGTATCAGAGGCAATATATAGGCGGAAGGAGAGGCCGAGGGGTTGCCTGGGCTGGCCACACCACCCCCTGGCGCGGGCCAAGCCTGGCCGCGCGGACAGGTGGTGTGGCCACCCTATGGCCCTTCTCTGTCTCGTATTCTTGCTCCAGGTGTCCCCCGGTAAAATAATGACTTTGGCTTTTGTCGTGTCCAATTCCGAGTATATTCATTTTCTGACTTTCCTGGAACCAAAAACAGCAGAAAATAGGCAGCTGGCACTATGGCTCTTGTTAATAGGTTAGTCCAAGAAATCATATGAAAAGTACTCCAAAGTGTGGACAAAACATAAGAAAGTAGATAAAACCAAGCATGGAAGATCAAAAATTATTGATACATCTGCAATGTATCACGCAACATAGCTGTAATTCGCCGAGTGGGTCCAGTTGTATCTTCTCGTCACACGGGAGAACAATTTCCGCTCTTGAAGCATATTGCCTCTACGTGCTCCTTCGGATACCCAACGTGCACCTTTATGGCCACCTTTTTACGAGATGGCGGTTGATACAGTCAAAGCACCCTCCGGTAACAACGATTGATATGATCTCACAGTCTAAGGATTAGAACAATCTGTTTCTTTGACAATTGCAACATGAACTAAGTGACATGATCGTGTTGCAACAATCATTGGTGGGGAATGGTCCATCACATCATTCCAGATGACATGAACTCATTGTTAGTAACTTTTGTTTATCCCATGATCAGGAAACCTTGACCATCGTCTGCCCAATGAACTAGTTAAATAGAGGCTACTAGGGACCTGGGTTGTTTGTATACCACATGTGTATCAATGTTTCCGCTTGATATAGTTATAGCATGATATAAAACTATTATGAACTTATGAGATATGATAATAATACCCTTCTATTATTTGTCTCTAGGGCATATCTCCTTCAGTTAGCAGGACTACCCTTCCGGCTTGGCCTGGGTAGGGTTATGGATGCCATTGGTTATTCTTCAAGGCTCTTAGCCCCATTTGCATCTTATCGGTACTCGGATGTTGTATAATTTTCAAGGTGATTTGGATCGTTGTACTGTATATATGTATGCTTGACTCATTGAGTCGTTGTTGTATATATATGTTCTGTGGATTCCATCATGAACTATTGTTTAATGATATTACTTTGTTTTCCACCCGCACGCAAGTGCCTGGTGGGCATCCTTGAATCGTTTATATGCGGGTTTCTCGGGAATCGCTGAAACCTGCATAGGGCCAATTAGAGGGTGTTATAGAAATCTTCGAGAAGCTCTGCCATAGTGGTGTCCGTCTGTACCACATTTTGCAGTTTATTACTTTACAAGGATGCATCTTGCCAATTTATAGATTAAGCGTCACAACATAGTGTCGATACTCACCCATGACATAGTGCTGCCACCCACCGGATAGTGTCGCCACTCATGAAAGAGTGTCGACAGTCACCCATGAAATAGTATCGCCACCCACAATTAAATAATTAAATCTAAACGTTTAGTCCCGATGGACTAAAGGTCCATCTTTAGTGTAAACATTCACGGTCTAGTGCTGCCACTCATGTCGTAGTGTCGACACCCACCCATGATATAATATCGCCACCCACGATTAAATAAATCTAAATGTTTAGTCCCGGTTGGCGTCTCCAACCGGGTCTAAAGGTCCATCTTTAGTACCGGTTGGAGAGACCATCCATGACTAAACAGGCTCGCGTAAGCCCCAACCTGTCGTAGCCCCTTAAGTCCTGGTTGGTGTCTCCAACCGGGAATAAAGATTCACCAACTAGAACTAAAGATGGAGTAGAGAGTTTTTAAATCAGCGCATAGTTTTTACAGATGGAGTAGAAATTTTAGAACTGTACTAATTTTAGCATCGTGATTGTCTTTGATGTACTTATATAATACACATGAGCCGGCCATGGATGTATGCTGACCGACGCTCTGACGAGGTCATCAAAGACATGCGTTCTTTTCTTGTTGTGGCCGAGACAAACAAGCGGAATGGTTTTATGTATTGTCCATGTGGTGTCTATAGGAATCAAAAGGAATACTCTTCAACTGATCTTCTTTTAACTGATCTGTTTCATTAAACCTTTATATTAGGAGCATTCTGAATAGTTCTCAATACAACCTCTGCATTTAAATGATCTGCTTATCTGGATATGTACTGACTCTCAATAGGAAGTCGTTGATTCATAAGAGAGAGGTAGCATCTGAATGTATACACCTAGAGAACTTAATTCTCATAAGACTTGATGCTTACCAGCACTAACCATTATTGTAAGAAAGTAACATGTGTATGGCACTCGTGCACGTGCTGATGGCTGAGGGAGATAAGTAGCACCTTCTTGGTTGCTCTAGTTCGACGTGTTGTCATGTCAGTTTGTTGTCACTCTTCTTCCTTGATGCGTGTGCGTGCGATCTGTGCTCGACTCGGTCGTGACACTTGGAGGTGAAGTTGTCCAAGACATGATGCAAAATATACACAAATAAAAATAGTTTTGGATTAGTTATTCAAATTCAAACACTTTTCATGTTGAAAGTTTTGTCAGATTCGAAAATATGCAAATCATGAGTTAATGCATTTTTAGTTAAAAATAGAAAAATGGTTAATAGTTTAAATAGTTAAAATAATTATTTTAGAAAAGAGGAAGTGGTTTTATATTATTTATTCAAATTTTAAGACTTTTCATGTTGAAAGTTTTGTCAGATTCGAAAATATACAGAAGTTATTCAAATTCATATTCAAACACTTTTCAAATATCCAAAAGATGACAGATTAGGAAATAATATATGAAATATTATATTTTAAATGGGTATATTATATGTTTGTGATCATTTTGGTGCATTATATGTATTTTTATGATATTTAAATAATAAAATATATTTTTCCCAGATTTATACTTAATAGGATATTTGTTAAACACTAAATTATTTCATTTAACTTGTATAACAAAGTATGATAATAGATTTAAATTATAGATATTCTTTTTCTAATAATTTTGATATATAATACATAATTTTCTTAATTATAGTATGATAGATATGATTTATATTATTTACTTATTTTCTCGATATTCTAAAAAACATATTACAAAATCCCATTTAGCCCGTTTTAAACCACCAACCAGGACTAAAGGTTTGCCTCGCGCGCGAAATCCAGCCCGCGGCCGAAAAACCTTTAGTCCCAGTTGGTGGCTGCAACCGGGATTAAGGGGGGGGGATCTTTAGTCCCGCTTCTAGCTACCAACCGGGACTAAAGGTCCTATAGTCCCGGTTCATAGCTGGAACCGGGACTAGAGGGGTGGGGGTATATAAATCGACGCCTCCCCTCCCCGGTTGCAGCTAGCAACCGGGACTTAGCAAATCCAAGCCAAAGAAGGTGGATGTCGCTGGCAAGAATAGTCGAATCGCCGCCGCCTCCAGCAACCGTAAGGAGGAGGAACCTCCGCGCTGAGGATAGGAACCGCGCACCACTGCTAGAAACCTCAACGAGGAGAAGGGGCCGCCGATCTGCGAGGAGGAGGAGGGCGCCACCAACCTCGTTGTCGTCTTCGACAACCACCCTCAAGCCCTTCTGAGGCCACTACCGACCTCAAGGTACACCTCTGTTTCCTGCCCTTCCCTTTTCCCCCGTCCCTCTGGAGTTATCTACACCGCCGCCGCCATTGGAGTACCACCCGGCCTCGTCGGAGTTCTCTGCGCAAGGAGGCGCCGACTGACCTCGCCGCCGCCGCCAGTTTCGTGCTCCAACGTGGCGCCGGTCCCATCAGTCAGTGAGCATGGTTAGGTGAATTGTACCACTGGTCCCACCAGTCAGTGAGCGTGGCTAGACCCTGTGGTGGTGTAAAAAGGTTAAATGCACGCGCTGATGTCAGCCTTACGCCACTATGGTGCAATAATTCCTTTTATTGCTTTAATTTTTTCAGAAAATGATATAATCTTGTAAAATTCATAACTAATTCATATTAAGTTAGAAAAATATGTAGAATATATCAAAGTGTTCAGAAAAAATGATATCTACACTTTAGCATCAAAATCATCCATTGCTAAGAAACTTTAATATCAATTTTAATTAAATGAACCAAATGTACCCCCGAAGGTGATTCAGTGGTTTCCCTGTATTAGGGTTTAGCACCGCCACCCTGTATTATCACTGAATCATCAACCTGCGCCGTTCATGGGGGAGCTGCCTGCGTCAACTTGTACTTATTACTTTTTTGTTATTCTTTGTAATAATTTCAGTTTTAATTTCAGAAAAATGTATAAACTTGTATAATTCATATAATATTCTTTGTTTATCAGAAAATATGAATAATATACCAAAATGTTCAGAAAAATAAGATCTACATTATAGCATCAACATCATGCAGGATTACAATAATTATAATGATCACGTTACTAGAGCACTAAAACAATCCTCTCATATGCATATGGGGTTTCGGGGAATGTATACTTAGAACATCCCAATTGTAATATTCTTTTTTTAATACATTTTTTTATCTTTCTTATGTATTAGTTAAGCTATGAACGGTAGAAATAGTGAACAACATGTTGGACATGATAAATGAGGGTGGAGTTTATTACGATGGATCAGCCGACAATGGAGATCATGGATCACAATATCTTAACTTGTCTGGTGATGGAGTAGATGACGGTGGAGACGAGGGTGGAGACGATGGTGGAGACGAAGATTGCGACGACGGCTTAACAAAATCCGGCGAGGTATATAAAGCCTCTCCTGATCACTAGTAGATGCATTAATTGATTTGTATATATATACTAACGAATGTTTCTTCTCTTAGACCTCCACATCAGGACAATCTTCTAAAAGAAAATGAGGCCCAACCAGAAAGATGGCCGATGGTGCACGTCTGACAACTGAATCAGTCTGTGAGCAGGGACAACCGTTGGATCCCAAAGAGAGCGCATCTTCACTTGTACATCAATGCCGAGTGATTGTTAGGGAACCATCCCGATCACCACTTGAAATTGGAATTAGTCAGGAAAAAGATCAAGTTGGAGCTAGTTTTGTTGATGATAGAGAGAACGATTATCTTTGGAATTCGCTAATGACATATTTCACCCTACTAGTCTTGGAAACTAATGAGCTCACACGGGCACTAGCGTTGAAAGTAAAGGAGTGGGATCTTAAAAAGATGGCCACACAATTCTCGAGCTAGAAAAAAAATTATATCAAGATTATGTCAAGGAGGAAAAAGCTCCAGAATTCACTAGTGCACTAAAAAATCAGCGGGATAACTGGGCCGCATTTGTGGAGTACAAGCATCAGAAGAAGCTAAGCAAAGGTCGGCAAAGAATAAGTTAAATACTGTAAAAAATAAATATCACCATAATATGGGGACAAGTGGCTACAAGAGTGCCATGCCTAAGTGAGATAAAATTGAAGCCGACATGATTGCTAAAGGGATCACTCCAGCTACACGTGATTGGCCCTTGAGGTGAAGAAGTTGGTTACTTGGGCATGGGGTATCGTATGACCTACAAACATGGGACATTATTGCAAAGGAAGAAATTGCTGAACCCAAGATTGAACTTCTTAAAAGTGAGAAAAGATGTTCAAGAGGGAAAGTTCAATCCCGAGAGAGAGAACAATGAGCTGACAAAGGCCCTCAGGAATCCTAAAAAGTATGGACGAACACGAGGCTTTGGACCTTATTTTCCATGGAAGATTGGGTTTCCCCATGACATTGACACTTATAGAAGTTGATCGAGAAAAATGAAGCGGCAGCAGGCGGAGCAGGCATAGCGGTTGGCGAAGGTTGAAAGAAAGAAGGAGGAATTTCAAGCCATGTTCGAGCAGAAACAGTAGCAGATTAATGAACATAGAGAACTGGCCCGACATCAAGATCCTACATTCGACATTATGATCGGCCCATCTCATCAGAAAAGCAGTGTGGCTTCCACTGAGGTATAGCCTAATGATACACTGATGATTGAGAATAATGCACCGATGATAGCTGATACCGGTGCAACAATGGATGGCTACCCCATGGATGCAATCAAGGAGAATACAAGTTGTGAGCTACATGTGTCACTAAAGAACATATCCATGAAGGTGGCGATCGGCTATGCTTTACCTTGTGCACTTGGAGCAACCTACCATTATCGTCCGATTCTAGCTGGCTATGCTCATGTCGGTGTGGATGAAGTTCAACCACTACTTCAGTCACTCCAGCTTGATATCCCTAGAGGTTAAGGGGAGACAACACTGGGAGAAGTCACGAGTGGCTTCATTCTATGGAAAAAGGATAACATCAAGTTTCTAGGCTCGGCGCCAAGGCCACCATCTCCTCCGAGAAGAAAGCAATCACCTCCAAGGCCACCGTCTCCTCAGAGTAGCGCGAGTCCAGCTCGATCTCCGGTGCCTCAACCAACTCCGCCCACTAAGGGCCAAAAGCGGAAGAGTACCACCGCTTGTCGGTGGATGCCGGCATGGAAACCGACAACGCCTCCCAAGAGTAACACCGGCTCCTCCAAAGTTAGCTTACCACCAGACTGATGAGGAAAATAAGGTGATTGTAAAGGCCGAAGTGGAGGCCCATTTTGTACCAAAACAACCCGAGCGCAAGGTCCCAGTAGATCCGAAAGTGAGAGAGCACTTTAGGAGATTTCTGGATCAACCATCCCCATATGAGTTAAATAAGCAAGATAGCTATGCATGCTGTCTTGTGAAGACAGTGAAAGAGAAGAGATCAAGTGGTAGAGGAAGCATGAAAAGAGACGTTCCCCAGCTCAGAGAATAGGCAAAACAATCGACCCCCCCGCTCAAGGTGTTACCCGAACATCAAATATATAGGGAAGAACCTTTGAATATGCCAACAACTTAGCTATTAGCCAAGCTATGTAATATGTCTGGTGATGAAATTCTTGGCGGCGGTGTTATCCCCACGGCTGATGTACCACGACAATATGTCCATGGGCAGCCTATAGTCAGCGATGAGATGCTCTGGCGTCTGCCAACAAAAATGCGACAATTGCATGACTGGTACTTGAAATTCGCAAATCAAGGGCGAGAAATTCTCATAGAGAAAGTTAGAGAGGTGCATTACTTCCTTCCAGACGACATCCATATTAACCTTGCAGAAATCTTTTAGTTACTCAATCAAAGGGAACTCGACAAATCTCTCCTCAGTTGCTATTGTATGTAAGTGATTAATTTATTTATATAATTAAGTCTCTAGCTAAGCTCATTAAATTCATTGCCGGTAATTATCTTCACTATATCCTTTTGTATGCTATGATGCAGAATGAAGATTGTGAAATGTAAAAAAAGGACAATCTATTGCATTGGATTCATTGATCCAAATCGAGTTAATTCTGGTACGCTAAAGATGAATCCCGTGGACACGGAGCATAACTTCTTATGATTTCTAAAGAAGCAGAAGTACTGTAAGGAAATACTATTTTATTACAACTACATGTGAGAGTGTTACTGTCTTGTATACATTAAATTTTGCTTACACGATATTAAGTGTAACTTATGAGTTACTAATGTATATAAACCCTGCATAGTTTTCACTGAATTATGCTAAGCATTATCGTTGACAGTGGAAGAGTTCAAATCATGGACTCATTAAAAAAAGACATGTAAGTGTATCTCGACATGCTTAATATGCTCCAGATGTAATTTCAATCATTATCGCGCTATATCAATCTCTTTCGTTTATTTTCTAAGATATTAAGTAATCATTAACTCATTCATTCATTTTCTTTGTCGATCAGTGTTTGGAAACGGTTCAAGGGTGTGGTTGCCGGTCAAAGGTGTGAGGAGATGAGTTTTATTCCGGTCCAGATAAGTAGTACGAGTTAGGTCTGCACATCTCTTTAATTCTAGTTTCAATACAATTATCATGCTTGATTATTATTTGATTAAATTATATTCTTGTAAAGTATACATCACAGCTACGAGGGGCTAATTTAAGTGGATACTACGTTTGTGAGTTTATTCGCATGTCGACTATTGAGCAGAACTTGGAATTTCTTCGAGTACATAAACAATATATTCACAATTTATTTTTATTACCATAATTTGTGTTGAGTTCTATTCATAATTTTTGTTATGATGATTGATATATTTATATTGATCTCTTTCTTTATAGTTGGATGTGACGCGGGAAAAGCTTATACCACATGACCGCCGACTAAAAATTCAAGAGAAATTAGCAGGATTTTTGGTTGATGAGATTATAGACCCAAGTAGAGAATACACTATATATATAGTCTAAAGCATTCATATAATTTAATGATCTCCATGTAATCAAATAGACGGGCTCTAGTCCCAGCTGGGACTCGTATACCAAATTGTATATATATGTATGTATGCTCGTAAGAGAAATTGTTTTATATATGCATCAACCTGTACAATATGTAGTAGCGTTGTGTATGTATGCGAAAACTTGGTTGAAATGAAAAGAGTAAAATGAATCGGAGGTCCTAAAAGTTTGGAGGAAACCATATGCAAGTCCTAAAAGTTTCAACTCGTGTACCGGAGGTCCTAATTCACAGATCCATGTGCATTGTAGCTAGGGTTGTAGCTGAGAATTAGGACCTGTAGTGTACATCTAACTGAAAATTAGGATTTGCAGTGCACAACTAATTGAGAATTAGGACCTCCGGTACATGAGTTCAAACTTTTAGGACATACATACGATTTCATCCAAACTTTTAGGACCTCCGGTGCATTTTACCCAAATGAAAACACAAAATGAAAAGTAATTAAACACAAAAAACAAAATAAAAAGAAAAACACAAAACACAAAACTCTAAACCCTAAAACGCCATCTCTTGCCACGGCAGCCGATTGCCCCAAAACGTTGCCGCGATTTATGGGATCCTTTAGTCCCGTTTCATTTACATGGGGCCACATGGAGTTCCTTTAGTCCTAATTTGGCAGTTTCGGATGGGCAACCGGGACTAGAGACCCTCCTAGACTAGGATAGAGGCCCGTTTTCTACCAGTGGCCGACGGGTGGCATTTCGGGCACCGGTTCGGTTTAGAATATTTACTCATCTAAATGGAAAATTAATACTCAGAACTGAACCCTCACTGCATTCTGAATGTTTTTGGCGTTGAAGTCTAAGAGAAAAGATTAATGGAATTGATGTGGGGAGAAGAGAAGTAACGCCTCTAACCATTACTTACCTGTACGCGCACATCCTCTGGAGGAGGAAGACGACCGGTTTGTTGGTCTAATCGATCGGTCTAAATGGGATAAGAAGTGTGGGAATAAAAGAGAAAAAAAAGTGGGTCAGGATTAGTTGGGCCGTGGGCTAGGTCACTGCGTCTTTTTTCCCACGGGCCGCACTTCTTAGCCTATGGAGAATGTTTTTATTTTTCATTTTCTATTTTCATGTCTCATTTGATTTGTATTCTATTTTGATTCAAATTTTTGCTACCCCTTTTCAGAATGTTTTAAAATAAAAAAATCACTAAATATCTTATTCAAAATAGAACACTTGGCAATATATTTTTATAAAATTTATTCTATTTAGAATATGGTACATACACATATAGTTTTAATATTTTATTTTTAATTCTTTTTCCCTAATCAAATAAAATTTATAACTTTTGATTTAGGCCTCCAAAAAGGTTCAAACCGATTTCTAGGATTTTACAATTTTGTTATTTATATTTTTAGCTCACTTAGGAATTCCTTTTGTATATTTTAAATATGGAATATATCCATAGGCTTGTGTTTTTAAGTGGTTATTTCAACTTTTAGGGTTTTAGGGTTTTGAGATAATTTCCACTCCTCTTAGGTTTTAAAATGTAACCAAGTCAAGATGATCATGCATGCTTCAAGATTTTTTGGTTTTGAAAACTTGCATACCACTTCTCAAACAAGATTCATTTTATTTGACCTAGCTTTTAGAGGAATTACACTAAATGCTTCAAGACTAAGTTTTTTATTTTGTTTAATTTTTTCACATTTAAAAATTTGGAAAAATTTGGGATGCGACACCTCACCAGGCGCCTGTCAGCGCAAAGGAGGTGCTTGTCGCCTTCCTCTACCTCATAAGGTGGCACAACATAAGACATATGAGGGATGTCATGACTAGTGTTTCCTTAAGATGACAACACGTCCTCTTCTTCGGTGGTCTCGCTGACCGAAGATCTGGACATGCCAGGCCTCAACATCACACCCTGCAATGGCAACATTGCTCCACACGGTCCGCGGTAGTGTCTCTAGTGCCCCGCGACACAATACTTGGTGAAGGGGTTTCATGGTTGAAAAGCACAAAATTTTCCTATGCGGAACATGCCGAACTGTCCAGAATCTATCTAGGAGTAATGCAGTAACGACCAGAGGATTTTTGGATACATACCCTTATAGTCCGAAAGCGGTTAACATTCTAGGTCGTACTCGTAGCCGACCTCAAGGCCGCGAAGCTCCTCGCAGGTAACCCCTTGATCCATCGTGTAGAAGCTCTGAATCTTGACATCAAAGGTGCCACAAGTGGCATCACCCTCATGGTTTCACACACACATACGGTGTACGATGACGACCTTCGGTTCCCCAATCTCTGCCGAGAGTGCGGAAGTAGATCCCTAGGATGGCATCCCGGCAGCGCAACAACGTTATGTAGGTGCATCGTCTCTTGCAGGCGCAGTCCTTCCTGTGACCGCTCCATCACGAGAGAACAACAAGAGAGAGATAGATTCCCTGAGCAAAGTGCATCAGAGAATATTCAATTGGTGTGTCTAATCCCACCCATTGGCACACCTTTATATAGGTGGAGGAGGGGAACTGCCCACCAAAGGTTTCCCATGTGGGACTAATAATGGGCAAAGGAAATAAAGAGGGGAGGAGGGCTTGCCGACTAGGCCTCCCAGCGCCAGCCAAACAGCTGCCACCGGCCTAGCTTGCAGCACAAGCCAGTAGCAGCAGCGCCTGGGGTAGCACCGGCCAGGTAGGCCTTGGCCGCAGCCCACCTGCGCGCCTGTCCCTGTGCCAGCAGCGCCCCCGGGCCGGCCTCACGCGCGACAACCTGTTGTAGTGTCCGAGCCCGCCCGCATGGGCAGTGGGCTGCAGCCCACGTGCGGGAGCTGGTTATTTGTCACCCCTGGAGATGCCTACCGCCTGCCTCTTCGCTTGGGCCAGCTCATAGAGACCGAAGCTTATTTGCTGCCCCTTTCTCAGGATGGCTTCCTTCTAGGCAGATTCCCTCCGGGGTTTTGGCCCTTTGAGGAAGTTGCCCTATAAATTTAAATATAAATATTTATTTAGTATATATTAGAATAAATGCATATTCCTTTTTCCTTTCTCTTCCTCTAAACAACTTCGGATTCTCTTTGGAACAATTCCATTTTCTCTCTCAACTCTGATTCATTCTTACATAATGATCTCTAGTCTCATCGTATCCTTAAGAGTGTTACCCCAACGCCTTAGAAACATCATAGACGTGATCGAGAATCTTCTCACATCAATGATCATTAGCGAGACTTGGATGCCCATAATGAACCCTGTGCATTCCACGATGACAATGTTCTTTGAACCGTAAACATGGAGTCCAATTCCCTTTGTTTATTCGATACGACTGTGCAAGATCTGATCATCGGTATCACATACCTTCTTCAATCTCATTACCGACAAGTTTTGTTTCACTTATTCCTGTGATATTCCATCCCCGTGACCTAGTCACATGTTGCAACATTATGGATGTAATCTCACCAAGTTGGCCGTGTGTATCTTCACGTAACACGGGTGAACAAATCCCACTCTTGATAAATAGGACTTAGCTATTTGTCAAGAATACCCGACACACACCTTTATGGCCACCCAATTATGGTCATGGCGGTTGATGTGATCAAAGCAGCCTCGGGAGATAGTGATTAATATGATCTCATGTTCTAAGGAGAAGGATACTACGCTTCTAACTATTGCAACGATGAACCTTGTGACTTGATCGTGTCGCAATAACTATCATGGGTAATTGATGTCTATGCTTGCTTATATTCTTGTAGACAGTGTTGGGCCTCCAAGTGCAGAGGTTTGTAGAATAGCATCAAGTTTCCCTTAAGTGGATCATCCAAGGTTTATCGAACTCAGGGGGAAGTGGTCAAAGGTATCCCTCTCAAGCAACCCTGCAAGCAAGATACACGAAGTCTCTTGTGTCCCCAACACACCCAATACACTTGTCAGGTGTATAGGTGCACTAGTCCGGGGAAGAGATAGTGAAATACAAGTAATATGGATGATTATAAGTGGTAATTGCAATCTGAAATAAGAGTGGAAGCAAGCAAACATGTAACAGGGCTGATTGTAAATGGTGTTTCAATGCTTAGAAACAAGGCCTAGGGATCATACTTTCACTAGTGGACACTCTCATATAAATATCTTCTCTTCATTATGCTACCCTGAACTACTCTCTTGTTGGATGATGTAGGGCTATAACAACACACCTTAAAGTTCGCATTCCCCATCTAGATAACCCCTCACAGTCACCTTGAGCGTTAGATGGTTCCAACAAACACCACAATCTCATAGAGACATCCAACTCAAATTATACTCATGATAAGTATTCCTGTAACCTTAGCCTAAGTGCCACAAGGTATGCACACTATCAACTTCACACACGTGGGGATAAGCAGAGATTAATTAAAGCACTTGAGTAGCAGAATAGATCTATAGATTACAAAGGTCATGATCTCATAAGATCACGCATAGAGAGAGAGATGAACACATAGCTACTGGTAGAGACCTTAGCCTCAAGAGAGAACTAGTCCCTCCTCGTCATGGGAGTCAGCAACGGCGATAGAGATGGGGTGGAGTTGATGGAGATGGCTCTGGGGGCTATTCCCCATCCCGGCAGGGTGCCGGAACAGAGACTTCTGTCCCTCAAATCTCTTCTTCGGTGGTGGTGGCGCTGCGGAAATTTTCGTGGAATTCTTATTTGGTATTTAGCGTTTTTGTCCCGGGAGACTTTTAGAGGCGAAGGGGCAAGGTCACACCACCCGGTGGCGTGCCTAGGGTTGGTCGCACCACCATAGGGTGTGGCCGCCTCCTGCCCCTCTTCGGCTTCCCTTCGGACTCCGTGTTGCTTCGGGTAAAATATTGACTTTGGCTTTTGTCCCATCCAATTCCGAGAATATTTCCTTACTAGCTTTTCTGAAACCAAAAACAGCAGAAAACAGGCAACTAGCACTGTGGCATCTTGTTAATAGGTTAGTTCCTGAAAATGTATAAAAATACCTCAAAGTGTGAACAAAACATAAGAAAGTAGATATAAGACAAGCATGGAGCATCAAAAATTATAGATACGTTTACGACGTATCAAGCATCCCCAAGCTTAACTCCTGCTCGTCCTCGAGTAGGTAAGTGATAATAAGAATAATTTTTGAGGTGACATGCACCATCACAAACTTGATCAAGGTATTAGTAAAACATTGATAGTTGGGATCATAGTACTCTAACATAGACATGCAAGATATAGTTCTAACAATAATACATAGCAACTATGTTGTAACATGAAAAGGTACAAACAAAAGATTCATGAATAACTATGCTTTGAAAGACGTTTGTTTGTTTGACATATAGAAAACATAATAAGAATGGTATTCAGCTTGTCCCTCATGGTATAGCAAAACATGAATGCATAGGACACCTTCAAAGTTCATAAGGGTGACTAGATACAAATAATATAAGAACAAGCAATATCAAAGTTATGAATCAGTCAACAAGTTTTGGGACAATGCACATTAAACTAAGAATGACCACTATGCTCTCTCAATAGGTGCATAAAGATAGAAGATGGAGACTCAACATAAAAGTAAAAAATAAAGGCCCTTCATAGAAGGAAGCATGGATTCAAGTTTCATAAAGAGCTTCCAAAAATTATGGTACTTATTAGCTTTCAGCTCTCATTCCACCTATCATAAGCATCTTTATGTGATTAAGGTTAAAGTGATACAAATATGAGGATATGCTTGACAAGTTATAAGTTGAAAATCTCATTGCCCTTGCTTACGAGTACCGAACCTCATGCTACTCAACTTTAGTCACGAGTAAGTTCTTGTCATTGTAAGTACATGTGTATCATAGAGAACTGCCAATGGGGTACCCCTTGCCCCATGATACAGGAGCTATCCCATATCAAAATGACAAGGCAAAGACAATGAGTATCTCAGCGATCTTTTTATTTGCTATTTGCATAGGTTTTTATTGAGGATTCTTCACAGAATGCTCAATATGGTTATGCTGCAAGTTTCCACCATGATTAGGCATGGCTTAGGCTAGCCGCCCAGGCGTTTCTCTAACACACATATAAACTCCATGACCTTACAAGATCCCCTTTTATTTCACACCACCGGGATCCATAGACAAAAGAACATGATATCAACTGAATAATAAGTGCAATGTTAAAAACGTTCCCCATGGTACATGGTTCTGCTAATTCTCAACTTATAAAGCAAAAACATATACGTAACATAGATGGACACAATGGTTCAAGTTTATTAAGTGCAAGAAAGTAAAGTGTGCCATCAAGTTTGTGAGAGCTTTAATCACTAATTTTCACATAACAAGTTTAATTCAGAAGGTAAATAAAAACATGAATATACTTGGAATGGTGTAACACACCATGCATAGGAATTTATGGTGGACTCGTTGGAATAGCTTGGTTTTCTTGGAGGTTGGATGCATGAGTAGAACTCATACTCAGTACAGGTGGAGGCTAGCAAAAGACTAGGAGCGACCAACAAAGAGAGCAATACTGCATAATCATGCAAAGCGACAAAACATTATTAATTAAAGCATAAAGTGATATTGCAAGTCAAAAACTAAATGATCATAGAGGCTATGGTGACTGGTACATAGTCTTAACATGGTGTTAGCATGTGCCAAGTCAATCCAAATAAAGCATCAAAGGAGAATACCACAATATTATGCTTTTGTATGCTAAAACAATGCATGATTCTTTCAAGGAACATTAATCAATCTAAATTGTTTGAAACAAGTCATGCTACAACAATAATCACTAAGCATAGGGTCAAAGCAACATCTAGCATGACGTGATAGAGTCTAAGTCAGAGTAAAAACAAGCTTCCTTTTGTACCACTATAAGCATGAAACTTCCTACTCTTTTCCAACACCAATCGACTTATTTGAAACAACTCTCAAAGATAATAATCAATAAAGACCAGATAGCATGTATCACCCATCTACAAAGAAGAACTAAAAAGTTCTAAGCCAAAAGAATAAGAAAACTAAAGCTAAACGTAGTGCTAGCAAAGGAGAACACTCACAGAACAATAAGAGTGAAAACTAGAGTGTTCTAGGCAATGAATAACGAGGTGTGTCTCTCTCCAAAAGAAGTGTGTTGGGATCCAACCAAATCATTGTGGAAAATAGAGCAAAAGAAAACTAAAAACAAAGACGCTCCAAGAACAACACATAGTGCATAAGGTAATAAAATAAAGTGTCTTGAAAGAAGACCTGAGATTATTGATGAAGAAGGGGATGCCTTGGGCATCCCCAAGCTTTGATGCTTGTACTTCTTGAATATTTCTTGGGGTGACACGGGTGGCATTCCCAAGCTTTAGCTTTTTTTCCATACTTCATCTCATCACATTATTCTTCCCTACACTTGAAAAATTCCTTCATACAAAACTTCACACAATCTTCATTAGCAACATTAGTGTATTCAAGATAATAAGTCGTTGGGTTTAGTTTCAACACAAGTAAAACTTCCATTAAAACACAAGCTACTGTAGCAGTTCCTTCTAAAAGCTCAAGTGATCAAAGAGAACTAAAAAAGAAACCGATTAAGAGGCAAATGCAAATAATGGCAGAAATCTGTCAAAACAGACCAATAGGTTAAGACCCATTTTTTAGAAAATCTTCTGTTGCTCAAATCGAAAAGTGCAAAACTAACTAAAGTTGGGTAATAACCTGGGGCATCAGCACAAATAAGTTACATCTCAATCCGACGTACTGAGATTTTTCAAGATTTTTTACAGTGACGCATAGAAATCTGTTTTAGGACAACAACTTCCCCATATCTTACTTCCCTCTCATTAGAGGTTATTCTTGGCACAAAAACCAAACAAAAAGGATAAGGGGAGGTTATTATAGAGGCAATAACTTCCAAGACTCAACAAAACAAAAATAAACTGAAAGTAAAAATATAATGGGTTGTCTCCCAAAAGCTCTTTCTTTATAGCCATTAAGATAGGCATGATAATTACGATGATGCTCACATAAGAAATATGAATTGAAGTAAAAGAGAGCATCAAGAAGCAAATATGGAACAAATTTAAGTCTAACCCACTTCCTATGAAAAATAATCTTGTAAATAAACAAGTCATGAAAGCACAAAGCAACAAGCATAGGAAAGCAAAACGAGTGCAACATCAAAATTTTCAGCATAAAGAGGGTAAACTTAATATTGTTGAGATACATAAAACCATGTTTCCCTCTCTCATAATAACTTTCAGTAGCATCATGAATACAATTAACAATATAACTATCACATAAAATATTCTCATCATGAGCCATATGCATATAATCATTATTACTCTCCACATCAGCATAGTTATTCTTATTATTTGCAGTGGGAGAAAATTCAACAAAATAGCTATCATTATTATTCTCATAACCATAATCATCAATTATAGGAGGCATATTGTAATCATCATAAGCAATAGAATAGCGATCTTCCAAAGTTTGTTCGTTTGTAAGCATATCATCATTGGAAGGAACATGGATAACACTAATAGTACAACAATTATTAATATCATCATTTTTAGAATTGGTACCAAAGAGATTTTCAATATCAAAAGTAGTGTAATTTTCCCAATGATGATCACTACTATAGGTAACAGGCATAATAACATTATCGAGTTTAGACTCATCAAACACTATAATAAGAGCAACGTGCTTAGGGGAAAATAATGTTTCCTCCCTCCTTTTACTCCTCTTCTTCTTCTTCTTCTTCTTCTTCTTTTTCTTCTTCTCTTTAGGAGGGAGATGCTTGAAAGGAAGCTTCTCCATATACCCTGGTTTATTGTTAGAGACAATATAAGAAACTTTGGAGGATTCCTCCTTTTCATTAATAAGAAGAAAACACATATTAGTCCTGTCATATTTTGGTAAAATCTCATATTTTATAATATTTTGTATGTAAGTATTTGTGTGGCAATTATCAACGCAATAAAGATGACAACCATGCAGGACGCTATTCATATCAAAAGCACTCATATCTACCAAATAAGTTTTTCTTGATAACTCCACACACCAAAAATAATGTAAGTTCATCGTGCTGATTAGAAGTGATCATGTTATCACAATACAAACTTGCAGTATTCAGTGGATTAGAAGGGCTAATATTATGGTCTGAGCATTGAAAATTGAAAAGACCCACTTCAAAGCAAAGTTCACAAATAAAATGATAGAGGGCTGATGGCTCAATACACGGTGCCCAGAAAAGTGCTTGGTGCGTGGTGTTGATGTAGAGCTCGTTGGGAACCCCAAGAGGAAGGTATGATGAGCACAGCAGCAAGTTTCCCTTAGTTATGAAACCAAGGTTTAATCGAACCAGTAGGAGCAAGGAAACACCTCAAAGGTGTTACTAGCTGAGCTTTGGTAGGGCGCACTACCGGTGCTAGTAGCAACGTGGAGACCTGCACAACACAACCACAGAACTTTGTCCCCAACTTGCGATGAGGTTGTCAATCTCACCGTGTTTTGCAGAAAACAAAGGATTAATCGTATCGAATGGAAATAAGTAAAAGTTTGCAGAAAGTAAACACAAAGCAGTAAAAGATTGTAGATTGTATGTAAAGTAAAGGACCGGGATCCATAGTTCACTAGAGGTGGCTCTCCTTAGATAGATAACATGCTGGGTGAACAAATTACAGCGGGGCAATTGACAAACACCGAGAAAGCAATACATGCATATACTAATCATCTTGACTCCTTTGAGACTTGATTGGGCAATACAACATAATACATAGACCGCCATCCAACTGCATCTATGACTAATAATCCACCTTCAGGTTATCATCCGAACCCCCTCCAGTATTAAGTTGCAAGCAACAGATTATTGCTTTACGAACTGCGTGTAAGGTAAACAATACAATTGTTCTATGAACAAAAGATCGTTGTTTTCTCCCTAGTAGCAACAGCACATCTAGTACCTTAGAGATTTCTGTCACTTCCCCAGATTACCAGAGGCATGAACCCACTATCAAGCATAAATATAACTCTTGGAGTTGCTAGCATCTACTTGGCCAAGATAGCTACTAACAACGGAAAGCATGCAAGATCTCAAATAACAAAGACATGATAGAATCAATAATCAATCTGAAATAGTATCTCAATATCCATCGGATCCCCGCAAACACAACATGTATGAATTACAAATAGATGATCATGATCATGAACGGAGCTCACAAGATCTAAACATGAAAGCACAAAGGAGGAGAAACCAGCCATCTAGCTACTACATGGATCCGTAGTCCAAGGATGAACTACTCACGCATCACACCGGAGGCTTGCATGGTGATGAAGAAGGCCTCCAGGGTGAATTCCCCTCTCCGGCAGGGTGCCGGGAAGAGCTTCAGATCCCTCCCGATCTAGGGATGGAGATGACGGCGGCTACAGACTCTTTTGTGGATTTTTGATCGGGTACCTAGGGTTTTCGTCCCGAGGGAAACTTATAGGCGGAAGGAGAGGCCGAGGGGGTGCTGGGGTCGGCCAGATCACCCCCTGGCACGGGCCAGGCCTGGCTGCGCGGGCAGGTGGTGTGGCCGGCCCCAGCCCTTCACCGTCTCGTATTCTGGCACTTGATCCCTTCCGGAAAAATAGGCACGTTGGCTTTTGTCCCGTCCAATTCCGAGAATATTCATTTTCTGACTTTTCTGGAACCAAAAACAACAGAAAACAGGCAGCTGGCATTGTGGCTCTTGTTAATAGGTTAGTCCAAGAAATCATAATAAAAGTACTCCAAAGTTGGAACAAAACACAAGAAAGTGGATAAAACCAAGCATGGAACATCAAAATTTATAGATACATTTGCAATGTATCAACATCCCCAAGCTTAACTCCTGCTCGTCCTCGAGTAGGTAAGTGATAAAAAGAATAATTTTTGAGGTGACATGCACCATCAAAAACTTGATCAATAGTATTTGCAAAACTCAAAGCTGGGATCAAAGTACTTGAATCATAACATGAAAGAAAAAGTTCTAGCAATAAGCAAAGAAACTAAGATGCAACATGAAAAGGCACAAACAAAATATTCATGAATAACATGCTTTGCAAGACGTTTGTTTGTTTCACATAAAGAAAACATAGCATAATAGTATTCAGCTTGTCCCTCAATAGAGTAGCAACTATAAATGCATAGGACACCTTCAAAGTTCATAAGAGTGACTAGATACAATAGTTTCAAACAATCAATAACAAGTTATGCATCAATCAACTAGTCTTGGGACAATGCACATAGAACTAACAATGGCCACTATGCTCTCAAAGTAGGTGCATAAAGATAGAAGGTGTAGACTCAATATAATGGTGGAAGAAAGGCCTTTTGTAAAAGGAAGTAGGGATTCAAGTCTCATAAAGAGCTTCCAAAAATTATGGTACTTATAGCTTTCAGCTCTCATTGCCCCTATAATAAGCATCTTTAAGTGATTAAGGTTAAAGTGACACAACTAAGAGGATATGCTTGACAAGTTATAAACCGAAATCTCATGCCCCTTACTTACGAAGACCGAACCTCATGCTACTCAACTTCAGTCACGAGTAAGGTCTTGTCATTGTAAGTACATGTGTATCATTAAGAACCGCCAACGGGGTACCCCTTGCACATGATACGAGAGCTTTCCCATAATCAAAATGACAAGGCAAGCAAACAATGAGCATCTCATCGATCTTTTTATTTGCTATTTGCATAGGTTTTTATTGATGATGCTTCATAGAGTGCTCATTATGGTGATGCTGCAAGTTTCCACCATGATTAGGCATGGCTTAGGCTAGCGGCCCAGGCGTTTCTCTAACACACATACGAACTCCATGATCTTACAAGTTCCACATTTATTTCACACCGCCAGGATCTGAAAGAAAAGGAACATGATATCAACGGGGTACAAAGTACAAGTGCAATGTTGAAAGCGTTCCCCATGAAACATGGTTCTGCTAACTTCAACTTATAAAGCGCAAGCATATACGCAACAAAGAAGGACCCAATGGTTCAAGTTTATTAGAGGCAATAAAGTAAAGTGTGCCATCAAGTTCGTGAGAGCTTTAATCACTAGTTTTCTAACAACAAGTGAAAGGTAGACAAAAGCATGAATATACTTGGAATAGCATAAGCTAGTAGGTAGGTATGGTGGACTCTCTGGAAAAACTTGGTTTAGGGAGTTGGATGCATGAGTGGAACTCATACTTGGTTGTGGAGGCTAGCAAAAGACTGGGAGCGACAAACTAAGAGAGCAATAATTTCCATAATCATGCAGAGCGACAAAACATCATTGATCAAAGAATAAAGTGATACTACAAGTTGAAAACTAAAGGATCATAAAGGCTATGGTGACTTGAGATAGTCATAGCATGGTGTGAGCATGTGCCAAGTCAACCCAAATAAAGCATCAAAGGAGAATACCACTATACTATGCTTTAATATGCTAAAACAACGCATGATTCATCCAAGGCACATTAAGAAATCTCAATTGTTTATAACAATTCATGCTACAGCAAAGAATAATAAGCATAAAGCCAAAACAATATCAAGCATGGCATGACAAAGCATAGCCACAGTCAAAAACGAGCTCTTCTTACCACATAAGCATGAACTTTCCTACTCTTTTCCAAACCAAACCAAACTATTTGCAAACCAATGTATGAAAGAGGGGGTCCAACCAATTTATTCAGAAAACTAAGCAAACAAAAGCAAACGAAAAACCAAAACGAAAATGAAAAAGAAGACGCTCCAAGAACAACACAACTCTGCATGAAACAATAAAAATGAAGTGTTTGGAAGAAACCTGGGATTTTTTATTGATGAAGAAGGGGATGCCTTGGGCATCCCCAAGCTTTGACGCTTGTACTTCTTGGATATTTCTTGGGGTGACACGTGTGGCATATCCAAGCTTGAGCTTTAGTCCATCCTTCATCTCGTTACTCATTCCTTCCATACACCTGAAAATTTTCCTTCATACAAAACTTCACACAATCTCATTAGCAACATTAGTGCACTTAAGATAAATAAGTGTGAAGGTTCAGTTATAACACCAAATAAACTTCCATTAGAACACTAGCTACCGTAGCACTTCCCTCAAAAAGCTCAATTCCCCAAAGGAACTCAAGAAGGAACTAACAAGAAGCAAATGCAGAAAATGGCAGAAATCTGTCAAAACAGACCAGCAGGTAAAGACGAATTTGACCTTCTGTTGCTCAACTAAAAAAATGTTGAACTAACGAAAGTTAGATAACAACCTGGGGCAGAAGCAAAAAAAATTACAGCTCAATCCGACGTACAGAGCTCTCTCAGGAATTTTTATGGTGAAGCACAAAAATCTGTTTCAGGACAACAACTTTCCCAATCATTACTTCACTCTCATTAGAGGTTACTCTTGGCACAAAAAGAAAATAAAAAGGATAAGGAGAGGTTATTACAGAGGTAATAACTTCCAAGACTCATCTAAAACTCTTGGGTTATCTCCCAACAAGTACTTTTCTTTAACGCCTTTAAGTTAGGCATACGAAGCAAAGAAAGAATCAAGTGTCTCAAATGAAGAAGCATTAAGACCAAATTTTGTTTTCATAGGAGAAGTAAAAGAAATCTTTTCTCTTTTTAGGGAAGTTTTCTATACCTTTCTTGAGTGGGAGTTGATATTTAATGGTGCCTTCTTTCATATCAATGATGGCACCAACAGTTCTAAGAAAGGGTCTTCCCAAAGTAATAGGACAATAAGCATTGTATTCAACATCCAAAACATAGAAATCAACGGGGACATAGGAATCGTTAACCATAATAAGAACATCATTAAGACTCCCCATGAGTTTCTTTTTAGCATTAGCATCAAGTGGGACATTCAAATAACAATCTTTAAGAGGAGGCAAATCAAGCATATCATAAATCCTTCTAGGCATAATAGAAACACTACTATCAAGATCACACAAAGCTTTGAAATCAAAGTCATTCACTTTCATATTAATGATGGGTTCCCAACCATCTTCTTGCTTTATAGGAATAGAAGCTTTATGTTTCATCTTTTCAAATTTAATCTTTATGAGAGCATCAGTAATGTGTTTTGTAAAAGCCATGTTCATAGCACTAGCATTAGGACTTTTAGCAAGCTTTTGTAGGAACTTAATAACTTCAGAGATGTTGCACCCATCAAGATCAAAATCAACTTTATCATCTAAAGTAGTAGAACTATTACTAGCCTCAACACTAGTGGTGCTGATAGTAGAAACACTAATGTTTCTAGCAATTTCATCTTCTCTTTCCCACTTAGCATGTAATTCAGCTAATAGTCTAACATTTTCATCAATTCTTACTTGTATGGCATTAGTAGCTGCAAAGGGATTCTCATTAGTTTCAGGTTTAGCAGTCATTTTATTGATCAAAGAGGATTGAGCTTCAGACAAAGATGATATATTTCTTTCAGCATTAGAGAGTTTCAATTGTAAACTAGGAATTTCCCTATTTAGACTCTCAAGTTGATGGCTAATGTTCTTCAAAATGGTAGATTGTTCCTCCATAGTTTTAGTGAATAGTTTATTTTGCTCATATTGCATTTGCATGAAGTTTTTAGTGGCTCTTTCAATTTCTAAAATTCTTCCTTCACTAGGTAATCCAGGTTTACCATTATAGCCATAAGTATCATTAGGAGGGTAGGGCCTATAATTGTTATTACCATAAGCATTGTTGCCAAAGTTGTTATTTCTTATGAAATTCACATCAACTTGCTCTTCTTGAGCAACCAAAGAAGCCAAAGGAACATTATTTGGATCAATATGGGCTTTCCCATTAACAAGCATAGACATAATAATATCAATCTTATCACTCAAGGAGGAGGTTTCCTCAATAGAATTTACCTTCTTACCTTGTGGAGCTCTCTCAGTATGCCATTCAGAATAATTAACCATCATATTGTCCAAAAGTTTTGTTGCAGCACCCAAAGTAATAGTCATAAAAGTACCTCCAGCAGCAGAATCCAATAGATTCCTTGAAGAATAGTTCAATCCTGCATAAAAAGTTCGGATGATCATCCAAGCAGTCAGTCCATGAGTGGGGCAATTCTTTACCAAAGATTTCATTCTTTCCCAAGCTTGAGCAACATGCTCATTATCAAGTTGTTTAAACTTCATTATTTCACTTCTCATGGATATAATCTTAGCAGGAGGATAGTATTTTCCAATAAAAGCATTTTTGCACTTAGTCCAAGAATCAATACTATTCCTAGTTAAGGAATTCAACCATTCTTTAACTTTTCCTCTCAAAGAGAAAGGAAACAATTTCAGCTTAATAATATCACCATCTATATCCTTATGCTTTTGCATCTCACAAAGTTCAACAAAGTTATTTAGATGGGAAGCAGCATCTTCATTACCAATACCAGAAAATTGCTCTCTCATAACAAGATTGAGTAAAGCAGGTTTTATCTCAAAGAAAGTATTTTCAGCCACAGGTGGAGCAATAGGTGTGCTCATAAAATCATTATTGTTGGTGCTAGTGAAGTCACACAATTTAGTGTTTTCAAGAGTAGTCATTTTTTGGGGTTTTCAAATAAGAAAGCAAACTAGCAAAACTAAATTTTTTTGTGTTTTTTGAAGAACAAAACAAGCAAACAAAGCAAAAAGAAACTAAGCAAAAAAAAAATAACAAAGTAAAGAGATTGGTTATGAGGGACTCCTCTTGTGAAGATGTCCTTGACTCCCCGGCAACGGCGCCAGAAAATCTCTTGATGGATCAATGCACGGCGCCCAGAAAAGTGTTGATGGCTCGTGGTTGATGTAGAGCCTGTTGGGAACCCCAAGAGGAAGGTATGATGAGCACAGCAGCAAGTTTCCCTCAGTTATGAAACCAAGGTTTAATCGAACCAGTAGGAGCAAGGAAACACCTCAAAGGTGTTACTAGCTGAGCTTTAGCAGGGCGCACTACCGGTGCTAGTAGCAACGTGGAGACCTACACAACACAACCACAAAACTTTGTCCCCAACTTGCGATGAGGTTGTCAATCTCACCGTTTTTTGCGGAAAACAAAGGATTAAACATATTGAATGGAAATAAGTAAAAGTTTGTAGAAAGTAAACACAAAGTAGTAAAAGATTGTAGATTGTATGTAAAAGACAAGGACCATGATCCATAGTTCACTAGAGGTGGCTCTCCTTAGATAAATAACATGTTGGGTGAACAAATTACAACGGGGCAATTGACAAACACCGAGAAATCAATACATGCATATACTAATCATCTTGACTCCTTTGAGACTTGATTGGGCATTACAAAATAATACATAGACCGCCATCCAACTGCATCTATGACTCATAATCCACCTTCAGGTTATCATCCGAACCCTCTCTAGTATTAAGTTGCAAGAAACAAATTATTGCTTTACAAACTGCGTGTAAAGTAAACAATACGATTGTTCTATGAACAAAGGATTGTTGTTTTCTCCCTAGTGGCAACAACACATCTAGTACCTTAGAGATTTCTGTCACTTCCCCAGATTACCAGAGGCATGAACCCACTATCGAGGATAAATACTAACTCTTGGAGTTGCTAGCATCTACTTGGCCAAGATAGCTACTAACAACGGAAAGCATGCAAGATCTCAAATAACAAAGACATGATAGAATCAATAATCAATCATAAATAGCATCTCAATATCCATCGGATCCCCGCAAACACAACATGCAGAATACAAATAGATGATCTTGATCATGAACGGAGCTCACAAGATCTAAAAATGAAAGCACAAAGGAGGAGAACCAGCCATCTAGCTACTACATGGATCCGTAGTCCAAGGATGAACTACTCACGCATCACACCGAAGGCTTGCATGGTGATGAAGAAGGCCTCCAGGGTGAATTCCCCTCTTCGGCAGGGTGCCAGGAAGAGCTTCAGATCCCTCCCGATCTAGGGATGGAGATGACGGTGGCTACAAACTCTTTCGTGGATTTTTGTTCGGGCATTTAGGGTTTTCGTCCTGAGGGCAATAAATAGGCGGAAGGAGAGGCCGAGGGGGTGCCTGGGCTGGCCACACCACCCCTTGGCGCGGGCCAAGCCTGGCCGTGCGGCCAGGTTGTGTTGCCGCCCTCTGGCCCTTCTCCGTCTCGTATTCTGGCACTTGATCCCTTCCAGAAAAATAGGCACTTTGGCTTTTGTCCCGTCCAATTCCGAGAATATTCATTTTCTGACTTTCCTGGAACCAAAAACAGCAGAAAACAGACAGCTGGCACTATGGCTCTTGTTAATAGGTTAGTCCAAGAAATCATATGAAAGTACCCCAAAGTTGGAACAAAACACAAGAAAGTGCATAAAACCAAGCATGGAACATCAAAAATTATAGATACATTTGCAATGTATCAGGTACCTCATAACCAATCTCTTTACTTTGTTTTATTTGTTTTGCTTAGTTTATTTCTGCTTTGTTTGCTTGTTTTTTTATCAAAAGCACAAAAAAATTAGTTGCACTAGTTTGCTTTCTTTATCAAAAACACAAAAAATGACTACTCTTGAAAACACTAAGTTGTGTGACTTCACTAGCACCAACAACAATGATTTCATGTGCACACCTATTGCTCCACATGTTCCTGAAGCTACTTTCTTTGAAATTAAACCTGCTTTGCTCAATCTTGTTATGAGAGAACAATTTTCTGGTATTGGTACTGAAGATGTTGCTGCTCATCTTAATAACTTTGTTGAACTTTGTGAGATGTAAAAACATATTGATATAGATGGAGCTATTATTAAGCTTAAATTGTTTCCTTTCTCTTTGAGTAGAAAAGCTAAAGAATGGTTGCAATCCCTAACTAGAAATAGTATTGATTCTTGGAATAAATGCAAAGATGCTTTCATTGTAAAATACTATCCTCCTGCTAAGATTATATCTATGAGAAGTGAAATAATGAAATTTAAACAATCTGATAATGAACATGTTGCTCAAGCTTGGGAAAGAATGAAATCTTTGGTAAAGAATTGTCCCACTCTTGGACTGACTGCTTGGATGATTATCCAAACCTTTTATGCAGGACTGAATTATTCTTCAAGAAATCTACTGGATTCTGCTGCTGGAGGTACTTTTATGACCATTACTTTGGGTGCTGCAACAAAGCTTCTGGATAATATGATGGTTAACTATTCTGAATGGCACACTGAAAGAGCTCCACAAGGTAAGAAGGTAAATTCTTTTGAAGAAACCTCCTCCTTGAGTAATAAAATTGATGTTATTATGTCTATGCTTGTTAATGGGAAAGCTCATGTTGATCCAAATTATGTTCCCTTAGCTTCTTTGGTTGCTCAAGAAGAGCAAGTTGATGTGAACTTTATTAGAAACAATAATTTTAGCAACAATGCCTACAAGAATAATTTTGGTAATAATAATTATAGGCCTTATCCTCCCAATAATGGTAATGCTTATGGAAATTCCTACAACAATAATAGAAGTGCACCCTCTGAACTTGAAGTTACGCTTAAAGATTTTATTAGTAAACAAACTACTTTCAATAAAACTATTGAGGAAAAACTCTCTAATGCTGAAAGAAAATAGCATCATTGTCTGAAGCTCAATCTTCTTTGAATAAAATGGCTACTAAACCTGAAACTATTGATAATCCTTTTGCTGCTACTAATGCCATAAAAGTTAGAATTGATGAAAATGTTAGACTATTAGCTGAATTGCATGCTAAGTGGGAAAGAGAAGATGAAATTGCTAGAAATATTAGTATTTCTACTATCACCACCACTAACGTTGAAGCTAGTAAACCCAATGGAACCTTTTCTAATAAAAATGCTGAAATTCTTCGAAACATGGGAAACAATAGCTCCACTACTTTAGATGATAATTATGATTTTGATATTGATGGTTGCAATATCTCTGAAGTAATTATGTTCCTACAAAAGCTTGCTAAAAGTCCTAATGCTAGTGCTATGAATATGGCCTTTACAAAACACATTACTGATGCTCTCATAAAAATTAAAGAAGAAAAGATGAAACATAAAGCTTCTATTCCTATGAAATTAGAAGATGGTTGGGCACCCATAATTAATATGGAAGTAAATGATTTTGATCTCAAAGCTTTATGTGACCTTGATAGTAGTGTTTCTATTATGCCTAGAAAGATTTATGAAATGCTTGATTTGCCACCAATGGAAGATTGTTATTTAAATGTCCCACTTGATGATAAAGCTAAAAAGAAACTCGTGGGGAGTATTAATGATGTTCTTATTATGGTTAACAATGCTTATGTCCCCATTGAATTCTATGTTTGGATGTTGAATGCAATTCTTCTTGTCCTATTATTTTGGGAAGACCTTTTCTTAAAACGGTTGGTGTCATTATTGATATAAAATAAGGCACCATTAACTATCAACTCCTACTCAAGAAAGGTATAGAACACTTCCCTAAGAAGAGAGAGAAGATTCCTTTTGCCTCTCCTATTAAAACAAAATTTTCTTTTAATGCTTCTTAATTTGAGAATACTTGATTCTTTTCTTGCTTCTTATGCCTAACTTAAAGGCGTTAAAGAAAGGTACTTATTGGGAGATAACCCAAAAGTTTTAGTTAAGTCTTGAAAGTTATTTATTCAGTAATAACCTCTCCTTATCCTTTTTGTGTGGTTTTTGTGCCAAGAGTAACCTCTAATAAGAGAGAAGTAATGCTTGGGAAAGTTGTTGTCCCGAAAGAGATTTTTGTGCTTCGCTGTAAAAATTCGTGAAAAATGTCTGTACATCGGTTTGAGCTGTAATTTTTTGTGCTTCTGACCCAGGTTGTTATCCAACTTTCGTTAGCTCAACACTTTTCGATTTGAGCAACAAAAGGTCTTCGAAAAAATTGGTTTATACCTGCTGGTCTGTTTTGACAGATTTCTGCCATTATTTGCATTTGCTTCTTGTTGATTCCTTTTTGGGTTGTTTTTGGGGAAATTGAGCTTTTTGAAAGAAGTTCTATAGTAGCTTGTGTTTTAATGGAAGTTTTATTTGTGTTGGAACTAAACCAAAAGACTTATTATCTTGAGTACACTAATGTTGCTAAATGAAGATTGTGTGAAGTTTTGTATGAAGGAAAATTTTCAGGGTAAGGGAAGAATGATGTAATGAGATGAAGAATGGACAAAAGCTCAAGCTTGGGGATGTCACCCCATGTCACCCCAAGAAATATCCAAGAAGTACAAGCTTCAAAGCTTGGGGATGCCCAAGGCATCCCCTTCTTCATTAATAAAAATCTTAGGTTTCTTCCAAACACTTCATTTTTATTGTTTCATGCATAGTTGTGTTGTTCTTGTAGCGTATTCGTTTTTGTTTTTGGTTTTAGTTTGCTTATTTTTCTTAGTTTTCTTGAATAAATTGGCTGGACCCCCTCATTCATGCATTAGTTTTCAAATAAGATTGGTTTGGATTGGAAAAGAGTAGGAAAGTTTTGAAATCAAAGTCATTCACTTTCATATTAATGATGGGTTCCCAACCATCTTCTTGCTTTATAGGAATAGAAGCTTTATGTTTCATCTTTTCTTCTTTAATCTTTATGAGAGCATCAGTAATGTGTTTTGTAAAAGCCATGTTCATAGCACTAGCATTAGGACTTTTAGCAAGCTTTTGTAGGAACTTAATAACTTCAGAGATGTTGCACCCATCAAGATCAAAATCAACTTTATCATCTAAAGTAGTAGGACTATTACTAGCCTCAACACTAGTGGTGGTAATAGTAAAAACACTAATGTTTCTAGCAATTTCATCTTCTCTTTCCCACTTAGCATGTAATGCAGCTAATAGTCTAACATTTTCATCAATTCTTACTTGTATGGCATTAGTAGCTGCAAAGGGATTGTCATTAGTTTCAGGTTTAGCAGCCATTTTATTCAAAGAAGATTGAGCTTCAGCCAAAGGTGCTATATTTCTTTCAGCATGAGAGAGTTTTTCCTCAATAGTTTTATTGAAAGCAGTTTGTTTACTAATAAACTCTTTAAGCATAACTTCAAGTTCAGAGGGAGCACTCTTATTATTGTTGTAAGAATTTCCATAAGCATTACCATTGTTGGGAGGATATAGCTTATAATTGTTTTTACCAAAATTGTTCCTATAAGCATTATTACCATAAGCATTGTTGCCAAAGTTTTTATTTCTTATGAAGTTCACATCAACTTGCTCTTCTTGAGTAACCAAAGAAGCTAGAGGAACATTATTTGGATCAATATGGGCTTTTCCATTAACAAGCATAGACATAATAATATCAATCTTATCACTCAAGGAAGAGGTTTCCTCAACAGAATTTACCTTCTTACCTTGTGGAGCTCTCTCAGTATGCCATTCAGAATAATTAACCATCATATTGTCCAAAAGTTTTGTTGCAGCACCCAAAGTGATGGTCATAAAGGTACCTCCAGCAGCTGAATCCAATAGGTTCCTTGAAGAATAGTTCAATCCTGCATAAAAAGTTTGGATGATCATCCAAGAGTCAGTCCATGAGTGGGACAATTCTTTACCAAAGATTTCATTCTTTCTCAAGCTTGAGCAACATGCTCATTATCAAGTTGTTTAAACTTCATTATTTCACTTCTCATGGATATAATCTTAGCAGGGGGATAGTATTTTCCAATAAAAGCATCTTTGCACTTAGTCCAAGAATCAATACTATTCCTAGTTAAGGAATTCAACCACTCTTTAGCTTTTCCTCTCAAAGAGAAAGGAAACAATTTAAGCTTAATAATATCACCATCTATATCCCTATGCTTTTGCATCTCACAAAGTTCAACAAAGTTATTTAGATGGGAAGCAGCATCTTCATTACCAATACCAGAAAATTGTTCTCTCATAACAAGATTGAGCAAAGCAGGTTTTATCTCAAAGAAAGTGTTTTCAGCCACAGGTGGAGCAATAGGTGTGCTCATAAAATCATTGTTGTTTGTGCTAGTGAAGTCACACAACTTAGTGTTTTCAAGGGTAGTCATTTTTTTGGGTTTTCAAATAAGAAAGCAAACAAGTAAAACTAATTTTTTTGTGTTTTTTTGAAGAACAAAACAAGCAAACAAAGCAAAAAGAAACTAAGAAAAACAAAAACAACAAAGTAAAGAGATTGGTTATGAGGGACTCCCCTTGTGAAGATGTCCTTGACTCCCCGGCAACAGCGCCAGAAAATCGCTTGCTGGCTCAATACACGGTGCCTAGAAAAGTGCTTGGTGCGTGGTGTTGATGTAGAGCTCGTTGGGAACCCCAAGAGGAAGGTATGATGAGCACAACAGCAAGTTTCCCTCAGTTATAAAACCAAGGTTTAATCGAACCAGTAGGAGCAAGGAAACACCTCAAAGGTGTTACTAGCTGAGCTTTGGCAGGGCGCACTACCGGTGCTAGTAGCAACGTGGAGACCTGCACAACACAACCACAGAACTTTGTCCCCAACTTGCGATGAGGTTCTCAATCTCACCATGTTTTGCAGAAAACAAAGGATTAATCGTATCGAATGGAAATAAGTAAAAGTTTGCAGAAAGTAAACACAAAGCAGTAAAAGATTGTAGATTGTATGTAAAGTAAAGGACCGGGATCCATAGTTCACTAGAGGTAGCTCTCCTTAGATAGATAACATGCTGGGTGAACAAATTACAGCGGGGCAATTGACAAACACCAAGAAAGCAATACATGCATATACTAATCATCTTGACTCCTTTGAGACTTGATTGGGCAATACAACATAATACATAGACCGCCATCCAACTGCATCTATGACTAATAATCCACCTTCAGGTTATCATCCGAACCCCCTCTAGTATTAAGTTGCAAGCAACAGATTATTGCTTTACGAACTGCGTGTAAGGTAAACAATACAATTGTTCTATGAACAAAAGATCGTTGTTTTCTCCCTAGTAGCAACAACACATCTAGTACCTTAAAGATTTATGTCACTTCCCCAGATTACTAGAGGCATGAACCCACTATCGAGCATAAATACTAACTCTTGGAGTTGCTAGCATCTACTTGGCCAAGATAGCTACTAACAACGGAAAACATGCAAGATCTCAAATAGCAAAGACATGATAGAATCAATAATCAATCTGAAATAGCATCTCAATATCCATCGGATCCCCGCAAACACAACATGTATGAATTACAAATAGATGATCTTGATCATGAACGGAGCTCACAAGATCTAAACATGAAAGCACAAAGGAGGAGAAACCAGCCATCTAGCTACTACATGGATCCGTAGTCCAAGGATGAACTACTCACGCATCACACCGGAGGCTTGCATGGTGATGAAGAAGGCCTCCAGGGTGAATTCCCCTCTCCGGCAGGGTGCCGGGAAGAGTTTCAGATCCCTCCCGATCTAGGGATGGAGATGACGGCGGCTACACTCTTTCGTGGATTTTTGATTGGGTACCTAGGGTTTTCGTCCTGAGGGCAACTTATAGGCGGAAGGAGAGGCTGAGGGGGTGCTGGGGTCGGCCAGACCACCCCTGGCGCGAGCCAGGCCTGGCCGCACGGCCAGGTGGTGTGGCCGGCCCCCAGCCCTTCTCTGTCTCGTATTCTGGCACTTGATCCCTTCTGGAAAAATAGGCACTTTGGCTTTTGTCCCGTCTAATTCCGAGAATATTCATTTTCTGACTTTTCTGGAACCAAAAACAATAGAAAACAGGCAGATGGAACTGTGGCTCTTGTTAATAGGTTAGTCCAAGAAATCATAATAAAAGTACTCCAAAGTTGGAACAAAACACAAGAAAGTGGATAAAACCAAGCATGGAACATCAAAAATTATAGATACATTTGCAATGTATCAATGGCACAAACTTTTTTACCAAGATCATTTAGAGCCCTATACCACGTTCTAGTTTTTTCGTTCCTATGGGTGATACAATATTCTTCTTCAATTTGATTCTTTTCACAAGGTCTATGTACTCCACAAAAATTAACATGCTTATAGGAAATAGTACTTTTAGAGGTTTGAACATGGTTTTTGCTATCATTAATAACAATTTCATTTTTCATGCAAGTGTCTTTAAAAGGCTCATGATACATGTCCCATTTTCCTTTAGGACCATTAATATGAGAAGCAAAGGCTCTACAACAATCAACAAGAATTTGAGGATCAAGACCATATTTAGCACTAAGCTCTTGAAGGTCAGCAGTTTCAGCGAAAGACTTAATGCAATCATACTCATAGTTTATACCTGGTTCTTTACCTTTGTCGTTATCCCAATCTTCGGTATTGCTTTGAATTGTTTCAAGAAGATCCCACTTAGCTTTGACCTCCTTACTTGTGAAGGATCCCTCTAAACAGGTATCTAGATAGTCCTTGTAATGTCCTGAAAGCCTTGCATAAAAATTATTAATAATAATATTCCTAGGGAGCTCATGAATGGGACATTTAAGCATTAGTGACTTCAATCTCCCCCATGTTTGGGAAATACTTTCTCCATCATGAGGATGAAAATTATAAATATAATTCCTATCTTTATGAATTTCATGAGGAGGATAAAATTTACAGTAAAAGAGAGATTCGAGTTCCTTCCACTCTGAATGGTGAGGATCGTCTAGTAGCTCATACCACTCCCTTGCTTTGCCCTTAAGTGATAAAGAGAATAGCTTCCTATTAACTTGGTTCATTGAAATACCCACACACTTGAACAACTCGCATAATTCATGTATAAAGAGTAAATGGTCACCAGGATGGGCAGTTCCGTCTCCAAAATAACAATTATTCATAACACGTTCCACAATTTCCATAGGTATTTTAAAAGGGACGCTTTCAGTATGTGGATTTAAAATATCACAAGTATCATTAGAATTACCACATATAGGAGATAAAGTATCACCAGTGCAAATTTTATCCTCTAAAGCTAGGGAACTAAAAAGATCATTTTCATAAAAACTAACTTCCCCAAGCTTAGACGTTTCCATAGCATGAGTAACAAAGGTGTTCAAAAAATTCATCCTAATAACATTGCTATTAACATGCAAAGAAAGTTCTATGGGTTTTTTAATTTTCTTTTCAAACCATTTATGTTCTACCTTAGGAAAAATACTAAAAATCTCTCTAATTTTGTTGTTGTTTTCCATTAAGACTAACTAGTGAAAATAAAAACAAGAAACAAAAAAATCTAATTGCAGAATCTAAAGGAAATAACATCGAGCACTGACACGCTAGCAACAGTACTAGAAGATAGCTTAGTAGCCAGAGGATGTGAGTACCTTTTACCTCACCTCCCCAGCAACGGTGCCGGAAAATAGCTTGATGTCTACGCACACTTCTATTCTTGTAGAAAGTGTTGGGCCTCCAAGTGCAGAGGTTTGTAGAACAGCAGCAAGTTTCCCTTAAGTGGATCACCCAAGGTTTATCGAACTCAGGGAGGAAGTGGTCAAAGGTATCCCTCTCAAGCAACCATGCAATCAAGATACAAGAAATCTCTTGTGTCCCCAACACACCCAATACACTTGTCAGGTGTATAGGTGCACTAGTTCGGCGAAGAGATAGTGAAATACAAGTAATATGGATGATTATAAGTGGTAATTGCAATTTAAAATAAGAGTGGCAGCAAGAAAACATGTAACGAAATTGATTGTAAATGGTGTTTCAATGATTAGAAACAAGGCCTAGGGATCATACTTTCACTAGTGGACACTCTCATATAAATATTCTCTTCATTATGCTACCCTGAACTACTCTTCGGTTGGACGATGTAGGGCTATAACAACACAGCTTAAAGTTCGCATTCCCCATCTAGATAACCCTTCACTATCACCTTGAGCGCTAGATGGTTCCAACAAACACCACAATCTCATAGAGACATCCAACTAAAATTATACTCATGATAAGTATTTCTGTAACCTTAGCCTAAGTGCCACACGGTATGCACACTATCAACTTCACACACGTGGGGATATTTCAGAGATTAATTAAAGCACTTGAGTAGCAGATTAGATCTATAGATTACAAAGCTCATGATCTCATACGATCACGGATAGAGAGAGATATGAACACATAGCTACTGGTAGAGCCCTTATCCTCAAGAGAGAACTACTCCCTCCTCATCATGGGAGTCAGCAACGGCAATGGAGATGGCGGTGGAGTCGATGGAGATGGCTCTAGGGGCACTTCCCCATCCTGGCAGGGTGTCGGAACAGAGACTTCTGTCCCCCGAATCTCCTCTTCGGTGGCGGCAGCGCGGCAAAACTTTTAGTGGAATTATGATATGGTATTTAGGGTTTTCGTCCCGAGAGACTTTTATAGTGAAGGTGCAAGGTCGGTGGAGGCCCGAGGGGCCCACACCACCTGGTGGCACGCCTAGGGCTAGCCGTGCCACCATAGGGTGTGGCCGCCTCCTGGCCCCCCTTCGGCTTCCCTTCAGACTACGTGTTGCTTTGGGTAAAATATTGACTTTGGCTTTTGTCCCATCCAATTCTGAGAATATTTCCTTACTAGCTTTTCTGAAACCAAAAACAGCAGAAAACAGGAAAATGGCACTGTGGCATCTTGTTAATAGGTTAGTTCCGTAAAATGTATAAAAATACCTCAAAGTGTGAACAAAACATAAGAAAGTAAATATAAGACAAGCATGGAGCATCAAAAATTATAGATACGTTTACGACGTATCAGTAATGTCCATGATGACTTTAAGTGCACATATCAATTGTAGATAGTTTCGAAATAAGAGTATCGAACCCACAAAGACCTATTTGGTTAAGGTCTTTATGCCCCTCATCACTATCTACCAAAGGATACTTGTAAGCTGCCTTTGGTTTCAAGTAACAGGTGTTTGGAAGGATTTGTGTTTGTGAGCAAGCAAGTAAATAAGACAAGTAAATAAAAGCAAGTAACGAATGCGTCAAAAATGGTGTTGGAGCTCAATAAGGCGAAAGTGTTCGCGGGGATTTAGGATACACCACTAGCATGGGATAATTAATCATAATTAGGATAATCTATTTCTTTCGTCATGATGTATGTGGGGATAGCTCAATAATAAGATGTTCACTACAAGACTCGTGGGCAGTCGCTTTGATGAGCCAGATAATGAGGTCATCTCTAAATAACCACTGCAATGCCTGAGAGCAATCACTCATACAGACCACCACAAGTAAGGGTTTCCCCATGGATATTGTAATAAGCTTAGTGGGTCTCTCTTAATTCCCCCTTTGACCGTGTAGGTTATAAGACAATGTTTGTTGTCACCGCTTAGCACTAGACATACTCTCATACATGTCCAAAGGATAGCACCATCTCTTTAGTCCCATTGGCAAATGATATGTGGCTGATTACACATACCATCTAGACAGAGAGAGATCAAATACAATATCATAGATCCATGGATCATGGACCAAAGTAATAGATCATCGTTATTTCACTTGATAATAATACCAGGGTTCCTCTATCTCCCCAAGAACAAAGGGACCTACTCACACATGGAAGCAATCAACAACATCATCATATTCAAATGGATGGATAAAAGTATGGTGAAAAATCTAGTGCAAATCACAATTGAATCTGATATTACAACAGGATATGAAGTATGGAAGAGGGGAATTGATGGGGATATGCCAAATGGGGTATACCTAGTAGGACATTTCGACTAGGCCAAGGCCTCTGCGTGTGGGCCTGCATGACGGCGACTGGAATGCGACTAAGAGGGAGCCTGACGACTAGAAGCTGGAGGCCCAAAAGCGTAGTTAAAGCCCAATCAGATTAGGTCAAATCCTTCGAGTCCTTAACTGATTTGGTTGTATATCTATAAACCCTAGCGAGTTAACCCCCTATATAAGCCTCCCTAGGGTACTCTCTGTACTTATGTTCCATCATACACCCCTTCCAAGCGACTTGCTGCCTAGCCGCCGAGCTCACCACCCCTGTAACTCACTCGCCTATAATACAATCTAGCAGGAGCTACGGGGGGCTGAACTAGGTTAAATCCCTGTGTATTTTCTGTCATCTTGCTCCACAGATGGCTGCTCGCTCTTGCCCCAAAACCTTCCAGTCGCTACCCCTGGTAGCGACTGTCGTGGTTATTCCCACGATAGTGGTGCCCACCATGGGGCATGGCCGGTCTGGCCTAAGTTCTACGGCGAGACCCTACTCGCCAATCGATTTGCCAATCTCCACCGGCCGTATGATCGTCAGCAGCGGGATCCTCTAGATCCTTCCCAGCAGCTACATCCCGACACGCTCCCAATCATGCACAGCACGGTGATGCCGGTCGACACCATCAATCGTTTCTCAGCTTCACGGACGCCGTCGACTCGGCAGAGACGGTGATCATGGGCAGGTCACCGCCATGCCACGACCTACTCTCGGAGGGCCAGATCCCCTCCATCAATAGCCTCACCTCCAAGTACGACTCAACCGCCAGCAATGCGGCCGGGACTAATGCCACCGCGGACGATGCGACCCTCCTCGACGATGCCAAGTCGGTGACCCCTTCCTCGATCGTCGGATCCATAATTACCGCATCACGTGAAGGCTCCATCACACGAGTCTCCAATCCTGAGGATTTCAAGGACCCCTCCATCCTCGGGATCTTTGACTTCGACTCCGGGTCAGAGTCCAATGAGGACTTCCGCCCGAGATCCAATCGCTTCAACGCGATCTACATGGCGGGCAGCACGAGTGCCCCGCTAGATCCCTTCTCCATGCCGATCCCACCAACCATGATGGCGATGGAGGTCGGAGAAGCCCGCGTGTGACTAGCGGAGGCGACGCGCAAGGAGCTGGCCGAGCGCGAGAAGTTCTGCATCGAGCGGGAGACAGCACAGGAGCTGTCGCTCTACCACCAATGCCGCATAAAGACCCACCTGAACTCCAGCATCCAGGGCCACGTCCTGAACTTCAACAACGATAACGACCCCACCCGCGCGGCTGAGCATGAATTCTGCGATAACGCGTCGCCTTGCAGCAGCAACTGCCCACCACCTGTGACACCTACGACTGGAGCTCCACCACCACCCTAGGATGCACACCTCCTCCGGATCAACCACAGATCATCATCTCGCCACAAACCCGCGATGCCAACGGGATCCCATTGTACTCCACACCGATGGACAATGTCATCGCGGGGCATGTTGCAGTCGCCAACCTCAACATCCAGGGAGAGGGCATGCTGCAGATCTAGTACGCCCAGGCCCTACTCGCCAGGGCCGTCGAGCAGCAAGCCGCGGGAGTCGACCCGCGGGGACGGATGTACTCCCATTCATCGGGGAGCAGGGCATCCTCAAACGGCCGTCCAACGGTAGCCAACACTCTGAAGTGCCCACCGCCCGAGCCCCTGCAACTTCAACCACGGGCCGTGAATCCTGCGCTCTCCACCAACGAGCCATGACCCGCGAACAACATGGTCGCCGCTAACGGCCAACCGATTGATGCGCGAACCCACATCATCAACAACCAGGCTTAGCAAGCTCACCAGCTACACGATCTGAGGCACACCCTCAACAACCACGGCGAGCCGGAGCCAAGGGGCTCACTCAGCCGAGTCGACCCGTAGTGCTTCGGACCAATGATCTGAGGTAAAAAGTACCCAACGAATTTCAAGGCGCCGAAGGAGATTGAGAAGTACAACCCAATGTACGACCCAGCGGTGTGGCTCGACACATACCTCATGGCGATGGGGATCATTGGCCATACCGACCTTCTCGCCGCTCGCTACTGCCCCCTGATGATGGAGGGAGCAACTCGGCAATGGATCAACACCCTCCCCGTGGACATCATCGAATCGTGAGAGGACATGCGCGAGGCCTTCTTCAAGAACTTTGAGGGTTCCTACACCCGTGCCACCACCATCGAGGACCTGGATAGCCTCATTCAGGCACAACGCGAGTTGAACCACCACTGGGTCCAGTGGTGGCAAGACCTATGGATCAACGCCTCTGGCATCCACCCAGACACGGTGATCCACTACTTCAAGAATGTGTGCTGGTACGAACCTCTGATCGCCAAGATCAAGAGGGTCTACCGGATGCTCGATAACATCCCTAACCTCCTCGAGATAGCCAAGCGCTATGCGGAGGAGGACCCCAACCAATACTCTGATGACGAGTCGGGGGGAAGACGCCGCACCGGCGGCAATGACAACAGGCGATAGCGCGACATGTGCTACAGCAACACTCGCCTCACTGGCAAGCGCCGTGGTGATGGGCGAGTCGACTTCATCGCTAATGTTGCCTATGGGTAGAGTGACCGAAAGAACTTCCGTCGTGATGGAGGAAACTATCTCGACCGCGGAAACTACCGCACCAACAATGCGGCGAGGCCGAAATTTGACCCCGTCGCCCTACTCAACCAGCCTTGTGTCTACCATAGCAGGGAGGGGAAGCCCGCCACTCACACCACCGCCGACTGCCACTCTCTGAAGGAGATCGAGAAGGCAAGGCAAGCAAGAGAGGACCCCAACAACGACCCACCAAGGGACAATGGCAACGCCGGCGGGTTCGACAGTGCCGGCGGGTCCCTGCATACGTTCACCGGGCTCGACACTAAACACGAGAAGAATGTGCTCGCCCATGCAGTCGCCATCAATGCGGTGACCCAGGTCGACATTCCCCGCTTCCTCAACTGGTCCGAGCAAAGCATCACCTGGAATCACCAAAACCACGCGCCTAGGATCGAATATCTAGGGCTAGTCGCTCTCGTGGTCAGGCCCAAAGTGGCCGACTACTGGCTACCCAAGATGCTGATCGACGGTGAAAGCTCCATCAATATCCTATACTTGGACACGTTCAAGAGGCTACACCTCCCGAAGTCGATGATCGAGTCGACCCTCACCACCTTCCACGACATCGTCCCTGGTCGGAAGGCGTACCCGATCGGCAAGGTGATGCTGCCAGTCACCTTCGACACACCAGCGAACTTCTGCACCGAGCAGATCGTCTTCGAGCTGGTGAACTTCCACATCCCCTACCACTACGTCCTGGGGTGCCAGGCCTTTGCCAAATTCATGGCGACCCCACACTACACCTACAATGTGACGAAGCTCCCTAGGCCAAGCGGCATCATCACCGTCGAGAAGTGCAGCAGCAGCATCGCAGAGCTCGCCGACGCCGTCATCACCATGGAAAGCAACCACGCGGACAAGCTTGCGAAATACGCGAGCAACATCGACAAGGACGATCCCACGATCCTAAAGAAGCCTACCTCGGAAAAATCCGGGGGAGTGGCATTCGAGGCCTCCACGCACACCCGCACCGTCGAGCTTGTCCCGGGCGACTCGAGCCAGAAGGTCACCATCGGGACCAACATGAGCCTCGCATAGGAAATTGTGCTCATCGAGTTCCTGCGTGAGGATCATGACATCTTCGCATGGAAACCATCTAACATGCCTAGTGTACCGAGAGAACTCACTGAGCACAAACTCAACACCGACCCAAAAGTGCGACCGGTGAAGAAGTCGTTGCGGCCCTTCAATGAAGAGCGTCGCTGCGCAATCACCAAAGAAGTGCAGTGTCTACTCGCTCCAGGCTTCATCTGGCCAATCAAGTACTCCAAGTGGCTGGCAAACCCAGTCCTGGTTCTGAAGAAGAATAACACTTGGAGAATGTACATCGACTACACCAACCTGAACAGCGCCTGCCCGAAGGAGGAGTTCGTCCTCCCCCGCATCGACCAGATCATCAACTAAACTATGGGCTTGGAGTCGCTGTGCTTCCTTGACGCATACTCTAGTTGAAACCAGATCAAGATGCAGTCGAGGAAGAGGAGAAAACGGCGTTCATCACGCCATTCGACGCCTTATGCTACAGTGTTATGACATTCGGCCTCAAGAATGCCAGCGCTTGTTGGTTTGTGGCCCGAAATTTCGTGGGTGAATGCATCGCGGTACCCAAGTTGCCTGTAATTGCTGTTTTTCGCAAAGTTGGCCTGCCAACTACCGAGAGGGGCCATTTCGAGGAAAACTCATCTCACCCCTACCAAATTCAAACATTCCGTTAAACTACCTCGTGAAGTAGATGGTCGCGACCCACATGTCGGTCATCTGTCCGTGACGCGAGCGCCAACGAGGCAACCTCTTAGGAAAATCAAGGAACTAAGTGGCTTGGATGCGTTGACCAATTTCACAAATCCATTCCCTCCTTTCCCCTAGCACCAACGGCGTCAACATCCATCCTCCAAGCAGGACGATCCCTTCGGACATTTGATTTCCGGCGCCAAGTTACTCCACCTAGTTGCTGTGCCCATTCGCTGATCCCGAGCTCCAATGGCGCATGCCAAAGCCGTCATTGCGAGGCTCTAGCCCGCCTCCACCACCGACGAGCTGAGCAGCTCGGAGGATGGCAGATCCTACTACCAAGGAAGAAGTTTTGGCTACATGTAGATGAGCTACCCTTCTCTTTGCTATTCGCACTAACTATAACTGCTAGCTGGCTACTGAACCTAAATTTTTTTGTTAGCCCAATGCTGACAAACATATTTTGTCCACAGTTTTGTGTCAAGTGGGATCTCCGCAGACCACCCTTACCTGGTTACAGTAGCCCTCTTCAGGTACGACTCTAAATCATCAAGGGTGAAGGGCAAGTGGTATGGACACCATTGTATCACGAAGGAAGAAGCGCCTGCACAGATCTTCACTATCGCTGGTATGGTTGCTACTCTGCGTAATCATGATGAAATATGGTCGAAGAAGACTGCAAAGTTCGGCTTCATGGATGAACGAGGCATCATGGTTCCTCTAACGTGTGACAGTCAGCTAATTGGGTTGATGAAAAGGTATGCTTCGGCTTGCATGTTTGAGCTGAATTGTGATGTACTGGATGTGGAAGCTGCTGCAACTGGGAGCCGCCCTTCTATTCTTGGATAGGGTGGTCGCTCGAACCCAATTAGCTCCTCGTAAGAAAAAGTCTCTTGGGGTTCGCATGTTTGTGCTGAATTGTAATTTTTGTTTTATTTACTCTGTAGATATTAGGCAGTTAAGCAACAGTCCTATTACTTTTATAGGAAGCGCCGCAAGGTTAGAAACATGACTGTCGGGTCATTCATTTTGCTACTGGAAGAAAATAAAAATGAGTGGAAAGATGATGTTGGACATGATTTTGGTTCTGATTGTCCTAGCGATGCAGAGTATGTGAAGCTAAGAAAATTGGCACAGAGGAAGATGAAGAAGGCAGGAAATGATGAAGCCAGTGGACGTCAAGGCTTGGCACCCAGACGGGGGAAGAAGGCTGCTAGCAATGAAGATGCATAATAATGTGTTGAACTTGAGCCTATATATGTAATTCGGTTAAATTTTGGAGCTTTGTGCGTGGAACTTGTCGGGCGAAACAATCTACCCATGTTATCGGAGTAAAATGTACCGTGACTTAGGGTTTGGAAAAGCCCGAGTCAGTAGTTGAATCTGAAATTGTGATTGTGCCACTATTATCTAAAAACACGCAGCACCGGTTCCACGATTGTTGAGGGGTAGGAGGTCTCCAAATTCGGTGGAATGTAAGTGGCACAAAAATAAATTATTTAAGCTGCTACACTCTATGAAACATCAACTTATTTCAGCTGCTGCACAACGGCATGGCAACATAAACAGCAATGAAAACCGATAATGCCTAGATGATGAGGAAATCGGTACCACTATCTGGCCTAATCTTGAGCCCGTCTATCTCACCGCCTCCCTGGTCCTGCATCCCCTGCATCTGGTGAAGCTCCTGGATCTCCAGTAACTGGGTGTATGTGCTTCCACTTTATAAATTATGGTTGTGCCTTTTGTATGCAGCACAATCCACGTAGATTACGTTTAAACAAACCACCCATGTTAGAATACCACCATGATCAGACAAAAGGAAGTAATGCAGGGTTAAGACAGATTAACGAGCTACCATTTTTTCTCTCCCAGGACTCCGAGACCACTAGTTCATACTGCTAGGTCAACAAGTACTGCTATTACAACTTAAAAAAGTACGGACCACATCTCCTTGATCTTCCTAATCTTAGTCCGATGCGCATCTTCCTGCGAGAGCAAGGACCAAATCGTCTGCTCCTTCCTTTTAGCATATTCCTTGCACAGCTTCAATTATTTCTCTGTATTTATCCTCATGCACTTGTCAATACTCGTAGTTGTGAACTGCAGGACTTTGGCCTGGGAAGTTCATTCCTTGCTTGAGTAAGTTCTTGCTCTTCTTTAGCCTTTAGGGCCAACGCCATGTCCTTCTCCATCTCGACTTTGCTAACCTAGTCTTGCACCCTCCTGAGATCTCGGTTAAGGTTGGTTGTGTCAACTTGGTCAAATAGCTTCATCTCAGCACTGTCAAGAAGTGAGCTGACTATGGATTCTTTCAACTCAATAGTCATATACCATAGTTTGTCCAGCATTTTCTGCATCAATTTGGGCCACTCTAGATTTACCCATTTGACAACACCACAACTTCTGCCTTGCATCATTGCACAATGCCCTTGACACTGTAAAAAACCTCCTGCATGCGTTTCGTCCTTCGAACGCTACAAATTTAGCGAGAACATATCCATGTTTACATAGCGTAGGATTGTTTTCCTCAGCTAAACTGTGATAATCGGAGTCGTACATCATCTGGTTGGCCTAACACATCATACATGCATGAGTAAACAAAGTAGATCTAGCTCAAAATAGATAATTGGCCACATATGATAGAGATGAGATGACTCACATCAAAATCACTGTCCATGTCGTCACAACGTGTTTCCTCACTGTCTCCCCTTGAACCCATGGCGAGAGGGGGGTGGGGGACTAGGGTGGCTGCGGGAGAGATGCCTGGAGGCGCCGTCGGCTTGCAGCTACGGCAGGATGGGAGAGAAGTAGGGAAAGTGGCTTCAAGGGGAAGGAAGAGAAGTATGGGGAGGAAGACAAGTAAAGGGGACGTGACACTGTCATAGGGCCCACGGAACTCGTGACACTCGCAAAAGGGGAGTGCGCGGTGTTGCCAATTTGTCCAGAGCAAGCAGACAGTAAGCGTGGCCAATCATGTCGTAGAACAGCCTACTCGTGGATCGCTCTTACGGCCACCATTGGGGGCTAAGATTAGGGCTCTCCTAAGGTTAGGATCCATGTGGTTTATGAAAAGAACACACATTTCAATGAAACTGGTGGATCCATGTGGTGTATGAAAAGAACACACATGAAAATGACTCTAGTGGATCCATGTGGGTCATGAAAATAACAGACATGCCATGACTCTGGTGAATCCATATGTGGTTTATGAAAAGAACAGACATACAATGACTCTAATTTCAATGACACCAGGGGATCCATATGTGGTTTGTGAAAAGAACACACATGCAATGACTCTGGTGGATCCATATGTGTTTTAGAAAAAGAACACACATGCAATGACTCTGGTGGATCCATATGTGGTTTGTGAAAAGAACACACATTCAATGACACTGGTGGATCCATATGTGGTTTGTGAAAAGAACACACATGCAATGACTCTAGTTGTGGTTTATGAAAATAACACACATGCAATGACTGAAGCTGTGGTTTATGAAAAGAACACACATGCAATGACTATGGTGGATCCATGTGGTTTATGAAAAGAACAGACATGCAATGACTCTGGTGGATCCATATGTGGTTTGTGAAAAGAACACACATGAAATGACTCTAGTGGATCCATATGTGGTTTATGAAAAGAACAGACATGTAATGACTCTAGCTGTGGTTAATGAAAAGAACACACATGCAATGACACTAGGGGATCCATATGTGGTTTGTGAAAAGAACACATATGCAGTGACTCTGGTGGATCCATATTTGGTTTGTGAAAAGAAGACACGTGAAATGACTCTAGTGGATCCATATGTGGTTTTTGAAAAGAAGACACATGCAATGACATTGGTGGATCCATATGTGGTTTGTGAAAAGAACACACATTCAATGAATCTAGTTGTGGTTCATGAAAAGAACACACATGCAATGACACTAGTGGATCCATATGTGTTTCAGGAAAAGAACACACATTCAATGACATAGGTGGATCCATATGTGGTTTGTGAAAAGAAACACATTCAATGAATCTAGTTGTGATTCTTGAAAAGAACACACATGCAATGGCACTGTGGGATCCATATGTGTTTTAGGAAAATAACACACATTCAATGACACTGGTGGATCCATATGTGGTTTGTTAAAAGAAGACACATGCTCATGTGGTTTATGAAAAGAACACACATGCAATGACTCTGGTGGATCCATATGGGGTTTATGAAAACAACACACATGCAATGACTCTGGTGGATCCATATGTGATTTGTGAAAATAACACACATGCAATGACAGTAGTGGATACATATCAGATTTGTGAAAATAACACACATGCAATGACTCTAGTGGATCCATATGTGGTTTGTGAAAATAACACACATGAAATAACTCTAGTGGATCCATATGTGGTTTGTGAAAAGAACACACATGCAATGAATCTAGTGGATCCATATGTGTTGTAGTAAAAGAACACACATGCAATGACTCTAGTGGATCCATATGTGGTTTTTGAAAAGAAGACACATGCAATGACACTGATGGATCCATATGTGGTTTGTGAAAAGAACATACATTCAATGAATCTAGTTGTGGTTCATGAAAAGAACACACATGCAATGACACTGGTGGATCCATATGTGTTTTAGGAAAACAACACACATTCAATGACATTGGTGGATCCATATGTGGTTTGTGAAAAGAAACACATTCAATGAATCTAGTTGTGGTTCTTTAAAAGAACACACATGCAATGGCACTGTGGGATCCATATGTGTTTTAGGAATATAACACACATTCAATGACACTGGTGGATCCATATGTGGTTTGTGAAAATAAGACACATGCTCATGTGGTTTATGAAAAGAACACACATGCAATGACTCTGGTGGATCCATATGTGGTTTCTGAAAAGAACACACATGCAATGACAATAGTGGATACATATGAGGTTTGTGAAAATAACACACATGCAATGAATCTAGTGGATCCATATGTGGTTTGTGAAAATAACACACATGAAATGACTCTAGTGGATCCATATGTGGTTTGTGAAAAGAACACACATGCAATGACTTTAGTGGATCCATATGTGTTGTAGGAAAAGAACACACATGCAATGACTCTGGTGGATCCATATGTGGTGTGTGAAAATAACACACATTCAATGACACTGGTGGATCCATATGTGGTTTGTGAAAAGAACACGCATGCAATGACTCTAGTTGTGGTTTATGAAAATAAAACACATGCAATGATTCTAGCTGTGGTTTATGAAAAGAACACAATAACTCTGGTGGATCCATGTGGTTTATGAAAAGAACATACATGCAATGACTCTAGTGGATCATATGTGGTTTGTGAAAAGAACATACATGCAATGACTCTAGCTGTGGTTTATAAAAATAACATACATGCAATGACTCTTGCGGATCCATATGTGCTTTATGAAAAGAACAGACATACAATGACTCTGGTGGATCCATATGTGGTCTGTGAAAAGAACAGACATGCAATGACTCTAGTGGATCCATATGTGATTTGTGAAAAGAACACACATTTAATGTGTAACATCCCAAAACTTCAATCCAAGAGTATCAAAGATCAAATCATCCAAATTTAGGATTAACAAAAACTTTTCCATATTTAAAATAAAAGCATTCATATATGTGAGCATTTAAAATAGGAGTTGTTTTGAAGTGCCATGATTGTGTGATCCTTTGCTTCTAAAATGTTTCTTAAGGGAATTAAACATCATCTACATCATTCCCAAACTTTTCCTAAAAGAAATCAAATAAAAAAGAATTAAAATAAAGGAATGGTCATTTGGACAAATTTAACTCTCATGCCTACTTTGGCTATTCCTAGTACTCAATTCTTAACAGAAACAATTCTTGATCTTTGCACCCCTTGCTAGTAAACATAATGAGGTACCAAGGCCCACCTTTTGATCTTCTGAAAACATTCTGGAAACTATTTTAAATGGCAGTTCAAAATTGAATCTAATGCATATGCATAGATCACCCCTATTTCAAAACCATCTAATTGAGCACCATTTTCGAAACCATTGCAACCAGAGACTACCTAGCACTAGTGTAGATCACCCAAAAAATTTGAACTCAAAATTCAAAACTTTTTCTCTTGCGGCCATTTCATCAAACAACTTGTGTGCACAAATCTGGCCAAAATTAAAACACTGTTTTGAGCAGTGATCTTGGTCACCATTTGTGCCTAACCTTGTCCCCTTGTTCCCTCAGTACCAGCCCTACCTTTTGCTAGCCCGGCCACACCCTGTGCACACGACCAAATGGTCATGGCCATTAAGGCCGAGCAACTTGAGCACCCCCACCGACGACATCGTGCCACAGCAGCCGCCAACTTCCCTCGCCATGTCTAGGAGGTAGCCAACGCTGCACCGCCCCTCTCTGTCCCTTGCCCGAGCCAAGAGCAGCCGTGGAACACCGAGGAGAAACCGCGCCCAGTGCCACCGGACCATGCCGACGCCGCCCGCAGAGCGCGCACTGCCCCCGCATGCACAAGCCACCACTCGACACCAGCCCGCTCCCACCGCTCCTCCTCGACCTAGAGAACACCCCAGACACCCCCGTTCACCGCCCAAAGCCCCACAGCCACCGCTCACCCTGGACACAACCACTTCGGCCGCGTAGAGCGCCACCTCACCCTGACCGCATGCCACCGCCCCTATGGCCGCATTGAAGCGCTAGAGCACCGCTAGGGGACCGCCCATCGATCTCCATCCCCAGCCATGCTGCTAGCTCGCCGTAGCCATGTCGCCACCGTCGACCGCCCATCCCGCTCGGTCTCACCGTCGAGCCTATAAAAGGAGAACTCCCCAACACCAAAGACTCACACCATTCCACTCCCCTCACCTCTCTGAACCTCATCCACCTCTCGCCGGAGCAAGTGGAGCAGTAGCTCGCCGGAATTGGAGCCGGAGCCGCCGCCTCTGGAGAAGAAGGGTGCCATTGATTCCGGCCAACCCAAGCTCTGCCGCGACCACGCCTCGCCTCGCCGTCGTCTTCCACTTCGTTCGCCCGCATCGCCGACCCCGCTGGAGCCCTGGTACGGCCCCAGTAGACCCCCACCGAGCCGCTAGGGTTTGAGCTCGCCGGCGACCCGTCCGTCGTCGACGACGACCCTCAGCCGTAGATCTAACTTCTAATCGCACGGCCCACAACGTGCGTACCTCTTCGCGTGTTAAGTGCCGCTGACAAGCGGGACCCCCTGTCAGCTGAGCCCTGTGCCGCACGGCGCCACTGGGCCGGCCCATTTCCTTTCCCGCGCAAGCCCGTAGATTCAAATTAGGATTTTTCTTTTTAGTTAGAATATAGTTTCTGTCCAGTGTTTCAAAATTCAATTCTGTGAGTTTGACAAATCCAAATTGCATGAAACCAATTTTGTCTGAAAGGTATTGAAATGCTCTATCCAAGCCCGTTGGATTTAATTCATTTAGAGTTATAGATTTCTCCTAATAAAATAAGAAGACAGAAGCTTTTGCAACTTGAAACATTTTTGTAAAATCAACCAAGTTAGCTTTTGAGTTGATTACAACTCTCAAAAATCACATTTCATCATATCTATCCAAATATGTAATAATGTTAAGGTTTACAGACAGTGACTTTGGACTAGTACCAAAATAATGCTATATAGGCATTTCTAGTCACTTTAAATCATTAAATAATAAACTTAAACCAAAGTAATAGTAATCCAACCTTTAAATCTCATTCCCACAGGTTAGAATATGTGGTGAGGACATGTGTCCACATGATCCCATATTTTGGTGGTGAATATTAAATTATGGTTAATTTTTCAATGAGTAGAAATTACTTTTCCAAAATAAAAATGTGGAAACTATTGAATTAAACTTGTGATGTTTTGGATGATAATAGATCATCAATTGTGTGGTTTCGAATACTACTTAGCCTAAGTTAAATATTGTTTGGTTATTGTGCCCTCCCTATGTATTTCTAGACGATAGTACCGACCAAGCCTTCGAGGAGGAGGAGTTCTACCAAGAAGAAGAAGAAGAAAACTTCAACCACTGCACCAACCAAGGCAAGCTATTAGTGGCAAGATAATCCTTGCAAACATGCTTTAGTAACCTATTGTAGCAAGCTAGAATAAAACTAGATAGTTTAGTAAAGATGCCTTAAGCATACTTTGATCACACCCCCTTAGTTGACACAAAGTTCTTTAATTAATTTTGAAGGTAATATAATGAGTATAAAACTTGACCTAATTAGAAACCCTTAGATGTCATTCTATGGCATGAGATTAATCCCACCTTTCCACCTTAGTGAACACTCTTAACCTAGTGTTTTAGAATAAATCAAACTTGATTCACTTTAGATGGGAACACTTGGTGAAAATGAGTTATGAAAACCTTGGAATGATGAGTCATTCTATTGAGATGTTTTGACATGTGTTGAGAAACACAATGGGTTTATGATGATGAAAATGATGAGGCCTCAGCCTTAACCCGTTTATAAAACTGATGGTTGGATTCGGATGCGATACCATTCCAAATTTACCGTACAACCACATTACCTGAATTGGGTAAGGCTTAGCTGGAAATTTATATGCATTAGTATTAGTTCCCTCACGGGAGAGGTTTGAGCTGAGGCTACCTCTCAATGATGACCACCTATGCAGTGCCCAAGATGACTGATGGTCATGGTTGGGAGGCCATGCTCATAGGAGAGGTGCTTGTACTAGGGTGTGTAAAGGGAAGGTTATGTTTGGTTATCTGCATACCAAGTATGATAATTCAGGGTTATCCCTGACAGATGTATCGAATCTTGTGGTGAAAGTGTACCACCTCTGCAGAGTGTCAAACTATTCGAATAGCCGCGTCCGCGGTTATGGACAGTTGGAATGGCCATACTGTTTCGTTGTCAGATGTTTTCTAAATACCTTGAAATGAATGATGACCTTTGACTTGACCACAACAGGGTTGTGTTAATGAAATTAGCTTCCCAACTTAGGTGATTCTAGAACTTTACTTTATCTTTTCTTGCTTCAGAACTCAGCTTAGGATTCAAAATTAACTTGATAGTTATTCTTTCAGTTCAGCACTTTAACTTAGAATTATAACCCTTGCTAGTAGTAGTTTGCGAGTACTTAAAGAGTACTCATGGCTTTTGTCCCTGGCTATTATCATGGCCAGACTATGAAGGAGAGTATCAAGATGATGGTCAGCAGGACGACTATGATAACTAGGACTATCTGCCTTCGTCAGCATTGCCTGTGCCCCTGAAGATGGACCCCACCGCTATGCTATCGTTTATTTCCGCTGCTTGTTGTATTAAAGACTAGATCATGAGATCCTTATTTGTGTAAAACCTTATGTATGGTTTGTAATGGATGATGTACTATGATATCCACTCCGTTATGTCTCGCAAAAATGGTAATCCTGGGATTGCGAGGTATGGCATAACGGGCATCTGGGATTAAAAATCCGGGTGTTGACAAGTTGGTATCAGAGCCATCCTGACCATAGGAGACCCTAGTTAGAATGGACGTCCAAACCAAAAACTTAGCTTCAAAACCAAAGTGAGTATTTATGAAAAACTATTTCCCCTCTTACCCTTGTGAACTCATTCTTTCTCAAAAATACATGTTCCTCAAAATTCATACATTACTACTTAAAATTTGACACACTTGATCACTTCACTAATTTACTCATCCTAAATTCTTGTAGATGGAGACTCAGTTCAGCAAGTTTTACCAGTTGGGAAACGGAGGTCAGCTGATCTTCGAGAGGTATCTGGATTCACTGTCAGAATTTCTGGGACGCCCACATCCGAAGTTTCTTGGAGCTCAACTTCCAGGACCCCCAGGAGGAGACCTACAATGGCTAGTCACCGCAGATCTTCGAGGAAGCATTGAAGCACCAACTTCCGGGAGAATTCAGTTCTCTGTGAGAGAGAACAACTGACTAGATGGATTAGCCAGGGCAATGCATGAAGCTCTCGCACGTCTATGTGCCCTCAGCGTCAACAAGATTCAAGGAACCCGTTTTGCCCACTATGCAAGACGTGACTTCATGGGAATGCCGATTGAGATGCCAAGTCACCCAGAGTTGAGGCGTCAAGAGGAGAACCTTGACTTCTTGCTTCATGAGAGACAGTAGGAACTGGACAATGCCAGAGAGTTAGCCAACCAGAACCGTGCCATCGCCGACCAGAAGGCCCAGACTTTCACACTACTCGTCCAAGATCGCCAGTCTCTTCGTCGCGAGCGTGCAAAGAAGGATCGCACCATCGCCCGTCTTCACAAGAAGGTGGCCGACCTCGAGAAGACCGTAAAGGAGCAGGAAGCTCAGCTGGCCGCCAAGGAAGAAGATGATGAAGGAGAAGACATCCAGGGAGATATGGATTCTTACCTCAGCAACAATGACGATTTTCTGGCAGAGGATGCTGTGGACTTCTACACTGATGATGAAGACTCCGACTTCATCGATGATGAGTAGATGCACTAGAGCACTGTCGTAGCATGAGATGTATCATCTCATTGTATCGTAGTTTGCAGAATCGTTCTTCAAACCATCTGTTTTCCCCTTTGATTGTTGTGGTGTGTGTTGTATCGTGTGCTTGCTTGCATGAATGAGAATGAAGTTAGTGAAAAACCTGAGTCTAACTCAAAGTTGTAGCTTTGAAAACCCAAAACCATGAACCTTAGAATTTCCCTCTTACCTCTATATCTATCTCAATCTTCAGATGACTCGTGGAAACCAAGGAGGGAGCAGCTCATCGCAGGACCCAATGCTGCAGATCTTGCAGAATCTCATCGCAGACCGTGAAGCAAGCAGGGCCGAGCGTCAAGCCAACTTAGCAACATTGCAGCAGATCGCCCAAATGGCTCTCAACAACCAAGGACATGGAAATCAGGATCACCATGAATCTAAACTCAAAAACTTTCAGAACACCAATCCCCCAATCTTCAACCAATCTGAAAACCCATTAGATGCTGATGACTGGTTACAGACCATGGAAAACAACCTAGAAGTTGCAGGAGTTGATGAGAATGAGAAAGTTCTCTTCGCCACCCACTATCTGGCGGGACATGCAAGAGCTTGGTGGAATAGCGTCCGCAACATGAACCATGGCCAGGTGATGACCTGGGAAGCATTCAAGGTCAAGTTCAGCCGCACCCACGTGCTGCAAGGTCTTGTCAACAGGATGAGAGATGAATTCCGTGAACTGAAGCAAGGAAGATTGACTGTAGTAGAGTACTGTGACAAATTCTTGTCACTTGCCAGATATGCACCGGATGAGATCAACACAGAGGCCAAGAAGAAGGAGAGATTCTTAAACGGGCTGCATGATGAGATGCAGAATGTCATCGTCAACATCCGTTTCTAGGATCTTGAAGAGCTAGTCGACTCTGCCATGCAGATGGAAGGGAAGATTAACCAGGCAAACGACAACCGCAAGCGTCGTATGATGCAGCAGTCTGGATCCAGTAGTCACCAGAAGTACCGTCCTAACCCCTCACCAGGATATGCACCTAGGAACAACCGACCCCCAAATTCTCGCCCAAGCTACCCCAACCGTAGCGGAGGAAATGTGAAGCCCGGAGGAAACAATCACAACTCCGGCAATGCCAACAATTTCAACCGTGCCCCTCCCAAGAGCAACAACAACAACACTGCACCCAGAACTGGCAGCAATGTTGTACCTGTTGCAGTCAAGGACAAGTCCCGGATCACTTGTTTCAAATGTGGAGTGAAGGGTCACTACTCCAATGAGTGTCCCAAGAAGACTGCCGCCAATGCCCCTGTGAATGCCCCAGCTGTTGGGGGGATAACCCCGGGTAGGATCACTCCGGGGTATAAGGGCCGAGCTAGCCGAGGTTCGGCAAGGTCAAAGCGGATGCTGGCCGAGTCACCTCAAGGCAGGCCGGATCACGGAGTAACCCGGACCAGGGAGGTCGCCTAACATTGTCTCGTCCGACTCAAGGAGTGAGTCGGAGGCACCTGTCTAGCTTATATGCAGGAACAGGTGTGGCCGGATCAACTGTGATCCGGATCCTCGTTTGGCTTCTAGGAGAAGGAAGGAATATCTCTGGTCAAAAAGAAGGCTCGGTGCATACTGGATGAGCAAGTAAAGCAAGGGCAGGACCACCGGATTGTGGCCGACAAGGGTGACGACGCTCACGTCGGCTGACGTGGGCGCTGCAGAGGCAACGTCGCTAAAGCAAGAGTGACGTGGGGGAAAAGCACCCCTGTCGGGTTGCTAGTTTGGGAGGCGGCATATTCTTAGGAATATGCCTCCACGTATGCCCTAGGCCAGGACCGAACCACCCCTATATAAGGGGGGGGGGGTTGGGGTTCTGGTAAGGGGTTGGGTCTTTTCGGATACAGAGCAGGGGAAATACTTGTGGGTCTTGAGTTCTAGGACTAGAGGATAGACAAGAGTAAGAGAGCCACTTCTTCCTCCTCTAGTCAAAACAACTCGAGGAGCACTTGTAGGCTTGGAGACTGAACATCAATACAAAGCTTCTGTGTAGAGAATCACTCTACTATCCCTCCCTGGATTCCCCTAGTGCATATTAGTCCCCACCTTCAGCCTATCCATGGCATCTGCCGTGACACCACCACGACAGTTGGCGCCCACCGTGGGGCTAGCGACGCTAGCAGGCGTGAAGATCCGGACGGGAAATTTCATCGGCACCGGTGAACGCATCGTCTCCGGGCTCGTTCAGCGCTTCGGTGCGCTGGACTATGTCAGCGACAACGTTGGATGCTTCGGCACACGCCCCCTTCCGCGCAACGGCGTCTTCGTCAAGCTCGGCGCGCACAAGGTCTATGTACCCGTGGACGTGTCTCGCGTTCATTCGCGTCGCGTCATCGATGCGGGGGAACCACCCCTCACTGTGGCTCGCGGGGCGCGTATCGCCCGTTCCCCGGGCCATGCAGAGGTGATGATGACCGCACCGAGCACGGGCGTGAGCAGGGATCCAGCGCCAGACCCGGGGGCAACACCCAAAGCACCAAGGAAAGCTAGGGGTCCTCCGCTGGAGAGGCCCGAGAACGTGCTGAGGGAAGCTATGGATAGCTTGGCTAACCCGGTGACGGCAGTGGTAGATCCAGCTCAGGCACGAGCCAAGCTAGAGGAGACCGGCGAAAGATACTGGAGGGCGCAAAGAAAATAGCAGCAGCTCGGCAGTCGTTGAACATGACGCTGCGTGAGTACGCGAAAGCGAACAAGGTTGATGCAGTGAGGGTAAAAGGGAGAAACCTCATAAGTGAGATGAACAGAGAGGGTGATGATGGACCAGAAGGGTCAGAAAACTGTCTGTCTGTGGGGTTGCCGAAGTATAGTACCCCGGCGAAGAACCTCAGAGCAGCAGATGCCGCGGCGTCCGAGCTAGAGGGTCTGACGGGTGAAGCTCGCCAAAGACAGCAAGACCGGGTTAACGAGCTGGTTCGGATCGCGAACAGGCAGAATGAGGAGCTGTTGAGAAGTAATCCGGAGAGAGTTGGAGCTTCTAAAATCGTCCATTCGGTGATGGGTAACCTAGAGAAATCCGCTGGAGCCGCATCATCACCTCATGGTGGCCCTAGAAGAGAAGAGGTAGTAACCTCGGCCAGACGGAACAAGCAAATCGTCTCGTATGACCCAAAGCATGCGGGAAAGGAAAAAGAGATACGGAAAAACGACGATCGACGAAGTGTGAGCCGAGGTAACCATGATCAAGGCAATGCCGGTCAAGGGAAAGCCGTCAACGGCAACGCCAGACAGCGAAACTCCACAGGAGCAGATCAACCGCCGCAGCGGAATGCACCAAGGCAAGAGCAAAGTGCCGGTCGTGGTATGCAACAGAGAGGACCACAACGGGAGCAAAACCGATACAATGATGGAGACTCGGAGATGATGAATGCGGGATACGCAAGACCGGACTATCATGTGATAGGGTCGAGATTGGGAAGCAGAGAGTTGATGCCGGATGACGCTAGGCTAAAATTAGACCGCTTGTATAGGTCGGAACAGATCGAATGTCAAGGTCCTCCGGGTCCAGCGTGCTTCGGACCCCGGATCATGAAGGAACCGCCGGTACCCAATTTCCAATTACCTAGGGGCATGAAGACATATGACGGCAGTACAAAGCCGGAGGATTGGCTAATAAACTATGCAACAGCTGTGAAAATTGCAACTGGCAACTTGAGGTGGGCTGTATGATATGTACCCCAAATGTTGGAAGGTCCAGCTAGGGTTTGGCTGAATAATTTGCCACCCGGAAGCATCAACTGCTGGATAGATTTTGAAGAGATGTTCATCAGCAACTTCTCAAGTACGTATCAGAGACCGAACAGACCGCAGACCCTGGCAATGTGCAAGCAGAGATCTAACGAAACGGATCGTGAATTCTTGACCCGGTGGTGTACCGTGAGAAACTCGTGTGAGGGAGTCATAGAGTCACAGGCTATAGCATGGTTCGCACAAGGATGTAGATATGGTAGCGAGTTGTGGATGAAATTGCAAAGGAAAATGCCAGTCACGTTGGCAGAGATGATCCGGATTGCGGATTCTTATGCTTTTTGGTGATCCAACTCAACCTAGGATCGCCTCGAACGAGTCAAATGACGAGTACTATCCGAGGGACGGATCCGGGTCATCCCGGAGGAACGATTACAGGGGAAAAAGGAGAGACAATAGACCGGATCATCGGTATGGCTCGCAACAAGTTGTGGCCGTGAATCAAGACCAGCCCGGGGCAGGGAGCAACCAACGCCAGAAAACTGGAGGGCAATGGACTCCTTGAAACGATGGCAAGAAAACATGGACTCCAGAGCAGAAGAAGCAATGGCAAGAAAAGAAAGATCGTTCGAGGTATACCTACGAGTCAATGTTGGACCAGCCGTGCAAGTTTCACACGCCGAATCCGAGCAGCCCGGCGGGTCACACGACGAGACAATGTGAGTGGATGCGCAAGATAGAGCAAGGTGGTTCGGGGAATGCTCAGGCACCTCGGAATGATCAACCTCGGCAGGAGTTACCCCGGCAGCAATTGCTCTCCGGAGCAAACACGCAGCAACTGATGTTGCCTCCCCCTCAGCCGAGGTATGACAACAGTGAGAGAAGGGATGCAGTGCATCAGGTGGAAAACCAGCAACAACCGGATCAGAGATACTCCAGAAACGAGGGAAGAAATGAGTACAGGGAACATCACCAGAGCTATTGTGTGTTCAGAACAGAAGAAACAGATAGGAAGAGCTTGCAGCGCCGACATATGGAGGTTAACGCGGTTATGCCTGCAGTGATGAGGTACATGTCTTGGTCGGACCAGGAAATTACCTGGAGCATCAAAGATCACCCCAAGCTTATGCCAAGTCCGGGCTCGTATGCACTAGTGTTGGATCCGACGTTCATTGGACCAAACATTAATGTGAGGTTCTCCAAGGTACTGATCGACAATGGCAGTAGCATTAACATCATGTATGCGGATACGATGCGCAAGTTGGGCATCTCGGAGAGCATGCTCCAGGCTACGAGAACAACTTTTCACGGTATCGTGCCCGGCATATCCTGCTAACCAATAGGCAAAGTCCGGGTCGACGTGTTGTTCGGTACAAGGGATAACTGGCGAACCGAAAATCTGGAGTTCGAAGTGGTAAACCTGGAGAGCGCGTATCATGCATTACTCGGGAGACCAGCGCTGGGCAAATTCATGGCAAGTTGCCACGTTAGTTATCTGAAGATGAAGTTGCCCGGGCCAAATGGTGCAATTACTATCGTTGCGGATTTCCGACGTTCTATTGAGTGCGCTTCACCGGGTCTAACTTAGCCGAGTCACTCTTAATTGCCCAAGAGAAAAGAAAAATCCAAGAAGTGACGGCATTAGCTCGGTCCGCGCAGCAGTATATGCCGGTGTTAAGTAACCCGCATGGAAGCGTTTCATTTCAAGTCGCGAAGGACACCAAGAAGATACCGGTGGATAACGTGTTTCCGGAGCGCACCGTGACAATTGGAGCCGGATTAACTGACAAATAGGAAAGCGAGCTCTTCAACTTCCTCCGTGAGAATCGGGATATTTTTGCTTGGTCCACACAGGACTTGCAAGGTGTTCCGAGGGAGTTGGCCGAGCACTCTTTGAATGTAAGACCCGGAGCAAGGCCGGTGAAGCAGCCTCTCCGACGCTTCGCCAAAGATAGGAGAAAGGTCATTGGTGACGAGATAGCTCGGTTGCTAGCAACAGGATTTATCATGGAAGTGCTATATCCGGATTGGCTCTCTAACCCGGTACTGGTAGAAAAGAAGAAGGAGGATCCGAACGTGGCAGTGGTTTGGCGTATGTGTATCGATTATACGAACCTGAACAAGGCATGTCCGAAAGATCCATTTCCGCTGCCAAGGATAGATCAGGTCATCGACTCTACCACGGGATGTGAACTGTTGTCATTTATTGATGCCTATTCTGGTTTCCACCAGATATCCCTGAACCCGGACGATCAAATAAAAACTGCTTTTATTACCCCGTACGGGGCTTATTGCTATCGCACTATGCCGTTTGGTTTACGAAACGCCGGAGCAACGTACCAAAGGTGTATGCAAAAGTGTCTGCACAATCAAATAGGTCAAAATGTGCAAGTTTACGTGGACGATGTGGTTATCAAGACCAAGGAAAGCGCAATGCTCCTTGACGACATAGGGCAAACATTCGCGAACTTGAGGAGATTCCGGATGAAGCTTAACCCGGAGAAATGTACCTTCGGTGTCCCGGCTGGGAAATTACTCGGATTTCTCGTCTCTAGCCGAGGTATCGAGGTTAATCCAACTAAGATCCAAGCCATCGAACAAATGGAACTGCCGAAGTGTCTCAACGACGTCAAGAAGTTCACCGGATGCCTCGCGTCGCTGAGTCGGTTTGTATGTCGGTTAGGGGAAAAGGCACTGCCTCTCTACCAACTCATGAAAAAATCACATAAATTCGTTTGGACGCCGCAGGCTGATGAAGCTTTTGCCCACTTAAAAAAGATGTTGGCCACTGCACCAGTGTTAGCTTCTCCACTGTCGAAGGAGCCAATGTTGCTCTACATAGCCGCAACCAACCGAGTTGTAAGTGCAGTGCTTGTAGTGGAACGAGATGAAGAGGGTAAGTCGGTGCAGAGGCTAGTGTATTACTTGAGCGAGGTATTGTCTGTCTCAAAACAGAACTACCCGCATTTTCAAAAGGTGGCATACGGAGTTTATATGGCGGCAAAGAAGTTAAAGCACTACTTTGAAGAGCATCCCATCAAAGTGATATGCGAAGCCCCCATATCCGAGATAATGGGTAACAAAGATGCAAACGGCAGAATCGTGAAATGGGCAATTGAGCTAGCACCATACGCACCCCAATACGATAGAAGAGAAGCGATCAAGTCCCAGGCTGTAGCGGACTTTTTCGTGGATTGGGCCGAGGTACAATACGAACCACCGCCACCGGATCCGAACTACTAGAGGATGCACTTCGACGGATCAAAGACCAAAGCCGGATTAGGTGCCGGGGTTGTGCTCACCTCGCCAAAGAAGGATCAGCTCAAGTACGTGTTGCAGATCCATTTCACAGCATCAAACAATGTCGCCGAGTACGAGGCTCTCGTGCATGGTCTAAAAGTGGCAAAGGAAATCGGCATACGTCGAATAATCTGCTTTGGCGACTCGGATCTAGTAATACAACAGGTGTCCGGAGTGTGGGACGCCCTGGATCCAAACATGGCATTATACAGATTTCATGTGCAGAAAATCTCGGGTTACTTTGAGGGATGCGAGTTTCATCATGTACCTCGCGTGGAAAATGAAGCTGCCGACATGCTGTCGAAGATCGGCTCGACCCGACAGGCAATTCCACCGGGTGTTGCATTGGAGCACCTCAGAAAGCCATCTATCAGGCCGTCCCCAGAAACCGATTCAATCTTTGTCCCAGAAAACGCGGAATACGGAGCTGAGCCCATGAACATTGACGTGGGAAGTAGTACGCCGAACCCGGGGACTACCTCGGCAAACCCGGGGAATATCTCGGCAAACCCGGGGACTACCTCACCAGACCCGGGGACTATTCGGCGTGATCCGGCTGAAGTTATGCCGGTGGATCAGATGGAAATTGACGAGGAGATGTTCCCTGCGAGAGCAGTACCAGCTTGGGCGCTGCCTATATACCAGTTCTTGAAAGATAGAACGTTACCCACTGAGGAAGTGCTAGCCAGGCAAACTCAGCGGAGGGCCAAAGCTTACACAATCATCAATTCCGAGCTGTACAAGTGAAGTGTAACCAATATCCTCCAGCGGTGCGTTGATCCGGAAGAAGGACTTGACATCCTCCGAGATATACGCCTCATCACGGGCCTTAGTGGCAAAGGCATTCCGGCATGGATTTTACTGGCCAAGCGCCTTGGAGCAAGCGGAGGATCTGGTGAGAAAATGCAATGGTTGCCAAAGGTATGCCAACAAGACACATATGCCTATGTCGGAACTCAAAACCATACCAATTACATGGCCATTTGCTGTGTGGTGCTTGGATATGGTTGGCCCGTTCAAACCAGCCAAAGGGAACATGACGCACCTTCTGGTCATGGTGGACAAGTTTACAAAATGGATCGAAGTGAAGCCTATAAGAAAGTGTGATGGAGCTACAGCTGTGACATTTCTCAAAGACATCATCTTGAGATACGGTTATCCTCACAGTATCATAACTGATAACGGCACCAATTTTGCTGAAGGAGCATTTGCACAATTCTGCCAAGATAAGAAAATCCGACTCGACATAGCCTCGGTAGCCCACCCCGCATCAAACGGACAAGTGGAAAGATCCAACGGATTAGTGCTATCCGGGATAAAACCCTGGCTCATTGAGCCGCTGCAAAGATCAGCGGGGTGCTGGATAGAAGAACTACCAGCGGTATTGTGGAGTTTAAGAACAACTCCGAATCGATCAACGGGCTACACGCCGTTCTTTCTGGTATATGGGGCAGAAGCTGTATTACCAGCCGACATAGAGCATGATTCGCCTAGGGTCACCCCATACATAGAAGCCGAAGTGCAAGAATCCCGGCAAAATGATGTTGATCTGCTGGAAGAAGCGAGAGAACTGGCACTGTCCAGATCCGCCATATATCAGCAAAATCTCCGACGCTATCATAGCCGGAAAGTGTGCCCCCGAGTCTTCCGGGAAGGCGATCTGGTGCTCCGGTTGGTACAGCATACCACTGGCATGCATAAATTATCCCCCCCTTGGGAAGGACCATTTATCGTGAGCAAAGCATTGCACAATGACTCTTACTATCTCATAGATGCAAAGCCACAGGAAAAGAACAAGGTGGACAGGTCCGGAGAGGAATCCAAGCGACCGTGGAATGTAGCACTACTTCATCCGTTCTACACTTAGCTAAAGAGTGTATGTACCCGAGTCATCCTCATATGTCGGTATGTATGTCGGCAATGAGCCTATCAATGAAATAGCAGGGCCTCGAGCAGTAACTCGGGGACTGCCTTAATAAATGATTGTGGTTATTTTTTATGCATTAGCTGGAATGACTCGTTTCCCTTAACCCGGATTAGTAATGTGTGAGCACCAAAAACCCAACCTTTCGACTCGCTGCTGTCCAACAAGAATTGGCTTCATGGCGAGCAAGGGAACAAGTTTGGAATTGCGTGGCACATGAAAAACGACTAAGGAAACGAGTTTATTCCAGCTAACGTTTGTTTTTCGGACTAACCCTGTATTTATTTTCAAGTTACTATGCTGAATTATTTTGAGCTAACCTAAAAGTTTCTAAGTATTGTTAAAACAATTTTTGAAGCTTGGGTTCGTAAGTCGTAAAACCAAATCAAGGTAGACACGGACCGAGCCAGAGAATTGGACGAACAAGAAAATGAAACTCGGGGACTACGCCCAAGTTAATCCGGCATAGAAATGTACTAGCAAAATATCACATATCCAGCATACAAGTGGACCCGGCATACTGGGGATCTGATAAATTTTCAAGTTTTTTAGAATTAAGGAGCAGCAGGAGGAGGAAGTTCGGCGTCATCATCATTGTCTTCGATATCTGAAGCAGCATCTTCTCCGTCATCGCCCGACCCATCCTCCACGTTCTCCATCTGTTCCTCCTCGCCGGATTCCAGAAAGCTCGGCCCCTCAACCCAGTCATGGACTGGAGAATATTCGATGAGGCTGTAGGCGCAAGCCTGGCGCCGAGCTACCCACTCCGGATCATCAGTCCATTTGGATCCGGTGCGCATACGGGTGAGAAGGCTCAGATCGATTTTCTCGTACCATGAAAGGATATGATGGAGAAGGTATCGGCCGCGGCCCGCCCGGCAGATTCCCTCCAGAGGTCGAGTTGAGTCTCAATCTCCATTAGCTTGTCCGCAAGAAGTGTGACCCTTTCCGGAGCGTCCTCGCTTGGCCAGAATGCGTTGAAGATCCGGACCGCAACGTCGAGGAGATCCTTGTCATAGTTCTTGATACTTTCCACCCGGGCTGACACGCTAACCAACAGGTCCTCCAGGTCTAAAGGGATACTCTCACCATCAGGAGCAATGGGAGTACCCCTCTCCTGGCGAAACTTGGCAACGGCAGCGCTGGCAATAGCAGTACCCTCCGGAAAGTTATCTGAAAATAGGGACAGGGAGGATGCTGAAGCACCGACATATGAGTTAACCCGGAAAACTGCGTTGGGCAAGAGAAAGAAACTTACGTGAGATATGGTAATGGATCCGGGTCAACTCCTGGATACAACTATCGCGTCTCTGCCGAAGTTGTTCAAGCTCGGCGAGCGCCGACCCAAGCCGGACTTCGGATCCTTGAGCAGATCCTGGTCCTTGGAGATGTGAAGGGTAAAGCGCTCACGCTCTTCGGTGTAGTTCTGGACAACTTTCTGGAGCTCGGTTTTGTGTTGGGCCTTCATCGTCTCCATCTCGGCATTGAGTTTGGCTATTTCGTAGTCCTTCTTCTTCAGCTCGGCTTGATGTTGTCCTGCTTGTTCGAGAAAATGCAGCATCATATCAGGCACGGGCACACTATCCTCAAGCGATGCTGAAATGATGTGTTGACCCGGCAAAGCCGAGGAGTGAATGTTTGCCGAGCCAAGAAAAAGAAAGAATGGAGAGCACAACGATGTTGACCGAAAGGGGACATACCTCGGATTTCTCCAAGTTTTTTCGCATAATCTTGTTTTCAGCCTCCATCCTAGCTGCAAAAAACCGAATAAGAAGGTTAATCTGGCAGAAACAAACGAAACGATGAGGTGTTAAGAGAGGAAATTACCCCTCTTTTCATGCTCCGCGCCAAGTGCAACGTGTTTTGCGCGCAAGGTCTTATGGGTATCAAGCAGGCGCTGAAACTCGGCGCTCCGACGGTTGGTAGTTACCTGACAAAGGCACAGGCGTGTAAAATTAGGTGTGTGCATATTCGAAGTGTACAAGATCCGGGCCAAGCGGAACTTAACCCGGCTCTAGGTGTGTGCATATTTGAAGTGTGCAAAATCCGGGCCAAGCAGAACTTAACCCGGCTCTAAGTGTGTGCATATTCGAAGTATACAAGATCCGGGCCAAGCGAAACTTAACCCGGCTCTAGGTGTGTACATATTTGAAGTTTACATGCAGCTACGTTGATCTTCTAAGGAGCATCCGGCCGAATAACAGTTTACTCCGCCGGAGGCTCGGGGACTAATGGTTATTATCTACAGCATGTAAAGAAGAAACAACGTACCTCCATCATACGCCCAGCGAGGTTAATAGCCTTGGCGGCGGTATTCATCTGAGCAGAAAATTCAGCTGGGCTGAACTTTTCTGGGAGATCGTCGTTGTAGACGAAGTCCGCCTTATTCCAGTTCATGACAAACTCGATGAGGCTCGGAGGGTACCGCTCGCCAGTGGGCATGTGAGGTGCCACCAAGCCCTTGGCGTGAGCTTCCTTCCTTTCAATCAGGGAAAGAGCCGGGCTAGTGTGAAGAACCATCTGCTGCGAATCAGCTGGCTCGGCGGGAGGATCCGTCGAGCCTGATGACTTCTTCTTTGGAAGCATCGACGACAAGGTTCGCTGCCCAGCCTCGGCGGAGGTGAACTTGCCTTTGGCCTGCTTGGAGGAAGTGACCGCAGTGGATTTTCCCCCGGAAACCGCTGGAGTGGGTCCTTGCCAAGCTTGAGATGACTCGGACGAGGCAGATGAGCTTGGCGCAGGAGCTTTGGTGGCTGGCGTTGGAGCTACTGTTGGTTTCTTCGGAACCGGGACAGGCGCTGGTTCGGTGGCTGGTGCTGGAGCTGCTGCTGGGGCTGGAGTTGTGGTAGACTTAATTGTTGCTGGTTGCGGCAATGCCGAAGTGCCGGACACCATCGCCTCGGCTGATCCGACCCCTCCCGATCCGAGGTCACGTCCCTCTGAAGGAGGTACTGCGGAACCCGGAGCGGCCACAGAGCCTTCTGGAATAGGGCTCAGCGGGTGTGACTCATCGTCACGGGGAGGGGAAAGACTAGACCGAAGAGGGGAGGAGATGCTCGATCCGCTCTGAGGGACCTCCATAGGAGCCCTACAAGAGAAAATAATGTCAGGAGTGAAATTACCCCGAAGCAGGGAGAAGTGTGTTGCGCAATAATGTCAGGAGCGAACTTACGCATCCGAGGTCTCTGCCTCCTTAGGTTTCCGGGCCCTCCTTGCCGGGGCTTTGCCTACCCGTTTGGAGGCAGTCTTGTCTCCAGCCTTGTTTTGCCTTTTGGAAGGCTGAGAAGGTCCGGAAGAAGAACTCGACGCGGTTCCGCGTTTCTTCTTTGACTCCGCCGGAGCAGGCTTGCCCGTGGCAAGGGGAGGATCCTCGTGGATGTGCCCACCGGGGTTAGCTGATGCCGGGTAAGCAAAAGACAGAGGGACAGCCTCAACGGGTTCAATCACATCGATATCCGAGTCATCCTCATCGTCGGGCCAATCTCTAAGAGAAGAGAATTTACCGCTGGGTCATCTGGTGGCATCGGGGGTGGGGAGGAACATCTCCTGGTTCGGCTCCTCCTCGTCCGGAATTTCTCGGTCTGGGGCCCATTTAAGTGTCGGATCCGGGCCATCCTCGAGGGTTTGCTAGAGAAACAGCTGAGAAAAAAGCACAAGGGGCAAAGTCAAGAATGTGATAAGAGCCGACATGAAATTGATCCGAGACAAGTTTACCCCGCGAAGCTTACTGCGGGAGGGAGCCTGTCACGGCAGTAATGCTCGATTCCCCACGTCCATTCAGCGGAGAAGTCCTTATGGGTGGTGAAAAGAGCCTTGACTCAGCGGAAGATCTCTGTATTGCTCAACTCGAATGAGGAGGTTCGGTTGGGGTCGCGACTAAAGCTCATATGGCACAACTTGTGAGTGCGCCGCTAAAGGGGAGAGATTCGGTTGCGCACGAACGTGATCATGGCATCCTCGTTGCGCAATCCGAGCTTCTTCAGCTCCGCAAACCTTTTGTTCACTTGGTTGGCCAGGGTTGTAGGCTTCTTGGCAACCTCCTCCCAAAAATCCGTGTCAGGGGTACCCGGAGCATAGGGCAGCAACCGGATCAAATATTCCGTGCCTTCATTCCGGACGTAGAAGAAGGTCCGGGCCCACCCTTTGCAGGAGTCAAGCCCGGTGAGCCGGGGAAAGATTGAAGACCTCTGGGGCGAGATCGAGGCAGCTCCGAACTGAGTTAGCTGTTTGTTCTCCGACTCGACATGGATATTGGGGACCACGTTGCGACGGAGGCCAAAGAACTGGATCCACAGCTCCTTCGTAGGCCATAGCCCGGTGTAGCCCTCAATCGAAGAAACGAAAGCGGACAGAGAGGTGATGGCGTTCGCCGGGAGATGATGTGGTTGCAAGTGATAGGTCCGGATCTAGTCTCGGAAGAAATCACTCACTAGAAGCCCGAATCCTCGTTGGAAATGGGATAAGAAAACAACAAATTCGCCTGGATTGGGTGAGGGTGCCAGCTCCGAGGAGGGGAGACGAGCAGCGACGCCGGCGGGGATGCGCCGGGTCCGGTAGAGCCAAGAGAGGTCATCCTCGCAGACCCAGGAGCCGGCCCACACGCCGCGGTCCGCCGCGCCGGCGTCCTCCACCATATCTTGTTCAACAACGGCGAGCTCTTCCTCCGTCATCTCAATTCCGGTGTCTTCGTTGGAGTTGGCGGCGGCGGAGCCCTGCGGTCTAGACTGACGAGGACCCATGGCTGAACAGAGGCGCAGCGGTGATTGCGGTGCGGAGGAACAAACAAAATGCGGCGGCGACGCTGCTGCAACGGGCACTGGTGGCGGCACGGTTGCGAAGAAGAAGAACAGGAACAGGCGAGGGGGCGTGGAGATGGAAAAGTTCTAAGGGCACGCCCCTCCCCTATTTAACCGCCCCTAGTCATCAACGAGTGGGATCGTGCTGCGCAGGAAAACCACACGATGTGGCCGTGTATCACTAACGTCGACCAATCAGAGAGGACCCACACCGGGGGCCGCGGAGTGAATGTGATCCAATGACACGACGTGCAGTTGCGGTAAACGAGGAGACAGGCGTGACGTAACCCCCGCACAGTAATCACTGACATTTACTGCGGCGGTTACTGCACAGGCCCTTAAAGTAAGGCAACATAATGATTAACCGTTACGTGGGTTGGCGTATGAGAGAAGGAAGCACGGCCCGGATCCGAGCCACGGTGGTAACCCGGCCGGCGAGTGAAAACTTGAACCGTGCGGAGGGAAAGTAAAACCAAATGATCCAAGCCAAAGTGGTGATCCGGCCGGCAAGTGACAACTTGGAGCGTGCGAAGGGAACATAAATCCATATAATCCAGGACGAACGTCCGAAGGTTGGATACGATTGAAACTGATGTGGCCTTAGCGACCAAGGCCGCCAAGGCCGCACCAGCTTCGGGGACTAATGTTGGGGGGATAACCCCGGGTAGGGTCACTCCGGGGTATAAGGGCCGAGCTAGCCGAGGTTCGGCAAGGTCAAAGCGGATGCTGGCCGAGTCACTTCAAGGCAGGCCAGATCACGGAGTAACCCAGACCAGGGAGGTCGCCTAACATTGTCTCGTCCGACTCAAGGAGTGAGTCGGAGGCACCTGTCTAGCTTATATGCAGGAACAGGTGTGGCCGGATCAACTGTGATCCGGATCCTTGTTTGGGTTCTAGGAGAAGGAAGGAATATCTCTGGTCAAAAAGAAGGCCCGGTGCGTACTGGATGAGCGAGTAAAGCAAGGGCAGGACCACCGGATCATGGCCGACAAGGGTGATGATGCTCACGTCGGCTGACGCGGGCGCTGTAGAGGCAACGTCGCTAAAGCAAGAGTGACGTGGGGGAAAATCACCCCTGTCGGGTTACTAGTTTGGGAGGCGGCATATTCTTAGGAATATGCCTCCACGTATGCCCTAGGCCAGGACCGAACCACCCCTATATAAGGGGGGGGGGGTTGGGGTTCTGGTAAGGGGGTTGGGTCTTTTCGGATACAGAGCAAGGGAAATACTTGTGGGTCTTGAGTTCTAGGACTAGAGGATAGGCAAGAGTAAGAGAGCCACTTCTTCCTCCTCTAGTCAAAACAGCTCGAGGAGCACTTGTAGGCTTGGAGACTGAACATCAATACAAAGCTTCTGTGTAGAGAATCACTCTACTATCCCTCCCTGGATTCCCCTAGCGCATATTAGTCCCTACCTTCAGCCTATCCATGGCATCTGCCGTGACACCACCACAACACCAGCTCAGCAGCAGCGTCGTGTTCAACAAGGCAGGAGATTTGCCCCAGGGAACCCGCACAACCGCAACGGTCGTCTCTTCCACATGAACGCAGAAGAAGCCCAGGAAGCACCAGATGTAGTGCTGGGTATGTTTTCTGTCAACTCAGTTTTAGCAAGAGTATTGTTTGATTCTGGAGCCTCGCATTCATTTGTCACTGAAGAATTTGTATGCACTAGTAAGATTCGCCCAACCAACCTGAAGCATGTCATGATAGTTCAAATCCCCGGTTCAACTACAAAAGCTAGAAAAATTTGCAAAGTTGTACCTATCAGAATACATGTGATAGATTTTTATGCCAACCTAATTGTACTTGGAACCAAAGGTTTGGAAGTAGTATTAGGTATGGACTGGATGTCAAGGCATAAAGGACTGATAGACTGTGCTAAGAAAGCCATTACCATGACCAGTAGTTCTGGAGTAACAGTAGAACATATCTCTGAAACCTTACCCCGTCAATTCAAATGCAACAAAAGTGTAGCCCTGCCTACCATTGACCAAGTCAGAGTAGTCTGTGAATACCCCGACGTATTCCCAGATGAATTGCCAGGTATGCCCCCGGATAGGGATATAGAGTTCACTATCGAACTAATCCCCGGAACCGGACCTATAGCCCAGAGACCCTATACCATGAACCCCTCAGAGTTAGTAGAACTGAAGAAGAAGTTAGATGCCATGTTAGCGACCGGCTTGATTCAGCCAAGTGCATCGCCATGGAGATCACCAGTGTTATTCGTCGACAAGAAGGATGGAGGCAACCGTCTGTGTACAGACTATAGAAAGTTGAATGATGTCACCATCAAGAACAAGTACCCCTTGCCAAAGATAGAGGATCTATTTGATCAGCTGACTGGAGCTCAGGTATTCTCAAAGATTGATCTTAGGACTGGTTATCACCAACTTAAGATTCGTGCAATGAATATTCCGAAGACCGCCTTTACTACTCGCTATGGTCTATACGAGTATATGGTTATGTCTTTTGGATTAACCAATGCCCCTGCTTATTTCATGAATCTCATGAATAAGATCTTTATGAATTTCCTAGATAAGTTTGCAGTGGTGTTTATCGACGACATCCTTATCTACTCCAAGTCAGAAGAAGAGCATGAGCAACATCTGAGAATCATCCTAGAAACCATAAGAGAACATCAGTTATATGCCAAGTTCAGCAAATGTGAGTTTTGGCTGAAAGAAGTAGGATTCCTAGGACATATTGTGTCTGCCGGAGGAGTCTCTGTTGATCCCAGCAAGATCAAAGATGTCGAAGAATGGGAAGCCCCAACAAATCAAACCCAAGTTCGTTCATTTCTCGGATTAGCGGGATATTACCGCAAATTCGTAGAAGGATTCTCGAGCATAGCCCGACCAATGACCCAATTGTTGAAGAAGGACAAGAAGTTTGAATGGACAGACAAGTGTGAAGCCAGTTTCCAGGAGCTGAAGAAGAGATTGATATCCGCCCCAATTTTGATCATGCCAGACATCAAGAAGCCATTTGATGTATATTGTGATGCATCCAAGATTGGTCTAGGATGTGTATTGATGCAAGAAGGCAAAGTCATCGCGTATCTGTCTCGACAACTGAAGCAGCATGAGCAGAACTATCCGACCCATGATCTTGAGCTAGCAGCAGTGGTTCTAGAATTGAAGACATGGCGTCATTATTTGATGGGTAATCGCTGTGAGATTTACTCAGATCATAAGAGCTTGAAGTATATCTTCACCCAGAAGGAGTTGAATATGAGGCAAAGAAGATGGATAGAGTTAATCAAGGATTATGACCTTGACATTCACTATCACCCCGGCAAAGCCAATGTGGTAGTGGATGCTCTTAGCAGATTGCCGTGTAGGCTTAACACCATGATCAAAGAGAAGCAACCAAGTTTGTATGAGGAGTTGGAGCAGTTCAGGACTGAGTTAGTTAGCAAAGGATTCCTCGCTAGCATTGAACTTCAACCCACTTTGATTAGCCAAATCAAGGAAGCCCAAAAGGGGAACGAAAGTATCGACGGGATCAAACGTCGTATTGGTACAGGCAAAGTACCTGGATTCACCAAAGACGAAGAAGGTGTACTGTGGTACAAGGGACGTATCTGTGTGCCAGCAGATTCAGAGCTGAAGGAAATTATCATGAAGGAGGCTCATGATACTCTTTATTCTATCCACCCCGGAGGAACAAAGATGTATCAGGATTTGAAAGAGCAATTTTGGTGGCACAAGATGAAGAGAGAGATCGGAAGCTACATCGTCAAGTGTTACATTTGTCAAAGAGTCAAAGAAGAGCATCAGAGACCTGCCGGATTATTGCAACCATTGCAGATTCCGGAATGGAAATGGGATTCCGTCGGAATGGATTTGATCACCGGTTTACCTACTTCTAGTAGGGGAAATGACTCAATTTGGGTCATAGTTGATAGACTATCCAAGGTAGCCCACTTCATACCAGTCAAGACAACCTACCAGAGTGCAAAGCTAGCAGAGCTGTACATTGCTAGAATTGTTAGTCTGCATGGAACCCCCAAGACCATCGTATCAGATCGAGGAACTCAGTTTACTTCAAGATTTTGGCAGAAAGTTCAAGAAGGTTTAGGAACCAAGTTGAATTTCAGTACCGCTTATCACCCGCAAACAGATGGACAGACTGAGAGAGTCAACCAGATATTGGAGGATATTCTTAGAGCTTGTGTGTTGGAATACGGATCAAAATGGGAAGACTGCCTGCCTTTCGCAGAATTCTCATATAACAACAGTTATCAAGCTAGTTTGCAGATGGCACCCTTTGAATTCCTATACGGAAGAAAGTGTCGTACCCCTTTGAATTGGTCGCAAGTAGGAGAGAGTCAGATCTTTGGACCCGACATTCTCCGAGAAGCAGAAGAGAAAGTTCACAAAGTTCGTGAGCGCCTCAAGACCGCCCAATCCAGACAGAAGAGTTATGCAGACAAGAGAAGAAGAGACCTGACTTTCAATGTCGGAGATTTCGTATATCTCAATGTTTCACCATTGAAGGGAACCCAACGCTTTAGTCTGAAGGGAAAGTTAGCTCCCAGATATATCGGACCTTTCAAGATTCTGAACCACCGAGGAGAAGTATCGTATCAACTGGAACTGCCTGAAGAGATGTCAGCCATCCACAATGTGTTCCATATCTCGTTACTTCGCAAATGCTTGGAAGTGCCTGAGAAGACTGAAGTTTTCAAGACTATCGATCACAGAGCAGTGGAAATCAACAATGACCTGACCTACCGGGAAGTACCCATCCGTATCTTAGAAGAAGCCTAGAGAACCACCAGGACCAGGAGTATCAAGTTTCTCAAGATTCAGTGGACCAACCATACCGAGGAGGAAGCTACTTGGGAGCGCGAGGATTACATTAGGACAGAGTTCCCAGATCTCTTTAGTTCCTAGTTTTCTTGTAAATCTCGGGACGAGATTTTATTTAAGGGGGGAAGGTTTCTAACATCCAAAAACTTCAATCCAAGAGTATCAAAGATCAAATCATCCAAATTTAGGATTAACAAAAACTTTTCCATATTTAAAATAAAAGCATTCATATATGTGAGCATTTAAAATAGGAGTTGTTTTGAAGTGCCATGATTGTGTGATCCTTTGCTTCTAAAATGTTTCTTAAGGGAATTAAACATCATCTACATCATTCCCAAACTTTTCCTAAAAGAAATCAAATAAAAAAGAATTAAAATAAAGGAATGGTCATTTGGACAAATATAACTCTCATGCCTACTTTGGCTATTCCTAGTACTCAATTCTTAACAGAAACAATTCTTGATCTTTGCACCCCTTGCTAGTACACATAATGAGGTACCAAGGCCCACCTTTTGATCTTCTAAAAACATTCTGGAAACTATTTTAAATGGCAGTTCAAAATTGAATCTAATGCATATGCATAGATCACCCCTATTTCGAAAACCATCTAATTGAGCACCATTTTCAAAACCCTTGCAACCAGAGACTACCTAGCACTAGTGGAGATCACCCAAAAAATTTGAAATCAAAATTCAAAACTTTTTCTCTTGCGGCCATTTCATCAAACAGCTTGTGTGCACAAATCTGGCCAAAATTAAAACATTGTTTTGAGCAGTGATCTTGGTCACCATTTGTGCCTAACCTTGTCCCCTTGTTCCTTCAGTACCATCCCTACCTTTTGATAGCCCGGCCACACCCTGTGCACACGACCAAATGGTCATGGCCATTAAGGCCGAGCACCTTGAGCACCCCCACCGGCGACATCGCACCACAACAGCCGCCAACTTCCCTCGCAATGTCTAGGAGGTAGCCAACGCCGCACCGCCCCTCTCTGTCCCTTGCCCGAGCCAAGAGCAGTCGTGGACCACCGAGGAAAAACCGCGCCCAGTGCCACCGGACCATGCCGACGCCGCCCGCAGAGCACGCACTGCCCCCGCGTGCACAAGCCACCACTCGACACCAGCCCGCGCCCACCGCTCCGCCTCGACCTAGAGAACACCCCAGACACCCCCGTTCGCCGCCCAAAGCCCCACAGCCACCGCTCACCCTGGACACAGCCACTTCGGCCGCGCAGAGCGCCACCTCACCCTGACCGCATGCCACCGCCCCTATGGCCGCATTGAAGCGCTAGAGCACCGCCAGGGGACCGCCCATCGATCGCCATCCCCAGCCATGCCGCTAGCTCGCCGTAGCCATGTCGCCACCATCGACCGCCCATCCCGCTCGGTCTCACCGTCGAGCCTATAAAAGGAGCACTCCCCAACACCAAAGACTCACACCATTCCACTCCCTCACCTCTCTGAACCTCACCCACCTCTCGCCGGAGCAAGTGGAGCAGCAGCTCGCCGGAATTGGAGCCGGAGCCGCCGCCTCTAGAGAAGAAGGGTGCCGTTGATTCCGGCCACCCCAAGCTCCGCTGCGACCACGCCTCGCCTCGCCGTCATGTTCCACTTCGTTCGCCCGCATCGCCGACCCCGCTAGAGCCCTGGTACGCCCCCAGTAGACCCCCACCGAGCCGCTAGGGTTTGAGCTCGCCGACGACCCGTCCGTCGTCGACGACGACCCTCAGCCGTAGATCTAGCTTCTAATCGCACGACCCACAGCGCGCGTACCGCTTCACATGTTAAGTGTCGCTGACAAGCGGGACCCCCCTATCAGCTGAGCCCTATGCCGCACAGCGCCACTGGGCCGGCCCATTTCCTTTCCCGCGCAAGCCCGTAGATTCAAATTAGGATTTTTTCTTTTAGTTAGAATATAGTTTCTGTCCAGTGTTTCAAAATTCAATTCTGTGAGTTTGACAAATCCAAATTGCATGAAACCAATTTTGTCTAAAAGGTATTGAAATGCTCTATCCAAGCCCGTTGGATTTAATTCATTTAGAGTTATAGATTTCTCCTAATAAAATAAGAAGACAGAAGCTTTTGCAACTTGAAACATTTTTGTAAAATCAACCAAGTTAGCTTTTGAGTTGATTCCAACTCTCAAAAATCACATTTCATCATATCTATCCAAATATGTAATAATATTAAGGTTTACAGACAGTGACTTTGGACTAGTACCAAAATAATGCTATATAGGCATTTCTAGTCACTTTAAATCATTAAATAATAAACTTAAACCAAAGTAATAGTAATCCAACCTTTAAATCTCATTCCCACAGGTTAGAATATGTGGTGAGTACATGTGTCCACATGATCCCATATTTTGGTGGTGAATATTAAATTATGGTTAATTTTTCAATGAGTAGAAATTACTTTTCCAAAATAAAAAGGTGGAAACTATTGAATTAAACTTGTGATGTTTTGGATGATAATAGATCATCAATTGTGTGGTTTAGAATACTACTTAGCCTAAGTTAAGTATTGTTTGGTGATTGTGCCCTCCCTATGTATTTCTAGACGATAGTACCGACCAAGCCTTCGAGGAGGAGGAGTTCTACCAAGAAGAAGAAGAAGAAAACTTCAACCACTGTACCAACCAAGGCAAGCTATTAGTGGCAAGCTAATCCTTGTAAACATGCTTTAGTAAGCTATTGTAGCAAGCTAGAATAAAACTAGATAGTTTAGTAAAGATGCCTTAAGCATACTTTGATCACACCCCCTTAGTTGACACATAGTTCTTTAATTAATTTTGAAGGTAGCATAAAGAGTATAAAACTTGACCTAATTAGAAACCCTTAGATGTCATTCTATGGAATGAGATTAATCCCACCTTTCCACCTTAGTGAACACTCTTAACCTAGTGTTTTAGAATAAATCAAACTTGATTCACTTTAGATGGGAACACTTGGTGAAAATGAGTTATGAAAACCTTGGAATGATGAGTCATTCTATTGAGATGTTTTGACATGTGTTGAGAAACACAATGGGTTTATGATGATGAAAATGATGAGGCCTGAGCCTTAACCCGTTTATAAAACTGATGGTTGGATTCGGATGCGATACCATTCCAAATTTACCGTACAACCACATTACCTGAATTGGGTAAGGCTTAGCTGGAAATTTATATGCATTAGTATTAGTTCCCTCACGGGAGAGGTTTGAGCTGAGGCTACCTCTCAATGATGACCACCTATGCAGTGCCCAAGATGACTGATGGTCATGGTTGGGAGGCCATGCTCATAGGAGAGGTGCTTGTACTAGGGTGTGTAAAGGGAAGGTTATGTTTGATTATCTGCATACCAAGTATGATGATTCAGGGTTATCCCTGACAGATGTATCGAATCTTGTGGTGAAAGTGTACCACCTCTGCAGAGTGTCAAACTATTCGAATAGCCGCGTCCGCGGTTATGGACAGTTGGAATGGCCATACTGTTTCGTTGTCAAATGTTTTCTAAATACCTTGAAATGAATGATGACCTTTGACTTGACCACAACAGGGTTGTGTTAATGAAATTATCTTCCCAACTTAGGTGATTCTAGAACTTTACTTTATCTTTTCTTGCTTCAGAACTCAGCTTAGGTTTCAAAATTAACTTGATAGTTATTCTTTCAATTCAGCACTTTAACTTAGAATTATAACCCTTGCTAGTAGTAGTTTTTGAGTACTTAAAGAGTACTCATGGCTTTTGTCCCTGGCTATTATCATGGCCAGACTATGAAGGAGAGTATCAAGATGATGGTCAGCAGGACGGCTATGATAACTAGGACTATCTACCTTTGTCAGCATTGCCTGTGCCCCTGAAGATGGACCCCACCGCTACGCTATCGTTTATTTCCGCTTCTTGTTGTATTAAAGACTAGATCATGAGATCCTTATTTGTGTAAAACCTTATGTATGGTTTGTAATGGATGATGTACTATGATATCCACTCCGTTATGTCTCGCAAAAATGGTAATCCTGGGATTGCGAGGTATGGCATAACAGGCATCTGGGATTAAAAATCCGGGTGTTGACATAATGACTCTAGTTGTGGTTTATGAAAAGAACACACATGCCATGACACTGGTGGATCCATATGTGGTTCATGAAAAGAACACACATTCAATCACACTAGGGGATCCATATGTGGTTTGTGAAAAGAACATACATGTAATGACTTTGGTGGATCCATAATTGGTTTATGAAGAGAACAAACATGCAATGACTCTGGTGGATCCATATGTGGTTTGTGAAAAGAACACACATGCAATGACTCTTGTTGACCAATTTGGTTTATGAGAAGAACACACACGCAATGAACTCTAGTGGATCCATGTGGTTTATGACAATAACACACATCCAATGACTCTAGCTGTGGTTTATGAAAAGAACACACATGCAATGACTCTGGTGGATCCATGTGGTTTCTGAAGAGAACAGACATGCAATGACTCTGGTGGATCAATATGTGGTTTGTGAAAAGAACATACATGCAATGACTCTTGTGTATCCATGTGGTTTATGAGAAGAACACACACGCAATGAACTCTAGTGGATCCATGTGGTTTATGACAATAACACACATCCAATGACTCTAGCTGTGGTTTATGAAAAGAACACACATGCAATGACTCTGGTGGATCCATGTGGTTTCTGAAGAGAAAAGACATGCAATGACTCTGGTGGATCCATATGTGGTTTGTGAAAAGAACACACATGAAATGACTCTAGTGGATCCATATGTGGTTTGTGAAAAGAACACACATGCAATGACACTAGTGGATCTATATGTGGTTTGTGAAAACAACACACATGCAATGACTCTGGTGGATCCATATGTAGTTTGTGAAAAGAACACACATGAAATTACTATAGTGGATCCATATGTGGTTTGTGAAAAGAACACACATGCAATGACTCTGGTGGTTCCATATGTGTTTTAGGAAAAGAACACACATGCAATGACTCTGGTGGATCCATATGTGGTTTGTGAAAAGAACACACATTCAATGACACTGGTGGATCCATATGTGGTTTGTGAAAAGAACACACATGAAATGACTCTAGTTGTGGTTTAAGAAAATAACACACATGCAATGACTCTAGCTATGGTTTATGAAAAGAACACACATGCAATGACTCTAGTGGATCCATGTTGTTTATGAAAAGAACAGACATGTAATGACTCTGGTGGATCCATATGTGGTTTGTGAAAAGAACACACATGCAATGACTCTAGTTGTGGTTTATAAAAATTGTTGGGTTCACAGCATAGAAAACAAAATATTTCCTATGATGGGAACTATACGCCAAGATCTCTCTACTAGATACAAGCAACGGGTGGATATACATCCATAGAGAACTTACCCTAGAAGACAACAAAGCATTGTTAACAAGTTCGAACTCGTGGATGATGTAGTCGTACACTTGCCGATCTCAAGATCGTGATGAAGTCCAGCAGGTCCGGCTCCAGCACGTCCATCAGATCTAGCTCCAGCAAGTCCAGGACCACCAAGTCCATCACCGCAAAACAGCGGTGCATTCGTGATCGCACACACGTCCGGTACCCCGACAACCTCCATCCCTCGCTCCAGCAAAGCAGCGGAAGTAGCAACTCCTTTCCAGATAAAGCCACTAGGAACATGTATCTCGCTAATCCGAGAACATGGGGAATAACTAGAGGGGGAGAGAGATCCTTCACGAGGAGGTGTGAGGAAGAAGGAGTGAGAGGGGGGAATTTTATAGGAGGAGGGGAGGGTACCCCTCCCATGTTCGGCGCCCATGGAGGGTGTCCCTTCACCTCCCCCATTCATGAGGTGGTAACCCCCTCCACATTAAAATGCCCCTTCACATTCTCTTTTAAAGTCTCCACTTTAAATGAATTAAATTTCTCCAAATTTAAAGCTCTCATTTCATAAAACTCTTTTATTAATTTTATTCAGAATTTTGTTAATTACTTTAATTAACAAACATTCACATAAAACCCCCTGCAACATTTTAATATTACGTGCAGAACCAATTTCAGCAATTTCACCCGAAACAATTTCGGTGTCTATTGAAATAATTCCAGTGCTTGCTTAATTCTTTATCTGAAACATATTTTCTCCAAATGGTGTCGGTATCCCTTAAGTGTGTCACCCTACGGTTCGCGAATAATGCAGACATGATCGAGACCCCTCTCAGATCAATAATCAGAAGCGGGACCTAGAGATCCATACTGACTCCTACACATTCAACGATGACTTCTGTGATCGTGAGAACCTTTAACGCTAGAAACTAAATCCCTTTTTCTCGCGATATATTACATGTCCAAGATTCGATCATCAGTATCTCCATACCTAGTTTGATCTCGTTACCGACATGTACTCTTTTCTTGTTCCCGTGATATAACATTCTAGTGATCACATCACTTGCTTGCAAGCTATTTCAATGTGATATCACGAGAGGGCCCAGAGTATATCTATCCATCATCGGGATGGACAAATCCCACTCTTGATCCACGAGTCTCAACATAACACCTTCGTAGCACTGAACCCACCATTATAGTCACCCTGTTACGGTGTGACGTTTGATGTTATCAGGATACTCTTCTGGTGTTAGCAATTAACATGATCTCATGGTCTAAGGACTAATATTACTTCGTATGATGTTATGGAAATATAAAAATAATGACTCTGATTGAATGTTCATCACATCATTCCACCAATGCTGTGGCCTTTTTATTAACAACATCCAATGTCCATGATTAGGAAACCTTGATGATCTTGTTAATCAACAAGTTAGTCTATAAGAGAGGCATAACTAGGAACCTTTTATTTGTTTAATAAACACACATGTATTGACGTTTCCAATCAATACAATTATAGCATGCAAAATAAACATTTATCATAAACAAGGAATAAGATAATAACCATTTTATTATTGCCTCTCGGGCATATTACCTTTAGTCTCCCACTTGCACTAGAGTCAATAATCTAGTTTGAAAAACTTTGCGTATTGAACACCTATGGCTTTCTGGAGTTGCATATACGTGATTGCTAGTGGTTAACATAATCTCCGGATCTGACTGTTTCAGGTCCGTGTGTATTTGCATGTCTTCGCGTCTCGACACATCACTCATTCTCAAATGAGATGGCATTGTATAAATTTGGTCCTTTGGTGAGACCTTTAGTTTGTTCGGGTTAAAATATGTTGATATTATTGTCATACAATATATCTTCATAGTATTAACCCACTTTGAACCAAACCTAGTTTGCTAACAAACTACTTAACACAAATGCCCTCCTTTGCTGCTACTATAGCAGTCATATACTTAGCCTTTTGTTGTAGTATCTGTCACAATGTCTCAACTTTGGAACTCATCGAAATCCATCATGGAACATCCTTTCCATTACATTGTGCCACCCATAGTCTAAATTGAGATAAATTTAATTTGTATCTTGTGACAAAACTAGTATCAATGTAACACTTTACAATGAACTACCTTTAACTATTTGTCACTTATACATGATATATTGTTAGTTCTTCCAAAGCTCATAAGGATATCTTTACTATCATCCAATGATCATATTATGAATCATTCTGGTATGTCCTCATAACATTTAGAGCATAGGACATATCTGGATATATACATATGTGTTGATACAATCCTTTCCATGCAGCAAGAACCTTTCTTGTTGTTTCCATATTGAACCCTTTCAATATCTCATATATGCATGTCTGGCATAACCATATTAGCGCCTCAATCTATCCATATAGACATTGATGCCAAATATTCCGGTTTTTCCCAAGTCTTTCATCAAAATCCTATTTTAATGAAATTCTTAACTTGTGTCAATAAAAGATACATCATTTCCAATCATCAATATGTACTCTACATAATGTATTGCAAATTTTTCTCAGCGCTCCCACTTAATTCTTGAAAATGCAAGCATCTTCATCATCTCCGATGAAATTAAACTCCTTTAACATTTTCATCATGGTGAAGATTCCAACTCCGCTATGCTCACTTCAACTATTGAAGTTTGCATGCCCTTTTAGCACCCTTTGAATTAACAAAACCCTTCGGACCATGTCATGTACACGTCCTAGGTAACCATTCTATTAGAAGAACCTTGTTTTGTTTATTCAACTACCATATATAAAATTATATGTAGTGGTTGCTACATTAATCCGTCAAGACTAAATATCGCTATGATAGATCAAATCTTGTCATAGTCAACTCCTTGAACATTGCCATAAACTTCTTTCTGACATGTCGACTATTTCATACAAGTTAAATATCCATGTCTATTTCTTTATAGATCCAAACATGACAGATAGGCTTCACGCCTTTCTAGAGGGTCTTCCAAGTTCAGAAACTTGATTTCTCGTGTACGGATACTATCATAGATTCTATGACTTCTAGTCATTTTATGGAGTCAGGGCCCATCATCGCTTCTTTGCATGCAGTCGGTTCATCATTGTCAAAACAATAACAACTTCTATTTCAAATCTTACTATTTGATTCTTACCGACCCACATGGTTCAATAAGAACTCTAATCTCCAATATCACACCCTTTGTAATCACGGGAGTCATGAGCATTGTGGCCGCCACCGGGACACTTTCTAGTGCTGTGCTACTTAGCACATATAGCTAAGGTTCAACAACCTTATCAAAGTTCTATTGTCGTCCCACTTAACTTTTCACGAAAAATTCCTTCTCAAGAAACTTGACGTTCCAAGCGACAAACTCTTTTGTCCTCGGTGTTATGGAGAAATTCCCAAAAAAATCTTTGGGATAACCTACAAAGACGTGCTTATCCGACTTTGGTTGTAAACATTTTACTTATGCATAGCATACCAAATTTTAAGAAAAGACAATTCGGGTTTTATCCCAAACCATAACTCATATGGTGTCATTTCAATGGATCACGATAGTGCTCTTTTCAGTGTAAAAGCGGTAGTCTCTAAAACTTTAATCCTTAAAACATAATGGCAGTTTTATAAATGACACCTGTGATCTTACCATGTCAAACAAGGTTTGATTTGATCTCTCGAACATACCATACTCCTGTGGTTTATCGGGAAATGCAAATTCATGGAAATCTTAGGTGTTTTGCTAAACCTGTAACTCAAATATCTTCCTTTATGATCAGATCATAAACTCTTTTATTTTCTTGTTACAATGATTTTTCACTTCATCTTCAAAGTCTTTGAACAATTTTCAAATGTTTCATACTTCTTCCTTATTAAGTAAATATATAGATATATTCACTCAAATTCTGGAGAAAGCATATGAAGCAAAAAAGATCCATCACATATGGCTACACATAATGGACTATATACATCAACATGCATAATATCCAATAAGTTAGTCATCTGTTCCTCTTTGGCCTATGGACGGAGTTTCAATTATCTCGAGGAGAGTTTCACAAGCGTCAATTGATCAAAATCAAAAGACTCCAAAAATCCATAAACATGGAGTTTCTTCATGTTTACTTTCCAATATAATTCAAATAGCGATGTCACTTCATAAGTGATCTTCCAATCATTTGTCTTACGACATTTTAGCAATAATGTTTATGGATGTGATTTCTCCAACTATATTTGTAAAAGTTCATCCATCCTTTATGGAATACGGTAATTATTTGAACAACCATTGTTCTCATAATATCGGAACAAAATAAAAATTAGTAAAACAAATCTTGAAGGCTAGGTTTGACAACAACGAAAACACAATAACACTTTATTTGTTTTCGATGAACATCATCACTTATTCTCTTGCTAGTTACTTAGGCCGTTGCAGTTCATCAATTTTGTTGTTCTGTATGACAGTTCATACCAACCAATTCGGTATCTAATACCGATATCCAATACCTCAGAACCACATTGTTTAACAAGCAAGTAATACGACCATAACATGTATATCTTCTATATACCTAAGTTGGACATCTCCAACCTTTTCTTTCTGCCAAATATTTTATAGATTCTCTTTCAACAATTCCTTTTCTTTTAAAAGAATCTACCATCATCAAATGTTTGGTGTTGTTTCAAAAAACCATTCTTTAGTAATCTATTAGTGTAGTAAACATTTTACTTACATCTTCTATTCATCCTTATCATGACAACTTTCATGATCAAGCTACTAGAGCCTATAAGGAAGAATCGCGAGTATAATGTTAGTTCCCAAAACCTTTTGGGAGATCCGGATGCCTAGCATCTCCATCCTTCACAAATTCTCATACAATATGAGAACATGTATTTTGCTAAATTATACTCTACCATAATGCAACAAAAACATTGTTTCAGATATCACAATATCTTCCACACGTGATGGTTTCTGAAACAATTATTTCAGATCCTAGATAACCTCGATATTAAAAACAACTTTTGAATATCAAGAATCATGGAGGCAAACATGATACTTTAGATACTAACATTGAAATTCTTACTCTTGATTTAATACTACTTATTAAACTTTGGAGTAAATAGAGTTTGCTGAAAGTTTGCAATAGGACTTCTAAAACTTTAAATTGACATTCAAAACAATACGATACTAGTTCGTAAAGTAAATATCCAGAATTCTATAGTTCTATTATCTCAATTAAAAAACTAAGAATAAGGTAGTAAACAGATGACAATGACTACAACAAATTATGCAAATTCACTTTGATTTAGATTATGACAAATTTGGTTTGACTAATCCAAATTAGAAATGAACTCCCACTCAAAAATGACACCCCTCGTGCCTTTTTGGTGATTACATGAACCAAATCCACTACACCAAGTGCGATCATCACGTGAGTCAGTGTAGCTTCAAAGGCGAGCATCAATATGGGCATCACATCAACTATATGACTCATGCTTAACCTTTTGGTCCATGTTCCGAGGCCATGTCTGTACATGCTAGGCTCGCCAAGTAAGAACCTTAGTATTCACGTGTGTAAAACTGTGTTACACCCGTTGTATGAAAGTGCGGAGTCGAGTACACCCAATCATCACGTGATGTCTCGAAATACGATCCATAGAATGGTGCATACTCAAGGAAGAACACATTTTATCTTGATATATTAATGAGCGATCATCTTACAATGCTACCAAAAGTGCCAAACTAGCAATATAAGATGCAAACATCTAATGTGTAAAGTGAGATGATATGGTCCATGCATTTGATCACCATCATATGCATCGTGGTATGACCTCTATCATTCCTTTGTGTGTAAGGCTAAGTTCTATGGAACTTACACGTTAGGTGTGTTGTAAGAGTATCAACTATACATCAACTTACAAGATTACCATATCATGACACTAGCCCAGCAACGATCTAAACTAGACGCCTCTAATTTATCCATTGCAAGTTTTACGTGGCTTAGGGCTTTCGGAGATAGAACCGGTCTTACCTACGAACATGGAACCACAACGAGGATAACCAAGTTATTAGCAACTCATTGTAAATCAGATATTGACTATAGTAGGAGAGACAGACACCCGCCAACCACTTACGCAAAACTAGTTGCATGTTAGTCGTGGAACCGGTCTCATGTACGATGACATGTAAGGTTGGTCCGGGCCGCTTCATCGCACTATGCCACCAATATCCAAAATACATGAAAGAAGCAATAACATGATCATCATCGCCCACATATAAACATATGTGTACTACCTGTGCAAAGCACCTACGCATAGATCAGGCTCTGATACCACTGTTGGGTTCGCAGCATAGAAAACAAAAAAATTCCTATGATGGGAACTGTACGGCAAGATCTATCTACTAGATACAAGCAACATGTGGATATACATCCATAGAGAACTTACCCTCGAAGACAACAAAGCTTTGTTAACGAGTTGGAACTCGTGGATGATGTAGTCGAACACTTGTCGATCTCAAGATCGTGATGAAGTCCAGCAGGTCCGGCTCCAGCACGTCCATCAGATCCAGCTCTAGCAAGTCCAGCACCGTAAAACAGTGGTGCATTCGTGATCGCACACACGTCCGGTACGCTGACAACCTCCGTCCCTCGCTCCAGCAAAGCAGCGGAAGCAGCAACTCCTTTCCAGATAAAGCCACCGGGAACATGTATCTCGCTAATCCGAGACCATGGGGAATAACTAGAGGGGGAGAGAGATCCTTCACGGGGAGGTGTGAGGAAGAAGGAGTGAGAGGGGGGCCTTTTATAGGAGGAGGGGAGGGTACCCCTCCCATGGCCGGTGCCCATGGAGGGTGTCCCTTCACCTCCCCCATTCATGTGGTGGTAACCCCCTCCACATTAAAATGCCCTTCACATTCTCTTTTAAAGTCCCCACTTTAAATGCATTAAATTTCTCCAAATTTAATGCTCTCTCATTTAATAAAACTCTTTTATTAATTCTATTAAGAATTTTGTTAATTAATTTAATTAACAAACATTCACAGAAAACCCCTACAACATTTTAATATTACATGCAGAGCCAATTTCAGCAATTTCACCCGAAACAATTTCGGTGTCTATTGAAATAATTCCAGCGCTTTCTTAATTCTTTATCTAAAACATATTTGCTCCAAATGCTATCGGTATCCCTTAAGTGCGTCACCCTACGGTTCACGAATAATGCAGACATGATCGAGACCCCTCTCAGATCAATAATTAGAAGCGGGACCTGGAGATCCATACCGACTCCTACACATTCAACGATGACTTCTATGATTGTGAGAACCTTTAACGCTAGTAACTAAATACCTTTGTCTCGTGATATATTACATGTCCAAGATTCGATCATCGGTATCTCCATACCTAGTTTGATCTTGTTACCGACATGTACTCTTTTCTCGTTCCCGTGATATAACATTCTAGTGATCACATCACTTGCTTGCAAGCTATTTCAATGTGATATCACCGAGAGGGCCTAGAGTATATCTATCCGTCATCGGGATGGACAAATCCCCCTCTTGATCCATGAGCCTCAACATAACACCTTCATAGCACTGAACCCACCTTTATAGTCACCCTATTACGGTGTGACGTTCGATGTTATCAAGATACTCTTCCGGTGTTAGCAATTAACATGATCTCATGGTCTAAGGACTAAGATTACTTCGTATGATGTTATAGCAATACAAACATAATGACTCTGATCGTAATGCTATACTTCGGATGAATGTTCATCACATCATTCCACCAATGTTGTGACCTTGTTATTAACAACATCCAATGTCCATGATCAGGAAACCTTGATCATCTTGTTAATCAACGAGCTAGTCTATAAGAGAGGCATAACTAGGAACCTTTTATTTGTTTATTAAACACACATGTATTAATGTTTCCAATCAATACAATTATAGCATGCAAAATAAACATTGATCATAAACAAGGAATAAGATAATAACCATTTTATTATTGCCTCTTGGGCATATTCCCTTAAAAAATAACATACATGCAATGACTCTGGTGGATCCATATGTGGTTTATGAAAGAATAGACATGCAATGACTCTGGTGGATCCATATGTGGTTTGTGAAAAGAACACACATTTAATTACTCTAGTTGTGGTTTGTGAAAAGAACACACATTTAATTACTCTAGTTGTGGTTTGTGAAAAGAACACACATCCCATTACACTGGTGGATCCATATGTGGTTCATGAATAGAACACACGTTCAATGACACTAGGGGATCCATATGTGGTTAATGAAAAGAACAAACATGCAATGACATTAGTGGATCCATACGTGGTTTGTGAAAAGAACACACATTCAATGACACTAGTGGATCCATGTGTTGTTTTTGAAAAGAACACATATGCAATGACTCTAGTGGATCCATGTGGTTTATGAAAAGAATAGACATAAAATGACTCTGGTGGATCCATATGTGGTTTGTGAAAAGAACACACAACTCTAGTTGTGGTTTATGAAAAGAACACACATCCCATGACACTGGTGGATCCATATGTGGTTTGTGAAAAGAACACACATTCAATGACAATAAGGGATCCATATGTGGTTTGTGAAAAGAACATACATGCAATGACTCTGGTGGATCAATATGTGGTTTATGAAAAGAACAAACATGCAATGACTTCGGTGGATCCATATGTGTTTTATGAAAAAGAACACACATGCAATGACTCTTGTTGATCCATGTGGTTTATGAGAAGAACACACTTGCAATGAACTCTAGTGGATCCATGTGGTTTATGACAATAACACACATCCAATGACTCTATCTGTGGCGTATGAAAAGAACACACATGCAATGACACTGGTGGATCCATATGTGGTTTATGAAGAGAACACACATGCAATGACACTTGTGGCTCCATATGTGATCTATGAAAAGAACATACATTCATTGTATTTCATTGTGCAAGACACGTACTTTCCATTTTTATACTACTCAGTTTTGCCCTTGGTTTTTTGATACGTGTCAGTTTTTCCCTCTCTCTCTTTCGTAGAATCCCAAACATGTGCTCACTCTGTCTGCTACGCCCTGATTAGTTGACATAGTTGTCACGCAGATCGTGCGCACCTACCGTTGATCCTGTGTGATCCAACAAGGATCATTGCATACATCGTGCCCTTCACAATACAGCATGAGACAGCATGGACGTCTCCCTCAGCGAGACTTCTACAAGAATGAACACAAAGCCATCCATGGAAAAAGTCGCCGAGTGGTCATGTCATGTTTAATCACGTCTGAAAAGCCTAGTACTGCTACTACAACACATGCATAAGGCAACGGGGTCATCGAGTGCACGGTTGTCGATGGGACGCTGCAATTTATTGCCACTTGATTTTAATAAGACATATCCCATTTTTACGCAGCGCTCTCAATCTCACTTCCAACTGGGCCCTACCGCAAGTAACTTCCATGCGTCAAGGGGGCCCCTCGAGTAGACCTAACGTTGCTAGAAATTAGTTATGCACCACTTGCATGAAGTGGAATCGAGGTCTGCCATGAGCGTGTTTTCAATGTAGTTCTAAAGTAGAGATCGTGGTTGTTTAAAAAAAAGGGAACCCAAAAGAAAGTGGAGATCGTGGTAGCCCCATCCCCCGGCCACCACACGTGTCCACTCGAGGACTACATACGGTCTAGTGTTTATAAACCCGCTCGGCCTTCTTCTTACATGAGCTTGTGTCATTTTCCCTAATCTGTCTAGTCCCAAAACCCCAATCTGCACCTATCGTGCACGCCGAAGCTCCTTTGCTTGCACCACCTCCTTCCCTAGGTGCGCCATGAAGTGTACGCATGGAGACGAGCCGGAGGTGAAGACAGTTGAAGGCGCATCAGCAGATGGCTTGGTCGTTGCCAAGCAGGCGAAGGCATCTTCTCCGGGCACGCACGCCGATCATCACTGCGCCGTCGAGGGTTCAAGCTCATCCGTCTAGCCAGTAGCCGTCGCCGTCGAGCAGTAGGTTGCCGACAAGGTCGTGGTGCCAGTGGCAGATCTGGATGGGGGCAGGTGGCAGGCGGAGGCAATCCGGTGCTCTACATCAACGCTCCTATCCTTGTCCAAGAAATCTTCGATGCAATCATAGAGAATGACAAGTTCGAGGAGGAGGTCCCTAATGAGGAGTCCGAGGTACTACATTGCTAGCTTCTCTAGTCGCAGCAGCAAATTTCACTGTTCATACATAGGATTTGCTCAATTGTGTATAGATTCTTTTGCTCTTGAAGTAGGGTAGTATATATATATATATGGTTCGAACGGTCGATTGATGCATCTACCATCTAGTCACAAAACCCCAATCCGTCTAGTCACAAAGCCCCAATCTTCTCATCTAACATCTAGTAAATTTACATTTGCTTAACTCGTTGTTGTTCATACGTTTCTTCTCGTGCTGTAAATTTAATCGATTAACATTTGATTTAGGGGTTTTAGATTTTGCTAATTGAGTGTTGATTTCGATACACAACATGTCTATAACATTACATTTCTATTCCTTACTGAGCCCAATGATTCAATTTTGCCCCAAAATTGAAGGAAATATGCCCTGAGAGGCAATAATAAAGTTGTTATTATGTATTCCTTGTATATGATAGATGTTTATTTTGCATGCTATAATTGTACTGATAGGAAACGTCAATACATGTGTGATTAATAAACAAAAAGGGTTCCTAGTTATGCCTCTCTTATAGACTAGCTGTTGATTAACAAGATGATCAAGGTTTCCTGATCATGGACATTGGATGTTGTTAATAACAAGGTCACAACATTTGTGAAATGATGTGATGAACATTCATACGAAGTATAGCATTATGATCAAGTCATTATGTTTATATTGCTATAACATCATACGAAGTAATATTAGTCCTTAGACCATGAGATCATGTTAATTGCTAACACCGGAAGAGTATCTTGATAACATCAAACGTCACACCGTAACAAGGTGACTATAAAGGTGGGTTCAGTGCTACGAAGGTGTTATGTTGAGGCTCATGGATCAAGAGTGGAATTTGTCAATCCTGATGACGGATAGATATACTCTAGGCCCTCTTGGTGATATCACATTAAGATAGCTTTCAAGCAAGTGATGTGATCACTAGAATGTTATATCATGGGAACGAGAAAAGAGTGCATGTCGGTAACGAGATCAAACTAGGTATTTGGATACTGATGATCGAATCTTGGACATGTATTGTATCATGAGACAAAGAGATTAAGTTACTAGCGTTAAGGTTCTCACAATCATATAAGGCATCGTTGAAGGTGTAGGAGTTAGTATGGATCTCCAGGTCCCGCTTCTGATTATTGATCTGAGAGGAGTCTCAATCATGTCTGCATTATTCGCGAACCGTAGGGTGACACACTTAAGGTTTGTCGGACACCATTTACAAGCACATATGTTTCAGACAAAAGGTTTGCAAAGAGCAGGAAATGTTTCGATAGAAACAGGAATTGTTTCGATAGAAACAGGAATTGTTTCAATAGAAACCGGAATTCTTTCGGGTGAAATTGCAGAAAGTGGTTCTGCATGTGATATTGAAATATTGCAAGGGGTTTTATGTGAATGTTTGTTAATTAAAGTAATTAACAAAATTCTGAAAAAAATAAATAAAAGAGTTTTATTAATTGAGAATTGCATTAAATTTGGTGGAAATTTAATGCATGTGAGTGGAAGTTTGGGTGGAGTCAAAATTGATGTGAGTGGAGCTTCCACCACATGAATGAGGAAGAGGTGGGGGCACCCACCTTGGCCTCCGGCCATGGGAGGGGAGGAGCCCCCCCTCCTATAAAAGGCCCCCCTCTCCTCCCTCACAAAGCACACCTCCTCGTGAAGGATCTCTCTCCCCCTCTAGATATTCCCCCATGGTCTCGGATTAGCGAGATACATGTTCCCGGTGGCCTTGCATCTGGAAGGAGTTGCTGCTTCCACTGATTCACTGGAGCGAGGAGGTGGAGGTTGTCCGGTGGCTTGAACGTGTGTGCGAGGACGGATGCGCTGCTGATTTGTGGCGCTCGGACTTCCACACGATCTTGAGATCGGCAAGCGTATGACTGCATTAACCATGAGTTCCTACTCGTTAACAAAACTCGTTGTCTTCGAGGGTAAGTTCTCCATGGATGTATGTCCACCCGTTGCTCTGTATCTATTAGATAGATCTTGGCGTATAGTTCTCATCGTGGGAAATATTTTGTTTTCTATGCTGCGAACCCAATAGTGGTATCAGAGCCTGACCTATGCGTAGGTGCTTTGCACGGGTAGTACACATATGTTTATATATGGGCGATGATGATCATGTTATTGCATTTTATATGTATTTTGGATATTGGTGGCATAGTACCAACCTTACATGTCATCGTACATGAGAGCGGTTCCATGACTGACATGCAACTAGTTTTGCATAAGTGGCTGGCGGGTGTCTGTCTCTCCTACTATAGTCAATATCTGATTTACAATGAGTTGCTAATAACTTGGTTATCCTTGTTGTGGTTCATGTTCGTAGGTAAGACCGGTTCTATCTCTGAAAGCCCTAAGCCACGTAAAACTTGCAATTGATAAATTAGAGGCGTCTAGTTTAGATTGTTGCTGGGCTAGTGTCTTGATATGGTATTGTTGTAAGTAGATGTATGATAGATACTCTTACAACACACTAAACATGTAAGTTCCATAGACCTTGGCCTTACACACAAAGGAATGATAGAGATCATACCACGATGCAAATGATATAGCTCAAATGCATGAACCATATCATCTCACTTTACACATTAGATGTTAGCATCTTATACTGCTAGTTTGGCACTTTTGGTAGCATTGTAAGATAATCCCTCATTTATATATAAAGATAAAAATGTGTTCTTCCTTAAGTATGCACCGTTCTATGGACCGTGTTTCGAGACATCACATGATGATCGGGTGTACTCGACTCTACGCTTTCATACAACAGGTGTAAGACAGTTCTACAGACGCGAGTACTAAGGTTCTTACTTGGCGAGCCTAGCATGTACAGACATGGCCTCGGAACATGGACCAAAAGGTTAAGCATGAGTCATATAGTTGATATGATTCCCATATAGATGCTCGCCTTTGAAGCTACACCGACTCACGTGATGATCGGACTTGGTGTAGTGGATTTGGTTCATGTAATCACCAAAAAGACACGAGGGATGCCGTTTTTGAGTGGGAGTTCATTAGAAATTTAGATTAGTTGAACTCAATCTATCATAAATTTAGTCTAAATAAACTTTTCAAATTCTGTTGTAGATGGCACCACCTGCTTTTAATTTCAATGTGTTCATGGAGAAAGAGAAACTTGCTGCGAATGGTAGCAACTTCACCAATTGGGCTATGAATTTGAGGATTCTCCTCACTGCTGCACAAAAGCAATATGTGCTAGAGGCGCTGCTAGGCCCCCCACCAGCTCCTGATGCCCCTGGCAAGGAAAAGAATGTCTATATAACTCGTCAGGAGGACCACAACTTAGTTCATTGCGGCATACTGTATGGGCTAGAGCCAGAACTTTGAAAGCGTTTCGAAAATGGCAATGCCTTTGATACCATGGGAGAATTGAAAAAGATTTTCGATACCCATGCTGTCATAGAGAGTTATAATGCTTCTGAAAAGTTCTTTAGCTGCATGATGGAGGAGAACAACTCCGTTAGTGAGCATACTCAAAATGTCTGGGTACGCCGATAAGCTTGTGTCCTTGGGAATAACGATTCCCATTGACTTAGGCATACATCATCTTCTCCAATCTCTGCCACCTAGCTACAAGAGCTTCGAGATGAACTATAACATGTAGGGCATGAAGAAGTCTCTTCCCGGGCTTCTGTCAATGCTTAAGACTGCAGAAGTGGAGATTAGGAAAGAACATCAAGTGTTGATGATCAATAAGACCACCGGTTTTAAGAAGGACAAGAAAGTCAAGCAGAAGGGAAAGAAGGGTGGCAAATCTGTTGCCGCACCTAAAAAGAAATCCCGAGCTGGCCCTAAGTCTGATACCGAGTGCTACTATTGCAAGGGGACTGGCCATTGGAAGCGCAACTGCCCCAAGTATTTGGCGGACAAGAAGGCCAGCAAGGCAAACAAAGGTATATGTGATATACATGTTATTGATGTGTACTTGACTAGTACTCGCAGTAGCACCTGGGTATTTGATACGGGATCGGTTGCTAATATATGTAACTCGATTCAGGGGCTGTGGAACAAGCGACAGCTAGCAAGGGATGAGGTCACGATGCGGGTCGGCAATGGATCAAGAGTTGATGTGATCGCTATCGGAACGCTGCCTCTCCATATACCATCAGGATTAGTTATAAATCTGAATAATTGTTATTTTGTGCCTGGATTGAGCATGAACATTGTATCCGGATTATGTTTGATGCAAAGTGGTTATTCGTTTAAGTCTGAAAACAATGGTTATTCGATTTATATGGATAATATCTTTTATGGTCATGCACCTGTATTGAATGGTTTATTTCTGTTGGATCTCGATATTAGTATTACGCATATTCATAATGTTGATGCTAAAAGGATTAAACTTGATGATGATATATCCGCATCTATGTGGCACTGCCGTCTAGGTCATATTGGCGTTAAACACATGAATAAACTCCATTTTGATGGACTTTTGGAATCACTTGATTTTGAATCATTTGATCCATGTGAGTCGTGCCTTATGGGCAAGATGACTAGAACGCCGTTTTCCGGTTCAATGGAACGGGCGATAGATTTATTGGAAATCATACATACTGATGTATGTGGACCAATGAGTGTGTTGGCGCGAGGTGGATATCGTTATTTTGTTACTTTCATGGATGATTTGAGTAGATACGGGTATATCTATTTGATGAAACACAAGTCTGAAACTTTTGAAAAGTTCAAGGAATTTCAGAATGAAGTGGAAAATCATCATAACAGAAAGATCAAATTTCTACGGTCCGACCATGGAGGAGAGTATCTTAGTTACGAGTTTACCACACATATGAAAGACTATGGAATAGTTTCACAACTCACGCCTGCCAGAACACCACAACGTAATGGTGTGTCGTAATGTCATAATCGTACTTTATTAGATATGGTTCGATCTATGATGTCTCTGACTGACTTGCCACTATCATTTTGGGGTTATGCACTGGAAACCGTTGCATTCACTTTAAATCGGGCACCATCTAAATACGTTGAAACGACACTGTATGAATTATGGTTTGGAAACAAACCTAAGCTATCATTTCTTAAAGTTTGGGGATGCGATGTTTATGTGAAGAAACTTTAGCCAGATAAACTCAAACCCAAAGCGGAAAAATGCGTCTTCATAGGATACCCTAAGGAAACGATTGGGTATACCTTCTATCACAGATTCGAGGGAAAGGTTTTTGTTGCCAAGAATGGATCCTTTCTTGAGAAGGAGTTTCTCACGAAAGGTGTGTGTAGTTGGAAGGTAGAACTCGAAGAGGTTATTGAACCTTCTCTTCATGAATTGGCGAGTAGCGCAGCACTGGAAGTTGTTTTGGAGTTGACTTCACCTAATGAAGAGAGAGCTAATGATAATGATCATGAAACTCTGAAAGAGGACACTACCGAACCTCGCAGGTCAAGCAGGACACGTGCAGCTCCTCAACTATATGGCAATCCTGTTATGAATTTCATGATTGATGAAATAGATGACCCTGCGACGTATGAAGAAGCGATGATGATCCCGGATTCCAACAAATGGCTAGAAGCCATGAAATCCGAGATGGAATCCATGTATGAAAAATAGGTTTGGAGCTTGGTGGACTTACCTCACAATCGAAAGGCCATTGAGAATAAATGGATTTTCAAGAGAAAAACTGATGCTGATGGTGATGTGACCATCTATAAGGCTCGACTTGTCACAAAGGGGTTTCGACAAATTCAAGGAGTTGACTACAATGAGACATTCTCTCCCATAGCGATGCTTAAGTCGGTTAGGATTATGTTAGCAATTGCTGCATATTTCGATTATCAAATATGGAAGATGGATGTCAAAACTGTGTTCCTCAATGGTAATATTGAAGAAGTGTTGTATATGATACAACCTAAGGGTTTTGTCGATCCTAAGGATGCTGATAAGGTATGTAGACTTCAGCGATCCATCTATGGACTGAAGCAAGCATCCCGGAGTTGGAATCTCCACTTTGATGAGGTGATCAAAGAGTTTGGATTTGTACAAACTTATGGAGAGGCTTGTATTTACAAGTGGAGCAATGTGGCATTTCGGATATTATATGTGGATGACATATTATTGATTGAAAATGATATAGATCTTTTAAACAGTGTTAAAAGTTATCTAAACAGCAAATTTTTGATGAAAGACCTTGGTGAAGGTTTATATATATTAGGCATTAAAATCTATAGAGATAGATCAAGACGCCTAATTGGGTTATCGCAGAGTACATACCTTGATAAGATATTAAAGAATTTTAATATGGACGGAAGTAAGAAGGGGTTCTTACCTATGTTGCGAGGCAAGACATTGAGTAAGACTCAAAGTCCGGATACAGCGGAAGAAAGAGAGATAATGGATAAGATCCCCTATGCCTCAGCCATAGGCTCTGTAATGTATGCCATGCTATGTACAAGACCGGATGTGGCACATGCTATTAGTTTGACTAGTAGGTACCAATCTGATCCAGGTTCGGAACACTGGATAGTGGTCAAGAATATCCTTAAGTACTTAAGAAGAACTAAGGATATGTTTCTTGTATACGAAGGTGAAGAAGAGCTAGTCGCTAAGTGTTATGTCGATGCTAGCTTTGACACTGATCCGGATACGTATTTCTCTTGAACGGAGCAGCAGTTAGTTGGAGGAGTTCCAACTACCTGTGGTGGCTAGATCAACGATGGAGGCGGAATATGTTGCTGCTTCAGAAGCGGCACAGGAAGCGGTTTGGATGAAGGAGTTCATAACGGAACTAGGTGTGGTTCCTAGTGCATTAGACCCAATGGTGATCTATTGTGACAATAATGGAGCCATAGCCAACACAAAGGAACCAAGGTCTCACAAGAATTCCCAGCATATTAAGCGCCGGTTTCACTCCATCCGCGAGCATGTCAAGGATGGAGATATAAAGATTTGTAAAGTGCACACGAACCTGAATGTAGCAGATCTGTTGACTAAAGTTCTCCCTAGGGAAAAACATGATCAACACCAGAACTCCATGGGTGTTAGATTTATCACTATGTAAACTAGATTATTGTCTCTAGTGCAAGTGGGAGACTGAAGGAAATATGCCCTGAGAGGCAATAATAAAGTTGTTATTATGTATTCCTTGTATATGATAGATGTTTATTTTGCATGCTAGAATTGTATTGATAGGAAACGTCAATACATGTGTGTTTAATAAACAAAAAGGGTTCCTAGTTATGCCTCTCTTATAGACTAGCTTGTTGATTAACAAGATGATCAAGGTTTCCTGATCATGGACATTGGATGTTGTTAATAACAAGGTCACAACATTTGTGAAATGATGTGATGAACATTCATCCGAAGTATAGCATTACGATCAAGTCATTATGTTTATATTGCTATAACATCATACAAAGTAATCTTAGTCCTTAGACCATGAGATCATGTCAATTGCTAACACCAGAAGAGTATCTTGATAACATCAAACGTCACACCGTAACAGGGTGACTATAAAGGTGGGTTCAGTGCTACTAAGGTGTTATGTTGAGGCTCATGGATCAAGAGTGGAATTTTTCAATCCTGATGACGGATAGATATACTCTGGGACCTCTCGGTGATATCACATTAAGATAGCTTGGAAGCAAGTGATGTGATAACTAGAATGTTATATCACGGGAACGAGAAAAGAGTGCATGTCGGTAACGAGATCAAACTAGGTATTTGGATACTGATGATCGAATCTCGGACATGTATTACATCATGAGACAAAGGGATTAAGTTACTAGTGTTAAAGGTTCTCACGATCACAGAAGTCATCGTTGAATGTGCAGGAGTCAGTATGGATCTCCAGGTCCCGCTTATGAGTCTCAATCATGTCTGCATTATTCGCGAACCATAGGGTGACAAACTTAAGGGTTTCCGAACACCATTTAGGAGCACATATGTTTCAGACAAAAGGTTTGCAAAGCGCAAGAAATGTTTTGATAGAAACAAGAATTGTTTCGATAGAAACCGGAATTATTTCGGGTGGAATTGCAGAAAGTGGTTCTGCATGTGATATTGAAATATTGCAAGGGGTTTTATGTGAATGTTTGTTAATTAAAGTAATTAACAAAATTCTGAATAAAATAAATAAAAGAGTTTTATTAATTGAGAGTTTCATTAAATTTGGTGGAAATTTAATGCATGTGAGTGGAATTTTGGGTGGAGTCAAAATTGATGTGAGTGGAGCTTCCACCACATGAATGAGGAAGCGGTGGGGGCACCCCCCATGGCCGCCGTCCATGGGAGGGGAGGATCCCCCCTCTCTTATAAAAGGCCCCCCTCTCCTCCCTCACAAAGCACACCTCCTCGTGAAGGATCTCTCTCCCCCTCTAGATATTCCCCCATGGTCTAGGATTAGCGAGGTACATGTTCCCGGTGGCCTTGCGTCTGGAAGGAGTTGGTGCTTCGGCTGATTCGCTAGAGCGAGGAGGTGGAGGTTGTCCGGTGGGTTGAACGTGTGTGCAAGGACGGATGCGCTGCTGATTTGCGGTGCTCGGACTTCCACACGATCTTGAGATCGGCAAGCGTACGACTACATCAACCACAAGTTCCTACTCATTAACAAAACTCATTGTCTTCGAGGGTAAGTTCTCCATGGATGTATGTCCACCCGTTGCTCTGTATCTAGTAGATAGATCTTGGCGTATAGTTCTCATCGTAGGAATTTTTTTGTTTTCTATGATGTGAACCCAACAAAAATAGTGCAAGGGAGACACATCTGATGGTGTCATTTTCTTAGGGATGGTTAGTGAACCTGAGGAAGCACTGTACATAAACAATATAAGTTGTGTTGTTGGTATTTTGGTTCTCCAACTCCATCTCTAGAAAAAATAATGAGGCCCTTAATTTATTCTCATATGGAACCTATATATATAATCATTATATTGTTTCTGATCTTTGAATGAGTCATATGATGCATATGTATATCCCTGAATATTGTTTTGCACGATTACATTTAAATTTATTATTGTGGCCAATGATTCAAATTTGCCCCAAAAGAGAGGCAGACACATTGGTGTTAGATTTTTCATGGATAATTTAGCGAACCTGGGGCGATGTACAAGAACAATATAGGTTGTGCAATTATTACTTGGTTCGCTTATGCCATCCCAGAACAAACTTATGATGCCGCAATCTTTATTCTACATTCACAGAACTATGATATTTGAATTATGTATTCCATGCATTCATAGTGTATAAGAATTACATTTCAGTCTGTCACCGAGGCCGATGATTTAAATTTGCCCCAAAAGAATTCAAGGGGAGACACATATGATGGTGTCGTGTTTTAGGGATGGGTTGGTGAATCTAAGGCAGTAATGCACACAAAAAATATAGGTTGTGTTGTTGGTACTTTGGTTCTCCAACTACATCTCTAAAAAAAATTATGAGGCCCTTGATTTATTCTGATATGGAACTACATATATGATCCTTGAATTGTTTCTGATCTTTGAATGATTCGTATGATGCATATGTATATGAATGGTTTTGATCATAAGTATTTTTAACATGTACCTGAAGATTAATTGTTTGGTTTTTTTATTTATAATTACAATATTTAGGCTTGTTTTTGTACCTGACTATGTATATCCCTGAATATTGTTTTGTACGATTACATTTCAATTTCTTATTATGGCCAATGATTCAAATTTTCCCCAAAAGAAAGGCAGACACATTGGTGTCAGATTTTTTCAGGGATGAGTTAGCAAACCTGGGGAGATGTACAAGAACAATATAGGTTGTGAAATTGTTACTTGGTTCGCTTACGCCATCCTTGAAGAAACTTATGAGGCCCCTAGATTTATTCTACATACACTCTAATCCAATTAATTGTCATTTTGTTGAGATGAAATGATATATGAACTGATCAAACTATTGCTGAGATGCTTTCTCTTTGATACCAACTTAATATTCTCTTACATATATATGTTGACAATTCTTGAGTTATAATACAATTCAATCATATGTATGAGTTCTAAGTTATGTTCTTAAAAATTAATAGGATGATGATGATGATGTGGACGATAGCAAGAAATCCAGGGACAACAAGAGCCGCTATGTGCCGAGGCGGTTACGGTGTGGGCAAATCCGTTTCTACCGTAGGGGGAGACTGTTTTGCCCATTCTGTGGCAGATCAATCAACGTGGACCTCGACAGTATGATCCAGCACGCGGTGGATGTTGGCAAAGGCGGAGGCAGAAGGCATAGGCCGATTACCTTGGTACGGCACGCAGCCTTCGGGAAATTCCTCCAGGAGTATGTCAGGATTGGGCTATATCCCCTCAACTAGGATGCCCCTGCCCTGCTAGGCGTCTCCATGTCCTGGCCTCCTGCTGCTGCCCCTGCTTTTATTTTGTTTTAGTTAATTATTACCTGTGTGTTGCATGTAAGATAATATATATGTGGTGTCTCTCGTGAACCTTCTATATATATATGTATTAATCTACTCCTTTATATGGTGTGCCTTAAAATTTCTAGTGTTCAATTATATTACTGATCATGCTCATGCACACTACCAAATATTTCTAGTGTTCAATTATATTATAGTTGTCAAGGAATGCATCAATAAGTTAAATTGGTCGAAATTTTGTATTGAAGTAACTAAATGATCTCACATCGGCGGTGGATTTTGGCAGAATCCAAGGCCGAAGGCATCAACCAAAGACCTTGGCACGACACGCAGCCTTCGGCAAATTCCTTACAGGTTCAACAATGGGTTGCCACCGCCCAGCTCCGAATTCGCTTATAGGTTCAACATGGCAGAACTTGAGCTATTGAGGGTATAGCTCCCGTAGAGATCTCGGCAGGGGTGGCAGAATTGGCGCGGGTGCGACCACGGCGATGGCGAGCTCAGATTCTAGAGGAGGAAAACATGACCGAGCATGGTCGATGCAGTGATAGATCTCACCGGGAACCAATTCTCGTTCCCTTGCCGTGCCATGGTGAGGGTGAGCTCTGACTCGAGATGGGGAGGAGAGCGGAGCCGTGTAGGTTCGTCCACGTCTCAGCTCTGCGCCATGGCCGCGACCACAGATTGCCGCTACGGGGAAGAAGACGTGTAATGGATGCATACGCCAATGCTGCAAGCCTACAGGGAGGAGAGCGGGGCCGAGCAGGTTCATCCACGTCCCAGCTCCATGCCATGGACGCGATGCCCCACATATTGCCACTCTAGGGAAGAAATAGATGCGTAATGGATGTAGGCGCCAACGCTCCAAGCCTACATGGCAGTCATGATGGCAGCGACATAACAGCGAAAACTGACAGGGGTCCCAACTTGACGGGCGTTAGCCTGATATTTTGTATTCAAACATAAAGTTGAAATCGTGCCGAAAAAGACCCTCTAAGTATTTGGCATGCAAACTATGGTCAACATGGCTGATTACAAGCAACTTGGGTAGCACGTTGCCTGGGCGCCTCAACTTTCGGGCCATAAAATGATATTCTCCTACCAACGGTGCATGCAGGAGTGCCTTGCGAACCAAATTGGCCGCAACATCCACGTCTACATCGACGACGTGGTGGTGAACTCAACTCGCCAGAGCAACCTACTCGATGACCTGGCCAAAACTTTCACAAATCTGCGAAAGTACAAGATCAAGCTCAACCCGGAGAAGGGCATCTTTGGCGTACCCACCGGACAGCTCCTAGGGTACGTAGTCTCCAAGCGAGGCATTGAAGCAAACCCCACCAAGATCGACACCATAGCGCGACTCGGCAGACCCGAGTGCCTGCATGACATCCAGAAGCTAGCCAGGCGAGTTGTGGCTCTCAGTCGCTTCATCCCCCGGCTTAGTGAGAAGGCAATGCCCCTCTACCATTTGATGCGCAAGAACCCCACGTTCCAATGGGATGAAGAAGCGGACAACATGCTCAAAGCGCTCAAGGAAGTGCTTCTCGCAGCACCACTGCTCTCCACCCCAGTCGACAAAGAGATAATGCTTGTCTACGTCGTGGCCTCCACCCAAGTCGTCAGTGCCATGATGGTCGTCGAGCAGCCAGAGGAAGGAAAGGAGCGCCCCGTATAGCGCCCGGTCTACTACATCAGCGAGGTCCTGCCGGACTCAAGGCAGCGCGACCCGCAGTACCAGAAACTGGTGTAGGCGGTCTTCAAAGCCCAGGGCTGGCTCCTGCACTACTTCTAGGAGCACCCCATCATGGTCGTTTCCTCCGCGCCGCTGCAGGACATCATCCGCAATCACGAGGCGATTGGGCGAGTCGCCAAGTGGGTCTTCGAAATTGGCATCCACAACATAAAGTACAAGCCACACAAAGCGATCAAGTCACAAGCCTTGGCTAATTTCCTCGCCCACTAGGAAGAAGCACAACAGCTAGAGAAGCTGCCCTATCTCCACTACTGGTCGCTCCACTTCGACGGGTCCAAGAACGTGGATGGCGCGGGGGCTGGGATCGTACTCATCTCCCCAAAGGCGACAAGCTCTGCTACGTGCTACACCTTGGCTTCACGCCCTGCACCAATAATATGGCTGAATATTAGGCCTCCTTCACGGCATGCAGGACGCCAAGAAGATGAACGTCAATCGCCTACAGTGCTACGGCGACTCCAACCTCGTCGCCGCACAAGTCGCTGCTACCTGCGAAGCCGTCTCCCCACCATGATAGCATACCACCAAGCGGTGGACCAGCTGGGGGGCCACTTCGCCGGCTACTCCATCAAGTGGATCGACATGCGCAAGAATGAGGAGGCCTACGCGCTCTCCAGTATTGGGTCAGCTCGCCAAACGCCACCCGCGGGTGCCTTCCTCGACATTATCAACAAGCCTTCGGTCTCCCCGCCAGTTGTTCTCGCTCACAGAGAACTGAATTCTCCCGGAAGTTGGTGCTTCAATGCTTCCTTGAAGATCTGCGGTGACTAGCCATTATAGGTCTCCTCCTGGGGGTCCTGGAAGTTGAGCTCCAAGAAACTCCGGATGTGGGCGTCCCAGAAATTCTGACAGTGAATCCAGATCCCTCTCAAAGATCAGCTGACCTCCGTTTCCCAACTGGTAAAACTTGCTGAACTGAGTCTCCATCTACAAGAATTTAGGATGAGGAAATTAGTGAAGTGATCAAGTGTGTCAAATTTTAAGTAGTAATGTATGAATTTTGAGGAACATGTATTTTTGAGAAAGAATGAGTTCACAAGGGTAAGAGGGGAAATAGTTTTTCATAAATACTCACTTTGGTTTTGAAGCTAAGTTTTTGGTTTGGACGTCCATTCTAACTAGGGTCTCCTATGGTCAGGATGGCTCTGATACCAACTTGTCAACACCCGGATTTTTAATCCCAGATGCCCGTTATGCCATACCTCGCAATCCCAGGATTACCATTTTTGCGAGACATAACGGAGTGGATATCATAGTACATCATCCATTACAAACCATACATAAGGTTTTACACAAATAAGGATCTCATGATCCAGTCTTTAATACAACAAGCAGCGGAAATAAACGATAGCGTAGCGGTGGGGTCCATCTTCAGGGGCACAGGCAATGCTGACGAAGGCAGATAGTTCTAGTTATCATAGCCGTCCTGCTGGCCATCATCTTGATACTCTCCTTCATAGTCTGGCCATGATAATAGCCAGGGACAAAAGCCATGAGTACTCTTTAAGTACTCGCAAACTACTACTAGCAAGGGTTATAATTCTAAGTTAAAGTGCTGAATTGAAAGAATAACTATCAAGTTAATTTTCAAACCTAAGCTGAGTTCTGAAGCAAGAAAAGATAAAGTAAAGTTCTAGAATCACCTAAGTTGGGAAGCTAATTTCATTAACACAACCCTGTTGTGGTCAAGTCAAAGGTCATCATTCATTTCAAGGTATTTAGAAAACATCTGACAACGAAACAGTATGGCCATTCCAACTGTCCATAACCGTGGACGCGGCTATTCGAATAGTTTGACACTCTGCAGAGGTGGTACACTTTCACCACAAGATTCGATACATCTGTCAGGGATAACCCTGAATCATCATACTTGGTATGCAGATAATCAAACATAACCTTCCCTTTACACACCCTAGTACAAGCACCTCTCCTATGAGCATGGCCTCCCAACCATGACCATCAGTCATCTTGGGCACTGCATAGGTGGTCATCATTGAGAGGTAGCCTCAGCTCAAACCTCTCCCGTGAGGGAACTAATACTAATGCATATAAATTTCCAGCTAAGCCTTACCCAATTCAGGTAATGTGGTTGTACGGTAAATTTGGAATGGTATCGCATCCGAATCCAACCATCAGTTTTATAAACGGGTTAAGGCTCAGGCCTCATCATTTTCATCATCATAAACCCATTGTGTTTCTCAACACATGTCAAAACATCTCAATAAAATGACTCATCATTCCAAGGTTTTCATAACTCATTTTCACCAAGTGTTCCCATCTAAAGTGAATCAAGTTTGATTTATTCTAAAACACTAGGTTAAGAGTGTTCACTAAGGTGGAAAGGTGGGATCAATCTCATGCAATAGAATGACATCTAAGGGTTTCTAATTAGGTCAAGTTTTATACTCTTTATGCTACCTTCAAAATTAATTAAAGAACTTTGTGTCAACTAAGGGGGTGTGATCAAAGTATGCTTAAGGCATCTTTACTAAACTATCTAGTTTTATTCTAGCTTGCTACAATAGCTTACTAAAGCATGTTTGCAAGGATTAGCTTGCCACTAATAGCTTGCCTTGGTTGGTGCAGTGGTTGAAGTTTTCTTCTTCTTCTTCTTCTTCTTCTTGGTAGAACTCCTCCTCCTCGAAGGCTTGGTCGGTACTATCGTCTAGAAATACATAGGGAGGGAAAAATCACCAAACAGTACTTAACTTAGTCTAAGTAGTATTCTAAACCACACAATTGATGATCTATTATCATCCAAAACATCACAAGTTTAATTCAATAGTTTCCACCTTTTATTTTGGAAAAGTAATTTCTACTCATTGAAAAATTAATCATAATTTAATATTCACCACCAAAATATGCGATCATGTGGACACATGTCCTCACCACATATTCTAACCTGTGGGAATGAGATTTAAAGGTTGGATTACTATTACTTTGGTTTAAGTTTATTTCTTAATGATTTAAAGTGACTAGAAATGCCTATATAGCATTATTTTGGTACTAGTCCAAAGTCACTGTCTGTAAACCTTAATATTATTACATATTTGGATAGATATGATGAAATGTGATTTTTGAGAGTTGGAATCAACTCAAAAGCTAACTTGGTTGATTTTACAAAAATGTTTCAAGTTGCAAAAGCTTCTGTCTTATTATTTTTATTAGGAGAAATCTATAACTCTAAATGAATTAAATCCAACGGGCTTGGATAGAGCATTTCAATACCTTTCAGAAAAAATTGGTTTCATGCAATTTGGATTTGTCGAACTCACAGAATTGAATTTTGAAACACTGGACAGAAACTATATTCTAACTAAAAAGAAAAATCCTAATTTGAATCTACGGGCTTGCCCGGGAAAGGAAATGGGCTAGCCCAGTGGCGCTGTGCGGCACAGGGCTCAGCTAACAGGGGGGTCCCGCTTGTCAGTGGAACTTAACACGCGAAGCGGTACGCGCGCTGTGGGCCGTGCGATTAGAAGCTAGATCTACGGCTGAGGGTCGTCGTCGAAGACGGACGGGTCGCCGACGAACTCAAACCTTAGCGGCTCGGTGGGGGTCTACTAGGGGCGTACCAGGGCTCCAGCGGGGTCGGCGATGCGGGCGAACTAAGTGGAAGACGACGGCGAGGCGAGGCGTGGTCGCGGCGGAGCTTGGGGTGGCCGGAATCAACGACACCCTTCTTCTCCAGAGGCGGCGGCTCCGGCTCCAATTCTGGCGAGCTGCTGCTCCACTTGCTCCGGTGAGAGGTGGGTGAGGTTCAGAGAGGTGAGGGGAGTGGAATGGTGTGAGTCTTTGGTGCTGGGGAGGGCTCCTTTTATAGGCTCGACGGTGAGACCGAGCGGGATGGGCGGTCGATGGTGGCGACATGGCTACGGCGAGCTAGCGTCATGGCTGGGGATGGCGATCGCTGGGCGGTCCCCTGGCGGTGCTCTAGCGCTTCAATGCGGCCGTAGGGGCGGTGGTATGCGGTCGGGGTGAGGTGGCGCTCTGAGAGGCAGAGGCGGCGGTGTCCACGACGAGCGGTGGCTGTGGGGCTTTGGGCAGCGAACGGGGGTGTCTGGGGTGTTCTCTAGGTCGAGGCGGAGCGGTGGGCGCGGGCTGGTGTGGAGTGGTGGCTTGTGCACGCGGGGACAGGACGCGCTCTGCGGGCGGCGTCGGCATGGTCCGGTGGCACTGGGTGCGGTTTCTCCTCGGTGGTCCATGGCTGCTCTTGGCTCGGGCAAGGGACAGAGAGGGGCGGTGCGGCGTTGGCTACCTCCTAGACATGGCGAGGGAAGTTGGCGGCTGCTGTGGCACGATGTCGTCGGTGGGGGTGCTCAAGTTGCTCGGCCTTAATGGCCATGACCATTTGGTCGTGTGCACAGGGTGTGGCCGGGCTAGCAAAAGGTAGGGCTGGTACTGAGGGAACAAGTGGACAAGGTTAGGCACAAATGGTGACCAAGATCACTGCTCAAAACAGTGTTTTAATTTTGGCCAGATTTGTGCACACAAGCTGTTTGATGAAATGGCCGCAAGAGAAAAAGTTTTGAATTTTGAGTTCAAAATTTTTGGGTGATCTCCACTAGTGCTAGGTAGTCTCTGGTTGCAAGGGTTTTGAAAATGGTGCTCAATTAGATGGTTTTTGAAATAGGGGTGATCTATGCATATGCATTAGATTCAATTTTGAACTGTCATTTAAAATAGTTTCCAGAATGTTTTTAGAAGATCAAAAGGTGGGCCCTGGTACCTCATTATGTGTAATAGCAAGGGGTGGAAAGATCAAGAATTGTTTCTGTTAAGAATTGAGTACTAGGAATAGCCAAAGTAGGCATGAGAGTTAAATTTGTCCAAATGACCATTCCTTTATTTTAATTCTTTTTGATTTGATTTCTTTTAGGAAAAGTTTGGGAATGATGTAGATGATGTTTAATTCCCTTAAGAAACATTTTAGAAGCAAAGGATCACACAATCATGGCACTTCAAAACAACTCCTATTTTAAATGCACACATATATGAATGCTTTTATTTTAAATATGGAAAAGTTTTTGTTAATCCTAAATTTGGATGATTTGATCTTTCATACTCTTGGATTGAAGTTTTGGGATGTTAGAAACCTTCCCCCCTTAAATAAAATCTCGTCCCGAGATTTACAAGAAAACTAGGAACTAAAGAGATCTGGGAACTCTGTCCTAATGTAATCCTCGCGCTCCCAAGTAGCTTCCTCCTCGGTATGGTTGCTCCACTGAATCTTGAGAAACTTGATACTCCTGGTCCTGGTGGTTCTCTAGGCTTCTTCTAAGATACGGATGGGTACTTCCCGGTAGGTCAGGTCATTGTTGATTTCCACTGCTCTGTGATCGATAGTCTTGAAAACTTCAGTCTTCTCAGGCACTTCCAAGCATTTGCGAAGTAACGAGATATGGAACACATTGTGGATGGCTGACATCTCTTCAGCCAGTTCCAGTTGATACGATACTTCTCCTCAGCGGTTCAGAATCTTGAAAGGTCCGATATATCTAGGAGCTAACTTTCCCTTCAGACTAAAGCATTGGGTTCCCTTCAATGGTGAAACCTTGAGATATACGAAATCTCCGACATTGAAAGTCAGGTCTCTTCTTCTCTTGTCAGCATAACTCTTCTGTCTGGATTGGGCGGTCTTGAGGTGCTCACGAACTTTGTGAACTTTCTCTTCTGCTTCTCGGAGAATGTCGGGTCCAAAGATCTGACTCTCTCCTACTTGCGACCAATTCAAAGGGGTACGACACTTTCTTCCGTATAGGAATTCAAAGGGTGCCATCTGCAAACTAGCTTGATAACTGTTGTTATATGAGAATTCTGCGAAAGGTAGGCAGTCTTCCCATTTTGATTCGTATTCCAACACACAAGCTCTAAGCATATCCTCCAATATCTGGTTGACTCTCTCAGTCTGTCCATCTGTTTGCGGGTGATAAGCGGTACTGAAATTCAACTTGGTTCCTAAACCTTCTTGAACTTTCTACCAAAATCATGAAGTAAACTGAGTTCCTCGATCTGATACGATGGTCTTGGGGGTTCCATGCAGACTAACAATTCTAGCAATGTACAGCTCTGCTAGCTTTGCACTCTGGTAGGTTATCTTGACTGGTATGAAGTGGGCTACCTTGGATAGTCTATCAACTATGACCCAGATTGAGTCATTTCCCCTACTAGAAGTAGGTAAACCGGTGATAAAATCCATTCCGACGGAATCCCATTTCCATTCTGGAATCTGCAATGGTTGCAACAATCCGGCAGGTCTCTGATTCTGTGCTTTGACTCTTTGACAAATGTCACACTTGGCGATCTAGCTTCCGATCTCTCTCTTCATCTTGTGCCACCAAAATTGCTCTTTCAAATCCTGATACATCTTTGTTCCTCCGGGGTGGATAGAATAAAGAGTATCATGAGCTTCCTTCATGATAATTTCCTTCAGCTCTGAATCTGCTGGCACACAGATACGTCCCTTGTACCACAGTACACCTTCTTCGTCTTCGGTGAATCCAGGTACTTTGCCTGTACCAATACGACGTTTGATCCCGTCGATACTTTCATTCCCCTTCTAGGCTTCCTTGATTTGGCTAATCAAAGTGGGTTGAAGTTCAATGCTAGCGAGGAATCCTTTGCTAACTAACTCAGTCCTGAACTGCTCCAACTCCTCATACAAACTTGATTGCTTCTCTTTGATCATGGTGTTCAGCCTACACGGCAATCTGCTAAGAGCATCCGCTACCACATTGGCTTTGCCGGGGTGATAGTGAATGTCAAGGTCATAATCCTTGATTAACTCTATCCATCTTCTTTGCCTCATATTCAACTCCTTCTGGGTGAAGATATACTTCGAGCTCTTATGATCTGAGTAAATCTCAAAACGATTACCCATCAAATAATGACGCCATGTCTTCAATGCTAGAACCACTGCTGCTAGCTCAAGATCATGGGTCGGATAGTTTTGCTCATGCTGCTTCAGTTGTCGAGACAGATACGCGATGACTTTGCCTTCTTGCATCAATACAGATCCTAGACCAATCTTGGATGCATCACAATATACATCAAATGGCTTCTTGATGTCTGGCATGATCAAAATTGGGGCGGATATCAATCTCTTCTTCAGCTCCTGGAAACTGGCTTCACACTTGTCTGTCCATTCAAACTTCTTGTGCTTCTTCAACAATTGGGTCATTGGTCGGGCTATGCTCGAGAATCCTTCTACGAATTTGCGGTAATATCCCGCTAATCCGAGAAATGAACGAACTTGGGTTTGATTTGTTGGGGCTTCCCATTCTTCGACATCTTTGATCTTGCTGCGATCAACAGAGACTCCTCCGGCAGACACAATATTTCCTAGGAATCCTACTTCTTTCAGCCAAAACTCACATTTTCTAAACTTGGCATATAACTGATGTTCTCTCAGGGTTTCTAGGATGATTCTCAGATGTTGCTCATGCTCTTCTTCTGACTTGGAGTAGATAAGGATGTCGTCGATAAACACCACTACAAACTTATCTAGGAAATTCATAAAGATCTTATTCATGAGATTCATGAAATAAGTAGGGGCATTGGTTAATCCAAAAGACATAACCGTATACTCGTATAGACCATAGCGAGTAGTAAAGGCGGTCTTCGGAATATCCGTTGCACGAATCTTAAGTTGGTGATAACCAGTCCTAAGATCAATCTTTGAGAATACCTGAGCTCCAGTCAGCTGATCAAATAGATCCTCTATCTTTGGCAAGGGGTACTTGTTCTTGATGGTGACATCATTCAACTTTCTGTAGTCTGTACATAGACGGTTGCCTCCATCCTTCTTGTCAACGAATAACATTGGTGATCTCCATGGCGATGCACTTGGCTGAATCAAGCCGGTCGCTAACATGGCATCTAACTGCTTCTTCAGTTCTACTAACTCTGAGGGGTTCATGGTATAGGGTCTCTGGGCTATAGGTCTGGTTCCGGGGATTAGTTCGATAATGAACTCTATATCCCTATCCGGGGGCATACCTGGCAATTCATCTGGGAATACGTCGGGGTATTCATAGACTACTCTGACTTGGTCAATGGTAGGCAGGGCTACACTTTTGTTGCATTTGAATTGACGGGGTAAGGTTTCAGAGATATGTTCTACTGTTACTCCAGAACTACTGGTCATGGTGATGGCTTTCTTAGCATAGTCTATCAGTCCTTTATGCCTTGACATCCAGTCCATACCTAGTACTACTTCCAAACCTTTGGTTCCAAGTACAATTAGGTTGGCATAAAAATCTATCCCATGTATTCTGATAGGTACAGCTTTGCAAATTTTTCTAGCTTTTGTAGTTGAACCGGGGATTTGAACTATCATGACATGCTTCAGGTTGGTTGGGCGAATCTTACTAGTGCATACAAATTCTTCGGTGACAAATGAATGCGATGCTCTAGAATCAAACAATACTCTTGCTAAAACTGAGTTGACAGAAAACATACCCAGCACTACATCTGGTGCTTCCTGGGCTTCTTCTGCGTTCATGTGGAAGAGACGACCGTTGCGGTTGTGCGGGTTCCCTGGGGCAAATCTCCTGCCTTGTTGAACACGACGCTGCTGCTGAACTGGGGCATTCACAGGGGCATTGGCGACAGTCTTCTTGGGACACTCATTGGAGTAGTGACCCTTCACTCAACATTCGAAACAAGTGATCTGGGACTTGTCCTTGACTGCAACAGGTACAGCATTGCTGCCAGTTCTGGGTGCAGTGTTGTTGTTGTTGCTCTTGGGAGGGGCACGGTTGAAATTGTTGGCATTGCCAGAGTTGTGATTGTTTCCTCCGGGCTTCACATTTCCTCCATTACGGTTGGGGTAGCTTGGGCGAGAATTTGGGGGTCGATTGTTCCTTGGTGCATATCCTGGTGAGGGGTTAGGACGGTACTTCTGGTGACTACTGGATCCAGACTGCTGCATCATACGACGCTTACGGTTGTCGTTTGCCTGGTTAATCTTCCCTTCCATCTGGATGGCAGAGTCGACTAGCTCTTCAAGATCCTGGAAACGGATGTTGACGAGGACAGTCTGCATCTCATCATGCAGTCCGTTTAAGAATCTCTCCTTCTTCTTAGCCTCCGTGTTGATCTCATCCGGTGCATATCTGGCAAGTGACAAGAATTTGTCAGGGTACTCTACTACAGTCAATCTTCATTGCTTCAGTTCACGGAATTCATCTCTCATCCTATTGACAAGACCTTGCGGCACGTGGGTGCGGTTGAACTTGACCTTGAATGCTTCTCAGGTCATCACCTGGCCATGGTTCATGTTGCGGACGCTATTCCACCAAGCTCTTGCATCTCCCGCCAGATAGTGGGTGGCGAAGAGAACTTTCTCATTCTCATCAACTCCTGCAACTTCTAGGTTGTTTTCCATGGTCTGTAACCAGTCATCAGCATCTAATGGGTTTTCAGATTGGTTGAAGATTGGGGGATTGGTGTTCTGAAAGTTTTTGATTTTAGATCCATGGTGATCCTGATTTCCATGTCCTTGGTTGTTGAGAGCCATTTGGGCGATCTGCTGCAATGTTGCTAAGTTGGCTTGACGCTCGGCCTTGCTTGCTTCACGGTCTGCGATGAGATTCTGCAAGATCTGCAGCATTGGGTCCTGCGATGAGCTGCTCCCTCCTTGGTTTCCACGAGTCATCTGAAGATTGAGATAGATATAGGGGTAAGAGGGAAATTCTAAGGTTCATGGTTTTGGGTTTTCAAAGCTACAACTTTGAGTTAGACTCAGGTTTTTTCACTAACTTCATTCTCATTCATGCAAGCAAGCACATGATACAACACACACCACAACAATCAAAGGGGAAAACAGATGGTTTGAAGAACCATTCTGCAAACTACGATACAATGAGATGATACATCTCATGCTACGACAGTGCTCTAGTGCATCTACTCATCGTTGATGAAGTCGGAGTCTTCATCATCAGTGTAGAAGTCCAGAGCATCCTCTCCCAGAAAAACGTCATCGTTGCTGAGGTAAGAATCCATATCTCCCTGGATGTCTTCTCCTTCATCATCTTCTTCCTTGGCGGCCATCTGAGCTTCCTGCTCCTTGACGGTCTTCTCGAGGTCGGCCACCTTCTTGCAAAGACGGGCGATGGTGCGATCCTTTGCACGCTGGCGACGAAGAGACTTGCGATCTTGGACGAGTAGTGTGAAAGTCTGGGCCTTCTGGTCGGTGATGGCACGGTTCTGGTTGGCTAACTCTCTGGCATTGTCCAGTTCCTGCTGTCTGTCATGAAGCAAGAAGTCAAGGTTCTCCACTTGACGCCTCAACTCTTGGTGACTTGGCATCTCCATCGGCATTCCCATGAAGTCACGTCTTGCATAGTGGGCAAAACGGGTTCCTTGAATCTTGTTGACGCTGAGGGCACATAGACGTGCGAGAGCTTCATGCATTGCCCTGGCTAATCCATCTAGCCAGTTGTTCTCTCTCACAGAGAACTGAATTCTCCCGGAAGTTGGTGCTTCAATGCTTCCTCGAAGATCTGCGGTGACTAGCCATTGTAGGTCTCCTCCTAGGGGTCCTGGAAGTTGAGCTCCAAGAAACTCCGGATGTGGGCGTCCCAGAAATTCTGACAGTGAATCCAGATCCCTCTCGAAGATCAGCTGACCTCCGTTTCCCAACTGGTAAAACTTGCTGAACTGAGTCTCCATCTACAAGAATTTAGGATGAGGAAATTAGTGAAGTGATCAAGTGTGTCAAATTTTAAGTAGTAATGTATGAATTTTGAGGAACATGTATTTTTGAGAAAGAATGAGTTCACACGGGTAAGAGGGGAAATATTTTTCATAAATACTCACTTTGGTTTTGAAGCTAAGTTTTTGGTTTGGACGTCCATTCTAACTAGGGTCTCCTATGGTCAGGATGGCTCTGATACCAACTTGTCAACACCTGGATTTTTAATCCCAGATACCCGTTATGCCATACCTCGCAATCCCAGGATTACCATTTTTGCGAGACATAACAGAGTGGATATCATAGGACATCATCCATTACAAACCATACATAAGGTTTTACACAAATAAGGATCTCATGATCCAGTCTTTAATACAGCAAGCAACGGAAATAAACGATAGCGTAGCGGTGGGGTCCATCTTCAGGGGCACAGGCGATGCTGACGAAGGCAGATAGTCCTAGTTATCATAGCCGTCCTGCTGACCATCATCTTGATACTCTCCTTCATAGTCTGGCCATGATAATAGCCAGGGACAAAAGCCATGAGTACTCTTTAAGTACTCGCAAACTACTACTAGCAAGGGTTATAATTCTAAGTTAAAGTGCTGAATTGAAAGAATAACTATCAAGTTAATTTTGAAACCTAAGCTGAGTTCTGAAGCAAGAAAAGATAAAGTAAAGTTCTAGAATCACCTAAGTTGGGAAGCTAATTTCATTAACACAACCCTGTTGTGGTCAAGTCAAAGGTCATCATTCATTTCAAGGTATTTAGAAAACATCTGACAACGAAACAGTATGGCCATTCCAACTGTCCATAACCGCGGACGTGGCTATTCGAATAGTTTGACACTCTGTAGAGGTGGTACACTTTCACCACAAGATTCGATACATCTGTCAGGGATAACCCTGAATCATCATACTTGGTATGCAGATAATCAAACATAACCTTCCCTTTACACACCCTAGTACAAGCACCTCTCCTATGAGCATGGCCTCCCAACCATGACCATCAGTCATCTTGGGCACTGCATAGGTGGTCATCATTGAGAGGTAGCCTCAGCTCAAACCTCTCCCGTGAGGGAACTAATACTAATGCATATAAATTTCCAGCTAAGCCTTACCCAATTCAGGTAATGTGGTTGTACGGTAAATTTGGAATGGTATCGCATCCGAATCCAACCATCAGTTTTATAAACGGGTTAAGGCTCAGGCCTCATCATTTTCATCATCATAAACCCATTGTGTTTCTCAACAAATGTCAAAACATCTCAATAAAATGACTCATCATTCCAAGGTTTTCATAACTCATTTTCACCAAGTGTTCCCATCTAAAGTGAATCAAGTTTGATTTATTCTAAAACACTAGGTTAAGAGTGTTCACTAAGGTGGAAAGGTGGGATCAATCTCATGCAATAGAATGACATCTAAGGGTTTCTAATTAGGTCAAGTTTTATACTCTTTATGCTACCTTCAAAATTAATTAAAGAACTTTGTGTCAACTAAGGGGGTGTGATCAAAGTATGCTTAAGGCATCTTTACTAAACTATCTAGTTTTATTCTAGCTTGCTACAATAGCTTACTAAAGCATGTTTGCAAGGATTATCTTGCCACTAATAGCTTGCCTTGGTTGGTGCAGTGGTTGAAGTTTTCTTCTTCTTCTTCTTGGTAGAACTCCTCCTCCTCGAAGGCTTGGTCGGTACTATCGTCTAGAAATACATAGGGAGGGCACAATCACCAAACAATACTTAACTTAGGCTAAGTAGTATTCGAAACCACACAATTGATGATCTATTATCATCCAAAACATCACAAGTTTAATTCAATAGTTTCCACCTTTTTATTTTGGAAAAGTAATTTCTACTCATTGAAAAATTAACCATAATTTAATATTCACCACCAAAATATGGGATCATGTGGACACATGTCCTCACCACATATTCTAACCTGTGGGAATGAGATTTAAAGGTTGGATTACTATTTCTTTGGTTTAAGTTTATTATTTAATGATTTAAAGTGACTAGAAATGCCTATATAGCATTATTTTGGTACTAGTCCAAAGTCACTGTCTGTAAACCTTAATATTATTACATATTTGTATAGATATGATCAAATGTGATTTTTGAGAGTTGGAATCAACTCAAAAGCTAACTTGGTTGATTTTACAAAAATGTTTCAAGTTGCAAAAGCTTCTGTCTTCTTATTTTTATTAGGAGAAATCTATAACTCTAAATGAATTAAATCCAACGGGCTTGGATAGAGCATTTCAATACCTTTCAGAAAAAATTAGTTTCATGCAATTTGGATTTGTCAAACTCGCAGAATTGAATTTTGAAACACTGGACAGAAACTATATTCTAACTAAAAAGAAAAATCCTAATTTGAATCTACGGGCTTGCCCGGGAAAGGAAATGGGCCGGCCCAATGGCGCTGTGCGGCATAGGGCTCAGCTAACAGGGGGGTCCCGCTTGTCAGCGGCACTTAACACGCGAAGCGGTACGCGCGCTGTGGGCCGTGCGATTAGAAGCTAGATCTACGGCTGAGGGTCGTCGTCGATGACGGACGGGTCGCCGACGAGCTCAAACCCTAGCGGCTCGGTGGGGGTCTACTGGGGGCGTACCAGGGCTCCAGCGGGGTCGGCGATGCGGGCGAACAAAGTGGAAGACGACGGCGAGGCGGGATGTGGTCGCGGCGGAGCTTGGGCTGGCCGGAATGAACGGCACCCTTCTTCTCCAGAGGCGGTGGCTCCGGCTCCAATTCTGGCGAGCTGCTGCTCCACTTGCTCCGGTGAGAGGTGGGTGAGGTTCAGAGAGGTGAGGGGAGTGGAATGGTGTGAGTCTTTGGTGCTGGGGAGGGCTCCTTTTATAGTCTCGACGGTGAGACCGAGCGGGATGGGCGGTCGACGGTGGCGACATGGCTACAGCGAGCTAGCATCATGGCTGGGGATGGCGATCGCTGGGCGGTCCCCTGGCGGTGCTCTAGCGCTTCAATGCGGCCGTAGGGGTGGTGGTATGTGGTCGGGGTGAGGTGGCGCTCTGAGAGGCAAAGGCGGCGGTGTCCACGGCGAGCGGTGGCTGTGGGGCTTTGGGCGGCGAACGGGGGTGTCTGGGGTGTTCTCTAGGTCGAGGCGGAGCGGTGGGCGCGGGCTGGTGTCGAGTGGTAGCTTGTGCACGCGGGGACAGGGCACGCTCTGCGGGCGGCGTCGGCATGGTCCGGTGGCACTAGGCGCGATTTCTCCTTGGTGGTCCACGGCTGCTCTTGGCTCGGGCAAAGGACAGAGAGGGGCGGTGCGGCGTTGGCTACCTCCTAGACATGGCGAGGGAAGTTGGCGGCTGCTGTGGCGCGATGTCGCCGGTGGGGGTGCTCAAGGTGCTCGGCCTTAATGGCCATGACCATTTGGTCGTGTGCACAGGGTGTGGCCGGGCTAGCAAAAGGTAGGGCTGGTACTGAGGGAACAAGGGGACAAGGTTAGGCACAAATGGTGACCAAGATCACTGCTCAAAACAGTGTTTTAATTTTGGCCAGATTTGTGCACACAAGCTGTTTGATGAAATGGCCGCAAGAGGAAAGGTTTTGAATTTTGAGTTCAAAATTTTTGGGTGATCTCCACTAGTGCTAGGTAGTCTCTGGTTGCAAGGGTTTTGAAAATGGTGCTCAATTAGATGGTTTTTGAAATAGGGGTGATCTATGCATATGCATTAGATTCAATTTTGAACTGCCATTTAAAATAGTTTCCAGAATGTTTTTAGAAGATCAAAAGGTGGGCCTTGGTACCTCATTATGTGTACTAGCAAGGGGTGCAAAGATCAAGAATTGTTTCTGTTAAGAATTGAGTACTAAGAATAGCCAAAGTAGGCATGAGAGTTAAATTTGTCCAAATGACCATTCCTTTATTTTAATTCTTTTTTATTTGATTTCTTTTAGGAAAATTTTGGGAATGATGTAGATGATGTTTAATTCCCTTAAGAAACATTTTAGAAGCAAAGGATCACACAATCATGGCACTTCAAAAAAACTCCTATTTTAAATGCACACATATATGAATGCTTTTATTTTAAATATGGAAAAGTTTTTGTTAATCCAAAATTTGGATGATTTGATCTTTGATACTCTTGGATTGAAGTTTTGGGATGTTACACCATTCAAAAAGGCCCCATCTGGCTTCACCCAACCTCCTGGTCGTAGTCGAAAATCTCACCAAATGGGTAGAGGCCAAGCTAATCAAGAAGTGCGGCTGCAAGACCGCCGCGAAGTTCCTCCACGAGCTCATCTACCGGTACGGCTACCCGCATAGCATCATCATGGACAATGACACCAACTTCGCCAAGGGCGCCATGGATAATTTCTACGAGGAACATGGCATACGACTCGACCTCGCCTCAGTCGCCCACCCGGATTCAAATGGCCAAGCAGAACATGCCAACCAAAGCATCCTCCACGGCCTCAAGCCGCGACTACAGGTCCCCCTCAAGCGAACCCCTGCATGCTGGGTCGAAGAGCTACCCTTCGTGATATGGGGCATCCGCACCTCCGTCAACCGCTCAACAGGGTTCACACCCTTCTTCATGGTGTACGGTGCTAAGGCCGTCATGCCAACTGACCTGGAACACTGCTTGCCTCTGGTCGTCAATTATGCGGAGGCGGACAACAAGATTTCCCGTCAGGACAGGGTCGACTAGCTCGATGAAGCACGCGACCTAGCTCGCTCTCGCACCGCCAGCTACCAGCAGGGACTCCACCGCTACCACAACCGCCGAGTCCAGACTCGCACCTTCCAGGAGGGCGACCTGGTCCTGTGACTGATCTAGGACAAGAAGGGCATGCACAAGATTTCTCCCTCGTAGGAGGGGCCATTCTCCATAGGGCGAGTCCTCGGCAACGACGCCTACTACCTCATCGACATACGAGGCAATAGCCAGCTTGAAGTCGGGCGGCCATGGAATGTAAACCTCCTCCGAAAGTTCTCCACATAGAACTAAAACATGTACCTAGCTGCTGCTATATAATGAAATCAAATTGGATCGCACAAATTGTGTCTACTCGCCATCTCCTTGTGCCAATCACACCATACATTTAGCAATACGCTACACACGGAAGTCAACCCTTGGTCTAGTGACCGACATGGTTAACTAGTGCGTCCCAAGGGCACTGAAAATATTCGGGTCTTGCACCGTCCATGAAAATGCCACCCCGGAGCCACCATCGGAGTCGCCTCACTCGACTGGCCTATAGGGCCAAGACAACCGAACACGCTTCTCACAGCAAAAACGTCCTCCCCACCCCCGCGCACGGTGACTCGAAAGGTCAAGTACCACACTCGGGGACTTGCCACAAACGTCCCCCACGTAGCTCGGGAACGCACCAAGTAGGAGAGCCTGCCTCAGACTCGCCACGCGACTGCCTTTCCAAGGCAGGGGTGACACATTACAAACAACATACAAATGTCCTCACCTACCTTGGGCATGCGAATAGAATGGCTAAGCAACACACTCAGGAACTCGCCTAACAGACCCCGGTCGCGTATGGGGAAACGACCAAGTATAGAGCACCCCTTTGGGTCACCAAGCGACTGGCTCCATGAGCCATGGTGAGTCGACTCCAGTTAAACTAACAGCCTAACACAAACCAACATACATATACACGAGGTTAACCCCACTAAAGGGCGGACGCGCTCGGGGACTCGCTCAACCAAAAATATAATTCAAACAAAAATCACAAAGCAATGTGAGTCGATCGACCTTTTTTACTTCAGCAGCAAAATATATTGTTCATCACTGAGATACATTACAAAAGAGGGCAGTCGCCACGACTAACATAACACCCCATGGCAATTCCTTCACTCTGTAGGTTTCGACGAAGAAGCACCGCCATGACCCTTGACCCAGACATATGGGTCCCAAGGGTTCGACGGGTACGTCGTCAACTGCTTCGCCACTGACGACCGGAAGAGCTAGTCCAAATTCAGGTCATGGTGCTCTGGTTTGGAGTCGCCTAGCGCCACCACCGTCTCCTGGTATGGCAGCAGATCACCCATCGCCAATACTCACTCCGCGAACAAAGCAACCTTGGCGGTCAACCTGAGCACTTCCGTGATCTCCACCGAGCCAGTCGCTGAGGGATACCCGCTGGTGACATCGTCAAGGTCAAAGTCCTCAGGGAAGTGCACGAGTCCAAGACTCAGCGCCGTAGTCGCCCCACGGTAGAAGGCCGACCGTGCCATCCACTCGACGACTGCAGGTGCCTCCTCAAGGTAGCGCCATACCTCAGTCAGCTGCCTAGGAATAACCTCGGTGGGGGAGATTCCCTAAAGAACAGCCTGGACGCAGAATGTCGAGCCAGTAGCCGCGTTCGCTATCACAGCCACGCACTGCATGCATGAAATGTCTGCACCACCGGGTCGCTCTGACCTATCACAGCTGCAACGTCAGAAAATCAAGATCACGAGAAAGAGGAATAACGAAAGAATAGTCGCTCGGGGACTTGTTTGCCCGGGGACTTGCCAAGAATGAGCAGAAGAAAACGATACTCTCCAAGGAGTTTGTGGCAGTTCTCTGTCACGTGCTTCTCAAGCGTCGCCAGCTTATCCTGCAACCCAAGGATGACCGAGCAGAGGACTTCCGCTCTTCATCTGCTATGGCGACCATGGCCTTGGCCCTTTCTTCAGAAGAGATCATTGAAGCTTTTGCCGCCTCCAGCTCCTTCATCAACAAGACGACTCTCTCCTCCGCCGTGGCCAAGGCTGCATTCGCAGTGTCCAGCTCGGCGACCGGAACATAGCCCTCACGGGCCTTAGCGATTGCAGTGGAAGAATCATCTAAAGGAAAGAAGACCACTTCTAAACATCCACACGACAGCAAGAGTCCAAATTTACCAAAGGAAAAACAACTCACTAGCAGATGCTTGGAGTCGCTGATTGGCCTCCTGTGCTACCCGCAGATCGCGCTCCAAGCATTCCTTCGTGGCCTGTCGATCGTACGATTCCCTCTGCAGGCCCTGAAGACAATAAAACAATAAGAGAATACGACGAAAGTTCTGAGTGTCTGGACAATGAAAGTTCTGAGTGTCTAGCCGCTGAAATTCAGCGACTAGACCCTCGGGTACTGGACAACAAAAGTTTTGAGTGTCTAGACGCTAAAATTCAGCGATTAGACTCTCAGGGACTGGACGACTAAAGTTCTAAGCATCTAGCCGCTGAAATTCAGTGACTAGATCCTCAGGGACTGGACATACTTGGATAGCATCACCTAGCATTATGTGAAGCTCGCTGGCATCTGTTGAAGCAACCACGAATGATGTACGCCCGTGTTGCTGCCCAACGTCAACATCAACGACCTTAGGAACCTGTGGCGATTGCATTCCAGTAGCCGCAGCAAAGGCTCTCGCCACGAAGCAAGGGAATGTCACGACTGCAGCTGCTAGGGTGCTGGCTGCGGGTATGGGCGCCTCCGTTGGCGCGGTCGGTTTGCTCGGCTCCGAGCTGGCGACCGCTTCATCTTCAGTAGGAATGGCGGAACCGCCCTTCCCTACATCCTCTTCCACCACGGCAGCGGAGTCACCCTCCTTCTTCCTCTTTGCGCCCTCACCTGGAGCCTCGACTATGACGACCTTCCTCTTTTGGGAAAGGTCGACCTCTCCTTCACTGTCGATGGCGAAACCTTGGCCACCGAAGGATGGCCGATCATCTTGGCACTAGTCCTATGAGATCAACACGATTAGTGACCAGCCGATACATGAAAATGCCAAAAGCAAGAAGCAAAGCGATACAAACTTACTTCGCCATGGGGAGAGTGTGCAAACCGGTCCTGATATGCGCAGGCTTCTCCAGTTCCAGGCCCAACCTGCGCGTGAGCCCCTTTTCAAATACACTCGCGGCTCAGGACACCACGGGTTTCCTCAATGTCGAGGTCGCAGCTGCGTGAGTCTCTAGCCTGGGCGATGCAGATGCCTCCTCCGGTGACGGGGATTTCAACCCCGTGGTTTCAGCAGCTCCTGGCCCCTGGGCCGCCGAGACTGTCAGCACGATCATGGCAAGGGGAACCGCCGATTCCACCACCACGTCCATGGCCCTCGATTCCGTCATCGGGACAGGATCCTCTGGAATCTTGGTCGTGACCTTAGCCTCCTCGTCTGACTCAAACACCACCACGGACTTGGGCGGTGATGCCTGCTTCATCACTGGTTTCCTCGCGGGCAACTTTGGCTTTGGTGTAGGTTTTACTAGCGAAGCCATGCACCGTGAGTTGTGCTCTTGCACAAGGTCGTCATCACTATCGCGCTCTTTGAGGCAGTGGCTTGCCTCGATTTCATGTTGCTTGTGCCCGTGGGTCTTTTGAGCTGTGGGCACGGGTGTGGCGACCTCCATTACCTCATCCTCATCATTGGAGGACCCTTCCTCCTCCTCCTCAAGCTCCTTGGGAACCTCTTCGTCGAGCGGAGGAAGCCAATTCTCGAGGATTTGGAACAACTAGCAAAAACAGAAAGAATAATGGTCAATCGACAAATGCGACCAAAGGACTGTGACTGCAAGGCTCTGACTCCATAAATGAAATAGCAAGACAAAGAAACACACTATAGGGGCCTGACGCTTCCTGGCGGTATACAAAGTGAGCCCAGCCTTCGGGTCAGAGTGCTCCGCATTTGTGATCTTCTTTAGCGCGGCGATGTAGTCCTTGGTGTCCCACTCCTCCTTGCTCGCCTTCGTGATGTGGTCCTTGCCGGTGTACTGGTACATCCAGTGGGCTCGGGTGGCTAATGGAACCAATCGCCGCCCGAGCCAACAATTGTACAAATTGATGGTTCCAAGCCCTCCTTCTTTAGCTGTTGGATCCAGGTCAACATATCGTCTATGGCCATCCTCTGGTCATCGGGGAGGCTGGCCGCGGATAGACGGCATGGCTTGCTCCTCTCAGTGGTATACATCAGGAGCGCCACTTCGCAGTTGGGAGTGGATTCCGTCACATATAACCAGAACTTCTTCCACTCGCTTGTGGCCTTCTTCGGCAACAGTAGCTTCAGGAACTTGGCCTTCGGCTTCAATTGGAAGGTGACTCCGTCTGCCGCTAGGACTGGGCCACCCACTCCCTCGCGGCTGAGGCAACCATGGAAAAGATCCATCCATAGGGGAAAGTAGGGGCGACATCCAAGATAGCATTCACAGAAGGCGACGAAGATCGCGAGCTACTCCACACTATGCGACCCAGATCTGATGGCTTGATCATGCAATACGCGCAGAACCATCGGAAGAAAATTGAGGTGGGGAACCCATCCCTCTCTCCAGATGGCTCTGGAAATAGATGAACTTCCCGGGCGGGGCTTGGGTTCCGTCTCGCCGGACGCAGGAATATGCTAGTGCCCTTTACAAAGGATGCCCGCGTCCTGGAAAGAATTCAAGGAGGCCGTGGTGCACTTCGATTTGCCCCACAGGTCCTTTGGAGGTGCCATTAGGAAAGAACGAAGTTGCTCGGACCGAAGATTTGGGATTGGGACTTTTGCATCAACTATATAAGAAAAAAATTATCGCAAGAGAAAAATACAGCAAAGAGTTCCCTCTCTTCCTTAGGATAATTCTTTTGAGCACTATTGAGTGTTTGATACGTCGTAAACATATCTATAATTTTTGATGCTCCATGCTTGTCTTTTAACTACTTTCTTATGTTTTGTTCACACTTTGAGGTATTTTTATACATTTTCTGGAACTAACCTATTAACAAGATGCCATAGTGCTAGTTGCCTGTTTTCTGCTGTTTTTGGTTTCAGAGAAGGTAGTAAGGAAATATTCTCGGTATTGGATGGGACAAAAGCCAAAATCAATATTTTACCTGAAGCAACATGGAGTCCGAAGGGCAGCCGAAGGGGGGCAAGAGGCGGCCACACCCTATGGTGGCGCGGCCAGCCCTAGGCGCGCCACCAGGTGGTGTGGGACCCTCAGGCATCCACCGACCTTGCCACTTCGCCTATAAAAGTCTCCCAGGATGAAAACCCTAAATACAAGATCAGAATTCCATGAAAAGTTCTGCAGCACCGCCGCCACCGAAGAGGAGATTCGGGGGACAGAAGTCTCTGTTCCGGCACCCTGCCGGGACGGGGAAGTGCCCCCGGAGCCATCTCCATCGACTCCACCACCATCTCCATCACCGTTGTTGACTCCCATGATGAGGAGGGAGTGGTTCTCTCTCGAGGCTAAGGGCTCTACAGGTAGCTATGTGTTCATCTCTCTCTATGCGTGATCTTATTGAGATCATGAGCTTTGTAATCTAGATCTATTCTACTACTCAAGTGCTTTAATTAATCCTGCTTATCCCCATGTGTGTGAAGTGAAAGTGTGCACACCGTGTGGCACTTAGGCTAAGGTTACAGAAATACTTATCATGACTATAATTTGAGTTGGATGTCTCTATGAGATTTTGGTGTTTGTTGGAACCATCTAGCACTCAAGGTGACAGTGAGGGGTTACATAGATGGGGAATGCGAACTTTAAGGTGGGCTGTTATAGCCCTACATCGTCCAACCGGAGAGTAGTTCAGGGTAGCATAATGAAGAGAAGATATTTATATGAGAGTGTCCACTAGTGAAAGTATGATCCCTAGGCCTTGTTTCTAAGCATTGAAACACTGTTTACAATCAGTCATGTTACATGTTTGTTTGCTGCCACTCTTATTTTAGATTGCAATTACCACTTATAATCAACCATATTACTTGTATTTCACCATCTCTTCGCCGAACTAGTGCACCTATACACCTGACAAGTGTATTGGGTGTGTTGGGGACATAAGAGACTTCTTGTATCTTGATTGCAGGGTTGCTTGAGAGGGATACCTTTAACCACTTCCTTCCTGAGTTCGATAAACCTTGGGTAATCCACTTAAGGGGAAACTTTCTGTTGTTCTACAAACCTCTGCACTTGGAGGCCCAACACTGTCTACAAGAATAGAAGCGTGCGTAGACATCAGAGTTATACTAGCATGATGTATAATATTAAATCTGCGACCTATGTGTTGTCCCAGAGTTACTCCTACAAAATCATCACTAGCTTCACATATTAAGTCAAAAGTCATATCCCACATAGGTAGTTTAATGATAGGAGCATGTGTTAAAGCATTTTTAAGTTTATCAAAGGCTATAAGACATTTATCATCAAAACTAACTCTTACTTCCTTTTACAGGATGTTAGTCAAAGTTTTAGATATTTCGGAGAAATTTCTAATGAACCTTCTATAAAAACCCACATGACCAAGAAAACTTCTTATACCCTTTATTTCCCAAGGTTGTGGCATTCTCTCTATGGCCTCAACCTTAGCTCTATCCACTTCAATTCCCTTACCTGATACCTTATGTCCAAGGACTATACCTTATTTGACCATAAAATGTCACTTCTCCTAGTTTAGAACAAGATTGGTTTCTTCGCAATGCTACAAAACTCTTTGGAGATTATCCAAGCAACTAGTAAACGAAGTTCCATAGATGGAAAAGTCGTCCATAAATACTTCCATTATTAGTTCTATAAAATCCACAAAAATAGCAGTCATGCATCTTTGAAAAGTAGCTGGAGCATTACATAAACCAAAATGCATACGTCGGTAAGCATTAAAACCACAAGGACTAATGAAAGTTGTTTTAAGTTGGTCATCAAGATGAACAACTATTTGAGAAAAACCAGAATATCCGTCTAAGTAGCAAAAATGAGTGTGGTTTGCTAACCTTTCTAAAGTTTGATCTATGAACGGTAAAGGATAGTGATCTTTCCTAGTTTCTTTATTCAATTTCCTGAAATCTATGCACATCCTATGTCCAACAATAGTTCTAGTAGGTATCAGTTCATTGTTTTCATTAGGAACAACAGTAAAACCACCCTTCTTAGGGACACAATGAACATTACTTACCCATTCACTTCCTTTTACATGATAGATTATACCTATGTCCAATAGGTGTACAATTTGTTTTCTTACCACTTCCTTCATTTTGGTCTTCAGCCTTCTATTAAATCCTGCAACTCGTTTAGCACCTTCTTCCATGAATATTCGATGGACAGTGATCATGGGACTAATGCCCTTGAAATCATCCGTTGAGTACCCAAAGGCCTTGCGATGCTCCTTTGGTATTTTCATGAGTTCTTCTCCTTCTCCTGAAAGTTTAGCACTAATAATAACAGGAAATATATTTGTATTATCTAAAAATATGTATTTAAGATTATCTGGTAGAGTCTTCAATTCTGGGGATCGTAATTCCTCATCTCCTCTCTTTTCTGGCTCTTCAAAAGCCTCATTAGTTGGAGGCCCTATAATAGGAAGTGAATCGAATTCATCTTCTAGTTCTTCTAGGGACTTGTCCTCCATAACTATTTCTTCATAATTTAAGTCTTCATTTATTTCTTATTTTTGATCACTAAAGAAGAGAGCTGCCATTTCCTCAATAGTTTTCTCTTTCTCTTATTCTTGTATTTGTGGAGGCCTGTCTTTAAATTTGGAAAAGTGGAATTCTTTTTCCACTTTCCCAAGCTTAAGAGACATAATCTCCTTTTTGAAATCAATATTGGCACCTACATCACTCAAAAAGTTTCTTCCAAATATAATAGGGCAAAGAGTGTCAGCTGGTATATCAACATCTACAAAATCTATAGGAAAGTTTTTATTGCCAATTGTGATAGTTGCATCTTCAACTACTCCCATTGGAATTCTAAGGGTTTTATTGGCTAACATGATTGTCATATCAGTATTTTCAATTGTAGCCGGTTTTGTTTCTTCTTTTATTTGTAAATAGAAATCATAAGATATAACATTAACTTTGGTGCTAAGATCGCATAAACCATAATGTGAGGTTTTTTAAATATACAGGGAAGGATAGGCTTACCCACATCTTTTACCTTTGGTTTACCTTCAACCAATATAGAAGTCTCTTTATCAAGTTCAACTATGTTACAATGTGCATACATAGCCATAATTTCTTCCTTGGTTACCTCTTCATCTTTGGTTTCTTCCAAATGTTCTACAACTTCTGGAATAATTTCCTCTTCCTTCTTCTCCTGTACTACTTTGACCTGATCATATTCAGAAATATGCTTTTGTGAAGTGTTTGGGAAAGGTATCTCATATGTTGGTTCTAGGGGGGGCTAGAGTTTCTTTAACTTGTTTCTTCTTTTCAGGTTCGGGTGGTGGATCATACTTGACCAAACCCTCATTTGGAGATTTGATGTGTTCTATAAAATCTTTAACAACTTGCAACACAAGATCTGAATCCAAATAAAGTTCCTTAGATAATTCTTTGACAAGGCCCTTTTTATTATAGTCATGAGTAAAATCATGATCTATTTATACGCCTCCTTCGCTTCCTAGACCAAAATTCCATGAAACTCTATGATCGTGAATTCTATTAAGTAAAGCCCAAGCTTTAGTTATAGGAAGATTCATAAAGGCTCCTCCCATGAAAGAGTCTAGTTCAATTTTATTAGGTTTAACTAGACCGCCATAAAAGATATGCAATAAATACCATTCAGGCAAATCATGATGAGGACGTAGATTAAGTAAATCTTTAAATCTGATATAAGCTCTTACTAGTCCTTCATTAGGACGGTTCCTCCAAGTCATTATAAGACGCCTGATTCCAAAAGGTTTCGATAATGGGTGATATTTTGCTTGAAATTCACGGGCTAAATTATCCCAAGTAGTAGTGGCTTCTGGGGGTAGAGATCTATACCATGAGAGAGCTGAACTAGTCAAAGTCTGACTAAAAAGTTTAATCCTAACCTCATTAGCGGTTTATCCTGTCAATTGAAAAGTGCCACATATATCTTTGAAACATGCAATATGCTCATATGGATCAGGATCTTCTTCATCCCGGTAAATTGCTTCCCAAAGTGGTTGAGTGGGTTAGCACTAGTCATATGCTCAAACTCCATCATGTTGGTGGAAACCTGTAACTCAAAACAAAACTTAGCAAGACAAACCTGTAATTTCAAGACCTATATCGCTTAGATGCCCGGCAACAGTGCTAGAAAATAGATTGATGACTGCAAGTGCACATATCGTTTGTAGCTAGTTTCGAAATAAAGATATCGATCCCACGGGGAGCAGGAGACTAAAGTCTAGTAACTTTTGAATTAAATACTACAATAGAAATGCTAAAAAAAATTCTAAGTGACAAGATAAAATGCGAGTATTGCATAAAAAGGTGTTTTCGGGTTTTTGGTATAAGAGCAACAATAAGTAAAGTAAAAAAACTGAACACAGAAAGTAAGTATCGCGTATGTAAGAGAGACTGGAACTGCAATAGGGAAAAAACATTCTCAGGGAGTAGCGGATACACCTCTAGCATTATAAAGAACTAAGGTAAAGATTATTATCATGAATATTCGCAACTGTGTATGTGTGGGAGGAACTCCGTATTTGGACAAATAGGCAGCAACCACTGCTCACATCATCCTCATAACCACACCAGTCAGCAATCGACATTAATTGAATTACTGCGCTATTAAGGGACTTAATCCCGTAGGACGTATACCATGTCATGGATAGTGTTCCGTGAGTTTCCTTGGTTCCCAAGTTGATATTTAAGGAGTGCCAACAACTTTATAGTCACTGTAAGTGCTAGCACATCTCCGTCTACCAACAAGTAGCTCCATCCATCAAGTCCCCATAAGAGGCAAATATTGAGAGGTCGACTTCTCCCAACATAAATATGAAGACAATCTAACACATGGTCACAATGATAAATATCATAATAAACTTTATCTTATTTCTATCTCATACTAGGGTTTGTCCATCTCCCCAAGAAATAAAGATCTACTCAGACATGGAGGCAATGAACATCATGACAATAACAATGGAATCTATCATAGATGAATAGTACTTGTATAAATCCACAACGAGTACGGAAATTACAACAAGATCTAGATAAGATATAGATGGGATGGATGGAGATGGTGCTGATGTAGCGGCTGATGATGAAGATCGATGCCTTAGCCTCCCGGATCTACGCAAGGCGAAGATGGATCTCTGGTGGACAAGTTCCCCCTCTAGATGTGTTCTGGAGGTGAGGTTTCGGCAATTTCTAATTGTTCTGTATGTCATCTCTCTAATCCAGTTGCACGGGGTGAAACTATTTGAGGAGGCGGTGGCGACGCCAACTATACGGCCGGAAAATTTATTCCCGTCGTATAGTTGGTCGTTAAACCGTCTGTGTGCTTTGTTCGCTTCGGGTTTTCTTCTGGTATTATTGATATTTTCCAAATAAGCGATTTACGTTGTTTTTTACTCCTTTTCTCCTCAGTACAACTGCTCCAAGAATTGTGTCCATTGTATCCATCATCTGTCCTGATCCTGGTGAAAATAGACATAAAATGTGCACGCGAGCGCCGTAAAATACCAAGATCATACATCTACGGTGCAAAATAATAATATAAAACATGATGCAAATATGCTCTAATCAACTTCCCCAAGCTTAGACTCTTGCTCGTCCTGAACAAGTTCCGCTTAATGGATGTGATTAGGTTAAATCCTCCGAGTCCTTAACTTATTCGGTTGTATATCTGTAAACCCTAGAGAGCCACCCCCTAAATAAGCCTCCCTAGGGTACTCTCTCTACTTACGTTCCATCATACACCCCATCCAAGTGACTCGCTTCCTAGCCACTGATCTCGCCACCCCTATAACTCACTCGTTGATAATACAACTTGGGTAAATCCTCGTGTCTTTGCCCTCATCTCGCTCCGTAGATGGCTGCCCGCTCTTCCCCCAAAACCTTCGAATAGCTATTCCTAGTACCAACTAACGTGGTCATTCCCATGACAGGAATGGCGATGGTGATGGTGATGCGGCGGTTAATGATGAAGGGGGTGATGTGATGTCCTTCGATGATCCACGGAGCGACAAGGATTTCCCCTTCTCTTAGTTCCTCCTCCAAACCCTCTCTGGTGTGGTATTTCTAGGCTGGTGGTTTTCGTGAATGTCGGATCTCAGATCCGTCTTAGCAAGGTAAAAGTATTTGACGAGGTGAACGCTCTGACACTTGGAACGGGCGGACGACGGGAAGCTCCGCCTGTACCACAGGTCGTTAATCCCTCGGTTGGCTTCCTCCACGTTTGATGTTTTCCTAGGTGCAAGGATAAATCAAATAAATGACATTTATCACTTAGAAATATCATCTTACTGCATAATATGATAGTCCCAATTGGTATGTTCACATAAGACTTAGTAATTCGGGATCCTATTGAAACAAAGACAAAAGAGTGCATGCGTGCGCAGTAAAATAGCAAAATCCTACTCTACTTATGCAAAAAAAGAGGTAAAAATGCTTCAATTTTGGACTCATCAATCCATCATATCATTATATGACTCCGTTGTCAACTGACATAAGTGATCCATGATCAGGAAATCTTGATCATCAATTTCCCAACAAACTAGTATAAATAGATGCTACTAGGGACTTGGTATGTTCCATACCACACCTATATCAATGTTTCCACTTGATACAACTATAACAAAATACAAAACTATTACGACTAATTGAGATATTATAATAAAACCCATTTATCATTTGCCTCTAGGGCATATCTCCTTCAGTCTCCCACCTGCACTAGAGTACAAATAATCCAGCTTGCATTTCTGCTAGTCATAACATCATATGATGATATGCACAAGCATCATTTCTCATGGAAAACATCATTTCCTTGATATGTTTTACCAGATCCATATGTCTTTTCCAAATCGTTAATGTCTTCCTAATTTTGACATTTACACCATTAGCACATAATGTGTTGAAGTATCGTGATGGCTCCCAAGTGCAGGAGATCAATTGTAGTACTTTTCAATAAAGAAAGGTTGTCGAACCCACAAGGAGATGAGGGTATTGGTTAGCAAGTTTGACAAAGAAAATAATAGTAAACGCAGTAGATTTGGTGTTTTGGGCTTATAGTTTCCAAGAATATAAAGTGCTGAAAGTAAATAGCAATAAGTAAATGCTCTCAATGAGAGAAAGACCAATCCTCTATGTAGAAAGAGGAAAGATCAAGTGTATGTGAACTTATATGTGACAAGGGTTCCCGAGAGAGGCATGGATTTACTTATCATAAAGATTTCTACACAATATGGGGAATATATTGTCAAGTTTCATTCCCTTAGGGCGGAGTCTAACTTAGGTGTAGCCACAAATATGAGCAAAATACATCGATTATGATGGGTCCTAGATCCATTCACATGGACATCTAAGAATCATTAAGACATAAATGTCCCACCATAGCAATGAGTTTATTGGTCCCCAACATATAATCCCTCCAATGCAACTCAAAGTATTGGAAAACGGTTTCTGTCAATTCTGTCCCTTCAAACCCCTATCATTGCATCAAAGTATTCTCCTATGAGCCTATATAGTTGAAGTAATATGTAGTCTATGGCCGCATAAAACCATCATAAAACAATATAAAAGATAAAAACTTGACCACATACTCATTGCATATTATATGGGAATCATAGCCAATTCATCCTATGCCCTCAGGAACATGGGGATCTACTCACAAGTGGCAAACATGGTATGGATTAGTGGAATATGGATTATAATACAATCTTAAAATATAATCTCTCCACCAAATAAATACAAGATGCCAATCACAAACATGCAAATAGCCCTTAAAACAATATCCGAGGTTCAATCAATCACAAACTATGAGGGGAACGACATGGATCTTGGAGATGGTGATGATGATGGTGCTGGTGGAGATGTTGATGGAGAGCCCCCCTATGCCTGGGATGAGTGGTGATGATGATGGCGTTGATTTCCCCCTCACCAAAGGCTCCGGTGCAGCATGATCTACCCTCTCCTGGAGTAGGAGAGGACTTTCGCCTCTGTAAATCGTGGGAAAAATATGGCATAGGTTTTTTGGCGAGACGGATGCATCTGTAAAAAGGAGGAGCCGAGACGATGCTCAAGGCCCTAAATATCCAATAGGGCGTGCCTAGGGGGTGGGCGTGCCCTCTGGCCTCTTTTGTCCTTCAGGGCTCCTCTCACGTGCTTCTTTGGCCCAAGTTGATTCTCCAAGTGAAAAACTCATCAAGTATTTTTCCTCCGATTTATAGACGTCTAGAAGGTCCCTGAAACAACAAAACATGAAAAAGGAGGTTTTCTACCTCGTAGAAATTAAATACCAATGAAATAAACTTGTAGGAAAGTCTTGTAAATCATCTAAATATGCATAAATAATGATGGATCATGGTAAATATGATTCAAAACAGTGCATATAATTCCTAAAAATGATGATGCAAAATGCACATATCAGTATGTTTTGATGATAGAGTGAGACTTTGTTTCTGATGTTTACAATGACGGTCGATCAGTCAATTGAACACTCACTATTGCCATGTGAACTCTGGAAACCACGCAGTAGAAGTCAAACTTCTTTAGCCAAACCACTAGAATAGCCACTTCAGAAGTAGCCATATACTTCCATATCTATGTAGATCCTAATCGATAGTGCATAGGATGCAACTATGATGTCTATTCTTGCTCCTTAAAATTTAAGGCTAAACTTAACTCTCGTTTTGTGATTAACTTTGAACCACTTTAAGACATCTTTTTTACAACTAAGAACCTGTTCTTCTAACTAGAACGTTGGGTCACATCATGTCGAGTATAAAACATAGTTACATGGAAGAACTATGACTGAGGCATATGAGATGTAACACATCTCTTTCTTTCTTTTGACCACCTGGTTGTAATATTGAGATCAACTCAGTGCTTCATCTAGATATACAAGTAAAAACTTCTTTATTTCCTTGTACCATTCTGAACTACTTCAGAATCTTATCTAGGATATTCTGAACTCATTTATAATTAAACCCAAAAAGCATTTCGACAATAATGTTTATTAAACGTATCGATCTATCTCGATAGATTTCATTGTTTAATACTTTGTTCAGCTTCATCCATAGGATATTTACTAACTTAAATATTATTAATACTAATTACATCATTCATTATATGTCATCAACATATTTCAGAATGGTGTCACGCTCCCACTCAAATATGGTATCATATATGAGATCCAGGGATTTCACTTAGCTCCCACTGAAAATATGTCGCTTACATATCAAGATTTAGACAAGCTACTTACATCCCACTCAAATTCAGGTCCTTCCAATAATCTTGGACATTCCAAAATTCTTTGATCATCATCAAATTGAGAATTCCAGCTACGAGACTCTACCATCCATTTAGTTTGACAAAATCTGCTTCGCTGTACAAATTACAACTTTGTCTCTTCAATCTTGCATTGAAGAACATGCAGTTTTTACAAACTTCCACCAATTATCAAATTGGAGTAATTGCTGGTGTAAATCCGATAGACTCAAGAATTGCAACATATAGTAGTCAATCCTTTGAATTTGTCAAAACTTACTTTGTGACAAATCGATCTTTAAGGTCTTTCATTAAGTTTCATTTCTTCCTTATGACCTTGCAGTATTTTGGAAGTATTGAGTAAACATTTTTACTTAATAAGATCAAGTAACATATTACTTTTCAATCTTAAATGCAACTTAATATAGGATTTTATGACTCCTAGTCATTTCACGCATTTAGGTCCATCACGCTTCTTCGTAGTTTGTAGGTATGTCTATTCAATCAACAAGACAACTGACTCATTAATAATTCGGCAAACTTGTAGAATATATATATATATATATTCTTGAATCCTTCTTTCTTTTAGTAAAATTATTCATTTGAAACTTTATGATAATTATCATTAGTTTCTCCCCATGCAGCATTTTTCCCTAGAACAAATTCCGCTGCGCTACTCTTGATTTTGGATATAAGGTCTAATACCTTGTTTATGCTTTTACTTTCTTCTACCTGTATCTTCATCAAGAACCCGTTTCTTGAGAAAACACAGTTCCTCGGATAATAGCAGGTTTGTCCTTTGTGTAAGATGTATTCATAGTTTCCTAAGAATACATTAAAAAATATTTACTTATTCGCCACGATTTCGAACTATCGAACTCTACGAAAACTCGACCGTGTCATGATGGCTGTGAAATACCACCTCTTTTAGCCATATAAAATGTGCCATTTATCTCTCATATCATGTTTCTTCCAGCTATAGTTATGCCTTATATGCATGACTTCTAGTTCTCATTTACTTTCATATGAGCTTTGCACATTTAGTAGTTTAGGTATAATTTTATCACTTTCCTTGTCTATGACATGTGTGTAGGTGCTGGTGAAGATTATGGATAAAAAGGAATAAAGAGAGCATAGTATGGAGGAGCTGCAGGGAACCAAACTTAGCCATTTGAGAGGTTGGAAAAGTGAATTTTCCAACTTCTCAAAATAAATATCCAAGACCATGGGGTTGTAGCTCTCGATGAAACGAACTCAACGAGCACAAGAACACCCAAAACATAGTTCATATGAAGAAATGGCGACCAAAATACTAAAGGATCTACAAGTTCAACGACCAACTATACGGCCGGAACTAAAAGTTCCTGCCGTATAGTTTGGCCATATAGTTGGTAAAAAAGGTCACAAACGATGTGATTTCGTGCCGGAGAATCTCCAGAACCTTAGCTAAGTCATATGCCGGTATTGGGGGAACCCTAGGGCACCCCAAGGCCTATATAAAGGAGGGAGGACCCAAGAGAGAGCCACCAAGCCATATCCTCAACCACGGCGGAGCCCTGCCGCCGTGCTACTGCCATAGCCACCTCTAATTAGATCTACACCATCACCATCACAAAAGAGGAGAAGGGACTAGGATCTTGAAGGCCTCCACATCTATCTACATCGTCATCTTCATCAACAACGTCTCCATCACCGATCCCCTTTGGTTACTTGTTGTAATTCTCGATGGAATCTTGGATTTGCACTTGTCTTCAATTGTATCATCATACTTCATCCATATTCTATCCATGATGTTGATTTCCTTCATGTGTGAGTAGTTTCCTTTGTTCTCGGGGAGATGGAGAAACCCTAGTGTGAGATTGAATTGAGATAAAGATTATTATGTGATATTGTTCATTATGTGTCTATGTTAGATTTCCTTCATCTTGATGTTGGGTGAAGCGCGCCACTCAATATTTACCTGAATGCGTAGTTTTAGTCATTCTGCTCAACGAGGCATGGTTTTGCAAAGTCTCTAGATCAGATATCTAAGACCGTGATTTTCATTAACATGGAAAACATGCAATAACCACAATGACTTAAAAGCTAGTGTTATTCAATATTTAAACTTGGATATCTTTAAGTAATTCTCAAGCAGACAATCAATTTTTCACAAAACTATACAAGTATCAAATACTTTGTAAACTGCAACGAGTTTGCAAGAATAGCATTTATAATTCGTATATCTAACATATACCCTTTTCATCCATGACTCCCACTGTGATCAAGCCCTTTTAAGAGTTCTTAAATATATCATGAACTCATGACAGTGAACTATTCATCTTTAACAATAGAGCCGCTAATGACATCTTTTTGATCGGGAATAAGCGAATTGCAACGCCCATTTGCCACAAAGTTGTCCACATCCCACATCGCATGTGTGGCGTTCATGATGCTAATGCATGGTTGCTAAGTGATTCTCCAAAATTCATTTTCTTCCACCTAATTTGGAATGAAAACTCATCCAATGGCTCATACTTTATGTGCCAGATCTGTGTAAAAATACAATCATGTTCTAGCATGGCCTCCATCAAATGGAGCATAGCTTCATTGGATCGCAAATGTAGAAAACAAAAATATCATCAATGGATTAGATTCCATTGGATGACATTCTCGAAGTTATTGGAATATCTCCTAATGGTTTTTGTATCAAGAAGATAATATCATCTATTACAAGGATATCCCTTGGGTGTGGGTATTAATCTATGAAGTTGGACCCTTTTATATGTTTCACAATAGCAAGAAAATTCCCATAGTCGCATATGACCTCAATGGAATAGGCCAAGGTCTACTAAGTTATTTGCAAAAACATCTAGACTAAGTTCATAATACGAGTTCAATTCTATAACTGATCTCCCACTAAAATTGTCATCCCTTGGACAATTTTAGCGATCACACGATCCCTTTACACCATATCATTCCCGATAATTACGGCCTTTGATACAGCTGCCAAAGTGGACTATATCGGTTGATCACATCAACCATGTGACTTGTGCTCGATCTTTCGATCTCCCGTGTTCCAAGGACATGTATCTACATGCTAGGCTCACCAATCCAACCTTAGTGTATTCAGAGTGCATACATGGCTTGCACCCACCGTATGTGAACATAGAGATGTCCAACACCCAATTGTCATGGTCTGCTTCATAACTATGAACTTTCTTGGTGGTGCACACTAAAGGGATAACACTATATTGGTATTAATAGGGATCATCTTATACGATGCTACCGTTGGTGTCTAATACTAGCACACACTAAGATGTAACAGGTATCAACATCACATGTATAAACGTGATATGATATGGTCCTTCTCACGCCTTGATCTCCATCAAGCGCTCTGGTATGATCTCCATCTTTCCACTGGTTTGACGCCAATTCCATGGTGCCACCAGTAGGTCGTCCATCAGAATGATGATTATTACTACACTACTTAGTAACAGAAAAGTAAACTACTTTACCTTTGTAACGACCAAGACCATATCAAATCACATGCCCCTGCAAAATAAAGTTAGACATCTCTACTTTATCTTCTGCAAGTTTTACGTGGCTGCTACGGCTTTCGAGATAGAACCGTTTCTAATCTACGAAATTTCCAACCACAACATGGATCAGATAGTTCTCTCTATTACACCCCTCTGGGGGCCCTCTATTGTAAATGCCATATCAACTATTGATTGACAAATAGACACCCGCTAGCCACTTATATGGTACAAGCATCGTATGTTCAGTGTGGAACCAGTCTCGCGTAAGATTACGTGCAAGGTCGGTTGATGCGTCCAAAATTGAAGCATATTTAACTTTTGTTTTTGCATAAATAGAGTAGGGATTCTTGTATTTCACCGCGCCTACGCGTGCTATTTTGTTCTTGTTTAGACAGGATCCCAAATCATGGAGTCATATATGAACATATCAATTAGAGCTATAATATTGTGTAATTATATGATATTTTAAGTGATAAAAGTCATTTTGTGAATTTTCCTTTGCACCTTGAAGAATACCAATCACAGAGGAGGAATCAACATGGTTAACGACCATTGGTACGAGTAGAGCCCACCCGCCCCGTCCACCCGTACTAGGCGCCATCATGACCTCCTCGTCAAATACTTCTCTCTAGCAAAGACGAGAGGGAGATCCAACATTCACAACCACCATAAACCACGAAACACCACATCCGAGAGGGATCTGATGGAGGAACTTGGCCCGGGTAAAATCCCTGCTGAACCACGGATCACTGGAGGACAACACATCATCCCCTTCATCATCAACCACTGCATCTTCATCACCACCATTAGTCCATCTTCCATCTACTAGATCTCTTTGTAATTCCAATCCAATTGTGGTTTGCATTAGATCTACCCCATACTTTAATCCATTCATTTGATTATGATGATGTTGTTGATTGCTTCCATGAGTGAGTAGTTCCTTTGTTCTTGGGGAGATGGAGAAACCCTAGCACAATTATGAACTTGTAATAAAGATGATCTATTCTTTTGTCTGTATGACTTGCTTGTCTATGGTATAATTATAATTTGTGTTTGATCTCTCTCTTTAGATGGTATGCATAGTCGGACACATATCATTTGCCTTCAGGACTAAAGGGAGGGAGAAACCCTTTGGACGTGTCTTGGAAGCATACCCGGAATGCCCCGTGATAGATTGGCACCGGCTTGTAACCTACACGGTCAAAGGGGATTAGAGAGGGACTGCCTAAGCTAATTACGATATCCATGGGGAAACCCTTAATTGCGGTGGTTTGTATGGGTGATTGCTCTCAGACATCGTAGTGGTTATTTAGAGGTGACCTCACACTTGGCTCAACAAAGTGGCTTCCTATAAGCCTTGTCGTGAACATCTTATTATGGGGCTCTCTCCACACATATCATGACACAAGGAGTATGTTATCTTGATTACATATACCAATAATACTATGCTAGTGGTGTATCCTACATCCCCGAGAGTTCAAGCATGATCCTCAGGCCTTGTTTCAAATCATTGAAACACCGTTTACAATTAGTCATGTTACATGTTTGCTTGCTGCCACTCTTATTTCAGATTGCAATTACCACTTATAATCATCCATATTACTTGTATTTCACCATCTCTTCATCGAACTAGTGCACCTATACACCTGAAAGTGTATTTGGTGTGTTGGGGACACAAGAGACTTCTTGTATCTTGATTGCGGGGTTGCTTGAGAGGGATACCTTTGACCACTTCCTCCCTGAGTTTGATAAACCTTGGGTGATCCACTTCAGGGAAACTTGCGGCTGTTCTACAAACCTTTGCACTTGGAGGCCCAACACTGTCTACAAGAATAGAAGCATGCGTAGACATCAGAGTTCTACTAGCATGATGTATAATATTAAATCTGCGACCTATGTGTTGTCCCAGAGTTACTCCTACAACATCACCACTAGCTTCACATATTAAGTCAAAAGTCATTTCCCACATAGGTAGTTTAATGATAGGAGCATGTGTTAAAGCATTTTTAAGTTTATCAAAGGCTATAAGAAATTTATCATCAAAACTAACTCTTACTTCCTTTTACAGGATGTTAGTCAAAGTTTTAGATATTTCGGAGAAATTTCTAATGAACCTTCTATAAAAACCCACATGACCAAGAAAACTTCTTATACCTTTTATTTCCCTAGGTTGTGGCATTCTCTCTATGTCCTCAACCTTAGTTCTATCCACTTCAATTCCCTTACCTGATACCTTATGTCCAAGGACTATACCTTCTTTGACCACAAAATGACACTTCTCCTAGTTTAGAACAAGATTGGTTTCTTCGCAAGGCTGCAAAACTCTTTTGAGATTATCCAAGAAACTAGTAAATGAAGTTCCATAGACGGAAAAGTCATCCATAAATACTTCCATTATCAGTTCTATAAAGTCCACAAAAATAGCAGTCATGCATCTTTGAAAAGTAGCTGGAGCATTACATAAACCAAAAGGCATACGTCGGTAAGCATGTAAACCATAAGGACCAACGAAGGTTGTTTTAAGTTGGTCATCAGGATGAACAACTATTTGAGAAAAAACAGAGTATCCGTCCAAGTAGCAAAAATGAGTGTGGTTTTCTAACCTTTCTAAAGTTTGATCTATGAACGGTAAAGGATAGTGATATTTCCTAGTTTCTTTATTCAATTTCCTGAAATCTATGCACATCCTATGTCCAACAATAGTTCTAGTAGGTATCAATTCATTGTTTTCATTAGGAAAAACAGTAAAACCACCCTTCTTAGGGACACAATGAACATTACTTACCCATTCACTTTATTTTACAGGATAGATTATACATGCGTCCAATAGGCGTACAATTTCTTTTCTTACCACTTCCTTCATTTCGGGCTTCAACCTTCTATTAAATTCTGCAACTGTTTTAGCACCTTCTTCTATGAATATTCGATGGACGGTTATCATGGGACTAATTCCCTTCAAATCATCCATTGAGTACCCAAAGGACTTGTGATGCTCCTTAAGTATTTTCATGAGTTCTTCTACTTCTCCTGAAAGTTTAGCACTAATAATAACAGGAAATTTATTTTTATTATCTAAAAATCTGTATTAAAGATTATCTAGCATATTCTTCACTTCTCTCTTTTCTAGGTCTTCAAAAGCCTCGTTAGTTGGAGGCCCTATAATAGGAAGTGAATCGAATTCATCTTCTAGTTCTTCTAGGGACTTGTCCTCCATAAATATTTCTTCATAATTTTGTAGGGGTTCCGCGTATGAAAACAATAATTTTTACCCTACGCCCATGAACTCCTGATGCTTCCAGGACCTATCCATTAGTAATACAGTAACGGGAGGGGCTTTTTGCGAACTTACCCGTGAAGACCGAAAAGCGTTGTCAACACTCAGGAGAGCATGGTTGATGTAGATGAGCCGAAGCCGACCTCAAGGTCATGATGAATTCCTTGCGCTCCCTTGGCTCCAACGACTTGAGTGCCTCAAGTGCGACACCTCGCGGGGAGTTACACACGTCTGGTGCCTGATGATGACTCCTGCTTCCCCGATCCAGCAGCCGTTGTGGAAGTAGAGCTCCTGGATCCAAATCCCGCAGCGCGACGGTGCTCCGTGTGAAGATGTCTCTCGTTCCCATAGTCCGAACTTGGGACCACGGTCACGAGAGAGAGAGAGATAGAGAGAGAGAGAGAGAGAGAATATTAATTGGAGGTCTTCCCAAAAGTGAGAAGACCTTTATTGAATATTGTGTGTATTTATCTGGCCAAATACCCCACCTTATATAGGGGGAGGGGAGGTATTACCTCCCTCAAAGTCCCTTGGTGGGACTAAAGGAGAGGAGAGGGGGAGGGGTGGCGCCGCAGGCCACCCCCATGGGCCCCGCGCGGGGGGGGGGGGGGGGAGGGGGGATTTCCCAGTAGGGCGCCGGCAACCCCCTCTAGCCCTTCTCCCTCTCACCTTTCCCTAATTGGCCCTCTTCCCTCCGGAATTGGCCCATTAAACCTTTTGACCTTTAAATTGATTTTCTCTTTTATTAAATAATTATGAATAAATGATTAAATCAATATTTAACATTCATTCACATATTATTCAATCTCCGTGGTTATGGAACACCTTCCACCTCCACTCCGAACATCCTCCGGACTTACTGAAACCCTTCTGGTTTTCTCTCTACTATTCTTCGGCGATTCTACCGATCCTATAAACACTCTCTAAGCATCATCAAACCCTTAAGAGTGATACCCTATGGTTCAGGAACACTCTAGACATGGTCGGGACACTCCCGAACCAATGATCAATAGAGGGACCTGGATAGCCATGTGGACCCTGTGCATTCCACGAAGATCTTTTGTCGTTTGAACCGGGACGGTCGTGTCTTATTCCCTTTGTCTCTCGATACTTGCATTGCCTGAGATCTGATCAATGACATCATCATGTCGTGTTCAATATCATTACCGAACAATGCTACTTGACTCGTTCCGACAAGTGATATCCCTATGATCAAATCACACGCTACGAAACTATTGGATATAACTTCTCTGAGTGGGCCCTTGAGTATCTTTCCGTCACGTGGACAGACAAATCCCGCTCTTAACACATATTGCCTCTACGGTTTCCTCCGAGTACCTGAACACACCTTTATAACCATTGTATTACCAAGTGGCGCTTGATGCTATCTAAGCACTCTTGGGAGACAGTGATTGGTATAGCCTCACGGTCTAAGGAATAGTCTAAGAGGATCCATTTCTAATCATCATAACTTGAACTTCGTGACATGATCGGGTCACAATGTTTAGGTTGGGTATTGGTTCATCATCTTATTCTCATAATGAGTTGACTCCATTTCCAACTGGCATAAATGCCACATGATCAGGAAACTTGATCATCTGTTGACCAATGAACCAGTGACTAGAGTTTCACTAGGAACCCATGGTTGTTTATATATCACACGTGTATTGATGTTTCCACTCAATACAGTTATAGAATGATATAAAACTTAATCATAAACTTTATGAAATATGAGAATAGTCCTTATTACTATTTGTCTCTAGGGCATATTTCCAACTGTCTTCCACTTGCACTAGGGTACAAATAAACTAGCTGTATTTGTTCTTAATTGTCGGCACCATATATCCGATACCCTGAACATGCTTTCTCATGGAAGAGGTTGAGTCTTGGGTCTGTACTTTACAGTCCCAAATCCTTTGCAACTTACTAATGTCACCTTGATTGACATTAATACTTTATCATCACATGATAACATCTGTGTGTATGCATTTTCGCTATGGAAGTAGAACGAGGCCTAATTCCAGGAGCCTACAGTGACTTTAGATCAACCTCGAGGGCTTTCTCATGGGCACTGTTCCCTAGGACACATCATTCTACGTTAAAAGCGAACTAGACCCGCCATAACATTATACAACACTTTAGATGGTACCCTTATCTATTATTATAAATGTATTCATCGAAACACGAGTGCACTGTGTGCATCTTTTGATGTTTTGTTCATCTCGCTTCCTACTTGACATTACTCGGCATTATAGGAGTTTCCAACATATTCCCTTATAACATAACTAAGATATGTGATCCTTTATGGATTTGGAAAACATGTCTACATTTCTCTTTTAGACATTATGGACAAACTTAGCTCAATGTTCTGTGATTCGAACTTAATCACTTTTCAACGTTTCTTATTGGATCATATATTATGTTAAGTTATCATCATGGTTTTCTAGGATAGAACCTATGTCTCAACATAGTGGATGATGATCATCGTTTTTCTTTCTTTCAACCATTGATGTTAAGCTTAATACTATTCCTAACTTGAGTTATTAAGGACCAGTTCCTTAATTAACTTATATTCTCAAACCCTTTTCAGGATCCCTTAAGGAATACTACATAATATCATAATACACTTATTATCAACTTCTACACCTTATAAATCATTATTTATCGGTACTTGCACTTTTATTCTTAACACACTTAAGAATCACTCCTATAATCTCCCACTCAAAATATGTTCCCAACATATTTGGGTATGAGTCACTACTCACTCAAACTATGTTCCTACATATTTGAATTTGAGACATATATTGCTCCCACTCAAAAATATGTCATTCACATATTGTTTTTAGGAAGACTTGTATAGCTCCCACTCAATTTCATGCAAATTGCATATCCACTCATTATTTTGAACAACTTCAAAATCCTTTGATCAAATATCAAACTTGGAGATTTACTATGAGATACTAGCACTCTTACTAGTTTTAAATCCACTACACATCTAGCACACTTGAATCAAATTCATTTGAATTTGTCCAATACTTGACCAATTTTGCTTTTGCCATTCACCCCTTTTCCACTGGCTTTGCAGTCATTTGGGAAAATTCAAGTAACCCCTTTTACTTGTGAGATTCATCAACAAATTACTTTATAATCTCAAGTGAATTTTACTTTGGGATTTCTCCTATCCTTAGCTTACCATTATTTTCTTAGTAGTTCATAGGTATGTCATATTCCGGTGCCTGACGATGACTCCCGCTTCCCTGATCCAGCAGCCGTTGTGGAAGTAGAGCTCCTGGATCTGTATCCCGTAGCACAACGGTGCTCCACGGTGAAGATGTCTCTCGTTCGCGCAGTCCGAACTTGGGACCACGGTCACGAGAGAGAGAGAGAATATCAATTGGACGTCTTCCCACAAGTGAGAAGACCTTTATTGAATATTGTGTGTATTTATCTGGCCAAATACCCCACCTTATATAGGGGGAGGGGAGGTACTACCTCACTCAAAGTCCTGGGGTGGGACTACAGGAGAGGAGAGGGGGAGGGGTGGCGCCGCCGGCCACCCCCTCTGGCCCTTCTCCCTCTCACCTTTCCCTAATGGGCCATCTTCCCTCCAGAATTGGCCCATTAAGCCTTTTAACCTTTAAATTCATTTTCTATTTTATTAAATAATTATGAATAAATGATTAAATCAATATTTAACATTCATTCACATATTATTCAATCTCCGTGGTTATGGAACACCTTCCACCTCCACTCCGGACATCCTCCGGACTTACCGAAACCCTTCCGGTTTTCTCTCTACTATTCTTCTACGATTCTACTGATCCTATAAACACTCTCTAAGCATAATCAAACCCTTAAGTGTGATACCCTACGGTTCGGGAACACTCCAGACATGGTCGGGACACTCCCGGACCAATGATCAATAGAGGGACCTGGATGGCCATGTGACCCCTGTGCATTCCACGAAGATCTTTTGTCGTTTGAACTGGGACGATCGTGTCTTATTCCCTTTGTCTCTCGATACTTGCATTGCCCGAGATCTGATCAATGACATCACCATGTCGTGTTTAATCTCGTTACCGAACAATGCTACTTGACTCGTTCCGACAAGTGATATCCCTGTGATCAAATCACACGCTACCCAGCTATTGTATATAACTTCTCCGAGTGGGCCCTTGAGTATCTTTCCATCACGTGGATGGACAAATCCCGCTCTTGACATATATTGCCTCTACGGTTTCCTCTAAGTACCTGAACACACCTTTATAACCACGTATTACCAAGTGGCGCTTGATGCTATCTAAGCACTCTCGGGAGACAGTGATTGATATAGCCTCATGGTCTAAGGAATAGTCTACAAGGATCCATTTCTAATCATCGTAACTTGAAATTTGTGACACGATCGGGTCACAATGTTTATGTTGGGTATTGATTCATCATCTCATTCACGGAATGAGTTGACTCCATTTCCAACTTGCATAAATGCCACATGATCAGGAAACTTGATCATCTGTTGACCAATGAACTAGTGACTAGAGTTTCACTAGGAACCCCTGGTTGTTTATATATCACACATGTATTGATGTTTCCACTCAATAAAGTTATAGCATGATATAAAACTTAATCATAAACTTTATGAAATATGATAATAGTCCTTATTACTATTTGTGTCTAGGGTATATTTCCAACAAATTGAAGCCTTCATTTATTTCTTCTTTTTGATCACTAAAGAAGAGTGCTGCCATTTCCTCAATAGTTTTCTCTTTCTCTTCTTCTTGTTATTGTGGAGACTTGTCTTTATATTTGGAAAAGTGGAATTCTTTTTCCGCTTTCCCAAGCTTAATAGACACAATCTCCTTTTTGAAATCAACATTGGCACCTACAACACTCAAAAAGTTTCTTCCAAATATAATAGGGCAAAGAGTGTCAGCTAGCATATCAACAACTACAAAATCTATAGGAAAGTTTTTATTGCCAATTGTAGCAGTTGCATCTTCAACTACTCCCATTGGAATTCTAAGATTTTTATTGGCTAACATGATTGTCATATCAGTATTTTCAATTGTAGCCGGTTCTATTTCTTCTTTTTTTTATAAATAGAAATCATAAGATATAACATTAACTTCGGTGCCAAGATCGCATAAACCATAATGTAAGGTTTCTTGAAATATGCAGGGAAGGATAGGCTTACCCACATCTTTTACCTTTGTTTTACCTTCAACCAATGTGGAAGTCTCTTTGTCAAGTTCAACTATGTTACAATGTGCATACATAGCCATAATTGCTTCCTTGGTTACCTCTTCGTGTTTGGTTTCTTCAGATGTTCTACAACTTTTGGAATAATTTCCTCTTCATTATTCTCATGTACTTCTTTAACCTGTTCATATTTAGAAATATGCTTTTGTGTAGTGTTAGGGAAAGGTATCTCATATGTTGGTTCTATGGAGGCCAGTGTTGCTTTAACTTCTTTCTTCTTTTCAGGTTCAGGTGGTGGATCATACTTGACCAAACCCACTTTCGGAGCTTTGATGTGTTCTGTAAAAGCTTTAACAACTTGCAACACAAGATCTGAATCCAAATAAAGTTCCTTAGATAATTCTTTAACATGGCCCTTTTTATTATAGTCATGAATACAATCATGATCTATTTCTACGCCTCCTTCGCTTCCTAGACAAAAATTCTATGAAACTCTATGATCGCGAATTCTATTAAGTAAATCCCCAAGATTTAGTTATAGGAAATCCATAAAGGCTCCTTCCGTGAAAGAGTCTAGTTCAGTTTTATTAGGTTCAATTAGACCGCCATAAAAGATATGCAATAAATACCATTCAGGCAAATCATGATGAGGACGTAAATTAAGTAAATCTTTAAATATGATATAATCTCTTACTAGTCCTTCATTAGGACGGTTCCTCCAATTTATTATAAGAAACTAAAAGACCTACATCGCTTAGATCCCCGGCAATGGTGCCAGAAAATAGCTTGATGACTGCAAGTGCACATATCATTTTTAGCTAGTTTTGAAATAAAGATATCGATCCCACAGGGAGCAGGAGAATGAAGTCTACTAACTCTTGAATTAAATACTACAATAGAAAGGCTAAATACAGTTCTAAGTGACAAGATAAAATGCGAGTATGGCGTAAAACGATGTTTTCGAGTTTTTGGTATAAGAGCAACGAGAAGTAAAGTAAAACAACCGAACACAGAAAGTAAGTATCACGTATGTAAGAGAGACTAAAACTGCAATAGGGAAAAAGCATTCTCAGGGAGTAGCGGATACACCTCTAGCATTATAAGGAACTAAGGTAAAAATTATTATCATGAACATTCGCAACTATGTATGTGTGAGAGGAACTCCGTATTTGGACAAATAGACAGCAACCACTGCTCACATCATCCTCATAACCACAGCAGTCAGCAATCGACATCAATTGAATTACTGCGCTATTAAGGGACTTAATCCCGTAGGACGTATCCCATGGCATGGATAGTGTTCTATGAGTTTCCTCGGTTCCCAGGTTGATATGTAAGGAGTACCAACAGCTTTATAGTCACTATAAGTGCTAACACACCTCCGTCTACCAACAAGTAGTTCCCTCCATCAAGTCCCCATAAGAGGTAGATATTGAGAGGTCGACTTCTCCCAACATCAAGATGAAGACAATCTAACACATGGTCACAGCAACGAATATCATAATAAATTTTATCTTATTTCAACCTCATACTAGGGTTTCTACATTTCCCCAAGAACTAAAAATCTACTCAGACATGGAGGTAATTAACATCATGGCAATAGCAATGGAATCTATCATAGATGTAGAACTTGTATAAATCCACAACGAGTACGGAAATTACTACAAGATCTAGACAAGATGTAGATTGGATGGATGGATATGGTGGTGATGCAACGGTTGATGAGGAAGATCGATGCCTTAGCCTCCCGGTTCTACGCAGGGCGAAGATAGATCCCTGGTGGACGAGTTCCCCCTCCATATGCTTTCTGGAGGTTAGGTTTCGGTGATTTCTGGTTGTTCGGTATGTCGTCTCTCTGATCCAGTTGCACGGGGTTAAACTATTTGAGGAGGCGGTGGCGGCACCAACTATATGGCGTGAACTATACGGCCGGAAAATTTATTCCCGCCATATAGTTGGTCGTTAAGCCGTCTGTGTGCTTTGTTCGCCTCAGGTTTTCTTCTGGTATTATTGATATTTCCCAAATAAGCGAATTACGTTGTTTTTTACTCATTTTTTCCTCAGTACAACTGCTCCAAGAAATGTGTCCATTGTATCCATCATCTGTCCTGATCCTGATGAAAACAGACATAAAATATGCGCGCGAGCACTGTAAAATTCCAATATCCTACATCTACAATGCAAAATAATGATATAAAACATGATGCAAATATGCACTCATAAACTTCCCCAAGCTTAGACTCTTGCTCATCCCGAGCAAGTTTAGCTTAATGGATGTGATCCTCATATTCATGAAACTGAGTCGATAAAATAAATGAGGCAGTTGCAGCATGTTTTTATCATACATGATACATAGGAATAAATTCATGAATAGTACCTTACTCGAACCATCCAAATAATATTAGCAGGCTTCCACACCTTAGCATTTAACAATTCACAAAGATTACTCTCAGTATGATGTAAAAGTATTCAGTTCAACCAAATGAGTTAGCGAGGTAGTCCCAATTGTTTTAGGATTAACATATTCACTTGGGATTCAAAATCTCAAAACATCTCTTTGTCATACTACAATATAGTGGTGTATGACTATTTTCTCTTTGCACATTCGCTCTTTTTTTCTTTCTTTTCTTCTTTTCTTATATTGAAGGGAATATGCCCGAGAGGCAATAATAAAGTGGTTATTATCTTATTCCATGTTTATGATAAATGTTTATTTTGCATGCTCTAATTGTATTGCTCGTAAACATCAATACATGTGTGTTTAATAAACAAAAAGGGTTCCTAGCTATGCCTCTCTTATAGACTAGCTTGTTGATTAACAAGATGATCAAGGTTTCCTGATCATGGACATTGGATGTTGTTAATAACAAGGTCACAACATTAGTTGAATGATGTGATGAACATTCATCCAAAGTATAGCATTACGATCAAAGTCATTATGTTTATATTGCTATAACACCATACGAAGTAATCTTTATCCTTAGACCATGAGATCATGTTAATTTCTAATACCAAAAGAGTATCTTGATAACATCAAACGTCACACTGTAACAGGGTGACTATAAAGATGGGTTCAGTGCTACGAAGGTGTTATGTTGAGGCTCATGGATCAAGAGTGGAATTTGTCAATCCCGATGACGGATAGATATACTCTGGGCCCTCTCGGTGATATCACATTAAGATAGCTTGCAAGCAAGTGATGTGATCACAAGAATGTTATATCACAGGAACGAGAAAAGAGTGCATGTCGGTAACGAGATCAAACTAGGTATGGAGATACCAATGATCGAATCTCGGACATGTAATATATCGCGAGACAAAGGGATTTAGTTACTAGCGTTAAAGGTTCTCACGATCATAGAAGTCATCGTTGAATGTGTAGGAATCAGTATAGATCTCCAGGTCCCGCTTCTGATTATTGATCTGAGAGGAGTCTCAATCATGTCTGCATTATTCGCGAACCATAGGGTGACACACTTAAGAGTTACCGGACACCATTTTGGAGCACATATGTTTCAGACGAAAGAATTGCAAAGCGCTGGAATTATTTCAATAGACATCGAAACTGTTTCGGGTGAAATTGCTGAAATTGGTTCTGCATGTAATATTGAAATATTGCAGGGGGTTATATGTGAATGTTTGTTAATTAAAGTAATTAAAAAAATTCTGAATAAATTTAAAAAAAGAGTTTTATTAAATGAGAGAGCATTAAACTTGGAGAATTTTAATGCATTTAAAGTAGGGACTTTAAAGGGGAATGTGAAGAGGCATTTTAATGTGGAGGGGTTACCGCCACATGAATGGAGGAGGTGAAAGGGCACCTCCTCCATGCGCCGGCATGGAGAGGGGCACCCCCCTCCTCCTATAAAAGGCCCCCCTCTTCCTCCTTCTTCCACACACCTCCTTGTGAAGGATCTCTCCCCCGCTCTAGAATTATTCCCCCATGGTCTCGGATTAGCGAGATACATGTTCCCGGTGGCATTTCGTCTGGAAGGAGTTGCTGCTTTTGCTGGATCACTGGAGCGAGGAGGTGGAGGTTGTCCGGTGGCTTGAACGTGTGTGCGAGTATGGATGCCCTGCTGATTTGTGGTGCTCGGACTTCCACACGATCTTGAGATCGGCAAGTGTACGACTACATCAACCACGAGATCCTACTCGTTAACAAGACTCGTTGTCTTCGAGGGTAAGTTCTCGATGGATGCATGTCCACCCGTCGCTTTTTACCTAGTATATAGATCTTGGCGTGTAGTTCTCATCGTAGGAATTTTTTTGTTTTCTATGCTGCGGACCCAACAGTGGTATCAGAGCCTGATCTATGCGTAGGTGCTTTGCATGGGTAGTACACATGTGTTTATATGTGGGCGATGATGATCATGTTATTGCATCTTCTATGTATTTTGGATATTGGTGGCATAGTGGGATGAAGCGGCCCGGACCAACCTTACATGTCATCGTATATGAGACCAGTTCCACGACTGACATGCAACTTGTTTTGCATAAGTGGCTGGCGGGTGTCTGTCTCTCCTACTATAGTCAATACCTGATTTACAACGAGTTGCCAATAACTTGGTTATCCTTGTTGTGGTTCATGTTCGTAGGTGAGAACGGTTTTATCTCCGAAAGCCCTAATCCACGTAAAACTTGCAATTGATAAATTAGAGGCATCTAGTTTAGATCGTTGCTGGGCTAGTGTATTGATATGGTATTGTTGTAAGTGGATGTATGATAGATACTCTTACAACACATTCAACGTGTAAGTTCCATAGACCTTGGTCTTACACACAAAGGAATGATAGAGATCATACCACGATGCAAATGATAGAGATCAAATGCATGGACCATATCATCTCACTTTACACATTAGATGTTAGCATCTTATACTGCTAGTTTGGCGCTTTTGGTAGCATTGTAAGATGATCCCTCATTTAGATATCAAGATAAAATGTGTTCTTCCTTGAGTATGCACCGTTATATGGATCGTGTTTTGAGACATCACGTGATGATCGGGTGTACTCGATTCTACGCTTTCATACAACGGGTGTAAGACAGTTTTACACACGCGAGTACTAAGGTTCTTACTTGGCGAGCCTAGCATGCACAGACATGGCCTCGGAACACGGACCGAAAGGTTAAGCATGAGTCATATAGTTGATATGATGCCCATATAGATCCTCTCCTTTGAAGCTACACCGACTCATGTGATGATCGGACTTGGTGTAGTGGATTTAGTTCATGTAATCACCAAAAAGTCACGAGGGATGTCGTTTTTGAGTGGGAGTTCATTTCTAATTTGGATTAGTCGAACTCAATTTGTCATAAACTAAATTGAAGTGAATTTGCATAATTTGTTGTAGTCGTTGGCGTCTGTTCACTACCTTATGCTTAGTTTTAATTGAGATAATATAACTATAAAATTATGGATATTTACTTTATGAACTGGTATCGTATTGTTTTGAATGTCAATTTAAAGTTTATAAGTCCAATTGCAAACTTTCAGCAAACTCTATTTACTCCATGAAGTTTAATAAGTAGTATTAAATCAAGAGTAAGAATTCCAATGTTAGTATCTAAAGTATCATGTTTGCCTCCATGATTATTGATATTCAAAAGTTGTTTTAATATCAAGATTATCTAGGAGCTGAAAAATTGTTTCAGAAACCATCATGTGTGGAAGATATTGTGATATCTGAAAACAATGTTTTTGGTTGCATTGTGATAGAGTATAATTTAGCAAAATACATGTTCTCATATTGTATGAGAATTTGTGAAGGATGGAGATGCTAGGCATCTGGATCTCCCAAAAAGGTTTTGGGAACTAACATTATACTCGCAATTCTTCCTTACAGGCTATAGTAGCTTGATCATGAAAATTTTCATAATAAGGATGAATAGAAGATGTAAGTAAAATGTTTACTACACTAATAGATTACTAAAGAATGGATTTTTGAAAGAACACCAAACATTTGATGATGGTGATCCACTTCAAAGTGCAAGTTCAAAGGTATTAGTATTTGACTATATACACTTTGTACTATGTGTCATGTGAATGACACCACTATTGATGTTGATAGATTCTTTTAAAAGAAAAGGAAATGTTGAAAGAGAATCTATAAAATATTTGGCAGAAAAGAAAAGGTTGGAGATGTCCAACTTAGGTATATAAAAGATATACATGTTATGGTTGTATTGCTTGCTTGTTAAACAATGTGGTTCTGAGGTATTGGATACCGGTATTGGATACCGAATTGGTTGGTATGAAGTGTCATATAGGACAACGCAATTCATGAACTACAATGGCCTAAGTAACTAGCAGGAGAATAAGTGATGATGTTCATCGAAAACAAATAAAGTGTTATTGTGTTTTTCATTGTCGTCAAACCTAGCCTTCAAGATTTGATTTAATAATTGTTATTTTGTTCCGGTATTACGAGAACAATGGTTGTTCAAATAATTACCATATTCCATAAAGGATGGATGAACTTTTACAAGTCTAGTGGGAGAAATCACATACACAAACACTATTGCTAAAATGTCGCAAGACAAATGATTAATATATCACTTATGAAGTGACATCGTTGTTTTAAATTATATTGGATAGAAAACATGAAGAAACTCCATCTTAATGGAATTTTGGAGTCTTTTATTTTGATAAATTGACGCTTGTGAAAGTTTCCTCGAGATAACTGAAACTCTGTCCATAGGCCAAAGAGGAACGGATGACTAAATTATTGGATATTATGCATGTTGATGTATATAGTCCATTATGTGTAGCCATATGCGATGGATCTTTTTGCTTCATATGCTTTCTCTAGAAATTTAAAGTGAATATATCTATATATTTATTTAATAAGGAATAAGTATGAAACATTTGAAAATTGTTCAAAGACTTTCAAGATGAAGTGGAAAATCATTGTAACAAGAAAATAAAGAGTTTATGATTCGATCATAAAGGAAGATATTTGAGTTAGATGTTTAGCAAAAACACCTAAGATTTGAGAAATTGTTCCATGATTTGTGTTTCCCGATAAACCATAGGAGTATGGCATATTCGAGAGATGAATCAAACCATGTTTGACATGGTAAGATCAAGGGTGTCATTTATAAAACTGCCATTATGTTTTAAGGATTGAAGCTTTAGAGACTACCGCTTTTACACTGAAAAGAGCACCATCGTGATCCGTTGAAATGACACCATATAAGTTATGGTTTGGGATAAAACCCGAATTGTCTTTTCTTAAATTTTGGTATGCTATGCATAAGTAAAATGTTTACAACCAAATTCGAATAAGCATGTCTTTGTAGGTTATCCCAAAGAATTTTTTGGGAATTTCTCCATAACACCGAGGACAAAAGAGTTTGTCGCTTGGAACGTCAAGTTTCTTGAGAAGGAACTTTTCGTGAAAAGTTAAGTGGGAGAACAATAGAACTTTGATAAGGTTGTTGAACCTTAGCTATATGTGCTAAGTAACGCAGCGCCGGAAAGTGTCCCGGTGGAGGCCACAATTCTCATGGCTCCCGTGATTACAAAGGGTGTGATCTCAGAGATTAGAGTTCCTATTGAACCATGTGGGTCGGTAAGAATCAAATAGTGTGATTTGATAAGCAAGTCATTATTGTTTTGACAATGATGAACCTACTACATGCAAAGAAGCGATGATGGGCCCTGACTCCATAAAATGACTAGAAGTCATAGAATCCGTGATAGTATCCATACACGAGAAATCAAGTTTCTGAACTTGGAAGACCCTTCGGAAAGGCGTGAAGCCTATCAGTCATGTTTGGATCTATAAAGAAATAAGACATGGATGTTTAACATCTATGAAATAGTCGACATGTCGGAAAGAAGTTTACGACAATGTTCAAGGAGTTGACTATGACAAGATTTGATCTTTCATAGCGATATTTAGTCTTGACGGATTAATGTAGCAACCACTACATATAATTTGATGTATGGTAGTTGAACAAATAAAACAATGTTCTTCTAATAGAATGGTTACCTAGGACGTGTACAAGACACGGTTCGAAGGGTTTTGTTAATTCAAAGGGTGCTAAAAGGGCATGCAAACTTAAATAGTTGAAGTAAGCATAGCGGAGTTGGAATCTTCACCATGATGAAACTGTTAAAAGAGTTTAAATTCATCAGAGATGATGAAGATGCTTGCATTTGCAAGAAATTAAGTGGGAGCACTGAGACATATTTCTAATACATTATGTAGAGGACATATTGTTGATTGGAAATGATGTATCTTGTATTGACACAAGTTAAGAATTTCATTAAAATAAGATTTCAATGAAAGACTTGGGCAAAACCGGAATATTTGGCTTCAATATCTATATGGATAGATTGAGGCGCTAATATGGTTGTGCCAGATATACATATATGAGATATTGAAAGGGTTCAATATGGAAACAACAACAAAGGTTCTTGCTGCATGGAAAGGATTGTATCAAGATTAAAGTGTTTCAACACTTGGTGAGTAAAATCACATGAAGATTTTGATCGATTATACCGTGATATGTATATATCCAGATATGTCCTATGCTCTAAATGTTATGAGCACATACCAGAATGATTCATAATATGATCATTCGAAAATAGTAAAGATATTCTTATGAGCTTTGGAAGAACTAAGAATATATCATGTGTAAGTGAAAAATAGTTAAAGGTAGTTCATTATAAAGTGTTACATTGATACTAGTTTTGTCACAAGAATCAAATTAAATTTATCTCAATTTAGACTATGGGTGGCACAATGTAATGGAAAGGATGTTCCATGATGGATTTGGATGAGTTCCAAAGTTAAGACATTGTGACGGATACTACAACAAAAGGCTAAGTATATAACTGCTATAGTAGCAGCAAAGGAGGGCATTTGTGCTAAGTAGTTTGTTATCAAACTAGGTGTGGTTCAAAGCGGTCTAATACTATGAAGATATATTGTGTGACAATAATATCAACATATTTTAATTGGAACGAACTAAAGGTCTCACCAAAGGACCAAATTTATACAATGCCATCTCATTTGAGAATGAGTGATGCGTAGAGATGCAAAGACATGCAAATAAACACGGACTTGAAACTGTCAGATCCGGAGATTATGTTAACCACTAGCAATAGCGTATATGCAACACCAGAAATCCATAGGTGTTCAATATGCAAAGTTTTTCAAACTAGATTATTGACTCTAGTGCAAGTGGGAGACTGAAGGGAATATGCCCGAGAGGCAATAATAAAGTGGTTATTATCTTATTCCATGTTTATGATAAATGTTTATTTTGCATGCTATAATTGTATTGATCGGAAACATCAATACATGTGTGTTTAATAAACAAAAAGGATTCCTAGTTATGCCTCTCTTATAGACTAGCTTGTTGATTAACAAGATGATCAAGGTTTCCTGATCATGGACATTGGATGTTGTTAATAACAAGGTCACAACATTAGTTGAATGATGTGATGAACATTCATCCAAAGTATAGCATTACGATCAAAGTCATTATGTTTATATTGCTATAACACCATACGAAGTAATCTTTATCCTTAGACCATGAGATCATGTTAATTGCTAACACCAGAAGAGTATCTTGATAACATCAAACGTCACACCGTAACAGGGTGACTATAAAGATGGGTTCAGTGCTACGAAGGTGTTATGTTGAGGCTCATGGATCAAGAGTGGAATTTGTCAATCCCGATGACAGATAGATATACTCTGGGCCCTCTCGGTGATATCACATTAAGATAGCTTGCAAGCAAGTGATGTGATCACAAGAATGTTATATCACAGGAACGAGAAAAGAGTGCATGTCGGTAACGAGATCAAACTAGGTATGGAGATACCAATGATCAAATCTCGGACATGTAGTATATCGCGAGACAAAGGGATTTAGTTACTAGCCTTAAAGGTTCTCATGATCACAGAAGTCATCGTTGAATGTGTAGGAATCAGTATAGATCTCCAGGTCCCGCTTCTGATTATTGATCTGAGAGGAGTCTCAATCATGTCTGCATTATTCGCGAACCATAGGGTGACACACTTAAGAGTTACCGAACACCATTTTGGAGCACATATGTTTCAGACGAAAGAATTGCAAAGTGCTGGAATTATTTCAATAGACATCGAAACTGTTTCGGGTGAAATTGCTAAAATTGGTTCTGCATGTAATATTGAAATATTGCAGGGGGTTATATGTGAATGTTTGTTAATTAAAGTAATTAACAAAATTCTTAATAAATTTAATAAAAGAGTTTTATTAAATGAGAGAGCATTAAACTTGGAGAATTTTAATGCATTTAAAGTAGGGACTTTAAAGGGGAATGTGAAGAGGCATTTTAATGTGGAGGGGTTACCGCCACATGAATGGAGGAGGTGAAAGGGCACCTCCTCCATGCGCCGGCCATGGGGAGGGGCACCCCCCTCCTCCTATAAAAGGCCCCCCTCTTCCTCCTTCTTCCACACACCTCCTTGTGAAGGATCTCTCTCCCCCTCTAGAATTATTCCCCCATGTTCTCGGATTAGCGAGATACATCTTCCCTGTGGCATTTCATCTGGAAGGAGTTGCTGCTTCCGCTAGATCACTGGAGCGAGGAGGTGGAGGTTGTCCGGTGGCTTCAACGTGTGTGCGAGTACGGATGCGCTGCTGATTTATGGCGCTCGAACTTCCACACGATCTTGAGATCGACAAGTGTACGACTACATCAACCACGAGTTCCTACTCATTAACAAAACTCGTTGTCTTCGAGGGTAAGTTCTCGATGGATGTATGTCTACCCGTTGCTCTATACCTAGTAGATAGATCTTGGCGTGTAGTTCTCATCGTAGGAATTTTTTTGTTTTCTATGCTGCGGACCCAACATATATATGCTCACACTTTTGTTTAAGTGCTATGCAAAGGAGCTAGCCATACATTCCACTTCATGTAGGAATTCAAAGTTTAACGATCTCAATTACCAAATTCCAATTGTATATGAAGCAATCTTTATAGCTTGAATATTCTACCTCGTCTTGATCTCACTCTAATTTGATAGAACTCTTTATTTTTCTCTGTTCAACGTTTCCTTTTCAACTTTAATTGATTAGATAATTTTTCCTCTCTTGATAAATCAAACCATATACCTAAAACGTATAGAGAAAATTATCTTTGTATGTTCCATTACTACCAATGGTGTGGAAGACTCCTATTGCTATCATCAAGTGCAAGTAAAATTATACTCAAGCCATTCATATATCCAATAGGACAAACACAAACTCAATATTGCTCCATATATGATAGTAAACTTGGAATTTCATAAACGGAATCGACTATTCCTGAAGGGAATTCTAATGATGCAAACTTTATTTCTAGTTTGAACTAATGCAAGACTAAAATAGTGATGTAAATCTTATAAGATAGATTACAAGGTATTAAAGATCTCCCTAAGCTTGGAATCAAGCCAGGCGGGATCAAATAATCCCTTGCGATTATTTGATATCGTGATTATTGTAGATCACTGTGGCGCCATGGCACGCGGTATCTTCTCTTAACGGGCCAGCGTGAGGCAGAGGGATTGATTGACAGCTTCTAATTCCTTAACACGTAGCTTGTAAAAAAGATTATTCCTCTCCAGCACTTCCACTTGTTCTTTAATGAGTTCACTGTTGTCTTGAAGGGTTTGGATCGCCTTAAGACTCATAGAAAAACCTGAATCAGTTGTCTGCTTACTATCTTCATCAAGTTTATCAAGATAAAGGCGCAGCAACCGAAGATGCTTGGGTGTCCCTGGCGTCTCCTTGTCCATCTCTTCAATCTTTCACTCGAGGGCTTTCAACTCCCTCTTCCGATGCTCATTGTCAGGGTCGAGGTACTCCATAGGGGTGATCTTGATCTCCTTGCCTTGCTCGCTATTACTCCCGATCTCCATAGGAACTTCTCTCCTTGGCTTCTGTCCCTTGGTTTGTGTGTCCTCAAGTATGAAGAAGAGATAGATTGGTTCCTGGAGATTATGATTAGAGATAGAGACACTGGCAGTATATAAGGGGGGTCATAGGTCGGTAAAACTCGTGAGAAACACCAAATTCATGCCCAAGAAAAGAATCTTAATGGAATAGGAAAAGAAATCACGGATTTGGAGGAGTCCTGCCGCGTAACGAAAAAACTATACGGGTGCAGCCCGTATAGCTCCGGCCCTATAGCTGGTTTCGGGCAGACATTTAGAAATATCTTGAGTCCAGGTCGGTTAAGGTACGACTCGGAACCGACAATACCGCTTTTTTTGGATGAGATTGTAATCGGAAAAACGAAAAAGTAAATGAAGATGTCTAAGAGTTTAACGACCAACTATACGGCCGGAATACCTCCTCCGGTCATATAGTTGTGACCATATAGATACAAACATCAAAAATCGAAAGTACCTGAGAGTTCAACGACCAACTATATGGCCGGAATTTTATCTCCAGTCATATAGTTGCGACCGTATAGATCCAGATATCAAAAACAATCTCGCAAAGAAGATACAGAGGGTTTAACGACCAACTATACAGCGGGATCTTTCTCTCTAGTCGTATAGTTGTGCCTGTATAGTTGGTAAAAATCTCCAGAAACTTCAGAAAAATACGAGGAATTCAAAGGCAAAAAATTTAGGAGTAAAATCTGTGAAAAAAATCACTTATTTGAGTAAGAACATTTACCTTCAACTTACCGTTTACTTATTCGGGGATGATAAGCTCCTCCAACAAGAAAGACTTCTTCTCATTTGGAGGAATTGACCTTAGTTCATTGAATAATTCTCGCAAGCGAAAATCACCAGGACTAAAGTTCCTCTCAATAAGATTGGTGTCTTGCTTGGGAAATATGGACACTGCATCCAACATCTTTATTTCTTGCCTCTACATGATCTGTAACTCAAATTCTTGAAGTAAAAGAATCCAACGGATCAGTCTTGGCTTATGGTTTTTCCTCTGGAGGAGTTCTTTTAAACCATCATGATCTGTATGAACTCTTACTTTTGCATCAATTATATAAGAACAGAAATTATCGCAAGAGAAAAATACAGCAAAGAGTTCCCTCTCTTCCTTAGGATATTTCCTTTGAGCACGATTGAGAGTTCTACTAGCATGATGTATAATATTAAATCTGCGACCTATGTGTTGTCCCAAAGTTACTCCTACAACATCATCACTAGCTTCACATATTAAGTCAAAAGTCATATCCCACATAGGTGGTTTAATGATAGGAGCATGGGACAAAGCATTTTTAAGTTTATCAAAGGCTATAAGACATTTATCATCAAAACTAAATCTTACTTCCTTTTACAGGATGTTAGTCAAAGGTTTAGATATTCCGGAGAAATTTCTAATGAACCTTCTATAAAAACCCACATGACCAAGAAAACTTCGTATACCTTTTATATCCCTATGTTGTGGCATTCTCTCTATGGCCTCAACCTTAGCTCTATCCACTTCAATTCCCTTACCTGATACCTTATGTCCAAGCACTATACCTTATTTGACCATAAAATGTCACTTCTCCTAGTTTAGAACAAGATTGGTTTCTTCGCAATGCTACAAAACTCTTTGGAGATTATCCAAGCAACTAGTAAATGAAGTTCCATAGACGGAAAAGTCATCCATAAATACTTCCATTATCAGTTCTATAAAATCCGCAAAAATAGCAGTCATGCATCTTTGAAAAGTAGCTGGAGCATTACGTAAACCAAAATGCATACGTCGGTAAGCATGTAAACCATAAAGACTAATGAAAGTTGTTTTAAGTTGGTCATCAGGATGAACAGCTATTTGAGCAAAACCAGAATATTCGTCCAAGTAGCAAAAATGAGTGTGGTTTGCTAACCTTTCTAAAGTTTGATTTATGAATGGTAAAGGATAGTGATCTTTCCTAGTTGTTTTATTCAATTTCCTGAAATCTATGCACATCCTATGTCCAACAATAGTTCTAGTAGGTATCAATTCATTGTTTTCATTAGCAATAATAGTAAAACCGCCCTTCTTAGGGACACAATGAACATGACTTACCCATTCACTTTCTTTTACATGATAGATTATACCTATGTCCAATAGGTGTACAATTTCTTTTCTTACCACTTCCTTCATTTTGGTCTTCAGCCTTCTATTAAATTATGCAACTCGTTTAGCACCTTCTTCCATGAATATTCGATGGACAGTGATCATGGGACTAATGCCCTTCAAGTCATCCATTGAGTACCCAAAGGCCTTGCGATGCTCCTTCAGTATTTTCATGAGTTCTTCTCCTTCTCCTGAAAGTTTAGCACTAATAATAACAGGAAATTTATTTGTATTATCTAAAAATCTATATTTAAGATTATTTGGTAGAGTCTTCAATTCTAGGGGTGGTAATTCCTCATCCCCTCTCTTTTCTGGCTCTTCAAAAGCCTCCTTAGTTGGAGGCCCTATAATAGGAAGTGAATCGAATTCATCTTCTAGTTCTTCTAGGGACTTGTCCTCCATAACTATTTCTTCATAATTTAAGTCTTCATTTATTTCTTATTTTTGATCACTAAAGAAGAGAGCTACCATTTCCTCAATAGTTTTGTCTTTCTCTTCTTCTTGTATTTGTGGTGGCCTATCTTTAAATTTGGAAAAGTGGAATTCTTTTTCCACTTTCCCAAGCTTAAGAGATACAATCTCCTTTTTGAAATCAATATTGGCACCTACATCACTCAAAAAGTTTCTTCCAAATATAATAGGGCAAAGAGTGTCAGCTGGTATCTCAACAACTACAAAATCTATAGGAAAGTTTTTATTGCCAATTGTGATAGTTGCATCTTCAACTACTCCCATTGGAATTCTAAGAGTTTTATTGGCTAACATGATTGTCATATTAGTATTTTCAATTGTAGCCGGTTTTGTATCTTCTTTCATTTCTAAATATAAATCATAAGATATAACATTAACTTCGGTGCCAAGATCGCATAAACCAAAATGTGAGGTTTTTTAAATATACAAGGAAGGATAGGCTTACCCACATCTTTTACCTTTGGTTTACCTTCAACCAAAACAGAAGTCTCTTTATCAAGTTCAACTATGTTACAATGTGCATACATAGCCATAATTTCTTCCTTGGTTACCTCTTCATCTTTGGTTTCTTCCAAATGTTCTACAACTTCTGGCATAATTTCCTCTTCCTTCTTCTCTTGTACTTCTTTGACCTGATCATATTTAGAAATATGCTTTTGTGAAGTGTTAGGGAAAGGTATCTCATATGTTGGTTCTAGGGGGGCTAGAGTTTCTTTAACTTATTTCTTCTTTTCAGGTTCGGGTGGTGGATCATACTTGACCAAACCCTCATTTGGAGATTTGATGTGTTCTATAAAATCTTTAACAACTTGCAACACAAGATCTGAATCCAAATAAAGTTCCTTAGATAATTCTTTAAGAAGGCCCTTTTTATTATAGTCATGAATACAATCATGATGTATTTCTACGCCTCCTAAGCTTCCTAGACCAAAATTCCATGAAACTCTATGATCGTGAATTCTATTAAGTAAAGCCCAAGCTTTAGTTATAGGAAGATTCATAAAGGCTCCTTCCGTGAAAGAGTCTAGTTCAATTTTATTAGGTTCAATTAGACCGCCATAAAAGATATGCAATAAATACCATTCAGGCAAATCATGATGAGGACGTAGATTAAGTAAATCTTTAAATCTGATATAAGCTCTTACTAGTCCTTCATTAGGACGGTTCCTCCAAGTCATTATAAGACGCCTGATTCCAAAAGATTTCGATAATGGGTGGTATTTTGCTTGAAATTCACAGGCTAAATTATCCCAAGTAGTAGTGGCTTCTAGGGTAGAGATCTATACCATGAGAGAGCTGAACTAGTCAAAGTCTGACTAAAAAGTTTAACCCTAACCTCATTAGCAGTATATCATGTCAATTGAAAAGTGCCACATATATCTTTGAAACATGCAATATGCTCATATGGATCAGGATCTTCTTCATCCTAGTAAATTGCTTCTTGTGTAGAATACCAAGTAATAGAGGATTTATTTAAAACCCCCTTGTCTTCTTGTTGGAGTTGTCTCTTTTATAAATTTCATAGGGCTTCCCAAAGTGGCTGAGTGGGTTAGCACTAGTCATATGCTCAAACTCCATCATGTTGGTGGAAACCTGTAACTCAAAACAAAACTTAGCAAGACAAAAATAAATAAGCAAAAACTAAAGACCTATATCGCTTAGATGCCCGACAACAGTGCTAGAAAATAGATTGATGACTGCAAGTGCACAGATCGTTTGTAGCTAGTTTGGAAATAAAGATATCGATCCCACAGGGAGCAGGAGACTGAAGTCTAGTAACTATTGAATTAAATACTACAATAGAAATGCTAAAAAAAGTTCTAAGTGACAAGATAAAATGCAAGTATTGCGTAAAAAGGTGTTTTCGGGTTTTTGGTATAAGAGCAACGATAAGTAAAGTAAAACAACTGAACACAGAAAGTAAGTATCATGTATGTAAGAGAGACTGAAACTGCAATAGGGAAAAAGCATTCTCAGGGAGTTGCGGATACACCTCTAGCATTATAAGGAACTAAGGTAAAGATTATTATCATGAACATTCGCAACTGTGTATGTGTGGGAGGAACTCCGTACTTGGACAAATAGACAGCAACCACTGCTCACATTATCCTCATAACCACAGCAGTTAGCAATCTACATAAATTGAATTACTGTGCTATTAAGGGACTTAATCCCGTAGGACGTATCCCATGGCATGGATAGTGTTCCGTGAGTTTCCTTGGTTCCCAAGTTGATATTTAAGGAGTGCCAACAGCTTTATAGTCACTGTAAGTGCTTGCACATCACCGTCTACCAACAAGTAGTTCCCTCCATCAAGTCCCCATAAGAGGCAAATATTGAGAGGTCAACTTCTGCCAACATAAATATGAAGACAATCTAGCACATGGTCACAACGATGAATATCATAATAAACTTTATCTTATTTCTATCTCATACCAGGGTTTGTCCATCTCCCCAAGAAATAAGATCTACTCAGACCTGGAGGCAATCAACATCATGACAATAACAATGGAATCTATCATAGATGAATAGTACTTGTATAAATCCACAACGAGTACGGAAATTACAACAAGATCTAGATAAGATATAGATGGGATGGATGGAGATGGTGCTGATGCAGCGGCTGATGATGAAGATCGATGCCTTAGCCTCCCGGATCCGCGCAAGGCGAAGATGGCTCTCTGGTGGACAAGTTCCCCCTCCAGATGCGTTCTGGAGGTGTGGTTTCGGCAATTTCTAATTGTTCTGTATGTCATCTCTCTAAACCAGTTGCACGGGGTGAAACTATTTGAGGAGGCGGTGGCGGCGCCAACTATACATCGGGAACTATACGGCCGGAAAATTTATTCCCATTGTATAGTTGGTCGTTAAACCGTCTGTGTACTTTGTTCGCTTCGGGTTTTCTTCTGGTATTATTGATATTTCCCAAATAAGCGATTTACGTTGTTTTTGACTCCTTTTCTCCTCAGTACAACTGCTCCAAGAATTGTGTCCATTGAATCCATCATCTGTCCTGATCCTAGTGAAAATAGACATAAAATGTGCATGCGAGCACCGTAAAATACCAAGATCATACATCTACAATGCAAAATATTAATATAAAACATGATGCAAATATGCTCTAATCAACTTCTCCAACCTTAGACTCTTGGTCGTCCTGAGCAAGTTTCGCTTAATGGATGTGATTACCCGACTGGGGGCCAAACCTGGGTAAATCCCCGTGTCTTTGCCCTCATCTCGCTCCTTAGATGGCTGCCCGCTCTTGCCCCAAAACCTTCCAATAGCTATCCCTGGTAGCAACTAACATGGTCATTCCCATGACAGGAATGGGGATGGTGATGGTGATGCAGCGGTTAATGATGAAGGGGGTGATGTGATGTCCTTCGATGATCCACGGAGCGACAAGGATTTTCCCTTCTCTTAGTTCCTTCTCCAAACCTTCTCTGGTGTGGTATTTCTAGGCTGGTGGTTTTCGTAAATGTCGGATCTCAGATCCGTCTTAGCAAGGTAAAAGTATTTGACGAGGCGAACGCTCTGACACTTGGAACAGGCGGACGGTACGGGAAGCTCTGCCTCTACCACATGTCGTTAATCCCTCGGTTGCCTTCCTCCATGTTTGATGTTTTCCTAGGTGCGAGGATAAATCAAATAAATGACATTTATCACTTAGAAATGTCATTTTACTGCATAATATGATAGTCCCATTTGGTATGTTCACATAAGACTTAGTAATTTGGGATCCCGTTGAAACAAAGACAAAAGAGTGCATGCGTGCGTAGTAAAATAGCAAAATCCTACTCTACTTATGCAAAAACAAGAGGTAAAAATGCTTCAATTTTGGACTCATCATTCCATCATATCATTGTATGACTCTATTATCAACTGACATAAATGCTCTATGATCAGGAAATCTTGATCATCAATTGCCCAACAAACAAGTATAAATAGATGCTACTAGGGACTTGGTCTGTTTCATACCACACCTATATCAATGTTTCCGCTTGATACAACTATAACAAAATACAAAACTATTACGACTAATTGAGATATTATAATAAAACCCATTTATTATTTGCCTCTAGGGCATATCTCCTTCAGTCTCCCACCTGCACTAGAGTACAAATAATCCAGCTTGCATTTCTGCTAGTCATAACATCATATGATGATATGCACAAGCATCATTTCTCATGGAAAACGTCATTTCCTTGATATGTTTTACCAGATCCATATGTATTTTCCAAATCGTTGAAGTCTTCCTAATTTTGACATTTACACCATTATCACATAATGTGTTGAAGTATCGTGATGGCTCCCAAGTGCAGGAGATCAATTGTAGTACTTTTCAATAAAGAAAGGTTGTCGAACCCACAAGGATATGAGGGTATTGGTTAGCAAGTTTGACAAAGAAAATAATAGTAAACGCAGTAGATTTTGTGTTTTGGGCTTATAGTTTGCAAGAATATAAAGTGCTGAAAGTAAATAGCAATAAGTAAATGCTCTCAGTGAGATAAAGACCAATCCTCTATGCAGAAAGAGGAAAGCTCAAGTGTATGTGAACTTATACGTGACAAGAGTTCTCGAGAGCGGCATGGATTTACTTAGCATAAAGATTTCTACACAATATGGGGAATATATTGTCAAGTTTCATTCCCTTAGGGCGGAGTCTAACTTAGGTGCAGCCACAAATATGAGCAAAATACACCGATTATGATGGTTCCTAGATCCATTCACATGAACAGCTAAGAATCATTAAGACATAAATGTCCCACCATAGCAATAAGCTTATTGGTCCCCGACATATAATCCCTCCAATGCAACTCAAAGTATTGGAAAACGGTTTCAGTCAATTCTGTCCCTTCAAACCCCTATCATTGCGTCAAAGTATTCTCCTATGAGCCCATATAGGTGAAGTAATATGTAGTCGATGTTCGCATAAAACGATCATAGAACAATATAAAAGATAAAAACTTGACCACATACTCATTGCATATTATATGGGAATCATAGCCAATTCATCCTATGCCCTCAGGAACCTGGGGATCTACTCACAAGTGGCAAACATGGTATGGATTAGTGGAATATGGATTACAACACAATCTTAAAATATAATCTCTCCACCAAATAAATACAAGATGCCAATCACAAACATGCAAATAGCCCTTAAAACAATATCCGAGGTTCAATCAATCACAAATTATGAGGGGAACGAGATGGATCTTGGAGATGGTGATGATGGTGCTGGTAGAGATGATGATGGAGAGCCCCCCTATGCCTAGGAGGAGTGGTGATGATGATGGCATTAATTTCCCCCTCACCAAAGGCTCCGGTGCAGCATGATCTGCCCTCTCCTGGAGTAGGAGAGGACTTTCGCCCCCGCCTCCGCCTTCGCCTCTGTAAATCGTGGGAAAAATATGGCGTAGGTTTTTTGGCGAGACGGATGCATCTGTAAAAAGGAGAAGCCGAGACGACGCTCTAGGCCCAAAAGAGCCTATAAGGTGTGCCTAGGGGTGGGCGTGCCCTCTGGCCTCTTTTGTCCTTCAGGGCTCCTCTCACGTGCTTCTTTGGCCCAAGTTGATTCTCCAGGTGAAAAACTCATCAAGTATTTTTCCTCCGATTTATAGACGTCCAGAAGGTCCCTGAAACAACAAAACATGAAAAAGGAGGTTTTCTACCTCGTAGAAATTAAATACCAATGAAATAAACTTGTAGGAAAGTCTTGTAAATCCTCTAAATATGCATAAATAATGATGGATCATGGTAAATATGATTCAAAATAGTGTATATAATTTCTAAAAATGATGATGCAAAATGCACATATCAGTATGTTTTGGTGACAGAGTGAGACTTTGTTTCTGATGTTTACAATGGCGGTCGATCAGTCAATTGAACACTCACTATTGCCATGTGAACTCTGGAAACGACGCAGTAGAAGTCAAACTTCTTTAGCCAAACCACTAGAATAGCCACTTCAGAAGTAGCCATATACTTCTATATCTATGTAGATCCTAATCGATAGTGCATAGAATGCAACTATGATGTCTATTCTTGCTCCTTAAAATTTAAGGCTAAACTTAACTCTGGTTTTGTGATTAACTTTGAATCACTTTAATACATCTTTTTTACAACTAAGAACCTGTTCTTCTAACTAGAACATTGGGTCACATCACGTTGAGTATAAAACATGGTTACATGGAAGAACTATGACTGAGGCATATGAGATGTAACACATCTCTTTCTTTCTTTTAACCACCTGGTTGTAATATTGAGATCACATCAGTGCTTCATCTAGATATACAATTAAGAACTTCTTTATTTCCTTGTACCATTCTGAACTACTTCAGAATCTTATCTTGGATATTCTGAACTCATTTATAATTAAACCCAAAAAGCATTTCGACAATAATGTTTATTAAACGTATTGATCTATCTCGATAGATTTCAATGTTTAATACTTTGTTCAGCTTCATCCATAGGATATTTACTAACTTAAATATTATTAATACTAATTACATCATTCATTATATGTCATCCACATATTTCAGAATGGTGTCACGTTCCCACTCAAATATGGTATCATATATGAGATCCAGGGATTTCACTTAGCTCCCACTCAAAATATGTCGCTTACATATCAAGATTTAGACAAGCTACTTACATCCCACTCAAATTCAGGTCCTTCCAATAATCTTGGACATTCCAAAATTCTTTGATCATCATCAAATTGAGAATTGCAGCTACGAGACTCTACCATCCATTAGGTTGACAAAATCTGCTTCACTGTACAAATTACAACCTTGTCTCTTCAATCTTGCATTGAAGAACATGCACTTTTTATAAACTTCCACCAATTATCAAATCGGAGTAATTGCTGGTGTAAATCCGATAGACTCAAAAATTGCAACATATAGTAGTCAATCCTTTGAGTTTGTCAAAACTTACTTTGTGACAAATCGATCTTTAAGGTCTTTTATTAAGTTTCATTTCTTCCTTATGACCTTGCAGTCTTTTGGAAGTATTGAGTAAACATTTTTACTTAATAAGATCACGTAACATATTACTTTTCAATCTTAAATGCAACTTAATATAGGATTTTATGACTCCTAGTCATTTCACGCATTTAGGTCCATCACGCTTCTTCGTAGTTTTTAGGTATGTCTATTCAATCAACAAGACAAGTGACTCAATAATAATTCAGCAAACTTGTAGAATATATATATATTCTTGAATCCTTCTTTCTTTTAGTAAAATTATTCATTTGAAACTTTATGATAATTATCATTAGTTTCTCCTCATGCAGCATTTTGCCCTGGAACAAATTCCGCTGCGCTACTCTTGATTTTGGATATAAGGTCTAATACCTTGTTTATGCTTTTACTTTCTTCTACCTGTATCTTCATCAAGAACCCATTTCTTGAGAAAACACAATTCCTCGGACAATAGCAGGTTTGTCCTTTGTGTAAGATGTATTCATAGTTTCCTAAGAATACATTAAAAAAATATTTACTTATTCGCCACGATTTCGAACTATCGAACTCTACGGAAACTCGACCGTGTCATGATGGCTGTGAAATACCACCTCTTTTAGCCATATAAAATGTGCCATTTATCTCTCATATCATGTTTCTTCCAGCTATAGTTATGCCTTATATGCATGACTTCTAGTTCTCATTTACTTTCATATGAGCTTTGCACATTTAGTAGTTTAGGTATAGTTTTATCACTTTCCTTGTCTATGACATGTGTGTAGGTGCTGGTGAAGATTATGGATAAAAAGGAATAAAGAGAGCATAGTATGGAGGAGCTGTAGGGAACGAGACTTAGCCATTTGAAAGGTTGGAAAAGTGAATTTTCCAACTTCTCAAAATAAATATCCAAGACCATGGGGTTGTATCTCTCGACGAGAAGAACTCAACGAGCCCAAGAACACCCAAAACGGAGTTCATATGAAGAAATGGCGACCAAAATACTAAAGGATCTACAAGTTCAACAACCAACTATACGGCCGGAACTAAAAGTTCCTGCCATATAGTTTGGCCATATAGTTGGTAAAAAAGGTCACAAACGACGTGATTTCGCCCCGGAGAAGCTCCAGAACCTTAGATAAGTCATATGCCGGTATTGGGGGAACCCTAGGGCACCCCAAGGCCTATATAAAGGAGGGAGGACCTAAGAGAGAGCCACCAAGCCATATCCTCAACCACGGCGGAGCCCTGCCGCCGTGCTACTGCCATAGCCACCTCCAATCAGATCTACACCATCACCATCACCATCACAAAAGAGGAGAAGGGACTAGGATCTTGAAGGCCTCCACATCTATCTACATCGTCATCTTCATCAACAACGTCTCCATCACCGATCCCCTTTGGTTACTTGTTGTAATTCTCGATTGAATCTTGGATTTGCACTTGTCTTCAATTGTATCATCATACTTCATCCATATTCTATCCATGATGTTGATTTCCTTCATATGTGAGTAGTTTCCTTTTTTCTTGGGGAGATGGAGAAACCCTAGTGTGAGATTGAATTGAGATAAAGGTTATTATGTGATATTGTTCATTATGTGTCTATGTTAGATTTCCTTCATCTTGATGTTGGGTGAAGCGCGCCACTCAATATTTGCCTCACTGAGGACTAGATGGGGGAACTACTTGTTGGTAGACGGAGGGATGATATCACTTATGGTGACTATAAAGTTGTTGTCATTCCTTACGTATCAACTTGGGAACCGAGGAGAAATCACGGAACATTGTTCATGCCATGGGATACATCCTACAGGGTAAAGTCTCTTAATAGCACAGTAATTCGATTGATGTCGATTGCTATCTGCTGTGGTTATGACGGATGATGTGTCCAGTGGTTGCTGCATATTCGTCCATATATGGAGCTCCTCCCACACATATCATAAATGGTCTTATTCATTATAATAATTTGATCACTCTTTCTAATTACTAGTGGTGGATCCACTACTCCCTAAGAACTCTTTCCATCATCTTGCAGACTTTTGTAATCATACTTTGATGCTCTTGTTTACTTACAGCTTTAGTCTACTTATTGTTCTCTTATTTGAAAACCCAAAAATATCTTTTACACAAAACTCACATTTTTTCTTGTTACTTAGAACGTTATTTAGCATTACTATTTCAGTATTTAGTTCAAAGAGTTATTAGGCTTCAGACTCCTGCTCCCTGTGGGATCGATATCTTTATTTCCAAACTAGCTACAAACGATCTATGCACTTGTAGTCATCATGTCATAACTCTTATGGTGTTGTTTCCACGAATCTTATAGATGTTCCTTATATTTCAAATGAGTGTTTGCTTATTTGATCTCTAACTCTAAATGATAACTATAACCCTGATAAGAGATAATATTAAACCATATGATCTTATACAAAATGATTATAATGTTTTAGACATATCAATACACTTTGAACTTGTACAATTATAGTACTTTTATGCTAAACCTTTAATTTAAATACTTAGTCATGTTGATCAAATCGAAGAGACTTTGTATTCTTGTTAATTTTAATATGCTCCTTCATTTTGAAATCATTTTAACAATTCAAATAGTTTCAAACTTGTGTTTCATTAAGTTAATACACATATTTACTTAAACTCACCATGAAGTTTTATAAAATAATGATTTCCACTATTTATTGAAAATAAAATACATCATATGTATAAAATTTAACAATTCTTTGCCTCACCGTTTTACCTGAATGCGTAGTTTTAGTCATTCTGCTCAACGAGGCATGGTTTTGCAAAGTCTCTAGATCAGATATCTAAGACCGTGATTCTCATTAAAATGGAAAACATGCAATAACCACAATGACTTATAAGATAGTGTTATTCAATATTTAAACTTGGATATCTTTAAGCAATTCTCAAGCAGACAATCAGTTTTTCACAAAACTATACATCAAATACTTTGTAAACTGCAACGAGTTTGCAAGAGTAGCATTTATAATTCGTATATCTAACATATACCCTTTTCATCCATGACTCCCACTGTGATCAAGCCCTTTTAAGAGTTCTTAACTATATCATGAACCCATGACAGTGAACTATTCATCTTTAACGATAGAGCCGCTAATGACATCTTTTTGATCGGGAATAAGCGAATTGCAACGCCCATTTGCCACAAAGTTGTCCATATCCCACATCGCATGTGTGGCGTTCATGACGCTAATGGATGATTGCTAAGTGATTTTCCAAAATTCGTTTTCTTCCACCTAGTTTGGAATGAAAACTCATCCAACGACTCATACTTCATGTGCCAGATCTGTGTAAAAATACAATCATGTTCTAGCATGGCCTGCATCAAATGGAGCATAGCTTCATTGGATGGCAAATGTAGCAAACACAAATATCATCAATGGATCAGAGTCCATTGGATGACATTCGTGAAGTTATTGGAATATCTCCTAATGGTTTTTGTATCAAGAAGATAATATCATCTATTACAAGGATATCCCTTGGGTGTGGGTATTAATCTATGAAGTTGGACCCTTTTATATGTTTCACAATAGCAAGAAAATTCCCATAGTAGCATAGGACCTCAATGGAATAGGCCAAGGTCTACTAAGTTATTTGCAAAAACATCTAGACTAAGTTCATAATACAAGTTCAATTCTATAATTGAGCTCCCACTAAAATTGTCATCCCTTGGACGATTTTTGTGATCACACGATCCCTTTACACCATATCATTCCCGATAATTACGGCCTTTGATACAGCTGCCAAAGTGGACTATATCCGTTGATCACATCAACCATGTGACTTGTGCTCGATCTTTCGATCTCCCGTGTTCCAATGCCATGTATGTACATGCTAGGCTCACCAATCCAACCTTAGTGTATTCGGAGTGCATACATGGCTTGCACCCACCGTATGTGAACATAGAGATGTCCAGCACCCAATTGTCATGGCCTGCTTCATAACTACGAACTTTCTTGGTGGTGCACACTAAAGGGATAACACTATATTGGTATTAATAGGGATCATCTTATACGATGCTACCATTGGTGTCTAATACTAGCACACAATAAGATGTAATAGGTATCAACATCACATGTATAAACGTGATATGATATGGTCCTTCTTCTCACGCCTTGATCTCCATCAAGCGCTCTCGTATGATCTCCATTTTTCCACTGGTTTGACGCCAAGTCCATGATGCCACCAGTAGGTCATCCATGGGAATGATGATTATTACTACACTACTTAGTAAACTACTTTACCTTTGTAACGACCAAGACCATATCAAATCACATGCCCCCTGCAAAATAAAGTTAGACATCTCTACTTTATCTTTTGCAAGTTTTACGTGGCTACTACGGCTTTCGAGATAGAACCGTTTCTAATCTACGAAATTTCCAACCACAACATGGATCAGATAGTTCTCTCTATTACACCCCTCTGGGGGCCCTCTATTGTAAATGTCATATCAACTATTGATTGACAAATAGACACCCACTAGCCACTTATATGGTACAAGCATCGTATGTTCAGTGTGGAACCAGTCTCGCGTAAGATTACGTGCAAGGTCGGTTGATGCGTCCAAAATTGAAGAATATTTAACTTTTGTTTTTGCATAAATAGAGTAGGGATTCTTGTATTTCACCGCGCCTACGCGTGCTATTTTGTTCTTGTTTAGACAGGATCCCAAATCATGGAGTCATATATGAACATATCAATTAGAGCTATCATATTGTGTAATTATATGATATTTTAAGTGATAAAAGTCATTTTGTGAATTTTCCTTCGCACCTTGAAGAATACCAATCACAGAGGAGGAATCAACATGGTTAACGACCATTGGTACGAGCAGAGCCCACCCGCCCCGTCCGCCCGTACTAGGCGCCATCATGACCTCCTCGTCAAATACTTCTCTCTAGCGAAGACGAGAGGGAGATCCAACATTCACAACCACTTGGCCGGGGTAAAATCCTTGCTGATCCACGGATCACTGGAGGACAACACATCATCCGCTTCATCATCAACCACTGCATCTTCATCACCACCATTAGTCCATCTTCCATCTACTAGATCTCTTTGTAATTCCAGATCCAATTGTGGTTTGCATTAGATCTACCCCCATACTTTAATCCATTCATTTGATTATGATGATGTTGTTGATTGCTTCCATGAGTGAGTAGGTCCTTTGTTCTTGGGGAGATGGAGAAACCCTAGCACAATTATGAACTTATAATAAAGATGATCTATTCTTGTGTCTGTATGACTTGCTTGTCTATGGTATAATTATGATTTGTGTTTGATCTCTCACTTTAGATGGTATGCATAGTCGGACACATATCATTTGCCTTCAGGACTAAAGGGACGGAGCAACCCTTTGGACGTGTCTTGGAAGCATACCCGGAATGCCCCGTGATAGATTGGCACCGTCTTGTAACCTACACGGTCAATGGGGGATTAAAGAGGGACTACCTAAGCTAATTACGATATCCATGAGGAAACCCTTAATTGCGGTGGTTTGTATGGGTGATTGCTCTTAGACATCGTAGTGGTTATTTAGAGGTGACCTCACCCTTGGCTCAACAAAGTGGCTTCCTACGAGCCTTGTCGTGAACATCTTATTATGGGGCTCTCCACACATATCATGACACAAGGAGTATGTTATCTTGATTACATATACCAATAATACTATGCTAGTGGTGTATCCTACATCCCCGAGAATGTTTTCTCCCTATTGAGTTCAACCACGCTTTCATACAATCTTGTTACTTGTTTTCTTTTACTTGTTTTAATTACTTTTATGCAAACACCCATAAACCTTTCAAACACCCTTTACTTGAGATCAAAGACAGCTTATAAGTATTCTTTGCTAGATAGTAACGAGGGGCATAAAGACCTTAACCAATAGCTCTCTATGGATTCGATATCTTTACTTCGAAACTAGCTACAATTGGTCTGTGCACTTGCAGTCATCAAGCTATTTTCTGGCGCCGTTGCCGGGGAGCTAAGAACTTTTGGTCTTTGTTCTAAGTTACTTATTTTACTCATTGTTTTACTAAAGTTGTTTACTAATTTAAGGTGAGCACCATGACTGCACTCGAACTGACTAATCATCTCGATGTTACTAAATACCTCGGGAAATTCAATAAAGGACTAGTTAAAGAATTCCCGAGTGGGAGCGAACCAGAGTACGAGGTTAACCCTCTTTTTATCGCTATTATTAAAGAGAAAACTTTTGCAGGAGATGATCCCGATGAGGATCCTTATAATCATTTAATGTATTTTACCGAGCTATGTTGGACTCTTAAATAGAGAGGCTATTCTGATGATGAATTAAAACTTAAATTGTTTAGCCAATCTCTAACCAACACTGCTTTGGCTTGGTATAGAATTTTCCCTATAGAGAAAATTGATACCTGGGAAAAACTTAAAGGAGAATTTGCATCTCGATTCTTTCCCAAGGTAAAAACTGCTGAAGTAAGGAGGGAAATTACAAACTTCAAGAACCGCCCGGGTGAAGGTTTGGTAAGAGCCTACAAAAGGTACAAGTCTCTACTTCACAAATGTCCCCATCATGATTTACCAGAATGGTATGTTTTGCATATTTTCTATGGAGAACTTAACCAAGAAATTAAACATGGGCTTGACACAAATTCAGGAGGTTCTTTCATGGAGTTAACTATAATAAAATCTTGGGAACTTTTAGAACGAATTCTCCGTAATAGAGAAACACGGGGATTTGATTTAGGAGACGAAGGAGGTATAGAAATTGAATATGATTGTCTTAATGCTTATAAAGACTCTGGTAAGGTAAAACAAACTGCTAATGAACTGCAACCTGATGATATTATCTTGCAAATCCTTCAGTCTTTTACAGAACATATTGAAGCTCCAAAGAAAGATTGGCTTCATTATACTCCGCCACCCGAGCCAGTTGTTGAAGAATATCCAATAATTACGGCCCTTGTCGAGCTAATAAGGGAGGTACCCCCATACGTTGAACACTTTCCTTTTCCAAGGACGGCGAGAAGACATATGATGTCTCAGCAACTTGAGGATCAACGCAAAGAGGAAGAATTATTTCTCAAGGAGCTAGAAGAGGAAACACAAATAAGGAAAACTGAAGAAGAGCGTGTACAAGAGGCAGAGGCATCAATAAAGGAAGATATTTTAACCATGTTTGCACATTGCAATGTGATTGAGCTAGATTCCGAAGCATCGCAATTTGTTGAAGAAAAGGTAAAAGCTAAATAAATTGGTAAGCCTATCCTCCCTTGCACTTTTGGAGGAACATCCTATTATGTTCTCTGCGATATTGGTACAACTGTTAACGTTATCCCTTTTAATTTTTATTTAAAAATTCAAAATGAATTGGCTCTAGCTGAATTGGAAGATACGGATATGACCATAATGCTTGCAGATAAGACCCTCAAAGTCCCTATGGGAATAATAGGGACGTACCAATCTGTATTGGACCTTAAAAATATCCTATTTATTTTGTGCTTATTGATATGCCCACTAATGTTTATTGTCCCATCATTTTTGGAAGAACTTTTCTAAATACCACAGACGCAAACATAGACTGCAAGAAGCAAACTGTGTCTCTCAAGTTTGGTGAAGAGAAAATTGATTTTCATTTCTCCAAATTTGACCACAAACTGGCTATTGAAGAATTAGATGATGACGAGTACGAACGTGAGGAAGAAGGTAATATCACAAACTTAGCCTCAATAGTCATCGAGACTCCAGATAATGATCTAGCAATAAGTTTAGTCAACAATAATAACATTCTTCAAGGCTTAAAAAACTGAAATAGATAACTACCTTGACTCCACACCTCAGATGGACACTGAGATCAATCAAAAATATGAAGAACCCATATGGAAAGGAGATGAGGCTCTTCCTCCTCGAACTCTTAAAACTCTACCAAAGGAACTAAAATATAGATTTCTTGATGAGACAAATAATTTTCCTGTTATTGTAAGTGTTAACCTCGTAGGGAAAGAGGAGGAAAACTTAATGAAGGTTCTCCGCATGCATCGAAATGCTCTTGGGTATTCGATGAGTGACTTGAAGGGGATTAGTCCCTCGATAGCCACCCATAGAATATTCATGGAAGAAGGAGCTCAGTCGGTCACGGAGTTTCAGCGACGTCTTAAACCTCATATGAAAGAGGAGGTAAGAAAAAGAAATAATACGTTTGTTGGATGCAGGCGTCATCTTTCATGTGGAGGAGAGTGAATGGGTAAGTCATGTTCATTGTATTCCAAAGAAACGTGGGTTTACGGTTGTGGAAAATGAACACGATGATATGGTACCTACTAGGACTGTTGTTGGACATAGGATGTGCATTGATTATAGGAAACTAAATAAGGAAACTTAGAAAGACCATTACCCTTTACCGTTTGTAGATCAAACTTTAGAAAGGTTTGCTATGCATTCTCATTTTTGCTACTTAAACGGCTATTCCGATTTTTCCCAAATTTCTATACGCCCTGATGATCAACTAAAAACTACTTTCATTTGTCCTTATGGCCTTTATGCTTATCGCCGTATGCCTTTTGGTCTTTGCAATGCTCCTGCCACTTTTCAAAGATGCATGACTTCTATTTTTGCCGATTATGTTGAAAGTATTATGGAAGTATTCATGGATGATTTCTCTGTTTATGGAACTTCCTTTAATCATTGTCTCCATAATCTTCACAAAGTTTTGCAGAGATGTGAAGACACTAACTTAGTCTTGATCTGGGAGAAATGTCATTTCATGGTCCAAGAAGGCATAGTACTCGGTCACAAAGTCTGAGGTAAGGGCATAGAAGTCGATAAGGGAAATATTGAAGAAAATGAAAGGTTACCCCTCCTCGAGATATAAAAGGTATAAGAAGCTTTTTAGGTCATGCAGGATTTTATAGAAGATTCATTAAGAATTTTTCGAAAACTGCTAGACCATTAAATAACCTTCTTCAAAAAGATATTCATTTTCATTTTCATGAAAAAATGTATTACTTATTTCAACATATTAAAGCAAGCCCTTCTTGAAGCTACCATTATAAAACCACCCAACTGGAAGAAACCTTTTGAGCTATTTTGCAAAGCTAGTCAGGAAGCTGTAGGAGCAATTCTTAGTCAGTATGATGGTGATGACCTTAATATCATTCGTCATTCTAGCCGCACCTTAAACGGGCCCAAAAGAACTATCCTATGGCAGAAAAAGAATTCTTTGCATTAGTCTTTCCCTGTGATAAATTTAGATCTTATATCATGGATTCCAAAGTTAGAGTAGATACTAATCGTGTTGCCTTAAAGGAAATCGTAGAAAGGACTCATGTTAAGCCAAGAATGATCCGTTGGACACTACTTCTACAAGAATTTGATTTACAGATCTTACAAAGGAAGGAAGAGGTGGAGGAAACGTTCATGGACACACAAGAAGTTGCTCATCCAGAAGAGGTGGTATCCATGTACATACCCGCGCGAACCACATTACCAAAAAGAAAGTTCTCTAAATCTTCTTACAAAGGTTTTGGTGATTTTCTACGACCTGTTTTATTCGAAGAGAGGAAGAAAAGAAACTCAAATGAGACCATATACCCTCAATGATCATAGCTTATGAAATCCTAAACACATCTTTGTTCTGGATCACTTTCCGCTATTTCTTTTTGCATATTTGATTTATTCTCGTTTTTCTGTGTTCCCTAATAGTCTTCCGAGATCGGTACGGGCGGGTGGTACGGCTGGATCCGCCCGTACCGCTAGTCGTTAAGACCTCATGTGCCTAGGTTTTGTTATTACATAATCGGTATGACCGCACCGTACGGGCGCAACCCCCCCCCCCCCCGTACGGTCGGTCATTATCTATTCTGAGGCCGCTTTTAGTTTTCAATCATTTTTACGCGTAAAAAAACTTAATTTTGAACCGTCATGAAGTCGGTATGGACGGGCAGTACAGGCGGAACCCGCTCGTACTGCTTAGTCGGTTGACTAATTACCAACTTCGGACCGTGTTGTTTTTGGAAACGACCCGGTACGGGCGCGCCATACGAGCATGGGCCCGTACCGACTGGTTGTTCTGACCCAAAATTCCTTCATTTACACTTATTTGTTTCCATATTTGTTATGATTCTTTTCTTGAGCGACCATTTTCCTTCCAGTACAAATTTTACCTTGCCTCTAACCCTTTATAGGTCTCTTTAGAGATCCACCTCTCTCTTATATCAATAGATCTAATCTACTTGATGTGCTACTCGATTCAAGGTAAAGGCAAGCCTCTAAACCTCATGGCTTGTTCGTGGGATAGTTTCTAGACCTCCTCCATCGAAGTCGATGATCGTGAAGCTCAAGGCCTAAGCCCAAAGGACAAGCGGTACACTTATGATTCTGATGATAATTCTAAAGACAAGGAGTTCCAGATCTTCATGGAGCAATCAAAGAGGGGATGGAAGCAACCGGACCACTTAGCAACGGTCAAGCCTGAAGTTGAGGAAGAAGCCAAGAAACCCCATGGGAAGGGATGCACGGAGTCGCTCAAGCTCATCTCCGTCAACTATTCTTCACCAAAGCGTAAGAAGTCTAACTAGTCTAATGCAGGAACTTGTCAAGAGACTATGGCTCAAACGTCAACAACAAAGAAGATCACCATGAACGCGTGCATGAGTGTGAAGACACAAGAGGATTGGGGGTTCAACCTCCTGGACGTGCTAGTTGGTGCGCACGTCCTGGACAATGAACATCATCTTAACAAGATAGAGAAGTACCAGAAAGAAGAGCTTATCCACATGGAGATCATGTGCAAGCGCCTTCTGGATCTTCAAGGCAAGAAGGAACTCAATGACATGATGAGTAAAGTTGTTGATGGGATGTTCCTCTTGCGTTCGGACCTACATAAGTGTCTTCTACGCATATCTACTCTAGAAAAGACAAACAAGAAGCTTCAAGTGGCACTCTCTAACAAGACTTCTTCACCATGAAGCATGCCACGGTATCAAATAATCGCAAGGGATTAATTGATCCACCCGGCTTGACTCCAAGCTTGGGGGATCTGTGAGAACCTTGTAATCTATCTTGCAGCTTTTGCATATTTACTTTTCTGCACACATGGTTAGGTTTAAATTTCCGAATTTGCATTAGTTGCATCAACTTCGAGTTCCCTTTGTTCAAGAGAAGAATTATATCTGTTGAGTTATCAGACTTTATGATAATTGAAGTTGTGTTTGATTCATGATTATTATATTAGATGATTGAACTAGGTTGAGTGTTATGATACTTGTACAACTGTCATAATTTTAGGGACTTCCACACTAATAGAAGTATTGATTAAGTTATGAGAAGAAGAATTCTGGTAGCATATCATAATTAAGAGTTTTCGAAAGCCATTGAAGTAGTGAGCATGATCAAATAGCTTGCTGAAAAGAAAAAGGAAAAAGGGGGCAAGTAAAAATAAAGACATACAAGTATCAAAAGAAAACAAGAAAGCAGCTATCAAAAGAATCAAGCATAAAAAAAGAGAGAAAAATAAAAAGATCATGAATCTTCATTACTAAACTTAGTGCTACATATCTTTAAGTTATGTAAAAATAATGACTCGTGTCTCATGAACATGATGATATTGTCCATAAGGCACCATCTTGCTTGGGGACGAGAAAGAGCCTAGCTTGTATTTCACCGCGCCTACTCGTGCTATTTTATTCTTGTTTCAACAGGATCCCAAGTCATGGAGTCATATATGAACATATCAATTACAACTATCATATTGTGTAATTATATGATATTTGTAAGTGATAAAAGTCATTTTATGAATTTTCCTTCGCACCTAGAAGAATACCAATCGCAGAGGAGGAATCAACATGGTTAACAACCACTGGTACGGGCGGAGCCCGCCCGTACCATCCGCCCGTACCAGGCGCCTTTGCAACTGCCTTGTCAAATACTTCCTCTAGCGAATACAAGAGGGAGATCCGACATTCATAGCCACCAGAAACCACGAAACACCACATCCGAGAAGGATCTAAAAGAGGAACTTGGTTGGGGTAAAATCCCTGCTGATCCACGGATCATTGGAGGACAACACATCATCCCCTTCATCATCAACTGCTTCATCTTCATCACCACCAATACTTCATCTTCCATCTATTAGATCTCTTTGTAATTCCAAATCCAATTGTGGTTTGCATTAGATCTACCCCCATACTTTAATCAATTCATTTGATTATGATGATATTGTTATTTCTTCCATGAGTGAGTAGTTCCTTTGTTCTTGGAGAGATGGAGAAACCCTAGCACAATTATGAACTTTTAATAAAGATGGTCTACTCTTGCGTCTATATGACTTGCTTGATCTATTCTTGTGTCCGTATGACTTGCTTGTATATGATATAATTATGATTTGTGTTTGATCTCTCTCTTTAGATGGTATGAGTAGTCGGCCGCATATCATTTGCCTTCGGGACTAAAGGGAGGGAGAAACCCTTTCGACGTGTCTTGGAAGCGTACCCGGAATGCCCCGTGATAGATTGGCGTCGGCTCGTAACCTACACAATCAAAGGGGGATTAAAGAGGGACTCCTAGAGCTAATTACAATATCCATGGGAAAACCCTTAATTGCGGTGGTTTGTATGGGTGATTTCTCTTAGACATCATAGTGGTTATTTAGAGGTGACCTCACACTTGGCTCAACAAAGTGGCTTCCTACGAGCCTTGTCGTGAACACATCTTATTATGGGGATCTCTCCACACATATCATGACACAAGGAGTATGTTATCTTGATTACATATAACAATAATACTATGCTAGTGGTGCATCCTACATCCTCGAGAATGTTTTATCCCTATTGAGTTCAACCATGATCCCTAGGCTTTGTTTCAAAGCATTGAAACACTGTGTTACATGTTTGCTTGCTGCCACTCTTATTTCAGATTGCAATTACCACTTATAAGCATCCATATTGCTTGTATTTCACCATCCCTTGATCGAACTAGTGCACCTATACACCTGACAAGTGTATTTGGTGTGTTGGGGACACAAGAGACTTCTTGTATCTTGATTGCAGGGTTGCTTGAGAGGGATACCTTTGACCACTTCCTCCCTGAGTTCGATAAACCTTGGGTGATACCACTTAAGGGAAACTGGCGGCTGCTCTACAAACCTTTGCACTTGGAGGCCCAACACTGTCTACAAGAATAGAAGCGTGCGTAGACATCAGAGTTCTACTAGCATGATGTATAATATTAAATCTGCGACCTATGTGTTGTCCTAGAGTTACTCCTACAGCATCATCACTAGCTTCACATATTAAGTCAAAAGTCATATCCCACATAGGTAGTTTAATGATAGGAGCATGTGTTAAAGCATTTTTAAGTTTATCAAAGGCTATAAGACATTTATCATCAAAACTAACTCTTACTTCCTTATACAGGATGTAGTCAAACTTTTAGATATTTTGGAGAAATTTCTAATGAACCTTCTATAAAAACCCACATGACCAAGAAAACTTCTTCTACCTTTTATTTCCCTAGGTTTTGGAATTCTCTCTATGGCCTCAACCTTAGTTCTATCCACTTCAATTCCCTTACCTGATACCTTATGTTCAAGGACTATACCTTCTTTGACCATAAAATGGCAGTTCTCCTAGTTTAGAACAAGATTGGTTTCTTCGCAACGCTGCAAAACTCTTTTGAGATTATCCAAGCAACTAGTAAATGAAGTTCCATAGACGGAAATTCATCCATAAATACTTCCATTATCAGCTCTATAAAATCCATAAAAATAGCAGCCATGCATCTTTGAAAATTAGTTGGAGCATTACATAAACCAAAAGCCATACGTCGGTAAGCATGTAAACCATAAGGACTAATGAAAGTTGTTTTAAGTTAGTCATCAGGATGAACAACTATTTGAGAAAAACCAGAGTATCTGTCCAAGTAGCAAAAATGTGTGTGGTTTTCTAACCTTTCTAAAGTTTGATCTATGAACGGTAAAGGATAGTGATATTTCCTAGTTTCTGTATTCAATTTCCTGAAATCTATGCACATCCTATGTCCAACAATAGTTCTAGTAGGTATCAATTAATTGTTTTCATTAGGAAAAACAGTAAAACCGCCCTTCTTAGGGACACAATGAACATTACTTACCCATTCACTTTATTTTACAGGATAGATTATACATGCGTCCAGTAGGCGTACAATTTCTTTTCTTACCACTTCCTTCATTTCGGGCTTCAACCTTCTATTAAATTCTGCAACTATTTTAGCACCTTCTTCCATGAATATTCGATGGACGGTTATCATGGGACTAATTCCCTTCAAATCATCCATTGAGTACCCAAAGGACATGCGATGCTCCTTAAGTATTTTCATGAGTTCTTCTTCTTCTCCTGAAAGTTTAGCACTAATAATAACAGGAAATTTATTTGTATTATCTAAAAATCTATATTTAAGATTATCTAGCATATTCTTCACTTCTCTCTTTTCTAGCTCTTCAAAAGCCTCATTAAGGCCCTATAATAGGAAGTGAATCGAATTCATCTTCTAGTTCTTCAAGGGACTTTTCCTCTATAAATATTTCTTCATAATTTTGTAGGGGTTCCGCGTATGAAAACAATAATTTTTACCCTACGCCCCTGAACCCCTGATGCTGCCAGGACCTATCTATTAGTAATACAGTGACGGGAGGGGCTTTTCGCGAACTTACCCTTGAAGACCGAAAAGCGTTGTCAATGCTCAGGAGAGCGTGGTTGATGTAGATGAGCGGAAGCCGACCTCAAGGTCATGATGAAGTCCTTGCGCTCCCTTGGCTCCAACGACTTGAGTACCTCAAGTGCGACACCTCGCGGGGAGTTACGCATGTTCGGTGCCTGACGATGACTCCCGCTTCCCCGATCCAGCAGCGGTTGTGGAAGTAGAGCTCCTGGATCCGAATCCCGCAGCACGACGGTGCTCCGCGATGAAGATGTCTCCCGTTCGCGCAGTCCGAACTTGTGACCACGGTCACGAGAGAGAGAGAGAGAGAGAGAGAGAGAGAGAGAGAGAGAGAGAGAGAGAGAGAGAGAGAGAGAGAGAGATAATATTAATTAGAGGTCTTCCCAAAAGTGAGAAGACCTTTATTGAATATTGTGTCTATTTATCTGGCCAAATACCCCACCTTATATAGGGGGAGGGGAGGTACTACCTACCTCAAATTCCCTTGGTGGGACTAAAGGAGAGGAGAGGGGGAGGGGTGGCTCCGCCAGCCACCCCCATGGGCCCCGCGCGGGGGGTGGGGGGGGGGGATTTCCCAGTAGGGCGCCGACAACCCCCTCTAGCCCTTCTCCCTCTCACCTTTCCCTAATTGGCCCTCTTCCCTCCGGAATTGGCCCATTAAGCCTTTTGACCTTTAAATTGATTTTCTCTTTTATTAAATAATTATGAATAAATGATTAAATATATATTTAACATTCATTCACATATTATTAAATATCCGTGGTTATGGAACACCTTCCACCTCCACTCCGAACATCCTCCGGACTTACTGAAACCCTTCTGGTTTTCTCTCTACTATTCTTTGGCGATTCTACCGATCCTATAAACACTATCTAAGCATCATCAAACCCTTAAGAGTGATACCCTATGGTTCGGGAACACTCCAGACATGGTCGGGACACTCCCGAACCAATGATCAATAGAGGGACCTGGATAGCCATGTGACCCCTGTGTATTCCACGAAGATCTTTTGTCGTTTGAACCGGGACGGTCGTGTCTTATTCCCTTTGTCTCTCGATACTTGCATTGCCCGAGATCTGATCAATGACATTATCATGTCGTGTTCAATATCATTACCGAACAATGTTACTTGACTTGTTCTGAAAAGTGATATCCCTGTGATCAAATCACACGCTGCGCAGCTATTGGATATAACTTCTCCGAGTCGGCCCTTGAGTATCTTTTTGTCACGTGGACGGATAAATCCCGCTCTTAACACATATTGCCTCTATGGTTTCCTCCGAGTACCTGAAAACACCTTTATAACCATTGTATTACCAAGTGGCGCTTGATGCTATCTAAGCACTCTCGGGAGGCAATGATTGGTATAGCCTCACGGTCTAAGGAATAGTCTAAGAGGATCCATTTCTAATCATCATAACTTGAACTTCGTGACATGATCGGGTCACAATGTTTAGGTTGGGTATTGGTTCATCATCTTATTCTCAGAATGAGTTGACTCCATTTCCAACTGGCATAAATGCCACATGATCAGGAAACTTGATCATTTGTTGACCAATGAACCAGTGACTAGAGTTTCACTAGGAACCCATGGTTGTTTATATATCACACATGTATTGATGTTTCCACTCAATACAGTTATAGCCTAATATAAAACTTAATCATAAACTTTATGAAATATGAGAATAGTCCTTATTACTATTTGTCTCTAGGGCATATTTCCAACAGTCTTCCACTTGCACTAGGGTACAAATAAACTAGTTGTATTTGTTCTTAATTGTCGGCACCATATATCCGATACCCTTAACATGCTTGCTCATGGAAGAGGTTGAGTCTTGGGTCTGTACTTTACAGTCCCAAATCCTTTGCAACTTACTAATGTCACCTTGATTAACATTAATACTTTATCATCACATGATAACATCTGTGTGTACGCATTGTCGCTATGGCAGCAGAACGAGGCATAATTCCAGGAGCGTACAGTGACTTTAGATCAACCTCGAGGGCTTTCTCATGGGCATTGTTCCCTAGGACACATCATTCTACGTTAAAAGCGAACTAGACCCACCATAACATTATACAACACTTTAGATGGTACCCTTATCTATTATTATAAATATATTCATCGATTGACGAGTGCACTCTGTGCATCTTTCGATGTTTTGTTCATCTCGCTTCCTACTTGACTAGTCAGTATTACAGGAGTCTCCAACATATTCCCTTATAACATAACCCTTTATGCTTTAAGATATGTGATCCTTTATGGATTTGGAAAACATGTCTACAGTTCTCTTTTAGACACTGCGGACAAACTTAGCTCAATGTTCCGTGATTCAAATTTAATCACTTTTCAAACGTTTCTTATTGGATCATATATTATGTTAAGTTATCATCATGGTTTTCTAGGATAGAACCTATGTCTCAACATAGTGGATGATGATCATCCTTTTTCTTTCTTTCAACCATTGATGTTAAGCGTAATACTATTCCTAACTTGAGTTATTAAGGACCATTTCCTTAATTAACTTATATTCTGAAACCCTGTTCAGAATCCCTTAAGGAATACTACATAATATCATAATACACTTATTATCAACTTCTACACCTTATAAATCATTATTTATTGGTACTTGCACTTTTATTCCTAACACACTTAAGAATCACTCCTATAATCTCCCACTCAAAATATGTTCCCAACATATTTGGGTATGAGTCACTACTCACTCAAACTATGTTCCTACATATTTGAATTTGAGACATATATTGCTCCCACTCAAAAATATGTCATTGACATATTGTTTTTAGGAAGACTTTTATAGCTCCCACTCAATTTCATGCAAATTGCATATCCACTCATTATTTTGAACAACTTCAAAATCCTTTGATCAAATATCAAACTTGGAGATTTACTATGAGATACTAACACTCTTACTAGTTTTAGATCCACTAGAAATTTAGCACACTTGAATCAAATTCATTTGAATTTATCCAATACTTGACAAATTGTGCTTTTGTCATTCACCCCTTTTCCACTATGGCTTTGCAGTCATTTGGGAAAATTCAAGTAACCCCTTTTACTTGTGAGATTCATCAATGAATTGCTTTCTAATCTCAAGTGAATTTTACTTTGGGATTTCTCATATCCTTAGCTTACCATTATTTCCTTAGTAGTTCGTAGGTATGTCATATTCCGGTGCCTGACGATGACTCCCGCTTCCCCGATCCAGCAGCAGTTGCGGAAGTAGAGCTCCTGGATCTGAATCCCGTAGCACAATGGTGCTCCACAGTGAAGATGTCTCTCATTCGTGCAGTCCGAACTTGGGACCACGGTCACGAGAGAGAGAGAGAGAGAGAGAGAGAATATCAATTGGATGTCTTCCCAAAAGTGAGAACACCTTTATTGAATATTGTGTGTATTTATCTGGCCAAATACCCCACCTTATATAGGGGGAGGGGAGGTACTACCTCCCTCAAAGTCCCGGGGTGGGACTAAAGGAGAGGAGAGGGGGAGGGGTGGCACTGCTGGCCACCCCCTCTGGCCCTTCTCCCTCTCACCTTTCCCTAATGGGCCATCTTCCCTCCGGAATTAGCCCATTAAGCCTTTTAACCTTTAAATTCATTTTCTATTTTATTAATTAATTATGAATAAATGATTAAATCAATATTTAACATTCATTCACATATTATTCAATCTCCGTGGTTATGGAACACCTTCCACCTCCACTCCGGACATCCTCCGGACTTACCGAAACCCTTCCGGTTTTCTCTCTACTATTTTTCTACGATTCTACCGATCCTATAAACACTCTCTAAGCATAATCAAACCCTTAAGTGTGATACCCTACGGTTCGGGAACACTCCAGACATGGTCGGGACACTCCCGGACCAATGATCAATAGAGGGACATGGATGGCCATGTGACCCCTGTGCATTCCACGAAGATCTTTTGTCGTTTGAACTGGGACGATCGTGTCTTATTCCCTTTGTCTCTCGATACTTGCATTGCCCGAGATCTGATCAATGACATCACCATGTCGTGTTTAATCTCGTTACCGAACAATGCTACTTGACTCGTTCCGACAAGTGATATCCCTGTGATCAAATCACACGCTACGCAGCTATTGTATATAACTTCTCCGAGTGGGCCCTTGAGTATCTTTCCATCACGTGGACGGACAAATCCCGCTCTTGACATATATTGCCTCTACGGTTTCCTCTAAGTACCTGAACACACCTTTATAACCACGTATTACCAAGTGGCGCTTGATGCTATCCAAGCACTCTCGGGAGACAGTGATTGATATAGCCTCATGGTCTAAGCAATAGTCTACGAGGATCCATTTCTAATCATCGTAACTTGAAATTCGTGACATGATCAGGTAACGATGTTTAGGTTGGGTATTGGTTCATGATCTCATTCTCAGAATGCATTGACTCCATTTCCAACTGGCATAAATGCCACATGATCAGGAAACTTGATCATCTGTTGACCAATGAACCAATGACTAGAGTTTCACTAGGAACCCCTGGTTGTTTATATATCACACATTTATTGATGTTTCCACTCAATAAAGTTATAGCATGATATAAAACTTAATCATAAACTTTATGAAATATGATAATAGTCCTTATTACTATTTGTCTCTAGGGTATATTTCCAACAAATTGAAGCCTTCATTTATTTCTTCTTTTTGATCACTAAAGAAGAGTGCTGCCATTTCCTCAATAGTTTTCTCTTTCTCTTCTTCTTGTTATTGTGGAGACCTATCTTTAAATTTGGAAAAGTGGAATTATTTTTCCGCTTTCCCAGGCTTAATAGACACAATCTCCTTTTTGAAATCAACATTGGCACCTACAACACTCAAAAAGTTTCTTCCAAATATAATAGGGCAAAGAGTGTCAGCTAGCATATCAACAACTACAAAATCTATAGGAAAGTTTTTATTGCCAATTCTAGCAGTTGCATCTTCAACTACTCCCAGTGGAATTCTAAGAGTTTTATTGGCTAACATGATTGTCATATCAGTATTTTCAATTGTAGCCGGTTCTATTTCTTCATTTATTTCTAAATAGAAATGATAAGATAAAACATTAACTTCGGTGCCAAGATCGCATAAACCATAATGTAAGGTTTCTTGAAATATGCAGGGAAGGATAGGCTTACCCACATCTTTTACCTTTGTTTTACCTTCAACCAATGTGGAAGTCTCTTTATCAAGTTCAACTATGTTACAATGTGCATACATAGCCATAATTGCTTCCTTGGTTACCTCTTCGTGTTTGGTTTCTTCAGATGTTCTACAACTTTTGGAATAATTTCCTCTTCCTTCTTCTCATGTACTTCTTTGACCTGTTCATATTCAGAAATATGCTTTTGTGTAGTGTTAGGGAAAGGTATCTCATATGTTGGTTCTATGGAGGCCAGTGTTGCTTTAACTTCTTTCTTCTTTTCAGGTTCAGGTGGTGGATCATACTTGACCAAACCCTCTTTTGGAGCTTTGATGTGTTCTGTAAAAGCTTTAACAACTTGCAACACAAGATCTAAATCCAAATAAAGTTCCTTAGATAATTCTTTAACATGGCCCTTTTTATTATAGTCATGAATACAATCATGATCTATTTCTACGCCTCCTTCACTTCCTAGACAAAAATTCCATGAAACTCTATGATCGCGAATTCTATTAAGTAAAGCCCAAGATTTAGTTATAGGAAATTCATAAAGGCTCCTTCCGTGAAAGAGTCTAGTTCAATTTTATTAGGTTCAATTAGACCGCCATAAAAGATATGCAATAAATACCATTCAGGCAAATCATGATGAGGACGTAGATTAAGTAAATATATAAATCTGATATAACCTCTTACTAGTCCTTCATTAGGACGGTTCCTCCAATTCATTATAAGACGCTTGATTCCAAAAGATTTCGATAATGGGTAATATTTTGCTAGAAATTCACAAGCTAAATTATCCCAAGTAGTAGTGGCTTCTGGGGGTAGAGATCTATACCATGAGAGAGCTGAACTAGTCAAAGTCTGACTAAAAAGTTTAACCCTTACCTCATTAGCGGTATATCCTGTCAATTGAAAAGTGCCACATATATCTTTGAAACATGCAATATGCTCATGGATTAGGATCTTCTTCATCCCCAGTAAATTGCTTCTTATGTAGAATACCAAGTAATAGAGGACTTATTTCAAACCCCCTTGTCTTCTTGTTGGAGTTGTCTCTTTTATAAGTATCATAGGGCTTCCCAAAGTGGCTGAGTGGGTTAGCACTAGTCATATGCTCAAACTCCATCATGTTGGTGGAAACATGTAACTCCAAACAAAACTTAGAAAGGCAAAAATAAATAAGCAAAAACTAAAATACCTACAGCGCTTAGATCCCCTGCAATGGTGCTAGAAAATAGCTTGATGACTGCAAGTGCACATATCTTTTTAGCTAGTTTCGAAATAAACATATCGATCCCACAGGGAGCAGGAGAATGAAGTCTACTAACTCTTGAATTAAATACTATAATATAAAGGCTAAATACAGTTCTAAGTGACAAGATAAAATGCGAGTATTGCGTAAAAAGGTGTTTTCGGGTTTTTGGTATAAGAGCAATGATAAGTAAAGTAAAACAACTGAACACAGAAAGTAAGTATCACGTATGTAAGAGAGACTGAAACTGCAATAGGGAAAAAGTATTCTCAGGGAGTAGCGGATACACCTCTAGCATTATAAGGAACTAAGGTAAAGATTATTATCATGAACATTCGCAACTGTGTATGTGTGGGAGGAACTCCGTACTTGGACAAATAGACAGCAACCACTGCTCACATTATCCTCATAACCACAGCAGTCAGCAATCTACATAAATTGAATTACTGTGCTATTAAGGGACTTAATCCCGTAGGACGTATCCCATGGCACGAATAGTGTTCTGTGAGTTTCCTCGGTTCCCAGGTTGATATGTAAAGAGTACCAACAACTTTATAGTCACTGTAAGTGCTAACACACCTCCGTCTACCAACAAGTAGTTCCCTCCATCAAGTCCCCATAAGAGGCAAATATTTAGAGGTCGACTTCTCCCAACATCAAGATAAAGATAATCTAACACATGGTCATAGCGATGAATATCATAATAAACTTTATCTTATTTCAATCTCATACTAGGGTTTCTACATTTAGAACTAAAGATCTACTCAGACATGGAGGAAATTAACATCATGGCAATAGCTATAGAATCTATCATAGATGAATAGAACTTGTATAAATCCGCAACGAGTACGGAAATTACTACAAGATCTAGACAAGATATAGATGGGATGGATGGAGATGGTGGTGATGCAATGGTTGATGAGTAAGATCGATGCCTTAGCCTCCCGGATCTACGCAGGGCGAAGATGGATCCCCGGTGGACGAGTTCCCCCTCTAGATGCTTTCTGGAGGTTAGGTTTCGGTGATTTCTGGTTGTTCGGTATGTCATATCTCTGATCCAGTTGCACGGGGTTAAACTATTTGAGGAGGCGGTGGCGGCACCAACTAAATGGCGGGAACTATACGACCGGAAAATTTATTCCCGTCGTATAGTTGTTCGTTAAGCCGTCTGTGTGCTTTGTTCGCTTCGGGTTTTCTTCTGGTATTATTGATATTTCTCAAATAAGCAATTTAAGTTGTTTTTACTCTTTTCTCCTTAGTACAACCGCTCCAAGAAATGTGTCCATTGTATCCATTATATGTCCTGATCCTGATGAAAACAGACATAAAATGTGTGCGCGAGCACTGTAAAATACCAAGATACTACATCTACAATGCAAAATAATGATATAAAACATGATTCAAATATGCACTCATAAACTTCCCCAAGATTAGACTCTTGCTCGTCCCGAGCAAGTTTAGCTTAATGGATGTGATCCTCATATTCATGAAACTGAGTCGATAAAATAAATGAGGCAGTTACAGCATGTGTTTATCATACATGATACATAGGAATAAATTCATGAATAGTACCTTACTCGAACCATCCGAATAATATTAGCAGGCTTCCACACCTTAGCATTTAACAATTCACAAAGATTACTCTCAATATGATGTAAAATTATTCAGTTCAACCGAATTATTTAGCGAGGTAGTCCCAATTGTTTTAGGATTAACATATTCACTTGGGATTCAAAATCTCAAAACGTCTCTTTGTCATACTACAATATAGTGGTGTATGACTATTGTTGGGGATCGGTGCGAAAAACAAAAATTTCCCTACGATGTAACCCCAAAACTTGCCTAGGATCTATCTATGTAGTAATGCAGTAACGGCCGGTCCGTAGAGAATACACACCCTTGTAGTTTGTACGAGGTTAACATTCCGCGGGAAACATGGTTGATGTAGTCGTACTCGAAGCCGACCTCAAGGTCGCGAAGCTCCTCGCAGGTCACCGCTTGCTCCTTCTTGATCTTCATCATCTTCATCGTGCAACAGCTCCGGTTCACGACATTCTAGTGCCCCAAGTGTTGCGCCTTGTGTCTTCGTACACATTCGGTGCATGATGTAACATCCCAAAACTTCAATCCAATCTTATCAAGATCTAAATCATCAAATTGGGGTTAACAAAAACTTTTCCAAATTTAAAATAAAAGCATTCATATATGTGTGCATTTAAAATAGGAGTTGTTTTGAATTTCCATGATTGTGTGATCCTTTGCTTCTAAAATGTTTCTTAAGTGAATTAAACATCATCTACATCATTCCAAAACTTTTCCTAAAGAAAATCAAATAAAAAAGAATTAAAAAGGAGGAATGGTCATTTTGGCCATTTTAATCCACTACACTACTTTGAGTGTTCCTAGCACTCATTTCTTAACAGAAATAATTCATGATCTTTGTACCCCTTGCTAGTACACATAATGAGGTACCAAGTCCCACCTTTTAATCTGCTAAAAACATTCTTTTACTTATTTTAAATGGGATTTGAAAATTGAATCCAATGCATATGCATAGATCACCCCTATTTCAAAAACCATCTATTTGAGCTCCACTTTCAAAACCCTTGCAACCAGAGACTACCTAGCACTAGTGGAGATCACTCAAAAAATTTGAAACCAAAATTCAAAAGTTTATTTCTTACGGCCATTTAATCAAACACTTGGCAGGCAGGTTTAAACTCTAAACCATAGCTCACTGTTTTGAACAGGGTTTTGCCCCCATTTGATCTCCATTTAATCTCTTTGTCCCCTCTTGATCTAATCAGGCCCTTAGCACCCATCCCCTACCTCCCTAGCAGCCATGCCATGCCAACCCGAGGACATGCTCGCTGACCAAACCTTGCCCCGCTGTAGCAGACCATCTCCCCCTCTCTCTCCATGTCTGGGAGGTAGCAAGCACCTCACCACCACCCTCTGTCCCCTGACCGAGCCAAGCCCTGTAGTGGACCACGGAGGAAACCACGCGCCCAGTGCCACCGCACCATGCCGATGCCACCTGCAGAGCACGCTCTGTCCCTGCGTGCACAAGTCGCCGCTCGACCTCAGCCCGTGCCCACCGCTCTGCCATGACCCAGGGAACACGACGCACACGCCCGTTCGCCGCCCAACACACCATAGCCACCGCTCGCCGTGGAAACTGCTGCCTCTGCCGCTCAGAGCGCCACCTCGCCCAGACCGCATACCACCGCCCCTACGCCCGCATTCACTTCCTAGAAGACCGCCAGGAGACCGCCTGTCGATCGCCACCCTCAGCCATGCCTCTAACCGGCCGTAGCCATGTCGCCACCGTCGCCTGCCCATCCCGCTCGGTCTCACCGCCGGGCCTATAAAAGGAGGCCACCCCCAGCCGTTTGAAGCACACCACTCCACTCCCCTCACCTCTGTGAACCTCACCCACCTCTAGCCGGAGCAAGGGGAGCAGCAGCTCGCCGGAATTTCATCGGAGCAGGCTGCCTCTGGAGGAGAAGGGCGCCTGCGATTTAGGGCACCCCAAGCTCCGCCGCAACCGCGCCTCGCCTCGCCGTCGACCACCAGTTCGTTTTCCCGCCTCGCCGACCTTGCTGGAGCCCTGGTACGTCCCCAGCAGACCCCCACCGAGCCGCTAGGGTTCGAGCTCGCCGGTGACCTGTTCGTCGTCAACGACGACCCTCAGCCGTAGATCCCCCTTCTAATCCTACGGCCCACAGCACGCGTACCGTTTCGCGTGTTAAGACCCACTGACAAGCGGGACCCCCTGTCAGCTGAGGCCAGCACCACGGAGCGCCACTGGGCCGGCCCAAGTTCTTTCCCGCGCTAGCCCACCCGTTCAAATCTGGATTTTTCTTTTTAGTTAAATCTAGTTTCTGTCCACTAGTTTAAAATTCAATTCTGGGAGTTTTACAAATCCAAATTGTATGAAACCAATTTCGTCTGAAAGGTATTGAGATGATCTATCCAAGCCCGTTGGATTTAATTCAATTAGAGTTACTAGTCATTAACCCGTGCACCCGCACGGGCTATATTTTTTGCAAAACTATAGGTATGATTATTTATGAATTTTCCTATTTCTTATTGTTTTGTACTACTCAAATATAGTAAATTATTTTAAAGATTTAGTTTCGAGCATATAACACCTGGCACCATAATTTAAACGGTCCTGATTATAGTTTTTATGATCCTTAATGAATACTAATATTTATAACCTTTAGTTGTGTTGCTATTGAGAAACTTCAGAATCGAGCATTATTAGTATTTACGTGTCTACATCCCTGAAAGAAAATTTCATTGTCATGCATAAAGCAATCTGTATCAGTCGAACAACATAGGTAATATCGGTCTTGCAAATACATCCTGTAAATTCTTCATGATTTTTTATAAGCCGTAGTGATAAGAACATAAAATATCCATACACTAAGAAGTTCAACGGGACCAAGAAATATATTATCATTATTGGATAGTATTAATTTCTAGTACCAAGTTGCTACGATAAGGATTAATATGTATACATGAGCTGATTGAAAACTCGTTCTACATTCCATACAAAATATTGTTTCCCTAGTCAATTGGAGGATAACGCCATACATGAGACAACAATTATTGTTTAATGTGAACCCACAAATAATAAGCATGCATTCACCACACTGTTTTTAATTTAGTTCAACTTATTTGTTTTCTGCAAGTATGTTACTTTTCCTAGGATATAAAGTCATGCTATTTTGAAGGATGGCATACCTTTTCACCTAGAGAAGGGCAGAGGGAAATTATTATATGAATTATCAAGTTTGCGACAATAATATACACATTAAATACTTTTATCTCTCCTTGTAAGGTCGAGAAAGGGACAAATTCTAACAAAGATAAAACCCATTGTTAGATTTCTTAGGTATCGCTTGAGAAAAATCATGGAATTATAAGGTGTAAAAGTTAGAAAAAAAAGGAATTTACCTCACTGCAAAATAGTGGATATTATGAAGACGAACTCAACATATAAATTTCAAATATGTTAGTTGAATCAAAAGTGGGGAAAACCTTAACAAATAATTTTGTTAGTATAGATTTTAATGTTTCATGTAAACTACATAAGAAGGGAATGATGAAATAGTGTATGTTAGACCGTCTTCTGTAGGTTAATGACCACATATTTTGGATGACCACATATTTCCATAGCGCTGGACTGTCATTTGTAGGTTGATGACAGAGTGCTTAGTGCTCCAAAATCTGGCATGTCTACATGAAGTAGATTATCACGCTGAAACACAATTAGTTGAACTTATCGTAACTACTAAAACCAAATATCATGCCGAGACAAACTTTGTCGATAAATTCTCAGTTATTACAATTCGTACAATAGAGTCATGACCAAGGATCTCGCGAAAACAACTGATCAAGAGGAAAGCCTTGAAATACCACAAAGCATGGATAATACATCGAGTAGCATGAACACACACTACTATTATAAAACCACTATTACTACAGACCGTGGATGGCATGATATCTTTCTAACACCCGGAGTGCGGTCCCACCTGTGATTAATTCTATCAATTGTATGCTAATTTTTCCAAATGCAAGCATGGCAACGGGGAAGGGCATTGAACATGAATTCACGGAATGAGATAAAATCTGAGAGACGATGACAAAGAGTTATAGGTAGGGGAGTTAATATTTTTTCTATTTTCAGCCAAATCATAAGTTGGCACATGACTAACATGATGCCAAAAATCAGCGATTTGATGTTCAATATAGCGCTGCACTGATATGAGCAGGAGAGTCAGAGATGATATGGGGGTATTCTCCATTTGTGGCTAAGAGCCGATGGCCGTGTTAGGATACAGCCAGTCACCCGTAACCGGCAGCTATGCATCATATCCTCCTTTCTTTAATTCTTAGCTGTACACTCATATGAGGAGTGCAAGAAGATAGCTGAGAAGACTCCTCTTTAGGTCAGCGACAATAGGCCCAATCTGATTCAAAGTGCAAGTAGGATATTAGCTTTCCGATACATCAACCAACGTGGAAATTGATTTGCTTAAAAGAGAAGCACCTGCCCATCTGCGCTCATATCATTCTCTTTGCAGTACATTGATATGTGGGCAAGATGACGGCTTGGAGGACTCCTCAAAAGCTATAGATCAAGTACCGTGGGAATTGATTTGCTTAAAAAGAGAAGCAGAATGCAGAATCATCAAATTAGTACTCCCTTTTTTCAGAAATAAGTGACGTGGATTTACCTAAATTCACATGTATTTATACACTGAAACATGTCTAGATACATGAGAATTTAAACAAAACTAAATCACTTATTTGCGGACAGAGGGAGTAACTCAGAATCTAGAAGAATATTAGAAACTGAGGAGATTCAATGTTTGAAGAGGAAGAAAGTAGATCAGCGAACAGACTGCACGGAAGAGTTGAGGCGTGCACCAGGACGATGTCAGAAATCAATCAGTTAAACATAGCTGCATGAAGAAGGACGGATGATTAGCTATTGGCTCTTAGTCCACAGGATTAACGTAACGTCCTTCCCAGGGAACGCTAGACATTTTCGTGTTTAGCTGATAGAGATAGAGATATGTGCGTTGGAATTTTTTGCGTTGGATTACAGGTCGTGCACTTCTAGGACTCTAGCTGTGCACAGATAAAACTCTATGATGGACCATTGGATCTAAACCGTAGAATTAACATCCTAAGGTTATTTTCATGTGTTTTCTGAGGATTAACGTGGAGCCTCGTACGGTGCCTTCAATTAGTAAATATAAGATAGATCTCTCCTAATAAAAATAACAAAACAGAAGTATTTGCAACTTGCAACATTTTTATAAAATCAACCAAGTTAGCTTTTGAGTTGATTCCAACTCTTAAAAATCACATTTTATCATATCTATCTAAATATATAATAATATTAAGGTTTACATGCAGTGACTTTGGACTAGTACCAAAATAATGCTATATAGGCATTTCTAGTCACTTTAAATCATTAAATAAGGAACTTAAACCAAAGTAATATTGATCCAACCTTTAACTCTCATTCCCATGTGTTAAGATATGTGCTGATGACATGTGTCAATATGATCCCATATTTTAAATAGAGAATATTAAATTTTAGTTAATTTTTCAATGAGTAGAAATTACTTTTCTAAAATAAAAAGAAGGAAACTAGTGAATAAAACTTGTGATGCTTGTGATAATAATAGATCATAAAATGTGTGCCTTAGAATGCTACCTAGCCTAGTTAAGTATTGTTTGGTGATTGTGTACTCTATATGTATTTATAGACGATAGTACCGACCAAGTCTACGAAGAGGAGGAGTGCTATCAAGACGAAGAAGAAGAAAACTTCAACCACTGCACCAACCAAGGCAAGCTAGCACTATCCAAGATTAACCCTTGCAAGTTATACTTGCAAGCCACCATTAACAATGCAAGTTAACCCTTGCAAGTTTAGTGCTTAGCAAACTAGAATCAAACTAGATGGTTAAGCAAGGATGCCTTAGGCATGCTTTGATCACACCCCCCTTTGACTATTAGTACCCCAAGTCTTACTTACAAGTTTTACTCCTCTTAGTACACAAAGTTCTTTACTTGTTTGAAGGTAGCATAAAGAGTATAAAACTTGACCTATTTAGAAACCTTTAGATGTCATTCTATGGCATGAGATTGAACCCATCACTTCCACCTTAGTGAACATTCTTAACTTAGTAGTTTAGAGTAGATCAAAAACTTGAGTCACTTTAGATGGGAACACTTGGTGAAAATGAATTATGAAAACCTTGGAATGATGAGTCATTCTATTGAGATGTTTTGACATGTGTTGAGAAACACAAATGGTTGATGATGATGAAAATGTTGAGGCATGAGCCTTAACCCTTTTATAAAACTGATGGTTGGATTCGGATGCGATACCATTCCAAATTTACCGTACAACCACAATACCTGAATTGGGTAAGGCTTAGCTAGAAATTTATATGCATTAGTAGTAGTTCCCTCGCGGGAGAGGTTTGAGCTGAGGCTACCTCTCAATGTTGTCCACCTATGCAGTGCCCAAGATGACTGATGGTCATGGTTGGGAGGCCATGCTCATAGGAGAGGTGCTTATACCAGGGTGTGTAAAGGGAAGGTTATGTTTGATTATCTGCATACTAAGTATGATGATTCAGGGTTATCCCTGACAGATGTATCAAATCTTGTGGTGAAAGTGTACCACCTCTGCAGAGTGTCAAACTATTCGAATAGCCGCGTCCGCGGTTATGGACAGTTGGAATGTCCATACTGTTTCGTTGTCAGATGTTTTCAAAATAACTTGATATGAATGATGAATCTTGACTTGACCACAACATGCTTGTGTTTATGACAATAGCTTCCCAACTTAAGTGATTCTAGAACTTTACTTTATCTTTCTTTGCTTCTGAACTCAGCTTAGGTTTCAAACTTAACTTTATAGTTAAACTTAGATTAGCACTTTACCTTAGAATTATAATACCTGTTATTGGTAGTTTGCAAGTACTTAAAGAGTACTCATGGATTTTGTCCCTGGCTATTATCGTGGCCAGACTATGAAGGAGATTATCAAGATGATGGTCAACAGGACGGCTATGATAATTAGGACTATCTGCCTTCGTCAGCATTGCCTGTGCCCCTGAAGATGGACCCCACCGCTACGCTTATCTTTTATTTCCGTTGCTTGTTGTATTAAAGATTGGATCATGAGGTCCTTATTTGTGTAAGACCTTATGTATGGTTTGTAATGGATGATGTACTGTGATATCCAATCCGTTATGTCTCGCAAAAATGGTAATCTTGGGATTGCGAGGTATGGCATAACGGGCATCTGGGATTAAAAATCCGGGTGTTGACAAGTTGGTATCAGAGCCATCCTGACCATAGGAGACCCTAGTTAGAATGGATGTTCAAACCAAAAACTTAGCTTCAAAACCAAAGTAAGTATTTATGAAAAACTATTTCCTCTCTTACCCTTGTGAACTCACTCTTTCTCAAAAAAATTCATGTTCCTCAAAATTCTTACATTACTACCTAAAATTGACACACTTGATCACTTCACTAACTTCCTCATCCTTAATTCTTGTAGATGGAGACTCAGTTCAGCAAGTTTTACCAGTTGGGAAACGGAGGTTAGCTGATCTTCGAGAGGGATCTAGACTCACTGTCAGAGTTACTGGGACGCCCACATCCGGAGTTTCTTGGAGCTCAACTTCAAGGACCCCCAGGAGGAGACCTACAGTGGCTTGTCACCACAGATCTTAGAGGAAGCATCGAAGCACCAACTTCTGGGAGAATTCAGTTCTCCGTGAGAGAGAACAATTGGCTAGATGGATTAGCCAGGGCGATGCATGAAGCTCTCGCACGTCTATGTGCCCTCAGCGTCAACAAGACCGAAGGAACCCGTTTTGCCCACTATGCAAGACGTGACTTCATGGGAATGCCGATGGAGATGCCAAGTCACCCCGAGTTGAGGCGTCAAGCGGAGAACCTTGACTTCTTGTTGCACGACAGACAGCAGGAACTGGACAATGCCAGAGAGTTAGCCAACCAGAACCGTGCCATTGCCGACTAGAAGGCCCAGACTTTCGCACTGCTTGTCCAAGACCGCCAGTCTCTTCGCCGCCAGCATGCCAAGAAGGATTGCACCATCGCCCGTCTTCACAAGAAGGTGGCTGACCTCGAGAAGACCATCAAGGAGCAGGAAGCTTAGCTTGCAGCAAAGGAAGAAGAAGATGAGGGTGAAGACATCCAGGGAGACATGGATTCTTACCTCAGCAATGATGATGACTTTCTGGAGGAGGATGCAGTGGACTTCTACACTGACGATGAGGACTCCGACTTCATCGACGATGAGTAGATGCACTAGAGCACTATCGTAGCATGAGATGTATCGGTCTCATTGTATCGTAGCTTACAGAATGGTTCTTCAAACCATCTGTTTTCCCTTTGATTGTTGTGGTGTGTGTTGTATCGTGTGCTTGCTTGCATGAATGAAAATGAAGTTAGTTGAAAAACCTGAGTCTAACTCAAAGTTTTAGCTTTGAAAACCCAAAACCATGAACCTTAGAATTTCCCTCTTACCCCTATATCTATCTCAATCTTCAGATGACTCGTGGAAACCAAGGAGGGAGCAGCTCTTCACAAGACCCAATGCTGCAGATCTTGCAGAATCTCATCGCAGACCGTGAAGCAAGCAGGGCCGAGCGCCAAGATGGCTCTCAACAACCAAGCCCATGGAAATCAGGATCACCAGGGATCCAAACTCAAAAACTTTCAGAACACCAATCCCCCAATCTTCAACCAATCTGAGAACCCATTAGATGCTGATGACTGGTTACAGACCATGGAAAACAACTTAGAAGTTGCCAGAGTTGATGAAAATGAGAAAGTTCTCTTCGCCATCCACTATCTGGCAGGAGATGCAAGAGCTTGGTGGAATAGCATCCGCAGTATGAACCATGGTCAAGTGATGACATGGGAAGCATTCAAAGTCAAGTTCAGACGCACCCACGTGCCGCAAGGTCTAGTCAACAGAATGAGAGATGACTTCCGTGAATTGAAGCAAGGGAGAATGACTGTGGTGGAGTACCGTGACAAATTCCTGTCACTTGACAGATATGCACCTGATGAGATCAACACGGAGGCCAAGAAGAAGGAGAGATTCTTGATCGGACTGCATGATGAGATATAGATTGTCCTCGTCAACATCCGTTTCTAGGATCTCGAACAGCTAGTCGACTCTGCCATTTAGATGTAAGGGAAGATTAACCAGGCAAACGACAACCGCAAGCGTCGTATGATGCAGCAGTCTGGATCCAACAGTCACCAGAAGTACCGTCCAAACCCTTCGCCGGGATATGCACCAAGGAACAACCGACCCCCGACGTCTCGCCCAAGCTACCCTAACCGTAGCGGGGGCAAAGTGAAATCCGGAGGAAAAAATCACAACTCCGGTAATGCCAATAATTTCAACCATGCCCCTCCCAAGAGCAACAACAACAACACTGCACCCAGAACTGGCAGCAATGTTGTGCCTGTTGCAGTCAAGGACAAGTCCCAGATCACTTGTTTTGAGTGTGGAGTGAAGGGTCACTACTCCAATGAGTGTCCCAAGAAGACTGCAGCCAATGCCAATGTGAATGCCCTAGCTTAGCAGCGGCGTCGTGTTCAACCAGGAAGGAGATTTTCCCCAGGGAACCCTCACAACCGCAATGGCCGTCTCTTCCACGTGAACGCAAAAGAAGCCCAGGAAGCGCCAGATGTAGTGCTGGGTATGTTTTCTGTCATCTCAGTTTTAGAAATAGTATTGTTTGATTCGGGAGCATCGCATTCATTTGTCACCGAAGAATTTGCATGCACTAGTAAGATTCACCCAACCAACCTGAAGCATGTCATGATAGTTCAAATCCCCGGTTCAACAACCAAAGCTAGAAAATTTTGCAAAGTTGTACCTATCAGAATACATGGAATAGATTTTTATGCCAACCTAATTGTACTTGGAACCAAAGGATTGGAAGTAGTACTAGGTATGGACTGGATGTCAAGGCATAAAGGACTGATAGACTGTGCTAAGAAAGCCATTACCATGACCAGTAGTTCTGGAGTAACAGTAGAGCATATCTCTAAAACTTTACCCCGTCAATTCAAGTGCAACAAGAGTGTAGCCCTGCGCACCATAGACGAAGTCAGAGTAGTCTGTGAATACCCCGACGTATTCCCAGATGAATTCCCAGGTATGCCCCCCGATAGGGATATTGAGTTCATTATCGAACTAATCCCCGAAACCGGACCTATAGCCCAGAGACCCTATAGCATGAACCCCTCAGAGTTAGTGGAACTGAAAAAGCAGTTGGATGCTATGCTAGCCAAAGGCTTGATTCAACCAAGTGCATCACCATGGAGATCACTAGTGTTATTCGTCGACAAGAAAGATGGAGGCAATTGTCTGTGCACAGATTACAGAAAGTTGAATGATGTCACCATCAAGAACAAGTACCCTTTGCCAAAGATAGAGGATCTATTTGATCAGTTGACCGGAGCTCAGGTATTCTCAAAGATTGATCTTATTACTGGTTATCACCAACTTAAGTTTCGTGCAATGGATATTCCGAAGACTGCCTTTACTACTCGCTATGGTTTATACGAGTATACGGTTATGTCTTTTGGATTAACCAATGCCCCTGCTTATTTCATGAATCTCATGAATAAGATCTTTATGAATTTCCTAGATAAGTTTGTAGTTGTGTTTATCGACGACATCCTTATCTACTCCAAGTCAGAAGAAGAGCATGAGCAACATCTGAGAGTTATCCTAGAAACCCTAACAGAGCATCAGTTATATGCCAAGTTTAGCAAGTGTGAGTTTTGGCTAAAGGAAGTAGGATTCCTAGGACATATTGTGTCTGCCGGAGGAGTCTCTGTTGATCCCGCCAAGATCAAAGATGTCGAAGAATGGGAAGCCCCAAACACTCAAACCCAAGTCCGTGCATTTCTCGGATTAGCGGGATACTACCGCAAGTTCGTAGAAGGATTCTCGAGCATAGCCCGACCAATGACCCAATTGTTGAAGAAGGACAAGAAGTTTGAATGGACAGACAAGTGTGAAGCTAGTTTCCAAGAGCTGAAGAAGAGATTGATATCAGCCCCAATATTGGTCATGCCAGACATCAAGAAGCCATTTGATGTGTATTGTGGCGCATCCAAGATTGGTCTAGGATGTGTATTGATGCAAGAAGGCAAAGTCATCGCGTATCTATCTCGACAACTGAAGCAGCATGAGCAGAACTATCTGACCCATGATCTTGAGCTAGCAGCTATGGTCCTAGCATTGAAGACATGGCGTCATTATCTGATGGGTAATCGCTGTGAGATTTACTCAGATCATAAGAGCTTGAAGTATATCTTCACTCAGAAGGAGCTGAATATGAGACAAAGGAGATGGATAGAGTTAGTCAAGGATTATGACCTAGACATTCACTATCACCCTGGCAAAGCCAATGTGGTAGCGGATGCCCTTAGCAGATTGCCGTGTAGGCTTAACACCATGATCAAGGAGAAGCAACCAAGTTTGTATGAAGAGTTGGAGCAGTTCAGGACTGAATTAGTTAGCAAAGGATTCCTAGCTAGCATTGAACTTCAACCCACATTGATTAGCCAAATCAAGGAAGCCCAGAAGGGAAATGAAAGTATCGATGGAATTAAACGTCGTATTGGTACATGAAAGGTACCTGGTTTCACTGAAGATGAAGAAGGAGTACTATGGTACAAAGGACGTATCTGTGTTCCAGGAGATTCGGAGCTGAAGGAAGTTATCATGAAGGAAGCTCATGATACTCTGTATTCTATCCACCCCGGAGGAACAAAGATGTATCAAGACTTGAAGGAGCAATTTTGGTGGCACAAGCTGAAGAGAGAAATCGGAAGCTACATCGCCAAATGTGACATCTGTCAAAGAGTCAAAGCAGAGCATCAGACACCTGCAGGACTGTTGCAACCATTGCAGATTCCGGAATGGAAATGGGATTCCGTCGGAATGGACTTTATCACCGGTTTACCTACTTCTAGTAGGGGAAATGACTCAATCTGGGTCATAGTTGATAGACTGTCCAAGGTAGCCCACTTTATACCTATCAAGACAACTTACCAGAGTGCAAAATTAGCAGAGCTATACATTGCTAGGATTGTTAGTCTGCATGGAACCCCCAAGACTATCGTATCAGATCGAGGAACCCAGTTTACTTCAAGATTTTGGCAGAAAGTCCAAGAAGGATTAGGAACCAAGTTGAACTTCAGCACAGCGTATCACCCGCAAACAGATGGACAGACTGAGAGAGTCAACCAGATCTTAGAGGATATGCTTAGAGCTTGTGTTTTGGAATACGGATCAAAACGGGAAGACTGCCTGCCTTTCGCAGAATTCTCATATAACAACAGTTATCAAGCTAGTTTGCAGATGGCACCATTTGAATTCCTATACGGAAGAAAGTGTCGTACCCCTTTGAATTGGTCGCAAGTAGGAGATAGTCAGATCTTTGGACCCGACATTCTTCGAGAAGCGAAAGATAAAGTTCACAAAGTCCGTGAGCATCTCAAGACCGCCCAATCCAGACAGAAGAGTTATGCTGACAAAAGAAGGAGAGACCTGACTTTCAATGTTGGAGATTTTGTATATCTCAAGGTTTCGCCATTGAAAGGAACTCAACGCTTTAGTCTGAAGGGAAAGTTATCCCCCAGATATATCGGACCTTTCAAGATTCTGAACCGTCGGGGAGAAGTATCGTATCAACTAGAACTGCCTGAAGAGATGTCAGCCATCCACAATGTGTTTCATATCTCGTTACTTCGCAAATGTTTGGAAGTGCCCGAGAAGACTGAAGTTTTCAAGAACATCGATCATAGAGCTGTGGAAATCAACAATGACCTGACCTATCGAGAAGTACCCATCCGTATCTTAGAAGAAGCCTACAGAACCACCAGGACCAGGAGTATCAAGTTTCTCAAGATTCAGTGGAGCAACCATACCGAGGAGGAAGCTACTTGGGAGCGCGAAGATTTCATTAGGACCGAGTTCCTAGATCTCTTTAGTTCATAGTTTTCTTTGTAAATCTCGGGACGAGATTTTGTTTAAGGGGGGAAGGTTTGTAACATCCCAGAACTTCAATCCAAGCATATCAAGATCTAAATCATCAAATTAGGGTTAACAAAAACTTTTCCAAATTTAAAATGAAAGCATTCATATATGTGTGCATTTAAAATAGGAGTTGTTTTGAATTGCCATGATTGTGTGATCCTTTGCTTATAAAATGTTTCTTAAGTGAATTAAACATCATCTACATCATTCCAAAACTTTTCCTAAAGAAAATCAAATAAAAAAGAATTAAAAAGGAGGAATGGTAATTTTGGCCATTTTAATCCACTACACTACTTTGAGTGTTCCTCGCACTCATTTCTTCACAGAAACAATTCATGATCTTTGTACCCTTGCTAGTACACATAATGAGGTACCAAGGCCCACCTTTTGATCTGCTAAAAACATTCTTTTACTTATTTTAAATGGCATTTGAAAATTGAATCCAATGCATATGCATAGATCACCCCTATTTCAAAAACCATCTATTTGAGCTCCACTTTCAAAACCCTTGCAACCAGAGACTACCTAGCACTAGTGGAGATCACTCAAAAATTTTGAAACCAAAATTCAAAAGTTTATTTCTTGCGAACATTTAATCAAACACTTGGCAGGCAGGTTTAAACTCTAAACCATAGCTCATTGTTTTGAACAGGGTTTTGCCCCCATTTGATCTCCATTTAATCTCTTTGTCCCCTCTTGATCTAACCAGGCCCTTAGCACCCATCTCCTACCTCCCTAGCAGCCATGCCATGCCAACCCGAGGACATGCTCGCCGGCCAAACCTTGCCCCACTGCAGCAGACCATCTCCTCCTCTCTCTCCATGTCTAGGAGGTAGCCAGCACCTCACCGCCACCCTCTGTCCCCTGCCCGAGCCAAGCCCTGCAGTGGACCACCGAGGAAACCACGCGCCTTGTGCCACCGCACCATGCCGATGCTGCCCGCAGAGCATGCTCTATCCCTGCGTGCACAAGCCGCCGCTCGACCGCATCCCGCGCCCACCGCTTCGCCATGACCCAGGGAACACGACGCACACGCCCGTTCGCCGCCCAATGCTCCACAGCCACCGCTCGCCGTGGACACCGCCGCCTCTGCTGCTCAGAGCGCCACCTCGCCCAGACCGCATACCACCGTCCTACGCCCGCATTCACTTCCTAGAGCATCGCCAGGAGACCGCCTGCCGATCGCCACCCTCAGCCATGCCTCTAACCGGCCGTAGCCATGTCGCCACCGTCGCTTGCCCATCCTGCTCGGTCTCACCACCGGGCCTATAAAAGGAGGCTACCCCCAGCCGTTTGAAGCACACCACTCCACTCCCTTAACCTCTCTAAACCTCACCCACCTCTAGCCAGAGCAAGGGGAGCAGCGGATCGCCAGAATTTCACCGGAGCAGGCCGCCTCTGGAGGAGAAGGGCGCCTACGATTTAGGGCACCCCAAGCTCCGCCGCAACCGCGCCTCGCCTCGCCATCGACCACCAGTTTGTTTGCCCGCCTCGCTGACCTTGCTGGAGCCCTGGTATGTCCCCAGCAGACCCCCACCGAGCCTCTAGGGTTCGAGCTCGCTGGCGACCTGTTCGTCGTCGACGACGACCCTCATCCGTAGATCCCCCTTCTAATCCTACGGCCCACAGCACGCGTACCGTTTCGCGTGTTAAGACCCACTGATAAGCGGGACCCCCCTGTCAGCTGAGCCCCGCACCACGGAGCGCCACTGGGCCGGCCCAAGTTCTTTCCCACGCTAGCCCACCGGTTCAAATCTGGATTTTTCTTTTTAGTTAAATCTAGTTTCTGTCCACTAGTTTAAAATTCAATTCTGGGAGTTTTACAAATCCAAATTGCATGAAACCAATTTTGTCTGAAAGGTATTGAGATGATCTATCCAAGCCCGTTGGATTTAATTCAATTAGAGTTATAGATCTCTCCTAATAAAAATAACAAAACAGAAGTATTTGCAACTTGCAACATTTTTATAAAATCAACCAAGTTAGCTTTTGAGTTGATTCCAACTCTCAAAAATCACATTTTATCATATCTATCTAAATATATAATAATATTAAGGTTTACATGCAGTGACTTTGGACTAGTACCAAAATAATGCTATATAGGTATTTCTAGTCACTTTAAATCATTAAATAAGGAACTTAAACCAAAGTAATATTGATCCAACCTTTAACTCTCATCCCCATGTGTTAAGATATGTGCTGATGACATGTGTCAATATGATCCCATATTTTAAATGGAGAATATTAAATTTTAGTTAATTCTTCAGTGAGTAGAAATTACTTTTCTAAAATAAAAAGAAGGAAACTAGTGAATAAAACTTGTGATGCTTGTGATAATAATAGATCATAAAATGTGTGCCTTAGAATGCTACCTAGCCTAGTTAAGTATTGTTTGGTGATTGTGTACTCCATATGTATTTATAGACGATAGTACCGACCAAGTCTACGAAGAGGAGGAGTGCTATCAAGACGAAGGAGAAGAAAACTTCAACCACTGCACCAACCAAGGCAAGCTAGCACTATCCAAGATTAACCCTTGCAAGTTGTACTTGCAAGCCACCATTAACAATGCAAGTTAACCCTTGCAAGTTTAGTGCTTAGCAAACTAGAATCAAACTAGATGGTTAAGCAAGGATGCCTTAGGCATGCTTTGATCACACCCCCCTTTGACTATTAGTACCCCAAGTCTTACTTACAAGTTTTACTCCCCTTAGTACACAAAGTTCTTTACTTGTTTGAAGGTAGCATAAAGAGTATAAAACTTGACCTATTTAGAAACCTTTAGATGTCATTCTATGGCATGAGATTGAACCCATCACTTCCACCTTAGTGAACATTCTTAACTTAGTAGTTTAGAGTAGATCAAAAACTTGAGTCACTTTAGATGGGAACACTTGGTGAAAATGAATTATGAAAACCTTGGAATGATGAGTCATTCTATTGAGATGTTTTGACATGTGTTGAGAAACACAAATGGTTGATGATGATGAAAATGTTGAGGCATGAGCCTTAACCCTTTTATAAAACTGATGGTTGGATTCGGATGTGATACCATTCCAAATTTACCGTACAACCACAATACCTGAATTGGGTAAGGCTTAGCTAGAAATTTATATGCATTAGTAGTAGTTCCCTCGCGGGAGAGGTTTGAGCTGAGGCTACCTCTCAATGTTGTCCACCTATGCAGTGCCCAAGATGACTGATGGTCATGGTTGGGAGGCCATGCTCATAGGAGATGTGCTTATACTAGGGTGTGTAAAGGGAAGGTTATGTTTGATTATCTGCATACTAAGTATGATGATTTAGGGTTATCCCTGACAGATGTATCAAATCTTGTGGTGAAAGTGTACCACCTCTGTAGAGTGTCAAACTATTCGAATAGCCGCGTCCGCGGTTATGGACAGTTGGAATGTCCATACTGTTTCGTTGTCAGATGTTTTCCAAATAACTTGATATGAATGATGAGTATTGACGTGACCACAACAGGCTTGTGTTTATGACAATAGCTTCCCAACTTAAGTGATTCTAGAACTTTACTTTATCTTTCTTTGCTTCTGAACTTAGCTTAGGTTTCAAACTTAACTTTATAGTTAAACTTAGATTAGCACTTTACCTTAGAATTATAATACATGTTAGTGGTAGTTTGCGAGTACTTAAAGAGTACTCATGGATTTTGTCCCTGGCTATTATCGTGGCTAGACTATGAAGGAGATTATCAAGATGATGGTCAGTAGAACGGCTATGATAACTAGGACTATCTGCCTTCGTCAGCATTGCCTGTTCCCCTGAAGATGGACCCCACCGCTAGGCTTATCTTTATTTCCGCTGCTTGTTGTATTAAAGACTAGATCATGAGATCCTTATTTGTGTAAGACCTTATGTATGGTTTGTAATGGATGATGTACTGTGATATCCAATCCGTTATGTCTCGCAAAAATGGTAATCCTGGGATTGCGAGGTAAGGCATAATGGGCATCTGGGATTAAAAATCCGGGTGTTGACACACGATGAGACCTCCGGCTCCCCGATCCCGTCGGGAGTCCGGAAGTTGATATCCGGCTAGGAATCCTTGCAGCGCAACAGCGTACTGCAGGTGTTCCTCGATCGCACAGCCCAGACTTGGGGCCATGGTCACGAGGTATAGAGAGAGAGGGAGGAGGAGAAAGTCAACCAAAGGACTTCTCCAGTTGTGTATTTGGTGTATTTAATCCCACCCATGGGCACCCATTTATATAGGCTAAGGGGGTGTACCTTTCTCAAAGGCTAAGCCATGTGGGACTAATACTGAAGGAAAAAGTCAGCAGAAATTCGGACTGCCAAATGGGTTGTTTCTACTCAGCCCAATAGGCAAACAGAAAATAAATAGCAAAAAGAAAAAGGGGAGCAGCAGGGGCTGGCCGGGTATAAAAGTTGCCTTTATAAATCTTAATCTAAATATTATTTATAATATATTAATTCACAATTAACATATAATAAATATATATTGAAATTCCCATTTATCCGAAAACACTTTTCGGGGCTTTTCCTTTATTCTTTCTCCAAACAACTTCAGATCTCTCTGCGGAACGATTCCGGCTTTCTCTCTTTCTCTACTATGATTCTGTCTTACGAATGATTGCTCTCATCGTACCCTTAAGTGTATCCTCTCACGGCTCGGGAATGCTCTAGACATGATCTGTATCAATGATCAACAGAGGGACCAGGGATGTCCATCTGACCCCTATGCATTCCTGATGACAATGTTATTTGAACCGTCTAAATGTAGCATCCTCTTCCTTTTGTTTCTCAATACAACTTGTCTGAGATCCAATCATTGGTATCCCATACCTTGTTCAATCTCGTTCACAACAAGTTATGTTTTCTTGTTACCGTGATCTTACATCCCCGTGACCTAGTCAGATGTTGCAACATTTATAGATGTAATCTCACCAAGTCGGCCGTATGTATCTTTACCCGTCATGTGGGTGAACAAATCCCGGTCTTGCAGTCACATGTCATCTACTTTTCCTTCGGAATACCCAACGTACACCTTTATGGCCACCGTATTACTGAGTGACAGTTGATGCAGTCTAAGCAGCCTAGGGAAACAGTGAGTAATATGGGCTCACGGTCTAAGGAGAAGGAGTCTAGGTATAGTTGTTGCAACAATGAACTATATGACTTGATCGTGTTGCAATCCTTCGAGGAATGTCCAATTAGATCATTCTCCAATGACATGATCTCGTTGTCAGTCGGCATAAATGCCCATGACCTTGAAACCCAGATCATCTTCGTGACCAACGAACTAGTATGAATTTAGGCTACTAGGGACTTGGTTGTTTCATACCACACCTATACCAATGTTTCTACTTGGCACAGTTATAGCACAATATGAAACTATTATAAACTAATTGAGATACGACAATAAAAACCTATTTCTTATTTGCCTCTAGGGCATATCTCCTTCAGTCTCCCACATGCACTAGAGTACAAATAATCCAGTTCGCATTTTACTCATATAAACCATATACCATATGCGTTTACAGATCATGCATGCTCATGGGAAACGTCATGTCCATGTTCTGTTTTACCAGATCATTATGTCTTTTGGAAATCGTTAATGTCTTCCTAATTTTGACATTCACACCATTATCGTATAATGGGTCGAAGTATTTGTTTGGCAACAAAGTGAGACTTTTGTTTGTAGTGTTTATAATGACGGTCGTTTTTCACTGTTGTCATCTAAACTTCAAAACACACTTTGTTATCCTTTGTGTATATACTATAGTCATGGCAGCAGAACAAGACCGAATTCCAGGAGCTTACAGTGACGTTAGATCAACCTCGAGGGCTTTCTCATGGGCACCGGGCCCTGGGACACATCATTCTACGTTAAAAGCGAACTAGCGCTGCCATAACATTATACATCACATCAGATGTAGCCTTTTATACTTCTATATCTATGTAGATCCTAGTGCATGGAATGCAACTATGACACTTACATTGCTTCTTGCTACTTAAGTACAAACTCAATTCTGGTTTAGGGATCAACTCAGGAATCACTTAAGACATGTTCTTACAGTTAAGACTTTGTCTTACCAACCAGAACTTCGGGTCACTTTATGTCGAGTATACAACATGGTTAAATGGAAGAACCTATGACTGAGGCATAGGATATGCAACGCATCTCTTTATTTCAACCATAGTTGCAATATTCAATGCTTTATACAGTAAGAACTACTTTCTTACCTTGTTTCATTCTGAGCTACTTCGGAATCTTGCTTAGGATATTCCAAACATCTTTCAGAATCAAGTCTAGGAAGCATTCTACATTTAGTGTTTATTAAGCTCATCAATCTATTCTGATAGATCTCTTTGTTTAATAACTTCAACTTCATCCTTATTTATCTAACTTAAATGTTATTAACACCAATCACATCATTCACATATGTCGTCCACATATCCCAGAATGATTTCATGCTCCCACTCAAATATGACATTCATGTTTGAGATCTAGGGATTTTACTTAGCTCCCACTCAAAATATGTCAGCTACATATTATGGATTAGCCAAGCTGTTTTGCTCCTACTCAAATCCGGGTCCTCTCGATAATCTTGGATATTCCAAAATTCCTTGATCATAATCAAATCGAGAATTCCACTAACGAGATTTCAATGACCATTCATTTCTCGTACTCAGGTCCATCACGCTTCTTTGTATTTCGTAGGTATGTCTTGTTCAAAACATTACAAGTGAATCAATAATACAATTCCACAAACTTGTAGAATATATAGTTGAATCCTACTTTCTTTAGTAAAAGTATTCACTAATACTTTATGATCATTATCATCAGTTTCTCCTCTATTTGTAGAGTTTGGATTCACGAAACAAATTCCGCTATGCCACTCAACAATTCGGAGGCAAGGTCAAATACCTTGTTTTGATCTTTTACTTTCTTCCACCTGTATCTTCATCAAGACACATCAACTTTGGACAACAACATGTTTGCCCCTTTGTGGAAGATGCATTCATAGCTTCCTAAGAATGTTCTACAAAGACTTGTTTATTCGCCACGATTTCGACTTATCGAAATCTCCAGAAACTGGAACGTGCCATAACACTTATGGTGTTGTTTCCACGAATCTTTAGATGTTCCATTGTATTTCAAATGGGTGTTTGGTTATTTTGATCTTTAACTCTAAACAACAATTGTAACCCCAATAAGAGATAATATGTATCTAATACAAAATGATTATGATGTTTAGACACTTCAACAAAGTTTGAATTCATCCAATTATCATAATTTGTGAAACATCTTTCACAAGTTCTTTTTATGCTAAACTTAACTTGAATACTTTAGTCGTGTCGATCAAATCGAAGAGACTTGCTAATTCAGTTAATTCAATATCCCATTTAGTCACGAACTCATTTAAACAATTCAAATCATTTCAAACTTCATGTTTCATTAAGTAAATACACTTATTCACTTAAGTCCACAATAAATGATGTCCACTACTTGTTGAAAATATGATACATCACAATGTATAAGATTCAACATTTCTTCGCATATCACCGTTTTACCAGAATACGGAGTTTTAGTCATTCTGTCCCAGAGGCATGGTTTTGCAAAGTCTCTAGATTAAGCATCTAGGACCCCGATCTTTCATAAAGAACCCGCAATAACCAAAATGACTTAAACTGTAGTGTCATTTCATTATTAAACTTTGGATATCTTTTAGCATTCTAATCCTTTATAAATGCTTAAACTATTATTATTAACATAGTGATGAGAATAACTTATTTATAATCGTAATGTGACCATAACGGTATTGTTCATAAGAATAGTACAAACTGGTTTGTAACTTGTTCATATGAATAATCGTCTCGCCAAAAGCAAGCAACACAAACAGGGATTACAAATTTATATTCAAGTCCACTAATCCAAATGATAAACTTTGAGGGAAGAGGTGATGTCGGCCATCAACTATTTTGCTCGCTGTCATCAAGTCACGTTGCCTCAAAGCCAGCAATTCTCAAGCAGATCATCCTGTTTTCACAAAATGGGACAAGTATCAAATACTTTACAAACTGCAATGAGTTCTGCAAGAACCACATTTATAATTTGTATATCTTACATATACCTTTTCCATCCATGATCTCCATTTGCAATCAAGCCCTTCTAAGAGTTCTCAACTCTAATGCAAGATCGCTAAGTGTTTCTCCAAACATTTCGGAGTCATCGAATTATCTCCTAATGGTTATTGTATCAAGAAGAGAAGATCACCTTTTACGAGGATATCCCTCAGGCGTGGATATTAATATATGAAGTTGGACCCTTTTGCTAAGTTCCATATTAAGCAATATATTCCCATGGTCGTAAAGGACCTCAATGGGATAGGCTAAGGTCTACTAAGATATTTGCAAACAGACATCTAGACTAAGTTTATAATAAGAGATCAATTTATAATTGGTCTCCACTAAAACAGTCATCCCCTGGACGATTTTAGTGATTGCACAATCCCTATCCTATGCACCTCCCCCGATCGTCACGGCCATCAGTGCATTATCAAAGGTAGACATTCACTAATGTCAATCACATCATCCATGTGACTCATGCTCGATCTTTTGATATCTTGTGTTTCGAGGCCATGCTTCTCTAGCGTGCTAGGCTCGCCAAATCTAACTTGTGTGTATTCGATGTGTAACATGGCTTACCCCTACTGTATGCGAACGTAGATATGTTTGACACACATGCCTGTAACCCTGGATCGCCTCATATCGAAGAACTTTCTTGGTGGTGCACACACAAGGGGAACACGGAACATTCGAATTAAATAGGGATTATCTTATTTTCTACCATTGAGTATCTAAATACTAGCACATAATAAGATGTAAAAACTGGTATCAACATCATATGTATAATGTGATATGATATGGTCTTTCTCGCGCCTTAATTTCCATCGAGTGCTCCGGCATAATCTCCATCGTGCCCTTGATTTGACGCCAAGTCCACGACGCCTCCACCAGGTCGTCCATCGGAACGATGACTATTACTATACTACTTAGTAATAGAAAAGTAAACTACTTTACCTTCGTAACAACCAATGCCATATCATAATCACATGCCCCCTACAAAATAAAGTTAGACGCTTCTACTTTATCTATTGCAAGTTTTACGTGGTTGTTAGGGCTTTCGCACTAGAACCGTTTCTAAACTACGAACTTTCCAAGCACAACATGGATCCGACAATTGTCTCTATTACACCCCTTTCGGGGCCCTCCGTTGTAAATGCTATATCAACTATCAAATGAGAGACAGATACCCGCTAGCCACTTATACGGTACAAGCCGTATGTTGAGCGTGGAACCAGTCTCGCGTATGAATACGTGTATGGTCGGTCCGGACCGCTTCATCAAACAATGCCCCGATATAAACAAGTACACGTCAGAGGGTAACAACTAAGGGATCAATGCCCGCACAATACATGTGCGTACTGGCCGTACAGCACTCCTACGCATAGATCGGCTCTGATACCACTGTTGGGGATCGGTGCGAAAAACAAAAATTTCCCAACGATGTAACCCCAAAACTTGCCTAGGATCTATCTATATAGTAATGCAGTAACGGTCGAGGCGTAGAGAATACATACCCTTGTAGTCTCTACGCGGTTAACATTCCACGGGGAACGTGATTGATGTAGTCGTACTCGAAGTCGACCTCAAGGTCGCGAAGCTCCTCGCAGGTCACCCCTTGCTCCTTCTTGACCTTCATCATCTTCATCGTGAAACAGCTCCGGTTCACGATATTCTAGCGCCCCAAGTGTTGCGCCTCGTGTCTTCGTACACATCCGGTGCACGATGAGACCTCCGTCTCCCCGATCCCGCCGGGAGTGCAGAAGTTGATATCCGGCTAGGAATCCCTGCAGCGCAATGGCGTACTACAGGTGTGCCTCGATCGCACAGCCCAGACTTGGAGCCATGGTCACGAGGTATAGAGAGAGGGAGGAGGAGAAAGTCAACCAAATGACTTCTCCAGTTGTATATTTGGTGTATTTAATCCCACCCATGGGCACCTCTTTATATAGGCTAAGGGGGTGTACCTTTCTCAAAGGCTAAGCCATGTGGGACTAATACTAAAGGAAAATTTCAGCAGAAATTCGGACTGCCAAATGGGCTGTTTCTACTCATCCCAATAGGAAAATAGACAATAAACAGCAAAAAGAAAAAGGGGAGCAGCAGGGGCTGGCCGGGTGGGCCCTGGCCGCGGCCCACCCCGCGCTCAGCCTCATCCCGCGAGGCGGAGGCCTCCTGGAGCCAACAACCCCGGGTGGGCCTGCCCAGCACCGGCGGCCTGGCAACCCAGCCCGGGTGGGCCGGCGGCCCCGCGGCCCAGCTCGTGCCACACCTCCCTGTGGCGCCCGCGTCCCTCCCCGCCCGGGTGGGCCGGCCCGCCCCGGCGGCCCAGCTCCCTGGCGCCCGCGTGGGCTAGGTCGAGAAGGCCCCGGTGGCGGCTGGTAGCTGCGCCCCCCCCCCACCCGTGCGGCGGTTAATAAAAACCGCCCACGTGGGCTGTTTTTTTTCTCTTTATTTTTCTACAGCTTTTATTCTAGACTATTTCCCTCCGTGATTTAGCCTAATATAAAAGTTGCCTTTATAAATCTTAATCTAAATATTATTTATAATATATTAATTCACAATTAACATATAATAAATATATATTTAAATTCCCATTTATCCGAAAACTCTTTTCGGGGCTTTTCCTTTATTCTTTCTCCGAACAACTTCGGATCTCTCTGCGGAACGATTCCAGCTTTCTCTCTTTCTCTACTATGATTCCGTCTTACAAATGATCGCTCTCATCGTACCCTTAAGTGTATCCTCTCATGGCTCGGGAATGCACTAGACATGATCTGTATCAATGATCAACAGAGGGACCAGGGATATCCATGTGACCCCTATGCATTCCTAATGACAATGTCGTTTGAACCGTCTAAATGTAGCATCCTCTTCCTTTTGTTTCTCAATACAACTTATCCGAGATCCGATCATTGGTATCCCATACCTTGTTCAATCTCGTTCACAACAAGTTATGTTTTCTTGTTACCGTGATATTACATCCCCATGACCTAGTCACATGTTGCAACATTTATAGATGTAATCTCACCAAGTCGACCGTATGTATCTTTACCCGTCATGTCGGTGAACAAATCCCAGTCTTGCAGTCACATGTCATCTACCGTTCCTTCGGAAGACCCAACGTACACCTTTATGGCCACCGTATTACCGAGTGACGGTTGATGCAGTCTAAGCAGCCTAGGGAAATAGTGAGTAATATGAGCTCACGGTCTAAGGAGAAGGAGTCTAGGTATAGCTGTTGCAACAATGAACTATATGACTTGATCGTGTTGCAATCCTTCGAGGAATGTCCAATCACATCATTCTCCAATGACATGATCTCGTTGTCAGTCGGCATAAATACCCATGATCTTGAAACCCAAATCATCTTCATGACCAACGAACTAGTATGAATAGAGGCTACTAGGGACTTGGTTGTTTCATACCACACATGTACCAATGTTTCTACTTGGCACAGTTATAGCACAATATGAAACTATTATAAACTAATTGAGATATGACAATAAATACCTATTTCTTATTTGCCTCTAGGGCATATCTCCTTCAACTATTTTCTCTTTGCACATTCGCTCTTTTTTTTCTTTCTTTTCTTCTTTTCTTATATATGCTCACATTTTTGTTTAAGTGCTATGCAAAGGAGCTAGCCATACATTCCACTTCATGTAGGAATTCAAAGTTTAACAATCTCAATTACCAAATTCCAATTGTATATGAAGCAATCTTTATAGCTTGAATATTCTACCTCGTCTTGATCTCACTCTAATTTGATAGAACTTTTTATTTTTCTCTGTTCAACGTTTCCTTTTCAACTTTAATTGATTAGATAATTTTTCCTCTCTTGATAAATCAAACCATATACCTACAACGTATAGAGCAAATTATCTTTGTATGTTCCATTACTATCAATGGTGTGGAAGACTCCTATTGCTATCATCAAGTGCAAGTAAAATTATACTCAAGCCATTCATATATCCAATAGGACAAACAAACACTCAATATTGCTCCATATATGATAGTAAACTCAGAATTTCATAAACAGAATCGACTATGCCTGAAGGGAATTCTAATGATGCAAACTTTATTTCTAGTTTGAACTAATGCAAGACTAAAATAGTGATGTAAATCTTATAAGATAGATTACAAGGTATTAAAGATCTCCCTAAGCTTGGAATAAAGCCAGGCGGGATCAAATAATCCCTTGCGATTATTTGATATCGTGATTATTGTAGATCACTGTGGCGCCATGGCACGCAGTATCTTATCTTAACGGGCCAGCGTGAGGCGGATGGATTGATTGACAGCTTCTAATTCCTTAACACGTAGCTTGTAAAAAAGATTATTCCTCTCCAGCACTTGCACTTGTTCTTTAATGAGTTCATTGTTGTCTTGAAGGGCTTGGATCGCCTTAAGACTCATAGAAAAACCTAAATCGGTTTTCTGCTTAGTATCTTCATCAAGTTTATCAAGATAAAGGCGCAGCAACCGAAGATGCTTGGGTGTCCCTGGCGTCTCCTTGTCCATCTCTTTAATCTTTCGCTCGAGGGCTTTCAACTCCCTCTTCCGACGCTCATTGTCAGGGTCGAGGAACTCCATAGGGGCGATCTTGATCTCCTTGCCTTGCTCGCTATTGCTACCGATCTCCATAGGAACTTCTCTCCTTCGCTTCTGTCCCTTGGTTTGTGTGTCCTCAAGTATGAAGAAGAGATAGATTGGTTCCTGGAGATTATGATTAGAGATAGAAACAATGGCAATATACAAGGGGGTCAGAGGTCCGTAAAACTCGTGAGAAACACCAAATTCATGCCCAAGAAAAGAATCTTAATGGAATAGGAAAAGAAATCACGGATTTGGAGGAGTCCTGCCGCGTAACGAAAAAACTATACGGGCGCACCCCGTATAGCTCCGGCCCTATAGTTGGTTCTAGGCAGACATTTCGAAATATCTTGAGTCCAGGTCGGTTAAGGTACGACTCGGAACCGACAATACCGCTTTTTTGGATGAGATTGTAATCAGAAAAACGAAAAAGTAAATGAAGATGTTTGAGAGTTTAACGACCAACTATACAGCCGGAATATCTCCTCCGGTCATATAGTTGTGACCGTATAGATATAAACATCAAAAATCGTAAGTACCTGAGAGTTCAACGACCAACTATATGGCCGGAATTTTATCTCCAGTCGTATAGCTGCGACCGTATAGATCCAGACATCGAAAACAATCTCGCAAAGAAGATACAGAGGGTTTAACGACCAACTATACAGCGGGATCTTTCTCTCTAGTCCTATAGTTGCGCCTGTATAGTTGGTAAAAATCTCTAGAAACTTCAGAAAAACACGAGGAATTCAAAGGCAAAAAATTTAGGAGTAAAATCTGTGAAAAAAATCACTTATTTGAGTAAGAACACTTACCTTCAACTTACGGTTTACTTATTTGGGGATGACAAGCTCCTCCAACAACAAAGACTTCTTCTCATTTGGAGGAATTGACCTTAGTTCATTGAATAATTCTCGCAAGCAAAAATCACTAGGACTAAAGTTCCTCTCGATAAGATTGGTGTCTTGCCTAGGAAATATGGACACTGCATCCAACATCTTTATTTCTTGCCTCTACATGATCTGTAACTCAAATTCTTGAAGTAAAAGAATCCAACGGATCAGTCTTGGCTTATGGTTTTTCCTCTAAAGGAGTTCTTTTAAACCATCACGGTCCGTATGAACTCTTACTTTTGCATCAACTATATAAGAACAGAATTTATCGTAAGAGACAAATACAGCAAAGTGTTCCCTCTCTTCCTTATGATATTTCCTTTGAGCACTATTGAGAGTTCTACTAGCATGATGTATACTATTAAATCTATGACCTATGTGTTGTCCCAAAGTTACTCCTACAACATCATCACTAGCTTCACAGCATGGGACAAAGCATTTTAAGTTTATCAAAGGTTATAAGACATTTATCATCAAAACTAAATCTTACTTCCTTTTACAGGATGTTAGTCAAAGGTTTAGATATTCCGGAAAAATTTCTAATGAACCTTCTATAAAAACCCACATGACCAAGAAAACCTCTTATACCTTTTATATCCTTATGTTGTGGCATTCTCTCTATGGCCTCAACCGTAGCTCTATCCACTTAAATTCCCTTACCTGATACCTTATGTCCAAGCACTATACCTTATTTGACCATAAAATGTCACTTCTCCCAGTTTAGAACAAGATTGGTTTCTTTGCAAAGCTACAAAACTCTTTGGAGATTATCCAAGCAACTAGTAAACGAAGTTCCATAGACGGAATAGTCATCCATAAATAATTCCATTATTAGTTCTATAAAATCCGCAAAAATAGCAGTCATGCATCTTTGAAAAGTAGCTGGAGCATTACATAAACCAAAATGCATACGTCGGTAAGCATGTAAACCATAAAGACTAATGAAAGTTGTTTTCAGTTGGTCATCACGATGAACAGCTATTTGAGAAAAACCAGAATATCCGTCCAAGTAGCAAAAATGAGTGTGGTTTGCTAACCTTTCTAAAGTTTGATCTATGAACGGTAAAGGATAGTGATCTTTCCTAGTTTCTTTATTCAATTTCCTGAAATCTATGCACATCCTATGTCCAACAATAGTTCTAGTAGGTATCAATTTATTGTTTTCATTAGGAACAACAGTAAAACCGCCCTTCTTAGGGACACAATGAACATGACTTACCCATTCACTTTCTTTTACATGATAGATTATACCTATGTCCAATAGGTGTACAATTTGTTTTCTTACCACTTCCTTCATTTTGGTCTTCAGCCTTCTATTAAATTCTGCAACTCGTTTAGCACCTTCTTCCATGAATATTCGATGGACAGTGATCATGGGACTAATGCCCTTCAAATCATCCATTGAGTACCCAAAGGCCTTGCGATGCTCCTTCAGTATTTTCATGAGTTCTTCTCCTTCTCCTGAAAGTTTAGCACTAATAATAACAGGAAATATATTTGTATTATCTAAAAATCTGTATTTAAGATTATCTGGTAGAGTCTTCAATTCTAGGGATCGTAATTCCTCATCTCCTCTCTTTTCTGGCTCTTCAAAAGCCTCATTAGTTGGAGGCCCTATAATAGGAAGTGAATCGAATTCATCTTCTAGTTCTTCTAGGGACTTGTCCTCCATAACTATTTCTTCATAATTTAAGTCTTCATTTATTTCTTCTTTTTGATCACTAAAGAAGAGAGTTGCCATTTCCTCAATAGTTTTCTCTTTCTCTTCTTCTTGTATTTGTGGAGGCCTGTCTTTAAATTTGGAAAAGTGGAATTCTTTTTCTGCTTTCCCAAGCTTAAGAGACACAATCTCCTTTTTGAAATCAATATTGGCACCTACATCACTCGGAAGTTTCTTCCAAATATAATAGGGCAAAGAGTGTCGGCTGGTATATCAACAAGTACAAAATCTATAGGAAAGTTTTTATTGCCAATTGTGATAGTTGCATCTTCAACTACTCCCATTGAAATTCTAAGAGTTTTATTGGCTAACATGATTGTCATATCAGTATTTTCAATTGTAGCCGGTTTTGTTTCTTCTTTTATTTCTAAATAGAAATCATAAGATATAACATTAACTTTGGTGCGAAGATCACATAAACCATAATGTGAGGTTTTTAAAATATACAGGGAAGGATAGGCTTACCCACATCTTTTACCTTTGGTTTACCTTCAACCAATACAGAAGTCTCTTTATCAAGTTCAACTATGTTACAATGTGCATACATAACCATAATTTCTTCCTTGGTTACCTCTTCATCTTTGGTTTCTTCCAAATGTTCTACAACTTCTGGCATAATTTCCTCTTCCTTCTTCTCCTGTACTGCTTTGACCTGATCACATTCAGAAATATGCTTTTGTGTAGTGTTAGGGAAAGGTATCGCATATGTTGGTTCTAGGGGGGCTAGAGTTTCTTTAACTTATTTCTTCTTTTCAGGTTCGGGTGGTTGATCATACTCGACCAAACCCTCATTTGGAGATTTGATGTGTTCTATAAAATCTTTAACAACTTGCAACACAAGATCTGAATCCAAATAAAGTTCCTTAGATAATTCTTTAACAAGGCCCTTTTTATTATAGTCATGAATACAATCATGATCTATTTCTACGCCTCTTTCGCTTCCTAGACCAAAATTCCATGAAACTCTATGATCGCGAATTCTATTAAGTAAAGCCCAAGCTTTAGTTATAGGAAGATTCATAAAGGCTCCTTCCGTGAAAGAGTCTAGTTCAATTTTATTAGGTTCAATTAGACCGCCATAAAAGATATGCAATAAATACCATTTAGGCAAATCATGATGAGGACGTAGATTAAGTAAATCTTTAAATCTGATATAAGCTCTTACTAGTCCTTCATTAGGACAGTTCTTCCAAGTCATTATAAGACGCCTGATTTCAAAAGATTTCGATAATGGGTGATATTTTGCTTGAAATTCACAGGCTAAATTATCCCAAGTAGTAGTGGCTTCTAGGGGTAGAGATCTATACCATGAGAGAGCTGGAGTAGTCAAAGTATGACTAAAAAGTTTAACCCTAACCTCATTAGCGGTATATCCTATCAATTGAAAAGTGCCACATATATCTTTGAAACATGCAATATGCTCATATGGATCAGGATCTTCTTCATCCCAGTAAATTGCTTCTTGTGTAGAATACCAAGTAATAGAGGATTTAGTTCAAACCCCCTTGTCTTCTTGTTGGAGTTGTCTCTTTTATAAATTTCATAGGGCTTCCCAAAGTGGCTGAGTGGGTTAGCACTAGTCATATGCTCAAACTCCATTATGTTGGTAGAAACATGTAACTCAAAACAAAACTTAGCAAGACAAAAATAAATAAGCAAAAACTAAAGACCTATATCGCTTAGTTGCCCGGCAACAGTGCTAGAAAATAGATTGATGACTGCAAGTGCACAGATCGTTTGTAGCTAGTTTCGAAATAAAGATATCGATCCCACAGGGAGCAGGAGACTGAAGTCTAGTAACTTTTTAATTAAATACTACAATAGAAATGCTAAAAAAAAGTTCTAAGTGACAAGATAAAATGCGAGTATTGCGTAAAAAGGTGTTTTCGGGTTTTTGGTATAAGAGCAACAATAAGTAACTAAAAAAACTGAACACAGAAAGTAAGTATCGCGTATGTAAGAGAGACTAGAACTGCAATAGGAAAAAAACATTCTCAGGGAGAAGCGGATACACCTCTAGCATTATAAAGAACTAAGGTAAAGATTATTATCATGAACATTCGCAACTATGTATGTGTGGAAGGAACTCCGTATTTGGACAAATAGGCAGCAACCACTGCTCACATCATCCACATAACCACACCAGTCAGCAATCGACATTAATCGAATTACTGTGCTATTAAGGGACTTAATCCCGTAGGACGTATCCCATGGTATGGATAGTGTTCCGTGAGTTTCCTTGGTTCCCAAGTTGATATTTAAGGAGTGCCAACAGCTTTATAGTCACTGTAAGTGCTTGCACATCTCTGTCTACCAACAAGTAGTTCCCTCCATCAAGTCCCCATAAGAGGCAAATATTGAGAGGTCGACTTCTCCCAACATAAATATGAAGACAATCTAACACATGGTCACAACGATGAATATCATAATAAACTTTATCTGATTTCTATCTCATACTAGTGTTTGTCCATCTCCCCAAGAAATAAAGATCTACTCAGACATGGAGGCAATCAACATCATGACAATAACAATGGAATCTATCATAGATGAATAGTACTTGTATAAATCCACAACGAGTACGGAAATTACAACAAGATCTAGATAAGATATAGATGGGATGGATGGAGATGGTGCTGATGCGGCGGCTGATGATGAAGATCGATGCCTTAGCCTCCCGGATCTGCGCAAGGCGAAGATGGATCTCCGGTGGATGAGTTCCCCCTCCAGATGCGTTCCGCAGGTGAGGTTTCGGCAATTTCTAATTGTTCTGTATGTCATCTATCTAATCCAGTTGCACGGGGTGAAACTATTTGAGGAGGCGGTGGCGGCGCCAACTATACGGCGGGAACTATACGACCGGAAAATTTATTCCCGTCGTATAGTTGGTCGTTAAACCGTCTGTGTGCTTTGTTTACTTCGGGTTTTCTACTGGTATTATTGATATTTCCCAAATAAGCGATTTACGTTGTTTTTGACTCCTTTTCTCCTCAGTACAACTACTCCAAAAATTGTGTCCATTGTATCCATCATCTGTCTTGATCCTGGTGAAAACAGACATAAAATATGCACGCGAGAGCCGTAAAATACCAAGATCATACATCTACAATGCAAAATAATAATATAAAACATGATGCAAATATGCTCTCATCAACTTCCCCAAGCTTAGTGGCATGGGTATGCCCAATAGGCACTCAACTACAGCCTACCTGGTGCGGCTCGACGGAAGGCCCACTCAACGAATTGCCAAGGTCCATGACGCCCATGACGGTTCGAGTGATATGAACCCATATGGACACGGACTCCCAAACGCACAAGACAAGGAAGGCTCAATACTAGAGTTTAAATCTAACTTGTAAACCAACTCGTATTGGTACCTGAGACCTAGCCTCCCCATATATAAAGGCTAGGAGGATCCAACGAGAAGGCATCTGCTATGCCACAATAGATCTAGACATCGCGACTCCTACAATAGATCGCCGTAATAGACAATAGATAGATCTACGATCTCCCATACGCTAGATCTAATCTGCGCATACACCGCCATCAGCGACCTTGTATTCCTTCGGATCATTATCAATCAAGAGCAGACAAGCAGGAGTAGGGTCCTCTACGAGGCCTGAACCTGGGTAAACCTTGCATCCCTGTGTGCTTGTTTGCTAGCCGTACCGAGATCTCCAGCGCTCCTATCTTCTCTAAAACCCAAGTCCATAACAATGGTTATTGATGAGTTAAACCCTCGTCAATTGGCGCCGTCTGTGGGAACTGGGAGCGCTGATGTTGCGATCTCGATGGCCCCATCACAATCGATCTACGATTCATCGTCTATTGGATGCTAGATCTAATTCGGCTCCCTCATCATCAATGGCGGTCGGATCACATCCGATCGATCTGTCTGCATTAGTGCACTCAGCTTCTTAATCAATGAATCCGCCATGACGCGTCATATCTTCACGGCGAGTGCGCAGTGGCTTCGCCATCAGAATATCCTATGATCAGGCGAAGGCGGACATGTTCATAAACCTCCTAGAAGATCGGGTACCGAAAAAGGCTGGATGGAATCAGTTTTCTTTATGGTAGACTGTCAATCGAAATTGTGTCTCATACACCAAGGACAAAACCTGCCCAAGTCCCGAGACACTATAGTTCCGACCGAACAAAGAAACTGGTCTGCTATAACGATTCGGCGACACCACCAAGCGGAGCAGCGAAAGAAAAAATAAAGACATCCGTGCGCATATACAGCACAGAGCAAAGGCGACCATACAAACAAGTAACTCATCATGGAGCAGGCCACAAGGATTAATTAATCCAATTACATGCTAGATTGCAAGAATTAGATCCTCCATCGACTTGCCCGTACGGAAAACCATCGTGAATCAAATCTGGATGACGTGACAAGTTTATATGGAATATGTACACTCTCCAAATTCCATTGATCGATCAAGCTAAGGAACAAGGAAAGAGAAAAAATAGCTGTGCGCCCACACACATCTTGCGACATGGTGCATTAAATCTCATAGGCAAATACTATTTTTGACCAAGCGCATGACCGCATGCGCACATGCGTGTTCAGAAAATTACATGCCAAACTGGAATCAATATCCATGGCAAAAATTTGCATGAAGATCGATCAAAACACCAACCAACAACGATGGATTATCTGCTTGGTACCCGAGGCTCGATGTCAGGAATGCAATCGCGGCTTCACCGTGGCCTTCTTCATCACTGTGGTTGCAATTTCATTGACTGACTTCGTCATCGCCAACAAATACTTCATGTCCACTGTACGACCCGTCACTGCGTTGACTCCCCCCAAACAAAAATTCGACGGCCCGCTATGGTCTTCGGTTGTGGCGATCGCGGCGGTCTTCGATTGAGGTAAACCACCGCCGCCATCGGTTTCGGTGACCCGTTGCTGTGTCGACTCCGGTCCGCCGCACCGGCTCTTGAATGTCGTCTCGACTATATTGACCACATCAAATCTACACTCGGGGGCTCCGTCCACTCCGGCGACCCGCTGCGGTCTTCGGATCTAGCGACTCGAGGACTCCCTTGGCATCGGCTACCCCCTATGGTCTACGATTGCACCGACTCACTACGGTCTTCGACTGTGGCTGTTCACTGCAATCTTCGGTTGCGGCAATCCTCTGCTACATCGACTCCCTCGACCATGACCCGCCGGTCGCATCGGCTCCTGCGATCCACCGATCGCATTGGCTCACGCGACACGTTCACCTCGTCAACAACCAACAAAGTTAAGTTCTCTACTTAGAGTTGATTTCTTTCTTAATTTAATCGCACTCGAAACACTCGGGGGCTGCGCTCTCTTCGAGTAACCTAATGTGCCATCGACTCCGCGCACTCGAGTGCCTCATACGCGATAGCCCGAGTAGCTGATTCTGCCTGACTGTCGAATCCTTGAACTCCGAGTGCCTCGGCAAGGTACTGAGACTAAGGGTAATCAGGCTAACGAAAAGGCCTAGCATACAGTGCAAAAGTGTCGACTTGATTGGCACCAGAATTTTACTTTGCAGATCGACATATAAATTTCTTTACAAGATACAAGTACTTCACAATTCTTAATATTTATGCAGCTTACAAGGATGTCGACTGCGTCGAGATATTCTATCAGGTCCTCTAACATGAGTCGTCAAAACAGGCTATGACATACACTCAAGACCCAAGTCGAGTTCCTCCTCAGATGGTTGCATCGCTTGATACTACAAAGGCGTGGTGCTAGCGACGCACCCGATAGAAGTGACTGTGTCAACCCTAACTGCATCTTCGATTCAAGCTCCTTATGCGTGACACACTGACTCGATGCACTTCCGGGTCAGTGGTTTCTCCTCGCATGATTTTCGACTACCACTGCAAGATACAACACTCGAGTCTCTGCCCGAGTCTACGACTCCACTAGACACTCGGGGGCTACTCCAAACTGAAGCGCTAGACGCGCATATACAAGATCCTCGAGTGACACGCTCTGAATCCTCACTCGAATTCACGATTCGACTAAGGACTCGGGGGCTACTCCCATAGGGAGCGTGACCGCACAACCGAAGAAATTTGTGAAGATATCCAAGCATTATGAAAACCCTTCACTCGAATCTACGATTCGATTGTGGGCTTCGGGTTACTCCCATAGGGAGAATTGAAAGCATATTCGACTGAAACAAGCAAAAGACGAAAACAGTCGCAAAATATTTTTAGTCCCTACTCGAGTCTACGACTCGAATAGGCACTCGGGGGCTACTCCCATAGGGAGCGCTGGCCGCGCACCCTATGATTTTTTCTTATACATTGCGTTGTGTGTTGACTGCGTCCTGGTGCGGCTCGACGGAAGGCCCACTCGACGAATTGCCAAGGTCCATGACGCCCATGACGGTTCGAGTGATATGAAGCCCATATGGACACGGACTCCCAAACGCACAAGACAAGGAAGGCTCAATACTAGAGTTTGAATCTAACTTGTAAACCAACTCGTATTGGTACCTGACACCTAGCCTCCCCATATATAAAGGCTAGGAGGATCCAACGAGAAGGCATCCGCTACGCCACAATAGATCTAGACATCGTGACTCCTACAATAGATCGCCGCAATAGACAATAGATAGATCTACGATCTCCCATACGCCAGATCTAATCTGCGCATACACCGCCAACGGCGACCTTGTAATCCTTCGGATCATCATCAATCAAGGCAGACAAGCAGGAGTAGGGTCCTCTACGAGGCCTGAACCTGGGTAAACCTTGCGTCCCTGTGTGCTTGTTTGCTAGCCGTACCGAGATCTCCAGCGCTCCTATCTTCTCCAAAACTCAAGTCCATAACAATGGGCATTGATGAGTTAAACCCTCGTCACTTTGACTCTTGCTCGTCCTGAGCAAGTTTTGCTTAATGGATGTGATTAGGTCAAATCCTCCGAGTCCTTAACTTATTCGGTTGTATATTTGTAAACCCTAGCAAGCCACCCCCTAAATAAGCCTCCCTAGGGTACTCTCTCTACTTACGTTCCATCATACACCCCATCCAAGCGACTCGCTGCCTAGCCACTAAGCTCGCCACCCCTGTAACTCACTCGTCGATAATACAATCTAGCAGGAGTAGGTCTTTACCCGGCTGGGGGCCAAACCTGGGTAAATCCGTGTGTCTTTTCCCTCATCTCGCTCCGTAGATGGCTGCCCGCTCTTGCCCCAAAACCATCCAATAGCTATCCCTGGTAGCAACTAAGATGGTCATTCCCATGACAGGAATGGCAATGGTGATGGTGATGCAGCGGTTAATGATGAAGGGGGTGATGTGAAGTCCTTCGATGATCCACGGAGCGACAAGGATTTTCCCTTCTCTTAGTTCCTCCTCCAAACCCTCTCTGGTGTGGTATTTCTAGGCTGGTGGTTTTCGTGAATCTCGGATCTCAGATCCGTCTTAGCAAGGTAAAAGTATTTGATGAGGCGAAGGCTCTGACACTTGGAACGGGCGGACGGTACGGGAAGCTTCGCCTGTACCACAGGTCGTTAATCCCTCGGTTGGCTTCCTCCACGTTTGATGTTTTCCTAGGTGCGAGGATAAATCCAATAAATGACATTTATCACTTAAAAATATCATCTTACTGCATAATATGATAGTTCCAATTGGTATGTTCACATAAGACTTAGTAATTCGGGATCCTGTTGAAACAAAGACAAAAGAGTGCATGCGTGCGCAGTAAAATAGCAAAATCCTACTCTGCTTATGCAAAAACAAGAGGTAAAAATGCTTCAATTTTGGACTCATCAATCCATCATATCATTATATGACTCTATTGTCAACTGACATAAATGCTCCATGATCAGGAAATCTTGATCATCAATTTCCCAACAAACTAGTATAAATAGATGCTACTAGGGACTTGGTCTGTTTCATACCACACCTATATCAATGTTTCCGCTTGATACAACTATAAAAAAATACAAAACTATTACGATTAATTGAGATATTATAATAAAACCAATTTATTATTTGCCTCTAGGGCATATCTCCTTCAGTCTCCCACCTGTGCTAGAGTACAAATAATCCAGCTTGCATTTCTGCTAGTCATAACATCATATGATGATATGCACAAGCATCATTTCTCATGGAAAACGTCATTTCCTTGATATGTTTTACCAGATCCATATGTCTTTTCCAAATCGTTAATGTCTTCCTAATTTTGACATTTACACCATTATCACATAATGTGTTGAAGTATCGTGATGGCTCCCAAGTGCAGGAGATCAATTGTAGTACTTTTCAATAAAGAAAGGTTGTCGAACCCACAAGGAGATGAGGGTATTGGTTAGCAAGTTTGACAAAGAAAATAATAGTAAACGCAGTAGATTTGGTGTTTTGGGCTTATAGTTTGCAAGAATATAAAGTGCTGAAAGTAAATAGCAATAATTAAATACTCTCAATGAGAGAAAGACCAATCCTCTATGAAGAAAGAGGAAAGCTCAAGTGTATGTGAACTTATATGTGACAAGAGTTCCCGAGAGCGGCATGGATTTACTTAGCATAAAGATTTCTTCACAATATGGGGATAATATTGTCAAGTTTCATTCCCTTAGGGCGGAGTCTAAATTAGGTGCAGCCACAAATATGAGAAAAATACACCGATTACGATGGGTACTAGATCCATTCACATGAACATCTAAGAATCATTAAGACATAAATGTCCCATCATATCAATAAGTTTATTGGTACCCGACATATAATCCCTCCAATGCAACTCAAAGTATTGGAAAACGGTTTCTGTCAATTATGTCCCGTCAAACCCCTATCATTGCATCAAAGTATTCTCCTATGATCCCGTATAGGTGAAGTAATATGTAGTCGATGTTCGCATAAAACCATCATAGAACAATATAAAAGATAAAAACCTGACCACATACTCATTGCATATTATATGGGAATCATAGCCAATTCATCATATGCCCTCAGGAACATGGGGATCTACTCACATGTGGAAAACATGGTATGGATTAGTGGAATATGGATTACAACACAATCTTAAAATATAATCTCTCCACCAAATAAATACAAGATGCCAATCACAAACATGCAAATAGCCCTTAAAACAATATCCGAGGTTCAATCAATCACAAACTATGAGGGGAACGAGATGGATCTTGAAGATGGTGATGATGATGGTGCTGGTGGAGATGTTGATCGAGAGCCCCCCTATGCCTAGGAGGAGTGGTGATGATGATGGCGTTGATTTCCCCCTCACCAAAGGCTCCGGTGCAGCATGATCTGCCCTCTCCTGGAGTAGGAGAGGACTTTCGCCCCCGCCTCCGCCTTTGCCTCTGTAAATCGTGGGAAAAATATGGCGTAGGTTTTTTGGCGAGACGGATGCATCTGTAAAAAGGAGGAGCCGAGACGACGCTCAAGGCCCAAAAGAGCCTATAGGGCGTGCCTAAGGGGTGGGCGTGCCCTCTGGCCTCTTTTGTCCTTCAGGGCTCCTCTCACGTGCTTCTTTGGCCCAAGTTGATTCTCTAGGTGAAAAACTCATCAAGTATTTTTCCTCCGATTTATAGACGTCCAGAAGGTCCCTGAAACAACAAAACATGAAAAAGGAGGTTTTCTACCTCATAGAAATTAAATACCAATGAAATAAACTTGTAGGAAAGTCTTGTAAATCATCTAAATATGCATAAATAATGATGGATCATGGTAAATATGATTCAAAATAGTGCATATAATTCCTAAAAATGATGATGCAAAATGCACATATCAGTATGTTTTGGTGACAAAGTGAGACTTTGTTTCCGATGTTTACAATGACGGTCGATCAGTCAATTGAACACTCACTATTGCCATGTGAACTATGGAAACCATGAAGTAGAATTCAAACTTCTTTAGCCAAACCACTAGAATAGCCACTTCAGAAGTAGCCATATACTTCTATATATATGTAGATCCTAATCGATAGTGCATAGAATGCAACTATGATGTCTATTCTTGCTCCTTAAAATTTAAGGCTAAACTTAACTCTAGTTTTGTGATTAACTTTGAATCACTTTAAGACATTTTTTTACAACTAAGAACTGTTCTTCTAACTAGAACATTGGGTCACATCACAACGAGTATAAAACATGGTTACATGGAAGAACTATGACTGAGGCATATGAGATGTAGCACATCTCTTTCTTTCTTTTAACCACCTGGTTGTAATACTGAGATCAACTCAGTGCTTCATCTAGATATACAATTAAGAACTTCTTTATTTCCTTGTACCATTCTGAACTACTTCAGAATCTTATCTAGGATATTCTGAACTCATTTATAATTAAACCCAAAAAGCATTTCGACAATAATGTTTATTAAACGTATCGATCTATCTCGATAGATTTCAATGTTTAATACTTTGTTCAGCTTCATCCATAGGATATTTACTAACTTAAATATTATTAATACTAATTACTCCCTCCATTTCAAAATATAAGACGTTTTAGCTTTGTGAATAGAGTGTATTTAGACTACTTTTAGTGTATAGGTTCATCTAGGTTTAGAGTGAATCTACACACTAAACAGGTCTAGATACACTTCTTTCACAAAGCTAAAACATCTTATATTTTGAAACAAAGGGAGTACATCATTCATTATATGTCATCCACATATTTCAGAATGGTGTCACGCTCCCACTCAAATATGGTATCATATATGAGATCCAGGGATTTCACTTAGCTCCCACTCAAAATATGTCGCTTACATATCAAGATTTAGACAAGCTACTTACATCCCACTCAAATTCAGGTCCTTCCAATAATCTTGGACATTCCAAAATTCTTTGATCATCATCAAATTGAGAATTCCAGCTACGAGACTCTACCATCCATTTAGTTTGACAAAATCTGCTTCGCTGTACAAATTACAACCTTGTCTCTTCAATCTTGCATTGAAGAACATGCAATTTTTACAAACTTCCACCAATTATCAAATCGGAGTAATTGCTGGTGTAAATCCGATAGACTCAAGAATTGCAACATATAGTAGTCAATCCTTTGAATTTGTCAAAACTTACTTTGTGACAAATCGATCTTTAAGGTCTTTCATTAAGTTTGATTTCTTCCTTATGACCTTGCATCCTTTTGGAAGTATTGAGTAAACATTTTTAGTTAATAAGATCAAGTAACATATTACTTTTCAATCTTAAATGCAACTTAATATAGGATATTATGACACCTAGTCATTTCACGCATTTAGGTCCATCACGCTTCTTCGTAGTTTGTAGGTATGTCTATTCAATCAACAAGACAAGTGACTCAATAATAATTCGGCAAACTTGAAGAATATATATATTCTTGAATCCTTCTTTCTTTTAGTAAAATTATTCATTTGAAACTTTATGATCATTATCATTACTTTCTCCTCATGCAACATTTTGCCCTAGAACAAATTCCGTTGCGCTACTCTTGATTTTGGATATAAGGTCTAATACCTTGTTTATGCTTTTACTTTCTTCTATCTGTATCTTCATCAAGAACCCGTTTCTTGAGAAAACACAATTCCTCGGACAATAGCAGGTTTGTCCATTGTGTAAGATGTATTCATAGTTTCCTAAGAATACATTAAAAAATATTTACTTATTCGCCACAATTTCGAACTATCGAACTCTACAGAAACTCGACCGTGTCATGATGGCTGTGAAATACCACCTCTTTTAGCCATATAAAATGTGCCATTTATCTCTCATATCATGTTTCTTCCAGCTATAGTTATGCCTTATATGCATGACTTCTAGTTCTCATTTACTTTCATATGAGCTTTGCACATTTAGTAGTTTAGGTATAATTTTATCACTTTCCTTGTCTATGACATGTGTGTAGGTGCTGGTGAAGATTATGGATAAAAAGGAATAAAGAGAGCATAGTATGGAGGAGCTGTAGGGAACCAGACTTAGCCATTTGAGAGGTTGGAAAAGTGAACTTTCCAACTTCTCAAAAAAATATCCAAGACCATGAGGTTGTAGCTCTCGATGAGACGAACTCAACAAGCCCAAGAACACCCAAAACGGAGTTCATATGAAGAAATGGCGACCAAAATACTAAAAGATCTACAAGTTCAACGACCAACTATACGGCCAGAACTAAAAGTTCCTGCCGTATAGTTTGGCCATATAGTTGGTAAAAAAGGTCACAAACGACGTGATTTCGCCCCGGAGAAGCTCCAGAACCTTAGCTAAGTCATATGCCGGCATTGGGGGAACCCTAGGGCACCGCAAGGCCTATATAAAGGAGGGAGGGCCCAAGAGAGAGCCACCAAGCCATATCCTCAACCACGGTGGAGCCCTGCCGCCGTTCTACTGCCATAGCCGCCTCCAATCAGATCTACACCATCACCATCACAAAAGAGGAGAAGGGACTAGGATATTGAAGGCCTCCACATCTATCTACATCTTCATGTTCATCAACAACGTCTCCATCACCGATCCCCTTTGGTTACTTGTTGTAATTCTCGATTGAATCTTGGATTTGCACTTGTCTTCAATTGTATCATCATACTTCATCCATATTCTATCCATGATGTTGATTTCCTTCATGTGTGAGTAGTTTCCTTTGTTCTCGGGGAGATGGAGAAACCCTAGTGTGAGATTGAATTGAGATAAAGATTATTATGTGATATTGTTCATTATGTGTCTATGTTAGATTTCCTTCATCTTGATGTTGGGTGAAGCGCGCCACTCAATATTTGCCTCACTGAGGACTAGATGGGGGGAACTACTTGCTGGTAGATAGAGGGATGATAGCACTTATGGTGACTATAAAATTGTTGTCATTCCTTACGTATCAACTTGGGAACCGAGGAGAAATCACAGAACATTGTCCATGCCATGGGATACATCCTACGGGGTAAAGTCTCTTAATAGCGCAGTAATTCGATTGATGTCGATTGCTATCTGCTGTGGTTATGACGGATGATGTGTCCAGTGGTTGCTACCTATTCGTCCATATATGGAGCTCATCCCACACATATCATAAATGGTCTTATTCATTATAATAATTTGATCACTCTTTCTAATTACTTGTGGTGGATCCACTACTCCCTGAGAACTCTTTCCATCATCTTTCAAACTTTTGTAATCATACTTTCATGCTCTTGTTTATTTACAGCTTTAGTCTACTTATTGTTCTCTTATTTGAAAACCCAAAAATATCTTTTACACAAAACACACATTTTATCTTGTTACTTAGAACGTTATTTAGCATTACTATTTCAGTATTTAGTTCAAAGAGTTATTAGACTTCAGACTCCTGCTCCCTGTGGGATCGATATATTTATTTCCAAACTACCTACAAACGATCTATGCACTTGCAGTCATCATGTCATAACTCTGATGGTGTTGTTTCCACGAATCTTATAGATGTTCCTTATATTTCAAATGAGTGTTTGCTTATTTGATCTATAACTCTAAATGATAATTATAACCCTGATAAGAGATAATATTAGACCATATGATCTTATACAAAATGATTATAATGTTTTAGACATATCAATACACTTTGAACTTGTCCAATTATAGTACTTTTATGCTAAAACTTTAACTTAAATACTTAGTCATGTTGATCAAATCGAAGAGACTTTGTATTCTTGTTAATTTTAATATGCTCCTTCATTTTGAAATCATTGGAACAATTCAAATAGTTTCAAACTTGTGTTTCATTAAGTTAATACACATATTTACTTAAACTCACCATGAATTTTTATAAAATAATGATTTCCACTATTTATTGAAAATAAAATACATCATATGTATAAAATTCAACAATTCTTCGCCTCACCGTTTTACCTGAATGCGTAGTTTTAGTCATTCTGCTCAACGAGGCATGGTTTTGCAAAGTCTCTAGATCAGATATCTAAGACCGTGATTTTCATTAACATGGAAAACATGCAATACCACAATGACTTAAAAGATAGTGTTATTCAATATTTAAACTTGGATATCTTTAAGCAATTCTCAAGTAGACAATCAATTTTTCACAAAACTATATAAGTATCAAATACTTTGTAAACTGCAACGAGTTTGCAAGAATAGCATTTATAATTCGTATATCTAACATATACCCTTTTCATCTTTAACAATAGAGCCGCTAATGACATCTTTTTGATCGGGAATAAGCGAATTGCAACGCCCATTTGCCACAAAGTTGTCCATATCCCACATCGCATGTGTGGCGTTCATGACGCTAATGCATGGTTGCTAAGTGATTATCCAAAATTCGTTTTCTTCCACCTAGTTTGGAAGGAAAACTCATCCAACGGCTCATACTTTATGTGCCAGATGTATGTAAAAATACAATCATGTTCTAGCATGGCCTCCATCAAATGGAGCAAATGTAGAAAACACAAATATCATCAATGGATCAGAGTCCATTGGACGACATTCGCGAAGTTATTGGAATATCTCCTAATGGTTTTTGTATCAAGAAGATAATATCATCTATTACAAGGATATCCCTTGGGTGTGGGTATTAATCTATGAAGTTGGACTCTTTTATATGTTTCACAATATCAAGAAAATTCCCATAGTCGCATAGGACCTCAATGGAATAGGCCAAGGTCTACTAAGTTATTTGCAAAAACATCTAGACTAAGTTCATAATACGAGTTCAATTCTATAATTGAGCTCCCACTAAAATTGTCATCCCTTGGACGATTTTAGCAATCACACGATCCCTTTACACCATATCATTCCCGATAATTACGGCCTTTGATACAACTGCCAAAGTGGACTATATCCGTTGATCACATCAACCATGTGACTTGTGCTCGATCTTTCGATCTCCCGTGTTCCAAGGCCATGTATGTACATGCTAGGCTCACCAATCCAACCTTAGTGTATTCGGAGTGCATACATGGCTTGCACCCACCGTATGTGAACATAGAGATGTCCAGCACCCAATTCTCATGGCCTGCTTCATAACTGCGAACTTTCTTGGTGGTGCACACTAAAGGTATAACACTATATTGGTATTAATAGGGATCATCTTATACGATGCTACCGTTGGTTTGTAATACTAGCACACAATAAGATGTAACAGGTATCAACATCACATGTATAAACGTGATATGATATGGTCCTTCTTCTCACGCCTTGATCTCCATCAAGCGCTCCGGTATGATCTCCATTTTTCCACTGGTTTGACGCCAAGTCCATGATGCCACCAGTAGGTCGTCCATCAGAATGATGATTATTACTACACTACTTAGTAACATAAAAGTAAACTACTTTACCTTTGTAACGACCAAGACCATATTAAATCACATGGCCCCTGCAAAATAAAGTTAGACATCTCTACTTTATCTTTTGCAAGTTTTACGTGGCTGCTAGGGCTTTTGAGATAGAACCGTTTCTAATCTACGAAATTTCCAACCACAACATGGATCAGATAGTTCTCTCTATTACACCCCTCCCGGGGCCCTCTATTGTAAATGCCATATCAACTATTGATTGCCAAATAGACACCCGCTAGCCACTTATATGGTACAAACATCGTATGTTGAGCGTGGCACTAGTCTCGCGTAAGGTCGGTTGATGCATCCAAAATTGAAGCATATTTAACTTTTGTTTTTGCATAAATAGAGTAGGGATTCTTGTATTTCACCACGCCTACGCGCGCTATTTTGTTCTTGTTTTAACAGGATCCCAAATCATGGAGTCATATATGAACATATCAATTAGAGCTATCATATTGTGTAATTATATGATATTTTAAGTGATAAAAGTCATTTTGTGAATTTTCCTTCGCACCTTGAAGAATACCAATCGCAGAGGAGGAATCAACATGGTTAACAACCATTGGTACGAGCAGAGCCCACCCGCCCCGTCCGCCCGTACCAGGCGCCATCATGACCTCCTCGTCAAAAACTTCTCTCTAGCGAAGACGAGAGGGAGATCCAACATTCACAGCCACCAGAAACCACGAAACACCACATCCGAGAGGGATCTGACGGAGGAACTTGGCCGGGGTAAAATCCCTGCTAATCCACGGATCACTGGAGGACAACACATCATCCCCTTCATCATCAACCACTACATCTTCATTACCACCATTAGTCCATCTTCCATCTACTAGATCTCTTTGTAATTCCAGATCCAATTGTGGTTTGCATTAGATCTACCCCCATACTTTAATCCATTCATTTGATTATGATGATGTTGTTGATTGCTTCCATGAGTGAGTAGTTCCTTTGTTCTTGGGGAGATGGAGAAACCCTAGCACAATTATGAACTTGTAATAAAGATGATCTATTCTTATGTCTGTATGACTTCCTTGTCTATGGTATAATTATGATTTGTGTTTGATCTCTCTCTTTAGATGGTATGCATAGTCGAACACATATCATTTGCCTTCGGGACTAAAGGGAGGGAGAAACCCTTTGGACGTGTCTTGGAAGCATACCTGAAATGCCCCGTGATAGATTAGCACCGGCTTGTAACCTACACGGTCAAAGGGGGATTAAAGAGGGACTGCCTAAGCTAATTACGATAGCCATGGGGAAACCCTTAATTGCGGTGGTTTGTATGGGTGATTGCTCTCAGACATCGTAGTGGTTATTTAGAGGTGACCTCACACTTGGCTCAACAAAGTGGCTTCCTACGAGCCTTGTCGTGAACATCTTATTATGGGGCTCTCTCCACACATATCATGACACAAGGAGTATGTTATCTTGATTACATATACCAATAATACTATGCTAGTGGTGTATCCTACATCCCCGAGAATGTTTTCTCCCTATTGAGTTCAACCATGCTTTCATACAATCTTGTTACTCGTTTTGTTTTACTTGTTTTAGTTACTTTTATGCAAACAACCATAAACCTTTCAAACACCCTTTACTTGAGATCAACGACAGCTTATAAGTATTCTTTGGTAGATAGTAACGAGGGGCATAAAGACCTTAACCAATATCTCTCTATGGGTTCGATATCTTTACTTCGAAACTAGCTACAATTGGTCTGTGCACTTGCAGTCATCAAGCTATTTTCTGGCGTCGTTGCCGGGGAGCTAAGCACTTTTGGTCTTTGTTCTTAGTTACTTATTTTACTCATTGTTTTACTAAAGTTGTTTACTAATTTAAGGTGAGCACCATGACTACACTCGGACTGACTAATCATCTCGATGTTACTAAATACCTCGGGAAATTCAATAAAGGACTAGTTAAAGAATTCCCGAGTGGGAGCGAACCAGAGTACGAGGTTAACCCTCTTTTTATCGCTATTATTAAAGAGAAAACTTTTGCAGGAGATGATCCCGATGAGGATCCTTATAACCATTTAATGTATTTTACCGAGCTATGTTGGACTCTTAAATAGAGAGGCTATTCTGATGATGAATTGAAACTTAAATTGTTTAGCCAATCTCTAACCAACACTGCTTTGGCTTGGTATATAATTTTCCCTGCAGACAAAATTGATACCTGGGAAAAACTTAAAGGAGAATTTGCATCTCGATTCCTTCCCAAGGTAAAAACTGCTGAAGTAAGGAGGGCAATTACAAACTTCAAGAACCGCACGGGTGAAGGTTTGGTAAGAGCCTACAAAAGGTACAAGTCTCTACTTCATAAATGTCCCCATCATGATTTACCAGAATGGTATGTTTTGCATATTTTCTATGGAGAACTTAACCAAGAAATTAAACATGGGCTTGACACAAATTCAGGAGGTTCTTTCATGGAGTTAACTATAATAAAATCTTGGGAACTTTTAGAACGAATTCGCCGTAATAGAGAAACACGGGGATTCGATTTAGGAGGCGAAGGAGGTATAGAAATTGAATATGATTGTCTTAATGCTTATAAAGACTCTGGTAAGGTAAAACAAACTGCTAATGAACTGCAACTTGATGATATTATCTTGTAAATCCTTCAGTCTTTTATAGAACATATTGAATCTCCAAAGAAAGATTGACTTCATTATACTCCGCCACCCGAGCTAGTTGTTGAAGAATATCCAATAATTACGACCCTTGTCGAGCTAATAAGGGAGGTACCCCCATATGTTGAACACTTTCCTTTTCCAAGGACGGTGAGAAGACATATGATGTCTCAGCAACTTGAGGATCAACGCAAAGAGGAGGAATTATTTCTCAAGGAGCTAGAAGAGGAAACACAAATAAGGAAAATTGAATAAGAGCGTGTACAAGAGGCACAGGCATCAATAAAGGAAGATATTTTAACCATGTTTGCACATTGCAACGTGATTGAGCTAGATTCCGAAGCATCACAATTTTTTGAAGGAAAGGTAAAAGCTAAATAAATTGGTAAGCCTATCCTCCCTTGCACTTTTGGAGGAACATCCTATTATGATCTCTGCGATATTGGTACAACTGTTAACGTTATCCCTTTTAATTTTTATTTAAAAATTCAAAATGAATTAGCTCTAGCTGAATTAGAAGATACGGATATGACCATAATGCTTGCAGATAAGACCCTCAAAGTCCCTATGGGAATAATAGGGACGTACCAATCTGTATTGGACCTTACAAATATCCTATTTATTTTGTGCTTATTGATATGCCCACTAACGTTTATTGTCCCATCATTTTTGGAAGAACTTTTCTAAATACCACAGACGCAAACATAGACTGCAAGAAGCAAACTGTGTCTCTCAAGTTTGGTGAAGAGAAAATTGATTTTCATTTCTCCAAATTTGACCACAAACTGGCTATTGAAGAATTAGATGATGACGAGTACGAACGTGAGGAAGAAGGTAATATCACAAACTTAGCCTCAATAGTCATCGAGAGTCCAGATAATGATCTAGCAATAAGTTTAGTCAACAATAATAACATTCTTCAAGGCTTAAAAAACTGAAATAGATAACTACCTTGACTCCACACCTCAGATGGACATTGAGATCAATCAAAAATATGAAGAACCCATATGGAAAGGAGATGAGGCTCTTCCTCCCCGAACTCTTAAAACTCTACCAAAGGAACTAAAATATAGATTTCTTGATGAGACAAATAATTTTCCTATTATTGTAAGTGTTAACCTCGTAGGGAAAGAGGAGGAAAACTTAATGAAGGTTCTCCGCATGCATCGAAATGCTCTTGGGTATTCGATGAGTGACTTGAAGGGGATTAGTCCCTCGATAGCCACCCATAGAATATTCATGGAAGAAGGAGATCAGCCGGTCATAGAGTTTCAGCGACGTCTTAAACCTCATATGAAAGAGGAGGTAAGAAAAATAAATAATACGTTTGTTGGATGCAGGCGTCATCTTTCATGTGGAGGAGAGTGAATGGGTAAGTCTTGTTCATTTAATTCCAAAGAAACGTGGGTTTACGGTTGTGGAAAATGAACACGATGATATGGTACCTACTAGGACTGTTGTTGGACATAGGATGTGCATTGATTATAGGAAACTAAATAAGGAAACTTAGAAAGACCATTACCCTTTACCGTTTATAGATCAAACTTTAGAAAGGTTTGCTACTCATTCTCATTTTTGCTACTTAGACGGCTATTCCGATGTTTCCCAAATTGTTGTACGCCCTGATGATCAACTAAAAACTACTTTCATTTGTCCTTATGGCCTTTATGCTTATCACCGTATGCCTTTTGGTCTTTGCAATGCTCCTGCCACTTTTCAATGATGCATGACTGCTATTTTTGCCGATTATGTTGAAAGTATTATGGAAGTATTCATGGACGATTTCTCTGTTTATGGAACTTACTTTAATCATTGTCTCCATAATCTTCACAAAGTTTTGTAGAGATGTGAAGACACTAACTTAGTCTTGAACTGGGAGAAATGTCATTTCATGGTCCAAGAAGGCATAGTACTCGGTCACAAAGTCTACGGTAAGGGCATAGAAGTCGATAAGGCAAAGATTGAAGCAAATGAAAGGTTACCCCTCCTCGAGATATAAAAGGCATAAGAAGCTTTTTAGGTCATGTAGGATTTTATAGAAGATTCGTTAAGAATTTCTCGAAAACTGCTCGACCATTACTAACCTTCTTCAAAAAGATGTTCATTTTAATTTTCATGAAAAATGTATTACTCCTTTGAACATATTAAAGCAAGCCCTTCTTGAAGCTACCATTATAAAACCACCCAATTGGAAGAAACCTTTGAGCTATTTTGCAAAGCTAGTCAGGAAGCTGTAGGAGCAATTCTTAGTCAGTATGATGGTGATGACCTTAATATCATTCATCATGCTAGTCGCACCTTAAACAGGCCCAAAAGAACTGTCCTATGGCAGAAAAAGAATTCTTTGCATTAGTCTTTTCCAGTGATAAATTTAGATCTTATATCATGGATTCCAAAGTTAGAGTAGATACTGATCGTGTTGCCTTAAAGGAAATCCTAGAAAGGACTCATGTTAAGCCAAGAATGATCTGTTGGACTCTACTTCTACAAGAATTTGATTTATAGATCTTAGAAAGGAAGGAAGAGGTGGAGGAAACGTTCATGGCCACACAAGAAGTTGCTCATCCAGAAGAGGTGGTATCCATGTATATACCCGCGAGAACCACATTACCAAAAAGGAAGTTCTCTAAATCTTCTTATAATGGTTTTGGTGATTTTCTATGACCTGTTTTATTCGAAGAGAGGAAGAAAAGAAACTCAAATGGGACCATATACCCTCAATGATCATAGCTTATGAAATCCTAAACACATCTTTGTTCTGGATGATTTTTCGCTATTTCTTTTTGCATATTTGATTTACTCTCGTTTTTCTGTGTTCCCTAACGGTCTTACGAGATCGGTACGGGCGGGTGGTATGGACGGATCCGCCCGTACCGCTAGTCGTTAAGACCTCATGTGCCTTGGTTTTGTTTTTACTTAATCGGTATGACCGCACCGTACGGGCACACCCCCCCCCCGTACGGTCGATCGTTATCTATTATGTGGTCGCTTTTAGTTTTCGATCATTTTTTCGCGTAAAAAAACTTAATTTTGAACCGTCATGAAGTCGGTACGGACGGGCAGTACGGGCGGGACCCGCTCATACTGCTTAGTCGGTTGACTAATTACCGACTTCGGACCGTTTTGTTTTTGGAAACGACCCAGTATGGGCGCGCCGTACGAGCGTGAGCCCGTATCGACTGGTTGTTACGACCCAAAATTCCTTCATTTACACTTATTTGTTTCCATATTTGTTATGATTCTTTTCTTGAGCGACCATTTTCCTCTCAGTACAAATTTTACCTTGCCTCTAACCCTTTATAGGTCTCTTTAGAGATCCACCTCTCTCTTATATCAACAGATCTAATCTACTTGATGTGCTACTCGATTCAAGGTAAAGGCAAGCCTCTAAACCTCATGGCTTGTTCGTGGGATAGTTTCTAGACCTCCTCTATCGAAGTCAATGATCGTGAAGCTCAATGCCTAATCCCAAAGGACAAGCGGTACACTTATGATTCTGATGATAATTCTGAAGACGAGGAGTTCTAGATCTTCATGGAGCAATCAAAGAGGGGATGGAAGCAACCAGACCACTTAGCAACGGTGAAGCCTGAAGATGAGGAAGAAGCCAAGAAACCCCATGGGGAGGGATGCATGGAGTCGCTCAAGCTCATCTCTGTCAACTATTCTTCACCAAAGCGTCAGAAGTCTAACCAGTCTAATGGAGGAACTTATCAAGAGACTATGGCTCAAACGTCAACAACAAAGAAGATCACCATGAACGCGTGCATGAGTGTGAAGACACAAGAGGATTGGGGGTTCAACCTCCTGGACGTGCTAGTTGGTGCGCACGTCCTGGACAATGAACATCATCTTAACAAGATAGAGAAGTACCAGAAAGAAGAGCTTATCCACATGGAGATCATGCGCAAGCGCCTTCTACTCTGGAAAAGGCAAGAAGGAACTCAATGACATGATGAGTAAAGTTGCTGATGGGATGTTCCTCTTGCGTTCTGACCTACAGAAGTGTCTTCTACGCATATCTACTCTGGAAAAGGCAAACAAGAAGCTTCAAGTGGCACTCTCTAACAAGACTTCTTCACCATGAAGCATGCCACGGTATCAAATAATCGCAAGGGATTAATTGATCCACCCGGCTTGACTCCAAGCTTGGGGGATCTGTGAGAACCTTGTAATCTATCTTGCAGTTTTTGCATATTTACTTTTCTGCACGCATGGTTAGGTTTAAACTTCTGAATTTGCATTAGTTGCATCAACTTCGAGTTCCCTTTGTTCAAGAGAAGAATTATATCCGTTGAGTTATCAGACTTTATGATAATTGAAGTTGTGTTTGATTCATGATTATTATATTAGATGATTGAACCAGGTTGAGTGTTAATATACTTGTACAACTATCATAATTTTAGGGACTTCCACACTAATAGAAGTATTGATTAAGTTATGAGAAGAATAATTCTGGTAGCATATCATAATTAAGAGTTTTCAAAAGCCATTGAAGTAGTGAGCATGATCAAATAGCTTGCTGAAAAGAAAAAGGAAAAATGGGGCAAGTAAAAATAAAGACATACAAGTATCAAAAGAAAACAAGAAAGCAACTATCAAAAGAATCAAGCTTAAAAAAAGAGAGAAAAATAAAAAGATCATGAATCTTCATTACTAAACTTAGTGATACATATCTTTAAACTCTGTGACTATATGATATGTTGAATCACTAGTAACTTCTTATAATTTCATTGATACTGAAAAAGGTGTGGAAGCCTCTAAGTTATGTAATCTGTAAGGGTATGGTAATACCCCCGACATATCTCTACATCCGACGTTGTATTCCTGCTTAAACTTCTGCCTCATTTATTTTAATGACTCGTGTCTCATGAACATGATGATATTATCCATAAGGCACCATCTTGCTTGGGGACGATAAAGAGCCTAGCTTGGGGGAGTTGATGCATCCAAAATTGAAGCATATTTACCTTTTGTTTTTGCATAAATAGAGTAGGGATTTTTGTATTTCACCGCGCCTACTCGTGCTATTTTATTCTTGTTTCAACAGGATCCCAAGTCATGGAGTCATATATGAACATATCAATTACAGCTATCATACTGTGTAATTATATGATATTTCTAAGTGATAAAAGTCATTTTATGAATTTTCCTTCGCACCTGGAAGATTACCAATCGCAGAGGAGGAATCAGCATGGTTAACAACCACTGGTACGGGCGGAGCCTACCCGTACCGTCCGCCCGTACCAGGCGCCTTTGTGACCGTCTTGTCAAATACTTCTCTCTAGCGAATACAAGAGGGAGATCCGACATTCATAGCCACCAGAAACCACGAAACACCACATCCGAGAAGGATCTGAAAGAGGAACTTGGTCGGGGTAAAATCCCTGCTGATCCACAGATCATTGGAGGATAACACATCATCCCCTTCATCATCAACAGCTTCAACTTCATCACCACCAATACTTCATCTTCCATCTATTAGATCTCTTTGTAATTCAAGATCCAATTGTGGTTTGCATTAGATCTACCCCCGTACTTTAATCAATTCATTTGATTATGATGATATTGTGATTGCTTCCATGAGTGAGTAGTTCCTTTGTTCTTGGAGAGATGGAGAAACCCTAGCACAATTATGAAATTTTAATAAAGATGGTCTATTCTGGCGTCTGTATGACTTGCTTGATCTATTCTTGTGTCCGTATGACTTGCTTGTATATGATATAATTATGATTTGTGTTTGATCTCTCTCTTTAGATGGTATGAGTAGTCGGCCACATATCATTTGCCTTCAGGACTAAAGGGAGGGAGAAACCCTTTGGACGTGTCTTGGAAGTGTACCCGGAATGCCCCGTGATAGATTGGCGTCGGCTCATAACCTACACAATCAACGGGGGATTAAATAGGGACTCCCTGAGCTAATTACAATATCCATGGGAAAACCCTTAATTGCGGTGGTTTGTATGGGTGATTGCTCTTAGACATCGTAGTAGTTATTTAGAGGTGACCTCACACTTGGCTCAACAAAGTGGCTTCCTACGAGCCTTGTCGTGAACACATCTTATTATGGGGGTCTCTCCACACATATCATGACACAAGGAGTATGTTATCTTGATTACATATAACAATAATACTATGCTAGTGGTGTATCCTACATCCTCGAGAATGTTTTATCCCTATTGAGTTCAACCATGCTTTCATACAATAATCTTGGTACTTGTTATATATAACAATAATACTATGCTAGTGGTGTATCCTACATCCCCGAGAAATTTTTAGCCCTATTGCGTTCAACCACGCTACAATAATCTTGTTACTTGTTTTCATTACTTTTCTGTAAACAACCATAAACCTTTCAATTAGCCTTTACTTGAGATTAAAGACAACTTATAAATATTCTTTGGTAGATAGTAATGAGGGGCATAAAGACCTTAACCAATAGCTCTCTGTGGGTTCGATACCTTTACTTCGAAACTAGCTACAATTGGTCTGTGCACTTAGCATTCATCATCGGTCTGAGCCGCTTCATCAAACAAATCCACGATATTAGCGAGTACACGTTAGAGGGTAACAACTAAACGATAAATGCTCGCACAATCCATGTGCCTACTGGCCGTGCAATATTCCTACTCATAGATCGGCTCTGATACCACTCAAAGGGGTTCTGTGGCAGAAAAGCACAAAATTTTCCTACGCGGAACATCCCGAACTACCCAGGATTTGTCTAGGAGTAATGCAGTAATGACCGTAGGAGTTTCTGATACATACCCTTGTAGTTCGAAAGAGGTTAACGTTCCGAGGGGAACGCGGATGATGTAGTCGTACTCATAGCCGACCTCAAGGTCGTGAAGTTCCTCGCAGGTCACCCCTTGCTCCATCGTGCAACAACTTCAAATCACGACATCCAAGGAACCATAAGTGGTAACACCCTTATGGTTTTGCACACATATGGTGTATGATAACGACCTCCGGTTCCTTGATCCCTGTCGGGAGTGCGGAAGTAGATCCCCTGGCTGGAATCACTCCAACAAAACAACGTGCTGCAGGTGCGTTGTCTCTTGCAGGCGTAGTCCTTTCAGGGACTGCTCCATCGCGATAGAACAACGAAGAGAGAGATTCCTTGAGGAAAGTGCCTCAGAGAATATTCAATTGGTGTGTCTAATCCCACCCATGGTCACCCCTTTATATAGGTGGAGGAGGGGTAGTCCCCACCAAAGGTTTCCCATGTGGAACTAATAATGGGCAAAGGTAATAAAGAGGGAAGGAGGGCTGGCCAGATAGGCCTCCTAGTGCTAGCCCAACAGCTTCCGCTGGCCCAACTTGTGGCGCAAGCCAGCAGCAACAGCGCCTGAAGCAGCGCCGGCCAGGCGGGCCTTGTTTGTGGCCCACCTGCGCGCTAGCCTGTCCCCACGATAGCAGTGCCCCGCCTAGGCCAGCCTCGTGTGTGGCGGCCCTTTGCGACGTCCGACGCCCTGGCGCACGCCTGCATGGGCTGTGGGATACAACCCATGTGCGGCAGCAGGTTATCTTCCGCCCCCGGTGACGCCCACCAACTGCCACCTGCCTCTCCACCTGGGCCAGCTTACAAGAACTGAAGCTTATTTGCTGCCGCTTTTTTTGGGTGGCTTCCTCCTGGACCGATTCCTTCCGGGATTTTGTCCCTTTGAGGAAGTTGCAGTTAAATTTAAATATTTATTTAGTATATATTAATTCACAATTAACATATAATAAATGCATATTATAAATTTTCATTTATCCAAAACACCTTTCGGCCTTTTTCCTTTCTCTTCCTCCGAACAATTTAGGATTCTCTTCGAACGATTCCGCTTTCTCTCTCAACTGTGATTCCTTCTTACAGAATGATCTCTAGCATCATCGTACCCTTAAGTGTGTCACCCAACGGCTCGGGAACGTCACTGACATGATCGAGACTCTTCTCACATCAATGATCATTAGCGGGACCGGAATGCCCATAATGACCCATTTGCATTTCATGATGACAATATCGTTTGAACCGTAAACATCGAGTCCAATTCCCTTTGTTTTTTGATCGGTATCACATACCTTGTTCAATCTCGTTACCAAAAAGTTTTGTTTCACTTATTTTCATGATATTCCACCCCCGTGACCTAGTCACATGTTGCAACATTATGGATGTAATCTCACCAAGTCGGCCGTGTGTATGTTCCCGTCACGCGGGTGAATAAATCCATTTATAGCACAATATGAAACTATTACGAACTAATCGATATATGATAATAAAACCCATTTACTATTTTCCTCTAGGGCATATCTCCTTCACTTGGTGCCTAGAGAGCCACTAGGTTACAAGTGTTATAATTAGAACACTAGGTAGGTTTTGCTTGCATCGATAGAACTTTGGAAAGGTAATTGTGAGGAATCATATTTTCTTCAAGAATATGTTCTTGAATAAGATTCTTTACTGTGTTTGAAGTCCATGAGCATTGTGATGCAAACATAAGATCTTGTTGTTCACGATTGTCTTTGCTTCATGCCAACTATGAAGATGATATTGTATTAAGCTTTAGTTGGTTGTTCATTATGTTGTGCTAGCAACTCTGTATGTATATCTATCTTAATTGCCTTACATGGTTATTCATTTATTTTTTATGTTCCAATTTATAGGAGAATGCTCTATTGATGAGGCTGCAAATTCAAGTTCAAGTTGGAGGTGAACTACGAGTTTGCTTGTACTTTCTACTGTCACTAGTGGTGGATGTGTACATAGATTACCTCTCGTTAGATGATAGATCATCTTTTCTGTAATGCATGCAACATTATGCGAGACATGTAATGCATGACTTTTTGATCTTTTCTTTGTGTATTTATCTATTATATAAATCAACGGAGCATGTACTGGTTTGAGATGTTATTTATAAAATTATATTTGTTCTCTCTTTTCTTCATAAAAAACGTAATTTACTGTCAAAACGTAAAAAATCTGACTTATTATGGGACAAATGTGAAACGGAAATTTGACGTACGAGACCAATGCTAAATGGAAATCTGACTAGTGGGAGCAATGCAAATGCAAATATGACAGGCGGGACACATCTAACCGGTGGGATTGGCTCTAGCATTAAACTGAAACAAAAAAATTCGACAAGAAAGGCCAAGGCATATATTTAAATGGATGTTAAGAAGGCCGAAAGCATAGAAAAGAAAAAGGTCGAATAACTGGGATTGGCCCATATAAAAGACAATCTGGAGCGGGCTGAATTTAAATTACGATCAATTGGTTTGGTCACAGATATCTGCCACGTCAGATTCGCTGACGTGGACAGGCCAGACTGCAAGTGACCAAAATTATGGTCGTAGAATTTGACCATCTATTTTGATCATAACTGTCCATGACCAATTCAAAAAAACATGGTTGTTGGTTGTCCTTAGTGACACTCGGTATTTGACCAATTATTTCATAGCATAAAAAGGTCATATATGGAAAATTATGATATTCGGTGACCGATATCGAGGATAAAAAATTAGCATATTTCTTGTAATGAACGAGGGCTGGAAATAAAGCTCAAGACTCATGAGCTAAAAGAGTAACTCATGAGTCAGTTTGAGCTCGGTTACTAACGATCCAAACCGAGTTGTAATGTAAGATTGTTTACTAACCAAGCTTAACGAGTCAAGTTAACGGAGAGATTACTTGTTTAACTCTTAAGCTCGGTCAAAATCAGTATCCCCAAATTAATCTAGTCCATAGACATGCAATTATTATATTTTGTTGTGGTTGTGTATTGGAGTTTGTTGTGTACTTGTGCGTCTCTCTCTTTTTTTTCAATGTGCAATCAAATTACAAAACTTTAGATGAATCTTACATGCTCACATAATTTAATCCACCCATACGCTAAGTTGTTTAAATTTATAACAAGCCTACTCATGACCTACGCGAGTCGAGTTGATTTTCGTTTTAAACTTGTTACCATAAATGAGCCAAGCCGATCTGAGCTGCTTACTCGCTACCTCACCATGCTTTGCCTGTCGATATTTTGGCTCGTCACGAATTCTAGTCCTGGTTGCAGCGACTCGTACACGTACTTACCCAAGAAAGCTAGTGGTGAGAGGTTGATGACGAACCTTGACAGGCTACTTTCTAGCAGGTTTAATTAGAGAATGAATTACCAGTACATTGGAGTGACATATGATCTGATGCGAAGAATAAAAACAAGCCCAATGAGAAAAGTATGTGTAGCCTTAAAGGGAGGCAATGCAAGCAAGTCTTCATCTAGATGATCTAATATCACGTCCAGGATCGAAGTGGACAAAATAGGGAGAGGAAAGGGAGCCTGCTTTGATATCACTTTCACCGGGAGATACGCCATCGCCGATCTTACGATTAACGATCGACATGATCGATCGATGGGACTGTAAAATAGTAATTAAGCATCATATCGTCTGATAATTCACTCTACCACTAATTAAACATCATCATCACTCGAGTTGATCATTGATTAGAGAGAAAATTCATTCTCGTGATTAGAGAGAAAATTCGTTAACTATTGTGACCCGCTGCCTACTCGATCGATCGCTCTCACTAGACAGCTCCGGCAGGTCAATTTATTGCTCGATGTCGACGGCGTGTTTTTCTAATGTTAAGCTATATAGTGTCGATCGATCTGAAAAAACGATTAAGAAAATGTGTCTTATTGATGGCGCGAAAGCTACTTTTGTTCTTTCTCTGAGACATTTTCCTTGTCCTTTTTGAGACGGCGACGTCGTACGTACAATGTCTTGCCTAGAGCGATCATGCATGGGAACAAGTAGGCGCCGCTCTCCTCGTAATGGAAGAAAAAGGTCACCGTGGTAGTAAGATTAGAAAACATTTAAGCTGCACCACCGTGTAATCTTTCTCTGGCGGATGGTCTAAGAGGACTCTCATCCCATAATAATATAATCACGAATAATAATGAATAACAAATTTGATGTCACAGGCAAATGTACCACGGTTTATACTTTTTACATACTCCGTATATACTACCACATTGGGAGACAACTAATATTCCTATATCGATCGACAGCGAAATATCTGAAGTAGTCTCGTCAGTTTTGAAGCTCCACCGCTCCAGTATTGCATGTAACCGTAGATACTATAGTTTTCAGCACCTTGCTAGTTGATCGTACTATATACGTATATATATAAACGTAAAGGATCCCTTCCAGTTTTGTCTGGTAGTACGACTCTACCCGTCAGCTTGGCGCTCGATCTGGTAGCCATCCAACTCACAATACTTAAAAGGCAGATCGATGTGCATAATTTCGTGGGTCACAAACGTAGGGTCCATTTCCTGCACTTATAAGCAGGGATCGATGCAAGTTGGGGCGTCCGGCACGACGACCTACAGTTCATTTTTGTTGTTTTGCGGCACCACTAATGCATCCAACTATCCAAGATGTACGACGATTTGAACAACTACTACCAATTAGGCTCATTTGAGAGGGGATTCATGGCGTCGTACTCTGGATTTTATGTCTATCGAAAAGGACGTTTTTTTTTTCCTCCGCCCTCTCTCCGTCGAGTGACTCAAGGAGTTTATTATAGAAGTTGTCTTAGAGAAAGAACAACACCGCTACTCATATAGTAGAAAGGATGTGATTTACAAAGTTCATTGCTAAACTGTCATTTTTATCACCTTCAAATGGTAGTATAAAGAGACCGCGATAACTCCAGGCGCTTTAAACCATAGGTGGAAAATATATCCGCACAAGAATAAAAAATACTCATTACTTTTGATAGAGTAAATATCATGACCTCATATTTACGGGAGCCACTATGTGCTAGTTTGTCATAAAAGGCCACTTAGTAATACTAAATCAATATCAATAGATCCATCATAAATATATATTCATAATGTATTTGTTTTATATGTAGATGTTGACTCTTTTATATGTTTGGTCAAACTTAGTAAGGTTTGACTTTTGACTAAATTTATAAGCCCTAATCACTCGAATGGAGGTAGTAGTATATAAATAAAGGAAAAAAATGACAGAAGGTACCCAAGCCTATCGGTGAGAAATTGTTTGTTTTATCTTGTACCCTGTGCATTAAAGATGTTTCCAAACCATAAGGTTGGTCATAGTGGATGTATCATATAATAGGAGCGATATTATCTCTAAAATATCAATGCACGATTGTGTACATGATTTATTTAACATTAAATTTTCTATTCCTATGTAGCAAGGTTGTCCCTCGTGATAACTCTGGATTAAAAAAAGAAGATGACATGTTGGTTGCCATTGTATACGAAGGGTGTAATTCCAAACGTCAGTCGCAAATTGGTAGGAAACGAAGAGATATGACCACTTTCCCGCAACACACGAGATGCATCACTCTTGTGTGTTACTCTCCTACCAACATGTAAGGTGATTGTTTCTGGAAAATGGCAAAATGGTGTCCTCTGGAATGGAACCACACACAAATTTAATCCACTATAATCGGCCAACTGCAGGTTGCTGAGACGGAGCCATCCTATGGTGCCCTAGATCTGAGCTTGGGTGGATCGGACTCAACTTCATGACAATGTTGGCATGCATGGCGGATTTTGTCAAGCCGGGTCGGGCTCAGAGCGTGTCGTGTCAAAACCCCGGGCCCGGACCTGGCCACACCTGACCGCTGGCAACAACGCCGGCCTATAGTGCGTGCATGCCACCATCTGATTAATCCAACAGAGAGAGCTCTACATATGTCGTAGTTGAAACACAGTTGCAAGTTTTTCTTTTATAATTTCTGACGTACGAACCAACTGGTGCCATGATGCATGATTGTGTCTCATCACTAATTAATTAATATCGGTCTGATCATCGATGTACGACATTGCATGCTCAGTAACAGCATTACTGTACGGATCTTTGGAAATTTGCTACAGACCTTTGGAGTATCTCTGTTTTAAAATATAAGATGTTTTAGTTTTATAAAAGGAATGTATTTAGACCCTTTTAGTGTGTAAGTTCTTTTAGATTTAGAATGAACCTACACACTAAAAAGAGTCTAGATACACTTTCTTCATAAAGCTAAAACATCTATATTTTAGAACGGGAGTACTTATTACACGGGCAAAAATATATAGAGAGATAAAATGACGCCTCCATGCAAGGGAGGGAACTTGTACGAGTATAGACAGAGAGCGCAGACACCTTTCGCTGTCGACTGTGGAGGATGGCGACAAGAGAGGGCAAATAACTGTGAAAGCGATTGTCGGCATGGCCTCAGCTCCCCACGTGGACAGCACCACCTCAGCGTCTGCCACCCATATGCTCGTATACGCAGCCGCATCCGTTGTTTTGTTGCAACTTGCGCTGCTGGTTTTGAAGAGAAAGCGTACTGCCAAAAGACAAACAAGACTAGAGTTTGCATGGATAGAAAAATAAAGTATACTACCTCCGCCTGGCCGTAAGTAGCAAATGTTCTATATCCAATTATGCAAGCTAGCACAGGGGATGTACGACCGGCTGCGGAAAGCCCTTTCTCCCTCGAGCTGCGGTGCTACCTAGTAGTAGTACTACTTATTAAAAAAATTTAAAACTACACTTATAAATTTCAAAAAATCTTGAGATAAAATCCTAAAGTTGCTAACAATGTATCCCACAAACTTGCAAATTCTTAATTCCAAGTATTTTGTATTCCGAGCTACACAACAATGACTAAGTGTGATTTTTTGTGTGATCTGAGTGGAGTGGAGTTTAGAGATGAAGTGGAGGGGAGCCCTCCCAAACAGACCCTAAGTGTGTTTTTTTTTTTTGTGATTTAAAATCACTATACTATAGATCTACAATCTTGTCATTTTTGTATAGCTTAAAATATACATTGTTTTGAATTAATATTTTGCCCTTTTGTGGAATAAATCACGGCCTACATCCTGATTTATTTTCAGATTTTTGCCAAATTGAAAAAATATGATATATATATATATATATATATTTAAACAAGGGATCACTGGTGTCCATGTGCAACAAATCTCCACCGGGCTGGGGCAGATGTTTCTATTACAATGTTATTTACACAACACAACCATGCTGGTGTGCGTGCAAGTGTGTCTAACCCCTACTCTCTCTATCCCAGAAGAAGTGACTTCACTTTGTCTAGATATGCATGTATCTAGTTATAAAACAAGTCTGAGATAGAGGGAGTACAAAGTAAGTCACGCTCGGAAGGTAAAATTAGGAGAAAGTCTAGCTCATCCAAGTAAAACAACTCCTACCAATGGTTCTCACTTTTGGCACCGGAAATTTTGGCAACTCTAGATAAAGAAATAATTGTTCACACCGAAAATATTCCATCCATTACAATGTTGTACTACATGAATTCATAACTTTCGTTGGATTTGGATTCAAGCAATTTTTTTCATGAACGAAAGAAATACCAAATATCAATGGAATTTCTATAATTGCAGCAATATCTTGATTTTTGTAAAACCGAAATTGAAGAGCTCTCCTAAATGTCTTTTGATGTCAACATTTGTTACTTGCTTTACCATCTCTAAATGGGCTTGTTCATAAAAAGTTAACTCTTTCCTCCCCATGGTGCAAGATTTTCAAAGGATACTATCTAGCCATCCTTTAGCTTTGATGCATCCAAACAATTTATGTGTGCAACCCTATAGTTAAACAATGTACATTGTCCATCCACTGGGAAATCTAACACTACCTCTCCCCCACTCTTTGGCCAACATAAATTCTAACCTCGAGTGAACTTTGTACTGGCATTTAGGGTTGTCCTCATCCGTCCCCAACGGTCTAAATGGGCACCCAATGCGTAACCATTGAAGAAGAAATCCAAAAAGTCCGGCTCAAGTACATAAAAAGATATTTTCTATCCCACCCTGTGAAAACTTTCTAGACCCACCACCAAAACCACCCACATTTTTTTCTAAATAAATCGCTTAGAAAACAGGATGCCGTTACAGTATATTATGCATGCACGGAGTTTTTTCACTGGCATACTGCGTAGGGTGGAATCGTGGATTTATGCAGTGGAGCAGTTTTTTCCAGAGAGACTAGCTAACAAGATCGAAATGGCTGTACCAAGTGGCAATATGAAAATAAAAATTGAGAGGCCGGCCCTACACAAGCAGAGCAACGACGTCGTAGCAGAACTGAATGAGTCAGTCTGCATAAATATTTCCTCTGAAATCATGATACGCGGCGCTCTAGTCTTCTGCGGGAAAGAATGCTCTTCATTCTATTGCTGAAGATAACATGACATGTGTACGGACTGCTCTTAATTTTGTTGAAGATAACGTGCAGCTCCTAATTAACAAGGAGCGATGTCATGTCGCCTCTGGGAATAGATGCTCTCGATCGTGCCCTACTTAACTTAACTTCAGATATATAGAAATGGGAGCAAAAGAAGCCATATAGAAAAGTATCTTATCTGCCTTTGATGGGACGATAACAAGAGAAGCAATCACCTACCTGCCAATACTAGAAAGACAAGTAGTATACCTGCAACGGCTGCACAAGGACGGACGGAACCTTTCTTTCTTTCTTTGGCACAAAAGGGGCCGCCACATGCAGATTGATGATTTCAGTTAGGTATTAATTTAGTTTACCGAATAGTTTTGTGGTCTCTTGATAGTATTACCAAGAACTATGATCAAAGCTATACACACTATAGACTGCACCCATATCACTTATCTATGAAAGTAGGATTGGTTTCTTCTTATAATATTTTTTAGATACATTTTATTTCGCATAATGGCGAAATGTGTTTTGACAGGTCGTGTCCACATTTGAAACAAATATCTTGACCAAAAAAAACATCGACTAGACAAAAAAGAAAAGAGCAAACTGTACAAGGGCCACCATCCGGTTGGCCTAAAGCACTAGGAGCAAACCTAATCATGGTCAAGTTGATTAAATTAACCCAAACGATCCACCAGCTTTATTGGTCGCTAAGGTCTTAACAGATACTCCTGTTTAGGTAAGCCAACAATAAACAAACGCAAGGACTGTACTATCGTTAATGTTGTTATAGCACAATGTCGTTGTTGCTTATAGCACAGCCTCTGGCGCCAGATTCCGATTACCCGGCCGATCGGTTAAGATTTCGCCGAATCTAATGATGTCAATGACGAGACGATTAATAGTTAGATTAACCTAATGGTGAAAGCCACCGCTGCACCACCACATTAGTTTTGTTATCAGTTATTATCAGTGGAAGGTGACATCACACACGGCCGGCGTGCATGGAGAGGCGAATTTTCCTTTGCTTGTATAGCGGCTAACTGAAGTACTAAATGAATTACTTATTAACTGAGCTATTATAATACTTTAAAGTTATCCAACATATATCATATTTACTGAATGGACAAAACACCTAACTGTAGTTTAAACACATATAGATCACTCATAAGAATGGGCTCTGTGGTTAACAATGTATTTAATTTACATTATAAAACTTGATAAAGATTTGTGAAATTTAGTCTTATAATAATATTTAAAGCTAGACAAATTATCTCATATTTATTCGTTGAGTAAAACATCTTATGTATGTATGAGGACATTGATCTATGTAGTTTTTCACATATGTGCCCATCGAAACCCTCTAAACACTAAAATTCATATTCAAAACAAATATTAAACACATAAACAACAAATTTCAAAATCAAAATCCTAAAACAAATCCCATTGGGAAAGATGGTTTGCACACAAAACCCTCTCGATCTAGGTCAGCTGTTTGCAAAGGGGGGCGGATCAACCGACAAGAAAACATCGAAGAAGGCCAGAGTTGCTAGAAGCCCACTGACATGGGTATACCCTACGGGTACATAGGTTTAGCCTATATGGTTTGGTCCAAGAGAAGACCACGGTGAAAATGGAGCACATGAATATTTGTGTGGCCCAAGCCCGTGGAGGCGTGACTCCTTGGAGGACACGACAAAGGATAGATAGATAGTTTAAAGGAAAAAACCTTAATCTGTAACTGGCTCTCCTTGCTATCACGAGACCTGACCTCCCTATATAAGGGTCTGGAGGGGGCAGTGAGAAGGGCACGGCAAATCCTAGTTCATATACTGCCAGATTGCATCTGCGTACCCTTGTAACCTTCGATTCTATATAATCAGGAGCAGACAAGTAGGAGTAAGGTTTCCTTCCGGGGGGCGAACGTGGGTAAACCTTGTGTCCCTGATTTGCTTGCCTGTTAGCCGAACGAAGCTTCTAGCACTCCCCTTTTCCTCAAACCCAAGTCCATCAACCATGGACATTGACGTATTAACCCCACGTCAATTGGCGCCATCTGTGGGAACTAGGAGCGCTGAATGCACAAAACACCTAACTGTAGTTTAAACACATGGACAACTCATAAGAATGAGCTCTATGGTTAACAATATATTTAATTTACATAATAAAACTTGATAAAGATTTGAGAAATTAGTCTTATAATAATACTTAAAGCTAGACAAATTATCTCATACTTATTCATTGAGTAAAACATCTTATGTATGTATGCGGACATTGATTTATGTACCTTTTCACATATGTGCCCATCGAAACCCTATAAACACTAAAATTCATATTTAATACAAATATTAAAGACATAAGTAATAAATTTCAAACCCAAAACCATAAAAAAAATCTCATTGGGAAATATGATTTGCACATAACACCCTCTTGCTCTAGGTCAGCGGTTTGCAAAGGGGACATATCAACCGACAAGAAAACATCGAAGAAGGCTAGGGTTGCTAGAAGCCCCACCAAAGAGCCTCCGACAATTATACCCAACTTCAAGACCATGTTGTGCAAGGAACTAAAAGTGAATACAATTGACGAGTGATGAAAATATGCCCTAGAGGCAATAGTAAATGTATTATTATTCATATTTCTATTTCATAATTAAGTTTATTATTCTATGCTATAATTGTATTGGTTCCAGATAATGTGTATTTGGAGGAAACCCCTAACACATGTGTGGAATAATAAAAACCAATAAGACATCCTTAGTCTTTCCTTTGAGACTAGTTCATGTATCAACGATAGTCCCGGTTTCCTGACTACAGGCAAAACGAAAAAAGTGTTGTGAAGTTACCATGTGAGATTAGAGTTGTTGGAGAATGACGACGATGGATAGACCCAACATGATATACCGTGAAACACATCATCAATATTTTTTATCAATAGTTTCTCATAAACAATGTATTGGCTTTACTAAGGTCATTAGACCATGAGACAAATGTGAACTTGCGTACAATATGGATATGGCAGGATTTCTCAAATGTTGCTCTGAAAAAGAGTAATTATAAAGTCAGTCTTTTCTCTCACCGATGGTACTCTAAGTATTCACATGGTGTGCCTACGAGAATTGCTAATACCGACGATGGAGATATACACTTTGGGCCTACTCATGTACTATGATGTCCGTCATCATATGGCCAAACACGTGATCAAGTTCTTTATCACAAGAAAATTGATAGTACAGTATGAGTAAAGAGTACATGTCAGGTAACGAGATAACCTAGTATTTCATCTCGGGAAATGTAAAGTATCGATGAAGCGATGCAATATGTATTGGACATACCACTGCAATTAACACGATAATGATCTTTGTGTCATTTGTGGGGATTACTACATGTATCAAGCTCCCAATAGTAATCATTATCGAGGAAGGAGTTCCGGACATTTCAGTAAATATCCAAACCAACAAGGTCACACACTTGAGACATTATCGGCATTTAGAATGTGAGTGCATTTAGAATGTTTCGGAGTGTCTCGGAATATTCTGGAGGTTATCACCGAGAATGGATGGAATTATTCTAGACATGTTATGGAAGATATCATGAATATTTTAGGAAGGTTCTGGAAGCGATTCGAATGAGTTTGGAATTTTTCTGAAAGATTCGGAATACAAATTTATAATTAAAAGTAATTATCCCGGTGGGTGCACCATGGGCCGGAGGGGTCGCATGGGCCGTGCAAGGAAGGGTAGGCCGGTGGGTGGGGGAGAGGCAGTGGGGAGGGAGAAGTCCCTCCAGGACTCGTACTCCCTCCCTAGTCGAGTTGAAGGAGGAAGGAGAAGTCCTTCCGAGACATGAAGTCCTACTCCTACCCTCTTTATGTATGTGTGTGTGTGGAGGAAAGGAAGGAGAAGTCCTATGATGGCTCAATGCACAGCGTCCAGAAAAATGCTTAATGGCGGTGTTGATGTAGAGCTTGTTGGGAACCCCAAGAGGAAGGTATGATGAGCACAGCAGCAAGTTTCCCTCAGTTATGAAACCAAGGTTTAATCGAACCAGTAGGAGCAAGGAAACACCTCAAAGGTGTTATTAGCTGAGATTTGGCAGGGCGCACTACCGGTGCTAATAGCAACATGGAGACCTGCACAACACAACCACAGAAATTTGTCCCCAACTTGCGATGAGGTTGTCAATCTCACCGTGTTTTGCGGAAAACAAAAGATTAAACGTATCGAATGGAAAGAAGTAAAAGTTTGCAGAAAGTAAACACAAAGCAGAAACAGTTTATAGATTGTATGTAAAGAAAAGGACCGGGATCCATAGTTCACTAGAGGTGGCTCTCCTTAGATAGATAACATGCTGGGTGAACAAATTACAGTGGGGCAATTGACAAACACCGAGAAAGCAATACATGCATATACTAATCATCTTGACTCCTCTGAGACTTGATTTGGCATTACAACATAATACACAGACCGCCATCCAACTGCATCTATGACTAATAATCCACCTTCAGGTTATCGTCCGAACCCCCTCCAGTATTAAGTTGCAAGCAACAGATTATTGCTTTACGAATTGCGTGTAAAGTAAACAATACAATTGTTCTATGAACAAAGGATCGTTGTTTTCTCCCTAGTAGCAACAGCACATCTAGTACCTTAGAGATTTCTGTTACTTCCCCAGATTACCAGAGGCATGAACCCACTATCGAGCATAAATACTAACTCTTGGAGTTGCTAGCATCTACTTGGCCAAGATAGCTACTAACAACGGAAAGCATGCAAGATCTCAAATAACAAAGACATGATAGAATCAATAATCAATCTGAAATAGCATCTCAATATCCATCAGATCCCCGCAAACACAACATGTATGGATTACAAATAGATGATATTGATCATGAACGGAGCTCACAAGATCTAAACATGAAAGCACAAAGGAGGAGAAACCAGCCGTCTAGCTACTACATGGATCCGCAGTCCAAGGATGAACTACTCACGCATCACACCGGAGGCTTGCATGGTGATGAAGAAGGCCTCCAGGGTGAATTCCCCTCTCCGGCAGGGTGCCGGGAAGAGCTTCAGATCCCTCCCGATCTAGGGATGGAGATGACGGCGGCTACAGACTCTTTCGTGGATTTTTGATCGGGTACCTAGGGTTTTCATCCTAAGGGAAACTTATAGGCGGAAGGAGAGGCCGGGGGGGTGCTGGGGTCGGCTAGATCACCCTCTGGCACGGGCCAGGTTTGGCCGCGTGGCCAAGTGGTGTGGCCGGCCGCCAGCCCTTCTCCGTCTCGTATTCTGGCACTTGATCCCTTCCGGAAAAATAAGCACTTTGGCTTTTGTCCCATTCAATTCCGAGAATATTCATTTTCTGACTTTTCTAGAACCAAAAACAACAGAAAACAGGCAGCTGGCACTGTGTCTCTTGTTAATAGGTTAGTCCAAGAAATCATAATAAAAGTACTCCAAAGTTGGAACAAAACACAAGAAAGTGGATAAAACTAAGCATGGAACATCAAAAATTATAGATACATTTACAATGTATCATCCTACTAGGACATGAAGTCCTACTCCTACTCCCTCCGTTCGAGAGAGGACTAGCCGCAAATATATTAGGGGGCATGGCAAAGGGTAAGGACACGCGTTTTGGAGAAACCACGCACCAGCCATGCCCGTCGCCACCGCGCCTTGGCATCTTGGAGCACGTCTTCCTCTACTTCTTCGTGTTGACGCTATCATCATGAGGAAACCCTTCTTCTTCATCACGCTAGAGTGTTGCTCGTCTTCTACCTCCGTCTAGGTCTAATCTAGCTAGACGATGAAGTGCTACCGGATCTTCATCGACATATTCCCGCTTCATCCGTGAGCTTGATATCACTTAGACGCGGTGCCATTCATGGTGTACGTGTGGATACCGGTGGAGGTGTGATGCTTGGAGAACTTTATCGTTGGAGCCATCCATGGGATAATACACCTCCTGGCGACTCATTAAGGCTTGTTGCAGGGAACAACACACAACCAACCTTGTCATCAAAAAACTTCCGTTAGTTCGATCTTTGATGGTATGATCCTTTACATTCTCCCTCGTATTGGATCTTGGTTATGCGCTAGAAAATTTTGGTTTATGTAGTGCGTTCCCCAACAACAAGAAGCCTTTTTATATAGAAAATCGTAGCTTTCATAAATTACCCCTTGGTCTCTGCATCCAATACACATATAGCCTAAATCTTGTTACATGGTATATTACAAACTAAAACCCTATAGCCAAATGAAGAAAGTGTGATTATCCAAGAAAACTCATGACCACAACTAGTTCGTACACAAGAGCAATAATTGTAGTACATAAGATGTAATACTTCTCTTGCAATACGAAATTGTTATGCAAGTATTGTTTCGTTTTAATCCACGGGGACTCTTGATTCTCTTAATGTTGTTGCAATTGGATTTGTAGTACATACTTGATTGCACACTACACAATCTTTTATCTTCCTAAGAAGTAATAAGGTTTAAATTCATTTATTGTTATTGACATGATTATGTTCTATCTTGGGTTATGAGACATTCTCCACAAAAGTCTAATGATAATGATTGATTGAATTTTTCACAAATAACATGTTCATATAGTCGGTCATTTAGTTGCGAGGGGAGCGTTTGAAGATGATCCAGCGGATGCATAGATGTCGCAACTCATACACGGAAGTTGTGCATGTTACACTCGGTTGAGGGAAAAGTTGAAGGACATGCTTGGGCTAAGGGTTGGACTTGTAGGGAAGTTGGTAATGACGGCTTGGGAAGGTTACTCCATGGAGGGGGAGGGAATAAAAGGTGGGAACAAATGAGAATGAGAAGAACTCGGTAAGATTTGGAATTTTTCTGAATTAATCTTAGAATTTTAAAAAACATGTTCCACTAAAAGACAAGTTTAAAGGTTTACTATGGATATAGAGTAATTGTCTCAACATCATGGGCAAAAGGATTTTATGGAGTTTAATTCTGATTTGATCAAGACCCAAATTCGAACAATTTCTCAAATTTTAAAATGGAAATCATGGTGTTTGAAAATATTGTCTTTAATTAAGGCAAGCCATGGGGTACACCATAACTTATTGGGATTTTAAGGTCAATTAGAATTTATCAAATCATCAAAAGTTTAGTTACCCCCCCCAACAGTTGGATTTTGAGATCTAGAAAAATATCTATAAAGTTACATAAATAAGGAGGTACCATTATTGTTTACATAGGTACACAAAACCTCATATAACCTCAAAAGGATTTGATTAGGAAATAAAATATGAGAGATGATACTTTTTATTTCATTTAATTTATGAACAAACAAAGTAAAAAAAATTGTGTGGGAATTGTAGGTAAGTTGTAATATTTTCTTAGAAATAGGTTTTGAAATACAAATGAAATCCCCCAATTATACTTGTATATTTTTTGAAAATATTCTCAACATGTGATAATTGAGGATAGAGAATGATTTCAATGGTTTATAATTAACATCATTATAACATTAGTACTCTTAAATTATTCCTTAAATGAAGACTTTCTTATTAATTATTATTTGACATTGGGAAACCAACTCAATGCATTTCATTCATAACTGAAATAAATTTTGGGATTATGCCATTTTATATTATTGTTAAGAGGAAATGATTGATGTCATTTTTTTAACAGAGATATTTCAGTTTTCTATCGCATAGGGAACATTGCGTTTCATTTGGTTCGAACAAACATCAATTCACTCGAACTTGACGAAACACTTTGGCACAAATCTTAAAGCACAACATCAACTACTAAAACATGCACGAGACCTCCTGTGGACGGGAGAATCGCCGGCGGTTCTTGTTGATAAGGAGACACTACAAATATACACCCCTTCCCCATGCCCGACACTTTTTTGGGACGGCATAAGTGAAAAGTACTTGTAAAACTTGGTTATCCAGCGGATGAGCGATCGCCACTACAACACGAAGGCCGGCCCCTAGTGCTTATAGACACCGAAGCACATGCATAGTCGCCGCGATCGCGCTGGTGCAGCAAAAAAGAGCCGCCATGAATAACTACTTCGAGGTAATTGCAATGGTGGTGTTTTTTGCAACGATGGTATTTTTTGGTTCGACAAACGTAATTCGTAGACCTAGCTCTTATGCGGCGCGATAGAGGATTCGTCTCGGTACAAAATACATTGTGTAGACTTTACTACCATGAAATAGATGCACTGTTTCGTGGCGTTTGGTACACTTTCCACCGGCACAAATGTTAATTACAATTATTACAAATGAAATCAGCTTGGCGTGTTGATTCGGATCTTGGATTATATTAACATATGAAATTACATTGATAAAATAATTATACATTATCTAATTATAAGATTTTAGGATCTCTTTTTCTATGATCTAATCTACCCCATCCGTGATATTAATTACAATTAGTACAAATGAAATCATTTGGGCATGTTCATGGCTTCCTTCACGAGGCTCCCTTACATCTCCGTGTAGCGATTCTGACCTTCATCATCTCTGCGGCATGCGCTGATGACCTCGCTGATAATCCGTCCGCCATTATCGTCTCGGTGCATGATGACCTTACTGACAATCAGCGCTCCACCCTTGGTGAGTCTATTCTAGTTGGCCTCCTGGTCGTGAATCTGAAAGAGAAATGAATGATGGATTAGAAAAGGTGCAGAAAACCCAATTTGAAGAAGGGGTAGTGAATATGTACATGAGCAGTGGAATCCACTACGAGTTGAGTAGATTGGGCAATAAGACCAACTGTGGACCGCTTGGGCATATCTTTGTTAGATCTAGGGTTCGGAGTGGAAAGAGGGAGAACCCTGATGAGATCCAAAGTTTGGAGTGGAAAGAGAGAGAGCATGAAATCTATGGTTAGCAGTGGAGTATGGCGGCATGGAGGAACAGGATGTGGTCGTCAATGATATGGCAAACCGGCTTGATCGATGTGGATATATTTAGTTTTATGGGCTCTATGGGCCTCCCTTGCATAAAGGCCCTATTATGGACCAATCATTACAAAACAAAGAACACAACAAACAAACTTCTTTTCATTATTTGGTGTACAAATCTAAGAACACAACATGAAACACTTCACAAATCTTAGCTAGACTTTGAATGGACAGAGATGTCTCCTAGAGGCACTACAAGAAAAGTTGGCTTTTACAACGGATGATTTTCGTGGTTGAAGGCCTGCTTTTCGTGGCTAAAAAGTCTTCTACGACGGATGGCCATCGTGGTAAAAGTCCCGTCACAAAAGAATCTACCACGGGTTTTTTCCTGACCGTGGCGGATCGCAACCTTCAGCCATAAAAATTTGTTCCGTCGTAGATCTGTTCGCCAGCCGCGTTGACTGCTGACGTCATGCAAACTGCCATGTGGCAGCCGCCGTTAGCGAACAGTTACCACCGTTAACGGTCATACAAACCGTGGCAGAAGCCAGGCCCAGCCAAGGCCTGCTAAATTCTAAATAGGCCGGCCCATTAGGGGAGTCTAATAAGAAGATGACCCGTTACTATTTTGTCCCGCAATATTTGAAATGGGTCCAAAGTTACAGCCGGCAGGGGCCTGCGAACTTTCAGGCCCAATACTGTTTCAGCCTAAAGAAGGCCCATGATGGTCCAACACTCTGCGGCCTATTAGCAGCCAGCGTCAAGTCGCTCCTGTACATTTAAGGCCTGCGGGCGACCCATCATTGTTTATCGCAGCCCATCGTGTGCGGCCTACTGACGGCCCTTGTCTGATATGGTCGTTACTGTTCAGGCATGTTACTGTCCTGGCCTTTCAGTGTTCCGGGTTTTATCTATTCAGGCCCACAAGCAGCCCTTTACTGTTCTAGTCTGGTAAATGAGTCGGCTTGTTACTGCCCTCGCCTGGAAATTTCTCGGGCCGTTACTGTTCTGGCCTTTCACAATTGCGGCCATTTACTATTGCGGCCGGCTACAGTTTTGGCCTGTTACTGTTCTGGGATTTCACAGTTTCTTGCCTATTACTTCGATGGGCTGTTTCTGTTAAGGCATGTTACTGTTAAGGCGTTACTATTATGGCATGTTACTCTTATGACCCGTTACCATTACGGCCTGTTACTGTTACGTCCAGTTACAACTTGTAGATCGACCCATTACGTTTACAGCCTTTTACAGTTTCAGCATTTTCTAAAGCCCATGTCAATATCATAAAACGTTTATATAATCCAGCATTTTTTACTGTTCAGCGTCGGCCGAATACATGGCGGGCCAATAACAAAGCACGGTACCGTTTCCTAATCGACCTGCCTAGCGTAGTTACCGTAACGACTACCGCATATGTAGGTGGCGTCAACTAAATGCATACATGGCCTACGCGAGTTATCTAGATATTACATCAGCTGCAAACTTCTTAAAATTATTACATATTATCAAATCAAGGGAAAGAAAAATCGGTATTTCAGTTGACAATAAAGTTGATCGCAGAGTCCTCAATTGATCACCTGCATCTTCCTTTGAGTGTGACAACTACATTGGAGGAGACATGATCTTGCAGCCCCCACTTTAGTGGCGATAGCAATAATTACACCCTGAAACTAAGTAATAATAAGTTAATACATCAAACAAGACAAACTACTGATTTGACTGATATGACAGGAGCTATGATCCAGAGTTTACAACTGGTCAATGGTTCAATTATTGACCAACACATCAAACAAACAGGACAAGCAAGCATGCATTAAACGAGCAATTAAAAAATGTGTGTGTGGCTTATAATTTCAGCAAAAATAAACTAGCCAAGTCATTTCAACAAATATATATGGAAACAGTTCTATACCCTAAAATGCAAGAGACGTCGGGTTACTTGGAATTTGCACTGAGACACAAAATGGCATGCAGTTACTGTCATAGCGAAGAATGAACCAGATAGAAATTATAACCGCATCATACGAGAACTTGTAAAACAGGAATACAAACCACAAATGAACTATATATTGTAGAGGACAGTTATGTCATGACTTAGGACGAACCAGACCCAGAACCAGATGCAAGATATAATGGCGTCACTCGTGAACCTGTAGAGCAGGACAAACAAGCATTAGACAAGTGTGCCTAGAATAAAATGAGCAATCAAACAAAGTGTTTCTTAGAATTTTAGCAAATATAAACAAGCGAGGTCATTTCAGCAAATATATATGGAAGTAGTGGCATCTCCTGGAATGCATAGTCGTTGGGCGACTCAGAATTTGCAGTGAGCTACACAATGGCATGTAGTTACTGTCATAGCTAAGAATCAACCAGATAGAAATTATAATGGCATCATAAGAGAACATCTAGAGCAGGAATGTAAACCACGAGTAAACTACATAGTAGAGGATAATTATGCCATTGATTGGGACGAACCAGCACCAGATAAGGAAATAATGGCGTCGCTTGTGAACCTATAGAAGAGGCTATGCAAACCATCATGTTCATTGTTCCATTCTGGGCTCTATGCAAGAAAAAAAAAGTTAGTGTTGCAGCTTTTGAAGAACCAGATGGCAACAACAAAATTATAATCGAATTAGTATGTAGAGTCAAAACGGGTACTACCGAACAACATAACGATGCCAAGGAGGAAACAATAACAGGAACTTATCTTAGGACGAACCAGATAGATTCAGTAACTATGGAGCAGGGAATCTAAACAAATATTTTCCACTAATTTTACATTTTGCAAGAACTACATGATAGCAGGCAATTATTGTTGTTCGGAGTAGCTAAGAACATGTGCATGACTTCAAAATTTGTAAAGCAATGAATGCAAACCAACATGTCTAGTGACCTACTCCATAGTATCTAGCACGAAGAATAGGCGTGCGCTTTGACTAGGTGTACAGAACGATTAGAAAAATGCAGTTCACTTCGATAGGCTTGAACCTGCTGTACTGCTGACAAAACAAAAAAGAGTTGGTGATTTGGTTACCATGGTAGGATAGGCTTCTAATCATCATCCGTACCGGCACGAGTGACATCCTTGTCACCCAGGGTGCTTCGGTTGTGCTGGCTATTTGCGTCGGGGAAGCAGATCTTGGGAGCTCGATGCCGGCTTGACCTCGGTGGACGAGGTTGAATTGGTGCACTCCACGACGGTTCAGGTAAGGTACGGGTGGGGAGGATGCCGCCGGTGTTGATGCAGATCTTGGGCAGTCGTTGGCGGATTTGGCGCCGTGGAGGGGAAAGTGGGAAAAGGAAATCAGGTACGGTGGACGATGACGGACTCGGTGACCAAGGTCGGGTGCGGTGGACGTCGGTGAAGAGGCAATGATGATTTGGATGAGACCGCATCTGATGCAGCTCCGGTATACTGTTGGCTGAGGAGTGGATGGTGTCGAGTTCCGGCGGGCAAAGCCAACCGCGGATAAGTGCCGCGGGAGGTTCTGGGCGCAAGAAATTTCGCAGTGTTTGAAATGGAGGGGCACGAGGGAGTAGGGACCACGTGATTTTGGTATCGTTTGAAACGGAGGGCGTCAGAAATTTCGCAGTGTTTGAAATGGAGGGACGTGAGGGAGTAGGGATCACGTGATTTTGGTATCGTTTTGAAACGGAGGGGCACCAGAAATTTCGTAGTGTTTGAAATGGAGGGGTGCAAAGGAGTGGGGACCACTTGATTTTGGTATCGTTTTGAAACGGAGGGGCACCATAAATTTCGCAGTGTTTGAAATGGAGGAGCGCGAGGGAGTGGGGACCACGTGATTTTGTCTGTCTAGCAATCTTGTCCGTCCATCCCAAATCAACGGGTCATAGGGGATACCTTCCCTTCGAAGGCTCTAGCGCGGACATCTATGCAAGCAATCGCTGGGTGTCCTAGAGTAGACTATAGGGATAGATGTGTAGGTTACTGTAGTAGCGGACCATTAATTGGGATAGCTGACACGATGTCATTTTTGCGCTCCACGAGTTCAAACTTTTACTTATGGTGTTCAGGAGTGAATGCATGCTTCGCACGACTATTTTATTGCGTGCACTCCAATAACTTACCTTATTAAAGCATAATAATATTCTGCATAATTTAGAACTTTGGTGCAATACTTGGTCGACTTATTAGAACTAAACATCTCTTGGGTATTTTAGAAGTACTCCCAAACATATTTCTAGCTTACCAAGATATCGTGTATTTTTTAATGGATGCAGTACTATGGATGGTTTTGCATAACTGTCGACATGCACAATTTTGGTTTTGCATTGTTCACATGTGACGTCCAGGCAGACAATATATATATACCTCTCCATGAACAACGATAAGTTTCGTCGTTTTTTCCCTACTTTCTAAATATTACATTAAACTACCAATGATGCATGAAGCGACCAAAAAAGAGTTGTGACCTTTTTTTAGTATCTAAAAATATTTTCATTGTTAATAATTATTTTTTACCATTTTACAGAGCATTCCATAAAACGAAAAAATATTTTCACCATCAGGGGAAATGTTTCTATTACATGACAAAAAATAATATCTTTATCACCAAGAATATATAGCACAAGAAATGAATTCCAACAAAATAACCATATGCAATGACCTGATGTATATAAACCTTAGTGACCGTCTAATTTGTAATTAGAAGTGTCAAGGAGGGAGATGCTAGATTCATTTGTGATGGCTAGGTGTAAATTTTTAATTCAATAAATGTACTACATTCTTGTGGACACTCACAAAGACACAATAGTAATTCGGAAATAAGTGACTTGGAATTTATCTAGATTCGTATGTATCACTAAAGTACGTCTATATACTCGTGAATATGATCTATATACTCGATCTATATACTCGTGAATCTAGACAAATCTAAGTTTCGTATTGAGGGAGTACGGCAATATTATAAATTTGCAATGTTGTCATGATAAATAATGATATTTTCTATACTCCATAAACGAAACCACTTCTTTTCTTCTGTCACAGTTTTATATTTTTGTACTGAAGTATTTTTACTATAAAATAACGCACAAAATTAGTTACTGTACATGTTAGTGATTAAGTACTTCCGCTAATTTTTATTTACATACAGAGGTAATACTACACACCCAATTAACATCATAAGTAATTTCCCTTTCTCTCTTTCTAGAGGAGTTTTCTAGGTTATCAGTTTCAAAAATTATTTGTCAGATACGTAGAATTGAATACTTTAAATTATACAGCGGGTGATTAGATGGATGGACGATCAGTGCATAGAGGCAGTCGAGCTGGTAAAATTCTCACATTTAATGGTAGATGTGAGCACAATTGATTGAGTGGCAAACCTTTTTTTTGTGCAGTCGAGGCCCCCGTACGCTGATGACCCTCGCTAATCAACGTAGCTCACACATAAATGTATTTTTATGTAGTAGTAGTAGTAGAAACATCATCCAGGGAGACAGAGTTCAGCATCTAGCAATCTTGACCATCAATCCGAAATCAACGGGTCAAAGCGGATACCTTCCCTGCAAAGGCTCTGGCGGGAATGCCTATGCAAGGAATCGTTGACTGTCCGTGGGTAGACTATAGGGGTAGCTGTGCTTGTGACCCAAAGTACTCCAGAGTCCAAATAATAGCTAGGTGTCCCCGACGCTGACGGTGCATTTTCTTATCTAGACACTGGATCCCGGATCCCTACACATCTGACAAAGTAGAAAGTATGACCAAATTTAAAGATCACTCATTGACTATTTAATTATTTTTGATTTATCAGATATACTCTCCCTACAGTCTAATTTTTCTGAAAATGCCCTCCAACCTAATTAAAAAGGATGTCACAGTATTTGACTAAATTTGAATGTAATATGTACACCAAACAGTGACTACTATACGGCAATTATATCATTACAAAAGCTCCACAGAGAGCATTCAGACGCTAAAGAGTGCAATATAATTATGCACGGACGGATGAGAAAAAACGATCCATGCACCCAAAAGAAAGAAAAAGGAGGGCCACGTAGGCAAGTCCTCCCCCTTCCTAGTTCCTACTCCAAGACTCGGCAATTGCAACACTATGGCCGCCCTGCGGAGGTAGGGCCTCGACGACCTCTGCAATGGTCGCAATCTCGACGGCCAACATGAGATGGCTTCTCTCTTCCTACTTAGCAGGGTGTGACCTGGACGATCTCCGCAATGGTAGCTACTGGCTGCGGAGCACCGTGACTTCTTTCTTCAAATTTTCACACTCAGCGCAAAGCATGGAGGAGTCACGCTCGTAAGATCGTGCGAGCTTCATTTGAAAAGCCAAATCGGCTAGGAGGAGATCACACTCTAGGTTGAGCTTGAAGTTTTTCTGAAGAATGTTGATGATATGGCTGTAGATTTCATCTACTTTGGCCGAGATTCTCGCCCTGACTTCCTGCATGGAAAATGCATCATCAGTAAGAGAGCATGAAGTGCATGCAGAGAAGAACAAAAAATGTCAATACATGTATAGTGACTACAGTACCTCTCTTCTTCGACCGAGAGCGGGCATGAGGGCATGGTACGCGTCAGAGATATCCGTCGTGCTATCGACCCGTGGGGTGGAAAATTCGACGCTCGAGCCGCCTGCCCTGGAAGATGCACATAGACGGTTCAATAGTTGGAGAAGACAGCCCAGGAATCAACGGAAGTACAAACCTACCCGGACTCTTGGTCCCCATGATAGCCGCTCTTTAGATACATGCGTGAAGACGAGCCCTCACCCCATGGCTGGTCTCCTTTCTCGGTCCGAGCCTATAGGTCACCCTGCCGGCAGGATTTCTCCATGGCTCTAACCACCGCCATCTTGCTATTCTTCCGACAAGACAGGATATTTTGTGACATCGCTGGATGAAGAAGTAGAGAAGAAAGGGAGGAGCAGTGGAAGAAAATGGTTTCTGCGAAGGCGGAGTGAGGTAGTACTAGTAGGAGGAGAGAGGAGAGTGAATAGTGGAAGCAAAACATCAAGTACTGGGTCTCGCTTGTTCAAAAAAAGTACTGGGTCTCATCGTCGGCCTTCGAGCAAACTCGTTAGTCCATCAAGCGATCGAGCTTACTAGCTGCAAATATTATGCAGTGTGCTAAGGCTTGGGCATGAGCTAAGAAAATAACTTGACGTGAGTCTAGCAAAATCAAAACTGCTCCACCATTTAGGTATCTTGCGTGGGTCCCATGTAGCAGCTTTTTTTCACTTTTTCTCTCCAAACTACTAGTGCTCTGGCCAATGAAAATACCTCAAAGTATTATGCCAAATATTTTAAAATCAACTAGCCTCTGGGTCTTGTACTAGACACAAGTCCAAGAATATTTTAATCAAAACTGCTCCACCGTTTAGGTCTCTTGCTCTTAGTAGTAGTACTCCCTCCCATCCATATTTACTCGTCGCTGAATTGGACGTATCTAGCAATGAATCGGAGGGAGTAGTAGTAGTAGTCACATTGAATATACTTAGGGATTGACGCATAAGCATCACAAACGGTCGCCAAAAGATCGAACGGTAAACTTAAAGATAACTTTGGGCTTCTTTGGATAACAGGATTTAGAAACACCAGAATTTGACTCGGTCACAAGCACAAAACAATGGATTGCAAAACAGAGGAAATAGCTTTCTTTGTATCACAAAATTTCAAATCACAGGATAACAGGGTCGGAGGTACAAATCTACTGGCTTAAAGTCATTTCAATGAAACACACTAAACACGGAGGAAAATTGCCTCAATCCTACGCGAATGAGTGTAAAAAAGTGAATGCTGAAATTCCTATGGGATTAGGTGTAGAAATGCAATCTATATGAATTTTGGAGGTATGATTCCTTTCATCCAAAGGGCTTCCTTATGAAAAAAAATACTATGGGTCGAATTCCTCCAAAATTCCTTTGAAAATCCTTCGATCCAAATTGGCACTTAAACAAGATGTGCGTGCTCAAGACAGACGAACACCTTCTGGAGGGAGGTGATACGGTCGTAGATTTTCATCTTGAACCCCTCCGCGGTGACCTTGAATATAAGGCAGTCACCCTCCTTCAACCCATGGAAAGCAGCAAAGGTAGCCCACTCTTTGTCCAGGACGATCTGGTCTTTGTTGCGGTTGGCATGGACAACCCACTAGCATTCCTCGCATGCTTGGACCACCACTAGTTGTGGTAGGGGCGTCCCTTCAAGTAAGGCTTGAAGTAAGTCAGGATGATAAGCATATACAAGTCAGGCTAGACTAACTGGATGTAGAAGCGCCTAGGACGATCCGCCATGGCATGGTGTCCAACCGACCTAGGGCGTCTTCTCGGTTTGGCAGAACTAGCGACCGACCTGGCTGCACTTGCCCTTGCCAAGGCCTCCACTCTCCTTCCCGGTAGCTCCAACTCTCTTGGTATGATAGGGAGAGCATCTTCATAGCTACCTGGAGCTAGAGCAGTCCGATCAAGAATGTAGTCTAAGTTTGGCATTACAACTGGGTCATCCTACATGAAAATTACCATTGCGTCAGTCCTTTGGAATTACCAAAACAGCACAATGCATTGTATAAATTGACTAAAGATCACAATGAGTCATTGCACCATCAAAATTACCTAAACAACACAAGGTATCTGGTAAATTAAATTTCCTACACAGCATAATGCATCATCAGAATGACCTAACCCGTTGGGTCCTCAAAATTATCTAAACAGCTACTAGTAGAAGATTAAACAGCACAATGCATATCCCCCGCAAAAAAAAACAGCACGATGCATAATCTGAATGGCTAAAACAGCACAATGCATTATCTGGATAGACAAAACAGCATATCTGCAGTGCATCATCAAAAATACCAAAATAGCAAAAGGCATTATGTAATTAAATTTAATAAACAGTGTCTGTACAATCAAAATTACCTAAACTGATTGGTCATTGAAATAATATGAACAGATAGAAGGCATATCATTTAATCCTAAACAGCAGAACGTAGATCAAAATGGACGAAACAACACAGTGAGGAGACAGGATACAATGCATCATACAAAAAAAATACCAACACAGCATAAAGCGGCATGGAAAATTCCTAAACAGCACAATGCATCATCTAAGTACCAAAACAGAACCCTGCATCATTGTCATCAAGAATATTCCATAACTAAGTATAACAGCACAAAAGACAAATATAGATACATCCAAATCTAGGAAAAGTCAAGTCAGTTATTTCTAGACAAAGGGAGTATAAAGAATAGCACAAAAGACAATTATAAAGAATATGACATACAACTAAGTAGTTCAAAAAGGACCTGCAGTACACGTTGCAAAAATCTGACTAGATGCACGGATTTGGGTTAAAGCCCCAATCCTCTAGATCTAACTTCGTTGCAGTTGGGGGGCGCGGACTTGCACAGGGGTCGATGGGTTGAGCAGATGAACAAGGCGCCACTGACGAAGAACCAGCCACATACACTGAAGAAGCACAGGCAATCGCTGATAAGGGGGCGCCACCGATAGGGGTTTCACCGCATACACTCTGAAATTTGGCACATTGGGAATGAGAGTCCAACCTGTAGACGAAAAGGATGCGTCCGCCGCCGCACGAGCATTTGTTCCCAACGCACGCGGCGCTGGAGGCTTGGATGACCGCTCGGCGAGCGACGAGGGTTTCGGCGCGACCGACCGAAACCCTAAGGGCGACGGACGCCTCATCTTGGGCACGACCCGCACACACGCGAAAGGCGAATGACGCTTGAGAGAGGGCGGTGAGGCCGTCGGAATCGAACAAGCCACCTGCAGCTCCGAAGCAGAGCTTGATGAGGACCCCAGCTCAACCATAGACAAAGGTTTTGACATTAGTTTCATCGAGGCAACGGTTGGGTTAACGACTGGAGAGTCATGAGGTGAGTGTGGGAATGTGATAGCGAGAGAGGGAATGGTGGGGGAGGAGTTATTAGAGAATGAGAGTGGGTAACCCTCATTAGTACCGTACTACAAAAAAAACTACATTTCACATATCATCACTTTTTGACAAACTAGTTCATTTCTTTGAACCGACTAAAATGGTGGGTACCTTTGGTTTCAAACTTCCATCTGGTACCTGTTTTGCTAGTAGTAAGTACAGTACAATACTTTATATTACCCTCCATCCCAAAATATAAGGCGCCTGAGGATTAGTCAAAAGTCAACATTTTTTAAGTTTGACCATGATTATACACAAAAAATATATAATTTATAATACTAAATTAATATCAATAGATTCACCATAAAGTATATTTTCTTAATATGTCCATTCAATATTGTAGATGTAGATATTTTTTTCTAAATATGGTCAAAGTTAGCAAGGTTTGACTTTTGACCAATCCTTAGACACCTTATATTTTGGGACGGAGGAAGTAGTATAAAACATTTTTTAGGTAGAGGAAATTGCATGATCCACCATCTTTTCATCGCACTTTTGCACAAAGCACTTGGTGGACGTCATTTTTGCACATTTTAACATTTTTTTAGCGTAATATGCACAAATTTGGCTAGTTAGTCCTGTAATGACTGATTTAACCTCATTGGTAGCAAGACTGACAAGTGGTTGATACGTTGCTAACGTATCCATAATTTTTGATGTTCTATGCTTGGTTTTATTTACTTTCTTATATTTTGTCTACACTTTGGAGTACTTTTCATATAATTTCTTGGACTAACCTATTAACAAGAGCCACAGTGCTAGCTGCCTGTTTTCTGTTGTTCTTGGTTCCAGGAAAGTCAGAAAATGAATATTCTCGGAATTGGATGGGACAAAAGCCAAAGTCATTTTTTCACCAAGGGACACACGGAGCCAGAATACGAGACGGAGAAGGGCCAGAGGGCAGCCACACCACCTGGCTACGCGGCCAGGCCTGGCCCGCGCCACGGGGTGGTGTGGCCAGCCCAGGCACCCCCTCGGCCTCTCCTTCCGCCTATAAGGTGCCCCCGATACAGAAACCCTAAGTACCCGATCAAAATTCCACGAAAGAGTCTATAGCCGCCATCATCTCCATCCCTAGATCGAGAGGGATCTAAAGCTCTCTTGCCGGCACCCTGCTGGAGAGGGGAATTCACCCTGGAGGCCTTCTTCATCACCATGCAAACCTTTGGTGTGATGCGTGAGTAGTTCATCCGTGGACTACGGGTCCATGTAGTAGCTAGATGGCTGGTTCTACTTCTTTGTGCTATCATGTCTAGATCTTGTGAGCTCCGTTAATGATCAAGATCATCTATTTGTAATTCTGCATGTTGTGTTTGCGGGGATCCGATGGATATTGAGATGCTATTTCAGATTGATTATTGATTCTATCATGTCTTTGTTATTTGTGATCTTGCATGCTTTCCGTTGTTAGTAGCTATCTTGGCCAAGTAGATGCTAGCAACTCCAAGAGTTAGTATTTATGCTCGATAGTGGGTTCATGCCTGTGGTAATCTGGGGAAGTGACAGAAATCTCGAAGATACTAGATGTGCTGTTGCTACTAGGGAGAAAACAACAATCCTTTGTTTATAGAACAATCGTATTGTTTACTTTACACGCAATTCGTAATGCAATTATCCGTTGCTTGCAACTTAATACTGGAGGGGGTTCGGATGATAACCTGAAGGTGGATTTATTAGTCATAGATGTAGTTGGATGACGGTCTATGTATAATGTTGTAATGCTCAATCAAATATCAAAGGAGTCAATATGAGTAGTATATGCTTGTATGATTTCTCGATGTTTGTTAATTGCCCCGCTGTAATTTGTTCACCCAACATGTCATCTATCTTAAGGAGAGCCACCTCTAGTGAACTATGGACCCCGGTCCTTTCTTTTACTATCAATCTACAATCAACTATTTACTGCTTTGTGTTTACTTTCTGCAAACTCTTACTTTCTTCCACTCGATACATTTAATCCCTTGTTTTCAGCAAACCGGTGAGATTGACAACCTCATCGTAAGTTGGGGGCAAAGTTCTGTGGTTGTGTTGTGCAGGTCTCCACATTGCTGCTGGCACCAGTAGTGCGCCCTGCCAAAGTTCAGCTAGCTACACCTTTGGGGTGTTTCCTTGCTCCTACTGGATTGATAACCTTGGTTTCATAACTGAGGGAAAACTTGCTCCTGTGCTCATCATACCTTCCTCTTGGGGTTCCCCAACGAGCTTGATATATTTTGGGCCATCAAGCTATTTTTCTGGCACCATTGCCCGGGAGTCAAGGACATCTTCACAAGGGGAGTCCCTCATAACTAATCTCTTTACTTTGTTATTTTTGTTTTGCTTAGTTTACTTTTGCTTTGTTTGCTTGTTTCTTTATCAAAAACACACAAAAAAATAGTTTTACTAGTTTGCTTTCTTTATTAAAAACACAAAAATGACTACTCTGGAAAATACTAAGTTGTGTGACTTCACTAGCACCAACAACAATGATTTTATGAGCACACCCATTGCTCCACCTGTTCCTGAAGCTACTTTCTTTGAGATAAAACCTGCTTTGCTGAATCTTGTTATGAGAGAACAATTTTCTGGTATTGGTAATGTAGATATTGTTGCTCATGTAAATAACTTTGTTTAACTTTGTGAGATGCAAAAGCATAGGGATATAGATGGAGATATTATTAAGCTTAAATTGTTTCCTTTATCTTTGAGAGGAGAAGCTAAAGAATGGTTGAATTCCTTAACTAGGAATAGTATTGATTCTTGGACTAAATGCAAAGATGCTTTCATTGGAAAATACTATCCTCCTACTAAAATTATATCTATGAGAAGTGAAATAATGAAGTTTAAACAATCTGATAATGAACATGTTGCTCAAGCTTGGGAAAGAACGAAATCTTTGGTAAATAATTGTCCCACTCATGAACTAACTGCTTGGATGATTATCCAAACCTTTTATGCAGGATTGAACTATTCTTCAAGAAATCTATTGGATTCTGCTGCTGGAGGTACCTTTATGACCATTACTTTGGGTACTGCAACAAAGCTTCTAGATAATATGATGGTTAACTATTCTGAATGGCATACTGAAAGAGCTCCACAAGGTAAGAAGGTAAATTCTGTTGAAAAAACCTCCTCCTTGAGTGATAAAATTGATGTTATTATGTCTATGCTTGTTAATGGGAAGGCTCATATTGATCAAAATCATGTTCCCTTAGCCTCTTTGGTTGCTCAAGAAGAGCAAGTTGATGTGAACTTTATAAGAAATAACAATTTTAACAACAATGCCTACAAGAATAATTTTGGTAACAACAATTATAAGCCATATCCTCCCAACAATGGTAATGCTTATGGAAATTCCTACAATAATAATAGGAGTGCTTCCTATGAAGTTGAAGTTATGCTTAAAGACTTTCTTAGTAAACAAACTGCTTTCAATAAAACTATTGAGGAAAAACTCTCTAATGCTGAAAGAAATATAGCATCATTGGCTGAAGATCAATCTTCTTTGAATAAAATGACTGCTAAACCCGAAACTAATGAGAATCCCTTTGTAGCTACTAATGCCATACAAGTTAGAATTGATGAAAATGTTAGACTATTAGCTGAATTGCATTCTAATTGGGAATGAGAAGATGAAATTGCTAGAAACATTAGTGTTTCTACTATCACTACCACTAGTGTTGAGGCTAGTATTAGCTCTACTTCTTTACATGATATTTATGATTTTGATCTTGATGGTTGCAATATCGCTGAAGTTATTAAGTTCCTACAAAAGCTTGCTAAAAATCCTAATGCTAGTGCTATGAACATGGCCTTTACAAAACGCATTACTGATGCTCTCATAAAGATTAAAGAAGAAAAGATGAAACATAAAGCTTCTATTCCTATAAAACAAGAAGATGGTTGGGAACCCATCATTAATATGAAAGTGAATGATTTTGATTTTAAAGCTTTATGTGATCTTGATAGTAGTGTTTCTATTATGCCTAGAAGGATTTATGATATGCTTGATCTGCCACCACTTGAAGATTGTTATTTGAATGTCTCACTTGATGATAATGCTAAAAAGAAACTCATGGGGAGTATTAATGATGTTCTTATTATGGTTAACAATGCCTATGTCCCCGTTGATTTCTATGTTTTGGATGTTGAATGCAATGCTTCTTGTCCTATTACTTTGGGAAGACCTTTTCTTAGAACTGTTGGTGCCATTATTGATATGAAAGAAGGCACCATTAAATATCAAATCCCACTCAAGAAAGGTATAGAACACTTCCCTATGAAGAGAGAGAAGATTTCTTTTGCCTCTCCTATGAAAACAAAATTTGCTCTTAATGCTTCTTCATTTGAGAACACTTGATCCTTTTTCTTGCTTCTTATGCCTAACTTAAAGGCGTTAAAGAAAAGTACTTATTGGGAGATAATCCAAAAGTTTTAGATGAGTCTTTGAAGTTATTACTTCAGTAATAACCGCTCCTTATCCTTTTTATTTGCTTTTTGTGCCAAGAGTAACCTCTAATGAGAGAGAAGTAATGATTGGGAAATTTGCTGTCTCGAAACAGATTTCTGTGCTTCACCGTAAAAATTCGTGTAAAATATCTGTACATCCTTTTGAGGCGTGAATTTTTTTTCTTCTGCCCCAGGTTGTTATCTAACTTTCGTTAGTTCAACACATTTCGATTTGAGCAACACAAGGTCTTCTAAAAAATTTGTCTTAACCTGCTGGTCTGTTTTGACAGATTTCTGCCATTATTTGCATTTGCTTCTTGTTGGTCCTTTTTGAGTTCTTTTGGGGAATTGAGTTTTTTGAGATAAGTGATACAGTAGCTAGTGTTCGAATGGAAGTTTTATATTTGTTGGAACTGAACCTAAAGACCTATTATCTTAAGTGCACTAATGTTGCTAATAAAGATTGTGTGAAGTTTTGTATGAAGGAAAAAATTCAGGTGTATGGAGGGAATGAGTAATGAGATGAAGGATGGACTAAAGCTCAAGCTTGGGGATGCCACACGTGTCACCTCAAGAAATATCCAAGAAGTACAAGCATCAAAGCTTGGGGATGCCCAAGGCATCCCCTTCTTCATCAATAAAAATCCCAGGTTTCTTCCAAACACTTCATTTTTATTGTTTCATACACAGTTGTCTTGTTCTTGGAGCGTCTTCTTTTTCATTTTAGTTTTGTTTTTTAGTTTGCTTGGTTTTCTTAGTTTGCTGAATAAATTGATTAGACCCCCTCTTTTATACATTGGGTTTCAAATAGTTTGGTTTGGATTGGAAAAGAGTAGGAAAAGTTCATGCTTAAGTGGTAAAGAGAGCTTTTTTTGACTGTGGCCTATGCTTTGTTATGCCATGCTTGATATTGTTTTGGCTTTATGCTTAGTATTCTTTGCTGTAGCAGGACTTGTTATAAATAATTGAGATTGCTTAATGTGCCTTGGAAGAATCATGCGTTGTTTTAGCATATTAAAGCATAGTATTGTGGTATTCTCCTTTGATGCTTTATTTGGGTTGACTTGGCACATGCTCACACCATGTTATGACTATCCCAAGTCACCATAAGCCTCTATGATCCTTTAGTTTTCAACTTGTAGTATCACTTTATGCTTTGATCAATGATGTTTTGTCGCTCTTAGTTGGTCATTATTGCTCTCTTAGTTGGTCGCTCCCAGTCTTTTGCTAGCCTCCACAACCACGTATGAGTTCCACTCATGCATACAACTCCTAAAACCAAGTTATTCCAAAGAGTCCACCATACCTACCTACTAGCATATTCTATTCCAAGTATATTCATGTTTTTATCTACCTTCCGAATTAAACTTGTTATGAGAAAACTAGTGATTAAAGCTCTCATGAACTTGATGGCACACTTTACTTTTGTTGCCCTTAATAAACTTGAACCATTGTGTCGTCTATGTTGTATATGCTTGCACTTATTTGTTGGGGATTAGCAGAACCATGCTGTCATGGGGAACGCTTTCAACATTGCACTTGTACTTTGTACCTAGTTGATATCATGCTCTTTTGTCTATGGATGTCATCGGTGTGAAATAAAAGGGGAGCTTGTAAGTCCATGGAGTTTTGTATATGTGTTAGAGAAACGCCTGGGCCACTAGTCTAATCCATGCTGTCATGGTGGAAACCTGCAGCGTAACCATAATGAGCTGTCTACAAAGCATTCTTCTTATAAAAAAAGTCAGATATTGAGAAAAAAGAGAAAAAAGAAAAAAGATATATGAGAAAAGAGGAAAGAGAGAAAAAAGCACCATATTCCCATGGTAAATAGGAAGATTGCTGAGATGCTCATTGTCTGCTTGCCTTGTCATTTTGATATGGAGATTCTTCCGTATCATCGGGCAAGGGGTACCCCATTGGCGGTTCTCTATGATACACATGTACTTACGATGATAAGAACTTACCGGTGACTAAACTTGAGTAGCATGAGGAGCGGCCCTCGTATTCAAGGGACATGAGATTTCCAACTTATACTTTGTCAAGCATATACTCCATAGTTTGTTCACTTTAATCTTAATCACTTTAAGATGCTTATGATAGGGGCAATGAGAGCTAAAAGCTAAAAATTACCATAATTTTTGGAAGCTCTTTATGAAACTTGAATCCCTACTTCCTTCTATGAAGGCCTTTCTTTTACTTTTATGTTGAGTCTCCACCTTCTATCTTTATGCACCTACTTTGAGAGCATAGTGGCCATTCTTAGTTCTATGTGCATTGTCCCAAGACTTGTTGATTGATGCATAACTTTGATATTGCTTGTTTTAAACTATTTGCATCTAGTCACTCTTATGACCTTTGAAGGTGTCCTATGCATTTATGTTTGCTACTCTATGAGGGACAAGATGAATGCCACTATGCTATATTTTCTTTATGTGAAACAAACATCTTGCAAAGCATTGTTATTCATTAATCTTTTGTTTGTGCCTTTTCATGTTGCATCATAGTTTCTTTGTCTTATTGCTAGAACTTTGTCTTTCATGTTATGATTAAAGTACTATGATCCCAGCTTTGAATGTTTTACAAATACTTTGATCAAGTTTCTCATGGTGCATGTCACCTCAAAAATTATTCTTTCTTTTTATCACTTACCTACTCGAGGACAAGTAGGAGTTAAGCTTGGGGATGTTGATACGTTGCTAACGTATCCATATTTTTTGATGTTCCATGCTTGGTTGTATCTACTTTCTTATGTTTTGTCCACACTTTGGAGTACTTTTGATATGATTTCTTGGACTAACCTATTAACAAGAGCCACAGTGCCAGCTACCTGTTTTCTGCTGTTTTTGGTTCCTGGAAAGTCAGAAAATGAATATTCTCGGAATTGGACGAGAAAAAGCCATAGTCAGTTTTTCACCGAGGGACACCCGGAGCCAGAATACGAGACGGCGAAGGGCCAGAGGGCGGCCACACCACCTGGCCGCGCGGCTAGGCCTGGCCCGCGCCAGGGGGTGGTGTGGCCAGCCCAGGCACCCCCTCGGCCTCTCCTTCCGCCTATAAGATGCCCTCAATACAGAAACCCTAAGTACCCGATCAAAATTCCACGAAAGAGTCTGTAGCCGCCGTCATCTCCATCCCTAGATCGGGAGGGATCTGAAGCTCTTCCTGGCACCCTGCCGGAGAGGGGAATTCACCCTGGAGGCCTTCTTCATCACCATACAAGCCTCCAGTGTGATGCGTGAGTAGTTCATCCTTGGACTACGGGTCCATGTAGTAGCTAGATGGCTGGTTCTCCTCCTTTGTGCTATCATGTCTAGATCTTGTGATCTCCGTTCATGATCAAGATCATCTATTTGTAATTCTGCATGTTGTGTTTGCGGGGATCCGATGGATATTGAGATGCTATTTCAGATTGATTATTGATTCTATCATGTCTTTGTTATTTGTGATCTTGCATGATTTCCGTTGTTAGTAGCTATCCTGGCCAAGTAGATGCTAGCAACTCCAAGAGTTAGTATTTATGCTCGATAGTGGGTTCATGCCTCTAGTAATTTGGGGAAGTGATAGAAATCTCTAAGGTACTAGATGTGTTGTTGCTACTAGGGAGAAAACAACAATCCTTTGTTCGTAGAACAATCGTATTGTTTACTTTACACGCAATTCATAATGCAATTATCCGTTGCTTGCAACTTAATACTGGAGGGGGTTCGGATGATAACCTGAAGGTGGATTATTAGTCATAGATGAAGTTGGATGGCGGTCTATGTATAATGTTGTAATGCCCAATCGAATCTCAAAGGAGTCAAGATGAGTAGTATATGCTTGTATGCTTTGTCGATGTTTGTCAATTGCCCCGCTGTAATTTGTTCACCCAACAAGTCATCTATCTTAAGGAGATTCACCTCTATTGAACTATGGATCCCGGTCCTTTCTTTTACTATCAATCTACAATCAATTGTTTACTGCTTTGTGTTTACTTTCTGCAAACTCTTACTTTCTTCCACTCGATATGTTTAATCCTTTGTTTTCAGCAAAACCGGTGAGATTGACAACCTCATCGTAAGTTGGGGGCAAAGTTCTATGGTTGTGTTGTGCAGGTCTCCACATTGCTGCTGGCACCGGTAGTGCGCCCTGCCAAATTTCATCTAGCTACACCTTTGGGGTGTTTCCTTGCTCCTACTGGATTGATAACCTTGGTTTCATAACTGAGGGAAAACTTGCTGTTGCGCTCATCATACCTTCCTCTTGGGGTTCCCCAACAAGCTCGATATATTTTGGGCCATCAGTGGTCCCCAAATGCCATTGCTCCCATTCACACACAAAGATTTGAATGATGCTAAAAACTAAATACTAACGATATTTACCACCCGCAATACTTTTTGGATCCATGTAGCTGGTATGTAAGAGACTTATTTCATATGAAACGTCAATGTTTACACAAAGGTACCAATATAACAGTCCGTCGCACATTGAATTTGTGAAGGCTTTATTTAGTCGTAATAAACTTGTTTTGAACATAACTTGTTTGTACATAAGATTTGACGTTTCATTCACATATCCAAATGTCCATCGAAGAGTTTCTTTTAAAGTGCAGGACTAATGATATATGTCTGTTTATTACACCTCACACAAAAAACACCCTGATTAATGATAAACTTTAAGCAGATTATTATTTTCCCGGGATTTATTTTCCTGAGAGCAAGCACGGTGAATATGCCTCGGAATGCCATAACCCTAGTTTCTAGACAAATTTTATACATGTTTCACTTATGATTACGAACTTTTTTGAGTTCTCAAGGTTTCCTAGTGAACTTCACATTATTAAACTAATTTAAGCTGATTTATCAATGTTAGATAAAATTTGAACTATGAGTAAGTAGTAGATTGCTCTTAAAGTTATACAAGTATCTTTTGAAGGTACCCACACCCAGACTGTCAATATATCGGAAACCAATGAATTTGTTGGATTCAAATTCTTGTTAAGCATTTGCATGTACAAAATTTGTCTTTTATTTGAAAATAATAAAAAACATTGCACGGTGACCTCTGACTTGTCCTACTTGCTGTGAAAAATGATTATTATCAAGAGAGTTCGCATATAAAAACAATGCAATTGAAAATATGCCCTGCCATGTATGAACATATCCTTAGGCTTCAGGCCGAAAGACAAGCTAAATGGCCTTTATAGTAATGTTCCCATGTTTGGTAGATGAGTGCATCTTGGCATGGTGAACAATAATGCTACTAGTACTGGGAGTTTCCAAAATTTAGGAATAAAAAATCATTTTCAAATTTGAACTACAAGTAAACATGATAGAATGCTCTTAAAAAGTTACAAACATCCTATGAGTCTTTATGGTACCGAGGCAGTCAATACTTCAAAAACCAACGAGAGTTCTATAGGAATATTAAAATTCTTGCTACGAATATGCATGTGGAAAATTTCATCCTCACTAGCTATGAACAAAAATAATGAAAACCTAAAATTAAGCCTTCTTCATGGCGTCCTCTTGCGTGTACTACTATTTGCACTGAAAAATAATTAATAACCGTGAGTCATCATAAATTACAAAAAAATAGTTACACAATATATATGGCCCACGGTGTATGAACACTCTTGGGTTTCAAGCCAAACGACAAAGGTAACAACCATATGCACATAGTATTGTATTGTAATGTTCCCATATTTGGTAGATGTGTGCATCTTGGCAAGGTGAAAAATAGTGGCAACCACAGGTTCCAACTTATAGGAACAATGAAACTGAAAGCGACAAGATTTTTTTATAAGCAAGTACGAAGAAAAATAGCTCTGAGTACCACAACAACAACCCTAGTTTTCAGACAAAGCATGGACCTTGATACACTTATGATTGATTACCAAGTTTTATGAGTTCAAAAGCTTCCCAGCTAACTGTTTTCCTTGCTTAATTTAGGGTGCTTTGTGCTAAATGTATGGACATCGATGTAATTTTACCTTTGTTAGGTCCTTGATGTAAAATGTACTTCCACCGTCCGTGTCAAATTCGAACCTATAAGCAAGTGTGAAAATTTAAACATATTTAAGGTTATTAGTTGTTAATGAGTATGAACATTCTTGGAGTTTCAAGCCGAACGACCAAGGTCATGGCCATATCAACATCACACTTTATGCTGATGATGATCCCATATCCAAGAATTTGCATGCCACCAAATTTGGCCATATATTTTCAAAACAAATGAATAGGAAGTAGCGGTATGAAGAGTATGGCTCGATCAGGTGCTCTCTCGAGAATGAGCTGAACTCGATTGTTTTATTTATTTGCTTAATTTTGGGGTAGTTCATGCTAAATGTAATGATCTCGATGCAATTTCCCCCTTTTAAGGTCCTTGATGTAAATTATACTCCCACTGTCCGTGTAAAATTTGAACCTAAAAGAAAGTGGTAAAATTTTAAACATATTTAAGATTATTAGTTGTCCATGAGTATGAACATTCTTGGGTCTCAAGAAGAACGACCAAGGTCATGGCCATATCTACATCATACTTTATGTTGATGATTCGTGATCCCATATCCAAGAATTTGCATGCCACCAAATTTGGCCATATTTTGAAAACAAAGAAACAGGAAGTAGTATGAAGATTATGGCTTGATCAGCTTCTCTCATGAGAAGGAGCAAAACATGATTGTTTCCCTGCTTAATTTTAGGGTGCTTCGTGCTAAATGTATGGACCTCGTTGTAATTTTACCCTTTTTAAACGTATTTAAGATTATTTGTTGTCGATTGGTATGAACATTCTTGGATTTCAAGATAGACGACCAAGGTCATGGCCATATCTACATCATACATTATGCTGATGATGATCACATATCCTAGAATTTTCATGTCGCCATTTGGCTATATTTTGAAAAAACCAAGAGGAAGTAGTATGAAGAGTATGGCTCGATTAGCTTCTCTCTTGAGAAGGAGCCAAACAAGATTGTTTTCCCTGCTTAGTTTCAGAGTGCTTTATTCATGCTAAAAGTATGGACCTCGATGTAATTTCCCCTTTTTAGGTCCTTGCTGTAAAATGTACTCCCACCGTCCATGTAAAATTCAAAGATAAAAGCAAGTGGTAAAATTTAAATGTATTTAGGTTTAGTTGTGTGAATGAGTATGAACAATCATGGATTCGAAGCCAAACGACCAAGGTCATGGCCATATCCATCTACATCATACTTTATATCGATGATTCATGATCCCATATCCAAGAATTTGCATGCCGCCAAATTGGGCCATATTTTGAAAACAAACAAAGAGGAAATAGTATGAAGAGTATGGCTCGACCAGCTGCTCTCTCTCGAGAAGGAGCCGAACCCGACTGTTTTCCCTGCTTAATTTTAGGGTGCTTCGTGCTAAAAGTATGGACCTCGATGTAATTTTACCTTTTTAAAATGTATTTAAGATTATTTGTCGATGAGTATGAACATTCTTGGATTTCAAGATGAATGACCAAGGTCATGGCCATATCTACATCATACTTTATGTTGATGATGATGACATATCCAAGAATTTCCATGCCGCCAAATTTGGACATTTTTTGAAAACAAACAAAGAGGAAGTAGTCTGAAGAGTATGGCTAGATCAGCTTCTCTCTCAAGAAGGAGCCAAACATGACTGTTTTCCCTGCTTAATTTTAGGGTAATTCGTGCTAAAAGTATGGACCTCGATGTAATTTTACCCATTTTAGGTCCTTGCTATAAAATGTACTCCCACCGTCCGTGTAAATTTCAAAGATAAAAGCAAGTGGTAATATCTAGCTATTTTTTAAACAAAACTTTTTTTTAATAATTTCCACGAATAATACAAGAATTGAAAAATTTGCAATTCTAGCGTTGTATCGGCAGTTGAATAGCCGACCAGTCCTTATCGGCTTTTGAATAGACGACTAGTTCCTGTCTGCTTTTGAAAACCTGATAAGTCTCTGTCTACTTTTGAAAAGCCGACAGGTTATAGGGCAATGTGAAGAATAGGGAGACTAGTTAGCTTTTCAAAAGAAGACAATGACTAGTTAGCTTTTCAAAAACAGACATGACCTAGTTGGCTATTCAAAAGCCGATAAGGACTGGTCGGCTTTTCAAGCGCGGACAACATGCTAGAATTCTAAATCTTTCATTTCGTGTATTATTCGTAAAAATTATTTAAAAATGTATTATTTAAAAAAATAGCTAAAATTAAAACGTATTTCAACTTAGTTGCGAATGAGTATGAACAATCTTGGATTTCAAGCCGAACGACCAAGGTCATGGCCATATCTACATCATACTTTATATCGATGATTCACGGTCCCATATCCAAGAATTTGCATGCTGCCAAATTGGGCCATATTTGGAAAACAAACAAAGAGGGAGTAGTATGAAGAGTATGGCTCGATTAGCTTTTCTCTCGAGAAGGAGCAAACCATGACTTTTCCCTGTTTAATTTTAGGGTGCTTCGTGCTAAATGTATGGACCTCAATGTAATTTTACCTTTTTAGGTCCTTGATGTAAAATGTATCTCCACCATCTGTACATGTAAAATTCGTACGTAAAAGCAAGTGGTAAAATTTAAACGTATTTCAGCTTATCAGTTTCCAATGAATATGAACATTCTTGCACTTCAAGCCGAACAACCAGGGTCATGGACATATCTACATCATACTTTATGCTAATGATTTATGATCCCATATCAAAGAATTTGCATGCCTCCAAATTTGGCCATATATTTCAAAAACAAATGAAGAGAAAGTAGTATGAAGAGTATGACTCGATAAGCTGCTCTCTCGAGAAGGAGCCGCACCCAACTATTTCCATTGCTTAATTTTAGGGGGCTTCGTGCTAAATGTAAGGACCTTTATATAATTATTTACATTTTTAGTTCCTTAATGTAAATTTTACTCCCACCGTCCGTAGTGGTCCCATATTTGGGCGTAAAATGGGTGTGAATCATGGCATGGGAACAATGTTAACACTCGAAGTTTCCAACCATGAGGAAAGGAAAAAAATCAATTTTCCAAGTGAGAGGAGTTTATTTTCTGTAAAGCAAGTACTCCCTCCGATCCAAATCAATTGACTCAACTTTATCTAGATTTGGATGTATCTAGTACTAAAATATGTCTAGATACATCCGAATCTAGACAAATCTGAGTCAATTAATTTGGGTCGGCGAGAGAAAGAATATGTATTTCTGTAGAAAAGAAACAAAGAGACAAAAGAGAAACTTTGGACACAGAGGAAGCAGCTCGAGAGAGCAACGAAGAGGAGGAGTTGAAGGCGGTGCGATATAAGAGCAAAGCTATGAGAAGGCTTCCTGACACGAGGTACAGGGTACACTCACCTAGTAGTACGGAACTAGGACTAGTAAATTTCAGGACCTTTACTATATAGTACTACTGTATGCACAAAAAAAATTTATGTTTTCTCTCTCCTTTAGTTCCTCATAACCATCCCCACACCCCGGCTAGGTGATCTCTCCCTCGTCCAAAACGTGGCGCTGCGCATGTGTGTCGACCTACCTTGTCGTCGGCTCCGTGTTAGTATCAGGCATGCTGCATAGAAGAAACCATTTTGGGGTTTGGTGACAAAAGGGACAGTACTCATACAGTACTATTATTAGAGTCGGAGTTCAAATTTTCGTAGTTTCGAAATTTTCACTTCCTTCCCAAACATCCGGAGGGAAGGTTATTCAAAAGATTCAAAAGATAGTGGTGTACAAGGGATTGTTTATACTGTCTGGTGTCTGCAGTACGTCTCATCATATTCTATGCACTTCATTATGATCTGACCAGCTTTACCACTACTCCGTAGTACTACTCCATTGTCGTTCCATTTCACACCCTGTGAAGAGGAAGCCACCAAGCACAGCCACAGCACGCTGGATCGAAAGTACAGTAGTAGTAGTACGAAGGGTATGGCTCGGCCGCTCGCTCAAGAAGGACCTACACCCGACTGTTTTCCATTGCTACATTTTAGCGCCCTTTGTGCTAAATGTATGGACCTCTATGCAATTTTCTATTTTTGAGGTCTTCGATGTAAACTGTACTTCCACCGACCTTCTCAAATTTTAACTAAAAATAAGCGCGATAAGTTGCTCTTAAAATATTTCAAAAATCCTTTGAAGCTAAGAGGAATTCGGTACATCGAAAAACCACCGAAAGTTCTAAAAAATTCATGTTCTTGCTATGCATCCGCATCCCAAAAAGTTGACATGGTTTTTATAACATTTCAAAACAAGAAAAGAAGTATAATATTTTTTTTGTCATCATGTTACGTGTATCCAGAAAACGAGTTATAAAAGTATAATACAAACATTATTAATTATTCTTTGGTTTCGATAATACTTTATGTTAATAAAATTAGGCGAACCTTGAACTACAAGTAATAAATTGTAGGTTGCTTTGAAAGTTTTATGAAAAAAGCTTTTGGAGGTACCCATCGAGCGGTTAATTAATATATCAGAAACCACAGAGTTTTGACGAGTGGTTTGACTTCTAGCTAAGATTTTGCATCATGAAAATTTTCAACACCTTTTGAAAACAATCACATGAAACAGGGAGAGAGGGGAAATGAATTTTCTATTCTCTATAGGCAACCCACAAGCTTGAGGTGTACCTTATTAGGCTTAAAGATACAAACTCTATTTTCTCCACAATGTATATGGTGAACCTTAGTGGATGCCACATACTAAGCCTTAAGGTGTGCTTTTGTACACATTGCTAATGCCCTTATTAGAGAAAAAGCAAATAGTACTCCCTCGATCCAAATTAGTGTTCTCACATTTGTCTAGATTCGGATGTATCTAGTCATGTTTTAGTGCTAGATACATCTGAATCTAGACAAATCTGAGAACATTAATTTGGATCGGAGGGAGCAGTATATTAGTACTTTTTTTGAGGAAGTATATTAGTACTAGTACACTAGTATAGTACTAGTACTCATTTCTTTGCTTAGACATATGCTCACATCTGTCCACATGCTGTACACGCTGAGAGAATAAAACGTAGGCAGGGTAAAAGAGGGTAGAAGTGAAGAGGAGTTGAAGGCGGTTCGATGTCAGAGGAAAGTTATGATGGGTTCCTGACACGAGGTACTCCAACGTCCACTCTACAAGTAGTAAATTTCAGGACCTATGCACGCAAAACAAATTGTGTGTTTTCTCTCTCCTTCGCTGCCTCTTACCACCCATCCTCCCTCTCTCCTACCCTTTCCTCTCGCGGATCGGCCTGGCTGATCTCTCCCTGGTCCACATCGTGGAGCTGCGCACGTGTGCCTTGGTACGGCGGCTCTGTGTCTCTGGCGTTGTAACATCCCAAAACTTCAATCCAAGGGTATCAAAGATCAAATCATCCAAATTTAGGATTAACAAAAACTTTTCCATATTTAAAATGAAAGCATTCATATATTTGTGCATTTAAAATAGGAGTTGTTTTGAATTGCCATGATTGTGTGATCCTTTGCTTCTAAAATGTTTCCTAGGTGATTTAAACATCATCTACACTATTCCCAAACTTTTCCTAAAAAGAAATCCTATCAAAAAGAATTAAAAGAAAGGAATGGTCATTTTGACAAAATTAACTCTCATGCCTACTTTGGCTATTCGTAGTACTCAATTCTTAACAGAAACAATTCTAGATCTTTTCACCCCTTGCTAGTACACATAATGAGGTACTAAGGCCCATCTTTTGATCTTCTAAAAACATTCTGGAAACTATTTTAAATGGCCTTTCAAATTTGAATCTAATGCATATGCATAGATCACCCCTATTTAAAAAACCATGTAATTGAGCTCCATTTTCAAAACCCTTATAACCAGAGACTACCTATCAATAGTGGAGATCACTCAAAAAATTTGAACTCAAAATTCAAAACTTTTTCTCTTTCGGCCATTTCATCAAACAGTTTGTGTGCACAAATTTGGCCAAATTTAAAACACTGTTTTGAGCAGTGATCTTGGTCACCATTTGTGCCTAACCTTGTCCCCTTGTTCCCTCAGTACCAGCCCTACCTTTTGCTAGCCCGGCCACACCCTGTGCACACGACCAAATGGTCATGGCCATTAAGGCCGAGCACCTTGAGCACCCCCACCGGTGACATCGCGCCACAGTAGCCGCCAACTTCCCTCGCCATGTCTAGGAGGTAGCCAACGCCGCACCGCCCCTCTCTGTCCCTTGCCCGAGCCAAGAGCAGCCATGGACCACAGAGGAGAAACAGCGCCTAGTGCCACCAGACCATGCCGACGCCGCCTGCAGAGCGCGCCCTGTCCCCACGTGCACAAGCCACCACTCGACACCAGCCCGCGCCCATAGCTCCGCCTCGACCTAGAGAACACCCCAGACACCCCCGTTCGCCGCCCAAAGCCCCACAACCACCGCTCGCCCTGGACACCGCCGCCTCTGCCTCTCAGAGCGCCACCTTACCCCGACTGCATGCCACCGCCCCTACGGCCGCATTGAAGCGCTAGAGCACCGCCAGGGGACCGCCCGTCGATCGCCATCCCTAGCCATGCCGCTAGCTCGCCGTAGCCATGTCGCCACCGTCGACCGCCCATCCCGCTCGGTCTCACCGTCGAGCCTATAAAAGGAGCCCTCCCTAGCACCAAAGACTCACACCATTCCACTCCCCTCACCTCTCTGAACCTCACCCACCTCTCGCCGGAGCAAGTGGAGCAGCAGCTCGCCGGAATTGGAGCCGGAGCCGCCGCCTCTGGAGAAGAAGGGTGCCATTGATTCCGGCCACCCCAAGCTCCGCCGCGACCACGCCTCGCCTCGCCGTCGTCTTCCACTTTGTTCGCCCGCATCGCCGACCCTGCTGGAGCCCTGGTACACCCCCACCGAGCCGCTAGGGTTTGAGCTCGCCGGCGACCCGTCCATCGTCGACGACGACCCTCAGCCGTCGATCTGCCCTCTAATCGCACGACCCGCAGCGCGCGTACCGCTTCGTGTTTTAAGTGCCGCTGACCAGTGGGACCCCCCTGTCAGCTGAGCCCTGTGCCGCACAGCGCCACTAGGCCGGCCCATTTCCTTTCCCGCGCAAGCCCGTAGATTCAAATTAGGATTTTTCCTTTTAGTTAGAATGTAGTTTCTGTCCAGTGTTTCAAAATTCAATTCTGTGAGTTTGACAAATCCAAATTGCATGAAACCAATTTTGTCTGAAAGGTATTGAAATTCTCTATCCAAGCACGTTGGATTTAATTCATTTAGAGTTATAGATTTCTCCTAATAAAAATAAGAAGATAGAAGCTTTTGCAACTTGAAACATTTTTGTAAAATCAACCAAGTTAGCTTTTTAGTTGATTCCAACTCTCAAAAATCACATTTCATCATATCTATCCAAATATGTAATAATACTAAGGTTTACAGGCAGTGACTTTGGACTAGTACCAAAATAATGCTATATAGGCATTTTTAGTCACTTTAAATCATTAAATAATAAACTTAAACCAAAGTAATAGTGATCCAACCTTTAAATCTCATTCCCACATGTTAGAATATGTGGTGAGGACATGTGTCCACATGATCCCATATTTTGGTGGTGAATGTTAAATCTTAGCTATGATTTCAATGAGTAGAAATTACTTCTCCAAAATAAAAAGGTTGAAACTATTGAATTAAACTTGTGATGCTTGTGATGATAATAGATCATCAATTGTGTGGATTAGCATACTACTTAGCCTAAGTTAAGTATTGTTTGGTGATTGTGCACTCCCTATGTAGTTCTAGACGCTAGTACCGACCAAGCCTTCGAGGAGGAGGAGTTCTACCAAGAAGAAGAAGAAGACAACTTCAACCACTACACCAACCAAGGCAAGCTATTAGTGGCAAGCTAACCCTTGCAAACATGCTTTAGTAAGATATTGTAGCAAGCTAGAATAAAACTAGATAGTTTAGTAAAGATGCCTTAAGCATACTTTGATCACACCCCCCCTTAGTTGACACAAAGTTCTTTAATTAATTTTGAAGGTAGCATAAAGAGTATAAAACTTGACCTAATTAGAAACCCTTAGATGTCAGTCTATGGCATGAGATTGATCCCACCTTTCCACCTTAGTGAACACTCTTAACCTAGTGTTTTAGAATAAATCAAACTTGATTCACTTTAGATGGGAACACTTGGTGAAAATGAGTTATGAAAACCTTGGAATGATGAGTCATTCTATTGAGATGTTTTGACATGTGTTGAGAAACACAATTGGTTTATGATGATGAAAATGATGAGGCATGAGCCTTAACCCTTTTTATAAAACTGATGGTTGGATTCGGATGCGATACCATTCCAAATTTACCGTACAACCACATTACCTGAATTGGGTAAGGCTTAGCTGGAAATTTATATGCATTAGTATTAGTTCCCTCACGGGAGAGGTTTGAGCTGAGGCTACCTCTCAATGTTATCCACCTATGCAGTGCCCAAGATGACTGATGGTCATGGTTGGGAGGCCATGCTCATAGGAGAGGTGCTTGTACTAGGGTGTGTAAAGGAAAGGTTATGTTTGATTATCTGCATACCAAGTATGATGTTTCAGGGTTATCCCTGTCAGATGTATCGAATCTTGTGGTGAAAGTGTACCACCTCTGCAGAGTGTCAAACTATTTGAATAGCCGCGTCCGCGGTTATGGACAGTTGGAATGGCCATACTGTTTTGTTGTCAGATGTTTTCTAAATAACTTGAAATGAATGATGAACCTTGACTTGACCACAACAAGGTTGTGTAGATGAAAATAGCTTCCCAACTTAAGTGATTCTAGAAATTTACTTTATCCTTTCTTGTTTCAGAACTCAGCTTTGGTTTCAAACTTAACTTGATAGTTATTCTTTCATTTCAGTACTTTAACTTAGAATCATAACCCTTGCTACTAGTAGTTTGCGAGTACTTAAAGAGTACTCATGGCTTTTGTCCCTGGCTATTATCATGGCCAGACTATGAAGGAGTTTATCAAGATGATGGTCAGCAGGACGACTATGATAACTAGGACTATCTGCCTTCGTCAGCATTGCCTGTGCCCCTAAAGATGGACCCCACCGCTACGCTATCATTTATTTCCGCTGCTTGTTGTATTAAAGACTGGATCATGAGATCCTTATTTGTGTAAAACCTTATGTATGGTTTGTAATGGATGATGTACTGTGATATCCAATCCGTTATGTCTCGCAAAAATGGTAACCCTGGGATTGCGAGGTATGGCATAACGGGCATCTGGGATTAAAAATCCGGGTGTTGACAAGTTGGTATCAGAGCCATCCTGACCATAGGAGACCCTAGTTAGAATGGACGTCCAAACCAAAAACTTAGCTTCAAAAACCAAAGTGAGTATTTATGAAAAACTATTTCCCCTCTTACCCTTGTGAACTCATTCTTTCTCCAAAATACATGTTCCTCAAAATTCTTACATTACTACTTAAAATTTGACACACTTGATCACTTCACTAATTTCCTCATCCTAAATTCTTGTAGATGGAGACTCAGTTCAGCAAGTTTTACCAGTTGGGAAACGGAGGTCAGCTGATCTTCGAGAGGGATCTGGATTCACTGTCATAATTTCTGGGACGCCCACATCCGGAGTTTCTTGGAGCTCAACTTCCAGGACCCCCAGGAGGAGACCTACAATGGCTAGTCACCGCAGATCTTCGAGGAAGCATTGAAGCACCAACTTCTGGAAGAATTCAGTTCTCTATGAGAGAGAACAACTGGCTAGATGGATTAGCTAGGGCAATGCATGAATCTCTCGCACGTCTATGTGCCCTCAGTGTCAACAAGATTCAAGGAACTCGTTTTGCCCACTATGCAAGACGTGACTTCATGGGAATGCCGATGGAGATGCCAAGTCACCCAGAGTTGAAGCGTCAAGTGGAGAACCTTGACTTCTTGCTTCATGACCGACAGCAGGAGTTGGACAATGCCAAAGAGTTAGCCAACCAGAACCGTGCAATTGCCGACCAAAAGGCCCAGACTTTCACACTGCTCGTCCAAGATCGCCAGTCTCTTCGTCGCCAGCGTGCAAAGAAGGATCGCACCATCGCCCGTCTTTGCAAGAAGGTGGCCGACCTCGAGAAGACCGTCAAGGAGCAGGAAGCTCAGCTTGCCGCCAAGGAAGAAGATGATGAAGGAGAAGACATCCAGGGAGATATGGATTCGTACCTCAGCAACGATGACGATTTTCTGGCAGAGGATGTTGTGGACTTCTACACTGATGATGAAGACTCCGACTTCATCGACAATGAGTAGATGCACTAGAGCACTGTCGTAGCGTGAGATGTACCATCTCATTGTATCGTAGTTTGCAGAATGGTTCTTCAAACCATCTGTTTTCCCCTTTGATTGTTGTGGTGTATGTTGTATCGTGTGCTTGCTTGCATGAATGAGAATGCAGTTAGTTGAAAAACCTGAGTCTAACTCAAAGTTGTAGCTTCGAAAACCCAAAACCATGAACCTTAGAATTTCCCTCTTACCCCTATATCTATCTCAATCTTCAGATGACTCGTGGAAACCAAGGAGGGAGCAGCTCATCGCAGGACCCAATGCTGCAAATCTTGTAGAATCTCATCGCGGACCGTGAAGCCAGCAGGGCCGAACGTCAAGCCAACTTAGCGACATTGCAGCAGATCGCCCAAATGGCTCTCAATAACCAAGGACATGGAAATCAGGATCACCATGGATCTAAACTCAAAAACTTTCAGAACACCAATTCCCCAATCTTCAACCAATCTGAAAACCCATTAGATGCTGATGACTGGTTACAGACCATGGAAAACAACCTAGAGGTTGCAGGAGTTGATGAGAATGATAAAGTTCTCTTCGCAACTCACTATCTGGCGGGAGATGCAAGAGCTTGGTGGAATAGGGTCCGCAACATGAACCATGGCCAGGTGATGACCTGGGAAGCATTCAAGGTCAATTTCAGCCGCACCCACGTATCGCAAGGTCTTGTCAACAGGATGAGAGATGAATTCCGTGAACTGAAGCAAGGAAGGTTGACTGTAGTAGAGTACCGTGACAAATTCTTGTCACTTGCCAGATATGCACCAGATGAAATCAACATGGAGGCCAAGAAGAAAGAGAGATTCTTAAACGTACTGCATGATGAGATGTAGACTGTCCTCGTCAACATCCGTTTCCAGGATCTTGAAGAGCTAGTCGACTCTGCCATTCAGATGGAAGGGAAGATTAACCAGGCAAACGACAACCGCAAGCGTCGTATGATGCAGCAGTCTGGATCCAGTAGTCACCAGAAGTACCGTCCCAACCCCTCACCAGGGTATGCACCAAGGAACAACCGACCCCCAAATTCTCGCCCAAGCTACCCCAACCGTAGCGGAGGAAATGTGAAGCCCGGAGGAAACAATCACAACTCCGGCAATGCCAACAACTTCAACCGTGCCCCTCCCAAGAGCAACAACAACAACAACACTGCCCCCAGAACTGGCAGCAATGCTGTACCTGTTGCAGTCAAGGACAAGTCCCAGATCACTTGTTTCGAGTGTGGAGTGAAGGGTCACTACTCCAATGAGTTTCCCAAGAAGATTGCCTACCCTTTGTACCTTTGAATTCCTATACGGAAGAAAGTGTCGTACCCCTTTGAATTGTTCGCAAGTAGGAGAGAGTCAGATCTTCGGACCCGACATTCTCCGAGAAGCAGAAGAGAAAGTTCACAAAATTCGTGAGCACCTCAAGACCGCCCAATCCAGACAGAAGAGTTATGCTGGCAAGAGAAGGAGAGACCTGACTTTCAATGTCGGAGATTTCGTATATCTCAAGGTTTCACCATTGAAGGGAACTCAACGCTTTAGTCTGAAGGGAAAGTTAGCTCCCAGATATATCGGACCTTTCAAGATTCTGAACCGCCGAGGAGAAGTATCGTATCAACTAGAACTGCCTGAAGAGATGTCAGCCATCCACAATGTGTTCCATATCTCGTTACTTCGCAAATGCTTGGAAGTGCCTGAGAAGACTGAAGTTTTCAAGAATATCGATCACAGAGTAGTGGAAATCAACAATGACCTGACCTATCGGGAAGTGCCCATTCGTATCTTAGAAGAAGCCTACAGAACCACCAGGACCAGGAGTATCAAGTTTCTCAAGATTCAGTGGAGCAACCATACAGAGGAAGAAGCCACTTGGGAACGCGAGGATTACATTAGGATAGAGTTCCCAGATCTCTTTAGTTCCTAGTTTTCTTGTAAATCTCGGGACGAGATTTTATTTAAGGGGGGAAGGTTTGTAACATCCCAAAACTTCAATCCAAGGGTATCAAAGATCAAATCATCCAAATTTAGGATTAACAAAAACTTTTCCATATTTAAAATAAAAGCATTCATATATGTGTGCATTTAAAATAGGAGTTGTTTTGAATTGCCATGATTGTGTGATCCTTTGCTTCTAAAATGTTTCCTAGGTGATTTAAACATCATCTACACCATTCCCAAACTTTTCCTAAAAAGAAATCCTATCAAAAAGAATTAAAAGAAAGGAATGCTCATTTTGACAAAATTAACTCTCATGCCTACTTTGGCTATTCCTAGTACTCAATTCTTAACAGAAACAATTCTGGATCTTTGCACCCCTTGCTAGTACACATAATGAGGTACCAAGGCCCATCTTTTGATCTTCTAAAAACATTCTGGAAACTATTTTAAATGGCCGTTCAAATTTGAATCTAATGCATATGCATAGATCACCCCTATTTCAAAAACCATGTAATTGAGCTCCATTTTCAAAACCCTTGTAACCAGAGACTATCTATCAATAGTGGAGATCACTCAAAAATTTTGAACTCAAAATTCAAAACTTTTTCTCTTTCGGCCATTTCATCAAACAACTTGTGTGCACAAATCTGGCCAAATTTAAAACACTGTTTTGAGCAGTGATCTTGGTCACCATTTGTGCCTAACCTTGTCCCCTTGTTCCCTCAGTACCAGCCCTACCTTTTGCTAGCCCGGCCACACCCTGTGCACACGACCAAATGGTCATGGCCATTAAGGCCGAGCACCTTGAGCATCCCCACCGGCGACATCGCGCCACAGCAGCCGCCAACTTCCCTCGCCATGTCTAGGAGGTAGCCAACGCCGCACCGCCCCTCTCTGTCCCTTGCCCGAGCCAAGAGCAGCCATGGACCACAGAGGAGAACCCGCGCCCAGTGCCACCATACCATGCCGACGCCGCCCGCAGAGCGCGCCCTGTCCCCGCATGGACAAGCCACCACTCGACACCAGCCCGCGCCCACAGCTCCGCCTCGACCTAGAGAACACCCCAAACACCCCCGTTCGCCGCCCAAAGCCCCACAGCCACCGCTCGCCATGGAAATCGCCGCCTCTGCCTCTCAGAGCGCCACCTTACCCCGACTGCATGCCACCGTCCCTACGGCCGCATTGAAGCGCTAGAGAACCGCCAGGGGACCACCCGTCGATCGCCATCCCCAGCCATGCCGCTAGCTCGCCGTAGCCATGTCGCCACCGTCGACCGCCAATCCCGCTCGGTCTCACCGTCGAGCCTATAAAAGAAGCCCTCCCCAGCACCAAAGACTCACACCATTCCACTCCCCTCACCTCTCTGAACCTCACCCACCTCTCGCCGGAGCAAGTGGAGCAGCAGCTCGCCGGAATTGGATTCGGAGCCGCCGCCTCTGGAGAAGAAGGGTGCTGTTGATTCCAGCCACCCCAAGCTCCGCCTCGACCACGCCTCGCCGACATCTTCCACTTCGTTTGCCCACATCGCCGACCCTGCTGGAGCCTTGGTACGCCCCCAGTAGACCCCCACCGAGCCGCTAGGGTTTGAGCTCGCCGGCGACCCGTCCGTCGTCGACGACGACCCTCAGCCGTCGATTTGCCCTCTAATCGCACGACCCACAGCGCGCGTACCGCTTCGCGTTTTAAGTGCCGCTGACCAGTGGGACCCCCTGTCAGCTGAGCCCTTGCCGCACAGCGCCACTGGGCCGGCCCATTTCCTTTCCCGCGCAAGCCCGTAGATTCAAATTAGGATTTTTCCTTTTAGTTAGAATATAGTTTCTGTCCAGTGTTTCAAAATTCAATTCTGTGAGTTTGACAAATCAAAATTGCATGAAACCAATTTTGTCTGAAAGGTATTGAAATGCTCTATCCAAGCCCGTTGGATTTAATTCATGTAGAGTTATAGATTTATCCTAATAAAAATAAGAAGACATAAGCTTTTGCAACTTGAAACATTTTTGTAAAATCAACCAAGTTAGCTTTTGAGTTGATTCCAACTCTCAAAAATCACATTTCATCATATCTATCCAAATATGTAATAATACTAAGGTTTACAGGCAGTGACTTTGGACTAGTACCAAAATAATGCTATATAGGCATTTCTAGTCACTTTAAATCATTAAATAATAAACTTAAACCAAAGTAATAGTGATCCAACCTTAAACTTCATTCCCACATGTTAGAATGTGTGGTGAGGACATGTGTCCACATGATCCCATATTTTGGTGGTGAATGTTAAATCTTAGCTATGATTTCAATGAGTAGAAATTACTTCTCCAAAATAAAAAGGTTGAAACTATTGAATTAAACTTGTGATGCTTGTGATGATAATAGATCATCAATTGTGTGGATTAGCATACTACTTAGCCTAAGTTAAGTATTGTTTGGTGATTGTGCACTCCCTATGTAGTTCTAGACGCTAGTACCGACCAAGCCTTCGAGGAGGAGGAGTTCTACCAAGAAGAAGAAGAAGACAACTTCAACCACTGCACCAACCAAGGCAAGCTATTAGTGGCAAGCTAACCCTTGCAAACATGCTTTAGTAAGCTATTGTAGCAAGCTAGAATAAAACTAGATAGTTTAGTAAAGATGCCTTAAGCATACTTTGATCACACCCCCCCCCCCTTAGTTGACACAAAGTTCTTTAATTAATTTTGAAGGTAGCATAAAGAGTATAAAACTTGACCTAATTAGAAACCCTTAGATGTCAGGCTGTGGCATGAGATTGATCCCACCTTTCCACCTTAGTGAACACTCTTAACCTAGTGTTTTAGAATAAATCAAACTTGATTCACTTTAGATGGGAACACTTGGTGAAAATGAGTTATGAAAACCTTGGAATGATGAGTCATTCTATTGAGATGTTTTGACATGTGTTGAGAAACACAATTGGTTTATGATGATGAATATGATGAGGCATGAGCCTTAACCCTTTTTATAAAACTGATGGTTGGATTCTGATGCGATACCATTCCAAATTTACCGTACAACCACATTACCTGAATTGGGTAAGGCTTAGCTGGAAATTTAGATGCATTAGTATTAGTTCCCTCACGGGAGAGGTTTGAGCTGAGGCTACCTCTCAATGTTATCCACCTATGCAGTGCCGAAGATGACTGATGGTCATGGTTGGGAGGCCATGCTCATAGGAGAGGTGCTTGTACTAGGGTGTGTAAAGGAAAGGTTATGTTTGATTATCTGCATACCAAGTATGATGATTAAGGGTTATCCCTGACAGATGTATCGAATCTTGTGGTGAAAGTGTACCACCTCTGCAGAGTGTCAAACTATTCGAATAGCCGCATCCGCAGTTATGGACAGTTGGAATGGCCATACTGTTTCGTTGTCAGATGTTTTCTAAATAACTTGAAATGAATGATGAACCTTGACTTGACCACAACAGGGTTGTGTAGATGAAAATAGCTTCCCAACTTAAGTGATTCTAGAACTTTATTTTATCCTTTGTTGTTTCAGAACTCAGCTTAGGTTTCAAACTTAACTTGATAGTTATTCTTTCATTTTAGTACTTTAACTTAGAATCATAACCCTTGCTAGTAGTAGTTTGCGAGTACTTAAAGAGTACTCATGGCTTTTGTCCCTGGCTATTATCATGGCCAGACTATGAAGGAGATTATCAAGATGATGGTCAGCAGGACGGCTATGATAACTAGGACTATCTGCCTTCGTCAGCATTGCCTGTGCCCCTGAAGATGGACCCCACCGCTACGCTATCGTTTATTTCCGCTGCTTGTTGTATTAAAGACTGGATCATGAGATCCTTATTTGTGTAAAACCTTATGTATGGTTTGTAATGGATGATGTACTGTGATATCCAATCCGTTATGTCTCGCAAAAATGGTAACCCTGGGATTGCGAGGTATGGCATAACGGACATCTGGGATTAAAAATCCGAGTGTTGACAGGCGTGTTCGGCAACCGCATTGGCATGGAGTAGGGACGAGGAGTAGTACATAGGAAGGAAACCACTTTGGTCCTTGGCGGCAAAAAAATTCAAACTTTTCCGGTTTTCTAAATTTTCACTTGCTTCCCAAACATCGAGAGGGAAGGTTACTCAAAAGATCGGCCATTCGCAGTACTTCTTATCTTATCTTTATCTTTTCTTATCTCTTACAATACCATACCATACCACTATATAGTGTACGGATAACTTCGAACATTGACCGTTGGATCAAGACCGGAAAATCCAAACAGTGTTGTCGGTGTGATTTTCCAACTATATCAGGAAAGAACATTCAATTATTCTCAATTTTTCGAGCGGATGACGAGCGAGGTTGTGCTTTTCCGTTTAGGAATGTCCGAAGAATATTGGATCTGAATGCCAGAAGCCAAGTATACCAACATGTTGTACCAATGATTCCCATGTTTTATTTATGAGTTTTCAAACTTCCTAGCTAACTTTGCCTATTTGATCGAATGACTTTTTGTCGATTTATCGAAATTAGGTCAAATTTGAAACTATAAGTTTTGTAGGTTTCTTTGAAAGTTTTATGAAAAATCATTTGGAGGTACACATCGATGGGTCATAATTAATATATCATAAACCACTGAGAGTTTTGACGGTAGGTTCAACTTCTTGCTAAGATTTTGCATCTTGACAATTTAACGAAATTAGGTCAAACTTGAGCTACAAGTAAGCGCGATAGATTTCTATTGAATTAAATGTAATTTAAAAGGTAGATGGGCGCATATTCATGTAGTAAACAATGTCCTCGGTGTTAGTTTCCAACTATCACGAAAGAACATTCTCAGTTTTTCGAGTGATGACGAGATGGTTCTTTTCCGTAAAGAAAGCTCGAAGAATATGGATCTCGATGCCATAAGCCAAGCTTCTAGACATCTTAAGTGGACCAACATGTTTTACTTACGATTCCCATATGTTTTTTGAGTTTTCAACCTCCCTAGCTAATTATTCTACCCACTTGAATGACTACATGCCGATTTATCGAAATTAGGTCAAAGTTGAACTATAACTAAAATGCAGGTTGCTCTGAAAGTTTTATGAAAAAGCTTTTGGAGGTACTGTACCGATCGGGGGGAGGTCACAATCAATATATGAGAAACAACCGAGAGTTTTGACAACAGGTTTGACTTCTTGCTAAGATTTTGCATCGCATGACACTATTTAACGAAATTGGGTCAAACTTGAGCTACAAGTAAGCGCGACGGGTTGCTATTGAAGTATATGACTTTTTAGAGAGGTAGATGGGTGCATTTTCTTGTAGTAAACAGTGTTGTCGGTGTGATTTTCCAAATATATCAGGAAAGAACATTCAATTATTCTCAATTTTCCGAGTGCTCACGAGCGAGGTTGTTCTTTTTCGTAAAGAAATGTCCAAAGAATATTGTATCTGAATGCCAGAAGCCAAGTTTACCAACATGTTGTTCCAACGATTCCCCTGTTTTATTTATGAGTTTTCAAACTTCCTAGCTAACTCTGCCTATTTGACCGAATGATTTTATGTCAATTTATCGAAATTAGGTCAAATTTGAAACAACAAGTAAATTGTAGGTTGGTTTTAAAGTTTTACGAAAAATCTTTTGGAGGTACCCATCGAGGGGTCACAATTAATATATCATCAAACAACGAGAGTTTTGACGATAGGTTCGACTTCTTGCTAAGATTTTGCATCTTGACAATTTAATGAAATTAGGTCAAACTTGAGCTACAAGTAAGCGCGATAGATTGCTCTTGAATTAAATGTATTTTCAGACGTAGATCGGTGCATCTTGTTGTAGTAAACAATACCGTCAGTGTGAGTTTCCAAATATCATGAAAGAACATTTAATTCTACATTTTCCAAGTGATGACAAGATTGTTCTTTTACGTAAAGAAACACCGAAGAATATGGATCTGAATCCCACAAGACAATTTTTCAGACTTAAATATATGGACGTCGATGTAATTTTACCTTTTTTAGCTCCTTGATGTAAAATGTACTCGCACCGTCCTTGTAAAATTCAAACCTAAAAGCAAGTGGTAACATTTAAAAGTATTTAAGATTATTAGTTGTCGATGAGTATGAACGTTCTTGGATTTCAAGCTGAACGACCAAGGTCATGGCCATATCTACATGATACTTTATGCTGATGATGATCCCATGTCCATGAATTTTCATGCCGCTAACTCTAGCCATATATTTTGAAAACAAATGAAGAGAAAGTAGTATGAAGAGTATGGCTCGATGAGCTTCTCTCTCAAGAAGGAACCAAACATGATTTTTTCCCTGCTTAATTTTAGGGTGCTTCGTGATAAATGTATGGATCTCGATGTAATTTTACCCCTTTTTAGGTCCTTGCGGTAAAATGTACTCCCATTGTCCCTATAAAATTCGAACACAAAAGCAAGTGGTAAAATTTAAACGTATTTAATCTTATTAGCTATCAATGAGTATGAACATTCTTGCATTTTAAGCCGGACCACCAGGTTCATGGACATATGTAAATCATACTTTATGCTGATGATTCATGATCCCATATCAAAGAATTTGCATGACGCAAAATTTGTCCATGTATTTTAAAAACAAACAAAGAGGAAGTAGTACTACGAAGAGTAGGGCTTGGTCAGGTTCTTTCTCAAGAAGGTGCCGAACCTGACTATTTTCCTTTGCTTAATTTTAAGGCGTGCTTCGTGCTAAATTTTTGTACCTCGATGTAATTTTCCCCTTTGAAAATAAACGAAGAGGAAGAAGTACTATGAAGAGTACGGCTCGATCAACTATTCTCTTGAGAAGGAGCCAAACCAAACTGTTTTATTTGCTTAATTTTAGGGTACTTCATGCTAAATGAATGGACCTCGATGTAATTTCCCCTTTTTAGGTCCTTGATGTAAAATGTACTCCTACTGTCCATGTAAAATTCAAACCTACAAGTTAGTAGTAAAAGTCAAACGAAATTAAGGTTAGTTGTGAATGAGTATGAACAATCTTGGATTTCAAGCCGAACGGCCAAGGTCATGGCCATATCTACATTATACTTTACATCGATGATTCACGATCCCATATCCAAGAATTTCATGCCGCCAAATTGGCCATATTTTGAAAACAAACAAAGAGGGAAGTAGTACGAAGAGTATGGCTCGTCCAGCTACTGTCTCGAGAAGGAGCCAAACCCGACTATTTCCCCTGCTTAATTATAGGGTGCTCCGTGGTAATTAAATGTATAGACCTCGATGTAATTTTACCTTTTTTAGGTCCTTCCTCTAAAATGTACTCCCACCGTCCGTGTAAAATTTGAACATAAAAGCAAGTGGTAAAATTTAAACGTAATTAAGCTTATTAGTTGTCAATGAATATGAAAATTCTTGCATTTCAAGCCGAAAGACCATGGTCATACATATTTAAATCATACTTTATATGCTGATGATTCATGATCCCATAGCGAAGAATTTTCATGCCACCAAATTTGGCCATATTTTTTAAACAAACGAACAGAAAGTTGTATGAAGAGTATGCATGGCTCGGTCAGCTTCTCTCTTTAGAAGGAGCAAAACATGAAGGTTTTCCCGGCTTAATTTTAGGGTGCTTTGTGCTAAATGTATGGACCTCGATGTAATTTTACCTTGTTTAGGTCCTTGATGTAAAATGTACTCCGAATGTCCGTGTAAAATTCGATCCTAAAAGCAAGTTGTAAAATTTAAACATGTTTAAGATTATTATATGTCGATGAGTATGAACATTCTTGGATTTCAAGACGAACGACCAAGGTCATGGCCATATCTACATCATACTTTATGTCGATGATTCGTGATCCCATATCCAAGAATTTGCATGCCCCCAAATTTGGCCATATTTTGAAATCAAACAAAGAGGAAGTAGTATGAAGAGTATGGCTCGATCAGCTTCTCTCACGAGAAGGAGAAAAACATGACTATTTTCCCTGCTTAATTTTAGGGCGCTTCATGCTAAATGTATGGACCTCGATGTATTTTTACCTTTTTTAGGTTCTTGGTGTAAAATGTACTCCCACCGTCCATACGTATAAAATTCGAAACTAAAAGCAAGTGGTAAAATTTAAACGTATTTAAGATTATCAGTTATCAATGAGTATGAACATTCTTGGATTTCAAGAAGAACGACCAAGGTCATGGGCCTCATGGCCGTATCTACATCATACTTTATGTTGATGATTCATGATCCCCTATCCAAGAATTTGCAAGCCGCCAAATATGGCCATATTTTTAAAACAAACGAAGAGGAAGTAGTATGAAGAGTATGTCTCGATCAACTTTTCTCTCGAGAAGGAGCAAAACATGACTGTTTTCCCTACTTAATTTCAGGGTGCTTCGTGCTAAATGTATGGAGCTCGATAAAATTTTACCTTTTTAGGTCCTTGATTTAAAATGTAATCCCTACGTGCTTACGTGTAAAATTAGAACCTAAAAGCAAGTGGTAAAATTTAAACGTATTTAATTTTATTAGTTGCCGATGAGTATGGACATTCTTGGATTTCAAGCCGAACGACCAAGGTCCTGGCCATATCTACATCATACTTTATGCTGATGATGATCCCATGTCCAGGAATTTTCATGCCACCAAATTTGGCCATATATTTTGAAAACAAACAAAGAGAAAGTAGTATGAAGAGTATGGCTCTGCTCTCTCAAGAAGGAGCCAGACCCGACTATTTCCCTTGCTTATTTTTAGGGTGCTTCATGCTAAATGTAAGGACCTCTACGTAATTTTATCTATTTTTAGGTCCTTGATGTAAATTGTACTCCCATCATCTGTGATGTTCCCATAGTTGGGAATAAATGGGTGAATCATGTAATGGTAATAATGTTGCCACTCGGAGTTTCCAACCATTAGATAAATCTAGCATGAAAACATGACTATATACATTCTAATCTAGATAAATCTGAGAACATTATATGGATCAGAGGGAGTAGTATATATGCATTCAAAACAAATTGTGTTTGCTCTCTCCTTGAGTGTGGCATCACCATGTCCACATGCAAAGCAAATTTGAGGACATTTCAAACTGTTTTCTTCGGCACGGTATGATTTGATGTCCCTAGCTACCTACCGGGAAAAAAAAGTAGCGCCTCAAACTAGGGGCCAGCATTGCGGGCTAGAGTGTTTAAGAAATACTACTATATCTAATTTTTTGTTATTATTCCTTATTTGCATAAGTGTCTATATTAACGTCCCGCGTTAGTTTTGCCCTAATATACCGGGTTGAAGTAGTCGATTCGACAACCAGAGGAGAACCGCCCCGCGCCCCTCATCGTCTTCCTCTACCGCTCTGGCCGCTTGTGCACCATCGTAGCCCCTATCCACCCTTGCAAAAAGGTAGAAACCGTCAACCCATCCCGACTAATCTTCCGCAGTACTCTTCCTTGGAATGACATCTAGAGCGATGAAGCATAAGATATCTGAGCGCTATAGCCCGGCAATGGGACCGCTGAGCAACATCACCGGTCACGCCGATCTTCTGAGCACTGCTCACCTGGCTCGCGACATGGTTGGCATGCGTCGAGGGATTGCGGAAGATCCTGGTCTCCCGTTTGGTTTGCCCTGCCTACTTCACTCTGACTCACAGACATGGCCACTAGACCGTGATGAGCAGGTAAAAAATCAGTTTTGCATTGTTTTTGTAGGACTCGAATCCTTAGGTTCTTTCCTATGGATTGAATTTGAATCAAAGAAATCGTGGTACACAAATTCTTTTGAACTGCAACCCCCCACCCATGCTTAAATCCTGTAGGAATTGGAACATCTACTTGAGGCTTAACTCTCATCATGCCAATCACGTAGGTAGTTTTCCTACGTTTTATAATCGCATGTTTTTCACCAGCAAACCTGTGAAATTCCTGTGGTCTCAATCCTGCGATCGAAAGAGGCCCAAGACTTTTGCTTCAGTGTCCCCCCTCTCCTCCAAACATACTAATCTGAAAACATAAGAATGACCAGGATTGTTAATACCTATAACGGAAGGTGTATTGGCAAATTAAGGATGGCGTTATATTTTAAATTTTATGTGTTTTACAAACACAAGATTTCTGTAAAAAGTTGGCTCTTTGGTTTACATGAATACAAAAACATAGGATTACTTTAAAACATGGTAAAATCAAAGTCAAACCTCACGGGAGAGTATATTTATGATGTTATCGTGTCTCTTGGGACCTCATTTTTGTTCTTTGCGTGTTTAGGAATTTGAAAATGAGGTCCAAGTTGGATATGAAGAATTGCATATGAGTTTTGGAGGATTCTAACCCATAGGATTTTGGAAGATATCAAATTCCTATGGAGTCACTTCTTAGTTCCTATGCCCTCCATTCCATAAGAATCTAAACATGAGCTCGAACCTCATTCTATTTCTCCTTTGAGAAGTCCAATGCGCTTACACTATATTCCTGCAAAACTCTTGTGCGTATTTCCTATTCACCATCCAAAGACACCTGTTACAAAATTCCTGTGTTTTTAATTCCTAATATGAATTTACTGTACCTACCATGTCAATCATGTGTTTTTCCTATTCCTATGTTCTTTAAAAACCATTGATCGAAAGAGGCCCCTAATCTTGTTAATCAATCATAGGAAAATTGCCTGCGTTTTTTCCTCTGGTCCATTCCTCTGAACAGTGCCAGCATAGGAAACTTAACTATTGCTACACTTTTTCTTTAATGCAAACAAGACCTTACTCCTTGGTGTGTTTGTCTGCATCCATTCATGATTTATTCAACACGATTCTGAATCTTTCAGATAGTAGTTTTTCCGCAAAGCTAGCTAGCACTACCCCCTTTGTCAAACACCTTGCATGCCCCTATATATGAAGAAAATTTGTTGCAGGGCATTGCCGCGTTGCTGATGCCACTAGACAATCCAACAGTAGAAGCATTTGTACCAGTTGATGATGACATACCCGGAACATGGGATGATGAAGGATTTGAAAACAAGGGTCGCTGGGTTGGTGCCAACGGAGAATGGATTGCGATTGCAAAGCACCCGGGGCACTGGTACCTCCAAAACGTCTACAGTATGGCACGTATCGAGCTGCCAGGTGTGCAGCGTGGTGGTATTTATCCATCGGGTAACCAGTGTTTCCCCGCCCCCCATGCACTTACCTCTACAAGAATGCGTATATCGAGCTGCTGAAGATACAAATAGCAAAGAAACCGTATAGATTTGACAACCAATGGCACTACAGCGCGATGGCCGTGTTTGACAAATTCATTGCTACCATAGATTTTCCTGGTGACAGGGACTGGATTATCCTTCGAAACGACTATCTTGCACCAACAACGTATGTCGATGCCATTGCCAAGTGTCTAATCAGTGGTTCTATTGATCGCATATACGTGGTGACAGAACCGCGAGGAGATGTTCTTGTCTGGGAACCAAACAAGTGGAGTGAGTCCCGTTATTTAAAAGTAAAATTTATAAATTACTTACAACTGCATTATTCGTGATACTTTTTCTAACTGAAATGCACACACAGGTATACTTGCAGGTCTGCGTGTCATACAGGCTCTAGTAATTGAAGAGCCGACAAACGTCCAAGCCGGTGACGATGCCGAGGCTGAAGATATTGCATTACGCAGCTGGTACTTGGCAGAGCTTAGCTGGAATATCCTGCGGATTCACACCAGGGGTGCTTGAACCAGCAGCCATGGTAATCCTGTATCATACATGGATAGATAACTTCTCACTTATCCCTCGCTCCGCTGCCACGTTTTCCAGAGGGCCCTTAATTTGGATGACCCTGTAGCACCGGACTGGATCAGAAGGGATAATCTTGAAGGGAGATTAGTGTTTGTGGGAATCAACCATCCATTCATCCTCGATCCCCCTACAAACTCCGAATCTAGTGCTGCCGATGTTGACGAAGCTCTGCTAGTGTTCAGAGGAGAGTGTGTGTTTGCTACACACGTGCGCTGCCAACATCGCCCACAGCTAGTTCCAGATTGCAGCCTCATGCACGTCAACGGGGGAGCTGCCATAGGTTCATCACTTAATTACACTAGAGCAGAACATAGAGAGCAAATGTTTGAGGCGCCAATGTGGTTCGTGCCAATCCTGCCTAGAACTATGTGAAGTTTGACCAAAATACCAAAAAGCTGATTATGAGCACTCGCAACATCATTTATGTAGCTAGTACTTGTCACCATGTAATGTACAGTACTATGTACGTAGTAATTTTATACTGTATTGTAGTATTAGTACTTGCAACATCATTTCCACTATTGCTTGTACTAGGCACCATGTACGTAATAATATACTTTCATAGTACGTGTTTGATGTTTCCCTATTCAAGCACTCAAGCTGCCATGCCCAATTTTCTAGGCAACTAATTTTTGCATGAAAATTAGTAGTACTGTATTGGTGGCAAGGTTTGCTTTGTCCACAGCATTCGTGTAACCTCGCCACATTTATTCCCTCACCAGCCTCCGCCCCAGCCCTAGCCCTCTCCCACATAGCACTCCTTAATCGCCATTGCGCTTCCCTCCATTGACGACCACTACCGCCGCAACTTACTCGTCTTAGGCGGGTCGGCTGCAGGCGGTGGGCCCTGCAACCTCATCTATAGAGTTGTCACATCCCTCAGACATCACGGTGGTAGTGCGGTATGTACATTATCCCCGGAACCCTTGATCTTGATGATGAGATGCGGTCAATCTTTCATTAGCGCTTGGTTAACATTGGGTTGGTGTTGAGTATAGTTCTCATCTAGTGCATTTAACCCGTATGTATACTATAGTTCAGTTTTAGGCGTGCAAGCTAGTTGAGGGGCTAGATCTACGGTGAACTGTAATAATAAGTTCAAATTTTGTATTAATTGATCCGCAGCTGATGATGATTTGGGAGGCCACTCGGTATGTTTTGCTTTAGATTTGTCTCAGGGGTGGAGGTCCCTTTAATCTGGGCAAGTTAGGGCGGCTACTGCCCTACCCCGATTTTTGCCAAAATTATGAGTATATGTATGCATCTCTAGCATCGACAATAGATAGAGCTCATCATGTTCGTCCGTTCGTCTTTTCCTGGGTGTTCGGTATCTGTACTGCTCGATAAAGAACTGCACTAATGTGATGCCTAGACCTTGGAAGTAGTACTAATATAACTGGCATTCATGCTAGCTAGATTTAAGACTTTAATTTGTGTACTTTGATAAGAAAATTGCTCCACTTTACTTTCTTAGCTGATCTTGTATTGTACTCTATCAACTAATACGGTACTATTTCACAATTAGTGAGAGCTGGTAGAGACATTATCTGTCCACGGGATTTTCTTTGCAGTGTTCGGGCAAGAAGAGCTTGGATAGACTCATCATCGAAGAAGACAAGAGAGTACTGTGCAGTCTGGATGGAGGGGCTAGCCAGGAACACCCATGTAGAGAACACCTGTGACGAGTTCTGCAAGATGCTGTTAATACCGGGAGGGTTAGACGTACGGAGCATACCTAGCTCCTTTTTGCTAACGTTTGGCGGTGAGTATCTAGAGGCCATCAAGCTAAAGATATGCAAAGCCTGCAGCTGGGACGTCGAGCTGAAGAAGCAAGATGGCAAGGTAATCCTTGATGAAGGATGGCTAGATTTTGTCAAAGCACATGACTTGAAGGTAAGATACTTTCTGGTATTCAAGAATCTTGCCACCACTTCCTATAAGGTGATAGTATTGATCATGATAACTGCGAGAAGGTGATCAGATGTGTAGGTTATCACCCATCATTTGATGGACAATTTACTATATCGTAGGTATATTAATATAGTGACTGTTCGCTTCTAATTATAACTATTCTGTAAAGAGGTGCTTGAACACCTTCCGTTATCATGCATCATGTTGGAACACCATGGTACTTAATCGCGCTAGGCTCCAATGTGGAGGTATTTATTATACTATGTTTGCAGCAAAACTGCAAAACAAACATCTAGTGTACTACTGCTAGTATTGTACTACCTCATGTTCCAAAGTATTAGGGCTGGACATAAAAATCGAAACTCCATGAGTTTAATGAGCACACGTTTGCTCGGCTCATTCAAAATCGACTCGTTTCCTTAACGATCTTGGCTGAGCTACAGTTTTTGCTCGATATCCTTAACGAGCTAAACGATCGAGTTAACAATGTTCGTGAGCTACTCGTTAAGCTCGGTAACAACCAAGGTAAGGTCCACTTATGTTGATACATGTCTAATCTGGTAGCCCATCTAAGGCAAACATCTAGCCCATTGAGTAAGACTGATCAATCCTGGAGCGAGAGTGACCGACCAAAAACCTTACCCTAGACTCCTTGTTTAGATCAAGTGCAGTAGATGGTCTTGCTTTCTTTTTTAAACTTGGCTTTGTCACAATCTAGATGACGCTTGGGCATTTTGGGATGCATATATATGGTGGTCACACTGGTATTAATGTGAAGAGGTGGTATGCACATAAAAGCATACTTGATCGTCAGTTATACTTGCTCAAATGATCGAGTGTGTTTGGAGAAAAGGGCAAACTGATCGTGCGACAAGGTTTTTAGAGCTGAAACATGAACGGGGTCTCTCTGTACTGCTATTGAGTTTCAGTGTTGGTATAGCTGAAATAGTCACTTTGGAATGTTGCGGAATCGGTCAAGTGCTACTGAATATGAAGTAGGAATCTGTCGATATTTTTTCTATCTTATTCTATACTACTAGATCTTTCAAATGCTACTGAGTTTGTAAAAAACGTTATGTCACTGCTGCTGGGCTGCTTGCACTAGAGCTTTTTCCTATGTGTCATCGAAACCGTTGGATGTGTTTTGGACAGAAATGAGAGCGTACCAAGTGAAGTCATTGGATACCTGTCCAGTTTTGGCGCACGCGGTCTGTGTCCCTTGTTCTTTAGATATTTTTACACGAATATATGTCAAAAGAATTATCATTTCTTTTTCCCTCTGGTAGTGAGGTCTGTGTTCCGAATCTGGCTGAGCCATGCAAATTTTACTAAAGAGGAGGTAAAATCTAGCCCATTCGACCCCTCTTTAGCCCAGAACAATTTAATTCGGTCTTGTAGGGGTCAGGGGACTTGTTGACGACAGCCATTTAAATATTTATCAAGGAGCCCATGGAGGATAACACATGGAGTATAGCCCATTGAGTATAGTAGATGAAGAATAACCCAAAATGTTTAATTCGGCCTTTTTGGAATTGCCCTTTAAAATAAAAACAAAAACCCGCCTACCCATATTTTTAAGAAACTACTCCATTATCTGGCATTTAGTAAATTGAGATGCCCATAATTCTTCTAATGTGAGGCTAACATAAAGGACCCACCAGCCTGAATAAACGGCTAATGCAGAGAGCAAAGCTATCAAGATCGGAACACGAAGGCGCGACAGAAGGAAAAAAATCCATCATACGTACACACATTTCTTCTAATGAGAGGATGACATGTGGGGCTCAGCAGCGTGATTAAATGGTAGATGCATCGAACAACGCTATCAAGTTCGGAACAGGGTAGCGCGAGCGAAGAAAAAAAATTCAATCATACACACGTTTCTTGTAATGAGAGAGGATGACATGTGGAGATCAGGAGGTTAGTTAAACGGTAGATGCGTCGAGCAGCGCTATCAACTCGGAACGGGGTAGCGCCAGTGAAGGAAAAAATTCCATCATACACACGTTTCTTCTAATGAGAGGATGACATATGGGGTTCAGGAGGTTTCCCAAACGGTAGATGCGTCGAGCAGCACTATCAACTCGGAACGGGGTAGCGCGAGCCAAGGAAAAAAATCCATCATACACATGTTTCTTCTAATGAGAGGATAACATGTGGGGCTCAGGAGGTTGGTTAAACGGTAGATGTGTCGAGCAGCGCTATCAACTCGGAATGTGGTAGCACCAGCGAAGGAAAAAATTCCATCATACACACGTTTCTTCTAATAAGAGGATGACATGTGAGGCCCAGCATCGTGATTAAACGGTAGATGCATCGAACAACATTATTAACTTCGGAACAGGGTAGCGCGAGTGAAGGAAAAAAATTCCATCATGCACACAATCCTTCTAATGAGAGGCTGACATGTGGGACCTAGCATCCTAACTAAACGGTAGATGCATCGAGCAATGTTTTTTAGTTCAAATCAAGGAGGTGCGACCGAAAGGTATGGTCTGCTAGAGACACTTACGATCGGGACCCACACGCCTCAAAAGACTTCGGTGAGTCAACATCGTGTGAGGAAACGAAAAACTTGCTTCTGCCACGCGCCAGCCGAGCATCCTCCACGTTTTTAGCAGATCCATCCTAGTAGAGGGTCGTGAAACCAAAAAAAAAATTCCATCGGCCACGGCCGAGCTGAGAATTTCGTCGCGGAAGACGCGCCTTCTACGACGACCGTCGGGCCAATTCGTTTCAGAAGGAAACTTTTCTTGTAGTGAGGGGTGGTGAATAGGAAATTTCAAAACTACTATGGTTTTGGTTTGAAAGAATGCAGAATTAAACAAACATTTATTTTACCGACATAAAACCTAAATACACTAGGCTCAACTAAGTGCACCAACAACAAGTTAAGATAAGGAAGATAGCATAATATATAAAGATATAACACAAGTCAAATGCAAGAGATAAGTATTTCAAGCTCGATGGATATCACAAGGATACTAAACTTAGGTATAGAGATAACCAAGGCACGCGGAGACGAAGATGTATTTCCATAAGTAAGGTATGTCACATTGTAGAGGTGTGAGATCCCATGAAGGATTTCTCCACACCATGAAGGGTACCTTATTCTCTAAGGCTATCCCGATGAAGGAATAGCCACTTTCCTTATGGTTAGCTTTTCCTCCACTCCGAAGATGGCAAGATCCACAACCACTTCACAAGCTCCTTCAAGGAAAATCCCGGGCCTCTTCAAAATCTTTGTAGAAGAGGACACCGCGGCACACCAACCGCCAAGCCAACTAGGAGGTCACCTTCCAATAGTAACAAGATCATGGTCGCTCACTCAAAAAAGTCAAAATGGAGATCTCAATTCTTACGCAGGAATGCAAAGTAAGAACACCAAAGGTGTTCAAATCCTTCACACTCAAATCCCACCAAAGCAACAAGTGCTAGGGAGGAATTAGAAATGAATAACTAAGGTGCAAATTGTTGGGAATATTCCCTAGAGGCAATCATGTATGATGTAATTCCTATTGTATTCATGAAGTTATCAATAAGTTTTCCTAGCATGAACATCTGATATGTATCATCGAATATGTGTTTTGGTTGTGGAACTATATATACATGTTCATATTATATATCCTTGGTCATTGAGGTTGTGCTAGACACACAAATTAGACTAATGTCAAAGTCGGCTGGTGACTAGGTTCCACTTATCATGGGCATGGTAATGCTATTCCGACTTACAAGAACTTGGCTATAGAGTTGAGAGAGTCGGGCTGACCCATGTTTGAGATGCAACGAGCATGTTGTCATTTGTAGTCTCAATCAATAGGATCCTTTGACCTAAGGTGATCGCATGATCTGAGTTGTGGATCACTGTGAGACCCTGGCGTATGGCTTAATAGGATTGATAGGATACCCATAACAACAAGTTGTAACTTTTTTCCGGAATCTCATCTAAAAAAAAATCTGAGGTTAAGCGTGCTTGGCTTGGAGCAATTTAAGGATGTGTGACCGATCGGGAAGTGGGTCCCGGGTGCACATGAGAGAGAACAAAGTGTGCAGAAAATACTAGTGTTGGTCCGTGGGGCTAGTCTAGATATCCTATTATGCTGCTAGGAGCGATAGCCTAGGCATGGAGAGTTCGAGGTGTTACAAACTGGTATCAGAGCCGATCCTCGTGGTTACACGGGCGTGTGAGGGTTAGTGGCGAACATGTGGGGAATGGCTCGTGTGGCCCACATTGGACATGTCATGGCACATGTGCCGGCGCTGGATGCATAGACTTGTGCAAAGAGGGGACGTTCTTGGCTTATGGTTGATCGACGAGGGCTTCGATCTTCTAAGGGTGGGTGTATGTGAGACCCTGGCGTATGACTTAATAGGATTGATAGGATATCCATATCAACAAGTTGCAACTTATTTTCCGGAAGATCATCTGAAAAAAATTCTGAGGTTAAGCGTGCTTGTCCTAGAGAAATTTGAGGATGGGTGACGGACCGTGAAGTGGGTTCCGGGTGCACATGAGTGAGGACAAAGTGCGGATAAAAGACTAGTGTTGGTCTGTGGAGCCAGTCTAGATTTCCTATTAAGCTGCCAGGAGTGACAACCCTGGCACGAAGAGTTCGGGGTATTAGAATCACCAGCTTAGGTTCTATTAAACAATGTTCCATAAATGGGCAGTTATAAAGGTAGAGTTCGGGCTAGTTGTGAATCAAGTTGCGTGACGTGGATTATCAAGAAGGGATTTGTCCCTCCGTAGTGGAGATATATTCTCTAGGCCCTCTCGTGTGATATGGCTCGGAAGCTTAGTCATGTGCAACTTGGTTAAGTGTTAACCAAGGAGTCCGACTAAGTGTTAGTCCAGTGAATCATATACCATGAAACGAGAAGAGAGTTGAGCTATTGAAGGGATGACAACTACTCGCCTATAGCTCAACAATATATATCGTGATGCAAAGGGACTTTGACAAAAGTCACATTGAGAAGGTTCATATTCTGACTTTACGACACTTGGGAGTTGGCATGTCTTGCTAGAGGCTTCTACTAGCTATCGACTTAGAGTGGCGACTCGTGTCGTGTCTAGGTGTGCGTGAACCTACAGGGTCACACACTTAAGGGGAAGGAGCCCATGTGGATTAGATCCATATGGAAATTGGGATACGGCCTAGATGGACCTCAAGCGCTGATCTCAGCTAGAAGTGTATATAAGTGGACTGACAAGGGGATAGTTCCCTAACCTAGACATCACTTCCTCCACTCCCATTTTGGGCTAGACAGGATCTAGCAATCTTCTGCCCGGAGCTCCTCCACACATGTGTGGATACCGGTAGAGGCATTACACATGCGACGCTGAAGACCAAGGAGTTCGTGGTGGATCCGAAGGAGTTAGTGGTAGATCTGAAGGTGTTGTTCATGGGATTAGACTTCACTTCATCAACTGACACGCTTCATCAAAAATATGCACTTGCACATCTAGTGGTAAATCTTTTGTCTAGCTACCTCGTCGAGATCATGGTAATACTGTGTAGGGAAAAGGTTCATTTATCTCGGTGTGACGCAAAAGAAATAAACAAAATACTCTAAGGTCTTGATCCAATGGGTTCCGCTTCCAAAGACCTAGATCTCCTCTTCCAAAGACCTCAAAAAGTTACAAGATTCATAGGAGGGAAGGCAGAGGAAGAAGCTCAAGGGGACAACAATGGAGGTTAATTTCATTCTCAATAACCCTAGAAAACCATTTGGGAAGAATCCCCTTTTATAGGAAAAACAAATATAATCGTTGGGGCAAAACGAGCAGTCGAGACAAGTTCCGGTTGGCAAACCGGTCCCATCACACCTGGAACCAGAATGGTTCCAGTCGGCCAGAATAGTTCCGGTTTTATCAACATGGTCTAATGATCAAATTTTCCGATGGGCAAACCGGTCCGCCGAACGTGGCGCCGGAATTCCGGTCGTAGATCTAGTGGGGGCAAAACCGTCGTTGGAACCAAAATAGGGCAGACAAAAACGGTGTTAACTTTTGCATGCAGACTCCAATTTTAGTAAACTTAGACCTTTTTTGGAAAGATATGAACAAGCTCTATATAGTAGAGGCTATAAAACTAAAGAAAGGGTAAGAGGTAAAATATAAAATAAGAAGAGGCATGAAACCTCCCTAAATAAGAACCGGTAAAATCTCCAAACTCGAAAACATAATAGAAGATGCATACAAATTACATTTTTAATAAACTTTGGCTTCTTGAAGATCTAGAAACAAGTTCAAGAACCTCATAAATAGAAACACTAAAAATCAATATTCGGACGCAAAGTATGCAAAGGATTGAGATCCCTAAGATGATGTGATCAAGTTACCCAACCGATGTGATAGCAATGCCGATTAGTATTTATTTTTTCTTTTTTTAGAGAAATGAATAGATAGAGGTTTAAGTAATGTAATGGAAAAACTGTATTTCAATAAAATTCATTGATTGTAATTAATGGTTTTAACGCATTGATTGTGATTACTGGTTTTAACACCCGGTAAAATTGTGTTTAGGACATATTATATTACACGGTTATAATCTATAACTGCACTAAAATTCCACCGTATTCTTTAATGTACCGAGGCACATCCATTGTGATGCCACGGAGGCACTAGCTCGCTGGATAACGCTATGACAATTGAAAAAACGTTGCCTATCCACTTTCCCCAATGCAGTTATTCCTGATAGCTTTTGTTGCCTTGTTAGCGCCGACACGACGATTAGACGTGTGTCTCGACGTTTATAAGAGCCAGGGCCCGAGTTCCGTGTTGTAGCATGACCCTAGTTGTTACTCCATTGAGATACCAATAGTACTCCATGACTTGTGTCTTCACGAGGCATTACATATGTATATATATGTCTATGTTATGTGTTATGGCTGGTTCACTCGAAATTAAAAGGAGTACCAATGTATCGTCTGAATCCCTAATATTTATTGTGTTTTGATCTGACCCTCGTGGGGAATATATATAGGAATACAATGAGGGGAGATACTTGGAGTATAAGAAGGTCATAATACTATCTCCTAATCTCAGTCGTGCATCCATTCTAACATCTCCCCTTAGTCATAGCGAGAGAGAAACAGACGTTTACGACTAGATTTAAAGTATTGCGCTTTTGACATCTTCTTCTTCTTCATCAACTTTGTGTTGACATGATCATGGCTGGTACCTAGGGGCAGTGACTCTGTCCCCTTCTGGTGTCACTCTTTTGTCCCACAAGCACAGTGGGAGTGTAGTGAACGCAAGTGACGACGCAAACATTGTGGACTGGAGTTCCTGAGTTGTTGTAGACATTCTCTTGATGTCGATATCGAGGTAGTCGACCGTGATGTAGTCGTAGTCGAGGTTTTCATGGTCGTTGTAGCCACTAGAGCCGGAGGCACAAAAAATTGCGCGACTTGTTTGTCATAGGGTTTTAGGTTTTTGTGCGGCGGCGGTGGTTTTATTTTGTGGCGGCGGCAATGATATGCGTGGCGGCAGGTTTTGGTACCGCAACAGCAGAGACCTACGATGGCATAAGGTTTTTGTGCGATGGTGGTACGTCTTTTTTTGTGCAGCGGTGGCGGAAGACAACATGGATATAAACCTTGGCGATGATTTGTCGACAATGAAGCAATGGTTTTGACAATGATCTTTTCTCGTAGCCTCACATAGTCGTCTAGCTCGATGTTGTGGTTCACCTTGGTGCAGTGCAGATCTTGGATGTTTGGCTTCATGGAGATCGTGTATGAGCACTTTTTTTGAAAATGGGCGCTTTATTATCATGAATAATGTTTACACCTGGCCTCTTCATAGCTAGGATGCACACAGCCGATCAACCACGCACAAAGTGACCAAATAAAAAGTACCAACATTACAAGAATGGTAAAAGATCTATGAGGACACACCTCGAGCTATGGCAAATCTATCCGCAAATCACGCTGCCATCCATTTTGGGAGAAAATATCCTTCGCCGTGTCCTCCAATCTCCTACACCCCTCCACAAATAAGTCGCAAAACTCCATATGTTGGATAGTAGTCCATGATCGGAGGATATGCGGTGACCCCGCATACCACTGCATGACGTAGTACACTATAATCATTGACATAACACCAATGAAACACCATTCACTAGTATTACATCCCTCAGAGTGGTACAACAGAAATACAGCAAGTCCAAGACATGACTATAGATTACAACTCGACTCTTTACAGAAGATCCAGAGAACACTCTATGTTAAAGAGAGAGAAAGAACTTCTTATAAGGAAGAACCATAAATAATAACTCAGAGCTATCTGGCTAAAAATACTAACATCTAAACTATCTGGCTTGCAATTTCTACTAATGCAATGCTCTATAGAAGTAAGTTTTATGGCTAGAGTATCTATTCCTATCTAAACAGACACTTTATCTTCCCTTCAGCTAATGTATATGTTGACTTCATTAACTTCATTGAAGAACTTGTGCTGTGATGATGGTTTCTTGAGCAGAAATTGACGTTGACGCCATCTTCAATGGCTTAGAATCTAGCAAGGGATAAGGTACGGTTGAGTACGAGCGTACTCAGCAAGTTCACTAAAAAGGAGTGTATGATGCACTATCTCTACAGCCACAGACCATAGGTCGTAGGTAATGGAGGTTTTCGTAAACATTTCTTCAAAGGTTGCTTTTATTCTGAAAACTATGTCCGACAGCCTTCACAGGTTTACCAGAACTTTCATGGAGTTCCTTTCCTACCGCGGTCGTAGCTCCTTCCCGGAACATGGAATAACATGTCACAATTCTTACACTCTACAGAGGTGCGTCACTTTTCCCACAAGAGACCTTAGCCTTGTTGCCCAACCAAGCCGCGAGCTTGTCCACACTTCCTTGGTATGGGGCCCAGTCTAAGATCCAAGCCAATCACTGCCCCCTTCGCGACCCCGCATGTCCCCTTGGTGTACGCCATGCCCACATCTTGAATTACGGAAATGGTTAGTACAGACTGTCAGATGCCAGAACTATCGTGGGACGTTGAGGGCTCCCACCCATATGCTGCATATCCTCTACGAATTACCAATTAATGCACCCTACGAGGATAACAGCCACGACCTGGCCATCCGGATGCATGCGAGAGGAATAAGATACAGCTGACTTCTCCGTCTCATTTCAAATCTCATGGTTGACGCGTAATATATGGCGCTAGAATCACTGGCGACATTGGTTGTTAAGTCTTAGGTATTATTTTCCTTTACCACTAGAACTGTATCAATAGATTAATACCACTTGGTAAATAATCCATAATCATATTATTATGAAAATAGTATTTTCTGTCCTTTTGAAATGCAGGTGATGAGAACATTTGAGTTACAAGCATTTGATAGAAAATAATCAAAGGACATGATCAATTTGTGAACTTGCCTTTTGTGATTGCAAGATTATGCACTCACGGTCTTCAAACACTAGAAGATCCAAATTTTGTAAACAACATCATTGGTCCGGTAAGGACTAATGTTTAAAGAAGCAAGATGCAATAATGCATAAGTAATGTAATGCAATTTGGTAAATGTGAATCCCCGGAATAGTCGTATCTGATCTAGGGTTTGGAAACTGGTGATGAGTTCTTAGAAATGTGTTGTACTTTTATACAAGTTTCACACTTGTGCTTCTTATTAAGGCTTGTGAGAGTGTGTGAAACAATATGTAAATACAACAAATAGTATGCAATACTAAAGCACTCAAATGGGTCATGGTATCTAAAATATTCTTTAAACAAGATTAAGAATCAATTATATCTTTTAAAGAAGTGTTCAAGGATCACTTTTAATGTTTCTTAAAAAAATAACTTTTGAGGAAAATTTTACTTTACAAAGTAAAAAGTATTTAAACTTAAGGCTAACACTTTAAGGTTTTCTTATTAGCTAAGATTATTAAAGAGGAAAACATTACTACATTAAACAATCATAGCATAAGTGGTGGATATTTACATGTTTTGAACAAGGCACCACATTGTAGATGGTTGACTTCTTAACATTCCACAAAGTTAGAATTTAAGTATTATTACTTGAATGAGGTGGTGTTTTATTAAAGTTATAAGTGAGTAGAATTACTTTCTTATTAATGCTTATCTTTTATAAGCACAGATAGGGTATATCTAAAATTACATAAGACCTTAGTTTAATTCTTTAGGTGGATTCTGATGACCCACAAGTATAGGGGGTGTATCACAGTATTTTCGATAAGTAAGAGTGTCGAACCCAACGAGGAGAAGAAGGTGCGGGCTAGTGGTATTGACATGGGTATGCCCAATAGGCACTCAACTACAGCAAACCTGGTGCGGCTCGATGGAAGGCCCACTTGACGAATTGCCAAGGTCCATGACGCCTATGACGGTTCGAGTGGTATGAAGCCCATATGGACACGGACTCCCAAACGCACAAGACAAGGAAGTCTCAAGACTAGAGTTTGAATCTAACTTGTAACCAACTCGTATTGGTACCTGAGACCTAGCCTCCCCATATATAAAGGCTAGGAGGGTCCAACGAGAAGGCACCCTCTCAATCGTGACTCCCACAATAGACAATAGATCTAGATATCGATCTCTCGCACATACGCCAGATCCAATCTGCGCGACACCGCCATCAACGACCTTGCAATCCTTCGGATCATCATCAATCAAGAGCAGACAAGCAGGAGTAGGGTCCTCTATGAGGCCTGAACCTGGATAAACTTTGCGCCCCTGTGTGCTTGTTTGCTAGCCGTACCGAGATCTCCAGCGCTTCCTCCTTCTCCAAAACCCAAGTCCATAACAATGGGCATTGATGAGTTAAACCCTCGTCAATTGGCACCATCTGTGGGAACTGAGAGCGTTGATGTTGCGATCTCGACGGCTCCATCAACCGTGATCTAGAACTCGCCAATTTCCAGGAAACAGATCTACTTCGGCTCCCACACATCATCATCCGGACGGAATCCCTCATAATCAATAGTAGTCAGATCGCATCTGGTCAATTCATCTGCTTCGTCGTGTTCATCTTCAACAACTCCATGCAGCTTATTTAGTCTTCACGAGCAACGCGGAGCGAGAAGGAATCGATACGAAGTCCACCAGAAATCAAGTCGCCACATGCGACTGGGCAGTGATGTACATGGCCTAGTGTGCGTCAATTGCCGTCAAAATAAACAAGATCAAACCAGCTGTCCAGCTAGCTGACTCCAAGGCAAATACTAGTATGTACTAGTGTGACTGCCAAGGGAATTCCATTATTTTGGCCAAAAGAAGCTACAAACGTGGTGTGGCAACACGCGCATGGCCGGATTGCTGGCAGCAAATTCTTTTTTCCTTCAGATCTGTTGCATGGCGGGTTGGAATAACATGGAAGTATACGCTGTTGGGCTAGATCCAGGGCACCACACAAATCCAAATCATGAACACTACATGCATGGACTGCTCGTGCAAAGGCCATAGGCCAGATTGAAAATTGTGATTCTACGAAAAGCTGGCATTGTTGATCCTCTCGGTGGCTTTGCATGAAATCTTCTTGTACGTAGCTTCACCAGATACAGTCACAACCTCGACCGTATGTCCGTAGTGTCTATTCTAGATCCACCGCATCAACCCCATCTGTCACGGCAACCCGCCGCTGCATCGTCTCTATACGCCCCGTCGACTATGCTCGGGGTCTGCATCGACATGTCCACAACATCGACTTCTGACCATTGTATCAACTACTCGTCTTCCGTGCCACTCGCCGCCGCGTCGACTCCGACCATCGCCTCAGCTACATGCTTGCCGTGTTGAGTACGTCTCCGCAGCATCGACTCCGTTCGACCACATAAACTCTGCATCCAGGTCTTGCGCCACACGACCCACTACGGTCTTCAGATGCGACGACCCTCTACATCCATCAGCTTCGGCGACCTGTTGCCGTGTCGACTCTGATCCGCCGCATCGGCTTTCAAATGCTGCCTCAACCACATCGACTCTACACTCTCGGGCACCCTCGGCATCAACAACCCGGTGCGATCTTTGACTCTGGAGGCCCGCTGCGATCTTCAGGTCCAATGACTCGGGGGCTCCCTCCTCTATGACGACCCACCGCATCCTTCGCCTCCGGTGACCTTCTGTGGTCTTCGGATAAAACGACCCGATGCGGTCTTCGACTGTTATGACCCGTTACAGTCTTCATATGCGGCAACTCGTCATCACCACATGACTTTGGTCTGCCGCGTCGACTACGTCTGCCGCGTGACCTCCCTCCGCTCCGACGACCCACCGCGGTCTTCAACTTCAACGACCCACCGCGGTCTTCAACTTCAACGACAGGTTGTGGTCTTCATATCAGGTGACTCGGGGGCTCCCTCGACTCCCGCGACCGCGAGCCCTACAATATTCGAATCCCGCGACCCGCCGATCGCATCGGATCTTGTGACTCGTTCACCACGGCAACTACCAATAAAGCTAAGTTTCCCTCTACTTAGAGCTGATTTTTGTAACTCGCACTCGAAACACTCGGGGGCTGCGCCCTCTTCGAGTAACCTAATGTGCCATCGATTACACACACTCGAGCACCTCATACGTGACAGCCCGAGTAGCTGATTCTGCCTTATCGTCGAATCCCATAACTCCGAGTACCTCGGAAAGGTACTGAGACTAAGAGTAATCAGGCTAACGAAAAGGCCTAGCATATAGTGCAAAAGTGTCGACTCGATTGGCACTAGAATCTTACTTTACAATCCAACATGCAAATATTCTTTACAAGATACATATACTTCACAACACTTTACATTTTCTGCAGATTACAAGGATGTCGACTGCATCGAGGTAAATAACTGACTACGCCATACACTTAAGACCCGAGTCGAGTTCCTCCTCGGATGGTTGCATCGCTTGATGCTACAAAGACGCGACGTTGGCCACACACCCGATAGACACGGTGCTAGCGATGCACCCGACAGAAGTGGTTGTGTCAACTCCATTCGCATCGTCCACTCACCCGGTGAATCGCCGCATTACTTCGCTAGATCGACTCCGACTGCATCGTCGACTCTTGGCTCCTTATGCGTGAGACGCTGACTCGATGCACTTCCGGGTCAGTGGTTTCTCCTCGCATGATTTTCGACTGCGTCTATAGATACAAGTCTCGAGTCTCTGCCCGAGTCTACGACTCCGCCAGACACTCGGGGGCTACTCCAAACTGGAGCGCTGGACGCACATATACAAGATCTTCAAGTGGTACGCTCTGAATCCTCACTCGAATCCACGATTCGGCTAAGGACTCGGGGGCTACTCCCATAGGGAGCGCTGGCCGCGCACCCGAAAGAAATTTTATGTAGGTGTACAAGCTTCACGAAAACCCATCAATTGAATCAACGATTTGATTGTGGGCTTCGGGTTACTCCCATAGGGAGCGCTGAAAGCATATTCGACTGAAACAAGGAAAAGACGACTGCAGTCGCAAAATGTTTATAGTCCCTACTCGAGTCTACGACTCGAATAGAAACTCGGGGGCTACTCCCATAGGGAGCGCTGGTCGCGCACCCTATGATTATTTTTCCTTGCACATCGTACTATGTGTCGATAACATCCACACTCGGATGCTATGGCAACTCCGCCTCATATTTTCCCTACAAAGAGATTACGTCTCCTAGGCCACCCGAATCATCTCCGCGATGACAAAAAATTTGGATGCTGTGCTTACAGCGTGAAGATAAGACCTGAATAAGGTCTGGTAACGCATAAGCTGCGCTCTACCAGAAATAATCCGTGCCTACAGGTACGATGAATAAGCCTTGACGGACGCATCGAGTGCTCACATTTACACACTGGGATTCGACTCTATAAGACCTCCGCGGCCTGAGTCGAATCGTGCCAGCACTTTTCCGGATTCGAGTCCGGGGACTCGAATTTGAGTAGGTAGCATTGTTTTTGCCCTAGAGCAATTAACTCATCCCGATCCATCGAGCGCACCAGGCATGTTTACCATCATCCCTATGAATTACCACAAATTCGACTGACCCGATGAACTTCCGGGTGAGTTCTTCACACTCGACACAATTGTCGACTTCAACATCCTAATGCGAAGATCAAGACTTCTGAGTCTCCACCTGAATCTATGATTCGCATGGACACTCGGGGGCTACTGACATGGGTATGCCCAATAGGCACTCAACTACAGCCTACCTGGTGCGGCTCGATGGAAGGCCCACTCGACGAATTGCCAAGGTCCATGACGCCTATGACGGTTCGAGTGGTATGAAGCCCATATGGACACTAACTCCCAAATGCACAATACAAGGAAGTCTCAAGACTAGAGTTTGAATCTAACTTGTAACCAACTCGTATTGGTACCTGAGACCTAGCCTCCCCATATATAAAGGCTAGGAGGGTTCAACGAGAAGGCACCCTCTCAATCGCGACTCCCACAATAGATAATAGATCTAGACATCGATCTCTCGCACATACGCCAGATCCAATCTGCACGACACCGCCATCGGCGACCTTGTAATCCTTCAGATCATCATCAATCAAGAGCAGACAAGCAGGAGTAGGGTCCTCTACGAGGCCTGAACCTAGGTAAACCTTGCGTCCTTGTGTACTTGTTTGCTAGCCATACCGAGATCTCCAGCGCTTCCTCCTTCTCCAAAACCCAAGTCCATTACAATGGGCATTGATAAGTTAAACCCTCGTCAGGTATAGATCAGGAATTCTCTGCAAATACTTATGTCACATCCCAAATTTTAGATTTGGCACTGCATATAAACATGTCATTGAATCATGAGCATCTTTGCAAAAAGTTTCAGTTTTAAAGGTTTTGCCAAAACATTTCCTTTTTGTTAGTTCATTCAATTTGCAAGCCTTCTAGGGCTTTTGCCTTGCATCTTTAAGAATAATCCCTTTTGGGCATTCCACATGCATGGATGCATAGAGCTCGTCTCTACGAACCCGTATAAATTTGTTTCACTCAATTCGGAGCTGCGGATCAAAAGTTAGGTCGATTTTAGTCTTTGCTGAATTTTCAGTTTCAGTTTAAACAGTACAGTCAGTTCAGGTTCAGTTAGCTCACAGACAAAAAAAATGTTTTCGGCCGCGGCAGCCGAGCCGGCCCAGCCGCGACGGCCCGCCCAGGGCCCAGCAGCGCCGCTCCGCCCGCCACCGCACGCGCAGCGCGTAGTTACCCGCCGCCGCCTCGCGCAGTGCCGCCGACAGGTGGGCCCCATGTGTCAGCGCGCCGCCCACCACCGGCCGGGTCCGACACGGACTCCAACCGCTGCCGCTAGAGTCCCGTTTTTCACGGGATTTGTTCCACCCATGACTCCTCTACGCCACCCTCTTAAAGCCCTCGGCTTCCCCTTCGAAACCCCCTAAAACCGCCTCCTATCGCGCCGCCACCTCACGCCGATTTCTCGCCGGAGTTGGGCCACCGCCGCCGCTTCGTCCGCAGCCGCCACCGCCAGAGCTCGCCACCGGTCGCACCGACCCTGCCCCCGCAACCGCACCCCCGCCGCCCCCTTTCCGACCCGCCGCTGCCGCCGGAGCGCCGCCGATGTCGCCGCCGACAGCCGCCGATGCCAGGTAAGCCGCGGCCTAGATTGCTCCTGGCCGTCGATCTGGCCGCGAACGGCCCAGATTACTCCTTTGACCACAGGCTGACCGCTGACCGGTCAACCGCCGGTCGACTGGGACCCGCCCGTCAGCGGGGAAAATTCACCGGAATATTCCCGGAATATTCCCTCGGATTTAGCAGTTTTTATTAAAAGGGCAGAAACTTTGTTTAACTTCAAAAATTCATAGGAAAAGATCTGCTTGGCCAAAAATTGCAAACAAGGTATCGTTGGATTCGCAAAATGGTGTAGAATTTTATTCTGCAATAATATCCCAGGTTTACTGTATGTATTATCCTGAGATTATAGAAAGTCTTAAAGTAGTATTTAATTCGTAGAAAAAGATCTGTAAATCTTTTTGACGTAATTCCTTTTGGTCCAGGCTCTATGTGGAGCTATCTATCCAGTAGTATTTTTTTCAAACTTGTACTGCACTATTTATAGCTTTGGTACAATGTTTTGACTAAAGACCTATTAACTAGTCCTCTTTTATGCATAAATTGGTTTCCTTGCATTAAAAGTTTTCTCATGCATCATCCAGTAGTAGAATTGATCAGAGAACTTGACCAAGTTACTAAAGCTTTGTTAAAGTGCCATGCATGCATTGTGTTGCACCTGTTGATCTCTATGTGTGGTTTGTTTATTGTTTGAATTGCTTTCGTGTAGATTGTGAGGATTGTAACCCGTGTGACTGTCCGGACTGTGCTTTTGACTCCAGCAACTACCAAGGCAAGTGGAACTTCATAAATGTCCTAATTAGTATCTATATACAATGTAGCTTGTTTTGTTTTACAAGTATTGTGTATTGCTATGCTATATCCCATTATGCCGTAGTCTTTCTCGTTAGGTGAGCCGCCATAAGTAGTTGTGCTTAGCTGTGCTTATGTAGACGAGGGTGGGATACATCATGGTAAAGATGGTTTTGATAGGACGTGTTTGGAAAGTGAAAAAAACAACTTAATTAATGAACTATCTGGGTGGATTGGTAATTGCTTGGTTCGTGAATGCCGGGCCCATGTCTATGGTTTACCCGAGTAGCTCACTTGTGGATGGCCACCCAGGTTTCTGAGAAATGATTAGTGTCTTGATTTGGTAGCTTCCGTGTGCAACCATATGCCAGTGAGTTATGGGTGGCTGGATGGACTTAGTAGATTGTGGCGACCCGAGCTCTTCGTATCCAGAGATGTAGTGAATGTGATAGGTTGGTACGGTGCGTGGATGGGCTTGGGGAGCTACGTCCCGAATTGTCTCTTCTTGAACTTCTCCCTATCATGACTCATTATGCGTGTCGTGGTACGAGCGGGTTGACCAAGTCATATGGGTAAAGTGTGCAACCCCTGTAGGGTGTAAAACTAAGTGCTTAGCCGTGTCCCCGGTAATGGACGTTTGAGTTGCTGAATTGTGGGTGCTATGACATGTTCTCATTCATTCTAACTTGTATTTAATAAAACTTGTGGTTGAAACTTAATTGGGTTGTTTGTTGAAGATTAAATGCTTTACAAATGATTTACAAATGTTAGGATAAAGTATTTTGCTGCTGCAACTAAGCCTGAACCCCACAAGCCAGATATGCATATAGCTATTAGTCTTGTTGTTTCTCTCATTGTTCCACTTGCCAGTGCATTCCAAGTGCTGACCCTTCGGGGCTATTACGTTTCATGTTGCAGGTTACTCTTCCGGTTACTCTGAGTAGTAGTGTTGCTTGCGACCCTCCACTCAACATTTTGTTCGCTTGTGGCGTCTAATGGAGACTGGAGCTAATTTATTTATGCTATCTATTCACTACTTGTTTATTTGTGCAAGCGTTATGCTTTGCAAACTTTGTAATAAATGAAATATTCTGGATCATACCGCTGTAATGATGATGCACTAATAATTCTTTGATGTCTATCGATACTATGTATGCCAATGAACCGATCCAGGGATTGGCGTGATACATGGAGGTGCAATCCTTGCGGGTTGTACCGTTTCAACTTAGCAAACAAATTTTTAGGGGTTTTTGATAAAGCAAGTAAATAAAGTACGAGTAAATAAAAGACAGTAGGAATAAATGCAGCAAGTGGCCTAATCCTTTATTCAGCAGAGGACAAGTTGGTTGTATTACTTAAGATGACCAAACGTTCTCGAGGACACATGGGAAGACTATCAAGTGCTTTCGCTTCATATAGTTGATTAATATTCTTTAGCTTGCTAAGTGTTGTGTGGGTGAACCTGTGCTAATGTACCGACCTTCCTAGGACTAATACGTACTTGTGATTATACCCCTTGCAAACATCCGTAAGTACAAGAAAGTAATTAAGGTAGAAACCTAACCACAGCTTTAAACTCTAAGACCCTGACGTCCCTTGTGCAATGGTTTCCTAACGGGGGTTCAGGTTTCTGTCACTCCGGTAACCCCTACCATTAGTAGCCAAATACACAATGCATTCCCCTAGGCCCATATAGGTGAAGTGTCATGTAGTCGACATTCACATGACACAACTAGAAGAAGTACACCACAACTTAAATATCAAACTATTGAATCTTTCTCAACACAACTCCACTACTAACAACATGACTTCTCCCATGTCCTGAAGAACAAATGAACTACTCATAAAACATCATATGGATCATGATCAGAGATGGAATAATGATGTATAACAATCTGAACATAAACAATATTTCAATGGTTCCACTCAATTGCATCAACGACAAAGAGTAATCAACACTGGGAAAGTTTCCCCTAAGAACTATACAAGATTCAACCCAATTGTTACAACTGTATGGAGATGGTGATGATGGTGCTGGTGGTGATGATGGTGGTGATGATGATGATGATCCCGATGAAGTCCAGCCTGATGGTGGTGTTGATGGCGACAATCTCCCCTCTCCGGGAAGGAATTCCCCCGGCAGAATTCTGTCTGCCGGAGAGATCTTTCTCTCTCGGTGTTTTCCACCCTACAGAGGCGGCAAAATCTTTCTATGGTCGCTCCCCGAGTATTAGGGTTTCAGGAGCATTATATACGCCAGAAGGGAGAGCCAGAGGTGGGCCAGGGCGGCCACACCACTTGGTGGCGTGGCCTAGGGTGGCCCGCGCTAGGGGGTGGTGTGGGCCCCCTGTGGCCCATCTCCACTCCTTCTTCTGGCTTCCTTCGTCTTCTGGAAAAGTAGGATTTTCCATATATTTTCCCGGATTTTCTGATCTTCACGAATTTTGCCTCCAAGCAGCACCTTTTCCATCAGAATCCTGACTACAGCGGTCCATGCTCTAAAAGTCATCAACCATGCAAAAACAGATGAAATAACATAAGTATCATCTTTTAATACGAAATATATCAATGAATAACCGTAATTTATGATATATAATAGTGATGCCAAATGGACGTATCAGATTCCTAAACTGGTAAAAGAATTAGTACTCAAATCTTGATGATTTTATAATTGATAAAATATTTTTGGAGAGTAAAACTTACTTAATTTTAAATGGCAGTTTAGTAAGTACAACTTAAAATGGTTAGACCTATTTTGACTTTACTTAAACATCAATTGAACTTGTTATTACATTTTAAAACTTTAAACAAATAATGCTAAAGGCAATAGTAAATATTTATATATTTTTAATGAATTAAAATAAAACAAAAGGGTTTGAACAAGATTTATTAGACCTTTACCTTTTATTTGACTTCAATTAACAAAGAGGATATTTTAATGTGTAGAATTTATTTTTGTGATCATTTTGGTATATTATATGTATTTTGTGATTTTTAAATATTAAACTATGATTTTTATAAGTTTTATCATTTTATAAATAATTAATAAATAATAATATTTGTCTAAGTGATACCAAAAAGCTATGAAACAATTTTGTAAATGTAGATTTTGTTTTTCTAAGAATTTTGGTATATTCTTTATATTTTTCTCATTTATCAATATTAAAATATGAATTTTCAAAGTATTATTACTTATAAAATCTGTATTAAATAATAATTATTTAAATGGTTAACACAATAATGTTTGTTAATAAAGTTAAATTATAGATTTTATTTTTCTGAGCATTTTGATATATTTTATATATTTTTCTGAATTATAGAACAAAAGATATTGATTTAATAAGATTTATTGATTTTCTAGAATTAAAAATAAATATTATAGAACACACACTGACCCGTGGGCCATTGGCCACATCGGTAGCCACGTGGGCGTGGACCAGTCAAACCCACGACGTGGCAAGGTGGTGACGTGGATCTTACATCGTGGTGACGTCACCTCGCCGGAGACGGTCGGACGGCGAACGACGATGATGATTGGGAGGGTGTTGGCAGGTTCGGTTGGGTTGGTTCGAAAGAGGAGAGCAAGACGAACCAACTAGTGGTGGCGCCGCTACGATATGGTCACCGGAGCGACGACGAAGACTAGCTACTGCGGCGGCGGACGACGAGCTATGGTGACAGATCGATCTAGGGCAAGAGGAAGACATTGAAATGGTGCCTAAGCACCGCTGGCTCACTGGGGTTGAAGCGGAGGGGTTGCTGAGGCCGGAGGAGCTCGGAAGACGGCGAATCAACGGCGACCGCATCGGGGCAGAGGTAGCAATTCTGGCACCCGGGGCTTCTGCGGACGAGGGCAATCGAACTAGAAGACACAGAGGAGCACCATGGTGGCCTCATATAGCCTTGGGATGGTCGAGAGCGTCGGCTTCACCGAGCTCCGGTGAGCTAGGGTTTTTGCAGTCCTCTTCTGTGGAGAGGATAGGAACGAGAAGAAGGGGAAAATGGGGATGAGGACGACCTGGGGCGTCTCGGTGGCGATCTTATCCTTCCTCCTGCGACGGTGGTCCATCACGGCGGTTAATCCTTGCTGATGCCGGTGATTGACATCGGGCAGCAGCGCTCGCTCTAGAGAGCAGTTTGTGACGCACGAGGAAGACGACGCGAATCAGTACGCGGGCCTGGGCCGATGTTGGGCCAGCACGGAGTGAGCGGGTTGTTCCTGGGGGAGCAACAGTTAGAGCAGAGACGACCTGGGCCATGGGCCGAGCTACTGCGTTGCTTCTATCCTTTTTCTTTTTCAATTACATTTTCTATTTTCTTTTCTTTTACAAAACCTTTTTAAATTTGAATTTCTTCAGGGATTTAAATATTTAGAGAATTTATAAATCAAGAATAGTATTGTATTAAGCAAGTATGACGCTCTTCTCCTGATTTCTTATTGTGCATTAAAATATATTCATAATTATATGAAAAGTCCTTCTCATTAGGGAGTATTAATAAAGATTAGGGTTTTAGGAATTTGTTTCTTATAATAAGATTTCACAAAGATGATTTTGTTCTCACTTAATAATTATAATGGTGAATGATATATATAGAATCTTATTAATGCTTAAATTCCTGAAGGAATTATAAATATTCATTATAAGGTATTAAACCTTGTGGTTCTTAATATGATGATTTGATTTTCATGGTTCTCCATATTTGGAGATTTCTCTCATTCAAATCCCCTTGATTTATAGTGTTTAGGATTACCATGGACAACCTTGGTGAAGTCAAGAAGCATGAGTAGCAATCATTGGCACAGAAATACTAATGTTTATTCAAATATAGATTTGGATTAATATTAAGGTTTGGACATATTGCCACCATGTTTTGTAACCATGGTTAATATCTCATCTTAGAGTGAGTTATTGAGATTGCTTTACTAAAGTGTGCTTGATGGTATATGAGACTAGGTCTTTATTAGGGTTAAAGACAATAAGATGGACAAGGCTTTCTTCCATCTATAAACTCTCACCTGGTTTCTACTTATCTCTTAGATATTTCATTTGACTAAGAGATACTATCCATTGGTTGCCTAAAAATAGAAATTGGTTTAACTACTTTCTTTATTCTAGGGTTTTAAACAAAGAGGTAGACACGGTTATGTCATGGTTTGATATGATCTTGGTTAAAGGTTTCTAAAGAATCCTTACCTTAATACCTCACTAAGGTTATCTTTAGATAAGGAATTCCTTTCCTAAATATACTCTATTTAAATATCCACCATATCCATCATCATATGATGACATGGTCATGTCACTTCAATAACTCTCATTCTTCATTCTTCTATATATAACTTCCATCTCTAAACTACCTCTCAAATAATTCCACTGAAGTAGTTATTATTAACTTCATTCCATAAACTCCTTCATATCTACCTTGCATTTACTTCAAAGGCTTGCAAGATTATAGTTCTCTCTATATCACAGGTGATAACAATTCCCTGGGATAGGTATGGTACTACTCTCCACAATACAAGTTTGTTCTTGTATTACCTTGGTTAAACTACTATTCCTCCAACTACTCCATATACTCATGTTATATACTTCATCAAACTCTAGCTTAACCTCTCATGATCAAGTTAGATGATTAATCTTACTAGCCTTTGCCTAATTTGGTATACTCACAACTCTTGTTCAACACCTAGTCATCTATTCTCAAGTGACTTGAGAATAATGACCACCATCCTTTGATCAAACAAAGCTTAGGATTCTAATTGTCAGATCAAAATCTATTAACACTAAGTACCAGATTTGTACAAGTCTCACTATAGGCTCGTATTGTTAAGAAAACTTACTTTAAGTTTATGCCCACTTGGCTTAATGTCAACACCCGGATTTTTAATCCCAGATGCTTGTTATGTCATACATCGCAATCCCAGGATTACCATTTTTGTGAGACATAACAGATTGGATATCACAGTACATCATCCATTACAAACCATAAATAAGGTCTTACACCAATAATGATCTCATGATCCAGTCTTAATACAACAAGCAGCAGAATAAATAATAAGCGTAGCGGTGGGGTCCATCTTTAGGGGCACAGGCAATGCTGACGAAGGCAGATAGTCCTAGTTATCATAGCGGTCCTTCTGTTTGTCATCTTGGTAGTCTCGTTCATAGTCTGGCCATAGGAATAGCCAGGGACAAAAGCTATGAGTACTCTTTAAGTACTCGCAAACTACCACTAACAAGTAGTATAGTTCTAGTGTAAAGTGCTAACTCTATGTTTATTGGTAAAGTTAAGTTTGAAACCTAAGCTGAGTTCAGAAACAAAGAAAGATAAAATAAAGTTCTAGAATCACTTAAGTTGGGAAGCTAGTGGCATAGTCACAACCCTATTGTGGACAAGTCAAGATTCATCATTCATTTCATAAGTCATTTTGAAAATATCTAACAACACAACAGTATGGCCACTCCAACTGTCCATAACCACAGACGCGGCTATTCGAATAGTTTGACACTCTGCAGAGGTGGTACACTTTCACCACAAGATTCGATACATCTGTCAGGGATAACCCTGAATCATCATACTTAGTATGCAGATAATTAAACATAACCTTTCCTTTACACAGGCTAGTATAATCACCTCTCCTATGAGCATGGCCTCCCAACCATGACCATCTGTCATCTTGGGCACTTCATAGGTGGACAACATTGAGCGGTAGCCTCGGCTCAAACCTCTCCCGTGAGGGAACTAATACTAATGCATATAAACTTCCGGCTAAGCCTTACCCAATTCAGGTATTATGGTTGTACGGTAAATTTGGAATGGTATCGCATCCGAATCCAATCATCAGTTTTTGTAAAAGGTTTAAGGCTCATGCCTCAACATTTTCATCATCATAAACCATTTGTGTTTCTCAACACATGTCAAAACATCTCAATAGAATGACTCATCATTCCAAGGTTTTCATAATTCATTTTCACCAAGTATTCCCATCTAAAGTGGCTCAATTTTTAGTTTAGCTCTAAACTACTAAGTTAAGTGTGTTCACTAATGTGGCATGCTAAGATCAATCTCATGCCATAGAATGACATCAAAGGTTATCTAGATAGGTCAAGTTTTATACTCTTTATGCTACCTTCAAACAAGTAAGGTACTTTAATAAAGTAAAGAAGTAAAAGCTTGGAAATAAAAACTTGGGGTAGGTAATAGTCAAAGTGGTATAACCAAAGCATGCCTAATGCCTTTTCTTAGGTTATCTAGATTGCAAGGGTTAGCTTGCAAGGGTGATCTTGCATTGTTAATGATGGCTTGCCTTGGTTGGTGTAGTGGTTGAAGTTTTCTTCCTCCTCCTCTTGGTAGAACTCCTCCTCCTCCTTGAAAGCTTGGTCGATACTATAGTCTATAAATACATACGGAGTACACAATCACCAAACAATACTTAACTAGTCTACTTAGCACTCTAAGGCACACATTGGATGCTCTATTATCATCACAAGCATCACAAGGTTTTATTAACTAGTTTCATTCTTTTTATTTGAGAAAAGTAATTTCTACTCATTGAAAATAACTAAGATTTAATATTCTCCACTTAGAATATGGGATCATGTGGACACATGTCATCACCACATATTCTAGCATATGGGGATGTGATTTAAATGTTGGATCACACTTAATTAAGTTTAAGTTTAATATTTAATGATTTAAAGTGACTAGAAATGCCTATAGCATTATTTTGGTACTAGTCCAAAGTCACTGCATGCAAACCTTAATATTATTACATATTCAGATAGGTATGGTTAAATGTGATTTTTGAGAGTTGGAATCAACTCAAAAGCTATTATGGTTAATTTTATAAAAATGTTTGAATGTGCAAATGCTTCTGTCTTGTTATTTTTACTAGGAGAGATCTGTAACTCTAAATGAATTAAATCCAACGGGCTTGGATAGAACTTTTCAGTAGCTTTCTAATAAAATTTGAATCACTCCAGTTGGTTCAGTAGATATTCCTCAATGGATTTTTAAACTAAGGGATAGATGTGAGTTCAAACTAAAATAGAAAAACCTATATTTGAATTCGTGGGCTAGCGCGGGAAAACTAACGGGCCGGCCCAGTGGTGCTCCGCGGTGCGGATGACAACTGACAGGGGGGTCCCTCAGGTCAACGACACATCAAACGCGAAGCGGTACGGGGCACTCTCAGCGCTACGATTAAAATATGGATTGATGACTGAGGATCGTCGTCCCCGGTGAATAGCTCGCCGGCGAGAGCTAACCCTAGCGGCTCAGTGGGGGTACATGGGTCCTTACCAGGGCTCCAGCTAAACGTGGCGATGGGAGCGATCGAGCTGGTGGACGATGGTGGTTCTAGGCGTGGTCGCGGCGGCTCCTGGGGTGGACAAAATCGACGGCGCCTCTCCTCCTCTGCTGCGGCAAGCTCCGGCAAAATTCCGGCAAACGGCAGCTCGCCTTGCTCCGGGGATGGGGTGGAAGGATTAGTGGAGAGAGGGGAGTGAGATGGTGTGAGGAGTTTGTGTTGGGGTGACCTCCTTTTATAGGTCGACAAAGTGACCGAATAGGATGGGCTGGCGACTCCGGCAAGGGCTGCACAACGTGCTATTGGTGTGGCTGGAGGTAGGGGACGGTGGCCTGCCTCATGGCGGTGCTCTACGGCTTAAATGCGTGGCTAGGGCGGTGGCATTTGGTCGGGAGCGTCGCGCGCTCTGGAAGACAGAGGCGGTGCTCGACGCGGCGCTCTGCGACTGTGGGTCGCGCGGCGGCGCACGGCCGTGTCTGGCAGGGTACTAGGGTCGAGGCGGAGCGGCGTGCGGCATTGGGTCGAGGGGCGGTCTATGGCATGCTGGCGGCTAACGCTCTCTGGCGAGCTCGCAGAGAGAATGGGCGGCGGTGCTGGGGTGTGGTCCAGGGGCTGTGGGTGATCGAGGGGTGGACAGGGAGGTGTGTTAGGGTTAGGAGGAGCTAGGGGACTTGCTGGATTAGCGCGGCGCTGTCCCTGGCGCTCTATCCTCTTTTGTCCGGCGGCGACCACAAAGTGGCGACGCTCCACTGCTGCTGCGGCTTAGGGGTAGGCCGGTGAGGGTCTGGTTGGTCTCAGGAGGGACAGGGGAGAGTAGAGAGGGTGCAAAGGGGGACAATGGTTTAAGTAGAAACAGTAATAGTTAGGCAGCTTAATTTCTGCCTGCAAGGTGTTCGATCAAATGGCCGAAAGAAATTTAAATTCGAATTTTGAAAATATTTTTGGTGTGTGATCTGACCTTATGCTTGGTAGTCTCTGGTTGCTAGGAACTGTCAAGGTGAAATGGTTTGGTTGGTTTTTGCATAAGTGGGATCTTCCCATATGAACTACATTCAATTTTCAAATGTCATTTAAAACTAGTGTTTGAAAGTTTTTGGTAGATCACAAAGTGGGCCTTGGTATATCACTACTTGTACTAGCAAGGGGTGCAAAGATCCACATTTGTTTCTGTTAAGAATTGAGTTCTAGGAATAGCCAAAGTAGGCATGATGATTAAAATGACACAAATGACCATTTCCTTCTTTTATTCATTTTCATTTGTTTTTCTTTGAGATTTGTTTGGGAATGATCTAGATGATGTTTAATTCACCTAAGAATCATTTTATAATCAATGGATCACTTAATCAAGGCAATTCAAAACAACTCCTATTTAAATGCACACACATATGAATGCTTTAATATTTTTAAATGGAAAAGTTTTTGTTAACTCTAAATTTGATGGTTTGGATCTTGATCACTTGGATTAAAGTTTTTGGGATGTTACACTTAACAAGATTATCATTGGATACTCTAATACTACTAGCTTTATCATAGCTTCATAATCACTAGATACTTCTTGAGTTTAGGTACTACTTCTAGTTAACTCATGAATGAACTATCGCCTCCAACATCAGATGGTTTGGTCTCCACTAAGGATCACATTCCATTGATGATGGTACACTCAACCCCCTCTAGTTCCTTCTTCTTATTAATTTACTTAGGTCCTTGGATGATCAATATAATAGGTCAAAGGCTATGAGTCAATAAGTGCTAGGTCAAGAATTGATCACACACATTGATGATCAATGGAAACTAGGACTTGGTTAAATAGGATTGTCATCTATTAACATGACACTAAGGGTATATGATGGATGGTCTTGGTTTGACTTACCTTTCTACTCTATTTGTAATAAGAGTTAGTGTTTAGAAACTACCATGGTTCTCATGGTAGGAATATCTATGGCAAACAAGTGTTTCAAGATTTAGTTGTAGAGTTTCTTTTACTTAAGTTATATTCTTGACTTGGGATTCAGGATTTGTGGTAGATAATAGCTTGATATCAGCTTTAGAATATTAAGTATTCATCCTTGAGTCGTGGTATGAAATACCATGTAATGATCTCTAGAAGATCAAGTACTCCTTATTAAGTAGTGTGTTGTGACTTAGTTTTATTATATTTGATCTACCCTTAGATCAAATTATATTACCCAAAAATAAGGTTTTAGCAAAGGTCACATTGAAACTTATCGCAGTCAACTTGATGATCTACTTCAGTTCCACCAAGTTAAGAGAAGCTTCAATCTTGATGGCTCGTTGTTGATGTAGAGCTCGTTGGGAACCCCAAGAGGAAGGTATGATGAGCACAGCAGCTAGTTTCCCTCAGTTATGAAACAAAGGTTTAATCAAACCAGTAGGAGCAAGGAAACACCCCAAAGGTGTTGCTAGCTGAGCCTTGGCAGGGCGCACTACCGGTGCTAGTAGCAACGTGGAGACCTACACAACACAACCATAGAACTTTGTCCCCAACTTGCGATGAGGTTGTCAATCTTACCGTGTTTTGCTGAAAAACAAAGGATTAAACGTATCAAATGGAAAGAAGTAATAGTTTGCAGAAAGTAAACACAAAGCGGTAAACAGTTTATAGATTGTATCTAAAAGAAAAGGACCGGGATCCATAGTTCACTAGAGGTGGCTCTCCTTAAGATAGATAACATGCTGGGTGAACAAATTACAGTGGGGCAATTGACAAACATCGAGAAAGCAATTCATGCATATACTAATCATCTTGACTCTTTTGGAACTTGATTGGGCATTACAACATTATACATAGACCGCCATCCAAATACATCTATGACTAATAATCCACCTTTAGGTTATCATCCGAACCCCCTCCAGTATTAAGTTGCAAGCAACAGATTATTGCTTTACGAATTATGTGTAAAGTAAACAATACAATTGTTCTATGAACAAAGGATTGTTGTTTTCTCCCTAGTAGAAATAGCACATCTAGTACCTTAGAGATTTCTGTCACTTCCCTAGATTACCAGAGGCATGAACCCACTATCGAGCATAAATACTAACTCTTGGAGTTGCTAGCATCTACTTGGCCAAGATAGCTACTAACAACGGAAAGCATGCAAGATCACAAATAACAAAGACATGATAGAATCAATAATCAATCTCAAATAGCATCTCAATATCCATCGGATCCCCGCAAACACAACATGCAGAATTACAAATAGATGATCTTAATCATAAACGGAGCTCACAAGATCTAGACATGAAAGCACAAAGGAGGAGAACCAGCCATCTAGCTACTACATGGATCCGTAGTCCAAGGATGAACTACTCACGCATCACACCGGAGGCTTGCATGGTGATGAAGAAGGCCTCCAGGGTGAATTCCCCTCTCCGGCAGGGTGCCGGGAAGAGCTTCAGATCCCTCCTAATCTAGGGATGGAGATGACGGCGGCTATAGACTCTTTCGTGGATTTTTGATCGGGTACTTAGGGTTTTCGTCCCGAGGGCATCTTATAGGCAGAAGGAAAGGCCGAGGGGGGCCTGGGCTGGCCACACCAACCCCTGGCGTGGGCCAAGCCTAGCCGGGCGGCCAGGTGGTGTGGCCGCCCTCTGGCCCTTCTCCGTCTCGTATTCTGGCATCTGATGACTTCCAGAAAATAGGCACTTTGGCTTTTGTCCTGTCCAATTCCGAGAATATTCATTTTCTGACTTTCCTGGAACCAAAAACAGCAGAAAACAGGCAGCTGGCACTGTGGCTCTTGTTAATAGGTTAGTCCAAGAAATCAAATGAAAAGTACTCCAAAGTGTGGACAAAACACAAGAAAGTGGATAAAACCAAGAATGGAACATCAAAAATTATAGATACATTTGCAATGTATCAAATCTCTTTGACAAGTTTTATTTAAAAGTGCAAAAATTATTTGGATTTTCTATGCATGAAGGCAATGCACACACCTTATCTCAGCTTATTTCTAAGCTCTAAGGCTGGGGTGTTACAGACTCTCCCCCTTAAAATAAACTTCGTCCCCGAAGTTCGTACTCTCTTACGTTTCAGAATGAGGTGCTGACTTGTATTGATCACGCCATTTCTCAAATTCCATCGTGATCACAATTGGGAATAATTGTAGTATCCCGTATCCATATCTTTTTCCTTGAATTCTCTTTATTCCGACAATATACATTACCACTTCTAATTTATCTTATGGTTTCGGTTACTACAATCTCTTGGAATATATCCTTACAATCCTATTTAGAATTGGTTGTGGACACATTTTATCCATTCCAATAAGGTTTTCCTACTACTATACACTAATCTATTTTAGTAGGCTATACTCCTTCTTAAGGACAACTTACCAGCTATTTTCCCTTTATAACTAATACACTAGATTTAATCTATTATATCTCCTTCGATCTTTCATCCGAACATACTCTCAGAAATACTTTATAATGATGGCTTCTTATAACCTTATGAGAATAATGCTTAATCCCATCATGACTTGGTACTTCTTTTCCAACCTTTAGTCAGAAAATTTGAAAACAACACTTCAGTGTTTATTGTTTACTCTCCCCCTTGGGGTTTCCTAATAGTCTCTAATCTGTATGTATAATATTCATTAACTCAGTAGTAAGGATACTGGTCTACATCTAGCTCATATCTTACCTCTGTAAGGCCTCACGAAAGAATTTGCGGTATATCCACACAATTGTGGATCTCCGAAATGAATCTTCCAACGTTACTTGCCTTACTTTTATCTTCTTAGACATCATTTCTCACCGGTAAATCTGTTGTCACGAAAATGTTTTGAAAGTCGTTCGCTTTTAATTTTATACTTCTTTATAAATTTCTTAACTTAGGCCAAGTTTATACTCTTTAAATCATACCAAGATGGTCTAATTTGCTAAACTGCTAGGATACCAGCTACGGATACCAGCTGCGGATCCTCCTAGGTATATGGATTACCCTACGGGTTTTTGACTTCTTATTGGCATTCTCTCTGAATTGTCAGAGCTTGAATACCACCTTTATTCAAAGACTTCTTCTTTGCACTGATTCATGATAGTTCCATGAACTAGGTACAACTACTACATTAGCTTCTGAGCAACATCACCTATCTTGAGTGAACTTAAACGCATTCCTTCATGTCGCTCCACACCTTTTCTGCATTAATATTCCTTCTTATTACCAGCTCATAGTGAGTTGGGATTGATCCATCCCTAAAAATAGTGTTGATACTCCTTATATTTAGCTTCCTTCTTCATGCAAGTCTTCATCTTGATCTTCGGAACTCTTGACTCCCTTATACAGATTCCCTATCTATCTAGGTCTACAACATCAAGTAATAACTTGCTGATGCAACACGCATTTGCACATCAAGTCAAACTTCATGCACAGATCTAGTCAATCAAGAAGATGCAAGAAAACCAAGAAATCCAAATGTGGTACATATAACACACATCATTTTAAGCCCGTAATATGGTAGTTGAGTATAATACCTCTAGAATTCAGGCTTAGCTATGTAGTATATGATACCTCCTAGTATAGGTTTACTTCGTGATACTTAGCACTTAGGGTCAAACTCCGCTTTGTCTCAACATTTACCCAAACTGCCCAATTGCAATTGGATAATTTTGAGCAAATTGGTCTCACTTTGGTTCTAACTAACCTCTTACCTTTCTTTCAGGACTACTAAAGACTACCAATTTTCCATTCTATCATAAACTATCCTCACATGATCTCTCCAAACTACTAACAAAATTGTAGTTACTATCTTAATCCAAAAATCATCGTAATGTTATGATACCTATGACTTCTATCATAGACCTACATTGTCCTTTACTTACTATTGTTACAAGATTATTTACTAAGTACTTCTCCTAATTACAAACTTATCATGGTCTCGGAGCTATTCTCACCACGAACTTGTTAAGATTTACCTAGTCATCATGATTAAAGAGCTAATCTCACCATGACGACTCTTCTTCTTAGCTTACTATTAATGATTCTTAACTAATATTACTCCACATGATATCCTAATCTTAGTCCTAATCTTCTTTGATATTTTATATTACTTAAGATATCTTAGTGCTATTATACATGTTTAGAGCTACACTCAAATGATATTTCTCTAAAGAATACATATAATTAAACCTTAAGAAAGATGCTAAGAACATCCAACTTACGTGTGACAAGGTTTATCCTCAAGTGGATATCCATCACAAGTCTTGGTTTAGATAAGATGGCTCCTATAGTCACTATCCAACCTACAGATCTTCCTAAAAGGGTTTTAATCCTCAGGTCAAAGCATATGCTCTAATACCAGCTGTGGTGACCCAGCATACCACTACACTGTGTAGTACACTATAGTCATTGACATAACACCAATGAAACACCGTTCACTAGTATTACATCCCTCGGAGTGGTACAACAGAAACACAGTAGGTCCAAGACATGACTATAGATTACAACTCGACTCTTTACAGAAGATTCAGAGAACACACTAGGTTAAAGAGAGAGAAAGAACTTCTTATAAGGAAGAACCAGAAATAATAACTCAGAGCTATCTGGCTAAAAATACTAACATCTAATCTATCTGGCTTGCAATTGCTACTAATGCAATGCTCTACAGAAGTAGGTTTTATGGCTAGAGTATATATTCCGATCTAAACAGACACTTTATCTTCCCTTTAGCTGATGTATATGTTGACTTCATTAACTTCATTGAAGAACTTGAGCTGCGATGATGGTTTCTTGAGCAGAAATTGACGTTGACGTCATCTTCAATGGCTTAGAACCTAGCAAGGGTTAAGAAGGTACGGTTGAGTACAAGCGTACTCAGCAAGTTCATTAAAAAGGAGTGTATGATGCACTATCTCTACAGCCACAGACCATAGGTCGCAGGCAATGCAGGTTTTCATAAACATTTCTTCAAAAGTTGCTTTTATTCTAAAAACTATGTCCTACAGCCTTCACAGGTTTACCAGAACTTTCATGGAGTTCCTTTCCTGCCGCGTTCGTAGCTCCTTCCCGGATCAGGGAGTAACATGTCACAATTCTTACACTCTGCAAAGGTGCATCACTTTTCCCACAAGAGACCTTAGCCTTGTTGCACAATGAAACATTGCAAAAGTATCTATAATTTTTGATGTTCCATGCTTGGTTTATATCTACTTTCTTATGTTTTTTCCACACTTTGGAGTATTTTTATACACTTTCATGGACTAACTTATTAACAAGATGCCACAATGCCAGTTGCCTGTTTTCTGCTATTTTTGGTTCCAGGAAAGTCAGAAAATGAATATTCTCGGAATTAGACGGGACAAAAGCCAAAGTTAATATTTTACTGGAAGACTCACGGAGCTAGAAGACGAGATGGAGGGGGGCCACAGGGCGGCCAAACCACCCCTTAGCGCGGGCAGCCCTAGGGCGCGCCAGGGCATGGTGTGGGCCCCCTGGCCGGCCACCGACCTTGCCCCTTCGCCTATAAGAAGCCCCCGATGCAAAAAAAACCTAAAAAGAATAGCCTGCCGGGACGGGGAAGTGCCCCCGAAGCCATCTCCATCGATTTCCACCACCATCTCCATCGCCGTTGCTGATTCCCATGATGACGAGGGAGTAGTTCTCTCTCGAGGCTAAGGGTTCTACCGGTAGCTATGTGTTCATCTCTCTCTATGCATGATCATATTGTGATCATGAGCTTTGTAATCAAGTAGATCTACCTTGATACTCAAGTGCTTTAATAGATCTCTGCTCTCCCCATGTATGTGAAAGTGACAGCATGCACACCATGGTGGCACTTAGGCTAGAGATTACAATTACTTGTTATGAGTTATATTTGGAGTTGGATGTTTCTATGAAATTGTGGTGTTTGTTGGAACAATCTAGCGCTCAAGGTGAGAGTGTGGGGTTATCTAGATCGGGAAAGCGGACTTTAAGGTGTGCTGTTATAGCCCTACCATGGATTAGAGTGTCCAACCGCGAGTAGTTAAGATTAGTATCATAAAGAGAAGATATTTATATGAGAGTGTTCACTATTGAAAGTATGATCCCTAGGCCTTGTTTCTAAGCATTGAAACACCATATGCAACTAGATCTGTTACATGTTTGCTTGCTGCTATCTTTATTTCAGTCTTCCTTTAGTATCTTCCACGCCATCAAGCTCTTTTCTAGCACCATTTTCTTATATCTATACCACTTGTATTTCACTATCTCTTCGCCGAACTAGTGCACCTATACACCTGACAAGTGTATTGGGTGTGTTGGGGACACAAGAGACTTCTTGTATCTTGATTGCAGGGTTGCTTGAGAGGGGATACCTTTGACCACTTCTTCCCTGAGTTCGATAAACCTTGGGTGATCCACTTAAGGGAAACTTGCTGTTGTTCTACAAACCTCTGCACTTGGAGGCCCAACAACTGTCTACAAGAATAGAAGTGCGTAGACATCAAGCTATTTTCTGGCGCCGTTGCCAGGGAGGTATGGTAAAAGGTACTCACATCCTCCGGTGTGAGTGCTCGAAGTTATTTCCTTTAGATTCTACAATTTTTTCTTTTTGTTTCTTGTTTTCACTAGTTAGGCTTAATGGAAAACAACAAAAAATTAGAGAGCTTTATAGTATTTATCTTGAGTTAGGACATGAAGTGTTTGAAGAAAAAATTAAAAAACCTATGGAACTTTATTTGCATGCTAATAGCAATGTTGTTAGTATGAATTCTTTAGACACAATTATTGCTAATATTATGGAAAAGTCTAAGCTTGGGGAAGCTATTTTTTATGAAAATGATCTTTTTAGTTCCCCAACTTTGGAAGATAGCTATTCTATTGCTTATGATGATACCAAACCTCCAATATATGATCATTATAATGATGAATATGATATTTTCACTCCACCTACTATTGAGGAGAAAATTAATGATTACAATATGCCCCCTATATTTGATGATTATGGTGATAAGAATAATAATGATAGCTATTTTGTTGAATTTGCTCCCACTACAATTAATAAGAATGACTATGTTTATGTGGAGAATATTAATTTTTTTATGCATGTGGCTCATGATAAGAATGTTTTATGTGATTGTTATATTGTTAATTTTATTCATGATGCTACTGAAAGTTATTATGAGAGAGGGAAACATGGTTTTATTCATCTCAATAATATTAGGTTTCCCCTCTTTATGTTGAAAGTCTTGAAGTTGCACTTGTTTTGCTTACTATGCTTGTTGCTTTGTGCTTTCATGACTTGTTTCTTTACAAGATTCCTGTGCATAGGAAGTGGGTTAGACTTAAAAATGCTTTGAATTTACTTGTTGATTCTCTCTTTTACTTCAATTCATATTTCTTATGTGAGCATCTTCTCAAACTATCATGCCGAACTTAAAGGCGTTAAAGAAAAGTACTTCTTGGGAGATAACCCAATAGTTTTCTTGAGTCTTGGAAGTTATTACCTCAGTAATAACCTCTCATTATCCTTTTTATTTGCTTTTTGTGCCAAGAGTAACCTCTAATGAGAGAGAAGTAATGATTGGGAAAGTTGCTGTCCGAAAACAGATTTTTGTGCTTCACCGTAACAATTTGTTTAAAATCTCTGTACGTCGTTTTGAGGCGTGCATTTTTATGCTTATGCCCCAGTTTGTTATCTAACTTTCTTTAGTTTAACACTTTTCGATTTGAGCAACAGAAGGTCTTCGAAAAAATTGGTTTTTACCTGCTGGTCTGTTTTGACAGATTTCTGCTATTATTTGCATTTGCTTGTTGTTGGTTCCGTTTTGAGTTCTCTTTGGGGAATTGAGCTATTTGAGGGAAGTGCTTCAGTATATTGTGTTTTAATGGGAGTTTTATTGGTGTTGAAACTGAACCTAAAGACTTATTATCTTGAGTGCACTAGTGTTGCTAATAAAGATTGTGTGAAGTTTTGTATGAAGGAAAAATTTCAGGTGTATGGAGAGAATGATGTAATGACATGAAGAATGGACTAAAGCTCAAGCTTGGGGATGCCACCCCGTGTCACCTCAAGAATTATCCAAGAAGTACAAGCGTCAATGCTTGGGGATGAAATCCCAGGTTTCTTCCAAACACTTCATTTTTATTGTTTCATGCACAGTTGTGTTGTTCTTGGAGCGTCTTCGTTTTTGTTTTTGGTTTTTGTTTGCTTGGTTTTCTTAGGTTTCTTGAATAAATTGGTTGGACCCCCTCTTTCATGCATTGGTTTTCAAATAGTTTGGTTTGGATTGGAAAAGAGTAGGAAAGTTCATGCTTAAGTGGTAAAGAGAGCTTGTTTTTGACTGTGGCCCATGCTTTGTCATGCCATGCTTGGTATTGTTTTGGCTTTATGCTTAGTGATCTTTGCTGTAGCATGAAATGTTATAAACAATTGAGATTTCTTAATGTGCCTTCAAAGAATCATGCGTTGTTTTAGCATATTAAAGCATAGTATTGTGGTATTCTCCTTTGATGCTTTATTTGGGTTGACTTGGCGCATGCTCACACCATGTTATGACTATCCCAAGTCACCATAGCCTTTATGATCCTTTAGTTTTCGACTTGTAGTGTGACTTTATGCTTTGATTAACGATGTTTTGTCACTCTGTATGATTACGGCTATTATTGCTCTCTTAGTCGGTCGCTCCCAGTCTTTTGCTAGCCTCCATAACCAAGTATGAGTTCCACTCATGCATCCAACTCCTAAAACCAAGTTATTCCAAAGAGTCCACCATACCTACCTATTAGCATTTGCTATTCCAAGTATATTCATGTTTTTATCTACCTTACGAATTAAACTTGTTATGAGAAAACTAGTGATTAAATCTCTCACGAACTTGATGGCACACTTTACTTTTCTTGCCCTTAATAAACTTGAACCATTGTGTCGTCTATGTTGTATAAGCTTGCACTTATATGTTGGGGATTAGCAGAACCATGTTGTCATGGGGAACGCTTTCAACATTGCACTTGTACTTTATACCTAGTTGATGTCATGCTCTTTTGTCTATGGATGTCGTCGGTGTGAAATAAAAGGGGAGCTTGTAAGTCCATGGAGTTATGTATGTGTGTTAGAGAAATGCCTGGGCTGCCAGGCTAATCCATGCCTAATCATGGTGGAAACCTGCAGCGTAACCATAATGAGCTGTCTATGAAGCATTCTTCTTATAAAAAAAGAGAGTCAGATATTGAGAAAAAGAGAAAAAGAAAAAAAAGATGTGAGAAAAGAGGAAAGAGAGAAAAAATCACCATTTTCCCATGGTAAATAAGAAGATTGCTGAGATGCTCGTTGTCTGCTTGCCTTGTCATTTTGATATGGGGATTCTTCCGTATCATCGGGCAAGGGGTACACCGTTGGCGATTCTCTATGCTACACATGTACTTACTATGACAAGAACTTACCGGTAACTAAACTTGAGTAGCATGAGGAGCGACCCTCGTATTCAAGGGACATGAGATTTCCAACTTATACTTTGTCAAGCATATACTCCATAGTTTGTTCACTTTAACCTTAATCACTTCAAGATGCTTATGATAGGGGCAATGAGAGCTGAAAGCTATTAAGTACCATAATTTTTGGAAGCTCTTTATGAAACTTGAATCCCTGCTTCCTTCTATGAAGGCCTTTCTTTTACTTTTATGTTGAGTTTCCACCTTCAATCTTTATGCACCTATTTTGAGAGCATAGTGACCATTCTTAGTTTAATGTGCATTGTCCCAAGACTTGTTGATTGATGCATAACTTTGATATTGCTTGTTCTTAAACTATTTGTATCTAGTCACTCTTATAAACTTTGAAGGTGTCCTATGCATTTATGTTTGCTACTCCATGAGGACAAGATGAATGCCACTATGCTACGTTTTATTTATGTGAAACAAACAAACGTCTTGCAAAGCATTGTTATTCATGAACCTTTTATTTGTGTCTTTTCACGTTACAACATAGTTGTTATATCTTATTGTTAGAATTTTATCTTTCATGCTATGCTGAAGTACTATGATCCCAGCTATCAATGTTTTACAAATACTTTGATCAAGTTTATGACTGTGCATGTCACCTAAAAAATTATTCTTTCTTTTATCACTTACCTACTCGAGGACGAGCAGGAGTTAAGCTTGGGGATGTTGATACGTTGCAAATGTATCTATAATTTTTGATGTTCCATGCTTGGTTTATATCTACTTTATTATGTTTTGTCCACACTTTGGAGTATTTTTATACACTTTCTTAGACTAACCTATTAACAAGATGCCATAGTGCCAGTTGCATGTTTTCTACTATTTTTGGTTCCAAGAAAGTCAGAAAATGAATATTCTCGGAATTGGACGGGACAAAAGCCAAAGTTAATATTTTACTGAAAGACTCACGGAGCCAGAAGACGAGACGGAGGGGGGACACAGGGCGGCCACACCACCCCTTGGCGCGGGCAGCCTTAGGCCGCGCCAGGGCATGGTGTGGGCCCCTAGCTAATCACCGACCTTGCCCTTCGCCTATAAGAATCCCCCGATGCAAAAACCCTAAAAATAAGAGCCTCTAGCCACGAAACGTTCCGCAGCACCGCCGCCACCGAAGGGGAGATTCGGGGGACAAAAAGTCTCTATTCTAGCACCCTGCCGAGACAGGGAAGTGCCCTCGGAGCCATCTCCATCGATCTCCATCACCATTGCTGATATGAAAAATAGGAAAGAGATATAAAAAGCACCATTTTCCCATGGTAAATAAGAAGATTGCTGATATGCTCGTTGTTAAGTCCTAGGTATTATGTTCCTTTACCACTGGAACTGTATCAATAGATTATTACAACTTGGTAAATAATCCATAATCATATTATTATGAAAATAGTATTTTCTGTCTTTTTTGAAATGCAGGTGATGATAACATTTGAGTTACAAGCATTTGATAGAAAATAATCAAAGGCATGAGAAAGTTGTGAACTTGCCTTTTGTGATTGCAAGATTATGCACTCACGGTCTTTAGACACTAGAAGATCCAAATTCTGTAAATAGCATCATTGGTCCGGTAAGGACTAATGTTTAAAGAAGCAAGATGCAACAATGCATAAGTAATGTGATGCAATTTGATAAATGTGAATCCCCGGAATAGTCCTATCTGATCTAGGGTTTGGAAACTGGTGATGAGTTCTTGGGAATGTGTTGCACTTTTATACCAGTTTCACACTTGTGCTTCTTATTAAGGCTTGTGAGAGTGTGTGAAACAATATGTAAATACAACAAATAGTATGCAATAATAAAGCACTCAAATGGGTCATGGTATCTAAAATATTCTTTAAACAAGATTAAGAATCAATTAGAGCTTTTAAAGAAGTGTTCAAGGATCACTTTTAATGTTTCTTAAAAGAATAACTTTTGAGGAAAATATTACTTTACAAAGTAAAAACTATTTAAACTTAAGGCTAACACTTTAAGGTTTTCTTATTAGCAAAGATTATTAAAGAGGAAAACATTACTACATTAAACAATCATAACATAAGTGGTGGAGATTTACATGTTTGAACAAGGCACCACATTGTAGATGGTTGACTTCTTAACATTCCACAAAGTTAGAATTTAAGTATTATTACTTGAATGAGGTGGTGTTTTATTAAAGTTATAAGTGAGTAGAATTACTTTCTTATTAATGCTTATCTTTTATAAGCACAGATAGGGTATTGCTAAAATTACTTAAGAACTTAATTTAATTCTTTAGGTGGATTCCTAAACTGGTAAAAGAATTAGTACTCAAATCTTGATGATTTTATAATTGATAAAATATTTTTGCAGAGTAAAACTTACTTAATTTTAAATGGCCGTTTAGTAAGTACAACTTAAAATGGTTAGACCTATTTTGACTTTACTTAGACATCAATTGAACTTGTTATTATATTTTTAAACTTTAAACAAATAATTCTAAAGGCAATAGTAAATATTTATATATTTTTAATGAATTAAAATCAAAGAAAAGGGTTTAAACAATATTTATTAGACCTTTACCTTTTATTTGACTTCAATTAAGAAATAGGATATTTTAATGTGTATAATTTGTTTTTGTGATCATTTTTGTATATTATATGTATTTTTGTGAATTTTAAATATTAAACTATGATTTTTATAAGTTTTATCATTTTATAAATTATTAATAAATAATAATATTTGTCTAAGTGCTACCAAAAATCTATGAAACAATTTTGTAAATGTAGATTTTGTTTTTCTAAGAATTTTGGTATATTCTTTATATTTTTCTCATTTACCAATATTAAAATATGAATTTTCAAAGTATTATTACTTATAAAATCTTTATTAAATAATAATTATTTAAATGGTGAACACAATAATGTTTGTTAATAAATTTAAATTATATATTTTATTTTCTGAGCATTTTGATATATTATATACATTTTTCTGAATTATAGAACAAAAGATATTGATTTAATAAGATTTATTCATTTTCTAGAATTAAAAATAAATATTAAATGATTTTATGAGATAATGCTGATGTCAGCATGGGGTGGGTGACTTTTCTTACCGGGGCTATTCCTAGCCACACACACTGACCCGTGGGCCATTGGCCACGTCGGTAGCCTCGTGGGCGTGGACCAGTCAAACCCACGACGTGGCAAGGTGGTGATGCGGATCTGACGTCGTGGTGACGTCACCTCGCCGGACACGGTCGGACGGCGAACGGCGGTGATGATTGGGAGGGTGTTGGCAGGTTCGGTTGGGTTGGTTCGAAAGAGGAGAGCGAGACGAACCAACTAGTGGTGGTGTGATACATTGCAAATGTATCTATAATTTTTGATGTTCCATGCTTGGTTTTATCTACTTCGTATGTTTTGTTCCAACTTTGGAGTACTTTTCATATGATTTCTTGGACTAACCTATTAACAAGATGCTATAGTGCCAGTTGCCTGCTTTCTGCTGTTTTTGGTTCCAGGAAGTCAGAAAATGAATATTCTCGGAATTGGACGGGACAAAAGCCAAAGTTACTATTTTCCCGGAAGACTCACGGAGCCAGAAGGAGAGTCGGAGAGGGGCCATAGGGTGGCCACACCCCCTTGGCGCGGGCAAGCCCAGGCCATGCTAGGGCATGGTGTGGGCCCCCTGGCCGCCCATCGACCTTGCCTCTTCGCCTATAAGAAGCCTCATGATGCATAAACCCTAGATCATCAATCAGAAGTCCACAAAAAGTTCCGCAGCACCGCCGCCACCGAAGGGGAGATTTGGGGGACAAAAAGTCTCTGTTCGGGCACCATGCCGGGACGGGGAAGTGCCCCTGGAGCCATCTCCATCGATCTCCACCACCATCTCCATCACCATTGCTGATTCCCATGATGAGGAGGGAGTAGTTCTCTCTCGAGGCTAAGGGTTCTACCGGTATCTATGTGTTCATCTCTCTCTCTATGCATGATCTTATTGAGATCATGAGCTTGTAATCTATAGATCTACCTTGCTACTCAAGTGCTTTAATAGATCTCTGATCTCCCCATGTGTGTGAAGTTGACAGTGTGCACACCATGGTGGCACTTAGGCTAGAGATTACAAATACTTGTTATGAGTTATATTTGGAGTTGGATGTCTTTATGAAATTATGGTGTTTGTTGGACTCATCTAGAGCTCAAGGTGACAGTGTGGGGTTATCTAGATGGGAAAGGCTTACTTTGAGGTGTGTTGTTATAGCCCTACCATGGATTAGAGTGTCCAACCGGAGAGTAGTTCAGCGTAGTATCATGAAGATGATATATTTATATGAGAGTGTTCACTAGTGAAAGTATGATCCCTAGGCCTTGTTTCTAAGCATTGATACACCGTTTCCAATTAGATCTGTTACATGTTTGCTTACTTCCATCTTTATTTCAGTTATACTATAGTCTTTTCCATGCTATCAAGCTATTTTCTATCACCATTACCACTTATAATTATCTATACCACTTGTATTTCACTATCTCTTCGCCGAACTAGTGCACCTATACACCTCACAAGTGTATTGGGTTGTTGGGGACACAAGAGACTTCTTGTATCTTGATTGCAGGGTTGCTTGAGAGGGGATACCTTTGACCACTTCCTCCCTGAGTTCGATAAACCTTGGGTGATCCACTTAAGGGAAAACTTGTTGTTGTTCTACAAACCTCTGCACTTGGAGGCCCAACAACTGTCTACAAGAATAGAAGTGTGTAGACATCACGGTGCCGCTATGATATGGTCACCGGAGCGACGACGAAGACTAGCTACTGCGACGTCGGACGGTGAGCTACGGTGACAGATCGATCTAGGGCAAAAGGAAGACATTGAAATGGTGCCTGAGCACCGCTGGCTCACCGGGGTTGAAGCGGAGGGGTCGTTGAGGTCGGAGGAGCTCGTAAGATGGTGAATCGATGGCGACCGGCGTCAGGGAAGAGGTAGCAATTCCGGCACTCGGGGCTTCTTCGGCTTCCGCGGACCGGGGCAATCGAACCATAAGACATAGAGGAGCACCGTGGTGGCCTCAGATAGCCTTGGGATGGTCGGGAGTGTCGGATTCACCGAGCAACGGGGATCTAGGGTTTCAGGGTCCTCTTCTATGGAGAGGATAGGAATGATAAGAAGGAGAAAATGGGGATTATGACGACCTAGGGCGTCTCGGTAGCGATCTTATCCTTCCCCCTGCGACGGCGATCCATCACAGCGGTTAATCCTTGCTGACGCTGATTATTGACATCAGGCGGCGGCGCTCGCTCTCCAGAGAGCAGCTTGTGATGCACGAGGAATACGACGTGAATCGGTACGCGGGCCTGGGCCGATGTTGGGCCGGCGCAGAGTGAGCGGGTTGTTCCTGGGGCTGCACGTGAGCGACAGTTAGAGCATAGACGACCTGGGCCGTGGCCCGAGCTACTGCGCTGCTTCTATCCTTTTTCTTTTTCAATTACATTTTCTATTTTCTTTTCTTTTACAAAACCTTTTTAAATTTGAATTTCTTTAGGGATTTAAATATCCAGAGAATTTATAAATCAAGAATAGTATTGTATTAAGCAAGTATGACCCTCTTCTCCTGATTTCTTATTGTGCATTAAAATATATTCATAATTATATGAAAATTCCTTTTCATTAGGAAGTATTAATAAAGATTAGGGTTTTAGGAATTTGTTTCTTATAATAAGATTTCACAAAGATGATTTTGTTCTCACTTAATAATTATAATGGTAAAGATTTATAGTGGTGAATGATATATATAGAATCTTATTAATGCTTAACTTCCTGAAGGAATTATAAATAATCATTATAAGGTATTAAACCTTGTGGTTCTTAATATGATGATTTAACTTTCATGGTTCTCCATATTTGGAGATTTCTCTCATTCAAATCCCCTTGATTTATAGTGTTTAGGATTACCATGGATAACCTTGGTGAAGTCAAGAAGCATGAATAGCAATCATTGGTAGAGAAATACTAATGTTTATTCAAATATAGATATGGATTAATATTAAGGTTTGGACCTATTGCCACCATGTTTTGTAACCATGGTTAATATCTCATCTTAGAGTGAGTTATTGAGATTGCTTTACTAAAGTGTGCTTGATGGTATATGAGACTAGGTCTTTATTAGGGTTTAAGACGATAAGATGGACAAGGCTTTCTTCCATCTATAAACTCTCATATGGTTTCTACTTACCTCTTAGACATTTCATTTGACTAAGAGATACTAGCCATTGGTTGCCTAAAAATAGGAATTGGTTTAACTATCTTCTTTATTCTAGGGTTTTAAATAAAGAGGTAGACACGGTTATGTCATGGTTTGATATGATCTTGGTTAAAGGTTTCTAAAGAATCCTTACCTTACTACTCACTAAGGTTATCTTTAGATAAGGAATTCCTTTCCTAAATATACTCTATTTAAATCTCTATTATCTTATTCACAAAGATCCCATCTTCCTGAATAACACAATCATCTAACTCCACCATATCCATCATCATATGATGGCATGGTCATGTCACTTCAATAATTCTCATTCTTCATCATCTATATACAACTTCCATCTCTAAACTACCTCTCAGATAATTCCACTGAAGTAGTTATTATTAACTTCATTCCATAAACTCCATCATATCTACCTTGCATTTACTTCTAAGGCTTGCAAGATTATGGTTCTCTCTATATCACAGGTGATAACAATCCCCTGGGATAGGTATGGTACTACTATCCACAATACAAGTTTGTTCTTGTATTACCTTGGTTAAACTACTATTCCTCCAACTACTCCATATACTCATGTTATATACTTCATCAAACTCTAGCTTAACCTCTCATGATCAAGTTAGATGATTAATCTTACTAGGCTTTGCCTAATTTGGTATACTCACAACTCTTGTTGAACACCTAATCATCTATTCTCAATTGACTTGAGAATAATGACCACCATCCTTTGATCAAACAAAGCTTAGGCTTCTAATTGTCTGATCAAAATCTATTAACACTAAGTACTAGATTTGTACTAGTCTCACTATAGGCTCATCTTGTTAAGAAAACTTACTTTAAGTTTATGCCCACTTGGCTTAACAAGATTATCATTGGATACTCTAATACTACTAGCTTTCTCATAGCTTCATAATCACTAGATAGTTCTTGAGTTTAGGTACTGCTTCTAGTTACCTCATGAATGAACTATCGCCTCCAACATCAGATGGTTTGGTCTCCACTAAGGATCACATTCCATTAATGATGGTACACTCAACCCTATCTAGTTCCTTCTTCTTATTAATTTACTTAGGTCCTTGGAAGGTCAATATAATAGGTCAAAAGCTATGAGTCAATAAGTGCTAGGTCAAGAATTGATCACACAAATTGATGATCAATGGACACTAGGACTTGGTTAAATAGGATTGTCATCTATTAACATGACACTAAGGGTATATGATGGATGGTCTTGGTTTGACTTCCCTTTCTACTCTATTTGTAATAAGAGTTAGTGTTTAGAAATTACCATGGTTCTCATGGTAGGAATATCTATGGCAAACAAGTGTTTCAAGATTTAGTTGTAGAGTTTCTTTTACTTAAGTTATGTACTTGACTTGGGATTCAGGGTTTGTGGTAGATAATACCTTGATATCAGATTTAGAATATTAAGTATTCATTCTTGAGTCGTGGTATGAAATACCATGTAATGATCTCTAGAAGATCAAGTACTCCTTATTAAGTAGTGTGTTGTGACTTAGTTTTATTACATTTGGTCTACCCTTAGATCAAATTATATTACCCAAAAATAAGGTTTTAGCAAAGGTCATATTGAAACTTATCACAATCAACTTGATGATCTACTTCAGTTCCACCAAGTTAAGAGAAGCTTCAATCTCTTTGACAAGTTTTATTTAAAAGCGCGAAAATTATTCGGATTTTCTATGCATGAATGCAATGCACACACCTTATCTCAGCTTATTTCTAAGCTCTAATGCTGGGGTGTTACAGGATAACCGTGGCTCGATAGATCACCTGCAGATAATAAGACACAATGTTATTAAAAATCTTGTCATTTCTACATAGCCAAAGCGATCAAATAATGGCAAGTGCTCCCACCCTAAATAGAGTCTCATATTTATCATGTATCCCGTACAACTAGTTCCAAAATAAAGTGGCAACAGATCGTGGAGGAGATAAACCAGAGGCTACATGGATTATTGACCATATAGTACGAGCAAATTTACACTGAAAGCATAAATGCCGAATTGTCTCATTATGATGACAAAAAACTCATTGTGTACTTCCATGCCAATTCCTCTTAACAAGATTATCCTTTGTAAGAATGACCCCTTTACGAAGATACCAAGCGAAAATCTTCGTTTTAAGGGGTATTTTCATGTTCCAAAGTTTAGAATTATCATCAACTGGAATATCAGGTTGGATCAACGCTCTATACAATGAGTCAAAAGAAAATTTACCACACTCCAGTAGTTTCCATTTGAACTCATCCACCCCCTCCGACAGCTGTATCATGGACAGTCGTAATAAAAGATTGTTCCATGATATAAGTCTAGGACCCTATGAGACATCGTCTGAACGACACATTAGGAGGATCAGATCCCATTACTGTGGAAAGTGTATCTCCTTTGTGCCTAACAATCGAATATAGAGTTGGGTATTGTTCGCGAAGAGAAGTTTGGCCAAGCCATTTATCTTCCCAGAACCTAACCTGCGATCCATCCTTAATATTGAAAACACCAAAACGGAAGAAATATTTTTTTGGACGCCATTAGTCCAGCCCAGAAGTGTGAATCACCGGGCTTCGAAACCACTTGAGAGATACAGCTTTGGAGCCAACATATTTCCTCCATAGAATGGTTTGTCAGACACCATCTTCTGATAGTAGTTTGAACAGCCATTTACCAAGAAGCGCGTTGTTTTTGACTTGCAAATCATGTATGCCTAGTCCACTGTATTCTTTTTGTCGGCAAACCACATTCCATTTGGCCAGTTGATATTTCTTTCTTTCACTATCCCTTTGCCAAAAGAATCTTGATTGTAAATAATCCACTTTCTTCAAGACACCTTTCGGTAGTTGGAAGAACGAGATCATATACAGTACCATGTTTGTGAGTACTGAATTTATGAGTATAATTCTTCCACCAAGGGATAGCAATTTACCTTTCCAACTATTAAGGTGTTTTTGAAGTCTTTTCTCAACGAGTTTCCATTCAGCAACTGTGAGACGCCGATAGTGGATCGGTATTCCCATATAGTTGATTGGAAATTTTCCCTGACCACAGCCGAAAAGTTCAGCATATAGGTGGGCCTCGTTTTGAGCCTCGCCAAAATAATACAAATCACTCTTATGGAAGTTAATTTTTAAACTCGAGAATTGCTCAAATACTGATAATATTAATTTCAGATTCTTAGCTTTTTCCAAGTCATGTTCCATAAATAAGATTGTATCATCAGCGTATTAAAAAATGGAGATAACACCATCAACCAGATGGGAAACTAATCCTTCAATTTGACCATGAGTCTTGGCTCTCTCAATAAGGATAGTCAACATATCAGCCACTATGTTAAATAGTATAGACGATAATGGATCCTCTTGTCTTAATCTTTTTTTGTCTGAAAGTATTTGCCAGTCATTGATGGCGATACTACCGCCAGACACAAAAGACTGTATGAGAACGCACCACTCCTTCGAAAAACCTTTTATACGGAGTGTTTGCTGAACGATTTCCGCCGGACACAACAAATATTAGGAATTTCAATATTTTTCACACCATCGTCGTTCGTCCTCGATGTGGATCGATTAGCTAGGTTACACGAACGGCGTGGCACATGCACCGTGCGTAACTCGATGTTCTGCATCCGCGCGGGAGTGGTCCATCGTCCACGACTGCAGTGCAGACGTGCGGTGGTCCGAGTCGGTTCATGCGCCCCACTGCCACTGGTCGCCTTCCTGGACTGTGGGCACTGCGTACACAGCAGCCGCTTCATGAAGTCTACGCTGCAAAAACGTTCGTAGACAGCAGCAGCGGCAGCAGCTCAATTATTCCTCTACCATGCCCAAATCGTCCGTCCGTGCGTGGCACACTGCTGGACCACGCGGCTCGACCCATCCCGCTGTGATCCGACGCGGCTGGCGCGACAGCTAGCAATCGGAGCGGCGCCCGTCGACGTCGCGGCAGCTGGCCTCCGCGCGAGAGAGAGCAAGTGGATCGGCAGCCCCTGGGCCGGACGACCGTCCGGCGACGCGACGTTCTACGTGGACGTTGGCAAGATGCATGCCATCGATGACCCGATCGGCGATCGCCCTGAACCTGAAGGGCTAGCCGTGCCGTGCCGTGCGGTGCGTGTGGCTGACGGCAATTCGCCCGTCGCTTTCCCGGCCACTGCGTGCGCCTGCTTGCTCCCGGTGGGGCTGCGCGGGAGTACGTAAGTAGACGGAGATGCGCTTCCGCTTCCTGCAGCCGGAACTGTTGGCGAGTCAGTGTGCAGTGCCGATAGCTAGAGATAGCTAGCTACGTACTGTACTTGCTTTTCTGCTAGGTCCTGTTTGAAAGAGATCGATTCGATCACCTTATGCTCAAAAAGTAATATAAGTACAGTATGTAGATTATCTATCTACTAATTTACACAGAGGTAGGTTCGTCCGTCAAAACTTTGGTTCCGATTTTTCGTTGGACGGTTTTGCCCCTGCCTGTTTGGGGTATTTACATGGTTTGCCACCGCTAATCTATCTACTAATTTACACAGAGGTAGGTTCGTCCGTCAAAACTTTGGTTCCGATTTTTCGTTGGACGGTTTTGCCCCTGCCTGTTTGGGGTATTTACATGGTTTGCCACCGCTAATCTATCTACTAATTTACACAGAGGTAGGTTCGTCCGTCAAAACTTTGGTTCCGATTTTTCGTTGGACGGTTTTGCCCCTGCCTGTTTGGGGTATTTACATGGTTTGCCACCGCTAAGTAAAATAAAAACTGAACGGTTCGTTTAGCACACCGGGTCAGCCGCCTCGCCTCCTCCTCTCCATTGCGACTGCATCTCTCGCCTTCTCCTCTCCATTGCGGCTGCAGCTCTGATCCGTCGCGCCCGTAGCACCGGCCCTCGAGCTCGTCGGGATCGTTCAGCCGCCTTGCCCCTCCTCTCCATCGTCCCTGCAGCTCTGACCCGTGGCGCCCATAGTGCCGGCCCTCGAGCTCGCCGGGACCGCTCCCCTTCGATACCCTTCCTCCCTTAACGGCAAGGGCATGGAGGAGGTGAATCGAAGTTCTCCGTGGCTGCCCTCCGCCGCTCGATCTCGCGCTGGCCTATTGGAAATTAATTTGGAGGTGCCTCAGAATTTTGGATTTGTCGATCTCGCTCGACTGGCGCACGCGCGGAAGAGGACCAGAGGCGGCAGAGGCCACGGGCAGAGGTCAGACGGGCGCGGGGTGGCCGACCAGAGCGGGAGACAGGTGACATCGCGGTCATCCTTCCCATGGGAGAAAAAATCCCAATGGTGACCGCCCCTCCGTTGACCTTGCTGTTGGCGGATCGATGCACGGCGCTGAAGGACGGGACTGGGTCAGGAGCTTGACCAGCCGTAGCTTCAGGAGCAGGTGGCCTCGTGCGGAAAGAGGCGGAACTGGCTGAGTGTGGCTTGGGATCGACCAGCAAGGTCATGTTGGCCGACGGCGCACGCGAGGCGAGCTCCCCGAATGCCCACCTCCTTCTGGTGCTGACCAGGGTGTCCGACTAATCTGCTGCTTCCCCTTCTGATGCTGACTATGGCGGCCGGCTGATCTGGTCGCCTGATTATCCGGCGCGGCCATGTTGACCTGGAACGAGTTGTTTGACTCCATGGCCTCATCTAGCAGGCACCAGAGGTGGCTTGATCTGTTTCCCTACCCTCTCGTCCGACGAGATCCGCACCCAGCAGAAACTCCGGATGAATCTGCACTGCCTTGGGCGATATCCAGGACAAGGCTGTCAGCGGCATGTTGAATCATTGTCGCCATGTAGCCAGCCAGCTCATGGTCTTGAGGCGGTGGTAGCCGGTAGCAGCGGTGTCACCTGCATTATGCTAGCTGGCTAACACGGACAGACATTTAACAAAATAGCTAGCTATGTTGGTGAGCACAGGCAGAGGATGACACTCACGCTTCTTCTAGCTGCTTATTCTGAATTGATGGATTCAAGCTTGTTGACGAACGAACGAACCTAGGTGTAAATAATCTAGCACTTCATGCACCAGCTCACCGGAGATAGTAAGAACATTAGTATAGAGAAATTGTAAATTGCAATTATATGTGCTCCAGCTCTGTACCAGTGTTCTTAGCATTTTCATAAGATGAAATTCTAATTCTATAAATGGAAAGAAGAATTACTTATGCCAACCAATCCCTCCGCAACCTTTAAAATCAAAACACTGAGAGGATTCCTTCATCCATTTTTTTTAGCTAGCTTATGTACTCAAATACTTACAGGAATTTTCAGGTGGGGATTATACAAGTGTTGGAGTACGTGTATTGGTGCAGGGAAATAGTGTTGACTGCATTGTTCACTGTGTTACATACTTATTACATTCCATTTAATGGATAATATATATGTACTTTTGTTTTGGTATAACTGCATTAACCTTGGGCTGACACTCGGAGCGAATGCTGCTGTTTTGTCTAAGAATAAACTTGTTGATGCTTCTCTATTTACTTTTGCAATTAACCATAAGCAGGTTCTACCTTATCCAAAATATATAAAACTAGGAGAGGTAAAACTGTCTTAACTCGTGAAACTTCTAGAGAGGTTAAACCGTCAACAAACATGGTTGAAAACCATGCATTGTAGAGATATTTTGACTTTGCAAACCACGGATTCTTGACAATGGAAAAGAGGGAATGGCATCAACAATCAACAAAATTATCAGTTTCTTGTCTGCCCAATATGAGAGAGAGAGATAGATAATCTGAAAATAATGCAATACGTAAGGCTAGCATGAATCATGCATATAATTTTGGTGCAAAATTAGTACTTAACATTTAAAAGCTATGGGCTTAATTTCAAACCAGCTCTGCTCGCATTGTCGAGGTTCAGTTTATTAGACCGTTGCAACGCACGGGCATTCATCTAGTATATATGGAATTAATATTGGACCGTACTATGCGTCCCCGGACCATGGGAACATCCCATCCTCCTGGTCTCTCCACGTGACACGTGTCCCATAAATAGCCCAATGTCCTGTTTTTGCTACAATAGCTTTTATATTGCAGCATCAAAACATGATTTGGTCTAGAAAATAGAAAAACTGCCTTCGATCCCACTTTTGCTGCAGTAGGAAAAAAAGGGCCCGCTTTTGCTGCAGTAGCAAAAATACAATTCGGCCCAGAAAACTCGCCGGGAAAAACCTCGCCGGAGTCGATGTAGCAAAAAAAATAACCTACTGTAGCAAACCCAATAGACGGTGGTAGTAGATTTTTTTTGCTTCCGAAGCAAAAACAGGGTTAGTTCCAGAAATTAGAACGTCCCGTCGGAGACCATGCAGAAAAAATATGTGCTAATGTAGCGACTTCGTCGGAGACAACGTCGGAAAAAACTCGTTGGTGACTCTCGTCGAAGACCTTGTAGCAAAAACTTGACACTGTTGTAGCAAAACCACAAGACGGTTGTAGTAACAAAGTTCTTCTAATATAGCAAAAAACTAACTTCGCCAGAGACTCTCGCCCGCAAACATCGTTGGAAACCTCGTAGCAAAAACTTTACACAATTGTAGCAAAACCTCAAAACAATTCTAGCAAAAAAATCCAGCAAGTGCAGCAAAGACAGCAACTTCGCCGTGGAAACTTGACGTAGCGGTGAGGGAGGCACAGCGGAGGTTGGCTCGGCATAGCGGCTGCAACAAATAGTACTCTCTTCGTCTTAAAATAGATATCAAGAGTTTGTCTAAAATTGATGTATATTGACACTAGATAGTCTACATACATCTAAATTTAGTCAAACTTGCGACACCTATTTTATGACGGAGGGAGTAGACAATATTTCTTGGTTATTATTTTTAGATACTTTTGTAATCATGCTAGCATGCTCATGTGATTGTGAATTTGAAGCATTTTTGGAAGTTTTTATGCAATCTTGAATTTTATGTGAGAACATGTGCGTGGATCGTATGATAGTTCAATCACATGTTTTTTTTGCGAATCGATAGTTCAATCACATTGTTGGGCAATGGGCATGGATCATATTAAGTGGTAAAATAAATTCACTAATAGAGATAAGATTTGAAAATAGTAGATGTTTTTATTATAAATTATGAGTCGTGCGTTGCATGTGCACGTTTACTAGTCACAACTAATAATTGGTCCATAGCGACGATCTTTATAGGCTCTTTCCTTTCGCTGGAGTTTTTTTTTCTCCCGAGCACCCGTGCTCGTGCTATTTTAAAAATATTAAAAATCATATTTATAAGTTCTAAATTATTTAGAAATATATCCGGACATAGTCAATGATTTTTTTCACAAACGTGTAAAATATTTTTTTTATTTTGACTACACAAAAAAGACAACGGCGTAGATCTGTATACCTCTTTCACAAAGCTAAAACCGTTAGCTTTGCGACAATTAAATAACGAAGAACGAAAACGAAATCACAGCAAGGAGATACAGATTTTATGTGATAAAACCTCTCCAACAAAGAGAGGAAAAAAGCACGGGCGCCAGCCAGTGAAACTTCACTATATCGAGGAGTATTTACACAATGTTGGGGATTTTATAGATGCAACTTATCCCAGCCGGCGTCTTACAAGAGGTATATATAACGATAGAAACTTAGGTTTTTGACGATCCGCATCGGCCCAATCCTCCGGCGACGGGCCTCTCTCCGCTCCATCAAAAGTTGGCATTTACTTTGTAGAATTTGGATCAACATATAACAAACTCCACCTTGAGACAAATTCTTCTTGTAGCATAAACAGTAATCATCTCCCTCAATAAACAAAGAAAACACTTTCGGTCCCAACAGCCACTTGGGCTAAGTAGTTATACCAACTAAGCTTGAGCATAGCTCAAACTTGGTAACATGAACAGGCTTTGTCATCATATCAGCAAGATTATCTTAAGTGCTTATCTTGCATACCTTTAGTGTACCTTGTGCAACAAGGTCACGAACATAATGGTACTTGATATCAATGTGCTTTGTTCTATCATGGAACATCTAATCCCCTGTAAGGTAAATAGCACTTTGACTATCATAAAACAGGTTAATACAAGAATCATCCTGACAAAGTTTAGCATACAAACATTTTAACCAAACAGACTCTTTGCAAGCTTCAGCAATAGCCATATATTCTGCTTCGGTTATAGATAGAGCAACAACTAGTTGCAGCGTTGCCTTCCAACTCACAGAACATCCACCTACCGTGAACACATAACCTGTGAGGGATCTCCTCTTATCCAAATCGGCAAGAAATATAAATCCACATAGCCTGCGAGTCCCTCACCAGTCTTGCCAAACTTCAAGCAAGCATTTGATGTGCCACGGAGGTACCTGAAAATCCACTAAATAATTTTCCAATGTTCTTTACCAGGATTAGCCATGTAACGACTCACCAAACTCATAGCATATAACAAATCAGGACGAGAGCAAACCATGACATACATCAAAGAACCAACAACACTAGAATAAGGAACTCGTGACATGTATTCAATATCTTTATCAGAACTAGGAGATTGAATGCTGACAATTTAAAGTTAGGAGCAACGAGAGTACTAACAGACTTTGCATCATGCATATTAAAACGTTGAAGAACTTTCTCAACATAACTTTGCTGACTAAGAAATAACAACCGAGATTTTTTGTCCCGTTTAATTTCCATGCCTAGGATTTTCTTAGCAGCACCAAGATCTTTCATCTCAAATTCACTACTTAGGTGTGCCTTCAAAGTAGTGATTTCTTTCATGCTCTTGGCAATAGTTTGTTGGAAATATGCCCTAGAGACAAATAGTAATAAGGACTATTATCATATTTCATATAGTTTATGATTAAATTTTATATCATGCTATAACTATATTGAGTGGAAATATCAATACACGTGTGATATACAAATAACCAGGGGTTCCCAGTGAAACTCTAGTCACTGGTTCATTGGTCAACAGATAATCATGTTTCCTGATCATGTGGCATTTATGCCAATTGGAAACGGAGTCAACTCATTCTGAGAATGAGATGATGAATTAATACCCAACCTAAACATTGTGACCCGATCATGTCACGAAGTTCAAGTTACGATGATTAGAAATGGATCCTCGTAGACTATTCCTTAGACCGTGAGGCTATATCAATCACTGTCTCCCGAGGGTGCTTAGATAGCATCAAGCGCCAACAGTGGTTATAAAGGTGTGTTCAGGTACTCGGAGGAAACTGTAGAGGCAATATATGTCAAGAGCGGGATTTGTCCATCCATGTGACGGAAAGATACTCAAGGGCCCACTTGGAGAAGTTATATCTAATAGCTGTGCGGCGCGTGATTTGATCATAGAGATATCACTTGTTGGAACGAGTCAAGTAGCATTGTTCGGTAACGAGATTGAACACGACATGGTGATGTCATTGATTAGATCTCGGGCAATGCAAGTATCGAGAGACAAAGGGAATAAGACACGACTGTCCCGGTTCAAACGACGAAAGATCTTCATGGAACACACCGGGGTCACATGGCCATCCAGGTCCCTCTGTCGATCATTGGTGCGAGAGTGTCCCGACCATGTCTGGAGTGTTCCCGAACCGTGGGGTATCACGCTTAAGGGCTTGATGAAAACCGGAAGGGTTTCAGTAAGTCCGGAGGATGTCCAGAGTGGACGTGGAAGTGTTCCATAGCCACAGAGATTGAATAATATGTGAATGAATGTTAAATAATGATTTAATCATTTATTCATAATTATTTAACAAAGAGAAAATAAATTTAAAAGGTCAAAAGGTTTAATGGGCCAATTCCCGGAGGGGAGAGGGCCCATTAGGGAAAGGACAGAGGGAGAAGGGACAAGGGGGTTGGCCGGCTGGGCCAAGCCCCTCTGCATGGGGCCCACTAGGGATGGCCGGCGACTGCCCCTCCCCTTCCTCTCATTTAGTCCCACCCCGGGACTTTGAGGGAGGTAGTACTTCCTTTTCCCCTATATATAGTGGGGGTATTTAGCCAGATAAATACACACAATATTCAATAAAGGTCTTCTCACTTTTGGGAAGACCTCCAATTGATATTCTCTCTCTCTCTCTCTCGTGATCGTGGTCCCAAGTTTGGACTGCACGAACGAGTGATATCTTCACCGCGGAGCGCCGTCGTGCTGCGAGATTCGGATCCAGGAGCTCTACTTCCGCAACTGCTGCTGGATCGGGGAAGCGGGAGTCATTGTCAGGAACCGGATGTGTGTAACTCCCCGCGAGGTGTCGCACTTGAGGCACTCAAGTCGTTGGAGCCAAGGGAGCGCAAGGACTTCATCACAACCTTGAGGTCGGCTTTGGCTCGTCTACATCAACCATGCTCTCCTGAGCGTTGACAACGCTTTTCGGTCTTCAAGGGTAAGTTCGCAAAAATCCCCTCCCGTTACTGTATTACTAATAGATAGGTCCTGGCAGCATCAGGGGTTCAGGGGCGTAGGGTTAAATTTATTGTTTTCATACACGGAACCCCTACACAATTAACATATCATCAACATATAACAACAAGTATATAGGTGATCCATCGACAAACTTAATGTAAACACAGCTATTAAACTGAGACCTCTTAAAACTTTGTGAGATCATAAATGAATCAAACCTTTTGTACCACTATCTTGGAGATTGCTTCAAACGATAAAGCGACCTCTTCAATTTGCACACAAAATCCTCTTTTTCAGGAACTATGAACCCTTCAGGTTGGTCCATGTAAATCTCGTCCTCTAGATCACCATGCAGAAAAGCAGTCTTTACATCTACCTGCTCAAGCTCAAGATCATGCATAGCAACAATACCAAAGAAAGCACGAATGGAACTATGCTTCACAACCGGAGAGAAAACATCATTATAGTCAATACCTGGAATCTGGCTGAAACCTTTTGCTACTAACCTTGCCTTAAACCTAGGAGGCTCATTAGGAGATAAACCTTCCTTCTTCTTATATATCCACTTACAACGGACGACCTTCTTTTGTTTGGGTAAACGCAAAACTTCCCATGTGCCATTTTTATCAAACGATTGCATCTCTTCTTGCATAGCAGAAACCCACTTCTCGTGGTCAACGGATGCAACAACTTCATTGTATGTAGCAGGTTCAGTACCATGCTCCACATGTTCAGCACAACTCAAAGCATAATGAGCAAGATTACACTTTTCAATTAAACGACGAGGTGGAACTATCTTATGCCTCGGTCTATCAGCAACAATAGACTCATGTGGTTGCTGCAAAACAGTAGGTGAGTATTGAACAACATGATCATCAATGTTTTCCTCATGAGTATCATCAACCACAACATTATTATCAACAGTTTTTTGTAGTGGCTCCACCTGCACACTAACTCCCTCCTCTCCAATAGCAACAGGACAGGGATATGATGGCAAGCTATCAAGATACATAACGAATTCATTGAAAACAACATTCCTACTCAACAAAATCTTTTTAGTTTCAGGATTCCATAGTTTATATGCTTTAACTCCTGAACCATAACCAAGGAATATGCACTTAACAACTCTAGGCTCTAACTTTCCATTATTAACGTGAGCATAAGCAGTGCAACCAAAAATTCTCAACTATGAATAATTAGTAGGCGGACCTGACCATACCTCAATGAGAGTTTTCTTCACAAGTGGAATAGAAGGTGGCTTGTTTATGAGGTAGCATGATGTGTTGGCTGCTTCAGCCTAGAAACGTCTATGCATATCTACATTGGACAACATACATCGAGCCCTCGAGATGATGGTTCTGTTCATGTGCTCAGCCAAGTTGCAACCATCAATCAACTCTCTCTTTACCAACTCTGTCATGCTATGTTCACTCATATGCCGAAGACGCATATGCCACAGATTTGTTTTACCACAATCATCAAAATCATTAGAAGTAACAGCAGCAGCAATACCAGGTAAAGTGTTGCCTCTAGGAACATATAACTTAGCAGAATTCATATCACCTATCATGTGAATAAGAGAACCTTTTGATACCTTTAACAATCTATGCTCACGGGCATACTTGTATCCATCAACGTCCATGGTACTCAGGGAGATCAAATTTCTAGCCATGCTTGGTATGTGCTTCACCTCAGTCAACGTACGTGTCACGTCATCATGTGTTTTGATCTTAATAGATCCAACGCCGACAATATGGCATGGGTTGTTGTTCCCCACACGCACAAAATCTCCAGTATGCACAAATTCATATGAACTAAACCAATCTTTGTTACAGCAAATATGAAACGAACATGTAGTATCAAGTATCCATTCATCATCATAAGAAGCACATGCAGCAAAAACGGCTAAACATTCACTGTCAGAACTATCAGCAGAAACAATAGCAGCCTTACCAGCACCTTTAGACTTATCTTTTGGTTGGTAAGATCCGTTCCTTTTCTCCTTATTCTGTAGCTTCCAACAGTCATCAATAACATGATTAGATTTCTTACAATACCTACAGAATTTATCCTTTCCCTTGGACTTTGAACGACCTCTCTCTTATCTCCCTTGCCGTAGTTGTTAAATCTCTGCTCGATCCTGCCACTAACTTGAAGAGTTTCAGCCTTGGATGACGCCCCATCTGCCTGTACCATAGTTTTCATATTTTCCCTCTGTTTGAGGGTCTCTTGTACTTCATCATGGGTTAGTGTATCACGGATCAATAATATTGTATCACGAAAGTGAGTATAAGAACTAGACAGCGAGCATAAGAGTAAGATACCTAGATACTCATCATCATATTTTACCTCCATAGATTGCAAGTCAGAAATGATATCTCTAAAAATAGATAAGTGACTCATCACCGATCCAACTTCTTGCAGCCTATGCGAGAACAACTTGATCTTCACATGCATCTTACTGGTTAGATCCTTTGACATGCAGATCGACTCTAGTTTTTCCAAAGGACAACAACAGATTTCTCCGCCAACACTTCCTGCAAGACATTATTGGATAGATGAAGTTGAATCAAAGATAGAGCCTTACGGTACTTCCGCTTCTCTTCGTCGGACCATCTCTTAGCATCCTTTCCATCGAATCCATCCAGCGCTTCATCCAGATCTGAAGTTTGGATGAGAATAGCCCGCATCTTCACCTGCCACAAGGAGAATCTTGTGGTGTAGTCTAGCTGCGGAAGACCAAACTTCAATAACGACATGTTGCAAATCCTAGATTTGAACCTGGGGCTCTAATACCACTTGTTAGCTTTGCGACAAGTAAATAACGAATAACGAAAACGAAATCACAGTAAGGGGACACAGGTTTAACGTGAAAAAACCTCTCCAACAAAGAGAGAAAAAACCACGGACGCATCCAGCGAAACTTCACTATATCGAGAAGTGTTTACACAATATCGGGGATTTCACAGATGCAACTTATCCCAGCCAGTGGCTTACAAGAGGTATATATAACGGTAGAAACCTAGGTTTTCGACGATCCGCATCAGCCCAAGCCTCCGGAGATGGGTCTCGCTCCGCTTCATCAGAAATTGGCCTTTACTTTGTAGAATTTGGATCAACATATAATAAAAACATCTTGTACTTTGAAACGAAGGAGTACTAACCAATCAGAGGAAATGCTTGCCCCGACTGCATACGTCGCTTTCCGCGTGTATTGCATGTGAGCGTACTCCAACGACCGAGGAGCTACATGCATTCACGTACGTACGCGGCAGAGTTCGCAATCATCCACACCAATACTAGCCATCACCAACTGTCTTATGTACCATACACTAGTATTTTTGGGACAATGCGGACTTGTTGTTTTATTTAAGCAACCACATATTTCATTAATCAAAAATCGAGTTACAAGCACTTCTGCTTAGGTGCTCCTCTCTATTCAAATTTTAAACACAACAAGGGCTGAGATTGCTCTGTACTCCTTCAGAACTAAGGGCATGATGGTCTTTAATGAATTATTAACAAATAATTAATTTTTATATATAGCCTGTATAATCCCGTACGTAACCATATACGTATGTAATCTATATATCATGGTGTGCTCATCCTTGTCACTCACGATTTATGGTGACTTCGTCCTCGCCGGCGACGAGCGATGGCACGCCCTCGACACTGCCGGTGGCGAGTGGTTGTGAATTCGATACTGTAATTGCACATGCAATGGTTCCTCACCTGAGTCTATCGTACGTTAGATCGATCCTCATAAAGAAATATGTGGGTATACACACGGTAATACAGGTATAAGTTTAGATCTAAGTGTGACCAATATAATTAAAAGAGGATCAAAGATTAATTAATGACTTCAATAAAAATAATGACATAAGACTAAACTGCCCTTTTATGTTTTGGGGAGGTAGGAGCACCAAAGCCGGAGACCGGAATAAAATGATTATCCTAAATTTGCGAATGAAATTATAAGAGATCGAGAAATACAAAATGATCCCTAGGGTTTTCTACAACCACTGAAGCCAGCGCCCGCCGCCCAGATCCGGCGCCGCCATGACACACGCTAGAATTGATGCCGAGCCTCCACCATGCAAGATCCAAAAAAGTACCATCGCCAACAAGACTTTGTGAGTCGATGAACAGGCCCACTGCACGCAGCAAGGCACATGTCACGGTGGCACGTCGACCGGGACAGGCCTCGTGTTGTCTTGAACTTAGATCCACCGCCTCCAACCAATGAAGTCGTATAAGAACGACAGATTCACCACCTCCGGACTAACATCCTCGCTTCATAGGAACCACCTTGCCCCGGCTGCCAGTCCCGTTGTAGCTAACAACGAACACCACCGACACAAGAAGAAATTGATCTCGCCAGATCTGAAGAACGACGAGAAGATCAAGCTATCGATCTGAATGACCGAGCAACACACATTGCCATCAACTCTTAGACAACACGCCATGAAGGCCATCGCCAATGTGGGACTAGAATTGAGGTAGATTTATTTGTCTAGATGCCGCTCCCACCACCCCAATGGCGCACCACAACAGACAAGCCCTAACCCTATCTACTATACCAGAACGGAGGAACGAGGCCCCCTCCCTCCTACCGCCGGAGTGGCAAGTGATGGGAGAGGGGCCAACAGCCTGTCCAGTGGAGATCTGGAGGAAGCAAGTCACCGTTGCCTCTTCGCCTGGGAGAGGAGGAAGATGTGAAATATTGGGTAAGTGGAGGACTAGCTATTGATTAGGCGAGCGTACATGTGACATTGACTTGACATAAGTTTTTTATATTAACTGAAACCAACCCTTACAAGAACATCCTTACAAGAAAAACAAAATAAAACATAAGTCCTTGAAAAGTTCAACATCATCTTCATTATGCATCCCTCAATGATGCATCATGAGCAAAAGCTCGATGCCGCCTCTAAGCTTCCGGTGTAGCAAAGATCGTGTAAGATAAAGCTTGGAAAAACACAGACGCTCGTAGAAGCAGCAGCCGAGAAGTCGTCGACGTAGAACAGGAGATGCCAGTAACCACAATCTCGAGAGATCACCATCTTGAATAAGCTAGTACCGAGAAGGGCCTAGAGATAATCCAACTTTGGCCAGACCGATATGTGGGACACCAAACTCGCAAGTTCCCCGATGAAACCGTACATGGCTGAGCTTGGTCAGGTGGAGGTGGAATTTGAGGACACCAATATGTTGGTGTGGCGTCACCCCCTTCAGTAAACCCGGCACCGTAGACGAGCACTTACCACGCCGGTCCTATTGCTCGACGATTGACTCCAAACACTAGTCCGTCGATGCTCCTCCGTGCAAGCACACCGACCTCAGACGGGCTGAAAGACATTTATTCTCATTGTCGATGTCCCTACACTAGATTTGAAGAACTCAAAGACCCCAACCTATGAACGTCACTAACCGTAAAGGAGTTATTTAGTCAAAATCTCGTCTCAACTACTAGAAAATACGCCTACATTTTTTAGCCGAACGAGGACACTAGTTGACATGGGTATACCCTACAGGTACTCGAGCTTGGTATATACGGCCTGAATACGTAGAGGCCCACGGTGTCACCAAGGCCCAAATGAGGAATTCGAGTAACCTACGGACTCTTGATTGCTTGAAGAACAAGAAGAAGCTAAAGATAGAAAGTTTAAAGGGAAAAACCCTAACTTGTAACCGACTCGACTTGCTACCCGAGACCTAGCCTATCTATATAAAGGCTAGGAGGGGGCAGCAAGGAGGACACACGCAACCCTAGTTTCCACAACCCTCGCCAGATTGCATCTGTGCACCATTGTAATCTTCGATTCCTTTGATAATTCCACGAGCAGACAAGCAGGAGTAGAGACCTCTACGAGGCCTGAATCTGGGTAAATCTTCGAGTCTCATGTGTGCTTGTTTGCTAGTCGATAGATGTCTCCAGCACTCCCTCCTTCTCCAAAACCCAAGTCCATAACAATGGGCATTGATGAGTTAAACCCTCGTCAATTGGCGCCGTCTGTGGGAATTAGGAGTGCTGATGTTGCGGATTCTTCGGCCCCATCAACCGCGATCTACAACTCCACAACAGCGGAGATCCGCCAGCTCTTCGGAGCGTTCGACTTCACCGTCCACACGCCAGCCACTCGCCCGGCTTTCGAGTCCGTGGGCGACGGAGTCAGCCTGGCGATCGGGAGCTTCCGCTTCCAAGTTAGTCAGACGGGCACGCTTCGCATGCCTGACCAGCCGATGGTACCATCGATTGCTCCAGCATCGTGGTTCCCTCCATCTATCGGCACCCTCAGCGAGCTCAACGCCCCGACAACAGTCAAGAACACGATCAGTGACAGCAGTCGTGACTCTGATCTGAGCGATCTGGCAACTGTAGATGGAGCCTACGGCTCCGGATCTGAAAGTTGCAGGAGCAGCAGCTTCCCCAACCACTTCATGTGCGCCGTCATCAACGTGGGTGACACCTCCTCCAATCGCGACAACACGGGCAACCGTGGCAACGAAACCGACCCGCCTAATGGCGGCATACCCAACGGCGGCAACGGCGGCCCCACCAACGGCGCCCCCATCAACAATGGAGGAGCAGTCGAACCTCCAACCATGATAAACGAGCAAACTGGCGAACGCGTCATGATCAGGCTCAACGATCTCGATTGGGCCCGTTGCCGCGAAGCCCTATGAGGCCATCCTCTACCTTTCGGTTCCCCACAAGAACTGTTGATGGGCTACCACTGGCTCTTGAAGGAGGAATACAAGCGCCGGCTACAGACAATCGTGCAACTCGAGGCACAAAAAAAAGGCGGCTGATGAATCAAGACTCCGATGAGCCGGGCTCTCCTCCCACGGAGGATCCTCCTCAAAGGGCAACGAGTACATCGCAAACAAGAGGCGATCCCGGATGGCTCATATCAGCAAGCAAGAACGCATAGAAGCTGCAAAGATCCTCGACTTCAGCTCTATGACAGTCGATACATGGGGCAATGTGGTCCCCAAAACGCCACAGGCTGTGGTGACAGCATCCACCATGTACCTCCTCAACAACCAGCCGCCGGTTGGAGATCCCGAGCTGCCATGCACTGATCCACGATCGCGGGCTTGGGAATAATCAAGGCCGCCCTCGACAGGGAGCCAAAACAGGAGCCGAAAAAAGGCAAAGCGCTACTCCTCGCCCTCATCCAGCGACGACAGTCATGACCTGTCCCGACGCCGCCGCTCATGGCGACACGACCACGACTATGATGCGCGCGATGACCTCACGCAACGCAATATCGACAAATCAAGGGCGCGACGTGCTCGGTCAACTGACTCAGAAGACGAAGATGTGGAGCTCTGTGGCGCCAGATGCTTCAGCAGGGCCATCAGGCAAAAGCGAATGCCCAAGGGGTTTAAACTCCCATCGGAGAACCCGAAATTTGACGGCCTACAGGACCCGAAGATCTGGTTGGAGGACCACATCTCATCCGTCAGGCTTCATGGCGGAAGTCGAAGTACGTCCATGCAATGCTTATAGCTACAGCTGCAGGGCGCCGCCCGAGCCTGGCTCAACAACCTCTCACGCGGATCCATTCGCAGTTGGGAAGAGCTGGTATACAACTTCGTGCGCAACTTCAAGGGCACGTACAAACGGCCCGCATCAATCGAAGAGCTGAGATGCTGCCAGCAAAGATCGGGCGAATCACTATGCTCCTACATCTAGAGGTGGTCCATCATCAAGAACTCCGTAGAGAACATCTTGGAGGATCGCGCGATTGACGCATTCAACAGCGGCGTACGCCACATAGAGCTCAGGGAGGAGCTGGGCCGCTCAAAGCCCAACACCATCGACCACCTGATGGAGATCGCGAATTGCTGGGCAGATGGAGTGGATTCGGTGAAAAATCGCGTTCACTCCGACGACGAGGCAGAACTCGAACGCAGACGCGACCGCCGAAGCAAACGCCGCATGCACATTTACGATGACCGCGACGACGTCAACATGGTAGCAGCTGGCTATGCCGACAGACGCGACGACAACCGCAACAGCGGCTACCGCAGCGGTGGATAACGCGACTCCGGGAAGACCATGCAAGTGTGGCAGCGCCGCAATCGCGATGAGGCAGCGCGCAACATCCATTGAAGACAAGTTGTCTGGGCCATGCACCGTGCACTTCTACATAGACAAGCATGACGGAAAGAAGAAGTCCAGCCACCTCCTCAAGGACTGCCGCGAGTTCCTCAAGCTACATGAGGGACTGGTTCGGATGAATCGCAACACAGTCGAAAGGGGCTATGGAGCAGCTCTAGGCGCCGTGGCACATGGCGCTCCGCCACCACCACCTGGACTACCCCCAAATGCAGCTGCGCCAGACCAGCACCAGGGAGGCGAACCATACCCACGGGCCATGGGTACCATGATGATCCAAAAGGGATGCCCCTCGAATAGGGTGCAGAAGGACATCACTCGCCAAGTCAACTTGGCCACAAACTCGCCACCATCTACCACTGAGTACCTCAGTGGAAGCGAGTCCTGTATCACCTTCGACAACCGCGACCATCCGCCCCAAGTACCTCGTCCGGGCCATTGTCCCCTCGTACTTGAGGCGCAAATTGGAGGTTTCGACATGAGCCGCGTCTTCATGGACGGCGGAAGCGGCATCAACCTTATATTCGCGAATACCTTGCGAGAAATGAGGATCCCTCTGACTTGCTTAGAGGCCTCGGACACAACATTCCACGGCATCGTCCCAGGCAAGGGCGTGTATCCCCTTGGCAAAATCAACCTCGACGTCATCTTCAGCACACCAAAAAAAATTCGGCGCGAGCGCATCGACTTTGAGGTCGTCGACTGGCCCTCACAGTACCACTGCATCCTCGGACATGTCGCGTTCGCTAGGTTCATGGCAGTGCCACACTACGCCTATCTGCAGATGAAGATGCCAGGCCCTAATGGCGTCATCACAATCAACGGGAGCTTCGAGAGATCTGACAGTTGCGATAGGGAATTCAACAAAATCTCCCAGTCCTTTGGCATGCAGGAAGAACTAGCGAGATTAAAGGAGTCGACAGACAACAGTCTGCCTCCCCTGAGCCGACCAAGTTCGCCTGATCTATCTTTCGACTCATCGGTGCACACAAAGAAAGTCCAGGTCCACCCATTGGATCCTGCCAAGACGGCCCTCATCTCCAACAACTTGAGTCCCGCATAGGAACTCGCGCTCGTCGAACTCCTCCATGAGCACTGGGAAATTTTCGTCTGGTGTCCAGCGGACACGCCAGGAGTTCCCAGGAAATTCGCCGAGCATGCACTCAACGTCAACCCAGACACAAGGCCAGTCAAGCAAACAATCCGGCGATTATCTGAGCCAAGAGCAAAGGCAGTCGGAATGGAGATCAACAGACTCCTCGATGCCAAATTCATACGCGAGATCAAGAAAAGCACTTGGCTCGCCAACACGGTGCTAGTGCCAAAAAAGACACGAACATCCTGCGGATGTGCATGGACTTCACTTATTTGAATAAGCATTGTCCAAAGGACCACTTCCCGCTACCGCGAATCAACCAGATTCGAATGAAGGAGGAAGATCAAGAGAAAACAACGTTTACAATGCCTTTTGGTGTGTTCTGCTACAACACAATGCCCTTCGGGCTAAAGAACACAGGAGCCACCTCTAGCGGTGCATGCAGGCTTGCCTCAAGAACCAACTCGGTCGCAACATTCAAGTCTATGTCGACGACATAGTAATCAAGACCAAAGAAGAAGCCTCATTAATCGACGATTTGCACGAAACCTTTGCCAACCTCGATCGCTACCGGATCAAGCTCAATCTGGACAAGTGCGCCTTTGGCGTACCATCTAGGCAACTACTTGGGTATCTCATCTCCGCGAGAGGGATCGAGGCGAACCCGAAGAAAATAAAAGCCATACTGGCTATGGAGAAGCCGAAAAACATAAGGGGCGTCCAACAACTTGCTGGGCAAATTGCGGCTCTCGGTCAATTTATCAGTCGGATGGGTGAAAAGGCACTGCCCTTCTACCAACTCCTCTGCAAAGCTGACAAGTTCGAGTGGACTAATGAGGCGCAGGAAGCATTTGAAGACCTCAAGCGCCTGCTATCCACCTCGCCAGTACTGGTGACCCCACGAGAAAGGGAACCGTTGTTGCTATACATCTCCGCCACCAACCAGGTGGTCAGCATAGTGCTCGTAGTCGAACGAGCCGAAGAAAACAAGGTCCAGGGGGTACAGCAACCAGTCTACTACCTCAGCGAGCTACTCACGCCAACAAAGCAGCGGTACCCGCACTACCAGAAACTGGCATACGGCGTCTTCATGATGGCTCGACGACTGCTCCACTACTTCCAGGAACACCCAATCGTGGTAGTCAACTACGCCCCGCTTGGGCACATCCTCAACAATCCCGACGCCATCGGACGAGTCGCACATTGGGAAATCGAACTATCTCCACGAGACATCACATATGAAAAACGCGATGCAATCAAGTCGCAAGTTCTCCCTGACTTCCTCGTGCACTGGATGGAGAACCAGCTCCCCGAAAAACCAGACATGTCCTACCTCTGGACAATTCACTTTGACGGATCCAAGCGGAAGGACGGAGCTGGTGCAGGTGTCATACTGACATCGCCCCAGGGGGACAAGCTGAAATATATCCTGCGAATGTAGTTCACCGCCTCCAACAACGAAGCTGAATATGAGGCCCTACTACACGGGATGAGGATAGCAAAAGCCTGCGGCGCCAAAAGGCTCATAATATATGGCGACTCCAAGCTGGTCGTCAACCAGACAATGTACGAGTGCGACGCACTGAACGACAACATGATCGCCTACCGTGACCTCTACGACACACTCGAAGGGGAATTCGACGGCTGCGAGCTGCGACACATAGGTCACAAAAGCAACAAAGAGGTGGATGCACTCGCCAACATAGGATCTACCTGCGCCCCCATACCACCTGGGGTATTTCTCGAGCACATCTGTGAACGCTCCATCAAACCAAGGGCCGCAGAGAAGAAAACAAGCGCAGCAACGGACTCAGGGGCTATGCCACCCAATGAGGCAATGGCACTTGACGATTTGGAGCTGGACACAGGACTCGAGGGACCAATGAGTGTCATGATGATCGAGTAGTCCTGGACCCAACCGTACATCACGTACCTTCTCAGCAAAAGGCTACCGGACGATCCGACTGATGCACGGCACATCGCGTGGCGATCCAAGGCATTCGATGTTATCAACGGCGAACTATATAAGCGCGGCATCACAGGACTACTCCAACGACGCGTCTCCACAGCCGATGGAAGAACTGTTCTCCTCGACATCCATGAAGGGACCCGCGGGCACCACGCCGGCAGTCGCGCCCTCGTCGCCAAAGCTCTACGAGATGGATTCTACTGGCCTACGGCCATGCGTGACGCCAAGGACATCGTCCAGAAATGCAATGCGTGCCAGCGATTCGTGGACAAGCTGCACGCACCTGGCGCAGAGCTCCGGCCAATTCCATTGGCCTGGCCCTTCGCGCAATGGGGAATCGACATGGTCGGCAAACTCCCCAAGTCCTCACGAGGAGGCTATGTCTACCTCCTAGTCGTAGTCGACAAATTCACCAAGTGGATAGAGGCCATGCCAGTGACCAATCAATCAGGGCACAGCGCAGTCAAGTTCTTCGAGTCCATCGTCTACCGCTTCGGAGTGCCGCACAGCATCATCACCGACAATGGGACGAACTTCACATCCAAAGAATTCCAAGAATTCTGCGAGAATCTGGGAATCAACATCAGCTACACCTCGGTAGCACATCCACAGACCAATGGTCAGGTCGAAAAAGCGAACGGGCTCGTCTGCGGAGGCATCAAGAAGCGACTCCTCTGGCCACTCGAACAGGCCGCGGGTTGCTGGCCAGACGAACTACAATCAGTACTCTGGAGCCTACGCACAACTCCAAACAGTGCTACAGGATACACCCCCTTCTTCATGATGCACGGGGCTGAAGCGGTGCTACCCGCCGAAGTACGATACAAAGCACCATCTGTGGTCGCTTACAGCGAGCAGGAGTCAACCCTTGCACTCGAAGACTCCATCGACCTCCTAGATGAGGCAAGGGAAATCGCCGCGGAAAGATCAACGATCTACCAGCAGAACCTGCGCAACTACCACAGTAGGAGGCTATGCCTCAGATCCTTCGTCGAAGGCGATCTGGTCCTGCGACTGAAGCAACAAGGGCATCTCAAGCTCGAGCCCCCCTAGGAGGGACCATACGTGATTACAGAAGTAATCCTAGGTGAAGCCTATCGCCTTCAGGATTTAGAGACAGGAGTCGCTTACTCCAACCCCTGGAACGTTGCGCAGCTGCAACGCTTCTACCCTTAGTCGTTTTTTACTTTTATATTGCAAATAAGGCTGCTCAGCCAAGGCTACCTAGCCACACATTGTACTTCGTACTATCCCGCGAATAAATAAAGCTAATTCCCCAAAACTCTGTGTTTTCCTTTAGTTTTCGCAACTTATCCACTCGGGGGTTGCGCCACCCTATACACATCTGTTATACGAACTAAAACGCGATATCCTGAGTAGCTGACACACCAATCGAAACCCTTGACAAACATCAACCCAGTTGCAATGCACCTGACAGTTGACAAGGGACTAAGATAAATTCATGGCCAGGCTAACGAAAAGGAGCCGCATAGTGCAACCACTCACAAAACATACATGCTAACAAGCTCTTTTATACATCATCGGCAATCAATTATACACAGCATACATACGAACTTTACAATATTGATATAATTATGTACAGGGTACAAACTAAACTACTATTGCAATAAGAGAACGTTGGTTTTCTTTTCGAAGAAGTCAACGATCTCCTCTGCTGGACGTTCCACCGCCTGATAGTGTGGCACCATATTCCAAACAGAACCCGCTGGTGGCGCAGGTGGTCCACCCGTAATTGCCGCAACGTCTACATCAGGCATATGCAGTCACACCAGCGACAGAGCGGCCTTGGCACCAGTCACCACCTGCTGTTAAACCCTCGTCACTAGTATTGTACCACGTGTACAAATTTATTTTTGAAAATGCTTATGATGCCCCAGAATTATAGTGTCCGCATGTATGCACAGTTGACACGTATGTCACCAAATACCCTGGACCACTCAGATTTTAATTGATAATGACAAAACTCGATCACGCGGCCAAGCATGGAATTAGAACTGGACATGGTCTAATATTATTACACAACAACAATGATTGGGCTAGGGGTTTCTAGAACCATAGCCTATAATTTTTGTATCAAAAGGGTATATATTTTTTTCAAAGAACTCAAATCTCCTTATTTTGTCACTTTGACACATTATGGAGACATGGACCCACAAGTAAGGTTTCGCGTGGGATATGAAGTGGTTCCTAACAGGGTTTTTTTGTACTGGGACCGAACCGGCTTGAACCCAACCATTTGGAAGTTGTCACATTTGTTTTACTTTCAGTTAAAATAGTTCATAAATTATAAATATGAAATATCTAATAATTTGAACTACGAGCAGTGAGTAAAGTGGAACATTGCAAGCTCATTTTGCCCAACCTCTTTTAAGTCTCGATGTCTTTCGCAACTTTCGACCAAACGTCGCAGGGAGAAAATTCGGAACCAGAACTAAATATAGGGACTAAACTGGGAATTTTTATCTCATTATTTTGAGCCGATTTGAAGTTTTTAGTTCTCCAGATTTTCATCCAAATTTTATTCAAAATTTGGAAGTTTTCAGAAAATCTTGAGCGGTCGCAGTGATTTCACTAGTAGAAAAAATAGTTTGGGTTCGCAGCGACCGAGAGCATTAGTCCCGGTTCCTCCTCGAACCGGGACAAATGCAATCCCGGTTCAAGGGGACCGATCGACGCACGGAAGCCAGGGGGCATACGTCCCGGTTCGTAATACGAACCGGGACTAAAGGTTCGGCCCCAGACACGTGGCCTGCCGCCCACCTTTAGTCTCGATTCGTATTATGAATCATGACGAATAGCCCGCCTATAAATGTGCCGCCCCAGCCAGCGCTCCCCCTCTGTTTTTTCTCTTGGTTGAAGGAGTGAGGTGTGGTGTGCTAGTTTTTTTCTTATGCACATTAGGTGTTCGACAAAATGTCTGAGAGAATGATACGCTTGGTTTCATACAAAATAAAAAGTATATGAGGTGTCTGAGACACACTTAAGTCTTTCTCCTCTTTCTTTCCTTTTTGATCGAGGTTAGCAACCTTATCTTTCATCTGCCACTGATATAATAATGCATGTGTCGACGTAAAGTGGTCATATCACTATTCATGATGTTCTGTAATGATGCAGATGAACCGGTGGGGATGGATGTATGGTGACCGACGTGAATCCGTGTACATTCAAGACGTGGATAAATTTATCAATGTGTCTAAGCATTTCAAAGGTGAGGCAGATTACCGGAAGAAGCCTGACCTCCCTACAACTGATGATGTATTTGGTATGGTCAAGGACATAGAAGTAATCTTTGAAAAGGGTCCTGGCGATCAACCTGTTCCAAACGATGTCGCTACCGGACACACGCCCATGTGGAAGAAGAAATCTATATTTTGGGAGCTATCCTATTGGAAATTCCTACATGTCCGCTCTTCAATCGACGTGATGCACGTGACGAAGAATCTATGCGTGAACCTGCTAGGCTTTCTAGGCGTGTATGGGAAGACAAAAGATACACCAGAAGCATGGGAAAACCAACAACGTATGAAAGACCCACAAAACATGCATCCACAGAACAAGACGAATAAAGGGCGTCACTTAAGTCCTGCCAGCTACGCTCTTATGAAAGTAGATAAGGAAATCTTTTTTGAAGTCCTTTAAAGTATCAAGGTGCCGTCTAGATTCTCGTCTAACATAAAGGGGATAATAAATATGGCTGAGAAAAATTTCAAAACCTGAAGTCTTATGACTGTCACGTGATTATGACGCATTTGCTTCCGATTGCATTGAGGGGGCTTCTACCAGAAAATTTTCGAGTACCCATTGTGAAGCTATGTGCATTCCTCAATGCAATATCTCAGAAGGTGATCAATCAAGATATTCTGACAAGGTTACAGTAGGATGTGGTCCAATGTCTTGTTAGTTTTGAGTTGGTGTTCCCACCATCCTTCTTTAATATTATGACACATCTCCTGGTTCACCTAGTCGAAGAGATTTCCATTCTCGGTCCTATATTTCTACACAATATGTCCCCCTTTGAGAGGTTCATGGGAGTGTTAAAGAAATATGTTCATAACCATGCTAGGCTAGAAGGAAGCATCTCCAAGGGCTATGGAACAGAGGAGGTCATTGAGTTCTGTGTTGACTTTATTCTTGACCTTAAGCCGATTGGTGTTCCTGAATCACGCCATGATGGGAGACACAGTGGAAAAGGCACGCTGGAAAACAAAGCAATGATATGTAGGGACGGACAATCTTTCACTCAAGCACACTACACGGTTTTACAGAATTCCACCTTGGCAGCTCCGTATATCGGGGAACACAAGAATATTGTACGCTCCAACAACCTGGGAAAGCCAGACTCCTGGATTAGAGATGAACACATGAAAAGTTTCGGCAGTTGGTTGCGAACACATCTAATGAATGATACCATTGTTGGAGATCAGCTCTACTTGTTGGCTGGGTCACCATCTTCTACTATATTGAATTACCAGGGTACGAGATAAATGGGAATACATTTTACACGATCGCCCAAGATAAAAAGAGCACCAACCAGAACAATGGTGTCCACTTTGATGCAACCGACGAGAATGGCAAAAAGGACACATACTATGGTTACATAGAGGAGATATGGGAACTTGACTATGGAGATTCTTTTAAGGTCCCTTTGTTTCGCTGCAAATGGATCAACCTGAATGGAGAAGGGGTAAAGGTAGACCAGTTGTACGGAATGACAACAGTAGATATCAACAATCTTGGTTATAGAGATGAACCATTTGTCCTAGCCAATGATGTGGCACATGTTTTCTATGAGAAGGACATGTCCTCCATACCCAAAAAAAGAAAAAATAAGCAAATGAATACATCATACGATGAGCCAAAGCGTCACATAGTTCTTTGAGGAAAAAGAAATATCATGGGAGTCGAGGACAAGACAGACATGTCAGAAGATTATAATAAGTTTGATGAAATTCCACCCTTCACAGTGAAAACTGACCCAAGCATCCCGTTAAGCAAAGAAGATGCTCCATGGTTACGGTCGAAGCGACCATAAACGGGCATCAGAAATTTAAAAATGGCCCGAACAATGTAAATCCTTCGCGTGGTGTCGTATTATATGACATAATTGCAATGAAAAATACCAAACTTGGTGTATTGATTATGTCTCGAAAAAACCTTCACAAAATGACCTATCATGTTCGAGGTTTCATGGCATTCGGCCCAAATGACCAATGTTATATGCATAATCGAGGCATAGTTTGTGATACTGTGCCCATATTGTGCATATATATGCATCTTGGGATGGCTAACAATGTTGCAGGAGGAATTTTTATTTTTCGTCGCATGGAAAAGCAATTTTCTATTTTTCGAGTGCCAAAATCAGGGCTTTTTGTGAAGCAACACCAAACGTTAAATAAAAACTGGTAACACCCCATCTTTCAAAAATACTAGACCACCTTACATGAACAATGTCCTAACTAGGGATTTTAAAACCTTTCCATCCACCCCTAGAGAAAAAGACAAATGTCTACCAAATCGGCAGGAAGTGGGTCCGGTTTGACCTACAGGTACATGATCTAATGCTTGTGATTTTTTGAAAAAATCATTTTTAGACTCATAATGTGATGTTTCTTCAGAGATCCAATGCTCGTGGTTTCTTCAGAGATCCATCCCCTATGGCTAGCTTAAGGGAGATGCCTGAGGACTAGATCCTCTAGCATCTCCCTGAAGTTGGCCATAGTATTGTCCCTACTCTCTCACACCATCTTAGAGTTTATAACTTCTCTAGCTAGATCAATATGCCAGGTAGCTAACTAATTTCACATATTAGAGAGTGCCTCTATGACTAGTTTGTTGGAGATGCCGGAGGACTGGTCTCTGCAGGCATCTCCCTCAAACTGGCCATAGTGGTGTCTCTGCTCTCACACAACATCATGTTTGTGTTTCATAACTTCACAAGAATGCCTATTTATAGATTAAGCAACACAACATAGTATCGACACTCACGACATAATGTCGACACTCTTGTCGATAGTCCTGGTTGGAGGCACTAACCGGGAGTAAAGATATTTCCCGTCATTTCCCACCGCTTCCTGCTATGCTTTCCCGCCCTTTTCCTCTAACCAGGTCTTTTAGTCCCAGTTGGAGCCACTAACCGGGACTAAAGATATTTACCGCCTTTTCCCACTGCTTCCCGCTATGCTTTCCCACCCTTTTCCTCTAACTGGGTCTTTTAGTCCCAGTTGGAGCCACTAACCAGGACTAAAGATATTTCCCACCATTTCCCATTGCTTCCTGCTTTGTTTTCCTGCCCTTTACCTCTATAGCTAGGCCGACTGTGCCATGGCTATCCACACATCCACACCTTCATCTCTCAACAATGGACACCACATACTGGGCCATTCTCACACTTGAAGAGACCTAGGCGTTGTGCGCCTCCAGCTACCCATGCCCACCGAGCTACCGGGTGCCCACTGACTGGATGTTGAGCGTTGGAAGAGTTCCTATCCCTCCTGTGCCTCAAGGTTCCGCCCGCCAGGCGGCCATCACAAACCACTTCTACCTAGAGCTCACACCGGAGCATGGATCCCCATTGGGATCCCGACAACTACGACACCTGGAATGCCTTCTTCGCTAACCGGCGGGAAAGGGAGCTCGCTAGGTACGAGGGTGATGGCGCGCCCCTGGTGAACCACAATGAAACCGGTCGTCGCCTTTGGTGGGCGAACCAAACTATCACCGGTGTGATGCGCTACATCTCTGAGGGAGATCATCCTCGCCTGCGGTACCCACACTTGCACCCGCCGCAAAGCCACAATAAGGGTGGCTGTGGTGAAGGCCGCAGGCGTAGCGGCGTCGTCATCTAGGAGCCCCCTCCCCCTGCGTCGTGCATCCGAGGCCAGAGTAGCAGGTGCCCCCGGAATATGTCAGGGTTCATGGTCCTCGGTTCCCCCCTACAAAAGCCGGGAAGGGATGAGGATCCCTGAAATATGCCATAGCAACGACGACTAAGATGATTCGGAAGATGACCCTGAAGCTGTGTACTGTAGGGCTAGACATGATTATGACTAAATCCATTGGCTAGGGCGAATGGTTCATTTGTGTACCCAAGATTGTCGAGAGATCCACAGTTTTCAAATTCAAATTCAAATTCATGTTGAAAGTGTTTTCAAATTCAAATTTAATAGTTTGAATAATTATTTTATAAGATAGAAAGTTTTTTCAAACTCAAATCATTTAAAGGTGAACACCTAAATAAGAAATAAGACGGGAACATCTGAAAAGTTTGAAAAACTTTTGAAAAAAAGGACTTTTAGTCCTGGTTGGTGGCTCCAACCGGGACATGTGCTCTGGCCTTTTGTCCCGGTTGGATCCACCAACCGGTACGTATGGCCTTTACATCCCGATTGGTGGCTCCAACCGGGACGTATAGCCCTCCCCTATATAATCTCATGTCGTTCCTTTCTCCTTTCCCATCTCGCATTTCTTCTAAGTCCTAGGCGCGCCTCCGACCCTGACGCTGGCAGGCTGCCCAATTCCGGTGTGGTGGTCCTCCCCCTCGCATGACGCCGCTCACGCTGCACACACCGGACGAAAGGCCGGCCGTTCCCAAGCTCCGGCACCGCCGCTCTCTCCCCAGCGTCCCATTGCACGGCGCGCCGCCGCTCTCCCCCGTCGCGCATGGCACCATCAACCTCCCTAGAGGCCATCACTGCTCTCCCCCGTCACGCTCTCCCTAGGTGTCGTCCTATCTATGCTTCCTAGCACAGCCCGTAGCTCCCACGCGTCGCGCGCCGCCGCTCGCCGCCACATCTCTCCATCGTGTCGCTTGCTCCGGCAACCATTAGGTGGCGGCGTTAGGTGCTTAGTGAAGGGAATATGTCCTGAGAGGCAATAATAAAGTTGTTATTATACATATTCCAAGTATATGATAGATGTTTATTTTACATGCTATAATTGTATTAATTTGGAAACGTTAATACATGTGTGTTTAGTAAACAAAAGGAAAGTTCCTAGTTATGCATCTCTTATAAACTAGCTCATTGATTAACAAGATGATCAAGGTTTCCTGATCATGGACATTGGATGTTAATAACGAGGTCAGGTCATTAGTGGAATGATGTGATGAACATTCATCCGAAGTATAGCATTACGATCAAAGTCATTGTGTTTATATTGCTATAACATCTAACAAAGTAATCCTAGTCCTTAGACCATGAGATCATGTTAATCACTAACACTGGAAGAGTATCTTGATAACATCAAACGTCACACCGTGAAAGGGTGATTATAAAGCTGGGTTCAGTGCTAAAAAAGTGTTGTGTAGAAGCTCATGGAACAAGAGTAGGATTTGTCCATCCCGATGACGGATAGATATACTATGGGCCCTCTCGGTGATATCACATTGGTTAGCTTGCAAGCAAGTGATAAGATCACTAGAATGTTATATCACGGGAACGAGAAAAGAGTACATGTCGATAACGAGATCAAACTAGGTATGGAGATACCAATGATCGAATCTCGGACATGTAATATATCGCGAGACAAAGGGATTTAGTTACTAATGTTAAAGGTTCTCACGATCACAGAAGTCATCGTAGAATGTGTAGGAGTCAATATGGATCTCTAGGTTCCGCTTCTGATTATTGATCTGAGAGGGGTCTCGATCATGTCTGCATTATTCATGAACCGTAGGGTGACACACTTAAGGGATACCAACACCATTTGGAGCAAATGTCTTTCAGACGAATGAATCGCAAAGCGCTGGAATTATTTCAATAGACACCGAAACTGTTTCGGGTGAAATTGCTGAAATTGGTTCTGCGTGTAATATTGAAATGTTGCAGGGGGTTTTATGTGAATGATTGTTAATTAACGTACTTAACAAAATTCTGAATAAATTTAATAAAAAAAATTTATTAAATGAGGGAGCATTAAATTTGGAGAAATTTAATGCATTTAAAGTAAAGACTTTAAGATGAATGTTAAGGGACACTTTTATGTGGAGGGGGTTACCACCACATGAATGGGGGAGGTGAGGGGTCACCCCCTATGGGGAGCCGGCCATGGGGAGGGGTACCCCCCTCCTCCTATAAAAGGCCACCCCTCTCACCCTTCTTCCTCACACCTCCTCGTGAAGGATCTCTCTCCCCCTCTAGAAATATTCCCCCATGGTCTCGGATTAGCGAGATACATGTTCCCGGTGGCATTTTGTCTGGAAGGAGTTGCTGCTTCCGCTGTATCGCTGGAGCGAGGAGGCGGAGGTTGTTCGGTGGCCTGAACGTGTGTGCGAGTGCAGATGTGCTGCTGGTTTGCGGCGCTAGGACTTCCACACGATTTTGAGTTCGGCAAGCGTACAACTATATCATCCACGAGTTCCTACTCGTTAACAAAACTTTGTTGTCTTCGAGGGTAAGTTCTCCATGGATGTATATCCACCCGTTGCTTGTATCTAGTAGATAGATCTTGGCGTATAGTTCTCATCGTAGGAAATTTTTTGTTTTCTATGTTGCGAACCCTTCACTTAGGGTTCATCTCGTTCGCGCGGCTCGAATGCGCCTGGCCGTTCTTCCTGGCGTAGCCCGTAGCTCCCTTGCGTCGTGCGCCGCCGCTCGCCGCCAAGCTCGTCGTCGCGTCGCTTGCTCCAGCGACCATTAGGTGGCGGCATTAGGTGCTTAGGGTTTATCTTGTTCGTGCGGCTCGAACGTGCGTGGCCGCGCTTCCTGGAACCGCCGGGAATGCCGCTGGCAACGACCTCGTGTTACTCCCGCCGGCGAGTCCGACATGGAGGCATACATGGCCGCCGCATGGCCATAGGGTGGACCCAGCGTGGCCCGGGCCCTCCCATCAACCTCAGGGGCTAGCTGCCTCTGCGGTACAAAAAGATAGGGTTAGGGTCAGATGACGTCAGGCTGACGTCATATATGTTTTATTATTTTCAGAAATATTTTAAATAAGGCAGAAATTGTTATAATCTTATAAAATTCATAACTAATTCATACTTAATCAGAAAAATATGAATAATATATCAAAATGTCTAGAAAAAAGAGATCTACACTTTAAAAATCTAATCCTGCATTATTGATCAACCTAAACCCTAGCTAGTTTAGAGGAACATCGAACCTCCCCTGATAGCATATGGGATCGATGGAATGCCAACCTCTCGGCACTCCGAACCCATTTAAATCTAGGTTAATCATAGGGTTGCCATGATAACTTTAATCTGACATATTATTCATGTACTTGTGCATTGCATGGTTTGAGATGTTGATTGTTGCCTTTCTTTCCGGTATTGCTTCTTCGCGATAGGATCCGAGAACGAGACCGAAGTCAACGATACCGAATATCCATATCTGTCTACTGAAGGACAAGGCAAGCGTAGCCTCTCATTCTGAACCGGGTTTGGGGTTGGGTCCGACCCCCCTTACCCGCCCCGTTTAATTAGTATTTTTAGTATTTGTCTTTATTATTATGTGTTTGCGGGTTCCAGAGTTACTGCTTTTCCCCTTGGATTTACATGATACCGCCGGTGTTTGAGGTTAGGGACGGGCGCGGCAACGTGCACCATATAGGGACGATGGAGTGGGCGCGGCAACATGCACCATTTATTAGGGTTTCTTTGAATTATGGTTTACATCCTTAGCCCGTCAAACCATGCCTACCTAACCTCCTCACTTGGCCACTTCAACTCATCTACTTTTCCCCTTTTGTAGAAATATTGAACCTAGAGACGAAGAAAAGGAAATGGAGCTTGAGGATATGATCAACGAGGGAGGACATATCGATAACGGTGTCACCTTGCTATATCTGAACAACTCCAGTGAGGGAGATCTGGGTTTCGAGCGAACAGACAACTCCGGTGAGAGAGAAGTCGGCGAGGTGCATATATATATTAATAAATTAAGCCTCTGTTGTCTATATACATATATATTAACGCTCTTTCTTTTTTAGCCCTCCGGATCGAGCAAATCTTCTAAAAAGAATAAACGAGGCCCAGCCAAAAAGCTGGGAGACCATGAAAGGTACAGGATCAAAGAAGTCGCTCTAGACGGCGAACCGAAGGCTCCCATTGAGGCTGCAAATAAATTTATAAGGCAATGCGGAGTTATTGTTAGGGACTACATCCCGATCACTGTCAGAGAATGGAATAGGTCGTCAAAGGATCCAGAGTCTCTATATGTCAGTGACTTAGCCAAAGACACTCTTTGGAAAAAGCTCATGGTTAATTTCACCCTACCGATGTTAGAGGTGTATCCAGATGACTACGTGATACATTGCAAATGTATCTATAATTTTTGATGTTCCATGCTTGGTTTTATCTAGTTTCTTATGTTTTGTCCACACTTTGGAGTAATTTTCATATGATTTCTTGGACTAACCTATTAACAAGAGCCACGGTGCCAGCTGCCTGTTTTCTGCTGTTTTTGGTTCCAGGAAAGTCAGAAAATAAATATTCGCGGAATTGGACGGGACAAAAGCCAAAGTTATTATTTTACCGGGGACACCTAGAGCCAGAATACGAGACAGAGAGGGGCTAGGGCCCGGCCACACCACCTGGCCGCGCGGCCAGGCCTGGACCGCGCCAGGGGGTGGTCTGGCCACCCTAGGCACCCCCTCGGCCTCTCCTTCTGCCTATATATTGCCTCTGATACCGAAACCCTAAGTACCCGATCAAAATTCCATGAAAGAGTCTGTAGCCGCCGTCATCTCCATCCCTAGATCGGGAGGGATCTGAAGCTCTTCCCGGCACCCTACCAGAAAGGGGAATTCACCCTAGAGGCCTTCTTCATCATCATGCAAGCCTCCGCTGTGATGCGTGAGTAGTTCATCTCTGGACTACGGGTCCATGTAGTAGCTAGATGGCTAGTTCTCCTCCTTTGTGCTTTCATGTTTAGATCTTGTGAGCTCCGTTCATGATCAAGATCATCTATTTCTAATTCTGCATGTTGTGTTCGCGGGGATCCGATGGATATTGAGATGCTATTTCAGATTGATTATTGATTCTATCATGTCTTTGTTATTTGTGATCTTGCATGCTTTCCGTTGTTAGTAGCTATTTTGGCCGAGTAGATGCTAGCAACTGCAAGAGTTAGTATTTAGGCTCGATAGTGGGTCCATGCCTCTAGTAATCTGGGGAAGTGATAGAAATATCTAAGGTACTAGATGTGCCGTTGCTACTAGGGAGAAAACAATAATCCTTTGTTCATAGAACAATCATATTGTTTACTTTACACGCAATTCGTAATGTCGTTGCTTGCAACTTAATACTGGAGAGGGTTCGGATGATAACCTGAAGGTGGATTATTAGTCATAGATGCAGTTGTATGGCGGTCTATGTATAATATTGTAATGCCCAATCGAATCTCAAAGGAGTCAAGATGAGTAGTATATGCTTGTATGCTTTCTCGATGTTTGTCAATTGCCCCGTTGTAATTTGTTCACCCAGCATGTCATCTATCTTAAGGAGAGCCACCTCTAGTGAACTATGGACCCCGGTCCTTTGTTTTACATTCAATCTACAATCAACTATTTTTACTTCTTTGTGTTTACTTTCTGCAAACTATTACTTCCTTCCATTCGATACTTTTAATCCTTTGTTTTCAGCAAAACCGGTGAGATTGACAACCTCATCGCAAGTTGGGGACAAAGTTCTGTGGTTGTGTTGTGCAGGTCTCCATGTTGCTGCTGGCACCGGTAGTGCGCCCTGCCAACGTTCATCTAGCTACACCTTTGGGGTGTTTCCTTGCTCCTACTGGATTGATAACCTTGGTTTCATACTGAGGGAAAACTTGTTGATGTGCTCATCATACCTTCCTCTTGGGGTTCCCCAATGATCTCGATATATTTTGGGCCATCAAGCATATTTTCTGGCGCCGTTGCTGGGGAGTCAAGGACATCTTCACAAGAGGAGTCCCTCATAACCAAACTCTTTACTTTGTTATTTTTGTTTTGCTTAGTTTACTTTTTCTTGTTTCTTTATCAAAAACACACAAAAATTAGTTTTACAAGTTTGCTTTCTTTATCAAAAACACAAAAAAATTAGTTCCTACTATAGTTGGTATTTTCGTTGGTCTGTTATTGTCTTGCTTTATCATGCTTACTATCAATGGTTGGTTTCTTTGAAACTGAATCTAATTGGCAAGATGGGTTCACGGAAGAACAAAAATATTATTATAAGGAACACCGCTTGTCACAAAAAGGGAAACTCTTATGGGAACAAATTGATAAATTGAATACCATTGCTAGAAACGTGTGCTCTACTTATAATATCACTTATTGCGTTGATAAATCTGGTTGCTGTAGGAGGTATAAACACCTCCCTTTTCAATGTGAGTATAATGATAATGTTGCCATATCTTCTTATGTTAAAGGAAATTATGACTTTCATGATGTGGAACAAATTGAAGAATTTATTGTTTGGAAGGGTGCATGTGAACTTGCTAGTTTGCTTGAAAATACTGATGATGCACCTTATAAATATGAGGTTTATGATATACTTAAATTTTGCTTTGATAATTACAAGGAATAAAATGGCTATATTCTTAAATATCTTAATAGATGCTCTCCACCAGCGGAAGAGACTAATGCCTTGCAGGAGCCTATGGAAGAAGAAATTGCTGAAACTGGAAGCTCATTGGATGAAAAAGAGGAGGAAAGTGATTATAAAGAGGATGAAGAATGGATCTACCCATTCCTACCTTCTAATGAGAGTAACTCTTTACCCCTTACAATATTTGATTGTCCCCCATGCTTACTAAAGGAGGATGAATGTTATGTTCCTGATGATTCTTTTGAAAATGTTTATAATAAAGCTCTAGTGCTTGTAGATCATGAAAAGCATGCTTTATGTGATAGTTATATTGTTGAGTTTATTCATGAGGCTACTGAAAATTATTATGAGAGAGGAAAATATGGTTGTAGAAGTTTTCATGGTACTGAAACACCTATCCATGTGTTGAAAGTTTTGAAGTTACTTTTGTTCTATCTTCCTATGCCTGTCACTTTGTTCTTTGTGAGTTTATTTGTGTATAAGATTCCTATGCATAGGAAGTGGGTTAGACTTAAATGTGTTTTGAATTTGCTTCTTGATGCTCTTTTTTACTTCAATTCATATTTCTTATGTGAGCATCATCGAATTTCTTATGCCTAACTTAAAGGCGTTAAAGAAAAGTACTTATTGGGAGATAACTCAAAAGTTTTAGATGAGTCTTGGAAGTTATTAATTCAGTAATAACCACTCCTTATCCTTTTTATTTGCCTTTTGTGCCAAGCCTCTAATGAGAGAGAAGTAATGATTGGGAAAGTTGTTGTCCCGAAACAGATTTCTGTGCTTCACCGTAAAAATTCGTGTAAAATCTCTATACGTCCTTTTGAGGCGTGAATTTTTGTGCTTATGCCCCAGGTTGTTATATAACTTTCGTTAGTTCAACACTTTTTGATTTGAGCAATAGAAGGTCTTCGAACAAATTCGTCTTTACCTGCTGGTCTGTTTTGACAGATTTCTGCCATTTTCTGCATTTGCTTCTTGATGGTTCCTTTTTGAGTTCTTCTGGGGAATTGAGCTTTTTGAGGGAAGTGCTACAGTAGATAGTGTTTTAATGGAAGTTTTATTGGTGTTATAACTGAACCTAAAAACCTATTATCTTGAGTGCACTAATGTTGCTAATAAAGATTGTGTGAAGTTTTGTATGAAGGAAAAATTTCAGGTGTATGAAAGGAATGAGTAATGAGATGAAGAATGGAATAAAGCTCAAGCTTGGGTATACCATGCGTGTCACCCCAAGAAATATCCAAGAAGTACAAGCGTCAAAGCTTGGGGATGCCCAAGGCATCCCTTCTTCATCAATAAAAATCCCAGGTTTCTTCCAAACGCTTCATTTTTATTGTTTCATGCACAGTTGTGTTGTTCTTGGAGCGTCTTCTTTTTTGTTTTCGTTTTGATTTTTAGTTTGATTGGTTTTCTTAGTTTTCTGAATAAATTGGTTGGACCCCCTCTTTCATACATTGGGTTTCAAATGGTTTGGTTTGGATTGGAAAAGAGTAGGAAAACTCATGCTTAAGTGGTAAAGAGAGCTTGTTTTTGACTGTGGCCTCTGCTTTTTCATATCATGCTTGATATTGTTTTGGCTTTATGCTTAGTATTCTTTGCTGTGTCATGACTTGTTATAAACAATTGAGATTGCTTAATGTGCCTTGGATGAATCATGGGTTATTTTAGCATATTAAAGCATAGTATTGTGGTATTCTCCTTTGATGCTTTATTTGGGTTGGCTTGGCGCATACTCACACCATGTTATGACTATCCCAAGTCACCATAGCCTTTATGATCCTTTATTTTTCAACTTGTAGTATCACTCTATGCTTTTATCAATGATGTTTTGTCGCTCTGCATGATTATGGCCATTATTGCTCTCTTAGTTTGTCGCTCCTAGTCTTTTGCTAGCCTTTGCAACCAAGTATGAGTTCCACTCATGCATCCAACTCCTTAAACCATTTTATTCCAAAGAGTCCACCATACGTACCTACTAGCATATGCTATTCCAAGTATATTCATGTTTTTGTCTACCTTCCAAATTAAACTTGTTATGTGAAAACTAGTGATTAAAGCTCTCACGAACTTGATGACACACTTTACTTTTTTGCATTTAATAAACTTGAACCATTGGGTCGTTCTTTGTTGCGTATATGCTTGCGCTTTAGAAGTTGAAATTAGCAGAACCATGTATCATGGGGAACGCTTTCAACATTGCACTTGTACTTTGTACCCCGTTGATATCATGTTCTTTTGCTTATAGATCACGGTGGTGTGAAATAAAAGTGGAACTTGTAAGATCATGGAGTTTGTATGTGTGTTAGAGAAACGCCTGGGCCGCTAGCCTAAGTCATGCCTAATCATGGTGGAAAATTGCAGCATCACCATAATGAGCACTCTATGAAGCATCCTCAATAAAAACCTATGCAAATAGCAAATAAAAAGATCGTTGAGATGCTCATTGTCTGCTTGCCTTGTCATTTTGATTATGAGATAGCTCCTGTATCATGTGCAAGGGGTACCCCGTTGGCGGTTCTTTATGATACATATGTACTTACAATGACAAGAGCTTACTCGTGACTAAATTTGAGTAGCATGAGGTTCGGTCTTCGTAAGTAAGGGGCATGAGATTTCGGTTTATAACTTGTCAAGCATATCCTCTTAGTTGTGTCACTTTAACCTTAATCACCTTCAAGATGCTTATGATAGGGGCAATGAGAGCTGAAAGCTATTAAGTACCATAATTTTTGGAAGCTCTTTATGATACTTGAATCCCTACTTCCTTCTATGAAGGCCTTTCTTCCACTTATATTGAGTCTCCACCTTCTATCTTTATGCACCTACTTTGAGAGCATAGTGGCCATTCTTAGTTCTATGTGCATTTTCCCAAGACTTGTTGATTGATGCATAACTTTGATATTGCTTGTTTTAAACTATTTGTATCTAGTCACTCTTATGAACTTTGAAGGTGTCCTATGCATTTATATTTGCTACTCTATGAGGGACAAGCTGAATACTACTATGCTATGTTTCCTTTATGTGAAACAAACAAACGTCTTGCAAAGCATTGTTATTCATGAATCTTTTGTTTGTGCCTTTTCATGTTGCATCATAGTTTCTTTGTCTTATTGCTAGAACTTTGTATTTCATGTTATGATTGAAGTACTATGATCCCAGCTTTGAATGTATTACAAATACTTTGATCAAGTTTATGATGGTGCATGTCACCTCAAAAATTATTCTTTCTTTTTATCACTTACCTACTCGAGGACGAGCTGGAGTTAAGCTTGGGGATGTTGATACATTGCAAATGTATCTATAATTTTTGATGTTCCATGCTTGGTTTTATCTACTTTCTTATGTTTTTTCCACACTTTGGAGTACTTTTCATATGATTTCTTGGACTAACCTATTAACAATAGCCACAGTGCCATCCGCCTGTTTTCTGCTGTTTTTGGTTCCAGGAAAGTCAGAAAATGAATATTCTCGGAATTGGACAGGACAAAAGCCAAAGTTATTATTTTATCGAGGGACACCTGGAGCTAGAATACGAGACAGAGAGGGGCTGGGGCCGGGCCACACCACCTGGTCGTGCGGCCAGGCCTATCCCGCGCCAGGGGGTGGTCTGGCCGCCCCAGGCACCCCCGCGACCTCTCCTTCCGCCTATATATTGCCTCTGATACGGAAACCCTAAGTACCTGATTAAAATTCCACGAAAGAGTCTGTAGCCATCGTCATCTCCATCCCTAGATCAGGAGGGATCTGAAGCTCTTCCCGGCACCCTACCGGAGAGGAGAATTCACCCTAGAGGCCTTCTTCATCATCATGCAAGCCTCCGCTGTGATGCGTGAGTAGTTCATCTCTGGACTACGGGTCCATGTAGTAGCTAGATGGCTGGTTCTCCTCCTTTGTGCTTTCATGTTTAGATCTTGTGATCTCCGTTCATGATCAAGATCATCTATTTGTAATTCTGCATGTTGTGTTTGCGGGGATCCGATGGATATTGAGATGCTATTTCAGATTGATTATTGATTCTATCATGTCTTTGTTATTTGTGATCTTGCATGCTTTCCGTTGTTAGTAGCTATCTTGGCCAAGTAGATGCTAGCAACTTCAAGAGTTAGTATTTATGCTCGATAGTGGGTTCAAGCCTCTGGTAATCTAGGGAAGTGATAGAAATCTGTAAGGTACTAGATGTGTTGTTGCTACTAGGGAGAAAACAACAATCCTTTGTTCATAGAACAATCGTATTGTTTACTTTACACGCAATTCGTAATGCAATTATCTGTTGCTTGTAACTTAATACTGGAGGGGGTTCGGATGATAACCTGAAGGTGGATTATTAGTCATAGATACAGTTGGATGGCGGTCTATGTATAATGTTGTAATGCCCAATCAAATCTCAAAGGAGTTAAGATGATTAGTATATGGTTGTATGCTTTCTCGATGTTTGTCAATTGCCCCGCTGTAATTTGTTCACCCAACATGTCATATATCTTAAGGATAGCCACCTCTAGTGAACTATGGACCCCGGTCCTTTCTTTTACATTCAATCTACAATCAACTGTTTACTGCTATGTGTTTACTTTCTGCAAACTCTTACTTCCTTCCATTCGATATGTTTAATCCTTTGTTTTCAGAAAAATCGGTGATATTGACAACCTCATCGCTAGTTGGGCACAGAGTTCTGTGGTTGTGTTGTGCAGGTCTCCACGTTGCTGCTGGCACCGGTAGTGCGCCCTGTCAATGTTCAGCTAGCTACACCTTTGGGGTGTTTCCTTGCTCCTACTGGATTCATAACCTTGGTTTCGTACTGAGGGAAAACTTGATGTTGTGCTGATCATACCTTCCTCTTGGGGTTCCCCAACGAGCTCGATATATTTTGGGCCATCACTACGCTCCAAATGAGGAGATTCCAGCTCAGGAGGAACTACAGAAACACAAGGAGCAACAAGTCAAGGAGTACGCTCTTAAGAAGATGGCCCAGCATTCAACAACCAGAAGAAAATATTGCACCTTGACTTTGTCATGAAAGAGAAGACTCCTGATTTCACTACTGGGGCATATGAGAAGATAAAAGACTACTGGGCTGATTTTGTGGTGTACAAGACATCGGCGCCAGCTAAGAAAAGGTCTAAAATGAATAAGCAAAATGCTGCTAAAAAGCAGTATCACCATACTATGGGGCAAGGTGGCTACAAGGCTAGCAAGCCTAAGTGGGAGAAACTCGAGTCCGACCTGATGGCTAAAGGCATCACCCCAGAGCCATACAATTGGATCGAACGAGTAAGGAATTGGTTTTACGGGCATGGGGGCACGTTGGACTCAGAAGGGAAGTGCATATATAACATAAGACATAAAGACACTCCCATACCCATCAAAGACATTAGAAATGCAGTAAAGGCTGTTGAAGATGGGGAGTTCATTCCCGATAGAGAGAATGACGAGCTCACATTCTCCCTTGGGAACAAGGAACACGAGGGATGAACACGAGGCACAGAAGGCTCCAAACCATAGAACCTTGGTTTTGCCGACCATAGGAAGAAATATCCCGATAGAAGCCGTCAAAGGAGAAAGGAAAGGGAGGAACTTGAAGTAATGAAGCAGAAACACCGGATGCGCGAAATAGAACAACAATTAAAGCAGCATCATAATCAACTTGACAAACTTAGCTAGCAAGCTACTGGCCCATCTTAGCGGCACATGGTAGACAAAGCTGCCTTCGATGCTACCGGCCCATCCACTAATCGAAAAAGCAGCGTGGCTTCCACAGAGCTCCCCGGTGATGATGTTGATGATGCACCGGCGATGGCTCCTCTTCGCTACCCAGTGGATGATATCATGGAGATGACACATTGTGAGCTGCATGTGAAAGTTGTCAACATAACCATGAAGGTGGCGGTCGGCTATGCCTTACCATTAGTTGGACCGATACCAACTTACCATTGTTGTCCGGTTCCACAGGGCTACGCTATTGCCGGCGTGGATCAAGTTATGGACGGATTCGCACAGCTCAAGCTTGACTATCTTGCAGGTGCAGGAGAAGGAAAAAACATGACCATTCTATGGCGAAAGGAAGAAATCGTGCTTTCAAATCGGACGTCAAGGCCATCCACTCCTCAGAGCACAACTCCATCTTCATCGCAGCCTCACCCATCTCTAGCGCATCAGCCGTCCTTGCCGTCACCACGACAGGTGTCGTCTTCGCCACTGCGTCAACCGTCTCTAGCACGGCCGTCTTTGCCGCCGCGTCAGCCGTCTCCAGCACGGCCGTCTTTGCCGCCACATCAGCTATCTCCAGCACGGCCGTCGTCGCTGCCCCGTTAGCCGTCTCCAGCACGGCCGTCTTCACCACCACATCAGCCATCTCAGCACCTCCCAAAAGTACAAAAGAGTCAAGGCCAACAGCGAAAGAGTAACCGATCACCAAAGCGTCTATCGAAGCCCCTCCCAAAACTACCAAAGGTTGCTCCCAAGAGAGCTTACGACTATACTGAGGACAATGTGGTGATCGCAAAGGCCCAAATGCAACAGTGGTTTGATAGCCTCAAGCGGCCGAAAGAGCCACAGTTCCCCAGCACTAAAGAAGAAAAAGGCAAATTGCAAAAAATGTTGAAGACCCTTCATCAACCCGAGCCAAGGCTATCACCAGACTATGACCGCTCTATTGTCAAGTCACATCAGTCAATGGTGCGGTCGAAGAGCACTAGTGGAAGCGGGAATTCGGTTCTCCAGCTCGGTTTACAGAAAAATAAGGAATGCCCCCTGCTCAAAGTGATTTCCGATACCATGGTGGAGTCGAGCAAAGCTGTGAACAAGCAGTATGATCCAGAAATTGTTGCACTGTATGGAGAAGCGGCCGCTGCTCAAGGTATGACTATTGCTCAGTACTTAGACCAGTTAGCTTTCCCCATGGCTGAGGAAGCATACAAATACGAGTACGGGAAACCTCTCGTCAGACCTGAGGACGTCAAGTATCTACCAACAAAAATGCGAAGATTGCATAATTGGTACATTAAAGCCACAAAGGAAGGGGCAAACTGTATAGTGATTGGAGTTCGAAACGAGCATTACGGGTATGGAGATGCCCAGATAGTGATTGAATTTCCTGAACTACATCAGTTTTTAAATCAAGATGCCCTCGACAAATCGATCGTTAGTGCCTACTGTCTGTAAGTATTATTTCTCTAATAATTAAGTCTCTAGTTAGCTCACCTCGTTTATATCGCATGTATAATCATACTCACTATATTATGTAGATGAAGATTCTCGAATGCAGAAGAGGACAAATCTATGACATTGGATTCATTGACCCATATTGGGTTCATGAAATTACTGTGAAACTTAATCCCAAGGACACAGAGGATAAAATTGTAATGGCTCTAAGGTTTCCAGAAACCAAACAGGAAATATTATTATCTTACAACTTCGAGTGAGTATTATTGTCTTGTACACATTCTATTTCGCTTACTCGATGTTAAGTGTATAATTGATGAGTTATGCATGCGCAGATTCCATGATATTCTGCTAATCCTTCAACCTGACAATGGAGTAGTACAAGTCATGGACTCTAAATATAACCCCCTTGAGAAGTGGCAACTGATACATTGCAAATGTATCTATAATTTTTGATGTTCCATGCTTGGTTTTATCTACTTTCTTATGTTTTGTTCCAACTTTGGAGTACTTTTCATACACTTTCTTGGACTAACCTATTAACAAAGAGCTACAGTGCCAGTTGCCTGTTTTCTACTGTTTTTGGTTCCAGGAAGTCAGAAAATGAATATTCTCGGAATTGGACGGGACAAAAGCCAAAGTTACTATTTTCCCAGAAGACTCACGGAGCCAGAAGGAGAGTCGGAGAGGGGCCATAGGGTGGCCACACCACCCCTAGGCGCGGGTCCACCTAGGCCGCGCCAGGGCATGGTGTGGGCCCCCTGGCCACCCACCGACCTTGCCCTCTAGCCTATAAGAAGCCTCCCAAAGCCAAAACCCTAAATCTTCAAGCCTCCAGCCATGAAAAGTTCCGCAGCGCCGCTGCCACCAAAGGGGATATTCGGGGGACAGAAAGTCTCTGTTCCGGCACCCTGCCGGGATGGGGAAGTGCCCCCGGAGCCATCTCCATCGATCTCCACCACCATCTCCATCACCATTGCAGATTCCCATGATGAGGAGGGAGTAGTTCTCTCTCGAGGCTAAGGGTTCTACCGGTAGCTATGTGTTCATCTCTCTCTCTCTCTCTATGCATGACCTTATTGAGATCCTGAGCTTGTAATCTATAGATCTACCTTCTACTCAAGTGCTTTAATAGATCTCTGCTCTCCCTATGTGTGTGAAAGTGACAGCGTGCTCACCATGGTGGCACTTAGGCTAGAGATTACAAATACTTGTTATGAGTTATATTTGGAGTTGGATGTCTTTATGAAATTGTGGTGTTTTTTGGACTCATCTAGTGCTCAAGGTGACAGTGTGGGGTTTTCTAGATGGGAAAGACTTACTTTGAGGTGTGCTGTTATAGCCCTACCATCGATTAGAGTGTTCAACCGGAGAGTAGTTCAGCGTAGTATAATGAAGATGATATATTTATATGAGTGTTCACTAGTGAAAGTATGACCCCTAGGCCTTGTTTCTAAGCACTGAAACACCGTTTGCTATTAGATCTGTTACATGTTTGCTTGCTTCCATCTTTATTTCAGCTTTACTTTAGTCTTTTCCATGCCACTAAGCTATTCTCTATCACCACTACCACTTATAATTATCCATCCCACTTGTGTTTCACTATCTCTTCGCCGAACTAGTGCACCTATACACCTGACAAGTGTATTGGGTGTGTTGAGGACACAAGAGACTTCTTGTATCTTGATTGCTAGGTTGCTTGAGAGGGGATACCTTTGACCACTTCCTCCGTGAGTTCGATAAACCTTGGGTGATCCACTTAAGGGAAAACTTGCTGCTGTTCTACAAACCTCTGCACTTGGAGGCCCAACAACTGTCTACAAGAATAGAAGTGCGTAGACATCAAGCTATTTTCTGGCGCCATTGCCGGGGAGGTAAGGTAAAAGCTACTCACATCCTCCGGTGTGAGTGCTCGAAGTTATTTCCTTTAGATTATGCAATTTTGTCTTTTTGTTTCTTGTTTTCACTAGTTAGGCTTAATGGAAAACAACAACAAAATTAGAGAGCTTTATAGTATTTATCTTGAGTTAGGACATGAAGTGTTTGAAGAGAAAATTAAAAAACCTATGGAACTTTATTTGCATGCTAATAGCAATGTTATTAGTATGAATCTTTTGAACACCTTTGTTACTAATGCTATGGAAACGTCTAAGCTTGGGGAAGTTGGTTTTTATGAAAATGACCTTTTTAGTTCCCCACCTTTAAAGAAGAAAATTTGCTCTGATGATATTTTATCTCCCATATGTGGTAATTCTGATAATACTTGCGATATTTTAAATCCACATACTGAAAGCGTCCCTTTTAAAATACCTATAAAAATTGTTGAACGTGTTATGAATAACTACTATTTTGGAGATGGAACTGTCCATCCTGGTGATTATTTACTCTTTATACATGAATTATGCGAGTTGTTCAATTGTGCAGGTATTTCAATGAACCAAGTTAAGAGGAAGCTATTCCCTATTTCACTTAAGGGCAAAGCAAGGGAGTGGTATGAGCTACTAGATGATCCTCATCATTTGGAGTGGAAGGAACTTGAATCTCTCTTTCACTCTAAATTTTATCCTCCTCATGAAATTCATAAAGATAGGAATTACATTTATAATTTTCATCCTCATGATGGAGAAAGTATTGCCCAAGCATGGGGGAGATTGAAGTCACTAATGCTCAAATGTCCCATTCATGAGCTCCCCAGGAATATTGTTATTAATAATTTCTATGCAAGGCTTTCAGGACATTACAAGGACCATCTAGATACTTGTTTAGAGGGATCCTTCACGAGTAAGGAGGCCAAAGCTAAGTGGGATCTTCTTGAAACAATTCAAAGCAATACCGAAGATTGGGATAACAACAAAGGTAAAGAACCAGGTATAAACTATGAGTATGATTGCATTAAGTCTTTTGCTGAAACTGCTGATTTTCAAGAGCTTAGTGCTAAATATGGTCTTGATCCTCAAATTCTTATTGATTGTTTTAAAACCTGTGCTTCTCATATTAATGCTCCTAAATAAAAGTGGGACATGTATCATGAGCCTTATAAAGACACTTGCATGGAAAATGAAATTTTTGTTAATGATAGCAATAAACATGCTCAAACCTCTGAAAGTACTATTTCTTATAAGCATGTTAATTTTTGTGGGATACATAGACCTTGTGAGAGTAATCAAGTTGAAGAAGAATATTGTATCACCCACAGGAAAGAAAAAACTAGAATGTGGTATAGGGCTCTAAATGATCTTGGTAAAAAAGTTTGTGCCCTCTATCCTTTTATTTGTGAACTTTGCTTTGAAGTGGGTCATTTCAATTTCCAATGCTCAGGCCATAATAATATCCCTTCTAATCCAATGAATACTACAAGTTTGTATTGTGATGACATGATCACTCCTAATCAGCATGATGAACTTACATTATTTTTGGGGTGTGAAGAGTTATCAAGAAAAACCTCTTTGGTGGATATGGGTGCTTTTGATATGAATAGTGTCCTGCATGGTTGTCATCTGTATTGTGTTGATAACTGTCACACAAATACTTACATACAAAATATTATAGAAGATGAGATTTTACCAAAATATGATAGGACTAATATGTGTTTTGATCTTATTAATGAAAAGAAGGAATCCTCCAAAGTTTCTTCTATTGTCTCTAATAATGAACCAAGGTATATGGAGAAGCTTCCTTTCAAGCCTCTCCCTCCTAAAGAGAAGAAGATAAAGAAGAAAAGGAGGAGTAAAAGGAGGGAGGAAACAGTATTTTCCCCTAAGCATGTAGCTCCTATTATAGTTTTTGATGAGTCTGAACTCGATGATGTTCCTATGCCTATTACCTATAGTAGTGATCATGATTGGGAAAAGCACAATATTTTTGATATTGATAATCTCTTCGGTACCAATTCTAAAAATGATGATATTAATAATTGATATACTATTAGTGCTATCCATGATCTTTCCAATGATGATATGTTTACAAATGAACACACTTTGGAGGATAACTATTCTATTGCTTATGAAGATACTATACCTCCAATTTATGATGATTGCAATGATGAATATGATATTTTCAGTCCACCTACTATTGAGGAGGAAATTAATTATGATTATAATATGCCTCCTATATTTGATGATTATGGTGATGAAAACAATAATGATAGCTATTTTGTTGAATTTGCTCCCACTACAATTAACAAGAATGACTATGTTTATGTGGAGAGTATTAATTCTTTTATGCATGTGGCTCATGATAAGAATGTTTTATGTGATATTTATATTGTTAATTTTATTCATGTTGCTACTAAAAGTTATTATGAGAGAGGGAAACATGGTTCTATGCATCTCAATAATATTAAGTTTCCCCTCTTTATGTTGAAAATTTTGAAGTTGCACTTGTTTTGCTTTCCTATGCTTGTTGCTTTGTGCTTTCATGACTTGTTCCTTTACAAGATTCCTATGCATAGGAAGTGGGTTAGACTTAAATGTGCTTTGAATTTGCTTCTTGATGCTCTCTTTTACTTCAATTCATATTTCTTATGTGAGCATCTTCTCAAACTATCATACCTAACTTAAAGGCCCTAAAGAAAAATACTTATTGGGAGATAACCCAAAAGTTCTAGATGAGTTTTGGAAGTTATTACATCAGTAATAAACTCTCCTTATCCTTTTTATTTGCTTTTTGTGCCAAGAGTAACCTCTAATGAGAGATAAGTAATGATTGGGAAAGTTGCTGTCCCGAAACAGATTTCGGTGCTTCACCGTCAAAATTCGTGTAAAATCTCTGAACGTCTTTTTTAGGCGTGAATTTTTGTGCTTCTGACCCAGGTTGTTATCTAACTTTCATTAGTTCAACACTTTTTGATTTGAGCAACACAAGGTCTTCGAAAAAATTCGTCTTTACCTACTGGTCTGTTTTGACAGATTTCTGCCATTTTCTGCATTTGCTTCTTGTTGGTTCCTTTTTGAGTTCTTTTGGGAAATTGAACTTTTTGAGGGAAGTGCTTCAGTAGCTAGTTTTTTAGTGGAAGTTTATTTCGTGTTAGAACTGAACCCAAAGACTTATTATCTTGAGTGCACTAATGTTGCTAATAAAGATTGTGTGAAGTTTTGTATGAAGGAAAAATTTCAGGTGTATGGAAGGAATGAGTAATGAGATGAAGGATGGACTAAAGCTCAAGATTGGGGATGCCACGCGTGTTACCCCAAGAAATATCCAAGAAGTACAAGCGTCAAAGCTTGGGTATGCCCTAGGCATCCCCTCTTCATCAATAAAAATTTCAGGTTTCTTCCAAACGCTTCATTTTTATTGTTTCATGCACAGTTGTGTTGTTCTTGGAGCATCTTCTTTTTCATTTTTGTTTTGGTTTTTCGTGTGTTTGGTTTTCTTAGTTTTCTGAATAAATTGATTGGACCCCCCTATTTCATACATTGGTTTGCAAATAGTTTGGTTTGGTTTGGAAAAGAGTAGGAAAGTTCATGCTTATGTGGTAAAAAGAGCTCGTTTTTGACTGTGGCCTATGCTCTGTCATGCCATGCTTGATATTGTTTTGGCTTTATGCTTAGTATTCTTTGTTGTAGCATGACTTGTTATAAACAATTGAGATTGCTTAATGTGCCTTGGATGAATCATGCGTTGTTTTAGCATATTAAAGCATAGTATAGTGGTATTCTCCTTTGATGCTTTATTTTGGTTGACTTGGCGCATGCTCACACCATGTTATGACTATCCAAAGTCACCATAGCCTTTATGATCCTTTAGTTTTCAACTTGTAGTATCACTTTATGCTTTGATCAATGATGTTTTGTCGCTCTGCATGATTATGGCCATTATTGCTCTCTTAGTTTGTCGCTCCCAGTCTTTTGCTAGCCTCCACAACAAAGTATGAGTTCCACTCATGCATCCAACTCCCTAAATCAAGTTATTCCAAAGAGTCCACCATACCTACCTACTAGCTTATGCTATTCCAAGTATATTAATGTTTTGTTTACCTTCCAAATTAAACTTGTTATGAGAAAACTAGTGATTAAAGCTCTCACGAACTTGATGACACACTTTACTTTACTTGCCCTTAATAAACTTGAACCATTGTGTCTTCTATGTTGTATATGCTTGCACTTATTTGTCGGGGATTAGCAGAACCATGCTTTCATGGGGAACACTTTCAACATTGCACTTGGTACTTGTACCTAGTTGATATCATGCTCTTTTGTATATGGATGTCGTCGGTGTGAAATGAAAGGGGAGCTTGTAAGTCCATGGAGTTATGTATATGTGTTAGAGAAACGCCTGGGCCGTTGATCTAATCCATGCTGACATGGTGGAAACCTGCAGCGGAACCATAATGAGCTGTCTATGAAGCATTCTTCTTATAAAAAAAGAGTCCTATATTGAGAAAAAAAGAGAAAAGAAAAAAAAAGATACTATGAAAAGAGGAAAGAGAGAAAAAAGCACCATATTCCCATGGTAAATAAGAAGAATGCTGAGATGCTTGTTGTCTTCTTGCCTTGTCATTTTGATATGGGGATTCTTCCGTATCATCGGGCAAGGGGTACCCCGTTGGCGGTTCTCTATGATACGCATGTACTTACAATGACAAGAACTTACCGGTGACTAAACTTGAGTAGCATGAGGAGCGACCCTCGTATACAAGGGACATGAGATTTCTAACTTATACTTTGTCAAGCATGTACACCATAGTTTGTTCACTTTAACCTTAATCACTTCAAGATGCTTATGATAGGGGCAATGAGAGCTGAAAGCTATAAGTACCATAATTTTTGGAAGCTCTTTATGAAACTTGAATCTCTGCTTCCTTCTATGAAGGCCTTTCTTCCACCATTACATTGAGTCTCCACCTTCTATCTTTATGCACTTACTTTGAGAGCATAGTGGCCATTCTTAGTTCTATGTGCATTGTCCCAAGACTAGTTGATTGATGCATAACTTGATATTGCTTGTTTTAAACTATTTGTATCTAGTCACTCTTATGAACTTTGAAGGTGTCCTATGCATTTATATTTGCTACTCTATTGAGGGACAAGCTGAATACTATTATGCTATGTTTTCTTTATGTGAAACAAACAAACGTCTTGCAAAGCATTGTTATTCATGAATCTTGTTTGTGCCTTTTCATGTTGCATCATAGTTTCTTTGTCTTATTGCTAGAACTTTGTCTTTCATGTTATGATTGAAGTACTATGATCCCAGCTTTGAATGTTTTACAAATACTTTGATCAAGTCTTTGATGGTGCATGTCACCTCAAAAATTATTCTTTTTTTTATCACTTACCTACTCGAGGACGAGCAGGAGTTAAGCTTGGGGATGTTGATACATTGCAAATGTATCTATAATTTTTGATGTTCCATGCTTGGTTTTATCTACTTTCTTATGTTTTGTTCCAACTTTGGAGTACTTTTCATACACTTTCTTGGACTAACCTATTAACAAAGAGCTATAGTGCTTGTTGCCTGTTTTCTGCTGTTTTTGGTTCCAGGAAGTCAGAAAATGAATATTCTCGGAATTGGACGGAACAAAAGCCAAAGTTACTATTTTCTCGGAAGACTCACGGAGCCAGAAGGAGAGTCGGAGAGGGGCCATAGGGTGGCCACACCACCCCTAGTCGCGGGTCCACCTAGGCCGCGCTAGGGCATGGTGTGGGCCCCCTGGCCGCCCACCGACCTTGCCCTCTAGCCTATAAGAAGCCTCCCGAAGCCAAAACCCTAAATCGTCAAGCCTCCAGCCACGAAAAGTTCCGCAGCGCCGCCGCCACCGAAGGGGAGATTCGGGGGACAGAAAGTCTCTGTTCCGGCACCCTGCCGGGACGGGGAAGTGCCCCCGGAGCCATCTCCATCGATCTCCACCACCATCTCCATCACCATTGCTGATTCCCATGATGAGGAGGGAGTAGTTCTCTCTCGAGGCTAAGGGTTCTACCGGTAGCTATGTGTTCATCTCTCTCTCTATGCATGATCTTATTGAGATCATGAGCTTGTAATCTATAGATCTACCTTGATACTCAAGTGCTTTAATAGATCTCTGCTCTCCCCATGTGTGTAAAAGTAACAGCGTGCTCACCATGGTGGCACTTAGGCTAGAGATTACAAATACTTGTTATGAGTTATATTTGGAGTTGGATGGGAAAGACTTACTTTGAGGTGTGCTGTTATAGCCCTACCATCGATTAGAGTGTTCAACCGGAGAGTAGTTCAGCATAGTATCATGAAGATGATATATTTATATGAGAGCGTTCACTAGTAAAAGTATGATCCCTAGGCCTTGTTTCTAAGCACTGAAACACCGTTTGCTATTAGATCTGTTACATGTTTGCTTGCTTCCATCTTTATTTCAGTTTTACTTTAGTCTTTTCCATGCCACCAAGCTATTCTCTATCACCATTACCACTTATAATTATCCATCCCACTTGTGTTTCACTATATCTTTGCCGAACTAGTGCACCTATACACCTGACAAGTGTATTGGGTGTGTTGGGGACACAAGAGACTTCTTGTATCTTGATTGTAGGGTTGCTTGAGAGGGGATACCTTTGACCACTTCCTCCCTGAGTTCGATAAACCTTGGGTGATCCACTTAAGGAAAAACTTGCTGCTGTTCTACAAACCTCTGCACTTGGAGGCCCAACAACTGTCTACAAGAATAGAAGTGCGTAGACATCAGCAACCCATGCAGGATATGCTCTAGCGGTAATTTCAGTCATTATGATACTATATCAGCAACTTTTGTTCATTTACATGCATCAAGTAATTAATAACTTATTTCATTCATTTTGTTTGCCGGGCAGCGCTTAGAAATGATTCACCAACAAGCCTAAGGGTGCCTGGAAAGAGAAACTTACATTTAAATCACTAAATGTAAGTACTACTAGCTAGATCCGCGTATCTCTTTGATTCTAATTTCGATACCATTATCATACTTAATTATTATTGTTTTGATTGAACTTTGTTCTCATAAAGTGTCTGAGGGAGCCAGACGGAAATAACTTATGTGGATACTATGTCTGCGAGTTTATTCGTCAAATGACCTGTGAGAAGGGCAGAAACTTAGAACAACTTCAAGTATGTAAACAATATTCATAAATTTGTTTTATTACCATGAATTGTGTTTAATTTCATTCATAAATGTTGACTCATTCTTTTAAATTAGATCGAACGGTTGCGGGACAATCTTCTACCAAAGGATCGCATACAAGCAATCCAAGAGGAAATTGCGGGATTTTTAGATGCAGAGGTCCTAGATCCAAAAGAAGAATACTATCGGAAGATTATGATAATGTAATAGGGATCATAAAAAACTTTATATTGTATATATGCATGAATGTAATATATTCAATACTTGTTGTGTAATATAATCGGGAGATGTTTTATAATATAATGGTTCTCTTAAGGTAGATGACACTTACCCCTCCACTATGTTGTGAGGAATGCTCGTCCTCGTAGTAGATGGTGCGAGGTTGATGTTACCGGAAGTGGATTCGCATGGAGGAATGGTGCGGATTCCGCAACCTCGCACCATCTATTATGAGGACGAGCATTCCTCATAACATAGTGCTGGGGTAAGTGTCACAAAATAAATGCTGCCCAAAACACAAAAAGGAAATAGATAAAGGGGAAATAAAATAAATGAAAAATATATAAAAAATCTCTGACGCGGCACAAAAAATGCCAAAAATGTTGCCGTGGTAGAGACGCATAGATCCCGGTTCGTATTACGAACCGGGACAAATGCCCATCCCCCTTGCGACAGCCAGCGGCCACGTGGACCGCCCTTTTGTCCTGGTTCGCAGCCCAACCGGGACTAAAGGGTTGGGGCTTTAGTCCCAATTGCCCCGTCCCGGTTGGGCAACCGGGACTAAAGCTCCTTACAAACCGTGAAAAAGGTCATGTTTCCACCAGTGTTTGATTCAAATTCACCAACCGGGCAATCTTACCAGAATTTTTTAGTTTTTATAAAGAACTGAGTTCCTAACTAATTTTGGCTGAAAGTTAAGAAAAGTGAAAAGTTCTAGATTATTCAGGTCAAGTCCAGTCCAGTCTTCAGAGAAACAGGCCACCTTTGTCACTTGGACCTAAGTAGCTAGTTTTTTCGAAAAGTGAAAAAAAGACAAAATGTAGGTATTTAGGTCTTCGTAACAGCTTACCAACAAAAATATGGTCTTTTATAAATTTCGTTCTGAAACCCGTGTTCGAGTAAAGGAGGTACTGATTCATTCATTTTTTTTGACAACCAAAATGCAGCTGAGAATGTGTTGAATTGGCAGGTTACCTGATCAAGAAGCTTGGAAGGTACTAGTGTGGTGTTAAACCAAAATGCTAAAGAGTGCGAAGGGGAAATCACGAACTACGTTCATATAATGTAGTACACTATTTTTTTTAATATTAAAGAAATCTCTACCTTATAGGTTACGGTGTATCTTACATAATGGATTTACATCCGGTCAGAACCGGGGGGAAACTAGCTAACAGAAAGAGATAGCAGTGTCTTGCACTATGACAGCTTGTGTGCCCAATCCAGCAGCCTGTGTCCTTCTCTTTGCGACCTGCACGTCCATAACCTGAGGGTTTCTCTGATTTGCTTAGGGATCGTCGCACTGGCAATGTTTTTTCCATTGAAAACTCTCTCATTATGTGCCTTCCACAAGCCGAGCAAACATGAAGCAAAGCAGACCGGCCAAGTTTTATCTTCCCTTGGGTCCTGGAATGTTGAGACGAATTGAGAAACTGAATTTGTAGTGGCTGCAATTTGTGCCATGTCTAGTCTTTCCAGACCCAGGTAGAGGTTTTGCAGTGTAGGGAAATGTGGTGAATTGATTCAAGGGTCGGGCAAAGGTCACATCCAGCATCAACACACTAGCACTTGTTGATCATGTTGTCCTTGGTGTTCAACCTCCCCCGGAAGGCAAGCCATATGAATATTTTGTGCCTATGTGGTATTGCTTTCTGCCAGACCCATTCAAATGGCAGCCAAATCATGCCTCGGTCAGTGAATAGTCTGTAAAATGATGTCGTTGATGTAGGCTTGCATGTAGTAATCATCTCCCTTTGGTCCCTTAGCCCATCCAGGTGTATGTGTTGTATGCCATGTATTAACTGGTGCAGCTGCAGTTGTGCCTGATCTGTGAGTGGTAGCAGCAGGCTGATCTCCCAGCTCCCATTCTGTTGTTGCGACTGCACGGTGCAGTGCTGGTCCTTTGCAAAGGTGTATAGTACCTCAAACCTAGTGTTGAACCGTCCTAGTTCAGTCCACTGGTCATGCCAGAAGGATATTTTGTCGCTAGCCGATGGGTGGCACCTAGTTGAGTTCTAAACTGCAGGAAGGAGGGACAACGTCGATCGCTAGAATGGCGTATCGCATCTGCTTGCCTCGTGTGGGACCTAATTCTGCAGGTACCATTTTGCCAGCCATGTGAAGCAGGGTCCCTCACTGTCAGAAAGAAGTTTGGACAACAAGTTTGCCATCAGTGCTTTCTTTTGCAGGCCCAAGTTTCTGACTCCTAGTCCACCTTGTATCTTTGGCATTGTCACCGTGTCCAATGCCACCAGAAACTAGCCTCCGAGCACCTCATGCTTGTTCTTCCAAAGGAAAGCTCGGCAAAGCTTGTTCACCGCCTCAATGCTCCCTTTGTCCCATTCTATGCATGCCATGAAAAATTGGGAATTGCAGCTAGGACTGAATTGATCATCTGAACCCTGCCTCCTGACATCATAATTCTCGGGATCCAGCCTGGAAGTCGCCTTCCCACCCTCTGTATCACTGGCTGCAGCAAGCTCCTCAAATTTTTTGTCGTGGACAGAGGCAGTCCCAGGTATGTGCAGGGCTGCTGTGCAACCGGGCATCCAAGGATAGCGGCAACATCCTCAACATCATGTTGAGGCATGTGTATGGGGGGCAAAGGTGCTCTTCTAAAAGTTAACGCGCAGACTTGAGAACGAAGCGAAGGCCTCAAGCAGGTGCTTGGCATATCTCGCCTGGTCAGCCGATCCATGCAAGATAAGCAGGGTATCGTCAGCGTACTGCAGGGCTGGCAGGGCGCTCCTTGCTACAGGAGGTGAACTAAGTACCCTGAGCTGTAAGCTTTCTTCAGCATCCTCTGGAGAATGTGTACCACCAGGATGAATAGGTATGGAGACATTGGGTCTCCTTGTCTTACACTCTTCTGAATCTTAAACTTTTGCCTGGCCTGGCTGTTGATCAGTATTTGTGCATGTGACGTTTCCAACAGCTGGTGGATCCACTCTATCCATTTGGCGGGGAAGCCCCTTGCTATCAGAGTGTGCAGGATAGCTTTCCATTGAATTGTGTCAAAGGCTTTTTGAAAGTCTAGCTTTAGAACAATCACCTACTTCTTTGTCTTGTTGGCACATTGGACCATCTCAATTGCGGTCGCAAAGTTCTCCACAATTGACCTTTTCTTTATGAACCCTGACTGCATTTGATCTACCATGCACTTTATCTTTGGTTGTAGTCTGTTTGTCAGAACCTTGACAATCCGCTTGGGAATGGAGTGTTGTAGTGAGACTGGCCTATAATATTTTATTTCTTGGGGCGTCTCACACTTTGCAGCAACGTGATGTATGCCAGGTTGACCCCTGAAAGATCCAGCCCCTGGCTATCCATGTGTGTGAAGAGCTGCAATAGATCTTCTTTTAATTCTTCTAAGTAGAATTTGTAAAACTCGTTTGTGAAACCGTCAGGCCTAGGTCTTTTGTTGGCTAGTGTGTGCGTGATTGCTTCTTTAATCTCCTCCCACGTGAATGGATTTGCTAGTGACTCAAGGTTAAAACTCTCATCTTCATACAGGTGTTGTAAGTTGATATTGGGTACCCAAGTCCTGTCCTCTGTGAACAGGCTACTGAAAAAGTCTGGCAATTTTCAGCTTATCCTTGTCTTCGAAGAACTCACTACCTCCATTGTTTAAAATTTTTATCTTGTTTTTCCTGTACTTGTATGTGGCCATTGTGTGAAAAAATCTTGTGTTCTCCATTGTTCTCTTGTAGTACACTATAAGAGAGTTATAGTACTGCAGTGGACACAATTCCAAAATTCACCTGAAAGAAAGGGTTGTGAATTTGCGAAACTGTATCTACAAAGGTTATGGCTTTGTGATATTTGCCTTTTTTGGAAACAAAAGTGCTGTGCACACGATCCCTTCCGTACGAAATTGTGTACGAAGATGTATTCGGTGGTTTGCATGTTTTGGACACACCTATGGATGGTTGGATCGTGGGTATCGTCCACAGATCCTACAAGATGTGTCATGTGGAAAATAGTAGTTTGCTCGGTCGGCCACCCTCGGATTGATGTTTCCATGTTGCGACGTCATTGGCGACTAGCCCTAATGGAGGTATCATAAGTACTATCATGTATTACATGCATGCAAAATGCGTATGTGTCACTGCAATTAATGATAAAAAAGATTGTGTTGGTATCATGGTAGATATGGTATCATAGCAAGTAGAACTAGAAAAGCTAATCTCAAATAAATTTTATACTACATGATATATGCATTATGTTTTATAATGTAAGATTTTTTAGCAAACTAAAACAGGTAGCTGAAAAGGCCTACATTGTGGAACAAATGGAGTATATGATACTCCTATTTTACGATACTCTACACCGTGACTAGTCTAAGGGGCTGTTTGGTTTAGAGGATGTCATTAGGGGATAAGGATATCCCAAGCAGCTGGTTAGAGGTAGCCATTTTTTGTGTTTGCTAAAGTGGAAAAAAAGTGGTTAGGGATAGCCAGTCAAAATCTACAAACAGGAAAACACTTCGGATGAGCTATCCAAAAGTGGTTGAGCCTATCCAGCTCTTTTTGTGGGATATGCTCAACCACCATTTTAAGCCAAAAGTGGTTAACCATATTTTCTTCACCATTTAAACCAAACACTAAATAACCATAAAAAATTAGATATTCCTTATCGTCCACTGGATAGCCACTGAACAAAAAGCCCGTAAGCTTTCTTGTTTCTCAGATCGATCACAGCCGTGACGACAAACCCCCACCTAGGCTCATGCTAGCCATTAATTATTTTGATCCCGGTCCCTCAAAACCAAGTAATTAAGAAAAGTAAGCACCATCGACGACATATCAGTGGGACAGTCCTAGTACAGCGTGTCTAATCGTACGGTGACTTGAGTAACCGTCCAGTAGGGATCGAATATTTATGCCCAAATGAGCCAGCAAGGACGGTAGATTGACTACGAGGACAGCTGCATTATGCATGAGCATAGAGCGATCTGTTCGTGGAGACTCGCTTAGGGACAATAGGATCCGTGCCGTGGATTTGTCTGACAGGCCGTACGTTCCCAGCTGTCTGCCTTGCGCCACACTGTCGAACGACGAGACGAGGGGCACGGCACTAGCCACTACAGTACATGGGGCTAATGATCTCACCTTTTGTTTTTGTGGGGGCGCCTAAATGTTCTCCACGCAGTACAATTGGATATGTATCCTAACAAACTCGGACACTAGTAAGACTTGTCGGCTCATAGCCGTGTGATCGAAATTGAGTTTTGTACACAGCTATCAGTCCGCTCCAGAAATAACTGATTTGAATTTGTCTAAATTCAAATGTATCTATACACTAAAATACGTCTAGATATATTTGAATCTAGAAAAAATCAAGTCAGTTATTTCTGGATGGAGGGAGTATATGTTTCTGGAAATTCCACGAGTGTGCACTAGAAAAACATCGTAAAACATAGTACTCCCCTATGCTCTAAATTAACTGATTCTTTTTTTTTTTTGCAGGGAAGAGATCCGGATCTATTTCATGAGCTCATAAGAAGTACAAAACAACCTAAATAAAAAAGAGTACCCAAACCACCCTGACCCCCTCCTCCTCCCGACCCCGTGCGGCGGTGCCGCCGTCGCACCGGGTCACCACCCTCGCCCCCGGCCAGCCACCCACTCCCGCACGCCCCTCCTCTCCGCCGCCGCCAGTTCCATGGTCGGACAAAGCTCCAGCGGCGCGGCGGCGACAGGGCTCTAGCCCTTGCGTGCATCTCTTCCATGGCGGCGGCGGCTCGAGATCCAGGCAGCGGTGGCGACGCCCCAGCGGATCTCCAGCAATGATGGCGGGTGGGCGGCGACCAGTGAGCTCTGACAGCAGATGGGCGGCGGGGCAGCGGATGGTGTCGAGATCTAGGGTTCCTAGATCAGTGACGTCTTCACCTCCTCGACGTCGGCCGGTGTGGTCTGGAGGTATTCTGCGGCCTACTTTGCATCATGAGGGCGCCCGGGGTGGAGGCCCTGGGTTTGGTGGAGGTGGACATCTTCTCCGTCGAAGGTGGCCGGCATGCGGCTGGATTGGCAGATCTCGCGATCCGTCTTCCAGTCCTAGCAGCGAGGCGGGGAGAACTATGTGCCGGTGAAAACCGAGCCATTGGCAGGCGATGGCGGCGTTACCACGTCGTTACCTTGATGAAGACATCGCCATGCACCTTGTGTCGACCTCAATCGTGCTACTCCGGGGGAAACCCTAAGATCTTCGGGTCGGGCGATGGCGGTGTTGCGGTGTCGGTATCGCTTTCTCTCCTGGGAGCATCGCCTGTGGAGCAGCGTTGGATGGAAGTGGCAGGAGAGGTGGAGCGGCTAGCACGCGAGGGGTGGTGCTGCTTCGCACCACGGTGGTGTCGATGGCTGCTGTGGCAAGAGTCGGCACATCGATCTACACGCTGAAGATGGTTGGCGGAAGATAGTGAAGGCGGCGACATCCGGAGCGTGTGCTAAAGGGAATATGCCATGAGAGGCAATAATAAAGTTGTTATTATACATATTCCGAGTATACGATAGATGTTTATTTTGCATGCTATAATTGTATTAATTTGAAAACGTTAATACATGTGTGTTTAATAAACAAAAGGAAAATTCCTATTTATGCCTCTCTTATAAACTAGCTCGTTGATTAACAAGATGATCAAGGTTTCCTGATCATGGACATTGGATGTTGTTAATAACGAGGTCACAACATTAGTGGAATGATGTGATGAATATTCATCCGAAGTATAGCATTACGATCAAAGCCATTGTGTTTATATTGCTATAACATCTAATAAAGTAATCCTAGTCCTTAGACCATGAGATCATGTTAATCACTAACACTAGAAGAGTATCTTGATAACATCAAACGTCACACCGTGAAAGGGTGATTATAAAGGTGGGTTTAGTGCTACGAAAGTGTTATGTAGAAGCTCATGGATCAAGAGTGGGATTTGTCCATCCTAATGACGGATAGATATACTGTGGACCCTCTCGGTGATATCACATTGGTTAGCTTGCAAGCAAGTGGTAAGATCACTAGAATGTTATATCACGGGAACAAGAAAAGAGTATATGTCAGTAATTAGATCAAACTAGGTATGGAGATACGGATGATGAATCTCGGACATCTAATATATCGCGAGACAAATGGATTTAGTTACTAATGTTAAAGGTTCTCACGATCACAGAAGTCATCGTAGAATGTGTAGGAGTCGGTATGGATCTCCAGGTCCCGCTTATGATTATTGATCTAAGAGGGGTCTCGATCATGTCTGCATTATTCACGAACCGTAGGGTGACACACTTAAGGGACACCAACACCATTTGGAGAAAATGTGTTTCAGACGAACGAATTGCAAAGCGCTGGAATTATTTCAATAGACACCGAAACTATTTCGGGTGAAATTGCTGAAACTGGTTCTGCATGTAATATTGAAATGTTGTAGGGGGTTTTATATGAATGTTTGTTAATTAAAGTAATTAAAAAAATTCTGAATAAATATAATAAAAGAGTTTTATTAAATGAGAGAGAATTAAATTTGGAGAAATTTAATGCATTTAAAGTAAAGACTTTAAAGAGGAATGTTAAGGGACACTTTTATGTGGAGGGGGTTACCACCACATGAATGTGGGAGGTGAGGGGTCACCCCCCATGGGGCGCCAACCATGGGGAGGGGTACCCCCCTTCTCCTATAAAAGGCCACCCCTCTCACCCTTCTTCCTCACACATCCTCATGAAGGATCTCTCTCCCCCTCTAGAATTATTCCCCCATGGTCTCGGATTAGCGAGATACATGTTCCCGGTGGCATTTCATCTGGAAGGAGTTGCTGCTTCCGCTGCATCGCTGGAGCGAGGAGGCGGAGGTTGTTCGGTGGCCTGAACGTGTGTGCGAGTGCGGATGCGCTGCTGGTTTGCGGTGCTAGGACTTCCACACGATCTTGAGATCGGCAAGCGTACGACTACATCATCCATGAGTTCCTACTCGTTAACAAAACTTTGTTGTCTTCGAGGGTAAGTTCTCCATGGATGTATATCCACCCATTGCTTGTATCTAGTAGATAGATCTTGGCGTATATTTCTCATCGTAGGAACTTTTTTGCTTTCTATGTTGCGAATCCTTTAGTGGTATCACAACCTGATCTATGCGTAGGTGCTTTGCATGGTAGAACACATAAGATTATGTGGGCAGTGATGATCATGTTATTGCTTCTTATATCTACTTTGGATATTGATGGCATAGTAGGATGAAGCGGCCCGGACCAACCTTACATGTCATCGCACATGAGACCGGTTCCATGACTGACATGCAACTAGTTTTGTATAAGTGGCTGGCGGGTGTCTGTCTCCCTTACTATAGTCAATATATGATTTACAACGAGTTGCTAATAATTTGGTTATCATCGTTGTGGTTCCATGTTCGTAGGTAAGAACGGTTCTATCTTCAAAAGCCCTAAGCCACGTAAAACTTGCAATTGATAAATTAGAGGCGTCTAGTTTAGATTGTTGCTGGGCTTATGTCATGATATGGTATTGTTGTGAGTTGATGTATAGTTGATACACTTACAACACACTTAACGTGTAAGTTCCATAGACCCTGGCCTTATACACAAAGGAATGATAGAGATCATACCACGATGCATATGATAGTGATCAAATGCAAGAACCATATCATTTCACTTTACACATATGATGTTCGCATCTTATATTGCTAGTTTGGTGTTTTAGTAGTGTTATAAGATGATTCCTCATTTAAATATCAAGATAAAAATGTGTTCTTCCTTAAGTACGTGATGACCCACAAGTATAGGGGGTGTATCGCAGTATTTTCGAGGGAAGTGAAACCCAATTTATTGATTCGACACAAGGGGAGCCAAAGAATATTTATAAGCCTTAACAACTGAGTTTTCAATTCAGCTGCACCTGAAAACAATCTTGCTCACCGCAGTTTATCAGTAGCAACAGTTTTGTAGTAGGAATAGTAAAGTAACAGCAGTAGTAAAGCAAATATAGTAGTAACAAAAGCAGTAAACAGTGGGATTCGAGTGCGGTAGGCATAGGGATGGATGGACGGGCGTTGCATGGACAAGACAATTCACATAGCAATCAGAACATAGGGAAATTGCAGATAAATAAGATAAAGCATCCAAGTACTAGACAATCCTAGGCATGTGTTCCATATATAGTCATACATGCTCGCAATGAGAACTTGCACAACATCTTTTGTCCTGCCAGCCCGTTTGTAGCAGGGCCTCTAGGGAACTACTGGCAATTAAGGTGCTCCTTTTAATAGAGCACTGGAGCAAAGCATTAACACTCCGTGAACACATGTGATCCTCACATCAAAGCCATTCCCTTCCGGTTATCCCAATTTCTGTCTCTTCGGGGCCATAGGTTCCGAACAACAATGTGTGTATACAACTTGCAGATAAGACCAAAAACAATACTATCATAATGAATCAATAACATGTTCAGATCTGAAATCATGGCACTCGGGCCCTAGTGACAAGCATTAAGCACAACAAGTCGCAACAAAGTCATAAAGCACTAATAAAAGATACTAGGCACCATGCCCTAACAATCTGATGTCATTACATGAACGATCTCACCAATCTCTACCATCCCCATAGCCTACAGCGGGGGATTACTCACTCATAGATGGGGGAAACATGGATGGTCGATGGAGATGATGGTGGAGATCGATGGAGATGGCTCCGGGGGCACTTCCCCGTCCCAGCAGGGTGCCAGAACAGAGACTTTCTATCCTCCGAATCTGCCCTTCGGTGGTGGCGGCACTGCGGACCTTTTTCTGGAAAAACGTCGAACCCCCCAGAGTTTTTAGGTCAGAAGGCTTCTTATAGGCAAAGAGGGAGACCGAGTGGGTGCCTAGGGCCACCACACCATGCCCTGGCGTGGCCAGGCCCAGCCCGCGCCTGGGGGGGTGTGGCCAGCCCCTGGCCCTCCTCCGTCTCGTATTCTGGCTCCTGGAATCTTCTGGAAAAATAGGCACTTTGGCTTTTGTCCCGTCCAATTCCGAGAATATTCATATTCTGACTTTCCTGGAACCAAAAACAGCAGAAAACAGGCAGCTGGCACTATGGCTCTTGTTAATAGGTTAGTCCAAGAAATCATATCAAAAGTACTCCAAAGTGTCGACAAAACACAAGAAAGTGGATAAAACCAAGCATGGAGCATCAAAAATTATAGATACATTTGCAATGTATAAACATCCCCAAGCTTAACTCCTGCTCCTCCTCGAGTAGGTAAGTGATAAAAGGAAAGAATAATTTTTGAGGTGACATGCACCATCAAAGACTTGATCAAAATATTTGTAAAACATTCAAAGCTGGGATCATAGTAGTTCAATCATAACATAAAAGACAAAGTTCTAGCAATAAGGCAAAGAAACTATGATGCAACATGAAAAGGCACAAACAAAAGAATCATGAATAACATTGCTTTGCAAGACGTTTGTTTGTTTCACATAAAGAAAACATAGCATAGTGGCACTCAGCTTGTCCCTCATAGAGTAGCAAACATAAATGCATATGACACCTTCAAAGTTTACAAGAGTGACTAGATACAAAAAGTTTAAAACAAGCAATATCAAGGTATGCATCAATCAACAAGTCTTGGGACAATGCACATAGAACTAAGAATGGCCACTATGCTCTCAAGAAGGTGCTCATAGAATGTGTGGAGACTCAACAAGGAAATGAATAGGTTTTGAAAAGTTTGAAAGGCTTCCAAATGCTGAAAGTATGGTACTCATTAGCTTTGAGCTCTCATTGCCCCTATCATAAGCATCTTTAAATGGTTAAGGTTAAAGTGACACAACTAAGAGAATATGCCTGACAAGTTATAAATCAAAGTCTCATGCCCCTTACTTACAAAGACCGATCCTCATGCTACTCAACTTCAGTTACAAGTAAGCTCTTGTCATCGTAAGTATATACATATCATAGAGAACCGCCAACGGGGTACCCCTTGCACATGATACAGGAGCTATCCCATAATCAAAATGACAAGGCAAGCAGACAATGAGCATCTCAGCGATCTTTTTATTTACTATGTGCATAGATTTTTATTGAGGATGCTTCATAGAATGCTCATTATGGTTATGCTGCAAGTTTCCACCATGATTAGGCATGGCTTAGGCTAGCGGCCCAGGCGTTTCTCTAACATACATACAAACTCCATGATCTTACAAGTTCCACTTTTATTTCACACCGTCGGGATCCATAAGCAAAAGAACATGATATCAACGAGGTACTAAGTACCAATGAAATGTTGAAAATGTTCCCCATGATACATGGTTCTGCTAACTTCAACTTATAAAGCGCAAGCATATACGCAACAAAGAAGGACGCAATGGTTCAGGTTTATTAAGTGCAAGAAAATAAAGTGCGCCATCAAGTTCGTGAGAGCTTTACTAACTCACTTTCTCATAAGAAGCAAACATTTTATTCGAAAGAAAACAAGGCATATTGAATATGCGCGGAAGTAGTAAATGATGCTAATAGGTAGGTATGGTGGACACTTTGGCAATATTTGGTTTTAGGGAGTTGGAAACATGAGTAAAACATACTCAGTGAAAGTGAAGGCTAGCAATAGTAAGGGAGCGACAAACGAGAGAGCTATAATGGCCATAATCATGCAGAGCGACAAAACATCATTGATCAAAACATAAAGTGATACTACAAGTTGAAAACTAAAGTATCATAAAGGCTTATGGTGACTTGGGATAGTCATAACATGGTGTGAGCATGCGCCAAGTCAACCCAAATAAAGCATCAAAGGAGAATACCACTATACTATGCTTTAATATGCTAAAACAACGCATGATTCAACCAAGGCACATTAAGCAATCTCAATTGTTTATAACAAGTCATGCTACAGCAAAAAATACTAAGCATAAAGCCAAAACAATATCAAGCATGGCATGACAAAGCATAGGCCACAGTGAAAACAAGCTCTCTTTACGACTTAAGCTTCCTACTCTTTTCCAATACAAACCAAACTATTTGAACACCAATGTATGAAAGAGGAGGTCCAACCAATTTATTCAGCAAACTAAGCAAACCACGCAAACTAAAAACCAAAACAACAACAAAAAAGAAGACGTTCCAAGAACAACACAACTGTGCATGAAATAATAAAAATGAAGCGTTTGGAAGAAACCTGGGATTTTTATTGATGAAGAGGGGGATGCCTTGGGCATCCCCAAGGTTTGATGCTTGTACTTCTTGGATATTTCTTGGGGTGACACGCATGGCATCCCCAAGCTTGAGCTTTAGTCCATCCTTCATCCCATTAATCATTCCTTCCATACACCTGAAAGTTTTCTTCATACAAAACTTCACACAATCTTTATTAGCAACATTAGTGCACTCAAGATAAATAAGTCTTAAGGTTCAGTTCTAACACCAAATAAACTTCCATTAGAACACTAGCTACTGTAGCACTTCCCTCAAAAATCTCAATTCCCCAAAAAACTCAAAAAGTAACCAACAAGAAGCAAATGCAGAAAATGGCAGAAATTTTTTCGAAGACCTTGTGTTGCTCAAATCAAAAAGTGTTGAACTAACGAAACTTAGATAACAACCTGGGGCAGAAGCACAAAAATGCACGCCTCAAAAAGTCGTTCAGAGATTTTACACGAATTTTTACGGTGAAGCATAGAAATCTGTTTCGGGACAGCAACTTTCCCAATCATTACTTCTCTCTCATTAGAGGTTACTCTTGGCACAAAAAGCAAATAAAAAGGATAAGGAGCGGTTATTACTGAAGTAATAACTTCCAAGACTCATCTAAAACTTTTGGGTTATCTCCCAATAAGTACTTTTCTTTAACGCCTTTAAGTTAGGCAAAAGCAAAAACTAAAATGGATAGAATAGAAGTAAGCGGAGATAATCATGGTGAAAACATTGTTTTGTTCAATGAAATCCTTTTGTTAACAAGGTTGATCAGGTCTGGCTACCAAAACAATTCCATATGAGACAAAACTTTGTATTCCACTAATGATTATGTTACCTCAACCTTGATAGCAATAGTCCCAATCATAATAGTTTCAAATTTTTCTCTTGGTATGGGACAATATATTTCTCCAACTTGAATGCCTTCAACATGTTCAATTGAATTCAAACCATAAGTCCTTTCAATCTTCTTGGGGAAATAGATAGTATGTTCCTTGTCATTAACATTGAAGGTCACCTTTCCTTGATTACAATTAATAACAGCTCCTGCAGTATTAAGAAAAGGTCTCCCAAGAATAATAGACATATTATCATCTTCGGGCATTTCAAGCACAACAAAATTAGTTAATATCAAGCAATTGTGAGCCACCTGAACAGGTACATCCTCACATATACCCACAGGAATGGTGGTAGATTTATCAGTCATTTGCAAAGATATATCAGTTGGTATTAATTTTTCAAGTTGAAGCCTCTTATAGAGAGAGAAAGACATAACACTAACTCCAGCTCCCAAATCACACAAAGCAGTTCTAACATAACTGTTCTTAATAGGGCAAGGGATAGTTGGAATCCCTAGGTCTCCAAGTTTCTTAGGAACCTTACCATTGAAGGAATAATTAGCAAGCAAAGTAGAAATTTCTTCATTAGGGATCTTCCTTTTATTCGAGACAATGTCCTTCATATACTTTGAGTAAGGAGGAAATTTAATAGCATCAGCCAAAGCAATTTGCAAGAATAAAGGCTTCATCCACTCATAAAACTTATTATAGTGTTCATCTTCCTTTGACTTGTGTTTCTTATCAGGGAAAGGCATAGGTTTTTGGACCCAAGGTTCTCTTTCACTACCATGTTTCTTAGCAATAAAATCTTCTTTGGTGTATTTAGTATTATTAGTGTGGTTTTCAGGTTCTTCTTTAACTTTTTCTTCATTAGGAACAACATTTTCTTCATTACCACTTTCAGTTTCAGCATCAGAGATAGATATATACTATTAGGATCTATAGCAGGTTCAAAGGGTTCTACAACAGTTTTATGTTTATTTTTCCTTTTCTTACGAGTAGAACCACTATTTTCAGTTTGTTGAGAATCCTGCTCAATTCATTTGGGATGCCCCTCAGGATATAGAGGATCCTGGGTAGCAGCACCACTTCTAGTCCTAATTTCATAAGCATGTTTTTCTTTAGCAGCATTAACTAGCAAGTCGTTTTGCACTTTAACAAGTTGATCTATTTGAGTTTGAACCATTTGAAAGTGTTTAACAATCATTTTAACATCATTAGAGGTTCTTTCCACAATATCTTTCAACTCAACAATAGCTCTAGTGTTTTCCATTAGATGATTTTGCACCCTTTTATTAAAGTTATCTCGCTTAACAATAAAGATATCAAATTCTTCTAAGCATTGATCAGGAGGTTTAGAGTAAGGGATATCACCTTCATCAAAGTGTTGGAGAGAGTGTACCTCAATAGTGGGTGAGTAGGGAATAGGCTTACATAATTCTTATATAGGAGGTAAATTCTTGACATGTGCAGCTTTAATTATCTTCTCCTTAAGACATTTCTTAGCTTCCTTCATCACTTCATCATTTAATTCAATAACTCCCCTCTTCTTTGATGTTGGAATAGGCACAGGAATAGATGGTTCAGGTACAATTACTTCAGGTATAGCTTGTTTAGGAGGAGTCCAATCTTTATAATTCTTACTTGTTTTAGCCATTAATTCCTCAGCTTCCTTAGGAGTCCTATGTGGCATCCTGCTAAAACCACTACTAGAAAATTGCCGTGTTTTCGTGCATTGCATCATCATGACCGTATGCTCATGTCATCATGCCACATTGCATTTGAGCATCATCATCATCATGCATCTGTTTGTCTGAAACTATTTCTCGAAAAGCCTATTTTGTTTTCTAAATACCCCACCTTTATTTCAAATCAAAACACTAGGTCTCTTCCGGATATTTTGTTTTGTCTAAAATTAGTTTACAAAAGGATTTTTGTTATACAAATAAAAATAAATAATAAAACTATTTTCCGGACCGGGGAGGCAGCCCCGCTGTTAGCCAAGCCACCTACAACCCGGCCCATCTAAAACAAAACCTAGCCTAACCCTAATCCTCAGCCACACCCAACCTACCCCTATCCCAGCTCCCTCCAGCCGCCACCCCCGCAACCACACACGCGCGCGCTGAACGCCACACCTGCCCCGCTCCTGCCGCCTGGCCCACCATGCACCAGGCACGCTCCCTGCCACCTTTTTTCCCCCGCTCGCTCACGTTCCCGCTCAGCCCAGCCGCCACACTCCTCCCTCCCTCCACCACACGCCAGCCTGGACCCGGGCCCCACCCCGCCACCTGCCCGTTCTCCAAACCCACTCCTGACCGCCCCCGACAACCTCGCTCCTCTCCCCGCCTCGAACCACGCGCGTGGACCCATCCGGCGATGTCGCACGTTCCCTTCCCCTGCCTCTCTCTCCCTCGCGCCTCCTCCTACCTACCGAGCGCCGCAGCGCTGCCGCGCTCTTCTCCAGCCCCTCCTCCTCCCTCCCTTGTGTCGTTCTCCACCGACCGCATGCACCGCGCCGTCCCCGGCCGCCCTCTCGCCCCACATCCCCAAGCTCTCGCCACCAGCTCTGCGGGCCACCGACGCGGGATCGACCACCGTCAGTGCCTCTCCCTCCTCTCTCCGCCTTCCTCGCGCCCGCAAGCCGCAGGCCGTCCATCACCCCGCTTGCTCTGCCGCCTGTAGGAAGGAGATCCTCCGCCGACGCCCTCTCCTCCTCCCTGCGAGCTCGGTCGCCTCTCCGACCCCGCCATGGAGCTCTCCGGTCAGCGCTCCCGCTGCTGTCGCGGTCGACTCCCTGGCCGCTCGACCTCGTACCTCCCTGTGGCCCCTACCGCCGTCACCATGGAGGTTCCCGGCAGCAGCGCCTCTGCCCGAGCTCCGCCGCCCTCGTCCCCCTGTACCAAGCGCCGCCGGCCTCGCCCGCTTCCCCGACCATCCCGATCTGCTGCCGCGCGCTTCGCTCGCCATCTTTGTCGAGCCCCGTAGGAGCCACGCCTCGACCCGACCTGCGCCATGCCCTGCCGATGTGGTTTCCCACATGACCCTCGCGCCTGTCCTTCCCGGAGGCTGCTAGAACTGAAGACGGAGACCGCGTGTCCAGGTGTTGGGCTTGTTGGGTACTGTTTTAAGTGATCCTGCTCCTCTGTGCGAGCATCTGTATATGCCTATGTGTTTGCGTGTCGAGAGCGCACCACTTATGTGAGTTTGACCCCGATTTTTGTTAGTATCATGTTGCTAAGGGCATCCACTATGTTGTCCACAAGAGGTTCCACAAGCAAAAAGTAGTCCATAAAGATGTCTATATACATAGTGGAGCTTGTCCATAAGCAAAATTTCTTATAGATGACCTACAAGCTTGTGGGTTGTCCATAAGCAATAAAAAATTGTTTCTCTCTCTCCTCTCTCTCTTGCATGTATGTACTTTTAACACATAAGTAGGTCCCAGCTTATGGCAAAGTTGACCTCATACATTGTAGCTATTTCCATAAGCTATGTGGGTCCCAGCTTATGGCTAAAGTGAACCTTATACATAGTTGATGCCCTAAGACCGCAATATCTCCAAGACACATGGAGGTGACAAGATGCCGAAAGATTACGGAGCACCAAGGACTCTGCCACGGGATCCGAAGACCGAACCCTAGCCACACCAAGCTCTCCTTCGCGGATCCGAAGACCGATCCCGCCAAGACCGAACCCCATCGACCTCGGTGAACCCAAGATCGTCGATACCCTAATGTGATTCCCTTTCCGAGACCCCTATTTTTATAATGACATATTTCTGGTTGCATATTAAATCGTTCATCTTGCACGCATATCATTGTTGTTTGGGGTATCTAGGCGAATCACCTAAATTATATATGGAGACAATATGCGGGATACTTTTGTCTTATTCCGGACTCCATTTAAATTGGTGTAGCGAACCGATGCCATGTTTTGCCTTGTTAATTCCACATTTAAATTACGGGGTAGATAAACAACATAAACCTCCTACTTAATTGTCGGGACCCCGGTTCCGCTTAATTTTGTCTAGTCGCATCGCATCTATGCCATGCCATGCATCATATCATAAGCATACCGGATCTTCTAGTATTAAATATTGCATCCGGTGTTTCTTTTAGTGCTTAGCTTATTCGCGGATTAGGCCGATGAGTTGATGCGAGTATCGACAAGTTCTCCGGATATGAACCTTCGGCAGTGTTTCCCAGGCGAGCATCTCTTCCCCTTCTACCTATTTTGCATTTATAGTCTTTATTTCCTCCTGTTGATCTATTGCTATCCTTGTCGTGATGCTTTAGTTTTCCGTGCACCAGTTATATCCCGTGCAGCCTCTATATTGCCATGGACACCTCCTATTACTTGTTGTTTGGTAGATAGCTGGCCTTGCGAGTCATAGTTGCTTGCTCAGGTGCGATCTTGTGTTGTCGAGTACCACAGTTGTTGGAATGCTGGCAGATGTTTATGGTGGAGTTGATCATGACTTTAAATACAACTATTAAAATGCTAGATATAACTAATACAGAGGCATCGGTGGTCAATCGATGTTATTTGGTTCTTCCACGCTCACTTGTGTCCCGTAGGACCCCGAGTACTTGATACCTGTTCCTTGATTTTTTGCACTATCTACATCCGGGAGGCCTTATGGACCCCCCTGAGCCAGAGCTTGATTCATTTCTATTTCTTGGGGCCACAAGTAGTTTGGGGCTTTATTACTATCCTGTACTTATGCCATGCTTTACTGCTTTATTTAAGATTGTGCGTGGAGCACCTGTACTGTTTTGGATGCGGAGTGTTTTCGCGGTATCGACAAGCCCAGTCACACTTTCAGGTTCCCAGTCGTTTACAGCCATTGACGCAAACCCTGGGTCCGTTCCGGAGCCGGCCAACTTTGTTGCGGGTAGCTTAGTGGGGTGGCCCCCTGAAATATTTTATGAATCCTGTGATCACTTTGTCGTGAATGCCTCGTTGGGTTTTGAGTTGGTTTTTCCGAGGTTGATCGAGTGTGTGTTGCTATTTGTGCACCCCTGCAGGGTAAAACTTTCTGAAAGCCATGTTCGCGGTTATGGACGACTTGGAGCACAGTATCTCGATCATAGACAAGCATAACTAAAGTAGTGCTATAAACTTGACTTAATATATGACTAGTAATCAGATTCAACTATAACGAAATGGATATTAAAAATGCCAACAACTGGTGGATCTGGGTTGTTTGTTATATATGCCTAGTAAGTATTGCAACTCCAATGGAATGTGATAAAAGTGCCAACAACTGTTGGGTTTTGGGATTCCTCAGGACAATTATATCTGACTAGTAAATGTTCCAACTACAACGGAATGTTAACTAAAACTGCCCATTACTTATGCTATCAGGATGACTCATGCTATCTATATCTGATTCGTAATTGCTTCAACTATAACGGAATGAGTAAAATTGCCAACTGTGTGAGTTCCTTGGTCCGACTTCCTCGTTTGGTCTCGAGGGGGAAATACCAGGATGGGTTTGTTTGGTGTTAGCTTCAGGTTGGATCCGAATAGGTCTTTCTTATCCCTCTCTAATAATCGCCAGTTGTATCGAGTCTCTATAGGTTGTTTAGTGCCGCTGCGCTGCCGCTTCAGCCGACCATACCTATGTAGGCGAGAGCCGCCGAATTCTAGCCTCGCCGTGTACTGGCCTCAGTACTGATGCTCCTCTTTTTCCTTTGCCCTTTGTCGGCACCCCTTTTGTTTTAGCAGGTTTGAGATCGACGTCGTTAGCAGGGTTACCCTTCCAGCTTGGCCTGGGCAGGGTTATGGACGCCATTGGTTATTCTTCAGGGCTCTTAGCCACATTTGCATCTTGTCCGTACTCGGACGCTGTATCGTTTTCAAGGTGATTTGGTTCTTTGTATTGTATATCTGTATTCTTGACTCGTTGAGTCGCAGTTGTATATATATCTGTTATGTGGTTCCCATCGAGGACAGTTGTGTAATGGTATTACTTTGTTTTCCACCCGCACGAAAGTGCCTAGTGGGCGTCCTTGAATCGTTTCTATGCGGGTTTGGCGGAAAGGGCTAAAACTTGCATAGGGTCGATTCGAGGGTGTTACAGAGTGGTATCAGAGCTCAGCAGTTGCGATACCCCACAAGTACAGCCTGTAGGATAACCTAGCTAACGGCCGAAGTAGAGTGTCAAAACTATTTTGCAAAATCGGTTGGATAGATCTGATTAGGTCTGCTTTTACTCCTTACCCATCTGTTGTTCTCCTCTTACCTCTGCGTGTTTTGGATGTGCTATCTTACTTTCTTCTAGTCCAGGATTTCTCGTGGTTGGGTTCCCGTCGTACCTTCAGGGTTTCGCTTCCTCCTTTGGTAACGGTGTTTGTACATCCGGTCTTCATGCTATCTGAGTGATCCTTTATCTGTGGTACCATTCTTTGTTCCTTGTTTGTGCCTTCCGGTGTTTTCTGACGCGATGACATCATCTACGCTAGATCCGATGCAGAGTCTGCATCACTCCTTTGTTTCTGAACCTCGCTTGTCGAGATCTTCAGTCTGAATTCCGAGAGTTGGTTGTATAACTCCCCTATTCTTGTGCAGAGTAATGCTTTGAGTGCGGGATGGAGTAGCTACCATACCACTACTCTTATCATTCGCTCTTGTACATTGAATCAGTGGATCCAACAATTTTACTCCGTCCACGGAAGCTAGAGGTGGCTTTATTTGTTGATACCTCTACCTTCACCCTTTGTTCCCGGAGTGTTCTCTCGACGATCACGGATAACAACCTCTTGTTAGTGGTGTCGCGAGGATCGACATGAAGCGAGAGGATTCAGATCGCCAACCTTCTTCTCGGTACCATGAGGCGTATCTCGAGGGCGAGATCCCTTGTTAGTGGTGTCGAATTGTGGCATCCCGCTAAAACCACTACTAGAAAATCGCCGTGTTTTCGTGCATTACATCATCATGACCGCATAATCATGTCATCATGCCACATTGCATTTGAGCATCGTCATCATCATGCATCTGTTTGTCTGAAACTATTTCTCGAAAAGCCTATTTTGTTTTCTAAATACCCCGCCTTTATTTCAAATCAAAACACCGGGTCTCTTCCGGGTATTTTGTTTTGTCTAAAAATAGTTTACAAAAGGATTTTTGTTTTAAAAATAAAAATAAATAATAAAACTATTTTCCAGACCGGGGAGGCAGCCCAGCCGTTAGGCCAGGCCACCTACAAACCGGCCCATCTAAAACAAAACCTAGCCTAACCCTAATCCCCAGCCACACCCCACCTACCCCTAACCCAGCTCCCTCCAGCTGCCACCCCCGCAACCACACACGCGCGCGCTGCACGCCACACCTGCCCCACTCCTGCCGCCTGGCCCACCATGCACCAGGCATGCTCCCTGCCACCTTTTTTTCCCTCGCTCGCTCAAGTTCCCGCTCAGCCCAGCCGCCACACTCCTTCCTCCCTCCACCACACACCAGCCTGGCCCCGGGCCCCACCCCGCCACCTGCCCGTTCTCCAAACCCACTCCCGACCGCCCCCGACAACCGCGCTCCTCTCCCCGCCTCGAACCACGCGCGTGGACCCATCCGGCGATGTCGCACGGTCCCTTCCCCTGCCTCTCTCTCCCTCGCGCCTCCTCCTACCTACCGAGCACCGCAGCACCGCCGCGCACTTCTCCAGCCCCTCCTCCTCCCTCCCTTGCGTCGTTCTTCGCCGACCGCATGCACCGCGCCGTCCTCGACCTCCCTCTCGCCCCACATCCCCAAGCTCTCGCCACCAGCTCTATGGGCCACCGACTCGGGATCGACCACTGTTAGTGCCTCTCCCTCCTCTCTCTCCGCCTTCCTCACGCCCACGAGCCGCAGGCCGCCCATCACCCCGCTTGATCCGCCGCCTGCAGGAAGGAGATCCTCCGCCGACGCCCTCTCCTCCTCCCTGCGAGCTTGGTCGCCTCTCCGACCCTACCACGGAGCTCTCCGGTCAGCGGTCCCGCTGCTGTCGCGGTTGACTCCCAAGCCGCTCGACACCGTACCTTCCTGTGGCCCCTGCCGTCGTCGCCATGGAGGTTCCCGGCAGCGGCGCCTCTGCCCGAGCTCCGCCGCCCTCGTCCCCTGTACCAAACGCCGCCAGCCTCGCCCGCTTCCCCGACCGTCCCGATCTGCTGCCGCGCGCCTCGCTCGCCATCTTCGTCGAGCCCCGCAGGAGCCACGTGTAACATCCCAAAACTTTAATCCAAGCTTATCAAGATCCAATCATCCAAAATTGAGGTTAACAAAAACTTTGCCAAATTTAAAAGGAAAGCATTCATATATGTGTGCATTTAATTTAGGAGTTGTTTGAATTGCCATGATTGATTGATCCAATGCTTGTAAAATGTTTCTTAGGTGATTTAAACATCATCTACATCATTCCCAAACTTTTCCTAAAGAAAATCAAATCAAAAAGAATTAAAATGAAGGAATGGTCATTTTGACAAATTTAACTCTCATGCCTACTTTGGCTTTTCCTAGTACTCAATTCTTAACAGAAACAATTTTTGATCTTTTCACCCCTTGCTAGTACACATAATGAGGTACCAAGGCCCACCTTTTGATCTACTAAAAACATTCTGTAAACTATTTTAAATAATAGTTTAAAATTGAATCTAATGCATATGCATAGATCACCCCTATTTCAAAAACCATCTATTTGAGCACCATTTTCAAAACCCTTGCAACCAGAGACTACCTAACACTAGTGGAGATCAACCAAAATTTTTGAACTCAAAATTCAAAACTTTTTCTCTTGCAGCCATTTCATCAAACACTTGGCAGGCAGATTACAAACTAAACAAATTTCACTATTTTAAATAGTGTTCTGGCCAAACTTGTTCCCCAAATTGCCACCAAAAACCTCTCCACTACTCCCCCTAACCCTCTCTAGCCCAGCCACTCACTATGCCACGACCAAATGGTCATGGCCATTAAGGCCGAGCCCCCACTTGGGCACCCCACCGGCGACAGCAAGCCACAGCCGCCGCCAGCGCCATCCACCGTGTCCTGGAGATAGCCCATGGTCCACCTCCATCGCCCAACCAGTCCCAGCCCAAGGACAGCGACCAGAACGACCAGGAACCGCCACGCCCCGAGCCTGTCGACCATGCCGACGCCGCCCGCAGAGCGCGCACTGTCCCCGCTTGCACCGACCGCCCCTTGGCACCAGCCCGCACCCACTGCTCCGCCTCGACCTGGAGAACACCCCAGACACCCCCGTTCGCCGCCCAAAGCCCCACAGCCACCGCCCGCCGTGGACACAGCCGCTTCGGCCGCGCAGAGCGCCACCTCGCCCCGACCGCATGCCACCGCCCCTACGGCCGCATTGAAGCACTAGAGCACCGCCAGGGGACCGCCCATCGATCGCCATCCCCAGCCATGCCGCTAGCTCGCCGTAGCCATGTCGCCACCGTCGACCGCCCATCCCGCTCGGTCTCAATGTCGAGCCTATAAAAGGAGCCCTTCCCAGCACCAAAGACTCACACCATTCCACTCCCCTCACCTCTCTGAACCTCACCCACCTCTCGCCGGAGCAAGTGGAGCAGCAGCCCGCCGGAATTGGAGCCGGAGCCGCCGCCTCTGGAGAAGAAGGGTGCCGTTGATTCCGGCCACCCCAAGCTCCGCTGCGACCACGCCTCGCCTCGCCGTCGTCTTCCACTTCGTTCGCCCGCATCACCGACCCCGCTGGAGCCCTGGTACGCCCCCAGTAGACCCCCACCGAGCCGCTAGGGTTCGAGCTCGCCGGCGACCTGTCCGTCGTCGACGACGACCCTCAGCCGTAGATCTAGCCTCTAATCGCATAGCCCACAGCGCGCGCACCGTTTCGCGTTTTAAGTGTCGCTGACAAGTGGGACCCCCCTGTCAGCTGAGCCCCGTGCCGCGTAGCGCCACTGGGACGGCCCATTTCCTTTCCCGCGCAAGCCCGTAGATTCAAATCTAGATTTATCTTTTTAGTTAGAATATAGTTTCTGTCCAGTGTTTCAAAATTCAATTCTGTGAGTTTGACAAATCCAAATTACATGAAACTAATTTTGTCTAAAAGGTATTGAAATGCTCTATCCAAGAACGTTGGATTTAATTCATTTAGAGTTATAGATTTCTCCTAATAAAAATAAGAAGACAGAAGCTTTTGCAACTTGACACATTTTTGTAAAATCAACCAAGTTAGCTTTTGAGTTGATTCCAACTCTCAAAAATCACATTTCATCATATCTATCCAAATATGTAATAATATTAAGGTTTACAGGCAGTTACTTTGGACTAGTACCAAAATAATGCTATATAGGCATTTCTAGTCACTTTAAATCATTAAATAATAAACTTAAACCAAAGTAATATTGATCCAACCTTTAAATCTCATTCCCACATGTTAGAATATGTGGTGATGACATGTGTCCACATGATCCCATATTTTAGTTAATATTTCAATGAGTAGAAATTACTTTTCCAAAATAAAAAGGTTGAAACTATTGAATTAAACTTGTGATGTTTGGGATGATAATAGATCATCAATTGTGTGGTTTAGAATACTATTTAGCCTAGTTAAGTATTGTTTGGTGATTGTGCACTCCCTATGTATTTCTAGACGATAGTACCAACCAAGCCTTCGAGGAGGAGGAGTTCTACCAAGAAGAAGAAGAAGAAGAGAACTTCAACCACTGCACCAACCAAGGAAAGCTATTAGTGGCAAGCTAACCCTTGCAAACATGCTTTAGTAAGCTATGGTTAGCAAGCTAGAATAAAACTAGATGGTTTAGTAAAGATGCCTTAAGCATACTTTGATCACACCCCTTTAACTATTAGTACCCCAAGTCTTATTGACAAATTTTACCTCCCTTAGCCTACACAAAGTTCTTTAATTAATTTTGAAGGTAGCATAAAGAGTATAAAACTTGACCTACTTAGAAACCTTTAGATGTCATTCTATGGCATGAGATTGATCCCACCTTTCCACCTTAGTGAACACTCTTAACCTAGTGTTTTAGAATAGATCAAAACTTGAGTCACTTTAGATGGGAACACTTGGTGAAAATGAATTGTGAAAACCTTGGAATGATGAGTCATTCTATTGAGATGTTTGACATGTGTTGAGAAACACAAATGGTTTATGATGATGAAAATGATAAGGCATGAGCCTTAGCCCTTTTATAAAACTGATGGTTGGATTCGGATGCGATACCTTTCCAAATTTACCGTACAACCACATTACCTGAATTGGGTAAGGCTTAGCTGGAAATTTATATGCATTAGTATTAGTTCCCTCACGGGAGAGGTTTGAGCTGAGGCTACCTCTCAATGATGTCCACCTATGCAGTGCCCAAGATGACTGATTGTCATGGTTGGGAGGCCATGCTCATAGGAGAGGTGCTTGTACTAGGGTGTGTAAAGGGAAGGTTATGTTTGATTATCTGCATACTAAGTATGATGATTCAGGGTTATGCCTGACAGGTGTATCGAATATTGCGGTGAAAGTGTACCACCTCTGTAGAGTGTCAAACTATTCGAATAGCCGCATCCGCGGTTATGGACAGTTGGAATGGCCATACTGTTTCGTTGTCACATGTTTTCTAAATAACTTGAAATGAATGATGACCTTTGACTTGACCACAACAGGTTTGTGTTAATGATATTAGCTTTCCAACTTAAGTGATTCTAGAACTTTATTTTATCTTTTCTTGTTTCAGAACTCAGCTTAGGTTTCCAACTTAACTTGATAGTTATTCTTTAAATTCAGCACTTTAATTTAGAATTATAACCCTTGTTAGTAGTAGTTTGCGAGTACTTAAAGAGTACTCATGGCTTTTGTCCCTGGCTATTATCATGGCCAGACTATGAAGGAGATTATCAAGATGATGGTCAGCAGGACGGCTATGATAACTAGGACTATCTACCTTCGTCAGCATTGCCTGTGCCCCTGAAGATGGACCCCACCGCTACGCTATCGTTTATTTCCGCTGCTTATTGTATTAAAGACTGGATCATGAGATCCTTATTTGTGTAAAACCTTATGTATGGTTTGTAATGGATGATGTACTGTGATATCCAATCCGTTATGTCTCGCAAAAATGGTAATCTTGGGATTGCGAGGTATGGCATAACGGGCATCTGGGATTAAAAATCCGGGTGTTGACAAGTTGGTATCAGAGCCATCCTGACCATAGGAGACCCTAGTTAGAATGGACGTCCAAACCAAAAACTTAGCTTCAAAACCAAAGTGAGTATTTATGAAAAACTATTTCCCCTCTTACCCTTGTGAACTCATTCTTTCTCAAAAATACATGTTCCTCAAAATTCTTACATTACTACTTAAAATTTGACACACTTGATCACTTCACTAATTTCCTCATCCTAAATTCTTGTAGATGGAGACTCAGTTCAGCAAGTTTTACCAGTTGGGAAACGGAGGTCAGCTGATCTTCGAGAGGGATATGGATTCACTGTCGGAGTTACTAGGACACCCACATCCGGAGTTTCTTGGAGATCAACTTCCAGGACCCCCAGGAGGAGACCTACAATGGCTAGTCACCGCAGATCTTCGAGGAAGCATTGAAGCACCAACTTCCGAGAGAATTCAGTTCTCCGTGAGAGAGAACAACTGGCTAGATGGATTAGCCAGGGCAATGCATGAAGCTCTCGCACGTCTATGTGCCCTCAGCATCAACAAGATTCAAGGAACCCGTTTTTCCCACTATGCAAGACGTGACTTCATGGGAATGCCGATGGAGATGCCAAGTCACCCAGAGTTGAGGCGTCAAGTGGAGAACCTTGACTTCTTGCTTCATGACCGACAGCAGGAACTGGACAATGCCAGCGAGTTAGCCAACCAGAACCGTGCCATTGCCGACCAGAAGGCCCAGACATTCGCACTTCTCATCCAAGATCGCCAGTCTCTTCATCGCCAGCGTGACAAGAAGGATCGCACCATCGCCCGTCTTCGCGAGAAGGTGGCCGACCTCGAGAAGACCGTCAAGGAGCAGGAAGCTCAGCTTGCCACCAAGGAAGAAGATGATGAGGGAGAAGACATCCAGGGAGATATGGATTCTTACCTCAGCAACGATGACGATTTTCTGGCAGAGGATGCTGTGGACTTCTACACTGATGATGAAGACTCCGACTTCATCGACGATGAGTAGATGCACTAGAGCACTGTTGTAGAATGAGATGTATCATCTCATTGTATCGTAGTTTGAAGAATGGTTCTTCAAACCATCTGTTTTTCCCCTTTGCTTGTTGTGATGTGTGTTGTATCGTGTGCTTGCTTGCATGAATGAAAAAGAAGTTAGTTGAAAAACCTGAGCCTAACTCAAAGTTGTAGCTTTGAAAACCCAAAACCATGAACCTTAGAATTTCCCTCTTACCCCTATATCTATCTCAATCTTCAGATGACTCGTGGAAACCAAGGAGGGAGCAGCTCATCGCAGGACCCAATGCTGCAGATCTTGCAGAATCTCATCGCGGACCGTGAAGCAAGCAGGGCTAAGCGTCAAGCCAACTTAGCAACATTGCAGCAGATCGCCCAAATGGCTCTCAACAACCAAGGACATGGAAATTAGGATCACCATGGATCTAAACTCAAAAAAATTTAGAACACAAATCCCCCAATCTTCAACCAATATGAAAACCCATTAGACGCGGATGACTGTTATAGACCATGGAAAACAACCTCGAAGTTGCAGGAGTTGATGAGAATGAGAAAGTTCTCTTCGCCACCCACTATCTGGCGGGAGATGCAAGAGCTTGGTGGAATAGCATCCGCAACATGAACCATGGCCAGGTGATGACCTGGGAAGCATTCAAGGTCAAGTTCAGCCGCACCCACGTGCCGCAAGGTCTTGTCAACAGGATGAGAGATGAATTCCGTGAACTGAAGCAAGGAAGATTGACTGTAGTAGAGTACCGTGACAAATTCTTGTCACTTGCCAGATATGCACCGGATGAAATCAACACGGAGGCCAAGAAGAAAGAGAGATTCTTAAACGGACTGCATGATGAGATGCAGACTGTCCTCGTCAACATCCGTTTCCAGGATCTTGAAGAGCTAGTCGACTCTGCCATTCAGATGGAAGGGAAGATTAACCAGGCAAACGACAACCGCAAGCGTCGTATGATGCAGCAGTCTGGATCCAGTAGTCACCAGAAGTACCGTCCTAACCCCCCACCAGGATATGCACCAAGGAACAACCGACCCCCAAATTCTCGCCCAAGCTACCCCAACTGTAGCGGAGGAAATGTGAAGCCCGGAGGAAACAATCACAACTCTGGAAATGCCAACAACTTCAACCGTGCCCCTCCCAAGAGCAACAACAACAACACTGCCCCCAGAACTGGCAGCAATGTTGTACCTGTCGCAGTCAAGGACAAGTCCCAGATCACTTGTTTCGAGTGTGGAGTGAAGAGTCACTACTCCAATGAGTGTCCCAAGAAGACTGCCGCCAATGCCCCTGTGAATGCCCCAGCTCAACAGCAGCGTCGTGTCCAACCAGGCAGGAGATTTGCCCCAGGGAACCCACACAACTGCAACGGTCGTCTCTTCCACATGAACGCAGAAGAATCCCAGGAAGCACCAGATGTAGTGCTGGGTATGTTTTCTGTCAACTTAGTTTTAGCAAGAGTATTGTTTGATTCTGGAGCATCGCATTCATTTTTCACCGAAGAATTTGTATGCACTAGTAAGATTCGCCCAACCAACCTGAAGCATGTCATGATAGTTCAAATCCCCGGTTCAACTACAAAAGCTAGAAAAATTTGCAAAGCAGTACCTATCAGAATACATGGGATAGATTTTTATGCCAACCTAATTGTACTCGGAACCAAAGGTTTGGAAGTAGTACTAGGTATGGACTGGATGTCAAGGCATAAAGGACTGATAGACTGTGCTAATAAAGCCATCACCATGACCAGTAGTTCTGGAGTAACAGTAGAACATATCTCTGAAACCTTACCCCGTCAATTCAAATGCAACAAAAGTGTAGCCCTGCCTACCATTAACCAAGTCCGAGTAGTCTGTGAATACCCCGATGTATTCCCAGATGAATTGCCAGGTATGCCCCCGGATAGGGATATAGAGTTCATTATCGAACTAATCCCCGGAACCGGAGCTATAGCCCAGAGACCCTATACCATGAACCCCTCAGAGTTAGTAGAACTGAAGAAGCAGTTGGATGCCATGTTAGCAACCGGCTTGATTCAGCAAGTGCATCGCCATGGAGATCACCAGTGTTATTCGTTGACAAGAAGGATGGAGGCAACCGTCTATGTACAGACTACAGAAAGTTGAATGATGTCACCATCAAGAACAAGTACCCGTTGCCAAAGATAGAGGATCTATTTGATCAGTTGACTGGAGCTCAGGTATTCTCAAAGATTGATCTTAGGACTGGTTATCACCAACTTAAGATTCGTGCAACGGATATTCCGAAGACCGCCTTTACTACTCGCTATGGTTTATACGAGTATGCGGTTATGTCTTTTGGATTAACCAATGCCCCTTCTTATTTCATGAATCTCATGAATAAGATCTTTATGAATTTCCTAGATAAGTTTGTAGTTGTGTTTATCGACGACATCCTTATCTACTCCAAGTCAGAAGAAGAGCATGAGCAACATCTGAGAATCATCCTAGAAACCCTGAGAGAGCATCAGTTATATGCCAAGTTCAGCAAATGTAAGTTTTGGCTGAAAGAAGTAGGATTCCTAGGACATATTGTGTCTGCCGGAGGAGTCTCTGTTGATCCCAGCAAGATCAAAGATGTTGAAGAATGGGAAGCCCCAACCAATCAAACCCAAGTTCGTTCATTTCTCGGATTAGCGGGATATTACCGCAAATTCGTAGAAGGATTCTCGAGCATAGCCCGACCAATGACCCAATTGTTGAAGAAGGATAAGAAGTTTGAATGGACAGACAAGTGTGAAGCCAGTTTCTAGGAGCTGAAGAAGAGATTGATATCAGCCCCAATTTTGATCATGCCAGACATCAAGAAGCCGTTTGATGTGTATTGTGATGCATCCAAGATTGGTCTAGGATGTGTATTGATGCAAGAAGGCAAAGTCATCGCATATCTGTCTCGACAACTGAAGCAGCATGAGCAGAATTGTCCGACCCATGATCTTGAGCTAGCAGCCGTGGTTCTAGCATTGAAGACATGGCGTCATTATTTGATGGGTAATCGCTGTGAGATTTACTCAGATCATAAGAGCTTAAAGTATATCTTCACCCAGAAGGAGTTGAATATGAGGCAAAGGAGATGGATAGAGTTAATCAAGGATTATGACCTTGACATTCACTATCACCCCGGCAAAGCCAATGTGGTAGCGGATGCTCTTAGCAGATTGCCGTGTAGGCTAAACACCATGATTAAAGAGAAGCAACCAAGTTTGTATGAGGAGTTGGAGCAGTTCAGGACTGATTTAGTTAGCAAAATATTCCTAGCTAGCATTGAACTTCAACCCACTTTGATTAGCCAAATCAGGGAAGCCCAGAAGGGGAATGAAAGTATTAACGGAATCAAACGTCGTATTGGTACAGGCAAAGTACCTGGATTCACCGAAGACGAAGAAGGTGTACTGTGGTACAAGGGACGTATCTGTGTGCCAGCAGATTCGGAGCTGAAGGAGGTTATCATGAAGGAGGCTCATGATACTCTTTATTCTATCCACCCCGGAGGAACAAAGATGTATCAAGATTTGAAAGAGCAATTCTGGTGGCATAAGATGAAGAGAGAGATCGAAAGCTACATCGCCAAATGTGACATCTGTCAAAGAGTCAAAGCAGAGCATCAGAGACCTGCAGGACTATTGCAACCATTGCAGATTCCGGAATGGAAATGGGATTTTGTCGGAATGGACTTTATCACCGGTTTACCTACTTCTAGTAGGGGAAATGACTCAATCTGGGTCGTAGTTGATAGACTATCCAAGGTAGCCCACTTCATACCAGTCAAGACAACCTACCAGAGTGCAAAGCTAGCAGAGCTGTACATTGGTAGGATTGTTAGTCTGCATGGAACCCCCAAGACCATCGTATCAGATCGAGGAACTCACTTTACTTCAAGATTTTGGCAGAAAGTCCAGGAACGACTAGGAACCAAGTTAAACTTTAGTACTGCGTATCACTCGCAAACAGATGGACAGACTGAGAGAGTCAACCAGATCTTGGAGGATATGCTTAGAGCTTGTGTGTTGGAATACGGATCAAAATGGGAAGACTGCCTGCCCTTCGCAGAATTCTCCTATAACAACAGTTATCAAGCTAGTTTACAGATGGCACCATTTGAATTCCTATACGGAAAAAAGTGTCGTACCCCTTTGAATTGGTCGCAAGTAGGAGAGAGTCAGATCTTTGGACCCCACATTCTCCGAGAAGCAGAAGAGAAAGTTCACAAAGTTCGTGAGCACCTCAAGACCGCCCAATCCAGACAAAAGAGTTATGCTGACAAGAGAAGGAGAGACCTGACTTTCAATGTCGGAGATTTCGTATATCTCAAGGTTTCACCCTTGAAGCGAACCCAACGCTTTAGTCTAAAGGGAAAGTTAGCTCCCAGATATATCGGACCTTTCAAGATTCTGACCCGCCGAGGAGAAGTATCGTATCAGCTGGAATTGACTGAAGAGATGTCAGCCATCCACAATGTGTTCCATATCTCGTTACTTCGCAAATGCTTGGAGGTGCCTGAGAAGACTGAAGTTTTCAAGAATATCGATCACAGAGCAGTGGAAATCAACAATGATCTGACCTATCGGAAAGTACCCATCCGCATCTTCGCAGAAGCCTACAGAACCACCAGGACCAGGAGTATCAAGTCTCTGAAAATTCAGTGGAGCAATCATACTGAGGAGGAAGCCACTTGGGAGCGCGAGGACTACATTAGGACAGAGTTCCCAGATCTCTTTAGTTCCTAGTTTTCTTTGTAAATCTCGGGACGAGATTTTGTTTAAGGGGGGAAGGTTTGTAACATCCCAAAACTTTAATCCAAGCTTATCAAGATCCAATCATCCAAAATTGGGGTTAACAAAAACTTTGCCAAATTTAAAAGGAAAGCATTCATATATGTGTGCATTTAATTTAGGAGTTGTTTGAATTGCCATGATTGATTGATCCAATGCTTGTAAAATGTTTCTTAGGTGATTTAAACATCATCTACATCATTCCCAAACTTTTCCTAAAGAAAATGAAATCAAAAAGAATTAAAATGAAGGAATGGTCATTTTGACAAATTTAACTCTCATGCCTACTTTGGCTATTCCTAGTACTCAATTCTTAACAGAAACAATTCTTGATCTTTGCACCCCTTGCTAGTACACATAATGAGGTACCAAGGCCCACATTTTGATCTACTAAAAACATTCTGTAAACTATTTTAAATAACAGTTTAAAATTGAATCTAATGCATATGCATAGATCACCCCTATTTCAAAAACCATCTATTTGAGCACCATTTTCAAAACCTTTGCAACCAGAGACTACCTAGCACTAGTGGAGATCACCCAAAAATTTTGAACTCAAAATTCAAAACTTTTTCTCTTGCGGCCATTTCATCAAACACTTGGCAGGCAGATTACAAACTAAACAAATTTCACTATTTTAAATAGTGTTCTGGCCAAACTTGTTCCCCAAATTGCCACCAAAAACCTCTCCACTACTCCCCCTAACCCTCTCTAGCCCAGCCACTCACTGTGCCACGACAAAATGGTCATGGCCATTAAGGCCGAGCCCCCACTTGGGCACCCCACCGGCGACAGCAAGCCACAGCCGCTGCCAGCGCCATCCACTGTGTCCTAGAGATAGCCCGTGGTCCACCTCCACCGCCCAACCAGTCCCAACCCAAGGACAGTGACCAGAACGCCCAGGAACCGCCACGCCCCGAGCCTGTCGACCATGCCGATGCCGCCCGCAGAGCGCGCACTGTCCCCGCTCGCACCGACAGCCCCTTGGCACCAGCCCGCGCCCACCGCTCCGCCTCGACCTGGAGAACACCCCAGACACCCCCGTTCGCTGCCCAAAGCCCCACAGCCACCGCCTGCCGTGGACACAGCCGCTTCGGCCGCGCAGAGCGCCACCTCGCCCCGACCGCATGCCACCGCCCCTACGGCCACATTGAAGCACTAGAGCACCGCCAGGGGACCGCACATCAATCGCCATCCCCAGCCATGTCGCTAGCTCGAAGTAGTCATGTCTCCACCGTCGACCGCCCATCCCGCTCGGTCTCAACGTCGAGCCTATAAAAGGAGCCCTCCCCAGCACTAAAGACTCACACCATTCCACTCCCCTCACCTCTCTGAACCTCACCCACCTCTCGCCGGAGCAAGTGGAGCAGCAGCCCGCCGGAATTAGAGCCGGAGCCGCCGCCTCTGGAGAAGAAGGGTGCCATTGATTCCGGCCACCCCAAGCTCCGCTGCGACCACGCCTCGCCTCGCCGTCGTCTTCCACTTTGTTCGCCCGCATCGCCGACCCCGCTGGAGCCCTGGTACGCCCCTAGTAGACCCCCATCGAGTCGCTAGGGTTCGAGCTCGCCGGCGACCTGTCCGTCGTCGACGACGACCCTTAGCCGTAGATCTAGCCTCTAATCGCACGGCCCACAGCGCGTGTACCTTTTCGCGTTTTAAGTGCCGCTGACAAGTGGGACCCCCCTGTCAGCTGAGCCCCGCGCCGCGTAGCGCCACTGGGCCGGCCCATTTCCTTTCCCGTGCAAGGCCGTAGATTCAAATCTAGTTTCTGTCCAGTGTTTCCAAATTCAATTCTGTGAGTTTGACAAATCCCATATTTTGGTGGTGAATATTAAATTTTAGTTAATATTTCAATGAGTAGAAATTACTTTTCCAAAATAAAAAGGTTGAAACTATTGAATTAAACTTGTGATGCTTGGGATGATAATAGATCATCAATTGTGTGGTTTAGAATACTATTTAGCCTAGTTAAGTATTGTTTGGTGATTGTGCACTCCCTATGTATTTCTAGATGATAGTACCAACCAAGCCTTCGAGGAGAAGGAGTTCTACCAAGAAGAAGAAGAAGAAAACTTCAACCACTGCACCAACCAAGGCAAGCTATTAGTGGCAAGATAACCCTTGCAAACATGCTTTAGTAAGCTATGGTTAGCAAGCTAGAATAAAACTAGATGGTTTAGTAAAGATGCCTTAAGCATACTTTGGTCACACACCTTTAACTATTAGTACCCCAAGTCTTATTGACAAATTTTACCTCCCTTAGCCTACACAAAGTTCTTTAATTAATTTTGAAGGTAGCATAAAGAGTATAAAACTTTACCTACTTAGAAACATTTAGATGTCATTCTATGGCATGAGATTTATCCCACCTTTCCACCTTAGTGAACACTCTTAACCTAGTGTTTTAGAATAGATCAAAACTTGAGTCACTTTAGATGGGAACACTTGGTGAAAATGAATTGTGAAAACCTTGGAATGATGAGTCATTCTATTGAGATGTTTGACATGTGTTGAGAAACACAAATGGTTTATGATGATGAAAATAATAAGGCATGAGCCTTAGCCCTTTTATAAAACTGATGGTTGGATTCGGATGCGATACCATTCCAAATTTACCGTACAACCACATTACCTGAATTGGGTAAGGCTTAGGTGGAAATTTATATGCATTAGTATTAGTTCCCTCACGGGAGAGGTTTGAGTTGAGGCTACCTCTCAATGATGTCCACCTATGCAGTGCCCAAGATGGCTGATGGTCATGGTTGGGAGGCCATGCTCATAGGAGAGGTGCTTGTACTAGGGTGTGTAAAGGGAAGGTTATGTTTGATTATCTGCATACTAAGTATGATGATTCAGGGTTATCCCTGACAGATGTATCGAATCTTGTGGTGAAAGTGTACCACCTCTACAGAGTGTCAAACTATTCGAATAGCCGCGTTCGCGGTTATGGACAGTTGGAATGGCCATACTGTTTCGTTGTCAGATGTTTTCTAAATAACTTGAAATGAATGATGACCTTTGACTTGACCACAACAGGGTTGTGTTAATGATATTAGATTCCCAACTTAAGTGATTCTAGAACTTTATTTTATCTTTTCTTGTTTCAGAACTCAGCTTAGGTTTCCAACTTAACGTGATAGTTATTCTTTAAACTCAGCACTTTAATTTAGAATTATAACCCTTGTTAGTAGTAGTTTGCGAGTACTTAAAGAGTACTCATGGCTTTTGTCCCTGGCTATTATCATGGCTAGACTATGAAGGAGATTATCAATATGATGGTCAGCAGGACGGCTATGATAACTAGGACTATCTTCCTTCGTCAGCATTGCATGTGCCCCTGAAGATGGACCCCACCACTACGCTATCGTTTATTTCCGCTGCTTGTTGTATTAAAGACTGGATCATGAGATCCTTATTTGTGTAAAACCTTATGTATGGTTTGTAATGGATGATGTACTCTGATATCCAATCTGTTATGTCTCGCAAAAATGGTAATCTTGGGATTGCGAGGTATGGCATAACGGGCATCTGGGATTAAAAATCCGGGTGTTGACACCACGCCTCGACCCGACCTGCGCCATGCCCTGCCGATGTGGTTTCCCACATGACCCTCGCGCCTGTCCTTCCCAGAGGCTGCTAGAACTGAAGACGGAGACCGCGTGTCCAGGTGTTGGGCTTGTTGGGTACTGCTCTAAGTGATCCTGCTCCTCTGTTCGAGCATATGCCTATGTGTTTGCGTGTCGAGAGCGCACCACTTATGTGAATTTGACCCTGATTTTTGTTAGTATCATGTTGCTAAGACCGCAATATCTCCAAGACACACGGAGGTGACAAGATGCCGAAAGATTACGGAGCACCAAGGACTCTGCCATGGGATCCGAAGACTGAACCCTAGGCACGCCAAGCTCTCCTTCGCGGATTCGAAGACTGATCCCGCCAAGACCGAACCCCATCGACCTCGGTGAACCCAAGATCACCTATACCCTAATGTGATTCCCTTTCCGAGACCCCTATTTTTATAATGACATATTTCTGGTTGCATATTAAATCGTTCATCTTGCACGCATATCATTGTTGTTTGGGTATCTAGGCAAATCACCTAAATTATATATGGAGACAATATGCGGGATACTTTTGTCTTATTCCGGACTCCATTTAAATTGGTGTAGCGAACCGATGCCATGTTTTGCCTTGTTAATTCCACATTTAAATTGCGGGGTAGCTAAACAACATAAACCTCCTACTTAATTGTCGGGACCCTGGTTCCGCTTAATTTTGTCTAGTCGCATCGCATCTATGCCATGCCATGCATCATATCATAAGCATGCCGGATCTTCTAGTATTAAATATTGCATCCGGTGTTTCTTTTAGTGCTTAGCTTATTTGCGGATTAGGCCGATGAGTTGATGCGAGTATCGACAAGTTCTCCAGATATGAACCTTCGGCAGTGTTTCCCAGGCGAGCATCTCTTCCCCTTCTACCTATTTTGCATTTATAGTCTTTATTTCCTCCTGTTGATCTATTGCTATCCTTGTCGCGATGCTTTAGTTTTCCGTGCACCAGTTATATCCCGTGCAGCCTCTATATTACCATGGACACCTCCTATTACCTGTTGTTTGGTAGATAGCTGGCCTTGTGAGTCATAGTTTCTTGCTCAGGTGCGATCTTGTGTTGTCGAGTACCACAGTTGTTGGAATGCTGGCAGATGTTTATGGTGGAGTTGATCATGACTTTAAATACAACTATTAAAATGCTAGATATAACTAATGCAGAGGCATCGGTGGGCAACCGATGTTATTTGGATCTTCCATGCTCACTTGTGTCCCGTAGGACCCCGAGTACTTGATACCCGTTCCTTGATTTTTTGCACTATCCACATTTGGGAGGCCTTATGGACCCCCCTGAGCCAGAGCTTGATTCATTTCTATTTCCTGGGGCCACAAGTAGTTTGGGGCTTTATTACTATCCTGTACTTATGCCATGCTTTACTGCTTTATTTAAGATTGTGCGTGGAGCACCTGTACTGTTTTGGATGCGGAGTGTTTTTGCGGTATCGACAAGCCCAGTCACACTTTCAGGTTCCCATTCGTTTACAACCATTGACGCAAACCCTGGGTCCGTTCCGGAGCCGGCCAACTTCGTTGCGGGTAGCTTAGTGGGGTGGCCCCCTGAAATATTTTATGAATCCTGTGATCGCTTTGTCGTGAATGCCTCGTTGGGTTTTGAGTTGGTTTTTCCGAGGTTGATCGAGTGTGTGTTGCTATTTCTGCACCCCTGCAGGGTAAAACTTTCTGAAAGCCGTGTCCGTGGTTATGGACGACTTGGAGCACAGTATCTCGATCATAGACAAGCATAACTAAAGTAGTGCTATAAACTTGACTTAATATATGACTAGTAATCAGATTCAACTATAACGAAATGGATATTAAAAATGCCAACAACTGGTGGATCTGGGTTGTTTGTTATATATGCCTAGTAAGTATTGCAACTCCAATGGAATGTGATAAAAGTGCCAACAACTGTTGGGTTTTGGGATTCCTCAGGACAATTATATCTGACTAATAAATGTTCCAACTACAACGGAATGTTAACTAAAACTTCCCATTACTTATGCTATCAGGATGACTCATGCTATCTATATCTGATTCGTAATTGCTTCAACTATAACGGAATGAGTAAAATTGCCAACTGTGTGAGTTCCTTGGTCCGACTTCCTCGTTTGGTCTCGAGGGGGAAATACCAGGATGGGTTTGTTTGGTCTTAGCTTCAGGTTGGATCCGAATAGGTCTTTCTTATCCCTCTCTAATAATCGCTAGTTGTATCGAGTCTCTATAGGTTGTTTAGTGCCGCTGCGCTGCCGCTTCAGCCCACCATACCTATGTAGGCGAGAGCCACCGAATTCTAGCCTCGCCGTGTACTGGCCTCAGTACTGACGCTCCTCTTTTTCCTTTGCCCTTTGTTGGCACCCCTTTTGTTTTAGCAGGTTTGAGATCGACGTCGTTAGCAGGGTTACCCTTCCGGCTTGGCCTGGGCAGGGTTATGGACGCCATTGGTTATTCTTCAGGGCTCTTAGTTCCATTTGCATCTTGTCCATACTCGGACGCTGTATTGTTTTCAAGGTGATTTGGATCTTTGTATTGTATATCTGTATTCTTGACTCGTTGAGTCGCAGTTGTATATATATATCTGTTATGTGGGTCCCATCGAGGATTGTTGTGTAATTGTATTACTTCGTTTTCCACCCGCGCGAAAGTGCCTGGTGGGCGTCCTTGAATCATTTCTATGCGGGTTTGGCGGAAAGGGTTAAAACTTGCATAGGGCCGATTCGAGGGTGTTACATCCTATTCCTGAAAACATAATCAGCACAACTATCTAGGTATGTCCTAGATTCCTCGGTTAGTCCATTATAAAATATATCAAGAAGCTCATTCTTAGGTAATGGACTTCCAGCCTGTGCATGAATCAAAGCACAAAACCTTGCCCAAGATTCGGGCAATACCTCTTTTTCTCCCTGTTTAAAATCAAAAAGGTCCTGCAAAACAGCATGTCTAGCACTAGGAGGAAAATATTTCTGCAGGAAAGTACTAATCAAGCACTCAGGGCTATCAATAGATCCAGGAGGTAAATTACTAAACCAAGTTTTAGCTTCTCCTTTCAGTGAAAAGGGAAAAATATTAGCAACAAAGTAAGTGCGCATCTTAATATCATCAGAAAACAAGCAACTCATGGTAGAAATTTCATTCATATGTGCTACCGCACTTTCATTCTTAGTCCCACAAAAAGGTTCTTTCTCGACAATAGCTATGTAAGATAGATCGAGAGAGAAATCATAATCTTCATCTATAATGTTTATGGGAGAATGATACGTCCATTTTAAATCACTATTCTATGTCTTAATTCACTATTATTCATTGATATATTTTGTATTGAGAGGTGATACTTATGTTATTTCATCTATTTTTGCATGGTTGATGACTTTTGGAGCATGGACCGCTGCAGTCAGGATTCTGATGGAAAAGGTGCTATTTGGAGGCAAAATTTGCGAAGATCGGAAAATACGGGAAAATATACGAAAAATCCTATTTTCCAGAAGACTCTGGATGCCAGAAGATGGAGTGGAGGTGGGCCACAGGGGGCCCACACCACCCCATGGCGCGGGCAGGCCTAGGCCGCGCCTGGGAGTGGTGTGGCCACCCTGGCCCACTCCAGCCTCTCCCCTCTAGCGTATATCATCCCCACGAAACCCTAAGACTTGGGGAGCAACCACAGAAAGATTTCACCACTTCTGCCGGGCGGAAAACACCGAGAGAGAAAGATCTCTCCGGCAGACAGATTTCTACCGGGGGAATTCCTTCCCGGAGAGGGGAGATCGTCGCCATCAACACCACCATCAAGCTGGACTTCATCAGGATCATCATCATCACCATCAGCACCCTCGTCACCATCTCCATATTGCTGTAACAATTGCGTTGAGTCTTGCATAGTTCATAGGGGAAACTTTCCCGGTGTTGATTACTCTTTGTAGTTGATGCTATTGAGTGAACCATTGAATTATTGTTTATGTTCAGATTGTTATACATCATTATTCCATCTCTGATCATGATCAATATGATGTCTTGTGAGTAGTTCGTTTTGTTCTTGAGGACATGGGAGAAGTCTTGTTGTTAGTATTGGAGTTGCGTTGAGAAAGATTCAATAGATTGTTATTTAAGTTGTGGTGTACTTCTTCTAGTGGTGTCATGTGAACGTCGACTACATGACACTTCACCTATATGGGCCTAGGGGAATGCATTGTGTATTTAGCTACTAATCGTAGGGGTTGCCAGAGTGACAGAAACCTGAACCCCCATTAGGAAACCATTGCACAAGGGACGTAAGGGTCTTAGAATTTAAAGCTATGGTTAGGTTTATACCTTAATTACTTTCTTATACTTATGGATGTTTGCAAGGGGTATAATCACAAGTATGTATTAGTCTTGGATGGGGCGGTACATTAGCACAGGTTCACCCACACAACACTTAGCAAGCTAAAGAAGATTAATCGACTATATGAAGCGAAAGCACTTGACAGTCTTCCCATGTGTCCTCGAGAACATTTGGTCATCTATAGAAATACAACCGGCTTGTCCTTTGCTGCATAAAGGATTGGGCCACTTGCTTCATTTATTCCTACTGTCTTTTATTTACTCGTACTTTGTTTACTTGCTTTATCGAAAACCCCTAAGAATCCGTTTGCTAAGTATTTGCAGAGAATTCCTGATCCATACCACTAGGCAGCACCTTCTGCTCCTTGTTTGGTTCGACACTCTTACTTATCAAAAATACTGCGATACACCCCCTATACTTGTGGGTCATCAAGACTATTTTCTGGCACCGTTGCCGGGGAGTGAAGCGCTATTGGAGAGTGGAACTGGTAAAGGAAACTTCTACTGTGAGTATTGTTTATTTCTTCTAGTTGCTTTATTTTCGTTATGGATAATTCGCTGAGTTTCTTATTTGGTAATGCTACTACCACTGCTAAGGTAGTAGATAAGCTACCACCTGCTGAGAAATATGTTTTCAAAATACCTACAAGAATTATTGATCGTGTTATGGATAACTATTATGTTGGGGATGGAACTGTCCATCCCGGTGATCATTTACTCTTTATACACGAATTATGCGGGTTGTTCAAGTGTGCAGGTATTACTACAGATCAAGTTAAGAAGAAGTTATTCTCATTATCATTGAAAGGAAGAGCTGAGGAATGGTATAAGCTGCTGAAGAATGGTCAAGCTCTGGAATGGGAGGAAATAGTGCCTCTCTTTTATTCAAAGTTTTATCCTCCTAGTGAGATTCATAAAGATCGGAATCAAATATACAACTTTTGGCCTCTTGATGGAGAGAGTACAGCTCAAGCTTGGGGGAGATTGAAGTTACTAATGCTCAAATGTCCCATTCATGAGCTCCCCAACAATATTATTATCAACAACTTTTATGCAAGGCTCCCTCTACATGATAAGGATTTATTGGATGCTTCTTGTGCTGGATCATTCACTCGTATGGAACAAGAAGCTAAATGGGACCTTCTGGATCGTATTCAAGACAATGCTGAACCATGGGAGAATGACAAAGGTAGAAAGTCAGGTATAAATTATGATTATGAATGCATTGAATCTTTTATGGGAACTGATGACTTTCAAAATATTAAAAATGCTTATGGTCTAGACTCTCAAGCTATTGCTTCTTATTTTAAGGCTTTTGCTTCTTATATTGAAGTGCCTAAAAAGAAGTGGAATAAGTATCACGAACCTTATAAAGATGTTGCTAAGAGTGTTCCTGCAAGAAATACTGAAGTTTATACTGCTAATCATGTTTTACCTAAACCTTATATTGAGGAAATGCCTTTCCTAGTTAAGGTAAAGGAACATTCTATGATAGCTAGTATGGTTAATGAAAGTATGAATAAGGCTATTGAACCTGATAAACAAATGGTTGATGAACCTGTAATAGCAAGTGTGAAAGACTTTATCACTAAGTATGAAAAAGATGGATACCCTATCCTTTGTAAGGATACCTCTAATATTGTTTCACAAAGTAGTGTTATGCGAGCTAGTATTCCCGTGTTTTCTGTTAGAATAAGTGATCATTGCTATGATAGTCCTTGTGATAGATATATTGTTAAGTTTATGCATGATACTGAAAGTTATTATGAGAGAGGGAAAAGTGTTCTTATGCATCTTAATAATATCAAGTTTCCTCGTTTTATGCTGAAAGTTTTTATGTTGCGTTTCTTTTGCCTTCTTATGCAAGTTGTCTTTGGTTTCAATAACTTGTTTGTTTACAAAATCCCCTTGCATAGGATGTGGGTTAGACTTAAATGTGTGGGTGTTTTTGCTTCTTAATGCTCTCTTTCACTTCAATTCATATCCCTATGAGAGCTTCTTGAAAATTATCATGCCCATCTTAATGGCTATAAAGAAAGAGCTTTATGGGAGACAACCCAATTTGTTTTTGCTTTTAGTTTGTTTTTGTTTCTTTGAGTCTTGGAAGTTATTACTTCGGAAATAAACGCTCCTTATCCGTTCTGTTTGGTTTTTGTGTCAAGATCAACCTCTAATGATAGAGAAGTAAGATTTGGGGGAGTTGCTGTCCCGAAACAGATTTTTGTGCTTCACCGTAAAAATTCGTGAGAGATCTCTGTATGTCGGATTGAGCTGTAATTTTTTGTGATTCTGGCCCAGGTTGTTGTTTAACTTTCTTAAGTTTTGAACCTTTTGATTTGAGCAACAAAAGATTTTCGAAAAAATTGATCTTTACCTGCTGGTCTGTTTTGACAGATTTTGCCAATCTTGCATTTGCTTCTTTATTCGATTTCCTTTTTGAATTCTTTTTGGGTTTTCAGAAGGAGTTGCTAGTAGCTTTTTTTTGTTGGTTTTCAGTTGAAGTTGGATTCAAAAGGTTTTATCACTTCATATATACCAATGTTGCTAATGAGAACTGTGTGAAGTTTTGTGTGAAAGAAATTTCCAGGAAGTGGAGATAATGGTGTAATAAGGAAGAGAAGGGTTTTATGACTCAAGTAATAAGTGTATGAAGATGAAGATATTGATGATTCAAGTGATGACTCCAGAAGGATCCACTAAATACCAAATTCAGAGACCTGCAGAGTCCGTTTCCAACTAGGTAACAGTTCTGGTAAGAAAAGTTCCGCGAAAATACAATCCAACTATATTTTTGCAGTTTTCAGTCAATAAGGAAAGCTACGAAGCAAAAAAGGGATGGAAACGGAGCCAGGGTGGCTCACACCACCCTGCGCCCACCCTTGGCCGCGCCACCAGGTGGTGAGTCCACCCCAGACTCCGCCTCCGACTCGTTTTCTCCCAGTACCTTCCTTTTGATATGAAACTTCGTAATATATAACCCCCCGGACCCCCCGAGGTTCGTATATCGTGTTTTCGTCATGTTTTTGTTTCAATCTGTTTCTGCCAGGAACTATTCTTAAAGCCTTGAAGCACAGTGGTGTCCGCCAAGGATAAAGGGAAGGAACCTATGGAGGAAGACCTCCAAGACTCCGAGCAGGAGAAGGAGATCAAGAGTGAAGGTGAAGAGGATCAAGGCCAACATCCGCACACCAGCACTACTATTGCAAGCACTGGAGTGGTGACGAAACCTGCCAGGGTTAGAAGGATGGCACAGATGTAGACTGGGGGGAAGTTCCCCGCCACAGTTTGGCTCCAAGGTCACTTTCTCCACACACCAAGAATCCCTTCCATACCTTCATCCATAACCATGCAGGAAAAGAAGACTCCAAGAGGGAAGAATGAAAAAAGAATCACAAGAGCTGGGATCCACAAACTGAAATGATCATGAGCCGTATTGAGAACGACTCGGAGTTGATTCATACTCTCACTTTCGAGATTGAGGACTTGGGGAAACTGATCAGAGAGCTCATCGAGAGGATACCACCACCACCAAAGGAGTAATTCGTCATCAGGTTTGGCATCCCCTTGGTTTGTTCCAAGCTTGGGGGAGTGTCGCGGTATCACATCACTATCTTCTATCTTTTTACCTTATTGGTAGAGTCATATCATGAATAGAGGAGTTATTATGTAGTATGGTTTGCATTATGGAAGTGTCACCTCTCTCGTTAGATATGTATCCCTTGGTGTGAGTTGCCGTTATGGATTATTAATGAGAAGTTCTATCATTCACTCTTTTGCATAGCTTATGTTAGTTTTCAATTTGCAGTTATATGATTGATCTTGTTGTTAGTATTGATAGCACTTTGGGATCATTGAGTTAATTTAGTTGGTTTTGGCAAACCTGGCTCGGTCAGTAGCAACACCCTTTTTGAGAGTTGAAAAGAAAAAGATAGTAGTACTCTAAAGAAAAAATAATTTCATCATCTTTCTTTATTGATTTGCTCATAAGTCTAGTATTCTCTAGTTAAGATCTTTTGTGCTTCCAAGGAAGATTGCATGTTTGTCTTTATCTCTTGTATGTTTGTTTGTTTCCTTCAACTCTTGTACTTGCTACCCAGCCTTGCTAGCCAAAAACCTGTACTGAGAGGGAATTCTTCTCGTGCATCCACCTCCTTTAAACCAAAACCTTTGCCATTTGTGTCCACCATACCTACCTAGTAGCATTATTGCTATTCCAAGTAAATTCTTGTTTTATCTACCTCCCAAATTAAACTTGTTATGTGAAAATTAGTGATTAAAGATCTCACGAACTTGATGGCACACTTTACTTTCTTGCATGTAATAAACTTGAACCATTGTGCTCACCTATGTTGCGTATATTCTTGTGCTTTGTAAGTTGTGAATTGGCAGAACCATGTTTTCATGGGGAACGCTTTCAACATTGCACTGGTACTTTGTACCAAGTTGATATCATGTTCTTTTGTCTATGGATGTCGTCGGTGTGAAATGAAATGGGAGCTTGTAAGTCCATGGAGTTATGCATGTGTGTTAGAGAAACGCCTGGGCCGCTGGTCTAATCCATGCTGACATGGTGGAAACCTGCAGCGTAACCATAACGAGTATCTATGAAGCATTCTTCTTATAAAAAAAGAGATAGAGATTGAGAAAAAAAGCGAGAAAAAAAAGAGATATTATGAAAACAGGAAAGAGAGAAAAAAGCACCATATTCCCATGGTAAATAAGAAGATTGCTGAGATATTTGTTGTCTGCTTGCCTTGTCATTTTGATATGGGGATTCTTCCGTATCATCGGGGAAGGGGTACCCCGTTGGCAGTTCTCAATGATACACATATGCTTACGATGACAAGAACTTACCGGTGACTAAACTTGAGTAGCATGAGGATCAGCCCTCGTATTCAAGGGACATGAGATTCTCAACTTACAACTTGTCAATGCATATCCTCATGTTTGACCACTTGAACCTTAATCACCTAAAGATGCCTATGATAGGGGCAATGAGAGCTGAAAGCTAGTAAGTATCATAATTTCTAGGAGCTCTTTATGAGACTTGCAATCCCTGCTTCCCTCTGTGAAGGGCCTTTCTTTTACTTAGTAGTTGAGTCAGTAAACCTATTCCCTTCTATCTCAGCGAGTATTTTGAGTTGATGTGTTTCATTCATTCATATGATGATTTATGCAATCATGCCTTATATTCCTTGTTTTGCACATTGCTCTTATCTTGATGTTTACTACTTTGAAAGCTTTCATTGAAAAACCAGCTATTTGTGAACTCCAGCAAATTATCAACTATTCTTCGACCAAGAGCTAAGTTTGCCATTACCAATTATGATTCACTTTATGTATCTTTATTTGTGTTTCCTTTACTCATTGCAAGTTGAGTTATATAATAGTGAGTTGTCTTCTATTATGATCTATGCTTTTGATGAATGTGATGCTTCTTGTCCGTATTCTTTTATCGACTCTTCACTCCATAAACCCGAGGCCATATTTATTGAGCTCAGTTTCGCTTGGGGACAAGCGAAGTCTAAGCTTGGGGGGAGTTGATACGTCCATTTTGCATCACTATTATATGTCTTAATTCACTATTATTCATTGATATATTTCGTATTGAGAGGTGATACTTATGTTATTTCATCTATTTTTGCATGGTTGATGACTTTTGGAGCATGGACCGCTGCAGTCAGCATTCTGATGGAAAAGGTGTTGTTTGGAGGCAAAATTCGCGAAGATCAGAAAATCCGGGAAAATATACGGAAAATCCTATTTTTCCAGAAGACTCAGGATGCCATAAGATGGAGTGGAGGTGGGTCACAGGGGGCCCACACCACCCCATGGCGCGGGCAGGCCTAGGCCGCGCCTGGGAGTGGTGTGGCCACCCTAGCCCACTCCAGCCTCTCCCCTCTAGCGTATATCATCCCCACGAAACTCTAAGACTCGGGGAGCGACCATAGAAAGATTCCGCCACCTTTGTCGGGCGGAAAACACCGAGAGAGAAAGATCTCTCCGGCAGACAGATTTCTGCCGGGGGAATTCCTTCCCGGAGAGGGGAGACCGTCGCCATTAACACCACCATCAAGCTGGACTTCATCGGGATCATCATCATCATCACCACCACCATCATCACCATCAGCACCCTCATCACCATCTCCATATTGCTGTAGCAATTGCGTTGAATCTTGCATAGTTCATCGGGGAAACTTTCCCGGTGTTGATTACTCTTTGTAATTGATGCTATTGAGTGAACCATTGAATTATTGTTTATGTTCAGATTGTTATACATCATTATTCCATCTCTGATCATGATCAATATGATGTCTTGTGAGTAGTTTGTTTTGTTCTTGAGGACATGGGAGAAGTCTTCTTGTTAGTAGTGGAGTTGCGTTGAGAAAGATTCAATAGATTGTTATTTAAGTTGTGGTGTACTTCTTCTAGTGGTGTCATGTGAACATCGACTCATGACACTTCACCTATATGGGCCTAGGGGAATGCATTGTGTATTTGGCTACTAATCGTAGGGGTTGCCGGAGTGACAGAAACCTGAACCCCCGTTAGGAAACCATTGCACAAGGGACATAAGGGTCTTAGAGTTTAAAGATGTGGTTAGGTTTCTACCTTAATTATTTTCTTGTACTTACGGATGTTTGCAAGGGGTATAATCACAAGTATGTATTAGTCTTGGATGGGGTGGTACATTAGCACAGGTTCACCCACACAACACTTAGCAAGCTAAAGAAGTTTAATCGACTATATGAAGAGAAAGCACTTGACAGTCTTCCCATGTGTCCTCGAGAACGTTTGGTCATCTATAGAAATACAACCGGCTTGTCCTTTGCTGCATAAAGGATTGGGCCACTTGCTGCATTTATTCCTACTGACTTTTATTTACTCGTACTTTGTTTACTTGCTTTATCGAAAACCCCTAAAAATCCGTTTGCTAAGTATTTGTAGAGAATTCCTGATCCATACCACTAGCCAGCACCTTCTGCTCCTCGTTGGGTTCAACACTCTTACTTATCAAAAATACTGCGATACACCCCCTATACTTGTGGGTCATCAGAGAAGCAGCAAACTTAGCAGCAGGAGATAATTTGGGTCTAATAGTACGCCTCTCAAGGCGACTCTTAGCAGCGCTCCTATCATGGGTGTTCTTACATTCTTTAATAAACTCATCGGTCATCTCAACATAACCATCTTCAATATCATAACTCTCACTAGACTCAGGTGAGCTAACATGTGTGGTAGTGTCTTCATTAGGAGTTTCGGTATTTCCAGCTATAGTTCTAGCAATCGTAGCATCTAGGAAAGGACCTAATGAACCACTCTTATTAAGCACAGTAGAAGCAGCATCATAAGCATCAGAAGTTTCAGATTAAGCAGTAGTAGCAGTGTGTGTAGCATGTGTTGGTGGTGGTGTAAGGAACTTACTCAGAACAGACGGTGAATCAAGAGCAACAGAGGTGTTCAGAACCATACCTCTTCTTGTAGTGGATGGTAAAATAGGAACCTTGCCATCACGAGACTTACCCATGATGGATGGATAGCAGCGAACAATAGAGAATCCAAGTGAACTTGATAAATAAAGCTATGCTCCCCAGCAACGGCGCTAGAAAATAGTCTTGATGACCCACAAGTATAGGGGGTGTATCGCAGTATTTTCGAGGGAAGTGAAATCCAATTTATTGATTCGACACAAGGGGAGCCAAAGAATATTTATAAGCCTTAACAACTGAGTTGTCAATTCAGCTGCACCTGGAAACAATCTTGCTCACAGCAGTTTATCAGTAGCAACAGTTTTGTAGTAGGAATAGTAAAGTAACAGCAGTAGTAAAGCAAAGACAGTAGTAACAAAAGCAGTAAACAGTGGGATTCGAGTGCGGTAGGCATAGGGATGGATGGACGGGCGTTGCATGGACAAGACAATTCACATAGCAATCAGAACATAGGGCAATTGCAAATAAATAAGATAAAGCATCCAAGTACTAGACAATCCTAGGCATGTGTTCCATATATAGTCATACGTGCTCGCAATGAGAACTTGCACAACATCTTTTGTCCTGCCAGCCCGTTTGCAGCGGGGCCTCTAGGGAACTACTGGCAATTAAGGTGCTCCTTTTAATAGAGCACCGGAGCAAAGCATTAACACTCCGTGAACACATGTGATCCTCACATCAAAGCCATTCCCTTCCGGTTATCCCGATTTCTATCACTTCGGGGCCATAGGTTCCGGACAACAACATGTGTATACAACTTGAAGATAAGACCAAAAACAATACTATCATAATGAATCAATAACATGTTTAGATCCGAAATCATGGCACTCGGGCCCTAGTGACAAGCATTAAGCATAACAAGTTGCAACAAAGTCATAAAGCAGTAATAAAAGATACTAGGCATCATTCCCTAATAATCTGATGCCATTACATGAACGATCTCATCCAATCCCTACCATCCCCATAGCCTACAGCGGGGGATTACTCACTCATATATGGGGGAACATGGATGGTCGATGGAGATGATGGTGGAGATCGATGGAGATGGCACCGGGGGCACTTCCCATCCTGGCAGGGTGCCGGAACAGAGACTTCCTGTCCCCCAAATCTCTCCTTCGGTGGTGGCGGCGCTACGGAACTTTTTCTGGAAAAACATCGAACCCCCCAAAGTTTTTAGGTCAGAAGGCTTCTTATAGGCGAAGAGGGAGACCGAGGGGGTGCCTGGGTCCACCACACCAGGCCCTGGCGCAGCCAGGCCTAGCTCTCGCCTGGGGGGTGTGGCCAGCCCCTGGCCCTCCTCCGTCTCGTATGCTGGCTCCTAGAGTCTTCTGGAAAAATAGGCACTTTGGCTTTTGTCCCGTCCAATTCCGAGAATATTCATTTTCTGACTTTCCTGGAACCAAAAACAGCAGAAAACAGGCAGCTAGCACTGTGGCTCTTGTTAATAGGTTAGTCCAAGAAATCATATGAAAAGTACTCCAAAGTGTGGACAAAACACAAGAAAGTGGATAAAACCAAGCATGGAGCATCAAAAATTATAGATACATTTGCAATGTATCAGTACGCACCGTTTATGTTTCGCCGCTTTAAGACATCACATGATGATTGGGTGTACTTGAATCCACGATCATATTTCGGGTGTAAGACAGTTTTACACACGCGAGTACTAAGGTTCTTACTTCGCGAGCCTAGCATGTACAGACATGGCCTCGGAACACGGACCGAAAGGTTAAGCATGAGTCATATAGTTGATATGATGCACATATAGATGCTCGCCTTTGAAACTACACCGACTCACGTGATGACCGGACTTGGTGTAGTGGATTTGGTTCATGTAATCACCAAAAAGACACGAGGGATGTTGTTTTTGAGTGGGAGTTTAGTTGAACTCAATCTATCATAAACTTAGTCTAAATAAAATTTACAAATTCTGTTGTAGATGGCACCACCTGCTTTTAATTTCAATGTGTTCATGGAGAAAGAGAAACTTGCTGCGAATGGTAGCAACTTCACCAACTAGGCTATGAATTTGAGGATTCTCCTCTCTGCTGCACAAAAGCAATATGTGCTAGAAGCGCCACTAGGCCCCCCACCAGCTCCTGATGCCCCTGACGAGGAAAAGAATGTCTACGTGACTCGTCAGGAGGACCACAACTTAGTTCATTGCGGCATACTGTATGGGCTAGAGCCAGAACTTCGAAAGCGTTTTGAAAATGGCAATGCCTTTGATACCATGGGTGAATTGAAAATGATTTTCGATACCCATGTTGCAGTAGAGAGTTATAATGCTTCAGAAAAGTTCTTTAGCTGCATGATGCAAGAGAACAGCTCCGTAAGTGAGCACGTACTCAAAATGTCTGGGTATGTTGATAAGCTTGTGTCCTTGGGAATAACGATTCCCATTGATTTAGGCATACATCGTGTTCTCCAATCTCTTCCACCTAGCTACAAGAGCTTCGTGATGAACTATAACATGCAGGGCATGAAGAAGACTCTCCCCGAGCTTCTGTCAATGCTTAAGACTGAAGAAGTGGAGATTAGGAAAGAACATCAAGTGTTGATGGTCAATAGGACCACCGGTTTCAAGAAAGACAAGAAGGGTAAACAGAAGGGAAAGAAGGGTGGCAAACCTATTGATGCGCCTGAAAAGAAATCTTGGGCTGGCCCTAAGTCTGATACTGAGTGCTACTATTGTAACGGTTCTGGCCATTGGAAGCGCAACTGCCCCAAGTTTTTGGCGGACAAGAAAGCCGGCAAGGCAAACAAAGGTATATATGATATACATGTTATTTATGTGTACTTGACTAGTACTCGCAGTAGCACCTGGGTATTTGATACCGGATCGGTTACTAACGTATGTAACTCGAATCAGGGGCTGCAGAACAAGCGACCGCTAGCAAGGGGTGAGGTCAAGATGCGTGTCGGCAATGGATCAAGACTTGATGTGATCACCGTCGGAACGCTGCCTCTCTACCTACCATCGGGATTAGTTATAAACCTAAATAATTGTTATTTGGTGCCTGCACTGAGCATGAAGATTATATCTGGATCTTGTTTGATGCGATTTGGTTATTTGTTTAAATTCGAAAACAATGGTTGTTCGATTTATATGGATAATATCTTTTATGGTCATGCACCCGTGACGAATGGTTTATTTCTGTTGAATCTCGATAGTACTCATACGCACATCCATAATGTTGATGCTAAAAGAATTAAAATCAAAAATGATATATCTGCATATATGTGGCAGTGCCGTCTAGGTCATATTGGTGTTAAACACATGAAGAAACTCCATTCTGATGGACTTTTGGAATCATTTGATTTTGAATCATTTGATACATGTGAGCCATGCCTTATGGGCAAGATGACTAGAACGCCGTTTTCCAGTTCAATGGAACGGGCGACAGATTTATTGGAAAACATACATACTGATGTATACGGTCCAATGAGTGTGTCTGCGCGAGGTGGATATCATTATTTTGTTACTTTCACGGATGATTTGAGTAGATACGGGTATATCTATTTGATGAAACATAAGTCTGAAACCTTTGAAAAGTTCAAGGAATTTCAGAATGAAGTGGAATCATCGTAATAGAAAGATCAAATTTCTGCGGTCCGACCGTGGAGGTGAGTATCTAAGTTACGAGTTTAGCACACACATGAAAGAGTGTGGAATAGTTTCACAACTCACGCCCTCCGGAACACCATAACATAATGGTGTATCGGAACGTCGCAATCATACTCTATTGGATATGGTTTGATCTATGATGTCTCTAACTGACTTGCCACTGTCATTTTGGGGTTATGCACTGGAAACCGCTGCATTCACTTTAAATCGGGCACCATCTAAATCCGTTGAAACGACACCGTATGAATTATGGTTTGGAAACAAACCTAAGATATCATTTTGTTAAAGTTTGGGGATGCGATGTTTATGTGAAGAAACTTCAACTGGATAAACTCGAACCCAAAGCAGAAAAATGCGTCTTCATAGGATACCCTAAAGAAACAATTGGGTATTCCTTCTCTCATAGATCTGAGGGCAAGGTTTTCGTTGCCAAGAATGGATCCTTTCTAGAGAAAGAGTTTCTCGTGAAAGGTGTGAGTAGTCGAAAGGTAGAGCTCAAAGAGGTTATTGAACCTTCTCTTCATGAAATGGCGAGTGGCGCAGCACCGGAAGTCGTTCCGGAGTTGACTTCACCAAATGAAGAAGGAACTAATGATAATGATCATGAAACTCCGAAAGAGGACACTACTGAACCTCGCAGGTCAAGCATGACACGTGCAGCTCCTGAACTGTACGGGAATCCTGTTGTACATTTCATGGTTGATGAAATATATGACCCTGCGACGTATGAAGAAACGATGATGAGCCCGGATTCCAACAAATGGCTAGAAGCCATGAAATCCGAGATGGAATCCATGTACAAAAACCAGGTTTGGACCTTGGTGGACTTACCTCATGACCGAAAGGCCGTTGAGAATAAATGGATTTTTTCAAAAGAAAATTTGATGTTGATGGTTATGTAACCATCTATAAAGCTCGACTTGTCGCAAAAGGGTTTCGTCAAATTCAAGGAGTTGACTACGATGGGACATTCTCTCCCGTAGCGATGCTAAAATCAGTTAGGATTATGTTAGCAATTGCTGCATATTTCGATTATGAAATATGGCAGATGGATGTCAAAACTGCATTCCTCAATGGTAACATTGAAGAAGAGTTGTATATGATACAACCAAAGGGTTTTGCCAATCCTAACGATGCTAACAAGGTGTGCAAGCTTCATCGATCCATCTATGGACTGAAGCAAGCATCACGGAGTTGGAATCTCCACTTTGATGAGGTGATCAAAGAGTTTGGATTTGTCCAAACTTATGGAGAGGCTTGTATTTACAAGAAAGTGAGTTGGAGCAATGTGGCATTTCTGATATTATATGTGGATGACATATTATTGATTGGAAATGATATAGATCTTTTAAACATTGGCTAAAGTTATCTAAACAGCAAATTTTCTATGAAAGACCTTGGTGAAGCATCATATATATTAGGCATAAAGATCCATAGAGATAGATCAAGATGCCTAATAGGGCTATCACAAAGTACATACCTTGATAAGATTTTAAAGAAGTTTAAAATGGACGAAAGTAAGAAGGGGTTCTTACCTATGTTGCAAGGCAAGACATTGAGTAAGATTCAAAGTCCGGCTATGGTGGAAGAAAGAGATATAATGGATAAGATCCCCTATGCTTCAGCCATAGGCTCTATAATGTACGCCATGCTATATACAAGACCGGATGTGGCACATGCTATTAGTTTGACTAGTAGGTACCAATCTGATCTAGGTTTGGAACACTAGATAACGGTCAAGAATATCCTTAAGTACTTGAGAAGAACTAAGGAAATGTTTCTTGTATATGGAGGTGAAGAAGAGTTGGTCGCTAATTGTTATGTCGACGCTAGCTTTGACACTTATTTGGACGACTCTAAGTCTCAATCCGGATACGTATTTCTCATAACAGAGCAGCAGTTAGTTGGAGGAGCTCCAAACAACCCGTGGTAACAAGGTCAACAACGGAGGCGGAATATATTGCTGCTTTAGAAGCAGCACATGAAGCGGTTTGGATGAAGGAGTTCATTACCAAACTGGGTGTAATTCCTAGTGCGTTGGATCCAATGGTGATATATCGTGACAACAATGGAGCCATAGCCAACTCAAAGGAACCAAGGTCTCACAAGAATTCCAAACATATTAAGCGCCGGTTTCACTCCATTCGTGAGCATGTCAAGGATGGAGATGTAAAGATTTGTAAAGTACATATGGATCTCAATGTAGAAGATCCGTTGACTAAAACTCTCCCTAGAGCAAAACATGATCAACACCAGAACTCCATGGGTGTTAGATTTATCACCATGTAACTAGATTATTGTCTCTAGTGCAAGTGGGAGACTGAAGGGAATATGCCCCGAGAGGCAATAATAAATTTTTTATTATACATATTCCAAGTATATGATAGATGTTTATTTTGCATGCTATAATTGTATTAATTTGGAAATGTTAATACATGTGTGTTTAATAAACAAAAGGAAAGTTCCTGTTTATGCCTCTCTTATAAACTAGCTCGTTGATTAACAAGATGCTCAAGGTTTCCTGATCATGGACATTGGATGTTGTTAATAACGAGGTCACAACATTAGTAGAATGATGTGATGAACATTCATCCGAACTATAGCATTACGATCAAAGTCATTGTGTTTATATTGCTATAACATCTAATAAAGTAATCCTAGTCCTTAGAGCATGAGATCATGTTAATCACTAACACTGGAAGAGTATCTTGATAACATCAAATGTCACACCGTGAAAGGGTGATTATAAAGGTGGGTTCGGTGCTACAAAAGTGCTATGTAGAAGCTCATGGATCAAGAGTGGGATTTGTCCATCCTGATGACGGATAGATATACTCTGGGCCCTATCGGTGATATCATATTAGTTAGCTTGCAAGCAAGTGATAAGATCACTAGAATGTTATATCAAGGGAACAAGAAAAGAGTACATGTCGGTAACGAGATCAAACTAGGTATAAAGATACTGATGATCGAATCTCAGACATGTAATATATCACGAGACAAAGGGATTTAGTTACTAATGTTCTCACGATCACAGAAGTCATCGTAGAATGTGGAGGAGTCAGTATGGATCTCTAGGTCCCGCTTTGAATTATTGATCTGAGAGGGGTCTCGATCATGTCTGCATTATTCACGAACCGTAGGGTGACACACTTAAGGGACACCAACACCATTTGGAGCAAATGTGTTTCAGACGAATGAATTGCAAAGGGTTGGAATTATTTCAATAGACACCAAAACTATTTCGGGTGAAATTGCTGAAACTGGTTCTACATGTAATATTGGAATGTTGTAGGGGGTTTTATATGAATGTTTGTTAATTAAAGTAATTAACAAAATTCTGAATAAATTTAATAAATGAGTTTTATTAAATGAGAGAGAAATAAATTTGGAGAAATTTAATGCATTTAAAGTAAAGACTTTAAAGAGGAATGTTAAGGGACACTTTTATGTGGAGGGGGTTACCACCACATGAATGTGGGAGGTGAGGGGTCACCCCCCATGGAGCGCCGGCCATGGGGAGGGGTAGCCCCCTTATCCTATAAAAGGCCACCCCTCTCACCCTTCTTCCTCACACATCCTCGTGAAGGATCTCTCTCCCCCTCTAGAATTATTCCCCCATGGTCTCGGATTAGTGAGATACATGTTCCCGATGGCATTTCATCTGGAAGGAGTTGCTGCTTTCGCTGCATTGCTGGAGCGAGGAGGCGGAGGTTGTTCGGTGGCCTGAACGTGTGTGCGAGTGCGGATGCGCTGCTGGTTTGCGGCGCTAGGACTTCCACACGATCTTGAGATCACCAAGCGTACGAATACATCATCCACGAGTTCCTACTCGTTAATAAAACTTTGTTGTCTTCGAGGGTAAGTTCTCCATGGATGTATATCCACCCGTTGCTTGTATCTAGTAGATAGATCTTGGCGTATAGTTCTCATCGTAGGATTTTTTTTGTTTTCCATGCTGCGAACCCTTCATGTGCGTGGGCGCTGCTCCATGGATATGTTGTGCGGTTCTAGGGCTCCTTTTGCTTGATTTCGAGCCGCCGCGCCAAGGCTCTCTAGCTTCTCTTTGCGAGTGGCAATAGTGTGAGTGACCATTGGGCAGGGTCGAAACAGGTAGATAGGTGTTTGATAGATCTTATTGGGGAGCTGGCGATATGGTTATCCTTTTTGCTCGGTGTTTTGTTTTTGCGGTTCCGATTTGTATGATCTTTGGAATGGACTGGGCCAAGCATTGTGGTTCTAATAATAAATAAAGGTTGTGTGCATCGCTCGATGCAGAGGCCGGGGCTCCGCTCCCCATTTCGAAAAAAACAAAACAACCTAAACATAATAAAATTTACATCGAGATCTTTGGACCATCTAACAACCACTAATGCCACTAGAGCGAGCTGTCGACGCCCCGCTGTCATCGCCCTCTTACCGGAGCTGGCTTGACATTGTTGATGGCAGTCGGGAAGTCTTCATGCATGTGCCCCTAAGGACCAGCACCCTAGATCTGAAGTTGTCGTCATTGAACCCTTGAATTGATTCAAAACTTGTGACACCAAACCTAAAATATACGTATACTGGACGAGATCCACCACTGCATGGAAGCGGCAACCGAACGAATCCCCGCCCTCCTCAGCGCCAGCTGCGGGATTGTCGTCGACATGGTGGAAGAGGAGGCGGGCATACCTTATTCTTGTCCCGCATATTACCGTCATAGCCACCATAACATAGATACCTGTTGATCAAACTCTAACTTTAGGGACCCTTCTACACCACCGAACGCAGGTCCGAGGTCCCCACCCCCTCCCGCCGCCGGAACAGCAAGCAGAGGAGGCGGGGACCGTCAATTCTCGATCATAGACAGCGAGAACGAAACAGATTGTGACGGCTGCTAGGGTTTTCACCCTAACAGTCGTCTCTCTATTTCTCACGGGAGGAGAGAGACATGCGGTTGCCCTTAATTAACTGATTCAGCTTTGTCTAAAAATGAATATATCCTGACAGTAAAATACGTCTAGATACATATTTATATAAGCAAAGCTGAGTTAGTTAATGGAACCGGACAATCATTTATTTTTTCTTTGTTTCTCGCCTCGATTCAAACTGAGTAGAATTTATTTCTTGGTCAACCTGAGAGGACCATTTTGTTCTCCGATGTTTCACGAGTTGTCACGTCAAATTTATAAACATTCCATCACGTAATGAATATATCCGTTGGTAGGCCATGCAATCAACGGAGATCAAGGAGCACATTAACTGCGTGTGACAATTGTGGAGGCAGATTTTTCTCTGTTTTTCTCGACTGCGTAGCCCGAGTCCAGCGTTCCCTTTCATGATGTGTGGTAGAAATCTAGCAGGTTTCACATTGCCTTGCACCAATCTTGAGATAGAAATGGCTTTAAAAGGGGAGGTGACGAGGGTTTAACTCGTCAATGCCCATTGTTATGAACTTGGGTTTTGGAGAAGGAGGGAGCGATGGAGGCATCAATCGGCTAGCAAACAAGCACACAGGGACGCAAGGTTTACCTAGGTTCAGGCCTTGTAGAGGTCCCTACTTCTACTTGTCTGCTCTTGAAATTATCGAGGGAGTCAAAAGTTACAGGAGTGCGCAGATGCAATCTGGCGATGGTTGTGGAAACTAGGGTTGTGATTGTCCTCCTTGCCGCCCCCTCCTAGCCTTTATATAGATAGGCTAGGTCTCGGGTAGCAGGTTGAGTCGGTTACAGATTAGGGTTCGTCCCTTTGAACTTTCTATCTTAAGCTTCTTCTTGCACTGCAAGTAATCAAAGTCTCCGTGAGTCACCCGAATCCTCAATTGGGCATTGGCCACGCCGTGGGCTTCTGCCATATCTGGACCGTATATGCCAAGCTCGAGTACCTATAGGGTATGCCCATGTCAGTAGCCCCCGAGTGTCCAAAGGAATCACAGATTCGAGTGGAGACTTTTATGAAGCCTTTCGAATACATGGCTGAGCATATTTTCGAGTGTTCTGTTTTGTGTCATAGGGATTGTTGATATACGTGCCTGATTTAACCGATGTGTCGGTATCAGTTAACTGCCTTAGGGCAAAACAACGCAATCTACTCAAACTCGAGTCCCCGGACTCGAATTCGGGAAAGTGCTGGTGTAATTCAACTTAGACCGTGGAGGTCTTACAGGAGTCGAATTCTAGTGTATAAATGTGAGCGCTCGATGCGTCCGTCAAGGCATGTTCATCATACATGCAGGCACGGATATATTTCTGGTAGTGAGCAGTAGATGCGTTGCCAGGCCTTATTCAGGTCTTATGTTCACGCTGTAAGCGCGTCATCTGAATTTTTGTCATCGCGGAGATGATTCGGGGCGGTGTCGACATGGCATTCGAGTGTGGATGCTATCGACACACAATATGATGTACAAAAAATAATCATAGGGTGCGCGGCTAGCGCTCCCTATGGGAGTAGCCCCCGAGTGCCTATTCAAGTCGTAGACTCGAGTGGGGACTAAAAACATTCTGCGACTACTATCGTCTTTTGTTGCTTGTTTCTGTCGAATGTGCTTTCAGTTCTCCCTATGGGAGTAACCCGTAGTCCACAATCCAATCGTTGATTCGAGTGATGGGTTTTCGTGAAGCTTGCACACCTGCATATAAATTCTTTCGGGTGCGTGGCCAGCGCTCCTTTTAGGAGTAGCCCCCGAGTGCTTGGTTGAGTCGAAGACTCGAGCAAGCACTAAAGTAGTCAATATGTTCTTCTGCTGGAATTGATGACGTCAATGCTGACGACGTGATGACCAAAGTTGCTCGCGTGAGCGGCTTTGATGGGACGTGACGAGTAGTAGGTCCCACTTTATGACTTTGATTTGAATGGGCGTGCGTAATCTTCTGTTTTAAATGTGTCTCCTTGATTTCCACATGTAATGGGAGTGGTGGGGGACTGTTCGTGATTCACCTTCGCCACGCGTCGATGGTGATGTGCGCCACGCGTCCAATAGGGTTTCTGCTAGCCGTTGGATGACATCCTCTAGGAGGTTAAGTAGCAGCGCAACTGCGGTAATTTTTCCTCATCTCCCTTCTTGCTCGCGCTTCCTTCACCATTGTTGCTCTTCCTGCTTCTTTGTGCACCTATTCTTCATGCACTGGACCAGCTCCGCGTCTTCCCTAGTTACTTCCTATGCTCGCATCGCCATCGCAAGATGGGCAAGAAGAAAGGAGGTTCTGCCGCTGGATTTGCGGCCGCCATTGTCGCCACCAAGAAGAAGGGAGGCGCTGCCACTGTGGGCACCAGTGCTGTCGGCGTTGGGAAGAAGAAGGGCGCGGGGACTCGCATCACCAATGGGTCCTGGCGCCCATCCACCATCAAGCCCGCGGAGCTGTTCAATCTTCGTCAAGATGGAGCACTTCCTCCCGCGGAAGGCGACTCCCACGTGCCTGGCAAGGAGGTAATTCCCGTTCCTCCTGCGGGTTTCTGGGTGATGTTCCTTGCATTCATCATCCGCGGTCTCTCTCTTCCCTTGCATCCTTTCGTTAGGGGTCTTCTCTGTTTTTATGGGCTCCAGCTACACCAGTTGTCCCCAAATTCGATTCTCCACATCGTCTGCTTCATCACCCTTTGCGAGTGCTGGCTCGGAATCGAGCCACACTTTGGTCTTTTCAAGAAGATTTTTAAGCTCAAACGTCAGTCAACGTCTGGCTCGGTAGTCTATGACGTAGGGGGTTGCAGGATCCATGTCGACTCCTCCGCCACTTACTTTGATATCAAGCTCACCGCATCTATCCAAGGGGGGGAGAGATAAATGGTTCTACATACGCGACCAGAAGGCCGATGGAGAGCACTAAAGACTCGCGCCCTTCGATCCCGTGGCGGCTCGCAAGAGGAGGCGCTCCTAGAAGAACGTCGTGATGCCTGGCGAGTCTGAGGAGACGGAGATGCTGTATCGGCGTGTCTGCGACCTCAAAGGCCGCATAGGCAAAGAAGAAGGTGGCGTTGCGCTCATTCGCACGTGGTTGCGCCACCGTATCCAGCCTCTGCAGGCTAGAGTCCATCCGATGTACCGCTGGATTGGTGCTGGCAATGTCACTCGCATATCTGCGGAGGGCATTTCTGCGGGTGAGGTAGATAGGAGGTTGTGACTGGTGACCAAGTACACCGCCAAGGAGGATCTCCCAGTCGAATCAGTCGTGCCTCCTTTTGATGCCAACAACTCTCCTCTTGAGGTAGAGCTTTCCTGTGAAGTAGTTTGTATTTTTTGATTAATTGCCAAGTGCTTCATATGTACTGATGCTTCTTCTGTTTGTAGGACTGGAAGGTGGCCTCCAACTTGCCTCCTCGGCCTAAAGGGGTGATCCTGCGTGAAGCGGTTGAAGAGGACGAGTCGGATTCGACCGTCCTAATTGAAGAAGAGGAGGAAGCCCCCGAGTCCAGTGGCCACGGCACTCGCAAGCGTTCCCGCGGCAAGGATTCTGACACTTCTTCACCGACACCGGAGGGATCTCCTGCTGCTGTGGAAGAGCCTATCCTTGCCGTGCTTATACATGCCATGGCTCCTCGTGCTCGAAAGAAGCTGCGGCTACCGAAGGAGTCGTCCGATGACTCCTTTGACCTCGATAAATTCAACTGGTGAGTTTTAGTATCTACGAGTTCGTCTTGTTTTCTTCTAAGTTGCTTTTCGGAAGTGGCGTCGGGCATTTTTTGCAGTCAAACAGCATCGTCGTCCTCCGATGATTGCCAATTTGTGAAAGAATCTGGAGTCGCAGACTCCAAGACCAAGGAGATGGCCACACGGTCTCCTTCTCCTCCGGTGGTGGCCCACTCTGGTGCCAATTCGTCGAGTTCCCCACATGCTGGGGAGCATCAGATGGGTGCCCGGACGACTGCCCGACATGCATCTTCAAAGTCCCTGGAGGAACACGTGAGTGTCTTTTTTGCCCTTAGCAGTCGAATTCGTGATTTTGGCTGACGCTAAGTCTTCGTTTCTCTTGATGTAGCTTATTGTGAAGGAATCTGCTCGCCTTGCGGAGCAAATACTTGCTTTGGGTCGATAGCACGCTGATACGTCCAAAACGTATCTACTTTCCTGAACACTTTTGCTATTATTTCTCCTCTATACTTGTGTGATTTGGATGCAACTAATGCGAACTGACGTTGCTTTCATCAGAATTTCCTTGGTGTCTACTTTTTGTGGAGAAAATCAACTATCAGGAAAAATCCCGGAAAATATGCCAAAAATCCTATTTCACCCGAAGACTCCAGGAGCCAGAATACGAGATGGAGAAGAGCCCTGGGGTGGCCACACCACCTGCTGGCGCGGCCAGGCCAGGCCGTGCCAGGGGGTGGTGTGGAGCCCCCAGGCACCCCCTCGGCCTCTCTCTTCGCCTATAAGGAGCCTTCTGACCTAAAACCTTCGGGGGGCGGGGGTTCGACGTTTTTCCAGAAGGAGTTCCGCTCCGCCGCCACCATCAGATTCCACGAAACAGCACCAGAAACTCCGTTCTGGCACCCTGCCGGGACGGGGAATTGGAGGAGATCATCGCGATCATCATCACCATCGCTTCTCCATCGACCATCCATGTTTCTCCCATCTATGAGTGAGTAATGCCCTGCTGTAGGCTATGGGGATGGTAGGGATTGGATGAGATCGTTCATGTAATGGCATCAAATTGTTAGGGCATGGTGCCTAGTATCTTTTATTAGTGCTTTATGACTTTGTTGCGACTTGTTATGCTTAATGCTTGTCACTAGGGCCCGAGTGCCATGATTTCAGATCTGAACATGTTATTGATTCATTATGATAGTATTGTTCTTGGTCTTATCTACAAGTTGTATACACATGTCGTTGTCCGGAACCTATGGTCCCGAAGTGACAGAAATCGGGGTAGCCGGAAGGGAAAGGCTTTGATGTGAGGATCACATGTGTTCACGGAGTGTTAATGCTTTGCTCCGGTGCTCTATTAAAAGGAGCACCTTAATTGTCAGTAGTTCCCTAGAGGCCCCGCTGCAAACGGGCTGGCAGGACAAAATATGTTGTGCAAGTTCTCATTGCGAGCACGTATGACTATATATGGAACACATGCCTAGGATTGTCTAGTACTTGTATGCTTTATCTTATTTATCTGCAATTGCCCTATGTTCTGATTGCTATGTGAATTGTCTTATCCATGCAACGCCCGTCCATCCATCCCTATGCCTACCGCACTTGAATCCCACTGTTTACTGCTTTTGTTACTACTGTCTTTGCTTTGCTACTGCTGTTACTTTACTATTCCTACTACAAAATTGTTGCTACTGATAAACTGCTGTGAGCAAGATTGTTTCCAGGTGCAGCTGAATTGACAACTCAGTTGTTAAGGGTGATAAGTATTCTTTGGATCCCCTTGTGTCGAATCAATAAATTGGGTTTCACTTCCCTCGAAAATACTGCGATACACCCCCTATACTTGTGGGTCATCAAGACTATTTTCTGGCGCCGTTGCCGGGGAGCATAGCTTTATTTATCAAGTTCACTTGGATTCTCTATTGTTCGCTGCTTTCCATCCATCATGGGTAAGTCTCGTGATGGCAAGGTTCCTATTTTACCATCCACTACAAGAAGAGGTACGGTTCTGAACACCTCTACTGCTCTTGATTCACCGTCTGTTCTGAGTAAGTTCCTTACACCACCACATACACATGCTACACACACTGCTACTACTACTGAATCTGAAACTTCTGATGCTTATGATGCTGCTTCTACTGTGCTTGATAAGAGTGGTCCATTAGGTCCTTTCCTAGATGCTACGATTGCTAGAACTATAGTTGGAAATACCGAAACTCCTAATGAAGACACTGCCACACCTGTTAGCTCACCTGAGAATTATGATGCTGAAGAAGATTATGTTGAGATGACTGATGAGTTTATTGAAGAATGTAGGAACACCCATGATAGGAGCGCTGCTAAGAATCTCCTTGAGAGACGTACTATTAGACCCAAATTATCTCCTGCTGCTAAGTTTGCTGCTTCTCCCATAAACATTATAGATGAAGATTATGATTTCTCTCTCGATCTATCCTACATAGCTATTGTTGAGAAAGAACCTTTTTGTGGGACTAAGAATGAAAGTGCGGTAGCACATATGAATGAACTTTCTACCATGAGTGGCTTGTTTTCTGATAATATTAAAATGCGTACTTACTTTGTTGCTAAGATTTTCCCTTTTTCACTGAAAGGAGAAGCTAAAACTTGGTTTGGTAATTTACCTCCTGGATCTATTGATAGCCCTGAGTGCTTGTTTAATACTTTCCTGCAGAAATATTTTCCTCCTAGTGCTAGACATGCTGTTTTGTAGGAACTTTTTGATTTTAAACAGGGAGAAAAAGAGGTATTGCCTGAATCTTGGGCAAGGTTTTGTACTTTGATTCATGCACAGGCTGGAAGTCCATTACCTAAGAATGAACTACTTGATATATTTTATAATGTACTAACCGAAAAATCTAGGACATACCTAGATAGTTGTGCTGATTGTGTTTTCAGGAATAGGACTCCCAAGGAAGCTGAGGAATTAATAGCTAAAATAAGTAAGAATTATGAAGATTGGACTCCTCCTAAACAAGTTATTCCTGAAGTAATTGTACCTGAACCATCTATTCCTGTGCCTATTCCAACATCAAAGAAGAGGGGAATTATTGAATTAAATGATGAAGTGATGAAGGAAGCTAAGAAATGTCTTAAGGAGAAGGGAATTAAAGCTGCAGATGTCAAGAATTTACCTCCTATAGAAGAATTATGTAAGCCTATTCCCTACTCACCCACTATTGAGGTACACTCTCTCCAACACATTGATGAAGGTGATATCCCTTACTTGAAACCTCCTGATCAATGCTTAGAAGAATTTGATATCTTTATTGTTAAGCAAGATAACTTTAATAAAAGGGTGCAAAATCATCTTATGGAAAACACTAGAGCTATTGTTGAGTTGAAAGATATTGTGGAAAGAACCTCTAATGATGTTAAAATGATTGTTAAACACTTTCAAATGGTTCAAACTCAAATAGATCAACTCGTTAAAGTGCAAAACGACTTGCTAGTTAATGCTACTAAAGAAAAACATGCTTATGAAATTAGAACTAGAAGTGGTGCTGCTACCCAGGATCCTCTATATCCTGAGGGGCATCCCAAAAGAATTGAACAGGAGTCTCAACAGGCTGAAAATAGTGGTTCTACTCGCAAGAAAAGGAAAAAGAAACATAAAACTATTGTAGAACCCTCTGAACCTGCTATAGATCCTAATAGTATATCTATCTCTGATGCTGAAACTGAAAGTGGTAATGAAGAAAATGAAGTTCCTAATGAAGAAAAAGTTGAAGAAGAACCTAAAAACCACACTAAGACTACTAAATACACCAAAGAAGATTTTGTTCCTAAGAAACATGGTAGTGAAAGAGAACCTTGGGTCCAAAAACCTATGCCTTTCCCTGATAAGAAACACAAGTCAAAGGAAGATGAACACTATAATAAGTTTTGTGAGTGGATGAAACCTTTATTCTTGCAAATTCCTTTGACTGATGCTATTAAATTGCCTCCTTACTCAAAGTATATGAAGGACATTGTCTCGAATAAAAGGAAGATCCCTAATGAAGAAATCTCTACTTTGCTTGCTAATTATTCCTTCAATGGTAAGGTTCCTAAGAAACTTGGAGACCCAGGGATTCCAACTATCCCTTGCTCTATTAAGAACAGTTATGTTAGAACTGCTTTGTGTGATTTGGGAGCTGGAGTTAGTGTTATGCCTTTGTCTCTCTATAAGAGGCTTCAGCTTGAAATATTGATACCAACTGATATATCTTTGCAAATGGCTGATAAGTCTACCACTATTCCTGTGGGTATATGTGAGGATGTACCTGTTCAGGTGGCTCATAATTTCTTGATATTAACCAATTTTGTTGTGCTTGAAATGCCTGAAGATGATAATATGTCTATTATTCTTGGGAGACCTTTTCTTAATACTGCAGGAGCTGTTATTAATTGTAATCAAGGAAAGGTGACCTTCAATCTCAATGACAAGGAACATACTATCTATTTCCCCAAGAAGATTGAAAGGACTTATGGTTTAAATTCAATTGAACATGTTGAAGGCATTCAAGTTGGAGAAATATATTGTCCCATACCAAAAGAAAATTTTGAAACTATTATGATTGGGACCATTTCTACCAGAGTAGAGGTAACATAATCATTAGTGGAATACAAAGTTTTGTCTCATATGCAATTGTTTTGGTAGCAAGACTTGATCAACCTTGCTAACAAAAGGATTCCATTGAACAAAACAATGTTTTTATTATGATTATCTCTGTTTATTTCTATCCTTTGTATTTTAGTTTTTGCTTTTGTTTAGTTTTCTTTGTGTTGTTAGTTTGCTTGCATGCTAGAACTTCTGTAGTTATAGCCTTGTTTTGTCCTTGCATCATGTTTCCAAAAAGAAAAAAATCTTTCTGTCAGAAAAATCATTCTTCTATTTCTGAAAATTGCCCAAAAATAAAGTGTCTCGAAAAATTCCAGCAAATTCATATTAAATTTTTACCTGAAAAAGGGGCAGAGGAGTACCTGGTAGGTACCAGGGGGCCCACCAGGCAGGCACACCACATGGTGGCGCGGCCAGACCTGGGTGGCGCCATGCCTTGGTGTGGGCCACCCCTGGCCTCCCACTACCTCTCTCTCCTGCCACTTTCTTCTCTCTCCCGAGTAAGCTCCAGTTCATAGCTCAAAATCATGTTCTCTCTGTGCTTTCCCTCGATTTCTTCGATCTCTTTGCTCAGCCCATCTTTCTTGCTGAAATTTGGAGCAATTGTTCCTTGGTTTGTGACTCCTCCCCTTGCCCAAGTAGATTTGTGTTTAGTGGATTGTATGTTGAGTATTTTGCTACTGTAGGTGACTGGTTATGAGAGCTTGTAAGCTTGTTTGATGCTTAGAGATATAGTTTTGATGCATGTTTAGGCCTCTTGCTAGTCCCTATGAGTAGAATCCTTCATTATAATTACTTTGCAATCACTTGTTTAATAGGTGTTTAAATTTCAGAACACCAAGCATGAACAACCACACTTTTGGAGAGATATTTCAGAGTGATGAACCTAGGAGGTCAAGGCCCTCAAGAATAGCCTCTCAAGCTAGGCCATCATATAATGAAGACCTCATTGCATCACGTATTGGCAGTGAAAGAGATGATGGAGATGCTCACCCATCCTCTTTCCCTTGTTTTACTTTCTTGCAAGCTGCAGGTATTCTTGATGATTTCTTGCTACTGATTGAGAGGGTTGGCTTGACCTCCTATATGCAAGATGAGAGTGCACAATACGCTATGCTCACCAAAACTTTTGTTGAGAGCTTCTCATTTTCTAATACATCCTATCATTCTACTGTCTCATTAAAATCTATGATATGCCGTTCACCATGCCTTTGGAGAGATTTTGCAGTATTATAGGTGTGCATATGACAGGGACCGTGAAGAAAATTCAAGGGCGGCCCGCTGATTTGTTGGAGCTTTATCGAGGGGTGACCAATGATGATGACCGCGTGGCGTAGCGTGGAAAGATAAGAAACATCCAACTCCCTGCTCTTAGATACTTTGCATACTATCTTGTCACTAGTGTTTTGGGTAGGGAGAACACTAGTAATATCTCCAACTATCACTTAGCTTTCCTTGCTGCTGCGCTCAACAATGATACTCGGTACAATCTTGGCTCTCTTATTGCTCGCCGCCTAGCTGCTAGGGGGACTATCTATGGGGGCATCATTGCCTCGCGTGTTGTTGATGCATTAGATCTTTCTGTGGATCCTGATGATGTTATGCTAGCACCACAGAGGCTCGACCTTGTTGCCATGAAAACTCATCACTTTGTCACTGCTACCTCTGATTTGAACAATCTAGATATAGGATGCTTTTCACAGACGGGGATGAAAGGGAGATCCTTTTGCCCTAGCCTACTTTGTTCAGTGTTGACAGGAGACCGTGGTCACGCTCCAAGGAGGAGGTGGACGAGCAGCTTCGCTTGTTGGGTTTCCACGAGCAGCACCAGGAGGATGTGCCCTCCTATGATTATTCCGCACATTACGGAGGGATGTACTCTGGCTCGCACCAGGACGAGGGTACCTCCTCGTCGTACCCCGGTGACACTTCATCTTGGCCAGCCTGGGACTGATACCCACTTAGGCCAAAAGCCTAAGCTTGGGAGGAGGTACGCCGACACCGCACTCATCTCCATATCATGTTGCGTTGGTTCTTTGTATATTCATACTTTCGTTCTGTTTTTAGTTTTCGTTCTTCTTTGCTTTTGCTTTCTAAAACACAAAAAGACCAAAAATATTTTTGTTGTTTCTCTTTGGTTTGCTTCTTCTTTTTGCTTTGGTTTGCTTGTTCCTTTTTTCTTTGTTTGAACTATTCGAAAAACCCAAAAAGATTTTGCTTTGCTTGTTTTTCTCTTTTGGTTTTTGTTTAAAAATCGAAAACACCAAAAATATTTGTCGTTCTTCTTTGGTTTTTGTGAGTTGGCTACAGGGTTCGGTAGTTCTTAGTGGATTATTGGTTTCATATTATTATTCAAGCCACACAAGTGAAGAGCAATAATGAGGATTAATGACAACTTGAGGCGTGGTAAGAGGCTGGTAACGAACTCTATTTGTTTTCATTTTTGTACGTATACTCATCATTGTGAGCTTGCTTAGTCCATTCATGTAGAGTGTATGTTATCTTTGGATATTTAGTAGTTCTTGCTTTCTTGTGATTAGCTCTAGCTTGCTAATAGTTTGTAGCATGTCTCATGAATGTTTGCTTGCATTACTCTATTCATAAATTGGTATGACACTGTGGTATCCTCCTCTGAATGTTTCATTTGATCAACTTGGCACATGCTCATGCATGCACATGACTGTAATAATCAGTTAAGCCTTGACGAATTATTTTGCCTTGAGGATCTTGAATAATTTTCATGCCATGACTAGTCTTGTTTTGTTGCAAGCATGATAATAACAGCTATTGCTCTCTCGTTTGTCGCTCCCTTACTTTTGCTAGCCTTCACTTCCACTGAGTGTCTTACTCATGTTTCCAATTCCCTAAACCAAATATTTCCAAAGTGTCCACCATACCTACCCATTAGCATCATTTGCTACTTCCGTGCATATTCAATATGCCTTGTTTTCTTCCGAATAAAATGTTTGCTTGTTATGAGAAAGTTAGTTAGTAAAGCTCTCACGAAATTGATGGCACACTTTATTTTCCGCACTTAATAAACCTGAACCATTGTGAACTCTCCATGAAAGTTATATGCTTGCTAATTATAGGCTAGGGATTAGCAGAACCGTGCTGTCACGGGGAACGCTTTTAACACTTGTAAATATATACCCAGTTGATACCTTGCTCTTTTGTTTGAGGATGTCGTCGGTGTGAAATAAAAGGGGAGCTTGTAAGTCCATGGAGTTATGTATGTGTGTTAGAGAAATGCCTGGGCCGCTGGTCTAATCCATGCTGACATGGTGGAAACCTGCAGCGTAACCATAATGATATCTATGAAGCATTCTTCTTATAAAAAAAGAGAGTTATAGCTATTGAGAAAAAGAAAAAAAAGAGTTTTATGAAAAGAGGAAAGAGAGAAAAAAGCACCATTTTCCCATGGTAAATAAGAAGATTGCTGAGATACTCAATGTCTGCTTGCCTTGTCATTTTGATATGGGGGTTCTTCCGTATCATCGGGCAAGGGGTACCCCGTTGGCGGTTCTCAATGATACACACATACTTACGATGACAAGAACTTACCGATAACTAAAGTTGAGTAGCATGAGGAGCGGCCCTCGTACTCAAGGGACTTGGGATTTCCAGTTTATAGTCTGTCAAGCATATAACTCAGATTGGACCTCACTTTCACCTTAACCACATTAAAGATGCCTATGATAGGGGAAATGAGAGCTCAAAGCTAACAAGTACCATACTTTCAGCATTTGGAAGCCTTTCAAATTTCTCAAAACCTTTTTTCTTCTACTTGTTGAGTCTCCACATATTCTTTGAGCACCTTCTTGAGAGCATAGTTGTCATTCTTTATGTTTGTTTCATTACTTGATTATTTGTGTTATGACTTTGATGCTTGTATCATTGATATCTTTACTTGTAGTCATCACTTGAACTTCAGAGGTGCCTTGACATTCATAATCAAAGGCAAGCGAGATACCACTCTATCATACCTTTCTATGAGCATTGTAATGTTGCTTATGTTTGTGCTTTATGCTACTTATTATTCTTGAGTTGGAATCTCTTCATAGCTTGCAATGACTATTGAGTAGACTCAGTTGCATACTCTTTATTATGAATTGTCCAAATAAGTTGATCACATTGCTGAGAATATTTACATCATATGAAGCAAATGTGTTCGTGAAAGTTCTTTTATCGCACTCAGTTTTCAACTGAATTGCTTGAGGACAAGCAATAAGCTAAGCTTGGGGGGAGTTGATATGTCCAAAACGTATCTACTTTCCCGAACACTTTTGCTATTGTTTCTCCTCTATACTTGTGTGATTTGGATGCAACTAATGCGAACTGACGTTGTTTTCAGCAGAATTGCCTTGGTGTCTACTTTTTGTGCAGAAAATCAACTAGCAGGAAAAATCCCGGAAAATATGCCAAAATTCCTATTTCACCCGAAGACTCCAGGAGCCAGAATACGAGACGGAGAAGAGCCCTGGGGTGGCCACACCACCTGCTGGCGCGGGCTAGGCCAGGCCGCGCCGGGGGGGTGTGGGCCCCCCAGGCACCCCCTCGGCCTCTATCTTCGCCTATAAGGAGCCTTCTAACCTAAAAACTTCGGGGGGGGTTCGACGTTTTTCCAGAAGGAGTTCCGCTCCGCTGCCACCATCAGATTCCACGAAATAGCACCAGAAACTCCGTTCTGGCACCCTGCCAAGACGGGGAATTGGAGGAGATCATCGCCATCATCATCACCATCGCTTCTCCATCGACCATCCATGTTTCTCCCATCTATGAGTGAGTAATCCCCCGCTGTAGGCTATGGGGATGGTAGGGATTGGATGAGATCGTTCATGTAATGGCATCAGATTGTTAGGGCATGGTGCTAGTATCTTTTATTAGTGCTTTATGACTTTGTTGCGACTTGTTGTGCTTAATGCTTGTCATTAGGGCCCGAGTGCTATGATTTCAGATCTGAACATGTTATTGATTCATTATGATAGTATTGTTCTTGGTCTTATCTACAAGTTGTATACACATGTCGTTGTCCGGAACCTATGGTCCCGAAGTGACGGAAATCAGGGTAGCCGGAAGGGAAAGGCTTTGATGTGAGGATCACATGTGTTCACGGAGTGTTAATGCTTTGATCCGGTGCTCTATTAAAAGGAGCACCTTAATTGCCAGTAGTTCCCTAGAGGCCCCGCTGCAAACGGGCTGGCAGGACAAAAGATGTTGTGTAGGTTCTCATTGCGAGCACGTATGACTATATATGGAACACATGCCTAGGATTGTCTAGTACTTGGATGCTTTATCTTATTTATCTACAATTGCCCTATGTTCTGATTGCTATGTGAATTGTCTTATCCATGCAACGGTCGTCCATCCATCCCTATGCCTACCGCACTTGAATCCAACTGTTTACTGCTTTTGTTACTATTGTCTTTGCTTTGCTACTGTTGTTACTTTACTATTCCTACTACAAAATTGTTGCTACTGATAAATTGTTGTGAGCAAGATTGTTTCCAGGTGCAGCTGAATTGACAACTCAGTTGTTAAGGCTGATAAGTATTCTTTGGATCCCCTTGTGTCGAATCAATAAATTGGGTTTCACTTCCCTCGAAAATACTGCGATACACCCCCTATACTTGTGGGTCATCACACGCCCTGCTGGACAATCGCCACCGGGCAGTCGAAGGTTTGTAGTGATCTTCTCTCTTGGCTTTGCTTATGTAGGACTTCATGAATTCAGTTTTGTTGGGCTCTGTCATTTTTGTAGGGGAGCATAACGAGATTCTCCATCGTGTCACTTCCCTTGAGAAGGGGCTTGCGGCGGCAGAGAAAAAGCGTGACGAGGCACTCACAGCATTGGAGGAGTCCAGAAGCGTGAGGAAGACCTACACGCTTCTGTTGTTGAGAGGGAGAAGTTGTTTGTGGAACAACTTTTCTCAACTGCAAAAGTGCTCTCAGGTACTTGCACTGCTTTCCTTTGTATATTTCCTTATCTTGTTTTTCTTGTCTTTGTGCTGACACCTTGTATTCTTCAGATGCCGCTGGCCTCAGCTTTGATGCCTAGGCATTGCGTCGCGAGGATGCGCTTGCTGGCACCATGGCCGCAGTTGAGGACCGCGGTGTCTCCCTCCAAGAGACGTTGGGGAAGGCCAAAGGTGTGCTGAGTCTCCTCCGGGAGGACCTGACTCCCAAGGCCGGCCTAATCGACAATGTTGATGACCTGGTGGAGTCCTTCGCTTGAGGTATTCCCATGGACTTCAAGAACTCCCAACAATCTATCGATGACAACGTGGCACTCGCGATGGAGCAAACCCATGGCGTGGAGTTGGATCCCGGCACAATATCCAAGGCGATGCCTGTCGACACCGATGGCCAGCAGGTAGTGTTTGCTCCCTTCGCTAGTAGTTGCGGTAAGTATGGGCCTCAACTTATCAAGATAGTCGCAAAATACTCCGAGGACCGGCGGCGAGCGAAGGTGGCGAAGACCATGGCATCTGGGGCTACCACCGGCAACTCCGTGGCGTCGGACACTACCACGGATGCGATGAAGCCCCCGAAGTTGAAGTCTAAGTCGAAGAAGCAGATTGCTCTATAGTTACCCTTTGTAATAGGTGTAGCTTCTTTTGTTGGTCCGCATTTTGTGGGGGGGTGCCCCCTTGATACTTTTATCGAATTTGAATGCAATCCTCCTTTTTATCGATGTATGATTGGTCTCATTTTTCCTCTTGCTTGATTGTACCTAGGGTCCTTCGAGTGGTCCTCATGACTCTCCTCCCACCGATGAAACCACGGCGCAACTGCGTTCAAAGGTGGAGGAATTGTCGTTGCTTTCGCGACTACGCGACCGCATTAAGCAGTTGGAGAGTGAGTTACCCATCGTCCGTAGTAACACGGATGTGTGTAAGTCAAAAGCTGAGAAGGCCACCATCCGCGAGAAGTATCTCTTGGATGAAGTGGCGCAGTTGAACGAGCAGTTTAAATGTTAGCTCTCTGTTTTCTCATCTTGTCTTTTAGTCAGTCACGGTGATGCCTTGTCCTTACGCTTTGCTTCTTGCTTGGTGTAGTTGTTAGAGCTCGTAACCCGCCGGATGAGAAGGACCGGGTGGCCATTCGTATGAATAACCTGGCCCAGGAGCAGCTGCAGGCTAGTGGGTATTTTTGGGTGGACCACGACCGTGCAGTCGCGTTGGCGACCCTGCAGGATTGTTCTTCTCGAGTGCTTCAATGCTTGAAGAAGGCGCAGTCGTGTCTTAGGCACATTTATCGGACGATGTTTCCGCTGGACATCGTCCCTTCAAGCCTGTTGGCTATCTTGGCGAAATTTCAAGATATAAGCGCAGTCCGCAAGTGTGTGTGTGACAGCAACTGGTCACAGGTGCGAAGGTTGCCCTGTCGCTGGTGCTACTGCTCGGCCAGATGTGGACATAGCGTGTGTTGCTGCTGGACCGCCGCCGCCAGAAGGGATGACCTGGAACATGGTGCCGAACTACCAGGCAGTTGATCGGCCAGCGGAGGACATCGTCGACTTCTTTGAAGAGCAGACGAATGTTCATCTCTTGCAGTAGTAGCGTAATTTGTATCCTACACATAGATGTATAAGTGTTGTAAAGTTCGTATGATTGTGTTGGGTGTATTTAATACCTATTGATATGTGAAGAGCTTGCTAGCTTATATAATTTTTGAGTATATTGTACTCTGCAGTTCCTTTTCGTTGGCTCGGCGTGTATTTATCTCAGCACCTTGCCAACCTGTCAGGTGCATTGCAACTGGGTTGGTGTTTATCAAGGTTTTGATTGGTAGTGTGTCAGCTGCTCAGGATACTGTTGATTTGTTCGTAGAACGAAAGTGTGAAGGGTGGCGCAACCCCCGAGTGATGATATTGCAAGAAAATAGAAAAAGACATAGAGTTTTGGGGCACGTAGCTTTATTTATTCATAGAATAGTACGAGGTACAATGTGTGGCTAAGGAGCTTGGCTGAATAGCCTTATTTGTAATGTAAAAACGACTAGGGGTAGAAGCGACGCAGCTGCGTGACGTTCCAGGGGTTGGAGTATGCAACTCCGCTTGCTAAGTCTTTGAGGCGATAGGCGATACCTAGGATTACTTCAGTAATCACATAAGGTCCTTCCCAAGGGGACTCGAGTTTGAGGTGCCCTTGCTTCTTCAATTGCAGGATCAGATCTCCTTCGACGAAGGATCTGGGGCATAGCCTTCTGCTGTGGTAGTTGTGGAGGTTCTGTTGATAGATCGTTGATCTCTCTGCTGCAATCTCGCGTGCCTCATCGAGGAGGTTGACGGAGTCTTCGAGTGTGAGAGTTGACTCCTGCTCGCTGTAAGCAACCACTCGCGGGGCTTTGTAGCGCACTTTTGTGGGTAGCACCACTTCAGTACCATGCACCATGAAGAACAGAGTGTAGCCCGTGGTGATGTTTGGAGTTGTGCGTAAGCTCCAAAGTACGGATTGCAGTTCGTCGGGCCAGCATCCGGAAGCTTGTTCGAGTGGCTAACGGAGTCGCTTCTTGATTCCGCCGCAGACGAGACCGTTGGCCTTTTCGACTTGACCGTTGGTCTGAGGGTGAGCCACCAAGGCGTAACTTATATTGATTCCCAAGTTTTCGCAGAATTCCTTGAACTCCTTAGAGGTGAAGTTCGTCCCATTGTCCGTCATTATGCTATGTGGCAATCCAAAATGGTAGACGATGGACTCGAAGAACTTGACGGCGATGGCTCCTGATTGATTCGTCACCGGCATGGCCTCGATCCACTTGGTGAATTTATCGACCACAACCAAGAGGTAGACATAACATCTCGTGAGGACTTTAAGAGCTTGCTGACCATGTCGAGTCCCCATTGTGCGAAGGGCCAAGCCAATGGTATTGGCCTGAGTTCCGTGCTGGGTGCGTGTGGTTTCTCCACGAACCGCTGGCAAGCGTTGCAGCGCTGGAGGATGTCCTTGGCGTTGCACATGGCCGTGGGCCAATAGAATCTAGCTCACAGAGCTTTGGCGACGAGGGGGCGACTGCCAGAATGGTGGCCACAAGTGCCTTCATGTATGTCAAGGAGGACGGCCCTGCCGTCCCCGTTGGATACGCACCATTGAAGTACTCCTATGATGCTGTGCTTGTATAGTTCTCTGTTGATGAGGGTGAATGCCTTGGATCATCGTGTGATGTGTCACGCATCAGTCGGGTCATCTGGCAGCCTCTTTTGAACAGATATGTGATGTATGGCTGTGTCCAAGATGGCTCGATCATCATGACCTCCATTGGTCCTTCGATTCCCGTATCAAGCTCCATGTCATCGAGTGCTCGTTGGGTGGTGTAGCCCCCGAGTGCGTTGACATTCTTGCTTTCTTCTCTGTAGCCTTGAGTTTGATGGAGCGCTCGCAGATATGCTCGAGGAATACCCCAGGTGGTATGGGGGCGCAGGTGGATCCGATGTTGGCGAGTATCTACGCCACTTCATTGCTTTTGTGGCCAACGTGTCGCAGCTCGCATTCGTCGAAGTCTCCCTCGAGTGTGTCGTAGAGGTCGCGATAGGCGATCATGTTGTTGCTCAGTGCGTCGCACTCGTGCATCGTTTTGTGGACCACCATCTTGGAGTCGCCGTAGATGATGAGCCTCTTGGCACCGCAGGCTTTCGCCATCCACATTCCATGGATTAAGGCTTCGTACTTGGATTCATTATTGGAGGCTGTGAACTGCATTCACAGAACATACTTCATCTTGTCTCCTTGGGGCGATGTCAGTATGACACCTGCGCCAGCTCCGTCCTTTCGCTTGGACTCGTCGAAGTGCATTGTCCAAAGATAGGACATATCTGGTTTGTCGGGGAGCTGGTTCTCCATCCAGTGCACGAGGAAGTCTGGGAGAACTTGCAACTTGATCACGTCGTGCTTCTCGTATGTGATGTCTCGTGGAGACAGTTCGATTCCCCAGAGCGTGACTCGTCCGGTGGCATCAGGATTATTGAGTATATGCCCGAGCGGGGCGTCGTTTACCACCATGATTGGGTGCTCCTGGAAGTAGTGACACAGTCGTCTGGCTGTCATGAAGACGCCATACGCCAGCTTCTGGTAGTGAAGGTACCGCTGTTTGTTGGCGTAAGAACCTCGCTAAGGTAGTATACTGGGCGCCAGACCCCGTGGACTTTATTTTCTTTGGCTCGCTCCACCACGAGCATAGTACTGACCACCTGGTTGGTGGCGGAGATGTAGAGCAGTAGTGGCTCCTTTTTGCGAGGCGTCACCAGTACTGGCAAGGTGGATAGTAGACGCTTGAGATCTTCGAATGCTTCTTCTGTCTCTCTTGTCAACTCGAACTTGTCAGCTTTGCAGAGGAGTTGGTAGAAGGGCAGTGCCTTTTCACCCATTCGACTGATGAATCGACTGAGCACTGCAATTCGCCCAGCCAACTGTTGGACGCCTTTTACGCTCTTCAGCCTCTCCATGGCCAGTATGGCCTTTATTTTCGTCGGGTTTGCTTTGATCCCTCTCGCAGAGATGAGATATCCGAGTAATTGCCCAGATGGTACGGCGAAGGCGCATTTGTCCGGATTGAGATTGATCCAGTAGCATTCGAGATTAGCGAAGGTCTCGCAGAGATCGTCGGTTAACGTGGCTTGCTCTTTGGTTTTGCTGACGATGTTATCAACGTAGACTTGGATATTGCGACAAAGTTGGTTCTTGAGGCAAGCCCGCATGCATCACTGATAGGTAGCTCCCACGTTATTTAGCCCGAAGGGCATCGTGCTGTAGCAGAACACACCAAAGGGTGTTGTGAATGTCGTTTTCTCTTGGTCTTCCTCATTCATTCGAATCTGGTTGTAGCCTGAGTAGGCATCGAGGAAGCAGAGGCATTCGCATCCCACGGTGGAGTCGATTATCAGATCAATTCGTGGCAACGGGAAGTGATCCTTTGAGCAGTGCTTATTCAAGGAGGTGAAGTCCACGCACATCCACAGGATATCCGTGTCCTTTTAGGCACAAGCACTGTATTCGCGAGCTAGGTGCTCTCCTTGATCTCGCGTATGAATTTTTTCTCGAGGAGTCTGTTGATCTCCATACCAACGGCTTTGGCTCTTGCTTCAAACAGTCACCGTATTATCTGCTTGACTGGCCTTGCGTCTGGATTCACGTTGAGTGAGTGCTCGGCAAATACCCTGGGAACTCCTAGCATGTCCGTTGGACACCAGGCGAAGATTTCCCAGTGCTCACGGAGGAATTCGACGAGCGCGAGTTCCTATGCGGAACTCAAGTTGTTGGCGATGAGGGTCGTTTTGGTCGGGTCTGTTGGGTGGACCTAGACTTTATTTGTATGCACCGACGAGTCGAAGTATAGGTCAGGTGAACGTGGCCTGCTCAGGGGAGGCAGACTATTGTCTGTTGACTCCTTCAGTTTTGCGAGTTCCTCTTGCATTCCAAAGGACTGAGAGATTTTGTTGAATTCCCTATGGCAGCTATCGAACCTCTCGAAGCTTCCGTTGATTGTGATGACGCCGTTTGGTCCTGACATCTTCATCTGCAGATAGGCTTAGTGTGGTACTGACATGAACCTCGCAAACGCGACACATCCGAGGATGCAGTGGTCCTATGAGGACCAGTCGACGACTTCAAAGTCGATGCGCTCTCGACAAAAATTTTGTGATGTGCCGAAGATGATGTCGAGGTTGATCTTTCCTAGGGGGTACACTCCCTTCCCTGGAACGATGTCGTGGAAAGTCGTATCTGCGACTTCTAGACATGTCAGGAGGATCCGCATTGCTCGCAAAGTACTAGCGAACATGAGGTTAATGCTGCTTCCGCCGTTGATGAAGACGCGACTCATCTCGAACCCGCCGATTTGCGCCTCGAGTACTAGGGACAGTGGCCTGGGCGAGGTACTTGACGTGGGTGGTCGCTTTTTTCGAAGGTGATGCATGACTCGCTGCACTGAGGTACTTAGTGGTGGATGGCGGAGAGTTTATCGCCAAATTGACTTGGCGAGTGATTGCCTTCTGTGCTTGATTTGAGGGGCGACCCTTTTGGATCATTCCCATGTTCCCTAGTGGTCAGGGGTACACCTCGCCTCCATGGTTGTGGGCTGGTGCAGCCGCAGGTGGTGGTGGTCCGGGCGGTGGTGGGGGAGCTCCATGTGCCACAGTGCCTGGGGCAGCTCCATAGCCCTGGTTGATCGCGTCACGATTCATCTGGGCTAGGCCCTCGTGGAGTTTGAGGAACTCGCGGCAATCCTTTAGAAGGTGGCTAGACTTTTTCTTGCCGTCGTGCTTGTCGATGTAGAAGTGCACATTTCATGGTCCGGACAATTTATCCTGGATGGATGTCGCGGGTGCCTCTTCGCGAATGCAGCGTTGCCTCAATTGCGTGGTTTTCCCAGCATCGCGGTACCCACCGCTACGATATCCGCTGTTGCGGTTGTCGTCGCGTTTGTCAGCCTAGCCGGTTGCGATCATGTCGACTTCGTCGTGGTCCTCGTATCTACGCATTCAACATTTCCCTCGGCGGTCGTGTCTACGCACGAGGTCCTCATCATCATCAGAGTAGGCATGGTTTTTCACCGAGTCCTCTCCATCATCCCACCGGTTCGTGATTTCCATCAGGTGGTCGATTGTTTTGGGCTTCGAGCGGCCCAGCTCCTCCCTAAGATCTTCGCGGCGTACATCGTCGTTGAACGCGTTGATTGCGCGATCCTCGGAGATGTCTTCTCCGGAGTTCTTGATGATAGACCATCTCTGGATGTACGAGCGCAACGATTCACTAGATCTCTGGTGGCAGCCTCTCAGCTCTTCGATTGATGCGGGCCTTTTGTAAGTGCCCTTGAAGTTGCGCACGAAGTAGTAGACTAGCTCTTCCCAGCTACGAATGGATCCGTGCGGGAGATTGTTGAGCCATGCGCGAGCAACGCCTTGTAGCTATAGCTGCAGGCATTGCATGGCCATGCTTCGGCTCCCACCGTGCAGTCTGACGGAAGAGATGTGATCCTCCAGCCAGATCTTCAGGTCCTTTAGGCCGTCAAATTTCGGGTTCTCCGATGGGAGTTTGAACCCTTTAGGCATTCGCTTCTGCCTGATGGCCCTGCTGAAGCATCTAGCGCCACAGAGCTCTACTTTGTTGTCCTCCGAGTCAGTTGAATGAGCGCGTCTTGCACGCATTTTGTTGACTTTGCGCTGCGTGATGTCATCACACACGTCGTAGTCATGATCGTGCCGCCGTGAGCGACGACGTCGAGACAGGTCGTGGCTATCATCGCTGGACAAGGTCGAGGAGTAGCATTTGGCTAGATCCTTGCTTTTCTTTGGCTCTGGTGTTGGCTCTTTGTCGAGGGCGGCCTCGATTAGCCCCAGTCCCGTCATCGTAGATCGGTGCATGGCAGCTCGCGGATCTCCAGCCGGTGGTTGGTTGTTGAGGAGATACATGGTGGCCTCTGTCACCGCAGCTTGTGGTGTCTTCGGGAGCACGTTTCCCAGAGCCGAAGTCGAGGACTTTTGGAGATTCTACGCGCTCCTGGTCGGTGAGTCGAGATTGTCATTTGTTGGCCAGGTACTCGTTGCCTTTGGAGGAGGATCCTCCATGGGAGGAGAGTTGAGCCCGCCGAAGGCTCGACTCATCCGCCGCCTTTCTGCGCGCCCTGAGTTGCGTGATTACCTATTGCTGGCGTTTGAATTCTTCCTTCAGTAGCCAATGGTAGCCCATCAGCATGTCTTGCAATGAGTTAGGGGGTAGAGGATTGCCTCGTAGAGCTTCTCGACAGCGGGCCAACTCGTTGTCGTTGAGCCTAGTCAGCATGCGCTCTCCGGTGTTCTCATTCGCCGTGAGGTGCGGTTCTCCTCCTGTCCCGTTATTGGTGGGCGCACCGTTGGTGGGGCCACCGTTTTCGACTGGTATACCATCATTGGCCGGTCCAGTGCCAGTGCCGGTGTTTTCGTGATTGATGCCGGTGTCACCCGCGTTGATGACGGCGCACATGAAGTGATTGGGGAAGCTGTTGCTCCCACAACTTTCAGATCCGAAGCCGTAGGCTCCATCTTTTATGGCCAGGCCACCCAGATCGGATCCGCGAATGCTGTCTCTATCCGTGCTCCCAGCTGTTGCCGGGGTGTTGAGTTCACTGAGGGTGCCGATTGGTGGCGGGAACCACAATGCTGGAGCAATCGCGGGTGTCATCGGCTGCTCGGGCATGCGAAGCGTACCCAGCTGACCGACCTGGAAGCGCAAAGCTCCCGATCTCCAGGCCGATCCCATCGCCCACGGACTAGAAAGCTAGGCGAGTGGCTGACGTGTGGACGGTGAAGTCGAAAGTGCCGAAGAGCTAGCGAATCTCCGCTTTTGCAGAGTTGTAGATCACGGTTGATGGGGCCAAAAAAGCCGCGACATCAGGACTCCCAGTTCCCACAGACGGCGCCAATGGACGAGGGTTTAACTCGTCAATTCCCATTGTTATGGACTTGGGTTTTGGAGAAGGAGGGAGCACTGGAGGCATCAATCAGCTAGCAAACAAGCACACAGGGACGCAAGGTTTACCCAGGTTCAGGCCTCGTAGAGGTCCCTACTCCTGCTTGTCTGCTCTTGGAATTATTGAGGGAGTCGAAAGTTACAGGGGTGCGCAGATGCAATCTGGTGATGGTTGTGGAAACTAGGGTTGTGATTGTCCTCCTCTCCACCCCCTCCTAGCCTTTATATAGATAGGCTAGGTCTCGGGTAGCAGGTCGAGTCGGTTACAGATTAGGGTTCGTCCCTTTGAACTTTCTATCTTAAGCTTCTTCTTGCACTTCAAGCAATCAGAGTCTCCGTGAGTCACCCGAATCCTCAATTGGGCCTTGGCAACGCCGTGGGCTTCTGCCGTATCTGGAACGTATATGCCAAACTCGAGTACCTATAGGGTATGCCCATGTCAGGAGGCAACGGGCATGCACTAGTACCCCGTTGCCATTCCCTTCCTCTTCCTCCTCGCGCCCGAGCAACCTGAGCTCCAAATTTTTCCTCTTCAATCCCTAGTGCCCCCACCTTATAGTCACCGGCGATGGACGGATCAGCCTCGTCACCCGTTGCCGCAGCCATGCCGGAGAAGGAGGACAAGAACGATGAACGGGGATCTAGATTCACCTGACCCTCACAAAAGTGAGGCTGAAGGAGCTGTATGACGAGGGTTACATCCAGGATGGCTCCTGGCGGTGCGCCGCTGAAGACAAGATCCGGACCCACCTCAACGGCGAGTTGGTCCACTTCGGCTCGCCCATCAAACATGGATTTAGCTTCCCTCCTTCAAAGTTCTTCTTGGAGGTACTCGCATACTATGGAGTTCAACTCCATAATATTCCTCCAAATAGTATTCTTGAGCTTGGCGATCACGTTGCGCTCTGTGAGGGCTAGCATTAGGCTGAGTCTTCTTTTGTTCAGGTACTACTATGGTACCCGAAGAAACTCTCTGTCTAGTGGAGGTTCTCTGTATAACACCGGTACTCTTATCTTAAGCTTAGGAAAAACCGAGTGTACCCTAGTGAAAGGGCATTTCCTGCCTTAATGATGTTTTGGTGTTTGTTGTCAACACAAGTAAGTTTTTACCGTGTGCTAAGTATGTTGTAGGTTTTATCCTTGTAAAGGCATAAGACGGTGTTCTTTCTAGCAATGGAGAAAGGTTCAAATTTTAATCAAGAAAATGGTGCTTGGATGGAAGTTGTGGCTTGCTGCTCCCCTGAGGTCGGAGACTCCGAGGTCTAGGACCGGAGACTCCGGTGCGCCTAGTCAGAGACTCCGGCCTGGTCTCCGGGGTTGTCTCCGCCCCCTGGAAAATTCTCTGTGTCCCTCCCCGGAGTGTGACCCGGAGTCTGGCTCGACCCCGGAGACTCCGGGCAGGTCTCCGGCCAAGTCTCCAGGGTGCCCCAAAATGCTTTCAGTACACCCCCCCCCCGGAGTCCTGCGCCACCCCCGGAGACTCTGGCCCTGTACACTGGAGACACCAGGGTCAATGGCTCTATTTTGGGAGTACCCCCTTCTTCCCCAAGTGCAAGCTGTGGCTTCTACTCCCTCTTCTCCATTTTGCTAAGCTCCAACCTCCTAGTTCTGCCTCTCTAGCCACTAGAACTTGATGACCCTTGGGGAATCAAGGGAGGAGACCTAGACCTAGCTTTCCACCAAAGGGATTTGTGTTCCCCACCATTTGTATAAGTTGTTATCGCTCTAGGATTTCAGGAAACCCTAACTTGAAGAAGTCGCCCTCCATAGCTCATCCTCATGTGTAAGAGCTTCGGGTCATCTTGGGATCCTCCAATTCAGTTGTGGAGAAGTGCCCTAGGGTTTTGTACAAGGTCTCGATCGCCGCCTTCAAGGCCACCGTATAGTGGATCGTGTGCTTGCCATGAGGCGGGTGCGTGGGAGAATAGGGTGAGGCATTTTGTGGCGTTGGTGGTCTTAGTACCACCCACACCTCCAACGGAGACGAACTTCCCCTCAAAAGGAAGGAACTCCGGAAAAACATCTCCGTGTCATCTCTCGGTGATTTCTATTGTTTACTCATTATTGTTGTTGCGTGCTTGTTTGTCATATAGATTCTCTCACCTAGTTGCATATCTAGAGAACTTACTTTGTGTCAATACTTAATTTGAAAAGAAGCTAAAAATGAGTAGCGCCTATTAACCCCCTTTCAGTTTCTTATACCGATCTATCACCTAGGATCCACCCTAGTGAGTCGGTTAAAAAGTGGGTCGCCAGCTTCTTTTATCACAAGGATATCCTAACCCTAGAACAGACTCGGGGCTTGGCCCCTTTCAACGACGGTGCAGCGACCCCAAAGACATCATGGACGCCGAGTCGGACGAGCTTCCGGATCAACTCATCCGTGTCACAAGGCAGATAGACTTCCTAGTGAAGAAAAAAAGCATGCGTGGCACCGAATTGGTGCACTGTTGGCTTGATCGCCGTATCCAACCACTTCAGCACCACGATCGCCTTATGTGCGAGATCACCAGCACCAAGTTGGATGATCTTTGGTTCACTTCAACTATAAACCCTCGAGGGGAGTATACCAAGAGGATGAGGTGTCTAGTCAAGGAACACATTTATCGCAAGATCCCGGACTTCTAAATGGAGTTCTAGGGCAAGCGTTTAATGTAAAAGAAGAGTAAGGCAGGGAGAACCTCTCTCTCCTCTATCTTTGTACTAATAGAAGATTTTCTGTGGTCAGTTCGTAATGGTGCCCTTCACCAAGGCATCATTCAAGCTCCCATCCTTGTGAAGTACTCAAATGACTTACCTGTTATACGGATACAAATGATACCCTGATAATTGTCCCCGCTTATCTGGAACAACTAACACATCTAAAACTCATTCTAGATGAATTTGGAATCTCAACTAGACTAAATGTAAACTATGACAAGTGTAATCTACCCAATAAATGTCAGCTTGGCATATTTCCTTTTACATATTTGGGGCAGCCACTTGGACCAACTAAACCTGAGATGGAACACATGCTGCCTCTAGTAACTAGGATAGATATGAGATTATAGTCTTGTTCGGACTTTCTGGCTCCAGCTTGGAGATTTGGATTCATTAATTCAATTCTCTTATATCTACCTTGTTTTTCATGAGTACCCTTTGTATGTATATACCAAGAAATTATTGATCAAGTGGATAAACATAGGAGATATTTCCCCCGAAGAAAAGGAGAAATTTCAGAAATTGGACCTACTATGGTGCTTGGTCTATGATTTGTGAGCCCAAAAACATAGGGGGGTTAAGTGTCATTTATCTGAAAATTGATGATGAGTGTCTAACATTCATTATGCTTTGAAAATATTAAATGGATTTATTGTTCCAAAGGCTTATGGTTTTTTCATGACTACCAAGTTTCCTACCCCGTTACATCCAACATTCAGTTGGCTTTTGGAATCTTGTTGTCAATATAAACGCATTAGTGTTTTCTGGCTCCTCCTCCAGGACGGACTCAACACTAGAGATTAACTTTAGAGAATTTAAATTTTAATCCAAGATTACAGTCGTGTGGTGTACAATAATGAATCCAGAACACGTCTACTATTTCACTGTCCTTGGGCACAGTCTTGCTGGAAATACATGCGCACATTTATCTTTTGTGGGAAAACAGACTCCCACTCATCCAGAGTGACTCTCCAAGCTCATTGATCAGATTAAGAATCATTTTTTTCATGGAAATCATCATCCTGGGAGCATGGTCTTTTTGGATTACAAGGAATGCTCGCTACTAGAAAAACCCTTACTCGTGGCGCACCGATTTTCACTACTCATGGCGCACCACCCATGTGCCACTGGTAAAAGTTAGCTGTGGCGCATCAACCGGTGTGACACGGGTAGTAAAAGTTAGCCGTGACGCACCACCCAGTGCGCCATGGGTAGGAATTTTCGGTGCGCCACGGGTATTTTTTTTACAAAAAGCATCCTAATTTTGAAAAGCAAAAGCAATCGAGTCTCCGTCGCCGCGGTCGCCTCACTGGAGGTCGAGCTTGGAGACCATGGCCGCGGCCACAATCCTCCACTGCAGGAAGGTACGGGAGGCTGTGGTCATGCTAGTGAACACCGCAGGGGGTCGAGAACGAGAACGAGGACGCCGTTGTGGCAAGCGAGTCATCGGCAGTGGCGGCCAGAGGTCGAAGGAGAGGAGGCGATGGTAGCGAGGTGAAGGAGCAGACGTGGCGTCCCAACTCCCTCATTCTCGAGTTTTGAGCACGGGGGCGCACTAGGGGGTCGAAGGGGAGTAGAGGCGACCAACACGTCGTGGAGGAGGACACGGGGAAGAGGGAGGGAGGAAGAAGAGAGGGATGGAGGAAGAAGGAGGGAGGGAGGAAGAGAAGAAGAGAGGAAGGAGGGAGGAAGAAGTGTGGAAGAGAAGAATAAGGGGAGGAAAATGAGAGGTGGTAGGTTCTCATTTACTTGTGGCGCACCACTCGGATTAAAACGGCCATAAGTTTTACATACGACCTTAGATTAAAAAAAATTAATATGAAAACTCAGCGATCCCATGGCAATGACAATGGCAATGACATAGGTCGTTTACATCCGATGACAATGACATAGGTCGTTTACCGATTTTTATTTAGAATCCCAAAATTCGAAAAGGACACAAAGTTGCCGCAAAAATAATTTTTTTTTGCAACGCAGCGATCCCACCCCGGTGCTCGTGTCCCCGGCTTATCGCAACCATCGGTTGCTTCTGGATTCGGGCAACAATTCAATAGTCAAAGCTGCTAGCAAATTTTCACTTTAGTCCACAAAAAGTCTAGAACTAGCCTGTAGTCCATCCACCCGAAGAGGATAACATCGTCCCTCCCCGAACTGGCCTTCCCACCTAACCCACCGTAGCGCCGCCGCCTCACCTCGTCTCCCTCAACCTCCTCCCTCCAACCTCCAAGAGCCCATGCCATGGCTCCTCCCTGGCCTGCTTGATCTAGGCATGGATTCCCAGATCCTAGCCATCCAAGACCAATCGCGGGGCTACACAACCAGCGTTAGTGGATCCACGTCCCTCCTTTCGGTCGCCGTGTAGCAGCAGCTCCGATCCTCCTCCTCGGCCGTCGGCGGGCAGCCGGCCTTCCCTGCACGTGCTAGGTCCCGGATTTGGGCCTGGAGGGTTTGGATCCGAGGCACCTCCTTTTGGGGCCTGCGAGTACTTTAGTTTAGAAATTTTGGTTTGAGTTTCGGTTTCCTTGTTGAATCTAGATGGTCCCAGCTGAATCCACTAGTGTAAACGAGGCCTTTGGTTGAGCCTAGAAATGGGCTTTAACACCGGTTCTTCTACGAACCGGTGTTAAGGGGGGGGTCTGTACCAGCGTGGCCCGTGCAGCAAAAAGGAGCCCCCCCTTTAACACCAGTTCGTGGCACGAACCGGTATTAAAGGCCCCTGCACCAGTGGCCCGCGCAGCCCCCCCTTTAACACCGGTTCGTGGCTTGAACCGGTGTTAAAGGGGGGCTATATAAGACACCGCAGCCCACACCCCACTCTTCCATTTTTTCACTATCTCATTTTGGAGCCTAGCAAGAGGGTGTGAAGTGTGCTAGTTTGTGTTTTTTCGTATGCACAAGAGGTGTTTGGTGAAATGCCCGAGAGCTCAAAATAAGTTTTCTCGTTTCTCTTTCCTTCTCGGTAGAGGTCGGCAACTATCCTTTCATGTGTCATTGATGTACTATATATATAAATGGTCATCTCCCTATTATTTTTTGATATATACTATATATTAATGCAGATGAACCGGCAATGGACGTACGGTGACCGCCGCACTTCCGAGTACAGTACGGGCCTCCAAAATTTCATCGTTGTGGCTAATGCAAACCATGGTCACAACGGTTTTATGTGTTGTCCGTGTGTTCACTGTCAGAACAAGAAAGACTACTCAAATACCAGAACCATTCACGCCCACCTGCTTCGATCCGGTTTCATGCCCAGCTATAATTGTTGGACCAAGCACGGAGAAAAAGGGGTTGTGATGGAAGACAACGAAGAAGAAGAGGATGATGACAACTACCATAATATGTATCCTGAATATGATGATACTGCAACGGGGGTAGATAATGAAGATCAAGAGGCAGCAGATGGGCCCGCTGATGACGATCTTGGTCGGGCCATTACTGATGCAAAGGAAGAATGTGAAACTGAAAAGGAGAAGGAGAAGCTGGAGCAGATGTTAAAGGATCACAAAACATTGTTGTACCCAACTTGCGAAGATGGCCACAAAAATCTAGGTACCACACCGGATTTGCTGCAATGGAAGGCAGAGAACGGTGTAACTGACAGCGCATTTTCAAAGTTGTTGGTAAAAATGAAGAATCTTCTTCCAAGAAATAATGAGTTGCCCGACAGTACATACCAAGCAAAGAAGGTTGTCCGCCCTCTAGGATTAGACGTGCAGAAGATACATGCCTGCATTAATGACTGCATCCTCTACCGCGGTGAGAAGTACGAGAATTTGGATGCATGCCCGGTATGCACTGCACTGCGGTATAAGATCAGACGAGACGATCCTGGCGATGTTGAGGGCGAGGCCCCTAGGAAGAAGGTTCCTGCCAAGGTTATGTGGTATGCTCCTATAATACCACGGTTAAAACGTCTCTTCAGAAATAAAGAGAATGCCAAGTTGTTGCGATGGCACATGGAAGACCGTAAGAAAGACGCGATGTTGAGACACCCCGCTGATGGGTCACAGTGGAGAAAAGTCGAGCGAGAGTACCCGGACTTCGCACGTGACGCAAGGAACTTAAGGTTTGGTCTAAGTACAGATGGCATGAATCCTTTTGGTGATTAGAGCTGCAGTCACAGCACCTGGCATGTGACTCTATGTATCTATAACCTTCCTCCTTGGTTGTGTATGAAGAGGAAGTTCATTATGATGCCAGTTCTCATCCAAGGCCCGAAGCAACCTGGCAACGACATTGATGTGTACCTAAGGCCATTAGTTGAAGAACTTTTATAGCTGTGGGCCAAACCAGGTGTACGTATGTGGGATGAGCACAAAGGGGAGCCATTTGACCTACGAGCATTGCTTTTCGTAACCATCAATGATTGGCCTGCTCTTAGTAACATTTCAGGGCAGACAAACAAGGGATACAATGCATGCACACACTGTTTAGATGAGACTGAAAGTGTATATTTAGATAAATGTAAGAAGGTTGACCTAGGGTATCGTCGATTTCTTCCGAACCTGCATCTAGTAAGAAAGAAAGGCAAGCATTTCAAACGTCTGGCAGAACCCCGGAGGAAGCTTGTCTCCGTACCGGTGAGGAGGTATTTGGTATGGTCAAGGACCTAGAAGTAATCTTTGGAAAAGGTCCTGGCAGTCTATCTGTTCCGAATGACGATGCCGGACACGCGCCCATGTGGAAGAAGCAATCTATATTTTGGGACCTACCCTATTGGAAAGTCTTAGAGGTCCGCTCTTCAATCGACGTGATGCACGTGACGAAGAATGTTTGCGTGAACCTGCGAGGCTTCCTAGGAGTGTATGGGAAGACAAAAGATACACCAGAAGCACGGCAGGACCAGCAACGTCTGAAAGACCCTGAAGAGCATATGCATCCTGAGAACGAGAAGGGTAAACGATGCCACTTAACTCCTGCCAGCTACGCTCTTACTAAAGCAGAGAAGGAAATCTTTTTTGAATGCCTGAGCAGTATCAAGGTCCCGTCTGGCTTCTCGTCGAATATAAAGGGAATAATAAATATGGCAGAGAAAAAATTCCAAAACCTAAAGTCTCATGACTGCCACGTGATTATGACACAATTGCTTCCGATTGCATTGAGGGGCTTCTACCTGAAAATGTTCGAGTATCCATTGTGAAGCTATGTGCATTCCTCAATGCAATATCTCAGAAGGTAATCGATCCAGAAAGCCTACCAGGGTTACAGACAGATGTGGCCCAATGTCTTGTCAGCTTTGAGTTGGTGTTCCCACCATCCTTCTTCAATATTATGACGCATCTCCTGGTTCACCTAGTAGAAGACATTGCCATTCTCGGTCCTGTATTTCTACACAATATGTTCCCCTTTGAGAGGTACATGGGAGTCTTAAAGAAATATGTTCATAACCGTATTAGGCCAGAAGGAAGCATCTCCAAGGGCTATGTAACAGAGGAGGTCATTGAGTTCTGTGTTGATTTTATTCCTGACCTTAAGGCGATTGGTGTTCCAGAATCACGACATGAGGGAAGACTGCCTGGAAAAGGCACCCTAGGATGTAAAGCAATGATATGTATGGACGGGCATTCTCTCAATCAAGCACACTACACGGTTTTACAAAGATCTATCTTGGTTGCCCCGTATATCAATGAACACAAGAATTTAATACGCCTCAAACACCCGGGGCAGTCTGATGAATGCAATATAAGTGAACACATGGCGAATTTTGGCGGCTGGCTGTAAAGACTTCTCACGAATAACACCACTGTTGGGGATCAGCTGTACTTGTTGGCCAGGACACCATCTTGACTGTATGTACTTTCCAAGGATACGAGATAAATAGGAATACATTTTACACGATAGGCCAAGATAAAAAGAGCACCAACCAAAATAGTGGTATCCGCTTCGATGCAGCAGAAGACAATGGGCAAAAGACCACGTATTATGGGTTCATAGAGGAGATATGGGAACTTGACTATGGACCTAATTTTAAGGTCTCCTTGTTTCGATGCAAATGGGTCAAGCTAACAGGAGGGGGGGTTGAGGTAGACAAGAAGTACGGAATGACAACGGTGGATCTCAATAATCTTATGAAGGTAGACAAGAAGTTAGACGAACCATTCGTCTTAGCCAATGATGTGGCTCAGGTTTTCTATGTGAAGGACATGTCTACCAAACCAAAAAAAAGAAAAAATAAACAAACAGATACATCACACGATGAGCCAAAGCGTCACATAGTTATTTCAGGGAAAAGAAACATCGTGGGAGTGGAGGATAAGACAGACATGTCAGAAGATTATAATAAGTTTGATGAAATTCCGCCCTTCAGAGTGAAGACTGACCCAACCATCCTGTTAAACGGTGTTGATACTCCATGGTTACGGCCGACACGATCATAAGATTGACTATATGTATTAATTGAGCCATTTTTGGCACACATATGTATCTCAACATGGAAATCAATGTCATATTTCTTCTGTTAACAGTATATGTATTAAATGAGCCATTTTTCTTCCTTCTATTTCCCCTCCATTTTTCTTCCCGCCATTTTTTCCCGCCATTTTTCTTCCCGCCATTTTTCTTCCCGCCATTTTTCCCGCCAGTTCTTCCTGCCAGTTCTTCCCTCCAGTTCTTCCCGCCAGTTCTTCACTATATATGTAGGGTTGGCCTCCATTGTCATTGCACATCTCTAGACTCATATCTGCAACCTCATCACTCTTTCCCATGGCTTCCACCGTAGCACTAACCCCCAGGGAGGCGGAGGCGCTTTGCGCCTCGAACTACCCCTGCCCGCCGGGCTACTGTGTCCCCATCGGCTGGATGCTGAGCGCCGGAGGCGTGCCGGTTCCTCCTGTCCCTCTAGGTGTGGTGCGCCGGATGGCCATCACGAACCACTACTACTTCGAGCTCACGCCGGAGCAGCGGAGGAATCTCAGATGGCATCCCGACTATTTTCCTACTTGGGAAGCCTTTTTCGTGGATCGGCGTGAGAGGGCGCTCGCCAGGCACGAGGAGGACGGCCCACCTTCTCCGAACTTCAACGAGGCCGGCCGTTGGCGATGGTAGCGTGGTCGGACTCTCCAGAGCGTCATGGCCTATGACACTGCCGCCGACTTTAACCCCCGTCTGCGCTACCCTCAAGTCCAGCCCACGCATACTCAGCCTTCAAGGTTCAATTACGGCGACCCCGACGACGACAGCGATGACGGCAGCGGCAAGTACGACGACTACAATGGCGAGTATTACAGGTGTAGGCAGGAGCATGACTGAATCACTCCAACATTCCGAAACAAGTTCGGTCGATTGTTACTTAATCTGGCCATGTATCTTAATTTTTAGTTCTTTTATGTATCTTAATTTTCAGTCGTGCTTTATGTAACTTACTATTAGTTGCATTCTGTATTTTAATTCCAGTTCTATCTCCTTCACAAAATGACCTATCTCATTCGAGGTTTTTTGGCTTTCGGGTCAAATGACCAATGTTATAGCTAGAATCAAGGCATAGTTTGTGATAATGTGGCCATATTGTGCATACATGTGCATCATGGCATGGCAAACAATGTTGCAAGAGGAAGTTTTCCTTTTTATCGCACCAAAAAGGCATTTTCCATTTTCTGAGCATAAAAAACGGACGATTTTGTGAAGCAACCACCAAATGGCTAATTCAAAAAACCACCGCCACATTTTACAAAAATACTAGACCACCTTATATGGACAATATACCAACAGGGGGATCTGAAACCTTTCCGTCCACCTCTGGTGAAAAAGACAAATTCCTGCCGAATCGGTAGGAAGTGGGTCAGATATGAACTACAGGTACATGATACGATGCTCATAATTTTTTACAAAAATCATTTTTAGGTTCACAATATGCTATTTTATCAAAAATCCAATGCAAGTTGAGCGAGGCTTTGTCAGATTCAAGTGTATATAAAAGATGCGGCATTTAAATATCCAATCAATTCAAAAATATTAATACAAAATAAAATATGATTTGCTCTAATAAAATAGGGTTAGATTCCTTTTTAGATGCTTAATATTTCTTATGTTCAAAGTTTTAGGATTTGACAATTTATTTTTGTTTGAATTGAATAATCAAAATTTATATGTAAGTGTTTTAATCATTTTGAAAATTTTCATCTAAAGTAAATATAAAATGTTTTTACATGAATGGATAGATATTATTTTTTCTGAAAATTATAATATATTATTCATATTTTTCTGAGGTTGAAATGAATAAGATATGAATTTTCTAAATTCATATCCTATTTTTTGAATTATAAATGCCCCACCCCTTTAATGCATGAAATAAATGCCCCCCTTTAACACCGGTTCCAGCCACGAACCGGTGTTAAAGGGGGGGCGCATTTATTTCGTTTCGCGCCTGCACCCCCCCCTTTAACACCGGTTCGTGGCTGGAACCGGTGTTAAAGGGGGGGTGCGGGCGCGAAACGAATTCACCCCCCCCTTTAACACCGGTTCCAGCCACGAACCGGTGTTAAAAGGGGGGTTATAACGCGCGCGCCACCCCTTCCTTCTTCCCCCAGCCAGATCGATTCTTCCCCCAGCCGGTCGCCGTCGCCATCCCGCGGGAGCGCCTGCCCGATTCTCTCCGGCCGCCACCACCCCAACCGCCGCCGCCACTCACTCCAGCCGCCACCGCCCCCAACCGCCGCCGCCACTCCAGCCGCCTCGCGTGTGCCCCCGGCCAGAGATACACACCGCCGCCCCTCCCCTTCGCTCCCCCGTCCACAGGTCGAGGCGCTTATTCAGGGGCAGCAGCGCGAACGGCGCAGGTCGAGGCGCTAGGGAGGCCAGACGCCGGAGCCAGACACCGCTAGTGCTAGGGCAGCCGGCGTGGAGGTCGCGGCGAGGGCGACTGGCAGGAGGTCACAGCGGCGTGGAAGTGATGGCGACGGCGGCGGCCTGGAAGAGCTGGCCGTGGGTCACGCTGCCGGCGTGGAAATCGCAGCGGAGGTGTATACGATGGCGAAGTCGGCGGCCTGGAAGAGCTGGTCGCGGGTCGCGCTGCCGGCGTGGAGGTCGCGGCGGCGGTGTGTGTGAGGAGGTCGGGGCAGAGTCGATGTATGCGAAGAGCTGACCGGATTGATTTCAACATTTTTTTTCTCAGATTATATTTACGCGAACTCAAATTTGGGCCTATTGGGCCTAATCTATACCGCTTAATCTCAGCCGTCGGTACAAATCATACTTTTGACACTTATGGGACCGGTAAAAGGTACCGTAAAGCCTCTGAAAAATATTTGTTTTTAGACCTTTCCAATTTTTTAGTTGTAGGTCTATATCTTGGTATTATCTCTCCTATATTGAAATAGTATCTTATAACTGCCATTGACTTCAACAACTTCTCCAACTGCAATATTTCCGATGACCACTTTTCCAAAGTTACAATCAGTACCAACTCGCACAATAATCTTCTAGCAATTTTCAATAGTGAAGCAGCGAAACTCGGTACAAATAAAAAACAAATCGGTATTAGTAAAGCAAAGCGCTCCAAGAGACAAGCCTGTACCGGCCACGAACCGGTGTTAAGGGGGGGTTATAACGCGCGCGCCACCCCTTCCTTCTTCCCCCAGCCAGATCATGGAGTAGGCATTATTATTATTCAACTCCATGATTTGCTGATTCGAGCTGGGAGGTTAATTAGCTACAATATTTGGCGTCTAGAACTCTAGATACATGCGAATCTAGACAAATGCAAGTCACTTATTTCTGGATGGAGGGAGTATAATATTGCTGGCTGAAAAGTACCACCCCAGAATTGCCAGAAAAAAATGATCTGAGCAAAATAAATGTCAGCACGATCATTTATAACATCTCCGTCTCGAAATAGATGTCGGAGATTCATGTAGATTGTTTAGTGTATAGATACATGCGAATTTAGACATATCTCTGACATCTATTTTGGGACGGAGGAAGTATATCATTCAAAATCAATGAAGAACATGAGCCTAAAATAAACCATCTCACCTGAGGCGCTTAACGAAATATTTTTGTTAGTGTTTACTGACACCACATTCTGATGCATGATAAATCAGACACATAGTAAAATGAAATTTATGGTGCTTCAAATCATTGGTTTGCAAGTTGATCAGCCTCATCTTTATGTGGCAAAAAACATGAACAACTATTCTTAGCTTTCACATATATATTCATGTCTAAATCTTTAACTTAATTATAGTTTGGCCACCTGATAAAGTTAAATCTTTAACTTAATTATAACTTTCACATATATATTCTTAGCCTTCCTCTTCCTTCTTCCGCCCAGCCAGATCGAAAGCGCGCGCGCAGAGAAAAGCGCCGCCGCTTTCTGGAGCATCCTCCGGTCAGCCACTATAGCTAGCCCCTCTCATATGCATCCGGGATTTCTCCAAATTAGGGTTTGGACCCCTCGGAACTCGTTTAAAATGATCAAGCATCCTTAGGGTTTTAATTTCATTTGTGTATTTATTTGTGTATTTTTGTATGAATAATATGTATATTTGTGTATGAATCCAAGTCTACTTGAATGTTTACTCTCTTACTCTAGATAATATTATTGTTTTAGAAACTATGGATCCACTTAGTAGAAACCTTGAAGAAGAAGAAATAATGGAGAACATTATCGATGTGGACACCTCACAATATCTAGACTTGGAGGGACATGATGACAACTCAAGTAGTCATGGAGAAGATGAAGACTCCGGTGAACGCAATTTAGTAATTACAAAGTCCGGCGAGGTATATGCATTGATTAAGCCTCTGCTGACTTCCACCAACAATCTTCTTCTACATGTATTAATTAACGCTTCTTTCTTCTTTTAGCCCTCTGGATCGACCAGCCATCAACCATCTTCTTCTATGAAAAAGAGCAAGCGAGGCGCGAGCCATCGGTTGAAAGATCGTGCAAAGTTCACGATCGAAACAGTCCGTGTTGATGGCAGGCCGATGGAGCCCAAGAAGGCCGCAGACAAATTTGTACGTCAGGCTAGAGTTCTTGTTAGGGACCAAATCACAATCATAATTGAATATTGGAATAAGCCAAAGAAGGGCGACGGTACCTTTGTCGATGAATGATCCAAAGAAACGCTTTGGAATTCGCTGTTTGCTAAATTTCACCCTTCCGCCAGAGGAGGATGAAAACAAACCGGTTATAAAGGAAAAGGTCAAAGAGTGGACTCTAAAGAAGATGGCTGACGCTTTCCGTAACTGGAAGACAAAATTGAACAAATTTGTCAAAGCTCGCGAGACTCCAGATTTCTAAGACGCATATTACGCGAAGATAAGACCTCACTGGCGCGAATTTGTGGCATACAAGGAAGGTGCTATAGCTACAAAGAGGTCAAAAACCAATACGCTAAATGCCCAGAAGAAGGAATATCACCAGAGGACAAGGTCAGGTGGCTACATATCTCAGAGGCCTAAGTGGGAGGAAGCTGAGAAGGCCCTGCGCGACAGAGGGATCACACCCCAGACACATGGGTGGGACCTACGTGCAAAGACTTGGTTCTACGGAATCGGGGCAAGGTTGGACCCAGAAACAGGATTGTGTATCTTCCCAACCCTCCTTGCCAAACCCGTCACTGAACTCATCACGACATACGAGGAAACAGCCGTCAGGACCTTCCATCCCGACAGAGAGAATGACGAGCTCACACGCGCCATCGGTAAAAAAGAACACCCTGGACATGCACGAGGCACAGGGGGTATGACGTGGAAGGATGGGTTTGCCGAGTGGAGCGACTCTTACAGATGGCGCGGCAGAAAAGAAAAGAGTGTACAGAGCGGATGACACAGATAGAACATGCACTTGTGGCGCTGAAGGCGCAAGTGAATGCACAACAGAGCCATCAAGCTACCGGCCCATCTCAGTGGCACGAAGAGCCTGCATTGGAAGCTGCCGGCGGCCCAGACTCTGCGCGGAAAAGCAGCATGGCTTCCACGGAGAACGTGCAGCCCACGCTTGAAATGGCGGGTCCTCGATACCCTGTGGATGAGATCACGGAGAGCGAACACGCTGAGCTGCATGTGAGATTAATGGGCTTATCCATTAAGGTGGCTGTCGGCTATGCCTTACCTCCTATAGCTGGTGGAACTTACCACTGCCGACCGATTCCAGATGGCTATGCTATTGTCGGGGTGGATGAGGTTGTGAAGGAATATGAGGAAGCACAGCTTGACCATGCTACAGGTGAAGGGGAAACTCAACTCAAATTTGCAGTGAAAACAATCATTCTTTGGAAGAAGGAACACATCGTGCTTCCAAATTGGAGGCCACTGGCACCCCCGCCGTCTCCGCGGCGTCAGCAGTGTAAGCCGCTTCAGCCATCTCCTGCGCGGCAGCCATCTCCGGCGCTTCAGCCATCTCCTGCACGGCAGCCATCTCCGGCGCGCCAGCCATCTCCGGCGCTTCAGCCATCTCCTCAGCGTAAGCGAAAGAGCACTGCCATGAAGAGCATCACTAGCACTGCCACAAAGAGTTCAAAAAACTACGTCCCGCAGCCTTCCGCCAAGCCATTGCCGGTTTTACCGTGGAATCGCAGCGACGAGGAGACCAATAGGATCTCGGAAGAAGAGGTCAAGAAATTTGCACCTAGACGGGCCGAGCCAAAGGAGAAAATAGATCCGGCGGTGGTGGAGAAGTTTTACAAAAATCTTTTGAAACCTGAAACCCCACTTGTGCTGGACTACGAGCGCCAGATTTTGAAGGCGGATGCAAGGCGCCGTAGGGAGACTGAAAGTAGCAGTCGTGCGGCACCCTAGAAAACAGTTCCCATGCTCGGAGAGCAGGAAAACCAATCATGCACCCCGCTCCAAGTGTTCGACACACGGGACGCTCCTCCCGTAAATGATTACGAGGCAGAGCTACACAGAAAGGCCAATGAGATGGGGATGACTTACATTGCATACTTGAATATCATGGGAGACAACTTGCCCAAATGCGATGCCAACCCCATACAGCCATGGAAGTATGGGAAGAATCTCGTCAAGAAAGAGGAGCTCAAGAATCTACCAACAAATATGCGAAGATTGCACAAGTGGTACCTTGATTTCTGCAAGACGAGAAAGGAAAAATGGATCACGACGCATATAAGAGATCAGATTTTCTTGTGCGGAGACGACGAGATCGACTTCAACATTCAAGACTTGCATTTTCTATTCAATCAGAAGGAACTCGACAAAGCTGCCATCAGCCTTTATTGTGTGTAAGTACTATTTCTGTATTTTCTATCTCATCTCATTCACTTTATTAATTGCATGTATATATATATGCTCACCATATATGTATATACTATTATGCAGGAAAAAGGTTATGGAATGCATAAAAGGAGGACCTTTTGACGTTGGGTTCGTTGACCCAAATAGAGTTCATGAAGAAGTGGTAAGAACCAAACCCGAGCAAACAGAAGATTTATTGCTAAGGTCTTTACTGAGACAACAAACCAAAAGGGAAACACTATTGCCTTACAACTTCTCGTGAGTACTATTACCCTCTCTTGTACACATTCTGTTTCGGCTTACTCGATGTTAAGTGTAACTGATGATGAGTTATGCGTGCATAGGTTCCACTTTATTCTGCTAGTCATTCAACCTGACTCAGGAAAAGTCCTTGTCATGGACTCGTTACGAAAAGAAAAAGAGCTATGGGCAGACTTTAGAGAGATGCTCCAGAGGTAATTTCAATCATATTATCGCACTAGATCAGCAACTTTCGTGACAACAAGTAATTAATTACTCCTTTATCCATTTTCTTTGCCGGACAGGGTTTGGAAAAGGTTCACGGGCAGGGCCGTGGGTGAATGGTCAGAAGAACTAAAATTTATAGACCAAAATGTAAGTAATACTAGCTAGCTAGGTCTGCGTATCTCTTTGATTCTGCTTCCAATTCCATTATATCATGCTTTATTGATTATTATTTTGATTGAACTCTCTATTCTCGTAAAGTGCACGCATCAGGGACACGGCAATAACTTATGTGGGTACTATGTTTGCGAGTTCATTCGCAACACGATATGTGCGACGGGCCAAGCCGCACTAGAACAACTTAGAGTAAGTAAACAAAGTACACAACATTATTTTATTACCATCAATTGTGTTGAGTTTTATTCTTATATATATATTGACCCCATTCTTCATATATATTCAGATCGAACGGATGCGGGACCAACTCCTACCATTTGACCGCATACGAGCCATTCAAGAGGAATTGGCGGGGTTCATACTTGATGAGGTCGTCACGCCTGGCGGAGAACTCTTTAGATATCCACCAAAATGAATGTTGTATATATGCTTGAACGTGTTTGTCTTGTACTTGATGCTTCAACATTTACGGAGAATACCACACAATGACGATGTTGTGTATAATAATAGTTGCTTAATTATTCATGTACTCGTATATACCGATGACGATGTATGTGTATACCGCTCCCGATCGATTCCCCCTCCCCCCCCCTCCCCGTCCCCGCCGCGCCGCAGAAATACGCCCAGAACGGGGCAGGGGCAGAACTCTGCCGCGGCAGAGATTTATCTCCTTTTCCTGCCGCGGCACAGAACCTTAAAGGGGGGGCCCTGAGCCCTGCGGCAGCCCCACGTGCGCCACCCTTTAACACCGGTTCGTATAAGAATCGGTGTTAAAGGGGGGCCCTCGAACACCGAACCCTCAACAGCGGTTCTACAACCGCTGTTAGAGGGCCCTCCAAACCGGTGTTAGAGGGGGGGTGTGCACTAGTGATCTATGTTGAATCCAGTGATTTTTTTAATATTCTTTCAAGTTCCAGTGAAGTTTATTAGAAGTCTTGTGAGCTGTGTATGAAACACATATGTTTTTGTTAACTATGTGTGAAAATTTCTTGATACCGTTATAAATCCTCTAAGTTTCTTTCATATTTCATGTTTCTTGCAACTTTATTTTCCTAGATCCGGACATGTTTTGCAGCGTGAATGTCTGGTATTTAAGTTTTACTTACACATGAAACTTATGTATCTTATGTAAATCTTGACGCCCTTGAAAATCTTGATGCCCTGTTGAATCTTGATGGCCCCCTTCGAATCTATGTTGAATCAGTGAAGTTTCTTACTTTTTTTCAAGTTCTAGTGAAGTTTCTTACATGTTTTTGTGAACCATGTATAAAACTGATATGTTTTGGGGAATTATGTATTAATATATCTTCATACCGTTATAAAATTCCACAGTTTTTGTCAAGTTTATTTCATGTTTCTTGCAAGTTTATTTCTGCATATCATGAAATGTTTGAAGTGTGCAAATTCCAGGATTTAATATTTAGTTACACTTGAAACTTAAATGTATCTTATGTGAATCTTGATACCTTTAAAAATCCACGGTTAATCTGAGATGAAATAGAGTATGAGTCTTTAAATAAAATGTAAAATAAAGTTGTGCCAGATTGCTCCTTCATTTGTACAAATCTGGAGAAGTTTTCCTGAAATTTGTCCACCATCTTTTCTTGGAACTTTTTTCCAGCATATTTGGTTATTGGAAGTTGTACAAAACATAGTGCTGCAAATCCAAAATTTTATTTAATGCTACAGATCCTAATTTTGTTGGTTAGATTTGTGTGATGATTTGTACATATGTAAAAACCTAAGATTTGTTTTGACTATGCTACTTGTTGTACGCAAAAAAAAAATTGAAATAAATGATTCTAAGAACGGTGATGATGCAACAAAAGAATTCTGGTTCATAACTATATAAAATATGTTTCGAAAATTCGAAATTATTGCAAACTAAAGTTGTACATTAGACAAGGAAAGAGAAAATCTGTGTTAAATAATGTGAGGGACGTCCCCACGTGAACTCAAATTACTAGATGGGCCTTTTTGCAACTAGCACAGGGAGATCACGGACAGAACGTGTTGTACAAGCACGAATCTTAAACGCTCGTTGGACAAGCCAGATAAGCCCGGGACACGAACGCCCGGGTGGTATTGCTTTTTCGATTATTTTGACCGCAAAGTAAAAAGAGAGCGGCGGTGATTTACCTATAGCTATTTTCTGAATAGTGGCTTTTGTTTCCAATGACGTTCTGGCCAAACCTATGGATATACCATGAAATGCACACGCATGCATGTGAACCATATACGCATGGTCCTGACGCCCCGAAACCATCCAACAGAGCTTTGTGCCGTTGCTTTTGGCAAGAGCAGAGAGCTCCATTTTTAGGTTTCGCGAGTATACGTACGTACAAAAGTCTGTATTCCGTTGTGGTCCGAATCCATCGAGTTTACAAACTTGTCCGTGCGCAAGATAGAGAGATGCCAGAGCTAGATAACAGTACAGACACGGTCCCCTTCCTTTAGGCCCAGTTTAGAATGTCGTATTTTAATCAATACCACCGGATTACACGGACTACTCCTTCTTAACATCTTCACAAAATAAAAACGATCGGACTAAAAAACAACAATCCAAACGAGGCCTTAGACTTGGACTGTTCCGAGAGCCGACCGCTAAAAGAAAAGGCGCCACACGTCTCAACGCACGCACGCTCAACGGCGTGTGCCACCTCACTCCGTTCTCCCACTTGGACTTGGTGTCACATAGTGCTATGTAGCAACGCTCTCACCTCTCAACCACAAATGTGGTGTTCAATACTATATGGCCTGTGCATGGACGCACACACAGGACAGAAATTAAGATGTGCTATCAAGGATGACAACAAACAAACAAGAAGGTGTGGCATGCCATGGCATGGACGCGTCGAGATATTTCCATGCATATGGAATTGAGTGTTTTGAAACAGACAACCATGTTCCTTTCTTTCATCATGCATATGTTGTCTTGGTATCTGATTTGATGTACTGTGGTGTACCACTACCACACCAGTGTACACTCCCAAGCAATCAGTGCACCAACAGTAACCAGAGAGTCAGATCAAGAAAAGCACTTAGTGGTGGTACATGCATTTTTTTTCGTGCATGCATGGTGCAAAAGGCATCGCTGTACCACAGGCAGTACTAGCGTTTGCCATGGGAAGTGAAAGCCGTCATTTCTAGTTGCTTTCCCCAGCTCCCAGAGTGTGTGTGCACCTCAAGTACTAGGGAGTCTAGATGGCTAGCTAGGACTGGGAGTATCACTTGAGGATTCATTGTAGTTGCCGATTTCACAATGTTTTTTCCGACAATGCAATTGTAGGGCTCTGACTGCTTAATCATTGGCATGCTGGTAGAGAAATAATAATAATAAGCAAGAGGGAAGACAAATTCAAAGCACAAGCGTCCCGATAATCTTGACAAAATGAAAAAGGATGGTATGGTAGCTAGCTATACTATATATGAGACACTACACTACACTACACTAGTGAGGAGGAAACGATCGAGAGAGACAGAAGTATTAGTTGACCGTACCTCTCGAAATTAAAAGTTGCAAATATCTATATATACAGATTTTTGCAAAGAAAAAGTGAAGAAGGAAGGCAGAGGATACTAGAGGAGATTAAAAAGGAGTAGCTGTTAATTACCCAATAACAATTAGCAATTACAGGTTCCATAGTAGGGCGCTAACTGAGGGGCCCCAGCCGTGGTGGTCGGCGGCTGCGTCAAGGCCGAGGCCGAACAGGTTGTCCTGCGTTGCCGCCGCAGCCGGCGTGTAGCCACCGAAGCCTTCGTCGTCCATCCAGACAGGGTCGCACCAAGACTGATCCGCCAGCGTCACGTCGTGGAACGACCCCGCACCGAACATGAGCCCCGCGGCGTCCTCATCGAGGCGCGGCAGCGCGAAGATCGCTTCAAGATCGTCTTCCGCCTCGGAGACGACCTTGGTCGCGCTCACCGACGGGACGGGTGGCGGGGGAGACGACAATGCGGCGGCGGCAGGAGCCCCCTGGCGGTGTAGCGAGGGAAGAACGTGAATGTCCATGGCCGCGGCGCGCACGGCGGCGGCCTGCACATCGCGCTGCGCGGCAGAGGCAGGGCGCGGGAGGCAGGCGGCCAGCTCCGGGAAGTTGAGCACCACGTTGGGGCCCTTGACGACGAGGGCCGCGGCGTCGTGCGCGCGGGCCGCCATCTCGGGCGTGGGGAAGGTGCCGAGCCAGATACGCGACTTCTTGCGCGGCTCCCGGATCTCCGACACCCACTTGCCCCACGCCCGCATTCGCACGCCGCGGTAGGACGGGTGGCGGCCCCCGTCTCGAGCGGCTCTCTTCTCCCCTCGCCTGGCGGCCCCGGCGGGCGAAGCGGGCGGCGAGGACGACGTGCCCCCGGACGACGCCGGGCTGGACACCTCCTGCTCCGGCATTTGTGGCAGTGCGTGGCTGGTTATGAGCAAGGTAGCTGCTTCCTGCTTAGCTAAGCTAGTAGTGGTGTGGTGTGTAAACATAATGGAGCGAGTTGCGACGGAAGAGAGAGAGCTCACGGCCGGATGAGCGAGAGAAGGGGAAGGAGAGGGGTGGGTTATAGTAGTGGCTGGTGGGTGGAGGAGGAAGAGAGAGAAAGTTCACAGCGACAGGATGACAGCTGAACGACTAACCCCAGCCCAGCCCAGCTAGCGCATCGTCGACGGTCTCTCTCTCTCTCTCTCTACTTTGGGGTTTTCCTCCTTTCTTTGTAAAGTGTCAAGTACTGGCTACACTGTTAGTGTACAGGGCTAGTGGCTACTTAAGGACGGAGGTTAATGCAACTGGCCATATAATTAAGCGCGTGTTAGTACTTTTTGGGTTAGTTTTGGTACGTAGAAATAGTGCTAATTAACTCGACGTACGTACGTGGTCTCTGGCCGATAGTACATGCATGCAATACGTACGGAATCTTTTAATATACTCGGACTTGGGAGGAGTGGACGTATTGCGTACGTACGGTACTGACGAGCGATCGGCGGTTACTTTCCGGTCACCGGTTAGTTAGACTGCCTTGCGCGTACGGCACCTCTTTTTTCCCAATTAAGTAACTGCCGTGGCTTATTTATGATCTCTGCGCTTCATTAAGTAACTGTTGGAGCATCAGTCGATTTTGTGGCGACCCTGATCTCACTCAGTCTTCTCTTCCAAATTCATGTCAAGTGGAGAAGGAAGCAAAAGACAGACAGTCGGGGCTCACCACCGCTGCAGAACACAATGCTACTCCCTCCGTTTCAAAATATAAAATATTTTAGCTTTATAAAAAAATGTATCTAGACACCTTTTAGTATATAGATTCACTTTAAATCTATATAGACCTACAAACTAAAAGAGATCTAGAAACACTCCTTTCTCAAAGCTAAAACCTCTTATATGTTGATACGGAGGAAGTAATTCTTTCTCAAAATAGACTTTCGCCCGTTTTATAAATAAAGTCACATCGGCCGAACATATACCCTTTTCACAAAACGGATCAAAATAAACAAGAAAAATGCGGAAAACCTAACTTGCCACCGAAGGCCATGAGCCGAGACCATGGTGAACCGGGGCTCCACGACGACGCCCCCAATAGGGTAACGACCCACCTCGCCGCCGCCGCCTTGACCAGTGGTCATGGGTTTTCACCAGGAGCCCTATCGCGAAGAAGGTAGCCGCATCGGTGCCCCCAAGAAGGTAACGATACCAGCAAGCATCACCGCCGATGTTGCCGAAGCACTGAGCTTTCGTCCGGAAAAACCTTCGTATCGCTCCCAGGCTTCCGCCACGCCCGATGTCCCCAAGAGAGGCCTCCGACACATGATCTGGGAGCTGCCGAAGCCAAAGCGCTACCAACACTAAAGCCTCCCAACGCCCGCTCCTCGCCATCCACATGACCAAGGGTAGAAGTTATGGCCGGAGTCCTACTCATAGCGATCGGCATACATAACTAGAACTCTATCTTACTTAACTTTACTAACCAGCACTAACTTAATGGAACTTACCTTAGTGACGAGCCTACATTCTTCGCGGTTGCTTCCCTCTAAGGCAGAACGCTCACCCGACTCGGTCCACCCGTATGCAAGGTTTGGGGCTCAAGGGGAAGAAGAATTACTACCACCTCCACCTCGACCCATGAGGCCCCACCACCACTGCCATGTCGCTCTCCGAAGAGTCGCTCGCGCAGTCCACCGTGCGGGGTTGCCGTCCCAGCATCCACGAACTCGAGCCAAAGCTCCGACCAATGCTACATCACACTGCCGACGAGAAGGACGGGTAGGTCTCACGGACTTGCAGGCATCAAGGCACCCGCTCTACTAGAGAGGCTTATGGATAGATTTATTATTAGTGGAGCATAATTATTAGTGGCGCATTTAAAAATATGCTCCACTGATATTTTGTTTAACCAATGGCGCACATCGCAAATAATGCGCCACTGATAATGTGGGCCAGACAACCTAGAGGGCTGTGGACCAAATATCAATGGCGCATATGTCCATATGCGCCATTGATAAGATCTTACATAAAATGCGCCATTGATAAAATATGGGCGTCACCTGGACCCCACCACTCAGAAATGTGGCAGGATTATCAATGGCGCATATTGAAGATACGTCATTGATATTTTTTGCCAATGGCGCATATTGCAAAAAATGTGCCACTGATAAATTCGTGTGTATGTATATTGAAGTTCATATGACATGATGATATTTGCACGTGGTTTTTTAAATGAATTAATAATTGTCAAGCACACTGGCTTGCTACGATTAGAACCTTTACTTTTTTCTAGGGTTGAAGCCCACACATATACATTTTATCAACACGTATAAACGTATACATTTTTTCTGGGGTTGAAGCCCACACGTATACATTTTTTGGGTAGAATCTTTAGAATCGTGTGGTTTTTTTCCCTGCACCTAACACACACACGCGGCCCACACCACGCTCCCGACGCAATCCCCATTGCCCCATCCCCAACCGCCTCGTCCCCCAGCCTCCTTCCTCGCTCGCCTCCCGCAAGGCCGCCGCTGGCGCCTCGATCCGCACCACCGACGCCTCCCTCTTTCCTACAAAGCCGCCGCCAGGGGCGCGCCCTCGCCCCTCTGCCGCCACCGGAAGCTCCCGTCTCCGGTGCCTCCTTCCATCTCCGGCCGGCAGTGGCCATGGCCCCGCCTCTAGATCCCGCGCGCTGTCGCCAACGAGCCCCGTCGTCGTGCCACCCCGGAGGTCTGCCGCCGCCTCTTCCCGGCCCGCGCGTGCCCTGGTGCCGTTGAACGCCGTCTGGTCCTGCTTCCAAATTGGCGAGGAATGGCCGGATCTGGTGGTTGCCGCGCTAGATCTGCGTGCAGTGGTGCTGGATCCAGTAGTGGTGCCTCCATGTATTCCCCCTCCCCGGTGCTTCCCTCGAAGACTTCCCGTCCTCGCCGCATCGTCCCCTAGTCCACGCCGGTGGAGGTGCCAGGACCGGGCCCTCCCTGGTTCCCCTACATCGGCACCAATATCGCCCCTCCCCTGGTTCCCCTCCACTGATGCCAAGATCTCACCTCTCCCTTCCTCCACGCTAGTGGCGCGAGTTCCACACCACAGTCGCAACGGTCAGCCCCTCCCTGCCTCGCCACCGGCCGCTGTAGTCCAAGTGAACAAGCAGGCGAGGACACCTGCTCTGGCAGGTTGGCCATGTCGCAAGCCTCTCGGTCGACGCCCCTATCGTTGTGCTGTTGTTGTTGTGTTCTTGTCTATAGAGTCCATAAATTTAGTAACCGGATGTTCATCATGATATAGCCATCTAAGATTTTATCGTTTGTGAACATTTCCTATCAGCATGCCTATAGCTGCTATTGTGTTACCTTAGCGGATTTGGGTATTGAGCCACAGGAGACAAGAGTTGAGGTCTGGTTTTGTTGACATGTCACTTGCAAATAGTGGAAAGTCAAAATTGAGCACTGTTATTAGTTAGATTAATTATTTTATACAACTCCGTAGATACTTGGGAAAGTCATCTCAGGACAGGTCACACATATGACTTCGCCTAGTATTTTGCCCTGTCAGACAGTGGTGGCACAACATTCAGAGAGAAGCTCAACCATTTTATCAGCTCTATAGAGTCATGATTTTGCCGGTCAGCGTCCCTCTCCAGTATTCCACTCTTTATTTGTTTTACGGAAAACTTTATCGGAAATTGGGTCACAAGGAAGATAAGAAGGCTAGCAGGGAAATATTTGAAGCCAGGTAATTTCATTCTTCTCATAGACAGGGAAATACTTTTAAATCTCTTGATATCTTCTCTTGGTAGAAACAAACATATAATGAACACAATGACTATTAACTTGCATGGTCAACATGTCAAGCAAGCTATGAACCTCCTGAAATTCAACATGCTGGCTTGTGTATGCATGCCATGTGGGTGTTCACATTAATTTTGGTGTTATAACCATTGCCACCATAACACCAAAGTTTATTAAGTGAATCTTCGCTGGTCTTGATCTATGTTTTTCTATCTAAATCATGTTTCTTTTTTCACTTCCTTAAATAGCTAGCCTTGTTAGAATAATTACTTATTGTGGTAGTATGTACTTCTTTGAGTAAACAATTCTTTCTCATGTGCTCGTGACATCTTTCAGGTGCTTATATTTTTATGCCTTTTTAGACACTCTACACTTTAAATCTGTGTTTATGCATTATGAAGTTACCAGTAAACATTGATGAGTGGAAGTCAAAAGTGACAACTAAATATGAATGGAGGGAGCCTTATAATCTCAACAATATTTCAAAACTTGTACAATTTTTCAAGCTGCAACCACGCATGTGCAACAAAGGAAAGACCAGAGATGCCGCAAAGTGCCACAACCTACGCTTGACACACCAATACACCCGATCTACAGAAAAATCAGGAGGAGCATCTCTATGATTCAATTTTGATAAATAGTTAAATATTGTGTGCAGAATAATCATCGGTTCTTAGGGTGCTTGCAGATCAATGTTCGAATTATTTGCAGTTACAGAAATATTACTTGTGAAATGTGTATAGTGTCTTAGATGTAGCATTGTAATGTGATCACGTGTCATAAAAGGCTGAAATTTCTATCACACCATAGCACGATAACTACAATATTTTATAGCGAATTCAATTAAATGAACTTCTTTCTTGAATTGCACTTGGTTGTTTTTTGCATTCTTCATATGATGCCAATATTTATAGTCTTGTGGTCATATGATTCAGGAAGGTAGAATGTTACTGTGCAGCTCTAGGTGGTGTTTGTGTTGCTGACATCCATTTGGGATCAAATGTGGAAGCACATTTATCCTACTATGCCTCCCCGCCACTGCCGCAACGGCTGGCCCCTCCCCTGCCTCGCCGTCATCGTTCCAGGCCAAGTGAACAAGCAATAGGCCCTAATGCATCTTCTGAGTTGTTTTTCTCAAATATAATTGGTGCCACTATCTTGTATGTAGAGATCACTTTAGTGCTGGTTCTGCTCCTTGCTAAATAAAAAATCAGAGCTACTTTTTTTTAGAACTGAGTTATCACTGTGTATTTTTTTATTTTCACCATGGTTGCTTAGCTGATGATTATTTGGTATTGACTTTTTCTAGGACCGATACAACATAGTTTATGCCAATTGTTGTTCAACTCGCCATGGAGATCTAAGACATAGCCGACCCTGGGTTGCCAAGTTCCGTGTCCTCCATAAACAAATTGTAGGCTCTGGCTCATCAGGTGGAAGCTAGGTAGAGGAATCACCTCCTTGGAGAGCAGAGTGACATAAACCGGATAAAGACCTTGATGATCATGCTTCTCATCTTGCTCATCACCGCCATTGCGGTTGTACTCTACTTGGTCCTTTAGTAGTTTAGGACTTGGCTAATGATGATGATCAACTTGTTGTAATGTGTAATGTATGAGATAATGATGAACTTGTTGTAGACTTATATAATATTCGGGCACTTGTCACTATGTCAGGTTCTAATTGATGTGATGATGTATAATTCTACTTATACTACTATCTCTGTTTCTATACTGCTATGTACCTATATAAATACATATATATGTACCTGTATAAATACGTGAGAGCCTGTATTCTGTATACCTATACGAAACATCAATGGAGCATCTTTTATTCAGCCAGTGGCGCATCTAACATCAGTGGCGCATTTGGATATATGCTCCACTGCTAAAATATCAATGGCACATATTGAGGATGCGCCACTGGTTGTCTCACTATCAATGGCGCATATTGAATATGCGCAATTGGTAATTAATTATCAGTGGCGCAACACTAGTGGCGCATTCCATATGCGCCATTAGCAAAAAATATGCTCCACTGATAAGCAATTCTCCACTAGTGCCGATAGCTTGGGAATGGGAACTTACCTCCATCACCCACGGTGAGTGTCGTCCGGATGCGACAGCAGTGCCAGTTAGGGCTGGAATAGGCTCGGATCAGGATTGGCCCGTAGGCTGATACGTTCATTTTGAATCACTATTCTATGTCATAATTCACTGTTATTCATTGATATATTTCGTATTGAGAGGTGATACTTATGTTATTTCATCTGTTTTTGCATGGTTGATGACTTTTGGAGCATGGACCGCTGCAGTCAGGATTCTGATGGAAAAAGGTACTGTTTGGAGGCAAAATCCGCGAAGATCAGAAAATACGGGAAAATATACGGAAAATCTTATTTTTCCAGAAGACGAAGGAAGCCAGAAGGGGGGCTGGAGATGGGCCATAGGGGCCCACACCACCCCCTAGCACGGGCCAGCCTAGGCCGTGCCACCAGGTGGTGTGGCCGCCCTGGTCCACCCCTGGCACTCCCCTCTGGCGTATATTATCCTCCTAAAACCCTAAGACTCGGGGAGCAACCACAGAAAGATTCTGCCGCCTCTGCGGGGCAGAAAACACCGAGAGAGAAAGATCTCTCTGGCAGACAGATTTCTGCCGGGGGAATTCCTTCCCGGAGAGGGGAGATCGTCGCCATCAACACCACCATCAAGCTGGACTTCATCGGGATCATCATCACCACCATCATCACCATCAGCACCATCTCCATATTGCTGTAACAATTGCGTTGATTCTTGCATAGTTCATAGGGGAAACTTTCCCGGTGTTGATTACTCTTTGTAGTTGATGCTATTGAGTGAACCATTGAATTATTGTTTATGTTCAGATTGTTATACATCATTATTCCATCTCTGATCATGATCCATATGATGTCTTGTGAGTAGTTCGTTTTGTTCATGAGGACATGGGAGAAGTCATGTTGTTAGTAGTGGAGTTGTGTTGAGAAAGATTCAATAGTTTGATATTTAAGTTGTGGTGTACTTCTTCTAGTGGTGTCATGTGAACGTCGACTACATGACACTTCACCTATATGGGCCTAGGGGAATGCATTGTGTATTTGGCTACTAATCGTAGGGGTTGCCGGAGTGACAGAAACCTGAACCCCTGTTAGGAAACCATTGCTCAAGGGACGTAAGGGTCTTAGAGTTTAAAGTTGTGGTTAGGTTTCTACCTTAATTACTTTCTTGTACTTACGGATGTTTGCAAGGGGTATAATCACAAGTATGTATTAGTCTTGGATGGGGCGGTACATTAGCACAGGTTCACCCACACAACACTTAGCAAGCTAAAGAAGATTAATCGACTATATGAAGCGAAAGCACTTGACAGTCTTCCCATGTGTCCTCGAGAACGTTTGGTCATCTATAGAAATAAAACCGGCTTGTCCTTTGCTGCATAAAGGATTGGGCCACTTGTTGCATTTATTCCTACTATCTTTTATTTACTCGTACTTTGTTTACTTGCTTTATCGAAAACCCCTAAAAATCCGTTTGCTAAGTATTTGCAGAGAATTCCTGATCCATACCACTAGCCAGCACCTTCTGCTCCTCGTTGGGTTCGACACTCTTACTTATCGAAAATACTGCAATACACACCCTATACTTGTGGGTCATCAAGACTATTTTCTGGCGCCGTTGCCGGGGAGTGAAGCGCTATTGGAGAGTGGAACTGGTAAAGGAAACTTCTACTGTGAGTATTGTTTACTTCTGCTAGTTGCTTTATTTTCGTTATGGATAATTCGCTGAGTTTCTTATTTGGTAATGCTACTACCACTGCTAAGGTAGTAGATAAGCCACCACCTGCTGAGAATGATGTTTTTAAAATACCTACAAGAATTATTGATCGTGTTATGGATAACTACTATGTTGGGGATGGAACAGTCCATCCCGGTGATCATTTGCTCTTTATACATGAATTATGCAGGTTGTTCAAGTGTGCAGGTATTACTACAGATCAAGTTAAGAAGAAGTTATTCTCATTATCGCTGAAAGGAAGAGCTAAGGAATGGTATAAGCTGTTGAAAAATGGTCAAGCTCTGGAATGGGAGGAAATAGTGCCTCTCTTTTATTCAAAGTTTTATCCTCCTAGTGAGATTCATAAAGATCGGAATCAAATATACAACTTTTGGCCTCTTGATGGAGAGATTGGGGGAGATTGAAGTTATTAATGCTCAAATGGCCCATTCATGAGCTCCCCAACAATATTATTATCAATAACTTTTATGCAAGGCTCCCTCTACATGATAAGGATTTATTGGATGCTTCTTGTGCTGGATCATTCACTCGCATGGAACAAGAAGCTAAATGGGATCTTCTGGACCGTATTCAAGACAATGTTGAAGCATGGGAGAATGACAAAGGTAGAAAGTCAGGTATAAATTATGATTATGAATGCATTGAATTTTTTATGCGAACTGGTGACTTTTAAAATATTAGTAATGCTTATGGTCTTGATATGCAAGTTATTACGAATTGCTTTAGAGCTTTTGCTTCTTATATTGAAATTCCAAAAAGGGGATGGAACAAGTACCATGAACCTTATAAAGATATTGCTGACTGTGTTCCTATTGGGAGTGCTGAGTATTGCATTATTGATCCCATCTTACCTGAACCTTATATTGAGAAGATTCCCTTCCCATAAAAGGTAAAGGATCATCCTATGATAACTAATGTAATCACCAAAAGTGAAAAGAGAATTGTAAAACCTGATGAACAAATAAATGTTGAACCTGTGGTAGCAATTGTGAAAGACCTTGTTACTAAAAGCATAGAAGATGGACACATAGTCTTTTGTGAGGATGCTTCTAATATTGTTTCACATCCTAATAGAACTAAAAAAGGCTAGTGTTCCGGTGCTTTCTGTTAGAATTGGTGATCATTGCTATTATGGTTTATGTGATATTGGTGCAAGTTCCAGTGCTATTCCTTATGAGCTTTACAGAGAAATTATGAATGAAATCAGTCCCTGCGAATTGGAAGAGATTGATGTGGTTATTCACCTTGCTAATAGAGAGATCATCTCTCCAATTGGTATTGTACAAGACGTGGAAGTTCTTTGTGGTAAGATTAAGTACCCTGCCGATTTTCTAGTACTCAGTTTAGCTGCTAGTAAAACTTACCCTATTATTTTTGGTAGACCTTTCTTGAGTACTTGTGGAGCTATTATAGATTGCAAAAGGGAGAAAATCTTGACTAAGTTTGCTGGGGAATCTTATGAGTTTAATTTCTCGAAATTTGCTAAAGAACCTTGTGAAGAGGAAACCCATAATGAGGATTTTAGAGTTGAACAACTTGCTCCTATTTCTCTTGCTCCTAACAATCCTTTGCAGCAATTTATGGAAGATCATGAAAGTGAAATCTTCATGGAATAAAGGAATGAGACTGAATGGATTCTCTGTGATCAGCCTAAGATGCTTAAGCATAACTTGCATGTAGAAGACTTAGGTACCACGTTGCCACCTAAAAAGGATCCGGTCTTCGATCTAAAACCTCTCCCTGATGATCTTAAATACGCTTATATTGATGATAAAAAGATATATCCTGTTATTATTAGCGCTAAACTTTCAGGAAAGGAAGAAGAAAGGTTATGAGGTTTTGAGGAAACACCGAGGAGCTATGGGCTATACTCTGGATGATTTAAAAGGGATTTCACCTACTATATGTCAGCATTCTATCAACATAGAACCAGATGCAAAGCCAGTAGTAGAGCACCGACGACGTTTAAATCCTAGGATGAAGGAAGTGGTAAGGAATGAGGTATTGAAACTCCTTGATGCTGGTATTATTTACCCTATTGCTGACAGTGAATGGGTTAGCCCTGTTCATTGTGTTCCTAAAAAAGGAGGTATTACCGTTGTTCCTAATGATAATGATGAGCTTATTCCTCAAAGAATAGTAGTAGGCTATAGGATGTGCATTGATTTTAGAAAAGTCAATAAAGTTACTAATAAAGATCACTACCCGCTTCCTTTTATTGATCAAATATTGGAAAGATTGTCTAAAAAGGCCCATTTTTGTTTTCTTGATGGTTATTCTGGTTTCTCTCAAATTGTTGTTAAACAACAAGATCAAGAAAAAACTACTTTTACTTGCCCTTACGGAACTTATGCTTATAGACGTATGTCTTTTGGTTTATGTAATGCTCCTGCTACTTTTCAAAGGTGCATGTCTGCTATCTTTCATGGTTTTTGTGAGGAAATTGTAGAAGTGTCCATGGATGAATTTTCTGTCTTTGGAACTTCTTTTGATAATTGTCTGCACAACCTTGATAAAGTTTTGCAGAGATGTGAAGAAACTAATGTTGTTCTTAATTGGGAGAAATGCCACTTCATGGTTAATGAAGGGATTGTCCTTGGGCATACAGTTTCTGAAAGAGGCATGGAAGTTGATAGAGATAAGGTTGAGGCAATTGAGAAGATTCCATGCCCAAGAGACATCAAAGGTATTTGTAGTATCCTTGGTCATGCTGGTTTCTATAGAAGGTTTATTAAAGACTTTTCTAGGATATCAAAACCCCTTACTAATCTTCTTCAAAAAGATGTACCCTTTGTTTTTGATGATGATTGTAAGGAAGATTTTGAAACTCTTAAGAAGGCTTTAACTACAGCCCCTATTGTTCAACCACCTGATTGGAGTTTACCCTTTGAAATAATGTGTGATGCTAGTGATTTTGCTATAGGTGTTGTCCTTGGGCAACGAATTGATAAAAAGTTAAACGTTATTCATTATGCTAGTAAGACTTTAGACGTTGCTCAAAGGAATTATGCTACTACTGAAAAAGAATTTCTAGCTGTCGTTTTTTTCTTGTAATAAGTTTAGACCCTATATTGTAGACTCAAAGTCACCATTCATACTGATCATGCTGCTATTAAATACCTTATGACGAAGAAGGACGCTAAGCATAGGCTTATTAGATGGGTGCTGCTTTTACAAGAGTTTGATCTACATATAGTAGATAGGAAAGGTGCTGAAAACCCTATAGCTGATGATTTATCTTGATTGGAAAACATCTCTTTTGACCCTATGCCTGTTAATGATAGTTTCCCAAATGAGCAGTTAGCCGCAGTAGGGGTAAGCTCGCGAGGGAGCCCTTGGTACGCTGATTATGCTAACTTTATTGTCTCCAAGTATTTGCCTCCAACTTTTATAGCTCAGCAAAGAAGGAAGTTCTTCTATGATTTGAGGCATTATTTTTGGGATGACCCACACTTATACAAAGGAGTGGATGGTATTATGCGAAGATGTGTTCCAGAATATGAACAAAAGGAGATATTGCGTAAATGTCATGGTAGTGCTTATGGAGGACATCATGGAGGAGATAGAACTGCACAAAAGGTGCTACAATCAGGTTTCTACTGGCCTACCCTTTTTAAAGATGCAAGAAAATTTGTTTTATCTTTGATGAATGTCAGCGTGTTGGTAATATTTCTAGACGCAATGAAATGCATATGAACTACTCTCTAGTTATTGAACCCTTTGATTGCTGGGGATTTGACTTTATGGGTCCTTTCCCTCCCTCGAAAGGTTATACTCATATTCTTGTTGCCGTTGATTATGTTACTAAGTGGGTAGAAGCCATTCCTACAAAGAGTGTTGACAGGGAAACTTCTCTAAAAATGCTTAAGGATGTTATCTTTCCGAGGTTCAGAGTGCCTAGGTATCTCATGACTGATGGGGGTTCTCACTTCATTCATGGTGGTTTTAGAAAGACCCTTGCTAAATATGATGTTAATCATAGAATTGCTTCAGCTTATCACCCCCAAACTAGCGGGCAAGTAGAGTTACGAAATAGAGAAATTAAATCCATCTTGCAAAAGACTGTTAATAGATCTAGAAAAAACTGGGCTAAAAAGTTGAATGATGCTTTATGGGCTTATAGAACTGCCTAAAAAATCCCATGGGGATGTCTCCTTATAAAATGGTTTATGGGAAAGCTTGTCACCTACCTTTAGAATTAGAACATAAAGCTTACTGGGCAGTTAAAGAACTAAATAGAGATTGTAAGCTTGTCGGTGAGAAAAGATTATTTGACTTAAGTTCTTTACATGAATGAAGGAGTGAAGCCTATGAAAATGCTAGGCTCTTTAAGGAAAAAAGTTAAAAGGTGGCATGACAAGCGAATACTTAAGAGAGAATTTCATGTTGGTGAGAAAGTTCTATTGTATAGGTCTCGTCTCAGATTTTTTGCAGGAAAGCTACTATCAAAATGGGAAGGACCTTTCATTATTGAAGAAGTATACCATTCAGGAGCAATAAAATTTTCTTCTTTAAAAGATAATACTACACAAGTAGTGAATGGGTAGCGACTCAAACACTATATTGCTAGGGATTCTTATAATGAAGATGTTGATGCCTTTCAAGTTATAACTCTGGAAAAATTTATCAAGGAGCAAATTCAGAGACCTGTAGACTCTGTTTTCAAATAGGTAACAGTTCTGGTAAGAAAAATTCTGCAAAAATACTATCCAACTATATTTTTGCAGTTTTCAGACAATAAGGAAAGTTATGAAGCGAAAAAGGGACGGAGGGCCCACCCCTGGCCGCGCCACCAGGTGGTGAGTCCACCCCGGACTCCGCCTCCGACTCGTTTTCTCCCAGTAACTTCCTTTTGTTGTGAAACTTCATAATATATAATCCCCCGGATCCCCCGAGGTTCGTATATCGTGTTTTCATCGTGTTTTCGTTTCGATCTGTTTCTGCCAGGACATACTCTTTGAAGGTTTAGAAGTACAATGGCGTCCGCCAAGGATAAAGTGAAGGAGCCTATGGAGGAAGACCTCGAAGACCCCGGGAAGGAGAAGGAGATTAAGAGTGAAGGTGAAGAGGAGGCAAAGCACACCGGCACTACCATTGCAAGCATTGGAGTGGTGGCAAACCCTGCCAGGATCAGAAGGACTGCACAGATGCAGACTGGGGGGAAAACTCCTCGTCACTGCTTGGCTCCATGCCATGCAGGAATAGAAGACTTCAAGGAGGAAGAGTGGGGAAAGAATAGCAAGAGCTGGAATTCTCAACCCGACATGATCATGAGCCACATTGAGCAAAACTCATAGCTGACTCATAATCTCACCTTCGGGATTGAGGACTTGGGGAAACTGATCAAGGATCTCATCGAGAGGATACCACCACCACCAAAGGAGTAATTCGTCATCAGGTTTGGCATCCCCTTGGTTTGTTCTAAGCTTGGGGGATGCCACGGTATCACATCACTATCTTCTATCTTTTTACCTTATTAGTAGAGTCATATCATGAATAGAGAAGTTATTATGTAGTATGGTTTGCATTATGGAAGTGTCCCCTCTCTTGTTAGATATGTATCCCTTGGTGTGACTTGCCGTTATGGAATATTAATGAGAAGTTCTATCATTTACTATTTTGCTTAGCTTATATTAGTTTTCAATTCGTGGTTATATGATTGATCTTGTTGTTAGTATTGGTATCACTTTGGGATCATTGAGTTAATTTAGTTGGTTTTGGCAAACCTGGCTCGATCAGTAGCAACACTATTTTTGAGAGTTGAAAGAAAAGATAAAAGCACTCTAAAGAAATATAATTTCATCGTCTTTCTTTCTTGATTTGATCATGAGTCTAGTATTCTCTAGTTAAGATCTTTTGTGCTTCCAAGGAAGATTGCATGTTTGTGTTTATCGCTTGTATGTTTGTTTGTTTCCTTCAACTCTTATACTTGCTACCCAGCCTTGCTAGCCAAAAACCTGTACTGAGAGGGAATTCTTCTCGTGCATCCACCTCCTTTAAACCAAACCCATGCCATTTGTGTCCACCATACCTACCTATTAGCATTATTGATATTCCAAGTAAATTCTTGTTTTATCTACCTCCCAAATTAAACTTGTTATGTGAAAATTAGTGATTAAAGCTCTCGCGAACTTGATGGCACACTTTACTTTTCTTGCATTTAATAACCTGAACCATTAGGTCCTTCTTTGGTGCGTATATGCTTGCGCTTTATGAGTTGAAGTTAGTAGAACCATGTATCATGGGGACCGCTTTCAACACTTCATTGGTACTTTGTACCTAGTTGATATCATGTTCTTTTGCTTATGGATCCCGGCGGTGTGAAATAAAAGGGGAACTTGTAAGATCATGGAGTTCATATGTGTGTTAGAGAAACGCCTGGGCCGCTAGCCTAAGCCATGCCTAATCATGGTGGAAACTTTCAGCATAACTATAGTGAGCATTCTATGAAGCATCCTCAATAAAAACCTATGCAAATAGCAAATAAAAAGATCGCTGAGATGCTCACTCTTTGCTTGCCTTATCATTTTGATTATGGGATAGCTCCTGTGTCATGTGCAAGGGGTACCCCGTTGGCGGTTCTCAATGATACACGTGTATTTACAATGACAAGAGCTTACTCGTGACTGAAGTTGAGTAGCATGAGGTTCGGTACTCATAAGTAAGGGGCATGAGATTTCAACTTATAACTTGTCAAGCATATCCTCTTAGTTGTGTCACTTTAACCTTAATCACCTAAAGATGCCTATGATAGGGGCAATGAGAGCTGAAAGCTAGTAAGTATCATAATTTTTGGGAGCTCTTTATGAAACTTGAAATCCCTGCTTCCCTCTGCGAAGGGCCTTTCTTTTACTTTTTAGTTGAGTCAGTAAACCTATTCCCTTCTATCTCAGCAAGTATTTTGAGTTGTTGTGTTTCATTCATTCATATGTTGATTTATTCAATCATGTTTCTTATGTTCCTTGTTTTGCAAATTGCTCTTATCTTGATGTTTACTACTTTGAAAGCTATCATTGAAAACCAGTTATTTGTGAACTCCAGCAAATTATCAACTATTCTTCGACCAAGAGCTAAGTTTGCCATTACCAATTATGATTTACTTTATGTATCTTTATTGTGTTTCCTTTACTCATTGCAAGTTGAGTTATATAATGGTGAGTTGTCTTCTGTTATGATCTATGTATTGATAATGTGATGCTTCTTGTCCGTATTATTTTATTGACTCTTCACTCCATAAACCTGAGGCCATGTTTATTGAGCTCAGTTTCGCTTGGGGACAACCGAAGTCTAAGCTTGGGGGAGTTGATACGTCCATTTTGCATCACTATTCTATGTCATAATTCACTGTTAGTCATTGATATATTTCGTATTGAGAGGTGATACTTATGTTATTTCATCTGTTTTTGCATGGTTGATGACTTTTGGAGCATGGACCGCTGTAGTCAGGATTCTGTTGGAAAAAGGTGTTGTTTGGAGGCAAAATTCGCGAAGATCAGAAAATCCAGGAAAATATACGGAAAATCCTATTTTTCCAGAAGACGAAGGAAGCCAGAAGGGGGGCTGGAGATGGGCCACAGGGGGCCCACACCACCCCCTAGCGCGGGCCAGCCTAGGCCGCGCCACCAGGTGGTGTGGCTTCCCTGGTCCACCCCTGGCACTCCTCTCTGGCATATATTATCCTCCCGAAACCCTAAGACTCGGGGAGCGACCATAGAAAGATTCCACTGCCTCTACGGGGCGGAAAACACCGAGAGAGAAAGATCTCTCCGGCAGATAGATTTCTGCTGGGGGAATTCCTTCCCGAAGAGGGGAGATCATCGCCATCAACACCACCATCAAGCTGGACTTCATCGGGATCATCATCATCACCACCATCATCACCATCAGCACCCTCATCACCATCTCCATATTGTTGTAACAATTGCGTTGATTCTTGCATAGTTCATAGGGGAAACTTTCTCGGTGTTGATTACTCTTTGTAGTTGATGCTATTGAGTGAACCATTGAATTATTGTTTATGTTCAGATTGTTATACATCATTATTCCATCTCTGATCATGATCCATATGATGTCTTGTGAGTAGTTCGTTTTGTTCTTGAGGACATGGGAGAAGTCATGTTGTTAGTAGTGTTGTGTTGAGAAAGATTCAATAGTTTGATATTTAAGTTGTGGTGTACTTCTTCTAGTGGTGTCATGTGAACGTCGACTACATGACACTTCACCTATATGGTCCTAGGGGAATGCATTGTGTATTTGGATACTAATCGTAGGGGTTGCCGGAGTGACAGAAACCTGAACCCCCATTAGGAAACCATTGCACAAGGGACGTAAGGGTTTTAGAGTTTAAAGCTCTGGTTAGGTTTCTACCTTAATTAATTTCTTGTACTTACGGATGTTTGCAAGGGGTATAATCACAAGTATGTATTAGTCCTACGAAGGTCGGTACATTAGCACAGGTTCACCCACACAACACTTAGCAAGCTAAAGAATTTTAATCAACTATATGAAGCGAAAGCACTTGACAGACTTCCCATGTGTCCTCGAGAATGTTTGGTCATCTTAAGTAATACAACCGGCTTGTCCTTTGCTGCATAAAGGATTGGGCCACTTGCTGCATTTATTCCTATTGTCTTTTGTTTACTCGTACTTTGTTTACTTGCTTTATCAAAAACCCCTAAAAATCCGTTTGCTAAGTATTTGCAGAGAATTCCTGATCCATACCACTAGCCAGCACCTTCTGCTCCTCGCTGGGTTCGACACTCTTACTTATCGAAAATACTGCGATACACCCCCTATACTTATGGGTCATCATAGGCCAGGCCCAGATCCCCATAAGCTCCGTCGCAGCGCTGCTGCACCTTATCCACTGTCGTTGTCGGCCACCTGCAACCCGAGAAGCCCCTAATATCGCTGCAGCCATGCTGGTAGGCCCGCCATGGCCACCGCCGAGATCGGGCCAATCTCGCCAGGAGCCCACGCCACCTGGACCGCCGCTCACGACCGCCAAAACTGGAATGTCGCTGCCCAAGCTCTAGCGCCTCCATGGAGCACCGTCTCTAGGTCAAGGGGGGCCCGATCTCTTTGCCTCGCATGTGGGGAAGGGCATGTCCATCGGCAGCGGCATTGCAGGGGCTTTGCCTGGTGGCCCGCGCTAGCGGTGATAGATGGGAAGGGGTAGGGAAGGGGTCTGGCCTCCAGAGATGGGTGGGGTGCTCCTGTCGCCATCGAGGGGGCGAGAGGAGCACGAGTTTTTTCATTAGATTTTCCTTTGTCCAAATTGACGAATCTCATAATGCTAATTCTTAACCTTAGAACGGAAGATTGGAGGTGATTCCTCAATTATTTTTGCATAAGCAAGGTCTGAAAGGACCTAGAGTTTCCATTACTTAGGAGGTGGATGTACATTCACAAATAGGACCTAGAAAAAAAGTAAATTACAACAACGCCCTCTACTTTTACAAAGAACACCCTAAAGAAGATTGCACAATTGCAATCGGATCTTTAAACACCGGCGTCGAGCCGCCTTGAGGTGCATCCTGCAACCCGAGTCGGGGACTATGCCACTTGGTCGAGGAGGATCTTGGTTGGAAGCACCGAGGTAGCAGAAGATCCCCCTAGAGGAATGTTGTGACCCAACAGACCACTACATTTTATAGTACACAAGCCATTGACATAACACCAATGAAACATCATTCTACTAGTATTACATTCCTCAGAGTGGTATAACAGAAACATCACGGGTCCAACTCATGATTATAGAATTACAACCACTACAATATTGAGTGCGGTCTATGACGTTTTTTATGGCGCGAGGTAAAAACATCACGGATTCCTGATTGTAGGTGATTCCTCAATTATTTTTGCACAAGCAAGGTCTGGAAGGACCTGGAGTTTACATTACTTAGGCGGTGGATGTGCAGTCACAAATATGACCTAGAAAGAACAGGAAATTACAATAATGCCCTCTACTTTTACAAATAACATCCTAAAGAAGATTGCAGAAATGCAATCGGATCCTTTAACACCGTCGGTGAGCAGCCTCGAGGTGCAGCCGCCAACCCGAGCTAGGGACTATGCCACTTGGTCGAGGAGGAGCTTGGTGCCAGGCCTCCATTAGTGAAGATCTTGAAACCGTTAATGATTCTATCTAGAGGCCTTACTATCTGTGCTAAACTCCATTAAGAGTTAATTAAAGTTGTAATGAACTAAACCTTGATCCTTCCTTGAGTTATAAAGGGCAAGTGGGGTGGATGGGTGGATCAAGTAATAGAAAACCCTAAAACTACTTTCCCTTGTTTCTTTCTTTTCCTGCAAGTAGTAGTAGTAGCTACGAGCCTCGCGTGCTCCACCTTTTCCCTCCTCCTCGCAACCTCACCGTCATGGAGCTCACCGGAGCCCTGACAAGTGGTATCTAGAGCCTACAGTTCTCGGTGTCCCCGCACCGGAGGCATTGTTCCTCTCCCTTCCCTCCCCTAAACCTGAGGTTTCCAGATACCCACTTGATATGGGTGTAAAATCCCTCTCTCAACATGTCATCATCTCGATCGTCGGCCAGATCTTACTCGTCATCACGCGAGCGGTGTCGCGTTGATCCGGTGATTCGTTCTGCTTCATCCATGGATGTGGAACTCACAGCGGTTCAAGCCCAGCTATGTGCTGAACATGATGCATGTTCTATTGGTCGCCGCCTGCAGCTGCACCTGCACCAAACGGAGACCAAGGTCGCCATCACCTCCATTGAGGAACAGATGTAGCAGATGACTATGATGATTGCCTCGATGCAAACCAGCATTAACTGTCTGGCACCACCAGAAGGTACGAATGGAACCCCAACCCCAACTCCACCCCTACCTTCGGTCTACCCTTTATCACTCCACCATGCACAAGCATCATGCTCTCCCTAATCCCTGAATCTTCCACACCAGCTCCTATAACCCCAGCACCCAAGCCTACACCTTTTCCACCAAATTTATGAAAATTTGCTCCCGATCATCTAGCCATCCACCACACCCCCAACCTGTTCGACAAAATAACCAAGTCACCACATACACTGAGCAAATTATCACCATCGCTGCTTCGTTATCTAGCCACCACATTAACCAGTACAGTAATCCTTCAACCCAACCACATTACTACACCAAACCAAACAATTACAACCCATGCTACAATTCATACCAATCACCACAACCCACATACTACCAACCACAACCACAATACCAAGCAAACTACCACCCACCATTTGTTTGCTGCCTGACTAGGTATAAAGTGAATTCATGTGCTATAATTATCTTGTGATAACTAGACAATCTTGTTTGGTCAAGGTAGAATATTTGTGATTCAAACATCACTCAAATTACTTAAGGATATACTCTGTTGATTCTTAATTCAAGATTTCTTGGAGTTTTTGTTGGGTTCGCAGCATAGAAAACAAAAAAAAATCTATGATGAGAACATCTAAGCACCAAGATCTATCTACCTAGATACAATCAACGGGTGTATATACATCCATAGAGAACATATCCTTGAAGGGTGACAAAGCATTGTTAACGAAACTAATTTCGTGGTTGATGTAGTCATACACTTGCCTATCTCAAGATCGTGATGAAGTCCAGCGAGTCCACCAGGTTCAACACTAGCAAGTCCAGCGCTAGCAAGTCTAGCACCACAAAGCAGCGGTGCATCCGTGATCGCACACATGTCCAGTACCCCGACAACCTCCATCCCTCGCTCCAGCAAAGCAACGGAAGAAGCAACTCGTTTCCAGATAAAGCCACCGGGAACATGTATCTTGCTAATCCGAGACTATGGGATATAATTTCTAGAGGAGGAGAGAGATCCTTTACGAGGAGGTGTGAGATGAGAGGAGGGAGTGGGGGCCTTTTATAGGGAGAGGGGGCAGCCCCCTCCCATGGACGGCAACCATGGTGGTTCCCCCACCTCTTCCACATTCATGTGGGTGGAGCTCCCACTCACATAATTAGCCTCCCACTCAAAATTCCACTCACCTCCATTAAATTTCCACCGAATTTAATGCAATCTCTCATTTAATAAAACTCTTTTATTTAATTTAATCAGAATTTTGTTAAGTACTTTAATTAACAAACATTCACATAAAACCCCTGCAACATTTCAATATCACATGCAGAACCAGTTTCTACAATTTCACCCAAAACAATTCCGGTTTCCATCGAAATGATTCCAGCGCTTTCTTAAATCTTTATCTGAAACATATTTGCTCCAAATGGTGTCGGTATCCCTTAAGTGTGTCACCCTACAGTTTGTGAATAATGCATACATGATAGAGACCCCTCTCTGATCAACAATCAGCAGCGGGACCTGGAGATCTGTACTGACTCCCACACATTCAACGATGACTCTAGTGATCGTGTGAACCTTTAACGTCGTAACTAAATCACTTTGTCTTGCGATATATTACATGTCCGAGATTCGATCATTTGTATCCCATACCTAGTTTGATCTCGTTACCGACATGCACTCTTTTCTCATTCCCGTGATATAATATTCTAGTGATCACATCACTTGCTTACATGCTATCTCAATGTGATATCACCGAGAGGGCCTAGAGTATATCTATCTGTCATCGGGATGGAAAAATCCCACTCTTGATCCATGAGCCTCTATAACACCTTCGTAGCGCTGAACCCACATTTATAGTCACCCTGTCACAATGTGATGTTTGATGTTATCAAGATGCTCTTCTAGTGTTAGTGATTGACATGATCTCATGGTCTAAGAACTAGGATTACTGCGTATGATGTTATAGAAATATAAACACAATGAATTTGATCGTAATGCTATACTTCGGATGAATGTTCATCACACCATTCAACCAGCGTTTGACCTTGTTATTAACAACATCCAATGTCCATGATCAGGATATCTTGATCATCTTGTTAATCAACGAGATAGTTTATAAGAGAGGCATAACTAGGAACCCTTTATTTGTTTATTAAACACACATGTATTGACGTTTCCAATCAATACAATTATAGCATGCAAAATAAACATTTATCATAAACAATGAATAAGATAATAACCACTTTATTATTGCCTCTCGGACATATTCCCTTCAGTCTCCCACTTACACTAGAGTCAATAATATAGTCTGTAAATTTGCACATTCAACACCTATGGCTTTTTGGTGTTGTATATACGCATTTGCTAGTGGTGAACATAATCTCCGGATCTAACACTTTCAGGTCTGTGTGTATTTGCATGTCTTTGCGTCTCTACGCATCACTCATTCTCAAATGAGATGGCATTATTTAGTCCTTTGATGAGACCTTTGGTTCTTTTGGGTTAAAACATGTTGATAGTATTATCGTACAATATATCTTCATAGTAATAGCCCATTGTGAACCACACCAAGTTTGATAACAAACTACTTAACCAAATTCCCTCCTTTGCTGCTACTATAGCAGTCATATACTTAGCCTTTTGTTGTAGTATCTGACACAATGTATCAACTTTGGAACTCATCCAAATCCATCATGGAACCTCCCTTCCATTACATCGTGCCACCCATAGTTTAAATTGAGATAAATTTAATTTGTATCTTGTGACAAACTAGTATCAATATAACACTTTACAATGAACTACTTTGACTATTTGTCATTTATATATGATATATTCTTGGTTCTTCCAAAACTTATAAGAATATCTTTACTATCGCCCAATGATCATCTTATGAATCATTCTGGTATATGCTCACAACATTTAGAGCATAGGACATATCTGGATGTGACGGTATTACTGATCAAAATATTCATGTGATTTCACTCACTAAGTGTCGATACACTTGAATCTTGATTCAATCTTTTCCATGTTGCCAGAACCTTTCTTGTTGTTTCCATACTGAACCCTTTCAATATCTCATATATGCACGTCTAGCACAACCACATTAGCGTCTCAAACTATCCATATAGACATTGATGCCAAATATTCCGGTTTTGCCCAAGTCTTTCATCGAAATCCAATTTTAATGAAATTCTTAACTTGTGTCAATAAAAGATAGATAATTTCCAATCAACACCATGTCTTCTACATAATGTATTAGAAATATGTCTCAGCACCCACTTAATTTCTTGCAAATGCAAGCATCTTCATTGCCTCTGATGAAATTAAAATATTTTAACATTTTCATCACGGTGAATATTCCAACTCCGCTATGCTCACTTCAACCATTGAAGTTTGCATGCTCTTTTAGCATCCTTTGAATTAACAAAACCCTTCGGACCGTGTCATGTACACATCCTAGGTAACCATTCGATTAGAAGAACATTGTTTTGTTTGTTCAACTACCATATACCAAATTATATGTAGTGGTTGCTACATTAATCCGTCAAGACTAAATATCGCTATAGAAGATCAAATCTTGTCATAGTCAACTCCTTGAACATTGTCGTAAACTCCTTTCCGACACGTCGACTATTTCATAAATGTCAAACATCCATGTCTATTTCTTTATAGATCCAAACACGACCGATAGTGACATAGGTATGATTACTCGGATGCTTATAATTTACTACCATATACTGGGTAAAAGGCTTCCGGCCCATGAAGATTTCATATGACAGCCCAAGGAAGCAACCAACAAACACTTTGATTGTATTAGGAAAGAGACTATGAACCGACATTGTGTTGGTATTGTAATTACGCGTATGTAAAACCTATCCGCATACAGCTTTGAGACCCGACCTATTATATATAGGACGGGAGAAGCCCAAGCAAGGGTACGAAACCCCCTAGGCAACTTGTAGCATTACGATTTCCCAATATTCAGGCGACTTTGACTCCATTGTTTTCCTGACATCCGATGAAATCCCCAATGTTCTCTTTTCCACGAAACCCTAAGTCGAGGTTACTAATACATTGCAAACGTATCTATAATTTTTGATGTTACATGCCTGTTTTATATCTACTTTCTTATGTTTTGTCTACACTTTGGAGTATTTTTATACACTTTCTAGGACTAACCTATTAACAAGATGCCATAGTGCCAGTTGCCTGTTTTCTGCTGTTTTTGGTTCCAGAAAAGTCAGAAAATGAATATTCTCGGAATTGGACGGGACAAAAGCCAAAGTTAATATTTCACCGAGGGGAACACGGAGCCAGAAGACGAGACAGAGAGGGGCCAGGGGCCGGCCACACCACCTGGCCACACGGCTAGGCCTGGCTCGCGCCCAGGGGTGGTGCAGCCGCCTCGGGCACCCCCCCAGCCTCCCCTTTCGCCTATAAGAAGCCTTCGATACAGAAACCCTAAGGACCCGATAAAAATTCCACGAAAGGGTCTGTAGCCGCCGTCATCTCCATCCCTAGATCGGGAGGGATTTGAAGCTCTTCCCGGCACCCTGCCGGAGGGGAGAGATCACCCTGGAGGCCTTCTTCATCACCATGCCTGCCTCCGGTGTGATGCGTGAGTAGTTCGTCCCTAGACTACGGGTCCATGTAGTAGCTAGATGGTTGGTTCTTCTCCTTCGTGCTACCATTTTTAGATCTTGTGAGCTCCGTTCATGATCAAGATCATCTATTTGTAATCATACATGTTGTGTTTGCGGGGATCCGATGGATATTGAGATGTTATTTCAGATTGATTATTGATTCTATCATGTCTTTGTTATTTGTGATCTTGCATGCTCTCTGTTGTTAGTAGCTATCTTGGCCGAGTAGATGCTAGCAACTCCAAGAGGGAGTATTTATGCTCGATAGTGGGTTCATGCCTCTAGGAATCTGGGGAAGTGACAAAAATCTCTAAGGTACTAGATGTGTTGTCGCTACTAGGGAGAAAACAACAATCCTTTATTCATAGAACAATCGTATTGTTTACTTTACACACTTTGCTTAATGCAATTATCTATTGCTTGCAACTTAATACTGGAGGGGGTTCGGATGATAAACTGAAGGTGGATTATTAGTCATAGATGCAGTTGGATTACGTTCTATGTATAATGTTGTAATGCACAATCAAATCTCATAGGAGTCAAGATCATTAGTATATGCATGTATGCTTTCTCGATGTTTGTCAATTTCCCATTGTAATTTGTTCACCCAACATGTCATATATCTTAAGGTGAATCACCACTAGTGAACTATGGACCCCGGTCCTTTCTTTTACTATCAATCTACAATCTACTATTTACTGTTTTCTATTTACTTTCTGCATGCAATTACTACCTTCCACACAATATGTTTAATCCTTTGTTTTCAGCAAAACCGGTGAGATTGACAACCTCACTATAAGTAGCGGGCAAAGTTCCGTGGTTGTGTTGTGCAGGATTCCAAGTTGGAAACAACACCTTGGAGGTGTTTCCTTAATCCTACTCTTTCGATAACATTGGTTTCATAACTGAGGGAAAACTTGTTGCTATGCTCATCATACCTTCCCCTTGGGGTTCCCCAACGAGCTCGAATATATTTTGAGCCATCAAGCTCTTTTTCTGGCGCCGTTGAGGGGGAGTCAATGACATCTTCATAAGGGGAGTCCCTAATAACCAATTTCTTTACTTTGTTTTATTTGTTTTGATTAGTTTATTTCTGCTTTGTTTGCTTGTTTCTTTATCAAAAACACAAAAAAATTAGTTGCACTAGTTTGATTTCTTTATCAAAAACACAAAAAATGACTACTATTGGAAACACTAAGTTGTGTGATTTCACTAGCACAAACAACAATGAGTTCATGTGCACACCTATTGCTCCACCTGTTCCTGAAGCTACTTTCTTTGAAATTAAACCTGCTTTACTCAATCTTGTTATGAGAGAACAATTTTCTTGTATTGGTACTAAAGATGCCGCTACTCATCTTAATAACTTTGTTGAACTTTGTGAGATGCAAAAACATAGGGATATAGATGGAGATATTATTAAGCTTAAATTGTTTCCTTTCTCTTTGAGAGGAAAAGCTAAAGAATGGTTGCAATCCCTAACTAGAAATAGTATTAATTCTTGGACTAAATGCAAAGATGCTTTCATTGGAAAATACTATCCTCCTTCTAAGATTATATCTATGAGAAGTGAAATAATGAAATTTAAACAATCTGATAATGAGCATGTTGCTCAAGCTTGGGAAAGAATGAAATCTTTTGTAAAGAATTGTCCCACTCATGGACTGACTGCTTGGATGATTATCCAAACCTTTTATGTAGGACTGAATTATTGTTCAAGAAATCTACTGGATTCTTCTGCTGGAGGAACCTTTATGACCATTACTTTGGGTGCTGCAACAAAACTTTTGGATAATATGATGGTTAACTATTCTGAATGGCACACTGAGAGAGCTCCACAAGGTAAGAAGGTAAATTCTGTTGAAGAGACCTCTTCCTTGAGTGATAAAATTGATGTTATTATGTCTATGATTGTTAATGGGAAAGCTCATATTGATCCAAATCATGTTCCCTTAGCCTCTTTGGTTGCTCAAGAAGAGCAAGTTGATGTGAACTTCACTAGAAATAATAATTTTAGCAACAATACCTATAGGAATAATTTTGGTAATAACAATTATAGGCCATATCCTCCCAAAAATGGTAATGCTTATGGAAATTCCTACAACAATAATAGAAGTGCACCCACTGAACTTGAAGTCATGCTTAAAGATTTTATTAGTAAACAAATTGTTTTCAATAAAACTATTGAGGAAAAACTCTCTAATGCTGAAAGAAATATAGCATCATTGCTTGAAGCACAATCTTCTTTGAATAAAATGGCTGCTAAATCTGAAACTATTGAAAATCCCTTTGCTGCTACTAATGCCATACAAGTTAGAATTGATGAAAATGTTAGACTATTAGCTGAATTGCATGCTAAGTGGGAAAGATAAGATGAAATTGCTAGAAATATTAGTATTTCTACTATCACTACCACTAATGTTGAAGCTAGTAAACCCAATGGAACCTTTTCTAATAAAAATGCTGAAATTCTTCGAAATATGGGAAACAATAGCTCAACTACTTTAGATGATAACTATGATTTTGATCTCAAAGCTTTATGTGATCTTGATATTAGTGTTTCTATTATGCCTAGAAAGATTTATGAAATGCTTTATTTGCCACCATTGGAAGATTGTTATTTAAATGTCCCACTTGATGATAGTGCTAAAAAGAAACTCATGGGGAGTATTAATGATGTTCTTATTATGGTTAACAATGCCTATGTCCCTGTTGATTTCTATGTTTTGGATGTTGAATGCAATGCTTCTTGTCCTATTATTTTGGGAAGACCTTTTCTTTGAACCGTTGGTGCCATTATTGATATGAAAGAAGGCACCATTAAATATAAATTTCCACTCAAGAAAGGTATAGAAAACTTCCCTAATAAGAGAGAGAAGATTCCTCTTGCCTCTCCTATTAAAACAAAATTTGCTTTTAATGCTTCTTCATTTGAGAATACTTGATTCTTTTCTTGCTCCTTATGCCTAACTTAAAGGCGTTACAGAAAAGTAATTATTGGGAGATAACCCAAAAGTTTTAGTTGAGTATTGGAAGTTATTACCACTGTAATAACCTCTCCTTATCATTTTTTTGTGATTTTTTGTGCCAAGAGTAATCTCTAATGAGAGAGAAGAAATCCTTGGGAAAGTTGCTATCCCGAAATAGATATTTGTGCTTTGCTGTAAAAATACGAGAAAAATCTCTGTACATCGGTTTGAGCTGTAATTTTTTGTGCTTCTGCCCCAGGTTGTTATCCAACTTTCGTTAGTTCAACACTTTTCGATTTGAGTAATAGAAGGTCTTCGAAAAAATTGGTTTGTACCTGCTGGTCTGTTTTGACAAATTTCTGCCATTATTTGCATTTGCCTCTTAATCTCTCTCTTTGATCATTTGAACTTTTTAAAGGAAGTGCTACAGTAGCTTTTTTTTAATGGAAGTTCTATTTGTGTTGGAACTGAACCAAAAGACTTATTATCTTGAGTACACTAATGTTGCTAATAAAGATTGTGTGAAGTTCTGTATGAAGGAAAAAAATTCAGGTGTAAGGGAAGAGTAATGTAATGAGATGAAGAATGGAAAAAAGCTCAAGATTGGGGATGCCACCCCGTGTCACCCCAAGAAGTATCCAAGAAGTACAAGCTTCAAAGCTTGGGGATGCCCAAGGCATCCCCTTCTTCATCAATAAAAATCTCAGGTTTCTTCCAAACACTTCATTTTTATTGTTTCATGCACAGTTGTGTTGCTTTTGGAGCATCTTTGTTTTTGTTTTTTTGGTTTATGTTTGCTTAGTTTGCTTGAATAAATTGGTTGGGCCCCCTCATCCATACATTAGTTTTCAAATAAGTTGGTTTGGGTTGGAAAAGAGCAGGAAAAGTTCGTGCTTAGGTAGTAAAAAGGAGCTTGTTTTTGACTGTGGCCTATGCTTTGTCATGTCATGCTTGATATTGTTTTGGCTTTATGCTTAGTGATTTTTGCTGTAGCATGACATGTTATAAACAATTGAGATTGATTAATATGCCTTGACAGAATCATGCTTTGTTTTAGCATATTAAAGCATAGTATTGTGGTATTCTCCTTTGATGCTTTATTTGGGTTGACTTGGCTCATGCTCACACCATGTTAAGACTATTCCAAGTCACCATAGCCTCTATGATCCTTTAGTTTTCGACTTGTAATATCACTTTATGCTTTAATTAATGATGTTTTGTTGCTTTGCATGATTATGGCCATTATTGCTCTCTTAGTTGGTCGCTCCCAGTCTTCTGCTAGCCTCCATAACCAAGTATGAGTTCCACTCCTGCATCCAACTCCAAATAAAACCAAGTTATTCCAAAGAGTCCACCATACCTACCTATTAGTATTTGCTATTCCAAGTATATTCATGTTTTTATCTACCTTCTGAATTAAACTTGTTATGTGAAAATTAGTGATTAAAGCTCTCACGAACTTGATGGCACACTTTACTTTTCTTGCCTTTAATAAACTTGAACCATTGTGTCGTCTATGTTGTATATGCTTGCACTTATTTGTTGGGAATTAGCAGAACCATGCTGTCATGGGGAACGCTTTCAACATTGCATGGGTACTTTGTACCTAGTTGATATCAAGCTCTTTTTTTATATGGATGTCGTCGGTGTGAAATGAAAGGGGAGCTTGTAAGTCCATGGAGTTATGTATGTGTGTTAGAGAAACGCCTGGGCCGCTGGTCTAATCCATGCCTAATCATGGTGGAAACCTGCAGCATAACCATAATGAGCAATCTATGAAGCATCCTTCTTATAAAAAAAGAGAGACAGAGATTGAGAAAAAGAAATAAAAGAGATAAGAAAAGAGGAAAGAGAGAAAAAAGCACCATTTTCCCATGGTAAATAAGAAGATGCTGAGATGCTTATTGTCTGCTTGCCTTGTCATTTTGATATGGGGATTCTTCTGTATCATCGGGCAAGGGGTACCCCGTTGGTGGTTCTCTATGATATACATGTACTTACTATGACAAGAACTTACCAGTAACTACACATGAGTAGCATGAGGAGCGGCCCTCGTATTCAAGGGACATGAGATTGCCAACTTATACTTTGTCAAGCATATACTCCATAGTTTGTTCACTTTAACCTTAATCACTTCAAGATGCTTATGATAGGGGCAATGAGAGCTGAAACTAATAAGTACCATAATTTTTGGAAGCTCTTTATGAGACTTGAATCCCTGCTTCCTTCTATGAAGGCCTTTCTTTTACTTTTATGTTGAGTCTCCACCTTCTATCTTTATGCACCTATTAAGAGAGCATAGTGGCCATTCTTAGTTTAATCTGCATTGTCCCAAGACTTGTTGATTGATTCATAACTTTTATATTGCTTGTTCTTAAACTATTCGTATCTAGTCACCCTTATGAACTTTGAAGGTGTCCTATGCATTTATGTTTTGCTACACTACGAGGGACAAGTTGAATACCATTCTCATTATGTTTTCTTTATGTGAAACAAACAAACATCTTTCAAAGCATTGTTATTCATGAATCCTTTGTTTGTACCTTTTCATGCTACAACATAGTTACTATGTCTTATTGTTAGAACTATATCTTTCATGCTATGTTAAAGTACTATGATCCCAACTATCAATGTTTTACAAATACTTTGATCAAGTTTGTGATGGTGCATGTCACTTCAAAAATTATTATTTCTTTTTATCACTTACCTACTCGAGGACGAGCAGGAGTTAAACTTGGGGATGTTGATACGTTGCAAACGTATCTATAATTTTTGATGTTCCATGCTTATTGTATATCTACTTTCTTATGTTTTGTCCACACTTTGGAGTATTTTTATAAAATTTCTTGGACTAACCTATTTACAAGATGCCACAGTGCCAGTTGCCTGATGTCTGCTGTTTTTGGTTCCAGAAAAGTCAGAAAATGAATATTCTCGGAATTGGACGGGACAAAAGCCGAAGTCAATATTTCACCGAGGGAAACACGGATCTAGAAGACGAGACAGAGAGGGGCCATGGGCCGGCCACACCACCTGGCCACGCGGCCAGGCCTCGCCCGCGCCTGTCAACACCCGGATTTTTAATCCCAGATGCCCGTTATGCCATACCTTGCAATCCTAGGATTACCATTTTTGCGAGACATAACGGATTGGATATCACAGTACATCATCCATTACAAACCATACATAAGGTCTTACACAAATAAGGATCTCATGATCCAGTCTTAGTACAACAAGCAGCCGGATTAAAAGATAAGCGTAGCGGTGGGGTCCATCTTCAGGGGCACAGGCAATGCTGACAAAGGCAGATAGTCCTAGTTATCATAGCCGTCCTGCTGGCCATCATCTTGATAGTCTCCTTCATAGTCTGGCCATGAGAATAGCCAAGGACAAAAGCCATGAGTACCCTTTAAGTACTCGCAAACTACCTCTAACAAATTATATAGTTCTAAGTCAAGTACTAACTCTATGTTTAACTATAAAGTTAAGTTTGAAACCTAAGCTGAGTTCTGAAGCAAAGAAAGATAAAGTACAATTCTAGAGTCATTTAAGTTGGGAAGCTAGTATCATAAACACAACCCTATTGTGGTCAAGTCAAGATTCATCATTCATTTCAAGTTATTTGGAAAACATCTGACAACGAAATAGTATGGCCATTCCAACTGTCCATAACCGCGGACGCAGCTATTCGAATAGTTTGACACTCTGCAGAGGTGGTACACTTTTACCACAAGATTCGATACATCTGTCAGGGATAACCCTGAATCATCATACTTAGTATGCAGATAATCAAACATAACCTTCCCTTTATTAGGAGATATCTATAACCCTAATTAAACTAAATCCAACAGGCTTGGATAGATCATTTCAATACCTTTCAGACAAAATTAGTTTCATGCAATTTGGATTTATAAAACTCTCTGAATTGATTTTCAAACTAGGGGACAAAACTAAGATTTAAACTAAAAAAAATCCAAATTTGAATGGCTGGGCTAGCGCGGGAATGAACATGGGCCGGCCAGTGGCGCTCCGCGGCGCGGGGCTCAGCTGACAGGGGGTCCTGCTTGTTAGTGGCGCTCCGCGGCGCGGGGCTCAGCTGATAGGGGGTCCTGCTTGTCAGTGGCTCTTAACACGCGAAACGGTATGCGCGCTGTGGGCCGTAGGATTAGAACTGGGATCTACGGCTGGGGATCATCGTCGACGACGAACAGGTCGCCGATGAGCTCGAACCCTAGCAGCTCGGGAGGGTCTATCAGGGACGTACCAGGGCTCCAGCAAGGTTGGCGAGGCTGGCAAATGAACTGGAAGACGACGGCGAGGCAAGGCGCGGTTGCGGCGGAGCTTGTGGTGCCCTAAATCGCAGGCGCCCTTCTCCTCCTGCTGCGGCGGCTCCGGCTCCAATTCCGGCGAGTCAGAGCTCGAGCGGCATCGTCTAGAGGTGGGTGAGGTTCAATGAGTGGTGGGGAGTGAGTGGGTGTGGAGAAATGAGGCTGGGGAGGCTAGTTTATATAGGCCCGACGGTGAGACCGAGCGGGATGGGTAGGCGACGGTGGAGACATGGCTACGGCCGGCTAGAGGCATGGCGGAGGGTGGCGATCGACAGGCGGTCTCTTGGCGGTGCCGGTCGGGGCGAGCTGGCGCTCTGAGCGGCAGAAGCGGCAATGTCCACGGCGAGCGGTGGCTGTGGTGCGTTGGGCAGCGAACGGGGGTGTCTGGGGTGTTCCCTAGGTCGTGGCGGAGCGGTGGGCGCGGGCTGCGGTCGAGCGGCAGCTGGTGCACGCGTGCTGGGTGCAGTGCTCTGGCGCGTGCTCGGCATGGTGCGGTGGCACTGGGCGCGGGCTTTCCTCGGTGGTCCACGACGAGGCTCGGCTTGGGCAGGGGATAGAGGGTGGCGGTGAGCTCCTGGCTACCTCCTAGACATGTCGAGGGAGGGGAAGTGGTCTGCTGCAGCGGGGCAAGGTTTGGCCGGCGACTAGGTGCTCGGGTTGACATGGCATGGTGGCTAGGGACAAGGGAAAGGGGTGCTAAGGGCCTGGTTAGACCAAGAGGGGAAAGAGGGATTAAATGGGGATCAAATTGGGTCAAAACCCTTTGCAGAACAGTAAGCTAGGTTTAGAGTTAGATTCTTGCCTGCCAAGTGTTTGATTAAATCCGCAAGAAATAAACTTTTGAATTTTGGTTTCAAATTTTTTGGGTGATCTACACTAGTGCTAGGTAGTCTCTGGTTGCAAGGGTTTTGAAAGTGGAGCTTGTTTGAATGGTTTTTGAAAAAGTGGGATCTTCCCATATGAAATAGATTCAATTTTGAAATGTCATTTAAAATTAGTATTTGAAAGATTTTTGCAGATCACAAGGTGGGCCTTGGTACCTCATTATGTTTACTATCAAGGGGTGTAAAGATCCACACATGTTTCTGTTAAGTTTTGAGTACTAGGAATAGCCAAAGTAGGCATGAGGGTTAATTTGGCCAAAATGACCATTCACTTCAAATATTCATTTTGAGTTATTTTTATTTGGGAAAAGTTTGGGAATGACTTATATGATGTTTATTTCACCTAAGAAACATTTTACAAGAAATGGATCACAGGACCATGGCAATTAAATTCAATTCCTAAATTAAATGCACATACACATGAATGCTTTCATTTTTACTTTGGAAAAGTTTTTGTTAACCCTAATTTTGATGATTTGGATCTTGATAAGCTTGGATTGAAGTTTTGGGATGTTACGGGGTGGTGCAGCCGCCTCAGGCACCCCCTCGGCCTCCCCTTTTGCATATAAGAAGCCTCCGATACAAAAACCCTAAGGACCCGATCAAAATTCCATGAAAGAGTCTATAGCCGCCGTCATCTCCATCCCTAGATCAGGAGGGATCTAAAGCTCTTCCCGGCACCCTTCTGAAGGGGAGAGATCACCCTGGAGGCCTTCTTTATCACCATGCCTACCTCCGGTGTGATGTGTGAGTAGTTCATCCCTGGACTACGGGTCTATGTAGTAGCTAGATGGTTAGTTCTTCTCCTTTGTGCTACCATGTTTAGATCTTGTGAGCTCCGTTCATGATCAAGATCATCTATTTGTAATCATACATGTTGTGTTTGCAGGGATCCGATGGATATTGAGATGCTATTTCAGATTGATTATTGATTCTATCATGTCTTTGTTATTTGTGATCTTGCATGCTCTCCGTTGTTAGTAGCTATCTTGGCCGAGTAGATGCAAGCAACTCCAAGAGGGAGTATTTATGCTCGATAGTGGGTTCATGCCTCTAGGAATCTGGGGAAGTGACAGAAATCTCTAAGGTACTAGATGTGCTATTGCTACTAGGGAGAAAATAGCAATCCTTTGTTCATAGAACAATCATATTGTTTAATTTACACACTTTGCTTAATGCAATTATCTGTTGGTTGCAACTTAATACTGGAGGGGGTTCGGATGATAACCTGAAGGTGGATTATTAGGCATAGATGCAGTTGGATTATGTTCTATGTATAATGTTGTAATGCCCAATCAAATCTCATAGGAGTCAAGATGATTAGTATATGGATGTATGCTTTCTCGATGTTTGTTAATTTCCCCGCTGTAATTTGTTCACACGACATGTCATCTATCTTAAGGAGAATCACCACTAGTGAACTATGGACCCCGGTCCTTTCTTTTACTATCAATCTACAATCTACTATTTACTGTTTTCTGTTTACTTTCTGCAAGCAATTACTATCTTCCACACAATACGTTTAATACTTTGTTTTCAGCAAAACCGGTGAGATTGACAACCTCACTGTAAGTTGGGGGCAAAGTTCTGTGGTTTTGTTGTGTAGGATTCCAAGTTGGAAACAACACCTTGGAGGTGTTTCCTTGCTCCTACTAGTTCGATAACCTTGGTTTCATAACTGAGGGAAAACTTGCTGCTGTGCTCATCATACCTTCCTCTTGGGGTTCCCCAATGAGCTAGAATATATTTTGAGCCATTAGTTACCCCTCGTCAGATAGGCTTCATGCCTTTCCGGAGGGTCTTCCAAGTTCAGAAACTTGATTTTTCGTGTATGGATACTATCACGGATTTTATGACTTCTAGTCATTTTATGGAGTCAGGGCCCATCATCGCTTCTTTGCATGCAGTCGGTTCATCATTGTCAAAACAATAACAAATTGTTAATCAAATCTCGCTATTTGATTGTTACCCGACACATACGGTTCAAATAGTAACTCCAATATCCAAGATCACAACCTTTGTAATCACGGGAGCCATGACCATTTTAGCCACCTCCGGGACACTTTCCGATGCTGGGCTAGTTAGCACATGTTGCTTAGGTTCATCAACCTAATCAAAGTTCTATTGTCCTCCCACTTAAGTTTTCATGAAAAAATCCTTCTTAAGTAAATTCATGTTCCAAGCGACAAACTCTTTTGTTCTCGGTGTTATGGAGGAATACCCAACAAATTCTTTGCGATAACCTACAAAGACGTGCTTATCCGAATTTGGTTGTAAACATTTTACTTATGCATAGCATACCAAAATTTAAGAAAAGACAACTCGGGTTTTATCCCAAACCATAACTCATATGGTGTCATTTCAACGGATTATGATGGTTCTCTTTTCAGTGTAAAAGCGATAGTCTCTAAAGATTTAATCCTTAAAACATAATGGCAGTTTTATAAATGGCACCTTTGATCTTACCATGTCAAACAAGGTTCGGTTTGATCTCTCGAACTAACCATACTCCTATGGTTTATCGAGGAACACAAATACATGGAACAGTTCCTCAAATCTTAGGTGTTTTGCTAAACATGTAACTCAAATATCTTACTTTATGATCGAATCATAAACTTTTTATTTTCTTGTTACAATGATTTTCTACTTCATCTTGAAAGTATTTGAACAATTTTCAAATGTTTCATACTTCTTCCTTATTAAGTAAATATACAAATATATCCACTCAAATTTTTAGAGAAAGCATATGAAGTCGAAAGATCCACCGCGCATGGCTACACATAATGGACTATATACATCAACATGCACAATGTCCAATAATTTAGTCATCCATTCCTCTTTGGCCTATGAACGTAGTTTCAATTATCTCGAGGAAAGTCTCACAAGCGTCAATTGATCAAAATCAAAGACTTAAAAAATCCATCAACATGGAGTTTCTTCATGTTTTCTTTCCAATTTAATTTAAACGGCGATGTCACTTCGTAAGTGATCTTTCAATCATTTGTCTTCCGACATTTTAGCATTACTTTTTATGGAAGTGATTTATCCAACTAGACTTGTAAAAGTTCATCTTCTATCGAATACGGTAATTATTTGAACAACCATTGTTCTCATAATACCGGAACAAAATAACAATTATTTAAACAAATCTCGAAGGCAAGCTTTGATGCCAACGAGAAATATAATAACACTTTATTTGTTTTTGATGAACATCATCACACATTCTTTTGCTAGTTACTTAGGCCATTGTAGTTCATGAATTGTGTCGTTCTGTATGACTTTTCATACCAACCAATTCAGTATCCCATACCCAAGAAACACATTGTTTAACAAGCAAATAATACAACCATAACATGTATATCATCTATATACCTTAGCTAGACATTTACAGTCTTTCTCTTTTCTGACAAATATTTTATAGATTCATTTTCAGCATTTCATTTTCCTTTTAAAAGAATATATCAACGTCAACAGTGCCGCCATACATATGACACATAGTCCAGAGCGTGTATAGTCAAATACTAATACCTTTGGACTTGCACTTCAAAGTTGATCACCATCATCAAATGTTTGGCTTTCTTGCAAAAAACCATTCTTTAGTAATATTTTAGTGTAGTAAATATTTTACCTACATCTTCTATTCATACTTATCATGACAACTTTCATGATCAAGCTACTATGGCCTATAAGGATGAATCTCGAGTATAATGTCAGTTCCCAAAACCTTTTTTGGGAGATTAGGATATGTCTATCATCTCCAACATTCGCAAATTCTCATACAATATGAGAACATGTATTTTGCCAAATTATACTCTATTATATTGCAACCATAAACATTGTTCCAAATATCACAATATCTTCCACACACGATGGTTTCTGAAACAATTCTTTCAGCTCCCAGATAACCTCGATATTAAAACAACATTTGAATATCAAGAATCATGGAGGCAAACATGATACTTTAGATACTAACACAGGAATTGTTACTCTTGGTTTAATACTACTTATTAAACTTCATAGAGTAGATGGAGTTTGCTAAAAGTTTGCAATAGGACTTTTAAACTTTAAATTGACACTTAAAACAATATGATACCAGTTTGTAAAGTAAATATCCAGAATTCTATAGTTCTATTATCTCAATTAAAACTAAGCACAAGGTAGTAACATATGCTAATGACTACAACAAATTATGCAATTCACTTTGATTTTAGTTTATGATAAATTGAGTTCGACTAATCCAAATTAGAAATGAACTCCCACTCAAAACCAACATCCCTCGAGTTGTTTTGATGATTACATGAACCAAATCCACTACACCAAGTTCGATCATCTCGTGAATCGGTGTAGCTTCAAAGGCGAGCATCTATATGGGCATCATATCTACCATATGACTCATGCTTAACCTTTCGGTCCGTTTTCCGAGGCCATGTCTGTACATGCTAGGCTCACCAAGTAAGAACCTTAGTACTCGCGTGTGTAAAACTGTCTTACACCCGTTATACGAACATGGATTCAAGTACACCTGATCATCACATGATGTCTTGAAGCGACGAAACATAAAACAATGCGTACTTAAGGAAGAACACATTTTATCTTGATATCTAAATGAGGGATCATCTTATAATGCTACTAAAACGCCAAACAAGCAATATAAGATGCAAACATCATATGTGTAAAGTGAAATTATATGGTTCTTGCACTTGATCACTATCATGTGCATCTTGGTATGATCTTTATTATTACTTTATGTGTAAGGCCAAGGTCTATAGAACTTACACGTTAGGTATGCTATAATTTCCAAGAGTATCAACTATAATTCAAATTATAACAGTACCATATCATGACACTAGCCCAGCAACAATCTAAACTAGACACTTCTAATTTATCAACTGCAAGTTTTTATGTGGCTGAGGGCTTTTGAAGATAGAATCGTTCTTACCTATGAACATGGAACCACAATGATGCTAATTAAATTATTAGCAACTCGTTGCAAATCAGATATTGACTATAGTAGGAGAGACAGACACCCGCTAGTCACTTATGGAAAACTAGTTGCATGTCAAGCTTGGAACATGTCTCATGTGCGAGGACATGTAAATTGATAGCTGTGAGATTTGACACATTTTTGATGGCTTTTATTGATGGTTTTCTCCGGGATTTGATCATTTTCTGGTTTTACCTAACGCTAATACTTTGGTAGCAAAGAAAACTTGGTTTTTAATGTGTGTTTCAGGTTCTGAATGTCAACATAGGGATTTAACTAGAGAAACACAATATTCTGGAGAAAACAAGCGAGTCTCACCTTGGAAGCTCGTGAGGGGAGCTCACAAAAGCTTTAATGAGCAACTATACGCTGGGAATATTTTTCTGGCCGTATAGTTGTCGCCGCCTCTGTCTTGTCAAAAGGGACAACTTCCATGAAGGGACTGATGATGAAAACACAACACAGCAGCCGCCACACCATCCAGAAGGGAGAAAGAAGATATCTAGAGAAGAAGGAGAAGACGTTCTTTATCTCGCTCCATGATCTTCGACCTCCTAGACAATACACCCCATATCCACTACTTGTACTTGAGAGAGAGAGAGGGATATCCACCTTGCAAGTATAGGGTTTGAGATTGTTTCTTCCCATCTTGAATTATGTTGGATATTTTTCTATTCCTTATTGTGGATCTCCACGGTAATACAAATACGATTTCCCTTTATTTAATTATATGATGATCCGTTCTTCTCTCATGTGTGAGTTATTCCCTTGGGTGTGGGAGATGTAGGGGATTGGTGAGATGTGATGTGCCTTCATATATTTTCCGCTAGTTTGTCATTGATTCTAATTACTATAATATGTGTGCTTGACTATCTATGGGATTCCTAATGTTTGTTGCCCAATTAAGGGCCCAGACAACATGATACTTTGTTCTACATAGATAAGATCTTGTACGCTAGTGGACCGGCGAGCCTCGTGTGACACGGGGATATCAATGGAAAGCTAGTTGACTCGATGATAATGAGTAACCACTGTGCTTATTGCATTATTCCGATCCAAGGAGCTTAATCGCTATGCAACCTGAAGGGTCTTAATCATCTAGTGTCTAACCATGGTTTTGGTAGCAGGCTAGTAGGATTATTGAAGTTGGGATGAAATCTACCAAGAGGAGTTCCGGCTAATTATGGGTTGCTCGCCTACACATATATCTACACTTACCACTTGTCCACCTGGCACAGTCGCTATCACCATGAACTGAATTTGCCCGCGCCTTCTTTCGTCATCTACAGGAAAGAACAAACAAGCAAAGTCGTTCTTTACTTTTATGCTTTATATTTCTGAAGTTTACAAATTAGTTTTATTTAAATCTATCGCATTTAATCAAAACCCCATTCTTATTTCAACACTTGCAGTCAATTCACTCGAAGACCTGTAACAACTTTGGGTGTGACAAAGACTTCACCAATAAACACTTACCTTTGGGCTCCCTGTCAGGTCGATATCTGAACTTCGAAACTAACTACAAATGATCTGTGCTCTTGCAGACATCAAGCTATTTTCTAGCGCCATTGTCGGGGAGCTAAGCGTTAAGTGTTTTTCTTTTGACATTTCAGGTGTTGCTACTACTACAAAATGTTCTCATTAGGAGACAAAGGGTCTACACGCTCTGGTAGGACCTACCTGCCAGATTATATTGAGCGCCTGCCTGCTCAAAGGCACAAAGAAATTATTGAAAAACTTTTAAGATCAAATAAAGTTCAAGTTGAAAACCTGAGTGATATTATGGAAATTATGTTTATTTACAAGACACCTCCTATGAAACCTGAGAAAACTCTAAGGGAATACAGTGCTCCAAGTTCTGAATTTCTTAAACAACCAATAGAATTCCCTAATCCTGGAGTTAGAGAATATCGATTTGATGGTGGAATCATTAAAATTTTGCAGGAAAAAGCTTTCAGTGGAAGGGAAGATGAAGACCCAGGAAGACACATTAGAGAATTCGATGTTGTGATAACATCGCTCAAACCAAAATGTTTGCCCAGAGACTTCTCTCATCTTAAATTATTTCGATGGTCTCTTAAAGGTAAAGCTCTAGTCTGGTTATACTCTCTCCCTCGCCGTTACATTAAATGTTGGGAAAATTGCATTACTAAATTCATAAACAGGTTTATTCCTTTTAAAAAGGTAACTGAACTAAGAAAGAACATAGGTAATTTTAGTCAGAACATGGGAGAAAATTACCCACAAGCCTGGGAAAGATTCTTTGGAATGATCAATAGTATTCCTAATCATGGCTACTCTGAACTAACAAATTGCCATTTATCTTACCATGGTCTCAATACTCAATGTAGAGAGTTGCTTAACTTCTCAGCAGGAGGATCAATAAATACTTTAACTATTAAAGAATGTTTGGAATTAATGTCTAATAGGGCTAAGAATGATTCTTTATATAATCCTGATTTTCGCACTAAGCCGGAAAAAGGGATACTTTGGATAACTCGTGATCTTATGCCTGAGGTACACAAAACTATGAAAGAAAAAGGTATACCTTATGAACTTGCTAAGGAAAACAAAGAAGATTTGTTCCAAGTTTTAACTGAAGAAGATGAAACTAGAATTTTTTTCAAGAATTAAAACATCGACAAGTAAAATCTCATAATAACTTGCATAGGCATTTCCAAAAACATAAAAAGATTTTGGCAGAACTCACGTAAAATTATGATGAGATAGGCCAAGAAATAAAATTATTTCATAAGTATCTTAGTATGATTGAAACCCAGTGTGAGCAAATAGCATCTGGTTATCAAATTTTTCTTCGTGAAGACAAAGATATTCCTGTTTCTGCTAATGTTGTCACAAGGAGGGGTGCAGTTGTTACAGGACCCTTAAGACCACCGGAATATGAAGCTTAAAAAGAGCGCAAGGAAAAAGCCATGCTCGAAGCAAGCCAAGAAGATGATACAATTGTGGATCCTCAAGATGAAACTGAGACGCAAAAGCAGATCAAGGGGGACCAAAATGATGCACAAGATGATCATTATGACTCTGATGCAGAGATGGTTGATCCAAGAGAAGATAAAGAAACAAGTAAGGAACATGAAGTTGTTATAGTAGAAAAGAAGAAAAGCAATAAGCAACAACAAAAGAAAGCAACAAAAGAACCTGACCCCCCAAAAAGGGTAAAGGACAAGAGTAAGTCAAGTGAGAAAAAGCTTCCTTATCCTGATCGAAAAAAGAAAGCACCAGATGAGGTAATTTCTATTTTTTTTACAAAGGCACTTAGTGACCTTCGTCTGGAAATTCCATTTGCGGATGCAATCAAGGTTCCAACTTATGGTATTCATTCCTGATATTCTTAGTAGAAAGAAATAAAGAAATGAAACTGTTGCCATGGTAACTAGCTATCATGCTAATGGGAAGCTGTTGTCTAGGTCTGGAGATCCCGAAATACCAACTATTTCATGCTCAGTAGGTAAAACTGATATTCACAATGCCTTGTGTGATTTAGGAGCAGGAATTAGTGCCATACTTCCTCTATAAAAGGTTAGGATTAGGGAAGTATTCCCCTACTACTATCACTTTACAGATGGTTGACAAGTCCACTAAACAACCCATTGGTATTATTGAGCATGTCTTACTTAGGATAGATGAACATGTTATTCCCACTGATTTTATTATTTTTGAAATGTGCGAAGATGAAAGATTATCCATAATACTTAGAAGACCCTTCCTTAGTACTGCAGGTGCATCAGTACATTATGCAGAAGGGAAGATAATCTTTAATGTTTATGATGCTGAAATCATTCGGTATTTTCCAAAGAAGCTAGAAGCAGGAGAAAAATATGTTCCACCGGCAAAATGAGTTCACGTGGTAAGTGCCACTGATAAGGGGCAACCAAAGGTAAGAATTCGAGAAGAGAGAAGAGGTTGAGTTATTCAACCATTCTTAATAAATGCTTGATGGGAGTCAACCCATTTTCGTCAATTTAGTAGAATAAAGAATAACAAGTTCATCGCATTCCTACCACTTTTTCACAGACATTCTTGCGGAAGCGCGCCAGTGAAGATGCAGCTATCAAAAAGTAGTAGAAATGTTGATTGAATAAGTAGAGAATAATACTAAGAATAAAAGTTTGAGTTTTCTATTTGCAAAAGCTAAAATTTTGCTTTTAATATGCTAATGTTGGTCAATAGTTTTTACTGTCATTTTTATATTAAAAACTAGATATTTCGCTAAGTTATGGGATAAGAAGGTATCCTCAAAGAAATAGAATTTTTTTTATGTTTACTGATGGTTTAACGACTAACTATACGGCGGGAATAAAAATTCCGACCGTATAGCTCCAGTCGTATAGTTATCTTTGCCATCAACAAATTTTCTTCGAAGGCACAGAGAGTTTAATGACCAAACTATACGGTGGGAATAAAAATTTCGGTCGTATAGCTCTGGTCGTATAGATATCAATGCCTCCATACAAAATTTTTGGAAAGGTACTAAGAGTTTAACGACCAACTATACGGCGGGAATAAAAATTCCGACCGCATAGCTGCGGTCGTATAGATATTGATGCCTTCGTAGAATTTCACCCCAAAGGTATCGAGAGTTTAACGACCAACTATATGACGAGAATAAAAATTCCGGCCGTATAGTTCCGGTCGTATAGATATCGATTCTAGTTTTAGAAATTTATCTCGAGAGGCAGACGGTTTAACGACCAACTATATGGTGGGATCATTTGATCCGGCCGTATAGTTGTGCCCGTATAGCTGTTTTCTGAATAAAGAAACCCTAGTTGGCGGCACCACCGCAACTATACGGGCAGAGCAACAACACCCGCCCGTATAGTTCTGGCCGTATAGGTCGACGCGACCACTTAATTGCACCGGGGCGGCTAGGTCTTCCTCCTCTCCTCATTATTTCTCTCATATTCTCTCCAAACCTCTCAAAATCCACCTAGAACTTTTGATTCTTCACAGATTTCGTTCGTTTGAGTGGGGGAATCAATAGATCGGTATATTTCTCTTCCTATCCATGTTTTATTTTCAGATTTCCATGGTTGAAAGTCTAACATTGGTCTAGTGGATGAACTCAACCTTATTTCATTTTTCCTATTAATTTCCCACGTTAGGATTGAATTTTTCCACGTAGAATCGTTCATATATCATATAGAAACTATATGCCTAAGGTTTTATGGTGAAATTTTTCAGTGCATTACGATGAACAAAATCGGTAACCTCTTTCATTTGAGCAAGCGCCAACGGGGTGAGGGATCAAGCTCGGGGTCCCAAGCTTCGCGCAACTCCAAGTTGGACATTGTCTCAGCAAGGAGGGTGCTGCCCACACGTTGGGCCGACCACAACTTTCTCATCGTGGCAGAGTTGAAGGAGGACTTCGACCTCATGTGCAGCAGGTCGGGGTTGGCGGTGATCAGCTTCGCCAGCCACGACACCTACACTAAACTCACCCACGAGTTCCTTGCCTCCTTCTACAACAACCACAAGGAGAAAGGTAACATGTGCACGATCATCTTCACCATGAACCGGCAGCGCTATGAAATAAATTTTGAACAATTTTGCAATGCTTTTAACCTCCCCCATACTAGGGAGCCCAATATTACTAACCTCTATAGCGTCACAAGTGGAACGACTTGGGAGGTTATTTATGTTAGTGGTGGCAGGCACTTTTATCAGAAGAAGATGTCCACCATTCAGAACCCAACCATTCGCTACTATGCTCTATTCCTCGCTAACACACTACTGGGGAGAGGTGACACGGGCTCTATGGCCAACGCGGACATGGCAATGATCACCAAGGCTCTCTTCCCTACTTCACCATAGAGCCCTAGTTCTGCAGCTCTACTCATCCAGCACTTCCGCCACCAAAGCAACAAGACCAAAGGTGATATTCGCATTGGTGGATTTCCTATGCATTAAACGTTATACTACCTGTCATGGAACATGTTGATGGCTCCAAACTTATGGACGTCAAATATTTGACTACTTGTGGCTTCATTGGTGTTTACCATGCTAACCAGAGGCTCCGAGCATATCAATTCGGTTATCTTGATAACATACAGGGTGAGTAGGTTCAGTTGCCCTGCCCCTAGGCCTTCTCAATTGTGGATAAGAACACTTGGATCCTCACCAAGGACCAAGTGACGGCGATCTTGGCCGAGCACCAGCCCGAGGAGGAGGAAGAAGAAGGGCAGCAGGATGATGAGGAGCAGGAGCAGGAGGAAGAGTAGGGGCACAACCCTGCTTGGGAGCGACAACAGCAACAGCAGCAGCAAGGAGGAGCATGGGACCCCGTGGCCTAACCAGCCACAGCAGGGGTACAACTACGTCCCCTACCAGGAGTTCCAGCAGCTCAACCAGCACGTTGGGGAGATCGACCACACATTTGAGGATGTGAATGAAGATGTGAACACTTTGACTCACAACTTCAGTCACTTCATGACCCACTTCTCCGACTTCTACCAGCAGTATCCGCGCGAGCCGCCAAATGACGGCGACAACTCAGCCTGGCAATTGCCTAATCTTTGGGGAGGTTTGGAAATCTCCAAACTTTGCATTCATATTTTTATTTTCTTCTTTTGATTTATTTTATTTACTTCAATTTTTCATGTTTATTTTCAGCTTTGCATGTCTAAACCAAAAAATATAAAAAAATAGTTGTAATTTTATTTGCAAGTTTGTTTATTTGTTTCTCTCGGAAATTGCTTAATTTCAGGTGACTTGGCAATAGGAAAGCATAGAGGGGTTTCGACTCAAATACAAGAATGAAGCAAGTTAGAAGTGGTATCATGTTCCTTTCATCATCCTCTCTGCAACCTTAAATTGATCCTACAAATATTTACTCACTTGCACTAAGGAGACTCCCCACTTAGCTTGTTATCCCATAAATTCTATTCCTTTACTAGTGTCTCCTTTTTATCCTTAAAATAATGAGCAAAGAACTTGGTCAAAAATACTTCCTACATTTTTACAACAAGAAAAAGCATTTGAAAGATGACTTGAGTCCATGCTTATCTCAAAGAATTTGATTTTAGAACTACTCCATCCCTTATGAGCTTAATATAAATAGATTCAATAGTGCCCTTGAGTGAAATTGTTTGATTAAATGGATGCTTCGAAGTAGTAGAAATTATGCCACTACTTTTTATAATAATTACCGTAAGATATTGATTTACGCGTGTCATTACAACTATGTTGTGCTCCATGTAGAACTATTAACCCCGCTGGCTAACGAACAATCTAAATGTGGGAAACCACTTGATTTCGGCTATTGAGTTATGTAAACGTCTGTAGCAGCAATGCTATGACGTGTAAAATTTTTAGTCTCCTCATGGTTTCACGTTCCAAGTGAAGTTGTAGTACTCCTCTGTCCCATTATTGCTCAACATCATTTATTGGCATGGTCATGAGTGCACAACATAGCCCCAATTAACATGATAAAAATAGTGGCATGGTTTCTCTATGAAATAGCTGAAGGTTTTGAAAGACAAAAGAAAGAAAAAGGTGCTTTGAGAACCTTGAAATTTTGACATGGGAGTAGATGAGTTGTTCTTAAATTAAATGTCTTGATGCCAACTTGAGTACTATTAATTGGTTAAATGAACAAGAACAAAAAGTTTTCATCTCTCAATAAAGAGAGACACCAAAAGAATTTGCCTCACCTTCCTAGCTAAACTTTAGACACTTGCTTGGGCATATGATTTATTTGCTAACAAGATATACGTGGTTAAGAAGTGGACTCAGTGCAATCTTGTGAATACTTGTATGATCATATTTAAGATTGTAAGGATTGTGAAGAAAAGAATTTGACACCAATTCAAACTTGTGAGTTCCTTTATTTTCAGTCTCGAATCTCTGCTATTCTTCCTTATTTCCTTGTCACTCGAGGGCGAGCAACATCTAAGCTTGGGGGAGTTGATAGCTGTGAGATCCGACACATTTTTGATGGCTTTTATTGATGGTTTTCTCTCGGATCGTTTTCAGGTTTTACCTAACGTTAATACTTCGGTAGCAAAGAAAACTTAGTTTTTAATGTGTGTTTCAGGTTTTGAACGTCAAAGGAGGGATTTAACTAGAGAAACACAACATTCTGGAGAAAAAAAGCGAGTCCCACCTTGGAAGCTCGGGAGGGGATCTCACAGAAGCTTTAACGAGCAACTATACGGTAGGAAATTTCGGTCGTATAGTTCCTACCATATAGTTGCCGCCGCCTCTGTCTTGTCAAAAGGGACAACTTCCATGAATGGACCGAGGACGAAAACACAACACAACAGCCGCCACACCATCCAGAAGGGAGAAAGAAGAGATCCGGAGAAGAAGGAGAAGACGGTCTTTATCTCGCTCCATGATCTTCGACCTCCTAGCCAATACACCCCATAGCCACTAGTTATACTTGAGAGAGAGAGGGATCTCCACCTTGCAAGACTAGGGTTTGAGATTGTTTCTTCCCATCTTGAATTGTGTTGGATATTTTTCTATTCCTTATTGTGGGTCTCGACGGTAATACAAAGACGATTTCCCTTTATTTAATTATATTGATGATCTGTTCTTCTCTCATGTGTGAGTAATTCCCTTGGGCGTGGGAGATGTAGGGGATTGGTGAGATGTGATGTTCCTTCATATATTTTCCGCTAGTTTGTGATTGATTCTAATTACTATAATATGTGTGCTTGACTATCTGTGGGATGCCTAATGCTTGTTGTCCAATTAAGAGCCCAGACAACATGATACTTTGTTCTACATAGATAAGATCTTGTACGCTAGTGGATCGGCGACCCTCGGGTGACACGAGGATATCAATGGAAAGCTAGTTGACTCGAGGATAAAGAGTAACCACTGTGCTTATTGCATTAGTCCGATCCAAGATGTTGAGGGTCATGGATCAAGAGGGCTTGTTTTGAGACCAACCCACATGATTTCCGAGGCATGCCTCTCTGAGGCCCCTCCCACCGGCTCTCGCCGGCGCCACTCTGGCATCGTCGCACACCAAATCATGGGCTCCTCTTCACTTGATTCTTCTGGTGGTGATTGGAAAATCACCTATTCTGGGAGTTCCGCCGATGGTAAGTTCCTTGTTGGATCTCTGGTTCTCTCGGCTAATCGCTGGCTGGTCATTCTCAATGCCAACGGTTCTCCACTTGAGGATAGAAGCATGGAAAATGGGGAGGTACTCATGATTGGTTCTGTGGTGAGGTTCCCCTCTCATCTTGCAAGAATCAATGATATTTCGACACCATCTGCTGGTTTTCTTGGGACTCCTTATGTTCTTGATAATAAGGGTGAAGATTTGAAACTTATGTGGCACGTTACTTGCACTTCCTTGCCATCTGATGATTTGGACAAAGCACCTGGTTTTTTGGTCCTCTATTCTCTTGCTAAGCGGACTGTATTGCTAAATCATGACAAGGTGGTAGTTGATGCTAGATTCCTTCTTCAAAATGAGGAAATCTCTCCTGGTGTGACTTTGGACCTTATCATCAAAAGGGTGGTGGTGGGTGCTCAAATTGTTGTTGTGCCTCTTGCATCAGCAGCCAAGCACAACAATTGCACTTCACTGGATTTCTCTAAAGGGAAGATTTTTTAGACAAATATGTTCAAGAAATTTGGTCATCATATCAATTTCTCTGGAGGATTTCGCAGAAGGCCTTTCTTCCTTGTTGGATCATTTGGTCGTGCAAATTTTAAGATTGATGTTCATACTATTGGCATTATTCTTCAAGCATGTTTTGGGGGATAGGCATCAAAATTTCAAGTCAAGATCCTCCAAGATAGAACCTTTAGGTTCTCTGTTGCATCGAGAGCTGTGGGTTTTGAAATTTATAATTCTGGCTCTTTCTCAGATGAATCATTTATCTTGAAGATCAACCTTTGGGGTGATGGAGGTCCAAATTGGAAATTTGAAGAGAAAGAATAGTACAAACATTTGGACAAATATTGGACTTTTGTTTCATACAAAAAGAAAAATAAGGCTTCTGTTTTTGATCGTATTGGTTCGCCGACGTCATCGATCCCATGCAATAATGGTCAAATAAAAGGTGACATTAAACGTGTAGTACCGGGCACATCATTTGCGGAAATTGTGATTAATGGTCAAGTTATTGAGGGTGCGAAATCACCTATAGTCAACAAATCAGCCACAACTAATTTGCCTGGTCTTTTGCCATTTTTGAAATTTCCTACATTCCCTACTTGTCCATGGCCAAACAAATCTTACCTGAACTGGTTCAAGGCCCATGTCACGCCGCAAGTTTCACGGCCCAGGGTGTACGATTGTCTTAAAGATTTTGCTCTTGACCAAAAAAAGTATTCGCCCGAACCCCCTGCCTCCTCAACTCCCACGCCTGCGAAAACCCCAACCTCCTTGCTCTGCTCGTCGCCGGCGATAACCGCCGAAGCAATGGCAAACATTACACTCGACCCACAGCCTTTCCTACCCCATGGCTTCGAGATTATGCAGGTGGCTGGCCGGAATCAGGTCAAGAGGGTGGTGGTTCCTCATCGTCCAAGGGCACATGAATAGTATGACATTGCGCACATCCACCCCCTTCCCCTGGTCCAGTTCCTTTTGATAATATCCGTGATGTGTTGCAAGATTTCTTTTTCAATGAAGCTCGTGTTGAGTTTCGTGATATTCAAGATTGCCCATTTGGCTCTGCATATGTTCAATTTGCAAATGTCAGTGACCGTGACCGGTTAATTGTTGCGGGACCTATCCCCTTCCAGGATGTTGTTATCTCTTTTGTTAGGCACAATGAGGGAATTAACTGGCGTAGGACTCAATTTAACAATGAATGTTGGGTTATGCTCCTGGGTCCTCCACTTGATCACTGGCATACTGAGGACCTGAATGCAGTCTTCTCTGATATTGGTAAAGTGCTGCTCTAGGAAAGGGACCCTAAGCATAAAGGAAGAATCATTGCTAAACTCAGAGTCACTGACCTTTTGGATGTTCCTAGAAGTGTCAGATTCACCATTGGAGACCTTGTGGATACAGAATCATGGACTTTCTCTGTTGAAATTTTAAACAGCAATCTCCTGGGAGGGGGCCCACCTGATGAGGACCCACTACCTGATGATGGTGCTAACCCTCACCCCCTTCCTGTGCTGGGACCCATTTTTGCCCCCCCCCCCTCCACCACCATCTCCTCCACAACCTGAAGGGGACATTGGTGGATGGGACCAACGGGTTGAGCCTGCACCTCAGCAAAATAATGCTGGCTGGGGAAACTGGAATGTTGTCCAAGGACCTGTGTTTCTTGAAGGTGTTGACATGCCTATTGATAACCTGAATTTGCCACCTCAGGAGGCTGACAGTGCTGTTACTGGATCTGTTCCTATGGCCAATATTTCTTCTGACAGTGATAAGGCATCTGTCCATGGTGCTGAGGACATTGAAGTGGAGTAATTAATTGCTAATGATAACCAGGATGTGGGCATGGGAGATGGACTGCTTAATATTCTGCAAAATTACCAGGATGATGATGAGGACAACCACCATGCTAATGAGGATTATGTGCAAGATGACTGGATGATGTAGGACACAAACCTTCTTTCCCCCAATGAGGCACATCTGCAAGTTGGAATGGCCATCACTCCATTTGTCAATTCCTCTGAATTGCTATCTGCTAGACAGTCATTCTCAAAGCAAGGCTTGGAACTATGGGACAGATTCTTTGCTCCACACATTAATCCCTCACCTAGCAAAGGCAGACTGCAATGTGACATCCCTGTAAGTTGGTTTAACTTTATCACCCTCATGCTCATCACTCCTGAAAAATTCAGTTGGGCTAGACACTTTCTTACCTCTCCCCTTTGGGATATTACTAAGGAGCCAATTGCAGAAGAAACTACTTTCACTTTCATTGTCCCTGATGAATGTGTTGGACAGATCCCTCCTCACTGCCTGAATGAATCCCCACCAAATATGATGGTGTCAAATGCTCCTGCAAAGAGGAGGAGGGGTAAAGAACCAATGGTGGACTCTGAGGTGAGAAGGAGCCCCAGAATTGTGGAACTTAATGGGGGGTTTAAAAGCCATGTGAATTGTTCTGATCATAATTGTCTCTCTTGCAATGCTACACCACCTTGTCTCAGTAATAAAGTTGTTAAGAACCTTGCTGATTCATTTTGCAAGGTTAAGGAGGGAGAGCTTGAGAAAAGGTTGCTGAAGAAGAGCAAGATCAATGATTTGATCATCAAGCCTCCTGGAAAACCTGGACCAAAGAAGACTGGTTCTGAATCAAACCTTCCAAGCAAGAAGAAGGCTGGTCCTGCTGATTCTTGTGGACAGCAAGCCAAGAAGAAAGCACCTAAATAATGTTGTTAATGTCTGCAAAATTCTGTCCTTTTGTGTCTGGATTATTTACCTTTGGTGTCTGTTCTGAGCTGTTACAGACCTATATGCTGTTATGCATGTTTATGAACTCTGTTCCCTATGATATGTTCAATCTTGTTTGTGTGACTACAAACCTTGTGTCACCACATTACTCACCCAACATGTTTATCAATGAGTAACAACAGAAATTGGAAGATTCTGAACTAGAACCTCAGAGGAATTAACTCTAAAAAATGGTTGGCATTAAAAAGCAAAATCATGGAATCTGAATGTGATATCATTTGTCTCCAAGAAACCAAGAGAGAAAATTATGATATCAATTATTTAAAGAAATTCTGTCCAAATAAGTTTGACTATTTTGACTTCTTACCCTCAATTGGTGCTTTTGGAGGGATCATCATCATTTGGTGCAGTTCATTATTTAATGGCATCCGAGCCTTCCAAAATGAATTATCCACTTCTATCACTTTCACTTCACAATTATCCAATGACTCCTGGACTCTTACAAATATATATGGTCCATGTCAAGCTGATAGGAAAATTGATTTTTTGGACTGGTTTTCAAACATCATTATGCCTGATAATGTTGACTGGATTGTCTTAGGGGATTTTAATCTTATCAGAAGTCTTACTGATAGAAATAAAGTGGGGGAGATGTTAATGAAACTATGCTTTTCAATGATGCTATCAGTAACCTGGGACTTATTGAGCTGCCACTGAAAGGTAGGAAATTCACCTAGAGCAATATGCAAAAAGATCCACTTCTAGAAAGACTTGATTGGTTCTTTACTTCTAGCTCATGGACAACCAAATACCCTTACACTTTGGTTACACCCTTATCCAAGCCCACTTCTGATCACCTTCCTTGTGTCATCTCTATTGGAACTAACATTTCCAAGGAACAAATATTTAGGTTTGAGAATTACTGGCTTCACCATTCTGATTTTAAGATGATTGTGCAAAATGCCTAGAATATACCAGTGAATTATCAGGACTTGGCAAAAAGAATATGTGCCAAGTTGAAAAATGTGAGGAGAGGCATCAAGATTTGGGCCAAGCAGTTACCATGCTTAAGGGACCAAATTGCTAAGGTGAATGACACCATTGACCTTCTTGATCTACTTGAAGAATCTAGAACATTAACCATCAATGAATGGCACCTCAGAGATATCCTGAAATCCCATATTATCTCACTTCTCTAGAACTAAAACACCTATTGGAAACAAAGAGGAAAAATTAAATGGGTGAAACTTGGGGATGAAAACACAAAGTTCTTTCACTCCAAAGCTACCATCAGTTTTAGACACAATTATATCTCAATGATAAAGAATGCAAATGGACAGGAATTTACCAATCACCATGACAAGGCTGATATTCTTTGGAATGACTTCAAAGCAAGAATGGGTACCTCAGTCAAAAATGAGATGCATTACAATCTAGCAGATTTTTATGGGAATGGAATGACTGATGAGATGAAGAATTCACTTGAAAAACCATTTCTTGACAAAGAAATTGAGGAGATTATTTCTGAATTACCAAATGACAAGTCACCTGGGCCTGATGGTTTTAATAATGAATTCATCAAAAGCTGTTGGTCTATCATTGGGAATGATATCAAATTAATGATTCATGATTTCTTCAATGAGAAAGTTTCCCTTGAGAGCATCAACTCTTCATACATTACTCTAATTCCTAAAGTCATATGCCCTTCTACCTCTGTTGATTTCAGGCCAATTTCCTTATTGAACTGTGTATTCAAAATAATTACAAAACTTCTTGCAAATAGACTGCAATCTGTTATTCTGGAATTGGTGCATAAAAATCAATATGGTTTCCTCAATAATAGGTCTATTCAAGATTGCATTGGATGGGCATTTGAATACTTATTCCAATGCCACAAATCAAAGGAGGATATTCTAATTCTAAAACTTGATTTTGAGAAGGCATTTGATAAAATTGACCACTCTGCCATCATAAATATCCTTAAAGCTAGAGGATTTGGGAGGAAATGGATCAAATGGATAGAAATGATCTTTGAATATGGTACTTCTGAAATCCTTCTAAATGGTGTGCCTGGTAAAAAGTTCTATTGCAGAAGAGGTGTGAGACAAGGAGACCCCCTTTCTCCATTACTTTTTGTTCTTGCTGCTGATCTTCTTCAATCCTTCTAACACCACCTATTGAAGGACCACCCAACAGTGATTTCCCTGTTATTCAATATGCTGATGATACATTGGTGGTACTTAAGGCAGATGTTGCTCAATTATTGTGCTTGGAAGCACTTCTTCAAACATTTGCAAGTTCCACTGGGCTCAAAGTCAACTATTTGAAATCTAGCATGATGCCAATAAACATATGTAATGATAGACTCATGCATTTTGCTATGACAATCAACTGTCAAACTGGTTGCCTCCCTTTCACCTACCTTGGTTTACCACTAAGCATTACAAAACCTTCTATGGAGCACTTTCTACCCATTGTTCAAAGAGTGGAAAGAAGATTATGTGGTATTGCTGATTTCTTGAATTATGGAGGAAAGTTGCAACTGGTAAAATCTGTTCTGTCCTCACTTCCTCTATATTTCATGAGCTATTTGGAGGTACCAATTGCCATCAAGGATAAAATTATAAAATACATGAGATATTGTCTATGGAGAAAGAAGACTGAAGATGTTCAAGCAAAAGGACAAGCACTGGTGTCATGGGATAAAATCTACTGTCCTAAGGTTCAGGGGGGTCTTGGGGTGCTAAACCTACAGATCCAAAATACTGCCCTCCTTCTAAAGAACTTGGACAAATTCTACAATCACCATGACATCCCTTGGGTTCATCTCATATGGGAAACTTACTACAAAAATGGAAAACTACCTGGTAGCAGCATGGAAGGATCATTCTGGTGGAAATATCATATCAAATTAATTGACAACTTCAAAGGCATGGCTAAGTGCAATCTGAATTCAGGAAAGTCTGCATATTTCTGGTCAGACCTTTGGCAAGATGAGTGCTTGATGAATAAATTCCCTCATCTTCTATCCTATGCTAAATTTTCAAATATCAGTGTACATGACTTCTTACATGCTGATTACTTAGAGGATAACTTTCATCTACCACTGTCTCAACAAGCATACTCTGAATTCTTAGTCATGGAAGAAAGATGCCAGGAATTCAGGCATACCACACAGGGGAATACCCATGATAATTGGAACTATATTTGGGGGTCAGATAAGTTTGAAGTAAAAAAGGCCTATACAGCCATGATTGGATATTCACCATCACCACCACATTTCTCTTGGGTATGGGCATCCTCTTGCCAAAATAAACATAAGTTCTTCTTCTGGCTCCTGCTTCTAGACATATTGAATACAAGGAATCTTCTGAAAAGAAAACAGTTCATACTGCCTGACTTCAATTGTGTAACTTCAAACTGCTACTTGGAAGAATCAGTTAATCGTCTATTCTGGGAATGCCCATTTGCAAACAAATGTTGGGACCATATTTACAGAAACAGAGCTACAAATCTAACAGGATTGGAAGCTATTTCAGACATCAAAGAAAAGTTACACCTACCATTTGCAATGGAGATCATTATCATGTCTACCTGGGGTATCTGGATATGCAGAAATGAGAAGATTTTTAATGAAAAAAGGCCCACAATTGAAAGATGGAAAGCAATATTCTTCCAAGAAATGAGATGGCTACAATTGATAATCAAAGGAAAATACAAAGAAAAATTCAAAGAAAAATTCAAAGCCTGGCTTAACCAGCAATTGGACCAGGGATAGGGTAGAATGATGTTACTTTACTGTTTTGATCTACCTTAGATCATTTTTTACATTGTATATACTCATTCTCATATATTATAATAAAAATTGCAGTGGGGATTTTCCCTACCGTTTCACCTCAAAAATTAGTCCGATCCAAGGAGCTTAATCGCTAAGCAACCTGAAGGGTCTTAATCATCTAGTGTCTGACCATGGTTTTGGTAGCAGGCTAATAGGATTATTGAAGTTGGGATGAAATCTACCAAGTGGAGTTCCGGCTAATTATGGGTTGCTCGCCTACACACATATATATAAGATTATAATTGTTACACTTACCACTTGTCCACCTGGCACAGTCACTATCACCATGAACTGAATTTCTCCGCGCCTTCTTTTGTCATCTGCAGGAAACAACAAACAAGCAAAGTCATTCTTTACTTTTATGCTTTATATTTCTGAAGTTTACATTTTAGTTTTATTTAAATATATCGCATTTAATCAAAAACCATTCTTATTTCAACACTTGCAGTCAATTCACTCGAAGACCTATGACAACTTTGGGTGTGACAGAGACTTCACCAATAAACACTTACCTTTGGGATCCCTGTGGGATCGATATCTGAACTTCGAAACTAGGTACAAATGATCTGTGCTCTTGCAGAAATCATAAAGTTAGTCCGGGCCGCTTCATCCCACTATGCCACCAATACCAAAAATACTTAGAAGATGAAATAAAATGATCATCAGTGCCCACATACTCATATGTGTTCTACCCATGCAAAGCATATACACATAGATCCGGATTTAATGCCAATATTGGGTTCGCAACATAGAAAACAAAAAATTTCTTACGATGAGAACATCTAAGCACCAAGATCTATCTACCTAGATACAATCAACGGGTGGATATACATCCATAGAGAACATACCCTTGAAGAGCGACAAAGCATTGTTAACGAAACTAATTTCATGGTTGATGTAGTCATACACTTGCTGATCTCAAGATCGTGATGAAGTCTAGCAAGTCCACCAGGTCCAACACCATCAAGTCCAGCAGGTCCAGCACTAGCAAGTCCAGCACCGCAAAGCAGCAGTGCATCCATGATCGCACACACGTTCGGTACCCTGACAACCTCCGTCCCTCGCTCCAGCAAAGCAGTGGAAGCAGCAACTCCTTTCCAGATAAAGCCACCGGGAACATGTATCTCGCTAATCTGAGACCATGGGGAATAATTTCTAGAGGGGGAGAGAGATCCTTTAGTAGGAGGTGTGAGATGAGAGGAGGGAGCGGGGGGGGCCCTTTATAGGGAGAGGGGGCATCCCCTTCCCATGGCCGGCGGCCATGGTGGTGCCCCCACCTCTTCCACATTCATGTGGGTGGAGCTCCCACTCACATAATTAGCCTCCCACTCAAATTTCCACTCACCTCCATTAAATTTCCACCAAATTTAATGCAAGCTCTCATTTAATAAAACTCTTTTGTTTATTTTAATCAGAATTTTTCTAAGTGCCTTAATTAACAAACATTCACATAAAACCCCTGCAACATTTCAATATCACATGCAAAATCAGTTTCTGTAATTTCACCCGAAACAATACCGGTTTCCATCGAGATGATTCCATCGCTTTCTTAAATCTTTATAAGAAACATATTTGCTCCAAATGGTGTCGGTATCCCTTAAGTTTGTCACCCTACGGTTTGCGAATAATGCAGACATGATAGGGACCCCTCTCCGATCAATAATCAGCAGCGGGACCTAGAGATCCATACTGACTCCCACACATTCAATGATGACTCTAGTGATCGTGTGAACCTTTAACATTGTAACTAAATCCCTTATTCTCGCGATATATTACATGTCCGAGATTCGATCATCGATATCCCCATACCTAGTTTGATCTCGTTACCGACATGCACTCTTTTCTTGTTCTCGTGATATAACATTCTAGTGACCACATAACTTGTTTGCAAGCTATCTCAATGTGATATCACCAAGAGGGCCTAGAGTATATCTATCTATCATCGGGATGGACAAATCCCACTGTTGATCCATGAGCCTCCACATAACACCTTCGTAGCACTGAACCCACCTTTTTAGTCACCCTGTCACGGTGTGACGTTTGATGTTATCAAGATACACTTCTAGTGTTAGTGTTGACATGATCTCACGGTTTAAGGACTAGGATTACTTTGTATGATGTTATAGAAATATAAACACATTGACTTTGATCATAATGCTATACTTCAGATGAATGTTCATCACACCATTCAAGCAATGTTGTGACCTTGTTATTAATAACATCCAATCTCCATGATCAGGAAACCTTGATCATCTTGTTAATCAACGAGCTAGTTTATAAGAGAGGCATAACTAGGAACCCTTTATTTGTTTATTAAACACACATGAATTGACATTTCCAATCAATACAATTATAGCATGCAAAATAAACATTTATCATAAACAAAGAATAAGATAATAACCACTTTACTATTGCCTCTCGGGCATATTCCCTTCAGTTTTCCCTTTCTTGGGGAGTATAAGAGATGTTGCATCATCTATATGTTAGGAAGTGATGCCATATGAATTCTTATCAAACACATGTTGTTTCACCAATATTATGTCTTTGATGAATTGATTATGTCCATTGCAACCCAAAAAGAGAGTAGACAAGTTAACCCATAAACCCCAGTCTATTTTAAACCATAAGAAACACCTTTCGAACACAACTATCACACTTTATATATTATGCAATTTATTATTTTGAAAATATAAAAATACTTTCTTCACTTGCAAACACAAACAAAACCCAAAACAACTATCTTTTATTGTTTTTATCTTGCTTTCCTAGTTTTACTTGTTTTAGTTACTTTAATTATATTTGTATTTTATATTACTAATATGAAACCTTGTACTTGACAACCACACGGTGGAGTTGGGGACATAAGACAAAAACTTTGCTTTGCAGGTTGCTAGAAGAGGAGAAGAAGAATCAACCCCTTGCCAATTCCCCAAGAGTTCGATATAAATCCTTGAGTCACCCTTGTGGGGAAAAGAAGCTTGTTACAACATTCTATACTTGGAGTCCCAACAAGTTGGTATACACGGAGTTGTTGCCATCAGTTGGATGTTACCGACCGACGCTTAGACCCTATTGTGATAGATTACATGCTCGTCGGAGCGTATTATCTAGAAATGAACATCTCTGAGGGGTGCAATGTCGGCAAGAGGTACAATACTCTATGAGCGCTGAGAGGTTTAGATAAGGACCTATAAGAATCAACATTAGTACAACAGACAATTTAGATTGGCTTGAGATAACATTTCTCTCTTATTACGCACATGTTAGTAATTTGGAAGGAGAATCAATACAATTGTTGATACTCCCCCCCCCCCCCCCCGCGCGTCTCTCTTCTGCCCCCCTCCCGAGGGCGACGGGATGCCACATCTGTATCCGGCGGCCTACCACCCCCTCGACCTTCCTTTCCCCTTCGCCACCATTGGCCTAGATCGCAAGGCGAAGCCCTAGTAGCCCCTTCCCCGTGCCATGGAGGTCGGGTCAGGGGCCTTCAACTCCATGGCGGCAATGCACTTCGGAAGCCCCGAGTCTACCACGATCAGGTGACCCTAGCGGCTCTGTCGTCCTAGGACGGCGGGCGTCATGGATGGGAGCAGTGTCGGCTGCCGTCCCTAGACGGATGTTGACACCTCGGGCCAAGATGGGCTCGGGCAGGCCCAAATGGGCTTGGGTGGGTCAAGGTGATGCCTTCATTGGGCTCTCTTTAGGTGGCGGTGGCGACTAGATGGAGTTGGGGATGCAACACCGTGGCCTACCGATTGCAGCAGTGATAGCTAGGGCTTTACGAGTCTGTATTGGCCTGACCAAGCCTACATGGGTCTGGTGTGTCCTGGCTGCTCTGTCTAGTCGATGACTGCCTCTCGACGGTGGATGTGGGTTCGTCCTACGAGCTGCGGGGATGTTGTCCCCTATTCAGGCCACATGTCGGTGTCCACGAAGAGACAATGATGGTGATGTCAAGGTCGTGGTGGCGCATGTTGGTTGGTGGCATAGCTAGGTACAGGTGTTCCGATCCGCCAGGTTTTTTATGTCGGCGAAGGTCGAGAGAATTCCATGTCAGCTTGTTAGACCCTAACGCGGTGCCACTTCCGAGTGGAACCATTCCTTCCTGGAGGGCGTCAAGGGAATCCTTTGTCTCCACTTTATTCGGAGTACCAGGGGAAACCCTAGGACCATGGTCCGGGAAGCAATATCGTGTTGGCGGTGTTTCCCTCGGGAAGGAGATTCTTGGCACTCGGCGCTTTGGTGTGCTTGGAGTGTGGTGGGCCAAAATCAGAGAGCGCGGCGATTGCGGGTCATCATCGTCTAGTCGATTCTCCTTTATCTTCTTTTCTTTTCGGGCATGTATTTGCTACTGACCCAACATTTGTTATGACTAACTCATGAATCGATGTGGTTACTACATTTATATAGTGGGACGAAAGCCTGTTTCTAAGAGTAATTTGGAAGGATTTTTCGTACTCTCTCCAACCCCTTTCCGGACATGTCCAGCGGCTCCCCTAGTTTACCCCAAAAAAGGAGCAGAAACACGAAACCATATATCCGTGGACGCTCAAGTTTAATGCTATCAACAGGCACAACTGCTCACAAGCACATTATTGTACTCTCTCCGGTCAATATTAATGGTCTCAACTTTATGTATCTACTTATGTATTTAGATAAAATTGAGGCCATTAATATGAAGCGGAGGAAGTAAATAAAATAGACTAAAAAAGTAAGGGCTCAGATGACCAAGAATGTGTGTGTTTTTTCATTTCTTTTTCATTCAGAGCTCTGTTTATTTTTTAGGACCGAAACTTTCGTTGGGCCAAAAGCTTAAAAGGCCCAATGGCGAACATAATGTACAAGGCCATAGCGGAACTGGAATAAATGTTAGCCCAAGTAATAACCTGGATTGCTCATTTGTTCGAGTCAGGGGCGAATCTACTAGGTAGGCTTCGATAGGCTCGAGCCTACCCTCAATTTGTTCTAGAATATCCCCACCTAGGCATCTCACTTCCTACCCATCCAGCGGCGGCGCCATTAGAGATGCATCTGTAGCTTCCGTTCGTGTGGAGAAGACGACGACCAGACTTGCGTGGACCATCCTAATGGACCTTTAACTCCGGAGTAGGGGCATGCAACAAATTAAGCCCAACGTTGTCTAGTGTTACCCTTTTTATTTTCCTGAAACGAGTATTAGTTCTGCTCTTTCATTAGTCTCCGGTACTCTCTCTCTCTCTAAAAAACGGTCCTAGGCGAGATCCCGTAGCCAAACTGGTCTGGTGGTAAATATGACTATATTGCGTCTATTATTTAATTTACCTAAAGAACCACTATAGTCTCTTAATGGTGTTCTCAATTTATTTTAAATGCTAAACGATAACTAAATGTTTAGTGTAGTGTAAATAGTCTTGCTTATTTGAGTTTCAGCGCAGCTCATCTTTTGGTAATATGGATATGCCAGATCCCAATTCATTTGAGGTTGACGAATTGTCACACATTTCTACTTTTAGACATGTGTTTTTTACCAAGTTATCACGTTGTTTTTCTCGGACACAGACCAAGTTTAGGAAGTTATCTCATAGTAGGAAAACAATACGTGTTTGCGCAAGGATGATTGTGCATCGTCTATGTTTGTCTCAAATTGGTTGTCTTAGTTCTAGAATTTTTTTTAGTTGGTGTCTTCCAGCCCACCCTCTGTTTTCATTCTGGATTTGCCACTGGTTCCAGTTTGTCTAATCTCGAGTGAGAACATAACGTACGAGGAGGAGTACATAGTAGTACGTATCCAAAGTCGATGCGATTCGCCGCTTGAACCAATATTGAGCTTGCTGCAAGTATAAATGTAAAAAAGAAAAATAATGAGACAACCATCAATGTAACTTGGGATGTTTGGTCACATTGCATGTCGAAGTTCGTTCGTGATCAGAATCTGCGATGGAAATGCGTAGTATGTACTGTACTCCCTCCATTCCAAATTAATCGATGCAATTCTATCTACGTACATACTATTAATTGGAACGGGGAGAGTAGCGTATAATTTCGGCTTTCGCGCCATAGTACGTTGTCGACGCCTCGGACTTATGTACATCATGGTGCATACCAGAACTCTGGCCATGCTCGCCTGTATGCAACAATTGATTAAGCTTAGCATCTCGGGTTTACACGTACGTTCACTCCACCAGCCTAGGTCTTTTATGCAGCTTGTTTCCGTTGTGTATACGCTATACAATCTTCAGTCGATCTGATGATGTACACTGCTACTCTACTGCTATCAATTAAATGTTCCTGGACAAAATTGGGTGTGTGCCTGCCTCTGCATGCGCCTTCATTCTCACGATCGTACGTAGTGGGTGGCAGCGTGCATGACGCGCGCATCTGTCGTTCCATAAGATGTGGCCATGCATGTAAGTCCATGAAGAATGTGCAGTTAAACGTCAAATCGCGTGAGCATGTATGTGTGCATATGCAGCCTCCCCAGTAGTAAACCCTGTATAGCTCCACCAGCTCCCGTGGATATAGATATACTGTTGTACTAGGTGCTTGTGAACGAGGTGGTGCCACGTATCCTGACGAACCATGCATGCAGGGGATAGATGGATGGCAGCTGCTTTACATCGATGTAATAACCGTGTGGCAGACTCGCAGCTGGCCGGCATGACGACGGATGGGTGGAAGCATATATGCATGGACGTGTCGCACGTCGTCGACCTTAGATCGATCGATGATCGGTCGGCGCGTGATTTGACCACTCACGTACGTAGGGGCCGGTGCGGAAAAGGAGGGCATGCATATGTATGCATATGAGGTGATGTGCGTTTCTTGTTTCACTACCTTTTGGTTTTCTTCTCATAATACTGTATTAGTAGATAGAGATGATTCTCCGCGTAATTTTGCTTAGCTGTTCCACAAGGATGGCCAGGCATATGGTCAGGCAAAGGGCATGGGCGCGTGGACGTACCGTACCTGGGTAAGTACGTGCGCTACGTGCGGTGGTTTCGTACACATCTCTAGCTAGCCGACAGGATCTCGTCCTTTTTCTCTGTAGATAGATAGATCGCCAGGACCACGACGAAAGCGACACTGTTCGCTGGGTCCCGCCCATCTTCACCTCTGTAGCCTACTTTTCGGCCTCCCTCGTGTACATACAATACAACCAGTACACGACGGTGGATCAACTGGGTGACACAACCGCACACGCGCGCCCTGCACGTACGTACGCTACTGGGAAAGAAAAAAAAAAGACGCGGTTCCTCCGTCCGCGGATCGTTTCGTTTTCAGGCTGACGGCAACATGGATGCTGCCTGCACAAGGTTGCGGCCCAGGGACAGAGAGATGCACCGGCAGGATGTGGCACTAGTCAATAAAGCGGCTCGTTTTCTGAACAAAGGAATTGACAGGTGCCTGAACATGCACATAGCCAGATCTGCGGGGCTGCGAAAGCATATCATTTTTTTTTCTTTTTCTCTTTTCTGCTTCGTTTCACCGTGCCGTCTGCGGTTGTCGCCGTGCATTTGGATCCTAGTGCTGGCATATGTTTTCTCTGAGAAGTACTCCGTACAGTATAACTGGATTTTTCGCTTCGGAATGTGTGGATGGGAAAATGTAGCTTTGCTGATTTAATTATTGGTCGCTTCGTCTTGGCTACGCGCGTGCAGATATGAATACAGTTCATATACTGCGGCTTGCTTGCTTGCCTGTTGGAATAATCGGCAGTTTTCGGAATAGTTTGATCTAAATAAAATTACTATATAAAGGAATTATGTAGGGGCACAACACTTTACTTGGACTCCAGCGCACGCACTACACATAATAACTAACGCGGCCTGTGCAATTAATCTACTCCCTCCGTTTTAAAATAGATGTTGAGAATTTGTTCACTTTTGGGTCTTGAGGTGGGGACAGAAGTTTTTCTGAAAACAGGAGAGGAAAAAAGAGACTCGCGTCACAGGCTCTTGATAGGGGCCCGGCCGGGCCGGCGGGCCTGGTGTGCTTCTGCTGCTCTGTCCGGTCGAATACCGCCTCTTGGTGGTGGAGGTTGTTCCCTCCCGCGTGGGTGCGGTATCGCCGTCCCTAGTCATTGCGAAGTCGTTTCCCGCCGTCTTGCAGGCTGTCTGCCAATGGTCATGAAGAGACAACGAGGGTGACTCCAAGATCGTGGTGTTGGAGATATGCCCAAGAGGCAATAATAAAAGTGGTTATTATTATATCTTTGTGTTTATGATGAATGTTTACATCCCATGCTATAATTGTATTATTAGGAAACACTGATACTTGTGTGTTTTTTAAACATAAAAGAGTCCCTAGTAAGTCTCTTGTTGAACTAGCTTGTTGATTGATTGATGATCATGGTTTTCTGATCATGGACATTGGATGTAATTAATAACAAGGTTATATCATTAGGAGAATGATGTGATGGACACACACCCATAGTAAGCATAGCATAAGGTCAAGTCATTAAGTTCGTATTGCTGTAAGCTTTGAAATACATAGTAACCTAATCCTTCGACCATGAGGTTATGTTAATCACCATCACCGGATGGGTACTTTGATGACATCAAACGCCGCTTCGTAACTGGGCGGTTATAAAAGTGTCATTGGGTATTCTGAAAGTATGTGTTGAAGCGCATAGACCAAGATTGGGATTTGTCCATCCATATGACGGATAGATATACTCTGGGCCCTCTCGGTGGAATGTCATCTAAATAGCTTGCAAGCATGTGACTGGGTCACAAGGGATGACATAACATGGAAACGAGTAAAGAGTACTTATCAGTAACGAGGTAGAACTAGGTATGCAGATACCAACGATCAAACCTCGGATAAGTAGAATATCGCGTGACAAAGGGAATTGGTTTCGTATGTAAAATGGTTCAATCGATCACGAAGTCATCGTTGAGTATGTGGGAGCCGTTATGGATCTCCAGATCCCGCTAATGGTTATTGATCGGAGAGATGTCTTCATCATGTCTGCATATTCACGAACCGTAGGGTGACACACTTAAGGTTCGAAGTTGTTTTAAGTAGATATGGGATATGCGTTGGAGACCGAATGATGTTCGGAGTCTCGGAATGGATCCGGGACATCACGAGGAGATCCGGAATGGTCCGGAGAATAAGATTCATATATTGGGGATCATTTTCTAAGTTGGGAAATGTTCCGGAGTGTTTGTATGGAGATTCTAGAAGGTTTCGGAATGTTCTGGAAGGTTCTAGAGGATTTCTTGGAGTTTACTTGAAAACCAAGAAAGGGGTCAAGGAGTCCAAGTGGGGCAATACACGGATTCGTGGGGGAGGAGGTTTCCTCCCCCCTTCCCACCGTCGGCCCAAGGAGGGGAGTCCTACTAGGACTCCCCCTCCCCAGGCGCGCCTCCCTCCTTTAAATAGAAGGGAGGAGGCGCCCCCTCTTGTCCCCTCCTATCATAACAACTAATCTCAGTCGCCTCTCTCCTACACCTTTCTTCTGCACAGGCATAGGCGAAGCCCTGCAGAATTCTCATCTCCACCACCACCACCACGCCGTCGTGCTGCTGGGATTCCGTGGAGAAGATCTACTACCTCCGCTGCTCGCTGGAACAGGGAGAGGAAGGTCTGCTTCGACTCCGCACGTGTGACCGTCTGCGGAAGCGCTGCCGGAACGCGGCGCCGGAAGGATCGTCCACACGATCTTGAGATCAGCAAGTGATCGACTACATCATCCACGAGATCTAATCTCGTAACGCTTTCGGTTCTACGAGGGTTAGTACCGATCTATATCGTTGCTCATGTCTAATAGATTAGATCTTGGCTTTTATCTAGATTAGATCTGGGTTTTGTTCGTTCTTGCGGTAGAAAATTTTTGTTTTCCATGCTACAAACCCATCAGTGGTATCAGAGCCTTGTCTATGCGTAGATCTGTTGCACGAGTAGAACACAATGAGGTTGTGGGCGTTGGTGCTCGTGCCATCTTTTGCTATATGTGTACTTTGCATCTTGCGGTATGGTGGGATGAAGCGGCTCGGGCTAACATTACATGTCATCGTACATGAGACTTGCTCCACGCTTGACGTGCAACTCGTTTTGCACAAGTGGCTTTGCGGGTGTCTGTCTCTCCCATCATAGTATAGATCAAATCTACACTTTGCACTTGATAGCACTTGTATCAATGTTGTGGTTCAGTTTCGTAGGTAAGATCCGTTCTTAGTCGAAAGCCCCAAGCCACGTAAAACTTGCAAAGAAAATTAGAGGCGTCTAACTTGTTTTTGCAGGGGTTTTGTGATGTGATATGGCCATCATGTGATTGAGATTGTATTTGATGTATGCAATAATCCTTGTTGTAATATGGCAACCGACAGGAGCCTAATGGTTGTCTTTAATTCTGTTAAGACCTGCGTGTCTATTCATCTTGTAATAGCTTTGTTCCAAGTAGTTGTAATAGTTGCTAGTGATGATGGACAACCATGAAGCGGCGCCACGGACCTTGACGCAATGCTGGTGATGATGGAGATCATGTCCGTGCTTTGGAGATGGAGATCGAAGGCATAAGAAGAAAGGGCCATATCATATCACACTAATTATGAATTGCCTGTGATGTTAATCCTTTATGCATCTTGTATTGCTTAGATCGTGACGGTAGCATTATAAGATGATCCCTCTCACTAAATATCAAGTAATAAAGTGTTCGTCCTTAGTTGGCGCCGTTGCTAAGACTCGTCGTTTCGAAGCATCTTGTGATGATCGGGTGTGATAGACTCTACGTGTGCATACAATGGGTGCAAGCCAGATTTGCACATGCAGAAACTAAAGGTTAATCTTGACGAGCCTAGCATGTACAGACATGGTCTCGGAACACGGAATACCGAAAGGTAGAGCATGAGTCATATGATTGATATGATGAACATGAAGATTGTTCGCCAATGAAGCTACATCATCTCACGTGATGATCGGACTTGGTGTAGTGGATTTGGTTCGTGTAATCACTAAAACAACTCGAGGGATGTTGTTTTGAGCGGGAGTTCACCTAGTTGATTTAAGAATTAAATTTGAACACTATTTATCATAAACTTAGTCTAAACTACTTGCAAATTTGTTGTAGATTATGGCGAACGTTTCCATCAATTTCAATGCGTTCCTAGAGAAAGAAAATCTTAAGAACAATGGAAGCAATTTCACGGACTGGTTCCGTGGACTGAAGATCGTCCTCAGGGCTGGTCAGTTGACCTATGTGCTCGAAGCACCGCTAGGTGACCCACCTGCAGAAGATACCACCGATGACGTAAAGAATGTTTATGCCACTCGGAAACATCACTACTCCACAGTTCAGTGTGCCATCCTGTACGGTTTAGAATCGGAACTTCAAAAGCGTTTTGAGCACCATGACCCGTTTGAGATCATTAAGGAGCTCAAACTCATTTTTGAGACTCGCGCGGCCATGGAAAGCTATGAAGCTTCCGAGAAGTTCTTTACCTGCAAGATGGAAGAGGGTAGCTCCGTTAGCGAGCACGTGCTCACCATGTCTGGGCATGCAAACAAACTCCGAGAGTTGGGGATACCGATTCCTAATGAATTGGGGATTCACCGTGTCCTCCAATCACTGCCACCAAGTTACAAGAACTTTGTGATGAACTATAATATGCACTGCATGAACAAGACGTTGCCTGAACTATCGTCCATGCTGAAAACTGCTAAAGTGGAGATCATGAAGGAGCACCAAGTGTTGATGGTCAATAAGACCACCAATTTCAAGAAACGGGGCAAGCCTAAGAACAAGGGCAACTTCAAGAAGGACGGCAAGAAAGCTGCCGCACCTGCTAAGAAGCCCAAGGCTGGTCCTAAACCTGAAACTGAGTGCTTCTACTGCAAGGGTGCTGGTCACTGGAAGCGTAACTGCCCCAAATACCTGGCGGATCTGAAGAACGGCAACATCAAGAAGAAAGGTATATTCGATATACATGTTATAGATGTGTATCTTACTAGTAATCGTAGTAGTGCCTGGGTATTTGATACTGGTTCGGTTGCTCATATTTGTAACTCGAAACAGGAGCTGCGGAATAAACGAAGACTGGCGAGAGACGAGGTGACGATGCGCGTTGGAAATGGCTCCAAGGTTGATGTGATCGCCGTCGGCACGCTCCCTCTGCATCTACCATCGGGATTAGTTTTAAATTTAAATAATTGTTATTTGGTGCCTGCGTTAAGCATGAACATTATATCTGGATCTTGTTTATTGCGAGATGGTTACTCTTTTAAGTCTGAGAATAAAGGTTGTTCGATTTATATGAGTAATATATTTTATGGTTATGCACCTGAGATGAATGGTTTATTCTTATTGAATCTCGATAGTAGTGATACACATGTTCACAACATAGATGCTAAACGAATAAAATTGAATGATAATTCTACATACATGTGGCACTGTCGTCTTGGTCACATTGGAGTGAAGCGTATGAAGAAACTCCATTCTGATGGACTTCTTGAATCACTTGATTTCGAATCACTTGAAAGATGCGAAGCATGTCTAATGGGAAAAATGACTAAGACTCCATTCTCTGGTATAATGGAGCGAGCTACAGACTTATTGGAAATAATACATACCGATGTGTGCGGTCCAATGAGTGTAGCATCGCGTGGTGGATATCGTTATGTTCTCACTTTCACGGATGACTTGAGTATATATGGGTATGTCTACTTTATGAAACATAAATCCAAAACTTTCGAGAAGTTTAAGGAATTTCAAAGTGAAGTGGAAAATCATCGTAACAAGAAGATTAAGTTTCTGCATTCTGACTGTGGAGGTGAATATCTGAGTTATGAGTTTGGCATGCATTTAAAGAAATGTGGAATACTTTCACAGTTGACACCGCCGGGAACACCACAGCGTAATGGTGTGTCCGAACATCGTAATCGAACTCTCTTAGATATGGTTCGGTCTATGATGTCTCTTATAGATTTACCGTTATCATTTTGGGGCTATGCATTAGAGACAGTCGCATTCACTTTAAATAGGGCACCATCTAAATCCGTTGAAACGACACCGTATGAATTGTGGTTTGGAAAGAAACCTAAGTTGTCGTTCCTTAAAGTTTGGGGTTGCGAAGCATATGTAAAGAAGTTACAACCCGATAAGCTTGAACCCAAAGCAGAGAAATGCGTCTTCATAGGATACCCTAAAGAAATAATTGGGTATACCTTCTATCATAGATCCGAAGGCAAAGTTTTCGTTGCTAAGAATGGATCCTTTCTGGAGAAGGAATTTCTCTCGAAAGAAGTGACTGGAAGGAAAGTAGAACTCGACGAGGTTATTGAACTTTCTTTCGAAGTTGAGAGTAGCGCAGCACCGGAAGATGTTTCTATGCCGCCTGCACCAACTGGAGAGGAAGCTAATGATGATGATCATGAAACTTCGAACGAAGTTACTACTGAACCTCGCAGGTCAACGAGGGTCCGTACCACTCCTGAGTGGTATGACTCTGCCTTGAACGTCATGTTAGTGGACAACACTGATGACCCTACGACGTATGAAGAAGCTATGGTGAACCCAGATTCCGACAAATGGCTAGAAGCCATGAAATCCGAAATGGGATCCATGTACGAAAACCAAGTATGGACTTTGGTGGACTTATCGGATGGCCGTAAGGCTGTCGAGAACAATGGATTTTCAAAAGAAAAACAGATGCTGATGGTAATGTTACCGTCTATAAAGCTCGACTTGTCGCGAAAGGGTTCCGACAAATTCAAGGAGTTGACTACGATGAGACTTTCTCACCAGTAGCGAAGCTAAAGTCTGTGAGGATTATGTTAGCAATCGCTGCATATTTTGATTATGAAATTTGGCAGATGGATGTCAAAACGGCGTTCCTTAATGGTGACATTGAGGAAGAGTTGTATATGGTACAACCCAAGGGTTTTGTCGATCCTAAAGATGCTGACAAGGTATGAAAACTTCAGCGCTCCATTTATGGACTGAAGCAAGCATCCCGGAGTTGGAATCAACATTTTGATAAAGTAATCAAAAACTTTGGATTTATACAAACTTATGGAGAAGCTTGTATTTACAAGAAAGTGAGTGGGAGCTCTGTAGCATTCCTAGTACTATATGTAGATGACATATTGTTGATTGGGAATGATATAGAACTTCTTAATAGCGTCAAAACTTATTTGAATAATAGTTTTTCAATGAAGGATCTTGGCGAAGCGGCATATATTCTAGGCATCAAGATTTATAGAGATAGATCAAGACGCCTAATAGCGCTTTCACAAAGTACATACTTAGACAAAGTTCTAAAGAAGTTTAGAATGGAAGAGAGAAAGAAAGGGTTCGTGCCCATGTTGTCAGGTAAGACCTTGAGTAAAACTCAAAGTCCGGCTACGGCAGAAGATAGAGAAAATATGAATAAAATTCCCTATGCCTCGGCCGTAGGTTCTATCATGTATGCCATGCTGTGTACAAGACCGGATATAGCACATGCTGTTAGTTTGACTAGCAGATATCAAAGTGATCCTGGAATGGAACACTGGACAACGGTCAAGAATATCCTAAAGTACCTGAATAGGACTAAGGATATGGTTCTTTCTTATGGAGATGATGAACAGCTTGTTGTAAACGGTTACACTGATGCTAGTTGGAACACCGATCCAGATAACTCGAAGTCACAGTCTGGATACGTATTTATTTTGAATGGTGCTGCAGTGAGCTGGAGGAGTGCCAAGCAGAGCGTTGTGGCGAAATCTTCAACTGAATCGGAATACATAGCTGCTTCGGAGGCTGCACAAGAAGGCATATGGATGAAGGAGTTCATTACTGAACTTGGCGTGGTTCCTAGTGCGTTAGACCCGATGGCCATCTACTGTGACAACACAGGTGCCATAGCTAATGCACAGGAGCCAAGGTCACATAGCAAGCTGAAGCACATCAAGCTACGTTTTTATGCTATTCGCGAGTATGTCCAAGATGGTGACATAAAGATTTGCAAAGTACACACTGATCTGAATGTAGGAGATCCGTTGACTAAACCTCTCCCTAGAGCAAAGCATGACCAACACCAGAACGCCATGGGTGTTCGGTATATTACCATGTAATCTAGATTATTGACTCTAGTGCAAGTGGGAGACTGTTGGAGATATGCCCAAGAGGCAATAATAAAAGTGGTTATTATTATATCTTTGTGTTTATGATGAATGTTTACATCCCATGCTATAATTGTATTATTAGGAAACACTGATACTTGTGTGTTTTGTAAACATAAAAGAGTCCCTAGTAAGCCTCTTGTTGAACTAGCTTGTTGATTGATTGATGATCATGGTTTTCTGATCATGGACATTGGATGTGATTAATAACAAGGTTATATCATTAGGAGAATGATATGATGGACACACACCCATAGTAAGCATAGCATAAGATCAAGTCATTAAGTTCGTATTGCTGTAAGCTTTGAAATACATAGTAACCTAATCCTTCGATCATGAGGTTATGTTAATCACCATCACCGGATGGGTACTTTGATGACATCAAATGCCGCTTCGTAACTGGGCGGTTATAAAAGTGTCATTGGATATTCTGAAAGTATGTGTTGAACGCATAGACCAAGATTGGGATTTGTCCATCAATATGACGGATAGATATACTCTGGGCCCTCTCGGTGGAATGTCATCTAAATAGCTTGCAAGCATGTGACTGGGTCACAAGGGATGACATAACATGGAAACGAGTAAAGAGTACTTATCAGTAACGAGGTAGAACTAGGTATGCAGATACCAACGATCAAACCTCAGATAAGTAGAATATCGCGTGACAAAGGGAATTGGTTTCGTATGTAAAATGGTTCAATCGATCACGAAGTCATCGTTGAGTATGTGGGAGCCGTTATGGATCTCCAGATCCCGCTAATGGTTATTGATCGAAGAGATGTCTTCATCATGTCTGCATATTCACGAACCGTAGGGTGACACACTTAAGGTTCGAAGTTGTTTTAAGTAGATATGGAATATGCGTTGGAGACCGAATGATGTTCGGAGTCTCGGAATGGATCTAGGACATCACGAGGAGATCCGGAATGGTCCGGAGAATACGATTCATATATTGGGGATCATTTTCTAAGTTGGGAAATGTTCCGGAGTGTTTGTATGGAGATTCTAGAAGGTTTCGGAATGTTCTGGAAGGTTCTAGAGGATTTCTTGGAGTTTACTTGAAAACCAAGAAATGGATCAAGGAGTCCAAGTGGGGCAATACACGGATTCGTGGGGGAGGAGGTTTCCTCCCTCCTTCCCACCGCCGGCCCAAGGAGGGGAGTCCTACTAGGACTCCCCCTCCCCAGGCGCGCCTCCCTCCTTTAAATAGAAGGGAGGGGGCGCCCCCTCTTGTCCCCTCCTATCATAACAACTAATCTCAGCCGCCTCTCTCCTACACCTTTCTTCTGCACAGGCATAGGCGAAGCCCTGCAGAATTCTCATCTCCACCACCACCACCACGCCGTCGTGCTGCTGGGATTCCGTGGAGAAGATCTACTACCTCCGCTGCTCGCTGGAACGGGGAGAGGAAGGTCTGCTTCGACTCCGCACGTGTGACCGTCTGCGGAAGCGCTGCCGGAACGCGGCGCCGGAAGGATCGTCCACACGATCTTGAGATCGGCAAGTGATCGACTACATCATCCACAAGATCTAATCTCGTAACGCTTTCGGTTCTACGAGGGTTAGTACCGATCTATCTCGTTGCTCATGTCTAATAGATTAGATCTTGGCTTTTGTCTAGATTAGATCTGGGTTTTGTTCGTTCTTGCGGTAGACATTTTTTGTTTTCCATGCTACGAACCCATCACGTGGTGGCGCATGCCGGTGGGCGGTAAGCTTGGCGGTAGTGCTCCGTTACGCCCAGGGTTTTGTTGTGAAGGGGTATTGGGAGAAATCCTTATCGGTCAGTTCGATCCCGATGCGGTGCTGCCTTTGGATGGCGCCTCTACTTCTTGAAGGGCATCGGGAGTATCCCAATCCATTTTACCCCCGGGTACCGGGGGAAACCCTAGGACCAGCAACGGTCCGGGCAGCAGCCCTGTGTCGACGGTGCCCCCTTCCTGAAGGTGTTGCTTGGTACTGGGCGCTTCAGAGTACTTGGAGCATGGTGGGACAAAGTCGGAAGGCGCAGTGATGGCGGGTCATCTTCGTGCAGTCGATTCGCCATTACCTTCAATTCTTTTTTGTTTTTGGGCATGTTGCTGCTGTTGCCCCAGCATCTTCCTTGGTTCGATTTCTTAATTTGTTCAATTTTGAGACGGACGGAGGAGTAGTGAAATTGTACGTTCTGTGCCCTTCTTTTCATTCATGCTCCAGTGATTTTAGCTGACAGCCATATCCATGTACTACGTGGTGTCCACAAAAATATATTTACCGTAACCATCTACTACTGTACATGATATTGCTTCGTTGCCCGTTACCATCAAAAGATTTTTGGTCAGATCTAGCTTCACCTACACGTCCGTCATCTAGCTGAGATGCCGCACCAGATAGCTGAAACCAGCGATCGCGATGTGCGCATGCTACTGTATAACGCTTATTTATACGCACGTACGGAGTAGTACAAGCTAGGCATACATACACGTGCGTACGTAGCATGCATGCATAATCTCGTAGCCAGATTATTGATCTTATTTCGGCGGTCAGCATCGTGCAAGCAACACAGTCAAATTAGTAACAATACAATTATGCCCAAAAAGAGAGTTCATAATAGTTCAGCCTACTGAGCGGATTCAGCAGCTAGCTGGATATAGCTGCAGCCGTATGCGTATCTCGTTATTTGATTGATCTGACGTCCTCCTGAACTTTTTTTTTTTTTGCATGTCGGCGGATTGACCTCAATTTGTGGAGGGTGAAACATCACCAAGCTGTTTCATCCGTTGACAGGTAAGTTGGCTTGTGATACTCCCCATAGATGATACTACCACGATAGTGGCAATTCACCGTCGCCGGCGTTTCAATTTATGAATTCAGGAGTCCCTCTCAATTAAGTAGGGTAGGCCTCGTTGTAATCGATTCCAATCAGGGCAACAACAATACTTTAACAATCAATCAACCATTGATCCACTAGCGTATCCTTTGGGATCCATACTAGGCATGGCCGGGTCTTTCGAAAATGAAAAATAAAACTAGTGAGATATATTACTTTGGCCCATTGGATTCATTAAGGCCCTAAATTCTCTTCAATAGTTTAGATCGGTAGCTCAATTCGGCTTGCTACCCCATTTCGCCCTCCTACCCGTTGTCACGATTCACCACTGCATTGATCTCCGTGTGCAACATCCAAATTCGCATATATTTTGCAACCCTTTCATTTCCACGGAACCACTTAAACAACATTGGATCATTAAGAATGATATTTTCAGGTCACCAGGATCAACGGAATAATACTCCAACCCTCTCGTTTCACCGGAGCCACTTAAAAACTTAGGGTTATTAAGAATGGCATTTTACAGTTACCTGGATCAACATATTAACACTTTCTAGATACAAAAAACTATCATATTATAGCATATCCCCCTTTAATGTCATACATGTCTTTGTGTGGGTTACAAGTTCTATGCTATAACAGGTAATACACCATACTAATAAATACTAAATTCATATATATGATAGTGAAATATCAAGTTACTACTGAATTATGTTGCTCAGGCCCTAGCAACAAACATTACACATAGCAAAAGTATGTTAACATTCATATGACAACATCTTAAAAAGAGAACACCTCAAATCATGATGAGTATGCACTATTACATGATCAATCTTATCCAATTCACATCCATCCCTTATGCCTAGTGATAACAATGACATATGGTGATGAGAGATGAGTACACCACAATGGAGGTTGCCTTAGCGATGATGGGGGTGAAGACGTTGTCAAAATCCCCAGAGAAGAGAGACATCAATCTGATCCTGAAAACAGAGATCCACTACTGCAGCGCATGCGGAAACTTGTGGTTCTAAATGCCGAGGCACATGCCTAATGGCCATGGTAGCACTATGGTGACATAAAAACATCTAGGGATAACTGTATCGGGATTGTGTACGCTCCAGCCACATACGATCATGTACATTGTAGACCGCCAGGACATTATGCGCCTTGGCAGGTGAGTGTGAGCCAGCATTATTTGGTGCTGGCCAAGGTACCGTGTGGACAACATAAAATTAGTGCCCCTATTATCTTAAATGAAGACGTTTAGCATAGAGGTTTTATAATTATGATTCACTTAATTAATAGAAATCACAGAAAATCATAATGTAAATTTCAAAGATGTTGCCAATTATCATCACAAGTACGAATATGGGATAATTGTGCATCGATATATAAACGAGTAACACAGAATAAAACACAGTTGTACTCCATGACTCAATAAACACCATTCTTGGAAGAGACCCAAACGCTTCTCATCGGAAAGTAGCATGATCAAGCTAGTAAGGGTTGTCTTTGTCTTCATAATCATATGACTCAAAATCAGAGCCATCTTCTGCAGGATCAGCCTTATACGAGTATGCATGATGATCTTGAATACTAGTTAGGTTTCATGTGCTTGTATAATAGAGGTGTGCAAGTTCTTTGACTTGTGCATCCAGATGCGACAATATCCTATTGATCTCCTAAGCATTTATATTTTTGGAGTTGTTGTATTCCATCCTGTGGTAAACTGAGTGATACACTTAGTGGATGTGGCCACTGATACATGTAAAATATATCCAGGGACTATGTAATTTATTGTGTTATATTTTTTTCATATTGTCAACTTAATGGGTCGGTGACTTCAACTTGGGACTTGTCAACTTGAATGTTTAGTAGAATTCAGTGATACCTACGGACGTTTACATAAGCAGACATGCATAACTCACCAGTTACACTTAACATCAAGTAAGAAAAAAGGAATGTGTACAAGACAGACACTCACTTGAAGTTGTAAGGAAATAGTATATCCTTACAGTAATTATACTCGATTAAAAAGGTGGAGATGTCTTCAGAAACATTATTGGGTGATTGTCTAACATATGTTGATTAATGATATATGGGTCAATGAACCCAACGTCATAATTTCTATCTCTTTTGCATTCAAGCATCTTTATTCTGCATAACAGCGTACAAAAGGATATATAGTCAGGAAAATATATTACATGCAATGAACAAACTGAGCTAGAGACTTAATGATAGAAATAGATGACTTATAGACAGTATCAATCGAGGATAGATTTGTCGAGGACACGCTGATTGTATAACTGAAACAGTTCGTTCATTTGAATCTGTATCGAGTAAGGTTTGAAGTGATGCTCCACTCTAACATCCACCGAAATCCATTCTTTCGAGTGCTACTTTGATGCTTGCAACATGTACCAGTCGTGTAGATTTCACATATGTGTTGATAGACGCGTGTACTCTTCATGACTGAGCAGAGGCTGTCATTTGACATATTTCCTTGCTATCTCACCAATTGGCGCTTCTTCACAGCCTAAAAATTGACCAAGAGACATACCTACTTCGGTAGTAGTATCTTTGGCCTGTGCTACAGCGATACCCATTTGTTTAGCAGTAGCTTTGGCTCCTGGGTCCAATAATTGCATGTCCTTATCCATATTGGCTCTAAAGTCCTTGTCGATATCGGAACTCACTATGAGCAGGGGGGCGATTGATTTTGCTATTGTCTGAAGATTGTTTTCCCGCGTTTTGCACTTGCTAAAGGATTTGTTTCCCGCGTTTTGCACTTGTTTTTGTGTTCTGCTTAGACTTGGCCTGCTTAATAATTTCACGGTTATAGTCAGAATGCAGATTCATCGATATTTGGTATGGTTGCTCAAGAAAGGACTTAGCCCACTTTTTGGTTTTTTCATCAAATACCTGCGGTTGCTCGAGCTTTTTTGGTGCAAAAAAAAACATTTGTGTAGGCATCCACTTCCACGGCGTTTTCCTCATCAGTATTGCCATAAGGTCTCTTGGTAAGAGCCAACGGGATGTCGACTATCTTCGCCATACTACCTTTCTTCTGAGTGGGGCACGGGGAGCGGCGACCCTCTGTTTTATCAACAACTTAGTATTGCGCGGAGGCGGAGATCGAGATATACTCGCGTTGCGACGATCGAAATCCCTCTCATCAAGGGGTGGAATTGGAGGTTGACGATCGTCGAGGGGTGGAATTGGAGGTTGATGATCATCGAGGGGAGGACTTGGAGGTTGACGATCATCGGGGGCAGGGGGACTTGGATTCCTCGGGGTCGGTGACCTTGGCGCCGAGCCTGGAAACTTGATGTACTCTTTTGCCATAGAATGATGTGGAGCTTGACATCTCCCAGTTTCTTATGGCCTTCAGGTGTAGCGACTTCAATCTCTAGGTCTGTATACCCCTCCACTAGGTCCTCCACCGAGACACGAGCATGGCCAGGTGCAACCGGAAGTGAATGGTGGAGTGCTCCAGGTAGACAAGGTAAAGCAGTGTTGATCGCCACCTTGAAGGACATGTTGTTCATTGGCTGATGTAGCTCACATTGTGTCATCCCTCTAACATCATCCACGGGGTAGAGAGTCGCCAGTGCATCCTCCAGCAATGCATGATCATCAGCCTGGACATCCGTGGAAGCCACACCGCTTCTCCGCTGGCTATTATCCAATGCAAGATTTTCCTGCGGCTCAGGTGACCTTTGGCTAAGTGCTTCCACTACCAGTTTCTTCATCCCAGCTAGTTCCTCTTCTATCTTCCTGATCAGGTCGGCCTTCCGGTCCTTCTTTCTCTTCTGGCTTCTACAACTGTCATCGTACTCAGAAAACCCTTTCTTCCACGTGACACCAACGCCTTTGCCTCGTATTCGTCCAGATTTTTTAGGATTCTCGAGGGCGCATGTCAGCTCTTCCTTCTCTCTCTCAGGACAGAACAATCCCTTTTAAGTATCGGCGATTGCTTTAATAATTGTTGTCGAGGGTATTAGAATTTTTTTTTGAAAAATTGTCGCCCATGTTTTTGGGTTCAACGTTCCCCCGTGCCCGTACCACCAGTTCTTTGACCTCTCGGTCCATCCATCTGTACCTGGAGTGATCCCTCTAGCCCTCATGTTGGACTCCATAGCTTCTCACTTAGGCACGACACTCTTGTAGCCACATGTCCCCATTTTATGGTGGTATTTCTTTTTCTCAACATTTTTCTTATTTTTCCTTGGCTATAGAAGATAGCTTGTACTTTACAAAATCAGGCCACGGTTCTCTCAATTTCTCGTATGCTCCTGTGAATTTTGGAGTTTTCTTTTTCTGACATAGTTCGTGTATAAAGTTTTTTTGTGGTTTGATGGCTCAATGCACGGCGCCCAGAAAAGTGTTGGTGCGTGGTTGATGTAGAGCTCATTGGGAACCCCAAGAGGAAGGTATGATGAGGACAGCAGCAAGTTTCCCTTAGTATGAAACCAAGGTTTAATCGAACCAGTAGGAGCAAGGAAACACCCCAAAGGTGTTACTAGCTGAGCTATGGCAGGGCGCACTACCGGTGCTAGTAGCAACGTGGAGACCTGCACAACACAACCATAGAACTTTTTCCCCAACTTACGATGAGGTTGTCAATCTCACCATGTTTTGTGGAAAATAAAGGATTAAACGTATCGAATGGAAAGAAGTAAAAGTTTGCAGAAAGTAAACACAAAGCGGTAAACAGTTTATAGATTGTATGTAAAGAAAGGGACCGGGATCCATAGTTCACTAGAGGTGGCTCTCCTTAAGATAGATAACATGCTGGGTGAACAAATTACTGCGGGGAAATTGACAAACATCGAGAAAGCAATACATGTATATACTAATCATCTTGACTCCTTTGAGACTTGATTGGGCATTACAACATTATACATAGACCGCCATCCAACTGCATCTATGACTAATAATCCACATTCAGGTTATCATCCGAACCCCCTCCAGTATTAAGTTGCAAGCAACAGATTATTGCTTTACGAACTGTGTGTAAAGTAAACAATACAATTGTTTTATGAACAAAGGATTGTTGTTTTCTCCCTAGTAGCAACAACACATCTAGTACCTTAGAGATTTCTGTCACTTCCCAGATTACCAGAGGCACGAACCCACTATCGAGCATAAATACTAAATCTTGGAGTTACTAGCATCTACTTGACCAAGATAGCTACTAACAACGGAAAGCATGCAAGATCACAAATAACAAAGACATGATATAATCAATAATCAATCTGAAATAGCATCTCAATATCCATCAGATCCCCGCGAACACAACATGCAGAATTACAAATAGATGATCTTGATCATGAACGGAGCTCACAAGATCTAGACATGAAAGCACAAAGGAGGAGAACCAGCCATCTAGCTACTACATGGATCCGTAGTCCAAGGATGAACTACTCACGCATCACACCAGAGGCTTGCATGGTGATGAAGAAGGCCTCCAGGGTGAATTCCCCTCTCCGGCAGTGTGCCGGGAAGAGCTTCAGATCCCTCCCGATCTAGGGATGGAGATGACGGCGGCTACAGACTGTTTCATGGATTTTGATCGGGCACTTAGGTTTACGTCCTGAGGGCATCTTATAGGCAGAAGGGGAGGCCGAGGGGGGGCTAGGGGCCACCACACCACCTCCTGGCGCGGGCCAAGCCTGGTCGCGCGGCCAGGTGGTGTGGCCGGAATTTGGCCCCACTCCGTCTCGTATTCTGGCATCTGATGACTTCCGGAAAAATAGGCACTTTGGCTTTTGTCCCGTCCAATTCCGAGAATATTCATTTTCTGACTTTCCTGGAACCAAAAACAGCAGAAAACAGGCAGCTGACACTGTGGCTCTTGTTAATAGGTTAGTCCAAGAAATCATATGAAAAGTACTCCAAAGTGTGGACAAAACACAAGAATGTGGATAAAACCAAGCATGGAACATCAAAAATTATAGATACATTTGCAATGTATCAACATCCCTAAGCTTAACTCCTGCTCGTCCTCAAGTAGGTAAGTGATAAAAAGAAAGAATAATTTTTGAGGTGACATGCACCATCAAAGACTTGATCAAAGTATTTGTAAAACATTCAAAAGCTGGGATCATAGTAATTCAATCATAACATGAAAGACAAAGTTCTAGCAATAAGACAAGGAAACTATGATGCAACATGAAAAGGTACAAACAAAAGATTCATGAATGATAATGCTTTGCAAGACATTTGTTTGTTTCACATAAAGAAAACATAGCATAATAGTATTCAGCTTGTCCCTCAATAGAGTAGAAAATATAAATGCATAGGACACCTTCAAAGTTCGTAAGAGTGACTAGATACAATTGTTTAAAACAAGCAATATCAAGTTATGCATCAATAAACTAGTCTTGGGACAATGCACATAGAACTAAGAATGACCACTATGCTCTCAAAGTAGGTGCATAAAGGTTGAAGGTGGAGACTCAATATAATGGTGGAAGAAAGGCCTTTTTATAAAAGGAAGTAGGGAGTCAAGTCTCATAAAGAGCTTCCAAAAATTATGGTACTTATAGCTTTCAGCTCTCATTGCCCCTATCATAAGCATCTTGAAGGTGATTAAGGTTAAAGTGACACAACTAAGAGGATATGCTTGACAAGTTATAAACCGAAATCTCATGCCCCTTACTTACAAAGACCGATCCTCATGCTACTCAACTTCAGTCACGAGTAAGCTCTTATCATTGTAAGTACATATGTATCATAAAGAACCGCCAATGGGGTACCCCTTGCACATGATATGGAAGCTTTCCCATAATCAAAATGACAAGGCAAGCAGACAATGGGCATCTCAGCGATCTTTTTATTTGCTATTTGCATAGGTTTTTATTGAGGATGCTTCATAGAGTGCTCATTATGGTGATGCTGCAAGTTTCCACCATGATTAGGCATGGATTAGGCTAGCGGCCCAGGCGTTTCTCTAACACACATACAAACTCCATGATCTTACAAGTTCCACTTTTATTTCACACCGCCGGGATCCGTAAGCAAAAGAACATGATATCAACGGGGTACAAAGTACAAGTGCAATGTTGAAAGCGTTCCCCATGAAACATGGTTCTGCTAATTTCAACTTATAAAGCGCAAGCATATACGCAACAAAGAAGGACCCAATGGTTCAAGTTTATTAGATGCAAAAAAGTAAAGTGTGCCATCAAGTTCGTGAGAGCTTTAATCACTAGTTTTCTCATAACAAGTTTAATTTGGAAGGTAAAAAAAAGCATGAATAAACTTGGAATAGCATAAGCTAATAGGTAGGTATGGTGGACTCTTTGGAATAACTTGGTTTACGGAGTTGGATGCATGAGTGGAACTCATACTTTGTTGTGGAGGCTAGCAAAAGACTGGGAGCGACAAACTAAGAGAGCAATAATGGCCATAATCATGCAGAGCGACAAAACATCATTGATCAAAGCATAAAGTGATACTACAAGTTGAAAACTAAAGGATCATAAAGGCTATGGTGACTTGAGATAGTTATAACATGGTGTGAGCATGTGCCAAGTCAACCCAAATAAAGCATCAAAGGAGAATACCACTATACTATGCTTTAATATGCTAAAACAATGCATGATTCGTCCAAGGCACATTAAGCAATCTCAATTGTTTATAACAAGTCATGCTACAGCAAAGAATACTAAGCATAAAGCCAAAACAATATCCAGCATGACATGACAAAGCATAGGCCACAGTCAAAAACGAGCTCTTTTTACCACATAAGCATGAACTTTCCTACTCTTTTCTAAACCAAACCAAACTATTTGCAAACCAATGTATGAAAGAGGGGGTCCAACCAATTTATTCAGCAAACTAAGCAAACCAAAGCAAATGAAAAAACAAAATGAAAACGAAAAGGAAGACGCTCCAAGAACAACACAACTGTGCATGAAACAATAAAAATGAAGCGTTTGGAAGAAACCTGGGATTTTTATTGATGAAGAAGGGGATGCCTTGGGCATCCCCAAGCTTTGAAGCTTGTACTTCTTGGATATTTCTTGGGGTGACATGTGTGGCATCCCCAAGCTTGAGATTTATTCCATCCTTCATCTCATTACTCATTCTTTCCATACACCTGAAATTTTTCCTTCATACAAAACTTCACACAATCTTTATTAGCAACATTAGTGCACTCAAGATAAAAGGTCTTAAGGTTCAGTTATAACACCAAATAAACTTCCATTAGAACACTAGCTACTGCAGCACTTCCCTCAAAAAGCTCAATTCCCCAAAAGAACTCAAAAAGGAACCAACAAGAAGCAAATGCAGAAAATGGCAGAAATCTGTCAAAACAGACCAGCAGGTAAAGACGAATTTTTTCGAAGACCTTCTGTTGCTCAAATCAAAAATTGTTGAACTAAAGAAAGTTATATAACAACCTGGGGCAGAAGAAAAAAAATTCACGCCTCAAAAAGACGTTCAGAGATTTTACACAAATTTTTACGGTGAAGCACAGAAATCTGTTTCAGGACAGCAACTTTCCCAATCATTACTTCTCTCTCATTAGAGGTTACTCTTGGTACAAAAAGAAAATAAAAAGGATAAGGAGAGGTTATTACAGAGGTAATAACTTCCAAGACTCATCTAAAACTTTTGGGTTATCTCCCAATAAGTAATTTTCTTTAACGCCTTTTAGTTAGGCATAAGAAGCAAGAAAAAGAATCAAGTGTTCTCAAATGAAGAAGCATTAAAACCAAATTTCTTGCCCTTACCTCTCTTACTTTTATTCTTAACCTTGGGGAAAATATGATTGTTTGGTGGAGAAGAAATGTGCATGGTCCCCTTTCCCACATCTATTATTGCTCCAAAAAGTTCTAATATGGACCTTCCAAGTGTAATTTGTCCTTTGCCTGCACATTCAATAACAAGATAATCAGTAGAAATCGTTTTCCCAAGGATCTTTGTAAACACTCCTTCATCTATTACAAGAGGTAATATGGTAGTATTATTAGCAAGATATATTTATTTTCCTCCTTCAGTAAGCCCCCAAGTATTTAAAGATTTATAAATATCTTTGAGCATAAGACAAAATTCAGACATGATACCACAGCGGGCTTGAAAAGTTCCAGTGTTCATCTCAATATTTACTGTAGGGAGCCACTTTGATGGTTCAGAATTTATTGGAACATAATTGTGATGCTCCCTAAGCGTATTATAGCAATTTTCTAAGCTAGTAGTGCTAGTCTCAAGAGTGTTCAACCTAGCAAATATTTTTGCGAAAGAAATATCAGTTTGACTAGGCATGTTGTAAGTGAGGATCAATTTCTTTATAGCATTAATAGCATCATCCTCATTACATTGGAGGAAATCTCCTCCCACAACAGCATCTAAAGCATATCTATTGCAAAGAGCAATCCCAAGGTAAAAACTGCTAAGGAACAAGCTTTGAGTCATTTTAGGCTCAGTTTTTTCATGTAGATTGGAGATTCTAGACCAAGCTTCCTTAAAACTTTCCTCAATTCCTTGTTTAAAAGTGAAAATCATTTCCTCGGGTGACATAGTGACTGGAGCAAGGCTAGACATAATGGCAACTTAAGAAAGGAACTAATTTTTTTGTGTTTTCAAATAAGAAAGCAAACAAGTAAAAGTAATTTTTTTGTGTTTTTGATAAAGAAACAAGCAACAAAGCAAAAAGAAACTAAGCAAAACAAAAATAACAAAGTAAAGAGATTGGTTATGAGGGACTCCCCTTGTGAAGATGTCCTTGACTCCCCGGCAACGGTGCTAGAAAAATGCTTGATGGCTCAATGCACGGCCCCCAGAAAAGTGCTGGTGCGTGGTTGATGTAGAGCTCGTTGGGAACCCCAAGAGGAAGGTATGATGAGCACAGCAGCAAGTTTCCCTCAGTATGAAACCAAGGTTTAATCGAACCAGTAGGAGCAAGCAAACACCCCAAAGGTGTTACTAGCTGAGCTTTGGCAGGGCGTACTACCGGTGCTAATAGCAACGTGGAGACCTGCACAACACAACCACAGAACTTTGTCCCCAACTTGCGATGAGGTTGTCAATCTCACCGTGTTTTGTGGAAAACAAAGGATTAAACGTATCGAATGGAAAGAAGTAAAAGTTTGCAGAAAGTAAACACAAAGCGGTAAACAATTTATAGATTGTATGTAAAGAAAGGGACCAGGATCCATAGTTCACTAGAGGTGGCTCTCCTTAAGATAGATAACATGCTGGGTGAACAAATTACAGCGGGGCAATTGACAAACACCGGGAAAGCAATACATGCATATACTAATCATCTTGACTCCTTTGAGACTTGATTGGGCATTACAACATTATGCATAGACCGCCATCCAACTGCATCTATGACTAATAATCCACCTTCAAGTTATCATCCGAACCCCCTCTAGTATTAAGTTGCAAGCAACAGATTATTGCTTTACGAACTGTGTGTAAAGTAAACAATATGATTGTTCTATGAATAAAGGATTGTTGTTTTCTCCCTAGTAGCAACAGCACATCTACTACCTTAGAGATTTCTGTCACTTCCCCAGATTACCAGAGGCATGAACCCACTATCGAGCATAAATACTAACTCTTGGAGTTGCTAGCATCTACTTGGCCAAGATAGCTACTAACAACGGAAAGCATGCAAGACCACAAATAACAAAGACATGATAGAATCAATAATCAATCTGAAATAACATCTCAATATCCATCGAATCCCCGCAAACACAACATGCAGAATTACAAATAGATGATCTTGATCATGAACAGAGCTCACAAGATCTAGACATGAAAGCACAAAGGAGGAGAACCAGCCATCTAGCTACTACATGGATCCGTAGTCCAAGGATGAACTACTCACACATCACACCGGAGGCATGCATGGTGATGAAGAAGGCCTCGGGTGAATTCCCCTCTCCGGCAGGGTGCTGGGAAGAGTTTCAGATCCCTCCCGATCTAGGGATGGAGATGATGGCGGCTACAGACTCTTTCGTGGATTTTTGATCAGGCACTTAGGGTTTACGTCCCGAGGGCATCTTATAGGCGGAAGGGGAGGTCGAGGGGGTGCCAGGGGCCACCACACCACCCCCTGGCGCGGGCCAAGCCTAGCCGCGCGGCCAGGTGGTGTGGCCGGCCTCTGGCCCCACTCCGTCTCGCATTCTGGCATCTGATGACTTCCGGAAAAATAGGCACTTTGGCTTTTGTCCCGTCCAATTCCGAGAATATTCATTTTCTGACTTTCCTGGAACCAAAAACAGCAGAAAACAGGCAGCTGGAACTATGGCTCTTGTTAATAGGTTAGTCCAAGAAATCATTTGAAAAGTACTCCAAAGTGTGGACAAAACACAAGAAAGTGGATAAAACCAATCATGGAACATCAAAAATTATAGATACATTTGCAATGTATCATGGTTCCGGAATAGTTCGGCCATCTTCGATAGAGCCTACTCCTTGACTCGCACTCTTCTTTCAAGCTCACCCGGAATTGGGGTAGTACCATCTGCCCCGAATTCTTCATACTCTGGAGGTAGTATCAAATGTGCTATGAGCTTCAGTCATCTTTGGCATCATCGTCAACATAACTAGTGAATTCTCCACTTGCATTCTTTGGCTTATTCCATTCTTGAATGGTGATCGGGAGGTTGTCCCTAGCAATCTCTCTACATTGATTTACAAACATCCTCGCATACTTTTCTGAAGCAGTCGATTCTCCATTATCATCTATTTCATCGATGGGGAACCTTTGATTACCATCCAACTTTTTGTTAGGGCCTCGTTTCGTTCTACCTGTTGATTGGCTCAATCCAGAGGGCTAAACGAAGAAAGAAGAGTGATTAATATATATATATATAGATTAGTTAATTAATGCATCTAGTCACAAGCGACTTAATATATATATACCTTCCGGTTGTTGTTGAGGGGCCATCATCATTGTTTGTTTGCCCTTCATCATCGTTGTTTGTTTTCCCTTCATCCATCTGTTCTAGCTGATGTCCATCACTAGATGGATTCAGAAATGACGATATCTCAACCCCGTTTATATAATCTTCTCCAACACAAGGTTTAATTCTATCAATATTAATAACTATTTCACCATTTATAATGCCCATAATAAGATTGTTCCTATCAGAATCAGTGGTGCGCTCCATCAATTAACTATTGCAGAAAGAAAGGTAAAACAAGTTAGAAAAAGAAAGAGTAAGAAATGAGCAATATACTAAAAAAGGTCACCTTTATATAGACATGAGCAAATAGATGGTAAAAAATATTGCCCTATTTTTTACTCATATTTTTTACCATTTCCTAATACTAGTAATACTACTACTACTACTAGTTAATACTGATACTACTAGTAATACTATTGCAAATACTATGAATACTACTACAAATACTCGTAATACTAATAATACTACAAATACTACTAACACTACTGTAATGTATCTACTCAAATCCATCAAATTTTGATGAGAAAATTTCATGTCTTTTAATTTTCCTAACTCTAGTTTGGATCATCGGATCGGGAGGGCGAGCGAGGGAGGGAGAGGGCCGGGGCGCACCTGGGGCGGTCAATGGTGGCGGCCGGGCCAGGGCACGCGCGAGGACATCAACGATGGTGACGACGGTGGCGGTCGTTGTGTGGCTGGCGGCTGGGGCGCGTGTGGACGATGGCGCACATCGGTGGTGGTGGCGGCGTAGGCTCGGACGGGGCACAACAGATGGCTCAGACGACAACAATGACGACGGCGGGCACGATTTGGGCAGCATGCCGGCGTCGGGTTTGTGCGGCGTCTCCTGCGCTGCTAGCTCGAGAATGAGAATGGTCCGGGAAGGAGGAGGTCGTGGAGGGGTATATGGCGCATGCCTCTAGTCCCGGGTCCTGCCACGACCCGAGACTAAAGGATCTCTGAATTGGTAGGAAGTGGGTCAGGTTTGAACTATAGGTACATGATCTAATACTCATGATTTAAAAAAACATTTTTAGACTCACAATATGATGTTTCTTCAGAGAACCAATTCAAGTTTTAGCGAGACTCATCCCCCATCTGCATGCTCGCCGTTTTGACCATAGTTTGAAATGGGAAAATTTTGTAACGGGCATAAGAAATTCAAAAATAGTCCGAACAATATAAATCCTTCACGTGGTGTCATATTATGTGACAGAGTTGTAAGAAAAAATACCAAACTTGGTATAATGATTGCATCTCGAAAAGTCCTTCTCAAAATGAGTTATCATGTTCGAGGTTTCATGGCTTTCGGATCAAATGACCAATGCTATGGCCAGAATCGCGGCATAGTTTATGATAGTGTGCCCACGCATGTGTATCTAGTGATGGCGAACAATGTTGCAGGAGGAAATTTTCCTTTTCGTCGCAAGGAAAAGCCATTTTCCATTTTACGAGTGCTAAAAACGGGGTATTTTGTGAAGCAACTACCAACGGAATAATTCAAAATACTACCACCCTATTTTTGTAAAATACTATACCACCTTATATGGACAATGTCCCAACTAGGGTATAACAAACCATTTCGTCCACCCCGGGTGAAAAATACAAATGCCCGCCGAATCGGTAGGAAGTGGGTCCGGTTTGAACTATAGGTACATGATCTAATGCTCATGATTTTTTTGAAAAAAACATTTTTAGACTCACAATATGATATTTATTCAGAGATCCAATTCAAGTTTTAGCGAGACTCATCCCCATATGCATGCTCACCGTTTTGAACATAGTTTGAAACGGGATTTTTTTAAATGGGCATAAGAAATTTAAAAATGGTTCGACCAATATAAATCCTTCATGTGGTGTCATATTATGTGACATAGTTGCAAAGTAAAATACCAAACTTGGTATAATGATTACATCTCGAAAAGTCCTTCTTAAAATGAGCTATCATATTCGAGGTTTCATGACTTTCGGACCAAATGACCAATGTTATGGCCAGAATCACGGCAGAGTTTGTGATAGTGTGCCCATATTGTGCACGCATGTGTATCTTGTGATGAGGAACAATGTTGCGGGAGAAAGTTTTTCTTTTCGACGCACGGAAAAAGCCATTTTCCATTTTACGAGTGCTAAAAACAAGGCGTTTTTTAAAGCAACCACCAAATACATAATTCAAAATGCTACCACCATATTTTTCAAAAATACTAGACCACCTTACATGGAAAATGTCCCAACCAGGGTATATTAAACATTTCTGTTCACCACGGGTGAAAAAGACAAATGTCTACCGAATCGATAGGAAGTGAGTACGGTTTGAACTATAAGTACATGATCTAATGCTCATGATCTTTTGAAAAAAATCATTTTTAGACTCACAATATGATGTTTCTTCAGGTATCCAATTCAACTTTTAGCGAGGCTCATTCCCCATCTACAGGCTCGCCGTTTTGACCATAATTTGAAACGGGCATAAGAAATTCAAAAACGGTCCAAACAATGTAAATCCTTCGCATGATGTCATATTATGTGACATAGTTGCAAGGAAAAATACCAAACTTGGTATAATGATTGCATCTCGTAAAATCCTTCTCAAATAAGCTATCATGTTTGAGGTTTTATGGCGGACCAAATGACCAATATTATGGCCAGAATCGCGGCATAGTTTCTAATAGTGTGCCCATATTATACACGCATGTGTATCATGTGATGACGAACAATGTTGCAGGAAGAAATTTTCCTTTTTGTCACACGGAAAATCTATTTTCCATTTTACGAGTGCTAAAAACGGGTTGTTTTATGAAGCAACCACCAAAGGAATAATTCAAAATGCTACCACCCTATTTTTCAAAAATACTAGAACACCTTACATGGACAATGTCCCAACCATGGTATCTCAAACTTTTCCGTCCACCACGGGTGTAAAAGACAAATGTTTACCAAATCGGTCAGAAGTGGGTCTGGTTTGAACTATAGGTACATGATCTAATGCTCAAGATTTTTTGAAAAAATCATTTTTAGACTCACAATATGATGATCCAATTGAAGTTTTAGCAAGGCTCATCCCCTATCTGCATGCTCGCCGTTTTGACCATAGTTTGAAATGCGAAAATTTTGAAACGGACATAAGAAATTCAAAAATGGTCCGAATAATATAAATCCTTCACGTGGCGTCATATTATGTGACATAGTTGCAACAAAAATATACCAAACTTGGTATAGTGATTCCATCTCCAAAAGTCCGTCTCAAAATGATCTATTATGTTTGAGATGACATAGCTTTCAGACTAATTGACCAATATTATGACTAGAATCGCGGCATAGTTTGTGATAGTGTGCCCATATTGTGCATGCATGTGTATCTTGTGATGGTGAACAATGTTACAGGAGGAAGTTTTTCTTTTTGTCGCAACTATTTTCCATTTTACGAGTGCTAAAAACAAAGCGTTTTATGAAGCAACCACCAAAGACATAATTCAAAATGTTATCACTCCATTTTTCAAAAATATTAGACCACATTACATGGACAATGTCCCAACCAGAATATGTCAAACCTTTCCGTCCACCACGGGTGAAAAAGATAAATGTCTGCCGAATCGGTAGGAGGTGGGTCTGATTTGAACTACAAGTACATGATCTAATGCTCATGATTTTTTGAAAAAAATCATTTTTAGACTCACAATATGATGTTTCTTCAGAGATCCAATTCAAGTTTTAACGAGGCTCATCCCCCATCTACATGCTCGCCGTTTTGGCCATAGTTTTAAACGGGAATTTTTTCAAACGGGCATAAGAAATTCAAAAACGGTCTGAACAATGTAAATCCTCCGCCTGGTGTCATATTATGTGACATAGTTGCAAGGAAAAATACCAAACTTTGTATAACGATTGCATCTCGAAAAGTCCTTCTCAAAATGAGCTATCATGTTCGAGGTTTTATGACTTTCGAACCAAATGACTAATGGTATAACTAGAATCGTGGCATAGTTTGTGATAGTGTGCACATATTATGCACACATGTGTATCTTGTGATGGCGAACAATACTGCAGCAGGAAGTTTTCCTTTTCATCACACTGAAATACAATTTTCATTTTTCAAACTATTTTCAAACAAATTTTGCTAAATGGGTCAGTACCCAAAATAGGTGCACCTATTGTGCACTAACATCGTATAAAAATCTTGGATCATTTTCACTTCATTTACTTGTTGAAATCTAAAAATTTGAATTTTGAAAATTTTACATGCACAAATTTTTGAATTGGACAAAACAATTAACATGAAAAATGTGGAGTTTTTAATTATTGATCTAGAAGTTGCTTGCTTTTCGCCCTTCCGTCCTAGGACGGTGGCTCCCCGTCGTCCTGCGCTCTACTCCTCGACATCCTTGTCATGGCACCCTGGTTGGCCCGATGGCCCGGCCTCGTCCATGTTGTCCTTCCCAATTGCGAGGGGCACCGCCTCCAGGCTGCCTCCAATGCGCCCAGCGCTGACCCCTCTCGATGCCACGGCAGTCCTTTGTTCCGCATGGCTCCATGTAACACCCCGTCCACTCCTGGGCCCGGGGGGTGTCACTCCTAGCAGCCTAATAGGATATCTAGACTAGCCCCACAGACCAACACTAGTCTTTTCTGCGCACTTTGTCCTCACTCGTGCGCACCCGGTTACCCACTTCCTAGTCGGTCACCCATCCTAGAATTGCTCTAGGCCAAGCACGCTTAACCTTAGAGTTCTTTTCGAATGAGCTTCCAGAAAAGAAGTTGCAACTTGTTGGTATGAGTATTCTATCAATCCTATTAAGCCATGTGCCTAGATCTCACATACACCCACCCTCTAGAAGATCGATGCCCTCATCGATCAAGCACACCCCAGGAACGTTCCCTCTTGGCACGCGTATGTGCGTCCAGTGCCGGCACATGTGCCATGCCGTGTCCACTCCGGGCCACACGCGCCATGCTCCACATGTCCCACCACTGACCCGCCCACACCCATGTAATCGCAAGGGTCAGCTCTGATACCACTTGTAACACCCCGTCCACTCCTAGGCCCGGGGGGTGTCACTCCTAGCAGCCTAATAGGATATCTAGACTAGCCCCACAGACCAACACTAGTCTTTTCTGCGCACTTTGTCCTCACTCGTGCGCACCCGGTTACCCACTTCCCAGTCGGTCACCCATCCTAGAATTGCTCTAGGCCAAGCATGCTTAACCTTAGAGTTCTTTTCGAATGAGCTTCCGGAAAAGAAGTTGCAACTTGTTGGTATGAGTATTCTATCAATCCTATTAAGCCATGTGCCTAGATCTCACACTCCAACGCCTCCTCCTTCGCCGCCTCCTCAGCATCCTCCTCCACAATGGCCTTAGCCATGGACACCATCATGTTCAGCTTCGCCTCCTCCTCCTCCTGTTGAGAGGCCTCTGCGAAGGACACCATCTAGTCTTGCTCCGTATCAGCCTCCTCCTCTGCCATAGTATCTTCCATGGCTATCATCGACGCATCCTCCGCCGAGGCCACCACCACGGAGCACCGTCTGGCCATCCTAAGAAAGAGGATGGCTTCAAGGAACTTGCGCTCAGCAGCCATGAACTGGCCAGCAGAGTCCTCACTGTGGGTGGTGTCGAAGGACACAAGAAAATCCTGCTGCCTGTTGTTGATATTTGGTGCCCAACCTCGTCATCGAGATCCTCAAGCCACTCTAGCACGTCATTGTCACCATCGACGACCGTGTCGATGTTGCGCACCGCCGCCACTATGTGCACCATCTCCTGCTCAACCTCTAGGTCTAGGACCGCCGGGGCCACCGCAGCCACCACTTCCATCCCACGTGCCTCGCCAGCCACCGCATGCAGTGCGTCCATCCCCTCGCGGGCCATGCCACACGTAGCATGTCCCCTGCCTCGCGGGTCTCCTCCACCACACATAGCACATTCGTCGTCTCGTGTGACGTATGACGCCTTCGAGGAAAGCATCTCCATTATCGCTCTGCTGCTCTATGGCCTGCATGGACATCCCGAATGCGGTCGTGTGCATTTTGTCCTTATCATGGTCTACTGGGAAGCGTCTGTGGGCAAGTGCACTAATCCTAGACTAGATGGTGGTCTTGTGGTCAATCATTGGTGGTGAACTGGTTTGGGTTTGGCCGTCCACCTTGTCATGCCGGATTTGCTTATGGCCCACCGTAGGCAGGAAACGAAAGCTGGCCGGTCATGTGCAGGCCAATCTTTTGCCCGCACTTGGGAAGCTTGCCACCAAAAGGAGGAAAATGAGCAGCCAAGCAGGAAGCTGCCACGACGATGGCCGACGGGAGGTTGATCCTGATTATTGCGTCAATTCTTTGATGGTGGCTAGAAGGGGATTAAATGGGTTGGCCTACTGGACATCTGGAGGCGCTCCTAGTCCTAACCGGACTGGAGCAAAAAAATGGTCCATTTTCTATCTCCAGGCTGATCCAGATGGATCGATTTGAACACATTTCATGCCAAAATGGGTTGGTCTACAGGAAATGCCCTAACAGTTGACACAACTAGACCAGATGGATGGATAGGCAATTAGAGCATCTCCACCATCGACCCAAATAATGGTCCCCAAAGGCCTCCCATTGGACGACATCGCAAATTTCGGCCCACATCAGCGCACCGCAAAACCAACCAGCACTTTTTGACCCCAACACAATAACCATCATGCCCACGCTGGCCCCTGCACACAAGGGCCATGTTGGATTTCGATCGTGGGACTTGCGTGACGGGAATAGAGGCGAAAACCTTGGTATTCCCCCTCCATTTCCACTCCCATTCCCCCACTCCCGCAATTCCACCCCATATTGCCTCTAATCCATTCTGACACGCACCACTGAGGTTTTCATTTTGCGGGCCGAAAGTTCAAATGCCAAGGAATAGTGGGGTCCGAGTTGCTTGTAATTGGATCGTGTTACCCATAGTTGCCGTGCCAAATGCTTAGAATGTCTTTTTCGACAAAAAATCAACATAACATTTGAACATAAAATACCACGCTAGCACCCATCAAGTTGGGCCCCTCCTTTCCGTTTTGACTGTTATCTCACTATCGTGGTGGTTGGCTGATAAGTCAAAAATTGAAGCATATTTACGTCATGTTTTTGCATAAGTAGAGTAGGGTTTTTGAAATTTTACCACATTTGCGCACACCTTTTGTCCTTGTTTTAACAGGATCCCAAATTAGTAAGTCTCTTATGAATATATCAATTGGTTATCATATTATATTTAATATGATATTTTTAAGTGATAAAAGTCATTTAATTGATTTTCCTCGCACCTAGGAGATTTGCATACACGGAGGAGGACACAGGGGCCTTAATGACTGCTAGTATGGGCGAAGCCCGCCCATACTACCCGCCCGTACCATACGGCAACACGTCCGTCTCGTCAAATACTTTCACCTCGTGAAGACGGACTGGAGATCCAACATTCACAAAAACCTCCAGCCACGAAAAACCACACGTGAAAGGGATCTGGAAGAGAAGCTTGGAGAAGGGTAAATCCTTAATACTTCACGAATCATTAGAGGACATCACATCATCCCCTTCATCATCAACCGCTACATCTCCATCAGCATTACTACCCCCATCTTCCATCTATTAGATCTTGTTGTAATTCTAGACTCAATTGTGGTTTGCAATAGATTTATCCCCATACTTTTATTCATCCATTTGATTATGCTGATGTTGTTGATTGCTTCCATGTGTGATTAGTTCCCTTTGTTCTTGGGGAGATGGAGAAACCCTAGCATTATTATGAAATGAAATAAAGATGATATATTACTTGTGTCCATGATCTACTGATCGATGATGTGTGTTTGATCTCTCTCTTTAGATGGTATGTGTAGTCGGTCACATATCACCGAGAGGGTCCAGAGTATATCTATCCGTCATCGGGATGGACAAATCCCACTCTTGATCCATGAGCCTCTACATAACACTTTCGTAGCACTGTACCCACCTTTATAATCACCCTTTCATGGTGTGATATTTGATGTTATCAAGATACTCTTCTAGTGTTAGTGATTGACATGATCTCATGGTCTAAGGACTAGGATTACTTCGTATGATGTTATAGCAATATAAACACAATGACTTTGATCGTAATGCTATACTTCAGATGAATGTTCATCACATCATTCCACTAATATTGTGACCGCGTTATTAACAACATCCAATGTCCATGATCAGGAAACCTTGATCATCTTGTTAATCAACGAGCTAGTTTATAAGAGAGGCATAACAAGGACCTTTCCTTATGTTTATTAAACACATATGTATTAACGTTTCCAAATAAATATAATTATAGCATGCAAAATAAACATTTACCATAAACAAGGAATAAGATAATAACCACTTTATTATTGCCTCTCGAGCATATTCCTTTCAGTCTCCCACTTGCACTAGAGCCAATAATCTTGTTTGAAAAACTTTGCATATTGAACACCTATGGCTTTCTAGTGTTGCATATACGTGATTGCTAGTGGTTAACATAATCTCTGGATCTGACAGTTTTAGGTCCGTGTGTATTTGCATGTCTTTGTGTGTCTACACATCACTCATTCTCAAATGAGATGACATTGTATAAATTTGGTCCTTTGGTGAGACCTTTAGTTCGCTAGGGTTAAAATATGTTGATATTATTGTCATACAATATATCTTCATAGTATTAGCCCACTTTGAACCACACCTAGTTTGATAACAAATTACTTAACACAAATGCCCTCCTTTGATGCTACTATAGAAGTCATATACTTAGCCTTTTGTTGTAGTATCCGTCACAATGTCTCAACTTTGGAACTCATCCAAATCCATCATGGAACATCTTTTCCATTACATTGTGCCACCCATAGTCTAAATTGAGATAAATTTAATTTGTATCTTGTGACAAAACTAGTATCAATATAACACTTTACAATGAACTACCTTTAACTATTTGTCACTTATACATGATATATTCTTAGTTCTTCCAAAGCTCATAAGAATATCTTTACTATCGTCCAATGATCATCTCATGAATCATTCTGGTATGTGCTCATAACATTTAGAGCATAGGACATATCTGGATATATACATATCACGGTATAATCGATCAAAATCTTCATGTGATTTTACTCACCAAGTGTTGAAACACTTGAATCTTGATACAATCCTTTCCATGCATCAAGAACCTTTCTTGTTGTTTCCATATTGAACCCTTTCAATATCTCACATATGTACGTCTAGCACAACCATATTAGCGCCTCAATCTATCCATATAGATATTGATGCCAAATATTCCGGTTTTTCCCAAGTCTTTCATCGAAATCCTATTTTAATGAAATTCTTAACTTGTGTCAATAAAAGATACATCATTTCCAATCAACAATATGTACTCTCCATAATGTATTGGAAATTTGTCTCAGCGCTCCCACTTAATTTCTTGCAAATGCAAGCCTCTTCATCGTCTTCGATGAAATTAAACTCCTTTAACAGTTTCATCATGGTGAAGATTCCAACTCTGCTATGCTCACTTAAACTATTGAAGTTTGGATGCCCTTTTAGCATCCTTTGAACTAACAAAACCCTTCATACAATGTCTTGTACATGTCCTAGGTAACCATTCTATTAGAAGAACATTGTTTTGTTTATTCAACTACCATACACCAAATTAAATGTAGTGGTTGCTACATTCATCCGTCAAGACTAAATATCACTATGAAAGATCAAATCTTGTCATAGTCAAATCTTGAACATTGCCGTAAACTTATTTCCGACATGTCGACTATTTCATATATGTTAAACATCCATGTCTATTTCTTTGTAGATACAAACACGACCGATAGGCTTCACGCCTTTCCGCAGGGTCTTCCATGTTCAGAAACTTGATTTCTCGTGTATGGATACTATCACGGATTCTATGACTTCTAGTCATTTTATGGAGTCAGGGCCCATCATCACTTCTTTGCATGTAGTCGGTTCATCATTGTCAAAACAATAATGACTTTTTTATCAAATCTCGCAATTTGATTCTTACTCGATGCATACAGTTCAAATAGGAACTCTAATCTCCAAGATCACACCCTTTGTAATCACGGGAGCCATGAGCATTGTGGCCGCCACCGGGACACTTTCTGGCGCTGCGCTACTTAGCACATATAGCTAAGGTTCAACAACCTTATCAAAGTTCTATTGTCCTCCCACTTAACTTTTCACGAAAAATTCCTTCTCAAGAAACTTGATGTTCTAAGCGACAAACTCTTTTGTCCTCGGTGTTATGGAGGAATTCCCAACAAATTCTTTGGGATAACCTACAAAGACGTGCTTATCCGACTTTGGTTGTAAACATTTTACTTATGCATAGCATACCAAAATTTAAGAAAATACAATTCGGGTTTTATCCCAAACCATAACTCATATGGTGTCATTTCAATGGATCACGATGGTGCTCTTTTCAGTGTAAAATCGGTAGTCTTTAAAGCTTTAATCCTTAAAACATAACGATAGTTTTATAAATGACACCTTTGATCTTACCATGTCAAACAAGGTTTGATTTGATCTCTCAAACATACAATACTCCTGTGGTTTATTGGGAAGTGCAAATTCATGGAACAATTCCTGAAATCTTAGGTGTTTTGCTAAACCTGTAACTCAAATATCTTCCTTGATGATCAAATCATAAACTCTTTTATTTTCTTGTTACAATGATTTTACACTTCATCTTGAAAGTCTTTGAACAATTTTCAAATGTTTCATACTTCTTCCTTATTAAGTGAATATATAGATATATTCACTCAAATTTCCGGAGAAAGCATATGAAGCAAAAAGATCCATCACATATGGCTACACATAATGGACTATGCACATGAGCATGCACAATTTCCAATAAGCTAGTCATATGTTCGTGTTTGGCCTATGAACGGAGTTTCAATTATCTCTAGGAAAGTTTCACAAGTGTCAATTGATCAAAATCAAAAGACTCTAAAAATCCATCAACATGGAGTTTCTTCATGTTTACTTTCCAATATAATTCAAATAGCGATGTCACTTCATAAGTGATCTTCCCATCATTTTGTCTTACAACATTTTAGCAATAATGTTTATGGATGTGATTTCTCCAACTAGACTTGTAAAAGTTCATCCATCCTTTATGGAATACGGTAATTATTTGAACAACCATTGTTCTCGTAATACTTGAACAAAATAAAAATTATTAAAACAAATCTTGAAGGCTAGGTTTGATGACAACAAAAAACACAATAACACTTTATTTGTTTTTGATGAACATCATCACTTATTCTTTTGCTAGTTACTTAGGTCGTTGCAGTTCATGAATTGTGTTGTTCTGTATGACACTTCACACCAACCAATTCGGTATCCAATACCGGTTTCCTATACCTAAGAACCACATTGTTTAACAAGCAAGGAATACAGCCATAACATGTATATCTTCTATATACCTAAGTTGGACATCTCCAACCTTTTATTTTCTTCCAAATATTTTATAGATTCTCTTTCAGCAATTCCTTTTCTTTTAAAAAATCTATCAACATCAATAGTTGTGTCATTCACATGACACATAGTACAAAGTGTATATACTCAAATACTAATACCTTTGGACTTGCACTTTGAAGTGGATCACCATCATCAAATGTTTGGTGTTCTTTCAAAAATCCATTCTTTAGTAATCTATTAGTGTAGTAAACATTTTACTTACATCCTCTAGTCAACCTTATCATGACAACTCTCATGATCAAGCTACTATAGCCTATAAGGAAGAATCACGAGTATAATGTTAGTTCCCAAAACCTTTTTGGGAGATCCGGATGCCTAGCATCTCCATCCTTCACAAATTCTCATTCAATATGAGAACATGTATTTTGCTAAATTATACTCTATCATAATGCAACCAAAAACATTGTTTCAGATATCACAATATCTTCCACACATGATGGTTTCTGAAACAATTTTTTCAGCTCCTAGATAATCTTTATATTAAAACAACTTTTGAATTCAATAATCATGGAGGCAAATATGATACTTTAGATACTAACATTGGAATTCTTACTCTTGATTCAATACTACTTATTAAACTTCATGGAGTAAATAGAGTTTGCTGAAATTTTGCAATAGGACTTCTAAACTTTAAATTGACATTCAAAACAATACGATACCAGTTCATAAAGTAAATATCCAGAATTCTATAGTTCTATTATCTCAATTAAAACTAAGCATAATGTAGTAAACAGATGCCAATGACTACAACAAATTATGCAAATTCACTTCGATTTAGTTTTCGACAAATTTGGTTCGACTAATCCAAATTAGAAATGAACTCCCACACAAAAACGACATCCCTCGTTCCTTTTTGGTGATTACATGAACCAAATCCACTACACCAAGTCCGATCATCACGTGAGTCAGTGTATCTTCAAAGGCGAGCATCAATATGGGCATCACATCAACTATATGACTCATTCTTAACCTTTTGGTCCGTGTTCCGAGGCCATGTATGTACATGCTAGGCTCGCCAAGTAAGAACCTTAGTACTCGCGTGTGTAAAACTGTCTTACACCCGTTGTATGAAAGTGTAGAGTCGAGTACACCCGATCATCACGTGATGTCTCAAAACACGATCAATAGAACGATGCATACTTAAGGAAGAACACATTTTTTCTTGATATTTAAATGAGGGATCATCTTATAATGCTACTAAAATGCCAAACTAGCAATATAAGATGCAAACATCATATGTGTAAAGTGGAATGATATGGTCCATGCATTTGATCACTATCATGTGCATCGTGCTATGATCTCTATCATTCCTTTGTGTGTAAGGCCAAGGTCTATGGAACTTACACGTTAGGTGTGTTGTAAGGGTATCAACTATACATCAACTTACAACATTTCCATATCATTACACTAGCCCAGCAACGATCTAAACTAGACGCCTCTAATTTATCAATTGCAAGTTTTTACGTGGCTTAGGGCTTTCGAAGATAGAAATGGTCTTACCTACAAACATGGAACCACAACGATGATAACTAAGTTATTAGCAACTCGTTGTAAATCAGATATTGACTATAGTAGGAGAGACAGACACCCGCCAGCCACTTATGCAAAACTAGTTACTTGTCAGTCGTGGAACCGGTCTCATGTGCGATGACATGTAAAGTTGGTTCGGGCCACTTCATCCCACTATGCCACCAATATCCAAAATACATGAAAGAAGCAATAACATGATCATCATCGCCCACATACTCTTATGTGTTCTACCCATGCAAAGCACCTACGCATAGAGCAGGCTCTGATACCACTAAAGGGTTCGCAGCATAGAAAACAAAACTTTCCTACGATGAGAACTATTATACGCCAAGATATATCTATTAGATACAAGCAACGGGTGGATATACATCCATAGAGAACATACCCTCGAAGACAACAAAGCTTTGTTAACAAGATGGGAGTCGTACACTTGCCGATCTCAAGATCGTGATGAAGTCCAGCAGGTCCAATAGGTCTAGCTCTAGCACGTCCATCAGATCCACTCCAGCAAGTCCAGCACCACAAAGTAGCAGTGCATCCATGATCGCACACACGTCCGGTACCCCGACAACCTCCGTCCCTTTCTCCAGCAAAGCAGCGGAAGAAGCAACTCCTTTCCAGATAAAGCTACCTAGAACATGTATCTCGCTAATCCAAGACCATGGGGGAAAATACTAGAAGGGGAGAGAGATCCTTCACGAGGAGGTGTGTGTGAGAAGTGAGGAGAGGGGGTCCTTTTATAGGAGGAGGAGGGCAGCCCCTCCCCATGGCCGGTACCCATGGAGGGTGCCCCTTCACCTCCCTCATTCATGTGGTGGTAACCCCTCCACATAAATATGCCCCCTTCACATTCTCTATTAAAGCCTCCACTTTAAATGCATTAAATTTCTCCAAATTTAATGCTCTCTCATTTAATAAAACTCTTTTATTAATTTTATTCAGAATTTTGTTAATTACTTTAATTAACAAACATTCATATAAAACCCCTGCAACATTTCAATATTACATGCAGAACCAATTTCAGCAATTTCACCTAAAACAGTTTCAGTGTCTATTGAAATAATTCCAGCATTTTCTTAAATCTTTATCTGAAACATATTTTCTCCAAATGGTGTCGGTATCCGTTAAGTGTGTCACCCTAAAGTTCGCGAATAATGCAGACATGATCGAGACCCCTCTCCGATCAATAATCAGCAGTGGGACCTGGAGATCTATACTGACTCCTACATATTCAACGATGACTCTTGTGATCGTGTGAACCTTTAATGTCGTAACTAAATCCCTTTGTCTCGCGATATATTACATGTCCTAGATTCGATCATTGGTATCTCCATACCTAGTTTGATCTTATAACCTACATGCACTCTTTTCTTGTTCCCGTGATATAACATTCTAGTGATCACATCACTTGCTTGCAAGCTATTCTCAATGTGATATCATCGAGAGGTCCCAGAGTATATCTATCCATCATCGGGATGGAAAAATCCCACTCTTGATCCATGAGCCTCTACATAACACTTTCGTAGCACAAAACCCACCTTTATAATCACACTTTCAGGGTGTGATGTTTGATGTTATCAAGATACTCTTCCAGTGTTAGTGATTGACATGATCTCATGGTCTAAGGACTAGGATTACTGCGTATGATGTTATAGCAATATAAACACAATGACTTTGATCATAATGCTATACTTAGGATGAATGTTCATCACATCATTCCACTAATGTTGTGACCTTGTTATTAACAACATCCAATGTCCATGATTAGGAAACCTTGATCATCTTGTTAATCAACATGCTAGTTTATAAGACAGGCATAACTAGGAACTTTCCTTTTGTTTATTAAACACAAATATATTAATGTTTCCAAATTAATACAATTATAGCATGCAAAATAAACATTTATCATAAACAAGGAATAACATAATAACCACTTTATGATTGCCTCTCGGGCATATTCCCTTCACTTTCAACCTTAGACCCCCCCACTGCCCAAAACATGGCACCACTCCATGCATTAAGCCCAAACCTAGGACTTAACTCCCTCTCAGCATTCCAAGCAACTTCTCCAACTAGAGATTTCTTGGTTATTTGAAGAAATCTTGACTTTCCATTTTCTGAATAAAAAAATGAGTGTTTTTCCAAAAGAGGTGCAATATTTAAGCGCGACAATTGCCAGGAGGCAATTTACACGGATGCTACACAACATAAAACGACCATAACCTAGAGCTGGGCATTTTCTATGCATGGAGTAATATACTATTTTTTCTTGAGTTATGCCACGGTAATGGAGGTCTCTAATTGTAGGTACCCTCGAAAACACATTCAATTTTCAGGCAAAAATGGTTTGGGGTGCCCCATAGGGTAAGTAGGCTGGATACATGCACTGGTTCAAGATTGCACTAACCCTTGTATGGTTGCGCATGCCAGCGATTTTGCCCAGTTTACAAACACCAACAAAGCAAATTCATAAAAATCATAAAAATATGAAACCAAGTCATGGAGCCCTTATATGTGACCCACTATCCACAAAAAATCATAAACAAGACATACCAATACTTTTGGCACCCAAGGCACCACACAGATGGCTATCGAGTAGGAGTTAATTTGGCTTTCAACCCTAGATCCTGAAGGGTTCGTAGCATAGAAAACAAAAAAAATCCTACGATGGGAACTATATGCCAAGATCTATCTACTAGATACAAGCAACGGGTGGATATACATCCATGGAGAACTTACCCTCGAAGACAACAAAGTTTTGTTAACGAGTAGGAACTCGTCGATGATGTAGTCGTACGCTTGCTGATCTCAAGATCGGGTGGAAGTCCTAGCGCCGCAAACCAGCAGCGCATCTACACTCGCACACACGTTCAGGCCATCGAACAACCTCTGCCTCCTCGCTCCAGCGATGCAGCGGAAGCAGCAACTCCTTCCAGATGAAGTGCCACTAGGAACATGTATCTCGCAAATCCGAGACCATGGGTAGTTCTAGAGGGGGAGAGAGATCCTTCATGAGGAGGTGTAAGGAAGAAGAGTGAGAGGGGTGGCCTTTTATAGGAGGAGGGGGTACCCCTCCCCATGGCTGGAGCCCCATGGGGGGTGACCCCTCACCTCCCCCATTTATGTGGTGGTAACTCCCTCCACATTAAATGCCCCTTCACATTCTCTTTTAAAGTCTCCACTTTAAATGCATTAAATTTCTCCAAATTTAATGCTCTCTCATTTAATATAACTCTTTTATTAAATTTATTCAGAATTTTGCTAATTACTTTAATTAACAAACATTCACATAAAACCCCCTGCAACATTTCAATATTACCTGAAGAACCAATTTCAGCAATTTCACCCGAAACAGTTTCGGTGTCTCTTGAAATAATTCCAGTGCTTTGCAATTCATTTGTGTGAAACATATTTGCTCCAAATGGTGTTGGTGTCCCTTAAGTGTGTCACCCTACGGTTCGTGAATAATGCATACATGATCAAGACCCCTCTCAGATCAATAATCGTAAGCGGGACCTGGAGATCCATACTGACTCCTACACATTCTACGATGACTTATGTGATCATGAGAACCTTTAACGCTAGTAACTAAACCCCTTTGTCTCGCGATATAGTACATGTCCGAGATTCGATCATCGGTATCTCCATACCTAGTTTGATCTTGTTACCGGCATGCATTCTTTTCTTGTTCCCATGATATAACATTCTAGTGATCTCATCACTTGCTTGCAAGATAACCAATGTGATATCACCGAGAGGGCCTAGAGAATATCTATCCGTCATCGGGATGGACAAATCCCACTCTTGATCCATCAGCCTCTACATAACACTTTCTTAGCACTTAACCCACCTTTATAATCACCCTTTCACGATGTGACGTTTGATGTTATCAAGATACTCTTCCAGTATTAGTGATTAACATGATCTCATGGTCTAAGGACCAGGATTACTTTGTTAGATGTTATAGCAATATAAACACAATTACTTTGATCGTAATGCTATACTTCGGATGAATGTTCATCACATCATTCCACTAATGATCTGACCTCATTATTAACAACATCCAATGTCCATGATCAGGAAACCTTGATCATCTTGTTAATCAACGAGCTAGTTTATAAAAGAGGCATAACTAGGAACTTTCCTTTTGTGTATTAAACACACATGTATTAACGTTTCCAAATTAATACAATTATAGCATGTAAAATAAACATCTATCATATACTTGGAATATGTATAATAACAACTTTATTATTGCCTCTCAGGGCAATTCCCTTCAGTCTCCCACTTGCACTAGAGACAATAATCTAGTTACATGGTGATAATCTAACACCCATGGAGTTCTGGTGTTGATCATGTTTTTCTCTAGGGAGAGTTTTAGTCAACGGATCTGCTACATTGAGATCCGTATGTACTTTACAAATCTTTATATCTCTATCCTTGACATGCTCACAGATGGAGTGAAATGGGTGCTTAATATGCTTGGAATTCTTGTGAGACCTTGGTTCCTTTGTGTTGGCTATGGCTCCATTGTTGTCACAATAGATCACCATTGGATCCAATGCACTAGGAACCACACCTAGTTCGGTAATGAACTCCTTCATCCAAATTGTTTCTTGTGCTGCTTCTGAAGCAGCAATATATTCCGCCTCCGTTGTTGACCTTGTTACCACAGATTGTTTGGAGCTCCTCCAACTAACTGCTTCTCCGTTCATGAGAAATACGTATCCGGATTGACACTTAGAGTCATCCGGATCATTGTCAACGCTAGCGTCGACATAACAATTAGCGACCATCTCTTCTTCACCTCCATGTACAAGAAACATTTCCTTAGTCCTTCTCAAGTACTTAAGGATATTCTTGACCGCTATCCAGTGCTCCAAATCTGGATCGGATTGGTACCTACTAGTCAAACTAATAGCATGTGCCACATCCGGTCTTGCACATAGCATGGCATACATTATAGAGCCTATGGCTGAAGCACATGGGATCTTATCCATTATCTCTCTTTCTTCCGCCATAGCCGAACTTTGAGTCTTACTCAATGTCTTGCCTTGCAACATAGGTAAGAACCCTTTCTTACTTTCGTCCATTTTAAACTTCTTTAAAATCTTATCAAGGTATGTACTCTACGATAGCCCTATTAGGCGTCTCGATCTATCTCTATAGATCTTTATGCCTAATATATATGACGCTTCACCAAGGTCCTTGATACATTGCAAATGTATCTATAATTTTTGATGTTCCATGCTTGGTTTTATCCACTTTCTTGTGTTTTGTCCACACTTTGGAGTACTTTTCATATGATTTCTTGGACTAACCTATTAACAAGAGCCACAGTGCCAGCTGCCTGTTTTCTGCTGTTTTTGGTTCTAGGAAAGTCAGAAAATGAATATTCTCGGAATTGGACGGGACAAAAGCCAAAGTGCCTATTTTTCAAGAAGTCATCAGATGCCAGAATACGAGACAGAGAGGGGCCAGAGGCCAACCACACCACCTGGCCACGCGGCCAGGCTTGGCCCGCACCAGGGGGTGGTGTGGTGGCCCCTGGCACCCCCTCGGCCTCCCCTTCCGACTATAAGATGCCCTCGGGACGAAAACCCTAAGTGCCCGATCAAAAATCCACCGTCATCTCCATCCCTAGATCAGGAGGGATGTGAAGCTCTTCCCAACACCCTGCCGGAGAGGGGAATTCACCCCGGAGGTCTTCTTCATCACCATGCAAGCCTCCGATGTGATGCGTGAGTAGTTCATCCTTGGACTACGGATCCATGTCGTAGCTAGATGGCTGGTTCTCCTCCTTTGTGCTTTCATGTCTAGATCTTGTGAGCTCCGTTCATGATCAAGATCATCTATTTGTAATTCTGCATGTTGTGTTTGCGGGGATCCGATGGATATTGAGATGCTATTTGAGATTGATAATTGATTCTATCATGTCTTTGTTATTTGTGATCTTGCATGCTTTCCATTGTTAGTAGCTATCTTGGCCAAGTAGATGCTAGCAACTCCAAGAGTTAGTATTTATGCTCGATAGTGGGTTCATGCCTCTGGTAATCTGGGGAAGTGAAAGAAATCTCTAAGGTACTAGATGTGTTGTTGCTACTAGGGAGAAAACAACAATCCTTTCTTCATAGAACAATCGTATTGTTTACTTTACACGTAGTTCGTAAAGCAATAATCTGTTGCTTGTAACTTAATACTGGAGGGGGTTCGGATGATAACCTGAAGTTTGATTATTAGTCATAGATGCAGTTGGATGGCGGTCTATGTATAATGTTGTAATGCCCAATCGAATCTCAAAGGAGTCAAGATGATTAGTATATGCATGTATTGCTTTCTCGATGTTTGTCAATTGCCCCGCTGTAATTTGTTCACCCAGCATGTTATCTATCTAAGGAGAGCCACCTCTAGTGAACTATGGATCCCTGTCCTTGTCTTTTACATTCAATCTACAATCTTTTATGGCTTTGTGTTTACTTTCTGCAAACCATCACTTCTTTCCATTTGATACGTTTAATCCTTTGTTTTCCACAAAACACGATAAGATTGATAACCTCATCGCAAGTTGGGGACAAAGTTCTGTGGTTGTGTTGTGCAGGTCTCCACGTTGCTACTAGCACCGGTAGTGTGCCCTGCCAACACCTTCGGGGTGTTTCCTTGCTCCTACTGGTTCGATTAAACCTTGGTTTCATAACTGAGGGAAACTTGTTGCTGTGCTCATCATACCTTCCTCTTGGGCTTCCCAACGAGCTCTACATCATCATCGCTCCAGCATTTTTCTGGCGCCAACACTGGGCCATCAAGCATTTTTCTGGCGCCGTTGCCGGGGACTGAAGAAGAAGAAGCTCCCACGTCAACCACGCGCCATCAAAGCCATTTTTCTGGCGCCGTTGCCGGGGAGTCAAGGACATCTTCACAAGGGGAGTCCCTCATAACCAATCTCTTTACTTTCTTATTTTTGTTTTGCTTAGTTTCTTTTTGTTTTGTTATCAAAAACACACAAAAAAATAGTTTTACTAGTTTGCTTTCTTATATAAAAAACACACAAAAAAAATCCTTTCTTAAGTTGCCACTATGTCTAGCCTTGCTCCAGTCACTATGTCACCCGAGGAAATGATTTTAACTTTTAATCAAGGAATTGAGGAAAGTTTTAAGGAAGCTTGGTCTAGAATCTCTGATCTACATGAAAAAACTGAGCCTAAAATGACTCAAAGCTTGTTCCTTAGCAGTTTTTTCCTTGGAATTGCTCTTTGCTATAGATATGCTTTAGATGCTGTTGTGGGAGGAGATTTCCTCCAATGTAGTGAGGATGATGCTATTAATGCTATAATGAAATTGATCCTCACTTACAACTTGCCTAGCCAAACTGATATTTCTTTCGCAAAAATATTTGCTAGATTGAACACTCATGAGACTAGCACTGCTAGCTTAAAAGATTGCTATAATATGCTTAGGGAGCATCACAATTATGTTCCAATAAATTCTGAACCATCAAAGTGGCTCCCTACAGTAAATATTGAGATAAACACTGAAACTTTTCAAGCTCGCTGTGATATCATGTCTGAATTTTGCCTTATGCCCAAAGATATTTATGAATCTCTGAATACTTGGGGGCTTACTGAAGGAGGAAAAGAAATATCTCTTGCTAATAATGCTACCATATTACCTCTTGGAATAGCTGAAGGACTGTTTACAAAGATCCTTGGGAAAATGATTTCTACTGATTATCTTGTTATTGAATGTGCAGGAAAAGGACAAATTACACTTGGAAGGTCCCTATTAGAACTCCTTGGAGCAATAATAGATGTGGGAAAGGGGACCATGCACCTTTCTTCTCCACCAAACAATCATATTTTCTCCAAGGTTAAGAATAAAAGTAAGAGAGGTAAGGGCAAGAAATTTGGTTTTAATGCTTCTTCATTTGCGAACACTTGATTTTTCTTGCTTCATATGCCTAACTTAAAGGCGTTAAAGAAAAGTACTTATTGGGAGATAACCCAAAAGTTTTAGATGAGTCTTGGAAGTTATTACCTCTGTAATAACCTCTCCTTATCCTTTTTATTTGCTTTTTGTGCCAAGATAAACCTCTAATGAGAGAGAAGTAATGATTGGGAAAGTTGCTGTCCCGAAACAGATTTCTGTGCTTCACCGTAAAAATTCGTGTAAATTCTCTGAACGTCTATTTGATGCATGAATTTTTGTTCTTCTGCCCAGGTTGTTATCTAACTTTCGTTAGTTCAACACTTTTTTATTTGAGCAACAAAAGGTCTTCTAAAAAATTCGTCTTTACCTGCTGGTCTGTTTTGATAGATTTCTGCCATTTTCTACATTTGCTTCTTGTTGGTTCCTTTTTGAGTTCTTTTGGGAAATTGAGCTTTTTGAGGGAAGTGCTACAGTAGCTAGTGTTCTAATGGAAGTTTATTTGGTGTTAGAACTGAACCTTAAGACTTATTTATCTTGAGTGCACTAATGTTGCTAATAAAGATTGTGTGAAGTTTTATATCAAGGAAAAATTTCAGGTGTATGGAAGGAATGAGTAATGAGATGAAGGATGGACTAAAGCTCGAGCTTGGGGATGCCACGCGTGTCACCCCAAGAAATATCCAAGAAGTACAAGCGTCAAAGCTTGGGGATGCCCAAGGCATCCCCTTCTTCATCAATAAAAATCCCAGGTTTCTTCCAAACGCTTCATTTTTATTGTTTCATGCACAGTTGTGTTTTTCTTGGAGCGTCTTCTTTTTTTATTTTGTTTTGGTTTTTGGTTTGCTTGGTTTTCTTAGTTTTTTGAATAAATTGGTTGGACCCCCTCTTCCATACATTGGTTTGCAAATAGTTTTGTTTGGTTTGGAAAAGAGTAGGAAAGTTCATGCTTATGTGGTAAAAAGAGCTTGTTTTTGACTGTGGCCTATGCTTTGTCATGCCATGCTTGATATTGTTTTGGCTTTATGCTTAGTATTCTTTGTTGTAGCATGACTTGTTATAAACAATTGAGATTGCTTAATGTGCCTTGGATGAATCATGCATTGTTTTAGCATATTAAAGCATAGTATAGTGGTATTCTCCTTTGATGCTTTATTTGGGTTGACTTGGCGCATGCTCACACCATGTTATGACTATCTCAAGTCACCTTAGCCTTTATGATCCTTTAGTTTTCAACTTGTAGTATCACTTTATGCTTTGATCAATGATGTTTTGTCGCTCTGCATGATTATGGCCATTATTGCTCTCTTAGTTTGTTGCTCCCAGTCTTTTGCTAGCCTCCACAACCAAGTATGAGTTCCACTCATGCATCCAACTCCCTAAACCAAGTTATTCCAAAGAGTCCACCATACCTACCTACTAGCTTATGCTATTCCAAGTATATTCATGCTTTTGTTTACCTTCCAAATTAAACTTGTTATGAGAAAACTAGTGATTAAAGCTCTCACGAACTTGATGGCACATTTTACTTTTCTTGCCCTTAATAAACTTGAACCATTGTGTCGTCTATTTTGTATATGCATGCACTTATTTGTTGGGAATTAGTAGAACCATGCTTTCATGGGGAACGCTTTCAACATTGCACTTGGTACTTGTACCTAGTTGATATCATGCTCTTTTGTATATGGATGTCGTCGGTGTGAAATGAAAGGGGAGCTTGTAAGTCCATGGAGTTATGTATATGTGTTAGAGAAAAGCCTGGGCCGCTGGTCTAATCCATGCTGACATGGTGGAAACCTGCAGCGTAACCATAATGAGCTGTCTATAAAGCATTCTTCTTATAAAAAAAGAGTCCTATATTGAGAAAAAAGAGAAAAAGAAAAAAAAAGAGATTATGAAAAGAGGAAAGAGAGAAAAAAGCACCATATTCCCATGGTAAATAAGAAGATTGCTGAGATGCTTGTTGTCTGCTTGCCTTGTCATTTTGGTATGGGGATTCTTCCGTATCATCGGGCAAGGGGTACCCCGTTGGCGGTTCTCTATGATACACATGTACTTATGATGACAAGAACTTACCGGTGACTAAACTTGAGTAGCATGAGGAGCGACCCTCGTATACAAGGGACATGAGATTTCTAACTTATACTTCATCAAGCATGTACACCATAGTTTGTTCACTTTAACCTTAATCACTTCAAAATGCTTATGATAGGGGCAATGAGAGCTGAAAGCTATAAGTACCATAATTTTTGGAAGCTCTTTATGAGACTTGAATCCCTACTTCCTTTTATAAAAAGGCCTTTCTTCCACCATTATATTGAGTCTCCACCTTCTACCTTTATGCACCTACTTTGAGAGCATAGTGGCCATTCTTAGTTCTATGTGCATTGTCCCAAGACTAGTTGATTGATGCATAACTTGATATTGCTTGTTTTAAACTATTTGTATCTAGTCACTCTTATGAACTTTGAAGGCGTCCTATGCATTTATATTTGCTACTCTATGAGGGACAAGCTGAATATTATTATGCTATGTTTTCTTTATGTGAAACAAACAAACGTCTTGCAAAGCATTGTTATTCATGAATCTTCTGTTTCTGCCTTTTCATGTTGCATCATAGTTTCTTTGTCTTATTGCTAGAACCTTGTCTTTCATGTTATGGTTGAAGTACTATGATCCCAGCTTTGAATGTTTTACAAATATTTTGATCAAGTCTTTGATGGTGCATGTCACCTCAATAATTATTCTTTCTTTTTATCACTTACCTACTCGAGGACGAGCAGGAGTTAAGCTTGGGGATGTTGATACATTGCAAATGTATCTATAATTTTTTATGTTCCATGCTTGATTTTATCCACTTTCTTGTGTTTTATCCACACTTTGGAGTAATTTTCATATGATTTCTTGGACTAACCTATTAACAAGAGCCACAGTGCCAGCTACCTGTTTTCTGCTATTTTTGGTTCCAGGAAAGTCAGAAAATGAATATTCTCGGAATTGGACGGGACAAAAGCCAAAGTGCCTAATTTTCCGGAAGTCATCAGATGCCAGAATACGAGACGGAGAGGGGCCAGAGGCCGGCCACACCACCTGGCCGCGTGGCCAGGCTTGGCCCGCACCAAGGGGTGGTGTGGTGGCCCCTGGCACCCCCTCGGCCTCCCCTTCCGACTATAAGATGCCTTCGGGAGGAAAACCCTAAGTGCTCGATCAAAAATCCACGAAAGAGTTTGTAGCGTCCGTCATCTCCATCCCTAGATCGGGAGGGATCTGAAGCTCTTCCCGGCACCCTGCCGAAGAGGGGAATTCACCCTGGAGGCCTTCTTCATCACCATGCAAGCCTTCGGTGTGATGCGTGAGTAGTTCATCCTTGGACTACGGATCCATGTAGTAGCTAGATGGCTGGCTCTCCTCCTTTGTGCTTTCATGTCTAGATCTTGTGAGCTCCGTTCATGATCAAGATCATCTATTTGTAATTATGCATGTTGTGTTTGCGGGGATCCGATGGATATTGAGATGCTATTTCAGATTGATTATTGATTCTATCATGTCTTTGTTATTTGTGATCTTGCATGCTTTCTGCTGTTAGTAGCTATCTTGGCCAAGTAGATGCTAGCAACTCCAAGGGTTAGTATTTATGCTCGATAGTGGGTTCATGCCTCTGGTAATCTGGGGAAGTGACAGAAATCTCTAAGGTACTAGATGTGTTGTTGCTACTAGGGAGAAAACAACAATCCTTTGTTCATAGAACAATCGTATTGTTTACTTTACACGCAGTTCGTAAAGCAATAATCCGTTGCTTGCAACTTAATACTGGAGGGGGGTCGGATGATAACCTGAAGGTGGATTATTAGTCATAGATGCAGTTGGATGGCGGCCTATGTATAATGTTGTAATGCCCAATCGAATCTCAAAGGAGTCAAGATGATTAGTATATGCATGTATTGCTTTCTCGATGTTTGTCAATTGCCCCGCTGTAATTTATTCACCCAGCATGTTATCTATCTAAGGAGAGCCACCTCTAGTGAACTATGGATCCCGATCCTTGTATTTTACATTCAATCTACAATCTTTTACTGCTTTGTGTTTACTTTCTGCAAACCATCACTTCTTTCCATTCGATACGTTTAATCCTTTGTTTTCCGCAAAACACGGTGAGATTGACAACCTCGTCGCAAGTTGGGAACAAAGTTCTGTGGTTGTGTTGTGCAGGTCTCCACGTTGCTACTAGCACCGGTAGTGCACCCTGCCAAGGCTCAGCTAGCAACACCTTTGGGGTGTTTCCTTGCGCCTACTGGTTCAATTAAACCTTGGTTTCATAACTGAGGGAAACTTGCTACTGTGCTCATCATACCTTCCTCTTGGGGTTCCGAACGAGCTCTACATCATCATCGCTCCAGCATTTTTCTGGCGCCAACACTGGGCCATTAGTCCTCCATAGAAATTTTGCTGTTTAGATAATTTTAACACTGTTTAAAAGATCTATATCATTTCCAATCTATAATATGTCATCCACATATAATATCAGAAATACCAGATTGCTCCCACACACTTTCTTGTAAATACAAGCCTCTCCATAAGTTTGGACAAATCCAAACTCTTTGATCACCTCATCAAAGTGGAGATTCCCACTCCATGATGCTTGCTTCAGTCCATAGATGGATCACTGAAGCTTGCACACCTTGTTAGCATCCTTAGGATCGACAAAACCCTTTGGTTGTATCATATACAACTCTTCTTCAATATTACCATTGAGGAACACCGTTTTGACATCCATCTGCCATATTTCATAATCAAAATATGCAGCAATTGCTAACATAATCCTAACTGATTTTAGCATCACTACGGGAGAGAATGTCTCATCGTAATCAACACCTTGAATTTGTTGAAACCCTTTTGCGACAAGTCGAGCTTTATAGATGGTTACATTACCATCAGCATCAGTTTTTCTTTTGAAAATCCATTTATTCTCAATGGCCTTTCGGTCGTGAGGTAAGTCCACCAAGGTCCAAACCTGGTTCTTGTACATGGATTCCATCTCGGATTTCATGGCCTCTAGTCATTTGTTGGAATCCGGGATCATCATTGCTTCTTCATACATCACAGGGTCATCTATTTCATCAACCATGAAATTCACAATAGGATCCCCGTACAGTTCAGGAGCTGCACGTGTCCTGCTTGACCTGCGAGCTTCGGTAGTGTCCTCTTTCGGAGTTTCATGATCATTATCATTAGTTCCTTATTCATTTGGTGAAGTCAACTCCGAAACAACTTCCAGTGCTGCACCACTCACCATTTCATGAAGAGAAGGTTCAATAACCTCTTCGAGTTCTACCTTTCGACTACTCACACCTTTCGCGAGAAACTCTTTCTCTAGAAAGGATCCATTCTTGGCAACAAAAACCTTGCCCTCGGATCTATGATAGAAGGAATACCCAATTGTTTCTTTAGGGTATCCTATGAAGACGCATTTTTTCGCTTTGGGTTCGAGTTTATCTGGCTGAAGTTTCTTCACATAAACATCGCATCCCCAAACTTTAAGAAATGACAGCTTAGGTTTGTTTCCAAACCATAATTCATACGATGTCGTTTCAAAGGATTTAGACGGTGCCCGATTTAAAGTGAATGTAGAGGTTTCCAGTGAATAACCCCAAAATGACAGTGGCAAGTCAGTCAGAGACATCATAGATTGAACCATATCCAATATAGTACGATTACGATGTTCCGACACACCATTACATTGTGGTGTTCCAGTAGGCGTGAGTTGTAACTATTCCACACTCTTTCATGTGTGTGCTAAACTCGTAACTTAGATACTCACCTCCACGGTCGGACCGCAGAAATTTGATCTTTCTATTATGATGATTTTCCACTTCATTCTGAAATTCCTTGAACTTTTCAAAGGTTTCAGATTTATGTTTCATCAAATAGATATACCCGTATCTACTCAAATCATCCGTGAAAGTAACAAAATAACGATATCCACCTTGCGCCGACACACTCATTGGACCGCATACATCAGTATGTATGATTTCCAATAAACCTGTCGCCCGTTCCATTGAACCGGAAAACGGTGTTCTAGTCATCTTGCCCATAAGGCATGGCTCACATGTATCAAATGATTCAAAATCAAGTGATTCTAAGAGTCCATCGGAATGGAGTTTCTTCATGTGTTTAATGCCAATATGACCTAGACGGCAGTGCCACATATATGCAGACATATCATCCTTAAGTTTAATCCTTTTAGCATCAACATTATGGATATGCGTATGAGTACTATCGAGATTCAACAGAAATAAACCATTCATCATGGGTGCATGACCATAAAAGATATTATCCATATAAATCGAACAACCATTGTTTTCGGATTTAAATTAATAACCTCTTTGCAATAAACACGATCTGGATACAATGTTCATGCTCAGCGCAGGCACCAAATAATAATTATTTAAGTTCATCACTAATCCCGATGGCATATGGAGAGGCAGCGTTCCAACGGCGATCGCATCAACTCTTGATCCATTGCCGACACGCATCGTGACCTCATCCCTTGCTAGTTGTCGCTTGTTCCGTAGCCCCTGTATCGAGTTACATATATTAGCAACTGATCCGGTATCAAATACTCAGGTGCTACTGCGAGTACTAGTCAAGTATACATCAATAACATGTATATAACATATACCTTTGTTTGCCTTGCCGGCCTTCTTGTCCGCCAAATACTTGGGGCAGTTGCGCTTCCAAATGGACAGTCCCCTTACAATAGTAGCACTCGGTATCATACTTAGGGCCAACCCGAGATTTCTTTTCAGGCGCAGCAACAGATTTTCCGCCCTTCTTTCCCTTCTATTTACCCTTCTTGTCTTTCATGAAACCGGTGGTCCTATTGACCATCAAAACTTGATGTTCTTTCCTAATCTCCACTTTTGCAGTCTTAAGCATTGACAGAAGCTCGGGGAAAGTCTTCCTCATGCCCTGCATGTTATAGTTCATCACGAAGCTCTTGTAGCTAGGTGGCAGAGATTGGAGAACATGATGTATGCCTAAGTCAATGGGAATCGTTATTCCCAAGGACACAAGCTTATCGGCATACCCAGACATTTTGAGTACGTGCTCACTTACAGAGTTGTTCTCTTCCATCATGCAACTAAAGAACTTTTCTGAAGCATTATAACTATCTACGGCAGCATGGATATCGAAAATCATTTTCAATTCACCCATGGTATCAAAGGCATTGCCATTTTCGAAATGCTTTCAAAGTTCTGGCTCTAGCCCATACAGTATGCCGCAATAAACTAAGTTGTGGTCCTCCTGACGAGTCACATAGACATTCTTTTCCTCGTCAGGGGCATCAGGAGCTGGTGGGGGGCCTAGCGGTGCTTCTAGCACATATTGATTTTTTGCAGCAGAGAGGAGAATCCTCAAATTCATAGCCCAGTTGGTGAAGTTGCTACCATTCGTAGCAAGTTTCTCTTTCTCCATGAACACATTGAAATTAAAAGTAGGTGGTGCCATCTACAACAGAATTTGTAAAGTTTATTTACACTAAGTTTATGATAGATTGAGTTCAACTAAACTCCCACTCAAAAACAACATCCCTCGTGTCTTTTTGGTGATTACATGAACCAAATTCACTACATCAATTCCGATCAACACGTGAGTCGGTGTAGCTTCAAAGGCGAGCATCTATATGGGCATCATATCAACTATATGACTCATGCTTAACCTTTCGGTCCGTGTTCCGAGGCCATGTTTGTACATGCTAGGCTCGCCAAGTAAGAACCTTAGTACTCGCGTGTGTAAAACTGTCTTACACATGTTGTATGAAAGCGCAGAGTCGAGTACACCCGATCATCACGTGATGTCTCAAAACAAGATCCATAGAACGGTGCGTACTTAAGGAAGAACACAATTTTTATCTTGATATTTAAATGATGGATCATCTTATAATGCTACTAAAACGCCAAACAAGCAATATAAGATGCAAACATCATATTGTAAAGTGAAATGATATGGTTCTTGCATTTGATCACTATCATATGCATCATGGTATGATTTTTATCATTCCTTTGTGTGTAAGGCCAAGGTCTATGGAACTTACACGTTAGGTGTGTTGAAAGAGTATCAACTATACATCAACTTACAACATTACCATATCACGACACAAGCCCAGCAACGATCTAAACTAGATGCCTCGAATTTATCAATTGGAAGTTTTACGTGGCTTAGGGCTTTCGAAGATAGAACCGTTCTTACCTACGAACATGGAACCACAACAATGATAACCAAATTATTAGTAACTCATTGTAAATCATATATTGACTATAGTAGGAGAGATAGACACCTGCCAACCACTTATGCAAAACTAGTTGCATGTCAGTCGTGGAACCGGTCTCATGTGCGATGACATGTAAGGTTGGTCCGGGCTGCTTCATCCCACTATGCCACCAATATCCAAAGTACATATAAGAAGCAATAACATGATCATCACCGCCCACATACTCTTATGTGTTCTACCCGTGCAAAGCACCTACGCATAGATCAGGCTCTGATACGACTGAAGGGTTCGCAACATAGAAAACAAAAAAATTCCTATGATGGGAACTATACGCCAAGATCTATCTACTAGATACAAGCAACGGGTCGATATACATCCATGGATAACTTACCCTCTAAGACAACAAAGTTTTGTTAACGAGTAGGAACTCGTGGATGATGTAGTCGTACGCTTGCCGATCTCAAGATCGTGTGGAAGTCCTAGAGCCATAAACCAGCAGCGCATCCGCACTCGCACACATGTTCAGGCCACCGAACAACCTTCGTCTCCTCGCTCCAGCGATGCAGCGGAATCAGCAACTCCTTCCAGACGAAATGCCACCGGGAACATGTATCTCGCTAATCCGAGACCATGGGGGAATAATTCTAGAGGGGGAAAGAGATCCTTCACGAGGAGGTGTAAGGAAGAAGGGTGAGAGAGGTGGCCTTTTATAGGAGGAGGGGGGTTACCCCTCCCCATTTATGTGGTGGTAACTCCCTCCACATTAAAATGCCCCTTAACATTCTCTTTTAAAGTCTCCACTTTAAATGCATTAAATTTCTCCAAATTTAATGCTCTCTCATTTAATAAAACTCTTTTATTAAATTTATTCAGAATTTTTCTAATTACTTTAATTAACATTCACATAAAACCCCGTGCAACATTTCAATATTACATGTAGAACCAATTTCATCAATTTCACCCAAAACAGTTTTGGTGTCTATTGAAATAATTCCAGCGCTTTGCAATTCATTCGTATGAAACATATTTGCTCCAAATGGTGTTGGTGTCCCTTAAGTGTGTCACCCTACGGTTCATGAATAATGCAGACATGATCGAGACTCCTCACAGATCAATAATCATAAGCGGGACCTGGAGATCCATACTGACTCCAACACATTCTACGATGACTTCTATGATCGTGAGAACCTTTAACGCTAGTAACTAAATCCCTTTGTCTCGTAATATATTACATGTCCGAGATTCGATCATCGGTATCTCCATACCTAGTTTGATCTTGTTACCGACATGTACTCTTTTCTCGTTCTCGTGATATAACATTCTAGTGATTTGATCACTTGCTTGCAAGATAACCAATGTGATATCACAGAGAGGGCCCAAAGAATATCTATCCATCATCGAGATGGACAAATCCCACTCTTGATACATGAGCCTCTACATAACACTTTCGTAGCACTGAACCCACCTTTATAATCACCTTTTCACGGTGTGACGTTTGATGTTATCAAGATACTCTTCTAGTATTAGTGATTAACATGATCTCATGGTCTAAGGACTAGGATTACTTTGTTAGATGTTATAGCAATATAAACACAATGACTTTGATCGTAATGCTATACTTCAGATGAATGTTCATCACATCATTCCATTAATGATCTGACCTCATTATTAACAACATCCAATGTCCATGATCAGGAAACCTTGATCATCTTATTAATCAACGAGCTAGTTTATAAGAGAGGCACAACTAGGAACTTTCCTTTGGTTTATTAAACACACATTTATTAACATTTCCAAATTAATACAATTATAGCATGTAAAATAAACATTTATCATATACCTGGAATATGTATAATAATAACTTTATTATTGCCTCTCAGGACATATTTCCTTCAGATCCCCCCACTTTCCAAAACATGGCACCACTCCATGGATTGAGCACAGACCCGGCACTTAGCTCCCTCTCGGCATACCAAGAAACTTCTTCAACTAGATATTGCTTGGTTATTTGAAGGAATCTTGACTTCCCATTTTATGAATCCAGAAAACCAGTGTTTTTCCAAAGGAGATGCAAGATTTTAGCATGAAAATGGATGGGAGGCAATTTACACGGAAGCTACACAGCATAAAACGGCCATAACCTAGAGCTAGGCATTTTTCTCGGGATGGAGGCATATAATGTTTTTTTCTTGAGTTACGCCCCGGTAATGGTGGTCTCTAATTGTAGGTACCCTAGAAAACACACTCAATTTTCAGGCAAAAATGGTTTGGTGTGCCCCATAGGGTAAGTAGGCTGGATACATGCATGAGTTCAAAATTGCACTAACCCTTGCATGGTTGCGCACGCTGACGAGTTTGCCCATTTTCCGAAACTTGGCAAAGGAAATTCAAAAAAATCATAAAATTATGAAACCAAGTCGTGGAGCCCTTATATGTGACCCATTTCCCACAAAAAATCATAAACAAGACATACCAAGAATTTTAGCACCCAAAACACCACCCAGATGCCTATCGAGTAGGAGTTGACTTGATTTTCAACCTTAGACCCCCCAGTGCCCGAAACATGGCACCACTCCATGGATTGAGCCCAAACCTGGTACTTAACTTCCTCTCGGCATTTCAAGCAACTTCTCCAACTAGAGATTTCTTGGTTATTTGAAGAAATATTGACTTTCCATTTTCTAAATCCAAAAAACGAGTGTTTTTTCCAAAAGAGGTGCAAGATTTGAACGCGACAATTGCCAGGAGGCAATTTACACGGATGCTACACAGCATAAAACAGCCATAACCACTCTTTTAAAAAAATGTTTACTTGAATGACTTATGATTATTTGAAATATGGTCAAATACAAGATAACCCCATTGAATGGCTTGAAACCTCACATAAACCGGTGTAGCCCTAACGACCAATAGCAACCGTTGGATCGTAACCCTAGCGCTTAATGGCAGCTGTTAGATCGTGTCTTCTAGATTCCCCCGCAAGGACGTTGGTTCCGTGTCCCGATTGTTATAGACCGTTCTATCGGGGCCCATCGACGATTAGGATGGTTCTTCGTAAAGGAGATCCACGAGTAGTCTATTCTATGACATGATTGGTTGCGCTAAATATTAACTTATATTATTATTTCCACTCCCCTCTACCCTAGTATCTATCGAGCTCGTGAATGAGCACATCTCTTCCACATTCATACCCCCTCCACCTGACTCTTTGTGCTTGGACGATGCCATCGGCTTCCGTGCGCCTTTCCTGGATGAGAAAGTAGCCAAAATACCACTAGTGAAAACCAAACTTGCCAAAATATCACTAGTGAAAACCAACTTGCCAAAATAACACTCATTTTGGTTTTTTGTTGCCAGAATACCACTAGTGACTAACTAAGACTAACATTGTCTAACAGAGACATATATGCCCTTACCTCTTTAGCACACTTGCCAACATTTCAGCAAACATGCTGTCAGCATGTTAGCAACAAATCGACAACATTTCAGCATCATAACTAGAGAACATTTTAGCATCAAAACGACAACATTTCAGCACAAATAAACAGAATTTCAGCAGCACAAATGAACAACATTTCAGCACAAATCAACAACATTTCGACAACACAACTGACAAAATTTTAGCAGCACAAGTAGACAACATTTTAGCATAATTGGGCAACATTTCCGCAACATTTTGACTTCATGTCAAGTCAGTTTGACAACATGTCAACAATATCAACAATACACATGGTTTCGGACACTACCATCCAAACAAAATATTATGGTTCACATGATTCTCACAACCATAAGCAAAAGAGCATGGTTCTCGCAATCAAATGCACTAAACTCACCGAATAGGGCTAGGCGCAACATTTTTGCTCCTTGTACATGCACTAGGAGGTGAATTAGCAATTGCAATAGCTTGTTCCCTCTGCCTTGTCATTGGACTTGTAGGAGTACCTTACTTAGTTGGTGTCTTAGGAGGAGTTGTTGCAATGCTTGCTTTAGTCTTTTTTCCTACAAGTCAATACAGATTGTTAGCAATAATATGTAAGACATTTAGAAGCAACCGGAAGAAATTTAAACTCATGAAATAGTTACCATGGAGAAGGTGTAGCATGTCGGTTGACATCACTTTCAATCTCTTTCTCAGTGCATGTCTTTCGCATATGGCCTATTGCTCCACACCTTTTGCATTTGTGTTTTCTACCGGTTCCACCCCCGGTGTAATTTTTTATCCTCCTAGTTGTTGGACGTCTAGCACTCTTGGTAAGTTTGGGAGGAACCATGCCGAACCAAGGATTTACCTTGGGCCATTGCGACCTACCCCTAATTGGTACGAGAACTCCCTCGTATGCTGCTCTAAATCTTGCCACTGAGAACAACTCGTCAACATATTCATCTAGCTTTGCTTGTTTAGAGAATATGAATCGAAGAGCATGTGTGCATGGCTTATGATAAATCCGCCATATTCTACAAGAGTACTCTTTCTTCTCCAAGTTAATAGTGTGCCTCTAACCATTACCTGAAATTTCATCTAGATTTGGTGATGATCTTGCTTCCAAGTAATGCAGCCCTTTGCTTCTTGTCCACACACGATTGTGATGCATGTGCAAAAAGGGTATCGCGTCGGTGTTTTGTTCTTGTATTTCTGACATTAGTGCATTATGCTTCTCTACTTCATAGGTCCAAGTTGCAGGCCACATATTATCGAGTATGTTACCTTTAAACTTTTTATTGAAGTTAAGCATTCGATCCATCATGCATTCTCTATGCTCATAATTTGGGTAGACCGTAGAAATGGTGCTCTACAACCCCTTGCATGCATATGTATGGATTGTAAGCCCTTGTGGCTCTCTAATGGCCAATTTCAATTGTTCCATGAACCACACCCAATTCTCTTTAGTTTCCTTTAAAAAATACCAAATGCTACCGAAAACATCCAACTATGGCCATCCACATCAATAGCTACTGCCAATTGTCCAGCATATTTCGCACTAAGAAATGTTGCATCAACTCCCAAATATGGTCTACATCCAGCCAAAAACCCATCAATGCATGGCTTTAAGGCAATGACCAACCTATTGAAAACATGCACACTATCACCCTTTTTGTTTTTAGTTGTTTTTATGTCTATCTCGAATATACTTTCAGGATTAACTGCCAACAATTCAGCCTTGAAGCTCCACAACAATTGAAAGTTCTCCTTGTATGTACCTTCAAATTGATCCTTTGCACGAGCTCTCCCTTTCCAAACATCAATGTACTCAAGCTTGATATCGTACTCCCTTTGCAAACGTTCTCTAATCTGTTTTGCACTCATCGTGGCATCCTCCGCTAGTGCAGCCTTCCCTTTACATTGAGGAATAGTAGGGAATAGATGAGATAGGGCTCACCAAACGAGGTTCCAATTAGGCTGAATAAGAATACCAACACCACACGAGCATCCGAGCCACGGCCGACGAAGGGTGGAGGGCAGCAGACGGCCGAGTTCGTGTCCGCGAGAGGAGGGAGACGCGTGGCCGGCCGTGACCGGAGGGAGGCGGAGAGCGGGGGCCGGTGGTAGAGGATTTTGAGGGAGGGGGAGAAGCGGGGAGGCCGGTGGTAGAGCGGCCCTCTGCCATGGACATGTTTCCACGGGAGGATTTCCACGGGAGGAGAAAGGTATGTTTGGGGAGATAGGGATAAGGGGTAGTTTGGGAAAAATAAATAAACTGATATCTAACTAACAGATTGTCTCACTGTAGTTTTTTTACAATTGGTGTCGGTGTTATTCTGACTACAAAAACCCAGAGAGGAGTGTTATTTTGGCAAGTTGGTTTTCACTAGTGGTATTTTGGCAAGTTTGGTTTTCACTAGTGGTATTTTGGCTATTGTCTCTTCCTGGATGACAGCCGCTGACTTGAACCTTCAGGTAAGAAATCATTTACCTAGTATTTGAATTTATCTTACATATTTCTGCTATTGGCTTAACTAATAGCATATCTTTTCTTTGATTTATCGACGAACTTCAGATGGGTAGCCGCTGAATGAGGAGTACGTACTGCTGAACCCCGAGAATTTAGAGATCATCGCGCACAAAATCCTAGCGACATACCCGCTCATGTGCTTCCACCCAGGATGCTCTCGTCGTTTCTCCTACTACGAGCTCCCCGACCACGAGCTCGTGTGCCTGCACAGAGCCCTGCTGCAACTACATCATCCCACCGACAGAGCTCATGGTCCACCTTGTAGAGGATTACCTAGTCAAAGTGATTAGGTTCTCGTACGGCCACGCCCAACTTCTCCAAGAGCAGGTGTTGTTCCCTGACTCGGCACGCCATCAGCTCATTTGCGAGAGGGGGATAGCTCTGTTTTTTCCTGATCATCACTGCTGGCAACCCGGGAACCATTGCTGGCCCACCATCGTGTGTGTGGTATGCGACAGGTCGGTCTCGAGCGCCTGCCCCTGTACATGATGACCATGGTGACCATGTGGGCACATGCCCAGACGCAGTCGTCCGATATCCTGATAGTGATAGCTGAGGCACCGAGCTTCCCGACGCCATGCGAGGTAGAGTTTGCAGACCTGAGGTTGGTTCTCTGTTTGCCATCTAAGTATCTTGTCGGTTCTGGACTGTCCAAACAGATGCATTTCTACATTTTCATCGGCAAGACCGACAGGGAGTTGTAGTAGTTATGCTCTGGTTAAATGTAAGTTGTAATCAATATTACTCTGGTGTGGAGAGCATATTTATTATGCGAATGTATCGTAGTTGCAGTTTTTTAATATTCCTTAATAATTCGATGAGTTTACTTATCCAACGGATAATAATAACTCATATTAGCTTGTTGTTGTCACATCGAAAAGTCCGCTTGCTCTGGACAAACTGGCAATAGCGCGTGGGTTGGAGTTCTCCTTTACTTCTCTTCTTCCCCGTGAATCCACTGTCTTCACTACTCGATATTTCCGTAGCCGCAAGCCGACGGCTGCTGACTCGTGTATTAACGAGCTCGTTGGGAAACCCCAAGAGGAAGGTAAGATGAGCACAGCAGTAAGTTTTCCCTCACTTATGAAACCAAGATTATCAATCCAGTAGGAGCAAGGAAACACCTCAAAGGTGTTGCTAGCTGGACTTTGGCAGGGCGCACTACCGGCGCCAGCAGCAACGTGGAAACCTGCACAACACAACCACAGAACTTTGCCCCCAACTTACAGTGAGGTTGTCAATCTCACCGGTTTTGCTAAAAACAAAGGATTAAACGTATTGTGTGGAAGAAAGTAATAGTTTGCAGAAAGTAAACAGAAAGCAGTAAATAGTTGATTGTAGATTGATGGTAAAAAAATGACTAGGGTCCATAGTTCACTAGTGGTGGCTCTCCTTAAGATAGATGACATGTTGGGTGAACAAATTACAGCGGAGCAATTGACAAACATCGAGAAAGCAATACATGCATATACTAAACATCTTGACTCCTTTGAGATTCGATTGGGCATTACAACATTATACATAGACCATAATCCAACTACATCTATGACTAATAATCCACCTTCAGGTTATCATACGAACCCCCTCCAGTATTAAGTTGCAAGCAACAGATAATTTCATTACACATTGCGTGTAAAGTAAACAATACAATTGTTCTATGAACAAAGTGTTGGGTTCGCAGCATAGAAAACAAAAAAATTCCTACGATGGAAACTATACGCCAAGATCTATCTATTAGATACAAGCAACGGGTGGATATACATCCATAGAGAATTTACCCTCGAAGACAAGAAAGCTTTGTTAACGAGTTGGAACTCGTGGATGATGTAGTTGTACACTTGCCGATCTCAAGATCATGATGAAGTCCTTTAGGTCCAGCAGTTCCAGCACCATCAGGTCCAACACCATCAAGTCTAGCACCGCAAAACAGCGGTGCATATGTGGTCGCACACACGTTCGGTCCATCGAAGAACCTCCGCCTCCTCGCTCCAGCAATGCAGCGGAAGTAGCAACTCCTTTTCAGATAAAGCCACCGGGAACATGTATCTCCCTAATCCCAGACCATGGGAATAACTAGAGGGAGAAGAGAACCTTCACGACGAGGTGGTGCAAGAGGAGAGGAGGAGGAGGTGCTCCTTATATAGGGGAGGGGGTAGCCCAAGGGGCATGGCGCCGGCCATGGTGGGTGCCCCCACCTCTCCCTCATTCATGTGGGTGGAGCTCCCACTCATATAAACACACACCTCCACTCATGTCCACTCACATGCATTAAATTTCCACCAAATTTAATGCAAGATCTCATTAAATAAAACACTTTTATTTATTTTATTCAGAATTTTGTTAATTACTATAATTAACAAACATCCACATAAAACTCCCTGCAACATTTCAATATCACATGCAGAACCAGTTTCAGCAATTTCACCCGAAACAATTCTGGTTTCCATCGAAATGATTCCAGCGCTTTCTTAAATCTTTATCTGAAACATATTTGCTCCAAATGGTGTCGGTATCCCTTAAGTGTGTCACCCTACGGTTCGGGAATAATGCAGACATGATGAGACCCCTCTCTGATCAACAATCAGCAGCGGGACCTGGAGATCCGTACTGACTCCCACACATACAACGATGACTCTTGTGATCGTGTGAACCTTTAATGCTAGTAACTTAATCCCTTTGTCTCATAATATATTACATGTCCGAGATTCGATCATCAGTATCTCAATACCTAGTTTGATCTCGTTACCGACATGCACTCTTTTCTTGTTCCCGTGATATAACATTCTAGTGATCACATCACTTGCTTGCAAGCTATTCTCAATGTGATATCACCGAGAGGGCGCAGAGTATATCTATCCATCATCGGGATGGAAAAATCCCATTCTTGATCCATGAGCCTCAACATAACACCTTTGGAATATCTGAACCCACCTTTATAGTCACCCTTTTACGGTGTGACGTTTGATGTTATCAAGTCACTCTTCTGATGTTAGCAATTAACATGATCTCATGGTCTAAGGACTAAGATTACTTCGTATGATGTTATAGCAATATAAACATAATGACTTTGATCGTAATGATATACTTCAGATGAATGTTCATCACATCATTCCACCAACGGTGTGACCTCGTTATTAACAACATCCAATGTCCATGATCAGGAAACCTTGATCATCTTGTTAATCAACGAGCTAGTTTACAAGAGAGGCATAACTAGCAACTTTCCTTTTGTTTATTAAACACACATGTATTAATGTTTCCAAATTAATAAAATTATAGCATGCAAAATAAACATTTATCATAAACAAGGAACAAGATAATAACCACTTTATTATTGCCTCTCGGGCATATTCCCTTCAGTCTCCCACTTGCACTAGAGTCAACAATCTAGTTTGAAAAACTTTGTGTACTGAACACCTATGGCTTTCTGGTGTTGCATATATGCGATTTCTAGTGGTTAACATAAGCTCCGGCTCTGACAGTTTCAGGTCCGTGTGTATTTGCATGTCTTTGCGTCTCTACGCATCAGTCATTCTTAAATGAGATGGCATTGTATAAATTTGGTCCTTTGGTGAGACCTTTAGTTCGTTCGGGTTAAAATATATTGATATTATTGTCATACAATATATCTTCATAGTATTAGCCCACTTTGAACCACACCTAGTTTGATAACAAACTACTTAACACAAATGCCCTCCTTTGCTGCTACTATAGCAGTCATATACTTAGCCTTTTGTTGTAGTATCCGTCACAATGTCTCAACTTTGGAACTCATCCAAATCCATCATGGAACATCCTTTCCATTACATTGTGCCACCCATAGTCTGAATTGAGATAAATTTAATTTGTATCTTGTGACAAAACTAGTATCAATGTAACACTTTATAATGAACTACCTTTAACTATTTGTCACTAATACATGATATATTCTTAGTTCTTCCAAATCTCATAAGAATATATTTACTATCGTCCAATGATCATCTTATGAATCATTCTGGTATGTGCTCATAACATTTAGAGCATAGGACATATCTGGATATATACATATCACGGTATAATCGATCAAAATCTTCATGTGGTTTTACTAACCAAGTGTTGAAATACTTGAGTCTTGATACAATCCTTTCCATGCAGCAAGAACCTTTCTTGTTGTTTCCATATTGAACCCTTTCAATATCTCATATATGTATGTCTGGCATAACCATATTAGCGCCTCAATCTATCCATATAGACATTGATGCCAAATATTCCTGTTTTGCCCAAGTCTTTCATCGAAATCCTATTTTAATGAAATTCTTAACTTGTGTCAATAAAAGATACATCATTTCCAATCAATAATATGTACTCTGCATAATGTATTGCAAATTTTTCTCAGCGCTCCCACTTAATTTCTTGCAAATGCAAGCATCTTCATCATCTCCGATGAAATTAAACTATTTTAACATTTTCATCATGGTGAAGATTCCAACTCCGCTATGCTCACTTCAACTATTGAAGTTTGCATGCCCTTTTTGTTGGGGATTGCAGCAGATTTTTTTCCTATGATGCAACCCCAAAACTGCCTAGGATCTATCTATGTAGTAATGCGGTAATAGCCAATGCGTAGAGAATACATACCCTTATAGACCGTACGCGATTAACGTTCCGCGGGGAACGTGGTTGAAGTAGTCGTACTCGTAGCCGACCTCAAGGTCGCGAAGCTCCTCACAGGTCACCCCTTGCTCCTTCTTCATCTTCATCGTGCAACAACTCTGGCTCACGATATTTAAGCGCCCCAAGTGTTGCGCCTCGTGTCTTCGTACACATCTGGTGCACGATGAGACCTCCGGCTCCCCGATCCCGCCGGGAGTGCGGAAGTTGATATCCGGCTAGGAATCCCTGCAACGCAACGACATACTGCAGGTGTGCCTTGATTGCACAGCCCAGACTTGGGGCCATGGTCACAAGGTATAGAGAGAGGGAGGGAGAAAGTCAACCAAAGGACTTCTCAAATTGTGTGTTTAATCCCACCCATGGGCACCCATTTATATAGGCGGAGGGGGTGTGCCCTCCCCATTGGGTTAGCCATGTGGGACTATTCATCAAGGAAAAATAACAGGTATTTTCGTCCTGGCCGAATGGGCCAAAAGAACTCAGCCCAATAGCCAAACAGAAAATAAACAGCAAAAGGAAAAGGGGCAGCCAGCCTGGGCTCAGCCGGCCGGGTGGGCCGACCTTCCCCCGCGGCCCAGCGAGCTGGCAGCAGCTAGCGCTGCAGCGACCGGGTGGGCCGGCACCCGCCCCGTGGCCCAGCACCCCGCGCCCGGCGGTGGCCTGGAGCTAGTGGCCCGGGTGGGCCGACGCCCCCCGAGACCCAACAACCCGGGCCCCACACCGCCCGGGTGGGCCGGCTCGCCCCGGCGGCCCAGCTCCCTAGTGCTCGCGTGGGCCAGGTCAAGCAGGCCTCGGTGGCGGCTGGTAGCTGTGGTCCCCCCTCCCCGTGTGGCGGTTAATAAAAACCACCCACGTGGGTTGTTCCTTTTTCTTTTTCCTTTTATTTTTCTGCAGCTTTTATTTTAGGCATTTTCCCTCTAGGATCTGGCCTAATATAAAAGTTGCCTTTATAAATTTTAATCCAAATATTATTTAGAATATATTAATTCATAATTAACATATAATAAATATATATTTAAATTCTCATTTATCCGAAAACACTTTTTCGGTCTTTTCCTTTATTCTTTCTCTGAATAACTTTGGATCTCTCTATGGAACAATTTCGGCTTTCTCTCTTTCTCTACTGTGATTCCGTCTGACGAATAATCGCTCTCATCGTACCCTTAAGTGTATCCTCTCATGGCTCGGGAATGCTCTAGACATGATCTAAATCAATGATCAACAGAGGGACCAGGGATGTCCATGTGACCCCTATGCATTCCTGATGACAATGTCGTTTGAACCGCTAAATGTAGCATCCTCTTCCTTTTGTTTCTCGATACAACTTGTCCGAGATCCGATCATTGGTATTCCATACCTTGTTCAATCTCGTTCACAATAAGTTTTGTTTTCTTGTTACCGTGATATTACATCCCTGTGACCTAGTCACATGTTGCAACATTTATGGATGTAATCTCACCAAGCCGGCCGTATGTATCTTTACCCGTCATGTGGGTGAACAAATCTCGGTCTTGCAGTCATATGTCATCTACTGTTCCTTCGGAATACCCAACGTACACCTTTATGGCCACCGTATTACCAGATGACAGTTGATGCAGTCTAAGTAGCCTAGGGAAATAGTGAGTAATATGAGCTCACGGTCTAAGGAGAAGGAGTCTAGGTATAGGTATTGCAACAATGAACTATATGACTTGATCGTGTTGTAATCCTTCGTGGAATGTCCAATCACATCATTCTCCAACGATAGGATCCTGTTGTGAGTCGGCATAAATGCCCATGATCTTGAAACCTAGATCATCTTTGTGACCAACGAACTAGTATGAATAGAGCCTACTAGGGACTTGGTTGTTTCATACCACACTTGTACCAATGTTTCTACTTGGCACAGTTATAGCACAATATGAAACTATTATAAACTAATTGAGATATGACAATAAAAACCTATTTATTATTTTCCTCTAGGGCATATCTCCTTCAGTCTCCCACTTGCACTAGAGTACAAATAAACTAGCTCGCATTTTACTCATATAAACCATATACCATATGCATTTACAGATCATGCATGCTCATGGGAAACGTCATGTCCATGTTCTGTTTTACCAGATCATTATGTCTTTTGCAAATCGTTCATGTCTTCCTAATTTTGACATTCACACCATTATCGTATAATGGGTCGAAGTATTTGTTTGGCAACAAAGTGAGACTTTTGTTTCTAGTGTTTATGATGACATTCGTTTTCACCATTGTCATCTAAACTTCGAAACACACTTTGCTATCCTTTGTGTATATACTATAGTCATGGCAGCAGAACGAGGCTAGATTCCAGGAGCTTACAGTGACGTTAGATCAACCTCGAGGGCTTTCTCATGGGCACTGGGCCCTGGGACACATCATTCTACGTTAAAAGCGAACTAGCCCCGCCATAACATTATACATCACATCAGACGGAGCTTTTATACTTCTATATCTATGTAGATCATAGTGCATGAAATGCAACTATGCCACTTACATTGCTTTTTGCCATTTATGTACAAACTTAATTCTAGTTCAGTGATCAACTCAGGAATCACTTAAAGACACGCTCTTACAGTTAAGACTTTGTCCTACCAACCAGAACCTCGGGTCACACTACGTCGAGTATATAACATGGTAATATGGAAGAACCTATGACTGAGGTATAGGAGATGCAACGCATCTCTTTCTTTCAACCATAGTTGCAATACTTAATGCTTCATATAGCAAGAACTACTTTCTTACCTTGTTCCATTCAGAGTTACTTCAGAATCTTCCTTAGGACATTCTGAACATCTTTCAGAATCAAGTCCAGGAAGCATTCGACATTCAGTGTTTATTAAACTCACTAATCTATCTCGATAGATCTTATTGTTTAATAACTTCAACTTCATCCTAACTTAAACACCAATGACATCATTCACATATGTCATCCACATATCATAGAATGATTTCACGCACCCACTCAAAAATGATGTTCATGTTTGAGATCCAGGGATTTCACTTAGCTCCCACTCAAAATATGTCAGCTACATATTATGAATTAGCCAAGCTGATTTGCTCCCACTCAAATCTAGGTCCTCTCAATAATCTTGGACATTCCAAAATTCTTTGATCACCATAAAATTGAGAATTCCACTAGCGAGATTTCAATGACCATTCATTTCTTGTACTTAGGTCCATCATGCTTCTTTGTAATTCGTAGGTATGTCTTGTTCAAAACATGACAAGTGAATCAATAATATAATTCCACAAACTTGTAGAATATATAGTTGAATCCTACTTTCTTTAGTAAAAGTATTCACTGAAACTTTATGATCATTGTCAATAGTTTCACCTCTATTTTGCAGAGTTTGGTTCCACGAAACAAATTCCGCTGTGCCACTCAACAATTTGGAGGCAAGGTGAAATACCTTGTTTCGATCTTTTACTTTCTTCCACCTATATCTTCATCAAGACACATTAACTTAGGACAACAGCAGGTTTGCCCCTTTGTGGAAGATGCATTCATAACTTCCTAAGAATGCTCTACAAAAACTTGTTTATTCGTCATGACTTCGACTTATCAAAATCTCCAGAAACTCGAACTTGCCATAACACTTATGGTGTTGTTTCCACGAATCTTTTAGATGTTCCTTTGTATTTCAAATGAGTGTTTGCTTATTTTGATCTTTAACTCTAAATGACAACTATAACCCCGATAAGAGATAATATTATACCATATGTATCTAATACATAATGATTATGATGTTTAGACACTTCAACAAAGTTTGAATTCATCCAATTATCATAATTTGTGAAACATCTTTCACAAGTTCCTTTTATGCTAAACTTAACTTGAATACCTTAGTCATGTCGATCAAATCAAAGAGACTTGTTAATTCAGTTAATTCAATATCCCATTTTGTTATGAAAGCATTTGAACAATTCAAATCATTTCAAACTTCATGTTTCATTAAGTAAATACACTTATTCACTTAAGTCCACAATAAATGATTTGCACTACTTGTTGAAAATATGACACATCATTATGTATAAGTTTCAACTTTTTTTGCATATCACTGTTTTACTAGAATGTGGAGTTTTAGTCATTCTGCCCAAGAGGCATGGTTTTGCAAAGTCTCTAGATTAAGCATCTAGGACCCTGATCTTTCATAAAGAACCTGCAATAACCAAAATGACGTAAACTGTAGTGTCATTTTATTATTGAACTTTGGATATCTTTTAGCATTCTAATCCTTTATAAATGTTTAAACTATTATCATTAACATAGTGATGAGAATAACTTGTTTGTAATCGCAATGTGACCATAAGGTATTGTTCATAAGAATAGTACAAACTGGTTTGTAACTTGTTCATATGAATAATCGTCTTGCTAAAAGCAAGACACAAAAACAAGGATTACAAATTTATATTCAAGTCCACTAATCCAAATGATAAATTTTGAGGAAAGAGGTGATGTCGGCCATCAACTGTTTTGCTTGCCGTCATTAAGTCACGTTGCCTCAAATCTAGCAATTCTCAAGCAGATCATCCTGTTTTCACAAAGCAGGACAAGTATCAAATACTTTGCAAACTACAACGAGTTTTGCAAGAACCACATTTATAATTTGTATATCTTACATATACCTTTTCATCCATGACTCCATTTGCAATCAAGCCCTTCCAAGAGTTCTCAAATCTAATGCAAGACCGCTAAGTGTTTTTCTAAACATTCTGGAGTCATCTAATTATCTCCTAATGGTTATTGTATCAAGAAGAGAAGATCACCTTTTATGAGGATATCCCTCAGGCGTGGGTATTAATCTATGAAGTTGGACCCTTTTGCTAAGTTCCAAATTAAGCAATATATCCCCATGGTCTCAAAGGACCTCAATGGGATAGGCCAAGGTCTACTAAGATATTTGCAAACAGACATCTAGACTAAGTTCATAATAAGAGATCAGTTTATAATTGGTCTCCACTAAAATTGTCATCCCCTGGACGATTTCAGTGATCGCATAATCCCTATCCTCTACACCTCCCCCGATCGTCACGGCCATTAGTGCAGTATCAAAGGTAGACATTCAACAATACCAATCACATCATCCATGTGACTCATGCTCGATCTTTTGATCTCTTGTGTTCCAAGGCCATGTCTGCACATGCTAGGCTCGCCAAATCTAACTTGTGTGTATTCGCTGTGCAACATGGCTTACACCCACTGTATGCGAACGTAGATATGTCTGACACCCAGGCCTGTACCCTGGATCGCCTCATACCGAAGAACTTTCTTGGTGGTGCACACACAAGGGGAACACAGAACATTGGAATTAAATAGGGATTATTTTATTTGCTACCGTTGAGTATCTAAATACTAGCACACAATAAGATATAAAAACAGGTATCAACATCATATGTATAATGTGATATGATATGGTCTTTCTTGCGCCTTGATCTCCATCGAGTGCTCCGGCATGATCTCCATCTCGCCCTTGGTTTGACGCCAAGTCCACGATACCTCCACCAGGTCATCCATCAAAACGATGACTATTACCATACTACTTAGTAACAGAAAAGTAAACTACTTTACCTTTGTAACGACCAATGCCATATCATAATCATATGCCCCCTGCAAAATAAAGTTAGACGTCTCTACTTTATCTATTGCAAGTTTTACGTGGTTGTTAGGGCTTTCGCACTAGAACCGTTTCTAAACTACGAACTTTCCAACCACAACATGGATCCGGCAGTTGTCTCTACTACACCCCTTTCGGGGCCCTCCGTTGTAAATGCTATATCAACTATCAATGAGAGATAGACACCCACTAGCCAATTATACGGTACAAGCCGTATGTTGAGCGTGAAACTAGTCTCGCGTACGAATACACGTAAGGTTGGTCTGGGCCGCTTCATCAAACAATACCGCGATATAAACAAGTACACATTAGAGGGTAACAACTAAGGGATCAATGCCCGCACAAAACTTGTGCGTACTGGCCGTACAGCACTCCTACGCATAGATTGGCTCTGATACCACTGTTGGGGATCGTAGCAGAAAACAAAAAATTCCTACGATGCAACCCCAAAACTGCCTAGGATCTATCTATGTAGTAATGCGGTAACGGCCAATGCGTAGAGAATACATACCCTTGTAGACCGTACGCGGTTAACGTTCCACGGGAAACGTGGTTGAAGTAGTCGTACTCGTAGCCGACCTCAAGGTCGCGAAGATCCTCGCAGGTCATCCCTTGCTCCTTCTTCATCTTCATCGTGCAACAGCTCCGGCTCACGACATTTAAGCCCCCCAAGTGTTGCGCCTTGTGTCTTCCACATCCGGTGCACGATGAGACCTCCGGCTCCTCGATCCCGCCGGGAGTGCGGAAGTTGATATCCGGCTAGGAATCCCTGCAGCACAACGGCATACTACAGGTGTGCCTTGATCGCACAGTCCAGACTTGGGGCCATGGTCACAAGGTATAGAGAGAGGAAGGGAGAAAATCAACCAAAGGACTTCTCAAATTGTGAGTTTAATCCCACCCATGGCACCCCTTTATATAGGCGGAAGGGGTGTGCCCTCCCCATTGGGTTAGCCATGTGGGAATATTTATAAAGGAAAAATAATAGGTATTTTCGTCCTGGCCGAATGGGCCAAAAGAACTCATCCCAATAGCCAAACAAAAAATAAACAGCAAAAGGAAAAGGAGCAGCCAGCCTGGGCTCAGCCGACCGGGTGGGCCGACCTGCCCCCGCAGCCCGACGAGCTTGGAGCAGCCAGCGCTGCAGCGGCCGGGTGGGTCGGCACCCGCCTCGTGGTCCAGCACCCCGTGCCCGGCGGCAGCCTAAAGCCAGTGGCCCGGGTGGGTCGGCGCCCCCCGCGGCCCAGCAACCCGCGGCCCACACCGCCCGGCTGGGCCGGCTCGCCTCGGTGGCCTAACTCCCTGGCGCTCGCGTGGGCCAGGTCGAGCAGGCCCCGGTGAAGGCTGGTAGCTGTGGTCCCCCCTCCCCCCCGTGCGGCCGTTAATAAAAACCGCCCACGTGGGTTGTTCCTTTTTTTTTCCTTTTTTTTCTGCAGCTTTTATTTTAGGCCTTTTCCCTCTGGGATTTGGCCTAATATAAAAGTTGCCTTTATAAATTTTCATCCAAATATTATTTAGAATATATTAATTCATAATTAACATATAATAAATATATATTTAAATTCCCATTTATCCGAAAACACTTTTCCAGTCTTTTCCTTTATTCTTTCTCCGAATAACTTCGTATCTCTCCGTGGAACGATTCCGGCTTTCTCTCTTTCTCTACCGTGATTCCGTCTTACGAATAATCGCTCTCATCGTACCCTTAAGTGTATCCTCTCACGGCTCGGGAATGCTCTAGACATGATCTAAATCAATGATCAACAGAGGGACCAGGGATGTCTATGTGACCCCTATGCATTCCCGATGACAATGTCGTTTGAACCGCTAAATGTAGAATCCTCTTCCTTTTGTTTCTTGATACAACTTGTCCGAGATCCGATCATTGGTATCCCATACCTAGTTCAATCTCGTTCACAACAAGTTCTGTTTTCTTGTTACCATGATATTACATCCCCGTGACCTAGTCACATGTTGCAACATTTATGGATGTAATCTCACCAAGCCGGCCATATGTATCTTTACCCGTCATGTGGGTGAACAAATCCCGGTCTTGTAGTCACATGTCATCTACTGTTCCTTTGGAATACCCAATGTACACCTTTATGGCCACTGTATTACCAGATGACGGTTGATGCAGTCTAAGCAGCCTAGGGAAACAGTGAGTAATATGAGCTCACGATCTAAGGAGAAGGAGTCTAGGTATAGCTGTTGCAACAATGAACCATATGACTTGATCATGTTGCAATCCTTCGAGGAATGTCCAATCACATCATTCTCCAATCACATCATTCTCCAATGATATGATCCTGTTGTCAGTCGGCATAAATGCCCATGATCTTGAAACCCAGATCATCTTCGTGACCAACGAACTAGTATGAATAGAGGCTACTAGGGACTTGGTTGTTTCATACCACACCTGTACCAATGTTTCTACTTGGCATAGTTATAGCACAACATGAAACTATTATAAACGAATTGAGATATGACAATAAAAACCTATTTATTATTTGCCTCTAGGGCATATCTCCTTCACTTTTAGCACCCTTTGAATTAACAAAACCCTTCGGACCGTGTCATGTACACGTCCTAGGTAACCATTCTATTAGAAGAACCTTGTTTTGTTTATTCAACTACCATATAACAAATTATATGTAGTGGTTGCTACATTAATCCGTCAAGAATAAATATCTCTATGAAAGATGAAATCTTGTCATAGTCCACTCCTTGAACATTGCCGTAAACTTCTTTCCGACATGTCGACTATCTCATAGATGTTAAACATCCATGCCTATTTCTTTATAGATCCAAACACGACCGATAGGCTTCACGCCTTTCCGGAGGGTCTTCCAAGTTCAGAAACTTGATTTCTCGTGTATGGATACTATCACGGATTCTATGACTTCTAGTCATTTTATGGAGTCAGGGCCCATCATCGCTTCTTTGCATGCAGTCGGTTCATCATTGTCAAAACAATAACAACTTTTGTTTCAAATCTTACTATTTGATTCTTACCGACCCACATGGTTCAATAGGAACTCTAATCTCCAAGATCACACCCTTTGTAATCACAGGAGCCATGAGCATTGTGGCCGCCATCGGGACACTTTCCGGTGCCGCGTTACTTAGCACATATAGCTAAGGTTCAACAACTGTATCAAAGTTCTATTGTCCTCTCACTTAACTTTTCACGAAAAATTCCTTCTCAAGAAACGTGACGTTCCAAGCGACAAACTCTTTTGTCCTCGGTGTTATGGAGGAATTCCCAACAAATTCTTTGAGATAACCTACAAAGACGTGCTTGTCCGACTTTGGTTGTAAACATTTTTACTTATGCATAGCATACCAAAATTTAAGAAAAGACAATTCGGGTTTTATCCCAAACCATAACTCATATGGTGTCATTTTAACGGATCACAATGGTGCTCTTTTCAGTGTAAAAGCGATAGTCTCTAAAGCTTTAATCCTTAAAATATAATGGCAGATTTATAAATGACACCTTTGATCTTACCATGTCAAACAAAGTTTGATTTGATCTCTATAACATACCATACTCCTGTGGTTTATTAGGAAATGCAAATTCATGGAACAATTCCTGAAATCTTAAATGTTTTGCTAAACTTGTAACTCAAATATCTTCCTTTATGATCAAATCATAAACTCTTTTATTTTCTTGTTACAATGATTTTTCACTTCATCTCGAAAGTCTTTGAACAATTTTCAAACGTTTCATACTTCTTCCTTATTAAGTAAATATATAAATATATTCACTCAAATTTCTAGAGAAAGCATATGAAGCAAAAAGATCCATCGCATATGGCTACACATAATGGACTATGCACATCAGCATTCACAATTTCCAATAAGCTAGTCATCCGTTCCTCTTTGGCCTATGAACAGAGTTTCAATTATCTCGAGGAAAGTTTCACAAGTGTCAATTGATCAAAATCAAAAGACTCCAAAAATCCATCAACATGGAGTTTCTTCATGTTTACTTTCCAATATAATTCAAACAGCGATGTCACTTCATAAGTGGTCTTCCAATCATTTGTGTTATGACATTTTAGCAATAATGTTTATGGATGTGATTTCTCTAACTAGACTTGTAAAAGTTCATCCATCCTTTATGGAATATGGTAATTATTTGAACAACCATTGTTCTCGCAATACCGGAACAAAATAACAATTATTAAAACAAATCTTGAAGGCTAGATTTGATGACAACGAAAAACACAATAACACTTTATTTGTTTTCGATGAACATCATCACTTATTCTCTTGCCAGTTGCTTAGGCCGTTGCAGTTCATTAATTGTGTTGTTCTGTAAGATACTTCACACCAACCAATTCGGTATCCAATATAGGTATCCAATACCAGTATCCAATACCGGTATTCCATACCTCAGAACCACATTGTTTAACAAGCAAGGAATACAACCATAACATGTATATCTTCTATATACCTAAGTTGGACATCTCCAACCTTTTCTTTTATGCCACATATTTTATACATTCTCTTTCAACAATTCCTTTTCTTTTAAAAGAATCTATCAACATCAATAGTGGTGTCATTCACATGACACATAGTACAAAGTGTATATAGTCAAATACTAATACCTTTGGACTTGCACTTTGAAGTGGATCACCATCATCAAATGTTTGGTGTTCTTTCAAAAAATCCATTCTTTTAGCAATCTATTAGTATAGTAAACATTTTACTTACATCTTATATTCATCCTTATCATGACAACTTTCATGATCAAGCTACTATAGCCTATAAGGAAGAATTGCGAGTATAATGTTAGTCCCCAAAACCTTTTTGGGAGATCCGGATGCCTAGCATCTCCATCCTTCACAAATTCTCATACAATATGAGAACATGTATTTTGCTAAATTATACTCTATCATAATGCAACCAAAAACATTGTTTCAGATATCACAATATCTTCCTACCCAGTACACTAGTAGCAAGATAGTATGCAAAGTATCTAAGAGCAGGGAGTTGAATATTTCTTATCTTTCCGTCTTGCGCCACGCGGTCATCATCATTGGTCACCCCTCGGTAAAGCTCCAACAAATCAGCGGGTCGCCCTTGAATTTTCTTCATGGTCCCTGTCATGCGTACACCTACAATACTGCGAAATCTCTCCAAAGGCATGGCGAAGGGCAGATTATAGATTTTAAAAGAGACAGTCGACTGATAGGATGTGTTAGTAAACATGAATCTCTCAACAAAAGTTTTGGTGAGCGTAGCGTATTGCGCACTCTCATCTTCCATATATGAGGTCAAACCAACCCTCTCAATCAGTAGCAAGAAATCATCAAGAATACCTGCAGCTTGTAAGAAACTAAAACAAGGAAAAGAGGATGGGTGAGCATCCCCATCATCCCTTTCACTACCAATACAAGTTGCAATGAGATCTTCGTTGTATGATGTCCTAGCTTGAGAGGCTGTTCTTGAGGGCCTCGACCTCCTAGGTGCATCACTCTCAAATATCTCTCCAAAAGTATGGTTGTTCATGCTTGGTATTCTGAAATTTAAACACCTATTAAACAAGTGATTGCAAAGTAAATATAATGAAGGATTCTACTCATAGGGACTTGCAAGAGGCCTAAACATGCATAAAAACTATATCTCTAAGCATCAAACAAGCTTACAAGCTCTCATAACCAGTCCCCTACAGCAGCAAAATACTCAATATATAATCCACTAAACACAAATCTACTTGGACAGGGGGAGGAGTCACATACTAGGGAACAAATGCTCCAATTTTCAGCAAGAAAGATGGGCTGGGCAAGGAGATCGAAAAAATCGAGAGCAAGCACAACAAGAACGCGATTTTGAGCAATGAACTAGAGCTTACTCGGGAGAGAGAAGAAAGTGGCAGGTGAGAGAGTTAGTGGGGGGGCAGGGGTGGCCCACACCAGGGCATGGCGCCACCTAGGGCTGGCCGTGCCACCATGTGGTGAGCTTGCCTGGTGGGCCCCTCGGTACCTCCTAGGCACTCCTCTGCCCCTTTTTTATGTAAAAATTTAATATGAATTTTCTGGAATTTTTCGAGACACTTTTTTTTTGGGCATTTTTCAGAAATAGAAGAATGATTTTCTGACAGACAGATTTTTTTGGAAACAATGCAAGGACAAAACAAAGCTAGAACTACAGAAGTTCTAAGACACACTAACAAGCAAGCAACTAACAACAAAAAGAATAAACGAAAGCAAAAACTAAAATGCACAGGATAGAAATAAACGGAGATAATCATAATGAAAACATTGTTTTGTTCAATGGAATCCTTTTGTTAACAAGGTTGATCAAGTCTTGCTACCAAAACAATTGCATGAGACAATACTTTGTATTCCACCAATGATTATGTTACCTCAACCTTGATAGCAATGGTCCCAATCATAATAGTTTCAAATTTTTCTCTTGGTATGGGACAATATATTTCTCCAACTTGAATGCCCTCAACATGTTTAGTTGAATTCAAACCATAAGTCCTTTCAATCTTCTTGGGGAAATAGACAGTATGTTCCTTGTCATTAACATTGAAAGTCACCTTTCCTTGATTACAATTAATAATAGCTCCTGCAGTATTAAGAAAAGGTCTCCCAAGAATAATATACATATTATGATCTTCAGGCATTTCAAGCACAACAAAATCAGTTAATATTAAGCAATTGTGAGCCACCTGAACAGGTACCACTCACATATACCCATAGGAATAGTGGTAGATTTATCAGCCATTTGCAAAGATATATCAGTTGGTATCAATTTTTCAAGCTGAAGCCTCTTATAGAGAGAGAAAGGCATAACACTAACTCCATCTCCCAAATCACACAAAGCAGTTCTAACATAACTATTCTTAATAGAGCAAGGGATAGTTGGAATCCCTGGGTCTCCAAGTTTCTTAGGAACCTTACCATTGAAAGAATAATTAGCAAGCAAAGTAGAAATTTCTTCATTAGGGATCTTCCTTTTATTTGAGACAATGTCCTTCATATACTTTGAATAAGGAGGCAATTTAATAGCATCAGTCAAAGGAATTTGCAAGAATAAAGGCTTCATCCACTCACAAAACTTATTATAATGTTCATCTTCCTTTGACTTGTGTTTCTTATCAGGGAAAGGCATAGGTTTTTGGACCCAAGGTTCTCTTTCACTACCATGTTTCTTAGCAATAAAATCTTCTTTGGTGTATTTAGTATTCTTAGTGTGGTTTTCAGGTTCTTCTTCAACTTTTTCTTCATTAGGAACTTCATTTTCTTCATTACCACTTTCAGTTTCAGCATGATAGATATAATATTAGGATCTATAGCAGGTTCAGAGGGTTCTACAATAGTTTTATGTTTCTTTTTTCCTTTTCTTACGAGTAGAACCACTATTTTCAGCTTGTTGAGAATCCTGCTCAATTCTTTTGGGATGCCCCCTCAAGATATAGAGGATCCTGGGTAGCAGCTTGATACATTGCAAATGTATCTATAATTTTTGATGTTCCATGCTTAGTTTTATCCACTTTCTTGTGTTTTGTTCCAACTTTGGAGTACTTTTCATATGATTTCTTGTATTAACCTATTAACAAGAGCCACAGTGCCAGCTGCCTATTTTCTGCTGTTTTGGTTCCAGGAAAGTCAGAAAATGAATATTCCCGGAATTGGACGGGACAAAAGCCAAAGTGCCTATTTTTCCGGAAGGGATCAAGTGCCAGAATACGAGACGGAGAAGGGCCAGGGAGCCACCACACCACCTGGCCGCGCGGCCAGGCCTAGCCCGCGCCAGGGGGTGGTGTGGCCGCTCCCGGCACCCCCTCAGCCTCTCCTTCCGCCTATATATTGCCCTCGGAATGAAAACCCTAAGTACCCGATCAAAAATCCACGAAAGAGTTTGTAGCCGCCGTCATCTCCATCCCTAGATCGGGAGGGATCTGAAGCTCTTCCCGGCACCCTGCCAAAGAGGGGAATTCACCCTGGAGGCCTTCTTCATCACCATGCAAGCCTCCGGTGTGATGCGTGAGTAGTTCATCCTTGGACTACAGATCCATGTAGTAGCTAGATGGCTGGTTTCTCCTCCTTTGTGCTTTCATGTTTAGATCTTGTGATCTCCATTCATGATCAAGATCATCTATTTGTAATTCATACATGTTGTGTTTGCGGGGATCTGATGGATATTGAGATGCTATTTCAGATTGATTATTGATTCTATCATGTCTTTGTTATTTGTTATCTTGCATGCTTTTCGCTGTTAGTAGCTATCTTGGCCAAGTAGATGCTAGCAACTCCAAGAGTTAGTATTTATGCTTGATAGTGGGTTCATGCCTCTAGTAATCTGGGGAAGTGACAGAAATCTCTAAGGTACTAGATGTGTTGTTGCTACTAGGGAGAAAACAACAATCCTTTGTTCATAGAACAATCGTATTGTTTACCTTACACGTAGTTCATAAAGCAATAATCTGTTGCTTGCAACTTAATATTGGAGGGGGTTTGGATGATAACCTGAAGGTGGATTATTAGTCATAGATGCAGTTGGATGGCGGTCTATGTATTATGTTGTATTGCCCAATCAAGTCTCAAAGGAGTCAAGATGATTAGTATATGCATGTATTGCTTTCTCGGTGTTTGTCAATTGCCCCGCTGTAATTTGTTCACCCAGCGTGTTATCTATCTAAGGAGATCCACCTCTAGTGAACTATGGATCCCGGTCCTTTGTCTTTAGACACAATCTATAAACTGTTTCTGCTTTGTGTTTACTTTCTGCAAACTTTTACTTCTTTCCATTCGATACGTTTAATCCTTTGTTTTCCGCAAAACACGGTGAGATTGACAACCTCATCACAAGTTGGGGACAAAGTTTTGTGGTTGTGTTGTGCAGGTCTCCACATTGCTACTAGCGCCGGTAGTGCGCCCTGCCAAAGCTCAGCTAGTAACACCTTTGGGGTGTTTCCTTGCTCCTACTGGTTCGATTAAACCTTGGTTTCATAACTGATGGAAACTTGCTGCTGTGCTCATCATACCTTCCTCTTGGGGTTCCCAACGAGCTCTACATCAACCACGAGCCATCAACACATTTTCTGGGCGCCGTGCATTGAGCCATCAAGCGATCCACTTCTAGTTCTAATTTCATAAGCATGTTTTTCTTTAGCAGCATTAACTAGCAAGTCGTTTTGCACTTTAACGAGTTGATCTATCTGAGTTTGAACCATTTGAAAGTGTTTAACAATCATTTTAACATCATTAGAGGTTCTTTCCACAATATTTTTCAACTCAACAATAGCTCTAGTGTTTTCCATTAGATGATTTTGCACCCTTTTATTAAAGTTATCTTTCTTAACAATAAAGATATCGAATTCTTCTAAACATTGATCAGGAGGTTTAGAGTAAGGGATATCACCTTCATCAAAGTGTTGGAGAGAGTGTACCTCAATAGTGGATGAGTAGGGAATAGGCTTACATAATTCTTCTATAGGAGGTAAATTCTTGACATCTGCAGCTTTAATTCCCTTCTCCTTAAGACATTTCTTATCTTCCTTCATCACTTCATCATTTAATTCAATAACTCCCCTCTTCTTTGATGTTGGAATAGGCACAGGAATAGATGGTTCAGGTACAATTTCTTTAGGTATAGCTTGTTTAGGAGGAGTCCAATCTTCATAATTCTTGCTTATTTTAGCCATTAATTCCCCAGCTTCCTTAGGAGTCCTATTCCTAAAAACACAATCAGCACAACTATCTAGGTATGTCCTAGATTCTTCGGTTAGTCCATTATAAAATATATCAAGAAGCTCATTCTTAGGTAATGGACTTCCAGCCTGTGCATGAATCAAAGCACAAAACCTTGCCCATGATTCAAGCAATACCTCTTTTTCTCCCTATTTAAAATCAAAAAGTTCCTGAAAAATAGCACGTCTAGCACTAGGAGGAAAATATTTCTGCAGGAAAGTACTAATCAAGTACTCAGGGCTATCAATAGATCTAGGAGGTAAATTACTAAACCAAGTTTTAGCTTCTCCTTTCAGTGAAAAGGGGAAAATCTTGGCAACAAAGTAAGTACGCATCTTAATATCATCAGAAAACAAGCCACTCATGGTAGAAAGTTCATTCATATGTGCTACCGCACTTTCATTCTTAGTCCCACAAAAAGGTTCTTTCTCGACAATAGCTATGTAAGATAGATCGAGAGAGAAATCATAATCTTCATCTATAATGTTTATGGGAGAAGCAGCAACCTTAGCAATAGGAGACAATTTGGGTCTAATAGTACGCCTCTCAAGGAGACTCTTAGCAAAGCTCCTATCATGGGTGTTCTTACATTCTTTAATAAATTCGTCGGTCATCTCAACATAACCATCTTCAATATCATAACTTTCACTAGACTGAGGTGAACTAACAGGTGTGGTAGTGTCTTCATTAGGAGTTTCGGTATTTCCAGCTATAGTTCTAGCAATCGTAGCATTTAGGAAAGGACCTAATGAACCACTCTTATCAAGCACAGTAGAAGCAGCATCATAAGCATCAGAAGTTTCAGATTCAACAGTAGTAGCAGTGTGTGTAGCATGTGTATGTGGTGGTGTAAGGAACTTACTCATAACAGACGGTGAATCAAGAGCAACAGAGGTGTTTAGAACCGTACCTCTTCTTGTACTGGATGGTAAAATAGGAACCTTGCCATCATGGGACTTACACATGTGGATGGATAGCAGCAAACAATAGAGAATCCAAGTGAACTTGATAAATAAAGCTATGCTCCCCGGCAACGGTGCCAGAAAATAGTCTTGATGACCCACAAGTATAGGGGGTGTATCGCAATATTTTCGAGGGAAGTGAAACCCAATTTATTGATTCGACATAAGGGGAGCCAAAGAATATTTATAAGCCTTAACAACTGAGTTGTCAATTCAGCTGCACCTGGAAACAATCTTGCTCACAACAGTTTATCAGTAGCAACAGTTTTGTAGTAGGAATAGTAAAGTAGCAGCAGTAGCAAAGTAAAGACAGTAGTAACAATAGCAGTAAACAGTGGGATTTGAGTGCGGTAGGCATATGGATGGATGGACGGGTGTTGCATGGACAAGACAATCCACATAGCAATTAGAACATAGGGCAATTGCAGATAAATAAGATAAAGCATCCAAGTACTAGACAATCCTAGGCATGTGTTCCATATATAGTCATACGTGCTCGCAATGAGAACTTGCACAACATCTTTTGTCCTGCCAGCCCGTTTGCAGCGGGGCCTCAAGGGAACTACTGGCAATTAAGGTGCTCCTTTTAATAGAGCACCGGAGCAAAGCATTAACACTCCGTGAACACATGTGATCCTCACATCAAAGCCATTCCCTCTGGTTATCCCGATTTCTGTCACTTAGGGGCCATTGGTTCCATACAACAACGTGTGTATACAACTTGCAGATAAGACCATAAACATATTATCATAATGAATCAATAACATGTTCAGATCTGAAATCATGGCACTCGGGCCCTAGTGACAAGCATTAAGCACAACAAGTCGCAACAAAGTCATAAAGCACTAATAAAAGATACTAGGCACCATGCCCTAACAATCTGATGCCATTACATGAACGATCTCATCCAATCCCTACCATCCCCATAGCCTACAGTGGGGGATTACTCACTCATAGATGGGGGAAACATGGATGGTCGATGGAGAAGCGATGGTGATGATGATGGCAATGATCTCCTCCAATTCCCCGCCCCGGCAGGGTGCCAGAACGGAGTTTCTGGTGCTGTTTCGTGGAATCTGGTGGTGGCGGCCGAGCGGAACTCCTTCTGGAAAAACGTTGACCCCCAAAGTTTTTAGGTCAGAAGGCTCCTTATAGGCGAAGAGAGAGGCCGAGGGGGTGCCTGGGGGGCCCACACCACCCCCTGGCATGGCCTGGCCTGGCCCACGCCAGCAGGTGGTGTGGCCACCCTGGCTCTTCTCCGTCTCATATTCTGGCTCCTGGAGTCTTCGGGTGAAATAGGATTTTTGGCATATTTTCCGGGATTTTTCCTGATAGTTGATTTTCTGCACAAAAAGTAGACACCAAGGCAATTCTGCTGAAAAAAGCGTCAGTCCGCATTAGTTGTATCCAAATCACACAAGTATAGAGGAGAAACAATAGCAAAAGTGTTCAGGAAAGTAGATACGTTTTGGACGTATCAGTAAGTTCTTTTCATAGTAAGTACATGTGTATCATAGAGAACCGCCAAGGGGGTACCCCTTACCCGATGATACGGAAGAATCCCTATATCAAAATGACAAGGCAAGCAGACAACGAGTATCTCAGCAATCTTCTTATTTACCATGGGAAAATGGTGTTTTTTTCTCTCTTTCCTCTTTTATCATATCTCTTTTTTTCTTTTTCTCTTTTTTTCTCAATATCTGACTCTTCTTTATAAGAAGAATGCTTCATAGGCAGTTCATTATGGTTACGCTGCAGGTTTCCACCATGACGGCATGGATTAGACCAGCGGCCCAGGCGTTTCTCTAACACACATACATAACTCCATGGACTTACAAGCTCCCCTTTCATTTCACACCGACGACATCCATAAACAAAAGAGCATAATATCAACTAGGTACAAAGTACAAGTGCAATGTTGAAAGCTTCCCCGTGACAGCATGGTTCTGCTAATCCCCAACATATAAGTGCAAGCATATACAACATAGACGACACAATGGTTCAAGTTTATTAAGGGCAAGAAAAGTAAAGTGTGACATCAAGTTCGTGAGAGCTTTAATCACTAGTTTTCTCATAACAAGTTTAATTCAGAAGGTAGATAAAAACATGAATATACTTGGAATAGAAAATGCTAATAGGTAGTTATGGTGGACTCTTTGGAATAACTTGGTTTTAGGAGTTGGATGTATGAGTGGCACTCATACTTGGTTATGGAGGCTAGCAAAAGACTGGGAGCGACCAACTAAGAGAGCAATAATGGCCATAATCATGCAGAGCGACAAAACATCATTAATCAAAGCATAAAGTGATACTACAAGTTGAAAACTAAAGGATCATAAAGGCTTATGGTGACTTGGGATAGTCATAACATGGTGTGAGCATGCGCCAAGTCAACCCAAATAAAACATCAAAACAGAATAACACAATAATATGCTTTAATATGCTAAAACAACACATGATTCTTCAAAGGCACATTAAGCAATCTCAATTGTTTATAACATGTCATGCTACAGCAAAGATCACTAAGCATAAAGCCAAAACAATATCAAGCATGGCATGACAAAGCATAGGCCACAGTCAAAAACAAGCTCTCTTTACCACTTAAGCATGAACTTTCCTACTCCTTTTCCAATCCAAACCAAACTATTTGAAAACCAATGTATGAAAGAGGGGGTCCAACCAATTTATTCAGCAAACTAAGAAAACCAAGCAAAAATCCAAAAACAAAAACAAAGACGCTCCAAGAACAACACAACTTGTGCATGAAACAATAAAAGTGAAGTGTTTGGATGAAACCTGGGATTTTTATTGATAAAGAAGGGGATGCCTTGGGCATCCACAAGCTTTGACGCTTGTAACTCTTGAATATTTCTTGGGGTGACATGGGGTGCAATCCCCAAGCTTGATCTTTAGTCCATTCTTCATCTCATTACATCATTCTCTCCATACACCTGAAATTTTTCCTTCATACAAAACTTCACACAATCTGTATTAGCAACATTAGTGCACTCAAGCTAATAAGTCTTTAGGTTCAGTTCCAACACCAATAAAACTTCAGTTAAAACACAAGCTACTGTAGCACTTCCCTCAAAAAACTCAATTCCCCAAAAGAACTCAAAAAGGAACCAACAAGAAGCAAATGCAAATAATGGCAGAAATCTGCCAAAACAAACCAACGGGTAAAAACCAATTTTTTCGAAGACCTTCTGTTGCTCAAATCGAAACGTGTTGAACTAACGAAAATTAGATAACAACCTGGGGAAGAAGCACGATAATTCATGCCTCAAAATGATGTACAGAGATTTTACACGAATTTTTACAGTGAAGCACAGAAATCTGTTTCAGGACAGCAACTTTCCCAATCATTACTTCTCTCTTATTAGAGGTTACTCTTGGCACAAAAAGCAAATAAAAAGGATAATGAGCGGTTATTACTGAACTTCCAAGACTCATCTAAAACTTTTGGGTTATCTTCCAATAAGTACTTTTCTTTAACGCCTTTAAGTTAGGCATAAGAAGCAAGAAAAAGAATCAAGTGTTCTCAAATGATGAAGCATTAAGAGCAAATTTTGTTTTTATAGGAGAGGCAAAAGAAATCTTCTCTCTCTTCTTATGGAAGTGTTCTATACCTTTCTTGAGTGGGAGTTGATATTTAATGGTGCCTTCTTTCATATCAATAATGGCACCAACAGTTCTAAGAAAAGGTCTTCTCAAAGTAATAGGACAAGAAGCATTGCATTCAACATCCAAAACATACAAATCAATAGGGACATAGATATTGTTAACCATAATAAGAACATCATTAATACTCCCCATGAGTTTCTTTTTAGCATTATCATCAAGTGGGACATTCAAATAACAATCTTCCAATGGTGGCAAATCAAGCATATCATAAATCCTTCTAGGCATAATAGAAACACTACTATCAAGATCACATAAAGCTTTGAAATCAAAATCATTCGCTTCCATATTAATGATGGGTTCCCAACCATCTTCTTGTTTTATAGGAATAGAAGCTTTATGTTTCATCTTTTCTTCTTTAATCTTTATGAGAGCATCAATAATGTGTTTTCTAAAGGCCATATTCATAACACTAGCATTAGGACTTTTAGCAAGCTTTTGTAGGAACTTAATAACTTCAGAGGTATTGCAACCATCAAGATCAAAATCATAATTATCATCTAAAGTAGTAGAGCTATTACTAGCCTCAACACTAGTGGTAGTGATAGTAGAAACACTAATGTTTCTAGAAATTTCATCTTCTCTTTCCCACTTAGCATGCAATTCAGCTAATAGTCTAACATTTTCATCAATTCTAACTTGTATGGCATTAGTAGCACCAAAGGGATTATCAATAGTTTCAGGTTTAGAAGCCATTTTATTTAAAGAAGATTGAGCTTTAGCCGATGATGCTATATTTCTTTCAGCATTAGAGAGTTTCTCCTCAATAGTTTTATTGAAAGCAGTTTGTTTACTAATAAAGTATTTGAGCATAACTTCAAGTTCAGAGGGAGCACTCCTATTATTGTTGTAGGAATTTCCATAAGCATTACCATTGTTGGGAGGATATGACCTATAATTGTTGTTACCAAAATTATTCCTGTAGGCATTATTGCTAAAATTGTTATTTCTTATAAAGTTCACATCAACTGCTCTTCTTGAGCAACGAAAGAGGATACCGGAACATGATTTGGATCAATATGAGCCTTCCCATTAACAAGCATAGACATAATAACATCAATTTTATCACTTAAGGAGGAGGTTTCTTCAACATAATTTACCTTCTTACCTCGTGGAGCTCTTTTAGTGTGCCATTCAAAATAGTTAATCGTCATATTATCTAGAAGCTTTGTTGCAGCACCCAAAGTAATGGTCATAAAGGTATCTCCAGTAGCAGAATCCAATAGATTTCTTGAAGAATAGTTCAATCCTGCATAAAAGGTTTGGATAATCATCCAAGCAGTCAGTCCATGAGTGGGACAATTCTTTACCAAAGATTTCATTCTTTCCCAAGCTTGAGCAACATGTTCATTATCAGATTGTTTAAACTTCATTATTTCATTTCTCATAGATATAATCTTAGCAGGAGGATAGTATTTTCCAATGAAATCATCTTTGCATTTAGTCCAAGAATCAATACTATTTCTAGTTAAGGAATTCAACTGTTCTATAGCTTTTCCTCTCAAAGAGAAAGGAAACAAAGTAAGCTTAATAATATCTCCATCTATATCCCTATGCTTTTGCATCTCACAAAGTTCAACAAAGTTATTTAGATGAGCAGCAGCATCTTCATTACCAATACCAGAAAATTGTTCTCTCATAACAAGATTGAGTAAAGCGGATTTAATTTCAAAGAAAGTAGCTTCAGGAACAGGTGGAGCAATAGGTGTGTACATGAAATCATTGTTATTGGTGCTAGTGAAGTCACACAACTTAGTGTTTTCAAGAGTAGTCATTTTTTGTGTTTTTAACAAAGAAAGCAAACTAGTATAACTATTTTTTTGTTTTTGATAAAGAAACAAGCAAACAAAGCAAAAGTAAACTAAGCAAAACAAAAACAACAAAGTAAAGAGATTGGTTATGAGGGACTCCCTTTGTGAAGATGTCCTTAACCCCCTGGCAACGGCGCCAGAAAATATACTTGCTGACTCGTGTATTAACGAGCTCGTTGGGGAACCCCAAGAGGAAGGTAAGATGAGCACAGTAGTAAGTTTTTCCTCAGTTATGACACCAAGGTTATCAATCCAGTAGGAGCAAGGAAACACCTCAAAGGTGTTGCTAGCTGGACTTTGGCAGGGCGCACTACCGGCGCCAGCAGCAACGTGGAAACCTACACAACACAACCACAAAACTTTGCCCCCAACTTATAGTGAGGTTATCAATCTCACCGGTTTTGCTGAAAACAAAGGATTAAACATATTGTGTGGAAGAAAGTAATAGTTTGCAGAAAGTAAACAGAAAGCAGTAAACAGTTGATTGTAGATTGATGGTAAAAGAAAGGACCGGGGTCCATAGTTCACTAGAGGTGGCTCTCCTTAGATAGATAACACGTTGGGTGAACAAATTACAGCGGGGCAATTGACAAACACCGAGAAAGCAATACATGCATATACTAATCATCTTGACTCCTTTGAGACTTGATTGGGCAATACAACATAATACATAGACCGCCATCCAACTGCATCTATGACTAATAATCCACCTTCAGGTTATCATCCGAACCCCCTCCAGTATTAAGTTGCAAGCAACAGATTATTGCTTTATGAAATGTGTGTAAGGTAAACAATACGATTGTTCTATGAACAAAGGATTGTTATTTTCTCCCTAGTAGCAACATCACATCTAGTACCTTAGAGATTTCTGTCACTTCCCCAGATTACCAAAGGCATGAACCCACTATCGAGCATAAATACTAACTCTTGGAGTTGCTAGCATCTACTTGGCCAAGATAGCTACTAACAACGGAAAGCATGCAAGATCACAAATAACAAAGACATGATAGAATCAATAATCAATCTGAAATAGCATCTCAATATCCATCGGATCCCCGCAAACACAACATGTAGGATTACAAATAGATGATCTTGATCATGAACGGAGCTCACAAGATCTAAACATGATAGCACAAAGGAGAAGAACCAGCCATCTAGCTACTACATGGACCCGTACTCCAGAGATGAACTACTCACGCATCACACCGGAGGCTTGCATGGTGGTGAAGAAGGCCTCCAGGGTGAATTCTCCCCTCTGGCAGGGTGCCGGGAAGAGCTTCAGGTCCCTCCCGATCTAGGGATGGAGATGACGGCGGCTACAGACTCTTTCGTGGAATTTTGATCGGGTACTTAGGGTTTCTGTATCGGAGGCATCTTATAGGCGAAAGGGGAGGCCGAGAGGGTGCCCGAGGCGGCCAGACAACCCCTTGGCCCGGGCTAGGCTTGGCCGCACGGCCAGGTGGTGTGGCGGCCCTCTGGCCCCTCTTCGTCTCGTATTCTGGCTCCGTGTGTCTCTTGGTGAAAAACTGACTTTGGCTTTTGTCCCGTCCAATTCCGAGAATATTCATTTTCTGACTTTCCTAGAACCAGAAACAGCAGAAAACAGGCAGCTGGCACTGTGACTCTTGTTAATAGGTTAGTCCAAGAAAGTGTATAGAAAGTACTCCAAAGTGTGGACAAACCATAAGAAAGTAGATAAAACCAAGCATGGAACATCAAAAATTATGGATACGTTAGCAACGTATCAACGACACCTCCAGCAATCTCTCCCGACGCAACCCAAGGGATCATTCTGGATGTCTTCACTCCTCAATACTGCCATAGCCGCAAGCCGAAGGCGCCTCCAGCAATCTCTCCCGCTGCAACCCAAGGGATTGTTCTAGATGTCTTCACTCCTCGATACTTCCATAGACGCAAGCCGAAGGCGCCTCCTGCGACCTATCCTGACGCCACTCAACGGATCGTTCTAGGTGGACGGTGGATTTCACCACCGCCGGAGCTAGGGTTCATGCGAAGGAATTTGTGAATTTGGTCACCGCACTAAGACGTTTAGTTCTTCGTTTTTCCTATGTTGTTGTTGTGTTGATGCTCACGTTACAGACAGTGTATTGACATGGGGGGCCTGGCCGTCTCCTTCACGGGACAGTTGACGAAACTTTTGAATTTGGTAGGGGTGGGATGAGTTTGCCTCAAAATGGCCCTCTTGGTATTTGACAGGCCAACTTTACAAAACCCGATGATTACAAGCAACTTGAACCCCGTGATGCATTCACATGCCAACTTTGGGACCGCAAAGTGACAAACCCCCTGCCACTCGAGTAGCAGAATTCCGGCGTTCCAGTTCTCGTTCCTCTCCCTAGATCATCGACCCTTCCCCTCTAGCCGCCAGTATGCCGCCAAAGAAGAAGGCGGCGGGAATAGCAAAGCGGCACAAGAAGATGCTGAAGGAACAACTCCCAACCATGTAGAGGGATGGATTGGTAGCTGAGGTCACAAGGGTCAAGTACGTGACTTTGGACCGAAGGAGGCGTCATCATGCGTCGATCGTAGTGGCTGCGAAGAAGGCCTTTGTGGCTATGTTGCCCGACCTCGGCCTCAGCATCTCCGAAGGCGGTCAAATCTACCATGCCACCCTGGAGGCATGCAAGGGAGCACGTGCTCACCGTCGTACTCGGTGTACTACGGAGAGAGTTATGACTCGATTGAAGCCGCTCTCATGGATCCAATTCTCCCCTGGATTGGTGATAGCGATGTGAGAGCCGATACGAACTCCATGTGCTTTCCTATCGTGGCACCTCGACGTCGCCCTGACATCGACCTTGACCTCAATCGCTCCTACTCCGGCTCGCTTGCCTTGCGTCGGGTTCTGTCCATTGCTAGCCACGTGACTGACAACACCGACCTTCCCCGCAGCCTTTTCGGTTTTGCCAGCGGGAACGCCAGCGACGTTGCCAACCCTACGAGTATGGTGGGGTACGAGACGGTGTCGGCCACGTATATTTGTCTCACATGCGATGCTAACAGTGTGTTTGACCCATTTGTGTGCATGTGTAGGTCATTGTGACGATGTCTTGAGCAACATGTGGTAGGCGCGAGGTGGCGATGACTACAACCTATGTTATTTTGGCATCCGAAGTTTGGTGGATATTTGGTGGCCCGTGTATGTGGTCGGATCTTGTTTAATTCTGTATGAACCTTTGAATTTCTATTCATAAACCCTTCGAATTTCTATTCTTCGTGATCTTTGTGATAAATTTGCATTTATTTGAGCCGAACCAGTATTTAGGCTGGCGGTACTGGGTGGCCCCTCACTATAGGCAAGAAATGTTTGCCGACCCTCTCTATAGTGCCGTGTCAGCCATGCTTCCAACTACGATTTGAGGAGGGCTACATGTATGCATGGCATGGCTGGATATGAAGAAGAGCCTGTGCGTGTGGATGTATGAATAGTTAGCGACTGTAACCTATATCGATGGAATAACCGTGTCGCATGCCGCTTGGTCGGCATGAGGAATTGAGGATCGATCGAGATGGACATCGTCGACCTCGGATCGATGATTGGTCGGTCTGTGATTTGACCCGTCAAGTAGGGGCCAGTCGGCCAGGTGGGAAAACCCGAAAAAGGAAGGCATAGGATGTGATGTGCCTTCTTGTTGCCTGCTGTTTACGACCGGTTTTTTCACCTCTCCGGCGGCGGGCTGCATACATGATTCTTTTCTGACCGATACAAAATCAATTCTTCTCCTCCAATTTGCTACTCCGTACTACTTCTGGCTGAAATAATTCTATATCCACGTCGTATACCATCTTATTAAATTCGCTAGCTGGACCAAGGAAAGCATACGTGCATACGTGCGGTACGTCGATCTCTATATAGATCCGGCCGACAGGATCTCGTATTTTTCCCTGCTCGATCACCTTGGACCACGACGGTAGCGAGTGATTTTTTTTTTTAAATAATACATTTTTTAAGTAATTTTCACGAATAATACATGAATTGAAAGATTTATAATTTTAGCGCGGTGTCGGCATTTGAATAGTCGATCAGTCCTTATCGACTTTTAAATAACCGATTAGTCTCTGTCTGCTTTTAAATAGCTAACTAGTCCCCTTATTCTTTATCCTGCCCCTACAACCTATCAGCTTTTCAAAAGCTGCCACGGACTAATCAGCTTTTCTAAAGCAAACAGGGACTAGTCGGCTATTCAAAAGCCGATAAGGGCTGGTCGGCTATTCAATTGCCGACAGCGCGCTAGAATTGCAAATCTTTCAATTCGTGTATTATTCGTAAAAATTATTTAAAAAAAGTATTATTTTAAAAAAATTAGCCGGTAGCGAGGCTGTCTGTGAGTCTGTCCATCCCGTTCATGCTTCGATCGTTGGACGGACTAGCAAAATTGCCCGTGCGTTGCACCGGGAGAAGGAAATTCACTTATTTCTACTTCATCCCTTTCAAAGAATATGGCGTTCTTATTTTGCGTATTTTTTCTTTGACCAAGAATTGCTCAAAATATATAAAGATTATTGATATAAAATTAGCATCATTAGAAATTACTTTTCAATACGAATCAAACTATACTAATTATGTGCAATATAATCAAGATATGGTTGCTTAATTTTTTGGTCAAAGCTCGTCGAATACGTGCGCACCTTATTCTGTGAAACGAAGGTAGTATATTTTTAGGTTATGGTGAGATGTGACCTAAAGAGAAACTAAACATAATTTACTAATTTTTCAAGTCATTTTTATTTCCATGAAAAAATGCGATAATAATTTACTAATTTTGCAAGTCATTTTTATTTCCATGCAAAAAATGCAATAAGCATGCATTTTTTTACCATTAGTGTGCATCAAGCCGAGACCTAAAATAAGTGTTTCTTACAATACCGGGGTGCAATTTTTCGACGGTCGTCAAGGTGCCTTTAACCGCCAACACAGTTGCCAAATATTTCAATTTTTTTTGAAAATTTCATAGAACTCGTTTTCTCAAATTGAGAAGACTAAAGTGATGGATATATCTATTATTAACACTTTTCATAACGGACGGAGGAGGTCAGGGGGCTCTAGTGTCCGAAGACCCAGGGGTGGCCATGGTGTCTTTGTGTTTAGTTTGATGGTGTCGTCAAAGGTCGCGTTTGACGGGGAGCATGTCTCTCCTGTTCCAACAGATGACCCCGGCCGACGCGACCTAAGGAGGAGCTAGGTGGCGGAGTCGCTCTCCCACATTGTTGCCATCCTCCTCTCCAAGAACTACCGACGCTGCCATGGCGCCCAGCAGGCAACGGACCTGTCTTCGTTCCTTGGACAACTGTGGCACTCACTCGACGCCGCGTCGGAAGAGAGCGCTCTCGCGCATAGGTAACATCGGGCATTGGAAGTGCAGCGCCGCGTGGCAAGCTTCGAAGATGGATGTGCTGGGGCAGCAGCTAGCGGCGCCGGCAACAACTACATGGCAGCGGAAGCAGACCTATTCAATCACCGCATCCACCATGCCCTTACCTCAACAGCTCCATTCAGTCATGTCAAAACAGAACTACTACACAGCTCTCTTTTATGGATAAAACGGCATTGATTGGCGATGACATATAAGGAGCATATGGAGTTAACCGGAGAATGCAGCCGTCAGTGCCTTGTGCACAAGAGCAGATAGTTGGGGTCTGATTTCTCCTCTGGTGCCTCGTCATCTATTTTTGAGCAAGTAAAGCAGCGCGAACATGGCCTCTGACACACACGCACGCGGAGTTTGAAACCCAACCTTAAGCGACTCACACAGGACGCAGCGCTACTTCAAGTCGTCTCGCTGTCGTCGACACCGGTTTCACCCAGCGTTTTTTTTTACCTGAGTTTCACCCAGCGTTGACAGGCGGGGATAGAAAAAGAAAGCGTTTTGAACCGGTAATAGAAAAAGGAAACATTTTGAACCGGTACAATGGCAATATCATGTATTATTTATTTTAGTGGGAGGGTAAAACGGTCCGAAAAAGTGTAGGTACTACAAGAAACACTCCTTCCTTTATTATTAGGTATAGATATAGAGTGCCTGCTTTTCAGCCTCATGACGAGTCCACCGCCGAGCCGGTTCCAGTTGGCAGCTCGCAGGCTCGATCGCTCAACTGGGTGGAGATAGCAGACGCGTACGCGGCCGCCGGCCGGGCACGCCGGCGACGCGGTCGCTCCGTCGTTGCAGGTCCAGCTGACGCGAAGTAGACGCGTGCAGAAAGGTTGCAGAGAAGCACCGGCAGGGCGTGGCACTAGTCAAAAAGCGGCTCCATTTCTGTGCCAAGGATATGACAGGGGCCTGGCCTGAACGTGCATTTAGCCAGGTCCGGGCAGCGAAGGCTCGTGCTTTTGTGCTTCGATTTCACCGTGCCGCGTGGTCTGTCGCTGTGCGCTCGGATCCTTGCACGGCGACGTCTTCCAACTGGTGACGGCCCCTGTGTCAGCGACCCTCCTGTTCCTGACCATAGGCCTGAACCTGAGGAGGAGACAAGGACTCGGCCCAGAAGAACCAGAAGAGCACCCGGCTGGCTTGCAGGCCATGTATGGGCCAAACCTGGGCCTTGTAATCGAGTTGATCATTAGTCTAGCTATATATGTCAGGATTAGTCGTCTTCGGAAGAATGGGCTTGTAACGGAAGAATAGGACGACAGTGCCGTGGATCATTGGACATGCTCGGGGGTGGATGGGTGGACCGAGTATAATCTAAATTGTTTTCCGTTCTGAGTGCCACGAGTAGCAGATCGAGAGGCACCTCACATCTGGTATCAGAGACCAGTAGATCCACACGCTGGGGATTCCAAATCATCACCGCCAAACTCGATTCGCGTTGCGTCGCCGCCGCGAATTCATGGAGTCCCTCTCGTCGGAATCGCGGCAGCTGTACGACGTGATCACATCAGAGACGGAGGAGATCTACGAGGCCAAGTTCCTCTCGTACAAGAAGGAGATGATGGATGCTGTGAAGAAGTACGTCCACGACACCACTGTGCAAATCAAGGATCTGCGCAACAATGTCGACTCCGTACAAGCTCAGGTAGGATCGGATCTCCGCTCCGTCAAGGAGTCGTTCGGGCAAGATCTCGAGGAGGTCAAGATCTCGCTCAGAGCCGAGATCGGCAACCTCACCGCCGCTATGGATCGGTTCCTTCGACCGAGTTCCAGTAAGCGGGGAGAGGAATTGTACGTGCCGCCGCATCGGGCGCATGGACACGGAGATGATGGCCCCGTTGGGCACCGCTCTGCAACACTGTCTCGGGGGTTGACCTGTGCTCAGCACTCGTCACCTCCGGCAGGAGGTATGAACTCTGCCCCTAGTCCTCTGTTCTAAAATCAGACATCGAAACCGAACAACTCTAATCACGACCCTTTTGGACCCCGTGTGGATTTGCCCCAATTTGACGGGACGAATCCCAAGCTTTGGCAGAGAAGGTGTGAAGAATACTTTCAGTGCTGGAATTCTCCTTCTGAACTTTGGGTTTCGTATGGTTCGTCACAATTTGTGGGATCTGCAGCTACGTGGTTGGAAGCGTACCTCACCAAGTGTCCTCAATCCTCTTGGCCCGAATTTACAGCTGCAGTGCAAGCCCGTTTTAACAGAATTCAACATCAGGTATTTGCCAGACATCTCATTCACATCTGTCAAACCAGCACTGTCGAGGATTACGTGCGCCGTTTCTCTGACCTGGTGGATAGATTGTCAGTTCATGAAACAAATCCTGACCCAATTCACTATACCACCAAGTTTCTTGATGGGTTGAAGCCGGCTGTCCGTGTGCTCGTAGCTCTGCAGCAACCGCAGAATTTGGACACTGCTTATACTCTCGCATTGCTCTATGAAGAATTGGGTGATAGCAGCAGCTCGTCCAGTGGTTCAGGTAGCAAGTCTCGCAAACAACATATGGTTCAGGAGCCTGCTATTCCTCAGCGCCTCCAGCTCGATGGATCTCCAGGACAGTAGAGGATAAGCGACAAGTAGAGGGTGGCCGTTCTACTAATGATGAGAAATGGAGTACTTTTAAAGCTTATCGGCGTTCAAAAGGATTCTGCTTCATCCGTGGGGAGAAGTGGGGCAAAGATCACCAGTGCAAAACATCTATCCAACTTCATGTGGTGCAAGAAATGTTGGACTGTTTCCAATCTCCTGATTCTGAAGAAGAAACTGCTACAGAAGATAGTCCACAGCAACTGATGTTGTTATCTGCAGCAGCAATCCAGTCGCACTTGCAGTCTCCTAAAACAATGATACTTGAAGTGGAAATTCAGGGGCACCAGTTGAAATTCTTAGTGGATTCAGGCAGTTCCTCTTGTTTTCTTGATGAGCAGACGACAGTGTTATTAACAGGCCAGCAGAATTTGGCGAAACCAACACAAGTAAAAGTTGCAGGTGGAGTTGTTCTGGGATGCACAACATTTTTTCCTCAACTCACTTGGTCTGTTCAAGGTCATACATTTGTGGATAACTTTCGAGTGTTTCCCCTTCAGAGTTATGATGGTATCATCGGTCTTGATTGGTTAGCCAAATATAGTCCCATGATTACACACTGGGATCAAAAGTGGATCGCTATTTCTCACAAAGGACGATTGATAGTATTGCATGGGGATGGAGATTCTGCAGTTACCCATGCAATGGTCGAGCTACACTTGGTGCAACCTGCTCAGAAGTCTAAACCGCAAGCGCAACTACCTGCTATTCAGACTTTGCTCGATCATTTTTCTTCTGTTTTTGAGACTCCTTCTGGATTGCCACCTCGGCGCCAGTATGATCATCAGATACCTCTGCTGCCAGGAGCACGACCGGTGTCTATGAGGCCTTACAGAGTGGCACCAGCCTTGAAAACTGAGATTGAGAGACAAATACAAGAATTGCTAGAACAAGGAGTAATTACACATAGTAACAGTGGGTTTGCTTCTCTAGTCATTCTGGCGCGCAAACCTGACAAAACTTGGCGGTTGGTGGTCGACTATCGTCACCTCAATGCCTTGACTGTGAAAGGAAAATACCCATTACCGGTGATCGATGAGCTACTAGATGAGCTTGCTGGGGCGAAGTGGTTCTCCAAGATGGACTTAAAGGCAGGTTACCATCAAATCCGCTTGGCTCCTGGAGAGGAATATAAGACGGCCTTTCAAACCCACAATGGTCATTATGAGTTTAAGGTGATGGCTTTTGGTCTCACAGGTGCCCCGACTACTTTTCAGTATGCTATGAACGCAGCTTTGGCCCCCTTCCTTCGCAAGTTTGCCTTGGTTTTCTTCGATGATATTTTGATTTATAGTCCCACATTGGAGGCACATTTGAAACACATTGCAGCGGTGCTCGAAATTATGCAGAGGGATAAGTGGCACGTTAAATTGTCCAAGTGTGATTTTGCTAAGCAGAAAATAGCATACCTTGACCATGTTATTTCAGCAGAGGGGGTATCAACTGATGACTCCAAAATTACCACCATCCATGAATGGCCTCGCCCCAATACATTGAAGGAGCTGCGGGGTTTTTTGGGAATCACGGGCTACTATCGTAAGTTCATTAAACACTATGCAGTGATTAGCCAGCCATTGACAGCACTGTTGAAAAAAGGGGCTTTATTCATCTGGACAGATATTGCCGAGACAGTATTCACTACCCTGAAGAATGCACTTATGACAGCTCCAGTGTTGTCCTTACCTAATTTTCAGCTTCCCTTCACTGTTGAAACAGACGCATCAGATACTGGAATTGAAGCGGTACTCTCTCAGCAGAACCACCCCATTGCCTTTGTAAGTAGGTCGTTGGGACCGCGGAACAGAGGCTTATCTGTCTATGAAAAAGAGTATTTGGCCATACTATTGGCGGTTCAGAAGTGGCGTTCATATCTGCAGCTTCGGGAATTCATTATTCGCACAGACCATCAAAGTCTGACGCACTTGACTGGTCAGCGGTTACATACAGAGTGGCAACAGAAAGCTCTCACTAAACTAATGGGCTTGCAATACAAGGTAGTATATAAGAAAGGGATACTCAATGGTGCTGCTGATGCCTTGTCTAGGAAGCTGAATCCAGATACTCAAGTTTTTTCTGTATCCACTGTGCAACCTGTTTGGCTTGACAAGGTGGTTTCGAGCTATGCTGAAGAAAAGTCTGCTCAGAGTTTGATTCAGAAATTGGCCCTTGATCCACATGCAGTAGCTGATTTTTCATTGCAGCATGGACTCCTTAGGTACAAAGGGAGGATCTGGGTTGGCTCAGACTCTGAATTACAGCTGCAATTGATTTCTGCTTTCCATAGCAGTCTGGTGGGTGGACATTCAGGCTTTCTTGTCGCATATCAGCGCCTCTTGTCCCTTTTCAAATGGATTGGCATGAAGGCTCAGGTTAGGGGATACGTGTGCATGTGTCGTGTTTGTCAGCAGGCAAAACCTGAACGCACCTTACCGGCAGGCCTCCTACAGCCGCTGCCGGTACTGTCAGAACCCTGGGAAATGGCCAGAATGGACTTTATTGATGGTCTTCCACTGTCTCGACACTTCAAGTGCATATTGGTCGTCGTCGATAAACTCTCCAAGTATGCCCACTTTATTCCATTGAAGCACCCATACACAACAACTACGGTAGCAGAGTTATTCGTCGGCAATATTTACCGCTTGCATGGAATGCCGAAGACACTGGTTTCAGATAGGGACCCAATATTCACCAGTCAATTTTGGCGTGCGGTTTTTCGTGCCACAGGAACAGAACTGATGATGAGTACAACACATCATCCCGAAACGGATGGGCAGACCGAACCGGTTAACTAATCACTGGAGTGTTTTTTGCGTTGCTTCATCAGTTCGCATCCTGCTCAATGGTCAAAATGGCTATCTCTTTGCGAGTTGTGGTACAACACCAATTGGCATTCCTCGCTCGGCAAGTCACCGTTTGAGGTAATCTATGGCAGGCATCCCATATATTTTGGGATTACGGCTTCTGACAGAATTGCTTCTGAGGATATTGATACTTGGTTGCGGGAGCGATCGCTGATTATTGCTTCTGTCCGACAACACCTTCTGAGAATGCAGCAGCGTATGAAGTCGCAGGCAGATAAGCATCGTTCAGAAAGAACTTTTGCTGTCGGGGACGAGGTGTTTCTGAAGCTCCAACCCTACATGCAGACATCTGTCGTACGCCGGTCCAATCACAAGCTGGCCTTCAAGTTTTTTGGTCCTTACCGTATCTTGGCGCGCATTGGTGAGGTGGCTTACCGATTGGACCTACCTGTTACCAGCAAGATACATCCCGTTTTTCATGTGTCGCAGTTGAAGCCTTGCTTGGGTCCTGGACGAGAGGTATTGCCACAATTACCCATTCCTGATGCTTTCCATCAAGTTCCTGTTCGTGTATTGCAACAGCGAGTGCGTCAGCAAGGACTGCGTTCCATTTCCCAAGTGCTGGTTCAATGGAGTGGCAGGACAGAGGCTCTGGCGACTTGGGAAGATCGAGAAGCTCTTCAACAACAATTTCCCTTTGCTCCTGCTTGGGGCAAGCAGGAATTTAAGAGCGGGGGAATGTCAGCGACCCTCCTGTTCCTGACCATAGGCCTGAACCTGAGGAGGAGACAAGGACTCGGCCCAGAAGAACCATAAGAGCACCCGGCTGGCTTGCAGGCCATGTATGGTCCAAACCCGGGCCTTGTAATCGAGTTGATCATTAGTCTAGCTATATATGTCAGGATTAGTCGTCTTCGGGAGGATGGGCTTGTAACGGAAGAATAGGACGGTAGTGCCGTGGATCATTGGACATGCTCGGGGGTGGATGGGTGGACCGAGTATAATCCAAATTGTTTTCCGTTCTGAGTGCCACAAGTAGCAGATCGAGAGGCACCTCACACCCTGTTTCTTCTATGACAAGTACTGCTGCATGGAGTGTCTGCTTGGGGATGTGGAAGGGAAAGTCTAGCTTTCTGTCCTTGTTACAATTGCTCATTTCCTCCTAGTCCTAGGTAGGGCTAGGTACGTATGGAAAACGGTTCATACTGCGGCCTGCTCGTGGATGCCAAGGCTCTTACCAAAATAGACATTTTCACCCGGCCGACATTTCGGACACGAGAGGTGTTCGAATCTATCTGTTTGGGTCGGTCATTTTGTCTTTATTCGTTTGTGTCATGGGTGGCCCATCGGGTGTGACCCGTTCTGACCGAACACGGTTTGGACTCAACAGTTTTTGACAGATTTTAAAATGAATTGACAACAAGTACATAAATTTAAATAGTTCACAACCAAATACATAATATAGCTCAGAAGCAAATGTAATTCAAACACAACAAACAACAATAGAAAATATGAGGTCATGCCTAGCGGTTGCCGACGTGCGTCCACATATGCTCGATCAAATTCTTTTGTAGTCGGATGTGCATAGCGTTATCACGTATCTCATGGTGCACACGCAGGAACTCATGGAAGGTTGATGGCCCCGACGTCGCCTCGACTAGGTCACCCTCAAAATCTCATCCTTGGTTATGGAGTTCATCATCACGCTCGTCCTCAACGATTATGTTGTGCATGATCACGCAAGCGATCATCACCTCCCACATAGTCTCAACGCTCCAAGTTAAAGCAGGGTGTCAAACAATGTCCCACCTGGAGCTCACCAAAGGCCCGCTCAACATCCTTCCTAGCAGCCTCTTGCTCCTTGGCAAACCTTGCACATTTCTCATCCTCCAACTCACGAATGGTCTTCACAAGAGTTGTCCAATCTGGGTAGATGTCATGAGCAAGGTAATACCTTTTTCATATGCATGACCCACGATATCATAGTGAATCGTTGGATCATTGCTTTTCGCCGGCCTAGAGAATACCTGGGATCGCTGGAGCACAATGATGTCATTGTTGGAATCTGCCATACCAAAAAAAGAGTGCCATGTACATAGATCTTGATATGAAACCGCCTCAAGAATCACTGTGCAGTCATCTACATGCTCACTATACTGCCCCTACCAAACAAAAGGGACGTTCTTTCACTCCCAATGCATGCAATCTATGCTGTCCAATATCCCTGGAAATCCCCTCTTCTTATTGATGGACAAAAGACGAGCAGGGGCTTCAAGATTTGGTTCTCTCAGGTAAACGCCACCAAAAGCATTTGAATAGTAGAGCAACATTTCTGGACAGAACTAAAGTAAATCTTACCAGTGCAGTCATTCTTACATTCAAAGTAGTTGTCATAGTCACTAACGCCATCAACAATGGTCTTACATAAATTCCTTGACATGCAAAACCGGCATCGAAATATGTGCTCTGGGAAGAGAGGGTTTGTCTGATGGAAGTACTCCTTGAACAACTTGTCATGGTGTAGCATCCCAATTGTCTAACAATTGCAATGCTACTAGCCTAGTCTATATAATGGCTACTTCAAATATATAATTGTTGCATCATCATTATATCATGCTCATGTCATCATGCCTCCTTGCATTTGAGCATCATATAAAACCCTTTTCCATTTGGTTCTTATCTCATATGCATTATTAATTGTATTTGCCTCTTGATATTGTAGTTGCTTCTTGATATATTGTTTAAATGCCCAAGTTGAGTTGGGGGCATATCTCTTATTAACTCCACCACCTTTCTTTTACCACCTTATAATTCCACCATCCAACTAAATATGAGCTTGGCACTTATTGGTTTTACCTCTAGCTCATGTGGGTTGGGATGGAACCAATTCTTTTCCACATGCTCTCATCTTGGCATCATGTTGTTCTCACATTATTGATATATGAGAGCCACATGGCCACCTTTGCATGCCTTGTGAGTGGAACCTTTTTTCTAGCTTCCATATGGACTATTATGGATTTATGCTCATGTGGGAATATTTTTGGGACTAGTAAGCATATAGTGGAATATACACACTAGCAAGTCCCAATTTTAATCCAATATGATCATCTCCATCTATTCCACTTGGGACTTTCCTTTTAATTCTTTTGCTTGGCTTTTGTTCCAATTTTGGGAATGCATAATAATAATGCCATGTAATAATATTGTTTTGACAAGAATCAACATGGCAATAAATATTTTGCATGGGCCATGCAAGTGCCACCTTTTTCTAGTATTTGGTTTTTATTTGAATCTTGAGAGGATCATCTCTATCTCTATCCCTTCTTTTGGGCTTGATCTATTTTGATCTTGCTTAAACCTCATCATCATCTCCATCCACCCATCACCACCTCCCTTTTCTTCTCTCTTTTGGCCATTTCTTGCTTGAGCTTGTTTTGGTCTTGCTTGATCTTGTCAAAGAGAACCACACCACATCTCTCTCTCTCTCTAAAACCCTAATCTACCATACCCCCATCAAGCCCTACACCTAATCTCCCCTCTTCACCATCCCCATGACCAAACCCTAGCTACCATGTTCCCCTCTCTCTCGGCCTTACCCCCCCTCTCTCCTCTAGCTGGCCCTACCTGGTTCCTCACCCTGGCCCACCTAGCTACCTCCCCTCCCTAACCCGAGCCATACCTAACCATAACCGAAGCTCCCAACCCTAGCTATCTAGCCCGAGCCTCCCCCTCATCTCTCTAGCTCTCTCTCTGCCAAGGTGCCCTAGCCCGAGCCTGGCCTGCCCTGCCCCACCTGCCAGCTCCCTACCCTTTCACCACCTCGCCCTGCCCCTGCCCTGCCCGACCGAGCACGTGAGAGGAGGAAGGAAAGGTGGCCGAGCCACCTTTTCTCTGCCCCACTCCCCCACGGCACCCCTCTCCCTCCCTCTGCTTTATCTCCTACCTCTCTGCCTCGCCCAGACCATCTCCAGATCTCCCCAGGGCGCCTGCCCTCTCCCCTCTTCCCCACCGTCTCCGGCTACCCCATAGCCGCCCACCGTCGGCCTCTACTCCGTCCAGTCGATCCAGCCGTACAGCGCGTCCGAGAAGAGGCCGGGGAGATCGAGGACGCTTCGCTGCGTCGCCCTGTACACGGAGCCAAGCAGGAGGAGCACCAGAGCGCCGGTACCAGCGCGAGCCCGACGCCCAAACCCTAGCTTCGGTCCGTCTGCGTCGACGCCGATCAACCGCTCCCCAAGCCGATCCATCTACACCGACACATCCTCGGTGAGCCACGCAACCTCCCTGACATGGTCCCCTTCGCCGTGAAGCCCTAGAACTGCCGCCCCTTACATCGAACGCCCTCTGCTCGCCGCTGCTCTTTTCTGTCTGCTCGCGCTAGCATCGCTTAGCCCTCATCTAGCCGCGCAGCCGTACCCCAGCAGCAACCCCAGGCCACCGCAGTGGTTCCGCCTCTACGCGCGCGCCCCAGAACGCGCGTTCGAGCCCCGCCGCGGCGCCCTGTCGAGCACCGATCGATCGGCAGAGAGCAGAGGAAGATCCACAGTGCGCGTCGTCCGTTTTGCAGAAAACCCCTCCTCTAGTTTTTGCCTCAACCCGCGGTGCTCGTGGCCCACTAGACAGCCACCCAAGCAATCTTGCAAAGAAACCCCCGTATAACCCTAGCCTCAACCCGCGCTCCCCTAGCGACGCCACGTGGTCCACCCTGGGGCTTCGCTGTCACGTGGGGCCGAAGTTCCTGTCGGGCCCGCTCGTCAGTCGCGTAGGCTAGGGAGCCCCGCGGTGAGAAACACCTGTGCTGCACGCTGCGTTGCTGAGTCAGCGGGCCCCACCCGTCAGCGACAGTGGCTGGGTCTGTCTGGGTATAAAAAGCTTTTCTGCATATCTGTTTTAATTCAAATCTTTTCAAAATTCAAATCAAATTCAAATTTAATTCTGTTTTAATTATCTTTTGAAATATAACTCCAAATAATACAAGTAATATATGTTTTCAAATCAGAAAAATGTGAGGAATTCAAATATTTCATCCAAAATATATTTTGAACATTTAAAATTGCAAGTTGATTAAAATTACAATAAAATGCCCTTCCACTTTAATTAATTAATAACTTTTGTTTTATAACTCCAAATTTAACAAATAATATGTCTAAAATGATTAGCTCGACGAGACCTTTCTGTTTATGCAATCCATGTTTTGTTTTGAAGCATGCATCATATAAATATAATGTGTACAGCAACTGTTATGAGAATAAAATGTGGGCAAAACTCAATAAAATGGTTTCTTCTTGTATTCCACACCTCACCCATGCCATGCTACTTTATTGCCATGCAAATTGTGCATCATTCATCATGGCATGATTGTTTGCTTGATGCATTTTAATCATATGCTTGTGCGCTTTATTTATGTTGGCCCTTGTTTGTTTGGTTCTTCTTCGAATAGACGCTGAGCAGGGGATATATCAAGAGAACCAGGAGCACTACCCAGATCCATCCCTTGCTTCAACTGAGCTGCCAGGCAAGCACTACCACATGCTTGCATACATATAGTACCTATTGCCTCTATCTTATTATTGCATCATGGAGTCGCGATTGCATTAATCTGAATCTCAAGTATTGCATAGCCTTTACTTTAAACCCCACCGAAGCTTGTTCCTCCATCCCATGAGCCATTACTACAGGAGTTGTTTGAGCCATGCGAGTCGTAGAACAACATGTGTAGGGTATGTGAGTGTCTGATGGATAACGAGGTACCTAAACAACTTAACCTGAGTAGTAATGGGATAACTAATGAAAGTGGATCGGTGAGCCATATTCGCTATTTGGTTTTTCAGGCTCACTTGTGTCCCGTAGGACCCCGAGTACTTGATTCCTGTTCCTTGAATATTCGCGCTATCCACATCCGGGAGGCTTATGAACCCCCCTGAGCCAGAGCTTGATTCATTCTTATTTCTTGGGGCCACAAACTAGTTTGAGGTTTTATTTACTATCCTGTACTTATGCCATGCTTTACTGCTTTATTTAAAAATTGTGCGAGCAGCACACTGTACTGTTTAGGAAAGCGGAGTGTTTTCGCGGTGTCGACAAGCCCAGTCACATTTTCGGGTTCCCAGTCGTTCACAGCCATTGGCGCAAACCTTGAGGCCGTCTCGGAGTCAGCTAACTTCGTTGCGGGTAGCTCAATGGGGTGGCCCCCTGAAATATTTCTGAATCCTGTGATCACTTTGTCGTGACTGCCTCGTTGGGTTTTGATTTGGTTTTTTCGAGGCATATCGAGTGTGTGTTGCTATTTGTGCACCCCTGCAGGGTAAAACTTTCTGAAAGCCGTGTCCGCGGTTATGGACGACTTGGAGCACAGTTTCTCGATCATAGACAAGCATAACTAAAGTACCGCTTTTAATTTGACTAGACTAGGTACCTGACTAGTAAATAGTGCAACACTCACGAAATGGATAATAAAACTGCCAACGGATGGGGGGTTGTTCGTCCGCTTCCTCGTCGGTAAGCGAGGAGGAGGATGGATCTGTTAAGATTACCGTTATAACTGTTGTTATTAATTCACGGACATCCGTCTATCTTTGGTTAGGCGGATGGTTAGCGAGTATCTATAGAATTGCTAGGGTTTATCTTTTGCTGCAATTGCGTCACCCCAGGTTGTGTCCCCTTTAGAGGCATAAAGACTTGCTGAGCACCCCTAGGGTCTCACACGATAAATTATTGGTTCAGATGAACAGGTACCCCCGCAAGATGGATACTGGGTGGAAGAGACGGACGATGTGGGCAACGATCATTCGGTGTAGAGATTCCGGGAACGGGGATCCGTGAGATCTGTGGGCGGGATCTGCTTATTTATGGGGCATCTTATGCCGATTTGCCTCTTATCCGTACTCGGATTTTGTCTTCCGCTTCCGCCTGATACTCTGATGTTTGATGTATGAGGAGATATCCTAAACTATTATATCTATCTAGGATATTTGGATCTTGCCGTATGGCGTTGCTATATTTCCTTTCTTTTTAGATGGAATGGCTCTGATGTACTGTTGTATGGTGGCTTGCATACATACTCATTTGTGTATATAGTTGATCCCTTCGCCTGCCGATTACGCCGCCCGTTCTTGTCCCGATGTGTGGAAATGGTTGGGACGGCCGAAAGGTCTACCTGTGAGTGGCATTTGGGCCCCACCGTACTATTTCAACCATTTCTGCTCACCCAGGCTTGTAACTAGGAGCGTAATTCACCGAGGTAGTTACAATTGGTATCAGAGCCTTCCCGACCTTCAGGGTCTCAGCCAAATGGTCGTTGACTGTCTAGCAAATATTTTTGGTAGTTATGTATACTAGGGAAAAACAAAACGCGAGAGTAGGACTGCTTCCACTTTTCTTCTTACCCACCCACCACCCTTTTCTGGTAAGGAAGTGTAACGTTTTCAATCCTCTTCTCAAAATTCAAACTAGGATTCACGTGTTCTGGGTTTCCGTAGTACCATAGGTTGTGTGTGTGTGTGTGTGTAATTCCTTGTCTATCTGTTGCATCCAAGTTGTTATCTCAATCTGCCTTTGGTTATCAACTGTTGGTACATTCCATACCGACAGGCTTTTGAAAACCGCCGCGATCTATCCGACTCCTTGTTAACCGGTGCCATCTTCTTAAGGGTGTCTTTCCTTCTAGCAACTCCACATTCTGTGCAAGCATCAGTTGCTAATCTCTACCTGATAAGTGATTTTGCGCATCTATTGGTATTTTAATGCCGAAAAATGTGGAAATTTTTTCTTTGATACATCTGTGTTTTCACACTCCTTTCCAGTCGTGTGTGAAACATTATCTATCTTCCTTTTATCAGCATGTTCATGCTAACTCATTCTTTTGTCACCGGCGCTTAATCCTAGAGTTTCTTTTCATCTCCAATTCTCTTGGGCTAATTACATAACGTGTGTCGATCCGATGCTGGTGATTGTAATTTGGCTCTCGGCATAGCTATATTCCACTCATGTTAAGTGTCGATTGGAATATGGAAAATGCTATCAACCATCACCATCTAGAGGATAAGGTTATCTCCTGTGATTTTGAGTACACCGTGATCATATCTATGCATATTCAAGCATCTTTGGCAATCCGGAGTTTCTCAAAGCACTATGGCGGTCTATCATCTGTCCATCATGCTGCACATCTTTTTGAACTCCATATCTGCAAAATTCTCTTTGAGACGAGGGAATTGCATCTTTTCGTCTCTGGTAGCTTTGCTTAAGGTATGAGCTATCATTGGTTCTTAACCAAGATCTCTTTATCTTTGTAACCGGTGTTCCGATCGACAATGTGAACCAGGTGACATCTCTTCTTCTTCCGAAGGACCAGATAATCTATTCTGCCAGTGCATCTTCTTCAACACGAACACGTGCTCTTAAAATTGATCTTTCAAAGGGCGTTGAGCTCAGGAAGTGTTTCGAGCACTCGTTCGTGTCTCCCGTCTCTTGAACTTGATATTCTGGGAATATCCTATTAATCCATGGTGGTATATTTTGATAATATGCTTGCCTATTTGATATCAATGGAAGGACATGGAAGATCATCTGTGCCTCTTTCTCTCAAGCTTCGTGAGCAATGCCTGTGTGCAAAGTCTCAAAGTGAGAGTTCTGACTTTTTGAAGTCACCTATCTCGGCCACGTCCTTCTGCTAAATAGATCGCTTCAATTCTGGAATCAACAAGTTCATTGTTAATTCCGTCTTCCATTTTCAACCAATCCGGAGTTGTTCCTTGTTGGCAAGTCATCATCGTCGTTCCGCCGAAGATTTCCTCAAGTCTGCTAAATCTTTCTCAAACATTTCAAGAAAAACATGGAGTTCTTTTCACCTATGTCTCGTCAAGTGATCTTTTGAAACCCTCTCGTTATATCATCTATGCTCAATCCACCGGAGGCCATGAAGACCTTCTAGATCTTGTTTTCCTTCTGTTCAAGTTGGTGCTATCTTTTCTGTAGCTGTTGAATCTTGCAGTTGTCTCCGTGATCTTCCTTCATATCTTTCTGGTGGCTTGGTACTTTCGACATGACAACAACATCATCATCTTTATATATCTATGAATCCGGCGAATCGTTGGCATCTATCCTTGTTTTCTAACGGAGTTCCATGAGCTCTTTGTCAATACCTTCAGTCTGTTTCGGTAGTTGGGTTGCATGGTTTTCTTATTCATGTGTGGAGTAATGCTTTGAGTGCGGGATGGAGTAGCTACCATACCACTACTCTTATCATTCGCTCTTGTACATTGAATTGGTGAACTAATGTGATTTCACTCATTCCACGGAAGTTAGAAGTGGCCTTTATCCCTTGATACTTTCCGTCTTTGTTTTTCCGGAGTGCTCTCTCGAAGAAAATAATCAATAATCTCTTGTTGGTGATCTCGTCTTTTCCTACACGGAGCCAATATACAATTATCTGGTGGAAACAAACGCAAACTCTTTTCAGTCCTCGCCTTTCTACCGATGCTCGACATCCCCAAACAAGATGAAAGGAAACTATCTCTCTCTTTGTTTCATCAAATTCTTTTTCTGTGGTAAAGCCAATTATGGTTGATGCCATCAGCCGCAAATCTATTGCGTTAGCCTCAAGGCTAAAGAAAGCAATAGGTATCTCTACAATAAACTCCAGATCCTCCATATTCTTTGCTTCTCGGGATTCCACCATGATCTGGCGTCACATCCGTCTCTGGAAGTTATATCCGCGCACCTCAATTGCATGATCCTTTGGTCCTTACCGGCGCAAGAAGAATCTAATCCGACGATGTCTAACTAAATCTTTCTGTTGATATCAAGGGACTCTATTGTTTGAAGGCAATATTGTTTCCGTACTTCATTTCTCAAATCCGAGAGGAGATACGATGCTATTGTCATAGTGGTTCGAAACCTCTCCAATCTAGCTCTTTTCCTTCCGGCGAGATAAAGGTTCATCCTCTCTAGTATCGGTAACTCTTTAATCTTAATGGTGTGTCATCTTTTTCTCCATGATGCATCATCTTGCCCTTTCTTTCACAAGTGGATCTATTCCTTTATCATGTTTCTCGAGAAAACCGGAGCTATGTCCATCCTATCCTTATTGTCTCACGACAATCCTTCAACTCTTCTAACCGTTGTTTCTCAAGCAAAACGCAAGACTCGCAACAAGTCTAGCAAGTTTTGCAAGGTGTAGTGGTCGCACCATTCCGTTGTTCATCAACTTGGGAACGTGAGGGTCACCTTCGTTCGAACACCCGCCTCTCCTTGTGTTGTTTTCTTTTTCCTAGGAATCTCGGGGCGAGATTCTTGTTTAGTGGGGGAGAGTTGTAGCATCCCAATTGTCTAACAATTGCAATGCTACTAGCCTAGTCTATATAATGGCTACTTCAAATATATAATTGTTGCATCATCATTATATCATGCTCATGTCATCATGCCTCCTTGCATTTGAGCATCATATAAAACCCTTTTCCATTTGGTTCTTATCTCATATGCATTATTAATTGTATTTGCCTCTTGATATTGTAGTTGCTTCTTGATATATTGTTTAAATGCCCAAGTTGAGTTGGGGGCATATCTCTTATTAACTCCACCACCTTTCTTTCACCACCTTATAATTCCACCATCCAACTAAATATGAGCTTGGCACTTATTGGTTTTACCTCTAGCTCATGTGGGTTGGGATGGAACCAATTCTTTTCCACATGCTCTCATCTTGGCATCATGTTGTTCTCACATTATTGATATATGAGAGCCACATGGCCACCTTTGCATGCCTTGTGAGTGGAACCTTTTTCCTAGCTTCCATATGGATTATTATGGATTTATGCTCATGTGGGAATATTTTTGGGACTAGTAAGCATATAGTGGAATATACACACTAGCAAGTCCCAATTTTAATCCAATATGATCATCTCCATCTATTCCACTTGGGACTTTCCTTTTAATTCTTTTGCTTGGCTTTTGTTCCAATTTTGGGAATGCATAATAATAATGCCATGTAATAATATTGTTTTCACAAGAATCAACATGGCAATAAATATTTTGCATGGGCCATGCAAGTGCCACCTTTTTCTAGTATTTGGTTTTTATTTGAATCTTGAGAGGATCATCTCTATCTATATCCCTTCTTTTGGGCTTGATCTATTTTGATCTTGCTTAAACCTCATCATCATCTCCATCCACCCATCACCACCTCCCTTTTCTTCTCTCTTTTGGCCATTTCTTGCTTGAGCTTGTTTTGGTCTTGCTTGATCTTGTCAAAGAGAACCACACCACATCTCTATCTCTCTCTAAAACCCTAATCTACCATACCCCCATCAAGCCCTACACCTAATCTCCCCTCTTCACCATCCCCATGACCAAACCCTAGCTACCATGTTCCCCTCTCTCTCGGCCTTACCCCCCCTCTCTCCTCTAGCTGGCCCTACCTGGTTCCTCACCCTGGCCCACCTAGCTACCTCCCCTCCCTAACCCGAGCCATACCTAACCCTAACCGAAGCTCCCAACCCTAGCTATCTAGCCCGAGCCTCCCCCTCATCTCTCTAGCTCTCTCTCTACCAAGGTGCCCCAGCCCGAGCCTGGCCTGCCCCACCTGCCAGCTCCCTACCCTTTCACCACCTCGCCCTGCCCTGCCCGACCGAGCACGTGAGAGGAGGAAGGAAAGGTGGCCGAGCCACCTTTTCTCTGCCCCACTCCCCCACGACACCCTCTCCCTCCCTCTGCTTTATCTCCTACCTCTCTGCCTCGCCCAGACCATCTCCAGATCTCCCAGGGCGCCTGCCCTCTCCCCTCTTCCCCATCGTCTCCGGCTACCCCATAACCGCCCACCGTCGGCCTCTACTCCGTCCAGTCGATCCAGCCGTACAACGCGTCCGAGAAGAGGCCGGGGAGATCGAGGACGCTCCGCTGCGTCGCCCTGTACACGGAGCCAAGCAGGAGGAGCACCAGAGTGCCGGTACCAGCGCGAGCCCGACGCCCAAACCCTAGCTTCGGTCCGTCTGCGTCGACGCCGATCAACCGCTCCCCAAGCCGATCCATCTACACCGACACATCCTCGGTGAGCCACGCAACCTCCCTGACATGGTCCCCTTCGCCGTGAAGCCCTAGAACCGCCGGCCCTTACATCGAACGCCCTCTGCTCGCCGCCGCTCTTTTCTGTCTGCTCGCGCTAGCATCGCTTAGCCCTCATCTAGCCGCGCAGCCGTACCCCAGCAGCAACCCCAGGCCACCGCAGTGGTTCCGCCTCTGCGCGCGCGCCCCAGAACGCGCGTTCGAGCCCCGCCGCGGCGCCCTGTCGAGCACCGATCGATCGGCAGAGAGCAGAGGAAGATCCACAGTGCGCGTCGTCCGTTTTGCAAAAAACCCCTCCTCTAGTTTTTGCCTCAACCCGCGGTGCTCGTGGCCCACTAGACAGCCACCCAAGCAATCTTGCAAAGAAACCCCCGTATAACCCCAGCCTCAACCCGCGCTCCCCTAGCGACGCCACGTGGTCCACCCTGGGGCTTCGCTGTCACGTGGGGCCGAAGTTCCTGTCGGGCCCGCTCGTCAGTCGCGTAGGCTAGGGAGCCCCGCGGTGAGAAACACCTGTGCTGCACGCTGTGTTGCTGAGTCAGCGTGGCCCCACCGGTCAGCGATAGTGGCTGGGTCTGTCTGGGTATAAAAAGCTTTTCTGCATATCTGTTTTAATTCAAATCTTTTCAAAATTCAAATCAAATTCAAATTTAATTATGTTTTAATTATCTTTTGAAATATAACTCCAAATAATACAAGTAATATATGTTTTCAAATCAGAAAAATGTGAGGAATTCAAATCTTTCATCCAAAATATATTTTGAACATTTAAAATTGCAAGTTGATTAAAATTACAATAAAATGCCCTTCCACTTTAATTAATTAATAACTTTTGTTTTATAACTCCAAATTTAACAAATAATATGTCTAAAATGATTAGCTCGATGAGACCTTTCTGTTTATGCAATCCATCTTTTGTTTTGAAGCATGCATCATATAAATATAATGTGTACAGCAACTGTTATGAGAATAAAATGTGGGCAAAACTCAATAAAATGGTTTCTTCTTGTATTCCACACCTCACCCATGCCATGCTAATTTATTGCCATGCAAATTGTGCATCATTCATCATGGCATGATTGTTTGCTTGATGCATTTTAATCATATGCTTGTGCCCTTTATTTATGTTGGCCCTTGTTTGTTTGGTTCTTCTTCGAATAGACGCTGAGCAGGGGATATATCAAGAGAACCAGGAGCACTACCCAGATCCATCCCTTGCTTCAACTGAGCTGCCAGGCAAGCACTACCACATGCTTGCATACATATAGTACCTATTGCCTCTATCTTATTCTTGCATCATGGAGTCGCGATTGCATTAATCTGAATCCCAAGTATTGCATAGCCTTTACTTTAAACCCCACCGAAGCTTGTTCCTCCATCCCATGAGCCATTACTACAGGAGTTGTTTGAGCCATGCGAGTCGTAGAACAACATGTGTAGGGTATGTGAGTGTCTGATGGATAACGAGGTACCTAAACAACTTAACCTGAGTAGTAATGGGATAACTAATGAAAGTGGATCGGTGAGCCATATTCGCTATTTGGTTTTTCAGGCTCACTTGTGTCCCGTAGGACCCCGAGTACTTGATTCCTGTTCCTTGAATATTCGCGCTATCCACATCCGGGAGGCTTATGAACCCCCCTGAGCCAGAGCTTGATTCATTCTTATTTCTTGGGGCCACAAACTAGTTTGAGGTTTTATTTACTATCCTGTACTTATGCCATGCTTTACTGCTTTATTTAAAAATTGTGCGAGGAGCACACTGTACTGTTTAGGAAAGCGGAGTGTTTTCGCGGTGTCGACAAGCCCAGTCACATTTTCGGGTTCCCAGTCGTTCACAGCCATTGGCGCAAACCTTGAGGCCGTCTCGGAGTCAGCTAACTTCGTTGCGGGTAGCTCAATGGGGTGGCCCCCTGAAATATTTCTGAATCCTGTGATCGCTTTGTCGTGACTGCCTCGTTGGGTTTTGATTTGGTTTTTCCGAGGCATATCGAGTGTGTGTTGCTATTTGTGCACCCCTGCAGGGTAAAACTTTCTGAAAGCCGTGTCCGCGGTTATGGACGACTTGGAGCACAGTTTCTCGATCATAGACAAGCATAACTAAAGTACCGCTTTTAATTTGACTAGACTAGGTACCTGACTAGTAAATAGTGCAACACTCACGGAATGGATAATAAAACTGCCAACGGATGGGGGGTTGTTCGTCCGCTTCCTCGTCGGTAAGCGAGGAGGAGGATGGATCTGTTAAGATTACCGTTATAACTGTTGTTATTAATTCACGGACATCCGTCTATCTTTGGTTAGGGGGATGGTTAGCGAGTATCTATAGAATTGCTAGGGTTTATCTTTTGCTGCAATTGCGTCACCCCAGGTTGTGTCCCCTTTAGAGGCATAAAGACTTGCTGAGCACCCCTAGGGTCTCACACGATAAATTATCTGTTCAGATGAACAGGTACCCTCGCAAGATGGATACTGGGTGGAAGAGACGGACGATGTGGGCAACGATCATTCGGTGTAGAGATTCCGGGAACGGGGATCCGTGAGATCTGTGGGCGGGATCTGCTTATTTATGGGGCATCTTATGCCGATTTGCCTCTTATCCGTACTCGGATTTTGTCTTCCGCTTCCGCCTGATACTCTGATGTTTGATGTATGAGGAGATATCCTAAACTATTATATCTATCTAGGATATTTGGATCTTGCCGTATGGCGTTGCTATATTTCCTTTCTTTTTAGATGGAATGACTCTGATGTACTGTTGTATGGTGGCTTGCATACATACTCATTTGTGTATGTAGTTGATCCCTTCGCCTGCCGATTACGCCGCCCGTTCTTGTCCTGATGTGTGGAAATGGTTGGGACGGCCGAAAGGTCTACCTGTGAGTGGCATTTGGGCCCCACCGTACTATTTCAACCATTTCTGCTCACCCAGGCTTGTAACTAGGAGCGTAATTCACCGAGGTAGTTACACATGGCCACCTTCTCGATCACGCGACAAGCTCGTTGCACGCCCCTTTACCAAGACCCGGTGGATAGGCTGCATGCTCTCGGTGTGGTTGGCGATGTGGGTCATTGCCACCATCACGAACTCGGTATTGTCGCCGGAGTCGTCGTCGGACGACATGTCGACAAAATTGTCATAAACGAAGTTGATTGAGCTATTGTCGTCGGAGTCGTCGTCGGACGACATGTCGACAAAATTGTCATAGACGAAGTTGATTGAGCTAGAGCTTGCTGCCATCGCTTCGGCTGTGCAAATTGCCGAACAAGTCGTGGGCGTTGCAGGCCGGTAAGATTCAGAGCTAAGGGTAGGCAAAATGGGTCTGCCATGGCCGGATCCCCGGTACGAAGCCCGTGCAGCAAAATAAATTGGCGACGTCCTGGTTTGTGGCGCGTTGGAGACTCGGCTAGTGGTCAGAGATTCTGAGCTACCCTGGTGATGCCGACGCGTACCAACGCCGGGCACGAGGCTGCCTATGGAGGTGGAGAACCACGGCGAGATCAACATGTGCTAAGCGGATGGCAAGAATGCGACGGAGCCCAGCTGCGACATTGCATTGGAGTGGCAGTGCGAGCTGGGGTGGAGGTCGATTTCGTAGGGAGAATGGGGGTTTCACCCATTGGCTGGCGAGCCAGGGGAGGACAAGGAGACGACACGCGCGGACGAGCGTGCTATCCAGGCCGACGCAAAACCAGTGCAAATTTGGGTTGGAAAGTCATCGCGGACCGGTCTATGACACTTTGGTAGAATGGGTTGCCACGCTGGGCCTACTCTCACGTCTACGCGGACAGGTTCGGATAGCCAATGGTCGAATTGGTCGGCCCGGTGAAGATATCCTTAGACCCGGTGCCCGGACCTGGACTCAACAAACAGTTAGACCCGGTGTCCAGACACGAACTCTAAAACTAATTAACCTAGTGGTGATATTGCAAAGAAGATATAATTAGGATTGTGTAGTAAACCTAGTGCATTTTTTCACGTAAAAAAACCTGAAAACAAATATGCAAGGACATTATTAGGATTGTCTAGTATATACATCTGAGATAAAAAAAAATCTCAAGGGTCGCTCTCTCTGCCCGAGCGACTTTGGAGGCGGATCTTGATCAAGTCGCCGGTCCTCCCCCTCCATATGATCCTGGCCAGCAGTGGTGGCAGCACCCTTCTCGTCAAAGGACGGAGGGCATGAGACTGTACCATGGTGGCGGTTCCACATGCAGTGGTGGCGATGGTACAAGGCATCACGGTAGCCGAGGCCCAAAGTCGACGCGACGAGACGGCTGGGGGCAGCGCACATCTCCGGCATGAACCTCGAGCGGCGCAACGGCAGGTCAGATTAGGGCCTGGTCTGGGCTGGCTACCTTCCATGAACAGATTGTGGGCGTGGATGCGTTGCGGCCGCCTTCTCCTTTGCTTCTCTGACAGGAGGTGTGGGGGCCTATTGGTGTGCTCGAATAAGGAGGCGGTTCTAGGGTTCTTCTCGCGGTAAGACTAAGTTCTGCTTGATGCCTGCCCTCATTGATCTTGCAGAAGAGGAGTTCCATAAGGCTCCGCTAGAGAGTTACATTGGGCGCTTGATGCATGTAGGTTGCTGGATCGGACGGGATTCCATCGTGTGCACCCCTTGTTTTAGCCCGCGCGGTTTCAGGAGGGCGTGACAACAGCTTTGTTGTCTTTTTACATTATGGGACATGTAGATGTATCGATTTCCATGGTGAATATAGTGGTGGAGACTATCATGCCTGCTAAGGTCTGATGCCTAATAATGGCATACCGAGTCTTCGAGGCGATGAGGACTTTTCTTGGTGATTCGTGACGTGCAGTAAAGACATCGGCAAGTGGGGCGACATCACATGAGGAGTATCGAGTATTATGTTTTAGGATGATAATCGAAGGTCGGCTTTAACTGGTTTTGCCTGGCATGATCCTGTTGAAGGCATTGTTTTGAGAGGGCGGTCTTTCTCTAGGATGAAATTCTATGATCTATGATCGGGTGGGGATGTCGCATGTGCATTGTGTCCTTCTTGGAGGTGTCACCTTTGGGAGAATTTCGACTCTGTTTGTTGTCTTCGTGGTGGCTTGTGTTGCGGCTACAAGAAATTGATCATTGACAGGATTTTATTCTTCTTGTTGTTTTTATTGTAGGATTGTGTGCATCTGTAATATTCTGTTGTTGCAAAGACTCAGTATAATTAGTATCTTTATGATATTTGTATATTCATTTATAAAAAATAATAGTTTCTAACAGAGGCAAAAAAACACAATTGTGAAAAACAACATTAAATAAAGTAATGGCTAATTACAGCTACATTTTGTTATTTCTTTTTAGTTCAAAATATAACGTAGTTTTCAACAAGATTTTGAATGTCCATGGAAATCATATTCACGTGTGTCTACAAAAAGAACTAGGTTTTAAAATAAATAAATAAAGTTGATTTTCCCAGCACTATAAGTGCTACCCGTGTTCCCAGCACTATATAAACCTGTTCAATCTAGTGAAAATGTGGTGTTACTTTTTTCTTAAAGTACCAGTACTTTTCGTTAATGCTCCGGTGAGGGTCCCCAGCCCCAAGTCATCATATTGACATCCATAAAAAATTATTTACTCTAGCCATCTACTAGCACGTACGTGGGGCAGCTTCACTGCATGTTGCCATCAAGAGATTTCGATCAGATCTGGCTTCACCTACACGGCCACCATCTTACTGAGAGAGGCCACCAGATAGTTAAACCAGGGATGATCGTGATATGTGCATGCTGGGGACCCTCACCGGAGCATCCAAATTAATTGACTTAGTCTAGAATTGGATATATCTAGATATATTTTAGAGATAAACGCATCCGACTTTAGACAAATCTGACTCAATTAATTTGGATAGGAAGGAGTATATGTATATTATATACAGCCGGAGAGGATTCAGCAGCTAGGCGCTAACTAGTTCTAGCTCAGGCGTATGCGTATCTCGTTATTTGATTGATCTGACGTCTTCATAAAAAGGTTTTATGCATGTCGGCGGATTGACCTTAATTTGTGGAGGGCGAAACAACACCTCTCTTTCATGCGTTGACTTAATGGCCTGAGCAGGTATGTTGGCGTGTGATACTCCCCAGAGATGATACTATGTCTGCCTTTTAATTTGGTCCCGTGTGGACTGGTACCACGATCGTGGTAATTCACTGTCGCCCGCATTTCAGGTTTTGAACCAGGCGTACCGCTCAAATAAGAATGGTAGGCCTTCTTGTAATGAATTCGAAGCAGACAACAATACTTTAGCAATCAATCAACCATTCATGATTGATCTCCATGAGAAACATCAAAATTAGCATCTATCATCGACAAACAACGAATTTAGAATTGTCATTCTAGGTAGTAGTTTGCAGCCAAAATTAGCAGACTCGTTTAGCTGGTGTTGGGGTTGTCATGCTAGCTTGTTCTCTGCCTAAATTGGCAATATTCGTCACTATGGGAAAAATTCTCTTTGCCGTCGCTCCCGTCCTTTGCCCTGTGCCAAACGCCTAGGAACACGGCAAAGGTTTTCTCTGCCGTGAGGGGTCCAGAAGCACACGGCAAAGACAACCCACACGGTACATTTCTGATAAAACACACGGCAAAGAAAAGTTACACGGCAAAGACAAAACAAGACACACGGCAAAGAAAGCAGACACGGCAAAGACAAAAGGCGGCACACGGCAAAGCCAGTCACACGACAAAGAGGTGCGGCCCACGACTCACCCAGGCGAGCCGACTGATGGTGGCTGACGGTGGTCCTTTGCCGTATGTCCCTGCAGTTAGACACACGGCAAAGATATGCCTTTGCCGTGTGCTTTATGCACCATACACGGCAAAGGAACTTTTTTATTTCTTACCTCCTTCAATCTGTGGTTGACATGGGTATACCCTACAGGTACTCAAGTTTGGCATATACGGTCCAGATACGACAAAGCCCACGGTGTTGCCAAGGCCCAAAGAAAGAACTCGAGTAGTCTACGGACTCTCGATTGCTTGAAGAACAAGAAGAAGCTAAAGATAGAAAGTTTAAAGGGGAAAACCCTAACCTGTAACCGACTCGATCTGTCACCCGAGACCTAGCCTATTTATATAAAGGCTAGGAGGGGCGGCGAGGAGGACACACGCAACCCTAGTTTCCACAACCCTCGCCAGATTGCATCTGCGCACCATTGTAATCTTCGATTCCTTTGATAATTTCACGAGCAGACAAGCAGGAGTAGGGACCTCTACGAGGCCTGAACCTGGGTAAATCTTCGAGTTCCCTGTGTGCTTGTTTGCTAGCCGATAGATGTCTCTAGCGCCCCCTCCTTCTCCAAAACCCAAGTCCATAACAATGGGCATTGATGAGTTAAACCCTCGTCAATTGGCGCCGTCTGTGGGAAGTGGGAGTGCTGATGTTGCGGCTTCTTCGGCCCCATCAACCGCGATCTACAACTCCGCTATAGCGGAGATTCGTCAGCTTTTCGGCGCGTTCGACTTCACCGTCCACACGCCGGCCACTCGCCCGACTTTCGAGTCTATGGGCGATGGAATCAGCCTGGCAATCGGGAGCTTCCGCTTCTAAGTTGGTCAGATGGGCATGTTTCGCATGCCTGACCAGCCGACGGTGCCATCGATTGCTCCAGCATTGTGGTTCCCTCCACCGATCGGCACCCTCAGTGAGCTCAACGCCCCGACAACAGTCGAGAATACGGTCAGCGACAGCAGTCGCGAATCCGATCTGAGCGATCTGGCAACTGAAGATGGGACCTACGGTTCCGGATCTGAAAGTTGCGGGAGCAGCAGCCTCCCCAACCACGTCATGTGCGCCGTCATCAACGCAGGCGACACCTCCGCCAATCGCGACAACACGGGCGGCGACAGCACACCCAACGGCGGACCACCGCCAAACGGCGGCATACCCAACGTCGGACCACCGCCAAACAGTGGACCATCACCAAATGGCGCCCCCGTCAACAATGGAGGAGAAGTCGAGCCTCCAACCACAATAAACGAGCAAACCGGCGAACGCGTCGTGATCAGGCTCAACGAACAAGAGTAGGCTCGCTGCCGCGAGGCCTTACGAGGCAACCCTCTACCCTTCGGATCTCCGCAAGAACTGCTAATGGGCTACCATTGGCTCCTGAAGGAAGAATTCAAGAGCCAAGTGCAAACAATCGCGCAACTCGAGGCGCGCAAAAAGGCGGCAAATGAGTCGAGTCTTCGACGTGCTGGGCTCTCCTCCCACGGAGGATCCTCTTCAAAGGGCAACGAGTACATCGCAAACAAGAGGCGATCCCGGATGGCCCACCTCATCGAACAAGAACGCATAGAAGCTGCAAAGGTCCTCGACTTCAGCTCTATGACAGTCGACACTCGGGGCAACGTGGTTCCAAAGACGCCGCAAGCTGCAGTGACAGCAGCCACCATGTACCTCCTGAACAACCAGCCGCCAGCTGGAGATCCTCGAGCCGCCATGCACCAATCTATGATCGCAGGCCTGGGATTGATCGAGGCCGCCCTCGATAAAGAGCCAGCACCGGAGCCAAAAAAAAGGCAAATCTCTAGCAAAACGCTACTCCTCACCCTCATCTAGCGACGACAGTCACGATTTGTCTCGACGTTGCCGCTCATGGCGACACGACCACAACTATGATGCGCGCGATGACCTCACACAGCGCAAGATCGACAAATCAAGGGCGCGACGTGCTCGATCGACTGACTCAGAAGACGAAGATGTGGAGCTCTATGACGCTAGATGCTTTAGCAGGGCCATCAGGGAAAAGTGAATGCCCAAGGGGTTTAAGCTCCCGTCGGAGAATCCAAAGTTTGACGGCCTATAGGACCCGAAGATCTGGTTGGAGGACCACATCTCCTCCGTCAGGCTTCACGACGGAAGTCGAAGTACAGCTATGCAATGCATGCAGCTACAGCTGCAAGGCGCCGCCCGAGCATGGCTCAACAACCTCCCACGCGGATCTATTCACAGTTGGGAAGAGCTGGTTTACAGCTTCGTGCGCAACTTCAAGGGTACATACAAATGCCCCGCATCAATTGAAGAGCTGAGATGCTGCCAGCAAAGATCGGGTGAATCACTACGCTCCTACATCCATACGTGGTCCATCATCAAGAACTCCGCGGAGAACATCTCGGAGGACCACGCGATTGATGCATTTAACGACGGCGTACGTCGCATAGAGCTCAGGGAGGAGCTGGCCGCTCAAATCCCAAAACCATCGATCACCTGATGGAAATCGCGAATCGCTGGGAAGATGGAGAAGATTCGGTGAAAAATCGCGTTCACTCCGATGATGAGGCAGAACTCGAGCACAGACGCGATCGCCGAGGCAAACGCCGCATACGCATCTACGATGACCGTGACGACGTCAACATGGTCGCGGCCGGCTACGCCGATAGACGCGAGGACAACCGTAACAGCGGCTACCGCAGCGGCGGATACCGCGAATCCGGAAAGACCACGCAAGTGTGGCAGCACCGCAATCGCGATGAGGCACCCGCAACATCCATTGAGGACAAACTGTCCGGGCCATGCACTGTGCACTTCTACATCGACAAGCATGACGGAAAGAGGAAGTCAAGTCACCTCCTCAAGGACTGCTGCGAGTTCCTCAAATTACACGAGGGACTGGCTCGGATGAACCGTAGCGCAGTCGAAAGGGGTTACGTGAGCTCCGCCACCACCACCCGGGCCACCCCGAATGCAGCTGCGTCGGACCAGCACCACGAAGTTGAACCATACCCACGGGCCATGGGTACCATGACAATCCAAAAGGGGCGCCCCTCGAATCGGGTGCAGAAGGCCATCACTCGCCAAGTCAACTTGGCCACAAACTCGCCACCATCTACCACTGAGTACCTCAGTGAAAGCGAGTCCTGCATCACCTTCTACAAGAGCGACCATCCGCCCCAAGTACCTCGCCCAGGCCATTTTCCCCTCGTACTCGAGGCGCAAATCAGAGGCTTCGACATGAGCCGTGTCTTCATGGACGGCAGAAGTGGCATGAACCTTATATTCGCGAGTACCTTGCGAGCAATGAGGATCCCTGTGACTTGCTTAGAAGCCTCAGACACAACATTCCACGGCATCATCCCAGGCAAGGGCGTGTATCCCCTTGGCAAAATCAACCTCGATGTCATCTTCGGCACGCCGAAAAACTTTCGATGCGAGCGCATCGACTGGCCCTCGTAGTACCACTGCATCCTCGGACGTGTCGCGTTCACTAGGTTCAAGGCGGTACCACACTACGCCTATCTGCAGATGAAGATGCCAGGCCCTAACGGCGTCATTACAGTCAACAGGAGCTTCGAGATATCTGACAGTTGCGACAGGGAATTCAACAGAATCTCTCAGTCCTTCGGCATGCAGGAAGAACTCGCGAGACTAAAGGAGTCGACAGACAACAGTCTGCCTCCCCTAAGCAGGCCAAGCTCACCTGACTTGTCCTTCGACTCATTAGTGCACACGAAGAAAGTCCAGGTCGACCCATCGGATCCCGCCAAGACGGCCCTCATCGCCAACAACTTGAGTCCCGCATAGGAACTCGCGCTCGTCGAATTCCTCCGTGAGCACTGGGAAATTTTTGCCTGGTGTCCAGCGGACATGCCAGGAGTTCCCAGGGAATTCGCCGAGCACGCACTCAATGTCAACCCAGACGCAAGGCCAGTCAAACAAACAATTCGGCGATTGTCTGAACCAAGGGCAAAGGCAGTTAGAATGGAGATCAACAGACTCCTCGACGCCAAATTTATACGCGAGATCAAGGAAAGCACTTGGCTCGCCAACACGGTGCTAGTACCAAAAAAGGACACGGACATCCTGCGGATGTGCGTGGACTTCACCTCTTTGAATAAACACTGTCCGAAGAATCACTTCCCGCTACCGCGAATCGACCAGATCATCGACTCCACCGCGGGATGCGAGCGCCTCTACTTCCTCGACGCCTACTCAGGCTATAACCAGATTCGAATGAAGGAGGAAGACCAAGAAAAAACAGCGTTTACAACGCCTTTCGGTGTGTTCTGCTACAACACAATGCCCTTTGGGCTAAAGAACGCAGGAGCCACCTACCAGCGGTGCATGCAGGCTTGCCTCAAGAACCAACTCGGTCGCAACATTCAAGTCTATGTCGACGACATAGTAATCAAGACCAAAGAGGAAGCCTCACTAATCGATGATTTGCGTGAAACATTCGCCAACCTCGATCGCTATCGGATCAAGCTCAATCCGGACAAGTGTGCCTTCGACGTACCATCTGGGCAACTACTCGGGTACCTTATCTCCACGAGAGGGATCAAAGCAAACCCGAAGAAAATCAAAGCCATACTGGCCATGGAGAAGCCGAAAAACATAAGGGGCGTCCAACAGCTGGCTGGGCGAATCGCGGCTCTTAGTCGATTTATTAGTCGGATGGGTGAAAAGGCACTGCCCTTCTACCAACTCCTCCGCAAAGCTGACAAGTTCGAGTGGACCACGGAAGCGCAGGAAGCATTCGAAGACCTCAAACGCCTACTATCCACCTCGCCAGTACTGGTGACCCCACGAGAAAGGGAACCGTTGTTATTATACATCTCTGCCACCAACCAGGTGGTCAGCACTGTGCTCGTCGTCGAACGAGCCGAGGAAAACAAGGTCCACGGGGTACAGTGCCCAGTCTATTACCTCAGCGAGGTACTTACGCCAACAAAACAGCAGTACCCGCACTACCAAAAACTGGCGTACGGCGTCTCCATGATGGCCCGACGACTGTGCCACTACTTCCAAGAACACCCAATCGTGGTAGTCAACGACGCCCCGCTTGGGCACATCCTCAACAATCCCGACGCCACTGGGCGAGTCGCACTTTGGGGAATCGAAATGCCTCCATGAGACATCACATATGAAAAACGTGACGCAACCAAGTCGCAAGTTCTCCCTGACTTCCTAGTGCACTGGATGGAGAACCAGCTCCCCGAAAAACCAGATATGTCCTACCTCTGGACAATGCACTTCGATGGATCCAAGCAGAAGGACGGAGCTGGTGCAGGTGTCATACTGACATCACCCTAGGGAGACAAGGTGAAATATATCATACGAATGCAGTTCACCGCCTCCAACAACGAAGCTGAATATGAGGCCCTGCTCCACGGGATGAGGATGGCAAAAGCCTGCGGTGCCAAAAGGCTCCCAATATATGGCGACTCCAAGCTGGTGGTTGATCAAACAATGCACGAGTTCGACGCACTGAACGACAACGTGATCGCCTACCGCGACCTCTACGACACACTCGAAGGGGATTTTGACGGCTGCGAGCTGCGGCACATAGGTCGCGAAAGCAATGAAGAGGCGGACGCACTCGCCAACATAGGCTCTACCTGTGCCCCCATACCACCTGGGGTATTTCTCGAGCGCATCTGCGAACGCTCCATCAAGCCAAAGGCCACAGAGAAGAAAACAAGCGCATCAATGGACTCGGGGGCTACGCCGCCCAATGAGCCAATGGCACTCGACGACTTGGAGCTGGACACAGGACTCGAAGGACCAATGAGCGTCATGATGATTGAGCAATCCTGGACTCAACCGTACATCACGTACCTCCTCAGCAAGAGGTTACCGGATGACCCGACTGATGCACGGCACATCACGCGGCGATCCAAGGCATTCGCTGTTATGAACGGCGAATTGTATAAACGTAGCATCACAGGAGTACTCCAACAATGCGTCTCCACGACCGATGGAAGAGCTGTTCTCCTCGACATCCATGAGGGGACCTGCGGGCACCACGCCGGCAGTCGTGCCCTCGTTGACAAAGCTCTACGAGCTGGATTCTACTGGCCTATGGCCACGCGCGATGCCAAGGACATCGTCTAGAAATGCAATGCTTGCCAGCGATTTGCGGACAAGCCGCACGCACCTGGCGCAGAGCTTCGGCCAATTCCATTGGCCTGGCCCTTCGCTGAATGGGGACTCGACATGGTTGGTAAACTCCCAAGGTTCTCACGAGGAGGCTACGTGTACCTCTTGGCCGCAGTCGACAAATTCACCAAGTGGATAGAGGCCATGCCAGTGACCAATCAATCAGGGCACAACGCAGTCAAGTTCTTCGAGTCCATCGTCTACCTCTTTGGAGTGCCCCACAACATCATCACCGACAATGGGATGAACTTCACGTCCAAGAAATTCCAAGAATTCTGCGAGAATCTGGGAATCAACATCAGCTATGCCTCGGTGGTACATCTACAGACCAACGGTCAGGTCGAAAAAGCAAACGGGCTCGTCTGCGGTGGCATCAAGAAGCGACTCCTCCGGCCACTCGAACAAGCCGTGGGTTGCTGGCCAAACAAACTACAACCAGTACTCTGGAGCCTACGCACAACTCCAAATAGCGCTACAGGATACACCCTGTTCTTTATGGTGCACGGGGCTGAAGCGGTGCTACCCGCCGAGGTACGATACAAAGCACCGCGCATGGTCGCTTACAGCAAGTAAGAGTCAAATCTGGCACTCGAAGACTCCGTCGACCTCCTTGACGAAGCAAGGGAAATCACAGCGGAAAGATCAATGATCTACCAGCAGAACCTAAGCAACTACCACAGTAGGAGGCTACGCCCTAGATCCTTCGTCGAAGGCGACCTGGTCCTGCGGCTGAAGCAGCAAGGGCATCTCAAGCTTGAGTCCCCATGGGAGGGACCATACGTGATTACAGAAGTAATCCCAGGTGGCGCCTATCGCCTTCAAGATTTAGTGACAGGAGTCGCATACTCCAACCCCTGGAACATCGCGCAACTGCGACGCTTCTATCGTTAGTCGTTTTTACTTTTACATTCCAAATAAGTCTACTCAGCCAAGGCTACTTAGCCACACATTGTACTTCGTACTGTCCCGCGAATAAATAAAGCTAAGTGCCCCAAAACTCCGTGTTTTCCTTTATTCTTTGCAACTTATCCACTCGGGGGATGCGCCACCCAGCACACATATGTTCTACGAACTAATACGCGATATCCTGAGTAGCTGGCACAACAATCAAAACCCTTGGCACACATCAACCTAGTTGCAACGCACCTGACAGGTTGACAAGGGACTGAGATAAACGCATGGCCAGGCTAATGAAAAGGAGTCGCATAGTACAACACACTCACAAAAATATACACGCTAACAAGCTCATTATACATCATCGACAATCAATTATACATAGCATATATACAAACTTTACAACATTGATACACTTATGTGCAGAATACAAACTAAGCTACTATTGCAACAAGAGAATGTTGGTTTGCTCCTCGAAGAAGTCGACGATCTCCTCTGCTGGGCGATCTACCGCCTGATAGTGCGGCACCATATTCCAAGCAGAACCCGCTGGTGGCGCAGGTGGACCAGCCGCAATAGCCGCAACATCTACATCAGGCCTATGCAGTCACACCAGCGACAGAGCGGCCTTGGCACCAGCCACCAACTGCTGTCTTACACACTCGCAAACCACAGCCAGGTCTTGGAACTTGGCAAGGAGGGCCAACAGGCTCGATGGAGCAACATCCAGCGGAAACATCGTCCGATAAATATTCTTCAAGCATGATTGCAACTTCTTCAGGAAGTGCAGCACTCGCGACGCACGGTCTTGCAGGGTCGCCAGTGCGGTTGTACGATCATGATCCACCTAGAAATAACCACTCTCTTAAAGCTGCTCTTGGGTTAGGTCATTCATGCGAATAGCAATCCTATCCTTCTCATCCCGCAGATGGTGTGCGCTGACAACTATACAAGGCAAAAGCGGAAGTATGAGGACAACACACCATCGCGAGTGGCTACAAGGACAAGATAAGAGTAAGAAAGCTAACATTTAAATTGGTCGCCCAACTGCGTCACCTCCCCCAATAGATATTGTTCTCCGGCGGTGGCCTTCTCTGCCTTCGATTTCCATACATCTGCGTTACCGCGGAGTACGGGCAATTCACGCTCCAGCTGCTTCACGCGATCACGAAGTCGCGAGAGCAGAGACAACTCATCCACCCTTGAGCGCGGCGGTGCCAAAGTGTCATCAAGGGGTGGCGAATCCCAAGATTCCCTCAATGGTTCACTCGACGTGCCCTATCACAAGCCAAGCAAGAAGCAAATAAAAAGACCAAAGCGATGCGCAGACAAAAGATTCGAGTGCATTCAAGATTAGCAAACGTATCAGCAATACACTCGCCAAAAGGCATGTTTTCAACTAAAGGCATAAGCTATCTAACTATTACAAAGCTATTGAGGAGCAACTGGTTTCTTCGACTTGGACTTTGGCTTTGGGGGCCTCATTGAGTCCGTGGCGGTATCAGATGCCACTAACTTTCCGCCGGCCCCTGACGCCACAGCCTTCGCCGCTTTCTTGGCTCGCTGCAGCTCCTCAGAATATTTTGCAACTGTGTTGATCAGCTGTGGCCCATACTTGCCACACGCAGTCGCGAAGGGAGCAAAGACTACCTGCTGGTCGTCTGCGCTGACGGGCATCGCCCTTGAGACTGCCGCAGGATCAACTTCGACTCCGTGGGCTTGAACCATCGCGAGTGACATTGACGCACCAGCCGCACGGAGCGAATTCTTGAAATTTGCAGGGATGCCACCGGCAAAGGACTCCACCAGCTCGTCCATATTATCGATATGTTCAGCCTTGGGCGCCAGCTCCTCCCGGAGGCGACTGAGCACGCCCTTGGCCTTGGAGAGCGTCTCTTGCATGACCGAGCTACGATCCTCGACTACTACAAGAGCACCCGCCAAAGCATCGTCACGGCGGAGGGCCTGAGGGTAAAAGCTCAAACCGCTGGCATCTACAACCATGCAGAGGCACAAGAGTTAGCACCAAATAACAAATTCGAAAGAAGAAGAAAGCACAACAAATTCACATAAGGGAATATCTGAGAGAGCCTTGGCGATTGAGAAAAGCTGTTCCTCGAACAACTTCTCCCTAGCTGTGATGGAGGCACGCAAATCATCTTCGCGCTTTTGCGCCTTGTCACGCGCCGCGATTGCCTCATTGCGACTCTTCACAGCCGCGGTGAGCGTCTTTTCCATGGTGGCGGCGTCGCGAAGAAGGGCGTTATGTTCAGCTGCAAAACAAAACAAACGGGATAGACTATCAGTCGATTACAAAACAACGATGCGGAAAAATAAGTAAAGGGCACTTACTTTCCACCACGCGATAGCGCGTATCCATCATTGCATGCTGTCGAACCATCGCAAGCATTGCTCTGCCAGGTGAGCGGCTTCCTTCACAAGGAGCTATCGCAAAAAAGAAAACAACAAAGGATCAGCAGATGCCAAAGGAAAAATCGACTTCAACACGAGAAGAAGAGATACTACACTCACATGATCCTCCAGTGACTCCGAAGTCGACTGGTGTGCAGTCATCCGGGCAACCATCCGATGCTCCCTATCGGGTGGAGAGCTTGATGAATTGTGACGGGAGTGGGCCGCCAATGGAGGAGAAGGAGCACGCTCAACATCCTTCTTGGCTCTGGAGGTCGTGACTCCAGACTCTTTCAGAAATTGGACGTCGCCAGAAGATGACGATGCCTGCTGACTACAAGATCAAACCAACATCAAGAAAAGGCAACTGCAAAGAAGAACCAAAAAGGAAGATTCGAATATTTACCAATCAAACTTATCGAAGTCGAAGGTTTGATCCCCTGATTCTGATGATGACTCCTTCGGCAGCCGCATCTTCTTGCAAGAAGATGGCACCATGGCACTCACGGGGACGGCAGGTATTGGCGACTCGGCACCAACATCTGCACTTTCTGGAGTCGAAGAAGACGATGCATCTGAATCCTTGCTGCGCGAACGCTTGCGAGTGTCCGGAGCACTCGACTCGGGGGCTTCCTCCTGCACACCAGATGGGACGGTCGACTCCGACTCGTCCTCTTCCAAGGCTTCACGAGGGATAACCCCCTCAGGAAGAGGGGCATACAGGGAGACACCGCCCAATCCTTCATATAGAAAGCAAATATAACACAAAGTTAAGAAACAATAAAGAAGCAATCGACAAACAAAGCTACCACGTAGCACAACTATACCTTAGGAGGAGGGTTAGCAGCATCGAACGGAGGAACGACTGGTTCACTAGGGAGCATATCCTTGGCGGTATACTTGGTGACCAGTCACACACTTTTGTCTACCTCACTCGCGGACATGCCATTGGTAGACACGCGAGTGACATCGTCCGTGCTAGCCCACTGAAACATGGGATGGACTCTGGCCTGCAGGGGCTGGACGCGACGACGCAGCCATGTGAGAATGAGGGCGCAGCCTCCCTCCTGTTTGCCCATGCGACACTCGAGGTCGCAGACGCGCTCTTACAACACATATGTCTCCACGGACTCGCCGGGGATAATCACGTTCTTCCAGGAGCGCCTCCTCTTGCACGGCGTTGCGGGATCGAAGGGCGCGAGTCCGAAGTGGTCTCCGTCGGCCTTCAGGTCGCGAACGTAAAACCACTTGTCCCTCCACCCTTGGACGGACGCCATGAGTTTGATATCAAAGTATGTAGCGGAGGAGTCGACGTGGATGCCGCAACCGCCTACATCATAGACTATTGGCACTTCAACTTGAAGAGACGCTTGAAGAGGCCGAAGTGCGGCTCGATTCCGAGCCAGCACTCGCAGAGGGTAATGTAGCAAGCTACGTGGAGGATGGAATTGGGGGACAGCTGATGGAGTTGGAGCCCGTAAAAACAAACAAGGCCCCTGAAGAAAGGATGAAGGGGCAACGAGAGGCCGCGGATGATAAACACAAGGAACATCACCCGAAAGCCGGCAGGAGGAGAGGGGATTACCTCACTGCTAGGGACGCGCGTGCCAGCAACCGTGGATGACAAAACTTCGTCTTGACGAAGAAGACGAAGCTTCGAGGACTTGATCACAGATGCACGCCATGTGCCATTTGTGACACGAGTACCCGTGCCCTTTTTCTTTCCGCCGGCGGCGGTGCTAGTGCCCGCAGCGGCGGAGCTGCCCTTCTTCTTCATCACAGCAGCGGCAGCGGCGGATTCGGTCGTAGCGCCTCCCCTTTTCTTCCCCATTCCGCGATGGCGATGTGAACGGAGAAAGTAGCTGGGAAATACGTGGAGCTGGTCCAGCGCTGCGAAGAAAAAGAGAGCAAAGAAGCAGAGAAGCAGCGGCAATGGCGATGAAGGCAAAGGATGAAAAGAAGTGGATGTGAATTTTACCGTCGCTGCATCGCTACTTAACCACCTGGAAGATGCAATCCAACGGCTCAGAAAAACCCTACCAGACGCGTGGCGTTCATCTCGCTCGACACGTGGAGGACGTGAATCGCAAACTGTCCCCCATTACTCCCATTACGCACGGAAATCGAGGAGGTGTAGTTAAAATAAAGATTACGCACGCCCGGTCAAATCAGAGTCAGGGAATGGGACCCACCGCTCGTCACGTCCCGTCAAACTCGCTCACGCAGGCAACTGAGGTCATGGATCGTCAGCACGGACGTCATCAAAACTACCAGAAGACTTCGACTACTTTAGTCCTTACTCGAGTCTTCGACTCCACCAAGGACTCAGGGGCTACTCCCACAGGGAGCGCTGGTCGTGCACCCTATGATTTTTCCTTTTTCTTTTTTCGGGAACATGGACAATCAAAGAAAACCCAACCACTCGAAACACGGTTCGACTATGGACATGGGTTACTCCCATAGGGAGCGCCGGAAGCAAAATTCCACTGAAATAAGCAAACAAAAGACGACAGCAGTTGCAAAAGTCCTTTAGTCCCTGCCTGAGTCTTCGACTCAACCAGGCACTCGGGGGTGGTCGCGCACCCTATGATTATTTGTACAACGTACTGTGTGTTGATAACATCCACACTCGAAGCTTATGGCGACACCGCCTCATGATTTCTCCCTACAAAGAGACTGCGTCTCCTGGGTCACCCAAATCGTCTCTGCGATGACAAAAATTCGGATGCCACGCTTACAGCGTGAAGATAAGACCTGAATAAGGCCTGGCAACGCATTTTGCTGTGCACTACCAGAAATATAACCGAGCCTACATGCACGATGAACATTCCTTGACGGACGCGTCGAGTGCTCACACCCATACACTGGAATTTGACTCCTGTAAGACCTCCGTGGCTTGAGTCGAATTACACTAGCACTTTTCCGGATTCGAGTCCGGGGACTCGAGTTCGAGTAGATTGTGTTGTTTAACCCTAAGGTAGTTAACTGGTACCGATACATCAGATAAATCAGGCACGCATATCAACAATCCCTATGACATAGGCAAAGCAGCCGAAAAATATACTCATTTATGCACTCGAAAGGCTTCATAAAGTTTCCAGTCGAATCTACGATTCCACTAGACACTCGGGGGCTACTGACATGGGTATACCCTACAGGTACTCGAGTTTGGCATATATGGTCCAGATACGACAAAGCCCACGGTCTCGCCAAGGCCCAAAGAAAGAACTCGAGTAGCCCACGGACTCTCGATTGCTTGAAGAACAAGAAGAACCTAAAGATAGAAAGTTTAATGGGGAAAACCCTAACCTATAACCAACTCGACCTGTCACCCGAGACCTAGCCTATCTATATAAAGGCTAGGAGGGGGCTACGAGGAGGACACACGCAACCCTAGTTTCCACAACCCTCGCCAGATTGCATCTGCGCACCATTGTAATCTTCGATTCCTTTGATAATTCCACGAGCAGACAAGCAGGAGTAGGGACCTCTATGAGGCCTGAACCTGGGTAAATCTTCGAGTTCCCTGTGTGCTTGTTTGCTAGCTGATAGATGTCTCCAGCGCTCCCTCCTTCTCTAGAACCCAAGTCCATAACAATGGGAATTGATGAGTTAAACCCTCGTTAGTGGTCAAAATGACGAGTACGAAGATTCTTAGTTCGGGGCTGAGCCTGGCTAAACTTGCATTGGATCTTTGAAGAAACATCACATTGTCAACCTAAAAATGATTTTTACAAAAAAACATGAGCATCAGATCATGTACCTGCAGTTCATATCTGACCCATTTCCTACCGATTCGGCAAAAATTTGTCTTTTTCACGAGGGGTTGACGGGAAAGTTTTACGAATACCCGGTTGGGACATTTTCCATGTAAGGTGGTGTACTATTTTTGAAAAATGGGTGGTAGAATTTTTGTATTCACCGTTTGGTGATGCTTCACAAAATGCCCGATTTTTGCGCTCCAAAAATAGAAAATGGCGTTTCCGTGCGATGAAAAGGAAAACTTCCTCCTGCAACATTGTCCGCCATCCCATTATGCACATGCATGCACAATATGGTAATAGTATCACAAACTATGTCGTGATTCTGTCCATACCATTGGTCATTTGAACCAAAAGGCAGAAAACCTCGAATGAGATATGGCATTTTGTGAAGGTTTCTTTGAGACATAATCAATATACCAATTTTAATATTTTTCCTCCCAACTAAGTCACATAATATGACACCACACGAAGGTCTCACATTTTTTTGATTTAGTTGTGGTCATTTGAAACTATGGTCAAACCCTAATCGAAACCTTAAACCCTGGGCCCCGCATCGTCTACCCCCTAGATGTTCTTCTCACGGGGGTAGCGTGGTGGAATTTTCTCTTGGTTTGTATTTGGTTAGGTCATAGGACAATCCCAAACCACGTTTGGGCAGTGTTTGTGATAGGATCTACCCCGGTTTCACCGAAACGGGGAGTTTCCCCCTAATTGTTAGATTCCAGACACTTCGTTTTTAGGGGACAACGCATGTCTGTGAAGGGGGTCACACTTGATAACCAGGTTTAGGATGTTTGAGCATGCCACCACACTTTGTTACACATGCTAGGGTCACATGCATGGTTTGGAGGTGTTTCGATGCCCTGAAGCGCTTCTTCCTATGAAACCCTGATATGCGGGCCTCGGATCGTCTACCCTCCTAGACTTTCTTCTAATAGGGGTAGCACGGTGGAATTTTATCTTGGTTTGTGTTTGGTTAGGTCATAGGAAAATCCCAAACCATGTTTTGGCAGAGATTGTGACAAGATCTACCCCGGTTTCACCAAAACGGGGTGTTTCCCCCTAATAGTTAGATTCCAGACACTTCGTTTTTAGGGGACAGTGCATGTCTGCGAAGGGGGTCACACTTGGTAACTAGGTTTGGGAGGTTTTAGCATGCCACCACACTTTATTACACATGCTAGGGTCGCATGCATGGTTTGGAGGTGTTCCGATGCCCCGAAGCGCTTCTTCCTACGAAACCCTGATCCGCGGGCCTCGGATCGTCTACCCCCTAGACTTTCTTCTGACAGGGGTAGCACGGTGGAATTTTCTCTTGGTTTGTGTTTGGTTAGGTCATAGGACAATCCCAAACCATGTTTGGGCAGAGGCTGTGACAAGATCTACCCCGGTTTCACCGAAACGGGGAGTTTCCCCCTAATAGTTACATTCTAGACATTTCGTTTTTAAGGGACAACACATGTCTGCGAAGGGGGTCACACTTGGTAACCAGGTTTAGAAGGTTTGAGCATTCCACCACACTTTATTACACATGCTAGGGTCACATGCATGATTTGGATGTTTTCCGATTCCCCAAAGCACTTCTTCCTATGGAACCCTGATCCGCGGGCCTCAGATCGTCTACCCACCTAGACTTTCTTCTGACATTGGTAGCCCAATGGAATTTTCTCTTGGTTTGTGTTTGATTAGGTCACAGGATAATCCCAAACCATGTTTGGGCAGAGGTTGTGACAAGATTTACCCCGGTTTCACCAAAACGGGGAGTTTCCCCCTAATAGCACAACCCAGTCACCCGTTACAATGCCGCCAACCCTGAAGATGTACCCAAGCTTAGCATCTTCAAAGGGCTTGGTGGCAAATCAAGTGGCACGAAGAAGTTCATAATGAAAAAACCTGAATAGGAGTTGATCCAGTCGTATGTCTTGAACACCATGGAGGAAGTGAAGCCCTACATCGAGTAAGTGCTCACCATTTAGATTTTCGCAAACATTCGCTCCTATGTTCGTGCCTAACTCTTCTTCTTTAAATTGGTATAGACGGTTCAAGCGTGCACATTGGAAGAATCCAGTTAGGGATCCTAACCCGGAAGAGGAGCAGGATCTATTTGATAAGGGTGGTGGTTTCGGTTGCATCAGCTGGTTCTATGGTTTGGTACTATTCCATCCAACTTCTTGTGCTAAACTTCTCGTGATAAACTTCTCGTGCGAAACTTCTCGTTCTAACTTGTAGGCAAATACTGACAAAGAGATGCAACCCGAGCTAAGAAATATTGCCAGGGGCTTTAACCATTCAGTCGACATGTTCAATGCTTATGACGTGAATGGGTATCGTTTCCATACCCATGAATACACAACTATCCGGCCCAAATGGAAGACAAGAAATAGCGGGGTATTTTGTGAAGGCTCAGATGGCCTCCAGTATTATGGAAGAGTCAAGGGTATATATGAGTTGAATTACGGTTTTGGCAAAGGGCTAAATCCCGTTGTATTCAAATGCCATTGGTTTGACCCACATCAGGTGAACATGATCCTAAAATTGGACTGGTCGAAGTTAAGAGAAATTCCGTTTATGCGGGAGATGATGCCTATATTTTGGCTACTCAGGCCTTCCAAGTATTCTATCTTCCGTACCCATGCCAAAACCCTACAAAACGTCTAAAGGACTGGGATGTTGTGATGATGGCACCGACACGCAATAGGCCGCCCTTGCCAAACAAGGATGATTACCGCCGCCTAGACCCTTCAACAAATGATGGCGAGTTTTATCAGGAAGAAGGGCTCCCCAGGAAATTCACTATCAACTTGTCTGCCGATAGTGACATGGTCATAGACGATGAGCAAGAAGCCGAGGAGGAAAACACTATGCAAGATGAAGTTGAGGAGGTTCACAACCAACAAGATGTGAGTTTGCTCGAGGCGTTCCGTGCAGGCCTTGACATCAACGCTCCACAGGGACCACCTCCAGGTTTCGTGGATGATTATTGGTGGCCTGAGAATGATAGCGATGATGAAACCTGTGTTCCAATTCGTAATCCCGACACAGGCTTCTGATGTATGTAGTAGTAATAATATGAGACTAATCTATGTAGTACTATTTGTTGGGCTATTGTATTTGTAAGAACTCTATGCTATGTAATAAAATTTGTTGCTTTTACTAGTATCCATCGATTTTCATCGTTGTTGCTTTTACTAATATTCATCTATTTTCATCAATGTTGCTTTTACTATTATTCATCTAATTATGTTCATTGTTGCTTTTAATGTGTACTAATAAACTACTCTTTTCATTCTGTTTTGCAGGTGATTGAAAGATGCCGAGGGGAAAGGGCGTTACAAAAAAGCTGAAAAGCTTGGTTGACCTTGTGAGTGGTGGTTCAAAAAAGGGTGGTTTGAAAAAGGATGGTTTGAAAAAGGGTGATTTGAAAGCTTCAACATCGGCTCCGAGAGAGCGTGCTAGTCCTCCACCGTGCACTTCACACCGGTAGGGGCGTGGGAGGCGTGGGAGGAATCCTAGCTCCCCCCGTCCGTGGTGAACCAGGATGAGGAGGAGGAGGACTAGGAGGAGGAGGAGGATCCAGTTCGTCGGGAGGAGGAGGAGGAGACACACTTGGATGATGATGATGATGATGAGGCACAGCCGCAGCAGTCGGAGGATGAGGGGTTGGGGTCTTTACCCTACGAGCTTGACATGACCTTGAGGTGGGAGCCTCCGGAGGATGAGACGTTGTACCTTGAGGCGTACGCGACCATGGACCCGCGGCTTATGCCACAGAGCAAGGCTCTGTATCGGCGTGGGGTTGCGAGACTCCCCGATCTACCTTATTCCTATGCGGATAAGGTTCTCGTGCCCGCTGGGAAGAGGTACATTATTTGACCTACTAACCATATATTGGAATTTTCATCACATACTGATTATGATTTTTCATTGTGTAGTTCCTTTCTATATCAGGATGGAATGAAGCCGTATAGTGGCTACTCGATCATCTTTGGAGCCCTGGTTCAAGCATTTTTTCCTGGGATTGTCACTCTCCCAAATGGTCAGCAGGATGTAGCTTGGACTTGGAAGCATTACCACTACGCCCCAGATCCGGCTAAAGAGTACAACCACATGGCGGAGAAGATTCAAGTTCTATTCTGGGTAAGTTTGTTTCACTTGTCATATTTAAATCCCCGCGGCTTTGACTCATGGATTTGACTCCTGTGTGCATACTTGTAGAATTACTTCGACATGGACAGGTGATGGCCCAAATATATCAAGCTCGTTGGGGAACCCCAAGAGGAAGGTATGATGAGCACAGCAGCAAGCTTTCCCTCAGTAAGAAACCAAGGTTATCAATCCAGTAGGAGCAAGGAAACACCCCAAAGGTGTAGCTAGCTAAACGTTGGCAAGGCGCACTACCGGTGCCAGCAGCAACGTGGAGACCTGCACAACACACCCACAGAACTTTGCCCCCAACTTGCGATGAGGTTGTCAATCTCACCGGTTTTGCTGAAAACAAAGGATTAAACGTATCGAATGGAAGGAAGTAATAGTTTGCAGAAAGTAAACATAAAGCAGTAAACAATTTGTAGATTGTATGTAAAAGAAAGGTTCGGGGTCCATAGTTCACTAGAGGTGGCTCTCCTTAAGATAGATAACATGTTGGGTGAACAAATTACAGAGGGGCATTTGATAAACATCGAGAAAGCAATACATGCAAATACTAATCATCTTGACTCCTTTGGAACTTGATTGGGCATTACAACATTATACATATACCGCCATCCAACTGCATCTATGACTAATAATCCACCTTCAGGTTATCATCCGAACCCCCTCTAGTATTAAGTTGCAAGCAACATATTATTGCTTTATGAAGTGCATGTAATGTAAACAATACGATTGTTCTATGAACAAAGGATTGTTGTTTTCTCCCTAGTAGCAACAGCACATCTAGTACCTTAGAGATTTATTTCACCTCCCCAGATTACCAGAGGCATGAACCCACTATCGAGCATAAATACTAACTCTTGGAGTTGCTAGCATCTACTTGGCCAAGATAGCTACTAACAACGGAAAGCATGCAAGATCACAAATAACAAAGACATGATGGAATCAATAATCAATCTGAAATAGCATCTCAATATCCATCGGATCCCCGCAAACACAACATGTATGGATTACAAATAGATGATCTTGATCATGAACGGAGCTCACAAGATCTAGACATGAAAGCACAAAGGAGGAGAACCAGCCATCTAGCTACTACATGGACCCGTAGTCTAGAGATGAACTACTCACGCATCACACCGGAGGCTTGCATGATGATGAAGAGGCCTCTAGGGTGAATTCCCCTCTCTGGCAGGGTGCCGGGAAGAGCTTCAGATCCTTCCCGATCTAGGGATGGAGATGACGGTGGCTACAGACTCTTTTATGGATTTTTGATCGGGTACTTAGGGTTTTGGTATTGGAGGAAATATATAGGCGGAAGGAGAGGCCGAGGGGGGTGCTGGGGTCGGCCAGACCACCCCCTGGCGCGGGCCAGGCCTGGCTGCACGGCCAGGTGGTGTGGCCGGCCCCCAACCCTTCTCCGTCTCGTATTCTGGCTTCAGATGTCTTCCGGAAAAATAGGCACTTTGGCTTTTGTCCCGTCCAATTCCAAGAATATTCATTTTCTGACTTTCCTCGAACCAAAAATAGCATAAAACAGGCAGCTGGCACTGTGGCTCTTGTTAATAGGTTAGTCCAAGAAATCATATGAAAAGAACTCGAAAGTGTGGACAAAACACAAGAAACTAGATAAAACCAAGCATGGAACATCAAAAATTATAGATACATTTACAATGTATCAATGTCCCCAAGCTTAACTCCTGCTCGTCCTCGAGTAGGTAAGTGATAAAAAAGAAAGAATAATTTTTTAGGTGACATGCACCATCATAAACTTGATCAAAGTATTTGTAAAACATTCAAAGCTGGGATCATAGTACTTCAATCATAATATGAAAGACAAAGTTCTAGCAATAACACAAAGAAACTATGATGCAACATGAAAAGGCACAAACCAAAGATTCATAAATATCAATGCTTTGCAAGACGTTTGTTTGTTTCACATAAAGAAAACATAGCATAGTAGCATTCAACATGTCCCTCATAGAGTAGAAAGTACAAATGCATAGGACACCTTCAAAGTTCATAAGAGTGACTAGATACAAATAGTTTAAAAACAAGCAATATCAAGTTATGCATCAATCAACTAGTCTTGGGACAATGCACATAGAACTAAGAATGGCCACTATGCTCTCAAAGTAGGTGCATAAAGGTAGAAGGTGGAGACTCAATATAATGGTGGAAGAAAGGCCTTTTGTAAAAGGAAGTAGGGATTCAAGTCTCATAAAGAGCTTCCAAAAATTATGGTACTTATAGCTTTCAGCTCTCATTGCCCCTATCATAAGCATCTTGAAGTGATTAAGGTTAAAGTGAACAAACTATGGTGTACATGCTTGACGAAGTATAAGTCAGAAATTTCATGTCCCTTGTATACAAGGGTCGCTCCTCATGCTACTCAAGTTTAGTCACCTGTAAGTTCTTGTCATCGTAAGTACATGTGTATCATAGAGAACCGCCAACGGGGTACCCCTTGCCCGATGATACGGAAGAATCCCCATATCAAAATGACAAGGCAAGCAGACAACGAGCATCTCAGCATTCTTCTTATTTACCATGGGAATATGGTGCTTTTTTCTCTCTTTCCTCTTTTCATAGTATCTCTTTTTTTCTCAATATAGGACTCCTTTTTTATAAGAAGAATGCTTCATAGACAACTCATTATGGTTACGCTACAGGTTTCCACCATGTCAGCATGGATTAGACCAGCGGCCCTGGAGTTTCTCTAACACATATACATAACTCCATGGACTTACAAGCTCCCCTTTCATTTCACACCGACGACATCCATATACAAAAGAGCATGATATCAACTAGGTACAAGTACCAAGTGCAATGTTGAAAGCGTTCCCCATGAAAGCATGGTTCTGCTAATTACCAACAAATAAGTGCAAGCATATACAACATAGACGACACAATGGTTCAAGTTTATTAAGGGCAAGTAAAGTAAAGTGTTCCATCAAGTTCATGAGAGCTTTAATCACTAGTTTTCTCATAACAAGTGGAAGGTAAACAAAAGCATGAATATACTTGTAATAGCATAAGCTAGTAGGTAGGTATGGTGGAATCTTTGGAATAACTTGGTTTAGGGAGTTGGATGCATGAGTGGAACTCATACTTTGTTGTGGAGGCTAGCAAAAGACTAGGAGCGATAAACTAAGAGAGCAATAATGGCCATAATCATGCAGAGCGACAAAACATCATTGATCAAAGCATAAAGTGATACTACAAGTTCAAAACTAAAGGATCATAAAGGCTATGGTGACTTTGTATAGTCATAACATGGTGTGAGCATGTGCCAAGTTAACCCAAATAAAGCATCAAAGGAGAATACCACTATACTATGCTTTAATATGCTAAAACAACGCATGATTCATCCAAGGCACATTAAGCAATATCAATTGTTTATAACAAGTCATGATACAGCAAAGAATACTAAGCATAAAGCCAAAACAATATCAAGCATGGCATGACAAAGCATAGGCCACAGTCAAAAACAAGCTCTTTTTACCACATAAGCATGAACTTTCCTACTCTTTTCCAAACCAAACCAAACTATTTGCAAACCAATGTATGAAAGAGGGGGTACAACCAACTTATTAATAAAACTAAGCAAACGAAAAAGCAAAACGAAAATGAAAAAGAAGACGCTCCAAGAAAAACACAACTGTGCATGAAACAATAAAAATGAAGCGTTTGGAAGAAACCTGGAATTTTTATTGATGAAGAAGGGGATGTCTTGGGCATCCCCAAGCTTTGACGCTTGTACTTCTTGGATATTCTTGGGGTGACATGCGTGGAATCCCCAAGCTTGAGCTTTAGTCCAATCTATATCTCATTACTCATTTCTTCCATACACCTGAAGTTTTTCCTCCATACAAAACTTCACACAATCTCATTAGCAACATTAGTGCACTTAAGATAAATAATCCTTAAGGTTCGGTTCTAACACCAAATAAACTTCCATTAGAACATTAGATACTGTAGCACTTCCCTCAAAAAGCTCAATTCCCCAAAAGAACTCAAAAAGGAACCCACAAGAAGCAAATGCAGAAAATGGCAGAAATCTGTCAAAACAAACCAGTAGGTAAAGACGAATTTTTTCGAAGACCTTCTGTTGCTCAAATAAAAAAGTGTTGAACTAACGAAAGTTAGATAACAACCTGGTGCAGAATCACGAACAATTACAGCTCAATCCGACATACAGAGCTCTCTCAGAAATTTTTACGGTGAAGCACAAAAATCTGTTTTGGGATAGCAACTTTCCCAATCATTACTTCACTCTCATTAGAGGTTACTCTTGGCACAAAAAGCAAATAAAAAGGATAAGGAGCCGTTATTACTGAAGTAATAACTTCCAAGACTCATCTAAAACTTTTGGGTTATCTCCCAATAAGTACTTTTCTTTAACGCCTTTAAGTTAGGCATAAGAAGCAAAGAAAGAATCAAGTGTTCTCAAATGAAGAAGCATTAAGACCAAATTTTGTTTTCATAGGAGAAGCAAAAGAAATCTTTTCTCTCTTTTTAGGGAAGTGTTCTATACCATTCTTGAGTAGGAGTTGATATTTAATAGTGCCTTCTTTCATATCAATAATGGCACCAACAGTTATAAGAAAAGATCTTCCCAAAGTAATAGGACAAGAAGCATTGTATTCAACATCCAAAACATAGAAATCAACGGGGACATAGGAATAGTTAACCATAATAAGAACATCATTAAGACTTAAGCATTATCATCAAGTGGGACATTCAAATAAAAATCTTCAAGAGGAGGCAAATCAAGCATATCATAAATCCTTCTAGGCATAATAGAAACACTACTATCAAGATCACATAAAGCTTTGAAATCAAAGTCATTCACTTTCATATTAATGATGGGTTCCCAACCATCTTCTTGTTTTATAGGAATAGAAGCTTTATGTTTCATCTTTTCTTCTTTAATCTTTATGAGAGCATCAGTAATTTTTTTTGTAAAGGCCATGTTCATAGCACTAGCATTAGGACTTTTAGCAAGCTTTTGTAGGAACTTAATAACTTCAGAGATGTTGCAACCATCAAGATCAAAATTAACTTTATCATCTAAAGTAGTAGAACTATTACTAGCCTCAACACTAGTGGTGGTAATACTAGAAACACTAATGTTTCTAGCAATTTCATCTTCTCTTTCCCACTTAGCATGTAATTCAGCTAATAGTCTAACATTTTCATCAATTCTTACTTGTATGGCATTAGTAGCTGCAAAGGGATTCTCATTAGTTTCAGGTTTAGCAGCCATTTTATTAATCAATGAAGATTGAGCTTCAGACAAAGATGATATATTTCTTTCAGCATTAGAGAGTTTCAATTGTAAACCAGGAATTTCCCTATTTAGACTCTCAAGTTGATGGCTAATGTTCTTCAAAATGATAGATTGTTCCTCCATAGTTTTAGTAAATAGTTTATTTTACTCATATTTCATTTGCATGAAGTTTTTAGTGGCTCTGTCAACTTCTAAAATTCTTCCTTCACTAGGTAATTCAGGTTTACCATTATAGCCATAAGTATTACTAGGAGGGTAGGACCTATAATTGTTGTTACCAGAATTGTTCCTATAAGCATTATTCCCATAAGCAGTGTTGCCAAAATTGTTATTTCTTATGAAGTTCACATCAACTTGCTCTTCTTGAGCAACCAAAGAGGCTAAAGGAACATTATTTGGATCAATATGGGCTTTCCCATTAACAAGCATAGACATAATTATATCAATCTTATCACTCAAGGAGGAGGTTTCCTCAACAGAATTTACCTTCTTACCTTGTGGAGCTCTCTCAGTATGCCATTCAGAATAATTAACCATCATATTGTCCAAAATTTTTGTTGCAACACCCAAAGTGATGGTCATAAATGTACCTCCAGCAGCTGAATCCAATAGGTTCCTTGAAGAATAGTTCAATCCTGAATAAAAAGTTTGGATGATCGTCCAAGCAGTCAGTCCATGAGTGGGACAATTCTTTACCAAAGATTTCATTCTTTCCCAAGCTTGAGCAACATGTTCATTATCAAGTTGTTTAAACTTCATTATTTCACTTCTCATGGATATAATCTTAGCAGGAGGATAGTATTTTCCAATAAAAGCATCTTTGCATTTAGTCCAAGAATCAATACTATTCCTAGTTAAGGAATTCAACCATTCTTTAGCTTTTCCTCTCAAAGAGAAAGGAAACAATTTCAGTTTAATAATATCACCATCTATATCCCTATGATTTTGCATCTCACAAAGTTCAACAAAGTTATTTAGATGGGAAGCAACATCTTCATTACCAATACCAGAAAATTGTTCTCTCATAACAAGATGGAGCAAAGCAGGTTTTATCTCAAAGAAAGTATTTTCAGCCACAGGTGGAGCAATAGGTGTGCTCATAAAATCATTGTTGTTGGTGCTAGTAAAGTCACACAACTTACTGTTTTCAAGAGTAGTCATTTTTTTGGGTTTTCAAATAAGAAAGCAAACTAGTAAAACTAATTTTTTTGTGTTTTTGAAGAACAAAACAAGCAAACAAAGCAAAAAAGAAACTAAGAAAAATAAAAACAACAAAGTAAAGAGATTGGTTATGAGGGACTCCCCTTGTGAAGATGTCCTTGACTCCCCGGCAACAGCGCCAGAAAAATGCTTGATGGCTCAATGCACGGCGCCTAGAAAAATGCTTGTTGGCGGTGTTGATGTAGAGCTCGTTGGGAACCCCAAGAGGAAGGTATCATGAGCACAGCAACAAGTTTCCCTCAGTTATGAAACCAAGGTTTAATCGAACCAGTAGGAGCAAGGAAACACCCCAAAGGTGTTACTATCTGAGCCTTGGCAAGGCGCACTACCGGTGCTAGTAGCAACATGGAGACCTGCACAACACAACCACAGAACTTTGTCCCCAACTTACGATGAGGTTGTCAATCTCACCGTGCTTTGTGGAAAACAAAGGATTAAACGTATCGAATGGAAAGAAGTGATGGTTTGCAGAAAGTAAACACAAAGCAGTAAAAGATTGTAGATTGTATGTAAAAGACAAGGACCGGGATCCATAGTTACTAGAGGTGGCTCTCCTTAAGATAGATAACATGCTGGGTGAACAAATTACAGCGGGGCAATTGACAAACACCGAGAAAGCAATACATGCATATACTAATCATCTTGACTCCTCTGAGACTTGATTGGGCATTACAGCATAATACATAGACCGCCATCCAACTGCATCTATGACTAATAATCCACCTTTAGGTTATCATCCGAACCCCCTCCAGTATTAAGTTGCAAGCAACAGATTATTGCTTTACGAACTGCGTGTAAAGTAAACAATACGATTGTTCTATGAACAAAGGATTGTTGTTTTCTCCCTAGTATCAACAGCACATCTAGTACCTTAGAGATTTCAGTCACTTCCCCAGATTACCAGAGGCATGAACCCACTATCAAGCATAAATACTAACTCTTGGAGTTGCTAGCATCTACTTGGCCAAGATAGCTACTAACAACGGAAAGCATGCAAGATCTCAAATAACAAAGACATGATAGAATCAATAATCAATCTGAAATAGCATCTCAATATCCATCGGATCCCCGCAAACACAACATGTATGATTACAAATAGATGATCTTGATCATGAACGGAGCTCACAAGATCTAAACATGAAAGCACAAAGGAGGAGAACCAGCCATCTAGCTACTACATGGATCCGTAGTCCAAGGACGAACTACTCACGCATCACACCGGAGGCTTGCATGGTGATGAAGAAGGCCTCCAGGGTGAATTCCCCTCTCTGGCAGGGTGCCGAGAAGAGCTTCAGATCCCTCCCGATCTAGGGATGGAGATGATGGCGGCTACAGACTCTTTCGTGGATTTTTGATCGGGTACTTAGGGTTTTCGTCCCGAGGGCAATATATAGGCGGAAGGAGAGGCCGAGGAGGTGCCTGGGCTGGCCACACCACCCCGTGGCGCGGGCCAGGCCTGGCCGTGCGGCCAGGTGGTGTGGCTGCCCTCTAGCCCTTCTACGTCTCGTATTCTGGCACTTGATCCCTTCCGGAAAAATAGGCACTTTGGCTTTTGTCCCGTCCAATTCCGAGAATATTCATTTTCTGACTTTCCTGGAACCAAAAACAGCAGAAAACAGGCAGCTGGCACTGTGGCTCTTGTTAATAGGTTAGTCCAAGAAATCATATGAAAAGTACTCCAAAGTTGGAACAAAACACAAGAAAGTGGATAAAACCAAGCATGGAACATCAAAAAATATAGATACATTTGCAATGTATCAAGGGCAATGAGAGCTCAAAGCTAATGAGTACCATACTTTCAGCATTTGGAAGCCTTTCAAATTATTCAAAACATTTTCTTCTACTTGTTGAGTCTCCACATATTCTTTGAGCACCTTCTTGAGAGCATAGTTGTCATTCTTTGTGTTTGTTCCATTACTTGATTATTTGTGTTATGACTTTGATGCTTGTATCCTTGATATCTTTACTTCTAGTCATCACTTTAACTTTAGAGGTGCCTTGACATTCATAATCAAAGGCAAGCGAGATACCACTATATCATACCTTTCTATGAGCATTGTAATGTTGCTTATGTTTGTGCCTCATGCTACTTATTATTTTTGAGTTGGAATCTCTTCATAGCTTGCAATGACTATTAAGTAGACTTGGTTGCATACTCTTTATTATGAATTGTCTAAGTAGTTGATCACATTGCTGAGAATATTTACATCATATGAAGCAAATGTGTTCGCGAAAGTTCTTCTATCGCACTCAGTTTTCAACTGAATTGCTTGAGGACAAGCAATAAGCTAAGCTTGGGGGGAGTTGATATGTCTAAAACGTATCTACTTTCCCAAACACTTTTGCTATTGTTTCTCCTCTAAACTTGTGTGATTTGGATACAACTAACGCGGACTGACGCTGTTTTCAGCAGAATTGCCTTGGTGTTTACTTTTTGTGCAGAAAATCAACTATCAGGAAATATCCCGGAAAATATGCCGAAAATCCTATTTCACCCGAAGACTCCAGGAGCCAGAATACGAGACGGAGAAGAGCCAGGGGGTGGCCACACCACCTGCTGGCGCGGGCTAGGACATGCCACGCCAGGGGGTGGTGTGGGCCCCCAGGCACCCCCTCAGCCTCTCTCTTCGCCTATAAGGAGCCTTCTGACCTAAAAACTTCGGGGGGTTCGACGTTTTTCCAAAAGGAGTTCCGCTCCGCCGCCACCACCAGATTCCACGAAACAACACCAGAAACTCCATTCTGGCAGCCTGCCGGGACGGGGAATTGGAGGAGATCATCGCCATCATCATCACCGTCGCTTCTCCATCGACCATCCATGTTTCCCCCATCTATGAGTGAGTAATCCCCCTCTGTAGGCCATGGGGATGGTAGGGATTGGATGAGATCATTCATGTAATGGCATCAGATTGTTAGGGCATGGTGCCTAGTATCTTTTATTAGTGCTTTATGACTTTGTTGCGACTTGTTGTGCTTAATGCTTGTCACTAGGGCCCGAGTGCCATGATTTTAGATCTGAACATGTTATTGATTCATTATGATAGTATTGTTTATGGTCTTATCTACAAGTTGTATACACACGTTGTTGTTTGGAACCAATGGCCCTGAAGTGACAGAAATCGGAATAACCGGAAGGGAATGTCTTTGATGTGAGGATCACATGTGTTCACGGAGTGTTAATGCTTTGCTCCGGTGCTCTACTAAAAGGAGCACCTTAATTGCCAGTAGTTCCCTAGAGGCCCCACTGCAAACGGGCTGGCAGGACAAAAAATGTTGTGCAAGTTCTCAGTGCGAGCACGTATGACTATATATGGAACACATGCCTAGGATTATCTAGTGCTTGGATGCTTTATCTTATTTATCTGCAATTGCCCTATGTTCTGATTGCTATGTGAATTGTCTTGTCCATGCAACGCCCGTCCATCCATCCCTATGCCTACCGCACTCGAATCCCACTGTTTACTGCTATAGTTACTGTTGTCTTTACTTTAATACTGATGTTACTTTGCTATTCCTACTACAAAACTGTTGCTACTGATAAACTGTTGTGAGCAAGATTGTTTCCAGGTGCAGCTGAATTGACAGCTCAGTTGTTAAGGCTTATAAATATTCTTTGGCTCCCCTTGTGTCGAATCAATAAATTGGGTTTAACTTCCCACGAAAATACTGTGATACACCCCCTATACTTGTGGGTCATCAAGGACCGGGGTCCATAGTTCACTAGAGGTGGCTCTCCTTAAGATAGATAACATGTTGGGTGAACAAATTACAGCGGGGCAAATAACAACCATTGAGAAGGAAATACATGCAAATACTAATCATCTTGACTCCTTTGGAACTTGATTGGGCATTACAACATTATACATAGACCGCCATCCAACTACATCTATGACTAATAATCCACCTTCAGGTTATCATCCGAACCCCCTCCAGTATTAAGTTGCAAGCAACAGATTATTGCTTTACGAATTGGGTGTAATGTAAACAATACGATTGTTCTATGAACAAAGGATTTTTGTTTTCTTCCTAGTAGCAACAACACATCTAGTACCTTAGAGATTTATGTCACTTCCCCAGATTACCAGAGGAATGAACCCACTATTGAGCATAAATACTAACTCTTGGAGTTGCTAGCATCTACTTGGCCAAGATAGCTACTAACAACAGAAAACATGCAAGATCACAAATAACAAAGACATGATAGAATTAATAATCAATCTGAAATAGCATCTCAATATCCATCGAATCCCCGCAAACACAACATGTATGGATTACAAATAGATGATCTTGATCATGAACGGAGCTCACAAGATCTAGACATGAAAGCACAAAGGAGGAGAACCAGCCATCTAGTTACTACATGGACCCGTAGTCCAGAGATGAACTACTCACGCATCACACCGGAGGCTTGCATGATGATGAAGAAGGCCCCGAGGGTGAATTCCCCTCTCCGGCAGGGTGCCGGGAAGAGCTTCATATCCCTCCTGATCTAGGGATGGAGATGACGGCGGCTACAGACTCTTACGTGGATTTTTCATCGGGTACTTAGGGTTTTGGTATCGGAGGCAATATATAGGCGGAAGGAGAGGCCGAGGGGGTGCTGGGGTCGGCCAGACCACCCCCTGGCGCGGGTCGAGAATATCATTTTGCGGCCCGAAAGTTGGGGTGGCCAGGCAACGCGGTACCCAAGTTGATTTTTATCACCGCGATTCGAAAAGTTGGGGCGCCAATTGCTGAGAGGGGTCTTTCGAGTGAATGATGGCCAAACCCAATATTTTCAAATCGCGCCCGTTAAGTCAGGATATTCCGTTACACTAGTTCCTGCTGTGCCCCTCCTTCGCCGGTCACTCTTCTTAGCCACCGTGCACATGTCGTAGGGGCAAATCCATTATTGTACTTTCCTAAGTCTCAACACTGAATCTTGCTGCGGCAGCGGCGGCGGTCCCTTTTCTTCCCTTCCCCAACCCTAAATCTGTCGGCGGCAGAGGACCTTTTTTCTCCCTCCCCCGACACTGAATCCGGGGGCGGCGGCCCAGCATGCCTTGCAAGGCGAAGGTTGTAGCTACGTCGCCGACTAAAAAGGGTCCGTCGGGGCCCTAGTCTGGGGCTCAACGCGTAGCAGCGGCGAGGTCTTCAGCCCCGGTTAGCAAGGAGGCCAACAAGGATTCTGCTCCCAAGGTACCTACGAGCAGCGGATTGAAGAGAAAAGCAAGGCTGGCGGCAGATTGTTCAGCTCTGGTGGGCGGATGCAGCACTCAGATCTCGAAGAAAAAAACCCGGGAGAAGAGCGAGAGGTGAATTTTTCTTATCTGTGCCTTATCTTGCAAGTAGATTAGTTACGGCATAATAGAATCGAATGAACTGAAATGTTCCCCTTTTTAATCAAATTAGGCACAACTTTGATACAAGTGACCTATATGAGTTCACAGTTCATGTTCGGCAGTACACTGCAAAGCTTGATTTTGGTTGCGAGAGGGTTGTGTTCGGGCAAGATGTGCATCTGCTTGTGAATTGCAAAGAGGTTGTGTCTGTTTCGCAGCTGGTAGATATGCTTTCCGCTAGAATTCCCTGGGGTTCTAGACAGAGGACAAAATTGGTGTGGCGCAACATGAATGATACCTATCAGCAAAATGAGCACTCCCATGAGCTTCAGATGGTTTGGTAGTGTTGTGCAGCTGATCGTAAGGTGAAAGTTGAAGCGATGATTGATGATATGTATGCAGATGCTGGAGATCTTGCTGCCACAGCTTTTGCTCCTAGAGAATACGGACCAATAGATGTTGAACTAGATAAGTTTAGTATACGCATAGAGGTGGATTCATACATGGCAAAACTTGATGAGGGAGTTAATAAGCCAGTTTCATCATGTACTGTGGAGATCACTGTCGATTCCAAAAACATAACTCTTGATGAAATGAGAGAGATGATCGGTAAGGAAATCAGTATTGGCCCTAAGCAGATGGCAAAAATCCGGTGGTGGCATCATAAGAAGCAGCAATTCATAGATGTTTTGGATACTTAAGATCTTATGCAGATTATGTGGCGAAAGAAGCGAACTAGGAAGGTGTTCTTCCTTGGTACCATTTCTGATGTTGTTGAACAGGTTATAGTGGATGTAGATGCCCCTGTAGTGGCTGAACAGAATGAGGTGGTCGACGTTGATGAGATCTGATGAGAGCTGCTACCCTGGGCTTGTCATATGGACCGTGGGGTTCCCCTGCCTGTATTTGTAATATTGACTATTGTTGCATTTAGAGCGTGCTTCTGTGATTATGTTTGTTGAGAGATTGCGATATAATGTTGTGCAAGCTGTTGAGATTTTTGGACATGTCACTCACTAAAACCATCGTTGTTGTAATAAGACATAAGTACATTGTAGTTGACATGATTATGTTTCTTAAGATGACGTACCGTACTTGTTTCTGTTATTATGTTTGTTGGGACATTGTAATGTAATGTTTTGTGAAACCATGACTGGCCTAGTGATGCATAAATACATTGTAGTTGACATGATTATGTTTCTTGATATGATGTACTGTACTTGTTTCTGTTATTTTGTTTGTTGAGGACTGTAATGTAATGTTTTGTGAAACCATGACAGGACAAGTGATGTGTAAGTACCTTGTAGTCGACATGATGTTGTTTCTTGAGTTGATGTAATATACTTGTTTCTGTGATTATGTTTGTTGAGAGATTGTAATGTGATGTTTTCTGAAACCATGTTGTGGTTACGTTTGTTGAGAGATTATAATGTAATGTTTTGTGAAACCATGACTGAAGAAGTGATGCATAAGTACCTTGTAGTTGACATGATTTTGTTTCTTTGGATGGTGTAATATACTGGTTTGTTTTCGTTAGGCAATGAAATTGGGATGGAGGGAGTGCAGGTTTAATATTTGAAATGAGAATGTGTGAAGAGAATCCATATCAGGCAGGAGACAGTAATCCAGGGAAAGGGCATGGTATCCATTAAACTATTGTAACATGCCAATTTAGTCATCGTTGCAGCGGTAGAAGGGCTCTCTCTCTCTCTCTCTCTCTCTCTCTCTCTCTCTCTCTCTCTCTCTCTCTCTCTCTCGCATGCGCGCGCGCGCCGGCGCCGACGCCGTCGCCTGCGACGATGCATTCGCCATGCTGTCCTTGAACGGCGAGGACGACCAGTCGAGCAGTGATAGCCTTCTCTCCGACATCGAGTATTCCTTCCATGATGTGAGTTCCTCTGTTTTCTCAGGCTAGGGTTAGGCAATGGTAAATCTCTCAATCTGAGCTCCATATGTGCATGCAATCGTGTTCGATTTCAGCTTTGTGTTTACCTATAGGTACCAAGGACGATCTACGACTCCGAATGGGAGGGCCTAGATCTCGATGGAGAAGTGCCATGTGACCATGGGCTAAAACTGAGGCGATATGTTGCATTCGAAGGCAGTAACACTGGGAGAAGGTTTTTGGGCTGTACAAATCAGGTTTGTTTACATTATGTGCAACTGTGACATGAAGTAGAATGTATCGTGCATGTTCATAACACTATAGTGTGTGTGTTTTTAGGTTGGCCCGGTGTGTAAAGCAATAGAGTGGGTGGATCTTGAGTGGCCAGATGCACTTAAGAAATGTTTGACACAATTATGGGAGATGTATGAGTTGGAAAGGTCAGGGAGATTTACTGATGTAAGTGATGCAGATGAAAAAAATTACAACTGTCGGTACGAAATAAGGAGCTGGAACAAGAAATCGAGAATTTGCAGTCAGAGCTAACTAACGGAATCGATGGGAGCTTGGTTGTTGGAACTACAAATAAGCTTCAGGATAGTCACAGGTTGCTGATTCATAATGCAGAAAAGGAGAGGGATCATCTCAGGGAAGACAAGAAGAAGCTAGAGTACTGCATTGCGGATCTGTTGAAGGAACTGAAGAAGGCGCGCGAGGGTGAACAAGGACATACTATAGAGGATAAAGGAAATTCGAGATGAATAATTTATGTTGTACCAATGCCTGAAACTAGTTAATTGTAAGACTTGCAGTTGCGCTTTCCGAACTAAGCCAAACTCAATCCTCGAACAAACTAATTTCAGACGAACACACATATCGTGCATAGAGTTAAGTTCATGCTTACAAAATCACCACTATAGAGGATAAACCAGGCAGTTCAGTACTAAATAGACATATGTTGTGTTCAAGCGAGCCTGGCCTAGAGCTGCCTATTTTCCTCCCTAAGATTGGCCAGCTCCTTCAGTACTATGTCGTGCTTCAGCTGTAGGTTCTAGCGCTCCGTCACGGATTGGAGAATTTTGTCCGTAGCCATACGATTTTCCTTCAAGATCCCTTTCATGATCTCCGTCTGCTTCCTAGCCGAGGCGCGACCTTCACTATGTAGCTTCGCCCAGTCGGCGTTTAACTCCTTCAGTTTCTGGCACTTGTCAGAAAGGACCGCGACTTTAGCGCGCAGTTGGTCAAAGGCCAGTTTCTGGGAATTCCGCTTCTCCCTTTGGATTGCTATCTTGTCATTTAGCCAGGTCGCCAGGTCCTGGTCGATCTTTCGCCTCTTTCCCTGCAACAAAAATACATAGTATGGTTTGTTCAGTTCACCAGGACAAGTTGGTTAGTTTCCATAATTAACTGAATCGACTAGTGGCACTGTCATAATTTCAAGGAAGAAGCAATCTAGGACTAATCAACATTTTATGAATCGACTAGTGGCACTGTCATAATTTCAATTTCGAAGACAAATAAGATTTATCAGCAGTTTAGTGTGTTGTGGGTTTTTCCCAATATCACCAAATAGTAGTGGGAGAGTGGCAAACTCATAATGCAGGAACCCATGTCTAGATACATAATGGAAAGAGAACATGGTGTCCATTCATGAACATGAACACCAACACATGTCCAGATAGATAAGGAGTTGCCCTAGGATTCTTATTTCACCCTATAATGGGAAGCAGGCATGTGCATTGCTCCTTGAACCCTAAACATTACAAAAGGAGAGGAGGACGAACTCGTATTCGTGTCCCCGCTAACGGGAATCAGACTTGGGCATTGCTCCGATACGCCTCCAGACATGCCCTTAGCTCCTCGTTCTCTTTCCGAACACCCTCGAGTACGGTGATCCCTCTGCTCATGTCCGCCTTCATCTCCTTGACTGCATCCTGGCAACGGTTCCTGTCATGGTAGGCTCGGATGGTAGCCTTGGTTTCCTCGACGCATCCTCTGAGTGCCTCGCTGACTTCGTCCTACAGGAGAATGCACCTTTCCACAAGATTCTTCTTCTCCTCCGTGAGCTCGTTGATTATCTTGATGGCATGTTCGTGCCTGTTCAAGTTACGGTCGAGCACTTTCTGCAGCCTAACAACGTCACGTGCAAAATCTAGCGAGATCTCCTTCTGCAGAGATAATTGCTTGCGTAGGCTCTCATTAGCTTGGGTGAGGGAGTGTGCAAGCTCATGTTGGTTGGCAATCTTGGAACTAATCGCGGCCACCTTCTCACGGTACTCGGCCTTCAATCGATGCATCGTTCATGTTAATTGAAATAGGAATTCTATAATTACACTCCAGGTCCTAGGTGAATACTAATACAGATCAAAAAAAATCCCCGTTGAATCTATAGGCCGCAGTGTTAAAAAATGGACCTAGATATCTATTCATGACCACGATAAAATAATCCTAATCACAAAAAATCCATAGTGAATCTATGAACAGCGGTATTAAGGAAAGACCAAGAGATCCAGTCATATTCATGAAAACTAATACAACTCGTAAAAGAAGAAGAAAAACCAATGCGGGGCGGACAACATCTAAGAAATCCACATCATAACTCGGAGAAATAATAGCGTAGAGAGTTGCTACCTCGCTGAGACATGGAACATGGCCGAACGGGTCCTGCAACGCCTCCGTCGTGGTGGATTCGGGCTCCACGGCCGACCTGTAATACGTAGAAGAGGAAGAGCCAGAAGAAGAAAAACAAGAAGAAGCTGATTAAGATCATGATGGAGAGGGAGATGGAGAAGAAGTAGAATAAGGAGACCATACCGGGGGAAGCCCTCTCCTGCTAGAACATTCGACACCATTGTCAGGGGAGATTGGGCTTCGATGAGAGGGTGGGCTTGAGCGGCTGGTAGAGCAAGAAGTGCCTCGCGGCGATTTCTCTCCTTTTTCTCTGCGAGGATCGTCGACCGGCCTCTCCCCCTCCTCATTGGAGCCATGGCTTGCAGGGTGAGTGTGGCGGCGGCAGGAGGAAGGAGATAGTGATTATTAGTGTGGGAGAAGAGTAAGAGTACAGTCCGTGGTCCAGTAGTACTAGTACTATTATACAAGACCACCGTGTACGGTCTACCTTCTCAAAGAAGCCAGGGAGGCAGGGGTAGGGAATCGATGTGACCTGTCTTTATTGCGATGGACACTTCAATGGTCTTCGGCGCTGCCCAAAATCTAGTATATAATAAGGGGAGTGCGAGTCGGGTGGTCTTCACGGGAATCGGCGCGCACATCCCGCGTGCGTGTGTCATGTGTTGATGGGGAAATGACACGCACAACTGCTGCACAATCACGTCGGCACGTCCAACTCCGTCGAACTCCACATGACAGGCACGCACGGGATATTTACGAGTCTAGAATACGCTGTGCCACTTTTGTTGTGATCAAATTATGTTCAGTACGCGAGATATTACTTTTTTCTTATAATCGACAAATGCATGCATGGACACGACGCACGAAACTGCTGCTCGTCCTTGATCAGATCGGCACCCCACTCTGTGTACCCGCCATCTACCATTCGGAGCAACTACCTCGAGCACGATGCCCCCTCGCCGTGGCAATGGCAGGTCCAAGCCGTCCACTGACCGTCCTGTGTCCCCGAATCTTCACTACATCGTCCGCGCTCGCGAGTCGCCTGCTGAGGCAGCACGTCGTGTCCGACCGCACCAGGATCCATCGGCATCGGCACTCGAGGACACTGATACGTCCAAAATGTATCTACTTTCCCGAACACTTTTGCTATTGTTTCTCCTCTATACTTGTGTGATTTGGATACAACTAATGCGGATTGACGTTGTTTTCAGCAGAATTGCCTTGGTGTCTACTCTTTGTGTAGAAAACCAACTATCAGGAAAAATCCCGGAAAATATGCCAAAAGTCCTATTTCACCCGAAGACTCCAGGAGCCAGAATACGAGACGGAGAAGAGCCAGGGGTGGCCACACCACCTGGTGGCGCGGGCCAGGCTAGGCTGCGCCAGGGGGTGGTGTGGGCCCCCAAGGCACCCCCTCGGCCTCTCTCTTATCCTATAAGGAGCCTTCTGACCTAAAAACTTCGGGGGGTTCGACGTTTTTCCAGAAGGAGTTCCGCTCCGCCGCCACCACCATATTCAACGAAACAGCACCAGAAACTCCATTCTGGCACCCTGCCGGGACGAGGAATTGGAGGAGATCATCGCCATCATCATCACCATTGCTTCTCCATCGACCATCCATGTTTCCCCCATCTATGAGTGAGTAATCCCCCATTGTAGGCTATGGGGATGGTACGGATTGGATGAGCTTGTTCATGTAATGGCATCAGATTGTTAGGGCATGGTGCCTAGTATCTTTTATTAGTGCTTTATGACTTTGTTGCGACTTGTTGTGCTTAATGCTTGTCAGTAGGGCCCGAGTGCCATGATTTCAGATCTGAACATGTTATTGATTCATTATGATAGTATTGTTTTTGGTCTTATCTGCAAGTTGTATACACACGTTGTTGTCCGGAACCAATGGCCCCGAAGTGACAGAAATCGGGATAACCGGAGGGAATGGCTTTGATGTGAAGATCACATGTGTTCACAGAGTGTTAATGCTTTGCTCTGGTGCTCTATTAAAAGGAGCACCTTAATTGCCAGTAGTTCCCTTGAGGCCCCACTATAAACGGGCTGGCAGAACAAAAGATGTTGTGCAAGTTCTCATTGCGAGCACGTATGACTATATATGGAACACATGCCTAGGATTATCTAGTGCTTGGATGCTTTATCTTATTTATCTGCAATTGCCCTATGTTCTGATTGCTATGTGAATTGTCTTGTCCATGCAACGCCTGTCCATCCATCCCTATGCCTACCGCACTTGAATCCCACTGTTTACTGCTTTTGTTACTACTGTCTTTACTTTGCTATTGCCGCTACTTTGCTATTCCTACTACAAAACTGTTGCTACTGATAAACTGTTGTGAGCAAGATTGTTTCCAGGTGCAGCTGAATTGACAACTCAGTTGTTAAGGCTTATAAATATTCTTTGGCTCCCCTTGTGTCGAATCAATAAATTGGGTTTCACTTCCCTCGAAAATACTGCGATACACCCCTATACTTGTGGGTCATCAGACACCACGACGTCGAAGCTCGTACCGGCCGCACAGGAGGAGCGTGGGGTACCTGCAGCGTCGGACGAGCGCAAAGTAGCAGCCAGGACGGGGGCGCGTGTTGCACCGACGAGTATGGACAAGAAGAGGAACGAGAAGAAGACCAGGAAGAAGAGAGGAGATATCTATTTGGACGAGTCCGACTCGGACAATGAGGAGGCGTTCATCGATCAGTTTGAGGCATAAGCGGAGGAGAGTTACGTGCACCCATGGGACTACGAAGAGGAGGAGGAGGACTCCGACGAGGAGATAGCACGCTTATTCGAGGAAGGGGCGGTGTCGAGTCGTTAGAGGAGGGCACCGACGGCGGCGATGGCCGGGACCATGGCATTGACTAAGACGAGGCTGAACCGGAAGACGAAGACGATGGCTTCTTCGAAATATGATCATTTATTTTAGTTAGATAGATGGATTTTTCACTTGTTTATGGGGGTAAAGTATCAGTGGCATGGATAGAGAGGTGGCACGGATTGATCATGCATAATAAAAGTGGAGAAGGGAGGTGTTATCCTGCCCGTTGGATCACATGGGATCAACGGTTGGTGGAGACGATCCACATGACATCTATGTCAGCCAATCAGGGCATAACACCCAAAGTGAGCACATGTTTGGGATCTCCACACGTTTGGGATTTTGTGAGATTTGTGACAGAGAGAGAGGGAAAATCTCTTTTCACAATCCGCCTATGGATCCACCAGTACCATTCAAATATCATTGCATGTGTGCTCTTTTCACAATCCACCTATGGATCCACCAGCGTCATTGCATGTATGTTCTTTTTACTAACAACAACCAGAGTCATTGCATGTGTGTTCTTTTCACATACCACATATGGATCCACCAGTGTCATTGCATGTGTGCTCTTTTTAAAATCCACCTATGGATCCACCAGTGTCATTGCATGTGTGTTCTTTTTACTAACAACAACTAGAGTCATTTCATGGCTGTTCTTCTCACATACCACCTATGGATCCACTAGTGTCATTGCATGTGTGTTCTCTTCACAATCCACACATGGATCCACCAGTGTCATTGCATGTGTGTTCTTTTTAGTAACAACAACCAGTGTCATTGCATGTGTGTTCTCTTCAGAGACCACACATGGATCCACCAGTGTCATTTCATGTATGTTCTTTTCACTAACAACAACTGGAGTCATTGCATGTGTGTTCTTTTCACATACCACATACGGATCCACCAGTGTCATTGCATGTGTGCTCTTTTCACAATCCAGCTATGGATCTGATACGTCCATTTTGCATCACTATTCTATGTCTTAATTCACTATTATTCATTGATATATTTCGTATTGAGAGGTGATACTTATGTTATTTCATCTATTTTTGCATGGTTGATGACTTTTGGAGCATGGACCGCTGCAGTCAGGATTCTGATGGAAAAGGTGCTGTTTGGAGGCAAAATTCGCAAAGATCAGAAAATACGGGAAAATATACGGAAAATCCTATTTTTCCAGAAGACTCAGGATGCCAGAAGATGGAGTGGAGGTGGGCCACAGGGGGCCCACACCACCCCATGGCGCGGGCAGGCCTAGGCCACGCCTGGGAGTGGTGTGGCCGCCCTGGCCCACTCCAGCCTCTCCCCTCTTGCGTATATCATCCCCACGAAACCCTAAGACTCGGGGGGCAACCACAGAAAGATTCCGCCGCCTCTATGGGGTGGAAAACACCAAGAGAGAAAGATCTCTCCGGCAGATAGATTTCTGCCGGGGGAATTCCTTCTCGGAGAGGGGAGATCGTCGCCATCAACACCACCATCAAGCTGGACTTCATCAGGATCATCATCATCATCACCATCAGCACCCTCATCGCCATCTCCATATTGTTGTAACAATTTGGTTGAATCTTGCTAGAGTTCATAGGGGAAACTTTCCCGGTGTTGATTACTCTTTGTAGTTGATGCTATTGAGTGAACCTTTGAATTATTGTTTATGTTCAGATTGTTATACATCATTATTCCATCTCTGATCATGATCCATATGATGCCTTGTGAGTAGTTCGTTTTGTTCTTGAGGACATGGGAGAAGTCTTCTTGTTAGTAGTGGAGTTGCGTTGAGAAAGATTCAATAGATTGTTATTTAAGTTGTGGTGTACTTCTTCTAGTGGTGTCATGTGAACGTCGACTACATGACACTTCACCTATATGGGCCTAGGGGAATGCATTGTGTATTTGGCTACTAATCATAGGGGTTGCTGGAGTGACAGAAACCTGAACCCCCGTTAGGAAACCATTACACAAGGGACGTAAGGGTCTTAGAGTTTAAAGTTGTGGTTAGGTTTCTACCTTAATTACTTTCTTGTACTTACGGATGTTTGCAAGGGGTATAATCACAAGTATGTATTAGTCTTGGATGGGGCGGTACATTAGGTTCACCCACACAACACTTAGCAAGCTAAAGAAGATTAATCGAGTATATGAAGCGAAAGCACTTGACAGTCTTCCCATGTGTCCTCGAGAACGTTTGGTCATCTATAGAAATACAACCGACTTGTCCTTTGCTGCATAAAGGATTGGGCCACTTGCTGCATTTATTCCTACTGTCTTTCGTTTACTCGTACTTTGTTTACTTGCTTTATCGAAAACCCCTAAAAATCCATTTGCTAAGTATTTGCAGAGAATTCCTGATCCATACCACTAGACAGCACCTTCTGCTCCTTGTTGGGTTCGACACTCTTACTTATCGAAAATACTGCGATACACCCCCTATACTTGTGGGCCATCAGGATCCACCAGTGTCATTGCATGTGTGTTCTTTTCACTAACAACAACCAGAGTCATTGCATGTGTGTTCTTTTCACATACCACATATGGATCCACCAGAGTCATTGAAATGTGTGTTCTCTTCAGAGACCACACATGGATCCACCAGTGTCATTGCATCTATGTTCTTTTCACTAACAACAACTAGAGTCATTGCATGTGTGTTCTTTTCACATACCACATATGGATTCACCAGTGTCATTTCATGTGTGCTCTTTTCACAATCCACCTATGGATCCACCAGTGTCATTGCATGTGTGCTCTTTTCACAATCCACCTATGGATCCACCACTGTCATTGCATGTGTGTTCTTTTTACTAACAATAACCAGAGTCATTTCATGGTTGTTCTTCTCACATACCACCTATGGATCCACCAGTGTCATTGATGTGTGTTCTTTTCACTAACAACAACCAGAGTCATTGCATGTGTGTTCTTTTCACATACCACATACGGATCCACCAGTGTCATTGAAATGTGTGTTCTCTTTAGAGACCACACATGGATCCACCAGTGTCATTGCATGTATGTTCTTTTCACTAACAACAACTGGAATCATTGCATGTGTGTTCTTTTCACACACCACATATGGATCCACCAGTGTCATTACATGTGTGCTGTTTTCACAATCCACCTATGGATCCACCAGTGTCATTGTATGTGTGTTCTTTTTAATAACAACAACTGGAGTCATTTCATGACTGTTCTTCTCACATACCACATATGGATCCAGAAGTGTCATTGCATGGGTGTTCTTTTCACATACCACATATGGATCCACCAGTGTCATTACATGTGTGCTCTTTGTTTACTTGCTTTATCGAAAACCCCTAAAAATCCATTTGCTATGTATTTGCGGAGAATTCCTGATCCATACCACTAGACAGCACCTTCTGCTCCTTGTTGGGTTCGACACTCTTACTTATCGAAAATACTGCGATACACCCCCTATACTTGTGGGCCATCAGGATCCACCAGTGTCATTGCATGTGTGTTCTTTTCACTAACAACAACCAGAGTCATTGCATGTGTGTTCTTTTCACATACCACATATGGATCCACCAGAGTCATTGAAATGTGTGTTCTCTTCAGAGACCACACATGGATCCAGCAGTGTCATTGCATCTATGTTCTTTTCACTAACAACAACTGGAGTCATTGCATGTGTGTTCTTTTCACATACCACATATGGATCCACCAGTGTCATTGCATGTGTGCTCTTTTCACAATCCACCTATGGATCCACCAGTGTCATTGCATGTGTGTTCTTTTTACTAACAACAACCAGAGTCATTTCATGGCTGTTCTTCTCACATACCACCTATGGATCCACCAGTGTCATTGCATGTGTGTTCTCCTCACAATCCACACATGGATCCACCAGTGTCATTGTATGTGTGTTCTTTTTAGTAACAACAACCAACGTCATTGCATGTGTGTTCTCTTCACAATCCACACATGGATCCACCAGTGTCATTGCACTTGTGTTCTTTTTAGTAACAACAACCAGCGTCATTGCATGTGTGTTCTCTTCACAATCCACACATGGATCCACCAGTGTCATTGCATGTGTGTTCTCTTCACAATCCACACATGGATCCACCAGTGTCATTGCATGTGTGTTCTTTTTAGTAACAACAATCAGTGTCATTGCATGTGTGTTCTCTTTAGAGACCACACATGGATCCACCAGTGTCATTGCATGTGTGTTCTTTTTACTAACAACAACCAGATTCATTGAAATGTGTACTCTCTTCAGAGACCACATATGGATCCACCAGTGTCATTGCATGTATGTTCTTTTCACTAACAACAACTGGAGTCATTGCATGTGTGTTCTTTTCACATACCACATATGGATCCACCAGTGTCATTGCATGTGTGCTCTTTTCACAATCCACCTATGGATCCACCAGTGTCATTGCATGTATGTTTTTTTCACTAACAACAACTGGAGTCATTGCATGTGTGTTCTTTTCACATACCACATATGGATTCACCTGTGTCATTTCATGTGTGCTCTTTTCACAATCCACCTATGGATCCACTAGTGTCATTGCATGTGTGTTCTTTTTAGTAACAACAACAAGAGTCATTGAAATGTGTTTTCTTCTCACATACCACCTATAGATCCACCAGTGTCATTGCATGTGTGTTCTTTTCACTAACAACAATCAGAGTCATTGCATGTGTGTTCTTTTCACATACCACATATGGATCCACCAGTGTCATTTAAATGTGTGTTCTCTTCAGAGACCACACATGGATCCACCAGTGTCATTTCATGTGTGTTTGTTTTACTAACAACAACCAGAGTCATTCAAATGTGTGCTCTCTTTAGAGACCACACATGGATCCACCGGTGTCATTGCATGTATGTTCTTTTCACTAACAACAACTAGAGTCATTGCATGTGTGTTCTTTTCACATACCACATATGGATTCACCAGTGTCATTTCATGTGTGTTCTTTTTAGTAACAACAATCAGTGTCATTGCATGTGTGTTCTCTTTAGAGACCACACATGGATCCACCAGTGTCATTGCATGTGTGTTCTTTTTACTAACAACAACCAGATTCATTGAAATGTGTACTCTCTTCAGAGACCACATATGGATCCACCAGTGTCATTGCATGTATGTTCTTTTCACTAACAACAAGTGGAGTCATTGCATGTGTGTTCTTTTCACATACCACATATGGATCCACCAGTGTCATTGCATGTGTGTTCTTTTTAGTAACAACAATCAGTGTCATTGCATGTGTGTTCTCTTTAGAGACCACACATGGATCCACCAGTGTCATTGCATGTGTGTTCTTTTTACTAACAACAACCAGATTCATTGAAATGTGTACTCTCTTCAGAGACCACATATGGATCCACCAGTGTCATTGCATGTATGTTCTTTTCACTAACAACAACTGGAGTCATTGCATGTGTGTTCTTTTCACATACCACATATGGATCCACCAGTGTCATTGCATGTGTGCTCTTTTCACAATCCACCTATGGATCCACCAGTGTCATTGCATGTATGTTTTTTTCACTAACAACAACTGGAGTCATTGCATGTGTGTTCTTTTCACATACCACATATGGATTCACCTGTGTCATTTCATGTGTGCTCTTTTCACAATCCACCTATGGATCCACTAGTGTCATTGCATGTGTGTTCTTTTTAGTAACAACAACAAGAGTCATTGAAATGTGTTTTCTTCTCACATACCACCTATAGATCCACCAGTGTCATTGCATGTGTGTTCTTTTCACTAACAACAATCAGAGTCATTGCATGTGTGTTCTTTTCACATACCACATATGGATCCACCAGTGTCATTTAAATGTGTGTTCTCTTCAGAGACCACACATGGATCCACCAGTGTCATTTCATGTGTGTTTGTTTTACTAACAACAACCAGAGTCATTCAAATGTGTGCTCTCTTTAGAGACCACACATGGATCCACCGGTGTCATTGCATGTATGTTCTTTTCACTAACAACAACTAGAGTCATTGCATGTGTGTTCTTTTCACATACCACATATGGATTCACCAGTGTCATTTCATGTGTGCTCTTTTCACAATCCACCTATGGATCCACCAGTGTCATTGCATGTGTGTTCTTTTTACTAACAACAACCAGAGTCATTTCATGGTTGTTCTTCTCACATACCACCTATGGATCCACCAGTGTCATTGCATGTGTGTTCTTTTCACTAACAACAATTAGAGTCATTGCATGTGTGTTCTTTTCACATACCACATATGGATCCACCAGTGTCATTGAATGTGTGCTCTTTTCACAATCCACCTATGGATCCACCAGTGTCATTGCATGGGTGTTCTCTTCACAAACACACATGGATCCACCAGTCTCATAGCATGTGTGCTCTTTTTACTAACAACAACCAGAGTCATTGCTTGTGTGTTCTCTTCACAATCCACACATGGAACCACTAGTGTCATTGCACTTGTGTTCTTTTTAGTAACAACAACCAGCGTCATTGCATGTGTGTTCTCTTCACAATCCACACATGGATCCACCAGTGTCATTGCATGTGTGTTCTCTTCACAATCCACACATGGAGCCACCAGTGTCATTGCATGTGTGTTCTTTTTAGTAACAACAATCAGTGTCATTGCATGTGTGTTCTATTCACAATCCACACATGGATCCACCAGTGTCATTGCATGTGTGTTTGTTTTACTAACAACAACCAGAGTCATTCAAATGTGTGCTCTCTTTAGAGACCACACATGGATCCACCGGTGTCATTGCATGTATGTTCTTTTCACTAACAACAACTAGAGTCATTGCATGTGTGTTCTTTTCACATACCACATATGGATTCACCAGTGTCATTTCATGTGTGCTCTTTTCACAATCCACCTATGGATCCACCAGTGTCATTGCATGTGTGTTCTTTTTAGTAACAACAATCAGTGTCATTGCATGTGTGTTCTTTTTACTAACAACAACAAGAGCCATTGAAATATGTGCTCTCTTTAGAGACCACACATGGATCCACTAGTGTCATTGCATGTATGTTCTTTTACTAACAACAACTGGAGTCATTGCATGTGAGTTCTTTTCACATACCACATATGGATCCACTAGTGTCATTGCATGTGTGCTCTTTTCACAATCCACCTATGGATCCACCAGTGTCATTGCATGTGTGTTCTTTTTACTAACAATAACCAGAGTCATTTCATGTGTGTTCTTCTCACATACCACCTATGGATCCACCAGTGTCATTGATGTGTGTTCTTTTCACTAACAACAACCAACGTCATTGCATGTGTGTTCTCTTCACAATCCACACATGGATCCACCAGTGTCATTGCACTTGTGTTCTTTTTAGTAACAACAACCAGCGTCATTGCATGTGTGTTCTCTTCACAATCCACACATGGATCCACCAGTGTCATTGCATGTGTGTTCTCTTCACAATCCACACATGGATCCACCAGTGTCATTGCATGTGTGTTCTTTTTACTAACAACAACTAGAGTCATTTCATGGCTGTTCTTCTCACATACCACCTATGGATCCACCAGTGTCATTGCATGTGTGTTCTTTTCACTAACAACAATTAGAGTCATTGCACGTGTGTTCTTTTCACATACCACATATGGATCCACCAGTGTCATTGAATGTGTGCTCTTTTCACAATCCACCTATGGATCCACCAGTGTCATTGCATGTGTGTTCTCTTGACAAACACACATGGATCCACAAGTCTCATAGCATGTGTGCTCTTTTTACTAACAACAACCACCTATGGATTGAAATGTGTTTTCTTCTCACATACCACCTATGGATCCACCAATGTCATTGCATGTGTGTTCTTTTCACTAACAACAATCAGAGTCATTGCATGTGTGTTCTTTTCACATACCACATATGGATCCACCAGTGTCATTTAAATGTGTGTTCTCTTCAAAGACCACACATGGATCCATCAGTGTCATTACATGTATGTTCTTTTCACTAACAACAACTGGAGTCATTGCATGTGTGTTCTTTTCACAGACCACATATGGATCCACCAGTGTCATTGCATGTGTGCTCTTTTCACAATCCACCTATGGATCCACCAGTGTCATTGCATGTGTGTTCATTTTACTAACAACAACCAGAGTCATTTCATGGCTGTTCTTCTCACATACCATGTATGGATCGACCAGTGTCATTGCATGTTTGTTCTCTTCACAATCCACACATGGATCCACCAGTGTCATTGCATGTGTGTTATTTTTAGTAATAACAACCAGTGTTATTGCATGTGTGTTCTCTTTAGAGACCACACATGGATCCACTAGTGTCATTGCATGTATGTTTTTTCAATTACAACAACTAGAGTCATTGCATGTGTGTTCTTTTCACATACCACATATGGATCCACCAGTGTCATTGCATGTCTGCTCTTTTCACAATCCACCTATAAATCCACCAGTGTCATTGCATGTGTGTTCTTTTTAGTAACAACAAACAGAGTCATTGAAATGTGTGTTCTTTTCACATACCACCTATGGATCCACCAATGTCATTGCATGTGTGTTCTTTTCACTAACAACAACCAGTCATTGCATGTGTGTTATTTTCACATACCACATGTGGATCCACCAGTGTCATTGAAATGTGTGTTCTCTTTAGAGACCACACATGGATCCACCAGTGTCATTGCATGTATATTATTTTCACTAACAACAACTGGAGTCATTGCATGTGTGTTCTTTTCACATACCACATATGGATCCAGCAGTGTCATTGCATGTGTGCTCTTTTCACAATCCACCTATGGATACACCAGTGTCATTGCATGTGTGTTATTTTTACTAACAACAACTAGAGTCATTTCATCGTTCTTCTTCTCACATGCCACCTATGGATCCACCAGTGTCATTGCATGTGTGTTCTCTTCACAATCCACACATGGATCCACCAGTGTCATTGCATGTGTGTTCTTCTTAGTAACAACAACCAGTGTCATTGCATGTGTGTTCTCTTCAGAGACCACACATGGATCCAGCAGTGTCATTGCATGTGTGTTCTTTTTACTAACAACAACCAAAGTCATTGAAATGTGTGCTCTCATCAGTGACCACACATGGATCCACCAGTGTCATTGCATGTATGTTCTTTTCACTAACAACAGCTCGAGTCATTGCATGTGTGTTCTTTTCACATACCACATATGGATCAACCAATGTCATTGCATGTGTGCTCTTTTTCACAATCCACCTATGGATCCACCAGTGTCATTGCATGTGGGTTCTTTTTACTAACAACAACTAGAGTCATTGCATGTGTGTTCTTTTCACATACCACATATGGATCAACCAATGTCATTGCATGTGTGCTCTTTTTCAGAATCCACCTATGGATCCACCAGTGTCATTGCATGTGTGTTCTTTTTACTAACAACAACTAGAGTCATTGCATGTGTGTTCTTTTCACATACCACATATGGATCCACCAGTGTCATTGCATGTGTGCTCTTTTCAAAATCCACCTATGGATCCACCAGTGTCATTGCATGTGTGTTCTTTTTACTAACAACAACCAGAGTCATTTCATGGCTGTTCTCCTCACATACCCCCTATGGATCCACCAGTGTCATTGCATGTGTGTTCTCTTCACAATCCACACATGGATCCACCAGTGTCATTGCATGTGTGTTCTTTTTAGTAACAACAACCAGTGTCATTGCATGTGTGTTCTCTTTAGAGACCACACATGGATCCACCAGTGTCATTGCATGTGTGTTCTTTTTACTAACAACAACCAGAGTCATTGAAATGTGTGCTCTCTTCAGAGACCACATATGGATCCACCAGTGTCATTGCATGTATGTTCTTTTCACTAAAAACAACTGGAGTCATTGCATGTGTGTTCTTTTCACATACCACATATGGATGCACCAGTGTCATTGCATGTGTGCTCTTTTCACTATCCACCTATGGATCCACCAGTGTCATTGCATGTATGTTTTTTCACTAACAACAACTTGAGTCATTGCATGTGTGTTCTTTTCACATACCACATATGGATTCACCAGTGTCATTTCATGTGTGCTCTTTTCACAATCCACCTATGGATCCACCAGTGTCATTGCATGTGTGTTCTTTTTAGTAACAACAACAAGGGTCATTGAAATGTGTTTTCTTCTCACATACCACCTATGGATCCACCAGTGTCATTGCGTGTGTGTTCTTTTCACTAACAACAATCAGAGTCATTGCATGTGTGTTCTTTTCACATACCACATATGAATCCACCAGTCTCATTTAAATGTGTGTTCTCTTCAGAGACCACACATGGATCCACCAATGTCATTGCATGTATGTTCTTTTCACTAACAACAACTGGAGTCATTGCATGTGTGTTCTTTTCACAGACCACATATGGATCCACCAGTGTCATTGCATGTGTGCTCTTTTCACAATCCACCTATGGATCCACCAGTGTCATTGCATGTGTGTTCATTTTACTAACAACAACCAGAGTCATTTCATGGCTGTTCTTCTCACATACCACCTATGGATCCACCAGTGTCATTGCATGTGTGTTCTCTTCACAATCCACACATGGATCCACCAGTGTCATTGCATGTGTGTTCTTTTTAGTAACAACAACCAGTGTCATTGCATGTGTGTTCTATTTAGATACCACACATGGATCCACCAGTGTCATTGCATGTATGTTTTTTTCACTTACAACAACTTGAGTCATTGCATGTGTGTTCTTTTCACATACCACATATGGATCCACCAGTGTCATTGCATGTGTGCTCTTTTCACAATCCACCTATAAATCCACCAGTGTCATTGCATGTGTGTTCTTTTTAGTAACAACAACCAGAGTCATTGAAATGTGTGTTCTTTTCACATACCACCTATGGATCCACCAGTGTCATTGCATGTATGTTCTTTTCACTAACGACAACTGGAGTCATTGCATGTGTGTTCTTTTCTCATACCACATATGGATCCACCAGTGTCATTGCATGTGTGCTTGTTTCATAATCCACCTATGGATCCACTAGTGTCATTGCATGTGTGTTCTTTTTACTAACAACAACTAGAGTCATTGCATGTGTGTTCTTTTCACATACCACATATGGATCCACCAATGTCATTGCATGTGTGCTCTTTTCAAAATCCACCTATGGATCCATCAGTGTCAGTGCATGTGTGTTCTTTTTACTAATAACAACCAGAGTCATTTCATGGTTGTTCTTCTCACATACCACCTATGGATCCACCAGTGTCATTGCATGTGTGTTCTCTTCACAATCCACACATGGATCCACCAGTGTCATTGCATGTGTGTTCTTTTTAGTAACAACAACTAGTGTCATTGCATGTGTGTTCTCTTTAGAGACCACACATGGATCCACCAGTGTCATTGCATGTGTGTTCTTTTTACTAACAACAACCAGATTCATTGAAATGTGTACTCTCTTCAGAGACCACATATGGATCCACCAGTGTCATTGCATGTATGTTCTTTTCACTAACAACAACTGGAGTCATTGCATGTGTGTTCTTTTCACATACCACATATGGATCCACCAGTGTCATTGCATGTGTGCTCTTTTCACAATCCACCTATGGATCCACCAGTGTCATTGCATGTATGTTTTTTTCACTAACAACAACTGGAGTCATTGCATGTGTGTTCTTTTCACATACCACATATGGATTCACCTGTGTCATTTCATGTGTGCTCTTTTCACAATCCACCTATGGATCCACTAGTGTCATTGCATGTGTGTTCTTTTTAGTAACAACAACAAGAGTCATTGAAATGTGTTTTCTTCTCACATACCACCTATAGATCCACCAGTGTCATTGCATGTGTGTTCTTTTCACTAACAACAATCAGAGTCATTGCATGTGTGTTCTTTTCACATACCACATATGGATCCACCAGTGTCATTTAAATGTGTGTTCTCTTCAGAGACCACACATGGATCCACCAGTGTCATTGCATGTACGTTCTTTTCACTAACAACAACTGGAGTCATTGCATGTGTGTTCTTTTCACAGACCACATATGGATCCACCAGTGTCATTGCATGTGTGCTCTTTTCACAATCCACCTATGGATCCACCAGTGTCATTGCATGTGTGTTCATTTTACTAACAACAACCAGAGTCATTTCATGGCTGTTCTTCTCACATACCACCTATGGATCCACCAGTGTCATTGCATGTGTGTTCTCTTCACAATCCACACATGGATCCACCAGTGTCATTGCATGTGTGTTCTTTTTAGTAACAACAACCAGTGTCATTGCATGTGTGTTCTCTTTAGAGACCACACATGGATCCACCAGTGTCATTGCATGTATGTTTTTTTCACTTACAACAACTGGAGTCATTGCATGTGTGTTCTTTTCACATACCACATATGGATCCACCAGTGTCATTGCATGTGTGCTCTTTTCACAATCCACCTATAAATCCACCAGTGTCATTGCATGTGTGTTCTTTTTAGTAACAACAACCAGAGTCATTGAAATGTGTGTTCTTTTCACATACCACATATGGATCCACCAGTGTCATTGTATGTGTGTTCTTTTCACTAACAACAACCAGAGTCATGCATGTGTGTTCTTTTCACATACCACATATGGATGCACCAGTATCATTGCATGTGTGTTCTCTTCACAATCCACACATGGATCCACCAGTGTCATTGCATGTGTGTTCTTTTTACTAACAACAACCAGAGTCATTGAAATGTGTGCTCTCTTCAGAGACCACATATGGATCCACCAGTGTCATTGCATGTATGTTCTTTTCACTAACAACAACTGGAATCATTGCATGTGTGTTCTTTTAACATACCACATATGGATCCAGGAGTGCCATTGCATGTGTGCTCTTTTCACAATCCACCTATGGATACACCAGTGTCATTGCATGTGTGTTCTTTTTACTAACAACAACTAGAGTCATTTCATGGTTGTTCTTCTAACATACCACCTATGGATCCACCAGTGTCATTGCATGTGTGTTCTCTTCACAATCCACACATGGATCCACCAGTGTCATTGCATGTGTGTTCTTTTTGTTGGAGATATGCCCAAGAGGCAATAATAAAAGTGGTTATTATTATATCTTTGTATTTATGATGAATGTTTGCATCCCATGCTATAATTGTATTATAAGGAAACACTAATACATGTGTGTTTTGTAAACATAAAAGAGTCCCTCGTAAGCCTCTTGTTGAACTAGCTTGTTAGTTAACTGATGATCATGGTTACCTGATCATGGACATTGGATGTCATTAATAACAAGGTTATATCATTAGGAGAATGATGTGATGGACACACACACCCATAGTAAGCATAGCATAAGATCAAGTCATTAAGTTCGTATTGCTACAAGCTTTCAAATGCATAGTAACCTAATCCTTCGACCATGAGGTTGTGTTAATCACCATCACCATATGGGTACTTTGATGACATCGAACACCGCTTCGTAACTGGGTGGTTATAAAGCTGTCATTGGGTATTCTGAAAGTATGTGTTGAAGCACATGGACCAAGATTGGGATTTGTCCATCCATATGACGGATAGATATGCTCTGGGCCCTCTCGGTGGAATTTCATCTAGTTAGCTTGCAAGCATGTGACTAGGTCACAGGGGATGACATAACATGGAACGAGTAAATAGTACTTATCAGTAACAAGGTGGAACTAGGTATGGAGATACCGGCGATCAAACCTCGGATAAGTAGAGTATCGTGTGACAAAGATAATTGGTTTCGTATGTGAATGGTTCTATCGATCACGAAGTCATCGTTGAGTATGTGGGAACCTTTATGGATCTCCAGATCTCGATAATGGTTATTGATCGGAGAGGTGTCTCCATCATGTCTACATATTCACGAATCGTAGGGTGACACACTTAAGGTTCGAAGTTGTTTTAAGTAGATATTGAATGTGCATTGGAGACTGAATGTTGTTCGGAGTCTCGGATTGGATCCGGGACATCACGAGGAGATCCAGAATTGTCCGGGGAATAAGATTCATATAATGGGGATCATTTTCTAAGTTAGGAAATGTTCCGGAGTGTTTGTATGGGGATTCTAGAAGGTTTCAGAATGTTCCGGAAGGTTCTAGAAGATATTTTGGAGTTTATTTGAAAACCAAGATAAGATAAGGAAAAACTTAAAGGATAAGTAAAGGAAACTTGGGGGGAAGGACTCTCCCCCCAAGCTCCTTGGTGCGCCGGCCCTAAGGGGTGGGCCTAGGGGTGGGAACCCTAGGCCGCACCCCTCCCTCTATATATAGAGGGGTGGAGACGCCACCCCCCTTTGCCTCTTCCCACTCAAAACCCTAGCCGCCTCTCTCCTCCTTCTTCCATCTGCTCTGGCTTAGGCGAAGCCCTGCAGAATTCTCTACTCCACCACCACCACGCCGTCGTGCTGATGGGATTCCGTGGAGAAGATCTACTACCTCCACTTCTTGCTGGAACGGGGAGAGGAAGGTCTACTTTGACTCCGCACGTGTGACCGTCTGCGGAAGCGCTGCCGGAACACGGCGCCGGAAGGATCGTCCACACGATCTTGAGATCGGCAAGTGATCGACTACATCAACCCCGAGATCCAATCTCGTAACGCTTTCGGATCTACGAGGGTTAGTACAGATCTATCTCGTTGCACATGTCTAATAGATTAGATCTTGGCTTTTATCTAGATTAGATCTAGGTTTTGTTCGTTCTTGCGGTAGAATTTTTTTGTTTTCCATGCTACGAACCCATCAGTGGTATCAGAGCCTTGTCTATGCGTAGATCTGTTGCACGAGTAGAACACAATGGTTTTGTGGGCGTTGGTGCTAGTGCCATCTTTTGCTTTGTGTACTTTGCATCTTGCGGTATGGTGGGATGAAGCGGCTTGGGCTAACCTTACATGTCATCGCACATGAGACTTGCTCCACGCTTGACGTGTAACTTGCTTTGCACAAGTGGCTTTGTGGGTGTCTGTCTCTCCCACTATAGTATAGATCCAATCTACAATTTGCACTTGATAGCACGTGTATCAACGTCGTGGTTCAGTTTCATAGGTAAGATCCGTTCTTATTTGAAAGCCCCAAACCACGTAAAACTTGCAAAGAAAATTAGAGGCGTCTAACTTGTTTTTGCAGGGGTTTTGTGATGTGATATGGCCATCATGTGATTGTGATTATATTTGATGTATGCAATGATCCTTATTGTAATATGGCAACCGGCAGGAGCCTAATGGTTGTCTTTAATTCTGTTAAGACCTGCGTGTCTATTCATCTTGTAATAGCTTTATTCCAAGTAGTTGTAATAGTTGCTAGTGATGATGGACAACCATGAAGCGGCGCCACTGACCTTGATGCAATGCTGGTGATGATGGAGATCATGTCCGTGCTTTGGAGATGGAGATCAAAGGCACAAGAAGAAAGGGCCATATCATATCACACTAATTATGAATTGCCTGTGATGTTAATCCTTTATGCATCTTGTATTGCTTAGATCGTGATGGTAGCATTATAAGATGATCCCTCTCACTAAATTTCAAGTAATAAAGTGTTCGTACTTAGTTGGCACCGTTGCTAAGACTCATCGTCTCGAAGCATCTCGTGATGATCGGATGTGATAGATTCTACGTGTGCATACAACGGGTGCAAGCCAGATTTGCACATGCGGAAACTAAGGTTAATCTTGACGAGCCTAGCATGTACAGACATGGTCTCGGAACACGGAATACCGAAAGGTAGAGCATGAATCATATAAGTGATATGATGAACATGAAGATTGTTCACCGATGAAACTACATCTTCTCTCGTGAAGATCGGACTTGGTGTAGTGGACTTGGTTCATGTAATCACTAAGACAATGTGAGGGATGTTGTTTTGAGTGGGAGTTCACCTAGTTAATTTAAGAATTAAAATTGAACTCAATTTATCATAAACTTAGTCTAAACTACTTGCAAATTTGTTGTAGATTATGGCGAATCTCTCCATCAATTTCAATGCGTTCCTAGAGAAAGAAAAACTTAAGAACAATGGAAGCAACTTCACGGACTAGCTCCGTGGTCTGAAGATTGTCCTCAGGGTTGGTCAGATGACCTATGTGCTCAAAGCACCGCTAGGTGACCCATCTGCAGAAGATGCCACCGGTGACGTAAAGAATGTTTACGCCACTCGGAAAAATCATTACTCCACAGTTCAGTGTGCCATCCTGTACGGTTTAGAAACGGAGCCCCAGAAGCGTTTTGAGCACCACGACCCGTTCGAGATCATTAAGGAGCTCAAGCTCATTTTTGAGACTCACGCGGCCGTGGAGAGCTATGAGGCCTCCGAAAAGTTCTTTACCTGTAAGATGGAAGAGGGAAGCTCCATTAGCGAGCATGTGCTCACCATGTCTGGGCACGCAAACAAGCTCCAAGAGTTGGGGATAACGATTCCTAATGAGTTAGGGATTCACCGTGTCCTCCAATCACTTCCACCAAGTTATAAGAACTTTGTGATGAACTACAATATGCACTGCATGAACAAGACGTTGCCTGAACTATCGTCCATGCTGAAAACTGCTGAAGTGGAGATCAAAGAAGGAGCACCAAGTGTTGATGGTCAATAAGACCACCAATTTCAAGAAACAGGGCAAGCCTAAGAACAAGGGCAACTTCAAGAAGGACGGCAAGAAAGCTGCCGCACCTGCTAAGAAGCCCAAGGCTGGTCCTAAGCCTGAAACTGAGTGCTTCTACTGCAAGGGTGCTGGTCACTGGAAGCCTAACTGCCCCAAGTACCTGGCAGATCTGAAGAACTGCAACATCAAGAAGAAAGGTATATTCGATATACATGTTATTGATGTGTATCTTACTAGTAATCGTAGTAGTGCCGGGGTATTTGATACTGGTTCGGTTGCTCATATTTGTAACTCGAAACAGGAGCTGCGGAATAAACGAAGACTGGCAAGAGACGAGGTGATGATGCGCGTTGGAAATGGCTCCAAGGTTGATGTGATCGCCGTCGGCACGCTCCCTCTACATCTACCTTCGAGATTAGTTTTAAATTTAAATAATTGTTATTTGGTGCCTGTGTTAAGCATGAACATTATATCTGGATCTTGTTTATTGCGAGACGGTTACTCTTTTAAGTCCGAGAATAAAGGTTGTTCGATTTATATGAGTAATATCTTTTATGGTAATGCACCTGAGATGAATGGTTTATTCTTACTAAATCTCGATAGTAGTGATACACATGTTCACAACATAGATGCTAAACGAACAAAATTGAATGATAATTCTACATACATATGGCACTGTCGTCTTGGTCACATTGGAGTGAAGCGTATGAAGAAACTCCATTCTGATGGACTTCTTGAATCACTTGATTTTGAATCACTTGAAAGATGCGAAGCATGTCTAATGGGAAAAATGACTAAGACTCCATTCTCTGGAATAATGGAGCGAGCTACAGACTTATTGGAAATAATACATACCGATGTGTGCGGTCCAATGAGTGTAGCGTCACGTGGTGGATATCGTTATGTTCTCACTTTCACGGATGACTTAAGTAGATATGGCTATGTCTACTTTATGAAACATAAGTCCGAAACTTTCGAGAAGTTTAAGGAATTTCAAAGTGAAGTGGAAAACCATCGTAACAAGAAGATTAAGTTTCTGCGTTCTGACCGCGGAGGTGAATATCTAAGTTATGAGTTTGGCATGCATTTAAAGAAATGTGGAATACTTTCGCAGTTGACACCACTAGGAACACCACAGTGTAATGGTGTGTCCGAACGTCGTAATCAAACTCTCTTAGATATGGTTCGGTCTATGATGTCTCTTACAGATTTACCGCTATCGTTTTGGGGCTATGCATTAGAGACAGCCGCATTCACTTTAAATAGGGCACCATCTAAATCCGTTGAAACGACACCGTATGAATTGTGGTTTGGAAAGAAACCCAAGTTGTCGTTCCTTAAAGTTTGGGGTTGCGAAGCGTATGTAAAGAAGTTACAACCTGATAAGCTTGAACCCAAAGCAGAGAATGCGTCTTCATAGGATATCCTAAAGAAACAATTGGGTATACCTTCTATCATAGATCTGAAGGCAAAGTTTTCGTTGCCAAGAATGGATCCTTTCTTGAGAAGGAGTTTCTCTCGAAGGAATTGACTGGAAGGAAAGTAGAACTCGACGAGGTTATTGAACCTTCTCTCGGAGTTGAGAGTAGCGCAGCACCGGAAGATGTTTTTGTGCCGCCTGCACCAATTGGAGAGGAAGCTCATGATGGTGATCATGAAACTTCGAACGAAGTTGCTACTGAACCTCGCAGGTCAACAAGGGTTCGTGCCACTCCTGATTGGTATGACTCTGCTTTGAACGTCATGTTAGTGGACAACACTGATGACCCTGCGACGTATGAAGAAGCTATGGTGAGCCCAGATTCCGACAAATGGCTAGAAGCCATGAAATCCGAAATGGGATCCATGTACGAAAACCAAGTATGGACTTTGGTGGACTTACCGGATGGCCGTAAGGCTGTCGAGAACAAATGGATTTTCAAAAGAAAAACAGATGCTGATGGTAATGTTACCGTCTATAAAGCTCGACTTGTCGCGAAAGGGTTCTGACAAATTCAAGGAGTTGACTATGATGAGACTTTCTCACCAGTAGCGAAGCTAAAGTCTGTGAGGATTTTGTTAGCAATCGCTGCATATTTCGATTATGAGATTTGGCAGATGGATGTCAAAATGGCGTTCCTTAATGGTGACATTGAGGAAGAGTTGTATATGGTACAACCCAAAGGTTTTGTCGATCCTAAAGATGCAGGCAAGGTATGCAAACTTCAGCGCTCCATTTATGGACTGAAGCAAGCATCCCGGAGTTGGAATCAACGTTTTGATAAAGTAGTCAAAAACTTTGGATTTATACAAACTTATGGAGAAGCTTGTATTTACAAGAAAGTGAGTGGGAGCTCTGTAGAATTCCTAGTACTATATGTAGATGACATATTGTTGATTGGGAATGATATAGAACTTCTTAATAGCGTCAAAACCTATTTGAATAATAGTTTTTCAATGAAGGATCTTGGTGAAGCGGCATATATTCTAGGCATCAAGATTTATAGAGATAGATCAAGACGCCTAATAGCATTTTCACAAAGTACATACTTAGACAAAGTTCTAAAGAAGTTTAGAATGGAAGAGAGCAAGAAGGGGTTCGTGCCCATGTTGTCAGATAAGACCTTGAGTAAGACTCAAAGTCTGGCTACGGCAGAAGATAGAGAAAAGATGAATAATATTCCCTATGCCTCGGCCATAGGTTCTATCATGTATGCCATGCTGTGTACAAGACCGGATATAGCACATGTTGTTAGTTTGACTAGCAGATATCAAAGTGATCCTGGAATGGAGCACTGGACAGCGGTCAAGAATATCCTAAAGTGCCTAAATAGGACTAAGGATATGGTTCTTTCTTATGGAGGTGATGAACAGCTTGTTGTAAATGGTTACACTGATGCTAGTTGGAACACCGATCCAGATGACTCGAAGTCATAGTCTGGATACGTATTTATTTTGAATGGTGCTGCAGTGAGCCGGAGGAGTGCCAAGCAAAGCGTTGTGGCGAAATCTTCAACTGAATCAGAATACATAGCTGCTTCGGAAGCTGCACAAGAAGCCATATGGATGAAGGAGTTCATTACTGAACTTGGCGTGGTTCCTAGTGCGTTGGACCCGATGGCCATCTACTGTGACAACACAGGTGCCATAGCTAATGCATAGGAGCCAAGGTCACATAGCAAGATGAAGCACATCAAGCTACGTTTCCATGCTATTCGCGAGTATGTCCGGGATGGTGACATAAAGATTTGCAAAGTACACACTAATCTGAATGTGGTAGATCCGTTGACTAAACCTCTCCCTAGAGCAAAGCATGACCAACACCAGAACGCCATGGGTGTTAGGTACATTACCATGTAATCTAGATTATTGACTCTAGTGCAAGTGGGAGACTGTTGGAGATATGCCCAAGAGGCAATAATAAAAGTGGTTATTATTATATCTTTGTGTTTATGATGAATGTTTACATCCCATGCTATAATTGTATTATAAGGAAACACTAATACATGTGTGTTTTGTAAACATAAAAGAGTCCCTGGTAAGCCTCTTGTTGAACTAGCTTGTTGGTTAACTGATGGTCATGGTTTCCTGATCATAGACATTGGATGTCATCAATAACAAGGTTATATCATTACGAGAATGATGTGATGGACACACACACCCATAGTAAGCGTAGCATAAGATCAAGTCATTAAGTTCATATTGCTACAAGCTTTCAAATGCATAGTAACCTAATCCTTCGACCATGAGGTTGTGTTAATCACCATCACCGTATGGGTACTTTGATGACATCAAACACCGCTTCGTAACTGAGTGTTTATAAAGGTGTCATTGGGTATTCTGAAAGTATGTGTTGAAGCGCATGGACCAAGATTGGGATTTGTCCATCCATATGACGGATAGATATGCTCTGGGCCCTCTCGGTGGAATGTCATCTAGTTAGCTTGCAAGCATGTGACTAGGTCATAGGGGCTGACATAACATGGAACGAGTAAAGAGTACTTATCAGTAACGAGGTGGAACTAGGTATGGAGATACCGACGATCAAACCTCAGATAAGTAGAGTATCGTGTGACAAAGGGAATTGGTTTCGTATGTTAATGGTTCTATCGATCACGAAGTCATCGTTGAGTATGTGGGAACCTTTATGGATCTCCAGATCCCGCTAATGGTTATTGATCGGAGAGGTGTCTCCATCATGTCTACATATTCACGAACCGTAGGGTGACACACTTAAGGTTCGAAGTTGTTTTAAGTAGATATTGAATGTGCGTTGGAGACCGAATGTTGTTCGGAGTCTCGGATTGGATCCGAGACATCACGAGGAGATCCGGAATTATCCGGGGAATAAGATTCATATAATGGGGATCATTTTCTAAGTTAGGAAATGTTCCGGGGTGTTTATATGGGGATTCTAGAAGGTTTCGGAATGTTCCGGAAGGTTCTAGAAGATATTTTGGAGTTTATTTGAAAACCAAGATAATATAAGGCAAAACTTAAAGGATAAGTAAAGGAAACTTGGGGGGGAAGGACTCTCCCCCCAAGCTCCTTGGTGCGCCGACCCTAAGGGGTGGGCCTAGGGGTGGGAACCCTAGGCCGCACCCCTTCCTCTATATATAGAGGGGTGGAGGCGCCACCCCCCTTTGCCCCTTCCCACTCAAAACCCTAGCCGCCTCTCTCCTCCTTCTTCCATCTGCTCTGGCTTAAGCGAAGCCCTGCAGAATTCTCTACTCCACCACCACCACCACGCCGTCGTGCTGCTGGGATTCCGTGGAGAAGATCTACTACCTCCGCTACTTGCTGGAACGGGGAGAGGAAGGTCTACTTCGACTCCGCACGTGTGACCGTCTGCGGAAGCGCTGCCGGAACGCGGCGCCGAAAGGATCGTCCACATGATCTTGAGATCGGCAAGTGATCGACTACATCAACCCCGAGATCCAATCTCGTAACGCTTTCGGATCTACGAGGGTTAGTACAGATCTATCTCGTTTCACATGTCTAATAGATTAGATCTTGGCTTTTATCTAGATTAGATCTGGGTTTTGTTCGTTCTTGCGGTAGAATTTTTTTGTTTTCCATGCTACGAACCCATCACTTGTTAGTAACAACAACCAGTGTCATTGCATGTGTGTTCTCTTCAGAGACCACACATGGATCCACCAGTGTCATTGCATGTGTGTTCTTTTTACTAACAACAACCAGATACATTGAAATGTGTGCTCTCTTCAGTGACTACACATGGATCCACCAGTGTCATTGCATGTATGTTCTTTTCACTAACAACAACTGGAGTTATTGCATGTGTGTTCTTTTCACATACCACATATGGATCCACCAGTGTCATTGCATGTGTGCTCTTTTCACAATCCACCTATGGATCCACCAGTGTCATTGCATGTGTGTTCTTTTTACTAACAACAACTAGAGTCATTGCATGTGTGTTCTTTTCACATACCACATATGGATCCACCAGTGTCATTTCATGTGTGCTCTGTTCAAAATCAACCTATGGATCCACCAGTGTCATTGCATGTGTGTTCTTTTTACTAACAACAACCAGAGTTATTTCATGGTTGTTCTTCTCACATACCACCTATGGATCCACCAGTGTCATTGCATGTGTGTTCTCTTCACAATCCACACATGGATCCACCAGTGTCATTGCATGTGTGTTCTTTTTAGTAACAACAACCAGTGTCATCGCATGTGTGTTCTCTTTAGAGACCACACATGGATCCACCAGTGTCATTGCATGTGTGTTCTTTTTACTAACAACAACCAGAGTCATTGAAATGTGTGCTCTGTTCAGAGACCACACATGGATCGACCAGTGTCATTGCATGTATGTTCTTTTCACTAACAACAACTGGAGTCATTGCATGTGTGTTCTTTTCACATACCACATATGGATCCACCAGTGTCATTGCATGTGTGCTCTTTTCACAATCCACCTATGGATCCACCAGTGTCATTGCATGTGTGTTCTTTTTAGTAACAACAACCAGAGTCATTGAAATGTGTGTTCTTCTCACATACCACCTATGGATCCACCAGTGTCATTGCATGTGTGTTATTTTCACTAACAACAACCAGAGTCATTGCATGTGTTTTCTTTTCACATACCACATATGGATACACCAGTGTCATTGAAATGTGTGTTCTCTTTAGAGACCACACATAGATCCACCAGTGTCATTGCATGTATGTTCTCTTCACTAACAACAACTGGAGTCATTGCATGTGTGTTCTTCTCACATACCACATATGGATCCACCAGTGTCATTGCATGTGTGTTCTTTTCACAATCCACCTATGGATCCACCAGTGTCATTGCATGTGTGTTCTTTTTACTAACAACAACTAGAGTCATTTCATGGCTATTCTTCTCACATACCACCTATGGATCCACCAGTGTCATTGCATGTGTGTTCTCTTCACAATCAACACATGGATCCACCAGTGTCATTGCATGTGTGTTCTTTTTAGTAACAACAACCAGTGTCATTGCATGTGTGTTTTCTTCACAATCCACACATGGATCCACCAGTGTCATTGCATGTGTGTTCTTTTTAGTAACAACAACCAGTGTCATCGCATGTGTGTTCTCTTTAGAGACCACACATGGATCCACCAGTGTCATTGCATGTGTGTTCTTTTTACTAACAACAACCAGAGTCATTGAAATGTGTGCTCTCTTCAGAGACCACACATGGATCGACCAGTGTCATTGCATGTATGTTCTTTTCACTAACAACAACTGGAGTCATTGCATGTGTGTTCTTTTCACATACCACATATGGATCCACCAGTGTCATTGCATGTGTGCTCTTTTCACAATCCACCTATGGATCCACCAGTGTCATTGCATGTGTGTTCTTTTTAGTAACAACAACCAGAGTCATTGAAATGTGTGTTCTTCTCACATACCACCTATGGATCCACCAGTGTCATTGCATGTGTGTTATTTTCACTAACAACAACCAGAGTCATTGCATGTGTTTTCTTTTCACATACCACATATGGATACACCAGTGTCATTGAAATGTGTGTTCTCTTTAGAGACCACACATGGATCCACCAGTGACATTGCATGTATGTTCTCTTCACTAACAACAACTGGAGTCATTGCATGTGTGTTCTTCTCACATACCACATATGGATCCACAAGTGTCATTGCATGTGTGTTCTTTTCACAATCCACCCATGGATCCACCAGTGTCATTGCATGTGTGTTCTTTTTACTAACAACAACTAGAGTCATTTCATGGCTATTCTTCTCACATACCACCTATGGATCCACCAGTGTCATTGCATGTGTGTTCTCTTCACAATCAACACATGGATCCACCAGTGTCATTGCATGTGTGTTCTTTTTAGTAACAACAACCAGTGTCATTGCATGTGTGTTCTCTTTAGAGACCACACATGGATCCACCAGTGTCATTGCATGTATGTTCTTTTCACTAACAACAACTGGAGTCATTGCATGTGTGTTCTTTTCACATACCACATATGGATCCACCATTGTCACTACATGTGTGCTCCTTTCATAATCCACCTATGGATCCACCAGTGTCATTGCATGTGTGTTCTTTTTAGTAACAACAACCAAAGTCATTGAAATATGTTTTCTTCTCACATACCACCAATGGATCCACCAGTGTCATTGCATGTGTGTTCTTTTCACTAACAACAACCAGAGTCATTTCATGGCTGTTCTTCTCACATACCACCTATGGATCCACCAGTGTCATTGCATGTGTGTTCTCTTCACAATCCACACATGGATCCACCAGTGTCATTGCATGTGTGTTCTTTTTAGTAACAACAACCAGTGTCATCGCATGTGTGTTCTCTTTAGAGACCACACATGGATCCACCAGTGTCATTGCATGTGTGTTCTTTTTACTAACAACAACCAGAGTCATTGAAATGTGTGCTCTCTTCAGAGACCACACATGGATCCACCAGTGTCATTTCATGTATGTTCTTTTCACTAACAACAACTGGAGTCATTGCATGTGTGTTCTTTTCACATACCACATATGGATCCACCAGTGTCATTGCATGTGTGCTCTTTTCACAATCCACCTATGGATCCACCAGTGTCAATGCATGTGTGTTCTTTTTAGTAACAACAACCAGAGTCATTGAAATGTGTGTTCTTCTCACATACCACCTACTGATCCACCAGTGTAATTGCATGTGTGTTATTTTCACTAACAACAATCAGAGTCATTGCATGTGTTTTCTTTTCACATACCACATATGGATACACCAGTGTCATTGAAACGTGTGTTCTCTTCAGAGACCACACATGGATCCACCAGTGTCATTGCATGTATGTTCTCTTCACTAACAACAACTGGAGTCATTGCATGTGTGTTCTTTTCACATACCACATATGGATCCACCAGTGTCAGTGCATGTGTGTTCTTTTCACAATCCACCTATGGATCCACCAGTGTCATTGCATGTGTGTTCTTTTTACTAACAACAACTAGAGTCATTTCATGGCTATTCTTCTCACATACCACCTATGGATCCACCAGTGTCATTGCATGTGTGTTCTCTTCACAATCAACACATGGATCCACCAGTGTCATTGCATGTGTGTTCTTTTTAGTAACAACAACCAGTGTCATTGCATGTGTGTTCTCTTCAGAGACCACACATGGATCCACCAGTGTCATTGCATGTATGTTCTTTTCACTAACAACAACTGGAGTCATTGCATGTGTGTTCTTTTCACATACCACATATGGATCCACCATTGTCATTACATGTGTGGTCTTTTCAGAATCCACCTATGGATACACCAGTGTCATTGCATGTGTGTTCTTTTTAGTAACAACAACCAAAGTCATTGAAATATGTTTTCTTCTCACATACCACCAATGGATCCACCAGTGTCATTGCATGTGTGTTCTTTTCACTAACAACAACCAGAGTCATTTCATGGCTGTTCTTCTCACATACCACCTATGGATCCACCAGTGTCATTGCATGCATGTTCTCTTCACAATCCACACATGGATCCACCAGTGTCATTGCATGTGTGTTCTTTATAGTAACAACAACTAGTGTCATCGCATGTGTGTTCTCTTTAGAGACCACACATGGATCCACCAGTGTCATTGCATGTGTGTTCTTTTTACTAACAACAACCAGAGTCATTGAAATGTGTGCTCTCTTCAGAGACCACACATGGATCCACCAGTGTCATTGCATGTATGTTCTTTTCACTAACAACAACTGGAGTCATTGCATGTGTGTTCTTTTCACATACCACATATGGATCCACCAGTGTTATTGCATGTGTGCTCTTTTCACAATCCACCTATGGATCCACCAGTGTCATTGCATGTGTGTTCTTTTTAGTAACAACAACCAGAGTCATTGAAATGTGTGTTCTTCTCACATACCACCTATGGATCCACCAGTGTCATTGCATGTGTGTTATTTTCACTACCAACAAACCAGAGTCATTGCATGTGTTTTCTTTTCACATACCACATATGGATACAGCAGTGTCATTGAAATGTGTGTTCTCTTCAGAGACCAGACATGGATCCACCAGTGTTATTGCATGTATGTTCTCTTCACTAACAACAACTGGAGTCATTGCATGTGTGTTCATTTCGCATACCACATATGGATCCACCAGTGTCATTGCATGTGTGTTCTTTTCACAATCCACCTATGGATCCACCAGTGTCATTGCATGTGTGTTCTTTTTACTAACAACAACTAGAGTCATTTCATGGCTATTCTTCTCACATACCACCTATGGATCCACCAGTGTCATTGCATGTGTCTTCTCTTCACAATCAACACATGGATCCACCAGTGTCATTGCATGTGTGTTCTTTTTAGTAACAACAACCAGTCTCATTGCATGTGTGTTCTCTTCAGAGACCACACATGGATCCACCAGTGTCATTGCATGTATGTTCTTTTCACTAACAACAACTGGAGTCATTGCATGTGTGTTCTTTTCACATACCACATATGGATCCACCATTGTCATTGCATGTGTGTTCTTTTCACAATCCACCTATGGATCCACTAGTGTCATTGCATGTGTGTTCTTTTTAGCAACAACAACCAAAGTCATGAAATATGTGTTCTTCTCACATACCACCAATGGATCCACCAGTGTCATTGCATGTGTGTTCTTTTCACTAAGAACAACTAGAGTTATTGCATGTGTGTTCTTTTCACATACCACATATGGATCCACCAGTGTCATTTAAATGTGTGTTATCTTCAGAGACCACACATGGATCCACCAGTGTCATTGCATGTATGTTCTTGTCACTAACAACAACTGGAGTCATTGCATGTGTGTTCTTTTCACATACCACATATGGATCCACCAGTGTCATTGCATGTGTGCTCTTTTCACAATCCACCTATGGATCCACCAGTGTCATTGCATGTGTGTTATTTTTACTAACAACAACCAGAGTCATTTAATGGTTGTTCTTCTCACATACCACCTATGGATCCACCAGTGTCATTGCATGTGTGTTCTCTTCACAATCCACACAGGGATCCACCAGTGTCATTGCATGTGTGTTCTTTTTAGTAACAACAACCAGTGTCATTGCATGTGTGTTCTCTTCAGAGACCACACATGGATCCACTAGTGTCATTGCATGTGTGTTCTTTTTACTAACAACAACCAGAGTCATTGAAATGTGTGCTCTCTTTAGAGACCACACATGGATCCACCAGTGTCATTGCATGTATGTTCTTTTCACTTACAACAACCGGAGTCATTGCATGTGTGTTCTTTTCACATACCACATATGGATCCACCAGTGTCATTGCATGTGTGCTCTTTTCACAATCCACCTATGGATCCAACAGTGTCATTGCATGTGTGTTCTTTTTACTAACAACAACCAGAGTCATTTCATGGCTGTTCTTCTCACATACCACCTATGGATCCACCAGTGTTATTGCATGTGTGTTCTCTTCAGAATCCACACATGGATCCACCAGTGTCATTGCATGTGTGTTCTTTTGAGTAACAACAACCAGTGTCATTGCATGTGTGTTCTCTTCAGAGACCACACATGGATCCACCAGTGTCTTTGCATGTGTCATCTTTTTACTAACAACAACCAGAGTCATTGAAATGTGTGCTCTCTTCAGAGACCACACATGGATCCACCAGTGTCATTGCATGTATGTTCTTTTCACTAACAACAACTGGAGTCATTGCATGTGTGTTCTTTTAACATACCACATATGGATCCACCAGTGTCATTGCATGTGTGATCTTTTTCACAATCCACCTATGGATCCATCAGTGTCATTGCATGTGTGTTCTTTTTAGTAACAACAACCAGAGCCATTGAAATGTGTGTTCTTCTCACATACCACCTATGGATCCACCAGTTTCATTGCATGTGTGTTATTTTCACTAACAACAACCAGAGTCATTGCATGCGTTTTCTTTTCACATACCGCATATGGATACACCAGTGTCATTGAAACGTGTGTTCTCTTTAGAGACCACACATGGATCCACCAGTGTCATTGCATGTATGTTCTTTTCACTAACAACAACTAGAGTCATTGCATGTGTGTTGTTTTCACATACGACATATGGAACCACCAGTGTTAGTGCATGTGTGTTCTTTTCACAATCCACCTATGGATCCACCAGTGTCATTGCATCTGTGTTCTTTTTACTAACAACAACTAGAGTCATTTCATGGCTGTTCTTCTCACATACCACCTATGGATCCACCAGTGTCATTACATGTGTGTTCTCTTCACAATCAACACATGGATCCACCAGTGTCATTGCATGTGTGTTCTTTTTAGTAACAACAACCAGTGTCATTGCATGTGTGATCTCTTCAGAGACCACACATGGATCCACCAGTGTCATTGCATGTATGTTCTTTTCACTAACAACAACTGGAGTCATTGCATGTGTGTTCTTTTCACATACCACATATGGATCCACCATTGTCACTACATGAGTGCTCTTTTCACAATCCACCTATGGATCCACTAGTGTGATTGCATGTGTGTTCTCTTCAAAGACCAGACATGGATCCACTAGTGTCATTGCATGTATGTTCTTTTCACTAACAACAACTAGACTCATTGCATGTGTGTTCTTTTCACATACCACATATGGATCCACCAGTGTCATTGCATGTGTGCTCGTTTCACAGTCCACCTATGGATCCACCAGTGTCATTGCATGTGTGTTCTTTTTACTAACAACAATCAGAGTCATTTCATAGTTGTTCTTCTCACATACCACCTATGGATCCACCAGTGTCATTGCATGTGTGTTCTCTTCACAATCCACACATGGATCCACCAGTGTCATTGCGTGTGTGTTCTTTTTAGTAACAACAGCCAGTGTCATTGCATGTGTGTTCTTCTTTAGAGACCACACATGGATCCACCAGTGTCATTGCATGTGTGCTCTTTTTACTAATAACCAGAGTCATTGAAATGTGTGCTCTCTTCAGAGACCACACATGGATCGACCAGTGTCATTGCATGTATGTTCTTTTCACTAACAACAACTGGAGTCATTGCATTTGTGTTCTTTTCACATACCACATATGGATCCACCAGTGTCATGGCATGTGTGTTCTTTTCACATACCACATATGGATCCACCAGTGTCATTGCATGTGTGCTCTTTTCACGGTCCACCTATGGATCCACCAGTGTCATTGCATGTGTGTTCTTTTTACTAACAACCAGAGTCATTGAAATGTGTGCTCTCTTCAGAGACCACCTATGGATCCATCGGTGTCATTGCATGTGTGTTCATTTCACTAACAACAACTAGAGTCATTGCATGTGTGTTCTTTTCACAATCCACCTATGGATCCACCAGTGTCATTGCATGTGTGTTCTTTTTACTAACAACAACCAGAGTCATTGCATGTGTGTTCTTTTCACATACCACATATGGATCCACCAGTGTCATTGCATGTGTACTCTTTTCAAAATCCAGCTATGGATCCAACAGTGTCATTGCATGTGTGTTCTTTTTACTAACAACAACCAGAGTCATTTCATGGCTGTTCTTCTCACATACCACCTATGGATGCACCAGTGTCATTGCATGTGTGCTCTCTTCAGAATCCACACATGGATCCACCAGTGTCATTGCATGTGTGTTCTTTTGAGTAACAACAACCAGTGTCATTGCATGTGTGTTCTCTTTAGAGACCACACATGGATCCACCAGTGTCATTGCATGTGTCATCTTTTTACTAACAACAACCAGAGTCATTGAAATGTGTGCTCTCTTCAGAGACCACACATGGATCCACCAGTGTCATTGCATGTATGTTCTTTTCACTAACAACAACTGGAGTCATTGCATGTGTGTTCTTTTAACATACCACATATGGATCCACCAGTGTCATTGCATGTGTGCTCTTTTCACAATCCACCTATGGATCCATCAGTGTCATTGCATGTGTGTTCTTTTTAGTAACAACAACCAGAGCCATTGAAATGTGTGTTCTTCTCACATACCACCTATGGATCCACCAGTGTCATTGCATGTGTGTTATTTTCACTAACAACAACCAGAGTCATTGCATGCGTTTTCTTTTCACATACCACATATGGATACACCAGTGTCATTGAAACGTGTGTTCTCTTTAGAGACCACACATGGATCCACCAGTGTCATTGCATGTATGTTCTTTTCACTAACAACAACTGGAGTCATTGCATGTGTGTTCTTTTCACATACGACATATGGAACCACCAGTGTTAGTGCATGTGTGTTCTTTTCACAATCCACCTATGGATCCACCAGTGTCATTGCATCTGTGTTCTTTTTACTAACAACAACTAGAGTCATTTCATGGCTGTTCTTCTCACATACCACCTATGGATCCACCAGTGTCATTGCATGTGTGTTCTCTTCACAATCAACACATGGATCCACCAGTGTCATTGCATGTGTGTTCTTTTTAGTAACAACAACCAGTGTCATTGCATGTGTGATCTCTTCAGAGACCACACATGGATCCACCAGTGTCATTGCATGTATGTTCTTTTCACTAACAACAACTGGAGTCATTGCATGTGTGTTCTTTTCACATACCACATATGGATCCACCAGTGTCATTGCATGTGTGCTCTTTTCACAATCCACCTATGGATCCACCAGTGTGATTGCATGTGTGTTCTTTTTAGTAACAACAACCAAAGTCATTGAAATATGTGTTCTTCTCACATACCACCAATGGATCCACCAATGTCATTGCATGTGTGTTCTTTTCACTAACAATAACCAGAGTTATTGCATGTGTGTTCTTTTCACATACCACATATGGATCCACCAGTGTCATTGAAATGTGTGTTCTCTTCAGAGACCAGACATGGATCCACTAGTGTTATTGCATGTATGTTCTTTTCACTAACGACAACTAGACTCATTGCATGTGTGTTCTTTTCACATACCACATATGGATCCACTAGTGTCATTGCATGTGTGCCCGTTTCACAATCCACCTATGGATCCACCAGTGTCATTGCATGTGTGTTCTTTTTACTAACAACAACCAGAGTCATTTCATAGTTGTTCTTCTCACATACCACCTATGGATCCACCAGTGTCATTGCATGTGTGTTCTCTTCACAATCCACACATGGATCCACCAGTGTCATTGCATGTGTGTTCTTTTTAGTAACAACAACCAGTGTCATTGCATGTGTGTTCTTTTTACTAATAACCAGAGTCATTGAAATGTGTGCTCTCTTCAGAGACCACACATGGATCGACCAGTGTCATTGCATGTATGTTCTTTTCACTAACAACAACTGGAGTCATTGCATTTGTGTTCTTTTCACATACCATATATGGATCCACCAGTGTCATGGCATGTGTGTTCTTTTCACATACCACATATGGATCCACCAGTGTCATTGCATGTGTGCTCTTTTCACGGTCCACCTATGGATCCACCAGTGTCATTGCATGTGTGTTCTTTTTACTAACAACCAGAGTCATTGAAATGTGTGCTCTCTTCAGAGACCACCTATGGATCCATCGGTGTCATTGCATGTGTGTTCATTTCACTAACAACAACTGGAGTCATTGCATGTGTGTTCTTTTCACAATCCACCTACGGATCCACCAGTGTCATTGCATGTGTGTTCTTTTTACTAACAACAACCAGAGTCATTTCATGGCTGTTCTTCTCACATACCACCTATGGATCCGCCAGTGTCATTGCATGTGTGTTCTCTTCACAATCCACACATGGATCCACCAGTGTCATTGCAATTGTGTTCTTTTTAGTAACAACAACTAGTGTCATTGCATGTGTGTTCTCTTTAGAGACCACACATGGATCCACCAGTGTCATTGCATGTATGTTCTTTTCACTAACAACAACTGGAGTCATTGCATGTGTGTTCTTTTAACATACCACATATGGATCCACCAGTGTCATTGCATGTGTGCTCTGTTCACAATCCACCTATGGATCCATCAGTGTCATTGCATGTGTGTTCTTTTTAGTAACAACAACCAGAGCCATTGAAATGTGTGTTCTTCTCACATACCACCTATGGATCCACCAGTGTCATTGCATGTGTGTTATTTTCACTAACAACAACCAGAGTCATTGCATGCGTTTTCTTTTCACATACCACATATTGATACACCAGTGTCATTGAAACGTGTGTTCTCTTTAGAGACCACACATGGATCCACCAGTGTCATTGCATGTATGTTCTTTTCACTAACAACAACTGGAGTCATTGCATGTGTGTTCTTTTCACATACGACATATGGAACCACCAGTGTTAGTGCATGTGTGTTCTTTTCACAATCCACCTATGGATCCACCAGTGTCATTGCATCTGTGTTCTTTTTACTAACAACAACTAGAGTCATTTCATGGCTGTTCTTCTCACATACCACCTATGGATCCACCAGTGTCATTGCATGTGTGTTCTCTTCACAATCAACACATGGATCCACCAGTGTCATTGCATGTGTGTTCTTTTTAGTAACAACAACCAGTGTCATTGCATGTGTGATCTCTTCAGAGACCACACATGGATCTACCAGTGTCATTGCATGTATGTTCTTTTCACTAACAACAACTGGAGTCATTGCATGTGTGTTCTTTTCACATACCACATATGGATCCACCAGTGTCATTGCATGTGTGCTCTTTTCACAATCCACCTATGGATCCACCAGTGTGATTGCATGTGTGTTCTTTTTAGTAACAACAACCAAAGTCATTGAAATATGTGTTCTTCTCACATACCACCAATGGATCCACCAATGTCATTGCATGTGTGTTCTTTTCACTAACAACAACCAGAGTTATTGCATGTGTGTTCTTTTCACATACCACATATGGATCCACCAGTGTCATTGAAATGTGTGTTCTCTTCAGAGACCAGACATGGATCCACTAGTGTCATTGCATGTATGTTCTTTTCACTAACAACAACTAGACTCATTGCATGTGTGTTCTTTTCACATACCACATATGGATCCACTAGTGTCATTGCATGTGTGCTCGTTTCACAATCCACCTATGGATCCACCAGTGTCATTGCATGTGTGTTCTTTTTACTAACAACAATCAGAGTCATTTCATAGTTGTTCTTCTCACATACCACCTATGGATCCACCAGTGTCATTGCATGTGTGTTCTCTTCACAATCCACACATGGATCCACCAGTGTCATTGCATGTGTGTTCTTTTTAGTAACAACAGCCAGTGTCATTGCATGTGTGTTCTTCTTCAGAGACCACACATGGATCCACCAGTGTCATTGCATGTGTGTTCTTTTTACTAATAACCAGAGTCATTGAAATGTGTGCTCTCTTCAGAGACCACACATGGATCGACCAGTGTCATTGCATGTATGTTCTTTTCACTAACAACAACTGGAGTCATTGCATTTGTGTTCTTTTCACATACCATATATGGATCCACCAGTGTCATGGCATGTGTGTTCTTTTCACATACCACATATGGATCCACCAGTGTCATTGCATGTGTGCTCTTTTCACGGTCCACCTATGGATCCACCAGTGTCATTGCATGTGTGTTCTTTTTACTAACAACCAGAGTCATTGAAATGTGTGCTCTCTTCAGAGACCACCTATGGATCCATCGGTGTCATTGCATGTGTGTTCATTTCACTAACAACAACTGGAGTCATTGCATGTGTGTTCTTTTCACAATCCACCTATGGATCCACCAGTGTCATTGCATGTGTGTTCTTTTTACTAACAACAACCAGAGTCATTTCATGGTTGTTCTTCTCACATACCACCTATGGATCCGCCAGTGTCATTGCATGTGTGTTCTCTTCATAATCCACACATGGATCTACCAGTGTCATTGCAATTTTGTTCTTTTTAGTAACAAAAACTAGTGTCATTGCATGTGTGTTCTCTTCAGAGACCACACATGGATCCACCAGTGTCATTGCATGTATGTTCTTTTCACTAACAACAACTGGAGTCATTGCATGTGTGTTCTGTTAACATACCACATATGGATCCACCAGTGTCATTGCATGTGTGCTCTTTTCACAATCCACCTATGGATCCATCAGTGTCATTGCATGTGTGTTCTTTTTAGTAACAACAACCAGAGCCATTGAAATGTGTGTTCTTCTCACATACCACCTATGGATCCACCAGTGTCATTGCATGTGTGTTATTTTCACTAACAACAACCAGAGTCATTGCATGCGTTTTCTTTTCACATACCACATATTGATACACCAGTGTCATTGAAACGTGTGTTCTCTTTAGAGACCACACATGGATCCACCAGTGTCATTGCATGTATGTTCTTTTCACTAACAACAACTGGATTCTTTGCATGTGTGTTCTTTTCACATACGACATATGGAACCACCAGTGTTAGTGCATGTGTGTTCTTTTCACAATCCACCTATGGATCCACCAGTGTCATTGCATCTGTGTTCTTTTTACTAACAACAACTAGAGTCATTTCATGGCTGTTCTTCTCACATACCACCTATGGATCCACCAGTGTCATTGCATGTGTGTTCTCTTCACAATCAACACATGGATCCACCAGTGTCATTGCATGTGTGTTCTTTTTAGTAACAACAACCAGTGTCATTGCATGTGTGATCTCTTCAGAGACCACACATGGATCTACCAGTGTCATTGCATGTATGTTCTTTTCACTAACAACAACTGGAGTCATTGCATGTGTGTTCTTTTCACATACCACATATGGATCCACCAGTTTCATTGCATGTGTGCTCTTTTCACAATCCACCTATGGATCCACCAGTGTGATTGCATGTGTGTTCTTTTTAGTAACAACAACCAAAGTCATTGAAATATGTGTTCTTCTCACATACCACCAATGGATCCACCAATGTCATTGCATGTGTGTTCTTTTCACTAACAACAACCAGAGTTATTGCATGTGTGTTCTTTTCACATACCACATATGGATCCACCAGTGTCATTGAAATGTGTGTTCTCTCCAGAGACCAGACATGGATCCACTAGTGTCATTGCATGTATGTTCTTTTCACTAACAACAACTAGACTCATTGCATGTGTGTTCTTTTCACATACCACATATGGATCCACTAGTGTCATTGCATGTGTGCTCGTTTCACAATCCACCTATGGATCCACCAGTGTCATTGCATGTGTGTTCTTTTTACTAACAACAATCAGAGTCATTTCATAGTTGTTCTTCTCACATACCACCTATGGATCCACCAGTGTCATTGCATGTGTGTTCTCTTCACAATCCACACATGGATCCACCAGTGTCATTGCATGTGTGTTCTTTTTAGTAACAACAGCCAGTGTCATTGCATGTGTGTTCTTCTTCAGAGACCACACATGGATCCACCAGTGTCATTGCATGTGTGTTACTTTTACTAATAACCAGAGTCATTGAAATGTGTGCTCTCTTCAGAGACCACACATGGATCGACCAGTGTCATTGCATGTATGTTCTTTTCACTAACAACAACTGGAGTCATTGCATTTGTGTTCTTTTCACATACCATATATGGATCCACCAGTGTCATGGCATGTGTGTTCTTTTCACATACCACATATGGATCCACCAGTGTCATTGCATGTGTGCTCTTTTCACGGTCCACCTATGGATCCACCAGTGTCATTGCATGTGTGTTCTTTTTACTAACAACCAGAGTCATTGAAATGTGTGCTCTCTTCAGAGACCACCTATGGATCCATCGGTGTCATTGCATGTGTGTTCATTTCACTAACAACAACTGGAGTCATTGCATGTGTGTTCTTTTCACAATCCACCTATGTATCCACCAGTGTCATTGCATGTGTGTTCTTTTTACTAACAACAACCAGAGTCATTTCATGGTTGTTCTTCTCACATACCACCTATGGATCCGCCAGTGTCATTGCATGTGTGTTCTCTTCACAATCCACACATGGATCCACCAGTGTCATTGCAATTTTGTTCTTTTTAGTAACAACAACTAGTGTCATTGCATGTGTGTTCTCTTCAGAGACCACACATGGATCCACCAGTGTCATTGCATGTATGTTCTTTTCACTAACAACAACTGGAGTCACTGCATGTGTGTTCTTTTCACATACCACATATGGATCCACCAGTGTCATTGCATGTGTGCTCTTTTTACAATCCACCTAGGGATCCACCAGTGTCATTGCATGTGTGTTCTCTTCACAATCCACACATGGATCCACCAGTGTTATTGCATGTGTGTTCTTTTTAGTAACAACAACTAGAGTCATTGAAATGTGTGTTCTTTTCACTAACAACAAATGGAGTCATTGCGTGTGTGTTCTTTTCACATACCACATATGGATCCACCAGTGTCATTGCACGTGTGCTATTTTCACAATCCACCTAGGGATCCACCAGTGTCATTGCATGTGTGTTCTCTTCACAATCCACACATGGATCCACCAGCGCCATTGCATGTGTGCTCTTTTTACTAACAACAACCAGAGTCATTGCATGTGTGTTCTCTTCACAATCCACACATGGATCCACCAGTGTAATTGCATGTGTGTTCTTTTTAGTAACAACAACCAGAGTCATTGAAATGTGTGTTCCTCTCACATACCACCTATGGATCCACCAGTGTCATTGCATGTGTGTTATTTTCACTAACAACAACCAGAGTCATTGCATGTGTTTTCTTTTCACATACCACATATGGATACACCAGTGTCATTGAAATGTGTGTTCTCTTCAGAGACCACACATGGATCCACCAGTGTCATTGCATGTCGTGGTGGTGTCATGGCAGATGCCATGGATAGGCTAAAGGTGGAGACTAATACATGCTAGGGGAATCCAGGGAGGGATAGTGGAGTGATTCTCCACGCAGAAGCTTTGTATTGATGTTCTAACTCCAAGATTACAAGTGCTCCTTGAGCTGTATTGACAAGAGGACGAAGAAGAAACTCTCTTACGCTTGCCTCCTATCTAGCCCAAGAACCCTAGATCCACTAGTGCTCAACCAACTAGAATTCTGCCCATTCTGTATCTCAGAAAAACCCAACCCCTCTACCAGAACCCTAACCCCCCTTATATAGTGGTGGTTCGGTCCTGGCCTAGGGCATACATGGAGGCATATTCCTAAGAATATGCCCCCTCCCAAAATAGTAACCCGACAGGGGTGCTTTTCCCCCCGCGTCACACTTGCTTTAGCGACGTAGCCTCTGCGGTGCCCGCGTCAGCCGACGCGAGCGTTGTCACCCTTGTCAGACACGATCCGGTGGTCCTGCCCTTGCTTTATTCGCTCATCCAGTACGCACCGGACCTTCTTTTTTGACCAGAGAGATTCCTTCCTTCTCCTGGAAGCCAAGCGAGGATCCAGATCACAGTAGATCCGGCCACACCTGTTCCTGCATATAAGTTAAACAAGCATTTCTGACTTACTCCTTAAGTCGGATGAGACAATGTTAGGCGTCCCCCCTGGCCCGGGTTACTCCGTGATCCGGCCTGCCTTGAGGTGACTCGGCCAGCATCCGCTTTAACCTTGCCGACCCTCGGCTAACTTGGCCCTTATACCCCGGAGTTACCCTACCCGGGGGTATCCCCCCAACATTAGTCCCCGAAGCTGGTGTGGTCTTAGCGTCCTTGGTCGCTAAGGCCACATCAGGTTCATTCATATTCGAGCCTCGGACGTTTAGTTCCGGGTTAACTTCTTGTCTCGGATTATATGGATTTACGTTCCCTTCGCACGCTTCAAGTTTCCACTTGTCGGCCGGGTCACCACTTCGGCTCAGATCCTATGGTTTTACTTTCCCTTTGCACATTTCAAGTTTTCACTTGCCGGCCGGGTTACCATTGTGGCTCGGATCTGGGCCTTGCTTCCTTCTCTCATACGCCAACCCACGTAAAGGTTAATCATTACGTTGCATCATTTTAAGGGCCTGCACAGTAACTGCCGCAGTAACTGTCAGTGATTACTGTGCGTGGGTTACGTCACGCCTGTCTCCTCGTTTACCGCAACTGCACGTCGTGTCATGGGATCATATTTACTCTGTGGCCCGCGGTGTGGCTTCTCTCTGATTGGCTGACGCTGGTGATACACGGCCACACCGTGTGGCTCTCCGGCGCAGCGCGATCCCACTCATCGATCACTGGGGGCAGTTAAATAGGGGAGGGGCGTGTCCCTTAGCATTTTTCCATCTCCGCACCCCTTTGCCCGTTCCTCTTCTTCTTCCTCGCGACCGCGCCGCCGCCAGTGCCCGTTGCAGCAGCGCCGCCGCCGCACCTTCTCCGCGCCTCCGCACCACAGCCACCGCCGCACAACTGCTTAGCCACGGATCCTCGTCAATCTAGACCACGGATCCCCGCCGCCGCTAGTTCCAGCGAGGACAGCGGATTCGAGATAACGGAGGAGGAGCTCATCGTCGTTGAGCAGGAGATGGTGGAGGGCACCGGTGCGGCGGACCGCGGCGCATGGGCCGGTTCGTGGGTCTGCCAGGACGGCCTCGGCTGGCTCTACCGGACCCGGCGTATTCCCGCCGGCATCGCCGCTCGTCTCCCCTCCTCGGAATTGGCCCCCTCACCCAATCCGGGTGAGTTCGTTGTTTTCCTATCCCACTTCCAACGGGGATTTGGTCTTCCGGTGAGTGATTTCTTCCGGGACTGGGTCCGGACCTATCACTTGCAACCACATCATCTCCCGGCGAACGCCATCACCTCTCTGTCCGCTTTCGTCTCTATGATCGAGGGCTACACCGGACTATGGCCCACGAAGGAGCTGTGGATCCGGTTCTTCGGCCTCCGTCGCAACATCGTCCCCAACATCCACGTTGAGTCGGAGGACAAGCAGCTCACTCAGTTCGGAGCTGCCTCGATCTCGCCCCAGAGATTTTCAATCTTTCCCCGGGTCACCGGGCTTGACTCCTACAAAGGATGGGCCCGGACCTTCTTCTACGTCCGGAACGAGGGTACCGAAGACTTGATTCGGTTGCTGCCCTACGCTCCGGGTCCCCCGGACATGGATTTCTAGGAGGAGGTCGCCAAAAAACCTACAGCTCTGGCCAACCAAGTCCACAAAAGGTTCGTGGAGCTGAAGAAGCTCGGATTGCGCAACGAAGATGCCATGATCACATTCGTGCACAACCGTATCTCTCCCCTCCAGCGGCGCACTCACAAGTTGTGCCACATGAGCTTCAGCCGCGACCCCAACCGAACCTCCTCGTTCGAGTTGAGCAACACGGAGATATTCCGCCGGGTCAAGGCCCTTTTCACCACCCATAAGGATTTCTCCGCCGAATGGACGTGGGGAATCGACCATTACTGCCGTGACAGGCTCCCTCCCGCGGTAAGCTTCATGGGGTAAACTTATTTCGGATCAATTACGTGTCGGTTCTTATCATATTTTTGACTCTGCTCTTTGTGCTTTTTTCTCAGTTGTTTCTCCAGCAAACCCTCGAGGATGGTACAGATCCGACCCTTAAGTGGGCCCCGGATCGAGAAATCCCGGATGAGGAGGAGCCGGACCAGGAGATATTCCTCCCCACGACCAACGCCACCAAACGACCCAGCGGTAAATTCTCTTCTCTTAGAGATTGGCCCGACGATGAGGATGACTCGGATATCGACATGATTGAACCCGTTGAGGCTGTCCCTCTTTCTTTTGCCTTCCCGGCATCAGCTAACCTCAGTGGGCATATCCACGAGGATCCTCCACTTGCCACGGGCGAGCCTGTTCCGGTGGCGTCGAAGAAGAAGCGCGGATCCGCGTCAAGTTCTTCTTCCGAACCTTCTCAGCCTACCAAAAGGCAAAAGAAGGCCGGAGACAAGACTGCCTCCAAACAGGCAGGCAAAGCCCCAGCACGGAGGGCCCGGAAACCTAAGGAGGCCGAGACCTCGGATGCGTAAGTCATTTTTCACTACGCAACACACTTCCTCCTGCATCGGGGTAATTTCACTCCTGACATCATTTTCTTTTGCAGGGCTCCTATGGAGGTCCCTCAGAGCGGATCGAGCATCTCTTCTCCCCTTCGACCCGGTCCTTCCCCTCCTCGTGACGACGAGTCACGCCCGCTGAGCCCTATTCCGGAGGGCTCTGCGGCCGCTCCGGGTTCTGCAGTACCTCCTCTAGAGGAAAGCGACCTCAGATCGGGAGGGGTCGGATCGGTCGAGGCAACGGCGTCCGCCACTTCGGCATTGCCGCAATCAGCAACCACCAAGTCTACCGCGACTCCAGTACCAGCAGCAGCTCCAGCACCAGCCACCGAACCAGCGCCTGTCCCGGCTCCGAAGAAACCAACGGCAGCTCCTAGTCCTGCTACCAAAGCTCCCGTGCCAAGTTCGTCTGCCTCGTCCGAGTCATCCCAAGCTCGGCGAGGAACCACTCCAGCAGCTTCCAAGGGCAAATCCACTGTGGTCACATCCTCCCAGCAAGCTAGAGGCAAGAAGGCTCCGGATGCTGCCAAGTCTACCTCCGTCGAGGCCGGGCAGCGAACCTTGTCGTCAATGCTTCCGAAGAAGTCACCAGCAGCGACGGATCCTCCTGCCGAGCCAACCGATTCGCAGCAGATGGTTCTTCACACCAGCCCAGCTCTTGCCCTGATTGAGAGGAAGGAAGCTCACGCAAAGGGCTTGGTGGCACCCCACATGCCCACTGGCGAACGGTACCCTCCGAGCCTTATCGAGTTCGTCATGAACTGGAATAAGGCGGAGTTCGTCTACAACGAAGATCTCCCGGAAAAGTTCGGCCCGCTGAATTTTCCGCTCAGATGAATACCGCCGCCAAGGCCATTAACCTCGCTGGGCGAATGATGGAGGTACGTCGTTTCTTCTTTACATGTTGTAGATAATAACCATTAGTCCCCGAGCCTCCGGCGGAGTAAATTGTTACTCGTCCAGATGCTCATTAGAAGATCAACGTAGCTGCATGTAAACTTCAAATATGCACACATTTAGAGCCGGGTTAAGTTCCACTTGGCCCGGATCTTGCACACTTCGAATATGCACACACCTAGAGCCGGGTTAAGTTCCGCTTGGCCCGGATCTTGTACACTTCGAATATGCACACACCTAGAGCCGGGTTAAGTTCCGCTTGGCCCGGATCTTGCACACTTCGAATATGCACACACCTAGAGCCGGGTTAAGTTCCGCTTGGCCCGGATCTTGTACACTTCGAATATGCACACACCTAGAGCCAGGTTAAGTTCCGCTTGGCCCGGATCTTGCACACTTCGAATATGCACACACCTAGAGCCAGGTTAAGTTCCGCTTGGCCCGGATCTTGTACACTTCAAATATGCACACACCTAGAGCCGGGTTAAGTTCCGCTTGGCCCGGATCTTGTACACTTCGAATATGCACACACCTAGAGCCGGGTTAAGTTCCGCTTGGCCCGGATCTTTTACACTTCGAATATGCACACACCTAGAGCCAGGTTAAGTTCCGCTTGGCCCGGATCTTGTACACTTCAAATATGCGACAAACTAATTTTACACTCATGTACCTTTGTCAGGTAACTACCAATCGCCGGAGCGCCGAATTTCAGCGCCTGCTTGATACCCACAAGATCTTGCGCGCAAAACATGTTGCACTTGGCGTGGAGCATGAAAAGAGGGGTAATTTCCTCCCTCAACACCTCTCCGTTTCACTTGTTTCCGCTGGACTAACCTCCTCATTCAGTTTTTTGCAGCTGGGGTGGAGGCTGAAAACAAAATTATGCGGAAGAACTTGGAGGAAATCCGAGGTATGTCCTCTTTCGCCCAACCTTGTTGTGTTTTCCATTTCTTCTTCTCCTTGGCTCGGCAAACATTCACTCCTCGGCTTTGCCGGGTCAACATACTATTTCAGCATCGCTTGAGGATAGTGTGCCTGTGCCTGATATGATGCTGCATTTTCTCGAACAAGTAGGACAGCATCAAGCCGAGCTGAAGAAGAAGAATGATGAGCTTGCCCTCCTCCGGACCAAGGACGACGAAATAGCCAAACTCAAGGCCGAAATGGAGAAGATGAAGGCCCAGCACAAAACCGAGCTCCAAAAAGTTGGCCAGAACTTCACCGAAGAGCGTGAGCGCTTGACCTTTCAGATCTCCAAGGACCAGGACCTGCTTAAGGAATCTGAGGTCCAGCTTGGGTCGGCGCTTGCTGAGCTTGAACAACTTCGCCAGAGACGCGACAGCTGTATCAAGGAGTTGACCCGGATCCATCGTCATATCTCACGTAAGTTTCTTCCCCTTATCCGACATAGTTTTCCGGGTTAGCTCATATGCCTTTGCTTCAGCATCTTCCCTTTCCTTATTTTTAGATCACTTTCCGGAGGGTACTCCCATCGCCAGTGCTACCGTTGCCAAATTCCGCCGAGAGAGGGGTACTCCCGTCGCTCCTGATGGTGAGAGCGTCCCCTTAGACATGGAGGACTTGTTGGTCAGCGTGTCAGCTCAGGTGGAAACCATCAAGAACTATGGGAAAGATCTCCACGACGTTGCGGTCCGGATCTACAACACTTTCTGGCCAAGCGAGAGCGCTCCGAAAAGGATCACACTCCTTGCTAAGAAGCTATTGGAAATCGAGACACAACTTGATCTCTGGAGAGAATCCGCCGGGCGTGTCGCAGCAGATACCCTCCTCCATCATATCCTTACATGGTACGAGAAGATCGACCTGAGCCTCCTCACACGCCGGCGCACTGGATCCAAATGGACCGATGATCCGGAGTGGGTAGCTCGGCGCCAGGCTTGCGCCTACAGCCTTGTCGAATATTCTCCCATCCATGACTAGGTTGATGGGCCGAGCTTTCTGGAGTCCGGCGAGGAGGAGCATATGGAGAACGTGGAGGATGGATCGGGTGAGGATGGAGAAGATGCTGCTTCAGATATTGAAGACAGTGATGACGACGCCGGACTTCCTCCTCCTGCCGCCCCTTAGTGGAAAAAACTTGAAAATTTATCAGATCCCCGGTATGCCGGGTGCAATTGTATGTTGAATACATGATATTTTGCTACTATGCTTGTATGCCGGATTAACTTGGGCGTAGTCCCCGAGTTTCATTTTCTTGTTCGTCCAATTCTCCGGCTCGATCCGTGTCTACCTTGATTCGGTTTTATGACTTACGAATCCGAGCTTCAAGAATCGTTTTAACAATACTGAGAAACTTTGAGGCTTGGCTCAATATAATCCAACATAATAACTTGAAAGTAAATACGGGGTTAGTCCGAAAAAACAAACGTTAGCTGGAATAAGTTCGTTTCCTTAGTGGTTTTTCATGTGCTACGCAATTCCAAACTTGTTCCCTTGCTTGCCATGAAGCCAATTCTTGTTGGACAGCAGCAAGTCGAAGGGTTGGGTTTCTGGTGCTCACACATTACTAATCCTGGTTAAGCGAAACGAGTCATTCTAGCTAACGCATAAAAAGGAACAACAACTTTTTATTAAGGCAGTCCCCGAGTTACTGCTCGAGGCTCCGCTATTTCATTGATAAGCTCATTGCCGACATACATACCGACATATGAGATGACTCAGATACATACACTTCTTAGCTAAGTGTAGAAGGGACGAAGTAGTGCTACATTCCACGGTCGCTTCAATTCCTCTCCGGACCTGTCCGCCTTGTTCTTTTCCTGTGGCTTCGCATCTATAAGATAGTAGGAATCATTGTCCAACGCTTTGCTCACAATAAATGGTCCTTCCCATGGGGGGGATAATTTATGCATGCCAGTGGTACGTTGTACCAACTGGAGCACCAGATCGCCTTCCCGGAAGACTCGGGGGCACACTTTCCGACTATGATAGCGTCGGAGATTTTGCTGATATATGGCGGATCTGGACAATGCCAGTTCTCTCGCTTCTTCCAGCAGATCAACATCATTTTGCCAGGCTTCTTGCACTTCGGCTTCTGTGTATTGGGTGACCCTAGGCGAATCATGCTCTATGTCGGCTGGTAATACAGCTTTTGCCCCATATACCAGAAAGAATGGTGTGTAGCCTGTTGATCGATTTGGAGTTGTTCTTAAACTCCACAATACCGCTGGTAGTTCTTCTATCCAGCACCCCGCTGATCTTTGTAGCGGCTCAATGAGCCGAGGTTTTATCCCGGATAGCACTAATCCGTTGGATCTTTCCACTTGTCCGTTTGATGCGGGGTGGGCTACCGAGGCTACGTCGAGTCGGATTTGCTTGTCTCGGCAAAAGCGCGCAAATGCTCCTTCCGCGAAATTCGTCCCATTGTTAGTTATAATGTTGTGTGGATAACCGTATCTCAAGATGATGTCTTTGTGAAATGTCACGGCCGTAGCCCCATCGCATTTTCTTATAGGCTTCACTTCGATCCATTTTGTAAACTTGTCCACCATGACCAAGATGTGTGTCATGTTTCCTCTTGCTGGTTTGAACGGGCCAACCATATCCAAGCACCACACAGAAAATGGCCATGTAATTGGTATGGTCTTGAGTTCCGACATAAGCATATGTGTCTTGGTGGCGTACCTTTGACAACCATTGCACTTTCTCACCAGATCTTCTGCTTGCTCCAAGGCACTTGGCCAGTAGAATCCATGCCGAAACGCCTTTGCCACTAAGGCCCGGGATGAGGCATGATGCCCGCATTCTCCTTGGTGTATATCTCGGAGGATGTTAAGTCCTTCTTTCGGGTCAACACACCACTGGAGGACATTGGTTACACTCCGTTTATACAGCTCGGAATTGATGATTGTGTAAGCTTTGGCTCTCCTCTGAGTTTGCCTGGCTAGCACTTCCTTAGTGGGTAAGGTTCCATCTTTCAAGAATTGGTATATAGGCAGTGCCCAAGCTGGTATCGCTCGCGTAGGGAACATCTCCTCATCAATTTCCATCCGATCCACCGGCATAACTTCAGCCGGATCATGCTGAACAGTCCCCGGGTCTAGCGAGGTAGCCCCCGGGTCTACTGAGGCAGTCCCCGGGTTTGCCGAGGCAGTCCCCGGGTTCGGCGTGCTACCTCCCATGTCAATGTCCATGGGCTCAGCTCCGGATTCCGCGTTTTCCGGGACATAGATTGAGTCGGTTCCTGGGGACGGCCTGATAGATGGTTTTCTGAGGTGCTCCAATGCTACGCCCGGTGGAATTGCCTGTCGGGTCGATCCGAGCTTTGACAGCATGTCGGCAGCTTCGTTTCCATGCGAGGTACATGGTGAAATTCGCATCCCTCAAAGTAACCCGAGATCTTCTGCACATGAAATCTGTATAGTGCCATGTTTGGATCCAGGGCGTCCCATACTCCGGACACTTGCTTTATTACTAGATCCGAGTCGCCAAAGCATATTATCTGACGTATGCCAATCTCCTTTGCCACTTTGAGACCATGCAAAAGAGCCTCGTACTCAGCGACATTGTTCGACGCCGCGAAATGGATCTGTAATACATACTTGAGCTGATCTTTCTTTGGCGAGGTAAGCACAACCCCGGCACCTAACCCGGTTTTGGTTTTCGATCCGTCAAAGTGCATCCTCCAGTAGTTCGGATCAGGTGGCGGTGGTTCGTATTGCACCTCGGCCCAATCTACGAAAAAGTCTGCCACAGCCTGAGACTTGATTGCTTCCTTCTATCATACTGGGGTGCGTAAGGTGCTAACTCAATTGCCCATTTCGCAATTCTGCCATTCGCATCTTTGTTACCCATTATCTCGGATATGGGGGCTTCGCATATCACTTTGATGGGATGCTCCTCAAAGTAGTGCTTTAACTTCTTTGCCGCCATATAAACACCATATGCCACCTTTTGAAAATGCGGGTAGTTCTGTTTTGAGGCAGACAATACCTCGCTCAAGTAATACACTGGCCTCTGCACCGACTTACCCTCTTCATCACGCTCCACTACAATCACTGCACTTATAACTCGGTTGGTTGCGGCTATGTAGAGCAACATTGGCTCCTTTGACAGTGGAGAAGCTAACACTGGTGCAGTGGCCAACATCTTTTTTAAGTGGGCAAAAGCTTCATCGGCCTACGGCGTCCAAACGAATTTATCTGACTTTTTCATGAGTTGGTAGAGAGGCAGTGCCTTTTCTCCCAACCGACATACAAACCAACTCAACGAGGCCAGGCACCCAGTGAACTTCTGGACATCGTTGAGACACTTCGGCAGCTCCATTCGTTCGATGGCTCGGATCTTAGTTGGATTAACTTCGATACCTCGGCTAGAGACGAGAAATCCGAGTAATTTCCCAGCCGGGACACCGAAGGTACACTTCTCCGGATTAAGCTTCATCCGAAATCTCCTCAAGTTCGCGAATGTTTGCCTTATGTCGTCAAGGAGCGTTGCGCTTTCCTTGGTCTTAATAACCACATCATCCACGTAGACTTGTACGTTTTGACCTATTTGATCGTGCAAACATTTTTGCATACATCTTTGGTACGTTGCACCTGCATTTCGTAAACCAAATGGCATAGTGCGATAGCAATAAGCCCCGTACGGGGTAATAAAGGCAGTTTTTATTTGATCATCCGGGTTCAGAGGTATCTGGTGGAAACCAGAATAGGCGTCAATGAATGACAACAGTTCACATCCCGCGGTAGAGTCGATGACCTGATCTATCCTCGGCAGTGGAAATGGATCTTTTGAACACGCCTTGTTCAGGTTAGTGTAATCGATACACATACGCCAAACCATTGCCACGTTCGGATCATCCTTCTTCTTTTGTACCAACACCGGATTAGAGAGCCAATCCGGATACAGCACTTCCATGATAAATCCAGCTGCTAGCAACCGAGCTAACTCGTCACCAATGACCTTTCTCATATCCTCGGCGAAGCGTCGGAGAGGTTGCTTCACCGGCCTTGCTCCGGGTCTTACGTTCAAAGAGTGCTCGGCCAACTCCCTCGGAACACCTTGAAAGTCCTGTGTGGACCAAGCAAAAATATCCCGATTCTCACGGAGGAAGTTGACGAGCTCGCTTTCCTATTTGTCAGTTAACCTGGCACCAATTGTTACGGTACGCTCCGGAAACATGTTATCCACTGGAATCTTCTTGGTGTCTTTTGCGGCTTGAAATGAAACGCTTCCATGCGGGTTACTTAACGCCGGCATATACTGCTGCACGGACTGAGCTAATGCCGCCACCTCTTGGATTTTTCTTTTCTCTTGCGCAATTACGAGTGACTCGGCTAGGTTAGACCCGGCTGAGGCGCACTCGATAGAACGTCGGAAATCCCCAACATAGTAATTGCTCCATTTGGCCCGAGCAACTTCATCTTCAGATAACTGACGTGGCAACTTGCCATGAATTTGCTCAGTGCTGGTCTCCCGAGTAATGCATGATACGCGCTCTCCAAGTTCACCACCTCAAACTCCAAATTCTCAGTTCGGCAGTTATCCCTCGTGCCGAATAGCACGTCGACCCGGACTTTGCCTATGGGCTCACAGGAGATGCCTGGTACGATACCATGGAAAGTTGTTCCTATAGCCTGGAGCATGTTCTCTGAGATGCCCAACTTGCGCATCGTATCCGCATACATGATGTTAATGCTACTGCCATTGTCGATCAGTACCTTGGAGAACCTCACATTAACGTTTGGTCCAATGAACGTCGGATCTAACACTAGTGCATACGAGCCTGGACTTGGCATAAGCTTGGGATGATCTTTGACGCTCCAGGTGATTTCCTGGTCCGACCAAGGCATGTACCTCGTCACTGCAGGCATAACCACGTTAACCTCCATATGTCGGTGCTGCAAGCTCTTCCTATCTGTTTCCTCTGTTGTGAACACATAATAGCTCTGGTGATGTTCCCTGTACTCATTCCTTCCCTCGTTTCCAGAGTACCTCTGATCCGGTTGTTGTTGGTTTTCCACCTGATGCACTGCATCCCTTCTCTCATTGTTGTCATACCTCGGCGGAGGGGGAGGCAACATTAGTTGCTGCGTGTTTGCTCCGGAGAGCAATTGCTGCCGGGGTAACTCCTGCCGAGGTTGATCGTTCCGGGGTTCCTGAGCATTCCCCGAACCACCTTGTTCTATCTTACGCATCCACTCACATTGCCTCGTTGTGTGAACCGCCGAGCTGTTCGGATTTGGCATGTGAAACTTACATGGCTGGTCCAACATTGACTCATAGGTATACCTCGGACGGTCTTTCTTTTCTTGCCATTGCTTCTTCTGCTCCGGAGTCCACGTTTTCTTGCCATTGTTTCGAGGAGTCCATTGCCGTCCCGTTTTCTGGTGTTGGTTGCTCCCTGCTCCGGGTTGATCTTGATTCACAGCTGCAACTTGTTGCAAACTATACTGATGATCCGGTCTATTGTCTCTCCTTTTCCCCCTGTAATCGTTCCTCCCGGATGAACCGGCTCCGTCCCTCTAATAGTACTCCTCATTTGACTCGTTTAACACGATCCTGGGCTGGGTCGGATCACCCAAAGCATATGAATCCGCAATCCGGATCATCTCTGCCAACGTGACTGGCATTTTCCTTTGCAATTTCATCCACAACTCGCTGCCATATCTGCACCCTTGTGCGAACCATGCTATGGCCTGTGACTCTATGACTCCCTCACACGAGTTTCTCACGGTACACCACCGGGTCAAGAACTCACGATCCGTTTCGTTAGATCTCTGCTTGCACATCGCCAGGGTCTGTGGTCTATTCGGTCCCTGATATGTACTTGAGAAGTTGCTGATAAACATTTCTTCAAAATCTATCAAGCAATTGATGCTTCCGGGTGGCAAATTATTCAGCCATACCCTAGCCGGACCTTCCAACATCTGGGGTACGTATCGTACAACCCATCTCAAGTTGCTAGTTGCAATTTTCACAGCTGTTGCGTAGTTTATCAGCCAATCCTCTGGCTTTGTACTGCCGTCATACGTCTTCGTGCCCCTGGGTAATTGGAAGTTGGGCACTAGCGGTTCCTTCATGATCCGGGGTCCAAAGCACGCTGGACCCAGAGAACCTTGACATTCGATCTGTTCCGACCTATACAGGCGATCCAGCTTTAACCTGGCGTCATCCGGCATCAAATCCCTGCTTCCCAATCTCGACCCTATCACATGATAGTCCGGTCTTGCGTATCCCGCATTCATCATATCCGAGTCTCCGTCATTGTATCGGTTTTGCTCTCGTTGTGCTCCTCTCTGTTGCATACCTCGGCCAGCACTTTGCTCTTGCCTTGGTATATTCCGCTGCTGCGGTTGACCTGCTCCTGCTGAGTTTCGCTGTCCGGCATTGCTGTTGGCAGCATTCCCTTGACCGGCATTGCCTTGGTCGTGATTACCTCGACCAGCTTCACCTCGGCTCACGCTTCGTCGATCGTTGTTTTTCCGCATCTCTTTTTCTTTTCCCGCATGTGTTGGGTCGTACGGGACGATCTGCTTGTTCCGTCTGGCCGAGGTTACTACCTCTTCTCTCCTTGGGCCACCATGAGGCGACGATGCGGCTCCAGCGGATTTCTCCGGGTTACCCATCGCCGAATGGACGACCTTAGAAGCTCCAACTCTCTCCGGGTTACCCCTCAGCAGCTCCTCGTTCTGCCTGTTCGCGATCCGAACTAGCTCGTTAACCAGGTCTTGCTGCCTCTGACGGGCCTCACCCGTCAGACCCTCTAGTTTGGATGCTGTGGCATCTGCTGCTCTAAGGTTCTTCGCCGGGGTACTATACTTCGGCAACCCCACAGACAGATAATTTTCCGACCCCTCTGGTCCATCATCACCTTCTCTGTTCATCTCGTTTATGAGATTTCTCCCTTTTACTTTTACCGTGTCAACTTTGTTTGCCTTTGCGTATTCACGCAGCGTCATGTTCAATGACTGCTGAGCCGCTGCTATTTTCTTTGCACCCTCTAGTATCTTTTGCCGGGTTTCCTCTAGCTCGGCCTGTGCCTGAGCCGGATCTACCACTGCTGCCACCGGGTTTGCCAAGCTATCCATAGCTTCCCTCAGCACGTTCTCAGGCCTCTCTAGCGGAGGACCCCTAGCTTTCCTCGGTGCCTTAGGCGTTACCTCCGGGTCTGGCGCTGGATCCTTGCTCATGCCCGCGCCTGGCGCAGTCATCATCACCTCTGCATGGTCCGGGGAGCGAGCAATACGCGCCCCGCGAGCCATAGTGAGGGGTGGTTCTCCTGCATCGATGACGCGACGCGGATGAACGCAAGACACGTCCACAGCAACGTAGACCTTGTGTGCACCGAGCTTGACGAAGATGCCGTTGCACGGAAGGGGGCACGTGTCGAAGCAGCCAACGTTGTCGCTGACGTAATCCAGCGCTCCAAAGCGCTGAACAAGCCCGGAGCCGATGCGTTTGCCGGTGCTGATGAGGTTTCCCATCCGGATCTTCACCCCTGCTAGCGCCGCTAGCCCCACGGTGGGCGCCAACTGTCGTGGTGGTGTCACGGCAGATGCCATGGATAGGCTAAAGGTGGAGACTAATACACGCTAGGGGAATCCAGGGAGGGATAGTGGAGTGATTCTCCACGCAGAAGCTTTGTATTGATGTTCTAACTACAAGATTACAAGTGCTCCTTGAGCTGTATTGACAAGAGGAGGAAGAAGAAACTCTCTTACTCTTGCCTCCTATCTAGCCCAAGAACCCTAGATCCACTAGTGCTCAACCAACTAGAATTCTGCCCATTCTGTATCCTAGAAAAACCCAACCCCTCTACCAGAACCCTAAACCCCCTTATATAGTGGTGGTTCGGTCCTGGCCTAGGGCATACGTGGAGGCATATTCCTAAGAATATGCCCCCTCCCAAAATAGTAACCCGACAGGAGTGCTTTTCCCCCCGCGTCACACTTGCTTTAGCGACGTAGCCTCTGCGGCGCCCGCGTCAGCCGACGCGAGCGTTGTCACCCTTGTCGGCCATGATTCGGTGGTCCTGCCCTTGCTTTATTCGCTCATCCAGTATGCACCGGACCTTCTTTTTTGACCAGAGAGATTCCTTCCTTCTCCTGGAAGGCAAACGAGGATCCGGATCACAATAGATCTGGCCACACCTGTTCCTGCATATAAGTTAAACAAACATTTCCGACTTACTCCGTAAGTCAGACGAGACAACGTTAGGCGTCCCCCTGGCCCGGGTTACTCCGTGATCCGGCCTGCCTGGAGGTGACTCGGCCAGCATCCGCATTGACCTTGCCAACCCTCGGCTAACTCGGCCCTTATACCCCGGAGTGACCCTACCCGGGGGTATCCCCCCAACATTGCATGTGTGTTCTTTTCACATACCACATATGGATCCACCAGTGTCACTGCATGTACGTTCTTTTCACAATCCACCTATGGATCCACCAGTGTCATTGCATGTGTGTTCTTTTTACTAACAACAACTAGAGTCATTTCAGGGCTGTTCTTCTCACATACCACCTATGGATCCACCAGTGTCATTGCATGTGTGTTCTCTTCACAATCAACACATGGATCCACCAGTGTCATTGCATGTGTGTTCTTTTTAATAACAACAACCAGTGTCATTGCATGTGTGTTCTCTTCAGAGACCAGACATGGATCCACCAGTGTCATTGCATGTATGTTCTTTTCACTAACAACAACTGGAGTCATTGTATGTGTGTTCTTTTCACATACCACATATGGATCCACCAGTGTCATTAGGTGTGTGCTATTTTCACAATCCACCTATGGATCCACCAGTGTCATTGCATGTGTGTTCTTTTTAGTAACAACAACCAAAGTCATTGAAATGTGTGTACTTCTCACATACCACCAATGGATCCACCAGTGTCATTGCATGTGTGTTCTTTTCACTAACAACAACCAGAGTTATTGCATGTGTGTTCTTTTCACATTCCACATATGGATCCACTAGTGTCATTGAAATGTGTGTTCTCTTTACAGACCACACATGGATCCACCAGTGTCATTGCATGTATGTTCTTTTCACTAACAACAACTGGAGTCATTGCATGTGTGTTCTTTTCACATACCACATATGGATCCAGCAGTGTCATTGCATGTGTGCTCTTTTCACAATCCACCTATGGATCCACCAGTGTCATTGCATGTGTGTTCTTTTTACTAACAACAACCAGAGTCATTTCATGGTTGTTCTTCTCAAATACCACCTATGGATCCACCAGTGTCATTGCATGTGTGTTCTATTCACAATCAACACATGGATCCACCAGTGTCATTGCATGTGTGTTCTTTTGAGTAACAACAACCAGTGTCATTGCATGTGTGTTCTCTTCAGAGACCACACATGGATCCACCAGTGTCGTTGCATGTACGTTCTTTTCACTAACAACAACTGGAGTCATTGCATGTGTGTTCTTTTCACATACCACATATAGATCCACCAGTGTCATTGGATGTGTGCTCTTTTCACAATCCACCTATGGATCCACCAGTGTCATTGCATGTGTGTTCTTTTTAGTAACAACAATCAAAGTCATTGAAATGTGTGTTCTTCTCACATGCCACCAATGGATCCACCAGTGTCATTGCATGTTTGTTCTTTTCACTAACAACAACTAGAGTTATTGCATGTGTGTTCTTTTCACATACCACATATGGATCCACTAGTGTCATTGAAATGTGTGTTCTCTTTAGAGACCACACATGGATCCACCAGTGTCATTGCATGTATGTTCTTTTCGCTAACAACAACTGGAGTCATTGCATGTGTGTTCTTTTCACATACCACATATGGATCCACCAGTGTCATTGCATGTGTGCTCTTTTCACAATCCACCTATGGATCCACCTGTGTCATTGCATGTGTGTTCTTTTTAATAACAACAACCAGAGTCATTTCATGGTTGTTCTTCTCAAATACCACCTATGGATCCACAGTGTCATTGCATGTGTGTTCTCTTCACAATCCACACATGGATCCACTAGTGTCATTGCATGTGTGTTATTTTTAGTAACAACAACCAGTGTCATTGCATGTGTGTTCTCTTCAGAGACCACACATGGATCCACCGGTGTCATTGCATGTGTGTTCTTTTTACTAATAACCAGAGTCATTGAAATGTGTTCTCTCTTTAGAGACCACACATGGATCCACCAGTGTCATTGCATGTATGTTCTTTTCACTAACAACAACTGGAGTCACTGCATGTGTGTTCTTTTCACATACCACATATGGATCACCAGCGTCATTGCATGTGTGTTCTTTTCACATACCACATAAGGATCCACCAGTGTCATTGCATGTGTGCTCTTTTCATGATCCACCTATGGATCCACCAGTGTCATTGCATGTGTGTTCTTTTTCCTAACAACAACCAGAGCCATTGAAATGTGTGCTCTCTTTAGAGACCACCTATGGATCCATCGGTGTCATTGCATGTGTGTTCATTTCACTAACAACAACTGGAGTCATTGCATGTGTGTTCTTTTCACAATCCACCTATGGATCCACAAGTGTCATTGCTTGTGTGTTCTTTTTACTAACAACTACCAGAGTCATTTCATGGCTGTTCTTCTCACATACCACCTATGGATCCACCAGTGTCATTGCATCTGTGTTCTCTTTACAATCCACACATGGATCCATCAGTGTCATTGCATGTGTGTTTGTTTTACTAACAACAACCAGAGTCATTGAAATCTGTGCTCTCTTCAGAGACCACACATGGATCCACCGGTGTCATTGCATGTATGTTCTTTTCACTAACAACAACTGGAGTCATTGGATGTGTGTTCTTTTCACATACCACATATGGATCCACCAGTGTCATTGCATGTGTGCTCTTTTTACAATCCACCTATGGATCCACCAGTGTCATTGCATGTGTGTTCTTTTTAGTAACAACAACCAGAGTCATTGAAATGTGTGTTCTTTTCACTAACAACAAATGGAGTCATTGCAATTGTGTTCTTTTCACATACCAAATATGGATCCACCAGTGTCATTGCATGTGTGCTCTTTTCACAATTCACCTAGGGATCCACTAGTGTCATTGCATGTGTGTTCTCTTCACAATCCACACATGGCTCCACCAGCGTCATTGCATGTGTGCTCTTTTTACTAACAACAACCAGAGTCATTGCATGTGTGTTCTCTTCAGAATCCACACATGGATCCACCAGTGTCATTGCATGTGTGTTCTTTTTAGTAACAACAACCAGTGTCATTGCATGTGTGTTCTCTTCATAATCCAAACATGGATCCACCATTGTCTTTGCATGTGTGTTCTTTTTAGTAACAACAATCAGTGTCATTGCATGTGTGTTCTCTTCACAATCCACACATGGATCCATCAGTGTCATTGCATGTGTGTTTGTTTTACTAACAACAACCAGAGTCATTGAAATCTGTGCTCTCTTCAGAGACCACACATGGATCCATCGGTGTCATTGAATGTATGTTCTTTTCACTAACAACAACTGGAGTCATTGCATGTGTGTTCTTTTCACATACCACATATGGATCCACCAGTGTCATTGCATGTGTGCTCTTTTCTCAATCCACCTATGGATCCGCTAGTGTCATTTTATGTGTGTTCTTTTTAGTAACAACAACAAGAGTCATTGAAATGTGTTTTCTTCTCACATACGACCTATGGATCCACCAGTGTCATTGCATGTGTGTTCTTTTCACTAACAACAACCAGAGTCATTGCATGTGTCTTCTTTTCACATACCACATATGGATCCACCAGTGTCATTGAAATGTGTGTTCTCTTTAGGGACCACACATGTATCCACCAGTGTCATTGCATGTATGTTCTTTTTCAGTAACAACAACTGGAGTCATTGCATGTGTGTTCTTTTGACAGACTACATATGGATCCACCAATGTCATTGCATGTGTGCTCTTTTCACAATCCACCTACGGATCCACCAGTGTCATTGCATGTGTGTTCTTTTTACTAACAACAAGCAGAGTCATTTCATGGTTGTTCTTCTCACATACCACCTATGGATCCACTAGTGTCATTGCATGTGTGTTCTCTTCACAATCCACACATGGATCCACGAGTGTCATTGCATGTGTGTTCTTTTTAGTAACAACAACCAGTGTCATTGCATGTGTGTTCTCTTCAGAGACCACACATGGATCCACCAGTGTCATTGCATGTATGTTCTTTTCACTAAGAACAACTGGAGTCATTGCATGTGTGTTCTTTTCACATACCACATACGGATCCACCAGTGTCATTGCATGTGTGCTCTTTTCACAATCCACCTATGGATCCACCAGTGTCATTGCATGTGTGTTCTTTTTACTAACAACAACTAGAGTCATTGCATGTGTGTTCTTTTCACATACCAAATATGGATCCACTAGTGTCATTGCATGTGGGCTCTTTTCACAATCCACCTAGGGATCCACTATTGTCATTGCATGTGTGTTCTCTTCACAATCCACACATGGCTCCACCAGCGTCATTGCATGTGTGCTCTTTTTACTAACAACAACCAGAGTCATTGCATGTGTGTTCTCTTCACAATCCACACATGGATCCACCAGTGTCATTGCATGTGTGTTATTTTTACTAACAACAACCAGTGTCATTGCATGTGTGTTCTCTTCACAATCCAAACATGGATCCACCATTGTCTTTGCATGTGTGTTCTTTTTAGTAACAACAATCAGTGTCATTGCATGTGTGTTCTCTTCACAATCCACACATGGATCCATCAGTGTCATTGCATGTGTGTTTGTTTTACTAACAACAAGCAGAGTCATTGAAATATGTGCTCTCTTCAGAGACCACACATGGATCCACCGGTGTCATTGCATGTATGTTCTTTTCACTAACAACAACTAGAGTCATTGGATGTGTGTTCTTTTCACATACCACATATGGATCCACCAGTGTCATTGCATGTGTGCTCTTTTTACAATCCACCTATGGATCCACCAGTGTCATTATATGTGTGTTCTTTTTAGTAACAACAACCAGAGTCATTGAAATGTGTGTTCTTTTCACTAACAACAAATGGAGTCATTGCATGTGTGTTCTTTTCACATACCAAATATGGATCCACCAGTGTCATTGCATGTGTGCTCTTTTCACAATCCACCTAGGGATCCACTAGTGTCATTGCATGTGTGTTCTCTTCACAATCCACACATGGCTCCACCAGCGTCATTGCATGTGTGCTCTTTTTACTATTAACAAAAAGAGTCATTGCATGTGTGTTCTCTTCACAATCCACCTATGGATCCACCAGTGTCATTGCATGTGTGTTCTTTTTAGTAACAACAACCAGTGTCATTGCATGTGTGTTCTCTTCACAATCCAAACATGGATCCACCATTGTCTTTGCATGTGTGTTCTTTTTAGTAACAACAATCAGTGTCATTGCATGTGTGTTCTATTCACCATCCACACATGGATCCATCAGTGTCATTGCATGTGTGTTTGTTTTACTAACAAAAACGAGAGTCAATGAATTCTGTGCTCTCTTCAGAGACCACACATGGATCCACCGGTGTCATTGCATGTATGTTCTTTTCACTAACAACAACTGGAGTCATTGCATGTGTGTTCTTTTCACATACCACATATGGATCCACCAGTGTCATTGCATGTGTGCTCTTTTCTCAATCCACCTATGGATCCACTAGTGTCATTTTATGTGTGTTCTTTTTAGTAACAACAACAAGAGTCATTGAAATGTGTTTTCTTCTCACATACGACCTATGGATCCACCAGTGTGATTGCATGTGTGTTCTTTTAACTAACAACAACCAGAGTCATTGCATGTGTCTTCTTTTCACATACCACATATGGATCCACCAGTGTCATTGAAATGTGTGTTCTCTTTAGAGACCACACATGTATCCACCAGTGTCATTGCATGTATGTTCTTTTCACTAACAACAACTGGAGTCATTGCATGTGTGTTCTTTTCATAGACCACATATGGATCCACCAGTGTCATTGCATGTGTGTTCTTTTCACAATCCACCTACGGATCCACCAGTGTCATTGCATGTGTGTTCTTTTTACTAACAACAAGCAGAGTCATTTCATGGTTGTTCTTCTCACATACCACCTATGGATCCACTAGTGTCATTGCATGTGTGTTCTCTTCACAATCCACACATGGATCCACGAGTGTCATTGCATGTGTGTTCTTTTTAGTAACAACAACCAGTGTCATTGCATGTGTGTTCTCTTCAGAGACCACACATGGATCCACCAGTGTCATTGCATGTATGTCCTTTTCACTTACAACAACTGGAGTCATTGCATGTGTGTTCTTTTCACAGACCACATATGGATCCACCAGTGTCATTGCATGTGTGCTCTTTTCACAATCCACCTATGGATCCACCAGTGTCATTGCATGTGTGTTCTTTTTAGTAACAACAACCAGATTCATTGAAATGTGTGTTCTTTTCACATACCACCTATGGATCCACCAGTGTCATTGCATGTGTGTTCTTTTCAATAACAATAACCAGAGTCATTGCATGTGTGTTCTTTTGACATACCACATATGGATCCACCAGTGTCATTGAAATGTGTGTTCTCTTCAGAAACCACACATGGATCCACCTGTGTCATTGCATGTATGTTCTTTTCACTAACAACAACTGGAGTCATTGCATGTGTGTTCTTTTCACATACCACATAGGGATCCACCAGTGTCATTGCATGTGTGCTCTTTTCACAATCCACCTATGGATGCACTAGTGTCATTGCATGTGTGTTCTTTTTACTAACAACAACCAGAGTCATTTCATGGTTGTTCTTCTCACATACCACCTATTGATCCACCAGTGTCATTGCATGTGTGTTCTCTTCACAATCCACGCATGGATCCACCAGTGTCATTGCATGTGTGTTCTTTTTAGTAACAACAACAAGTGTCATTGCATGTGTGTTCTCTTTAGAGACCACGCATGGATCCACCAGTGTCATTGCATGTGTGTTCTTTTTACTAACAACAACCAGAGTCATTGAAATGTGTGCTCTCTTCAGAGACCACACATGGATCCACCAGTGTCATTGCATGTATGTTCTTTTCACTAAGAACAACTGGAGTCATTTCATGTGTGTTCTTTTCACATACCACATATGGATCCAGCAGTGTCATTGCATGTGTGCTCTTTTCAGAATCCACCTATGGATCCAGCAGTGTCATTGCATGTGTGTTCTTTTTACTAACAACAACCAGAATCATTTCATGGCTGTTCTTCTCACATACCACCTATGGATCCACCAGTGTCATTGCTTGTGTGTTCTCTTCACAATCCACACATGGATCCACCAGTGCCATTGCATGTGTGTTATTTTTAGTAACAACAACTATTGTCATTGCATGTGTGTTCTCTTCAGAGACCACACATGGATCAACCAGTGTCATTGCATGTGTGTTCTTTTTACTAACAACAACCAGAGTCATTGAAATATGTGCTCTCTTCAGAGACCACACATGGATCCACCAGTGTCATTGCATGTATGTTCTTTTCACTAACAACAACTAGAGTCATTGCATGTGTGTTCTTTTCACATACCACATATGGATCCACCAGTGTCATTGCATGTGTGCTCTTTTCACAATCCACCTATGGATCCACCAGTGTCATTGCATGTGTGTTCTTTTTAGTAACAACAACCAGATTCATTGAAATGTGTGTTATTTTCACATACCACCTATGGATCCACCAGTGTCATTGCATGTGTGTTCTTTTCAGTAACAACAACCAGATTCATTGCATGTGTGTTCTTTTCACATACCACATATGGATCCACAGTGTCATTGCATGTATGTTCTTTTCACTAACAACAACTGGAGTCATTGCATGTGTGTCCTTTTCACATACCATATATGGATCCACCAGTGTCATTGCATGTGTGCTCTTTTCATAATCCACCTATGGATCCACCAGTGTCATTGCATGTGTTTTCTTTTTACTAACAACAAACAGAGTCATTTCATGGTTGTTCTTTCCTACATACCACCTATGGATCCACCAGTGTCATTGCAGGTGTGTTCTCTTCTCAATCCACACATGGATCCACCAGTGTCATTGCATGTGTGTTCTTTTTAGTAACAACAACCAGTGTCATTGCATGTGTGTTCTCTTTAGAGACCACGCATGGATCCACCAGTGTCATTGCATGTGTGTTCTTTTTACTAACAACAACCAGAGTCATTGAAATGTGTGCTCTCTTCAGAGACCACACATGGATCCACCAGTGTCATTGCATTTATGTTCTTTTCACTAAGAACAACTGGAGTCATTGCATGTGTGTTCTTTTCACATACCACATATGGATCCACCAGTGTCATTGCATGTGTGCTCTTTTCACAATCCACCTATGGATCCACCAGTGTCATTGCATGTGTGTTCTTTTTACTAACAACAACTAGAGTCATTTCATGTGTGTTCTTTTCACATACCACATATGGATCCAGCAGTGTCATTGCATGTGTGCTCTTTTCAGAATCCACCTATGGATCCAGCAGTGTCATTGCATGTGTGTTCTTTTTACTAACAACAACCAGAATCATTTCATGGTTGTTCTTCTCACATACCACCTATGGATCCACCAGTGTCATTGCTTGTGTGTTCTCTTCACAATCCACACATGGATCCACCAGTGCCATTGCATGTGTGTTCTTTTTAGTAACAATAACTAGTGTCATTGCATGTGTGTTCTCTTCAGAGACCACACATGGATCCACCAGTGTCATTGCATGTGTGTTCTTTTTACTAACAACAACCAGAGTCATTGAAATGTGTGCTCTCTTTAGAGACCACACATGGATCCAGCAGTGTCATTGCATGTATGTGCTTTTCACTAACAACAACTAGAGTCATTGTATGTGTGTTCTTTTCACATACGACATATGGATCCACCTGTGTCATTACATGTGTGCTCTTTTCACAATCCACCTTGGATCCACCAGTGTCATTGCATGTGTGTTCTTTTTAGTAACAACAACCAGAGTCATTGAAATGTGTGTTATTTTCACATACCACCTATGGATCCACCAGTGTCATTGCATGTGTGTTCTTTTCAGTAACAACAACCAGAGTCATTGCATGTGTGTTCTTTTCACATACCACATATGGATCCACGAGTGTCATTGCATGTATGTTCTTTTCACTAACAACAACTGGAGTCATTGCATGTGTGTTCTTTTCACATACCATATATGGATCCACCAGTGTCATTGCATGTGTGCTCTTTTCATAATCCACCTATGGATCCACTAGTGTCATTGCATGTGTTTTCTTTTTACAAACAACAACCAGAGTCATTTCATGGTTGTTCTTCTCACATACCACCTATGGATCCACCAGTGTCATTGTAGGTGTGTTCTCTTCTGAATCCACACATGGATCCACCAGTGTCATTGCATGTGTGTTCTTTTTAGTAACAACAACCAGTGCCATTGCATGTGTGTTCTCTTTAGAGACCACACATGGATCTACCAGTGTCATTGCATGTGTGTTCTTTTTACTAACAACAACCAGAGTCATTGAAATGTGTGCTCTCTTCAGAGACCACACATGGATCCACCAGTGTCATTGCATGTATGTTCTTTTCACTAACAACAACTGGAGTCATTACATGTGTGTTCTTTTCACATACCACATATGGATCCACCAGTGTCATTGCATGTGTGCTCTTTTCACAATCTACCTATGGATCCACTAGTGTCATTGCATGTGTGTTCTTTTTACTAACAACAACCACAGTCATTTCATGGTTGTTCTTCTCACATACCACATATGGATCCACTAGTATCATTGCATGTGTGTTCTCTTCACAATCCACACATGGATCCACCAGTGTCATTGCATGTGTGTTCTTTTTAGTAACAACAACCAGTACCATTGCATGTGTGTTCTCTTTAGAGACCACACATGGATCCACCAGTGTCATTGCATGTGTGTTCTTTTTACTAACAACAACCAGAGTCATTGAAATGTGTGCTCTCTTCAGAGACCACACATAGATCCACCAGTGTCCTTGCATGTATGTTCTTTTCACTAACAACAACTAGAGTCATTGCATGTGTGTTCTTTTCACATACCACATATGGATCCACTAGTGTCATTGCATGTGTGATCTTTTCACAATCCACCTATGGATCCACCAGTGTCATTGCATGTGTGTTCTTTTTACTAACAACAACCAGAGTCATTGAAATGTGTGTTCTTCTCACATACCACCTATGGATCCACCGGTGTCATTGCTTGTGTGTTATTTTCACTAACAACAACCAGAGTCATTGCATGTGTGTTCTTTTCACATACCACATATGGATCCACCAGTGTCATTGAAATGTGTGTTCTCTTCAGAGACCACACATGGATCCACCAGTGTCATTGCATGTATGTTATTTTCATTAATAACAACTGGAGTCATTGCATGTGTGTTCTTTTCACATACCACATATGGATCCACCAGTGTCATTGCATGTGTGCTCTTTTCACAATACACCTATGGATCCACCAGTGTTATTGCATGTGTGTTCTTTTTACTAACAACAACCAGAGTCATTGCATGGCTATTCTTCTCACATACCACCTATGGGTCCACCAGTGTCATTGCATGTGTGTTCTCTTCACAATCCACACATGGATCCACCAGTGTCATTGCATGTGTGTTCTTTTTGGAAACAACAGCCAGAGTCATTGCATGTGTGTTCTATTTAGAGACCACACATGGATCCACCAGTGTCATTGCATGTGTGTTCATTTTACTAACAACAACTAGAGTCATTGAAATGTGTGCTCTCTTCAGAGACCACACATGGATCCACCAGTGTCATTACATGTATGTTCTTTTCACAATCCACCTATGGATCCACCAGTGTCATTGCATGTGTGTTCTTTTTAGTAACAACAACTAGAGTCACTGAAATGTGTTTTCTTCTCACATACCACCTATGGATCCACCAGTGTCATTGCATGTGTGTTCTTTTCACTAACAACAACCAGAGTCATTGCATGTGTGTTCTTTTGACATACCACATATGGATCCACCAGTGTTATTGAAATGTGTGTTCTCTATAGAGACCACACATGGATCCACCAGTGTTATTGCATGTATGTTCTTTTCACTAACAACTGGAGTCATTGCATGTGTGTTCTTTTCACATACCACATATGGATCCCCCAGTGTCATTGCATGTGTGCTCTTTTCATAATCCACCTATGGATCCACCAGTGTCATTGCATGTGTGTTCTTTTTACTAACAACAACTGAGTCATTTCATGACTATTCTTTTCACATACCACATATGCATCCACCAGTGTCATTGAAATGTGTGTTCTCTTCAGAGACCACACATGGATCTACCAGTGTCATTACATGTGTGTTCTTTTCACTAACAACAACTGGAGTCATTGCATGTGTGTTCTTCTCACATACCACATTTGGATCCACCAGTGTCATTGCATGTGTGCTCTTTTCATAATCCACCTATGGATCCACCAGTGTCATTGCATGTGTGTCCTTTTTACTAACAACAACTGAGTCATTTCATGACTGTTCTTTTCACATACCACATATGCATCCACAAGTGTCATTGAAATGTGTGTTCTCTTTAGAGACCACACATGGATCCACCAGTGTCATTGCATGTGTGCTCTTTTTTCTAAAAACAACCAGAGTCATTGCATGTGTGTTCTTTTCACATACCACATATGGATACACCAGTGTCATTGAAATGTGTGTTCTCTTCAGAGACCACACATGGATCCAACAGTGGCATTGCATGTATGTTCTCTTCACTAACAACAACTGGAGTCATTGCATGTGTGTTCTTTTCACATACCACATATGGATCCAACAGTGTCATTGCATGTGTTTTCTTTTTACTAACAACAACCAGAGTCATTTCATGGTTGTTCTTCTCACATACCACCTATGGATCCACCAGTGTCATTGCAGGTGTGTTCTCTTCTCAATCCACACATGGATCCACCAGTGTCATTGCATGTGTGTTCTTTTTAGTAACAACAACCAGTGTCATTGCATGTGTGTTCTCTTTAGAGACCACGCATGGATCCACCAGTGTCATTGCATGTGTGTTCTTTTTACTAACAACAACCAGAGTCATTGAAATGTGTGCTCTCTTCAGAGACCACACATGGATCCACTAGTGTCATTGCATGTATGTTCTTTTCACTAAGAACAACTGGAGTCATTGCATGTGTGTTCTTTTCACATACCACATATGGATCCACCAGTGTCATTGCATGTGTGCTCTTTTCACAATCCACCTATGGATCCACCAGTGTCATTGCATGTGTGTTCTTTTTACTAACAACAACTAGAGTCATTGCATGTGTGTTCTTTTCACATACCACATATGGATCCAGCAGTGTCATTGCATGTGTGCTCTTTTCAGAATCCACTTATGGATCCAGCAGTGTCATTGCATGTGTGTTCTTTTTACTAACAACAACGAGAATCATTTCATGGCTGTTCTTCTCACATACCACCTATGGATCCACCAGTGTCATTGCTTGTGTGTTCTCTTCACAATCCACACATGGATCCACCAGTGCCATTGCATGTGTGTTCTTTTTAGTAACAACAACTAGTGTCATTGCATGTGTGTTCTCTTCAGAGACCACACATGGATCCACCAGTGTCATTGCATGTGTGTTCTTTTTACTAACAACAACCAGAGTCATTGAAATGTGTGCTCTCTTCAGAGACCACACATGGATCCACCAGTGTCATTGCATGTATGTTATTTTCACTAACAACAACTAGAGTCATTGCATGTGTGTTCTTTTCACATACCACATATGGATCCACCAGTGTCATTGCATGTGTTATCTTTTCACAATCCACCTTGGATCCACCAGTGTCATTGCATGTGTGTTCTTTTTAGTAACAACAACCAGAGTCATTGAAATGTGTGTTATTTTCACATAACACCTATGGATCCACCAGTGTCATTGCACGTGTGTTCTTTTCAGTAACAACAACCAAAGTCATTGCATGTGTGTTCTTTTCACATACCACATATGGATCCACGAGTGTCATTGCATGTATGTTCTTTTCACTAACAACAACTGGAGTCATTGCATGTGTGTTCTTTTCACATACCATATATGGATCCACCAGTGTCATTGCATGTGTGATCTTTTCATAATCCACCTATGGATCCACCAGTGTCATTGCATGTGTTTTCTTTTTACTAACAAGAACCAGAGTCATTTCATGGTTGTTCTTCTCACATACCACCTATGGATCCACCAGTGTCATTGCAGGTGTGTTCTCTTCTGAATCCACACATGGATCCACCAGTGTCATTGCATGTGTGTTCTTTTTAGTAACAACAACCAGTGCCATTGCATGTGTGTTCTCTTTAGAGACCACACATGGATCCACCAGTGTCATTGCATGTGTGTTCTTTTTACTAACAACAACCAGAGTCATTGAAATGTGTGCTCTCTTCAGAGACCACACATGGATCCACCAGTGTCATTGCATGTATGTTCTTTTCACTAACAACAACTGGAGTCATTGCATGTGTGTTCTTTTCACATACCACATATGGATCCACCAGTGTCATTGCATGTGTGCTCTTTTCAGAATCTACCTATGGATCCACTAGTGTCATTGCATGTGTGTTCTTTTTACTAACAACAACCAGAGTCATTTCTTGGTTGTTCTTCTCACATACCACATATGGATCCACCAGTATCATTGCATGTGTGTTCTCTTCACAATCCACACATGGATCCACCAGTGTCATTGCATGTGTGTTCTTTTTAGTAACAACAACCAGTGCCATTGCATGTGTGTTCTCTTTAGAGACCACACATGGATCCACAAGTGTCATTGCATGTGTGTTCTTTTTACTAACAACAACCAGAGTCATTGAAATGTGTGCTCTCTTCAGAGACCACACATGGATCCACCAGTGTCCTTGCATGTATGTTCTTTTCACTAACAACAACTAGAGTCATTGCATGTGTGTTCTTTTCACATACCACATATGGATCCACTTGTGTCATTGCATGTGTGCTCTTTTCACAATCCACCTATGGATCCACCAGTGTCATTGCATGTGTGTTCTTTTTACTAACAACAACCAGAGTCATTGAAATGTGTGTTCTTCTCACATACCACCTATGGATCCACAGGTGTCATTGCTTGTGTGTTCTTTTCACTAACAACAACCAGAGTCATTGCATGTGTGTTCTTTTCACATAGCACATATGGATCCACCAGTGTCATTGAAATGTGTGTTCTCTTCAGAGACCACACATGGATCCACCAGTGTCATTGCATGTATGTTCTTTTCATTAACAACAACTGGAGTCATTGCATGTGTGTTCTTTTCACATACCACATATGGATCCACCAGTGTCATTGCATGTGTGCTCTTTTCACAATACACCTATGGATCCACCAGTGTTATTGCATGTGTGTTCTTTTTACTAACAACAACCAGAGTCATTGCATGGCTATTCTTCTCACATACCACCTATGGGTCCACCAGTGTCATTGCATGTGTGTTCTCTTCACAATCCACACATGGATCCACCAGTGTCATTGCATGTGTGTTCTTTTTAGTAACAACAGCCAGAGTCATTGCATGTGTGTTCTATTTAGAGACCACACATGGATCCACCAGTGTCATTGCATGTGTGTTCATTTTACTAACAACAACTAGAGTCATTGAAATGTGTGCTCTCTTCAGAGACCACACATGGATCCACCAGTGTCATTACATGTATGTTCTTTTCACTAGCAACAACTGGAGTCATTGCGTGTGTGTTCTTTTCACACACCACATATGGATCCACCAGTGTCATTGCATGTGTGCTCTTTTCAGAATCCACCCATGGATCCACCAGTGTCATTGCATGTGTATTCTTTTTAGTAACAACAACCAGAGTCATTGAAATGTGTGTTCTTTTCACATACCACCTATGGATCCACCAGTGTCATTGCATGTGTGTTCTTTTCACTAACAACAACCAGAGTCATTGCATGTGTGTTCTTTTCACATACCACATATGGATCCACCAGTGTTATTGAAATGTGTGTTCTCTACAGAGACCACACATGGATCCACCAGTGTTATTGCATGTATGTTCTTTTCACTAACAACTAGAGTCATTGCATGTGTGTTCTTTTCACATACCACATATGGATCCACCAGTGTCATTGCATGTGTGGTATTTTCATAATCCACCTATGGATCCACCAGTGTCATTGCATGTGTGTTCTTTTTACTAACAACAACTGAGTCATTTCATGACTGTTCTTTTCACATACCACATATGCATCCACCAGTGTCATTGAAATGTGTGTTCTCTTTAGAGACCACACATGGATCCACCAGTGTCATTGCATGTGTGTTCTTTTCACTAACAACAACTGGAGTCATTGCATGTGTGTTCTTCTCACATACCACATTTGGATCCACTAGTGTCATTGCATGTGTGCTCTTTTCATAATCCACCTATGGATCCACCAGTGTCATTGCATGTGTGTTCTTTTTACTAACAACAACTGAGTCATTTCATGACTGTTCTTTTCACATACCACATATGCATCCACAAGTGTCATTGAAATGTGTGTTCTCTTTAGAGACCACACATGGATCCACCAGTGTCATTGCATGTGTGCTCTTTTTACTAAAAACAACCAGAGTCATTGCATGTGTGTTCTTTTCACATACCACATATGGATACACCAGTGTCATTGAAATGTGTGTTCTCTTCAGAGACCACACATGGATCCACCAGTGTCATTGCATGTATGTTCTCTTCACTAACAACAACTGGAGTCATTGCATGTGTGTTCTTTTCACATACCACATATGGATCCACCAGTGTCATTGCATGTGTGCTCTTTTCATAATCCACCTATGGATCCACCAGTGTCATTGCATGTGTGTTCTTTTTACTAACAACAACTGAGTCATTTCATGACTGTTCTTTTCACATACCACATATGCATCCACCAGTGTCATTGAAATGTGTGTTCTCTTTAGAGACCACACATGGATCCACCAGTGTCATTGCATGTGTGTTCTTTTCACTAACAACAACTGGAGTCACTGCATGTGTGTTCTTCTCACATACCACATATGGATCCACTAGTGTCATTGCATGTGTGCTCTTTTCATAATCCACCTATGGATCCACCAGTGTCATTGCATGTGTGTTCTTTTTACTAACAACAACTGAGTCATTTCATGACTGTTCTTTTCACATACCACATATGCATCCACCAGTGTCATTGAAATGTGTGTTCTCTTTAGAGACCACACATGGATCCACCAGTGTCATTGCATGTGTGCTCTTTTTACTAAAAACAACCAGAGTCATTGCATGTGTGTTCTTTTCACATACGACATATGGATACACCAGTGTCATTGAAATGTGTGTTCTCTTCAGAGACCACACATGGATCCACCAGTGTCATTGCATGTATGTTCTCTTCACTAACAACAACTGGAGTCATTGCATGTGTGTTCTTTTCACATACCACATATGGATCCACCAGTGTCATTGAAATGTGTGTTCTCTTTGGAGACCACACATGGATCCACCAGTGTCATTGCATGTGTGTTCTTTTCACTAACAACAACTGGAGTCATTGCATGTGTGTTCTTCTCACATACCACATATGGATCCACCAGTGTCATTGCATGTGTGCTCTTTTTACTAAAAACAACCAGAGTCATTGGATGTCTGTTCTCTTTAGAGACCACACATGGATCCACCAGTGTCATTGAAATGTGTATTATTTTCAACTACCGTTGTTGGCCACAAACAATCGGGACGCAGAACTAACCAGCAACCGCTCTGGGCTTCTAGAAGACCCGATCCCCGATTGTTAGGCTCCATTGGATCGGGGTGCGTGGACGATAGTGACATCCTTCGCGAGGGCGATCCGCGAGAAGTCTGTTCTGCGAACTGATTGGTCGTGGCTACTACACTGGGCGTACGTCCTTGCCCTTATCCCCTTAACCTCGGGGCCAAAAATCAGATCATGTTCCTTCATCGCCATGGAGAGGGAGAGGCCCAAACTCAGCTTGCACGAGGCTCAGATGTTCGCCCACTATGACATACTCGCGCCGCCGTTAGCGAGGCTTCTGGCTGGCTTCGAGCTCAGCTACGTCGGGGTTCCTGTCGTGCCGCTCTTGCGTGACAATGCGTTGGCGAGGCAGATCAAGGAGCACCGCCGCCAGCTGTCGGAGCAGAAGAGGGAAATGGCGCGGTACTCGCGTACGAGCGTGTACTGGCGAAAGCTGTTCAAGAAGGAGTAGGCTGCGTTGATTGAGCTGTGCGGAACTCACCGGTGGGAGATCCACCTGGATCTGCGCAAACCAAAAGGGAGGCAGCGCTTCTGGGTAGTGCCTGGGCGTACGACCTCCACCGTTATCGACGCAGCGCGCCGTGAAGAATCCATGAGGAGGAGGAACGCTGCCGGGAACGTCGGCATCGATTCCGACGCGGAGGAGGCTGGCGGAGACGCGGACAACGTCGTCAATGATGCAGACTGCGGGAGCGTCATAGTCGATTAGGGCCACTTAAGCATAAATTAAATCTATGTATGGTATCTTAATGCGCTCTTTGGATCTGGGTCACCTGAGTCATGGTCGATTATCGTCATAATCTATATCAGTTGGCCATGTTTTAGTTGTCTTTGTCTTTGAAACTAGTCGATCATAACTTGTCTGATCCTGAAAATAAAGTCCACACGTTCCCTGGCATATCTGATGGGACAATACGCTGACTCTGCTCCCAGCACTTGATGGCACAGCCGTAATTTGGAGTGCGCCTGAGGAGAAGGGACCGAGCGTGTTGTAATAGTATACTACTCCTGTCCAGATATAACTGACTTAGTTTTTTTAGATATTTAATAAATGTGTCTATACCCAAAACATGTCTAGATACATGTTTTAGGTTTCTCTGTCTTTCAAACTAATCAAAAGTCATCAAATTCTGAACAAACAAATACATTGCATTCACACCTGATGGGACAATACGCTGACTCTGCTACTTGATGGCACAACCATAATTCTAGATTGCGCTAGAGGAGATGTGAATGCAAGGGAGATGGGAACTAGTAGCCGCGTCCAAACACAGGTAAAAAATTAATGTAATAATATTTTTAAAAATGTAATCTGGTCCACATGACCGCATCACAGACACGTTGCACGCTTCAGATATAAATAAAGACGACATGGCTAGTTTAGTTTCAATGATATAATTCAACATACGACGTTACTATGCCCGTATCTTTCTCTCCTCTTATTAGTCTGCTAGCCCACGCTGCATTAAGCATCAGTTGATGAGGATAAAAAAATGATAAAATGGCAAATAAAACAATTTTTAAGCTTACCTTTCATCCAGAGAATCGTACAAAGATGAAATTGGCAGGGATTTATTATTTCTCCTGCAGTTAGCCGAAAGATCCTCAATCACCCCTGCAACTTCTTCATATTCTAATACACCTCCATTATTTGCCCTTTCCTCCCCGTTCCGCTTACCATTTTGTTTATTTTCACACCCTTTTCTCGCTGGCACCTCCACTTCTTCATAATTGGCTGCTTACGTACGTTTTCCTCCGAGTGCTCATCATCGTCTTCACGCTGCTCTTCCGCCAGTTCTCGCTGAGAAGCCTCATTTTCTGCCACCGGGGTGTGAACAGGGACAATAGCATGTGTAACTGTGTTTTTGCACAACCTCTTGATATGGCCGAATCCTCTACAACATCCGCATTTCCTTTTCCTAGCTCCCAGCCTTGGACCTTTATCGATGGAGGCTTCGATCCTTAGCTTTCTAGGCCTCCCAGGTGGCCTCCTAAGAACTGGTGGTTGAAGTTTGAACCCTGGATCGACAATCTCCCAATCATTTTCATCGGCCATAGGTGGTATCCAAGTCCTTCGCGTTCGGAGGAAGAAACCCCCAAGGCCCCACACGTCAATCCAACACTATCTAATGATAGCAGACCCTCAGTTAACCAAGAGGTTATGAGCCAGGTTCCTCCTTTGCCATTAGCCATTGATTTGAATAGATCAGGGAAAGATCAGGAAAAGGTTAGGGAATTTGCCTTAGAAATAAGGCGTGAGCAGATATCTGAACAGTACGAGAGTCTGCATAAGTTGCAGCAAACTTGTCCACGGAGAAATAGTTGTCGACATAGTTCTCTATTTCAGCTCCGTAACCTCTAAGGTTTAAGATGAAGTAAATTGCATGGTGACATGGCAGACCAGTAATCTGCCACTACCTACATGAACAAGTCTTTTTTCCAATGTCTACAGTGTACCTCCGTTCACTTCCATGCTTGTATTCTGCATAAACCTCAGCCAATGTTCTGGAACTTCTGACCACCCTCATCTTTATCGTTCTCATTGCCCTGGTTCTTGCATTCAGTAACATAACCACCTTTGGAACTATTTTATGGCCTAAAAATTTTCTTGCACAAATTCTTTGCCTTAAATCTATCTTCACCATTATGCACTGTCTTATTGCATCCAACAAAATAACAATTACAAGTGTCTTCATGCCCGGAATCTTATCATTGAAACTCTCTGCCAAATTATTGCATACAAGATCCACCTTGCTTAACTCACCAAACTTGCTTCTGGCACATAGCTTGGTGTGATGTTCCTCAAGGTATTTTTTCACCTTTGGCACTACATACATGTTCTGCAAGTAAGTAGCATGCGTTCTTGGGATGTATGTGTATGCTGATCACCACAAGTCCTCTTCAAAGATCTTTCCTTTGAACTTCTTCGTGAAGTTAGTAGCGAGGTGCCGTATGAATTCCCTATGCTCAACCCCAGGAAACACAGCATCAACAGCATTGTCAAGACCCTCGGATGCACCGGTGTGTATCACCAAGCCTTCAGGGTGACCAATTACTTCCCGTAGTCTCTGCATGAACCATGTCCAGCTTTCATTTGATTCACCCTCAAGAACAGCATAAGCTACGGGTAGAAGCCAATTATGCGCGTCCAAAGCACAAGCAGAAGCAACATGTCCCCTGAACTTCCCTGTTAAAGAAGTTGCGCCTATTGCCAAGTATGGTCTGCAGCCGTCTAGGAACCCCTTCCAGCATGCCTTTAGGCAGACAAAACATCTCCTGAAGCATATCTTATATGCCTGCTTATACCTGACCCCCCTCGAGACCTTTTCTCTCCCTTTCACAACCTCGTAATCGATGTCAACAACACTACCAGGTGATGTTTTCTCTACCTGAGCTTTGAAACTATACAACATATGAAAACTGTCATTCCACTTGCCTTGAATGAAGTCTAAAGCCATCTCCTTCCCATCAAAGACTCTGTGATAAGTAATCAGAACGTTAAACTTTTTGCTAATCTTTGCTCTGAGTTCAGTAGGTCCAATATTATGATCCTGCCTCACCCAGTCAAGTACAGTAGCAGTAATCCACTTGGTAGTCGCCGGTCTAATTTTACCACTTAAAGAAGTATTAGGGCAGTTGTGTTTCTTCGTGTTTACTTTGATCTGCATTCGATAAGAATCCAAATAATTCAGAGCTAGTTATCAGCAGAATAAATATGAGAAAGACTGAAACTAAATGTAGCTATTGCAACCTGAAATGGGTGTCCACCCCGCATTGGAGATGCATGTAATCTCCATTTACACACATTACTTTCCCTACAGTGCACCCTAAATCTCTTCTGGTCGCTCTTTTCAATGATAAATTCGAACCCAACTCTGATTGCATATGTTGCAACTGCATATCTGCAGTCCTCCACATTATAAAAGACAATCCCCTCATCAATTGTAGGATTGTCCCTGTCAAAGTGTATCACTGGCCTGTCCACGTCTTCGTCGTTGTATCTACATCTCATTTCCACATCTTCACATTTCTCTTCCTCATCAGTCCCATAGTCAGGCTCAAAGTTCGAATCAACCAAATATTCCCTACTCTCCATCCTATCAGGGTCGGCAGGCACATTTGGATATGCTTTCTCATCATCATCCGCACCACCACACGTTTCAGTGCCTTCCTGCTTGCTTGAAAAAGCATCATGCTCAAGGACAAGCTATACAGACGTCCTGCGGTTACCAACACATATCCTTACCATCACCACGGGACTAGAAACGCTAATTGGGGTATGCAGATAAGGAATCACAGTTCTTACCCTTCAATGTGGACGCACGGCACCTTCTCCGGGCTCCATACCTCCAAAGCTCTGCACCCCGCTTCCTCTCCCCCCGTTTTGTTGTCCTCTGTGCTCTCTAGACTTGAAGGAGATTTCGTGCTCTTTAGCCGCGCAGGACCCATATCCGTGCTCTCAAGCCTCGCAGGATCCATCTCTGAGCGGGATCCGGATCACCAGTGTCGTTGGGCCCCTAACCCAACAACCGACTCTTGGCTTTCATTCCAGACACGCCTGGGTGGTGGGCGGTAGCAAGGAGACAGGGCAAGGAGGGGAGGGTAGGGGACTTGAGGGGATGGCAGGGAGGGGAGAGCGGGAGGACGATGGCCCAAGGGGACGACAAGAGCAGTGCACGACTGAGCGGAGTGGCAGCGGTAGGAGCAGAGGAGAGGAGCGGAGCGGAGCTGGTTGCAACAAAGCATGGAAAATTGCACAATAATGTGTTGGTGGGTGGCACCAGCCCTCGAACCTGGGACGCACGCCGTCGTAGGTGGAGGAGGTGGGCCCGCCTGTCAGAAAACATGCCACCTGTCAGCATACTATGCACGGGGAGCACTTCACGGAATTTTTTAGCAGGTCCCACATGTCAGTCTGTTTGATCAAAACTTGCATGCAGTGCATGGCTGGTTCACGCGCTAGTTCTGGAAAAAAGCCCGTTGATCCAAACTTGAATTGGCAGTTCCGCTTTTTCTCCTCCGTCTCATCGTCTCCTCGCAGTGGCAGTTCCTCTTCGTCTCCCTCGTCTATTATCCTCTTATTCTCCTCGCAGTGGTAGTTCTTCTCTCTTCTCGATCAAAACATTCCCGCACGTAAGCCATGGCCAGTAGCCGGATGAAGAGGAACTGGGCCGATCTCCCGGCCGACCCACTTCACAAGATCACCGACTATTTGCTAGAGAAAGAGGAGTACGTCGACACCTATGCTGCTTGTCGGGAAGTCTGCACCGATTGGCGCCGCACTTTAAAGGTGCCCGAATTCCATCTCAACAACTTGATCATGATAGATCACACACTTCCAGACGTTGGCGACTTCACCTTCCTCAACCTCGCCACTGGTCGTTGCTTCAGGACAAATCTAATGGACGTCCATCGCAGTTTCACATTCACATCTGATATTTATTGGTATTTTCCATTATAAACATCTTAGTGCTAACTGATGCCCTCTTCTTCTAAAATATTCTACTTCGTCGGTGTTTCTCGTGGCATCATCGTGCTTGCTCAGAGGGTGGAGCCGTACCAGATTCGGCTTCTGAACCCAATCACTCATAAGTCTAACACTGAGTTTCAAGCACACATACCATCTGATCCTCTGCAATCTGTCGTCGTGACGAAGTCCCCGACGATGGTGTTCGTTTGCACCAATTATCCAGATCGTATTGCATGGGCTGATGAGAGCACCCCAACGGGGCAAATCAATGAATCATCTGGAGAAGGATTATATTCGCCACCTCCTGCTATGCTTCTGGACTGCATGACGACATTCTGAGGGGAAGTATATGCATTACATGAGAATGGAGACATCTTGTCGACCAACATCAAGTTAGAGCAGCGCGCGAGCACTGTCACGATGGCCAAAGTAATTTCGGCCCCAGTCTTTGAACAGGTACGTGGAACTTACAAATTTTACCCTGTGGAGTCAGATGGTGATCTTCTTCTTGTGTTGAACGGGGATTTCTCCAAAGGGCAAGCGGTGTTGTACCGGGTGTACATGGAGAACCGCTCTCTCGAGGTCGTCGGTGACATTGGAAGTCGTTCCCTCTTTGTTAATTACAGTCGGTCTATCTCTATTGACACTAGGTTACACCCCACAGTCAAACCAGTTGCATATACTACAGGAATTATATCAGACTGTACGATCATGAGGTTCAAGCCTGAGAAGAGGAACCAACAATGACGTATGGCTTAAGTATGGAACATACACCAAGGCCTTACCCTCTAGACGAGATACTGGCAGCATATTGCAGACGAAGAGAGTTCTCTGAATGTGTGTTGCAGCACGCGGGAGCCGACGACAATGAAATATATAGGGGAGAATGAATCCTATATTCATCCTAGGTTATTTGCTAGCATTTTCAGGTCTATTTTTTGAAGTAGAAATTTGTACTGTATTTATATTATTTCGATGAGCGATATGCGTATTAACTTTCAGACAAAATTGTAATGTATTTAAATTTAGTACTTCCAAAATTCGAAGTATTTATTTTTAGTAGCTTCTTTCAGAATTCGCTGTGTTCGACATGGGCATCAGCTTAGCGCCGGAATTCAGGTCCCACATGGAAAATTGCATAATAATGTGTTGGTGGGCGGCACCACCCCTCGAACCTGGGATGCGCGCCGTCAAAGGTGGAGGGGGCGGGCCCGCCAGTCAGAAAACATGCCACGTCGGCATCCCCTGTTTCTGATGCCCTTTAAAAAAACACGCCACGTCGTTATCTCCTGTTTCTGATGGTGTTGCTACACTCAACGGTACATGGTGGCATATAAATAATATCGTATAAACATAAGGGCACAGTCGTCAACATTTTCTAAAATGAAACCCAGTCCCGTCTCCTACTTGTCCTGGTACATTGCCCGATGAGGTGGATAGCCACGACCGATCTTTTTAATACATTCACACTCTTATGTTATAAAGGGAAATAAAGATTGAGTTGTTAATGCAACGAGTGTCGAATTATTACCCTCTAAGGAAATGAGAAATGGTTATTTTCACGCGTGCTCATAGTCCAAACCTACTGTCAGTCTTTCACTCCCCTTCTCCGACTAACCACAGTTCACCTTGCGCAGCTCCTCCGCATCGCACCAACTAGGGTAACATGGCCCCGCCTAAGCCACCGCCGCGACAGCCGCCAAAACTGGGGTATTTAGCCCCTCTAAGGCAGGCCATGAAGCTCTACTTCAAGGCCGGTCTCCCATTTCCCTGCCAGGCGGATGATTTCCCCGAATGTGCCGAATCGACCGCGGCGGCGACTGCGCCGTCATCGGCGCCAGATGCGGCAGGCAGGGCCAAGAGAGCAATGTGGAGAAATCGTGCGGCGGCATTACGGCATGCTCTAGGCAGTGGGAACAAGGTTCGTATCAAATCGTTCATGAGAGCATGCCGCCGCCGAGGGTACACACCCTCGAACAGGGCAGTGCCAAGATCTAGGAACTCTCGCGTCCACGCTTCGGCGCGGACTACCTTACCTCAGTAGGGTAGGCTGGGAGTACGCCGTCTGCGGCAAAGACGCTCCATCCTACGCACCGTCGAAGGCCGTACCGTGGCGGTGACCAAGCGTTTACACTCAGCATGCTGGATTGTTCGACAGCCGGAGCCGGCGGCGGGCATCAGCTTAGCCCCGGAATTCAGGTTCGAGTTCACACGGACCAACGATCCCAAGAAGGAGATGTCGAATTTCAGTTTCGAAGAAATTGTTGCGGCGGCGCGGATGGTCCAACTGAACCGGGACTGGCGCACACAAATTGCTCGTGCATGAACGATACAGATTTCTTATAGTTTGGCGGGAAGGCAATAGATCAGTTTGGGTTAAATGATCAAAGAATTTACGTCCTCTCAAGGCAATTGGCCAACCAACTTTTCTGGTGGAGATCTGTAGTTTCTTCTGTGTAGAATAGTTAAGTTCAGACTGAAGAATGGCTTTTGTAGATGAAATGCTGACGAATTGTTCTATAAACTAGTAGGAAGTTTAGCCCACTTTTGTGCAGGTATAAGACCCTTTTGTATGGAAGTACTACTGTTGTAAGCAAATACTATCAAGTATCTATTTCCTTCAATTACTAGTTGTGGTTCAATCCAGTTAACTGGCATTTTTTTATCCCAGATTACAGATTTTGCGTCTGCTGTCTGTGTTGTAAACCATTTTTTCCTTTGTCTTGTGTTGCCTGCAAAATAGTCCTGCAGTTCAACGTGTTATAAATGTAGCTACCTTGTACTTGAAGAGGAGATGGACTACATTTTCTTGGCATCCACAGAATTGACATTTCTCATTGCCAGACCACCCTCTTTTCATGAGATTGTCCTTGGTTATTCATAGAAATTATAAAGCACGGTGTTCAACTACATCGATTCAAACTATTACACACATGTGGCATCCCGCAAAAACCACTTACTAGAAAATCGCGGTGATTTTGTGCATTGCACCATCATGACCGCATGCTTATGTCATCATGCCACATTGCATTTGAGCATTGTCATGTCATCATGCATTTATTTGACTAAAACTATTTTCTAAAAGCCTACTTTTGTTTTCTAAATATTCCCCGTCTTAATTTCAAATCAAAACTCCGGTCTCTTCCGAGTCTTTTATTTGTCTAAAAACTATTTACAAAAGTCTATTTTTAAATCAAAATAAAAGTTATATTATTTCTAGGAGGCAGCCCGCAAGGCCCGAAAGCCCGGCCGGCCACCTCCAAAAGCTAACCCTAAAACCCTACCCCTACCCCTTTCCCAACTTCCTTCCCCACCGCCAAAACAGCCGCGAGGCAGCCCCTCCCGCCAGCTCCCCTGGTCTCCGCCTGCCACGCCTGCAGCCGGGCCCCACCACGCCAGCCTTCCACCTCAGCCCCGCCGGCCACCTCACTCCCACCACTCCCTGAGCGCCACATCAGCCACCCAGCCAGCTGGGCCCGCTCCACGCCGCCACCTGCCCATCTCCCCACGCCCGCGCGAGACCCCCTGGTCCGCTCGCCCCCTCGCCTGACCACTCCCTCAACACGCACAACCACCGGACACCCGCGTGGCCCCACCTGCCAGTGCCCTGCGCGCCCCTTCCCAGGCCACCTGCCCGACGACCATCCCACCACGCCACCAACTCCCCACCCGACAGCCTCGTGAACCACCCCGCTGCCTGGTCCCACCCCGCCAGCTGGGGCGCGTTTTCCCCCACCTACCGCCCCGTCTCTCTCTTCCTCCCCAGGTCCCGATTCACCACTGCCTCCTCTCTCTGGCCGAGCCCCGCTCTCCGCCTCCCTCCGGCCTTCCTCGACCCGGCCGCCGCCGCACGACCCTGCCCTGGACGTTCTTCCTCCACTGCACGCTGTCGCCAGCCTCTGCCTCCACCACCGTTCGCGCCGCCATGGGCCCCCGCCTCGCCGACCGCCCTCGCACGTTCGTCCCCTAGCCCGGCGCTGTCTCCGGCCATCCCGCACCTTCCTCTCCTCGCCGCCACGAGCGCCGCCGCTCGGCTCCTCCTCCCGCGACACCGCCTCGGCACGGGCCTCCCCCAAGCGTGTCCCCTTGCCAGCGGGTGCCGCCTCTTCCGGCGACCTCGCCGCTAGCTCCGGTCACCGCCTCCTCCCTCGCCGAGCCCCTCCTCGTCGGAGCCGCCCTCGAGCCCGCGACTGCCTCGGCCCCCTCCGCTCCAACGACCGCCTCCCCGGTCTGGTCTGCGACCGCGGGCAGAGATCGTGACGTCCACCGTGCCCCTCCTGCATCTCGCCCTCCACCGGCCTTCGCTCCGGGTCGCCCGCCGCCGCCCGTCGCCCGCCACGGCAGCACGTCTGCGCGAGCGCCTGCCGTCGCCACCTCCCTCTCTCCCCGGCAACGCTGCGTGCGCCTCTCCAAGACCGTGACCCAGCTCGTCATTCCCCGAGCACGTCTGCCTCGTCGTCAATGTTCCCGTATGTTGCTGCAGTACCAGGTCGGGTTGGCGTTGTCCTGGTGGCTTATAGAAACTCTGTTGTGGTTAAGTGGCGTTGCTCCCGGGTGATTCGATTCATCCACCGCCACTTGCCGATGTCGTTCGAGGGACACCCCTACTCGAGACAAGGACTCGAGGATCCGCACAAGGTCAACGGTGCATAATTCAAGTTCGCCATCGACAACGGAACCAGAATGCCATGATCCTCTACACGGCACCCGAAGACCCCGATCCTAGATGTGAAGACCGATCCTGCAGGACCCCGAGCCCTCGAACGCCAAGTCCTTCTTCCCCACTGCACCCGAAGACCACAGTTGCGACAAGAACTTCTTCCCAGGTGCGATGCCCGAGAACCCGGACGACAAGGTCGCCGACACGGAACGCCGCGTCCTTCTTCCCGGAACGCCAAGATCTACTCCGTTGTCCGAGAACATTCCCGCCGAGACCGATCCCCGTCGAACCCTGTCGAACCCCCGGAACCCAAGATCTTCCGAACCCAGATGTGTGAACCTTTTCCCTGAGCCCCTATTTTTATAAATGCTATATATAAAACTTGTTGCATATTAATTGTTCATGCATGCACATTTGTCTGTGGATTGGGGTATTCTGTCGACTCACCTAATAATTAAATATGGAGTCTATATGCGGGCTATTCTAGTCTTATTTTGGACTCCATTTAAATTGGAGTAGCGAACCGATGCTCTGTTTTGCCTTGTTAATACAACATTTTAATTGCGGGGTTTCTAAATAACTTGAACCATATAATTAATTGTCGGGACCCCGGTTCCGCTTAATACTGACTAATTGCACCGCATCTGAGCCATGCCATGCATCATATCATAAGCATGCCGGATCTTCTGCCGTAGTATTAAATATTGCATCCGGTGTTTCTTCTAGTGTTTGCTTCTTCGCGGATTAGGCCGATGAGTTGATGCGAGTATCGACAAGTTCTCTGGATATGATCCTTCGGCAGTGTTTCCCAGGCGAGCATCTCTTCCCCTTCTACCTATTTTGCATTTATAGTCTTTATTTCCTCCTGTTGATCTATTGCTATCCGTGTCGCGATGCTTTAGTTTCCGTACCCCAGTTATTTCCCGTGCAGCCTCTATATTGCCTTGGACACCTCCTATTACCTATGTTTGGTAGATAGCTGGCCTTGCGAGTCGTAGTTGTGTGCTCAGGTGCGATCCCGTGTTGACAAGTACCACAGTTGTTGGAATGCTGGCAGATGGTTATTGGTGGAGATGATCATGACTTTAAATACAACTATTAAAATGGTAGCTATAACTAATGCAGAGGCATCGGTGAGCAATAGATGTTATTTGGTTCTTCCACGCTCACTTGTGTCCCGTAGGACCCCGAGTACTTGATACATGTTCCTTGATTTTTCGCACTATCCACATTCGGGAGGCCTTATGGACCCCCTGAGCTAGAGCTTGATTCATTTCTATTTCTTGGGGCCACAATGTAGTTTGGGGCTTTATTACTATCCTGTACCTATGCCATGTTTTATGGCTTTATTTAAGATTGTGCGTGGAGCACCTGTACTGTTTTGGAACGTGGAATGTTTTCGCGGTATCGACAAGCCCAGTCACACTTTCGGGTTCCTAGTCGTTTACAGCCATTTACACAAACCCTGGGTCCGTTCCGGAGCCGGCCAACTTCGTTGCGGGTAGCTTAGTGGGGTGGCCCGCTGAAATATTTTATGAATCCTGTGATCGCTTTGTCGTGAATGCCTCATTGGGTTTTGAATTGGTTTTTCTGAGGTTGATCGAGTGTGTGTTGCTATTTGTGCACCCCTGCAGGGTAAAACTTTCTAAAAGCCGTGTCCGCGGTTATGGACGACTTGGAGCACAGTATCTCGATCATAGACAAGCATAACTAAAGTAGTGTTATAAACTTGACTTGATACATGACTAGTAATCAGATTCAATTATAACGGAATGGATATTAAAAATGCCAACAACTGGTGTATCTGTGGTGATTTGTGTCATACTATACCTGCCTAGTAATTATTGCAACTCCAATGGAATGTGATAAAAGTGTCAACAACTGCTGGGTTTTGGGATTCCTCAGGACAATTATATCTGACTAGTAAATGTTCCAACTACAACGGAATGGTAATTAAAATTGCCACTACTAATGCTTCAGGATGACTCATGGTATCTATATCTGATTAGTAATTGCTGCAACTATAATGAAATGAGTAAAATTGCCAACTGTGTGAGTTCCTTGGTCCGACTTCCTCGTTTGGTCTCGAGGGGGAAATACCAGGATGGGTTTGTTTGGTGTTAGCTTCAGGTTGGATCCGAATAGATCTTTCTTATCCCTCTCTGATAACCGCCAGTTGTACCGAGTCTCTATAGGTTGTTTAGTGCTGCTGCACTGCCGCTTCAGCCCACCATACCTATGTAGGCGAGAGCCGCCGAATTCTAGCCTTGTCATGTACTGGCCTCAGTACTGACGCTCCTCTTTTTCCTTTGCCCTTTGTCGGCACCCCTTTTGTTTTAGCAGGTTTGAGATCGACGTCGTTAGCAGGGTTACCCTTCCGGCTTGGCCTGGGCAGGGTTATGGACGCCATTGGTTATTCTTCAGGGCTCTTAGCCCCATTTGCATCTTGTTCGTACTCGGATGTTGTATCGTTTTCAAGGTGAATTGGGTCTTTGTAGTGTATATCTGTATTCTTGACTCTTGGAGTGCTGTATATATATCTGTTCTATGGGTCCCATCGAGGACTGTTGTGTAATGTTATTACTTTGTTTTCCACCCGCACAAAAGTGCCTGGTGGGCGTCCTTGAATCGTTTCTATGCGGGTTTGGCGGAAAGGGCTAAAACTTGCATAGGGCCGATTCGAGGGTGTTACAGAGTGGTATCAGAACTCAGCAGTTGCGATACCCCACAAGTCTAGCTTGTAGGATAACCTAGCTAACGGCCGAAGTAGAGTGTCAAAACTATTTTGAAAATCGGTTGGATAGATCTGATTAGGTCTGGTTTTACTCCTTATCCCTCTGCTATTCTCCTCTTACCTCTGCGTGTTTTGGATATGTTCTCATATCTTTTCTTCGAGTCCAGGATTTCTCGTGGTTTGGATTCCGTCGTACCTTCAGGGTTTCGCTTCCTCCTTTGGTAACGGTGTTTCTACCCCGGACTTCATGCTATCTGAGTGATCCTTCATCTGTGGTACCATTCTTTGTTCCTTGTTTGTGTCTTCCAGTGTTTTCTGACGCGACGACATCATCTACATCAGATTCGATGAAGCCCTACAACACTCCTTTGTTCCGAACCCCGCTTGTTGAGATCTTTAGTCTGATTTCGAGAGTTGATTGCATAATTCAACTATTCGTGTACAGAGTAATGTTTTGAGTGCGGGATGGAGTCATGACCATACCACTACTCTTATCATTCGCTTTGTACATTGAATTGGAGGATCAATGCGATTTTACTCCATCCACGGAAGCTAGAGGTGTCTTTATTTGTTGATACCTCTGCCTTCGCCTTTGTTCCCGGAGTGTTCTCTCAACGATCACGAACAAGGCCCTCTTGTTAGTGGTGTCGCGAGGATCTACACGAAGCGAGAAGATTCAGATCGCCGACCTTCTTCCCGGTACCATGAGGCGGATCTCGAGGGCGAGATCCATTGTTAGTGGTGTCGAATTGTGGCATCCCGCAAAAACCACTACTAGAAAATCGCGGTGATTTTGTGCATTGCACCATCATGACCGCATGCTCATGTCATCATGCCACATTGCATTTGAGCATTGTCATGTCATCATGCATTTATTTGACTAAAACTATTTTCTAAAAGCCTACTTTTGTTTTCTAAATATTCCCCGTCTTAATTTCAAATCAAAACTCCGGTCTCTTTCGGGTCTTTTATTTGTCTAAAAACTATTTACAAAAGTCTATTTTTAAATCAAAATAAAAGTTATATTATTTCTAGGAGGCAGCCCGCAAGGCCCGAAAGCCCGGCCGGCCACCTCCAAAAGCTAACCCTAAAACCCTACCCTACCTACCCCCACCCCTTTCCCAACTTCCTTCCCCGCCGCCAAAACAGCCGCGAGGCAGCCCCTCCCGCCAGCTCCCCTGGTCTCCGCCTGCCATGCCTGCAGCCGGGCCCCACCGCGCCAGCCTTCCACCTCAGCCCCGCCGGCCACCTCACTCCCACCACTCCCTGAGCGCCACATCAGCCACCCAGCCAGCTGGGCCCGCTCCACGCCGCCACCTGCCCATCTCCCCACGCCCGCACGAGACCCCCCTGGTCCGCTCGCCCCCCCCCCCCGCCTGACAACTCCCCCAGCACGCACAACCACCGGACGCCCATGTGGCCCCACCTGCCAGCGCCCTGCGCGCCCCTTCCCAGGCCACCTGCTCGACGACCATCCCACCACGCCACCAACTCCCCACCCGACAGCCTCGTGAACCACCCCGCCGCCTGGTCCCAACCCGCCAGCTGGGGCGCGTTTTCCCCCACCTACCGCCCTGTCTCTCTCTTCCTCCCCAGGTCCCGATTCGCCACCGCCTCCTCTCTCCGGCCGAGCCCTGCTCTCCGCCTCCCTCCGGCCTTCCTCGACCCGGCTGTCGCCGCACGACCACGCCCCGCTCGCCAGCCTCTGCCTCCGCCACCGTTCGTGCCTCCGCGGACCCTGCCTCGCCGACCGCCCCCGCACGTTCGTCCCCTGGCCCGGCGCCGTCTCCGGCCGCCCTCCACCTTCCTCTCCTCGCCGCCACGAGCGCCGCCGCTCGGCTCCTCTCGCAGCACCGCCTCGGCACGAGCCTCCCCCAAGCGTGTCCCCTTGCCGGCGGGTGCCGCCTCTTCCGGCGACCTCGCCGCCAGCTCCGGTCACCGCCTCCTCCCTCGCCGAGCCCCTCCTCGCCGGAGCCGCCCTCGAGCCCGCGACCGCCTCGGCCCCCTCAGCTCCGATGATCGCCTCCTCGGTCTGGTCTGCGACTGCGGGCAGCGACCGTCATGTCCATCGTGCCCCTCCTGCATCTCGCCCTCCACCGGCCTTCGCTCCGGGTCGCCCGCCGCCGCCCGTCGCCCGCCGCGGCAGCATGTCTGCACGAGCACCTGCCGTCGCCACATCCTGTTCTCCCCGGCAACGCCGCGTGCGCCTCTCCAAGACCGTGCCCCAGCTCGTCGTTCCCCGAGCACGTCTACCTCGTCGTCAATGTTCCCGTATGTTGCTGCAGTACCATGTCGGGTTGGCGTTGTCCTGGTGGCTTGTAGAAACTCTATTGTGGTTAAGTGGCGTTGCTCCCGGGTGATTCGGTTTATCCACCGCCACTTGCCGATGTCATTCGAGGGACACCCCTACTCGAGATGAGGACTCGAGGATCCGCACAAAGTCACCGGTGCATAATTCAAGTTCGCCATCGACAACGGAACCGGAATGCCATGATCCTCTACACGGCACCCGAAGACCCCGAACCTAGATTTGAAGACCGATCCTGCAGGACCCCGAGCCCTTGAACGCCAAGTTCTTCCCCGCCGCACCCGAAGACCACAGTTGCGACAAGACCTTCTTCCCAGGTGCGATGCCCGAGAACCTGGACGACAAGGTCGCCGACACGGAACGCCACGTCCTTCTTCCTGGAATGCCAAGATCTACTCCGTTGTCCGAGAACATTCCCGTCGAGACCGATCCCCGTCGAACCCTGTCGAACACCGAACCCCCGGAACCCAAGATCTTCCGAACCCAGATGTGTGAACCTTTTCCCTAAGCCCCTATTTTTATAAATGCTATATATAAAACTTGTTGCATATTAATTGTTCATGCATGCACATCTGTCTGTGGATTGGGGTATTCTGTCGACTCACCTAATAATTAAATATGGAGTCTATATGCGGGCTATTCTAGTCTTATTTTGGACTCCATTTAAATTGGAGTAGCGAACCGATGCTCTGTTTTGCCTTGTTAATACAACATTTTAATTGCGAGGTTTCTAAATAACTTGAACCATATAATTAATTGTCGGGACCCCGGTTCCGCTTAATACTGACTAATTGCACCGCATCTGAGCCATGCCATGCATCATATCATAAGCATGCCGGATCTTCTGCCGTAGTATTAAATATTGCATCTGGTGTTTCTTCTAGTGTTTACTTCTTCGCGGATTAGGCCGATGAGTTGATGCGAGTATCGACAAGTTCTTCGGATATAATGATCATGACTTGGGTGCGATAGCTGGCCTTGGACACCTCCTATTACCTGTGTTTGGTAGATAGCTGGCCTTGCGAGTCGTAGTTGCGTGCTTAGGTGCGATCTCGTGTTGACAAGTACCATAGTTGTTGGAATGCTGGCAGATGGTTATTGGTGGAGATGATCATGACTTTAAATACATCTATTAAAATGCTAGCTATAACTAATGTGGAGGCATCGGTGAGCAGTAGATGTTATTTGGTTCTTCCACGCTCACTTGTGTCCCGTAGGACCCCGAGTGCTTGATACCTGTTCCTTGATTTTTCGCACTATCCACATCCGGGAGGCCTTATGGACCGCCCTGAGCCAGAGCTTGACTCATTTCTATTTCTTGGGGCCACAAAGTAGTTTGGGGCTTTATTACTATCATGTACCTATGCCATGTTTTACTGCTTTATTTAAGATTGTGCGTGGAGCACCTGTACTGTTTTGGAACGTGGAATGTTTTCGCGGTATCGACAAGCCCAGTCACACTTTCGGGTTCCCAGTCGTTTACAGCCATTGACACAAACCCTGGGTCCGTTCCGGAGCCGGCCAACTTCGTTGCGGGTAGCTTAGTGGGGTGGTCCCCTGAAATATTTTATGAATCCTGTGATCGCTTTGTCGTGAATGCCTCGTTGGGTTTTGAGTTGGTTTTTCCGAGGTTGATCGAGTGTGTATTGCTATTTGTGCACCCCTGCAGAGTAAAACTTTCTGAAAGCCGTGTCCGCGGTTATGGACGACTTGGAGCACAGTATCTCGATCATAGACAAGCATAACTAAAGTAGTGCTATAAACTTGACTTGATACATGACTAGTAATCAGATTCAATTATAACGGAATGGATATTAAAAATGCCAACAACTGGTGTATCTGTGGTGATCTGTGTCATACTATACCTGCCTAGTAATTATTGCAACTCCAATGGAATGTGATAAAAGTGTCAACAACTGCTAGGTTTTGGGATTCCTCAGGACAATTATATCTGACTAGTAAATGTTCCAACTACAACGGAATGGTAATTAATATTGCCACTACTAATGCTTCAGGATGACTCATGGTATCTATATCTGATTAGTAATTGCTGCAACTATAATGAAATGAGTAAAATTGCTAACTGTGTGAGTTCCTTGGTCCGACTTCCTCGTTTGGTCTCGAGTGGGAAATACCAGGATGGGTTTGTTTGGTGTTAGCTTCAGGTTGGATCCGAATAGGTCTTTCTTATCCCTCTCTGATAACCGCCAGTTGTATCGAGTCTCTATAGGTTGTTTAGTGCCGCTGCGCTGCCGCTTCAGCCCACCATACCTATGTAGGCGAGAGCCACCGAATTCTAGCCTCGCCATGTACTGGCCTCAGTATTGACGCTCCTCTTTTTCCTTTGCCCTTTGTCGGCACCCCTTTTGTTTAGCAGGTTTGAGATCGACGTCGTTAGCAGGGTTACCCTTCCGGCTTGGCCTGGGCAGGGTTATGGACGCCATTGGTTATTCTTCAGGGCTCTTAGCCCCATTTGCATCTTGTTCGTACTCGGATGTTGTATCGTTTTCAAGGTGAATTGGATCTTTGTAGTATATATCTGTATTCTTGACTCTTGGAGTCATGCTGTATATATATATATATATGTTCTGTGGTCCCATCGAGGACTGTTGTGTAATGTTATTACTTCGTTTTCTACCCGCACGAAAGTGCCTGGTGGGCGTCCTTGAATCGTTTCTATGCGGGTTTGGCGGAAAGGGCTAAAACTTGCATAGGGCCGATTCGAGGGTGTTACAACACACACACACACTACATCAAATTCATTACCCACACATACTACATCGATTCAAACTATTACACACACATACTACTTCAAACTATTACACACACGTACTACATCGATTCAAACTATTACACATCTTTAGTCGATGCTAACTTCCTGCGATGCTCTCCATACTACAAATTCATTAGCCACACATACCACGACAATTCACTAGAGCTCTGTCTTGACTCAAGGGAAATCAGAACCACCAGCTCGTCCAAGCCCGGTCCCCCCACCAAAACTGTGTGCGCCATCGCGAAACGATGGTGGTCCTGTGCCATCGATCCTTCCATGCCAACGCATGAAGCTCGTTTTCTCCCCGCAGCACTCGAAAGAACGGGAAGAATGCAGAACGCGCTCGGTGTCTGAGCTATGCTCGAACCGGACGAAAAAATCGAATGGCAGCGCGCATACCTCAATGTTGACCTCATTTCGTCTGATCCCAAAACGAGACCTGAAAGCCGACAGCAACTCTGTCGGCGACACGGCGGGAAGGACGCCCAGCACGGTGGCCATGAGAGCGTGGTCATCGAACTGTTGTGCCAGGGCTACCATGCCTGGGGTGCGCGGCAGCACGCAACTTCCCGAGGCTGGTCACCGGCTTGGATCGCCCGATGGGACGCGCTCCGCCGTGCGAGAAGGACTAGCCAGAGGCGAGATATTAGTTCGAGGACGCGAAGCTCCGATACGGCGGACGATGCAACAACAACGGCTGTGAGCTTCGATTAGAGGCGTGGGAGGTTGACCGGACATGGCGGGGACGCAAATTAGAGCAAGTGCGAGCTCCGATCTGAGACGAGCAGCTGGAGCTGAGCAAATGTTATGGGGAGGGGAGCAGGGGAGAAGACCAGAGCAGAGCAAAGAAATAGATCTGGTCCACTCAGGGATCTGGTCCACGCAGGGGTAAGCTAGTCCACGACCACAAAAGATAACGGGGAATACTGACATGGCGGGCCAAGAAGAGTTGACCTAACGGCAGTATTTGAGTTCAACCGTTTTTCGTCTGGTTCAAACGATCGTTTGGCCGTTAGATTTGTATTCACCCCCATTTGGCCCTTCTGGACAATTGGCGAATCTACTATGGCCCCTCCGCGCGATTAATGGCAATTCGGGTACCACGGTGTGCTCACCCACTAAGTTTGGTACCGCAAACGAACATTCCCGCGCGGGCCAGGCCTGGCCGCACGGCCAGGTGGTGTGGTCGGCCCCTAGCCCTTCTCCGTCTCGTATTCTGGCTTCAGATGACTTCTAGAAAAATAGGCACTTTGGCTTTTGTCCCGTCCAATTCCAAGAATATTCATTTTCTGACTTCCTGGAACCAAAAACAGCAGAAAACATGCAGCTGGCACTGTGGCTCATTGTTACTAGGTTAGTCCAAGAAATCATATGAAAAGTACTCCAAAGTGTGGACAAAACACAAGAAAGTAGATAAAACTAACAATGGAACATCAAAAATTATAAATACATTTACAATGTATCAACAGGGAGAACTCAAGGGAGTGCATGTAGATCGTGAACGAGCTTGCCAAGAGGAAGGTGCAAGACATGCACTACGAGGCATGCGTGAACTCTGTCCGCAACTGGTTTGGCGATCACAAGATCTGAATGAACAAGAGTCAAGCCCGGGATATGCTCTTCGAGCCGCGACAGTACCTGCAGGTAGTTGCATTTCGGTTTTATTGATTTCTTGACCTTCATCTATTTCCTATTGTACTAATACGTGTACCTTGTGGATGTAGAACCCTCCTCAGTTTGTCGGTAATAACATGAGGTGCTTCACGGGGATGGTAGCATGGTGTACACATGCCGAGTACCTCAAGAGACACAAGGCCGCAAAGAAGCGACGAGAGGAGATGAAGGGTGGATCACACCGCCAAGGCAGCATCCCCCTCGCCCTTGTCAGGCAAAAAGAGGTGAGCAAATGCTTTCTTTCTTGCTTCTCATGTTATTCTTTACTCCACAAGGGAGTTCCCCTTCACTTATCTTCATCCTCTTATTTGCAAAAAGTAAAGACAGGTGTGGAGCCGTCCATGTTTTCCATTTGGAAGAAGATGCACACCTTGGACGAGCCTATGGACGGCTCCTCATGGATCAATGAGGGAGCCAAGATCCAGGGTACAAAGTACCCTGAGAAGTACAAGCAGGTGCACGGCAAAGATTCCAACCCTGACACCACCCCCTTCGATCCTGAGGTTGCCGTGCTAGCGGGACAGGGCTAGAGGAATGGCCGCCTATGGGTTGCTGACGGGTCCGTCGACCCTAGGACCGTTCCATCTATGCACCAGATCCGGCGTGGCAGGACGAGCTCCATGCCTGCTGATACATTGCAAATGTATCTATAATTTTTGATGTTCCATGCTTGGTTTTATCTACTTTCTTATGTTTTGTCCACACTTTGGAGTACTTTTCATATGATTTCTTGGAGTAACCTAGTAACAATGAGCCACAGTGCCAGCTGCATGTTTTCTGCTGTTTTTGGTTCCAGGAAGTCAGAAAATGAATATTCTTGGAATTAGACGGGACAAAAGCCGAAGTTGATATTTTACCGGAAGACTCACGGAGCCAGAAGACGAGACGGAGAGGGGCCACAGGGTGGCCACACCACCCCTAGGCGTGGGCCCCCCCTGGCCGTGCCAGGGCATGGTGTGGGCCCCCTGGCCGGCCACCGACCTTGCCTCTTTCGCCTATATATCTCCCCCGATGCACAAACCCTAAGTCGTCAATCCGAAATCCACGAAAAGTTCTCCAGCGCTGCCACCACCGAAGGGGAGATTCGGGGGACAGAAAGTCTCTGTTCCGGCACCCTGCCGGGATCGGGAAGTGCCCCCAGAGCCATCTCCATCGATCTCCACCACCATCTCCATCACCATTGCTGATTCCCATGATAAGGAGGGAGTAGTTCTCTCTCGAGGCTAAGGGTTTTACCGGTAGCTATGTGTTCATCTCTCTCTCTATGCGTGATCATATTGTGATCATGAGCTTGTAATCTATAGATCTACCTTGCTACTCAAGTGCTTTAATAGATCTCTGCTCTCCCCATGTGTGTGAAGTTGACAGTGTGCACACCATGGTGGCACTTAGGCTAGAGATTACAAATACTTGTTATGAGTTATATTTGGAGTTGGATGTTTCTATGAAATTGTGGTGTTTGTTGGAACTATCTAGTGCTCAAGGTGACAGTGTGGGTTTTCTAGATGGGAAAGGCTTACTTTGAGGTGTGTTGTTATAGCCCTACCATGGATTAGAGTGTCCAACCGTAGAGTAGTTAAGAGTAGTATCATAAAGAGAAGATATTTATATGAGATTGTTCACTAGTGAAAGTATGATCCCTAGGCCTTGTTTCTAAATATTGAAACACCGTTTGCTATTAGATATGTTACATGTTTGCTTGCTTCCATCTTTATTTCAGTTTTCCTTTAGTCTTTTACCACATCAACCACACGCCATCAAGCTATTTTCTATCACCGTTACTGTCACATTCCAAATTTTTCCAAATTTTGAAATGTGAAAATTTTAAACAAAATAAAGAACTAAGTTCTTTGAATTTCAGAAGGAAAAAAAACTTTTGGAACATTTAATATAATGCCTCCAAAACCCAAGCCAAATAAAATGATTTTTGTTGTGAAGTGGTGTGCATGTTTTAAAATCCCAAATCATGAAGCATGCATGAGCATATTGACTTGGTTGCATTTTGAAAACCTAAGAGAAGTGAAAAATATCTCAAACCCTAAAACTCTAATTATTTGTTAACACTAAGAACAACACAATACTTTGGATATACTCCATATTTATATTAAACAAAAGAACTCCTATGAGGGCTAAAAAGATAAAGGACAAAATAATAAAACAATAGAGATTGGTTTCATCCAATTTGGAGCCATGGATAAAAAGTTATGAATTATTTTGAGAATAGACTTAAGAAAGGCAATATTAACTATTAAAGCCAAAGTGAATAAATTTGGTTAGAAAAATTTGAGATGGAAAGTAAATGTGTTCTATAATGCCCTAAAAACCTAATTTGAGTTTTACAAATTTTTAGAAATTTGTTTGATTCAAATTGGTTCACTATAACAAAAGTTTTTGAAGAAAACAGAAAAAGAAAAAGAAAAACTAAAAAGAATAAGCAAAGGAAAAAAAATAGCAGCAGCAGCACAGCCGGCCTGCTCGGCCCACACCCCCAGCCCAACAACAGCCCACCCGGCACTCCCTCTTCTCTCCTCTCTTTCTTTCTCAACGACCCCTCCTCACACCCCCTCGCTGACGGCTCGACCCCACCTCCACGTCACCCTCCACCTCACCGTCTTCAACCGAACGACGAACAGCCCACTCCCTCCTCTGCCGTTTCAAAAATCGGCTCGAATTCGAGCGATTCCGCGTTTAATTCTCCACTCCGACCACGGCCTCTTAATCCCCACCCCCTCCTCTCCGTTTTCCCCTCAGACACCGCCACCATAGAGCCCCCAGGCCCTCCGAATTCGACCTCGAACCACCACGGCCACCGACGAGCTCCGGTGAAGATTCCGGCGAGAACCGACAACCCCACGCCCTCCTCTCTGTCCTGCTAGCTTCTCCATGCTCTGGCACGCCTACTGAAAATGCCCATGCCTTTTTTCTATGCCTAGGTCGTCGCCACGGTCATCACCGGAGCTTTTCTGCCGCCTCCGTTCTCCGACGAGTTCCGGTGAGTCGCAGGTTCCTGCCGCCCTCTTTTGGCCACAACCAGCTTCTACACGACCTGGCGCACCTCCCTGATGCCTTGTTTTCCCTGCTCGATCCCCAGGGCGACTCCACCGTCTCGGAGATGCGAGCTCCATCGTCGGTAGGTACTCCGACGAGGAATTCCCGGCGAATCTGAGCGCCCCTTCATCGACCGCGACCATCCCCGAGACCACCGCGACCGTGGCGATCGCTGGTAATAGTCCACGGTCTCCCTGCCCCTCTATAACCACCGGAGCGCCACCCACCTGACGCGCCGCCGCCGCGCGCAGTCGCCAGCGCTGCCAGTCTGTGGCCGACGCGCTGAGCACCGTCTGATCCGTCACCAGCGGTTGAGATTAGACCACTTACCGAAGCGGTATCAGCCGATCTGATCCACTCGTTTCCACTTAAAATCCAACGGCCCACGTTGCCGATCCGCCCGAACTGGTATGGACCAATAGGATTGCGCCACGTCAACCTGAGCGTTTGTTTAAATTAGAAAATAGGCAGAAAACATATTTAACTTAGAAATTCAATAACTTTTGATCCACAAATCAGAAAAATGCAAATTTGGTGTCTATGGATTCAGAAAAATGAGAGTTTCACCGCTGAGGCCTTATTTCACCCTTTAGCTTTTGTAAAATATAAGTTTTAGGCAGAACCTTTTTAGGAGTATTTTACGCATAAAAATTGGTTTGTAAATTATTTTTGGGTGAATATTTTTGCTATGGATTGCAAATTGAACCCTCTGTCCAGTAAGACCAAAATATAAATTTGGTTGGCTATGCCTAATAGCATGGAAATTATTTAGTGAGTTTGGCCTTTCCAAATGATAGAAATTATTGCTAATTATTACAATTGCACAAATGGTTGCATTTATAATCTTGCAATTATAAAATATTCAGAAAACACTTAGTAATGTTCAAAACCTTGTTATAACAATTTGTACAATAAAAATTGCCATCTTGCATGCTTGCATATTTTGCATGATTTTTGTATTGCCATTAGTATTGATCTTGTGCATGTTTTGTCTTGGTTGTTTTGTTTGATAGATTGTGTGGATTGTCAAGTGTGTTACTGCAAAGAGTGTACCAACACCACCAACTACTAAGACAAATGACACTATCATCCATGTCCTACTATTTTCATTACACTTAGTGGATTTTTGTAGTATGCATGATAGGACTACTATGATACTATGATATACTATGTCCTATTTAGGATATCCTTTATATCTTCCTTAGTGGAAATACTATAGTTGTAGTATGCTTAGCCCTGCTATAGATTCAGGGTGGAATATACCATATTGTGATTATATGAAGTGTTGGAAAAATATATGTTTTATATAATAAAACAAGTACTCAATGAATCACCTGGGTGGAATATGGATACTCAGTTGAGAATAAGGTGGCAACGAAGGGAACCATGTCTATGGCTATCTCTTTCGTGTGTGTACTAGGAGAATACCACCAAGGAACTTAGAGATTGAACATGTTTCTCGTAAAGTGGCTTTTGTGTACAGCCACATGCCAAATGGGCTCTGGCCTAGCCAATTACATAGTGGAAGACCCTTGAATTGGTACCTCTTTAGGTTAACTAGAATTATGTATTGGAGGTATATCCTTGCATTGGTGCCTGGTAGATGTGCTGGCATTATGTATTGGGAGGACTTCTATGGAAAGACTTTGTCACATTCTCGATCTGCCGGTACTCCATCTTGGTGAGTACTAATCCAGCGGCCACTGGTGGCATCAAGACGAGATTGTGTCTTGTGGGTAAAGTGTACAACTTTTGCAGAAGATTAAATTCTAAGTACTTAGCCGTGTCCCCGGTTATGGACAACTCTGAGCAACTAAGGCTTGAAGTTATGGAAGATCTCGACATTCCAATTTCTCAAATTAAAACTTGATGGTGTCAACAACGGATTAGAAGAACTTGGAGTTTTGCCAAGGAGTTCAGAAAGATGTTGAAAGATCAAAACTATTTTTCAAAGATAGGAGAAAACCATGTTGCTTTCTGCAAATAAGCCTAAGCTCTACGTAGCCAAATATGCATGTAGTGATAGTCCAACTTATATTCACAAACTAGTGACACCTGCCAATACATTCAAATTATTGACCCTCTGTGGCTGCAACCTATCATGTTGCAGGTTATTCTATTGATGAGTGAGGATTGACGATAGGGGTTATGAGTCTACACCCAACATGTTTGCATGTGGCACATGAAGATGAAGGACTCCATGCTTTACTTGTATTCTGCTGCTTTGTAATAGATAGCCTATGGCTATGAGTATGTAATAAAGTATTCATATTCTGGATCATGCGATGTAATATGACCTTTGTATCTTGATATTACATCTTAAACTGTGGGTGCTAGCTATTCAATCCAGGGACTAGCACTGTAATCATAGAGATTCGAACGAAGCCAGGTTTGGGTCTTTACAGTTACCACTTATAATTATCTATACCACTTGTATTTCACTATCTCTTCGCCGAACTAGTGCACCTATACACCTGACAAGTGTATTGGGTGTGTTGGGGACACAAGAAACTTCTTGTATCTTGATTGCAGGATTACTTGAGAGGGAATACCTTTGACCACTTCCTCCCTGAGTTCGATAAACCTTAGGTGATCCACTTAAGAGAAAACTTGCTACTGTTCTACAAACCTCTACACTTGGAGGCCCAACAACTGTCTACAATAATAGAAGTGCGTAGACATCACCTGCCGTAGAGACCCGTCCACGGCCTTCGGTTATAGCTGTCGACCAGTTATGAGTATGTTCTTCTTCCTCAGTCATCTTTGTTTTACTATGTTCTTCTTCCTCAGTCATCTTTGTTTTACTACATGTTTTACATTGTAACGTTCATGACATCACGGCGACACGACGTAGGAGGAGATGGCCGCTGAGAGGGCAAGCAGAGAGGCGGCCGAGCAGCGGCAGCTACAACTGGAGCAACAGCTTAGCCAACAACAGGCGATGCTGGAGCAGCAACAGCAGATGACGCAGTGGATGGCACACCAAATGCTCATGACTGCTCCACCAGGGTCTCTTCCTACTCCTCCTTTCTCCTTCCCGTGGGTAAGTGATCACATGTTCGTAATTTTCAATATTTTCTTATTGTCTAATGCTCGTAATTTTCAATATTTTCTTATTGTCTAATGCTCACAATTTCCCATGGTGTAGTTGGCCAATTTGATACCGCCTGGTGGGTCGAACAACCAGGCGCCGCCTGGTGCGCCAGATGGTAGATCGAAAAACCAGTCTCCTTTCAACGTCAACAATCCATCGGTCGTCTGGAGGCTGGATCAGAGTCCTCCAGGTTAGTTCTCCTACACTTGACCTTGTGCATCACTCGATATCGGTACTCGATACACTTGGTGAGTCTCATGATTGTGCTTTTGACCTTGTAGGAGGGCTTTCAGGTTGTGGCCATCATGTGTGCATCACGGTTAGTTCTCCTACATTTGTCAAATTTAGCCATGCCATCACGCTTGTAGAAAATTTAGCCATGTCATGATACTTGTAGAAAATTTAGCCTTGCCATGACAATTGTCAAAATTTACTTGTCATTTTTATCAACTTGCCACGAGACTTGTCAAAATCACATGTAATTGTCATTTTCATCAAGTGCCTTGAAAGTTGATTAATACTAGTTTTGTATGCCATTGCCAAGTTGTATATTTCTATGTTGCTACATTACCACTACTACACTTGTGGAAATTTAGCCATAGAATTTGTCATGCGAATCTCACTATTTTGCTTTCGACCGTATAGGATGTGGATATGTGGTGGCCATCGAGTACATCAAGGACATCGACCTTTGCCGTGCTTGAATCATATGTGATTGTTTGGATCATATATTTGCTTGGATCATATGTTTGGATCATGTGATGTGTATGAGTGCTTGGCTTATATGTTTCTGATGTGTATGAGTGCTTGGATCATATGTTTAGATCATGTGTATGTTTGCTTGGAGCATAGTTACTTGTTTGGATCATATATTTGCTGCCATATATATCAACTGTTGTTTTAAATGCGGGGATATAGAAAAAACAAATAAAAAAGAGAAATAAAAGGGCCTTTGTCGTGTGTATACACACGGCAAAGTGCCAAATGGTCACTTTTCCGTGTGTATACACACGGCAAAGGGGACAGGTGGCAGCAGGCTGTGCAGCGGTGTTGGGGCAGACAACCTTTGTTGTGTGTAGTTCAGCTGAGACACACGGCAAAGGAGGGTACTCTGCCGTGTGTAGTTCAGCTAAGACACACGGCAAAGGAGGGTACTCTGCCGTGTGGTACGTCCCAGATGACACACGATAATGGGAGCAGACACGGTACAGAGGTGGCACACGACAAAGAAATTGTACACGGCAACGATAAAAAACACACGGCAAAGTGCCCACATGGCAAAGACCCGCTGACTCCGTTAAACGGACGGAACCGTAAACTTGCTTTACTTTGCCATGTACGCATGTTAGAAACACGGCAAGGTCGTTGCCGTGTTTTGTGCGTGAGACACACGGCAAAGACCCTTTATCGTCCCAGATGCTGTCGTGTGGCTTTTTCCATGTGTATATACAGACAAAGCCTCTGTCGTGTTCCTAGACTCCTTTGCCGTGTAGTATTGCCACACGGCAAAGAAAGTTTCTCCCGTAGTGCGCTTAGGTAGGTAGCTTGATTAATGACAGAAAAAAGTAGCCAATTTTGGCAACAATTTTTTTTTCAAACTGAAGTATTGCAAAACCATAGAATTTAAGTGTTTAGGCTAGCAATACTTCAGTTTCGGAAAAAGAGGTCCAGAGTAGTTTTTTCAATACTTCAAAAGTAGCAATGTTCTGAGAGATATCGAAATATTAATACCACAGTTTCATTCACAGCCGAGCACATCAAAGTATTTAAAACTATAGTATTTTGAGAAACTATAGTATTGCCAGATTATTGCGAAAAAGGTCCATAATAAACTAGGCAAACACTGAAAATTAAACTAGTAGTATTCCCTCCGGTCCAAAATAAGGGTGTAGTTAAAATTGAGTATAATGACCTTGAGCTAAAATATGTTTTTTAAGGAGGGGAAGCAAAGTATATTACTCCCTCAGTCTTAAAATAAGTGACTTAACTTTATCTAAATTCACAGGTATCCGTATACTAAAAAAGGTCTAGATACATACGAATCTAGACAAATACAAGTCATTTATTTTGGAACGGAGAGAGTACATTAATAGATCTTTTCTTTTTTAAACTACATGTGCGTCAATGAGACTAAAATACTGCAGTTTTACTCAAAAAAAAAAACTGCAGTTTTTTTCTACGTCTGTTAGTACTCCCTCTTTCAATTGTGGATCAAGGAGATAAAGAGGTGTCGTGTGTCTGCCTCGATCCATACTGTTCTGGCAGCCGGCAGGCACCAAAGCCCAGTTGCTCAGGGAGTAGCTGCCAGTACTTTCAAGCTGTAGAAGCCAGCCCACCCGTATAGCCCAAACGCATACCTGATAACAGACATAATGGCTGTGGACCAGGCATTAGCCTACCCGTTGTCATATGGGCTAGAATGAGGAGAAAGAGCTTACAGAAATAACTCTTGTCACACCCGCGAACATTGGGCCACTGCAATTCTCAAAATATGAAAACTATCCCTTCCTATTCACAATAAGGGGTAGCTGATTTAGTACAAAAGTTGTACTAAATCAGCGGCACTTATGGATCAGAGCGAGTACAATATAATTTGATTTGTAATATTACCGAAACTGATTAAATTACACATATGACAGTCGCTAGCTTAGCTGATGTGTAAGAGCGAGGTCTACCAACTAGACGAGTTATTTATGTAACTCGTCCAAAAATTTATTGACATGTTCAAACTCTAACAAATCATGATATCCTCTTGTTCCAGTATGAATAATAGCTACCTGTTCTTTCACCAGGAGGGTGTATGCATGAGACCCTTTAAGCAATTCCGTTAATCCTTGACCCCTTACCAATTGGTCGTGACTTGTTTTACCAAGAGTACAGGCGAATTGTGCAAAGAATTGTAGCTAAATTTACACTAAAGAGGCAGATTATGAAATTGTAATCAAATTTATGGTTAAGCATGCAAGGTGTAGCAATTAAAGAGTGAAGCAACTAAAAACTAGCAAGATCTAGCGTGTAAAGAAAGAATAAAATAAAGCAAAGTCGGTAACATGCTATTTTATTTATTTTATACTCCCTCTGCTTCATAACCTAAGCCTTTTTAGAAAACTATAAAAATTTACTAAAAAGTCTTATATTGTGGAACGAGGGAGTATATGTGACTATGTCACTATTTGAGATGAGAAGATTGATGGCTCTAGTTTGTTGAGTTCTTTCACTGCACTAAGGTGGAGGATAAATACAAGATAGAATTTGTGGAGGAGGTTGTACCTGGAGTGCATGAAATTACGGGGAGGACACACGTGGAGGCGGACCTATGGTGATACCAATCTGGCTCGTGGATGTATGCTTCAACACTTTGTACTACCCGAGTACTTCCTTGACCGAAGATGACAAATTCATCTAGTTTTTCTATTTAGTAACACGTGATCATTAGAGTTTAGTTGATTAGAAATTTTTATGTCTTTGGTCATTGAGAATCATCCGTCTATTTGAAGATGAAGTTGACAACATCAAGGCGCATAAGGAAGCCATTTGCAGTGCTAATCTTATAGTAACAAACCTATAAAATGAAAACATGAGCTATTCTATAAGTACAATCATTCTTCTCACATTATACTTTCATAAACATGTCTCGAATGACCAAAGCCCACTTTGAATTTAGAACATTCAGTATAGGAATCAGAACTACGACAACACGAGGGTTTTATTTATGTGTGGTAGTAGTGTTTTCCCGCCCCTCCCCCGGGAAAGTTTCTTACATACATAGGAAAAAATGTCAAGTTATATTGGTTTTATTAATGGTGAAGAAAAATAGTAAGGTGCTCAACCAGAGGTGTGTTGCCCAGTTGCCAGACTGCAATATGGGTTGTCATCGACGACCATGGCGCTAAAGAAGATGAACGTTGACTTGAAGTGCCTTCTTGAGTTAAAGGACGACATGATACATTCCTATATGTCATCAAGTGTCAACTTCTCATACAATCTAAAGCACATGTGAATCTAGTTCCGGGGAGGGGGGTGGGGTCATGAGGTCCATGGCACTCACCAACAATGTGCAAAACATATAAATTTTATTATCAATGGGCTCTCTAATCACGGTGTTGCTTCCACTATTGAAAAACCTAGACCCAATCTAAAAAAACAGATACACACAAGATTTCTTGTCTTGGGCACTTGAATACCAACATCCAAGGTTTCAAATCATGTTTTCGCAGCTTCACGGTGAGGCCCAAATTATAGCTGGATAGCGTGGATACATTTCCAATAATGTTTTAATAGTATGTATAAAACACGCAAGGCAAAAATGTGAAAAGTCACGATAAAAGGTAACAAACCATAGTACTCCCCCCATTCCGGTGTATTGTTCTCACTACGAAAATATAAAAATTCCTAAACTACTTCAACTTTACTCCCCCTTCCCCAAAAGAGTGGACTTCTATCACTCAAAAATTTCCTAAGAAAAAGTGTTCATCTATTCTCTTAATACACACACAACATTTAATCCAACTATTTTTAATTGACACATGCAACAACTTATGATCTAGCTATTGGTCGCATGCCCTCTTGGTTTCTTTGCCTTAATTATTGCTTGCAAAAACATTCATTTAATTTCCCCTCTCAATGGTTGCATGCAAATATGACTCTCTTTTCTATATATTAATTGAGTTATGGAGCAAAATATCATTGCTTCTTGATCTATGTGTATATCTCTAGAAGTATACTCTGTTGAGGATGGAGAAAGTAGGGTTGATTAACAATTATAGCATGATTAATTAGCATAATAGAAATGCATGCACTAGTTTCTCGTGTGTGATTGGGAAGTTCTCTTGATGGATAGATCCATGCAAAGGGCAAGATTAATGCCAACAATTGACTTTTTTTTGGTCTCCCATCAATAACTACCCAAATTATAGTAGATTACACACGATTTTACAGCAGACGGATTGGTTGAAACATATCTTCATATCATCATGCACCTAGGTTGCAACAATCCTTGTGGCATGATACGTTGCAAACGTATCCATAATTTTTGATGTCCCATGCTTGGTTTTATCTACTTTCTTATGTTTTGTCCACACTTTGGGATACTTTTCATATGATTTCTTGGACTAACCTATTAACAAGAGCCACAGTGTCAGTTGCCTGTTTGCTGCTGTTTTTGGTTCTAGGAAAGTCAGAAAATAAATATTCTCGGAATTGGACGGGACAAAAGCCAAAGTCAGTTTTTCACTAAGGGACACCAGGAGCCAAAATACGAGACGGAGAGGGGCTGGGGCCTGGCCACACCACCTGGCCGCGCGGGCTGGGCCTGGCCATGCCAGGGGGTGGTGTGGCCGCCCCAGGCACCCCCTCGGCCTCCCTCTTCGCCTATAAGTTGCCTTCTAACCTAAAAACTCAGGAGGGTTCGACGTTTTTCTAGAAAGAGTTCCGCTCCGCTGCCACCACCAGATTCCACGATTCGGAACCAGAAACTCCGTTCTGGCACCCTGCCGGGACGGGGAATTGGAGGAGATCATCGCCATCATCATCACCATCGCTTCTCCATCGACCATCCATGTTTCCCCCATCTATGAGTGAGTAATCCCCCGCTGTAGGCTATGGGGATGGTAGGGATTGGATGAGATCGTTCATGTAATGGCATCAGATTGTTAGGGCATGGTGCCTAGTATCTTCTATTAGTGCTTTTTGACTTTGTTGCGACTTGTTATGCTTAATGCTTGTCACTAGGGCCTGAGTGCCATGATTTCAGATCTGAACATGTTATTGATTCATTATGATAGTATTGTTTATGGTCTTACCTGCAAGTTGTATACACACGTTGTTGTCCGGAACCAAAGGCCCCGAAGTGACAGAAATCGGGATAACCGGAGGGAATGGCTTTGATGTGAGGATCACATGTGTTCATGAAGTGTTAATGCTTTGCTCCGGTGCTCTATTAAAAGGAGCATCCTAATTTCCAGTAGTTCCCTTGAGGCCCCGCTGCAAATGGGCTGGCAGGACAAAAGATGTTGTGCAAGTTCTCATTGCGAGCACGTATGAGTATATATGGGACACATGCCTAGGATTATCTAGTACTTGGATGCTTTATCTTATTTATCTGCAATTGCCCTATGTTCTGATTGCCATGTGAATTATCTTGTCCATGCAATGCCCGTACATCCATCCCTATGCCTACCGCGCTCTAATCATACTGTTTACTGCTATTGTTACTACTATCTTTACTTTACTACTGTTGCTAATTTACTATTCCTACTACAAAACTATTTCTACTGATAAACTGCTGTGAGCAAGATTGTTTCCAGGTACAGTTGAATTGACAACTCAGTTGTGATAGGAAGAGTTTCGAATACTGAAACTTAAAGGAAGGGCGGTTAGAACAAAGCAAGGGATGACACTTTCAATGCGCGAAATCCGTTTCGAGTTAGAGTGCGAAACTTCTTGCTGCAGCCGTTTTATTCGCTGCTTGCTACTTTCTAAAATGGAAGATGAATTAGATTGAATTGATAGTCTAGTTCAATCTTAAGTCTTATAAATATTCTTTGTCTCCCCTTGTGTCGAATTAATAAATTGGGTTTCACTTCCCTCGAAAATACTGCGATACACCCCCTATACTTGTGGGTCATCAAGACTATTTTCTGGCGCCTTTGTCGGGGAGCATAGCTTTATTTATCAAGTCTACTTGGAATCACTATTGTTCAAGCTTAGTTTATTCCCGCCTTGTTTGCTTGTTTCTTTTATCAAAAATATAAAAAAATTACTTCCTACTCTAGTTGTTATTTTCGTTGATTTGTTATTATCTTGCTTTATCATGCTTTCTATCAATGGTTGGTTTCTTTAAAACTGAATCCTATTGGCAAGGTGGCACAGAAGAACAAAAATATTATTATAAGGGACACCGCTTGTCACAAAAAGGGAAACACTTATGGGAACAAATTGATAAATTGTATACCATTGCTACAAACATGTGCTCTACTTATAATATTACTTATTGCTTTGATAAATCTTGTTGCTGTAGGAGGTACAAACACCTCCCTTTTTAATGTGAGTATAATGATGATGTTACCATATCTTCTTATGTTAAGGGAAATTATGACTTTGATGATGTGGAACAAATTGAGGAATTTATTACTTGGAAGGGTGCATTTGAGCTTGCTAGTTTGCTTGAAAATATTGATGATTCACCTTATAAATATGAGGTTTATGATATACTTAAATTTTGCTTTGATAATTACAAGGAAGAAAATGGCTATATTTTTGAATATATTAATAGATGCTTTCCACAAATGGAAGAGGCTAATGCCTTGCGGGATCTTATGGAAGAAGAAATTGATGAACCTGAAAGCTCATTAGATGAAAAAGAGGAGGAGAGTGATGAACAAAAGGAGGAAGAATGGATTAGCTACCCATGCCTACCTTCTAATGAGACTAACTCTTTATCCCTTACATTATTTGATTGTCCCCCATGCTTACCAAAGGAGGATGAATGTTATGCTCATGTTCTCTGTGATAATCCTTTATTTGTGCCTAACTTCGAGATGCATGGTACTAAAGAGTTTTTCTTAGAATTTTTTTATGATAAAGCTCTAGACGATGGTCCTATATTGAATGATCAGTCATCTTGTTATAGAATTGTTAAAAGTGGGTTTGAAGGTTTTAATCCCACTATTTTTGAGCTTGATAAAAATTATGTTTTTGTAGAACATGAAAAGCATGCTTTATGTGATAGTTATATTGTTGAGTTTATTCATGAGGCTACTGAAAATTATTATGAGAGAGGAAAATATGGTTGTAGAAGTTTTCATGGTATTGAAACACCTCTCTGTGTGCTGAAAGTTTTGAAGTTATTCTCGTTTTATCTTCCTATGCATCTCACTTTGTTCTTTGTGAATTTATTTGCATACGAGATTCCTATGTATAGGAAGTGGGTTAGACTTAAATGTGTTTTGAATTTGCTTCTTGATGCTCTCTTTTACTTCAATTCATATTTCTTATGTGAGCATCTTCTCAAACTATCATGCCTAACTTAAAGGCGTTAAAGAAAAGTACTTATTGGGAGATAACCCAAAAGTTTTAGATGAGTCTTGAAGTTATTACTACAGTAATAACCGCTCCTTATCCTTTTTATTTGCTTTTTGTGCCAAGAGTAACCTCTAATGAGATAGAAGTAATGATTGGGAAAGTTGCTGTCCCGAAACAGATTTCTGTTCTTCACCGTAAAAATTCATGTAAAATCTATGTACATCGTTTTGAGACGTGAATTTTTGTGCTTCTGACCCAGGTTGTTATCTAACTTTCGTTATTTTAACACTTTTCGATTTGAGCAACAGAAGGTCTTCGAAACAATTCATCTTTACCTGCTGGTCTGTTTTGACAGATTTCTGCCATTATTTGCATTTGCTTCTTGTTGGTTCCTTTTTTAGTTCTTTTGGGGAATTGAGATTTTTGAGGGAAGTGCTACAGTAACTTGTGTTCTAATTTAAGTTTTATTGGTGTTGGAACTGAACCTAAAGACCTATTATCTTGAGTGCACTAATATTGCTAATAAAGATTGTGTGAAATTTTGTATGAAGGAAAAATTTGAGGTGTATGAAGGAATGAGTAATGATATGAAGGATGGACTAAAGCTCAAGCTTGGGGATGCCACGCGTGTCACCCCAAGAAATATCCAAGAAGTACAAGCGTCAAAGCTTGGGGATGCCCAAGGCATCCCCTTCTTCATCAATAAAAATCCCAGGTTTCTTCCAAACGCTTCATTTTTATTGTTTCAAGCACAGTTGTGTTGTTATTGGAACGTGTTCTTTTTCGTTTTCGTTTTGGTTTTTCATTTGCTTGGTTTGCTTAGTTTGCTGAACAAATTGCTTGGACCCCCTCTTTCATACATTGGTTTTCAAATAGTTTGGTTTGGTTTGGAAAAGAGTAGGAAAGTTCATGTTTAAGTGGTAAAGAGAGCTTGTTTTTGACTGTGGCCTATGCTTTGTCATGCCATGCTTGATATTGTTTTAGCTTCATGCTTATTATTCTTTGCTGTAGCATGACTTGTTATAAACAATTGAGATTGCTTAATGTGCCTTGGAAGAATCATGTGTTGTTGCATATTACTGTGGTATTCTCCTCTGATGCTTTATTTGGGTTGACTTGGCACATGCTCACACCATGTTATGACTATTCCAAGTCACCATAGCCTTTATGATCCTTTAGTTTTCAACTTGTAGTATCACTTTATGCTTTCATCAATGATGTTTTGTCGCTCTGCATGATTATGGCCATTATTGCTCTCTTAGTTTGTCGCTCCCAGTCTTTTGCAAGCCTCCACAACCAAGTATGAGTTCCACTCATGCATCCAACTCCTTAAACAAAGTTATTCCAAAGAGTCCACCATACCTACCTACTAGCATAGGATATTCCAAGTATATTCATGTTTTTATCTACCTTCCAAATTAAACTTGTTATAAGAAAACTAGTGATTAAAGCTCTCACGAACTTGATGGTACACTTTACTTTTTTTGCCCTTAATAAACTTGAACCATTGTGTCGTCTATGTTGTATATGCTTGCACTTATTTGTTGGGGATTAGCAGAACCATGTTGTCATGGGGAACGCTTTCAACATTGCACTGGTACTTTGTACCTAGTTGATATCATGCTCTTTTGTCTATGGATGTCGTCGGTGTGAAATGAAAGGGGAGCTTATAAGTCCATGGAGTTATATATATGTGTTAGAGAAACGCTTGGGCCGCTGGTCTAATCCATGCTGACATGGTATAAACCTGCAGCGTAACCATAATGAGTTATCTATGAAGCATTCTTCTTATAAAGAAAAGAGTCAGTTATTGAGAAAAAAGAGAAGAAGAAAAAGAGATTATGAAAAGAGGAAAGAGAGAAAAAAGCACCATATTCCCATGGTAAATAAGAAGATTGCTGAGATGCTCGTTGTCTGCTTGCCTTGTCATTTTGATATGGGGATTCTTCTGTATCATCAGGCAAGGGGTACCCCGTTGGCGGTTCTCTATGATACACATGTACTTACGATGACAAGAACTTACCGGTGAATAAACTTAAGTAGCATGAGGAGCGGCCCTCGTATTCAAGGGACATGAGATTTCTAACTTACACTTCGTCAAGCATGTATACCATAGTTTGTTCACTTTAACCTTAATCACTTCAAGATTCTTATGATAGGCGCAATGAGAGCTGAAAGCTATTAAGTACCATAATTTTTGGAAGCTCTTTATGAAACTTGAATCTTTGCTTCCTTCTACGAAGGTCTTCCTTTTAATTTTATGTTGAGTCTCCACCTTCTATCTTTATGCACCTACTTTGAGAGCATAGTGGCCATTCTTAGTTCTATGTGCATTGTCCCCAAGACTTGTTGATTGATGCATAGCTTTGATATTGCTTGTTTTGAACTATTTGTATCTAGTCACTCTTATGAGCTTTGAAGGTGTCCTATGCATTTATGTTTGCTACTCTATGAGGGACAAGTTGAATGCCACTATGCTATGTTTTCTTTATGTGAAACAAACAAATGTCTTGCAAAGCATTGTTATTCATAAATCTTTTGTTTGTGCCTTTTCATGTTGTGACATAGTTGCTTTGTCTTATTGTTAGAAGTTTATCTTTCATGCTATGTTGAAGTACTATGATCCTAGCTATGAATGTTTTACAAATACTTTGATCAAGTTTACGATGGTGCAGGTCACCTAAAAAATTATACTTTCTTTTTTATCACTTACCTACTCAAGGACGAGTAGGAGTTAAGCTTGGGGATGTTGATACGTTGCAAACGTATCCAAAATTTTTGATGTCCCATGCTTGGTTTTATCTACTTTCTTATGTTTTGTCCATACTTTGGAGTACTTTTCATATGATTTCTTGGACTAAACTATTAACAAGAGTCACAGTGCCAGCTGCCTGTTTTTTTGCTGTTTTTGGTTCCAGGAAAGTTAGAAAATGAATATTCTCGGAATTGGACGGGACAAAAGCCAAAGTCAGTTTTTCACCGAGGGACACCAGGAGCCAGAATACGAGACGGAGAGGGGCTAGGGCCTGGCCACACCACCTGGCCGCGCGGGCTGGGCCTGGCCACGCTAGGGGGTGGTGTGGCCGCCCCAGACACCCCCTCGGCCTCCCTCTTCGCCTATAAGTTGCCTTCTGACCTAAAAGTTCAGGGGGGTTTGACGTTTTCCAGAAAGAGTTTCGCTCCGTCGCCACCACCAGATTCCACGATTTGGAACCAGAAACTCCGTTCTGGCATCCTGCCGCGACGGGGAATTGGAGGAGATCATCGCCATCATCATCACCATCACTTCTCCATTGACCATCCATGTTTCCCCCATCTATGAGTGAGTAATCCCTCGCTGTAGGCTATGGGGATGGTAGGGATTGGATGAGATCGTTCATATAATGGTATCAAATTGTTAGGGCATGGTGCCTAGTATCTTCTATTAGTGCTTTTTGACTTTGTTGCGACTTGTTATGCTTAATGCTTGTCACTAGGGCCCAAGTGCCATGATTTCAGATCTAAACATGTTATTGATTTATTATGATATTATTGTTTATGGTCTTACCTGCAAGTTGTATACACACGTTGTTGTCTAGAACCAAAGGCCTCGAAGTGACAGAAATAGGGATAACCGGAGGGAATGGCTTTGATGTGAGGATCACATATGTTCACGGAGTGTTAATGCTTTGCTCCGGTGCTCTATTAAAAGGAGCACCTTAATTGCCAGTAGTTCCCTTGAGGCCCCACTACAAACGGGCTGGCAGGAGAAAAGATGTTGTGCAAGTTCTCATTGCGAGCACGTATGACTATATATGGGACACATGCCTAGGATTATCTAGTACTTGGATGCTTTATCTTATTTATCTGTAATTGCCCTATGTTCTGATTGTCATGTGAATTGTCTTGTCTATGCAACGCCCGTCCATCCATCCCTATGCCTACCGCGCTCTAATCCTACTGTTTACTGCTATTGTTACTACTGTCTTTACTTTACTACTACTGCTACTTTACTATTCCTACTACAAAACTGTTGCTACTGATAAACTGCTGTGAGTAAGATTGTTTTCAGGTGCACCTGAATTGACAACTCAGTTGTTAAGGCTTATAAATATTCTTTGGCTCCACTGTGTCGAATCAATAAATTGGGTTTCACTTCCCTTAAAAATACTGCGATACACCCCCTATACTTGTGGGTCATCATGTTGCACCTAATACACCGGACAATAGGGAGTGACAAAGATGCAATAATAAATATCCATAGCACCATTTATCAAGTCTAGAAGCACCAAAGCAGTTAGATTAGTATTAGAACCAGTTAATAAAAATCACCTATTACAAGATTTTGGATGCCATTATTTAGTCTTTCATATTTTTCAACTGGTTTGATCATATACTCATATACATAGCCATTTTATAGCTACATTTGGAAATAGTACACCATTTAGCCCATTTCTACTTACATAGAACACCAGTAGCTATAGCTACTTTCGTGCTAAGGGAACTAGTGCAACTATTTGCTGCTATAGCATTCTCAGCTAGCATACTTTTACAATGTGCCATATCCTATCTTTAAACTCTAGAAAATGTATAGTGTACCTATTTAAAACCTTGCATGCATCAATTCCATAAATCAAAGGGAGAAGTAGTGCATTTTAAACTACATTTTGAAAAGGCACTAGATAAAGCTGAACATTCCATTATACTAGAAAATGTGGCATGTGGCAATAAAAGAGAGATACTAGACAAGGGGATCTCCCCTCTCAAGTTTTTTTGTTCTAGTTGTTGGTCTACTTCATATCCGATGATATATATAGTGGACATCTTCAAAGGCCCATTCTTATAATAACTGACACTAATTTTCTAGTTGTACAATATGTTGATGACACTCTCATAATTATGATTTTCCAAGCTCCATTGGTCTCATAGTTAATAATCACAAGTCCAATCTAATTCACGTCAATGTCCCTGAAGAGAAGATCTCCCTTATTTAACGTTCACCCTTCATTGCCAGCTTGGTGCAATGTCGCTGACCTATATATCTTTTTCTACCCTCTTGGAACAACCAATACTAAAGTGGAGAATCTACCTATTGGTAAATATAGTTCAAAGTAGGCTGGTTTGTGGTTCTCAGTTCCTTACATATGGTGAAAAGTTGTAGATGGTGAATTATGTCATGTGATCTTTCCCAACCTTTTGCCACGAGCACTTTATTATTTTATAAATCTATAATTGAGTAACTTTAGAAGTATAGAACACGTTACCTTTGGAGAGGAACTGATACCACCAAGAAAAATCCTCCATTAGTTGTTTGAGAAGAAGCATGCAATCCTAAAGAACATGGACGTTTAGGATTCATCAATCCCCATCACTAAAAACACATTTTTCTATAAAAATTCTACACTATATCTTTAACAAGAATAATATCTCATTGGTTAACATTATATAGTAGGATTACTACCAAAAAGATCTCCCATCTGCCAGGTCCTCTAGCCGGTCTTATGGTGGGAGAGACGACCTCAACCCTTTTCCACTGTATCAAACATTTTACATGTGTGGCTAGATCAAAACCTTTACTCACATGTGATTAATGGGGACATATTATTTAGAAACACAATTCTTGAAAGCCCCTGCATAATATCCTTTTTCCCCATTTATAAAGAGGCATTCCATGAATTTAGTAGTTTTCTTGAGATACTTCATAGTGCCTAAGTAAATGATATGCAAAATTACTAGTCATAACAACATGCTTCCACTTTCTTGGCATCTAAAGGATATCAACTTATTTTAGTGGAATTCCAAGTTTCTGTAACATTTAGGTGGCGCTGGAACTCCTGAGGTTAGAAAAGACGCTTCTATTGGTTTCTCCTACGCAATAGGTTGAACACCAAGGAGATGTTGTAAAGGAATATTTTTGCATCGCTAAATATTATTGCATAATATGTAGAGCACGCAACTTGGAAACAACAGATCATGTATTTTCTCTTTTAGTTTGCTTCAATGTGCTGGAAAGAGCTATGCCCTAACTGGTGACCCCAAATCCAAATTTAGAAGCCTTCCTTACTTTGTTTAAGGTTTAGTTTGGACAGCTTTTCACCATGTAGAGATTTTTATTCTAGCAGCTTGGTCTATTTGGATAGTGAGGAATGCTTATAGTTTCAAAGGCATTAGATAAAATCTTTATAGATGTGAAGAAATGCAAGGAATAATTGTACACGGTTATCCATAGAGCCAACAAGAAGTTGAGAAACTTTAAATATTGGGTGGAGAATTTCACATAACTCTATAGATTGGATAGATTTTACTTTTGTCTCCTATACTTACTTCTTATACAAAAATTGAGTTTTGCTTGTTCCGTGCACCTTGAGGACCTAAGTACGCGTCAGTCCTTAGGCCGTTACTGATTGCATGCTGACAGGCTTCATTTCCGGAGCTTGCTGGTCTGCCTCAACCGTCATGTCACTCACCAATTCGTTATAAAAAAACAAGTCCACCAGGAAAAGAATCATGCCATAACATCTTGATCATCAATTTTCTTGGTAATCTGATACTCAATTGATCAAATTGTCAATACATTTGTTGTTCTATAACCACAATCATAGCTCATTCTAGGTGTTGTTGGTATTTTGCAGATTTTGGTAGCATAATTTTTTACGATAATTGTAGCTGATAGATTTCTCTATGCTCATAACTTCGAGTTGAATTCTTTTGGAAACAAGTTATCACATATCCAAGATTTCCAAGATAGTTGATGTCTTTGAGAGGATGAATTATGAAGACATAGTTAGAGATTTCATTAATTCCATATAAAGCATTTTCACATTACGAAGACAATTTTCACATTAATTCCATTTCTAAATTCCGTACCAAATAACACATATAAAAATTACATAATTATTAATTAAAAGTATGCATTGGTTATATTAGTTGTATGAACCTTTTCAAAATTTAGGACCCCATTTTGCCTTTAGCTCCGTGGCCCCAAATTTCTGGATACGACCTTGGCAATGTCCAACATCAAAATTAAGTAAACAGAATAATAGCAATGATTTTTTGGAATCAATTGAACACTAAGAGTACAAGTGGTTACAGGTCGAAACCCAAATATCCGATGAATGTCAACAGGTGTGTAATGTCAATGTGCCAAGTCCAAATACAAATGTTAATGAGCGAAACTCACTTTAAATTCAAGTATGCATTATTTCCTATTTTAAAGCATTTTAAAACAAAAAAATTCTAGTTAAGTGGAGATGCTTGTCCTGTGGCCTACTGTGACCTCATTGCCCAAGGCAACAGACCTGTGGGAGAGATTCCCCACAGTTGGAGAAGATGTCGAATGGGGAGGGAAGGAATAAATAGATAAATTGACTGACTTACCTTATTAAAGCTGGGTGGAGAAGGGATAAGCTGCATAGAGAAATAAAGCTATCGTTGCCTTATTAAAGTTGTCGTTGTTCCGTACCAGGGAACTGGTATTTTAGCTAGTTTTGTATATACCCAAATTTCTGTCAAAGAGAAAAAACTATACCCAAATTCGGCTTTAGCGCTAGTCCAGCCGTATGATTGTGACACAACGGTCGTTGTGCAGTTTTTGTCTTGTCAGCTTGTGGTTTCAGACGTCCATAACTTTTGAAAGGGGGTTCCAAGTTTTGGGACACATTCCTTCCTGTAGATGAAGATGAAGACGAAGACGAAGACTGAAAGAGAGAGAGAGGAGGACCGGATCGAGCAGCAGGCAAAGCTTTAGGACGATCCTTTTATCTCTCGGAGACGAACAGAAAAGAGGAGAAGATGCGTGTCGGAGAGTGCTGTATGCCTGTATGTCACCATATCGGTCATCCAGGGAATCAGACGACTCGCATATTCGTGCAGCTAGCCTGAAACATTCACTTTCTCGAAAATGATTTATTTTGTCCTTTTCCTGTTCTTGCGTTACATATCGCGCGTGTGAACCAAGCATCTCCTCGACCTGTCACCTGTGTAGTCTCTCTCGATTGGGCGCTAGTGGATGGAATATTAGTTTTGTCTCCGTGTGGAACGACTCTCTGACCGCCGCATCGAGATCAGATTATGGCCAGGAAGACCGAAGAATCATTCTTTGATTCTTAGATACATTGGCGCCTATCTACCTAGTTCCGAGAAGGGTGGCTCGGGCGAAATCCTAGCCGCTGTCGCCCCTTCTCCTCCGCCACCGATCCTCCTGTTGTTGCTGAAGGATGCTGCCAGTCAGAGGCCGTGCGGCTGACCGTGGTGGCGGCCTAGTGCGGTTGGTGGCGCCGGGGGTCCCATCCTCCTCATGTGGCAGAATTTACAGTTGGAGTCTCGTGACGGCTCTAGATGACACGGCCTTTCCGACGTAGCTAGACGCCGGGGCAGCGGCCCAGACTTCTTGAGCGATCTTGGCGGCCACCGTGGCTGTGATGGTGGCACATCGGCTGGTTTGAGGGGCTCGGTGCGGCTCAGCCCCTCGTATCCACGTGGTACAGGTGGTGGCGGCGGTGCCTGCTGATGGAATGTCGGAGGGCGATGGCATGGGGTCTGCCGTTCTGCCTAATAAAGGAGGCGATCCTAGGGATTTTCTCGCGTCAAGATGGTGTTTCGCTTGATGCCCGGCCTCATTGATCTGACCGGTGATGAGTTTCGAATGGCTTCGTCGGAGATCGTCATGGGGTGCTTCATGCCTGTAGATTGCTAGAATGGATGGGATTTGGTCGTGTGCACCCCTATTTCTGGTCGTGCTGCTCCATGAGGTGTGACACGAAGCTTCGTTTTCTGTTGGCATCATGGAGCATGTCGGTGTTTTAATTTCCATGGTGAAGACGGCGGTGAAGAATGTCATGGTTGGCTGAGGTTTGGGGTCATTTTTTAGCCACCAGATCTCGGATAAAATTCATCAGAACCGTTCATTTTAGCCGCTTCGTGTATACTTATTTTTACTTTGTGTCGCGTCAAATGTTAGATTGCAGTTAGGTCCTGTCCAGTAAATGGCCCGCAAGGCAGTGAGGCGTGCTCTCTAGCCTATTGAAAAAACATCCCGACCTTACTTGAAGGCTCTAATTATGTGTTTCTTGTGTTTTGTCGCGCATAATTGCTTGATTTTTCAAGACAAAATTTCGATAGTGGGTGGCACCTTCAAAATAACATTTTTTTTTGCCAAAGCAAATACTCCCTGTGCGAAGAGCTATTGGCACTAGAAAGTTTGCCAATCTGTTCCACTTCAAGGCTAATTACCGCTAGGCAACCTTCTCCGGTCGATTACATGCTGAGAGGGAGAATTGGTACATGGGGCAAATCGGGCGAGGCGCGCACAAGGAGGCACTCATGAGCATAAGGAGTAACATGAAAGTAAAGAGAGCCTCGAGTAATCAGAGCATAGTGGGCCAAGACAAAAGACGGTGAAGGAGATGACTCTAGCCAAACCCTAAACAGTATGGGTCCATCACGGCATGGAGGCCAGACAACTCTCACCAGACGAGCGCGCACTTCACGCAATGCTGAAGTGGACCTACCTTGGGCTCGCCTAGCTGGAGCATACCATGACATGCCAGCGAGCTAAGATCATATGGCTGAGTGAGGGGGGCGTCAACACGGCCTTCTTCCAACAGTACGCTTCATACCGCCAACAGAAGAACATGATACGTAGCCTACAGGTCGACGACGCGGTCGTGGTGGACCATGCTGCCATGGCAGAGGCCTCGTACACTCACTTCCAGAGCCTACTAGGCACGATGGCAGAACGCCGATCTCCCTGGACTTGGACTTCCTAGGGACTACCTCCGAAGGAGGAGGAGGCTTGGGAGGTGATCCAACGGCTACCCCATGGCAAGGCGTCGGGCCCGGATGGTTTCACTGCTGAGTTCCTACAGAGCTGTTGTGGGGTGGTGAAGGAGGACTTCATGATTGCCTTCGCTAAGCTGCACTCCATGAATAGGCGTGGGTTTCAGGATCTCAACCAGGCCCTGGTCATACTGCTGCCCAAACATAGCGACGCGGCATCCCTCGGTGACTATAGGCCGATCAGCCTCATCCATATCTTCGCCAAGCTAGGGGCAAAGATCTTGGCCTTGAGGCTTGCTCTGTAGTTAGGAGCCATGGTTGACTCGAACCAGTGTGCTTTCATCAAGAAGCACCGCATACATGATAACTTCATGCTGGTTCAACACACAGCACGGCTGCTCCATAGGTTGAAAGAGCCACAAGTCATGCTCAAGCTAGACATAGCCAAAGCATTTTGACTCTGTTTCTTGGGCTTTATTGTTTGAGGTGATGCGAAAGGCTGGGTTCGGCCCCAAATTCCACGAGATGGTCACCATCCTCCTGTTCATGTCGACCTCTAGGGTGATGCTCAATGGAGAGCCAGGCCCCCTAATCTAGTGTCGGAGGGGCCTGAGATAGGCTGACCCCATGTCGTTGATGTTGTTCGTGTTATTCATCAACACGCTGAACAAAGTGATGGACAAGGCCTTGGAGTTTGGTATGCTGAAGTGACTCTCAGCCCGCGAGCTGGTGATGACAGTTTCCCTCTATGCGGATTACGTCGTGATTTTCTGCCACCTAGACGAGTCAGAATTGTGCACGGTGCACGCACTATTGGAGTTATTTGGGGAGGCATTAGGTCTACACACCAACTTTTCTAGGTTCTCGGTCTCACCGATATCTTGCTCCGAGGAGGATACCTTGCTCGTAGCGGGGGTGATGGAGTGTCAGGCGGTACCCTTCCCTGTCAGATATCTAGGTATCCCTCTCTCCCCGAGAAGGCTATCTGAGGCGGCACTCCAGCCCCTAGTGGACAGCATCGCGAACAGGTTGCCAACTTGGAGAGCCTCCATGATGATGAAGGTCGTGCGCCTTACATTAGTATGATCTGTGCTGATGGCGATCCCCCTTAATTAGATCATTGTGTTGGGGCTGAACAAGCAGTCGCTCAAATAGATCCATAAGATTACAAGAAGCTTCCTCTAGTCTAGGAGAGCAGAGGCCAATGGTGGTCACTGCCACGTGAACTGGGAGAGGGTCTATAGACCAAAGTGTTATGGCGGTCTGGGGATTCCCGACCTTGCCTGCATGACAGTCAGCCTCCGGACCCATTGGATCTGGAGGATGCGCACGGACCCACTGTGCCCCTAGCATGGCTTGGACATGCGCTTCTCTATGGTGGAGCCACATGCCTTCGATTCCTCCACATTCATGAGGGTGGGGGATGGGGCCATGACATTGTTTTGGCTGGATCGTTGGCTCGACGGGAAGACCATGAGCGATACGGTGCCGGAGCTGTTTGCGTTGATTCCTAAAAGGATCAGGAAGCACCGCACGGTGAGAGAGGCGCTACTAGAGGGCCACTGGATCACTGACATTCAAGGCTGTAACTACCTCGGTGAATTACGCTCCTAGTTACAAGCCTGGATGAGCAGAAATGGTTGAAATAGTACGGTGGGGCCCAAATGCCACTCACAGGTAGACCTTTCGGCCGTCCCAACCATTTCCAAACATCAGGACAAGAACGGGCGGCGTAATCGGCAGGCGAAGGGATCAACTACATACACAAATGAGTATGTATGCAAGCCACCATACAATAGTACATCAGAGCCATTCCATCTAAAAAGAAAGGAAATATAGCAATGCCATACGGCAAGATCCAAATATCCTAGATAGATATAATAGTTTAGGATATCTCCTCATACATCAAACATCAGAGTATCAGGCGGAAGCGGAAGACAAAATCCGAGTACGGATAAGAAGCAAATCGGCATAAGATGCCCCATAAATAAGCAGATCCCGCCCACAGATCTCACGGATCCCCGTTCCCGGAATCTCTACACCGAATGATCGTTGCCCACATCGTCCGTCTCTTCCACCCAGTATCCATCTTGCGAGTGTACCTGTTCATCTGAACCAATAATTTATCGTGTGAGACCCTAGGGGTACTCAGCAAGTCTTTATGCCTCTAAAGGGGACACAACCTGGGGTGACGCAATTGCAGCAAAAGATAAACCCTAAAAATTCTATAGATACTCGCTAACCATCCGCCTAACCAGAGATAGACGGATGTCCGTGAATTATTAATAACAGTTATAACGGTAATCTTAACAGATCCATCCTCCTCCTCGCTTACCGACGAGGAAGCCGACGAACAACCCCCCATCCGTTGGCAGTTTTATTATCCATTCCATGAGTGTTGTACTATTTACTAGTCAGGTACCTAGTCTAGTCAAATTAAAAGCGGTACTTTAGTTATGCTTGTCTATGATCGAGAAACTGTGCTCCAAGTCGTCCATAACCGCGGACACGGCTTTCAGAAAGTTTTACCCTGCAGGGGTGCACAAATAGCAACACACACTCGATATGCCTCGGAAAAACCAAATCAAAACCCAACGAGGCAGTCACGACAAAGCAATCACAGGATTCAGAAATATTTCAGGGGGCCACCCCATTGAGCTACCCGCAACGAAGTTAGCTGACTCCGAGACGGCCTCAAGGTTTGCGCCAATGGCTGTGAACGACTGGGAACCCGAAAATGTGACTGGGCTTGTCGACACCGCGAAAACACTCCGCTTTCCTAAACAGTACAGTGTGCTCCTCGCACAATTTTAAATAAAGCAGTAAAGCATGGCATAAGTACAGGATAGTAAATAAAACCTCAAACTAGTTTGTGGCCCTCAAGAAATAAGAATGAATCAAGCTCTGGCTCAGGGGGGTTCATAAGCCTCCCGGATGTGGATAGCGCGAATATTCAAGGAACAGGAATCAAGTACTCGGGGTCCTACGGGACACAAGTGAGCCTGAAAAACCAAATAGCGAATATGGCTCACCGATGCCACTTTCATTAGTTATCCCATTACTACTCAGGTTAAGTTGTTTAGGTACCTCGTTTTCCATCAGACACTCACATACCCTACACATGCTGTTCTACGACTCGCATGGCTCAAACAACTCCTGTAGTAATGGCTCATGGGATGGAGGAACAAGCTTCGGTGGGGTTTAAAAGTAAAGGCTATGCAATACTTGGGATTCAATTTAATGCAATCGCGAGTCAATGATGCAAGAATAAGAAAGAGGCAATAGGTACTATATGTATGCAAGCATGTGGTAGTGCTTGCCTGGAAGCTCGGTTGAAGCAAGGGATGGATCTGGGTAGTGCTCCTGGTTCTCTTGATATATCCCCTGTTCAGCGTCTATTCGAAGAAGAACCAAACAAACAAGGGCCAGCATAAATAAAGTGCACAAGCATATGAATAAATGCATCAAGCAAACAATCATGCCACGATGAATGATGCACAATTTGCATGGCAATAAAGTAGCATGGCATGGGTGAGGTGTGGAAACAATAATAAAGCATTTTTATTGAGCTTTGGCCCCATTTTATTCTCAATTTAGTTGCTGTACTCTTTTTATTTATATGATGCATGCTTCAAATCAAACCATGGAATGCATAAACAGAAAGGTCTCGTCGAGTTAATCATTTTAGACATATTATTTGTTAAATTTGGAGTTATAAAACAAAAGTTATTAATTATTTAAAGTAGAAGGGCATTTTTATTGTAATTTAAATTAACTTAGAAATTCAATTGTCCAAAATATATTTTGAAGGCCATATTTGAATTCCTCACATTTTTCTGATTTGAAAACATATATTATTTGTATTATTTGGCTTTATATTTTAAAAGTTATTTAAAAACAGAAATAAATTTGAAATAATTTGGAAAAGATTTGAATTTAAACAGAAAAGCAGACATACTTTTTATACCCAGACTAGCCTAGCCCCTGACGCTGACGGGTGGGCCTCTCTACTGACTGGGACACACGCGAGCAGAAGAACGTTTTACACCGCGGACTGCTCTAGTCTCAGAGACAGACAGGTGGGACCCGCTGGCTCGCAGGCCCACACGTCAGAGAGATGCTGAGGGCTGACCACGTGGCTCAGGGGGGGACTGCGGGTTGATGCGGCCAAAGCAGGGGAGCCTTTTTGCAAAAATGCCACGAGGCTGACAAGTGGGCCACGAGGGAGTGCGGGTTGAGCAGAAAAGAAACGGAGGGGGTGTTCTGTAAAACTACCACGCCGTACTGTGCTTCTTCTCTCTCTCTGCACCGAGCGATGGGTCGGTGCGCAGCGCGGGCGGGGATCGATCCTGTGACCTAGGGCTCGCGCGCGGAGGCGGAGCCACTGCGCTGGACTGGGCTTGGTGTCAGGAAGGGTCGGCGCGGCCTAGGTAGGGTTTTGCGCGGCGCGGAGCGAGCAGGCGCGCGCGCTCATCGGTGCACCGAGGGTGCACGACGAAACGTCCGGCGGATCTAGCGCGGTACGGCGAAGGGGACCATGTCCAGGGGGTCAGGGAGCTCACCGAGGTGATGTTGGCGTGGTCGGATCGAGCAGAGGGGCGGTAGATCGTCGTCGGAGCTGGCGCACCCGGATCTAGGGTTTGGCGTCGGTGTCGAAGCCGTGCAGCAGGTCCGGCCCGTCTCCTCCTTGTCGCCGTGTACGGGGCTGCTGTAGGGGATCTCCTCGGTCTACCCGGCCACTCCACGGTCGGTCTGCATGTCTGGTTCACGAGATGGGGTGGAGGCCGAGGTTTTTGGCGGCGAGGTGTAGACGGTGGCGGTGGAGAAAGATGGAGAGAGGGGAGGCTATGGGGCAGATCTGGGCGAGGTAGCAGGGCGAGGCAGAGAGGTGGGGGGGTGGATAGGATCGGAGGGAGGGGAAGGTGGCGTGGTGGAGGGGAAAGGTGGCGTCGGCCACCTTTTCTTCTCCTTCACGTGCTCGGTCAGGCTCGGCCAGGGCAGGGCAGGCGCATGGGGAGCTGGCAGGTGGGCCAGGGTGAGGCCAAGGAGGCAGGGGCAGGCTCGGGTGGTGGGGTCCTCAGGCAGAGAGAGAAGGAGAGGGAGGGAGGTAGGATCGGGCTTGAGCTAGGTTTGGGTAGATGGGAGGCTCGGGCTAGGGTTTGTCTAGGGTTGGAGAGGGGTAGGTAGCTGGGTGGGGTTTGATCCTGGTGGGGCCAGCTAGATAGAGAGAAGATAGATGCCGAGAGGGGGTGATGGGGTGGTTTAGGGTTTAGCTAGAACTAGGTTTAGAGGGGTATGGTGTTAGATTAAGTGGGGGTTTGGCTTAGAGAGGGTGGCATGGAGGTGTAGATGATTAGGGTGGTAGGGTTTGCTATGGACAAGGTCAAGCCAAGAACAACCAAGATCAAACGAAACAAGACAAGAAAAAGAGAGGGAGAGAGAGAGATGATCCACTCCAAATGCAAATAAAAACCAAAGCTAGTAAAATATGGTTCTTGCATGGCCCATGCAAAACAATTAATGCCTTGCTTATTTTGTGAAAACAAGATTATCACATGGCATTAAACTTAGGCTTTCCCACAAGTGGAATAAAGCCAAGCCAAGAATTTAAAGGAAAGTCCCAAGTGGATTAAATGGAGATGATCATGTTTGCGTAAAATTGGGGACTTGCTAGTGTGTATGTGCCACTAGGCATTTAGTAGGCCCAAAAATATCCAAACATGAAAATAACCCCAAAACACACATATGGAAGCTAGGAAAAAGGGTTCCACCCACAAGGCATGCAAAGGTGGCCATGTGGCTCCCCACATATCCATATTGTGAAAACAACATGGTGCTAATATGAGAGCATGTGGAAAAAGAATTGGATCCATCCCAACCCACATGAGCTAGAAGTAAAACCAATAAATGCCAAGCTCATATTTAGTTGGATGGTGGAATTATAAGGTGGTGAAAGAAAATGGTGGTGGAGTTATTAAGAGATATGCCCCCAACTCAACTTGGGCATTAAACCATATATCAAGAACCAAATACAATATCAAGAGGCAAATACAATTAACCATGCAGATGAGATAAGAACCAAAACAAAAAGGGTTTTATATGATGCTCAAATGCAAGGAGGCATGATGACATGAGCATAATGTAATGATGATGCAACAATTATATACTTGAAGTAGCCATATATATAGACTAGGCTAGTAGCATTGCAATTGTTAGACAATTGGGATGCTACAAAGGCGTGTTAAGCCCTCTTTCCCTATGGCAGTACGTTCAGTTATGGGCCAAGGTACGCAACCTCGGGCTTTCAGGCGAGCCGGATTCTCTAATCTAGTGCTAGACGGCCGATGGTCAGAACTCGTCCCGGTCCTGCTATGAGTTCCTATTCCAGGGATCTATCGCTTTGAGGTCCTGGGAGCTAAACTGGATGGCCTGGGGGCCACCCAGGGTCAAGTTCTTCGTGTGGATGGCATGTCAAGAATGCTGCTGGATGGCTGAGTGGCTGGTGATACGAGGATTAGCCCACCCCCGCGCTGTCCCCTATGTGATCAGTCGGACAGGACAATGACCAATCTCCTGGTAGACTGCCCCTTATCCAGGGAGATCTAGCATGAGGTGTTCTCTTGGATTCGATCCACGCCCGCACAACCGGATGGAGGAGGAGACTTTGCAGATTGGTGGCTACAGGCTTCGACTTCTACCCCCCGTGAGATGCGCAAGGGGATATCCTCGCTAATCATGCTAACGGCCTGGTGGATCTGGAAGCGGCAAAATGCGGTCATTTTTGACAATGCGTCACCTACCCTTAGTAGCCTTCTAGGCACGATTCGGTGTGAGGCTCGATCTTGGGCCACCACTGGAGCGATTGGCCTCCGGGCCCTGATTCCCGCGGTCCCATAGGTCTAGTGGGTTGAGTTGTTGCGGTGTTAGCTCGCTGAGCTTGTATATTGTTTGTACAGAACTTTCCTTTTCTATCAATGAATTGAAACACACAACTTTTGCATTTTCGCAAAAAAAGTATGAGTACATCAAGAAGGCTAGCGTAAATCTGTCCAAATTAGAGCTAGACTCGGTTTAAACTCTGTAAACGTGTTTGTAGTCCTTCTGTGTGCAAAGGAAGTCCAACTACCTCATTAATATGTGAAGGTGATGGTCGATTGAATCCAAGGAGGAGCACACAATCGGTCAAACCAACAATGTGTACTTTTTATAGAATTGTATAGAATAATAATCGATGACAATATTGTGATAATTACAAGAGGTATATATGAGGGTCTAGGTGCACCGACCTAACCCTATAAGAAACTGACTAGGACTCTTAAACCTAACAAGAGTTGTATTCTAACATCCCCCGCAGTGTCAATGGTAGGCTCGACGACATTGAGATTGAAACAAATGTCTTGAAATGGAGTAGTCACCAGGCCTTTAGTAAATATATCAGCGAACTGAGCTAAAGTAGGCACGTGTAGAACACAAACTTGACCGAGAGCCACCTTCTCTCGAACAAAATGAATGTCGATCTCTATATGCTTAGTACGACTGTGTTGAACCGGATTCCCTGACATCTAAACAGCTGAAATACTATCACAGTAAACAATAGTACCTTGCTCAATAGGGTGATGCAGCTCCAACAACAACTGGCGCAACCAAACCGTATCAGCAACCGCATGAGCCACAACGCGATACTCATCTTCGGCTGACGAGTGAGAAACCGCAACCTGCCTTTTTGAAGACCAAGAAACCAAATTGTTACCAAGAAAAGCACAAAATCCGGATGTGAACCGTCGAGTATCGGGACAACCAGCCCAGTCTGCATCAGAGTAAGTTGTCAACGAGGAAGGAGAGGATTTTTTTATATGAAGTACTAAATCTAATGTACCTTTGAGATACCGAAGAATATATTTGACATGGTTGAAGTGAGGAACACGAGGATCATGCATGTAAAGGCAACCTTGTTGGATAGAAAAAGAAATTTCAGGATGAGTAAGAGTAAGATATTGGAGGGTGCCGGTAAGACTATGATAAAGAGAAGGATCATAAAAGTGATCACCATCGGTAGAAAGTTTTGAACCTGTATCAGCAAGAGTACGAGACGGTTGACAATCAAGCATAACAGCACGAGAAAGAAGATCTAGGGTGTACTAACGTTGAGATAAGAAAAGACCAGATGACTCACGGATGACAGCAATACCTAAGAAGTGATGAAGAAGACCTAGATCGGACATAGAAAATTCTTTGCAAAGAAGAGAGATGATATGATCTAAGAAGTGTTGTGTGGAAGCTGTGATAATAATATCATCAACATAGAGAAGTAGATAAGCGGTGTCAGTATTATGATGAAAGGTGAAGAGAGAAGTGTCAGAACGAGGAGTAAATCCAATTGTTTGAGCACAAGTAGAAAAACGTTGAAACCAAGCCTATGGTGCTTGTTTTAGACCATAGAGAGATTTTTGAAGAAGACAAACATGATTAGGATAAGAGGAATTTTCGAAGCCAAGAGGTTGTTGACAATAAACTGTCCTTGAAGAGAGCCATGGAGAAAAGCGTTTTTTACATCGAGTTGATGGATGGACCAAAAAATAAGAAACGACGATGCTAAGAACAATACGAATAATGCTGGGTTTTACAACTTGAGAGAAAGTCTCATCATAATCGATGTCGTGTTGCAGAGACTAACCACGACATACCCATCGAGCTTTATAACATGCAAGACTTTCATCGGAATTAAATTTGTGTCAAAAAACCCATTTTCCGGAAACTATATTAGTGTTTTATGGACGAGGAACTAATTGCCATGTATTTTTTTGAATAAGAACATCATATTCATTTTTCATGGTTGCAGCCCAATTAGGATCTAGGAGAGCTGATTTGTAAGATTTGGGAATAGAGGAAGAAGATAGAGATGCATTGAGATTTAGATGATCTTTAGCGGGTAAACGAAAACCGGATTTGCCATGTCTACGCATGGTAGGATCATTAGTGGGAGATGGGATGATAATAGCATGAGGAGGAGGGACCGATGATGATGAGGAAGACGCGCCCGACGCAGCGGAAGAAGCGGGTGTGGGAGTCGGCGGTGGAGACGGCGGCGGCAGGAAGTCTGCCACGGCAGAGTTTTCGGTAGCCACGGCAGAGGTGGCGGCAGGAGAAGGCGCGGCAGGATCGGCTGCCACAGTAGAGAATTCGGGCGTTTTTGTTGCCGCGGCAGGAGCGACGGTAGGAGGTGGCTGATGAAAGAAGGGAAAATTATTTGGACGAGGGGGACTAGTAGATGGTGCGGATGTTTTAGGATCGAGAGATTGACACTCGGAAAAGGGAAAAAAATTCAGCAAAAGTTACATGACGAGACACATGGATGCAACCACTAACAAGATCTAGACAACGTTAGACTTTGTGTTCGTCGGAAAAACCTAGATGGATGCACGAGATAGAACGGGGTGAAAGTTTGTTAGGAGAAGTAGAGTAGGAGTTAGGAAAACAAAGACAGCTGAAGACACAAACATCGGAGTAGTTTGGGTGAGAAAGAAATAAAGATAAGTACGGTGTGGTTTGAGGATTAACTTTAGATGGTCGAATATTAAGTAGATATGTGGCCGTGTGGAGAGCTTTGATACATCCAAAACATATCTACTTTCCCGAACACGTATGCTATTGTTTCTCCTCTAATTTATGTGATTTGGATACAAATAATGCGGACTGATGTTGTTTTTCAGCAGAATTACTTTGGTGTTTTGTTTTTGTGCACGAAATCAACTTTCAGGAAAAATCCCAGAAAATATCGCAAAACTCCTATTTTACGAGAAGACTCACGGAGCCAGAAGACGGGACAAAGAGGAGCCACGAGGGGCCCACACCCCCTGGCCGCGCGGGCCAGGCCAGGCTGTGCCAGGAGGGGGTGTGGCCGCCTTGGACTCCGCCTCAACCTCTCCTTTCGCCTATAAAATCCCTCTGACCTAAAATAGACGGGGGGTTCAACGTTTTTCCAGATAGAGTTCCGATGCGCTGCCACCACCAGATACTGCGATTTGGATCCAGAAACTCCGTTCTGGCACCCTGCCGGGACAGGGAATTGGAAGAGATCATCGCCATCATCATCACCATCGCTTCTCCATCAACCATACATGATTCCCCCATCCATGAGTGAGTAATCCCCCGTTGTAGGGTATGGGGATGGTAGGGATTGGATGAGATCGTTCATGTAATTGCATCCGATTGTTAGGGCATGGTGCCTAGTATCTGCTATTAGTGCTTTTTAACATTGTTGCAACTTGTTATGCTTAATGCTTGTCACTAGGGCCCAAGTGCCATGATTTCAGATCTGAACATGTTATTCATTCATGATGATAGTATTGTTTATGATCTTACCTGCAAGTTGTACACACATATTATTGTCCGGAACCGAAGGCCCCGAAGTGACAATAATCGGGATAACCGGAGGGAATGGCTGTGATATGAGGATCACGTGTGTTCACAGAGTGTTAATGCTTTGCTCCGGTGCTCTATTAAAAGGAGCACCTTAATTTCCAGTAGTTCCCTTGAGGCCACTTTGCAAACGGGCTGGCAGGACAAAAGATGTTGTGCAAGTTCTCATTACAAGCATGTATGACTATATATGGAACACATGCCTATGATTATTTAGTACTTGGATGCTTTACCTTATTTATCTAAAAATGCCCTATATCTTGATTGTTATATGAATTGTCTTGTCCATGCAACTCCCGTCCATCCATCCCTATGCCAACCGCGCTTTAATCCTACTGTTTATTGCAATTGTTACTACTGTCTTTACTTTTATTACTGCTATTACTTTGCTATTACTACTATAAAAATGTTGCTACTGATAAAATACTGTATGCAAGATTGTTTCCAGGTGCAGCTGAATTGACAACTTAGTTGTTAAGGCTTATAAATATTCTTTGGCTCCCCTTGTGTCGTATCAATAAATTGGGTTTTACTTCGCTCGAAGACTGTTGCGATCCCCTATACTTGCGGGTCATCAACACTATTTTCTTGCGCTGTTGCCGGGGAGCATAGCTCTATTTATCAAATTCACTTGGAATCACTATTGTTCGCTGTTATCCATTCATCATGGGTAAGTCTCGTGATGGAAATGTTCCTATATTACCATCCACTACAAGGAGAGGTACGGTTCTGAACACCTCTGTTGCTCTTGATTCACCATCTGTGATGAGTAAGCTCCTCACACCACCACCACATACACATGCTACACATACTGTTACTTCTGCTGAATCTGAAACTTCTGATACTTATGATGATGCTTCTACTGTGCTTGATAAGAGTAGTTCATTAGGTCCTTTCCTAGATGCTACGGTTGCTATAACTATATCTGGAAATATTGAAACTCCTAATGTAGAAACTACTACACCTGTCAGTTCACCTGAGTCTATAGAGAGCTATGATATTAAAGACGGATATATAGAAATGACTGATGCATTTTTTAAAGAATGTCAAAATACTCATGGTAAAAGTCCTATTAAGAGTCTCCTTGAGAGGCGTACTATAAAACCCACATTATTTCCTAAAGATAAGTTTGCTACATCTCCCATAAACATTAAAGATAAAGATTATGATTTCTCTCTGGATTTATCTTACATAACCATTGTTGAGAAATGACCTTTTTGTGGGACTAAAAATGAAAGTGCTGTAGCACATATGACTGAGCTTTCTACCATGAGTGGCCTATTTTCTGATGATGTTAAGATGCGCACCTATTTTGTTGCTAAAATTTTCCCTTTTTCACTGAAAGGAGAAGCTAAGGCTTGGTTTAATAATTTACCTCCTAGATCTATTGGTAGCCCTGATTGCTTGATTGGTACTTTCTTTCAGAAATATTTCCCTCCTAGTGCTAGAAATGCCATTTTGCAGGAACTTTTTGATTTTAAACAGGGAGAAAAGGAGATATTGCCTGAATCATGGGCAATGTTTTGTAATTTGATTCATGCACAACCTGGATGTCCATTACCCAAAAATGAGCTTCTTGATATATATTATAATGGACTAACTGAAGAATCTAGGACATACCTAGAAGTTGTGCTGATTGTCTTTTCAGGAAGAGAACTCCCAAAGAAGTTGAGGAATTAATGGCTAAGATAAGCAAGAATCATGATGACTGGACTTCACCTGAGTCAACTACACCTGAGTTAACAGTGTCTGAGCCAACACAGACACCAAAGAAGAGGGGAGTTATTGAATTAAATGATGAAGTGATGAAGGAAGCTAGGAAATGTCTTAAGGAGAAGGTTATTAAATCTGAAGATGTGAATATTTTTACCTCCTATAGAAGAATTATGTAAGCCAATCTCCCACTCATCCACTATTGAGGTACACTCTCTCCAACATTTTGATGAAGGTGATATTCCTTATTCTAAACCTCCTGATCAATGCTTAGAAGAATTCAATATTTTTATTATTAAGCAAGATAATTTTAATAAAAGAGTGCAGAATCATTTGATGGAAAACTCTAGAGCTATTGTTGAGTTAAGGGATATTGTAGAAAGAACCTCTAATGATGTTAAAATGCTTGTTAAACATTTCCAAATGGTTCAAACTCAAATTGATCAGCTTATTAAAGTACAAAAATATTTGCTAGTTAATGCTTCTAAAGAAAAACAAGCTTATGAGAACTAGAAGTGGTGTTGCCACTCAGGATCCTCTTTATCTCGAGGGGCATCCCAAAAGAATTGAGCAAGATTCCCAAGGAATTGAACATAGTGGTACTTCTTCTAAGAGAAAGAAAAAGAAACATAAAACAGTTGTAGAATCTTCTGAACCTGCTAAAGATCCTAATAGTATATCTGTCTCTGATGCTAAAACTGAGGGTGGTAATGAGAAAAATGACACTCTTGATAAAGAAGAAATTGAAGAAGAACCTGAAAGGAACACTAAAAATGCTAAGTACACTAAGGAAGATTTTCTTGCTAATAAACATGGTAGTGAAAGAGATCCCTGGGTTCAAAAACCAATGCCTTTCCCTGATAAGAAACACAAGTCAGAGGAAGACGAACACTATAATAAGTTTTGTGAGTGGATGAAACCTTTATTTTTGCAAATTCCTTTAACTGATGCTATTAAATTACCTCCTTATTCAAAGTATATGAAGGATATTGTCTCTAATAAAAGGAAGATCCCTAATGAGGAATTTCTACTTTACTTGCTAATTATTCCTTTAATGGTAAGGTTCCAAAGAAACTTGGAGACCCAGGGATTCCAACTATTCCATGTTCTATTAAAAATAATTATGTTAGAACTGCTTTGTGTGATTTGGGAGCAGGAGTTAGTGTTATGCCTTTTTTCTCTCTACAAAAGACTTCAATTGGAGAAATTAATACTAACTGATATATCTTTGCAAATGGCTAATAAATCTACCACTATTTCTGTTGGTATATGTGAGGATGTACCTGTTCAAGTGGCTCATAATTGCTTTATTAACTGACTTTGTTGTGCTTGAAATGCCTGAAGATGACAATATGTCTATTATTCTTGGGAGACCTTTTCTTAATACTACATGAGCTGCTATTAATTGCAATCCAGGAAAGGTAACCTTTAATGTTAATGACAAGGAGCATACTGTCTATTTCCCCAAGAAGATTGATAGGAATTATGGCTTAAATTCAATTGAAAATATTGAGGGCATTCAAGTTGGAGAAATATATTGTCCCATACCACGAGAAAAAAACTATTATGATTGGGACCATTGCTATCAAGGTTGAGGTAACATAATTATTTAGTGAAATGCAAAGTTTTATTTCATATAAAATTGTTTTGGTAACAAGACCTGATCAACCTTGTTAACAAAGGGATTTTAATGAAAAAAACAATGTTTTCACCATGATTATCTCCGCTTACTTTTATTTTATCCATTTTAATTATTGCTTTCACTTAGTTTACTTTTCTATTTTATTAGTTGCTTGCATATTAGAGTGTCTTAGAACTTCTGAAGTTTAGATTTTGTTTTGTTTTTGCATCATTCCAAAATTATCTTTCTCACAGAAAATCATTCATCAATACCTGAAAATTGCTAAAAAATAAAGTGTCTCGAAAAATTCCAGAACATTCATATTAATTTTTTATGTCAAAAAGGGGCAAAGAAGTACCTAGAGTGACCCAGGGGGCCCACCGGGCATGCACACCACCTGGTGGCACGGCCACACCAGGGGCGCGCTTGGCCATGGTGTGGGCCACCCTTGGCCCTCCACTTACTCTCCCTCCTGCCACTCCTTTCTCTCTCCCGAGAAAACACCAGTTGATTGCTCAAACCCATGTTCTTGCTGTTCTTGCTCGTGATTTTCGATCTCCTTGCTCAGCCCATCTTCGCTGCTGAGATTTGGAGCATTTGATCTCCGGTATGTGACTCCTCCGCTTGTCCAAGTAGATTTATGATTAGTGGATTATATCTTGAGTATTTTACTACTGTAGGTGATAGGTTATGTGAGTTTGCATGCTTGTTCTTTGCTTAGAGAAACTGTTTTGATGCATGTACAGGCCTCTTACAAGTCCCTATAAATAGTTCCTTTCTATATGTGATCACTTTGCAATCACTTGTATGATGGTTGTCTAAAATTTCAGAAAGGAGATGAATGAACACCAACTCAACCAACATGAATTAAGGGTGACTGTGGTCATGAAGGTTCACCGTGAGGAGGAAGTCTTTCCATCTATCTATCCATGCCCCGAATTCATGAGGGCTCCAGGGATTTCTCAAGATTTCCATACTTTAATTACTAATGCAGGATTGGAGCATTTTGTGGGAGATGAACCTTACCAATATGTGAAACTAACTATGTTTGTGGTACAGGATTTTCTATTTAGTTGCTCCTTGCCTAACCCCATGGTTCATTACAAAATTTACAATATAGCTGTCGATCTCCCTTTTGATGATTTTTGTGCAGCTATTAAAGTACCACCGTGGGGTTTGTGTGAAAGGATTAGAGAGCGACCTACACCACTCATGGACTTGTATGTAGAGATTTGCCAAGGGATCAGCTTCTCAAAGGAGAGTGGTAAAATTCGTAATATTCATCTCCCGTCTATTCGATACTTTGCCTACTTTATTGCCAAGTGTGTTCTCGCTAGGAAAACTGCTAGTAAATTATCCTCATATGATCTAGCCTTCATCTTAGATACCTTAAAACGAGATAGGACTTATAATTTGGGTGCCTTGATAGATTTTCGTCTTGCTGCTAACCGCGAGAAAGGTGGAATTTTTGGAGGCCTCATTGCCTCTCGTTTATTAGCTTTGCATGGTGTAGCGCCTCATCATTTAGACCTACAGTTTCCCATAGATAGGCTTGACCTTAATTCCATGATACAACATAAATTCGTTTCTTCTTGGGCTAATTTGAGTGATTTATCTTATGAAATAACCTTTCTCAAGGCTGGTTGGAGAAGGGGTAAGTCCGAGCGTGTTGTTCTTTTGTCTGCGCTTGATTTGTTTAACTTTGATACTAGGGTAGGATGGTCACTCACTGAGGAAGAGCTCGATACATATCTGGGGGATCTCTCCCAGCAAGAGCAGGATACTGGAAGGGAGGTTACAGATGATTCGGTCCAGCCCTCAAATGACGGGGCGTCTTTGTACCACCAGCCTGCCTATGATTGGGGAGCTTCTTCTTCTTCGCAAGGGCCTAACTACTATCATTCTTATGATGACCCGCCGGCTTGGATATCATACCCGCGTTGGGGTTGATACCCACTTAGGCCAAAAGCCTAAGCTTGGGGAGGTATACTGTCAACACCCAGATTTTTAATCCTAGATGCCCGTTATGCCATACCTCGCAATCCCAGGATTACCATTTTTGCGAGACATAACGGATTGGATATCACAGTACATCATCCATTACAAACCATACATAAGGTTTTACACAAATAAGGATCTCATGATCCAGTCTTTAATACAACAAGCAGCGGAAATAAACGATAGCATAGCGGTGGGGTCCATCTTCAGGGGCACATGCAATGCTGACGAAGGCAGATAGTCCTAGTTATCATAGCCGTCCTACTGACCATCATCTTGATAATCTCCTTCATAGTCTGGCCATGATAATAGCCAGGGACAAAAGCCATGAGTACTCTTTAAGTACTCGCAAACTACTACTAGCAAGAAGTATAAATCTAAGTTAAAGTGCTGAATCTAAGTTAACTATCAAGTTAAGTTTAAAACCTAAGCTGAGTTCAGAAGCAAAGAAAGATAAAGTAAAGTTCTAGAATCACTTAAGTTGGGAAGCTATTATCATCAACACAACCCTGTTGTGGTCAAGTCAAAGTTCATCATTCATTTCAAGTTATTTAGAAAACATCTGACAACGAAACAGTATGGCCATTCCAACTGTCCATAACCACGGACATGGCTATTCGAATAGTTTGACACTCTGCAGAGGTGGTACACTTTCACCACAAGATTCGATACATCTGTCAGGGATAATCCTGAATCATCATACTTAGTATGCATATAATCAAACATAACCTTCCCTTTACACACCCTAGTACAAGCAACTCTCCTATGAGCATGGCCTCCCAACCATGACCATCAGTCATCTTGGGCACTGCATAGGTGGACAACATTGAGAGGTAGCCTCAGCTCAAACCTCTCCCGTGAGGGAACTAATACATAATGCATATAAATTTCCAGCTAAGCCTTACCCAATTCAGGTAATGTGGTTGTACGGTAAATTTGGAATGGTATCGCATCCGAATCCAACCATCAGTTTTATAAAAGGGGTTAAGGCTCATGCCTCGTCATTTTCATCATCATAAACCAGTTGTGTTTCTCAACACCTGTCAAAACCTCTCAATAGAATGACTCATCATTCCAAGGTTTTCGTAATTCATTTTCACCAAGTATTCCCATCTAGAGTGACTCAAGTTTTTGATCTATACTAAGATACTAAGTTAAGAGTGTTCACTAAGGTGGAAAAGATGGTTTCAATCTCATGCCATAGAATGACATCTAAAGGTTTCTAAGTAGGTCAAGTTTTATACTTTTTATGCTACCTTCAAAATTAAGTAAAGAGATTTGTGTAAACTAAGGGAGGTAAAATTTGTCAATAAGACTTGGGGTACTAATAGTTAAAGGGGTGTGATTAAAGCCTGCTTAAGGCATCTTTGCTAAACCATCTAGTTTAATTCTAGCCTGCTAACAATAGCTTGCCTTGTTAATGGTGGCTTGCTAAGGTATGTTTTGCAAGGGTTAGCTTGCCAATAATAGCTTGCCTTGGTTGGTGCAATGGTTGAAGTTTTCTTCTTCTTCTTCTTCTTCTTGGTAGAACTCCTCCTCCTCGAAAGCTTGGTCGGTACTAACGTCTATAAATGCATAGGGAGTGCACAATCACCAAACAGTACTTAACTAGGGTAATTAGCATTCTAAAACACACATTTGATGATCTATTATCATCACAAACATCACAAGTTTTAATTCAAAAGTTTCATCCTTTTTATTTTAGAAAAGTAATTTCTAGTCATTGAAATATTAACTAAAATTTAATATTCACCACCAAAATATAGGATCATGTGGACACATGTCCTCACCACTTATTCTCACATGTGGGAATGAGATTTAAGGGTGGGATCAATATTACTTTGGTTTAAGTTCATTATTTAATGATTTAAAGTGACTAGAAATGCCTATATAGCATTATTTTGGTACTAGTCCAAAGTCACTGCATGTCAACCTTAATATTATTACATGGTTAGATAGATATGATGAAATGTGATTTTTTAGAGTTGGAATCAACTCAAAAGCTAACTTGGTTGATTTTATAAAAATGTTGCAAGTTGCAAATGCTTCTGTTTTGTTATTTTTATTAGGAGAGATCTATAACTCTAATTGAATTACATCCAACGGGCTTGGATAGATCATTTTAATACCTTTCAGACAAAATTGGTTTCATACAATTTGGATTTATAAAACTCTCTGAATTGAATTTTGAAATAGGGACAGAAACTAGATTTAACTAAAAAGGAAAAAACAGATTTGAATCTATGGGCTAGCGCGGGAAGGACTTGGGCCGGCCCAGTGGTGCTCCGTGGCGCAGGGATCAGCTGACAGGGGGGACCCGCTTGTCAGCGGCACTTAACACGCGAAAATGGTACGCGCGCTGTGGGCCGTAGGATTAGAGGCTAGAACTACGGCTGAGGGTCGTCGTCGACGACGAACAGGTCGCCGGCGAGCTCGAACCCTAGCGGTTCGGCGGGGGTCTACTGGGGGCATACCAGGGCTCCAGCGGGGTCAGCGAGGCGGGCAAACAAAGTGGAAGACGATGGCGAGGCGAGGCGTGGTCGCGGCGGAGCTTGGGGCGGCCGAAATCAACGGCACCCTTCTCCTCCAGAGGCGGCGGCTCCGGCTCCAATTCCGGCGAGCTGCTGCTCCACTTGCTCCGGCTAAAGGTGGGTGATGTTCAGAGAGGTGAGGGGAGTGGAATGGTGTGAGTGTTTGGTGCTGGGGAGGGCTCCTTTTATAGGCGCGGCTGAGCGGCAGAGAAGCATGGGCGGTGCTCGCCGGTGATGACGACACAGCGAGCTAGAGGCGTGGGCGGTGCGCTAGGATGGTGGGCGGTGCCCTGGCGAGTGTCACGGTGGTGCTTGTGCAGTGGTTTGCGGTCGGGGAAAGTGAAGAGCGCGTCGCACACTAAGTCTCTGCCGACGGCGAGTTTTACGGCGGCCGGCGACTACGGGGCACTATTAGGGGATTGGGCATGTCCGTTGGCTTGCTAGGCCGGTGGGGATCGTGTAGACGGGCAGCTGGAGCTAGGCGAGGTCTGGCTACGCGGGGACAGGGCGCGCTCTGCGGGCGGCGTCGGCATGGTCGACAGGCTCTGGGCGCGGCGGTTCCTGGCCGTTCTGGTCGCTGTCCTTGGGCTGGGGCTGGTTGGACGGTGGAGGTGGACCACGGGCTACCTCCAGGACACGGTGGATGGCGCTGGCGGCGGCTGTGGCATGCTGTCGCCGGTGAGGTGCCCAAATGGGGGCTCGGCCTTAATGGCCATGACCATGTGGTCGTGGCACAGTGTGTGGCTGGGCTAGAGAGGGGTAGGGGGAGTAGTGGAGAGATTTTGGTGGCAAGGTGGGGGACAAGTTTGGCCAGAACACTATTTAAAAATAGTGAAATTTGTTTGGTTTGAATTCTGCCTGCCAAGTGTTTGATGAAATGGCCGCAAGAGAAAAAGTTTTGAATTTTGGTTTCAAAATTTTTGAGTGATCTCCACTAGTGATAGGGTAGTCTCTGGTTGCAAGGGTTTTGAAAATGGAGCTCCAATAGATGGTATTTGAAATAGGGGTGATCTATGCATATGCATTAGATTCAATTTTAAACTGTCATTTAAAATAGTTAACAGAATGTTTTTAGCAGATAAAAAGGTGGGCCTTGGTACCTCATTATGTGTACTAGCAAGGGGTGCAAAGATCCAGAATTGTTTCTGTTAAGAATTGAGTACTAGGAATAACCAAAGTAGGCATGAGAGTTAAATTTGCCAAAATGACCATTCCTTCTTTTTAATTCTTTTTGATTTGATTTTCTTTAGGAAAAGTTTGGGAATGATGTAGATGAGGTTTATATCATCCAAGAAACATTTTACAAGCATTAGATCAATCAATCATGGCAATTCAAACAACTCTTATTTTAAATGCACACATATATGAATGCTTTCATTTTAAATTTGGAAAAGTTTTTTTGTTAACCCTATTTTTGGATGATTTGATCTTGATAAGCTTGGATTAAAGTTTTGGGATGTTACATATACCGACATCACACTCATCTACATATCATGTTCTGTTGGTACTTTGCATATCCATGTTTCGTTTTCTTTTTAGTTTTTGTTCTTGCTTTATTTCTGTTTTCCAAAACACAAAAAGACCAACAATATTTTCGTTATTTCTCTTTGTTTGATTCTTTATCTTTTAGCCTTGGTTTGATTTTTTCCTTTTAGCTTTGTTTTGATTATTCGAAAAATCCAAAAAGATTTCGCTTTGCTTGTTCTTCCTTTTGGTTCTTGCCTTTAAAAATCGAAAACCCAAAAACATTTGTTGTTCTTCTCTGGTTTTGTAAAGTTCGTTGCAGGGTTCAGTGGTCCTCAGTGACTCCTTGGAGATTGGATTTATCTTATTATTCAAGTCACACAAGTGAAAGGCAATAATGATTTATGACAACTCGAGGTGTGGTAAGAGGCTGGTATGAACTCTATTTATTTTTATTTTTGTACATATACTCATCATTGTGAGCATGCTTAGTCTGTTTATGTAAGGTCTATGTTATTTAATGGATACTTAGTGTTCCTTGCCTTCTTATGATTAGTTCCAATCCATTATTAGTTCGTAACACGTCATATAACAGTTTGCTTGCATTGTTCTATTCATAACTTGGTATGACATTGTGGTGTCCTCCTCTGAATGTTTTATTTGAATCGACTTGGCACATGCTCACGCATGCATATGACTAAACAAAAAGTCAGTTAATCCTTGATGATTTATTCTGCCTCGGAGTTCATGTATCACTTTTATGCCACTATTAATTTTATTTTGTCGCAAGCATGATTATGACAGCTACTGCTCTCTCCATTGTCGCTCCCTTTCTGTTGCTAGCCCTCACTTGTGATGAGTACTTTACTCATGCATCCGATTCCCTAAAACCAAAGTTGTGAAAAAGAGTCCACCATATCTACCTATTAGCATTATTGCTATTCCTTGCATATTTACTATGCTCTGTTTTCTTCCAATAAAAATGTTTGCTTATTATGTGAAAATTAGTTAGTAAAGCTCTCACAAACTTGATGGCACACTTTACTTTCTTGCAATTAATAAACTTGAACCATTGTGCCCATCTATGTTGCATATATGCTTGCGCTTTGTAAGTTGTGAATTAGCAGAACACCATGCTATCATGGGGAACGCTTTCAACTTTGCACTTTATTTGGTTGATATCATGTTCTTTTGCTTATGGATCCCGGCGGTGTGAAATGAAAGGGGAGCTTGTAAGGCTCATGGAGTTCGTATATGTGTTAGAGAAACGCCTGGGCGGCTGGTCTAAGCGATGCCTAATCATGGTGGAAACCTTCAGCGTAACCATAGTAGGCAATCTATGAAGCATCCCTTATAAAAAAACTATGCAAATAGGAAAGAAAAAAAGAGAAAGAAAAGAAAAAAGAGAGAAAAAAGAGACCTATGCAAATAGAAAATAAAAAGATTGCTGAGATGCTCATTGTCTGCTTGCCTTTTCATTTTGATATGGGGAATCTTCCGTATCATCGAGCAAGGGTACCCCGTTGACGATTCTCTATGATACACATGTACTTACAATGACAAGAACTTACATGTGACTAAACTTGAGTAGCATGAGGAACAATACTTGTAAGTAAGGGGCATGAGATTTTCAGCTTATAACTTGTCAAGCATATCCTCATATTTGATTACTTTAACCTTAATCACCTAAAGATGCTTATGATAGGGGCAATGAGAGATCAAAGCTAATTAGTACCATACTTTCAACATTTGGAAGCCTTTCAAACTTTTAAATCCTTTTCTTTTCCTTTTATGTTGAGTCACCATTTATTCTTTGAGCACCTTCCCGAGAGCATAGCTGTCATTCTTAGTGTAATGTGCTTGTCCCAAAACACGATTAATTATGACATAACTTTGACACTTGTATCTTTGATATGTTTATTTCTAGTCTTCACTTAAACTTCAGAGGTGCCTTGGCATTTATGTTTTGCTCCAAAGAAAGGCAAGCGAGACACCACTTTATCATATCTTCTTATGAGCACTACAATCTTGCATATTCTTATGTGTCATGTTGCTTATTATTAATGCGTTGGAATCTCTTCATAGCTTGCATGACTACTGGGTAAACTTATTGTTATACTCTTTATTATGAATTGCCTAAGTATTTGATCATATGCTGAGAATATATACATCTTATGAAGCAAATGTGTTTGTGAAAGTTTCTTTTATCGCACTCAGTTTTCACCTGAATTGCTTGAGGACAAGCAATAAGCTAAGCTTGGGGGGAGTTGATGCGTCCAAAACGTATCTACTTTCCCGAACACTTTTGCTATTGTTTCTCATCTAATTTGTGTGATTTGGATACAACTAATGCGGACTGACGCTGGTTTCAGCAGAATTGCTTTGGTGTCCTGTTTTTGTGCAGCAAATCAACTTTCAGGAAAAATCCCGAAAAATATCGCAAAACTCCTATTTTACCAGAAGACTCACGGATCCAGAAGACGGGACAAAGAGGAGCCACGAGGGGCCCACACCCCCTGGTCGCGTGGTCTTGGCCAGGCCGCGCCAGGAGGGGGTGTGGCTGCCTCGGACTCTGCCTCAACCTCTCCTTTCGCCTATAAAATCCCTCTGACCTAAAATAGATGGGGGGTTTGACGTTTTTCCAGATAGAGTTCCGATGCGCCACCACCACCAGATACCACGATTCAGAACTAGAAACTCCGTTCTGGCACACTGCCGGGACGGGAAATTGGAGGAGATCATCGCGATCATCATCACCATCGCTTCTCCATCAACCATCCATGAGTCCCCCATGCATGAGTGAGTAATCCCCCACTGTAGGTTATGGCGATGGTAGGGATTGGATGAGATCATTCATGTAATTGCATCATATTGTTAGGGCATGGTGCCTAGTATCCACTATTAGTGTTTTTTCACATTGTTGCAACTTGTTATGCTTAATGCTTGTCACTAGGGCCCGAGTGCCATGATTTCAGATCTGAACATGTTATTGATTCATGATGATAGTATTATTTATGATCTTACCTGCAAGTTGTATACACATATTATTGTCCGGAACCAAAGGCCCCGAAATGACAATAATCAGGATAACTGGAGGGAATGGCTGTGATATGAGGATCACGTGTGTTCACGGAGTGTTAATGCTTTACTCCGGTGTTCTATTAAAAGAAGCACCTTAATTTCTAGTAGTTCCCTTGAGGCCACGTTGCAAACAGGCTGGCAGGATAAAAGATGTTGTGCAAGTTCTCATTACGAGCACGTATGACTATATATGGAACACATGCCTATGATTATTTAGTACTTGGATGTTTTACCTTATTTATCTGCAAATGCCCTATATCTTGATTGTTATATGAATTGTCTTGTCCATGCAACGCCCGCCTATCCATCCATATGCCTACCGCGTTTTAATCCTACTGTTTACTGCAATTATTACTGCTATTACTTTGCTATTGCTACTATAAAACTGTTGCCACTGATAAAATACTGCGAGCAAGATTGTTTCTAGGTGCAGCTGAATTGACAACTTAGTTGTTAAGGCTTATAAATATTCTTTGGCTCCCCTTGTGTCGAATCAATAAATTGGGTTTTACTTCCCTCGAAGACTGTTGCGATCCCCTATACTTGTGGGTCATCAAGCTTCAGCCCAGAACTTCAGAGGCATAGAAGATTGAATAAGAAGCGTGCAAGTGATGTCATTAAGAGTGTGAAGAGAACGCTTGGCCTTGCCGTTTTGAGGGGAGGTATTGGGAAAGGAAAAACGCAGAAGAATTCCATATTGGAGAAATAAATTTCGGTTTTTAAAGTTGTCAAATTTACGACCATTATCGCATTGAATAAATCTTATAGGAAGTAAAAAGTGGACCGAGACATAGCGCTGAAAATTAAGAAAAATATTGTGAACGTCGGATTTGTTGCATAAGGGAAAGGTCCAAAGATAGTGTGTAAAATCATCAAGAATAATAAGATAATACTTAAAACCAGAAACACTTTCTATCGGTGACGTCCATAGATCATAATGAAGTAACTCAAAAGGAAAAGTACTAGAGGATAGAGATGAGCTAAAAGGGAGACGAACATGTTTCCCTAATTGACACGGCTAACAAATAGAAGAATTATGAGAATCTCTATTACAAGGTATTGAAAATTCACTAAGAAGAGTAGATAACACATTATTATTGGGATGGTCGAGACGTTGGTACCACAGATCAACAGAGGCCACCATAGACGATGGAGGGTCAGCGGCCGGAACACCATGGAGGGAATACAAATCACGAGATCTATTGAACCGAGCGATCTCGGCCTTGGTCCAGTAATCCTTCATAGACAAACCAAAGGGGTCAAATTCGACAGAAACATGATCGTCATTGGTGAATTGGTGAACAGAAATCAGATTTTTAATTAGAGCAAGAGCTACAAGAACATCACGAAGAAGCAAAGGTTTGATTGGGGATTGGATTTGGGTTTGACCGACACAGTAAATAGGAATATATGATCCATCACCGAGAGTAATAGATGGAAAAGGCGACGGTGTGCAAGAAGACATCAAATTACTTGATGCAGACATATGGCTAGAAGCACCAGAATAGAAAATCCAATCCGTAGCTGAGTTTCCTTGTGCAGCAAAGTTGTTCATGGCTTGTAGAAAAGCAGCTTGGTCCCAGCTCGGAGTCGAAGTAGAGGCTGGTGTAGACATGGGAGCTGGCGGGTGTGGCGGCGTCGGCAGTAGGGCCGGCATTGGCGTATAGATAGAGCCACCATCATTGTACTATGACATATTGTACAGCGGCATGTAGGGTGAGGTTGTAGCGCCATGTGAAGCATAAGGAGAAGCATTGTAAATTGTTGGCGCGTAGGCGGGGGCGGCATGGTACGCGGCCGGTGGCTGTGGCGGCGCGAGTACGGGAGCGCCAGTGTGAGGGCGGGCACCGGGCTGCCAGCCACCAGTGTAGATAGGCGGGGCACCATAGGGCGTCGGGGCAGACCAGGGCATAGGCCACGCCTATACTAGCCCGGTCCACGAATCAGAAGAAGGACGACATCCGGGGGGCGGTGGTGATGCGGTCGGTGGTGCAGACGGTGGAGCCGGAGCCGAGGGCGGAGGAGGAGCAGGCGCCATACAAAATTGCGGTGTTTTAGGGTTTCGACCCCTGTAGTTGGGACTTGGACGCTAGCCTGATGGTTGAGGAGGAGCCAATGGAGGAGGTGGCAGTGGCGGCGGTGGTGCAGGCGGTCGAGGAGCAGCGGTGAAGACCTGAGGACGGGAGTCCTTGTTGGTTTGGGCACGATCTGCCCATTGCAGCATCGAGCGAACCTCGGCGAAGAAGGGTCGCGGACACATCATAGGGATGAAGGAGGCCTATTTCTCAAACCGTTCGCTAAGGCCGATGAGGAGGACGTTGATGAGCTGCCGATCGTCGATCGGATCACCGAGTTCGCGGAGTTCATCCACGATTGCCTTAAGGCGTTGGCAGTAGACGCCGATGGGTGCATCACCTTGCACCGTGTTCTGAAGCTCGGTGTGGAGATTGTTGGCGTGAGCATCGACGTTGTCCTGAAAGAGCTGACGAAGGGGTACCCACAGATCGGCGGCGGAGGCATCATCACGGTGTACGAGATTGAAGATTTCTGTGGAGACTCGCATGTAGATCCATTGAGTAATGGTGAGATAATCCTTGACCCATTGCGGATCATGAGGTTGAGGGCGAGCGTCGTCGGTGACATGAGAGCTGAGGTTGCATCGCCCGAGGTGGACGTCGAAGAGGTGACGTCAATGGTAGTAGTTGTGAGCAGCGATGTCTAGGGTTATGGGTATGTAGGGGCTAATATCGGATATGGTGTCGGATCGACCTAGGTCATTCCAAAGGTATCACAAGCCCTGGTGGGTTGTCCTTCTTGGGTGCGTGGGGTTAGGGGTCCTAAAAGATCTCACGGGCTGTGTTGCATGTAATGGAAGGTGCTGAAAAAATGCGGTCGAGGACATGCTTGAACCGAGAATGCTATATTTTTACTTGATGTTTTCGGCTCAAGATTTTGAAAGATTTAAATACCCACCTAATTGCAAAACAATATTTGATGAGAATATAAAGGAAGAGAACGTAAGGTTTAAACGCTACATTGCAAGCAAGCAAAAAATTTGAGTGCTCTTTTCACATTTAATTAATCAAGCAGAATGTGTCCATAAATATACAGTTTCGGCGAACAAATTACTAGAATGTTATTAGTCTTTTGTTTGTCAGATGCATTATTTCATTAGTTCTAACGAGGTTTATTTTAGCTTAATTTTTTCTAAAATTAAAATTTCTACCTAATAGCATGGCACCATCTCGAAACTACTACATGAAGTATGTTAAATCTTCCTGTTTGGCCAAATTCTCATGTTCCCTTTCCTCATTTTTTCCTCGCGTGTTGCCTCCTTCAACCTTTGTCACCCCCTATCTCATGGCGGGTAGCTATAGATAAAGCCGTGAATTTTAATCAAGTAGTGTTGAGGCCTTCTTGAATTTCAGTAATTTACTTGGCACTAACTAAATTGTTTTCAATCTTAATTAGTAAGTTCTTCATGAACAATCTTCATGGATTCAAGATCTTGCTTCCTAGTGGGAAAGTCATGGCTTACCTTCTCATGATGATCTCCAACAAGATATTCATGATAATTTGCCAGATCAATGTGAGACTTCTCTTGACCTCTCCTCTTACGAGTTACGACATGTAGAGAAAAAATGTATCGAAAACACATTTCTCACAGAGCCGGGCCTTACCGGTCAGGTATCCACTGCCCATGTGCATAGTCCCTTTTGCCATGTTTGACCAATTTCAATATGATATATAGTTGAAATCTAATTGAAACCATGATGAAATCTCGTAGTATTTAATTATTCTAGAAGCATAACACATAAATTTCACACATATTTAGACTATTTCAGTGATTTATTCAATCAAATCATGATTCACAACAAAATACTACGAAATTTCATCACGATTTCAAATATGTATTATATCAAATTGAAAATGGCCAAACATGGCAAAAGGACGCAACATGAATCATGACACACATGGACGGTGGATACCTGACCAGTAAGGTGTAACACCCTGCCTGATAAGGCTGAGTTCCTATGTATAGTGTTAATCCCTGAATCGGTTCACTAGCACACACAATACAGATAGATAAAAAATAATGGTGCATCATGAATATAATGTACATGATCCAGAATTGACAATTATTACATAATTCTTAGCTCAAAGTTAGCTCAAATATTCAAATACCAGCGGTAAAAGTAAATAAATATAGCTTCAATCTCCAAATTGCGCCATAGGTGAACAAATATTGAGTGGAGGGTCGCAACCTAAATGACCACTCAGAACAACCCGCAACACAAAATATTATGGTTAAATAAGTCTAGTCAATATTTTGAATGTATTGACAAGTGAAACTATGAGAGAATATAACAAGTCTAATCACTACATGCTTATTTGGCTTGTGGAGTTTAAGGCATATTTGTAGCTGCAAAATAAGTACATCCTATCGTTTGTAAAATTATTTAACTTTTCAGCACATAACCCAATTAACTTCAACCAAAATTTTAGCAATTATGAAATTAGGATGAGCCAGAACATGTGATAGCCTCTAAATTCAGCAACTCAATTTGTCCATAATAAGGGACACGACTAAGCATTTAGTTTTACATCCTGCAGGGGTTTGTACACTTTACCCATGTGACCTGGTCGACCCGCTCATACCACGACACGTATTTTATGTCATGGTCGGGATAAGTCTAAGAAGAGACAATTCGAGAAGCTATTCCCCAAAACCATCCATGCACCATACCAACCTACCAAATTCACTATATCTTTGAATACAAAGCGTTTGGTTCATCATGACCTACTAAGTCAAACTAACCACCCATAACTTACTGGCACATGGTTGCACATGTAATCTACCAAACAAAGACACTAAACATTTCTTAAAGACCTGGGTGCCTTTCCGTATTAAAACCATCCAAAAATTATCAATTCTGTCACACCTAGGAGATTCATCAATTAATTTTTTTTAGTTTTCACAGAACAATTGCTTTCAAAAACATAGTTCATAATGGTGTAATTCCATCCTCGTCTAAGTAGCACAACTAAGCACTTCTATCGCACAGTGACTCACCTAACAAGAAGTACTGCGACAATAATATTATATAGCATAGCATAATATTCCTACACATGCAACTATAAAAAATCAGAGCTACAATGCATAGGGAAAATAAGCAGAACATTTATGTAGCACCACTTGCCTTAGTTATAGGAGTCAAAAGCACAGTCTTAACAGTCGTAGGGATCATATTTCTCACAATCTACAAGAATCGGTACAATGAGGTGAACAACAACATATAGAGATCAATACAAAATGCAATAAATGCATGCATGCCATACTCATGGAAGTTTTAGTAGAGTATTTAGGTTCTCTGATCATTACACTTACAGATGACATGCTGATATGTCCAAAACGTATCTACTTTCCTGAACACTTTTGCTATTGTTTTTCCTCTAAACTTGTGTGATTTGGATACAACTAACACGGACTGACGATATTTTCAGCAGAATTACCTTGGTGTCTAGTTTTTGTGCAGAAAATCAACTATCAGAAAAAATCCTGAAAAATATGCCAAAAATCCTATTTCACCAGAAGACTCCTGGAGCCAGAATACGAGACGGAGTGGGGCTGGGGCCTGACCACACCACCTGGCCGCGCGGGCTGGGTGGCCGCACCAGGGGTGGTATGGCCGCCCCCAGACACCCCCTCGGTCTCTCTCTTCGCCTATAAGTTGCCTTCTGACCTAGAAACTCAGGGGGGTTCGACGTTTTTCCAGATTTCGTGATTTGGAACTAGAAACTCCGTTCTGGCACCCTGCCGGGACGGGGAATTGGAGGAGTTCATTGCCATCATCATCACCATCGCTTCTCCATCGACCATCCATGTTTCCCCCATCTATGAGTGATTAATCTCCCGCTGCAGGCTATGGGGATGGTAGGGATTGGATGAGATCGTTCATGTAATGGCATCAGATTGTTAGGGCATGGTGCCTAGTATCTACTATTAGTGCTTTTTGACTTTGTTGCGACTTGTTATGCTTAATGCTTGTCACTAGGGCCCGAGTGCCATGATTTCAGATCTGAACATGTTATTGATTCATTATGATAGTATTGTTTATGGTCTTACATGCAAGTTGTATACACAAGTTGTTGTCCGGAACCAATGGCCCCTAAGTGACAGAAATCGGGATAATCGGAGGGAATGGCTTTGATGTGAGGATCACATGTGTTCACGGAGTCTTAATGCTTTGCTCCGGTGCTCTATTAAAACGAGCACCTTAATTGCCAGTAGTTCCCTTGAGGCCCCGCTACAAACAGGCTGGCAGGACAAAAGATGTTGTGCAAGTTCTCATTGCGAGCACATATTACTATATATGGAACACATCCCTATAATTATTTAGTACTTAGATGCTTTATCTTATTTATCTGCATTTGCCCTATGTTCTGATTGCTATATGAATTGTCTTGTCCATGCAACGCCCGTCCATCCATCCCTATGCCTACCGCGCTTTAATCCTACTGTTTACTATAATTGTTACTACTGTGTTTGTCTTTACTACTGCTATTACTTTACTATTCCTACTACAAAACTGTTGCTACTGATAAACTGATGTGACCAAGATTGTTTCCAGGTGCAGTTGAATTGACAACTCAGTTGTTAAGGCTTATAAATATTCTTTGGCTCCCCTTGTGTCGAATCAATAAATTGAGTTTCACTTCCCTCGAAAATACTGCGATACACCCCCTATACTTGTGGGTCATCAAGACTATTTTCTAGCGCCGTTGCCGGGGAGCATAGCTTTATTTATCAAGTACACTTTGAATCATTATTGTTCGCTGCCATCCATCCATCATGGGTAAGTCTCGTGATGGCAAGGTTCCTATTTTACCATCCACTACAAGAAGAGGTACGCTTCTGAACACCTCTGTTGCTCTTGATTCACCATCTATTATGAGTAAGTTCCTTACACCACCACATACACATGCTACACACACTACTACTACTACTGAATCTGAAACTTCTGATACTTATGATGCTGCTTCTACTGTGCTTGATAAAAGTGGTTCATTAGGTCCTTTCCTAGATGCTACGATTGCTAGAACTATAGCTGGAAATACTGAAACTCCTAATAAAGACATTACTACACCTGTTAGTTCACCTGAGTCTAGAGAGAGCTATGATATTGAAGGCGGTTATATTGAGATGACCAATGAATTTATTGAAGAATGTCAAAACACCCATGATAGGGATGCTGCTAAGAGTCTCCTTGACATGCGTACTATTAAACCCAAATTGACTCCTAATGCTAAGTTTGCTGCTTCTCCCATAAACATTAAAGATAAATATTATGATTTCTCTCTCGATCTATCCTACATAGCTATTTTTGAGAAAGAACCTTTTTGTGGGACTAAGAATGAAAGTGCGGTAGCACATATGACTGAGATTTCTACCATGAGCGGCCTGTTTTCTGATGATATTAAGATGCGCACCTACTTTGTTGCTAAAATTTTCCCTTTTTCACTAAAAGGAGAGGCTAAAACTTGGTTTAATAATTTACCTCCTGGATCTATTGATAGCCTTGATTGCTTGATTAGTACTTTCCTGCAGAAATATTTTCCTCCTAGTGCTAGACATGCTATTTTGCAGGAACTTTTTGATTTTAAACAGGGAGAAAAAGAGATATTGCCTGAATCTTGGGCAAGGTTTTGTGCTTTGATTCATGCACAAGCTGGATGTCCTTTACCTAAGAATGAGCTTCTTGATATATTTTATAATGGACCAACTGAAGAATCTAGGACATACCTAGATAGTTGTGCTGATTGTGTTTTCACGAATAGGACTCCCAAGGAAGCTGAGGAATTAATGGCTAAAATAAGCAAGAATTATGAAGACTATACTCCTCCTGAACCAGCTGTACCTAAAACAATTATACCTGAACTAGCTATACCGGCGCCTATACCATCATCTAAGAAGAGGGGGGTTATTGAATTGAACGATGAAGTGATGAAGGAAGCTAAGAAATGTCTTAAAGAGAAGGGAATTAAAGCTGTAGATGTCAAGAATTTATCTCCTATAGAAGAATTATGTAAGCCAATTCCCCACTCATCCACTATTGAGGTACACTCTCTCCAACACTTTGATAAAGGTGATATTCCTTACCTTAAACCTCCTAATCAATGCTTAGAAGAATTCGATATTTTTATTGTTAAGCAAGATAATTTTAATAAAAGGGTGCAAAATCATCTAATGGAAAACACTAGAGCTATTGTTGAGTTAAAAGATATTGTGGAAAGAACCTCTAATGGTTTTAAAATGATTGTTAAACATTTTCAAATGGTTCAAACTCAAATAGATCAACATATTAAAGTGCAAAAAGACTTGCTAGTTAATGTTGCCAAGGAAAAACATGCTTATGAAATTAGAACTAGAAGTGGTGCTGCTACCCAGGATCCTCTATATCCTAAGGGGCATCCCAAAATAATTGAGCAGGATTCTCAACAAGCTGAAAATAATGATACTACAAAAAGAAAAAAGAAACATAAAACTATTGTAGTACCCTCTGAACCTGCTAAAGATCCTAATAGTATATCTGTCTTTGATGCTGAAACTGAAAGTGGTAATGAAGAAAATGATGTTCTTGATAAAGAAAAAGTTGAAGAAGAACCTGAAAAGCACACTAAGAATACTAAATACACTAAAGAAGATTTTGTTGCTAAGAAACATGGTAGTGAAAGAGAGCCTTGGGTCAAAAAACCTATGCCTTTCCCTGATAAGAAACACAAGTCAAAGGAGGATGAACACTATAATAAGTTTTGTGAGTGGATGAAACCTTTATTCTTGCAAATTCCTTTGACTGATGCTATTAAATTGCCTCCTTATTCAAAGTATATGAAGGATATTGTCTCAAATAAAAGGAAGATCCCAAAATGAAGAAATTTCTACTTTGCTTGCTAATTATTCCTTTAATGGTAAGGTTCCAAAGAAACTTGGAGACCCAGGGATTCCAACTATTCCTTGCTCTATTAAAAATAGTTATGTTAGAAGTGCTTTGTGTGATTTGGGAGTAGGAGTTAGTGTTATGCCTTTTTCTCTTTATAAGAGACTTCAACTGGAAAAACTAATACCAACTGATATATCTTTGCAAATGGCTGATAAATCTACCACTATTCCTGTTGGTATATGTGAGGATGTACCTGTTCAAGTGGCTCATAATTTCTTGATATTAACTGATTTTGTTGTGCTTGAAATGCCTGAAGATGATAATGTGTCCATTATTCTTGGGAGACCTTTTCTTAATACTGCAGGAGCTGTTATTAATTGTAATCAAGGAAAGGTGACCTTTAATGTTAATGACAATGAGCATATTGTCTATTTCCCCCAGAAGATTGATAGGACTTATGGTTTAAAGTCAATTGAACATGTTGAGGGCATTCAAGTTGGAGAAATATATTGTACCATACCAAGAGAAAAATTTGAAACTATTATGATTGGGACCATTGCTATCAAGGTTGAGGTAACATAATCATTAGTGAAATACAAAGTTTTGTTTCATATAAAATTGTTTTGGTAACAAGACCTGATCAACCTAGTTAACAAAAGGATTTCATTGAAAAAAACAATGTTTTCACCATGATTATCTCCGTTTACTTCTATTCTATCCATTTTAGTTTTTGCTTTCGTTTAGTTTACTTTTCGGTTGTTAGTTGCTGGCATGTTAGAGTGTCTTAGAACTTCTGAAGTTCTAGCCTTGTTTTGTCATTGCATCTTTCCAAAAACCTTTTTCTGTCAGAAAATCATTCATCTATACCTAAAAATTGCTCAAAAATAAAGTGTCTCGAAAAATTCCAGAAAATTCATATTAAATTTTTACATGAAAAAAGGGGCAGAGAAGTGCCTGGAAGGTACCGGGGGGCCCACCAGGCAGGCACACCACCTGGTGGCGCGGCCAGCCTAGGGGCGCGCCTGGCCATGGTGTGGGCCACCCCTGACCCTCCACTCACTCTCTCACTTGCCACTTTCTTCTCTCTCCCGAGAAAACACCAGTTCATTGCTCAAAATCGTGTTCTTGCTATTCTTTCCCTCGATTTTTTGATCTCCTTGCTCAGCCCATCTTTGCTGCTGAAATTTGGAGCAATTGGTATCCGGTATGTGACTCCTCTGCTTGTCCAAGTAGATTTGTGTTTAGTGGTTTATATCTTGAGTATTTTGCTGCTATAGGTGACAGGTTAAGAGAGCTAGTAAGCTTATTCAATGCTTAGAGATATAGTTTTGATGCATGTTTAGGTCTCTACAAGTCCCTATGAGTAGTTCCCTTCATTATATATTCACTTTGCAATCACTTGTTTAATAGATGTTTAAATTTCAGAATATCAAAGATGAACAACGATACCGTTGGGGAAATATTTGAGAGGGATGCACCTAGGAGGTCAAGGCCCTCAAGATCAGCCTCTCAGTTTAGGCCATCATACAACAAAGATCTCATTGCACCTCGCATTGGTAATGAAGGAGATGATGGGGATGCTCACCCATCTACTTTTCCTTGTTATACCTTCTTGCAAGCTGCAGGGATTCTTGACGATTTCTTGCTACTGATTCAGAGGGTTGGTTTGACCTCATACATGCAAGATGAGAGTGAGCAATACGCTATGCTCACCAAAACTTTTGTGGAGAGTTTTGTTTTCACTAACACCCCCTATCAGTCAACTGTCTCTTTTAGAATTTATAATCAGCCTTTTACCATGCCATTGGAAAGATTTTGCACCATTATAGGTGTAGGCATGATAGTGACCGTGAAGAAGATTCAAGGGCGACCCGCTGATTTGCTGGAGCTCTATCGAGGGGTGACCAATGACGATGACCGCGCAGCTCAGCGCGGGAAGATAAGAAACCTCCAACTCCCTGCTCTTAGATACTTTGCCTATTATCTTGCTACTAGCATTCTTGGTAGGGAGAATACGAGTAATATCTCCAACTATCATTTAGCCTTCCTCGCTGCTGCACTTAATAATGATACTCGGTACAATCTTGGCTCTCTTATTGCTCGCCGCCTAGCTGCTAGGGGGCCATTTATGGGGGCATCATCGCTTCGCGTATGGTCAATGCATTAGAGCTTTCGGTGGATCCCAATGATACTATATTGGCACCACAAAGGCTTGACCTTGCTTCCATCACTTCGTCACGGCTAACTCTGATATGGACAATCTAGTATACATGATGTTGTTTACTGACGGGGATGAAAGGGAGATTCCTTTGCCGCAATCTACTTTGTTCAGTGTCCACAGGAGGTCGTGGTCGCGCTCCAAGGAGGAGGTGGACGAGCAGCTTCGCTTGCTGGGTTTCCACAGGCAGCACCAGGAGGATGTGCCCTCCTACGATTACTCTGCGTACTACGGCGAGGCGTGCTCGAGCTCTCACCAGGACGAGGGTACCGCCTTGCCGTACTACGGAGGCGCTCCATCTTGGCCAGCTTGGGATTGATACCCACTTAGGCCAAAAGCTTAAGCTTGGGGGGAGGTACACAAACATCGCACTCATCTCCTTATCATGTTTTGTCATTACTTTGTATATTCATGATTCGTTCTCTTTTTAGCTTTCATTCTTTCTTTGTTTTCGCTTTCTAAAACACAAAAAGACCAAAAATATTATTGTTGCTTCTCTTTGTTTGCTTCTTCTTCTTATTGCCTTGGTCTATTTTTCCCTTTTTAATTTTGTTTGAACTATTCGAAAAACCCAAAAAGATTTTGCTTTGCTTGTTCTTCCTTTTTGGTTCTTGCTTTTAAAATCGAAAACACCAAAAATATTTGTTCTTCTTCTTTGGTTTTGTGAGTTTGTTGCAGGGTTCAGCAGTCCTTAGTGGAATTTGGTTTCATGTTATTATTCAAGCCACACAAGTGAAGGGCAATAATGAGGATTAATGACAACTTGAGGTTTGGTACGTGATGTCTACGCACTTCTATTCTTGTAGACAGTTGTTGGGCCTCCAAGTGCAGAGGTTTGTAGAACAACAACAAGTTTTACCTTAAGTGGATTACCCAAGGTTTATCGAACTCAGGAAGGAAGTAGTCAAAGGTATTCCCTCTCAAGCAACCCTTCAATCAAGATACAAGAAGTCTCTTGTGTCCCCAACAGACCCAATACACTTGTCAGGTGTATAGGTGCACTAGTTCGGCGAAGAGATAGTGAAATACAAGTGGTATAGATAATTATAAGTGGTAACGGTGCCAGAAAATAGCTTTGATGGCGTGGAAGAGACTAAATGCAAACTGAAATAAAGATGGAAGCAAGCAAACATGTAACAGATCTAATTGCAAACGGTGTTTCAGTGCTTAGAAACAAGGGCTAGGGATCATACTTTCACTAGTGAACACTCTCATATAAATTTCTTCTCTTTATGATACTACTCTTAACTACTCTCCGATTGGACACTCTAATCGATGGTAGGGCTATAACAGCACACCTCAAAGTAAGCCTTTCCCATCTAGATAACCCCACACTGTCACCTTGAGCACTAGATGGTTCCAACAAACACCACAATTTCATAGAAACATCCAACTCCAAATATAACTCATAACACGTAGTTGCAATCTCTAGCCTAAGTGCCACCATGGTGTGCACGCTGTCACTTTCACACACATGGGGAGATCAGAGATCTATTAAAGAACTTGAGTAGCAAGGTAGATCTACTTGATTACAAAGCTCACGATCACAATGTGATCATGCATAGAGAGAGATGAACACATAGCTACCGGTAAAACCCTTAGCCTCGAGAGAGAACTACTCCCTCCTCATCATGGGAATCAGCAATGGTGATGGAGATGGTGGTGGAGATCGATGCAGATGGCTCCGGGGGCACTTCCCCGTCCCGGCAGGGTGCCGGAACAGAGACTTTCTGTCCCCTGAATCTCCCCTTCGGTGGCAGCGGCACTGCGGAACTTTTAGTGGCTAGAGGCTTGATGATTTAGGGTTTATGCATCAGGAGGCTCTTATAGGCGAGAGGGGAGACCGAGGGGGTGCTGGAGGGGCCCACACCACCCCCTGGCGCGGCCTGGCCTGGCCCGGCCCGTGCCACTAGGTGGTGTGGCCAGCCCCTGACCCCACTCCGTTTCGTCTTCTGGCTCCGTGAGTCTTCCAGTAAAATATCGACTTTGGCTTTTGTCCGGTCCAATTCAGACAATATTGATTTTCTGACTTTCCTGGAACCAAAAATAGCAGAAAACATGCAACTGGCACTAATACATCTTGTTAATAGGTTAGTCCAAGAAATCATATGAAAAGTACTCCAAAGTGTGGACAAAACATAAGAAAGTAGATAAAACCAAGCATGGAACATCAAAAATTATAGATACATTTGCAATGTATCAACATCCCCAAGCTTAACTCCTGCTCGTCCTCGAGTAGGTAAGTGATAAAAAAGAAAGAATAATTTTTGAGGTGACATGCACCATCATAAACTTGATCAAAGTATTTGTAAAACATTCAAAGTTGGGATCATAGTACTTCAATCATAACATGAAAGACAAAGTTCTAGCAATAACACAAAGAAACTATGTTGCAACATGAAAAGGCACAAACAAAAGATTCATGAATAAAAATGCTTTGCAAGACGTTTGCTTGTTTCACATAAATAAAACATAGCATAGTGGCATTCAGCTTGTCCCTCATAGAGTAGCAAACATAAATGCACAGGACACCTTCAAAGTTCATAAGAGTGACTAGATACAAATAGTTTAAAACAAGCAATATCAAGTTATGCGCCAATCAACTAGTCTTGGTACAATGCACATAGAACTAAGAATGGCCACTATGCTCTCAAAGTAGGTGCATAAAGGTAGAAGGTGGAGACTCAATATATAAGTGGAAGAAAGGCCTTTATAGAAGGAAGTAGGGATTCAAGTCTCATAAAGAGCTTCCAAAAATTATGGTACTTATAGCTTTCAGCTCTCATTGACCCTATCATAAGCATCTTGAAGTGATTAAGGTTAAAGTGAACAAACTATGGTGTATATGCTTGACGAAGTATAAGTTAGAAATCTCATGTCCCTTGAATACGAGGGCCGCTCCTCATGCTACTCAAGTTTAGTCACTGGTAAGTTCTTGTCATCGTAAGTACATGTGTCTCATAGAGAACCGCCAACGGGGTACCCCTTGCCCGATGATACGGAAGAATCCCCATATCAAAATGATAAGGCAAGCAGACAACGAGCATCTCAGCAATCTTCTTATTTACCATGGGAATATGGTGCTTTTTTCTCTCTTTCCTCTTTTCATAATCTCTTTTTTTGTTTTTCTCTTTTCCTCTTTTTTCTCAATATAGGACTCTTTTTTATAAGAAGAATGCTTCATAGACAGCTCATTATGGTTATGCTACAGGTTTACACCATGTCAGCATGGATTAGACCAGCGGCTCAGGCGTTTCTCTAACACATATACATAACTCCATGGACTTACAAGCTCCCCTTTCATTTCACACCGACGACATCCATAGACAAAAGAGCATGATATCAACTAGGTACAAGTACCCGTGCAATGTTGAAAGTGTTCCCCATGAAAGGATGGTTCTGCTAATCCCCAACAAATAAGTGCAAGCATATACAACATAGACAACACAATGGTTCAACTTTATTAAGGGCAAGAAAAGTAAAGTGTGCCATCAAGTTTGTGAGAGCTTTAATCATTAGTTTTCTCATAACAAGTTTAATTTGGAAGGTAAACAAAAGCATGAATATACTTGGAATACCATATGCTAGTAGGTCGGTATGGTGGACTCTTTGGAATAACTTGGTTTAGGGAGTTGGATGCATGAGTGGAACTCATACTTAGTTGTGGAGGCTAGCAAAAGACTGGGAGCGACAAACTAAGAGAGCAATAATGGCCATAATCATGCAGAGCAACAAAACATCAATGATCAAAGCATAAAGTGATACTACAAGTTGAAAACTAAAGGATCATAAGGGCTATGGTGACTTGGGATAGTCATAACATGGTGTGAGCATGTGCCAAGTCAACCCAAATAAAGCTTCAAAGGAGAATACCACAATACTATGCTTTAATATGCTAAAACAACGCATGATCCTTCCAAGGCACATTAAGAAATCTCAATTGTTTATAACAAGTCATGCTACAACAAATAATACTAAGCCTAAAGCAAAAACAATATCAAGCATGGCATGACAAAGCATAGGCCACAGTCAAAAACAAGCTCTCTTTAGCACTTAAGCATAAACTTTCCTAGTCTTTTCCAATCCAAACCAAACTATTTGAAAACCAATGTATGAAAGAGGGGTCCAACCAATTTATTCAGCAAACAAAGCAAACAAAAACAAAGATTCTCTAAGAACAACACAACTGTGCATGAAACAATAAAAATGAAGTGTTTGGAAGAAACCTGAGATTTTTATTGATGAAGAAGGGGATGCCTTGGGCATCCCCAAGATTTGACGCTTGTACTTCTTGGATATTTCTTGGGGTGACACGCGTGGCATCCCCAAGCTTGAGCATTAGTCCATTCTTCATCTCATTACTCATTCCTTCCATACACCTGAAAATTTTCCTTTATACAAAACTTCACACAATCTTTATTAGCAACATTAGTGCACTCAAGATAAATAAGTCTTAAGGTTCAGTTCTAACACCAATAAAACTTCCATTAAAACACTAGCTACTGTAGCACTTCCCTAAAAAAGGTCAATTCCCCAAAAGAACTCAAAAAGGAACCAACAAGAAGCAAATGCAAATAATGGCAGAAATCTGTCAAAACAGACCAGCAGGTAAAGACAATTTTTTTCTAAGACCTTCTGTTGCTCAAATCAAAAAGTGTTGAATTAACGAAAGTTAGATAACAACCTGGGGCAGAAGCACAAAAATTCGCGCCTCAAAAGGACCTACAGAGATTTCACACGAATTTTTACGGTGAAGCACAGAAATCTGTTTCGGGACAGCAACTTTCCCAATCATTACTTCTCTCTCATTAGAGGGTACTCTTGGCATAAAAAGCAAATAAAAAGGATAACGAGAGGTTATTGCAAAAGTAGTAACTTCCAAGACTCATCTAAAACTTTTGGGTTATCTCCTAATAAGTACTTTTCTTTAACGCCTTTAAGTTAGGCATGATAGTTTGAGAAGATGCTCACAAAAGAAATATGAATTGAAGTAAAAGAGAGCATCAAGAAGCAAATTCAAAACACATTTAAGTCTAACCCACTTCCTATGCATAGGAATCTTGTAAAGAAACAAGTCATGAAAGCACAAAGCAACAAGCATAGGAAAGCAAAACAAGTGCAACTTCAAGACTTTCAACATAAAGAGGGGAAACTTAATATTGTTGAGATACATAAAACCATGTTTCCCTCTCTCATAATAACTTTCAGTAGCATCATGAATAAAATTAACAATATAACTATCACAAGAAATATTCTTATCATGAGCCACATGCATATAATAATTATTACTCTCCACATAAGCATAGTCATTCTTATTAATTGTAGTGGGAGCAAATTCAACAAAATAGCTATCATTATTATTCTCGTCACCATAATCATCAAATATAGGAGACATCTTGTAATCATAATTAATTTTCTCCTCAATAGTAGGTGGACTGAAAATATCATATTCATCATTGTAATCATCATATATTGGAGGCATAGTATCATCAAAGTAAATTTTCTCCTCCGTGCTTGGGGGACTAAAAATAGCATACTCATCAAAACCAGCTTCCCCAAGCTTAGACTTTTCCATAGCATTAGCAATAATGGTGTTTAAAGAATTCATACTAATAACATTGCTATTAGTACGCAAATAAAGTTCCATAGGTTTTTTAATTTTCTCTTCAAACACTTCATGTCCTAACTCAAGATAAATACTATAAATCTCTGTACGTCTTTTTGAGGCGTGAATTTTTGTGCTTCTGCCCCAGGTTGTTATCTAACTTTCGTTAGTTCAGCTCTTTTTTATTTGAGCAATAGAAGGTCTTCGGAAAAAATTGTCTTTACCTGCTGGTCTATTTTGACAGATTTCTGCCATTATTTGCATTTGCTTCTTGTTGGTTCCTTTTTAAGTTCTTGTGGGGAATTGAGATTTCTGAGGATAGTTCTACAGTAGCTTGTGTCTCAATGGAAGTTTTACTCCTATTGAAACTAAACCCAAAGACTTATTATCTTCAGTGCACTAATGTTGCTAATAAAGATTGTGTGATGTTTTGTATGAAGGAAAAATTTCAGGTGTATGGAAGGAGTGAGTAATGAGATGAAGAATGGACAAAAGCTCAAGCTTGGGGATGCCACCCTGTGTCACCCCAAGAAATATTCAAGAGGTACAAGCGTCAAATCTTGGGGATGCCCAAGGCATCCCCTTCATCAATAAAAATCCCAGGTTTCTTCCAAACGCTTCATTTTTATTGTTTCATGCACAGTTGTGTTGTTCTTGGAGCGTCTTCTTTTTCGTTTTCGTTTTGGTTTTTTGTTTGATTGATTTTCTTAGTTTGCTGAATAAATTGGTTGGACCCCCTCTTTCATACATTGGTTTTCAAATAGTTTGATTTGGATTGGAAAAAGAGTAGGAAAGTTCATGCTTAAGTGGTAAAGGGAGATTGTTTTTGACGGTGGCCTATGCTTTGTCATGCCACGCTTGATATTGTTTTGGCTTAATGCTTAGTATTCTTTGCTTTAGCATGAATTGTTATAAACAATTGAGATTGCTTAATGTGCCTTGGAAGAATCATGCGTTGTTTTAGCATATTAAAGCATAGTATTGTGGTATTTTCCTTTGATGCTTTATTTGGGTTGACTTGGTGCATGCTCACACCATGTTATGACTATCCCAAGTCGCCATAGCCTTTATGATCCCTTAGTTTTCAACTTGTAGTATCACTTTATGCTTTGATTAATGATGTTTTGTCTACATGATTATGGCCATTTTTGCTCTCTTAGTTGGTCGCTTCCAGTCTTTTTCTAGCCTCCATAACCAAGTATGAGTTCCAATCATGCATCCAACTCCAAATAAAACCAAGTTATCCCAAAGAATCCACCATACCTACCTATTAGCATATGCTATTCCAAGTATATTCATGTTTTTATCTACCTTCCGAATTAAACTTGTTATGAGAAACTAGTGATTAAAGCTCTCACGAACTTGATGGCACACTATAATTTTCTTGCCCTTAATAAACTTGAACCGTTGTGTTGTCTATGTTGTATATGCTTGCACTTATTTGTTGGGGATTAGCAGAACCATGCTATCATGGGGAACGCTTTCAACATTGCACGTGTACTTTGTACCTAGTTGATATCATGCTCGTCTATGGACGTCATCGATGTGAAATGAAAGGGGAGCTGTCTATGAGAATGTGATAGAATAGAAAATATTACATCTCGGAAGAAAATACGAATAAAGTACAAAGGCGGAAGTTGTGTTGAAAGTTACCTCTTCACAACTGGCACTTCCTTTTTGCCAACGGCCACTATCGGAGCTTTGCGCTTCCTGGGCACAACGTCCGGCAGTAGAACCAGTCCCACCTCCTGAGAAAACTCCAGAGGATATCCCTTGATAGGAGCTAGTTCCGACTAGGGGAGGTCGGCAAGCTGAAAAGAAGATAATATCTTAGTATTGCAAAATAACTTAAAAGGTGAAACACATAAAAAGGGTTTATTGCTAAAAGCTTACCGGAACTACAGGGTCTTCCGCTGTGTGCATGTCCAGAGACAAGTCCGGAATTTTCCGATCGATCCACTCCTGAATCAGCCATTTGATCATGTAATCATGTGGCTTCAAAGCCTTGGGACTGATGCGGGGGGAGTCATTTTTCGACGACGTGATGGAATGCATCAGTCGGTCGCCGTGGTACTAGAGAGGCTGGATTCGGCGTGCCACCCATGACTGGACTAAGTCGGACCCTTTCAGGCCCTTGTGCTTCATCAGGTATTCAATTCGCCTCCTGGCGAGGATCAGATCGTCACTGAGAGCCGGAGGAGCCTCGTCCCAAGATGGAAGGGCCGTGGCGGCTCCATTGATGAAAGCCGGCAAAGTAGTAGCTTTGCCGGTAGCAGGATTATCCTTATGGTAAAAGAAGGTGGCCGACCACTGTTTGACCGACTCACTAGCTAAAATGCGAGGATAAACACGCTCGCGTCTAACTGAAAAGGCTAATAGTGCCGGTAATATAAGGATTACCGGCAGTGATAGAGTTTCTCCGGACATGAAAGTAAAACCAGAACAAAGTGAGACTCGGCCTAATGCCGAGGTATCCCTCACACAATGCTGCATAAGAGCTCATCTCTAAGATGGAGTTGGGAGGTAGATGGTGAAGTTGAACACCGTAATGATCAATCACCTCGGAAAAGAATTCTGAGGGAGGGAAAGACAAACCTCTGTCGAGGTGGGTGCCGAAGTGTACCCGCTCGTCGGCGTGCGGGTTGGGGATGGTTTCGCCAAAACCGCTCCACCAGTCGTCAGCGTGGAGGAGCCCTTCACTTTCCATGCCGCGGAGCTTCTCGTTGTCGAGGAGACACGAGATCCAAACCCCACGGTTGCTTTCTTTCTCCGCCGCTATCGCCGCTACTGCGAAGCCAGCCAAGCCATTTCTCCAGTGCGGCAGTGACCTTGGATGGGCGGCGGTGGGAATCTGGGAGGAAGCAGAGCTCTGTGCACGAGGGAGAAGTGGAGGAGAAGAAACGGCAAGGGAATAGGTGAAGATGAGGAAAAGGAAATCCTCACCCCTTATAACCACCTAACCGTGCTAAGATTCGTGCAAATGGCACTATGTAAATGCCACACGTCATGGAAGGAACTGGGAAGGTCCCACATGATGATTACGTCGCCTCGATCTCTGTGTACGCATTGAAACGGCACCTCAGTTCCGCAAACGGTGGACCCACCAACGGTCGTGCTGACAGGATGTTTGTCAGATGACGTGTCTTGACCATGACCGGTGTCAGATGACGTCAAAGACCAAGTTCTGGCTTAGTTTGAATATCAAGTTGGAAAATCCGAGTAACATACTATTATGTCTGACTTATTTTTGAGATCTGGATCGTATCTTTTGTTTTTAAGTTTCAGCAATCCTTCAACATTCTGCAAGCCGAAGATCAAGCTAGATGATGATGAATCCAACTTTGGATCTTGGAGACTTCCGGGGGCTGCTGTTGGGGATATACTTTCCGGGTATCCTCACAGTTCCTCACTGACCAGGATGGCCCACTTCGGGTTAGAGCTTTGCTTCACGGGCAGCCCAGTTAGGGAGAAGAGACGGAGTCCAATCCAGCTACGGGAAGGCCCAGAAGACTTACCGACATAGGCCCATAGTGTTACTTGTAGTTCAAGATGTACTCTATAACCGACTCTTAGTCGTAGATGGATAGATCTCTCCTGTAAACCCTAGGCCGGATATCTATATAAGTCGTCCTAGGGAGAGCCTTTAGGGCACCCTCAATAGTCTACAATGTCAACTCACATAGGCGAACCCTTGTAACCCATATTCCGGCTTTGCCGTATTACTGGATTGCTAGCAGGAGTAGGATCCGTCCAAAGCCGGCGAATTCGAACCTGGGTAAACTTGTGTGCTCACCGTCCCGGAACACCGTAATCCATGCTGACATGTGGAAACCTGCAGTATAACCATAATGAGCTGTCGATGAAGCATTCTTCTGATAAAAAAAGAGTCAGATATTGAGAAAAAAAGAGAAAAAGAAAAAAAAGAGATTAAGAAAAGAGGAAAGAGAGAAAAAAGCACCATATTCCCATGGTAAATAAGAAGATTGCTGAGATGCTCGTTGTCTTCTTGCCTTGTCATTTTGATATGGGGATTCTTCCATATCATCGGGCAAGGGGTACCTCGTTGGCGGTTCTTTATGATACACATGTACTTACAATGGCAAGAACTTACCGGTGACTAAACTTGAGTAGCATGAGGAGCGGCCCTCGTATTCAAGGGACATGAATTTCCAACTTATACTTCGTCAAGCATATACACCATAGTTTGTTCACTTTAACCTTAATCACTTCAAGATGCTTATGATAGGGGCAATGAGAGCTGAAAGCTAATAAGTACCATAATTTTTGGAAGCTCTTTATGAAACTTGAATCCCTGCTTCCTTCTATGAAGGCCTCTCTTTTACTTTTATGTTGAGTCTCCACCTTCTATCTTTATGCACCTACTTTGAGAGCATAGTGGCCATTCTTAGTTCTATGTGCATTGTCCTAAGACTTGTTGATTGATGCATAATTTTGATATTGCTTGTTTTAAACTATTTGTATCTAGTCACTCTTATGAACTTTGAAGGTGTCCTATGCATTTATGTTTGCTACTCTATGAGGGACAAGCTGAATGCCACTTTGCTATGTTTTATTTATGTGAAACAAACAAACGTCTTGCAAAGCATTGTTATTCATGAATCTTTTGTTTGTGCCTTTTCATGTTGCAACTTAGTTGCTTTGTCTTATTGATAGAACTTTGTCTTTCATGTTTTGATTGAAGTACTATGATCCCAGCTATCAATGTTTTACAAATACTTTGATCAAGTTTATGATGGTGCATGTCACCTCAAAAATTATTCTTTATTTTTATCACTTACCTACTCGAGGACGAGCAGGTGTTAAGCTTGGGGATGTTGATACGTTGCTAACGTATCCATAATTTTTGATGTTCCATGCTTGCTTTTATCTACTTTCTTATGTTTTGTTCCAACTTTGGAGTACTTTCTATACACTTTCCTGGACTAACCTATTAACAAGATGCCACAGTGCAAGTTGCCTGTTTTGTGCTGTTTTTGGTTCCAGGAAAGTTAGAAAATGAATATTTTTGGAATTGGACCGGACAAAAGCCAAAGTTGTTATTTTTTCGGAAGACTCACGGAGCCAGAAGGAGAGACGGAGAGGGGCCACAGAGTGGCCACACCACCCCTAGGCGCGGGTCCCCCTGGCTGCACCAGGGCCTGGTGTGGGCCCCCTGGCCAGCCACCGACCTTGCCTCTTTCGCCTATATATCTCCCCCGATGCAAAAACCCTAAGTCGTCAAGCCTCTAGCCACGAAAAGTTCCGCAGTGCCGCCGCCACCGAAGGGGAGATTCAGGGGACAGAAAGTCTCTGTTCTGGCACCCTGCTGGGATGGGGAAGTGTCCCCAGAGCCATCTCCATCGATCTCCACCACCTTCTCCATCACCGTTGCTGATTCCCATGATGAGGAGGGAGTAGTTCTCTCTCGAGGCTAAGGGTTTTACCGGTAGCTATGTGTTCATATCTCTCTCTATGCGTGATCATATTGTGATCATGAGCTTTGTAATCAAGTAGATCTACCTTGCTACTCAAGTGCTTTAATAGATCTCTGCTTTCCCCATGTGTGTGAAGTTGACAGTGTGCACACCATGGTGGCATTTAGGCTAGATATTTCAAATACTTGTTATAAGTTATATTTGGAGTTGGATGTCTTTATGAAATTGTGGTGTTTGTTGGAACCATCTAGCGCTCAAGGTGACAGTGTGGGGTTACCTAGATGGGAAAGATGAACTTTGAGGTGTGCTGTTATAGCCCTACCATCGATTAGAGTGTCCAACCGGAGAGTAGTTCAGCGTAGTATCATAAAGAGAAGATATTTATATGAGAGTGTTCACTAGTAAAAGTATGATCCCTAGGCCTTGTTTCTAAACACTGAAACACCGTTTGCAACTCGATCTGTTACATGTTTGCTTGCTTCCATCTTTATTTCAGTTTGCCTTTAGTCTTTCCCACATCAACCACACGCCATCAAGCTATTTTCTAGCACCGCTACCACTTATAATTATCTATACCACTTGCATTTCACTATCTCTTCGTCGAACTAGTGCACCTATACACCTGACAAGTGTATTGGGTGTGTTGGGGACACAAGAGACTTCTTGTATCTTGATTGCAGGGTTGCTTGAGAGGGGATACCTTTGACCACTTCCTCCCTGAGTTCGATAAACCTTGGGTAATCCACTTAAGGGAAAACTTGCTGTTGTTCTAGAAACCACTGCACTTGGAGGCCCAACAACTGTCTACAAGAATAGAAGTGTGTAGACATCAAGTATTCTATTAAGCATCCTCAATAAAAACCTATGCAAATAGAAAATAAAAAGATCGCTGAGATACTCATTGTCTGCTTGCCTTGTCATTTTGATTATGGGATAGCTCCTGTATCATGTGTGTCAACACCCGGATTTTTAATCCCAGATGCCCGTTATGCCATACCTCGCAACCCTAGGATTACCATTTTTGCGAGACATAACGGACCGGATATCACAGTACATAATCCATTACAAACCATACATAAGGTCTTACACAAATAAGGATCTCATGATCCAGTCTTTAATACAACAAGCAGCGGAAAAAAAAGATAAGCGTAGCGGTGGGGTCCATCTTCAAGGGCACAGGCAATGCTGGCGAAGGCAGATAGTCCAAGTTATCATAGCCGTCCTGATGACCATCCTCTTGATAGTCTCCTTCATAGTCTGGCCATGAGAATAGCCAGGGACAAAAGCCATGAGTACTCTTTAAGTACTCACAAAATACTATTAACAGGTACTATAGTTCTAAGTTAAAGTGTTAACTCTAAGTTTAACTATAAAGTTAAGTTTGAAACCTAAGCTGAGTTCTGAAGCAAAGAAAGGTAAAGTAAAGTTCTAGAATCACTTAAGTTGGGAATCTAGTATCATAAACACAACCCTGTTGTGGTCAAGTCAAGATTCATCATTGTCAACACCCGGATTTTTAATCCCAGATGCCCGTTATGCCATACCTCGCAATCCCAGGATTACCATTTTTGCGAGACATAACGGATTGGATATCACAGTACATCATCCATTACAAACCATCCATAAGGTTTTACACAAATATGGATCTCATGATCCAGTCTTTAATACAACAAGCAGCGGAAATAAACGATAGCGTAGCGGTGGGGTCCATCTTCAGGGGCATAGGCAATGCTGACGAAGGCAGATAGTCCTAGTTATCATAGCCGTCCTGCTGACCACCATCTTGATAATCTCCTTCATAGTATGGCCATGATAATAGCCAGGGACAAAAGCCATGAGTACTCTTTAAGTACTCGCAAACTACTACTCGCAAGGGTTATGATTCTAAGTTAAAGTACTGAAATGAAAGAATAACTATCAAGTTAAGTTTGAAACCTAAGCTGAGTTCTGAAACAAGAAAGGATAAAGTAAAGTTCTAGAATCACTTAAGTTGGGAAGCTATTTTCCTCTACACAACCCTGTTGTGGTCAAGTCAAGGTTCATCATTCATTTCACGTTATTTAGAAAACATCTGACAACGAAACAGTATGGCCATTCCAACTTTCCATAACCGCGGACGCGGCTATTCGAATAGTTTGACACTCTGCAGAGGTGGTACACTTTCACCACAAGATTCGATACATATGTCAGGGATAACCCTGAATCATCATACTTGGTATGCAGATAATCAAACATAACCTTTCCTTTACACACCCTAGTACAAGCACCTCTCCTATGAGCATGGCCTCCCAACCATGACGATCAGTCATCTTGGGCACTGCATAGGTGGATAACATTGAGAGGTAGCCTCAGCTCAAACCTCTCCCGTGAGGGAACTAATACTAATGCATATAAATTTCCAGCTAAGCCTTACCCAATTCAGGTAATGTGGTTGTACGGTAATTTTGGAATGGTATCGCATCCGAATCCAACCATCAGTTTTATAAAAAGGGTTAAGGCTCATGCCTCATCATTTTCATCATCATAAGCCAATTGTGTTTCTCAACACATGTCAAAACATCTCAATAGAATGACTCATCATTCCAAGGTTTTCATAACTCATTTTCACCAAGTGTTCCCATCTAAAGTGAATCAAGTTTGATTTATTCTAAAACACCAGGTTAAGAGTGTTCACTAAGGTGGAAAGGTGGGATCAATCTCATGCCATAGACTGACATCTAAGGGTTTCTAATTAGGTCAAGTTTTATACCCTTTATGCTACCTTCAAAATTAATTAAAGAACTTTGTGTAAACTAAGGGGGGGTGTGATCAAAGTATGCTTAAGGTATCTTTACTAAACTATCTAGTTTTATTCTAGCTTGCTACAATAGCTTACTAAAGCATGTTTGCAAGGGTTAGCTTGCCACTAATAGCTTGCCTTGGTTGGTGTAGTGGTTGAAGTTGTCTTCTTCTTCTTCTTGGTAGAACTCCTCCTCCTCGAAGGCTTGGTCGGTACTAGCGTCTAGAAATACATAGGGAGTGCACAATCACCAAACAATACTTAACTTAGGCTAAGTAGTATGCTAATCCACACAATTGATGATCTATTATCATCACAAGCATCACAAGTTTAATTCAATAGTTTCAACCTTTTTATTTTGGAGAAGTAATCTCTACTCATTGAAATCATAGCTAAGATTTAACATTCACCACCAAAATATGGGATCATGTGGGCACATGTCCTCACCACATATTCTAACATGTGGGAATGAGATTTAAAGGTTGGATCACTATTACTTTGGTTTAAGTTTATTATTTAATGATTTAAAGTGACTAGAAATGCCTATATAGCATTATTTTGGTACTAGTACAAAGTCACTGCCTGTAAACCTAAGTATTATTACATATTTGGATAGATATGATGAAATGTGATTTTTGAGAGTTGGAATCAACTCAAAAGCTAACTTGGTTGATTTTACAAAAATGTTTCAAGTTGCAAAAGCTTCTGTGTTCTTATTTTTATTAGGAGAAATCTATAACTCTAAATGAATTAAATCCAACGGGCTTGGATAGAGCATTTTAATACCTTCCAGACAAAATTGGTTTCATGCAATTTGGATTTGTCAAACTCACAGAATTGAATTTTGAAACACTGGACAGAAACTATATTCTAACTAAAAAGAAAAATCCTAATTTGAATCTACGGGCTTGCGCGGGAAAGGAAATGGGCCGGCCCAGTGGCGCTGTGAGGCATAGGGCTCAGCTGACAGGGTGGTCCCACTGGTCAGCGGCACTTAAAATGCGAAGCGGTACGCACGTTGTGGGTCGTGCGATTAGAGGGCAGATCGACGGCTGAGGGTCGTCGTCGACGACGGACGGGTCGCCGGCGAGCTCGAACCCTAGCGGCTCGGTGGGGGTCTACTGGGGGCGTACCAGGGCTCTAGTGGGGTCGGCGATGCGGGCGAACGAAGTGGAAGACGACGGCGAGGCGAGGCGTGGTCGCGGCGGAGCTTGGGGTGGCCGGAATCAACGACACCCTTCTTCTCTAGAGGCGGCGGCTCCGGCTCCAATTCCGGCGAGCTGCTGCTCCACTTGCTCCGGCGAGAGGTGGGTGAGGTTCAGAGAGGTGAGGGGAGTGGAATGGTGTGAGTCTTTGGTGCTGGGAAGGGCTCCTTTTATAGGCTCGACGGTGAGACCGAGCGGGATGGGCGGTCGACGGTGGCGACATGGCTACGGCGAGCTAGCGGCATGGCTGGGGATGGCGATCGACGGGCGGTCCCCTGGTGGTGCTCTAGCGCTTCAATGCGGCCGTAGGGGCGGTGGTATGCGGTCGGGGTGAGGTGGCGCTCTGAGAGGCAGAGGCGGCGGTGTCCATGGCGAGCGGTGGCTCTAGGGCTTTGGGCGGCGAACGGGGGTGTCTGGGGTGTTCTCTAGGTCGAGGCGGAGCGGTGGGCGCGGGCTGGTGTCGAGTGGTGGCTTGTGCACGCGGGGACAGGGCGCGCTCTGCGGGCGGCGTCGGCATGGTCTGGTGGCACTGGGCGGGGTTCTCCTCTGTGGTCCATGGCTGCTCTTGGCTCGGGCAAGGGACAGAGAGGGGCGGTGCGGCGTTGGCTACCTCCTAGACATGGCGAGGGAAGTTGGCGGCTGCTGTGGTGCGATGTCGCCGGTGGGGGTGCTCAAGGTGCTCGGCCTTAATGGCCATGACCATTTGGTCGTGTGCACAGGGTGTGGACGGGCTAGAAAAAGGTAGGGCTGGTACTGAGGGAACAAGGGGACAAGGTTAGGCACAAATGGTGACCAAGATCACTGCTCAAAACAGTGTTTTAAATTTGGCCAGATTTGTGCACACAAGCTGTTTGATGAAATGGCCGAAAGAGAAAAAGTTTTGAATTTTGAGTTCAAATTTTTTGAGTGATCTCCACTATTGATAGGTAGTCTCTGGTTACAAGGGTTTTGAAAATGGAGCTCAATTACATGGTTTTTGAAATAGGGGTGATCTATGCATATGCATTAGATTCAAATTTGAACTGCCATTTAAAATAGTTTCCAGAATGTTTTTAGAAGATCAAAAGATGGGCCTTGGTACCTCATTATGTGTACTAGCAAGGGGTGCAAAGATCCAGAATTGCTTCTGTTAAGAATTGAGTACTAGGAATAGCCAAAGTAGGCATGAGAGTTAATTTTGTCAAAATGACCATTCCTTTCTTTTAATTCTTTTTGATATGATTTCTTTTAGGAAAAGTTTGGGAATGGTGTAGATGATGTTTAAATCACCTAGGAAACATTTTAGAAGCAAAGGATCACACAATCATGGCAATTCAAAATAACTCCTATTTTAAATGCACACATATATGAATGCTTTCATTTTAAATATGGAAAAGTTTTTGTTAATCCTAAATTTGGATGATTTGATCTTTGATACCCTTGGATTGAAGTTTTGGGATGTTACAATCATTCATTTCAATTTATTTAGAAAACATCTGACAACGAAATAGTATGGCCATTCCAACTGTCCATAACGCGGACACGGCTATTCGAATAGTTTGACACTCTGCAGAGGTGGTACACTTTCACCACAAGATTCGATACATCTGTCAGGGATAACCCTGAATCATCATACTTAGTATGCAGATAATCAAACATAACCTTCCCTTTACACACCCTAGTATAAGCACCTCTCCTATGAGCATGGCCTCCCAACCATGACCATCAGTCATCTTGGGCACTGCATAGGTGGACATCATGAGAGGTAGCCTCAGCTCAGACCTCTCTCGTGAGGGAACTAATACTAATGCATATAAATTTCTAGCTAAGCCTTACCCAATTCAGGTAATGTGGTTGTACGGTAAATTTGGAATGGTATCGCATCCGAATCCAACCATCAATTTTATAAAAGGGTTAAGGCTCATGCCTCAACATTTTCATCATCACCAACCATTTGTGTTTCTCAACACATGTCAAAACATCTCAATAGAATGACTCATCATTCCAAGGTTTTCATAATTCATTTTCACCAAGGGTTCCCATCTAAAGTGACTCAAGTTTTTGATCTACTCTAAACTACAAAGTTAAGAGTGTTCACTAAAGTGGAAGTGATAGGTTCAATCTCATGCCATAGAATGACATCTAAAGGTTTCTAAGTAGGTCAAGTTTTATACTTTTTATGCTACCTTCAAAATAAGTAAAGAACTTTGTGTAAACTAAGGGAGGTGAAACTTGTCAATAAGGCTTGAGGTACTAATAGTCAAAAAGGGGTGCTCAAAGCATGCTTAAGGCATCTTTGCTAAACCATCTAGTTTGATTCTAGTTTGCTAAGCACTAAACTTGCAAGGGTTAGCTTGCATTGTTAATGGTGGCTTGCAAGTATAACTTGCAAGGGTTAATCTTGGATAGTGCTAGCTTGCCTTGGTTGGTGTAGTGGTTGAAGTTTTCTTCTTCTTCGTCTTGATAGCACTCCTCCTCTTCGTAGACTTGGTCGGTATTATCGTCTATAAAAATACATATGGAGTACACAATCACCAAACAATACTTAACTAGGCTAAGTAGCATTCTAAGGCACACATTTGATGATCTATTATCATCACAAGCATCACAAGTTTAATTCAATAGTTTCTTTCTTTTTATTTTAGAAAAGTAATTTCTACTCATTGAAAATTTAACTAAGATTTAATATTCACCACTTAAAATATGGGATCATTTGGACACATGTCATCACCACATATTCTAACATGTGGGAATGAGGTTTAAGGATTGGATCAATATTACTTTGGTTTAAGTTCATTATTTAATGATTTAAAGTGACTAGAAATGCCTATATAGCATTATTTTGGTACTAGTCCAAAGTCACTGCATGTAAACCTTAATATTATTACATATTTAGATAGACATGATGAAATGTGATTTTTGAGAGTTTTAATCAACTCAAAAGCTAACTTGGTTGATTTTATAAAAATGTTGCAAGGTGCAAATGCTTCTGTTTTGTTATTTTTATTAGGAGAGATCTATAACTCTAATTGAATTAAACCCAATGGGCTTGGATAGATCATCTAAATACCTTTCAGACAAAATTGGTTTCATGCAATTTGGATTTATAAAACTCTCTGAATTGAATTTTAAACTAGTGGATAGAAACTAGATTTAACTAAAAAGAAAAATCCAGATTTGAACGGGTGGGCTAGCGCGGGAAAGAACTTGGGCCGGCCCAGTGGTGCTCCGCGGTGCGGGGCTCAGCTGACAGGGGGTCCCGCTTGTCAATGGCTCTTATCACGCAAAACGGTACGCGCGCTGTGGGCCGTAGGATTAGAAGGGGATCTACGGCTGAGGGTCGTCGTCGATGACGAACAGGTCGCAGGCGAGCTCGAACCCTAGCGGCTCGGTGGAGGTCTGCTAGGGACGTACCAGGGCTCCAGCGGGGTAGGCGAGGCAGGCAAACGAGCTGGAAGACGACGGCAAGGCGAGGCGCGGTTGCGGCGGAGCTTGGGGTGGTCGCAATCAGCGGCGCCCTTCTCCTTCTGTTGCGGCTGCTCCGGCTCCAATTCCGGCGAGGCAGAGCTCGCTTGGCTCCGGTGAAAGGTGGGTAAGGTTCAGAGAGGTGAGGGGAGTGGACTGGTATGGAGAGAAGAGGCTGGGGAGGCCTCCTTTTATAGGCCCGACAGTGAGACCGAGCGGGATGGACAGGCGACTCCGGCGACAAGGCTACAGCCGGCTAACGGCATGGCTGAGGGAGGCGATCGACAGGCGGTCTCCTAGCGGTGCTCTAGGAAGTGAATGCGGCCATAGGGGCGGTGGTATGCGGTCTGGGCAAGGTGGCGCTCTGAGCGGCAGAGGCAGCGGTGTTCACGGCGAGCGGTGGCTGTGGTGCGTTGGGCGGCGAACGGGGGTGTCTGGGGTGTTCCATGGGTCGTGGCGAAGCAGTGGGTGCGGGCTGCGGTCGAGCGGCGGCTTGTGCACGCGGGGACAGAGCATGCTCTGCGGGCGGCATCGGCATGGTCGACCAGCTCCGGGCGCGGCGGTTCCTGGCCGCTCTGCTCTATGTCTCTGGCCTGGGGCTGGTTGGACGGTGGAGGTGGACCACAGGCAACTTGCTAGACATGGTGAGAGAGACTGGAGAGGGCTGCTGCTGCGAGTGCATGGTCGGCCGGCGAGGTGCTCTCGGCATGGCAATGCAGTGCAGCTAGGGGGTAGGGGAGATGTTGGGGTTAGTCTGGTTAGGCTTGACGGGGACAAAGATGATCAAAGCACATCAAAATTGCTAGACAAAATCAGCCCAAAACAGTAATAGTTAGGCCATAATGATCTTGCCAGCATGGTGTTTGACAAAATGGCCGACAGAGAAAAAGTTTTGAATTTTCGTTTCAAAATTTTTGGGTGTTCTCCACTAGTGCTAGGTAGTCCCTGGTTGCAAGGGTTTTGAAAGTGGAGCACAAAAAGATGGGTTTTGAAATAGGGGTGATCTATGCATATGCATTAGATTCAAATTTCAAATGCCAAATAAAATAGTTAACAGAATGTTTTTAGCAAATCCAAAGGTGGGCCTTGGTACCTCATTATGTGTACTAGCAAGGGGTGCAAAGATCAAGAATTGTTTCTGTTAAGAAATGAGTGCTAGGAACACTCAAAGTAGTGTAGTGGATTAAAATGGCCAAAATGACCATTCCTCCTTTTTAATTCTTTTTGATTTGATTTTATTTAGGAAAAGTTTGGGAATGATGTAGATGATCTTTAAATCACCTAAGAAACATTTTACAAGCATTGGATCACTTAAACAAGGCACTTCAAATCAACTCCTATTTTAAATGCACACACATATGAATGCTTTCATTTTTAATTTGGAAAAGTTTTTGTTAACCCTATTTTTGGATGATTTGATCTTGATAAGCTTGGATTAAAGTTTTGGGATGTTACAGACCTTGCCCCCTTAAACAAAATCTCGTCCCAAGATTTACAAAGAAAACTAGGAACTAAAGAGATCTGGGAACTCTGTCCTAATATAATCTTCGTGCTCCCAAGTGGCTTCCTCCTCGGTATGGTTGCTCCACTGGATCTTGAGAAACTTGATGCTCCTGGTCCTGGTGGTTCTGTAGGCTTCTTCTAAGATACAGATGGGTACTTCCCGATAGGTTAGGTCATTGTTGATTTCCACAGCTCTGTGATCGATATTCTTGAAAACTTCAGTCTTCTCAGGCACTTCCAAGCATTTGCGAAGTAACGAGATATGTAACACATTATGGATGGCTGACATCTCTTCAGGCAGTTGCAGTTGATACGATACTTCTCCTCGACGGTTCAGAATTTTGAAAGGTCCGATATATCTGGGGGCTAACTTTCCCTTCAGACTAAAGCGTTGAGTTCCCTTCAATGGTGAAACCTTGAGATATACAAAATCTCCGACATTGAAAGTCAGGTCTCTCCTTCTCTTGTCAGTATAGCTCTTCTGTGTGGATTGGGCGGTCTTGAGGTGCTCACGGACTTTGTGAACTTTCTCTTCTACTTCTTGGAGAATGTCGGGTCCAAAGATCTGACTCTCTCCTACTTACGACCAATTCAAAGGGGTATGACACTTTCTTCCGTATAGGAATTCAAATGGTGCCATCTGCAAACTAGCTTGATAACTGTTGTTATATGAGAGTTCTGCGAAAGGCAGGCAGTCTTCCCATTTTGATCCATATTCCAAAACACAAGCTCTAAGCATATCCTCTAGGATCTGGTTGACTCTCTTAGTCTATCCATCTGTTTGCGGGTGATAAACGGTGCTGAAGTTCAACTTGGTTCCTAATCCTTTCTGAACTTTCTGCCAAAATCTCGAGGTAAACTGAGTTCCTCGATCTGATACGATGGTCTTGGAGGTTCCATGCAGACTAACAATCCTAGCAATGTATAATTCTGCTAGCTTTGCACTCTGGTAGGTAGTCTTGATAGGTATAAAATGGGCTACCTTGGACAGTCTATCAACTATGACCAAGATTGAGTCATTTCCCCTACTAGAAGTAGGCAAACCGGTGATAAAGTCCATTCCGACGGAATCCCATTTCCATTCCAGAATTTGCAATGGTTGCAACAATCCTGTAGGTCTCTGATGCTCTACTTTGACTCTTTGACAGATGTCACATCTGGCGATGTAGCTTCCGATTTCTCTCTTCATCTTGTGCCACCAAAATTGCTCTTTCAAATCCTGATACATCTTTGTTCCTCCGGGGTGGATAGAATAAAGAGTATCATGAGCTTCCTTCATGATAATTTCCTTCAGCTCCGAATCTGCTGGCACACAGATACGTCCTTTGTACCATAGTACTCCTTCTTCGTCTTCCGTGAATCCAGGGACCTTTCCTGTACCAATACGATGTTTGATACCATCGATACTCTCATTCCCCTTCTGGGCTTCCTTGATTTGGCTAATCAAGGTGGGTTGAAGTTCAATGCTAGCTAGGAATCCTTTGCTAACTAATTCAGCCCTGAACTGCTCCAATTCCTCATACAAATTGGGTTGCTTCTACCTTGATCATGGTGTTAAGCCTACACGGCAATCGGCTAAGAGCATCCGCTACCACATTGGCTTTGTCGGGGTGATAGTGAATGTCAAGGTCATAATCCTTGATTAACTCTATCCATCTCCTTTGCCTCATATTCAGCTCCTTCTGAGTGAAGATATACTTCAAGCTCTTGTGATCCAAGTAAATCTCACAGCGATTACCCATCAAATAATGACGCCATGTCTTCAATGCTAGAACCACAGCTGCTAGCTCAAGATCATGGGTCGGATAGTTCTGCTCATGCTGCTTCAGTTGTCGAGATAGATACGCGATGACTTTGCCTTCTTGCATCAATACATATCCTAGGCCAATCTTGGATGCGTCACAATATACATCAAACGGCTTCTTGATGTCTGGCATGATCAAAATTGGGGTTGATATCAATCTCTTCTTCAGCTCCTAGAAACTGGCTTCACACTTGTCAGTCCATTCAAACTTCTTGTCCTTCTTCAACAATTGGGTCATTGGTCAGGCTATGCTCGAGAATCCTTCTACGAACTTGCGGTAATATCCCGCTAATCCGATAAATGCACAGACTTGGGTTTGAGTGGTTGGGGCTTCCCATTCTTCGACATCTTCGATCTTGGTGGGATCAACAGAGACTCCTCCGGCAGACACAATATGTCCTAGGAATCCTACTTCCTTCAGCCAAAACTCGCACTTGCTGAACTTGGCGTATAACTGATGCTCTCTCAGGGTTTCTAGGATGATTCTCAGATGTTGCTCAAGCTCTTCTTCTGACTTGGAGTAGATAAGGATGTCGTCGATAAACACAACTACAAACTTATCTAGGAAATTCATAAAGATCTTATTCATGAGATTCATGAAATAAGCAGGTGCATTGGTTAATCCAAAAGACATAACCGTATACTCGTATAAACCATAGAGTAAAGGCGGTCTTCGGAATATCCGTTGCATGAATCTTAAGTTGGTGATAACCAGTCCTAAGATCAATCTTTGAGAATACCTGAGCTCCAGTCAACTGATCAAATAGATCCTCTATCTGTGGCAAGGGGTACTTGTTCTTGATGGTGACGTTATTCAACTTTCTGTAATCTGTACACAGACGATTTCCTCCATCTTTCTTGACGATGAATAACACTGGTGATCTCCATGGCGATGCGCTTGGCTGAATCAAGCATCTTGCTAACATGGCATCCAACTGCTTCTTCAGTTCCACTAACTCTGAGGGGTTCATGCTATAGGGTCTCTCGGCTATAGGTCTGGTTCCGGGGATTAGTTCAATAATGAACTCAATATCCCTATCTGGGGGCATACCTGGCAATTCATCTGGGAATACGTCGGGGTATTCACAGACTACTCTGACTTGGTCTATGGTGGGCAGGGCTACACTCTTGTTGCACTTGAATTGACGGGGTAAGGTTTCAGAGATATGCTCTACTGTTACTCCAGAACTACTGGTCATGGTGATGGCTTTCTTAGCATAGTCTATCAATCCTTTATGCCTTGACATCCAGTCCATACCTAGTACTACTTCCAATCCTTTGGTTCCAAGTACAATTAGGTTGGCATAAAAATCTATTCCATGTATTCTGATAGGTACAACTTTGCAAATTTTTCTAGCTTTTGTAGTTGAACCGGGGATTTGAACTATCATGACATGCTTCAGGTTAGTTGGGTGAATCTTACTAGTGCATGTAAATTCTTCGGTGACAAATGAATGTGATGCTCCCGAATCAAACAATACTCTTGCTAAAACTGAGTTGACAGAAAACATACCCAGCACTACATTCGGCGCTTCCTGGGCTTCTTCGTTCATGTGGAAGAGACGGCCATTGCGGTTGTGAGGGTTCCCTGGGGCAAATCTCCTTCCTGGTTGAACACGACGCTGCTGCTGAGCTGGGGCATTCACATTGGCATTGGCTGCTGTCTTCTTGGGACACTCATTGGAGTAGTGACCCTTCACTCCACACTCGAAACAAGTGATCTGGGACTTGTCCTTGACTACGACAGGTACAGCATTGCTGCCAGTTCTGGGTGCAGTGTTGTTGTCATTGTTGTTGCTCTTGGGAGGGGCACGGTTGAAATTGTTGGCATTGCCGGAGTTGTGATTGTTTCCTCCAGACTTCACATTTCCTCCGCTACGGTTGGGGTAGCTTGGGCGAGAATTTGGGGGTCGATTGTTCCTTGGTGCATATTCTGGTGAAGGGTTGGGACGGTACTTCTGGTGACTACTGGGTCCAGACTACTGCATCATACGACGCTTGCGGTTGTCGTTTGCCTAGTTAATCTTCCCTTCCATCTGAATGGCAGAGTCGACTAGCTCCTCGAGATCCTGAAAACGGATGTTGACGAGGACAGTCTGCATCTCATCATGCAGTCCGTTCAAGAATCTCTCCTTCTTCTTGGCCTCTATGTTGATCTCATCAGGTGCATATCTGGCAAGTGACAAGAATCTGTCACGGTACTCCACCACAGTCATTCTTCCTTGCTTCAATTCACGGAATTCATCTCTCATCATGTTGACGAGACCTTGCGGCACGTGGGTGCGGTTGAACTTGACTTTGAATGCTTCCCATGTCATCACTTGAACATGGTTCATATTGCGGATGCTATTCCACCAAGCTCTGGCATCTCCCGCCAGATAGTGGGTGGCGAAGATAACTTTCTCATTTTCATCAACTCCTGCAACTTCGAGGTTGTTTTCCATGGTCTGTAACCAGTCATCAGCATCTAATGGGTTCTCAGATTGGTTGAAGATTGGGGGATTGGTGTTCTGAAATTTTTTGAGTTTGGATCCATGGTGATCCTGATTTCCATGTCCTTGGTTGTTGAGAGCCATTTGGGCAATCTGCTGCAATGTTGCTAAGTTGGCTTGGCGCTCGGCCCTGCTTGCTTCACGGTCTGCGATGAGATTCTGCAAGATCTGCAGCATTGGGTCCTGCGACGAGTTGCTCCCTCATTGGTTTCCATGAGTCATCTGAAGATTGAGATAGATATAGGGGTAAGAGGGAAATTCTAAGGTTCATGGTTTTGGGGTTTTCAAAGCTTAAAACTTTGAGTTAGACTCAGGTTTTTCAACTAACTTCATTTTCATTCATGCAAGCAAGCACACGATACAACACACACCACAACAAACAAAGGAAAGTAGATGGTTTGAAGAACCATTCTGCCAGCTACGATACAGTGGGACCGATACAACTCATGCTACGACAGTGCTCTAGTGCATCTACTCATCATCGATGAAGTCGGAGTCTTCATCATCAGTGTAGAAGTCCACAGCATCCTCCTCCAGAAAGTCATCATCGTTGCTGAGGTAAGAATCCATGTCTCCCTGGATGTCTTCACCCTCATCTTCTTCCTCCTTGGCGACAAGCTGAGCTTCCTGCTCCTTGACGGTCTTCTCGAGGTCGGCCACCTTCTTGCAAAGACAGGCGATGGTGCGATCCTTCTTGGCACGCTGGCGGCAAAGAGACTGGCAGTCCTGGACGAGCAGTGCCAAAGTCTAGGCCTTCTGGTCGGCAATGGCACGGTTCTGGTTGGCTAACTCTCTAGCATTGTCCAGTTCCTGCTGTCTGTCGTGTAGCAAGAAGTCAAGATTCTCCACTTGACGCCTCAACTCTAGGTGACTTGGCATCTCCATCGGCATTCCCATGAAGTCACGTCTTGCATAGTGGGAAAAACGAGTTCCTTGGATCTTGTTGATGCTGAGGGCACATAGACGTGCGAGAGCTTCATGCATTGCCCTGGCTAATCCATCTAGCCAGTTGTTCTCTCTCACGGAGAACTGAATTCTTCCAGAAGTTGGTGCTTCGATGCTTCCTCTAAGATCTGCGGTGACTAGCCACTGTAGGTCTCCTCCTGGGGGTCCTGGAAGTTGAGCTCCAAGAAACTCCGGATGTGGGCGTCCCAGTAATTCCGACAGTGAATCCAGATCCCTCTCAAAGATCAGCTGACCTCCGTTTCCCAACTGGTAAAACTTGCTGAACTGAGTCTCCATCTACAAGAATTAAGGATGAGGAAGTTAGTGAAGTGATGAAGTGTGTCAAGTTTTAAGTAGTAATGTAAGAAGTTTGAGGAACATGAATTTTTGAAAAAGGATGAGTTCACAAGGGTAAGAGAGGAAATAGTTTTCATAAATACTCACTTTGGTTTTGAAGCTAAGTTTTTGGTTTGGACGTCCATTCTAACTAGGGTCTCCTATGGTCAGGATGGCTCTGATACCAACTTGTCAACACCCGGATTTTTAATCCCAGATTCCCATTATGCCATACCTCGCAATCCCAGGATTACCATTTTTGCGAGACATAACAGATTGGATATCACAGTACATCATCCATTACAAACCATACATAAGGCTTGAGGTACTAATAGTCAAAAAGGGGTGCTCAAAGCATGCTTAAGGCATCTTTGCTAAACCATCTAGTTTGATTCTAGTTTGCTAAGCACTAAACTTGCAAGGGTTAGCTTGCATTGTTTATGGTGGCTTGCAAGTATAACTTACAAGGGTTAATCTTGGATAGTGCTAGCTTGCCTTGGTTGGTGTAGTGGTTGAAGTTTTCTTCTTCTTCGTCTTGATAGCACTCCTCCTCTTCGTAGACTTGGTCGGTATTATCGTCTATAAAAATACATATGGAGTACACAATCACCAAACAATACTTAACTAGGCTAAGTAGCATTCTAAGGCACACATTTGATGGTCTATTATCATCACAAGCATCACAAGTTTAATTCAATAGTTTCTTTCTTTTTATTTTAGAAAAGTAATTTCTACTCATTGAAAATTTAAGTAAGATTTAATATTCACCACTTAAAATATGGGATCATGTGGACACATGTCATCACCACATATTCTAACATGTGGGAATGAGATTTAAGGATTGGATCAATATTACTTTGGTTTAAGTTCATTATTTAATGATCTAAAGTGACTAGAAATGCCTATATAGCATTATTTTGGTACTAGTCCAAAGTCACTGCATGTAAACCTTAATATTATTACATATTTAGATAGACATGATGAAATGTGATTTTTGAGAGTTGGAATCAACTCAAAATCTAACTTGGTTGATTTTATAAAAATGTTGCAAGGTGCAAATGCTTCTATTTTGTTATTTTTATTAGGAGGGATCTATAACTCTAATTGAATTAAATCCAACTGTCTTGGATAGATCATCTAAATACCTTTCAGACAAAATTGGTTTCATGCAAATTGGATTTATAAAACTCTCTGAATTGAATTTTAAACTAGTGGACAGAAACTAGAGTTAACTAAAAAGAAAAATCCAGATTTGAACGGGTGGGCTAGCGCGGGAAAGAACTTGGGCCGGCCCAGTGCCGCTCCGCGGCAACGGGCTCAGCTGACAGGGGGTCCCGCTTATTAGTGGGTCTTATCACGCGAAACAGTATACGCGCTATGGGCCGTAGGATTAGAAGGGGGACCTACGGCTGAGGGTCGTCGTCGACGACGAACAGGTCGCCGGCGAGCTCGAACCCTAGCGGCTCGGTGGGGGTCTGCTGGGGACGTACCTCGGGGTAGGCGAGGCGGGCAAACGAACTGGAAGACGACGGTGAGGCGAGGCGCGGTTGCGACGGAGCTTGGGGTGGTCGCAATCAGCGGCGCCCTTCTCCTCCTGCTGCGGCTGCTCCGGCTCCAATTCCGGCGATGCAGAGCTCGGCTCCGGCGAAAGGTGGGTGAGGTTCAGAGAGGAGAGGGGAGTGGAGTGGTGTGGAGAGAAGAGGCTGGGGAGGCCTCCTTTTATAGGCCCGACGGTGAGACCGAGTGGGATGGGCAGGCGACTCCAGCAACAAGGCTACGGCCGGCTAGCGGCATGGCTGAGGGTGGCGATCGACAGGCGGTCTCCTAGCGGTGCTCTAGGAAGTGAATGCGGCCGTAGGGGCGGTGGTATGCGGTCTGGGCGAGGTGACGCTCTGAGCGGCAGAGGCGGCGGTGTTCACGGCGAGCGGTGGCTGTGGTGCGTTGGGCGGCGAACGGGGGTGTCTGGGGTGTTCCCTGGGTCGTGGCGGAGCGGTGGGCGCGGGCTGCGGTCGAGCGGCAGCTTGTGCACGCGGGGACAGAGTGTGCTCTGCGGGCGGCGTCGGCATGGTTGACCAGCTCCGGGCGCGGCGGTTCCTGGCCGCTCTGCTCTCTGTCTCTGGCCTGGGGCTGGTTGGACGGTGGAGGTGGACCACAGGCAACTTGCTAGACATGGTAAGAGAGGCTGGAGAGGGCTGCTGCTGCGAGTGCATGGTCGGCCGGCGAGGTGCTCTCGGCATGGCAATGCAGTGCAACTAGGGGGTAGGGGAGATGTTGGGGTTGGTCTGGTTAGGCTTGAGGGGGACAAAGATGATCAAAGCACATCAAAATTGCTAGACAAAATCAGCCCAAAACAGTAATAGTTAGGCCATAATTATCTTGCCAGCAAGGTGTTTGACAAAATGGCCGAAAGAGAAAAAGTTTTGAATTTTGGTTTCAAAATTTTTGGGTGTTCTCCACTAGTGCTAGGTAGTCCCTGCTTGCAAGGGTTTTGAAAGTGGATCTCAAAAAGATGGGTTTTGAAATAGGAGTGATCTATGCATATGCATTAGATTCAAATTTCAAATGCCAAATAAAATAGTTAACAGAATGTTTTTAGCAGATCCAAAGGTGGGCCTTGGTACCTCATTATGTGTACTAGCAAGGGGTGCAAAGATTAAGAATTTTTTCTATTAAGAAATGAGTGCTAGGAACACTCAAAGTAGTGTAGTGGATTAAAATGGCCAAAATGACCATTCCTCCTTTTTTAATTCTTTTTTATTTGATTTTCTTTAGGAAAAGTTTGGGAATGATGTAGATGATGTTTAAATCACCTAAGAAACATTTTACAAGCATTGGATCACTTAAACAAGGCACTTCAAATCAACTCCTATTTTAAATACACACACATATGAATGCTTTCATTTTTAATTTGGAAAAGGTTTTGTTAACCCTATTTTTGGATGATTTGATCTTGATAAGCTTGGATTAAAGTTTTGGGATGTTACAATGTGCAAGGGGTACCCCGTTGGCAGTTCTTTATGATACATATGTACTTACAATGACAAGAGCTTACTCGTGACTGAAGTTGAGTAGCATGAGGTCCGGTACTCGTATGTAAGGGGCATGAGACTTTAGCTTACAACTTGTCAAGCATATCCTCTTAGTTGTGTCACTTTAACCTTAACCATTTAGAGATGCTTATGATAAAGGCAATGAGAGCTCAAAGCTAACGAGTACCATACTTTCAGCATTTGGAAGCCTTTCGAACTATTCAAAACCTTTTTCATTTCCTTGTTGAGTCATCACCCATTCTATGAGCACTTTCTTGAGAGCATAGTTGTCATTCTTAGTGTAATATGCTTGTCTCAAAACTTGATTATTTGTGTTATGACTTTGATGCTTGTATCTTTGATATCTTTACTTCTAGTCTTCACCTGAACTTTGGAGGTGCCTTGGCATTCACAATCAAAGGCAAGCGAGATACCACTCTATCATACCTTGTTATGAGCATTGTAATATTGCTTATGTTTATGTTTCAAGCTACTTATTATTTTTAAGTTGGAATCTCTTCATAGCTTTCAATGCCTATTAAGTAAACTTAGTTGCATACTTCTTACTATGAACTATCTAAGTAGTTGATCACATGCTGAGAATATATACATCATATGAAGCAAATGTGTTCGTGAAAGTTTCTTTTATTGCACTCAGTTTTCAACTGAATTGCTTGAGGACAAGCAATAAGCTAAGCTTGGGGGGAGTTGATATGTCCAAAACATATCTACTTTCCCGAACACTTTTGCTATTGTTTTTCCTCTAAACTTGTGTGATTTGGATAGAACTAACACAGACTGACGTTGTTTTCAGCAGAATTACCTTGGTGTCTAGTTTTTGTGCAGAAAAACAACTATCAGGAAAAATCCCGGAAAATATGCCAAAAATCCTATTTCACGAGAAGACTCTCGGAGCCAAAATACAAGACGGAGTGGGGCTGGGGCCTGGCCGCACGGGCTGGGCCTAGCCGCACCAGGGGATGGTCTGGCTGCCCCAGACACTCCCTCGGTCTCCCTCTTCGCCTATAAGTTGCCTTCTGACCTAAAAACTCAGGGGGGGTCGACGTTTTTCTAGAAAGAGTTCCGCTCCACCGCCACTACCAGATTTCATGATTCAGAACCAAAAACTCCGTTCTGGCACCCTGCCGAGACAGGGAATTGGAGGAGATCATCGCCATCATCATCACCATCGCTTCTCCATCGACCATCCATGTTTTCCCTATCTATGAGTGAGTAATCCCCCGTTGTAGGCTATGGGGATGATAGGGATTGGATGAGATCGTTCATGTAATGGCATCAGATTGTTAGGGCATGGTGCCTAGTATCTACTATTAGTGCTTTTTGACTTTGTTACGACTTGTTATGCTTAATGCTTATCACTAGGGCCTGAGTGCCATGATTTCAGATCTGAACATGTTATTGATTTACTACGATAGTATTGTTTATGGTCTTACCTGCAAGTTGTATACACACATTGTTGTTTGGAACCAATGGCCCCGAAGTGATAGAAATCGGGATAACCGAAGGGAATGGCTTTGATGTGAGGATAACATGTGTTAACGGAGTGTTAATGCTTTGCTCCGGTGCTCTATTAAAAGGAGCACCTTAATTGCCAGTAGTTCCCTTGAGGCCCCGCTGCAAACGGGCTGGTAGGACAAAAGATATTGTGCAAGTTCTCACTACGAGCACATATGACTATATATGGAACACATGCCTATGATTATTTAGTACTTGGATGCTTTATCTTATTTATTTGCAATTGCCCTATATTCTGATTGCTATATGAATTGTTTTGTCCATGCAATGCCCGTCCATCCATCCCTATGCCTACCGCGTTTTAATTCTACTGTTTAATGTAATTGTTACTACTGTCGTTGTCTTTACTACTGCTGTTACTTTACTATTCCTACTACAGAATTGTTGCTACTAATAAACTGTTGTGAGCAAGATTACTTCCAGGCGCAGCTGAATTGACAACTCAGTTGTTAAGGCTTATAAATATTCTTTGGCTCCCCTTGTGTCGAATCAATAAATTGGGTTTCACTTCCCTCGAAAATACTGCGATACACCCCCTATATTTGTGGGTCATCACATGCATGAAAAACTTTTAGTGCATCAAAATCATTTATTGCATTAGTTAGATCCATTTAATAGGCTTTTGTTCATATTAATTTAGCCTCTGTTGTGCACAGTATATTAATTCTTGGTAAAAATACTACTGGATAGTTATTTTGATATAGAGCCATGAGAAAAAGGATTCACGTAAAAATAACTTACAGATGATTTTATAGAATTAAAATACTATATTAATCCATTCAACATAACATAAAATATTTGTACTATAAACTCGTAATTTTATTCCAGATTCAAATAATATTCATTTTTTGAACGCAACAACGTATTATTTGCATTTTTTTACAAGTAGACCTTTTTTATGAGTTCTACAATTTAAATATATTTTTTGTAAACTTTAATCATTTTCTTTGTTTGCAGATTGACCGCACTAACTGGCACTGAGTCGGCCACGCGGGCGCCACGCAACGTGCGTGCAATTGCCGATATCGGTTCATCGGTTCGTTCTAATCTGAGTCATCCAACGTGCATCGGGCGGCTTGGAACGGAAGGTTGAGTTCACTATTGTCTGACGGCGATGATATGTTCGATCCAGATTCATGGATGTAGTATAATAGCTTTTTCCCTACAAGACCTAGATGTAATCGAACCTTGGAAAGCAATGCTAAAAGGAAATAAAAAAGGACATTTTTACAAGACTTTGTTTGTTTGTTTTACCTTAGTTTATCGGACCAATTTAGTTTACTTTTATAATGGGTTGAATCAATGGATGGTGATAGGCCAGGGTTGAAGATCCACCTGCAGTTGCATATCATATGGAATAAAATATAATAATAAGCATAGCTATGTGTAATAGTTGAATAGGGATAATCTCTTGTAGGCAACACATCCTAATATATTAGAGCCCCCGTGATGCAGCGGACATAGCAATAGTCTTTTAATCCAACTGAGTGTACAACGAAGCAATGAGCTATAAACGATTATTAAGTGTAAAACACAGATCAAAGCCCTAAGTGGTAATGTTGTTGTGATCCCGAATGGGTCGCTAAGCAAAGACCATACTACCCTTGATGTTACCAGGGTTTCTATGAGATCGCCGCTAGCCAAGTATTTCACCTCATGCCTTTATCAATCTATGGGGTCTTGGGTACCTACAAGTCCACAGATCGAGACAAGAGACAAAGAAACAAAAGATACAAATCTCTATTTGCAAACAAAACACAATACTCCCATGAATTAGATGCACATAATTGCTGCGAAGTTTCTCCCCAACCCGCGGCCCATAAGGACTACTCAGTCATAACAAATAGATCTAAGATAGAAAACATTGTGCAAAATACTTAGAATGAAATGAAATATTTTTACAATGGTCACCAAATCACAAGGAGATCTAAAGTACAAAGCAATGGCTATGGCTAATGGAGGGGATGGATGATGAAAGTGATAAACAATGGATGAACAATAGAGTGGATCTCCTTTGGTGGTTTTGTGATGTAATCTGAGAATGGTGGCTCTTTGGTCGGCGCCTAGAGCCTCAAAATATATAGGCGTGTTCACAAAAGTTGTAGGGTTTGACGAGACAAAGTCTTCGCCACATGGTACGGGCGGATGGTACGGGAGAGCCATGCCCGTACCAGTCATCGTTAAGCTTGCTGACGCCTGGGAATGACTCTCCAATTACTTGGCCATGTGGACTTCCTCAAAAATCTTCATTATGACTCCTCATTTCGCATTAAAAAGCGTGATTTCCTGCACAACATAATTTAAAGAAAGGTTTTACATATCTTTGCAATTATTAGTCATTAGTGGGTAGGATAGAGAGTTTCTTGTCAATTGCTTGGCCAAAAATAATGTTTAAACACGGTGGAACATGGCTATTTTTGGATACATCAACCACCCCAAAGCTCAAACCTTGACCGCTCTTGAGTAAGAAGAAACAAAAGAACTATAAGGAATTCAACGTTTAAACTTGAAACAACAAGAATAAGAATTCACTTATGGTTGGTAATCGTATGCGCTCAGCACTTCATTCATTTGCGAGGCTTATCAAAGTTAGAGAGATGAGAAGAGTACTATACAAGCTTCGGTAAGTCAAGACAATTAAAGTAAAGTTTAATATAAACATAAATAACTAAAAGTGTAGCAATCAATCCATTCTTCCAGTTAACTCTCAGCTTGCCAAGGAACACTGGAATGTTTAAATAGCATAATTGAGTAAGAGAGTTTCATGTCGTAAATAGCATAACAGCGAAGTGTCTTATTTACACCCACATCAATAAATCAAGTCTATAAAATAACACTTTTAACCCAATCATTGTTTTTCGATAATATTCATAGAGTAGTAATGATACCATGACAAGGACTTGTTATGTGGATCTTCATACATATCTCTTTTCTTTTTCTCATCAATCATTTTTCTTCCTCTTTCAAGGATCATTGGTTGTTTATTTTACAAGTGCTTGCACAACCTTTGAGAGTACCAATACTTTTGCCCATACATTGACACGTATGTCACTCATGTCATCAACTCATAGCCGAAATCTAGGGTTATACCATAGATCGTTCAAAAGCTAGCAGAGTTTTGGCATCCCAAAGGTGTGCATGAGAAAAATAGAACTTTTCTTTCTCTGTTTTTTATACTAGTACCATGGTTTGATTCACAAGGTTAGCTTTGGCATGCATCACAATTACCACTAGACTTCATTTCAATCAAACAACTCCTTTCACGAGTGTCGTCAAGACTATCAAAACATCTATGGGGTTAAGTATCTTCAAGGGTATACTTTCAAGACAATCATTCAGCAAATAAGACATAAATTTCAGACTTTTTCTTATTATACTTGTTTGGTAATATTATTTCCAAGGAAAGACTTGGTTAGCTAAAAGAACTAGAGCAAAAGTTTCAACAACTAATCATCATACTAATAAAAATCTCTACTCTAACCGTATTAAATTACTCCTAATAGCATGGCATCTTAGAAAATCAACCAACTAGGATAAACAACTCAGACATAGGACATAACTCTCATAAGTGACTTCATGATCCTCTTCCTTATAGGGATGTGTTCCTTCAAAATCCAAACACGATTACTCTCATAATAATATTGAAGCAAAGAGGCAAAGTGCGAATCCACATTAACGAAAAAAGAAAAACGGAAAAATATTTTTATATTTTTGAGGATAGGGATTAAAGAATATAAAAGAACCTGCGACCAAGCAAGGGACTAAGAAAAGAAAAACAAAAGCAAACTAAAAACGAAAGCAAAGGAAATAAAGCAAAGTGTTGGAACAAGCCAACACGAGTGTTTCAAAGCTCCCAAGGAGCTGGAGTATAACCTCATTATTACACAAATAAATTTGCCGGGAGAACACATCCCCAAGCTCAGGCTTTTGCAAGCTCTTTTGGTGCTCATTGTGGTGGCGGTGGATAGTCTCCCATGTTCCATTGGCTGCTCCAATCATGGACTAGGTGGCGAGGTTTGCAGAAGCATCTCGAAGGTTGATGGAGAGGTTGTTCATGTTTTGAATATTCCCTTCGAGCGCATAGATATCTTCATAGGTGGTGTAGTAGTTTGGTGGATGCATATCTTGTTCGGGTCCCTCTTGTTCTACTTGTTCATCTCCTCCGCCTCCTTCCATAGGCATTTCTTGATGGGGTAGATTTGCCTCAACTTGCGCGTCAAAACACAAACGTCCATCCTCAATAGAGAATAGACCATTAGGTAAAGGAGCAGGGATCAAGTGATCCGCTCCACGTATATCAAGGAAGTATCTTCCATCAGCTCTAGAAACCATACCACATGATTTTAGAGTAGAAAGACCGAGACGGTGACTTCCTGTCAACGGTTGGATATTACCTAGGTTGATGTGCAGTGCGCGTGCAACGGTTACAACTCCTCCGCATATGGGTCCTCGAGATTGAATAGCCTAATGTTTATGGTAAAACACACAAGAAGAGCGTCCAAATTTGGCATTAAGTTACAATTAATAATAGCAGCCTTTGCAAGGATCATCATGTCCTTCTCATTAACTCTAGTAAACTCACCACGTGCATGCAAGGTGTTAGCAATAACATAAAACAAATATCGAATAGCAGGATAATCAATTTGATTCCCTTGGGTGTGTTTCCACGAACTCTCATTAAAAAAGTAATACCAAGGTGTAGGATTTAAAACAAAAGTAGTGGAGCGTATGTGGGTGGTGTTGTTGGCAAACCCAAAATATTGAGCCCATTGATCAAGTGTCAAGGAGTACTCATGGTTCATAAGACGGAAGTTGATGCGATCAACTATAGGACTTTGATCCTCGGAACAATAGTGAGGCCCCAACGTATGCGCCAAGGTGCTGAGAAACTCAAGTGTCAAGCAACAATATGTGGAAACATCCTAAAAGACAAAGTCATACAAACCAACATTGTTGCAAAATAAATCAAAATCAGCACGAATCCCAAGTTGGTTCAGGGTATAGGGACAAGCCCACTTGGTGAACTTGATTTCTCGAAGTTTGAGACGGTTGAAATGGTTAAGCTGAAGCTCCTCGGTGAACTCGATGCCAAGTGACTCGGGGGGTCAACATATCAACGGGTGGTGCGGAAGGTTTCGTAGCCATCACACGTCTACGGCTCCTCGTGTTCATCTAAATCAAAATAAATAAAGATTGATAATAAAATATTTTAATCTAATAGAAACATAGCATAAACGATTCTCTATACTAGTTACAAAAGAAGATCCTCTAAAAAAATACTAAGCATGCTCAATATCAAGATTACATCAAGAACAAGACCTAAGTCTAGATTGACAATGATGAAAGATTAACTGGAGCTTTAGCAAAAATGAGTTGAAAATCGGAGGAGAATCATACCTTAGATCGATTGAGTGTGAGGAATTGAATAAAGATTGATTAAATTTGAAGATCCAATAGAGATGGTTTGAAGTTTGAAAGAAGAAGAAAGAGAAAGATTTGTTTTCGGGGATTTTTAGGTCACCTCCTTGTGGTGTTTATGGCGGCCGCATACGTGGTACGGGCGGGTGGTACGGCCGGAGCCTGCCCATACCAGGTGGCATATCTTGGGGGTGACAACTCCCTTCCGGCGATGCACTTTGGACGGGCGCGCGGTACGGGCGCACGTGCCTGTACTGCTGGTCGTTATTCATTCGGTATCTTTGCTTGAAAATATGATGGTTTGGTTGAGGGTACGGTACGGGCGCACGGTACGGGAGCGTCCGACCGTACTGGTGGTTGTTAAGAGCACTGTTTCCCGTGACAAAATTAGAATTTATATCTTCTCGTGCCTTTATGTGGTACGGGCGCACGGTACGGGCTCTTCCGGCCGTACCACAGGTCGTTAAATGGCCTATAAACTAAAAAACTCAAAGAATTTGATTAGTAGCTTCGTGCATCTTTGTACATCTTATCAAACGACAATATAAAATCAAGTATACTATATGAAATCAGCAATACCTCTCAGGTCATGTGTTAGTAAAATAAAAGATCGAGGATTACCTTATTTCTTCTCCTCTCTCCAAAGTTCTTCTTGAACACACTTTATTAGAAACAAACAAAATGAAACAAAAACAAAACAAACACAACTAACATAAAAGTAAAAACTTTATTTCACATGAGTTTCCTCCCATGAAGCGCTTCTATTTAAGGTCAATTAGCTTGACTCAGATGGCAATCATTTAGGTTTAATGAGTGGAATGCCCACTCCAAAGTAATTGGCTTCCAAATTAATTATACCATCATCATCATTAGGCTTGGACTTCTTTTTCCTAGGGAAGTGGATTATAAAAGGATCTCTAGATGGTAGCTCTATTCTCACATTCCTCTCATGTAAATTAATTAAAGTTTTAATAGTTTTTAGAAATGGCCTACCTAAAATTATAGGTATTATGGGATCTTCAGGCATGTCCACAATAACAAGATCAATAAGAGCGGGACTACCTTTAATTTCAACAACTATATTTTTTTATCCCAACAGCTTGTTTATAAGTTGAATCCGCTAGATGGAGTCTCAGTTCAGTAATTACAAATGGCCCCAAGTTTAGTTTGTCGAATAGCCTTTTAGAAATTGTTGAGACGCTTGCACCAAGATCATAAAGTGTGGATATCTGATTAACTCCTAGTTTAATTTTAATAGTGGGCTCAAATATATCATCTAGCTTAGCAAGAAGCTTATCAGCTAGTCTCTTATATTCCATCTCTAAATCTCAAACTTTAGATGTTACTTGTTGTATAAATTATTGGTACATAGCATCATTACATTATTGTATACTGGGATTCTTCACGGTGATCATCTTTAGTAGATCTTCCACGGTATATTCCGGTGTTGGCATGTTGATATAGTCTAGCTCTCTAGGCTTTTCTTCATTGGTTACCACCCTCATCATATTTAGGTCTTCTACCGGATTTGGCTCAGATTTTCCAGCAAATTTTGCTAGTATGAGAGCTTGGCTCTCAGCTACCTTGACCAATTGAGCCTCTATGCTCTTCTTTCTTTCATGTAGAGTCTGCACATCATTTCTAATTGCAACGGCTTGGTTATATAATTTTCCTATACTACTTCATGGTTCTCCGTGATTTTAATAAGCATATTATTTTTCTCGGTTTGAGCTTGTATAAAAGTTCTAACAGTTTGCTCAAACGAGAGATTGCCATGATTTGCTCCATTATTATTATCATAATTGTTGTAAGGAGCCCATGCAGGATTAGAATAATATTTTTGAACATTACAAGCATAATTGTGATTTTTCCATGCAGGATTAAAAGGAGTGCGAGCTACAAAATTGACATCATTAACATCGGTAGCGATAGCGTTAACTTGGGTATCTTCTTTATCCTTTACTATATTAAATAGCTTGTCTACCTTAGATCTAAACTCTTCATTATTTACCTCGGTAATTGAACCTACTCTCTTTAAGGTTCTCTCCACATGCCATTGGGCATGATTATTTTGCTTATCATCAAGTAATTTCTTAGCAACACTCACTTGCTTTCCCATGATTGTTCCTCCTGCTGCAGTATCTAGCATAGACTTAGACATTGGGTTAAGACCATTATAAAACAAATGTAATATAAGCCATTCTTCCATCCCATGACTAGGACAATTTATTATGGATTCTTTCATCCTTTCTCACACAAGCGCTAGTGGCTCATGGTCTTCTTGTCTAAAGCTTATAATATTGGATCTTAGATGCATAGTTTTAGCTAGGGAAAAATTTTAGTCATAAACAAATTAGTACATTGCTCCCAAGATTTAATAGTTCCCTTTAGTAGATCTAGCAACCAATCCTTAGCCTTTCCTCTAAGAGAGAAAGGAAACAATCTTAATTTAACAGCATTTGGATCTACATCCTTAATACACATCATGTCACAAATTTCAGTAAAAGTATTTAAGTGCAAACCTGAATCCTCAGAAGATGAGCCCTCAAATTGGTTTTGCTGCACCAAACTTAAAAGCTTAGGCTTTATTTCATATATTTCTACATCAACAGCGGGCTAAGTAATAAGTGCACAAATAAAATCATCAGTGGGAGTAGCATACTCCCCAAGTCTCTTTTGAGCCATGGCTCTTATATTTTTGGTAGTTTTTAAGTAAAGAAAACAAATAAGAAGTAACTATTTTTTTGGGTTTTCAAATAGATAACAAGAAAGTAAACTAATAATAAGAAATAAACTACAAACTAATAATAAAAGTAAAAACAAGGTCTCTAGTGACCTCACTAGGATAGAAAAATTTCCTCCCCGGCAATGACACCAGAAAAAGGGTTGATACCCTTGATCCAGATTCACGGATGTAGTATAATAACTTTTTCACTAGAAGACCTAGATTTAATCGAACCTTGGAAAGCAAATCTAAAAGGAAATAGAAAGGATACGTCTACAAGACTTTAGTTGTTTGTTTTACCTTAGTTTACCGGACAAATCTAGTTTACTTTTATAATGGGTTGAATCAATGGATGGAGATAGACCAGGGTTGAAGATCCACCTGCAGCTGCACATCATATGGGATAAAAGATAATAATAAGCATAGTCATGTGTAATAGTTGAATAGGGATAATCTCTTGTGGGTAACACATCCTAATATACTAGAGCCCCTGTGATGCAGCGGGCATAGCAATAGTCTTTTAATCCAACCGAGTATACCACGAAGCAATGGGATACAAACAATTATTAAGTATAAAACACAGATCAAAGCATTAAGTGGTGATGTTGTTGTGATCCAGAATGAGTCGCTAAGCAAAGACCGTATTACCCTTGTTGTCATTAGGTTCCTATGAGATCGTCGCTAGCCAAGTATCTCACCTCGTGCCTTTATCAATCTATGAGATCTTGGGTACCTGAAAGTCCACAGACCGAGACAAGAAATAAAAGATACAAATCTCTATTTGTAAACAAAACACAATACTCCCATGAATTAGATGCGCGTAATTGCTGCGATGTTTCTCCCCAACCCGTAGCCCGTGAGGACAACTCACTCATAACAAATAGATCTAAGATAGAAAACATTGTGCAAAATACTTAGATTAAAATCAAATATTCTTACAATGGTCACCAAATCACAAGGAGGTATAAACTACAAAGCAATGGCCATGGCTAATGGAGGAGATGGATGATGGAAGTGATGAACAATGGATGAACAATGGCGTGGATCTTCTTTCGTGGTGTTGTGATGTAATCTGAGAATGATGGCTCTCTGACCAGCGGATGGATCCTCAAAATATATAGACGTCTTCACGAAATTTTAGGGTTTGACGAGACAAAGTCGTCGCCACATGGTACGGGCGAACGATACGGGCATGCCCTGCTTGTACTAGTGGTCGTTAAGCTTGCTGACGCCTAAGAATGACTCCCCAATTACTTGGTCGTGTGGACTTCCTCAAAAACCTTCAGTGTGATAATTTCATATTTAAAAAGCGTGATTTTCTGAACAACACAATTCAAAACAAGTTTTTGCATATCTTTGCAATTATTAGCCATTAGTGGCAAGGATTGAGAGTTTCTTGTCAACTGCTTAACCAAAAACAATGTTTAAACGTGGTGGAAGATGGCTATTTTGGGAGCCATCAGGCGACTGCGGGGTGGCTTGGCGGCGATGCGGGCGATTGCTCCGTCGGTCCTTCGGCACGGCGATGTGGTCCACGTGGTGTGGCGGAGTGCAGCGGTCATGATGCGGACTGTCTCTTCCCCAGGCGATGGCAAGGGCCGGCTAGTCTCTTCGTCCTTCGGGCATGCCCGACGGTCCTTATAGTGCGCTGTGGAGCTCCTACGAGATGGGAAAGGATGTGAGGCAACACGTACGAGCACGATAAATAGGATGTAGAGAAGGATAAGGCTCCAAGGTGACTGAATCCTCACGGTCGGGATCGATCTATGGAGGTCAACGGCGGTGGGATTGGGAAGCTCCGGTTTGAGGTGGCAAGGGTTCTGGAGGAACCTCCGGTTTGAGGTCGCACGGGATGAAGTGGGGGTTTTATATCGAGGGATGCATGCACGAGGGGGAAACGGATCGAACGGAATCGGCGGATTCAATGGGTAAACTGATCGGGATCGAGACGGACTCGCTGGGAACTCTCTGTTTGCGAGGAGGAAGGCACAAGGGTAGGGTCCACTCATCGGTGACATAGATGAGGTGGGGAGGGCTGGGGGCAGCTGCTGGGCTGCTAGTCGGGCCACTGGCGCTGCTGTTGCGTTGCGCGCTAGGTAGAAGGATGGGCCGGCTCGGTCTGGCCAACCAGTTTAGTTAGGTTTTTTTCTATTCCTTTTATTTTCTGTTTTTCCTATTTTGTTCATAAGTTTTTCATACTAATTCCAAATTGACACAAATAAATTTCCATATTTTTAAATTCATGGGAACAATTGGTACGTAATTGGAAATATTCTTTCCTATTTAAAATAGTCAATTTACTCAACCTTGTATAATTCCTTATAGGAAAAATGGGCATTTTGAAATAAAATTTGAGCAAATAGTTTTGGAATTCAAATATTAGCATCATGCATATGATGCAATGCGATGAATCCTCTTTAGTTCCCAATTTATAAAACTTGGGATGTTACAGACTAACCTCCTTAATATGAATCTCGTCCTCGAGATTCGAAATGGCTAGTAAGGGTATGAGTGGTTTCTCGAAGATCATCTTTTTGTTTCCATTACCATCTCCTACTATGGGTACATTCTCGAGGCTAACCCCCTTAAGAGAATTAAACTTGGCATCTCCAAAGTTAATTGTTGAACTACATCTGATTCTTCTTTCATACCGATCTATCAAAACCTGATTCTAAACCTTCCAATCCATGCTATGGTTGCAACTAAGCCATGTGAATCTAATATAATATAGCTAGTGGGAAAATCATGTACTCCAATCCTTAGGAGTACTAGCTATCAATTCTTATCAAGTGGGTTCTCTTTAACAGATCCTCTAAGTAACTCTATATGTAACTACCATGAATGCCTCGATATGAATGAATATGGTGCACCAGTATTGAAAATTACGAGTGTGATGTATGTATTAGGCAGGAACTTACTAGTCACGAAGCCTGGCTTGTTGATTACTTCCTTGATGTTCGCATGGTTCAAGGATGCCTTCTTATTTGAATTTGGCTTGGTTCCATCACTTGCCTCTGGACAATTATTAGCATAATGTCCCATCTTCTTGCACTTGAAGCATTCCACATTGCTGATATCTCGATTTCCATTGCGATGATGTCCATTTCCTCCATTATTGTGACCATTTCCTCCATGGTGTTGATGTCCATTGCCACCATGCTTGTGATGTTCAGAGTTTCCATTACCATCATGGAAATTACATTTCTGATGTGATCCTGAGTTATGCTTGCCATTGTGCTTCCTCTTGCGATTTTCCACCTTCTTGTGCTCCCCCTCCAGAATTTTGGCTTTGTCCATCAGCTCCTAGAAAGTAGGGTAACGCACCATAGATAGTTGCAGTGATAGCTCATCACTAAGGCCATCTAGGAACCTCTCTCTCTCCTCTTAGCATCAGTGGCAACATCCTCATGGTCATAGCAAGACAGGTTGTTGAACTCCTCTATGTAGTCCGCCACCGTTCGATTGATTTGACACAGGTTGCGGAACTCCTTCCTCTTCAAGCTCAGGATCCCTGAAGAGACATGGTTGGTCTTAAAACCTTCCGCAAACATCTCCCAAGTGATAGTAGCATTGGGGTGGGTGATCTGAAAAGTATCCCACTAAAAATCAGCTAGTCTCTCCAATAGGTGAGCAGAAAATCTCACCTCCTCAGCATCGGTACATCTAACAGTCACTAGAACCTTATTCACCGAACACAGCCAGTCAAGAGCAATCATAGGTTCAAGTGCAGTGGAGTACTTAGTTGGTCCCAGTCTCAGAAAACTGGTGAGAGCATCTCCCTGGGCTGATTATTCCCATTATTGTTGTTGTTGTGGTTGACCATGAACTGGGTCATCACCTGTGACAGTTGAGTTTGAGCTGCCACGAGCTGAGCGATATCATCAGGTTGACGGCGGAGAGGCATCTGTTGGGACAGCATAAACAAGTTATAGATAGAAGACTAGATCAAAGTAGCACTACCCAACTATATGAAGTAAACAATGTTACACACAAGCAAGCAATCATCAGAAAACAACACACAAGCTAAAATAGTTTTGTTTTATAAGTTCTAGAAGTTTTATTTTCTGCACATACCATCCAAAAAATAGTTTACCTTTGAGTACAATTCGTTTGGGTGTGAATCCACAATCTCGAAAGCAATGGATAGAATCTATACTGAAACTACAACAGTGTTCTTAAATTTTTATGGGTATCTTAAACATGTGGAAAAGTTTAGCTGATTTTTGTGCTAGTATATTGGAAAGTTTAGGACCAGATTCAAAAATATGAGACTAACCCAAGTTACCAATAAAATATGAAAAATCACACGGTACAACAGGTCTGGCAGAAAACTACAGCGGTAATATCACGAATTTTAACCAAAACTTGCCCAAAATATAATTTATAAATATCATGAAAATTCCTAAAACTTTAGAGTATTGAATATTTCGTCCTAAGAAAAACAAAATAATGGTACCAAGTTTACATGATCGATGACACAAAAATAACAAGTTTCTGATGAAGATTTCCTGCATTCTCTCTCTATCGGGTCTTTCATGAACAAGTGAAATTTCACCGCCTTGCAGCCTAGCTTGCGTACACCCTGGGTATGCCTACGCATCTAATCCCGACTCTATCAAATTATTCACCTAGTCTCAAACAATGTGCCAGTATAACCTGGGGCTAGGCCAGAAGCATCATCTCCTTTAACTGATTCAAGTGATTCAGTCAAAATAAAAGATCCAAAAGTAATCAAGGCTCCCATGTCACAGCTCTGATTGTGGCGAGCAATATATAACTATTTGAATAACTTGCGGTAGGACGATGCACTCATGCTCTTGTGCTTCTTCGCACAAGTGTTCATCTATAAGTTTTGAACAAAATGAGTTTAGAAAATAAAGATCAAGAATTACAAGAAATCTAATAAGTATAAACTTTTGAGTTCATCCCAGAAAGAGTCTTCCGTTTATGTTTTGAAAGAGAAGAGTATGAGAATTGAAGTGATAAGAAGATACTAGAAATAAGTGTAAGAAGAGGAAAAAATAGAATGGAATAGTTCTTATAATTTTCTATGGCTAGAATCGAGCTTGCATAAATAGAGCTTACATGTTTCATCGAGAGATTTTCAAGTGGCTGATTTTTGTTTCAAACTTGCGAGACCGGTGTAACATCCCAAAACTTTAATCCAAACTTATCAAGATCCAAATTATCAAAATTAGGGTTAACAAAAACTTTTCCATTTCAAAGTATGAAAGCATTCATGTGTATGTGCATTCAAATTAGGAGTTGATTTTAATTGCCATGGTTCTATGATTCATTGCTTGTAAAATGTTTCTTAGGTGAAATAAACATCATCTAAATCATTTCCCAAACTTTTCCCAAAGAAAAAAAACTCAAAATGAATAAAAGGAGTAAATGGTCATTTTGGTCATTTTAATCCACTACACTACTTTGAGTGTTCCTAGCACTCATTGCCCAACAAAAATAATTCTAGATCTTTGCACCCCTTGCTAATACATATAATGAGGTATCAAGGCTCACTTTGTGATCTGCCAAAAACAATCAAATAATAATTTTAAATGACAGTTCAAAATTGAATCCAATGCATATGCCTAGATCACCCCTATTTCAAAAACCATCCAATTGAACTCCATTTTCAAAACCCTTGCAACCAGAGACTACCTAGTACTAGTGGAGATCCCTCAAAAATTTTGAACCCAAAATTCAAATTTATGCTTCTTGCGGCCATTATGTCGAGCAGGTGGCAGGCACAAATCTTGCAAATCTTAAAACACTATAGTGAGCAGTAGTTTTGGTCACCATTTGGGCCTAACTTGGTCCCCTGGTTCCCCCAGCTAGAACCCCGGCCCTAACCCTCTCTCCCTCTCCCCTATCTGCTCCAGTAACTCGCCGCCCGAAGCCTTGCCCCAGGTCGACCACGGACCGCTCGCCCCAGCCAGTCCCGCGCTCTCCTTCGCTTGCTGGGAGACAGGAGCCATCACACCGCTTCGCCTCAACCAGCCCCCGACCAAAAACGAGCGGAGGACAAGCCTCAATTGCTCGCGCCCATGCCGCTGTCCGCCATGCCGATCACCCTAGAGCGCCACGCCCGCCAGAGCCGCACAGACCGTGCCTAGCGCTAGCATTGCATGTCCGCAGCCGCAGCAGGCCCAGCAACTGCCCAGACATCGTCGTTCGCCGCCTCTAGACCATCAGACCGGAGGAACAGCGTCGAACACCGCCGTCTGCGCGCAGTTCACCGCACGCTCCCGACCAGTAGAGACTCCGCCTTGCCGCGCCTTTAAGCCTCAAAGGACCGCTAGGGAACAGAGCATCCAACGCCGCCCTCGCCCATGCCGAGAGAGCCCCGCAGCGTCGTCATCGATGACCTCACCGTCGCCCGCTCTGTCCCCTCGTTGACCCTATATAAAGCGGCCATCCCAGCACCATTTCTACACACTCCCACACTCCTCACCTCTCACTGAATCTTACCCACCTCTCGTCGAAGCCGCTCGAGCTCTGTCTCGCTGGAATTGAAGCTGAAGCTGCCGCAGCAGGAGGAGAAGGGCGTTTGTGATTTAGAGCACTCCAAGCTCCGTCGCAACCGTGCCTCGCCTCGCCGTCGTCTACTAGCCTGTTTGCCCGCCTCGCCGACCTTACTGGAGCCCTGGTATGCCCCCAATCGACCCCCACCGCCGCGTCTAGGTCACATTCTCACCGGAGTGATCCGTCGTCGACGATGACTCACCACTGTTGGATTGTCTTTAGATCGTATGGCCCAGGATGCTAGATACCGTTTTGGTTAAGTTGTGCTGCTGACGGTGGAGCCCGCCTGTCAGGCAGCCTGCTGCGCGCGCTGTGCATAGCTGGGCCGGCCCAGTTAGTTCCCGCGCGTGTGAAAGTTTTAAATTTAGTTTTTTCTATTTAGAGTTAATCTAGTTTCTGTCCACTAGTTTAAAATTCAATTCTGGGAGTTTGACAAATCCAAATTGCATAAAACCAATTTTGCCTGAAAGGTATTAAAATTATCTATCCAAGCCCATTGGATTTAATTCAATTAGAGTTATAGATCTCTCCTAGTAAAAATAACACAATAGAAGCATTTGCACCTTGCAACATTTTTATAAAATCAACCAAGATATATTTTGAGTTGATTCCAACTCTCAAAAATCACATTTTATCATATCTATCTGAATATGTAATAATATTAAGGTTTACATGTAGTGACTTTGGACTAGTACCAAAATAATGCTATATAGGCATTTCTAGTCACTTTAAATCATTAAATAATGAACTTAAACCAAAGTAATTATGATCCAACCCTTAAATCACATTCCCACATGTTAGGATATGTGGTGATGACATGTGTCCACATGATCCCATATTTTAAGTGGTGGATGTTAAATCTTAGTTAATTTTTCAATGAGTAGAAATTACTTTTCTAAATTAAAAAGAGTGAAACTATTGAATTAAACTTGTGATGCTTGTGATGATAATAGATCATTAAATATGTGCCTTAGAATGCTAACAAGACTAGTTAAGTATTGTGTGGTGATTGTGTACTCCGTATGTATTTATAGACGATAGTACCGACCAAGCTTTCGAGGAGGAGGAGTTCTACCAAGAAGAATAAGAAGAAAACTTCAACCACTGCACCAACCAAGGCAAGCTATTGTAGCAAGCTAGAATTAAGCTAGTTAACTTGATAAAAGATGCTATAGGCATGCTTGAGTCATATCACTTTGACTATTAGTTACCCCAAGTCTTATGTTCAAGCTTTACCTCCTTTACTTTACCCAAAGTTCTTTACTTGTTTTGAAGGTAGCATAAAGAGTATAAAACTTAACCTATTTAGAACCCTTTTAGATGTCATTCTATGGCATGAGATTGAACCCATCTTTTCCACTTTAGTGAACACTCTTAACTTAGTGGTTTAGAGTAGATAAAAACTTGAATCACTTTAGATGGGAACACTTGGTGAAAACGAATTATGAAAACCTTGGAATGATGAGTCATTCTATTGAGATGTTTTGACATGTGTTGAGAAACACAAATGGTTTATGATGATAAAAATGATGAGGCATGAGCCTTAACCCTTTTAATAAAACTGATGGTTGGATCCGGATGCGATACCATTCCAAATTTACCGTACAACCACACTACCTGAATTGGGTAAGACTTAGCTAGAAATTTATATGCATTAGTATTAGTTCCCTCGCGGGAGAGGTGAGCTGATGCTACCTCTCAATATTGTCCACCTATGCAGTGCCCAAGATGATTGATGGTCATGGTTGGGAGGCCATGCTCATAGGAGAGGTGCTTATACTAGGGTGTGTAAAGGAAAGGTTATGTTTGATTTATCTGCATACTAAGTATGATGATTCAGGGTTATCCCTGACAGATATATCGAATCTTGTGGTGAAAGTGTACCACCTCTACAGAGTGTCAAACTATTCGAATAGCCGCGTCCACGGTTATGGACAGTTGGAATGGCCATACTGTTTCGTTGTGAGATGTTTTCCAAATGACTTATTAAATAAATGATGAATCTTGACTTGACCACAACAAGGTTGTGTTTATGACAATAGCTTCCCAACTTAATTGATTCTAGAACTTTATTTTATCTTTCTTTGTTTCAGAACTCGGCTTAGTTTTCAAACTTAACTTTACAGTTAAACTTAGATTAGCACTTTAACTTGGAACTATACTACTTATTAGTGGTAGTTTGCGAGTACTTAAAGAGTACTTATGGCTTTTGTCCCTGGCTATTCTCATGGCCAGACTATGAAGGAGACTATCAAGATGATGGCCAGCAGGATGGCTGTGATAACTAGGACTATCTGCCTTCATCAGCATTGCCTGTGCCCCTGAAGATGGACCCTACTGCTACGCTTATCTTTTATTTCCGCTGCTTGTTGTATTAAGACTGGATCATGAGATCCTTATTTGTGTAAGACCTTATGTATGGTTTGTAATGGATGATGTACTGTGATATCCAATCCGTTATGTCTCGCAAAAATGGTAATCCTGGGATTGCGAGGTATGGCATAACGGGCATCTGGGATTAAAAATACGGGTGTTGACAACCGGTGAGTTGTAATAAGCATCATTTTTCAATAATTTAATAAAGAGAGGTTTCATGCATCGATTGATTCAGAGGCCGGGGTACATAGCCCATTTCGAAAAAAAATCTATGGCTTTCCTATTCCATTGCCATGTCACGATCCTATAGTCAACACACTGTTCTGATACCACATTGTAACATCCTCGCCTGATAAGGCTCAATTCATGTGTATAGTGTTAATCTCTGGATTGGTTCACTAGCACACACAATACATATAGGTCCCAAGTATAACAGTGCATCATGAATATAACATACATGACCCATAATTTACAATTATTACAAAATGCTGAGATCAAAGCTAGCTCAAATATCCAAGTAGCAGCGGTAAACGTAAATAAATATAGCTCCAATCTCCAAATTGCGCCTCGGGGTGAACAAATGTTGAGTGAAGGGTCGCAACCTAAATAATCACTCAGAACAATCGGAACAACCTACGACATACAAAGTTGCAGCCTAACAAGTTGGGTCAATACTTTGAATGTATTTGCAAGTGGAACTACGATAGAATATAACAAGTCTAATCACTACATGCTTATTTGGCTTGTGGATTTTAAGGCATATTTGCAGCTGGAAAATAAGTTGATCCTATTATTTGTAAAATTATTTAACTTTTTAGCACATAACCCAATTAAGTTCAATCAAAAGTTTTAGCAATTATGAAATTGGGATGAGCGAGAACATGTCATAGCCTCTAAATTCAGCAACTCAATTTGTCCATAACCGGGGACACAACTAAGCATTTAGTTTTACACCCTGTAGAGGTTTGTACGCTTTACTCATGTGACCTGGTCGGCTCTCTCTTACCACGACACGTATTTTGTATCATGCTTGGGAGAAGTCAAAGAAGAGACAATTCGGAAAGTAGTTCCCCAAACCCATCCATGCACCGGACCAACCTACCAATTCACTACATCTTTGGATATGAAGGGTTCGGTTCACCATGACCTACTAAGTCCAACCAACCACCCATAACTCGCTGGCACATGGTTGCACTGGCGGAGCGCCTTGGAGAGAAACTGGGCTATGACCCCCCCACCCCTTCCAAAAGTGCATATATATATTTCTAGGTATACTCTGTATCGGTTATCTCTTGTTTCCTAGTGTCCAATCCAGCGAAGGGGCACCGTGAAAAAGGCCTCAGAGCATTGGGTGGCTGGTGTGTGACAAGAAGGCCTATTGGGCTGTGTAGTAATAATAGGGTAGTTATTTTTACCTTCAGCGGTCCACTAATTCTGGATATTTCTCCTTGTTGGTCATCGGTGGATCTTGGGTTAGCTATCTTTTTCTTACAAAAAGGGGTTAGCTACTCATGTTTTTACAAATTGAAACTGAAGTTGCTACTGGCCATCAGTGGGTCAAAAATACCTTACTTCCTATGTAAATCAAGGAACTGATCTTGAAAATCATCCGTTGTTACTGCGAAACTTGAAATTATAGCTACATTAGCGGTGAAAAGTTGAATTTTGCCCCCGCTCTTCTTTTGGTCATGCTCCACCATTGCATGGTTGCACACGTAAGCTACCAAACAAAGACAGTAAACATTCCTCAAAGACCTAGGTGCCTTTCTGCATTAGAACCATCCAAAAAATATCAATCTCATCACACCCAGGAGATTCATTAACTAATTTATTTTAATTTTCATAAAACAATTGCTTTCAAAAACATAGTTCATCATGGTGTAATCCCACCCTCGTCTAAGTAGCACAACCAAGCACATATATCATATAGTGACTCACCTAACAAGGAGTACTACGACAATAATGTGATATAGCATAGCATAATATTCCTACACATGCAACTAAGAAAACAGAGCTACAATGCATAGGAAAAATAAGTAGGACATTTATGTAGCACCAATTGCCTTGGTTATAGAAGTCAAAAGCACTGTCTTGATAATCGCAAGGATTATACTTCTCACAATTTACATGAATCGGTATAACAAGGTGAACAACCTGCAACATAAAAGATTATATCCAAACAAGTCAGGTCAATATTTTGAATATATTGGCAAGTGGAACTATGAGAGAATATAACAAGTCTAATCACTACATTCTTAATTGGCTTATGGAGTTCAAGGCATATTTGCAGCACTAAAATAAGTACATCCTATCATTTGTAAAATTATTTAACTTTTTAGCACACAGCCCAATTAAGTTTAACCAATTTGTTTTAGCAATTATGAAATTGGGACGAGCGAGAACATGTCATAGCTCAAAATTCAGCAACTCAATTTGTCTATAACCGGGGACATGGCTAAGCGCTTAGTTTTACACCCTGTAGGGGTTTATACACTTTACCCATGTGACCCGGTCGACCCGCTCTTACCACCACACGCATTTTGTGTCATGATCAGGAGAAGCCCAAGAAGAGACAATTCGGAAAGTAGTTCCTAAAACTCATCCACGCACCGTACCAACCTACCAATTCACTAGATCTCTGAATACGAAGAGTTCGGTTCACCATGGCCTACTAAGTCTAACCAACCAACCATAACTCACTGAAACATGGTTGCACACATAAGCTACCAAACAAAGACACTAAACATTTCTCAAAGGGTTGGGTGCCTTTTCACATTAAAACTATCTAAAAATTATCAATCCTATCACACCTAGGAGATTCATTAATTAAGTTGTTTTAGTTTTCACAAAACAATTGCTTTCAAAAACATAATTCATCATGGTGTAATCTCACCCATGTCTAAGTAGCACAACTAAGCACATCTATCATACGGTGGATCACCTAACAAGGAGTACTATGACAATAATGAGATATAGTATAGCATAATATTCCTCCACATGTAATTACAAAAAAATAGAGCAACAATGCATAGGGAAAATATGTAGAACCACTTGTCTTGGTTATAAGAGTCAAAAGCAAGGTATCGACGGTCGCAAGGATTATAATATACACGAATCGATACAAAGTGGTGAATAACAAAACATAGAGATCAATACAAATGCAACAAATGCATGAATGACATATTCATAAAAGTTTCAGTAGATTATTTAGGTATTCTGATCATTATACTTACAAATGACATGCATGGACAACTTTTAATGCATCAAAAACATTTATTGCATTAGTTTGATCCATTTACTACATTTCATACTAATTTAGCCTTTGTTGTGAACACTATATCAATTCTTGGTAAAGATAATACTCCTGGATAGGTATTTCGATTTAGAGTCGAGAGCAAAAAGGATTCATGCAAAAAATAACTTAAAGATGATTCTATAGAATTAAAATACTATATTAAGCCATTTAGCATATAAAAAAATATCGGTACTATAAACTCATAATTTTATTCCAGAATCAAATAATATTCATTTTCTTAATCCAACGACATATTATTTGCCTTTTTTCCGACAAGTAGATATTTTTCTATGATTTTTACAAGTTAAATACATTTTCTGCAAATTTTTAACCATTCTCGAACCGAGTAAGCGCTTACGCGTTAGCCATGTCGGCGCCATGCGGCGTGCGTGCAATGGCCGATACAGGTTCGCCGGTTTGTTCTAATCTAGGTCGTCCAGCGTGCATCGAGTGGCTGGGAATAGAAGGTTGAGCTCACCGTTGTCATGCGGCGACGGCGACGGCGGGGTGGCCCGGCGGCGATGCGGGCGGTGGATCTGGCGGTCCTTCAGCACGGCGGTGTGGTCTATGAGATGTGGCAGAGTGCGGAGGTCATAGGGTGGTCACATCGCGTAGTCTCTCTTCCCCAGGCGACGGCAAGGGTCGGGTGGTCTGTTCGGCCTCCGGGCATGCTCTGGTGGTCCTTCTCGTGCGATGTGGCGCTCCTGCAAGATGGGAAAGGAGGTGAGGTGACGCATACGAGCAAGAGAAACAGGATGTAGGGAAGGATAGGGCTCCAAGGTGACCGAATCCTTCGCGGTCGGGATCGATCTGTGGAGGTCAACGGTGGCGGGATTAGGAATCTCCGGTTTGAGGTGGCTAGGGTTCTAGAGGAAGCGAAAAAACCGCACGGGATGAAGGGAGGGGGGTTATATCAAGCGACGCGTGCGCGAGGGGCAAACAGATGGAACATAATCGACGGATTCGGCGGGGCAACCAATCGGGATCGGGATGGACTCGCTGGGAAATCTCTGTTCGCGAGGAGGAAGACACGAGGGTAAGGTCCACTCGTCAGCGACAGAGAGGAGGTGAGACAGGCTGCTGGCGGTTGCTAGGCTGCTAGCTAGGCCGCTGGCGCTGCTGCTGCGCGCTAGGTAGAGGGATGAGGCGGCTCGGGCTGGCTGACCAGGTTAGTTATTTTTTTCCTTTTTTTTTTCTGTTTTCCCTATTTTGTTCATAATGTTTTCATACTAATTCCAAATTGACTCAAATAAACTACCAATTTTTTGTAAAATCCATGGGAGCAATTTAGGTGGATAATTGGCAATATTCTTTCCTATTTAAAATAGTGAATTTACTCAACCTTGTATAATTCCTTATAGGAACAAATGGGCATTTTGAAATAGAATTTGAGCAAATCATTTTGGAATTCAAATTTTTGAATGATGCATATGATGCAATGACATGAACGCTATTTAATTCCCAATTTCTAAAACTTGGGATGTTACGTAAGGCTAGGGTAGTATTTAGAAAACGTAGTCCATTGCAAATTTTATATGTAATGACTCCTATGAAAAAAGCTGAGCACCCTCCTTTTATTTAATTTCATTTAATCATCATCTGGATATATATCACGCCGCCGCTTTTTCATTATTTTAATTCTCATTACATGGGCGGTGCTCAAATTAAGCTTTCAGAAGGATGGTCATGGTCCTTGGTCTAAAAGGCAAAAAAGAAATGCTCCATTCTCCCTAGTGCACTCCACTTGATGCGACTTCGGAGGTTGACTAGCACAGTAACATTAAGATCCGACCCGTTAGCGAGGCATATATAAGTAGCATGCACGGCCGCACGAGAAACACACACCGAGCAATGCAAGAAACTCCTGACTACTCATGAGACGGTCTCCGAGGCAGGGTGCGAACGTGAGTACACGTACACACCGCACCGGTCGTTATGGCGATGCCGCCGCCGCCGCCGCCGTCTGGTCCTACGGCGGGCGGCAGCAAGCCTGACCGGAAGACGGTGGAGCGCAACCGCCGCAACCAGATGAACGGGCTCTACCACCGCCTCGACACGCTCGTCCACGCCGGCGGCGCGCCTTCTGCCGCAGTCCGTGCACTTGCATGCATGCTATATCCACGTACGCTACTCGCATGCACACCCATCTCATCTCAGTAATATTGTTTGTGCGTGTACAGCCAGGGGCGACGAGGCCCGAAAGGCTCGGGGAGGCGGCGGCGTACATAAGCCGGACGACGGAGCGGGTGGAGAGGCTCAAGGAGAGGAAGCGCGAGCTGACGGCGGCGGCCAGGATGACCCAGCAGAACCCGGGCCCCGGCGGCTCCGGGTCCGGGTCCGGGGCGGCCGCCGCGTTGCCAGAGGTAACGGTCCAGCACCTGGGCTCCGGCCTGCACGCCATCCTCGTAACCGGCGCCCCGCCCAGCGACGGCGCGTCGTTCCACCGGTCCGTGCGCGCGGTGGAGGAGGCCGGCGGCGAGGTGCAGAACGCGCACTTCTCCGTGGTGGGAGCCAGGGCCGTCTACACCATCCACGTGCTGGTGAGAACCCCATATATAGCGTTACATTTTCTCCTTCTCAAAACCAGATCCAGCGTGACCGTAATCAACGAGGTGTGATATTGCTGTAGGTCGGGGAGCAACAGGGCAGCATCGAGCGGGTGGTGCAAAGGCTCAAGGAAACAGTGCGTGGACATGCACGCTAAGGCCGGGCCTCTCCTGAACTATACTCCAGCTTCCTGAGAAATTGACTATCCTATAGAATTTGTGTGCTGTAGAATCTTCTTATTAGTAGTAGTACTCGTTAAGGTGGCCTGCTGCACGCATGGCGCGTGCAACTCAACTTCACCTGTTAACGTGTTGGCTATGAGTCAGCATCAGTCGTCAACGCCGCACGCAGGGAGAGCCGCCTACCTGCTGGATCTCTGCTGGTGCTCCATGGTGTGTATAATCGCCGCAAAAGAGACCGACCGAAACATAGTGTTGATCTGACTGCGTGACTTTGACTTGGTGAGAAAGGGCATTATTCCTCGTTTGCGATTGAGTAGAAATACTTGGTGTGTACTGATTGATCGGGAGATCGAGCTTGTAGCCTTTTGTGTACGCGCTAAGGTGTCCTACTGGGATCCCGTCTAAATCCCAACTTACTTCATTTGTCATTTCTAGTGACATTAGAAATGGCAAATTGAACTCGAAGTGAAATTTATACGGGATCCCACTTGCATCTCTAGTATGCGCTTGGAGTTACATATGTATATACTAAATCTTATGAATGAAAATAGTTTGCGAGTGTGTCCACTTACCTGTGTTAACAGATTTTTACGGGCAGTTCCGGCACCTTTTCTATCCACCAACAACAAAAGAATAGATCCCTTCTACCAATGGCAAAATCACGCTAAGCCAACATATATACCACTGATCCAAGGGCGTGTTGAATCGAGTTGCTCGAGAAGAGAAAGGACGACCGAAACACTTCTTTCTTTGCCCCCCCCCCCCCCCCCCCCGCCACCGCCGCTGGCGTGGACCGCCGGGCCTCCCCGCGCGGGACTAGCGGTGGCGGGGAGGTCTTGTACCCATGTGTGTTGTGGGATGGGCGGGACCTCCTTCCGGCGGCGGTGCTCATCGGCGGACGACGGCCTGGTGCAGCGCCGTGAGCTCCCGCGGCCGGGTGGCCTGCATGGCGGCGGAGCAACCGTTGGCTGCTGGGAGGCGGGGTGGTCGGGGCGTGGCTGGCGAGCCAGCCCAATTTGGGCCTAGGCGGGCCGCTTCCGGCGTGCTGGTGCCTCCTCCTATGGTCTGAGAGCTGAGGCTGGTGGCGATCTGGTGGTGTGGCGGTTCCCCTACTGCAGTGCGGCGGCAGGACTTCCTGGGCCCTCTTGGGCCCGGCCAAGCTGGTAAGGGCCTGGTTTTGTCCTCTTGCTGCATCATGTCGGCTAACCTTCTCCGATGGTGAAGGTTGTTCCCTCCCGAGTGCCGCTATACCACTAAACCTCGCCGGTCTCTTTGCTTCTTGACCCTACCGGCCTCACTTCATGGACCACGGTGAGGCGATGGTGATGACTGCAAGATCATGGTGGTGTGTACTCGTGGGTGGCAAGTCTGGCGGAGCGATTCGGAGTGTTTGGCTGTCTGGTTTGAGGGGTCGGGGAGAAATCCTTGTCGTTTCGGCACCGACGTGGTGACGCTTGCGGGTCTCGCCGTCCTTCCTGAAGGGCGTCCGGTGTACCTCTCCACCATCTCCTGTGGCGTACTAGGGGAAACCCTAGAACTTGTCCCGGGGTTCCCCTTGGTTCGGTTCGGGCAGCAGCATCGTCATTGTTGCTTCCCTTCTTGGAGGTGCTTCTTGGTAGGCACGCTTCGGGGAGCTAGAAGCGTGGTGAAACTTCTCCGGTGGACGCAACGGTGGCGAGCCATCTCCTCCTTCGTTGAACCACCAATGTCGGCATTGTTTCTCTTTTATTTTTCTTTCTTGTTTCTTTTGAGCTGGTTTTGTGTTGTTGGCCTTAGCATTGGTATCCCAGTTGTATCGGTCGGTTTCTATATTAATATACCTGTTTCGAAGATCCAAGGGCTTGTTTCGTAGGGAGCATCCATTTTGGAGCTCCCTGGGTCAAGATCCTGGACGGCAAGTTCACACGAAAACGCAACACGGGTCATGTTACCCATTTCATTCGGAAGGTTGCACAACATTTTTATTGCCCTCAAGAGAAAGTTGTTGCAACTTTGTAGTTTGCTGTAGTACTTGATTTGGTTGCCTGATTACCATTAATAGCAACACATAAACACCTCTAAAATATTAGAGAGCTACAGATGTATATATTCGTCCACCTGCACTGAAACATCTACCAGTGGACGGTCTCACCGAAGTGCTCCGGCGTGTGGCTGGCTCGTCGTATCTCGCTCAATCTGCAAGGCATGGCGAGCTATCCTTGATGGCAAGAGCCAATGTGCACACAGCTCCTATTCAATGTCATCTTCATCTTACCATACGATAAATAGTTTACAGTATATTAGAGGGCTACAGATGTGTATCCGCCTATGTCCACCGAAACGAAAATTTTAAAACAACAGCAAAACGGCAAGGTCAAGATACCTCTGAAAGAAAATTTCAAACGGTCGATCACATGTGATGAATCTGATGAAATTCGTCCAAAAAAGCTCAAAACAAAAACACACCTTTGAGAAGATACCGGTGCCAATTGTTGAAATGGAGCCTAACCATCGGCATGCATCTTTTTCATATAGAGCTTATTTTCAATTACAGTATCATGTGCTAATTAGGAGAGGTTAAGAAAGAAGCAGTTTAATGGAGGAGAAGGAACATTAACTTACTTGCAGGTTGTCCATTGAATAATGCACGAGACATCTCGCTATGGTATGGCTTCACGACAACTGTCGATTCAGGCCCACGAAAACTGTCGATTCAGGCGTTCCTCTCGGGACTAGCCCAGAGCTGCTTTAAAGCGCGTGCAGACAACAAAATGGAGGCCGCTCTGGGGCTTGACTGAATATCATGCAGCTATCAAACACGTCCAAAATCTCCATGAAATTTTGCTGGGTTCCAATATGTTTCTTGAAATATTCAGGCCAAATTCAAAACAAATTTATTGATTACTGAATTTTGTTTAGATATGATGAAATTGGCCCAAAAAAATCGAAATGATTTCTGAAATTGCAAATTTCCGTATGCCTATGGACTAATTATGTCCGGTTTGAAAAATTAGAGTGTCAATTTATCGGCTTTATAGCTGAGGGACCAAAGCCGTTCATTAGGAGAAAAAAACATTTTCTCAATAGTGAAATCAATTATTCACAAAAACATATCGTGCATACATGTAGATATTGAACCATATGAAGTGTATCGAGCAAAACATGTACGCCCTCGTCTCATAATAGATGTGAGGAATTTGTTTAAAATTTTTTTACGAAAATTCCACCGATTTATTAATAATCATCAACAGTAGTATAAAAAGGCCTAAAAATAATAAAAATTACAAATAGTCGATGGACCACCTAGCGAAGACTACAAACATTAGCACGAGCCGAAGGCGCGCCGCCGTCCTCGCCCCTCCATCACCGGAGCCGGGCAAAGCTTGTCGTAGTAGAGCTTGTTGTAGTAGACAGACGGGAAGTCATCGTGAACCAGCGCACTAAAGCAGCAACCATCGCCAATGATGACATCAGTAGATTGAAAAAAACTGACCTGAAATTAACACGAAAAACGACTAGATTCAAGGAGATCAGCCGGACTGACTCCACGCGTCCTCCGACAACGCTAGATGCACCACCGGAGTGAGGATAGAGCGGGTAGGAATTTATTCTGACTTCGGGATGCAGCCGTCGTCTCAACATACCCCAAAAGACACGAGAAAATAGGCTAAACAAAGAAAAAAAACCTCGCGCCGGCTATAAACCTAAATAATGTATCGATACATCCAAATTAATTTAGATGAATTTGAGACACATGATACATTTTTTAGAATAAGAAAAAAACATGAGTATGGTAGATTTTAATCAACACACACAATCAGTAATTGCCTCAATACAAAATGAACCTACTACAATTTCAAAAAATAAAAATAAACCTATTGCATACCTATACAAAATCCAGAGGTGCTGCACATACATGCACCTTGTCAAGCGAGAAAATATCTAGTGATACCACTCTCTAAATGATACCATGATACCAGTTCTCAAAAATCCAATTTTCAAATTTCAAAAAATTCCAAAAATAATTATGAGTGTTTATAAGATGTGTGTTCATAATCCTTAGAATTTTCAGAACAAAATACTAAACACACAAAGAGAAACTAAAAAGGCAAATTGACATGTGAATAGTGTCATTTGTGATTTTGTCTTTTTGTGACACTATTCATGTTGATTTGTCATGCTTCGTATTTGGTTCTCAAAATTTTAGGGCGTGTTAACACACACCATGTGAACACTCATAATTATTTTCGAAATTTTTAAAAACTGAAAATTATGATTTTTAAGACTGGTATCATGGTATTATTTAGAGGGTGGCATCACTAGATATATTCTTCAATTGTCAAGCGTAGCCGCTCATTCCATACGTACAATGCAGCCCGGCCGGGCAGACCGTCGGGGGACCCAAGAATTTTTAGAAGCCTGGGCAAACACTAAATTCAAAGGCTTATGCAGCTTATTTTTCTTAAATAACCATAGAAATAGGCTTTGCCGGCCGATCGGAAGCCGGGCAATTGCCGGGTAATAGGGACGGTAGATCACGGCACGCGCCGCAGTTCTCCCCATCGTACGCCACGTCGACGCACTGACCTCCGCAGCACAGCTGAGCTGACCGAACGGGCACCGTGCCCCACATGCGCCGCAGTTGCTCCGGTTGGAGAGCACGTCGGTGCACGCGCCGTGTGGCAGCACTCGAGGCGCCCGCCTGGCGCCGCTTCGCACGCGCCGGGGTCGATGGCGCGACACGCCTCACCCTTCATTCTCCGGCTGACGATGACCGATGCCAGGAACCGGCCGCCGCTTACGGCCTGCCCGGGGTTCGCGCGGCCGACGTCAGCGGCGGCGACGCGCAAAGACGATGCCGCTGAGGCGGCGAGGACAAGGAGGAGGAGCATGAAGATCGGCCGCGTATAGAGAGAGAGAGAGAGCTGCTCGGGCCGCCGGCGCCTTGGGCCATTGTATGCGTCTGTCTTCCTTGTCGTACACTCTATTTCTCCACTGCGCGGTGGATTCGAGGGATCGAGCGGCCTAGTACTTGGCTAGCTATCTTCTAAGAGCTAAGCTTCCTAGAAATAACGCGTTGTGAGGGCTCCCCCGGTTAGTGCAGTGTGATTCCGTTGGATTATGACGAAAGGCTCAGATCACACGAGATCCCAGCAAGCCTTGGCTATGCCTCTCTGTCCACCGTCCTTCTGCTGGGAGCCGCCTCTGATTCTCTGTGTGGACGTTTTTGCCTCCTCTACACCGCCACGAATCCATCACCCCACCGGCCACCGCACAGCCCCGCCCCGCACCCCCGCCCCACCCGACTCTCCACCTCTCTCTCCCTCTCCCGTTGCCTCAACGAAGGCCACACACGCGAGGCTAGAGGAGCAGGTCGCAAGAGCTGCAGAATGCCGCCGGCCCTCGCCGTGTGCCGCGCAGTCAACGACGAAGTGCTGCAGCAGCTCTGGACATGTCGTCCCCCACCTCTAGGGCTGCCTTCCTGAACCGCCGCCTTCAACAAGGTCCCTGTCCGTCCCCACCTTTCTCTCGCCCACACTCTCTCTCTCTCTCTCACACACACATATCGACTTTGACATTGGTTGATTTGGGGCTGAACCAGACAAAATCCAAAAAGAAGAGATGGATTTGCTGTCAAAGAAAAAAGGTTTGTGCTTTCCCGTATGTCTCTTTGTTCCCGCTACAAGCATGCACTGCCCCTAGCCATTGTCCATTGGTGAAAGCCTGAAAGAGAAGATGGGGTTTGTAGGGTTAATTCAGTTCAGATATAGGATTATGGAGAGCGTTTTTTGGTTGCATTATAACCGTGCAAATTGCAAAAACATTCTAAATATTAGGTTCCATGTTTTCTAATACATCTAAGACTTGATTATACTTTTTTCCATGTGACTAACAAAGTAACATTGTACAAGTGCATCTGTCATGTCAGTACCCTCTTAGTAGGTTTGCTGAGATAAACTGTAGACTTATACCGTAATTGCTATTAGCAGCAGTATGACTTCATTATCTATAATGCCTCTGGTTCCTTTTTACTATCTCTGTGTATAGAGAAGTGGACCTGCTAAATATTTTATCAAATTTACGATTTGGTGCATTGGTCTTTAATCGTTAATCTTATAACACACTTCAATAACTTGGTAGTTTGCTTTACAGACGATCATAAGATGTTCTACAACCATGGTATAGCTTTGTATGCACGTGCCAATTTCTTCATTCTTATCTTTGGCCTTTTCTTGAAATATGCTAGACATGCTCTCCCTTTTAATATGTGCTGAAATAAACAATGGTATCAGGAACCAGGTAATCATACTCTAATAGAAATTGCTTCATGACATAGGCAACTTTTTCAGCTGCAAAAAACATTGGAGATACAACTTGGAGAAGGTTAAGCAATGTCTGTAGGAACCAATTATAAAGGTGAAAGTCAGGATCAAGTACCTACTGAAGGTTTGGTTGTTCGTTATTGTTCCCTTCTGATGCATCAATTTCACTTCCTTTAAATTCTTAATGGAGTTATACCTGAAATAAAATTCTAGAAGAATGCTAGAGTGTATATGTCAGCTAATTTCTAATCATGCATGCACCCGACCATGTGTTAGCCTTTTGTTCTTAGTAAACAAGAAACACCGTGCTCAAGCCACAATGATATAGGTACTTGTGATATCACCCTATGCTATTGATTAGGCTCTTCATATAAGCTTACGGGCGGGTTTAAGCAATGATAGCATAAACACTCATGTGATACACTCATGGAAGGGATGCAAAGTACTGATACTGATCAGTCTTTTGTTTTAGTGAAGGTCTAGGTTTGGCTAACAACCTAGAAGATGAATATGTGAATCTGTACTATCAGATGTAAGGGGCGTTGGATGGATACCCATATCTCTGAAGTAACAAAACAATATTTCATAATCTAAATTAATTTTAGCATGTTCCCTATGGATTCATATTTCCATTTTGAAGGTATGTATAGAAACTGAAACTCCATTTATTGTTTAAAGGTACATAGTTCATGAGAAAATTGTCGGTTGCTTAGAATTCATAATTCCTTTTATTCTGCAGGTAGAATTCATAGTTCCTTAGAGCATCTCTAGTGGAACGTCTAAATCTGGATGTCCATATGTCTGTATAGACGACCGTCTAAAAGGAGAGAGAATATAGACAATCTTAGTTTTTCAGTGGAACGTGTATATGTAGGACGTCTACATCCTCTCTCCATTATTTTAGTAAAAAGTTTTATAACTACCTTCAAATTTTTGGAGCAATATTCAGTAGCAAACAAGATAGCAACATGATTTATCAATGCAAGCAAATATCTATATATTATGCAGCGACTACAAGCAATGTTCAACAATAGTACATCACCCTATCTCTATATTCTGTATCGATGCATAAGCAGCAACAACATTCAGCAAAGTTCAGTACTAGACGGGCCTACTCTTTTCAACACCGTCGGAGTAGTTGCAGCCCTCCACTGCTCCTTCTCGGCCGCCGCCAGGCCCCTTCCCATTCTCCTCCCCATCCGCTGCTAGGCCCAACGCCTCGCGCGACCCCATGCCCGCCTCCACGCCCGAGCCTGTCGCCAACAGGACCCGACGTGACCACGCCCGGCTACCTTGTTTTGCGTCCGAATTCGGCAAAATTGACCGCCGGCGGACGGATCTGGAGTGTGCCTAGACACCATGGTCGAGCACCCTCTCGTTCCTGTCCAATTTGTCTCTCCCTCTCGCCAAATCTACTTAGAAAAAGAGAGTACATGGAGCAGGCGAGCGGACGGACGGCGACCTGACGCGAGTGCCGCCCGCGTCCAGCGTCTCCAACTGCTCCGGATGGGCGCGGGAGTGAGCTCTCGGGCGAGCAGTTGCTTTGGACGGCCGTGGCACCGTCGTCCATATATGGACGATGGGTAGCAGGTTTGGGAGGAGGTCTAAATTTAGACGGCCGTTTAGAGGAGCCACTGGGAAGACTTTTTTTATCCACGACCGTCCAAATCGCTTTAGACGGGCATATAGACGAGCCACTAGAGATGCTCTTAGCACTACAAAAAGTAACAAGCTGGTGTACTGATACAGTGGAGATTAGCTATTTTTCTTATTTGGGTGAGACGGAACTCAACCTTTAAGACTGCTCTCTGATAAAATAGCCAGGAACTTGGACCGCAGTTCTTACACTGTTTGTGACTGGTAGAATTAACGATATTTCAGAAGTGTGAAATTATTTAGCTTAAATATGATTCTTAATGTCTGAGCCGATGTAATGCTTGTAAGTGAAAATAATAATAACATGAGATGTACAAACATTGTTTACCCGTGAGACATGAGAGGTATTTGCAATACTCCGTGTCAAATGCGCACCATTCAATTATGAAGCATGTCACACGTGGTCAAAGTACCAAAATACCAAATCATGCATCCAGAAAGTATGGCTGGCCATGATGCTAGCTCTATTGTTATTATTTCTTACAACGATCATTTTGTGGAGCAGTTTTCACACGCATTAATTAACTGTTTTTCAAATTTTTAGGTTAGGCATGTTATCAAACGATCCGCAATACCTTGGCTTTGAATACAAATTTGTAGTCGTGTTACCATATTGTGCTTCTACATTGTTAAGAGGTGATATTCAATCTCCTTGGAGAATAAGTATGTTTTATAGTAGAGATTCCTTAATGAGATGCATTATTTTGCACGTGGATCTATTTACATCCAATGTGAGTGCAAATATTGAAAGAAAATCTCTAATCTTGTTTTACATGTGCACTTAGGTTTGTTGCTAGGATTGAGTCATTGCTTCCATCTGGAAGATCTATTGAATAGTATTTTAGGCTATACTTTATTATATAGGCGGCAAACTATAAACATCAGGCATCATAGCAACAAATGGTCAGATGGTCTTATAAACCGCAGATTTACCACAAGGATGGTTTATTTAAATAAGAAACATCAACAACAAGCAAAAATGATAATTGTTCTAGAAATTACTAATGCCAGCACCTGGTACCTATGAACCATATTGGAGTTTACGCGTTCGTTATTGGATTAATACGCCCTGCTGTTACCTCAGTTAATATGGCATACTTATGTCCTGGCAAAGAACCTCTTTATACATTAGGTCATGCGTAACTATGACCAATATCAGAGCGGTTCGTCTTCGAGCACAGCAGAAGAGCAAGTTTCATTATTATTTTCCTAGACGAATAGTTACATTCCATATGCTTAGAAGCTTTTTTTTTCAACTTAGTGGACAACTGGCACTGTTGCAATCATTGTGTATCTGATATATTCTAACCTCTCTTTTTTCGAGCGCTTTGAATATAATCTATGAGAAGGGCATTTTCAGGTTTATCTATGTCCTTATTCTTATTTACAATTTACGTAAAATAGTTATCCTCAGGGTTGATTTTTGTTGATTTATTCCCTCTTTCTTTCATATAATAGCATTGTCCGGTTGACTTCTTCAAATGTGCGTTTATGTAGACAAGATACAGGTATATGGTCTTATTATTGCCATTCATAGTGGGTGCAGTACATAGATGGTGTGATGTTCATAAAGAGATGGATTTGTATATGGAAGAGAAGAGAATTAATAACCCCTTTTTTCTTGAGTGACGGTGATATATAGGGGCAGGCAACAAGCTAGGACCTATTCCTAACAAGACATAACTTTTATTTTTCTCTTATGATTGTAAACTCCCTGGAATCTTCCTTTTGTAAACTTTCTTGAGCAAATAAGGACCGGGATCTTCTAGGTACTACGCAGCATTTCTTCAGTCTTTAGTTTTACATTTCTCACAAATACATAATTAGTATTGTTCACTTGCGAGCAACCTTGAAAAGTGAAAACTAAGCTTTTCTATATTGTAAGTACCAGAATATATTGTATACAGTCCTATTACTATGGTTGGTTTTTCCTTGGTTTGGTGATTTTTTGGCTTTTGATTTTGTTGATATTTTTATTGCTTAGTATATCCTATTTGGACTAAGATAATTTAACAACCTGCGGTTTCTTTAACTATTCTTGCAATGTGGTGGCTGGTCATGTATGGTTCACATTTCTAAATTCGTAAGGTAGATATGTTGTCTCTAAAGCACGGCATATTTTCTCCCATAATAGTTTTGATACAAATATTGAATTAATGTAAAATGATAGTTATGCACCCTCAAGAATATTTAAGTCTGAACACCGGAACATGGCACTACTTATAGTAGAGGAGAAGTTCCACATCACCGCTGAACAATATGCCTCGCATGTGTCCACCACATACAAGTCACGGAAAAAAAGAGGCAACGACAAAGGGTGCCACAGCAACGCGCGCGGGGTCCTTCTAGTACATGAACAAAATGAAGCCCGTAAGTACATATTTCCTTTTCCTATAATCCTATATATCTAGATAAAATTGAGTTAATTAATTTGGCATGGAGGGAGCATTCAAAAGCATGTTGCCATGTTAGTATTATTTTCGTTCCATATTGACAGACGGTTTTTTTTCTAGATTCAGGTGTGTAACATCCCAATTTCACCAACCCTAATTAGTTGTCCAGAATGGAAAAATCCCATGAAGAATAAAAACTTTTTCTTGTTAAATGATGCAGTTTTTGCTTGATTGCTTGTCTGTGTTTATACTTCTAAATGTGCAGCAGATGATATACTTCTTACATCATCCTCAGTTGACAAAAGCTATTTAACAAAAATGTCTTGGCTCTTTCTACATATTCTTAAATGTTCTAGCATTTCAAAACCTAAGCCAAGATGCTTATGTAATCAAAGCTATTTTAGTAGCTTCTATTGACAAAACTATAGAGAGCTACAATCTCGTTACGTTTTCAAGGCAGAGCCTTCAACTACTCTTACCTCTAGGTTTTCCAAAACCTTTTACAAAGTTTTTGAATTCTACTCTTGGTAGAGATACCAAGGACATTTACCTTATTGAAACTCCAACCTTTCAAAATTCCCATCCTTATCTCAAGCTAAGCTTGATGGTAATCATAGTAGTAGTTGATTTGCTCGTAAGATGAGTTGCCTTGATCTGCTGCTTGACTTGATTGCTTAGAAGTAGTATGAGCTACCCAAGGAGCTCATCATCTAGAACCTAGCTAAGCCAAGTGTATAAACCCTAAGCAAGTTAACCAAACTGTATCTGATCTATAGCCACTAGATGATCATCTAAAACCCTTAACCAAATCACTTTTGAAGATTTTTCATTCTAGAATCTTCCAAGTCAATGAGGACCAATATCAAGCATGGATCCTTTCTAATTAATCTACACTTCAACATCATCAATCTGATAATGATTTGGAACCTTTCACCCTCTAAAAATCATCCTCTCTTATATTCTAGTCAAAATCTCCCACTTCCAGAAATGACTAAGTCTGGAAATCTGATATCAATATCCCATTTTGGGGGTCTCCTTCATTTCCACACCTTCTGCATTTTTGGTAATGCACTTGAACCATCTTACCATCTTAAGGACAACCAAGTCCTACTCTTGCCCTTGGCTAGATCATATTTTTACCCACTTGTTCTTGATGGTTTTGCAGGCAAGAAAATAACAATTCCTGCAAATCTTATCAACTAGCCTACTTTGGAAGAAGCTCACATCTCCATACTACCTTCTTTTGACAAACTCTTTGTGTGATTGCAATCTACTCATGAAGTCCTATCAATCCCTACCTCACTTGTTTAAATTGGATCCTTGTGCCTCCAAAATCCACAAGATTTTGAAGGCTATTTGATAATCTGTTTTGGCACCCTTATTTTTTCAAAGTTTGAAATTAATTCTTGGAACCCTCAAGCATGATCAACCTCACATTATGGTACCATGGTGATCTATTAAACTTGGTATATACATCCATCTAGCCCATGCCCCAAGGAGAGCTCTAAGCTTCAAGATCCAACAAGGTTTTGAAGGTATAAAAATAATACTGCCTAAGATCCTTTATCCCTTGTTCTCCTTCCAAATCAAGTTGGATTTTCAAAACCCAAGGTTGAAAATGGTAGATACAGCATGTGGACATAATCTACCTTGGATATAAATACTTATCAAATTTTATCAATAATTTTTTTGGCCCTAAAACAATTTAATTCCTTTATTTGCCAAAAATTCCAAAACTCCCTATATAAAAGAAACTTTGTTTTTCTCCAAAACACTCCTCCAAGTTTAATCACATATGAGGCCCATATATCATACCCTATCTTCCTACTTCAAAAAATAAATATTTTTGAAGAATTTTAATATTTATTTTTGCCTATTTTCTTATATGGCAGGAATGAGAAAATAATTACTTTAATTACTTCTATGCCTCAATAAATTCTGAGAAAATTCTCCAATGTTTTATTTGATGTTTAGGATCATATCCAATCAAAATCCCACCTTGGCCAATTCAAAAATCTCAAATCACATCATGAAAACCATTTCAGCACTTTTTGAACAAATGATATAAAGAGGATCTAAGCATCACTAAAAAATCCCAATTAACTCAGGGACATATATCTTAATCATCCCCATCATCCAACACCATTGACCCATATTGTCATGTTCAACTTTCTGAATTTGAGACATGATCCTTCTCCTAGTCAAAACTTCACATATTACAAAAACCCCTAGCAAACCTCCATCCAACCTTGCCAAACCCGCCTCCACAGCAACCACACTCCCCTCTGGTCGTGTGCTACAGTACCACACAGCAGCAGGACCTGTCTCCCTGTCCTTTACCCCTTGGAATAGAAGAGAGAGAGAGAGGCAACCACATCTTACAAATATCTTCCCCATTAATTTACTATAGCAGCTCCACCACCCCACCCTGCTTCTTTGCATCGACCAGGACCTCTTGTCACCTCTTGCACCGCCCTTTTCGGCCAATCCCTGGCTAGCACCACCCTCCTATGCCCCCTCTTAGACCTTGTCCATCATGAACCGATCCACCCCAAGTTAAATAGGCCAGAGGCTATCCAGCTCACCTCTACCCCCTATTTCCACTCCTCTCCCCTACACTTACCTCCCCGAGCACCCTGTCCCTCTCCCCTGCTCTGTACAGCCCGAGAGAAGGAAGAAGAGAAGCTCGGTCTCCTTCAAGAACTCGAGCGTAGCTCCTCCCTCTCTTTCTCTCACCCTCTACATGTCACCCTATCCTGCTCCCCTACCTCCCCTGACTCTCCCCATATTTTTGTTTGGCCCAGGACTGCCCCTGGAAGCCTCCCCGACGAGCTTCGAAGCCGGCTATGTGGTGCCTCTCGCACGAGCCTCCTCATGACGCCTAAACCGCCGCTACAGCACCTCGCCGGACTCGCCAGGAGCCGCCGCGTCCAACCACGACCTCCTCACCTCCTCTCCCTTCCCCTGGTGAGCTCCCTGCCCCTTGTCGTCGCCCCTAGGGTTCCATCCCCGCTGCCGCACCGCCAGGTTAGACAACAACGGGAGTTGTTGATCCCCGTCTAATCGAATGGCTCTCGTTGCCCCATACCGCTTCGCAGCCTACGGTCACTGACCGGCGAGCCTGCCCCAACAGTTTGAAGCACGGAAGCGCGCGCTCCCGCCAGGGTAACTGGGTCGGCCGCCCGCTGAAGCCCACCCCCTCCTCAAATCTGGCCCGCGATGCCTTTCCTGTTTTTCGTTTTCCAAATTATGTTTACAGATCTGTTATTACCTCTATGGTTTAATTTGAAATAAAAATGGAAAATGACTTTGTAAGCCCAAATCTAATTTTCCCATATGCATGCATGACTTCTCTAACCTGCAGTACCCCTGTTCGGTCAAGTGGTGGTCTAAAATAAATAGAGTAATCCCAGCCCCTAGATGTATCATTTTCACAAAATAAATCTTTCTATAAGATTTACAAATCCAACTGATTTGACTCCTTTTTGTACTGCAAGGTATGAGTCCTACCTTGAATGTCACCCTAGCCCCATAGTCATTTGCTTCCTATTTTGCCTATACCAAAAATAATAAAAACGGCCTATTTCTGTCTTTAAGAATTTCTCCAAGTCAAACCAAATGTGTTGTTGACCCATTTCCAACTCTCAGAACTCATGAACTATCATATCTTAAAACCCTAGCAGCCCAAAAACTTATTAGCCCTTGGTTGATTTTTAGTGAATAAAACTATTTTGTGTATGGTGGTTTCACAAATAAAATCACTCCAGTAGTTCTCTACCCCCAAAAATGGAAATTCCAAATTCTAAAGAAAGGTATTAAAGATACTTACCATGTGCCCTTGGACTCATATCAAAAGCTTATGTGGTTTAAATGTAGTGAAAAAGACAAAAGGCTTGCAAAACTGACTTTGGAAATTTCTCAAGGGCATTCTGTAAATATTTTGAGATGAATCCAACCCTCAAAAATCTTAAACACCAAACTCTACCAAAATCTCTGAGGATAAATTTAATTGAGCTCCAGATCTTTTGTGGTGATTTATTCACCAAAACTAGGGTTATTTCCACTAAAATAATCATAACTAATTAAGGAAAATTGATAAAATCATGAAAACACTTTTGTTAGCCTTGTTATATCAACTAGAAGAATATCCCGCGTGTTGCGGCGGGAACCTCAAAAATCAAAAATTTCAACATAAGTTGGCAAAAAGTATAGCTAACCATGACTTTCATATTCCACTATCCAGGGAAAACTTGTCATAACTTGTAGGTCCTCGTATACAAATAATGTACATATAGTACACATTAATCACTTTTAAGAAGACATCCTAGAGAGATTGATTATTGTTCTCGGCGTTTATGAGAACATGCTGATGTACAACAGATTGCAGAAGTTACTGCACTCCTTTCCGAAGACCAAACAATCTATCATTCCTGATCAATACACTCAAACAAATTACGACGCAACAGGTATGTAGTGTAGACACGGAACATGCAGGTGCATGGTTCTAAACGACACATTCTGGCATTTGTATCAAATGTTTGGTAGCTAACAAAATACAGTACGAACTAAGAATTGATTGGTTCAGTCCTGCGTTACCATGCATGCCTCTCGGCCTTACGGGGTCGCACTGACATTGGTTGTGACGAACTCACACTAGGCGGCAGCATCAGCGGCAAGGCAGGTCATGGAGGTGAACTTGCATATGTTGCGGCGACAGCATGCACACAGATGACTCGGCTAGAGCTCTGGCGAGCTTACATCAGGTGGCAGCGGCAAGGTATACGTCAGGTTCTATCATCGAAAGGTAGAGGAATGGGAGAGAGACAACCAAACGTGAAATATAAGCACATGGAAGGGAAGCCGAAGCTTCCATCTTAATGAACTGATTGCAAACGTGGGAGAAATTATTTATGCCTTCAATTACCAACTTGGATGGAGATAGACCAGCTTGCTGGATCTTCTAGAAGATGAACATGGTGTTCTTTCATTTTCTTTTAAGACCGGTTGTGGTATGCATGGCTACGTGGTTGATTGGATGGGACGTTCTTGGTGAACGTGAGCATAGCCCCAAAAAAGGTTAATGAAGGAGGAAGGGGAAGTGAAATTTATGATCCATTATGATAGTGGAGGGGATGATCGATATTCATTTGATTACAGATTGAGTGCATACGTTCGAATATATATATACCAACTAAGAGTATGTCACGATGGGACAGCTTTGTGGATGAATGGAGATGAGAATCAGACGGTTATGATTTTGTTGATGATGTGGCTAGTCTGCATGTTGAGATAGACAAACTTAAATGACTCTTAGTGGGGGTCTAGTTTATAAGAAGATATAGATACATATCTATTGATTTTGTACATTGATATCACTCAAACCCAAACCTTAGTCAAAACCCCCTTCATTAGGTGGTATTTGACAAATAAATCACAAAGGCAAGTCCACAAAGGCGACTAAAGTATCTCCAAATGTTATGATCTCAATCTATCAAAACCTACTGAAGTGATTAGTTTATTGAATGTTTGTTTGCTGTATTGTAATGATGCTTGTATGCCTTGTGTTGATTGTGGCTTTGTTTGCTTGCATGAATCCTCCTTGATGATGATAGTTGCGATTATATCGGAGATAGAAGAAGTTGGTTATGTATATTGGTTATTATGGTATTCTAAGAAGAAGCCCAGGGACATATATGCTCATACGCCTTGTCCTACTATTTTAATTGTGCATGTTTTACCTACCGTTTACAAAAATTGCATTGATTTTATTCTGTGATGATCTATATCTGGTAGTGGCTTGGCTCCTCCAAACCATTACGCTTTTGTACTATTAAGTACAATCCCCTTGAGGACACCTACTTGACCCTAGTATGGTTTGATGGTGTATAATACCATACTCGTTGGAGACCCCGATTTAGCCAAAGCAAAGCTATAGGATGGGAAGACCTGGAAAACTTTTACAAAAGGTTTTATGGTAAAACCTTGGTGAGGTTTGGCCTACCAAAAGAAGTTTGAGAAAGTAAAACGGGTTTTGTTTTACAAAATTGTTGAAAGAAAGATGGAGTAAAAATGTTTACGAAAACGCACCCGGTTCTTTATAGCTTTAGCTATAACAACTTAACCCGTGCAACCACATTACTCTGGAATGGGATAGGGCTAGACTTGAAGTTTGCTACTCTGGTGTGGGAATTCTCACAACTGCTTATAAGGGATCATTTCCCTCTAATCCCGGACTTCCTTTACAAAAAGGGTCAACTGTTAGGCAGTCACCTGGAGGAAGCAGGATCACCCATGCGAGTGACCGGACGATACTACGAGTCTCTCATTGAAAATGCCCACTCTAGAGGAGTCGGAATGCGCTCCGGCTGGTCTGTGGCCCCGACGACCCAGTGTTGAGAGGAACAACTCATAGGGTAGGGCCTATACTAGAGTGGCATCCGGAGAGTCTTGACCAGTTACTCGACCCACGATCGGTGTAGATCAGGGCAGGGTACCCGGATGGTGTGGATAAAGTATACAGCCTCTGCAGAGTGTAAATCTATTCGAATAGCCGTGTCCGTGGTTATGGACGGCTGGACAAACTACTATAGAGCGGTGCTGGTTTTGATTTTAAAAAGGATTTCATAAAAGCAATGGCTCTGGAAATGTTTTGACCATGGGATGGTATGAAAGGAAGGAAAGGAGTCTGGTCATGGGATGACCGGAAGGACGAAACAAATGGGTGGCCCAATCCTAGTGTTTTCCAAAACTTTTCAAAAAGGTTTCCAAAATGTTTTACAAAAGTTCTCAACAAAGATATGTAGATGCTATATCTACAAGAGAAACTATTTTAGAAAAGCACCTCTTATGGAGCCCTCCTACTACCACAACCATATTGCATATCCTCTTATTATTCTCTTAAGGTGGTTTGCGAGTACATTCAAAGTACTCACTGGCATTGTCTCTGGCTATTAACTTGGTCAGATATTAAGAAGAACGTGATGTTGATGATTATGCGAGTTAGGATTTTCTCCTAGTCAGTTGCCTGTAGGTTAAGGCATGGCTCGGACTCTATGCTTAATGAAGTTCCGTTGATGATCATTGATGTAGCTATAATGGGAGACTAATATCGCCAATCGATATATACCTAGATATACCTAGCTTGGTCGTCGATCAATATATATATATCGATTGGTGATCATTGATGTAGCTATAATCACCGATCGATATATACCTAGCTATACCTATCTTGGCCGTGGAAATGGGAGACGACGTAGATAATTAGCATGGCCACTAGCAAAGTCGTAGGTCCTGATGGTTTTAGTGCATAGTTTATTACCCCAAAAAAGTAGGGATTTAGTTAAAAGATGACATGTTTAGTTTACTCAAAGACTTGCATAAGGGAGAGCTAGATTTGGCTAGGTTGAACTATGGAGTTATAACTTTAGTATATATAAGGGGGTTGATGTGGATAGAATCCAAAAGTATAGGCCAATCTGTATCTTGAATGTGTCTCTGAAAATATTAACCAAAGCTTTGCTTAATAGAGTAATTAATGTTATTCAAGGTGTGATTAAGCTATCACAAACTGCCCTCCTTAAAGAGAGATACATAATGGAAGGGGTTAATGTTTTGCGTGTAGTGTTACATGACTTGTTCTTTCTTAAATAGAATTTGAAAAGGCTTTTGATAAAATCGGATGGCCTTTCTTGGTACATGTTTTGGAGATGAAAAGGCACCCAAGAAAACTCATCGATATGGCGATGAAAGTGATGACAAGTGGGACGGTATGAATTAAAGTTAATGGAGAGATTGGGGCTTATTTTTCTACTTATAAGGGGATGAGGTAAAGAGACCCTCTATCACCCTTGCTCTTGGATATTACAGTTCATGTGTTGGATATAGTAATAGAAAGAGCTCAAAAATAAGGCCTAGTTAAAGGGCTTCAGATTTAGTAGATAGAGGTGTGACAATTCTGTAATATGAAGAGGACAGACTCCTTCTATTATAAGATGACACAATCCTTATTTTTTCGAAATGGGGAGCGAAGCCCCAGCCTCTGCATCAAGATATACACACAACCTTTATTTATTATTAGAGCAACAAAGTGTGGCAAAAGCCATTACAAAGATCATACAAACTGGAACCGTCAACTAAAACACCGAGCAAAACGATAACCATATCGCCATCTCCCGACGAGATCTAGCAAACACCTAGCTGCCTCATGCACTCCAGGAGACTAGATCCGCCCGTCCTATCCATGAAACGGTGCCCACGCACACGCTCCGGATGTCGCCGCCTCCACTATCTTCCGCCAAACCATCATCAGCATGTATATTGATGTGCAGACTCTCTCCACACCAGCCACTGGCACCACCACGGTGCCAAGTAGCACCACCTCCCTGCGCACTGACACATCCCAAATCTTTAATCAAGGTTATCAAGATCCAAATCATCCAATTTAGGGTCAAAAAAACCTTTTTATCATCAAAAATAATTATGAATGCATGTGTGTTTGCATTAGTATAGAATTGTTTGAAAATGCCATGTTTGATTATTCTAAATGATATGAAATGGTTTAAAGGTGAACGATACATCATCTAGACCATTTAAAAACACAATCCAAAGAAAAAGAAATCAAATAAGAATAAAAAGACCAAATGGTCACTTTGACCATTTTAATCCACTAGGCCACTTTAGGTGTTCCTAGAAGTCTTTTCCCAACAGAAACAATTCTAGATCTTTGTACCCCTTGCTAGTACAAGTAAAGATCTACCAAGGCCCACTTTAAAACTTAACAGAAACACTTAGCCACTAATTTTAAATGACATTTAAAAATTGAATCCATTACATATGCATAGATCCTACTTTTTCAAAACCCACTCAAATGAACTCCCCTTGCCAAACCCAAGCAACCACATATGATCAAGCTTATGAACAACACACGCACCAAAAATCTTTCCAAAATTCAAATTTAAACTTCATGCGGGCATTGTGTCGAACAGTTGCTGAGTATAAAATAATCTGCCTAACTAATACTGTTGTTGATCAATGTCTTGTCCCCCAATTGACCCCTTCATCTCTCCTCTGTATTCCTAGCACCTAACCCAGCCCCAGACAACACCCCCCTTCACCGCTAGCAGCAGTGCCGAGCCACCCCGAGGCCATGCCCGCCGGTCGAGCATGGACAGCTCGCAGCAGGCCACCCCTCTCTCTCTCCCGCCATGTCTAGGACGATCGCCGCACCCTACCGCCCCTCTCTGTCCCTTCCCCGAGTGCAGCCACGCCCTGGACCACCCCCAGCACGCCGCGCCCACCGTGTCTGCGACATGCCGAGCACGCGCCAGAGTGCCGCACCCGACAAGCATGCACCCACCGTGCCTCAACCGCAGCCTGCGCACACCGCTTTGCCACGACCTCGGTAGCCTCCCGAACATGCTCGTTTGCCTCCGCTTGACCCGCAGCCACCGCTCGCCGCGTCGAATGCCGCTTCTGCCGTGCAGAGCACGAGCCAAGCCCAACCAAATGCCACCGCCCCTAGTCGCGCCTTTACGCTGTAGATGACCGCCAGCAGACCGCACACCGTCCGCCTACCTCCGCCTCGGCAATAGCTGCATGTACCATCGCCCCCGACGAGCCGCGCCCACGCCGCTCGGTCTCGCTGTCGAGCCTATAAAAGGAGGCCTCCCCCAGCCTCATTTCTCACACCACTCAACTCCCCTCTCACCACTGAGCCTTCCCCACTTCTCCCTGGAGCCAATCGAGCCCTCAGTCTCCAGAATTCCACCGGAGCTGGCCGCAGCAGAGGAGAAGAGGCGCCGCTGATTGCGACTGCCCTAGGAAACGCTGCGACCACGCCTAGAACCACTATCGTCCACTAGTTTGATTTCCCCCATCGCCACGTCTAGATGGAGCCCTGGTAAGCCCCCGTAAACCCCCACCATGCCGCGTTAAGGTTTGATCTCGCCGGAGCTATTCACCGGAAAACGATGAACCACGGCCGTCAATTTCTGTTCTAATCGCACGACTGATAATGCCCCGTACTGTTTCGGGTTTTAAGTGCCGCTAACATGCGGGACCCCCCTGTCAGTTTCCCTCTGCACCACGGAGCGCCACTGGGTCGGCCCGTTAGTTTTCCCGCGCTAGCCCACAAATTCAAATAGATGTTTTTCTATTTAGACTTAAACTAGATTATATCCACTTGTTTAAAAATCATTTCAGAGAGATCCACTTAACCAAAATGCATGATTTAAATTTTTGTTAGAAATATAATTAAAATCTCTATCCAGGCCCGTTGGATTTAAATCAATTGGAGTTAGAGATCACATATATCAAAAATAACAAGACAGAGACTTTTCTACATTCAAACATTTTTCAAAAATCAACCATAATAGCTTTTGAGTTGTTACCAACTCTCAAAAATCACATTTGATAATATCTATCTGACTATAAAATAATATTTAGGTTTGCATGCAGTGACTTTGGACTAGTACCAAAATAATGCTATATAGGCATTTCTAGTCACTTTAAATCATTTAAATGATAAACTTAAACTTATTGAAATATGCTCAAACATTTAAATCACATTCCCATGTATTAAAGTATGTGGTGATGACATGTGTCCACATGATCCCATATTTTAATTAGAGAATATTAAATCTTAATTGTTTTCAATGAGTAGAAATTACTTTTCTCAAATAAAATAAATGAAACTAGTTCTTTAAATCTTGTGATGTTTGTGATGATACTAGATCATCAAGTGTGTGCCTTAGTGTGCTAAATAGACTAGATAAGTGTTGTTTGGTGATTGTGTATCCCGTATGTATTTATAGACGATAGTATCGACCAAGTTTACGAGGAGGAGGAGTTCTACCCCGAAGAAGACGAGGAGAATTTCAACCACTGCACCAATCAAGGCAAGCAATTATTGGCAAGCTAATACTTGCAAGCCATCCCTAGATGCAAGTTAACCTAACCAAGATGCAGTAGTTATGATTTGGTTATACCTTTTGATTTATACCCATCCCAAGTTTTACTTACAAGTTTTACTTTTGCTTTACCAAAGTTTCTTTACTTCTAGTAATGCTTTGTGAGATTTTATAAAGTAGTATAGATAGCATAAAGAGTATAAATCTTGGCCTATACTAGATGTCATTCTATGGCATGAGATTGAGATTAGCATCCCACCTTAGTGAACACTCTTAACTTAGTGGTTAGTGCTAAACCAAAAACTTGATCACTCTAGATGGGAATACTTGGTGAAAATGCTTATGAAAACCTTGGAATGATGAGTCATTCTATTGAAATGTTTTGACATGTGTTGAGAAACACAAATGGTTTATGATGATGAAAATGTTGAGGCATGAGTCTTAGCCCTTTATAAAAACTGATGGTTGGGTTCGGATGCGATACCATTCCAATTTTATCGTACAACCACAATACCTGAATTGGGTAAGACTTAGCCGGAAGTTTATATGCATTAGTATGGGTTCCCTCACGGAAGAGGTTTGAGCTGAGGCTACCTCTTCATGTTGGCCACCTATGCAGTGCCCAGGATGGAAGATGGCCATGGCTGGGAGGCCAAGCTCATAGGAGAGGTGCTTATACTAGAGTGTGTAAAGGAAAGGTTGTGATTGATTATCCGCATACTAAGTATGATGATTCAGGGTTATCCCTGACGGATGTATCGAATTTTGTGGTGAAAGTGTACCACCTCTGTAGAGTGTCAAACTATTCGAATAGCCGCGTCCGCGGTCATGGACAGTTGGTGTGGCCATACTGTTCCGTCGTCAGATGTTTTCAAATGACTTATGAAATGAATTGTGACATGACTTGACCACAACAGGGTTGTGACTATGAAAACTAAGCTCCCACTTAGGTGATTTAGAACTTCATTTTATCTTTCTTTGTTTCTGAACTCAGCTTAGGTTTCAAACTTAACTTTGCAAATAAACTTAGAACTTAGCATTCCTACTAGAACTACTTTACTTGTGAGTGATAGTTTGCGAGTACTTAAAGAGTACTCATGGCTTTGTCCCTGGCTATTCCCGTGGCCAGACTATGAGGAGGACTATCCGGAAGAAGGACCGCAGGACGGCTATGACAACTAGGATCATCTCCCATCGTCAGCATTGCCTGTGACACTGAAGATGGAGCCCACCGCTACGCTTATTATTCCGCTGCTTGTTTGTATTAAGACTGGATCATGAGATCCTTTATTTGTGTAAGACCTTATTATGGTTTGTAATGGATGATGTACTGTGATATCCAATCTGTTATGTCTCGCAAAAATGGTAACCCTGGGATTGCGATGTATGGCATAACAGGCATCTGGGATTAAAAATCCGGGTGTTGACAAGTTGGTATCAGAGCCATCCTGACCATAGGAGACCCTAGTTAGAATGGACGTCCGAACAAAAACTTAGTTTCAAAACCAAAGACGTGAGTATTTATGAAAACCTATTTCCACTCTTATCCTTGAGATTCTTTCAAAAAAAATTCATGTTCCTCAAAATTCTTACATTACTACATAAAAGTTGACACACTTGATCACCTCACTAACTTACTCATCCTAAATTCTTATAGATGGAAGTTCAGTACTGTAAGTTCTACCAGTTGGGCAACGGAGGCCAACTGATCTTTGAGAGGGATCTCGATGCACTGTCTAAGTACCTGGAGCGCCTGCATCCGGAATTATTCGGAGCTCAACCCAATGACCACCCAGGAGGAGATTTACAATGGCTGATAGTTGCTGACCTTCGAGGCAAGATGGAAGCACCTCTTTCCGAAAAGATTCAATTCACCGTGAGGGAGAACAACTGGCTAGATGGATTAGCCAGGGCTATGCATGAAGCTCTCGCCCGTCTTTGCGGACAGAACATCAACTTGATCCAGGGAACTCGCTTTGCTCATTATGCAAGGCTTGATTCTATGGGGATGCCACTGAAGATGCCAAGTCACCTGGAGATGAACTCGCTTTGTTGTATGATAGACAGAAGGAATTGGACAATGCTCGAGCCTACGCCAACCACAACCTTGCCATTGTTGCCCAGAAGGCCCAGACTTTCACCCTGCTCGTCAAGGATCGCCAATCACTTCGCCGGCAACGCGAGAAGAAGGATCACACCATCGCTCGTCTTCGCAAGAAGGTGGCCGACCTCGAGAAGACCATCCAGGAACAAGAAGCTCAACTTACAGCAAAAGAAGAAGAAGGTGAAGACGTCTAGGGAGATATTCACTCATACCTTAGTGACTGATGTCTACGCACTTCTATTCTTGTAGACAGTTGTTGGGCCTCCAAGTGCAGAGGTTTGTAGAACAACAGCAAGTTTTCCCTTAAGTGGATCACCCAAGGTTTATCGAACTCAAGGAGGAAGTGGTCAAAGGTATCCCCTCTCAAGCAACCCTGCAATCAAGATACAAGAAGTCTCTTGTGTCCCCAACACACCAAATACACTTGTCAGGTGTATAGGTGCACTAGTTCGGCGAAGAGATAGTGAAATACAAGGGGTATGGATATAAGACAACAGTGCTAGAAAATAGCTTGATGGCGTGTGGTTGACGTGGGAAAAGACTAAAGGCAAACTGAAATAAAGATGGAAGCAAGCAAACATGTAACAGATCTAATTGCAAACGATGTATCAATGCTTAGAAACAAGGCCTAGGGATCATACTTTCACTAGTGAACACTCTCATATAAATATCTTCTCTTTATGATACTACTCTTAACTACTCTCCGGTTGGACACTCTAATCATTGGTAGGGCTATAACAGCACACCTCAAAGTTCGCTTTCCTCATCTAGATAACCCCACACTGTCACCTTGAGCACTAGATGGATCCAACAAACACCACAATTTCATAGAGACATCCAACTCCAAATATAACTAATAACAAGTATTTGTAATCTCTAGCCTAAGTGCCACCATGGTGTGCACACTATCAACTTCACACACATGGGGAGAGCAGAGATCTATTAAAGCACTTGAGTAGCAAGTAGATCTACTTGATTACAAAGCTCATGATCACAATATGATCATGCATAGAGAGAGAGATGAACACAAAGCTACTGGTAGAACCCTTAGCCTCGAGAGAGAACTACTCCCTCATCATCATGGGAATCAGCAACGGTGATGGAGATGGTGGTGGAGATCGATGGAGATGGCTCCGGGGGCACTTCCCCGTCTCGGCAGGGTGCCAGAATAGAGACTTTTTGTCCCCCGAATCTCCCCTTTGGTGGCGGCAGCGCTGCGGAACTTTTTGTGGATTTCTGATTGGCGATTTAGGGTTTTTGCATCGGGAGGCATCTTATAGACGAAGAGGCAAGGTCGGTGGGTGGCCAGGGGGCCCACACCACCTGGTGGTGCGGCCAGGGCTAGCCCATGCCACCACATGGTGTGGCCACCCTGTGGCCCCTCTCCGTCTCGTCTTCTGGCTCCGTGAGTCTTCCGGTAAAATATCGACTTTGGCTTTTATCCGGTCCAATTCCGAGAATATTCATTTTCTGACTTTCCTGAAACCAAAAACAGCAGAAAACATGCAACTGGCACTGTGGCATCTTGTTAATAGGTTAGTCCCAGGAAGTGTATAAAAATACTCCAAAGTGTGGAAAAAACATAAGAAAGTAGATAAAAACCAAGCATGGAACATCAAAAATTATAGATACGTTTGCAACGTATCAACATCCCCAAGCTTAACTCCTGCTCGTCCTCTAGTAGGTAAGTGATAAAAAGAAAGAATAATTTTTGAGGTGACATGCACCATCATAAACTTGATCAAAGTATTTGTAAAGCATTGATAGCTGGGATCATAGTACTTCAACATAGCATGAAAGACAAAGTTCTAACAATAAGACAAAGCAACTATGTTGCAACATGAAAAGGCACAAACAAAAGATTCATGAATAACAATGCTTTGCAAGACGTTTGTTTGTTTCACATAAAGAAAACATAGCATAGTGGCATTCAGCTTGTCCCTCATAGAGTAGCAAATATAAATGCATAGGACACCTTCAAAGTTCATAAGTGTGACTAGATACAAATAGTTTAAGAACAAGCAATATCAAAATTATGAATCAATCAACAAGTCTTGGTACAATGCACATAGAACTAAGAATGGCCACTATGCTCTCAAAGTAGCAGCATAAAGATAGAAGGTGGAGGCTCAACATAAAAGTAAAAGAAAGGCCTTCATAGAAGGAAGTAGGGATTCAAGTCTCATAAAGAGCTTCCAAAAATTATGGTACTTTTTAGCTTTCAACTCTCATTGCCCCTATCATAAGCATCTTGAAGTGATTAAGGTTAAAGTGAAATGAAGTATATGCTTGATGAAGTATAAGTTAGAAATCTCATGTCCCTTGAATACGAGGGTCGCTCCTCATGCTACTCAAGTTTAGTCACCGGTAAGTTCTTGTCATCGTAAGTACATGTGTATCATAGAGAACCGCCAACGGGGTACCCCTTGCCCGATGATACGGAAGAATCCCCATATCAAAATGACAAGGCAAGCAGACAATGAGCATCTCAGCAATCTTATTATTTACCATGGGAATATGGTGCTTTTTTCTCTCTTTCCTCTTTTCATAATATCTTTTTTTCTTTTTCTCTTTTTTTTTCTCAATGTCTGACTCTTTTTTTATATAAGAAGAATGCTTCATAGACAGCTCATTATGGTTACGCTGCAGGTTTCCACCATGTCAACATGGATTAGACCAGCGACCCAGGCGTTTCTCTAACACATATACATAACTCCATGGACTTACAAGCTCCCCTTTCATTTCACACTGATGATATCCATAGACAAAAGAGCATGATATCAACTAGGTACAAAGTACAAGTACAATGTTGAACGCGTTCCCCATGACCGCATGGTTCTGCTAATCCCCAACAAATAAGTGCAAGCATATACAACATAGGCGATGCAATGGTTCAAGTTTATTAAGGGCAAGAAAAATAAAGTGTGCCATCAAGTTTGTGAGAGCTTTAATCACTAGTTTTCTCATAACAAGTTTAATTCGGAAGGTGGATAAGAACATGAATATACTTGGAATACCAAATGCTAGTAGGTAGGTATGGTGGACTCTTTGGAATAACTTGGTTTTAGGATTTGGATGCATGAGTGGAACTCATACTTGGTTATGGAGGCTAGCAAAAGACTGGGAGCGACCAACTAAGAGAGCAATAATGGCCATAATCATGCAGAGCGGCAAAACATCATTAATCAAAGCATAAAGTGATATTACAAGTCGAAAACTAAAGGATCATAAAGGCTATGGTGACTTTGGATAGTTATAACATGGTGTGAGCATGCGCCAAGTCAACCCAAATAAAGCATCAAAGGAGAATACCACAATACTATGCTTTAATATGCTAAAACAACGCATGATCCTTCCAAGGCACATTAACAATCTCAATTGTTTATAACAAGTAATGCTACAACAAAGAATACTAAGCATAAAGCCAAAACAATATCAAGCATGGCATGACAAAGCATGGGCCACAGTCAAAAACAAGCTCTCTTTACCACTTAAGCATGAACTTTCCTACTCTTTTCCAATCCAAACCAAACTATTTGAAAGCCAATGCATGAAAGAGGGGTCCAACCAATTTATTCAAAAAACTAAGCAAACAAAAAACCAAAATGAAAACGAAAAAGAAGACGCTCCAAGAACAACACAACTGTGCATGAAACAATAAAAATGAAGTGTTTGGAAGAAACCTGGGATTTTTATTGATGAAGAAGGGGATGCCTTGGGCATCCCCAATATTTGACGCTTGTACCTCTTGAATATTTCTTTGGGTGACACGGGGTGGCATCCCCAAGCTTGAACTTTTGTCCATTCTTCATCTCATCACATCATTCTCTCCATACACCTGAAATTTTTCCTTTATACAAAACTTCACACAATCTTTATTAGCAACATTAGTGCACTCTAGATAATAAGTCTTTGGGTTCAGTTCTAACACAAATAAAACTTCCATTAAAACACAATCTACTATATCACTTCCCTCAAAAAGCTCAATTCCCCAAAAGAACCCAAAAAGGAATCAACAAGAAGCAAATGCAAATAATGGCGGCAATCTGTCAAAACAGACCAGCAGGTAAAAACCAATTTTTTCGAAGACCTTCTGTTGCTCAAATCGAAAAGTGTTGGACTAACGAAAGTTAGATAACAACCTGGGGCAGAAGCACAAAAATTCACGCCTCAAAACGACATACAGAGATTTTACACGAATTTGTACGGTGAAGCACAGAAATCTGTTTCGGGACTGCAACTTTCCCAATCATTACTTCTCTCTCATTAGAGGTTACTCTTGGCACAAAAAGCAAATAAAAAGGATAAAGAGCGGTTATTACAGAGGTAATAACTTCCAAGACTCATCTAAAAATTTTGGGTTATCTCCCAATAAGTACTTTTCTTTAACACCTTTAACTTAGGCATGATAATTTGAGAAGATGCTCACATAAGAAATATGAATTGAAGTAAAAGAGAGCATCAAGAATCAAATTCAAAACACATGTAAGTCTAACCCACTTCCTATGCATAGGAATCTTGTAAATAAACAAGTCATGAAGGCACAAAACAACAAGCATAGTAAAGCAAAACAAGTGCAACTTCAAGACTTTCAACATAAAGAGGGGAAACTTAATATTGTTGAGATGCATAAAACCATGTTTCCCTTTCTCATAATAACTTTCAGTAGCATCATGAATAAAATTAACAATATAACTATCACATAAAACATTATTATCATGAGCCACATGCTTAAAAGAATTAATACTCTCCACATAAACATAGTTATTCTTATTAATTGTAGTGGGAGCAAATTCAACAAAATAGCTATCATTATTATTCTCATCACCATAATCATCAAATATAGGAGGCATATTGTAATCATAATTAATTTTCTCCTCAATAGTAGGTGGACTGAAAATAACATATTCATCATTGTAATCGTCATATATTGGAGGTTTTGTATCATCATAAGCAATAGAATAGCTATCTTCCAAAGCTGGGGAACTAAAAAGATCATTTTAATAAAAACTAGCTTCCCCAAGCTTAGACTTTTCCATAGCATTAGCAATAATGGTGTCCAAAGAGTTCATACTAACAACATTGCTATTAGCATGCAAATAAAGTTCCATAGGTTTTTTAATTTTCTCTTCAAACATTCCATGTCCTAACTCAAGATAAATACTATAAAGCTCTCTAATTTTGTTGTTGTTTTCCATTAAGCCTAACTAGTGAAAACAAGAAACAAAAAGACAAAATTGCAGAATCTAAAGGAAATAACTTCAAGCACTCACACCGGATGATGTGAGTACCTTTTACCTTACCTCCCCGGCAACGGCGCCAGAAAATAGCTTGATGTCTACGCACTTCTATTCTTGTAGACAGTTGTTGGGCCTCCAAGTGCAGAGGTTTGTAGAACAGCAGCAAGTTTTCCCTTAAGTAGATCACCCAAGGTTTATCGAACTCAGGGAGGAAGTGGTCAAAGGTATCCCTTCTCAAGCAACCCTATAATCAAGATACAAGAAGTCTCTTGTGTCCCCAACACACCAAATACACTTGTCAGGTGTATAGGTGCACTAGTTCGGCGAAGAGATAGTGAAATACAAGTGGTATGGACATAAGACAATGGTGCTAGAAAATAGCTTGCTGACGTGTGGTTGATGTGGGAAAAGACTAAAGGCAAACTGAAATAAAGATGGAAGCAAGCAAACATGTAACAGATCTAATTGCAAACGGGGTATCAATGCTTAGAAACAAGGTATAGGGATCATACTTTCACTAGTGAACACTCTCATATAAATATCTTCTCTTTATGATACTACTCTTAACTACTCTCCGGTTGGACACTCTAATCATTGGTAGGGCTATAACAACACACCTCAAAGTTCGCTTTCCTCATCTAGATAACCCCACACTGTCACCTTGAGCACTAGATGGATCCAACAAACACCACAATTTCATAGAGACATCCAACTCCAAATAGAACTCATTGTTGGAAATATGCCCTAGAGACAAATAGTAGTAAGGACTATTATCATATTTCATGTAGTTTATGATTAAGTTTTATACCATGCTATAACTGTATTGAATGGAAACATCAATACACATGTGATATATAAACAACCAGGGGTTCCTAGTGAAAATCTAGTCACTGGTTCATTGGTCAACAGATGATCATGTTTCCTTATCATGTGTTATGCCAGTTGGAAATGAGGTCATCTCATTCGATGAATGAGATGATGAACCAATACCCAACATAAACATCGTGACCTGATCATGTCACAAAGTTCAAGTTATGATGATTAGAAATGTATCCTCATAGACTATTCCTTAGACCGTGAGGCTATATCAATCACTATCTCCCAAGAGTGCTTAGATAGCATCAAACGCCATCTGGTAAAACGGTGGTTATAAAGGTGTATTCAGGTATTCGGAGGAAACCATAGAGGCAATATATGTCAAGAGAGGGATTTGTCCATCCATGTGATGGGAAGATACTCAAGGGCCCACTCGGAAAAGTTATATCCAATAGCTACGCAGCATGTGATTTGATCGGATATCACTTGTTGGAACGAGTCAAGTAGAATTGTTCAGTAAAGAGATTGAACACGACATGGTGATGTCATTGATCAGATCTCGGGCAATGCAAGTATCAAATGACAAAGGGAATAAGACACGACTGTCCCGGTTCAAACGACGAAAGATCTTCGTGGAACGCACAGGGTTCACATGGCCATCCAGGTCCCTCTGTCGATCATTGGTGAGGGAGTGTCTCGACCATGTCTAGCGTGTTCCTGAACCGTGGGGTATCACTCTTAAGGGCTTGATGATGCTTAGAGAGTTTGTATAGGATCGGTAGAATCACTGAAGAAAAGAAGGGAGAAAACCGGAAGGGTTTCGGTAAGTCCGGAGGATGTCCGGAGTGGAGGTGGAAGGTGTTCCATGGCCACGGAGGTTGAATAATATGTGAATGAATGTTAAATATTGATTTAATCATTTATTCATAATTATTTAATAAAGAGAAAAATCAATTTAATGGTCAAAGGCTTAATGGGCCAATTCCCGGAGGGGAGAGGGCCCATTAGGGAAAGGCAAGAAGGGGAAGGGTCCAAGGGGGTGGCCGGTGGCCCTATTGGGCTAGCCCCCACGTGGGGCCCATGAGTAGGTGGCCGGTGGCGCCTCCCCCACCCCTCCTCTCCTTTAGTCCCACCCCGGGACTTTGAGGGAGGGTGTACCCCCTCCTCCCCCTATATATAGTGGGGTATTTGGCCAAGATAAATACACCAATAATCAATAAAGGTCTCCCCAGTTTTGGGAGGACCTCTAATTCATATTTTCTCTCTCTCCCTCTCTCTCTCTCTCTCTCTCTCTCTCTCTCTCGTGACCGTGGTCCCAAGTCTGGACTGCACGAGCGAGAGACATCTTCATCGCGGAGCACCGTCACGCTGCGGGATTCGGATACGGGAGCTCTACTTCCGCAACTGCTACTGGATCGGGGAAGCGGGAGTCATCGTCAGGCACCGGACGTGTGTAACTCCCCACGAGGTGTCGCACTTGAGGCACTCAAGTCGTTGGAGCCAGAAGGAGCGCAAGGACTTCATCATGACCTTGAGGTCGGTTTCGGCTCGTCTACATCAACCACGCTCTCCTGAGCGTTGACAACACTTTTCGGTCTTCAAAGGTAAGTTCGCGAAAAGCCCCTCCCGTTACTGTATTACTAATAGATAGGTCCTGGCAGCTTCAGGGGTTCAGGGGCGTAGAGTAAAATTTATTGTTTTCATACGCGGAACCCCTACAGTGGTATCAGAGCTAGATCTATGCGTAGTAATGCTAGTACGGGTAGAACACACGAGATGTAGTGTGTGGGAATTGATCTTTTAGTTGTTACCCTCCCACGTGTACTTGTGTATACTGCAGTAATGCTTGATGAAGCGGCCCCCAACCGACTTTACGCGTTCACTCGCGAGAATGGTCCACGCTTGACATACGGCTAGTACCGTATAAAGTGGCTTAGGGGGGTGTCTGTCTCTGTCGCATTAGTTGGTATACCATTTGCAATGGAGGGCCCCGAAAGGGGTGTAGTAGAGACAACTACTTGATCAGTGTTGTGCTGAAGGTTCATAGGTAAGAACAGTTCTTGTGCGAAAGCCCATTCAGCCACGTAAAACATGCAAAGATAAAGTAGAGGCGTTTAACTTTGTTTTGCAGGGGGGCATTGCTTTGTGATATGGTTGTGGCAAAGGTAAAGTAATTACCTTTTGTTACATAGTAGTAGATAGTCACGGAGGTGAAGGACTACCACGCCGGAATGACACTGGTACCCTGGTGTCTACGGCGTCGGAACCCTGGCGCCGGAACCTGGTGACGGCGGATGGAGATCACGACGTGAAGGACCATATCACATAGCATTTACATTCAATGTTATTGTTTGTATGTCTTATTGTGTGCTAGTATTAGATACTCGACGGTAGCCTAATAAGGTGATCCCTGTTAAAAATTACCAACGATTGTGTTCCCACTTAGTGTGCACCACCAAGAAAGTTCTTCGGTATGAGGCGATCCATGGTTACAGGCCTGGGTGTCAGACATATCTACGTTCGCATACAGTGGGTGTAAGCCATGTTGCATAGCGAATACACTAAGGTTGAGTTGGTGAGCCTAGCACGCTAGAGAAGCGTGGCCTCGGAACACGGATGGTCAAAAGATCGAGCACGAGTTGCATGAATGATGTGACTGACGTTTAGCGTCCACCCTTGAACCCACATTGATGGCCGTGACGATCGGGGGAGATGTGGCTGATAGGGGTCGTGTTATCACTAGGAAGCCTTTTGGGGATAGGTGTTTCTGAGTGGAGTTATTATTAACTCATTTAATTATAAACTTAGTCTAAATTCCTTTTGCAATTATAAATGTAGATGGGACCTTTCGTGTTGACAATTGAATGGTTAGAAGGAGAGAAGCTCAGATTAGATGGATTGAACTTCACCATTTGGGTTGCCAGTCTCCATGTTCTCCTTAGCGAGAACGACATGGTCGACTACATACTCGACGGGATGGATTTGGATCAGCCCACTGACCTTGAGACCCCAGAGGAGCGGAAAGACCGCTATCTCCGTCGTGAGATGGCCTCCTACATTTCAGTTGTGATGTGTTTCGGAATGGTGGATGAGCTGTGGCCTTTCGTGGGTGATGTCAACCCTCGTTCGGTGATGCTACAGCTTAGGACACATTTCGTGGAGCAGACACGCATTTGGGAGCATGAGCTGATGGGAGACTTCCTCTCCATTAAGATGGAGGATAACTCATCACTGGACGACCACTTGGAGCACATGCATGATGTGTACATGAGGCATGCATACTTCCTGGATATCTGGATGTCGGGCTCTTTTGCAAACGCTATTGTGCTACGGTCGCTGCCACCAAGCTACCAAGCACAATTCAGGACTTGCGTTATGAGGGGAGACGCGGAATCAATGGAGTTCCACCGGTTTGTGACACATCTCAGGAATGTGTTGGTTGAACCAGATGTCGCTCAGGTCATCAACGACAAAGGTATATATTTGATATACAATTTTATAAATGTTATAATCTTGCAAACACATTTGCAGTGTTAAGTATATCTGATACTTGTTCTGTTTTGCTGAAAACAGGTCCTTCTGCATGAGAGGTGCTTGCTGGAGAGGAGGTGACGTTGCATGTGGATGGCGAGCATGATGATGATGGTCGACGACACTCTCCCTCGACATTTATCATTTAGTTTGTGTTTTAGGATGATTAATGTAATCGAGAGATTTGAACTTCTTTAGTTTGTCTCACACTTCGTGAGACGGTTATTCATATGAGTTTGTAACAAACAGTTGTTCTGCTTTTATGAATGATTTCTATTCGTGTTCATATCTTGTTTGATTATGTGTGAATTGTCCTTGTTGTTTTAAACTAATTGATAATGCATGAACATTTGTAAAACATTAAAATGCCTTGTTTAAAATACCCAACTTAATGATATATTCATTAATGAATGAAACCATTGTTTAAATTCAAAGTTATGTGATAATATGTGAAAGTCATTTGATTTCTTATCACATATAAATCATGCCTAAGTTCGGCAAAATAACTTAAACACCGTGTATTACTTGAATACAAAGTGTTTAATGAATTGTTAAATAGAATACATATTCGATGTATTGTGTTTTAACAAAAATGGTAACTATCATTATATGATTGTTTAAATGTGTAAAGTAGTTTACCAAAGGAAACATGAATATGAAACTATTTGATTTGATCAAAGTGTTTCATCAATAAAAGGGTATAAATATAAAAGAGAATCCAATTACTATGATTTGATCAATAGTAATGAAATTCAACTTTATAAGAATGGCGTAAAAGAAATAGTGGAATGCAAAGCGTTTTGAAACGTTAAAATGCAAAGCATCACAATGTGATATTAGATATCAAATGGGTTGAATAGAAGGCACCAAATAAATCGTTGTAGTGTAGATGTAGAGACCATTAGTTAGAAATAGTTAGCACTCAATTAGAATGTAGTGAACCATTCGAATTTGTGAAAGTTTTGGGGTTATTCGATATAACCAAAACAATAGCGAATAAGTCCTTGTAGCGTATTCATTTGAAACTTTGAATACAAAACCCATAGCTGAAACCAAAAGGAAAGCAAGATTCGTATTGCTTGGATTTTGGTGCATTCTTGAGAAAGCTCACTTCTAGTGATGTTTCTCAATTATGAAGCGAATGGAAAATAGTGTAAAACACGATGAGGATTCAAAATCCTACATCAGAGTGTTAAGAAAGCACAACGGATAATATTCCTGAATGATTCTCTTCACAGAAGGAAAGAATCAATGATATTGATCATTGTGTTCTCCCCACTTGTGTTTTCACTACATGAAGTAGGATTCAAAATGTGATTCATATCTTGTATGGAGACATTTGTGAATCATTTGTCATGATTCTTGGAATATGACATACCTACGAACTACAAAGGAAATAATGGTAAACTAAATTATGAGAAGTCCTAGAAGCAAAATTCCCTTGAGATTAGAAAGCAATTCGTTGCTGAATCTCACAAGTAACAGGGGTTACTTGAATTTTCCCAAATGACTTCAAAGCCATGGTAGGAAAAAGGGGTGAATGACAAAAGCACAATTTGTCAAGTATTAGATAAATTCAAATGAATTTGATTCATGTGTGCTAAATGTCTAGTGGATTTAAAACTAGTAAAGCACTAGTATCTCATAGTAAATCTCCAAGTTTGATATTTGATCAAAAGATTTTGAAGTTATTCAAAATAGTGAATGGATATGCAATTTGCATAAAAATTGAGTGGGAGCTATGAAAGTCTTCCTGAAACAATATGTGATTGACATATTTTTGAGTGGGAGCAATGTAAGTCTCAAATTCAAATATGTAGGAACATATTTTGAGTGGGAGCTTATAGGAGTAATTCTTAAGTATGTTAAGAATGAAAGGCGCAGATACTTATAAATAATGATTTATAAGACGTACAAGTTGATAATAAACTTTATTATGATATTATGTAGTATTCCTTAAGGGATTCTGAAAGGGGTTTCAGAATAGAAGTTAATTAAGGAACTGATCCTTAATAACTCAAATTAGGGATAGTATTAAGTTTAAACATCAATGGTTGAAAGAAAGAAAAGGATGATCGTCATCCACTATGTTAAGACATAGGTTCTACCTTAGAAAACCATGATGATAACTTAGCATAATATGTGATCCAAATAAGGAATGTTTAAAAGTGATTAAGTTCGAATCACAGAACGTTGAGCTGAGTTTTGTCCGCAGTGTCTAGTAGAGAACTGTGGACATATTTTCCAAATCCATGAAGGATGACATATCTTAAAGCATAAAGAGTTATAAGGGAATATGTTGGAAACCCCTGTAGATACCAATTAAAGTCAAGTAGGAAGCGAGGTGAACAAAACATCGAAAGTTGCACAGAGTGCACTAGTGTTTCGATGAATACATTTATAATAATACATAAGGGTACCATCTAAAGTGTTGTATAATGTTATGGCGGGGCTAGTTCGCTTTTAACATAGAATGATGTGTCCCAGGGCACAGTGCCCATGAGAAAGCCCTCGAGGTTGATCTAACGTCACTGTAGGCTCCTGGAATCAGGCCTCGTTCTGCTGCCATAGCGACGATGCAGACACACGGATGCTATCATGTGATGATAAAGTATTAATGTCAATCAAGGTGACATTAGTAAGTTGCAAAGTATTTGGGACTGTAAAGTACAGACCCAAGACTCAACCTCTTCCATGATCAAGCATGTTCAGGGTACCAATAATATGGTGCCAATGATTGAGAACAAAATGCAGCTAGTGTATTTGTACTCTAGTGCAAGTGGGAGACTGTTGGAAATATGCCCTAGAGATAAATAGTAGTAAGAACTATTATCATATTTCATATAGTTTATGATTAAGTTTCATATCATGCTATAACTATATTGAATGGAAACATCAATACACGTGTGATATATAAACAACCAGGGGTTCCCAGTGAAACTCTAGTCACTGGTTCATTGGTCAACAGATGATCATGTTTCCTGATCATGTGGCATTTATGCCAGTTGGAAATGAGGTCATCTCATTCGGAGAATGAGATGATGAACCAATACCCAACCTAAAAATCGTGACCCAATCATGTTACGAAGTTCAAGTTACAATGATTAGAAATGGATCCTCGTAGACTATTCCTTAGACCGTGAGGCTATATCAATCACTGTCTCCCGAGAGTGCTTAGATAGCATCAAACGCCATCTGGTAAAACGGTGGTTATAAAGGTGCATTCAGGTATTCGTAGGAAACCGTAGAGGCAATATATGTCAACAGCGGGATTTATCCGTCCATGTGACGGGAAGATACTCAAGGGCCCACTCGGAGAAGTTATATCCAATAGCTATGTAGCGTGTGATTTGATCACGGGGTTATCACTTGTCGGAACGAGTCAAGTGGCATTGTTCAGTAACAAGATTGAACACGACATGGTGATGTCATTGATCAGATCTCGGGCAATGCAAGTATCGAATGACAAAGGGAATAAGACACGACTGTCCCGGTTCAAACGACGAAAGATCTTCATGGAACGCACAGGGGTCACATGGCCATCTAGGTCCCTCTATCGATCATTAGTGCGGGAGTGTCCCGACCATGTCTGGAGTGTTCCCGAACCATGGGGTATCATGCTTAAGGGCTTGATGATGCTTAGAGAGTGTTTATAGGATCGGTAGAATCATCGAAGAAAAGAAGGGAGAAAACCGGAAGGGTTTCGGTAAGTCCGGAGGATGTCCGGAGTGGAGGTGGAAGGTGTTCCATGGACACGGAGGTTGAATAATATGTGAATGAATGTTAAATATTGATTTAATCATTTATTCATAATTATTTAATAAAGATAAAAATCAATTTAATGGTCAAAGGCTTAATGGGCCAATTCCCGGAGGGGAGAGGGCCCATTAGGGAAAGGCAAGAAGGGGAAGGGGCCAAGGGGGTGGCCGGTGGCCCTATTGGGCCAGCCCCCCACGTGGGTCCCATGAGGAGGTGGCCGGCGGTGCCTTCCCCACCCCTCCTCTCCTTTAGTCCCACCCCGGGACTTTGAGGGAGGGTGTACCCCCTCCTCCCCCTATATATAGTGGGGTATTTGGCCAAGATAAATACACCAATAATCAATAAAGGTCTCCCAACTTTTGGGAGGACCTCCAATTGATATTTTCTCTCTCCCCCGCTCTCTCTCATGACCGTGGTCCCAAGTCTAGACTGCACGAGCAAGAGACATCTTCATCGCGGAGCGCCGTCATGCTGCGGGATTCAGATTCGGGAGCTCTACTTCCGCAACTGCTGCTGGATCGGGGAAGCAGGAGTCATCGTCAGGCACCGGACGTGTGTAACTCCCCGCGAGGTGTCGCACTTGAGGCACTCAAGTCGTTGGAGCCAGAAGGAGCGCAAGGACTTCATCACGACCTTGAGGTCAGCTTCAGCTCGTCTACATCAACCACGCTCTCTTGAGTGTTGACAACGCTTTTCGGTCTTCAAGGGTAAGTTCGCGAAAAGCCCATCCCGTTACTGTATTACTAATAGATAGGTCCTGGCAGCTTCAGGGGTTCAGGGACGTAGAGTAAAATTTATTGTTTTCATACGCGGAACCCCTACACTCATAACAAGTATTTGTAATCTCTAGCCTAAGTGCCACCATGGTGTGCACACTATCAACTTCACACACATGGGGAGAGCAGAGATCTATTAAAGCACTTGTGTAGCAAGTAGATCTACTTGATTACAAAGCTCATGATCACAATATGATCATGCACAGAGAGAGAGATGAACACATAGCTACCGGTAGAACCCTTAGCCTCGAGAGAGAACTACTCCCTCATCATCATGGGAATCAGCAACGGCGATGGAGATGGTGGTGGAGATCGATGGAGATGGCTCCGGGGGCACTTCCCCGTCCCGGCAGGGTGCCGAAATAGAGACTTTCTGTCCTTCGAATCTCCCCTTCGGTGGCAGCGGTGCTGTGGAAATTTTCGTGGATTTCTGATTGACGATTTATGGTTTTTGCATCGGGAGGCATCTTATAGGCGAAGAGGCAAGGTCGGTCGGCGGCCAGGGGGGCCACACCACCTGGTGGCGCGACCAGGGCTAGCCCATGCCACCACATGGTGTGGCCACTCTCCGTCTCGTCTTCTGGCTCCGTGAGTCTTGCGGTAAAATATCGACTTTGGCTTTTGTCCGGTCCAATTCTGAGAATATTCATTTTCTGACTTTCCTGGAACCAAAAACAGCAGAAAATAGGCAACTGGCACTATGGCATCTTGTTAATAGGTTAGTCCCAGAAAGTGTATAAAAATACTCCAAAGTGTGGACAAAACATAAGAAAGTAGATAACATCAAAAATTATAGATACGTTTGCAATGTATTAGTGACGACAATGACTATCTAGAGGATGATGCCATGGACTTCTACACCGACGATGATGACTCCGACTTCATCGATGATGAGTAGATGCACTAGAGCACTATCGTAGGAGAAGTATTGGTCCTATTGTATCTTAGCTCACAGAATGGTTCTTAAAACCATCTGTTTTCCTTTCATGTTGTGGTGTGTGTGTTTGTATTGTGTGCTTTGATTGAAAGAATGAATGAGAAGGAGTTAGTTTGCAAAACCTGAGTTCAAGCTCAAAGTTTTAGCTTTGAAAACAAAACCTTAGAACTTTCCTCTTACCCCATTATCTATCTTAATCTTCAGATGACTCGTGGAAACCAAGGAGGGAGCAGCTCATCACAGGACCCGATGCTATAGATTCTGCTGATGCTAGTTTCCGATCGTGAAGCTAGTAGAGCAGAGCACCAAGCTAACCTAGCCACCCTGCAACAGATCGCCCAGATGTCCCACAATAATCAAGGTCATGGAAATCAGGATCACCATGGATCCAAACTCAAGAACTTCTAGAATACCAATCCCGCTATCTTTAACGAGTCTGAAGACCCGTTGGATGCTGATGATTGGTTACTGACCATGGAGAATAACCTAGAGGTCGCAGGAGTTGATGCCAACGAGAAAGTTTGGTTTGCCACCCACTATCTGGCAGGAGATGCAAGAGCCTGGTGGAACAGCACCCGTACAATGAACCACGGTCAAGTGATGATGTGGGAAGCTTTCAAGGTCAAGTTCAGCCACACCCATGTGCCGCAGGGTTTAGTCACCAGAATGAGAGATGAATTTAGAGAACTGAAGCAAGGCAGGATGACGGTAGTGGAGTACCGTGACAGATTTTTGTCCCTCGCTAGGTATGCACCTGATGAGATCAACACGGAAGCCAAGAAGAAGGAGAGATTCCTGAATGGACTGCATGATGAGATGCAGACGGTGTTAGTCAACATCCGTTTTGATGATCTCGAAGAGCTAGTCGACTCTGCCATCCAGATGGAAGGGAAGATCAACCAAGCAAATGACAACCGCAAACACCGGATGATGCACCAAGCTGGGTCCCACAATACCTAGAAGTATCGCCCCAACCCGTCTGCAGGATATGCCCCGTGGTAAAATAGACCCCCAATGTCTCGTCCAAGCTACCCCAACCGTAGTGGAGGAAATGTGAAGACCGGAGGAAACCACAAGAACAACCCCGGCAACTCCAACAACTTCAACCGTGCACCGCCCAAGTCCAACAACAACAACAACAACAACAACAATACTGCCCCAAGGACTGGAAGCAATGCCGTGACTGTTGCAGCCAAAGACAAGTCCCAAATTACTTGTTTTGAGTGTGGAGTGAAGGGTTACTACTCCAATGAGTGTCCCAAGAAGATTGCAGCCACTACCAATGTGAATGCCCCAGCTCAGCAGCAGCGCCGTGTTCAGCCCGGAAGAAGATTCGCCCTATGGAATTTGCTCAACCGCAACGACCGTCTGTTCCACATGAATGTTGAAGAAGCCCAGGAAGCGCCAGATGTCGTGTTGGGTATGTTTTCTGTTAACTTAGTACTTGCAAGAGTGTTGTTTGATTCTGGAGCATCGCACTCATTTGTTACAGAAGAATTTGCATGCACTAGTAAGATTCACCCAACCAACTTGAAGCATGTTATGATAGTTCAAATACCTTGTTCAACCACCAAAGCAAGAAAATTTTGCAAGGTTGTGCCTATCAGAATACACGGGATAGATTTTTATGCCAATCTAATAGTACTTGGAACCAAAGGTTTGGAAGTAGTACTAGGAATGGATTGGATGTCGAAACATAAAGGATTGATCGACTGTGCCAAGAAATCCATCTCCATGACCAGTAGCTCTGGAGTGTCAGTAGAGCATACATCTGAAACCTTGCCCCGTCAATTCAAATGCAACAAGAGTCTAGCCCTACCCACCATAGACCAAGTCAGAGTAGTCTGTGAATACCCCGACGTATTCCTAGATGAATTGCCCGGTATGCCCAGATCGGGATATCGAGTTCATTATTGAACTAATTCCTGGAACTGGACCCATAGCTCAGAGACCCTATTGCATGAACCCATCAGAGTTAGTGGAGATGAAGAAGCAACTTGATGCTATGCTGGTGAAAGGTTTGATTCAACCAAGCACATCACCATGGAGATCGCCCGTGTTGTTTGTCAACAAGAAAGATGGAGGTAACCGTTTGTGCACAGATTACCGGAAGCTGAATGATGTCACCATCAAGAACAAGTACCCACTACCCAAGATAGAGGATTTGTTTGATTAGTTGGCTGGTGCTAGAGTGTTCTCTAAGATTGATCTTAGGACTGGTTATCATCAACTCAAGATTCATGCAACGGATATTCCAAAGACCGCCTTTACTACCAAATATGGATTGTATGAGTATACGGTCATGTCTTTTGGATTAACAATGCCCCCGCTTATTTCATGAATCTCATGAATAAGATCTTTATGAACTTTCTGGATAAGTTTGTCATGGTTTTTATCGACGATATTCTTATCTACTCCAAGTTAGAAGAAGACCATGAGAAACATTTGAGAATCATCCTTGGAACCCTTAGAGAGCATCAGTTGTATGCCAAGTTTAGCAAGTGTGAGTTTTGGCTGAAAGAAGTAGGATTCCTCGGACACATTGTGTCTACCAGAGGAGTCGTCGTCGATCCCGCCAAGATCAAAGATGTTGAAGAATGGGAAGCCCCAACCACTCAAACCCAAGTCCGTGCATTTCTCGGATTAGTGGGATATTAAGACCAATGACCCAACTGTTGAAGAAGGATAAGAAGTTTGAATGGACTGACAAATGTGAAGCAAGTTTCCAAGAGCTCAAGAAAAGATTGATTTCATCCCCAATATTGATTATGCCAGATATCAAGAAGCCATTTGATGTGTATTGTGATGCATCCAAGATTGGTATCGGATGTGTGTTGATGCAAGAAGGCAAAGTCATAGCATATATGTCCAGACAACTGAAGCAACATGAGCAAAACTACCCCACCCATGATCTTGAATTAGCAGCTATAGTTTTAGCCTTGAAGACATGGTGTCATTATGTTATGGGTAACCGCTGTGAGATTTATTCAGATCACAAGAGCTTGAAGTATATTTTCACTCAGAAGGAGCTGAATATGAGGCAAAGGAGATGGATAGAGTTAATCAAGGATTATGACCTTGACATTCACTATCACCCTGGCAAAGCCAACGTGGTAGTGGATGCTCTTAGCAGATTGCCATGTAGGTTAAACTCCATGATCAAAGAGAACCAGCCAAGTTTACATGAGGAGTTGGAGCAGTTTAGAAATGAGCTAGTTAGCAAAGGATTTTTAGCTAGCATTGAACTTTTAACCCACTTTGATTCGTCAAATCAAGGAAGCCTAGAAGGAAAATGCAAGTATCGACGGAATCAAACACCGTATTGGTACAGGAAAGGTACCTGGATTTACCGAAGACAAAGAAGGAGTTTGGTGGTACAAAGGACGTATCTGCGTGCCAGCAGATTCAGAGCTGAAGCAAGTTATCATGCAAGAAGCTCATGATACTCTGTATTCTATCCACCCCGGAGGAACCAAGATGTACCAGGATTTGAAGGAGCAATTTTAGTGGCACAAGATGAAGCAGGAAATTAGAAGCTACATCACCAAGTGTGATATCTGTCAGAGAGTCAAAGCGGAACATCAGAGACGCGCAGAACTATTGCAACCATTACAGATTTCGGAATGGGAATGGGATTCTGTCGGAATGGATTTTATCACCGGTTTGCCTACTTCTAGTAGGGGAAATGACTCTATCTGGGTCATAGTTGATAGACTGTCCAAGGTAGCCCATTTTATACCTGTCAAGACAACCTACCAGAGTTCAAAGCTAGCAGAGTTGTACATTGCTAGAACTGTTAGTTTGCATGGAACCCCTAAGACCATAGTGTCGGATCGAGGAACCCAATTTACCTCGAGATTTTGGCAAAAAGTCCAAGAAGGCTTAGGGACGAAGTTGAATTTCAGCACAGCTTATCACCCGCAGACAGACGAACAAACTGAAAGAGTCAACCAAATCCTAGAAGATATGTTGAGAGCTTGTGTGTTAGAGTATGGATCAAAATGGGAAGATTGCCTGCCATTCGCAGAATTCTCATACAACAACAGTTATCAAGCCAGTTCGCAAATGGCCCCATTTGAGTTCTTATATGGAAGAAAGTGTCGTACCCCTTTGAATTGGTCGCAAGTAGGAGAGAGTCAGATCTTTGGACCCGACATCCTATGAGAAGCCGAAGAGAAGGTTCACAAAGTCCGTGAGCACCTCAAGACCGCCCAATCCAGACAAAAGAGTTATGCCGACAAGAGACGTAGAGACCCGACTTTCAATGTCGGAGAATTTGTGTATCTCAAGGTTTCGCCGTTGAAGGGAACGCAACATTTTAGTCTAAAAGGAAAGTTAGCCCCCAGATATATTGGATCCTTCAAGATTCTGAATCATCGAGGAGAAGTATCGTATCAACTGGAACTGCCAGAAGAGATGTTAGCCATCCATAATATGTTCCATATCTCGTTACTTCGCAAGTGCTTAGAAGTTCCGGAGAAGACCGAAGTGTTCAAGAACATCGATCACCGAACCATTGATATCAACAAGGATCTGACGTGTCGTGAAGTGCCCATCCGTATTCTAGAAGAAGCCTTCAGAACCACCAGGACCCGGAGTATCAAATTTCTCAAGATCCAATGGAGCAACCATACCGAAGAAGAAGCCACTTGGGAACAAGAAGATTACATTAGGACTGAGTTCCCAGATCTCTTTAGTTCCTAGTTTTTCTTAAATCTCGGGATGAGATTTTGTTTAAGGGGGTAAGGTTTGTAACATCCCAAACCTTTAATCAAGGTTATCAAGATCCAAACCACCCAATTTAGGGTTAACAAAAACTTTTTATTATCAAAAATAATTATGAATGCATGTGTGTTTGCATTAGTATAGAATTGTTTGAAAATGCCATGTTTGATTGTTCTAAATGATATGAAATGGTTTAAAGGTGAATGACACATCATCTATACCATTTAAAAACACAATGCAAAGAAAAAGAAATCAAATAAGAATAAAAAGACCAAATGGTCATTTTGACCATTTTAATCCACTAGGCCACTTTAGGTATTCCTAGAAGTCTTTTCCCAACAGAAACTATTCTAGATATTTGCACCCCTTGCTAGTACAAGTAAAGATCTACCAAGGGCCACTTTAAAACTTAACAGAAACACTTAGCCACTAATTTTAAATGACATTTGAAAATTGAATCCATTACATATGCATAGATCCTACTTTTTCAAAACCCACTCAAATGAACTCCCCTTGCCAAACCCAAGCAACCACATATGATAAAGCTTATGAACAACACACCCACCAAAAATCTTTCCAAAATTCAAATTTAAACTTCATGCGGGCATTGTGTTGAACAATTGGTGAGCACAAAATAATCTGCCTAACTAATACTATTGTTGATCAATGTCTTGTCCCCCAATTGACCCCCTCATCTCTCCTCTGTCTCCCTAGCACCTAACCCATCCCCACACAACACCCCCTTCACCGCTAGCAGCAGTGCCGAGCCACCCCAAGGCCATGCCCGTCGGTCGAGCATGGACAGCTCACAGCAGGCCACCCCTCTCTCTCCTGCCATGTCTAGGACGATCGCCGCACCCTATTGCCCCTCTTTGTCCCTTCCCCGAGCGCAGCCACGCCCTGGACCACCCCCAACACGTCGCGCTCATCGTGTCTGCGACATGCCAAGAACGCGCCAGAGTGCCGCGCCTGAAAAGCGTGCACCCTCCGCGCCTCGATCGCAGCCTGCACGCACCGCTTCGCCACGACCCCAGCAGCCTCCCCGACATGCCCGTTTTCCGCCACTTGACCCGCAGGCACAGCGCGCCACGTCGAACGTTGCTTCTGCCGCGCAGAGCACGAGCCGCGCTCGACCAAATGCCACCGCCCCTAGTCGCATCTTTACGCCGTAGATGACCGCCAGCAGACCATGCACCGTCCGCCTACCTCTGCCCCGGCAATAGCTGCATGTACCATCGCCCCCGACGAGCCGCGCCCACGCCGCTCGGTCTCGTCGTCGAGCCTATAAAAGGAGGCCTCCCCCAGCCTCATTTCTCACACCACTCAACTCCCCTCTCACCACTGAGCCTTCCACACTTTTCTATTGGAGTTAGAGATCACATATAGCAAAAATCAATTGGAGTTAGAGATCACATATAGCAAAAATAACAAGATAGATATTTTTCTACATTCAAACATTTTTCAAAAATCAACCATAATAGCTTTTGAGTTGTTTCCAACTCTCAAAAATCACATTTGATAATATCTATCTTAATATGTAATAATATTTAGGTTTGCATGTAGTGACTTTGGACTAGTACCAAAATAATGCTATATAGGCATTTCTAGTCACTTTAAATCATTTAAATGATAAACTTAAACTTATTGAAATATGCTCAAACATTTAAATCACATTCCCATGTATTATAATATGTGGTGATGACATGTGTCCACATGATCCCATATTTTAATTGGAGAATATTAAATCTTAATTATTTTCAATGAGTAGAAATTACTTTTCTTAAATAAAATAAATGAAACTAGTTCTTTAAATCTTGTGATGTTTGTGATGATACTAGATCATCAAGTGTGTGCCTTAGTGTGCTAAATATACTAGATAAGTGTTGTTTGGTGATTGTGTATCCCGTATGTATTTATAGACGATAGTACCGACCAAGTCTATGAGGGGGAGGAGTTCTACCCCGAAGAAGACGAGGAGAATTTCAACCACTGCACCAATCAAGGCAAGCTAATACTTGCAAGCCATCCCTAGATGCAAGTTAACCTAAGCAAGATGTAGTAGGCATGCTTTGGTTATACCTTTTGATTTATACCCATCCCAAGTTTTACTTTTGCTTTACCAAAGTTTCTTTACTTCTAGTAATGCTTTGTGAGATTTTAGAAAGTAGTATAGATAGCATAATGAGTATAAACCTTGGCCTATACTAGATGTCATTCTATGGCATGAGATTGAGATTAGCATCCCACCTTAGTGAACACTCTTAACTTAGTGGTTAGTGCTAAACCAAAAACTTGATCACTCTAGATGGGAATACTTGGTGAAAATTCTTATGAAAACCTTGGAATGATGAGTCATTCTATTGAAATGTTTTGACATGTGTTGAGAAACACAGATGGTTTATGATGATGAAAATGTTGAGGCATGAGTCTTAGCCCTTTATAAAAACTGATGGTTGGGTTCGGATGTGATACCATTCCAATTTTACCGTAGAACCACAATACCTGAATTGGGTAAGGCTTAGCCGGAAGTTTATATGCATTAGTATGGGTTCCCTCGCGGAAGAGGTTTGAGCTGAGGCTACCTCTTGATGTTGGCCACCTATGCAGTGCCCAGGATGGAAGATGGCCATGACTGGGAGGCCAAGCTCATAGGAGAGGTGCTTATACTAGAGTGTGTAAAGGAAAGGTTATGATTGATTATCCGCATACTAAGTATGATGATTCAGGGTTATCCCTGACGGATATATCGAATTTTGTGGTGAAAGTGTACCACCTCTGCAGAGTGTCAAACTATTTGAATAGCCGCGTCCTCGGTCATGGACAGTTGGTGTGGCCATACTGTTCCGTCGTCAGATGTTTTCAAAATGACTTATGAAATGAATTGTGACATGACTTGACCACAACAGGATTGTGACTATGAAAAGTAAGTTCCCATTTAGGTGATTTAGAACTTTATTTTATCTTTCTTTGTTTCTGAACTCAGCTTAGGTTTCAAACTTAACTTTGCAAATAAACTTAGAACTTAGCATTCCTACTAGACCTACTTTACTTGTGAGTGATAGTTTGCGAGTACTTAAAGAGTACTCATGGCTTTGTCCCTGGCTATTCCCGTGGCCAGACTATGAGGAGGACTATCCGGAAGAAGGACCGCAGGACGGCTATGACAACTAGGATCATCTCCCATCGTCAGCATTGCCTGTGACACTGAAGATGGAGCCCACCGCTACGCTTATTATTCCGCTGCTTGTTTGTATTAAGACTGGATCATGAGATCCTTTATTTGTGTAAGACCTTATTATGGTTTGTAATTGATGATGGTGGTATCCAATCTGTTATCTCGTAAAAATGGTAATCCTGGGATTGTGATGTATGGCATAACAGGCATCTGGGATTAAAAATCTGGGTGTTGACACGCACTATCTCCAAGGCACGCCGTGGTTGCCACCGGTACCTTGCAGCACCATGTTGCCAAGTACCACCAGCAAACACAACGTGAAGCCTCTAGAGGATCTGTCGTGCGTAGCACCTGCCGAACAAGCATGAGTCAGCATAGAACCTATCGGTCAAGCATGACTTAACATCGCCTCCGAAACTCCGTGCAAGACAAAGCCGCTCAACCTCTCCTGCCTCTTCCATCCAGCACCGCTCCACAAGCGATGCTCCCAAGAGAGAACGCGGCACCGCCATCGCCTGATCCAAAGATCTTAGGGTTTCCCTCGGAGTAGCACGATTTAGGTCGACACTAGGTGCACGATGATGCCTTCATCAAAGTAACGATGTGGTAACACCGCCATTGCCCGCCAACAGCTCGATTTTCACCGGCACCTAGATCTCCTCGCCTCGCTACCAGGACTAGATGAAAGATCCCGGGATTCGCCGAACTAGCCTTAGGCCGACCACCTCCGACGGAGAAGATGACCACCACCACCAAGCTCAAGGACTTCGCCCCAGGCGTCCTCATGATGCGGAGCAGTACCTAGAAGGCCTCCGCGTGGCTTCACTAGTCGACGATGAAGATGGCCGTAATTGGATCTAGGACGATCCCCAGCCAAGAACTCCACCAGCCCAGCCGCCTCAGATCCGCTGACATTGTACCCTGGCCACCGCTGCCCCACCATCACCGTCGGGGATCTAAGGACAGGCCGCCACCGCCCATCGATCCTAGGTCGCCGCATCTAGTAGGGTGTGGGGGCGCGAGGACGAAGACCGCCACCGCCATGCTGCAGGGGCTTTGCCCAGCGACGTGAGCCGGCGGCAGCGGAGGGAGATGAGCTCGAGGGAGGGGGTGTGGAGACGGTGGCGTGGTTGCCGCCCGGTGCGGTCCGGCGACGGCCGCACGGGCATGCTAGGAATAAAAAAATGATATTGTGTCTTTTTCAGAGCAACCGGCATGAGTGTTGCCTTTTCATTAAGGAGAGAAAACAGTTGTACAATGGCCATGTTTTTTGGTTACCGGGGAACATTAGGAGGAAACCCCACATAGTCGAGTTCATTACTCAATCGTTTGGCGCCACAACTTGTGTGGCGACTCCAAAAGTCAAAGCACACTGCCTAATGTCTTCATTCACGAGGTGCACCCCTTCAGCGAAAGACAGATACTTGCCATTGAAGATTCTTCTACTGTGCTCCTTCCAAACATTCCAAAGTATGTAGAGGAGCCTATCGCTGAGCTCTCGCCTATTTTTCTTGTCCGTCCCCACAAACTTGGCATCCCACCACTCATTGAGCGAAGACCGGTGGGAAGGCATGAGGGCCTCCGGGCTTGCGTCAAGGGACAAGTCGTGAACCATCATCCAAACTTGCACAGTAGCTGTTTTTGGAACTAGAAAGATGAGTAGCCGTTTTTAGGGACAAAACTAGGGATATAAGTGGATAGGATAATTTTCGCACCGAATTCGTTTTCGAACCCGTTTTAGAGACTCCATATCTGATTTGAGTGAATCCGACGGATAAGGATATCCGGATCCGAACTTAACACCCAAAAAGGTATAGGATATGGTATGCGTATTAGCACCCGGATATCCGTATCCGAAAATTATTTAGGATTATCCAATGGCATCGAATAATCCGATTTTTCATCTGAAACATCAGGGTTAATAAAACATGAATAATAGTTAGTGAGTTCATTCGTTAAACATCTACACACTTACATAGTCATTTTATCGAATATAAAGTCCAAACTTGTTAGGATATTGAGTTACTTAAGCATGCGTCAGTACTATTTTAGCTCTTGTGTGTGTTATTTCATACACATCCACTTATTTGTTCATGTGGTCAAGTTATATTTTCTCATTCAATCATGTTACAATTGTTGAATCCATTAGTATTTTGTTAAACTTGTTTTATCCATTAATTTTTGTTGTCAGTCTACTTATGCATGTGCTGATCCAATTACTTCTTTTTCCATCCCGAATCCTCTCCGTTTCCATTTTGAATCCGCGGTGTAGTATATCCGTATTCAAATCCATAACCGGTCATTATCCGATCCGGTCCGAATCCGTGGGAAAAATATGGAATAGAATATGGTAGAAAGGAAATCCGATCCGATCCGATTATATCCCTAGACAAAACGGACAGAAGGGGCTATGGGGTCAGCCCCTGGTGGCCAAATCTGTCAGCAGCGGGGATCTTGCCATGGAGAACAAACCAGGAGAATATGGTGCATTTTTTAGCAACCAGCAGGAGCTCTGACTTTTCTATTAGAAGAATAGAATTGGCAGGTTCAAAAGGGAAATCGGCCGAAACCAATACAAACGTATATATGCACGAGGCCGGTTAAAAGGGGACCGGACCAAAAAAAAGACCCCAAGCGGCACATTTTTAGGAAAAAAAACAAAATCACACGAGGCCACACTATCTAGATCGGGTAGGTCTAGAGCATCGCCTAAATGACACCAGCACAATGGCAACAACGGGCGCTATGAAAATCATGGTCCATGTCCCCGGACGGGAAGTCAAAGCCGAAGGAAATGGCTAGGCCTCTCAAGCTTCATGGCGAGAGGTAGGCCGCAGGAAACTCTCCAGCGCTACTCGCACGCCAACAGGGCCCGAAGACGTTGACTCAACGGGCATCACTAGCATCCCAAGAATGGCTCCGCACACTCCAAAAAATGACGCCTCCAAGGAGGTAACGACGTCCAAAAGACACCGCTGTCATCCAATTTGGCAAGCCAGATTTGGTTTTTCACCCTGGAATGATGGACAGAGGGGTGCCGGGGCTCCACGACAATGCCCTCAAGAGGGAGAACGGCGCCCTCAAGTGCCCTCGCTGTCAGCACCGACCAAGGTGGACTAGACTTTTGTCCGGAGACCCCAACCTCCTCCTCCAATGAAGTATCACCCAAACGGTCCATGCCACGCGGCGAGCAAGATCGCCGGTGAAAGAGATGACGCCCCCGCCCATAGAGCCATGCCCCGCCACCCGCACGACCAATGGCAGAGCATCACCACCATCTCGATCCGGAGCCACAAGTCCGGCCTTCAAGCGCAACACCTCATGCCGGTCTGCCACCGGCCATGAGACGCCGGGTTCAACTCCTCGCCCACCCAAAGCGACGCTGCCACGCCATCGTACGATCTCCATGGCACACCTCTTCCACAGAGTTGAAGGTTCCGACCAGGGTCGCCGCGCCCTAGCCAGACTGCCACCCATGGTGCCCCTCCGCGGCACCCCACCTCCAACAAACATGGCGCGGGGCCAAAATCTGCGGCCTCCATGTGACCACCGCGCAGAGGAGAAGCTGGGTCGACGCCACCCAATACCATCGCGTTCCTGGGACCCGCCCAGCCTGTCTGCCCCGGCGAGCCACCGCCTCACCACGCGCGCCGCCCCCTGCCACCCACACGGCCAGGGAGACAGCGCGACCGCCCCGCAGCCCGTCCATTGACGAGAAGACGCCACCGCGACCAAGAGCCTCCACCCCGGCTTCCAAGGCCTGCAGCCGCTGTCGTGGCAGAGCAGCACCACACCTCGCCGGCACCAACCTCCAGCTGCTGGGCCGTGACTGCCAGGAGCAGCCATTGACAGACTTGGGCAAGGAGCGCCAGATCCGCCGCCTCCCAAGCCCTTGCCGACCTCCCGAAGACAACCGCCGCGAGATCAACCTTGGGGAGGGCCACCACTGGCCGGGGAGACTGCCGAACCTCCACACGTCGGCGAGTCGCCGCGCCGAGCAACCACCATGCATGTGCGCACAACAGATCTGGCCACCCAACCCAGCACCATGGGCGCCCTGCTGCCCCGAGCAGAGTAGGACTCCGCCAACGCCAAGCACACCGCAGGCCACTGCGAGCCAACGCAACCACCGCCCTGGCCCAAGCCCGCCACGCGAGAGCAAAATACCCCGACCACCTTCGGTAGCAGGGGAGGGCCGTCACCACCACGGAGGAGGCTAGCGATGATAGCGACCGGAGGGCCTGGACGGGTGGGGGAGGCCTCGGCGGACGGCGTTGTGGGCGCCCCTGGCGTCGCCTGGGCGAGCGACGCGAGGGGACAGTCAGGCGGATCCAAGGGGGGCTAGCAGGGGTCAGACCCCCCTAATCCTTCGCCCCCCTCAAGCTTTTACATTTGTGACTAGTAGTGTTAGTCCATGCATACACGTACTAATGACCATAGGTAATTATCCAAATTAGTAACTAAGCTCAAATTTAAGTATTATTGTACTTACTAAAGCCTAGAAGGTGAAAATAGCCCATCTACTGAGTAACCATGTATTACATGCCATGAATGATTTTTGAAGCCTGGTCATTTTCTAGTTCGCCTCTCGTCGCCTAATTAGATCGATCTATTTGGGGCACACGAAGCCTGCCGTCGCTCGCTACAGCCACTGACTTGGACTTCATATATCGGCTGCTCCTTACAACTAAGTAGTACGACGGAGGGTGCTGGTCTTCTGCCCGCTACCGTGAGTCTGCACAACCATGTTGTGAGCTCACCAGCAGGTTAATCAAGGTATAACACTAGTATTGCACATATTATACTGCTAATTCGGTCTAAATCTCTAAATTATTTTGCTGTATAGCTATAGTTTGTTAGTTCAGATACAATGAGAAACACTCGTCTTCTCCCTATAATTGTTGACTCGGTCTCAATTCAGGACAAGTGCTACGATTTTAGGATTTGCTCGGTGGTAACATTCTAGTTATATTTAAACTAATGAAAAAATAACAAACCTTCTTGTTGGTGCAAACAGATGGCGATTTCTTGCCAATTTTAATGTTTTTGATGCTATATATATGATTTTTAGCATGGGCCTAACAAATGGTGATATTAAAAAATTTATGGACTCGATGCCTTATGCTTGACGTAGCGGTGACATAGTGGTCGATCGATGTACACCATTTCGTGAAATAGAGGAATAGTTGTATCTTTGATAACAAACTTCTCGCCAATATAGAGGTGGTCGGGCTTGCTTACAAACTTCTCGCCAATATTGAGGTGGTCGGGCTTGCTTACAACAACATCAAGCATCGGCGCTCTCGCTTTTAGGGACGCCCTCCCTAAGTCCAAATCCTGGGGACAGTGTACCATTTCCCCTGCATATGGTGCATTTGGGTTCCGCGAAAGCCCGCCGGATCTTCTAGAGTGTTAAACTTGGGGAAGGAGCCATGTTATTGGGCCTTGTAGGCCGAGCTAGTAGTGTAGATCTCGTCTTGCGTCCAAAGCCAACTTATGGAGTCAGGCCGCGAAATGAAGTCACGAAGCTGCGCTATGGTATTCAACTGAGAGACAGAGGTGATCCAGTTACCGTTCTCCAGCATCTTGGATACCAGACGTAGAGTTCAGGGTCAGAGTCACGAAGGCCTGTCGATATACTTTAAATTGATAAGAATCGGATCTAGTATTTGCTTAAAAAACTGCATGATGGTGAATTCTTGGATTAATGATTCGTGGAAACGGATGAAAAATCCTACTACCAGGTGCGCACTAGAGCCAGGGCTCAACTCCGGCTTTACCATTTTCTAGTAGTAGTACGTCTTATTTGATCCATATTTCAAAAACTGGATGGAACAAAAACCACACAATACTTCTTTTGACGGCAGTAGCATCCTCTTCACTTTACCTCGACAGAATTTCAGCTGCGTCGGCCTCTGTTGTGTGTCAGCAGGACATTCATGGTAAATTCCACCGATAGCGCTCATTTCATCAAATTCCAGGTGCGGAGTAGCAGTATGTTCCAACTTACAGGGACCCCAACAATCATCAAATTAACAGTTCCCTTTGAAAAATGGTAGCCATGGAGATTCCCTTGCCCGGCAAATGCACGAGCAGTCACATGGAGTTTCAGTGCTCAGGGCCAGTCGCCTCTCGTGCAAGTAGAGGAGCTACTGCTCCCTCTCTTCATTATTGGCTCCTCAACTGTAACTACAACTGGAGTTAAATACGAATTGCGTTAACAGAGGTTTCAACCTTAACCGTGCAAATTGCATTGACTGGAACTTCTTGTAGGCGACATGCATGCTATACGTTTGCCCAGTCATTTTGCACACGTGGTTAGTGGTAGATGCAGCTCTGAACAAGGACAACGCGGATGCATTTATCTTTTTCGTCTCCTGAGCAAAAAATCTGTCGACAAATAGCGGCATGGAGCAAGGCAACTGAAAGTTCACGGAAATAAAAATAAGCGTTTCGTTTCTTAAAATCGGAGGCGTCAGAGCGTATACGGGACTAAGGACAGCATGATGATAACATAGCATGTGTGGTGTTGATGAATGACTAGTGCAGCATTATCATTCCAGCATGGCTTCCATTTAGTATGTTTAATTTTAATTTTTGGGTGAGTAAAAACCTTCTGCTGTAACAAATACTCTGTGCAAAATTTACAGGACATGCACCAGCACTAGGTAGATGCAACCAAAAGGAGCAGAAGAAACAGAGAATTTCGCAGCACAAATCTGTGGTAATAAGCAAAACTTCTTTTTTCAACATTCATCTGAATAGGAAATGCCCAATGCTAAGATTTGCAGTGCAAATCAGTTCTACGTAACTTATCTTAGAAAGAGCAGATCGAATCCTCCAGGCCTCCACATTCCAACAGAAGCAAAGAATCATTCAGTAATAGCACAAATAACTGTCAGAGTAAACTGGACTCGCATCATCCAGGCCTCCACATTCCAACAGAACCAAAGAAGCATGTCATACCATGGTTCCATTGAATTCCGGAGGCAGGGCGAGGACACGAAATCCAGCTCGATGCATCATTGTTAACTACACCGAGTAGGTGGCAGGCGCCGATCCCAATTAAACTTTCAGGGACCGGAGAGACCTCCATTCCGTGTGGAAGGAAAGCAAGCCTGTCCAAAACACAACACAGGGAGGATATTAATGTGAGACGTCCTTGCCTTACTCCAAGGATCAGTGTTCCCTACCATCCACCAGCATGAGGCATCGAAGCAAAAATCCAGAAAAGGAATTCAGTTAAAATACTCACAGTGGGAGCTTTGATCATGCTAAATTCAGAGAGACCGAGCAGATCACCGTCACGCCGAGCTAGCTGGACGAATCGAGATCATTAATTGATCGCCAACTACTAACAGTGTGATGAACATATACAGATCCATGCATCCAATAGCATCAACGTCACTGTAGAGTGCCATTCTCATGTGTGTGTGTATATATATAGCATCCAGAGACCCTTCAGTTTCATCAACTCAAGCATCACTCACTACCAGTTCAATTGCCTATTCTCTGAACACACTGAGAGCAAGCAAGATGGGTGGTGGCAAGGTTCTTCTGATCAGTGCTGTCTTGGTGGGGCTTGTTTCACTGAGTTCGTGCAGGAGCCTGGGGGAGTTGAATGAACACAAGACATACTCTTCTGCGCCCCACTGTATGTTTTTAACCCCATCGATCCCTTGTGTGTTGCACCGTATTTATTACTAAATCTGTTCCATGATGTAGAACGTTTTAACAAAGTAATTTTTAGTTTGCCAAAACGTTCTAAATTATGAAACGGAGGTAGTACTTCATAAAGTACTACTGAACTGCATCTATTAAGGTGATTCATGAATAAGCAGATGACTTCACAGTATTAATAGTTTCACTTCTGTATATCTTACCAGATGGGGGCTCCCCAACTCCCACACATGGGTCAGGAGGAGGCTACAAACCAACTACGACACCGACGCCAACTTACAGCGCTACACCGACTCCAACTTACGGCACCACACCGACACCATCTTATGGCACCACACCGACGCCATCTTACGGCACCACACCGACGCCATCTTACGGCACCACACCCAGCACCCCGAGTGCACCTTCCCATGATGTCCCAGCAATTCCAAAGAAGCATGATTTCATTGGATCCTGCAAGTAAGAGCTAGAATGAGTGCATACCATAAGCATCAACATCACAGAAGCAACAATATTAAAATGGTTTCGTTTTGCCTGAAATGCAGCTACTGGAAGGTCCACCCAGATGCTATAGTTGCGGCTATCGGGTCGCTTGGAAACATCGGCCAGACATTTGGTGCTGCCTGCAGCATGATCGTTGGCAAGAAGCTAGGAACTCTGCACGACGCACTCTCAAACACAAGAACTGATGGCATTGGCGCCCTGATACGTGAAGGAGCAGCTGCATACCTCAACTCCATTGTGAACCATAAATTTCCTTTTACCACCCAGCAGGTGAAGGACTGTATTGTCGTCGCCGTGACCTCTGATGGTGCTGCTTCTGCCCAGGCTGGGATCTTCAAGAAGGCAAATGAATCCCACTACAAGTTTTAGAGCTGGATATCTCCTGGCTCAGCTTCTTGCTCCTATGTATTTTTTTCTCGATTGATGCTATCTTGTGGCTTGATTTATTACTAATATTTTGTTGCTTTATCATGTAATATCACTATTTTTAAAAGATAATTTTACTGTAATACATCCATCAATTTTCTGTGGCTTGAACCAGAGAATGTTGCTACGCTGCAGCATTAGCACAGAGAAAAGCTATGCTTTACTCTGAACAGCACAAAAAAATTTAAAGACCAGACCATTGCTACTCAAATTCTCAGTATAGGAAGTTTATTAATGTCAAATGTGTTTTTGTATTCCGGACATGTTTGGTTGGCTACTACTTATGGCAAAGTGTAACAAGCAGCACTTTATGTGTCTAACAAACTTTTGGCAAGTTTTGGCAGAACATTGGGTAGACGACAGGTGGGCTGCATGGCTAAGAAACAATGCCAAGCCCAAACTGTGGCAATTAAAATATGAAATGGCCAAACTTGCCTAGCTAAGGGTTGGAAAACTGAAAAAGTAGTCTAACAATTGCCACAAACTTAACTATTCTAAGCTTCATTGTAAGAGCCTTTGAATCTTGCTCTTCAACCCCCAACAAATGCATCGGTTGCCCCTGCTCCATAAATTTCATAGCTATAGACCTTCGAATCTTGCTCTTGAAATCCAAAAGGCCCAAGACAAAGGATAACTCATCCAAGTATCCAACACTGCCCTATAAACAAAATTTCACATAAAGCAGAGGGTACATGTTTAATACCAAATAAACCCAAGAACTTCTAAGATGAGTTAATCGCTTCAGCAGTGTTTCAGAAAAATCAATCTGGATGTCAAATGGAAGCCTAAGTGTTAATTTACTGGAATATAAAAATTATTCAAAAAATATTCAGTCAAAATTTCGTGTTTCTTCTTTCCGTGCACATCATGATTGATTCAGATTGCTTGACCACGAAGCATAACTAATAAAAACATATCCTGGAATCAGCAACTTCAAAAGTTAATCACAGTTGAGAACAAACAATCTATTAAATTAATTGTTTGAATCGTGTTCACATAATTTAACATGATGTTTCTTATAACAATCTTTGACGAAAATTTCCAAAGGATGCATCTGAAGACTACCCCAGATGATTTGCTCTCGAGTAGACCAGTTCTCAGACTCCACCAGGTCATTCCAGAACCCACAGAACCATACATAAGCACAAATTTATAATTTAAAAGACTAAAACGAGGTGGATAAAAGGAAAGGGGCAATATCAAGGACTTCTGACAGGAACGGGTTGGTAATTGGGGTAAAGTGTACGGGTGGGTGACAGGTAACTAATAGTACTCCCTCCGTCGCAAAATAGATGTCAGAAATTTGTCAGAATATGGATGTATCTATATACTAAATAGTGTCTAGATTCATCCAAATTTTGACAAATCTGCGACATCTATTTTGAGACGGAGGGAGTATATGAATGTCGACTTATGTGTAGGAATTTATTAACATTAACATTACCATTACCAATTGCCGTTCATGACTATAGATGCAAACAGAAACTGCTTAGTAACTTCACATGTTGATGTATGTGCTGAAATGCTAATAGATAATTTAACAATCAATGACACTATCCAATTATATATATGCAGGATAATATTTCAAGTAATGGAGTACCTCAGTATTGAAAAACCTACAACGATCATTTCTTCCTTTGCGCTACTTGGAGCAGAGAAGCAAGTACTCATAGAAACATTGACAATTAGTTTATCTAGTGATTGCATAAGCAGGACCTCTGTTGTAACCACAGTACACGCAAAACCATGACATCCTACTCAGTACAAACATTGCTATAATATACTAGTATAAGTTAATTGCTACTCCCCCCGTCCCATAATATAAGATGTTATTACAACCAATATATGTGTATAACTGTATATTGGTTGTAATGACATCTTATATGATGGGACAGAGGGAGTACAATACATTGTCAGTTAGTCAGAACCAGACACTATGATATGCGAAGGCAAGATATCTAACTGGAGTTACAAGAAATGTGGCTGAATATAAAAATTCTTGCTCGCCAAGGATCAACTTATCCAAGTTTCCACCATGTTGTAGTCTCAAGGAATTTCTGTGCTGTAATTTACAATAACAACAACAACGACGACAATGACAACAGTGGACATGTTTGCTTGTTACACCAATTACCACAATGTTAGAAGAAACGTGATCACATTAGAAACTACTTCCTACGCTCATTATGGATCGGGGGGGTGTAGGTTTGTATGGTAAACTACAAGCTATGAGAATAAACCTACCAAAATATTTGCTCCTTCTTTCCAACTCCCAAGAAACCAAGTTCAAGCTATCTAAATGGAGTTACGAGAAATATGGCTGAAACTATAAAAAAGAGTTGCTCACGAAGGATCAATTTTATCCCAAGTTGTTTCAGTTTATGAATACTCAAGACATTTCTGTGTTATAAGTTACAACAACAGGAACAACAATGAGGAGAGTGGACACATTTGCACCAAGGACCACAATGATCATATTAGAAACTACAGTACAAGTGTATATGGTAAACTGCAAGATAGGAGCCTTACAAAATATTTGCTCCTTCCTTCCAACTCCCACAGATCATTATCGTGTGACTCAGTCAAAATCAGCGACATTCCATGAATACGACATCAAAATAGTCATTCATTAGCATAGGAATGAAGCATCCTCAAACCTTGCGATTCATATGGGACTCGAACCATTGGAAGATCTCTCCATCCTTCAGGCTGGTAAATTCATGATACGCATATGCAATATTCAGCTCCTCCGTGACATGCCTCTCCAGAGCGAACACCTCTGGCAAGACATTGGCCTCATCTGCTGCCTTCTTCCACGGTGTTCTCCTCCCATCTTTCTTCAGAAAACCCTTCTCATCCAGGAACGATTTCTGGCGAAACACATCCACAAGCGCATCGGCGACGGTCCGGGTCAACCCCGGAATTCTCGCGGCTAGAAACTCGGCACTCACAACGAAGGCATCGCATCGGATCTCTCGCACATCAACGTTCTTTGACTTGAGCTGGCCTATGCTCGCCACCACCATCTGCGCCCTCTCGGCGTCCTTGGGCATGTGCACGAACAGCACCGGCGGGTACCCGGCCGGAATTTCATGCATCGCGGCGAACACGCCCTCGGCGATCATGATGGCTACGCTGCTAAACCTGACCCTGGCCGCCAGCGCGGACACGAAGTACCCGCCCGACGACGCGCCGATGCCGACGAGCGGGAGGCCGCCGAGCTCGGGGTGCTGCTCCTTGAGCCACCAATCGATGATGGACGCGACGGCCGCGAGCTCACTGCCGTCGCCGGAGGCGGCCGCGTCGATGGACCAGCACTCGGCGCGGCTGGACACGGCGAGGACGGCGTAGCCGCGGCGGAGCGCCTCGCGCGTGAAGCGGCGCTCCTCGGGGAGCCCCGCGCAGCGCGGGCAGCCAGGGGAGGCGTCGAAGAAGTCGGTGGCGCGGATGGTGCAGCCGGGGGCGACGAACACGGAGGCGCGAGGCGGGCCCGGCGGCAGCTGCCACAGCACCTCGTTGCCGCTCCTGTGCTCCACGCGCGGGTCGAGGCGAATGGCGGGCGGCGTGGTCAGCGGTGGGGCGGGAGGGGCGCGGGGGAGGAGGAGGGCGGTGGCGAGGAGGATCAGCGCGCAAGAGGAGGCAACCAGGACGACGGGCCTGTGCGGCTGCGGGATCCTGGCGAGGAGGCTGTGCATCGTGCGCGCGCTAATGGAGATTCAGGTGAGCCACTGAGTTGACTTGATTCGGCAGAGAGGAACGAACGGAACTTGGAAGCTTCGTCTGGGCTGCGTGTGGGTGAGGCCCATGTGAGAGGTGGACCGGGATAGCGTGGACTAGCATCTCAGCCCGGCCCAGTACAACGAGTTCTTCGGCGAGGATTTTTCCTTTCCTCGCTGACGACGGCCGGTGGCGGCGGCCGGTGACCTCGTTGGATGTGAGTTTTCCCCTCTCCCCGTGACCGCACGTCCTTGCCGGTGAGCAGAGCTACTCCGTCTGTCTCGACTCTCGAGTCCGTCGCCCTCCCTCCTCACCGGAGAGCCTCGGCTCCGTCACCAATCCGTCGGCATCCTCAGGTAGCGCCCGACGCCTCCTTGATCCACAGGAACACTTCGCTCTTTCATACTTCGGATTACTGTCACTAGTGCTTGAAGCGGCTTTAGCGTGTTACTGATGCCTGATCTGTTATCATTCGCTAATTACATGAGAGGTCTATGCAATTTCGGTCAGATATATTTTTGCTGATGTGTAATTTCATCTGCTGCCTCACACGTTACAGTCTACCATGTAAGCAGGATTCTTGCCGGATCCTTATTTATTCATGACGCCGGGGACTTACTATAGCTACACAACAGATATAGGTTTATTGATCTGTTCCTTTTTTTGTCTTGCCTTTCTGCTGCATTTCTAGAAAATGGCTTTAGCAGAGCCGAAATGCTAACCTGCCTTGGTTCATTCATATCATCGTGTTATTTGCCTCTTATTATCTTCAAAGAATAAGAACAGGGATCGATACATTATATATGTGCTATATTGCTATGCCTTTCAATCAGAAATCTCATGATTTTTAACCATGTACATCTGCTAGAGTATTTGTCTATGTGTTTTGGAGCATAAATTGTGAGAGTCAAATATGAGTTACTAGCTCTATCTTATAGAAGTTACTGATAATTCCTTCTACATTAATATGAAATAAATTACTCTCTCCGATCCATAATAAGTGTCGCTGATTTAGTACAAGGGAGTAACTAAGTTGATGTGGGAAGTTCCTTGATCATGCTAATACTAATATTTATTGTCCAGCACCTTTTACTTCAATTTCTGATATATGTTTTGCTTTCCAGTTCTTCATTTTAAATTTTATCTTTCCAAATGTTAGATTTTGGAAAAAAATGGATCCTGAAGATCTAAGTGAATCTGAGGAAGAAGAGGATGATGAGATGATGCTATTTGTTTTCCCAGCTTTATATCTAGCTTCCATTGGTTACGAAACAAAAAGTACATCAAGGCATAGTGGTGCAGAATGGGTATGCGAAGTTCTTGAAGATGACCGAGGTCAGGGCTATGAGAAACTTCGAATCGAGCCTCATATTCTCCGTAACTTTTCAAGATATGTTAGGTCAAAGTACCTTCTGCAGAATACAAGAGGTATTTCTGTAGAAGAGCAAATTGGCATGTTTATGTACATGCTCTCACGAAATGCTAATTTTGAGAAACTGAGTAATAGATTTGAGCGCAGCAGAGAGACTATTCATAGACATATCAAGGCATGTTTTGATGCAGTGATCTCAGTGAAAGGTGACTTTGTGAAGCATATCTCAACTAGGACTCATTGGAAGATATCATCTGATCCACAGTATGGCCCGTACTTTGAGGTAAGTGTAACCGTATACGTTTGTAGTAACTTTTATGCTTTTCTGTTACATGACAATTACATAGTAGATGTATTCTCTTGCAGAACTGTATAGGCGCAATTGATGGAATTCATTTCCCTATGACAGTATCAGGTAGGGAAGCGGCCCCATATCGAAATAAAGAAGGATCCCTTACTCAAAACGTGATGCTTGCTTGTGATTTTGATTTGAATTTCGTCCATGTGTCCTGTGGTCATGAAGGATCTGCGTCTGATGCAGTGGTCTTGTATTCTGCTATTGAGTCTGGATTTCAAGTTCCTGGTGGCAAATACTATTTGGTAGATGAGGGTTATCCAAACACGCCTTGTTTTCTCGCTCCTTACAGCGGGGTCCCTTACCATACTCAAGAGCAAGAGCAGAGAAATTGCCAACCGGGAGACTACAAGGAGCTGTTCAATCTTCGTCATGCACACCTGCGTAACCATATCAGGCATGCTATAGGCATACTGAAGATGAGGTTTCCAATTCTGAATGTCGCGACGTTTTACCGGTTAGAGACTCAGCTGAAGATTCCAGCAGCGGCTGTGGTGCTGCATAATGTGATTCAGAGGCAAGGAGGTGACCACGGAGAATTTTCATGTAACCAAACAGTCCCGCTTTCAACACGGAAGAGTGTGGCTCTGCCTAGTGGGGATGATGCATATGGAAACGATGTTGCAGCGCTGAACAGTCAATGCGACGACGGAAATGCTTTAAGAGATCGTATTGCAGAGAGGATGTGGAAAGATTACATAAGAATCGTGTGATTTTTCCATGGTTAGAAGACTAGAACCAAACCGCATAGGATGAAACTTACATAACTCTGTATGTTTGTAGTAATATTGCTTCTATGGTATTGTGGGTATTTTATAACCTGCATGCGTTATGTTAAATATTGCAAGTTGCAACTGTCCTTAGGAACTTTTTTGTGACCTGACTATCCTTAGGAACTACTCCTACTGGAGCAAGTAATTCAGCAGATTAGGGAAGTACTGTAGCAATCATCAGCAATGAATCAGGGATGGAGGGAAAGAATACCTGAACAATCCAGCACCGTGCGTGTGGTAGCTGCCAAATCTCATTAAAAAAACAAAGAGCAGAACAATCTGCACCTCATTTTCAACTTTATTAATTTTAAATACTCCCTCCGTACAAAAATAAGTGACTTAGATTTGTCTAAATTTACATGTATCTTGACATGTTTTCGTGTATAGATACACCCGAATCTGGATAAATCTAAGTCACTTATTTCGGGAGTAGTTTGCTCATAAAGAAGCTACTAGGGGGTAATCGACCAATTACAATAATTTTAGAGCATCTCCACTCGTCCTCCTACGGCGTCCGGCGCTTGGCCTTACGGGGGCTGCCGACAAGATTAACTCTTATTGGACGGCACGGTTCCTAGCTGCAGCCCCCAAGCCCCCCCCCCCCCCCACCCCACCACCCACCCCCCCCCCCCCCCCCCCCAAATGGATGACATAATTCAAACATGATAAATATCGTCAATCACATAGTTTTGGCGCCTACAAACCGATCACATCGTTGCAAAATCGTTGCAAATCAAATCTAGCAGTTAAAAAGGGAGACATGTCGGCCTCACACGGCTAAGAAAATCAAACGGCGACAGCACCGTCACAGACGACCACGGTAGAAGGCGCCTTCGGGGGTAGCCTTCACCTTCCTCTTTCGACGGTCGGCGGTCTCCACCTTCCGGTGCTGGATGTTAAAAGCCCACTCGGCGTTTGACATCCCCTTCGGCCGCTCCTTCTCGGCCTTTCCCTTCCTCGCCGGTGGCGGCGTGGCCGCTGACGCACGAGGAGCTTGGTACCTCTTCGACGGCATGGTGGCGGTGGATCTCGTCTGCTGGGGGAAATGGCGAGAGTAGGCGGCGAGGAGGTTGAGGGTTGATGTGGAGGGGAAAAAGGAGGGAAGCTAATTTTTTGGTGGGAGAAGGTAGATGTGCGGCCGACAAGGGGGCGCCCACTTTTCCAGTGTCATTTGGCGCTCCTGCTGCCCCCCCCCCCCCCTCCCCCCTCGGTTGGGTTCGGCTTGGGGGCGATGGATGAATTGTTGGGCCGCGCCGCCAAATCCATTTCAAGGGGGAGGGAGGGGGGGCGACTAAACGTTTTTTTCGCTGGCGCCCCAATAGCCTGAGTGGAGAGGGAGTGCCTCAGTTCGGAGTGGACATAGAGAGAGTGAGATCTAGGATTAATAGTGAAGAGTGTGCGACTGTAATGGAGAATACGATGTGAGAAAATAATCAGGGTGGATAATATTTATTTTATAAGTTATTACTAGCAAAAGTGTCCGTGCGTTGCACCGGGTATATATTGCAATTAAGAAATAAAATGAAAGGGCCTGGTTAGAAACTTGTTAGCGATTTTACAAACTAAAAATTTGGCACAATGTAATGTAGGTATTTCGAAGATAAATTATAAGAAAACATGTAGATATATTGTTAATATAACTTCCAAGAAACCAACGAGCAAAAATATGTGGTAATTTAATGCATATATCACCAAACATTTCTAAAATAACATCCATAATTCAAGATCAATCCCGATGTACAAACTGGTTCTAGAAACACATAATATTGAGAAATTTGCGAGTTCGATATGGTGAATGCAACCGCATTGTTGAATTCAATTATTTTTGCTCACTTGTTGCCAAGGATCCACTTCAGCACTCTAGTAGTGCCACGGTGGTTACCTTCTACTCCTTGCTCGGAATAATTGAGGCAGACGGTATATATGTCCATTTTATAAAACATTCCTCAAACATTCAAATTTTTCTAAAATAGGCATGCGATTTAAAATTCCACCTTTCCTCCGCGTGGCTGGAAGTGCTCGCGTCGCGCACCAGTGCCGGCACACCTAATATGATCGTTGACTGCTAGCCTGGCCGGACGTTCTCAGGGCACGCAGTGCACTAACTGAGCAGTGCCACCACCCTGATCTGATCGCCGCTGACCTGGAGCTCTCCTGCTTGGCCGGCAGACGTCTGTCGCCGCACCTGCATGGAGCTCCTCCGCTCGCCGGCCGGTGCCGCCACCCACCAAATCTGCTGAACTACCTGGGCATGTTCGAGCTCTGCCACCGCGTGCGCTCCGCTGGCCTCCGCCACCGGCCTCAGCTCCGCCTTGAACCGCCAGCTGCAGCCTCGCTAAACCATCAGGCTGGCAGCTTCACATCGCGTCCAGACTGCGCCATCAGTCACCGGCGATTCCTCGACCTCCAGCACCTCCGCTCCTGCTGCTCCTCAATCTGTCCAGCATCGAACAACATGATCAAAGTCACTTAAGCAGCCAGGATGGTTTTGGATCTCAACTTCAGTCTTCCACAAGAAGAGGAGGATGGAGAACCTTAAGATCATGGTCAGGAAGAACATGTAGAAGAGCACGCAGCAGGTAAATTTGAACAAAAGCAACTGCTAGTGTTCTTATATCCTATAGAGATGTCACATATGAGATGCCATATATATTTGGGTTTGTCTATATACGAATGTATCTATACAGTAAAACATATATAGATACATTCAAATTTAGGCAAATCTAAGTCAGTTATTTCTGGATGGAGGGAGTACTACCTTGCAAGAAACATGCAAGAAATATACCATCCATAATACCTACTTGTCGTTTCTGAAACATATGTACACTACCTATGACATTTGGTTAAACAAGAAACTCGACAGGCAACAAATGAATTTAGTTCCAACCGTGTATTACTACTCTAAAACTAATTGGAACCCTACGGAACAATATAGAGATGTTTGAGAGATATTTTCTACAAAACTGAAACTGTATAGAAGACTACGAAGTTACAAAGTACCAGCAAGGCTAGTCATGAACTGAACATACATATGTGCAGTGAAGTTACTTGGGGAAATATTGTGTAAAACATACTTTAGTTGCAGTTGAAACAGAGACCCGTCATTCACATCTTGACTTCTGTAATAAATCTTAATCCTCGTTCCAGCGCAAAATGGTAGTTTAGCGCTCGGAAGAAACTTGCAGTATGGCAATAATCTCTGATGCAACAACCCTATTCAGATGCAAATATGCATGATAATCTGTATGCTCTCTAGCACTCCATTTTAATGCAAACACAGGGCATCATCAGCTCGTCACTCCTCTTTCTTAAAAGCAAGCCCGCACATGCTTGTTCACACTTACATCCTCTTAAAACAACAAATCTTCCTTTATTACTGTCTCTTCCGAAAACATGATATTTTCATCAAGTCTAACACATATATCACCAGACTATCAAACTGTCCTCATGGTTCTGGTGTACAACACCAACCCAAACAGCATTCACCTGGAATCATGCAACGACCAACGAGGAACACAACACCCAGATTCAATAAATAACGATACCGCACATCAAATTTGTTTTTATCATATTGACAGATTACTTGGAATACAGTTCAGACAAGTATTTTTTTAATGTGCAGATGAGATTAAAAATGATATAACATGCCTACAGAATAATTTAGGTCAATCTTTTTGCAGAAGCACATGCTAATCTTAATATGCATAGCAATGTTCCATATAGTGACACGATTATTTAAAAGCTATACATTCCTCTGCACACGTATCACAGATTCAACATGTTCTACCACAGAGCTACCGAGATACTTAACTATACAATTAATTAATTGTCTAGATTAGATCATTCCATGTGACCATGATCTGCAGAATCAATAGCTAATGACTGGAGGAAGCCGAGATACTTAATCTGTAGAATCAATTACTGGAGGTAGCCGATGACGCAAAATCAATAAGCTTATGGATTTAACTGAAAAAAGGATAGGAAGTTACTTACCACCATCAAACATTGCGACGGTTGTCCCAGACACTGCAAACATTGGCTGCTTCTGCTGGCCTCTACAGGTTTCAGCGGCATGAGACAAATCAGCTGGAGACCCACAGTGCAGGAGGCATGGCCGCGTAATTGATCTCGAACCACACAAGATCAAGAACTTTTAGGCATGGTCGTGAAATTGATCTCGAACCACACCAGATCGAGAACTTACATCGGCATGAGACTAATCAATTGGAGACGCATAGGCATAGTGCAGGAGCTAGACATGGCCGCGGAATTGACCTCGAATCACACCAGATCGAGAAGAGACGAGAATTATCCCACGAGAAGCGCAGGGCCTACAAGCCTTCCCCAACTATTACCTCTGAGTAAAATTTCGGTGAGCTAGTGCCGCCCCGAAAGATTCCTCGCGGCCAGGCCCTCGCCACCTCTGCCCGCATCAATTCGTATCCAAGACTGGCCCGATTTCCACCAACAGCAGCCAAATAATCATTGAGTTACCGAGACTCTATGGCCTCCTTTGCTTAAAGGCCCAGTAGTGGGGAAATTAGATGGTCTTTGGACCCACACATTCTAAATGGCTATCCGTTTCGTAATAAAAGCTGATAATGCAAGTCTTTTTGTCTACTCTCCGTGTAGAAATAACTGACGTGGATTTTTCTAAATTCAAACGTATTTATACATTAAAACATGTCTAGATATATTTGAATCTAGACAAATTTAAATTAGTTATTTCTGAACAGAGGGAGTAGATGATTACCAACTAAGTAAAATCGTGTCATACATCTTTAGTAATAGTAATATCTTAATTATACAGTATAAAATGAAAACAGCTGGAACCATATCACACATTTTAAATGACGAGGTGCCAAATGAAGAATATCATGTCTTAACTACTAACTTAATTATCGATACAATACAAAGAACTGCAGAAAACACTTCACATATTTTAACTACTACCTTAATTATTCTGGTGCAAGTCCGGCGAGGATTCTACGGCGCCCGCGTGGAAGTTTTGGCCCTGGTGATTACCGGTTAACTCAGCCTCCCTTCCTCGCTCCCAATTCGGAGGACGAGAGGCGTTTTTCTTCATTCAGGATCAATAAAAGTATCTACAAACACATTCGCCAACAGGCATGTTCTCCAATCAAAAGAGCAAGTTCACCAGATATTACAAGGAACTAACTACGGAGCTGCTGGCTTCTTCGACTTCGATGACCTTGGAGGCTTCATCAAGTTCGTGGCAGTATCAGATGTCACTGACTTTCCGCCGGCCCCTGAGGCCGAAGTTTTCGCCGCCTTCTTCGTGTGATTAAGCTCCTCCGAATACTTGGCAACAGTGTTTATCAAGGAATGGTCATATTTGGCACAGGCAGTCGCAAAAAGAGCGAATACTACCTGCTGACCATCCGCGCCAACAGGCATCATCTTCGACACCGCAGAAGGATCCACTTCGACTCCGTGGGCTTGCACCATGGCAAGCGACATGGTCGCGCCAGCTGCGCGGAGGGAGTTCTTGTACGTGGTAGGCACACCCCCAGCGAGCGACTCCACCAGCTCCTCCACATTGTCGATCAGCTCCGCCTTCAGCATCAGCTCCTCCCGGAGGCGACTCAGGGTGGCCTTGGCTTTGGACAACGTATTTTGGACAGCGGCGCTATGGTCTTCGACTGCAGATACCACGTCCGCCAAAGCGTCATCGCGACCAAGGGCTTGCGGATCAAAACTCAAGCCGCCAGCATCTACACCAAAATATGTACACGGATCAAACTTCTAATGCCACCGGCGCTACAGAGGAAGAGAAGAACATCAATAAAATATCTACCAAGTAAAGGTACCTGAGAGGGCCTTGGCGACTGAGAAAAATTGCTCTTCGAACAACTTCTCCCTGGCCGCAAAGGAGGCACGCAGATCCTCTTCGCGCTTCTGGGCTTCATCACGAGCCGCGATTGCCTCGTCGCGCCCCTTCACAGCTGCGGCCAGCGTCTTCTCCAACGTGGCGACATCACGCAGTAAATCATTATGCTCAGCTACAGGACAGTCAAAAATTTGGCCGTCAGTCGATTATACAAAAATACAGAGAAGACGAAAAGAATAAGTATAGAACACTCACTCTCAACCACGCGGTGGCGCTTCTCCAGCATCGCATGCTGGCGACTTATCGCCATCACCTGCTCCGCTACCTGCGCGGCTTCCTTTACAAGGAGCTGTCGCACAAAACAAGGAGTTAGCAAAAGGCAACATAAGGGCGTTGACTGTCAAATTATAAAAAGAAAGAAAGATATACTTACATGGTCCTCCAGTGACTCCGAAGAAGATTGCTGAATCGTCATCCGAGCAACTACTCGATGCTCCCCTACGTGAGGAGAGCTCGAAGAATTGTGCCCGGAGTGGGCCGCCGCCGGAGGAGAAGGAGCGCGCTCGACCTCTGTCTTGGCTTTTGAGGTCGCGACTCCTGATTCCTTCAAAAATTCGACATCGCCAGAAGATGACGACGCCTCTTGACTGCAAGACAAAATCCACACTCAGAAAAGGCAAACTCCAAGGCAAAGCCAACAAGAAGAAAACAAGAGAAGAATGAATGCACTAGCAAACCTACCAGTCAAATCTGTCAAGATCAAATGTGGCCTCCGTCGACTCCGACGAAGACTCCTTGGGCAATCGCATCTTCTTACGGGAAGACAGTGCCACAACCCTCATAGGAACGGCGGGAATTGGCGACTCCACGCCAATAGCCGCGCCTCCTAGAGTTGAAGGAGTCGACGCGTCGGAATCCCCGCTACGCGAACGCTTGCGAGTATCCGGACTTTCATACTCGGGGGCTTCCTCTTCCACATCGGAAGGGACAGTTGACTCAGACTCGTCCTCTTCCAAAGCTTCACGAGGAATAATCCCCTCAGGGAGGGGAGGCATGCAAGGCGACACCGCCCACTCCTGCATACAAAAAGTAAAACAGATAAGCAACAGAAGACGCAATCGAGAAAATAAGCTACTACGTAGCACAACCATACCTCAGGAGGAGGATTCGAAGCATCGAAAGGAGGAACGACTGGCTCGTTCGGAAGCACATCCTTGAGGGTATACTTTGTGACCAGTCGCACCCTCTTATCTACCTCACTCGCGGACATGCCATCAGCAGACACGCGAGTGGGATCATCAGCGCCACCCCATTGGAACATGGGATGGACCCTGACCTGGAGAGGCTGGACGCGACGACGCAGCCAAGTCCTGACAAGGGCGCAACCTCCCTCTTCTGCGCCTATACGACTCTCGAGGTCGCAGACGCGCTGATATAACACGTCTGTTTCCGCGAGTTCTGAAGGCATGATCACGTTCTTCCAAGAACGCATCTTCTTGTAGAGAGTCGCGGGATCGAAGGGCGCGAGTCCAAAGTGCTCGTCCTTGGCCTTCTGGTCGCGTACATAGAACCATTTGTCCCTCCATCCCTGGACGGACTTGGTGAGCTTGATATCGAAGTAGGTGGCGGATGGGTCAACATGGATTCCACAACCACCTACGTCCTAAACTAAAGAGCCAGATGCGGACTGGCGCTTCAATTTAAAGATGCGTTTGAAAAGACCAAAGTGCGGCTCGATTCCGAGCCAGCACTCGCAGAGGGTGATGAAACAAGTGATGTGGAGGAGAGAATTTGGGGACAGCTAATGGAGCTGGAGCCCATAGAAACACAGAAGACCCCGAAGAAAGGGGTGAAGAGGCAAGGAAAGACCGCGAATGATGAATGCAAGAAACATCACTCGATAACCAGCGGGAGGCACAGGAACGGTCTCACCGCTGGGGACGCGTGAATCGGCGACTGATGCAGAAATCACTCCGTCTTGGCGAAGAAGACGGAGAACCGACGCCTTGATGATAGAGGGGCGCCATGCGCCATTAGTCACGCGGGTGCTCGCGACCTTCTTCTTCCCGGCGGCGGCGGCACTAGTGGCCGTAGCAGCGGAGCCACCCTTCTTCTTCGCTGCAGCGAGGGTGGCCGCGGAATCAGCGGCAGCGCCTCCCTTCTTCTTCCCCATTGCGCGGTGGCGACGAGAGCGAAGAAAATAGCCTGGGAACGAACGGAGCTGGTCCAGCGTCGTGGAGAAGATGGGCGCAGAGGAAAGCAGGAAAGCAAAGGGCAATGGCGATGGCAGCAAGGAAGAAAGCACACAGATGGGAAATTACCGTCGCGGCATCACTACTTAACCCCTGGAAGATGCAATCCAACAACTGACAAAAACCCTATTGGACGCGTGGCACGCATCGCGTAGGACACGTGGAGAAGAGGAAGCGCAGTTAAAAATAAGATTACGCAAGCCCAGTCAAATCAAAGTCAGAAAGTGGGGCCCACCGCTCATCACGTCCTGTCAAAATCGCTCACGCGGGCAACTAAGGTTATACAAGCGTCAGCACTGACGTCATCAAGGCTATGCAGTGGAGAACTTCGACTATTTTAGTCCTTGCTGGAGTCTTCGACTCCACCAAGCACTTGGGGGCTACTCCCATAGGGAGCGCTGGCCGCGCATCCTACGACTTTCTTTTTCTTGTTGCAGGAACATGGACAATCACAAAAGCAAACCCAACCACTTGAAACACAGTTCGATTATGGACATGTGTTACTCCCATAGGGAGAGCCGGAAACAAGCAGGCAAAAGACGACAGCAGTCGCAAAAATATTTTAGTCCTTGCCTGAGTCATCGACTGAAACAAGCAGGCAAAAAATGACAGCAGTCGCGAAAGTGTTTTAGTACCTGTCTGAGTTATCAACTGAACAGGCAAGCAAAAGACGACAGCACTCGCAAAAGTTCTTTAGTCTCTGCCTGAGTCTTCGACTCAACCAGGCACTCGGGGGCTACTCCCATAGGGAGCGCTGGCCGCGCACCCTATGATTATTTGTGCAAGAAAAACTGTGTGTTGATAACATCCACACTCGAAACTCATGGTGACACTGCCTCATAATTTTTCCCTGCAAAGAGACTGCGTCTCCTGGGTTACCCGAATAGTCTCCGCGATGATAAAATTCGGATGTCGCGCCTACGGCGTGAAGGTAAGACCTGAATAAGGCCTGGCAACGCATTTAACTATGCACTACCATAAACATATCCGTGCCTACAGGCACGATGAACATGCCTTGACGGATGCGTTAAGTGCTCACACCCATATAACTGGAATTCGACTCTTGTAAGACCTCCATGGCCTGAGTCGAATTACACCAGCACTTTTTCGGATTCGAGTCCGGGGACTCGAATTTGAGTAGATTGCGTTGTTTCACCCTAAGGTGGTTAACTGATACCGATACTTCGGTTATATCAGGCACGTATATCAACAATCCTTATGGCACAAATAAAAGCAATCGAAATGTACTCATTTAGGCACTCGAAGGCTTCAAAAGTCCCCAGTCGAATCTGCGATTCCACTAGGCACTCGAGGGCTACTGAGATGGGTATACCCTACAGGTACTCGAGCTTGGTATATACGGTCCAAATACATACAGGCCCACGGTGTCGCCAAGGCCCGGATGGAGGGAATCAAGTAACCTACAGACTCTCGATTGCTTGAAGGACAAGAAGAAGCTAAAGATAGAAAGTTTGAAGGGGAAAACCCTAACTTGTAACCGACTCGACCTGCTACCCGAGACCTAGCCCATCTATATAAAGGCTAGGAGGGGGCGGCGAGGAGGACACACGCAACCCTAGTTTCCACAACCCTCGCCAGATTTCATCTGCGCACCATTGTAACCTTCGACTCCTTCGATAATTCCACGAGCAGACAAGCAGGAGTAGGGGACCTCTACGAGGCCTGAACCTGGGTAAATCCTTTGTCCCTTGTGTGCTTGTTTGCTAGCCGATAGATGTCTCCAGCGCTCCCTCCTTCTCCAAAACCCAAGTCCATAACAATGGGCATTGACGAGTTAAACCCTCGTCACCATCAGAATGGAGTTTCTTCATGCGTTTAACGCCAATATGACCTAGACGGCAGTGCCACATATATGTAGACATATCATCATCAAGTTTAATCTTTTTAGCATTAACATTATGAATGTGCGTAATATTACTATCGAGATCCAATAGAAATAAACCATTCAACATAGGTGCATGACCATAAAAGATATCATTCTTATAAATCGAACAACCATTGTTCTTAGATTTAAAGGAATGACCACTTTGCATCAAACACGATCCAGATACAATGTTCATGCTCAGTGCAGGCACCAAATAACAATTATTTAGGTTTATAACTAATCCCGATGGCAAATGGAGAGGTAGCGTCCTGACGGCGATCACATCAACTCTTGATCCATTGCCGACCCGCATCCTGACCTCATCCCTTGCTAGTTGTCGCTTGTTCCGTAGCCCCTGAACCGAGTTACATATATTAGCAACCGATCCGGTATCAAATACCCAGGTGCTACTGCGAGTACTAGTCAAGTACACATCAATAACATGTATATCACATATACCTTTGTTTGCCTTGCTGGACTTCTTGTCCGCCAAATACTTGGGGCAGTTGCGCTTCCAATGGCCAGTCCCCTTGCAATAGTAGCACTCGGTGTCAGACTTAGGGCCAGCCCAGGATTTCTTTTTAGGCGTGGCAACAGACTTGCCACCCTTCTTTCCCTTGTGCTTGCCTTTCTTGTCCTTCTTGAAACCGGTGGTCCTATTGATCATCAACACTTGATGTTCTTTCCTAATCTCCACTTCTGCAGTCTTAAGCATTGACAGAAGCTCGGGAAGAGACTTCTTCATGCCCTGCATATTATAGTTCATCACGAAGCTCTTGTAGCTAGGTGGCAGAGATTGGAGAACACGATGTATGCCTAAGTCAATGGGAATTGTTGTTCCCAAGGACACAAGCTTATCGGCGTACCCAGACATTTTGAGTACGTGCTCACTAACGGAGCTGTTTTCCTCCATCATGCAGCTAAAGAACTTTTCTGTAGCATTATAACTCTCTACAGCATCATGGGTATCAAAAATCATTTTCAATTCTCCCATGGTATCAAAGGCATTGCCATTTTCGAAACGCTTTCGAAGTTCTGGCTCTAGCCCATACAGTATGCCGCAATGAACTAAGTTGTGGTCCTCCTGACGAGTCACATAGGCATTCTTTTCCTCGTCAGGGGCATCAGGAGCTGGTGGGGGCCTAGCGGCGCATCTAGCACATATTGCTTTTGTGCAGCAGTGAGGAGAATCCTCAAATTCATAGCCCAGTTGGTGAAGTTTCTACCATTCGCAGCAAGTTTCTCTTTCTCCATGAACACATTGAAATTAAAAGCAGGTGGTGCCATCTACAACAGAATTTGTAAAGTTTATCTAGACTAAGTTTATGATAGATTGAGTTCAACTAATCCAAATTACTAATGAACTCCCACTCAAAAACGACATCCCTCGTGTCCTTTTGGTGATTACATGAACCAAATCCACTATACCAAGTCTGATCATCACGTGAGTTGATATAGCTTCAAAGGCGAGCATCTATATGGGCATCATATCAACCATATGACTCATGCTTAACCTTTCGGTTCGTGTTCCGAGGCCATGTCTGTACATGCTAGGCTCGCCAAGTAAGAACCTTAGTATTCGCGTGTGTAAAACTGTCTTACACCCATTCCTATGAAAACGTAGATTCGAGTATACCCGATCATCACGTGATGTATCAAAACACGATCCATAGAACGGTGCATACTCAAGGAAGAACACATTTTTATCTTGATATCTAAAAGAGGGATCATCTTATAATGCTATCAAACACGCCAAACTAGCAGTATAAGATGCTAACATCTAATGTGTAAAGTGAGATGATATGGTCCATGCATTTGATCTCTATCACTTGCATCGTGGTATGATATCTATGATTCCTTTGTGTGTAAGGCCAAGGTCTATGGAACTTACACGTTGAGTGTGTTGTAAGAGTATCCACCATACATCTACTTACAACAATACCATAGCAATACACTAGCCCAGCAACGATCTAAACTAGACGCCTCTAATTTATCAATTGCAAGTTTTACATGGCTTAGGGCTTTCGGAGATAGAACCGTTCTTACCTACGAACAAGAACCACAACGAGGATAACTAAGTTATTAGCAACTCGTTGTAAATCAGATATTGACTATAGTAGGAGAGACAGACACCCGCCAGCCACTTATGCAAAACAAGTTGCATGTCAGTCGTGGAACCGGTCTCATGTACGATGACATGTAAGGTTGGTCCGGGCCGCTTCATCCCACTATGCCACCAATATCCAAAATACATAGAAGATGCAATAACATGATCATCATCGCCCACATATCAACCATATGTGTACTACCCGTGCTAAGCACCTACGCATAGATCAGGCTCTGATACCACTGTTGGGTCCGCAGCATATAAAACAAAAAAATTCCTACGGTGTGAACTACACGCCAAGATCTATCTACTAGGTACAAAGCAACGGGTGGACATACATCCAAAGAGAACTTACCCTCGTAGACAACGAGCTTTGTTAACGAGTAGGAACTCGTGGTTGATGTAGTCGTACACTTGCTGATCTCAAGATCGTGAGGAAGTCCGAGCGCCGCAACTCAGCAGCGCATCCGCACTCGCACACACGTTCAAGCCACCGGACAACCTCCACCTCCTCGCTCCAGCGATCCAGCGGAAGCAGCAACTCCTTCCAGATGAAATGCCACCGGGAACATGTATCTCGCTAATCTGAGACCATGAGGGAATAATTCTAGAGGGGGAGAGAGATCCTTCACAAGGAGGTGTGAGGATGAAGGAGGGAATGGGTGGCCTTTTATAGGAGGAGGGGGTTGCCCCCTCTCTCCATGGCCGGCGCATGGGGGGGTGACCCCTCACCTCCCCCATTCATGTGGTGGTAACTCCTCCACATTAAAATGCCGCTTCTCATTCCCTTTTAAAGTCTCCACTTTAAATGCATTAAATTTCTCCAAATTTAATGCTCTCTCATTTAATAAAACTCTTTTTATTAAATTTATTCAGAATTTTGTTAATTACTTTAATTAACAAACATTCACATATAGGCCCTTGCAATATTTCAATATCACATGCAGAACCACCTTCTGCAATTTCACCCGAAACAATTTCCGGTTTCTATTGAAACAATTCCTGCGCTTTGCAATTCTTTCGTCTGAAACATATGTGCTCCAAAATGGTGTCCGGTAACTCTTAAGTGTTCCACCCTACGGTTCGCGAACAATGCAGACATGATCGAGACCCTTCTCCGATCAATAATCAGCAGCGGGACTTGGAGATCCGTACTGACTCCTACACATTCAACGATGACTCCTGTGATCGTGAGAACCTTTAACGCTTGTAACTAAATCCCTTTGTCTCTCAATATATTACATGTCCGAGATTCGATCATCGGTATCTCCATACCTAGTTTGATCTCGTTACCGACATGCACTCTTTTCTCGTTCCCGTGATATAACATTCTAGTGATCACATCACTTGCTTGCAAGCTATCCTAATGTGATATCACCGAGAGGGCCCAGAGTATATCTATCCGTCATATGGATTGACAAATTCCACTCTTGATCCATGAGCCTCAACATAACACCTTCGTAGTACTGAACCCATCTTTATAGTCACCCTATTACGGTGTGACGTTTGATGTTATCAAGATACTCTTCCGGTGTTAGCAATTAACATGATCTCATGGTCTAAGGATAAAGATTACTTCGTATGATGTTATAGCAATATAAACATAATGACTTAATCGTCCTATACTTCGGATGAATGTTCATCACATCATTCCACCAATGGTGTGACCTTGTTATTAACAACATCCAATGTCCATGATCAGAAAACCTTGATCATCCTGTTAATCAACAAGCTAGTCTATAAGAGAGGCATGACTAGGAACCCTTTTTGTTTATTAAACACACATGTATTGATGTTTCCGAATCAATACATTTCTAGCATGTAAAATAAACATCTATCATATATAAGGAATATATAATAACAACTTTATTATTGCCTCTCAGGGCATATTTCCTTCAGTGAGGAAGATAAGGAGGAGGCGAGCGCGTGGGACGGTGGGGTGAGAGAGGGGGCGTCGCGGGTAGAGATGGTCCTTCAGTGAATAAGCTAATTTTAACCCCTTTTAGACTCTGCAACTGAATTTGCTTTTGAATATATTCGCATATCTCGAGAATACATGAGATGTTTATGTAAATTGATACATGTTCTGCGTTGTTCTATAATTTATACACGAGTTAACAAAAATTTCAGTGCCCTTGACTTGGAACATGCTCTATGATTAATGAACAAGCGGGTTTCATCGACTAAGTGGGTCTAAAAAAAGTCATAACTTCTACTTTTCATTTTGATGTATATAAATTATCAAACTTGATTACATATTAGATCTTGCTTTTATGTAAAGATTCGTGGCAACTTATATTCATATCTTCTTTTTAAAAATTTATTAAACCAGTGAATAATTTGGAATATATCAAGTATAACTCCTGCATAGAATTATATATATAATCTGGTTGTCTATATTGACTAAACTAATTATTTAATAATCGAGCCACTTATAAGTGTGGAATACAAAGTTGTGCCTTCCATTGGAGCTCTACAATCCAAATAGTTGTAACCATCGATTTTGAGACAGTCGAACAAGGTTATCGTGTGATCTTTATAAGTTAGCTTGTTTTGACATCATTAGTTTTTTACCTTGATTATGTAATATGCCGGTTTCTTGTGGTACTGAACTTGGTCTATGATGTATTTTTGTTTGAAGTTTGCTCAATATACATTTTTGTTTACTTGAAGAAACACTGGTATCCCTATGTTGCTTATGAGATTCAATATGAAATAAGGGTCTGCTTTTTGCGTCTAAGGTCAGATTTCTCAGTTTCAGACATGTATAATATATAAATAACACATTTGTCTACCGAATAAAACACTCAACCCGCACAGGATCATATATTTAATTTATGGTAACACACAAAAAATGTGTTAACAACAGTGAGTATAACACACCTACCACACTCTGTCGAATAGACTGTAGGCGACACGACAAAGCGCGCATGTCCACCTAGTATGAATTAAATTCTGAGAAATCCAGAACTGTTGATCGAACACATGCTTTTTCCAATCAGCCATATGGTGTTTATCACTTCTAAACCATTTACCTCCTTGAGTCATGGCGTATGAAGCTGAAGCATTTTCATTCGGTTGGAGGTATTCCCTACTACTATTTAACGAGCTCCACTTCTCATTAGTTAAATTATTCTCTCATGGAACTACTTGTACTATCATATGCCAACAACTAACATTACCTGTACTGTCGTCTGTTGTTACAAAGTGAAAGTACAATTGACATCAACTAGAGGGAGGGGTAAATAGTCTTTTAAAATAATTACGATTTAGCCTCTAATAAATATGATTTAATTTATCAAGCCTATATCCGCTAGGTTCATTAAGTGCACTAACAACCTATGCTAAACAAGACAATTAACAAGGTGATAGCAAGATATAATACTTTAAGCACGATGACTATCACAATATAAATTGCATAAGTAAAGGGCTCGGTTGAGAGAAAACCGATGGACGTGAAGACAATGTTTTTATCCTGAAGTTCACTTCTAAAGAAGCTATGTCTTCGTTGGAGAGGTGCGATGGCGCAATGCTCTCTAAACGCCACAAATAGCTCAACTTGAGGTGTGGTGGCTCGATGCTCACCCAACGTCACACAAGGTATCACCCCAAGATGCGAAGGCACGCAGCTCACCGATGCCATAAAAGGGTCACCCATTCTCCCGAGTGTGCACCACAAAGGCGGGTACTCGATCCACTATGGAACACTTGAGAGTGGTCACCAAACATGTACAAGGCTTGGGGCAATCTCCACAACTCAATTGGAGGGGCTCCCAAGAAACACCACAAAGGCTACAAGCTTGAGGAATCTCCACAACTCAATTGGAGGCCGCAAGAACAATGTCACAAAAGGCCACAAGTTTGAGTAATATCCACAACTCAATTGGAGGCACCAAGAACTCACTACTACTCCACATAACCATCTAGGGTTCCAAGAACCCAAGAGTAACAAGCTCAAAAGTTTGAACTCATCGAATCTCCGAGGAGAACTCAAACCTATGCACCAAATGCAAGAGGCAAGTCCTTCACCCTCAAATTCCACCAAAGCTACAAAAACTATTGGGGAATAAGAGAGGAAGAACACAAGAGGAGAACACAAAACTCTCCAAGATCTATATCCCAAGGATTTCTTCACAAAGAAGAGATTTGGTTTGGTGGGGTTGTAAATCTAGATCTCCTCTCTCAAATCCCTCAAAAAGATGCAAGAATCATAGGAGGGGTAAGGGGAGAGGACAAGCTCTTCAAGGTCAACAATGGAGGATAGAGAGAGAGAAATAGACCAAAAGAACTCATACTCATGAAGGGGAAGAGGAGCTCCTTTTAAAGGGATCCTAGATCTAACCGTTTGGGTCAAATCGTGCCTGGCCGGTAGTACCGGTGAGCCACCGGAAGTTCTGGCCAGCCCGGTTCCAACGGCTCGAAAACTGTTGAAAAGACCTGGTTGTACATGCCCGGAACTTCTGGTCGGTACTACCGGTCCCCTACCGGCCAAGTACCAACAAATAGAAGCGACCAAACAGAAAGCTTACTGCGAGGTGCATAGGGCTGAGCGAAAGTGAGCCGGAATTTCCACCGGTACTACTGGCGGCAAAATGTGCCCAAACGTTACTTCCGGTTAACTACCGTCCCAAGTACCGGCAAATATGCATCAAAACAGAACGGATGCTGGGGGCATTCCTAGGCTCACCAGAACTAGCTCAGTACTTCCACCGGTACTACCGGCGCCAAAAGTGACCTAGCGGTACTTCCAATAAAGCAGCGGTAGTTTCGGTCAGGGAAACTCTAGAACCAAAAAAAACATAACTTTTGCATCCGAACTCCAAACGAGATGAAACCAATTTTGTTGGAAAGATAACAACGTGTAGAATCTGAACTCCATAACTTTTGCATCTGAACTCCAAACTCCAAATGGCTCGAAATATTGGATACCATCTGGGGATAAAAATATCATGAATATATATGTGAGACATCTCCCAAGGTGTGGATCCGAAAAACCTACAAGATCAAAAACGCAAAAATATGTTTAAGGGAAATCTGTTTTGATGAACTAGAGCTTGGTATGAAGATAACCACAAGCTCTAGATCCTCACATGGACTAGATACAAACAACAACCAAAAACATGATGCATGTATGCAAAGGTTTGAGCTCTCTCCGAAAGATGCAGTCAAGCTACCCACTCGAGAGCCCCTCTTGGTAGTATGGCTATCAATCCTAAACTCGGTCTCCCAACAAATACAAGAGACCGGTAAAATAAAAAACATATTAAGGTCATACCTTTGCCTTGAGCATTCCACTTGGGCTTGATATACACGATCTTGTCTTCTCCAAGATGGAACACTCTTCTTGATTGTGTTTGCTCGCGCTCACTTGATGAAGACTTGCAAATTTCTCCCCCGTACTCCTTAGGGAAACCTCTTATTTCACACCATGATCACCGAGGATGGCAAGTTTCAAGCATGAGATCTTGTAGAGATGGCACATCTTGAGCTTGCACTTTATTTCTTGATGATGTATTGAAGATAGTCATGAGGAACTCCATCTTATTTTTCAAGACACTCTTGATCTTCTTCTTCTTCAATTTTCAACCTTAAAACCAACACATGGCCCAAGCGATGCCAATGGACAAAACCTACAAGTGAAATTCAATTCACACATTAGTCCATAGAGATTATCATTAACTACCAAAACCACATATGGGGGCATACATGAATTCGCCAGACTAACCAAGAACATGCAATCTATTGACTAGATAGAGCACTAACCTAGAACCTACATCATCTCAAGAATTGGACCAGGACAATCACTAACTAAGAATTGGACCAGGAATATTATTAACTAAGAATTGGACTAGGATTAGAGAGGATTGGAGCACTAACCGCGGGAAAGGGTGGGAAGCCGACCAGAGGAAGCAAGATATTGCATTAGGACGACCCGAAGAAGGAACGTGATGGCGATCTGGGATGTGACCAGGCTGACCACAAGCTAGGCGACGAATAGCTGGGAGAAGGAACTGGATGACAATGGAGGGCAGCGCCGCCGCGGGCAGAGATGGGACGAGGCAGGGCGACGACTAGGGCAAGTGGAGCGATTGACCTGTTCACTTTTCATTCATCGAGATGAAATCGATGGGTCGACCCTATCACCCTAGTGGGTCAATCAGAGTCAGCTTCCGTTGGCATAAAAAACGTTTAAGATAGCCTTGAAATTTGGGTCAGCCCATTCCCATCTTAAGTGGCATTTTTAGTGATTAGAAGTTATTTTTTCTCCTTCTGCTAAGCCTGCCCGAGTTTAGTTCTCCTTGTTGAATGCTGCTGGATAAACCTGGCCAATGGGTCGCTCTGGCACGGCCCAACACGGCACGGGGATTAAGCGGGTCGACATGTTTAGCTAAACATGCTATATTTTCTAAAAAAAAGTTAAAAATCAAAAAAAAATCCTAAACAGGCCATGCTGGGCTAGCACACATGCTCTAGGTCGCAGCCCAGGCATCGGCTGGGACACATGGCATGTCGGGCTGCTGGCGGGCCTAGCCCATTAGCCACGGACCAACAACATAGTTTAAAAATTAGAATCGTGATCGAACAGTTGAGGCCGTCGATTCAGGTTTTTACATGTCGGACTATGGGTTCACTGTCTGGTCTTTTAAGATATAAAATCATATAAATTGCAATAAATAAATACACATCTATGAAAAAAATATGGAAGTGTGTTTATTTCTTAGAATCTGCAAAAATAATAGTTCTCGTAACAAATTGTAAATACTCTCAAGCGGCAATGACATGGATAAATCTCTAATATGTATTTGTATCACACTTTGTCTCTAGTAGTAAGAGCATCTCATAACCCCCAAGTGCAAGGGATCACTATAGTATAATTCGATAAGTATTTGAGTGTCGAACCCACGAGGAGCTGAAGGTAAACTATCTATTCTCTAAAGCCCTATAACCCACTTATATGGCCTTCTATGCAAAGTTAGGAACTATAGTGTGTGTGTGGTTGTTTTGGATACTAACTAGAAAATAGTAAAGTTTTTAGAAGCAAATACTATAGGTAAACTAGTGCAAGTAAAATGGAGCTAGTGAAGTATAGGTGGATAACCTAAGGGACTAAGTGCTTAGGCAAATTTCTATTTCATATGGTTGGTTGTCATAATTAGTGAAGCACAAAGATACTCTTTCTATTGTTTCTTCTAAGGACGAGTCATTAATAGGTGCATCCATATACATGAGCAAATACACCCCTAGTGATTGATCCTAAGGCCAATTAAGAACAAACAAGGTAATTACTAAGACATAAAGTCCAACCACTGCTTATAGATCTAAGGTCCCCATGATAATACCCTCGTTGGTTAACCATGAATTAATATAACATGTATCTCTAAGATTTGGGATTTGGGATTTGGTTTCTGTCAAACTCCAACTATCCCTCATCCTATCAACATGCAATGGTGACAAACTTGTGGATACCCCAACATATATATGCACTCGTATGTTAGTACAATAAGATCATCATAGAAGATAACATATAATTGTATGCAACCAACAACAAACTATATCACAATTGCCATAAACAAGTCACTACTCAAACATCAACATAGAGATACAATAGATTATGGGAAAACAATCTATTGCATCATACATCATGTTTGACAAGAGATTACAGTAGGGGATTGATGAGTCCAAAATTGAAGCATATTTAAGTATATAAATTATTCATATTGTCACTCATTACATGCTACATCTATCTACAATTATGCCCATTATGTATGATTACTAGTTATCATTCATTTTCACATGGACTTTGCACATTAGTAGTTTTATTAGGATTTTATTACCTTTTTCTTGTCTTTGATTTGTGTGTAGGTGCTATGAATAATCATGGATAAAAGGAGCTAAGAGGATTCAATATGGAGAAGTTGTAGGCACCAAACTTAGCCATTTGAGGAGAGGAAAAGTGGATTTTCCATCAACTCCAAATGAATATACAAGGTCATGGTGGTGTATCCCTCTTCCATACAAATCCAACGAGTCAAAGAACACCTCAATTGGAGTCTGTATGAAGAAATGGCGACCAAAATACTGCAGAGTCTAGAGGGCGTAACGACCACTGGTACGGCCAGGCTTCGCCCGTACCACCGGTAAGGGCGGAGCCTGGCCGTACCACCATCTGACGGCTTCGTTTCGGCAAACTAAACAATATTTGTGAAGGGCCAATGGGTATATTAGTGCCCTAGCTCCGTCGGTTTGCAAAACCGACCTCCATATGCCTATTTAAAGAGGGGAAAACTCTAGAATAAGGGAGAGAGTCCACATACGCCATAGGGGCGAAGCCCTGCCGCTATGCCATAGACACCACCCACAAGATCTACGCCACCATTCCACTCAAGGGAGAGAGGAGACTTGCATCTTGAAGGGCTACACATCGATATTCGTCGTCATGTTTATCAACATTGTCTCCAACATCAACCCCCTTTGTTTATTTTGTTGTAGTCCAATCTCTTTTGTGAATTTGCCCTTGTATTTAATTGTACCTTCATATTTTATCCATACAATTGCCATGATGTTGATTTCCTTCATGTATGAGTAGTTGCCTTGTTCTTGGGGACAGATGGAGAAACCCTAGCACTATCACTACAAGGAATGTGCTAACTGGTGACCCCTAATATTGGTCATAGAAAGGTCATAATAATTCATCTATGACCTTTCTATGACCAAAAACAGTAGGTCACATAGCGAGGGTCACTATAGACAGCTAACGACCTTTTTTTTCAATTGGTCATGGACAACTATGACCAAAATAGATGGTCATAGAGTCTATGACCAAAATTTTGGTCATGAGCAATCTGGCATGTCCACATCAGATTCCACGTGGCTAATCCTACGTGGCATATCTGTGACCAATCCAAATGGTTGTAGATCAAAATTAGCCCAGTCCAACATAGTGCTTTACATGGGCTAAGCCCAAAAATTCTAGTCTTTTGATTTCTAAGATTGCCTATTTCGTGGGCCAATCCCAAACTTTATCCATATATTTTAGGCCCTGTGGCATTTTCTGTGGCCCAACATTTTTGTTTTCCCTTTTAAATTTATAGTAGGTCCCACATGTCAAATTTACCCCACGGTAGGTGCCACATTTACAGTAGTTTGCTACAGGTGCCACATGAATATAAATTCCACACATCATTCCATATAGGCCCTAGTCATCAGATTTCTGGCTTTAGATTGACACGATTTGTTAGTTACAAACAACAAATATTTCCAATATACAATGGAAACGATATAACATTTCAAATGATAGCAAACCAATCTCTATTACATTCATCCAGTAGTTCTTATCAATCACAGTACTGCTTCTATCTATAAAGTAGCTCTAATAATACAATACATCATATTTGTTGTGTGGAGCAATGGGCTTTTCTTCTAACTTCATCCATGAGCTCTTCTAACTTCAATCTGGTAAAAACAAAAGCACAAGTGAAATATGAATAAGCACAGATTACAGGTAAGTAGAACGGTAAGATTCGGGTGCTAGAAATATAGAACTTTCTATTAGCAGCAGCAACAACAACAACAAAACCTGGAAGGAAATATATTCACAAGGACAGTAGAAATATAGAACTTTTAGAAGTAACAAAGATAGAAATATATTCAACTGATCCTACAATATTAAACCAACAACAGTATATCTCAACGTTTCTCGTTTACAAACTACAGAACTTCTAAATCACAAATATACAAGAAGTTTGCATTGGTACATTGTAAACAGATAATGGCATCCTTTTAACAGTGTACACTAGCCACAATAATCCGAACTAGTACCAAATAAATCTCGGAAACAGGGATCAAGGCTTTCAAACAGCTACACCTTATATTAAGAATTGTAATGAGACGGCATGAATATTTGCATTCGCAATCCAATTAGGTGACAATGGAATAGTAGACAACTTACATTAGCAGAATGCTCTAGCAGAAACTTCACAACCTCAACATGGTCATTTGAAACAGCCAAGTGTAACGGCGCTTCCCGATGATCAACATGATCCACAGGAACTCGTTTGGACAACAATAGCCTTACAGCCTCACAGTGCCCTGGAAGCAGAATAAAATAGTTCACGATTCAGATAGATCAAATCCAGAGCCTATACAGGGTACTAGAAGGACCTTGCGACGTGTTGCTGTGCCGACGTATGCATATACATTACATTATAGCATCAGTTGTCTATAATGTATTTCTTCTATCTTAAAAGTATAATTCACACAGAGGTATACATACAACAGTACAGAGAGCATGCCTAGTTTTATAACATGAGGTATACGTACAACAATACAGATAGCATGTCTAGTTTTATAACACAAATCATGTCCGTCTAGTCATTCCACTATGCTCAGGCTCGTTCTAACATTTTTTACAACTCTGTACGGACGCAGTGTGCTAACCAGAACTGTTATGCACATTGTTGTTTAACTCCGGCAAGATTTTTTGGTCAGATCCTTCATCAGCCACATCTACGTGTGTATAGTTTTGTAACAATGCATAAATTAATGAAATAATCTCAAAATGATCAGATCGATAGGCTAAATTTTAATCAACTTACATAGTTTTACCATCTCCCGTCAATTTAGGGCACAAAAGACAAATATATTTTTCCCGTATGAAGCATTGCTCCAGATTCCATAATCAAGATAACGGAACCAAGGTTGATTTGTGGTAACACCACACACTTAGCAGCACCTCACGCCAACTAAACAGTAAAAACATAGGGAGAAGCTAGATCAGGCGCGACCTGACATCTAGTTATTCACAACAAAACATGCTGGCTGACAATGCAGCTTCAAAACATAAGTATAGTGGCCATCTTGCGGTACTTTAGCAGCCATGTAAAGACATCAACCTTCAGATCTACTAACTTTCTTTATCTTGCTAGTGTTTCGTAATACTCCGTACACTGTAGGAGGCTCTAGACACAACATAGATGAAAAAAATCAACAACTCCCTCCGATCCAAACTATTATTCTTAGATTTGTCTAGATTCGGATATATGTAGTGATGATTTAGTGCTAGATACATCCGAATCTAGGCAAATCTGGGAACATTAATTTGGATCGGAGGTAGCCCTTAATCATGAACCGCTATAAATTTGAAAATGAATCTAAGTGAGGCTGTACAATTTTCGCTAAACAGTTATGAACATATGCTATATGTTTTCAGTCTTCTGATACCAAGGGGAATCTATGTACTACTTACTTGGTCTATGGTATAAAGAATAAAACTTTACTCGTAATACAAAACAGGCAATAAATATTCAATTTTTTACAGTTCATTTTTGTAGTGTGGAGAGACGATGCTAATACATTGAAGATTGCCCACAGTTCACATTCTTCCCAACTGAAATGTGTAAAGACACTTATAACTTGTATTTGTCCCAAGAAATTTCATATGTTCAGAAAGCTAAAATAAATTAATTGACATTGAATTACCAAAAAAATAAAATAAGGGCTATACATACATCTCATGGAGGTTCAACCAACGGAAGCAACAGTTCCCAGAAACCATAATGGTTATCAGGTCTTGTCTCTGGAATATGGAAATATGGTGTTCTAAACGACCTTGTACACACAACAAACTAATTTTTATCCCTTCCGGAAAAATTAGGTAAGTGATCCACCTTTGAATAAATTTGAAAGAACACAATTTGCAACTTCTTGATTACAATATAAAGGTGATAACAAAATCAATGGTAGCAGTTTAGGTGGGGCGATACCTATGATCATATTGTCCATAAGCAAAATTCGATCAACTAACGGTGACAGCACAAACACATATTTGTAAGCTCTAACCTATGGAGTGCAGTACTGCAGTTACTCAAATACAGCTATCTTCAGTGTCATGCCACCTTAGTGTGATACCATTCTTTCCTTTAACCGATATATCAGATTTTTTTGTCAGTCTTGCTATTACCAAGATGAGATACCAAGAGTTAGGGGAAAACAAAGTATAGCTCGGGACAGAGTTGCATACTCTAGAGGTGTCATCGGTTGCACCATCAAATTTAGAAAATGACATTTTCCGATTTTTTGACTGGGCAGCAGGATTCAAATGGAAAAATCAAGCATGTAACACATGTGTATTTTTTTTTAAAGTAGCACAATGTTTTTGAGACAGAATCACCAGTCAGACAACAAGTCAATTATCATTTATAAAGTCACAACCATACTCATGGCCATATAGCACAATTAAACCACCTTTGTTCTAATAATTGTCTAAAACTAAGCACCTTTGCATCAGCGAGATGCAGAATCATGAAAATCATAATAAGTTGTAATTATCAGCATGTGCCTATAAATTTAGACTAAGAAAAAGGTTCTGTAAAAATATTCTAATCACCGGCCATCACTAGACAAGCCATTGCTTGTCCTCATATATCTAGTCAAGCAAGTAGAAAATAGCAGATTCCGGCCACCACACATGATTCACCGCCGGTCCTGGTTCTGCATCAAAAGACAAGGACTGAGACCCGCATTAGGAACTCTGACCAAAAAGAAACTGGCTCTTCTACAGATGGAACAAGAAGCATGCATCATTTGGAATAATCTGTGCAATACAATATGAGTCTAGACTATAAAGTTGAGCTGCACCCGCTACCATTTCTGGAGTTAAACAGAAAAAAATACGCCAATAGTAACATACTTAAGAACTGTATGTTTGGAATCACACTCAAGCAACAGGAAAGAACTGATTCGAAATAATCACATTCGAGCAACAGGAAAGAACTGATTCGAAATGCATACACTACCTTCATTGGCCAAGCAAGATTTTTAGCCATCAAAACTTGACTATGTCATACTTGGTAATTAAAGAGAGAAAAATAAAGACGAGAACATATAAGTAGACATATTCACCTCCAGACTCAAAAAAAATGACAGGACATAGGAGTGATGTGCTTACTTTCAGAGACAAGAGTCCCTGCAAACCATAACGCAAGGACTAAAGCAAGAAAACAGAACCACTACCTCTGGTTCAGTACCACCTACAGACATGGCACATACTACGAACTATTACTACTCCAATCAAATGCATGGACAACACAGAACACCCGACCTAAATCCTTAGATAAACAAGAAATCTTGTTGCTACAACAGCCCCCAAATCAATCCGTTGGCCACATGCTCTGAATCAATCCGTGTATAGCCGTGGGTGCCCACCTGACGAATTATTTGGGCTTGGATAGTGCGCACCTGATCTCTTGTAAAAGTTATCAGTGTAGAAGTCCTTGTAGAAGCTGTCGGTGCAGAAGCCTGGCAGGTGCTCCCACCGGCGTCGATGAGGAAGACCCATGTGGAGGGATCTGTTGGAGTATGGCGCCCGACACGGAGCAACAAGGGCCAGCCAGTGCTCCCACCGGCGTCGGTGCGGAGGCTCGGGTCCCACCCTCGCACTCGGTGGCGACTTCAGAGAGACCCCGGCCGCCGCCGCTCGCGGTCATCCGTGCGGAGGAGCTGACGGCGCTGCTCGCGGTCATACGTGCGGAGGCGCCACTCGCGGTCATCCGATACGGGGCTGCCAGCAGATCTTGGGATGGGGAGGGAGGAGCAGATCTTGTGGGTGTCGTGGTGGGAGACGGGGGCTGAGGGGGAGCGGGCTCGGAGGCGGGGTCTAATGAGCTAGGGGCGTCACGGGATTAGGGTTTAGGGGTGTTTGTTCGACCGCTATCTGGAGTGCTGTGCGGATTTTACGAAACTGCCCTGATGACTTCTGTGGTGGAAGACTACAGGGAATGTAGGGTGTTTCAGTCATTTTAAGTCCCAAAAATTGCGGGCGATTGGGAGGCGGGAGAAACTGGCGACTTTGTAGGCCAGAATTTCACACGTTGGATGGAGTCTATATGGACGGCCGAGATCTGTTTCTTGGGTGATCCATGGACAGTTTGATTCTCTATTCTGATTGGCTGTCTCCGGTTCGTGGACAAGTTTCATGTTTTCCAATCCAAACGACAAACGTTATGACTAAAATCCTGACATAGTTTGATAATGTGTTCATATTGTGCAGAAGAAAGTTTTCCTTTTCGTCGCACAAAAAAGGCGAATTCCATTTTTCGAGTGTCAAAAACGGGCGTTTTGTGAAGCAACCACCAAATGTCCAATTTAAAATGCTACCACCATATTTTTCAAAAATACTAGACCACCTTATATGGACAATGTCCCAAGTGGAATATCTCAAACCATTCCGTACACCCCTGGCGAAAAAGACAAATATCGCCGAATCGGTAGGAAGTGAGTCCGATTTGAACTATAGGTACATGACCTAATGCTCATAATTTTTTGAAAAAAATCATTTTTAGAGGATTATGTTTCTTCATAGATCCAATACAAATTTAGTGAGACTCACCCCTAGCTTAGAACCTTCATATCTGTCGTTTTGACCATAGTTTGAAACGGGTATAAAAAATTCAAAAACCATCTGAACAATGTAAAACCTTCGCGTGTTGTTATATTATGTGACATATTTGTAAGGACAAAAAATACCCAACTTGATATATTGCGAATATCTCAAAAAAACCTTTACAAAAATGACCTATCATGTTCGAGGTTTTATGGCTTTCGGGTCAAACGACAACTGTTATGGCCAGAATCGTGGCATAGTTTGTGATAATATGTTCATATTGTGCACACATGAGCATCTTGAAATGGCGAACAATGTTGGAGGAGGAAGTTTTCCTTTTCGTCACATAAAAAAGTCACATTCCATTTTCCGAGTGCCAAAAACAGGGTGTTTTGTGAAGCAGCCACCAAATGGCCAATTTAAAATGCTACCACCATATTTTTTAAAAATACTAGACCACCTTACATGGACAATGTCCCAAGTAGGATATCTCAAACCATTCCGTACACCCCTGGTAAAAAAGACAAATGTATGCCGAATCGGTAGGAAGTGGGTCCGGTTTAAACTACAGGTACATGGCCTAATGCTTATAATTTTTTGAAAAAAATCATTTTTAGACTCACAGTATTATGTTTCTTCGTAGATCCAATGCAAATTTAGTAAGACTCACCCCCTAGCTTAGAACCTTCATATCCACCGTTTTAACCATAGTTTGAAACGGACATAAAAAATTCAAAAAATATCTGAACAATGTAAAACCTTCGTGTGGTGTCATATTATGTGACATATTTGCAAGAAAAAAATACCAAATTTGATATATTGCGAACATCTCAAAAAAACCTTTATAAAAATGACCTATCATATTCGAGGTTTTATGGTTTTCAAGTCAAACGACCACTGTTATGGCCAGAATCACGGCATAGTTTATGATAATATGTTCATATTGTGCACACATGAGCATCTTGAAATGGCTAACAATGTTGTCGGAAAAAGTTTTCCTTTTCATCGCACAAAAAAGGCACATTCCATTTTCCGAGTGCCAATGGCGTTTTTGAAGCAGCCACCAAATGGCCAATTTAAAATGCTACCACCATATTTTAAAATACTAGACCATCTTACATGGACAATGTCCCAAGTAGGATATCTCAAACCATTCCGTACACCCCTGGCAAAAAAGACAAATATCTGCCGAATTGGTAGGAAGTGGGTCCGGTTTGAACTACAGGTACATGACCTAATGCTTATAATTTTTTGAAAAAAATCATTTTTAGACTCACAGTATTATGTTTCTTCGTAGATCCAATGCAAATTTAGTGAGACTCACCCCCTAACTTAGAACCTTCATATCCGCCGTTTTGACCATAGTTTGAAACGGGCATAAAAAATTCAAAAACCATCTGAACAATATAAAACCTTCGTGTGGTGTCATATTATGTGACATATTTGCAAGAAAAAATACCAAACTTGATATATTGCGAACATCTCAAAAAAACCTTTATAAAAATGACCTATCATATTCGAGGTTTTATGGTTTTCAAGTCAAACGACCACTGTTATGGCCAAAATCACGGCATAGTTTATGATAATATGTTCATATTGTGCACACATGAGCATCTTGAAATGGCTAACAATGTTGTCGGAAAAATTTTTCCTTTTCGTCGCACAAAAAAGGCACATTCCATTTTCTGAGTGCCAAAAACATGGCGTTTTGTGAAGCAGCCACCAAATGGCCAATTTAAAATGCTAACACCATATTTTTTCAAAAATACTAGACCATCTTACATGGACAATGTTCCAAGTAGGATATCTCAAACCATTACGTACACCCCTGACGAAAAAGACAAATGTCTGCCGAATCTGTAGGAAGTGGGTCCGATTTGAACTACAGGTACATGACCTAATGCTCATAATTTTTTGAAAAAATCATTTTTAGACTCACAGTATTATGTTTCTTCATAGATCCAATGCAAATTTAGTGAGACTCACCCCCTAGCTTAGAACCTTCATACCCGCCGTTTTGACCATAGTTTAAAACGGGCATAAAAAAATCAAAAACCATCTGAACAATGTAAAACATTCGCGTGGTGTCATATTATATGACATATTCGCAAGTAAAAATACCAAACTTGGTATATTGCGAACATCTCAAAAAAAACTTTATAAAAATGACCTATCATGTTCGAGGTTTTATGACTTTCGGATCAAACAACCACTGTTATGGCTAGAATCGCGGCATAGTTTGTGATAATTTATCCATATTGTACATGCATGTGTATCTTGAGATGGCGAGAAGAAACCACCAAATGGCTAATTCAAAAGACTACTACCATATTTTCAAAAATACTAGACCACCTTACAGGAAAAATATCCCAAGTAGGATATCTCAAACCATTCCGTACACTCCTGGTGAAAAAAAAAATCTGCCGAATCAATAGGAAGTGGGTCTGATTTGAATTACAGGTACATGATCTAATACTCATAATTTTTTGAAAAAAAATCATTTTTAGACTCACAATATAATGTTTTTTATAGATCCAATGAAATTTTAGCGGGACTCATCTCCTAACGGACAATACGGACAATATATACAAATAGGATTTACATCTGATTGAGTCACAAAGTCATCCTTATCTTGTTGGTTACGGGCACTTGCTATGAGCCGGGAGGTCTTGTGTTCGATTCCCACCTCCCGCTATTTCTTTTGCTTTGAACGCTTCTCCCTGGATGGCAGTTTGGCAGACCCACGTGAGACCGGTTGGTCCATGTAAGAAAAAAACTTGACACATAGGCACACGTAAGCAAAAACCTTGACACATAGGCAAAATTGCTGAGGTGGCTGACCAATAATTTTAAGATATCTCGAATGAGCAGTCATGACCATTTAAATTGGTCTTAATCGGCTAAACATAAGGTCCTAAACCAGTGCTAATCGTCTATGACCATTTAACAGGAAATTGAGAACTTTTTGAAACAAATGGTCGTAATGTTTTAAGCATTGGACCCTCCCAAATGCCTTACGACCATTTGTCTTAGAATGGTCGTAGACCTGTGACCAAAAAAATCATGGTCGTTGAGGAAAGGTCACTAGTTAACACATTTCTTATAGCGTTGTGGAGTTGCAATAAAGATGATCTATTCTTGTGTCCATATGACTTGCCAATCTATGATAGATTTATGATTTGTGTTTGATCTCTCTTTAGATGGTATGTGTAGTTGGCTACATATCATTGTCCTTCGGGACTAAAGATGAGGGAGAAATCCTTTGGACATGTTTGGAAGTGTGTCCGGAGAGCTTCGTGATAATCAGCGGTGGCTAGCAACCTGCACGATCAAAGGAGGATAAAGAGAGACTCCCTAAGCTAATTACGATATCCACGGGGAGACCCTTAATTGCGGTGGTCTGTATGGGTGATTCCTCTCAGATATCACGGTGGTTATTTAGAGGTGACCTCATTTTTGGCTCAACAAAGTGGCTTTCTACGAGCCTTGTAGAGACCATCTTATTATGGAGTTCTCTCCACACATATCATAACACAAGAAATAGGTTTTTCTAATTATGATTAATAATATCATGCTAGTGGTGAATCCTACACTCCTTGAGAACCCCTCATCCATATTACATAACACTTCATAGACACTCTCTTGCTTTAGTTTATTTTTGTTAATTACTTTGTTCTTGTTTACTTTAGCACTTATCCAAACACACCCTTTATTATACACCATTACTTGGAATTAGAGATAAATTAGAAGTACTTTCTAGTGAATAGCAACAAGGGGCATAAAGACCTTTACCAATATCTCTATGTGGATACGATACTCTTATTTGGAAACTAGCTACAATTGATTTGTGCACTTGCAGCCATCAAGCTATTTTCTAGCGCCGTTGCCAGGGAGCTAAGCGCTTTTGGTCTTTGTTCTTAGTTGTTAATTTATTGTTGATGTACTAAATGTTGTTTACGAGTTTCAAGTTATTTCTTTTTATTACTTTTTACTCCTTTAACTTATTTGAAAAGAACAAAAAAGAATTGTAAAACCAAAAACCCATAAAAAACAAAAACTATAAAAACATTTCCTACTAATCATGTCTTCTAAGATTGCTATTTTTTTAATAGATGAAGCTCGCAATAGAGGAGAAGAAAGTTGGAACTTTTGGATATTATATTACGAGGAAAAAGGTATTAGAAGAATGTGTGAGTTGGTTGAAATGCTATTGATCCACATTATGTACCTCGTACAATTTTACTTGTGAATATTACGGATCCAAAGATCATTTTAATTATCAATGTAAGAATAATACCATTGATATCAAATTAGCACTTTATAATGGGAATTACGAATTCTCTGCTAATATGGAGGTTTATGAGAGAGTACTTTTTACTGGTTATTGTGAGTTGCTAGCTCACATGAGTGATATAAAAAGAGAAGATGAAGTACTCGATAAGATCTATGGAAAAGTATACCTTATATACTCTTATTGTATTGATAACTTTTGTGATGATGCATTAGTGATTGCTCACAAGCAGATAGCCATGGAAGAGACTAACCTTTTGCAGTACTCACGGAAGAAAGAAGAAGAATATATACACCATAGCGAAGATACTACTACCACTGGTATGGATTTCTTTAACTTGTATGATTTGCTAGATGGTTGTGCAAAATCCTTTTGTAATTCATATCATGAGCCTTGTGATAAATGTATGGCAGTTGGGCACTTTAGTTTTCAATGTTACATTACTCTTGAAGAGTCCCTATGTCTCACACTAGAGAGAAAGTCATAGAGTATTTGGTTTATAAAGGTGTCCATGATCTACTCTCAAAAGATTTAATCATGAGAAAGAGTAGTGATAGTATGCTTCATATGAAACTTACCAACTTGTTACCAAGAATATCTTAGTGATAATCCACTTATGGTAGAGAGTAAGGCACAGTCTAAAACCGTAGTGCCCGAAGATAACCATTTGCAGGAACCACAAGATAAAGAGGAGGAACAACAAAAATGTGAGGTTGACAAAGAATGGCACACTACAAATACTACATTTGTTTATGATGCGTCTCTCTCTAGTAATGATTCTTATAATGCTAAAACTAATTGTAATTTATATGCGGAGGCCTTGTGCCTAGACACTCATGAGGAGAGCATTACTAATTATGAACTTGAGATAGAACCTTGCTATGAATCTTTTGATGCTAATATACAGGGACCCGATTTACTCCCAGTTGCAAAGGAAGAATATTATGAAGTGTTCCCCTATAATGGTAACCAAGGTAAAAGTTTAAAAATTATATTTCAGCTCGAGGAGCATTTTGTAGCTCTCATATTGATCATACCATAGTCAGATCAGCAGGAGTAAGGGTGTTACCTCCTCACGAGGGCCCCGAACCTGGGTACTTCTTGTGTCACGCTGTACTCGCTCGTACCCTATTCTGCATGCAGACACCATCGATAGCTTCCCTGCCATTTACCCACACCTCTTTGTAGCCTTCTCAGGCACTACTGTTTCATATACAATGACAGTTGGCATCCACCATGGGGCATAATGGCTTTGACTGGAGTCACGTTCTGCCCGGGACCCCGCACTTTAGCCGGCGAGCGCGTGGCCTCCGGCCTCGTTCTCACCTTGGGCAAATTTGACTGTGTCATCGACAATGCATAATGCTTCACCGAATCCACCTTCCCGGTGAACAGCGCCATCCTGCTATTCGGTGACCTACCGATCTACGTCGCCACCGTGCCGGAGCGTTTCCATCGGGAGATCATTTCCATCACGGAGCCTCTATTTCCATGCAGTGGCGCTCCCGTCGCTCCACGTGACATAGAGGTCATGATGGCCGGCTCCAGCATGCAGCAGGATCGTCCTCTAGAGCGCACCAGGGAGGGAGTCGGAACTTCCACCCCTCCATGGCCGAAGGATCCGGTGGAACTCACCATCGACTAACTCCTCACTCCCGTTACCCTCGGAGACAATCCGGAGGAAGCCGTCGCGAACATCGCCATGGAAAGGGAGCTCCTCCTGCGGGAGGACATCAACTTGGTCGTGACCAAGAAGCAGGTCGACATCACCATGCGCGAGTACGACCATGCTCATGGCCTCACCCCGACTAGCAAGGAGCCAAGCTGGCACGGGCAAGTGCAGCACCGAGGCGGCGAGCTAGGCGGAAGGTTGGAGAGGGACAACGAGTCAGAGCCACCACCCCTCCCCTCCCAGCCCACCTACAACATGCCCATCAAGAACCTGTGCACGACACGAGCCGCAAAAGTCGAGCTGCCTAACCTGGAGGGCGAGTAACGAGCCTGGCAGGACACACAGGTGTAGGAGCTTCTCCAGATCGCAAATGAGCAGGCCGACGCCATCCGCTGATGCACGATAACTCCAACGGCTCCAAGGGGAGAAATGTAACATCCCAGCATTAGGATCCAACGAAGGGTAGAAATAGGAATATGAGTTTGTGCATGCATGCATCTGTAAAATCAGGGTAAATTTTTCGCCAAACAAAACACTAAAGGGATCAGAGTTTCTTTCACTAACTAGAGGTAGGAATAGCTCTTGTTAGTGATTGCTATGAATTTTGACATGACCTTTAGGCAGTAATAAGAATTTGGGAAAATTACTTTGAATTCAAATTTGAAATTCAAATCAAATTGAAAGTATTTAATTATTAGAAGTTATTAATATTGAAGGGTTTTCCAAAAGAAAACCTTATTAATATTGTTTGATTATAATAAAGAAATAGTAATCAACAATAATAATTAATGGCAAGGAAAATTAAATAAGAAATAAATCTTATTTCTCCATTTTATAATAAAGTCGCAGCTGATGACAAATACATCAAAGGTATAAGGTTACAAAGAACAAAATTTTAACTTTATTAACTTGTAATAATATCTTTACAAGATCCTTTACAAAAAGATTACAAAGAAGGTTACAAGTAGAACCTATACTAACTATCTACTCCTATACTAATCTTGTGAGTCCAAATCTTGTTCCTGCAAATAAGATAAACAACCAGAAAGGAAATTAGGGGTTAGTTAGATAATTTTTACTCTCAGTGGTGAACAGTGAAGTGCACTGTTCATGGTACATCATTGAGTAAGTAAAGGGGCAAGTTTCACCAAAGGTAAGTATCTGTTCTTATCAACAAATAGTCAAGATTACAGTAAAAGCCAAGTGGATAAAAGTAAGTTTCACCAGGCTGTCAATCAGTAAAAATGTAAAAGTAAAAGCCAAGTTACTTGAGATGATCCACATGCACAACACACACACACACACAGAGATTAGTCAACTAACTGCATGGAGTGTGCTGTCAAGCCAACAGCAGCAGTACAAGCAACCACATAGAGCACTAGTCGATGGAGAACACAGTAGCTCATTTCTCCTTCTCAGGCACACATTCACAGCAATAGAGCTTGCTGAAACCATAGCCAAATACTCCACCAACTCACCCAAATCAACCATCAGATCTCCACTTGATGGTAACATAAGGAAGGGGTGGAGCAGGTGGAAAGCAAGGTCAAGCACAAAGTCACAGGAGCAGCACTAGGTGGTGCAGAGCTAGAGCAAGCAGCAAGCAACACACAACCTCATCAATCAACAAATAATCTGGTGAGTACAAATAACACCACCACATGATCAGAGCATCATAGAGTCAAATGAGCATGTGTTGTTTATTTGATCTTCTCAGAAAAACACCCAAGTGGGGTGTACATCCATCCATAAGTATTTAGATGAAAGCCAATGACAAATCCTTACAAACAAATCCAAGATCTCAGCCTATGCATCATTCCTATATAACATCATCCTTAGAACAAGATTTTAGGGCACATCCCTTAAGGAGTAGCACCTCTGAAATCTAATGATCTTAAGGATTAATATTTAACAGTGAGGATGCCAATCATTTTCTTAAATAATTTAAGAATCATTAGCTGATACCATGCATCAGAGCACATCTATGAGGGGAAGCTAGTAACAAACTTAATTTTACTTAGCTATGCCTCAGACCAGCATCATAGGCTAATAGATTTGTAGCATCTTAGGATAATAAAGCCAGCAGAAGATTTCAATTCATTTAGCTCAGCCATACTTGGACACGGGAAAATTTTAGCCAATAGAAGTATGGACACTTGTGTACCATTCTAAAGAAGGTGTCACAAGTATAACTTCTAAACCAAGCAGATACTATACTTAGATTTCATCAGTAAACTGGTAGTTAGCTAACTAATCATTTTCCTGGAATGGACACTCAGGAATCATAATCATGGTTGTATATATACAATCAGAGAATCATAGGAGTATCATATTAACTCCAATGTGAAAGATCAACACAAACTAGTGTATAAAGATCAAGTGAATAATTACTGGCAGTACCATTGTCAGTACTAGGATCATGAAACTATAGTGAAATCCACATCACTAGCCTAAGTGGATAAACATCCAGGACAGTATAACCGCTACAATCAGTCCTAATGAAGTCATCATAATCAAACTAGAGGGACAAACCCTAATCAAACCATGAACCCCAATTAGGGATTGATCACTAGAGGCACACAGAGGTTATCGAGCAAGGAAGAGGATAGATAACACGGAAGGGGAGTAGTCAGACTTACTCATAGTCGTCGCAAAAAGAGCCGAAGAGGAAGCAGTGGATGGTCGGCGGTGAAGCGGAAGCGGCAGCACGAGGAGCACCCCGAAGGGGCGCTGCAACCCACACCTACCGCGCGTCAGATCCACCGAAGAAGAGAGGCGTATGCCGTGAGAACCCGGCGCACCATCGCCGATGCTCTAGCGGCCAACCCTAACCCTAGTTTCGGGCAGGGGTTAGCGCGGCCAGGAGAGAGCCCCAGCAACGTATCTGTTTGGACAGGATGGAACGGCGTCGTCGACTTAGCCACCCTGCACCATGGCGGCGGCAACGACGATCGGATTCAGCCGGAATCGTGCGCGGCGGCGGCAGCAGACGGAGGAGGTGACCGCGTGAGAGAGAGAGAGAGAGAGAGAGAGGAGTGTGAGTGCGTGAGGGGTACTAGGCATGTGGGCAGCCCAGTACTACCCTGGTGGTCGTAACCAGGCCAAGTGGGTCGGGTTAGGTTGGGCCGGGCCAACCCAATGGGTCAGGCCCATATTTTAATAGGGTTATCTATAAAGGAAGTAATTACAAATATGCCCCTAAAACAAAAACAACTTTAGAAAAATAAATAAAATCTTAAAATATAAATAATATATCTATGAACTCACAAAAATACTCTCTAATGAGTAAAAATAATCAATAGAATTTTGGGGCAACTAAAATTTAGGTATATTTTTTATTGTGCCAGTTACTTTTGAATTTTATAAAAAAATATGAAACACTTTAAATTGAATAAAATCCACTTTTAAGATCCTAAATGGATATATTATTTTAGAAAAATACTAATTTGTTTTTTTGAAAAGTAAATTTGGTGTGATAAAAAATAAATCTTATTTCCTTAAAGGAATTTCAGAAAATATTTAAAAGGGTATTAAAATGAAATAAATTCATAGAATGATATTTGTCTTTTAAAGAGAATATGAAACTTTTATTAAAGGGGTAAAACATGCAAAGAAGCGAATAATAAATCATTGCATGACATTACTATGCATTTCATATTGCTTGTTTAAATATTGTCCTTACTGGGCAATAATGGTTCTTTGTAGAAACCGGAGCTCAAGGTAAGGTGGAAGCATCCGACTTCACTACCTTGCAGTCACAAGGCAAGTTCATAACTTGCTCATGTCCTTTGAAGAGTCTTTATCAAAAATATTGCAAATTGTGTGTTATCATCTATGATCTGGAGAAAGAAAATGATATCTTCTCTAATAAATAAGATGTAGTATCATCCTAAGTGATGATAAATATCAGCAATGGAACTTAGGGTTCTAGTTGCATAAGCCACATAGGCTTAACAACCCATGACATCAGTGATTCTAGCGCCATATAACACGCGTTAACCATGAGATTTGTAATGGGACAGAGAAGTCAGCTGTATCTTCTTCCTTTCATATGGAGGCAAGATGACCTTATCGTGACGTTGGGATTCCTGGTATGGATCCAACATATGGGTGGACACCCTTAGACCCCACGATTTCGATGTCTAGATTATTTATGAGTGGTTGCCGGAGGTATAGTCAGGCCTTTTAGGGAGCTTACCAGGGGCATCACCACTTCATAGAGTCTTCGAGAACTCACCAGGGTTATAGCTTGCCCTAGTTGGAGGCTTAACGGAGGTGTAGTCATCCCCGGAGGATCGTGTAGACATATGGGGTCGCGGAGAGGGCAGTGATTGGCTTGGATCACCTACTGGGCCCCACATCATGGAATTGTGGACGGGAAAGTACGCTCGGTTGTGCAACAAGGAGTTGGTCTCTCATGGGTAAAGCAACGCACCTCTGCAGAGTGTAAGCATTATGACATGTTACTCCCTGTTTTGAGAAGGAGCTACGAACACGGCAGGAAAGGAAGTCCATGAAGTTCTGGTCAACCTGTGAAGGCTGATGGGTATAGTTTTTGATAATAAAATCAATCTTTGAAGAAATGTTTACGAAAATTGCATAGTACCAAGGACGTATTATCCAAGGTGGTAGATAGAGCATCAAACTTCCCGCATTGCATATAATGAACTTGCTGGGTAACACTATTACTCACTCTTTCCTTTGAACCCTGCTTAGACTCTGAGAATCCAGAAGACACTTCGATGTACGTAGCTAATGGACAAGAGGATGTCTGTTACGAGGAACCCGACCTGTCCAGAGGAGTTGAAGGGGTGGACTACGAGATACGCTATGGAGTGGAGGGCAACGAGTCCGAGTAGTTGTCTTAGTTATTAGTAAACCAATTGAGCCGATCAGTAGGAACTATATAGAATAAGTTGTTGAGCTTAATTCGAAGTATAAGTTTGGATTTTATATCTTCCATTGAAACTACTTATGTTTGGTTTGTAATTTCATAATAATTGAAGTTTGAGAACTCTTGGTTTGTAATAATGATATGTGTATGTTTGTAATATGGACCCGCAATGCTTCTGTTGTACCACTCTGAGGGGTGTGATATTTGCAGAACGGTGTTCTGTTAATGTCATATCAACGACTATAGTGTACTACACATGCAGTGGTATGCTGGGTCACCGCAGATGGTATCAAAGCAATTGCTTTGACCTTAGGTTGGAAACCTAGTAAAGGGAAACAACGGTAGGAGTCTAGGAGTAACGGTAAAGAGTTCTCTAGATTATATGATGAATATTCAATTAAGAATATTTTGTTATATGTTTTAGTGCGATAATTCTTTATTATGATGCATCATTATAATTAATGGATACTAATTATATTTATATATATACAACATACCAGAACCTATTAGATATCCTGATGAGGGCACTAGCCATCCAGTACCACAGAGTTCTTGGGGAACTGAAGACTCGGAACTACCTATTGGGAATTCTGAAGGATGGAGGTATGGATCAATGGATGGATCTGCCGGGAATCCTATTCCTGTGTACGATTAATGGATACTAATTATATTTATATATATAGTGGAAATGGCACCAAAGTTTCCAAAATAGACTTTGGCAAGGAAAGAAGAGACTCTCGATGATTATCAGGGGGCTTTAACTGAACAGCTTCGAGAACTTCTGAGGGTGTTTGGTTGCACAACTAATATCCCAGTCAATACCATTACCTACCATGATGGGCGAATGTTAGCCAAATATCGTGTTAGCATCCAACTACCAAAGAAGCTTGGTTTATATCACAACCTACCTATGGGAGAAGGTAGAAGTCACCTAGCAGCATATGATGTTGCTATTGTGGAGGCAATAGCCAATGTTCGGGAACACAAAGCAGAAGAGTTAGCTAGAAGCACATATTCTGTGATTCCTCATGACTCTATAGACGAGGAACCAGAACCGAATCATCTTACTTTAGTAAGGAAGCATCCAAAACTACCCTCTAAGTTTATGGATCTGTATCGACTGATGGTTGGCTCTTTGTATAAGACACATCAGGTTATTGTAGAAGACCAGGTTGATATGCTAGAGGATTTAATGAATCCTGAAAGAAGGGGAAGTTAGCATCTAAACTAGAAAATGAAGCAGTGGATAGGGTTAACCCAGTTTTCAAGGATATACCTATAGATCCAACATCTTTTACACCATATCCTTACTCACCGATACCAGAACCTATTAGATATCCTGATGAGGGCACTAGTCATCCAGTACCACAGAGTTCTTGGGGAACTGAAGACTCGGAACTACCTATTGGGAATTCTGAAGGATGGAGGTATGGATCAATGGATGGATCTGCCGGGAATCCTATTCCTGTGGATGATTCAGTTGGAGATATCGGGCAGACTAGTCGCATGGGCGTAAGATCTTATTCTGTTGATGGAAGAGATGTCCATGTGGAAGATGTAGAGTCCGAGGAGGAAGATCCTTAATAAAGGGTGTTTGAGTCAACAGAAAATTATCCTATTCCAGATAATGTGCACTATCCAATCATAGCTGAGGACTATCGTACCCAGCAGAGTACGTGGGGGCACTAGAAGGGGAATATTCTGTAGATTCCTCTAGAATCAGGATGCAGGAGATGGATGAAGAAGAAAGTGATGAAGATGATTCGGTAGATACTTTAGATGAGTTGGAAGGTATGGATACACTTCAGCAGAATGATGTGTCAAGTCCGGAGACTTCTGATACTGAATATCGTCCGTCAAAGAGGCCAGTCATTTCATAGTCGGTGCGTCGTACTTCATGCCAGAACGGTTGTACTCTGGGTATGTACGATGAACGACGCAACTTGTAGGGAGTGTGACTTTGATTAGGAGCATCTTCATAGGAGACAAGAGTTGGAGTTGCAGGACTTGATGTAAATAAATAAGTGAGATAGTACCACATGAGCTTGTAATGTTTAATGAGTAAGGGCTTGTAATCACGTTGTATAAATTATGTTGCTTGTAATGTAGAATATGTGTGTAATGCATATTTGGTTCTTATTTGGATCTTTTTTTCCATTGTGTGACTAGTTTTGTGCATGAAGTTGAGCTTAGAACACATATGCATGATGTAATTATGAGTATTCGCTTATGTTACAGGAGTAGGGGGTATGGAAACAAGTGTAGAAAACGAGACTAAGCATAGCGCATGGAGCGCAAAGCCAAAGAAAAGGCGGATGAAGACGCTAGAATGCAAGCGAATTTACCACCACCACCAATGAGGCTGTTGATGGAGCAGAACTTTATGCAGTACATGCAAATGATGCAAGAGTCCCAGAATAAATTCATGGAGGGGTTAGTAGACCTTGTGGGACAGCCAAGGGCACCTCAAGGACGTGGTGTTAGTCTTTCGGATTTCCAGGATACCAGGCCTTTACCTTTTGCATCTGCTCCTGAACCAATGGATGCAGAGGACTGGTTAACAGATACCGAAAGAAAGTTGAGAACTGTAGGATGCAATGAGGAAGATGTAACACCCCGATAAAACCACTACTAGAAAATCGCTGTGTTTTTGTTTTGCGCATCACCATGACAACATGCTCATATCATCATGCCACATCGCATTTGAGCATCGTCATGTCATCATGCACATTATTTGCCTAAAACTATTTTCTAAAAGCCTATTTTGTTTTCTAGATATTCCCCTCTTTGTTCAAACCGAAAACCCTAGATCTATCCGAATATTTTATTTGACTAAAACCTAATTACGAATATTTTGTTTTAAACAAAATAAAATAAATAAAAACATATTTCATAAACCGGAGAGGCCGCCACCGGCTAGGCCCAAAAGCCCAGCTAGCAGCAGCCTACTACCACAAAATAAATATCCTAACCCTAAACTAGACCTCCAACCGCCTCCACCTAACCAGACCTGTCGCCGCATAGCAGCGCGCCACCTGGCCCCACCCCCTTACCGATGCGATGCACGAGAGGACACCCGCTGCACTACATGCTACTGATCCCCACCCTGGCACGTTACCCTCCTCTTGCCCCTGCGCCCACACAACCACCCACGCAGCATCCCACCCGCGTGTGCCCACGAACGCGTCGACGTAGTGCTCATCGCCCCATCCCTGCGTGTTGGCCCCATCCGCACCCGTGTTGACCACCCCTCTCTCGATCCCTCTCCACCTTGGGATCTCTGCCCTGGCCCCACCCTGTTTCCGTCCTCAACGAGGCTTCCCCACCAGACCTCTCCCCCAGATCAATCCCACCTGCAACCTCCCGACCCACCGCCAGGGACCACGCCCTCCTTTTGTCGTCGTCGCTCTCCAATCCTCGATCTCCCCTCCGATGACCCTCTTCTCCTCCCCCTCGCCTGCGCTCGAGGCCCGGTCGCCACGCGCAGCTCCTCCCCGACTGTGCTAGAGCCCGACCCCACCTCTTCGTCGCAGCCAAGCTCCACGATAGCTCGAGCTTCCCCGGCCCTGGCACCACCGCCTCGGTGTCCCTCCTCCTCGGCCCGGCCTTGCCGTGTGCCTCCACTCTCCCTCCTCTTTAGAGCAACTGAGACCGCCTCCCAAATCTCACCGCGCCGGCGACGCCGCCGCCAGCGCTCCCCTCTGCTCGGCCTTGACACCGAGCCAATAGCGTCGCCTCCCTCTGGTTCTCGTCGTGGTTGGATTCCCCTTGGCCTCTCCTTGCCCTAGGGAGCCGCCTCTCCTCTCTGGCCGCCAAGGCCGCCGTCGGCCCTGCTCCCTGCCATGGCCGCCTTTGGCGTCGAGCCCACCTCTAGCTCAGCGTTGCCGCCCTTCCCTGTCGCGTCCTCAACCGCACCCAGTCCACCGTCCGCTTCCCTACTCCCTCTCCTACAGAAGACCGCCTCCCTCTCACTTGCCCGCTTCCCGTCGTCGCCAGGCCCGCCCCGGTCGTGCTCTGTCCACCCGTGCGAGGCCCTGCGCATGCCTCCTCGACCCCAACCCAGCCCCAGCTCGCCAGCGCCTCTCAGTCTCGGCCCGGACGTCTGTTGCCGCCTCCTGCGTGACCGGATGGGGCCAGGTCTGCTAGGTGAGCTCCTGGCCAAGTGTTGTGGCGTCCCGAGCCAATAAGTGGCCAAGATATGTTCCTGTGTGTTCGATGTCAACTCGTCTTGGTGTCATCTTTTGTGTTGATATAATCCTGTCGCTGCTAAGGTCGAACCTCGCTCAATGCAGTCCAAGTTGGGGAACACATAGTCCATGTTTGTCTCGACAAGATCTTCGTCGGCCCATCCCATTCACGGACGACAAGTTCGCCGACCCCGAACCGAGACATTAAGACCTCCTTCAGGGACATACAGACCACGGGACCTGAAGATCGACCTCGAAGACCAAACCCCTAGGCACGTCATGATCTCCTCACGGTTCCGAGACCCTGACCCCGGAGTCCGAAGACCGTTCCCGTCGAACACGAACCCTCGGCATGCTAAGATCTCCTTCACGGATCTGATGGCCGAGACCCTAAAGACCGATCCCGTCGAACCCCTTGGGGAACCCCAAGATCTTCGATTCGACATGTGATCCCCTTTCTGAGACCCCTATTTTTATAATATGACATATATCTTGTTGCATATGAATTGAACATGCTTGCATACATATTGCGGTTTTGAGGTATATGGATGATTCACCTAAATTAAATATGGAGTCTATATGCGGGCTATTCTAGTCTTATTTCGGACTCCATTTAAATTTTTGTAGTGAACCGATACCATCTTTTGCCTTGTTAAGTCAACATTTAAAATTGCAGGGTATCCAAATAACTTGAACCTTCTAATTATTTGCCGAGACCCCGGTTCCGCTTAATATGGACTAATTGCACCGCATCTTTGCCATGTCATGCATCATATCTTATACATGCCGATTCTTCTGCCGTAGTATTAAATATTGCATCCGGTGTTTCTTTTAGTGTTTTGTTCTTCGCGGATTAGGCCGTTGAGTGGATGCGAGTATCGACAAGTTCTTCGGATATGTACCTTCGGCAGTGTTTTCCAGGCGAGCAATCTCCCTCTTTCTACCTATTTTGCTTTTATAGTCTTTATTTCCTCCTATTGATCTATTGCTATGTGTGTTGCGATGCTTTAGTTTCTGCGCACCATTTATACTCCTTGCAGCCTCTATATTGCTATGGACACATCCTATTGCCTGTTGTTTGATAGATAGTCGGCCTTGCGAGTCGTAGTTGCTTGCTCCTGTGTTGCTTCGCGTCGTTGTCGTTCCACCGTTGACGGCAAGTTGGCACATGATAAATGGTGGAGATGCTTAACGGTGGAGAGGATCATGACTTTAAATACAACAACTAAATTGTTGGGATAACTAATGAAAGAGGCATCGGTGGGTAATATATGCTATTTGGTTTTTCATGTCCACTTGTGTCCCGTAGGCCCCGAGTACTTGATACTTGTTCCTTGATTATTCGCACTATCCACATCCGGGAGACCCTACGGATCCCCCTTAGCCAGAGCTTGATTCATTTCTTATTTCTTGGGGCCACAAAGTAGTTTGGGGGTTTATTACTATCCTCTACTTATGCCATGCTTTACTGCTTTATTTACGATTGTGCGTGGAGCACCTGTACTGTTTTGGAACGTGGAATGTTTTCGCGGTATCGACAAGCCCAGTCACACTTTCGGGTTTCCAGTCGTTTACAGCCATTGTCACAAACCCTAGGTCCGTCTCGGAGCCAGCCAACTTCGTTGCGGGTAGCTTAGTGGGGTGGCCCCCTGAAATATTTTATGAATCCTGTGATTGCTTTGTCGTGAAAGCCTCGTTGGGTTTTGATTTGGTTTTTCCGAGGTTGATCGTGTGTGTGTTGCTATTTGTGCACCCCTGCAGGGTAAATCTTTCTCAAAGCCGTGTCCGCGGTTATGGACGACTTGGAGCACAGTATCTCGATCATAGACAAGAATAACTAAAGTAGTGCTATAAATTTGACTTAATATGTGACTAGTAATCAGCTTTACTACAATAGAATGGATAATAAAAGTGCCAACAACTGGTGGAGCTGGGCTATATCGTGTCATGTTATACCTGCCTAGTAAGTATCGCAACTCCAATGGAATGAAATAAAGGTGCCAACAACTGCTAGGTTTGGGATGTCACATGCTAATTGTATCTGACTAGTAAGTACTACAACTACAACTGAATGGTTAACTAAAACTACCCACTACTTATGCTATCAGGATGACTCACGTTATCTATATCTGACTAGTAAGTGCTTCAACTATAATAGAATGAATAAAACTGCCAACTGTGTGAGTTCCTCGGTTTGACTTCCTCATTTGGTCTCGAGGGGAATACCAGGATGGGTATGATTGGTGTTAGTATTAGGTTGGTACCGAATAGGTCCTTCTTATCCCTCTCTAATAGCCGACAGTGGTTTCGAGTCTCTATAGATTGTTTAGTGCATGTTGTGCTGCCGCTTCAGTCCACCATACCTATGTAGGCGAGAGCCGTCGAATTCTAGCCTCGCCGTGTACTGGCCTCAGTACTGACGCTCCTCTTTTTCCTTCGCCCTTTGTCGGCACCACCTTTTGTTTTTAGCAGGTATGAGATCGACGTCGTTAGCAGGGTTACCCTTCCGGCTTGGCCTGGGCAGGGTTATGGACGCCATTGGTTATTCTTCAGGGCTCTTAGCCCAATTTGCTTCTTATCCGTACTCGAATGTTGTATCGTTTTCAAGGTGAATTGGATCTTTGTACTGTATATCTGTATTCTTGACTCAATGAGTCGTTGTTGTATATATACGTGTTGTGGGTTCCATCGTGCACTATTGTGTAATGGTATTACTTCGTTTTCCACCTGCACGCAAGTGCCTGGTGGGCGTCCTTGAATCGTTTCTATGCGGGTTTGGCGGGACGCGCTGAAATCTGCATAGGGCCGATTCGAGGGTGTTACAAAGTGGTGATACATTGCAAATGTATCTATAATTTTTGATGTTCCATGCTTGGTTTTATCCACTTTCTTGTGTTTTGTTCCAACTTTGGAGTACATTTCATATGATTTCTTGGACTAACCTATTAACAAGAGCCACAGTGCCAGCTGCCTGTTTTCTGCTGTTTTTGGTTCCAAGAAAGTCAGAAAATGAATATTCTCATAATTGGACGGGACAAAAACCAAAGTGCCTATTTTTTCGGAAGGGATCAAGTGCCAGAATACGAGACGGAGAGGGGCCAGGGGCCGGCCACACCACCTGGCCGCGCGGCCAGGCTTGGCCCATGCCAGGGGGTGGTCTGGCCGACCCCAGCACCCCCTCGGCCTCTCCTTCCGCGTATAAGTTGCCCTCGGGATGAAAACCCTAGGTACCCGATCAAAAATCCACGAAAGAGTCTATAGCCGCCGTCATCTCCATCCCTAGATCGGGAGGGATCTAAAGCTCTTCCCGGCACCCTGCCGGAGAGGGGAATTCACCCTGGAGGCCTTCTTCATCACCATGCAAGCCTCCGGTGTGATGCGTGAGTAGTTCATCCTTGGACTACGGATCCATGTAGTAGCTAGATGGCTGGTTCTCCTCCTTTGTGCTTTCATGTTTAGATCTTGTGAGCTCCGTTCATGATCAAGATCATCTATTTGTAATCCATACATGTTGTGTTTGCGGGGATCTGATGGATATTGAGATGCTATTTCAGATTGATTATTGATTCTATCATGTCTTTGTTATTTGAGATCTTGCATGCTTTCCATTGTTAGTAGCTATCTTGGCCAAGTAGATGCTAGCAACTCCAAGAGTTAGTATTTATGCTCGATATTGGGTTCATGCCTCTGGTAATCTGGGGAAGTGACAGAAATCTCTAAGGTACTAGATCTGCTGTTGCTACTAGGGATAAAACAACGATCCTTTGTTTATAGAACAATTGTATTGTTTACCTTGCACGCAGTTCGTAAAGCAATAATCTGTTGCTTGCAACTTAATACTGGAGGGGGTTCGGATGATAACCTGAAGGTGGATTATTAGTCATAGATGCAGTTGGATGGCGGTCTATGTATTATGTTGTATTGCCCAATCAAGTCTCAAAGGAGTCAAGATGATTAGTATATGCATGTATTGCTTTCTCGGTGTTTGTCAATTGCCCCGCTGTAATTTGTTCACCCAGCGTGTTATTTATCTAAGGAGAGCCACCTCTAGTGAACTATGGATCTCGGTCCTTTTTCTTTACATACAATCTACAACTGTTTACTGCTTTGTGTTTACTTTCTGCAAACTTTTACTTCTTTCCATTCGATACGTTTAATCCTTTGTTTTCCGCAAAACACGGTGAGATTGACAACCTCATCGCAAGTTGGGGACAAAGTTATGTGGTTGTGTTGTGCAGGTCTCCACGTTGCTACTAGCACCGGTAGTGCGCCCTGCCAAAGCGCAGCTAGTAACACCTTTGGGGTGTTTCCTTGCTCCTACTGGTTCGATTAAACCTTGGTTTCATAACTGAGGGAAAACTTTCTGCTGTACTCATCATACCTTCCTCTTGGGGTTCCCAACGAGCTCTACGTCGATCATCGAGTGCATCAAGTGGTATCAGAGCTTAGCAGTTGCGATACCCCATTGGTCCAGCCTGTAGGATAACCTAGCTAACGGCCGATGTAGAGTGTCAAAACTATTTTGCAAAATTGGTTGGATAGATCTGATTAGGTCTGATTTTACTCCTTATCCTTATGCTATTCTCGTCTTACCTTTGCGTGTTTTAAATCTGCTCTCTTACCTTTCTTCAAGTCCAGGATTTCTCGTGGTTGGGTTCCGTCGTACCTTCAGGGTTTCGCTTCCTCCCTTTTATCACGGTGTAGCTACAATCATCTAATCTGCATCTTGTTTGTTGTACCCTTCATCCAATCTTTTTGGTCCTTGAACTCTTTATCTGTATCGGCACCTTGACCGATATCCGTATCATGGAAAAACATTATGATAAGGATGAGCATTGGTAAAGTTGGAGTATACCTTGAGCATGTGTTGTTCATGCTAATGGAACCATCGTGAAACCTAATCATTGTGTCTTTTCATACAATTTCTTTTGTGTCTTCCGATGTTTTCCAATGCGATGACATCATATGCGGCAAATTCGACGAAGAGCCTGCATCACTCCTTTGTTCTCTTCATATCCCTTGTCGAGATCTTTAGTCTAATTTCGGGAGTTGGGTTACACGATTTTCCTTTTCATGTACGGGGTTAATAGTTTGCGAATGGGATGGACTGATCACCCTACCCGACTCTTACTGTTCACTCTTGTACATTGAACTGGTGGATCAATGCAATCTTTACTCCTTTCACGAAAGTTAGAGGTGGCCTTTTCTTTCGATACCTTTACCTTCATCTTTGTTTCTCCGAAGTGTTCTCTTGACGAACGTGAACAGCGACCCCTTGTTGGTGGTGTCGCATGGATCTTCACGAAGCGAGAAGGTTTAAATCATCAGCCTTCTTCCCCGTACCATGAGGCGGATCTTGAGGGCGAGATCCATTGTTAGTGGTGTCGAATTGTAACACCCCGATAAAACCACTACTAGAAAATTGCTGTGTTTTAGTTTTGCGCATCACCATGACAACATGCTCATATCATCATGCCACATTGCATTTGAGCATCGTCATGTCATCATGCACATTATTTGCCTAAAACTATTTTCTAAAAGCCTATTTTGTTTTCTAGATATTCCCCTCTTTGTTCAAACCGAAAACCCTAGATCTATCCGAATATTTTATTTGACTAAAACCTAATTACAAATTTTTTTTAAACGAAATAAAATAAATAAAAACATATTTCATAAACCGGAGAGGCCGCCACCGGGCTAGGCCCAAAAGCCCAGCTAGCAGCAGCCTACTACCACAAAATAAATATCCTAACCCTAAAGTAGACCTCCAACCGCCTCCACCTAACCAGACCTGTCGCCGCATAGCAGCGCACTGCCTGGCCCCACCCCCTTACCGACGCGATGCACGAGAGGACACCTGCTGCACTACATGCTACCGATCCCCACCCTGGCACGTTACCCTCCTCTTGCCCCTGCGCCCACACAACCACCCACGCAGCATCCCACCCGCGTGTGCCCACGAACGCGTCGACGCAGTGCTCACCGCCCCGTCCCTGCGTGTTGGCCCCATCCACGCCTGTGTTGACCACCCCACTCTCGATCCCTCTCCACCTCGGGATCTCCGCCCTGGCGCCACCCTGTTTCCGTCCTCGATGAGGCTTCCCCACCAGACCTCTCCCCCAGATCAATCCTACCTCCAACCTCCCGACCCACCGCCAGGGACCACGCCCTCCTTTTGTCATCGTCGCTCTCCAGTCCTCCACCTCCTCTCCGACGACCCTCTTCTCCTCCCCCTCGCCTGCGCTCGCGGCCCGGTCGCCATGCGCAGCTCCTCCCTGACCGTGCCAGAGCCCGACCCCACCTCTTCGTCGCAGCCAAGCTTCACGATAGCTCGAGCTTCCCCGGCCCTGGCACCACCGCCTCGGCGTCCCTCCTCGTCGGCCCGGCCTCGCCGTGTGCCTCCGCTCGCCCTCCTCTTTAGAGCAACTGAGGCCGCCTCCCAAAGCTTACCGCGCCGGCGACGCCGCCGCCAGCGCTCCCCTCTGCTCGGCCTCGGCACCGAGCCAACAACGTCGCCTCCCTCTGGTTCTCGTTGTGGTTGGCTTCCCCTTGGCCTCTCCTTGCCCTAGGGCGCCGCCTCTCCTCTCCGGCTGCCAAGGCCGCCGTCAGCCCCGCTCCCTGCCATGGCCGCCTTTGGCGTCAAGCCCGCCTCTAGCTCAGCGTTGCCGCCCTTCCCTGTCGCGTCCTCAACCGCACCCAGTCCGCCGTCCGCTTCCCTACTCCCTCTCCTACAGAAGACCACCTCCCTCTCACTTGCCCGCTTCCCGTCGTCGCCAGGACCGCCCCGACCGTGCTCTGTCCGCCCGTGCGAGGCCCTGCGCATGCCTCCTCGACCTAGGTCTCGACCCCAACCCAGCCCCAGCTCGCCAGTGCCTCTCAGTCTCGGCCCGGACGTCTGTTGCCGCCTCCTGCGTGACCGGATGGGGCCAGGTCTGCTAGGTGAGCTCCTGGCCAAGTGTTGTGGCGTCCCGAGCCAATCAGTGGCCAAGATATGTTCTTGTGTGTTCGATGTCAACTCGTCTTGGTGTCATCTTTTGTGTTGATATAATCCTGTCGCTGCTAAGGTCGAACCTCGCTCAATGCAGTCCAAGTTGGGGAACACACAGTCCATGTTTGTCTCGACAAGATCTTCATCGGCCCATCCCCTTCATGGACGACAAGTTCGCCGACCCCGAACCGAGACATTAAGACCTCCTTCAGGGACATACAGACCATGTGACCTGAAGATCGACCTCGAAGACCAAACCCCTAGGCACGTCATGATCTCCTCACGGTTCCGAGACCCTGACCCCGGAGTCTGAAGACCGTTCCCGTCGAACACGAACCCTCGGCATGCCAAGATCTCCTTCACAGATCTGATGGCCGAGACCCTAAAGACCGATCCCATCGAACCCCTTGGGGAACCCCAAGATCTTCGATTCGACATGTGATCCCCTTTCTGAGACCCCTATTTTTATAATATGACATATATCTTGTTGCATATGAATTGAACATGCTTGCATACATATTGCGGTTTTTGAGGTATATGGATGATTCACCTAAATTAAATATGGAGTCTATATGCGGGCTATTCTAGTCTTATTCCGGACTCCATTTAAATTTTTGTAGTGAACCGATACCATGTTTTGCCTTGTTAAGTCAACATTTAAAATTGCAGGGTATCCAAATAACTTGAACCTTCTAATTATTTGCCGAGACCCCGGTTCCGCTTAATATGGACTAATTGCACCGCATCTTTGCCATGTCATGCATCATATCTTATACATGCCGATTCTTCTGCCGTAGTATTAAATATTGCATCCGGTGTTTCTTTTAGTGTTTTGTTCTTCGCGGATTAAGTCGTTGAGTGGATGCGAGTATCAACAAGTTCTTCGGATATGTACCTTCGGCAGTGTTTTCCAGGCGAGCAATCTCCCTCTTTCTACCTATTTTGCTTTTATAGTCTTTATTTCCTCCTGTTGATCTATTGCTATCTGTGTTGCAATGCTTTAGTTTCTGCGCACCATTTATACTCCTTGCAGCCTCTATATTGCCATGGACACATCCTATTGCCTGTTGTTTGATAGATAGTCGGCCTTGCGATTCGTAGTTGCTTGCTCCTGTGTTGCTTCGCATCGTTGTCGTTCCACCGTTGACGGCAAGTTGGCACATGATAAATGGTGGAGATGCTTAACGGTGGAGAGGATCATGACTTTAAATACAACTATTAAATTGTTGGGATAACTAATGAAAGAGGCATAGGTGGGTAATATATGCTATTTGGTTTTTCATGTCCACTTGTGTCCCGTAGGACCCGAGTACTTGATACCTGTTCCTTGATTATTCGCACTATCCACATCCGGGAGACCCTACGGACCCCCTTAGCCAGAGCTTGATTCATTTCTTATTTCTCGGGGCCACAAAGTAGTTTGGGGGTTTATTACTATACTCTACTTATGCCATGCTTTACTGCTTTATTTACGATTGTGCATGGAGCACCTGTACTATTTTGGAACGTGGAATGTTTTCGCGGTATCGACAAGCCCAGTCACACTTTCGGGTTCTCAGACGTTTACAGCCATTGTCACAAACCCTGGGTCCGTCTCGGAGCCGGCCAACTTCGTTGCGGGTAGCTTAGTGGGGTGTCCCCCTGAAATATTTTATGAATCCTGTGATTGCTTTGTCGTGAAAGCCTCGTTGGGTTTTGATTTGGTTTTTCCGAGGTTGATCGTGTGTGTGTTGCTATTTGTGCACCCCTGCAGGGTAAATCTTTCTAAAAGCCGTGTACGCGGTTATGGACGACTTGGAGCACAGTATCTCGATCATAGACAAGCATAACTAAAGTAGTGCTATAAATTTGACTTAATATGTGACTAGTAATCAGCTTTACTACAATGGAATGGATAATAAAAGTGCCAACAACTGGTGGAGCTGGGCTATATCGTGTCATGTTATACCTGCCTAGTAAGTATCGCAACTCCAATGGAATGAAATAAAAGTGCCAACAACTGCTGGGTTTGGGATGTCACATGCTAATTGTATCTGACTAGTAAGTACTGCAACTACAACTGAATGGTTAACTAAAACTACCCACTACTTATGCTATCAGGATGACTCACGTTATCTATATCTGACTAGTAAGTGCTTCAACTATAATAGAATGAATAAAACTGCCAACTGTGTGAGTTCCTCGGTTTGACTTCCTCATTTGGTCTCAAGGGGGAATACCAGGATGGGTATGATTGGTGTTAGTATCAGGTTGGTCCCGAATAGGTCCTTCTCATCCCTCTCTAATAGCCGACAGTGGTTTCGAGTCTCTATAGGTTGTTTAGTGCATGTTGCGCTACCGCTTTAGTCCACCATACCTATGTAGGCGAGAGCCGCCGAATTCTAGCTTCGCCGTGTACTGGCCTCAGTACTAACGCTCCTCTTTTTCCTTCGCCCTTTGTCCGCACCCCTTTTGTTTTTAGCAGGTATGAGATCAACGTCGTTAGCAGGTTACCCTTTCGGCTTGGCCTGGGTAGGGTTATGGACGCCATTGGTTATTCTTCAGGGCTCTTAGCCCAATTTGCTTCTTATCCATACTCGGATGTTGTATCGTTTTCAAGGTGAATTGGATCTTTGTACTGTATATCTGTATTCTTGACTCAATGAGTCGTTGTTGTATATATATGTGTTGTGGGTTCCATCGTGAACTATTGTGTAATGGTATTACTTCGTTTTCCACCCGCACGCAAGTGCCTGGTGGGCATCCTTGAATCGTTTCTATGCGGGTTTGGCGGGACGCGCTGAAATCTGCATAGGGCCGATTCGAGGGTGTTACAGAAGAGAAGTTGAGGTATGCAACACATTTATTGACCAGACCTGCAACGTCATGGTGCGAGAGTCAGCTAGCAATGCAACCTCCAGGAAGAGAGTACAATTGGGAGGAGTTCAAACAAAGATTCCGTGAATATCATGTTCTAGAAAGTATCATAGGGTTGAAGCGTAGGGAGTTTGAAGAACTGCTACAAGGATACTCCAGTGTCATGAAGTATATTCGGTTGTTTAGTGATTTATCTCATTATGTTGGTGAAGAACTTGGCACGGAGGCGAGTAGGAAGAAGAGGTTCATGCATGGACTAAATCCATTTGTGAAGATGTAGTTGAGGCTTGCCAACACTCAAACTTTTCAATAGTTGCTTGATGCAGCTATTACCTTTGAAGATGATTACAAAAATTTCCAAGAGGACCGTAGGAAGAGAGCAAAGAAGGAGACGAAGAGGATTCAGGCAAGTAAACCCAAAACCAATCTGGAGTTTCAACCCAGAAACAAACCCTACAACAACAACAGGGGTAGCAACAATAGTGGAGGACAATTCAACCCTAGAAGGAATGTCATATGTCATAATTGCAAACTTCCGGGACATATCAACAAGGATTGTCAGAAACCAGTGATAATTTGTTATGGATGTGGACTAAAGGGTCATATTTAGCCTGATTGCCCAAACAAACCACCCGGTGGTTGGCCCACAAAAGGTGGAGGACAAGCCAGTGGAGGCGGAGGTAGACAGTCTAACAGAGGTGGAAGGTATGCCAAAAATAATAATGGCAAGAGAGGTAGACCTACAGGAAAGCTGAACTGTGCAACCTTGGAGGAGGTGGATAACTCAAATTAGGCGGTGATAGGTACGCTCAATATTCTCACAAATCCCTGAAAAGTTTTATTTGATACTGGTGCAACTACTTCTTTCATATCTGAAGAGTTTTGTGATAAATTCGGGATTAGAAGGGCACCATTAGAAAAACCTATGACCGTAGTTACTGCCGGAGGGATTGTGTTAGTTAGGCATATTAAACTAAACCAAGTCATCTCAATCTGTGGTTGAACCTATTATGCGGATCTTTATGTGATCCCATTAAAAAGGAATAGCAGTAGTGCTGGGAATGGATTGGATGACAGACTATGGAGCTCAGATTAATTGTGAAGAGAAAACCGTTTCAATCAGGTCTCCCAGTGGAGGAAGAATAGTCTATCAGGCGGATAAACATAGTCATATCATGGTAGATCTGCAGTTGAACTCAATGAAGGGGGTCAAATTAGAAGATATTCCAGTGGTGAAGGAGTTTCAAGATGTTTTTCTAGTAGAATTACCAGGAATGCCACCTGATCGGGAGATAGAGTTCACTATTGACCTGATACCTGGTACAACACCAATCGCTCAAGCACCATATAAGATGGGGCCTAAGGAATTAAAAGAGCTTAAGGAGTAAATTGATGAATTAGTCCAGAAAGGATTCATACAGGAAAGTGTATCTCCGTGGGGAACTCCGGTGATCTTTGTGGATAAACGAGATGGTGGACGGAGAATGTGTGGGGACTATAGAAATCTCAACAACTTCACTATCAAGAACAAGTATCCATTACCAAGGATACAAGATTTATTTGACCAAGTCAAGGGAGAAGGAGTATTCTCCAAGATTGATCTAAGATCAGGATACCATCAGATAAAAATTAAACCTGAAGATGTTCCTAAAATAGCATTTATATCAAGGTATGGACATCATGAGTATTTAGTCGTACCTTTTGGTCTGACTAATGCACCAGCAATATTCATGAATTGGATGAACAAAATCTTCATGCCGTATTTGGACAAGTTTGTCATAGTATTCATTGATGATATTCTGATATACTCCAAAGATACAAAAGAGCATGCAGAACATTTGAGAGTAGCATTACAAATCTTAAGAGAACATAAGCTTTATGCTAAGTTCTGTAAGTGTGAATTTTGGTTAGACGAAGTAGAGTTTCTTGGTCATGTGATCAGTAAGAATGGAATTGCTGTAAATCCATCCAAAGTTTAATCAGTACTGGATTGGAAGGCACCAACTAATGTGAAGCAAATCCGAGGTTTCTTAGGTATGGCCGGATATTATCGGAGGTTCATTGAAGGTTTTTCCAAGATAGCTAGACCAATGACCAAATTGTTAAGAAAGAGCACACCGTTCATATGGAATGAGAAGTGCGAGGCGCATTTTCAGGAGCTGAAGACTAGATTAACTACCGCACCAATCCTAGCAATTCCAGAACCATGAAAAGATTACACAGTATGTTGTGATGCATCCAAGGAAGGATTAGGTTGTGTGCTTATGCAAGATCGTAAGGTAATTACTTATGGATCTAGGCAATTGAAACCACATGAAGTGAACTATCCAACCGATGATTTAGAATTAGCAACAATAGTGTTTGCTTTAAAAGGATGGAGACATTTTATTTATGGGGAAAGATGTGAGTTATATACTGACCATAAAAGTCTCAAATATTTCTTCACTCAAAGGGAATTGAATATGAGGCAAAAGCGTTGGTTGGAGTTGATTAAAGATTATGATCTAGCAATCAAATATACCCCTGGAAAAGCAAATGTTGTGGTAGATGCTTTAAGTCAGAAAAGCATAGATATACAACCTTCGAATAGAGAACTGCCGAAAGAACTACAGATGGATTTGGAAAGGATGGAGATACGGTTTATTAGTACAACAGTTCTAGGAGGATTAGCTACTATGCGAGTAATTGAAGAACACAGTAGTGATCTTCAACATGAGATTTATAGACATCAAGGTGAAGATCCTTTCATTACTGAAGAAGTTTGAAGAATCTCTCAAGGTCAAACCTCAGTTTTTCACTTAGGAGATTATGGATCTTTATGGTTTCAAAACCGTCTTTGTGTACCAGATGTGACAGAGATTCGAGAAGCGATACTTCGGGAAGCTCATGAAACACCATATTCCATACATCCGGGTAGTACAAAGATGTACATGGATTTAAAGGAATTGTTCTGGTGGAATAATATGAAAAGAGATATTGCAAAATATGTATCGGAATGCCATACTTGCCAAAGGGTTAAAGCAGAACATCAAAGTCCAGCAGGACCATTACAGCCTTTGGAAATTCCATAATGGAAGTGGGAAGAAATTGGTATGGATTTTATCACAGGACTACCCATGACATCAAAGCGAAAAGATATGATATGGGTAATTGTGGATAGACTCACAAAAAGTGCACATTTTATTCCAGTGAACCAAAAGGATAATGCTGAGAAGTTAGTGGAAGTTTATGTCAAAGAGATTGTGAGTAAGCACGGAGTACCCAAGAAAATTGTGTCTGGTAGAGGATCTGTGTTTACATCAGCATTTTGGAAACAATTACATGCAGCACTAGGTTCAAAGTTGGATTTTAGCATAGCTTATCATCCAGAAAGTGGAGGCCAGACAGAGAGGACCAATCAAATCTTGGAAGACATGCTTAGAGCTTGTGCATTAGATTTTGGAGGTTCATGGGAAGATCATCTACCATTAGCAGAATTTTTCTACAACAATAGCTATCAGAGTAGTCTGAAGGCAGCACCTTATCAAGTACTATATGGAAGAAGGTGTATATCACCTATATGCTGGTATGAACCTGGTAGTAGCAATGAATTTGCACTAGATTATATCAAGGAAATACAAGATATCATCGATATCATTAGAGATCGGTTGAAGATAGCTCAGAGTCGACAAAAGAGTTATGCTGATCAAAGTCGTAGATCATGGCATCCAAAAGTAGGAGATATGGTATATCTCAAAGTAAGTCCGGTGAAGGGAGTGAAGAGGTTCGGAGTCAAAGGAAAATTAAGTCCAAGGTACATTGGACCATTCAAGATATTAAGTTAGAATAGAACAATAGCTTATGCTCTAGAGTTACCAAAGAGGTTAGCTCAGGTTCACAATGTTTTCCATGTTTAACAACTTCGGAAATGTCTTAAAGTTCCCAATAATGCCATCACACATCAAGAGATTGAGTTGCAAGCAGATTTGACTTATGTTGAGAAACCCTGTAAGATTCTAGAGGAAAACTAGAAAAGGTTGAGAAACAGGGCAATCAAATATTGCAAGGTACAGTGGGAACATCACCCAGAATGAGAAGCTACCTGGGAGAAAGAACATGACCTGAGGGAAGCATATCCGGAATTATTCAGGTACCCATCCGCAAACTTCGGGACGAAGTTGAATCTAAGGGGGGAAGTCTGTAACATCCCAGCATTAGGATCCAAGGAAGGGTAGAAACAGGAATATGAGTTTGTGCATGCATGCATCTGTAAAATCAGGGTAAATTTTTCGCCAAACAAAATACTAAAGGGATCAGAGTTTCTTTCACTAACTATAGGTAGGAATAGCTCTTGTTAGTGATTGCTATGAATTTTGACATGACCTTTAGGCAGTAATAAGAATTTGGGGAAAATACTTTGAATTCAAATTTCAAATTCAAATCAAATTGAAAGTATTTAATTATTAGAAGTTATTAATATTGAAGGGTTTTCCAAAAGAAAACCTTATTAATATTGTTTGATTATAATAGAGAAATAGTAATCAACAATAAGAATTAATGGCAAGGAAAATTAAATAAGAAATAAATCTTATTTCTCCATTTTATAATAAAGTCACAGCTGATGACAAATACATCAAAGGTATAAGGTTAGAAAGAACAGAAATTTAACTTTATTAACTTGTAATAATATCTTTACAAGATCCTTTACAAAAAGATTACAAAGAAGGTTACAAGTAGAACCTATACTAACTATCTACTCCTATACTAATCTTGTGAGTCCAAATCTTGTTCCTGCAAATAAGATAAACAACCAGAAAGGAAATTAGGGGTTAGTTAGATAATTTTTACTCTCAGTGGTGAACAGTGAAGTGCACTGTTCATGGTACATCATTGAGTAAGTAAAGGGGCAAGTTTCACCAAAGGTAAGTATCTGTTCTTATCAACAAATAGTCAAGATTACAGTAAAAGCCAAGTGGATAAAAGTAAGTTTCACCAGGCTGTCAATCAGTAAAAATGTAAAAGTAAAAGCCAAGTTACTTGAGCTGATCCACATGCACAACACACACACACAGAGATTAGTCAACTAACTGCATGGAGTGTGCTGTCAAGCCAATAACAGCAGTACAAGCAACCACATAGAGCACTAGTCGATGGAGAACACAGTAGCTCATTTCTCCTTCTCAGGCACACATTCACAGCAATAGAGCTTGCTGAAACCATAGCCAAATACTCCACCAACTCACCCAAATCAACCATCAGATCTCCACTTGATGGTAACATAAGGAAGGGGTGGAGCAGGTGGAAAGCAAGGTCAAGCACAAAGTCACAGGAGCAGCACTAGGTGGTGCAGAGCTAGAGCAAGCAGCAAGCAACACACAACCTCATCAATCAACAAATAATCTGGTGAGTACAAATAACACCACCACATGATCAGAGCATCATAGAGTCAAATGAGCATGTGCTGTTTATTTGATCTTCTCAGAAAAACACCCAAGTGGGGTGTACATCCATCCCAGAAGTATTTAGATGAAAGCCAATGACAAATCCTTACAAACAAATCCAAGATCTCAGCCTATGCATCATAGATCTTGAATATAAACTCAAATCTCCACATTCCTATATAACAGCAGCCTTAGAACAAGATTTCAGGGCACATCCCTTAAGGAGTAGCACCTCTAAAATCTAATGATCTTAAGGATTAATATTTAACAGTGAGGATGTTAATCATTTTCTTAAAGAATTTAAGAATCATTAGCTGATACCATGCATCAGAGCACATCTATGAGGGGAAGCTAGTAACAAACTTAATTTTACTTAGCTATGCCTCAGACCATCATCATAGGCTAATAGATTTGTAGCATCTTAGGATAATAAAGCCAGCAGAAGATTTCAAATCATTTAGATCAGCCATACTTGGACACAGGAAAAAAATAGCCAATAGAAGTATGGACACTTGTGTACCATTCTAAAGAAGGTGTCACAAGTATAACTTCTAAACCAAGCAGATACTATACTTAGATTTCATCAGTAAACTGGTAGTTAGCTAACTAATCATTTTCCTGGAATGGACACTCAGGAATCATAATCATGGTTGTATATATACAATCAGAGAATCATAGGAGTATCATATTAACTCCAATGTGAAAGATCAACACAAACTAGTGTATAAAGATCAAGTGAACAATTACTGACAGTACCATTGTCAGTACTAGGATCATGAAACAATAGTGAAATCCACATCACTAACCTAAGTGGATAAACATCCAGGACAGTATAACCGCTACAATCAGTCCTAATGAAGTCATCATAATCAAACCAGAGGGACGAACCCTAATCAAACCATGAACCCCAATTAGGGATTGATCACTAGAGGCACATAGAGGTTATCGAGCAATGTAAAGGATAGAGAGCACAGAAGGGGAGTAATCAGATTTACTCATAGTCCTCGCAAAAAGAACCGAAGAGGAAGCAGTGGATGGCCGGTGGCGAAGCGGAAGCGGCGGCACGGGGAGCACCCCGAAGAGGCGCTGCAACCCACACCTACCGCACATCAGATCCACTAGAGAAGAGAGGTGTACGCCATGAGAATCCAGCGCACCATCGTCGATACTCCAGGGCGGCCAACCCTAACCCTAGTTTTGGTCAGGGGTCAGCGCGGTCAGGAGAGAGCCTCAGCGACGTATCTGTTTGGACAGGATGGAACGGCGTCGTCGACTTAGCCACCCTGCACCATGGCGGCGACAACAACGGCCGGATTCGGCTGGAATCGTGCGCGGCAACGGCAACAGACGGAGGAGGTGACTGCGTGAGCGAGAGAGAGAGAGATAAAGAGGAGTGTGAGTGCGTGAGGGGTACTGGGCCTATGGGCAGCCCAGTACTACCCTGGTGGTCGTAACCAGGCCAAGTGAGCCGGGTTAGGTTGGGTCGGGCCAACCCAATGGGCCAGGCTCATATTTTAATAGGGTTATCTATAAAGGAAGTAATTACAAATATGCCCCTGAAACAAAAATAGTTTTAGAAAAATAAATAAAATCTTAAAAATATAAATAATATATCTATGAACTCACAAAAATGCTCTCTAATGAGTAAAAATAATCAATAGAATTTTGGGGCAACTAAAATTTAGGTTTATTTTTTATTGTGCCAGTTACTTTTGAATTTTATAAAAAAATATGAAACACTTTAAATTGAATAAAATCCACTTTTAAGATCCTAAATGGATATATTATTTTAGAAAAATACTAATTTGTTTTTTTGAAAAGTAAATTTGGTGTGATAAAAATAAATCTTATTTCCTTAAAGGAATTTCAGAAAATATTTAAAAGGGTATTAAAATGAAATAAATTCATAGAATGATTTTTTTAAAGAGAATAGCAAACTTTTATTAAAGGGGTAAAACATGCAAAGAAGCGAATAATAAATCATTGCATGACATTATTATGCATTTCATATTGCTTCTTTAAATATTGTCCTTACGGGGCAATAATGGTTCTTTGTAGAAACCGAAGCTCAAGGTTAGGTGGAAGCATCCGACTTCACTACCTTGCGGTCACAAGGCAAGTTCATAACTTGCTCATGTCCTTTGAAGAGTCTTTATCAAAAATATTGCAAATTGTGTGTTATCATCTATGATCTGGAGAAAGAAAATGATATCTTCTCTAATAAATAAGATGTAGTATCATCCTAAGTGATGATAAAGATTAGCAATGGAACTTAGGGTTCCAATTGCATAAGTCACATATGCTTAACAACCCATGACATCAGTGATTCTAGTGTCGTATAATATGCGTTAACCATGAGATTTGGAATGGGACAGAGAAGTCAACTGTATCTTCTTCCTTTCATATGGAGGCTAGATGACCTTATCGTGACGTTGGGATTCCTGGTATGGATCCAACATATGGGTGGGCACCCTTAGGACCCACGATTTCGGTGTCTAGATTATTTATGAGTGTCTGCCGGAGGTATAGTCTGGCCTTTTAGGGAGCTTACCAGGGGCATCACCACTTCATAGAGTCTTCAGGAACTCACCAGGGTTATAGCTTGCCCTAGTTGGAGGCTTAATGGAGGTGTAGTCAGCCCCGGAGGATCGTGCAGACATATGGGGTCGCGGAGAGGGCAGTGATTGGCTTGGATCACCTACTAGGCCCCACATCATGGAATTGTGGATGGGAAAGTATGCCCGGTTGTGCAACAAGGAGTTGTTATCTCATGGGTAAAGCAATGCACCTTTGTAGAGTGTAAGAATTGTGACATGTTACTCCCTGTTCCGGGAAGGAGCTACAAACGCGGCAGGAAAGGAACTCCATGAAGTTCTGGTCAACCTGTGAAGGCTGATGGGTCTAGTTTTTGATAATAAAATCAATCTTTGAAGAAATGTTTACGAAAATTGCATAGTACCAAGGACGTATTCTCCAAGGTGGTAGATAGAGCATCAAACTTCCCGCATTGCATATAATGAACTTGTTGGGTAACACTATTACTCACTCTTTCCTTTGAACCCTGCTTAGACTCTGAGAATCCAGAAGACACTTCGATGTACGTAGCTAATGGACAAGAGGATGTCTGTTACGAGGAACCCGACCTGTCCAGAGGAGTTGAAGGGGTGGACTACGAGATACGCTATGGAGTGGAGGGCAACGAGTCTGAGTAGTTTCCTTAGTTATTAGTAAACCAATTGAGCCGAGCAGCAGGAACTATATAAAATAAGTTGTTGAGCTCAATTCGAAGTATAAGTTTGGATTTTATATCTTACGCTGAAACTACTTAAGTTTGTTTGTAATTTCATAATACTTGAAGTTTGAGAAATCTTGGTTTGTAATAATGATATGTGTATGTTTGTAATATGGACCCGCAATGTTTCTATTGTACCACTCTGAGGGGTGTGACATTTACAGAACGGTGTTCTATGAATGTCATATCAATGACTATAGTGTACTACACATGCAGTGGTATGCTGGGTCACCGCAAGTAAGTTACCCGGCAACAGCAAGGGTGCACCTCGTGACACCCAGCAGGCGTCATCCCCTCTGACGGGAAAATCCCGCAGCAAGCTCCGTGACTCAGGCCACAGGAGCCAGCCACGCCATGGGCAAGCGGTAAACAGCACCCCCCCGCCCGCCCCTCTGCTAGCCGGAGCAGCACGATCAGGTGGTTCTCGTCTATCGGGATGGGTAGGAGCGCCCAACCCGGATACTCCAGATGCACGCGACCGCATCGAGCTCCTGGCTCAAGCACGCATCACGGAGGAGGAAGATTCCACGGGACCAGTTTGTTTTAAACCATGCATCTGAAACAAGCTATTCCCGGATAAGGTCATGCTGCCGTGGGACACCCCCAAGTATGACAGCAACATGAAGCCGGAAGACTAGCTGACCGACTATGCCACAACAGTCAGAATCGCCCATGGGAACAAGTGCGTGGCGGTGCGCTACGTCCCCCTCATGCTGACCGGGTCGACAAGAACTTGGCTCAATAGCCTCGCGCCCAACAACATCAATGCATGGCCCGATTTCAAGAAAGTCTTCATCTGCAACTTCAACGGCACGTACAAGCATCCGGGTCGCCCTCGCGATCTGGCCCTATGCATCCAGGGAGACCATGAGTCGAACCTCGAGTACCTCACCAGATGGACAGAGTTGTGCAACACTTGTGAAGGTGTTTTGGAGAGCCAGGCGATCGGGTTATCAAGGGATGCCAAGAAGGCACCATGCTTCGCCACCGGCTGTTGTGTGACAAGCCAAAATCATGGCGGAACTCATCACGGTCGTGGACTAGTACGCCACGGCCAATGCAGCAATGAAGAAACCCCTCCCGGTGAATGCCGAAGGTTGACCGACTCCTACAGATCCGGGTCACGAATGGCCAAGTAAACTGGGCGGGAAGGCCGGATCATCAAGATAGTCAGGCAACGACAACCATTTCCAAGGCGAGCGGTCAGTCGGACAGCAGAAGCCTCGCTACCATGCGAGGCAGGTCAATGCTATGGAGGGCGCGCTAGAGGCGCCAGCTAGCGATGCAAGAAGGCAGAAGTCATGGTTCACCTTCGAGCAGATGTTCGACGGCCCGTGCAAGTGGCACAGTGGACCCTTCAAGCTGGCCACGCATACCACCCGGAATTGCAGTTGGACCCGCCAGATGAAGGACCAAGGGGGCCTGCCTCCTCCACCCCTGCCCCCTCTCGGTGGACCACCACCAGCTAGGGAAGCCTACAACAACAATGGGTACCTGCAGCCACACGCCAACTACCACATCTTCGAGACAGAGTTGGACGATAAGAACAGTCATAGATGGCGCTCCAAGGAAGTGAATGCCATCGTCCCCCTGGTCCCGCAATACCTGAACTAGTCAGAGACTCCCACAACCTGGAGCTAGGAGGTTCAGTCGGACCTCCTGCTGAATCTCGGGGGCTACGCGTTGGTGCTCGACCCCCTCCTCATCTCCAATGAGCGCACTTCTCGCTTCTCTTGTGTCCTCATTGACGGTGGCAACAGCCTCAACCTGCTCTACCGAGCCTCCCTAGAGAAGTTAGGCATCCGGGAGTGTGACCTGCAGCCGACCACCACGGTGTTCCACGGTGTGTTGCCGGGACCAGCGTGCATCCCGCTGGGAAAAATCCGGCTGGACGTCATCTTCGGAACCAAGGAGAACTTCTGCTGTGAGCCGGTATGGTTCGAACTGGTGAACCTGACCAGCACCTACCATGCTCTCCTCGGGCTCCCGCCCTCGCCGAGCTCATGGATGTCCCCTACTACGCGTATCTCAAGATGAAGATGTTAGGGCCAAACTGCTTGATCACCATGGCCGGATGCTTCAGGCGGTCGATGGAGTGCACATTGGCGGGCTCGAAGATAGTTGAAGCCCTCATCATTTTTGAAGAGAAGCATGAGATCATGCGCAATGTTGTGTTGGCTCAGCACAAAGTGTCATCTAGCTTAAAGCCGACTGGAGACATGGCCTTTCAACCGGCAAAGGAGACAAAGAAGACCCTACTCGACCTGTCCGACCCGACCAAGTTCGTCACCATTGGTGCCAGCTTGGACAGCAAAAAGGAAAGCGCGCTTGTCGACTTCCTCCATGAGAATCGAGACATCTTCGCGTGGTTGCCCAAAGACATGTCGGGTGTCCTGAGGGAGTTCGCCGAGCACTCACTCCATGTGCGGCCAGATGCCAAGCCAGTCAAGCAACCCCTTCGCCGTTTCACGGAGGAGAAAAGGTAGATCATAGGTGATGAGATCACCCGGCTCCTCACAGTCAGATTCATCATGGAGGTGTAACACCTGGACTGGTAGGCCAACCCAGTCCTGGTGTTGAAGTAAAACAAGACCTAGCACATGTGTATCGACTACACCAGCTTGAACTAAGCGTGCCCGAAAGACCCCTTCACCTAGCCCCGTATCAATCAAGTTATAGATTCCATGGTCGTCTACGACTTGTTGTCCTTCCTGGATTGTTATTCTGGCTATAATCAGATCGGTTGAATCCAGTTGACCAGCTGAAGACGTCATTCATAACCCTGTATGGGACTTACTGTTACGTAACCATGCCTTTTGGTCTAAAAAATGCAAGCGCCACTTATCAGCGCTGCATGCAGAAGTGCTTGCACTTGTAGATCGGCCAGAACATGCATCCCTACATGGATGACATCGTCATAAAGACAAAGGAGAAGCACACCCTTCTCGAGGACCTGGGGGAGACGTTCGGAAACCTCCAACGATACCAGATGAAGCTGAACCCGGAGAAATGCATCTTTGGCATCCCATCCGACCAGCTCCTCGGTTTCCTTGTTTCGCAACAGGGAATCAAGGTGAACCTGGAGAAGATTGTGGTCATCGAGAGGATGCAACCACCCAAGGGCCTGCTCGGAGTCCAGAAATTCACCGGATGTCTGGCCTCCCTCAGCTGTTTTGTCAGCCGACTAGGCTAGAAGGCACTCCCGCTCTACCAGTTGATGAAGAAGACGAACAAGTTCTCCTGGACCTCACAAGCGGATAACACATTTCACGACCTCAAGCGCATCCTATCCACAACACTAGTGCTAGCCACGCCGGCTAGCAAGGAGCCAATGTTGCTCTATATAGCAGCCATCAGTCGGGTCATCAGTGTCGTCCTGGTGGTGGAGCGCCCAGAGGAAGACAAGGCTCAGCCGGTTCAGAGGCCCGTCTACTACCTAAGCGAAGTCCTCTCCCTCTCCAAGCAGAGCTACCCCCACTACTAGAAGATGTGCTATAGAGTGTACCTGGTGTGCAAGAATCTCAAGCACTACTTCCAGGAGCATCCGATTAAGGTGGTGTTAACTGCACCCCTTTCGGAGATCACTGGAAACAAGGACGCCACTGGCTGAGTCGCCAAATGGGTAATTGAGCTTGCCACCTACTCCATCTAGTACGAGCTAAGGTTGACGATCAAGTCGTAGGCCTTGGCGGACTTTCTAGTCGACTGAGCGGAGACCCAGTACCTGCCACCGGTTCCCGACTCGGGTCACTAGAAGATGCACTTCGACGGCTCGAAGATGCTCGGGGGCTTGGGAGTCGGCATCGTCCTAACCTCGCCCAAGTGGGACTGGCTGGAGTCAGGACCGGCTCTAGCCCATGGCAAGGATGTGCGAAGGCCAAGGGCCCAGGCCGGCGGCGGGGGGGGGGGGGCAAGAATTTTTTATCCGCTAAGCGTGAGCAGCCCCCAGACAAGTCGCGAGGCTGAGGAGATCGATCAATTACCTAAAAAAGATCGATTGATCGGTCGTGAATTCCAGAAGTCACGGTCTCGCGAGGCTCGCCCTGACTCTCTGTCTCTCTGGCCGTCTTCCCGTCTCGCGACGCTCACCAATACGACGCTCGCCCAGATCACAGCTCCCCGATTCGCCGTGACACCATATCATCTGCTCTCTAGGTCCGGCTGCTCTCCATCAACAATATCCTCTATAATTTACAATTTATCCTTAATCCCTCATCTAATCCTTCTAATTAATCTGCTGCTCTAATCCCTTCTTAACAAAAAGATTTGTCTATAATCTGCTGCTCGCGACCAGGTCAAGATTTTTTAGTCTGTTGCTCTAATCCCTTCTAATTAATCTGTCGCCAGATGTATATAAATATTTAAAAGCATATAACCACACAATTAGGCTGGTTTTTTTGAGGTGTTCGCTAGCATGGAATACTTGTTATGTTTTCCTACCATTTCTAAATATGACAATGCTTTAGTGCTCGACAATTATTTATAGACATCTCAACTATGAACGTGTGATTATATGCTTTTAAATATTTTGCAAATTAAATTGGCACATATATCGTCTATATATCTAGTTATACGTATATATTGTCATTAAGGGTCATTTTTTCGACTTCTCCCAAGGGCCCCGAAAAATATAGAGTCGGCCCTGGCTGGAGTACGTCCTCCAGATCCACTTCAAGGCCTCGAACAATGTGGCCGAATAAAAGGCATTGGTGCACGGCCTCTGGCTTGCTAGGGAGATAGACATGGGCCGAATCCTCTGCTTCGGGGATTTGGATCTGGTGGTGCAGCAGGTATCCGGAGAATGAGACGCCCGTGATGCGAACATGACCCTCTACCGCTTCCACATGCAGAAGTTTAGGGCCTGCTTTGACGGATGTGAGTTCCATCACGTCCCTCGTGCCAACAATGAGGCAGCCGACTCGCTCGCATGAGTCGGATCCACCAGGCAGGTGATCCCGCCAGGGGTCTCCTTGGAGCATCTACGTAAGCCATCCATCACCCCGTCTCCCGAGTCCGACTCCATCACCTGGGTCGGAAACCCGGGGGCTACCGGCTCGGCCAATCCGGAACCTTTGGAGCCAGCAAAAAAGAAGGCACGTGATGTATCCAAAATTGAAGCATATTTTACCTCTTGTTTTTGCATAAATAGAGTAGGGATTTTTATATTTCACTGCGTATACGCACACTATTTCGTTCTTGTTTCAACAAGATCACAAATCATGGAGTCATAGATGAACATATCAATTAGAGCTATCATATTGTGTAATTATATGATATTTCTAAGTGATAAAAGCCAATTTATGAATTTACCTTCGCACCTGGAAGAATAACAAACAAGGAGGAGGCATCAGTACCGATAACAACCACTGGTATGGGTGGAGCCTGCCCGTACCGTCCGCCAGTACCAGGCGCCATCGGGGCCGCCTCGTCAAATAGTTTCTTCTGGTGAAGATGAGAGGGAGATCCAACATTCACAGCCACCAGAAACCACGAAACACCACATCCAAAAGGGATCTGAAGGAGAAACTTGACTGGGGCAAAATCCCAGCTGCTTCGTGGATCATTGGAGGACAATGCATCATCCCCTTCACCATCAACCGCTGCATCTTCATCACCACCATTGCTCCATCTTGCATCTATTAGATATTTTTGTAATTCTAGATCCAATTGTGGTTTGCATTAAATCTACACCCATATTTTAATCCATCCATTTGATTATCATGATGTTGTTGATTGCTTCCATGAGTGAGTAGTTCCTTTGTTCTTGGGGAGATGGAGAAACCCTAGCACCACTATGAACTTGTAATAAAGATGATCTATTCTTGTGTCCATATGACTTGCTTGTCTATGATATAATTATGACTTGTGTTTGATTTCTCTCTTTAGATGATATGTGAAGTCGACCATATATCATTTTCCTTCGGGACTAAAGAGAGTAAGAAATCCTTTGGACGTGTTGTGGAAGCGTACCCGGAGTGCCCCATGACAGATTGGCGCCGGCTCGTAACCCACACGGTCAAAGGGGTTCAAGAGGGACTCCCTAAGCTAATTACGATATCCATGGGGAAACCCTTAATTGCGGTGGCATGTATGGGTGATTGCTCTCAGGCATTGCAGTGGTTATTTAGAGGTGACCTCACACTTGGCTCAACAAAGTGGATTCCTATGATCCTTCTCGTGAACATCTTATTATGGTGCTCTCTCCACACATATCATGACATAAGAAGTATGTTATCTTGATTACATATAATGATATTACTATGCTAGCAGTGTATCCTACATCCCCGAGAATGTTTTATCCCTATTGAGTTCAACCACGCTTTCATACAATCTTGTTACTTATTTTCTTTCACTTGTTTTAATTACTTTTTTGCAAACAAACATAAACAATTCAAACACCCTTTACTTGGAATCAAAGACAACTTACAAGTATTATTTGGTAAATAGTAACGAGGGGCATAAAGACCTTTACCAATAGCTCTCTGTGGGTTCGATATCTTTACTTCAAAACTAGCTATAATTGATCTATGCACTTGCAGTCATCAAGCTATTTTCTGGCGCCGTAGCCGGGGAGCTAAGCGCTTTTGGTTTTTGTTCTTAGTTATTCATTTTACTCATTGCTACTAAAGTTGTTTACTAGTTTCAGGTAAACACCATGACTGCACTCAGACTGATTAATCAGATCGATGCTACTAAATACCTCGGGAAATTCAGTAGAGGATTAGTGAAAGAATTCCCGAGTGGGAGCGAACCAAAGTACGAGATTAATCCTTGTTTTATCACTATTATTAAAAAAACTTTTGCAGGAGATGATCTCGATGAGGATCCTTATAATCATTTAATGCACTTTATCGAGCTATGTTGTACTCTGAAATTGAGAGGTTATTCTGATGATGAATTAAAACTTAAACTGTTTAGCCAATCTCTAACCAATACTGCTTTGGCTTGGTATAGAATTTGCCCTGCAGGGAAAATTGATACCTAGGAAAAGCTTAAAATAGAATTTGTGTCTCGGTTCTTTCCCAAGGTGAAGACTGCTGAGGTAAGAAGGGCAATTACAAACTTCAAACACTGCCCAGGTGAAGGTTTGGTAAGAGCCTACAAAAGGTATAAGTCTCTACTTCACAAATGTCCCCGTCATGATTTACCAGAATGGTATGTACTGCATATTTTTTATGGAGGACTTAATCAAGAAATTAAACATGAGCTTGACACGAATTCAGGAGGTTCTTTCATGGATTTAACTATAATAAAAGCTTGGGAACTTTTAGAACGAATTTGCCATAATAGGGAAATATGGGGATTTGATTTAGGAGGCGAAGGAGTTATATAAATTGAATATGATTGTCTCAATGCTTATAAAGACTCCGGTAAGGTAAAAGAAACTGCTAATGAACTGCAACTCGATGATGATATTGTCTTGCAAATCCTTCAGTCTTTTAGAAAACATATTGAAGCTCCAAAGAAGGACTAGCTTCATCATACTCCGCCACCTGAGCCAGTTGATGAAGAAGAACCAGTAATGATGGCCCCTGTCGAGCCAATGAGGGAGGTGCCTTTGTATGTTGAACTCTTTCCATTTCCAAGGACGGTGATAAAACACATGATGGCTCAGCAACTTAAGGATCAACACAAAGAGGAAGAATTATTTCTCAAGGAGCTAGGAGAAGAAACACTAATGAGGAAAACCAAGGAAGGAAGTGAACAAGAGGCAGAGGCATCAATAAAATAAGATATTCTGACCATGTTTGCACATTGCAACATGATTGAGCTGACAGAAGAGCCCGAGATCCGGCTGGATCCTGAAGTAGCATTCATAGAAGGCGACGAAGTGGGTGAGGATGCCGATGACGTTAGCACTGAGATGGTGGAAATGAAGGTCAAAGAAGGCGAGGAAAGTTGGAAAGAAACTATTCGTCAGGAGAGCAAGGCCGCGGGTGAGGTGTGACAAGAAGATGACCTTCTCCCCCTCCTGGGGATGTGGCTCCTCCTCCTCCGTCGGCGCGAGCCGCACCACCACCTCTGAATCTGGTGGGAGGACCTGCGTGGCGTGGTATTTCATGATATGGTCCTCTGTCATTGAGGATCCACACCAAGACCCGCGGGCCGACGCCATCACCTCCTCATCCACAGTCATCGCGAGAGTCGAGAAGCGGGGGCTCGTGTTGCCAAGGACCACGAACGGGCGGCACAGCAAAGTGGCGGCAAAGCAAGGAGGAACAGCAAGCGCGAGGAAGGCAAGGGGAAAGTGAGCAACGGGTGGGGGAACTGCTCCCCCTGAGCGGTATTTAACCCCGGGGGAGAGCAACCGCTCGAGTCGCCGCGTGGCACCCTCTGGGCCGCATCACACCCCCACCCACCGCTCAGGATCCTGTGTGGCGGCATAGCGCACGTAAAAGATCCGGGGCAAAAACTAAAGCGCCGAGCGACGTTCCCTAGGCGACGTGCAACGGTACACGACCCTGCGCGCGACAACGCAATGACAGCGCGCGTGGCCGTGGCTAGCATCAGCAGTGACATCACGAGGCACCACAACCACCAGATATCAGTCGGATGCAAGTTCAAATTAGGAGAGGAGCACGCACACATTTCACCTAAGGGCGAAATCTACACGTGCTCGGGGGCTAGTGTAGGGGGGCTGACGCCAGGATAGCCTAGCCAGATAAGAACAAGGCAAGCAAGTCACGGATGGCTAGTGGGGCCTAGCCGGATGGAAGCACACGACAGGGCACAAGGAGGAACCCATACCAAGGTGAGCCGGCACATAGACCAGCCGGATAAAAGAAGATTGGCAAGGTATCAGTATGGCGACGATCCTAGCCGGACGAAGTCAAAATAGGCGCGGTAGGCAGGGCGACGTGCGATACAGTATGTGGTACGCCCTAGCTTATCGACAAGACGTAAAGCAAGCAAGGACTAGGCCCATGTCGGCAACTTTGTGGCTGACGGGGGCATAATGGCTGATTGATGACGCCCTGCTCCCGATGGCTCGCACGATGTCCATTGTGCCCATGATGCCCCGCACGATAGGCACTATAGACTAGACCACCACTACACAGTACTATGGATGACCAGCCGGCTAGGGCCTGCCTATGGGACCCACCAGCCAGCCTGGCCAGTGAGATCGCTACCCCTAGCCTATATAAGGGGGAGCATGTCTCATGTAGCAAGGGTTGGACTTCACTAGATAGGCAGTTCATACAACTCGAGAAACATTATGTAGCTCTCATATTATTCATACCATAGTCAGATCGGCAAGAGTAGGGATGTTACCTCCTCACGAGGGCCCCGAACCTAGGTACTTCTTGTGTCACGCTACACTCGCTCGTACCCAACCCCACCCGCGGACGTTGTCGATAGCTTCCCTGCCATTTCAATTTTCGCCACATTTAAGGTATCTACTCGTGCCTCATGAACAAGATGACCTTGTCCATAAGCCACCATCTTGCTCGGGGATGAGCAAGATTCTAGCTTGGGGAAGTTGATGAGTCTAAAATTGAAGCATATTTAATTATATAAATTATTCATATTATCACTAATTACATGCTACATCTATCTACAATTATGTCTATTATGTATGATTACTAGTTCTCATTCATTTCCAAATGGACTTTGCACATTAGTATTATTAGTATCTTATTACATTTTTATTATCTTTTATTTGTGTGTAGGTGCTATGAACAATCATGGATAAAAGGAGCCAAGAGAATTCAATATGGAGGAGTTGCAAGCACCAAACTTAGCCATGTGAGGGGCGGAAAAAGTGCATTTTCCCATAACCTCCAAATGCATATTCAAGGCCATTGTGTTGTAGCCCTCGTCCATAGGAATTCAACGAGCCAAAGAACACCTCAATCGGAGTTCGTATGAAGAAATGGCGACCAAAACACTATAGAATCCAGATGGCGTAACAACCACTGGTACGGGTAGAGCCTGCCCATACCGTACGGCCATACCACCCTCCGACGGCTTTGTTTCATCAGATGGAACAACATTTGTGTAGGACCAATGGACATATTCGCCCCTAGCTCTGTCGGTTCACAAAACCAACTTCCAGATGCCTATTTAAAAAGGGGGAACCCTAGAACAAGGGAGAGAGTCCACATATGCCATAGGGGTGGAGCCCTGCCGCTCCGTGATGTCTACGCACACTTCTATTCTTGTAGACAGTGTTGGGCCTCCAAGTGCAGAGATTTGTAGAACAGCAGCAAGTTTCCCTTAAGTGGATTACCCAAGGTTTATCGAACTCAGGGAGGAAGTGGTCAAAGGTATCCCTCTCAAGCAACCTTGCAATCAAGATAGAAGAAGTCTCTTGTGTCCCCAACACACCCAATACACTTGTCAGGTGTATAGGTGCACTAGTTCGGTGAAGAGATAGTGAAATAAAAGTAATATGGATGATTATAAGTGGTAATTGCAATCTGAAATAAGAGTGGCAGCAAACAAACATATAACATGATTGATTGTAAACGGTGTTTCAATGCTTAGAAACAAGGCCTAGTGATCATACTTTCACTAGTGGACACTCTCATATAAATATCTTCTCTTCATTATGCTACCCTGAACTACGCTCCGGTTGGACGATGTAGGGATATAACAACACACCTTAAAGTTTGCATTCCCCATCTAGATAACCCCTCACTATCACCTTGAGTGCTAGATGGTTCCAACAAACACCACTATCTCATAGAGACATCCAACTCAAATTATACTCATGATAAGTATTTATCTAACCGTAGCCAAAGTGCCACACGGTGTGCACACTATCAACTTCACACACGTGGGGATAAGCAGATATTACTTAAAGCACCTGAGTAGCAGAATAGATCTATAGATTGCAAAGCTCATGATCTCATAAGATCACGCATAGAGAGAGAGATGAACACATAGCTACCAGTAGAGCCCTTAGCCTCGAGAGAAAACTACTCCCTCCTCATCATGGGAGTCATAAATGGTGATGGCGGTGGAGTCGATGGAGATGGATCCGGGGGCACTTCCCCGTCCCGACAGGGTGCCGGCACAGAGACTTATGTCCCCCGAATCTCCTCTTCGGTGGCGGCGGTGCTGCGGAACTTTTCGTGGAATTCTGATCTGGTCTTTAGGGTTTTCGTCCCGGAAGGCTTTTATAGGTCAAAGGGCGATGTCAGAGGGTGGACCAGGGGCTCACACCACCTGGTGGCGTGGCTAGGGGACACACGCCACCCTATGGTTTGGCCAGCCCCTGACCCTCCTCTGGCTCTACTTTGGGCTCCGCGAGTCTTCCAGTAAAATATTGACTTTGGCTTTTGTCCGGTCAAATTCCGAGAATATTTCTTTTCTAGCTTTTCTAAAACCAAAAATAGCAGAAAACAGGCAACTGGCACTGTGGCATCTTCTTAATAGGTTAGTTCCAGAAAATGTGTAAAAAATACTCCAAAATGTGAACAAAACATAAGAAAGTATATATAAAACAAGCGTGGAACATAAAAAATTATAGATAATTTACAACGTATTAACATCCCCAAGCTTAACTCCTACTCGTCCTCAACATGCACCATCATAATCTTGATCAAGGTATTTGTAAAACATTGATAGCTGGGATCATAGTACTTTAACATAGCATGAAAGATATAGTTCTAACAATAAGACATAGCAACTATGTTATAACATGAAAAGGTACAAACAAAAGATTCATGAATAATAATGCTTTGAAAGATGTTTGTTTGTTTCACATATAGAAAACATAATGAGAATGGTATTCAACTTGTTCCTTATAGTGTAGCAAAACATAAATGCATAGGACACTTCAAAGTTCATAAGGGTGACTAGATACAAATAATTTAAGAATAGGCAATATCAAAGTTATGAATCAATCAACAAGTTTTGGGACAATGCACATTAAACTAAGAATGGCCACTATGCTCTCTCAATAGGTGCATAAAGATAGAAGATGGAGACTCAACATAAAAGTAAAAGAAAGGCCCTTCATAGAAGGAAGCAGGGATTCAAGTCTCATAAAGAGCTTCCAAAAAAGTGGTACTTATTAGCTTTCAGCTCTCATTGCCCCTATCATAAGCATCTTTAGGTAGTTAAGGTTAAAGTGAACAAATATGAGGATATGCTTGACAAGTTATAAGCTGGAAATATCATGCCCCTTACTTACGAGTACCGTTCCTCATGCGACTCAAGTTTAGTCATAGGTAAGTTCTTGTCATTGTAAGTACATGTGTATCATAGAGAACCACCAACGGGGTACCCCTTGCCCGATGATACGGAAGCTTTCCCATATCAAAATGACAAGGCAAGCAGACAATGAGCATCTCAGCGATCCTTTTATTTCCTATTTTCATAGGGTTTTTTTCTTTTTTCTTTCCTATTTGCATAGGTTTTTTTATTGAGGATGCTTCACAGATTGCTCACTATGGTTATGCTGCAGGTTTCCACCATGATTAGGCATGGCTTAGACCAGCCGCACAGGCGTTTCTCTAACACATATATGAACTCCATGAGCCTTAAAAGCTCCCCTTTCATTTCATACCACCGGGATCCATAAGGAAAAGAACATGATATCAACTAAATAAAGTGCAATGTTGAAAGCGTTCCCCATGGTAACATGGTTCTGCTAATTCCCAACTTACAAAACGCAAGCATATACGCAACATAGATGGGCACAATGGTTCAAGTTTATTAACTGCAAGAAAGTAAAGTGTGCCATCAAGTTCATGAGAGCTTTAATCACTAATTTCACATAACAAGTTTAATTCGGAAGGTAGATAAAAAATGAATATACTTGGAATAGCAATAATGCTAATAGGTAGGTATGGTGGACTCTTTGGAATAACTTGGTTTTATTTAGAGTTGGATGCATGAGTGGAACTCATACTTGGTACATGTGGAGGCTAGCAAAAGACTGGGAGCGACCAACTAAGAGAGTAATAATGGCCATAATCATGCAAAGCGACAAAACATTATTAATTAAAGCATAAAGTGATATTACAAGTCGAAAACTAAATGATCATAGAGGCTATGGTGACTTGGTATAGTCTTAACACGGTGTGAGAATGCGCCAAGTCAACCCAAATAAAGCATCAAATGAGAATACCACAATATTATGCTTTTATATGCTAAAAACAACGCATGATTCTTTCAAGGCACATTAAGCAATCTCAATTGTTTGTAACAAGTCATGCTACAACAATAATCACTAAGCATATAGTCAAAGCAACATCTAGCATGACATGATAAAGTATAGGCCACGGTCTAAACAAGCTCCTTTTGTTCCACTTATAAGCATGAAGCTTCCTACTCTTTTCCAATACCAATCAGAAACTAAAGCTAAACGCAGTTCTAGCAAAGGAGAACACTCACAGAACAATAAGAGTGAAAACTAGAGTGTTCTAGGCAATGAATAATGGGGTGTGTCTCTCTCCAAAAGAAGTGTGTTGGGATCCAACCAACTTATTCAAGCAGATTAAGCAAAATAAAACTAAAAACAAAAACAAAGACACTCCAAGAACAACACAATTGTGCATGAAACAATAAAAATGAAGTGTTTGGAAGAAAACTTGAGATTTTTGTTGATGAAAAGGGGATGCCTTGGGCATCCCCAAGCTTTGACGCTTGTACTTCTTGAATATTTCTTGGGGTGACACGGGTGGCATCCCCAAGCTTGAGATTTTGTCCATACTTCATCTTATCACATTGTTCTTCCCTACACTTTAAATTTTCCTTCATACAAAACTTCACACAATCTTCATTAGCAACATTAGTGCACTTAAGATAATAAGTCTTTTTGTTTAGTTTCAACACAAGTAAAACTTCCATTAAAACACAAGCTATTGTAGCACTTCCTTTAAAAAGTTCAAATGATCAAAGAGAACTCAAAGAGAAAGAGATTAAGAGGCAAATGCAAATAATGGCAGAAATCTGTCAAAACAGACCAGCAGGTATAAACCAATTTTTTCGAAGACCTTCTGTTACTCAAATCGAAAAGTGTTGAACTAACGAAAGTTGGATAACAACCTGGGGCAGAAGCACAAAAATTATAGCTCAAACCGATGTACAGAGATTTTTCACGAATTTTTACAGCGAAGCACAAAAATCTGTTTCGGGACAGCAACTTTCCCAAGCATTACTTCTCTCTCATTAGAGGTTACTCTTGGCACAAAAAACACACAAAAAGGATAAGGAGAGGTTATTACTGAGGCAATAACTTCCAAGACTCAACAAAACAAAAATAAACTGAAAGTAAAAATAAAATGGGTTGTCTTCCAAAAGCTCTTTCTTTATAGCCATTAAGATAGGCATGATAGTTTCGATGATGCTCACATAAGAAATATGAGTTGAAGTAAAAGAGAGCATCAAGAAGCAAATATGGAACAAATTTAATTCTAACCCACTTCCTATGAAAAATAATCTTGTAAAGAAACAAGTCATTAAAGCACAAAGCAACAAGCATAGGAAAGCAAAACAAGTGCAACTTCAAAAATTTCAACATAAAGAGGGGAAACTTAATATTGTTGAGACACATAAAACCATGTTTCCCTCTCTCATAATAACTTTCAGTAGCATCATGAATAAAATTAACAATATAACTATCACCTAAAAAATTCTTATCATGACCCACATGCATAAAACAATTATTACTCTCCCTATAAGAATAGTCATTCTTATTAATCATAATGGGAGCAAATTAAACAAAATAGCTATCATTATTATTATCATCACCATAATCATCAAATATAGGAGGCATATTGTAATCATAATTAATTGTCTCCTCAATAGTAGGTGTACTGAAAATATCATACTCATCATTGTAATCATCATATATTGGAGGCATAGTATCATCAAAGTAAATTTTCTCCTCCATGCTTGGGGGACTAAAAATATCATACTCATCAAAACCAACTTCCCCAAGCTTAGACTTTTCCATAGCATTAGCAATAATGGTGTTCAAAGAATTCATACTACTAACATTGCTATTAGCATGCAAATAAAGTGCCATAGGTTTTTTAATTTTCTCTTCAAACACTTCATGTCCTAACTCAAGATAAATACTATAAAGCTCTCTAATTTTGTTGTTGTTTTCCATTAAGCCTAACTAGTGAAAATAAAAACAAGAAACAGAAAGATATAATTGTAGAATCTAAAGGAAATAACTTCGAGCACTCACACACCATCAACAGTACTAGAAGATAGCTTGGTATCTAGAGGATGTGAGTACCTTTTACCTTACCTCCCCGGCAACGGTGCCAGAAAATAGCTTGATGCCTACGCACGCTTCTATTCTTGTAGACAGTGTTGGGCCTCCAAGTGCAGAGGTTTGTCGAACAGTAGCAAGTTTCCCTTAAGTGGATTACCCAAGGTTTATCAAACTCAGGGAGGAAGTGGTCAAATGTATCCCTCTCAAGCAACTCTGCAATCAAGATACAAGAAGTCTCTTGTGTCCCCAACACACCCAATACACTTGGCAGGTGTATAGGTGCACTAGTTTGGCGAAGAGATGATGAAATAAAAGTAATATGGATGATTATAAGTGGTAATTGCAATCTGAAATAAGAGTGGCAACAAACAAACATGTAATACGACTGATTGTAAATGGTGTTTCAATGCTTAGAAACAAGGACTAGGGATCATACTTTCACTAGTGGACACTCTCATATAAATATCTTCTCTTCATTAAGCTACCCTGAACTACTCTCTGGATGGACGATGTAGGGCTACAATAGCACACCTTAATGTTCGCATTCCCCATCTAGATAACCCCTCACTATCACCTTGAGCGCTAGATGGTTCCAACAAACACTACAATCTCATAGAGACATCCAACTCAAATTATACTCATGATAAGTATTTATGTAACCTTAGCCAAAGTGCCACACGGTGTGCACACTGTCAACTTCACACACGTGGGGATAAGCAGAGATTAATTAAAGCACTTGAGTAGCACAATAGATCTACAGATTACAAATCTCATGATCTCATAAGATCACGCATAGAGAGATGAACACATAGCTACCGGTAGATCCCTTAGCCTCGAGAGAGAACTACTCCCTCCTCATCATGGGAGTCAGCAACAACGATGTAGATGGCGATGGAGTCGATGGAGATGGATCTGGGGGCACTTCCCCATCCCGGCAGGGTGCCGGAACAGAGACTTATGTCCCCCGAATATCCTCTTCGGTGGTGGTGGCGCTACGGAACTTTTCATGGAATTCTGATCTGGTCTTTAGGGTTTTCGTCCCGGGAGGCTTTTATAGGCGAAAGGGCGATGTCAGAGGGTGGACTAGGGGACCACACCACCTGGTGGCGCGTCCACGGGACCCGCGCCACCCTATGGTGTGGCCAGCCCCTGGCCCTCCTTCGGCTCTACTTTGGGCTCCATGAGTCTTCCGGTAAAATATTGACTTTGTCTTTTGTCCAGTCCAATTCCGAGAATATTTCTTTTCCAGCTTTTTTGAAACCAAAAACAGCAGAAAATAGGCAACTGGCACTGTGGCATCTTGTTAATAGGTTAGTTCCAGAAAATGTGTAAAAATACTCCAAAGTGTGGACAAAACATAAGAAAGTAGATATAAAACAATCATGGAACATCAAAAATTATAGATACGTTTACAACGTATCACTCCGCCGCCTCCATAGCCACCACCCACGAGATCTACGCCACCATACCACTCAAGGAGAGAGGAGACTTGCATATTGAAGGACTACACATCGATATTCATCATCATTTTCATCAACATCGTCTCCAACATCAACCCCCTTTGTTTATTTTGTTGTAGTCCAATCTCTTTTGTGGATTTTCCCTTGTATTCAATTGTCCCTTCATATTTTATCCATACAATTGCCATGATATTGATTCCCTTCATGTATGAGTAGTTGCCTTGTTCTTGGGGAGAGATGGAGAAACCCTATCACTATTGTGGAGTTGCAATAAATATGATCTATTCTTGTGTCCATATGACTTGCCAATCTATGATAGATTTATGATTTGTCTTTGATCTCTCTCGTTAGATGGTATGTGTAGTTGGCTACATATCATTGGCCTTCGGGACTAAAGATGAGGGATTAATCCTTTGGACGTGTTTGGAAGTGTGCCCAGAGAGCTTTGTGACAATCAGTGTCAGCAAGCAACCTGCACGGTCAAAGGAGGATAAAGAGAGACTCTCTAAGCTAATTATGATATCCACGGGGAGACCCTTAATTGCGGTGGTCTGTATGGGTGATTTCTCTTAGACATCGCGGTGGTTATTTAGAGGTGACCTCATTCTTGGCTCAACAAAGTGGCTTCCTACGAGCATTGTAGTGAACATCTTATTATGGAGCTCTCTCCACACATATCATGACACAAGAAATAGGTTATCCTAATTATGATTAATAATATCATGCTAGTGGTGAATCCTATACTCCTTGAGAACCCCTCAACCATATTACACAACACTTCATAGACACTCTCTTGCTTTAGTTTGCTTTTGTTAATTACTTTGTTCTTTTTTACTTTAGCACTTATCCAAACACACTCTTTATTATACACCATTACTTGGAATTTGAGATAACTTAGAAGTATTCTCTAGTGAATAGTAACGATGGGCATAAAAACCTTTACCAATAGCTCTCTGTGTGTATGGTACTCTTATTTTGAAACTATATACAATTGATCTGTGCACTTGCAGCCATCAAGGAAGATGGAGAGTTGTTGTAGATGGTGATGGAGATGAGCCTCCCCATGGGGGAGAGGCGGCGCCGGCGTGGAGGAGGCAGCGGCGCAGGGCGGCGCCGCCCCGGCACCCCTCCTAGGGCGGCGGATGCCCTAGGGGGCAGAGGCCCCTTGCCCCTTCTTCTTCCTTGGCCATGGTGCTGATCTCGAGAAGCTTCCCCCTCCCTGGCATCTGCCAAGGAGGAGGATTTTCATGGCTATGGGTGGATGCCTCCAAAAATAGGATTTTCCCTCTATAGAGGTGGAGATGCAATCTAGGCCATGGGATGGATGCCTCTTTGATCCAAGGGGTCTTGGGCACCTATAGAACCTTCCTATGCCCCCCCCCTCTGTCCTTTGGGAGCTCCTTGGGTCATGACTTGGCCGAACCCATCAAGTATGGGAAGAGTTGGAGTCAATCATGTCACAAACTCTCGAAATCCCAAAATTTTATATCTAGGATCATCGGCTTAAAGTTCCCCACAATTTTAATGTTTTGACCTTTCACGTTTGACGCCATCTTTAGAGGCTTTCGTGGCAATCGTCAAAAATTGTTCTATAGGGACAGATTTCAGGAAACTCTGAAGTTCACCATGATGACCGCTTTCCTTCCATATTCGCGTATTTACTACAACACAAAGTGTGAAACAAGAACTTATACACTTTTGCAACTATTAGTAGGTTAGTCCCAATAAATATAATAAAGTTGTAAGATAATGGGGGTTCTGGCACAATAAACTACTCCCTCCATCCCAAAATAAGTGACTTGGGTTTGTCTAGATTCACATGTATCTAGTCTTAAAATGTGTCTAGATATATATGAATCTAGATAAACTCAAGTCACTTATTTTGGGACGGAGGGAGTACAAAGTTCATCGATGCATTTTACATGCATTAGCATATCCACTCGGGGCCCTAAGGCCCGCCTAAATGGCTATCGGGGGCGTTGGCGATCGAATTCACGCCCAGCCCGTCCCCTCCTCCCCAAATTTTATTTGGCTCCGGCGCGTCCTATTCTGTTATCCGGTGCCCTAGGGCGAACCCAACCCAGGGGAGGGGGCAGCAGGGCCACCGGATGCCACGTTTCTGGCAGGAAGGAGAGGAGAAGAAGGCGAACAGATGGTCGTCGCGGACCACCCCTATCAGCGTCAGCGGTCGACGTGTTCGGTCCATGTTTGGTCCGTCTTACTCCTCGCCTTCCATGCCCTAGTATAATGGCGTTGTTTCTCGCCGATCAGCCTTTCGCAGGCGAGCAGCCGATGCATCCCGTCTGCCATGCCTCCTTCCTTGCATGCCATGCCATCGCTCGCGCATTAAATGGTCATCCCTCTCGCTTGGGTGTTAAAAACCCTTCTTCCCCGCTCCGTTGACGCATTTCATCCTCGCAACCTCCTCTCCCGTCCTTCCCAACCACCCACCCGACGGCCATGGAGAGATTTCCTGGACATGGCATCGTGGCAAACGGTTTTGGGGTGCCCAGCGCCACCAGACATGCGGTGCCCTCACCACCGGTGGGCTACCCGACTAGCCGGTCCCCGTGGCTAGACGCGCTCGGGCGAAGATCTATCGACACTACTAGGACGCCCTCACGCCGGAGGAGTGGAACGATCCCGCCTGGGATCCAGACAACGTCCAAGCATGGGAAGAGTTCTTCGTGGACCAGCGACAGGCCGTCTCGAAGCCTACGATGGCGATGGCCCCCACCAGAGGACAATAACCTCCAAGGGTGAATTTGGTAGTGGAGCACCCTAGGCAGGACGCTCGCTTGGGTCCTTGACTATATCGCCGCCGGCAACAACCTGCCACTGGCGATGCCTCCACTGTAGCCACATCCGCACTATCCAGGGCAGCAGTGGGAGCCACGCCAACGAGATTCCCAATACTCCTCGACTTCTTCCTCGTCGAGGTATTCGTCTCCGCGCTACTCCCTTACCCCGTGTCGTCTCTGTCACCGCGACCCTCGCCTTGGTGAAGGATGAGTACGACGAGATCCCGCCGCTGCATCATCACAGGCGCTCGAGCAGCGTCATCATCAGGGACCACCAAGCGTCTTTGCCTCCCATGGACGTTTGCACCTTGCCAGGCCCCAACACCAGGTGAAGAAGGAGTGGACACCACCGCCAGAGTATGAGGTAGCCGCCCTCCAATTGAAGATTGAGGAGGACCCAGAGGAGTTTCCGGGCCAGCACGTCATCGAGCTCACCTCTTTCGAGGTCGTGCCACCAGCAACAGACGCATTCACTGAGGCTTGGTCCATGGAGGAGTATTGGCGCGAGCAGGCCGAGCGCGCGCGCCGCCTCGGCCTATTCATCGACCTAGTGGGTGACAATAACAGGGCCAGCTGCTCGGGCTAGAGCGACGGTGGTGGCGATCCGGACCAGGACTGCAGCACCATGCCGCCGCTAAAGCAGGAGCCCAGCAACGACGACAACTATGCGGCGATGATGTACCATCGCCTTGGATTGGGCGGGCGTGTCCGAGGCCGCCACTAGATTAGGTTTTTTTAAAAGTTTTGTACAAACATATTTGAACTTCTCTGAACTCGAGAGTATTATCGTATTTGCATGAATTTTCAAATATTTGATTTTTTGTATGGGGCATGGCTGGGAGCCACCCCCTCCCCCCCAATTCGTGAACCAATCTGGATGTCGTATGGGGGGACGAGTGGAGATGTTCTAAGCCGAATAGAAGAACAACAAATTGTCACAAGTAGGATGAAAATCTACTTCGTCTCCATCTTGTGTTTCAATCATGGGTAACGCGGTCGAGCTACCTGCACCTATCTGGTCCGATCGTTTAGCGGGTCATTCTAAGAGATAGGAATGTAAATAGAAAATATCCCTTAAGAAAGCCTCATGGCTTGGTACTCGGCATAACAATAATGATATTTGTGGATATGCCACCGTCTGTTTACTTAGACCATCATATATAATTAATGTGTGCATTCCATTATCGCGGAAATATTCCCTCATGGCATACCCTGAATATGGGGCCAGAAATTGCAAACAAGCAGGATCAGAAGTGGTGGCTGCTACAAGAATGGAATATTCCAAAGCATTTGCTTCTGAAAGAATTTGAACTAATTGTACCACAGTCGAGCGTTTTTGTCCAATCGCAATGTATGGATAAAGTTAAAAAGGATTTGTTTCCACGAAGTACAATAACAAGCAGTAGTTCAGTTGGTCGTTGCTATAAGCGCACATACAACGCTTAACAAACCGACGAGATCTCTAGTTCTGGTGTTTCTGGTTTAGCCAGTGAACCGGTCCATACCAGCCCGCCCCAGCCATAGTCTGATGGCCAGGTATGCTGCGGGGGGGCCTAAGGCTAGGTCCATAGCATCACATAGATTTCTCAAGGCATCTCCAATGGGCCGACCCAAACGATGGCGTCCGAATGCGTCCGAACGGACTTGCGTAGCGTGCGTATCTCTCTAGCGGGGCAACCCATCCAGACCGACGTGTCCGGCCCAGCCTATCCATGCACCAAATTTGGGCAACGGTTGCATCGAGGCGGACAGCGGGCGTGTCCTCCAGTGTCCTCCCGCGGGGGCCGAGGGCCCGCATGGCAGCGACCTAATAGCCTTCTTACACTAGCCATCAATGGAGAGAAGTAGGCTGGCCACGCCGCTGACGCTTCTCCTCCTACGCTGGCGGTGTCGCCTTCTACCTGCGCTCCTGCCGCCACACATCAATGTCGCCGCTTTCGCCTCTACGCTGACATCCAATGTTGTGCCTTTTAAAACAGGCCACCCGCGAGCATCTTTTTCCACATCGTACTCTCCTCCATCCTATCCTTCACTACTGGTAGCAAGCCATGGTCGACGGCATTGGATTGAGAGGAGGGTGTGGCCAGAGCAGCATGCCACCATGGTCTCCCTTACCTCCAGGGCCTAGCTATGCCCATCGAGGAAGGCGTGGGGACGCGACCAAAGCATGTTGCCACGATCTCCATCACCACCACCGTCGTTGCCCGAGCTCGAGCCCATCGACATCAGCCTCGCCAGCTTTGAGTTCTCTGTGACCATCCACTCGGGCATGATGCGGGACAGGATGCTCTTGCCCCGCAAATTCGTGTCGCTGGTCGACGACGCAGAGCCCTAGAAGTTCATGCTTCGAGTGGCCGGTGTCAATACCTGCGTGTTCCCAGTGGAGGTGTTGTTCGACCGCCTCGTCCAAATGTGCCTCGCCAATGGATAGGAGGAGTTCGCCCGACAACACCAAATCAAAGTCGACAACTTCATTGTCTTCAAGTATGACGGTGAAGCCATGCTCACCGTCAGCCTCTTTGACGACACCATGTGCCATCGTTGCTACCACTCTGACTTTGACTCCGACGAGTAGGCTTAGTGATGGCTATGAAAATAGTCATCTTTCTCTGTGTTTAAACTTTGTTTTTGGTCAAGTAATTGACCAAGAATCTCTCTAGCCTTGCTACTAATGACTAATTAGTGCAAATATGTGCAATCTATTGTTTTGAATTGTGTTGTGTAGGAAATCATGTTTTTAAGACGAAATCAAGAGTCATAAATGAATATTTTGAGGAAGTCCACTTGGCCAAACAATCCTGGGTCGAAACCCAGGCTCCAGAGAGCTTAACGACCACTGATATGGGCAAGTTCCGCCCGTACCATCCGCCCGTACCAGGTGGCCTTGGCTTCGTCTCATCAAAACCTACAACTTTCGTTAAGACTTCTATACATTTTGAGGTCCCAGTCACCATGCAGAGGGCCGCCATTATCAGATTGCATCACAACACCACCAAAGGAGATCCACCACCATAGTTCATCCTCTCCATCATCCATCCTCTCCATATCCATAGTCATTAGCTTGTACTTGAGATCTACTTGTGATTCGGTGACCATTGTAAAAATATTTGATTCTAATCTAAGTATTTTGCACAATGTTTTCTATCTTTAATCTTATTGTTATGAGTGAGTAATCCTCACGGGCTGCGGCTTGGGGTGAAATCTCGCAGCGATTATGTGCATCTAATCTATGAGAGTAATTGAAAGGATCATATGGGCACCTAGAGGGGGTGCAGCTAACTTAGGTGGGTCACCTATATTATTTATATGTGGATGAGGGATTGGATGGTCGGGAGAGTGCCATCCGGGAACCGCATGGTACTCTTCCTTCCCATAACCCCTTTTGGTGGTGGAGCCAGTGGAATTATGTTCATCCCCCACCACTTCACCTATAGGCTTAGCCGGAGCATTTTCCTTTGGGTTAGGTGGTGTTTCCTCTTGAGAGGGAGGGGGTGAGGCTGGCTTATTCATAGCAAGTTGCTCAACAAGTTGACGCGACTGTTGGATTTCGTTGCCCAAGGTAGACCTCAAGCTTGTTTCCAAATTCTTGAGATCTACCATGGTCACCGAGTTGCTAGCCTCACTCCCTCCCTCATCTCCTGAGTTGCCCATAATCTCTTAGGCGGTTAAGCCCGAATAAAGAGCCGATGCTCTGATACCAATTGAAAGGGTCGTATGGGCACCTAGAGGGGGGGTGAATATGTGCTACTTCAAATTTTACTCATTTTCAATTTAGGGTTTGACACAAAAGGTAAATTCTCTAAATTATGCAACTATGGTGAATTTACCTATATGTCAATCTAGCACATATACTAAGCAAGAACCAGATAAGTAAAGTGCGGTAAAGGATAAAAGTAACCAAAGTGGAGCACGTGGAGACACAATGATTTTTTTCCTGTAGTTCCTTCCTTTTGAGTGGAAGTACGTCTATGTTTGGAGAGGGGGTGGTTTCAAATCACCAATGCCACGAGAGGCCTCCCTTGTTCTCCGATGAACCTCACCCCAATGGTTTTGATTCACCTCTTCCACTATACAGCAACCTTTGAGGTGGAAGTCGGCACCTTTACAACAAGTTCGAGGCACACATCCACAACCTAATTGGAGGCTCCCGAATACAAGCTAGTTGTCAAACAATCAAAGACAAGCTAGTAAGAACCAAATCACAAGCTAGGGTTTCCAAAGAAACACTAGAGCAAGGGGCCCTCAAGAGAATGAGGGGGAAATGAAGATCTCTCTTGGTGAAGCTGTAGATCAAGGCATCCTCCTTCAATTCTCCAAAGATCAATGACTTTGGATGGTTGAGTGAAGAGATCGTGTGGATTTGGTGGCTCAAATGGTGCTGGAGTTCTTCAGGTGGACGAGCAGCTCCCAAGGTAGAAGAAGGGGCCTTTATATAGGCCCCCCTAGAATTAGAGCCGTTGGGAGCCACTTACCCCGGACAGTCCGGCCAACATAAGACGGATAGTCCGACACAGCCGGACACTCCATCCTGGAAAAGTTTTCGGCCAGTGTCCAGAATGAGTCCGGGGAGTGTCCGATATGATGTTCTGAATGTCCGACGAAGTCGCCCACTTCCTAGGGGCGGATAGTCTGGCCGAACCCAACCGGACAGTCCGGCCGGGGGAAGACGCTCCAGCGTAAATCCGCCGGACAGTCCAGCTGGGACAATGTTCCTACACATGCATGATCCTGGGAAGCTCTAAACCTTCAGTGCAAAATATACGAGAGTAGTTGATATCTCCTAAAACATTTAACAGCAGATTAAACCTATCCAAGTGTTGTCAACAAACATCAAAATAATAGGAAGGGCATAAATGCCCTTTCAATCTCCCCCTTTTTTGTGTTTCATGACAACCCAAGGATTTGCAAATAGGATAGGTAATAATTTTCACACTAGGGGATATACAAAATATAATAAGGCTCCCCCTAGATGTGTGACCAATTTTAGCTTTGCATTTGAATACAAGATCACACACCCTAGGATCACATACTCACTAGATTTTTTAGCTAACAAGTTATGACATGATATAATAACAACTAGATCAATTAACTAGGCATAACATAGTCATTACATAACCGGGTAAGCATGTCACCACACACATAACAGAGTTCAACATAACATAGTACTCAAACAATTAACATAAAGACATGAAGCTTCAAAGAGGCAAATCAAAACAACGTGAAGCTCATGTACCCATGCAAATCCCCGGTAGCAACCTAATAAAGGGGCTACTTCTCCCCCTTTGGCATCGAGACACCAAAAGGGAAAAGAGCACAGCTAAAGCATCCCAAAGCCAACCCTGGCCGCTGTAGTCGTCGTTGTCGGCATCCTCCTCCTCATCCTTGTCCTCATCCTCATCCTCATCATCCTGATCCTCCTGAGTAGAGCTCTGGCCATGAGGGCGAGAAGAAGACGACACGTCCTCAAACATGGACTAGTCCACACGTCCCTGACTCCAGTGACCATAGGAAAGAGTGCCATCTGACGTCTGTTGCTGAGCATGATCAACATCCATGGGCTGGTTGATCTGCTTGAGCTCCTTCATCACATTCATGTTCGCCTTGTATGCATCGTACTATCCATGGCAAATGTCAATGTTCTAGCAAATAAGAAGCTTCTTCCACCAGGAGGCCTTCTTCACCTTCTTGTGCACTTCCTCCTTGGAGGTGGTGAAGCGATATGCATTGCTGGCATGCTTCATGCGGGTGCCACGGGTCACAACCTCCAGAACCTCCTCAGACCCATCATCACTGTCAGAAGCATCCACATCCATCTCATCATCCTCAAATATGTCCTGAGCAGGGGGTAGTGATATGTTGCTAACGTATCCATAATTTTTTATGTTCCATGCTTGGTTTATATCTACTTTCTTATGTTTTGTCCACAATTTGGAGTACTTTTCATATGATTTCTTGGACTAACCTATTAACAAGAGCCACAGTGCCAGTTTCCTGTTTTCTGTTGTTTTTGGTTCCAGAAAGTCAGAAAATGAATATTCTCGGAATTGGACCGAACAAAACCCAAAGTCGTTATTTTCCTGGAAGATTCACGGAGCCAGAAGGAGAGACGAAGGGGGGCCACAGGGTGGCCAAACCACCCCTAGGCGCGGGTCCCCCCAGGCCGCGCCAGGGCATGGTGTGGGCCCCCTGGCTGGCCACTTACCTCGCCCCTTCGCCTATAAAATCCTCCCGATGCAAAAACCCTAAATCATCAATCAGAAATCCACGAAAAGTTCCACAGCGGCACCACCACCGAAGGAGAGATTCGAGGGACAGAAAGTCTCTGTTTCGGCACCCTTCTAGGACGGGAAAGTGCCCCCGGAGCCATCTCCATCGATCTCCACCACCATCTCCATCACCATTGCTGATTCCCATGACGAGGAGGGAGTAGTTCTCTCTCAAGGCTAAGGGTTCTACCGGTAGCTATGTGTTCATCTCTCTCTCTATGCATGATCTTATTGAGATCATGAGCTTGTAATCTGTAGATCTACCTTGCTACTCAAGTGCTTTAATAGATCTCTGCTCTCCCCATGTGCGTGAAGTTGACAGTGTGCACACCATGGTGGCACTTAGGCTAGAGATTTCAAATACTTGTTATGAGTTATATTTGGAGTTGGATGTCTTTATGAAATTGTGGTGTTTGTTTGAACCATCTAGTACTCAAGGTGACAGTGTGAGGTTATCTAGATGGGAAAGATGAACTTTGAGGTGTGCTGTTATAGCCCTACCATGGATTAGAGTGTCCAACCGGAGAGTAGTTCAGAGTAGTATCATGAAGATAATACATTTATATGAGAGTGTTCACTAGTGAAAGTATGATCCCTAGGCCTTGTTTCTAAACACTGAAACACTGTTTGCAACTAGATTTGTTACATGTTTGCTTGCTTTCATCTTTATTTCAGTTTTACTTTAGTCTTTTCCACTCCTTCAACCTATTTTCTAGCACCGTTACCACTTATAATTATCCATACCACTTGTATTTCACTATCTCTTCGCCGAACTAGTGCACCTATACACCTGACAAGTGTATTGGGTGTGTTGGGGACACAAGAGACTTCTTGTATGTTGATTGCAGGGTTGCTTGAGAGGGGATACCTTTGACCACTTCCTCCCTAAGTTCGATAAACCTTAGGTGATCCACTTAAGGGAAAACTTGCTGCTGTTCTACAAACCTCTGCACTTGGAGGCCCAACAACTGTCTACAAGAATAGAAGTGCGTAGACATCAAGCTATTTTCTGGCGCCGTTGCCCGGGAGGTAAGGTAAAAGGTACTCACATCCTCCGGTGTGAGTGCTTGAAGCTATTTCCTTTAGATTCTGCAATTTTATCTTTTTGTTTCTTTTTTTCACTAGTTAGGCTTAATGGAAAACAACAACAAAAATAGAGAGCTTTTTATAGTATTTATCTTGAGTTAGGACATGAAGTGTTTGAAGAGAAAATTAAAAAACCCATGGAACTTTATTTTCGTGCTAATAGCAATGTTGTTAGTATGAATTCTTTGAACACCATTATTGGATTACAATGATGAATATAATATTTTCAGTCCACCTACTATTGAGGAGGAAATTAATTATGATTACAATATGCCTCCTATATTTGATGATTATGGTGATGAGAATAATAATGATAACTATTTTGTTGAATTTTCTCCCACTATAATTAATAAGAATGACTATGTTTATAGGGAGAGCAATAATTATTTTATGCATGTGGCCCATGATAAGAATGTTTCATGTGATAGTTATATTGTTAATTTTATTCATGATGCTACTGAAAGTTATTATGAGAGAGGGAAACATGGTTTTATGCATCTTAATAATATTAAGTTTCCCCTCTTTATGTTGAAAGTCTTAAAGTTGCACTTGTTTTGCTTTCCTATGCTTGTTGCTTTGTGCTTTCATGACTTGTTTCTTTACAAGATTCCTATGCATAGGAAGTGGGTTAGACTTAAATGTTCTTTGAATTTGCTTCTTGATGCTCTCTTTTACTTCAATTCATATTTCTTATGTGAGCATCTTCTCAAACTACCATGCCTAACTTAAAGGCATTAAATAAAAGTACTTATTGGGAGATAACCGCTCCTTATCCTTTTTATTTGCTTTTTGTGCCAAGAGTAACCTCTAATGAGAGAGAAGTAAAGCTTAGAAAAGTTGCTGTCCCAAAACAGATTTTTGTTCTTCGCTGTAAAAATTCGTGTAAAATATTTGTACGTCGTTTTGAGGCGTGAATTTTTGTGCTGTGGACCCAAGTTGTTATCTAACTTCCGTTAGTTCAACACGTTTTTATTTGAGCAACAGAAGGTCTTCGAAAAAATCGTCTTTACCTGCTGGTCTGTTTTGACAGATTTCTGCCATTATTTGCATTTGCTTCTTGTTGGTTCCTTTTTGAGTTCTTTTGGGGAATTGAGATTTTTGAGGGAAGTGCTACAGTAGATTGTGTTTTAATGGAAGTTTTGTTGGTGTTGAAACTGAACCCAAAGACTTATTATCTTGAGTGCACTAATGTTGCTAATAAAGATTGTGTGAAGTTTTGTATGAAGGAAAAATTTCAGGTGTATGGAAGGAATGAGTAATGAGATGAAAAATCGACTAAAGCTCAAGCTTGGGGATGCCACGCATGTCACCCCAAGAAATATCCAAGAAGTACAAGCGTCAAAGCTTGGGGATGCCCAAGGCATCCCCCTCTTCGTCAATAAAAATCCCAGGTTTCTTCCAAACGCTTCGTTTTTATTGTTTCATGCACTATTGTGTTGTTCTTGGAGCGTCTTTGTTTTTGTTTTTAGTTTTCTTTTGCTTGGTTTGCTGCAATAAGTTGGTTGGATCCCAGCACTTTTTTTGGAGAGAGACACACTCAGCTTTCATTGTTTAGAACACTATAGTTTTCATTCTTATTATTTTGTGAGTGTTCTCTTTTGCTAGCACTATTTTTAGCCTTAGTTTTCTTGTGCTTTTAGCTTAGAACTTTTTAGTTCTTCTTGGTGGATTTGTGAGACAATCTCACTGATCTTTATTTATTATTATCTTTGTGAGTTGTTTCAAATAAGTCGATTGGTGTTGGAAAAGAGTAGGAAGTTTCATGCTTATAAGTGGTACAAAAGGAGCTCGTTTTTGACTGTGACTCGGTCTTTATCATGTAATGCTTGATATTGTTTGGCTTTATGCTTAGTGATTTTTGCTGTAGCATGACATGTTATAAACAATTGAGATTGCTTAATGTGCCTTGAAAGAATCATGCGTTGTTTTAGCATATTAAAGCATAGTATTGTGGTATTCTCCTTCGATGCTTTATTTGGGTTGACTTGGCGCATGCTCACACCATGTTAAGACTATCCAAAGTCACCATAGCCTCTATGCTATTTTAGTTTTCGACTTGTAATATCACTTTATGCTTTAATTAATGATGTTTTGTCGCTTTGCATGATTATGGCCATTATTGCTCTCTTAGTTAGTCGCTCCCAGTCTTTTGCTAGCCTCCGTAACCAAGTATGAGTTCCACTCATGCATCCAACTCCTAAAACCAAGTTATTCCAAAGATTCCACCATACCTACCTACTAGCATATGTTATTCCAAGTATATTCATGTTTTTATCTACCTTCCAAATTAAACTTGTTATGAGAAAACTAGTGATTAAAGCTCTCACGAACTTGATGGCACACTTTACTTTTCTTGCCCTTAATAAACTTGAACCATTGTGTCGTCTATGTTGTATATGCTTGCACTTATTTGTTGGGGATTAGCAGGACCATGCTTTCATGGGAACGCTTTCAACATTGCACTTGTACTTTGTACCTAGTTGATATCATGCTCTTTTGTCTACGGATGTCGTCAGTGTGAAATGAAAGGGGAGCTTGTAAGTCCATGGAGTTATGTATATGTGTTAGAGAAACGCCTAGGCCGCTAGTCTAATCCATGTCGTCATGGTGGAAACCTGCAGCGTAACCATAATGAGCTGTCTATGAAGCATTCTTCTTATATAAAAAAGAGAGTCAGATATTGAGAAAAAAAAGAGAAAACGAAAAAAGAGATTATGAAAAGAGGAAAGAGAGAGAAAATCACCATATTCCCATGGTAAATAAGAAGATTGTTGAGATGCTCGTTGTCTGCTTGCCTTGTCATTTTGATATGGGGATTCTTTCGTACGGGCAAGGGGTACCCCGTTGGCGATTCTCTATGATACACATGTACTTACAATGACAAGAACTTACCGGTAACTAAACTTGAGTAGCATGAGGAGCGACCCTCGTATTCAAGGGACATGAGATTTCCAACTTATACTTCGTCAAGCATATACACCATAGTTTGTTCACTTTAACCTTAATCACTTCAAGATTCTTATGATAGGGGCAATGAGAGCTAAAAGCTATTATGTACCATAATTTTTGGAAGCTCTTTATGAGACTTGAATCCCTACTTCCTTCTATGAAGGCCTTTCTTTTACTTTTATGTTGAGTCTCCACCTTCTACCTTTATGCACCTACTTTGAGAGCAGAGTGGCCACTCTTAGTTCTATGTGCATTGTCCCAAGACTTGTTGATTGATGCATAGCTTTGATATTGCTTGTTTTAAACTATTTGTATCTAGTCACCCTTATGAACTTTGAAGGTGTCCTATGCATTTATGTTTGCTACTCTATGAGGGACAAGCTGAATACTACTATGCTATGTTTTCTTTATGTGAAACAAACAAACGCCTTGAAAAGCATTGTTTTTCATGAATCTTTTGTTTGTGCCTTTTCATCTTGCAACATAGTTTGTTTGTCTTATTGCTAGAACTTTGTCTTTCATGTTATGATTGAAGTACTATGATACCAGCTTTGAATGTTTTACAAATACTTTGATCAAGTTTATGATGGTGCATGTCACCTCAAAAAATATTCTTTCTATCACTTACCTACTCGAGGACGAGCAGGAGTTAAGCTCGGGGATGTTGATACGTTGCTAACGTATCCATAATTTTTGATGTTCCATGCTTGGTTTATATCTACTTTCTTATGTTTTGTCCATAATTTGGAGTACTTTTCATATGATTTCTTGGACTAACCTATTAACAAGAGACACAGTGCCAGTTGCCTGTTTTCTGCTGTTTTTGGTTCCAGAAAGTCAGAAAATGAATATTCTCGGAATTGGACCGGACAAAAGCCAAAGTCGATATTTTCCCGGAATATTCACGGAGCCAGAAGGAGAGACGAAGGGGGGCCACAGGGTGGCCAAACCACCCTTAGGCGTGGGTCCCCCCAGGTCACGCCAGTGCATGGTGTGGGCCCCCTGGCTGGCCACCAACCTCGCCCTTCGCCTGTAAAATGCCCCCGATGTAAAAACCCTAAATCATCAATCAGAAATCCACGAAAAGTTCCACAGCGGCACCACCACCAAAGGAGAGATTCGAGGGACAGAAAGTCTCTGTTTCGGCACCCTTCTAGGACGGGAAAGTGCCCCCGGAGCCATCTCCATCGATCTCCACCACCATCTCCATCACCATTGCTGATTCCCATGACGAGGAGGGAGTAGTTCTCTCTCAAGGCTAAGGGTTCTACCGGTAGCTATGTGTTCATATATCTCTCTATGCATGATCTTATTGAGATCATGAGCTTGTAATCTGTAGATCTACCTTGCTACTCAAGTGCTTTAATAGATCTCTGCTCTCCCCATGTGCGTGAAGTTGACAGTGTGCACACCATGGTGGCACTTAGGCTAGAGATTTCAAATACTTGTTATGAGTTATATTTGGAGTTGGATGTCTTTATGAAATTGTGGTGTTTGTTTGAACCATCTAGTACTCAAGGTGACAATGTGAGGTTATCTAGATGGGAAAGATGAACTTTGAGGTGTGCTGTTATAGCCCTACCATGGATTAGAGTGTCCAACCGGAGAGTAGTTCAGAGTAGTATCATGAAGATAATACACTTATATGAGAGTGTTCACTAGTGAAAGTATGATCCCTAGGCCTTGTTTCTAAACACTGAAACACCGTTTGCAACTAGATTTGTTACATGTTTGCTTGCTTTCATCTTTATTTCAGTTTTACTTTAGTCTTTTCCACTCCTTCAACCTATATTCTAGCACCGTTACCACTTATAATTATCCATACCACTTGTATTTCACTATCTCTTCGCCGAACTAGTGCACCTATACACCTGACAAGTGTATTGGGTGTGTTGGGGACACAAGAGACTTCTTGTATGTTGATTGCAGGGTTATTTGAGAGGGGATACCTTTGACCACTTCCTCCCTAAGTTCGATAAACCTTAGGTGATCCACTTAAGGGAAAACTTGCTGCTGTTCTACAAACCTCTGCACTTGGAGGCCCAACAACTGTCTACAAGAATAGAAGTGCGTAGACATCAGGTAGCCATGAGGTGCCTTGGTGGTGGGGGCAGCCTTCCTCTGTAGCTTGGCAGGAAGGTGTGCAACAAGATCAGTGTTAAGCAGTGGAGTGACTGGAGCCTGAGAAGTGATGACCCACAAGTATAGGGGGTGTATCGCAGTATTTTCGAGGGAAGTGAAACCCAATTTATTGATTCAACACAAGGGGAGCCAAAGAATATTTATAAGCCTTAACAACTGAGTTGTCAATTCAGCTGCACCTGGAAACAATCTTGCTCACAGCAGTTTATCAGTAGCAACAGTTTTGTAGTAGGAATAGTAAAGTAACAGCAGTAGTAAAGTAAAGATAGTAGTAACAATAGCAGTAAACAGTAGGATTCGAGTGCGGTAGGCATAGGGATGGATGGACGGGCACTGCATGTACAAGACAATTCACATAACAATCAGAACATAGGGCAATTGCAGATAAATAAGATAAAGCATCCAAGTACTAGATAATCCTAGGCATGTGTTCCATATATAGTCATACGTGCTGGCAATGAGAACTTGCACAACATCTTTTGTCATGCCAGCCCGTTTGCAGCGGGGCCTCAAGGGAACTACTGGCAATTAAGGTGCTCCTTTTAATAGAGCACCGAGCAAAGCATTAACACTCCATGAACACATGTGATCCTCACATCAAAGCCACTCCCTCCGGTTACCCCGATTTCTATCACTTCGGGGCCATTGGTTCCGGACAACAACGTGTGTATACAACTTGTAGGTAAGAACATAAACAATACTATCATAATGAATCAATAACATGTTCAGATCTGAAATCATGGCACTCGGGCCCTAGTGACAAGCATTAAGCATAACAAGTCGCAACAAAGTCATAAAGCACTAATAGAAGATACTAGGCACCATGCCCTAACAATCTGATGCTATTACATGAACGATCTCATCCAATCCCTACCATCCCCATAGCCTACAGCGGGGGATTACTCACTCATAGATTGGGGAAACATAGATGGTCGATGGAGAAGCAATGGTGATGATGATGGCGATGATATCCTCCAATTCCCCGTCCCGGCAGGGTGTCAGAACGGAGTTTCAGGTGCTATTTCGTGGAATCTGGTGGTGGCGGCGGAGCGGAACTCCTTCTGGAAAAACGCCGAACCCCCCCTGAGTTTTTAGGTCAGAAGGCATCTTATAGGCGAAGAGGGAGACTGAGGGGGAGTCTTGGGCGGCCAGACCACCCCTGGCGCGGCCTGGGCTAGCCCGTGTGGCCTGGTCCTAGCCTCCTCTGTCTCGTATTCTAGCTTCGGGAGTCTTCTGGTGAAATAGGATTTTTGGCATATTTTCTGGGATTTTTCCTGATAGTTGATTTTCTGCACAAAAACTAGACACCAAGGCAATTCTGTTGAAAACAGCGTCAGTCCGTGTTAGTTGCATCCAAATCACACAAGTTTAGTGAAGAAACAATAGCAACAGTGTTCGGGAAAGTAGATACGTTTTGGACGTATCAACTCCCCCCAAGCTTAGCTTATTGCTTGTCCTCAAGCAATTTAGTTGAAAACTGAGTGCGATAAAAGAACTTTCACGAACACATTTGCTTCATATGATGTATATATTCTTAGCATGTGATCAACTACTTAGGCAATTCATAATAAAGAGTATGCTACTGAGTCTACTTAATAGTCATTGCAAGCTATGAAGAGATTCCAACTCAAAAATAATAAGTAGCATGAAGTATAAATATAAGCAACATTACAATGCTCATAACAAGGTATGATAGAGTGGTATCTCGCTTGCCTTTGATTATGAATGCCAAGGCACCTCTCAAGTTCAGGTGAAGACTAGAAGTAAATATATCAAAGATACAAGCATCAAAGTCATAACACAAATAATCAAGTTTTGAGGCAAGCACATTACACTAAGAATGACAACTATGCTCTCAAGAAAGTGCTCAAAGAATGTGTGGAGACTCAACAAGGAAATGAAAAAGGTTTTAAATAATTTGAAAGGCTTCCAAATGCTGAAAGCATGATACTCATTAGCTTTGAGCTCTCATTGCCCCTATCATAAGAATCTTTAAGTGGTTAAGGTTAAAGTGACACAACTAAGAGGATATGCTTGACAAGTTATAAATCGAAGTCTCATGCCCCTTACTTACGAAGACCGATACTCATGCTACTCAACTTCAGTCACGAGTAAGCTCTTGTCATTGTAAGTATATACGTATCATAGAGAACCGCCAATGGGGTACCCCTTGCACATGACACAGGAGCTATCCCATAATCAAAATGACAAGGCAAGCAGACAATGAGCATCTCAGCGATCTTTTTATTTACTATGTGCATAGATTTTTATTGAGGATGCTTCATAGAATGCTCATTATAGTTATGCTGCAAGTTTCCACCATGATTAGGCATGGCTTAGGCTAGCGGCCCAGGCGTTTCTCTAACATACATACAAACTCGATGATCTTACAAGTTCCACTTTTATTTCACACCACCGGGATCCATAAGCAAAAGAACATGATATCAACGAGGTACTAAGTACCAGTGCAATGTTGAAAGCGTTCCCCATGATACATGGTTCTGCTAACTTCAACTTATAAAGCGCAAGCATATACGCAACAAAGAAGGACGCAAAGGTTCAGGTTTATTAAGTGCAAGAAAATAAAGTGTGCCATCAAGTTCGTGAGAGATTTACTAACTAACTTTCCCAAAACAAACAGACATTTTATTCGGAAGAAAATAAGGCATATTGAATATGCACAGAACAGCAAATGATGCTAATAGGTAGGTATGGTGGACACTTTTGGCAATCTTTAGTTTTAGGGAGTTGGAAACATGAGTAAAATACTCAGTGAAAGTGAAGGCCAGCAATAGTAAGGGAGCGACAAATGAGAGAGCAATAGCTGTCATAATCATGCTTGCAACAAAACAAGACTAATTATGGCATGAAAGTGATTCAAGACCCTCAAGGCAAAATAATTCATCGAGGCTTAACTGATTATTTCAGTCATATGCATGCATGTGCATGTGCCAAGTCAATTCAAATGAAACATTCAGAGGAGGATACCACGGTGTCATACCAAGTTATGAATAGAGTAATGCAAGCAAACATTCATAAGACATGCTACAAACTATTAGCAAGCTGGAACTAATCATATGAAAGCAAGAACTACTAAGCATCCATAAATAACATACACCCTACACGAACAGACTAAGCAAGCCCACAATGATGAGTATATGTACAAAAATGAAAACAAATAGAGTTCGTTACCAGCCTCTTACCACACCTCAAGTTGTCATTAATCCTCATTAATGCTCTTCACTTGTGTGGCTTGAATAATAATATGAAACCAATATCCACTAAGGACTGCCGAACCCTGCAACAAACTCACAAAGCAAAGAAGAACAACAAATATTTTTGGTGTTTTTAATTTTTTAAAGCAAGAACCAAAAGGGAAAAACAAGCAAAGCAAAATCTTGTTGGGTTTTTCGAATAGTGCAAACAGAGCAAAAAGGGAAAAACAAACCAAGGCAAAGAGAAAAAGAAGCAAACCAAAGAGAAACAACAGAAATATTTTTGGTCTTTTTGTGTTTTAGAAAGCAAAAGCAAAGAAAGAACGAAAACTAAAAAGAGAACGAAACATGAATATACAAAGTACCGACATGCAATGATAGGGAGATGAGTGCGATGTCGGCGTACCTCCCCCCAAGCTTAGGCTTTTGGCCTAAGTGGGTGTCAATCCAGATACGGGTAAGGGTTCCAAGTAGGAGGATCATGATAGGAATGGTCGTAATTGGGCCCTTGGGAGGAACAAGAAGCTCCCCAATCATAGATAGGCTGTTGATATGAAGACTCCCCCTCATTCGAGGGCTGGACCGAATCATCCGTGACCTCCCTTCTAGTATCCTGCTCCTGTTGGGAGAGCTCTCCCAAGTACGTATCAAGCTCCTCCTCCGTGAGAGACCATCCTACCATGTTATCAAGGTTAAACAAAATAGGTGCAGGCAAAAGAACAACACGCTCGGACTTACTCCTTCTCCAACCAGCTTTGAGAAAAGTTATTTCATAAGACAGCTCACTCAAATTATCCCAAGAAGAAACAAATTTATGTTGTATCATGGAATTAAGATCAAACCTTTCTATGGGAAACTATAGGTCTATATGATGGGGCACTAAACCATGCAATGCTAGTAAACGAGAAGCAATGAGGCCCCCACAAATTCCACCTTTCTCGCGGTTAGCAGCAAGACGGAAAGCTATCAAAGCACCCAAGTTGTAAGACCTATCTCGCTTAAGAGCAGCAGAGATGAATGCTAGATCATATGAAGATAACTTATTGGCAGTTTTCCTAGCAAGAACACACATGGCAATAAAGTAGGCAAAGTAGCGAATGGAGGGGAGATGAATGTTACGGATTTTCCCACTCTCCTTCGAGAAGCTGCTTCCTTGGCAAATTTCTGCGTATAGATCCATGAGTGGTGCAGGTCGCTCCTTAATCCTTCTACATGATCCCACTAAGGTACCTTAATAGCTGCACAGAAGTCATCGAGAGAAAGGTCGACAGCAATATTGTAAATTTTGTAGTGGACCATGGGGTTAGGCAAAGAGTAACTAAATTGAAAGTCCTGCACCACAGACATGGTTAGCTTCACAAATTGACAAGGTTCATCTTCCAAAAAGTGCTCCAATCCTGCATTAGAAACCAAAGTGTGGAAATCTTGGAGAATTCCAGCAGCTCTCATGAACTCAGAGCATGGATAAATGGAAGGAAAAACTTCCTCCTCCCGGTGGACCTTCATAACCTCAGGCACACATAGTTCATGTTGGTTTAGTTGATGCTCATTCATCTTCTATTCTGAAATTTAAACACCTATTAAACAAGTGATTGCAAAGTGAATATAATGAAGGGTACTACTCATAGGGACTTGTAAGAGGCCTAAACATGCATCAAAACTATATCTCTAAGCATCAAACAAGCTTACAAGCACTCATAACCTGTCACCTACAGCAGCAAAATACTCAAGATATAATCCAATAAACACAAATCTACCTGGACAAGGGGAGGAGTCACATACCGGAGAACAAATGCTCCAAATTTCAGCAACAAAGATGGGCTGAGCAAGGAGATCGAAAAAATCGAGAGCAAGCACAGCAACAACGCGATTTTTAGCAATGAACTGGAGCTTGCTTGGGAGAGAGAAGAAAGTGGCAGGTGAGAGAGTTAGTGGAGGGCCAGGGGTGGCCCACACCATGGCATGGCGCCACCCAGGGCAGGCCACGCCACCAGGTGGTGAGCCTGCTTGGTGGGTCCCCCTGGTACCTCCCAGGCACTCCTCTGCCCCTTTTTTCACGTAAAAAATTAATATGAATTTTCTGGAATTTTTCGAGACACTTTATTTTGGGGCATTTTTCACGTATAGATGAATGATTTTCTGACAGAAAAAGTTTTTTTTTGGAAATGATGCAATGACAAAACAAGGCTATAACTACAGAAGTTCTAAGACACTCTAACATGCGAGCAACTAACAACAGAAAAGAAAACTAAACGAAAGCAAAAACTAAGACGGATAGAATAAAAGTAAACGGAGATAATCATGGTGAAAACAGTGTTTTGTTAAATGAAATCCTTTTGTTAACAAGGTTGACCAGGTCTTGTTACCAAAAAAATTTCATATGAGACAAAACTTTGTATTCCACTAATGATTATGTTACCTCAACCTTGATAGCAATGGTCCCAATCATAATAGTTTCAAATTTTTCTCTTGGTATGGGACAATATATCTCTCCAACTTGAATGCCCTCAACATGTTCAATTGAATTAAAACCATAAGTCCTTTCAATCTTCTTGGGTAAATAGACAGTATGTTCCTTGTCATTAACATTAAAGGTCACCTTTCCTTGATTACAATTAATAACAGCTCCTGCAGTATTAAGAAAAGGTCTCCCAAGAATAATGGACATATTATCATCTTCAGGCATTTCATGCACAACAAAATCAGTTAATATCAAGCAATTATGAGCCACTTGAACAGGTACATCCTCACATATACCAACAGGAATAGTGGTAGATTTATCGGCCATTTGCAAAGATATATCAGTTGGTATCAATTTTTCAAGTTGAAGTCTCTTATAGAGAGAAAAAGGCATAACACTAACTCCAGCTCCCAAATCACACAAAGCAGTTCTAACATAACTATTCTTAATAGAGCAAGGGATAGTTGGAACCCCTAGGTCTCCAAGTTTCTTTGGAACCTTACCATTGAAGGAATAATTAGCAAGCAAAGTAGAAATTTCTTCATTAGGGATCTTCCTTTTATTCGAGACAATATCCTTCATATACTTTGAGTAAGGAGGCAATTTAATAGCACCAATCAAAGGAATTTGCAAGAATAAAGGTTTCATCCACTCACAAAACTTATTATAGTGTTCATCTTCCTTTGACTTGTGTTTCTTATCAAGGAAAGGCATAGGTTTTTGGACCCAAGGCTCTCTTTCACTACAATGTTTCTTAGCAACAAAATCTTCTTTAGTGTATCTAGTATTCTTAGTGTGCTTTTCAGGTTCTTCTTCAACTTTTTCTTCATTAGGAACTTCATTTTTTTCATTACCACTTTTAGTTTCAGCATCAGAAATAGATATACTATTAGGATCTATAGCAGGTTCAGAGGGTTCTACAATAGCTTTATGTTTCTTTTTCCTTTTCTTACGAGTAAAACCACTATTTTCAGCTTGTTGAGAATCCTGCTCAATTCTTTTGAGATGCCCCTCAGGATATAGAGGATCCTGTGTAGCAGCACCACTTCTAGTTCTAATTTCATACGCATGTTTTTCTTTAGCAGCACTAACTAGCAAGTCTTTTTGCACTTTAATGAGTTGATCTATTTGAGTTTGAACCATTTGAAAGTGTTTAAAAATCATTTTAACATCATTAGAGGTTCTTTCCACAATATCTTTCAACTCAACAATAGCTCTAGTGGTTTCCATTAGATGATTTTGCACCCTTTTATTAAAATTATCTTGCTTAACAATAAAGATATCGAATTCTTCTAAGCATTGATCAGGAGGTTTAGAGTAAGGGATATCACCTTCATCAAAGTGTTGGAGAGAGTGTACCTCAATACTGGATGAGTAGGGAATAGGCTTACATAATTCTTCTATAGGAGGTAAATTCTTGACATTTGTAGCTTTAATTCCCTTCTCCTTAAGATATTTCTTAGCTTCCTTCATCACTTCATCATTTAATTCAATAACTCCCCTCTTCTTTGATGTTGGAATAGGCACCGGTATAGTAGGTTCAGGTATAATTACTTCAGGTATAGCTGGCTCAGGAGGATTCCAATCTTCATAGTTCTTGCTTATTTTAGCCATTAATTCCTCAGCTTCCTTGGGAGTCCTATTCCTGAAAACACAATCAGCACAACTATCTAGGTATGTCCTAGATTCTTTAGTTAGTCCATTATAAAATATATCAAGAAGCTCATTCTTAGGTAATGGACTTCCAGCCTGTGCATGAATCAAAGCACAAAACCTTGCCCATGATTTAGGCAGTATCTCTTTTTCTACCTATTTAAAATCAAAAAGTTCCTGCAAAATAGCATGTCTAGCACTAGGAGGAAAATATTTCTGCAGGAAAGTACTAATCAAGCAATCAGGGCTATCAATAGATCCAGGAGGTAAATTACTAAACCAAGTTTTAGCTTCTCCTTTTAGTGAAAAGGGGAAAATCTTAGCAACAAAGTAAGTACGCATCTTAATATCATCAGAAAACAAGCCACTCATGGTAGAAAGTTCATTCATATGTGCTACCGCACTTTCATTCTTAGTCCCACAAAAAGGTTCTTTCTCAACAATAGCTATGTAAGATAGATCAAGAGAGAAATCATAATATTTATCTTTAATGTTTATGGGAGAAGCAGCAAACTTAGCAATAGGAGACAATTTGGGTCTAATAGTACGCCTCTCAAGGAGACTCTTAGCAGCGCTCCTATCATGGGTGTTTTTACATTCTTTAATAAATTCATCGGTTATCTCAACATAACTGATGACCCACAAGTATAGGGGTGTATCGCAGTATTTTCGAGGGAAGTGAAACCCAATTTATTGATTCGACACAAGGGGAGCCAAAGAATATTTATCAGCCTTAACAACTGTGTTGTCAATTCAGCTGCACCTGGAAACAATCTTGCTCACAGCAGTTTATCAGTAGCAACAGTTTTTTAGTAGGAATAGTAAAGTAACAGCAGTAGTAAAGCAAAGACAGTAGTAACAAAAGCAGTAAACAGTGGGATTCGAGTGCGGTAGGCATAGGGATGGATGGACGGGCGTTGCATGGACAAGACAATTCACATAGCAATCAGAACATAGGGCAATTGCAGATAAATAAGATAAAGCATCCAAGTACTAGACAATCCTAGGCATGTGTTCCATATATAGTCATACGTGCTCGCAATGAGAACTTGCACAACATCTTTTGTCCTGCCAGCGCGTTTGCAGTGGGGCCTCTAGGGAACTACTGGCAATTAAGGTGCTCCTTTTAATAAAGCACCGGAGCAAAGCATTAACACTCCATGAACACATGTGATCCTCACATCAAAGCCTTTCCCTTCCGGTTATCCCGATTTCTGTCACTTTGGGGCCATAGGTTCCGGACAACGACGTGTGTATACAACTTGCAGATAAGACCCAAAACAATACTATCATAATGAATCAATAACATGTTCAGATCTGAAATCATGGCACTCGGGCCCTAGTAACAAGCATTAAGCACAACAAGTCGCAACAAAGTCATAAAGTGCTAATAAAAGATACTAGGCACCATGCCCTAACAATCTGATGCCATTACATGAACAATCTCATCCAATCCCTACCATCCCCATAGCCTACAGCGGGGGATTACTCACTCATAGATGGAGGAAACATGGATGGTCGATGAAGATGATGGTGGAGATTGATGGAGATGGCTCCGGGGGCACTTCCCCGTCCCGGCAGGGTGCCGGAACAAAGACTTTCTGTCCCCCGAATCTCCCCTCCGGTGGCGGCGGCGAGCAGAACTTTTCGTGGAAAAACGTCGAACCCCTCGAAGTTTTTAGGTCAGAAGGCTTCTTATAGGCGAAGAGGGAGACCGAGGGGGTGCCTGGGGCCACCACACCATGCCCTGGCGCGGCCAGGCCCAGCCCACGCCTGGGGGGGGGTGTGGCCAGCCCCTGGCCCTCCTCCGTCTCGTATTCTGGCTCCTGGAGTCTTCTGGAAAAATAGGCACTTTGGCTTTTGTCCCGTCCAATTCTGAGAATATTCATTTTCTGACTTTCCTGGAACCAAAAACAGCAGAAAACAGGCAGCTGGCACTGTGGCTCTTGTTAATAGGTTAGTCCAAGAAATCATATGAAAAGTACTCCAAAGTGTGGACAAAACACAAGAAAGTGGATAAAACCAAGCATGGAGCATCAAAAATTATAGATACATTTGCAATGTATCAACATCCCCAAGCTTAACTCCTGCTCGTCCTCGAGTAGGTAAGTGATAAAAAGAAAGAATAATTTATGAGGCGACATGCACCATCAAAGATTTGACCAAAGTATTTGTAAACATTCAAAGCTGGGATCATAGTACTTCAATCATAACATGAAATACAAAGTTCTAGCAATAAGACAAAGAGACTATGATGCAACATGAAAGGGCACAAACAAAAGATTCATGAATAACAATGCCTTGCAAGACGTTTGTTTGTTTCACATAAAGAAAACATAGCATAGTGTCATTCAGCTTGTCCCTCAATAGAGTAGCAAATATAAATGCATAGGACACCTTCAAAGTTCATAAGAGTGACTAGATACAATAGTTTAAAACAAGCAATATCAAAGTATGCATCAATCAACTAGTCTTGGGACAATGCACATAGAACTAAGAATGGCCACTATGCTCTCAAAGTAGGTGCATAAAGTTAGAATATGGAGACTCAATATAATGGTGTAAGAAAAGCCTTTTGTAAAAGGAAGTAGGGATTCAAGTCTCATAAAGAGCTTCCAAAAATTATGGTACTTATAGCTTTCAACTCTCATTTCATAAGCATCTTGAAGTGACTAAGGTTAAAGTGACACAACTAAGAGGATATGCTTGACAAGTTATAAACCGAAATCTCATGCCTCTTACTTACGAAGACCGATCCTCATGCTACTCAACTTCAGTCACGAGTAAGCTCTTGTCATTGTAAGTACATGTGTATCATTAAGAACCGCCAACAGGGTACCCCTTGCACTTGATACAGGAGCTTTCCCATAATAAAAATGACAAGGCAAGCAGATAATGAGCATCTCAACGATCTTTTTATTTGCTATTTGCATAGGTTTTTATTGAGGATGCTTCATAGAGTGCTCATTATGGTGATGCTGCAAGTTTCCACCATGATTAGGCATGGCTTAGGCTAGCGGCCCAGGCGTTTCTCTAACACACATACAAACTCCATGATCTTACAAGTTCCACTTTTGTTTCACACCGTCGGGATCCATAAGCAAAAGAACATGATATCAACGGGGCACAAAGTACAAGTGCAATGTTGAAAGCGTTCCCCATGAAACATGGTTCTGCTAATTTCAACTTATAAAGCGCAAGCATATATGCAACAAACAAGGACCCAATGGTTCAAGTTTATTAGAGGCAAAAAGTAAAGTGTGTCATCAAGTTCGTGAGAGCTTTAATCACTAGTTTTCTCATAACAAGTGGAAGGTAAACAAAAGCATGAATATACTTGGAATAGCATAAGCTAGTAGGTAGGTATGGTGGACTCTTTGGAATAACTTGGTTTAGGGAGTTGGATGCATGAGTGGAACTCATACTTTTGTTGTGGAGGCTAGCAAAAGACTGGGAGCGACAAACTAAGAGAGCAATAATGGCCATAATCATGCAGAGCGACAAAACATCATTGATCAAAGCATAAAGTGATACTACAAGTTGAAAACTAAAGGATCATAAAGGCTATGGTGACTTTGGATAGTCATAACATGGTGTGAGCATGCGCCAAGTCAACCCAAATAAAGCATCAAAGGAGAATACCACTATATTATGCTTTAATATGCTAAAACAACGCATGATTCATCCAAGGCACTTTAAGCAATCTCAATTGTTTATAACAAGTCATGCTACAGCAAAGAATACTAAGAATAAAGCCAAAACAATATCAAGAATGGCATGACAAAGCATAGCCATAGTCAAAAACAAGCTCTTTTTACCACATAGGCATGAACTTTCCTACTCTTTTCCAAACCAAACCAAACTATTTGCAAACCAAATGTAAGAAAGAGGGGGTCCAATCAATTTATTCAGAAAACTAAGCAAACCAGCAAACTAAAACCAAAACGAAAACGAAAAATAAGATGCTCCAAGAAAAACACAACTGTGCATGAAACAATAAAAATGAAGCGTTTGGAAGAAACCTGGAATTTTTATTGATGAAGAAGGGGATGCCTTGGGCATCCCCAAGCTTTGACGCTTGTACTTCTTGGATATTTCTTGGGGTGACACGCATGGCATCCCCAAGCTTGAGCTTTAGTCCATCCTTCATCTCATTACTCATTCCTTCCATACACCTAAATTTTTTCCTTCATACAAAACTTCACACAATCTTTATTAGCAACATTAGTGCACTCAAGATAAATAAGTCTTAAGGTTCAGTTCTAGCACCAAATAAACTTCCATTAAAACACTAGATACTGTACCACTTTACTCAAAAATCTCAATTCCCCAAAATAACTCAAAAAGGAACCAATAAGAAGCAAATGCAGAAAATGGCAGAAATCTGTCAAAACAGACCAGCAGGTAAAGACGAATTTTTTCGAAGACTTTATTTTGCTCAAATTAAAAAGTGTTGAACTAACGAAAGTTAGATAACAACCTGGGTCAGAAGCACAAAAAAATACAGCTCAATCTGACATACATAGCTCTCTCACGAATTTTTATGGTGAAGCACATAAATCTGTTTCGGGACAGCAACTTTCCCAATCATTACTTCTCTCTCATTAGAGGTTACTCTTGGCACAAAAAGCAAATAAAAAGGATAAGGAGCGGTTATTACTGCTTCCAAGACTCAGCTAAAACTTTCGGGTTATCTCCCAATAAGTACTTTTCTTTAACGCCTTTAAGTTAGGCATAAGCAAAAACTAAAAATAGATAGAATAGAAGTAAGCGGAGATAATCATGGTGAAAACATTGTTTTGTTCAATAAAATCCTTTTGTTAACAAGGTTGATCGGGTCTTGTTACCAAAACAATTTCATATGAGACAAAACTTTGTATTCCACTAATGATTATGTTACCTCAACCTTGATAGCAATGGTCCCAATCATAATAGTTTCAAATTTTTCTCTTGGTATGGGACAATATATCTCTCCAACTTGAATGCCCTCAACATGTTCAATTGAATTCAAACCATAAGTCCTTTCAATCTTCTTGGAGAAATAGATAGTATGTTCCTTGTCATTAACATTGAAGGTCACCTTCCCTTTATTACAATTAATAACAACTCCTGTACTATTTAAGAAAAGGTCTCCCAAGAATAATAGACATATTATCATCTTCAGGCATAAAAGTTTGAGAGGATGCTCTCATAAGAAATATGAGTTGAAGTAAAAGAGAGCATCAAGAAGCAAATGCAAAACACATTTAAGTCTAACCCACTTCCTATGCATAAGAATCGTGTATGCAAATAAATTCACAAAGAACAAAGTGACAAGCATAGGAAGATAAAACAAGAGTAACTTCAAAACTTTCAGCACATAGAGAGGTGTTTCAATACCATGAAAACTTCTACAACCATATTTTCCTCTCTCATAATAATTTTCAGTAGCCTCATGAATAAACTCAACAATATAACTATCACATAAAGCATGCTCTTCATGATCTATAAGCACTAGAGCTTTATTATAAAAAAAATCAAAAGAAACCTCGGGAACATAACATTCATCCTCCTTTAGTAAGCATGGAGGACAATCAAATAATGTAAGGGATAAAGAGTTACTCTCATTAGAAGGTAGGCATGGGTAGCTAATCCATTCTTCCTTCTTTTGTTCATCACTCTCCTCCTCTTTTTCATCTAATGAGATTTCAGGTTCATCAATTTCTTCTTCCATAGGAGCCTGCAAGGCATTAGTCTCTTCCATAGGGTCCTGCAAGGCATTAGTCTCTTCCATTTGTGGAAAGCATTTATTAAAATATTCAAGGATATAGCTATTTTCATCCTTGTAATTATCAAAGAAAAATTTAAGTATACCATAAACCTCATACTTATAAGGTGAATCATCGATATTTTCAAGCAAACTAGCAAGTTCAAAAGCACCCTTCCAAGCAATAAATTCTTCAATTTGTTCCGCATCATAAAAGTCATAAATTCCTTTAGAATAGGAAGATATGGTATCATTATCATTATACTCACATTGAAAAGGGAGGTGTTTATACCTCTTTCTGCAACAAGACTCATCACAGCAATAAGTAACATTATAAGTAGAGCACACGTTTCTAGCAATGGTATACAATCTATCAATTTGTTCCCATAGGAGTTTCCCTTTTTGTGGCAAGCGGTGTTCCTTATAATAATATTTTTGATCTTCCGTGAACCCACCTTGCTAATAAGCTTCAGTTTCAAAGAAACCAACCATTGACAACAAGAATGACAAGGTAAGACAATAACAGACCAACGAAAATAACAACTAGAGTAGAAACTAATTTGTTTTTTGTATTTTTGATAAAGAAACAAGCAAACAAGGAGAAAATAAACTTATCTTGAACAATAGTGAATCCAAGTGGACTTGATAAATAAAGCTATGCTCCCCGGCAATGGCGCCAGAAAATAGTCTTGATGACCCACAAGTATAGGGGGTGTATCGCAGTATTTTCGAGGGAAGTGAAACCCCAATTTATTGATTCGACACAAGGGGAGCCAAAGAATATTTATCAGCCTTAACAACTGAGTTGTCAATTCAGCTGCACCTGGAAACAATCTTGCTCACAGCAGTTTATCAGTAGCAACAGTTTTGTAGTAGGAATAGTAAAGTAACAGCAGTAGTAAAGCAAAGACAGTAGTAACAAAAGCAGTAAACAGTGGGATTCGAGTGCGGTAGGCATAGGGATGGATGGACAGGTGTTGCATTGATAAGACAATTCACATAGCAATCAGAACATAGGGAAATTGCAGATAAATAAGATAAAGCATCCAAGTACTAGACAATCCTAGGCATGTGTTCCATATATAGTCATACGTGCTCGCAATGAGAACTTGCAGAACATCTTTTGTCCTGCCAGCCCGTTTGCAGCGGGGCCTCTAGGGAACTACTGGCAATTAAGGTGCTCCTTTTAATAAAGCACTAGAGCAAAGCATTAACACTTTGTGAACACATGTGATCCTCACATCAAAGCCTTTCCCTTCCGGTTATCCCGATTTCTGTCACTTAGGGGCCATAGGTTCCGGACAACGACGTGTCTATACAACTTGCAGATAAGACCCAAAACAATACTATCATAATGAATCAATAACATGTTCAGATCTGAAATCATGGCACTCGGGCCCTAGTGACAAGCATTAAGCACAACAAGTCGCAACAAAGTCATAAAGCACTAATAAAAGATACTAGGCACCATGCCCTAACAATCTGATGCCATTACATGAACAATATCATCCAATCCCTATCATTCCCATAGCCTACAGCGGGGGATTACTCACTCATAGATGGAGGAAACATGGATGGTCGATGAAGATGATGGTGGAGATCGATGGAGATGGCTCCGGGGGCACTTCCCCGTCCCGGCAGGGTGCCGGAACAGAGACTTTCTGTCCCCCGAATCTCCCCTTCGGTGGCGGCGGCGAGCGGAACTTTTCGTGGAAAAACGTCGAACCCCTCGAAGTTTTTAGGTCAGAAGGCTTCTTATAGGCGAAGAGGGAGACCGAGGGGGTGCCTGGGGCCACCACACCATGCCCTGGCGCGGCCAGGCCCAGCCCGCGCCTGGGGGGGTGTGGCCAGCCCCTGGCCCTCCTCCGTCTCGTATTCTGGCTCCTGGAGTCTTCTGGAAAAATAGGCACTTTGGCTTTTGTCCCGTCCAATTCTGAGAATATTCATTTTCTGACTTTCCTGGAACCAAAAACAGCAGAAAACAGGCAGCTGGCACTGTGGCTCTTGTTAATAGGTTAGTCCAAGAAATCATATGAAAAGTACTCCAAAGTGTGGACAAAACACAAGAAAGTGGATAAAACCAAGCATGGAGCATCAAAAATTATAGATACATTTGCAATGTATCAATAACCCTCTTCAATATCATAACTTTCACTAGACTCAGGAGAACTAACAGGTGTAGTAGTGTCTTCATTAGGAGTTTCAGTATTTCCAGCTATAGTTCTAGAAATCGTAGCATCTAGGAAAGGACCTAATGAACCACTCTTATCAAGCACAATAGAAGTAGCATCACAAGTATCAGAGTTTTAGATTCAACAGTAGTAGCAGTGTGTGTAGCATGTGTATGTGGTGGTGTAACGAGCTTACTTATAACAGATGGTGAATCAAGAGCAACAGAGGTGTTTAGAACCGTAGCTCTTCTTGTAGTGGATGGTAAAATAGGAACCTTGCCATCAAGAGACTTACCCATGATGGATGGATGGCAACGAACAATAGAGAATCCAAGTGAACTTAATAAATAAAGCTATGCTCCCTGGCAACAGCGCCGGAAAATAGTCTTGATGACCTACAAGTATAGGGGGTGTATCACAGTATTTTCGAGGGAAGTGAAACCCAATTTATTGATTCGACACAAGGGGAGCCAACGAATATTTATAAGCCTTAACAACTGAGTTGTCAATTCAGCTACACCTGGAAACAATCTTGCTCACAGCAGTTTATCAGTAGCAACAGTTTTGTAGTAGGAATAGTAAAGTAACAGCAGTAGTAAAGTAAAGACATTAGTAACAATAGCAATAAACAATAGGATTCGAATGCGGTAGGCATAGGGATGGATGGGCGGGCATTGCATGGACAAGACAATTCACATAGCAATCATAACATAGGGCAATTGCAGATAAATAAGATAAAGCATCCAAGTACTAGATAATCCTAGTCATGTGTTCCATATATAGTCATACGTGCTCGCAATGAGAACTTGCACAACATCTTTTGTCCTGCCGGCCCATTTGCAGCGGGGCCTCAAGGGAACTACTGGCAATTAAGGTGCTCCTTTTAATAGAGCACTGGAGCAAAGCATTAACACTCCATGAACACATGTGATCCTCACATCAAAGCCATTCCCTCTGGTTATCCTGATTTCTGTCACTTCAGGGCCATTGGTTCTGGATAACAACGTGTGTATACAACTTGCAGGTAAGACCATAAACAATACTATCATAATGAATCAATAACATGTTCAGATCTGAAATCATGGCACTCGGGCCCTAGTGACAAGCATTAAGCATAACAAGTCGCAACAAAGCCATAAAGCACTAATAGAAGATACTAGGCACCATGCCCTAACAATCTGATGTCATTACATGAACGATCTCATCCAATCCCTACCATCCCCATAGCCTACATTGGGGGATTACTCACTCGTATATGGGGGAAACATGGATGGTCGATGGAGAAGCGATGGTGATAATGATGGCGATGATCTCCTCCAATTCCTCGTCCCGGTAGGGTGCCAGAACAGAGTTTCAGGTGCTGTTTCGTGGAATCTGGTGGTGGCGGCGGAGCGGAATTCCTTCTGGAAAACGTTGAACCCCCCTGAGTTTTTAGGTAAGAAGGCATCTTATAGGCGAAGAGGGAGACCGAGGGGGAGTCTGGGGCGGCAAGACCACCCCCTGGTGCAGCCTGAGCTAGCCCGCGCGGCCAGGTGGTGTGGCCTGGGCCCAGCCCCCCTCCGTCTCGTATTCTGGCTCTAGGAGTCTTCTGGTGAAATAGGATTTTGGCATATTTTTCGGGATTTTTCCCGATAGTTGATTTTTTGCACAAAAACTAGACACCAAGACAATTCTGCTAAAAACAGTGTTAGTCCGTGTTAGTTGCATCCAAATCACACAAGTTTAGAGAAGAAACAATAGCAAAAGTGTTCGGGAAAGTAGATATGTTTTGGACGTATCAAGAAGCAATGAGCTTCATCACATAGGGAGCAAACAGAGGACACTTCTTGTTAGTGATGCACTTGTACATGTCCTGATAGATGAAATCCATGACATCTATGGCACCACCTGGATGATCTAGACCATGAGCATACACTGAGTGAGCATGGGCCATAAGATTGATCTTGGCACCTCCCATCTCATCCTTGTTGCCCGCCTTGGGAGTGAGAGTGTGGAGAAACATGCGAAGCGGAATGTTGTAGATGAGCTTGATGTTGGTGGTTTGGCCAACCACACCATTCTGAGAGTAGATTGGGGCCAACAGCTTCTTGTCATATGCCTGACCATGTACATGCATCCTGTGACCACTGAGAGCATTGGGGTTGAATGGCACTCCAAGGATGTGTGCAAACTGAGCCATGATGGAGCGACACCTAGTAGTGCTAGAGATCCACTCAAGGGGAATATTAGTAGTGTCCCCAAAGACCACCGTGGCATAGAACTGCTGGACCAACTCAATGATGTAGTCTTCTCTTGCTTGAAAGATGGTGTGCAGCCCCATCTTCTCATTCACCCAAAGAGCATCCTCAAAGTACCTGTGAGCTTCGGAATATCCAACCACTTCATGGGGCACACAGGAGTCCTAAAAGCACAAAACACCTCAGAAAAGAGTAGGGCCTCCTCCTTCCTCTAGAAGCGATCATACTCAGACGTGCGCTGCAGAGAATAGAACTGCTGGACTCGCATCTCCACAAACTCCTCGGTGCCCAACTCTGCCAGTGTGGTCAATGACTCAAACTTCATGTGCTTGGCTTCATCCCTTTTTAGTCTTCTGACCTTCTCTTGCTTAGGTGCAGCACGGTCACGAGCAGCCTGTCTGACCATGGACGGATCAATATGGACATCACTCTCTTCATCCAGAACCTGCGTGGAGCGATGAAATGCATTGAGATTGGAAAGAACACCAACAGCGAAAGCACTCTGCTGGGCCGACACTGACACTGAGAGACGAAAGCTAGGGGAGCAAATGGGATTAGAGACCCCAGTAGTCCTAGCCGTAAACGATGGATACTAGGTGTTGTGCGACTCGACTAAGGACGGGCTTTCTGAGCAGCCCTAGAGCGACGAGGACGAGAGCTGAAGGAGATATGCCCTAGAGGCAAATAATAAATAGGTTTTTATTGTCATATCTCAATTAGTTTATAATAGTTTCACATTGTGCTATAACTGTGCCAAGTAGAAACATTGGTACAGGTGTGGTATGAAACAACCAAGTCCCTAGTAGCCTCTATTCATACTAGTTCGTTGGTCATGAGGATGATCTGGGTTTCAAGATCATGGGTATTTATGCCAATTGACAACAGGGTCATATCATTGGAGAATGATGTGATGGATATTCCTCGAAGGATTTCAACACGATTAAGTCATATAGTTCATTGTTGCAACAACTATACCTAGACTCATTGTTGCAACCGTGAGCTCATATTACTCAATGTTTCCCGAGGCTGCTTAGACTACATCAACCGTCATCTGGTAATACAGTGCCCATAAAGGTGTATGTTGGGTATTCCAAAGGAACAGTAGATGACATGTGACTGCAAGACCGGGATTTGTTCACCCACATGGGGGGTAAAGATACATACGGATGGCTTGGTGAGATTACATCCATAAATGTTGCAACATGTGACTCGGTCACGGGGATGTAATATCACGGTAACAAGAAAACAGAACTTGTTGTGAACGAGATTGAACAAGGTATGTGATACCAATGATCGGATCTCGGACAAGTCATATCAAGAAATAAAAGGAATTGGATGCTACAGTTAGCGGTTCAAACAACATTGTCATCAGGAATGCATAGGGGTCACATGTATATCCCTGGTCCCTCTGTTGATCATTGATACAGATCATGTCTAGAGCATTCCTGAGCCATGAGAGGATACACTTAAGGGTACGATGAGAGCGATCATTCGTAAGACGGAATCACAATAGAGAAAGAGAAAGTAGGAATTGTTCCGCGAAAAGATCCAAAGCTGTTCGGAGAAGGAATAAAGGACCGGAATCATTCCGGGAATTCCGAAGTTGTTTGGAGGATATAGAAAGGGGAACCAAAAGGTGTTTCGGGTTGAATCAGGTTTTGTAATATGTATTTACATATTAATTAGTGTAATTAATATTAAATATAATATTAAAATCTAATTTGAAGGGTTATTATACTAATGGGCCAAACTTCCTAGAGAATAAGGGCCCATGAGGGAAAACCAAAAGAGGGAAGTGAAGGAAATATGCCCCGAGAGGCAATAATAAAGTTGTTATTATATATTCCTTATATATGATAGATGTTTATTTTACATGCTAGAAATGTATTGATTCGGAAACATTAATACATGTGTGTTTAATAAACAAAAAGGGTTCCTAGTCATGCCTCTCTTATAGACTAGCTTGTTGATTAATAGGATGATCAAGGTTTCCTGATCATGGACATTGGATGTTGTTAATAACAAGGTCACACCATTGGTGGAATGATGTGATGAACATTCATCCGAAGTATAGCATTACGATTAAGTCATTATGTTTATATTGCTATAACATCATACGAAGTAATCTTTATCCTTAGACCATGAGATCATGTTAATTGCTAACACCGGAAGAGTATCTTGATAACATCAAACGTCACACCGTAACAGGGTGACTATAAAGATGGGTTCAGTACTACGAAGGTGTTATGTTGAGGCTCATGGATCAAGAGTGGAATTTGTCAATCCAGATGACGGATAGATATACTCTGGGCCCTCTCGGTGATATCACATTAGGATAGCTTGCAAGCAAGTGATGTGATCACTAGAATGTTATATCACGGGAACGAGAAAAGAGTGCATGTCGGTAACGAGATCAAACTAGGTATGGAGATACCGATGATCGAATCTCGGACATGTAATATATTGAGAGACAAAGGGATTTAGTTACAAGCGTTAAAGGTTCTCACGATCACAAGAGTCATCGTTGAATGTGTAGGAGTCAGTATGGATCTCCAGGTCCCGCTGCTGATTATTGATCGGAGAAGGGTCTCGATCATGTCTGCATTATTCGCGAACCGTAGGATGGAACACTTAAGAGTTACCGGACACCATTTTGGAGCACATATGTTTCAGACAAAAGAATTGCAAAGCGCAGGAATTGTTTCAATAGAAACCGGAAATTGTTTCGGGTGAAATTGCAGAAGGTGGTTTTGCATGTGATATTGAAATATTGCAAGGGGATATATGTGAATGTTTGTTAATTAAAGTAATTAACAAAATTCTGAATAAATTTAATAAAAAGAGTTTTATTAAATGAGAGAGCATTAAATTTGGAGAAATTTAATGCATTTAAAGTGGAGACTTTAAAAGGGAATGTGAAGAGGCATTTTAATGTGGAGGGGTTACCACCACATGAATGGGGGAGGTGAGGGGTCACCCCCCATGCACCGGCCATGGAGAGAGGGGGCACCCCCCTCCTCCTATAAAAGGCCACCCATTCCCTCCTTCATCCTCACACCTCCTTGTGAAGGATCTCTCTCCCCCTCTAGAATTATTCCCTCATGGTCTCGGATTAGCGAGATACATGTTCCCGGTGGCATTTCGTCTAGAAGGAGTTGCTGCTTCCGCTGGATCGCTGGAGCGAGGAGGTGGAGGTTGTCCGGTGGCTTGAACGTGTGTGCGAGTGCGGATGCGCTGCTGAGTTGCGGCGCTCGGACTTCCTCACGATCTTGAGATCGGCAAGTGTACGACTACATCAACCACGAGTTCCTACTCGTTAACAAAGCTCGTTCTCTACGAGGGTAAGTTATCGTTGGATGTATGTCCACCCGTTGCTTTGTACCTAGTAGATAGATCTTGGCGTGTAGTTCACACCGTAGGAATTTTTTTGTTTTCTATGCTACGGACCCAACAGTGGTATCATAGCCTGATCTATGCGTAGGTGCTTAGAACGGGTAGTACACATATGGTTGATATGTGGGCGATGATGATCATGTTATTGCATCTTCTATGTACTTTGGATATTGGTGGCATAGTGGGATGAAGCGGCCCGGACCAACCTTACATGTCATCGTACATGAGACCGGTTCCACGACTGACATGCAACTTGTTTTGCATAAGTGGCTGGCGGGTGTCTGTCTCTCCTACTATAGTCAATATCTGATTTACAACGAGTTGCTAATAACTTAGTTATCCTCGGTGTGGTTCATGTTCGTAGGTAAGAATGGTTCTATCTTTGAAAGCCCTAAGCCACGTAAAACTTGCAATTGATAAATTAGAGGCGTGTAGTTTAGATCGTTGCTGGGCTAGTGTGTTGATATGGTATTGTTGTAAGTAGATGTATGGTGGATACTCTTACAACACACTCAACGTGTAAGTTCCATAGACCTTGGCCTTACACACAAAGGAATGATAGAGATCATACCATGATGCAAGTGATAGAGATCAAATGCATGGACCATATCATCTCACTTTACACATTAGATGTTAGCATCTTATGCTGCTAGTTTGGTGCGTTTGATAGCATTATAAGATGATCCCTCTTTTAGATATCAAGATAAAAATGTGTTCTTCCTTGAGTATGCACCGTTCTATGGATCGTGTTTCGAGACATCACATGATGATCGTGTGTACTCGAATCTACGCTTTCATAGGAATGGGTGTAAGACAGTTTTACACACGCGAATACTAAGGTTCTTACTTGGCGAGCCTAGCATGTACAAACATGGCCTCGAAACACGGACCGAAAGGTTAAGCATTAGTCATATGGTTGATATGATGCCCATATAGATGCTCGCCTTTGAAGCTATATCAACTCACGTGATGATCGGACTTGGTATAGTGGATTTGGTTCATGTAATCACCAAAAGGACACGAGGGATGTCGTTTTTGAGTGGGAGTTCATTAGTAATTTGGATTAGTTGAACTCAATCTATCATAAACTTAGTCTAAATAAACTTTACAAATTTTGTTGTAGATGGCACCACCTGCTTTTAATTTCAATGTGTTCATGGAGAAAGAGAAACTTGCTGCGGATGGTAGCAACTTCACCAACTGGGCTATGAATTTGAGGATTCTCCTCACTGCTGCACAAAAGCAATATGTGCTATATGCGCCACTAGGCCCCCCACCAACTCCTGATGCCCCTGACGAGGAAAAGAATGTCTATGTGACTCGTCAGGAGGACCACAACTTAGTTCATTGCGGCATACTGTATGGGCTAGAGCCAGAACTTCGAAAGCGTTTCGAAAATGGCAATGCCTTTGATACCATGGGAGAATTGAAAATGATTTTCGATACCCATGCTGCCGTAGAGAGTAATAATGCTACAGAAAAGTTCTTTAGCTGCATGATGGAGGAAAACAGCTCCGTTAGTGAGCACGTACTCAAAATGTCTAGGTACGCCGATAAGCTTGTGTCCTTGGGAATAACGATTCCCATTGACTTAGGCATACATCGTGTTCTCCAATCTCTGCCACCTAGCTACAAGAGCTTCGTGATGAACTATAATATGCAGGGCATGAAGAAGTCTCTTCCCGAGCTTCTGCCAATGCTTAAGACTGCAGAAGTGGAGATTAGGAAAGAACATCAAGTGTTGATGATCAATAGGACCACCGGTTTCAAGAAGGACAAGAAAGGCAAGCACAAGGGAAAGAAGGGTGGCAAGTCTGTTGCCACGCCTGAAAAGAAACCCCGGGCTGGCCCTAAGTCTGACACCGAGTGCTACTATTGCAAGGGGACTGGCCATTGGAAGTGCACTGCCCCAAGTATTTGGCGGACAAGAAGTCCAGCAAGGGAAACAAAGGTATATGTGATATACATGTTATTGATGTGTACTTGACTAGTACTCGCAGTAGCACCTGGGTATTTGATACCGAATCGGTTGCTAATATATGTAACTCGGTTCAGGGGCTACGGAACAAGCGACAACTAGCAAGGGATGAGGTCAGGATGCGGGTCGGCAATGGATCAAGAGTTGATGTGATCGCCGTCGGGACGCTACCTCTCCATTTGCCATCGGGATTAGTTATAAACCTAAATAATTGTTATTTTGTGCCTGCACTGAGCATGAACATTGTATCTGGATCGTGTTTGATGCAAAGTGGTCATTCCTTTAAATCTGAGAACAATGGTTGTTCGATTTATAAGAATGATATCTTTTATGGTCATGCACCTATGTTGAATGGTTTATTTCTATTGGATCTCGATAGTAATATTACGCACATTCATAATGTTAATGCTAAAAATATTAAACTTGATGATGATATGTCTACATATATGTGGCACTGCCGTCTAGGTCATATTGGCGTTAAACGCATGAAGAAACTCCATTCTGATGGACTTTTGGAATCACTTGATTTTGAATAATTTGATAAATGTGAGCCATGCCTTATGGGCAAGATGACTAGAACGCCGTTTTCCGGTTCAATGGAACGGGCGACAAATCTGTTGGAGATCATACATACTGATGTGTGTGGACCAATGAGTGTGTCGGCGCGAGGTGGATATCGTTATTTTGTTACTTTCACGGATGATTTGAGTAGATATGGGTATATATATTTGGTGAAACACAAGTCTGAAACTTTTGAAAAGTTCAAGGAATTTCAGAATGAAGTGGAAAATCATCGTAATAGAAAGATCAAGTTTCTACGGTCTGACCGTGGAGGAGAGTATCTAAGTTACGAGTTTAGCACACACATGAAAGAGTGTGGAATAGTTTCACAACTCACGCCTGCCGGAACACCACAACGTAATGGTGTGTCGGAACGTCGTAATCGTACCTTATTGGATATGGTTCGATCTATGATGTCTCTGACTAACTTACCTCTGTCATTTTGGGGTTATGCACTGGAAACAGCTGCATTCACTTTAAATCGGGCACCATCTAAATCCGTTGAAACGACACCGTATGAATTATGGTTTGGAAACAAACCTAAGCTGTCATTTCTTAAGGTTTGGGGATGCGATGTTTATGTGAAGAAACTTCAACCGGATAAACTCGAACCCAAAGCGGAAAAATGCGTCTTCATAGGATACCCTAAGGAAGCAATTGGGTATACCTTCTATCACAGATCCGAGGGCAAGGTTTTTGTTGCCAAGAATGGATCCTTTCTTGAGAAGGAGTTTCTCACGAAAGGCGTGAGTAGTCGGAAGGTAGAACTCGAAGAGGTTATTGAACCTTCTCTTCATGGAATGGTGAGTGGCGTAGCACCGGAAGTTGTTTCGGAGTTGACTTCACCTGATGAAGAGAGAGCTAATGATAATGATCATGAAACTCCGAAAGAGGACACTACCGAACCTCGCAGGTCAAGCAGGACACATGCAGCTCCTGAACTGTACGGCAATCCTGTTGTGAATTTCATGGTTGATGAAATGGATGACTCTGCGACGTATGAAGAAGCGATGATGAGCCCGGATTCCAACAAATGGCTAGAAGCCATGAAATCCGAGATGGAATCCATGTACGAGAACCAAGTTTGGAACTTGGTGGACTTACCTCACGATCGAAAGGCCGTTGAGAATAAATGGATTTTCAAAAGGAAAACTGATGCTGATGGTAATGTTACCATCTATAAGGATCGACTTGTCACAAAGGAGTTTCGACAAATTCAAGGAGTTGACTACGATGAGACATTCTCTCCCGTAGCGATGCTTAAATCGGTTAGGATTATGTTAGCAATTGCTGCATATTTCGATTATGAAATATGGCAGATGGATGTCAAAACTGCATTCCTCAATGGTAAGATTGAAGAAGAGTTGTATATGATACAACCTAAGGGTTTTGTCGATCCTAAGGATGCTAATAAGGTGTGCAAACTTCAGCGATCCATCTATGGACTGAAGCAAGCATCACGAAGTTGGAATCTCCGCTTTGATGAGGTGATCAAAGAGTTTGGATTTGTCCAAACTTATGGAGAGGCTTGTATTTACAAGAAAGTGAGTGGGAGCAATGTGGCATTTCTGATATTATATGTGGATGACATATTATTGATTGGAAATGATATAGATCTTTTAAACAGTGTTAAAAGTTATCTAAACAGCAAATTTTTGATGAAAAAACTTGGTGAAGCGTCATATATATTAGGCATTAAAATCTATAGAGATAGATCAAGGCGCCTAATTGGGATATCGTAGAGTACATACCTTGATAAGATATTAAAGAAGTTTAATATGGACGAAAGTAAGAAGGGGTTCTTACCTATGTTGCAAGGCAATACATTGAGTAAGACTCAAAGCCCGGCTACGGCGGAAGAAAGCGAGATGATGGATAAGATCCCCTATGCCTCGGCCATAGGCTCTATTATGTATGCCATGCTATGTACAAGACCGGATGTGGCACATGCTATTAGTTTGACTAGTAGGTACCAATCTGATCTAGGTTCGGAACACTGGATAGCGGTAAAGAACATCCTCAAGTACTTGAGAAGAACTAATGATATGTTTCTCATATACGGAGGTGAAGAAGAGCTAGTCGCTAAGTGTTATGTCGATGCTAGCTTTGACACCGATCCAGATGACTCTAAGTCTCAATCCGGATACGTATTTCTCTTAAACGGAGCAGCAGTTAGTTGGAGGAGTTCCAAACAACCTGTGGTGGCTGGATCAACAACGGAGGCGGAATATGTTGCTGCTTCAGAAGCGGCGCAGGAGGCAGTTTGATGAAAGAGTTCATTACGGAACTGGGTGTGGTTCCCAGTGTGTTGGACCCGATGGTGATCTATTGTGACAACAATGGAGCCATAACCAACGCAAAGGAACCAAGGTCTCACAAGAATTCCAAACATATTAAGCGCCGGTTTCACTCCATCCGCGAGCATGTCAAGGATGGAGATATAAAGATTTGTAAAGTACACACGGACCTGAATGTAGCAGATCCATTGACTAAAGTTCTCCCTAGGGCAAAACATGATCAACACCAGAACTCCATGGGTGTTAGATTTATCACTATGTGAACTAGATTATTGTCTCTAGTGCAAGTGGGATACTGAAGGAAATATACCACGAGAGGCAATAATAAAGTTGTTATTATATATTCCTTATATATGATAGATGTTTATTTTACATGCTAGAAATGTATTGATTCGGAAACATCAATACATGTGTGTTTAATAAACAAAAAGGGTTCCTAGTCATGCCTCTCTTATAGACTAGCTTGTTGATTAACAGGATGATCAAGGTTTCCTGATCATGGACATTGGATGTTGTTAATAACAAGGTCACACCATTGGTGGAATGATGTGATGAACATTCATCCGAAGTATAGCATTACGATCAAGTCATTATGTTTATATTGCTATTACATCATACGAAGTAATCTTTATCCTTAGACCATGAGATCATGTTAATTGCTAACACCGGAAGAGTATCTTGATAACATCAAACGTCACACCGTAACAGGGTGACTATAAAGATGGGTTCAGTACTACGAAGGTGTTATGTTGAGGCTCATGGATCAAGAGTGGAATTTGTCAATCCAGATGACGGATAGATATACTCTGGGCCCTCTCGGTGATATCACATTAGGATAGCTTGCAAGCAAGTGATGTGATCACTAGAATGTTATATCACGGGAACGAGAAAAGAGTGCATGTCGGTAACGAGATCAAACTAGGTATGGAGATACCGATGATAGAATCTCGGACATGTAATATATCGAGAGACAAAGGGATTTAGTTACAAGCGTTAAAGGTTCTCACGATCACAAGAGTCATCGTTGAATGTGTAGGAGTCAGTATGGATCTCCAGGTCCCACTGCTGATTATTGATCGGAGAAGGGTCTCGATCATGTCTGCATTATTCGCAAACCGTAGGGTGGAACACTTAAGAGTTACCGGACACCATTTTGGAGCACATATGTTTCATATGAAAGAATTGCAAAGCGCCGGAGTTGTTTTAATAGAAACCGGAAGTTGTTTCGGGTGAAATTGCAAAAGGTGGTTCTGCATGTGATATTGAAATATTGCAAGGGGCTATATGTGAATGTTTGTTAATTAAAGTAATTAACAAAATTCTGAATAAATTTAATAAAAAGAGTTTTAGTAAATGAGAGAGCATTAAATTTGGAGAAATTTAATGCATTTAAAGTGGCGACTTTAAAAGGAAATGTGAAGAGGCATTTTAATGTGGAGGGGTTACCACCACATGAATGGGGGAGGTGAGGGGTCACCCCCCATGCACCGGCCATGGAGAGAGGGGGCACCCCCCCTCCTCCTATAAAAGGCCACCCATTCCCTCCTTCATCCTCACACCTCCTTGTGAAGGATCTCTCTCCTCCTCTAGAATTATTCCCCCATGGTCTCGGATTAGCGAGATACATGTTCCCGGTGGCATTTCGTCTGGAAGGAGTTGCTGCTTCCGCTGGATCGCTGGAGCAAGGAGGTGGAGGTTGTCCGGTGGCTTGAACGTGTGTGCGAGTGTGGATGCGTTGCTGAGTTACGGCGCTCGGACTTCCTCACGATCTTGAGATCGGCAAGTGTATGACTGCATCAACCACGAGTTCCTACTCGTTAACAAAGCTCGTTGTCTACGAGGGTAAGTTCTCGTTGGATGTATGTCCACCCGTTGCTTTGTACCTAGTAGATACATCTTGGCGTGTAGTTCACACCGTAGGAATTTTTTTGTTTTCTATGCTGCGGACCCAACAGGAAGGGCCAAGAGCCAAGAGGGCCAAGGCCCAGCCGCCACAAGGGGGCCCACCCGGCCAGCCTAGGGCTGTGCACGGGGTGGGCCCACCCCTGGCCGGCTAGCCCATGAAGCCCTAAGGGCCCATGCGCCTCCCCCCTCTCTTCCCCTTGTTTAGTCCCACATGGCTTAGCCTTTGAGAAAGGCACACCCCCTTAGCCTGTATAAAGGGGTGCCCATGGGTGGGATGAGACACACCAATATTTGGAGAAGTCCTTTGGTTGACTTCCTCCTTCCCTCTCTCTCTAGCCCTTGTGACCATGGCTCCAAGTTTGGGTTGTGCGAACAAGGCACACCTGCAGTACGCCGTTGCACTACAGGGATTCCTAGCCAGATATCAACTTCCGCACTGCCGGCGGGATAAGGGAGCCGGAGGACTCATCATGCACCGGATGTGTACGAAGACATGAGGCGCAACACTTGGGGCGCTTAAATGTCGTGAGCGGGAGCTGCTGCACGATGAAGAAGGAGCAAGGGGTGACCTGCGAGGAGCTTCATGACCTTGAGGTCGGCTACGAGTATGACTACATCAACCATGTTCCCCTCGGATCGTTAACCGCATACGGTCTACAAGGGTATGTATTCTCTATGCATTGGCCATTACCGCATTACTACATAGATAGATCCTAGGCAGTTCTTGGGGTTCCAACGTAGGAATTTTTTTGTTTTCTGCTACGGATCCCCTTCAGTGGTATCACAGCTGATCTATGCGTAGGAGTGATGTACGGACAGTACGCACAAGTTTTGTGCGGGCATTGATCCCTTAGTTGTTACCCTCTAACATGTACTTTTTTATATCGTGGTATTGTTTGATGAAGCGGCCCGGACCGACCTTACGCGTATTCGTATGCGAGACTGGTTCCACGCTCAACATACGGCTTGTACCGTATAAGTGGCTAGCGGGTGTCTGTCTCTCATTCGATAGTTGATATAGCATTTACAACGGAGGGCCCCGAAAGGGGTGAAATAGAGACAACTGTTGGATCCGTGTTGTGGTTGGAAAGTTCGTAGATTAGAAACGGTTCTATTGCGAAAGCCCTAATAACCACATAAAACTTGCAATAGATAAAGTAGAGGCGTCTAACTTTATTTTGCAAGGGGCATGTGATTATGATATGGCATTGGTCATTACGAAGGTAAAGTAGTTTACTTTTCTGTTACTAAGTAGTATAGTAATAGTCATCGTTCTGATGGACGACCTAGTGGCGGCGGCGTGGGCTTGGCGTCAACCCAAGGGCAAGATGGAGATCATGCCGGAGCTCTTGATGGAGATCAAGGCGCAAGAAGGACCATATCATATCACATTATACATATGATGTTGATACCTATTTTACATCTTATTATGTGCTAGTATTTAGATACTCAACGGTAGCAAATAAGATAATCCCTATTTAATTCCAATGTTCTGTGTTCCCCTTGTGTGTGCACCACCAAGAAAGTTCTTCGATATGAGGCGCCCTGTGGTGAGTAGGGGTCAGACATATCTACATTCTCATATAGTGGGTGTAAGCCATGTTGCACAGCGAATACACACAAGTTAGATTTGGCGAGCCTAGCATGTGCAGACATGGCCTCGGAACACAAGAGATCGAAAGATCGAGCATGAGTCACATGGATGATGTAATTGGCATTGTTGAATGTCTACCTTTGATAATGCACTGATGGCTGTGACGATCGGGGGAGGTGCATAGGATAGGGATCATGTGATCACTAAAATCGTCCAGGGGATGACAATTTTAGTGGAGACCAATTATAAATTGATCTCTTATTATAAACCTAGTCTAGATGTCTATTTGCAAATATCTTATTAGATCATGGTCTATCCCATTGAGGTCCTTTGCGACCATGGGAATATATTGCTTAAATTGGAACTTAGCAAAAGGGTCCAACTTCATAGATTAATACCCACGCCTGAGCGATATCCTCGTAAAAGGTGATCTTTTCTTCTTGATACAATAACCATTAGGAGATAATTCGATGACTCTAGAATGTTTGTGTTTTCTCCATAATCATCCAATAAGCCATTCTCCATTCGATGGAGAGTTGGGCTACATTTTGTATTCTATAGAATAAGGCACATAGAGTATGGGCCGTTGGATGGGTTTTCCTCCATCATGGATGAAAAGAGATTGTTTGGAAACACACTTAGAAATCTTGCATTAGAGTTGAGAACCCTTGGAAGGGCTTGATTGCAATGGAGGTCATGGATGAAAAGGTATATGTAAGATATACAAATTATAAATGTGGTTCTTGCAAAACTCGTTGCGGTTTGCAAAGTATTTGATACTTGTCCTGCTTTGTGAAAACAGGAGGATCTGCTTGAGAATTGCTGGTTTTGAGGCAACGCGACTTGATGACGGCAAGCAAAATAGTTGATGGCCGACATCACCTCTTCCCTCAAAGTTTATCATTTGGATTAGTGGACTTGAATATAAATTTGTAATCCTTGTTTGTGTGTCTTGCTTTTGGCGAGTAAATTATTCATATGAACAAGTTACAAGCTAGTTTGTACTATTCTTATGAACAATACATTATGGTCACATTATGATTATAAATAAGTTATTCTCATCACTATGTTAATGATAATGGTTTGAACATTTATAAGAGGATTAGAATGCTAAAAGATATCCAAAGTTTAATAATGAGATGACACTATAGTTTAAGTCATTTTGGTTATTGCATGTTCTTTATGAAGATCGGGGTCCTAGATGCTTAATCTAGAGACTTTGCAAAACCATGCCTCTTGGGCAGAATGACTAAAACTCCGCATTCTAGTAAAATGGTGATATGCGAAGAAATGTTGAATCTTATACATAGTGATGTATCGTATTTTCAACAAGTAGTGGAAATCATTTATTGTGGACTTAAGTGAATAAGCATATTTACTTAATGAAACATGAGTTCAAAATGATTTGAATTGTTCAAATGAGTTCACAACAATAGGAGGATATTGAAATTAACAAGAATACGAAGTCTCTTCGATTTGATCGACGTGACTGAAGTATTCAAGTTAAGTTTATCATAAAGGGACTTGTGAAAGATGTTTCACAAATTATGATAATTGGATGAATTCAAATTATGTTGAAATATCTAAACATCATAATCATTATGTATTAAGATACATATGGTATAATATCATCTCTTATAGGGGTTATAGTTATCGTTTAGAGTTAGAGATTGAAATAAGTAAACACTCATTTGAAATACAAAGGAACATCTAAAAGATTCGTGGAAACAACACCATAAGTGTTATGGCAAGTTCGAGTTTCTGGAGATTTTGATAAGTCGAAATTGTGGCGAATAAACAATTCTTTGTAGAGCATTCTTAGGAAGCTATGTATGCATTTTCCACAAAGGGGCAAACCTATTGTTGTCCAAAGTTGACGTGTCTTGATGAAGATACAGGTGGAAGAAAGTAAAAGATTAAAACAAGGTATTTGACCTTACCTCCAGATTGTTGAGTGGCGCAGCGGAATTTGTTTCGTGAATCCAAACTCTACATATAGAGGATAAACCAATGATAATGATCATAAAGTTTCAATAATTTTACTAAATAAAGTTGGATTCAACTATATATTCTACAAGTTTGTGGAAATTATGTTATTGATTCACTTGTCATGTTTTGAACAAGACATACCTACAAATTACAAAGAAGCGTGATGGACCTGAGTGCGAGAAATGACTAGGAGTCATAAAATCATATATTAAGTTACATTTAAGATTGCAAAGTAACATGTTACTTGATCTTATTAAAGTAAAGAAGTTTACTTGATATATCTGAATGACTGCAAAGTCATAAGAAGGAAATGAAACTTAATGAAGGACAAAGAGCTCAATTTGTCACAAGTTTAGACAAATTCAAGGAGTTGACTACAACAGTAGTGATGCTTAAGTCTTTTGGATTTATACTAGAAATATATGGATATTGAAGTCTCGTAATTGGAATTCTCAAATTGATGATGATCAAAGAATTTTGGAATGTCCAAGATTATCGAGAGGACCTAGATTTGAGTGGGAGCAAATTAGCTTGGCTAATTCATAATATGTAGCTGACATATTTTGAGTGGGAGCTAAGTGAAATCCCTGGATCTCAAACATGAATTTCATATTTGAGTGGGAGTGTGAAATCAGTCTGGGATATGTGGACGACATATGTGAATGATGTGATTGGTGTTAATAATATTTAAGTTAGATAAATAAGGATGAAGTTGAAGTTATTAAACAATAAGATCTATCAAGATAGATTGGTGAGTTTAATAAAAACCAAATGTCGAATGCTTCCTGGACTTGATTCTGAAAGATATTCAGAATGTCCTAAGCAAGATTCTGAAGTATCTCAGAATGGAACAAGAAAGAAGTTCTTGCTGCATGAAGCATTGAGTTAGTATAGTAACTATGGTTGAAAGAAAGAGATGTGTTGCATCTCCTATGCCTCAGTCGTAGGTTCTTCCATATAACCATGTTGTATACTCGACGCAATGTGACCCGAAGTTCTGGTTGGAAGGACAAAGTCTTAACTATAAGAGCTTGTCTTTAAGTGATTCCTAAGTTGATCACTGAACCAGAATTAAGTTTGTATATAAATGGCAAGAAGCAAAGTAAGTGGCATAGTTGCATTTCATGCACTAGTGTCTACATAGATATAGAAGTATAAAAGCTCCATCTGATGTGATGTATAATGTTATGGCAGGTCTAGTTCGCTTTTAACGTAGAATGATGTGTCCCAGGGCCTAGTGCCCATGAGAAAGCCCCCGAGGTTGATCTAAAGTCACTATAAGCTCCTGGAATCCGGCCTCATTCTGCTGCCATGAATACAGTATATACACAAAGTATAGCAAAGTGTGTTGCGAAGTTTAGATGACAACAGTGAAAACGACCGTCATTATAAACACTAGAAACAAAGTCTCACTTTGTTGCCAAACAAATGCTTCAACCCATTATAAGATAATGGAGTGAATGTCAAAATTAGGAAGACATTAACGATTTGCAAAAGACATAATGATCTGGAAAAACAGAACATGGACATGATGTTTCCCATGAGCATGCATGATCTGTAAACGCATATGGTATATGGTTTATATGAGTAAAATGCGAGCTGGATTATTTGTACTCTAGTGCAAGTGGGAGACTGAAGAAGATATGCCCTAGAGGCAAATAATAAATAGGTTTTTATTGTCATATCTCAATTAGTTTATAATAGTTTCATATTGTGCTATAACTTTGCCAAGTAGAAACATTGGTATAGGTGTGGTATGAAATAACCAAGTCCCTAGTAGCCTCTATTCATACTAGTTCGTTGGTCATGAGGAAGATATGGGTTTCAAGATCATGGGCATTTATGCCAATTGACAACGGGGTCATATCATTAGAGAATGATGTGATGGACATTCCTCGAAGGATTGCAACATGATCAAGTCATATAGTTCATTGTTGCAACAGCTATACCTAGACTCCTTTTCCTTAGACCGTGAGCTCATATTACTCACTGTTTCTCGAGGCTGCTTAGACTACATCAACCGTCATCTGGTAATACGGTGGCCATAAAGGTGTACGTTGGGTATTTCAAAGGAATAGTATATGACATGTGACGGCAAGACCAGGATTTGTTCACCCACCTGACGGGTAAAGATACATACGGCCGGCTTGGTGAGATTACATCCATAAATGTTGCAACATGTGACTCAGTCACGAGGATGTAATATCACGGTAATAAGAAAACAGAACTTGTTGTGAACGAGATTGAATAAGGTATGTGATACCAATGATCGGATCTCGGACAAGTCATATCAAGAAACAAAAGGAATTGGATTCTACATTTAGCAGTTCAAACAACATTGTCATCAGGAATGCATAGGGGTCACATGGATATCCCTGGTCCCTCTGTTGATCATTGATACAGATCATGTCTAGAGCATTCCTGAGTCGTGAGAGGATACACTTAAGGGTACAATGAGAGCGATCATTCGTAAGACGGAATCATAATAGAGAAAGAGAAAGCCGGAATTGTTCCGCGGAAAGATCTGAAGCTGTTCGGAGAAGGAATAAAGGACCGGAATCATTCCGGGAATTCCGAAGTTGTTCGGAGGATATAGAAATGGGAACTGAAAGGTGTTTCGGGTTGAATCAGGTTTTTTAATATGTATTTACATATTAATTAGTGTAATTAATATTAAATATAATATTAAAATCTAATTTGAAGGGTTATTCTACTAATGGGCCAAACTTCCTAGTGAATAAAGGCCCATGAGGGAAAACCGAAAGAGGGAAGGGCCAAGAGCCAAGAGGGCCAAGGCCCAGCTGCCACAAGGGGCCCACCCGGCTAGCCTAGGGTTGTGCGCAGGGTGGGGCCCACCCCTGGCTGGCTGGCCAAGGAAGCCCTAAGGGCCCATGCGCCTCCCCCCTCTCTTCCCCTTGTTTAGTCCCACATGGCTTAGCCTTTGAGAAAGGCACACCCCCTTAGCCTATATAAAGGGGGGCCCATGGGTGGGATGAGACACACCAATATTTGGAGAAGTCCTTTGGTTGACTTCCTCCTTCCGTCTCTCTCTAGCCCTTGTGACCATGGCCCCAAGTTTGGGTTGTGCGAACAAGGCACACCTGCAGTACGCTATTGTGTTGCAAGGATTCCTAGCCGGATATCAACTTCCGCACTCCCGGTGGGATCGGGGAGCCGGAGGTCTCATCGTGCACCGGATGTGTACGAAGACATGAGGCGTAACACTTGGGGCGCTTAAATGTCGTGAGACGGAGCTGTTGCACGATGAAGAAGGAGCAAGGGGTGACCTGCGAGGAGCTTCGTGACCTTGAGGTCGACTACGAGTACGACTACATCAACCACGTTCCCCTCGGAACGTTAACAGCGTATGATCTACAAGGGTATGTATTCTCTACGCATTGGCCGTTACCGCATTACTACATAGATAGATCCTAGGCAGTTTTTGGGGTTCCAACGTAGGAATTTTTTTTGTTTTCTGCTGCGGATCCCCTTCAAGAGCTACCTGTGAATTCAGAGTAGAAGGGCAGCATATGGGTAAGCACATTTGTCCAGGAGATGTAGGCACAAAGCAGTAGCTAAAGTAATACAGGATCAGTATAGGTTGAAAACACCCGGACTGTCCGGCAAAATCACCCCGGAGACTCCGCCTGACCCGGACGGTCCAGTGCGTATAGGCCGAACATTCCGGCCAGGCCGGAGTGTCCGCCCTATACACGCCGGACAATCCGGCGGGAGTCCTGGTGATTTTTCGGGCAGTGCGAGAGTGTTCAACCGGAGTAGATAAGGATTGCTAGAACTACTACAATGATGAGACTTGCATGCACTATGATGTATCCATGGATCAAGATCGGTCATTGCCTCCAAAAATTCATCTAGAGAAAACCCTAGCGATGGAGAAGGGGGAGGCACAATACCAGCATCCATGGAGGCCTTCACCGGAGGGGAACGGGTCCCAACGGCAAGGGGAAGGTAATGACCGGTAGCAACGGCCGGATCCGGGGGGAGGAGCCCTCCCGGTGGAGATCCTAGTCGGGGCAGCAGCATTTTGGAGAAGAGGAAGTCGGGAAGGAGAAGGAGGACTGAACCATCCACTTCTCCCCGACCCCTTTTACAAGATCGAAACCACTGGCGCCGTACTATGCGAGTGAGATTCACCGGAGTGTCCGGCCCGACCGGAGTGTCCGGGCTGAATCAAGTGGAGTGTCCGGCTTGGCCGGACACTCTGGTCGGTTCAGTGGGAACAGTCCGCCCCCCACGACCAGAAAACCCCGGATTCAAAAAGTGGACAAATGTGTGGCAAGAGGAGCATGTCTTAGGGATGAGTATAGGCCTGGAATTCAGAAGATGTATTATGGGGATCCAAGAAATAATAGATAGTCAATAAGATGAAAAATTAGGATCCAAACCAACAAATCAAGAACCGACTCTTCAATTATGAAGAGGGCGGTGGCCGAGGCCACCATGTAAGAGTTTGTGGCATGACACCGCAAAGAATTATACTTGGGTTCATAGCCACTACTCATCAATGAAGCTCACATATCACTAAATGATATTAAGAGGATTGATTTTCTTAATGTTGGCATTATGGGGGGAGGGATAGTCCAATTTATTAGGACCGCACTCCCCCTATCTCCATGCCTGCACCTAAACCAAATAAGAGTCAAGACATAGGTGAGTATGCAAGGTGATCAAGTCAAGCTCCTAGAATCTATGATATTTAGTTCATTCCTCAGATAACAAAACCTTGCTTCATCAAGTGGCTTCATGAAAATGTTGGCAAGTTGGTCTTTGGTTAACACATAGGATAGCTCAATATCACCTCGAGCAACATGATCTCTAATGAAGTGATGACAGATCTCAATATGCTTTGTCCTTCTATGATCCACTGGGTTATAGGCAATCTTGATAGCACTTTCATTGTCACATAGAAGAGGCACTTTGTCACAATGGACACCGTATTCCTTTAAAGTTTGCCTCATCCATAATAATTGAGTACACGCACTAGCAGCTGCCACATACTCGGCTTCGGCGGTGGGGAGAGATATACAATTTTGCTTCTTAGAAGACCAACACACCAAGGACCTCCCAAGGAATTGGCAAGCCCTGGAGGTTGATTTTCTATCATCCTTGTCACCAGCCCAATCCGAATCCGTGTATCCACAAAGAGAGAAGGTTGAGCCCCTAGGATACCAAATACCATAGTTTGGGGTATGAACCGAATATCGAAAGATTCTCTCGAACGCCATCAAATGGCTTTCTTTAGGAGCCGTTTGATATCTTGCACACACACATACACTCAACACAATATCAGGTCTAGATGCATAAAGGTAAAGCAAAGAACCTGATGTAGCCCAACATACGGAAACCACCTTTGGTCCACATCATGCCACGCTAATCATCACTCCAAAGGTGAACTCCTTCCATGATTTGCCTTTTGTTGGTTATTATGTGAATGGGATCCTACTTGAGACAAATGCCCATGATGTGACTAGGTCCATGAACATGATGCCAAGGAGATGCAGCAAGGATGGCTCTGGAGGACACCCAAGCAAGAGGCATGGAAGAGAAGACGCAAGAAGCTGCTGAAGCCGGACTGGAGTCTCCGGACCAGCATACAGGAGTCTCCGGTCTACCACACCGGAGTCTCCGGCCCGTCTCCAGACCGAGCCCTGAACCAGCGCCTGGGACAGTCAGTGACCCCCTCCGGAGGTTGAACCAGAGATCGACTGGAGTCTCTAGCCCAGACCGGAGTCTCCGGACCACTACACCGGAGTCTCCAGACCGAGCATCGTGGGCCTACGCGCCTCAAGCTGGGCTTGGCCCATGTAACGTCCCAAACTTCCTGTGTATGCCTGTTTTACCCCTAGCTCGTGGCTGGCCTATATTTATGCCCCCACCCCCTCCTTGAAACCCTAGAGATGATGATGAATTGAGGCATGTGCCTAACCCTAGATGGGAACCCCCTCTCAATAGTAAATCTATGAGTTGTACAAGGCCTTGGAGTCGGTGCCCTTCTCTAAGTTGTCAAGACCCTCCTCAAGTGTTTGGTCTCTCCCTATCAAGGATTCTAGTAGTGCTTGGTCTCTCCCCTTTGGGATTCTACTTGGTTGCTACTCTCTCCTTGGTTTGGAATCTACCGTCCGCTTGCCGATCTCTCCTTTAGTGATTCTACCGCAAGGTCTCTCGCCGAGGATTCTATTGGATTGGTTGTTCGAACCAACGGGAGCAAATCGAATTGGGTGTGATTTGGTGTGTGTTTGTATCTTTACCTTGCATTAGAGTTGTGTTCATCGTGTTCATCATGTTTTCCCTCACTTCTACCTCAAATCCGTGAAGATCGGGCCACTCCAAGGGTAAATCCACAAGGAGACCCATAACAACTGGTATCAGCAGCTTTTGGTTGCCACGGATTTGACTTCGCCCTTCGATTTCCACCATAAACTGAAAAATACAAAAAATATAAACCCAAATTGCCTTTGGATCGATCTCTCGTTTCTGTGAGTTGATTGTGGTTTTAGTCCAATAGAAACTTGTCTTTGGAGTTGCTCTACTTGTACCCTGCGTTTCCCAACCCATTTTGGTCGAAATTTTCTGGATTTGAGGGTTCAAGGGCCGAATTTCCGCTCAAGAACACGATTTGTTCGTTGTTCAGACTCTAGACCGGAGTCTCCGGACCGGGAGTCTCCAGACACAAAGACCGAAGTCTCCGGCCTACACCGGAGTGTCCGGACCAGCAACACCGGAGTCTTTGGCCCTGACAAAATTTTTGGCCCCCTTTTCCTTTTTCGACTGATTTCCTTTTGACGTTTGTGTTTCGTGTGCGTGTCTGTCAACTAACAAAAGCTTCCGCAACGCCTCGCACTTGACATCGACACCACGGAACTTGAACCATCCCTCCACCAAAGGTTGCAAGTGCAACATCACCACAAGGTATAACTTGCACCACCCTTGTTAACCCCTTCTTCCTTTGTGTGTTACCTAACCTATCGAGAGTAGCTCATCTTGTGTTTGCCAAAGCATTGTGTGCTTGTTATTGCATAATACATAGTGTAGAGGCAATGGCTAAAACTTGACTCCATAGCATAGCAAAGAAAGAGGTACAAAAAAAGCTTATAAGCAAAAGAAAAAGAGAAAGATACCAATACAAAAGAGAGTCCAAAGCTTCTAAGCAAGAGTGCGAGCAAGAGCAAGGCAAGCGTACAAATCTGTTGCTTCTCCATCTTTTGGCAAACGGGCTACGGTCTCTCCTAGTGTTGGCACGACACCGAGCATTAGTCTTTGTTAGGACCAATTTTGTTCGTTGCTCATTTTCATAGTCGTGTTAGCCACATTAATCTCCAGCGTGTGTGTATAGTCGTAGGTTCTCGTCACCCTTTTGACCTTTTCCTTTGACTTTGTTTTTGGTTGGATTTTACCCACTTTTGACAATAACCTTTTTGTTTGGTTGTTCCATTTGCTATCCACCTTCCTACCCATCCACCATAGGCCTTTGTGTGTGTGTCTTGTGTATTCGCTTTGCTCTCGGCAAGAACAACCTTTCCAATTTTTGACTTGGTGAGGCAAGGTAGCACGTACCATACCACCCTCATTTCACTTGTGGTCAAACAACATGTCTAGGGAAAGCGGTGATGCACTCGATGATCGATGTAGAGCTCGTTGGGAACCCCAAGAGGAAGGTATGATGAGTACAGCAGAAAGTTTTCCCTCAGTTATGAAACCAAGGTTTAATCGAACCAGTAGGAGCAAGGAAACACCCCAAAGGTGTTACTAGCTGAGCTTTGGCAGGGCGCATTACCGGTGCTAGTAGCAACGTGGAGACCTGCACAACACAACCACAGAACTTTGTCCCCAACTTGCGATGAGGTTGTCAATCTCACCGTGTTTTGCGGAAAACAAAGGATTAAACGTATCGAATGGAAAGAAGTAAAAGTTTGCAGAAAGTAAACACAAAGTAGTAAACAGTTGTAGATTGTATGTAAAGAAAAAGGATCGGGATCCATAGTTCACTAGAGGTGGCTCTCCTTAGATAAATAACACGCTGGGTGAACAAATTATAGCGGGGCAATTGACAAACACCGAGAAAGCAATACATGCATATACTAATCATCTTGACTCCTTTGAGACTTGATTGGGCAATACAACATAATACATAGACCGCCATCCAACTGTATCTATGACTAATAATCCACCTTCAGGTTATCATCCGAACCCCCTCCAGTACTAAGTTGCAAGCAACAGATTATTTCTTTACGAACTACGTGTAAGGTAAACAATACAATTGTTCTATGAACAAAGGATCATTGTTTTCTCCCTAGTAGCAACAGCACATCTAGTACCTTAGAGATTTCTGTCACTTCCCTAGATTACCAGAGGCATGAACCCACTATCGAGCATAAATACTAACTCTTGGAGTTGCTAGCATCTACTTGGCCAAGATAGCTACTAACAACGGAAAGCATGCAAGATCTCAAATAACAAAGACATGATAGAATCAATAATCAATCTGAAATAGCATCTCAATATCCATCGGATCCCCGCAAACACAACATGTATGGATTACAAATAGATGATCTTGATCATGAACGGAGCTCACAAGATCTAAACATGAAAGCACAAAGGAGGAGAACCAGCCATCTAGCTACTACATGGATCCGTAGTCCAAGGATGAACTACTCACGCATCACACCGGAGGCTTGCATGGCGATGAAGAAGGCCTCCAGGGTGAATTCCCCTCTCCGGCAGGCTAAAACAATATCAAGCATGGCATGACAAAGCGCATGCCACAGTCAAAAAAACGAGCTCTTTTTACCACATAAGTATGAACTTTCCTACTCTTTTCCAAACCAAACTATTTGAAAACCAATGTATGAAAGAAGGGGTCCAACCAACTTATTCAGAAAACTAAGCAAACCAAGCAAACTAAAAACCAAAACGAAAACGAAAAGGAAGACGCTCCAAGAAAAACACAACTGTGCATGAAACAATAAAAATGAAGCGTTTGGAAGAAACCTGGGATTTTTATTGATGAAGAAGGGGATGCCTTGGGCATCCCCAAGCTTTGACGCTTGCACTTCTTGGATATTTCTTGGGGTGACACGCGTGGCATCCCCAAGCTTGAGCTTTAGTCCATCCGTTATCTCATTACTCATTCCTTCCATACACCTAAAAATTTTCCTTCATACAAAACTTCACACAATCTCATTAGCAACATTAGTGCACTTAAGATAAATAAGTCTCAAGGTTCAGTTCTAACACTAAATAAACTTCCATTAGAACACTATCTACTGTAGCACTTTCCTCAAAAAGCTCAATTCCCCAAAGGAACTTAAGAAGGAACCCACAAGAAGCAAATGCAGAAAATGGCAGAAATCTGTCAAAACAGACCAGCAGGTAAATACGAATTTTTTCGAACACCTTCTGCTGCTCAAATAAAAAAGTGTTTAACTAACGAAAGTTAGATAACAATCTGAGGCAGAAGAACAAAAAATTACAGCTCAATCCGATGTACAGACCTCTCTCAGGAATTTTTACGGTGAAGCACAGAAATCTGTTTCGGGACAACAACTTTCCCAATCATTACTTCACTCTCATTAGAGGTTACTGTTGGCACAAAAAACAAATAAAAAGGATAAGGAGAGGTTATTACAGAGGTAATAACTTCCAAGACTCATCTAAAACTCTTGGGTTATCTCCCAACAAGTACTTTTCTTTAATGCCTTTAAGTTAGGCATAAGAAGCAAAGAAAGAATCAAGTGTTCTCAAATGAAGAAGCATTAAGACCAAATTTTGTTTTCATAGGAGAAGCAAAAGAAATCTTTTCTCTCTTTTTAGGGAAGTGTTCTATACCTTTCTTGAGTGGGAGTTGATATTTAATGGTGCCTTCTTTTATATCAATGATGGCACCAACAGTTCTAAGAAAAGGTCTTCCCAAAGTAATAGGACAAGAAGCATTGTATTCAACATCCAAAACATAGAAATCAACAGGGACATAGGAATCGTTAACCATAATAAGAACATCATTAATACTCCCCATGAGTTTTCTTTAGCATTATCATCAAGTGGGACATTCAAATAGCAATCTTCGAGAGGAGGCAAATCAAGCATGTCATAAATCCTTCTAGGCATAATAGAAACACTACTATCAAGATCACACAAAGCTTTGAAATCAAAGTCATTCACTTTCATATTAATGATGGGTTCCCAACCATCCTCTTGTTTTATAGGAATAGAAGCTTTGTGTTTCATCTTTTCTTCCTTAATCTTTTTGAGAGCATCGGTAATGTATTTTGTAAATGCCATGTTCATAACACTAGCATTAGGACTTTTAGCAAGCTTTTGTAGGAACTTAATAACTTCAGAGATATTGCAACCATCAAGATCAAAATCAACTTTATCATCTAAAGTAGTAGAACTATTACTAGCCTCAACACTAGTGGTGGTGATAGTAGAAACACTAATGTTTCTAGCAATTTCATCTTCTCTTTCCCACTTAGCATGTAATTCAGCTAATAGTCTAACATTTTCATCAATTCTTACTTGTATGGCATTAGTAGCTGCAAAGGGATTCTCATTAGTTTCAGGTTTAGCAGCCATTTTATTCAAAGTAGATTGAGCTTTAGCCAAAGATGCCATATTTCTTTCAGCATTAGAGAGTTTTTCCTCAATAGTTTTATTGAAAGCAGTTTGTTTACTAATAAACTCTTTAAGCATAACTTCAAGTTCAGAGGGAGCACTCTTATTATTGTTGTAAGAATTTCCATAAGAATTACCATTGTTGGGAGGATAAGGTTTATAATTGTTGTTACCAAAATTGTTCCTATAAGCATTATTACCATAAGCATTGTTGCCAAAGTTGTTATTTCTTATGAAGTTCACATCAACTTGCTCTTCTTGAGCAACCAAAGAGGCTAAAGGAACATTATTTGGATCAATATGGGCTTTCCCATTAACAAGCATAGACATAATTATATCAATCTTTTCACTCAAGGAGGAGGTTTCCTCAACAGAATTTACCTTCTTACCTTGTGGAGCTCTTTCAGTATGCCATTTAGAATAATTAACCATCATATTATCCAATAGTTTTGTTGTAGCACCCAAAGTGATGGTCATAAAGGTACCTCCAACAGCTGAATCCAATAGGTTCCTTGAAGAATAGTTCAATCCTGCATAAAAAGTTTGGATGATCATCCAAGTAGTCAGTACATGAGTGGGACAAATCTTTACCAAAGATTTCATTCTTTCCCAAGCTTGAGCAACATGCTCATTATCAAGTTGTTTAAACTTCATGATTTCACTTCTCATGGATATAATCTTAGCAGGAGGATAGTATTTTCCAATAAAAGCATCTTTGCATTTAGTCCAAGAATCAATAATATTCCTAGTTAAGGAATTCAACCATTCTTTAGCTTTTCCTCTCAAAGAGAAAGGAAACAATTTTAGTTTAATAATATCACCATCTATATCCCTATGCTTTTTCATCTCACAAAGTTCAACAAAGTTATTTAGATGGGAAGCAGCATCTTCATTACCAATACCATAAAATTGTTCTCTCATAACAAGATTGAGCAAAGCAGGTTTTATCTTAAAGAAAGTATTTTCAGCCACATGTGGAGCAATAGGAGTGCTCATAAAATCATTGTTGTTGGTGCTAGTGAAGTCACACAACTTAGTGTTTTCAAGGGTAGTCATTTTTTGGGGTTTTCAAATAAGAAAGCAAACTTGTAAAACTAATTTTTTGTGTTTTTTATAACAAAACAAGCAAACAAAGCAAAAAGAAGCTAAGCAAAACAAAAAACAACAAAGTAAAGAGATTGGTTATGAGGGACTCCCCTTGTGAAGATGTCCTTGACTCCCCGGCAACGGCGCCAGAAAATATCTTGATGCACTCGACGATCGACGTATAGCTCGTTGGGAACCCTAAGAGGAAGGTATGATGGGTACAGCAGAAAGTTTTTCCTCAGTTATGAAACCAAGGTTTAATCGAACCAGTAGGAGCAAGGAAACAACCCAAAGGTGTTACTAGCTGAGCTTTGGCAGGGCGCACTACCGGTGCTAGTAGCAACGTGGAGACCTGCACAACACAACCACAGAACTTTGTCCCCAACTTGCGATGAGGTTGTCAATCTCACCGTGTTTTGCAGAAAACAAAGGATTAAACGTATCGAATGGAAAGAAGTAAAAGTTTGCAGAAAGTAAACATAAAGCAATAAACAGTTGTAGATTGTATGTAAAGAAAAAGGACCAGGATCCATAGTTCACTAGAGGTCGTTCTCCTTAGGTAAATAACACGCTGGGTGAACAAATTACAGCGGGGCAATTGACAAATACCGAGAAAGCAATACATGCATATACTAATCATCTTGACTCCTTTGAGACTTGATTGGGCAATACAACATAATACATAGACCGCCATCCAACTGCATCTATGACTAATAATCCACCTTCAGGTTATCATCCGAACCCCCTCCAGTACTAAGTTGCAAGCAACAGATTATTTCTTTACGAACTACGTGTAAGGTAAACAATACAATTGTTCTATGAACAAAGGATCATTGTTTTCTCCCTAGTAGCAATAGCACATCTAGTACCTTAGAGATTTCTGTCACTTCCCCAGATTACCAGAGGCATGAACCCACTATCGAGCATAAATACTAACTCTTGGAGTTGCTAGCATCTACTTGGCCAAGATAGCTACTAACAACGGAAAGCATGCAAGATCTCAAATAACAAAGACATGATAGAATCAATAATCAATCTGAAATAGCATCTCAATATCCATCGGATCCCCGCAAACACAACATGTATGGATTACAAATATATGATCTTGATCATGAACGGAGCTCACAAGATCTAAACATGAAAGCACAAAGAAGGAGAACCAGCCATCTAGCTACTACATGGATCCGTAGTCCAAGGATGAACTACTCACGCATCACACCGGAGGCTTGCATGGTGATGAAGAAGGCCTCCAGGGTGAATTCCCCTCTCCGGCAGGGTGCCGAGAAGAGCTTCAGATCCCTCCCGATCTAGGGATGGATATGACGGCGGCTACAGACTCTTTCATGGATTTTTGATCGGGTACCTAGGGTTTTCATCCCGAGGGCAACCTATAGGCGGAAGGAGAGGCCAAGGGGGTGCTGGGGTCGGCCAGACCACTCCCTGGCACGGGTCAAGCCTGGCTGCGCGGCCAGGTGGTGTGGCCGGCCCCTGGCCCCTCTCCGTCTCGTATTCTGGCACTTGATCCCTTCCGGAAAAATAGGCACTTTGGCTTTTGTCCCGTCCAATTATGAGAATATTCATTTTCTGACTTTCCTGGAACCAAAAACAGCATAAAATAGGCAGCTGGCACTGTGGCTCTTATTAATAGGTTAGTCCAAGAAATCATATGAAAAGTACTCCAAAGTTGGAACAAAACACAAGAAAGTGGATAAAACCAAGCATGGAACATCAAAAATTATAGATACATTTGCAATGTATCAAGCGGCGAAAGCGGAGATGGCAACTTCAACAACCAAGATGGTTTTTCCACGCGCCACAACTTATGGGTGCAACGCCAAGAATTCAATGCCCAATTTGAGAGGCTTGAGAACCGGCTTGATGAAACTTTTCGAGAATTCGACTACTGTGACCGGCAACGCCAAGTGGAGCACAATGCTTAATTCCAAGCTCTTCACCAAGATATTGCCAACCTCGGCAACCGTCATGGACACCATTGAAGCTCGTCAAGTTCATCTCGCGCGCGCTCCTCAAGTCATCATGGCGACTCCTCGCGCCCCCATTCTCATCATGGAGAACCCTACCACCACAATGGGGAATATCAAGCTCGTTATCGCCATGAACAAGTGGTTGAGCCACAACATCAACAACCACACCACGCAAGACGTCATCGACACCATGATCACCAGGCGCATCTGCAAAACCAAGGAGAACATGGTCGCCCTCCACAACAAGCTATGGTACAAGCGCCACCACCAACCCAAGAGCAAGAACACAAGGGAGAAGAAGACACCGATGCATACATTGATTGGGAGCTCAAAGTTGACAAGATCTTCCGAGTCCACAACTACTCCGAAGAGAAGAAATTTGCAATGGCATCCCTTGAGTTTGAGGACTATGCAAATGTTTGGTGGGAAGACTTCCAAAAGAACCGCGAGAAGAATGAGGAACCTCTAATTGAAACTTGGACCGAGATGAAGGAAGTGATGTACACACGCTTCGTCCCCGAGCATTATCGCCAAGATCTCTTCGACAAGCTACAAAACTTGAAACAAGGCACCAAGTCAATTGAAGAGTTCTACAAGGAAATGGAGAAAACCATGATGCGAGATGATGTGAGAGAACTCGAAGAGCAAACCATAGCAAGGTTCCTCAACAGTTTGAGTCGCCCAATAAGGAAGATTGTTGACTTTCAACCGTACAAGAACCTCACCGAGCTCCTCCATCAAGCTACCAAAGCTGAGCGACACTTGCAAAAGGAGAATGCATACGAAAAGCCCAAGTCATACTTTGCGTCCATCAATGCAAATGCTCCCGCAAATCCAACAAACCAAGCAACGAGCTCATCCAAGCAAGCAAAGACCGTGATAGCACCCTCCTCCAACACAACATCGGATAGTCAAGTCACTTGCTTCAAGTGTGGAGTGAAAGGTCATAAGTCATATGAGTGCACCAACTCACGAGTGATGCTTACGGATGAGAATGGCGCAACCTACTCCGTAAGTGAAGAGGAGTATGAAGCTCTCACTCAACGAGCTATTGCAAGGACAACCGCAATGGAAGAGGATGACACACTTGTATGCGAGCATGATCTAGGCCCTGCACTTGTCATAGCACAAATCTCGCCAACAAACTCCATCCCAAGAGAGGACCAACGCCTCAATATCTTCCAAACTCGTGTCGGAATTGATGGCAAGTCCATAAAAGTGATTATCGATGGAGGTAGTTGCCAAAACCTCGCAAGTATGGAGCTTTGTGAGAAACTAAAGTTGCAATGCATAGAGCACCCTCACCCCTACCATGTCCAATGGTTTGATGACAATGGAGCACTCAAGATAACATCAAAGGTCCACGTCTCCTTCAAGATTGGACCATATGAAGACACCGTCGATTGTGATGTCGTTCCAATGTCCGTGTGCCACATGCTACTTGGAAGGCCATGGCAATACGATAGAGAAGCAATACATCATGGTTCCACCAATCAATACTCCTTCAAGTGGAACGACAATAAACTTGTGATACAACCCATGACGCCTACACAAGTCATCGCATCCAACATGACACCCATTAACAAGATAAAGCAAGCTAAGGACCCTTGTGAGACGAGTGGTGAGAGAGTGAATCACCATCAAGAGAGTGAGTGCCACAAGCCAAAAATGAGTGGAAAAATCATGAGTGCCATGATGCAAGCCACAAAATGTGAGAAGAGAGACTTGAATGTGACCCATACTAACAATCATTCATACAATTCTCTCTCTTTGTTGTCGGTTTTGCAAGGTACCCAAGATACACCACCAACTACAAGGATAAGGCTACAAGATCTCCAACCACAACATGATGGCAAGATGTACCACAAGCTCTTCAACAAGTTTGAGAATGGCTTTGACACCAGTGATCCGACCATGTACAAGAAGGCCAAGGACACACCTCCTTCCTTGTATGATGAACGAACATCGTAGAGGTCGACTCGTTTTCAAGCGGGGGGAGATGATGTAGCCCAACATACGGAAACCACCTTTGGTCCACATCATGCCACGCTAATCATCACTCCAAAGGTGAACTCCTTCCATGCTTTTCCTTTCGTTGGTTATTATGCGAATGGAATCCTACTTGAGACAAATGGCCATGATGTGACTAGGTCCATGAACATGATGCCAAGGAGATGCAGCAAGGATGGCTCTAGAGCCAAGACACCCAAGCAAGAGGCCTGGAAGAGAAGACGCGAGAAGCTGCTGAAGCAGGACCGGAGTCTCCGGACCAGTAGACCGGAGTCTCCGGTCTACCACATCGGAGTCTCCGGCCCGTCTCCAGACCGAGCCCTGAACCAGTGCCTGGGACAGTCAGTGACCCCCTCCGGAGGTTGAACCGGATATTGACCGGAGTCTCCGACCCAGACTGGAGTCTCCGGATCGCTACACCGGAGTCTCCAAACCGAGCATCGTGGGCCTGCACGCCTCTAGCTGGGCTTGGCCCATGTAACATCCCAAACTTCCTGTGTATGCCTGTTTTACCCCTAGCTCGTGGTTGGCCTATATATATGCCCCCACCCCCTCCTTGAAACCCTAGAGATGATGATGAATTGAGGCATGTGCCTAACCCTAGACGGGAACCCCCTCTCAATAGTAAACCTATGAGTTGTACAAGGCCTTGGAGTCGGTGCCCTTCTCCAAGTTGTCAAGACCCTCCTCAAGTGTTTGGTCTCTCCCTATCAAGGATTCTAGTAGTGCTTGGTCTCTCCCCTTTGGGATTCTACTTGGCTACTACTCTCTCCTTCGTTTGGATTCTACTATCCGCTTGCCGATCTCTCCTTTGGTGATTCTACCGCAAGGTCTCTCGCCGAGGATTCTATTGGATTGGTTGTTCAAACCAACATGAGCAAATCGAATTGGGTGTGATTTGGTGTGTGTTTGTATCTTTACCTTGCATTAGAGTTGTGTTCGTCATGTTCATCGTGTTTTCCCTCACTTCCGCCTCAAATCCGTGAAGATCGGGCCACTCCAAGGGTAAATCCACAAGGAGACCCATAACAGAACCAATCATGGATCAGTATACCTTTTGATCCACACATTTACCATTTGGGTTTAGTTCAAGATGGGTCTTTGTTGCCATGGGAGTGGGAGCTCCATTTAGATCTTTCATGTTGAATCTCTTGAGGATATCTTGAGTATACTTGGCTTGGTTGAAGAATGTCCTTCCTCTTACTTGCTTGATATCAAAGCCAAGAAATACCCTCAATTCTCCCATCATAGACATCCGGAACCAATTAGTCATAAGCTTTGAGAATTCATCATTAAAAGCTTTGTTAGATGAGCCAAAGATAATATCATCAACATATATTGGGCATACAAAAAGCTCCCCATTGACCTTCTTAGTAAAAAGAGTGGGATCGATTTTCCCAACCTCAAACCCACGGTCTAACAACAACTCTCTAAGGTGCTCATACCACGTGCGTGGGGCTTGTTTGAGTCCATAGAGCGCCTTATCAAGTTTATAGACGTGGTTTGGGAACTTGGGATCCTCAAACCCCAGGGGTTTCTTTACATATACCAACTCATGCAATGGACCATTAAGAAATGCACTTTCTACATCCATTGGTTGTAATTTAAAGTTATGATGTGCCGCATAAGCAAGAAGGATATGGATGGACTCAAGGCGATCCACGGGTGCATATGTCTCTCCATAGTCAATGCCTTCAATTTGAGAGAACCCTTCTGTAACCAATCTTGCCTTGTTCCTCACAACAATTCCATGCTCATCTTGCTTCTTCTTGAATATCCACTTGGTGCATATAACATTGCGGCAATCTTTTGGCTTTTCAACCAACTTCCATACTTTGTTTCTCTCAAATTTGTTGAGCTCTTTGTGCATTGCATCCAACCAATCCAAATCTTCAAGAGCTTCCCAAACTTTCTTTGGTTCCACCATGGAAATGTGTGCTTGGTGCTCACCAAAGTTCTTCAGTTGAGCTCGAGTGGATATCCCTCTTCTTAGATCTCCTACCACATTCTCAAGAGTGTGGTCTCTTAATTCCAATATTCTATCCATTCTAGCTTGGCGACGAGTTTCGATCTCCTTGTTGTTTCTTGTGGGGATCACTTCATCATTTTGGTCCTCGTCTTGACCATTAACTTGACCTTGATCATCATTGGAATCATTCTCTTCTTCAAGAGGCAAAGATTAACCTTGGTCTTGAGATTCCCTTATGGCAGTTTCTACAGATCTTCCTTGTGTAATAGACTTAGCACCGCTGGACATTCTGGCAAATGGAGACTCAAGCACCTCCTGGCTAGAGGTTTCTTCCTGATCATCTGGTTGAGGGTCCACAACTTGTCTTTGGCTTAGGCCATTGTCCTCTTCGATAGAAGCCTGTTGATGTTGTGAAGATGAGGGATCCACTTGAGTAGATCATAGTTCTTCTCGATCCGCCATAAGGGGTTCCTCAACAAGGCGGATGAATCCCGCACCCATTCTTCCTATGGCATCCTGAGGCATTTCATCATCTAGATCATAGACATCAACATGCCCCCCTTGGGGACCATCATATTCTTCAAAAGCCACACTACACGATTCTATGACAACTACGGAGAGCTTGTCATAGATTCTATAAGTGTGGGATTCGATACCATAACCAACAAAAATACCCTCTAATGCTTTGGAACGAAATTTGGACAAACGAACACCCTTAATGCGATAGAAACACTTACAATCGAACACCCAGAAGTATGAAACGTTGGGCTTGTTACCGGTAAGAATTTCATATGGAGTCTTGATCAATTCTTTACGGAGGTAGAGACGGTTTGATGCATGGCATGTGGTGGAGATTGCTTCAACCCAAAAATTGTATGGAGATTTAAACTCCGCCAACATGGTCCTTGCCATATCAATAAGAGTCTGATTCTTCCTCTCAGCTACACCATTTTGTTGAGGGGTATATGTAGCAGAATATTGATGTTTTATTCCCTCATCACTAAGAAATCCATTCAATGTGTAGTTATTGAACTCGGTACCATTGTCACTTCTTATTGTTAATACCGGGACATTGTGTTAACGTTGAGCCATGTTGATGAGGTCAATTAAGTTTTCTTGGGTCTCACTTTTCAGCTTGAATAAATGCACCCAAGTGTATCTTGAGTAGTCATCAACAATCACCAAGCAATATTTCTTCCCACCAAGGCTTGCATGAGATGGAGGACCAAAGAGATCCACATGAAGGAGCTCCAAGATCCTCTTGGACTTGATGTAGTTCTTTGGCTTGTGGGGAGAATCATGCATTTTTCCTTCAACACATGCCCTGCAAACACGATCTTTAGCAAAGCAAACATTTTCTTTTAGTTCAACAATATGACCATCCTTGTGGAGGCTTTGCAAAGTTCTCATGTTGACATGGGCTAGATGGGGATGCCATAACCAACCCACATCGGTCTTTCTGAATAAGCACATCACACTTGTAGTGGTTTTCCCCGAAAAGTCCACCACATACAAGTCATTTTCGACGTACCCAACGAAAGCGACCTTTAGAGACTTGCTCCACATGAGGATCACAATATCATTATCAATAAAGACAGCAATACCCATCTTTCCAAGAGCACAAACTAAAATTAAATTGTAGCCAAGGGTCTCAACAAGCATGACATCCACGAGAATGATATCGTGTGCAACCATAACTTTGTCGAAACCCATTACCTTAGACTTTGACTTGTCGACATATGTTACGGATATTTGATCAACATTTGGTCTTAACTCCTTGACACTAGATGTGCTTCCGGTCATATGACTTGTGCATCCACTATCAAGCACCCATTTTGACCCTTTGGAAGCATAGGTCTACAAACGATCAAACTAGTTTTTAGGTACCCATTTTTCAATGGGTCCTCTTTTGTTAGAAATAAGGGTCTTGGGAACCCAAATAGACCAAGCAATATAACCATCAAATGGGCCAACATATTGTGCATATACATCACCATAATAATCACGCATCAATACATAGTGAGGGTTATCACTTCCTGCAAAGTCATCATGAGACATAGTTTTGCCATTCGTGGTCTTACTACCCACAGTGACCTTGTCTTTTTCTTATGCGGGCTTGGCCTTCTTGTTGTTGTTGTTCTTCTTCTTATTGCCTTTCTAGACAAAGCCAATGCCCCTTTCTCACTATTTGACCTATGCTTACTCAAGAGGTCATCAATTGACTTGTTTCCTTTGGGAAAGGTGGCCTTAGCTAGATCCCCCTTCAACCTAGCATTTTCTTCAAGTATATTTGTACAACTAGCAGGAATGAAAGTACTAGGTGAAGGAATATTGGTCGATTGAGTTTGACGCTTTTCACGAGACTTTGTGATCAACAAGAGTTCACTCTCCAAGGCCTTGTGAGCCTTGTCAAGCATCCTAAAGTTCTCGACAAGTTTTTCATGAACAACACCAAACTCAATCTTATCCTTTTTAGCCTTTTTATATTTAGAAATAGCATGATCACGTTCCCTGATGAGTTTATTAATAATGAGATCATTTGATTCATCAAGCCCCTCAAGTTTAGTTTCAAGAGACATCCTAGTCTCTTGTTCTTCTTCTAGAGCATTACTTAGAGATTCTACCTCAATCATGTTCTCTCTTCCTAATTTACATCTCTCATCTAGAAGCTCTTGTGTGTGTGCAAGTTGATTTAAGAGGTCCACAAAATGTTTCTTGTGATCCCCTTGCAAGTTATTCATAAACACATCAAAAGCAACCAATTCTTTTTTGACCTCAAGGGATAACTCATCATCAAATTCATCATCAACTAAGGAGGTGGGGTGTGATGATGATAATACCTCCATTCCTCTTGCCATAATGCAAGTGACGTTCTTGTTGCAGATATTCTCATTTGGAGAGTCGAAGAGTGAGAATGTAGGTGTAGAAGTAGTGGCAAGAGCTGCCACACCATTTGATGTTTCCTCTTCTTCATCTTCATCATCATCATTGTTGGAGGAGAATTCTTCATGTGTTATCAAGACAATTTCACCCGACTTCTTGTTGTTGGTGGGATTCCTTTTGATGAAGGGTTTCTTGTAAGGAGCTTTGGAGGTCTTCTTCAACACGAGTTTACCCCCATGATCTTCTCTTTTCTCATAGGGACAGCCGGCAACAAAGCGGTAGCGGTCACCACAATTGAAGCAAGTTCTCAACTTAGACCCATTGTCTCCTCTTCCATTGGGATTGCTTCTTCGTTGCATCTCCATCTTGGCCTTGGCGGGGTCTTTCCAAAAGTTTCATGTATAGAAGGCCATGTATTCACCATGAGCAACCTTGACATCTTCGGGGTGGCTCATTGGAAGTCCCTCATCACTCCCTTCATCTTCATCATACTCCAAAACCTTGGCCTTCAAGGCAATATTGACACCACTACTCATTCCAATGGCATGAGCACAAGCGTCTTTGGCATTCTTGGTAGCAACCTTGAAAGCGGCCATCTCTTGCATAACTTCATTGGAGGTTATGAGATGGTAGTTGTGTATTCCTTGGAGACTCTTCAAGCCAGTGGGCTCGAAAGGCATGAGAGCCCTCACGTACTTCCTCTTGATCCAAGCATAATCAATGTGAGAGGCACCAATTGTTGGGTTCGCAGCATAGAAAACAAAAAATTCTACAATGGGAACTATACGCCAAGATCTATCTACTAGATACAAGCAACGGGTGGATATACATCCATAGAGAACTTAGCCTCGAAGACAACAAAGCTTTGTTAACAAGTTGGAACTCGTGGATGATGTAGTCATACACTTGTCGATCTCAAGATCATGATGAAGTCCTTTAGGTCTAGCAGTTCCAGCACCATCAAGTCCAGCACCGCAAAGTAGCGGTGCATCCGTGATCGCACACACATCCAGTCCACCGAACAACCTCCGCCTCCTTGCTCCAGCAATGCAGCGGAAGCAGCAACTCCTTTCCAGATAAAGCCACTGGGAACATGTATCTCGCTAATCCGAGACCATGGGGAATAACTAGAGGGAGAAGAGAACCTTCACGAGGAGGTGGGGCAAGAGGAGAGGAGCCATGGGGATCCTTTTATAGGGATGGGGCGCAGCCCCAAGGCCATGGCTTGGCCGGCCATGGTGGGTGCCCCCACCTCTCCCTCATTCATGTGGGTGGATCTTCCACTAAGCCCACTCACATCAATTTCAACTCCACTCACTTTGCATTTAATGTCCATCAAATTAAATGCATTTTCTCTTTAAATAAAACACTTTTATTTATTTTATTCAGAATTTTGTTAATTACTTTAATTAACAAACATTCACATAAAACTCCCTGCAACATTTCAATATCACATGTAGAACCAGTTTCAGCAATTTTACCCAAAACAATTACGGTTTCCATCGAAATGATTCTAGCGCTTTATTAATCTTTATCTAAAACATATTTGCTCCTAAATGGTGTAAGTATCCCTTAAGTGTGTCACCCTACGGTTCACGAATAATGCAGACATGATCGAGACCCCTCTCCGATCAATAATCAGCAGCGGGACCTGGAGATCCGTACTGACTCCCACACATTCAACGATGACTCTTGTGATCGTGTGAACCTTTAACGCTAGTAACTTAATCCCTTTGTCTCGCGATATATTACATGTCCGAGATTCGATCATTGGCATACAAATACCTAGTTTGATCTCGTTACCGACATGCACTCTTTTCTCGTTCTCGTGATATAACATTCTAGTGATCACATCACTTGATTGCAAGCTATTTCAATGTGATATCACCGAGAGGGCCCAGAGTATATCTATCTGTCATCGGGATGGACAAATCCCACTCTTGATCCATGATCCTCAACATAACACCTTCGTAGCATTGAACCCACCTTTATAGTCACCCTGTTACGGTGTGATGTTTGATGTTATCAAGATACTCTTCCGGTGTTAGCAATTAACATGATCTCATGGTCTAAGGACTAAGATTACTTCGTATGATGTTATAGAAATATAAACATAATGACTCTGATCGTAATGCTATACTTTGGATGAATGTTCATCACATCATTCCACCAATGTTGTGACCTCGTTATTAACAACATCCAATGTCCATGATCAGGAAACCTTGATCATCTTGTTAATCAACGAGCTAGTTTATATGAGAGGCATTACTAGGAACTTTGTATTTTTTTTATTAAACACACATGTATTAACATTTCCAATTAATACAATTATAGCATGCAAAATAAATATTTATCATAAACATGGAATAAGATAATAACCACTTTATTATTGCCTCTCGGGCATATTCCCTTCTGTCTCCCACTTGCACTAGAGTCCATAATCTAGTTTGAAAAACTTTGCGTATTGAACACCTATGGATTTCTGGTGTTGCATATGCACGATTGCTAGTGGTTAACATAATATCCGGATCTGACAGTTTCAGGTCCGTGTGTATTTGCATGTCTTTGCGTCCCTACGCATCACTCATTCTCAAATGAGATGGCATTGTATAAATTTGGTCCTTTGGTGAGACCTTTAGTTTGTTCGGGTTAAAATATGTTGATATTATTGTCATACAATATATCTTCATAGTATTAGCCCACTTTGAACCACACCTAGTTTGATAACAAACTACTTAACACAAATGCCCTCCTTTGCTGCTACTATAGTAGTCATATACTTAGCCTTTTGTTGTAGTATCCGTCACAATGTCTCAACTTTGGAACTCATCCAAATCCATCATGGGACATCCTTTCCATTACATTGTGCCACCCATAGTCTAAATTGAGATAAATTTAATTTGTATCTTGTGACAAAACTAGTATCAATGTAACTCTTTACAATGAACTACCTTCAACTATTTGTCACTTATACATGATATATTCTTAGTTCTTCCAAAGCTCATAAGAATATCTTTACTATCGTTCAATGACCATCTTATGAATCATTCTGGTATGTGCTCATATGATTTAGAGCATAGGACATATCTGGATATATATACATATCACGGTATAATCGATCAAAATCTTCATGTGATTTTACTCACCAAGTGTTGAAACACTTGAATCTTGATACAATCCTTTCCATGCAGCAAGAACCTTTCTTGTTGTTTCCATATTGAACCCTTTCAATATCTCATATATGTACGTCTGGCATAATCATATTAGCGCCTCAATCTATCCATATAGACATTGATGCCAAATATTCTGGTTTTGCCCAAGCCCTTCATCAAAATCCTATCTTAATGAAATTCTTAACTTGTGTCAATAAAAGATACATCATTTCCAATCAACAATATGTACTCTACATAATGTATTGGAAATTTGTCTCAGCGCTCTCACTTAATTTCTTGCAAATGCAAGCATCTTCATCATCTCCGATTAAATTAAACTCCTTTAACATTTTCATCATGGTGAAGATTCCAACTTCGCTATGCTCACTTCAACTATTGAAGTTTATACGCCCTTTCAGCACCCTTTGAATTAACAAAACCCTTCGGACCGTGTCATGTACATGTCCTAGGTAACCATTCTATTAGAAAAACCTTGTTTTGTTTATTCAACTACCATATACTAAATTATATGTAGTGGTTGCTACATTAATCCGTCAAGACGAAATATCGCTATGAAAGATCAAATCTTGTCATAGTTAACTCCTTGAACATTGCCGTAAACTTCTTTCTGACATGTCGACTATTTCATAGATGTTAAACATCCATGTCTATTTCTTTATAGATCCAAACACGACCGATAGGCTTCACGCCTTTCTGGAGGGTCTTCCAAGTTCAGAAACTTGATTTTTCGTGTATGGATACTATCACGGACTCTATGACTTCTAGTCATTTTATGGAGTCAGGGCCCATCATCGCTTCTTTGCATGCAGTCGGTTCATCATTGTCAAAACAATAACGACTTCTGTTTCAAATCTTACTATTTGATTCTTACCGACCCACATGGTTCAATAGGAACTCTAATCTCCAAGATCACACCCTTTGTAATCGTGGGATCCATGAGCATTGTGGCCGCCACCGGGACACTTTCCGGTGCTGCGCTACTTAGCACATATAGCTAAGGTTCAACAACCTTATCAAAGTACTATTGTCCTCCCACTTAACTTTTCACGAAAAATTCCTTTTTAAGAAACTTGACGTTTTAAACGACAAACTCTTTTGTCCTCAGTGTTATGGAGGAATTCCAAACAAATTCTTTGGGATAACCTACAAAGATGTGCTTATCCGACTTTGGTTGTCAACATTTTACTTATGCATAGCATACCAAAATTTAAGAAAAGACAATTCAGGTTTTATCCCAAACCATAACTCATATGGTGTCATTTCAACGGATCACGATGGTGCTCTTTTTAGTGTAAAAGCGGTAGTCTCTAAAGCTTTAATCCTTAAAACATAATGGTTGTTTTATAAATGACACCTTTGATCTTACCATGTCAAACAAGGTTTGATTTGATCTCTCGAACATACCATACTCCTGTGGTTTATCGAGAAGTGCAAATTCATGGAACAATTCCTGAAATCTTAGGTGTTTTGCTAAACCTGTAACTCAAATATCTTCCTTTATGATCAAATCATAAACTCTTTTATTTTCTTGTTACAATGATTTTTCACTTCATCTTGAAAGTCTTTGAACAATTTTCAAATGTTTCATACTTCTTCCTTATTAAGTAAATATATAGATATATTCACTCAAATTTCTGGATAAAGCATATGAAGCAAAAAAGATCCATCGCATATGGCTACACATAATGGACTATATACATCAACATGCATAATATCCAATAAGTTAGTCATCCGTTCCTCTTTGGCCTATGGATGGAGTTTCAATTATCTCGAGGAAAGTTTCACAAGCGTCAATTGATCAAAATCAAAAGACTCCAAAATTCCATCAACATGGAGTTTCTTCATGTTTACTTTCCAATATAATTCAAACAGCGATGTCACTTCATAAGTGATCTTCTAATCATTTGTCTTACGACATTTTAGCAATAATGTTTATGGATGTGATTTCTCCAACTAGACTTGTAAAAGTTCATCCATCCTTTATAAAATACGATAATTATTTGAACAACCATTATTCTCGTAATACCTGAACAAAATAACAATTATTAAAACAAATCTTGAAGGCTAGGTTTGACGACAACGAAAACACAATAACACTTTATTTGTTTTCGATGAACATCATCACTTATTCTCTTGCTAGTTACTTAGGCCATTGCAGTTCATGAATTGTGTTATCCTGTGTGACACTTCACACCAACCAATTCGGTATCCAATACCTAAGAACCATATTGTTTAACGAGCAAGGAATACAGCCATAGCATGTATATCTTCTATATACCTAAGTTGGACATCTCCAACCTTTTCTTTTCTGCCAAATATTTTATAGATTCTCTTTCAGCAATTCCTTTTCCTTTTTAAAAGAATCTATCAACATCAATAGTGGTGTCATTCACATGACACATAGTATAAAACGTATATAGTCAAATACTAATACCTTTGAACTTGCACTTTGAAGTGGATCACCATCATCAAATGTTTGGTGTTCTTTTAAAAAAATCCAATCTTTAGTAATCTTTTAGTGTAGTAAACATTTTACTTACATCTTCTATTCATCCTTATCATGACAACTTTCATGATCAAGCTACTATAGCATATAAGTAAGAATCGCGAGTATAATGTTAGTTCCCAAAACCTTTTGGGAGATCCGGATGCCTAGCATCTCCATCCTTCACAAATTCTCATACAATATAAGAACATGTATTTTGCTAAATTATACTATATCATAATGCAACCAAAAACATTGTTTCAAATATCACAATATCTTCCACACATGATGGTTTCTGAAACAATTTTCAGCTCCTAGATAATCTTGATATTAAAACAACTTTTTAATATCAATAATCATGGAGGCAAACATGATACTTTAGATACTAACATTGGAATTCTTACTCTTGATTTAATACTACTTATTAAACTTCATGGAGTAGATAGAGTTTGCTGAAAGTTTGCAATAGGACTTCTAAACTTTAAATTGACATTCAAAACAATACGATACCAGTTCGTAAAGTAAATATCCAGAATTCTATAGTTCTATTATCTCAATTAAAACTAAGCATAAGGTAGTGAACAAATGCCAATGACTACAACAAATTATACAAATTCACTTCAGTTTAGTTTATGACAAATTGAGTTCGACTAATCCAAATTAGAAATAAACTCCCACTCAAAAACGACATCCCTCGTGCCTTTTTGGTGATTACATGAACCAAATCCACTACACCTCATCACGTGAGTCCGTGTAGCTTCAAAAGCGATCATCAATATGGGCATCACATCAACTATATGACTCATGCTTAACCTTTCGGTCCGTGTTCTGAGGCCATGTCTGTACATGCTAGGATCGACAAGTAAGAACCTTAGTATTCATGTGTGTAAAACTGTCTTACACCCGTTGTATGAAAGCACAGAGTCGAGTACACCCGATCATCACGTGATGTCTCGAAACACGATCCATAGAACGGTGCATACTCAAGGAAGAACACATTTTATCTTGATATCTAAATGAGGGATCATCTTACAATGCTACTAAAAGCGCCAAACTAGTAGTATAAGATGTAAACATCTAATGTATAAAGTGAGATGATATGGTCCATGCATTTGATCTCTATCATTTGCATCGTGGTATGATCTCTATCATTCCTTTGTGTGTAAAGCCAAGGTCTATGGAACTTACACGTTAAGTGTGTTGTAAGAGTATCTACCATATATCTACTTACAACATTACCATATCAATACACTAGCCCAACAACAATCTAAACTAGATGCCTCTAATTTATCCATTGCAAGTTTTACGTGGCTTAGGGCTTTCGGAGATAGAACCGGTCTTACCTACGAACATGGAACCACAACGAGGATAACCAAGTTATTAGCAACTCGTTGTAAATCAGATATTGACTATAGTAGGAGAGACAGACACCTGCTAGCCACTTATGCAAAACTAGTTGCATGTCAGTCGTGAAACCGGTCTCATATGCGATGACATGTAAGGTTGGTCCGGGCCGCTTCATCCCACTATGCCACCAATATCCAAAATACATGAAATAAGCAATAACATGATCATCATCGCCCACATATTAACATATGTGTATTATCCGTGCAAAGAACCTACGCATAGATCAGGCTCTGATACCACTGTTGGGTTCGCAACAGAGAAAACAAAAAAATTCCTACGATGGGAACTATACTCCAAGATCTATCTACTAGATACAAGCAACGAGTGGATATACATCCATAGAGAACTTACCCTCGAAGACAACAAAGCTTTGTTAACAAGTTGGAACTCGTGGATGATGTAGTCGTAGACTTGCCGATCTCAAGATCGTGATGAAGTCCTTCAGGTCCAGCAGTTCCAGCACCATCAGGTCTAGCACCATCAAGTCCAGCACCACAAAGTAGCGGTGCATCCATGACCGCACACATGTCCGGTCCACCGAACAACCTCCGCCTCCTCGCTCCAGCGATACAGCGGAAGCAGCAACTCCTTTCTAGATAAAGCCACCGGGAACATGTATCTCGCTAATCCGAGACCATGGGGAATAACTAGAGGGAGAAGAGAACCTTCACGAGGAGGTGGGGCAAGAGGAGAGGAGCCATGGGGCTCCTTTTATAGGGGATGGGGCACAGCCCCAAGGCCATGGCTTGGCCAGCCATGGTGGGTGCCCCCACCTCTCCCTCATTCATGTGGTGGAGCTTCCACTAAGCCCACTCATATCAATTTCAACTCCACTCACTTTGCATTTAATGTCCACCAAATTAAATGCATTTTCTCTTTAAATAAAACACTTTTATTTATTTTATTCAGAATTTTGTTAATTACTTTAATTAACAAACATTCACATAAAACTCCCTGCAACATTTCAATATCACATGCAGAACCAGTTTCAGTAATTTTACCCGAAACAATTCCGATTTCCATCGAAATGATTCCAGCGCTTTCTTAATCTTTATCTGAAACATATTTGCTTCTAAATGGTGTTGGTATCCCTTAAGTGTGTCACCCTACGGTTCACGAATAATGCATACATGATCGAGACCCCTCTCCGATCAATAATCAGCAGCGGGACCTGGAGATCCGTACTGACTCCCACACATTCAACGATGACTCTTGTGATCGTGTGAACCTTTAACGCTAGTAACTTAATCCCTTTGTCTCGCGATATATTACATGTCCGAGATTCGATCATTGGCATCCAAATACCTAGTTTGATCTCGTTACTGACATGCACTCTTTTCTCGTTCTCGTGATATAACATTCTAGTGATCACATCACTTGATTGCAAGCTATTTCAATGTGATATCACCGAGAGGGCCCAGAGTATATCTATCTGTCATCGGAATGGACAAATCCCACTCTTGATCCATGATCCTCAACATAACACCTTCGTAGCATTGAACCCACCTTTATAGTCACCCTGTTACGGTGTGATGTTTGATGTTATCAAGATACTCTTCCGGTGTTAGAAATTAACATGATCTCATGGTCTAAGGACTAAGATTACTTCGTATGATGTTATAGAAATATAAACATAATGACTCTGATCGTAATGCTATACTTCGGATGAATGTTCATCACATCATTCCACCAATGTTGTGACCTCATTATTAACAACATCCAATGTCCTTGATCATCTTGTTAATCAACGAGCTAGTTTATATGAGCGGCATTACTAGGAACTTTGTATTTTGTTTATTAAACACACATGTATTAACGTTTCCAATTAATACAATTATAGCATGCAAAATAAACATTTATCATAAACATGGAATAAGATAATAACCACTTTATTATTGCCTCTCGGGCATATTCCCTTCACCAACATTCCTGAAGGCGGTGGCTGTGGATTTGAGTCTTCGATACATGTCTTCATGATCCTCACCATCCTTCATAAAGAATCCTTCAGCCTCATTGCTTAAGGCATCATACCTATTGCTTCTCATGCTCTCATTGCCAACAAACAAGTCAATGAGAGCATCCCAAGCTTCCTTGGCGGTATTGTAGTGCTCAATATGGGGAAAGTCCTTTGGCCCCACTCCAAGTTGGATCATGTGCAAGGCAGTCGCATTGAGTTGGCTATTGACCACTTCTCTTCTAGTCAAGTTGGTTGGATCCTCAATTTTGAGTCATTCTTCAATAATGTTCCACAAATCAATGCAAGAGCCGCGCACATGAGATTTCATTAAAACTTGCCATTGAGCAAAAGTATGTGCAGCTAACTTAGGTGGGTCACCTCTATTATTTATATGTGGATGAGGGATTGGAGGATTGGGAGAGTACCATCCGGGAACCGCATGGTGCTCTTCCTTCCCATCACCCCTTTTGGTGGTGGAGTCGGTGGAATTATGTTCATCCACCACCACTTCACCTACAGGCTTAGCCAGAGCATTTGCCTTTGGGTTAGGTGGTGTTTCCTCTTGAGAGGGAGGAGGTGAGGCTGGCTTATTCATAGCAAGTTTCTCAACAAGTTGACGCAACTGTTGGATTTCGTTGCCCAAGGTAGATCTCAAGCTTGTTTCCAAATTCTTGAGATCTACCATGGTCACCGAGTTGCTAGCCTCACTCCCTCCCTCGTCTCCTGAGTTACCCATAATCTCTTAGGCGGTTAAGCCCGAATAAAGAGCCAAGGCTCTGATACCAATTGAAAGGATCATATGGGCACCTAGAGGGGGGGGGGGTGAATATGTGCTACTTCAAATTTTACTCATTTTCAATTTGGGTTTGACACAAAAGGTAAATTCTCTAGATTATGCAACTATGGTGAATTTACCTATATGTCAATCTAGCACATATACTAAGCAAGAACTAGATAAGTAAAGTACGGTAAAGGATAGAAGTAACCAAAGTGGAGCACGCGGAGACACAAGGATTTGTTTCCCGTAGTTCCTTTCTTTTGAGGGGAAGTACATCTACGTTTGGAGAGGGGGTGGTTTCAAACCACCAATGCCACGAGAGGCCTCCCTTTTTCTCCGATGAACCTCACCCCAATGGGTTCGATTCACCTCTTCCACTATACGGCAACCTTCGAGGTGGAAGCCGACACCTTTACAACAAGTTCGAGACACACATCCATAACCTAATTGGAGGCTCCCGAATACAAGGTAGCTGTCAAACAATCAAAGATAAGCTAGTAAGAACCAAATCACAAGCTAGGGGTTCCAAAGAAACACTAGAGTAAGTGGCCCTCAAGTGAATGAGGGGGAAATGAAGATCTCTCTTAGTGAAGTTGTAGATCAAGGCCTCCTCTTTCGATTCTCCAAAGATCAATGACTTTGGATGGTCAAGTGAAGAGATCTTGTAGATTTGGTGGCTTAAATGGTGCTGGAGTTCTTGAGGTGGACGAGCAGCTCCCAAGGTAGAAGAAGGGGCCTTTATATAGGGCCCCTGGAATTAGAGCCATTGGGAGCCACTTACCCCGGACAGTCCGGCCAACATCAGCCGGACACTCCGGGCGAAACCGATCGGACACTCCGGCCTGGCAAAGTTTCCTGCCAGTATCCGGATTGAGTCTGGGGAGTGTACGATATGATGTTCTGAATGTCTGACGAAGTCGCCCACTTCCCAGGGGCGGATAGTCTGGCCGAACCCAACCAGACAGTCCAGCTGGGGGCGGACATTGCGGCGTAAATCAGCCGGACAGTCCGGCTGGGACAATGTTCCTACACATACATGATCCTGGGAAGCTCTAAACCTTCAGTGCAAAATACACGAGAGTAGATGATATCTTCTGAAACATTTAACAGCAGATTAAACATATCCAAGTGTTATCAACAAACATCAAAATAATAGGAAGGGTATAAATGCCCTTTCAGTAATGTGTATTGATTGAATAGAGACATGTATTTTTGTTTTTTGTCTCTTGTCTCGACCTATAGACTTGTAGGTAGCCAAGATTCCAGAGATTTATAAAGACTTGAGGTGAGATACTTGTTTAGCGGTGATCTCATAGGAAACCCAGTGACAGAAAGAAGAGTACGATCTTCGTTTAGCGATCCATTAGGAAACACCAACAATATCACTTCTAAATGCTTTGGTCTGTGTTTTCACTTACTATTTTTTTATAGCTCGATGCTTCATAGTGCAAACGGTTGGATCAAAATACTATTGATATGCCTGTGACTCATAGGGGCTCTAGTATATTAGGATGTGTTGTCCACAAATTTTATCTATATTAAATCATTACGCATGAATATGTGCATTACTATCTTTATCCCATATGATGTATAGCTGCAGGTGAATCTTTAACCCTGACCTATCTGCATCCATTGACATAATCCATATTATAAAATAAACTAGAAAGATCCGGTGAACGAAGGTAAAACGAAAAAACAAGTCTTATAGACGTGCGTTATTATTTTCTTTTTAACATTGTTTTCAAGGATCTATTAAACCTAGTTTTAATAGGAAAAAAAGTACTATACTGCATCCGTAAATCCGGATCGAATGTATCACTTAGTACTAGACTAGGTTGTGTAGTCTTCATGTATCATGTTTGGAATCAAATTTGCAATGTGAGTATCAGCCATTTGCAATGACAAGTTTTCATTCAGGTGTAGAAATTTTTTACAAGAAAATCTCACCTGGAACAACAATCTAACTATGTGTTGCCTACGGTGCTGGCGACGACGATGAATTGACAAAACCCCTTTTTCGAGAGAGCGGCAAATTGTAAGCTGCGTCTGCAACTCCTCTTCAACTTGGGCGAGGCAGACACATAGGTAAGCGTCGTAGGGATTGGCCCACACCACTACCGGAGCTCGTCGCGCACGTCTATGAGCGCTAGACGCCGCCGGTGCTCCGACAGAAAACACGGTCCATTATCTCCCATGTGAAAGGCTCGCCGGTGGTCCTGTTGCGGTCGAAGTGAGTGCGTCGTGGCCGGTGGTCACGACACATACTGAATATCTGCGCCCGTCCTGGAATGAGAGGTGACAATACATCCGGTGCCTCCGGCAGGTCCGACCACCATGACGACAAGTCGCGGTCGAGCTCTTCTCTACGGACATCGAGGTTGCCACGGAGGCCGGTACAACGACGCGGACGACCAGCATGGTGCTCTGTGGGGTGGTTCTGGTTGTGCCTATCTTGGCTGGCCTTTTTTATGGCTATGCCTGGACACGGCGAAAAATGCCCAGAACAAGCAGGAAGCGGGAAAAGAAAGACAAAAGACGACATGAATACACTGAAAATACCGGTGCCCCGCTTCAGCGAGGATCTATTTGTTAGCACGACGGATAGGTCACGCGGATGACTGGAAGGCCACAACCCAAATCACCGCAGTGCGACCCAGAATAGGACATTCTGGATCGAGGGTGGAGATGTCCTCAACGCGCGAGCCCACCGACCGTTTCTTGCAGCCAAGTGGTTCGTCCCCGGCGGTGCTCTGGTGGCCGGCGAAGTGTGCTCGCTGTTGCTTGCGGTGGAGAAGGGACCTTAGGACCCGATTGCTTTTTAGTCTTTTGTTCTAGGGTCTGTTTTGCAAAGTTTTATGTACTGCTTTTAGTTTCCCCTTTTTATAGGGGCCTTCTTGTAATATGTACCCACCGCCCTACGAGCAGCTTCTAGGGTCTTCGGAAGGCCCTTTTTCCGTTAAAAAAAAACAACAACACCGACCGTTTCGTTGGGACGATTCACGATTGCAAGAAAGCGACCGCGTACTGCGTACAGCTAGCCTCCCCTTCGCTCGCACGCCACCGCCACCGCCACCGCCACCTCCACAGTGAGGGATTCCGATGGCCGCAGCCGGCGGAGGCCGCCACTGGCTGGCCGAGGAGAAGCCCAAGCTTCCGCAACGACATGCTTCGAAATCTGTAAGCGTAGCTACCACTCCTCCCCCTCCCCGCGTCCGCACGACCGCACCGCGCATCCCTTTCCTCAGCCTGTACCGACTGCACCCTCCACCCGTCCCCGCTCGCGATGGATCACCATCCTCCGTAGCTCGATTTTCGGGTGGATTCTCAGTTTCCGTCGGGATGCAGCCTCTGCCCCGTGGTTGGATCGAATGGTTATTTATTCAGGGCTTAGGGTTTCCGCTCAGCCGACGTTCTTCGCCATTCCTGTTTGCGGGCTGCTGCCTCGAAGTGATTTGTGTGTCCTTGCTTAGTTCGATCGATCATCAATCCATGTCCCTATCTGCCTAGGTACATTTGTCGCGGTTCTCCGAAATTGGTAGCCAGTGAATCAATCGGGCGCGATGGGACCTTAAGTAGTACTTGGGCTTAGCTTGGTTTCGGAGGATACTTCTTAATAATTTTGTAGATGGGTTTAGTTGGTTACCTCTGTAGCTAAATGCGTTGTTCTCGCTTAATTTGACGATGTGTCTCCGCAGTTGGTATACCTTTTTATGTGCATGTGAGTCTAATTTGATTATTCTAAAAAATGGTAAGTTTTCTATGCTGCCTGGTGCCGTGTTCACATTTATAATATATTTTGTCTGCATAGTCACGAATGAGTTTATTGGTATTTTTTTTTAAATGGTTAATTGTGGGGGCAGTATCGCAAATACATAAGTTGAGATTGTTATAATACAAGCTCCTCCATTGATGTATGATCTTAACTTAACCCCATTTCTTTCTAATTTTATTCAGAACCAGCAGATTAGTTTCATATTATCAGCCTAGATATGAGCCTTATTCCCAGGAGGCCCAAAGTTTGGTTGCTAAATTTGAGGAGGAAGCATTCAGTGGGACCAACAGTAAGGTGCATTTATCTAGTCATGCTTCTTCACCAGTCGATTAGCCTTTTCCTGTCATTTTTTCAGATTGTAGGAATCTTGCATTTTCATGTACTGTACCCAATTATATGTTTCTGCTAGTTAATTGGTGAATTCGAGGAAGTACCGAAGTAATGTTACACAGCTGCAATTATGCATTAGATATATTTTACTTGGCAATTTGATTCATTCTTGGGTCATGCTGTCATGATTTAATTTAATATAAAAATTGTCCAGGAAGACTACATGAGAAATATATCAAACAAGTTGCTCATTGTTGAGAAAAGAAAAAGTGAAAGCCTACAACGCCGAATGCAGTCACGTAGCCAAGTGCAACGGGCTAATACACCTCAGGCTTTACAGAAAGGCAATTCTTCTGTAATGCCAGATGCGGTGATGAGGGCTACTCCAACGCCAACTTCTCAGCCTATGATACCTAAAACTTCAGGCCTAATGCCAGCACAACAAGCCGATGCGGCTAAGGTGAATACAGGATATCAGTTGCAGAACTGTGGTGAGCAGCCTCAAGTCATCAATCTTGCTGGCAATGCATCCCCAATCACTGGTGGTAACAGGTTGGTAAAAGCGATAGCTTTGACAAATCTGGAGATATCAAGATCAACTTTTTTTGTGTGAGGAAATTATATTTCCTTTAAAATATCAAAATAGAACAATAAGAAATATCGGATAGCTCAGACTGTCACCCTAGCTTCTGATTCAACAGAACATGTCACTCTTTATAGCATGAAGTACTAGTAATGGAATGTTGGTTTTCTTCTTAAAGTAACTTTTCATTTATGCTTAACATTTTGTAGTAAGCAGCATTGATAACAATTCTGTTCACTCGTATTCCCTTTTTTCAGAAGTAACCATGAGATATTTGTCTAATGCTCTTTATGTAATATATTTAACCTTTTTTCTATTGCAGTAGACAGCAAAAGAAAACTGCAGATGCAAGCATTTTGCAGTCAAGGCAAACAACTACGGCTAGAACACTACCGGCTGATCAACATAACAATGGCAACCATTTGCTAGGAATGGCAAGTCCTTCCTCAATCAGTTCACCAGGAATATTGCAGTCTTGGTCTACAAGTATGCTTGAGTACTTGACCCCCTCACCAGTTTCTACGCCAGTGGTTGCACCAGCTACACCATGTGCTCTGGTGATGTCCGCGTTCTCAAAGGATGTTAACACCGTATCTGCCTTCTTGCTGCACGACAATGCAGCAGCACCATCACCACCACCACAAAAAGCAAATAGTTCTAACCAAGTCACTCCTACTAAACCAACAATGTCATCCTCACCGCTTCAGGCAGAGATAGCAGTTAGTCAAGCAGAGGATCAGGCACGAGGTCAAGACAGAACACCAGTGACTAGGAAGCCCATCGATCGCCTAATTGATGCGGTAAGTGTACCAGATTGCTCAGGTAGTCATAGTTCATGAATTGTTGCAATAGTTTATACTGACAGTTCCGTGCTTATTTCGTATGTAACATCAGATGAGGTCTTCGTCACCAGCAGCACTGCGCAGCTCAGCTAATTCAATCTGGTCCGTTCTTAGCATCGGTGACATTGTGCCACATGGGAAAATTGGCACAATTTTGGATTGCAAATCCTCTCAACAGCAGCAGTTTGCTGGAACTAATACTGTGAAGAAAATGAAGCGTGTTTTCAGTAATACAGCATCATGCTCTGAATCGCTACTATCTGGAAGTATTGATAGCAGTTGCATGGCATTTGAGTGTGATGCCTCGGACTCTGGATGGAGCAGCGAAATAAGCATCAAGAGGCAGAAAACACAGGTAACACGATTGATCATTAGGTTCTTAAGTTGCCAACCCAGTGCCATTCGTTATCTTTTCTATTGGAGCACAAGTGATTTTCTGTTTGTCATCACTTCATATAACAGTCTAACATACGTTGAACATTTCTTGACAGAATGCTAATTATGCTCTGTTGGAAGAGATTAAATCTATTAACAGCACACTGATCGATACCGTGATCAGCATGTCTGGTGACTCTGAAATGGATGGGATTGCCTCTTGCGATGGTGGGATAATGATCAAATTGACTTTCAGAGCCGTGTCGCTTTCACCTACCGCGAAATTACTCTTTGCAACATCTGAAATGGTACTTTTGTTTTCGAAGTTGAGGCACTTTCTGCACGTTGCACCACATCCCGTATGTACTACAATGTACTGACTGACTCTCTGACAGATGCAGTCTCTTGTCTTGCCCCAGAAGCTATTCATCCCCCCAGATTATCCGAGTAGCTCTCCGGTGCTTATAAATCACGAAGGAGATGAGGTGCTAAGGTGAGTTGAGCCTGTTCGTGCTTGTTTCCTACTACTGATCATCGGCATATCCAAATCTGCCCCTGCTTCACAATAGCTTTGCCTACCTGCAGGAAGAATTCCTGTGCCATCTCGGTCACAGTGGATGGGGCGTTCCGCAATGCCCTTGGTGATATCCCGGAACCCCGGTCAATCAAGGAGACAGCCAGGGCGTGGGATGCATGTGTGCGGAAGGCCGTGACAAAGTTTGCGCACCGGCACGGTGGAGGGACGGTCAGCTCGGTGCTTGGCCGGTGGGAGAGATGCGTCGCCGCGTAAGAAATGGATCATATATAGGATGCTATGTGTGTGGCTTGTTTGCTATAAAACAAAGCAGACAGTAAGGTCAGTCCATACTCATACTCCCTAGACAGATGCATATGTAGCAGCAGGGACAAATTAGGGTGGATCATAAACCATCTTTGATACAGCGCAGTAGAACTTTGGAGACTTCGGTTTTCAGCGCATGGAGATTGACATGCCATAGGAGTTGATGTTGACCCCAACAGATGTAACTTGTTTGAAAGTAGTAGATGTAAAGTGCTGATCACCAATGAATGAGAGTTAGAATAAGTACTTGGGAAAAAATATATGCAGCTGTAGACTCTGATCGAGGAACAAGAAAAACGTGTAATTGTACATGTGTCTGAATAATATTTCCTGTTCTGAATGAATAGGGTACATGCTTTCGTAAATTGTTTTTTCAATCTTATTCTGACTAGCAAGAAAAACGGTGAGGATTACTTGTGATACTAAAATACAATCCATGCATGGTGAAAATAGCTGAATGAACTAGGATCATGAGGGCATCAGCTTTACCAGCACCTTATTTTGTTGACAGTTCTCACATTCTGATAAATTAGATCCTTCATGTCTATCTTTTTTTGTGTACTACCTACTTTGAATTGCAAGGGTGCTAGATTTTTTTTTATCCTGGTTGGCCATCTGATGCAAAATCTCAAAATTAGAGCGTTACAGCCCTGATTTTGACATGCCAACTATCATCTCACAATTCATAGAATCTAACAGAAACCACAGTTATCATGTCCAAGTTTCATCTCACTATATTTTTTGGGTAGAGCAAGCTTCATATAACATGATAATAGAACTGGTACTTCACATGTAGAAAGCAGTGGCTGATAGTTTCACGTATAGCGAAACAAAATTGTGTGTATCTAACTATCTATGCTTTTTTACACATGAAACATAGTTTAGAGACATACCATTCGGTGTATTCAACGCTTGATTCGAATAGATTTAAAAAATGAATTAGGTTGATTTGGATGCGATATTTGACGTTGCTTGTATCCAATTATCCCTGGGCAATTTTTGCACCACACTAGGCACACATCATTTTGTAGCGTCCATCAATGCACCAAAATTGGGACTTTATGAAAAAAATCTGATTGACTATGTTCGGATGTTGTAATGATCACAGATAAACTTCCACTGCAAAAATACTTATGGCAAAATCGATATCTTTCTTGATGCTTTGCCATCTCGACAATAGGTCACATTTGCTATAACTTCTACTAGTAATTTCTTGGTTTACTACTGAAGTCATAAATACCTATAGACTATAGTACTAGCATGGATTAGCTTGGTGACTACTACTAGGCCATCTTTATTACTGTATCAGATACATACCTGCAGCAACAGGATTATAGCCACCAAGATAGGGCGAAGATCTATATGTGATCACAGTACATAACCAGCAGCCAACGTCTAGTAATTTTGTGACTGAAGGTCTGGTTTGTACTAGTGCTTAACCACTTACCACTCGGCATATGCTGTTTCCAAAACCTATCACTTATACCAGTGCAGATCTGATTTATGTGCATCCTGATCAGTGATCACCTTTTCTGTTTGAACAAACGAACAGTTAATTGATAGTGGTGTCACAGTCTGTCTGTTGCTTAAACTGGTAGCAACTGTTAGGCGGCTAGTCTTGCTAAGGGCACTCACAATTCATTGTAAATATCTTATGTTTTCTTGTACGGGTTAATATATGTTGAGATCCAAGTTTTATCCAACTGTACTGTAGCATGTATCATTTTTTATCTACTCCCTTCGTACCGAATTAGATGTCACAGATTTGTCTAGATTCGTGTGCATCTAGACACGTTTTAGTAGATAGATACATGCGAACCTAGACAAATCTGCGACATCTAATTCGGGACAGAGGGAGTACTAATTAATTCATTTTGTAACACAAAAGGTATAACTTACGCAATTGGAATTTGTACTGTCCTAATATCACATAATAATCAAATTTGTCTAGCTTTCCATATTCTATAATTTCATTGAGATAATCATAATAACGTGTCTAGCTTTTTATGGCATAACCGATGAGATGATCATAACGGATCAAATGTGTCTTATCTAGTGGAGTATTAATTTCTCATGCTTCTTTTCGAGTGTACAATAACGTACAGTAGTGAAGTTTCAGATTGACCAGCCTCTCTGTAGTCACTGAATCGATAGTTTACTGTCATTGCCCAGAATCGATAGTTTACTGTCTCTGCATTTGTTCTGTACCTGCAAATGAACGTAGGATTCTTGCATTATGCTCAAATTGCATGGCTTTTATCTGGTACCAATGAGGGTTCATTTGGTCATTCACTGTACGGTAAAACATTGGCCAAATAATCTGTACTTGCTCCATATTGTACAAAAAAAAAGACCAGCTGAAGTAATAGGCCTTTGCAGTTATCAAAATGCATTGCTTCATGCAACCACTCAGCTCTGTTTGTGCTTCACATTTCGTAGTTTGTGATGGTCTGCTATGCTTGGTTGGTGGCTAGAGCTCGGGGGTGCCCAGCCAGCCCACCCGGGTTCGAGTCGCAGAAGCGCTCTTTGACCAATGGGGTGCTATCCCGTGTTAAAAAACATGCTGGAGAGGTCTAGTCTACCTAACAACGTATAGCTAAGGAAGAGATCCTTTCCCATTGGTCAAACTTTTTTTTGGTCATCAACCCTCAGTTGGCACAGTTTCATGCGTTTAAGTAATAATGGTGAACAAACTAGTGCAGAAGAATCGCCACACACTCATAAGTTTCCGGGATTTTGAACATTTATCATCATTCACTAGTGTTTCATTGTCCGGATTGACAGCAGTACCGTAAATCCATATGGGTTACGCGTGCGGTGAGAATATATATAGCATGTGTTAGTGACCAAGGCGGTGCTTACAAGTGACCAAAACAATAAGTATGGTGCTAACCTGTTACCTGTAGAGCCTGAAATCAAGAGTGTGGTTCCCTGGACGTGACAATGAGAGCTTGGTCATGGAAACTTCACGCAACAGACCTTCAAAGATGTGCTCTACATATGCTTTGCAGGTAATTGGATTTGTGATTTCCAACATTGTGCAAGCCACACACATGCGCGAACAGGTTGGTGTGGTGGATGTGCTCCTTTTTGGCACATGCAGGTAACTGGACTTTGTCTAGCTTTCTCCGAAGTTCGTAAGAATACTTTCTGACAGAAGTACTCTTTAAGCCATAGCTGCTTCATTGCGTGAGATCCGCTGCCTCGTGGAGCTTTTGCAGTGGACACTTTCTTGAAATACCTGTATCGGTTGCTGTGTTATACTCGCGTTGATGTGTCAAAATACATGGAGCAGGCTGTACTGTCATTTGTTTATATCTGGTGATAATATTGGAGTATGTAATAAGAGCTGGTGCTTTACTTATGAGGTGCTACACGTTGCGTTTTTGGTTCCACTGCCACAACTTTTGTTATTTTACTGTATCGCTCGCTTGTACGTCCTTAGTTCCTAAATATAAAAAGTCTTAGTAGCCGAAAATAGGTTACTAAAACATCTTATATTTCGGAACATAGGTAATAGTTATCTGTTGATACTATGAAGTGAAGTTTTGTTGTTACTTTCTCTGTTCCTAAATACATATCATTCTAGTATTGAAGTTGTGTTGTACAAGCACACTGGGAACCTTAGGGTATGATAGGTAGCCTGGGGATATTTTGGGGCTCTTGGATGTCTGTCACTGGGGATCATGGCTCGGGGAAACAACTTTGGATCCACGTTACGGTTTCCCATCCTAAACAAGACCTATCGTCTGGTTGCAACATCAACCAGTGTTGTCGTATCCTCTTCCATTGAGTGGTGAGGTTACCCAGCACATAGCACTCAACACACAATTGACAAAGAAATGAGTTCAACATAACACAGTTAATCATAAGGGTGGTACTAGGCATCATAACTAGCAGTTACTGATGCACCACGAGCTAACCAAAAAATCTATGGCACGTGATGCATCACAAATTTACCATCGGAGGGGTTAATATATACCACCTCCTAAAATATTACTGTTCAGGCATCAGTTTTGATCGATTTCTAACTAGTGGAATCAAGAGTACAACAGGTTCCAAAATATACATGACATCGTCAGCTCACGAACACCAGCTACCATGGACCTTGTTATCTGCAAGGTAGTTGATAGATGGACCTTGTTACCTGCAAGGTAGTTGATAGATTCCACCAGCGTGACACCATTAGACGCTCGTTACTCACATTCTTTTTTTTAGGCAGAAGGCTTTGTAGCCTGGCTTTAAATTAATAAAGCCAAATCGGCCGAACTGTGTTGAGTAAGTCCTTTTACAAAGCAGAACACAGATCAAGCAATTAAAAACATAACACAACTACACTAAACGAGCACATGAATCCCAACAGCCTAGCACTAGCAACAACATGCCGGACGACGCTCGCACCGGTAGCGAGCTCTTCTGAAGTGTCCACCACTGGGAACAACTTCAGACCATGAACACATGTAACCCAGCTGCAAAGGGGCAAGCTTGCTTGACAGAGGCATTGTGCATCAATCTCCAAGAAGCCAGCTTGACGTTTGACAAGAAGTGCAGGAGGAGGAGAACGAGACCTTAGAGTAGTAGACGAAACCAAAGGTGAATGTCGGTGACACTGACCAGACGTCGGCCTGTGTCGCACCGCCCAAACAAGACCGCCACCGGAGAGGGCACCCTGCCCTCTCGCTCCGGACCGTGGAGCGCCGTCCTTGCCGGTAAGCCAATCCTCCGAGCTCATGCCAACTGCCGACGCCAGCACAAGCACCGAGCTGGTGCCCACGAATCTTCACCACCACAAAAAGCGCCCATCCTTCCACCCAACGAACCAGACGCGCGGAAGCCAAGAGGAACCAGAACTCCTCGGAGGTGCCCCCAAGAAGGAAGCGGCGAGAGTGTCGCCGCGACCACCCGGTCCAGCAAGTTGAACCAAGGTTTCCACCCGGAGCCTGGCTGTGGGAGAAGACATCGCCATGACGACACCCCTAGAGAGGAAGTGGCGCCTGTGGGCGTCACCATCGACGGCACCGCACAGGTCGGGCCAAGATTTCACCTGGCACTGTCTCAGCCCCCGCCAAGTCCTCAAGCCGTCGCCGTCACGCTGAGAAAGGGCCCTCTAGATCTAGATCCGGGTCGAGAGGACGCCGTAGACAAACCTCACGCCAAGACCTCCCTCCGCTGCACCCGTGCCGCCCACACGATCGAGAGATGCCGCCAACACCGCCGCCACGTAGCCCAACGGAGAGCTGCCCGTGTGTCTGCCATATAGAGCCGCCGCCCCGACGTCCGAGGCTCTAGGGCGAAATCCTCGCCGCCAGAAGCTCTAGGGCGAAATCCTCGCCGCCACCGTCGTGGTCGGACGCGTGGCTTTCCGGCGACCTTCTCAGGCGGCGCCGAGGGGAAGGGAGGAGGAGGGGTGACGGCGGCTAGGGTTGGGTCGCCCTCGAGAAAGAGCGATGCGAGAGGAAGCGCTCGTTACTCACATTCTTAACCTTGAAGATCATCTTCATCTGCTTGTAGTTGGGAATGAGTTTTGTTGATAAAATCTTGGTGCTTCGCACAACGCTAGAAAACATGGCGTTAGTTTAGCAACAAGTAAAAACTAAAGCAAAGGGTGATGTGCATCCTAACCATGAGGTATTTCATCAACTTGTCCTCATTCATCGTGAAGGCCGTACTCTCCTTGCAAAATGTCACTCCTTCAAATGCCCTAACCTAGCCCAACAACATCCACTTTTTTCCACTTCCTCGTGTGTTTGTAAAGTTGACTAGGGTAATTGTAATGCCTGTGTAGTCAAGAACATCATTGCAAACACTCTGTATATTGTGTTCTTTGAAGCCTCGGACAAATTATATCCCATTGTTGACTAGCTCGCAGATCCTGTTCAGGACGAACCCTAACAAAGCTGGTTCCCAAACCATTGGAGGTTTGGGCAGATACTTCCATGGCTCAGGATTTTCATTGTCAGGCTACATCTAGGTCATATCAATCTTCACCGAGGGAGCGGAAAAACCGGGAGAAGGTGCTAAGACCTATGCTACAAAGGTGCACATGATTTGATCAACAAGCAATACATGCACAAAGGTTCTTACAAGCTCAGGAGTAGGATTTAGTGCAAAAGTCAGTGAAAAGGCGGACAACGACATGACCATCGTGTCTGTGCTCTAAGGGCACGAACGAAGGATCACCGTCCATGTGCTTGACACAGAAGAAGGCATGGGCACCGTCTCTATGTTGGACAGCGAAGAAGGCATGACGACCTAAACCATGGAGCTCAGAATCTACAACCACCATCACGAAGCCGCCCTATTCTAAGCATTGAACTACTAAGCTGTGCCAATCAACATAGATCTACGAACCTCCATAGCAATCTTACAGATCTAATCAACCACATTAAGGGTTAAAGCTTTCTTACTAAGAGAGGAAAAGGATTCAACAGTACATAGGTCGGGGAAGATGGAGAAGGCACGCAGGTGACGATCGACTCCGAGTTCTTGGTCCAAACCGATGAACAAGCTCCCACCGTCACCATGGATCTCGGAAGAGGGAAGAGTTCGATTGGAATGATGGATTTGGAATTCGGCGGTGAGTGAGCGGCACTAAATAGGGGTTGAGTTTTGGCGTGCGGTGATCGAATTTCTCCCGCCAGAATTCCGATGCAGCGCTACAGCTCACGCCATCTCCCACGGTTGCAGACGCTGCGTTCTCCAAAAAGCTCGCGGCAAGGGTGGCTCTAGGAAACGGTCAATCCGGCCGTCCCCAGGCCTGGCCCATTGCTGATTTGCATGCTATTCCCTTCGTTTCATAATATAGGATGTTTTAGCTTTGTGAAGATAATATATCTAGACTCTTTTTAATATGTAGGTTTAGAGAGATTTGCATGTCAGGCTAATATAATATAAGATATTTCACTCTGAATCTACACACTAAAGGTGACTAGATACATTGTCTTCACAAAGCTAAAACATCTTATATTTTGGAACAGAGGGAGTTATCGTGCTAATACGTGTTTGTTCCCTGCGTTGCTTGGTGATTGGTGGACTCTGTTTTTCTTTCTTTGGCTCCAACACCCTGTGCAGAGTTGGGGTGATCAACTTATTTTTGCAGTTCGTAGGACGATTAGTTGCTGTTTGCATGAACCAGAGAACTTTGTTCGTGATCCATGTAAGAAGCGCGTGAAGGTGGGGTGAGTGTTCTTGCCTATGATCTGTGGTGTGGTTTAAGCACGAAGTGCGAGGAGGATGGGCGGCTGAGCCCTGAGAGTATCTCCACTCCCCCTCCTTCCCATACGTGGTCCAGCGGTTCGCCTTGTGTTGTGCCGGCATAGGTACCTCCTATCGGGGGTCACCGTCTCCCGGTCGTCGTTCCTAAAACAGTCCCTCAAATCGCAATTGCAAATTCAAGCATTTAAAAGATCGCCGAAAATTAAACATAGTTTTGCCGAACGTTTGCGTCTCCGCCGCCCTGCGCAACCTCGAGTTCTTCTCCCCCAGCCGGCGGCTGGCGTTCTCCACTTGGCGGCGCTGGATGTCGAACGCCTACTCCGTGTTGGTCATCCCCTTCGGCCGCTGCTTGTCGGCCTTCCCTTTCCTCGCGGCCGTCGACGCGCGAGGAGCTTGGTACCTCTTCAGCGGCATGGTGGTGGCGGCGGGTGGCGCACGGGAGGGGAGAGGTGGTGCGGGGAAATGACCGGGAGTGGGCGGCGAGGGGGGATGGCGGGACTGGGCGGCCTGAAGGGAAAAGGGAAGGAAAAGAGAGGAGAAAAAGGAGGAAAGATTTTGATGTCTCGCCGACAAGACTGGCCCATCACCTTTTTCAAGTTGCGCCGGCGCCCTCGATTGATCCTCCTCGCGTTGGATTCGGTCTGGAGACGCCAAATGTTTAGTTGAACCGCACGGACATTATTCCGGTTTTAGAGCAGAGGACTAAGCGGGTTTTTCTGCGCCAACACCGACATTTCATCCTAAAAGAACCTTTAGGAGAGGAGGCGAGTGAAGATGCTCTAGGGCCTGCCGCTGGATTGGCAGCAGCACGACACGAGCGTTCCGCTGTGTCTGCGGGCAAGGTCCCTGTATTTAGTACAGTAATACTGTTCTATCCAAGCAATGCAGTCAGGTTGTTTGTTCCTGCAGGCTGCAGAAGATATGGTTTGTTAACTTATCTATTCTAGTGCAGAGTTCCCATAATTTGCTGAGATCTACTATTTCTCTCTTTATCCGTCTTGATTGATTCGTGCTGAGATCTACTATTTCATAAATCTAAAACGTCTTATATTTTTGAACGGAGGGAGTATTTTTCATCTCCCTGCTAAATCCCATTTTAATGTTTAGCTCGTCATGTATACTCCCTCCGTTATAAAATATAAGATGTTTTAACTTGGGTCAAACGATTGTATCTAGATTCTTTTTGTATGACATGCACATAAACTGAGTCGAGATACATCGTTTATAAAAGCTAAAATATCTTATATTTTGAACAAACAGAATACTATAGTATTAAGTATTAAGTGGCAAAGGGTTAAAGCCTCTCCTTGCTCCACGTCTAGGTACCGCAGATGTTTTAATTTCTTCCAATTAGCTTCCTCCACGTGGCTTATGCTATAGTACACTATTTTTTTTTTTGATTTTTTAGTTTTAGACTATTCTTTTTTTAGAGGACTTTTAGACTATTCGACGATACTTTTTCAGCAGTAATTTTACTGCGGTAGTCATCTACGTCTACCTCTCAAACAAAAAATTACGTATATCTACTCGATTCAGTTCGGCTCGCGGATGCAAATGAATTCATATTATAATACACATTTTAAAATGTTAAAAACATTAAAAAAATATATATACATGTACATATAGACATTATATGTTTGTACATAAGTTTTTGGGAAAATGACCATTTTTTGTGCCATGTGAAAAAAGACAAATTGTGATGCAACAACATGACTATTCACGTATATTCTTTTGTCTTTTTACAGAAGCAACATAAAATGTTCATTTTTCCTAAAAAAAACTTGTATATCAACATAGAATATTCAGATGTACATGCGAAATTTTTGTTCAACTTTTTTGACATTTTAAATTTTATTTTTATGCATTTTTCATAATAGATTCATTTGAACCATGAGCAAAACACCACCTCCCTATCTGCGGCAGTATTTTGGCGTACTTTTTTTTAACTTCGACGGTAACTCTTTGACATGTCTTTCCTGCTTTAACTTTCAGCTAGTAGTTAGCGTACGTGTACCATATTTTTTAGCTCCTTCCTTTTATTACTTGACGGTATTCTTCTGGCATATCTTTTTGGCGGTAATCTTTTACGCAACTTTTTGGCAGTAATTTTTCATTCATATTTACATACGTTTACGGCAGTATTATTTTAACGTCCCTGTTTTTAACGACTCGATGATAATCTTTTGACACATGCACCTTTCCCGCCATAACTTTTCAAAGGTAGTTTACCTACGTGTACGGCAGTATTTTTTCAGCTCCTTTTTGTTACTCGACGGTAATTTTTAGGCAAAACTCTTCCCCCCCCCCTCCCTAAGTTTCTCGGAGGTAATTAACCTACGGCAAGTCTTCGAGGGTGCGTGATTTTTGGCCATAATTTGTTGACAGTTACCAATGGTAAATTTTCTATTAGACAGTAATTCACCAACACAACTTTACAACCATAGTTGCATATAGTTTCCATACTTTTACTCTTCAATGGTGTGCAATTTCCTGCTAGCAAATATATTTTCCATGTTACTATACGCATAGAAAATATACACCGTCTTTGTTCCTATAATATTTCATGTCTATTACTTCTCTTATATCGTGCATATTGGCAACATCTAACAACCTTAGGAAATCATGTCGATGTCGAACCTAGCAATCACATCGATGTCAAACCTAGCTATGTACACAATTGAATTAATGTTACGGGCGCGACGTGTCGGCGCACCAAAAATTCCCAGTACTACAAGGTAATGGAAAAACGTATCGTCAGATGTCCCTAGCGCTCGCGCTAGTACTAACAATTATCCTTACCTGAACTATTGGAGAGAGACAAATGGTTACAAGATTCTACTTATTACAAAGATGAAAGGCTAACAAGGATTGCGATCTACTAGAACCACTCTGACAAGAAGGGCGCAGTTGGAGAGAGACGTTGGTGGCGTTTCACAAGATCCTTCGAGCCTTCCTTTGGAAAGGGAGAAGGGAGGTCAAGGGCGGCCACTACTTGTTCGCGTGGGAGAAGGTGTGTTCGCCGAAGCGATAAGGGGGCTATGTATTCCAATCTCCAGTTGATGAACTTCGCCCTGAGATATCGCTGGGCTTGGCTCCAGAAGGTGGACTCCGATAAACCCTGGTCAGAGTTTGATTTGGAGCTCCCTTGTCAATCGTTGGACCTGTTTCATGCTGCCGCTTGCTATGAGCCTAGGCAATGCCCCCCGCGCCGAGCGACAGTTGCTACTGTGCAAAGCCGGCATACGGTGCTTGCTCGCAGGTACAACCCTGGCCCCAGCGGCTACTCAGATCTAGCGTTCCAGTGCACCTCACAGCTGCCTGCTACCGACCAACAAATTAAATGCGATCTGCACAGAGCGATCTATCACGATCTGCTCAGGGACAGTCGGACCACACGAGAACCACGAGGTCTAGCTACCCCCCGATATTTGCCAGCGCCGGCAAGCTACTCCAAGCCTGTTTGATTTTTTTGATTCGTTGCGGAATTCTATCCGGGTTCGTACTTTAAAAACAGGGGCCTCCTGCCTGAACTTTTCTCTTTCTGACGATGGTGCATATTGGCCAACTCCTGGTAGCTCAGCAAATTCCTTGCGTGTGTTGCAAATTTAGAAGAGCATACATCCAACACGCAAATAATCAAAGAGAGCCCTTAATTTACAGAGTGCACAAGTGTCACCGCTCCTGCCCAGGGTGGATTGATCCAATAGTGCCAGACACTACTAATTCAGCTTACTGTACTTCTCCCTTCGAATCCCATTTTACATGTTTAGTTCATAGTATGCATGATATTGAAATATTTGATCTAATAAATACAGAACAAATATCTAGATCTACAATATCTTTTTTTTTTTGCGAATGGTAGATCTACAATATCACATGTCTATAGTATGAAATATATTTCGCGATGATTCTAGTAATAATATTGATTTAGTATTTAGGTGTTGAATTTTTTTTCAATATATGAGGTTAAACCTTATAAGGTTTTGCTTTGACCAAAGCTAATATTTTGAGAAATATGAAATGGAGGGAGAAAAAAACATTGTACGATTCTGTCCTGTCCGAAGTTATTAGTTATTACGACGAGATTGGTGCCTGCTACCGACCAACAAAGTAAATGTGATCTGCATGGACGATCCCGATTGATGGCATCTACTCCCTCTGTTTTTAAGTATAAGTTGTTTTTGCCATTTTCCTAAAAAGCATGTACCTAGACGTTTTTTAGTTTGTATATTCGGAACAAAATGAATGAACATACACTAAATGGTATCTGGATACATGTGTTTCAAAAAAAGTTAAAGCATCTTATATTTTTATACTTCATCTATTCCTAGATGTAAGAGATTATAGCAATTTAAGTAAAACTGCAGAAACATCTCATAATACTCACTCCGTTTCGAAATAAATATCGTAAATTTATCTAGATCTAGAGATTCAGATTTAGATAAATATACGACATCTATTTCGGGACGGATGGAGAACCTAGAAACAAAGAGACTACTTTTTTTAAGGTAAACAAAGAGACTACTTAACAAGGCAACATCAGCTACCCACATAAAAAAACAAGAACACCATAGCCGAGCTGCTCCGCGGTGTCAATTTACTACTCGATGGCTATTTGACTTGATTCGGTGCCCATCGTTGCGGCATTCTGTCCGGGTTCGAACTTCAGAACACGCTGAAAGTCCTGGGAGCTCACAAATTCCTTGCGTGTATTGCAAATTTAGAACATCCATCCAGCACGCAAATGAAGAGGGCCCTAATTTCCTCTATTTTTTACTACCAACGGAGATGAGTTAGGTTGCTCGTCAGCTCGTGTTATTAAACCAGAGTTATCAGTTTGTCGGTGCGTAGAGCGGTATATTAGAATAACATGTTATTAAATCAGAGTTATCAGTTTGTCGGTGCGTAGAGCGGTATATTAGAATAACAAAACCGAGAGAATTCCAGCTTCTTCTGGGTTGTTTTTTTTGGAAAAAAAAGGTTACTACTAGAACATAACCTTCTTTCGAGAGCTGCTCCGCGGTGTCAGTTTACTAGTTTAACTACCCTTGATATTTTGCCTGCACCGACAACTCGAGGGCTATTTGATTTGATTCCGTGTCCACGGCATGCATTCTGTCCGGATTCGAACTTCATAAGAGCGTCTCTAGCAGTTTACTAGTTTAACTACCGTTGATATTTTGCCTGCACCGACAACTCGAGGGCTATTTGATTTGATTCCGTGCCCACGGCATGCATTCTGTCCGGGTTCGAACTTCATAAGAGCGTCTCTAGCAGTTTACTAGTTTAACTACCCTTGATATTTTGCCTGCACCGACAACTCGAGGGCTATTTGATTTGATTCCGTGCCCGCGGCATGCATTCTGTCCGGGTTCGAACTTCATAAGAACGTCTCTAGCAGTTTACTAGTTTAACTACCCTTGATATTTTGCCTGCACCGACAACTCGAGGGCTATTTGATTTGATTCCGTGCCCGCGGCATGAATTCTATCCGGGTTCGAACTTCATAAGAGCGTCTCTAGCAGTTTACTAGTTTAACTACCCTTAATATTTTGCCTGCACCGACAACTCGAGGGCTATTTGATTTGATTCCGTGCCCGCGGCATGCATTCTGTCCGGGTTCGAACTTCATAAGAACGTCTCTAGCAGTTTACTAGTTTAATTACCCTTGATATTTTGCCTGCACCGACAACTCGAGGGCTATTTGATTTGATTCCGTGCCCGCGGCATGAATTCTATCCGGGTTCGAACTTCATAAGAGCGTCTCTAGCAGTTTACTAGTTTAACTACCCTTAATATTTTGCCTGCACCGACAACTCGAGGGCTATTTGATTTGATTCCGTGCCCACGGCATGCATTCTGTCCGGTTCGAACTTCATAAGAGCGTTTCTAGCAGACACTGCATATCATCGGTTCGCAAATTTTCGGCCCGATATGCGGTATTGCGTCCGAAAAATGGTCTTTCCAGATAACGCAAAACGATCCGTACCGCAATTTTTTTTTGCGGTTTCCTGTATCGAGTCCCATCCATCCCGCATATATTCGGTGCATGCGGGGCGCTGGATGCTAGATACTGCATCCATTTTCTCTTCCTCCCCCGTCTAGAAACCCTTGCCGCCGCCCGCCCCCGTCTCCGATTCCGTCCGACTGCGCCGACGAAAAGCACATCGCCGCTGCCAACCTCTGTGTCCACCCCCTCTTGCCATGGTCAACCAATTGAGTTGCGATCTGGGCGGATGCGACTGTCGCTGCCGGTGCCGTCAGAGGAGGAGGAGCACCGGCGTGCGAGCTCGCCCGCCGCTGCTGTCGGAGGAGGGGGAGAGCGAGCGCGTCCCCGTGCAGGGGCACGACGCCCGTGAGCACACCCCCACCCTCGTTTCCACCCGATGATGTCGCGGACGAGGCAGAAGAGCTGCTGCTGGCAGATATGTGCACCCTGCCGCTGGTCGTCTACGAGCCTGCTGTCAACGACGAGCAGGAGGCGGTCTTGCTCGCTGAGGCCAAGTATCACTAGATGTGCACCGCGGTCATGCAGATCGTGCAGCGCCGGAAGCGCCGCCGCGACGCGCTAATGGCGGAGAAGCGCGAGTTTCTCTGTGTCTGTTGCCTCTCCTTCCGCGAGCACATGGGGCGGCTCGAGGCCCTGAAAGCCCACTTACCCGACGAGTACTTCATGGCCGACGAATTCGGCAACATGGAAACCAACGAGGAGTAAGCGCCGCCGTTGATGATCCGGTGAGTAGGTACCGCCGGTAATGCATAGATGCTGGGTGAATTATGGATGCAGGACGCGGCATCAAATTCTGCTAAAACTATATATGTAGATCTATATGATCAAAACCTCCTCTATGTAATCTGGCGTCAATGTGTGATGATTTTTAAATATACAGTTTGGATTAGTGCATCTGTTCCGTCCCGTGTTTTTCAATATCGCAAACAATATTTCCGGTTTATCGCATTCGCCTTTTGTGGTACCACGATATGCGGTATCTGCTAGAGATGCTCTAAGGGCATCTCTACCGAGCCGATCCAATGGCCGATTGAAACGGTATGTTTCTATCCGTTTGGGTCGGGTCACGGTCACTTTTGGATCTTGGTCCGGTCTATCCGGCCAGCCGCACTCAGCGGCGCGACCCATTTGTCTGTTCTGGCGTTTCTTGTCGCCATCGCTGGCCATAGTTTTGCCAATCAGCTCAAACAATCCCATGCCCGGATGGTCTGCTGCCTCCTCGCGACCCAAACCCTGCGATCGGGATCGACAATGGTATCCAGATCGGTGAGCATGATGACATTCTCCTCGGCCATGATCTTGGCTTCGGCCTCCTTTGTCTTGGCCTCTGCCTCTGCCATCCTAGACCTGGCCTCGGCCTTCTTGGCCTTGGCTTCGGTCTCCTTCGTCTTTGTCTTGGTCTCAATCTCCATTAGCCTGGTCTTGGCATTGGCCTCCTCCACCTTGATAGACCTCATTTGGAGCTCGACAAAGATCTTGACGGTGGCCTTTTTCTCTATGCGCCGTCTCTCTTCCCTCTCAACGATGGCCTCTTCCTTCTTCTCCAAGATCTTCTTCAAGGTCTCCTAAATGCCAAGGAATTAGTCTGGCGAGCGATGTCGGCCTTCGTGGCCTGTGGCTTTCGCGCGGATAGGTTTGGACGCGCTCGGACGTGTTGGATCGACCCGGTGGAGATGATGCATTGGCCAACTCCTGAGAGCTCACAAATTCCTTGCGTGTATTGCAAATTTAGGACATCCATTCAACACGCAAATGAAGAGGACCTTATTTTTCTACAACGGAGGAGGTGGGTTAGGTTGCTCGTCAGCTCGTGTTTTTAAATCAGAGTTATCAGTTTGTCGGTGCGTAGCGCGGTAGCACCACATCTCCACCACCATCAGCAAGAGGGAGAGAGCAGTTAGAATAACAAAACCGAGAGAATTTCAGCTTCTTCTGAGTTTTTTTTTTTTTGAGAAAAAGGTTACTAGTAGAACATAACGATCTTTCGAGAAGTTTTTTACCACTTGTTCCCTCCGCCCAAACATGCTACTCGGTTTTCCCGGTAGTGTTGCTCGTTGCTAAGTTTTCCATCCTCTTTCTAAACCAACCTCACAAATGAGGGTTTTTATCCTAGTCTTTTTCACCGTTCTTGTGTTAAGATTCTAACATGAGTGGGATCGACTAAACGAGGGAGAGAGCCAAGACCTGACTGTTGAGACCGATTAAAAATTTACAGGCGGGACCTCATCCATCCGAGTTGACCACTCGATGACATCGTATTTTTTTCTAGGATACATCCTGAAAGGTGTACCGAATAGATAGAAGAAACTGTCGATGGCAGTTACAACACCGCAAGCCGGCGGGCCAACGCTACCAACATAGGGGTGGTAGCTCCCCAAACACCTAAGCCTACTCTCCCTCTAACAACCTGGTCACCGGCTCCGGAAAGCCAAACACCTTTGATCGGAACAGCCTGGCTAACCGCCACTGCTCGAAGTCGCCCATGATCCTCGTCTTGATGGTCTCCACCGCTGGGCGCACGCCGTTGAACAACATGTCGTTTCGGTGCCTCCAAATGCTCCAGAACACTAGGATGATCGTCGTCCAAAGGTCGCGCTGGTGGGCCTTCTCGCAAGGTCTTGTCGTCCACCAAAGCCGCAGGTCCATGCCCACAGCGGGCATCCATAGTGGTCTATCCCACCGAAGTAGCGTCCATACCCAGACTTCCCGGGCCACCACACAGCCAAGCAGAATGTGTTGAATGCTCTCCGGTTCCTGATCGCAAAGCGGGCAGTTGGGCGGCCGCGGGAGACTGCACCCTCTAGACGATCAGTCGTCCAACACCGGTCTCTCGAGGCCAGCCACGCGAAGAACTTACAACTATGCGGGGCGCGTGAGCAGGGCCTGTTCGTCTACGGTACCAAAGTTCGCAGGCCAGCGCATGGCGGTACCTAAGTTGCCTGAAATTGCCGCGTTTCGAAATGTTGGGCCGCCAACTACTGAGAGAGGCCATTTCGAGGCAAACTCATCTTATCCCTGCCAAATTCAAACATTCCGTTAAACTGCCCATGAAGTAGACGGTCAGGACCCTCATGTCGGTCATCTGTCCGTGACGCGAGCGCCAACACGGCAACCTCTTAGACAAATCGAGTAGCTAAGTGGATTGGATGCGTTGACCAATTTCACAAATCCATTCTTACCTTTCCCCTAGCACCGACGACGTCGGAATCCACCCTCCAGGCAGGACGATCTCTTCAGACATTTGACTTCCGGCGCCAAGTCGCTTCTCCCAGTTGCCGCGTCCAGTCGCTGATCCCGAGCTCCAATGGCGCATGCCGTAGCCGCCGTTGCGAGGCTTTAGCCCGCCTCCGCCGCCGACGAGCCGAGCAACTCGGAGGATGGCAGATCCTACTACCAACAAAGAAGAAGTTCTGGCTACAAGCAGGTGAACTACCCTTCTCTTTGCTATTTGTACTAATTATAACTACTAGCTGGCTACTGAACCTCAAATTGTTTGTTAACCCAACGCTGACAAACATACTTTGTCCACAGTTTTCTGTCAAGTGGGATCTCCGCGGACCACCCTTACCTGGTTACGGTAGTCCTCTTCAGGTACGACTCTAAGGGCAAGTGGTATGGACACCATTGTATACGATGGAAGAAGCACCTGCGCAGATCTGTACTATATCTGGTATGGTTGCTGCTCTGCGTAATCATGATGAATTATGGCCGAAGCAGACTGCAAAGTTCAGCTTCATGGATGAACGTGGCATTATGGTTCCTCTAACGTGTGACAGTCAGCTAATTAGGTTAATGAAAAGGTATGCTTCGGCTTGCATGTTTGAGCTGAATTATGATGTACTGGATGTGGAAGCTGCTGCAACTAGGAGTCGCCCTTCTATTCTTGGACAGGGTGGTTGTTCGAACCCAATTAGCTCCTGGTAAACAAATGTCTCTTGGGGTTCGCATGTTTGTGCTGAATTGTAATTTTTGTTTTATTTACTCTGTAGATATTGGGTAGTTATGCAACAATCTTGTTTCTTTGATAGGAAGCGCCGCAAGGTTAGAAACATGACTGCCGGGTCAGTCATTTTGCTGCCCGAAGAAATTAAAAACAAGTGAAAAGATGATGCTGGGCACGATTCTGGTGCCCATTGTCCCGACGATGCAGAGTACGTGAAGCTAAGAAAATTGGCATCGAGAAAGAGGAAGAAGGCAGGAAATGAAGAAGCCCGTGGACGTGAATGCTTGGTACCCAGACTGCGGAAGAAGGCTGCTGGCAATGAAGATGCATAGTAATATGTTGAACTTGAACCTATATATGTAATTCAGTTAAATTCTGGAGCTCTGTGTGTGATACTTTGCTGGGCGAAACAATCAACCCACGTCCTCTGAGTAAAATATACCGCGACTTAGGGTTTGGAAACGCCCGAGTCAGTAGTTGAATCCGAAACTGTGACTGTGCCACTGCTATCTGAAAACACGCAGCAACAGTTCCACGATTGTTGAGGGGAAGGAGGTCTCCAAATTCGATGGAATGTAAGTGGCACAGAAATAAATTATTTAAGCTGTCACACTGCACGAAGCAGCAACTTATTTTAGATGCTGCACAATGACGTGGCAATATAAACAGCAATGGCAACCGATAATGCCCAGATGAGGAGGAAATCGATACCACTTTCTGGCCTAATCTTGAGCCCGTCTATCTCACCGCCTCTCTGCTCCTGCATCCCCTACATCTGGCGAAGCTCCCAGATCTCCAGTAACCGAGTGTACGTGCTTCCACTTTATAAATTGTGATTGTGTCATTTGCATGCGGCACAATCCACGTAGATTACGTTTAAACAAACCATCAATGTCAGAATACACTAGTAGAAAAAGGGTCTTTGGTCCACGGTCACGTTCCCAATCCGAGACAGAGATCTAAATCGAGGCAGAAATTGATCTAAATTATAAATTCTTCCACAAATTAATCGAGACAGAGATTTAAATCGAGGCATTTCATTAATTCAACCACAAATTCTTCTAAACAAAGGTGCGATTTCACATCCTACATTAATTCAACCACTAGTCAATAATTTCACTTTCATTGCCACTGTCCTCCGAGCCACCGGCTTCCTCGTCATCATCGGATGGAACCTCCACGATTTCCACATTGTTCGCGAGACGGAGCACCTCTTCGCGGCGAGCGACGACGATGACGGTGTACTTGGTCCGTCCAGGGACGGACTAGAACCTCTCCCACCCTTCTCGGTTGCGGAGATCCCGGTGCACCACGCACCCGTAAATGATGTTGTTGCCAATCTTGGCCTTCCGCTCCTTCTTGAACAGCGCCGGCCAGTACGGGCTGGCTGCCACGTACCGGGGCAGCGCCCTCTTCCACGCGAGCATCTGGCGGCGGCACGCCGCGATTTTGCTCTCCATCTCGGCTCGGCCAGGGAGCGGAGCCATAGGCACCCCCGCATAGTTGATGCGCCATCCGTGGGGCACCGTCGCGGCCGACGGCGCGAGGATGTCGAAGTGCGCGAACATCACCGCCTCATAGAAGTTCAGCGCGGGCATCTCCATGGTAGCGCGGTGGAGATTGGAGAGGGAGTGAGGGGATGGACGACGAAGCGACGACGCAGTGGAGATTTGAGAGGACGAGGGGATGTACTACGAAACGACGCGCTATGGCGCCTCCTATTTGTACACGAGGACTACGAAGCGATGGGCGGAATATCCAAGGGGCATTGGTCAGATAAAAGGAAGTAATGCAGGGTTAAGACAGATTAACGGGCGACCAATGTTTTTCCTCTCAGGACTCCGGGGCCAATAGTTCAGACCGCTAGGTCAACAAGTACAACTATTACAACTTAAAAAGGCACGAAGCTTAAGCTAAATATAACTAGTTATCACACATCTCCTTGATCTTCCTAATCTTAGACCGACGTGCATCTTCCTGCGAGAGCAAGGATTGAATCGTCTGCTCCTTCCTTTTAGCATCTTCCTTGCACAGCTTCAATTGTTTCTCTTCATTTTTTCTCATGCACTTGTCAATACTCGTAGTTGTGAACTGGAGGACTTTGGCCTGGTGAAGATCATTCCTTGCTTGAGTCAGTTCTTGCTCTGCTTTAGCCTTCAGGGCCAACGCCGTGTCCCTCTCCTTCTCGACTTTGCTAACCTTGTCTTGCACCTACCTGAGATCTCGCTTATGCTTGGCCGTGTCAACTAGTTCCCATAGCTTCATCTCAACACTGTCAAGAAGTGAGCTGAATACGGATTCTTTCAACTCAACAGTCATTTCCCATAGTTTGTCCAGCGTTTTCTGCATCGATTTGGGCCACTCTGGATCTACCCATTTGATAACACCGCAACTTCCGCCTTGCATCATTGCACGATGTCCTTGACACCGTAGAAACCTCCTGCCTGCGTTTCGTCCTTCGAACGCTACAAATTTAGCGGGCACATATCCATGTTTACATAGTAGAGGACTGTCTTCATCCGCTAAACCGTGATAGTCGGAGTCATACATTGTCTGGTTGGCCTAACACATCATACGCGCATGAGTAAACAGATTAGATCTAGCTCAAAAAATAGATAATTGGCCACAGATGATAGAGATAGAGATGAGACGACTCACATCGAAATCACCGTCCCTGTCTTCACGACGCGTTTCCTCGCTGTCTCCCCTTGAACCCATGGCGAGAGGGGAGGGGGGTGGCTGCCGGAGAGGGGATTGGGATGGAGGCACTGTCGGCTTGCGGCTACGGCAGGATGGGAGTGAAGTGGGGAAAGTGGCTTCGAGGGTAAGGAAGAGAAGTACGGGGAGGAAGAGAAGTAATGGGGACGTGACATGGGATGTGGCCCACTGAACTCGTGAGTCGTGACACTCGCAACAGGGGAGCGCCCGGTGTTGCCAGTTTGTCTAGAGCAAGCGTGGCCAATCATGCCGTAGAACAGCCTACTCGCGGATCGCTCTCACGAAGACCATCCCAATCGTCCAAGCGCCCCAATCGAACGATATGTAACAATCGTCAAGTAGAACAACTGAGTTAGAACGTGCCTTCTAGAAGACTTAGTCTAACGGCCACCCATTAGGGGGCTAAGGTTAGGTCTCTCCTAAGGTTAATTAGGATCCATATGTGGTTTGTGAAAAGAGCAGACATGCAATGACACTGGTGGATCCATATGTGGTTTGTGAAAAGAACATACATGCAATCACACTGGGTGGATCCATGTGTGGTTCATGAGAAGAACACACATGCAATGACACTGGTGATATGTGGTTTGTGAAAAGAACAGACATGCAACAACTCTAACTGTGGTCAATGAAAAGAGCAAACATGCAATGACACTGGTGGATCCATGTGTGGTTCATGAGAAGAACACACATTCGATGACACCGGTGGATCCTTATATGGTTTGTGAGAAGAATAGACATGCAATGACTCTAGCTGTGGTTCATGAGAAGAACACACATGCAATGACACTGGTGTATCCTTATGTGGTTTGTGAGAAGAATAGACATGCAATGACTCTAGTTGTGGTTCATGAGAAGAACACACATGCAACGGCACTTGTGTATCCTTAGGTGGTTTGTGAGAAGAACACACATGCAATGACTCTAAATGTGGTTCATGAGAGGAACACACATCCAATGACACTGGTGGATCCATGTGTAGTTTGTGAAAGGAACACACATGCAATGACACTGGCTGTGGTTCATGAGAAGAACACACATGCAATGACACTGGTGGATCCATGTGTGGTTTATGAGAGGAACAGACATGCAATGACACTGGGTGTGGTTAGAAAAGAACAGGCATGCAATGACACTAGTGGATCCATGTGTGGTTTGTGAGAAGAACAGACATGCAATCACACTTGGTGGATCCATGTGTGGTTCATGAGAGGAACACACATGCAATGACACTGGTGGATCCATCTGTGGTTCATGATGTAGCATCCCAATTGTCTAACAATTGCAATGCTACTAGACTAGTCTATATAATGGCTACTTCCTACATATAATTGTTGCATCATAATTATATCATGCTCATGTCATCATGCCACCTTGCATTTGAGCATCATATAAAACCCCTTTTCATTTGGTTCTTCTCTCATATGCATTAGTAATTGTATTTGGCTCTTGATATATTGTATTTGGTTCTTGATAAATGCTTGATGCCTAAGTTGAGTTGGGGGCATATCTTTTATTCTACTCCATCACCTTTCTTTGTCACCACCTTATAATCCCACCATCCTAATTATCCATGAGCTTTACTTTTCCTTTGGCATTTAAATCTAGCTCATGTGGGTTGGGATGGGTCCACTTCTATTTCCACATGCTCTCATATTAGCATCATGTTGTTTTCACACTATTGATATGTGAAGCCATTGTTGCATACCTGTGAGTGGTACCCCTTTTCAAGCTTCCATATGGGATTATTTTGAATGCATGCTCATGTTGGAATATTTTTGAGACTATTAAATATCTAGTGGAATACACACACTAGCAAGTCCCAATTAAATTCAAATATGATCATCTCCATCTACTCCCCATGGAACCTCCTTTTATTTTCTTTTGCTTGGCCTTTACTCCACATTTTGGTAATGCATGGGAATAATGCCATGATACATTATTATTGTTTTCACAAGAATTAAACATGGCATTTAATGCCCATGCATGGGCCATGCAAATCACCACCATTCTATTCTTTGGGTTTTACTTGGGTTTTTGAGTGGAGCTTGGCCCCTAGGGAATCAATTCTTGTTGGCTCTACTCTTTTTGCTCTATCCTAAAACCTTCTCATCTTGAACTTTGTTTTCTTTACCATATGCATCAATTCCTCAACTCCACCACATCTCCTTCTTCCATACCTGATCATGTGAGACCCTTGCATCAATTACTCTTTTTGCTCTAGTAGATCATAATAATCCCTAACCCCTTTGCTTGATCTTGGGTTGTCCATGCTCAAACCCTAACCATCACCACACCTAACTTTAACCTAAACCCTAACCCTCCTCCCTACCCTAACCCTAACCCTAACCTCACCATCACCTTGCTCTCACCATGCCGAGGCATCTCTCCCTCTCTCTGCCAGCAAGGGTCCACCCCAGCTCTCTCTCTCCCTTGCCGAAGCTACCCCTCCATGCCACCCCAACCCAAGCCTTTCCCTCTAATCCTAGACCTAGCCGAGCCTCACCCCTCTCGGTTCCTCTCTCTTTCCCTCTGCCAGCTAGGCCCCTCACCCGAGCCCTCTCCTCTCTCTAGCCCACCTACAGCCACACCATGCCCTGCCCTGGTCTGCCCACGCCGAGCACGTGAAGGAGAGGGAGGAAAAGGTGACCGAGGCCACCTTTTGCTCCACCGTTCCCCCACGCCACCCCTCTCCTCTCCCTCTCTGCTTTATCCTCTCCCCCACGCCTCCTCTGCCTCGCCCAGATCCAACCCGAGTCGTGCACTACCTCCTCTTCCTACCCTGCTACCCACAGCCATCCCGACGGCCACCGTCGGCCTCCACCTCTCCTACTCGTTACAAGCCGGCGGCGTGCTGTTAGGTCGTCGAGGAAGAACCAGTGCTGCTACCTGCGTTGTCCCGTACACGCCAGCGAGGAGGAGACGCCCTGCAGCCGCCGAACATCGTCGAGGCCGACCAAAACCCTAGCCGCGGGAGCGTCTGCATCGTCGTCGATCCACCGCGTCCCAGCCTGATCCGTCTGCACCAACCTCCCCGCGGTAAGCGTCCGACCCTCCCAGACATCCTCGCCGTCACAGTCGTGTCCTGGTCGCGTCGGTCGCTCCGTCGAACGCTCTCTGTGCGCCGGCGTTCGCGATCGGTTTCCAGACCGTGGCATCACAGAGGCAGATCTAGCCGCCTAGCCACTCCCTGTCAGCAACCCTACCCCACCGTAGTGGTCACCGCCGCCTGCGCGCACGCACTGCGTCACGGGTTCGAGCCCCACCGCGCCGTGTTTTCCCGTCCGTCAGTTTCGTCAGAACGTGGAGAAGAGAAACAGTAGCCGCGCGTGTTTTACAAATCCCCCCAGCCTTTTGGTTTTCTATACTCGTGCTCCACCGAACCCCACCTGTCAGCCGCTGTTGTATTTTTACAAAGAGGCACCCCAAGTTCAGCAGCCCCAACCCGCAGCCCCTAGCGCCGCCAGGTGTCACGCCCGCATCGGACGCGCGCGCGTGTGGGTCCGCTGTAACCCGGCCCCGCTCGTCAGTGGGGGTGGCTAGATAGGTCCCGAGTGAGAGAAGACCGCCGCGCGCCGTTGTCCGCCCAGTCAGCTCTGGTCCCACCCGTCAGCGACTGGGGCTAGATTTATCTGGGTATAAAAAGGTCCTGACGTTTTTCTGTTTAAATAAAATGATTTCAGAAAATGTTTAAATATGATTTTAAATCTGTTTTAAATAACTTTTAAATTATAAATCCAAATAATACAAATGATATATGTTCTTGAATCAGAAAAATGTGAGGAATTAAAATATGCCATTCAAAATAATGTTTGAGCACTTTAAATTTTCGAGATGATTAAATTGACAATAAAATGCCCTTTTCTTAATAAATCAATAACTTTAAATCTATAACTCCAAACTTGACAAATAATATATCTAAATCGATCGGCGCGACGAGCCCGTTCTAACTATGCATTCCTTGTTCTGAATTGCAGCATGCATCATATAAATATAAAGTATACAACAAGTGTTATGAGAGCAAAACATGACCCAAATTTAATAAAATGTTTTATTCTTGTACCCCACACCCTACCCATGCCATGCTACATTATTGCCATGTAACTTGTGCATCATTCATCATGGCATGCTTGTTTACTTGTCGCATTTTAATTCATATGCTTGTGCACTTTATTTATGTTGGCCCTTGTTTGTTTGGTTCTTCTTCGAATAGACGCCGAACAGGGGATATATCAGGAATTCCAGGAGCACTACCCAGATCCGACTCTCGCTTCAACTGAGCTGCCAGGCAAGCACTACCACATGCTTGCATACATATAGTACCTATTGCCTCTATCTTATTCTTGCATCATTGAGTCGCGATTGCATTAAATTGAATCCCAAGCACTGCATAGCCTTTACTTTTAAACCCCACCGAAGCTTGTTCCTCCATCCCATGAGCCATTACTAAAGGAGTTGTGTGAGCCATGCGGGTCGTAGAACAACATGTGTAGGGTATGTGAGTGTCTGATGGATAATGAGGTACCTAAACAACTTAACCTGAGTAGTAATGGGATAACTAATGAAAGAGGCACCGGTGAGCAATATCTGCTATTTGGTTCTTCATGCTCACTTGTGTCCCGTAGGACCCCGAGTACTTGATTCCTGTTCCTTGACTATTCGCACTATCCACATCCGGGAGGCCTTATGTACCCCCCTGAGCCAGAGCTTGATTCATTCTTATTTCTTGGGGCCACAAAGTAGTTTGGGGTTTTATTACTATCCTGTACTTATGCCATGCTTTACTGTTTTATTTAAGATTGTGCGTGGAGCACCTGTACTGTTTTGGATCGTGGAATGTTTTTGCGGTATTGACAAGCCCAGTCACACTTTCGGGTTCCCAGTCATTTACAGCCATTGACACAAACCTTGGGTCCGTCTCGGAGCCGGCCAACTTCGTTGCGGGTAGCTTAATGGGGTGGCCCCCTGAAATATTTCTGAATCCTGTGATCGCTTTGTCGTGAATGCCTCGTTGGGTTTTGAGTTGGTTTTTCCGAGGTTGATCGAGTGTGTGTTGCTATTTGTGCACCCCTGCAGGGTAAATCTTTCTGAAAACCGTGTCCGCGGTTATGGATGACTTGGAGCACAGTTTCTCGATCATAGACAAGTATAACTAAAGTACCGCTTTTAATTTGACTAAGTACCTGACTAGTAAATAGTGTAACACTCATGGAATGGTTAATAAAACTGCCAACAGATGGGTTGTTCGTCCGCTTTCTCGTTGGTAAGCGAGAAGGAGGATGGATCTGTTAATTATACTATTATAACAGTTGTTACTAATTAATGGACATCCGTCTATCATTGGTTAGGCGGATGGTTAGCGAGTATCTATAGACTTGTTAGTTATTATCTTTTGCTGCAATTGCGTCACCGCAGGTTATGTCCCCTTTAGAGGCATAAAGACTTGCTGAGTACCCCTAGGGTCTCACATGATAAATTGTTTGATTCAGATGAACAGGTGTACTCGCAAGATGGATACTGGGTGGAGGAGACGGATGATGTTGGCAACGATCACTCGGTGTAGAGATTCCGGGAACGGGGATCCATGAGATCTGTGGGCGGGATGTGTTTAATTATATGGCATCTTATGCCAATTTGCTTCTTATCCGTACTCGGACCTTGATTTCCGCTTCCGCCTGATACTCTGTTGTTTGATGTATGAGGAGCTATCCTAAAATATTATCTCTATCTAGGATATTTGGATCTTGCCGTATGGCGTTGCAATATTTCTATTTCTTTTAGATGGAATGGCTCTGTGAACCGTTGTATGGTGGCTTGCATACATACTCACTTGTGTATGTAGTTGATCCCTTCGCCTGCCGATTACGCTGCTCGTTCTTGTCCCGATGTTCTGGAAGTGGTTAGGACGGCCGAAAGGTCTACCTGTGAGTGGCCCCTGGGCCCCACCGTACTATTTTAACCACTTTCGCTCATCCAGGCATGTAACTAAGAGCGTAATTCACCGAGGTAGTTACAATTGGTATCAGAGCCATCCCGCCCTTCAGGGTCTCAGCCAAATGGTTGTTGTCAGTCTAGCAAATATTTTTGGTAGCTATGTATACTAGGGAAAAACAAAACGTGAGAGTAGGACTGCTTCCATTTTTCTTCTTATCCACCCACCCTTTTCTGGTAAGGAAGTGTAACGTTTTCAATCCTCTTCTAAAAATTCAAACTAGGATTCACGTGTTCTGGGTTCCGTAGTACCATAGGTTGTGTGTGTGTGTGAATTCCTTGTCTATCTGTTGCATCCAACTTGTTATCACTATCTGATTTTGAGTTACACCATGATCATATCTATGCATATTCAAGTATCTTTGGCAATCCGAAGTTTCTCAAGGCACTACGGTGGTCTATCATCTGTTTATCATGCTTCACATCTTTTTGGAACTCCATATCTGCAAAATTCTCTTTGATACGAGGGAATTGCATCTTTTCGTCTCTGATAGCTTTGCTTAAGATATGAGCTATCATCGTTCCTTTATCCAAGATCTCTTTATCTTTGTAACCGGCGATCCAATCGATAATGTGAATCAAGTGGCATTTCTTGTTCTCTTCCGAAGGACCAGACAATCTATTCTGCCAATGCATCTCTTTCAACATGAATCCTTGCTCGTAATGTCGATCTTTCAAGAGCGTTGAGTTCAGAAAGTATTTCGAGCATTTGTCTGTTTCTCCCGCCTTTTGAACTTGATATTCTTGAATTATCTTGTTAATCCATGGTGGTATATCTTGATGATATGCTTGCCTATTCTATATCAATGGAAGAACATGGAAAATCATCTGTGTCTTTTTCTCTCAAGCTACGAGAACACCACTATGTGCAAAGTTCTCAAAAGTGTGAATTCTGGCTTCTTGAAGTCACCTATCTCGACCACGTCCTTCTGCTAAATACATTGCTTCAATTCTGGAATCAGCAAGTCCATTGTTAATTCCATCCTCCATCTTCAACCAATCCAGAGTTGTTCCTTGTTGGCAAGTTATCATCGTCGTTCCGCTAAAGATTTTCCTCAAGACTGCTAAATCTCTCTCAATCATTTCAAGAAGAACACGAAGTTTCTTTTCACCTCTGTCTCGTCAAGTAATCTTTTGAAACCCTCTCGTTCTATCGTCTATGCTCAATCCACCGGAGTCCATGAAGACTTTTCATATCTTTTGTATTCCTTCTGTTCAAGTTGGTGTTATCTCTTTCTTGATCTGTGGAATCTTGCAGTTGTCTCCGCAATCTTCCTTCATATCTTTCCGGTGGCTTCTTACTTCTAATATGACGACAACATCATCATCTTTATCTATCTTCGAATCCGGCGAATCGTTTGCATCTATCCTTGTTTTCTAACGGAGTTCCAGGAGTTCTTTTTGTCAAGGTCTTCAGTCTGTCTTTGGGGGTTGGGTTGCATGATTTTCTTATTCATGTAGGGAGTAATGCTTTGAGTGCAGGATGGAGTAGCTACCATACCACTACTCTTATCATTCACTCTTGTACATTGAATTGGTAAATTAATGTGATTCCACTCATTCCACGGAAGTTGGAAGTGGCCTTTATCCCTCGATACTTCTACTTCCGTCCTTGCTTTTCCGGAGTGCTCTCTCGGAGAACATAAGCAATAATCTCTTGTTGGTGATCTCGTCTTTTTTACACGGAGAAAATCATCAATTATCTGGTGGAAACCAATGCAAAATCTTATCTGTCTTCTTGTTTATACCGGTGCAAGAAGAATCTAATCCGACAATGTCTAACTAAATCTTTCCGTTGATATCAAGGAATGCTATTGTTTGAAGGCGATATTGTTTCCGAACTTCTTTTCTCAAATCTGAGGGAAGGTACAGTACTATTTTCATAGTGGTTGATAACTTCTCCAAAGTCGCTCTTTTCGTCCGGCAAGGGCAAGAATCATCACCACTTGTAGCTTCCGATCTTTAATCCTAACAGTGTGTCTTTTCTTTATCCATGATACATCATCCTTTCTATTTCTTTCACAAGTGATTCTATTCTTTTATCATGTTTCTCGAAAAACCGGAGCTATGTTCATCCTATCCTTCTTGTCTCACGACAATCCTTCAACTCTTCTAACCCGTTGTTTTCCAAGCAAAACGCAAGACTCGCAACAAGTCTAGCAAGTTTTGCAAGGTGTAATGGTCGCACCATTCCGTTGTTCATCAACTCGGGAACGTGAGGGTCACCTTCGTTTCGAACACCCGCCTCTCCTTGTGTTGTTTTTCTTTTTCCTAGGAATCTCGGGGCGAGATTCTTGTTTAGTGGGGGAGAGTTGTAGCGTCCCAATTGTCTAACAACTGTAATGCTACTAGCCTAGTCTATATAATGGCTACTTCCTATATATAATTGTTGCATCATAATTATATCATGCTCATGTCATCATGCCACCTTGCATTTGAGCATCATATAAAACCCCTTTTCATTTGGTTCTTCTCTCATATGCATTAGTAATTGTATTTGGCTCTTGATATATTGTATTTGGTTCTTGATAAATGCTTGATGCCCAAGTTGAGTTGGGGGCATATCTTTTATTCTACTCCATCACCTTTCTTTGTCACCACCTTATAATCCCACCATCCTAATTATCCATGAGCTTTACTTTTCCTTTGGCATTTAAATCTAGCTCATGTGGGTTGGGATGGGTCCACTTCTATTTCCACATGCTCTCATATTAGCATCATGTTGTTTTCACACTATTGATATGTGAAGCCATTGTTGCATACCTGTGAGTGGTACCCCTTTTCAAGCTTCCATATGGGATTATTTTGAATGCATGCTCATGTTGGAATATTTTTGAGACTATTAAATATCTAGTGGAATACACACACTAGCAAGTCCCAATTAAATTCAAATATGATCATCTCCATCTACTCCCCATGGAACCTCCTTTTATTTTCTTTTGCTTGGCCTTTACTCCACATTTTGGTAATGCATGGGAATAATGCCATGATACATTATTATTGTTTTCACAAGAATTAAACATGGCATTTAATGCCCATGCATGGGCCATGCAAATCTCCACCATTCTATTCTTTGGGTTTTACTTGGGTTTTTGAGTGGAGCTTGGCCCCTAGGGAATCAATTCTTGTTGGCTCTACTCTTTTTGCTCTACCCTAAAACCTTCTCATCTTGAACTTTGTTTTCTTTACCATATGCATCAAGACCTCAACTCCACCACATATCCTTCTTCCATACCTGACTAGTAAATAGTGTAACACTCATGGAATGGTTAATAAAACTGCCAACGGATGGGTTGTTCGTCCGCTTTCTCGTTGGTAAGCGAGAAGGATGATGGATCTGTTAATTATACTGTTATAACTGTTGTTACTAATTAATGGACATCCGTCTATCATTGGTTAGGCGGATGGTTAGCGAGTATCTATAGACTTGTTAGTTATTATCTTTTGCTGCAATTGCGTCACCCCAGGTTATGTCCCCTTTAGAGGCATAAAGACTTGATGAGTACCCCTAGGGTCTCACACGATAAATTGTTTGATTCAGATGAACATGTGTACTCGCAAGATGGATACTGGGTGGAGGAGACGGATGGTGTTGGCAACGATCACTCGGTGTAGAGATTCCGGGAACAGGAATCCGTGAGATCTGTGGGCGGGATGTGTTTAGTTATATGGCATCTTATGCCGATTTGCTTCTTATCCGTACTCGGACCTTGATTTTCGCTTCCGCCTGATACTGTGTCGTTTGATGTATGAGGAGCTATGCTAAAATATTATCTCTATCTAGGATATTTGAATCTTGCCATATGGCATTGCAATATTTCTATTTCTTTTAGATGGAATGGCCCTGTGAACCGTTGTATGGTGGCTTGCATACATACTCACTTGTGTATGTAGTTGATCCCTTCGCCTGCCGATTACGCCGCTCGTTCTTGTCCCGATGTTCTGGAAGTAGTTAGGACAACCGAAAGGTCTACCTGTGAGTGACCCCTGGGTCCCACCGTACTATTTTAACCACTTTCGCTCATCCAGGCATGTAACTAGGAGCGTAAATCACCGAGGTAGTTACACATGATAAGAACACACATCCAATGACACTGGGTGTGGTTCATGAGAAGAACAGACATGCAATGACACTGGTGGATCCTTATGTGGTTTGTTTAGAAGAACACACATGCAATGACTCTAGCTGTGGTTCATGAAAATAACACACATGCAATGACACTGGTGGATCCATGTGTGGTTTGTGAAAATAATAGACATGCAATCACACTAGGTGGATCCATGTGTGGTTTGTTTAGAGGAATAGACATGCAATGACACTGGGTTTGGTTCATTAAAAGAACAGACTGCAATGACACTGGTGGATCCATATGTGGTTTTTGGAAAGCATAGACATGCAATGACTCTAGCTGTGGTTCATAAAAAGAACAGACATGCAATGGCAGTGGGTGGATCCATGTGTGGTTCATGAGAATAACACACATGTAATGACGCTCGGTGTGGTTCATGAAAAGAACAAAAATGTAATGACACTGGTGGATCCATATGTGGTTTGTTTAGAAGAACACACATGCAATGACTCTAGCTATGGTTCATGGAAAGAACACACATGCAATGACACTGGGATCCTTATGTGGTTTGTTTAGAAGAACAGACATGCAATGACACTGGTGGATCCTTATGTGGTTTGTGGGAAGAACAGACATGCAATGACACTGGTTGTGGTTCATGAGAAGAACACACATGCAATGACACTGGTGGATCCATGTGTGGTTTGTGAAAAGAACAAGCATGCAATCACACTAGGTGGATCCATGTGTGGTTTGTTTAGAAGAACACACATGCAATGACTCTAGCTGTGCTTCATGAAAAGAACAGACATGCAATGACACTGGTGGATCCATGTGTGGTTCATGAAAAGAACAGACATGCAATGACACTAGTCGATCCTTATGTGGTTTGTTTACAGGAACAGACATGCAATGACACTGGGTGTGGTTCATGAAAAGAACAAACATGCAATGACACTGGTGGATCCATGTATGGTTCATGAGAAGAACAAACATGCAATGTCTCAAGCTATGGTTCATGAAAAGAACACACATGCAATGACACTGGTGGATCCATGTGTGGTTTGTGAAGAAGAACACACATGCAATGACTCTAGTTGTGGTTCATGAAAAGAACACACATGCAATGACACTGGTGTATCCATGTGTGGTTCATGAGAAGAACACACATGCAATGACACTGGGTGTGGTTCATGAGAAGAACAGACATGCAATGACACTAGTGGATCCTGATGTGGTTTGTGAGAAGAACTGACATGCAATGACTCTAGCTGTGGTTCATGAAAAGAACAGACATGCAATGACAGTTGTGGATCCATATGTGGTTTGTGAGAAGAACAGACATGCAATGACTCTAGCTGTGGTTCATGAAAAGAATAGACATGCAATGACACTGGTGAATCCATATGTGGTTTGTGGAAGTAACAGACATGCAATGACTCTAGCTGTGGTTCATGAAAAGAACATACATGCAATGACACTCATGGATCCATGTGTGGTTCATGATAAGAACACACATGCAATCACACTAGGTAGATCCATGTGTGGTTTGTTTAGAAGAACACACATGCAATGACTCTAGCTGTGGTTCATGAAAAGAACACACATGCAATGACACTGGTGGGTCCATGTGTTGTTCATGAAAAGAACAGACATGCAATGTCACTGGTGGATCCTTATGTGGTTTGTTTAGAGGAACAGACATGCAATGACACTGGGTGTGGTTCATGAAAAGAACAGACATGCAATGACACTGGTGGATCCATGTGTGGTTCATGAGAAGAACACACATCCAATGACTCTAGTTGTGGTTCATGAAAAGAACACACATGCAATGACACTAGTGGATCCATGTGTGGTTCATGAGAAGAGCACACATCCAATGACACTAGGTGGATCCATGTGTGGTTTGTTTAGAGGAACAGACATGCAATGACACTGGGTGTGGTTCATGAAAAGAACAGACATGCAATGACACTAGTGGATCCATATGTGGTTTGTGGAAAGCACATACATGCAACAACTCTAGATGTGGTTCATGAATAGAACAGACATGCAATGACACTGGGTGGATCCATGCGTGGTTCATGAGAAGAACACACATCCAATGACACTGGTGGATCCTTATGTGGTTTGTGAGAAGAACAGACATGTAATGACACTGGCTGTGGTTCATGAGAAGAACAGACATGCAATGACACTGGTGGATCCTTATGTGGTTTGTTTAGAGGAACAAACATGCAATGACACTAGGTGTGCTTCATGAAAAGAACAAACATGCAATGACACTGGTAGATCCATGTGTGGTTCATGAGAAGAAAACACATCCAATGACACTGGCTGTGGTTCATCAGAAGAACACACATGCAATGACACCAGTGGATCCTAATGTGGTTTGTTTAGAAGAGCACACATGCAATGACTCTAGCTGAGGTTCATGAAAAGAACACACATTCAATGACACTGGTGGATCCATGTGTGGTTTGTGAAAAGAATAGTGATGCAATCACACTAGGTGGATCCATGTGTGGTTTGTTTAGAGGAACAGACATGCAATGACACTGGGTGTGGTTTCATGAAAAGAACAAAAATGCAATGACACTGGTGGATCCATATGTGGTTTGTTTAGAAGAACACACATGCAATGACTCTAGCTGTGGTTCTTGGAAAGAACACACATGCAATGACACTAGGGGATCCTTATGTGGTTTGTTTAGAAGAACAGACATACAATGGCACTGGTGGATCCTTATGTGGTTTGTGAGAAGAACAGACATGCAATGACACTGGCTGTGGTTCATGAGAAGAACACACATGCAATGACACTGGGGGATCCTTATGTGGTTTGTTTAGAAGAACAGACATGCAATGACACTGGTGGATCCTTATGTGGTTTGTGAGAAGAACATACATGCAATGACACTGGCTGTGGTTCATGAGAAGAACACACATGCAAAGACACTGGTGGATCCATGTGTGGTTTGTGAAAAGAACAGACATGCAATCATAGTAGGTGGATCCATGTGTGGTTTGTGGAAATAACAGACATGCAATGACTCTAGCTGTGGTTCATGAAAAGAACAGACATGCAATGACACTGGTGGATCCATGTGTGTTTTGTGCAAAGAACAGACATGCAATCACACTAGGTGGATCCATGTGTTATTTTTAGAAGAACACACATGCAATGACTCTAGCTGTGGTTCATGAAAAGAACACACATGCAATGACACTGGTGGATCCATGTGTGGTTCATGAAAAGAACAAACATGCAATGACACTGGTGGATCCTTATGTGGTTTGTTTAGAGGAACATACATGCAATGATACTGGGTGTGGTTCATGAAAAGAACAGACATGCAATGACACTGGTGGATCCATGTGTGGTTCATGAGAAGATCACACATCCAATGACTCTAGCTGTGGTTCATGAAAAGAACACACATGCAATGACACTGGTGGATCTATGTGTGGTTTGTGAAGAAGAACACACATCCAATGACTCTAGTTGTGGTTCATGAAAAGAACACACATGCAATAACAGTGGTGTATCTTGTGTGGTTCATGAGAAGAACACACTTGCAATGACACTGAGTGTGGTTCATGAGAAGAACAGACATGCAATGACACTGGTGGATCCTTATGTGGTTTGTGAGAAGAACTGACATGCAATGACTCTAGCTGTGGCTCATGCAAAGAACATACATGCAATGATACTGGTGGATCCATATGTGGTTTGTGAGGAGAACTGACATGCAATGACTCTAGCTCTGGTTCATGAAAAGAACAGACATGAAATGACACTGGTGGATCCATATGTGGTTTTTAGAAAAACAGACATGCAATGACTCTAGTTGTGGTTCATGAAAAGAACATACATGCAATGACACTGGTGGATCCATTGTGGTTCATGAGAAGAACACACATCCAATGACACTGGTGGATCCTTATGTGGTTCATGAAAAGAACAGACATGCAATGACACTGGTGGATCCTTATGTGGTTTGTTTAGAAGAACACACATGCAATGACACTGGGTGTGGTTCATGAAAATAACACACATGCAATGATAATCGTGGATCCATGTGTGGTTCATGAGAAGAACACACATCCAATGATTCTAGTTGTGGTTCATGAAAAGAACACACATGCAATGACACTAGTGGATCCATGTGTCGTTCATGAGAAGAGCACACATCCAATGACAATAGGTGGATCCATGTGTGGTTTGTTTAGAGGAACAGACATGCAATGATACTGGGTGTGGTTCATGAAAAGAATAGAAATGCAATAACATTGGTGGATCCATATGTGGTTTGTGGAAAGCACAGACATCCAATGACTCTAGCCGTGGTTCATGAAAAGAACAGACATGCAATGACACTGGGTGGATCCATGTGTGGTTCATGAGAAGAACATACATCCAATGACACTGGTGGATCCTTATGTGGTTTGTGAGAAGAACAGACATGTAAGGACGCTGGCTGTGGTTCATTAGAAGAACAAACATGCAATGACACTGGTGGATCCTTATGTGGTTTGTTTAGAGGAACAGACATGTAATGACACTAGGTGTAGTTCATGAAAAGAACAGACATGCAATAACACTGGTGGATCCATGTGTGGTTCATGAGAAGAACACACATCCAATGACACTGGCTGTGGTTCATGAGAAGAACACACATGCAACGACACCGGTGGATCCTTATGTGGTTTCTTTAGAATAACACACATGCAATGACTCTAGCTGAGGTTCATGAAAAGAACACACATTCAATGACACTGGTGGATCCATGTGTGGTTTGTGAAAAGAATAGACAGGCAATCACACTAGATGGATCCATGTGTGGTTTATTTAGAGGAACAGACATGCAATGACAGTGGGTGTGGTTCATGAAAAGAACAAAAATGCAATGGCACTGGTGGATCCATATGTGGTTTGTTTAGAAGAACATACATGCAATGACTCTAGCTGTGGTTCATGGAAAGAACACACATGAAATGACACTGGGGGATCCTTATGTGGTTTGTTTAGAAGAACACACATCCAATGACACTGGTGGATCCTTATGTGGTTTGTGAGAAGAACAGACATGCAATGACACTGGCTGTGGTTCATGAGAAGAACACACATGCAATGACACTGGTGGATCCATGTGTGGTTTGTGAAAAGAATATACATGCAATCACACTAGGTGGATCCTTGTGTGGTTTGTGGAAAGAACAGACATGCAATGACTCCAGCTGTCGTTCATGAAAAGAACACACATGCAATGACACTGGTGGATCCATGTGTGGTTTGTGAAAAGAACAGACAAGCAATCACACTAGGTGGATCCATGTGTTTTTTTAGAAGAACACACATGCAATGACTCTAGCTGTGGTTCATGAAAATAACACACATGCAATGACACTGGTGGATGCACGTGTGGTTCTTGAAAAGAACAAACATGCAATGACACTGGTGGATCCTTATGTGGTTTGTTTAGAGGAACAAACATGCAATGATACTGGGTGTGGTTCATGAAAAGAACAGACATGCAATAGCACTGGTGGATCCATGTGTGGTTCATGAGAAGAACACACATCCAATGACTCTAGTTGTGGTTCATGAAAATAACACACATGCAATGACACTGGTGGATCCGTGTGTGGTTTGTGAAGAAGAACACACATCCAATGACTCTAGCTGTGGTTCATGAAAAGAACACACATGCAATGACACTGGTGTATCTTGTGTGGTTCATGACAAGCACACACATGCAATGACACTGAGTGTGGTTCATGAGAAGAACAGACATGCAATGACACTGGTGGATCCTTATGTGTTTTGTGAGAAGAACTGACATGCAATGACTCTAGTTGTGGTTCATGAAAAGAACGGACATGCAATGACACTGGTGGATCCATATGTGGTTTGTGAGAAGAACTGACATGCAATGACTCTAGCTCTGGTTCATAAAAATAACAGACATGTAATGACACTGGTGGATCCATATGTGGTTTTTAGAAGAACAGACATGCAATGACTCTAGTTGTGGTTCATGAAAAGAACATACATGCAATGACACTGGTGGATCCATTGTGGTTCATGAGAATAACACACATCCAATGACACTGGTGGATCCTTATGTGGTTCATGAAAAGAACAGACATGCAATGACACTGGTGGATCCTTATGTGGTTTGTTTAGAAGAACACACATGCAATGACTCTAGCTGTGGTTCATGAAAAGAACACACATGCATTGACACTGGTGGATCCTTATGTGGTTTGTTTAGAAGAACACACATCCAATGACTCTAATTGTGGTTCATGAAAAGAACACACATGCAATGACACTAGTGTATCCATGTGTGGTTCATGAGAAGAACACACATGTAATGACACTGGGTGTGGTTCATGAGAAGAACACACAAGCAAAGACACTGGTGGATAGTTATGTGGTTTGTTTAGAAGAATACTAATGCAATGACTCTAGCTGTGGTTCATGAAAAGAACACATGCAATAACAGTGGGGGATCCTTATGTGGTTTGTTTAGAAGAACACACATCCAATGACACTGGTGGATCCTTATGTGGTTTGTGAGAAGAACAGACATGCAATGACACTGGCTATGGTTCATGAGAAGAACACGCATGCAATGACACTGGTGGATCCATGTGTGGTTTGTGAAAAGAACAGACATGCAATCACACTAGGTGGATCCATGTGTAGTTTTTGGAAAGAACAGACATGCAATGACTCTAGCTGTGGTTCATAAAAAGAACACACATGCAATGACACTGGTGGATCCATGTGTGGTTTGTGAAAAGAAAAAGATATGCAATCACACTAGGTGGATCCATGTGTGGTTTGTTTAGAAGAACACACATGCAACGACTCTAGCTGTGGTTCATGAAAAGAACACACATGCAATGACATTGGTGGATCCATGTGTGGTTCATGAAAAGAACAGACATGCAATGACACTAGTGGATCCTTATGTGGTTTGTTTAGAGGAACATACATACAATGACACTGGGTGTGGTTCATGAAAAGAATAGACATGCAATGACACTGGTGGATCCATGTGTGGTTCATGAGAAGAACACACATCCAATGACTCTAGTTGTGGTTCATGAAAAGAACACTTATGCATTGACACTGGTGCATCCGTGTGTAGTTCACGAGAAGAACACACATCCAATGACACTAGGTGGATCCATGTGTGGTTTGTTTAGAGGAACATACATGCAATGACACTAGGTGTTGTTCATGAAAAGAACAGACATGCAATGACACTAGTGGATCCATATGTGGTTTGTGGAAAGCTCAGACATGCAATGACTCTAGCTTTGGTTCATGAAAATAACAGACATGCATTGACACTGGGTGGATCCATGTGTGGTTCATGAGAAGAACACACATCCAATGACTCTAGCTGTGGTTCATGAAAAGAACACACATGCAATGACACTGCTGGATCCATGTGTGGTTTGTGAAGAAGAACCGACATGCAATCACACTAGGTAGATCCATTTGTGGTTTGTTTAGAAGAACACACATGCAATGACTCTAGCTGTGGTTCATGGAAAGAACACACATGCAATGACACTGGGGATCCTTATGTGGTTTCTTTAAAAGAACAGACATGCAATGACACTGGTGGATCCTTATGTGGTTTGTGGGAAGAACAGACATGCAATGACACTAGCTGTGGTTCATGAGAAGAACACACATGCAATGCCACTTGTGGATCCATGTGTGGTTTGTGAAAATAATAGACATGCAATCACACTAGGTGCATCCATGTGTGGTTTGTGGAATGAACAGACATGCAATGACTCTAGCTGTGGTTCATGAAAAGAACACACATGCAATGACACTGGTGGATCCATGTGTGGTTTGTGAAAAGAACAGACATGCAATCAAACTAGGTGGATCCATGTGTGTTTTTTAGAAGAACACACATGCAATGACTCTAGCTGTGGTTCATGAAAACAACACACATGCAATGACACTGGTGGATCCATGTGTGGTTCATGAAAAGAATAGACATGCAATGACACTAGTGGATCCTTATGTGGTTTGTTTAGAGGAATAGAAATGCAATGATACTGGGTGTGGTTCATGAAAAGAACAGACATGCAATGACACTGGTGGATCCATGTGTGGTTCATGAGAAGAACACACATCCAATGACTCTAGCTGTGGTTCATGAAAAGAACACACATGCAATGACACTGGTGGATCCATGTGTGGTCTGTGAAGAAGAACACACATCCAATGACTCTAGCTGTGGTTCATGAAAAGAACACACATGCAATGACACTGGTCTATCTTGTGTGGTTCATGAGAAGAACACACATGCAATGACACTGAGTGTGGTTCATGAGAAGAACAGACATGCAATGACACTGTTGGATCCTTATGTGGTTTGTGAGAAGAACTAACATGCAATGACTCTAGCTGTCGTTCATGAAAAGAACAGACATGCAATGACACTAGTGGATCCATATGTGGTTTCTGAGAAGAACTGACATGCAATGACTCTAGCTCTGGTTCATGAAAAGAACAGAGATGCAATGACACTGGTGGATCCATATGTCGTTTTTAGAAGAAAAGAGATGTAATGACTCTAGTTGTGGTTCATTAGAAGAACATACATGCAATGACACTGGTGGATCCATTGTGGTTCATGAGAAGAACACACATCCAATGACACTGGTGGATCCTTATGTGGTTCATGAAAAGAACAGACATGCAATGACACTGGTGGATCCTTATGTGGTTTGTTTAGAAGAACACACATGGACACTGGGTGTGGTTCATGAAAAGAACAGACATGCAATGACACTGGTGGATCCTTATGTGGTTTGTTTAGAAAAACACACATGCAATGACTCTAGCTGTAGTTAATGAAAAGAACACACATGCAATGACACTGGTGGATCCTTATGTGGTTTGTTTAGTAGAACACACATGCAATAACTCTAGCCGTGGTTCATGAAAAGAACACACATGCAATGACACTGGTGTATCCATGTGTGGTTCATGAGAAGAACACACATGTAGTGACACTGGGTGTGGTTCATGATAAGAACACACACGCAATGACACTTGTGGATCCTTATGTGGTTTGTTTAGAAGAACACACATGCAATGACTCTAGCTGTGGTTCATGAAAATAATACACTTGCAATGACACTAGGGGATCCTTATGTGGATTGTTTAGAAGAACACACATACAATGACACTGGTTGTGGTTCATGAGAAGAACACACATCCAATGACACTGGTGGATCCTTATGTGGTTTGTGAGAAAAACAGACATGCAATGACACTGGCTGTGGTTCATGAGAAGAACACACATGCAATGACACTGGTGGATCCATATGTGGTTTGTGGAAGGAACAGACATGCAATGACTCTAGATGTGGTTCATGAAAAGAACACACATGCAATGCTACTGGTGGATCCATGTGTGGTTTGTGAAAAGAACAGATATGCAATCACACTAGGTAGATCCATGTGTGGTTTGTTTAGAAGAACACACATGCAATGACTCTAGCTGTGGTTCATGAAAAGAACACCCATGCAATGACATTGATGGATCCATGTGTGGTTCATGAAAAGAACAGACATGCAATGACACTGGTGGATCCTTGTGTGGTTTGTTTAGCGGAACCGACATGCAATGACACTGGGTGTGGTTCATGAAAAGAATAGACATGCAATGACACTGGTGGATCCATGTGTGGTTCATAAGAAGAACATACATCCAATGGCACTAGGTGGATCCATGTGTGGTTTGTTTAGAGGAACAGACATGCAATGACACTGGGTGTGGTTCATGAAAAGAATAGACATGCAATGACTCTAGTTGTGGTTCGTGAAAATAACAGACATGCAATGACACTGGGTGGATCCATGTGTGGTTCATGAGAAGAACACACATCCAATGACACTGGTAGATCCTTATGTGGTTTGTGAGAAGAACAGACATGCAATGGCACTGGTGGATGCTTATGTGGTTTGTTTAGAAGAACACACATGCAATGACTCTATCTGAGGTTCATGAAAAGAACACACATTCAATGACACTGGTGGATCCATGTGTGGTTTGTGAAAATAACAGACATGCAATCACACTAGGCTGATCCATGTGTGGTTTGTTTAGAGGAACATACATGCAATGACACTGGGTGTGGTTCATGAAAAGAACCGACATGGAATGACACTGGTGGATCCATATGTGGTTTGTTTAGAAGATCACACATGCAATGACTCTAGTTGTGGTTCATGAAAAGAACACACATGCAATGACACTGGGGGATCCTTATGTGGTTTGTTTAGAAGAACATACATGCAATGACACTGGTGGATCCTTATGTGGTTTGTGAGAAGAACAGACATGCAATGACACTGGTTGTGGTTCATGAGAATAACACACATGCAATGACACTGGTGGATCCATGTGTGGTTTGTGAAAAGAACAGACATGCAATCACACTAGCTGGATCCATGTGTGGTTTGTGGAAAGAACAGACATGCAATGACTCTAGCTATGGTTCATGAAAAGAACACACATGCGATGACACTGGTGGATCCATGTGTGGTTTGTGGAAAGAACAGACATGCAATCACACTAGGTAGATCTGTTGGGTCCGCAGCATAGAAAACAAAAAATTCCTACGATGTGAACTACACGCCAAGATCAATCTACTAGGTACAAAGCAACGGGTGGACATACATCCAACGAGAACTTACCCTCGAAGACAACAAGTTTTGTTAATAAGTAGGAACTCGTGGTTGATGTAGCCGTACACTTGCCGATCTCAAGATCGTGAGGAAGTCCGAGCGCCGCAACTCAGTAGCGCATCCGTACTCGCACACACGTTCAAGCCACCGGACAACCTCCACCTCCTCGCTCCAGCCATCCAGCGGAAGCAGCAACTCCTTCCAGACGAAATGCCACTGGGAACATGTATCTCGCTAATCCGAGACTATGGGGGAATAATTCTAGAGGGGGAGAGAGATCCTTCACAAGGAGGTGTGGGGATGAAGGAGGGAATGATGGCCTTTTATAGGACGAGGGGGGGGTGCCCTTTCTCTCCATGGCTGGCGCATGGGGGAGGGGGTGACCCCTCACCCCCCCATTCATGTGGTGGTAACCCCTCCACATTAAAATGCCTCTTCACATTCCCTTTTAAAGTCTCCACTTTAAATGCATTAAATTTCTCCAAATTTAATGCTCTCTCATTTAATAAAACTCTTTTATTAAATTTATTCAGAATTTTTTTAATTACTTTAATTAACAAACATTCACATATAACCCCTTGCAATATTTCAATAGCACATGCAGAACCACTTTCTGCAATTTCACCCGAAACAATTTCCGGTTTCTATTGAAACAATTCCTGCGCTTTGCAATTCTTTCGTATGAAACATATGTGCTCCAAAATGGTGTCCGGTAACTCTTAAGTGTGCCACCCTTTGGTTCGCGAATAATGCAGACATGATCGAGACCCTTCTCCGATCAATAATCAGCAGCGGGACCTGGAGATCCGTACTGACTCCTACACATTCAATGATGACTTCTGTGATCGTGAGAACCTTTAAGACTTGTAACTAAATCCCTTTGTCTCTCGATATATTACATGTCAGAGATTCGATCATCGATATCTCCATACCTAGTTTGATCTCGTTACCGACATGCACTCTTTTCTCGTTCCCGTCATATAACATTCTAGTGATCACATCACTTGCTTGCAAGCTATCTTAATGTGATATCACCGAGAGGGCCCAGAGTATATCTATCCGTCATCGGGATTGACAAATTCCACTCTTGATCCATGAGCCTCAACATAACACCTTTGTAGTATTGAACCCATCTTTATAGTCACCCTGTTACGGTGTGACGTTTGATGTTATCAAGATACTCTTTCGGTGTTAGCAATTAACATGATCTCATGGTCTAAGGATAAAGATTACTTCGTATGATGTTATAGCAATACAAACATAATGACTTGATCGTAATGCTATACTTCAGATGAATGTTCATCACATCATTCCACCAATGGTGTGACCTTGTTATTAACAACATCCAATGTCCATGATCAGGAAACCTTAATCATCTTGTTAATCAACAAGCTAGTCTATAAGAGAGGCATAACTAGGAACCCTTTATGTTTATTAAACACACATGTATTGATGTTTCCTGATCAATACAATTCTAGCATGTAAAATAAACATCTATCATATATAAGGAATATATAATAACAACTTTATTATTGCCTCTCAGGGCATATTTCCTTCAGTCTCCCACTTGCACTAGAGACAATAATATAGTTCACATAGTGATAAATCTAACACCCATGGAGTTCTGGTGTTGCTCATGTTTTTCCCTAGGGAGAACTTTAGTCTACGGATCTGCTACATTTAGGTCCGTGTGTACTTTACAAATCTTTATATCTCCATCCTTGACATGCTCGCGGATGGAGTGAAACCGGCGCTTAATATGCTTGGAATTCTTGTGAGACCTCGGTTCCTTTGCGTTGGCTATGGATCCATTGTTGTCACAATAGATCACCATTGGATCCAACGCACTGGGAACCACACCTAGTTCCGTAATGAACTCTTTCATCCAAACCGCCTCCTGCACCGCTTTTGAAGCAACAACATATTCCGCCTCCGTTGTTGATCCAGCCACCACAGGTTGTTTGGAACTCCTCCAACTAACCGCTGCTCCATTCAAGAGAAATACGTATCCGGATTGAGACTTAGAGTCATCCGGATCGGTGTCAAAGCTAGCATCGACATAACACTTAGCGACTAGCTCTTCTTCACCTCCGTATATAAGAAACATATCCTTAGTTCTTCTCAAGTACTTGAGGATGTTCTTTACCGCTATCCAGTGTTCCGAACCTGGATCAGATTGGTACCTACTAGTCAAACTAATAGCATGTGCCACATCCGATCTTGTACATAGCATGGCATACATAATAGAGCCTATGGCCGAGGCATAGGGGATCTTATCCATCATCTCTCTTTCTTCCGCCGTAGCCGGACTTTGAGTCTTACTCAATGTCTTGCCTTGCAACATAGGTAAGAACCCCTTCTTACTTTCGTCCATATTAAAGTTCTTTAATATCTTATCAAGGTATGTACTCTGCGATACCCCAATTAGGCGCCTTGATCTATCTCTATAGATTTTAATGCCTAATATATATGACGCTTCACCAAGGTCTTTCATCGAAAATTTGCTGTTTAGATAACTTTTAACACTGTTTAAAAGATCTATATCATTTCCAATCAATAATATGTCATCCACATATAATATTAGAAATGCCACATTGCTCCCACACACTTTCTTGTAAATACAAGCCTCTCTATAAGTTTGGACAAATCCAAACTCTTTGATCACCTCATCAAAGCGGAGATTCCAACTCCGGGATGCTTGCTTCGGTCCATAGATGGATCGCTGAAGTTTGCATACCTTATTAGCATCCTTAGGATCGACAAAACCCTTAGGTTGTATCATATACAACTCTTCTTCAATATTACCATTGAGGAACGCAGCTTTGACATCCATCTGCCATATTTCATAATCAAAATATGCAGCAATTGCTAACATAATCCTAACTGACTTAAGCATCGCTACGGGAGAGAATGTCTCATCGTAGTCAACTCCTTGAATTTGTCAAAACCCCTTTGCGACAAGTCAAGCCTTATAGACGGTCACATTACCATCAGCATCAGTTTTTCTTTTGAAAATCCATTTATTCTCAACGACCTTTCGATCATGAGGTAAGTCCACCAAGTTCCAAACTTGGTTCTCGTACATGGATTCCATCTCGGATTTCATGGCTTCTAGCCATTTGTTGGAATCCGGGCTCATCATCGCTTCTTCATACGTCGCAGGGTCATCCATTTCATCAACCATGAAATTCACAACAGGATTGCCGTACAGTTCAGGAGCTGCACGTGTCCTGCTTGACCTGCGAGGTTCGGTAGTGTCCTCTTTCGGAGTTTCATGATCATTATCATTAGCTCTCTCTTCATCAGGTGAAGTAAACTCCGAAACAACTTCCGGTGCTGTGCCACTCGCCATTCCATGAAGAGAAGGTTCAATAACCTCTTTGAGTTCTACCTTCCGACTACTCACACCTTTAGCGAGAAACTCCTTCTCAAGAAAGGATCCATTCTTGGCAACAAAAACCTTGCCCTCGGATCTGTGATAGAAGGTATACCCAATTGTTTCCTTAGGGTATCCTATGAAGACGCATTTTTCCGCTTTGGGTTCGAGTTTATCTGGTTGAAGTTTCTTCACATAAACATCGCATCCCCAAACTTTAAGAAATGACAGCTTAGGTTTGTTTTCAAACCATAATTCATACGGTGTCATTTCAACGGATTTAGATGGTGCCCGATTTAAAGTGAATGCAGCTGTTTCTAGTGCATAACCCCAAAATGACAGTGGCAAGTCAGTCAGAGACATCATAGATCGAACCGTATCCAATAAGGTACGATTACGACGTTCCGACACACCATTACGTTGTGGTGTTCCGGCAGGCGTGAGTTGTGAAACTATTCCACACTCTTTCATGTGTGTGCTAAACTCGTAACTTAGATACTCTCCTCCACGGTCAGACCGTAGACATTTGATCTTTCTATTATGATGATTTTCCACTTCATTCTGAAATTCCTTGAACTTTTCAAAAGTTTCAGACTTGTGTTTCATCAAATAGATATACCCGTATCTACTCAAACCATCCGTGAAATTAACAAAATAACGATATCCACCTCGCGCCGACACACTCATTGGTCCACACACATCAGTATGTATGATTTCCAATAGATCTGTCGCCCGTTCCATTGAACCGGAAAACGGCGTTCTAGTCATCTTGCCCATAAGGCATGGCTCACATGTATCAAATGATTCAAAATCAAGTGATTCCAAAAGTCCATCAGAATGGAGTTTCTTCATGCGTTTAACGCCAATATGACCTAGACGGCAGTGCCACATATATGTAGACATATCATCATCAAGTTTAATCTTTTTAGCATTAACATTATGAATGTGTGTAATATTACTATCGAGATCTATCAGAAATAAACCATTCGACATAGGTGCATGACCATAAAAGATATCATTCTTATAAATCGAACAGCCATTGTTTTCAGATTTAAAGGAATGACCACTTTGCATCAAACATGATCCAGATACAATGTTCATGCTCAGTGCAGGCACTAAATAACAATTATTTAGGTTTATAACTAATCTTGATGGCAAATGGAGAGGTAGCGTCCCGACGGCGATCACATCAACTTTTGATCCATTGCCGACCCGCATCCTGACCTCATCCCTTGCTAGTTGTCGCTTGTTCCGTAGCCCCTGAACCGAGTTACATATATTAGCAACTGATCCCGTATCAAATACCCAGGTGCTACTGCGAGTACTAGTCAAGTACACATCAATAACATGTATATCACATATACCTTTGTTTGCCTTGCCGGACTTCTTGTCTGCCAAATACTTGGGGCAGTTGCGCTTCCAATGGCCAGTCCCCTTACAATAGTAGCACTCGGTGTCAGACTTAGGGCCAGCTCGGGATTTCATTTCAGGCGTGGCAACAAACTTGCCACCCTTCTTTACCTTATGCTTGCCTTTCTTGTCTTTCTTGAAACCGGTGGTCCTATTGATCATCAACACTTGATGTTCTTTCCTAATCTCCACTTCTGCAGTCTTAAGCATTAACAGAAGCTCGAGAAGAGTCTTCTTCATGCCCTTCATATTATAGTTCATCACGAAGCTCTTGTAGCTAGGTGGCAGAGATTGGAGAACACGATGTATGCCTAAGTCAATGGGAATCGTTATTCCCAAGGACACAAGCTTATCGGCGTACCCAGACATTTTGAGTACATGCTCAATAACGGAGCTGTTTTCCTCCATCATGCAGCTAAAGAACTTTTCTGTAGCATTATAACTCTCTACGGCAGCATGGGTATCGAAAATCATTTTCAATTCTCCCATGGTATCAAAGGCATTGCCATTTTAGAAACGCTTTCGAAGTTCTAGCTCTAGCCCATACAGTATGCCGCAATGAACTAAGTTGTGGTCCTCCTGACGAGTCACATAGACATTCTTTTCCTCGTCAGGGCATTAGGAGCTGGTGGGGGGCCTAGCGGCACATCTAGCACATATTGGTTTTATGCAGCAGTGAGGAGAATTCTCAAATTCATAGCCCAGTTGGTGAAGTTGCTACCATTCGCAGCAAGTTTCTCTTTCTCCATGAACACATTGAAATTAAAAGCAGGTGGTGCCATCTACAATAGAATTTGTAAAGTTTATTTAGACTAAGTTTATGATAGATTGTGTTCAACTAATCCAAATTACTAATGAACTCCCACTCAAAAACGACATCCCTCATGTCCTTTTGGTGATTACATGAACCAAATCCACTACACCAAGTCCGATCATCACGTGAGTCAGTGTAGTTTCAAAGGCGAGCATCTATATGGGCATCATATCAACCATATGACTCATGCTTAACCTTTCGGTCTGTGTTCCGAGGCCATGTATGTACATGCTAGGCTCACCAAGTAAGAACCTTAGTATTCGCGTGTGTAAAACTGTCTTACACCCGTTCCTATGAAAGCGTAGATTCGAGTACACCCGATCATCACGTGATGTCTCGAAACACGATCCACAGAACAATGCATACTTAAGGAAGAACACATTTTTATCTTGATATCTAAATGAGGGATCATCTTATAATGCTACGAAAAGCGCCAAACTAGCAGTATAAGATGCTAACATCTAATGTGTAAAGTGAGATGATATGGTCCATGCATTTGATCTCTATCACTTGCATCGTGGTATGATCTCTATCATTCCTTTGTGTGTAAGGCCAAGGACTATGGAACATACACGTTGAGTGTGTTGTAAGAGTATCTATCATACATCTACTTACAACAATACCATATCAATACACTAGCCCAGAAACGATCTAAACTAGACGCCTCTAATTTATCAATTGCAAGTTTTACGTGGCTTAGGGCTTTCGGAGATAGAACCGTTCTCACCTACGAACATGAACCACAACGAGGATAACTAAGTTATTAGCAACTCGTTGTAAATCAGATACTGACTATAGTAGGAGAGACAGACACCCGCCAGCCACTTATGCAAAACAAGTTGCATGTCAGTCGTGGAACCGGTCTCATGTACGATGACATGTAAGGTTGGTCCGGGCCGCTTCATCCCACTATGCCACCAATATCCAAAATACATAGAAGATGCAATAACATGATCATCATCGCCCACATATAAACATATGTGTACTACCCGTGCAAAGCACCTACGCATAGATCAGGCTCTGATACCACTGTTGGGTCCGCATCATAGAAAACAAAAAATTTCCTACGGTGTGAACTACACGCCAAGATCTATCTACTAGGTACAAAGCAATGGGTGGACATACATCCAACGAGAACTTACCCTCGAAGACAACGAGTTTTGTTAACGAGTAGGAACTCGTGGTTGATGTAGTCATACACTTGCCGATCTCAAGATTGTGAGGAAGTCCGAGCGCCGCAACTCAGCAGCGCATCCATACTCGCACACACGTTCAAGCCACCGGACAACCTCCACCTCCTCGCTCCAGCGATCCAGCGGAAGCAGCAACTCCTTGCAGACGAAATGCCACCGGGAACATGTATCTCGCTAATCCGAGACCATGGGGGAATAATTCTAGAGGGGGAGAGAGATCCTTCACAAGGAGGTGTGAGGATGAAGGAGGGAATGGGTGGCCTTTTATAGGAGGAGGGGGGGGGGGTGCCCCCTCTCTCCATGGCCGACGCATGGGGGGGGGGGTGACCCGTCACCTCCCCCATTCATGTGGTGGTAACCCCTCCACATTAAAATGCCTCTTCACATTCCCTTTTAAAATCTCCACTTTAAATGCATTAAATTTCTCCAAATTTAATGCTCTCTCATTTAATAAAACTCTTTTATTAAATTTATTCAGAATTTTGTTAATTACTTTAATTAACAAACATTCACATATAGCCCCTTGCAATATTTCAATATCACATGCCGAACCACTTTCTGCAATTTCACCCGAAACAATTTCCGGTTTCTATTGAAACAATTCCTGCGCTTTGCAATTCTTTTGTCTGAAACATATGTGCTACAAAATGGTGTCCGGTAACTCTTAAGTGTGCCACCCTTTGGTTCGCGAATAATGCAGACATGATCGAGACCCTTCTCCGATCAATAATCAGTAGCGGGACCTGGAGATCCGTACTGACTCCTACACATTCAACGATGACTTATGTGATCGTGAGAACCTTTAACGCTTGTAACTAAATCCCTTTGTCTCTCGATATATTACATGTCCAAGATTCGATCATCGATATCTCCATACCTGGTTTGATCTCGTTACCGACATGCACTCTTTTCTCGTTCCCGTGATATAACATTCTAGTGATCACATCACTTGCTTGCAAGCTATCTTAATGTGATATCACCGAGAGGGCCCAAAGTATATATATCCGTCATCGGGATTGACAAATTCCACTCTTGAACCATGAGCCTCAACATAATACCTTTGTAGTACTGAACCCATCTTTATAGTCACCCTGTTAAGGTGTGATGTTTGATGTTATCAAGATACTCTTCCGGTGTTAGCAATTAACATGATCTCATGGTCTAAGGATAAAGATTACTTCTATGATGTTATAGAAATATAAACATAATGACTTGATCGTAATGCTATACTTCGGATGAATGTTCATCACATCATTCCACCAATGGTGTGACCTTGTTATTAACAACATCCAATGTCCATGATCAGGAAACCTTGATCATCTTGTTAATCAACAAGCTAGTCTATAAGAGAGGCATAACTAGGAACGCTTTTTGTTTATTAAACACACATGTATTGATGTTTCCTGATCAATACAATTCTAGCATGTAAAATAAACATCTATCATATATAAGGAATATATAATAACAACTTTATTATTGCCTCTCAGGGCATATTTCCTTCAGGATCCATGTGTGGTTTGTGTAGAACAACACACATGCAATGACTCTAGCTGTGGTTCATGAAAATAACAAACATGCAATGACACTGGTGGATCCATATGTGGTTTGTGAGAAGAACTGACATGCAATTACTCTAGCTGTGGTTCATGAAAAGAACAGACATGCAATGACACTGGTGGATCCATATGTGGTTTGTGGAAGTAACAAACATGCAATGACTCTAGCTGTGGTTCATGAAAAGAACAGACATGCAATGACACTGGTGGATCCATGTGTGGTTCATGAGAAGAACACACATCCAATGACACTGGTGGACCCTTATGTGGTTCATGAAAAGAACAGACATGCAATGATACTGGTGAATCCATATATGGTTTGTTTAGAGAACAGACATGCAATGACACTGGGTGTGGTTCATGAAAAGAACAGACATGCAATGACACTGGTGGATCCTTGTGTGGTTTGTTTAGAAGAACACTCATGCAATGACTCTAGCTGTGGTTGCAGAATAGAACACACATCCAATGACACTGGTGGATCCATGTGTGGTTTGTGAGGAAGAACACACATGCAATGACTCTAGCTGTGGTTCATGAAAAGAATTCATATGTAGTGGCACTTGTGTATCCATGTGTGGTTCATGACAAGAACACACATGCAATGACACTGTGTGTGGTTCATGAGAAGAACACACATGCAATGACACTAGTGGATCCTTTTGTGGTTTGTGAGAAGAACTACCATGCAATGACTCTAGCTGTGGTTCATGAAAAGAACAGACATGCAATGACTCTAACTGTGGTTCATGAAAAGAACACACATGCAATGACACTAGTGGATCCATGTGTGGTTTTTGAAAAGAATAGACATGCAATCACACTAGGTGGATCCATGTGTGGTTTCTTTAGAACAACACACATGCAATGACTCTAGCTGTGGTTCATGAAAATAACAGATGCAATTACACTGGTGGATCCATATGTGGTTTGTGAGAAGAAATCACATGCAATGACTCTAGCTGTGGTTCATGAAAAGAACAGACATGCAATGACACTGGTGGATCCATATGTGGTTTGTGGAAGTAACAGACATGCAATGACTCTAGCTGTGGTTCATGAAAAGAATAGACATGCAATGACAGTGGTGGATCCATGTGTGGTTCATGAGAAGAACACACATCCAATGCCACTGGTGGATCCTTATGTGGTTCATAAAAAGAACAAACATGCAATGGCACCGGTGAATCCTTATGTGGTTTGTTTAGAGAACAGACATGCAATGCCACCTGGAGTGGTTCATGAAAAGAACAGACATGCAATGACACTGGTGGATCCTTATGTGGTTTGTTTAGAAGAACACACATGCAATGACTCTAGCTGTGGTTGAAGAATAGAACACACATGCAATGACACTGGTGGATCCATGTGTGGTTTGTGAAGAAGAACACACATGCAATGACTCTAGTCGTGGTTCATGAAAACAACACATATGCAATGACACTGTTGTATCCATGTGTGGTTCATGACAAGAACACACATGCAATGACACTGGGTGTGGTTCATGAGAAGAACACACATGCAATGACACTGGTGGATCCTTATGTGGTATGTTTAGAAGAACACACATGCAATGACACTGGGTGCGGTTCATGAAAAGAATAGACATGCAATGACACTGGTAGATCCTTATGTGGTTTGTTTAGAAGAACACGCATGCAATGACTCTAATTTTGGTTCATTAAAGAACACACATGCAATGACACTGGTGGATCCTTATGTGGTTTGTTTAGCGGAACACACATGCAATGACTCTAGCTGTGGTTCATGAAAAGAACACATATGCAATGACACTGGTGTATCCTTGTGTGGTTCATGAGAAGAACACACATGCAATGACACTGGGTGTGGTTCATGAGAAGAACACACATGCAATGACACTGCTGGATCCTTATATGGTTTGTTTAGAGGAACACACATGCAATGACTCTAGCTGTGGTTCATGAAAAGAACACACATGCAATGACACTGGGGGATCCTTATGTGGTTTGTTTAGAAGAACACACATCCAATGACACTGGTGGATCCTTATGTGGTTTGCGAGAAGAACAGACATGCAATGACACTGGCTGTGGTTCATGAGAAGAACACACATGCAATGACACTGGTGGATCCATGTGTGGTTTGTGAAAAGAACAGACATGCAATCACACTAGGTGGATCCATGTGTGGTTTTTGGAAAGAACAGACATGCAATGACTCTAGCTGTGGTTCATGAAAAGAACACACATGCAATGGCACTGGTGGATGCATGTGTGGTTTGTGAAAAGAATAGATATGCAATCACACTAGGTGGATCCATGTGTGTTTTGTTTAGAAGAACACACATGCAATGACTCTAGTTGTGGTCCATGAAAAGAACACACATGCGATGACATTGGTGGATCCATGTGTGGTTCATGAAAAGAACAGACATGCAATGACACTGGTGGATCCTTATGTGGTTTGTATAGAGGAATAGACATGCAATTACACTGGGTGTGGTTCATGAAAAGAATAGACATGCAATGACACTAGTGGATCCATGTGTGGTTCATGAGAAGAACACACATCCAATGACTCTAGCGGGGGTTCATGAAAAGAACACACATGCAATGACACTGGTGGATCCATGTGTGGTTCATGAGAAGAACACACATCCAATGACACTAGGTGGATCCAAGTGTGGTTTGTTTAGAGGAACAGACATGCAATGACACTCGATGTGGTTCAGGAAAAGAACAGACATGCAATGACTCTAGCTGTGGTTCATGAAAATAATAAACATGCAATGACACTGGGCGGATCCATGTGTGGTTCATGAGAAGAACACACATCCAATAACATTGGTGGATCCTTATGTGGTTTGTGAGAAGAACAGACATGCAATGACACTGGTGGATCCTTATGTGGTTTGTTTAGAAGAACACACACACAATGACTCTAGCTGAGGTTCATGAAAAGAACACACATTCAATGACACTGGTGGATCCATGTGTGGTTTGTGAAAAGAATAGACATGCAATCACACTAGGTGAATCCTTATGTGGTTTGTTTAGAGAACAGACATGCAATGACACTAGGTGTGGTTCATGAAAAGAACAGACATGCAATGACACTGGTGGATCCATATGTGGTTTGTTTAGAAGAACACACATGCAATGACTCTAGCTGTGGTTCATGAAAAGAACACACATGCAATGACACTGGGGATGCGTATGTGGTTTGTTTAGAAGAACAGACATGCAATGACACTGGTGGATCCTTATGTGCTTTGTGAGAAGAACAGACATGCAATGACACTGGCTGTGGTTCATGAGAAGAACACACATGCAATGACACTGGTGGATCCATGTGTGGTTTGTGAAAAGAACAGACATGCAATCACACTAGGTGGATCCATGTGTGGTTTGTGGAAAGAACAGACATGCAATGACTCTAGCTATGGTTCATGAAAAGAACACACATGCAATGACACTGGTGGATCCATGTGTGGTTTGTGAAAAGAATAGACATGCAATCACAATAGGTGGATCCATGTGTGGTTTGTTTAGATCAATACACATGCAATGACTAGCTGTGGTTCATGAAAATAACAGGCATGCAATGACACTGGTGGATCCATATGTGGTTTGTGGAAGTAACAAACATGCAGTGACTCTAGCTGTGGTTCATGAAAAGAACAGACATGCAATGACACTGGTGGATCCATGTGTGGTTCATGAGAATAACACACATCCAATGACACTGGTGGATCCTTATGTGGTTCATGAAAAGAACAAACATGCAATGACACTGGTGAATCCTTATGTGGTTTGTTTAGAGAACAGACATGCAACGACACTGGGTGTGGTTCATGAAAAGAACAAACATGCAATGAAACTGGTGGATCCTTATGTAGTTTGTTTAAAAGAACACACATGCAATGACTCTAGCTGTGGTTGCAGAATAGAACACACATGCAATGACACTGGTGGATCCATGTGTGGTTTTTGAAGAAGAACACACATGTAATGACTCTAGCTGTGGTTCATGAAAAGAACACATATGCAATGGCACTGGTGTATCCATGTGTGGTTCATGACAAGAACACACATGCAATGACACTAGGTGTGGTTCATGAGAAGAACACACATGCAATGACACTGGTGGATCCTTATGTGGTTTGAGAGAAGAACTGCCATGCAATGACTGTAGCTGTGGTTCATGAAAATAACAGACATGCAATGACACTGGTGGATCCATATGTGGTTTGTGAGAAGAACTGACATGCAATGACTCTAGCTATGGTTCGTGAAAAGAACAGACATGCAATGACACTTGTGGATCCATATGTGGTTTGTGGAAGGAACATACATGCAATGACTCTAGATGTGGTTCATGAAAAGAACAGACATGCAATGACACTGGTGGATCCATGTGTGGTTCATGAGAAGAACACACATCCAATGACACTGGTCGATCCTTATGTGGTTCATGAAAAGAACAGACATTCAATGACACTGGTGGATCCTTATGTGGTTTGTTTAGAGGAACACACATGCAATGACTCTAGCTGTGGTTCATGAAAAGAACACACATGCAATGACACTGGGGGATCCTTGTGTTGTTTGTTTAGAAGAACACACATCCAATGAAACTGGTGGATCCTTATGTGGTTTGCGAGAAGAACAGACATGCAATGACACTGGCTGTGGTTCATGAGAAGAACACACATGCAATGACACTGGTGGATCCATGTGTGGTTTGTGAAAAGAACAGACATGCAATCACACTAGGTGGATCCATGTGTGGTTTTTGGAAAGAACAGACATGCAATGACTCTAGCTGTGGTTCATGAAAAGAACACACATGCAATGACACTGGTGGATGCATGTGTGATTTGTGAAAAGAATAGATATGCAATCACACTAGGTGGATCCATGTGTGGTTTGTTTAGAAGAACACACATGCAATGACTCTAGTTGTGGTCCATGAAAAGAACACACATGCGATGACATTGGTGGATCCATGTGTGGTTCATGAAAAGAACAGACATGCAATGACACTGGTGGATCCTTATGTGGTTTGTATAGAGGAACAGACATGCAATTACACTGGGTGTGGTTCATGAAAAGAATAGACATGCAATGACACTGGTGGATCCATGTGTGGTTCATGAGAAGAACACACATCCAATGACTCTAGCGGTGGTTCATGAAAAGAACACACATGCAATGACACTGGTGGATCCATGTGTGGTTCATGAGAAGAACACACATCCAATGACACTAGGTGGATCCAAGTGTGGTTTGTTTAGAGGAACAGACATGCAATGACACTCGGTGTGGTTCAGGAAAAGAACAGACATGCAATGACTCTAGCTGTGGTTCATGAAAATAATAAACATGCAATGACACTGGGTGGATCCATGTGTGGTTCATGAGAAGAACACACATCCAATGACACTGGTGGATCCTTATGTGGTTTGTGAGAAGAACAAACATGCAATGACACTGGTGGATCCTTATGTGGTTTGTTTAGAAGAACACACACGCAATGACTCTAACTGAGGTTCATGAAAAGAACACACATTCAATGACACTGGTGGATCCATGTGTGGTTTGTGAAAAGAATAGACATGCAATCACACTAGGTGAATCCTTATGTGGTTTGTTTAGAGAACAGACATGCAATGACACTAGGTGTGGTTCATGAAAAGAACAGACATGCAATGACACTGGTGGATCCATATGTGGTTTGTTTAGAAGAACACACATGCAATGACTCTAGCTGTGGTTCATGAAAAGAACACACATGCAATGACACTGGGGATGCGTATGTGGTTTGTTTAGAAGAACAGACATGCAATGACACTGGTGGATCCTTATGTGCTTTGTGAGAAGAACAGACATGCAATGACACTGGCTGTGGTTCATGAGAAGAACACACATGCAATGACACTGGTGGATCCATGTGTGGTTTGTGAAAAGAACAGACATGCAATCACACTAGGTGGATCCATGTGTGGTTTGTGGAAAGAACAGACATGCAATGACTCTAGCTATGGTTCATGAAAAGAACACACATGCAATGACACTGGTGGATCCATGTGTGGTTTGTGAAAAGAATAGACATGCAATCACAATAGGTGGATCCATGTGTGGTTCATGAAAAGATCAATACACATGCAATGACTAGCTGTGGTTCATGAAAATAGCAGGCATGCAATGACACTGGTGGATCCATATGTGGTTTGTGGAAGTAACAAACATGCAGTGACTCTCGCTGTGGTTCATGAAAAGAATAGACATGCAATGACACTGGTGGATCCATGTGTGGTTCATGAGAATAACACACATCCAATGACACTGGTGGATCCTTATGTGGTTCATGAAAAGAACAAACATGCAATGACACTGGTGAATCCTTATGTGGTTTGTTTAGAGAACAGACATGCAACGACACTGGGTGTGGTTCATGAAAAGAACAAACATGCAATGAAACTGGTGGATCCTTATGTAGTTTGTTTAAAAGAACACACATGCAATGACTCTAGTTGTGGTTGCAGAATAGAACACACATGCAATGACTCTAGTTGTGGTTGCAGAATAGAACACACATGCAATGACACTGGTGGATCCATGTGTGGTTTGTGAAGAAGAACACACATGTAATGACTCTAGCTGTGGTTCATGAAAAGAACACATATGCAATGGCACTGGTGTATCCATGTGTGGTTCATGACAAGAACACACATGCAATGACACTAGGTGTGGTTCATGAGAAGAACACACATGCAATGACACTGGTGGATCCTTATGTGGTTTGAGAGAAGAACTCCCATGCAATGACTGTAGCTGTGGTTCATGAAAATAACAGACATGCAATGACACTGGTGGATCCATATGTGGTTTGTGAGAAGAACTGACATGCAATGACTCTAGCTGTGGTTCGTAAAAAGAACAGACATGCAATGACACTTGTGGATCCATATGTGGTTTGTGGAAGGAACATACATGCAATGACTCTAGATGTGGTTCATGAAAAGAACAGACATGCAATGACACTGGTGGATCCATGTGTGGTTCATGAGAAGAACACACATCCAATGACACTGGTCGATCCTTATGTGGTTCATGAAAAGAACAGACATTCAATGACACTAGTGGATCCTTATGTGGTTTGTTTAGAAGAACACACATGTAATGACTCTAGCTGTGGTTCATGAAAAGAACACACATCCAATGACACTGGTGGATCCTTATGTGGTTTGTTTAGAAGAACACACATGCAATGACTCTAGCTGTGGTTACAGAATAGAACACACATGTAATGACACTAGTGGATCCATGTGTGGTTTGTGAAGAAGAACACAGATGCAATGACTCTAGATGTGGTTCATGAAAAGAACACATATGCAATGACACTGGTGTATCCATGTGTGGTTCATGAGAAGAACACACATGCAATGACACTGGGTGTGGTTCATGAGAAGAACACACATGCAATGACACTGGTGGATCCTTATGTGGTTTGTGAGAAGAACTGCCATGCAATGACTCTAGCTGTGGTTCATGAAAAGAATAGACATGCATTGACACTTGTGGATCCATATGTGGTTTGTGAGAAGAACTGACATGCAATGACTCTAGCTGTGGTTCATGAAAATAACAGACATGCAATGACACTTGTGTATCCATATGTTGTTTGTGGAAGGAATAGACATGCAATGACTCTAGCTGTGGTTCATGAAAAGAACAGACATGCAATGACACTGGTGGATCCATGTGTGGTTCATGAGAAGAACACACATCCAATGACACTGGTGGATCCTTATGTGGTTCATCAAAAGAACAGACATTCAATGACACTGGTGGATCCTTATGTGGTTTGTTTAGAAGAACACACATGCAATGACTCTAGCTGTGGTTCATGAAAAGAACACACATGCAATGACACTGCTGGATCCTTATGTGGTTTGTTTAGAGGAACACACATGCAATGACTCTAGCTATGGTTCATGAAAAGGACAGACATGCAATGACACTGGTGTATCCATGTGTGGTTCATGAGAAGAACACACATCCAATGACACTAGGTGTGGTTCATGAGAAGAACACACATCCAATGACACTAGTGGATCCTTATGTGGTTTGTTTAGAAGAACACACATGGAATGACTCTAGCTGTGCTTCATGAAAAGAACACACATGCAATGACACTAGTGGATCCATGTGTGGTTTGTGAAAAGAACAGACATGCAGTCACACTAGGTGGATCCATGTGTGGTTTGTTTAGAGGAACAAACATGCAATGACACTAGGTGTGGTTCATGAAAAGAACAAACATGCAATGACACTGGTGGATCCATATGTGGTTTGTGGAAAGCACAGACATGCAATGACTCTAGCTGTGGTTCATGCAAATAATAGACATGTAATGACACTAGGTGGATCCATGTGTGGTTCATGAGGAGAAGACACATCCAATGACACTAGTGGATCCTTATGTGGTTTGTGAGAAGAACAGACATGCAATGACACTAGCTGTGGTTCATGAGAAGAACACACATGCAATGACACTGGTGGATCCTTGTGTGGTTTGTGAAAAGAACATACATGCAATCACACTAGGTGGATCCATGTGTGGTTTGTGGAAAGAATAGACATGCAATGACTCTAGCTGTGGCTCATGAAAAGAACACACATGCAATGACACGGGTGGATCCATGTGTGGTTTGTGAAAAGAACAGACATGCAATCACACTAGCTGGATAAATGTGTGGTTTGTTTAGAAGAACACACATGCAATGACACTGGTGGATCCATGTGTGGTTTGTGAAAAGAATAGACATGCAATCACACTAGGTGGATCCATGTGTGGTTTGTTTAGAAGAACACACATGCAATGACTCTAGCCGTGGTTCATCAAAAGAACACACATGCAATGCCACTGGTGGATCCATGTGTGGTTCATGAAAATAACAGACATGCAATGACACTGGTGGATCCTTATGTGGTTTGTTTAGAGGAACATACATGCAATAACAGTGGGTGTGGTTTATGAAAACAACAGACATGCAATGACACTGGTGGATCCTTATATGGTTTGTTTAGAAGAACACACATGCAATGACTCTAGCTGTGGTACATGAAAAGAACACACATGCAATAACACTGGTGGATCCATGTGTGGTTTGTTTAGAGGAACATTCATGCAATGACACTGGGTGTGGTTCATGAAAACAACAGACATGCAATGACATTGGTGGATCCATATGTGGTTTGTTTAGAGGAACACACATGCGATGACTCTAGCTGTGGTACATGAAAAGAACACACATGCAATGACAATGGGGATCCTTATGTGGTTTGTTTAGAATAACAGACATGCAATGACACTGGTGGATCCTTATGTGGTTTGTGAGAAGAACAGACATGCAATGACACTGGCTGTGTTTCATGAGAAGAATGCACATGCAATAACACTGGTGGATCCATGTGTGGTTTATGGAAAGAACAGACATGCAATGACTCTAGCTGTGGTTCATGAAAAGAACACACTTTCAATAAAACTGGTGGATCCATGTGTGGTTTGTGAAAAGAAGACATGCAATCACACTAGGTGGATCCATGTGTGGTTTGTTTAGAAGAACACACATGCAATGAGTTTAGCTATGGTTCATGAAAAGAACATACATGCAATGACACTGGTGGATCCATATGTGGTTTGTGAGAAGAACTGATATGCAATGACTCTAGCTGTCGTTCATTAAAAGAATAGACATGCAATGACACTGGTCGATCCATATGTGGTTTGTGGAAGTAACAGACATGCAATGACTCTAGTTGTGGTTCATGAAAAGAACAGACATGCAATGACACTGGTGGATCCATGTGTGATTCATGAGAAGAACACACATCCAATGACACTGGTGGATCCTTACGTGGTTCATGAAAAGAACAGACATGCAATGACACTGGTGGATCCTTATGCGGTTTGTTTACAGGAATAGACATGCAATGACACTGGGTGTGGTTCACGAAAAGAACAGACATGCAATGACACTGGTGGATCCTTATGTGGTTTGTTTTGAAGAACACACATGCAATGACTCTAGCTGTGGTTGGAGAATATAGAACACACATGCAATGACACTGGTGGATCCATGTGTGGTTTGTGAAGAACAACACACATGCAATGACTCTAGCCGTGGTTCATGAAAAGAACACGTATGCAATGGCACTGGTGTATCCATGTGTGGTTCATGAGAAGAACACACACGCAATGACACTGGGTGTGGTTCATGAGAAGAACAGACATGCAATGACACTGGTGGATCCTTATGTGGTTTGTGAGAAGAACTGATATGCAATGACTCTAGCTGTGGTTCATGAAAAGAACAGACATGCAATGACACTGGTGGATCGAAATGTGGTTTGTGAGAAGAACTGACATGCAATGACTCTAGCTGTGGTTAATGAAAAGAACATACATGCAATGACACTGGTGGATCCATATGTGGTTTGTGGAAGGAACAGACATGCAATGACTCTAGTTGTGGTTCATGAAAAGAACAGACATGCAATGAGACTGGTGGATCCATGTGTGGTTCATGAGAAGAACACACATCCAATGACACTGGTGGATCCTTATGTGGTTCATGAAAAGAACAGACATGCAATGACACTGGTGGATCCTTATGTGGTTTGTTTAGAAGAACACACATGCAATGACTCTAGCTGTGGTTCATGAAAAGAACAGACATGCAATGACATTGGTGGATCCTTATGTGGTTTGTTTAGAAGAACACACATGCAATGACTCTAGCTGTGGTTCATGAAAAGAACACACATGCAATGACACTGGTGTATCCATGTGTGGTTCGTGAGAAGAACACACATCCAATGACACTGGGTGTGGTTCATGAGAAGAACACACATCCAATGACACTGGTGGATCCTTATGTGGTTTGTTTAGAAGAACACACATGGAATGACTATAGCTGTGGTTCATGAAAAGAACACACATGCAATGACACTAGTGGATCCATGTGTGTTTTGTGAAAAGAAAGACATGCAATCACACTAGGTGGATCCATGTGTGGTTTGTTTAGAGGAACAAACATGCAATGCCACTGGGTGTGGTTCATGAAAAGAACAGACATGCAATGACACTGGTGGATCCATATGTGGTTTGTGGAAAGCACAGACATGCAATGACTCTAGCTGTGGTTCATGAAAAGAACAGACATGCAATGACACTGGGTGGATCCATGTGTGGTTCATGAGAAGAACACACATCCAATGACACTGGTGGATCCTTATGTGTTTTGTGAGAAGAACAGACTATTGGAAATATGCCCTAGAGACAAATAGTAGTAAGGACTATTATCATATTTCATATAGTTTATGATTAAGTTTTATATCATGCTATAACTGTATTGAGTGGAAACATCAATACACGTGTGATATACAAAGAACCAGGGGTTCCCAGTGAAACTCTAGTCGCTGGTTCATTGGTCAACAGATGATCAAGTTTCCTGATCATGTGGCATTTATGCCAGTTGGAAATGGAGTCATCTCATTCCAAGAATGAGATGATGAACCAATACCGAACCTAAATATCATGGCCCGATCATGTCACGAAGTTCAAGTTATGATGATTAGAAATGGATCCTCGTAGACTATTCCTTAGACCATGAGGCTATATCAATCACTGTCTCCCGATAGTGCTTTGATAGCATCAAGCGCCACTTGGTAATACAGTGGTTATAAAGGTGTGTTCAGGTACTCAGAGGAAACCGTTGAGGCAATATATGTCAAGAGCAGGATTTGTCTGTCCATGTGACGGGAAGATACTCAAGGGCCCACTTGGAGAAGTTATATCCAATAGCTGCGCAGCGTGTGATTTGATCACGGGGATATCACTTATCGGAACGAGTCAAGTAGCATTGTTCGGTAACGAGATTGAACACGACATGTTGATGTCATTGATCAGATCTCGGACAATGCAAGTATCGAGTGACAAAGGGAATAAGACACGACTGTCCCGGTTCAAACGACAAAAGATCTTCGTGGAACGCACAGGGGTCACCTGGCCATCTAGGTCCCTCTGTCGATCATTGGTGTGGGAGTGTCCCGACCATGTCTAGAGTGTTCCCGAACCGTGGGGTATCACGCTTAAGGGCTTGATGATGCTTAGAGAGTGTTTATAGGATCGGTGGAATCACCGAAGAATAGTAGAGAGAAAACCGGAAGGGTTTCGGTAAGTCCGGAGGATGTCCAGAGTGGAGGTGGAAGGTGTTCCATGGCCACAGAGATTGAATAATGTGTGAATAAATGTTAAATGTTGATTTAATCATTTATTCATAATTATTTAATAAAGATAAAATCATTTAAAATGGTCAAAGGCTTAATGGGCCAATTTCCGGAGGGAGATGGCCCATTAGGGGAAGGGAGAGAGGGAGAAGGGGCAAGGGGGCTGGCCGGCTGGGGCTAGCCCCCTGCGCGGGGCCCACTAAGTGGCTGGTGGCCTCCCCTCCCCTCTCCTCTCCTTTAGTCCCACCCCGGGATTTTGAGGGAGGTAGTACCTCCCCTCCCCCTATATATAGTGGGGGTATTTGGCCAAATTAAATACGCCAATAATCAATAAAGGTCTTCTCACTTTTGGGAGGACCTCCAGTTGATATTTTCTCTCTCCCCCTCTCTCTCTCTCGTGACCGTGGTCCCAAGTATGGACTGCGCGAGCGAGAGACATCTTCACCGCGGAGCGCCGTCGTGTTGAGAGATTCGGATCCGGGAGCTCTACTTTCGCAACTATTGCTGGATCGGGGAAGCGGGAGTCATCGTCAGGCACCGGACATGTGTAACTCCCCGCGAGGTGTCGCACTTGAGGCACTCAAGTCATTGGAGCCAAGGAGCGCAAGGACTTCATCACAACCTTGAGGTCGGCTTCAGCTCGTCTACATCAACCACGCTCTCCTAAGCGTTGACAATGCTTTTCGGTCTTCAAGGGTAAGTTCGCGAAAAGCCCCTCCCGTTACTGTATTACTAATAGATAGGTCCTGGCAGCTTCAGGGGTTCAGGGGCATCGAGTAAATTTTATTGTTTTCATACGCGGAACCCCTACAGTGGTATAAGAGCTAGATCTATGCGTAGTAATGCTAGTACGGGTAGAACACGCGAGATGTAGCGTGTGGGCGTTGATCTTTTAGTTGTTACCCTCCCACGTGTACTTGTGTATACCGCAGTAATGCTTGATGAAGCGGCCCCCAACCGACTTTACGCGTTCATTCGCGAGACTGGTCCACGCTTGACATACGGCTTGCATCGTATAAAGTGGCTTAGGGGGGTGTATGTCTCTCTCTCATTAGTTGGTATGCCATTTGCAACGGAGGGCCCCGAAAGGGGTGTAGTAGAGGCAACTACTTGATCAGCGTTGTGCTGAAAGTTCGTAGGTAAGAACGGTTCTTGTGCAAAAGCCCATTCAGCCACGTAAAACATGCAAAGATAAAGTAGAGGCGTCTAACTTTGTTTTGTAGGGGGGCATCGTGTTGTGATATGGTTGTGGCAAAGGTAAAGTGATTACCTTTTGTTACATGGTAGTAGATAGTCACGGAGGTGATGAACTACCACGCCGGAATGACACTGGTACCCTGGTGTCTACGGCGCCGGAACCCTGGTGCCGAAATCTGGTGACGACGGATGGAGATCACAACGTGAAGGACCATATCACATCGCATTTACATTCAATGTTATTGTTTGTATATCTTATTGTGTGCTAGTATTAGATACTCGACGGTAGCCTAATAAGATGATCCCTATTGAAATTACCAACGATTGTGTTCCCCCTTAGTGTGCACCACCAAGAAAGTTCTTTGGTATGAGGCGATCCAGGGTACAGGCCTGGGTGTCAGACATATCTATGTTCACATACAGTGGGTGTAAGCCATGTTGCACAACGAATACACTAAGGTTGAGTTGGCGAGCCTAGCATGTGTAGACATGGCCTCGGAACACGGATGGTCGAAAGATCAAGCACGAGTCGCATGAATGATGTGACCGACGTTTAGCGTGCACCCTTGAACCCACATTGATGGCCGTGACGATCGGGGGAGATGTGTCTGATAGGGGTCGTGTTATCACTAGGAACCCTTTGGGGATAGGTGTTTCTAAGTGGAGTTATTATTAACTCATTTAATTATAAACTTAGTCTAAATTCCTTTTTGCAATTATAAATGTAGAAAATGGTTCTTCCCGAGATTACCTTTCCTATCGACGATTGGTTAAAAGGAGAAAAGCTTAAGTTAGATGGATCCAACTTTTCTGCATGGGTCGTGCGCCTATTTGATCTCCTTGCTAAGAATAATGTAGCTGACTACATGACCTGCGAGATGTATTTGGAACCACCCTATTCTCATGAGACCCAGGAGCAGTGGGATCTACTCTGCCGTCGTCGTGTGATGGCCACATTCATATCAGTGACGATGCGCCTCAGAATGGAGGATGGGCTATGGCCAATGGTGGGAAGTCTTAAACCCCGAGTGGTCATGGCACATCTGAGATCGCATTTCGTGGAACAAGTGCGCATGTGGGAGTATGAGCTGATGGGGGACTTCCTATCCATAAAGATGGAGGAGGGCTCCTCACTAGACGAGCACTTAGTGAGCATCTACGATGCATACATGAGTCTGGAATACTACCTGGACAACTAATTCTCAAGATCATTTGTGATGGGAGTTGTGCTGCGGTTGCTTCCACCAAGCTTCCAAGCACATGTCAGGATCTGCATTATGAGAGGCGACACGGAAACACTGGATTTCCTCGAGTTCATATCACATTTCAGAAATGTGGTGGATGAACCCAACGTCGCTGGAGTCATCAATGACAAAGGTATATATTTGATATACAGTTTTATAAATGTCATAATCTTGCAAACACATTTGCAGTGTTAAGTATATCTGATACTTGTTCTGTTTTGCTGAAAACAGGTCCTTCTGCATGATAGGTGCTTGCTGGAGAGGAGGTGATGTTGCGTGTTGATGGCGAGCATGATGATGATGGCCGACGACACTCTCCCTCGACATTTATCACTTAGTTTATGTTTTAGGATAATTATTGTAATCAAGAGATTGTGAACTTCTTTAGTGTGTCTCACACTTCGTGAGACGGTTATTCATATGAGTTTTTAACAAACAGTTGTTCTGCTTTTAGAATGATTTCTATTCGTGTTCATATCTTGTTTGATTATGTGTGAATTATCCTTGTTGTTTGAAACTAATTGATAATGCATGAACATTTGTAAAATATTGAAATGCCTTAAAATACCCAACTTAAATGATATGTTCATTAATGAATGAAAACCATTGTTTAAATTCAAAGTTATGTGATAATATGTGAAAGACATTTGATTTCTTATCACATATAAATCATGCCTAAGTTCGGCAAGATAACTTGAACACCGTGTATTACTCGAATACAAAGTGTTTAATGAATTGTTAAAAAGTAAATACATATTCAATGTATTGTGTTTAACAAAAATGGTAATTATCATTATATGGTTGTTTAAATGTGTAAAGAAGTTTACCAAAGGAAACATGAATATGAAACTATTTGATTTGATCAAAGAGTTTCATCAACAAAGGGTATAAATATAAAAGAGAATCTAATTACTATGATTTGATCAATAGTAATGAAATTCGAATTTATAAGAATGGCATAAAAGTAATTGTGAAATGCAAACCATTTTGAAAAATGCAAAGCATCACAATATGATATTAGATATCAAAGTGGGTGAATAGAAGGCACCAAATAAATCATTGTAGTGTAGATGTAGAGACCATTAGTTAGAAATAGTTAGCACTCAATTAGAATGTAGTGAACCATTTGAATTCGTGAAAGTTTTGGGGTTATTCGATATAACCAAAACAATAGCGAATAAGTCCTTGTAGAGTATTCATTGGAGACTTTGAATACAAAATCCACAACTAAAACCAAAAGAGAAGCAAAACTTGTATTGCTTGGATTTTGGTGCATTCTTGAGAAAGGTCACTTTTAGTGATATTTCTCGATTATGGAGCAAATGGAAGATAGTGTAAAGCACGATGAGGATTCAAAACCCTGCATCAGAGTGTTAAGAAGCGCAACGGAAAACGTTCCTGAACGATTCTCTCCATAGAAGGAAAGAATCAATGATATTGATCATTGTATTTTCCCCACTAGTGTTTTCACTCATCAAGCAGGATTCAAAATGAAATCCATATCTAGTATGGAAACATTTGTGAATTATTTGTCATGATTCTTGGAATATGACATACCTACGAACTACTAAGGAAATAATGGTAAACTAAGTTATGAGAAATCCTAAAAGAAAAATTCCCTTGAGATTAGAAAGCAATTCATTGCTGAATCTCACAAGTAAAAGGGGTTACTTGAATTTTCCCAAATGACTGCGAAGCCATAGTGGAAAAAGGGGTGAATGAAAAAAGCACAAATTTTTCAAGTATTGGAGAAATTCAAATGAATTTGATTCATGTGTGCTAAAAGTCTAGAGGATTTAAAACTAGTAATAATACTAGTATCTCATAGTAAAACTCCAAGTTTGATATTTGATCAAAGGATTTTGAAGTTATTCAAAATAGTGAGTGGATATGCAATTTGCATGAAATTGAGTGGGAGCTATGAAAGTCTTCCTAAAACAATATGTGATTGACATATTCTTGAGTGGGAGCTTATAGGAGTAATTCTTAATTGTGTTTAGATTGAAAGCGCAAGTACTTATAAATAACGATTTATAAGATGTAGAAGTTGATAACAGGTGTATTATGATATTATGTAGTATTCCTTAAGGGATTCTAAAAGGGGTTTCAGAATAGAAGTTAATTAAGGAACTGATCCTTATAAGTCAAATTAGGAATAGTATTAAGTTTAACATCAATGGTTGAAAGAAAGAAAAGGATGATCATCATCCACTATGTTGAGACATAGGTTCTATCTTAGAAAACCATGATGATAACTTAACATAATATATGATCCAAGAAGGAACGTTTGAAAGTGATTAAGTTCGAACCACAGAACATTGAGCTAAGTGTGTACGCAGTATCTAATAGAGAACTGTAGACATGTTTTCCAAATCCATAAAGGATGACATATCTTAAAGCATAAAGAGTTATGTTATAAGGGAATATGTTGGAAACTCTTATAAATACCGATTAAAGTCAAGTAGGAAGCGAGGTGAACAAAACATCGAAAGTTGCACAGAGTGCACTAGTGTTTCGATGAATACATTTATAACAATAGATAAGGGTACCATCTAAAGTGTTGTATAATGTTATGGTGGGGCTAGTTCTCTTTTAACGTAGAATGATGTGTCCCAGGGCACAATTCCCATGAGAAAGCCCTCGAGGTTGATATAATGTCACTGTAGGCTCCTGGAATCAGGCCCTCGTTCTGCTGCCATAACGATGATGCATACACAGATGCTATCATGTGATGATAAAGTATTAATGTCAATCAAGGTGACATTAGTTAGTTGCAAAGGATTTGGGACTGTAAAGTACAGACCCAAGACTCAACCTCTTTCATGAGCAAGCATGTTCAGGGTACCGGATATATGGTGCCAATGATTGAGAACGAATGCAGCTAGTGTATTTGTACTCTAGTGCAAGTGGGAGACTATTGGAAATATGCCCTAGAGACAAATAGTAGTAAGGAATATTATCATATTTCCTATAGTTTATGATTAAGTTTTATATCATGCTATAACTGTATTGAGTGGAAACATCAATACACGTGTGATATACAAACAACCAGGGGTTCTCGGTGAAACTCTAGTCACTGGTTCATTGGTCAACAGATGATCAAGTTTCCTGATCATGTGGCATTTATGCCAGTTGGAAATGGAGTCATCTCATTCCGAGAATGAGATGATGAACAAATACCCAACCTAAATATCATGACCCGGTCATGTCACGAAGTTCAAGTTACGATGATTAGAAATGGATCCTCGTAGACTATTCCTTAGATCATGAGGCTATATCAATCACTGTCTCCCGAGAGTGCTTTGATAGCATCAAGCGCCACTTGGTAATACAGTGGTTATAAAGGTGTGTTCGGGTACTCGGAGGAAACCATTGAGGCAATATATGTCAAGAGCGGGATTTGTCCGTCCATGTGACGCGAAGATACTCAAGGGCCCACTCGGAGAAGTTATATCCAATAGCTGTGCAGCGTGTGATTTGATCACGGGGATATCACTTTCCAGAACGAGTTAAGTAGCGTTGTTCGGTAACGAGATTGAACACGACATGGTGATGTCATTTATCAGATCTCGGTAAATGCAAGTAACGAGTGACAAAGGGAATAATACAAGACTGTCCCGGTTCAAACGACGAAAGATCTTCGTGGAACGCACAGGGGTCACATGGCCATCCAGGTCCCTCTATCGATCATTGGTGCGGGAGTGTCCCGACCATGTATGGAGTGTTCCCGAACCATGAGGTATCACGCTTAAGGGCTTGATGATGCTTAGAGAGTGTTTATAGGATCGGTGGAATCACCGAAGAATAGTAGAGAGAAATCCGGAAGGGTTTCGGTAAGTCCGAAGGATGTCTGGAGTGGAGGTGGAAGGTGTTCCATGGCCACGAATATTGAATAATGTGTGAATAAATGTTAAATGTTGATTTAATCATTTATTCATAATTATTTAATAAAGAGAAAATCATTTAAAATGATCAAAGGCTTAATGGGCCAATTTCCAGAGGGAGAGGGCCCATTAGGGAAAGGAGAGAGGGAGAAGGGGCAAGGGGGCTGGCCGGCTGGGCCTAGCCCCCCGCGCGGGGCCCACTAGGTGGCCGGCGGCCTCCCCCCTCCTCTCCTTTAGTCCCACCCCGGGATTTTGAGGGAGGTAGTACCTCCCCTCCCCCTATATATAGTGGGGGTATTTGGCAAAATTAAATACACCAATAATCAATAAAGGTCTTCTCAGTTTTGGGAGGACCTCCAGTTGATATTTTCTCTCTCCCCCTCTCTCTCTCGTGACCGTGGTCCCAAGTCTAGACTGCGCGAGTGAGAGACATCTTCACCACGGAGCGCCGTCGTGCTGCGTGATTCCGATCCAGGAGCTCTACTTCTGCAACTGATGCTGGATCGGGAAAGCGGGAGTCATCGTCAGGCACCGGACGTGTGTAACTCCCCGCGAGGTGTCGCACTTGAGGCACTCAAGTCGTTGGAGCCAAGGAGCGCAAGGACTTGATCACGACCTTGAGGTCGGCTTCGACTCGTCTACATCAACCACGCTCTCCTGAGCGTTGACAACGCTTTTCAGTCTTCAAGGGTAAGTTCGCGAAAAGCCCCTCCCGTTACTGTATTACTAATAGATAGGTCCTGGCAGCTTCAGGGGTTCAGGGGCGTAGAGTAAATTTTATTGTTTTCATAGGTGCCCCTACACAGACATGCAATGACACTGGCTGTGGTTCATGAGAAGAACACACATGCAATGACACAGGTGGATCCATGTGTGGTTTGTGAAAAGAACAAACATGCAATCACACTAGCTGGATCCATGCGTGGTTTGTGGAAAGAACAGACATGCAATGACTCTAGCTATGGTTCATGAAAAGAACACACATGCAATGATACTGGTGGATCCATGTGTGGTTTGTGAAAAGAATAGACATGCAATGACACTGGTGGATCCTTATGTGCTTTGTTTAGAAGAACACACATGCAATGACTCTAGCTGTAGTTCATGAAAAGAACACACATGCAATGACACTGGTGGATCCTTATGTGGTTTGTTTAGAAGAACACACATGCAATGACTCTAGCTGTGGTTTATGAAAAGAATACACATGCAATGACTCTAGCTATGGTTCATGAAAAGAACACACATGCAATGACACTGGTGTATCCATGTGTGGTTCATGAGAAGAACACACATGCAATGACACTGGGTGTGGTTCATGAGAAGAACACACATGCAATGACACTAGTGGGTCCTTATGTGGATTGTTTGGAAAAACACACATGCAATGACTCTAGCTGTGGTTCATGAAAAAAACACACATGCAATGACACTGGGGGATCCTTATGTGGTTTGTTTACAAGAACACACCTCCAATAATAGTGGTGGATCCTTATGTGGTTTGTGAGAAGAACAGACATGCAATGACACTGACTGTGGTTCATGAGAAGAACACACATGCAATGACACTGGTGGATCCATGTGTGGTTTGTGAAAAGAACAGACATGCAATCACACTAGGTGGATCCATGTGTGGTTTGTGGAAAGAATAGACATCCAATGACTCTAGCGGTGGTTCATGAAAAGAACACACATGCAATGACACTGGTGGATCCATGTGTGGTTTGTGAAAAGAAAAGACATGAAATCACACTAGCTAGATAAATGTGTGGTTTGTTTAGAAGAACACACATGCAATGACTCTAGTTGTGGTTCATGAAAAGAACAAACATGCAATGACACTGGTGGATTCATATGTGGTTTGTGGAAGGAACAGACATGCAATGACTCTAGCCGTGGTTCATGAAAACAACAGACATGCAATGACACTGGTGGATCCATGTGTGGTTCATGAGAAGAACACACATCCAATGACACTGGTGGATCCTTATGTGGTTCATGAAAAGAACAGACATGCAATGACATTGGTGGATCCTTACGTGGTTTGTTTAGAAGAACACACATGCAATGACTCTAGCTGTGGTTCATGAAAATAACACACATGCAATGACACTGGTGGATCCTTATGTGGTTTGTTTAGAAGAATACACATGCAATGACTCTAGCTGTGGTCCATGAAAAGAACACACATGCACTGACACTGGTGTATCCATGTGTGGTTCATGAGAAGAACACACATCCAATGACAATGGGTGTGGTTCATGAGAAGAACACACATCCAGTGACACTGGTGGATCCTTATGTGGTTTGTTTAGAAGAACACACATGGAATGACTCTAGCTGTGGTTCATGAAAAGAACACACATACAATGACACTGGTGGATCCAAGTGTGGTTTGTGAAAAGAACAGACATGCAATCACACTAGGTGGATCCATGTGTGGTTTGTTTAGAGGAACAAATTTGCAATGACACTAGGTGTGGTTCATGAAAAGAATAAACATGCAATGACACTTATGGATCCATATGTGGTTTGTGGAAAGCATAGACATGCAATGACTCTAGCCGTGGTTCATGAAAAGAACAGACATGCAATGACACTAGGTGGATCCATGTGTGGTTCATGAGAAGAACACACATCTAATGAGACTGGTGGATCCTTATGTGGTTTGTGAGAAGAACAGACATGCAATGACACTGGCTGTGGTTCATGAGAAGAACACACATTGAATGACACTGGTGGATCCATGTGTGGTTTGTGAAAAGAACAGACATGCAATCACACTAGGTGGATCCATGTGTGGTTTGTGGAAAGAACACACATGCAATGACACTGGTGGATCCATGTGTGGTTTGTGAAGAGAACAGACATGCAATCACACTAGGTGGACCCATGTGTGATTTGCTTAGAAGAATACACATGTAATGACTCTAGCCGTGCTTCACGAAAAGAACACACATGCAATGACACTGGTGGATCCATGTGCGGTTCATGAAAACAACAGACATGCAATGACACTGGTGGATCCTTATGTGGTTTGTTTAGAGGAACAGACATGCAATGACACTAGGTGTGGTTCATGAAAAGAACAAACATGCAACGACACTGGTGGATCCTTATGTGGTTTGTTTAGAAGAACACACATGCAATGACTCTAGCCGTGGTTCATGAAAAGAACACGCATTCAATGACTCTAGCTGTGGTTCATGAAAAGAACACACATGCAATGACACTAGTGGATCCATGTGTGGTTTGTGACGAAGAACACATATGCAATGACTCTAGCTGTGGTTCATGAAAAGAACACACACGCAATGACACTGATGTATCCATGTGTGGTTCATGAGAAGAACACACATGCAATGACAATAGGTGTGGTTCATGAGAAGAACATACATGCAATGACTCTAGCTGTGGTTCATGAAAAGAACACACATGCAATGACACTGGTGGATCCATGTGTGGTTTGTGAAAAGAACAGACATGCAATCACACTAGGTGGATCCATGTGTGGTTTGTTTAGAGGAACAAATATGCAATGACACTAGGTGTGGTTCATGAAAAGAATAAACATGCAATGACACTTGTGGATCCATATGTGGTTTGTGGAAAGCATAGACATGCAATGACTCTAGTTGTGGTTCATGAAAAGAACAGACATGCAATAACACTGGGTGGATCCATGTGTGGTTCATGAGAAGAACACACATCTAATGACACTGGTGGATCCTTATGTGGTTTGTGAGAAGAACAGACATGCAATGACACTGGGTGTGGTTCATGACAAGAACACACATGCAATGACACTGGTAGATCCATGTGTGGTTTGTGAAAAGAACAGACATGCAATCACACTAGGTGGATCCATGTGTGGTTTGTGGAAAGAACACACATGCAATAACTCTAGCTGTGGTTCATGTAAAGAACACACATGCAATGACACTGGTGGATCCATGTGTGGTTTGTGAAAAGAATAGACATGCAATCACACTAGGAGGATCCATGTGTGGTTTGTTTAGAAGAACACACATGCAATGACTCTAGCTGTGGTTCATGAAAAGAACACACATGCAATGACACTGGTGGATCCATGTGCGGTCCATGAGAAGAACAGACATGCAATGACACTGGTGGATCCTTATGTGGTTTGTTTAGAAGAACACCCATGCAATGACTCTAGCTGTGGTTCATGAGAAGAACACACACGCAATGACACTGGTGTATCCGTGTGTAGGTCATGAGAAGAACACACATGCAATGACACTGGGTGTGGTTCATGAGAAGAACACACATGCAATGACACTGGTGGATCCTTATGTGGTTTGTTTAGAAGAACACTCTTGCAACGACTCTAGCTGTGGTTCATGAAAAGAACACACATGCAATGATATTGGTGGATCCATGTGTGGTTTGTGAAGACGAACACACATGCAATGACTCTAGCTGTGGTTCATGAAAAGAACACACATGCAATGACATTGGTGTATCCATGCGTGGTTCATGAAAAGAACACACATGCAATGACACTGGGTGTGGTTCATGAGAATAAAAGACATGTAATGACACTAGTGGATCCTTATGTGGTTTGTGAGAAGAACTGACATGCAATGACTCTAGCTGTGGTTCATGAAAAGAACAGACATGCAATGACACTGGTGGATCCATATGTGGTTTGTGATAAGAACTGACATGCAATGAATCTAGCTGTGGTTCATGAAAAGAACAGACATGCAATGACACTGGTGGATCCGTATGTGGTTTGTGGAAGTAACAGGCATGCAATGACTCTAGCTGTGGTTCATGAAAAGAATAGACATGCGATGACAGTGGTGGATCCATGTGTGGTTCATGAGAAGAACACACATCCAATGACACTGGTGGATCCTCATGTGGTTCATGAAAAGAACAGACATGCAATGACACTGGTGGAACCTTATGTCGTTTGTTTAGAAGAACACACATGCAATGGCACTAGGTGCGGTTCATGAAAAGAATAGACATGCAATGACACTGGTGGATCCTTATGTGCTTTGTTTAGAAGAACACACATGCAATGACTCTAGCTGTGGTTCATGAAAAGAACACGCATGCAATGACACTGGTGGATCCTTATGTGGTTTGTTTAGAAGAACAAACAGGCAATGACTCTAGCTGTGGTTCATGAAAAGAACACACATGCAATGACTCTAGCTATGGTTCATGAAAAGAACACACATGCAATGACACTGGTGTATCCATGTGTGGTTCATGAAAAAAAACACATGCAATGACACTGGGGGATCCTTATGTGGTTTCTTTACAAGAACACACCTCCAATGATAGTGGTGGATCCTTATGTGGTTTGTGAGAAGAACAAACATGCAATGACACTGACTATGGTTCATGAGAAGAACACACATGCAATGACAATTGTGGATCCATGTGTGGTTTGTGAAAAGAACAGACATGCAATCACACTAGGTGGATCCATTTGTGGTTTGTGGAAAGAATAGACATGCAATGACTCTAGCTGTGGTTCATGAAAAGAACACACATGCAATGACACGGGTGGATCCATGTGTGGTTTGTGAAAAGAACAGACATGCAATCACACTAGCTGGATAAATGTGTGGTTTGTTTAGAAGAACACACATGCAATGACTCTAGTTGTGGTCCATGAAAAGAACAAACATGCAATCACACTAGGTGGATCCATGTGTGGTTTGTTTAGAGGAACAAATATGCAATGACACTAGGTGTGGTTCATGAAAATAATAAACATGCAATGACACTTGTGGATCCACATGTGGTTTGTGGAAAGCATAGACATGCAATGACTCTAGCTGTGGTTCATGAAAAGAACAGACATGCAATGACACTGGGTGGATCCATGTGTGGTTCATGAGAAGAACACACATCTAATGACACTGGTGGATCCTTATGTGGTTTGTGAGAAGAACAAACATGCAATGACACTGGCTGTGGTTCATGAGAAGAACACACATGCAATGACACTAGTGGATCCATGTGTGGTTTGTGAAAAGAACAGACATGCAATCACACTAGGTGGATCCATGTGTGGTTTGTGGAAAGAACACACATGCAATGACACTGGTGGATCCATGTGTGGTTTGTGAATAGAACAGACATGCAATCACACTAGGTGGATCCATGTGTGATTTGTTTAGAAGAACACACATGCAATGACTCTGGTGGATCCATGTGTGGTTCATGAGAAGAACACACATCCAATGACACTAGGTGGATCCAAGTGTGGTTTGTTTAGAGGAACAGACATGCAATGACACTCGGTGTGGTTCAGGAAAAGAACAGACATGCAATGACTCTAGCTGTGGTTCATGAAAATAATAAACATGCAATGACACTGGGTGGATCCATGTGTGGTTCATGAGAAGAACACACATCCAATGACACTGGTGGATCCTTATGTGGTTTGTGAGAAGAACAAACATGCAATGACACTGGTGGATCCTTATGTGGTTTGTTTAGAAGAACACACACGCAATGACTCTAACTGAGGTTCATGAAAAGAACACACATTCAATGACACTGGTGGATCCATGTGTGGTTTGTGAAAAGAATAGACATGCAATCACACTAGGTGAATCCTTATGTGGTTTGTTTAGAGAACAGACATGCAATGACACTAGGTGTGGTTCATGAAAAGAACAGACATGCAATGACACTGGTGGATCCATATGTGGTTTGTTTAGAAGAACACACATGCAATGACTCTAGCTGTGGTTCATGAAAAGAACACACATGCAATGACACTGGGGATGCGTATGTGGTTTGTTTAGAAGAACAGACATGCAATGACACTGGTGGATCCTTATGTGCTTTGTGAGAAGAACAGACATGCAATGACACTGGCTGTGGTTCATGAGAAGAACACACATGCAATGACACTGGTGGATCCATGTGTGGTTTGTGAAAAGAACAGACATGCAATCACACTAGGTGGATCCATGTGTGGTTTGTGGAAAGAACAGACATGCAATGACTCTAGCTATGGTTCATGAAAAGAACACACATGCAATGACACTGGTGGATCCATGTGTGGTTTGTGAAAAGAATAGACATGCAATCACAATAGGTGGATCCATGTGTGGTTCATGAAAAGATCAATACACATGCAATGACTAGCTGTGGTTCATGAAAATAGCAGGCATGCAATGACACTGGTGGATCCATATGTGGTTTGTGGAAGTAACAAACATGCAGTGACTCTCGCTGTGGTTCATGAAAAGAATAGACATGCAATGACACTGGTGGATCCATGTGTGGTTCATGAGAATAACACACATCCAATGACACTGGTGGATCCTTATGTGGTTCATGAAAAGAACAAACATGCAATGACACTGGTGAATCCTTATGTGGTTTGTTTAGAGAACAGACATGCAACGACACTGGGTGTGGTTCATGAAAAGAACAAACATGCAATGAAACTGGTGGATCCTTATGTAGTTTGTTTAAAAGAACACACATGCAATGACTCTAGTTGTGGTTGCAGAATAGAACACACATGCAATGACACTGGTGGATCCATGTGTGGTTTGTGAAGAAGAACACACATGTAATGACTCTAGCTGTGGTTCATGAAAAGAACACATATGCAATGGCACTGGTGTATCCATGTGTGGTTCATGACAAGAACACACATGCAATGACACTAGGTGTGGTTCATGAGAAGAACACACATGCAATGACACTGGTGGATCCTTATGTGGTTTGAGAGAAGAACTCCCATGCAATGACTGTAGCTGTGGTTCATGAAAATAACAGACATGCAATGACACTGGTGGATCCATATGTGGTTTGTGAGAAGAACTGACATGCAATGACTCTAGCTGTGGTTCGTAAAAAGAACAGACATGCAATGACACTTGTGGATCCATATGTGGTTTGTGGAAGGAACATACATGCAATGACTCTAGATGTGGTTCATGAAAAGAACAGACATGCAATGACACTGGTGGATCCATGTGTGGTTCATGAGAAGAACACACATCCAATGACACTGGTCGATCCTTATGTGGTTCATGAAAAGAACAGACATTCAATGACACTAGTGGATCCTTATGTGGTTTGTTTAGAAGAACACACATGTAATGACTCTAGCTGTGGTTCATGAAAAGAACACACATCCAATGACACTGGTGGATCCTTATGTGGTTTGTTTAGAAGAACACACATGCAATGACTCTAGCTATGGTTCATGAAATGAACAGACATGCAATGACACTGGTGGATCCTTATGTGGTTTGTTTAGAAGAACACACATGCAATGACTCTAGCTGTGGTTACAGAATAGAACACACATGTAATGACACTAGTGGATCCATGTGTGGTTTGTGAAGAAGAACACAGATGCAATGACTCTAGATGTGGTTCATGAAAAGAACACATATGCAATGACACTGGTGTATCCATGTGTGGTTCATGAGAAGAACACACATGCAATGACACTGGGTGTGGTTCATGAGAAGAACACACATGCAATGACACTGGTGGATCCTTATGTGGTTTGTGAGAAGAACTGCCATGCAATGACTCTAGCTGTGGTTCATGAAAAGAATAGACATGCATTGACACTTGTGGATCCATATGTGGTTTGTGAGAATAACTGACATGCAATGACTCTAGCTGTGGTTCATGAAAATAACAGACATGCAATGACACTTGTGTATCCATATGTTGTTTGTGGAAGGAATAGACATGCAATGACTCTAGTTGTGGTTCATGAAAAGAACAGACATGCAATGACACTGGTGGATCCATGTGTGGTTCATGAGAAGAACACACATCCAATGACACTGGTGGATCCTTATGTGGTTCATCAAAAGAACAGACATTCAATGACACTGGTGGATCCTTATGTGGTTTGTTTAGAAGAACACACATGCAATGACTCTAGCTGTGGTTCATGAAAAGAACACACATGCAATGACACTGCTGGATCCTTATGTGGTTTGTTTAGAGGAACACACATGCAATGACTCTAGCTATGGTTCATGAAAAGGACAGACATGCAATGACACTGGTGTATCCATGTGTGGTTCATGAGAAGAACACACATCCAATGACACTAGGTGTGGTTCATGAGAAGAACACACATCCAATGACACTAGTGGATCCTTATGTGGTTTGTTTAGAAGAACACACATGGAATGACTCTAGCTGTGCTTCATGAAAAGAACACACATGCAATGACACTAGTGGATCCATGTGTGGTTTGTGAAAAGAACAGACATGCAGTCACACTAGGTGGATCCATGTGTGGTTTGTTTAGAGGAACAAACATGCAATGACACTAGGTGTGGTTCATGAAAAGAACAAACATGCAATGACACTGGTGGATCCATATGTGGTTTGTGGAAAGCACAGACATGCAATGACTCTAGCTGTGGTTCATGCAAATAATAGACATGTAATGACACTAGGTGGATCCATGTGTGGTTCATGAGGAGAAGACACATCCAATGACACTAGTGGATCCTTATGTGGTTTGTGAGAAGAACAGACATGCAATGACACTAGCTGTGGTTCATGAGAAGAACACACATGCAATGACACTGGTGGATCCTTGTGTGGTTTGTGAAAAGAACATACATGCAATCACACTAGGTGGATCCATGTGTGGTTTGTGGAAAGAATAGACATGCAATGACTCTAGCTGTGGCTCATGAAAAGAACACACATGCAATGACACGGGTGGATCCATGTGTGGTTTGTGAAAAGAACAGACATGCAATCACACTAGCTGGATAAATGTGTGGTTTGTTTAGAAGAACACACATGCAATGACACTGGTGGATCCATGTGTGGTTTGTGAAAAGAATAGACATGCAATCACACTAGGTGGATCCATGTGTGGTTTGTTTAGAAGAACACACATGCAATGACTCTAGCCGTGGTTCATCAAAAGAACACACATGCAATGCCACTGGTGGATCCATGTGTGGTTCATGAAAATAACAGACATGCAATGACACTGGTGGATCCTTATGTGGTTTGTTTAGAGGAACATACATGCAATAACAGTGGGTGTGGTTTATGAAAACAACAGACATGCAATGACACTGGTGGATCCTTATATGGTTTGTTTAGAAGAACACACATGCAATGACTCTAGCTGTGGTACATGAAAAGAACACACATGCAATAACACTGGTGGATCCATGTGTGGTTTGTTTAGAGGAACATTCATGCAATGACACTGGGTGTGGTTCATGAAAACAACAGACATGCAATGACATTGGTGGATCCATATGTGGTTTGTTTAGAGGAACACACATGCGATGACTCTAGCTGTGGTACATGAAAAGAACACACATGCAATGACAATGGGGATCCTTATGTGGTTTGTTTAGAATAACAGACATGCAATGACACTGGTGGATCCTTATGTGGTTTGTGAGAAGAACAGACATGCAATGACACTGGCTGTGTTTCATGAGAAGAATGCACATGCAATAACACTGGTGGATCCATGTGTGGTTTATGGAAAGAACAGACATGCAATGACTCTAGCTGTGGTTCATGAAAAGAACACACTTTCAATAAAACTGGTGGATCCATGTGTGGTTTGTGAAAAGAAGACATGCAATCACACTAGGTGGATCCATGTGTGGTTTGTTTAGAAGAACACACATGCAATGAGTTTAGCTATGGTTCATGAAAAGAACATACATGCAATGACACTGGTGGATCCATATGTGGTTTGTGAGAAGAACTGATATGCAATGACTCTAGCTGTCGTTCATTAAAAGAATAGACATGCAATGACACTGGTCGATCCATATGTGGTTTGTGGAAGTAACAGACATGCAATGACTCTAGTTGTGGTTCATGAAAAGAACAGACATGCAATGACACTGGTGGATCCATGTGTGATTCATGAGAAGAACACACATCCAATGACACTGGTGGATCCTTACGTGGTTCATGAAAAGAACAGACATGCAATGACACTGGTGGATCCTTATGCGGTTTGTTTACAGGAATAGACATGCAATGACACTGGGTGTGGTTCACGAAAAGAACAGACATGCAATGACACTGGTGGATCCTTATGTGGTTTGTTTTGAAGAACACACATGCAATGACTCTAGCTGTGGTTGGAGAATATAGAACACACATGCAATGACACTGGTGGATCCATGTGTGGTTTGTGAAGAACAACACACATGCAATGACTCTAGCCGTGGTTCATGAAAAGAACACGTATGCAATGGCACTGGTGTATCCATGTGTGGTTCATGAGAAGAACACACACGCAATGACACTGGGTGTGGTTCATGAGAAGAACAGACATGCAATGACACTGGTGGATCCTTATGTGGTTTGTGAGAAGAACTGATATGCAATGACTCTAGCTGTGGTTCATGAAAAGAACAGACATGCAATGACACTGGTGGATCGAAATGTGGTTTGTGAGAAGAACTGACATGCAATGACTCTAGCTGTGGTTAATGAAAAGAACATACATGCAATGACACTGGTGGATCCATATGTGGTTTGTGGAAGGAACAGACATGCAATGACTCTAGTTGTGGTTCATGAAAAGAACAGACATGCAATGAGACTGGTGGATCCATGTGTGGTTCATGAGAAGAACACACATCCAATGACACTGGTGGATCCTTATGTGGTTCATGAAAAGAACAGACATGCAATGACACTGGTGGATCCTTATGTGGTTTGTTTAGAAGAACACACATGCAATGACTCTAGCTGTGGTTCATGAAAAGAACAGACATGCAATGACATTGGTGGATCCTTATGTGGTTTGTTTAGAAGAACACACATGCAATGACTCTAGCTGTGGTTCATGAAAAGAACACACATGCAATGACACTGGTGTATCCATGTGTGGTTCGTGAGAAGAACACACATCCACTGACACTGGGTGTGGTTCATGAGAAGAACACACATCCAATGACACTGGTGGATCCTTATGTGGTTTGTTTAGAAGAACACACATGGAATGACTATAGCTGTGGTTCATGAAAAGAACACACATGCAATGACACTAGTGGATCCATGTGTGTTTTGTGAAAAGAAAGACATGCAATCACACTAGGTGGATCCATGTGTGGTTTGTTTAGAGGAACAAACATGCAATGCCAATGGGTGTGGTTCATGAAAAGAACAGACATGCAATGACACTGGTGGATCCATATGTGGTTTGTGGAAAGCACAGACATGCAATGACTCTAGCTGTGGTTCATGAAAAGAACAGACATGCAATGACACTGGGTGGATCCATGTGTGGTTCATGAGAAGAACACACATCCAATGACACTGGTGGATCCTTATGTGTTTTGTGAGAAGAACAGACTATTGGAAATATGCCCTAGAGACAAATAGTAGTAAGGACTATTATCATATTTCATATAGTTTATGATTAAGTTTTATATCATGCTATAACTGTATTGAGTGGAAACATCAATACACGTGTGATATACAAAGAACCAGGGGTTCCCAGTGAAACTCTAGTCGCTGGTTCATTGGTCAACAGATGATCAAGTTTCCTGATCATGTGGCATTTATGCCAGTTGGAAATGGAGTCATCTCATTCCAAGAATGAGATGATGAACCAATACCGAACCTAAATATCGTGGCCCGATCATGTCACGAAGTTCAAGTTATGATGATTAGAAATGGATCCTCGTAGACTATTCCTTAGACCATGAGGCTATATCAATCACTGTCTCCCGATAGTGCTTTGATAGCATCAAGCGCCACTTGGTAATACAGTGGTTATAAAGGTGTGTTCAGGTACTCAGAGGAAACCGTTGAGGCAATATATGTCAAGAGCAGGATTTGTCTGTCCATGTGACGGGAAGATACTCAAGGGCCCACTTGGAGAAGTTATATCCAATAGCTGCGCAGCGTGTGATTTGATCACGGGGATATCACTTATCGGAACGAGTCAAGTAGCATTGTTCGGTAACGAGATTGAACACGACATGTTGATGTCATTGATCAGATCTCGGACAATGCAAGTATCGAGTGACAAAGGGAATAAGACACGACTGTCCCGGTTCAAACGACAAAAGATCTTCGTGGAACGCACAGGGGTCACCTGGCCATCTAGGTCCCTCTGTCGATCATTGGTGCGGGAGTGTCCCGACCATGTCTAGAGTGTTCCCGAACCGTGGGGTATCACGCTTAAGGGCTTGATGATGCTTAGAGAGTGTTTATAGGATCGGTGGAATCACCGAAGAATAGTAGAGAGAAAACCGGAAGGGTTTCGGTAAGTCCGGAGGATGTCCAGAGTGGAGGTGGAAGGTGTTCCATGGCCACAGAGATTGAATAATGTGTGAATAAATGTTAAATGTTGATTTAATCATTTATTCATAATTATTTAATAAAGATAAAATCATTTAAAATGGTCAAAGGCTTAATGGGCCAATTTCCGGAGGGAGATGGCCCATTAGGGGAAGGGAGAGAGGGAGAAGGGGCAAGGGGGCTGGCCGGCTGGGGCTAGCCCCCTGCGCGGGGCCCACTAAGTGGCTGGTGGCCTCCCCTCCCCTCTCCTCTCCTTTAGTCCCACCCCGGGATTTTGAGGGAGGTAGTACCTCCCCTCCCCCTATATATAGTGGGGGTATTTGGCCAAATTAAATACGCCAATAATCAATAAAGGTCTTCTCACTTTTGGGAGGACCTCCAGTTGATATTTTCTCTCTCCCCCTCTCTCTCTCTCGTGACCGTGGTCCCAAGTATGGACTGCGCGAGCGAGAGACATCTTCACCGCGGAGCGCCGTCGTGTTGAGAGATTCGGATCCGGGAGCTCTACTTTCGCAACTATTGCTGGATCGGGGAAGCGGGAGTCATCGTCAGGCACCGGACATGTGTAACTCCCCGCGAGGTGTCGCACTTGAGGCACTCAAGTCATTGGAGCCAAGGAGCGCAAGGACTTCATCACAACCTTGAGGTCGGCTTCAGCTCGTCTACATCAACCACGCTCTCCTAAGCGTTGACAATGCTTTTCGGTCTTCAAGGGTAAGTTCGCGAAAAGCCCCTCCCGTTACTGTATTACTAATAGATAGGTCCTGGCAGCTTCAGGGGTTCAGGGGCATCGAGTAAATTTTATTGTTTTCATACGCGGAACCCCTACAGTGGTATAAGAGCTAGATCTATGCGTAGTAATGCTAGTACGGGTAGAACACGCGAGATGTAGCGTGTGGGCGTTGATCTTTTAGTTGTTACCCTCCCACGTGTACTTGTGTATACCGCAGTAATGCTTGATGAAGCGGCCCCCAACCGACTTTACGCGTTCATTCGCGAGACTGGTCCACGCTTGACATACGGCTTGCATCGTATAAAGTGGCTTAGGGGGGTGTATGTCTCTCTCTCATTAGTTGGTATGCCATTTGCAACGGAGGGCCCCGAAAGGGGTGTAGTAGAGGCAACTACTTGATCAGCGTTGTGCTGAAAGTTCGTAGGTAAGAACGGTTCTTGTGCAAAAGCCCATTCAGCCACGTAAAACATGCAAAGATAAAGTAGAGGCGTCTAACTTTGTTTTGTAGGGGGGCATCGTGTTGTGATATGGTTGTGGCAAAGGTAAAGTGATTACCTTTTGTTACATGGTAGTAGATAGTCACGGAGGTGATGAACTACCACGCCGGAATGACACTGGTACCCTGGTGTCTACGGCGCCGGAACCCTGGTGCCGAAATCTGGTGACGACGGATGGAGATCACAACGTGAAGGACCATATCACATCGCATTTACATTCAATGTTATTGTTTGTATATCTTATTGTGTGCTAGTATTAGATACTCGACGGTAGCCTAATAAGATGATCCCTATTGAAATTACCAACGATTGTGTTCCCCCTTAGTGTGCACCACCAAGAAAGTTCTTTGGTATGAGGCGATCCAGGGTACAGGCCTGGGTGTCAGACATATCTATGTTCACATACAGTGGGTGTAAGCCATGTTGCACAACGAATACACTAAGGTTGAGTTGGCGAGCCTAGCATGTGTAGACATGGCCTCGGAACACGGATGGTCGAAAGATCAAGCACGAGTCGCATGAATGATGTGACCGACGTTTAGCGTGCACCCTTGAACCCACATTGATGGCCGTGACGATCGGGGGAGATGTGGCTGATAGGGGTCGTGTTATCACTAGGAACCCTTTGGGGATAGGTGTTTCTAAGTGGAGTTATTATTAACTCATTTAATTATAAACTTAGTCTAAATTCCTTTTTGCAATTATAAATGTAGAAAATGGTTCTTCCCGAGATTACCTTTCCTATCGACGATTGGTTAAAAGGAGAAAAGCTTAAGTTAGATGGATCCAACTTTTCTGCATGGGTCGTGCGCCTATTTGATCTCCTTGCTAAGAATAATGTAGCTGACTACATGACCTGCGAGATGTATTTGGAACCACCCTATTCTCATGAGACCCAGGAGCAGTGGGATCTACTCTGCCGTCGTCGTGTGATGGCCACATTCATATCAGTGACGATGCGCCTCAGAATGGAGGATGGGCTATGGCCAATGGTGGGAAGTCTTAAACCCCGAGTGGTCATGGCACATCTGAGATCGCATTTCGTGGAACAAGTGCGCATGTGGGAGTATGAGCTGATGGGGGACTTCCTATCCATAAAGATGGAGGAGGGCTCCTCACTAGACGAGCACTTAGTGAGCATCTACGATGCATACATGAGTCTGGAATACTACCTGGACAACTAATTCTCAAGATCATTTGTGATGGGAGTTGTGCTGCGGTTGCTTCCACCAAGCTTCCAAGCACATGTCAGGATCTGCATTATGAGAGGCGACACGGAAACACTGGATTTCCTCGAGTTCATATCACATTTCAGAAATGTGGTGGATGAACCCAACGTCGCTGGAGTCATCAATGACAAAGGTATATATTTGATATACAGTTTTATAAATGTCATAATCTTGCAAACACATTTGCAGTGTTAAGTATATCTGATACTTGTTCTGTTTTGCTGAAAACAGGTCCTTCTGCATGATAGGTGCTTGCTGGAGAGGAGGTGATGTTGCGTGTTGATGGCGAGCATGATGATGATGGCCGACGACACTCTCCCTCGACATTTATCACTTAGTTTATGTTTTAGGATAATTATTGTAATCAAGAGATTGTGAACTTCTTTAGTGTGTCTCACACTTCGTGAGACGGTTATTCATATGAGTTTTTAACAAACAGTTGTTCTGCTTTTAGAATGATTTCTATTCGTGTTCATATCTTGTTTGATTATGTGTGAATTATCCTTGTTGTTTGAAACTAATTGATAATGCATGAACATTTGTAAAATATTGAAATGCCTTAAAATACCCAACTTAAATGATATGTTCATTAATGAATGAAAACCATTGTTTAAATTCAAAGTTATGTGATAATATGTGAAAGACATTTGATTTCTTATCACATATAAATCATGCCTAAGTTCGGCAAGATAACTTGAACACCGTGTATTACTTGAATACAAAGTGTTTAATGAATTGTTAAAAAGTAAATACATATTCAATGTATTGTGTTTAACAAAAATGGTAATTATCATTATATGGTTGTTTAAATGTGTAAAGAAGTTTACCAAAGGAAACATGAATATGAAACTATTTGATTTGATCAAAGAGTTTCATCAACAAAGGGTATAAATATAAAAGAGAATCTAATTACTATGATTTGATCAATAGTAATGAAATTCGAATTTATAAGAATGGCATAAAAGTAATTGTGAAATGCAAACCATTTTGAAAAATGCAAAGCATCACAATATGATATTAGATATCAAAGTGGGTGAATAGAAGGCACCAAATAAATCATTGTAGTGTAGATGTAGAGACCATTAGTTAGAAATAGTTAGCACTCAATTAGAATGTAGTGAACCATTTGAATTCGTGAAAGTTTTGGGGTTATTCGATATAACCAAAACAATAGCGAATAAGTCCTTGTAGAGTATTCATTGGAGACTTTGAATACAAAATCCACAACTAAAACCAAAAGAGAAGCAAAACTTGTATTGCTTGGATTTTGGTGCATTCTTGAGAAAGGTCACTTTTAGTGATATTTCTCGATTATGGAGCAAATGGAAGATAGTGTAAAGCACGATGAGGATTCAAAACCCTGCATCAGAGTGTTAAGAAGCGCAACGGAAAACGTTCCTGAACGATTCTCTCCATAGAAGGAAAGAATCAATGATATTGATCATTGTATTTTCCCCACTAGTGTTTTCACTCATCAAGCAGGATTCAAAATGAAATCCATATCTAGTATGGAAACATTTGTGAATTATTTGTCATGATTCTTGGAATATGACATACCTACGAACTACTAAGGAAATAATGGTAAACTAAGTTATGAGAAATCCTAAAAGAAAAATTCCCTTGAGATTAGAAAGCAATTCATTGCTGAATCTCACAAGTAAAAGGGGTTACTTGAATTTTCCCAAATGACTGCGAAGCCATAGTGGAAAAAGGGGTGAATGAAAAAAGCACAAATTTTTCAAGTATTGGAGAAATTCAAATGAATTTGATTCATGTGTGCTAAAAGTCTAGAGGATTTAAAACTAGTAATAATACTAGTATCTCATAGTAAAACTCCAAGTTTGATATTTGATCAAAGGATTTTGAAGTTATTCAAAATAGTGAGTGGATATGCAATTTGCATGAAATTGAGTGGGAGCTATGAAAGTCTTCCTAAAACAATATGTGATTGACATATTCTTGAGTGGGAGCTTATAGGAGTAATTCTTAATTGTGTTTAGATTGAAAGCGCAAGTACTTATAAATAACGATTTATAAGATGTAGAAGTTGATAACAGGTGTATTATGATATTATGTAGTATTCCTTAAGGGATTCTAAAAGGGGTTTCAGAATAGAAGTTAATTAAGGAACTGATCCTTATAAGTCAAATTAGGAATAGTATTAAGTTTAACATCAATGGTTGAAAGAAAGAAAAGGATGATCATCATCCACTATGTTGAGACATAGGTTCTATCTTAGAAAACCATGATGATAACTTAACATAATATATGATCCAAGAAGGAACGTTTGAAAGTGATTAAGTTCGAACCACAGAACATTGAGCTAAGTGTGTACGCAGTATCTAATAGAGAACTGTAGACATGTTTTCCAAATCCATAAAGGATGACATATCTTAAAGCATAAAGAGTTATGTTATAAGGGAATATGTTGGAAACTCTTATAAATACCGATTAAAGTCAAGTAGGAAGCGAGGTGAACAAAACATCGAAAGTTGCACAGAGTGCACTAGTGTTTCGATGAATACATTTATAACAATAGATAAGGGTACCATCTAAAGTGTTGTATAATGTTATGGTGGGGCTAGTTCTCTTTTAACGTAGAATGATGTGTCCCAGGGCACAATTCCCATGAGAAAGCCCTCGAGGTTGATATAATGTCACTGTAGGCTCCTGGAATCAGGCCCTCGTTCTGCTGCCATAACGATGATGCATACACAGATGCTATCATGTGATGATAAAGTATTAATGTCAATCAAGGTGACATTAGTTAGTTGCAAAGGATTTGGTACTGTAAAGTACAGACCCAAGACTCAACCTCTTTCATGAGCAAGCATGTTCAGGGTACCGGATATATGGTGCCAATGATTGAGAACGAATGCAGCTAGTGTATTTGTACTCTAGTGCAAGTGGGAGACTATTGGAAATATGCCCTAGAGACAAATAGTAGTAAGGAATATTATCATATTTCCTATAGTTTATGATTAAGTTTTATATCATGCTATAACTGTATTGAGTGGAAACATCAATACACGTGTGATATACAAACAACCAGGGGTTCTCGGTGAAACTCTAGTCACTGGTTCATTGGTCAACAGATGATCAAGTTTCCTGATCATGTGGCATTTATGCCAGTTGGAAATGGAGTCATCTCATTCCGAGAATGAGATGATGAACAAATACCCAACCTAAATATCATGACCCGGTCATGTCACGAAGTTCAAGTTACGATGATTAGAAATGGATCCTCGTAGACTATTCCTTAGATCATGAGGCTATATCAATCACTGTCTCCCGAGAGTGCTTTGATAGCATCAAGCGCCACTTGGTAATACAGTGGTTATAAAGGTGTGTTCGGGTACTCGGAGGAAACCATTGAGGCAATATATGTCAAGAGCGGGATTTGTCCGTCCATGTGACGCGAAGATACTCAAGGGCCCACTCGGAGAAGTTATATCCAATAGCTGTGCAGCGTGTGATTTGATCACGGGGATATCACTTTCCAGAACGAGTTAAGTAGCGTTGTTCGGTAACGAGATTGAACACGACATGGTGATGTCATTTATCAGATCTCGGTAAATGCAAGTAACGAGTGACAAAGGGAATAATACAAGACTGTCCCGGTTCAAACGACGAAAGATCTTCGTGGAACGCACAGGGGTCACATGGCCATCCAGGTCCCTCTATCGATCATTGGTGCGGGAGTGTCCCGACCATGTATGGAGTGTTCCCGAACCATGAGGTATCACGCTTAAGGGCTTGATGATGCTTAGAGAGTGTTTATAGGATCGGTGGAATCACCGAAGAATAGTAGAGAGAAATCCGGAAGGGTTTCGGTAAGTCCGAAGGATGTCTGGAGTGGAGGTGGAAGGTGTTCCATGGCCACGAATATTGAATAATGTGTGAATAAATGTTAAATGTTGATTTAATCATTTATTCATAATTATTTAATAAAGAGAAAATCATTTAAAATGATCAAAGGCTTAATGGGCCAATTTCCAGAGGGAGAGGGCCCATTAGGGAAAGGAGAGAGGGAGAAGGGGCAAGGGGGCTGGCCGGCTGGGCCTAGCCCCCCGCGCGGGGCCCACTAGGTGGCCGGCGGCCTCCCCCCTCCTCTCCTTTAGTCCCACCCCGGGATTTTGAGGGAGGTAGTACCTCCCCTCCCCCTATATATAGTGGGGGTATTTGGCAAAATTAAATACACCAATAATCAATAAAGGTCTTCTCAGTTTTGGGAGGACCTCCAGTTGATATTTTCTCTCTCCCCCTCTCTCTCTCGTGACCGTGGTCCCAAGTCTAGACTGCGCAAGTGAGAGACATCTTCACCACGGAGCGCCGTCGTGCTGCGTGATTCCGATCCAGGAGCTCTACTTCTGCAACTGATGCTGGATCGGGAAAGCGGGAGTCATCGTCAGGCACCGGACGTGTGTAACTCCCCGCGAGGTGTCGCACTTGAGGCACTCAAGTCGTTGGAGCCAAGGAGCGCAAGGACTTGATCACGACCTTGAGGTCGGCTTCGACTCGTCTACATCAACCACGCTCTCCTGAGCGTTGACAACGCTTTTCAGTCTTCAAGGGTAAGTTCGCGAAAAGCCCCTCCCGTTACTGTATTACTAATAGATAGGTCCTGGCAGCTTCAGGGGTTCAGGGGCGTAGAGTAAATTTTATTGTTTTCATAGGTGCCCCTACACAGACATGCAATGACACTGGCTGTGGTTCATGAGAAGAACACACATGCAATGACACAGGTGGATCCATGTGTGGTTTGTGAAAAGAACAAACATGCAATCACACTAGCTGGATCCATGCGTGGTTTGTGGAAAGAACAGACATGCAATGACTCTAGCTATGGTTCATGAAAAGAACACACATGCAATGATACTGGTGGATCCATGTGTGGTTTGTGAAAAGAATAGACATGCAATGACACTGGTGGATCCTTATGTGCTTTGTTTAGAAGAACACACATGCAATGACTCTAGCTGTAGTTCATGAAAAGAACACACATGCAATGACACTGGTGGATCCTTATGTGGTTTGTTTAGAAGAACACACATGCAATGACTCTAGCTGTGGTTTATGAAAAGAATACACATGCAATGACTCTAGCTATGGTTCATGAAAAGAACACACATGCAATGACACTGGTGTATCCATGTGTGGTTCATGAGAAGAACACACATGCAATGACACTGGGTGTGGTTCATGAGAAGAACACACATGCAATGACACTAGTGGGTCCTTATGTGGATTGTTTGGAAAAACACACATGCAATGACTCTAGCTGTGGTTCATGAAAAAAACACACATGCAATGACACTGGGGGATCCTTATGTGGTTTGTTTACAAGAACACACCTCCAATAATAGTGGTGGATCCTTATGTGGTTTGTGAGAAGAACAGACATGCAATGACACTGACTGTGGTTCATGAGAAGAACACACATGCAATGACACTGGTGGATCCATGTGTGGTTTGTGAAAAGAACAGACATGCAATCACACTAGGTGGATCCATGTGTGGTTTGTGGAAAGAATAGACATCCAATGACTCTAGCGGTGGTTCATGAAAAGAACACACATGCAATGACACTGGTGGATCCATGTGTGGTTTGTGAAAAGAAAAGACATGAAATCACACTAGCTAGATAAATGTGTGGTTTGTTTAGAAGAACACACATGCAATGACTCTAGTTGTGGTTCATGAAAAGAACAAACATGCAATGACACTGGTGGATTCATATGTGGTTTGTGGAAGGAACAGACATGCAATGACTCTAGCCGTGGTTCATGAAAACAACAGACATGCAATGACACTGGTGGATCCATGTGTGGTTCATGAGAAGAACACACATCCAATGACACTGGTGGATCCTTATGTGGTTCATGAAAAGAACAGACATGCAATGACATTGGTGGATCCTTACGTGGTTTGTTTAGAAGAACACACATGCAATGACTCTAGCTGTGGTTCATGAAAATAACACACATGCAATGACACTGGTGGATCCTTATGTGGTTTGTTTAGAAGAATACACATGCAATGACTCTAGCTGTGGTCCATGAAAAGAACACACATGCACTGACACTGGTGTATCCATGTGTGGTTCATGAGAAGAACACACATCCAATGACAATGGGTGTGGTTCATGAGAAGAACACACATCCAGTGACACTGGTGGATCCTTATGTGGTTTGTTTAGAAGAACACACATGGAATGACTCTAGCTGTGGTTCATGAAAAGAACACACATACAATGACACTGGTGGATCCAAGTGTGGTTTGTGAAAAGAACAGACATGCAATCACACTAGGTGGATCCATGTGTGGTTTGTTTAGAGGAACAAATTTGCAATGACACTAGGTGTGGTTCATGAAAAGAATAAACATGCAATGACACTTATGGATCCATATGTGGTTTGTGGAAAGCATAGACATGCAATGACTCTAGCCGTGGTTCATGAAAAGAACAGACATGCAATGACACTAGGTGGATCCATGTGTGGTTCATGAGAAGAACACACATCTAATGAGACTGGTGGATCCTTATGTGGTTTGTGAGAAGAACAGACATGCAATGACACTGGCTGTGGTTCATGAGAAGAACACACATTGAATGACACTGGTGGATCCATGTGTGGTTTGTGAAAAGAACAGACATGCAATCACACTAGGTGGATCCATGTGTGGTTTGTGGAAAGAACACACATGCAATGACACTGGTGGATCCATGTGTGGTTTGTGAAGAGAACAGACATGCAATCACACTAGGTGGACCCATGTGTGATTTGCTTAGAAGAATACACATGTAATGACTCTAGCCGTGCTTCACGAAAAGAACACACATGCAATGACACTGGTGGATCCATGTGCGGTTCATGAAAACAACAGACATGCAATGACACTGGTGGATCCTTATGTGGTTTGTTTAGAGGAACAGACATGCAATGACACTAGGTGTGGTTCATGAAAAGAACAAACATGCAACGACACTGGTGGATCCTTATGTGGTTTGTTTAGAAGAACACACATGCAATGACTCTAGCCGTGGTTCATGAAAAGAACACGCATTCAATGACTCTAGCTGTGGTTCATGAAAAGAACACACATGCAATGACACTAGTGGATCCATGTGTGGTTTGTGACGAAGAACACATATGCAATGACTCTAGCTGTGGTTCATGAAAAGAACACACACGCAATGACAATGATGTATCCATGTGTGGTTCATGAGAAGAACACACATGCAATGACAATAGGTGTGGTTCATGAGAAGAACATACATGCAATGACTCTAGCTGTGGTTCATGAAAAGAACACACATGCAATGACACTGGTGGATCCATGTGTGGTTTGTGAAAAGAACAGACATGCAATCACACTAGGTGGATCCATGTGTGGTTTGTTTAGAGGAACAAATATGCAATGACACTAGGTGTGGTTCATGAAAAGAATAAACATGCAATGACACTTGTGGATCCATATGTGGTTTGTGGAAAGCATAGACATGCAATGACTCTAGTTGTGGTTCATGAAAAGAACAGACATGCAATAACACTGGGTGGATCCATGTGTGGTTCATGAGAAGAACACACATCTAATGACACTGGTGGATCCTTATGTGGTTTGTGAGAAGAACAGACATGCAATGACACTGGGTGTGGTTCATGACAAGAACACACATGCAATGACACTGGTAGATCCATGTGTGGTTTGTGAAAAGAACAGACATGCAATCACACTAGGTGGATCCATGTGTGGTTTGTGGAAAGAACACACATGCAATAACTCTAGCTGTGGTTCATGTAAAGAACACACATGCAATGACACTGGTGGATCCATGTGTGGTTTGTGAAAAGAATAGACATGCAATCACACTAGGAGGATCCATGTGTGGTTTGTTTAGAAGAACACACATGCAATGACTCTAGCTGTGGTTCATGAAAAGAACACACATGCAATGACACTGGTGGATCCATGTGCGGTCCATGAGAAGAACAGACATGCAATGACACTGGTGGATCCTTATGTGGTTTGTTTAGAAGAACACCCATGCAATGACTCTAGCTGTGGTTCATGAGAAGAACACACACGCAATGACACTGGTGTATCCGTGTGTAGGTCATGAGAAGAACACACATGCAATGACACTGGGTGTGGTTCATGAGAAGAACACACATGCAATGACACTGGTGGATCCTTATGTGGTTTGTTTAGAAGAACACTCTTGCAACGACTCTAGCTGTGGTTCATGAAAAGAACACACATGCAATGATATTGGTGGATCCATGTGTGGTTTGTGAAGACGAACACACATGCAATGACTCTAGCTGTGGTTCATGAAAAGAACACACATGCAATGACATTGGTGTATCCATGCGTGGTTCATGAAAAGAACACACATGCAATGACACTGGGTGTGGTTCATGAGAATAAAAGACATGTAATGACACTAGTGGATCCTTATGTGGTTTGTGAGAAGAACTGACATGCAATGACTCTAGCTGTGGTTCATGAAAAGAACAGACATGCAATGACACTGGTGGATCCATATGTGGTTTGTGATAAGAACTGACATGCAATGAATCTAGCTGTGGTTCATGAAAAGAACAGACATGCAATGACACTGGTGGATCCGTATGTGGTTTGTGGAAGTAACAGGCATGCAATGACTCTAGCTGTGGTTCATGAAAAGAATAGACATGCGATGACAGTGGTGGATCCATGTGTGGTTCATGAGAAGAACACACATCCAATGACACTGGTGGATCCTCATGTGGTTCATGAAAAGAACAGACATGCAATGACACTGGTGGAACCTTATGTCGTTTGTTTAGAAGAACACACATGCAATGGCACTAGGTGCGGTTCATGAAAAGAATAGACATGCAATGACACTGGTGGATCCTTATGTGCTTTGTTTAGAAGAACACACATGCAATGACTCTAGCTGTGGTTCATGAAAAGAACACGCATGCAATGACACTGGTGGATCCTTATGTGGTTTGTTTAGAAGAACAAACAGGCAATGACTCTAGCTGTGGTTCATGAAAAGAACACACATGCAATGACTCTAGCTATGGTTCATGAAAAGAACACACATGCAATGACACTGGTGTATCCATGTGTGGTTCATGAAAAAAAACACATGCAATGACACTGGGGGATCCTTATGTGGTTTCTTTACAAGAACACACCTCCAATGATAGTGGTGGATCCTTATGTGGTTTGTGAGAAGAACAAACATGCAATGACACTGACTATGGTTCATGAGAAGAACACACATGCAATGACAATTGTGGATCCATGTGTGGTTTGTGAAAAGAACAGACATGCAATCACACTAGGTGGATCCATTTGTGGTTTGTGGAAAGAATAGACATGCAATGACTCTAGCTGTGGTTCATGAAAAGAACACACATGCAATGACACGGGTGGATCCATGTGTGGTTTGTGAAAAGAACAGACATGCAATCACACTAGCTGGATAAATGTGTGGTTTGTTTAGAAGAACACACATGCAATGACTCTAGTTGTGGTCCATGAAAAGAACAAACATGCAATCACACTAGGTGGATCCATGTGTGGTTTGTTTAGAGGAACAAATATGCAATGACACTAGGTGTGGTTCATGAAAATAATAAACATGCAATGACACTTGTGGATCCACATGTGGTTTGTGGAAAGCATAGACATGCAATGACTCTAGCTGTGGTTCATGAAAAGAACAGACATGCAATGACACTGGGTGGATCCATGTGTGGTTCATGAGAAGAACACACATCTAATGACACTGGTGGATCCTTATGTGGTTTGTGAGAAGAACAAACATGCAATGACACTGGCTGTGGTTCATGAGAAGAACACACATGCAATGACACTAGTGGATCCATGTGTGGTTTGTGAAAAGAACAGACATGCAATCACACTAGGTGGATCCATGTGTGGTTTGTGGAAAGAACACACATGCAATGACACTGGTGGATCCATGTGTGGTTTGTGAATAGAACAGACATGCAATCACACTAGGTGGATCCATGTGTGATTTGTTTAGAAGAACACACATGCAATGACTCTGGTGGATCCATGTGTGGTTCATGAGAAGAACACACATCCAATGACACTAGGTGGATCCAAGTGTGGTTTGTTTAGAGGAACAGACATGCAATGACACTCGGTGTGGTTCAGGAAAAGAACAGACATGCAATGACTCTAGCTGTGGTTCATGAAAATAATAAACATGCAATGACACTGGGTGGATCCATGTGTGGTTCATGAGAAGAACACACATCCAATGACACTGGTGGATCCTTATGTGGTTTGTGAGAAGAACAAACATGCAATGACACTGGTGGATCCTTATGTGGTTTGTTTAGAAGAACACACACGCAATGACTCTAACTGAGGTTCATGAAAAGAACACACATTCAATGACACTGGTGGATCCATGTGTGGTTTGTGAAAAGAATAGACATGCAATCACACTAGGTGAATCCTTATGTGGTTTGTTTAGAGAACAGACATGCAATGACACTAGGTGTGGTTCATGAAAAGAACAGACATGCAATGACACTGGTGGATCCATATGTGGTTTGTTTAGAAGAACACACATGCAATGACTCTAGCTGTGGTTCATGAAAAGAACACACATGCAATGACACTGGGGATGCGTATGTGGTTTGTTTAGAAGAACAGACATGCAATGACACTGGTGGATCCTTATGTGCTTTGTGAGAAGAACAGACATGCAATGACACTGGCTGTGGTTCATGAGAAGAACACACATGCAATGACACTGGTGGATCCATGTGTGGTTTGTGAAAAGAACAGACATGCAATCACACTAGGTGGATCCATGTGTGGTTTGTGGAAAGAACAGACATGCAATGACTCTAGCTATGGTTCATGAAAAGAACACACATGCAATGACACTGGTGGATCCATGTGTGGTTTGTGAAAAGAATAGACATGCAATCACAATAGGTGGATCCATGTGTGGTTCATGAAAAGATCAATACACATGCAATGACTAGCTGTGGTTCATGAAAATAGCAGGCATGCAATGACACTGGTGGATCCATATGTGGTTTGTGGAAGTAACAAACATGCAGTGACTCTCGCTGTGGTTCATGAAAAGAATAGACATGCAATGACACTGGTGGATCCATGTGTGGTTCATGAGAATAACACACATCCAATGACACTGGTGGATCCTTATGTGGTTCATGAAAAGAACAAACATGCAATGACACTGGTGAATCCTTATGTGGTTTGTTTAGAGAACAGACATGCAACGACACTGGGTGTGGTTCATGAAAAGAACAAACATGCAATGAAACTGGTGGATCCTTATGTAGTTTGTTTAAAAGAACACACATGCAATGACTCTAGTTGTGGTTGCAGAATAGAACACACATGCAATGACACTGGTGGATCCATGTGTGGTTTGTGAAGAAGAACACACATGTAATGACTCTAGCTGTGGTTCATGAAAAGAACACATATGCAATGGCACTGGTGTATCCATGTGTGGTTCATGACAAGAACACACATGCAATGACACTAGGTGTGGTTCATGAGAAGAACACACATGCAATGACACTGGTGGATCCTTATGTGGTTTGAGAGAAGAACTCCCATGCAATGACTGTAGCTGTGGTTCATGAAAATAACAGACATGCAATGACACTGGTGGATCCATATGTGGTTTGTGAGAAGAACTGACATGCAATGACTCTAGCTGTGGTTCGTAAAAAGAACAGACATGCAATGACACTTGTGGATCCATATGTGGTTTGTGGAAGGAACATACATGCAATGACTCTAGATGTGGTTCATGAAAAGAACAGACATGCAATGACACTGGTGGATCCATGTGTGGTTCATGAGAAGAACACACATCCAATGACACTGGTCGATCCTTATGTGGTTCATGAAAAGAACAGACATTCAATGACACTAGTGGATCCTTATGTGGTTTGTTTAGAAGAACACACATGTAATGACTCTAGCTGTGGTTCATGAAAAGAACACACATCCAATGACACTGGTGGATCCTTATGTGGTTTGTTTAGAAGAACACACATGCAATGACTCTAGCTATGGTTCATGAAATGAACAGACATGCAATGACACTGGTGGATCCTTATGTGGTTTGTTTAGAAGAACACACATGCAATGACTCTAGCTGTGGTTACAGAATAGAACACACATGTAATGACACTAGTGGATCCATGTGTGGTTTGTGAAGAAGAACACAGATGCAATGACTCTAGATGTGGTTCATGAAAAGAACACATATGCAATGACACTGGTGTATCCATGTGTGGTTCATGAGAAGAACACACATGCAATGACACTGGGTGTGGTTCATGAGAAGAACACACATGCAATGACACTGGTGGATCCTTATGTGGTTTGTGAGAAGAACTGCCATGCAATGACTCTAGCTGTGGTTCATGAAAAGAATAGACATGCATTGACACTTGTGGATCCATATGTGGTTTGTGAGAATAACTGACATGCAATGACTCTAGCTGTGGTTCATGAAAATAACAGACATGCAATGACACTTGTGTATCCATATGTTGTTTGTGGAAGGAATAGACATGCAATGACTCTAGTTGTGGTTCATGAAAAGAACAGACATGCAATGACACTGGTGGATCCATGTGTGGTTCATGAGAAGAACACACATCCAATGACACTGGTGGATCCTTATGTGGTTCATCAAAAGAACAGACATTCAATGACACTGGTGGATCCTTATGTGGTTTGTTTAGAAGAACACACATGCAATGACTCTAGCTGTGGTTCATGAAAAGAACACACATGCAATGACACTGCTGGATCCTTATGTGGTTTGTTTAGAGGAACACACATGCAATGACTCTAGCTATGGTTCATGAAAAGGACAGACATGCAATGACACTGGTGTATCCATGTGTGGTTCATGAGAAGAACACACATCCAATGACACTAGGTGTGGTTCATGAGAAGAACACACATCCAATGACACTAGTGGATCCTTATGTGGTTTGTTTAGAAGAACACACATGGAATGACTCTAGCTGTGCTTCATGAAAAGAACACACATGCAATGACACTAGTGGATCCATGTGTGGTTTGTGAAAAGAACAGACATGCAGTCACACTAGGTGGATCCATGTGTGGTTTGTTTAGAGGAACAAACATGCAATGACACTAGGTGTGGTTCATGAAAAGAACAAACATGCAATGACACTGGTGGATCCATATGTGGTTTGTGGAAAGCACAGACATGCAATGACTCTAGCTGTGGTTCATGCAAATAATAGACATGTAATGACACTAGGTGGATCCATGTGTGGTTCATGAGGAGAAGACACATCCAATGACACTAGTGGATCCTTATGTGGTTTGTGAGAAGAACAGACATGCAATGACACTAGCTGTGGTTCATGAGAAGAACACACATGCAATGACACTGGTGGATCCTTGTGTGGTTTGTGAAAAGAACATACATGCAATCACACTAGGTGGATCCATGTGTGGTTTGTGGAAAGAATAGACATGCAATGACTCTAGCTGTGGCTCATGAAAAGAACACACATGCAATGACACGGGTGGATCCATGTGTGGTTTGTGAAAAGAACAGACATGCAATCACACTAGCTGGATAAATGTGTGGTTTGTTTAGAAGAACACACATGCAATGACACTGGTGGATCCATGTGTGGTTTGTGAAAAGAATAGACATGCAATCACACTAGGTGGATCCATGTGTGGTTTGTTTAGAAGAACACACATGCAATGACTCTAGCCGTGGTTCATCAAAAGAACACACATGCAATGCCACTGGTGGATCCATGTGTGGTTCATGAAAATAACAGACATGCAATGACACTGGTGGATCCTTATGTGGTTTGTTTAGAGGAACATACATGCAATAACAGTGGGTGTGGTTTATGAAAACAACAGACATGCAATGACACTGGTGGATCCTTATATGGTTTGTTTAGAAGAACACACATGCAATGACTCTAGCTGTGGTACATGAAAAGAACACACATGCAATAACACTCGTGGATCCATGTGTGGTTTGTTTAGAGGAACATTCATGCAATGACACTGGGTGTGGTTCATGAAAACAACAGACATGCAATGACATTGGTGGATCCATATGTGGTTTGTTTAGAGGAACACACATGCGATGACTCTAGCTGTGGTACATGAAAAGAACACACATGCAATGACAATGGGGATCCTTATGTGGTTTGTTTAGAATAACAGACATGCAATGACACTGGTGGATCCTTATGTGGTTTGTGAGAAGAACAGACATGCAATGACACTGGCTGTGTTTCATGAGAAGAATGCACATGCAATAACACTGGTGGATCCATGTGTGGTTTATGGAAAGAACAGACATGCAATGACTCTAGCTGTGGTTCATGAAAAGAACACACTTTCAATAAAACTGGTGGATCCATGTGTGGTTTGTGAAAAGAAGACATGCAATCACACTAGGTGGATCCATGTGTGGTTTGTTTAGAAGAACACACATGCAATGAGTTTAGCTATGGTTCATGAAAAGAACATACATGCAATGACACTGGTGGATCCATATGTGGTTTGTGAGAAGAACTGATATGCAATGACTCTAGCTGTCGTTCATTAAAAGAATAGACATGCAATGACACTGGTCGATCCATATGTGGTTTGTGGAAGTAACAGACATGCAATGACTCTAGTTGTGGTTCATGAAAAGAACAGACATGCAATGACACTGGTGGATCCATGTGTGATTCATGAGAAGAACACACATCCAATGACACTGGTGGATCCTTACGTGGTTCATGAAAAGAACAGACATGCAATGACACTGGTGGATCCTTATGCGGTTTGTTTACAGGAATAGACATGCAATGACACTGGGTGTGGTTCACGAAAAGAACAGACATGCAATGACACTGGTGGATCCTTATGTGGTTTGTTTTGAAGAACACACATGCAATGACTCTAGCTGTGGTTGGAGAATATAGAACACACATGCAATGACACTGGTGGATCCATGTGTGGTTTGTGAAGAACAACACACATGCAATGACTCTAGCCGTGGTTCATGAAAAGAACACGTATGCAATGGCACTGGTGTATCCATGTGTGGTTCATGAGAAGAACACACACGCAATGACACTGGGTGTGGTTCATGAGAAGAACAGACATGCAATGACACTGGTGGATCCTTATGTGGTTTGTGAGAAGAACTGATATGCAATGACTCTAGCTGTGGTTCATGAAAAGAACAGACATGCAATGACACTGGTGGATCGAAATGTGGTTTGTGAGAAGAACTGACATGCAATGACTCTAGCTGTGGTTAATGAAAAGAACATACATGCAATGACACTGGTGGATCCATATGTGGTTTGTGGAAGGAACAGACATGCAATGACTCTAGTTGTGGTTCATGAAAAGAACAGACATGCAATGAGACTGGTGGATCCATGTGTGGTTCATGAGAAGAACACACATCCAATGACACTGGTGGATCCTTATGTGGTTCATGAAAAGAACAGACATGCAATGACACTGGTGGATCCTTATGTGGTTTGTTTAGAAGAACACACATGCAATGACTCTAGCTGTGGTTCATGAAAAGAACAGACATGCAATGACATTGGTGGATCCTTATGTGGTTTGTTTAGAAGAACACACATGCAATGACTCTAGCTGTGGTTCATGAAAAGAACACACATGCAATGACACTGGTGTATCCATGTGTGGTTCGTGAGAAGAACACACATCCACTGACACTGGGTGTGGTTCATGAGAAGAACACACATCCAATGACACTGGTGGATCCTTATGTGGTTTGTTTAGAAGAACACACATGGAATGACTATAGCTGTGGTTCATGAAAAGAACACACATGCAATGACACTAGTGGATCCATGTGTGTTTTGTGAAAAGAAAGACATGCAATCACACTAGGTGGATCCATGTGTGGTTTGTTTAGAGGAACAAACATGCAATGCCAATGGGTGTGGTTCATGAAAAGAACAGACATGCAATGACACTGGTGGATCCATATGTGGTTTGTGGAAAGCACAGACATGCAATGACTCTAGCTGTGGTTCATGAAAAGAACAGACATGCAATGACACTGGGTGGATCCATGTGTGGTTCATGAGAAGAACACACATCCAATGACACTGGTGGATCCTTATGTGTTTTGTGAGAAGAACAGACTATTGGAAATATGCCCTAGAGACAAATAGTAGTAAGGACTATTATCATATTTCATATAGTTTATGATTAAGTTTTATATCATGCTATAACTGTATTGAGTGGAAACATCAATACACGTGTGATATACAAAGAACCAGGGGTTCCCAGTGAAACTCTAGTCGCTGGTTCATTGGTCAACAGATGATCAAGTTTCCTGATCATGTGGCATTTATGCCAGTTGGAAATGGAGTCATCTCATTCCAAGAATGAGATGATGAACCAATACCGAACCTAAATATCGTGGCCCGATCATGTCACGAAGTTCAAGTTATGATGATTAGAAATGGATCCTCGTAGACTATTCCTTAGACCATGAGGCTATATCAATCACTGTCTCCCGATAGTGCTTTGATAGCATCAAGCGCCACTTGGTAATACAGTGGTTATAAAGGTGTGTTCAGGTACTCAGAGGAAACCGTTGAGGCAATATATGTCAAGAGCAGGATTTGTCTGTCCATGTGACGGGAAGATACTCAAGGGCCCACTTGGAGAAGTTATATCCAATAGCTGCGCAGCGTGTGATTTGATCACGGGGATATCACTTATCGGAACGAGTCAAGTAGCATTGTTCGGTAACGAGATTGAACACGACATGTTGATGTCATTGATCAGATCTCGGACAATGCAAGTATCGAGTGACAAAGGGAATAAGACACGACTGTCCCGGTTCAAACGACAAAAGATCTTCGTGGAACGCACAGGGGTCACCTGGCCATCTAGGTCCCTCTGTCGATCATTGGTGCGGGAGTGTCCCGACCATGTCTAGAGTGTTCCCGAACCGTGGGGTATCACGCTTAAGGGCTTGATGATGCTTAGAGAGTGTTTATAGGATCGGTGGAATCACCGAAGAATAGTAGAGAGAAAACCGGAAGGGTTTCGGTAAGTCCGGAGGATGTCCAGAGTGGAGGTGGAAGGTGTTCCATGGCCACAGAGATTGAATAATGTGTGAATAAATGTTAAATGTTGATTTAATCATTTATTCATAATTATTTAATAAAGATAAAATCATTTAAAATGGTCAAAGGCTTAATGGGCCAATTTCCGGAGGGAGATGGCCCATTAGGGGAAGGGAGAGAGGGAGAAGGGGCAAGGGGGCTGGCCGGCTGGGGCTAGCCCCCTGCGCGGGGCCCACTAAGTGGCTGGTGGCCTCCCCTCCCCTCTCCTCTCCTTTAGTCCCACCCCGGGATTTTGAGGGAGGTAGTACCTCCCCTCCCCCTATATATAGTGGGGGTATTTGGCCAAATTAAATACGCCAATAATCAATAAAGGTCTTCTCACTTTTGGGAGGACCTCCAGTTGATATTTTCTCTCTCCCCCTCTCTCTCTCTCGTGACCGTGGTCCCAAGTATGGACTGCGCGAGCGAGAGACATCTTCACCGCGGAGCGCCGTCGTGTTGAGAGATTCGGATCCGGGAGCTCTACTTTCGCAACTATTGCTGGATCGGGGAAGCGGGAGTCATCGTCAGGCACCGGACATGTGTAACTCCCCGCGAGGTGTCGCACTTGAGGCACTCAAGTCATTGGAGCCAAGGAGCGCAAGGACTTCATCACAACCTTGAGGTTGGCTTCAGCTCGTCTACATCAACCACGCTCTCCTAAGCGTTGACAATGCTTTTCGGTCTTCAAGGGTAAGTTCGCGAAAAGCCCCTCCCGTTACTGTATTACTAATAGATAGGTCCTGGCAGCTTCAGGGGTTCAGGGGCATCGAGTAAATTTTATTGTTTTCATACGCGGAACCCCTACAGTGGTATAAGAGCTAGATCTATGCGTAGTAATGCTAGTACGGGTAGAACACGCGAGATGTAGCGTGTGGGCGTTGATCTTTTAGTTGTTACCCTCCCACGTGTACTTGTGTATACCGCAGTAATGCTTGATGAAGCGGCCCCCAACCGACTTTACGCGTTCATTCGCGAGACTGGTCCACGCTTGACATACGGCTTGCATCGTATAAAGTGGCTTAGGGGGGTGTATGTCTCTCTCTCATTAGTTGGTATGCCATTTGCAACGGAGGGCCCCGAAAGGGGTGTAGTAGAGGCAACTACTTGATCAGCGTTGTGCTGAAAGTTCGTAGGTAAGAACGGTTCTTGTGCAAAAGCCCATTCAGCCACGTAAAACATGCAAAGATAAAGTAGAGGCGTCTAACTTTGTTTTGTAGGGGGGCATCGTGTTGTGATATGGTTGTGGCAAAGGTAAAGTGATTACCTTTTGTTACATGGTAGTAGATAGTCACGGAGGTGATGAACTACCACGCCGGAATGACACTGGTACCCTGGTGTCTACGGCGCCGGAACCCTGGTGCCGAAATCTGGTGACGACGGATGGAGATCACAACGTGAAGGACCATATCACATCGCATTTACATTCAATGTTATTGTTTGTATATCTTATTGTGTGCTAGTATTAGATACTCGACGGTAGCCTAATAAGATGATCCCTATTGAAATTACCAACGATTGTGTTCCCCCTTAGTGTGCACCACCAAGAAAGTTCTTTGGTATGAGGCGATCCAGGGTACAGGCCTGGGTGTCAGACATATCTATGTTCACATACAGTGGGTGTAAGCCATGTTGCACAACGAATACACTAAGGTTGAGTTGGCGAGCCTAGCATGTGTAGACATGGCCTCGGAACACGGATGGTCGAAAGATCAAGCACGAGTCGCATGAATGATGTGACCGACGTTTAGCGTGCACCCTTGAACCCACATTGATGGCCGTGACGATCGGGGGAGATGTGGCTGATAGGGGTCGTGTTATCACTAGGAACCCTTTGGGGATAGGTGTTTCTAAGTGGAGTTATTATTAACTCATTTAATTATAAACTTAGTCTAAATTCCTTTTTGCAATTATAAATGTAGAAAATGGTTCTTCCCGAGATTACCTTTCCTATCGACGATTGGTTAAAAGGAGAAAAGCTTAAGTTAGATGGATCCAACTTTTCTGCATGGGTCGTGCGCCTATTTGATCTCCTTGCTAAGAATAATGTAGCTGACTACATGACCTGCGAGATGTATTTGGAACCACCCTATTCTCATGAGACCCAGGAGCAGTGGGATCTACTCTGCCGTCGTCGTGTGATGGCCACATTCATATCAGTGACGATGCGCCTCAGAATGGAGGATGGGCTATGGCCAATGGTGGGAAGTCTTAAACCCCGAGTGGTCATGGCACATCTGAGATCGCATTTCGTGGAACAAGTGCGCATGTGGGAGTATGAGCTGATGGGGGACTTCCTATCCATAAAGATGGAGGAGGGCTCCTCACTAGACGAGCACTTAGTGAGCATCTACGATGCATACATGAGTCTGGAATACTACCTGGACAACTAATTCTCAAGATCATTTGTGATGGGAGTTGTGCTGCGGTTGCTTCCACCAAGCTTCCAAGCACATGTCAGGATCTGCATTATGAGAGGCGACACGGAAACACTGGATTTCCTCGAGTTCATATCACATTTCAGAAATGTGGTGGATGAACCCAACGTCGCTGGAGTCATCAATGACAAAGGTATATATTTGATATACAGTTTTATAAATGTCATAATCTTGCAAACACATTTGCAGTGTTAAGTATATCTGATACTTGTTCTGTTTTGCTGAAAACAGGTCCTTCTGCATGATAGGTGCTTGCTGGAGAGGAGGTGATGTTGCGTGTTGATGGCGAGCATGATGATGATGGCCGACGACACTCTCCCTCGACATTTATCACTTAGTTTATGTTTTAGGATAATTATTGTAATCAAGAGATTGTGAACTTCTTTAGTGTGTCTCACACTTCGTGAGACGGTTATTCATATGAGTTTTTAACAAACAGTTGTTCTGCTTTTAGAATGATTTCTATTCGTGTTCATATCTTGTTTGATTATGTGTGAATTATCCTTGTTGTTTGAAACTAATTGATAATGCATGAACATTTGTAAAATATTGAAATGCCTTAAAATACCCAACTTAAATGATATGTTCATTAATGAATGAAAACCATTGTTTAAATTCAAAGTTATGTGATAATATGTGAAAGACATTTGATTTCTTATCACATATAAATCATGCCTAAGTTCGGCAAGATAACTTGAACACCGTGTATTACTTGAATACAAAGTGTTTAATGAATTGTTAAAAAGTAAATACATATTCAATGTATTGTGTTTAACAAAAATGGTAATTATCATTATATGGTTGTTTAAATGTGTAAAGAAGTTTACCAAAGGAAACATGAATATGAAACTATTTGATTTGATCAAAGAGTTTCATCAACAAAGGGTATAAATATAAAAGAGAATCTAATTACTATGATTTGATCAATAGTAATGAAATTCGAATTTATAAGAATGGCATAAAAGTAATTGTGAAATGCAAACCATTTTGAAAAATGCAAAGCATCACAATATGATATTAGATATCAAAGTGGGTGAATAGAAGGCACCAAATAAATCATTGTAGTGTAGATGTAGAGACCATTAGTTAGAAATAGTTAGCACTCAATTAGAATGTAGTGAACCATTTGAATTCGTGAAAGTTTTGGGGTTATTCGATATAACCAAAACAATAGCGAATAAGTCCTTGTAGAGTATTCATTGGAGACTTTGAATACAAAATCCACAACTAAAACCAAAAGAGAAGCAAAACTTGTATTGCTTGGATTTTGGTGCATTCTTGAGAAAGGTCACTTTTAGTGATATTTCTCGATTATGGAGCAAATGGAAGATAGTGTAAAGCACGATGAGGATTCAAAACCCTGCATCAGAGTGTTAAGAAGCGCAACGGAAAACGTTCCTGAACGATTCTCTCCATAGAAGGAAAGAATCAATGATATTGATCATTGTATTTTCCCCACTAGTGTTTTCACTCATCAAGCAGGATTCAAAATGAAATCCATATCTAGTATGGAAACATTTGTGAATTATTTGTCATGATTCTTGGAATATGACATACCTACGAACTACTAAGGAAATAATGGTAAACTAAGTTATGAGAAATCCTAAAAGAAAAATTCCCTTGAGATTAGAAAGCAATTCATTGCTGAATCTCACAAGTAAAAGGGGTTACTTGAATTTTCCCAAATGACTGCGAAGCCATAGTGGAAAAAGGGGTGAATGAAAAAAGCACAAATTTTTCAAGTATTGGAGAAATTCAAATGAATTTGATTCATGTGTGCTAAAAGTCTAGAGGATTTAAAACTAGTAATAATACTAGTATCTCATAGTAAAACTCCAAGTTTGATATTTGATCAAAGGATTTTGAAGTTATTCAAAATAGTGAGTGGATATGCAATTTGCATGAAATTGAGTGGGAGCTATGAAAGTCTTCCTAAAACAATATGTGATTGACATATTCTTGAGTGGGAGCTTATAGGAGTAATTCTTAATTGTGTTTAGATTGAAAGCGCAAGTACTTATAAATAACGATTTATAAGATGTAGAAGTTGATAACAGGTGTATTATGATATTATGTAGTATTCCTTAAGGGATTCTAAAAGGGGTTTCAGAATAGAAGTTAATTAAGGAACTGATCCTTATAAGTCAAATTAGGAATAGTATTAAGTTTAACATCAATGGTTGAAAGAAAGAAAAGGATGATCATCATCCACTATGTTGAGACATAGGTTCTATCTTAGAAAACCATGATGATAACTTAACATAATATATGATCCAAGAAGGAACGTTTGAAAGTGATTAAGTTCGAACCACAGAACATTGAGCTAAGTGTGTACGCAGTATCTAATAGAGAACTGTAGACATGTTTTCCAAATCCATAAAGGATGACATATCTTAAAGCATAAAGAGTTATGTTATAAGGGAATATGTTGGAAACTCTTATAAATACCGATTAAAGTCAAGTAGGAAGCGAGGTGAACAAAACATCGAAAGTTGCACAGAGTGCACTAGTGTTTCGATGAATACATTTATAACAATAGATAAGGGTACCATCTAAAGTGTTGTATAATGTTATGGTGGGGCTAGTTCTCTTTTAACGTAGAATGATGTGTCCCAGGGCACAATTCCCATGAGAAAGCCCTCGAGGTTGATATAATGTCACTGTAGGCTCCTGGAATCAGGCCCTCGTTCTGCTGCCATAACGATGATGCATACACAGATGCTATCATGTGATGATAAAGTATTAATGTCAATCAAGGTGACATTAGTTAGTTGCAAAGGATTTGGGACTGTAAAGTACAGACCCAAGACTCAACCTCTTTCATGAGCAAGCATGTTCAGGGTACCGGATATATGGTGCCAATGATTGAGAACGAATGCAGCTAGTGTATTTGTACTCTAGTGCAAGTGGGAGACTATTGGAAATATGCCCTAGAGACAAATAGTAGTAAGGAATATTATCATATTTCCTATAGTTTATGATTAAGTTTTATATCATGCTATAACTGTATTGAGTGGAAACATCAATACACGTGTGATATACAAACAACCAGGGGTTCTCGGTGAAACTCTAGTCACTGGTTCATTGGTCAACAGATGATCAAGTTTCCTGATCATGTGGCATTTATGCCAGTTGGAAATGGAGTCATCTCATTCCGAGAATGAGATGATGAACAAATACCCAACCTAAATATCATGACCCGGTCATGTCACGAAGTTCAAGTTACGATGATTAGAAATGGATCCTCGTAGACTATTCCTTAGATCATGAGGCTATATCAATCACTGTCTCCCGAGAGTGCTTTGATAGCATCAAGCGCCACTTGGTAATACAGTGGTTATAAAGGTGTGTTCGGGTACTCGGAGGAAACCATTGAGGCAATATATGTCAAGAGCGGGATTTGTCCGTCCATGTGACGCGAAGATACTCAAGGGCCCACTCGGAGAAGTTATATCCAATAGCTGTGCAGCGTGTGATTTGATCACGGGGATATCACTTTCCAGAACGAGTTAAGTAGCGTTGTTCGGTAACGAGATTGAACACGACATGGTGATGTCATTTATCAGATCTCGGTAAATGCAAGTAACGAGTGACAAAGGGAATAATACAAGACTGTCCCGGTTCAAACGACGAAAGATCTTCGTGGAACGCACAGGGGTCACATGGCCATCCAGGTCCCTCTATCGATCATTGGTGCGGGAGTGTCCCGACCATGTATGGAGTGTTCCCGAACCATGAGGTATCACGCTTAAGGGCTTGATGATGCTTAGAGAGTGTTTATAGGATCGGTGGAATCACCGAAGAATAGTAGAGAGAAATCCGGAAGGGTTTCGGTAAGTCCGAAGGATGTCTGGAGTGGAGGTGGAAGGTGTTCCATGGCCACGAATATTGAATAATGTGTGAATAAATGTTAAATGTTGATTTAATCATTTATTCATAATTATTTAATAAAGAGAAAATCATTTAAAATGATCAAAGGCTTAATGGGCCAATTTCCAGAGGGAGAGGGCCCATTAGGGAAAGGAGAGAGGGAGAAGGGGCAAGGGGGCTGGCCGGCTGGGCCTAGCCCCCCGCGCGGGGCCCACTAGGTGGCCGGCGGCCTCCCCCCTCCTCTCCTTTAGTCCCACCCCGGGATTTTGAGGGAGGTAGTACCTCCCCTCCCCCTATATATAGTGGGGGTATTTGGCAAAATTAAATACACCAATAATCAATAAAGGTCTTCTCAGTTTTGGGAGGACCTCCAGTTGATATTTTCTCTCTCCCCCTCTCTCTCTCGTGACCGTGGTCCCAAGTCTAGACTGCGCAAGTGAGAGACATCTTCACCACGGAGCGCCGTCGTGCTGCGTGATTCCGATCCAGGAGCTCTACTTCTGCAACTGATGCTGGATCGGGAAAGCGGGAGTCATCGTCAGGCACCGGACGTGTGTAACTCCCCGCGAGGTGTCGCACTTGAGGCACTCAAGTCGTTGGAGCCAAGGAGCGCAAGGACTTGATCACGACCTTGAGGTCGGCTTCGACTCGTCTACATCAACCACGCTCTCCTGAGCGTTGACAACGCTTTTCAGTCTTCAAGGGTAAGTTCGCGAAAAGCCCCTCCCGTTACTGTATTACTAATAGATAGGTCCTGGCAGCTTCAGGGGTTCAGGGGCGTAGAGTAAATTTTATTGTTTTCATAGGTGCCCCTACACAGACATGCAATGACACTGGCTGTGGTTCATGAGAAGAACACACATGCAATGACACAGGTGGATCCATGTGTGGTTTGTGAAAAGAACAAACATGCAATCACACTAGCTGGATCCATGCGTGGTTTGTGGAAAGAACAGACATGCAATGACTCTAGCTATGGTTCATGAAAAGAACACACATGCAATGATACTGGTGGATCCATGTGTGGTTTGTGAAAAGAATAGACATGCAATGACACTGGTGGATCCTTATGTGCTTTGTTTAGAAGAACACACATGCAATGACTCTAGCTGTAGTTCATGAAAAGAACACACATGCAATGACACTGGTGGATCCTTATGTGGTTTGTTTAGAAGAACACACATGCAATGACTCTAGCTGTGGTTTATGAAAAGAATACACATGCAATGACTCTAGCTATGGTTCATGAAAAGAACACACATGCAATGACACTGGTGTATCCATGTGTGGTTCATGAGAAGAACACACATGCAATGACACTGGGTGTGGTTCATGAGAAGAACACACATGCAATGACACTAGTGGGTCCTTATGTGGATTGTTTGGAAAAACACACATGCAATGACTCTAGCTGTGGTTCATGAAAAAAACACACATGCAATGACACTGGGGGATCCTTATGTGGTTTGTTTACAAGAACACACCTCCAATAATAGTGGTGGATCCTTATGTGGTTTGTGAGAAGAACAGACATGCAATGACACTGACTGTGGTTCATGAGAAGAACACACATGCAATGACACTGGTGGATCCATGTGTGGTTTGTGAAAAGAACAGACATGCAATCACACTAGGTGGATCCATGTGTGGTTTGTGGAAAGAATAGACATCCAATGACTCTAGCGGTGGTTCATGAAAAGAACACACATGCAATGACACTGGTGGATCCATGTGTGGTTTGTGAAAAGAAAAGACATGAAATCACACTAGCTAGATAAATGTGTGGTTTGTTTAGAAGAACACACATGCAATGACTCTAGTTGTGGTTCATGAAAAGAACAAACATGCAATGACACTGGTGGATTCATATGTGGTTTGTGGAAGGAACAGACATGCAATGACTCTAGCCGTGGTTCATGAAAACAACAGACATGCAATGACACTGGTGGATCCATATGTGGTTCATGAGAAGAACACACATCCAATGACACTGGTGGATCCTTATGTGGTTCATGAAAAGAACAGACATGCAATGACATTGGTGGATCCTTACGTGGTTTGTTTAGAAGAACACACATGCAATGACTCTAGCTGTGGTTCATGAAAATAACACACATGCAATGACACTGGTGGATCCTTATGTGGTTTGTTTAGAAGAATACACATGCAATGACTCTAGCTGTGGTCCATGAAAAGAACACACATGCACTGACACTGGTGTATCCATGTGTGGTTCATGAGAAGAACACACATCCAATGACAATGGGTGTGGTTCATGAGAAGAACACACATCCAGTGACACTGGTGGATCCTTATGTGGTTTGTTTAGAAGAACACACATGGAATGACTCTAGCTGTGGTTCATGAAAAGAACACACATACAATGACACTGGTGGATCCAAATGTGGTTTGTGAAAAGAACAGACATGCAATCACACTAGGTGGATCCATGTGTGGTTTGTTTAGAGGAACAAATTTGCAATGACACTAGGTGTGGTTCATGAAAAGAATAAACATGCAATGACACTTATGGATCCATATGTGGTTTGTGGAAAGCATAGACATGCAATGACTCTAGCCGTGGTTCATGAAAAGAACAGACATGCAATGACACTAGGTGGATCCATGTGTGGTTCATGAGAAGAACACACATCTAATGAGACTGGTGGATCCTTATGTGGTTTGTGAGAAGAACAGACATGCAATGACACTGGCTGTGGTTCATGAGAAGAACACACATTGAATGACACTGGTGGATCCATGTGTGGTTTGTGAAAAGAACAGACATGCAATCACACTAGGTGGATCCATGTGTGGTTTGTGGAAAGAACACACATGCAATGACACTGGTGGATCCATGTGTGGTTTGTGAAGAGAACAGACATGCAATCACACTAGGTGGACCCATGTGTGATTTGCTTAGAAGAATACACATGTAATGACTCTAGCCGTGCTTCACGAAAAGAACACACATGCAATGACACTGGTGGATCCATGTGCGGTTCATGAAAACAACAGACATGCAATGACACTGGTGGATCCTTATGTGGTTTGTTTAGAGGAACAGACATGCAATGACACTAGGTGTGGTTCATGAAAAGAACAAACATGCAACGACACTGGTGGATCCTTATGTGGTTTGTTTAGAAGAACACACATGCAATGACTCTAGCCGTGGTTCATGAAAAGAACACGCATTCAATGACTCTAGCTGTGGTTCATGAAAAGAACACACATGCAATGACACTAGTGGATCCATGTGTGGTTTGTGACGAAGAACACATATGCAATGACTCTAGCTGTGGTTCATGAAAAGAACACACACGCAATGACACTGATGTATCCATGTGTGGTTCATGAGAAGAACACACATGCAATGACACTAGGTGTGGTTCATGAGAAGAACATACATGCAATGACTCTAGCTGTGGTTCATGAAAAGAACACACATGCAATGACACTGGTGGATCCATGTGTGGTTTGTGAAAAGAACAGACATGCAATCACACTAGGTGGATCCATGTGTGGTTTGTTTAGAGGAACAAATATGCAATGACACTAGGTGTGGTTCATGAAAAGAATAAACATGCAATGACACTTGTGGATCCATATGTGGTTTGTGGAAAGCATAGACATGCAATGACTCTAGTTGTGGTTCATGAAAAGAACAGACATGCAATAACACTGGGTGGATCCATGTGTGGTTCATGAGAAGAACACACATCTAATGACACTGGTGGATCCTTATGTGGTTTGTGAGAAGAACAGACATGCAATGACACTGGGTGTGGTTCATGACAAGAACACACATGCAATGACACTGGTAGATCCATGTGTGGTTTGTGAAAAGAACAGACATGCAATCACACTAGGTGGATCCATGTGTGGTTTGTGGAAAGAACACACATGCAATAACTCTAGCTGTGGTTCATGTAAAGAACACACATGCAATGACACTGGTGGATCCATGGGTGGTTTGTGAAAAGAATAGACATGCAATCACACTAGGAGGATCCATGTGTGGTTTGTTTAGAAGAACACACATGCAATGACTCTAGCTGTGGTTCATGAAAAGAACACACATGCAATGACACTGGTGGATCCATGTGCGGTCCATGAGAAGAACAGACATGCAATGACACTGGTGGATCCTTATGTGGTTTGTTTAGAAGAACACCCATGCAATGACTCTAGCTGTGGTTCATGAGAAGAACACACACGCAATGACACTGGTGTATCCGTGTGTAGGTCATGAGAAGAACACACATGCAATGACACTGGGTGTGGTTCATGAGAAGAACACACATGCAATGACACTGGTGGATCCTTATGTGGTTTGTTTAGAAGAACACTCTTGCAACGACTCTAGCTGTGGTTCATGAAAAGAACACACATGCAATGATATTGGTGGATCCATGTGTGGTTTGTGAAGACGAACACACATGCAATGACTCTAGCTGTGGTTCATGAAAAGAACACACATGCAATGACATTGGTGTATCCATGCGTGGTTCATGAAAAGAACACACATGCAATGACACTGGGTGTGGTTCATGAGAATAAAAGACATGTAATGACACTAGTGGATCCTTATGTGGTTTGTGAGAAGAACTGACATGCAATGACTCGAGCTGTGGTTCATGAAAAGAACAGACATGCAATGACACTGGTGGATCCATATGTGGTTTGTGATAAGAACTGACATGCAATGAATCTAGCTGTGGTTCATGAAAAGAACAGACATGCAATGACACTGGTGGATCCGTATGTGGTTTGTGGAAGTAACAGGCATGCAATGACTCTAGCTGTGGTTCATGAAAAGAATAGACATGCGATGACAGTGGTGGATCCATGTGTGGTTCATGAGAAGAACACACATCCAATGACACTGGTGGATCCTCATGTGGTTCATGAAAAGAACAGACATGCAATGACACTGGTGGAACCTTATGTCGTTTGTTTAGAAGAACACACATGCAATGGCACTAGGTGCGGTTCATGAAAAGAATAGACATGCAATGACACTGGTGGATCCTTATGTGCTTTGTTTAGAAGAACACACATGCAATGACTCTAGCTGTGGTTCATGAAAAGAACACGCATGCAATGACACTGGTGGATCCTTATGTGGTTTGTTTAGAAGAACAAACAGGCAATGACTCTAGCTGTGGTTCATGAAAAGAACACACATGCAATGACTCTAGCTATGGTTCATGAAAAGAACACACATGCAATGACACTGGTGTATCCATGTGTGGTTCATGAAAAAAAACACATGCAATGACACTGGGGGATCCTTATGTGGTTTCTTTACAAGAACACACCTCCAATGATAGTGGTGGATCCTTATGTGGTTTGTGAGAAGAACAAACATGCAATGACACTGACTATGGTTCATGAGAAGAACACACATGCAATGACAATTGTGGATCCATGTGTGGTTTGTGAAAAGAACAGACATGCAATCACACTAGGTGGATCCATTTGTGGTTTGTGGAAAGAATAGACATGCAATGACTCTAGCTGTGGTTCATGAAAAGAACACACATGCAATGACACGGGTGGATCCATGTGTGGTTTGTGAAAAGAACAGACATGCAATCACACTAGCTGGATAAATGTGTGGTTTGTTTAGAAGAACACACATGCAATGACTCTAGTTGTGGTCCATGAAAAGAACAAACATGCAATCACACTAGGTGGATCCATGTGTGGTTTGTTTAGAGGAACAAATATGCAATGACACTAGGTGTGGTTCATGAAAATAATAAACATGCAATGACACTTGTGGATCCACATGTGGTTTGTGGAAAGCATAGACATGCAATGACTCTAGCTGTGGTTCATGAAAAGAACAGACATGCAATGACACTGGGTGGATCCATGTGTGGTTCATGAGAAGAACACACATCTAATGACACTGGTGGATCCTTATGTGGTTTGTGAGAAGAACAAACATGCAATGACACTGGCTGTGGTTCATTTGAAGAACACACATGCAATGACACTAGTGGATCCATGTGTGGTTTGTGAAAAGAACAGACATGCAATCACACTAGGTGGATCCATGTGTGGTTTGTGGAAAGAACACACATGCAATGACACTGGTGGATCCATGTGTGGTTTGTGAATAGAACAGACATGCAATCACACTAGGTGGATCCATGTGTGATTTGTTTAGAAGAACACACATGCAATGACTCTATCTGTGCTTCATGAAAAGAACACACATGCAATGACACTGGTGGATCCATGTGCGGTTCATGAAAAGAACAGACATGCAATGACACTGGTGGATCCTTATGTGGTTTGTTTAGAGGAACAGACATGCAATGACGCTAGGTGTGGTTCATGAAAAGAACAAACATGCAATGACACTAGTGGATCCTTATGTGGTTTGTTTAGAAGAACACACATGCAATGACTCTAGCCGTGGTTCATGAAAAGAACACACATGCAATGACACTAGTGGATCCATGTGTGGTTTGTGACGAAGAACACACATGCAATGACTCTAGTTGTGTTTCATGAAAAGAACACACACGCAATGACACTGGTGTATCCATGTGTGGTTCATGAGAAGAACACACATGCAATGACACTAGGTGTGGTTCATGAGAAGAACAGACATGCAATGACTCTAGCTGTGGTTCATGAAAAGAACACACATGCAATGACACTGGTGGATCCATGTGTGGTTTGTGAAAAGAACAGACATGCAATCACACTAGGTGGATCCACGTGTGGTTTGTTTAGAGGAACAAATATGCAATGATACCGGGTGTGGTTCATGAAAATAATAAATATGCAATGACACTTGTGGATCCATATGTGGTTTGTGGAAAGCACAGACATGCAATGACTCTAGCTGTGGTTCATGAAAAGAACAGACATGCAATAAAACTGGGTGGATCCATGTGTGGTTCATGAGAAGAACACACATCCAATGACACTTGTGGATCCTTATGTGGTTTGTGAGAAGAAAAGACATGCAATGACACTGGCTATGGTTCATGAGAAGAACACACATGCAATGACACTGCTGGATCCATGTGTGGTTTGTGAAAAGAACAGACACGCAATCACACTAGGTGGATCCATGTGTGGTTTATGGAAAGAACACACATGCAATGACTCTAGCTGTAGTTCATGTAAAGAACACACATGCAATGACACTGGTGGATCCATGTGTGGTTTGTGAAAAGAATAGACATGCAATCACACTAGGTGGATCGATGTGTGGTTTGTTTTGAAGAACACACATGCAATGACTCTAGCTGTGGTTCATGAAAAGAACACACATGCAATGACACTGGTGGATCCATGTGTGGTTCATGAAAAGAACATACATGCAATGACACTGGTGGATCCTTATGTGGTTTGTTCAGAGGAACAAACATGCAATGACACTGGGTGTGGTTCATGAAAAGAACAGACATGCAATGACACTGGTGGATCCTTATGTGGTTTGTTTAGAAGAACACCCATGCAATGACTCTAGCTGTGGTTCATGTAAAGAACACACATGCAATGACACTGGTTCATCCATGTGTAGTTCATGAGACGAATACACATGCAATGACACTAGGTGTGGTTCATGAGAAGAACACACATACAATGACACTAGTGGATCCATGTGTGGTTTGTGACGAAGAACACATATGCAATGACTCTAGTTGTGGTTCATGAAAAGAACACACACGCAATGACACTGATGTATCCATGTGTGGTTCATGAGAAGAACACACATGCAATGACACTAGGTGTGGTTCATTAGAAGAACATACATGCAATGACACTGGTGGATCCTTATGTGGTTTGTGAGAAGAACTGATATGCAATGACTCTAGCTGTGGTTCATGAAAAGAACAGACATGCAATGACACTGGTGGATCCAAATGTGGTTTGTGAGAAGAACTGACATGCAATGACTCTAGCTGTGGTTAATGAAAAGAACACACATGCAATGACACTGGTGGATCCATGTGTGGTTTGTGAAAAGAACAGACATGCAATCACACTAGGTGGATCCATGTGTGGTTTGTTTAGAGGAACAAATATGCAATGACACTAGGTGTGGTTCTTGAAAAGAATAAACATGCAATGACACTTGTGGATCCATATGTGGTTTGTGGAAAGCATAGACATGCAATGACTCTAGTTGTGGTTCATGAAAAGAATAGACATGCAATGACACTGGGTGGTTCCATGTGTGGTTCATGAGAAGAACATACATGCAATGACACTAGGTGTGCTTCATGAGAAGAACATACATGCAATGACTCTAGCTGTGGTTCATGAAAAGAACACACATGCAATGACACTGGTGGATCCATGTGTGGTTTGTGAAAAGAACAGACATGCAATCACACTAGGTGGATCCATGTGTGGTTTGTTTAGAGGAACACATATGCAATGACACTAGGTGTGGTTCATGAAAATAATAAACATGCAATGACACTTTTGGATCCATATGTAGTTTGTGGAAAGCATAGACATGCAATGACTCTAGTTGTGGTTCATGAAAAGAACAGACATGCAATGACACTGGGTGGATCCATGTGTGGTTCATGAGAAGAACATACATGCAATGACACTAGGTGTGGTTCATGAGAAGAACATACATGTAATGACTCTAGCTGTGGTTCATGAAAAGAACACACATGCAATGACACTGGTGGATCCATGTGTGGTTTGTGAAAAGAACAGACATGCAATCACACTAGGTGGATCCATGTGTGGTTTGTTTAGAGGAACAAATATGGAATGACACTAGGTGTGGTTCATGAAAAGAATAAACATGCAATGACACTTGTGGATCCATATGTGGTTTGTGGAAAGCATAGACCTTCAATGACTCTAGTTGTGGTTCATGAAAAGAACAGACATGCAATGACACTGGGTGGATCCATGTGTGGTTCATGAAAAGAACATACATGCAATGACACTGGTGGATCCTTATGTGGTTTGTTCAGAGGAACAAACATGCAATGACACTGGGTGTGGTTCATGAAAAGAACAGACATGCAATGACACTGGTGGATCCTTATGTGGTTTGTTTAGAAGAACACCCATGCAATGACTCTAGCTGTGGTTCATGAAAAGAACACACATGCAATGACACTGGTGTATCCATGTGTAGTTCATGAGACGAATACACATGCAATGACACTAGCTGTGGTTCATGAGAAGAACACACATATAATGACACTGGTGGATCCTTATGTGGTTTGTTTAGAAGAACACACATGCAACGACTCTAAATGTGGTTCATGAAAAGAACACACATGCAATGACACTGGTGGATCCATGTGTGGTTTATGAAGAAGAATACACATGCAATGACTCTAGCTATGGTTCATGAAAAGAACACACATGCAATGACACTGGTGTATCCATGTGTGGTTCATGAGAAGAACACACATGCAATGACAATGGGTCTGGTTCATGAGAAGAACAGACATGCAATGACACTGATGGATCCATATGTGGTTTGTGAGAAGAACTGACATGCAATGACTCTAGCTGTGGTTCATGAAAAGAACAGACATGCAATGACACTGGGGGATCCGTATGTGGTTTGCGGAAGTAACAGGCATGCAATGACTCTAGCTGTGGTTCATGAAAAGAATAGACATCCAATGACACTGGTGGATCCATGTGTGGTTCATGAGAAGAACACACATCCAATGACACTGGTGGATCCTTATGTGGTTCATGAGAAGAACAGACATGCAATGACACTGGTGGATCCTTATGTCGTTTGTTTAGAAGAACACACATGCAATGACACTAGGTGCGGTTCATGAAAAGAATAGACATGCAATGACACTGGTGGATCCTTATGTGCTTTGTTTAGAAGAACACACATGCATTGACTCTAGCTGTAGTTCATGAAAAGAACACACATGCAATGACACTGGTGGATCCTTATGTGGTTTGTTTAGAAGAACACACATGCAATGACTCTAGCTGTGGTTTATGAAAAGAATACACATGCAATGACTCTAGCTATGGTTCATGAAAGGAACACACATGCAATGACACTGGTGTATCCATGTGTGGTTCATGAGAAGAACACACATGCAATGACACTGGGTGTGGTCATGAGAAGAACACACATGCAATGACACTAGTGGGTCCTTGTGTGGATTGTTTGGAAAAACACACATGCAATGACTCTAGCTGTGGTTCATGAAAAAAAACACATGCAATGACACTAGGGGATCCTTATGTGGTTTGTTTACAAGAACACACCTCCAATAACAGTGGTGGATCCTTATGTGGTTTGTGAGAAGAACAGACATGCAATGACACTGACTGTGGTTCATGAGAAGAACACACATGCAATGACACTGGTGGATCCATGTGTGGTTTGTGAAAAGAACAGACATGCAATCACACTAGGTGGATCCATGTGTGGTTTGTGGAAAGAATAGACATCCAATGACTCCAGCGGTGGTTCATGAAAATAACACACATGCAATGACACTGGTGGATCCATGTGTGGTTTGTGAAAAGAAAAGACATGAAATCACACTAGCTACATAAATGTGTGGTTTGTTTAGAAGAACACACATGCAATGACTCTAGTTGTGGTTCATGAAAAGAACAAACATGCAATGACACTGGTGGATCCATATGTGGTTTGTGGAAGGAACAGACATGCAATGACTCTAGCCGTGGTTCATAAAAAGAACAGACATGCAATGACACTGGTGGATCCATGTGTGGTTCATGAGAAGAACACATATCCAATGACACTGGTGGATCCTTATGTGGTTCATGAAAAGAACAGACATGCAATGACATTGGTGGATCCTTACGTGGTTTGTTTAGAAGAACACACATGCAATGACTCTAGCTGTGGTTCATGAAAAGAACACACATGCAATGACACTGGTGGATCCTTATGTGGTTTGTTTAGAAGAACACACATGCAATGACTCTAGCTGTGGTTCATGAAAAGAACACACATGCAATGACACTGGTGTATCCATGTGTGGTTCATGAGAAGAACACACATCCAATGACAATGGGTGTGGTTCATGAGAAGAACACACATCCAGTGACACTGGTGGATCCTTATGCGGTTTGTTTAGAAGAACACACATGGAATGACTCTAGCTGTGGTTCATGAAAAGAACACACATACAATGACACTGGTGGATCCAAGTGTGGTTTGTGAAAAGAACAGACATGCAATCACACTAGGTGGATCCATGTCTGGTTTGTTTAGAGGAACAAATTTGCAATGACACTAGGTGTGGTTCATGAAAAGAATAAACATGCAATGACACTTATGGATCCATATGTGGTTTGTGGAAAGCATAGACATGCAATGAGTCTAGCCGTGGTTCTTGAAAAGAACAGACATGCAATGACACTAGGTGGATCCATGTGTGGTTCATGAGAAGAACACACATCTAATGAGACTGGTGGATCCTTATGTGGTTTGTGAGAAGAAGAGACATGCAATGACACTGGCTGTGGTTCATGAGAAGAACACACATGCAATGACACTGGTGGATCCATGTGTGGTTTGTGAAAAGAACAGACATGCAATCACACTAGGTGGATCCATGTGTGGTTTGTGGAAAGAACACACATGCAATGACACTGGTGGATCCATGTGTGGTTTGTGAAAAGAACAGACATGCAATCACACTAGGTGGACCCATGTGTGATTTGCTTAGAAGAACACACATGCAATGACTCTAGCCGTGCTTCACGAAAAGAACACACATGCAATGACACTGGTGGATCCATGTGCGGTTCATGAAAAGAACAGAAGTGCAATGACACTGGTGGATCCTTATGTGGTTTGTTTAGAGGAACAGACATGCAATGACACTAGGTGTGGTTCATGAAAAGAACAAACATGCAACGACACTGGTGGATCCAACTGTGGTTTGTTTAGAAGAACACACATGCAATGACTCTAGCTGTGGTTCATGAAAAGAACACACATTCAATGACTCTAGCTGTGGTTCATGAAAAGAACACACATGCAATGACACTAGTGGATCCATGTGTGGTTTGTGACGAAGAACACATATGCAATGACTCTAGCTATGGTTCATGAAAACAACACACACGCAATGACACTGATGTATCCATGTGTGGTTCATGAGAAGAACACACACGCAATGACACTAGGTGTGGTTCATGAGAAGAACATACATGCAATGACTCTAGCTGTGGTTCATGAAAAGAACACACATGCAATGACACTGGTGGATCCATGTGTGGTTTGTGAAAAGAACAGACATGCAATCACACTAGGTGGATCCATGTGTGGTTTGTTTAGAGGAACAAATATGCAATGACACTAGGTGTGGTTCATGAAAAGAATAAACATGCAATGACACTTGTGGATCCATATGTGGTTTGTGGAAAGCATAGACATGCAATGACTCTAGTTGTGGTTCATGAAAATAACAGACATGCAATGACACTGGGTGGATCCATGTGTGGTTCATGAGAAGAACACACATCTAATGACACTGGTGGATCCTTATGTGGTTTGTGAGAAGAACAGACATGCAATGACACTGGGTGTGGTTCATGACAAGAACACACATGCAATGACGCTGGTGGATCCATGTGTGGTTTGTGAAAAGAACAGACATGCAATCACACTAGGTGGATCCATGTGTGGTTTGTGGAAAGAACACACATGCAATAACTCTAGCTGTGGTTCATGTAAAGAACACACATGCAATGACACTGGTGGATCCATGTGTGGTTTGTGAAAAGAACAGGCATGCAATCACACTAGGAGGATCCATGTGTGGTTTGTTTAGAAGAACACACATGCAATGACTCTAGCTGTGGTTCATGAAAAGAACACACATGCAATGACACTGGTGGATCCATGTGCGGTTCATGAAAAGAACAGACATGCAATGACACTGGTGGATCCTTATGTGGTTTGTTTAGAAGAACACCCATGCAATGACTCTAGCTGTGGTTCATGAGAAGAACACACACGCAATGACACTGGTGTATCCGTCATGAGAAGAACACACATGCAATGACACTGCGTGTGGTTCATGAGAAGAACACACATGCAATGACACTGGTGGATCCTTATGTGGTTTGTTTAGAAGAACACTCATGCAACGACTCTAGCTGTGGTTCATGAAAAGAACACACATGCAATGATACTGGTGGATCCATGTGTGGTTTGTGAAGACGAACACACATGCAATGACTCTAGCTGTGGTTCATGAAAAGAACACACATGCAATGACATTGGTGTATCCATGCGTGGTTCATGAAAAGAACACACATGGAATGACACTGGGTGTGGTTCATGAGAATAACAAACATGCAATGACACTAGTGGATCCTTATGTGGTTTGTGAGAAGAACTGACATGCAATGACTCTAGCTGTGGTTCATGAAAAGAACAGACATGCAATGACACTGGTGGATCCATATGTGGTTTGTGAGAAGAACTGACATGCAATGACTCTAGCTGTGGTTCATGAAAAGAACAGACATGCAATGACACTGGTGGATCCGTATGTGGTTTGTGGAAGTAACAGGCATGCAATGACTCTAGCTGTGGTTCATGAAAAGAATAGACATGCAATGACAGTGGTGGATCCATGTGTGGTTCATGAGAAGAACACACATCCAATGACACTGGTGGATCCTTATGTGGTTCATGAAAATAACAGACATGCAATGACACTGGTGGAACCTTATGTCGTTTGTTTAGAAGAACACACATGCAATGGCACTAGGTGCGGTTCATGAAAAGAATAGACATGCAATGACACTGGTGGATCCTTATGTGCTTTGTTTAGAAGAACACACATGCAATGACTCTAGCTGTGGTTCATGAAAAGAACACACATGCAATGACACTGGTGGATCCTTATGTGGTTTGTTTAGAAGAACAAACAGGCAATGACTCTAGCTATGGTTCATGAAAAGAACACACATGCAATGACTCTAGCTATGGTTCATGAAAAGAACACACATGCAATGACACTGGTGTATCCATGTGTGGTTCATGAGAAGAACACACATGCAATGACACTGGTGTGGTTCATGAGAAGAATACACATGCAATGACACTAGTGGATCCTTATGTGGATTGTTTGGAAAAACACACATGCAATGACTCTAGCTGTGGTTCATGAAGAAAACACATGCAATGACACTGGGGGATCCTTATGTGGTTTCTTTACAAGAACACACCTCCAATGATAGTGGTGGATCTTTATGTGGTTTGTGAGAAGAACAGACATGCAATGACACTGACTGTGGTTCATGAGAAGAACACACATGCAATGACATTTGTGGATCCATGTGTGGTTTGTGAAAAGAACAGACATGCAATCACACTAGGTGGATCCATGTGTGGTTTATGGAAAGAATAGACATGCAATGACTCTAGCTGTGGTTCATGAAAAGAACACACATGCAATGACACGGGTGGATCCATGTGTGGTTTGTGAAAAGAACAGACATGCAATCACACTAGCTGGATAAATGTGTGGTTTGTTTAGAAGAACACACATGCAATGACTCTAGTTGTGGTCCATGAAAAGAACAAACATGCAATGACACTGGTGGATCCATATGTGGTTTGTGGAAGGAACAGCCATGCAATGACTCTAGCTATGGTTCATTAAAAGAACAGACATGCAATGACACTGGTGGATCCATGTGTGGTTCATGAGAAGAACACACATCCAATGACACTTGTGGATCCTTATGTGGTTCATGAAAAGAACAGACATGCAATCACATTGGTGGATCCTTACGTGGTTTGTTTAGAAGAACACACATGCAATGACTCTAGCTGTGGTTCATGAAAAGAACACACATGCAATGACACCGGTGGATCCTTATGTGGCTTGTTTAGAAGAACACACATGCAATGACTCTAGTTGTGGTTCATGAAAAAGCACAAATGCAATGACACTGGTGTATCCATGTGTGGTTCATGAGAAGAACACACATCCAATGACACAGGGTGTGGTTCATGAGAAGAACACACATCCAGTGACACTGGTGGATCCTTATGTGGTTTGTTTAGAAGAACACACATGGAATGACTCTAGTTGTGGTTCATGAAAAGAACACACATGCAATGACACAGGTGGATCCAAGTGTGGTTTGTGAAAAGAACAGACATGCAATCACACTAGGTGGATCCATGTGTGGTTTGTTTAGAGGAAAAAATATGCAATGACACTAGGTGTGGTTCATGAAAAGAATAAACATGCAATGACACTTGTGGATCCACATGTGGTTTGTGGAAAGCATAGACATGCAATGACTCTAGCTGTGGTTCATGAAAAGAACAGACATGCAATGACACTGGGTGGATCCATGTGTGGTTCATGAGAATAACACACATCTAATGACACTGGTGGATCCTTATGTGGTTTGTGAGAAGAACAAACATGAAATGACACTGGCTGTGGTTCATGAGAAGAACACACATGCAATGACACTGGTGGATCCATGTGTGGTTTGTGAAAAGAACAGACATGCAATCACACTAGGTCGATCCATGTGTGGTTTGTGGAAAGAACACACATGCAATGACACTGGTGGATCCATGTGTGGTTTGTGAATAGAACAGACATGCAATCACACTAGGTGGATCCATGTGTGATTTGTTTAGAAGAACACACATGCAATGACTCTAGCTGTGCTTCATGAAAAGAACACACATGGAACGACACTGGTGGATCCACGTGCGGTACATGAAAAGAACAGACATGCAATGACACTGGTGGATCCTTATGTGGTTTGTTTAGAGGAACAGACATGCAATGACGCTAGGTGTGGTTCATGAAAAGAACAAACATGCAATGACACTAGTGGATCCTTATGTGGTTTGTTTAGAAGAACACACATGCAATGACTCTAGCCGTGGTTCATGAAAAGAACACACATGCAATGACACTAGTGGATCCATGTGTGGTTTGTGACGAAGAACACACATGCAATGACTTTAGTTGTGGTTCATGAAAAGAACACACACGCAATGACACTGGTGTATCCATGTGTGGTTCATGAGAAGAACACAAATGCAATGACACTAGGTGTGGTTCATGAGAAGAACAGACATGCAATGACTCTAGTTGTGGTTCATGAAAAGAACACACATGCAATGACACTGGTGGATCCATGTGTGGTTTGTGAAAAGAACAGACATGCAATCACACTAGCTGGATAAATGTGTGGTTTGTTTAGAAGAACACACATGCAATGACTCTAGTTGTGGTCCATGAAAAGAACAAACATGCAATGACACTGGTGGATCCATATGTGGTTTGTGGAAGGAACAACCATGCAATGACTCTAGCTGTGGTTCATGAAGAGAACAGACATGCAATGACACTGGGTGGATCCATGTGTGGTTCATGAGAAGAACACACATCCAATGACACTTGTGGATCCTTATGTGGTTTGTGAGAAGAAAAGACATGCAATGACACTGGCTATGGTTCATCAGAAGAACACACATGCAATGACACTGCTGGATCCATGTGTGGTTTGTGAAAAGAACAGACATGCAATCACACTAGGTGGATCCATGTGTGGTTTGTGGAAAGAACACACATGCAATGACTCTAGCTGTAGTTCATGTAAAGAACACACATGCAATGACACTGGTGGATCCATGTGTGGTTTGTGAAAAGAACATACATGCAATCACACTAGGAGGATCCATGTGTGGTTTGTTTATAAGAACACACATGCAATGACTCTAGCCGTGGTTCATGAAAAGAACACACATGCAATGACACTGGTGGATCCATGTGCGGTTCATGAAAAGAACAGACATGCAATGACACTGGTGGATCCTTATGTGGTTTGTTTAGAGGAACAGACATGCAATGACACTAGGTGTGGTTCATGAAAAGAACAAACATGCAATGACACTGGTGGATCCTTATGTGGTTTGTTTAGAAGAACACACATGCAATGACTCTAGCTGTGGTTCATTGAAAGAACACACATGCAATGACATTGGTGTATCCATGCGTGGTTCATGAAAAGAACACACATGCAATGACACTGTGTGTGGTTCATGAGAATAACAAACATGCAATGACACTAGTGGATCCTTATGTGGTTTGTGAGAAGAACTGACATGCAATGACTCTAGCTGTAGTTCATGAAAAGAACATACATGCAATGACACTGGTGGATCCTTATATGGTTTGTGAGAAGAACTGACATGCAATGGCTCTAGCTATGGTTCATGAAAAGAACATACATGCAATGACACTGGTGGATCCGTATGTGGTTTGTGGAAGTAACAGGCATGCAATGACTCTAGCTGTTGTTCATGAAAAGAACAGACATGCAATGACACTGGTTGATCCATATGTGGTTCATGAGAAGAACACACATCCAATGACACTGGTGGATCCTTATGTGGTTCATGAAAAGAACAGACATACAATGACACTGGTGGAACCTTATGTCGTTTGTTTAGAAGAACACACATGCAATGGCACTAGGTGCGGTTCATGAAAAGAATAGACATGCAATCACACTGGTGGATCCTTATGTGCTTTGTTTAGAAGAACACACTTGCAATGACTCTAGCTGTGGTTCATGAAAAGAACACACATGCAATGACACTGGTGGATCCTTATGTGGTTTGTTTAGAAGAACAAACAGGCAATGACTCTAGCTGTGGTTCATGAAAAGAACACACATGCAATGACTCTAGCTATGGTTCATGAAAAGAACACACATGCAATGACACTGGTGTATCCATGTGTGGTTCATGAGAAGAACACACATGCAATGACACTGGTGTGGTTCATGAGAAGAATACACATGCAATGACACTAGTGGATCCTTATGTGGATTGTTTGGAAAAACACACATGCAATGACTCTAGCTGTGGTTCATGAAAAAAAAACACATGCAATGACACTGGGGGATCCTTATGTGGTTTCTTTACAAGAACACACCTCCAATGATAGTGGTGGATCCTTATGTGGTTTGTGAGAAGAACAGACATGCAATGACACTGACTGTGGTTCATGAGAAGAACACACATGCAATGACATTGGTGGATCCATGTGTGGTTTGTGAAAAGAACAGACATGCAATCACACTAGGTGGATCCATGTGTGGTTTGTGGAAAGAATAGACATGCAATGACTCTAGCTGTGGTTCATGAAAAGAACACACATGCAATGACACGGGTGGATCCATGTGTGGTTTGTGAAAAGAACAGACATGCAATCACACTAGATGGATAAATGTGTGGTTTGTTTAGAAGAACACACATGCAATGACTCTAGTTGTGGTCCATGAAAAGAACAAACATGCAATGACACTGGTGGATCCATATGTGGTTTGTGGAAGGAACAGCCATGCAATGACTCTAGCTGTGGTTCATTAAAAGAACAGACATGCAATGACACTGGTGGATCCATGTGTGGTTCATGAGAAGAACACACATCCAATGACACTTGTGGATCCTTATGTGGTTCATGAAAAGAACAGACATGCAATCACATTGGTGGATCCTTACGTGGTTTGTTTAGAAGAACACACATGCAATGACTCTAGCTGTGGTTCATGAAAAGAACACACATGCAATGACACCGGTGGATCCTTATGTGGCTTGTTTAGAAGAACACACATGCAATGACTCTAGTTGTGGTTCATGAAAAAACACAGATGCAATGACACTGGTGTATCCATGTGTGGTTCATGAGAAGAACACACATCCAATGACACTGGGTGTGGTTCATGATAAGAACACACATCCAGTGACACTGGTGGATCCTTATGTGGTTTGTTTAGAAGAACACACATGGAATGACTCTAGTTGTGGTTCATGAAAAGAACACACATGCAATGACACAGGTGGATCCAAGTGTGGTTTGTGAAAAGAACAGACATGCAATCACACTAGGTGGATCCATGTGTGGTTTGTTTAGAGGAACAAATATGCAATGACACTAGGTGTGGTTCATGAGAAGAACACACATCTAATGACACTGGTGGATCCTTATGTGGTTTGTGAGAAGAACAAACATGCAATGACACTGGCTGTGGTTCATGAGAAGAACACACATGCAATGACACTGGTGGATCCATGTGTGGTTTGTGAAAAGAACAGACATGCAATCACACTAGGTGGATCCATGTGTGGTTTGTGGAAAGAACACACATGCAATGACACTGGTGGATCCATGTGTGGTTTGTGAATAGAACAGACATGCAATCACACTAGGTGGATCCATGTGTGATTTGTTTAGAAGAACACACATGCAATGACTCTAGCTGTGCTTCATGAAAAGAACACACATGCAATGACACTGGTGGATCCACGTGCGGTTCATGAAAAGAACAGACATGCAATGACACTGGTGGATCCTTATGTGGTTTGTTTAGAGGAACAGACATGCAATGACGCTAGGTGTGGTTCATGAAAAGAACAAACATGCAATGACACTAGTGGATCCTAATGTGGTTTGTTTAGAAGAACACACATGCAATGACTCTAGCCGTGGTTCATGAAAAGAACACACATGCAATGACACTAGTGGATCCATGTGTGGTTTGTGACGAAGAACACACATGCAATGACTCTAGTTGTGGTTCATGAAAAGAACACACACGCAATGACACTGGTGTATCCATGTGTGGTTCATGAGAAGAACACACATGCAATGACACTAGGTGTGGTTCATGAGAAGAACAGACATGCAATGACTCTAGCTGTGGTTCATGAAAAGAACACACATGCAATGACACTGGTGGATCCATGTGTGGTTTGTGAAAAGAATAGACATGCAATCACACTAGGTGGATCCATGTGTGGTTTGTTTAGAGGAACAAATATGCAATGATACTGGGTGTGGTTCATGAAAAGAATAAACATGCAATGACACTTGTGGATCCATATGTGGTTTGTGGAAAGCACAGACATGTAATGACTCTAGCTGTGGTTCATGAAGATAACAGGCATGCAATGACACTGGGTGGATCCATGTGTGGTTCATGAGAAGAACACACATCCAATGACACTTGTGGATCCTTATGTGGTTTGTGAGAAGAAAAGACATGCAATGACACTGGCTATGGTTCATGAGAAGAACACACATGCAATGACACTGCTGGATCCATGTGTGGTTTGTGAAAAGAACAGACATGCAATCACACTAGGTGGATCCATGTGTGGTTTGTGGAAAGAACACACATGCAATGACTCTAGCTGTAGTTCATGTAAAGAACACACATGCAATGACACTGGTGGATCCATGTGTGGTTTGTGAAAAGAACAGACATGCAATCACACTAGGAGGATCCATGTGTGGTTTGTTTAGAAGAACACACATGCAATGACTCTAGCCGTGGTTCATGAAAAGAACACACATGCAATGACACTGGTGGATCCATGTGCGGTTCATGAAAAGAACAGACATGCAATGACACTGGTGGATCCTTATGTGGTTTGTTTAGAGGAACAGACATGCAATGACACTAGGTGTGGTTCATGAAAAGAACAAACATGCAATGACACTGGTGGAACCTTATGTGGTTTGTTTAGAAGAACACACATGCAATGACTCTAGCTGTGGTTCATGAAAAGAACACACATGCAATGACACAGGTGGATCTATGTGTGGTTTGTGAAGAAGAACACACATGCAATGAATCTAGGTGTGGTTCATGAAAAGAACACACACGCAATGACACTAGTGTATCCATGTGTGGTTCATGAGAAGAACACACATGCGACGACACTGGGTGTGGGTCATGAGAAGAACATACATGCAATGACACTGGTGGATCCTTATGTGGTTTGTGAGAAGAACTGACATGCAATGGCTCTAGCTATGGTTCATGAAAAGAACATACATGCAATGACACTGGTGGATCCATATGTGGTTTGTGAGAAGAACTGACATGCAATGACTCTAGTTGTGGTTCATGAAAAGAACAGACATGCAATGACACTGGTTGATCCATATGTGGTTTGTGGAAGTAATAGACATGCAATGACTCTAGCTATGGTTCATGAAAAGAATAGATATGCAATGACACTGGTGGATCCATGTGTGGTTCATGAGAAGAACACACATCCAATGACACCGATGGATCCTTCTGTGGTTAATGAAAAGAACAGACATGCAATGACACTAGTGGATCCTTATGTGGTTTGTTTAGAAGAACACACATGCAATGACACTGGGTGTGGTTCATGAAAAGAACAGACATGCAATGATACTAGTGGATCCTTATGTGGTTTGTTTATAAGAACACACATGCAATGACTCTAGCTGTGGTTCATGAAAAGAACACACATGCAATGACACTGGTGGATCCTTATGTGGTTTGTTTTGAAGAACACACATGCAATGACTCTAGCTATGGTTCATGAAAAGAACACACATGCAATGACACTGGTGTATCCATGTGTAGTTCATGAGAAGAACACACATTGTTGGGGAGGTAACCCCGGATAGGGTAAAACGGGGAAAGATGAAAGGGTGTTCCCCGTCTAGTTTCCGAGTTACACTCTCAGTCGGCCGAATCCTGTAGAGGTCGGCCGAGATAGGAAAGGACAGGACCCTTATAGTAAGGGCAAGGCATTACCTGGCCGAGATACTGCGTAAGTCGGCCGGGTTAGCCCAAGTAATCTTGATGCAGGTGAAGGACAAGCCGAAGTTACGGGAGGCAGGGCCGAATGATACGAAGCTTGCAGGAGAAGGAGAAGCCTAAAGTCAAACTCTAGTAGCAGGCTAGGGAGAATCTGAGCGAAGCCAAGCACTAGGGACAAAGGTGCAGAGCGACAGAGAGACAGAAGGAGGTCACGGAGGTGACAGTCCTAAAGCCCGAGGCACACAGGAGGGCCCCTCTGGAACCTTGCCGTCATTAGGGGAGCGACAGGGAAAGGGTGGTGCCGAACTACTATATTGGGACAAGCATATTCCTCGAATATGCTTGCCACATCAGCCCTAAAGGAACCCAAGGCTCTCCTTTATAAGGGCAGGCTTGGACCCTAAGGAGGGGATCGACTGATTCTTGGGACCGTTAGGCTGGTAAAGTTCTCTCTTTCTCCTTGTATACAGCTCAAGGAGCACTTGTAACTCAAGGAAGGAGAAATACAGATCTTTGCGTTAGCTTTCTGTGTGTAGAATCCACTACATCTTCCCTCCCCAGATCCCACTAGCATCCATTGGCCCCTAACTTTAGCCTACCCATGGCATCTGCCGTGCCACCACCACGACAGTTGGCGCCCACCGTGGGGCCAGCAGCGGTGCTAGCTGGAGTTATGATCCGGACGGGAAACTTCATCAAGACCGGCGAGCGCGTTGTTTCTGGCTTAGTCCAGAGATTTGGTCTCTGTGATTATGTCAGCGACAATGCAGGGAGCTTCAGGGGGAAAGCTCCCCCGCGTAATGGTGTCTTCATCAACCTGGGCGGGCACCAGGTTTACGTCGGCGTCGACATCTCCGGCGTTTATCCTCACCAAGTTGTTGTTGCAGGAGATCCACCTCTTAACGCTGCAGGCCGTCCGCCCGGAGCGCATCCTGCAGGTAGCGTCGAGGTAATGGTCGTGGCCGGGGTGCAAACTGGAGTAGAAGCTGCCGGATCAGGTAGAGAACCCGCCACCGGTGTACAGGGCGCACACAGGCAGACAACACCAATGTCCTCCGAGGTAATCCCACCAGCGACCAACCCGACCGAGGTGCAAAACACCACCCCAAAGGCACCAAGAGTAAGAGGGCCACCTCTGGAAAGGCCAGAGAATATTCTTCAGGCAACCATAGAATGCTTGACTACACCTGTAGCGCCGATACTTAATCCGGCAAATGCTCAGGCAGAGTTAGAGGAAACCAGGCAAAAGGTGCTGATAGAGGCAAAAAAGGTGTCGGCCTTGCGGGAGTCCTTAAACAGGACCCTGCGAGAATATGCCAAAGCAAATAAGCTTGACGTCGCGCCCGAACGGGTGGACGAACTAAGATTGAGAGGGAAGAACCTCATGGATGACATCGACAAAGAGCATGAAGCTCATAAAGCAGAATCAGAGGATTTGGGCTTGCCGAGGTACAATACCCCGACAAGAAACCTAAGAGCGGCAAATGCCGCAGCATTAGAGTTAGAGGGGTTGACCGGTGAGGCCCGACAGAAACAACAAGAAAGAGTAAACGAGCTGGTGCGCATCGCGAACCAGCAAAACAAGGAAATGCTCAGAGCAAACCCGGCGAGGCCGGGGGCCTCGCGAATGGTTCATTCGGCAGGAGCAGCACCAGCCTTGTCTGTGGCAGCAACATCTTCACCCGGAAATAATTCTCGAAGAGACAAAGCAGTAACCTCGGGGAAGAGGAACAAGCAGATTGTCCCATATGATCCGGCAATGGCCGGAAAGGCAAATGAAAACAGAGGCAATGCAAGCCGAGGTAACAGTGGGGAGAGGAACGACGGCCGTGTGGAGAAAGACGGCGGAAGCCGAGGCAACGGAGACCTCGGCAGAAGAGAGCCCGCGAGAGGCAATCATGAGAACAATACCCCGGTCGAAGTAAGGAGAGAACTGCCACTCAACCCACAACCGAGGCATGAAACCCGGCAGGAAAGAGAAACAAGGCCAGCTCGCCACAATCAAATTAATGAGAGATATAATGATGGTTATTCCGAAATGGAATATGCAATCCATGGCGGAAACAACCATTATGGAATACAGGACAGAGATTTGCCATCAAATGATGCAAGAGTGAAGCTGGACCGGCTATACAGGTCCGAGTTGTTGGAAGAATAGGGTCCACCGGGGCCGACATGCTTTGGACCACGGATCATGGGCGAACCTCTTGTGCCGAACTTTCAGCTGGCAAGAGGCGCGAAAACATATAATGGAAGTACCAAACCACAAGACTGGTTAATTGACTATGCCACTGCTGTAAAAATAGCGGGTGGGAACCTACGATGGGCAGTACGGTATGTACCACAAATGCTGGAAGGACCAGCTAGAGTGTGGCTGAATAATCTACCAGCCGGCAGTATCAACTGTTGGCTGGATTTTGAGGAAATGTTTGTCAGCAACTTTACCAGTACGTACAAGAGGCCAAACAGGCCACAACAGTTAGCCATGTGCAAGCAGAGGCCGAATGAAACAGATAGAGAATTTTTAACTCGGTGGTGCAACCTGAGAAACTCATGTGAAGGAGTCATAGAATCGCAAGCAATAGCTTGGTTCGCGCAAGGATGCCGTTATGGCAGCGTATTATGGCAACGTTTGCAGAGAGATATGCCGATCACATTGGCAGAAACTATTAGAATAGCGGACTCCTACGCATTAGGAGACCCAACGCAACTAGAATTAATGTCGGCAGATCATCGCGAGCAACATGACCATTATGCAAGAGATTTGGCCGGGTCATCCAGGCGCGGTGATTTCAGAGGAAGAAGAAGAGAAGAAAGGCCGGATTATAGATATAATTCGGCCCAAGTGGCGGCGGTAGCACCGGACCCACCGGGTCATGGATCAACTCAACGGCAGAAGAATGGTCCTCAACAGTGGACACCAAGAAATGAAGGAAAAAGGCAGTGGACCCCAGAACAAAAGAAACAGTGGCAGGAGAGGCCGAAGTACACGTTCGAATCCATGTTAGATCAGCCGTGCAAATTTCACACGTCAAACCCATCCAGGCCAGCCAACCATACCACCCGCCAATGTGCATGGATGAAAAATGCAATGGGGAACCCCACAGGGGTTCAGGCACCCCATCAAGTACATCAGCAGCATCAGCCACAGTTGACTGGAGCAAATGCACAGCAACTGATGTTACCGCCTCCTCCCCCGAGGTACGATAACTCGGATCGGAGAGACGCGGTGCATCAAGTGATGAACCAAGTCCAGGATGGAAGAACAAATCCGGCGACTACCGGACGTAATGATTACAGAGAACATCATCAGTCCTATTGCGTGTTCACAACGGAACAACAAGACAAGCAAAGTGTGCAGTGCCGGCATATGGAAGTAAGTGCAGTAATGCCGGCAGTACCGAGATATGTGCCTTGGTCGGATCAGGAGATAACTTGGAGCATAAAGGATCATCCCAAGATAATGCCAAATCCCGGATCATATGCACTTGTGCTGGATCCGACATTTGTTGGACCGAGCATCAATGTCAAATTTTCAAAAGTACTCATAGACAATGGAAGTAGTATCAATATCATGTACAAAGATACCATGCATAAACTCGGAATATCGCAGAACATGTTGCAATCCACGAGGACCACTTTCCATGGGATAGTGCCAGGGCTTTCATGTGAACCCATTGGTAAGGTCCGATTAGATGTGTTATTCGGCACAAGAGATAACTGCAGAGCGGAGAACTTAGAGTTTGAAGTGGTGGATCTAGAGAACTGTTATCATGCTCTACTCGGACAACCAGCGTTGGCCAAATTCATGAGCAGCTGTCATATAAGTTATCTGAAAATGAAGCTACCTGGACCACAAGGAGTGATAACTATAACATGGGATTACAAGAAATCAATGGAGTGTGCATCAGCCGGGTCAAATTTGGCCGAATCATTGGTTATAGCAAGATAAAAAAGAAGGATTCAGGAGGTAGCGACCCTCGCTCAGTCGGCACAGCCGAACATGCCGACACTCGCCAACCCGCATGGCAGTGTCTCTTTTCAGCCGACTAAAGAAACGAAGAAGTTTCAGATAGATGAGCAACACCCGGAGCGTACTGTTACTATTGGTGCAGGCCTGGACGCTAAATAGGAAAGCGAGCTCATCAACTTCCTCCGTGAGAATCGGGACATATTTGCATGATCAACTCAGGATCTGCAAGGTGTTCCGAGGGAGTTGGCTAAGCACTCTTTGAATGTAAGGCCAGGAGCAAGGCCGGTGAAGCAACCTCTCCGCCGTTTCGCCGAAGACAGGAGAAAAATAATAGGGGATGAAATAGCTCGGCTCCTCGCAGCCGGGTTCATCATGGAGGTGCTATACCCGGATTGGTTGTCGAATCCAGTGCTGGTAGAAAAGAAGAAAGACGATCCCAATGTAGCTGTTGTATGGCGAATGTGTATCGATTACACGAACCTGAACAAGGCGTGTCTAAAAGATCCTTTTCCATTGCCTAGAATAGACCAAGTCATTGACTCAACCGCTGGTTGTGAGTTATTATCATTTGTAGACGCGTACTCTGGTTTCCACCAGATACCGTTAAATCCGGCCGATCAAATAAATACTGCATTTATTACCCCGTACGGGGCTTATTGCTATCGCACAATGCCATTCGGCCTACGGAATGCAGGAGCAACATATCAGAGATGCATGCAAAAATGTCTACACGATCAAATAGGAAAAAATGTACAAGTATATGTAGATGACGTAGTCATTAAAACCAAGGAAAGCAAAACGTTACTGGAGGATATACGGCAGACCTTCGCGAACTTGAGAAGGTTCCGAATGAAGCTTAATCCGGACAAGTGCACGTTTGGCGTGCCGACAGGAAAATTACTCGGTTTTCTTGTATCCAGCCGAGGTATAGAGGCTAACCCAACAAAGATTAAGGCAGTAGAAAGAATGGAATTGCCAAGATGCTTAAATGATGTGCAAAAAATCACGGGTTGTCTAGCCTCACTCAGCCGATTTGTATGTCGGCTGGGAGAGAAGGCGCTACCATTATATCAGCTGATGAAGAAATCAGATAAATTCGTTTGGACTCCACAAGCAGACAGCGCGTTTCATGAGTTGAAAAAAATGTTGGTCACAGCACCTATTTTGGCTTCTCCATTATCAAAAGAGCCTATGTTACTCTATATAGCGGCTACCAATAGAGTAGTAAGTGCTGTAGTCGTAGTAGAACGACTTGAAGATAATAAGTTGGTACAGAGACCGGTATATTATTTAAGTGAGGTGTTGTCCACTTCAAAACAGAATTACCCACATTATCAGAAGATGGCTTATGGGGTGTACATGTCGGCAAAAAAGCTTAAACATTACTTCGAAGAGCATCCCATCAGAGTGATCTGTGAAGCGCCCATATCCGACATATTGAGCAACAGAGATGCAAGTGGCCGAATAGCTAAATGGGCAATCGAATTGTCACCATACGCTCCACAATTTGGCAGGAGAGATGCAATCAAATCTCAAGCAGTCGCCGACTTCTTCGTAGATTGGGCCGAAGTGCAATACGAGCCACCATTACCAGATCCAAATTATTGGACGATGCATTTCGATGGTTCCAAACTAAGAAATGGTTTGGGGGCGGGAATAGTGTTAACCTCGCCTAAAAGAGATCAGCTAAAATATGTGCTACAAATACATTTTGCCGCATCCAACAACGTAGCCGAATATGAAGCACTGGTTCATGGATTGAAAGTAGCAAAAGAGATTGGCATACGCCGAATCTTATGCTATGGGGACTCAGACCTAGTAGTACAGCAAGTCTCAGGAAATTGGGATGCATTAGATGCTAATATGGCTTTATACAGATTTCATGTGCAAAAGATCAGTGGATACTTTGAAGGATGTGAATTTAGCCACATACCTCGGGCAGAAAATGATGCCGCAGATACGTTGTCAAAGCTCGGATCAACCCGGCAGTCAATTCCACCGGGTATTGCCCTGGAACACCTCAGAAAACCATCAATAATCCCTTCACCAGAATCCGAATCTATCTTTATCCCGGCTAATTCGGCAGCAGACAATGTGCCGATGGAGGTAGACCAGCAATGTAACTCGGAATCCCCCAAGAGGAGGACAGCAGAAGTAAGCACAATTATGGAGAAGGCCGAGGTAGATATGTCGGCAGAAAACATGGAAATAGACAGTGAGACCACACTAGAAAAAGTCACACCGCTATGGGCGCAACCCATATTCTCTTACCTTAAAGACGCGGTATTACCAAGCAATGAAGTATTAGCAAGACAAACTGTAAGGAGAGCGAAAGCTTATACTATCATAAACAATGAGCTATATAAAAGAAGTGTCACAAGCGTATTGCAAAAATGTGTGAGTTCGGCAGAAGGCCGGGAGATCCTCCTAGATATACATCAAGGAGAGTGTGGACATCATGCCTCATCTCCTGCATTGGTAGCCAAAGCATTCAGGCATGGATTTTATTGGCCGACGGTGTTGAAAGAAGCCAAAGAGTTGGTGGAAAAATGCAATGGTTGCCAGAGATACGCAACCAAAATACATATGCCATCTGCCGAGTTAAAAACAATACCCATCACTTGGCCATTTGCTGTGTGGGGCTTAGATATGGTGGGACCATTTAAGCCGGCCCGAGGGGGAATGACCCACATATTGGTTATGGTGGACAAGTTCACAAAATGGATTGAAGTGAAACCAATAAAAAAGTGCGATGGGCCCACAACAGTAAAATTTCTCAAAGATATTATTTTAAGATATGGGTACCCACACAGTATTATCACAGATAATGGCACAAATTTTGCAGAAGGAGCCTTTGCCAGATTCTGTAGAGAAAAATACATAAGGTTAGATATTGCCTCTGTGGCTCACCCAACGTCTAATGGGCAAGTGGAAAGGTCTAATGGACTAGTATTGTCAGGAATAAAACCACGACTTGTTGAACCACTGCAAAGGTCGGCAGGATGTTGGATTGAGGAACTCCCAGCCGTGTTATGGAGCCTCAGAACTACTCCAAATAGGTCAACAGGATACACACCATTCTTTCTAGTGTACGGGGCAGAGGCCGTGCTTCCAGCCGACATAATACATGACTCGCCAAGAGTTACTCAGTATACAACCTCGGAAGTAAACGAAATAGCTCGGCAAGATACTGTAGACCTGCTAGAAGAAGCCAGAGAACTGGCACTATCATGATCAGCTATTTATCAGCAGAACCTGCGACGATATCACAGCAAAAAGGTGAACCCAAGGGTATTCAAAGAAGGAGATTTAGTCCTCAGACTGGTGCAACGCACGACCGGCATGCACAAGCTGTCACCTCCATGGGAGGGACCATTCATCGTGAGCAAGGCATTACATAACGATGCCTATTATTTAATCGATGCTCAATCCCCCGGAAGGGACAAGGCAGACAAAGCTGGCGAAGAAACGAAGCAGCCATGGAACGTAGCCCTGCTTCGTCCATTTTACTCATAGCATAGTATTTCAAGGTCAAGGACCAATGATGTATTAAACCTCGGCATCCAAAGCAGTGACTCGGGGACTGCCATATGTTATTTCAATTTCATGTTATGTATTAAACCTCAGCATCCAGAGCAGTGACTCGGGGACTGCCATATGTTATTTCAATTTCATGTTATGTATTAAACCTCGGCATCCAGAGCAGTGACTCGGGGACTGCCATATGTTATTTCAATTTCATGTTATGTATTAAACCTCGGCATCCAGAGCAGTGACTCGGGGACTGCCATATGTTATTTCAATTTCATGTTATGTATTAAACCTCGACATCTAGAGCAGTGACTCGGGGACTGCTATAGATATTTGAAGTTTCGATTTATGTACTAAACCTTGGCAGTCAAAGCAGCAACTAGAAAGCTACCATATACCGCCCCGGAGCTATGTTGAGCACCAAACCTTGACGCCCTGGGCAGCGCCTCGGCGGTGGTCTTATATTGTTCTTGAGATTTAGTTTACACACTAGACTTCAGCAGAACAGGCAATCACTCGGGGACTGCCATGTATTGTTCCAAAGTGGCAGTCAATCTTTGATACGGAAAGGGTATCACACTTCGGCACTCAGGATAAGAACAGATCAACCCCGTATGATGTTCGAAGCTCACACACAGATTACTCGACTAAAACACGAGAAAACAAAGACAAAGATACATCCTAACACCAAAATATGCAGGATACCAAAGCAAGAATTCGGATGGGAACCCACTTAAGCAAAGTTATAATAACTGCAAACTTATATGTCGCAGCAATGTACGGCAAAAGGAGATTCAGGTCATACAGGAAATTAACAAGTATTCCACGGACATCGTACGCCCGGCATACCAGGGATAGGAAATGACTTAAACGTTTTTCACCAGAGAGGCGGCAACCTGGTCAGGGACTGGGGACTCCCAGGTAGGAGGAACTTTGGCCGATGTTACCTCGCCCTCCGCAGACCTAGGTGCAACCTCGGCCGAAGCCTGAGGCTGCTGAGGAGCATCAATTTGCGCAGTGGAATGCCCGGTACCCTTGGAGGAGGATCGCGCGTCGCCATTGTCATCCGAGCTCAAACTGGAGTCACCAGAAGTGGCCGAGTCATCTTCATCTCCCCCTTGCTCAGCTGAATCATCTGATGCATCCTCGACTACGACCTCCTCGTCCGGGTTTGAAAGGAAACTCGGCCCTTCATTCCAGGTGTGCACGTCGGCATACTCGACGAGTTGAAAGGCGCGAGCTTGCCGAAGAGCAACAAAGGTGGGATCCTCAACCCAACGGGAACCTGTGCGAAAATTCCTCAGGATATCAAGAGAAATGTCTTCGTACCATGACATGATAACGGTGAGGGCCATATCAGCACCAGCTCGCCCAGCAGATTCCCTCCAAAGACTTAGTTGTTTTTCAGAGGCATTCAATCTAGTCACCAGCAATTCGATCTCGCTGATGTTAGGAGTCCCAGAGGTATTCGGCCAGAGAGCACGGTGGGCTCGAATAGCTGCCAGCACCAAGTCCCTGCCCATGATTTTCATCGGACCAAGGGCAGCGCCGACAGAAACCAAGAAATCTTATATTGAATATTCAAAATTCACGTCAACAGGGAGACCTCGGTGCGCGCGAGCAGCAAGGACTGCTTTAGAGCTCACGGGCTTAGCTTCAGGAAAATGACCTGCGCAAAAAAGGGAGGCGTCAGAGGGCAGCAGAAGGAAGAAAGATAATCCGGCTGTGTTAAGATGCTTACGATGAATGTAACTCATCATCAGCTGAAGGTCCTTCGCCCAGTCAATCTTGTTCTTCTCAAAGCGAGCAATTTCCTCGCTCATTCCTCGAGTTTTCAGCTCGGCAGCCTCAAAGAGCTCTTTGTTCTTTTGCAATTCCAAAGCCAGCTGGTTCTTCTCCTCAGAGAACTCCTGATCGACCTTTTCTAGCTCGGATTTCTGAGAAAGCTTAAGGGCCCCCACCTCGGCGCTTAGGCGAGCTATCTCGTCATCCTTCTCTTTTAGCTGCGCCGAATGAGTGGCGCCTTGTTCTAAATAATGCAACATTACATCAGGCATGGGCGTACAATCTTGGTGAGATGATGCAAAAGTTCGTATCTCGGCTTTACCAAAGCCAAACAAAGTAAAAGAAACTTAGTGCACGTCTTAGAAAGGGAAAAGTACAAGGTAGATGGAAAACTAACCTTCCAAGCTCTTGACTTTCTTCTCAAGACGAATGTTGAGATTATTGATGTTACCTATTAACCCACAAAGTAAGCCGGCATCCCGCAGACAAAACAATGACAATATTAGAGATGACAAGGAAAATGATCGGCATACCTGCTTTTTTCACCACAGGAATAACTTTTTCATATTTTTCTTCCAACTTCTTGTGCGAGAAAAGCAGTCTTTGAAATTCAGCAGTCCGCCGGTCATGTGCAACCTGAGCAATAGAACAAACAATGAATGGATATTCAAAGCCAAAACAGATCCGAGTTAAGCGAAAACTTAACCCGGACCTAGGTGGCTAGATATTCAAAGCCAAAACAGATCCGAGTTAAGCAAAAACTTAACCCAGATCTAGGTGGCTGGATATTCAAAGCCAAACTAGATCTGAGTTAAGCGAAAACTTAACCCAGATCTAGGTGGCTGGATATTCGAAGCTAAACCAGATCCGAGTTAAGCGAAAACTTAACCCGGACCTAGGTGGCTGGATATTCAAAGCCAAAACAGATCCGAGTTAAGCAAAAACTTAACCCAGATCTAGGTGGCTGGATATTCAAAGCCAAACCAGATCCGAGTTAAGCGAAAACTTAACCCAGATCTAGGTGGCTGGATATTCGAAGCTAAACCAGATCCGAGTTAAGCGAAAAATTAACCCAGATCTAGGTGGCTGGATATTCAAAGCCAAACCAGATCCGAGTTAAGCGAAAACTTAATTCAGATCTAGGTGGCTGGATATTCAAAGCCAAAACAGATCCGAGTTAAGCGAAAACTTAACCCAGATCTAGGTGGCTGGATATTCGAAGCTAAACTAGATCCGAGTTAAGCGAAAACTTAACTCAGATCTAGGTGGCTGGATATTCAAAGCCAAAACAGATCCGAGTTAAGCGAAAACTTAACCCAGATCTAGGTGGCTGGATATTCGAAGCTAAAGCAGATCCAAGTTAAGCGAAAACTTAACCCAGATCTAGGTGGCTGGATATTCGAAGCTAAAGCAGATCCAAGTTAAGCGAAAACTTAACCCAGATCTAGGTGGCTGGATATTAAAAGCCAAAAGTAGATTCGAATCAGGCGAAAGCTTAACCCAGACCTATGTGGCTAGACATTCAAAGAACAGCTAGATAAAATTTAAGCAAAAGTTTAAGATAGATCTACTCGGTTATACGCTCGAACCCTAAATTAAGTAGAGCTAAGTATAGCACTATAAAAACTTCCAAGCGAATAACAAGTTACTCGTTTGCAAGTTTCGGGGACTAATGTATATATAATAACATATGGAGAATCAGTCTAAACCCCGAGAAGTAGCAATTACCTCGTTCATCTTGTTGCTATCCAGAATGATCTTGGCAGCTTGATCCAAACGGCTGCTGATGTCGGAAAGTTGAAACGGCTGACTGTTTCGATTGCCCTCAAGCTGATCAGCAGCATTCCAGTTATGAGCATATTCCACCAGCGAGTCGAGGCTGTTCCCACTAGCCGTCCGGGTTAAGACTTTACCTCGGACATGTTGTGCAACCACTGCAGCCGCAGGGCTTGTATGAAGAGCAAGCTGGGTGCTGGCAGCCGAGGTAGCAGAGGCTTTGGTAGGCGCAGCTCCTTTGCGCAGCACGTCGGCAATACTCGGCTGAGAAGAGCCGGCAAGACCTTTTTGGGAAGTGGAAGTTTTAGTGGCAATAGTTTTTCTTACTGTGGAGGCACCAGCAGAAGCTGATACCTCGGCAATGGGAACAGTGCCCTTAGAAGCAGGAGGGATCACAGGCGCTGAGGGCGCCGGGGTATTAACGACCACGGCTGCGGCTGGGGTTACAGTAGGAGCTACCGAGGTAGAAAGAGGCTCGGTGGATATGCTCGGATTCAGTGGAGGGGCAACGGGTTCAATAGAAATCTCGGAGACGCGAATATCAGGCGCATCGTGACGAGGGAGTGACATATGTGGAGCTGGAGGAGATGTAGCACGAGCAGGACTAGGAATCCTAGTATCTTCAACGGGCGGAGGAGACGGCTTCCGAATCGGGCGGCTAGTCATGCTAGGACCGCCAGGCTTAACGGAAAGCGGAGCACTGCGAAAATAAGAAAGAAAAAAGGGTGTCAGGATGAAAAACAGAAACAAGGAAACAAGAAATACGAGCAAAACGAACTTACCCTGCGACCCCAGGCATGGTCTTGCGCCTGGGAGGGTTCGGATCAGACTTCTTCATTCGTTTCTTGGGGGCCGCCTCTGAAGCACTAGCAGGAGCCCCGCGTTTCCCCGAGGTAACTGGGGGCCGGGATGCAATAGGCTCGGCGTCGTGAACCTGATCGGCCGGATTAGCTGGGAAAGTAGAAGCCGGAAATGCATAAGAAATAGGCATTGCGGCAACTACCTCAAGAGCTTGGACCTCGTCCGAATCACCTTCCTCCTCATGGACCGAAGTTTTGCCACGAGTGCGAGCCGTAGAAGGATCCGACTTAGGGACGAATTCTTCGGAGTCCGGCTCCCCAACGTCCGGGGTATTCCGATCCGCAGTCCACGGAAGCGACAAAACCACGGCGTCCTCGTCCTTTTGCTCTGCGAACCTCTGTGAGGTGAAAAAGAAGGAAGGTTAGGGAAAACAGAAAACAATAGAAAATCAAAGCATTGATGGTTAAACTTACTGCAGGAGGAGGACGCTCACGGGTAAACGGTTTCAATCCCCAGGTCCAATCTTCAGGCATCTCCGTCTTAAATATAGCTCGGACGCGCTTGAAGACAAGGTAGTTGTCCAGTTCGATGGTAGAGACTCGGTTGGGATCGAGTGCACCACTCATGTAGCAAAGTTTGTGCGTCCTTTTCTGGAATGGGCAGATTCGACTGCTGATGAAGGTAGCCATCAAGTCCTCGCCGCATAATCCGGCCCGGATAAGTTCTTTGAGCCAAGTCTCGAAAAGCTCGGCCAAGACGTGGCTCCTCCTCGGATTGTAAGTCCAATTCACCTTGGAAGGCGGACCAATGGAGAAGGCAGGGAGCCGAATCTTGTCTTCTGTTCCTTTGTTCTTGACGTAAAAGAAGGATTTGTGCCACTTCTTGCACGACTTTAACCCGGTGACGCGAGGAAATACAGACTTCCTCCGAGGTGTAATGGACGCCGCCCCGCACTGAGTAAGCAGTTTCTCGGAAGGGTGCAGAGACTTGTCAGGGACTACATTAGAACGGATCTGGAAGAACTTCGCCCAGACGTGCACGGACGGCCATAGGCCGAAGTATCCCTCCGAGGCGGAGATGAATGCAGAGAGAGAAGCGATGGCGTTCGCAGGAAGATGATGCAGCTGAAGGCCGAAGTAGTCGAGAAACTCTCTTGCAAAATCGCTAAGAGGGAGAACGAAGCCGCGCGAGAAATGCGACATAAAAACTACGTACTCGCCCTCACTAATTTCCGGAGATAACTCGTTGCCGGGTAAACGACAAGAGACCTCGGCGGGAATCCTCCGGGTTCGGATGAGCCACTCGATCTCCCGCCAGGTAACTGAGGAGCCCTGCCACGAGCCCCGCTCAGGCCCAGAGGCAGCATCATCATCCTCTACCAGGGCACCGCTAAAGGAACTAGACATGATTTCGTCGGAGAGATCGCCCGAGGAACAACTCGCGGCGGAGGAAAACTTAGAGCTACGAGGCCCCGTCGCAATTCTACGCGAAAACGGCGGCGGAACGACGACAGAACCACAGCGCACGAACAAAGAGGAAACGAAGAGATCTAGAGGAAAGCCTAGGTGGCAAGACCGAAAAAGAATTCACCGGCGACAACGCCGGAACAAGTAAGCGGCGACGAGACAGACGGAGCAGCGCGGCGGAGTCCTCCTCGTCGCAGAACCAGTTGAGCGTGCGGCGGTGGAACTACGAACGAGCGCAAAAACGCGAGGAAGAAGAAGGGTGCGGGCGAGCGAGAAGGGGAAAAAGAAACTCCCAGGCGCCGCACCCCTCTTTATAACCTAGCCGCAGGCAAGGTAGTGGGATCGTGGGTGTGGCAGTTGGCAGCGCGGATCGTGTGCGCAGCACGACCACACGTCGCTGAGCGGAACCGCACCGAAGGCCACACGATTGACCAAGGAGCTCACGATCCCCAACGAGAGCGGCGCACGAGGCGTCGCAGCAACGGCGCAACAGGCGCGACAGTAACTGTAGCTTGTCAGTAAACGCTGTAGAGGAACAAAAAACTAGAGAAACAATGATGTGAATGACACGTAGGACGAGGCGTGCACTACTAAATACGGTGTTATCACCACGACAATATAACTCGGAAACAATACATAACAAGTGTCGTGAAACTGATACGACCCGGCCGAGGTTATCGGCGGGACCGTACCAGCTTCAGGGACTAATGTTGGGGAGGTAACCCCAGATAGGGTAAAGACGGGGAAAGATGAAAGGGTGTTCCCCGTCTAGTTTCCGAGTTACACTCTGAGTCGGCCGAATCCTGTAGAGGTCGGCCGAGATAGGAAAGGACAGGACCCTTATAGTAAGGGCAAGGCATTACCCGGCCGAGATACTGCATAAGTCGGCCGGGTTAGCCCAAGTAATCTTGATGCAGGTGAAGGACAAGCCGAAGTTACGGGAGGCAGGGCCGAATGATACGAAGCTTGCAGGAGAAGGAGAAGCCTAAAGTCAAACTCTAGTAGCAGGCTAGGGAGAATCTGAGCGAAGCCAAGCACTAGGGACAAAGGTGCAGAGCGACAGAAACACAGAAGGAGGTCACGGAGGTGACAGTCCTGAAGACCGAGGCACACAGGAGGGCCCCTCTGGAACCTTGCCGTCATTAGGGGAGCGACAGGGAAAGGGGGGCGCCAAACTACTATATTGGGACAAGCATATTCCTCGAATATGCTTGCCACATCAGCCCTAAAGGAACCCAAGGCTCACCTTTATAAGGGCAGGCTTGGACCCTAAGGAGGGGATCGACTAATTCTTGGGACCGTTAGGCTGGTAAAGTTCTCTCTTTCTCCTTGTATACAGCTCAAGGAGCACTTGTAACTCAAGGAAGGAGAAATACAGATCTTTGCGTTAGCTTTCTGTGTGTAGAATCCACTACATCTTCCCTCCCCAGATCCCACTAGCATCCATTGGCCCCTAACTTTAGCCTACCCATGGCATCTTCCGTGCCACCACCACGACACACATGCAATGACACTGGGTGTGGTTCATGAGAAGAACACACATGCAATGACACTGGTGGATCCTTATGTGGTTTGTGAGAAGAACGGACATGCAATGACACTAGTTGTGGTTCATGAAAAGAACACACATGCGATGACACTGGTGGATCCATGTGTGGTTTGTGAAAAGAATAGACACGCAATCACACTAGGTGGATCCATGTGTGGTTTGTTTAGAAGAACACACATGCAATGACTCTAGCTGTGGTTCATGAAAAGAACACACATGCAATGACATTGGTGGATCCATGTGTGGTTGATGAAAAGAACAGACATGCAATGACACTGGTGGATCCTTATGTGGTTTGTTTAGAGGAACATACATGCAATGACACTAGGTGTGGTTCATTAAAAGAACAGACATGCAATGACACTGGTGGATCCATATGTGGTTTGTGAAAAGAATAGAAATGCAATCACACTAGGTGGATCCATGCGTGGTTCATGAGAAGAAGACACATGCAATGACACTGGTGATATGTGGTTTGTTAAAAGAATAGACATGCAATGTCTCTAACTGTGGTTAATGAAAAGAGCAGACATGCAATCACACTGGTGGATCCATGTGTGGTTTATTCGAAGAACACACATCCAATGAACTCTAGTGGATCTATCTTGGCATAATTTGTTGTATGCCATGATGTATTTCATTATACAAGACACTTTCCATTTTTATACTACTCAGTTTTTCCCTTGGTTTTATGTGGTACTACTCAGTTTTGCCCCCTCTCTCTATCTTTCATAGAAGCCCAAACCTGTGTTCACCCTGTCTGCTACTCCCTGATTGGTTGTCATAGTTGTCGCGCGGATCATGCACACCAACCGTTGATTCTGTGCGATGCAACGATGATCGTTGCACACGTCGTGCGCTTCACAGTACATCGTGAGACGTCATAGACGTCTCCCTCAGCAAGACTTCTATAAGAAGGAACACGATGCCGTCCATGGAAAAAGTCGTCGAGCGGTCATGTCACGTTTAATCAAGTCTAAAAAGCCTACTACTACTACAACACATGCACAGGGCAACGGGGTCATCGAGTGCACGATTGTCGATGGGACGCTGCAATTTATTGCCACTTGATTTTAATAAGACATATCCCATTTTTACGCAGCGCTCTCAATCTCACTTCCAACTGGGCCCTACCGCTAGTAACTTCCATGAGTCAAGGGCCCCCCTTGAGTAGATCTAACATTGCTAGAAATTGGTTCCGCGCCACTTGCATGCAGTGGAATCGAGGTTTGCCATGAGCATGTTTTCAATGCAGCTCTAAAGTGGAGATCGTGGCTGTTTAAAAAAAAAAGGAACCCCAAAAAAGGATGGAGATCATGGTAGCCCCCCGCCCCCCGCCCACCACACGTTTCCACTCGAGGACTACGAACGGTCCAGTGTTTATAACCCCCTCGACCTTCTTCCATGAGCTCGTGTCATTTCCCCCCAGTCTGTCTAGTCCCAAGACCCCAATCTACACCTACCGCGTGTGCCGAAGCTCCCGCACTTGCACTACCTCCTTCCCTTGGTGCGCCATGAAGCGTACGCATGGAGACGAGCCGGAGGTGAAGCCAGTTGAAGGTGCAACAACAGATGGCTCGGCCATCGCCAAGCAGGCGGAGGCGTCTTCTCAGGGCACGAATGTCGCTCGTCGCCACGTCGTCGAGGGTGCGAGCTCATCCGTCCAGCCAGTAGCCGTCGCCGCCGAGCAGCAGGTAGTAGCCATCACCGCCAAGCAGCAGGTAGTAGCCATCGCCGCCGAGCAGCAGGTGGCCGACAACCTCGTGGCCGACAACGTCGTGGTGCCAGCGGAAGATCTGGATGGGGGCAGGCGGCAGGCAGAGGCAATCCGGTGCTCTACATCAACGACCCCATCACCGTACAAGAAATCTTAGACGCAATCGTGGAGAATGATGAGTTCAAAGAGGAGGTCCCTGATGAGGAGTCTGAGGTACTACATTGCTAGCTTCTCTAGTCGCAGCCGCAGATTTCACTGTTTATACATAGGATTTGCTCAATCATGCACAGATTCTTTTTCTCTTGAAGTAGGGTAGTATATATATGGTTCGATCGGTCGATTGATGCATCTGCCATCTAGTCACAAAACCCCAATCTGCTCATCTGCCATCTAGTTGAGTTTGCTAGTTGAGTGTTGATTTCGATACACAGCATGCCTATAACATTACATTTCTATTCCTTACTGAGCCCAATGATTGAATTTTTCCCCAAAATAGTGCAAGGGCATCTGATGATGTCGTTTTCTTAGGGATGGTTAGTGAACCTGAGGCAGCAATGCACATAAACAATATAGGTTGTGTTGTTGGTATTTTGGTTCTCTGACTCCATCGCTGAAAAAATGAGGCCCTAATTTTTTTCTCATATGGAACCTATATATAATCTTTGTATTGTTTATGATCTATGAATGTGTTATATAATGCATATGTATATCCCTGAATATTGTTTTGTACGATTACATTTCAATTTCTTATTGTGGCCAATGATTCAAATTTGCCCCAAAGAGAGGTAGACACATTGGTGTCAGGTTTTTTTAGGGATGAGTGAGCGAACCTAGGGCCATGTAAAAGATCAATATAAGCTGTGAAATTGTTACTTGGTTCGCTTACACCATCTCTGTAGAAACTTATGAGACCGCAATCTTTATTCTACATTCATAGAACTATGATATTTAAATTATCTATTCCATGCATTCATAGTATATAAGAATTACATTTTAGTTTGTCACCGAGGCCGATGATTGAAATTTTCCCCAAAAGAGTTCAAGGGGAGACACGTATGATGGTGTCATGTTTTAGGGATGGGTTGGTGAACCTGAGGCAACAATGCACACAAATAATATAGGTTATGTTGTTGGTACTTTGGTTCTCCAACTCCATCTCTGAAACAAATTATGTGGCCCTTGATTTATTCTCATATGGAACTACATATATGATCCTTGATTTGTTTTTGATCTTTTAATGATTGGTATGATGCATATGTATATGAATGGTTTTGATCATAAGTATTTTTAACATGTACCTAAAGATTAATTGTTTGGTTTTTTATTTATAATTACAATATTTAGGCTTGTTTTTGTACCTGACTATGTATATCCCTGAATATTATTTTGTACGATTACATTTCAATTTCTTATTGTGGCCAATGATTCAAATTTGCCCCAAAGAGAGGCAGACACATTGGTGTCAGATTTTTTCAGGGATGAGTTAGCGAACCTGGGGCCATGTACAAGATCAATATAAGCTGTGCAAGTGTTAGTTGGTTCGCTTACGCCATCCCTGTAGAAACTTATGAGGCCGCAATCTTTATTCTACATTCATAGAACTATGATATTCGAATTATCTATTCCATGCATTCATAGTGTATAAGAATTACATTTTAGTTTGTCACCAAGGCCGATGATTGAAATTTGTCCCAAAAGAGTTCAAGGGGAGACACGTATGATGGTGTCGTGTTTTAGGGATGGGTTGGTGAACCTGAGGCAGCAATGCACACAAACAATATAGGTTGTGATGTTGGTACTTTGGTTCGCCAACTCCATCTCGGAAACAAATTATGAGGCCCTAGATTTATTCTCATATGGAAGTACATATATGATCCTTGAATTGTTTCTGATCTTTTAATGATTGGTATGATGCATATGTATATGAATGGTTTTGATCATAAGTATTTTTAACATGTACCTGAAGATCAATTGTTTGGTTTTTTATTTATAATTACAATATTTAGGCTTGTTTTTGTACCTGACTATGTATATCCCTGAATATTGTTTTGTACGATTACATTTCAATTTCTTATTGTGGCCAATGATTCAAATTTGTCCCAAAAGAGAGGCAGACACATTGGTGTCAGATTTTTTCAGGGACAAGTTAGTGAACCTGGGGCGATGTACAAGAACAATATAGGTTGTGCAATTGTTACTTGGTTCACTCACGCCGTCCCTGAATAAACTTATGAGGTTGCAATCTTTATTCTGCATACACTCTGATGCAATTATTTGTCATTGTGTTAAGATGAAATGATATATGAACCGATCAAACTATTGCTGAGATGCTTTATCTTTGATATCCACGGATATATTGTCTTACATATACATGTTGTCAATTCTTGAGTTGTAATAGAATTCAATCATATGTATGAGTTCTAAGTTATGTTCTTAAAAATCAACAGGATGATGATGAAGTGGACGATAGCAAGGTATCCAGGGACAACAAGAGCCGCTATGTGGTGAGGCAGTTACGGTGTGGGGTAATCCATTTCCACCGTAGGGGGAGACTGTTTTGCCCATTCTGTGGCAGAGCAATCAACATGGACCTCGAGATCATGATCCAGCAGGCGGAGGGCGTTGGCAGAGGCGGAGGCAGAAGCCATAGGCTGATTACCTTGGCACGGCATATAGCCTACGGCAAATTCCTCCGGGAGTATGTTAGGACTGGCATGTATCCCATCAACTAGGCTGTCGCTGCCTCCTGCTGATATGCCCCTGCCCCGCTAGGCGTCTCCGTGTCCCGGCCTCCTGCTGTCGCCCCTGCTTTTATTTTGTTTTAGTTAATTATTACCTGTGTGTGGCATGTAAGACAATATATTTGTGGTGTCTCTAGTGAACCTTCTATATTAATCTACTCCTTTATATGGAGTGCCTTCAAATATTTAGTGTTCAATTATATTACTGATCATGCTCATGCACACTACAACATATTTCTAGTGCTCGATTATATTATAATTGTCAAGGAATACATCAACAAGTTAAATTGGTCAAAATTTTGTATTGAAGTAACTAAATGATCTCACATTAGCGGTGGACGTTGGCATTAGCCGAAGACCTTGGAGCGGCACACAGTCTTCAGCAAATTCCTTGCAGATTCAACAACGGGTTGCCGTCGCCCAGCTCCGAATTCGCTTACAGGTCCAACATGGCAGAACTTGAGCTACCACATAGACCTCGACAAAGGTGGCAGAATTGGTGCGGGTGCAATCACGGCGACCGTGAGCTTAGATTCTAGAGGAGGAAAACAGAACCGAGCATGGTTGACACGGTGACAGATCTCACCGGGAACCAATTCTCGTCCCCGCACCGTGCCATGGGTGCGTCCATGGTGAGGGCGAGCTCCGACTCGGGATGGGGAGGAGAGCGGGGCCGAGCAGGTTCGTCACGTCCCACCTCTGCGCCATGGCCACGACCACAGATTTCCACTCCCGGGAAGAAGAAGAGCGTAATGGATGCAGGCGCCAACGTTGTAAGCCTACAGGGAGGAGAGCTGGGCCGAGCAGGTTCGTCCACATCCTAGCTTCGTGCCATGGCTGCAATGCCACACAGATTGCCGCTCCAGGGAAGAAGAAGACGCGTAATGGATGCAGGCGCCAACGCTGCAAGCCTAATTGACACCTAAGCGACGGGAGCGACATAACGGCGAGAACTAAAAGGGGGCCCAACTTGACGGCCGTTAGCCTGATTTTTTGTATTGAAACGTAAAGTTGAATTCGTGCCGAAAACACCCTGTGAGTATTTGGCACACCAACTGTAGTCATCCCGGCTGATTTCAGAGAACTTGGGTACCACGTTGCCTGGGCGCCCCAAGTTTTGGGGCTGCAAAATGATATTCTCGCGTGAGCGCCATATCTAGATGACATCATATTTGATGTTTTGCAATGAAAAATGGAAGTGATAGTAAGCAAAATTACAACACCATTTTAACTTAATTAACTCGATATCATACAAATTTATAGCATGGTCAAAGAAACTATTGCAGCACACACCCTGGTTCCCGTCCTACTCTCTAATGCCACCATGCATGGGTGGTGGGAGCCGGAAGGTGATGTCTGACCTCAACAACTGACTGGTAGTCGGTGGAACACCTCAAAGTCCTGGATCCTTTTATAGCATCTCTAGAAGAAATCGGAAAGAGGCACGAACTGAAAAATTCGGCATCTTTACGGGTTTTTACCTAAATTTTGACCCGAACAAAAACCGTAAACACAGCTCAGCCCATATTTTTCTAGGGTATCCCGTGAATTTGCCGCATCAACCTCCATATGTAGGGTTCGCGACCACATCTCCAGGTAGTACCATGAGTCTTCGTTCCTCTCCTCCACCTCTCCGCCGTTGCTCTCGTGCAATCCGTCCTCCAGCTACAAATCCACCCCTCCCAAAGCCAAATGTCGCTGCACTGTCATTCAATCGGACTTGGGGAGGCTAGGTTAGCCGCAGCGGTGCCTCCTGTGGCAGTCCCATCCACGGCCCAATCGACGAGTAGGAGCGCAAGCGGCGCATCACTGTCGATGGTACGCGCAAGCGCGTGTTGCTGCGGTACATCCACCATGGGGTGCCGGTGTCAGAGTGCCTCCGTGTGCGTCAGGCCAAGGATGCGGATAACGGGAGCATGGAGCACCACTTCTTCTGGAAAACGCGCAATGACACGGAGGCGAGGAGCTCATGTGCCGCTCGGCGGTCCCTATCTCCATCGCTTGAGCTCTCGGACTCCGACGAGTTACAGCTCTCCAACTTTGACGTGCCCCCGTCCTCACCGGACACGTACATGCCATCCAATGATGATTCTTCAGGCGAGCACATAATTTACGGGGATTACGTCTACAACGATGACATTGAGCACCGCGCACTAGAGACTATGTAGCACTGCTCCATGCGAGCTGCATGGGCGATGAACAAGCGTCACGCCCTAGGCAGGGGGAGGAGCACTATGGACGAGGCCACCTGGAACCCGCTGCCACCAGCACCAGGCATACGTGACGGGGCAGTGGGAGGCCATGAATAGGGAGCGCACCGGTGTCAAGCAGGAGAAGGAGTAGGAGGTTGTCGTCATCTCCAACTCTGACTGAGCTTGATGTCGCGTCGCCGCCACGCCCTAGGCTCCGGTGAAGTATCCGGGAGCCCATTTTGGTCATAGTAGGGTAGGGCAGTGTGAGAACCAGATATTTAAATACTCTTTATTAGTACACAAAAAAACACTAACACAAAGACGTAAAATTTTATTTCGCATGGGTTGTCTCCTATGAAGCACTTCTAGTTAAGGTCAATTAGCTTGACCCAAATGGTGATCACTTTGATTTTGGTTTTGGAAGTGGAATATCCACTCCGAAGTAATTAGTTTTCAAGATTATGATACCATCATCATTAGTCTTAGACTTATTCTTTCTAGGGAAGTGAACTACGAATGGTTCTCTAAACGGTAGTCCTATTCTCACATTCCCTTCATGTAAGTTAATTAAGGATTTGATAGTTCTTAAAATGGCCTACCTAGAATGATAGGCGCTATAGGATCTTCAGGCATATCAACTATAACAAGATCAATAAGTGTGGGATATCCTTTGATGTTAACAACTATGTTTCTTTGATTTCCACAGCTTGCTTATAAGTAGAATTGCTAGATGGAGTTTCAATTCAATAATTTCAAATGGCCCTAGGTTTAGTTTATAAAATAAACTCTTAGAAATTGTTGAAACACTAGCACCTGAATCATAAATTGCAGCTATCTCATTAACTCCTACATGTATCTTAATAGTGGTCTCAAATATATCATCAAGCTTAGCTGGAAGTTTCTCAGCTAGCTTTTATACTCCATTTCTAACTCACGTACCTTTATGGCTGCTTCATTTAAAAATTGTTGGTATATGGCCTCATTACCTCCTTCGATACCGGGGTTCTTCAATGCAATCATCTCTACTAGATCTTCCACGATATACTCTGGAGACGGTGCATTACTATAGTTTAGCTCTTTAGGTTGTTCATGTTCATTACCAACCCTCATCGGCTTGAGGAACTGGATTCGACTCGAGCTTTCCTGCAAATCTTATAAGTATGAGTGACGAGGGGTTAACTCATCAATGCCCATCATTGATGGACTTAGGTTCGAGCAAGTGGGGAGAACTGGAGGAATCGATCGGCTAGCAAACAAGCACATGGGTGACACGAGGTTTACCCAGGTTCAGACCTCATAGAGAACCCTACCCCTGCTTGTCTGCTCTTGATTATGAGGGAGTCGAAGATTACAATGGTGCATAGATGCAATTTGGCAGTGTGTATGCGGGGGTGTATGCGTTCGTCCTCCTCGCCGCCCCTCCTAGCGTTTATATAGGGAGGCTAGGTCTCGGGGTAGCATATCGAGCCGGTTACAAGTTAGGGTTTTCCTTTAAGTTTCTATCTACACTTTGCCATGTCCTCCAAGAAGTCAAACTTCTAGCGGGCCACCCAAATCTTTATTGGGCTTCGATTGCACCGTGTACTCCTTCTTGGGCTGAACCGTATAGGCTAATCTTAGGTACATGTAAGGTATACTCACGTCAGTAGCCCCCGAGTGTCCAGCCGAATCGCAGATTCTGATGGAGACTAGAAGTTTTTGAGTGCGTGGGATATAAGCTCATCCGAAGTTATTTCGGGTACTGCAGTTTATGTCATAGGGATTGTCGATAAGCGTGCCTGATTCACCTGAAGGATCAGGATCAGTTAACTGTCTTAGGGAAAAACATCGCTATCTACTCAAATTCGAGTCCCCGGGCTCGAATTCAGAATAATGTTGGCATCATTCGACTCAGGCAACAGAGGTCTTACAGAGTTTAAATTTCAGTGTTTAGGTGTGAGCACTTGACGCATCTGTCAAGGCTTATTTCATCGTGCCTGGAGGCACGATTCATATCTGGTAGAGCGCAGTAGGTGCGTTGCTAGGCCTTTCTCAGGTCTTACCTTCATGTTGTAAACGCGGTATCTGAAGTTTTGGTCACTGCCGAGGTGATTCGGGTAATCCCGAAGACGTAGTCTCTTTGCAGGGAGAATATGGGGCGGAGTCGCCATTTCGAGTGTGGATGTAATCAACACATGCTTTGAAAATTCAAAACTTTCATAGGGTGCGCGACCATCGCTCCCTATGAGATTAGCCCCCGAGTGCCTATTCGAGTCATGGACTCGGTGAGGACTTTGAATATGCTTTCGACTGCTGTTGTTCCTTGTTTTAGCCGGAAATGTTTCTAGTGCTCCCTATGGGAGTAACCCTTGAGTAAAATAATTTAAGTGTTGAGTTGAAGAGGAGTAATGCTTTAATGAAGGTCGTTCTATGCCTATGAAATTATTCGGGTGCACGGCCAGCGCTCCTGTTAGGAGTAGCCCCCGAGTGCTTGGTTGACTCGCAGAGTCAAGCAAGGACTGAGGTAGTCAAGTGTATCCTCTGCTGAAGTAGATGACGTCAGTGCTGACGATTAGATGATCTTATTTGCCCACCCAAGCGGTATTGACGGGACGTGACGAAAGTGGGTCCCCATCTCTGACTGAGATTTGACTAGTCATGTGTAATCTTCATTTTAACTGCGTCTCCTCGATTTTCGCGTGTAGTAGGGAAAGCGCAACGATGGTTCAACATTTCCATTGCCACGCGTCTGCCTTGATGTGCGCCACGTGTATGGTTAATGCGCTTCTGGCCATTGGATTGCATCTGCTTTGAGGTTAAGTAGGGATTCATGTGCCGTAAATTCCCCACAGTTCATTATCTTCCTCCTTGCACTTCTCTCATTGCCCGCTGTTGCTCTGCTGCTCCTAGCCGTGCTGTTGCGCTGGACGAACTCAAAACCTTCCCTAGTTACTTCCTTCGCTCCCACCACCAACAGAAAATGGGGAAGAAGAAAGGTGCGACTGCATTTGGATCTACCGCCATCGCTGTTGCGACCAAGAAGAAGGGCAATGTTGTCGCTGGTTCCAGCACCATGGCTACGGCCGGAAAGAAGAAGGGCGCGGGGATGCGCGTCACCAACGGCTCGTGGCGGTGCACCACCGTCAAGGAACATGAGCTCAAGCAGCATCGCTAAGAAGGTCTTCTTCCTGCTGATGCCAAAGCATGCAAGGTGCCTGGCCTAGAGGTAATCCCCGACCCCTACTAGATTTCGAGTGATGTTCCTTGCCTTTGTCCTTTAGGGCCTTTCTCTCCCCCTCCAGAAGTTTGTGCGAGTGTTACTCTATTTTTACGGGATCCAGCTGCATCAGCTGACCCCAAATTATATTCTGCACATTGCATGCTATATCACTCTCTGTGAGTGTTGGCTCGGAATCGAGCCGCACTTTGGCCTCTTCAAAAAGCTCTTCAAGCTGAAAAGGCAATCGGGTTCTGGGTCTGTAGTCTACAATATCAGAGGTTGCGGTATCCATGTGGACACGACTGTCCAATACTTCTCCCTCAAGAGCTTCGACTCCGTCCAGGTATGGAGGGAGAAGTGGTTTTATATCCGCGACTAGAAGGTTGAGGGCAAGCACTACGGGCTTGTCCCTTTCAACCCAAAGGAGGAATTGAAGAAGATGAGATCCTGGAAGAATGTGGTGATGCCCGGCGAGGCCGAGGAAGTCGAAGTCTTGTACAAGCGCATCTACGACCTCCAACTCATTCGAGGGAAGGATATTGACGGCCCTGAACTTATCCGCACTTGGATGCATCATCGGGTGCAACCGCTGCAAGCTTGGGCACACTAAATGTACCGTTGGGTTGGCGTTGGTGACATCACCCGCGTCTCCCAGGAGAATATTTCTTCGGTTGAGGTGGACAAGAGGTTCCGCCAAGTAACCAAGTGGACCGCCAAGGAGAAGCTCCCAGATGACTCAGTCGTGCTCCCGTTCTACACGAGTCACCCTCCACCTGAGGTAGTTTTATTATTGCTTTTTCCTTGGTTCTTCGGTTGCTTCTTTTTAGTTCTTTGATTGCCTCCAAGGATTCCTATGATGCCATTGTGTATGTTTGTTACAGGAATGGAGAGTGGCGACTGTCCTCCCTCCCCAGCCGGAAGGGATAAATCCTCCCAAGGCAGAGGAGGAGGACGAATCTGTCTCCACTGTCCCTGTCATTGAGGAGCAAGGAGCCATCGAGTGCATCAGGGATGGCACTCGCAAGCGCTCCTAGAGCGAGGACTCGGATGCCTCGTTGCCACATACACCGAAGGGCCCCTTGACTGAGGTGGATGCCTTGATCCCTGCAGGGCCCGTGCGTGTTGTAGCTCCTCCTGCACGGAAGAAGCTGAAGGATCAGAAGGATGAGTCAGAGGACTCCTTCGACCTTGATGACTTCGATAGGTAAAGTTTTTGATGCTGCTATTGTAATTCCATGCCTTGGGGATTTTTTTCCTGAAGTTAGTTGTACATTTTGCTGCAGCAAAACTGCATCATCATCCTCCAATGATTGTCGCTTTTTGAAAGATACCAGTCGTAGACTCCAAAGGCAAGGACGTGGAGGAGCGTCCATGCTCTCCTAGGTAGCAGCCAACTCCGGTGCCAATTCATCGAGCTCCCCTCATGCGGGGGACCACTAGATGGTTACTCGGACATCCACACAGAAGGAAACTTGGAGTCCCTAGATGATCATGTAAGTGTCTTCATTCTTGTCATTTGAAGTTGCTTTTGGTGCTGATGTTGCGCTGTCTTCTACAACTTGTCTTGAAAGAGTCTATTCGCCTCGGTGAACATATTGCAAATTTGGGCCGACAACATGCTTGGCTAGATAACCGCACTCGACAGCTCGAAGGTGAGCCTTTATACATTTGTATGTTTATTGTAGAAATTTGGCTAAGTCTTGACTTTTCTATATCATTTTGGCAGCTGAGAACAATGATGTCCTCCGCCGTGTTACTACCCTCGAGAAGGGCCTTAAGTTGCGGAGAAGAAAAAGGATGAGGCACTCTAAGCCCTAGAACGCTCCGAGTAGGAGTCGAAGAGGTGCGAGGAGGGTCTTCGGGCTGCTGTAGCTGACAGGGAGAAGGTGTTTGCGGAACAGCTTCTCTCTGTTGCCAAAGCCCTATCAGGTATTGATACATCATAAACGTATCTATAAAATTTTATGCTCCATGCTTGTTTTATAGCAACTTTCTTATGTTTTGTTTACACTATGAGGTATTTTTATACATTTTCTAGAACTAACCTATTGACAAGATGCCGCAGTTCCAGTTGCCTGTTTTCTGCTATTTTTGGTTTCAGAAAAGCTAGTAAAGAAATATCCTCGGAATTGGATGAAACAAAATCCGAAGTTCCTATTTTCCCGACACGACACAGAAGTCCAAAGTAGAGACGGAGGAGAGCCACGAGGCGGCCAGACCATAGGGTGGCGCGCCCCCCTAGGCGCGCCAGGCCCTAGTGTGGGCCCCTCGGGCGGCCATCGACCTCGCCTCTTCGCCTATATAAACCCCCGAGACGAAAAGTTCTGCAGCACCGCCGCCACCGAAGAGGAGATTCGAGGGACAGAAGTCTCTGTTCCGGCACCCTGCCGGGACGGGGAAGTGCCCCCGGAGCCATCTCCATTGTTGTTGCTGACTCCCATGATGAGGAGGGAGTAGTTCTCTCTCGAGGCTAAGGGCTCTACCGGTAGCTATGTGTTCATCTCTCTCTCTATGCATGATCTTATTGAGATCATGAGCTTTGTAATCTAGTTGAATAAGTAGATCTATTCTGCTACTCAAGTGCTTTAATTAATCTCTGCTTATCTCCACGTGTGTGAAGTTAACAGTATGCAGACCGTGTGGCACTTAGGCTAAGGTTACTGAAATACTTATCATGAGTATAATTTGAGTTGGATGTCTCTATGAGATTGTGGTGTTTGTTGGAATCATCTAGCTCTCAAGGAGATAGTGAGGGGTTATCTAGATGGGGAATGCGAACTTTAAGGTGTGTTGTTATAGCCCTACATCGTTCAACCGGAGAGTAGTTCAGGATAGCATAATGAAGAGAAGATATTTATATGAGAGTGTCCACTAGTGAAAGTATGATCCCTAGGACTTGTTTCTAAGCATTCAAACACCATTTACAATTAGTCCTGTTACATGTTTGCTTGCTGCCACTCTTATTTCAGATTGCAATTACCACTTATAATCATCCATATTACTTGTATTTCACTATCTCTTCGCCGAAATAGTGCACCCATACACCTAACAAGTGTGTTGGGACACAAAAGACTTCTTGTATCTTGATTGCAGGGTTGCTTGAGAGGGATACCTTTGACCTTTTCCTCCCCGAGTTCGATAAACCTTGGGTGATCCACTTAAGGGAAACTTGTCGCTATTCTACAAACCTCTGCACTTGGAGGCCCAACACTGTCTACAAGAATAGGAGCGTGCATATACATCAAGCTATTTTCTAGCGCCATTGCCGGGGAGGTAAGGTAAAAGGTACTCACATCCTCTAGCTACTAAGATATCTTCTAGTACTGTTGCTGGTGTGTGAGTGATCGAAGTTATTTCCTTTAGATTCTGCAATTATATCTTTTTGTTTCTTGTTTTTATTTTCACTAGTTAGGCTTAATGGAAAACAACAAAAAAATAAGAGAGCTTTATAGTATTTATCTTGAGTTAGGACATGAAGTGTTTGAAGAGAAAATTAAAAAACCTATGGAACTTTATTTGCGTGCTAATAGCAATGTTATTAGTATGACTTCTTTGAACACCATTATTGCTAATGCTATGGAACAGTCTATGCTTGGGGAAGCTAGTTTTTATGAAAATGATCTTTTTAGTCCCCCAAGCACGGAGGAGAAAATTTACTTTGATGATACTATGCCTCCAATATATGATGATTACAATGATGAGTATGACATTTTCAGTCCACCTACTATTGAGGAGAAAATTAATTATGATTACAATATGCCTCCTATATTTGATGATTATGGTGATGAGAATAATAATGATAACTATTTTGTTGAATTTGCTCTCACTATTATTAATAAGAATAATTATGCTTGTAGGGAGAGTAATAATTATTTTATGCATGTGGCTCATGATAAGAATGTTTTATGTGATATTTATATTGTTAATTTTATTCATGATGCTACTGAAAGTTATTATGAGAGAGGGAAACATGGTTTTCTGTATCTCAACAATATTAAGTTTCCCCTCTTTATGTTGAAAATTTTGAAGTTGTACTTGTTTTACTTTCCTATGCTTGTTGCTTTGTGCTTTCATGACTTGTTTCTTCACAAGATTATTTTTCATAGGAAGTGGGTTAGACTTAAATTTGTTCCATATTTGCTTCCTGATGCTCCCTTTCACTTCAATTCATATTTCTTATGTGAGCATCATCGAAATTATCATGCCTATCTTAATGGCTATAAACAAAGAGAGCTTTTGGGAAACAACCCATTATATTTTTACTTTCAATTTATTTTTGTTTTGTTGAATCTTGGAAGTTATTGCCTCTGTAATAACCTCTCCTTATCCTTTTTGTTTGGTTTTTTTTTTGCCAAGAATAACCTCTAATGAGAGGGAAGTAGATATGGGGAAGTTGCTATCCCGAAACAGATTTATGTGCATCACTGTAAACAATCGTGAAAAATCTAAGTACATCGGATTGATCTGTAATTTTTTGTTCTTATGACCCAGGTTATTCCCCAACTTTATTTCGTTTAGCACTTTTTGATTTGAGCAACTTAAGGTCTTTGAAAAAATCGTTTTTACCTACTGGTCTGTTTTGACAGATTTCTGTCATTATTTGCATCTGCCTCTTAATCTCTTTCTATTTGAGTTCTCTTTGATCACTTGAGCTTTTAGAAGGAATTGCTACAGTAGCTTGTTTTTTAATGGAAGTTTTACTTGTGTTGAAACCAAACCCAAAGACTTATTATCTTGAATACACTAATGTTGCTAATGAAGATTGTGTGAAGTTTTGTATGAAGGAAATTTTCAAGTGTAGGAAAGAAAAATGTGATGAGATGAAGTATGGACAAAAGCTCAAGCTTGGGGATGCCACCCGTGTCACCCCAAGAAATATTCAAGAGGTACAAGCGTCAAAGCTTGGGGATGCCCAAGGCATCCCCTTCTTCATTAATAATCTCAGGTCTTCTTTCAAGACACTTTATTTTTATTACCTTATGCACTATGTGTTGTTCTTGGAGCGTCTTTGTTTTTAGTTTTCTTTTGATTTCTTTGCTGCAATAAGTTGGTTGGATCCCAACACACTTCTTTTGGAGATAGACACACCCCGTTAATCATTGCCTAGAACACTCTAGTTTTCACTCTTATTGTTCTGTGAGTGTTCTCCTTTGCTAGCACTGCGTTTAGCTTTAGTTTTCTTATTCTTTTGGCTTAGAACTTTTTAGTTCTTCTTTGTAGATGGGTGAGACATGCTCTATGGTCTTTATTGATTATTATCTTTGAGAGTTGTTTCAAATAAGTCGATTGGTGTTGGAAAAGAGTAGGAAGTTCCATGCTTATAGTGGTACAAAAGGAAGCTTGTTTTGAATGTGACTTAGACTTTATCATGTCATGCTAGATGTTTCTTTGACCATATGCTTAGTGATAATTGTTGTAGCATGACTTGTTTCAAACAATTGAGATTGCTTAATGTGCCTTGAAAGAATCATGCGTTGTTTTAGCATACAAAAGCATAATATTGTGGTATTCTCCTTTGATGCTTTATTTGGGTTGACTTTGCACATGCTTACACCATGTTAAGACTATGAACCCGTCACCATAGCCTCTATATTTATTTAGTTTTTGACTTGCAATATCACTTTATGCTTTAATTAATAATGTTTTGTCGCTTTGCATGATTATGGCCATTATTGCTCTCTTAGTTGGTCGCTCACAGTCGTTTGCTAGCCTCCACCTGTACTGAGTATGAGTTCTATTCGTGCATCCAACTCCCAAGAAACCAAGTTATTCCAAAGAGTCCACTATAAATTCCTATGCATGGTGTGTTACACCATTCCAAGTATATTCATGTTTTTATCTATCTTCCAAATTAAACTTTTGTATGTGAAAATTAGTGATTAAAGCTGTCACAAACTTGATGGCACACTTTATTTTCTTGCACTTAATAAACTTGAACCATTGTGTCCATATATGTTTATTATATTCTTGAACTTTATAAGTTGTGAATTATCATAACCATGATACCATGGGGAACGCTTTCAACATTGCACTTATTATTCAGTTGATATCATGTTCTTTTGTTTATGGATCGCGGTGGTGTGAAATAAAAGGGGAGCTTGTAAGCTCATGGAGTTTGTATGTGTGTTAGAGAAACACCTATGCGGCTAGCCTAAGCCATGCCTAATCATGGTGGAAACTTGCAGCATAACCAAAGTGAGCATTCTGTGAAGCATCCTCAATAAAAACCTATGCAAATAGCAAATAAAAAGATCGCTGGGATGTTCATTGTCTGTTGCCTTGTCATTTTGATATGGGAAAGCTCATGTGTCATGGGGAAAGGGGTACCCCGTTGGAGGTTCTCCATGATACACATGTACTTACAATGACAAGAACTTACTTGTGACTAAAGTTGAGTAGCATGAGGTTCAGTACTCGTAAGCAAGGGGCATGAGATTTTCAACTTATATCTTGTCAAGCATATCCTCATATTTGTGTCACTTTAACCTTAATCACCTAAAGATGCTTATGATAGGGGCAATGCGAGCTGAAAGCTAATAAGTACCATAATTTTTGGAAGCTTTTTATGAAACTTGAAATCCCTGCTTCCCTTTGTGAAGGGCCTTTCTTTTTTACTTTTATGTTGAGTCTCCATCTTCTATCTTTATGCACCAATTGAGAGAGCATAGTGGTAATTCTTAGTTTAATGTGCATTTTACCAAAACTTGTTGATTGATTCATAACTTTGATATTGCTTGCTCTTAAATTATTTGTATCTGGTCACCCTTATGAACTTTGAAGGTGTCCTATGCATTTATGTTCTACCAATCCATGAAGGACAAGCTAATTACCACTCTTATTATGTTTTCTATGTGAAACAAGCAAATGTCTTTCAATGCATTGTTATGCATGATCTTTTGTTTGTACCTTTTTATGTTGCAACTTAGTTGCTTTGTCTTATTGTTAGAATTATATATTTCATGTTTATGTTAGAGTACTATGATCCCAACTATCAATGTATTACAATACCTTAATCAAGATTGTGATGGTGCATGTCACCTCAAAATTTATTCTTTTTATCACTTACCTACTCGAGGACAAGCAGGAGTTAAGCTTGGGGATGCTTGATACGTCATAAACGTATCTATAATTTTATATGCTCCATGCTTGTTTTATATCAACTTTCTTATGTTTTGTTTACACTTTGAGGTATTTTTATATATTTTCTGAAACTAACCTATGTACAAGATGCCGCAGTGCCAGTTGCATGTTTTCTATAGTTTTTGGTTTCAGAAAAGCTAGTAAAGAAATATTCTTGGAATTCAACGAAACAAAAGCCGAAGTTCCTATTTTTCCTGACACGACACAGAAGTCCAAAGCAGAGACGGAGGAGAGCCATAAGGCGGCCACACCATAGGGAGGCGCGTCCCCCTGGGAATGCTAGACCCTGGTGTGGGCCCCTCGGGTGGCCACCGACCTTGCCTCTTCGCCCATATAAACCCCCGAGATGAAAACCCTAAGGGGAGGATCAGAATTCAACGAAAAGTTCAACAGCGCCGCCACCATCGAAGAGGAGATTCGGGGGATAGAAGTCTCTATTCCGGCACCCTGTCGGGATGGGGAAGTGCCCCCGGAGCCATCTCCATTGACTCCACCGCCATCTCCATCGCCGTTGCTGACTCCCATGATGAGGAGGGAGTAGTTCTCTCTCGAGGCTAAGGGCTCTACCGGTAGCTATGTGTTCATCTCTATCTCTATGTGTGATCTTATTGAGATCATGAGCTTTGTAATCTAGTTGAATAAGTAGATCTATTTTGCTACTCAAGTGCTTTAATTAATCTCTACTTATCCCCACATGTGTGATGTTGACAGTGTGCACACCGTGTGGCACTTTGGCTAAGGTTACATAAATACTTATCATGAGTATAATTTGAGTTGGATGTCTCTATGAGATTGTGGTGTTTGTTGGAACCATCTAGCGCTCAAGGTGATAGTGGGGGGTTATCTAGATGGGGAATGCGAACTTTAAGGTGTCCTGTTATAACCCTACATCATTCAACCGGAGAGTAGTTCAGGGTAGCATAATGAAGAGAAGATATTTATATGAGAGTGTCCACTAGTGAAAGTATGATCCCTAGGACTTGTTTCTAAGCATTCAAACACCATTTACAATTAGTCCTGTTACATGTTTGCTTGCTACCACTCTTATTTCAGATTGCAATTAGCACTTATAATCATCCATATTACTTGTATTTCACTATCTCTTCGCGAAACTAGTGCACCTATACACCTGACAAGTGTATTGGGTGTGTTGGGGACACATGAGACTTCTTGTATCTTGATTGCAGGGTTGCTTGAGAGGAATACCTTTGACCACTTCCTCCCTGAGTTTGATAAACCTTGGGTGATCCACTTAAGGGAAACTTGCTGCTATTCTACAAACCTCTGCACTTGGAGGCCCAACACTGACTACAAGAATAGAAGCGTGCGTAGACAACATGTATTTTACTGCGCCAATTTTTCCTATACTTGTCTGTTTTTTGTAGGGCTCATCATTTGTTTGATGTAGATGCGACTGGTGTGAGCTTCGAAGCTCAAGCTCTGGCTCGCGAGGACGCTTTGGCCGGCGCCATAGCTGCCGTCGAGGACCGTAGCGTCTCCGTCAAGGATTCTCTTCAAAAGGCCAAGGGTGTGCTTGGGTGTCTTCAAGAGGAGATGGTCCCCAAGGCCGAGCTTATCGAGGATCTTGACGGCCTAGTTGAGTCCTTCGCCGAAGGCATCCCAGCAGACTTCAAGAATGCCTAGAAGGGGGTTGGTGCCACCATGGGGTTGGCTATGGCGTAGGCTCATGGTGTCCACCTTAACCCTAGGAAGGTCTCGTCGAGGATGACGGTGACTGCGGATGGGCAGCAGGTAGTTTTCGCTCCCTTTGACACTAGTTGTCATAAATATGGGCCTAGGCTCATAGAGACACTCGCAAAGTACTCGGAGGAGTGGAAATGGTCGAAGACGGTGAAGGCAACGGCGTCAGGGGCTGTAACTGAGAGATTCATGATGTCAGAGGCTACCATAGACTCTATGAAGCCCCCGAGTGCCAATGCGTAGCTGCAGCCCGACCCTTTGTAGTTCTTTTGTAATTTTCTAGCTCATCCAGGCCGTTGTCCTGAATTGTGTTTGTGGGGGTGCCCCTAGCAAAACTTGTTAAACTTGGTGCTTGAATTTGTTCTTCGAATGGTTGTTCTTATCCGTCTGTTCTTCTTACTGGCTAGGGTCCTTCGAGTGATCCATCTAGGATACCTCCCACCGATGAAATTGTGGCACATCCACGTTCAAAGGTGGAGGAGTTGTCGGTGTTGTCTCGACTGCACGATCGCATACAACACTTGGAGCAAGAAATGCCCATGATCCACGGTAGTGCCGACGTATGGAAGTCGAAAGCCGAAAAAGCCAGCGAGCGTGAGAAGTATCTTCTTGGCGAGGTGGCTCAGCTTAATGAGCAGATGAAGTGTTAGTTTCCTTTGCTTCCTTTCCTTTTCCTACCACCTGTAGTGGCGACTCGTTCTTATGCTTTTGTTGCCCTTTGCAGTTGTGAGCCTTCATCTTCCGCAGGAAGAGAGAGATCGCGTGAGTATTCGGCTGAATTGCTCGACCCAAGAGAAGTTAGAAGCGAGTGGGTATTTTTGGGTTGATCGAGATCGCGCAGTCGTGTTGGCGACGTTGCAGGACCGTGTGTCGCAGGTGTTGCATTATTTGAAGAAAACACAGTCATGCTTGAAGCACATCTTTCGGGCAATGTTTCCCTTGGACGTTGTGCCCTCGAGCATGTTGGCACTGTTGAAGAAGTTTTAGGATGCTAGCGTGGTTCGCGAGTGCGTGCACCAGCAATTGGTCATGGGTGCTAAGGCTGCGCTGGTGCTTGTGCGCCTGCATTAGCCCAACCTAGACTTGAGAGTTGTTGTTGCAGGCCGCCACCACCTCTAGAGGGGATGACTTGGAACATGGTACCCCACTATCGGGAGGTTGATCAGCCAGCCGAAGACATCATTGAGTTGTTCGACCAGCGTACCAATGTTCTCCTTTTACATCAGTAGAGTAGTCTTGGACCTACACAGAGATGTACAAGTGTTGTAAAGTTCATATAGTTTGACTGGGTGTTCTGTTACCCATATTGTATGTAAAGCTTACTAGATTATATGTTTTTCGAGTGACTTGTATTATGCAGTGAGTTTTTGTTAGCCTGACGTGTCCTTATCTCAGCACCTTTCCAACCTGTCAGATGCATTACAGCTGGGTTGGGTTTTCTCAAGGGTTCGATCAATAGTACGTCAGCTACTCAGGTTACTGTGTATTTCTCGTGTGACGAGGTAAATAGGGTGACGCAGCCCCCGAGTGTAAAATAGCAATGTAAATAAAACAAAAACACAAGGCTGGAGGCACTTAGCTTTATTTATTTGTAGAATATCAATAGGTACAATGTTTGGTAAGTAACCTGGCTGAGTAGCCTCATTGAAAAAGCGGGAGAAAAACATCTAAGGGTAGAAATGACGCAGCTACACGATGTTCCAAGGGTTGGAGTATACGACTCCACTCTTTACGTCTTTCAGGCGGTAGGCGCCACCTGGGATTACTTCGGTAATCACATAGGGTCCCTCCTAGGGGGACTCGAGCTTGAGGTGTCCTTTCTGCTTCAATCGCAGGATGAGGTCTCCGTCGATGAAGGACCTTGGACGTAGCCGTCGGATGTGGTAATTGCGGAGGCTCTGCTGATAGATCATGGACCGCTCCACCGCAATCTCGCGTGCTTCATCGAGTAGGTCGATGGAAGCTTCAAGTGCGGTCGTTGACTCAGCCTCGCTGTATGCCATGAGCCTTGGGGATTTATAGAATACTTCTGCAGGTAGCACTTCCTCGGCACCGTGTACCATGAAGAACGGAGTGTAGCCTGTGGCGCTGTTTGGAGTTGTGCGTAGGTTCCATAATACTTATGGTAGCTCCTCGGGCCAGCACCCAGCCGCTCGTTCGAGTGGCTTGAGGAGCCTTTTCTTGATGCCATTGTAGACGAGGCCGTTGGCCTTCTCGACTTGACCGTTGGTCTAGGGGTGTGCTACTAAAGCGTAGCTAATGTTGATTCCCAGGTTTTCACAGAAATCTTGGAACTCAGCCGAAGTGAAGTTCGTACCATTGTCGGTGATGATGCTATGTGGCACCCCGAACCTGTAGATGATGGATTCGAAGAATTTGACGGCGGTGGCGCCTGTCTGATTTGTCACCAGCATGGCCTTGATCCACTTGGTGAACTTGTCGACTGCGACGAGAAGGAAAGTGTAACCTCCCGGTGATGACTTTTGCATCTTGCTGACCATGTTGAGTCCCCATTGCACGAAGGGCCAGGCCACAGGTATTGGCCTGAGTTCCGCGCCAGGTGCGTGCGGTTTGTCCGCGAACCGTTGGTAGGCATTGCACTTTTAGATGATGTCCTTGGCATCGCGCATTGCCATTGGCTAGTAGAAACCAGCTCATAGAGCTTTAGTGACGAGGGCGCGACTCCTAGCATGGTGGCCGCAGGTGCCTTCATGTATCTCGAGGAGGACGGCTCTCCCGGCGCCATTGGATATGCATCGCTGAAGGAATCTTGTGATGATGTGCTTGTATAGCTCGTTGTTAATGATAGTGAAGGCTTTTGAGCGTCGCGCTATCTGTCGCGCATCTGTCGGGTCGTCTGGCAGCTTTTTGCTAAGTAGGTATGTGATGTATGGTTGCGTCCAAGATGACTCGATGAGCATGACCTCCATGGGGCCTTCAAGTCCTCCGGGCTTTTGTTCTTCGTCGTCTATTTTTTCGAGTCCTCCGGATGGCGCAGCCCCCGAGTCCTTCGATGTGCCAGCTGGTTGTTCTAGAGCCTTTGGCTTGATGGATCATTCACAGATCTGCTCCAGAAAGACTCCGGGTGGTATTGGAGCGCAGGTGGAGTCTATGTTGGCGAGTGTATCTGCCTCCTCTTTGCTTTTGCGGCCTACGTGCCGCAGCTCACAGCCGTCGAAATCTCCTTCGAGTGCGTCGTAGAGGTTGCGGTAGGCGATCATGTTGTCGCTCAGGGCGTCACACTGGTTCATGGTTTGATCCACCACTAGTTTAGAGTCGTTGTAGATGATGAGTCGCGTGGCGCCGCAGGTCTTGGCCATCCGCATCCCATGGAGTAGGGCCTTGTATTCAGCTTCATTGTTGGCGGCGTGGAACTGTATTCGTAGAACGTACCTCATCCTGTCGCCCTGTGTCAACACCAGGATGACACCGGCGCTAGCTCCTTCTCGACGTTTTGATCCGTCGAAGTGCATTGTCCATAGGCAAGACATATCTGGTGTGTCAGGGAGCTGGTTTTCCATCCAGTGGACTAGGAAATCTGGGAGCACTTGCGATTTAATTGTGTCTCACTTCTCGTATGTGATGTCCCATGGAGACAGCTTGATCCCCCAAAGCGCGACCCATCCGGTGGTGTCAGGGTTGTTGAGGATGTGCCCCAGTGGGGCGTCGTTCACCACAATGATGGGGTGCTCCTGGAAGTAGTGGCGCAGTCACCGGGCCGTCATGAAGACGTTGTATACTAGCTTCTGATAGTGCGGGTACCGCTACTTCATCGGTGTGAGATCCTTGCTGAGGTAGTAGACTGGCCGTTGCACCCCATGGACTTTGTTCTCCTCGGCTCGCTCCACTACCAGTATAGCACTGACCACCTGGTTGGTGGCGGAGATGTATAGCAACATGGGCTTATTTTCTTTGGGTGTCACCAGTACTGGCGAGGTGGAGAGTAGACGCTTGAGGTCTTCGAATGCCTCTTGTGCTTCATCCATCCACTCGAACTTCTCAGCTTTGCGGAGGAGTTGGTAAAACAGCAGCGCCTTCTCTCCCATTCGACTGATGAATCGACTAAGCGACGCGGTCCGCCCAGGTAACTACTAGACGCCTTTTACGTTCTTCGGCTTCTCCATGGCTAGTATGGATTTTATTTTCTTCGGGTTTGCCTCGATTCCCCTCGCAGGGATGAGGTACCCGAGCAGTAGCCCAGATGGTACGCCGAAGGCACATTTTTCCGAATTTAGCTTGATATGGTAGCAGTCGAGGTTGTGAAAGGTCTCGCGGAGATCGTCGAGTAATGAGGCCTCCTCCTTGGTTTTGATGATGATGTCATTGACATAGACTTGGATATTTCGGCCAAGTTGGCTCTTGAGGCAGGCCTCCATACACCACTGGTAGGTGGCTCCTGCGTTCTTCATCCCGAAGGTCAAAAGGCGTGATGAAGGCCGTTTTCTCCTGGTCCTCTTCCTTCATTCGAATCTGATGATAGCCTGAGTAGGCGTCGAGGAAATAGAGGCGCTCACATCCTGTGGTGGAATCGATTATCTGGTTGATCTGCGGTAGTGGGAAGTGATCCTTAAGACAATGCTGATTCAGGGAAGTGAAGTCCACGCACATCCACAGGATATCCATGTCAATTTTAGGAACAAGCATGGGGTTTGCTACCTAGGTGCTCTCCTTGATCTCTTGTATGAAGTTAGTGTTGAGGAGTCTGTTGACTTCCTGATACCTTCGATCCGGATTACGGATGTAGTATAGCTTCTTTTTCCCTAGTAGACCTAGGTTATCGAATCCTCGGGAAGCAGATACGTAGTGAAGTTACTTTAACGGACCTTCGGGAGTTTTAGAATTCCTTTTGTGTTTTTACCGGACCAAGAGTTTGCGTCTTTTTGTTGTTGTCGATGATGGAAAAAGAGGGCCTAGGGAGTTAGGTTTCACCTGTACCTGTGCAAAACATCTTATGGGAATAAAAGATAGAAATAAAGTATGCATGTAATTGTTAGAGCAAGATAAATTATATGTGAGCAGTGCATCCATAATTGCTATTGCCTCCGCAACCACTTAGATCAATAACCTACTAGTCTCATATATAGAAGAAAGAGAACTAATGATATGCATAGTGATGTCACCGTTAATCTCAAGTAAATCCCTCACATACAGCCGTACTACCCCTTCTGTCACTGGGGTTCCCAACCTGTAGATCAGTCATTACTCATACTCCTTATACTTGGCTCAACCTTCGGGGTCATGGGTACCTGACAACTCCTTAGATTGAGGCAAAGGAGAATACAATAATCATCATGTCATACAAACTAATACATGATCCCATCTATGATAAATAACATGCACAAATGCTACATGGCTAGGCCGAAGCCCTTAGCCCAAGGAGAATTACTCACACCTAGGGATGAGATCAACAATCACAAACATTGTAATGGAAATCATGATATTGGTAGCAAATAGTCTTACAATGTCGCCAATCGAAGAAGAGATCTACTATTACAAGTGGTGGAAAATGGCTATAGAGATGGAGAAGGGTTTTGAGATCTGGAGGCGGCTGGTGATCTGGGGCAGAGACTTTAGGGCGAGGCAACCTTGTTTTCTCGTCGCTTGAGGCTTCTTTTTCATAGGGGTCCCTTCACGAAAGTTGTTCTGTTTAACCTAGCGGTGGCGGCGCCAACTATACGACTAGAACTATACGGCTGGAATTTTATTCTGATCGTATAGTTGGTCGTTAAAGCGTCTGCCTCCGCTTCATGGCTCCTGGTTTCTTCTAGTTGTTGGAAATCTCGTATCTTTGACTTTAATGTAGTGATTCCCATCTTCAAACGACTTTAATGTAGTGATTCCCATCTTCATACTTTCACTAGTGGACACTCTCATATAAATATCTTCTCCTCATGATGCTACCCTGAACTACTCTCCGGTTAGACAATGTAGGGCTATAACAGAACACCTTAAAGTTCACATTCCCCATCTGGATAACCCCTCACTATCACCTTGAGCGCTAGATGGTTCCAACAAACACCACAATCTCATAGAGACATCCAACTCAAATTATACTCATGATAAGTATTTATGTAACCTTAGCCAAAGTGCCACACGGTGTGCACACTGTCAACTTCTCACACGTGGGGATAAGCAGAGATTAATTAAAGCACTTGAGTAGCAGAATAGATCTATAGATTACAAAGCTCTTGATCTCAATAAGATCACGCATAGAGAGAGAGAGAGATGAACACATAGCTACCGATATAACCCTTAGCCTCGAGAGAGAACTACTCCCTCCTCATCTTGGGAGTAAGCAACGGTGATGGAGATGGCGATGGAGTCGATGGATATGGATCCGGGGGCACTTCCCCGTCCCGGCAGGGTCCCGGAACAGAGACTTTTGTCCCCCGAATCTCCTCTTTGTGGAATTTTGATCTGGTCTTTAGGGTTTTCGTCTCGAGGGAATATATAGGCGAAGAGGCGATGCCAGAGGTGGGCCAGGGTGGCCACACAACCTAGTGGCGCGGCCAGGGGTGAACCGCGCCACCCTAGGGTGTGCTTGCTTCCTGGCTCCCCTCCGTCTCCCCTTTGGACTCTGTGTCGTGTCGGGAAAATAGGAACTTCGGCTTTTGTTTCATCCAATTCCGAGAATATTTCTTTTCTGGCTTTTCTGAAACCAAAAATAGCAGAAAAACAGGCAACTGGCACTGCGGCATCTTGTTAATAGGTTAGTTCCAGAAAATGTATAAAAATACCTCAAAGTATGAACAAAACATAAGAAAGTAGATATAAAACAAGCATGGAACATAAAAACTTATAGATACGTTTACGACGTATCAACTCACTCCAATATAACATCTCAGCATTTACTACTAACTAGCATGGGTTTCTCAAACTTCAAAAGTGGGGAGTCATAAGGCATTCCTCTCATGTTTGGTTCCACTTCTCTCTTCCTTTTTTATTTGCTTCTTGGAAACTCGAAGTCGATCACTCTCCTTCAAATACATGAGAACCTCGAGGCAGAAAGAAAAGAAAGAGGGGAAATAAGGAAAAATGGAGAAATCTTTTTGTGGTTTTTAAGAGAGGGATCATTATGGTGGCGGGAAAAGTCGTTACTCCAGTTCGGAAATTGAGTTGAGAGGTTACTAGTTGTTCCTCATAGGTTCAAATAGAGGCTATGCATCCTCTCCACAGTCCCTCCAAGTTCTTGGAAATATTGGTATGTGGCGAACCAGGTTTGTGGCTGCTCCTCTTGATAAGGAACTTCTTGCTCCTCCTCTTGGTCCTCATACTCCTCCGGAACCTCCTCCTCGGGTTGGTGTTTCTCAACCTGCAAGTCATATAGCAAACGTCCTTCCTCGATAGAGAAAAGACCATTAGGCATAGGAGCGGGGTAGATACGCCTAGCTCCAGCAATATGCAGGTAATAAATACCACCTCTCCTAGTGAGCATTCCACAAGCTTTTAAAGTAGAGAAACCAACATGTCACTCACCTAGCACAGGTTGCAACTCACCTAGGTCGATGCCTAGGGCAGTGGCAAGCACGGTGATGATGCCTCCACCTATGATTGGTCCTTGGCTTTGGGAGGCTTGGTGCTCCAAGTAGCGCACAAGGATTGTGTCCAAGTTGAGTGACAAGCCATAGTTGATGTAAGTAGCCTTTGCAAGGACTAAGATGTCCTCCTCGTTGAGTCTCGTGAACTCATTATGTGCCTTCAAGGTGTTAGCAATAATATAGAACAAATAGTGAATTGCAGGATGCTGAATATTCTTCTCCTTGCTCACTCTAGTAGTGAAACTCAATCCATTATAATATTGTTTAGGGGAAGGGTCTAAGCCAGTAAAGGATGCACGTAAGGCATTAACATCATTGCTTGGCAAATTAAAACATGCGCACCATTCATCTAATGTTAAAGTGTAGTTGTTGTTCATAAGTCGGAAAGAAATCATGTCCTCTCCTTGCCATAGTTTCACAATGCTTTGCAACGAACTTAGGAATTTAATAGTTAAGCGGCGATAAGTAGGCACATCATTGTATACAAAGTTTTGCAGGCCAGCTCTATTGCAAATTAAATTAAAGTCATCAAAAATACAGAGTTGGTACAATATAATGGGGCAAGCCCACTTGGTGGCCTTCACTTCATGGTTCTTGATCTTGTCAAAGTGATCATGTTGGAGCTCATTCCTGAATCATATCCCCATGCGTTCTTGAGCGACAGCCAGAGAAGCGCTAGCGGTGGCACGAGAACGAGTTTGGCTCCTTGTGTTCATCATCTAAAACATTGAAGAAAGATAAAAATAAAACTTTTTGATCCAACAACAGTAAACATAACATATTCCTCATCATAGCACACTAAAGAATCTCCTCAAAATAAAAATCTAGGCAAGAGAATCATGTCAATTGGTTCATAGTAGGTCTCACCCTAGATTGATAATGACAATAGATCAAAGATGAATTTACAAAAAGTAATTGGAGGATCGGAGGAGAAACATACCGTAGATCACTTATGTGTGAGGATATCGAACGAAATTGAGTAGATATGAAGATCTCTTGAGGATTTGAGAGAGTTTGGAGGTAGAAGAGAGAAAATGGATTGAATTTTTGGAGTTGGAGGTACCTTCCCGTGTGATTTTGTGGTCAGACATGACTATACAGGCGCAACTATATGGCCAGAACAATGCGTTCTCGCTGTATAGTTGGCCTTCTGTCAAAATTTTAGGATTTCCACCTAGCGACGCGGCTATACTGCCGGAACTATACGGCCGGAACAATATGTTCCCGCCATATAGTTGGTCGCCAAACCGTATGTACCTGGGAAAAGAAATTATATAAAGGCATCGATATCTATACGACCGGAACTACACGGCCGAAATTTTTATTCCTGCCGTATAGTTGGTCGTTAAACCGTCAGTACATTGGAAAAGAATTTGGTCGGAAGCACTGATTTCTATATGACCGGAACTATACGACCGGATTCCCGATGTATAGTCGGTCGTTAAACTGTCAGTACATATGAAAAAAAATGTTGATGGCAAAGATATCTATACAACCGGAATTATACGGCCGGAATTTTTATTTGCGCCATATAGTTGGTCGTTAAACCGTTAGTACATTGGAAAAGAATTTGTACAGAAGCACTGATATCTATACGACCGGAACTATACGACCGAAATTTTTATTCCCACTGTATAGTTGGTCGTTAAACTGTATGTACATATGAAAGAAAAATTATCGATGGCAAAGACATCTATACGACCGGAACTATATGACTGAAATTTTTATTTCCGCCATATAGTTGGTCGTTAAACTCTCTGTATGCATTAAAAAAATTATGTTTCTTCGAAAATTATTTCTTATCCTGTAACTTAGTGATATACCTTGTTTTTGATAGAAAATTGATAATAAATATTGTTGACCAACAATAGTATGAATAAATCAGGATTTTTTAGTACTACCGAACTTCTTTTCCTCAATTGGAGTTTTCTAGCACTCTTTATTAAACATAAACTTAAACTAAAACTTAAAAAATTTACTCAAACCTTTATTTCACATGGGTTGCCTCCCATGAAGCGGTCTTTTATGGTCAATAGCTTGACCTCAGTGTTGCTTACTTAGGCCAGATGAGTGGAACACCCACTCCAAAGTAGTTGGCCTTCAAAGTGATGGACTCCTTTTCATCATGCTTGGCTTTCTTCTTCCTGGGGAAATGAATAATAAAATGATCCTGCGAAGGCAATTGAAGCTTCACATTCCCTTCATGTAGATTAATCAAAGCCTTAATAGTTCTTAAGAAAGGACGGCCTAATATAATAGGAGAAGTAGCATCTTCAGGCATGTCAACAATAACAAAATCAATAAGAGTAGGACTTCCTTTAATATATACTAAAGTATTCTCCTTAATTCCTACAGCTTGTTTGTAGGTAGAATCTTCTAGATGCAATTTTAACTCGGTGATCTCAAAAGAGCCAAGATTTAACTTGTTAAAAAGACTTTTTGGAATCGTTGGTCCCAATTTTAATCTTAATAGTAGGCTCAAATATGTCATCAAGCTTTGCAGGTAATTTTTCAGCAATTTGCTTATATTCTTCCTCAAGCTTATGTACCTTTATTGCTACCTGATTAACAAAGTGTTGGTACATAGCTTCCTCATTAGCTTCACTTACCGGAATCTTAACATTGATCCTTCTTACGAGATCTTCCATGGTATAACTTGGTGAAGGATCATTACTATAATCAAGTTCTTCGGGCTCCTCCCTTTGGATTCTCATCATCTTGAGGTCTTCAACGGGATTGGGCTCAGCTTTACCTGCAAAATTAGCTAGAATGAGAGTTTGACTCTCGGTTATCTTAATAAGTTGTGCCTCAATGACCCTCGTTCTTTCTTGGAGGGCCTGCAAATCATTTCTCAAACTTACAGCTTGGTTAGATAATTTACCAAGCATAGCATCATGGTTGTCCATTATGTTAACAAGAATATTGTTTTGTTCATTTTGTGAGTCTATAAAAGACTTAAGTGTTTCTTGAAGACTACCCTTACTAATTCCCATATTATCATTAGAGTTACCTGTAAGACTAGAATAATGTTTCTAAAAATTAGAATTATAATTCTTCTTTCAAGAAGGGTTATAATCATTACGAGCTATGAATTCTATTTCTTCAATATTTGTTTCAGGGATAGCTCTTACCTGGGTTTCCTTACCTTTTACGGCTAGTATGAGCTCCTCCAACTTAGCATTGAGTTCTTCATTTTCTTGTGGTGAGACGGAGTTCATCTTCTTCATGTTTGATCTATCCACATGCCATTGGGCATGGTTGTCTTGCATATTATCTAGCAGATGCTTTGGTTCGGTAATATGTTTACCCATAAATGTTCCTCCAGTTGCAGTATCAAGCATAGACTTAGACACAGGGTTAAGAGCATTATAAAATAGATGGAGAATTAACCAGTCTTCCATCCCATGACTACGACAGTGTCTCAAGCATTCTTTCATCCTCTCCCATGCAAGCGCTAGTGGCTCACGCTCTTCCTGTCTAAAACCAGTAATATTAGATCTGAGTTGCATAGTCTTCGCAGGTGGGAAATATTTAGTCATAAATAAAGAAGTGCATTCCACCCATGATGTAATAGTATTGCTGATGACTGCAAGTGCATAGATCATTTGTAGCTAGTTTTAAAATAAAGATATCGATCCCACAGGGAGCAGTAGGCGAAAGACTAAAATGCTTTTAATTATAACTAAACAAAGTACTTAAGAAATAAATTTAAGATGCAAGTAAAGTAGAGTTGTTTTTTGGGTTTTGGGTTGAACAAGGTGATTTAAAGTAAATCAAAACTTAATGCAGAAAGTAAGAATCGCGTGTGTAATAGAACTTTGGAACTACAATAGGGAGAAGGCGTTCTCGGGGAATAGTGGATACACCGCTAGCAATTTAGACTAAGTGGTCGAGAGTATTATAACGAATATTCTCATAATGTGTATGTATGTGGGAGGAGCTCCATATATGGATGAATAGCTAGCAACCGCTGCACACATCATCCTCATAACCACAGCAGATAGCAATCGACATCAATCGAATTACTGCGCTATTAAGGGATTTCTCCCATGGCATGGACATGGCTTTGTGAGTTCTCCTTGATTCCCCAAGTTAGTACGTAAGGAATAACAACAGCTTTATAGTCACAGTGATATTATCCCTCTGTCTACCAAAAAGTAATCACCTTCATCGAGTCCCCATGAGAGGCAAATGTTAAGGAGGTGCACAACTCCTAACATCAAGATGAAGACAATTAACACGTACACATAATGATGTATAGCATAATAATCTCTATCTCATATCAATCATATGCTAGCGTTTATCCATCTCCCCAAGAACTAGATATCTACTCAGACATGGAGGCAATCAACAGCATAGCAATGGTAATGGAAACAATCATAGATGAATAGTACTTGTATAAATCCACAACGAGTATAGGAATTACAACAAGATCTAGACAAGATGTAGATGGGATGAATGGAGATGGTGGTGATGCAGTGGTGGATGATGAAGATCGGTGCCTTAGCCTCCCGGATCTGCACGGGGCGAAGATGGATCCCTTGTGGATGATTTCCCCTCTAGATGCCTTCCGGATGTAAGGTTTCTGCGATTTCTGGGTGTTCTGTATGTCGTCTCTCTGAACCAATTGCACGGGGTGAAACTATTTGATGAGGTAGAGGTGGTGCCAACCATACGGCCGGAGCTATACGGCCAGAAAAATTGCTCCGCCCGTATAGTTGGTCGTTGAACTCTCCGCCTCCCTTGTTCGCTTCTGGTATTATTAATATTTCCAAATAAGCGATTTACATTGTTTTTGAGTCCTTTTCTCCACAGTACAACTACTCAAGGAATTGTATCCATTGGATCCATCATGTATCCTTATCCTGGTGAAAACAGACATAAAATGTGCGCGGGAACGCCGTAAAATACCAAGATCCTACATCTACAATGCAAAATAATCATATAAAACATGATGCAAATATGCACTCATCAACTTCCCCAAGCTTAGACTCTTGCTTGTCCCGAGCAATTTTTAGCTTAATGGATATGATCCTCATATTCATGAAGTTGAGTCGATAAATAAATGAGGCAATTGCAGCATGTGTTTGTCATGTACGATACGTAGAAATAAGTTCATGAATAGTACCTTACTCAAACCATCTGAATAGTATTAGCAGGCTTCCACACCTTAGTGATCAACGGTTCATAAAAGATGAATCTCAACATAATGTAAAAAGTATCTGGTTCAACCGAATGAGTTAGCGAGGTAGTCCCAAGTGTTTTAGGATCAACGTATTCACTTGGGATTCAGAATCTCGAAAGTGTCTCTTTGTCATGCTACAGTATAGTGGTATATGTCTACTTGATCTTTGCACACTCGCTCTTTTTCTTTTCTTTTATTTTCTTTTCTTTTGTATATATGCTCACATTTTTTGTGTAAGTGATGTGCAAGGAGCTAGCCATACATTCCACTTCATGCAGGAATTCAAAGCTTAACGATCTCGATTACCAAATTCCAATTGTATATGAAGCATAATTATGACTTGAAGATTCTACTTCCATTTGTTCTCACTCTATTTTGATAACACTTCCGTTTTCCTTTGTTTAAGGTTTCTTTTTCAATTAACCATATAGATAATTTTTCTTTATAAATCAAACCGTAGATTTATAGTATATTGACCAAATTATCTTTAGGTGCTCCGTTAATACCAATGATGTGGAAGACTCCTATTGCTATCATCAAGTGCAAGTAAAATTATACTCAAGCCATTCATATATCAATAAAAACAAATACAAACTTAAAATTGCTCCATATATAATAATAAACTCAAAATTTCATAAAAGGGACCGACTATTCCTGAAGGGAATCCTAATGATGCAAAATTTATTTATAGTTTGAAATAATGCAAAAAACAATAATATAAAACTTGTAAGAAAGATTACAAGGTCTTTAAAGATCTCCCCAAACTTGGAATCAAGCCAGGTGGGATCAATTAACTCCTTGTTGGTACCTATTCCTCCTCCTGGGTAGAAAGAGTGTCGCCTTCTTCTTTCACGTTGCCCTCTTTAACTATGCTTGCAAAGCGAATGCTGAGCTCGGCCATGTCGTATTGGAGCTTCAACATTTTTCTCTTGAGGAATTTCTTCTTATCTGTCAACTCAAAGACAGTTTTAATTAAGAAACCAACTCTACCATCGATGTCATCGACCTTTTTCTCAAGGTCTTTGCTCATCATCCAGTAGGAGTCAATCCCTTCTCCAATTGTTTCAACACATGCCTTAGAAGCCTTTTCCAACTCATAGATCTTATCATTAATCCCATCTTGCCACACCTTCTTAGGTTTAAGAGGTGATGGACCAAGAGGAGGTTTATAATAGGATCCTATGTTGTAACAATAAGGATTAGGGAGGTACTTATCCTTGTTCCTTCCCTGCTCAGCTTGTCTCATCATCTCCATCCTTTGCAGGAACATGTTCTCCCAATTTGGGAGAGGCTTGATCTCTGGGCCAGATGATGACGACGATCCTTTTGGTTCTGCTTCTTTGATCCTCTTCACGGGCTTCTCTTCTTTCTTCTTCCAGATCTTGTTGACGTGGAAGGACTGCATGGCTTCGCTGTATGGATGTTGTTAAAGGGACCTGTATAGGGATGATGAAGATCTTTCAAGGCTGGAGGTTGTAGCTCTGCGAAAACTTAATCAAAAAGGTTAGATGCGATCAGCTTTAAAAGGAGGGGTCAAAAACCCTAGCCGCCTTGCATAACGAGCAACTAAACGAGCGCAGCCCGTATAGTTCCTGCCATATAGTTATGAATCGACTATAGATTAAATCTACGGTGGAACCTAACTATATGGCCGGACCTATACGGCCGGACCTATACAGGTGGAATTTTTTAATTCCCGATGTATAGTTGGTCGTTAAACTCTCTGTATCATGGATAATTTTTTTGGAGAAGGGTCGACAACTATACGATCGCGACTATACGGGCAGAATTTTTAATTCTGGCCGTATAGTTGGTCGTTAAACTCTCAGTACCCCATAAATTATTTTGTCAAAGGCATTGACAACTATACGGGTGGAATTTTTCGTTCTGGTCGTATAGTTAGTCGTTAAACTCTCAGTATCTTTTGTGGATGGAAGTGTTGATGTCTCAACAACTATACGACCAGAACTATACGGCCGAAATTTGTATTCCCATCGTATAGTTGGTCGTTAAACCTTATGTGTCCACCAAAAATTTCCTGTCTCTCCAAGAATTCTTCATTAATCTGAAACTTAACGAAATATCAAGTTTTGACAGAGAAATGTCAGCTTAAATTTTCGACCAGTTTTGGCATCATCAATCTTCCTTCTTCTTTGCTAGAGCATGAATTGTTTCTCATTTAACACAATACTAAAACTAGACTTTAGCTGAAAATTTAAAAACTTACTCAAACCTTTATTTCACATGGGTTGCCTCCCATTAAGCGCTCTTTTTATGGTCAATAGCTTGACCGTAGTACCGCTCATTCCGTCTTGAGTCCATTCTTCTTGTAATTGCCGTTCTTCGTATATCTTTGCTTTATCACTTCTTCGTGGGTGCTCAATTCTATGGTGATTGCACTTATATCTTCTTTCACCCGATAATGGTTCAAGTGTTGTCCATTTACCACCCATGCAAGTGAGGGTGTTTTTCCTTGGAGGTTCACTGCTCCTGACGAATAGGTTTCTTCAACTACATATGGACCTTCCCACTTTGATCTGAGTTTTCCTAAAAACAACTTAAGACGAGAATTATAGAGCAACACTTTGTCTCCACTTTTAAAAGTTTTATTCTCTATTTTTCTATCATGCCATCTCTTAACTTTTTTCCTTAAACAACCTAGCATTCTCATAGGCTTCACTTCTAAACTCATCTAAAGCATGCATATCTAATAAACGCTTTTCCCCTACTACTTTGAGATCATAATTTAGATTCTTGATTGCCCAAAAATCTTGGTGTTCTAGTTCTAAACGTAAATGGCATGCCTTACTGTACACCATCTTATAAGGTGTCATACCCATTGGATTTTAAACATAGTACGGTATGCCCATAGAGTGTCATTTAACTTGTATGACCAATCCTTTCTTGATTTTTCCACCGTCTTCTCGAGTATGGTCTTTGGTTCTCTATTAGAGAGTTACTCCATACTTGCTGAGGATTTCCTTGAAAGTCCCTTTCATAAAATGAGAACCATCGTCAGTAATTAAAAATCTAGGAACTCCAAACCTAGGGAATATGACCTCCTTTATCATCTTCACCAAGGTAGCTGCATCCGCATGATTTGTTAGGATAGCTTCAACCCACTTAGTAACATAGTCAACAACAAGAAGAATATGAGTATAACCATTTGACTCTATAAATTGTCCCATGTAATCCATTCCCCATACATCAAAGGGTTCAATTATGATACTATAATTCATTGCCATTTCTTGTCTCCTACCTATACTACCTCTTCTTTGGCAAGCATCGCAGTATTCCACATACATGTGTGCATCCTTGAGTAAGGTGGGCCAGTAGAATCCGGATTGAAGTACATTTGTAGCTGTTCTTTTACCTGCATGATGCCCTCCATATGGACTGTCACGACAAGCTTTCAATATCGCATTCATTTCGTGATTAGGAACACACTTCCTAATCATTCCGTCAAGTCCATGATGATATAGATACGGATCATCCCAAAACGTAATATTTAAGATCATTAAAGAATTTCATTCTTTCATTTCTTGACATACCGGGAGGTATAAATTTTGTTGCTAGATAGTTAGCATAATCTGCATACCATGGATCAACAATTTCTACTTTTGCTAAATATTCTCCCAGAAATGATTCATTAATAGGTACGGGGTCATTAATTATTCCCTCCATCCTAGAGAGATGATCTCTACAGGATAATCCTTACCCCTCCTATCTACTATTTGCAAATCGTATTCTTGTAGTAACAAAATCCACCTAATCAATCTAGGCTTAGCATCCTTTTTCACAAGGAGGTGACGCAAAGCTTGGTGATCCGTATGAATTATTACCTTAGAATTAATTATGTAAGATCTAAATTTGTCGCAAGCAAAAATTAGCTCGAAACTCTTTTTCTGTAGTAGCATAATGTTTTTGAATCTTATTAAGAGGTCTACTAGCGTAATAAATAGCATTTAAATTCTTGCCATCTCGCTGTACCAAAACAGCCCCTAAAGCATAATCACTAGCATCACACATAATTTCGAAAGGTTCATCCCACTTTGGAGATTGCATGATAGGTGCTGAAACTAGTTTATCCTTAAGGTTCTCAAAAGCTGCAATGCAGTCATGATCTAAATAGAATGGAATCTCTTTATCAAGAAGATTGGTGAGGGGCATAGCTAGTTTAGTAAAATCTTTTATAAACTGCTTATAAAAACCTGCACGTCCCAGAAACATTTTTAAGTTTTTAATGTCTTGAGGTATGGGGAGATTTTCTATAGCATTTATATTAGTTTTATCTATTTCTATTCCCTTCTCCGAAACTTTGTGCCCGAAAACTTTACCTTCTCTTTCCATGAAACGACATTGTTCCCAATTCAAAACCAAGTTTGATTGCCTGCATCTCTGCAAAACTTTGGTCAGATTGTAGATGCAATTATAAAAAGTTGTTCCACAAACAACAAAATCATTTGTTAGGACTTCCATAGTCTTCTCAACAAAATCATCAAAAATCCTTAAAACACATTCCTGAAAAGTTGCTACTGCATTACATAAGCCAAATGGAATTAATCTATAAGCATATGTACCATAAGGACATGTGAAAGTTGTTTTCTCTTGATCTTCCGGTTGTATGGCAATTTGAGAGTATCCAGAATAACCATCAAGAAAACAAAATTAAGAATTATTACTAAGTCTTTCTAAGATTTTATCCATGAATGGTATAGGTTTATGGTTTTTCTGTGTCTCTGGGTTTAGCTTCCTAAAATCAATGCACATATGGTATCCTGCAATTGGCCTCACAGGAACAAGCTCACCCTCCTCATTCATAGCAGCATCAAGACCACCTTGTCTTGGTATGCAATGAGTTGGGCTAACCCACTTACTGTCAGAAATAGGATATATTATGCTAGCATCAACTAAGCATATAACTTCTTTTCTTACTACTTCCTTAGGATTAAGTCTTCTTTGCGTATCTACTACGGGTTCAACATCATCAAGCATGGTAATATTATGTGTTACAATAGATGGATCTATTCCTTTAATATCACTCAATGTATATCCAAAGGCTTCACGATGCTTAACCAAAACTGAAATGAGTTTATTTGTTTCATTTTTCAATAGATTCTTTCTAAAAATAACATGACATTTATTTTCATTATCTAAAAACTCATACCTCATATTGTCTGGAAGTTTTTTCAATTCTATTGGTGGAGGTTCTTCATCTCATGTTCTTACCAATTCTTCATAATCATGTGGATTTTGTGCTTCCGGAATTGAATCAAGGTAATCATCCATGTCTTCTTTCTTCTCATCATCTGGTGTTTCTTCCCAGGAGTACTAAAATGAATTGTTGCTATCTCGGCAATCGTCTTTTCTTCCTTGATATCCTCCACTTCATATGGCCTCTTCTTTAGTTTGGCAAAGTGGAATGTCATTTCCTCTTCTCCAAACTTCAGTGAAATAGTTTCCTTTTGATTATCTACTCGAGCTTTGGTGATGGAAATAAAAGGCCTCCCTAAAAGAATAGGTAAAAAAGAATCTCGAGGCAAATCAACTATATGAAAATCAAGGGGGTACATGAGTGAGTCAATAAAGCCATAGATATTTCTGATAACTCCTTCCGGTTTTATATTGGTTCTATTAGACAATTTAATAATAGTGGCTACTGGTTCCACATCTGGATTATTTAAATTGTAGCGGAGTTCCTCATAAAGTTATGAAGGCATAATATTTATGGTGGAAATTTGTTCACAAGTTCCATATAAGAAAGTTTCTCCACAATATATAGGGGTCATTAGTTTAGAAGTTTCGTTACCTCGAACCTTACCTTTGATGAATGCTAATGTTTCAAGGTTTAACATAACCACTTCATCTTCCACTATTCGTGCTTCCATAAGATCCTTCATTATAATATTATTTATGTTTGTAGCTTTGGAATTCCTTTCTGGTTTCTTTGGTCTCTTCTTTATTTGTGCTTCCTCTCTTTGTCTTTTTTCAAAGATCCCTGTATAGGTGATACGTCCAAAACGTATCTACATTCCCGAACACTTTTGCTATTGTTTTTCCTCTAAACTTGTGTGATTTGTATACAACTAACACGGACTGACGTTGTTTTCAGCAGAATTACCTTGGTGTCTAGTTTTTGTGCAGAAAATCAACTATCAGGAAAAATCCCAGAAAATATGCCAAAAATCCTATTTCGCCAGAAGACTCACGGAGCCAGAAGACGAGATGGAGTAGGGCCACGAGGGGCCCACACCACCTGGCCGCACGGGCCAGGCCAGGCCACGCCTGGGGGTGGTGTGGCCGCCTCGGCTGCCCCCTCGGCCTCCCTCTTCGCCTATAAGTTGCCTCTTGACCTAAAAACCAATGGGGGTTCGATGTTTTTCCAGAAAGAGTTCCGCTACGCTGCCACCACCAGATTCCATGATTCAGAACCAGAAACTCCATTCTGGCACCCTGTCGGGATGGGGAATTGGAGGAGATCATCGCCATCATCATCACCATTGCTTCTCCATCAACCATCCATGTTTCCCCCATCTATGAGTGAGTAATCCCCTGCTGTAGGCTATGGGGATGGTAGGGATTGGATGAGATCATTCATGTAATGGCATCAAATTGTTAGGGCATGGTGCCTAGTATCTATTATTAGTGTTTTTTGACTTTGTTGTAACTTGTTATGCTTAATGCTTGTCACTAGGGCCCGAGTGCCATGATTTCAGATCTGAACATGTTATTGATTCATTATGATAGTATTGTTTATGGTCTTACCTGCAAGTTGTATACACACGTTGTTGTCCAGAATCAAAGGCCCCAAAGTGACAGCAATTGGGATAACCGGAGGGAATGGCTTTGATGTGAGGATCACATGTGTTCACGGAGTGTTAATGCTTTGCTCCGGTGCTCTATTAAAAGGAGCACCTTAATTTCCAGTAGTTCCCTTGAGGCCCCGCTGCAAACGGGTTGGAAGGACAAAATATGTTGTGCAAGTTCTCATTGCGAGCACGTATGACTATATATGGAACACATGCCTATGATTATTTAGTACTTGGATGCTTTATCTTATTTATCTGCAAATGCCCTATGTCTTGATTGCCATATGAATTGTCTTGTCCATGCAACGCCCATCCATCCATCCCTATGCCTACTGCGCTTTAATCCTACTGTTTACTGCAATTGTTACTATTGTCTTTACTTTTACTACTGTTGTTACTTTGCTATTTCTATTACAAAACTGTTGCTACTAATAAACTGTTGTGAGCAAGATTGTTTCCAGGTGCAGCTGAATTGACAACTCAGTTGTTAAGGCTTATAAATATTCCTTGGCTCCCCTTGTGTCGAATCAATAAATTGGGTTTCACTTCCCTCGAAAATAATGCGATACACCCCCTATACTTGTGGGTCATCAAGACTATTTTCTGGCGCCGTTGCCGGGGAGCATAGCTTTATTTATTAAGTTCACTTGGAATCACTATTGTTCGCTGCCATCCATCCATCATGGGTAAGTCTCGTGATGGCAAGGTTCCTATTTTACCATCCACTACAAGGAGAGGTACGGTTCTGAACACCTCTGTTGCTCTTGATTCACCATCTGTTATGAGTAAGATCCTTACACCACCACATACACATGCTACACACACTGCTACTACTACTGAATCTGAAACTTTTGATACTTATGATGCTGCTTCTATTGTGCTTGATAAGAGTGGTTCATTAGGTCCTTTCCTAGATGCTACGATTGCTAGAACTATAGCTGGAAATACTAAAACTCCTAATGAAGACACTACTACACCTGTTAGTTCACCTGAGTCTAGAGAGAGCTATGATATTGAAGACGGTTATATTGAGATGACTGGTGAATTTATTAAAGAATGTCAAAACATCCATGATAGGAGTGCTATTAAGAGTCTCCTAAAGAGGCATACTATAAAACCCAAATTGTCTCCTAATGCTAAGTTTGTTGCATCTCCCATAAACATTAAAGATAAGGATTATGATTTCTCTCTTGATCTATCTTACATAGCTATTGTTGAGAAAGAACCTTTTTGTGGGACTAAGAATGAAAGTGTGGTAGCACATATGACTGAGCTTTCTACCATGAGTGGCCTATTTTCTGATGATATTAAGATGTGCACCTACTTTGTTGCTAAAATTTTCCTTTTTTCACTAAAAGGAGAAGCTAAAACTTGGTTTAATAATTTACCTCCTGGATCTATTGATAGCCCTGATTGCTTGATTAGTACTTTCCTGCAGAAATATTTTCCTCCTAGTGCTAGACATGTTATTTTGTAGGAACTTTTTGATTTTAAACAGGGAGAAAAAGAGATATTGCATGAATCATGGGCAAGGTTTTGTTCTTTGATTCATGCACAGGCTGGATGTCCATTACCTAAGAATGAGCTTCTTGATATATTTTATAATGGACTAACTGAAGAATCTAGGACATACCTGGATAGTTGTGCTGATTGTGTTTTTAGGAATAGGACTCCCAAGGAAGCTGAGGAATTAATGGCTAAAATAAGTAAGAATTATGAAGACTAGACTCCTCCTGAACCAGCTATACCTGAGATAACTATACCTGAACCAACTATTCTTGCGCCTATACCAACATCAAAGAAGAGGGGAGTTATTGAACTAAATGATGAAGGAAGCTAAGAAATGTCTTAAGGAGAAGGGAATTAAAGCTGCTGACGTCAAGAATTTACCTCCTATAGAAGAATTATGTAAGACAATTACCCACTCATCCACTATTGAGGTACACTCTCTCCAACATTTTGATGAAGGTGATATCCCTTACTCTAAACCTCCTGATCAATGCTTAGAAGAATTTGATGTTTTTATTGTTAAGCAAGATAATTTCAATAAAAGGGTGCAAAATCATTTGATGGAAAACACTAGAGCTATTGTTGAGTTGAAGGATATTGTGGAAAGAACCTCTAATGATGTTAAAATGCTTGTCCAACATTTTAAAATGGTTCAAACTCAAATTGATCAGCTTATTAAGGTACAAAAAGACTTGCTAGTTAATGCTGCTAAAGAAAAACATGATTATGAAATTAGAACTAGAAGTGCTGCTGCTACCCAGGATCCTTTATATCCTGAGGGGCATCCTAAAAGAATTGAGCAGGATTCTCAACAAGCTGAAAGTAGTGGTACTACTCCTAAGAAAAGAAAGAAGAAACATAAAACTATTGTAGAACCTTCTGAACCTGCTAAAGATCCTAATAGTATATATGTCTCTGATGCTGAAACTGAAAGTGGTAATGAAGAAAATGATGTTCCTGATAAAGAAAAAGTTGAAGAAGAACCTGAAAGGCACACTAAGAATACTAAATACACTAAAGAAGATTTTGTTGCTAAGAAACATGGTAGTGAAAGAGAGCCTTGGGTCCAGAAACCTATGCCTTTCCCCGATAAGAAACACAAGTCAAAGGAAGATGAACACTATAATAAGTTTTGTGAGTGGATGAAACCTTTATTCTTGCAAATTCTTTTGACTGATGCTATTAAATTGCCTCCTTATTCAAAGTATATGAAGGATATTGTCTCGAATAAAAGGAAGATCCCTAATGAAGAAATTTCTACTTTGCTTGCTAATTATTCCTTTAATGGTAAGGTTCCAAAGAAACTTGGAGACCCAGGGATTCCAACTATTCCGTGTTCTATTAAAAATAGTTATGTTAGAACTGCTTTGTGTGATTTGGGAGAAGAAGTTAGTGTTATGCCTTTTTATCTCTACAAGAGACTTCAATTGGAAAAACTAATACCAACTGATATATCTTTGCAAATGGCTGATAAATCTACTACTATTCCTATTGGTATATGTGAGGATGTACATGTTCAAGTGACTCATAATTGCTTGATATTAACTGATTTTTTTGTGCTTGAAATGCCTGAAGATGATAATATGTCTATTATTCTCGGGAGACCTTTTCTTAACACTGCAAGAGCTGTTATTAATTGTAATCAAGGAAAGGTGACTTTCAATGTTAATGATAAGGAACATACTGTCTATTTCCCCAAGAAGATTGATAGGACTTATGGTTTGAATTCAATTAAACATGTTGAGGGCATTCAAGTTGGAGAAATATATTGTCCCATACCAAGAGAAAAATATGAAATTATTATGATTGGGACCATTGCTATCAAGGTTGAGGTAACATAATCATTAGTGGAATACAAAGTTTTGTTTCATATAAAATTGTTTTGGTGATAAGACCTGATCAACCTTGTTAACAAAGGGATTTTAATGAACAAACAATGTTTTCACCATGATTATCCCTGCTTACTTTTATTTTATCCATTTTAGTTTTCGCTTTCATTTAGTTTACTTTTTCTTTTGCTAGTTGCTTGCATATTAGAGTGTCGTAGAACTTCTGAAGTTTTAGTTTTGTTTTGTCATTGCATCATTCTAGAAACTTTTTTCTGTTAGAAAATCATTCATTTATACTTGAAAATTGCTCAAAAATAAAGTGTCTCGAAAAATTCCAGAAAATTCATATTAAATTTTTACGTGAAAAATGGGGCAGAGAAGTGCCTGGAGACTACCAGGGGGACCCACCAGGCAGGCACACCACCTGGTGGCGCGGCCAGCCAGGGGCGTGCCTGGCCATGGTGTGGGCCACCCCTGGCCCTCCACTCACTCTCTCACTTCCCACTTCTTTCTCTCTCCCGAGAAAACATCAATTCTTTGCTCGAAATCTCGTTCTTGCTGTTCTTGCCCATGATTTTTCGATCTCCTTGCTCAGCCCATCTTAGCTGCTGAAATTTGGAGCATTTGTTCTCCGGTATGTGACTCCTCCGCTTGTCCAAGTAGATTTGTGTTTAGTGGTTTATATCTTGAGTATTTTGCTATTGTAGGTGACAGATTTTGAGAGCTTGTAAGCTTGTTCAATGCTTAGATATATTGTATTGATGCATGTTTAGGCTTCTTAAAAGTCCCCATGAGTAGTGCCCTTCATTATATATTCACTTTGCAATCACTTGTTTAATGGATATTTGAATTTCAGAATAGAAGATGAATGAGCATCGACTCAACCAACATGAACTGAGGGTGCCTGAGGTTATGAAGGTTCACCGAGAGGAGGAAGTTTTCCTTCCATCTATCCATGATTTGAATTCATGAGGGCTACAGGAATTTCCCAGGACTTCCATACCTTAGTTGCTAATGCAGGATTGGAGCACTTTGTGGAAGATGAAGCTTGTCAATTTGTGAACCTAACTATGTATGTAGTGCAGGACTTTCAATTTAGTTACTCTTTACCTAACCCCATGGTCCACTACAAAATTTACAATATAGCTATCGACCTTCCTCTTGATGACTTTTGTGTATCTATTAAGGTACCTCAGTGGGGATCGCGTGGAAGGATTAAAGAGCGACCTGCACCACTCATGGACTTGTATGCGGAGATTTGCCAAGGGAGCAGCTTCTCGAAGGAGAGCAGGAAAATCCGTAACATTCATCTCCCGTCTATTCGCTACTTTGCTTACTTTATTGCCAAGTGTTTTCTCGCTAGGAAAACTGCTAATAAGCTATCCTCGTATGATTTAGCATTCATCTCAGCTGCTTTAAAATGAGATAGGAATTATAACTTGGGTGCCTTGATAGCTTTCCGTCTTGCTTCTAACCGCGAGAAAGGTGGAATTTGTGGAGGCCTCATCGCCTCTTGTTTATTAGCTTTGCATGGTGTAGTGCCTCATCATCTAGACCTACAGTTTCCCATAGAGAGTCTTGACCTTAATTCCATGATACAACATAAATTTGTTTCTTCCTGGGCTAATCTGAGTGATTTGTCTTATGAAATAACCTTTCTAAAGGATGGTTGGAGAGGGAGTAAGTCCGAGCGATTTGTTCTTTTGCCTGCACCTGTTTTGTTTAACCTTGATACCAGGGTAGGACGGTCACTCACTGAGGAAGAACTTGACACGTACCTGGGAGAGCTCTCCCAACATGAGCAGGATACTGGAAGGGGGGTTACATATGATTCGGTCCAGCCTTCGAATGAGGGGGAGTCTTCATATCAGCAGCCTACCTATGATTGGGGAGCTTCTTCTTCTTCCCAAGGGCCTAACCACGATCATTCTTACCATGACCCGCCTGCTTGGAACCCTTACCCGCGTTGGGGTTGACACCCACTTAGGCCAAAAGCCTATGCTTGGGGGGAGGTACACCGACATCACACTCATCTCCATATCATGTTTTGTCGGTACTTTATACATCCATGCTTCGTTGTCTTTTTAGTTTTCGTTCTTTCTTTACTTTTGCTTTCTAAAACACAAAAAGACCAAAAATATTTCCGTTGTTTCTCTTTGTTTGCTTCTTCCTCTTTTGCCTTGGTTTGCTTTTCCTTTTTGCTTTGTCTTAATTATTCGAAAACCCAAAAATATTTTTCTTTGCTTGTTTTTCCTTTTGTTCTTGCCTTTGAAAATGAAAAACACCAAAAATATTTGTTGTTCTTCTTTGGTTTTGTGAAGTTTGTTGCAGGGTTCAGCAGCCCTCGGTGGAATTTGGTTTCATGTTATTATTCAAGACACACAAGTGAAGGGCAATAATGAGGATTAATGACAACTTGAGGTGTGGTAAGAGGCTGGTAACAAACTCTATTTGTTTTCATTTTTGTACATATACTCATCATTGTGGGCATGCTTAGTATGTTCATGTAGAGTGTATGTTATTATGGATGCTTATTAGTTCTTGCTTTCTTATGATTAACTCCATCTTGCTAATAGTTTCTAGCATGTCATATAAATGTTTGCTTGCATTGCTCTATTCATAACTTGGTATGATACTGTGGTATCCTCCTCTGAATGTTTCACTTGAATCGACTTGGCACATGCTAATGCATGTGTATGATTGAAACAAAATCAATTAAGCCTCGATGAAATAGTTTGCCTCAGGAGATTTGAATCACTTTCATGCCATGATTAGTCATGTTTTGTTGCAAGCATGATTATGACAGTTATTGCTCTCTCGTTTCTTGTTGCCTTACTATTGCTAGCCTCCACTTGCACTGAGTATGAGCTCTACTCGTGTTTCCAATTCCCCAAAACCAATATTGCCAAAAGTGTCCACCATACCTACCTATTAGCATCATTTGTTATTCCGTGCATATTCAATATGCCTTGTTTTCTTCCGAATAAAATGTTTGCTTGTTATGAGAAAGTTAGTTAGTAAAGCTCTCACGAACTTGATGGCACGCTTTATTTCTTGCACTTAATAAACCTGAACCATTGTGACTGTCCATGAAAGTTATATGCTTGCAAATTATAGGCTAGGGATTAGCAGAACCGTGCTTTCACGAGGAACGCTTTCAACGTCTGTAAATATATACCTAGTTGATATCATGCTCTTTTGTTTGCGGATGTCGTCGGTGTGAAATAAAAGGGGAGCTTTTAAGTCCATGGAGTTATGTATGTGTGTTAGAGGAATGCCTGGGCTGCCGGTGTAATCCATGCCTAATCATGGTGGAAACCTGTAGCATAACCATAATGAGTATCTATGAAGCATTCTTCTTATAAAAAATAGATAGCTATTGAGAAAAAGAAAGAAACGGAGATATGAGAAAAGAGGAAAGAGAGAAAAAACACCATTTTCCCATGGTAAATAAGGAGATTGCTGAGATACTCGTTGTCTGCTTGCCTTGTCATTTTGATATGGGGATTCTACCGTATCATCGGGCAAGGGGTACCCGTTGGCGGTTCTCTATGATACGCACGTATTTACTATGACAAGAACTTACTGGTAACTAAAGTTGAGTAGCATGAGGAGCGGCCCTCGTACTCAAGGGACATGAGATTTCCAGTTTATAGTTTGTCAAGCATATAACTCAGAGTGGACCTCAGTTTCACCTTAACCATTTAAAGATGCTTATGATAGGAGCAATCAGAGCTCAAAGCTAATGAGTACCATACTTTCAGCATTTGGAAGCCTTTCAAACTTTTCAAAACCTTTTCATTTCCTTGTTGAGTCTCCACACATTCTATGAGCACTTTCTTGAGAGCATAGTTGTCATTCTAGTGCTTGTCTCAAAACTTGATTAATTGTGTTATGACTTTGATGCTTGTATCTTTGATATCTTTACTTCTAGTCTTCACTTGAACTTTAGAGGTGTCTTGGCATTTATGTTTGCTCTACAATCAAAGGCAAGCGAGATATCACTCTATCATACATTTTTATGAGCACTGCAATGTTTCTTATGTTTATGTTTCATGCCACTTACTATTTTTGAGTTAGAAGCTCTTTATAGCTTGCAATGACTATTAAGTAAACTTAGTTGCATACTCCTTATTATGAATTGGCTGAGTAGTTGATCATATGCTGAGAATATATACATCTTATGAAGCAAATGTGTTCATGAAAGTTTCTTTTATCGCACTCAGTTTTCAACTGAATTGCTTGAGGACAAGCAATAAGCTAAGCTTGGGGGGAGTTGATACGTCCAAAACGTATCTACTTTCCCAAACACTTTTGCTATTGTTTTTCCTCTAAACTTGTGTGATTTGGATACAACTAACACAGACTAACACTGTTTTCAGCAGAATTACCTTGGTGTCTAGTTTTTGTGTAGAAAATTAACTATCAGGAAAAATCCCAGAAAATATGCCAAAAATCCTATTTCGCCAGAAGACTCACGGAGCCAGAAGACGAGACGGAGTAGGGCCACGAGGGGCTCACACCACCTGGCTGCGCGGGCCAGGCCAGGCCATGCCTGGGGGTGGTGTGGCCGCCTCGGCTGCCCCCTCGGCCTCCCTCTTCACCTATAAGTTGCCTCTTAACCTAAAAACCAACGGGGGTTTGACGTTTTTCCAGAAAGAGTTCCGCTACGCTGCCACCACCAGATTCCGCGATTCAGAAGCAGAAACTTTGTTCTGGCACCCTGCCGGGACGAGGAATTGGAGGAGATCATCGCCATCATCATCACCATCACTTCTCCATCGACCATCCATGTTTCCCCCATCTATGAGTGAGTAATCCCCCGCTGTAGGCTATGGGGATGGTAGGTATTGGATGAGATCGTTCATGTAATGGCATCAGATTGTTAGGGCATGGTGCATAGTATCTATTATTAGTGCTTTTTTGACTTTGTTGCAACTTGTTATGCTTAATTCTTGTCACTAGGGCCCGAGTGCCATGATTTCAGATCTGAACATGTTATTGATTCATTATGATAGTATTGTTTATGGTCTTACGTGCAAGTTGTATACACACGTTGTTGTCCGGAACCAAAGGCCCCGAAGTGACATCAATCGGGATAACCAGGGGGAATGGCTTTGATGTGTGGATCACATGTGTTCATGGAGTGTTAATGCTTTGATCCGGTGCTCTATTAAAAGGATCACCTTAATTTCCAGTAGTTCCCTTGAGGCCCCGCTGCAAACGGGCTGGCAGGACAAAAGGTGTTGTGCAAGTTCTCATTGCGAGCACGTATGACTATATATGGAACACATGCCTATGATTATTTAGTACTTGGATGCTTTATCTTATTTATCTGCAAATGCCCTATGTCTTGATTGCCATATGAATTGTCTTGTCCATGCAACACCCGTCCATCCATCCCTATGCCTACCGCGCTTTAATCCTACTGTTTACTGCAATTGTTACTACTGTCTTTACTTTTACTACTGCTGTTACTTTGCTATTGCTATTACAAAACTGTTGCTACTGATAAACTACTGTGAGCAAGATTGTTTCTAGGTGCAGCTGAATTGACAACTCAGTTGTTAAGGCTTATAAATATTCTTTGGCTCCCCTTGTGTCGAATCAATAAATTGGGTTTCACTTCCCTTGAAAATACTACGATACACCCCCTATACTTGTGGGTCATCAATAGGTATCGAGGAGAACTCTTCCATTAGTGCTCTTGCATGCTTCTTTTCTTCAAGGGGTTTACGAGGTTCCCATTCTGTGGGTACCTGCAAATGCCCTGCATAATTCTCAATAATTTTCTTTACTGAGTAAGAATCAATACCGAGGGTTTTAATCATTGTATCTGTCCTCTCATCTGCAAGAAAATCATTAATGCAAGCATATTCAAAAAATCTATTTGTAATATTTTCCTTATCTTTAAAATTTCCAATTGATTCTCTCATTTTTATTATTAGATTCCAAGCCTCATCATAGGTATAAGATAGAAAACTGCCATTAGAAGTAGTGTCTAGATTTGTTCTATTTTCAATACTTAGCCCTCCAGAAAAGGTATGGGTGATTAACCAATCAGGTAAACAATGATGGGGGCAATTATCTAGGTAGCTTTTATACCTTAGATATCCTTCATAGAAGCCCTCACTAGGATTATTTTTAAAACTGATAATAATACCTCTCATCCTGTGAGCTTTGCTTTTATAATAATACTTTGATAGGAACTTGGTTGTCAATTCCTCCCAAGTCCTTGGTACTTCTGCACAAAAAGATCTATACCGGTCGCAAACATTATTAGAGAGAGTTTGTCTAAACAACTGGGTTTTAACCATATCAAGATTACAATCATCAAAAATAAAGGAACTAAGAATATCTTCAAAGAATTGTAAGTCTCCATATGGACTTTCTTCATTGGTTCCTGCAAATTTCTTAGAATGTAATAACTCAAATAATAAAGGATGGATCTCGACTCCATCTGGATTTATGATTTTGTTGACAGTTATAAAAGCGTCCATGGGCGAACCCATTTTCCTTACTGCCTCAAGCTGGATTAAATGCTGAGTGTTGTCCATTGTTGCGGTCATGCAACTCAAGTAAAAATTAGTACAACGAAAGTAAATAACTAAAAGTAAAGCGACTTATAGCGCTAAGCTCCCTGGCAACGGTGCAAGAAAATAGCTTGATGACTACAAGTGCACAGATCGTTTGTAGCTAGTTTCGAAATAAAGATATCGATCCCACAGGGAGTAGTAGGCAAAAGACTAAAATGCTTTTATTTATAACAAAACGAAGTACTTAAGAAATAACTTTAAGATGCAAGTAAAGTAGAGTTGTTTTTTGGGTTTTGGGTTGAACAAGGTGATTTAAAGTAAAGCAAAACTTAATGCAGAAAGTAAGAATCGCGTGTGTAATAGAACTTTAGAACTACAATAGGGAGAAGGCGTTCTCAGGGAATAATGGATACACCGCTAGCAATTTAGACTAAGTGGTCGAGAGTATTATAACGAATATTCTCATAATTTGTATGTATGTGGGAGGAGCTCCATATATAGACGAATATCCAGCAATCGCTGCACACATCATCCTCATAACCACAACAGACATCAATCGACATTAATTGAATTACTGCGCTATTAAGGGATTTCTCCCATGGCATGGACATGGCTTTGTGAGTTCTCTTTGATTCCCCAAGTTAGTACGTAAGTGTAGCACCCCGATAAAATCACTACTAGAAAATTGCTGTGTTTTTGTGCATTGCATCATCATGACCGCATGCTCATGTCATCATGCCACATTGCATTTAAGCATCGTCATGTCCTCGTGCATATTTTTGCCTAAAACTATTTTTGAAAAGCCTATGTTTGTTTTCTAAATATCCTCCATCTTTATTTCAAATCAAAACCCGGTCCTTCTAGATATTTTATTTTGTCTACAAACTACTTACAAAAGACTATTCAAAACAAAACAAAATAAATAAGATACTTTATCGGGGGAGGCAGCCACAGGCCAGGCCGAAAGCCCAGCCCGCAGCCGCCTACAACCCCAGGAAAATAAAACCCTAGACAAAAACCATCCAACCCTCACCTACCCCGCCGCCACACCACTTCTCCTACCTGCTGCCGCTGCCAGCGCCCGACCCTGAATCTCGAACTCTCGTGTTGCCCATGTAAGCACGCAACACGCAGCGTCCGTGTCGCTCTCACCTCGACGCCCACCTAGCTCACTCGCATCGCTCCACCCCGGCCCCACCTCCTCGATCCCATCGCCACCAACCCCGATGACGTCGCCTCTCTCGCGCTCCCTTTCCTCGTCGCGAACGCCACCTACCTCGCGCATCCCTGCTCGATCCCCCGTCGGCCGCGTGCCCCTGCACCGACGCCGTCCTCGCGTCCCTACCGCCATGGCGTCACCGCCTCGGGCTCTCCCTGCAGCATCGCACGCCGCCACCGCCCCACAAGCTCCGGTCGCACCTCCTCTGCGCCTCCCAAGCTCCCTACAGCCTCCCTGCCTCACACCAGCGCGCCCCCTCTCCACGGCGGCCCGCGCCCCATGTTCCTGGCCCGGGAGATCTCACCCCGCCGTCGCGCCGCCTCTCTACACAAGTTCGAGCTCACTGCCGCTGCGTCGCCCTCCTACGCCTTCCCGAGCGCCGCCGCGCGAGACCCTCGCTGCCGTGAGCTCGCCTCCTCTGCGCCTTCCCGACCCCGGCTCCTGCAGCGCCTAGTACGACCTCGTCCCCATTGAGTTTATCCCGTCAAGCTCTTCTCTCGGCTCTGCTCCATCTCCGTGAGCACATGCCCATGTCAAGCCCCTACTTCCTCGTCGACAGTTGTCGCCCGCGTCCCTACGCAGCTCTGGCGCCTCCTATGCCCGACCTCGTCTCCTCCTTGTTCATTAGACAACGGTGGCCTCCCGTCCTTGCTTTTTTGTATTTGTCTGCACGGAGATCGCTGCAGCATGCCCACATCGCGTGTGGCGCTTGGTGTTTGCTCGACGTTGCTGTTGTTGCTCATCTCTCTGGCCTTGTAGTTGTTGCTTTGGTTGTGTTCCTTTGACATTTTGTCCCTAACTCCGCCAACTCGTGAAGCGATCCGAGACAAGTTCTATATGTGTTCTGTGGAACACCAATCTTTGCAGCCCGGCGTGGCTTCGACACAGCCGAGCCTAGAACCTGAAGACCACCGTTGTTAATTCAAGTCCATCACCGACACCCGAAGTCGAGAACCGGAGATCTCCTACATGGAGTTCGAAGACCCCTATCCCGGAGTCCGAAGACCGATCCCGGCGAGCCTGAACCTGAACCCTTGGCGATCCAAGATCTCCGAACCGAAATGTGTGACCCCTTTTCTGAGCTCTATTTTATAAACTGTCATACACATATCGATGCATATTAAATTGTTCATACTTGCATGCATATTGTGGGTGTTTGGTGCTATTTCGACGATTCACCTAAAGTAAATATGGAGACCATATGCGGACTATTCTGGTCTTATATTGTCTCCATTTAAATTTGTGTAGCAAACCGATGCCATGTTTTGCCTTGCTAAGACAACATTTAAAATGCGGGGTATCTAAATAGCATGAACCACTTAATTAATGGTCGGGACCCTGGTTCTGCTTAATATTGCCTAGTTGCATCGCATCTTTGCCATGTCATGCATCATACACGCATCATGCATGTTCTTCTGCCGTAGTATTAAATAGTGCATTCGGTGTTTCATTTAGTGCTTTGGTTCTTCGCGGATTAGGCCGTTGAGTTGTTGCGAGTATCGACAAGTTCTTCGGATAATGTATCTCCGGCAGTGTTTCCCAGGAGAGCATCTCTCCCCCTTCTATCTATTTTGCATTTATAGTCTTTATTTCCTCATGTTGATCTATTGCTATCCGTGTCACGATGCTTTAGTTTCCATGCACCAATTATAGTCCTGCAGCCATTATATTGCCTGGGACACCTCCTATTACCTGTTGCTTGATAGACAGTTGGCCCTGCGAGTCGTAGTTGCTTGCTCAGGTGTTGCTTCGCATCGTTGTTGTTCCACAGTTGTTGGGAGGTTGGCACATGTTTAATGGTGGCATTGATCATGGTTCTAATTACAACTTTTTAATTAATGTTGATGGTAGATATAATGCAGAGGCACCGGTGGGTAATAGTAAATATTTGGTTCTTAACCGCTCACTGGTGTCCCCTAGGACCCGAGTTCTTAACACATGTTCCGAGATCGAGCGCGCTAACCACGGGTGGGGTGTGTGGGCACCCCCATCGCCTTACTACGTGATTTCAAAGTGATGTACCGGGGGCCACAAGTAGTTTGGGGCTTTATTACTATTCTGTACTTATGCCATGCTTTACTGCTTTATTTAAGATTGTGCGTGGAGCACCTGTACTGTTTAGGATGTGGAATGTTTTCGCGGTATCGACAAGCCCATTCACACTTTCGGGTTCCTAGTCGTTTACAGCCATTGGCACAAACCCTGGTCCGTCTCGGAGCCGGCCGACTGCATTGTGGGTAGCTTAGTGGGGTGGCCCCCCATGTACTTGCTTTGGGTCTAGGAAACGTCATGACTTAGGCCCCGCCGACATACCGATGGGTGTATGTTAATTGATCTGGCAAAACGGGTCGAAGTGCGTGTGGATACTTTGGTGCACCCCTGCAGGGTTAAATCTTTTCGAAAAGCCGTGCCCGCGGTTATGGATGACTTGGAGCACCGTTTCTCAATCATAGACAACTATAACTAAAGTTTACTGTTATAATTTGACTTACATCTGAGATGACTAGTAAGTTGGATAACTGCCATGGAAAGATTAAATAAAACTGCCAACCGTGTGAGTTTCCTCGGCTTGACTTCCTCGTTTGGTCTCGAGGGGGAATACCAGGATGGGTATGTTTGGTGTTAGTGTCAGGTTGGATCCGAATAGGTGTCTATTATCTCTCTCTGATAGCCGCCAGTATTACAGAGTCTCTATAGGTTGTTTAGTGTCGCTGCGCTCCCGCTTCAGTCCATCATACCTGTGTAGGCGAGGACCGTTGAATTCTAGCCTCGCCATGTACTGGCCTTAGTACTGATGCTCCTCTTTTTCCTTTGCCCTTTGTCGGCATCCCTTTTGTTCTAGCAGGTTTGAGATCGACGTCGTTAGCAGGGTTACCCTTCCGACTTGGCCTGGGCAGGGTTATGGACGCCATTGGTTATTCTTCAGGGCTCTTAGCCCCATTTGCATCTTGTCCGTACTCGGACGTTGTAATGTTTTCAAGGTGATTTGGATCTTTGTATTGTATATCTATATTCTTGACTCGTTGAGTCGTTGTTGTATATATATATATCTGTTTTGTGGGCCTCATCGAGGACTGTTGTGTAATGGTATTACTTCGTTTTCCACCCACACGAAAGTTCCTGGTGGGCGTCCTTGAATCGTTTCTATGAGGGTTTGGCGGAAAGGGCTAAAACTTGCATATGGCCGATTCGAGGGTGTTACAGAGTGGTATTAGAACTCAGCAGTTGTGATACCCCACTGGTCCATCCTGTAGGATAACCTAGCTAACGGCCGATGTAGAGTGTCAAAACTATTTTTGCAAAATCGGTTGGATAGATATGATGAGGTCTGCTTTTACTCCTTACCCCTCTGCTATTATCCTCTTACCTCTACGTGTTTTAAATCTGCTCTCTTCTCTTTCTTCAAGTCCAGGATTTCTCGTGGTTGGGTTCCATCGTACCTTCAAGGTTTCGCTTCCTCCTTTGGCAACGATGTTTCTACCTCCGGACTTCATGCTATCTGAGTGATCCTTTATCTGTGGTACCATTCTTTGTTCCTTGTTTGTGCCTTCCGGTGTTTTCCAACGCGACGACATCATCTACGCAGATCCAATGCAGAGCCTGCATCACTCCTTTGTTCCGAACCTCGATTGTCGAGATCTTCAGTCTGATTCCGAGAATGGTTGCACGCTTTTCTACTGATTGTGCGGAATAATAGTTTGGGTGCGTGATGGATTGGCCCCCATGTTGACTACTCATTCTATTTGCTCGTGTACATTGAAGTGGATGAGAATGCATCGGTTCTCTATTTCTATCGAAGTTAGAGGTGGCTTTATTTGTGGATACCTTTACCTTCGTCCTTTGTTTCCCCGAGTGTTCTCTCAATGATCACGGACAACGACCTCTTGTTAGTGGTGTCGAGAGGATCTACACGAAGCGATAAGAGTCTGACCTTCATCCTTCTTCCCCGTACCATGAGGCGGATCTCGAGGGCGAGATCCATTGTTAGTGGTGTCGAATTGTAGCATCCCGATAAAATCACTACTAGAAAATCCCTGTGTTTTGTGCATTGCATCATCATGACCGCATGCTCATGTCATCATGCCACATTGCATTTGAGCATCGTCATGTCCTCATGCATATTTTTGCCTAAAACTATTTTTGAAAAGCCTATGTTTGTTTTCTAAATATCCTCCATCTTTATTTCAAATCAAAACCCGGTCCTTCCAGATATTTTATTTTTTCTACAAACTACTTACAAATGACTATTCAAAACAAAACAAAATAAATAAGATACTTTATCGGGGGAGGCAGCCACAGGCCAGGTCGAAAGCCCAGCCCGCAGCCGCCTACAACCCCAGGAAAATAAAACCCTAGACAAAAACCATCCAACCCTCACCTACCCCGCCGCCACACCACTTCTCCTACCTGCCGCCGCCAGCGCCCCACCCTGACTCTCGAACTCTCGTGTTGCCCACGTAAGCACGCAACAGGCAGCGTCCGTGTCGCTCTCACCGCGACGCCCACCCAGCTCACTCGCATCGCTCCACCCCGGCCCCACCTCCTCGATCCCATCGCCACCAACCCCGATGACCTCGCCTCTCTCGTGCTCCCTTTCCTCGTCGCAAACGCCACCTACCTCGCGCCTCCCTGCTCGATCCCCCCCGGCCGCGTGCCCCTGCACCGGCGCCGTCCTCGCGTCCCTGCCGCCATGGCGTCACCGCCTCGGGCTCTCCTTGCAGCATCGCGCGCAGCCACCGCCCCACAAGCTTCGGTCGCACCTCCTCTACGCCTCCCAAGCTCCCTGTAGCCTCGCTGCCTCACACCAGCGCGCCCCCTCTCCACGGCGGCCCGCGCCCCATGTTCCTGGCCTGGCTCGACCTCACCCCGCCTCTCAATACAAGTCCGAGCTCACTGCCGCCGCGTCGCCCTCCTACGCCTTCCCGAGCGCCGACGCGCGAGACCCTCGCTGCCATGAGCACGCCTCCTCTGCGCCTTCCCGACCCCGGCTCCTGCAGCGCCTAGTACGACCTCGTCCCCATCGAGTTTATCCTGTCAAGCTCTTCTCTCGGCTCTGCTCCATCTCCGTGAGCACACGCCCATGTCAAGCCCCTGCTTCCTCGTCGACAGCTGTCGCCCGCGTCCCTACGCGGCTCTGGCGCCTCCTGTGCCCGACCTCGTCTCCTCCTTGTTCAATTGGACAACAGTGGCCTCCTGTCCTCGCTTTTTGTATTTGTCTGCATGGAGATCACTGCAGCATGCCCACATCGCGTGTGGCGATTGGTGTTTGCTCGACGTTGCTGCTGTTGCTCGTCTCTCTGGCCTTGCAGTTGTTGCTTCGGTTGTGTTCCTTTGACATTTTGTCCCTAACTCCGCCAACTCGTGAAGCGATCCGAGACAAGTTCTATATGTGTTCTGTGGAACACCAATCTTTGCAGCCCAGCGTGGCTTCGACACAGCCGAGCCTAGAACCTGAAGACCACCGTTGTTAATTCATGTCCATCACCGACACCCGAAGTCGAGAACCCGAGATCTCCTACATGGAGTTCGAAGACCCCTATCCCAGAGTCCGAAGACCGATCCCGGCGAGCCTGAACCTGAACCCTTGGCGAACCAAGATCTCCGAACCGAAATGTGTGACCCCTTTTTCGAGCCCTATTTTATAAACTGTCATACACATATCGATGCATATTAAATTGTTCATACTTGCATCCATATTGTGGGTGTTTGGTGCTATCTCGACGAGTCACCTAAAGTAAATATGGAGACCATATGCGGACTATTCTGGTCTTATATTGTCTCCATTTAAATTTGTGTAGCAAACCCGATGCCATGTTTTGCCTTGCTAAGACAACATTTAAAATGCGGGGTATCTAAATAGCATGAACCACTTAATTAATGGTCGAGACCCTGGTTCCGCTTAATATTGCCTAGTTGCATCGCATCTTTGCCATGTCATGCATCATACACGCATCATGCCTGTTCTTCTGCCATAGTATTAAATAGTGCATTCGGTGTTTCTTTTAGTGCTTTGGTTCTTCGCGGATTAGGCCGTTGAGTTGATGCAAGTATCGACAAGTTCTTCGGATAATGTATCTCCGGCAGTGTTTCCCAGGCGAGCATCTCTCCCCCTTCTATCTATTTTGCATTTATAGTCTTTATTTCCTCATGTTGATCTATTGCTATCCGTGTCACGATGCTTTAGTTTCCGTGCACCAGTTATATTCCTGCAGCCATTATATTGCCTGGGACACCTCCTATTACCTGTTGCTTGATAGACAGTTGGCCCTGTGAGTCGTAGTTTCTTGCTCAGGTGTTGCTTCACATCGTTGTTGTTCCACAGTTGTTGGGAGGTTGGCACATGTTTAATGGTGGCGTTGATCATGGTTCTAATTACAACTTTTTAATTAATGTTGATGGTAGATATAATGCAGAGGCATCGGTGGGTAATAGTAAATATTTGGTTCTTAACCGCTCACTAGTGTCCCCTAGGACCCGAGTTCTTGACACCTGTTCTGAGATCGAGCGCGCTAACCACAGGTGGGGTGTGTGGGCACCCCCATCGGCTTACTACCTGATTTCAAAGTGTTGTACCGGGGGCCACAAGTAGTTTGGGGCTTTATTACTATTCTGTACTTATGCCATGCTTTACTACTTTATTTAAGATTGTGCGTGGAGCACCTATACTGTTTAGGATGTGGAATGTTTTCACGGTATCGACAAGCCCATTCACACTTTCGGGTTCCCAGTCATTTACAGCCATTGGCACAAACCCTAGGTCCGTCTCGGAGCCGGCCGACTTTGTTGCGGGTAGCTTAGTGGGGTGGCCCCCCATGTACTTGCTTTGGGTCTGGGAAACGTCATGACTTAGGCCCCGCCGACATACCGATGGGTGTATGTTAATTGATCTGGCAAAAAGGGTCGAAGTGCGTGTGGATACTTTGGTGCACCCTTGCAAAGTTAAATCTTTTCGAAAAGCCGTGTCCGCGGTTATGGACGACTTGGAGCACCGTTTCTCGATCATAGACAACTATAACTAAAGTTTACTGTTATAATTTGACTTACATCTGAGATGACTAGTAAGTTGGATAACTGCCATGGAAAGATTAAATAAAACTGCTAACCGTGTGAGTTTCCTCGGCTTGACTTCCTCGTTTGGTCTCGAGGGGGAATACCAGGATGGTATGTTTGGTGTTAGTGTCAAGTTGGATCCGAATAGGTCTCTCTTATCTCTCTCTGATAGCCGCCAGTATTACAGAGTCTCTATAGGTTGTTTAGTGTCGTTGCGCTGCCGCTTTAGTCCACCATACCTGTGTAGGCGAGGACCGCCGAATTCTAGCCTCGCCATGTACTGGCCTCAGTACTGACGCTCCTCTTTTTCCTTTGCCCTTTGTCGGCACCCCTTTTGTTCTAGCAGGTTTGAGATCGACGTCGTTAGCAGGGTTACCCTTCCGGCTTGGCCTAGGCATGGTTATGGACGCCATTGGTTATTCTTCAGGGCTCTTAGCCCCATTTGCATCTTGTCCGTACTCGGACGCTGTAACGTTTTCAAGGTGATTTGGATCTTTGTATTGTATATCTGTATTCTTGACTCGTTGAGTTGTTGTTGTATATATATCTGTTCTATGGGCCCCATCGAGGACTGTTGTGTAATGGTATTACTTCGTTTTCCACCCGCACGAAAGTGCCTGGTGGGCATCCGTGAATCGTTTCTATGCAGGTTTGGCGGAAAGGGCTAAAACTTGCATAGGGCCGATTCGAGGGTGTTACAGTAAGGAATAACAACAACTTTATATTCACATTAATTGCTATTATCCCTTCGTCTACCAACAAGTAATCACCTTCATCGAGTCCCCATGAGAGGCAAATGTTAAGGAGGTGCACAACTCCCAACATCAAGATGAAGACAATTAACACGTACACATAATGATGTATAACATAATAATCTCTAGGTCATATCAATCATATGCTAGGGTTTCTCCATCTCCCCAAGAACTAGAGATCAACTCAAACAGGGAGGCAATCAACATCATAGCAATGGTAATGGAAACAATCATAGATGAATAGTACTTGTATAAATCCACAACGAGTATAGGAATTACAACAAGATCTAGACAATATGTAGATGGGATGGATGGAGATCGATGCCTTAGCCTCCCGGATCTACGCCGGGCGAAGATGGACCCCTTGTGGATGAGTTCCCCCTCTAGATGCCTTCCGGAGGTGAGGTTTCTGTGATTTCTGGGTGTTATATATGTCGCCTCTCTGAACCAATTGCACGGGGTGAAACTATTTGACGAGGTGGAGGCGGCGCCAACTATACGGTGATACGTTGGAAACGTATCTATAATTTTTCATGTTCCATGCTTGTTTTATATCTACTTTCTTATGTTTTGTCCACACTTTGGAGTATTTTTTACATATTTTCTGGAACTAACCTATTAACAAGATGCCACAGTGCCAGTTGCCTGCTTTCTGCTATTTTTAGTTTCAGAAAAGCTAGTAAGGAAATATTCTCGGAATTGGACCGAACAAAAGCCCAAGTCAATATTTCACCAGAAGGAATACGGAGTCCGGAGGGGAGACAAAGAGGGGAGCCAGGGCGGACACACCCTAGGGTGGCATGGCCAGCCCTAGCCGCGCCGCCACCTAGTATGGGCCCTCTGGTACTCCATTGACCTTGCCCCTTTGCCTATATATTGCCTCTGGGACGGAAACCCTAGGTACCCGATCAAAATTCCACGAAAGAGTTTGTAGCCTCTGCCATCTCCATCCCTAGATCGGGAGGGATCTGAAGCTCTTCCCGGCACCCTGCCAGAGGGGAGATATCACCCTGGAGGCCTGCTTCATCACCATGTCTGCCTCCGGTGTGATGCGTGAGTAGTTCATCCCTAGACTACGGGTCCATGTAGTAGCTAGATGGTTGGTTCTTCTCCTTTGTGCTACCATGTTTAGATCTTGTGAGCTCCGTTCATGATCAAGATCATCTATTTGTAATCTTACATGTTGTGTTTGCGGGGATCCGATGGATATTGAGATGCTATTTCAGATTGATTATTGATTCTATCATGTCTATGTTATTTGTGATCTTGCATGCTTTCCATTGTTAGTAGCTATCTTGGCCGAATAGATGCTAGCAACTCCAAGAGGGAGTATTTATGCTCGATAGTGGGTTCATGCCTCTAGTAATCTGGGGAAGTGACAGAAATCTCTAAGGTACTAGATGTCATGTTGCTACTAGGGAGAAAACAACAATCCTTTGATCATAGAACAATCGTATTGTTTACTTTAACACTTTGCTTAATGCAATTATTAGTTGCTTGCAACTTAATACTGGAGGGGGGTCGGATGATAACCTGAAGGTGGATTATTAGTCATAGATGCAGTTGGATTACGGTCTATGTATAATGGTGTAATGCCCAATCAAATCTCATAGGAGTCAAGATGATTAGTATATGCATGTATGCTTTCTCGGTGTCTGTCAATTGCCCCACCGTAATTTGTTCACCCGACATGTTATCTATCATAAGGAGAATCACCTCTAGTGAACTATGGACCCTGGTCCATTCTTTTACCATCAATCTACAATCTATTTACTATTTTCTGTTTACTTTCTGCAAGCAATTACTATCTTCCACACAATACGTTTAATCCTTTGTTTTCAGCATAACCGGTGAGATAGACAGCCTCACTGTAAGTTGGGGGCAAAGTTCTGTGGTTGCGTTGTGCAGGATTCCAAGTTGGAAACAAAACCTTGGAGGTGTTTCCTTGCTCCTAATGGTTCGATAACCTTGGTTTCCTAACTGAGGGAAAACTTGATGTTGTGCTCATCATACCTTCCTCTTGGGGTTCCCCAACGAGCTCGATACATTTTGAGCCATCAAGCAACTTTTTCCAGCGCCGTTGCCGGGGAGTCAAAGACATCTTCACAAGGGGAGTCCCTCATAACCAATCTCTTTACTTTGTTGTTTTTTTTTGCTTAGTTTACTTCTGCTTTGTTTTTTTGTTTCTTTATCAAAAACACAAAAAAAAATAGTTGTACTAGTTTGCTTCCTTTATCAAAAACAAAAAAAATTAGTTCTTTCTATAAGTTGTTACCTCGTTCTTAGCTCACCATGTTGACCCCTAAGTTCACCATGAAAGACCTTTCAATAGGTAGTGGCTCTATAATTGGGAAATATAATATTGAAGAATTCTTTATTCATGTTAGCAAGCATGAGGATATTGAGGATAGATCCCTAGAAGAACTTGCTCCAAATTATGGAATTGCTGCAGCTTCTTTAGTTCACATGTCGGAAGCTAGGTTTGTTAAACTTAACCCCATAATGCAATTAATGTTTATTAAACTTAAGGATATTGAGGATACTGAAAAGAGAGATTTCATTCTAGAAACTTTGCTTAAAGAATTCTATGATGTTGTTAAGGAAGCTAGAAAGGTCTTCGATCGTTTTAAAATGCTAGGCTCATGTGTAGATGTTATTGGTACAAGAGAAAAGATGGACAAAACCAAACCCAAAGATGGAGAGGAAATTAAAATACCAATACCTTTTAAACTTGTAGGAATGCATGAAGCCTTAGAGAAGAATTTTGATTGGATTTTTCCTGAAAATCCGTTTGATGAAAGTAGTGAACCCAAGAGTAGTAATAGAGGATCCTCTAGAAATTATTTTGATGATATACCTTTCCTTGTTGAAGATATTTCTGGTATTGCTCTTAATGCTTCTTCATTTGAGAATACTTGATTCTTTTCTTGCCTCTTATGCCTAGCTCAAAGGCGTTAAAGAAAAGCACTTATCGGGAGATAACCCAAATTTCGTTAGGAGTATTTTTGTTGAGTCTTGGAAGTTATTCCTTCAGTAATAACCTCTACTTATCATTTTTGTGTGGTTTTTGTGCCAAGAGTAACCTCTAATGAGAGAGAAGTAAGATTTGGGAAAGTTGCTGTCCCGAAACAGATTTTTGTGCTTCTCTGTAAAAATCCGTGAAAAATCTCTGTACGTCGGTTTGAGCTGTAATTTTTTATGCTTTTGACCCAGGTTGTTATCTAACTTTCGTTAGTTCAACTCTTTTCGATTTGAGCAACAGAAGGTCTTCGAAAAAATTGGTTTTTACCTGCTGGTCTATTTTGACAGATTTCTGCATTATTTGCATTTGCCTCTTAATCTCTTTCTCTTTGAGTTCTCTTTGATCACCTGAACTTTTTAAGGGAAGTGCTACCGTAGCTTGTGTTTTAATGGAAGTTTTACTTGTGTTGGAACTGACCTAAAAATACTTATTATCTTGAGTACACTAATGTTGCTAATGAAGATTGTGTGAAGTTTTGTATGAAGGAAATTTTAAAGTGTAGGGAAGAGTAATGTGATAAGATGAAGTATGGACAAAATCTCAAGCTTGGGGATGCCACCCGTGTCACCCCAAGAAATATTCAAGAAGTAAAAGCGTCAAACCTTGGGGATTCCCAAGGCATCCCCTTCTTCATCAATAAAAATCTCAGGTTTCTTCCAAACACTTCATTTTTATTGTTTCATGCACAGTTGTGTTGTTCTTGGAGCATCTTCATTTTCATTTTTAGTTTTTGTTTGCTTAGTTTGCTTGAATAAATTGGTTGGACGCCCTCATTCATACATTAGTTTTCAAATAAGTTGATTTGGATTGGAAAAGAGTAGGAAAGTTCATGCTTAAGTGGTATAAAAGGAAGCTTGTTTTTTTTACTATGACTTAGAATTTATCATGTCATGCTTGATACTGTTTTGGCTTTATGATTAGTGATTATTGATGTAGCATGACTTGTTACAAACAATTGAGATTGCTTAATGTGCCTTGAAAGAATCATGCGTTGTTTTAGCATATTAAAGCATAGTATTGTGGTCTTCTCCTTTAATGCTTTATTTGGGTTGACTTGGCGCATGCTCACACCATGTTAAGACTACACCAAGTCACCATAGCCTCTATGATCATTTATTTTTCGACTTGTAATATCACTTTATGCTTTAATTAATGATGTTTTATCGCTTTGCATGATTATGGCCATTATTGCTCTCTTAGTTGGTCGCTCCCAGTCTTTTGCTAGCCTTCATACCAAGTATGAGTTCCACTCATGCATCCAACTCCAAATAAAACCAAGTTATTCAAAAGAGTCCACCATACCTACCTATTAGCATTTTCTATTCCAAGTATATTCATGTTTTTATCTACCTTCCGAATTAAACTTGTTATGTGAAAATTAGTGATTAAAGCTCTCACAAACTTGATGGCACATTTTACTTTTCTTGCACTTAATAAACTTGAACCATTCTGCCCATCTATGTTTTGTATATGTCTGTGCTTTATAAGTTGTGAATTAGCAGAACCATGTTACCATGGGGAACATTTTCAACATTGCACTTTATTTGGTTGATATCATGTTCCTTTTCTTATGGATCCCGACGGTGTGAAATAAAAGGGGAGCTTGTAAGCTCATGGAGTTTGTATATGTGTTAGAGAAACACCTGGGCCGCTAGCCTAAGCCATGCCTAATCATGGTGGAAACTTGCAGCATACCATAATGAGCAATTTGTGAAGCATCCTTAATAAAAACATATGCAAATAGCAAATAAAAAGACTGCTGAGATGCTCATTGTCTGCTTGCCTTGTCATTTTGATATGGGAATGCTTCCGTATCATCGGGCAAGGGGTACCCCGTTGGCGGTTCGCTATGATACACATATGTACTTACAATGACAAGAACTTACTCGTGACTAAAGTTGAATAGCATGAGGTTGGTCTTCGTAAGTAAGGGGCATGAGATTTCAACTTATAACTTGTCAAGCATATCCTCATAGTTATTCACATTAACCTTAATCACGTAAAGATGCTTATGATAGGGGAAATGAGAGCTGAAAGCTAATAAGTACCATAATTTTTTGAAGCTCTTTATGAGACTTGAATCCCTGCTTCCTTCTATGAAGGGCCTTTATTTTATTTTTTATGTTGAGTATCCATCTTCTATTTTTATGCACCTATTGAGAGAGCATAGTGGCCATTCTTAGTTTAATGTGCATTGTCCCAAGACTTGTTGATTGATTCATAACTTTGATATTGCTTGTTCTTAAACTATTTGTATCTAGTCACCCTTATGAACTTTGAAGGTGTCCTATGCATTTATGTTTTGCTAAACTATGAGGGACAAGCTGAATACCATTCTTATTATGCTTTCTATATGTGAAACAAACAAATGTTTTTCAAAGCATTGTTATTCATGAATCTTTTGTTTGTACCTTTTCATGTTACAACATAGTTGCTATGTCTTATTGTTATAACTATATCTTTCATGCTATGTTAAAGCACTATGATCCTAGCTATCAGTGTTTTACAAATACCTTGATCAAGATTATGATGGTGCATGTCACCTCAAAAATTATTCTTTTTATCACTTACCTACTCGAGGACGAGCATGAGTTAAGCTTCGGGATGTTGATACATTGGAAATGTATCTATAATTTTTTATGTTCCATGCTTGTTTTATATCTACTTTCTTATGTTTTGTCCACACTTTGGAGTATTTTTACACATTTTTTGGAACTAACCTATTAACAAGATGCCACAGTGCTAGTTGCTTGTTTTCTGCTGTTTTTGGTTTCAGAAAAGCTAGTAAGGAAATATTCTCGGAATTGGATCGGACAAAAGCCCAAGTCAATATTTCACTAGAAGGAATACGGAGTCCGGAGGGGAGACGAAGAGGGGAGCCAGGGCGGCCACACCCTAGGGTGGCGCGACCAGCCCTAGTCGCACCGCCACCTGGTGTGGGCCCCCTGTTACTCCACCGACCTTGCCCCTTCGACTATATATTGCCTCCGGGACAAAAACCCTAGGTACCCGATCAAAATTCCACGAAAGAGTCTATAGCCACTGCCATCTCCGTCCCTAGATCGGGAGGGATCTGAAGCTCTTCCCGGCACCCTGCCGGAGGGGAGAGATCACCCTGGAGGCCTTATTCATCACCATGCCTAACTCCGATGTGATGCGTGAGTAGTTCATCCCTGGACTACGGGTCCATGTAGTAGCTAGATGGTTGGTTCTTCTCCTTTATGCTGCCATGTTTAGGTCTTGTGAGCTCCATTCATGATCAAGTTCATCTATTTGTAATCTTACATGTTGTGGTTGCGGGGATCCGATGGATATTGAGATGTTATTTCAGATTGATTATTGATTCTATCATGTCTATGTTATCTGTGATCTTGCATGCTTTCCGTTGTTAGTAGCTGTCTTGGCCGAGTAGATGCTAGCAACTCCAAGAGGGAGTATTTATGCTCGATAGTGGGTTCATTCCTCTAGTAATCTAGGGAAGTGACAGAAATCTCTAAGGTACTAGATGTGTTGTTGGTACTAGGGAGAAAACAGCAATCCTTTGTTCATAGAACAATCGTATTGTTTACTTTACACACTTTGCTTAATGCAATTATCGGTTGCTTGCAACTTAATACTGGAGGGGGTTCGGATGATAACCTGAAGGTGGATTATTAGTTATAGATGCAGTTGGATTACGGTCTATGTATAATGTTGTAATGCCCAATCAAATCTCATAGGAGTCAAGATGATTAGTATATGCATGTATGCTTTCTCGGTGTCTGTCAATTGCCCCGTTGTAATTTGTTCACCCAACATGTTATCTATCTTAAGGAGAATCACCTCTAGTGAACTATGGACCGCGGTCCATTCTTTTACCATCAATCTACAATCTATTTACTATTTTATGTTTACTTTCTGCAAGAAATTACTATCTTCCACACAATACGTTTAATCCTTTGTTTTCAGCAAAACTGGTGAGATTGACAACCTCACTTTAAGTTGGAGGCAAAGTTCTGTGGTTGTATTGTGCAGGATTCCAAGTTGGAAATAACACCTTGGAGGTGTTTCCTTGCTCCTACTGGTTCGATAACCTTGGTTTCCTAACTGAGGGAAAACTTGTTGCTGTGCTCATCATACCTTCCTCTTGGGGTTCCCTAACGCGCTCGATACATTTTGAGACATCATACGGCCGGAGCTATACGACCGAAAAAATTGCTCCGCCCGTATAGTTGGTCGTTGAACTCTCTGCCTCCCTTGTTCGCTTCTGATTTTCTTCTGGTATTATTAATATTTCCCAAATAAGCGATTTACATTTTTTTTACTCCTTTTCTCCATAGTACAACTGCTCCAAGAATTGTATCCATTGGATCCATCATCTATCCTGATCCTAGTGAAAACAGACATAAAATGTGCACGCGAACGCCGTAAAATACCAAGATCCTACATCTACAATGCAAAATAATCATATAAAACATGATGCAAATATGCACTCATCAATTTCTAGGCAAAGATAGCAACCATTCTTTTGCTCTTCCTCTAAGAGAGAAAGGAAATAAACGCAATTTGACCGCATCAACGTCAATGTCTTTTGTACGCATCATATCACATATTTTAGTGAAAGTATTCAAGTGCATACCTCCATCTTCAACAGCAGAGCCTCCAAATTGATTCTATTGAACCAAATTTAAATAATGGGGCTTAATTTCATAGTCATCGGCAGAAATTGCTGGCTGAGTAATTGGAGTACGCAAATAATCATTGTTGGGAGTAGCAAACTCCCCAAGCTTCTTTTCAGCCATATTTCCTATGTTTTTGGGTTTTTTAAATAGAGACTTATAATAGTAAAAGCAAGAGTTTAAAGGCTAATTAATTTTCTTTGGTTTATCAAATAAAGACTGAAAGCAAACTAACAAAATTAAAAACAAGAATTAAAACTAGCAAGGTTCCTACTAACCTCACCAGGGTAGCTATTGCTTCCCCGGCAACGGCGCCAGAAAAAGGGTTGATACCTTCGATCCAGATTACGGATGTAGTATAGCTTCTTTTACCCTAGTTGACCTAGGTTATCGAATCCTCAAGAAGCAGATGCGTAGTGAAGTTACTTTAATGGACCTTCAAGAGTTTTAGAATTACTTTTGTGTTTTTACCGGACCAGAGTTTGCATATTTTTGTTGTTGTCGATGATGGAGAGAGAGGGCCTAGGGCGTTCGGTTTCACCTATAGCTATGCAAAACATCTTATGGGAATAAAAGATAAAAATAAAGTATGCATGTAATTGTTAGAGCAAGATAAATTATATGTGGGCAGTACATCCATAATTGCTATTTCCTCCGCAACCGCTTATAGCAATAACCTACTAGTCTCATCCATAGAAGGAAGAGAACTAATGATATGCATAGTGATGTCACCGTTAATCCCAAGTAAATCCCTCACATACAACCGTGCTACCCCTTCTGTCACCGGGGTTCGCAACCTATAGATCAGTCATTACTCATACTCCCTATACCTGGCTCAACCCTTGGGGGCTTGGGGTACCTGACAAGTCCTTAGATTGAGGCAAGAGAGGATACAATAATCACCATGTCATACAAACTAATACATGATCCCATCTATGATAAATAACATGCACAAACGCTACATGGCTAGGCTGAAGCCCTTAGCCCAAGGAGAATTACTCACACATAGAGATGAGATCAACAATCACAAACATTGTAATGGAAATCATGAGATTGATAGCAAATAGTCTTACAATGTGGCCAATCGAAGAAGATATCTACTATTATAAATGGTGGAATATGGCTATGGAGATGGAGAAGGGTTTTGAGATCTGGAGGCGGCTGGTGATCTAGGGCAGAGACTTTAGGGCGAGGCGACCTTGTTTTCTCGCTGCTCGAGACTTATTTTTTATAGGGGTCCCTTCACGAAAGTTGTTCTGTTTGACCTAGTGGTGGCGGCGCAACTATATGACCGGAACTATACGGCCAGAATTTTATTCCAGTCGTATAGTTGGTCATTAAAGCGTCTGCCTCCGCTTCACGGCTCCTGGTTTCTTCTAGTGGTTGGAAATCTCGTATCTTTGACTTTAATGTAGTGATTCCTATATTAAAACGACATTATCTGTGCAGGAAAAAATAGAAAGAAAGGATTGCATACCCCTTTGAATATTAGGCATTTGTGGAAGGGTTTAGAGAGATATTTCATCAAAAATATGAATAATATCCCATTTAAATGTGCATGTAGATGGCTATATTTTAGAGCCATCACTTCCATACCGACCGCTTTTGCCCTTGGCTCTGACAGTTGGCATATCGTCTGCTTCACTGGTCTTGCTTCAGGATTTACGTTGAGTGAGTGCTCGGCGAATTCCCTGGGAACCCCTGGCATGTCTGCTGGACACCAGGCGAAGATCTCCCAGCGCTCATGGAGGAATTCGACAAGCGTGAGTTCCTATGCGGGACTCAAGTTGTTGGCGATGAGGGCCATCCTGGTTAGGTCTGTTGGATGGACCTGGACCGCCTTGGTGTGCACCGACGAGTCAAAGGATTGATCAGGTGCGTTTGGCTTACTCGGGGGAGGAAGACTATTGTCTGTTGACTCCTTTCAGCCTTGCTAGTTCCTCCTGCATTCCGAAGGATTGGGAGATTCTATTGAATTCCATGTCGCAACTGTTCGACTTGGCAAAGTTTCTGCTGATGGTGATAATGTCGTTTAGTCCTAGCATTTTCATCTGCAGGTAGGCGTAGTTTGGCACTGCCATGAACCTCGCGAACGCGACACGTCATAGGATGCAATGGTATTGCAAGGGCCAGTCGATGACTTCAAATTCCAGGCGCTCTCGTCTGAAGTTAGCTGGCGTGCCGAAGATGACATCCATGTTAATCTTGCCCAATGGGTATACACCTTTCCCTGGGACAATGTCATGGAACATTGTGTCCGAGGCCACTAAACAAGACGGTGGGATCCGCATGGCGCACAAGTTTCTAGCGAACATCAGGTTGATGCTACTGCCGCCATCCATGAAGACGCGGCTTATCTCAAAGCCTCCAATTTGTGCCTCAAGCACCAGGGGACAGTGACCTGGGTGAGGTACTTGACGCAGATGATCACGCTTGTCGAAGGTGATGCAGGACTTGTTGGGTCCACAGCATAGAAAACAAAAAAATTCCTACGGTGTGAACTACACGCCAAGATCTATCTACTAGGTACAAAGCAAACGGGTGGACATACATCCATAGAGAACTTACCCTCAAAGACAACGAGCTTTGTTAACGAGTAGGAACTCGTGGTTGATGTAGTTGTACACTTGCCGATCTCAAGATCGTGAGGAAGTCCGAACGCCGCAACTCAGCAGCGCATCTGCACTCGCACACACGTTCAAGCCACCGGACAACCTCCACCTCCTCGCTCCAGCGATCCAGCGGAAGCAGCAACTCCTTCCAGACAAAATGCCACCGGGAACATGTATCTCGCTAATCCTGCGGAAGCAGCAACTCCTTTATAGTCACCCTGTTACGGTGTGACATTTGATGTTATCAAGATACTCTTCCGGTGTTAGCAATTAACATGATCTCATGGTCTAAGGATAAAGATTACTTCGTATGATGTTATAGCAATATAAACACAATGACTTGATCGTAATGCTATACTTCGGATGAATGTTCATCACATCATTCCACCAATGGTATGACCTTGTTATTAACAACATCCAATGTCCATGATCAGGAAACCTTGATCATCCTGTTAATCAACAAGCTAGTCTATAAGAGAGGCATGACTAGGAACCCTTTTTGTTTATTAAACACACATGTATTGATGTTTCCTATCAATACAATTATAGCATGCAAAATAAACATCTATCATATACAAGGAATACATAATAACAACTTTATTATTGCCTCTCAGGGCATATTTCCTTCAGTCTCCCACTTGCACTAGAGACAATAACCTAGTTTACATAGTGATAAATCTAACACCCATGGAGTTCTGGTGTTGATCATGTTTTGCCCTTGGGAGTACTTTAGTCAAAGGATCTGCTACATTCAGGTCCGTGTGCACTTTACAAATCTTTATATCTCGATTCTTGACATGCTCACGGATGGAGTGAAACCGGCGCTTAATATGCTTGGAATTCTTGTGAGACCTTGGTTCCTTTGTGTTGGCTATGGCTCCATTGTTGTCACAATAGATCACCATCGGGTCCAACGCACTGGGAACCACACCTAGTTTCGTTATGAACTCCTTCATCCAAACCGCTTCCTGCGCTGCTTCTGAAGCAGCAACATATTCTGCCTCCGTTGTTGATCCAGCCACCACAGGTTGTTTGGAGCTCCTCCAACTAACTGCTGCTCCGTTCAAGAGAAATACGTATCCGGATTGAGACTTAGAGTCATCCGGATCAGTGTCAAAGCTAGCATCGACATAACACTTAGCGACTAGCTCTTCTTCACCTCCGTATATAAGAAACATATCCTTAGTTCTTCTCAAGTACTTAAGGATATTCTTGACCGCTATCCAGTGTTCCGAACCTGGATCAGATTGGTATCTACTAGTCAAACTAATAGCATGTGCCACATCCGGTCTTGTACATAGCATGGCATACATTATAGAGCCTATGGCTGAGGCATAGGGGATATTATCCAATATCTCTCTTTCTTCCGCCATAGCCAGACTTTGAGTCTTACTCAATGTCTTGCCTTGCAACATAGGTAAGAACCCCTTCTTACTTCCGTCCATATTAAACTTCTTTAATATCTTATCAAGGTATGTACTCTGCGATAGCCCAATTAGGCGTCTTGATCTATCTCTATAGATTTTAATGCCTAATATATATGAAGCTTCACCAAGGTCCTTCATCGAAAATTTGCTGTTTAGATAACTTTTAACACTGTTTAAAAGATCTAAATCATTTCCAATCAATAATATGTCATCCACATATAATATCAGAAATGCCACATTGCTCCCACTCACTTTCTTGTAAATACAATCCTCTCCATAAGTTTGGACAAATCCAAACTCTTTGATCACCTCATCAAAGCGGAGATTCCAACTTCGTGATGCTTGCTTCAGTCCATAGATGGATCGCTGAAGTTTGCACACCTTATTAGCATCCTTAGGATCGACAAACCCTTAGGTTGTATCATATACAACTCTTCTTCAATCTTACCATTGAGGAACGCAGTTTTGACATCCATCTGCCATATTTCATAATCGAAATATGCAGAAATTGCTAACTTAATCCTAACCGACTTAAGCATCGCTACAGGAGATAATGTCTCATCGTAGTCAAATCCTTGAATTTGTCGAAACCCCTTTGCGACAAGTCGAGCCTTATAGATGGTCACATTACCATCAGCATCAGTTTTCCTTTTGAAAATCCATTTATTCTCAACGGCCTTTCGGTCGTGAGGTAAGTCCACCAAGTTCCAAACTTGGTTCTCGTACATGGATTCCATCTCGGATTTCATGGCTTCTAGCCATTTGTTGGAATCTGGGCTCATCATCGCTTATTCGTACGTCGCAGGGTCATCCATTTCATCAACCATGAAATTCACAACAGGATTGCCGTACAGTTCAGGAGCTGCACGTGTCCTGCTTGACCTGCGAGGTTTGGTAGTGTCCTCTTTCGGAGTTTCATGATCAATATCATTATCTCTCTCTTCATTAGGTGAAGTCAACTCCGAAACAACTTCTGGAGTTGCGCTACTCGCCATTTCATGAAGAGAAGGTTCAATAACCTCTTCGAGTTCTACCTTCTGACTACTCACACCTTTCGCGAGAAACTCCTTCTCAAGAAAGGATCCATTCTTGGCAACAAAGACCTTGCCCTCGGATCTGTGATAGAAGGTATACCCAATCGTTTCCTTAGGGTATCCTATGAAGACGCATTTTTCCGCTTTGGGTTCGAGTTTATCCGGTTGAAGTTTCTTCACATAAACATCGCATCCCCAAACCTTAAGAAATGACAGCTTAGGTTTGTTTCCAAACCATAATTCATACGGCGTCGTTTCAACGGATTTAGATGGTGCCCGATTTAAAGTGAATGCAGCTGTTTCCAGTGCATAACCCCAAAATGACAGTGGCAAGTCAGTCAGAGACATCATAGATCGAACCATATCCAATAAAGTACGATTACGACGTTCTGACACACCATTACGTTGTGGTGTTCCGGCAGGCGTGAGTTGTGAAATTATTCCACAGTCTTTCATATGTGTGCTAAACTCGTAACTAAGATACTCTCCTCCACGGTCGGACCGCAGAAATTTGATCTTTCTGTTACAATGATTTTCCACTTCATTCTGAAATTCTTTGAACTTTTCAAAAGTTTCAGACTTGTGTTTCATCAAATAGATATACCCATAGCTACTCAAATCATCCGTGAAAGTAACAAAATAACGATATCCACCTCGCGCCGACACACTCATTGGTCCACACACATTAGTATGTATGATTTCCAATAGATCTGTTGCTCGTTCCATTGAACCGGAAAATGGCGTTCTAGTCATCTTGCCCATAAGGCATGGCTCACATGTATCAAATGATTCAAAATCAAGTGATTCCAAAAGTCCATCAGAATGGAGTTTCTTCATGCGTTTAACGCCAATAGACCTAGACGGCAGTGCCACATATATGTAGAGATATCATTATCAAGTTTAATCCTTTTAGCATCAACATTATGAATATGCGTAATACTACTATCGAGATCCAACAGAAACAAACCATTCAACATAGGTGCATGACCATAAAAGATATTATTCATATAAATCGAATAACCATTGTTTTCAGACTTAAATGAATAACCACTTTGCATCAAACACGATCCGGATACAATGTTCATGCTCAGTGCAGGCACCAAATAACAATTATTTAGGTTTATAACTAATCCCGATGGCATATGGAGAGGCAGCATTCTGACGGCGATCACATCAACTCTTGATCCATTGCCAACCCGCATCGTGACCTCATCCCTTGCTAGTTGTCGCTTGTTCCACAGCCCCTGAACCGAGTTACATATATTAGCAACCGATCCCGTATCAAATACCCAGGTGCTACTGCGAGTACTAGTCAAGTACACATCAATAACATGTATATCACATATACCTTTGTTTGCCTTGCCGGACTTCTTGTCCGCCAAATACTTGGGGCAGTTGCGCTTCCAATGGCCAGTCCCCTTGCAATAGTAGCACTCGGTGTCAGACTTAGGGCCAGCTCAGGGTTTCTTTTCAGGCGTGGCAACAGACTTGCCACCCTTCTTTCCCTTGTGCTTGCCTTTCTTGTCCTTGAAACCGGTGGTCCTATTGATCATCAACACTTGATGTTCTTTCCTAATCTCCACATCTGCAGTCTTAAGCATTGATAGAAGCTCGGGAAGAGACTTCTTCATGCCCTGCATATTATAGTTCATCATGAAGCTCTTGTAGCTAGGTGGCAGAGATTGGAGAACACGATGTATGCCTAAGTCAATGGGAATCGTTGTTCCCAAGGACACAAGCTTATCGGCGTACCCAGACATTTTGAGTACGTGCTCACTAACGGAGCTGTTTTCCTCCATCATGCAGCTAAAGAACTTTTTTGTAGCATTATAACTCTCTACAGCAGCATGGGTATCAAAAATCATTTTCAATTCTCCCATGGTATCAAAGGCATTGCCATTTTCGAAACGCTTTTGAAGTTTTGGCTCTAACCCATATAGTATGCCGCAATGAACTAAGTTGTGGTCCTCCTGACGAGTTATATAGACGTTCTTTTCCTCGTCAGGGGCATCAGAAGCTGGTGGGGGGCCTAGCGGCGCATCTAGCACATATTTCTTTTGTGCAGCAGTGAGGAGAATCCTCAAATTCATAGCCCAGTTGGTGAAGTTTCTACCATTCGCAGCAAGTTTCTCTTTCTCCATGAACACATTGAAATTAAAAGCAGGTGGTGCCATCTACAACAGAATTTGTAAAGTATATTTAGAGTAAGTTTATGATAGATTGAGTTTGACTAATCCAAATTACTAATGAACTCCCACTCAAAAACGACATCCCTCGTGTCCTTTTGGTGATTACATGAACCAAATCCACTACACCAAGTCCGATCATCACGTGAGTCGGTGTAGCTTCAAAGGCGAGCATCTATATGGGCATCATATCAACTATATGACTCATGCTTAACCTTTCGGCCGTGTTCCGAGGCCATGTCTGTACATGCTAGGCTCGTCAAGTAAGAACCTTAGTATTTGCGTGTGTAAAACTGTCTTACACCCGTTGTATGAAAGCGTAGAGTTGAGAACACCCGATCATCACGTGATGCCTCAAAACACGATCCACAAAACGGTGCATACTTAAGGAAGAACACATTTTATCTTGATATCTAAATGAGGGATCATCTTATAATGCTACCAAACGCGCCAAACTAGCAGTATAAGATGCTAACATCTAATGTGTGAAGTGAGGTGATATGGTCCATGCATTTGATCTCTATCATTTGCATCGTGGTATGATCTCTATCATTCCTTTGTGTGTAAGGCCAAGGTCTATGGAACTTACACGTTAAGTGAGTTGTAAGAGTATCTATCATACATATACTTACAACAATACCATATCAAAACACTAGCCCAGCAACGATCTAAACTAGATGCCTCTAATTTATCAATTGCAAGTTTTACGTGGCTTAGGAATTTCGGAGATAAAACCTGTCTAACCTACGAACATGAACCACAACGAGGATAACCAAGTTATTAGCAACTCGTTGTAAATCAGATATTGACTATAGTAGGAGAGACAGACACCCGCCAGCCACTTATGCAAAACAAGTTGCATGTCAGTCGTGGAACCGGTCTCATGTACGATGACATGTAAGGTTGGTCCGGGCCGCTTCATCCCACTATGCCACCAATATCCAAAGTACATAGAAGATGCAATAACATGATCATCATCGCCCACATATAAACATATGTGTACTACCCGTGCAAAGCACCTACGCATAGATCAGGCTCTGATACCACTGTTGGGTCCGCAGCATAGAAAACAAAAATTTTCCTACGGTGTGAACTACATGCCAAGATCTATCTACTAGGTACAAAGCAAATGGGTGGACATACATCCATAGAGAACTTACCCTCGAAGACAATGAGCTTTGTTAACGAGTAGGAACTCGTGGTTGATGTAGTCGTACACTTGCCGATCTCAAGATCGTGAGGAAGTCCGAGCGCCGCAACTCAGCAGCGCATCCGCACTCGCACACACGTTCAAGCCACCGGACAACCTCCACCTCCTCGCTCCAGTGATCCAGCGGAAGCAGCAACTCCTTCTAGACGAAATGCCACCGGGAACATGTATCTCGCTAATCCGAGACCATGGGGGAATAATTCTAGAGGGGGAGAGAGATCCTTCACAAGGAGGTATGAGGATGAAGGAGGGAATGGGTGGCCTTTTATAGGAGGAGGGGGGTGCCCCTCTCTCCATGGCCGGCGCATGGGGGAGGGTGACCCCTCACCTCCCCCGTTCATGTGGTGGTAACTCCTCCACATTAAAATGCCTCTTCACATTCCCTTTTAAAGTCTCCACTTTAAATGCATTAAGTTTCTCCAAATTTAATGCTCTCTCATTTAATAAAACTCTTTTATTAAATTTATTCAGAATTTTGTTAATTACTTTAATTAACAAACATTCACATATAGCCCCTTGCAATATTTCAATATCACATGCAGAACCACCTTCTGCAATTTCACCCGAAACAATTTCCGGTTTCTATTGAAACAATTCCTGCGCTTTGCAATTCTTTCGTCTGAAACATATGTGCTCCAAAATGGTGTTCGGTAACTCTTAAGTGTGCCACCCTACGGTTCGCGAATAATGCAGACATGATCGAGACCCTTCTCCGATCAATAATCAGCAGCGGGACCTGGAGATCCGTACTGACTCCTACACATTCAACGATGACTCCTGTGATCGTGAGAACCTTTAACGCTTATAACTAAATCCCTTTGTCTCTCGATATATTACATGTCCGAGATTCGATCATCAGTATCTCCATACCTAGTTTGATCTCGTTACCGACATGCACTCTTTTCTTGTTCCCATGATATAACATTCTAGTGATCACATCACTTGCTTGCAAGCTATCCTAATGTGATATCACTGAGAGGGCCCAGAGTATATCTATCCGTCATCTGGATTGACAAATTCCACTCATGATCCATGAGCCTCAACATAACATCTTCGTAGCACTGAACCCATCTTTATAGTCACCCTGTTACGGTGTGACGTTTGATGTTATCAAGATACTCTTCCGGTGTTAGCAATTAACATGATCTCATTATCTAAGGATAAAGATTACTTCGTATGATGTTATAGCAATATAAACACAATGACTTGATCGTAATGCTATACTTCGGATGAATGTTCATCACATCATTCCACCAATGGTGTGACCTTGTTATTAACAACATCCAATGTCCATGATCAGGAAACCTTGATCATCCTGTTAATCAACAAGCTAGTCTATAAGAGAGGCATGACTAGGAACCCTTTTTGTTTATTAAACACACATGTATTGATGTTTCCTATCAATACAATTATAGCATGCAAAATAAACATCTATCATATACAAGGAATACATAATAACAACTTTATTATTGCCTCTCAGGGCATATTTCCTTCAGGACTCGCTTCCACTGAGGTAATTAGTGGTTAAGGGTGGAGAGTTGATCACCAAATTGACTTGATGAGTGATTGATTTTTGCACCCGATTTGATGGGCATCCTTTTTGGATCATGCCCATATTCCCCAGCGCTCGTGGGTAGTGCTCGCTTCCATTGTTCTGCGTTGGTGCAGCCACGTGCGGTGGTGGCCTGGGTGGTGGTGGTGGCGCTCCATGAGCCACAACGTCCGACGCAGCTCCATAGCCCTAGTTTATCGCGTCGTGATTCATCTAGGCGAGGCCTTCATGGAGCTTGAGGAACTCGTGGTAGTCCTTTAGGAGGTGGCTGGACTTTTTCTTGCTGTAATGTTTGTCGATGTAAAAGTGGACGTTGCAAGGTCTAGATAGCTTGTCCTAGATAGATGTTCCAGGTGCTTCATCGCGGTATGGCGTTGCCATACCTGCATGGTTTTCCCGCTGTCGCAGTACCCACCGCTGTGATATCCGTTGCTACGGTTGTTGTCGTCGCGTCTATCGGTGTAGCCAGCCGTGACCATGTCGACTTCTTTGCGGTCTTTATAACCGTGCATCCGACGTTTTCCTCGACGATCACGTCTACGGCCGAGGTCGTCATCGTATGAGTGGGCACGGTTGTTTTTCACCGAGTCCTCTCCATCAGCCCACCTATTCGAATTTTCCATCAGGTGGTCAATTGTTTTGGGCTTTGAGTGGCCCAGCTCCTCCCTGAGCTCTCTGCGGTGTACGCCTCTCTTGAATGCATCAATTGCGCGGTCCTCGGAGATGTCCTCTACAGAGTTTTTAATGATGGACCACCTCTAGATGTAAGAGCGCAGTGACTCGCCAGGCTTTTGGCAGCAGCCCCTTAACTCTTCGATTGATGCAGGCCTTTTGTAAGTGCCCTTGAAGTTTCGCACGGAGCTATATATCAGCTCCTCCCAACTGCGGATTGACCTGCGAGGGAGGTTGTTATGCCATGCGCGGGCAGCGCCCTGCAACTGCAGCTGGAGGCATTGCATAGCTGTGTGATACGTTGCAAACGTATCTATAATTTTTAATGTTCCATGCTTGGCTTTATCTACTTTCTTATGTTTTCCCCACACTTTGGAGTACTTTTTATACACTTTCTTGGACTAACCTATTAACAAGATGCCACAGTGCTAGTTGCGTATTTACTGCTGTTTTTGGTTCCAGGAAAGTGAGAAAATGAATATTCTAAAAATTGGATAGGACAAAAGCCAAAGTCAGTTTTTCACCGAGGGGGACACGGAGCCAGAATACGAGACGGAGAGGGGCCAGAGGGCCGCCACACCACCTGGTCGCGCGGCCAGGCCTCGCCCGTGCCAGGGGGTGGTGTGGCCGCCTAGGGCATCCCCTCGACCTCCCCTTTCGCCTATAAGATGCCTCCGATACAGAAACCCTAAGTACCCGATCAAAATTCCACGAAAGAGTCTGTAGCCGCCGTCATCTCCATCCCTAGATCGGAAGGGATCTGAAGCTCTTCCTGGCACCCTGCCGGAGGGGAGAATTCACGCTGGAGGCCTTCTTCATCACCATGCAAGCCTCCGGTGTGATGCGTGAGTAGTTCATCCTTGGACTACGGGTCCATGTAGTAGCTAGATGGTTGGTTCTTCTCCTTTGTGCTACCATGTTTAGATCTTGTGAGCTCTGTTCATGATCAAGATCATCTATTTGTAATTCTACATGTTGTGTTTGCGGGGATCCGATGGATATTGAGATGCTATTTCAGATTGATTATTGATTCTATCATGTCTTTGTTATTTGTGATCTTGCATGCTTTCCGTTGTTAGTAGCTATCTTGGCCAAGTAGATGCTAGCAACTCCAAGAGTTAGTATTTATGCTCGATAGTGGGTTCATGCCTCTAGTAATCTGGGGAAGTGACAGAAATCTCTAAGGTACTAGATGTGTTGTTGCTACTAGGGAGAAAACAGCAATCCTTTATTCATAGAACAATCATATTGTTTACTTTACATGCAATGCATAATGCAATTATCTGTTGCTTGCAACTTAATACTGGAGGGGGGTCGGATGATAACCTGAAGGTGGATTATTAGTCATAGATGCAGTTGGATTACGGTCTATGTATAATGTTGTAATGCCCAATCAAATCTCAAAGGAGTCAAGATGATTAGTATATGCTTGTATGCTTTCTCGATGTTGGTCAATTGCCCCGCTGTAATTTGTTCACCCAACATGTCATCTTTCTTAAGGAGAACCACCACTAGTGAACTATGGACTCTGGTCCTTTCTTTTATCATCAATCTACAACTATTTACTGTTTTCTGTTTACTCTCTGCAAGCAATTACTTTCTTCCACACAATACGTTTAATCCTTTGTTTTCAGCAAAACCGGTGAGATTGACAATCTCATTGTATGTTGGGGGCAAAGTTATGTGGTTGTGTTGTGCAGGATTCCAAGTTGGAAACAACACCTTGGAGGTGTTTCCTTGCTCCTACTTGTTCGATAACCTTGGTTTCATAACTGAGGGAAACTTACTGTTGTGCTCATCATACCTTCCTCTTGGGGTTCCCCAACGAGCTCGACATCAACAACGAGCCAGCAAGTATTTTTTTGGTGCCGTTGCCGGGGAGTCAAGGACATCTTCACAAGGGGAGTCCCTCATAACCAATCTCTTTACTTTGTTGTTTTTGTTTTGTTTAGTTTATTTTTGCTTTGTTTGCTTGTTTCTCTATCAAAAACACACAAAAAATTAGTTTTACTAGTTTGCTTTCTTTATTAAAAACACAAAAAATGACCACTCTTCAAAACACTAAGTTGTGTGACTTCACTAGCACCAACAACAATGACTTCATGTGCACACCTATTGCTCCACTTGTTCCTGAAGCTACTTTCTTTGAAATAAAACCTGCTTTACTCAATCTTGTTATGAGAGAACAATTTTCTGGTATTGGTAATGAAGATGCTGCTGCTCATCTAAATAACTTTGTTGAACTTTGTGAGATGCAAAAGCATAGGGATATAGATGGGGATATTATTAAGCTTAAATTGTTTCCTTTCTCTTTGAGAGGAAAATCTAAAGAATGGTTGCAATCCCTAACTAGGAATAGTATTGATTCTTGGACTAAATGCAAAGATGCTTTCATTGGAAAATACTATCCTCCTGCTAAGATTATATCTATGAGAAGTGAAATAATGAAGTTTAAACAATCTGATAGTGAACATGTTGCTCAAGCTTGGGAAAGAATGAAATCTTTGGTAAAGAATTGTCCCACTCATGGACTAACTGCTTGAATGATTATCCAAACCTTTTATGCAGGATTGAATTATTCTTCAAGAAATCTACTGGATTCTGCTGCTGGAGGTACCTTTATGACCATTGCTTTGAGTGCTGCAACTAGATAATATGATGGTTAACTATTCTAAATGGCACACTGAGAGAGCTCCACAAGGTAAGAAGGTAAATTCTATTGAAGAGACCTCCTCCTTGAGTGATAAAATTGATGTTATTATGTCTATGTTTGTTAATGGGAAAGCTCGTATTGATCCAAATCATGTTCCCTTAGCCTCTTTGGCTACTCAAGAAGAGCAAGTTGATGTGAACTTTATAAGAAATAATAATTTTAGCAACAATGCCTACATGAATAATTTTGGTAACAATAAATATAGGCCATATCGTCCCAATAATGTTAATTCTTATGAAAATTCCTACAACAATAATAGGAGTGCTCCCTCTGAACTCAAAGTTATGCTTAAAGATTTTATTAGCAAACAAACTGCTTTCAATAAAACTATTGAGGAAAGACTCTCTAATGCTGAAAGAAACATAGCATCATTGGCCGAAGCACAATCTTCTTTGAATAAAATGGCTACTAAACCTGAAACTATTGATAATCCTTTGCTGCTACTAATGCCATACAAGTTAGAATTGATGAAAATGTTAGACTATTAGCTGAATTGCATGCTAAGTGGGAAAGATAAGATGAAATTGCTAGAAACATTAGTGTTTCTACTATCACTACTACTAGTGCTAAAGCTAACAATAGCTCTACTACTTTAGATGATAATTATGATTTTGATCTATATGGTTGCAATATCTCTAAAGTAATTAAGTTCCTACAAAAGCTTGCTAAAAGTCCTAATGCTAGTGCTATGAATATAGCCTTTACAAAACACATTACTGATGCTCTCATAAAAATTAAAGAAGAAAAGATGAAACATAAAGCTTCTATTCCTATGAAACAAGAAGATGGTTGGGAACCCATCATTAATATGAAAGTAAATGATTTTGATTTCAAAGCTTTATGTGATCTTGATAGTAGTGTTTCTATTATGCCTAGAAGGATGTATGATATGCTTGATTTGCCACCATTGGAAGATTGTTATTTGAATGTCCCACTTGATGATAATGCTAAAAACAAACTCATGGGGAGTATTAAAATGATGTTCTTATTATGGTTAACAATGCCTATGTCCCCGTTGATTTCTATGTTTTGGATGTTGCATACAATGCTTCTTGTCCTATTACTTTGGGAAGACCTTTTCTTAGAACTGTTGGTGCCATTATTGATATGAAGGAAGGCACCATTAAATATCAACTCCCACTCAAGAAAGGTATAGAAAACTTCCCTAAGAAGAGAGAGAAGATTTATTTTGCCTCTCCTATGAAAACAAAATTTGCTCTTAATGCTTCTTCATTTGAGAACACTTGATTCTTTTTCTTGCTTCTTATGCCTAACTTAAAGACGTTAAAGAAAAGTACTTATTGGGAGATAATCCAAAAGTTTTAGATGAGTCTTGAAAGTTATTACCTCTGTAATAACCTCTCCTTATCCTTTTTATTTGCTTTTTGTGCCAAGAGTAACCTCTAATGAGAGGGAAGTAATGCTTGGGAAAGTTGCTGTCCCGAAACAGATTTTTGTGCTTCACCGTAAAAATTTCTTTAAAATCTCTGTACATCGTTTTGAGGCGTGAATTTTTGTGCTTCTGCCTCAGGTTGTTATCTAACTTTCATTAGTACAACACTTTTTGATTTGAGCAACATAAGGTCTTCTAAAAAATTGGTTTTTACCTGCTGGTCTGTTTTGATAGATTTCTGCCATTATTTGCATTTGCTTCTTGTTGGTTCCTTTTTGAGTTCTCTTTGGGGAATTGAGCTTTTTGAGGGAAGTGCTTCAGTAGATTGTGTTATAATGGAAGTTTTATTGGTGTTGAGACTGAACCTAAAGACTTATTATCTTGAGTGCGCTAATGTTGCTAATAAAGATTGTGTGAAGTTTTGTATGAAGGAAAAAATTTCAGGTGTATGGAGAGAATGATGTAATGAGATGAAGAATGGACTAAAGCTCAAGATTGGGGATGCCACGCATGTCACCCCGAGAAATATACAAGAAGTACAAGCGTCAAAGCTTGGGGATGCCCAAGGCATCCCCTTCTTCATCAATAAAAATCCCAGGTTTCTTCCAAACACTTCATTTTTATTGTTTCATGCATAGTTGTGTTGTTCTTGTAATGTCTTTGTTTTTTGTTTGTTTGCTTGGTTTTCTTAGTTTGCTTATAAATTGGTTGGACCCCCTCTTTCATACATTGGTTTTCAAATAGTTTGGTTTGGATTGGAAAAAGAGTAGGAAAGTTCATGCTTAAGTGGTAAAGAGAGATTGTTTTTGACTGTGGCCCATGCTTTGGCATGCCATGCTTGATATTGTTTTGGCTTTATGCTTAGTGATCTTTGTTGTAGCATGGCATGTTATAAACAATTGATATTGCTTAATGTGCCTTGGAATAATCATGCATTGTTTTAGCATATTAAAGCATAGTATTGTGGTATTCTCCTTTGATGCTTTATTTGGGTTGACTTGGCACATGCTAACACTATGTTATGACTATCCCAAGTCACCATAGCCTTTATGATCCTTCAGTTTTCAACTTTTAATATCACTTTATGCTTTAATTAATGATGTTTTGTCGCTCTGCATGATTATGGCTATTATTGCTCTCTTAGTTGGTCGCTCCCAGTCTTTTACTAGCCTCCATAACCAAGTACGAGTTCCACTCATGCATCCAACTCCTAAACCAAGTTATTCCAAAGAGTCCACCATACCTACCCATTTGCATTTGCTATTCCAAGTATATTCATGTTTTTATCTACCTTCCGAATTAAACTTGTTATGAGAAAATTAGTGATTAAAGCTCTCACGAACTTCATGGCACACTTTAGTTTTCTTGCCCTTAATAAACTTGAACCATTGTGTCGTCTATGTTGTATATGCTTGCACTTATATGTTGGGGATTAGCAGAACCATGCTGTCATGGGGAACGCTTTCAACATTGCACTTGTACTTTGTACCTAGTTGATATCATGCTCTTTTGTCTATGGATGTCATCGGTGTGAAATGAAAGGGGAGCTTGTAAGTCCATGGAGTTATGTATGTGTGTTAGAGAAACGCCTGGGCCGCCGGTCTAATCCATGCCTAATCATGGTGGAAACCTGCAGCGTAACCATAATGAGCTGTCTATGAAGCATTCTTCTTATACAAAAAAGAGTCAGATATTGAGAAAAGGAGAAAAGAAAAGAAAAAGATATGAGAAAAGAGGAAAGAGAGAAAAAAGCACCATTTTCCCATGGTAAATAAGAAGATTGCTGAGATGCTCGTTGTCTGCTTGCCTTGTCATTTTGATATGGGGATTCTTCCATATCATCGGGCAAGGGGTGCCCCGTTGGCGGTTCTCTATGATACACATGTACTTACTATGACAAGAACTTACCGGTAACTAAACTTGAGTAGTATGAGGAGCGACCCTCGTATTCAAGGGACATGAGATTTCCAACTTATACTTTGTCAAGCATATACTCCATAGTTTGTTCACTTTAACCTTAATCACTTCAAGATTCTTATGATAGGGCAATGAGAGCTGAAAGCTAATAAGTACCATAATTTTTGGAAGCTCTTTATGAAACTTGAATCCCTGCTTCCTTCTATGAAGGCCTTTCTTTTACTTTTATGTTGAGTCTCCACCTTCTATCTTTATGCACCTATTGAGAGAGCATAGTGGCCATTCTTAGTTCTATGTGCATTGTCCCAAGACTTGTTGATTGATGCATAACTTTGATATTGCTTGTTCTTAAACTATTTGTATCTAGTCACCCTTATAAACTTTGAAGCTATCATATGCATTTATGTTTGCTACTCTATGAGTGACAAGCTGAATGCCACTATGCTGTGTTTTATTTATGTGAAATAAACAAACGTCTTGCAAAGCATTGTTATTCATGAATCTTTTGTTTGCGCCTTTTCATGTTGCAACATAGTTGCTATGTCTTATTGTTAGAACTATATCTTTCATGCTATGTTAAAGTACTATGATCCCAGCTATCAATGTTTTATAAATACTTTGATCAAGTTTATGATGGTGCATGTCACCTCAAAAATCATTCTTTCTTTTTATCACTTACCTACTCGAGGATGAGCAGGAGTTAAGCTTGGGGATGTTGATACGTTGCAAACGTATCTATAATTTTTGATGTTCCATGCTTGGTTTTATCTACTTTCTTATGTTTTGCCCACACTTTGGAGTACTTGTTATACAGTTTCTTGGACTAACCTATTAACAAGATGCCATAGTGCCAGTTGCCTGTTTTCTGCTATTTTTTGGTTCTAGGAAAGTCAGAAAATGAATATTCTCGGAATTGGACGGGACAAAAGCCAAAGTCAGTTTTTCACCGAGGGGGACACAGAGCCAAAATACGAGACGGAGAGGGCCTAGAGGGCTGCCACACCACCTGGCCGCACGTCCAGGCCTGGCCCGCGCCAGGGGGTGGTGTGGGCGCCTAGGGCACTCCCCCGGGCCTCCCCTTTCGCCTATAAGATGCCTCCGATACAGAAACCCTAAGTACCCGATCAAAATTCCACGAAAGAGTCTGGAGCTGCCATCATCTCCATCCCTAGATCAGGAGGGATCTGAAGCTCTTCCCGGCACCCTGCCGGAGGGGAGAATTCACCCTGGAGGCCTTCTTCATCACCATGCAAGCCTCCGGTGTGATGCGTGAGTAGTTCATCCTTGGACTACGGGTCCATGTAGTAGCTAGATGGTTGGTTCTTCTCCTTTGTGCTACCATGTTTAGATCTTGTGAGCTCCGTTCATGATCAAGATCATCTATTTGTAATTCTACATGTTGTGTTTGCGGGGATCCGATGGATATTAAGATGCTATTTCAGATTGATTATTGATTTTATCATGTCTTTGTTATTTGTGATCTTGCATGCTTTCCGTTGTTAGTAGCTATCTTGGCCAAGTAGATGCTAGCAACTCCAAGAGTTAGTATTTATGCTCGATAGTGGGTTCATGCCTCTAGTAATCTGGGGAAGTGACAGAAATCTCTAAGGTACTAGATGTGATGTTGCTACTAGGGAGAAAACAGGAATCCTTTGTTCATAGAACAATCATATTGTTTACTTTACACACAATGCGTAATGTAATTATCTGTTGCTTGCAACTTAATACTAGAGGGGGTTCGGATGATAACCTGAAGGTGGATTATTAGTCATAGATGCAGTTGGATTATGGTCTATGTATAATGTTGTAATGCCCAATCAAATCTCAAAGGAGTCAAGATGATTAGTATATTCTTGTATGCTTTCTCGATGTTTGTCAATTGCCCCGTTGTAATTTGTGCACCCAACATGTCATCTATCTTAAGGAGAACCACCACTAGTGAACTATGGACCCTGGTCCTTTCTTTTATCATCAACCTACAACTATTTACTGTTTACTTTCTACAAGCAATTACTTTCTTGCACACAATACGTTTAATCCTTTGTTTTCAGCAAAACCGGTGAGATTAACAACCTCACTGTAAGTTGGGGGCAAAGTTCTGTGGTTGTGTTGTGCAGGATTCCAAGTTGGAAACAACACCTTGGGGGGTGTTTCCTTGCTCCTACTGGTTCGATAACCTTGGTTTCATAACTTAGGGAAACTTACTGATGTGCTCATCATACCTTCCTCTTGGGGTTTCCCAACAAGCTCAACATCAACCATGAGCCAGCACTGTGCTCGTGGTTCTGCCGTGCAGCCTAACTGAGGAGATGTGATCCTCTAGCCAGATCTTTGAATCCTAGAGGCCGTGAAACTTCGGGTTCTCTGATGGGAGTTTGAACCCCTTCGGCATTCTCTTCTGCCGTATGGCTCTGTTGAAGCAGCTGGCACCGCAGAGCTCCGTTCCATCATCCTCCAAGTCTATCAAGCGAACACGTCTTGCGCTCATCTTGTCGACCTTGTGCAGCATGATGTCATCACGTGCATCGTAGTTGTGTTCATGTCGACGTGAGCGGCGCCGCTGTCACAAGTCATGTTCGTCGTTGCTGGAGGAGGAGGGAGAGTAATATTTGACCAGAGTCTTACTTTTCCTTAGCTCCGATGTTGGATCCTTGGTGAGGGAAGCTTCGACCAATCCTAGGCCAACAATCGTAGATCGGTGCATGGCGGAACATGGATCCCCAGCTGGCGGCTGGTTGTTGAGCAGGTACATGCTGGCTACCATCACTGATGCCTGTGGTGTCTTGGGGAGCACGTTACCCCTTGAATCCACCATCATGGATGAGAATTCATGGACTCGAGTGGCCTCTTCTCGCTCCCTGTCGGTGAAGTGAGCCAGTCGAGAGCGTCTCCTGGAAGCGCATGATCATTGCCTCTAGAGGAGGATCCTTCGATGGAAGAGAGCGTAACTCGTTGGAGGCTCGACTCATCTATCGCCCTTCTACGCTCGTCGAGCTGGGCGATTACTTGTTGTTGGTGCTTGAACTCCTCCATGAGCAGCCAATGATAACCCATCAGCATTTGTTGCGATGAGTTTGGTGGTAGGGGGTTGCCCCATAGGGCCTCCCTGTAGCGGGCCCACTCAGTGTTGCTGAACTCGATCAGTTGTCGTTCGCGGGTACGTTCTCCCGCAGGGAGGTATGGCTGATCTTCTGGGATGGGACCATTGACAGGGGCGGCCTGTTGGCCCGTTGTTGGTGGGGGCACCATTGGAGGGGCCACCGTTCACGACTAGGATGCCATCGTTGGTGCCGGTGTTTTCCCGAGTACCGCTGCCGCTATCGCCCGTATTGATGACGACACACATGTAGTGGCTGGGGAAGCTGTTGCTCCCACAGCTCTCAGATCCGGAGCTGTAGGCTCCATCTTCTGTTGCCAAATCGTCTAGGTCGGATTCGCAACTGTTGTTGCCATCCGTATTCTCGACTGATGTCGAGGCATTGAGTTTGCTCAGGGTGTCGATCAGTGGTGGGAACCACGATGCAGGGGCAATCGCACGAACTTTCGGCTGACCAGGGAGGCGAAGTGTGCCCATCTGACCAACTTGGAAGCATAAGCTCCCGATCGCCAGGCCCATCCCGTCGCCCATGGATTCAAAATTCGGGCGAGTTGCCGACGCGTGGATGGTGGGCTCCGAAAAGGAGGCGAGTCTTCGCTGCTGGGGAATCGTAGATCTTGGTTGATGGGGCCGAGAAAGCCGCAACATCAGCACTCCCAGTTCCCATAGAGGGCGCCAATTGACGAGAGGTTAACTCATCAATGCCCATCGTTGATGGACTTAGGTTTGAGGAAGTGGGAAGCACTGGAGGCATCGATCGGCTAGCAAACAAGCACACAGGTGACACGAGGTTTACCCAGGTTCAGGCCTCATAGAGAACCCTACTCCTGCTTGTCTGCTCTTGATTGTGAGGGAGTCGAAGATTACAATGGTGGGCAAATGCAATATGGCGGTGTGTATGCGAGGGGGTATGCGTTTGTCCTCCTCGTCGCCCCCTCCTAGCCTTTATATAGGGAGGCTAGGTCTCGGGGTAGCAGATCGAGTCGGTTACAAGTTATGGTTTTCCTTTAAGTTTATATCTACACTTTGCCATGTCCTCCAAGAAGTCGAACTTCCAGCGGGCCACCCGAATCTTTGTTGGGCTTCGGTTGCACCGTGTACTCCTTATTGGGCTGAACTGTATAGGCTAATCTTAGGTACATGTAAGGTATACGCACGTCAATGAGAGTTTAGCTCTCGGAAATTTTGCTCAGTTGTGCCTCCACTATCTTTGTTCTCTCTTGTAGAGCATGCACATCATATCTAATAGAAATAACTTGATTAGAAAGTTTACCAATAATTGCATCATGGTTTTCTATTATTTTAATAAGAACATTCTTTTGTTTAGTTTGAGCTTGCATAAATGATTTAAAAGAATATTCAAGATGGAGATTACTATGTTGCTCCATTACTATTATTAGAATTATTGTTTAGACCACCTACAGGTTTAGAATATTGTTTTGAAAGTTTGAGCGAAAGCTTTAACTCTTCCATGTAGGATTATAAGGATTATAGCCTATAAAATCTACTTCCTCAATAGTAGTATTAGTGATGGCACTTACCGGGGTATTTTCCTTACCCTTGATAATATTTAATAGCTCAAATACCTTTGCCATAAGCTCTTCATTCTTCTTCTCAGTGATTGAGTTCACCTTCCTTGAGGAGGATCTTCATACATGGCATTGGGCATGGTTGATTTGCATATCATCAAGAAGTTGTTTCGTAACATTTACTTGCTTGCCCATGAAAGTGCCTCATGCAGTAGCATCAAGCATAGATTTAGTCATAGGATAACGTAAGATTAACCATTCTTCCATACCATGGTTAGGACAATTCATTATTGGTTCTTTTATCCTTTCGCATGCAAACGCTAGTGGCTCACGATCTTCCTATCTAAAGCTACTAATGAAGGAGATATGCCCTAGAGGCAAATAATAAATAGGTTTTTATTGACATATCTCAATTAGTTCATAATAGTTTCATATTGTGCTATAAATGTATCAAGTGGAAACATTGGTACATGTGTGGTATGAAACAAACCAAGTCCCCTAGTAGCCTCTATTCATACTAGTTCGTTGGTCAAGCGATGATCAAGGTTTCCTGGTCATGGGGCATTTATGCCACTTGACAACAAGGTCGTGAATAATGTGATGGACATTCCTCAAAGATTGCAACCCGATCAAGTCATAGAGTTCATTATTGCAATAGCTCGAAACATAGTCTCCTTCTTAGACCGTGAGATCATATTACTCACTGTTTCCCGAGGTTGCTTTGACTGCATCAAACGTCACTCGGTGACGGTGCATGTTAGGTATTCCAGAGGAACAGTAGATGACATATGACTCAAGAACAGGATTTGTTCACCCACGTGACGGGTAAGATACATACGGCTACCTTGGTGAGATTACATCCATAAATGTTGCAACATGTGACTAGGTCACGGGGATGTAATATCACGGTAACAAGTAAAATAGAACTTGTCGGTAATGAAATTTAACAAGGTATGTGATACCAATGATCGTATCTCAGACAAGTCATATTAGAGAAACAAAGGGAATTGGACTCGACGTTTTACGGTTCATACGACATCGTCATCGTGGAATGTACATGGGTCATCATGGGCATCCAGGTCCCACTGTTGATCATTGATAGAGATCATGTTTGTACCATTCCCGAGCCGTGAGGGGATACACTTAAGGGTATTATGAGAGAGAGCATCTATAAGTTGAAATCACAGTAGAGAAAGAGAAAGCCGGAATTGTTCCATGGAGAGATCCGAAGTTGTTCGGAGAAAGGAAGAAATGAAAAATGCCAAAAAGTGTTTTCGGACAAATAGCAATTTAATATATGTATTTATTATATGCTAATTATGAATTAATATATTCTAAATAATATTTGAATTGAGATTTATAAAAGTCAACTTTCTTATTAGGCCAAAACCCCGGAGGGATTTGACTAAAAAGAAATGTTGCAGAAAGTAGGAAAAAGGAAAATCATCTAGGCCCACATGGGCGGCGGATAATAGTCGCCGCACGGGGAGGCATACAGCCAGACTTCGCAGGAGGGTGGACGCGAGGTGGGCTGGCAGCGTCCCAGCCGGGCACTGGCTGCCAGCCGTTGTGCAAGGCGCTAGCGAGCTGGGCCACAGGGGGCAATGCCGGCCAACCCGGTCGCCAGCTGCCACCGCTGACGCTTGGCGCGCTGGGCCATGGTGGGCGAGTCGGTCCACCCGGCCAGCTATTGGCTGTTGCTCCTCGTCGTGAGATCGGCCGCACGGGTGGCGCCTAGGCCCACCTAGATTTGTTGTCTTTGCTGTTTGTGCTGTGATGATTCAGCCCATCCAACTAGGAGGAATTTCCTGCCCCTTTTTTCCTTTACCTTTAGTTCCACATTGTCGTGGGAATGACCACGACATTCGCTGGGTAGCGATTGGAAGGATTTAGGGCAAGAGGGGGTCTCCATCCGCGGTGCGAGATTGAGGACAAAGACACAGGGATTTACCCAGGTTCGCCCCCGTAGGGTAAAGACCTACTCCTACTAGATTGTATTATTGGCAAGTGAGTTACAAGAGTGGCGAACTCGGCGGCTAGGCAGCGAGTCGCTTAGATGGGGTGTATGATGGAACATGAGTACAGAGAGTACCCTAGGAAGGTTTATATAGGGGGTACCTCGCTAGGGTTTACAGGATTACAACCGAATCAGTTAAGATTTCAGAGGTTTTGACCTAATCCGACTGGGCCTATCTATGCTTCTGGGCCTCCAGCTTCCAATCACCAGGCTTCTCCTTCAGTCACTTTCCAGTCGCCGTCCTATAGGCCCACTCGCAATGGGCTTGGTCCAGTCGAAACGTCCTGCTGGGCATACCCCATTAGGCATATCCCCAATAGTAGTCCCCGAGGCCAACAGTGGTTCGGCGTAGGTGTTTACTTGGCAGTCGGAGTAGGCGAGTTCGGGTGGGTACCTAGTCGAATCAGCGGTGGACTCCTCCAATGAAGGGAGAAATTCCTCAAATGTGTCTTCATTCGCAACATTGGCGAATATAAATGTGCTCGAGTCGCCATGCCCAATTGATTGGAAGAGGCAGGTAAGCAGGCGAGACGAGTGGATGAAGTTGGACCGTCAGCTTGCTCAAACTAGCCGTTGGGTAATTCCAACGGTAACTTCGGCGAATTTACCGCGAGGTAAGGGCTATCCCGAGATTGGTGGGTAGCGTCCTTTATAAGGAGTATGGCAGAGGGAGAAGCGGATCTTCTTCGCATTTCTCCACCCCTGCATACCCTCAATCTCCAGATCCACTCCCGGTCCAAAATTTCCGGACAGAGCGACTTCCTTCTTCTCTCCATGGCGCTTGCAAAGGATCTGTGGGGCAAGTCGAAGTGCACCATCGCAGCCCTAAAGTCCTTTCAAGATGCGGGAATTCTCTGTAAGGGGAACTGGCGGATTCCCGCATCCAACAAAACTAAGCCGAAGCCGCGCCTCGGTGAATTTATCTGCTTCCAGAGCCACCTCAAGAGGGGTCTAGGGTTCCCTACATCGATCTTCTTCTAGCGGTTCTGCGCATACTACGCGATCAAACCATCAGATTTGGGGCCACACAGCATCAAGCAACTCGCCATCTTTGTCGCCTTCTGCGAGTGCTACTTGGGGTGTCGCCCTTATTTTCCTCTCTGGCTAGAGCTATTCCACGACTGCCTTAGTCGTGATGCGGGCAACTCCATCTTGGCGGCAGGCGGCGTTACTTTCCAGCTGAAGCCCAAGGCCAAGTTCTTGAAGCTATAGCTACCGAAGAAGGCCACGAGCGAGTGGAAGAAGAGCTAGTTCTTTGTGAAGGAATCAACCCCCTCCGGCGAGGTGCCGCTCCCAATATACAATGCGGAAAGGAGCGAGCCACCCCGGTTGTCAGCGACCAAGCTTCCCACCGACCAAAGGATGGCCGTAGATGAGATGCTATCCCGGATCCTGGAGTTGAAGGACGAGGGCCTTCAGACCATTAATTTGTACAACTATTGGCTTGGGCGACGGCTGGTTCCGTTGGCTACCCGAGCCCACTGGATGTACCAGTACATCGGGAAGGGGGACTCCGCAAAGTCATGCAGCGAATGTTGGGAGCCGGAGGACTACGCCGCAGCGTTGAAGAAGACCACGAAGGCGGAGTATGTCGACCCCAAGGCTGGGCTGGCCCCATACACTGTAGGGAAACGTCAGGCCCCCCGGTAAGTCACCTTGCTTATTTCATTCGCAGATACTATTTTGCAATCACAGCTTTGCACTCACTTAATCTGAGTCGCTGCTTTCTTTGATTTTGCCAGCTATTCCAAGTGCTCGAGAACTGGCTTCCTCCGTTAGACAAAGAGGTTCCCAAGGAACTCTAGGAGGAGAGGAATCCTCCGAAGATGAAGAAGAAATCGCGGAGGTGCAGGTGCCTTCATCCAACGTAGGATTTTTTTTGTTTTCTGCTACGGAACCCTTCAAGTAATGTTAGACAGAAGTTACATAGTCTTAGTTGAAGGGAAAAACTTAATCATAAAAATATTAGTACATTCCTCCCAAGAAAGTAATAGTGACTTTAGGAAAATCTAGCAACCAATCTTTTGCCTTTCCTCAAAGTGAGAAAGGAAATAAGTGTAGCTTGACCGTATTGGGGTCAACATCTTTTATGCTCATCATATCGCATATTTCAGTAAATGTATTTGATTGGAAACCTGAATCCTCAGAAGTCGGGCCTCCAAATTGGTTCTATTGAACCAAACTTAAAAAGTTAGGATTTATTTTACAAATCTCCGTTGTGACAGCGGGCTGAGTGATAGGTACATGCATAAAATCTTCATTAGGGGTAGCATATTCCCCAAGCTTCTTTGATGCCATATTACTATTTTAAAGTTTTTTAATAAACATAAACAATAAAACAAGTAACTAATTTTTGGATTTTTTAATAGATAACAGAAAGTAAACTAATACCAATAAATAAAATAAAACAAAATTAAAACTAACTGACAAGGTCTCTAGTAACCTCACCAGGATAGCGAATTGCTCTCCTGACAACGGTGCCAAAAAATGGTTGATACCTTCGATCCGGATTATAGATGCAGTATAGTAGCTTTTTTCCTAGTAGACCTAGGTTTAATCGAACCTTGGGAAACAATTACTGTAGGTTGAAGAAAGTCTGCAAGACTTGTTAGTTTCGCTTCAATCTTCCTTTACCAGACATTTCTAGTTTGCTCCCGTTATCGAGGTTGTATCAATGGATGGAGATAGGCCAGGGTTAAGGTTTCACCTACAACTATGCATACATATAAGATAAAGATAATAATAAGCACATCCATGTGTAAATAATATAATATAGGATTTATGGGCAGCACATTCGTAAATACTAAAGCCCCTGCGAGCCACATGCATACCATAAAGTCTATTGGTGCAACTGTTATACCACGAAGCACCGGGCTATGAACGATTATTTGTAAAATACAGACCAAAGCATTAAGATTAGTGATATTGTTGTTGTTCCCAAATTGATCACTAAACAACTACTGTACTCTCCTTGCTATCATTGGGTTTCACGCGTAGGCACCGTTCACCAAACATCTTACCTCAAATCTTGATCAATCCTCGGGGTCTTGGGTACATGATAAGTTATTAGATTAAAGTAAGAGACAATGATAACAAATCTGCTATGAAATCACCACACAATACTCCTATGTAATTAGATACACACAATCGCTACGAAGCTATTCCCCAACCCGCAGCCTATGAAGACTACTCACCCATAATAAGATTGATGATAGAAAACATTGTGGAATTAATTAGATCAATACCAAATATCTTTACAATAGTCACGAACCACAAGGAGATCTTGAATACACGTTATGGCTATAGCTACGGATGGAGATGGAGATGATGAACTATGGTGGTGGTGGAGCGGTGGATCTTTCTTGGTGTGTTTTCAGATGCAATCTACGAATAGCGGCTTAAGCTGAGGTGCCCCCTTCAGTTGTTTTGTGCACGACAAAAATCCCCCCGTGTTGCCCTCCTCTAGCGACACGGTGGAAATAGTAGGCTCTATTGGACGATGACCCCCCTCACCCCCTTCCCTGCATTGCCGCCGCCATAGGGGTGCCGACGAAGCCGCACGTGCTCCCAGGAAGGTAGCGACGAGGCATATTTTCCCATCCCATGGCTCTCCTCGAGCTTTAGGCGAATGGCGGTGGGAGGTCACGGCGGTGCTATAGAGGGGTGTAGAGGCTAGAAGGGAGGTGGTCGCAGCCGAGGCGTCAAGGCTGGAGGAGATTCTGCTGCGGTCATGGCGTCGGGGCGTGCCCGGGCCGGATCTGGGCCGCGCGGGCCTGTAACAGGCGAGGGGTGGTAGCGCGGCGTGGGTGCGTCGCCGGGGTGTGAAGGTTAGGGCGGCAGGAGGTGGCAACGTCGTGGTGCTGCAAGGAGCTAAGGGCCGTGGTGATGGTGCGTGTGGAGGCCTCGTGCGGGCAGCGAGGGTGGTAGTTGCCGATTTGGGGGTCCTGGGCAACGTGCTTCTCCTTCAAATTGGTTGACTCCAGGAGCGAGGATGTTGTTACTAAGATCGTTTGATCATGAGACTTATGTGAACTTGGATACTATATGGATATGGAAGGATCTTCAAATGTGACCTCGTGACTGAGTAACTATAAAGTTGGTCTTCCTTCGTACCAGATAGTATGTCATTTTTTTGCATGTTGTAGCTGTGGAAATTGCTACCGATGACGATGAAGAGATACACTCTGGACCCACTTTAGTATTATGATGTTTACCATCGTCTGGACAGACAGACAAGCGATCAAGGTTTTAATCATAGGAACACCAATAATAGGAAATGGGTAAAAAATTACATGTCAGGTAACGAGGATAACCTAGTTTCACCTTGGGTTATATAAAGTATCGACAAACAATATGATATGTATCAATAAGTAATATGGATGACTCACATGATAAAGATCTTTGTGTTATGTGTGGGGATCATCAGGGCTATCAAGATTCCTATGTTGATCATTGTCTCGGAAGGTGTTCCGAACATGTCCATGCATATTCGAACCTATAGGGTCACACACTTAAGAGTCGACGACATGTAGAATGCGAGTGCGAATGAAGATATGGATGAAGTGATTCTGAAAGTTGTTTAAATAGTCTCGAAATATATCGGAGGTGTTCGAAATAATATCAAGAGTGTTTGAAATGAGTTTCGAGCATTTTGGAAGGCACCAGAAGGATCTAGAAACTTCCTGAAAATATTCAGAGGGGTCCGGTATTTTTGCCGGAATGTTTGGAAGGGTCCGGAAGGGTAAAACCTAGTGGGACACCATGGGCCTAGGGTTGCCGCTCGAGGGGGGGACCCTGGCCAAATCACACATGCCCCGATCTAATTGGGAGAGGCGTCCGTGTTGGACCCCAACTCCCCCTCTTAGGTTGGTTTGGGATAGTCCTAGGAATGACCCAAACCTCCCTAGTCGGTTTGGAGGAGGGGCCATACTGCCACCTATACAAGGAGGGCCAAGGAGGGGGCAGGTTAGGCCAACCCTAGCCCGTGCGCCACCCCACCCCAAGCCGCCTCTTCTCCTCCTTATGCTATTGCCCTCGTCATTGTCACACGAAGTACTTCATCATCATCTCGGCAGGTTCTATCACTGGTTAGATCTAATCTAATCGGGATCACAGAAGCGCTCCCATATCTTCATCGGAAATTCCCGCTTCAAAGGTGGGCTTGTATCGCACTTCTACACAGTGTTGCTGATGTCGTACGTGTGGATATCATGAAGGTGTTGCACGTCAGACACTTGATCGCGGGAGCGGTTCGAGGATAACACATTTCCTCGCGATTAAAAACATTTTAATGTGAAATTCTGTATAACTTAGCTAATAAAAAATGATAAAATCTAACGAACTTTTAACTAGTGAAAATGTGCATGTTCAGTATACTCAAACTAACACTGTTGTCACTTTTGCGTGATTTAAAATACAAATTATTTCCCATCAAGGCTTTATACACTTAGTAATACATTATTGATATGCAGTTTTTCCTCGCCATTTTTACCTTGTATTTATTTTTTAAACAGAAGAAAAACTTTGTTCTGATCTATTAATTAAGGCGAAGTTTTTTTTTAAGATGACCACGGAGACAAAAGATTACAAAATGGATTACTCTACCGGGTATAATTTCACTCAAACTTTTCGCACCCGCGATGACCTGAAAAACTCGCCTCCTTTATTTATTTTTACCTTATATATATACATAAATATATGTATTCCCACCAGTTATTTTACCTATATATATATAAACATGATTTTTGAAAATTTGAAAGAAATTGCTCCGTGTCGCTATAGGCCTCCGTTTGGAGTTGCCGGCCTGTCTCATGCACGTTTTTAAACAGCGTTCCGGTCAGACGAAAGAAATTGTGCGTTCAAATGCCCGAAAACTACAGGCTCTGAAACTGAAACTGAAACGCGTTTTGGTTTTGAGATCTTTCTGGAACGACACACAGCAAATCCAAGTCGTCTCTTGACTCTCGTGAGATTTGTCACAGGCTCATCACGCCCTCATCTCATCGCTACCTCACACGCCTCCCCGGCCGTGCTTTCCGCCGACTGCATCTCCCTCTCGCGCACACCGCCACCGCCACCGCCACCGCCACCATTCCTCCATTTATTTAAGGGAAAACCCCCCTCACCTCCGCACCGCACCCCCTCATCGACCGACGCCACCACCCATCCCATCCGGCCTCCCTGCTCCTGCGCGCCGCGTGCTGAGTAAGGTACGTCCCGCGCCTTCTCTCACCCTCTCTCCCTAAACATCTCTCCTCGTCGTCGCAAACCATACTCTCTCCCTCTCTCTCTCAACCACCTCCCGCCTTCTCGCGGACCGCAGCCTCCGACCGACCGACGGCCTGCCACCCCCGCTGGCGCAGCAGCTAACTGAGGTGAGGACCGTGGCCATCTCGCGTCGTGTCGTAATGCATGGCAGGTGTTTGCTTCTGTGCCCACCCCGGATCGGGTTCCTCGCGTGCTTAGGAGGGCATTCACCCGTCTCCCCTCTTCCTCCAATTTCGCCTCAACGATTCCGATACTAGATGCCGTGCTCAGATCTATCAATAAGGCTATCTTCATCCGATCCTATCTTTGCGATCGCAAATCGCATCTTGCCCCCAGATGTCCGTGTTTAGCTGCTGGGTAGTTTTTTTTTTTGAAAAAAATTCTGCACTCCCTCGTCTGTAGATCCGTCTAAGATCCGAATTTCGGCCTCTTCATAAGGTTCAGTAACAATAGTATGTTTGACCAAGTGTTAGCTTTCTTCAGCACGCCAACTGCCACGTGGATTGCTAGATGTGCAAAAGACAAAATAACTATGCAAGATAGGCCCAGATCTCGTTCTAAATAAGTCTGGTAGGTAGATAACTAGGATTTTGTGAACGTTTCATTTCTTTTACCTATCGTAGTATTCTATGATTTGTCGGTTCAATTATTGTTTTTACAGTATTTCGTCTAAACTACTGTTACAGTGAGTATTGCTGCTATACTGTGGTTTGGTAGGATAGCATGAATCGCTGAGTTCACCACTCTGGTGTGTGGTTTCTTCTCTTGGAAATGCAAGTGTTCCATGTTCTGATTCCAATACTTGTTTCTTTGTAAATTGGGGATGGCATGATCTTAATCAAATCCCTGTCACACTTTGATGTTCTCGAAAGTAGAAATCAGTCATACTTTCATTTAACTGGATGGGAAATAACACGGGATATTTTGTGACGCACTCGTAAATTCTACTATGAGCTCGTAGATTTGAACAAATGCGTGCGCCCGATTATTTTCCTCTCACGTACAAAAAGGTGGGGTATGCTTGTTTTGCATGATCCCATTTCTCCACACATTTTTTAAATCCCACAATTTTATGTCCGGGCTTATATTTAGATCTTGGACTCTGCGGAATAGATGCAGGGGCCTGTTTGTGTTGTGACCTGAGACAGACTCTCGTGGTGCAGTTATTTTTGTTGAGGAGCTTGGTTCAGTTGCTGACTGTATATGTTCCCACTGTTCAAAAGATTGTATATTATATTATGTTTATTAATATTTTCTTTTTTTGATACAGGCTAATACTGTTAAATTCTTTACTTTTACAACAGGATTTCAGATATTACAGTCCATAGGATATGGCGACACCCTACACACCTAAGAGCATCCTCATTACGGGTGCTGCTGGGTTCATCGCTTCCCATGTCACAAACCGCATTGTTCGGAACTACCCTGATTACAAGATTGTCGTCCTTGACAAGCTTGACTACTGCTCTAATCTGAAGAACCTGCTCCCTGCCAGCTCGTCACCAAACTTCAAGTTCGTCAAGGGCGATATTGCCAGCGCTGATCTTGTCAACTACCTCCTGGTCACAGAGAACATTGATACTATTATGCACTTTGCAGCCCAGACACATGTTGATAATTCATTTGGTAACTCTTTTGAATTCACCAAGAACAACATCTATGGTACTCATGTTCTTCTAGAAGCTTGCAAGGTCACTGGTGGCCAGATCAGGAGGTTCATCCATGTGAGCACTGATGAGGTCTATGGGGAGACAGATGAGGACGCAGTGGTTGGCAACCATGAGGCCTCGCAGCTGCTCCCAACAAACCCCTATTCAGCCACCAAAGCTGGAGCAGAGATGCTTGTTATGGCTTATGGGAGATCCTATGGCCTGCCAGTTATCACCACCCGGGGAAATAATGTGTATGGTCCTAACCAGTTTCCTGAGAAGCTTATCCCGAAGTTCATTCTCTTGGCTCTGAGAGGAAAGCCCCTCCCAATTCATGGTGATGGATCCAATGTCCGGAGCTACCTCTATTGTGAGGATGTTGCTGAGGCTTTTGAGGTCATTCTTCATCGTGGAGAAGTTGGACATGTTTACAACATTGGAACGAAGAGAGAGAGGACGGTCACTGATGTGGCAAAGGATGTCTGCAACCTTTTCAATCTTGAAGCTGACAAAGTTATCCAGTATGTTGATAATAGACCTTTCAATGATCAGAGGTACTTCCTGGATGATGAGAAGCTTAAGAGCCTTGGGTGGTCCGAGCGCACTAGATGGGAGGAGGGCCTGAGGAAGACAATGGAATGGTATGTAGCCAATTCTGACTATTGGGGTGATGTTTCTGGTGCATTGTTGCCTCATCCGAGGACATTGATGATGCCTGGGTCTGAGGGCTCTGAGGAAGTTAAAGGAATGTTAAATCTGTTCACTAACAATCAGACCAAGATGGTGACTCCAACATCAAAAGGTTCTTCCAAAACTCATTCTCTCAAGTTCTTGATATATGGCCGGACAGGATGGATTGGCGGACTTCTTGGGAAAATATGTGAGAAGCAAGGAATTCCATACGAATATGGAAAAGGTCGCTTGGAAGAGCGCTCTTCAATTGTCCTCGATATCCAATCTGTTAAGCCAACACATGTCTTCAATGCTGCTGGTGTTACTGGCAGACCCAATGTGGATTGGTGTGAGTCTCACAAGCCGGAAACCATACATACCAATGTTGCGGGCACCTTGACTCTAGCTGATGTGTGTAGAGAGCATGGGCTATTGGTGATGAACTATGCCACTGGGTGCATATTTGAATATGATGCAAATCATCCTGAAGGGTCAGGCATCGGCTTCAAAGAAGAGGATACACCAAACTTTACTGGTTCATTCTACTCAAAGACCAAGGCAATGGTAACTGCATCTTCCCTTTGCAATGGTTACTTTGTTATTGTCCTTGCATTGTTGTGTGGTGATATTAATTTTGTAAATTCAAGATGCAATTATTGGAACGATCTTCTGATTTTTTTTCCTGCTGGACAATGCAGGTCGAGGAACTGTTGAAAGAGTATGAGAATGTGTGCACTCTGCGAGTCCGGATGCCAATATCGTCTGACCTCAACAATCCCCGAAACTTCATCACCAAGATCAGCCGTTACGACAAGGTGGTAAACATCCCAAACAGCATGACCGTATTGGACGAGCTTTTGCCAATTTCAGTTGAGATGGCTAAAAGGAACTTGCGGGGCATCTGGAACTTCACCAATCCTGGTGTAGTTAGCCACAATGAGATCTTGGAGATGTACAAGAAGTACATGGATCCCAGCTACAAGTGGTCAAACTTCACGCTAGAAGAACAGGCCAAGGTCATTGTTGCACCTCGGAGCAACAATGAGATGGATGCGACGAAGCTGAGCAGGGAGTTCCCTGAACTGCTATCAATCAAAGACTCATTGATCAAGTATGTTTTTGAGCCCAACAGGAAGGTCCCAGCAAATTGAAGCCAAAGCAGGTAATTTAGAAAAACCAAGCACTGTAAGAGTTTAGGAGCCATCTGGCCTCGATTCATTAGATGTTTTATGATACATGACACAGCATATCTCTATTATAGATTCACAGAATTGTTTGAACTATGTATTTGGCGATCTTGTTGTGATAGCAAGATACTTGCCTGGTTTGTTGTAAAGACCTACTTGATGAGTTCAATTATTCAATGTGCGTGTACCATGTTTGTTCATTCAAGAAATGAATCTCCAGTATCTTGTATACTCTTCAATCCGCAATTGCTTTTGTGAGTGGCCTTGTGTCCCGTGCTGACCAAAGCATTTGGACAAACATTTGACAGTTTAAAATTCCAATTTCTCTTTGCTCCTTTGTGTTGTTGCTCTATACGTGTGTGTGTGTGTGTGTGTGTGTGTGTGTGTGTGTGTGTGTGTGTGTGTGTGTGTGTTTGAGTCTAAGTCCAAGCCAACCCCACCAAAGATTTGGCTAAGGTTTTGGCTGACCATGTTTTGACCATTGTTGGCAAGAAAAATGAACTAGAGTAGGCTAAGGACTAAGGAGCATGGTCATGCTAATTTTTTTTTTGCAACCATCTAAGCTTGAGCCAAGATTTTGGTCGCGAGGAAAAAGTTGCTAAGGTAAATTTCGGTCATCAACCAAAACACATGTTTTCCTCCTAGGAGTTTCCAAGTAAAACCCACAAAGATGCAACCAGTAATGGAAGGAATCCGTTTCCTTGCTGTTGTCCAGGATAACTTCCTTATTGGCGAAACTATTGGGGAGAGAAAGCACGCCAGTGAGCCTCAATCGAGATAGATGACAACACCTTTTTATCCTCTTCCTTACCGGGAAGATGCACTTCTCTTCTTTTTCTGGCCTTCACCTCCTGCTCGGCAAGGAAATAGAACCCAGCCCTCTTCTGATCCATTCATTTCTGCAAGCAACACCCCAACTGCTTCTAGAAAAAGACACCACTTTTTTGCCAACCGAAATCATGATGATAGCACAAAGACCAAGGATAAGACTTGAAGGTCGGGCAACTTCCATGTTCTAGATTGACCTGTGAGTGGCAATGTCATGTGGGGAAATGTGACATGAGTGCCACAGATCTTACTCCATATCAGTTTCACCAACTTTCAGAGTTTTAAAAGTACTCTACCTAGGTCCTTTTTATGTTTGTAAACAACAGCGATTTTCGCCAGGCCGTGCTGTGTGGCCTAACGTATAGTTGGGTGTAATGGTGCCTGTAAGGTCAAACTTATACCAAAGTAAAGAGTGGTAAATATGTAAGGTCAAAGTAAAGAAGGGCAAAGGGTGGAAGTCTAAAGTAAAGGACAGAAAGTAAAATTCCCCGTTATAATGAAGGCTGCATCATGGCACGGGCACTAGTCATGAAGTTCATATACAGTACACGAGCACTAATCAAAAAGTACTTAAATGTCAAGTATGATTAACATGGGAGATCCTAAAATTTATAAGGTTTCAAAAGGACCATCAGTCCATGGAACATGGAAGTGTTCCGATAAATTGCATCTTGGCATCAGAATAAGTGTTCCGGTTTTTATTATTTTTTGAGAACTTTTACATCTTAGGCGAGATTTCCTGACTTAGAAATACCAGGAGTACCCCTGAGAGTGAGAGTAAGAGTAAGAGTGTTACATAATCTCTCAACACCTAATTAGTTCATCGAAAGAAACAACACAACTCGCCGTTAAAGTTGCGAATTCAAAGCTACAAAGAGAAGGCAACGCGATGCTCGAGCTCCTCTCCACTTCTTCTACTGCGGAACCTATACAGAGATGAGGGTGTTAGTTGACCCGTTAGGTTTAATGGAAACGTGAGACAAAGTAAAAAAGGATAACAGTTAAAGGGGAGGCCCACAAACCAACGTTCGTGACCTCACCTGTATGTAACGTACGCGCCTTGATCGGGGATGCTAAAACCCACTTGATGGTTAGGTCCCCTGTCGCCTGCGCCATATAAAAGTGAGGGGATCTCAACAGGGATCGGTCTGACCATGTTCATGATATGCTAGACCTGCTCCCACACACACACACCCAAAACCCTACCGATTTAGGGAGACTCGGCAACGATAGGAACGCCAGGCGACACGCCGCCGGTACCAGGGCAGTGCCGCTAGAGGCCGGAGGGCATTCACACTTTTCCCAAATCATCTTCTGTGAGAACCGATCAAGAAGGCTTAAAGTTGCAAATGGAGTTGAAGTCGACATTGAAGCAACATGGTTACTAACATTCGAGCTTCACACCGTCTTTAGTCTTCATTTAAATAATATTCTCTATGCACCTACTTTGAGTAGGAATTTGACTTTAGTCTTTTGCTTAGATGATGACATGTATGAATGCTTGCTTGGTCACAAACAATTTATTTTGAAATGTTGTAATAAAGATGTTGGCATCGGTGTCAGACGAGACAAACTATATATGTTATATCTTAATGATTATGTTTTGCATTTGAGTAATGTTTCCAATGATGGAAAAAATGGAAGGGTACTAACACTTTTTGAAATTGTGGCACCATCGTTTAGGTCACATTTCGAGGGAGAGAATGGAAATACTTATTGAAAATGACGTAATAATCTCATTAGATTTTTTTGGATGCAGACAACTATCTAGACTGCACTAAATGAAAATATACGAAAATAATTAAGAAAGATGTTGAGCCACGTAGAGATAAACAAAATCTTTTCCCTACGTGGTGATCCCAAGATCCAGCTGAGGTAAAAGGCCACGAGGATTACCACTAGACACGCAGTTGCGGAATCGATGGGGCACGTCACTTGATGCAGTGCAGTCCTCACGATTCGATCGTTGAAGTGTTGAACATACAACACCTCCGTCAGTATCCACACGTATGAGGAGGAGCGCCGACGATGGATTGATAGGTCCGGTACGGCGGCAGGAGGGGACTGACTGGAGCTAGGGTTTCCAACGCATGGAATGACCTAATCGCCACACCCCTTTAGGTAAGTGTGCCCCAGTATATATAGGGAGTGAAAGTGGGCTCCACTCACTTGTGGCCCATTCACTAAAACTCATATTAGTCATTATGAGTCTAACTCACTAACTCAGTCCGTATCCGATTCGGGTCTAACCCAAATACATTTCCGGTTCAGGTCTAACCCAAACTTGCTCCCGCTCTTAAGTATATGACCCGACAGGCTCATGGTGACTCGGACACGATCCGAGTATCACTCATAATCGATTAGTCGGTAGCGGCTCCTAGCAGAATGTACCGACTCCCAAGTACCAAAGAGTCATGACAACATACCTTCCAATGCGACTTTCATCTGAGTCTCTTTTGCCTCGTGATACATCTTGTCAAGCTATAGGCGAATAATCGTCATCCATCAAATAGCTCAACTCTCTTCTCGATTTGAGACAAGTGATTCATCTGAGTAACTCTTAGTCTGCCACCTTGGTTAACACTTAACTGAGTCGTGCATGGTCATGCTTTTCGAATCATATCTTCCGAGAGGGCCCATAGAATATCTCTCCAGTTGGAGGGGCAAAATCCTGTTTTGGTCATCCACATCACGCAGCTTGATTCTAAGTCAACCCGAACTCTGCCTTTATAACTGCCCAGTGATGGAACAATGTTTGATAGAACCTAAGTCGGTGATCCTCAACTCGGATTGTGTAATAACCTCAGGTCTAAGAATTACATTGATTTAGATATACAAATGAAGACATGTTCGTTGTATCTCAATATGGGTCAGTCCGACTCGCTAAACTCTTTAGCCGAATCCGTGTAGTTTGAATAGCATCTACATGCCCATGACAAGTAGAATCGTGTCATCAGCCGACTTTCACATTAGTCTAAGTTGTGTGTCTAGCACAACCTTAACGACCAAGGACAACTAGTATGAACATGTATACATAGTTTCACAATCGAATCACATATTTAATGATATATATCAGTAGTTTATACAAGGACAATAACTTTATGAATACATTGGCAATAACATCATACAAGATTGCCTCTAGGTCATATTCCCAATAGTCTCACACTTGCACTAGAGACAATCATCCGAGATCATATGTCTAGGCATCTAATGCCACAACTCTCAAGTGCGCCTCATGCTTCGGCAGTGGTAGCGGCTTTGTCAACGGATCCGCAATATTTGCATCTGTGTGTACCTTGCATAACTTGATATCACTTTGATCCACGAACTGGCGAATCTGGTGGTACCGTATGAGTATATGTTTGTTCTTCTAGTGTTGTCTAGGTTCATTGGCTTATGCGATAGCACCATTGTTGTCACAATACACGTCTAATAGATTGGACGAGCCCTGAACCACACCAAGATCTATAAGAAAATTCCTCATCCAAACGGCTTCTCCGAGGCGGCAATATACTTAGCCTCTGTCGTAGACACATACATAGTCTCTTGCTTAGAACTCTTCGAGCTCACAGCCCCTCCGTTTATAACAAATATATCCAGATTGCGAACGAGAATCATCTGAGTCAGTGAGATAACTCGCATCCGTGTAACCCCTTACACTGAGTTCATCCTCATCTCCATAAACTAGGAACATATCCTTTGTCTGTCTCAAGTACTTAAGGATATTTTTAGTCGCTGCCTAGTGGATTTCTCTAGGGTCAGCCTGGTTTCTGCTCACAACACTTAGAGCATAGGAAACATCCGTCCTTTTACAAATCATAGCGTACATGATGGATCCAACTGCTGAAGCATATGGAATCACACTCATCCGACTTTGCTCATCAGTTGTCGAAGGAAACTAAGTCTTGCTAAGTTTTACGCCATGGGACATCAGTAAGAACCCCTTCTTAGACGATTCCATGTTGAACTTCTTCAACAGTTTGTCCAAATATGTACTTTGACTCAATCCAATGAGCCACCTTAATCTATCTCTATAGATCTAGATTCCTAGTATGTAAGTCGCCTCACCCAAGTCCTTCATTGAAAAACTCTTTTCCAATGATTCCTTGGTTTCTTGCAACATCTGGACATCATTTCCAATCAATAATATGTCATCCATATATAAGATTAGAAAGTTTACTTTGCTCCCACTAAACTTCTTGTATAAACAAGAATCATGATCACTCTTGATGAAGCCAAACAATTTGACTACCTCATCAAAGCAAATGTTCCAACTCCGAGATGCTTGCTTCAACCCATAAATGGATTTCTGAAGCTTGCATACCTTGTCAGCATTAGCCGGATCGACAAAACCCTCGGGTTGTATTATATACACGTCCTCGGTTAAATTTCCATTAAGGAAATACGTCTTGACATCCATCTGCCATATCTCATAGTCGAAATAGACTGTTATAGCCAACATGATCCGTACTGACTTAAGCATTGCTACAGGTGAGAAAGTCTCATCGTAGTCAACTCCTTGAACCTGTCGAAACCCCTTCACGACAAGCTATTCTTTATAAATAGAAACATTTCCATCCATATTAGTTTTCTTCTTAAAGACCCATTTGCTCTCGACGTGTCTTGCACCGTCTGGCAGATCAACCAAGTTCCAAACTTAATTTTCATCCATGGACTTTAACACAGATCTCATGGCTCCAAGCCACGACTCAGAATCAGAACCCACCATCGCTTCCAAATAAGTTATCGGCTCATCACTGTCTAACAGTAATACATCACGAACACTTAGCAATCTGGCCGATCTTCACAATGCCGGCGCAACTACCGGCTCAGCTACCACGACCGGCTCAACCTCCAAGGCTTTTGCCGACTCACTACTAACCGGTTCCTCTCGAATTTCTTCGAGCTGCACCGTGATCCCACTGACTCCCCGATTGAGAAACTCTTTCTCAAGGAAGACACAGTTCTGAGCGACAAACACTTTGCCCTCTTCTCGGTTGTAGAAGTAGTAACCCAAGGTTTCCCTCGCATACCCAACGAAAATACACTTATCTGACTTGGTTGTAATCTTGTCTGACTGAAGTCGCTTGACAAATGCATCACAATCCCAAACCTTAAGGAAAGAGAAACTCGGCTTCTTGCCAGTCCACATCTCATGCAGTCTCTTCTCTACCGACTTTGATGGTACTCTGTTTAGTGTGAACGCTGCAGTTTCTAGACAATAGCCCCAAAATGATAAAGGCAGATCTGTTCGACTCATCATTGATCGTACCATGTCCAACAAGGTACGATTCCTCCTTTCCGACACACCGTTTCTCTATGGCATTCCCAGAGGAGTGAGCTGGGGAACTATTCCACAACTCTTCAGATGGTCATCAAACTCATGGCTCATGTACTCTCCTCCTCGGTCTGACTGAAGAAACTTTATTTTCTTGCCAAGTTGATTTTGTACCTCATTCTAGAATTCCTTGAACTTTTCAAAGGCTTCCGACTTATGTTTCATTAAGTAGATATATCCATACCTACTCAAATCATCACTGAAGGTAATGAAGTACTCATAACCACCTCTGGCTGTCATGCTCGTCAGGCCACATACATCACTATTCACTAGTCCCAACAAGTCGAACGCCCTTTCACAACTCTTTGCAAAAGGTGTCTTGGTCATCTTGATGAGTAGGCAGGATTCGCATGTCTCGAACGACTCCAAGTCGAATGAAGTTAGGAGTCCATCATCATGGAGCTTTTTCATGCATTTCCAACTTATATGACCAAGCCGACAATGCCAAAAGTAAGTCATATTCAGATCATTTGGTTTCAACCTTTTCACATTTATATTATAGACAGATTCACCATCAAGATTCAAAATAAATAACCCATCCTAGATGGGTGCAAAGCCGTGAAACATATCATTCAAATATAAAGAACAACCATTATTCTTAATATTCGACTTATAGCCTTGTCTCATCAAACATGAGGCAGAAATAATGTTTCGACTAAGCATTGGAACATAATAACAATTATTCAGCTCCATTAAGAATCCAGAAGGTAAATGAAGTTGCATCGTGCCGACTTCCAACACAGCGACTCTCGCTTTGTTGCTGACTCGAATATCAACCTCGCCTCTCACCATGCTCCTAGTTCTTACCAGTCCCTGCAACGAGTTGCATATGTGAATAACTGATGTGATATCATATACCCAAGAAATATTAGGTGCATCAGCAAGATAAATGTCTATAACATTGCAAACAAGCATACCCGAGCTGGAAGTCACACCTCCACTCTTGGCTTTATCAGCTAGGTACTTGTTGCAATTCCTCTTCTAGCGGCCATCCACCTTGCAATAGAAGCAAGTGGATCCGGCTGCAGGAGATGGCTTAGTCCCAGAGGAAGCGCTTTGGACCGGGTCCTCAGCCTTACCTCCCTACTTTGCCTTCTTCTTCTTCTTAGTCCAAGAACTCTTCTTGAACTTAGCCTTATTCTGCACCATCAATACTTGACAGGCGCCTTTCTTGAGATCCGACTCAGCCTTCTTGAGCATCCCATGTAATTCAGTGAGCTTCTTATCCATACCATGCATGTGGTAGTTCGATATGAACTGACCATACGCACTAGGAAGAGAGTTCAGAATTATGTCCGTAGCGAACTCTTCGCTAATGGGGTAGCCAAGCCTTTCTAGAGACTGCACGTAACCAACCATCTTGATCACATGCGGACTCATCGGATCTCCATCCTTAAGCTTGCAGATCAACAAAGATTGAGAGACTTGATACCTCTCAGTCTTTGCATGAGTCTGGAACATACTTTTGAGGTTTTCGATCATATCGTAGGCCTCAACATTCTCGAACTGCTGCTGCAAGTCCGATTCCATGTGAGCAAGCATAAGACAACTAATATCCATAGACTCATCACAAGTCCTACGGTAAGCATTGGTGGCTGTGACAGTCGCATTCTCAGTCGGCTCATCTGGAAGTGGGTTATCTAGGACATGGTCCCTCTTTTCTTGCTTGAGAACAATTCTTAGATTACGATACCAGTTGGTGAAGTTAGTTCCATTTAGCTTATCTTTATCTAAGATGGTTCTCAAAGCAAAACTAGAAATTTGAGGGAGACTGCTAGGTTCCATTGATCTACAATAGAAAAATATGCAAAACACTTAAGACACGTATCCATAAAAGAGCAAGCATATTAAACACTTTAATACTTATGCTCCCACTAGAACCAACACCCTTCAGATGGTTACTAAGTGATTCAGGATCCTAAATAAGCAAGCCGACTAGTGAGCTTTAGCATCACCGCTAGCCGTCAAGTGATCTAGTTAGACAACTCCTTATCAATCGCATCTCATACGACTCCTGTTGGACGGGTGGCATCACATGCCCTGACTCCCGTCCGACTTTTCCCCAAGTCCCACAACCGTTATGATAGACCCGTCTAGATTAACGATTGCTTCCGATGTAAGAGTTCGACTCGAACCCACCTAGTCGGAATGAATTAATAGCACCTCAATTTTATGAGCCCACTACCAAAAATGTCCGACTTGTGATGGTGCAACACTGGCGAGGAAACTGACTAGACCTTCTTTGAGGGATTACTTTCTACCAACTATCTAATAGAGGTAAAACAAAGACATAAACATAACACAAATAATGAAATTATAATGTGAAATGGTATGGCTCTCTTCATGGTGATCTCCATCTCCATAAATCTTGTAATTCGACTTGTGCCAACTCTTGTCACATGCCGCCTTACTCCATGTAGCCAACTTGTACATCGACTTGCATGCCATCCGGGTTTTCCAAACAACTGCACCAGCTAGTAAAGTAAATTACATAGAGAATCCAATACACAGGTCGTTATACAATAAAATGACAGCACCTAGGCTCCAACCGGCTGACAAAAACCATGATATGCATATCACGTATGGATTACACACATGATATGCACATAAGCCATACCATTCACAACATCATCCTGTAAAAACAAGTTATGCACATTACGATATCTACCAGCATTGTGAAACTCGCAATGACATCTAAGACGCTACGACAGGGCGAAGCCGACGGCCCCTTGCGGGTGCGGGCAGTGCCCGACGATTTTTTCGAAAACGCAGATCTCATCTGCATTCCGAACATGGATTTATTCATTGGATAAAACAATTTTACCCAAATCCGACCCATACTCCGATTCAACTAAACTCTTTGATCTTCGATCATCACATCTAGTTTTACGTGTCACAGTCTACCCCGATGGCGAAAGCCGACTGGTAGGGGTATGTCGTTCCACGACCTCAGCAGTACGATCATGGAACCTAGATTATCCAATTCCCCGAGTACAGTTGATCCAATCAACCTCATATAAAACTGATCTATCTCATAGATCGACCACCAAACAACAATTACATCCAATCTAGTGACATCCGTATATCACATATGCACGATCTTGAGCCTAAAACCAGAAGCTAACGCTCTGATACCACTGTTGGGCCACGTAGAGATAAACAAAACCTTTTTCGCTACGTGGTGATCCCAAGATCTAGCTGAGCTAGAAGGCCATGAGGATTACCACTAGACGCGCAATTGCGGAATTGATGAAGCACGTCACTTGATGCAGTGTAGTCCTCACGATCCGATTGTTGAAGTGCTGAACGTACAACACCTCCGCCAGTATCCACACGTACGAGGAGGAGCGCCGGTGGTGGATGCTAGGTCCGGTACGGTGGTAGGACAGGACTGACTGGAGCTAGGGTTTCCAATGCAGGGAATGACCTAATCGACCCCCTAGGTAAGTGTATCCCAGTATATATAGGAAGTGAAAGTGGACTCCACTCACTTGTGGCCCATTCACTAAAGCCCATATTAGTCATTGTGAGTCCAACTCACTAACTCAGTCCGTATCCAATTCGGGTCTAACCCAAATACATTTCACTACAAGGAATGCGCTAACTAGTGACCCCAAATATTGGTCATAAAAAGGTCATAATAATTCATCTATGACCGAAAACAGTAGGTCACATAGCGAGGGTCACTATAGACAGCTAACGACCTTTTTTTGAATTGGTCATGAAAGTTATGACCAATATAGATGGTCATGGTGTCCATGACCAAATAATTTGGTCATGGCATTCTAGCATGTCCACGTAAGCCAATCCTACGTGGAATCTGACGTGACAGTAAATCCAGCCTAGTCCAGTTTGACGGTTTACATGGGCCGAGCCCATTAACTTAGCCTATTTATATTTTTTTCTATCAATTTTCGAGCAGCTACATGGGTCAAGCTCAAAGTTTAGGCCTTTTAAATTTTTGGGCCATGGCCTTTTTAGCTCGACTGTTTGAGATTTCTTATTTATTTTTAAACGATGGAATAGACTAGACAAATGGCCCCAGTTGTCAGGTTCTCATAAGTGTGGCCCAATTGTTAGTCCGCTTTCAGATTTTAATTTGCAGAAATAAATAACAATTGTTTATATAGGAACAGACAGAAAATAATATTTAAAATAACACCCAGAATAAGTCTGTTTCATTGTAAAATACAACATTCAAGGGCAACCAAAATATAACACAGATACAATGCTAGCCAAGGGCTAGTCTCATCTTTTTTACATCAAACAACACAAATACAATGGCAATCGCAGTAACTACTCTAGAAGTGCAATAACTAATACTTTTTCTTGAGTAGGTCTTCAAGTATCATCAAACTTCTTCAGCATGGAGATCCTATAAGACAGATCCTATAAGACAAACAATACGATTAGAATTGACAGCCATCACTTCTTATTTGTCATACAGAGAAGAGTTAGTAAAGTCACATGATAGTTGAGCCAGTAGAGCTACAAGACAGTTGAGCTACTACAAGATGTTTTAAAATTCATAACAGAAGGCAATCCATAACGTTTAGCGCATTCAAAGAATATAAAGTGTCTAGTAGAGCTACAATTTGAAGGTAGACCATGCAGTATTGAAATGATGGTCTAATAGCAAGTTATAGTGCCATGAAGAGTTGTAGCCAGCGTGTGTACAGAAATAACAGTGCAAGTATTTGTACAGAAATAACACAGATGAGCTCCAACACATATGGGCTTTAATGAAAACTAGATAAACATAAACATGGATGCAGCAAAATAACATAAAAAGGCAGGTTCACTGCTGCCCACTAAATAAAATTTGAAAGGTACGGTCTAATGTACAGAGCACACATAATACCCTTCTCAATGGAAAGATATTCCAGACACTTGATGACATATTCACATTCTAAGAGTAGCACATGAACTATTAAACATCCCAAATTGATGGTGTATTCACGTTCTAAGGATGGATTAGCTAAGGACTATCATGCTTACAAGTTCAGTAGGATGGCCTTGGCGAGATGCTGAATAGCTTCCTCTAGTTACCTACAAGCAGCACAACACATGCACATAGGTAGATTAGCAATATAAGGACCTTCGCTTATAACATGACAACTAACACATGATCCATTAAACTATAGCCTACAGGAGTGCAAAGTAATATAAGAATGAAAAGTGCCCTCACAACAGTATTGTGACAATACTACAGCTAGAAATTAGATTACACAAACCATGCATCAAGTAAATCTATGATGAAGAAAATTAATTATCTCACTTCACACTATGTAGTATAAGTATTCCACTAGCATTCCTTTAGCCCTTTAAAAATATGTAGTTGCTGACTTATGAAGCTTAATACGATTTGCCAAGCAGCAATGATCCATAATCTAAACAATTTGGCAACCATGGGAAAACATGATGGGTATCTCAATTCATAATACTCTTGGAGCCCACCTCGTCATGGTCTCTCCTCTGGTACCTCTCCGAGCACCGGCTGGCTGTATCCTTCCTCCTTTTGCAACATACAGTGCCACAAGAAATCCCGTGATCACAAATGAAGATGATAATTAGAACAAAATATTAGCAAATTGTAACACACTTAGTACATAATGTATCTCTACAGGGTCCCGCTAGGGTTGTTGCGTGGTGCTATCTCGAGTTCGAGGTCAAGAGAGGGGAGCAGGAATGCTGGCACTGAATCGGGGCTTGAGAGATGGGCAGCAAGGGGAGGTGGGCTTGTGTTAAAAATGACATGGTACTATAGGACAGAGTGTACTCTCTAGTTTGCAGCAACTGACTAAGAATAATGACAGTAATAGCAGTAGTAGCACTGTGATAAAATGACATGGTAGATGAGCATCCACACATCAGGGTGCAAGTGGAACAATAGGCAGGGTAAATAAAAACTTGGATACATGTGGATCCTGCCAGAGAACCCATCAGATTGATTCAATTCCACGAATCGGAACGGAGACACCATAAGCAAGAAAGGGGACAGAGGAGTAGCAGTAGACGAGGAATACTTACGCTGTTGAGGAGGGTGAGCGCCTCAGTGGGCACCGGGGTGGGGTTGCGTGCCTCAAGCTGCGTGATGAGATTGACCACCTCCACCCACGTCTCGCTGGAGGCGCACAGGCCGCACTCCGTCCTATAATTTGCGGCTATGTGCTAGCCTGCTTTGCTTGCTGCGGAATAGGAGGCGGCGCTCGATCTGGTTTCATTCGGCAGGGGAAGTCGCATGTTGTGGATCTGTGGGAGGAGGAAGAGGACGCGTGGTGGCAAAAGCCCGAGATAAGAAGACGGCGGTGGTGAAGGAAGCGGCCGCCCTCTCCTCCATCCCTGGCCAGATCTTGCGGCCATCAGTGCCAAGGACGCTGGCAGGCGAGCTCGACGGAGCGTCACGCATCGTCCTGGCGATGCACGCGCGCGCCGGTGACCAAGCCAGCTGTGGCCGCCGTGGATCCGGCCTGTCTGGAATCGGCAGAAGACCACTCCCAGCACGAGGCCTGGCCCCGTCGTTGTCGACACTATCCTGGGGGCGAGCTAGGGCTAGGGTTAGCAAGGCGTTGGTGTTTAGCGAGCAGGCGACGGGACTTCCTAGTGCTGGAACGGCGGTGTGGTGCGGCGGGATTGAGCGATTTCTGGGGTTAGGGTTTCAGGGGATCTGGAGAGACCATGAGAGGAGGCGGGGTCTCGCGCGTGAAGGGAGAGGAAGAATGCTAGGGTTTGGGGGCGTGGTCCGCGTGGATGTTCCCTCTCGATTGCCTGTGATTTTACTAAACTACCCATGTCCAGTTCTGCTGTGCAACACTTTGTGCTGTTGGATGGGCATCCGAATGGTTGAGATCTGCTTCGTTGGGTTGATCCGTGGGTGGCCCTATTCTCTCTTCTGATTGGCTCGCCATTTGACCATAGTTTGAAACGACATAAGAATTTCAAAAACAGTCCAAACGAGGTGAATCCTTCGCGTGGCGTCATATTATGTGACATAGTGGCAAGGAAAAATACCAAACTTGGTATATTGTAGATATCTCGGTAAACCCTTCTCAGAAATGACCTATCATGTTCGAGCTTCATGGCTTTCAGGTCAAAAGACCAATGTTATGGCCTGAATCACGACATAGTTTGTGATAATATGCCCGTATTGTGCACACACGTGTATCTTGGGACGGAGAACAATGTTGTAGGAGGAAGTTTTCCTCTTCACCACATAGAAAACCCATTTTCTATTTCTCGAGTGCTAAAAACGGGGCGTTTTGTTAAGCAACTACCAAGTCATAGTTTCAAAATGGTACCACCCTATATTTCAAAAATACTAGACCACCTTACATGGCAAATGTCCCAACTAGGGTATCTAAAACATTTCCGTCCATCCCTGGCGAAAAAGACAAATTCCTGCCGAATCGGTAGGAAGTGGGTCCGATTTGAACTACAGGTACATGATATAATACTCATGATTTTTTGAAAAAATCATTTTTAGCTTCACAACATGATGTTTTATTAGAGATCTAATGAAAGTTTAGCGAGGCTCGTCCCCTAGCTAGGTACCTCCATGCCCTCCGTTTTGACCATAGTTTGAAATGGGCATAATAATTTAAAAAACGGTCCAAACGAGGTAAATCCTTCACGTCGTGTCTTGTTATGTGACATATTTGCAAGAAAAAATATCAAACTTGGTATATTGCAAGTGTATCAAAAAAACCTTAATAGAAATGACCTATCATGTTCGAGGTTTCATGGTTTTCAGGCCAAATGACCAATGTTATGACCAGAATCGTGGCATAGTTTGTGATAATGTGTTCATATTGTGCACACATGTGCATCTTGGGATGGAGAACAATGTTGCAGGAGGAAGTTTTCCTTTTCGTCGCACAAAAAATGCATTTTATATTTTTTGAATGCCGAAAAACGGGGCGTTTTGTAAAGTAACCACCAAATGAGAGTTTCAAAATGGTTCCACCACATTTTTCAAAAATATTAGACCATGTTACATGGACAATGTTCGAACCAGGGCATCTCAAACCTTTAGGTCCACCCCTCGTGAAAAAGACAAATTCCTGCCGAATCGGTAGGAAGTGGGTCCGATTTGAACTACAGGTACATGATCTAATACTCATGATTTTTTGCAAAAATCATTTTTAGCTTCACAATATGATGTTTTATCAGAGATCTAATGAAAGTTTAGCGAGGCTCGTCCCCTAGCTAGGAACCTTCATGCCCTCCGTTTTGACCATAGTTTGAAATGGGCATAATAAATTCAAAAACGGTCCAAACGAGGTAAATCCTTCGCGTTGTGTCTTTTTATGTGACATATTTGCAAGGAAAAATATCAAACTTGGTATATTGCAAGTGTATCGAAAAAACCTTCACAGAAATGACCTATCATGTTCGAGGTTTCATGGTTTTCGGGTCAAACGACCAATGTTATGACCAGAATCGCGGCATAGTTCGTGATAATGTTCTCATATTGTGCACACATGTGCAGCTTGGGATGGAGAACAATGTTGCAGGAGGAATTTTTCCTTTTCGTCGCACAGAAAATGCATTTTCTATTTTTTGAATGCCAAAAAACGGGGTGTTTTGTAAAGCAACCACCAAATGATAGTTTCAAAATGGTTCCACCATATTTAAAAAAATATTAGACCATGTTACATGGACAATGTTCGAACCGAGGCATCTCAAACCTTTCGGTCCACCCCTCGTGAAAAAGACAAATGTCTGTCGAATCGGTAGGAAGCGGGTCCGATTTGAACTACATGTACATGATTTAACGCTCATGATTTTTTGCAAAAATCATTTTTAGCTTCACAACATGATGTTTTATTAGAGATCTAATGAAAGTTTAGCAAGGCTCGTCCCCTAGCTAGGAACCTTCATGCCCTCCGTTTTGACCATAGTTTGAAACAGGCATAATAAATTCAAAAACGGTCTAAACGAGGTAAATCCTTCGCGTCGTGTCTTGTTATGTGACATATTTGCAAGGAAAAATATCAAACTTGGTATATTACAAGTGTATCGAAAAAACCTTCACAGAAATGACCTATCATGTTCGAGGTTTCATGGTTTTCGGGCCAAACGACCAATGTTATGACCAGAATCGCGGCATAGTTTGTGATAATGTGCCCATATTGTGCACACATGTGTATCTTGGGATGGAGAACAATGTTGCAGGAGGAAGTTTTCCTTTTTATCGCATAGAAAATGCATTTTCTATTTTTTGAATGCCGAAAAATGGGGCGTTTTGTAAAGCAACCACCAAATGAGAGTTTCAAAATGGTTCCACCACATTTTTCAAAAATATTAGACCATGTTACATAGACAATGTCCGAACCGGGGCATCTCAAACCTTTCGGTCCACCCCTCGTGAAAAAGACAAATGTCTGCCAAATTGGGAGGAAGTGGGTCCGATTTAAACTACATGTACATTATATAATGCTCATGATTTTTTGCAAAAAACATTTTTGGACTCACAATATATTGTTTTATCAGAGTTTCACTAAAATTTTAACAAGACTCAACTCCTAGACAAGGACAGTCACTCCCACCATTTTGACCATGTTTCGATAGATTCACTTTATTTTGTGAAACAAGTACCAAAATTACGGTGCGGAATGGCACTACTATAATTTACACACAAACTAGACCTCATTTTATTGACAATTGATTTTGGAATCATCTCGATCTGAGGCCGTAGGAAAAATTGACGATGAAATTTCATTTCTATAATTTTTGAAAAAAAAAACTTAGCTCTCTCTGTTTACGTGGGCTCGAACTTACAAAAGCCCATCAATTCACACTAAAATCTACCTTATAATGGACTATGGGCATCAACCCAGCCGGTGGCGAAATTGCAGAGAAAAAAAAGAGTTTGAGGCCTCCTCCGCAACGAGGCCCAGGCCCAGCAACGGAAGCGAATATTGAAGAAGCCACGGGGAGTAAGTTCGACAACAACCTAGTGGTGGTCTGGTGGTTGGGGGCTGTGGTTTCAACGGGTAGGTCATAGGTCGTGGGTTCGAGTCCCCTTCCTCCTATTTCTGCCAATTTGTTCCAAAGCACAACACCCCACATATTTAAATAGACAATGCGGGGTAACTTAGACACAAGTCACTTGGTGGTGTGGTGGTTTGGTTGGTTCAGTGAGAGGAGGAGGTCATGGGTTTGAGTCCCCTTCCTCTTATTTTTGCCAATTTATTCCAGAGCACAACGTGCCACATATTTAAATACACAAATCACTTGGTGGTGTGGTGGTTCGGTTGGTTCATTGAGAGGAGGAGGTCGCGAGTTTAAGCTCTAGGTAGGCTGTTTTTTGCCATATTATTCCTGTTTCTATTTGGCATGTCTGTTGTATGACAGGTGGGTCTCACACATCATATATTGGTCCTAGTGGGCATCACACGACACTTGTGCGGACACGTCAGTAGAAGTTGACACATGGAAACGACACGTAGACAAAATTGTTGATGTGACCGACCAGTCATTTTAAAGCAACAAGAATTAGTGGCCATGACCATTTAAATTGGCCGTAGTGAGCTAAACATAAGGTCATAAACTAGTGCTATCCATCTATGACCTTTTCATGCTTGGAAAATATGACCTTCTTAACAAAGTTGGTCATAATTTTTCAAGGTTTGGACCCTCTTAAATGCCTTATGACCAGTTGGTTTAGAATGGCCATAGATCTATGACCAAAAAATCCATGGTTGTTATTAAAAGGTCACTAGTGAGCATATTTCTTGTAGTGTTTCCGGTTCAGGTCTAACCAAAACTTGCTCCCGCTCTTAAGTGTGTGACCCGACAGGCTCATGGTGACTCGGACACAATCCGAGTCTCACTCGTAATTGATCAGTCGGTACCGGCTCCTAGCAGAACGTACCGAATCCCAAGTACCAAAGAGTCATGACGACATACCTTCCAATACGACTTTCGTTTGAGTCCCTTTTGCCTCACAATACATCTTGTCAAGCTATATGCGAATAATCTTTATCCTTCAAATAGCTCAACTCTCTTCTCAATCCGAGATAAGTGATTTATCAAACTAACTCTTAGTCGGCCGCCTCGGTTAACACTTAACCGAGTCGTGCATGGCCATACTTTCTGAATCATATCTTCCGAGAGGGCCCAGAGAGTATCTCTCCAGTTAGAGGGGAAAAATCTCATCTTGGTCATCCACATCACGCAGCTTGATTCTCAGTCAACCCGAACTCTGCCTTTATAACTGCCCAATGACGGAACATCGTTTGATAGAACCTAAGTCGGTGATCCTCAACTCAGATTGTGCAATAACCTCAGGTCTAAGGATTACATTGATTGAGACACACAAATAATGACATGTTTGTTATATCTCAGTATGGGTCAGTTCGACTCGCTAAACTCTTTAGCCGAATCCGTGTAAGTCATAATAGCATCTCCATGCCCATGACAAGTGGAACCGTGTCATCAACCGACTTTCACATTAGTCTAAGTTGTGTGTCCAGCACAACCTTAACGACCAAGGACAACTAGTATAAACAACATGTATATATAGTTCCAAAATTGAATCACATATTCAATGATATATATCAGTAGTTCATACAAGGACAATAACTTTATGAATACATTAGGAATAACATCATACATGATTGCCTCTAGGGAATATTCCCAACAAAGGAGCCATAAGAGCCACAACATTTCTCCAATGAATGTTAAGTTTATAGTTGATTTTGGTTCATTCATCACATTTACAAATGACTTCTCTTGGTATGGGTATATTCACCCTATACTCGATCGACTAGAAGTTTTGGACAAATTCAAAGTGTTCAAAGCCAAAGTTGAGAACTAACTGAATGAAAAATTAAATGTGTACAATCTGATCATGTGGAGAGTATTACAGAAGGCATGCTCCTTATGGGAAAATTCTAAGATCTTTTGTCAAGTACCTAGCAAAAAATGGAATTGTTGACCAGTACTCAATGCCCATCAAACCTCAGCAGAATGGTGTGGTGCTGGCTCGTGATTGATATCGAGCTCGTTGGGGAACCCCAAGAGGAAGGTATGATGAGCACAACAACAAGTTTCCCTCAGTTATGAAACCAAGGTTATCGAACCAGTAGGAGCAAGGAAACACCTCCAAGGTGTTGTTTCCAACTTGGAATCCTGCACAACACAACCATAGAACTTTGCCCCAACTTACAGTGAGGTTGTCAATCTCACCGGTTTTGCTGAAAACAAAGGATTAAACGTATTGTGTGGAAGAAAGTAATAGCTTGCAGAAAGTAAACGGAAAACAGTAAACAGTTGTAGATTGATGGTAAAAGAAAGGACCGGGGTCCATTGTTCACTAGTGGTGGTTCTCCTTAAGATAGATGACATGTTGGGTGAAAAAATTACCGCGGGGCAATTAACAAACATCGAGAAAGCATACATGCATATACTAATCATCTTGATTCCTATGAAATTTGATTAGGCATTACAACATTATAAATAGACCATAATCCAATTGCATCTATGACTAATAATCCAACTTCAGGTTATCATCCGAACCCCCTCCAGTATTAAGTTGCAAGCAACAGATAATTGCATTAAGCATTGCGTGTAAAGTAAACAATACGATTGTTCTATGAACAAATGATACGTCCATTTTGCATCACTATACTATGTCATAATTCACTGTTATTCATTGATATATTTCATATTAAGAGATGATACTTATGTTATTTCGTCTATTTTTGCATGGTTGATGACTTTTGGAGCATGGACCGCTGCAGTCAGGATTCTGATGGAAAAGGTGTTGTTTGGAGGCAAAATTCATGAAGTTCAGAAAATCTGGGAAAATATACGGAAAATCCTATTTTTTCAGAAGACGAAGGCTGGCAGAAGAGGGAGTGGAGATGGGCCACAGGGGGCCCACACCACCCCGTGGCGCGGGCAAGCCTAGGCCGCGCCACCAGGTGGTGTGGCCGCCCTGGCTCAGCTCTGGCTCTCCTCTCTGGCGTATATATTACTCCCGAAACCCTAAGACTCGGGGAGCAACCACAGAAAGATTCCGCCGCCTCTGCGGAGCGGAAAACACCAAGAGAGAGAGATATCTCCGGCAGACAGATTTCTGCCGGGGGAATTCCTTCCTAGAGAGGGAAGATCGTCGCCATCAACACCACCATCAAGCTGGACTTCATCGAGATCATCATAATCATCATCACCATCATCATCACCATTAGAACCCTCATCACCATCTCCATATTGAAGTAACAATTGGGTTGCATCTTGCATTAGTTCTTAGGGGAAACTTTCCCGATGTTGATTACTCTTTGTAGTTGATGCTATTGAGTGAACCGTTGAATTATTGTTTATGTTCAGATTTTTATACATGATTATTCCATCTCTGATCATGATCCATATGATGTCCTGTGTGTAGTTCGTTTTGTTCTTGAGGACATGGGAGAAGTCATGTTGTTAGTAGTGGAGTTGTGTTGAGAAAGATTCAATAGTTTGATATTTAAGTTGGGGTGTACTTCTTCTAGTGGTGTCATGTGAACGTCAACTACATGAAACTTCACCTATATGGGCCTAGGGGAATGCATTGTGTATTTGGCTACTAATCGTAGGGCTTGCCGGAGTGACAGAAACCTGAACCCCCATTAGGAAACCATTGCACAAGGGACGTAAGGGTCTTAGAGTTTAAAGTTGTGGTTAGGTTTCTACCTTAATTACTTTCTTGTACTTACGGATGTTTGCAAGGGGTATAATCACAAGTGTGTATTAGTCCTAGGAAGGTCGGTACATTAGCACAGGTTCACCCACACAACACTTAGCAAGCTAAAGAAGATTAATCAACTATATGAAGCGAAAGCACTTGACAGAATTCCCGTGTGTCCTCGAGAACGTTTGGTCATCTTAAGTAATACAACCGGCTTGTCCTTTGCTGAATAAAGGATTGGGCCACTTGCTGCATTTATTCCTACTATCTTTTATTTACTCGTACTTTATTTACTTGCTTTATCAAAACCCCCTAAAAATCTGTTTGCTAAGTATTTGCAGAGAATTCTTGATCCATACCACTAGCCAGCACCTTCTGCTCCTCGTTGGGTTCGACACTCATACTTATCGAAAATACTACGATACACGCCCTATACTTGTGGGTCATCAACAAAGGATTGTTGTTTTCTCCCTAGTAGCAACAACACATCTAGTACCTTAGAGATTTCTGTCACTTCCCCAGATTACTAGAGGCATGAACCCACTATCAAGCATAAATACTCCCTCTTGGAGTTGCTAGCATCTACTCGGCCAAGATATCTACTAACAACGGAGAGCATGCAAGATCACAAATAACAAAGACATGATAGAATCAATAATCAATCTGAAATAGCATCTCAATATCCATCGGATCCCCGCAAACACAACATGTAGGATTACAAATAGATGATCTTGATCATGAATGGAGCTCACAAGATCTAAACATGATAGCACAAAGGAGAAGAACCAACCATCTAGCTACTACATGGACCTGTAGTCCAAGGATGAAAAACTCACGCATCACACCAGAGGCTTACATGGTGATGTAGAAGGCCTCCAGGGTGAATTCTCCCCTCCGGTAGGGTGCCGGGAAGAGCTTCAGATCCCTCCCGATCTAGGGATGGAGATGATGGCGGCTATAGGCTCTTTCATGGATTTTTGATCGGGTACTTAGGGTTTCTGTATTGGAGGCAATATATAGGCGAAAGGGGAGGACGAGGGGGTGCCCTAGGCGACCGCACCACCCCTTGGCACGGGCCAGGCCTGGCCGCGTGGCCAGGTGGTGTGGCCGGCCCCTGTCCCCTCTCCGTCTCGTATTCTGGCTCCGTGTCCCCCTCGGTGAAATATTGACTTTGGCTTTTGTCCCGTCCAATTCCGAGAATATTCATTTTTTGACTTTCTTAGAACCAAAAACAGCAGAAAACAGGTAGCTAGCACTGTGGCATATTGTTAATAGGTTAGTCCAAGAAACTGTATAAAAATACTCCAAAGTGTGGGCAAAACATAAGAAAGTAGATATAACCCAAGCATGGAACATCAAGAATTATAGATATGTTTGCAACGTATCAACATCCCCAAGCTTAATTCCTGCTCGTCCTCGAGTAGGTAAGTGATAAAAAGAAAGAATAATTTTTGAGGTGACATGCACCATCATAAACTTGATCAAAGTATTTGTAAAACATTGATAGCTGGGATCATAGTACTTCAACATAGCATGAAAGATAAAGTTCTAACAATAAGACATAGCAACTATGTTGTAACATGAAAACGCACAAACAAAAGATTCATGAATAGCAATGCTTTGCAAGACGTTTGTTTGTTTCACATAAAGAAAGCATAATGAGAATGGTATTCAGCTTGTCCCTCATAGAGTAGCAAAACATAAATGCATAGGACTCCTTCAAAGTTCATAAGGGTGACTAGATACAAATAGTTTAAGAACAAGCAATATCAAAGTTATGCATCAATCAACAAGTACAATGCACATTAAACTAAGAATGGCCACTATGCTCTCTCAATAGGTGCATAAAGATAGAAGATGGAGACTCAACATAAAAGTAAAAGAAAGGCCTTCATAGAAGGAAGCAGGGATTCAAGTCTCATAAAGAGCTTCCAAAAATTATGGTACTTATTAGCTTTTAGCTCTCATTGCCCCTACCATAAGCATCTTGAAGTGATTAAGGTTAAAGTTAACAAACTATGGAGTATATGCTTGACAAAGTATAAGTTGGAAATCTCATGTCCCTTGAATACGAGGGCTGCTCCTCATGCTACTCAAGTTTAGTTACCGGTAAGTTCTTGTCATAGTAAGTACATGTGTATCATAGAGAACTGCCAATGGGGTACCCCTTGCCCGATGATACGGAAGAATCCCCATATCAAAATGACAAGGCAAGAAGACAACGAGCATCTCAGCAATCTTCTTATTTACCATGGGAAAATGGTGTTTTTTTCTCTCTTTCCTCTTTTCTCATCTTTTTTTATTTTTCTCTTTTTCTCAATCTCTATCTCTTTTTTATAAGAAGAATGCTTCATAGATTGCTCATTATGGTTACGCTGCAGGTTTCCACCATGATTTGGCATGGATTAGACCAGCGGCCTAGGCGTTTCTCTAACACACATACATAACTCCATGGACTTACAAGCTCCCCTTTCATTTCACACCGACGACATCCATAGACAAAAGAGCATGATATCAACTAGGTACAAAGTACAAGTGCAATGTTGAAAGCGTTCCCCATGACAGCATGGTTCTGCTAATCCCCAACATATAAGTACAAGCATATACAACATAGACGACGCAATGGTTCAAGTTTATTAGGGGCAAGAAAAGTAAAGTGTGCCATCAAGTTTGTGAGAGCTTTAATCACTAGTATTCTCATAACAAGTTTAATTCGGAATGTAGATAAAAACATGAATATACTTGGAATAGGAAATGCTAATAGGTAGGTATGGTGGACTCTTTGGAATAACTTGGTTTTATTTGGAGTTGGATGCATGAGTGGAACTCATACTTGGTTATGGAGGCTAGCAAAAGACTGGGGGCGACCAACTAAGAGAGCAATAATGGCCATAATCATGCAAAGCGATAAAACATCATTAATTAAAGCATAAAGTGATATTACAAGTCGAAAACTAAAGGATCATAAAGGCTACGGTGACTTGGGATAATCATAACATGGTGTGAGCATGCGCCAAGTCAACCCAAATAAAGCATCAAAGGAGAATACCACAATACTATGCTTTAATATGCTAAAACAACGCATGATTCTTTCAAGGAACATTAAGCAATCTCAATTGTTTATAACATGTCATGCTACAACAAAAATCACTAAGCATAAAACCAAAACAATATCAAGCATGACATGACAAAGCATAGGCCACAGTCAAAAACAAGCTTTTTTTACCACTTAAGCATGAACTTTTCCTACTCTTTTCTAATCCAAACCAACCTATTTGAAAACTAATGTATGAAAGAGGGGGTCCAACCAATTTATTCAAGCAAACTAAGCAAACCAAGCAAACGAAAACCAAAAACAAAAACGAATACGCTCTAAGAATAACACAACTGTGCATGAAACAATAAAAATGAAATGTTTGGAAGAAACCTGAGATTTTAATTGATGAAGAAGGGGATGCCTTGGGCATTCCCAAGCTTTGACGCTTGTACTTCTTGGATATTTCTTGGGGTGACACGCGTGGCACCCCCAAGCTCGATCTTTAGTCCATTCTTCATCTCATTACATCATAATTCCATTACACCTGAAATTTTTTCCTTTATACAAAACTTCACACAATCTTTATTAACAACATTAGTGCACTCAAGATAATAAGTCTTTGGGTTCAGTTTCAACACCAAAAAAAATTCCATTAAAACACAAGCTACTATAGCACTTCCCTAAAAAATCTCAATTCCCCCAAAAACCCAAAAAAGGAATCAACAAGAAGCAAATACAAATAATGGCAGAAATCTGTCAAAATAGACTGATACGTTGCTAACGTATCCATAATTTTTGATGTTCCATGCTTGGTTTTTATCTACTTTCTTATGGTTTGTTCCAACTTTGGAGTACTTTCTATGCACTTTCTTGGACTAACCTATTAACAAGAGCCACAGTGCCAGTTGCCTGTTTTCTGCTGTTTTTGGTTCCAGGAAAGTTAGAAAGTGAATATTCTCGGAATTGAACGGGACAAAATCCAAAGTCAGTTTTTCACCGAGAGACACTCGGAGCCAGAATACGAGACGGAGAGGGGCCAGGGGGCCACCACACCACCTGGCCGTGCGGCCCAGCCTAGCCCGCGCCAGGGGTGGTCTGGCCGCCTCCAGCACCCCCTCGGCCTCCCCTTTCGCCTATAAGATGCCTCCGATATAGAAACCCTAAGTACCGATCAAAATTCCACGAAAGAGTCTGTAGCCGCCATCATCTCCATCCCTGGATCAGGAGGGATCTGAAGCTCTTCCCGGCACCTTGTCGGAGAGGGGAATTCACCCTGGAGGCCTTCTTCATCATCATGCAAGCCTCCGGTGTGATGCGTGAGTAGTTCATCTCTGGACTACGGTCCATGTAGTAGCTAGATGGCTGGTTCTCCTCCTTTGTGCTATCATGTTTAGATCTTGTGAGCTCCGTTCATGATCAATATCATCTATTTGTAATTCATACATGTTGTGTTTGCGGGGATCCGATGGATATTGAGATGCTATTTCAGATTGATTATTGATTCTATCATGTCTTTGTTATTTGTGATCTTGCATGCTTTCCATTGTTAGTAGATATCTTGGCCAAGTAGATGCTAGCAACTCCAAGAGTTAGTATTTATGCTCGATAGTGGGTTCATGCCTCTAGTAATATGGGGAAGTGACAGAAATCTCTAAGGTACTAGATGTGTTGTTGCTACTAGGGAGAAAACAACAATCCTCTTTGTTCATAGAACAATCGTATTGTTTACTTTACACGCAATGCGTAATGTAATTATCTGTTGCTTGCAACTTAATACCGGAGGGGGTTTGGATGATAACCTGAAGGTGGATTATTAGTCATAGATGCAGTTGGATTACGGTCTATGTATAATGTTGTAATGCCCAATCAAGTCTCAAAGGAGTCAAGATGAGTAGTATATGCATGATTGCTTTCTCGATGTTTATCAATTGCCCCGCTGTAATTTGTTCATCCAACATGTCATCTATCTTAAGGAGAGCCACCACTAGTGAACTATGGACCCCGGTCCTTTCTTTTATCATCAATCTACAATCAACTGTTTACTGCTTTCTGTTTACTTTCTGCAAACTACTAATTTCTTCCACACAATACGTTTAATCCTTTGTTTTCAGCAAAACCGGTGAGATTGATAACCTCACTGTAAGTTGGGGACAGAGTTCTGTGGTTATGTTGTGCAGGTCTCCACGTTGGTGCTGATGCCGGTAGTGCGCCCTGCCAAAGTCTAGATAGCAACACCTTTGGGGTGTTTCCTTCCTCCTACTGGATTGATAACCTTGTTTTCATAACTGAGGGAAAACTTGTTGCTCTGCTCATGATACCTTCCTCTAGGGGTTCCCCAACGAGCTCGATATATTTTGGGCCATCACAGACCAGCAGGTAAAAACCAATTTTTTCGAAGACCTTCTGTTGCTCAAACCTAAAAGTGTTGAGCTAATGAAAGTTAGATAACAACCTGGGGAAGAAGCACAAAAAATCACAGATCAAACCGACGTACAGATATTTTACACGAATTTTTACGGCGAAGCACAGAAATCTGTTTCGGGACAGCAACTTTCCCAAGCATTACTTCTCTCTCATTAGAGGTTACTCTTGGCACAAAAATAAAATAAAAAGGATAAGGAGCGGTTATTATAGAGGTATTAACTTCCAAGACTCATCTAAAACTTTTGGGTTATCTCTCAATAAGTACTTTTCTTTAACGCCTTTAAGTTAGGCATAAGAAGCAAGAAAAAGGATCAAGTATTCTCAAATGAAGAAGCATTAAAACCAAATTTCTTGCCCTTACCTCTCTTACTTTTATTCTTAACCTTGGGGAACATATGATTGTTTGGTGGAGAAGCAAAATGCATGGTGCCGTTTTCCACATCTATTATTGCTCCAAGGAGTTTTAATAGGGATCTTCCAAGTGTAATTTGGCCCTTTCCTACACATTCAATAACAAGATAATCAGTAGAAACCATTTTCCCTAGGATCTTTGTAAACACTCCTTCAGCTATTCCAAGGGGTAATATTGTGGCATTATTAGCAAGAAATATTTCTGCTCCTCCTTTAGAAAGTCCCCAAAGATTCAAAGATTCATAGATATCTTTAGGCATAAGACAGAATTCAGACATGATATCACAGCGAGCATGAAAAGTTTCATTATTTATAACAATCTTTACTGTGGGAAGCCATTTTGAGGGTTCGGAATTTATTGGAACATAGTCATGATGCTCTCTAAGCGTATTATAGAAATCTTTTAAACTAGCAGTGTTGGTCTCAAGAGTGTTCAATCTAGCAAATATGTTTATAAAGGAAGAATTGGATTTGCTAGGGAATTTGTAAGTAAAGACCAACTTCTTTATGGCATTAAAAGCATCATCCTCATTGCATTGGAGGAAATCTCCTCCTACTACAGCATCCAAAGCATATCTATAGCAAAGAGCAATTCCAAGGTAAAAACTGCTAAGAACCAAGCTTTGAGTCATTTTAGGTTCAGTTTTTTCATGTAAATCAGAGATTCTAGCCCAAGCTTCTTTGAAACTCTCTTCAATTCCTTGTTTGAAAGTGAAAATCATTTTCTCAGGTGACATAGTGATTGGAGCAATGGTAGACATAATGGCAACTTAAGATAGGAACTAATAATAATTTTTTTTGTTTTTAATAAAGAAAGCAAACTAGTACAACTAATTTTTTGTGTGTTTTTGATAAAGAAACAAGCAAACAAAGAAGAAATAAACTAAGCAAAACAAAAAAACAAAGTAAAGAGATTGGTTATGAGGAACTCCCCTTGTGAAGATGTCCTTGACTCCCCGGCAATGGCGCCAGAAAAATACTTGCTGGCTCGTGATTGATATCAAGCTCGTTGGGAAACCCCAAGAGGAAGGTATGTGATGTCTACGCACTTCTACTCTTGTAGACAGTTGTTGGGCCTCCAAGTGCAGAGGTTTGTAGAACAGCAGCAAGTTTCCCTTAAGTGGATTACCCAAGGTTTATTGAACTCAGGGAGGAAGTGGTCAAATGTATCCCTCTCAAGCAACCCTGCAATCAAGATACAAGAAGTCTCTTGTGTCCCCAACACACCCAATACACTTGTCAGGTGTATAGGTGCACTAGTTCGGTGAAGAGATAGTGAAATACAAGTGGTATGGATATAAGACAATGGTGCCAGAAAATAGCTTGATGGCGTGGAAGAGACTAAAAGCAAACTGAAATAAAGATGGAAGCAAGCAAACATGTAACATATATAGTAGCAAATGGTGTTTCAATGCTTAGAAACAAGTCCTAGGGATCATACTTTCACTAGTGAACACTCTCATATAAATATCTTCTCTTTATGATACTACTCTGAACTACTCTCCGGTTGGACACTCTAATCCATGGTAGGGCTATAACAACACACCTCAAAGTAAGCCTTTCCCATCTAGGTAACCCCACACTGTCACCTTGAGCACTAGATGGTTCCAACAAACACCACAATTTCATAGAAACATCCAACTCCAAATATAACTCATAACAAGTATTTGTAATCTCTCGCCTAAGTGCCACCATGGTGTGCACGCTGTCACTTTCACACACATGGGGAGAGCAGAGATCTATTAAATCACTTGAGTAGCAAGGTAGATCTATAGATTACAAGCTCATGATCTCAATAAGATCATGCATAGAGAGAGAGATGAAGACATAGCTACCGATAGAACCCTTAGCCTCGAGAGAGAACTACTCCCTCCTCATCATGGGAATCAGCAATGGTGATGGAGATGGTGGTGGAGATCGATGGAGATGGATCCGGGGGCACTTCCCCATCCCGACATGGTGCCGGAACAGAGATTTTCTGTCCCCCGAATCTCCCCTTCGGTGGCGGTGGCGCTGCAGAACTTTTTGTGGCTGGAGGCTAGATGATCTAGGGTTTATGCATTGGGAAGCTTCTTATAGGCGAAGGGGCGAGGTCGGTGGCCAGCCAGGGGACCCACACCATGCCCTAGCGCGGTCTGGGGGGACCCGCACCTAGGGGTGGTGTGGCCACCCTATGGCCCCCATTTGTCTCTCCTTCTGGCTCCGTGAATCTTCTGGGAAAATAACGACTTTGGCTTTTGTCCGGTCCAATTTCGAGAATATTCATTTTCTGACTTTCTGGAACCAAAAACAGCAGAAAACAGGCAACTGGCATTGTGGCTCTTGTTAATAGGTTAGTCCAAGAAATCATATGAAAAGTACTCCAAAGTGTGGATAAAACATAAGAAAGTAGATAAAACCAAGCATGGAACATCAAAAATTATGGATACGTTAGCAACGTATCAGTATGATGAGCACAGTAGCAAGTTTCCCTCAGTTATGAAACCAAGGTTATCGAACCAGTAGGAGCAAGGAAACACCTCCAAGGTGTTGTTTCCAACTTGGAATCCTGCACAACACAACCACAAAACTTTGCCCCCAACTTATAGTGAGGTTGTCAATCTCACCGTTTTTGTTGAAAACAAAGGATTAAACGTATTGTGTGGAAGAAAGTAATAGCTTGAAAAAAGTAAATAGAAAACAGTAAACACTTGTAGATTGATGGTAAAAGAAAGGACCGGGGTCCATAGTTCACTAGTGGTGGTTCTCCTTAAGGAAGATGACATGTTGGGTCAACAAATTACAGCGGGGAAATTAACAAACATCGAGAAAGCATACATGCATATACTAATCATCTTGATTCTTATGAGATTTGATTGGGAATTACAACATTATACATAGACCGTAATTCAACTGCATCTATGACTAATAGTTCACCTTCAGGTTATCATCCAAACCCCCTCCAATATTAAGTTGCAAGCAACAGATAATTGCATTAAGCATTACGTGTAAAGTAAACAATATGATTGTTCTATGAACAAAGGATTGCTGTTTTCTCCCTAGTAGCAACAGCACATCTAGTACCTTAGAGATTTCTGTCACTTCCCCAGATTACCAGAGGCATGAACCCACTATCGAGCATAAATATTCCCTCTTGGAGTTGCTAGTATCTACTCGGCCAAGATATCTACTAACAACGGAGATCATGCAAGATCACAAATAACAAAGACATGATAGAATCAATAATCAATCTGAGATAGCATCTCAATATCCATCGGATCCCCACAAACACAACATGTAGGATTACAAATAGACGATCTTGATCATGAACGGAGCTCACAAGATCTAAACATGATAGCACAAAGGAGAAGAACCAACCATCTAGTTACTACACGGACCCGTAGTCCAAGGATGAACTACTCATGCATCACACCGGAGGCTTGCATGGTGATGAAGAAGGCCTCCAGGGTGAATTCTCCCATCCGGAAGGGTGCCGGGAAGAGCTTCAGATCCCTCTCGATCTAGGGATGGAGATGACGGCGGCTACAGACTCTTTCATGGATTTTTGATCAGGTACTTAGGGTTTCTGTATCGAATGCAATATATAGTTGAAAGGGGAGGCCGAGGGGGTGCCCTAGGCGTCCGCACCACCCCCTGGCGCGGGCCAGGCCTAGCCACACGGCCAGGTGGTGTGGCCGACCCCTGGCCCCTCTCCGTCTCGTATTCTGGCTCTATGTCCCCCTCGGTGAAATATTGACTTTGGCTTTTGTCCCGTCTAATTCCGAGAATATTCATTTTTTGACTTTCCTGGAACTAAAAACTGCAGAAAACAGGCAGCTGGCACTATGGCATCTTGCTAATAGTTTAGTCCAAGAAAGTGTATAAAAATACTCCAAAGTGTGGGCAAAACATAAGAAAGTAGATATAAACCAAGCATGGAACATCAAAAATTATAGATACGTTTGCAACGTATCTTGTGGCTGAGCGTAGAAACATCAAACTCATGGATATGGTGTGAAGCATGCTCGATCATGCAAATTTGCCCGTAAGCCTATGGATGGAGGATTTAAAGACAGACACACATTTACTAAATCTTGCTACTACTAAATAAGCATTGAGCACACATTACGAGATGTGGACGGAAAGGAAACTGATCTTGAACTATTTATGTGTGTGGGGCTGTCTAGCTGAAGTTAGAGTTCTCAATAAACAACTTAAGAAGCTAGATCAAAAAACAGTTAGTTGTTTGTTTGTTGGATAACCTCATAGGGGAAAGGGATATCGCTTCTACTGTCTAGGTCACACCAATAAGTATATGGAGACCCGACAAGCGGTATTCTTTGAGGATAGTGAAGTCATAGAAATAATAAAGATCGATCTTGAGGAGAAGCGGGTGTGTGTTCCATCCACGGCTATCCTAGAGATTGTTCTGCCAATACAAAGGAGAGTAACATCTCATGATAATAATGATGCTCCTCCACCACCTCTTGCGAGAAAAGAAAGCCATCTCAAATGATTATATCACTTACATGAGTGAGGATTTAAATGATATAGAAAAGGCAGAGGATTCAACTTCATATAAAGAGGCCATTAAAAGTATGACTTTGTCCAAGTGGTAGGTTGCCACAGAAGATGAGTTGAAATCTATGGGCTCAAATGATGTTCGGGACTTAGTAGAAGTTCCCAATGGTGCTAAAGGAGTAGGGTGCAAATGGTATACAAAACCAAGTATGGCTCGAAAGGGAATGTCGAAAGGTTCAAGTCAAGACTTGTGGCAAAATGTTTCACACAAAGAGAAGGAATCGATTACAATGAGACCTTCTCTTCTGTGTCATCTAAAGATTCTTTTAGGATCATCATGGCTCTAGTGGCTCATTTCAACCTAGAATTGCATCAAATGGATGCTAAGATGACGTTTCTAAATGGTTACCTAAAACAAAAGGTTTACATGACTCAACTAGAAGGTTTTGTCATGGAAGGAAATGAACATTTGGCGTGTCGTCTAAAGAAATCCATCTATGACTTGAACAAAATTTCAAGACAGTGGTACCTCAAGTTCTAAAAATTATTAGAACTTTTGGTTTTACACAAAATGTTTTGGACAACTGTATTTATATCAAGTTTAAGGGAAGTAGGTATTGGAGATATGCCCAAGAGGCAATAATAAAAGTGGTTATTATTATATCTTTATGTTTATGATGAATGTTTACATCCCATGCTATAATTGTATTACAAGGAAACACTAATACATGTGTGTTTTGTAAACGTAAAAGAGTCCCTAGTAAGCCTCTTGTTGATTAATAGATGATCATGGTTTCCTGATCATGGACATTGGATGTCATTAATAACAAGGTTATAACATTAGGAGAATGATGTGATGGACACGCACCCATAGTAAGTATAGCATAAGATCAAGTCATTAAGTTCGCATTGCTACAAGCTTTCAAATACATAGTAACCTAATCCTTTGACCATGAGGTTATGTTAATCACCATCACCGGATGGGTACTTTGATGACATCAAACACTACTTCGTAACTGGGTGGTCATAAAGGTGTCATTGGGTATTCTGAAAGTATGTGTTGAAGCGCATGGACCAAGATTGGGATTTGTCCATCCATATGACAGATAGATATGCTCTGGGCCCTCTCGATGGAATGCCATCTAGTTAGCTTTCAAGCATGTGATTAGGTCATAAAGGATGACATATCATGGAACGAGTAAAGAGTACTTATCAGTAATGAGGTAGAACTAGGTATGGAGATACCGACGATCAAACCTCGGATAAGTAGAGTATCGCGTGACAAAGGGAATTGGTTTCATATGTTAATGGTTCTATCGATCACGGAGTCATCGTTGAGTATGTGGGAGCCGTTATGGATCTCTAGATCCCGCTGATGGTTATTGATCGGAGAGGTATCTCCATCATGTCTGCATATTCACGAACCGTAGGGTGACACACTTAAGGTTCGATGTTGTTTAGGTAGATATGGAATGTGCGTTGGAGACCGAATGTTGTTCGGAGTCTCGAATTGGATCTGAGACATCACGAGGAGATCCAGAATTGTCCGGAGAATAAGATTCATATAATGGAGATCATTTTCTAGGTTCGGAAATGTCCCAGAGTGTTTATATGGGGGTTCTAGAAGGTTTCGGAATGTTCCGGAAGGTTCTAGAAATTTCTATGGAGTTTACTTGAAAACCAAGAAAGAAAAAAGCGGAAACTTGGGGGGAAGGAAACTCCCCCCAAGCCCCCCTTGTGCATCGGCCCTAGGAGGTGGGCCTAGGGGTGGGAACCCTAGGCCGCACCCCTCCCTCTATATATAGAGGGGTGGAGGCGCCACCCCCCTTTCCCCTCCACTCTTGCCCTAGCCGCCTCTCTCCTCCTCCTTCACTCTGCTCAGGCTTAGGCGAAGCCCTGCAGAATTCTCTACTCCACCACCATCACCACGCCGTCGTGCTACTGGGATTCCGTGGAGAGATCTACTACCTCCGCTGCTCGCTGGAACGGGGAGAGGAAGGTCTGCATCGACTCCGCACGTGTGACCGACTGCGGTAGCGCTGCCGAAACACGGCGCCGGAAGGATCGTCTACTCGATCTTGAGATCGGCAAGTGATCGTCTACATCAACCACGAGATCCGATCTCGCACAAGGCTTTCGGATCTACAAGGGTTAGTACAGATCTATCTCGTTGCACATGTCTAATAGATTAGATCTTGGCTTTTATCTAGATTAGATCTAGGTTTTGTTTGTTCTTGTGGTAGAAATTTTTTGTTTTCCGTGCTACGAACCCATCAGTGGTATCAGAGCCGTGTCTATGCGTAGATCTATTGCACGAGTAGAACACAATGGTTTTGTGGGCGTTGGTTGTCGTGCCGTTTTTTGCTTTGTGTACTTTGCATCTTGCGGTATGGTGGGATGAAGCGGCTCGGGCTAACCTTACATGTCATCACACATGAGACTTGCTCCACGCTTTACGTGTAACTTGCTTTGCACAAGTGGCTTTGCGGGTGTCTGTCTCTCTCACCATAGTATAGATCCGATTTACACTTTGCACTTGATAGCACTTGTATCAACATTGTGGTTCAGTTTCGTAGGTAAGATCCGTTCTTATTCGAAAGCCCCAAACCACGTAAAACATGCAAAGAAAATTAGAGGCGTCTAACTTGGTTTTGCAGGGGTTTTGTGATGTGATATGGCCATCATGTGATTGTGATTATATTTGGTGTATGCAATGATCCTTGTTGTAATATGGCAACCGGCAGGAGCCTAATGGTTGTCTTTAATTCTGTTAAGACCTGCGAGTCTATTCATCTTGTAATAGCTTTATTCCAAGTAGTTGTAATAGTTGCTAGTGATGATGGACAACCATGAAGCGGCGCCACTTACCTTGACGCAATGCTGGTGATGATGGAGATCATGTCCGTGTTTTGGAGATGGAGATCAAAGGCACAAGAAGAAAGGGCCATATCATATCACACTAATTATGAATTGCCTGTGATGTTAATCCTTTATGCATCTTGTATTGCTTAGATCGCGACGGTAGCATTATAAGATGATCCCTCTCACTAAATATCAAGTAATAAAGTGTTCATCCTTAGTTGGCACCGTTGCTAAGACTCATCGTTTCAAAGCATCTCGTGATGATCGGATGTGATAGATTCTACGTGTGCATACAACGGGTGCAAGCCAGATTTGCACATGCGGAAACTAAGGTTAATCTTGACGAGCCTATCATGTACAGACATGGTCTCGGAACACGGAATACCAAAAGGTAGAGCATGAGTCATATAAATGATATGATGAACATGAAGATTGTTCACCGATGAAACTACATCTTCTCTCGTGAAGATCGGACTTGGTGTAGTGGACTTGGTTCGTGTAATCACTAAGACAATGTGAGGGATGTTGTTTTGAGTGGGAGTTCACCTAGTTAATTTAAGAATTAAAATTGAACTCATTTTATCATAAACTTAGTCTAAACTACTTGCAAATTTGTTTTGTAGATTATGGCGAACCTCTCCATCAATTTCAATGCGTTCCTAGAGAAAGAAAAGCTTAAGAACAATGGAAGCAACTTCACAGACTGGCTCCGTGGACTAAAGATTGTCCTCAGGGCTGGTCAGTTGACCTATGTGCTCGAAGCACCGCTAGGTGACCCACCTGCAGAAGATGCCACCGATGACGTAAAGAATGTTTACGCCACTCGGAAAAATCATTACTCCACAGTTCAGTGTGCCATCCTGTACGGTTTAGAAACGGAGATTCAGAAGCGCTTTGAGCACCACGACCCGTTCGAGATCATTAAGGAGCTCAGGCTGATTTTTGAGACTCACGCGGCCGTGGAGAGCTATGAGGCCTCCGAAAAGTTCTTAAACTGTAAGATGGAAGAGGGTAGCTCCGTTAGCGAGCACGTGCTCACCATGTCTGGGCATGCAAACAAGCTCCAAGAGTTGGGGATAACGATTCCTAATGAGTTAGGGATTCACCGTGTCCTCCAATCACTGCCACCGAGTTATAAGAACTTTGTGATGAACTACAATATGCACTGCATGAACAAGACGTTGCCTGAACTATCGTCCATGCTGAAAACTGCTGAAGTGGAGATCAAAAAGGAGCACCAAGTGTTGATGGTCAATAAGACCACCAATTTCAAGAAACAGGGCAAGCCTAAGAACAAGGGCAACTTCAAGAAGGATGGCAAGAAAGCTACCGCACCTGCTAAGAAGCCCTAGGCTGGTCCTAAGCCTGAAACTGAATGCTTCTACTGCAAGGGTGCCGGTCACTGGAAGCGTAACTGCCCCAAGTACCTGGAGGATCTGAAGAACGACAACATCAAGAAGAAAGGTATATTCGATATACATGTTATTGATGTGTATCTTACTAGTAATCGTAGTAGTGCCTGGGTATTTGATACTGGTTCGGTTGCTCATATCTGTAACTCGAAACAGGAGCTGCGGAATAAGCGAAGACTGGCGAGAGACGAGGTGATAATGCGCGTTGGAAATGGCTCCAATGTTGATGTGATTGCCGTCGGCACGCTCCCTCTACATCTACCTTCGGGATTAGTTTTAAATTTGAATAATTGTTATTTGGTGCCTGCGTTAAGCATGAACATTATATCTAGATCTTGTTTATTGCGAGACGGTTACTCTTTTAAGTCTGAGATTAAAGGTTGTTCAATTTATATGAGTAATATCTTTTATGGTAATGCACCTGAGATGAATGGTTTATTCTTACTGAATCTCGATAGTAGTGATACACATGTTCACAACATAGATGCTAAACGAACAAAATTGAATGATAATTCTACATACATGTGGCACTGTCGTCTTGGTCATATTGGAGTGAAGCGTATGAAGAAGCTCCATTCTGATGGACTTCTTGAATCACTTGAAAGATGCGAAGCATGTCTAATGGGAAAAATGACTAAGACTCCATTCTCTGGAATAATGGAGCGAGCCACAGACTTATTGGAAATAATACATACCGATGTGTGCGGTCCAATGAGTGTAGCATTGCGTTGTGGATATCGTTATGTTCTAACTTTCACGGATGACTTAAGTAGATATGGGTATGTCTACTTTATGAAACATAAGTCCGAAACTTTCGAGAAGTTTAAGGAATTTCAAAGTGAAGTGGAAAATCATCATAACAAGAAGATTAAGTTTCTGCGTTCTGACCGCGGAGGTGAATATCTAAGTTATGAGTTTGGCATGCATTTAAAGAAATGTGGAATACTTTCGCAGTTGACACCGCTGGGAACACCACAGCGTAATGGTGTGTCCGAACATCGTAATCGAACTCTCTTAGATATGGTTCGGTCTATGATGTCTCTTACAGATTTACCGCTATTGTTTTGGGGCTATGCATTAGAGACAACCGCATTCACTTTAAATAGGGCACCATCTAAATCCGTTGAAACGACACCGTACGAATTGTGGTTTGGAAAGAAACCTAAGTTGTCGTTCCTTAAAGTTTGGGGTTGTGAAGCATATGTAAAGAAGTTACAACCTGATAAGCTTGAACCCAAAGCGGAGAAATGCGTCTTCATAGGATACCCTAAAGAAACAATTAGGTATACCTTCTATCATAGATCCGAAGGCAAAGTTTTCGTTGCCAAGAATGGATCCTTTCTTGAGAAGGAGTTTCTCTCGAAGGAAGTGACTAGAAGGAAAGTAGAACTCGACGAGGTTATTGAACCTTCTCTCGGAGTTGAGAGTAGCGCAACACCGGAAGATGTTTTTGTGTCGCCTGCACCAATTGGAGAGGAAGCTCAGGATGGTGATCATGAAACTTCGAACGAAGTTGCTGCTGAACCTCGCAGGTCAACGAGGGTTCGTACCACTCCTGATTGGTATGACCCTGCCTTGAACGTCATGTTGGTGAACAACACTGATGACCCTGCGACGTATGAAGAAGCTATGGTGAGCCCAGATTCTGACAAATGGCTAGAAGCCATGAAATCCGAAATGGGATCCATGTACGAAAACCAAGTATGGACTTTGGTGGACTTACCGGATGGCCGTAAGGCTGTCGAGAACAAATGGATTTTCAAAAGAAAAACAGATGATGATGGTAATGTTACCGTCTATAAAGCTCGACTTGTCGCGAAAGGGTTCCGACAAATTCAAGGAGTTGACTACGATGAGACATTCTCACCAGTAGCGAAGCTAAAGTCTGTGAGGATTTTGTTAGCAATTGCTGCATATTTTGATTATGAGATTTGGCAGATGGATGTCAAAACGGCGTTCCTTAATGGTGACATTGAGGAAGAGTTGTATATGGTACAACCCAAGGGTTTTGTCGATCCTAAAGATGCTAACAAGGTATGCAAACTTCAGCGCTCCATTTATGGACTGAAGCAAGCATCCCGGAGTTGGAATCAATGTTTTGATAAAGTAATCAAAAACTTTGGATTTATACAAACTTATGGAGAAGCTTGTATTTACAAGAAAGTGAGTGGGAGCTCTGTAGCATTCCTAGTACTATATGTAGATGACATATTGTTGATTGGGAATGATATAGAACTTCTTAATAGTGTCAAAGCCTATTTGAATAATAGTTTTTCAATGAAGGATCTTGGAGAAGCGGCATATATTCTAGGCATCAAGATTTATAGAGATAGATCAAGACGCCTAATAGCGCTTTCACAAAGTACATACTTGGACAAAGTTCTAAAGAAGTTTAGAATGGAAGAGGGCAAGAAAGGGTTCGTGCCCATGTTGTTAGGTAAGACCTTGAGTAAGACTCAAAGTCCAGCTACGGCAGAAGATAGAGAGAAGATGAATAATATTCCCTATGCCTCGGCCATAGGTTCTATCATGTATGCCATGCTGTGTACAAGACCGGATATAGCACATGCTATTAGTTTGACTAGCAGATATCAAAGTGATCCTGGAATGGAGCACTAGACAGCGGTCAAGAATATCCTAAAGTACCTGAATAGGACCAAGGATATGGTTCTTTCTTATGGAGGTGATGAACATCTTGTTGTAAACAGTTACACTGATGCTAGTTGGAACACCGATCCAGATGACTCGAAGTCACAGTCTGGATACGTATTTATTTTGAATGGTGATGCAGTGAGCTGGAGGAGTGTCAAGCAAAGCGTTGTGGCGAAATCTTCAACTGAATCGGAATACATAGCTGCTTCGGAGGCTGCACAAGAAGCCATATGGATGAAGGAGTTCATTACTGAACTTGGCGTGGTTCCTAGTGCGTTGGACCCGATGGCCATCTACTGTGACAAAACAGGTGCCATAGCTAATGCACAGGAGCCAAGGTCACATAGCAAGCTGAAGCATATCAAGCTACGTTTCCATGCTATTCGCGAGTATGTCCAAGATGGTGACATTAAGATTTGCAAAGTACACATTGATCTGAATGTGGCGGATCCGTTGACTAAACCTCTCCCTAGGGCAAAGCATGACCAACACCAGAACGCCATGGGTGTTAGGTATATTACCATGTAATCTAGATTATTTACTCTAGTGCAAGTGGGAGACTGTTGGAGATATGCCCAAGAGGCAATAATAAAAGTGGTTATTATTATATCTTTATGTTTATGATGAATGTTTACATCCCATGCTATAATTGTATTATAAGGAAACACTAATACATGTGTGTTTTGTAAACGTAAAAGAGTCCCTAGTAAGCCTCTTGTTGAACTAGCTTGTTGATTAATAGATGATCATGGTTTCCTGATCATGGACATTGGATGTCATTAATAACAAGGTTATAACATTAGGAGAATAATGTGATGGACACGCACCCATAGTAAGTATAGCATAAGATCAAGTCATTAAGTTCGCATTGCTACAAGCTTTCAAATACATAGTAACCTAATCCTTCGACCATGAGGTTATGTTAATCACCATCACCGGATGGGTACTTTGATGACATCAAACACTGCTTCGTAACTGGGTGGTCATAAAGGTGTCATTGGGTATTCTGAAAGTATGTGTTGAAGCGCATGGACCAAGATTGGGATTTGTCCATCCATATGACGGATAGATATGCTCTGGGCCCTCTCGATGGAATGTCATCTAGTTAGCTTGCAAGCATGTGACTAGGTCACAAGGGATGACATATCATGGAACGAGTAAAGAGTACTTATCAGTAACGAGGTAGAACTAGGTATGGAGATACCGACGATCAAACCTCAGATAAGTAGAGTATCACGTGACAAAGGGAATTGGTTTCGTATGTTAATGGTTCTATCGATCACGAAGTCATCGTTGAGTATGTGGGAGCCGTTATGGATCTCTAGATCCCGCTGATGGTTATTGATCGGAGAGGTGTCTCCATCATGTCTACATATTCACGAACCGTAGGGTGACACACTTAAGGTTCGATGTTGTTTAGGTAGATATGGAATGTGCGTTGGAGACCGAATGTTGTTCGGAGTCTCGGATTGGATCTGAGACATCACGAGGAGATCCGGAATTGTCTGTAGAATAAGATTCATATAATGGAGATCATTTTCTAGGTTCGGAAATGTCCCGAAGTGTTTATATGGGGGTTCTAGAAGGTTTCAGAATGTTCCGGAAGGTTCTAGAAATTTCTATGGAGTTTACTTGAAAACCAAGAAAGAAAAAGGGGAAACTTGGGGGGGGGGGAGGAAACTCCCCCCAAGCCCCCCTTGTGCGCCGGCCCTAGGAGGTGGGCCTAGGGTTGGGAACCCTAGACCGCACCCCTCCCTCTATATATAGAGGGGTGGAGGCGCCACCCCCTTGCCCCTCCACTCTTGCCCTAGCCGCCTCTCTCCTCCTCCTTAGCTCTGCTCAGGCTTAGGCGAAGCCCTGCAGAATTCTCTACTCCACCACCACCACCACGCCGTCGTGCTGCTGGGATTCCGTGGAGAGATCTACTACCTCCGATGCTTGCTGGAACGGGGAGAGGAAGGTCTGCATCGACTCCGCATGTGTGACCGACTATGGTAGCGCTGCCGGAACGCAGCGCCGGAAGGATCGTCTACTCGATCTTGAGATCGGCAAGTGATTGTCTACATCAACCACGAGATCCGATCTCGCACAAGGCTTTCGGATATACAAGGGTTAGTACAGATCTATCTCGTTGCACATGTCTAATAGATTAGATCTTGGCTTTTATCTAGATTAGATCTGGGTTTTGTTCGTTCTTGCGGTAGAATTTTTTTGTTTTCCATGCTACGAACCCATCAGTAGGTTCACAACATTAATCTTGTATGTGGATGACATATTGTTGACTTGCAACGATAAGGATATGCTACACGAGACCAAGAATTTTCTGTCTTCCAATTTTGATATGAAAGATCTCGATGAAGCCTCGTGTGTCCTTGGCATAGAGATTCATTGATATAGGTCCAAAGTGTGTTGGGACTATCATAAAAGGCGTACTTTGAGGGAGTGATGAATAAATACAATATGCATAAGTGCTCAACCTCACATGTTCCAGTAGTCAAGGCCGATAAGTTTGGGACATCTTAATGTCCAAGGAACCAAATTGAAATTGATCAGATGAAATCGGTTCCTTATGGTTCAATTGTCAGAAGCATCATGTATGCACAAGTTTGTACACTCTCTGACTTGGCTTTTATAATCAGGATGCTTGGCAGATTCCACTAGGAGGCCACAAAGAAAGTACGATATACAAGACACTAAATACTACATGCTTACATATCAAAGGTCCGGTAGCCTAGAAGTTATTGGCTATCAGATGTTGATTATACTGGTTGTCTGGATAGTAAGAAATCCACATCCGGTTATGTATTTGCACTTGCTGGAGAAGCCATATCATGGAAAAGCTTCAAGGAAACAATAAGTTCTTCATCTACGATGCAAGCATAATTTATAGCATGTCACGAGGTCACTGGTCAGGCTGTATGGCTAAAGAATTTTATTTCTTGCCTATAAGTGGTTGATAACATTACAAGACCACTTTCATTGTACTATAATAATGAACCCTATAATTTTTTATGTGAGTAATAACAAGTCAAATGATGCCGAGCACATTGACATATAGTTTCATGTTGTGAAAGATAAAATCGAGAATCGTACTATTGATGTTAAGCATATAAATATGACTCGTATGTTTGCAAAAGACTTACTACCTAGTATTTTTTGTGAGCATGTTGTCAGTATGATATTACTAGAAGTGTTGTGATTATGGAATACATGGACCACTACAAAAAACTACTTCCATTAAGTAAAATTTTATCCATTTCGAGATAGGCTAGTGCGCCATAAATGTTGAGGTTCAATGGTATTTCATTGGTTGTTGTAACACCTCATTTTGGTATACTATTTCTATGGAGAATGGATTGATCTAAACATAACGATCAGGGGGGATGTTGGTTGACCTGTCAAGTTTAAGGAAACGTGATACAAAGTTAAAAAGGATAATGTTAAAGGGGACATCCCATGAACCAACATTCGAGACCTCACCTGTATGGAACGCACGTGCTCTGGTTGGGGGTGCCAAAACCAACTCGATGGTTTGGTCCACTGTCACCTGCACCATATAAAAGGGACAGGATACCGGTAGTGATCGATCTAACCAATTCACGATCTCCTAGACTAGTTGACCCACATATCCAAAACCCTACCAACCTAGGGAGACTAAGAAGCGATGGAAAGGCCAAGCTACACGTTGTCGGTGCCAGAGTAGTGCCGTTGGAGTCCGGAGTGTTAAAGATAGGATCAGTTTAGGGATGATTTTCTGTTTATAAAGATTATGTATATCTCCTCATTATGGCCGGATCAGTTGTGATCTCCTGTGCCTTGAGTTGTACGTATTATACCTGTATATTTCATATATAAGAGAGAGGAACCCCATGGTGGGGAATCACGACAATTAATTAGTTTTAACTTGGTATTAGAGCGGAAGTTCCCGTCTAGTGCCTACGCACATGATGTGCACCTCCGAGATGCAGCTCTCTGCTTCCACTGGCGCCGCCACCTCCTCTCTCTCTGCCTCCCTCTCTGCTGGCGCAATCACCTCCTCTCTTCCTGCTGTTACTCCCGTCGCGTATGTCCCCAACATCACGGTGTGCCTCGATCGGACAAACTTCCTGCTATGGAGGATGCATGCCATCCCCAACATCGCCGACCAAGGCTAGCTCGGCTTCCTCGATGGTTCCTGTGCGCCTCCATCAACAACAATCACCACATGCGAGGGGCAACTCAAGATAAAAAAGTCTTAAGGTTCAGTTTTAATACCAAATAAACTTCCATTAGAACACTAGCTACTGTAGCACTTCCCTCAAAAAGCTTAATTCCCCAAAAGAACTCAAGAAGGAACCAACAAGAAGCAAATGCAGAAAATGGCAGAAATCTATCAAAACAGACCAGCAGGTAAAGACGAATTTTTTCGAAGACCTTTTGTTGCTCAAATCAAAAGGTGTTGAACTCACGAAAGTTAGATAACAACCCAGGGCAGAAGCACAAAAAATTACAGCTCAATCCGACGTACAGAGCTCTCTCAGGATTTTTTACGGTGAAGCACAAATCTGTTTCGGGATAGCAACTTTCCCAATCATTACTTCACTCTCATTAGAGGTTACTCTTGGCACAAAAAGCAAATAAAAAGGATAAGGAGCGGTTATTACAGAGGTAATAACTTCCAAGGCTCATCTAAAACTCTTGGGTTATCTCCCAACAAGTACTTTTCTTTAACGCCTTTAAGTTAGGCATAAGAAGCAAAGAAAGAATCAAGTGTTCTCAAATGAAGAAGCATTAAGATCAATACCAGAAATATTTTCAACAAGGCAAGGTATATCATCCAAATAAGTTCTAGAGGATCCTCTCTCAATGCTCTTAGGTTCACTATTCTCATCAAAAGGGTTTGCAGGAACAATCCAGTCAAGATTCTTTTCTATGGCATCATGTATTGCTACTAGTTTAAAGGGTATTGGTATCTTAGGTTCCTCCCCATTAGGTTCGGTTTAGTTCATCTTTTCTCGTGTACCAACAACATCTACACATGAGCCTAGCATATTGAAACGTTCAAAAACTTTTCTAGCTTCCTTGGCAACATCATAGAACTTCTTAAACAAAGTTTCTAGAATAAAATCCCTCTTTTCAGGATCCTCAATTTCTTTAAGCTTAAGAAACATTACTTGCATTAATGGTTGAGGTTAACAAACCTAGCTTCTAACATGTGAATTAAAGAAGCTGCAGCAATCTCAAAATTTGGAGCAAGTTCTACAAGGGATCTATCCTCAGTATCTTCATGTTTGCTAACATGATTAAAGAATTCTTCAATATTATCTTTCCCAATTATAGAACCACTACCAATTGAAAGGTCTTTCAAGGTGAAAGTAGGGATCAACATGGTGAGCTACGAAAGGGGTGACAACTAAAGAAGACTTAAATTTTTTGTGTTTTTGATAAAGAAAGCAAACAAGTAAAACTAATTTTTTTGTGTTTTTTTGAAGAACAAAATAAGCAAACAAAGCAAAAAGAAACTAAGCAAAACAAAAACAACAAAGTAAAGAGATTGGTTATGAGAGACTCCCCTTGTGAAGATGTCCTTAACTCCCCGGCAACGGCGCCAGAAAACGTCTTGATGCGCTCGACGATCGACGTAGAGCTCGTTGGGAACCCCAAGAGGAAGGTATGATGAGTACAGCAGAAAGTTTTCCCTCAGTTATAAAACCAAGGTTTAATCGAACCAGTAGGAGCAAGGAAACACCCCAAAGGTGTTACTAGCTGAGCTTTGGCAGGGCGCACTACCGGTGCTAGTAGCAATGTGGAGACCTGCACAACACAACCACAGAACTTTGTCCCCAACTTGCGATGAGGTTGTCAATATCACCGTGTTTTGTGGAAAACAAAGGACTAAACGTATCGAATGGAAAGAAGTAAAAGTTTGCAGAAAGTAAACACAAAACAGAAACAGTTTATAGATTGTATGTAAAGACAAAGGACCGGGATCCATAGTTTACTAGAGGTGGCTCTCCTTAGATAGATAACATGCTGGATGAACAAATTACAGCGGGGCAATTGACAAATACCGAGAAAGCAATACATGCATATACTAATCATCTTGACTCCTTTGAGACTTGATTGGGCATTACAACATAATACATAGACCGCCATCCAACTGCATCTATGACTAATAATCCACCTTAGGTTATCATCCGAACCCCCTCCAGTATTAAGTTGCAAGCAACAGATTATTGCTTTACGAATTGCGTGTAAAGTAAACAATACGATTGTTCTATGAACAAAGGATTGTTGTTTTCTCCCTAGTAGCAACAGCACATCTAGTACCTTAGAGATTTCTATCACTTCCCCACATTACCAGAGGCATGAACCCACTATCGAGCATAAATACTAACTCTTAGAGTTGCTAGCATCTACTTGGCCAAGATAGCTACTAACAGCGGAAAGCATGCAAGATCACAAATAACAAAGACATGATAGAATCAATAATCAATCTGAAATAGCATCTCAATATCCATCGGATCCCCGCAAACACAACATGTATGAATTACAAATAGATGATCTTGATCATGAACGAAGCTCACAAGATCTAAACATGAAAGCACAAAGGAGGAGAAACCATCCATCTAGCTACTACATGGATCCGTAGTCCAAGGATGAACTACTCACGCATCACACCGGAGGCTTGCATGGTGATGAACAAGGCCTCCAGGGTGAATTCCCCTCTCCGGCAGGGTGCCGGGAAGAGCTTCAGATCCCTCCCGATCTAGGTATGGAGATGACGGCGGCTATAGACTCTTTCGTGGATTTTTGATCGGGTCCTTAGGGTTTTCGTCCCGAGGGCAATATATAGGCGGAAGGAGAGGCCGAGGGGGTGCCGGGAGCGGCCACACCACCCCCTGGCGCGGGCCAGACCTGGACGCGCGACCAGGTGGTGTGGTGACTCCCTGGCCCTTCTCCGTCTCGTATTCTGGCACTTGATCTCTTTCGAAAAAATAGGCACTTTGGCTTTTGTCCCGTCCAATTCCGAGAATATTCATTTTCTGACTTTTCTGGAACCAAAAACAGCAGAAAACAGGCAGCTGGCACTGTGGCTCTTGTTAATAGGTTAGTCCAAGAAATTATATGAAAAGTACTCCAAAGTTGAAACAAAACACAAGAAAGTGGATAAAACCAAGCATGGAACATCAAAAATTATAGATACATTTGCAATGTATCAGACAATAGCAGTATCAAGGCGGTGGTGGAAACCACTATGGAGGTGGTGGTGGAAACCACTACGATGGTGGAAGAGGAAACAACTATGGCGGTGGTGGCCAAGGCCAGCAAGAAATCAGGGCAACCGCAATGGTGGCGGTGCCAACGGTTACGGCAACGTGAATGGAAACAGGGTTGGTCACAACGAACGTGGCTCTAACCGTTTCCAATGCAAAATTTGCAACATATGGGGGCATGCCGCAATCACTTCAACCATGTGTATCAAGCCAATGAATAGCGGTCAGGCAACTCGGTGTCTTCCTCCTTTCCCCATGACGAGCGTCCATGGATCACGGACTCCGGGGCAACCGACCACTACACCAATAACATGGAGCACATGAGCATCCATGAGCGCTACCACGGCAAGGATCAAGTCTAGGTCACCAATGGCACATGTTTTGTCTATTGCACATGTTGGTTATTCTACTTTAGCTGGTTCTTCACGATCTCTTGCCTTCAGAAATATTCTTCATGTTCCTGACATTAGCAAAAATTTGCTTTCGGATTATCGCCTTGTTTCGGACAATGATATATTCATCAAATTTCACAAACATTCTTTCTTTGTTAAGGACAAGGCCACGAGGGAGGTCCTTCTTCAAGGTAGAAGTCATGGCGGTCTCTACCCCCTTCCATTTGATCAAGCTTTCTTCCATGCACGACATGCATCATCATGCGTCAAGACTTCAGCGTCTCAATGGCACAAATGTCTTGGTCATCCCTCCAATAAAATATTTCAAAACATTGTTAGGTCCAACGATTTGCCTTGTTCTTCACTTTTTGAGTCATATGTCTGTCATGTGTGTCAACGTTCCAAGAGTCATCAACTCCCTTATAATTCTTCTTCTGGTGTCTCTCATACACCTCTTGAGCTTATTCACACAGATGTTTGGATCCTTCTTTGCCCTCTTATGGGGGTTTTAAGTATTATGTGAGCAATATAGATGATTACAGTCGCCATTGCTGGATATATTTAATTAAACATAAATCTGATGTTGAGGATATTTTCTATATTTTCTAGAATCATGTTGAGCTTCTTTTAAACACCAAAATCTGTATTGTTCAGTCCGACTGGGGTGGGGAATACCATCCCCTTAACACTCATTTTTAGCGCACGGGCATATCTCATCGTGTTTCTTGTCCACACACATCTCAAAAAATGGTATCGCCGAACGCAAGAATCGACACCTTGTCGAAATTGGGTTAGCACTCCTCCCTCATTCATCTCTTCCTCTTCGTTTTTGGGATGAGGCCTTTCTTATCGCTTGCTATCTTATTAATAGGATGCATGTTTCCACCCTTAACAATACCACCCCTTTGTCTAGGCTCCTCAATATAGCTCCGGATTATTCCTTCTTGTGCATGTTTGGTTGTGCCTGTTGGCCAAGCCTGCGTAAATATAACTCCAGTGAGCTAGAGTTTTGGTCTAAGATGTGCGTTTTTCTGGGGTATAGTCCTATGCACAAAGGCTACAAGTGTCTTTATCGTAGAACGTGCCGTATTTATATCTCTCGTCATGTGATTTTCGACGAGAAGGTTTTTTGCGTTTTCCATGCCCGGTGTCACCATTGATGTCTCCGCGTTGCATCCTATCACTTTTCCGTCGCACGAACCAGCTATTCAAAATACTAACATGCACAATTATAATGTTTCCTTGTTGTTTGTTGACCCTCCTAGTATGTTTGTTGTGTTTGTGCAGGATCCGATCGACGTCCCTACCTCGCAAGAGATCGCCATGCATGCCTCGTCGCACGTGCCTAGTGAGCCCACACCGGGTGACTGCACGCCTAGCGTCTCCGCGCTTTGCGACCCGTGGTCTAGCCCACCATCGCCTGGGTCAGTTCTCCTTGCTAGGCCGCATGACCATGAGCCTCCATCGCACACGTGTACTGGATCGACAAATGTTCTAGCGCCACCTACTGATCCATCATCAACTTAGGTCGATCTTACCGCTAGCACAAGTTCGCACCAGCCTCGCCACATGCAAGCACCTCCTGTATAGCATACCATGACCACTTGGCACAGTCAGGGAATCCATCGTCTGAAGGAGTACAAGGATGATACAGTTTGCTACAATCACTATCACCGTGGTTCTTTTCTGGTGGCTCCGGCAACCTATCACACGACGCTCTCGAAACCTGCTTGGAGAACCGCTATGGAGGCTGAATATGATGTTCTTATTAGCAATCAGACTTGGTCATTGGTGCCTCGACCCCCCGGTACAAATATTGTTGGCAGGTGGATCTTCAAAACAAAATTTCGCCCTGATGGTTCCGTGGACAAACACAAATCTCGCCTAGTCGATCATGGCTTCACCCAACAACAAGGTATTGACTATCATGATACATTCAGTCCCATGGTCAAACCTGTCACTGTTTGCCTTGTGCTCTCGCTTGCTGTTTCCCGGGGTTGGTGTCTTTGTCAGGTTGTCTTCAATAGTGCCTTCCTTCACGGTTTTCTCGACGAAGATGTTTATATGCAGTAGCCTCCTGGTTTTGAGGACCCTAGCTTTCCACACCACATGTGTAAGCTCCAGCGGGCTCTGTATGGTCTTAAGTAGTCTCCTCGTGTCTGGTATGCTCGGCTCAGTGATCGCCTTCTCCATCTTGGTTTTGTCTCTAGTAAGGCCGATTTTCTCTTTTCATCTTAGATCAGCATGGGGTTCAGGTCTATATGCTTGTGTATGTTGATAATATTGTTCCGGCTGGTTCCTCCCTACATACTGTGGATCGTTTGGTTCAGCTCTTTCAGCCACGTTTTCTATCAAGGATCTGGCCGCCTGAAGTATTTTCTTGGTATTAAGGCCACTTACATGTCTCAAGGGATGGTTCTCACTCGACACAAGTATGCGTTGGATTTACTACACCGCGCAAATATGGAGCAATGACATGCGTTCACCACTCCCATGTCTTCTACCTCACCACTCCCATGTCTTCTACATACAAGATTTCTCGTGATGATGGAGACCCACTTAGTACTGATGATGCTTTTTGGTACCGGAGACTTGTTGGTGGCTTGCAGTACCTCACTCTTACGAGGCCGGATATGTGTTTTGTTGTGAACAAGGTTTCTCAGTACCCATCGCAGCCCACGACTGTGCATTATGAGGCAGTCAAGTGGATTCTTCGTTATGTGAAAGGCACTCTCTCGACTAGTTTGCATATTCGGCCTGCATCATCTACTGTGCTAGATATCTACACGGATGCTGAATGGGCAGGCTGTCGGGATGATCGTCGTTCTACCGACGATTTTGCCATTTTCCTCGGAGGTAACTTAGTCTCTTGGAGTTCTCGCAAACAGCCCACGGTCTCTCGCTCAAGCACTGATGCTGAGTATAAGGCGTTGGCCAATGACACCACTGAAGCGATATGGATTCAGTCTGTTCTTAAGGGACTGGGTGTTCTGTGATGCGACAATTTTGACGCTACATACTTGTCCGCCAATCCTGTTTTTCATGCTCGCACCAAACACATCGAGATCGACTTTCATTTTGTCTGTGAGAAGGTTGCTATTGGCGCGCTTCATGTCCATTGTATCGCTTCTGGAGATCAGATTGTTGATGTGTTCACTAAACCAGTTACACAACTAATACTTCGCAGATTTTGTTCCAATTTCAATCTTGTACATGACGGTTTAGATTGAGGGGGTGTTAAAGATAGGATGGGTTTAGGAATCATTTTCTGTTTATAGAGATTATATATATCTCCTCGTTATGGCAGGATCGGTTGTGATCTCCTGTGCCTTGAGCTGTACGTATTCTACCTGTATATTTCGTAGTATATAAGAGAGAGGAACCCCGATGGGGAATCACGGCAATTAATTAGTTTTGACTCGGAGGGCATTCATCTTCTTCGACAACCGATTAAGTCTGAATCACGCAAGGATCGGTGGCTTCATCCTCAACGCTAACACCTAGTAATAATCACCTACCCCTCTGTGTTTATGTGCAATGGATGTTCTAGTGTGCTGTCAGGCATGACCTTGTGCTACACCCAATAGAATTATGCTAACAGAGGGGTGGAGGAATCACTTGGTCGTTAAAGGGAAGAAGAGGGAAATGAGAGGGTCTCTACTCACATTTGGTAGATTGACCGTTGGTTTTGAGTGGAATAGCAGCAACCTGGCAGTAGATTCAGAGGGCCCTGCTCATACATATCTTGTACGCTAACCATACGTGGATTATTTACTAGTACTGCATTACTCCGTCTCCGTAGCACTGTACGCGTACATTATTTTATAAAACAGTTGCGAGAGGTATTCCCACCGTTTTTGAACCGGAGATCGAGTCGAAAAAAAAGATGAAATTGGTGGGTACTCTGTTAGTCAAGCGTAACGTGGTCACCTCGTACCAGCAGGAACCATATATACTTGTACTTCATCGCTCTAGGATCCAGACGATACATTCTACAACGGCGGTCACGACGGTGGCATCAACGTATCGCCTTCTGTTCCTCGTCTGTCTGACCCTGGCCTTGGCAACCGCACCGGCCGCCGCGCGGAGCAAGCAGATCCACCTGCGCGTCTACATGCACGACATCACCGGCGGGCCAGGCCAGACGGCGGTGCAGCTCGTGAAGGGGCCCGGCCCGGCGCACCCGTCCATGCCGGGCGCGCACTTCGGCGACACGACGGTGATCGACGACGCGCTGACGGAAGGGCCCGACGCGGCGTCGCAGGCCGTCGGGCGCGCCCAGGGCTCCTACATGCTGGCGGGCCTCAAGGAGCCCGTGCTGATGGTGTCCATGACCGTGGCGCTCACGGGCGGCGCGTACAACGGCAGCACCATTGCCGTGGTGGGCCGGGACGACGTCTCCGCGGCGGTCCGGGAGCTCGCGGTCGCCGGCGGCACGGGCGCGTTCCGGAAGGCCACGGGGCACGTCCTGTGGCGGACGGCCAGGATGGAGTCGCGGGACCACGTGGTCCTGCAGCTGGACATCTACGCAACCGTGCCAGGCGCTGCTGCTGATGCTGCTCCCAGGTCCCAGCGACAGGCCGTCTCGTTCTCAAGTCTGAACACTGAGTGAAGGTCAAGCTCGGTTTTCTGATCAGTGCAATGTTCAGCTACTTTCGGTCTTTGTGATTTCCACGCATATTATTTCGAGTTCTATTTTTAACTCCGATTTTATATGGTACTCCCTCCCATTTAGAAATATAAGAAGTTTTAGCGTTGTAAATCGAATGTATCTAGTCGTTTTGTGGTTCATAGACATCGAGAGTGAACCTATCAATTCATAAAGCTAAAATGTCTTATATTTCCGAACGGAGTGAGTAATAACTAAATAAGGACAGTCATATAAGTGAAACGAAAATATAAACTGAAATGCCATACGGTGTCTTTTTATAATTGATTGCGCAGTACCTGATAATTGAAAATATTCAGTCCCTTGCATGACATGAAAATGGGTGTCAACGTATGCATTTCAGTACTGCATCTCGTCGGGGAGGCCTCACATGACATGACCATGGAGTTTAGGCAAAGGAGATTATGGCTAAACAGTAGTACGTCTATTAGTAGACCAAAGTGGAAATTGTAGACATGGATGGTTTCGTGGTGTAGTTGGTTATCACGTCAGTCTAACACACTGAAGGTCTCCGGTTCGAACCCGGGCGAAGCCACTTTTATTTTTCTTAATCGGGTCTTTTTCAGCCTCGTCAGCGAATGGCGACTGAATAATGGGAGTGTCCTGTGTACATTGCTTCCATAGATATTCCTAAGCTAACTGTCGCTGCTGAACAAACCGTCTGACTTTGTTAGTTTTTTTGCTTTGAAATTGGAACTAAACCTTTCGTTAAACGGTGACCACAGCATAATCGCTGGCCACTAAGAGCAACTCCAATAGCTTACCCATATATAGGTAAGAGGGGCAATAACAGATTTTTTGGGTAAGAGGAGCAAAAAACCTGCTCCAACAGCTTACCTATAAGTGGTCTCCCACCACGAAATTTTGGGTGATCACCCATTTTTTATCACCTCCTACCCATATATGGGTAGATGGACACAAATTTTGGGTAAGAGGCACATCCTACCCATTTGTTGCCATGTCAGCAAAAGGAAGGCGGGAGCGGCCCAACTACTTGCATGCGGAAGGTTCCCTGCAAGCGGCCGCCGACTCCGCCGCTGACCTCGCCACCTCCGGTCGCCGGCAACCCTCCGGCGTGCTGGCCAACCTCACCCCCACCTCCATGACCCCCGCAGCCCTACTCCCAGTATGTGCGACGCCTCTCATGGCCGGAATTGAACAGGAGTGGCCGCACACATGGACCCGCCGTCGTGGCACAATTCTTCGCCTCTGGGCCCCCACCGCCGCTTCCGACCTCCTCTGCCATCCTAGTTTGGCCCCCACGTCGAAACACTAGCGTCGATTTGGGCGCAGACTACTCGGAGCAGCCGACCATGGTGAGGCCTTCCGCTGATGCCTGACCAAGCCGAGGTCGCGGCCGCCGAGCTCGACCTTGCCGGCACCCCTAGTCTTTTTCCACTCTCCCCTGACCTCGCTGTCCCCTTGCCTCGTCTCCGGTGAGCTAGCCGTCAGGAGGCCACACTCGGTGCTGATCGAATGCATCTGGCCGCCGCTCACAGTAACAAAATTGGCCAGGTTCTGATTGCTTTTTTCTTATCTATCCAAGGTTCTTAGTGTAAGAAAGATGCACCACATTGTAATTTATTTACTTTTTAGGTCCCAGTTGTCTTTTGCCTAGCCAAAAAATGGGTAAGCTGTTGGAGCAAACAACATTTGCCTTACCTATATCATCTCTCTCCTCTTACCCAAACTATTTTTGCTTACCCATATATGGGTAAGCTGTTGGAGTTGCTCTAAACATTGCACAAAATCAGGAGCACCGTCCGGCCACACGGCTGGGCAGGCATGCCATAATCTCGCACGATACGTCACTAAAGCGTCCGCAATATTATTACAAGCCATTGGGCAGTACCGAATTAGAAACTAGAAAAGTTCAACCTAGCGAAAAACTTTATTTCTCTAAAAAGATGACCATTTGCATATAGGTCTTGAGCACCAGTCAAGACAGCTTCCACCAGCATTTTAGAGCCCGTCGCAACCTGAACTTTGCAAATACCCCAAGATCGTGACCACTGCAAACCAGCAAGACATGCAGCAGCTTCAGTTTGGAGGGCATCATAAGCATATGGCAACATTCCAGCACCTGCACCAACCGCTATACCATCAGCATTCGCACAATGAAACCCCAACCCCCCGTATGATCAGAAGAACAAAAACTTCCATCAGTATTCAGTTTAAGCTCATCCCCAGATGGAGTAGTCCAGGTTTGGTTCGTTTGTTGTTTTTTGCGCCCTGTCCATGCTACAGAATTGATCGAATTCTTTGGTTGTCCCACTGATGAGATGCAAAAGGTTTTCTTCTGAAAGGCCCCGTTCTCCTGCAACCAACTTATTTCTATCTTTCTAACGCCACCAGAGCAAAGCAATAACCTGTAGCTTTTGCGCATGGTTCAGCTGAAAAATGTGCGTAATCACCTCCTTAGGGCCATTACATTCTGCAAGCTTCTCCTGAATCTCTTCTAAGCAGAGCTTTCGCCACAACGCTTTAACTGTTTTGCACTGCAAAAGTAAATGTCATCCATCCTCATCCAGGCGATTGCATGATGGACAAATGGTACCAATATCCATCGAACGGCGTTTTAGACTAACACTTCAAAGGCGTTTTAATAAATGAAGATCTTTAATAGTCCGTAAGTTACATCGAAACTCTTCAAAGGCGCTGTCTCTAACACTACAATTTGCAAATTCATATCTCTCTGGAAACTCTGATAAAAAAATTGCAGTAAGACATAAGTTGTACTAGCTGGACTGTAAAACATAGACCGCTGAACATAATGCGGCCGGAGACACTCTTCTCTCAAGGCAGATTGCTGAACCGCCGATTCTCCACTGTACTAACAGGAAGAAGTTCACGAGCACAAAAGAAAAAAACTTGAGAACCACTAACATAACCAGACTTAGACGATAATCATCGTCACCACTGTCAAGATAGACCGTCGGGCAACAAACCGCTAGATCTGAAGTCGACAATACAAGAGGCCCTCTACATGCTCTCTAGTATGAACCACTTCGTCCTAACAGTCACACCAAGATGTGGATAAACAAGAAGCAATTTTAATTCACACTACTCTGGCGAATATCTTGCTCTGGCCAGTATCCGACAATATCGAACTCTTCCCTCATGGCATCCAAGATTTTTGTTGCATCATCACATATGATTACTGCATGGAATGGGTCCCCGTCCACCATTGCACATGGTGGAAGTCTGTAGAAACTGAAAAAGCAATTGCTACATTTCTTTGACGATGGAGCAAAAAAAATAAAATTTAACGGTACTATCCGATTAGATAGAATTGCAGATAGGTATCCTAGTTTATAAAGAAACCGGGTTCAAAAACCATGAACAGAGGAGGTTAAGTAACATGAACATCTAACCAAAAGATCAAATGTATATATCGAGCGCATGTTGTGATGGGTACACTTTCTTTTGTAAAGCTATTTGTCAGCAAAAATGTTTACGTTTTCACTCAAATTGAGCATTAAGAACTCCTCCGGATATGCTTTTGTGGGGTTCTCGGATGTGTTTCTCAATAGATGCATCAACAGATATGTTCCTCCAGAACTCCTCCACATATTCTAAAATCACTACAATACATGAGTGATCCATGTAAATATAGTTAAAAATGACTTATTCTGTCCATCACTCTTTTATGCTCTCGACTCTTGAGCCAATCTTGAATATCCGGATAAACAAAGAGACTGTTGGTCATGACAATGAATATCTCCTTATCCCTTTTTTTTCATTGATTTTGTAGTCATGACTTTCACTACTTGCTGGTTTATTTATACCAAACTTACATACTTGTTTATAACTCCTTTTTTATCAATGTTTCGTCATATATTTTAGAATAAAATTACATTAGTTTTTTCATACATCGCACCTTAAAATATATAAATCAAATTATGTCAAATGTGAGAACATATAAAAGATGAAATCATGTCTGATGGGATTAATTTTGTGTGTGTATGAATGTATATATAGGAAAAATCTTTCTTGCTCCTGGGTGTAGTTACACCCACGCTCATATACTCCGTACGAAAGTATATATGATACTTTATGAGTTGGAGTATGTTCATATACTATATCTAAGATACTTCCAATCAAGTTAAACGAAAAAATTATGGGTTAACCCATAGTTTGCACTATATATTCAAAATAGCTTCATATTTATACGTAAAAAAGAAGTATGTAAAACAATCATACATACAACCAAAAAAGTAGTATGTATAATACCTAATTAGTACTATATACTTCATACTACGCGTATATACCGACCGGTATGGTAGATACTACCTAAATAGTGTGAAGCGCACGTACGTGTAGTTACATCCGGGAGTAGTATGAAAGTGTCATATATATATATATATATATATATATATATATATATATATATATATATAGAGTGGCGCTATTTGACATCCTGGGTGTAGAATAGTTATTCTTCATCCACCCCCTATCTTTCAAACCGTATAAGATTTTTACGTCACGTAAATTTTCTCTTACCTTAGAAGTTAAAAAGAACATAAGAAAATTTAAACATGTCGTAAAAAAATTGTTTACATGCCGTAAAAAAATACGGCGTAAAATGCGAATTTTCTCTATTTTTTACACTATAATGACTCATAAATCGTATTTTTATGTCGATTTTTTTACGTTTCTGATGAATATGAACATAATTATTAGTATACAAAACATAAATTTATGTATATAAGAACATAAAAATATGTAGGGTGCAAAATAACTATTCTGCACCCTGGCTGAATAGGGTTTCTATATATATATATATAGCAACTATCAGTGTGTTAGACTAACGCATATCTAACACACTGATAGTCTCTGATTCAAACCTAGGCGAAGCCATATATTTTTTGTTTTCAGGTTATTTTTCAACCTGAAATGTGTGGGCCTTTGAGGCTTAGTCGATGCCGGTGCCAATAGGGATGTAAACGGATCTGATCAGATATTGCTATTGTCATATCCTTTATCATATTTTTGACGGATTTAGATCGGAGCGGATAATAGCCGGATCATATCGGATTGCAGATATGGAGTGGATTTGGAACAGACTCGGATTGAAAGAGGATAATTGAATAAATACACATAAAAAATAAAAATTTATTTAGTTTATGTAAAAAATGATAAGAAAGCCTACAACACTAGATAGAAGTAGTATAAATATGCAAGATTAGTAATAACATGATATAACATGCATACATAGCGTGCATAGCTTGTCGATAGACTAACCAGGTTGTCTAGATATTGAGGTTATGCCAAATTTATCGGATTATCCTATTTGACTACCTCAGATAATTCGCATAGAATATTGGATTATCCTTATCCGTCGGATACCGTCAGGTCAAACCTTGACCGTTACATGCTGACCGGTGGGACCGTGTTGGGGCGGGTCGTGCGTTGAGCGTTATGTTACGTCGTCTCAACCGTTACATGCTCTAACGGGTGGGGCTAGGATACATAGTGGACCAGCCATCCATCTTTCGCTGATTATGGGGGACGTGGTGTGGGACCATGTGGGGCGCGTTTGGTGGTTACGTGCGCCCTGTGGCCTAAATTGGATGTTTTTTTAATTATTTTATTTATGATTGGCCTTTTTAAGAGCGTCTTTTCTCCTCTCTCTCGCTAACATTTTGGTTTTTTTGCCCAAAAAGATAGCGAATCTAGAGCAGCTTCTCTCTTTATTCTCCAATCTGGTAGCAAAGTTAGAGCAGCAAAACTAACCAGCACCATAAATAAATTTAGTAAACAAAGAAGATGTAGATAAAGCAGCTAATATAGGTTATATAGTATGGTACTTAATGAGGTTTGACAATTATACTGCTCAGCAGCATCAGCGGACAAGTTCAACACAAACAAGACAAAAGAAGTTGCTTTACAGCAGCAGCACCAGCAGATTAGTAGCCCCTCATGGCCTCTGCCAAGAGGGCCTCCGCCTCCTCCCTCTAGCTCCTCCTCCACTTCGTGCTGCCCAGCCCCTTGACCTTGGGTGACTTGGGCTTGATTGGGGGCATGCGACCCTCCTCGATAGCCATCTTATGGAGGTTGCGGAGGTGAAGACCGAACGTCTGGTGCTTGGCTATGAATCCGTGGATGTTCACGGACTCGCCGCAGGTCCTCACGTCCTCAGCATGCTTCACGAGGGAGTTGGAGTCCGTGGCACGGAGCCTCCTGGTGGGGCAGAAGGGGCACATGTACCCGTCACCGGCGAAGAAGTTGTTGTACTGGTCGGACTTCAGTCTCCTCGGCACATGACGAGTCTTAGTGTCCTTGAACTCCTCGTCGCTCCGGACGTCGCTGCTATCCTCCTGTTGGAAAAAATAGTAGAGTGCAATAAGGACATGATTGAGATACTTTGATTATCGAGATTGATTATTTGCATAAATTAATCGACTGAGATCTCCTGATTATTTTCCAAATCTCAAACCAAATCGAATACTGATCCCAACTACGAACAGGAGGGTCCAAATACGAACAAGGGGATTCATCAAAATACAAGATCTAACACAAGAGGATTAGCTACTGTAAAAATATGAATATCCGAGCCCTAATAACATACGATCTAGCATCCAACGATGGGAACGGGAGAAGAATAAGGGAAGGGAGAAAACCTTGGTTACCTCCGACCATGGGTCGGCGATGCTGGTGTCGTAGGGGTTACCCAGCCTTATGTAATCAACCTCCTCGTAGGGGTCCCAGTCGAGCAGGATCTGCCCGAGACCGGCGGGGGCCTCCTCGCCGGCGGCTACGGCGGATGCGGGGACGAGGATAGGGGCATATACGGGGACGAGGGCATGTACAGGGATGGGGGCCTCCTCGCCAGCAGCCTTGGAGGCACCGATGGCCACCATGTCGTTCTTCTCCATCGCCGCGTGGTTGGGGTTTTCTTGGAGGTTTGCAGAAGGTGATGAGACAGTGGAGACGGTTGAGTGAGCAAGTGAGTGATGACTGAGAGTGGGGAGGCCTCTACTAAAGGAGAAAGGAAGCGATGTTTCGTTGCACTACCGTGCACCGCGTAACCGCGCACGCTACTGCACCGTACACGACCACACTTGTCCGCTACCGCCCCGTGCACTGCACACGTGTACCGTGAGTCATATTTTTCCCTCGTGTCTAACCCTGGTGACTCAGTTGTACTTAGTTTTTCCCTCGAGTGTAACATTGGCAGTTTAGTTGTACTCAGTTTTTCCCTCCAGTACTAACATTGTCGTGTGCAATATACTCAGTTTTACCCTCCGGTGGCTGGTCAACAGAGAGTCAACGAATAGTTTTTAGCTAGCTAATTGAGTCATTTTATGCACAACATATTCAAAAAGAGCAAAACATAGTGGCATCTACCTAGGGTGTCTTATTATGTGACCTGCCACCACAATAAATGTATATAAACCAAGTTTTAACCTAAATCACCACTTCTCAAATCACCTACTATCTATGAAGGTTCATGGCTTTCTACTCAAGCCTCTTACCAAAACATCCCTCCCTAAAACATAGTTTGTATGAATGAGGCAATAATTGTCAAACTGGTGTATATTTGAATTGCAAATAGTTTGATGTATGCCAAGATGTATTTTATTGTATACAAGACGCATTTTCCATTTTTTAATCTTTTTCTATTTTATATTTGAATCCCTTTGTCAGTCTTACCCTTGGTTTTTAAGTTCGACTCAGTTTTGCCCTTGGTTCTTAAGTGCTACTCAGTTTTCTCCTCTCTTTGTATCAATCTCTCGCACATGTGCTCATCTTCGCTGCTACGCTCTGATTGGTCGAGACAGTTGTCATACAGATCGTGCCCACCAACCGTTGATCCTCTATGATCTAGCGGACAGAATAACCCCTATATCTGTCGGGGGGCACCCCTCTATCCATGCAAAATAACGAGTATGCCATCGGTACTTTAACTCCATAAACAAATGAACTGGAATATAATTTGAAGGGAACGTGTTCAAAGGTGTATAATTTGTGCATTACCTTCCACTCTATGAAAATGATAATCTCTCGAGATTTTCTTAGCATAATATTATCACATATTAAGTGCGATTTCAAAGAGTTCAAATGTGTATAATTTTCGTATATGCAAGTTTATGCATTACATTCTACTCTATGAAAATGTGGCGAGAAAATGATAATATCTCAAAATTTTGCTAGCACATCATTATGTCGTTATTAAGTGCGATTTCACAGTGTTCAAAGGTTTAAAATTTTCGTATACGAAAGTTTATGCATTATATTTCACTCCATGAAAATCATAAATGATCAGGATTTTATTAGCACAACATTACCACGTATTAAGTTCAATTTCAAAGAGTTCAAAGATGTATAAACTTCATATATGCAAGTTTATGCATTACATTTCACTCTACGAAAATGGGGAAGAAAATAATAATCTCTCAAAATTTTGTTAGCACATCATTATCACGTATTAAGTGTGATTTAAAAGTGTTCAAAGGTTTATAATTTTTGCATATGCAAGTTTGTGCATTACATTCCACTCTATGAAAATGATAATCTCTCAATATTTTCTTAGCACGACATTATCACGTATTAAGTGCGATTTCAAAGAGTTCAAAGGTGTATAATTTTTATATACGCAAGTTTATGCATTATATTTCGCTCCACGGAAATGATAAAAGATCAGGATTTTATTAGCACAACATTATCATGTCCTAAGTGCGATTTAAAAGAGTTCAAAGGTGTATAATTTTCGTATATGCATTACATTTCACTATATGAAAATAAAGCAATGGCATCGGTGATGACCCACAAATATAGGGGGTGTATCACAGTATTTTCGATAAGTAAGAGTGTCGAACCCAACGAGGAGCAGAATTTGCTGGCGAATGGCTAAGAGCAGGAATTCTCTGTAAATACTTAGCAAACGGATTTTTAGGATTTTTTGATAATGCAGGTAAATAAAATACGAGTAAATAAAAGACAAAAAGAATAAATACAGCAAGTGGCCTAATCCTTTCTTTAGCAAAGGACAAGCCAGTTGTATTACTTAAGATGACTAAACGTTTTCGAGGACAGATGGGAATATCGTCAAGCGCTTTCGCTTCATATAGTTGATTAATATTCTTTAGTTTGCTAAGTGTTGTGTGGGTGAACCTGTGCTAATGTACCGACCTTCCTAGGACTAATACATATTTGTGATTATACCCCTTGCAAGCATCCGCAAGTACAAGAAAGTAATTAAGGTAGGAACCTAACCACAACTTTGAACTCTAAGATCCTGACGTCCCTTGTGCAATGGTTTCCTAACGGGGGTTCAGGTTTCTATCACTCTGGCAACCCCTACGATTAGTAGCCAAATACACAATGCATTCCCCTAGGCCCATATAGGTGAAGTGTCATGTAGTCAATGTTCACATGACACCACTAGAAGAAGTACACCACAACTTAAATATCAAACTATTGAATCATTCTCAACAGAATTCCACTACTAACAACATGACTTCTCCCATGTCCTCAAGAACAAAACGAACTACTCACAAGACATCATATGGATCAAGATAAGAGATGATATAATAATGTGTAACAATCTGAACATAAACAATAATTCAACAGTTCACTCAATAGCATCAACTACAAGGAGTAATTAACACCGGGAAAGTTTCCCCTAAGAACTATGCAAGATTCAACCCAATTGTTACAGCAGTATAGAGTGGTGATGATGGTGATGATGGTGATGATGGAGATGATGGTGGAGATGATGATGATGATCCCGATGAAGTCCAGCTTGATGGTGGTGTTGATGGCGACGATCTCCCCTCTCTGGGAAGGAATTCGCCAGGCAGAATTCTATCTGCCGGAGAGATCTTTCTCTCTCGGTGTTTTCCGCCCCGCAGAGGCGGCGGAATCTTTCTATGGTCGCTCCCCCGAGTCTTAGGGTTCTGGGAGGATAATATACGCCAGAGGGGAGAGCCTGGAGTAGACCAGGGTGGCCACACCACCTGGTGGCGCGGCCTGGATTGGCCCGCGCCAGGGGGTGGTGTGGGCCCCCTGTGGCCCATCTCCACTTCCCCTTCTAGCATTCTTCATCTTCTGGAAAAATAGGATTTCCATATATTTTCCCGGATTTTCTGATCTTTGTGAATTTTGCCTCCAAACAACACCTTTTCCATCAGAATCCAGACTGCAGCGGTCCATGCTCCAAAAGTCATCAAGGTTGAAAAAACAGATGAAATAACATAAGTATCATCTCTTAATATGAAATATATCAATGAATAACAGTGAATTATGATATACTCCCTCCGTTCGGAAATATAAGACATTCTAGCTTTGTGAATCGAATGTATCTAGACACATTTTAGTGTATAAGTTCACTCTGAACCTTTACGAACCTATACACTAAAAGAAGTCTAGATACATTCGACTCACAAACTTAAAACGTCTTATATTTCTGAACGGAGGGAGTAGAATAGTGATGCAAAATGGACGTATCAACTCCCCCCAAGCTTAGACTTCGCTTATCCCCAAGCGATACTGAACTCAATAAACACGACCTCAGGTTTATGGAGTGAAGAGTCGATAAAAGAATACAGACAAGAAGCATCACATTCATCAATACATAAGTCATAATAGAAGACAACTCACTATTATATAACTTCACTTGCAAAAAGTAAAAGAAACACAATAAAGATACATAAAGTAAATCGTAATTGGTAATGGCAAACTTAGGTCTTGGTCGAAGAATAGTTGACAATTTGCAGGAGTTCACAAATAACTGGTTTTCAATGATAGCTTTCAAAGTAGTAATCACCAAGATAAGAGCAATGTGCAAAACAAGGAACATAAGAAACATGATTGAATAAATGATCATATGAATGAATGAAACACAACAACTCAAAATACTTGCTGAGGTAGAAGGGAATAGGTTTACTAACTCAACTAAAAAGTAAAAGAAGGGCCCTTCGAAGAGGGAAGCAGGGATTTCAAGTTTCATAAAGAGCTTCCAAAAATTATGATACTTATTAGCTTTCAGCTCTCATTGCCCCTATCATAGGCATCTTTAGGTGGTTAAGGTTAAAGTCATCAAATATGAGGATATGCTTGACAAGTTGTAAGTTGAAAATCTCATGTCCCTTGAATACGAGGGTTGCTCCTCATGCTACTCAAGTTTAGTCGCCGGTACGTTCTTGTCATAGTAAGTACATGTGTATCATGGAGAACCGCCAACGTCGTACCCCTTGCTCGATGATACGGAAGAATCCCCATATCAAAATGACAAGGCAAGCAAACAACAAGCATCTCATCAATCTTCTTATTTACCATGGGAATATGGTGCTTTTTTCTCTCTTTCCTCTTTTCTCATCTTTTTTTTCCTTTTTCTCTTTTTCTCAATCTCTATCTCTTTTTTCATAAGAAGAATGCTTCATAGATGCTCATTATGGTTACGCTGCAGGTTTCCACCATGACAGCATGGATTAAACCGATGGCCCAGGCGTTTCTCTAACACACATACATAACTCCATGGACTTACAAGCTCCCCTTTCATTTCACACTGACGACATCCATAGACAAAAGAAAATGATATCAACTAGGTACAAAGTACTGGTGCAATGTTGAAAGCGTTCCCCATGACAACATGGTTCTGCTAATTCACAACTTACAAAGCGCAAGCATATACGCAACATAGATGGGCACAATGGTTCAAGTTTATTAAGTGCAAGAAAGTAAAGTGTGCCATCAAGTTCGTGAGAGCTTTAATCACTAATCTTCACATAACAAGTTTAATTTGGAAGCTAGATAAAAACATGAATTTAGTTGGAATAGCAATAGTGCTAATAGGTAGGTATGGTGGACACAAATGTCATAGGTTTTGGTTTAAGGATTGGATGCACGAGAAGCATTCCCTCTCAGTACAGGTTTTTGGCTAGCAAGGCTGGGTAGCAAGCATAAGAGTTGAAGGAAACAAACAAACATACAAGTGATAAAAACAAGCATGCAATCTTCCTTGGAAGCACAAAAGATCTTAACTAGAGAATACTAAACTTATGAGCAAATCAAGAAAGAAAGATGATGAAATTATATTTCTTTAGGGTACTTTTATCTTTTTCATTCAATTCTCAAAATATTGTTGCTACTGACCGAGCCAGGTTTGCCAAAACCAACTAAATTAACTCAATGATCCCAAAGTGATACCAATATTAATGACAAGATCAATCATATAACCATGAATTGAAAACTAATATAAGATACGCAAGAGAGTAAATGATAGAACTTCTTATTAATATTCCATAACGACAACTCACACCAAGGGATACATGATATCTAACGAGAGGGGGGACACTTCCATAATGCAAACCATCCTACATGATAACTTCTCTATTCATGATATGACTCTACTAAAAAAGGTAAAAAGATAGAAGATAGTGATGTGATACCGCGGCACTCCCCCAAGCTTGGAACAAACCAAGGGGATGCCAAAACCTGATGACGAATTACTCCTTCAGTGGTGGTGGTATTCTCTCGTCATCGTCTGACTTCCAAGGTAAGGGCTCCCCATCAACAAAATACATCGTGGTCTCCAGCATCCTAAAACCTGCAGCAGCACTTATGCGTTTAAACCTAACCTCGTACTCTAGTTTTGATTTTGAACGTCGTAGAGCTGTGCCTGCAGTTGGTTGGTTGTTTGGTGGAGTGAGAGAATTTCATCCTTGAGCTCAGCAGTCTCCTTTTGGTGCTCGGCGATGAGTTCAGAACAAATGTTATGGATGATATCCACTTCGCGTTCTGCCATCTTCTTGTACCTAAAGACTTCCTGCTCCAACGCTTCCATCATGTCCTCCAGACATCCTTCACCTTTATCTCCTTGAACCTCTTTTATCCGTACCTCCCCATATTCAAGCAACAACTCCTTGGGATGAATCTTCAACTCTTGCATGTATGGGTTGATGATATCCGCTGAGGAATCTTCCTTGGCTGATCCAGAGGAAGACATTGTGGCTCCAAATCTCGGACTCTACCTGTCAGAAATAGATCGAAATGAAAATACGACGAGAACACGATATACGAACCTCGGGGGATCCGAGGGATTATATACTACCAAGTTTTACCACAAAAGGAAGGTATTGGGAGAAAACGGGTCAGAGACGGAGTCCGGGGCAGCCACACCACCTGGTGGCGTGGCCAGGAGGGCCCGCACCAGGAGGTGGTGTGAGCCACCCTGGATCCGTTTTCGTCCCTCTTTCGCTTCGTAGCTTTTCTTGTTGGATAAAAACTCCAAAAATACAGCTGGATAGATTTTTCGGAACTTTTCTTACTAGATCTGTTACCAATTCGAAAACAGACTCTACAGGTCTCTGAATTTGGTCTTTGATAAAAATTTCCAGAGTTACCACTTGAATATCATCAATATCTTCATTGTAAGAATCTCCAGCAATATAGTGCTTGAGTCGCTGACCATTCACCACTTGTGTAGTGTTATCTTTTAAAGAAGAATTTTTTATTGCTCCTGAACGATACACTTCTTCAATAACAAAAGGTCCTTCCCATTTTGAAAGTAGTTTCCCTGCAAAAAATCTGAGACGAGACCTATACAATAGAACTTTCTCACCAACATGGAATTCTCTCTTAAGAATTCACCTATCATGCCATCTTTTAACTTTTTCCTTAAAGAGTCTAGCATTCTCATATGCTTCACTCCTCCATTCATCCAACGAACTTAAGTCAAATAATATTTTTTCACCAGCAAGCTTATAATCTCTATTAAGTTCTTTAACTGCCCAATAAGCTTTGTGTTCTAATTCTAAAGGCAGGTGACAAGCTTTTCCATAAACCATTTTGTAAGGAGACATCCCCATAGGATTTTTATAGGCAGTCCTATAAGCCCATAAAGCATCGTTCAACTTTTAGCCCAATTTTTTCTAGATCTATTAACAGTCTTTTGCAAGATGGATTTAATTTCTCTATTTGACAACTCTACTTGTCCACTAGTTTGGGGATGATAAGCTGAAGCGATTCTATGATTAACATCATATTTAGCAAGGGTCTTTCTAAAACCACCATGAATGAAATGAGAACCTCCATCAGTCATATGATACCTAGGCACTCCAAACCTAGGAAAGATAACATCCTTAAGCATTTTTAAAGAGGTCTCCCCATCAGCACTCTTCGTGGTTATGGCTTCTACCCACTTAGTGACATAATCAACGGCAACAAGAATATGAGTATAACCTTTTGAGGGAGGAAAAGGACCCATAAAGTCAAATCCCCAACAGTCAAAGGGTTCAATAACTAGAGAATAATTCATAGGCATTTCATTGCGTCTAGAAATATTACCAACACGCTCACACTCATCACGGGATAAGACAAATTTTTTTGCATCTTTAAAAAGGGTAGGCCAATAGAAACCTGATTGTAGCACCTTTTGCGTAGTTCTATCTCCTGCATGATGTCCTCCATAGGCACTACCATGACATTTCCGCAATATCTCCTTTTCTTCATATTCTGGAACACATCTTCGCATAATACCATCCACTCCTTTATATAAATGTGGATCATTCCAAAAATAATGTCTCAAATTGTAAAAGAACTTCCTTCTTTGCTGAGTTGTAAAAGTTGGAGGCAAATACTTGGAGACAATAAAGTTTGCATAATCAGCATACCAAGGGCTCCCTCACGAGCTTACCCCTACTGCAGCCAACTGTTCATTTGGGAAACTATCATTAACAGGCATAGGATAAAAAGAGATGTTTTCCAATCGAGATAGATTATCAGCTACAGGATTTTCAGCACCTTTCCTATCTACAATATGTAGGTCAAACTCTTGTAAGAGTAGCACCCATCTAATAAGCCAAGGCTTAGCATCTTTCTTCGTCATAAGGTACTTAATAGCAACATGATTAGTATGAATAGTAACTCTTGAGTCAACAATATAAGGTCTAAACTTATCACAAGCAAAGACAACGACTAAGAATTCTTTTTCAGTAGTAGCATAATTCCTTTGAGCAGCGTCAAGAGTCTTACTATCATAGTGGATAACATTTAACTTTTTATCTATTTGTTCCCCAAGGACAGCACCTACATCAAAATCACTAGCGTCACACATTATTTCAAAGGGTAAGCTCCAATCAGGTGGTTAAACGATAGGAGCAGTAGTTAAAGCCTTCTTTAGAGTTTCAAAAGCTTCCTTACAATCATCATCAAAGACAAAGGGTACATCTTTTTTAAGAAGATTAGTGAGGGGTTTTGATATCTTAGAGAAATCTTTAATAAACCTTCTATAGAAACCGGCATGACCAAAGATACTACGAATACCTTTAACGTCTCTTGGATAGGGCATTTTCTCAATTGCCTCAACTTTACCTCTATCAACTTCTATACCTCTTTCAGAAATCTTATGTCCAAGGACAATCCCTTCATTCACCATGAAGTGACATTTATCCCAATTAAGAACAAGATTAGTTTCTTCACATCTCTGCAAAACTTTATCGAGGTTGTGCAGACAATTATCAAAAGAAGTTCCATAGACGGAAAAGTCATCCATGAACACTTCCACAATTTCCTCACAAAAACCATGAAAGATAGCAGACATGCATCTTTGAAAAGTAGCAGGAGCATTACATAAACCAAAAGGCATACGTCTATAAGCATAGGTTCCATAAGGGCATGTAAAAGTAGTTTTTTTCTTGATCTTGTTGTTTAACAACAATTTGAGAGAAACCAGAGTATCCATCAAGAAAACAAAAATGGGCCTTTTTAGACAACCTTTCTAACATTTGATCAATAAAAGGAAGTGGGTAATGATCTTTCTTAGTAACTTTGTTAACTTTCCTAAAATCAATGCACATCCTATAACCTACTACTATTCTTTGGGGAATAAGCTCATCATTATCATTAGGAACAACGGTAATTCCCCCTTTTTTAGGGACACAATGAACAGGACTAACCCATTCACTATCAACAATAGGGTAAATAATACCAGCATCAAGGAGTTTCAATACCTCGTTTCTTACCACTTCCTTCATCTTAGGATTTAAACGACGCTGGTGCTCTACCACTGGCTTTGCATCTAGTTCTATATTGATAGCATGCTGACATATAGTAGGAGAAATCCCTTTTAAATCATCCAGAGTATAGCCCATAGCCCCTCGGTGTTTCTTCAATACCTCCAATAATCTTTCCTCTTCCTTCCTGAAAGTTTAGAGCTAATAATAACATGCTATATTTTATTATCATCAATATAAGCATACTTAAGATCGTCAGGTAAAGGTTTTAGATCGAAGACCGTATCCTTTTTAGGTGGCAACGTGGTACCCAAATCTTCCACAGGCAAGTTATGCTTAAGCATCTTAGGTTGATGACAGAGAATCTCGTCAATCTCATTTCTTTCTTCCATGAAGATTTCACTTTCATTGTCTTCCATAAATTGCTGCAAAGCATTGTTAGGAGCAAGAGAAATAGAAGCAAGTTGTTCAACTCTAAAATCCTCATTATGGGTTTCATTTTCACAAGGTTCTTTAGTAAATTTCAAAAAAATAAACTCATAAGATTCCCCATCAACTTTAGTCAAGATTTTCTCCCTTTTGCAGTCTATAATGGCTCCACATGTACTCAAGAAAGGTCTATCAAAAATGATGTGATAGGTTTTACTAGCAGCTGAACCAAGTACTAGAAAATCAGCAGGATATTTAATCTTACCACAAAGAACTTCTACATCCCGTACAATACCAATTGGAGAGATGGTCTCTCTCTTAGCAAGGTGAATAACCACATCAATCTCTTCTAGTTCACGGGGACTGATTTCATGCATATTTTTCTTTGTAAAGCTCATAAGGGATAGCACTTGAACTTGCACCAATATCACATAAACCATAATAGCAATGATCACCAATTCTAACAGAAAGCACAGGGACACTAGCCTTTTTAGTTCTATTAGGATGTGAGACAATATTAGAAGCATCCTCACAAAAGACAATGTGTCCCTCTTCTACACTTTTAGTGACAAGGTCTTTCACAATTGCTACAACATGTTCAATGTTTATTTGTTCATCAGGTTTTACAGTTCTCTTTGCACTTTTATTGATTACACTAGTTATCATAGGATGCTCCATTACCTTATCCGGGAAGGGTATTTTCTCGATATAAGGTTCAGGTAGGATGTGATCAATAGTGCAAAATTCAGTACTCCTAACAGGAACACAATCAACAATTTCTTTATATGGTGCATGATACTTGTTCCATCCCTTTTTCGGAATTTCAATATAAGAAGCAAAAGCTTTAAAACAATTTGTAATAACTTGAGAATCAAGACCATAAGCATTACTAATATTTTGAAAGTCATCAGTTCCCATAAAAGATTCAATGCATTCATAATCATAATTTATACCTGACTTTCTTCCTTTGTCATTCTCCCATGCTTCAGCATTGTCTTGAATATGGTCCAGAAGATCCCATTTAGCTTCTTCTTCCATGTGAGTGAATGATCCAGCACAAGAGGCATCCAATAAATCCTTATCATGTAGAGGGAGCCTTGCATAAAAGTTATTGATAATAATATTGTTGGGGAGCTCATGAATGGGACATTTGAGCATTAGTAACTTCAATCTCCCCAAGCTTGAGTTGTACTCTCTCCATCAAGAGGCCAAAATTTGTATATTTGATTCCGATCTTTATGAATCTCACTAGGAGGATAAAACTTTGAATAAAAGAGAGGCACTATTTCCTCCCATTCAAGAGCATGACCATTCTTTAGCAGCTTATACCATTCTTCAGCTCTTCCTTTTAGTGATAATGAGAATAACTTCTTCTTGACTTGATATGTTGTAATACCTGCACACTTGAATAACCCGCATAATTCGTGTATAAAGAGCAAATGATCACCGGGATGGACAGTTCCATCTCCAACATAATAGTTATCCATAACACAATCAATAATTCTTGTAGGTATTTTAAAAGTATCATTCTCAGCAGGTGGTGGTTCATCTACTACCTTAGCAGTGGTAGTAGAATTACGAAATAAGAAACTCAGCGAATTATCCATATTGAAAATAAAGCAACTAACAGAAGTAAACAATACTCACAGTAGAAGTTTCTTTTACCAGTTCCACTCTCCAATAGCGCTTCACTCCCCGGCAACGGCGCGAGAAAATAATCTTGATGACCCACAAGTATAGGGGGTGTATCGCAGTATTTCTAATAAGTAAGAGTGTCGAAACCAACGAGGAGCAAAAGGTGCTGGCGAATGGCTAGGAGCAGGAATTCTCTGTAAATACTTAGCAAATAGATTTTTAGGGGTTTTTGATAATGCAGGTAAATAAAGTACGAGTAAATAAAAGACAATAAGAATAAATGCAGCAAGTGGCCCAATCCTTTCTTTAGCAAAGGACAAGCCGGTTGTATTACTTAAGATGACCAAACATTCTCGAGGACACATGGGAATATCGTCAAGTGCTTTCACTTCATATAGTTAATTAATCTTCTTTAGTTTGCTAAGTGTTGTGTGGATGAACCTATGTTATTGTACCGACCTTCCTAGGACTAATACATAATTGTGAATATACCCCTTGCAAGCATCCGCAAGTACAAGAAAGTAATTAAGGTAGAAACCTAACCACAGCTTTAAACTCTAAGACCCTGACATCCCTTGTGCAATGGTTTCCTAACAGGGGTTCAAGTTTCTATCACTCCGGCAACCCCTACGATTAGTAGCCAAATACACAATGCATTCCCCTAGGCCCATATAGGTGAAGTGTCATGTAGTCGATGTTCACATGACACCACTAGAAGAAGTACACCACAACTTAAATATCAAACTATTGAATCTTTCTCAACACAATTCCACTACTAACAACATGACTCCCATGTCCTCAAGAACAAAATGAACTACTCACAAGACATCATATGGATCAAGATCAGAGATGATATAATGATATGTCACAATCTGAACATAAACGATAATTCCATGGTTCACTCAATAGCATCAACTACAAGGAGTAATCAACACCGGGAAAGTTTCCCCTAAGAACTATGCAAGATTCAACCCAATTGTTACAACGGTATGGAGTGGTGATGATGGTGGTGATGGAGATGATGGTGGAGATGATGATGATGATCCCGATGAAGTCCAGCTTGATGGTGGTGTTGATGGTGACGATATCCCCTCTCCGGGAAGAAATTCCCTCAGCAGAATTCTGTCTGCCGGAGAGATCTTTCTCTCTCGGTGTTTTCCGCCCCACAGAGGCGGTGGAATCTTTCTGTGGTCGCTCCAGAGTCTTAGGGTTCCGGGAGGATAATATATGCCAGAGGAGAGAGCCTGGAGTGGACCAGGGCAGCCACACCACCTGGTGGCGCGGCTTGGGGTGGCCCGCGCTAGGGGGTGGTGTGGGCCCCATGTGGCCCATCTCCACTTCCCCTTCTAGCATTCTTCATCTTCTGGAAAAATAGGATTTTCCATGTATTTTCCCGGATTTTCTGATCTTCGTGAATTTTGCCTCCAAATAGCACATTTTCCATCAGAATCCTGACTGCAGCGGTCCATGCTCCAAAAGTAATCAACCATGCAAAAACAGATGAAATAACATAAGTATCATCTCTTAATATGAAATATATCAATGAATAGCAGTGAATTATGATAGAGAATAGTGATGCAAAATGGACGTATCAACGGGTGCGGGGTGGGCTCGGGGTCCCATCTTGCAATGCCAACCTAGGTAAGTTGTGGGTTCGACGCTCACGTGGATAAGCTGTGGGTCCGACGCTCACGTGGATAAGTTATGGGTCCTATGCTGATCTGAATAAGTTGAGAGAGGTGTCTACTACGGGGATCGACTAAACACGAACCCACTTGTCAGCATGTAATGGCAAGGGTACACTACGGGACCCGACAGAACGCGCCCTACTCGTCAGCACGTAACGGCGAGGGTCCACTACGAGACCCGACTGAACATGGACCCACTTGTCAGCACATAATGACAAGGCTGACGGACGGCGAGTTTCGGACCACGTGAGAGTTTCGTACAAGGAGATAGGCAAAAGTGAGTAAAAACTAAGCGGATGGGGAAAACTGAGTACAACTAACGAACCGAGGGCACGAAAATATAAATCCCTAATTAATAATGATAAGGATGAATTAATTCCAGCTAGAACGATAGCAGGATATAGAATGTCTATTGACTTTAGGAAGTTGAATAAAGAAACCATAAAAAGGCATAAGCAACTTCCCCTCATTAATGATATTATGGAAAGGATGTCCGCTAATTCTTACTTTTGTTTTCTTGACAGATATTCTAGATATTCTCAAGTAGCTATCTAGCCTGAAGATCAAGAAAAAACTACTTTCACATGTCCCTATGGAACCTATGCTTATCGATTGATGCCTTTTGGATTGTGTAACACAGCTGCTACTTTTCAAGAGTGTGTTCTAAATTTTTTTGACAGTTTTGTGGAAAGCTCCATGGGAGTTCTTATGGATAATTTTGTTGTATATGGAACTACCTTTGAACAATGTCTCTATATTCTTATTAGAGTTTTGCAACGGTGTAAACAAACCAAGATGGTTCGAAATTGGGAGGACTGCTGCTTCGTGGTAAGGGAAGTTATAGTTTTTGGGCATAAGGTTTTTGAAAAGAATATTAAGATTGATAGTTCGAATTTAGCCACCTTAGAAACACTTCCAATTTCGCAAGATATAAAAGGGGTAAAGAATTTCCTTGGACATGTCAGTTTCTATAGACGCTTTATTAAAGATTTTGCTAAATTAGCCGCCCCTTTAACTCGTCTCTTAGATAAAGATGCCCTCTTTAATTTTGATAGAGATTTCCATGATTCCTTCGAACAGTTAAAAAGGCATTAATTTCTGCACCAGTTATTCAACCACCCAATTGGGATGAACTATTTGAAATTATGTGTGATGCTAGTGACTATGCTATTGGGGCTATTTTAGGACAAAGAGATGGTCCTAATCTCAATGTTATTCAATATGCTAGTCGAATATTTAATGATGATCAAAGGAACTATGCGACAACTGAGAAATAATTCCTTGTTGTTGTTTTTGCTTGCGATAAGTTTATACACTATATCATCAATTCAAAAGTAATAGTTCATACTGACCATGAAGCTTTGAGACATCTTCTAGCTAAGGATGTTAAACCCTGTAAAATTAAATGGGTCTTGTTACTACAAGAATATGATTTGTAGATAGTAGATAGGAGGGGAAAGGATAACCCTGTGGCCGACCATTTGTCATGGATGGAAGGTATCATAGAGGATCCTATTCCTATTAACGAGTATATGCCTGGCGAATACCTGCAGTTACAGAACCTAGCGATCCTTGGTTTGCAGATTATGCTAATTTTCTAGTAGGTAAGTTTTTATCAAAAGGAATGGATTACAATCAAAGAAAGAAATTCTTCAATGATTTAAAACATTACTTTTGGGATGACCCTTACCTATATAGGCATGGCATAGATGGGATAATCCAGAAATGCGTACCCAAGCATGAGGCAAAAGACATCCTTAAAGCTTGTCACGATAGTCCATACAGTGGGCATCATGCTGGTAATTGCACTGCAACCAAGGTCTTGCAGTGAGGTTTCTACTGGCCTACACTAGTTAAAGAATCTCACAAATATGTTAAAAATTGCGATGCTTGTCAATGTATGAGTAATATAGGAAAAAGACAAGAAATAAATATGAAATATAACTTAGTAATAGAGCCATTTGATGTTTGGGGAATGGACTTTATGGGACCATTTGCTCCCTCTAATGGTTATACTAATATTCTTGTTGTTGTTGATTATGTTACTAAATGGGTTGAAGCTATACCCACAACTCATGCAGATGCAGCCACCTCCATTAAGATGGTCAAGGACATCATCTTTTCTCGGTTTGGAGTACCCCGATTTCTGATTACTGATGATGGAACTCATTTTATGAAGGGAACTTTTGACAAGATACTTCAAAAATATGGAGTAGACCACCCGGTATCCTCGCCTTACTGATGGCCCAAAATATATCGAGCTAGTTGGGGAACCCCAAGAGGAAGGTATGATGAGCACAGCAGCAAGTTTTCCCTCAGTACGAAACCAAGGTTATCAATCCAGTAGGAGCAAGGAAACACCCCAAAGGTGTAGCTAGCTGAATGATGGCAGGGCGCACTACCGGTGCTAGCAGCAACGTGGAGACCTGCACAACACAACCACAGAACTCTGTCCCCAACTTGCGATGAGGTTGTCAATCTCACCGGTTTTGCTAAAAACAAAGGATTAAATGTATCGAATGGAAGGAAGTAATAGTTTGCAGAAAGTAAACACAAAGAAGTAAACAGTTTATAGATTGTATGTAAAAGAAAGGGACCGGGATCCATAGTTCACTAGAGGTGACTCTCCTTAAGATAGATAACATGTTGGGTGAACAAATTACAGCGGGGAAATTGACAAACATCGAGAAAGCAATACATGCATATACTAATCATCTTGACTCCTTTGAGATTCGATTGGGCATTACAACATTATACATAGACCGCCATCCAACTGCATCTATGACTAATAATCCACCTTCAGGTTATCATCCGAACCCCCTCCAGTATTAAGTTTCAAGCAACAGATTATTGCTTTACGAATTGTGTGTAATGTAAACAATACGATTGTTCTATGAACAAATGATTGTTGTTTTCTCCCTAGTAGCAACAACACATCTAGTACCTTAGAGATTTCTATCACTTCCCCAGATTACCAGAGGCATGAACCCACTATCGAGCATAAATACTAACTCTTGGAGTTGCTAGCATCTACTTGCCCAAGATAGCTACTAACAACAGAAAGCATGCAAGATCACAAATAACAAAGACATGATAGAATCAACAATCAATCTGAAATAGCATCTCAATATCCATCGGATCCCCGCAAACACAACATGCACAATTACAAATAGATGATCTTGATCATGAACGAAGGTCACACGATCTAGACATGAAAGCACAAAGGAGGAGAACCAGCCATCTAGCTACTACATGGATCCGTAGTCCAAGGATGAACTACTCACACATCACACCGGAGGCTTGCATGATGATGAAGAAGGCCTCCAGGGTGAATTCCCCTCTCTGGCAGGGTGCCGAGAAGAGCTTTAGATCCCTCCCGATCTAGGGATGGAGATGACGGCGGCTACAGACTCTTTCATGGATTTTTGATCGAGTCCTTAGGGTTGTCATTCCGAGGGCATCTTATAGGCGGAAGGAGAGGCCGAGGGGGTGCTGGGGTCGGCCAGACCACCCCCTGGCACGGGCCAGGCCTAGCCGCGCGGCCAGGTGGTGTTGCCGGCCCCCAGCCCTTCTCCGTCTCGTATTCAGGCATCTGATGACTTCCGAAAAATAGGCACTTTGGCTTTTGTCCCGTCCAATTCCGAGAATATTCATTTTCTGACTTTCGTGGAACCAAAAAAGGCAGAAAACAGGCAGCTGTCATAGTGGCTCTTGTTAATAGGTTAGTCCAAGAAATCATATGAAAAGTACTCCAAAGTGTGGACAAAAAACAAGAAAGTGGATAAAACCAAGCATGGAACATCAAAAATTATAGATACATTTGCAATGTATCACTTACCACCCTCAAACTAGTGGACAAGTGGAATTATCTAATAGAGAAATCAAGATCATACTTCATAAGACGGTGAACAGGTCAAGAAAAGACTAGGCTATGAAGCTTAATGATGCATTACGGGCGTATCACACAGCATTCAAGAACCCTATGGGAATGACACCATATAAAATGGTTTACGGTAAAAATTTCCACCTTCCATTAGAACTTGAGCATAAGGCTCGGTGGGCTATCAAAACTATGAATTTTGACTTTAAAACTGCAAGGGTAAAATAACTCTTAGACATTCATGCTTTAGATGAACTGAGGATTGAGGCTTATGAAAACACTAGAATATTTAAAGAAAAGGTTAAAAATTGGCATGACAAAAAGTTAGAGAATAGGAGATTTAAAACTGGAGATAAAGTTTTGCTTTACAACTCTAGGCTTAAGATTTTTGCAGGAAAACTAAAATCCAGGTGGGAAGGACCATATGACGTTGAAGAAGCATATCCGTCGGGAGCGGTAAGACTGAAAAATACTATGCCCTCTTCTTCATCCTAGATTGTTAATGGGCAATAGTTGAAGAATTATAGAGTTGGTGAAGTAAACACTATGGAATTGATATCTTTGATCCTGGCTGAAGAATACAACAACCAAAAGTTAGGTAATGAAGTTTCAATTACTTAGTTCTGCTACTTTGGAAACTTTTTAGTTGATTCTATCTTTTTCTTTGAACTCTCATCTAGTTTTTCTAGTCATTCCGAATTGTTTGTTGACCTGGTACAGGCAAACCGTACGGTCGGACGTGCCTATACCACTGGTTGTTAACCATTCAGAGTACCAATGCCAATTTCCTCGATTTGGTATGGCCGGACAGTACGGGCCGATGTGCCCGTACCAATGGTCATTATCGGTATTGTTCCCCCCGCATTTATCCGATGATTACAGACAGAGAGAGAGAGAGGCGGTAATGAGTCTGTACAGGGGCGCGGTACAGGCAGAACCTGCCCATACCATAGCTCGTGACCGACTTTGGCCCCCTTAACCTACCAATTTTTTCTTTTAATTTACACTTTCTTCCTTCTCGTTCCCTTCCATCTTATTTTTAGATCTATAACTCTTTTCTATCCTGTACAATGAAACCTCAGATCTCACTTGATTACTCAAGGTCCATGTAGCCTTTTCATATTAAGAAGATCTGGGCCAAGAAGGAGCATATCACTGAAGGATGAGCCAAGAAGGAGGGATCCGAAGGAGATACTTCATCCTCCTCCAACCATGAGTCCGCACGGGTGGTTCCACTACCCAATTGGGAAGATATGTTCTCACAGAAATTGGAGATGCTCAGGCACGTGGAACAAGTAAAGAACAAAGGAGAATATCCAATCAACCCCTACAGGTATAACCTTCAGGGATCTTCTCTTAAATCACCTCCAAAAACCTCTTCCAAGAAAAAGGGAAACTGAGATGAGATTTGAGAAAAGATCAAGAACCTTGAAAAGATTTGAAGGCTTGTGTTGAGACCATTGGGGAGGGAGTTGAATCATACTGGATGATGAGCAAAGATCTCGAAAAGAAGGTCGAGACATCAACGGTACAGTACAACTCCTGACCAAGATCATTATGGATATGGTCGATGATAGGAAAACTTTAAACAAGGTAATCAAAGAATTACGTGTTGGCATCATTGAGATGTCTACTCGATTTGCATATATTTCTCAAGCTTGCAGCCTCAAGCTAGGCGGATGAAGAAGAGGAAGATGATGACTTCTTTACTCCCAAAAAGGAGTAAGTATTCGCGAGGGATTATTTGATCCACCTGACTTGATTCCAAGCTTGGGGGATATGTGAGAACCTTGTAATCTATCTTACAGTTTTTGCATGTTTACTTTTCTGCATGCATGGTTAGGTTTAAAATTCTGAATTTGCATTAGTTGCATCAACTTCGAGTTCCCTTTGTTCAAGAGAAGATTTATGTCCATTGAGTTATGAGACTTTATGATAACTGAAGTTGTGTTTGATTCATGATTATTATATTAGATGGTTGAACTAGGTTGAGTGTTATGCTACTTGTACAACTGTCATAATTTTAGGGACTTCCACACCAACAAAGGTATTGATTAAGTTATGAGAAGAAGAATTCTGGTATCATGTTATAATTAAGAGTTTTTGAAAGCCATTGAAGTAGTGAGCATGATCAAATAGCTATATTGAAAATAAGAAGAGAAAAGGGAGCAAGTAAAAACATAGACATACAAGTATCAATAGAAATAATGGAAGCAACTATCAAAAGAATCAAACATAGAAAAAAAGATAAAAAGAGAAAATGATCCCGAATCTTCATTACTAAACTTAGTGCTCTATATCTTTAAACTCCGTGATTATATGATATGCTGAATCACTAGTAGCTTCTTATAATTTCATTAATACTGAAAAAGGTGTGAAAGCCTCTAAGTTATGTAATGTGTAAGGGTATGGTAATACCCCCGACGTATCTCTACATCTGATGTTGTATTCCTGCTTCAATTCCTACCTCATTTATTGTAAACAACTCGTGTATCATGAACATGATGATCTTGTCCATAAGTCACCATCTTTCTCGGGGACGAGCAAGAGCCTAGCTTGGAGGAGTTGATGAGTCCAAAATTGAAGCATATTTACCTTTTGTTTTTGCATAAATAGAGTAGAAATTTTTGTATTTCACTGCGTCTACATGCGCTATTTTGTTCTTGTTTCAACAGGATCCCAAATCATGGAGTCATACATGAACATATCAATTAGAGTTGTCATATTGTGTAATTATATGATATTTCTAAGTGGTAAAGGTCATTTTATGAATTTACCTTCGCACCTGGAAGAATACTAAACAAGGAGGAGGAACCAGTATGGTTAACAACCACTGGTACGGACGGAGCCCGCCCGTACCGTCCGCCTGTACCAGGTGCCATCACGACCGCCTTGTCAAATACTTCTCCCTGGCGAAGATGAGAGGGAGATCCGACATTCACAGTCACCAGAAACAATGAAAAACCACATCCGAGAGGGATCTGAATGAGAAACTTGGCTGTGGCAAAATCTCAGCTGCTTCACGGATCATTGGAGGACAACACCTCATACCCTTCATCATCAACCGTTGCATCTCCACTACCACCATTACTCCCATCTTTCATCTATTAGATCTCTTTGTAATTATAGATCCAATTGTGGTTTGCATTAGATCTACCATCATACTTTTATCCATTCAATTGATTATGATGATGTTGTTGATTGCTTCCATGAGTTAGTAGTTCCTTTGTTCTTAGGGATATGGAGAAACCCTAGCACCATTATGAACTTATAATAAAGATAATCTATTATTGTATCCGTATGACTTGCTTGTCTATGATATAATTATGATTTGTGTTTGATCTCTCTCTTTAGATGGTATGCGTAGTTGGCCACATATCATTTGCCTTTGAGTCTAATGGGAGGGAGAAATCCTTTGGACGTGTCTTGGAAGCGTACTTGGAATGCCCCATGACAGATTGGCACTGGCTCGTAACCTACATGGTCAAAGGAGGATTAAAGAGGGATTCCCTAAGCTAATTACGATATCCACAGGGAAACCCTTAATTGCGGTGGTTTATATGGTTGACTGCTCTCAGACATCGTAGTGGTTATTTAGAGGTGACCTCACTCTTGGCTCAACAAAGTGGCTTCCTATGAGCCTTGTAGTGAACATCTTATTATGGGGCTCTCTCCACACATATCATGACACAAGTAGTATGTTATCTTGATTACACATAACAATAAACTATGCTAGTGGTGTATCCTACATCCCCGAGAACGTTTTAGCCCTATTGAGTTCAACCACGCTTTCACATAAACTTGTTACTTGTTTTAATTACTTTTCTACAATCAACCATAAACCTTTCAAACACCCTTACTTGATATCAAAGACAGCTTATAAGTATACTTTGGTAGAGAGTAACGAGGGGCATAAAGACCTTTACCAATATCTCTCTGTGGGTTCGATATCTTTACTTCAAAACTAGCTATAATTGGTCTGTGCACTTGCAGTCATTAATATGCCTAGTGGAACACCTCCGGTATCAACTATGATGAGATGGAGCGGCACTTGTTCGCAACCCCGGCGAGGGCATCTCCACCTCCTCCGACATGCGATGATGATGATAAGGATGACGATGGAGTCAAGGACAAACAAGAGGAGTATGATGATGAGGACGAGGATGAGTGATCTTCTAGGGCGCTAGCATCGCTCTTTTCCCCTTTTTGGCATTTCGATGCCAAAGGGGGAGAAGTAGTTATAGTAGGAACTTCATGGATTTGCATGGGTCGGGGAGAAGCAACATTTGTTTTATTTGCGTTTTTTATCCATGCTTGTACCCATTTATCTAGCGTTGAACTTTTATTGTTTGTTTGCTTGGTGTGGCATTGAGACTTGGATTTATCTATGGACCACACTGGATTTATCTATGAAATTATTTTGGATTTATTCTATGAGTCTAATGGATTATATATGGATACATATACGGAGATATTGGATCTATCTTGTGAGGCATATCTATCTAACTATCTATATTTGGTGGAGACACATTGCATGGGTGGTATGATCTTTATCTCAATGCTTTCTTGCAAATTGTATCCAAATCATAAAAGGTACTTCGAACCTATATGTTGTGCATTTGTATTCCAATGCAAATTACTTGTATGCACACATTTAGGGGGAGCCTTGATACGTTACAAACGTATCTATAATTTTTGATGTTTCATGCTTGGTTTTTATCTACTTTCTTATGTTTTGCCCACACTTTGGAGTATTTTTATACACTTTCTTGGACTAACCTATTAACAAAATGCCACAGTGCCAGTTGCCTATTTTCTGCTGTTTTGGTTCTAGGAAAGTCAGAGAATGAATATTCTCGGAATTGGACGGGACAAAAGCCAAAGTCAGTTTTTCACCGTGGGGGAGACAGAGCCAGAATACGAGATGGAGAGGGGCCAAAGGGCCGCCACACCACCTGGCCGTGCGTCCAGGCCTGGCCCGCGCCAGGGGGTGGTGTGGCTGCCTAGGGCACCCCCTCGGCCTCCCTTTCGCCTATAAGATGCCTCCGATACAGAAATTCTAAGTACCCGATCAAAATTCCACGAAAGAGTCTATAGCCGCCGTCATCTCCATCCCTAGATCGGGAGGGATCTGAAGCTCTTCCCGGCACCCTACCGGAGGGGAGAATTCACCCTGGAGGCCTTCTTCATCACCATGCAAGCCTCCGGTGTGATGCGTGAGTAGTTCATCCTTGGACTACGGGTCCATGTAGTAGCTAGATGGTTGGTTCTTCTCCTTTGTGCTACCATGTTTAGATCTTGTGAGCTCCGTTCATGATCAAGATCATCTATTTGTAATCCTACATGTTGTGTTTGCAGGGATCCGATGGATATTGAGATGCTATTTCAGATTGATTATTGATTCTATCATGTCTTTGTTATTTGTGATCTTGCATGCTCTCCGTTGTTAGTAGATATCTTGGCCGAGTAGATGCTAGCAACTCCAAGAGGGAGTATTTATGCTCGATAGTGGGTTCATGCCTCTAGTAATCTGGGGAAGTGACAGAAATCTCTAAGGTACTAGATGTGTTGTTGCTACTAGGGAGAAAACAACAATCCTTTATTCATAGAACAATCGTATTGTTTACTTTACATGTAATGCAATTATCTGTTGCTTGCAACTTAATACTGGAGGGGGTTCGGATGATAACATGAAGGTGGATTATTAGTCATAGATGTAGTTGGATTACAGTCTATGTATAATGTTGTAATGCCCAATCAAATCTCATAGGAGTCAAGATAATTAGTATATGCATGTATGCTTTCTCGGTGTTTGTCAATTGCCCTGCTGTAATTTGTTCATCCAACATGTCATCTATCTTAAGGAGAGCCACCACTAGTGAACTATGGACCCCGGTCCTTTCTTTTACCATCAATCTGCAATTGTTTACTGCTTTCTGTTTACTTTCTGCAAGCTTTTACTTTCTTCCACACAATACGTTTAACCCTTTGTTTTCAGCAAAACTGGTGAGATTGTCAACCTCGTTGTAAGTTGGGGGCAAAGTTTTGTGGTTGTGTTGTGCAGGATTCCAAGTTGGCAACAACACATTGGAGGTGTTTCCTTGCTCCTACTGGTTCGATAACCTTGGTTTCATAACTGAGGGAAACTTGCTGCTGTGCTCATCATACCTTCCTCTTGGGGTTCCCCAACAAGTTCGAGATATCTTGGGACATCAAGCCTCTTATCCCTTTGGGTACATAGTGCATCTTAGTTTATGTGTTTTATTACAAATCCTAGTATTGTCATCTAACACCAAAAATGGGGAGATTGAAAGAGCATTTCATGATCCCTAGTGTTTTATGTGTTGGATAACAATAACAAGGATAGTTCAATTGTGCGCTGGGTGCTGTAGATAACTCTCCCCAAAAGAACTCCTGGTCAATTTGAGCAAAAGAAGGTTTGTCAGGCCGGATAATCCGCCCCTAGCAAAATTCGACTAAGGACCAGGCACGCGTCTTGTAGAAGGGGGCGGAGTTTTGGCCGGATATTTGGCACCAGGCCGGAGGTTTGCCCAAGTCGGATTATCCGCCTCTCCAAATTTTGGCTAAAGACCAATGGTGCGATGCTCTGATGGGGGCGGAATTTCCCCTGGATATTTGGCCACGGCTGGAGAAAGTGGACTGACCGGATAATCTGCCCCTCCCCATGGGCCAGATTATCCGGCACCCAAGGATTTTTGCTAAGGACTAGCATAGCGGCGCTCTGATGGAGGGGCGGACATTTGGACCAGATTTTCCGTTATAGGCAGGACTTTTTTCCCCGGCCGGATTATCCGACACCCACTCAGGTTGGATTATCCGGCCCCAGTTGACTCCAACAGCTTCATCTCAGGAAGGGGTACAAATACCCCTTTCCATCTTTAATCCGGGGTCGCTTGAATTCGATGAAAAAGCACTGCACTGCTGAACTCGAATTTCCACAAGATCTCTACTTTCAACCATCCAAAGGCCTTGAAATTTTGGGAATCGAAGGAGGAGACCTTGATCTACATCACCACCGAAGAGATCTTCATTTCCTCCCTCATTCATTTGAGGGCCCTTCGATCTAGAGTTTCATTCAAATTTCTAGATCCTGCTTTTTTTATTTGATAAACTTATTTATTGTGGCAGCTTGTTGTCATGTCGGGAGCCTCCAATTAAGTGGTGGATGAGTGCCCCCATCAAGTTGTAAAGGCATGGGTTCCTGCCTCGAAGGGTGTCGTATAGTGGAAAGGTGGACCAGGCCAGGTGTGGCGAGATCCATCGAAGAACAGGGTGATGCCTATTGTGACATGGTGGTCTTAGTAGCGCCCACCCCTCCAACGCAGATGTACTTCCCCTAAAAAGGACGGAACTACGGTAAAAAAATCATATGTCTCCGCGTGCTCCACTCTCAGTTACCTTGTTCCTCTCATCGCTTTTACTCGTTTAGTATCTAGGTTGGCATATAGGTAAATTCACTGTAGTTGCATATCTAGAGAATTTAACGTTTGTATCAAGCCTAAATTGAAAAGGAATTAAAATTTGAAGTAGCACCTATTCACCCCCCCCTCTAGGTGCCCATACGATCCATTTCAGATAGTCTTCACAAATATTGACCATCTTGGAGAGATGTCATATGTCAGGTAGTATCCCTTGTCATAGTGGTGATCATTGATCACATAGTCCACCGGAGGAGCATGACCCTCAACAAGTTTGGAGAAGACAGGAGAGCATTGCAGGACATTGATGTCATTGTTAGATCCTGCCATACCAAAGGAGTGCCAAATCCATAGATCCTTTGTAGACACTGCCTCAAGTACCACATTGCAACCTCCTTTGTGGCATTTGTACACTCCTTGCCAAGCAAACAGGCAGTTCTTACATTTCCAATGCATACAGTCGATACATCCAAGCATTCTAGAAAATCCTTTGGCTTCACTGATTGCTAGGATTCGAGCAGTGTCTTCAGCGGTGGGTGATCTCAGATATAATGGTCCAAACTCTGCAATCACTGCCCTGCATAACCTGTACAAACAATCGATGGCAGTGAACTCGATCATACAGAGATAGTCATCTTGCGTGTCACCGGGAGCTTTGTATGCGAGCATTCTCATAGCCACCATGCACTTATGGAGCGAGGAAAATCCAACCATACCGGTGCAGTCTTTCTTACATCTGAAGTAAGGTGTCGAAGGCCCGGATGCCATACAAAATCTTGAGGAAGAGATTCCATCCCATCTTGAATCGGCACCGAAAGGCGAAGTAGTCGGCGTACAACATGCAGTAACCCTCCATGCGCTGCCTCGGCTTACACTTCTGGCATCCTGGCGCCGAGCTGCCGCGTCATGGCGTTGTCTGCCCAGCGTACAAGCTGGCCAGGCAGGCGATGATCATCATGTGCTCCTTATCATAGGCGGCGGCCTTCTCTTCCGCCATCAGCAAGGAGAACATCTGCTCCTCGTTGTTGGAGTCCATGGCCGAGCTAATCAAAAACACCGAACACCTACTAGTCCTGTTGGGCACTCAGCTAGCCACGAAACACCCGTCGGTGAATCATGGCGGCAGAAACTTAGTGAAGAGCAAAGGAATGGGTGGTGACTGGTTCTTTTTTTTTGGAGGCGTGTTTGTGGTGGAGCGGAGAAGGGTGATTGCCGACGGTGAAATGACGGCGAGGGGGTTGATACGTCCAAAACGTATCTACTTTGCCGAACACTTTTGCTATTGTTTCTCCTCTAAACTTGTGTGATTTGGATGCAACTAACACAGACTGACGCTGTTTTCAGCAGAATTGCCTTGGTGTCTAATTTTTGTGTAGAAAATCAACTATCAGGAAAATTTCCGGAAAATATGCCAAAAATCCTATTTCACCAGAAGATTGTCGGAGCCAGAATACGAGATGGGATGGGGCTGGGGCCCAGCCACACCACCTGGCCACGTGGGCTGGGCCTGGCCGTGCCAGGGGGTGGTCTGGCCGCCCTAGGCACCCCCTCGGTCTCCCTCTTCGCCTATAAGATGCCTTCTGACCTAAAAACTCAGGGAGGTTCGACATTTTTCCAGAAGGAGTTCCGCTCCGCCGCCACCACCAGATTCCACGAAACAGCACCAGAAACTCCGTTCTGGCACCCTGCCGGGACGGGGAATTGGAGGAGATCATCGCCATCATCATCACCATCGCTTCTCCATCGACCATCCATGTTTCCCCCATCTATGAGTGAGTAATCCCCCGCTGTAGGCTATGGGGGATGGTAGGGATTGGATGAGATCGTTCATGTAATGGCATCAGATTGTTAGGGCATGGTGCCTAGTATCTTCTATTAGTGCTTTATGACTTTGTTGTGACTTGTTATGCTTAATGCTTGTCACTAGGGCCCGAGTGCCATGATTTCAGATCTGAACATGTTATTGATTCATTATGATAGTATTGTTTATGGTCTTACCTACAAGTTGTATACACACGTTGTTGTCCGGAACCAATGGCCCCGAAGTGACAGAAATCGGTATAACCAGAGGGAATGACTTTGATGTGAGGATCACATGTGTTCAGGGAGTGTTAATGCTTTGCTTCGGTGCTCTATTAAAAGGAGCACCTTAATTGCCAGTAGTTCCCTTGAGGCCCCGCTGCAAACGGGCTGGCAGGACAAAAGATATTGTGCAAGTTCTTATTACGAGCACGTATGACTATATATGGAACACATGCCTAGGATTATCTAGTACTTGGATGCTTATTATTATTTAAGTGCAATTGCCCTATGTTCTGATTGCTATGTGAATTGTCTTGTTCATGCAATGCCAGTCCATCCATCCCTATGGCTACCGCACTCGAATCCTACTGTTTACTGCTATTGTTACTGCTGTCTTTACTTTGCTACTACTGTTGCTTTACTACTCCTATTACAAAACTGTTGCTACTGATAAACTATTGTGAGCAAGATTGTTTCCAGGTGCAGCTGAATTGACAACTCAGTTGTTAAGGCTTATAAATATTCTTTGGCTCCCCTTGTGTCGAATTAATAAATTGGGTTTTACTTCCCTCGAAAATACTGCAATACACCCCCCTATACTTGTGGGTCATCAGGGGTATGTGAATCTGCGAGTGGAATGCGGCTTCTGTCGCTGATAGAACTGACCCACTCGGCTATTTCGCTTCATCTGGTGTCCCTAGGAGAACCCCGGTGCGCTTGGTTCGGCATGTGTTCGCCAAATGGATTTGGCATGAAATCGAGTAGCTAGGGGCCTGGCTGAACCGATTTACGCCGTCCAAATGGAAAAACAGTCCTTGGGGGTCCTGGTGGTGTGAGTAGAGATGCTCTTAGAGCAACTCTAATAGGTGTTGCAAAATGCAACACCAAAAAAGTGATTTGTGGCAGCTGCTCGCCTGATTTGCGCCACCAAAACGGTAGCCGCTTTACCAGCTGTCGCAGATGCAACACACGTTGCTCCAGCGGCTGCCGCATTTTGCAACACCTCGGCTTCACCACAACCTCATATTTGCATATGAACTTTGTACTAAAATGAAGAATAGTATCAAATAAATATGTAACAATAAGAAGTGTTACTCAAACAACAACATGAACAAAAAATACAATCTAGTTTTCTTGGCTGCCATTCCACCTCCACCACTCCTCAACGAGGTCTTTTTGAAGCTCGTCGTGCACATCAGAGCCTCTAAATTGACCGGGGTATCCTGTCGGGTAGTTCTTCCACCTCCAGTGCATGCAATTAATTGATCCTAGCATACCGGGAAATCCACGGGCCTTGTTCACTGCCAAGATTCTAGCGACATCTTCTTCATTGGGAGATTACAAGAACTCCTCGCCATATGCTTCCACCATTGCTCCCTCGGTGGCTCGCCGGTGACGAAAACTTTGTTGCACTCCTTTCTGCGGGTAGACGACCGGAGTGGCGTCAGAGAGGCGTTGGAGGCCACGAATCGACAGACCGGCGACTGGCGCAGCGACGGAGGAAACGGCGGCCGAAATCCCAAATCAGATGGCCGGAAGCGTGTTGTTACGACGGAGTCGAGGAGCTGCGGATGGTGGTTTTCCGGTGGACAGCGAGCTCGGTGGCGGTGGAATTGACCAGCCAGCGGTGGCGGCGGCGGTAGGTGACAACGTCGGGAGGGGAAATGGAAATTTCAGCGTGGCCGTTGTGCTGCCCGCGCATTGGTGGACAAATGCGACAGGACTCGAGGTGTGGTAAATATGCAACGCGAGTGGATCGTATGGCAAAAAATTTGCCGCAGCAAGCTGTTGGAGTGATTTTTTAGGCTAAAAGTGCTGCATTTGACAGTTTTTTGTGTGTATTTGCAACACCTATTAGAGTTGCTCTTAGCCTGCATGTTCGAGAGGATATAGAATCTCCAAGACGCAATTCCTCATTCTCATCTTCAAGAAAAAACACGCAATTGTTTACAAGTACTCTCCTCTTTCTCTTCTTATTTCTTAAACATGTCTTCCGTCCACACTCTTAGCATAGAATTTCCACGTTATGGACTGGCTTTTTTCTAAGAATATGTTGACGTATTTTTTTTGCGAAATTCCACCGGCCTATTAATCAGCAATCAACAATAGTACAAATAGTCCAAAAAGTAATAAAATTACAAATTGATCATTGGACCACCTAGTGACGACTACAAGCACTATCATAAGCCGAAGGCACGCTACCGTCCTCGCCCCTCCATCACCGGATCCAGGCAAAACTTGTCGTAGTAGAACTTTTTATAGTAGACAGACGGGAAGTCGTCATGCTAAGACTCAAAAAAGCCAGCACACCAGAGCAGCAACCATTGCCAATAATGAAAATCGTAGAGTCAATAGAGACTGACCTGAGTCCACACTGACAAATACGAAAAACGACCGGATCCCAAGAGATTCGTCGGACACACAACTTCATGCGCCCGCTGCCGATGCTAGATGCACCATCAGAGCGAGGATAGAGCAGGGAGAACCTTATTCCGACTTCAGGACATAGCCGCCGCCTCAACATCCTGAAACAAACACTGAAATAAGCTTAAACAAAGAATAGGAACCCTCCCGCAGGCGAGAGGTTTTGGTCCATCACGTCTCCAAGGCGCCAATGCCACTGGAGACGAGCGTACCGGCAACATCGTCGGCGAGGGGAAGGAAACCTAGATTGGTCTTAGTCTACGGACGCCGCCTCCCTATCGTGAGGCCTGAGTTGTAGACGTATTCTACCTAGTGTTTTTTGCAAAGCAGTTTTTTTCTAGAATACATCATGAAAGGTGTGTATTAATCATGTATAATATTATGAAACAAATATTGGTAGGGTATTGCGTGTACCTCTAGGGTCACCGTAGGTATGTATATATATCAGAGTTTATAAGGGTTAGATGAGTTGGTTCGGTTTACAATACAATCACCAAACCGACTTAGTTACAACCAGGTATCCTATACGTACACATATGTTTATCACCCTCCCTCAATCTTAACTTCGGAGAGGTTGAGATTGCGCCTACATGAAGTAAACTGTGGCAGCGGCAAAGGCTTGGTGAAGATATCAGCTAGCTGATTCTTGGAGGAGATGCACCTGATCTCAAGTAGCTACTGAGCAACCCATTCCCGCACAAAGTGAAAATCAATCTCGATATGTTTAGTGCAAGCATGAAACACCAGGTTGGCAGAAAGATATGTAGCTCCAATATTATCACACCATAAGACAGGTGGATTTCTCCGAATCACTCCAAGTTCACCAAGGAGAGCTTGTACCCAAATCAACTCAGCAGTATCATTTGCAAGTGCCTTGTATTCTGACTCCGTACTGGAACGAGACACATTAGCCTGTTTTCTGGCACTCCAAGAAATCAAATTTCCTCCATAGAATATAGCAAATCCCCCCGTTGATCGGCGGTCCTCGGGATCACCAGCCCAATCTGCATCAGAGAAGGCAAAGAGGAGTGGCATGGTAGAGGAGGGACGCGGAAGTAGACCATGTGATAGAGTACCCTTCACATAGCGAAGAACGTGTTTGATCGCCGACCAATAAGCACATCTAGGGGCATGCAAGTATTGACACACCTTGTTAATGGAAAAGGAGAAATCTGGACGTGTCATGGTAAGATACTGCAGGCCTCCAACAATACTGTGATAACGAGTAGACTCTTCAGCAGAAAGAGAAGTACCATCATTAGCTGAAAGTGTTTCAGAAGCAACCATAGGAGTGGTAGCTGGAGCACACTTCTGCTTTTAGCAACAATTCGGAAGCATATTTACGTTGACTCATAAGAAGACCACCGCTACTCGGAGTATGTACCTCAATGCTAAGAAAGTAATGGAGCGGGCCAAGGTCCTTGAGAGCAAATGTTGTACCAAGTTGATGAACCAAACGATCTGTAGCTGCAGACGAGGAACTCACGATGTCATCAACATAAACAAGCAGATATAGTGTGAGTTTAGGCCGTCGCAGAATAAACAGAGATGTGTCGGCTGTGGAAGGAGTGAAGCCAAGAGAAGCAAGTACGGAGCTGAGTCTAGCATGCCAAGCATGGGGAGCTTGCTTGAGTCCATAGAGAGCCTTATCTAGCCGACAAAAAAACCCAGGGTAGCTAGGATCCTCAAACCCAGGGGGTTGTCGCATAAACACCTCCTCCTCAAGGACTCCATGGAGAAACGCATTCTGAATGTCAAGTTGCCAAAGATGCCATCCCTAAGTAAGTGCCATCGATAGTAACACAGGGATAGTAGTGGGTTTGATGACAGGACTGAAAGTATCCTCATAATCTAGTCCATATCGTTGCTTGAAACCTTTGACAACTAGGCGAGCTTTCTATCTATCAATGGACCCGTCAGCTTGCCTTTTGATCTTAAACACCCATTTGTAATCAATTATATTCACTCCAGAACAAGGTGGAACCAATTGCCATGTCTCATTTTTCTAGAGAGCGGTGTACTCGGCTTCCATAGCCGTGTGCCAATGTGGAGATGCAAGAGCAGCACGGAAATCATACGGTTCAGTATTCAGCAGTGTTGGATCAGAAGACCTGGTAGTACACCAGGCGATAGTGCCATAAGTGCGAACCTTCTCCTGACGAATGCCACGCTGTAGACGCGTAGTCATCCGAGGTGGCCCAGCTGGAGCAGGTGATGGAGAGGCCGAAGTAGCGGGCGACGGAACCACATCCGTCGCACCGGTCGTGGACGAAGCCGATACAGGGGAGCGGGTCGTGGGCGACGGCCTAGGTCGCCTATCCAGGCTCACGGGGAGCCTGTGTCTACATGTGGCTCATGCAGATCGGCGTCCACTAGGGACGCGGGATCAACGTCCTCCTGCGGTGACTGGCAATGAGCAACAGGAGGGCTGGTAGGCTCCTCGTCGAGTAACTTAAGACGTGCTCCGCGCCCCGAACCTGCACCATGGTTAGCCAACAAACTGGGGGTACATGCATCATCAACAAATTGGTCAGAATAGAACTGGGTTATCAGTAGAAGATGGTCTGGTAGGAGACACGGGTATGTGAGAGAAAGGAAACACGGTTTCATCGAACACAACATCCCTGGATATATAGACACGGTTTGTAGGAACATGGAGACACTTGTAGCCTTTGTGTAGAGAGTTATATCCCAGAAAAACACACTGTTTGGATCAAAACTGGAGTTTACGATTATTGTATGGGCGAAGATGTGGCCAGCAAGTGATGTCAATAAGTGCACAGATCGTTTGTAGCTAGTTTTGAAGTATAAATATCGATCCCACAGGGAGCCCAAAGGTAAGTGTTTATGGGTGAAGTCCCTGTCACACCCGAAGTTGTCACGGGTCTTCGAGTGAATTGACTGCAAGTGTTGAAATAAGAATGGGGTTCTGATTAAATGAGATGTATTTAAATAGAACTAAAATGTAAACTTCAGATATATAAAGCATAAAAGTAAAGAACGACTTGGTTGTTTGTTGTTTCCTGTAGATGGCAAAGAAGGCGTGGGGAGATTCAGTTCATGGTGATAGTGACTGTGCCAGGTGGACGAATAACAAATGTAACAATTATAATCTTATAAATATATGTGTAGGCGAGCAACCCATAATTAGCCGGAATTATTCTTGGTAGATTTCATCCCAACTTCAATAATCCTAGTAGCCTGTTACCAAAACCATGGTCAGACACTAGATGATTAAGACCCTTCAGGCCGCTTAGCGATTAAGCTCCTTGGATCGGACTAATACAATAAGCATAGTGGTTCCTCGTTATCCTCGAGTCTACTAGTTTTCCATTGATATCCCCGTGTCACCCAGGGGTCACCGGTCCACTAGCAAATAAGATCTTATCTATGTAGAACAAAGCATCATGTTGTCTGGGTTCTTAATTTGATAACAAGCATTAGGCATCCCAAAGATAGTCAAGCACACATAATATAGTAATTAGAATCAATCACAAACTAATGGAGAATATATGGAGGCACATCACATCTCATCAATCCCCTACGCCTCCCACGCCCAAGGGAATTACTCACACATGAGAGAAGAATGGATCATCAATATAATCAAATAAAGGGAATTCGTCTTTATATTACCGTGGAGATCCACAATAAGAATAGAAAAATATCCAACACAATTCAAGATGGGAAGAAATAATCTCAAATCCTAGTCTTGCAAGGTGGAGATCCCTCTCTCTCTCTCTCAAGTACAAGTAGTGGCTATGGGGGTGTATTGGCTAGGAGGTCAAACATCGTGGAGCGAGATGAAGAACGTCTTCCCCTTCTTCTCCGGATCTCTTCTTTCTCCCCTCTGGATGGTATGGTGGTTGTTGTGTTTTCGTCCTTGGTCTCTTCATGGAAGTTGTCCCTTTTGACAAGACAGAGGAGACGGCAACTATACGCGGGAATTATATAGCCAGAAAAATATTCCCCCCGTATATTTGCTCGTTAAAGCTTCTGTATGCTCCCCTCGAGTGCTTCCAAAGAGAGACTTGCTTGATTTCTCCAGAATATTGTGTTTCTCTAGTTAAAACCTTCCGTTGACATTCAGAACCTGAAACACATATTAAAAACCAAGTTTTCTTCACTACCGAAGTATTAGCATTAGGTAAAGCTAGAAAACGATTAAATCCGGGAGAAAACCATCAATAACAGCCATAAAAAATGTGTTGAATCTCACAGCTATCAACTCCCCCAAGCTTAGATGTTGCTCGCCCTCGAGTGACAAGGAAATAAGGAAGAATAGCGGAGATTTGAGACTGGAAATAAAAGAACTCACAAGTTTGAATTGGTGTCAAATTATTTTCTAAACAATCCCTGCAATCTTAAATATGATCATACAAGTATTCACAAGATTGCACCGAGTCCACTTCCTAACCTTGTATATCTTGATAGCAAATAAATCATATGCCTAAGAAAGTGTCAAAAATTTAGCTAGGAAAGTGAGACAAATTCTGTTGGTGTCTCTCTTCGTTGAGAGATGAAAACTTTTTGTTCTTGTTTGTTTAATTAATTAAGAGTACTCAAGTTGGCCCAAAACATTTAATGTAAGAACAACTCATCTACTCCCATGACAAAATTTCAAGACTCTCAGAGCACCTTTTTCTTTCTTTTGTCTTTCAAAAACTTCAGCTCTTTCATAGAGAAATCATGCCGGTATTTTTAACATGTTAATTGGGGCTATGTTGTGCACTCGTGACCATGCCAATAAATAATTATTGAGAAATAATGGGTCAGAGGAGTACTACAACTTCACTAGGAACGCGAAACCATGAGGAGACCAAAAAAATTACCTGTCATAGCATTGCTGCTACAGAAGTTTACATAACTCAATAGTCGAAATCAAGTGGTTTCCCACATTTAGATTGTTCGTTGGCCAGTGGAGTTAATAGTTCCCCATGAAGCACGACAGAGATGTAATGACACGCGTAAAGCAATATCTTACGACAATTATCAAAAAAAATAGTGGCATAATCTCTACTACTTCAAAGCATCCATTTTATCAAACAATTTCATTCAAAGGTACTATCGAGTCTATTTATATTAAGCTCAAATGGGATGAAGTAGTTCTAAAATCAAATTCTTTGAGCTAAACATGGACTCAAGTCATCTTTCAGATGCTTTTTCTTGTTGTAAAAATGTAGGAAGTATTTTTAACCAAGTTCATTGCTCATTGTTTCAAAGCTAAAAAGGAGACACTAGCAAAGGAATATAATTAGTAGGATAACAAGCTAAGTGGGGATTTACTCCAGTGCAAGCGAGTAAATAATTGTAGGATCAATTTAGGGTTGCAGAAAGGATGATGAAAGGAATGTGATACCTCTTGTTGCTTGCTTTGTTCTCATATTTGATTTGAACCCCTTCCGTATTTCCATATTACCAAGTCACCTGAAATTGAAAATCTCCGAGAGAAACAAAGAAATGAACTTGCAAATAAAGTTACAACTATTTTTTTTGTATTTTTGGTTTAGGAATGCAAAAATGAAAATAAACATGCAAATTTTCAGAAATAAAATAAATCAAAAGAAGAAATAAAAACATGAATCCAAAGTTTGGAGGTTTTCGAACCTCCCCCAAGCTTAGACTATTGCTAGGCTCAGTTGTTGCCGTCATTCGGCGGCTGGTGCGGGTACTACTAGTAGTAGTCGGGGAAGTGGGTCATGAAGTGACTGAAGTTGTGAGTCAAAGTACTCACATCTTCATTCACTTCCTGAAGAGTGTGATCGATCTCCCCAATGCGTTGGTTGAGCTGCTGGAATTCTTGATAGGGACGTAGGTGTACCCCTGATGTGGCTGGTTGGGCCATGGGTCCCAAGCTCCCCCTTGCTACTAATGTCCCTCCCAAGAAGGGTTGTGTCCCTTCTCTTGCTCCTGCTCCTCCTCTTGCTCATCCTCATCCTGCTGCCCTCCTTCTTCATCTTCCTATTCATCGGGTTGGAGGTCGGCCATGATCTCCATCACTTGGTCCTTGGTGAGGATCCAAGCATCCTTCTCCACAATCGAGAAGGCTTGGGGGCAGGATAACTGAACCTGCTCATCTTGTGCATCACCAAGATAACTGAATTGATATGCTCGGAGCCTTCGGTTAGCATGGTAAACACCAAGGAAGCCATAAGCAGTCAAATACTTGACGTCCATGAGTTTCGAGCTGTCAACAGGTTGCATAATAGGTAGTGTAATATTTAATGCATGGGCAAGGTGGGTTACCAATCCAGCAATACGAATATCACCTTTGGTCTTGTTGCTTTGGTGGAGAAGGTGCTGGATGAGTAGAGCTGCAGGACTGGGGCTTTGCGGTGAAGTGGGAAAGAGAGCCTTAGTGATCATTGCCATGTCCGCATTGACCATGGAACCGGTGTCACCTCTTCCCAGTAGTGTGTTGGCGAGGAACAAAGCATAGTAGCGGATAGTTGGGTTCTGAATAGTGAACATCTTCTTCTGGTAAAATTGGCTACCACCATTAATAGAAATAACCTCCCAAGTCTCTCCACTTGTGATGCTATAGAGGTTAGTAACATTAGGCACCCCAACATGAGGGAGACCGAAAGCATTGCAAAATTGTTCGAAATTTATTTTATAGTGCCACTGGTTCATGGTGAAGCTTACCATGCACATATTACCTTTATCCCTGTGGTCTTCATAGAAGGAGCCAAGTAACTCATGGGTAAGATCGGCGTAGGTGTCGCGGCTTGCGAAGCCAAGTACCGTTAACCCGGACTTGTTATACATGAGGTCGAAGTCCGCCTTCAACCCCGCCGCTGTGAGAAAGCTGTGGTCGGACCAACGTGTGGGTAGCACCCTCCTTGATGAGACCACGTCCAACTTGGGGTTGGGTGAGGCTCGGGACCCTGAGCTCGAGCCCTCACCCCGTTGGCGCTTGCTCGAATGAAAGAGGTTACCGATTTTGTTCATCGTGATGCACTGAACAATTTCACCATAAAACCTTAGGCATATAGTTTCTACATGATATATGAACGATCCTACATGGAAAAATTCAATCCTAATGTGAGAAATGAATAGAAAAACAAAATAAGCTTGAGTTCATCCACTAGATCAATGTGAGAGTTTCAAGCACGGAAATCTGAAAATAAAGCATGCATAGGGAGAGAAACATACTGATCTGTTGATTCCCCCACTCAAACGACCAATATCCGCGAAGAATAAGAGTTCTAGGTGGATTTTAAGAGGCTTGGAGAGAGAATATGAGAGAAATAATGAGGAGAGGTGGAAGACCTAGCCACCTGATACATCTATAACGTATCTATAATTTTTGATGGTTTTATGCTAATATTATGCTTGTGACACTCCTTTTTATATAAAGTTTATGATTTATTTGTCCTAACCTTCTAATAATTGCAAAAGTGCACAATGTTCTTGTTTACACTTTGATGTGTAGGAATTACCAAGAATACAAGTGGAAACCTTGTTGGAGTCAAATTAGGATTTTCCAGAAATCTGTCTCAGAACTCTTTTTGAAGATGGTCATGTTTCGGGTCAAACACGGCATCAAACGGAAAACTCTTCAACTACAAAGTTGTTGGAAATTTCACGACAAACGTTCTGGACATAAAATTTAGTTTATTCTGAGTCCGGATAGGCCCGCTGGGCCCGATTTACTGCAGCCCAAGATGGGGTGACGGGAATCCGAGAAGCTATATAAAGGAAGGAAACCTAATTCATGGAGGACATCTCTACCCACAAATTTGCAGACACCAAAGCCACGGTTTTGCCTCCCCATGGATCCCATCTCCATGGGGGAGGGCTCCCAAGAAGTCATGAAGGAAGGGGGCTAAGGGGCGGTATTCCCCCATGATACCGGCGGCGGGGAAGGAGTCCCCCGTGCCGCCGCCGGTGCCGCCGCCGCCCTCTTCACCTTCTTCACCGCCATCTCCATCACCTAATCCTCCTAGTATGCAGTGGTTCATCCTCCCACACACATCTGTACCGTCCTATGTAAACATGGTGTTTGATGCTATAAGTTATAATCCTATGATCTATGTCATGTTTGTGTTGTTTCTTTGTTCTTAGATTGAATGGTTGAACGTCTTTAGTTTATTAGAGTTGTATGTTGATATGGTGTAATCCTTTGGTGTCCATTATATTTATGCGCGCATGGATTAAACATCATAAAGTTTGTAGTATGTGTAAGAGTAAGGGGAAATTCTACTGGAATGACAGAAACCTAAGGACGCGAACCGTAACGTTGCACGTATGGGAGTAAGAGGACCATTAAACTTAAGGCTATGGTTGGAGAAACTTTAATGTATTATTAGTAGTTATGGATTTTTGCTAACAATCCAATCATATAGTACATGTAATTCCAAGTAGTGAAGCGCATGTATATTTAGCCTCTCCCACATAGAAAACTGCATCAAAGACAATGAACCTGATTTATTCGCTAATTAAACTTGGACAAAGCCACCACAATTACCAGCACTATTCCACACTCTTGGTTCTGCTAGTTTAGTGTATTTTATTGCTACGGCAACTAAATTTACTTTCTTGTTATTTATTATCATGCAGAGCTATCTCTGCTACTTGTATTGTTGCTCTAGTTTTATTTCCTAGATAATGCAAATGTTTAATGTGCATAGAGTTGTATCAATGGTTAATAGAACTTGAGAGAAGATTTACCTTTAGCTCCTCGTTGGGTTCGACACTCTTACTTATCGAAAAGGCTACACACGATCCCCTATACTTGTGGGATATCAAGACCTTTTCTGGCACCATTGTCGGGGAGCAATAGCGTGTGGGTGAATATTCTTGTGTGCACTTGTTTGCTTTATCTCTAAGTAGTTTTTACTTTCAGTTTTAAGTTGTTCTCTATCTTAGTATGGATAGGGAATGCAAATTACAAAAAAATAATTAGTTGTACTTATTACCTAAAAATGTTTTCAAAAAGGAAAGTGATTGGAAAGATGAGTAATGGTTAAGTGGGGGTCGACCTTGAAAACTTGTGTTCATGCCTATGAAAACAAAACAAATCTTCCCATGGAAGCTTTTCAGTTAAAAACATGTATATATCGAAAATATTTGAATCTTGCTTCTATGCCTAGCTGAAAGGCGTTAAAGAAAAGCACTATTGGGAGATAATTCAAATTATTTTTACTTTTAGAAAGTTTTTCTTTTGTTGAGTCTTGGAAGTTATTGCCTCAGTAATAACATCTTCTTATCCTTTTTGTGTGGTTTTTGTGTCAACAATAAATATCTAATGAGAGAGAAGTAAGACTTGGGAAAGTTGTTGTCCCGAAACAGATTTTTGTGCTTCACTGAAAACAATCGTGAAAAATCCCTGTACATCGTATTGAGCTGTAATTTTTTGTGCTTATATCCCAGGTTGTTATCTAATTTTCGTTAGTTTAGCACTTTGCGATTTGAGTAACAGAAGGTCTTCAAAAAAATCGGTTTTTACCTGCTAGTCTGTTTTGATAGATTTCTGTCATTATTTGCATTTGCCTCTTAATCTCTTTCTCTTTGAGTTCTCTTTGATCACATGAGATTTTAGAAGGAATTGCTACCGTAGCTTGTGTTTTAATGGAAGTTTTACTTGTGTTGAAACTAAACTCAAAGACTTATTATCTTGAATACACTAATGTTGCTAATGAAGATTGTGTGAAGTTTTGTATGAAGGAAATTTTCAAGTGTAGGGAAGAATAATGTGATGAGATGAAGAACGGACAAAAGCTTAAGCTTGGGGATGCCACCCGTGTCACCCCAAGAAATATTCAAGAATTACAAGCATCAAAGCTTGGGGATGCCCAAGGCATCCCCTTCTTCATGAATAAAAATCTCAAGTTTTCTTGCAGAACACTTCATTTTTTATTTCATGCATGATTGTGTTGTTCTTGGAGTGTCTTTGTTTTTGTTTTTAGTTTTATTTTGTTTGGTTTGCTTAAATAAATTGGTTGGACCCCTACATTCATATGTTGTTTCAAATAAGTTGATTGGTTGGAAAAGAGTAGGAAACTTCATGCTTATAAGTGGTACAAAAGGAGCTTGTCTTGACTATGGTCTAGACTTTATCATGTCATGTTGGATGTTGCTTTGACTTTATGCTTAGTGATTATTGTTGTAGCATGACTTGTTGCAAACAATTGAGATTGCTTAATTTGCCTTGAAAGAATTATGCGTTGTTTTAGCATATAAAAGCATAATATTGTGGTATTCTCCTTTGTTGCTTTATTTGGGTTGATTTGGCACATGCTTACACTATGTTAAGACTATAAACCAGTCACCCTAGTCTCTATGATCATTTAGTTTTCGACTTGTAATATCACTTTATGCTTTAATTAATAATGTTTTGTCGCTCTGCATGATTATGACCATTATTGCTCTCTTAGTTGGTCGCCCCTAGTCTTTTACTAGCCTCCACATATATATGTGAGTTTCACTCATGCATCCAACCTCCAAGAAAACTAAGTTATTGCAAAGAGTCCACTATAAATTCCTATGCATGGTGTATTACATCATTCCAAGTATAAATTCCTACGCATGGTGTGTTACACCATTCCAAGTATATTCATGCTTTTATATACCTTCCAAATTAAACTTGTTATGTGAAAATTAGTGATTAAAGCTCTCACCGTATAGCTGGTCGTTAAACTCTCAGTACCTTTGGGATAAATTTCTACGAAGGCATCTGTATCTATACGACCGGAGCTATACGACTAGAATTTTTGTTCCTGCCGTATAGTTGGTCGTTAAACTCTTAGTACTTTTCAGAAATTTTTGTACGAAGACATCAATATCTATACGACCAGAGCTATACGGCCGGAATTTTTATTCTCGCCGTATAGTTAGTCGTTAAATTCTCTGTGTCTTTGAAGAAAATTTGTTGATGGCAAAGATATATATACAGCCGGAACTATACGGCCAGAATTTTTATTCCCGCCGTATAGTTGGTCGTTAAACCATCAGTAGTCATTGAAAAATTTCTATTTCTTTGAGAATACGTTCTTATCCAAAAACTGAGCGAAATACCTTATTTTTGATAGAAAATTGATAGTAAAATTGTTCACCAACATTAGCGTATTAAGAGCAAAAAACTTTTTAGCTTCTGTAGATGGAAAACTCAAACTTTTATTTCTATTATCATTCTGTACTCATTCAATCGATGTTTCTACTACTTTTTGACAGCTGCATCTTCAGGGGCGCGCTTCCGCAAGAATGTCTATGAAAAAGTGGTAGGAATGCGATGAACTTTTTGTTATCTAATCTACTTTATTTACTATATGGGTTGACTCCTATTAAGCATTTTATTAAAAATGGTTGAGTAACTCAACCTTTTTTCTGTTCTTGAATTCTTTCCTTGGGTTGCCCTTTATCAAAGGCACTTACCACATGAACTCGTTTTGCCGGTGGGATATATCTTTCTCCTGCTTCTAGTTTCTTTGGAAAATACCAGATGATTTTAGCATCATAAATATTGAAGATTATCTTTCCTTTAACACAATCAACTGATGCCCCTATAGTACTAAGGAAAGGTCTTCCAAGTATTATAGATAATTTTCACCTTCAGGTATCTCAAGAATAATAAAATCAGTGGGAATAACATGCCCATCTATTCTAAGTAGAACATCCTCAATCATACCAACGGGTTGTTTAGTGGACTTGTGAGCCATCTGTAAAGTGATAGTGGTAGGAGAATACTCCCCTAATCCTAACCTTTTATAGAGGGAGTATGGCATTACACTAACTCCTGCTCCTAGATCACACAACGAATTGTTAATATCAATTTTACCTATTGATCATGAAATAGTTGGTATTACGGGATCTCCAGACTTAGAGGACATCTTCCCATTAGCAGGATAACTAGTTACCATGGCAATAGTTTCAGTTATTTCTTATGGAGGAATTTAGTATAAGTAGGAACTTTGATTGCATCAGCAAACGGAATTTCCATACGAAGGTCACTAAGTGCCTTTGTAAAAGAATTATAAATTACCCGATCTGGTGCTTTTTTGATTTGGGTAAGGAAGTTTTTTCTCACCTGATTTACTCTTGTCTTTTACATTTTGTGGGGGTGAGGCTCTTTTGTTGCTTTCTTTTGTTGTTGCTTATCGATTTTCTTCTTTTCTACTTCAACCACATCATCTTCCTTGCTTATCTCTTTTTCTTCTCTTGGATCAACCGTCTCCGCATCAGAGTCATAATGGTCATCATGTGCATCATTTTGGTCCTCCTTGGTTTGATCTTGTGTTTCAGTTTCATCACGAGGATCCACCAATGTATCATCATCTTGGATTGCTTCGAGCGAGGCTTTTTCCTTTCGCTCTTTTTCAGCTTCATATTCCGGTGGTCCTAAGGGTCATGTAACAATTGCACCCCTTCTTGTGACAACATTAGTAGAAATAGGAATATCTTTATCGTTGTGAAGAAAAATTTGATAACCAGATGCTATTTGTTCACACTAGGTTTCAATCATACTAAGATACTTGTGATATAATTTTATTTCTTGGCCAATCTCATCATAATTTTCTGTGCGTTCCGCCAAAATCTTTTTGTGTTTTTGAAAATGCTTATGCAGGTTATTATGAGATTTTACTTGTCTATGTTTTAATTCTAGAAAAACTTTTCTAGCTTTCATCTTCTTCAGTTAAAACTTGTAACAAATCTACTTTGTTTTCCTTAACAAGTTTAGAAGGTATACCCTTTTCTTTCATTGTTTTGCGTACCTCAGGCATAAGATCAGGAGTTATCTGAAGTATCCCTTTTTCCAGCTTAGTGCCAAAGTCAGGATTATATAAAGAATCATTCTTAGCCCTAGTAGACATCAATTCCAAACATTCCTTAATAGTTAGAGTATTTATAGACCCTCCTGCTGAGAAATCAAGCAATTCTCTACATTGGGTATTAAGACCATGGTAAAATAAATGGCAAATAGTTGATTCAGAATAGCCATGATTAGGAATACGATTGATCATTCCAAAGAATCTTTCCCAGGCTTGTGGGTAGTTTTCTCCCACATTTTGACTAAAGTTGCCTATATTCTTTCTTAGTTCAGTTACCTTATTAAAAGGATTAAACCTGTTTATGAATTTAATAATGCAGTTTTCCCAACATTTAATGTAATGGCGAGGGAGAGAATATAACCAGTCTAGAGCTTTACCTTTAAGAGACCATCAAAATAATTTAAGACGAGAGAAGTCTCTTGGCAAACCTTTTGGTCCAAGCGATGTTATCACATCGTCGAACTCTCTAATATGTCTTCCTGGGTCTTCATCTTCCCTTCCACTAAAAGCTTTCTCCTGCAAAATTTTAATAATTCCACCATCAAATTGATATTCTCTAACTCTAGGATTAGGGAATTCTATTTGTTGTTTAAGAAATTTAGAACTTGGAGCACTATATTCTCTGAGAGTTTTCTCAGGTTTCATGGGAGTTGTCCTGTAAATAGACATGATTTCCATAATATCACTCAGGTTTTCAACTTCAACTTTATTTGATCTTAAAAGTTTTTCAATAATCTCTTCATGCCTTTGAGCAGGCACGCACTCAATATAATCTGGTAGATAGGTCCTACCAGAGCGTGTAGACCCTTTGTCTCCTAGGGAGAACATTTTGTAGTAGCAACACCTGAAATGTCAAAATACAAACACTTAGCGCTTAGCTCCCCGGCAACAACGCCAGAAAATAGCTTGATGTCTACAAGTGCACAGATCGTTTGTAGCTAGTTTCGAAGTATAGATATTGATCCCACAGGGAGCCCAAAGGTAAGTGTTTATGGGTGAAGTCTCTGTCACACCCGAAGTTGTCATAGGTCTTCGAGTGAATTGACTGCAAGTGTTGAAATAAGAATGGGGTTTTGATTAAATGAGATGTATTTAAATAGAACTAAAATGTAAACTTCAGAAATATAAAGCATAAAAGTAAAGAATGACTTGGTTGTTTGTTGTTTCCTGCAGATGGCAAAAAAAGGCACGGGGAGATTCAGTTCATGGTAATAGTGACTGTGCCAGGTGGATGAATAATAAATGTAACAATTATAATCTTATAAATATATGTGTAGGCGAGCAACCTATAATTAGCTGGAACTCCTCTTGGTAGATTTCATCTCAACTTTAATAATCCTACTAGCCTGTTACCAAAACCATGGTCAGACACTAGACAATTAAGACCCTTCAGGTTGCTTACCGATTAAGCTCCTTGGATCGGACTAATGCAATAATCACAGTGGTTCCTCGTTATCCTCGAGTCTACTAGTTTTCCATTGATATCCCAGTGTCACCCGAGGGTTGCCGGTCCACTAGCGAACAAGATCTTATCTATGTAGAACAAAACATCATGTTGTCTAGGCCCTTAATTGGACAACACGCATTAGGCATCCCACATATTGTCAAGCACACATAATATAGTAATTAGAATCAATCACAAACTAATGGAAAATATCATGGAGGCACATCACATCTCACCAATCCCCTACATCTCCCATGCCCAAGGGAATTACTCACACATGAGAGAAGATCGGATCATCAATATAATCAAATAAAGGGAATTTGTCTTTATATTACCGTGGAGATCCACAATAAGAATAGAAAAATATCCAACACAATTCAAGATGGGAAGAAACAATCTCAAACCCTGGTCTTGCAAGGTGGAGATCCCTCTCTCTCTCTCAAGTATAAGTAGTGGCTATGGGGGTGTATTGGCTAGGAGGTCGAAGATCGTGGAGCGAGATGAAGAACATCTTCCCCTTCTTCTCTGGATCTCTTCTTTCTCCCCTCTAGATGGTATGGCGGCTGTTGTGTTGTGTTTTTGTCCTTGGTAGCTTCACGAAAGTTGTCCTTTTTGACAAGACAGAGGCGACGACAATTATACGGCTGGAACTATATGGCCAGAAAAATATTCCCACCGTATAGTTGCTCGTTAAAGCTTCTGTATGCTCCCCTCGAGTGCTTCCAAAGAGAGACTTGCTTGTTTTCTCCATAACATTATGTTTCTCTAGTTAAAACCTTCTGTTGACATTCAAAACCTGAAACAAATATTAAAAACTAAGTTTTATTTGCTACCAATGTATTAGCATTAGGTAAAGCTAGAAAACGATTAAATCCGGGAGAAAACCATCAATAAAAGCCATCCAAAATGTGTCGAATCTCACAGCTATCAGCAAGCACAAGCAAACACTTTAAAAATGTGTAGTCTGGTGTTTCACCGAGAAGACGCTCTATAGGTGTTTGCATGTTTATCACACGGCTAGGTAACCGATTAATGAGAAAACATGCTGTAGAAAAAGCATCGCTCCAAAAATGAAAAGGAACACTCGCATGAGCTAAAAGAGTAAGGCCAGTCTCAACTATATGATGGTGTTTACGCTCAGGGGTGCCATTTTGTTTATGTGTATGGGGATAGGAAACACGATGTGAGATGTCAATGTCATCAAAGAATTTATTTAACTTGAGATACTCGCCACCCCAATCACTTTGAACATGTATGATCTTTTTATTGAGTAATCGTTCAACATGTTGTTGAAACTGAAGAAAGATGGCAAATACATCAAATTTATGTTTTAAGAGATAAAGCCATGTAAAACGACTATAAGCATCGACAAAACTCACATAAAACTGATGACCACTAATGGAGGTTTGAGCAGGACCCCAAACATCTGTCGTGGTGGTGGCACGGCAGATGCGATGGATAGGCTAATGATGGGGCCAATGTGTGCTAGGGGAATCCAGGGAGGGAGAACATGTCGATTCCACGCACATATGTTCTTGTATTCTCTCTATCAATGGTTTTTACAAGTACTCGTCAATCTCTTGGTGAGAAGGAGACTATGTCTCTTACTCCCCACAAGCTAGCTCAAGAGTTCTATCTAAGACAGAGAAAATGATCGATCCCCTTCTATGGAGGCCCCGGTGCTCCTTATATAGGGGAGCCCGGGTTACAAAGTTAGGGCACACGTGGTGGCATGTTCTTCGAATATGCCCCTCGACTAAAGCTAGATGCTTCTTTATTCTCTTTAACGGCTCGTCCGGGCTTTGGACGTAACCCGCAATGTAATCCTCGTCTTTAAGATCACCAGACACGAGCTACATCAGCCGATATTGCCCGCATCATCTTAGTCGCCCCTGACCCGGTGGTCCTCCTCTCTGCTTTGCTTCGCTCATGCTACAACTAATAAAGCCACCTTTTGACCAGCGGGAGATTCCTTCCTTCTCTTGGAAGCCATATGATAGTCCGGCTAGCACGTGGCTAATCCGGCTATGAAGATACCTGCAAAACAGATAGACAAACATGGCCGGCATATATTTTATGCTGGCCGGGATACGGCTAAGGAGATGCTCCACGGGCCGGGTCACTCTGTGGTTCAGCCTGCCTTGAGGTGACCCGGTCAGCACTTGCTTTGACCACGCCATACCCCAGCTAACTCGGCCTTTTTACCCCGGCGTTACCCTACCCGGGGGTATCCCCCCCAAAATTAGTCCCCGAAGCTGGTGCGATCTTAGCAACTTTTAGTTGTTAAGGCCACAATAGGTTCCCATATCCGGATCTCTGCCTCTTTGGCCGAGTTATCCCGTAACCCGAGGCTTTTCCTCTGGCGATCCCTTGGCTCATTCCGAGTTATTCCTCGTTGGCCGGGATTTTTGCCTGCTTATCCGAGTTACCATTCCTTCTCTTGTACGCTTCCCCACATCCTACGTGGAGGGTAATCATCATTTCGCCTCATTTTAAGGGCCATGCGCATTTAATGCGCCAGTTACTGTAGCAATGTCAGGAATAACTGATGTGCGTGTCCCTTCACTGCAGCGCCTCGTTAACTGTAACATTACATCGCGTCATGGGATCCTCTGCTCCCTGTGGTCCTTGCTATGGCCATGTTCTGATTGGCTACTCGGCTGCGTACACGCCTGTTGTGTGTGGCATGGCAACCGCATAGGATCCCACTACATGTCCTCTTGCGCAGTTAAGTAGGGGGCCTGGGGTAATCTTTGTGGAAGTTCCCCATTTCCTTTGCGCTTCACAGCCTCCTTTCTCTCTCACTGCATCCTCACCGCCACCGTTACTTCTTCATCGCAACTGCGCCGTCGCGACCGTGCTCAGGCAGCACCTTGCGCCTGCGCCACCGTTCCCGCTCAAGAGCTTCACGACGGGGCAATGCGCTTCTCGGATCCCCTCCACCAGTTATTTCAACTCGGATTTCCTTCTCGAAGACCTTGAGTTCACCATGACTGAAGAGGAGGCAGCCGTAGTGGTGCAGCAGGAGGAGGAAGGAGAAGGCCGCGAGCGCGGCGGCTGGGATGGCGCATTTGTCTGTGAGGATGATCTGGACTGGCTTCGTGCCACGCGCCGCATCCCCGCTGGCGTTGCCTGTCGCCGGCGAAGTTTCCCCTGCTCCCAATCCTAGAGAGTATGTTGTTTTTCTTTCTCATTTTCAGCGCGGCTTCGGCCTTCCTACCTCAGATTTCTTTTTTGATTTCATCTCTATGTACCAACTGAAACCACATCATCTCCCTGCCAATGCCATCACTTATCTATCCTCTTTGGCCTCTGGCATTGAGGGATATATCGGCCTCTGGCCATCTAAGGAACTGTGGATCAAATTCTTCGGTCTCCGGAGGAATGTGGTTCCGGATAAGGAGATTACTCTGGAGGAGAAGCACCTGACTCAGTGCGGCGTTGCCTCCATATCTCCCTGCAAGGGCTCCGTATTTCCCCGGGTCACCGGGGTCGAGTCTTGCAAGGGCTAGGCCCGGACTTTCTTATATGTCTGGAACACCACCGAGGAAGATCTGATCTGGCTCCTCCCCTTCAAACTCAGCCCTCCAGATACCTCTCTTTGGGAGAGCATCCCCAAGCGACCCACAGCCCTGGCGAATCAGGTGGAGTGTCGGATCAAGGAGCTGCTCAAGGAGAAGCTTCGGGGGAGGACATTATGATCACTTTTGTCAGTAGCCAGGTCTCCCCCCTTTAGAAGCGTGCCCACAAGATCTGCTACTTGAGTGGCCCCCTCGACCCCCCTGGACTTCATCTTTTGAGCCTGATAACTCTGCGGTTTACCGCCGGGTTAAGGCCATTTTCAATGTGGAGAAGGAATTCTCCGAAGATTGGGAATGCGGGATCAAACCCTACACCCGGGACAACCCTCCTCCAAAGGTAAACTTACTTCTTACTGTTTTCCGGATCTTCTCTGTATGTCAGATTACTTTCATAACTTAGAAATTGTTGTTTTGTTCTCAGCGATTCCTCCAGCAGCCACTGAAAGATGGCTAGGTGCTGGCGAGCAAGTGGGTACCGGACTGCGCCAAGGAGGACGAGCAGGAGCCTGATCCGGAGACCTTTCTGCCTACTCTGGATGTCGTCAAATGCAGCTCTGGTAAGGCCTCTTCTCTAAGGGATTGGCCGGATGACGATGACTTAGACGTTGAGGTCCTGGAGGTACTTGATCCGGTTCTCATCTCTTACGCATATCTGGTTATGATCGAATCTTCAGCTAACCCGGCCGGTCAGGTCCACGAGGTTCCTCCCCTTGCCACTGGTGGTCCGGTCCCTGCTTCTTCCCAAAAGCGCGCGGCTGCCTCGGCCGCAGCTTCGGAGGGGCCGCCGCCCAAGAAGAGGCAGAAAAAGTCCGGGGTGAAAGCCTCGACTAAGCCGGCCGCCAAGAGCATGGTCCGGAAGACGCCCAAACCTCGGGCTCTTTCAACCTCAGACGAGTAAGTCTCTTTGCATTTTCCCTTCGAGTTTTTTCCTTTCTGTGTTTGCTTTTGTCTCTTATTGGTTCTTTTTCTCTTTTTGACTTGGTGCTTTTCTGCTTCTCAGAGCTCCTAGGGTCATTCCCCAGAGCGGCTCCGACATAGCATCTCCAATCTGGAGCAGCCCTTCTCCCCCTCGCGATGACGACACTCGCCCGCTCAGCCCTATCCAAGAGGGCTCCGCGGTTGCGCCTGATCTGAGCCCACCTCACCATGAGGAGGGCAATGTCAGCGCGGGGGGTGGTGGGGCAGCTCTAGATACAGCCATGTCGGATCTTCCCAGTTCCTCTTCATCCCCAACACCAAGTGTTGAGGTGCCAGTTTCATCGGCACCGCCCCAGTCAAGTTCTTCTCCCGCTCAAGTGTCTTCAGAACCAGTAGCACCAGCGTCCCCAGCACCAACAGCACCAGCAACAGCAGTAGCACCAACATCACCAGTAGCAGCAACAGCATCATCAGCACCAACAGCAACAACAACATCGACCAAGGCCCCAAAGAAGAAGGCTTCATCGGCCGTCCCCAGATCAATGACGTCTATTGCAGATATTTTTCTGCCAGTTTCCCAAGCTCCTTCCGGGCCAGCCGCCTCGGATCTTCCGCCGCATCCTCCATCATCCGGCAAGCTCAAGAAAGCTGCCGGATCAACTAAGGGCATCACTTTTGGGTCACCCACTGCCAAATCAGAGGGTAGCAGGCAGCTGGTTCTGCATACCAGCCCTGTTGCAACTCAATCTGCAAGGCGAGAGGCCCACGTCAAAGGCCTTGTGGCGAACTACTCTCCTAGCGGCGAAAGTTATAGTCCACTACTCCTGGAGTATGTGAAGAACTAGAACAATGCTGAATTCATCGATCCAAAGGATGATTTGCCGGAAAAGTTCGGTCCATCCGAGTTCAGCGCACAGATGAACTCTGCCACCAAGGCCATCTCTTTGGCTGGCCGGATGATGGAGGTAATTCTTTTCCTCTACTGTAGTACTTTGTATAGATGATCACTTGTAGATATATCCCCTAGTCCTTGAGCCTCCGAGGGAGAAACTTGTTACTCGGTCGGATGCTCCTAGAGAATTAGGTTTCTGTCCGTAACAATTTCAAATCTTAACAAAGTTAGAGCCGGGTTAAGTTCCCTTGGCCCGGATCTTAGACACTTCGAATATCCGCACACCTAGAGTCTGGTTAAGTTCCACTTGGCCCGGATCTTGTAGACTTCGAATATCCACATACCTAGAGTCAAGTTAAGTTCCACTTGGCCCGGATCTTGTACACTTCGAATATCCACACACCTAGAGCCGGGTTAAGTTCCACTTGGCCCGGATCTTGTAGACTTCGAATATCCACATACCTAGAGCTAGGTTAAGTTCCACTTGGCCCGGATATTGTAGACTTCGAATATCCACATGCCTAGAGCCGGGTTAAGTTCCACTTGGCCCGGATCTTGTAGACTTTGAATATCCACAGACCTAATGCCGGGTTAAGTTCCACTTGGCCCGGATCTTGTAGACTTAGAATATCCACACACCTAGAGCCGGGTTAAGTTCCACTTGGCCCAGATCTTGTAGACTTCGAATATCCACACACCTAGAGCCGGGTTAAGTTCCACTTGGCCTGGATCTTGTAGACTTCGAATTACTTTTTACTTTGCCTTTGATCTTGACATTGCCTTGCTTATTTCATATTACCACTAACCTCTGATCTGTCGAGTTCCAGTGCCTGTTGGACTCCTATAAAGACATTCGCGCGCGTTATGGCAAACTCCTGGAGGAGCACCAGAAGAAGGGTAATGTTTTTTACTTAGACTTTTCCTTCTTCCATTGTCGTTTGTTCGAGTTTTCTGTGATCCGTATTAATTTGTTTATTCGGACTATGTAGCCGAGGTTGAAGCTGAGAATATCATCATGCGGAAAAATCTGGCTAAGATCCAAGGTATCTTATCTCGTTCACCCCATTATTGTGCGTTATTTTCTTCATCCAGTGTATATTTATACTCCCGCTCTGCCGGATTAACCCACTATTGCAGTTGCTCTTGAAGATAGTGTACCTATGCCTGATATGATGACCCATTTCCTCGAACAAACAAGGAAGCATTAGGCTAAACTGAAGAAGAAGGATGATGAGATAGCTCGGCTATGGCTCCAGGACCCGGAGATTACTCAGCTGAATGCCGAAATCCAGAGGCTCAAAGACCTCCACAAAACCGAGCTGGATAAGGCGGACTAGGAGTTTGCCGAGGAAAAAGAGCGTTTGAAGACTCAAGTTTCCAAGGATAAGGATATATTGGAGGAAGCCAACATAAAACTAATGTCGGTAACCTCCGAATACGAGAAACTCCAGGCCCATAGCGCCAATGTCCACTCCGAGCTTGAGCGACTCCTCTTCTAGATTGCCCGTGAGTTCTTTGCCCTTTCTTAACTTTCATTCTCTCGGGTTTGGTGCCTTTGTTCACTATTCCCTCTGTTTTGTTCTTAGGCAAATTTCCAGAAGGCGATACTCTTGCTGCTGCAGCCGTAACCCGGTCCCGTGAACAGCGTGGTATCCCTATCGGTCCTGATGCCGAGCCAATCCCGTATGATACGGAGGATCTGCTGGCGAGCTTCTCCACTCGCCTTGAGCTAGTGAAGAACTACGGCGCGGACATTATACCAGCGGCAACACGGATGTTCGGCTCCCTCTAGCCCACTGATCCCATTCCCAAAAGACATACGGCTTTCATAGCCAAACTGATGGAGTGCGAGCATCAGCTGAATCTGTGGCGTGAGTCGGCTGCGCGGGCCGGGGTTGACATTGCCTTGCAGGAGTAGACCTGGGGCTGCTTACCCGCATGCGAACCGGATCCAAGTGGAACGAAGATCCGGCGTGGGTTGCGCGCCGCAAAGCCAGTGCTAACAAACTTATTCAGTATTCCTTCTACCATGCTTGGAATGATGGGCCGAGCTACCTCGATGTTTTTGATGATGAAGCTACTTCTGAAGATGAAGGGAGTGAGGGTGAAGCCTTCAAACTTGGCAACGAGGCTGAAGACCCGAAGGACGGCGAGGCTAACCCTGAGGATGAAGCAGAGGCCAGCGTCCCTCCTCCAAATTCCGAAGTACCTCCTTCTTTGGCTGATGATTTGGTGGCTGCCCCTGCTCCTTAAAAACACTTGATCGTATTTGTCAGATCCCCGAAATGCCGGGCAGAAATGTATCTAAGTACTTTGGTTTGGTTGTGCTACAACTTATTGTTTTGAACTAAGTTCTTAATGCTGGATTATCGTGGGCGAAGTCCCCGGGTTTAGTTTTCTTGTTCCCCCAATTTTTGACTCGGCTCGCATCTACCTTGATTCGGTTTTTTGACTTACGAGTCCGAGGTTCAAAAAATTGACTTAACAATACTTGAAACTTTGAGATTAGCTCAAAATGATTCGGCGTTAGATAAATGTAGTAAACCAAGGGTTAGTCAAAATAACCAATGTAGGCCCGCTTAAGTTCTTTTCCTTAGTCGTTTTTCATGTGCTTTGCCATTCCAAACTTGTTATCTTGCTTGCCATGAAGCCAATTCTTGTTGGACAATTGCAAAGTCAAAGAGTTGGGTTTTTGGTGCTCACACATTACTAATCCGACTAAGATATAGGCGACTTAACCCAGCCAACATAAAGATACGAAAACAAGAAAAACAACTATTATGGCAGTCCCCGAGTCTCCGCTTGGGATGCCAAAGTTTCATTAATAAGCTCATTGTCGACATACATACCGACATATGAGTAGCTAGGATACATTCACCTCTTTGTCAGGTGTAAAAAGGACGGAGTAGTGCTACATTCCACGGTCGCTTAGATTCCTCTTTGGACCTGTCCGCCTTGTTATTTTCTTGTGGCTGTGCATCAATAAGATAGTAGGAGTCATTGTGCAAGGCTTTGCTTACAATGAAAGGTCCTTCCCATGGAGGGAATAGCTTATGCATGCCAGCAGTGCGCTGTATCAACCGGAGTACCAGGTCGCCTTCCCAGAAGAATCGGGGGTTTACTTTCTGGCTATGATAGCGTCCGAGATTTTGCTGATATATGGTGGATCTGGATAAGGCCAGTTCTCTTGCTTCTTCCAGAAGATCAACATCATTTTACCGAGCTTCACGCACTTCGGCTTCTGTGTATTGGGTGACTCTTGGCGAATCATGCTCTATGTCAGCTGGTAATACAGCTTCTGCCCCATATACCAGAAAGAATGGCGTATAGCCTGTTGATCGATTCAGAGTTGTTCTTAAACTCCATAGTACCGCCGGTAGTTCTTCTATCCAGCACCCCGCTGATATTTGCAGCGGCTCTATGAGCCGGGTTTTATCCCGGACAAAACTAGTCCGTTGGATCTTTCCACTTGCCCGTTCGATGGGGTGGGTGACTGAGGCGACATCTAGCCAGATCTTGTTTTTTTGGCAGAACCTCGCAAATGCTCCTTCAGTGAAATTTGTACCATTATCAGTTATGATGCTATGGGGATAGCCATATCTCAGGATTATATCCTTGAGGGACCTTACTGCTGTTGCCCCGTCACATTTCTTAATTGGCTTCACTTCAATCCACTTGGTGAACTTGTCGACCATAACTAAGATATGGGTCATTCCTCCTTTAGCCGGCTTAAATGGCCCTACCATGTCTAGGCACCATACAGCAAATGGCCAAGTAATGGGGATAGTTTTGAGTTCCGACATTGGTAAATGAGTTTTTGTGGCGTATCTCTAACAGCTATTGCATTTTCTCACCAAATCCTATGCTTGCTCCAAAGCACTTGGCTAATAAAATCCATGCTAAAAAGCTTTTGCCACTAACGCTCTTGAGGAGGCATGGTGGCCACATTCCCCTTGGTGAATATCTCGGAGTATGTCAAGTCCTTCTTCTGGGTCGACACACCGCTGTAGTACTGTTGTTACACTCCTTTTATATAATTCGGTGTTGATAATAGTATAGGCCTTTGCTCTCCTTCGGATCTGCCTTGAGGATATCTCATCATCCGGCAAAACTCCTCCTTTCAGGAAATCATATATTGGCTTGGCCCAAGCTGGTATAGCCCGGACGGGAAATGGTTCCTCGTCAATTTCCATCGCATCCACCGACATAACTCCTGCCGGGTCTGGCTGATCAGTCCCCAGGTTTGCTGAGGCAGTCCCCGGGTTTGCCGAAGTAGTCCCCGGGTTTGCTGAGTTGCCTCCCCACTCTATCTCCATAGGTGCAGCTCCTGATCCGGAGAGTGTCGGGGTATAAATTGAGTCTGATTTAGGCGACAGCGTGATGGATGGTTTTCTCAAGTGCTCCAAAGCAACATTCGTCAGGATTGGCTGCCGGGATGAGCCTAACTTGGACAGTGTATCAACCGACTCGTTTTCAATCCGAGGTATGTGATAGAATTCACACCCTTCGAAAAATCCACTTATCTTTTGAACATGGAATCTGTAAAGGGACATGTTAGCATCCAGAGCATCCTAGTTTCCAGACACCTGTTGCACCACCAAATCTGAATCTCCAAAGCATTGTATTCGACATATCCCCACTTCTTTCGCTACCTTGAGACCATGTACCAATGCTTCGTACTCCGCAATATTATTCGAGGCACTGAAGTGGATTTGAATGACATATTTCAGTTGATATTTCTTGGGCGAGGTAAGCACTACTCCGGCGCCCAACCCATCTTTTAGTTTTGATCCATCGAAGTGCATTCACCAATAATTGGAGTCCAGCAGAGGTGGCTCATATTGCATCTCAGCCCAGTCCACAAAGAAATCTTCCATAGCTTGTGATTTTATCGCATCTCTTCTGTCAAACTGCGGTGCATATGGGGCTAACTCAATTGCCCATTTTGCTATCCGGCCACTTGCATATTTGTTAATCATAATCTTTGATATGGGTGCCTCACATATCACTTTGATGGGATGTTCCTCAAAATAGTGTTTGAGTTTCTTGGCCGACATATGTACGCCATACGCCATCTTTTGATAGTGAGGGTAATTCTGTTTTGAAGCAGACAATACTTCGCCCAGATAATACACCGGCCTTTGCACCGACTTTCCTTCTTCCTCGCGCTCCACTACAATTACTGCACTGACGACTCGGTTGGTCGCGGCTACATAGAGCAACATTGGCTCCTTGGGTAGTGGTGCTGCTAGGATCGGCACAGTAGATAACACCTTTTTCAATTCTCGAAACGCAATGTCCGTCTGTGGCGTCCATGTGAATTTGTCTTCCTTTTTCATTAACTGGTAGAGGGTTAAGGCCTTCTCTCCCAGCCGACATACGAACCGGCTTAACGATGCCAGGCAACCAGTGAACTTCTGCACATCGTTAAGGCATTTTGGTAGTTCCATTCTCTCTATGGCCTGGATTTTCGTCAGGTTAGCTTTGATACCTTAGCTAGACACTAGAAAACCGAGTAACTTTCTCGCGAGCACACTGAAGGTGCACTTCTCCGGGTTAAGCTTCATCCGGAACCTTCTTAAGTTGGCGAATGTCTGTCGGATGTCATCAAGGAGCGTATTGCTTTCCTTAGTCTTTATCACCACATCATCCACATAAACTTGCATGTTCCGACCTATTTGGTCGTGTAAGCATTTTTGCATGCATCGTTGGTACATTGCTCCTGCATTACGTAACCCAAATGGCATAGTGCGATAGCAATAAGCCCCGTACGGGGTAATAAACGCAGTCTTTATTTGATCATCCGGATTTAGGGGGTATCTGGTGGAAACCAGAATACGCATCAATGAATGACAATAGTTCACATCCGGCTGTTGAGTCTATGACTTGATCTATTCTAGGGAGTGGGAATGGATCTTTGGGACACGCCTTATTCAGGTTCGTGTAATCAATGCACATGCGCCATACCACGGCCACGTTCGGATCATTCTTCTTCTTTTCCACAAGCACCGGATTAGAGAGCCAATCCGGATAGAGTACTTCCATGATAAACCTGGCTGCTAGGAGCCTAGCTATCTCATCCCCAATGACTTTCCTTCTGTCTTCGGCAAAACACCGGAGAGGCTGCTTTACCGACTTAGCCCCGGGTCTTACGTTTAATGAATGCTCGGCCAATTCCCTCGGCACACCTTGTAGATCCTGAGTGGACTAAGCAAAGATATCCCGATTCTCATGGAGGAAGTTGATGAGCTTGATTTCCTATTTGTTGCTTAACCCGGCACCAATGGTTACGATGCTCTGGGAACTGATCATCGATTGGCACTTTCTTTGTATCCTTGGTTGCTTGGAATGACACGCTTCCGTGCGGGTTGGTCAGAGCCGGCATATGCTGCTGCGCGGATTGAGCCAATGCCGCCACTTCTAGTATCTTCCTTTTTCCCTGAGCTATCACGAGTGACTCGGCTAAGTTAGATCCGGCTGAGGCGCACTCGATCGAACGCCGGAAGTCCCCTGATACAGTTATCACACCCCTTGGTCTGGGCAGTTTCATCTTAAGGTAGCTGATGTGAGTACTTGCCATGAACTTGTTCAGCGCGGGCCTGCCGAGTAACGCGTGATAAGCGCTCTCTAGATTCACCACTTCGAACTCCAAATTCTCAGTCCGGTAATTGTCTCTCGTGCCAAATAACACATCAACCCGGACCTTAACAATCGGCTCACAGGAAATACCTGGCACAATGCCATGAAAGGTGGTCCTCATTGCTTGCAGCATGTTCTCTGTTATTCCCAACTTGTGCATGATATCCTTGTACATAATGTTGATACTACTGCCATTGTCAATCAGTACTTTGGAAAACCTCACATTGAGATTCGGCCCGATGAACGTTGGATCTAGGACCAGTGCATAGGTCTCAGGGCTAGGCATGATCTTTGGATGATCCTTAATACTCCACGTGATCTCCCGATCTGCCCAGGGCATGTATCTCACTACTGCCGGCATTACTGCGTTTACCTCCATATGTCAGCGCTGCAAGCTTTTCCGGTCATTTTCTTCCGTGGTAAACACACAGTAACTTTGATGATGCTCCATGTACTCGTTTCGTCCCTCATTCACGTGGTAACCTTGACCTTGTTGCTGGTTATTGTCTACTTGATGTACCGCATCCTTCCTTTCCTGATTTTCGTACCTCGACGGAGGTGGTGGCAACATTAGTTGCTGTCCATTTCCCCTGTTAGTAATAGTTGCCGTGGTGCCTCGTTCTTAGGTGATTCGTTCCGAGGTGCCTGAGCATTCCCCGAACTGCCCTGCTCTAACTTCCTCATCCACTCACATTGTCGGGTCGTGTGATTTGCCGGACTATTCGGACTTGGTGTATGGAACTTGCAAGGTTGATCCAACATAGACTCGAACGTATACCTCGGTCTATCTTTCCGCTCTTGCCATTGCTTTTTCTAATCTGAGGTCCAAGGCTTTTTCCCTTTGTTTTTCTGTTGCCAGTTTTGCCCTCCCGTTTTCTAGCGTTGGCTGGCACCGGCATTGGGCTGGTCCCGGTCTACCGCTGCCACCTGCTGAGAGTTATATCTGTAATCCGGATGCTCGTCCCTTCTCATTCCTTGGAAATCATTTCTCCTCGATGACCCGGAGCCATCTCGGTTGTAATATTCCGCGTTTGCCTCGCTTGACATTATCCGGGGTTGCGTTGGATCTCTCAAAGCATACGAATCTGCGATCCGGATTGTCTCAGCCAAAGTGGTTGGCATATCTCGCTACAGCCTCTACCACAACATACTTCCATATCTGCATCCTTGAGCGAACCACGCAATAGCTTATGATTCAATTACTCCCTCACATGAGTTACGCATGTTGCACCACCGAGTCAAGAAATCCCGGTCTGGCTCATTCGGTCTTTGCCGGCATAGCGCCAGAGTCTGTGGCCTGTTTGGCCTCTTTTAGGTGCTTGAAAAGTTGCTAACGAACAACTCCTCTAAATCCAGCCAACTGTTAACACTTCCTGGTGGAAAATTGTTCAGCCAAACTCTCGCTGGTCCTTCCAACATTTGTGGCACATATCTCAGTGCCCATCTCAAATTTCCAGTTGCGATCTTGACTGTCGTCGCGTAATCAATCAGCCAATCCTCTGGCCTCGTACTACCATCATAGGTTCTGGTTCCTTTGGCCAGCTGAAAGTTTGGCACTGGTGGCTCCTTCATGATCCGGGGCCGAAAGCATGCTGGACCAGGTGGACCTTGTACTTCGATTAGCTCTGACCTGTAAATTCTATCCAATTTCAGCCTCGCATCATCTGGCTGCAAGTTCCTGCTTCCTAGCCTTGACCCAATTATGTGATGATCCGGTCTAGGATATCCGTCGTTGATCATAGCCGAATAACCATCATTGTATCTTTCCTGATCCGAACAAGCATTTTGTTGTTGTGCCGCTTGTCCTGCACTTCCCTCTTGCCGAGGTGCGCACTGCTGCTGCTGCCGAGGTACATTTTGCCCCGTTCCCATGGGATCACGCTGTTCGGCATTGCCGTTGGCAGCATTCCTCTGATCAGCATTGCCTTAGTCGCGGTTACCTCGGCCAGCCACACCTCGGCTGGTACTGTGCCGATGTTCATCAACTTACACTGCTTTGCCTTTTCCGGCCCACACTAGATTGTAGGGAACCATCTGTTTGTCCCTTCTTCCAGAGTTTACCACCTCGTCTCTCCTGGGATTGTGACCTGGAGATGATGCGGCTCCCCTAGATCTTGCCGGGTTATTCCTAGCCAAATGAAGCACGTGTGATGCCCCCGCTGGTACCGGGTTTGCCTTGTTCATTTCTTCATTTTGCTGGCAAGCGACTCTCAGCAAGTGGTTCACCCTCTCTTGTTGCCTTTGCCGGGCCTCTCCGGTTAAACCTTCTAACTCGGACGTGACCGCATTTGGTGCCCTGAGGTTCTTTGCCGGGGTACTGTACCTATCCAGCCCTCCTGTTACTATTGTGACTGTCTGACCCATCCTAGGTTCGTATTCCTTGTCAATCTTAGTAATCAGGTTTCTACCTAGAATCTTTACTCCATCTATGCGGTTTTCCTTTGCATATTCTCTCAAAGTAATGTTCAAGGACTGCTGCAGCTCTCCTACCTTCTTTGCCCCAGCTAACATTTTCTGCCTAGTTTCTTCTAACTCAGCTTGCCCCTAGGCCGGATCTACCATAGGTGTTATTGGCGTTGCTAGGCTATCTATTGCTTGCTGGAGCACATTCTCCGGCCTCTCGAGTGGGGGGGAACCTAGACCTGGTATGCTTCGACGTGACTTCCGGCTCTGGCGTCGGGCCCTTGTTTGCTTCCACGTATGGCGCGGTCATCAGGACCTCAACGCTGCTAGTGGGGTGAGTGATACGCACGCCACGAGCTACGCTGAGAGATGGTTCACCTCCTTCGACGATGTGTCGCGGATGAACGCATGACTCGTCCACGCCGACGTAGATCTTATGTGCGCCAAGCTTGATGAAGACGCCGTTGCGCGGAGGGGGGTTCCTGCCGAAGCTTCCTGCGTTGTCGTTGATGTAGTCCAGTGCTCCGAAGCGCTGAACCAGGCTGGAGACGACGCGCTCGCCGGTGCTAGAGAAGCTTCCCATTCGGATTTTCACCCCTGCTACCACCGCTAGCCCCATGGTGGGCTCCAGCTATCGTGGTGGTGGCACGGCAGATGCCATGGATAGGCTAATGATGGAGCCAATGTGTGCTAGGGGAATCCATGGAGGATGAACGTGGTGATTCCACGCACAAATGTTCTTGTATTCTCTCTATCAATAGTGTTTACAAGTACTCGTCAAGCTCTTGGTGAGAAGGAGACTATGTCTCTTACTCCCCACAAGCTAGCTCAAGAGTTCTATCTAAGACAGAGAAAATGATCGATCCCCTTCTATGGAGGCCCCGATGCTCCTTATATAGGGGAGCCCGGGTTACAAAGTTAGGGAACACGTGGCGGCATATTCTCCGAATATGCCCCTCGACTAAAGCTAGATCCTTCTTTATTCTCTTTAACGGCTCGTCCAGGCTTTGGACGTAACTCGCAACGTAATCCTCGTCTTTAAGCGTCACCTGACACGGGCTACGTCAGCCGATATTGCCCACGTCATCTTGGTCGCCCCTGACCCGCTGGTCCTCCTCTCTACTTTGCTTCGCTCATGCTACAGCTAATAAAGCCACATTTTTACTAGTGGGAGATTCCTTCCTTCTCTTGGAAGCCATATGATAGTCCGGCTAGCACGTGGCTAATCCGGCTACGAAGATACCTGCAAAACAGATAGACAAACATGGTCGGCATATATTTTATGATGGCCGGGCTACGGTTAAGGAGATGCTCCACGGGTCGGGTCACTCCATGGTTCGGCCTGCCTTGAGGTGAGCCGGTCAGCACTTCCTTTGACCGCACCGTACCCCGGCTAACTCAGCCTTTATACCCCAGCGTTACACTACCCGAGGGTATCCCCCAACAACATCTAAATAAATAATCTCAAGGGGTGAAGTAGTAACATGAGTAGACAATGAAAAAGGTAACTGATGACTTTTGCCTTGCTGACAGGCACCACACACTAAGTTTATAGCTTTATTGACTGACACCAAAGGAAGCTCACGACGATGCAAAATATGTTGAACAATTGGCGAGGCTGATGTCCTAGACGCGAGTGCCACTGGTCGCACGACACCTTGATTCTGCTGAACGCTTGCTTGACAGTGGATGAAGAAAGATTATAAAGGCCTCGGAGGGTTCTCCCTCTAAGAAGAACCTCCCTGGTGTCCCGGTCCTTAATGATAAAATACCATGGATGAAATTCAAAGAAAACATTATTATCAAGTCTAAGATGTTTGACAGAAAGAAGGTTGCGAGTAACTAACGGTAGATGATGGATATTTTTAAGGTGTAGGGATTTAGATGATGTAGGGAGTATGGATTGACCAATATGTGTAATGCCCATACATGCACCATTGGCGGTTTGGACAGTGTCCTTGCCATGGTATTGCTCCTTGATGGTTAGCTTGTTGATGTTGTTGGAGAAGTGGTCCGTCGCTGCAGTGTCCACATACCAGTAGGGGTCAACTTGGTATGAGGAAGTGGATCCGCCGACGTGGTAGGCGTCGGTGGTGGAGTTGTCGTTCCGGGCAGCCAGCTAGTGATCCATGTTACGACCATCATTACCGACACACAGAATTTTTTTGGAACCGTTTGAAGCAGCAAGAGGCGACGTGCCCCACCTAGGAGCATATCTGGCACACCTGGCGGGCACCGCCGCCACCACCCGCAGGGCGACCACCCTGCTGTCCCAGTTGGCGAGGGACAGGAGGCGGCGTTGGGGCCTGTTGGCGACCTCTAGAGGCAGGGTTGCCCTAGCTGATCCACTGTTGGGGCGGAGCCGGCGGTGGTGGCTGGTAGGTGGGGGCACATCCACCGGTAGCGCGCGAGGTGTAGTTGGCAGAGTGGATGTCGGCGCCGAGTTCGGAGTGTCATGCTTCCACACGCTGCTCAGTATTGAGAAGCTGCGGGTAGACGTCGCAGATGGGTAGGGGGTCATAGGCAGGACGTGCAGAGATGCGATCAGCGAGCGCATCATAATCCCCATCCAACCCGCCAAGAAGGAACTGGTTAAACCCTTCCGGACAGAGCGGTTGGCCGATGGAGTTGAGGAGATCCGCTAGGGATTTGACCCTGTTGAAGAAGGCGGTGGCATTGGGGAAGTCATGTTTCTTGGTCTTGGAGAGTGCAGTGCGTATCTGCAGAACCCACGCCGATGATTACGACACGAAGCTGGCCTCCAGGGTATCCCATGCCTCCTGCGATGTGGGGATCATTGTCAACACCTGGATTTTTAATCCCAGATGCCTGTTATGCCATACATCGCAATCTCAGGATTACCATTTTTGCGAGACATAACAGATTGGATATCATAGTACATCATCCATTACAAACCATAATAAGGTCTTACACGAATAAAGGATATCATGATCCAGTCTTAATACAACAAGCAGCGGAATAAATAATAAGCGTAGCGATGGGGTCCATCTTCGGAGTCACGGGCAATGCTGACGATGGGAGATAGTCCTAGTTATCATAGCCATCCTCCTATCCTTCATCTTGGTAGTCTCCTTCATAGTCTGGCCATAGGAATAGCCAGGGACAACAGCCATGAGTACTCTTTAAGTACTCGCAAACTACCATTAACAAGTAGTATAGTTCTAGTGTAAAATGCTAACTCTAAGTTTAACTATAAAGTTAAGTTTGAAACCTAAGCTAAGTTGTGAATAAAAGAAAGATAAAATAAAGTTCTAGAATCACTTAAGTTGGGAAGCTAGTGTCATAATCACAACCCTGTTGTGGTCAAGTCAAGATTCATCATTCATTTCATAAGTCATTTTGAAAATATCTGACAACGAAACAGTATGGCCACTCCAACTGTCCATAACCGCGGACGTGGCTATTCGAATAGTTTGACACTCTACAGAGGTGGTACACTTTCACCACAAGATTCGATACATCTGTTAGGGATAACCCTGAATCATCATACTTAGTATGCAGATAATCAAACATAACCTTTCCTTTACACACCCTAGTATAAGCACCTCTCCTATGAGCATGGCCTCCCAACCATGGCCATCTGTCATCTTGGGCACTACATAGGTGGACAACATTGAGAGGTAGCCTCAGCTCAAACCTCTCCCACGAGGGAACTAATACTAATGCATATAAACTTCCGACTAAGCCTTACCCAATTCAGGTATTGTGGTTGTACGGTAAAATTGGAATGGTATCGCATCTGAATCCAACCATCAGTTTTTGTAAAAGGGCTAAGGCTCATGCCTCAACATTTTCATCATCATAAACCATTCGTGTTTCTCAACACATGTTAAAACATCTCAATAGAATGACTCGCCATTCCAAGGTTTTCACAACTCATTTTCACCAAGTATTCCCATCTAAAGTGAATCAAGTTTTGAGTTTTGTTCCAACTACTAAGTTAAGAGTGTTCACTAATGTGGGATGCTAATGTCAATCTCATGCCATAGAATGACATCTAAGGTTATCTAGATAGGTCAAGTTTTATACTCTTTATGCTACCTTCAAAACAAGTAAAGGACTTTGATAAAGTAAAGAAGTAGAAGCTTGGAAATAAAACTTGGGGTAAGTAATAGTCAAAGTGGTATAACCAAAGCATGCCTAATGCATTTGCTTAGATTATCTAGCTTGCAAAGGTTAGCTTGCATTGTTAATGGTGGCTTGCTTAGTGCTAGCTTGATAACAATAGCTTGCCTTATGCAGTGCAGTGGTTGAAGTTTTTTTCCTCCTCCTATTGGTAGAACTCCTCCTCCTCGAAAGCTTGGTCGGTACTATCATCTATAAATACATACGGGATACACAATCACCAAACAATACTTAACTAGTCTACTTAGCACACTATGGCACACATTTGATGATCTAATATCATCACAAACCTCACAAGGTTTAATTAACTAGCTTTATTCTTTTTATTTAAGAAAAGTAATTTCTACTCATTGAAATTAACTAAGATTTAATATTCTCCAATTAAAACATGGGATCATGTGGACACATGTCATCACCACATATTCTAACATATGGGAATGTGATTTAAATGTTGGATCACATTTTAATAAGTTTAAGTTTAATATTTAATGATTTAAAGTGACTAGAAATGCCTATATAGCATTATTTTGGTACTAGTCCAAAGTCACTGCATGTAAACCTTAATATTATTACATATTCAGATAGGTATGGTTAAATGTGATTTTTGAGAATTGGAATCAACTCAAAAGCTATTATGGTTGATTTTATAAAAATGTTTGAATGTGCAAATGCTTCTGTCTTGTTATTTTTACTAGGAGAGATCTCTAACTCTAAATAAATTAAATCCAACAGGCTTGGATAGATTTTTCCAGAGGCTTTCCAACAAAATTGGAATCCCTCAATTTGGTTCAGTAAATCTTCCTAAATTGATTTTTAAACTAAGGGACAGAATTGAGTTTAAACCTAAATAGAAAAATCTATATTTGAATTAACTAGGTCGCGCAGGAAAGGAAATGGGCCGGCCCAGTGACGCTCAGCGGCACAGAGGGCGGCTAACAGGTTGGTCCCGCTTGTCAGCGAGACTTAAAACCCGAAACGGTATCTAGCGATCTGGGCCACACAATTAGAACAGAGATCGACGGCTCACAGTCGGCGGCGAGACCGAACCCTAAACAGCCAGTGGGGGTCTACTAGGGATGTACCAGGTCTCCAGCTAGTGTGGCGAGGCGGGTGATCGAACTAGACGGCGACGGTAGACTCAGGCGAGGTCACGGCAGGGGCTGTGGTGGACAGAATCGACGACAGCGTCTCCTCCTCTGTAGTGGGCTCCTTCGGTGCAATTCCGGCGAACTATGGCTCGAGCGGCTCCGGTGAGAGGTGGGGAAGGATCAGTGGTGAGAGGGGAGTTAAGTGGTGTGAAGAAATGGTGTTGGGGAGGGCTCCTTATATAGGCTCGACGAGGGGACCGAGAGGGCGACGGTGAGCTCGTCGGTGACGACGATACAGGGCGATATCGGCATGGGCGGCATAGGTGGACGGTGGCTTGCCTCCTGGCGGTGCTCTATGACTTAATGGCGCGGCTAGGGGTGGTGGCATGTGGTCGGGAGCGTTGCACGCTCTCAGAGACAGAGGCGGTGCTCGACGACACGCATGGCGACTGTGGGTCGCGCGGTAGTGCACGGCCGTGTCTGGCGGGTTGCTGGGGTCGAGGCGAAGCGGTGTGCACGGTCTGCGGTCGAGGCGCGGTCTGTGGCGTGCTGGCAGTGAGGGCACTCTGGCGCACTCTAGCTACACGCAGAGAGAAAGGGTGGTGAGGCTGGGGAATGGTCCAGGGGTTAGCAGTGGCCGTGCGGTGGACCGTGGGCGGCGGTGAGGTCACGCCGTGCTTCCTAGAGCGTCGGAGAGGGGCTGGCGGTCTGCTGCTGTGTTGGCAAGGTTGGCCGGCGAGCATGGCGTCGGGGCGGCATGGCACTGGCGCCAGGGGCTAGAGATAGGGTTGGTTTTGGTCTGGTTAGACTTGGGGGAGACAAGGATGATCAATGCACACCAAATGGCTTGACAAGATTTGATCAAAAACGGTAATAGTTAGGCTAATTTGATTCTGTCTGCCAGGTGTTTGACACAATGGCCGCATGAACAAAATATTTGAATTTTGGGCTGATTTTTGGTGGAGTGTTGTATCTTATGCTTGAGCTTCTAGGTGTGCTTGGCTTTTGAAAGTGGAGTTCATTGGAGTGGTTTTTGAATAAGTGTGATCTATACATATGAACTACATTCAATTTTCAAATGTCATTTAAATTTAGTGTTTGAAAGTTTTTGGGATGAAATAAAGTGGGCCTTGGTACATCACTACTTGTACTAGCAAGGGGTGCAAAGAACCACAATTGTTTTTGTTAAGATTTGAGTTCTAGGAATAGCCAAAGTAGGCTAGGTGATTAAAATGGCAAAAGTGACCATTTGCTTATTTTATTCATTTTGATTTGTTTTTCTTTGGGAATGATCTAGACGATGTTTATTTCACCTTAGAATCATTTTACAACCAATGGATCACTCAAACATGGCAATTCAAAACAACTCCTAATTAAATGCATACACATATGAATGCTTAATCAATTTAAATGGAAAAGTTTTTGTTAACCCTAAATTTGATTATTTGGATCTTAATTAACCTTGGATTAAGTTTTGGGATGTTACAAACCTTCTCCCCTTAAACAAAATCGTGTCCCGAGATTTACGAAAGAAAGCTAGGAACTAAAGAGATCTGGGAACTCTGTCCTAATGTAATCTTCTCGCTCCCAAGTGGCTTCTTCTTCGGTATGGTTGCTCCATTGAATCTTGAGAAACTTGATACTCCTGGTCCTGGTGGTTCTGTAGGCTTCCTCTAGGATACAGATGGGCACTTCACGATACGTCAGGTCTTTGTTGATATCAACAACTCGGTGATTGATGTTCTTGAAAACTTCGGTCTTCTCTAGCACTTCTAGGCATTTGCGAAGCAACGAGATATGGAACACATTATGGATGGCTGACATCTCTGCTGGCAGTTCGAGTTGATACGATACTTCTCCTCGACGGTTCAGAATTTTGAAAGGCCCGATATATCTGGGGGCTAACTTTCCTTTCAGACTAAAACACTGGGTTCCCTTTAATGGCGAAACCTTGAGATATACAAAATCTCTGACATTGAAAGTCAGGTCTCTCCTTCTCTTGTTAGCATAACTCTTCTGTCTGGATTGGGAGGTCTTGAGGTGCTCATGGACTTTGTGAACCTTCTCTTCGGCTTCTCGGAGAATGTCGGGTCCAAAGATCTGACTCTCTCCTACTTGCGACCAATTCAAAGGGGTGCGGCACTTTCTTCCGTATAGGAACTCAAATGGGGTCATTTGCAAACTAGCTTGATAACTGTTGTTATATGAGAATTCTGCGAAAGGCAGGCAGTCTTCCCATTTTGATCCATACTCTAACACACAGGCTCTTAACATATCTTCTAAGATTTGGTTGACTCTTTCAGTCTGTCCATCAGTTTGCGGGTGATAAGCGGTGCTGAAATTCAACTTGGTGCCTAATCCTTCCTGGACTTTCTGCCAAAATCTCGAGGTAAACTGGGTTCCTCGATCTGATACTATGGCCTTGGGGGTTCCATGCAGACTAACAATTCTAGCAATATACAGCTCTGCTAGTTTCGAACTCTGGTAAGTTGTCTTGATAGGTATAAAGTGAGCTACCTTGGACAGTCTATCAACGATGACCCAGATTGAGTCATTTCCCCTACTAGAAGTAGGCAAATCAGTGATAAAGTCCATTCTGACAGAATCCCATTTCCATTCCAGAATCTGCAATGGTTGCAACAGTCCTGTGGGTATCTGATGTTCTGCTTTGACTCTTTGACAGATGTCACACTTGGCGATGTAGCTTCCAATTTCTCTCTTCATCTTGTGCCACCAAAATTGCTCCTTCAAATCTTGATACATCTTCGTTCCTCCGGGGTGGATAGAATAAAGAGTATCATGAGCTTCCTGCATGATAACTTGCTTCAGCTCCGAATCTGTTTGCACACAGATACGTCCTTTGTACCACAGAACTCCTTCTTCGCCTTCGGTGAAGCCAGGCACCTTTCCTGTACCGATACAATGTTTGATTCCATCGATACTTTCATTTCCCTTTTGGGCTTCCTTGATTTGGCTAATCAACGTGGGTTGAAGTTCAATGCTAGCTAAAAATCCTTTGCTAACTAGTTCAGTCCTGAACTGCTCCAACTCCTCATACAAACTTGGTTGCTTCTCCTTGATCATGGTGTTTAGCCTACACGGCAATCTGCTAAGAGCATCCGCTACCACATTGGCTTTGCCCGGGTGATAGTGAATGTCAAGGTCATACTCCTTGATTAACTCTATCCATCTCCTTTGCCTCATATTCAGCTCCTTCTGAGTGAAAATATACTTCAAGATTTTGTGATCTGAGTAAATCTCATAGAGATTACCCATCAAATAGTGATGCCATGTCTTCAAGGCCAAAACTACGGCTGCTAACTCCAGATCATGGGTCGGATAGTTCTGCTCATGCTGCTTCAGTTGTCAAGACAGATAAGCGATGACTTTGCCTTCTTACATCAATACACATCCGAGGCCGATCTTGGATGCATCACAATACACATCAAACGGCTTCTTGATATCTGGCATGATCAATATTGGGGCTGAAATCAATCTCTTCTTCAGCTCTTGGAAACTGGCTTCGCATTTGTCGGTCCATTCAAACTTCTTGTGCTTCTTCAACAATTGGGTCATGGGTCTGGCGATGCTCGAGAATCCTTCTACGAACTTGCGGTAATATCCCGCTAATCCGAGAAATGCACGGACTTGGTTTTGAGTGGTTGGGGCTTCCCATTCTTCGACATCTTTGATCTTGGCGGGATCAACAGAGACTCCTCCGGCAGACACAATATGTCCTAGGAATCCTACTTCTTTCAGCCAAAACTCACATTTGCTGAACTTGGCATATAGCCGATGCTCTCTCAGGGTTTCTAGGATGATTCTCAGATGTTGCTCATGCTCTTCTTCTGACTTGGAGTAGATAAGGATATCGTCGATAAACACAACGACAAACTTATCTAGGAAATTCATAAAGATCTTATTCATGAGATTCATGAAATAAGCAGGGGCATTGGTTAATCCGAAAGACATGACCGTATACTCGTATAAACCATAACGAGTAGTAAAGGTGGTCTTCGGAATATCCGTTGCACGAATCTTAAGTTGGTGATAACCAGTCCTAAGATCAATCTTTGAGAATACCTGGGCACCAGTCAACTGATCAAATAGATCCTCTATCTTTGGCAAAGGGTACTTGTTTTTGATGGTGACGTCATTCAGCTTCCTGTAGTCGGTGCACAGACGGTTGCCTCCATCCTTCTTGTCGACGAATAACACTGGTGATCTCCATGGCGATGCGCTTGGTTGAATCAAGCCTGTTGCCAACATAGCATCCAACTGCTTCTTCAGTTCCACTAACTCTGAGGGGTTCATGCTATAGGGTCTCTAGGCTATGGGTCCGGTTCCGGGGATTAGTTCGATAATGAACTCAATATCCCTATCCGGGGGCATACCGGGCAATTCATCTAGGAATACATCGGGGTATTCATGGACTACTCTGACTTGGTCAATGGTGGGTAGGGCTAGACTCTTGTTGCACTTGAATTGACGAGGTAAGGTTTCAGATATATATGTTCTACTGATACTCCAGAGCTACTGGTCATGGTGATGGCTTTCTTAGCACAGTCTATCAGTCCTTTATGCAATGACATCCAATCCGTACCTAGTACTACTTCCAATCCTTTGGTTCCAAGTACTATTAGATTAGCATAAAAATCTATCCCATGTATTCTGATAGGCACAACTTTGCAAATTTTTCTAGCTTTTGTAGTTGAACCGGGGATTTGAACTATCATGACATGCTTCAAGTTGGTTGGGTGAATCTTACTAGTGCATGCAAATTCTTCGGTGACAAATGAGTGCGATGCTCCAGAATCAAACAACACTCTTGCTAAAACTGAGTTGACAAAAAACATACCCAGCACTACATCTGGCGCTTCTTGAGCTTCTTCGGTGTTCATGTGGAAGAGATGGCCATTGCGGTTGTGAGGGTTCCCTGGGGCGAACCTTCTTCCTGGTTGAACACGATGCTGTTGTTGAGCTGGGGCATTCACATTGGCAGTGGCAGCAATCTTTTTGGGGCACTCATTTGAATAGTGACCCTTCACTCCACACTCGAAACAAGTGATCTAAGACTTGTCTTTTGCTGCCACGGGCACATCATTGCTTCAAGTTCTAGGTGCAGTGTTGTTGTTGTTGTTGTTGCTCTTGGGAGGGGCACGGTTGAAATTGCTAGTGTTGCCGGGGTTGTTGTTGTTTCCTCCGGACTTCACATTGCCTCCTCTACGGTTAGGGTAGCTTGGGCGAGACATTGGGGGTCGGTTGTTCCTTGGTGCATATCCTGGTGAGGGGTTGGGACGGTATTTCTGGTGACTGTTGGATCCAGATTGCTGCATCATACGACCTTTGCGGTTGTCGTTTGCCTGGTTAATCTTTCCTTCCATCTGAATTGCGGAGTCGACTAGCTCTTCGAGATCTTGGAAACGGATGTTGACAAGGACAGTCTGCATCTCATCATGTAGTCCGTTCAAGAATCTCTCCTTCTTCTTGGCCTCCGTGTTGATCTCATCAGGTGCATACCTGGCAAGGGACAAGAATCTGTCACGGTACTGCACTACGGTCATTTCTGCCTTGCTTCAATTCTCGGAATTCATCCCTCATTCTGGTGACTAGGCCTTGTGGCACGTGGGTGCGGCTGAACTTGATTTTGAAGGATTCCCATGTCATCACTTGACCATGGTTCATTGTGCGGATATTGTTCCACCATGCTCTTGCATCTCCTACCAAATAGTGGGTGGCAAAGAGAACTTTCTCGTTGTCATCAACTCTGGCTACTTCCAAATTGTTCTCCATCGTCTGCAACCAGTCATCAGCATCTAATGGGTTCTCCGAAGTGCTAAAGATTGGGGGATTGGTATTCTGGAAGTTTTTCAGCTTGGATCCTTGATGATCCTGATTTCCATGGTTCTGGTTGTTGAGAGCCATCTAGGCGATCTGTTGTAGTGTTGCTCGATTAGCTTGGCGCTCTACCCTGCTTGCTTATCTGTCTGCGATGAGATTCTGTAGGATCTGCAGCATTGGGTCTTGCGATGAGTTGCTCCCTCCTTGGTTTCCATGAGTCATCTGAAGATTGAGGTAGATAAAGGGGTAAGAGGGAAAGTTCTAAGGTTCATGGTTTTGATTTCTAAGCTAAAACTTTGAGTTTGACTCAGGTTTTGCAACTAACTTCTTTTCATTCATTCAAGCAAAGCACACGATACAAACACACACACACCACAACATCAAGGGAAAACAGATGGTTTTAAGAACCATTCTGCAAGCTACGATATAATGGGACCGATACTCCTCATGCTACGACAGTGCTCTAGTGCATCTACTCATCGTCGATGAAGTCGGAGTCCTCATCGTCAGTGTAGAAGTCCACGGCATCCTCCTCCAGAAAGTCATCATCATTGTTGAGATAAGAATCCATATCTCCCTGGATGTCTTCACCTTCCTCTTCTTCTTCCTTTGCTGCAAGCTGAGCTTCTTGCTCCTTGATGGTCTTCTCGAGGTCGGCCACCTTCTTGCAAAGACGGGTGATGGTGCGATCCTTCTTTTCGCGCTGGAGGCGAAGAGACTGACGGTCCTTGACAAGTAGTGAGAAAGTCTGGGCCTTCTGGGCGGCAATGGCACGGTTGTGGTTGGCAAACTCTCTAGCATTGTCCAATTCCTTCTGGCGATCGTACAGTAGGAAGTCAAGGTTCTCCACTTGACGCTTCAACTCTGGATGACCTGGCATCTCCATTGGAATTCCCATGAAGTCACGCCTTGCATAGTGCGAAAAGCGGGTTCCTTGGATTTGGTTGACACTAAGGGCACATAGACGTGCGAGAGCTTCATGCATTGCCCTGGCTAATCCGTCTAGCCAGTTGTTCTCTCTTACGGAGAACTGGATTCTCCCGGACGTTGGTGCTTCTATGCTTCCTCGAAGATCAGCGGTGACTAGCCATTGTAAATCTCCTCCTGGGGGTCCAGGAAGTTGAGCTCCAAGAAACTCCGAATGTGGGCGTCCCAATAACTCAGACAGTGAATCTAGATCCCTTTCAAAGCTCAGTTAGCCTCCGTTGCCCAACAGGTAGAACTTGCTGAACTGAGTCTCCATCTACAAGAATTTAGGATGGGGAAGTTAGTGAAGTGATCAAGTGTGTCAAATTTTAGGTAGTAATGTAAAAAATGGGAGGAACATGAATTTTTGAGAAAGAATGAATTCCCAAGGGTAAGAGAGGAAATATTTTTTTATAAATACTCACTTTGGTTTTGAAATTAAGTTTTTGTTCGGACGTCCATTCTAACTAGGGTCTCCTATGGTCAGGATGGCTCTAATACCAACTTGTCAACAACCGGATTTTTAATCCCAGATGCTTGTTATGCCATACATCACAATCCCAGGATTACCATTTTTGCGAGACATAACAGATTGGATATCACAGTACATCATCCATTACAAACCATAATAAGGTCTTACACGAATAAAGGATCTCATGATCCAGTCTTAATACAACAAGCAGCGGAATAAATAATAAGCATAGCGGTGGGGTCCATCTTCGGAGTCACGGGCAATGCTGACGATGGGAGATAGTCCTAGTTATCATATATGTCCTGCTATCCTTCATCTTGGTAGTCTCCTTCATAGTCTGACCATAGGAATAGCCATGGACAATAGCCATGAGTACTCTTTAAGTACTCGCAAACTACCACTAACAAGTAGTATAGTTCTAGTGTAAAAATGCTAACTCTAAGTTTAACTATAAAGTTAAGTTTGAAACCTAAGCTGAGTTATGAATCAAAGAAAGATAAAATAAAGTTCTAGAATCACTTAAGTTGGGAAGATAGTGTCATAATCACAACCCTGTTGTGGTCAAGTCAAGATTCATCATTCATTTCATAAGCCATTTTTAAAATATCTAACAACGAAACAGTATGGCCACTCCAACTGTCCATAACCGCGGACGCGGCTATTCGAATAGTTTGATACTCTGCAGAGGTGGTACACTTTCACCACAAGATTCGATACATCTATCAGGGATAACCCTGAATCATCATACTTAGTATGCAGATAATCAAACATAACCTTTCCTTTACACACCATAGTATAAGCACCTCTCCTATGAGCATGGCCTCCCAACCATGACCATCTGTCATCTTTGGCACTACATAGGTGGACAACATTGAGAGGTAGCCTCATCTCAAACCTCTCCCGCGAGGGAACTAATACTAATGCATACAAACTTCCGGCTAAGCCTTACCCAATTCAGGTATTGTGGTTGTACGGTAAAATTGGAATGGTATCGCATCCGAATCCAACCATCAGTTTTTGTAAAAGGGCTAAGGCTCATGCCTCAACATTTTCATCATCATAAACCATTCGTGTTTCTCAACACATGTCAAAACATCTCAATAGAATGACTCATCATTCCATGGTTTTCATAATTCATTTTCACCAAGTATTCCCATCTAAAGTGAATCAAGTTTTGAGTTTTGTTCCAACTACTAAGTTAAGAGTGTTCACTAATGTGGGATGCTAATGTCTATCTCATGCCATAGAATGACATCTAAGGTTATGTAGATAGGTCAAGTTTTTTATTCTTTATCCTACCTTCAAAACAAGTAAAGGACTTTGATAAAGTAAAGAAGTAGAAGCTTGGAAATAAAACTTGGGGTAAGTAATAGTCAAAGTGGTATAACCAAAGCATGCCTAATGCATTTGCTTAGATTATCTAGCTTGCAAGGGTTAGCTTGCATTGTTAATGGTGGCTTGCTTAGTGCTAGCTTGATAACAATAGCTTGCCTTGTGCAGTGCAGTGGTTGAAGTTTTCTTCCTCCTCCTCTTGGTAGAACTCCTCCTCCTCGAAAGCTTGGTCGGTACTATCGTCTATAAATACATACGGGATACACAATCACCAAACAATACTTAATTAGTCTACTTAGCACACTATGGCACACATTTGATGATCTAATATCATCACAAACCTCAGAAGGTTTAATTAACTAGCTTTATTCTTTTTATTTAAGAAAAGTAATTTCTACTCATTGAAATTAACTAAGATTTAATATTCTCCAATTAAAATATGGGATCATGTGGACACATGTCATCACTACATATTCTAACATATGGGAATGTGATTTAAATGTTGGATCACATTTTAATAAGTTTAAGTTTAATATTTAATGATTTAAAGTGACTAGAAATGCCTATATAGCATTATTTTGGTACTAGTCCAAAGGCACTGCATGTAAACCTTAATATTATTACATATTCATCTAGGTATGGTTAAATGTGATTTTTGAGAGTTGGAATCAACTCAAAAGCTATTATGGTTGATTTTATAAAAATGTTTGAATGTGCAAATGCTTCTGTCTTGTTATTTTTACTAGGAGAGATCTCTAACTCTAAATAAATTAAATCCAACGGGCCTGGATAGATCTTTCCAGAAGATTTCCAACAAAATTGGAATCACTCAATTTGGTTCAGTAAATCTTCCTAAATTGATTTTTAAACTAAGGGACGGAATTGAGTTTAAACCTAAATAGAAAAATCTATATTTGAATTAACTGGGTCGCGCGGGAAAGGAAATGGGCCGGCCCAGTGACGCTCAACGGCGCAGAGGGCGGCTGACAGGTTGGTCCCGCTTGTCAGCGAGACTTAAAACCCGAAAGGTATCTAGCGATCTGGGCCACATGATTAGAACAGAGATCGACGGCTCATAGTCGTCGTCGACGACGGACTCGTCGCCGGCGAGACCGAACCCTAAACGGCCAGTGGGGGTCTACTGGGACGTACCAGGGCTCCAGCTAGTGCGACGAGGCGGGCAATCGAACTGGACGGCGACGGCGGACTCATGCGAGGTCATGGCAGGGGCTGCGGTGGACGGAATCGACAGGAGCGTCTCCTCCTCTATAGCGGCTCCTCCGGTGCAATTCTGGTGAACTATGGCTCGAGCGGCTCCGGCGAGAGGTGGGGAAGGATCAGTGGTGAGAGAGGAGTTGAGTGGTGTGAAGAAATGGTGTTGGGGAGGGCTCCTTATATAGGCTCGACGAGGGGACCGAGAGGGCGACGACGACCTCGTCGATGACGATGATACAGGGCGCTATCGGCATGGGCGGCATAGGCGGATGGTGGCTTGCCTCCTGGCGGTGCTCTATGGCTTAATGGCGCGGCTAGGGGCGGTGGCATGTGGTCGGGAGCATTGCGCGCTCTGGGAGACAGAGGCGATGCTCGACGGCGCGCATGGCAACTGTGGGTCACACGGTGGTGCACGTCCGTGTCTGGCGGGTTGCTGGGGTCGAGGCGGAGCGGCGTGCACGGTCTGCGGTCGAGGCGCGGTCTGTGGCGTGCTGGCGGTGAGGGCGCCCTGGAGCGCTCTGGCGCGCTCTGGCTGCGCGCAGAGAGAAAGGGCGACGAGGCTGGGGAGTGGTCCAGGGGTTAGCAGTGGTCGTGGGGTGGACCGTGGGCGGCGGTGAGGTCACACCGTGCTTCTTGGAGCGGCGGAGAGGGGCTGGCGGTCTGCTGCTGCGTTGGCAAGGTTGGCCGGCGAGCATGGCGTTGGGGCGGCATGGCACTAGCGCCAGGGGCTAGAGATAGGGTTGGTTTTGGTCTTGTTGGACTTGGGGGAGACAAGGATGATCAATGCACACCAAATGGCTCGACAAGATTTGATCAAAAACAGTAATATTTAGGCTAATTTGATTCTGTCTGCCAGGTGTTCGACACAATGGCCATATGAACAAAATATTTAAATTTTGGGCTGATTTTTGGTGGAGTGTTGTATCTTATGCTTGAGCTTCTAGATGTGCTTGGGTTTTAAAAGTGGAGTTCATTGGAGTGGTTTTTGAATAAGTGTGATCTATACATATGAACTACATTCAATTTTCAAATATCATTTAAATTTAGTGTTTAAAAGTTTTTGGGATAAAACAAAGTGGGTGTTGGTACATCACTACTTGTACTAGCAAGGGGTGCAAAGAACCACAATTGCTTCTGTTAAGATTTGAGTTCTAGAAATAGCCAAAGTAGGCTAGGTGATTAAAATGGCAAAAGTGACCATTTGCTTATTTTATTCATTTTGATTTTTTTTTTTTGGGATTTGTTTGGGAATGATCTCGATGATGTTTATTTTACCTTAGAATCATTTACAACCAATGGATCACTCAAACATGGCAATTCAAAACAACTCCTAATTAAATGCATACACATGTGAATGCTTAATCAATTTAAATAGAAAAGTTTTTGTTAACCCTAAATTTGATGATTTGGATCTTAATTAACCTTGGATTAAGTTTTGGGATGTTACAATCATCATCACCATGCCAATTACCCCCTCGGAGAGAGAGGAAACGATCGCCGAGAGGATTGATTAATCTTGTTGATGCCAAGCCGCATACTTGGGGTTGGCTACGGTGGAGGCAGGGATGCCCTCGGACGTCGGGACTTGAAGCTACTCAGATGGGTAGGGTAAGGACCCATTGACGAACCCGAAGAGGAGGTTCCTGCGCAGGATTGGATCAACCTGCGTTCGCCAGTAGAGGTAGTTGTCCGGGGTAAGCCGGATGGTGAACTTGTTGGTGAGGTCCATGGGGGCATCCGGAATCCGCGACGCCATCGCGGCGCGGACGGCGCTTCCCTTGCTCATGGAGATGCCGACGAAGCTGGACTTCCCGGTCGAGGCAGAGGAAGCCGGGCTGGAGAGCGTCGTGGAGAGGCCAGAGGTAGTCATGGCGGCGGCGCGAACTCCTGGCGGCGGCGGCGGCGGACTAGATGGGATGACCTAGGCGGCGGCGGTGTAGGCGGAAGCGTAGGTTTAGGTTTTAGGCTCTGATACCATATTATGAAACAAGTATTGGTAGGGTATTGCGTGTACCTCTAGGGTCACTGCGCGTATGTATATATATCAGAGTTTACAAGGGTTAGATGAGTTGGTTCGGTTTACAATACAATCACCAAACCGACTTAGTTACAACCGGGTATCCTATACGTACACGTATATTTATCATAGAAGACATGTCAACGACACATAACATCAGAAACCGGCGAAACCCAATACAAACATAGACGTTTATAAATGAGTACAGATACTCATCCTATGAAAGCACGCACGCACACCATAACCTTATGAGCAGCTCCGAAAGACTAAATATGATAGACTGGTCGACGGGTCTCGAAGTCACCACATGCGTCTCGCCATTGACGAAACGTCGCCTCACAGTGAAAAATATTCTGATTTTAGTGAGACACCGAAACATCAAACCTGGTGTTCGAACTCCGGTGGGCTGGGTAGCTAGATGAAGTTGTATTATTCCCTCCGGTCTAGTTTATTAGACACGTACGTAGTTTAAAAAAATCTTTGATCATCAATTTTGACCAATAAAATATACAATATATGTTCCAAAAAATATACCATTGGAAACTACTTTTGAAAATGAATCCAATGGTATCATTTTTTAAAAATATTATGTAAAATGCGTTGACAAAATTAATGGTCAATATTATTCGTGTGTCTAATAAACAGAAGCGGATGGAGTATACCTTTATTCATAGTTAGATTTGTGTGTGACGAACCACGTGAATATCTTAACGTTACTTGTCAGTGGAGTGAGTATTACGTAACAGCGAGTGTGGCATCTTTCCCCCCGCCTATTCCACGAATCCAAGGTCAGAAAATTACGGTGAGATCTACTCCACGAAACAACAATATACAACAAAACAACGACGTTGATGCTACGCTTTGACATAGCCTGGACCACCGGGGTGGGGAAGGACGCAGTTTTTTTTGGTCGCCACGTGCCCCGGGAACGGCCGATGACTCGATGTATCGCCGCCTAGCTCGCCGGGGCCCCGCGCGGTCGCACGTCGGTCTCACCAAGCTAAATCAGGAAAGAGAAAGGCCAAATATAATTCGTCCCAGGACCAACCAGGGAGCGGCACCGAGCTACCGCACCGGCCCCACTTGCCATTTTAATCGCCATGATTCCCTCAGCACTGATGAGCAGAGCTGAACTGCTCCTCCTTCTTTTATTTATCAATCTTTTATTTTATATTTTGTACCAGGCAGCCCGTAGTGCAGTGCCTACCAAAAGAAGCAACTCACATGTGTTTCGTCGAATTTAGCACTACTTCTTCGTCTCCTGTCCGCACGTTATATCGTTTGTTTATACTAGTTGCTGTATATAAAAGAGGTTAGTGAATAAGTCCAGATGACGTGAGATGACTAAAGAATTGGAAAAGGGGGGTTGATAGTTCAAGATTGCACTTGTTGCCGCTTTCTTTGACACAAGGATCGTCATCCTTCATGTCGACGGCATATAAAAAATGCACACCATATGGACCGTGGAAGTGGAAACCATAGGTTTATACTGGGTTTTTTTTCTGAAGGACCGCTTCATAGAGAGTTTGGTCATGCAAATTCATTAAGAACATACATGATCCTGGTTATAAGAAAAACAGGACCTAATAAAATTGTAAAATGTAAGAAATACCAAGCCAAATTTTTTTGTACCAACGAACACACTATCGAGAAAGAGTGAGCCTAAAGTGATGCCAAAGGAAAATATAAACTTACCCGCCAAAAAAAAGGAAAATATAAACTATGGCAAGGTGGACAACATCGCTTACTCGCCACCAGAGAGACAAACCAACACTAACTTGAACCGATCATGGGTTAGTGTCCCTCCTCCCCCTCTCATGCCCCCAACACCAAGGAGAGGCTAGTGCAACGCACTGTTGCCTCAGTGTGTCTCGTGCAACACTGTATGCATATCTGGACAGCATGCACCAGATTCGTAACAGCTACTATTTATTTAGCCGATCCCAAAAAGGCAAGCACCACTGCTACTCGTCTCCTTAGCTTAACCTCCCGTGCTGCGACACCTCGAACCACAACCTGGCATTGCAGTGTTCTGCCATCGAAGGCAGTAGCGGACCCAAGATTATTTATAAACCTGGGCAAACTCTAACTTTAGAGGCTTAGATTACTGATTATGTATCAATTAGCGATGAACTTAAGCTGCCCGGACGGCCGAAAGCCCGGGCAACTGCCCAGGCAGCAGGGATGCTGCGTCCGCCACTGATCGGAGGGGAAGAACATCGCCCACCTTGACCAAGGGAGCAGGGATGATAATGGGTCTGGTCTCTACGGGGGAGCGGTACCTTCCCATCCCTATACCATTTGTCAATCGGTGAGACGTTTTTCTGTCCTATGTGAAAACTGGTGGAACGATGCGTACCCATAGGGGCATCAGTTGCGTGTTTATATATAGTGTAGGGAACAACCCCATTATGTGGCATATACATGGGTTTGTACGTGTACGTCGGAGTACTACTACTCCATACACGTACACATACAATTACAACCTCTAACATCCCCATTCCATATTAGATGGTGGGGAACAAGTATCCCATACCCCATCCCTATGAACCCTAATAGAGGTTTACGGATAACACGTTTAGATCCCACAGGAGATCAAATACCGTTTTCGTCGGAATGAGTCGATGACAAGGGTTACCCAAGCAGAACGTTGCGGTGGTGTGTTGGGGAGGAGTTGGAAAGAATGTGACGGACTTTGGTTTCTTGTTTTTCTAGATGGACTACGAAAGGCTTGGCCATCGTTTAGAGAGAGAAACTGGAAAGCAGATGCACTGATTCTGAACTGCGCTCTGCAACTAATAATTAATTAATCTTTTCAATCTAAATTAATTGACTTCAATTTATCTAGATTCGGATGTACTAGATGTACTATCTAAACATGTTTTAGATACATCAAAATGTAGGCAAATCCAAGTCAATTAATTTGGACGAGAGAGTAACTAACTAGAGTGGACAGGGATGATGGGACGGATGATCGTGCGTGGATGGAGCAGCGAGCCAGCCAGCAGCCGCCGTGCAACAAGAAAAAGTCTCGCTCGGCGCGATCGCCTGAGACGGGAGCCAACAGAGAGATGGGGCGCGCTCGCCACCGGTCGCTCGCCACGTGACGCCAGGATGTGGGCAAGCCGTTGGTTGCGACGCGTCACCACTCACCATGCCCGCGCTCACGTGCCGCCAAGCGCGCCAGAGTCCAGCCGTGCTGGGCTCGGTCGCCACGCCAATCCTACGGGTAGCTAACTGGTGCACGTGCAAAGATTTGCGAGCAGCCATGAGAAATTCCTCTGTATAATAAGTAAAAAAAGCAATTGCAAGAATAGTTTTAAAAATCGGATAGGTCACTGCTTTGCTGGTCGGACCATCGGTTTATTCGGTTCGATTGCGATAAAAGAACCTCGCTTTTCATAAAAATTTAAGCCAATTTTAGAACAAAATGACCATAAAAGGTATATATAATGTATATTTAATTATGTAATCACAAAAAATGGCATATCGAAGTGGTATTGTGCTTTACGTGTTGCTATTTATGCCTAGCATAAGGTTTACGAGTTCGATTCCTCTAGTAAACATCTTTTTTCCGGTTTTTTACTGTTTGGACCGGTGCCTTTTAAAAAACCAGAGAGTGTATCGGTTTAGGTTTTTTCTGATTAAACATTCGAAACGATTCGATTTTTAAAACTATGATTGCAAGTCGCCCACACTCGGCGTTTGGAGAAATCGTCGCACATAGTACTCCAATGTGGGTTTGATCGCGCTAGCTTCCTCCCATTCGTGATCATGACTAGAACCGAGTGGAGTTATTTTTTTCTTCGATAAATAGCGTTTTATTATTTAAAGTTTTAAAAATTACACCTAGTCTCTGCGTAGCTAGGAAAAATAAGATTACGGTTCTCATCCCAGTACTACATCTTTGGTGCTACTACTGTAGTTTATTTCCGGTGCTGAGCGTCACTCCGGTGAGTCACTATGTGCATTCTGTCCCCATGGGGGACACCGGACTAGTAAACAGGAGCCAGTACGACCAGGATAAGATTAGAGAGCCGATCTGTCCCGATGGGGACTCCTCCGCCGGTCCCTGCCGCTGGCCCGCTACATAAGCAAACGTGACACAAATGGTCGCGACAGGACGCGCGTACACGGTGACAGGTTGCGAGCTGCATGCACGGCGCCACGGCGCGGACGCCCAGGCACGCGTGGCGCTCCCACGGTAGCAGCGGGGCACGGCTCCGTGAACGAGGCCACTTGTACGGATCACCATCTCGTACGTCCTCTTTTCCGCCTCGGCTTGGCCGCTTGCTCGTCGTCTGCGCCAATGGCCGCGCCCCGCGTCGCGGTGAACAAATGGTCACCGCCTGCTTGCGACGCCGAGCAGGGAGATGCAACCACGACGTGTTGCTAGTCTGGTCGTGGTCGGTCGGCCGCGTTCGCTTCTATCGTGAGGCCGTTACATGTTCTCTTGATCCTCGCCCTTTTCAAAACGCAACATAGGGTCGCCAGGAGCGCGTTTAGCAAGAGCAAGTCTAACAACATCGCCGGCGCCCTTAAAATTCTGGCGGTTACACGGACTTGTGGCCGGATCGTCGAGCTAACAACGTCTGTAAACTCCGGCCCGTAAACGGAATTCACAGGAGCCTGTGAAAGGCCCGTTGCAGACTTTATTTCTACCGACCGGGCGGACGGAGACGGGTCAGAACCCGTGTCCCTCCGCCGCAAACCCTAGCCGCCGCCGCATTTCCACGCGTACTCCGGCGAGCAATTTCTCCCATTTCCGCGCGGAGGAGCGGGAGTTGCGGACTCGGCGGCGGCCGTGCTGGGGGGAGGAGGAGGGAGTGGTCGTCGCGCACCCGGCGGCGATGACGAGGAGCGGCGCCGCATTCGCTCCGTCGGGGCCAAGAAGCAGGAGGAGATCGAGGAGGCGGTCGCCGCCATCCGCGGCGAGGAGGAGGAGGAGGGACTGGCATCCGTCGATAGCATGGACGTCGACGTGATCGTCCTCGACGACTAGGAGCTCGCCGACGACGGCAGGCAACGACTTAGAGCTCGCCGCCGACTAGTAGCTCGCATTTTGGACATACCAGGACGCGACGGCGTCCTCCGTGAGCTCTCCCAACACTAAATATTTTTTATGTAATTTTGCAATATGTATATACTGGATGATGAACACGCGTACGATCTTTCCTCATTAATTTAAATTTCAGTTCAAATCACGATTTAAGAATTGGATTTACAGGTACTATTCTCCACTGACGAGTTTGAAAGCCTAAATCGCGAGTACGGACACCTATACTCGCGATTTAAGGGTTACCGATTTGAGAGTGTTGTTAGTCATACTCTGAGGGTGTGTTTGATTCTGATGCGGGTTTTTCCCACGGGTGCAAGTTGTATGTGCAGAGACTACAAGTGTGGATTCGGACCTGTACGAAACCCTCCTCCTTGCCGCATTGACACTATTAGGGTGCGGTGACCCAGCATACCACTGCATGATGTAGTATATTATAGTCGTTGACATAACATCAATGAAACACCGTTCACTAGTATTACATCCCTCAGAGTGGTACAACAGAAACATAGCAGGTCCAAGACATGACTATAGATTACAACTCGACTCTTTACATAAGATCCAGCGAACACTTTAGGTTAAAGAGAGAGAAAGAAACTTCTTACAAAGAGAATCAGAAATAATAACTCAGAACTATCTGGCTAACAAGACTAGCATCTAAACTATCTGGCTTGCAAATGCTGCTATTTCATTGCTCTACAGAAGTAGGTTTTATGGCTAGAGTATCTACTCCTATCTAATCAGAGACTTCGTCTTCACTTTAGCTGATGTATATGTTGACTCCATTGACTTTATTGAAGAACTTGAACTTTTGGTGATGAGTTGTTGATGATAAGTTGGTGTTGATGTCATCTCCAACGGCTTAGAACCTAGCAAGGGTTAAGAAGGTACGGTTGAGTATGAGCGTACTCAGTAAGTTCACTAAAAAGGAGTGTATGATACACTATCTCTACAGCCACAGACCAAAGGTCGTAGACAATGCAGGTTTTCGTAAATATTTCTTCAAAGGTTGCTTTTATTCTGAAAACTATGTTCGACAGCCTTCACAGGTTGACCAGAAAGTTCGTGGGGTTCCTTTCCTGCCGTGTTCGTAGCTCCTTTCCGAAACAGGGAGTAACATGTCACAGTTCTTACACACTACAGAGGTGCATTGCTTTACCCATGAGAGATCTTAAGCCTTGTTGCACATCCAAGTCTAGAGCTTGTCCATACTTCCTTGGTATGGGGCCCGGTCTAAGATCCAAGTCAATCACTGCCCCTCTCCGCGACCTCGCATGAAGACGCGAGCCTCCAGGGCATGCCCCGCCTCTATTAAGCCCCTTATAGGACAAGCTATAACTCTAGTAGGCACCCGAAGACTCTATGAGATGGTTGTGCCCCTGGAAAGCTCCATAAAGGACCGACTATACCTCCGGCAGCCCCTTATAGATAGTCTAGACACCAAAATCGTGAGGAACTAAAGGGTCCCACCCACGTGCTGGATTCTCCACGAGAAATCAACAGCCTCCCGATAAGGTCATCCGTCAATGCGAAAGGAAGAAGATCCAGCTGACTTCTCCGTCCCATTCCAAATCTCATGGTTAACGCGTAATATACGGTGCTAGAATCACTGGCGACATTGGTTGTTAAGTCCTAGATGATACATTCCTGTATAATGGCATTTTCATTGCCAGTTATGATAGATTAGTTGATCACCCTGGATCAGTAACCGATACTTCAAGTTAATTATGAAAATAGTGTTTTCGACCTTTTTGAAATGCAGCTGATGAAAATAGTTAAGTTACAAGCATAGAAAATAATCAAAGGACATGAGCAAGTGTGAACTTGTCTTTTGTGATTGCAAGAATATGCACTCACGGTCTTTGAGATACTAGAAGATCCAAAATCTGGAAATAGCATCACTGGTCCGGTAAGGACTAATGTTTAAAGAAGCAAGATGCAAGTATGCATAAGTAATGTAATGCAATTGGATAAATGCGAATCCCTGGAATAATTGTATCTCATCTAGGGTTCGGAAACTGGGGATGGTTTTTTTAGAATGTGTTTCACTTTTATACTAGCTTCACACTTGTACTTTTTATTAAGCCTTGTGAGAGTGTGTGAAACAATAAGTAAATACAACAAGTAGCATACAATATTAGAGCATGCAATTGGAGTATGGTATGTACAAGATTCCTTAAGTAAGATTATTAATCAATTAGAGCTTTCAAACAAGTGTTCAAGGATTACTTTCAATGTTTCTTAAAAGAATAACTCTTGAAAAAAATCTTACTTAACTAAACAAAAGCATTTAAACTATAAGTTAACACTCTTAGGTTTTTTTCTAGTTATAATTCTCAAACAAGAAAGAATTACTTCATTTGAATAAGGACCACACCAATAGTTGAGACTTATCTATCTTGGTCATTATATGGTATTATAATCTGTTCACTTTATAATGTTTCTTTAAGGTTAATTAAGAGTGATATTACTTTTATTTGAGTAGTAGTTTCTTAATTTTATGATCGAATAGAATCATTTGTGTCCTTATAAATGAGTGGTTATAATTTATAAACAAGAAAACAATATTATTTAACTACTTATGAATTACCTCTATTTATAATATATTTATAAACTTGTGGTTAAACTAATGGTAAAAGGTTTTAATAATTTTGAAATAATAAGCTTGAGGATTGTATATTTGATATCTCCTTTTGGGAAATGCTACACTTATTTAGGAATGATAGTTTATCAAAAATTGCAATTAAGACGTTTTGGACTATTTAGACTACATACTATTAATATTTTTAAGACTAATACTATTTTTAGACTTCTAATGGACATATTAGAGGCATTAGCAACTTTATACCTACTTTTATAAATTACCAACTAAGAAAATAGGTTTGAACTCAATTTATTAGGGTATTAAATTTTTACTTACTTCAAAAGTGGAATGTTACTTTTTAGCATGTAGATATTATTTTTGTGGTCATTTTGGTATATTATATGTATTTTTGTGATTTTTAAATAATAAGATATGAGTTTTATAAGTTTTATCACTTTATAAATACTAAATAAATAATAAATACTTAGTTCAGTGCCACAAAAATGTACAAAATAAACTTATAAATATATATTTTGTTTTTCCAAGAATTTTGATATATATTATACTTATTTTATGAATTTTAATTAATTGAATATATTTATTTAAGATTTATCCCTAATAGGTTATTTACTAATAATAATAATTATTTTATTTAAGTTGGAGAATAAAATATGATAATAGGTTTATATTATAGAGTTTATTTTTTAAACATTTTGATATATTATATAGATTTTTCTGAATTATAAAATAAAAGATATTGATTTTACAAGCTTATTACATTTTCTAAAATTAAAAATAAAATACTAAATGTGTTTATGAGGTAATGCTGATGTCAGCATGAGGTGGGGTGGCTTTTCGCACCGGGGCTATTCCTAGCCCCAGCCACTGACCGGTGGGACCTATGCCACGTCGATGGCCATGTCAGCAAAGTGGACTTTTATTCAACACAGAAATTATTACTTAAAAAAATAAAAAGATAAACCATATATGGCATCACCATGACGTCATGGTGAGGTCATCAATGGGGATTCCCTCCCAGTCGAGGACGGACTCAACGATTTGGAGCTCGTGGGGCCAAACGGAGGTGCGCGCTTGACACAAAGGAGCAATGCAAATCTAGGGGTGGTGCCACCGCTCCTTTTTGGCCACCGGAGATACTCCGGCGACCAACCTCTACGACGACCGACAATGGTGCATGGCGCTATAGCGTTGCAGAGTGAGAGGGAGCGAGTGGAGGGCACAGGGAGATGCAGAAGCTCACCCTGGTGATGATGGTGAGGACGGTGAGGCATGGAGAGGTCTGATGGCGGCGAATCGACGACAATGGTTGTGGTGGCCGTCGGGATGTCGAGCCCGATTCCGCGCCGCTCGTTGCGCGCCTGCTTGCGAAACCTGTTGGAGATGAACAAGGAGGTAGAGGAAAGCTCTGTGGTGCGCTCAGATAGGCCAGGGAAGGCTCCCATGGCGACGGCGGAGCTCCCGTACGAGCTAGGGTATTGGTAGGAAATGGGGTTTCCTCTTGAGGCCGAGAGAGGAGATAAGATTGGTATGGGGAGGTAGAGGACGACGCGGCAGTCTTATCTGCTCCTCCCAAGGACAGGGCCGAGTATCGTAATGCGGCGGAGGATCGATGGTAGCAGCGTGGCCACGCAGCTGCTTCGCCGTCGTCGACGAAGACGACAAGACGAAGAGGTATCTAGGCTGGGTCGTGTTGGGCTAGTGTTGGGTCGTGGCTGAGTGAGAGAAAGTTTGTTGCTGCTGCTCGCCGCGCTAGGTTAGGCGATGGGCCGTGGTGGACTGGTCCGGCTAGCAGACTCCTTCTTTCCCCTTTTCTATTCCTATTTTTTATTTCTGTTTTTCATAATTTCATTTCAAATATGATTTATATAAGGGTTTGAAGATCCAGAAACTTTGTGGCATATTCAGAAGGGTTTAGAGATTCATTCTATTAAACCTCTTTCAATTTTTCTTTATATTTTCGAAATTCATGAGTATATGAAAGATTATTTTAGAGAAAAGTTATTAATAGAAATTCGGGTTTTAGAGATTTACTTCCTATAGGAAAATCTTATAGAAATGATTTGTATTTCCACTTAATGAATGTAATGGTAGTGGTTTAAGATGGCTAATGAGGTATATAGAATTCTATTCAAGCTTAGTCTCATATAGGAATTAATATATATCCCTATTAATGTTTTTAAACCTTGTGATTCACATTATGGTGATTTAAATACCATGGTTTTCAAGGTTTGGTGTTTCCTTCTTCTCAAAACTACTTGATGTTTAGCATTTAGAATTACCATAGCACAATTTTGGTTAAGTCATAATGCATGGATACTAATCATTAATGGGGAAATGAAAATGTTCATTTACAAATACTTACCATAAGTTTTGAGAAGACTTAATAAACTCACACTCTATTATGGAGGTGGATGGATATTAAGGCTAAAACACATTGCCATCATGTTGTGTGACCATGGTTAATATCTCATCTTAGAGTGAGCTATTGGGAATACCTTCCTAATGTGATCTTGATGGTATATAAGACTAAGTCCTTATTAGGATTTAAGATAATAAAGTAGACAAGGCTTTCATCCATGAACACTCATCTGGTTCTCTAATTTATCTCTTGGAAGCTTCATTTGTCCAAGAGATAATATTAAATTGTTACTTAGGAATAGGAAATGGTCCCACTATCATTTGATTCTAGGGTTTTGAATAATGAAGTAGACATGGTTCTTGTCATGGCTTGATATGATTTTTGTTAAAGGTTTCTCAAGCACTCCTACCTTAATACCTCACTAAGCTTATATTTAGATAAGGAATTTCTTTCCTAAATATACTCTATTTAAATCTCTTCTCTACTTCACTAAGATCTCTTCTGCCTAAATCAACTAGTTATCTGGCTCTACCATATATATCATCATATGATGACATGGTCATGCCACTTCAATAATTCTCATTCTTCATTCTTCTACATATAACTTCCATCTCTAAACTACCTCTATGATAGATCCACTAAAGTAGTTATTATTAACTTCATTCCATAAACTTCTTCATATTTACCTTGCATCTACTTCTAAGGCTTGCAAGATTTCAATTCTCTCTATATCACATGTGATATCAATCCTCTAAAAGAGATATGGTACTACTCCCATAATACAAGATTTCTTCTTGTATTAGCTTGGTTAAACCACCATGCTTCCAACTACTCCATACAACTTATGTTATATACTTCATCATACTCTAGCTTGACTTCTCATGATCAAGCTAGATGATGCAGCTTACTAAGGTTTTACCTAATTTGGTATACTCACAATACTTCTTCAACACCTAGTCATCTATTCTCAAGTGACTTGAGAATAATGACCACCATCCTTTAATCATACTAAGCTTAGGCTTCTAATTGTCTGAGCAACATCTTTCCTCAACTAAGTAGTAGAGTTGTACTAATCTCTTTATAAAGTTTATCTTGTTGAGGAAGCTTACTTAATATTTGTATCTACTTGGCTTAATAAGATTTATTACTTGATACTCTAACACTACTAGCTTTCTCATGGCTCCTCAAGCACTAGTTACTTCTTGGGTTTAAATACTTCTTCTAGTTAACTCATGAGTGAGTTAACTCCTCCAACATCAAATGGTTTGATCACCACTAAGGATCGCATTCCATTGATGATGGAACACTCTACCATAACTAGTTCCTTATTCTTATTAATTTACTTAAGGTCTTTGGGAAGGTCAATATAATAGGTCAAAGTTAAGAGTCAATAAGTGCTAGGTCAAGAATTGATCACTCAACCTTGATAATCAATTGTCTCTAAGACTTGGTTAAATAGGATTGTCATCTATTAACATGACACTAAGGGTATGTGATGGATGGTCTTGGCTCAACTTCTCTTTCTACTCTATTAGTGATAAGAGTTAATGTTAAAGAACTATGCTCATGGGTAGGAATAACTATGGCAAGCAAGGGTTTCAAGATTTGCTTATGGGTTTTCTTTACTTAAGTTATATACCTAACTTGGTATTCGGGGTTTGTGGTATATACTATCTTGATATCATCTTTAGAATATTAAGTATTCATCCTTGAGTTGTTGTATGGAATATCATATCATGAGCTCCAGAAGATCTAGTATTCCTTATTAAGTAGTGTGTCGTGACTTAGTTTTATTACATTTGATCTACCCTTAGATCAAATTATATTATCCAAAGGTAAGGTTTTAGCAAAGATCATATTGAAATTTATCGCAGTCAACTTGATGATCTACTTCAGTTCCACCAAGTTAAGAGAAGCCTCAATCACTTTGATAAGTTCTATTTAAAAGCGCGAAAATTATCCAGATTTTCTATGCATAAATGCAATGCACACACCTGAGCTCAGCTTATTTCTAAGCTCTAATTGACGAGGGTTTAACTCGTCAATGCCCATTGTTATGGACTTGGGTTTTGGAGAAGGAGGGAATGCTGGAGACATCTATCGGCTAGCGAACAAGCACACAGGGGACAAAGGATTTACCCAGGTTCAGGCCTCGTAGAGGTCCCTACTCCTGCTTGTCTGCTCGTGGAATTATTGAAGGAGTCGAAAGTTATAATGGCGCGCAGATGCAATCTGGCGAGGGTTATGGAAACTAGGGTTGCGTGTGTCCTCCTCGCCGCCCCTCCTAGCCTTTATATAGATAGGCTAGGTCTCAGGTAGCAGGTCGAGTCGGTTACAAGTTAGGTTTTCCCCTTCAAACTTTCTATCTTTAGTTTCTTCTTGTCCTTCAAGCAATCGAGAGTCCGTAGGTTACTCGAGTCCCTCCATCCGGGTCTTGGCGACACCGTGGGACCGTATGTATTTGGACCGTATATACCAAGCTCAAGTACCTGTAGGGTATACCCATATCAGTAGCCCCCGAGTGTCCAGTGGAATCGCAGATTCGACTGGGGACTTTTTGAAGCCTTCGAGTGCCTAAATGAGTACATTTTGATTGCTTTTATTTGTGTCATAGGGATTGTTGATATACGTGCCTGATATAACCGAAGTATCGGTATCAGTTAACCACCTTAGGGTGAAACAACGCAATCTACTCAAATTCGAGTCCCCGGACTCGAATCCGGAAAAGTGCTGGTGTAATTCGACTCAGGCCACGGAGGTCTTACAGGAGTCGAATTCCAGTTATATGGGTGTGAACACTTGACGCGTCCTTCAAGGCATGTTCATCGTGCCTGTAGGCACGGATATGTTTCTGGCAGTGCGTAGTTAAATGCGTTGCCAGGCCTTATTCAGGTCTTACCTTCACGCCGTAGGCGCGGCATCTGAATTTTATCATCGCGGAGACGATTTGGGTAACCCAGGAGACGCAGTCTCTTTGTAGGGAAAAATTATGAGGCGGTGTCGCCATGAGTTTCGAGTGTGGATGTTATCAACACACAGTTTTTCTTGCACAAATAATCATAGGGTGCGCGGCCAGCGCTCCCTATGGGAGTAGCCCCCGAGTGCCTGGTTGAGTCGAAGACTCAGGCATGGACTAAAGAACTTTTGCGACTGCTGTCGTCTTTTGCTTGCTTGTTCAGTCGATGACTCAGACAGGTACTAAAACACTTCCGCGACTGCTGTCATCTTTTGCCCGCTTGTTTCAGTCGATGACTCAGGCAGATACTAAAATATTTTCGCGACCGCTGTCGTCTTTTGCCTGCTTGTTTCCGGCGCTCCCTATGGGAGTAACACATGTCCATAATCGAACTGTGTTTCGAGTGGTTGGGTTTGCTTTTTGTGATTGTCCATGTTCCTGCAACAAGAAAAAGAAAGTCGTAGGGTGCGCGGCCAGCGCTCCCTATGGGAGTAGCCCCCGAGTGCTTGGTGGAGTCGAAGACTCCAGTAAGGACTAAAAATAGTCGAAGTTTTCCACTGCATAGCCTTGGTGACGTTAGTGCTGACGCTTGTATGACCTTATTTGCCCGTGTGAGCGGTTTTGACGGGACGTGACGAGCGGTGGGTCCCACGTTCTGACTTTGATTTGACTGGGCATGCGTAATCTTATTTTTAACTGTGCCTCCTCGATTTTCTCTTCTCCATGTGTCCTACGCGATGCGTGCCACGCGTCCAATAGGGTTTTTGTCAGCCATTGGATTGCATCTCCCAGGGGTTAAGTAGCTATGTTGCGGCGGTAATTTCCCATCTGTGTTCTTTCTTCCTTGCTGCCATCGCCATTGCCCTTTGCTTTCCTGCTTTCCTCAGCGCCCATCTTCTCCACGATGCTGGACCAGCTCCGTTCGTTCCCAAGCTATTTTCTTCGCTCTCATCGCCGCCGTGCAATGGGGAAGAAGAAGGGAGGCGCTGCCACTGATTCTGCGGCCACCCTCGTTGCAGCGAGGAAGAAAGGTAGCTCCGCTGCTGCGGGCACTAGTGCCGCCGCCGTCGGGAAGAAGAAGGTCGCGGGCACCCGCGTGACGAATGGCGCATGGCGCCCCTCTATCATCAAGGCGTCAGATCTCTGTCTTCTTCGCCAAGACGGAGTGATTTCCGCAGCAGACGCCGATTCACGCGTCCCTAGCGGTGAGACCATTCCTGTGCCTCCTGCTGGTTATCGAGTGATGTTTCTTGCATTCATCATTAGCGGTCTTTCCTTGCCTCTTCACCCCTTTCTTCGGGGTCTTCTTTGTTTCTATGGGCCCCAGCTCCATCAGCTGTCCCCAAATTCTCTTCTCCACATCACTTGTTTCATCACTCTCTGCGAGTGCTGGCTCGGAATCGAGCCGCACTTTGGTCTTTTCAAACGCATCTTTAGATTGAAGCGTCAGTCCGCATCTGGCTCTTTAGTTTATGACGTAGGTGGTTGCGGAATCCACGTTGACTCATCCGCCACCTACTTCAATATCAAGCTTACCAAGTCCGTCCAGGGATGGAGGGACAGATGGTTCTATGTGCGCGACCAGAAGGCCAAGGACGAACACTTTGGACTCGCGCCTTTTGATCCCGCGACTCCCTGCAAGAAGATGCGTTCTTGGAAGAACGTGATCATGCCTTCCGAACTCGCGGAGACAGGCGTGTTATATCAGCGCGTCTGCGACCTCGAGAGTCGCATAGGCGCAGAAGAGGGAGGCTGCTCCCTTGTCAGAACTTGGCTGCATCGTCGCGTCAAGCCTCTCCAGGCCAGGGTCCATCCCATGTTCCAATGGGGTGGCGTTGATGATCCCACTCGCGTGTCTGCTGATGGCATGTCCGCGAGTGAGGTAGATAAGAGGGTGCGACTGGTCACGAAGTACACCCTCAAGGATGTGCTTCCGAACGAGCCAGTCGTTCCTCCTTTCGATGCTTCGAATCCTCCTCCTGAGGTATGGTTGTGCTACGTAGTAGCTTATTTTCTTGATTGCGTCTTCTGTTGCTTATCTGTTTTACTTTTTTATGCAGGAGTGGGCGGTGTCGCCTTGCATGCCTCCCCTCCCCGAGGGGATTATTCCTCGTGAAGCTTTGCAAGAGGACGAGTCTGAGTCGACTGTCCCTTCCGATGTGGAATAGGAAGCCCCCGAGTCTGAGAGTCTGGATACTCGCAAGCGTTCGCGTAGCAGGGATTCCGACGCGTCGACGCCTTCAACTCTAGGAGGCGCGGCTGTTGGCGCGGAGTCGCCAATTCCCGCCGTTCCTGTGAGGGCTGTGGCACCATCTTCTAAGAAGATGTGATTGCCCAAGGAGTCTTCGTCGGAGTCGACGGAGGCCACATTTGATCTTGACAGATTTGACTGGTAAGTTTGCTAGTGCATTCATTCTTCTCTTGTTTTCTTCTTGTTGGCTTTTCCCTCTGCTGTTTTCCCTTTCTGAGCGCGGATTTTGTCTTGCAGTCAAGAGGCGTCGTCATCTTTTGGCGACGTCAAATTTCTGAAGGAATCAGGAGTCGCAACCTCAAAGGCCAAGATAGAGGTCGAGCGCGCTCCTTCTCCTCCGGCGGCGGCCCACTCCGGGCACAATTCTTCGAGCTCTCCTCACGTAGGGGAGCATCGAGTAGTTGCTCGGATGACGGTTCGGCAATCTTCTTCGGAGTCGCTGGAGGACCATGTAAGTATATCTTTCTTTCTTTTATAATTTGGCAGTCAACGCTCTTTTGTTGCCCTCTGCTGACTCCTTGTTTTGTGCGACAACTCCTTGTAAAGGAAGCCATGCAAGTGGCGGAGCAGGTGATGGCTATAGGTCGCCAGCATGCGATGCTGGAGAAGCGCCACCGCGTGGTTGAGAGTGAGTGTTCTATACTTATTCTTTTCGTCTTCTCTGTATTTTGGTATAATCGACTGACAGTCAATTTTTGACTGCCCTGTAGCTGAGCATAATGCTTTACTGCGTGATGTCGCCACGTTGGAGAAGACGCTGGCCGCAGCTGTGAAGGGGCGTGACGAGGCAATCGCGGCTCGTGATGAAGCCCAGAAGCGCGAAGAGGATCTGCGTGCCTCCTTTGCGGCCAGGGAGAAGTTGTTCGAAGAGCAACTGTTCTCAGTCGCCAAGGCCCTATCAGGTACCTTTACTTGGTAGATATTTTATTGATGTTCTTCTCTTCCTATGTAGTGCCGGTGGCATTAGAAGTTTGATCTATGTGTGTATTTTGGTGTAGATGCTGGCAGCTTGAGTTTTGATCCACAAGCCCTTGGTCGCGATGATGCTCTGGCGGGCGCGGTATCTGCGGTCGAAGATCGTAGCGCCGCTGTCCAAAATACGTCGTCCAAAGCCAAGGCCACCCTGAGTCGCCTCCGGGAGGAGCTGATGCCGAAGGCGGATCTGGTCGACAATGTGGAGGAGCTGGTGGAGTCGCTCGCTAGGGGTGTGCCTGCCACGTACAAGAACTCCCTCCACGCAGCTGGCGCGACCATGTCGCTTGCCATGGTGCAAGCCCACGGAGTTGAAGTGGATCCCTCTGCGGTGTCAAAGACGATGCCTGTTGGCGTGGATGGTCAACAGGTAGTATTCGCTCCCTTTGCGACTGCCTGTGCCAAATATGGCCATTCCTTGATAAACACTGTTTCCAAGTATTCGGAGGAGCTCAATCACGTGAAGAAGGCGGCGAAAACTTCAGCCTCAGGGGCCGGCGGAAAGTCAGTGGCATCTGATACTGCCACGGACTTGATGAAGCCCCCGAGGTCATCAAAGTCGAAGAAGCCAGCTGCTCCGTAGTTAGTTTCTTGTAATAGCTGATGAACTTGCTCTTTTGATTGGAGAACATGCCTGTTGGCGAATGTGTTTGTAGATACTTTTATTGATCCTGAATGCACCTGTTACTTTTGACTTTTGAGTTCGTCGCCTTATTTTGCCTTTGGCTTGATTTTTGGTAGGGTACGTCAAGTGGCCCTATGGGGGGAACCCCGGACTCGCCATTTCTTGAGGATACAATGGCACCACCATGCTCCAGGGTAGAGGAGCTTTCCTTGCTTTCGCGACTTCGTGATCGCGTTAAGCAACTGGAGCGTGAGTTGCCCGTGATCCATGGTAGCGCGGACGTGTGGAAGTCAAAGGCTGAAAAAGCCGCCACCCGCGAGCAATATCTGCTTGGCGAGGTGACGCAGCTGAGCGACAAGTTTAAGTGTTAGTTTGCTCATCCTCGTCTTTTCCTTTGTAGTTAATCGCAATGGTACGTTGTACTCATGCTGTTGATGCTGCTTCGTGTAGTTGTTAGTGCACGCCGTCCGCAGGAGGAGAGGGATAGGATTGCCATCCGCCTTCATGATCTTACCCAAGAGCAACTTCAGGAGAGTGGATACTTCTGGGTAGATCATGATCGTGCGACTGCGTTAGCGACCCTGCAGGACCGCGCCTCGCGAGTGCTGCTCTTTCTGAAGAAGTCGCAGTCGTGTTTGAAGAACATCTACCGGGCGATGTTCCTGCTGGATGATGCTCCATCAAGCCTGCTGGCTCTTCTGACCAAATTTCAAGATATGTCCGCGGTTCGCGAGTGCGTGAGGCAGCAGTTGGTGGCTGGTGCCAAGGCTGCCCTCTCCGTGGTGCGTTTGCACAGGCCTGACGTGGATGTCGCCGCCATTGCATCTGGGCCACCGGTGCCACCAGCAGGATCTTCCTGAAACATGGTGCCGCACTATCAGGCGGTGGATCGTCCAGCCGAGGAGATCGTCGACTTCTTCGAGGAATAGACTAATGTTCTTCTGTTGCAAGGGTAGCCAAATACGTATCCTGCATATAAGTGTACTGGTGTTGTAAAGCTCATATATATTTGTAGATAATTTATTGTTGAATGTATACAAATAGCTTTATAAGCGTGGGGTGCGTTGCACTTATGCGAGTCCTTTTCGTTAGCCTGGCCATCTTTTGTATTGTTCCCTTGTCAACCTGTCAGGTGTGTGGCAGCTGGGTTGAGTTTGTGTTAAGGGGTTCGATTGATGTGCCAGCTACTCAGGATGTCGCGTTATTGTTCGAAGAACATATGTGTATAGGGTGGCGTAGCCCCCGAGTATGAAAGTTGACAAAAGAAAGGAGAACACGGAGTTTTGGGGCACTTAGCTTTTATTTATTCGGAGAACAATACGTAGTACAATGTGCGGCTAAGTAGCCTTGGCTGAATAGCCTTATTTGCGATGCAAAAGTAAAGAAGAAATGACTAAGGGTAGAAGCGTCGCAGTTGTGCGACGTTCCAAGGGTTGGAGTATGCGACTCCTGTCTCTAAATCTTGAAGGCGATAGGCGCCACCTGGGATTACTTCTGTAATCACGTACGGTCCTTCCCAGGGGGACTCGAGCTTGAGATGCCCCTGCTGCTTCAGTCGCAGGACCAGGTCACCTTCGACGAAGGATCTTGGGCGAAGCCTTCTGCTATGGTAGTTGCGCAGGTTCTGCTGGTAGAACGTAGATCTTTCTACGGCGATTTCTCTTGCTTCATCAAGGAGGTCGACGGAGTCTTCGAGTGCGAGGGATGACTCCTTCTCGCTGTAGGCGACTACGCGTGGCGCTCTGTACCGTACCTCGGCGGGTAATACTGCCTCTGCTCCATGTACCATAAAGAATGGTGTGTAGCCGGTGGCGCTGTTTGGAGTTGTACGCAGGCTCCAGAGTACGGATTGCAGTTCGTTTGGCCAGCAGTCCGCGGCTTGTTCGAGTGGCCGAAGGAGTCGCTTTTTGATGCCGCTGCAGACGAGCTTGTTTGCCTTTTCCACCTGACCGTTGGTCTGTGGGTGTGCTACTGAGGCGTAGCTAATGTTGATCCCCAGGTTCTCGCAGAAATCTTGGAACTCCTTGGATGTAAAGTTTGTTCCGTCGTCGGTGATGATGCTGTGTGGCACGCCGAAGGGGTAGACGATGGACTCGAAGAACTTGACTGCGCTGTGCCCTGATTGCTTGGTCACCGGCATGGCCTCAATCCACTTGGTGAATTTATCGATTGCGACCAAGAGGTAGACGTAGCCTCCTTGCGAGGACCTTGGAAGTTTGCCAACCATGTCGAGTCCCCACTAGGCGAAGGGCCAGGCCAATGGAATAGGTCGTAGTTCTGCGCCTGGTGCGTGTGGCTTGTCCGCGAATCGCTGACAGGCGTTGCACTTTTGGACTATATCCTTGGCGTCACGCATGGCCGTGGGCCAGTAAAATCCAGCTCGTAGAGCTTTGGCGACGAGGGCGCGGCTGCCAGCGTGGTGCCCGCAGGTCCATGGATGTCGAGGAGGACTGCTCTTCCATCGGCTAGGGAGACGCATCGCTGTAACACGCCTGTGATGCTGTGTTTATACAGTTCGCCGTTGATAACGGCGAATGCCTTGGAGCGTCACGCGATGTGTCGTGCATCTGTCGGGTCGTCCGGTAGGCGCTTGCTGAGGAGGTATGTAATGTACGGCTGCGTCCAGGATTGTTCGATCATCATGACGCTCATTGGTCCCTCGAGTCCGTTGTTGCGCTTGTTTTCTTCTCTGTGGCCTTTAGCTTGATGGAGCGTTCACATATGCGCTTGAGAAATACCCCAGGTCGTATGGGTGCGCAGGTGGAGCCTATGTTGGCGAGTGCGTCCGCCTCCTCATTGCTTTCGCGACCTATGTGTCGCAACTCGCAACCATCGAAGTCTCCTTCAAGTGTGTCGTAGAGGTCGCGGTATGTGATCATGTTGTCGTTCAGTGCGTTGCACTCGTGCATTGCTTGGTTCACGACCAACTTGGAGTCGCCATATATGATTAGCCTCTTTGCGCCGCAGGCTTTTGCCATCCTCATCCCGTGTAATAGGGCCTCGTATTCAGCCTCATTGTTTGAGGCTGTGAACTGCATTCGCAGGATGTATTTCAGCTTGTCCCCTTGAGGCGATGTCAGTATGACACCTGCTCCTGCTCCATCTTTCCTCTTGGACCCATCGAAGTGCATTGTCTAGAGGTAGGACATGTCTGGCTTGTCCGGGGGTTGGTTTTCTGTCCAATGTACGAGGAAGTCCGGGAGAACTTGCGACTTGATTGCACCACGCTTTTCGTATGTGATGTCTCATAGAGACAGCTCGATTCCCCAAAGCGCGACTCGCCCTGTGGCGTCAGGGTTATTGAGGATATGTCCCAATGGGGCGTCGTTGACTACCACGATTGGGTGTTCCTGGAAGTAATGGCGCAGTCGTCGGGTGGTCATAAAGACGCCGTACGCTAGCTTCTGGTAGTGCGGGTACCGCTGTTTTGTTGGCGTGAGGACCTCGCTGAGGTAGTATACCGGGCGTTGTATGCCGTGGACCTTGTTTTCCTCGGCCCGTTCGACGACGAGCACTGTGCTAACCACTTGGTTGGTGGCGGAGATGTACAACAGCAGTGGTTCCCTTTCTCGTGGAGTTACCAATACTGGTGAGGTGGATAGCAGGCGCTTGAGGTCCTCGAATGCTTCTTGCGCTTCGTTGGTCCACTTGAATTTGTCAGCTTTGCGGAGGAGCTGATAGAAGGGCAGCACCTTTTCTCCCATTCGACTGATAAATCGACTGAGGGCCGCGATTCGCCCGGCTAGTTGCTGAACGCCTCTTATGTTCTTTGGCTTCTCCATGGCCAGTATGGCCTTTATCTTTTTCGGGTTTGCCTCAATCCCTCTCGCGGAGATGAGATACCCGAGCAGTTGCCCAGAGGGTACGCTGAAGGCGCATTTGTCCGGATTGAGCTTTATCCAGTAGCGATCGAGATTGGCGAAGGTTTCGCGCAAGTCGTCGATTAGAGCGGCTTCTTCCTTGGTCTTGATTACTATGTCGTCGACATAGACTTGGATGTTGCGACCAAGTTGCTCCTTGAGGCAGGCCTGCATGCACCGCTGGTACGTGGCTCCTGCGTTTTTTAGCCCGAAGGGCATTGTGTTGTAGCAGAACACGCCGAAGGGCATTGTAAACACGGTCTTCTCCTGGTCTTCCTCCTTCATTCGAATTTGGTTATAGCCTGAGTAGGCGTCGAGGAAGCAGAGGCGCTCGCATCCAGCAGTGGAGTCGATGATTTGATCGATCTGTGGTAGCGGGAAGTGATCTTTTGGGCAGTGCTTGTTTAGAGAAGTGAAGTCCACGCATATCCGCAGGATATCCGTGTCCTTTTTTGGCACCAGCACCGTATTGGCGAGCCAAGTGCTTTCCTTGATCTTGCGTATGAATTTGGCCTCGAGGAGTCTGTTGATCTCCATTCCGACTGCCTGTGCCCATGGCTCAGACAGTCGCCTGATTGTTTGCTTGACTGGCCTTGCGTCGGGGTTGACGTTGAGTGCGTGCTCGGCGAATTCCCTGGGAACTCCTGGCATGTCCGCAGGACACCAGGCAAAAATTTCCCAGTGTTCACGGAGGAATTCGACGAGCGCAAGTTCCTATGCGGGACTCAAGTTGTTGGCGATGAGGGCCGTTTTAGCGGGATCTGATGGATGGACCTGCACCTTCTTTGTGTGCACAGATGAGTCGAAGGAGAGGTCAGGTGAGCTTGGCCTACTCAGGGGGGGCAGACTATTGTCTGTCGTTTCCTTCAATCGCGCGAGTTCCTCCTGTATGCCGAAGGACTGGGAGATTCTGTTGAATTCCCTGTCGCAACTGTCAGATCACTCGAAACTCCCGTTGATCGTGATGACGCCGTTGGGACCTGGCATTTTCATCTGCAGGTAGGCGTAGTGGGGTACTGCCATGAACCTAGCGAACGCGATGCGCCCGAGGATGCAGTGGTATTGTGAGGGCCAGTCGACAACTTCAAAGTCGATGCGCTCGCGCCGGAAGTTCTTCGGCGTGCCGAATATGACATTGAGGTTGATTTTGCCCAGGGGGTATACGCCTTTTTCTGGGACGATGCCGTGGAACGTTGTGTCCGATGCCTCCAAGCAGGTTAGAGGGATCCTCATTGCTCGTAAGGTACTCGCGAATATGAGGTTGATACCGCTTCCGCCATCCATGAAGACGCGACTCATGTCGAAGCCTCTAATTTGCCCTTTTTTGGGTCTGGTACTGGTTCTTTGTCGAGGGCGGCCTCGATTAGCCCCAGGCCCGCGATCGTAGATCGGTGCATGGCCGTTCGGGATCTCCAGCCGGTGGCTGGTTATTGAGAAGGTACATGGTGGCCGCTGTCACTGCGGCCTGTGGCGTCCTGGGAACCACGTTGCCTCTCGTGTCGACTATTATAGAGCCGAAGTCAAGGACTTTCGCGACGTCTATGCATTCTTGTTCGGTGAGGTGAGCCATCCGCGATTGCCTCTTCCTGGCGAGATGCTCGTTGCCTCTTGAGGAGGATCCTCCGTAGGAGGAGAGCCCAGCGCGGCGAAGGCTTGATTCGTCCGCCGCCTTTTTACGCGCCTCAAGTTGCGCGATTGCTTATTTCTGGCGCTTGAATTCCTCTTTTAGGAGCCAGTGGTAACCCATCAGTAGTTCCCGAGGGGACCCGAAGGGTAGAGGTGCACCTCGTAGGGCTTCACGGCAGCGTTCCCACTCTTGCTCGTTGAGCCTGATCACGACGCGTTCGCCGGTTTGCTCGTTGATTATGTTGGGGGGTTCGACTGCTCCTCCATTGCCGCCGTTGCCGCTGTTGGCGGCGTTGGGCGGGTCGGTGCCGTTGCCGGTGTTACCACCGTTGCCGCGGTTGGCGGAGGTGTCGCCTGCGTTGATGACGACGCACATGAAGTGATTTGGGAAGCTGTTGCTTCCACAACTTTCAGATCCGGAACCGTAGGTTCCATCTTTAGTGGCCAGATCGCTTAGATCAGAGTCGCGACTGCTGTCGCTGATCATGTTCCCGACTGCCGCTGGAGCATTGAGCTCGCTGAGGGTGCCGATCGATGGAGGGAACCATGATGCTGGGGCAATCGCCGGTGCTGTCGGCTGATCGGGCATGCGAAGCGTGCCCATCTGACCAACTTGGAAGCGGAAGCTCCCAATCGCCAGGCTGATTCCGTCGCCCACGGACTCGAAGGCCGGGCGAGTAGCCGGCGTGTGGACGGTGAAGTCGAAGGCGCCGAAAAGCTGGCAAATCTCTGCCCTTGCAGAGTTGTAGATCGCGTTTGATGGGGCCGAAGAAGCCGCAACATCAACACTCCCAGTTCCCATAGACGGCGCCAATTGACGAGGGTTTAACTCGTCAATGCCCATTGTTATGGACTTGGATTTTGGAGAAGGAGGGAGTGCTGGAGACATCTATCGGCTAGCGAACAAGCACACAGGGGACAAAGGATTTACCGAAGTTCAGGCCTCATAGAGGTCCCTGCTCCTGCTTGTCTGCTCGTGGAATTATTGAAGGAGTCGAAAGTTACAATGGCGCGCAGATGCAATCTGGCGAGGGTTGTGGAAACTAGGGTTGTGTGTGTCCTCCTCGCCGCCCCCTCCTAGCCTTTATATAGATAGGCTAGGTCTCAGGTAGCAGGTCGAGTCGGTTACAAGTTAGGGTTTTCCCCTTCAAACTTTCTATCTTTAGTTTCTTCTTGTCCTTCAAGCAATCGAGAGTCCGTAGGTTACTCGAGTCCCTCCATCCGGGTCTTGGCGATACCGTGGGCCCGTATGTATTTGGACCGTATATACCAAGCTCGAGTACCTGTAGGGTATACCCATGTCACTAATGCTGGGATGTTACATAGGGGAAGCCAAGAGAAACACAACTTCAGTGTTTCCATGCCTGCTTTTTGTCTTCGGAAGCGATGTTCGGCTGTTTGGTTCGAGTAGGTATGTATTTGAATGGGGTCTTCGCCTCAGAGCGGGTCACGGTCATCGGGGATGTGAAGGAGGACGACACATCCCGACGGCATCGCACAGCATGACCTCCTGCAGCCCGACGACATCGCACGGGTCGATGGGAGAGGAGCACATGTGGGCTGCCGCAACTCGCCATGCCGCTGACCCGCTCCCTCCTCCCACGTCCCTCATTCCATCATCCCCACCGCCGTCGCGCGCTGCCTGCCTCGCTCCCTCCTCCTTCACCTCGTCGGCTGCTCCACCTAATCTCCTCCGCCTGACTAGTCTCCGCAGGTCGCGTGGCTCCCATCCCCCTCCTCGGCCGGCGGCCGGCCAAGCGAGGCGCGACGGGCGGCTCCCGCGGGCTGCTCATGTGACGGTACAAGCTGGGCCGCGTCCTGGGCCACGACACCTTCGCCAAGGTGTACCACGCGCGGCACCTGCAGATGGACGAGAGTGTGGCCATCAAGGTACTTGATAGGGAGAAGGTCGTGCAGAGCGGCCCCGTCTCACACATCAAGCACAAGATTACCGTCTCCGCCGGGTGCGCCACCCAAACATAGTGCAAATCTTCGAGGTCATGGCCACCAAGACCAAGATCTACTTCTTCATGGAGCTCGTAAGTAGCAATGAGCTCTTCGCCCGCGTCTCCAAGGGCCGCCTCAAGGAAGACAACGCGCGCCGATACTTCTAGCACATCATCTCCGCCGTCGGCTTCCCGCGGGGTCTTCCACCGGGACCTCAAGGCGGAGAACCTCCTCATCGATGAGGCCAACAATCTCAAGGTCTCAATCTTCGGCCTCTCGCCGTCGCTGAGCCGTTCTAGCTCGCCACGCGCTGGGCCGCCGCCAGCGACGGTTCCCATGCCCTTAGTCTAGATATACTTCTATTCACAAAGACATCTAGATACATTCTATTCACAAAGCTAAAACGTTTTATATTTCTAAACAGAGGGAGTAGTACTCTAGAACCAAACATATTTTTAGCAAAAAGTAGTGTTTTGGAGTTTGGTGTAGAGTATCCTCTCTAATCTCCCAAAAAACTCTAGTAACAAACAATGCCTAAGTAAATTTATCAATAGAGTTAGTTTGGTTTATAGAATTGAAAACCATATGGATTTTTCTTATGTGTTACTTTGAATGCAATCCTATACTTCATCTGATGCATTTTTATTTAGATACACACTAAAATGTGTTAAAATACATGCGCATCCAAAACAAAATTGCATCACTTATTTTTCCTTCTAGCTTAAACAAGCAGAATTATGTATTATTTTTTAATGAGGCTTAATATTTCCTTTCAGCTGAAACAAGCAAAATCATCATACTCTATGAATGTATTCTCATCCCATACTGAATTAGCGTGATCAGCGCAGGCGTTAGACGGCGACCTGTGCAAGTGCCAGCCTTCCATCGATGGCTAGGGGTAGATGGCCGATGGCCGTTGGGTAGCTGCCAGATGAGCTCGACTCGTGCGAGACCGGACGCGAGAGGATACACGCTCGGTCCGTGATGTGTCCGGGCCTACGCATTCCCAGCCTTTGGGCTGAAAATGGGTCGGCGCGGACTCAGACGTGTCTGTTTGGGTCTGTCCGCTAGGACTGGTTTTCACGGTCGATTTTCGGTTTGGGTAAAAAGAATAGCCAATGGTGGAATAGGTTAGTCTAGTGGAGATGCAGCAATACAAGATCGATCGTGTATTATACTGCTGCAAGAGATCTAGGTCCGTACTGTAATTTAGTCCGTGCATCTTTTTCCTTGCCCAAGAAGGAAGAGCCACGTACTGCGAGGATCGAGTGCTAGGTGTCATGCCAAGCCACAAATCGCACCCTCCCTCGGCCATGGCCCTCCCCAAGGGCAACCACGGAAGAAACTAATTGGGGAAAGTGTCATAAGAGCAAGGACAATAGCAGAGTCAACTGATGGCTATAAGCTATGTCTATGTCATATATAGTCAATCTGTCATATATAGTCAATCTAATAAATAACATATACAATAGTTAGAGATCAAATTGTACTACTTTATTAATATATGCCTCACTTTTCACTCTCACATACTGTCTAGGAACACGTGCTGCAGCTGGCTCTTAACTAAGAGCAAGGGCAATAGTAGAGCCAGCTGTCGACTATAAGCCTTGTCCATGTCATCTAGAATCAATCTAATAGCCAACATATACAATAGTTAGAGGTACAAATATAGTACTTTATTAATGTATGGTCCATTTTTCACTCTCACATAATGCCTAGGAGCACGTGCTGCAGCTGGCTCTTAACTAAGCACCGACTCCTCTTCTCTCTTCTCTTCTCTCTCATCCAACTAAGCACAAATATATTATTTTACGTCTTATAGTCTGCTGACTGGACCTTATTGTACTTGCTCTAAGCACCCACTCCTCTTCTCTCTCATCCAACTAAGCATAATATATTATTTTAATTTCTATAGTCTGCTGACTGGATTTTATTGTATTTGCTAAAGTAAACTACCGAATCCGACAGCGAGATCGCCCGTGCCAGATTTCCCAACCTGGCCTGGCCTCGTGCTCCCACTAGTCCACGGGCGCCGCGGCAAAATCAACGAGCCAACAAGGGCAAAGGGAGCCATCAGGCGAGTGGAAAGGGCAAAAGGGAAAGTGAAATGTTTTATGTATACGAAAGCGTCCAACGCGAGCCGCGCGCTTTTCGTCGACTCGGCGGCAGGGCCGGCTACAAAAATCATGTGGGCTGAGGGCGTGCCACGGAGGGCTCTCGGGCGCAGACACGCGTCCACACTTACTTGGCACCTGTCCCGTCCCGGATCCGTATATAGCTCGCCTCGACACGCCTTCCCCAGTTCCTATCCTGGGCTCCCACTCTCTCTCCGCATCCTTTCCCTTTCCCCCTCGCAACAGCTGCCACAAATAGCAACACACGAGTTCGTACCGTACGATCGTGCTAGTACTATCCTTTTTTTTGCTGTCGCTGTGATGATGAGCGGCGGCGGCGGCGGTGCGGGCGGCGTGGCGCCGTTCGTGGCCAAGACGTACCGGATGGTGGATGACCCGTCGACGGACGGCGTCATCGCGTGGGGGCGAGGAAACAACAGCTTCGTCGTCGCCGACCCCTTCGTCTTCTCGCAGACGCTGCTCCCCACGCACTTCAAGCACTCCAACTTCTCCAGCTTCGTCAGACAGCTCAACACATATGTATGTCGCTCTCTATCCCGCGCTGTTCTAGCTCTGTCTCGAATTCAGTTTGGCGAAATTTCGGTCCCCAAGGGGGTAGCAGTATTGAATTCACTGGCAGTAATTCTGAACAAATAAATTCCATGTCACGACTAATCAGAAGTTAATTGCTCAAGTGCTCTGAAGCTCGCTTTATCGGGTACTGTAATTGATCTGTATTCTGGGATTTGAACTCTACCAGGGATTCCGGAAGGTCGATCCGGACAGATGGGAGTTCGCCCACGTCTCGTTCCTGCGGGGACAGACGCACCTCCTGCGCCAGATCGTGCGACGGAGCAGCAGCGGCAAGCGCAAGGACGACGGCGCCGGCACCTGCTGCGCGGACGACGTCGACGACGACAGCAGCAGCACCATGGTGGCCATGGAGGTCATCCGGCTAAAGCAGGAGCAGAAGGCCATCGAGGACCGCGTGGCGGTGATGTGGCGCCGGGTGCAGGAGACGGAGCGCCGGCCCAAGCAGATGCTCGCCTTCCTCCTCAAGGTCGTGGGCGACCCCGACGTGCTGCGCCGCCTCGTCGCCAACAGCAGCAGCAGCTCTGGGAGCGCCCGCGGCGGTCCGGACGAGGGCGGTGCGGAGGTCAAGCGGCCGCGGCTGCTCCTCGACAGGGACGCCCAGCAGCTCGGCAGGAAGATGCCCGGGGACGGCGGCGGTGCCGGCTCGGGCGTCGCCGGGAACGGGCTGTTCTACGACGTCAACCAGGAACTCTTCGTGCCGGAGCCCACCGTCGACTTCACAGGGTTCTACACCGGCGGCGACGGGTTCAGCGACGTGCAGGTGGACGGCGGCGGTGGTTCGGACCCGCCGCCGTACGCGTTCCCCGTGGACAGCAGCGGCTACTGAGTAGTACTGACTGCGTGAGCGCCAACTGTTTGGTTGGTTCGGCCGGTGTGCTTTCGCCGATCGATTTGTGTACGTATTTTGTGGCGAATTGCCCCCGTCCGTCCCGGACCGCTCTGTAAAGAAAGGAAAAGCTAGGTAGGCTAGTGTACTAGGCTGCTATACCAGTCAGTCAGGTTCTCCTTTCGGTGTGCGCCTGACTTGTGGGGCATCATCCGGCTATACAGGCGCGCGCTTAATAAGTTTGTTAAAGATGAGGTCGCTACCTTCCTCTATGACAGCAGATGTGTGACTTCTTGTAGACAATAGGCAGCGAAAGGGAAAATGTGTACAATTTGAATATGGCGACAGCCAACTTTCCCCTCTCTAGCGGGTGAACCCCGGGGGCACAAACCTAGGGACAAACTTCTCCAACCCCCTACCCCGGTCCATCCACGGGGGCATCCCTGTACCCCTTCCCGGCCATCGTCAGAGCAGGCACCCCTGGTTGTCGAAGAGGAGGAGGGAGGGGCTTCCCGTACCCTCCCCGACCATCGCCGAAGCAGGCGCCCCTGGTCCTCGAGGATGGCGAGGGAGGAGGGAGGGCGTGCCCCGACTGGCCGAGTTCGCGCGGATAAGGGGTCTTCTGGCGGTGCATGGAGGAGGGGACATCGTCTGACATCAAAAAACCTGTCTGACATCAAAAAACCTGGGGACAACCAACTTTCCCCTCTCTAGCGGGTGAACCCGGGCCCGGGGGGGGCACAAACCTAGGGACAAACTTTCTCCACCCCTCCCCCAGCACATCCCTCGAGCCAACCCTATACCCCCTCCCCGGCCATCGCTGAAGCAGGCACCTTGGTCGTCGAAGGTAGCGAGGGAGGAGGGAGGTGTACCCCGATCGGTCGAGTTCGCACGGACGAGGTCTTCTGGCTGTGCTTGGAGGAGGGGACATCGTCTAGCATCGCTAGGACCTTCTTGAGCCATGGACGCGACTCTGGTGGAGCTTCAATGATGCTGCCTATGTTGTGTTCCTGGCATCTGCCCTGCGGAGGAGCCGGTGCGGATGGCCTCGATGGCGGCGACGCAGGCAATGGGCCTAGATCTGGGTCAGGCAGTCACATCCATAGCGTGGTTGTCCACTTGGAGTTGGTGACAACGGTGGCGTGGCGAGCCCTTGACCATGCAGGAGGTGGGAGAAAGCCCGAGACCGCGGGTTCTCGTGTTTTGGAGGAGGTGGAAGATGGGTAGTCTCTTGGTCGTGCATGTACCGCAATGTTTTGGCTGTGATGGCGAGGTGCCGTGACGGCGACAGTGTGAGTAAAATGGACGTTGTTGCCCCAATCCGGTGGTGGTGTGAGTAAAATGGACGGTGTTGCCCCAATCCGCTGGTCAAGGATGGAGGTGTGAGATGATGCCGATGACAATCCTGCCCATCTTCGGTCGGTGCCAACGGTGACAATGCTCGCGGTGTAGTTCCCTTGCTTGGAGGCATCGATGAGGTGTGTCGGCATCTCCCTCCCTCTCTCTCACCTGCAGTTTCGAGTAAATTCTAGGTCTAGAGTCGGATCGCGTGATTGCGGCGTACTCGACGTCGACCCTCTGTTGGGGGGATCATATTTGGAGAGACAGTTTAGAGGTCCTATGTTGCGCTCCTCCGGTGCTCGCCGCTCTCCAAGGTTGATCTTCAGGTGCGTTATGCACGCCATGGCTCACAAGTCCAAGACGATGCCCTTTTCGAGACCTACCAAGTTCCGCCATCTATCTCCTTTAGATGGTGAAGGAGAGTTAATTTGGTCTGACTGTAGGTCAAGACATAACTTTGTTGCTTAGCTTAGGACATACTCTTTCATGTCATTGTTTTCTTTGTGGTGGTTGTCTTCGGACTAGCGGTCTGGGGTTCGGGCTACGCTTGTTGCTCATGCCTCATAGTGAGTGGTAGTTTTCTTTTACCATTCAATTAAATAATATGTCTCTTTCGCTCACTGTCGGAAAAAAGAAGTACTACGTACAGTTTCGTTCATCATGCCTGGTAACAGGACTACGGTACCATCTCTTTAGCGCACGGAATTTCGTTGCTTCTCACGGCAATGTTAGCACGATCAAGTCGTAATGGTCAGCCACGCGAAGAACAGTAATGGTTCGGACGCTGTCCGTTTATTTCTGCCAGACCATATAAAAGCCCAGTTTCCTTTTGATCCAGAACAAAATTCATCTTCTGAATCAAATCGTCTTAATCTAAACACTGGGGAAATGATATTTCGTCCAAGCTGTCCACAAATAAGTCGACGCACCCAACCATCAAGTCAAAGATTTATCTGAACATAAATTTAGAAATGCCCCACCAAACTTATGCAGTACTAAACCTGGTATCCACATAAGACGTACGATAGGAGCAAGTCCGAAAATTCCAACACCTGCTTTTTAACTTGAAATTTGGTGTACAGGTAAAATACACAACTGAAACATGTTTGCAACCTTCTTATAGACACCCTCATAACACCGGACGCACTATTTTGCTCACTCTACACAAAAAACTGGCCTAGATCGATCTTGAAGTCACGCTACAATCGAACACCTGTCAGCTAATGCTGTCCAAGTATACGAGGCCAACGATGAAGTTCCAGCGAGGCTAAGCCAAGATCATTTAACAAAACACACTCACAAGGCTGCCGGTCTCACGAAATAGCCATGTACTGGCATAATCTGGGACTTAAATTCTACAAGTAGGTATAAAGGCTATAAGAGTGATGGCTTGAGAAGGGGGAAGGCATGTACGACATTAAAGAACCACGCTGAGGTGGACACATGCCAAGGTTACACAACACCACAGAGAACAAATGTCCTGTACTCTACCTATCAATTACAGAAGAAAATCCTGGAGTATGGACCAGTTTAAGTTGGCCCATTGCAGAAGTTGAATCAGACCATACAATAACAAAATGAGGCTATTGTAGACCAGTAGTAAATTACATGCTGTTTATTTCATGATCAGAGGACATCCGCCCAAAATTTTGGTTACTCAGCGTATGTTTTAGACCATACATGTAACAGCGATCAGGAAGAGTGCATTTACACATCGATTATGCAAAGATCATATATCCAGGGTACAACTATGTTACTGACTGATCTCCTAGAACATTTGTGCACGAAACGAAATGCCAAAATAACAGGGAGGGGAGGGAGATAGGTTGATCTTACGGCATTTACGCTGAACATTTCCTCACTTCCATGACAAGATTAAAACAGATTCAGAAGCAGGACGTCTCCTCGGCTCTTCCAGCTCTACAACCTGGCATACCGAAGTTTAAGCAGTAAGCACTTCCATGACAAGGTTAAAACAGATTCAGAAGCAGAACGCCTCCTCAGCTCTTCCAGCTCTACAACCTGGCATACCGAAGTTTAAGCAGTAAGTACATGCCGCACAGTATCTAATGTCAAACTTGAAACTATTAGCTCTACAGCTAATTGCATACTAACTTCTCTTCCAAACCCAATCATTAAAATATAATGTGAGAAAAATGGAGAATCTTACGTGAACATCTGTGGACGGTTACGGGAAAGCTGAGGACGCTTCACTGGTGAGATTATCATATTTCGCAGAGCTGCAGAAGAGTTGTTCAAGTTGGCTCCAAAGACAGAACGCGGCGGCTGTCTGGATCTCATATCCATTGGAGGTGCTGCAGTATGACCAGGAGATCCCGCAGACAGCTCAAATGGACTAGAGGTCTGGGGTCTTTGCCTTGGCTGTGCAGCCCACCCCTCGTCTCTGCGCCCTGGGGTTTCAGGAGGATCAATCGATCCTGCAACCAGTGAATGAGCTGTTTTTGTGGAGCTAAAATCATTTTAATAGCTTGTAGAAAGCAAAAGTAATGCGTTTAACATATTCCTGGCTGAATGTATAGCGAAAGCAGCTACTACAATAGCCTCTCAAAATGCAAAGTATTAGGTCAAATGCTTTATTGCTTATGAGTGATAAGACTCAACAACTAAATGAACGGAGTTCATGATGCCTCATATTACCTTGTCTCAGAGGGTCACCGCCGTCCAATATGTTGGGCATGCCTTGGAACAAGTCTGGCTGAGCTCTTGGGAAGTAGTTGTTTGCAGGTTGAATGGCTGAACGTTTTACCGACTCATACTCATTTCTCAGCTGATCATACATCTCGTCAAGCTTCCTCTTCTGCCTGGAAAGGAAGTGCAATCAGTTCATACATCTTGCATGAAGTAGAATATTGTGAAATAAGGAAAAAAATGGCGCACTAGACTAACCTGGATTTCTCCGCAAATTTTTCTTGTAGCTCCTGCTTATCCCTCGTCAAGTTTTCAATCACTTGTTCCATCAACTGGCATCTTTTGGCCATCTTCTGGTATGCAGTATGCACTTCTTCCATTTTCTCAGAGAACTTTGCCTGCATAAGTTCACACTTTTGCCTACATTGACCAATAATTCTGTTCATCTTGTATTGCATCTCCAGGTCCTTTTGTCCAATATAAAACATGACACTCCTGTATGCACTTTTCATAACTGATTTATATCATGTTTAAGGAAAAGCTAAATGGTTACCATACTAGTAACAAAAGAATAACCTTGGAAAGTAGTACTTAGCATAAAAAGTGACATTATTGTCTCTCTTTAGCAACTTTCTTTTTCAATCTTACGTTGTTTGAATTACTGGAATACTGAAACAGGAGGTTAATCAGGCACTATAGTTCATATGACAGACAGAGATGTTATTCAACAAAACCACACAAGAATAATGCCACTGTAGGTAAAGTGGAAAAATATTAAGGATACGTATCTGTGGAGAAACTCCAACCATTGACATCTGAGGTAACAAATGAAGTTATGAGAACAGATGAATTACAGGAAAGTAGACTACATATGTCATTCTGAATAAAATTCAAAGGGATACTTACATTTGTCCATTCATCGCTTGGATTTATGTCGATAGGCTTCATATGGCTGAGAAATAACAAAATATGATTAGTAGATGATATTAGCATAGTAAAACATTGATATTAATGTTAATCTCATATGTGAAAACTAATAAACAATCCTCAGTAACATGCTAAAATGTGATACGAGTATTTAAGTTGCTCACTGGGAGAAAATATAGAATGTGAACTACGCATGACAGATGATGTTTCACAGGTACTCTTGCATCATTAGATACCATAAACTGACGCAGGACAAGAGAAATGTAGCTTGCACAAAAGATAATAAATGTTTATATTAGGAGTTGACAACTGACGATTTTGAAAGCACTTGATCACAAACTGGACATGCACCATCGTTACTGAGTATTTTCTTTGCATCGTCTGTACCTGCATAAGAGGTATCAGTTAAAATCAAATACATATTCTGCAGTAGCAGCACTACATATGAATTTTAACTTCTTTACAGTTAGAATCGGATCAAACAGAAAGAGATAACAGATTGCAGGCATACATAAGAGATGACCACATGTTGTTGATATGGCTTGCCCTTCCAAGTCCCGCCAGCAAGCATTGCATTTCATTTTGTGCTTCAGCCAAAACCTGCAGGTAGAAACACAGATATATGACATGAACTCTGCAGTACAGCACTAAATCCAATGGAAAAAAAGATCAAACTTAACAGGCTAAGAAGCACCAAAATGCATGATTAGTGCAAATACACAAACTGAATGCAAAAAATAACTCTATTTACTGTTTTAACTTGATAGCATGTATAGTCATGCAGACATTTGCATAACAAAATGCCATGTCTTTTAGAGTTTAAGTTTTGAATAATAAATTTTACAGTGAATCACATATTAGTTGTGCTTTTGTATTACACGGTTAAAAGTGATACCTTTGGTACCATGTAACTGTACAGCAATACATTAATTTTTTCAACTATAGTTGCAAACAAGATAATCAAAATGAAAATGACAAAACAAACAGGCTTACATTTAAGTGCAGCACATACTTTCTATTAGCCCAGTTAAACATTACCTTACGTTTGACTAAGCTGAATTGGCCTATACATCACAGATAAGAGAAGAGGAAAGGTATATTTCTATTTTGAAACAGGAACCTAAGAATCGTTAGTTTGCCTGTTGAACTCCGTTAACAAAGAAGCATAAAATATACCTTTAAAAGGACAGAGAATGGTCCGTAGTTATGTTCTCTGAATATTCTTCAAGTGATCTGTATCACATTTATTATAGTACTTATGAGTTTCAGGTTTCAACCCATTGCTGTTTAACCCTTCTACTGTAAGTGTCATTAACTTAACATTCATATATCGAGTCTTAGAAAAGCAGCTTGTCATGATGACTTCCTAACCAGAAACACAGATTGAAACAAGCATGTAATATAACTGTGCCACCTACGTTCCAATCTAAAGTAAGTGCATTTTGTTAATTCAATTTTTCCATTCAGTTAAGTACAAAATATATCAAGACTAACTACCTGTGTGCGCCTACAACCGCCTTCAAAATAGTAGATATCAGGACACAGGACAGGAGCAACATATACTGGAATGTCAGATATAAAGAGAAGACATGATGTACCATTTCAGCTATATTGTAACCTGGCTACCTATTCCACTGATTCTGTAAGCTTAATCAAGTAGACAAGCTTCCTTAGAGCTGCTAAGTAGCTAAAATATCTTTGCATATGTACTCAGTCAAATCCACTATGATAACAGCAGCAGCGGCACTAAAGACTGCTAAGATCAGGTAACATTTATGGTCTCTAGGGACTTCTACAACTTCTCTGTACGGAGTACTCCATAACAGAGACAAGAGTTCACAAATGCATAAAAGGAATATGCAGTTAGAACTATTCCTGCATTCCACAACATTCAACTCCTAATTAACAATCGGAATCCATAAACTCTTGCAGGAGGCAGGAAACACAGACTAAGAACAAAAATTTATAGGGGAGCTAAATGGCATGACCCAACCTGCTTCAAATATGTGATAGTTCGTCCACATGCCAAATTTTACTCTCATGATCTCGACCAAAGGAAGAAAGTATAATTCAAAATCACACAAATTCAAAATAACCCAACATCATAATTTTGTTTCAAGTTTTAGATCATGAGTATTATCACTTTAGATTAAGCTAGCATCCAAGCACCAAATGATGCAGAATTAAGCAGGCACAATATATGATCTCCATGTATGAAGAAATTTCCCTACATTCTTCAGAACCAAACGTTTACAGCAACAACTCAGAGATTAGGCACCATAAGAGCTCAACAGCAGAGCAACTTTCGTACTCATAACTCAAACCACACATCACCAATGGAACCACAGAAACATGGCGACCAATTGCACCTGTAAAACTAGCTAAGTACTCGCCCACTTGCCCCGTGAGGGGGGCAATCGAAGCCTCAGCAAGCTGAACACATCTGATTGCAAAACCTAACCATCCCGTGCACGGCCGGCTCCAGAAAACACACAGCGAAATCTCGCAACCAATCGCGTCCACATACGCCCACTAAATCGTAATACTAGAGGATATGGTAGGATCCCGCATCTAAATCCGCGAATCCAGTCGGAATTTGGTCGAGAAAATCCGCGGATAGGATTACCGAGCGCCCAATGCAACGGGCAATCCAACCCGATGAAGCGAGACGGGGCGATCAGTTACCTTACGCACAAGCGCGACGAGCTGACGACCTCGTGTACGACGGTGGTGGTAGTGGTGGTGCTGGTGGCGAGAAGCGGGTCTCCGGCGAGGACGCAACCCTCTTCGTCGAGGGCTCCGGGATCCAGGGTTCCGCTCCGCCGAGGAGGCGGGCGGGCGAGAGGAGCTGCGTCGTGGGAATGGGAGTAGCCGTAGAGGTAATGTGACGAGGAGGGTTTCAAACGCGTGGGATCACTTCGCTTCGTTCCGGAAGGGGACTGGGGGAGGAGGAAGCTGCCGTTGCGTCGCGGACCGCGACGAGAAGCGGCGGGGAGTGGAGGCGGCCGCTGTGCTGTGCTGTGTGGTGTCTGGCACTTCTGTGGGCTGCCACACTTGGGCTTCCACTTACGGTCCTCCAGGATGGGCTGCGACTGCGACCCTGTCAGCCATTACGGGTTCTATCTCGTCATATTGCGTTATGTTTATATTGTGAGAGCCCGTAGGATGGGCCGTGCTAATGGGGATCCTATTTTCCCTACAAAAAAAATCTATTTTCTAAAAACAAACTTCTACAAATTAAAGCCTGTTTGGAATGAATAGGATTATTTGTGTATGCTCCAGTATATTTAGTTTAAATTCGAACTAAATACAAATGCACCAAAAAAAAACAGCTCTAATTCAAATAGGCCCTACCCGGCAGGACTAGCAAACAGACGATCTTCGATAAAGTCTGTTTTATGATCTTTTTAACAAATAAAAAATCTTCTCCGTTATTCTCCATATTTTATGTTTGAAATCAAACTTATCCTCGAGAAACACGAGTTTGGAGATGGATTAGACATGTAGGTTATTATGTATATGTGTAGTCCGTGTATTGTACTATACGAACTCTACCTTGTAACCTATATATCTATCTACTAATTTACACAGAGGTAGGTTCGTCCGTCTAATTTTTGGTTCCGATTTTTTGTTGGTCGATTTTGCCCTTCCACCAACGTAGTAATTACCCCACTGTCACCAGCAATGAAAAACGGTTCGTTCTTTCACCCGAAAAAACTCGACCAATCCATCCCGTTCCCCTCGTCTTTCTCTTCCCCATCCTCGTGTGCATCTGGCGAAGGCGGACACACGACCTCCAACTCCAAGGCGCCGACACCGCAATTGAGGAGGCGGAGGTGAGTGGCGTAGTGGAGTTTGCGCTAGCGCTCGTAGACGCCCACCCGTCAGGCCACTCTGTTGCCATCGCCGTCGGGCATGGTGGGGCTGCATGAAGGGTTCGGCCATGAATTCGGCAAGCATGCAACTCAGTGACTCGGTAGGTGATGCTATGTGCTTATGTTTTGGTCGGGATTTAAGATTTTGTGGAGGTTTGTGCTAAATCCAATTGTTCTTTCACCCGTGGGGCTCGATTTGTTCAGTAAATCTGGCTCGATCTGAGCTCACATGGATAGAGCACAGGAGGCCTCGACCGTCTTCGCCCCCTGCCTTGAACGCCCCAGCAACGGCTTCCCCGTCGCCGGGAACCACTCTTCTATCACAGGCGCTTCTGGGCGACCAGATGGTGAGGCAGCGGCCACCGCGAGCTCCAGGGCGACCGGAGTGGGCGATGGTTCTAACGGGGAATCCCTGATCGATTTCTTAAATCATGCCTGATTTGGCCACGATTTTTCTCTTTTATTGATCTGCATCTACCGAAGAGAAATCTGAATATAGTTTTGATGTGTGTTTCCTCCCTAATTTTTGAAGAAAGCTTCCCAATTTCTCTTCGATTTCTTGTGGAAGAATTCATATTTGTTCTTGGTTTGCATCTTTCAAATAGGAGTTTTGAGGGAAGCTGTTGTAGGGGAGAGACATTGACTGCAAGCGTTCTCCCTCCAGCGTCGGGCGCGTTGGGGCGCGGTGGTCCTCTGGGTGAAGCTCTCCCGCACGGTAAGGTGGTGCCGCAGGGATCAATCCAGGGCGGCGTCGACGGACAGAGGCGGCGAGGGCACGGACGCGAAGAATCAGTCCAGGGCGGCGCCGACGACTCGGATGCCCACGGAGACCCTGCGGTAGTGGTGGCAGGCATGTAGGAGTGGGCCGACTGGTTTGAGGAGCATGACCCTCTCGCGTGTGCCTCGTTTCAGTAATCTGAGAGTGCACACTAGAGCAGTAGAGCTTAAGATTCAGAGTTCAGAACTCACGTGTAATGGTGTTGTATGCAGTTTAGGATTCAGAACGCGTTTATAGCCCACGACGTGGAGCCACTGAGTGAATTTAACGGGTCACCCGAGTAAATTTGTATCAAACCATGTGTTTTTAGTTTGTTACCTGCTTATAAGTTGCCTATAATTAGTCAAGTGCCTGAAATGATTTAAGATAGGATTACCACAAGATTAGCCTCATGATGGTTGCAATCAGGGGAAACTGTTGAACTATCAAAGTTATACAAGGGCTTAGCATGGTGACAGTGGTGGATTTAACCCATCTGGGTTTCTTTAAGTTTTTTTTGAGAAGAATCTGGGTTTCTTTAAGTGAACAGCTGAATAAAGATTCAGCAAAGTGACATACTCCTCTATTATGTCTTATTGGCTTCTCAGTTAGTATCTCACACATAGTCCTATTTTAATCATCCCGTTGAGTTCTGAACCATCGACAATACATATTATGAAAGAAGAAAATTGTGATTATGCAAAAAAAAAACTACTGTAATTTAACATGAAGAGAATAAAAGAAACACCTGAAAGTTTATAACAGATCTGGTAATATCTATGATGTTGTGGGCATATGGGCCTGTTTTCATTACCACGTTGTAAGAGTAAAGCAAACCTATCATATTAAAATGCTACATTTTGCAGTCAATGATCATGGGTCTCATGTCAAACCTGAGTGAGTGATTGTGTTTCGAAGACTTGAAAACGACTAAAGTAAGCACGGAACAGTCATCCTGACCTAAAAGAGAATGAGAAAGTTTTTTGTGTGTATGGAAGAGATCGAACTATTTTTTTTAAGTGAGGGCATTGCACATCTTAAAAGATCCCTCGGTTCGCAATCAAGTGGCTCTCTTTACAAATTTTTAGATTTGCAACTTCGTAACACAACATAAATAAAATCTTTCTGACCGTGGCAACGCACGAGCATTCAGATAGTATATATATAGATCAATACAAGGCACCACAATATGTGGTTTCCCCTTATCTTACATGGTATGAGACGCAAAACCCTAGCCTGCGTCGTCCCCACCTTCCGCCGCCAACGAAACCACCAACCCTAACCCTAATGCCGCGCCGCCACCGTCACCTCCATGTCGGCTCCCTCCGATGACGACACGACGGTCGCTGTGGCCAAGGAGCGTCTGGACGCTAAGGCCGAGGCCGCCAAGGGCAAGCTGGCCCTCACCTCCGCCGAGGCCGCCGCGTCCGGGTCGAGCGCGGGGCCGTTCTCTCTGACCTCGTTGCGCGCCTAGGCCGCCGGCCTGGACTCCATCAAGGGGCACGTCCCCGTCGAGCTAGCGCTTGACACCGGCTTCATCGTCAGTGGCACACCTTCTTTCGCGCTGCCTGCCGCAAGTACGCCCTCCTGGATCACCTCGACACCGACGCCCCAGCTGCGCCGACACCGGAGTGGTCTCTCCTCGATGCCACCGTCATCTCCTAGCTCTATGGGTCTATTTCGCTCAGAATCCTCGACGCCGTCATGATGCCCAGTGACGATCCCATCGCCGTCGAGCTATGGAATAACATCCATGTGTAGGGGGTCGCGCATGAACATAATAAAATTTTCCCTACACCCAGAATCCTAGTTGTCAGTACCTATATTTTAGTAATGCAGTAACGGGAGGGGCTTTTCACGAACTTACCTTTGAAGACTGAAAAACGTTGTCAACGCTCGGGAGAGTGTGGTTGATGTAAACGAACCGAAGCCGACCTCAAGGTCGTGATGAAGTCCTGATAGCTCCTGTGGCTCCAAGTGCCCCAAGTGTTGCATCTCACAGGGAGTTACACACATCCGGTGTTTGGCGATGACTCCCTCTCCTCTGATCCAGCAGTAGTTGCGGAAGTAGAGCTCCTGGATCCGAATCCCGCAGCGCGACGGTGCTCCGCGATGAAGAAGACTCCTGCTCGCACGATCCGGACTTGGTACCACGGTCACGAGAGAGAGAGAGAGAATCAACTAGAGGTCTCTCCAAAATAGAGGGAACCTTTTATTGATTATTGTGTATTTAATTTGCCAAAATACCTCTCTTTATATGGGAAAAACCCCCATAGCTAACTAGCTTAGCCATGTGGGACTAAACAAGGGAGAGGGGGGCTTGGCTGGCCGGGCAATGCCCTTGTGGGCCCCGCACGTGGTGCCCAAGGCCCAACCGGCCACCCCCTCTCTCTCCTCCCTTTGGTCTTTTCCCTCATGGGCCCTTTTCCCTCCAGATTTGGCCCAATTAGGTATTTGACCTTTTTTAATTCTTTTTCAATTATTGAATAAATATAAATGAATGATTAAATCATTATTTAACATTCACTTACATATTATTCAATCCCCGTTGATGTGGAACTCATTCCCTCTCATTCCGTACATCCTCTGGACTTACCAAAATCCTTCCGGTTTTCTCCCTTCTCTTTTCTTCGGTGATTCTACCAATCCTTAAACACTCTCTGAGCATCATCAAGCCCTTAAGCGTGACACCCCACGGTTCAGAAACACTCTAGACATGGTCGGGACCCTCCCGCACCAATGATCAACAGAAGGACCTCGATGGCCATGTGAGCTTTGTGCATTCCACGAAATCTTTCGTTGTTTGAACCATGAACGTTATGTCATATTTATTTTGTCTCTCGATACTTGCATTGTCCAAGATCTGATCAATGACATCACCATGCTGTGTTCAATCTCGCTGCCAACAAATGCTACTTGACTCGTCCCGACAAGTGATATCCCCGTGATCAAATCACACGCTGCGCAACTATTGGATATAACTTCTACAAGTGGGTCCTCGAGTATCTATTCCGTCACGCGGATGGACAAATCCTGCTCTTTACGCATATTGCCTCAACTGTTCCTCTGAATACCTAAACACACCTTTATGATCACCGTGTCACCGAGTGATATTTGATGCTATCAAAGTACCCTCGGATAACAGTGATTGATATGGCCTCGCGGTCTAAGAAATAGTACACTAAGTCTATTCTAATCATAGTAACTTGAACTTTGTGAAATTATCGGCTCACGGTGCTTAGATTTGGTATAGCTCATCATCTCATTCTCACAATGAGGTGACTCCATTGTCAACTAGCATAAATGCCACATGATCAGGAAACCTTGATCATCTGTTGACCAATGAACCAGTGACTGGAGTTTGACCAGGAACTCCTGGTTTTTTATATATCACATATATTGATGTTTCCTTTCAATACAGTTATAGCATGATATAAAACTTAATCATAAACTTTATGAAATATGATAATAATCCTTATTATTTGTCTATAGGGCATATTTCCAAGAGTCTCCCACTTGCACTAGAGTACAAATAAACTAGCTGCATTTGTTCCTAATCATTGGCACCATATATCCCGGTGATAGCTATGAGATTCAACATATTTTTTGATGGTTTTTATTGATGGTTTTCTTCTGGATCTGACCGTTTTCTAGCTTTACCTAACGCTAATACTTCGGTAGCGAAGGAAACTTGGTTTTAATGTGTGTTTCAGGTTCTGAACATCAACGGATGGTTTTAACAAGAGAAACACAATATTCAGGCGAAAACAAGCAAGTCTCTTTTTGGAAGCAATCAAGGGAGGCGTATAGAAGCTTTAACGAGCAACTATACGGCGGGAATATTTTTCTGGCCGTATAGTTGCCACCGCCTCCATCTTGTCAAAAGGGACAACTTTCATGAAGAGACCAGACGCAGAATCATAACATAGTAGCCGCCATCCCATCTAGAAAGGAGAAAGAAGAGATCTGGAGAAGAAGGGGAAGACGTTCTTTATCTCGCTCCACGATCTTCGACCTCCTAGCCATCACACCCTCATAGCCATTACTTATACTTGAGAGAGAGAGAGAGAGAGGGAGATCTTCACTTTGCAAGATTAGGGTTTGAGATTGTTTCTTCCTATCTTGAATTGTGTTGGATTACTTTCTATTCTTATTGTGCATCTCCATGGTAATATCAAGAAGAACTCCCTTTATTTAATTATATCGATGATGCTTTCTTCTCTCATGTGTGAGTAAGTTCCTTGGGCGTGGGAGATGTAAGGGATTGGTGAGATGTGATGTGCCTCCATATATTTTCCATTAGTTTGTGATTGATTTTAATTATTATATTATGTGTGCTTGACTATCTGTAGGATGCCTAATGCTTGTTGTCCAATTAAGGGCCTAGACAACATGGTGCTTTGTTCTACATAGATAAGATCTTGTTCGCTAGCAGACCGGGGACCCCCTGAGTGACACGGGGATATCAATGGGAAGCTAGTTTGACTCGAGGATCACGAGGAACCACTGTGCTTATTGCATTAGCCCGATCCAAGGAGCTTAATTGCTAAGCAACCTGAAGTATCTTAATCGTCTAGTGACTGACCATGGTTTTGGTAACAGAATAGTAGGATTATTGAAGTTGGGATGAAATCTACCAAGAGGAGTTCCAGCTAATTATGGGTTGCTCGCCTACACACATACTTATAAGATTATAATTGTTACACTTATTATTCGTCCATCTAGCACAGTCACTATTGCCATGAACTGTATCTCCCCGTGCCTTCTTTGTCATCTGCAGAAAACAACAAACAATCGAATCGTTCTTTACTTTTATGCTTTTTATTCCTGAAGTTTACATTTTAGTTTTATTTAAATACATCTAGCTTAATCCAAATTTCATTCTTATTTCCACACTTGCAGTCAATTCACTCGAAGACCCGTGAAAACTTTGGGTGTGACAGAGACTTCATTCATAAACACTTACCTTTGGGCTCCCTGTGGGATTGATATCTATACTTCAAAACTAGCTACAAACGATCTGTGCACTTGAAGACATCACCCGACACCTTTGAACATGCTTGCTCATGAAAGAGGTTGAGTCTTGGGTCTGTACTTTACTATCACAAATCCTTTGCAACTTACTAATGTCACCTTGATTGACATTAATACTTTATCATCTCATGATAACATCTTTGTGTATGCATCATAGTCATGGCAGCAGAATGAGGTCGGTTTCCAGGTTTCTACAGTGACTTTAGATCAGCCACTTCAAGCTTTCTCATGGGCACTGTGCCTTGGGACACACCTTCTGCGTAAAGATGAACTAGTCCCACCATAATAGTATGCATCACTTTAGATGGTACCCTCAACTATTAGTATAAATATAATCATCGAAACACTAGTGCACTATGTGCAAATTTCGATGTTTTATCACCGCGCTTCCTACTTGACTTTAGTCGGTATTATTGATACAGGAGTTTCCAATCTTCTAAGGTTAACATATTCTCTTATAATATAACCCTTTATGATTTTAAGATATGTTATCCTTGGATTTGGAAACATGTCTACAGTTCTCTATTAGGCACCATGGAAAAACTTAGCTTAACATTCCGTGATTCATACTTAATCACTTTTCAAACATTCCTTCTCGGATCATATATTATGTTTAAGTTATCATCATGGTTTTCAAGATAGAACCTATGTCTTAACATAGTGGATAACGATCATCCTTTTCTTTCTTTCAACCATTAATGTTTAACTTGATATTATTCCTAATTTGAGCGACCAAGGACCTGTCCTTAATTAACTCCTATTCCGAAACTCTTTTCAGAATCCTTTTTTAGGAATACTACATAATATCGTAATATACTTACTTTCAACTTCTAATCCCTATAAATCATTATTTATCGGTACTTGCGCTTTCATTCTTAATGTGTCATACACACACTTAAGAATCAATCTTTTAAGCTCCCACTCAAAATATGTTTCCAACATACTTGAGTATGAGTCATCCATTGCTCCCACTCAAAATATGTTCCTACATATTCGAGTCCGAGACTTATATTGCTCCCACTCAATAATATGTCATTCATATATTGTTTTTGGAAGACTTTCATAGCTCCCACTTAATTTTATGCAAATTGCATATCCACTCACTATTTTGAATAACTTCAAAATCCTTTGATCAATTATCAAATTGGGAGATTTATTACAAGATGTTAGTATCTTACTAGTATTAAATCCGCTAGACTTTTAGCACTTCTGAATCAAATTCTTTTGAATTTGTCCAATAGATTATTCGTGAAAAATTGTGCCTTTTGTCATTCACCTTTTCCTTCATGACTTTGCAGTCGTTTGGAAAATTCAAGTAACCCATTACTTGTTAAGATTCAACAATAAATTGCTTTTTAATCTTAAGTGAATTTTGCCTCTAGGATTTCTCATAATTTTAGTTCACCATTATTTCCTTCGTAGTTCATAGGTATGCCATATTCTGGTAACATGACAAATGATTCACAAATGTCTCCATACAAGATGTGGAGTGCATTTTGAATCCTACTTCATATAGTGAAAACACTAGTGGGGAAAACACAATGATCACTATCATTGATTCTTTCCTCTATGAAGAGAAACAATCAGAAATGCTTTCTGTTGCGCTTATCAACACTTTGATGCAGGGTTTTGAATCCTCATCACGCTTTTCACTATCTTCCATAAGCTTCATAGTCGAGAACATAAACTTTCTCGAAAATGCACCAAAATTCAAGCAACAATAGTTTTGCCATTATTTTGGTTCTAGCCATGGATTTCTATTCAAAGTTTCAAATTAATACTCTACAAGAACTTCTTCGCTATTGTTTTGGTGATATCGAATAACTCCAAAACTTTCACGATGATCCATACAAGATATGGTGCCGGTCTCATGAATCCAGATGGTTCACTATCTATACTCATTGAGTGCTTACTATTTCTAACTAATGGTCTTTACATCCAACACTATAACGATTTATTCAGCGCCATCTATTCACCCACTTGATATCAAATATCACATTATGATTCTTTGCATTTTGATGTTTCAAATGCATTGCATTTCACAATTCCTTATGCCAATCTTATAACGTCGAATTTCGTTACTATTGATCAAATCATAGTAATTAGATTCTCTTTTATCTTTAATACCCTTAGATGATGAAATATTTTGATCTTATCAAATAGTTTCATACTCATGTTTCCTTTGGTAAACTTCTTTACAAAATTCAAACAATCATATAATGATAATCACCATTTTATTAAAACACAATACATCAAATATGTATTCTCTTTCATCAAAACACTTCGTATTCTTGCAATACATGGTGTTTAAGTTATCTTGCCTAATTTAGGCATGATTCATATATGACAAGAAATCAAATGTCTTTCACATATTACCAACATAACTTTGAATTTAAACAATGGTTTCATTCAAAATGAATGTATCATTAGGTTGGGTATTTTCAAGGCATTTTCAATATTTTACAAATGTTCATGCATTATCAATTAGTTTCATAACCAGGACAATTCACACATAATCGAACAAGATATGAACACAAATAGAAATCATTCATAAAACTGGAACAAATGTTTGTTACAAACTCATATGAATAACCGTCCCATGAAGTGTGAGACACACTAAAGAAGTGCACAATCTATCGATTACAATAATCATCCAAAACAATAAAATAAATGATAAATGTCAAGGGAGAGTGTCGTTGACCATCATCATCATGCTTGCCATCAACACGCAACGTCACCTCCTCTCCAATAAGCAACTCTCATGCAAAAGGACCTGTTTTCATCAAAACAGAACAAGTATCAAATACTTTAATACTGCAATATATATATGTGTTTGCAAGATTATAACATTTATAAAACTATATATCAAATATATACCTTCATCATCGACGATCTCTCTAGATATTGGTTCAACCTTTACATTCCTGAGATGCGATATGAACCTGTGGAAATCCTGTGTTTCCGCATCGCCTCTCATGATGCAAGTCTGCCATGTGTCTGGTAGCTTGGTGGCAGCGACCGCAACACAACACCATTTGCAAAAGAGCTCGTCAACCAGTTATCCAGGAAGTATGCAAGCCTCATGTACGCATCATGCATGCGCTCCAAGTGGTCGCCAAGCGAAGAGTTCTCCTCCATCTTTATGGAGAGGAAATCTCCTATCAACTCATGCTCCCATATGCGCACTTGTTCCACGAAATGTGACCTAAGCTGTTGATGGCCCAAAATATATCGAGCTTGTTGGGGAACCCCAAGAGGAAGGTATGATGAGCACAGCAGCAAGTTTTCCCTCAGTATGAAACCAAGGTTTAATTGAACCAGTAGGAGCAAGGAAACACCCCAAAGGTGTTGCTAGCTGAGCCTTGGCAGGGCGCACTACCGGTGCTAGTAGCAACGTGGAGACCTGCATAACACAACCACAAAACTTTGCCCCCAACTTGCGATGAGGTTGTCAATCTCACCGATTTTGCTGAAAACAAAGGATTAAACGTATCGAATGGAAGGAAGTAATAGTTTGCACAAAGTAAACACAAAGTAGTAAACAGTTGATTGTAGATTGAAAGTAAAAGAAAGGACCGGGGTCCATAGTTCACTAGAGGTGGCTCTCCTTAAGATAGATAACATACTAGGTGAACAAATTACAACGGGGCAATTGACAGACACCGAGAAAGCATACAAGCATATACTAATCATCTTGACTCCTTTGAGATTCAATTGGGAATTGCAACATTATACATAGACCGTCATCCAACTACATCTATGACTAATAATCCACCTTCAGGTTATCATCCGAACCCCCTCCAGTATTAAGTTGCAAGCAACGAATAATTGCATTATGAATTGCGTGTAAAGTAAACAATATGATTCTTCTATGAACAAAGGATTGTTGTTTTCTCCCTAGTAGCAACAGCACATCTAGTACCTTAGATATTTCTATCACTTCCCTAGATTACCAGAGGCATGAACCCACTATCGAGCATAAATACTAACTCTTGGAGTTGCTAGCATCTACTTGGCCAAGATAGCTACTAACAACGGAAAGCATGCAAGATCACAAATAATAAAGACACGATAGAATCAATAATCAATCTGAAATAGCATCTCAATATCCATCGGATCCCCGCAAACACAACATGCAGAATTACAAATAGATGATCTTGATCATCAACGGAGCTCACAAGATCTAAACATGATAGCACAAAGGAGGAGAACCAGCCATCTAGCTACTACATGGACCCGTAGTCCAGAGATGAACTACTCACGCATCACACTGGAGGCTTCCATGGCAACGAAGAAGGCCTCCAGGGTGAATTCCCCTCTCTGGCAGGGTGCTAGGAAGAGCTTCAGATCCCCCCGTTCTAGGGATGGAGATGACGGCAGCTACAGACTCTTTCGTGGATTTTTGATCGGGTACTTAGGGTTTCCGTATCAGAGGCAATATATAGGTGGAAGGAGAGGCCGAGGGGGTGATTGGGGCGGCCAGACCACCCCTTGGCGCAGGCCAGGCCTGGCCGTGCGGCCAGGTGGTGTGGCCGGGCCCCAGCCCCTCTCCGTATCGTATTCTGGCTCTAGGTGTCCCTCAGTAAAATAATGACTTTGGCTTTTGTCCCGTCCAATTCTGAGAATATTCATTTTCTGACTTTCCTGGAACCAAAAACAGTAGAAAACAGGCAGCTGGCACTGTGGCTCTTGTTAATAGGTTAGTCCAAGAAATCATATGAAAAGTACTCCAAAGTGTGGACAAAACTCAAGAAAGTAGATAAAACCAAGCATGGAATCTCAAAAATTATAGATACATTTGCAATGTATCAACATCCCCAAGCTTAACTCCTGCTCGTCCTCGAGTAGGTAAGTGATAAAAAGAAAGAATAATTTTTGAGGTGACATGCACCATCATAAACTTGATCAAAGTATTTGTAAAACATTCAAAGCTGGGATCATACTACTTCAATCATAACATGAAAGACAAAGTTCTAGCAATAAGACAAGGAAACTATGTTGCAACATGAAAATGCACAAACAAAAGATTAATGAATAACAATGCTTTGCAAGACATTTGTTTGTTTCACATAAAGAAAACATAGCATAGTAGCATTCAGCTTGTCCCTCATAGAGTAACAAACATAAATGCATAGGACACCTTCAAAGTTTATAAGAGTGACTAGATACAAATAGTTTAAAACAAGCACTATCAAAGCTATGCATCAATCAACAAGTCTTGGGACAATGCACATAGAACTAAGAATGGCCACTATGCTCTCAAAGTAGGTGCATAAAGATAGAAGGTGGAGACTCAATATATAAGTGTAAGAAAGGCCTTCATAGAAGGAAGCAGAGATTCAAGTTTCATAAAGAGCTTCCAAAAATTATGGTACTTAATAGCTTTCAGCTCTCATTGCCCCTATCATAAGCATCTTGAAGTGATTAAGGTTAAAGTGAACAAACTATGGTGTATATGCTTGATGAAGTATAAGTTGGAAATCTCATGTCCCTTGAATACGAGGGCCGCTCCTCATGCTACTCAAGTTTAGTCACCGGTAAGTTCTTGTCATCGTAAGTACATGTGTATCATAGAGAACCGCCAAACGGGGTACCCCTTGCCCGATGATACGGAAGAATCCCCATATCAAAATGACAAGGCAATCAGACAACGAGCATCTCATCAATCTTCTTATTTACCATGGGAATATGGTGCTTTTTTCTCTCTTTCCTCTTTTCATAATCTCTTTTCTTTTCTTTTTCTCTTTTTTCTCAATATCGGACTCTTTTTTATAAGAAGAATGCTTCATAGACATCTCATTATGGTTACGCTGCAGGTTTCCACCATGTCAGCATGGATTAGACCAGGGGCCCAGGTGTTTCTCTAACACATATACATAACTCCATGGACTTACAAGCTCCCCTTTCATTTTACACCGACGACATCCATAGACAAAAGAGCATGATATCAACTAGGTACAAAGTACAAGTGCAATGTTGAAAGCGTTCCCCATGACAACATGGTTCTGCTAATCCCCAACGAATAAGTGCAAGCATATACAACATAGACGACACAATGGTTCAAGTTTATTAAGGGCAAGAAAAGTAAAGTGTGCCATCAAGTTCGTGAGAGCTTTAATCACTAGTTTTCTCATAACAAGTTTAATTTGGAAGGTAGATAAAAATATGAATACACTTGGAATAGCATATTCTAGCAGGTAGGTATGGTGGACTCTTTGGAATAACTTGGTTTAAGGAGTTTGATGCATGAGTGGGACTCATACTTGGTTACAGAGGCTAGCAAAAGACTAGGAGCGACAAACTAAGAGAGCAATAATGGCCATAATCATGCGAGCGACAAAACATCATTGATCAAAGCATAAAGTGATACTACAAGTTGAAAACTAAAGGATCATAAAGCCTTTGGTGACTTGAGATAGTCATAACATGGTGTGAGCATGTGCCAAGTCAACCCAAATAAAGCATCAAAGGAGAATACCACTATACTATGCTTTAATATGCTAAAACAACGCATGATTCTTCCAAGGCACATTAAGCAATCTCAATTGTTTATAACAAGTCATGCTACATCAAAGAATACTAAGCATAAATCCAAAACAATATCAATCATGGCATGACAAAGCATAGACCACAGTCAAAAACAAGCTCTCTTTACCACTTAAGCATGAAATTTCCTACTCTTTTCCAATCCAAACCAAACTATTTGAAAACCAATGTATGAAAGAGGGGGTCCAACCAATTTATTCAGCAAACTAAGAAAACAAAGCAAACGAAAAACCAAAATGAAAACAAAAAGAAGACGCTTCAAGAACAACACAACTGTGCATAAAACAATAAAAATAAAGCGTTTGGAAGAAACTGAAGAGGGGGATGCCTTGGGCATCCCCAAGCTTTGACGCTTGTACTTCTTGGATATTTCTTGGGGTTACACACGTGGCATCCCCAAGCTTGAGCTTTAGTCCATCCTTCATCTCATTACTCATTCCTTCCATACACCTGAAATTTTTCCTTCATACAAAACTTCACACAATCTTTATTAGCAACATTAGTGCACTCAAGATAATAAGTATTTAGGTTAAGTTCTAACACTAATAAAACTTCCATTAATACACAAGCTACTGTAGCACTTCCCTAAAAAAGCTCAATTCCCCAAAAGAACTCAAAAAGGAACCAACAAGAAGCAAATGCAGAAAATGGCAGAAATCTGTCAAAACAGACCAGCAGGTAAAGACGATTTTTTTCGAAGACCTTCTGTTGCTCAAATCAAAAAGTGTTGAACTAAAGTTATATAACAACCTGAGGCAGAAGCACAAAAATTCACGCCTCAAAAGGACGTACAGAGATTTTACACGAATTTTTACGGTGAAGCAGAGAAATCTGTTTCAGGACAGCAACTTTCCCAATCATTACTTCTCTCTCATTAGAGATTACTCTTGGCACAAAAAGCAAATAAAAAGGATAAGGAGCGGTTATTACTGAAGTAATAACTTCCAAGACTCATCTAAAACTTTTGGGTTATGTCCCAATAAGTACTTTTCTTTAACGCCTTTAAGTTAGGCATGATAGTTTGAGAAGATGCTCACATAAGAAATATCAATTGAAGTAAAAGAGAGCATCAAGAAGCAAATTCAAAACACATTTAAGTCTAACCCACTTCCTATGCATAGGAATCTTGTATGCAAATAAATTCACAAAGAACAAAGTGACAGGCATAGGAAGATAAAATAAGAGTAACTTCAAAACTTTTAGCACATAGAGAGGTGTTTCAGTGCCATGAAAACTTTTACAAACATATTTTCCTCTCTCATAATAATTTTCAGTAGCCTCATGAATAAACTCAACAATATAAGTATCACATAAAGCATGCTTTCCATGATCTACAAGCTCTAGAGCTTTATTATAAACATTTCCAAAAGAATCCTCAGGAACATAACATGCATCCTCCTTTAGTAAGCATGGGGGACAATCAAATATTGTAAGGGGTAAAGAGTTACTCTCATTTGAAGGTAGGAATGGGTAGATCCATTCTTCCTCCTCTTGATCATCACTCTCCTCCTCTTTTTCATACAATGAGCTTCCAGTTTTAGCAATTTCTTCTTCCATAGGCTCCTGCAAGGCGTTAGTCTCTTCCACTGGTGGAGAGCATCTATTAAGATATTCAAGAATATAGCCATCTTCTTCCTTGTAATTATCAAAGCAAAATTGAAGTACATCATAAACCTCATATTTATAAGGTGCATCATCAGTATTTTCAAGCAAATAAGCTAGTTCGAATGCACCCTTCCAAGCAATAAATTCTTCAATTTGTTCCACATAATAAAAGTCATAATTTCCTTTAACATAAGAATATATGGTAACATTATCATTATACTCACATTGAAAAGGGAGGTGTTTATACCTCCTACAGCAACAAGATTTATCAACGCAATGAGTAACATTATAAGTAGAGCACACGTTTCTAGCAATAGTATTCAATTTATCAATTTGTTCCCATAAGAGTTTCCCTTTTTGTGACAAGCGGTGTTTCTTATAATAATATTTTTGTTCTTCCGTGAAACCACCTTGCCAATTAGATTCAGTTTCAAAGAAACCAACCATTGATAGTAAGCATGATAAAGCAAGACAATAACAGACCAACGAAAATACCAACTATAGTAGGAACTAATTTTTTGTGTGTTTTTGATAAAGAAACAAGCAAACAAAGCAAAAGTAAACTAAGCAAAACAAAAATAACAAAGTAAAGAGATTGGCTATGAGGGACTCCCCTTGTGAAGATGTCCTTGACTCCCCGGCAACGGCGCCAGAAAAATAGCTTGATGGCCCGAAATATATCGAGCTCGTTGGAGAACCCCAAGAGGAAGGTATGATGAGCACAACAACAAGTTTTCCCTCAGTATGAAACCAAGGTTTAATCGAACCAGTAGGAGCAAGGAAACACCCCAAAGGTGTTGCTAACTGAGCCTTGGCAGGGCGCACTACCGGTGCTAGTAGCAACGTGGAGACCTGCACAACACAACCACAGAACTTTGCCCCCAACTTGCGATGAGGTTGTCAATCTCACCGGTTTTGCTGAAAACAAAGGATTAAACATATCGAATGGACGGAAGTAATAGTTTGCAGAAAGTAAACACAAAGCAGTAAACAGTTGATTGTAGATTGAAAAAGTAAAAGAAAGGACCGGGGGTCCATAGTTCACTAGAGGTGGCTTTTCTTAAGATAGATAACATGCTGGGTGAACAAATTACAGCGGGGCAATTGACAAACATCGAGAAAACATACAAGCATATACTAATCATCTTGACTCCTTTGAGATTCGATTGGGAATTACAACATTATACATATACCGCCATCCAACTGCATCTATGACTAATAATCCACCTTCAGGTTATCATCCGAACCCCCTCCAGTATTAAGTTGCAAGCAACGAATAATTGCATTACGAATTGCGTGTAGAGTAAACAATACGATTGTTCTATGAACAAAGGATTGTTGTTTTCTCCCTAGTAGCAACAACACATCTAGTACCTTTGAGATTTCTGTCACTTCCCCAGATTACCAGAGGCATGAACCCACTATCGAGCATAAATACCAACTCTTGGAGTTGCTAGCATCTACTTGACCAAGATAGCGACTAACAACGGAAAGCATGCAAGATCACAAATAATAAAGACACGATAGAATCAATAATCAATCTGAAATAGCATCTCAATATCCATCGGATCCCCGCAAACACAACATGCAGAATTACAAATAGATGATCTTGATCATGAACGGAGCTCACAAGATCTAAACATCATAGCACAAAGGAGGAGAACAAGCCATCTAGCTACTACATGGACCCGTAGTCCAGAGATGAACTACTCACGCATCACACCGGAGGCTTGCATGGTGATGAAGAAGGCCTCCAGGGTGAATTCCCCTCTCCGGCAGGGTGCCGGGAAGAGCTTCAGATCCCTCCCGATCTAGGGATGGAGATGACGGCGGCTACAGACTCTTTCATGGATTTTTGATCGGGTACTTAGGGTTTCCGTATCAGAGGCAATATATAGGCGGAAGGAGATGCCGAGGGGGTGCCTGGGGCGGCCAGACTACCCCCTGGCACGGGCCAGGCCTGGCCGTGCGGCCAGGTGGTGTGGCCGGGCCCAAACCCCTCCCCGTCTCGTATTCTAGCTCCAGGTGTCCCTCGGTAAAATAATGACTTTGGCTTTTGTCCCGTCCAATTCTGAGAATATTCATTTTCTGACTTTCCTGGAACCAAAACAGCAGAAAACAGGCAGCTGGCAGTGTGGCTCTTGTTAATAGGTTAGTCCAAGAAATCATATGAAAAGTACTCCAAAGTGTGGACAAAACTCAAGAAAGTAGATAAAAACAAGCATGGAACATCAAAAATTATAGATACATTTGCAATGTATCAGCTGTACCATTATCGTATGAGGGTCAATATTACCCACGACTGGCCACAGCTCATCCACCATTCTAAAGCACATTGTCACTGATATGAAAGTGGACATCTCACGATGATAATAGTGCTTCCCGCTGCTCTGGGGTCTCATAGATACTGGGCTACTCCAAATCCAACTTGTGGAGTATATAGTTGACCACATCATTCTCGCTAAGGAGAAGATGGAGACACGCAACCCACATAGAAAAGTTTGATCGGTCTAGTTTGAGCTTCTCTCCATCTAACCAATCGTCAATAGGAAAGGTCGCATCGGGGAGAACCATTTTCTACATTTATAATTGCAAAAGGAATTTAGATTAAGTTTATAATTATATGAGTTAAAACAATAACTCCACTAAAAACTCCTATCCCCAGAGGGGTTTTAGTTATTACACGATCCCTATTCACTACACCACCCCCGATCGTCATGGCCGGCGATATAGTTGCAAAGGTGGACACCTAAACGCCGATCACATCATTCATGCGAATCATGCTCGATCTTTTGAACATCCGTGTTCCGAGGCCATGTCTACACATGCTAGGCTCGCCAACTCAACCTTAGTGTATTCACTATGCAACATGTCTTACACCCACTGTATGCGAATGTAGATATGTATGACACCTGATCGTCACGGCCTGGCTCATACCGAAGAACTTTCTTGGTGGTGCACACTAAGGGAGAACACTTATATTGGTATTTTTGATTAGGGATCATCTTATTAGGCTACCGTCGAGTATCTAATACTAGCACACAATAGGATGTACAAACAATAAACGTTGAATGTAAGTGCAATGTGATATGGTCCTTCACGCCGTGATCTCCATCCCGTGCCTCCGGATTCCGGCGCCAGGGTTCTGGCGCCATAGGCACTAGGGTACCGGTGCCTTCCGGCGTGGTAGTCCATCATCTCCATGACCATATACTACTACTTAGCAACATAAGTAAACTTAATTTACCTTTTCCACAACCATATCACATCACAACACCCCCTGCAAAACAAAGTTAGATGCCTCTACTTTATCTTTGCATGTTTTACGTGGCTGATTGGGTCGCACAAGAACCGTTCTTACCTACAAGCTTTCACAACAATGCTGATCAAGTAGTTGTTTATACTACACCCCTTTCGGGGCCCTCCGTTGCAAATAGCATACCAACTAATGCGAGAGAGACAGACACCCCCCAAAGCCACTTTATACGGTACAAGCCGTATGTCAAGCATGGACCAGTCTCGCAAATGAACGCGTAAAGTCGGTTGGGGGCCGCTTCATCAAGAATTGTTGCGGTATACACAAGTACACGTGAGAGGGTAACAACTAAAAGATCAATGTCCACATGCTACATCTAGTGTGTTCTGCCCGTACTAGCAATACTACGCATAGATCTAGCTCTCATACCACTGTAGGGGTTTGGGCATGAAAACAATAAAATTTTCCCTATGCCTAGAACCCCAGTTGCCAGGACCTATCTATTAGTAATGCAGTAATGGGAGGGGATTTTTGTGAACTTACCCTTGAAGACCGAAAATCATTGTCAACGCTCGGGAGAGCGTGGTTGATGTAGACGAACCAAAGCTGACCTCAAGGTCATGATGAAGTCCTGATAGCTCATGCGGCTCCAATGACTCCTAGTGCCCTAAGTGTTGCACCTCGCAGGGAGTTACACACATCCGGTTCCCGACGATGACTCTCGCTCCTCGGATCCAACACCAGTTGCGGAAGTAGAGCTCCTGGATCCGAATCCCGCAGCGCGACGGTGCTCTGCGGTGAAGAAGACTACTGCTCGCGTAATCCGGACTTGGGACCACGGTCACGGGAGAGGGACATAGATATATATATAGAGAGAGAATCGACTAGAGGTCTCCCCAAAATAGAGGGAACCTTTTATTGATTAGTGTGTATTTAATTTGCCAAAATACATCTCTTTATATAGGGGAAAACGCCCCCATAGCTAACTAGTTTAGCCATGTCAGACTAAACAAGGGAGCGGGGAGAGGGGGAGGCTTGGCCGGCCAGCCAAGGCCCTTGTGGGCCCCGCACGGGGTGCCCAAGGCCCAGCCGGCCACCCCCTCTCTCTCCTCCCTTTGGTTTTTTCCCTCATGCGCCCTTTTCCCTCCGGATTTGGTCCAATTAGGTATTCGACCCTTTTTAATTATTTTTTATTAATAAATATAAGTGAATGATTAAATCATTATTTAACATTCACTTACATATTATACAATCCCCATTGATGTGGAACTCATTCCCTCTCATTCCGTACATCCTCCGGACTTACCAAAACCCTTCTGGTTTTCTCCCTTCTCTTTTCTTCGGTGATTCTACCGATCCTTAAACACTCTCTGAGCATCATCAAGCCCTTAAGCGTGATACCCCACGGTTCAGGAATACTCCAGACATGGTCGGGACCCTCTCGCACCAATGATCAACAGAGGGACCTGGATGGCCATGTGAGCCCTATGCATTCCACGAAATATTTCGTTGTTTGAACCATGAACTTTGTGTCATATTCCTTTTGTCTCTCGATACTTGCATTGTCTGAGATCTGATCAATGACATCACCATGCCGTGTTCAATCTCGTTACCAACAAATGCTACTTGACTCGTCCTGACAAGTGATATCCCCATGATCAAATCACACGCTGCACAACTATTGGATATAACTTCTCCAAGTGGGTCCTCGATTATCTATTCCATCACGCAGATGGAAAAATCCCGCTCTTGATGCATATTGCCTCAACTGTTCCTCCGAATACCTAAACACACCTTTCTAATCACCGTGTCACCGAGTGATGTTTGATGCTATCAAAGTACCCTCGGATAACAGTGATTGATATAGCCTCACGGTCTAAGAAATAGTACACTAAGTCTATTCTAATCATCGTAACTTGAACTTCGTGACATGATCGGGTCATGATGCTTAGGTTGGATATAGATCATCATGTCATTCTCACAATGAGGTGACTCCATTGTCAACTGGCATAAATGCCACATGATCGGGAAACCTTGATCATCTGTTGACCAATGAACTAGTGACTAAAGTTTCACCGGGAACTCCTGGTTGTTTATATATCACACATGTATTGACGTTTCCTTTCAATGCAGTTATAGCATGATATAAAACTTAATCATAAACTTTATGAAATATGATAATAATCCTTATTACTATTTGTCTCTAGGGCATATTTCCAATACAATGGCCTCTTCAATGACCACAAGATCAATCGCCAGCTACACCTCATGGTCGAGCTCGGTGATGTCAAGATGGGCGAGATGAGCATGAGCGACTATCTTGGCGCTCCTGTTGACAATGCCGAGATAGTGATCCACTGCCTCAACAGACTCTCTGAGCAATACGAGTCCACCATCGATTTGATCTCCCTCATGCCCGGGATAAGTTTCGCTTAGTGTCGCTCCTTGCTCACGCTCCAGGATATGAAGCGCAAAAATCTCTGTACCCGCAACACCAACACGGCCCTCCTCACCAACGCCGGCAACCCTAGAAAGGGCCCTGGTAAGGGCAAGAAGAGGAAGAAGGCTGCCACCGATGCCGCGAAGGAGGCCGCGCCCTCCTAGGCACCAGCAACCCAAGCGACTCCGATTGCCACCCCTCCTTCCTGGCCATCACCATAACACCCCTGTAGCGGTGCCATCCAGATGTGGCCCTATGGCTAGGGGGCCTGCTCGCCCAGCTGCCGCCCACCTACGCCCCAACGCCCAGCTATGTTCCACGGCATGCCCCGTCGCTGCACACCTACTACACACAGGGCCTATATGGGGTGCCACCGCCCCCTACGGCTATGGCTACGCACCTGCCCAACCCTCCTACGGACTTGGCGCCACCACTCCATCATCACCGGCACCATCGACGACCTCGTGGGACCATGCCGCGCTGATGAACCAGTTCTAGACCATGGGGCTGCAAGCACCCACTAGGGAGTGGGTGATAGACGCTGGGGTCTCCTCTCACTTCGTGTCTGATACCAATATGCTCATCTCAGTGTTACACCCTCCTCCTCCAAACATGCTGTCATTGTCAGTAACGGTTCCACCCTTCCGATCACCGGTACCAGATATGCACATTTTCCTATTACCACTTCATCTCGTCCTCTTTACCTTCATAATGTCTTAGTTGCTCCTAACATAGTTAAAAACATGTTGTCTATTTGTCAGTTCACCATTGATAATCTTGTCTTTGTCGAATTTGACCCTCTTGGTTTTTCTATGAAGGACCTTCTAACCAGGATCAAGATTCTAAGATGCAATAGCTCCGGAGCTCTCTACTCCATCCTCCCTTCATCCACCAGTCGGCCATACGCCTTCCTCGTCGCCAATCCCGCACTCGGGCACCGTCGGCTTGGGCATCCAGGGCAACCCATCATGCAGTCCTTATCTCGTTCTTCGATTATTCCTAGGGACAAGAATAAAACTAGCTTGTGTCATGCTTGCCAATTAGGTCGTCATGTTCGTCTTCCTTTTTCTTCCACCAATATCGTGTAACCACTACTCCATTTCAAATAATTCACTTTGATTTGTGGACATCTCCTGTTGAGAGTATTTATGCCTTTAAGTATTATCTCGTCTGTCTCGATGATTTTAGTTAGTATGCATGGGTCTATCCTCTACGGGCTAAGTTAGAAGTTTTCTCACACTTGTAGTCCCTTCATGCTTTAGCACTTACCCAGTTTAGTGCATGCCTGCAGGCTATTCAGTGTGATAATGGTTACAAGTTCGATAATTCACTCCTCCATTCTTTTGCCCAACACCATGGAATTACACTTTGTTTTTCATGTCCATATACTTCACAACAGAATGGTAAAGCTGAACATATTATTCGCACTCTCAATGACATTACTCACACGCTCCTAATTCAGGATAGTATGCCACCTAGTTTCTGGGTAGAGGCTCTTCACACAGCCGTCATGTTGCATAATCAACTGCCTTCCAAGGAAATATCGGATCGTGTTCGCTTCCATGCATTAGTTGGCGTGGATCCAACATATGCTGGTCTTAGGGTTTTACTTACTTGATTGGAATCGCAATGCTACTCACTATACACGTCCAAAGGAATATTCAGAATAATATTCTTCTATAAACCATTCTTGCGTGGGGTCTTACTAACATAACAGGACGACTTCGCTGCACGGGATGGGTCTTCCTCGAAAAGCTAACTCCACCTGACATTTTTATACCCTTTTTGGGTGGTATATCACCTTAAAAAGTCTAAGAGGGTAGTACAGTATGGGATCTTAGGTAAGAGAATTTGACCTTTGATTTTGATTGAATATACTATGATTCAAGTGATGTGGAGATCATGTGGTAGCTTGGTGCTATCTCCTTTATCATCTATGAGAGGTTCCCCTACATCCCCAAGCTTAGGTTGGACCATAACTTTTCCTTCTTCATTCTTTTCTCCTTATTTTGTGGTGCATGGACATCCCCAAGCTTGGGCTTTTATCATCTTGTTTCTGCAAAATATGAGTGCTTCCTGTGACACTTTCAACTTCATGATGGTTATTGTATAACATGCAAATACATTCGCGGGGATCATTGTTTCACAATTATGATCATTATCTTGAGTACTATCATACAATGGCTCATGTTCTATGGAGGCAATAGCACTACTAGATTCATCTTTACCAAGAATTCTTTCTACCCAACTATCATATGAATCATCATAAAAAGCATGTAAATCAATAGAATCATCAAGTATAGGGTTTTCATCATAGAGATCATTGTTACTTGAAATAATAATTTTATCTGCCCATACCACAGGTATTATTGTTACACACAGAGGGTCATCCAAAGCTTTATCAAACATCATTCCCAAGCCATATTCTTCACCACTTTCAAAACTATTATCAATAATAATATTAGTTTGCATGTGTTGATCATCATCAGAATCAAAATCAAAATGAAAAGAGCATGGCGAGTGAGGATATGGAGGAACCTCTAATACCTTTTCCCTTTCTATATATTCTTCTTCTTGTTCCTGCAAGCCATTATATCTCTCCTTGATAGCAACAAGATTGTTATAATATTTAAGGATATAGGTATTCTTACAAAAAAGTTTCAAGAGTTGTTCAAGCATTGTAGCAAGTTTTGGTGTGAGGCTATGAGTTTCATTTGCTACCAACATAACTATCTCAAGAAATCCCATTACAATAGTAAATTATTCATCTGCCTCCATATCAGTGTTCATGAATTCATTATTATGGTAGGAAGCAATTATGGGCGTACTCTCAAGCTTGCATTGGAAATTTAGATAGGATATTGATCTATGCAACAAGATAAATTATACCTATCACATAATTCATGGCCAATTTCATTAAATGCTTCCATTACTAACTTTATTTGATCAACATTAATTGATTCAACCATAGGGGTTTGCATAAGTACGCGATTCATACATTCCATGAACATAACAAATGAACTAATTTTTTTGTGTTTTTCCAATAAGGAGAGTAAAAACTGATACATAACTGAAAGTAAATCTAATGAGAAACTCACAACCAAACAAGTTAAACAAATCTCCCCAAGCTTAGATTATTGCAAGATGTAAAACAAACTAAAACAAATCTAAAGTCTAGTGCACACAAGAATAGAAACTTAAGCGCTACGCTCCCTGGCAACGGTGCCAAAAAAGTATCTTGATAACCCCCAAGTGCAGAGGATCACCGTAGTACCTCTCAATGTGGAAGTAGGGTATCAATCCACAGGAGCAAGAAGGAAAAGCTATCTATTCTTTACAACTAAAGTTTCACAAGTTTTAGTTGATTATGCACTAAACAAGTTAAGGGACAAGATGGTTGATTTAATCGATGCAAATTGAATGTAACAAAACAAGAATGTAAAAGTGTCCCAATCCTCTTCAATGCAAGAGGACAAGACAAGGGTTTTCTATTATGGGAATAATGGACATGGGTTCATGGGTTCACTTAATCCTCTCTTCTCCATCTATGGTGATTATCATGTTATAGATAGTAAAGGTACACATAATTGCAATGCTTTAATGGTACTTTTATGGTGGCTACATGTCATAAAACACATAGGTGAAAGAAGTACTCCTTTGTGTTGCTAGGTCACCCTTGCAATAAGGCTAGAATTTGGTTTGTGTCACAGCACACATCATACTTCTCCATTTTTACCCCTAGATAAAGGATGTTGGGCTACATTGCTGTTACTCAATACATATACCACTGTCACTCGGCCACCCATTACCTACATACATCATACTTCTTAATGGAAAACATTCTAAACACTAGTGCAATGATTCATATGTTGTGAGTATTATCACATGTCTTTCATCTACCCGCACTTGGTGGTGTCAATAACCTCATGATTTGGGTAAACAAGGCATTATGTATAGATATAAACCATTACATGCATCATAGAATATTCCCAAAGTATGACAAACCATACAAGATCCAACACAATGTTAAATGAATAACGAATACTATCTCGTAACACAATATCCACCATAGGAATTACATGGATAGATCCATACTCATGCAAGGCACATCATATGGACTTCAACAATGATCATACATGGAGATATTAGATCAAGTTACCACCATAAACCCAAAGTCCAGGGGGTGGACTACTCCCTCTTCATCATGGTGGTGATGCTGGAGATGTTGGAGAAGGTGGAGATCCCTCCGGAGGCGGCTCCGGTGGAGTTTCCCCCTCCAATCTTTGCTGAATCTAACTCTGTTTGGTGGTGTTTTCATCTCTGGTGTGCTCCATCTCGAGGACTCCCCGGGGAGGTCCTTATATAGTGGTTTTTAGGTCAATATAACTCTATGGGTGAAAGAATCAAGGCAATCGGATGACAGAGGAGGAAAATAGGGCAGGGGTACGCCTACCTGGGCTGGGCACGCCCTCTACGATCTTTTGGGCCTCCTAGCTCTTCTCCTGAGGTTCTTGCACCCTAGATGCTTCTCGTGGTAAAATATTGACATCCCCAAAAGCTCAGGTCCATTTGACTCCGTATAGGTCCTAAAATATCAAAAACATAGAAAATAGCGTTTTTCTGCCCTGCAGGATTATAACCAAAATAAAGGGGATCATTGGTAAATCCCCAAAAGTCAATGTAAAACATGGATATAACATTATATATGATGCAAATATGTGGGTAATCATGTCAACAAACTACAAAGTTCACGTATGCATTTTACATGCATCCGTTATTCACTTCAAAGTTACTTAGCGATGGAAATTTAGCGTTGGAACAACTTGAGTACAATACCGACCAAGTGAGGGGAGGTATTACATTCTTATCATCATGTCTCTTGTAAATTTAAATCTGATCATTTTATTATTTGTTCGGTTGCACTCATGTTTTCTACCCGCTTAGCTTGTTATCCAATAAAATTTATCCCCATGCTAGTGTCACTATTTTATCTTCGACTTTGAACATAATCCTTTGGTTTGTAAAGGACAACAAGTGGAGGAAACTCCCGTGTCTTAAGAACTTGACAAAGCATCTATACGGTGACTTTGGTGCCTTGTATTAGTCTTACGGATATAATCTTAGTAGTACTCAACCCCGTAAAATGTAATGTGATTGACTCAATAGCACTTGTTGAAAAAGTATTGTTTGAAGGAATGAATATCTAATCGTAGTTGAGATGTATGCCAAAACTTAACTTGTTTATCAAAGTACTAATGGGGATATGCCGAATGGGGTATGCCCACCAGGACATTCTGATTAGGTCAAAGGACTTGCGAGTGGGTCTGTAGGACGGTGACTTTAATGCGACTAAGGAGCGAGCCTGGCGACTGGAAGCTGGAGGCCTAGAAGCATAACTGAAGCCCAGTCGGATTAGGTCAAATCATACGAATCCTTGACTAGTTTGGTTGTAAACACTGTAAACCCTAGCGAGGTACCCCCTATATAAACCTCCCTAGGGTTCCCTTTGTACTCACGTTCCATCATACACCCCTTCAAGCGACTCGCTGCTTAGACGTTGAGCTCGCCACCCCTGTAACTCGCTCTCCACCAATACAATCTAGCAGGAGTAGGTATTTACCCCCCGTGGGGGCGAACTTGGATAAATCCAAGTGCATCCGTCCCCATCTCGCTCTGCAGATGGCCGCCAGCTCTCGCCCCCAATCTTATCAATCGCTACCCCTGGTAGCGACTACCATGGTCATTCCCACGACAAGTATGACATAGCTTTATGCATGTCTGCAACACTATCGCACTCCATGGTATGCTGGAAACTCCGCTGGCCAATGAACAATCACAAGAGGGAAACCTATATATTTCGGCTATGAGTTGATTAAAAATTTGTAGTAGCAATGCTATAATGGATAAGAGTATTTGCATCATTATGAGTAGGTTGGAACATTCCTCTGATAACTATGAGAAATTACTATTAAAACCAAACATACTTGGTAGAGGTTATGAGTGTCCATCATTAATCTGCACTTCCCGATTAAACTAACTAAATTTTGGCATCATCTCATTACCAAACGGTTGAAGTTCTAGAAAAGCAAGGAAAAGATTGGGTGTTGGAAAGTCACAATTTTGAAGTGGGTGTAATGAGATACTCTAATATTCTATTTCATTTGACATTACTTGAGCACCCTTAATTTGACAAAGCACTCAATTCTTAAATTGTTTCTCTCATAAAGGAGAGGTGCTAAAGATCTTGATTCACAAGTCTAGCTAAATTCTTGATACTTGCTTGAGGTTTAATATTTATTTGCTAGCAAGTTATTGCGCTAGGCAGTGAGACTAGATGCAACTGTTCAAGTACTTTTTGTGATCATGTTTATGGTTGCAGGATTTGTGAAGGTAAAAAGTTGGCATCCCCTTGAAGCTTGTGAGTTCTTTTATTCAAAATGGCTTATGGTATATTTTTTAATCACTTTGTCACTCAAGGGAGAGTAACAACCAAGCTTGGGGGAGTTGATAGCTCCCAATTTGATCAGATTTTACCAAGATTTTCATTGGTTTCTATCTATTTTCAACACTTTTCACCTTTTGACTAACGCTAATATTATAAAAACAAAGGAACCTTGTCATTTATGGTAACTTTGAAGTGTTGAGCACTGATGACCCACAAGTATAGGGGGTGTATCACAATATTTTCAATAAGTAAGAGTGTCGAACCCAACGAGGAGCATAAGGTGTTGACGAGTGGCTTGGAGCAGGAATTCTCTGTAAATACTTAGCAAACGGATTTTTAGGGGTTTTTGATAATGTAGATAAATAAAGTACGAGTAAATAAAAGACAATCATAATAAATGCAGCAAGTGGCCCAATCCTTTCTTTAGCAAAGGACAAGCCGGTTGTATTACTTAATATGACCAAACGTTCTCGAGGACACACGGGAATATTGTCAAGTGCTTTCGCTTAATATAGTTGATTAATCTTCTTTAGTTTGATAAGTGTTGTGTGGGTGAACCTGTGCTAATGTACCGACCTTCCTAGGACTAATACACACTTGTGATTATATCCTTGCAAGCATCCGCAAGTACAAGAAACTAATTAACATAGAAACCTAACCACAACTTTAAACTCTGAGATCCTAACCTCCCTTGTGCAAAGGTTTCCTAACGGGGGTTCGGATTTCTGTCACTCCGGCAACCCCTACGATTAGTAGCCAAATACACAATGCATTCCCCTAGGCCCATAAAGGTGAAGTGTCATGTAGTCGACGTTCACATGACACCACTAGAAGAATAACACCACAACTTAATTATCAAACAATGGAATCTTTCTCAACACAATTCCACTACTAACAACATGACTTCTCCCATGTCCTCAAGAACTAAACAACTACTCATAAGACATCATATGGATCAAGATCAGAGATGAAATAATGACAAGTAACAATCTGAACATGAACGATAATTCAATGGTTCCACTCAATAGCATCAACTACGATAAGTAATCAACACTGGGAAAGTTCCCCCTAAGAACTATGCAAGATTCAACCCAATTGTTACAGCGGTATGGAGTGGTGATGATGGTGCTGGTGGAGATGATGATGGTGATGATGATGATCCCGATGAAGTCCAACTTGATGGTGGTGTTGATGGCGACTATCTCCCCTCTCCGGGAAGGAATTTCCCTGGTAGATTTCTGCCTGCCGGAGAGCTCTTTCTCTCTCTGTAGTTTTCCGCCCTGCAGAGGTGGAGGAATCTTTCTGTGGTTGCTCCCCTAGGCTTAGGGTTTCATGGGGATAATATACGCCAAAGGGGAGAGCCAGGAGTGGGCCAGGGTGGCCACACCACCTGGTGGCGTGGCCAGGGGTAGCCCGCGCCAGGGGGTGGTGTGGGCCCCCTGTCGCCCAACTCCGCTCCTCCTTCTAGCATCCTTCGTCTTCTGGAAAAATAGAATTTTCCATGTATTTTCCCGGATTTTCTGATCTTCGCGAATTTCACCTCCAATCAACACCTTTTCCATCAGAATCCTGACTACAGCGGTCCATCCTCCAAAAGTCATCAACCATGCAAAAATAGATGAAATAGGATAAGTATCATCTCTTAATATGAAATATATCAATGAATAATAGTAAATTATGATATAGAATAGTGATGCAAAATGGACGTATCAACTCCCCCCAATCTTAGACTTCACTTGTTCCCAAGCAAAAACTGAGCTCAATAAACATGACCTCAGGTTTATGGAGTGAAGAGTCGATAAAAGAATACGGACAAGAAGCATCACATTCATCAATACATAAATCATAATAGAAGACAACTTCACTATTATACATCTTAACTTGCAATAAGTAGAGGAAACACAATAAAGATACACAAGGTAAATCATAATTGGTAATGGCAAACTTTGCTCTTGGTCAAGGGATAGTTAACAATTTGTAGGAGTTCAAACATGTGGGTTTTCAATGATAGCTTTCAAAGTAATATTCACTAAGATAAGAGCAATGTGCAAAACTGTAACACCCTCGAATCGGCCCTATGCAAGTTTTAGCCCTTTCCGCCAAACCCGCATAGAAACGATTCAAGGACGCCCACCAGGCACTTTCGTGCGGGTGGAAAACAAAGTAATACCATTACACAACAGTCCTCGATGGGACCCACAGAACATATATATATATATACAACAGCGACTCAACGAGTCAAGAATACAAATATACAATACAAAGACCCAAATCACCTTGAAAACGATACAGCGTCCGAGTACGGACAAGATGCAAATGGGGCTAAGAGCCCTGAAGTATAACCAATGGCGTCCATAACCCTGCCCAGGCCAAGCCGGAGGGGTAACCCTGCTAACGACGTCGATCGCAAACCTGCTAAGACAAAAGGGTGCCGACAAAGGGCAAAGGAAAAAGAGGAGCGTCAGTACTGAGGCCAGTACATGGCGAGGCTAGAATTTGGCGGCTCTCGCCTACATAGGTATGGTGGGCTGAAGCGGCAGCGCAGCGGCACTAAACAACCTATAGAGACTCGATACAACTGGCGTTTATCAGAGAGGGATAAGAAAGACCTATTCGGATCCAACCTGAAGCTAACACCAAACAAACCCATCCTGGGATTCCCCCTCGAGGCCAAACGAGGAAGTCAAACCAAGGAACTCACACAGTTGGCAGTTTTATTCATTCTATTATAGTTGTAGCACTTACTAATCAGATATAGATAGCATGAGTCCTCCTGAAGCGTAAGTAGTGGGCAGTTTTAATTAACCATTCTGTTGTAGTTGGAACATTTACTAGTCAAATATAATTGTCCCGAGGAATCCCAAAACCCAGCATTTGTTGGCACTTTTATCACATTCCATTGGAGTTGCAATACTTACTAGGCATGTATAGTATAACACAAATCCACCAGTTGTTGGCATTTTTATTATCCATTCCATTGTAGTGAAGCTGATTACTAGTCACATATTAAGTCAAATTTATAACACTACTTTAGTTATGCTTGTCTATGATCGAGATACTGTGCTCCAAGTCGTTCATAACCGCGGACACGGCTTTCAGAAAGTTTTACCCTGCAGGGGTGCACAAATAGCAACACACACTCGATCAACCTCGGAAAAACCAACTCAAAACCCAACGAGGCTTTCACGACAAAGCAATCACAGGATTCATAAAATATTTCAGGGGGCCACCCCACTAAGCTACCCGCAACGAAGTTGGCCGGCTCCGGAACGGACCCAGGGTTTGCGACGACGGCTGTAAACGACTGGGAACCCGAAAGTGTGACTGGGCTTGTCGATACCGCGAAAACATGGCGCGATCCAAAATAGTACAGGTGCTCCACGCACAATCTTAAATAAAGCAGTAAAACACGGCATAAGTACAGGATAGTAATAAATCCCCAAACTACTTTGTGGCCCCCAGAAATAGAAATGAATCAAGCTCTGGCTCAGGGGGGTCCATAAGGCCTCTCGGATGTGGATAATGCAAATAGTCAAGGAATAGGTATCAAGTACTCGGGGTCCTACGGGACACAAGTGAGCGTGGAAGAACCAAATAACATCTATCACCCACCGGTGCCTCTGCATTAGTTATATCTAGCAATTTAATAGTTGTATTTAAAGTCATGATCAACTCCACCATTAAGCATCTCCACCATAAACATCTGCCAGCATTTCAACAACTGTGGTACTCGACAACACAAGATCGCACCTGAGCAAGCAACTATGACTCGCAATGCCATCTATCTACCAAACAACGGTAATAGGAGGTGTCCAAGGCAATATAGAGGCTGCCTGGGATATAACTGGGGTACGGAAACTAAAGCATCGTGACACGGATAGCAATAGATCAACAGGAGGAAATAAAGACTATAAATGCAAAATAGGTAGAAGGGGGAGAGATGCTCGCCTGGGAAACACTACCGACGGATCATATCTGGAGAGCTTGTCGATACTCGCATCAACTCATCGGCCTAATCCACGAAGAAGCAAACACTAGAAGAAACACCGGATGCAATATTTAATACTACGGCAGAAGATCCGACATGCTTATGATGTGATGCAGAGCATGGCAAGATGCGGTGCATTTAGGCAATATTAAGCGGAACCGTGGCCCCGACAATTAATTAATAGGTTCGAGTTGTTTAACTACCCCGCAAATTAAATGTTGTCTTAACAGGGCGAAGCATGGCATCGGTTCACTACACCAATTTAAATGGAGTCCGGAATAAGACAAAGGTATTCCGCATAAACACTCCATATTTAATTATGAGGTGAATCGGCATAATGCCCCCAAACCACAGACAACCATGCATGCATGAAGAATTAATTATGCGACAATTGATAATGTCATATTATAAAAATAGGGGCTTAGGATCACACATCTGGGTTCGGCAGATCTTGGGTTCCGGGGGTCCGGGGTTCGACAGGGTCGGCAGGGAGAGCGGGTCAACGGGATCGGTCTTCGGAGGTTATCGAAGGACATGGTTCAGCGTCGGAGGGTCATCGGGTGTGCCCTGGTCGGGGTCGATCTTGTCGTCGCAAAGATCTTGTCGGGTTCGCACATCGGCCGATCTTGGCGTTCGGGATGAAGAACTAGGCGTCCGAGAGACGATCTTGTCGCATCCGCGGTCGTCGGGTCATGTCGCCGGTCTTATCGTTTCATAGCGGAGATCTTGGCGTCCAAGGTCTCGGCGTCTTCGGGTCCGAGAGGAAGAACTTGGCGTGCCGGGTTCGGTCTCGACGGGATCGGTCTTCAGGGTCACCGGGTGTGATTCTCCCTGCTTAACTTCTCGCGTTGGTCGTCGGAAGATCTTGGCGTCGGGTCTTGGGTTCCATGTAGTCGTCCTCGGGCGTCGAAGATCTTTTCGGTACCAGATCAGATGCCACGACCCCTTTGCAGTATCCACAACCACAACATCCACATCTACACCCCACCATCATCCTCATAACACTCCCAGATAAAAACAGGACAACCATTCAAGTAGAGGACGAACGCGAGGCCAGGCTTGGCCGGGTCGTGCAAGAGGCAGAGCGGACGGAGGCGGGCCTCGGCAGTTGCAGAAGAGAAACAGGGGCGGCACGGCGGCGCTTGGTCGCAGGGGCGGCCTGCAGGACAAGTGGGGTGGTTGGCTCGGTGAGAGAGAGGAACACGGCGGGGCAGGCCGAGCCTGGCGGCGGCGATGAGGGAGCGGGGCTTGGGCCAAGGCGACGAGGAGGCGGACGAGGAAGGCAGCCATGGCGGGGCAGAGTCACCGGGAGGCGGGCGACCGCCGGAGGGGAGCACGAGTGAGGTGGACGGCGACCGATGGCGGCGAGGTGCTCTGCTAGAAGGGAAGGCGGGGTTTGGCGGAGACGCGGACGAGGAGGCCAGGTCCTGCAGAGCACGCCCGCGGCGGCGGGGCCGACAAGGTGGAGAGGAGGACCGAGAGGAGGCGGCCGGTCAAGGAGACGCTCGGGAGGGGTTGAGGAGCTCGAGGCGGCAGGGGTCGAGGAGATCGCGGGGCGGCGATGGCGTGCAGGGGCCATCGAGGGGAGGGCCCGCCGGTGAGCTCCACGGGATGAGCGAGTGGCAGGGGAGGAGCGGGGCTCGCTGGCCAGAACCGCGAGGGAGAGAGAGGGAGGGGATCCCGACGCGGGTTGGGGCCAGGCAGATGGCGACAGGCGGGGAAGACGTGGGAGTGGAGCGTCGGTGGGGGTGGGACCCACGGGGTAGGGCCGGTCGCGGTTGGTGGGCAAGGGCGCGTGTCTGTGCGTGTGCTGCTTGCGGGGTGGGTCGGCAGGGGGGTTGGTGGCGTGGGGCTGGGGCTGGGTAGCGTGGTGCGACGTGTCGCGCTGCGACTGGGGGAAGTGAGGTGACCAGTGGAGTGGGGAGGCATGGGTGTTTGGCGAGGTGGGCGGGAAAGAGGAGGATGGTGGGATCAGGCGGGGTGAGGTGGCAGGCTAGGAGTAGGCAGGGTGAGGTGGCTGGGAGAGAGAGAGAGAGAGAGAGTGACGTGGGTATACCCTATGGGTACTCGAGCTTGGTATATACAGCCCAAATACATACAGGCCCACGGTGTCGCCAAGGCCCGGATGGAGGGACTCGAGTAACCTACGGACTCTCGATTGCTTGAAGGACAAGAAGAAGCTAAAGATAGAAAGTTTGAAGGGGAAAACCCTAACCTGTAACCGACTCGACTTGCTACCCGAGACCTAGCCTATCTATATAAAGGCTAGGAGGAGGAGGCGAGGAGGACACACGCAACCCTAGTTTCCACAACCCTCGCCAGATTTCGTCTGCGCACCATTGTAACTTTCGACTCCCTCGATAATTCCACGAGCAGACAAGCATGAGTAGGGACCTCTACGAGGCCTGAACCTGTGTAAATCCTTTGTCCCCTGTGTGCTTGTTTGCTAGCCGATAGATGTCTCCAGCGCTCCCTCCTTCTCCAAAACCCAAGTCCATAACAATGGGCATTGATGAGTTAAACCCTCATCAATTGGCGCCGTCTGTGGGAATTGGGAGTGCTGATGTTGCGTCTTCTTCGGCCCCATCAAACGCGATCTACAACTCTGCAATAGCAGAGATTCGCCAGCTTTTTGGTGCCTTCGACTTCACCGTCCACACGCCGGCTACTCGCCCGGCCTTCGAATCCGTGGGCGACAGAATCAGCCTGGCGATTGGGAGCTTCCGCTTCCAAGTCGGTCAGATGGGCACGCTTCGCATGCCTGATCAGCCGACGGCACCAGCGATTGCCCTAGCATCATGGTTCCCTCCATCGATCGGTACCCTCAGCGAGCTCAATGCTCCAGCAGCGGTCAGGAACATGGTCAGCGACAGCAGTCGCGACTCCGATCTAAGCGATCTGGCCACTGAAGATGGAACCTACGGTTCTGGATCTGAAAGTTGTGGAAGCAACAGCTTCCCAAATCACTTCATGTGCGCCGTCATCAACGCGGGCGACACCTCCGCCAACCGCGGTAACAATGGTAACACCAGCAACGACACCGACCCGCCCAACGCCGCCAACAGCGGCAACAGTGGCAATGGAGGAGCAGTCGAACCCCCCACCATAATCAACGAGCAAACCGGCGAACGCGTCGTGATCAGGCTCAACGAGCAAGAGTGGGAATGCTGCCGCGAAGCCCTACGAGGTACACCTCTACCCTTCGGGTCCCCGCAAGAACTGCTGATGGGCTACCACTGGCTCCTAAAGGAGGAATTCAAGCACCAGAAACAAGCAATCGCGGAACTTGAGGCGCGTAAAAAGGCGGCGGACGAGTCAAGCCTTCGTCGCGTTGGGCTCTCCTCCTACGGAGGATCCTCCTCAAGAGGCAACGAGCATCTCGCCAGGAAGAGGCAATCGCGGATGGCTCACCTCACCGAACAAGAACGCATAGACGCCGCGAAAGTCCTCGACTTCGGCTCTATGACAGTCGACACAAGAGGCAACGTGGTTCCCAAGACGCCACAAGCCGCAGTGACGGCGGCCACCATGTACCTTCTCAATAACCAGCCACCGGCTGGAGATCCATGCACGGCCATGCACCGATCTACGATCGCAGGCCTAGGACTAATCGAGGCCGCCCTCGACAAAGAACCAGTACCAGACCCAAAAAAGGGCAAAGCGTTAGCAAGACGCTACTCCTCGCCCTCGTCAAGCAATGACAGTCACGACCTGTCTCGATGCCGCCGCTCATGACGACACGATCGCGACTACGATGCACGCAAGATCGACAAGTCAAGGGCACGACGTGCTCGGTCGACTGATTCGGAAGAAGAAGATGGAGAGCTCTGCGGCGCCAGATGCTTCAGCAGATCCATCAGGCAAAAGCGAATGCCTAAAGGGCTTAAACTTCCATCGGAGAACCCGAAATTTGACGGTCTACAGGACCCCAAGATCTGGTTGGAGGATCACATCTCCTCAGTCAGGCTGCACGGAGGCAGTCGAAGTACCGCCATGCAATGCTTGCAGCTGCAGCTGCAAGGCGCCGCCGGGCATGGCTCAATAACCTCCCGCGTGGATCTATTCGCAGCTGGGATGAGCTGGTCTACAGCTTCGTACGCAACTTCAAGGGCACATACAAACGCCCCGCTTCAATCGAAGAACTGAGATACTGCCAGCAAAAATCTGGTGAATCACTGCGCTCTTACATCCAAAGATGGTCCATCATCAAGAACTCCACGGAGAACATCTCGGAAGACCGCGCGATTGATGCATTCAATGGTGGTGTCCGCCGCATGGAACTCAGGGAGGAGCTAGGCCTCTCAAAGCCCAAGACCATCGACCACCTGATGGAGATCGCGAATCAGTGGGCTGATGGAGAAGATTCGCTGAAGAACCGTGTTCACTCTGACGAGGAAGCAGAACTCAGACGCGACCGCCGGGGCAAACGTCATATGCGCGTCTACGACGATCGCGATGACGTCAACATGGTCGCAGCCGGCTACGCTGATAGACGCGACGATAGCCGCAATAGCGGATACTGCAGCGGCGGATACCGCGACTCCGGGAAAACCATGCAAGTGTGGCAATGCCGCACTCGCGATGAAGCACCCGCGACTTCCATCGAGGACAAACTGTCTGGGCCATGCACGGTACACTTCTACATCGACAAGCATGATGGCAAGAGGAAATCCAGTCACCTCCTCAAGGACTGCCGCGAATTCCTCAAGCTACATGAGGGGTTGGTTCGAATGAACCGCAATGCTGTCGAAAGAGGCTACGGGACCGCTCCAAGCGCAATGGCACATGGCGCACCACCACCACCACCTGGGCCACCCCCAAACGGAGCTGCACTGGACCAGCATCACGGAGGCAAACCATACCCACGGGCCATGGGTACCATGATGATCCAAAAGGGGCGCCCTTCCAATAAGGTGCAGAAGGTCATCACTCGCCAAGTCAATTTGGCCACGCACTCGCCACCATCCACCACTGAGTACCTCAGTGGCAGTGAGTCGTGCATTACCTTCGACAAGCGCGACCACCCGCCTCAAGTACCTCGACTAGGTCATTGCCCCTCGTACTCGAGGCACAAATTGGAGGCTTCGACATGAGTCGCGTCTTCATGGATGGCGGAAGCGGTATCAACCTCATATTCACGAGTACCTTGCGAGCAATGAGGATCCCTCTAACTTGCTTGGAGGCATCGGACACAACGTTCCACGACATTGTCCCAGGAAAAGGCGTATACCCCCTGGGCAAAATCAACCTCGACGTCATATTCGGCATGCCGAAGAACTTCCGACGCGAGCGCATCGACTTTGAAGTTGTCGACTGGCCCTCACAATACCACTGCATCCTCGGGCGTGTCGCGTTCGCTAGGTTCATGGTAGTACCTCACTACGCCTATCTGTAGATGAAAATGCCAGGTCCCAACGGCATCATCACGATCAATGGGAGTTTCGAGCGATCTGACAGTTGCGACAGGGAATTCAACAGAATCTCCCAGTCCTTCGGCATACAGGAGGAGCTCGCATGATTGAAGGAAACGATAGACAACAGTCTGCCCCCCTGAGTAGGCCAAGCTCACCTGACCTCTCCTTCGACTCATATGTGCACACAAAGAAGGTACAGGTCCATCCATCAGATCCCGCTAAAACGGCCCTCATCGCCAACAACTTGAGTCCCGCATAGGAACTCGCGCTCGTCGAATTCCTCCGTGAGCACTGGGAAATTTTTGCCTGGTGTCCTGCGGACATGCAAGGAGTTCCCAGGGAATTTGCCGAGCACGTACTCAACGTCAACCCCGACGCAAGGCCAGTCAAGCAAACAATCAGGCGACTGTTTGAGCCACGGGCACAGGCAGTCAGAATGGAGATCAATAGACTCCTCGAGGCCAAATTCATACGCGAGATCAAGGAAAGCACTTGGCTCGCCAATACAGTGCTGGTGCCAAAAAGGGACACGGATATCCTGCGGATGTGCGTGGACTTCACTTATCTAAACAAGCACTGTCGGAAAGATCACTTCCCGCTACCATGGATCGATCAAATCATCGACTCCACTGCTGGATGCGAGCGCCTCTGCTTCCTCGACGCCTACTCAGGCTATAAGCAAATTCGAATGAAGGAGGAAGACCAGGAGAAGACCGCGTTTACAACGCCCTTTGGCATGTTCTGCTACAACACAATGCCCTTCGGGCTAAAAAACGCAGGAGCCACGTACCAGAGGTGCATGCAGGCCTGCCTCAAAGAGCAACTTGGTTGCAACATCCAAGTCTATGTCGACGACATAGTAATCAAGACCAAGAAAGAAGCCTCCCTAATCGACGACTTGCACGAAACCTTCGCCAACCTCGATCGCTACCGAATAAAGCTCAATCCGGACAAATGCGCCTTCGGCGTACCCTCTGGGTAACTGCTCGGGTATCTCATCTCCGCGAGAGGGATTGAGGCAAACCCAAAAAAGATAAAGGCCATACTGGCCATGGAGAAGCCAAAGAACATAAGAGGCGTTCAGCAACTAGCCGGGCGAATCGCGGCCCTCAGTCGATTTATCAGTCGAATGGGAGAAAAGGCGCTGCCCTTCTATCAGCTCCTCCGCAAAGCTGACAAATTCGAGTGGACCAACGAAGCGCAAGAAGCATTCGAGGACCTCAAGTGCCTGCTATCCACCTCGCCAGTATTGGTAACCCCACGAGAAAGGGAACCACTGCTGCTGTACATCGCCGCCACAAACCAAGTGGTTAGCACAGTTCTCGTCGTCGAACGGGCCGAGGAAAACAAGGTCCATGGCGTACAACGCCCGGTATACTACCTCAGCGAGGTCCTCATGCCAACAAAACAGCGGTACCCACACTACCAGAAGCTGGCGTATGGCGTCTTTATGACCGCCCGACGACTGCGCCATTACTTCCAGGAACACCCAATCGTGGTAGTCAACGACGCCCCATTGGGACATATCCTCAATAACCCCGACGCCACAGGGCGAGTCGCGCTTTGGGGAATCGAGCTGTCTCCACGAGACATCACATACAAAAAGCGCGACACAATCAAGTCACAAGTTCTCCCAGACTTCCTCGTACATTAGATGGAAAACCAACTCCCGGACAAGCCAGATATGTCCTACCTCTGGACAATGCACTTCGATGGGGCCAAGAGGAAAGATGGAGCAGGAGCAGGTGTCATACTGACATCGCCTCAAGGGGACAAACTGAAATACGTCCTGCGAATGCAGTTCACAGCCTCAAACAACGAGGCTGAATACGAGGCCCTGTTACACGGGATGAGGATGGCAAAAGCCTGCGGCGCAAAGAGGCTAATCATATATGGCGACTCCAAGTTGGTCGTCAACCAAACAATGCACGAGTGCGACGCACTAAACGACAACATGATCGCATACCGCGACCTCTACGACACACTTGAAGGAGACTTCGATGGCTGCGAGTTGCGACACATAGGCCGCGGAAGCAATGAGGAGGCAGACACACTCGCCAACATAGGCTCCACCTGCGCACCCATACCACCTGGGGTATTTCCCAAGCGCATATGCGAACGCTCCATCAAGCCAAAGGCCGCAGAGAAGAAAACAAGCGCAACAACGGACTCGGGGGCTATGCCACCTAATGAGCCAACAACAATCGATGATTTGGAGCTCGACACATGACTCGAGGGACCAATGAGCGTCATGATGATCGAACAATCCTGGACGCAGCCGTACATTACGTACCTCCTCAGCAAGCGCCTACCGGACGACCCGACGGATGCACGACACATCGCGCGATGCTCCAAGGAATTCGCCATTATCAATGACGAACTGTATAAACGCAGCATCACAGGTGTATTACAGCGATGCGTCTCCCTAGCCAATGGAAGAGCAGTCCTCCTCGACATCCATGAAGGGACCTGCAGGCACCACGCCGGCAGCCGTGCCCTCGTTGCCAAAGCTCTACGAGCTGGATTTTACTGGCCCACGGCCATGCGCGATGCCAAGGATATAGTCCAAAAGTACAACGCCTGTCAGCGATTCGCGGACAAGCCACACGCACCAGGCGCAGAACTACGGCCTATTCCATTGGCCTGGCCCTTTGCCCAGTGGGGACTCGACATGGTTGACAAACTTCCAAGGTCCTCGCAAGGAGGCTACGTCTACCTCTTGGTCGCAGTCGACAAGTTCACCAAGTGGACCGAGGCCATGCTAGTGACCAAGCAATTAGGGCACAGCGCAGTCAAGTTCTTCGAGTCCATCGTCTACCGCTTCGGCGTGCCACACAGCATCATCACCGACAACGGAACGAACTTTACATCCAAAGAGTTCCAAGATTTCTGCGATAACCTGGGGATCAACATCAGCTATGCCTCAGTCGCACACCCGCAGACCAACGGTCAGGTGGAAAAGGCAAACGGGCTTGTCTGCAGCGGCATCAAGAAGCGACTCCTCCGGCCACTCGAACAAGCCACGTGTTGCTGGCCAAACGAACTGCAACCCGGACTCTGGAGCCTGCGTACAACTCCAAACAGCGCCACCGGCTACACACCATTCTTTATGGTACATGGAGCAGAGGCAGTATTACCCGCCGAGGTACGGTACAGAGCGCCACGCGTAGTCGCCTACAGCGAGAAGGAGTCATCCCTCGCACTCAAAGACTCCGTCGACCTCCTTGACGAAGCAAGAGAAATCGCTACAGAAAGATCTACGATCTACTAGCAGAACCTGCGCAACTACCATAGCAGAAGGCTTCGCCCAAGATCCTTCGTCGAAGGTGACCTGGTCCTGCGACTGAAGCAGTAGGGGCATCTCAAGCTTGAGTCCCCCTGGGAAGGACCGTACGTGATTTCAGAAGTAATCCCAGGTGGCGCCTATCGCCTTCAAGATTTAGAGACAGGAGTCACATACTCCAACCATTGGAACGTCGCACAACTGCGACGCTTCTACCCTTAGTCGTTTCTTCTTTACTTTTGCATCGCAAATAAGGCTACTCAGCCAAGGCTACTTAGCCGCACATTATACTACGTACTGTTCTCCGAATAAATAAAAGCTAAGTGCCCCAAAACTCCGTGCTCTCTTTTCTTTTGTCAACTTTCATACTCGGGGGCTGCGCCACCCTATATACATATGTTCTTTGAATAATAACGCGACATCCTGAGTAGCTGGCACATCAATCGAACCCCTTAACACAAACACAACCCAGCTGCCACGCAGCTGACAGGTTGACAGGGGAAAGACACAAAGAGGACCAGGCTAACGAAAAGGACTCGCACAAGTGCAACGCACCCTACGCTTATAAAGCTATCTGTATACACTCAACAATAAATTATCTACAAATATATATGAGCTTTACAACACCAGTACACTTATATGCAGGATACATATTAGGCTACCCTTGCAACAGAAGAACATTAGTCTGTTCCTCGAAGAAGTCGACGATTTCCTCGGCTGGACGATCCACCGCTTGATAGTGCGGCACCATGTTCCAGGAAGATCTGCTGGTGGCACCGGTGGCCTAGATGCAATGGCGGCGACATCCACGTTAGGCCTGTGCAAACGCACCACGGAGAGCGCAGCCTTGGCACCAGCCACCAGCCACCAGCTGCTGCCTCACGCACTCGCGAACAGCGAACATATCTTGAAATTTCGTCAGCAGGGCCAGCAGGCTTGATGGAGTATCATCCAGCGGGAACATCGCCCGGTAGATGTTCTTCAAACACGACTGCGACTTCTTCAGAAAGAGCAGCACTCACGAGGCGCGATCCTGCAGTGTCGCTAACGCAGTCGCACGATCATGATCTACCCAGAAGTATCCACTCTCCTGAAGTTGCTCTTGGGTGAGATCATGAAGGCGGATGGCAATCCTATCCCTCTCCTCCTGCAGACGGCGTGCGCTAACAACTACACGAAGCATCAACAGCATGAGTACAACGTACCATGGCGATTAACTTCATAGGAAAAGACGAGGATGAGCAAACTAACACTTAAACTGGTTGCCCAGCTGCGTCACCTCGCCAAGCAGATATTGCTCGCGGGTCGGCGGCTTTTTCAGCCTTTGACTTCCACACGTCTGCGCTACCATAGATCACAGGCAACTCACGCTCTAGCTTCTTAACGCGATCACGAAGTCGCGAAAGCAAGGAAAGCTCCTCTACTCTGGAGCAAGGTGGTGCCATTGTATCCTCAAGAGATGGCGATTCCGGGGTTCCCCCCACAGGGCCACTTGACGTACCCTACCAAAAAATCAAGCCAGAAGCAAAATAAGGCGATCAACTCAAAAGTCAAAAGTAACAGGTGCATTCAGGATCAATAAAAGTATGTACAAACACATTCGCCAACATGCATGATCTCCAATCAAAAGAGCGAGTTCATCAGCTATTACAAGAAACTAACTACGGAGCAGCTGGCTTCTTCGACTTCGAGCACCTCGGGGGCTTCATCAAGTCCGTGGCAGTATCAGATGCCACTGACTTTCCGCCGGCCCCTGAGGCCGAAGTTTTTGCCGCCTTCTTTGCGCGATTGAGCTCCTCCGAATACTTGGCAACGGTGTTTATCAAGGAATGGCCATATTTGGCACAGGCAGTCGCAAAGGGAACGAACACTACCTGCTGACCATCCGCGCCAACAGGCATTGTCTTCGACACCGCCGAGGGATCCACTTCGACTCCGTGGGCTTGCACCATGGCTAGCGACATGGTTGCGCCAGCTGCGCGGAGGGAGTTCTTGTACGTGGCAGGCACGCCCCCAGCGAGTGACTCCACCAGCTCCTCCACATTGTCGACCAGCTCCATCTTCGGCATCATCTCCTCCTGGAGGCGACTCAGGGTGGCCTTGGCTTTGGACAACGTATTTTGGACAGCGGCGCTACGGTCTTCGACCATAGATACCGTGCCTGCCAGAGCGTCATCGCGACCAAGGACTCGTGGATCAAAACTCAAGCCACCAACATCTACACCAAAATACACACACGGGTCAAACTTCTAATGCCACCGGCGCTACAGAGGAAGAGAAGAACATCAATAAAATATCCACCAAGTAAAGGTACCTGAGAGGGCCTTGGCGACTGAGAACAGTTGCTCTTCGAACAACTTCTCCCTGGCCACAAAGGAGGCACACAGATCCTCTTCGCGCTTCTGGGCTTCATCACGAGCCGCGATTGCCTCGTCGCGCCCCTTCACAACTGGGGCCAACGTCTTCTCCAACGTGGCGACATCACACAATAAAGCATTATGCTCAGCTATAGGGCAGTCAAAAATTTGGCTGTCAGTCGATTATACCAAAAAACAGAGAAGACGACAAGAATAAGTATAGAACACTCACTCTCAACCACGCGGTGGCGCTTCTCCAGCATCGCATGCTGGCGACCTATCGCCATCACTTGCTCCGCCACCTGTGCGGCTTACTTTACAAGGAGCTGTCGCACAAAACAAGGAGTCAGCAGAAGGCAACAAAGGGCGTTGACTACCAAATTATAAAAAAAAGAGAGAAAGATATACTTACATGGTCCTCCAGCGACTCCGAAGAAGATTGCTGAACCATCATCCGAGCTACTACTCGATGCTTCCCTACGTGAGGAGAGCTCGAAGAATTGTGCCCGGAGTGGGCCGCCGCCGGAGGAGAAGGAGCACGATCGACCTCTATCTTGGCCTTTGAGGTCACGACTCCTGATTCCTTCAAAAATTCAACGTCACCAGAAGATGACGACGCCTCTTGACTGCAAGACAAAATCCACACTCAGAAAAGGAAAACTCCAGGGAAAAGCCAACAAGAAGAAAACAAGTGACGAGCGAATGCACTAGCAAACTTACCAGTCAAATCTATCAAGATCAAATGTGGCCTCCGTCGACTCCGACGAAGACTCCTTGGGCAATCGCATCTTCTTGCGAGAAGACGGTGCCACAGCCCTCACAGGAACAGCGGGAATTGGCGACTCCGCACCAACAGCCGCGCCTCCTGGAGTGGAAGGAGTCGACGCGTCAGAATCCTCGCTACGCGAACGCTTGCGAGTATCCAGACTCTCGGACTCGGGGGCTTCCTCTTCCACATCGGAAGGGACAGTCGACTCAGACTGGTCCTCTTCCAAAGCTTCACAAGGAATGATCCCCTTAGGGAGGGGAGGCATGCAAGGCGACACCGCCCACTCCTGCATATAAAAAGTAAAACAGATAAGCAACAGAAGACGCAATCCAGAAAATACGCTACTACGTAGCACAACCATACCTCAGGAGGAGGATTCAAAGCATCGAAAGGAGGAACGACTGGCTCGTTCGGAAGCACATCCTTTAGGGTATACTTCGTGACCAGTCGCACCCTCTTATCTACCTCACTCGCGGACATGCCATCGGCAGAAACGCGAGTGGGATCATCAGCGCCACCCCATTGGAACATGGGATGGACCCTGGCCTGGAGAGGCTGGACACGACAACGCAGCCAAGTCCTGACAAGGGCGCAGCCTCCCTCTTCTACGCCTATGTGACTCTCGAGGTCGCAGACGCGCTGATATAACACGTCTGTCTCCGCGAGTTCGGAAGGCATGATCACGTTCTTCCAAGAACGCATCTTCTTGCAGGGAGTCGCGGGATCGAAGGGCGCGAGTCCAAAGTGCTCGTCCTTGGACTTCTGGTCGCGCACATAAAACCATCTGTCCCTCCATCCCTGGACGGACTTAGTGAGCTTGATATCGAAGTAGGTGGCGGATGGGTCAACATGGATTCCGCAACCACCTACGTCATAAACTAAAGAGCTAGATGCAGACTGACGCTTCAATTTAAAAATGCGTTTGAAAAGACCAAAGTGCGACTCGATTCCGAGCCAGCACTCACAAAGAGTGATAAAACAAGTGATGTGGAGGAGAGAATTTGGGGACAGCTGATGGAGCTGGAGCCCATAGAAACACAGAAGACCCCAAAGAAAGGGGTGAAGAGGCAAGGAAAGACCGCGAATGATGAATGCAAGAAACATCACTCGATAACCAGCGGGAGGCACAGGAACGGTCTCACCGCTAGGGACGCGCGAATCGGCGACTGATGCAGAAATCACTCCGTCTTGGCAAAGAAGACGGAGATCCGACGCCTTGATGATAGAGGGGCGCCATGCGCCATTCATCACGCGGGTACCCGTGACCTTCTTCTTCCCGGCGGCGGCGGCACTGGTGGCCGCAGAAGCGGAGCCACCCCTCTTCTTCGCTGCAGCGAGGGTGGCCGCGGAATCAGCGGCAGTGCCTCCCTTCTTCTTCCCCATTGCGCGGCGGCGATGAGAGCGAAGAAAATAGTTGGGTAACGAACGGAGCTGGTCCAACATCGTGGAGAAGATGGGCGCAGAAGAAAAGCAGGAAAGCAAAGGGCAATGGCGATGGCAGTAAGGAAGAAAGAACAAAGATGGGAAAATTACCACCACGGCATCGCTACTTAACCCCTGGAAGATGCAATCCAACGGCTGACAAAAACCCTATTGGACGCGTGGCACGCATCGCGTAGGACACGTGGAGAAGAGGAAGCGCGAACCGTCCCCCCACTTCTACCATTACACGCGGAAATCGAGGAGGCATAGTTAAAAATAAGATTACGCACGCCCAGTCAAATCAAAGTCAGAAAGTGGGACCCACAGCTCGTCACGTCCCGTCAAAATCGCTCACGCGGGCAACTAAGGTCATACAAGCGTCAGCACTGACGTCATCAAGGCTATACAGTGGAGAATTTCAACTATTTTAGTCCTTGCTGGAGTCTTCGACTCCACCAAGCACTCGGGGGCTACTCCCATAGGGAGCGCTGGCCGCGCCCCCTACGACTTTTCTTTTTCTTATTGCAGGAACATGGACAATCACAAAAGCAAACCCAACCACTCGAAACACAGTTCGATTATGAACATGGGTTACTCCCATAGGGAGCGCCGGAAACAAGCAGGCAAAAGACGACAGCAGTCACGAAAATATTTTAACTGCCTGGGTCATCGACTGAAACAAGCAGGCAAAAGACGACAGTAGTCGCAAAAATGTTTTACTACCTGCCCGGGTCATCAACTGAACAAGCAAGCAAAAGACGACAGCAGTCGCAAAAGTTTTTAGTCCCTGCCTGAGTCTTCGACTCAACCAGGCACTCGGGGGCTACTCCCAAAGGGAGCGCTGGTCGCGCACCCTATGATTATTTGTGCAAGAAAAACTGTGTGTTGATAACATCCACACTCGAAGCTCATGGTGACACTGCCTCATAATTTCCCCCCTACAAAGAGACTGCGTCTCCTGGGTTACCCGAATCGTCTTCGCGATGATAAAATTCGGATGCCGCGCCTACGGCGTGAAGGTAAGACCTGAATAAGGCATGGCAACGCATTTAACTGCGCACTACCAGAAACATATCCGTGCCCACAGGCACGATGAACACGCCTTGACGGACGCATCAAGCTCTTGTAAGACCTCTGTGGCCTGAGTCGAATTACACCAGCACTTTTCCGGATTCGAGTCCGGGGACTCGAATTCGAGTAGATTGCGTTGTTTCACCCTAAGGTGGTTAACTGATACCGATACTTCGGTTATACCAGGCACGTATATCAACAATCCCTATGACACAAATAAAAGCAATCGAAATGTACTCATTTAGGCACTCGAAGGCTTCTAAAGTCCCCAGTTGAATCTGCGATTCCACTGGACACTCGGGGGCTACTGACGTGGGTATACCCTACGGGTACTCGAGCTTGGTATATACGGCCCAAATACATATAGGCCCATGGTGTCGCCAAGGCTCGGATGGAGGGACTCGAGTAACCTACGAACTCTCGATTGCTTGAAGGACAAGAAGAAGCTAAAGATAGAAAGTTTGAAGGGGAAAACCCTAACCTGTAACTGACTCGACCTGCTACCCGAGACCAAGCCTATCTATATAAAGGCTAGGAGGGGGCGGCGAGGAGGACACACGCAACCCTAGTTTCCACAACCCTCGCCAGATTTTGTCTGCGCCCCATTGTAACTTTCGACTCCCTCGATAATTCCACGAGCAGACAAGCAGGAGTAGGGACCTCTACGAGGCCTGAACCTGGGTAAATCCTTTGTCCCCTGTGTGCTTGTTTGCTAGCCGATAGATGTCTCCAGCGCTCCCTCCTTCTCCAAAACCCAAGTCCATAACAATGGGCATTGATGAGTTAAACCCTCGTCAGAGAGAGAGAGAGAGAGAGAGAGAGAGAGAGAGAGAGAGACGGCTGGTTGGGGTAGGTGGGGTGTTAGGGTTTGGGGATGGTTAGGATTAGACTAGGTTTTAGTTTAGGGCTTGGAGGTGGCCGGACGGACTTTCGGGCCTGGCGGGTTGCTTCCTAAAAGTAAAAGAAATATTTTATTATTTAAAACGGGGCTTTTGAAAACTGTTGGTAGACGAAACAAAATATTCCGGAGACCCGGGTTTTAATTTGAATAAAGACGGGAATATTTAGAAAACAAAACTAGGCATTTCGAAAATAGTTTTGAGACAAACCATGCATGATGATGATGATGCTCAAATGCAATGTGGCATGATGACATGCGCATGCGGTCATGACGATGCAATGCACAAAAACAACACGATTTTCTAGTAGTGGTTTTTGCGGGGCGCCACAATTCGACACCACTAACAATGGATCTCGCCCTCGAGATCTGCCTCATGGTACCGGGAAGAAGGTCGGCGATCTGAACCTTCTCGCTTCACGTAGATGCTCGCAACACAACTAACAAGAGGTCGTTGTCCATGATAGTTGAGAGAACACTCCGGGAACAAAAGGCGAAGATAGAGGTATCAACAAATAAAGCCACCTCTAGCTTCCGTGGACGGAGTAAAATTACTTGATTCACCGATTCAATGTACAAGAGCGAATGATAAGAGTAGTCAGATGGTGATCAGTCCATCGCGCACCTAGAGCATTACTTTGTACATGAATAGGAGGATTATGCAACCAACTCTCGGAATCAGACTGAAGATCTCGACAAGCGAGGTTCGGAAACAAGGAGGGATGCAGACTCTGCATCGGATCTGGCATATAGGATGTCGTCGCATCGGATCTCGACCAGTTGTTGGCATTTTTATTATCCATTCCATTGTAGTGAAGCTGATTACTAGTCACATATTAAGTCAAATTTATAACACTACTTTAGTTATGCTTGTCTATGATCGAGATACTGTGCTCCAAGTCGTTCATAACCGCGGACACGACTTTCAGAAAGTTTTACCCTGCAGGGGTGCACAAATAGCAACACACACTCGATCAACCTCGGAAAAACCAACTCAAAACCCAACGAGGCTTTCACGACAAAGCAATCACAGGATTCATAAAATATTTCAGGGGGCCACCCCACTAAGCTACCCGCAACGAAGTTGGCCGGCTCCGGAACGGACCCAGGGTTTGCGACGACGGCTGTAAACGACTGGGAACCCGAAAGTGTGACTGGGCTTGTCGATACCGTGAAAACGTGGCGCGATCCAAAACAGTATAGGTGCTCCACGCACAATCTTAAATAAAGCAGTAAAACATGGCATAAGTACAGGATAGTAATAAAGCCCCAAACTACTTTGTGGCCCCCAGAAATAGAAATGAATCAAGCTCTGGCTCAGGGGGGTCCATAAGGCCTCCCGGATGTGGATAGTGCGAATAGTCAAGGAACATGTATCAAGTACTCGGGGTCCTACGGGACACAAGTGAGCGTGGAAGAACCAAATAACATCTATCGCCCACCGGTGCCTCTGCATTAGTTATATCTAGCAATTTACTAGTTGTATTTAAAGTCATGATCAACTCCACCATTAAGCATCTCCACCATAAACATCTGCCAGCATTTCAACAACTGTGGTACTCGACAACACAAGATCGCACCTGAGCAAGCAACTACGACTCGCAAGGCCAGCTATCTACCAAACAACGGTAATAGGAGGCGTCCAAGGCAATATTGAGGCTGCACGGGATATAATTGGGGTACGGAAACTAAAGCATCGTGACACGGATAGCAATAGATCAACAGGAGGAAATAAAGACTATAAATGCAAAATAGGTAGAAGGGGGAGAGATGCTCGCCTGGGAAACACTGCCGACGGATCATATCCGGAGAGCTTGTCGATACTCGCATCAACTCATCGGCCTAATCCGCGAAGAAGCAAACAATAGAAGAAACACCGGATGCAATATTTAATACTACGGCAGAAGATCCGGCATGCTTATGATGTGATGCAGAGCATGGCAAGATGCGGTGCATTCAGGCAATATTAAGCGGAACCGTGGCCCCGACAATTAATTAATAGGTTCGAGTTGTTTAACTACCCCACAAATTAAATGTTGTCTTAACAGGGCGAAGCATGGCATCGGTTCGCTACACCAATTTAAATGGAGTCCGGAATAAGACAAAGGTATTCCGCATAAACACTCCATATTTAATTATGAGGTGAATCGGCATAATGCCCCCAAACCACAGACAGCCATGCATGCATGAAGAATTAATTATGCGACAGTTGATAATGTCATATTATAAAAATAGGGGCTTAGGATCACACATCTGGGTTCGGCAGATCTTGGGTTCCGGGGGTCCGGGGTTCGACAGGGTCGACGGGGACAGCGGGTCAACAGGATCGGTCTTCGGAGGTTGTCGAAGGACTTGGTTCGGCATCAGAGGGTCATCGGGTGCGCCCTGGTCGGGGTCGATCTTGTTGTCGCGAAGATCTTGTCGGGTCCGCGCATCGGCCGATCTTGGCGTTCGGGATGAAGAACTGGGCGTCCGAGAGACGATCTTGTCGCATCCGCGGTCGTCGGGTCATGTCGTCGGTCTTGTCATTTCAGAGCGGAGATCTTGGCGTCCCAGGTCTCGGCGTCTTCGGGTCCGAGAGGAAGAACTTGGCGTGCCGGGTTTGATCTCGGCGGGATCGGTCTTCGGGGTCACCAGGTGCGATTCTCCCCGCTTAACTTCTCGCGTTGGTCGTCAGAAGATCTTGGCATCGGGTCCTGGGTTCCATGTAGTCGTCCTCGGGCGTCGAAGATCTTTTCGGTACCAGATCAGATGCCACGATCCCTTTACAGTATCCACAACCACAACATCCACATCTACACCCCACCATCATCCTCATAGCACTCCCAGATAAAAACAGGACAACCATTCAAGTAGAGGACGAACACGAGGCCAGGCTTGGCCGGGTCGTGCAGGAGGCAGAGCGGACGGAGGCGGGCCTCGGCAGCTGCAGAAGAGAAACAGGGGCGGCACGGCGGCGCTCGGTCGCAGGGGTGGCCTGCGGGATAGGTGGGGTGGTTAGCTCGGTGAGAGAGAGGAACATGGCAGGGCAGGCCGAGCCTGGCGGCAGCGACGAGGGAGCGGGGCTTGGGCCAAGGCGACGAGGAGGCGGACGAGGAAGGCGGCCATGGCAGGGCGGAGTCGCCGGGAGGCGGGCGACTGAGCACGGGCGATCGCCGGAGGGGAGCGCGAGTGAGGCGGACGACGACCGACGGCGGCGAGGTGCTCTGCTAGAAGGGAAGGCGGAGTTTGGCGGAGACGCGGACGAGGAGGCCGGGCCCTGCAGAGCACGCCCGTGGTGGCGGGGCCGGCAAGGTGGAGAGGAGGACCGAGAGGAGGCGGCCGGTCGGGGAGACGCTCAGGAGGCCGACGGGGTCACGTCTGTGGTGGCTCGCGGGAGCTCGAGGCGGCAGGGGTCGAGGAGATCGCGGGGCGGCGATGGCGTGCAGGGGCCGGCGAGGGGAGGGCCCGCCGGTGAGCTCCACGGGATGAGCGAGTGGCAGGGGAGGAGCGGGGCTCGCTGGCCAGAGCCGCAAGGGAGAGAGAGGGAGGGGATCCCGATGCGGGTTGGGGCCAGGCAGATGGCAACAGGCGGGGAAGACGTGGGAGTGGAGCATCGGTGGGGGTGGGACCCACGGGGTGGGGCCGGTCGCAGTTGGTGGGCAAGGGCGCGTGTCTGTGCGTGTGCTGCTTGTGGGGTGGGTCGGCAGGGGGGTTGGTGGCGTGGGGCTGGGGCTGGGTAGTGTGGTGCGACGTGTCGCGCTGCGACTGGGGGAAGTGAGGTGGCCGGTGGAATGGGGAGGCGTGGGTGTTTGGCGAGGTGAGCGGGAAAGAGGAGGATGGTGGGATCAGGCAGGGTGAGGTGGCAGGCTAGGAGTGGGCAGGGTGAGGTGGCTGGGGGAGAGAGAGAGAGGGACGGCTGGTTGGGGTAGGTGGGGTGTTGTGGTTTGGGGATGGTTAGGATTAGACTAGGTTTTAGTTTAGGGCTTGGAGGTGGCCGGCCGGGCTTTCGGGCCTGGCGGGCTGCCTCCTAAAAGTAAAAGAAATATTTTATTATTTAAAACGGGGCTTTTGAAAACTATTGGTAGACGAAACAAAATATTCCGGAGACCCGGGTTTTAATTTGAATAAATACGGGAATATTTAGAAAACAAAACTAGGCGTTTCGAAAATAGTTTTGAGACAAACCATGCATGATGATGACGATGCTCAAATGCAATGTGGCATGATGACATGAGCATGCGGTCATGACGATGCAATGCACAAAAACAACACGATTTTCTAGTAGTGGTTTTTGCGGGGCGCCACAAAAACAAGGAACATAAGAATCATGATTAAATAAATCATCATATGAATGAATGAAACACAACAACTCAAAATACTTGCTGAGATAGAAAGGAATAGGTTTACTAACTCAACTAAAAAGTAAAAGATAAGCCCTTCACAGAGGGAAGCAGGGATTTCAAGTTTTATAAAGAGCTTCCAAAAATTATGGTACTAATTAGATTTCATCTCTCATTGCCCCTATCATAAGCATCTTGAGGTGATTAAGGTTAAAGTGAACAAATATGAGGATATGCTTGACAAGTTATAAGTTGAAAATCTCATGCCCCGTGCTTACGAGTACCGAACCTCATGCTACTCAACTTCAGTCACAAGTAAGCTCTTGTCATTGTAAGTACATATGTGTCATAGGGAACCGCCAACGGGGTACCCCTTGCCCCATGACACATGAGCTATCCCATATCAAAATGACAAGGCAACAGACAATGAGCATCTTAGCGATATTTTTATTTGCTATTTGCATAGGTTTTTATTGAGGATGCTTCATAGAGTGCTCATTATGGTTATGCTGCAAGTTTCCACCATGATTAGGCATGGCTTAGGCTAGCGGCCTAGGCATTTCTCTAACACACATACAAACTCCATGATCTTACAAGTTCCCCTTTTATTTCACACCATCGGGACCCATAAGCAAAAAAACATAATATCAACTGAATAATAAGTGCAATGTTGAAAGTGTTCCCCATGGTAACATGGTTCTGCTAACTCACAACTTATAAAGTGCAAGCATATACGCAACATAGATGGGAACAATTGTTCAAGTTTATTAAGTGCAGGAAAGTAAAGTGTGATATCAACTTCGTGAGAGCTTTAATCACTAATTTTCACATAACAAGTTTAATTCGGAAGGTAGATAAAAACAAGGATTTACTTGGAATAGCGATAATGCTAATAGGTAGGTATGGTGGACACAAATGGCATAGGTTTTGTTTTACGGATTGGATGCACGAGAAGCATTCCCTCTCAGTACAGGTTTCAGGCTAGCAGGGCTAGGTAGCAAGCATAAGAGTTGAAGGAAACAAACAAACATACAAGTGCTAAAAAACAAACATGCAATCTTCCTTGGAAGCACAAAAGATCTTAACTAGAGAATACTGAGCTTATGAGCCAATCAAGAAAGAAAGATGATGATATTATATTTCTTAAAAGTACTTTTCTCTTTTTCATTCAATTCTCAAATAGTGTTGCTACTGACCAGCCAAATTTTTTCAAAACCAACTAAATTTACTTAATGATCCCAAAGTGATACCAATACTAACAAAAATATCATCATATAATAGTAATTGAAAACTAAAATAAGATATGCAAAAAGAGTGAATGATAGAACTTCTCATTAATATTCCATAACGGTAACTCACACCAAGGGATACATAGATATATAACAAGAGGGGGGACACTTCCATAATGCAAACTGATACATTGCAAATGTATCTATAATTTTTGATGTTCCATGCTTGGTTTTATCTACTTTCTTGTGTTTTGTCCACACTTTGGAGTACTTTTCATATGATTTCTTGGACTAACCTATTAACAAGAGCCACAGTGCCAGCTGCCTGTTTTCTGCTGTTTTTGGTTCCAGGAAGTCATAAAATGAATATTCTCGGAATTGGACGGGACAAAAGCCAAAGTTATTATTTTACCAGGGGACACTTGGAGCCAGAATACGAGACGGAGAAGGGCCAGAGGGTGGCCACACCACCTGGTGGCACGGGCTAGGCCAGGCCGCGCCAGGGGGTGGTGTGGGCCCCTCCGGCACCCCCTCGGTCTCCCCTCTCGCCTATGAGAGCCTCCTGATGCATAAACCCTAAATCATCAATCAGAAATCCATGAAAAGTTCCGCTGTGCCGCCGCCACCAAAGGGGAGATTCGGGGGACAGAAAGTCTCTGTTCCGGCACCCTGCCGGGATGGGGAAGTGCCCCCGGATCCAGATCCATCGATCTCCACCACCATCTCCATCACCATTGCTGATTCCCATGATAAGGAGGGAGTAGTTCTCTCTTGAGGCTAAGGGTTCTACCGATAGCTATGTGTTCATCTCTCTCTCTATGCATGATCATATTGTGATCATGAGCTTGTAATCTATAGATCTACCTTGCTACTCAAGTGCTTTAATAGATCTCTGCTCTCCCCATGTGTGTGAAGTTGACAGTGTGCACACCATGGTGGCACTTAGGCTAGAGATTACAAATACTTGTTATGAGTTATATTTGGAGTTGGATGTCTTTATGAAATTGTGGTGTTTGTTGAAACCATCTAGTGCTCAAGGTGACAGTGTGGGGTTTTCTAGATGGGAAAGGCTTACTTTGAGGTGTGCTATTATAGCCCTACCATTGATTAGAGTGTCCAATCGGAGAGTAGTTAAGAGTAGTATCATAAAGAGAAGATATTTATATGAGAGTGTTTACTAGTGAAAGTATGATCCCTAGGCCTTGTTTCTTAGCATTGAAACACCGTTTGCAACTAGATCTATTACATGTTTGCTTGCTTCCATCTTTATTTCAGTTTTCCTTTAGTCTCTTCCATGTCATCAAAGTATTTTCTAGCACCGTTATCTTATATCCATACCACTTGTATTTCACTATCTCTTCACCGAACTAGTGCACCTATACACCTGACAAGTGTATTGGGTGTGTTGGGGACACAGGAGACTTCTTGTATCTTGATTGCAGGGTTGCTTGAGAGGGGATACCTTTGACCACTTCCTCCTTGAGTTCGATAAACCTTGGGTGATCCACTTAAGGGAAAACTTGCTGCTGTTCTACAAACCTCTACACTTGGAGGCCCAACAACTGTCTACAAGAATAGAAGTGCGTAGACATCACAAACCATCCTACATGATAACTTCTCTATTCATGATATGACTCTACTAAAAAGGTAAAAAGATAGAAGATAGTGATATGATACCGCGACACTCCCCCAAGCTTGGAACAAACCAAGGGGATGCCAAAATCTGATGACGAATTACTGCTTCGGTGGTGGTGGTATTCTCCCGATGAGATTTTCAATCAATTCCCTCAAGTCCTCAATCTCGAAGGTGAGAGTATGAATCAACTCCGAATTTTGCTCAATGCGGTTCATGATCACGTCGGGCCGTGAATCCCAGCTCTTGCGATTCCTTCCCCACTCTTCCTCCTTGAAGTCTTCTTTTCCTGCATGGTTAGAACGAGGCATATCCCAATTGGAGGGTAGTTTCTCCTTGGGCATATTCCGGAATTGATGCTCATGTATAAGGGTTTGGAAGGGATTCTTGGTGCATGGAGAAGGTGACCGTGAAGCCAAGCAATGACGCGGAGTCTTCCCTCTAGTGGACATCAATGCAATCCTTTTGAACCTGGCAGGGTTTGCCACCACTCCAATGCTTGCAATGGTGGTGCTGGTGTGCGGATGCTGGTCTTCCTTTGCCTCCTCTTCACCTTCACTATAGATCTCCTCCTCCTGCTCAGAGTCTTGGAGATCCTCCTCCGCAGGCCCTTTGCCCTTATCGTTGGCGGAGACCATTGTGCTTCTAAACTTTTAAGAATAGTTCCTGGCAGAACAGATCGAAACGAAAACACACGAGAACACGATATATGAACCTCGGGGGATCCGGGGGATTATATATTACAAATTTTTACAACAAAAGGAAGGTATTGGGAGAAAACGGGTTGGAGACGGACTCCGGGGTGGCCACACCACCTGGTGGCGCGGCCAGGGGCCCCGCGCCACGGGGTGGTGTGAGCCACCCTAGCTCCGTTTCTGACCCTCTTTAGCTTCATTGCTTTCCTTGTTAGATAAAAACTGCAAAAATATAACTTGACAGATCTTTCGTGGACCTTTTTCTTACCAGAACTGTTACCTATCCGAAAACGGACTCTGCAGGTCTCTGAACTTGGTGTTTAATAAATTCTTCCGGAGTCACCGCTTGAATAACATCAATATCTTCATCTTTATACACAGATTGTTTGAGTCAATTAACCATTCAACATCTTATTACACCATTTTCTTCTATAACCTGGAAATTTCTTTCACACAAAACTTCACACAATTGTTATTAGTAACATTAGTGCATGCGAGGTAATAAACCTTTTAAGTTCAATTTCAATTGAAATCCATCAAAACATAAGCTACTATAGCAACTCCTTCCGAAAACCCAAAAAGAAATAAAAAAGGAAATCGATTTAAGAGGCAAATGCAAGAGTGGCACAAATCTGTCAAAACAGACCACCAGGTAAAGATCAATTTTCTGAAAATCTTCTGTTACTCAAATCAAAAAGTGCGAAGCTAACGAAAGTTAAATAATAACCTGGGGCAGAAGCACAAAAAAGTACAGCTCAATCCTACGTACAGATATTTTTCATGAATTTTTACAGCGAAGCACAAAAATCTGTTTCGGGACAGCAACTTTCCCAAATATTACTTCTCTCTCATTAGAGGTTGATCTTGACACAAAACCCAACAAAATAATAAGGAGAGGTTATTGTAGAAGCAATAACTTCCAAGTTCAAATAAATAAAAACAAACTGAAAGCAAAATATTGGGTTGTCTCCCAAAATGCTCTTTCTTTATAGCCATTAAGATGGGCATGATAATTTCAATGATGCTCACATAAGAATATGAATTGAAGTGAAAGATAGCATCAAGAAGCAAAAATACACATGTTTAAGTCTACCCCACTTTGCAAGGGAATTTTGTAAGAAAATAAATTGTTGAAACCAGAGGCTGCTATCATAGGAAGGCAAAACAAATGTAACATAAAGACTTTCAGCACAAAGCAAGGAAACTTGATATTATTGAGATGCATAAGAACAATTTTCCCTCTCTCATAATAACTTTTAGTATCATGCATAAATTTAACGATATAACTATCACAAGAACCATTATAGCAATGATCACTTATTCTAATAGAAATACAGGGACACTAGCTCTCATAACACTACTTTGTGAAACAATATTAGAAGTATCCTTACAGAGGATAGCGCGTCCATCTTCTTCATATTTAGTGACAAATTCTTTCACATTTTCTATTACAGGTTCATCATCCACTTGTTCATAAGGTTCAACAGCTTTATTTGTACTTTCATTAACCATACTAGTTATCATAGAATGTTCCTTTATCTTAACTGATTTTCTTCCTTTATCATTCTCCCATGCTTCAGCATTGTCTTGAATACGATCTAGAAGATTCCATTTAGCTCCTTCTTCCATGCGTGTAAATGATCTAGCGCAAGAAGCATCCAATAGATCCTTATCATGAAGAGAAAGTCTTGCATAAAAGTTATTGATAATAATATTGTGAGGGAGCTCATGAATAGGACATTTAAGCATTAGTAACTTCAATCTCCCTCAAGATTGAGTTGTACTCTCTCCATCAAGAGGCCAAAAGTTGTATATTTGATTTCGATGTCTATGAATCTCACTAGGAGGATTAAATTTTGAATAAAAGAGAGGTACTACTTCCTCCCATTCAAGAGCTTGACCATTCTTCAGCAGCTTGTACCATTCCTCAACTCTTCCTTTCAATGACAATGAGAATAACTTCTTCTTGATTTGATCTGTTGTAATACATGCATACTTAAACAACCCGCATAATTCGTGTATAAAGAGCAAATGATCACCGGGATGGACAATTCCATCTCCGAAATAGTAGTTATCCATAACACGATCAACAATTCTTATAGGTATCTTAAAAGTATCATTCTCAGCAGGTGGTGGTTCATCTACTACCTTAGTAGTGGTAGTAGCATTTCGAAATAAGAAACTAAGTGAATTATCCATATTGAGAATAAAGCAACTAACAGAAATAAACAATACTCACAGTAGAGGTTTCCTTTACCAGTTCCACTCTCCAATAGCGCTTCACTCCCCGGCAACGGCGCCAGAAAATAGTCTTGATGACCCACAAGTATAGGGGGTGTATCGCAGTATTTTCGATAAGTAAGAGTGTCGAACCCAATGAGGAGCAGAAGGTGTTGACCAGTGGCTTGGAGCAGGAATTCTCTGTAAATACTTAGCAAACGGATTTTTAGTTTTTTTTTGATAATGTAGATAAATAAAGTATGAGTAAATAAAAGATAATAATAATAAATGCAACAAGTGGCCCAATCTTTTCTTTAGCAAAGGACAAGCCAGTTGTATTACTTAAGATGACCAAATGTTCTCAAGGACACACGAGAATATTATCAAGTGCTTTCTCTTCGTATAATTGATTAATCTTCTTTAGTTTGATAACTGTTGTGTGGGTGAGCCTGTGCTAATGTACCGACCTTCCTAGGACTAATACATACTTGTGATTATACCCCTTGCAAGCATCCGCAAGTACAAGAAAGTAATTAAGATAGAAACCTAACCACAACTTTAAACTCTGAGATCCTAACCTCCCTTGTGCAAAGGTTTCCTAACAGGGGTTCAGGTTTCTATCACTCCGGCAACCCCTACGATTAGTAGCCAAATACACAATGCATTCCCCTAGGCCCATAAAGGTGAAGTTTCATGTAGTCAACATTCACATGACACCACTAGAAGAATAACACCACAACTTAATTATCAAACCATTGAATCTTTCTCAACACAATTCCACTACTAACAACATGACTTCTCCCATGTCCTCAAGAACTAAATGAACTACTCACAAGACATCATATGATCAAGATCAGAGATGAAATAATGTCAAGTAACAATCTGAACATGAACGATAATTCAATGGTTCCACTCAATAGCATCAACTACAACAAGTAATCAACACCGGGAAAGTTTCCCCTAAGAACTATGCAAGATTCAACCCAATTGTTACAACGGTATGGAGTGGTGATGATGGTGCTGGTGGAGATGATGATGGTGATGATGATGATCCCGATGAAGTCCAGCTTGATGGTGGTGTTGATGGCGACGATCTCCCCTCTCCGGGAAGGAATTTCCCCGGCAGATTTCTGCCTGCCGGAGAGCTCTTTCTCTCTCTGCAGTTTTCCGCCCCATAGAGGCGATAGAATCTTTCTGTGGTCGCTCCCCCAGGCTTAGGGTTTCATGGGGATAATATACGCCAAAGGGGAGAGCTAGGAGTGGGCCAGGGTGGCCACACCACCTGGTGGCGCGGCCAGGGGTGGCCCGCGCCAGGGGGTGGTGTGGGCCCCCTGTGGCCCAACTCCGCTCCCCCTTTTGGCATCCTCCGTCTTCTGGAAAAATAGAATTTTCCATGTATTTTCTCGGATTTTCTGATCTTTGCGAATTTCGCCTCCAAATAGCGCCTTTTCCATCAGAATCCTGACTGCAGCGGTCCATCCTCCAAAAGTCATCAACCATGCAAAAACAGATGAAATAACATAAGTATCATCTCTTAATATGAAATATATCAATGAATAACAGTAAATTATGATATGGAATAGTGATGCAAAATGGACGTATCAAGCACTTTTGTAAGGATATAAATCTATTTATAAGCTTAATGGAGAAAATCAAGCAAGTCATCAATGGGGAAGATCTTCATTAGTTGCGATAAACTCTTTAAAGACCATTAGTATGGGCACATCCCGCCCATATTGTGTGCCTGTACCACCTGCCGGTGCCTTATCCTAGTTAAATAGATCAACTTTCGTGAAGAAGGCATACGCGAAAAAAAGAAGCCAGCCATCACCATTCATTCTAGACCAGAGGAATAAGAGATACGGAGAAGAAGGAAGGGTTCCCTCTCGATCTGCTCCAGGGTCTTGAACCTCTAGATCATCCACTCCACAAACATTCTCCTTGTATGAGAGAGAGATTCACACTTGTGAGATTATGGTTTGTAACGCTATTCATACTTGTATTTTTATTTGATTCAATCACCCTTCTTATTGTGGCTTCCTACGATAATATCGAGATGACCTCTATTTACGATAATATCTCTGTTTTATTATCCTCTCATGTGCGAGTGATTTGCCTAGGCGTGTGAGATGTAGGGGATTTGTAAGATGTGATGTGCCTCTCTTTTATCTCATCTATCTGTGATCGATGTTATTATTATTTGTGTAAGAATGATTATCTATGCTATGTGCAATGCTTGTTATCTATTTTAAGGGTCGAGATAACATGATCTAGATAATCACATAAACAAGAAATTTTCTGCTAGTGAATCAGCTACCTCCAGGTGACATGGCTGATATCAAAGAGGAGCTAGCACGACTCGAGGATAACGAGGAACCACGAAGCTTAAATCCTTGATTTGGTATCATGACCTTAATTGCTACACTAACCATGGTTGGTGGTAACAGGTAAAAGAATCATGGGAGTCAGATGAATCCGGTAGGAGGAGCATTGACTAATACATGGTTGCTCGCCTATTTACACATTTATATGAAGGACATCAATCCCTTATCTCATTCGTTCCATTTGGAACATTTACTATCAATATGAAATGAGTCTCTCCGCACCTAATCTCTCATCTATAGGAACTTCAACCACCCTTCGTACTTTTTCTTACTTTATGTTACTTACTCTCCGTTCAATCTCCACTATGAACTCAATCATACTCACCACCTTTCCACTCTCAATACTTACAATTAATTCACTCAAAACTTATGACACCTTGGGTGCGACAGAAATGCCACAGATAAACACTTGCCTAGGCTCTTTGTTGGGATCGATTTAAAAACCAAAACTAATACTTCTATGAAAAGTGCATTGAACAAACTAGTGCTCTTGAAGGCATCAATTACCATGAGTACTAATCTTGCATACCTTCAATTTACCTTGAGCAACAGTGTCTCGAACATAATGATACTTGACATCAGTGTGCTTTGTTCTCTCATGAAACATTCGATCCTTTGTAAGATTTATAGCGCTTTGACTGTCACAGAACAAATGTCTGAATTATCTCTAAAAAACTCAGCAAACAAATATTCAACCAAACAGATTCTTTGGCAGCTTTGGAAATAGTCATGTAGTAAGCTTCAATGGTAGATTGGGTAACAATAAGCTAAAATGTTTCCTTCTAGCTAACATCACAACCACCAATATAAATACATAACCTGTGAGGGACCTCATCTTATCTAAATCAGTAGCAATCCATGCAGCCAACAAGTTCCTCTCTAGTCTTGTCAAATTTCAAACAAGCATTAGAAGTGCCATGAAGGTACCTGAAAACCCACGGAACAACCTTTCAATGTTCTTTACTAGGATTATCCATGTATCTATTGATTAAACTCATTCCATATGAAATAAGGGCGATAAAAAACAATGTCATACATCGAAGAACCGGAAGCACTACTAGGATATAAGACTTTTGTTATGTACTCAAACTCTTCATCAGAAGTAGGACACTGAGACACTGCTAATTTCAAATGAAGAGTAATAGGAGTACATCATGTATATTAAAATGATGAAGAACTTTCTTAATATAGTTTTTCTTACTAAGAAACAACAAACTAGAATTTCTGTCTCAGGTAATCTCCATACCGAAGATCTTAGCATCACCAAGATCCCTCATCTCAAACTAACTACTTAGCTGTGCCTTCATTGTAGTGATTTCTTTCTTGCTCTTAGCAGTAATCAACATATCATTAACATATAACAACAAGTATATATGTAGATGATTCATTAACAAACATAATATAAGCGCAACTATCATATTGTGACCTCTTGAGACCACGTGAGATCATAAATGAATTAAACCTTTTATACCACTATCTTAGAGATTTCTTCATGCCATAAAGAGACCTCTTAAACTTGCACACAAAATTGTCTTTACCACACACTATGAACCCTTGAGGTTGGTCCATGCATATCTCCTCCTCAAGTTCTCCATGCAAAAAAGTTGTCTTTACATCTAATTGCTCAAGCTTAAGATCATGCATAGAAACAATACATACAACTGTACGAATGGAACTATGGTTACCACACTAGAGATAACACATAATTATAATCAATACGTGGTATTTGATTGAAACCTTTAGCCACTAACCTTGTCTTAAACCTCGAATGTTCACTAGGAGACACACCTTCCTTTCTTTTGAATGTCCATTCCGCTACACTTCGGCCTAAACCTACCAGCGACGGCGCTCATTTTGTTCCGTCAAAAGTTAGCCTTCTTATGAATTTATGAATTTAGATCACAACTTTAACAATTGTCTCCCTAGCATTAGCTTTGACCATGAGTAGTGACAACTCCATTTTGAAGCTCATAAATAAAGCCTACTCAACAAGCTACCATGATATACGTAGTCATGGAGCACAACCAAAACTATTTTAGTGGATTGAGCAAAAAAAGTATTTTGAAAAATTTATGTTCAATTGTATTAACAAATCGAGAAAAAAAATAGCTTCACTACAAATAGTATCATTTGGTTACTATTTAGGTTACAAATCTCTTTGTTTTTTGACTTGTTTGTGAAATTTTCTTTTCAGATATTGTGAAATCATAAATACACGTCATTTTAATCCACTGAAAATCATATGTTCTGATAACTGTTTGGTTGTGCTTACACAGCTTTGAAGCAAGATAGCACCTCAAGGCACCAGAGCAGTAGATATGTTCCCAACAAATTACAGCAAAAACTAGTGTTGGACTAATTTTTAGATAAGAGGCCAACGGTCCGACGTTAAATTAATAACACCAAACGACGAAAAGATACATGGTACTACACACAGCATACACGAAAGAGCAACCCACCCAGACAAGAAGGCACCAAGAAGCTACACTCGGAAGCGCAAGGCCATTACAGTTACTACAAAAGCGGCAGGCGAGCTCAAGACGTCTACAGTGTCAGGCCGGAGCTCCTCCAAAGGACGAGCCATTTTCACGCGCGCCGTCGAGATCCCGCCACTGCTGCAGTAACACCACCAGAAGCCGACCACCTCCAGAAACCAAACCACGAAGCCCACAGGATCCTGACCGCGTCGAGGAAGCCCCAAGGAGTGGGGATGTAGATCCACAACCTGCCATGCCGAGGGAGACACGCCGCAACTCCAACCGTCCGAAGACACCGCAGCTCCGCCAAACCTCCGTCGTAGAACCACGCGACGAGGGCTCCAAGGCAGCGTCTTCAAGAAGAGCACGACGCCAGAGCGCCGCCACCGTCCGATCCGAGGATCAGGGTTTTCACCCGGAGCACGAGGGAGACCGAAAGCACCGCAGCGACACCTTCACCAAGGGAACGCCATCCGTAGACGCCGCCGTCGCGGCCCAGAGGGCAGAGTTTCCCCTCGGCAAAGCCTTCTGCCTCCAACCAAGACACACCGAGCACCACCACAACGACGCTTGCAGGCAGGAGACGACGTCCTCGGACGTCGTCGTCGAGGCCCAGAGGGCAAGGGTTTCCCTCGGCAAAGGCACTATGTGGTCCCAACCCCTTGTCGCACGGCTCGCCGGCACCACGTCGTCCCCACGACCATGGAAGCCGGCTAGCACCAGAGCCCCTGGCACGCCCACCAACAACAGGGCTCACCACCGTCCGGGGCCGCCACCACAGGAACCAAGCCGCGTCCAACTGAGAAAGGAGGAGGTCACCGAGAAGCACCAACACTAGGTCCACGAAGCCGCAGAGACGCCGAGGACAAGCCCAAACTCTAGATCAGCGCCCGGGCCCCCCCTGGCCGCCGTCGCCATGGATCTGAGGAGGGGGAAAGAGACCGGGGGCGGGGTCCCTGTAGCCCAAAAGGGGCAGCCCCGACCGCCGAGCCGCCCATCCCCTCCAAGGCCTGAATCGGGGCCGCATGCCACCACCGCGGCCGTGGCCAGGAGCGCCACGCGCTAGCACACCCAGCCCGCCTCCGACCGCTGGCCGAACTGCCGCTCGCACCGCAGGACGCCGCTGACGCCAGGCCACCGCAGCCGCCCGCACGCCAGATCCACCGAGCCGCCACACTGCCCGAGGGAGATCGCACCGCCACGCCCCCGACAAGCGCCGCGCCCTCGCCGCCCGCAGCCGCCCGCGCCGCCGCTGACGCACGAGGGAGAAGGGGAGGCCCCGCCGCCGCCAACGGCTCCGGGGCTTCGCCCGGGGTCGCCCTCTGACGGCGGCGAGGGGGAGGGTGGGGTTGGGGGGGCCGCGGCGGAGAGATAGCTAGGGTTCGCCCCTCCGCTCGCGGGAGCGGAGAGAGCGAACGTTATGTTCACCCCCACTGTTGGACTAATCATTACAATGTAATAAAAATGTTAATTATGGCTAATCATTTCTTGACGGTCCTGATCATCCAGGGCCGGAGCTTCGTCTGGGACGGGCTCCTCTAACGTTGAGGAGCAACGTCAGGTAAGGTACAGTTCTCTGACTTTTCTTCTTCCAAATCATGTAATTAAGACTAAAACTATGTAAATTATTTTGCATAATACAAATTTATGCTAAGCATTTAGATTAATTACATAGGAACAAAATTATAATGTAATAAAAATAAGTTTAGTTTTTTTAGATCTACAGTAATCTCCTATAGTAATTAGATAGAGTGCGAATTAGGTGTTTAATAAAAAAAAACCCTGACTTTGCTTCTTACTTTCCTCCGACGTCGCTTCTCCACGTTAGAGGATCCGGTTCCGCTTCGTCTAGCCCAAATGGCTAGCCGTCTCTGTCCAACATGGTAGAGGAATATTATCCAAAGTTTGTTTGCCGTGTCCATGTTTGCTCTCTCCGGGCAAACAGAAATATCAGAGATTTTAAGCTCAGAAAATGTGAACGGTCCCAATTCATCTTCATCCTTTTAACCGAACCACCCTTAATGATCCCATCACACTAAAAGTACTTGGGTACAGTGAAGCTTTTGTGCCTAGTACTCCAAGGAATGTGTGGCTTCCGGTTGTTTAGAATTTTTTGATCCTAGAGAGCTTAGGAGAGAAGCCAGGATGTTTACATGGCGTCTACGGTGACGGTGACGATCAGGGAATTTGTATACCGGTGTAGCTTCGCTAGCGAGAGCGAGGTGTCGACTGTCGACCTAGCGAGGTCGAAAGGAGACTCGGAAAAGCTCTGAAGTTTACGCATTCACCAATCACCATGCATTCGTACAAAGGTATTGCCACTCCACCACTCACGAGATAATTGACGAATTCCCATCATACGACAAAGCGAAGAACTCGTGTATGCCATGTTCTTGAATCTTGATGTTACCCGCAGTAACTTGATTTTACTTACAACAGCGACCGGAGCGCAGGCGAATATGGAGGAGTGGGCGTCGTTCTCTCATCTTTTCTCCCCAGCCGCCGAAATTCTCTCAGGGCTCGTGCTTGTTACTAAGAACTTCGGTTGTTCCGTCCATGGTAGCTAGACCAAGAGAAAGAATGTTCGTTTTAATTTCGTGGGTGCAAGTGACTGCAATTGCTGATAATTAGCTTGGTCTTGGCATGGAGAGCTGGCGTATATCGCATCGATCCTTCGCCTTTTCTGAAAGGGAGCATCGGTCCTAATCCTTCATCTGGATCCACAGGCTTTGTTGTTGACTTGTTGGACCACGCAGCCGTCGTCATGTTGTGCTGTCCGTCGGTGTTGGCGAAGAACGGACGCAGTCCATGATTGCGAGGGCCGCGACGACCACCGTCACACAACAATGCTCACGCGCGTTTTGCTACGCTATAGTAGCATATTGCTTTAATTTGATGCATCGCACTCTATCCCAACACGGGCAACGGCGCTGAAGAACCTCAAGGGAATTTGGATGGATCAGGACATGCGCGCATAGGTTCCTTCGATGTATGATTCATTCGTGTTCCTCGTTGTACGGTGACTCATGAGATTGTTCATCAAATCTTAGGTGACAACTCAGCAATAGAATAAAACCTCTGCTCAGATCGGCAGCTGTCTGATGGCGCCGTTCTAGCTAGCTAAGGTAATTTGGACGACGGTATGGCCGTGGTGCTCCGAGTCATTCGTCCCGTGGATCACATCTTCTAGCATATGATACAACTTGAAATTTAATTCAATCCACAATATATTTACGCGTAGATCGATTAAATAGGTTAGATTGCTGGGTTTATTAAGGCTATATGTCCAGTTCTCTTGGAATTTATAACTGTGTAACTACGATTTGGTGAATATGGATGCCACTAGTTTCGATGATCTCGTTACTTCTATACCCTACTTATATACCCTGATCCGTTTGACGCCGGCTACCGTTAGCTCTGGCTAACTTGCCATCTGTTTGACACGTTTCTATACATGTGGGACCTCTCTCTTGTTATCCTGACAGGAGAACCCTAGCACGCGTCAGAAGACGGCGCACGGACTAGGTTTGAAGATTTGAGGCCCCATTTTGTGAATTTTCTCAGTTTTGTCGCTCCCTGGCTCTACTCCTCTCCCTCCCCCCATTCTAGGCCTCCCCTCGGCCCGTTGATCTCCGCCGCGGACGCCTTGCCTCTCTCGTTCCCTCCCTCTTGGCCGCTGGTCATTGTTCCCTGTCTTGTTGTGCCTTATAGCAGAAGCGAAATCGCGTCAGCCCAAAAATCAAGATTACGCGTACCACGGTCAAAGTGAAGTGAATCTAGCAGAGGGCATAGATTTTGAGATTGTGGTCGGTGGAGCCACATGCATAGAAGATACGAGCAGCAAAGCTTTGTAGTTCTAGAGTCCGGTGAATGTGTGTTTGTCCTTTCTGAAGGATAAGAATTGAAATTTCCTTCTTTGATATGTTTAATTAGTGAATGGAATTCCGTAGTATTGTAATAGGGAGGATATGTGTCCGTAAGATGTTAGGTGCATCCGTATTTCTACTAAAAATTGGCACGATGTGGAATTGTCGCCCTGCCGTACAGTAGAATTACAGTTAGAGCATGTTCTGATTATTGAATGATAGTAGACGCGATATAAATAATTCCAGATGCCTAGCACACAAAATTTGGTAAGTTCCCCATCAACCAAATGAGTAATTCGTACCCAGGTACTATGGCAACAATTCTAACAATTTATGCGGTGTTAGGACTGCCGATGTGTTGACCATGATGTGGGGTGAACATATGGGCACACGGACTGTGTTGATGCATGTCCATATTGTTAACAAATATACCGGCAAAGAGACTGCCGTCAGTTACAGTGAGTGTGAACCATCATATACGCAAACAACTCATGGTCTTAACGCATGTATCGTATGAGCTTCTCCTTGCTCAACTGAGCCTAATCACCTAGCTTGTACTTGAGTACGTTGCATTTTCAAGCGAGCATGAAGACATAGAAAATGGTAGAGAGAGGATGATTATGTTTTCATAGATGATAATGAAAGGCATATCTAGACTTGATTGTTTGTCCTGATAGGATGGAAAGTAAAAAATATTTGGTTGATCCAAACTTTGAGCCTGACTAGCTATAGGACCGATGAGGACATGGATGTGAAAGATGAGAAAATGGGTTGCCAATATGATGATGGAGGCTAGGACATGCCTGTCATACACTATGATAGGGACAACCCTATGATTAATGAGGGGACTACCTTCGAGAGTGCGGAGGACTATTGGCATGTAGTTGCCACTTTTGCAATAAAAGTTGGGTTTGAGTATATCATCAAAAAGAGTGACCAAAAAACTAAGGGTCCAATTCAAGACAAGTGGAATGAGAGTTTCACATGTTGTACAGTTTCAAAACTGACGTAGAAAAGACATTACTTGGGAGTATGGTTGACATTGATTATGAGTTAGTGAGAGGAAGAGTAAAAACCTCAAGAGGAAAGATGCATAAGATGGCAAATAAAATGCTCCAGGAAGTATTTTGTTTGCCTAAATGCATGTTGGAAGAGATTTCTAGAAGGCTGCAAATCATATTTGGCAACAGACACAACTTCTTTGATGGGGAAGTCAAAGGATAGCTCGTTATAACGACTATTATAGATGCCCATAATTAGTTGTTTCCATAGCTTGTGCTATTTTTGAGGTTGAATCTAATGAAAGTTGGGCATGATTCATGGAGAGGCTATGTGGAGTAATATGTCACCCTAAAGGATTGGTGATGCGTGATGCGTACAAGGGACTACAGAATGTAATCGATGTTGTAGTTCCTAGGGTTGAGCATATATAATGCATCCGACATCTCGCTACTAACTTCATGAAAAAGTTCAAGGGCAAGATTTTTGAAGAAAATTTGTGGCCAGCAGTATACATATACACCCAAACAGGCATGCTACATGTTTGCAGAACATGTATACACAACAAAAGGTGAAAGACTACCTTAAAGAACATTACACCAAACTATGGGCTAGAAGCAAGTTTGGTGAGTTATTGATACCCACAAGTATAGGAAATCGTTGAAATCTTCGATGTGTAAGTATTAATATCGATCCCACAAGGAGAAGAAGGTATACGTATTTGTTATTTCAAATTAGAGTGTACAATTATTTTTGAACTAAAAATAGGATGGTTGCTTTGGACTGGTTTAAGACTGGAAGTAAAGGTTAAATAAAGTAAAGTTGCAAGAACGTAAAAATACAAGAAAATAAATTTGCAAAAGAGTAAAAAGTCTTTTCAGAGAAAGCCTAATCCTCTATGAAGAAAGAGGACAAGATCAAGTCTGTGGTTATATATGATATAAATATTTCCAAGGGCTACATAGACTTCTGGCATAAATATTTCTAAAACAACATTATAAGTATCTTGTCAAGTTTTATCCTTGTTGGACAAATCCTCAAAAAGGAGCAGCCATATACATATGCAATTTCACCCCTAATGATTGGTCCTAAGGCCATTTTCATGTGCAAACAAAGGATTCATTAACACATAAAGTCCAACCACAACATAAAGTTCAAAGGTCCCCGATCAAGAACACCCCTAATGCAACTCTAAGTGTCGGGACACGATTTCTGTCATTCTGTCCATCCCTACTCTCTTCATTACACTAAAATGCAACCCTGTGAGACCATAAAGGTGAAGTAACATGTAGTTGATGTTCGTATATTACCATCATAGAACCACATAAGAGATTAAAATTTAACCAAATACTCATTACGTACTTACATAGAAATCAATACCAATTAATCATGTGCCCTCGGGAACGTGGGAAACTACTCACAACGGAGATAAGTTACAAAATAGAAGCTTGATGAAGTTGTTGATGAAGAAGATCATGACCGTGGTGATGGAGATGATGAATGTGGCGGCCATGGCGATGTGGCCAAGGAGGCGGCGCAGTAGTAGCCTGCCGATGGCGACTGCCTTCTAGGGCGGCGGTTTCCCTAGGGGGCGGAGGCCACTTGACCCTTATTCTTCTTGGAGATGGTGCTGTTATGTAGGAGTTTTTCCTCTCCTTTGGCGTCTTCTAAGAGGGAGGATAATTGTCATAATGGATGGATGCCTCTAAAAGTAGGATTTCATCTCAATATAGAGATAGAGATGCAATCTTGGCCATTGGCTGGATACGCCTTTGGTATGTACAAGCGCTCTTGGGCACCTCTAGGACCTTTCTAGGACTTCTCTTTGTCCTTTATGAGCCCATAAAGTCTTGACTTCGCCGAATCCATAAGTATGCAAAGATTTTGAGTCAATCACAGTCACAAACTTTCGCAGTCTTGAAACTGCTCTATACCCAGTAGTAATAGGGGTATTGAGGCTGTATCTAGAGTCTGTTTGAGGCAAATTTTATAATAATAGACATTATCAGAAAATTTTCAACAACTTTAATGTTTAGACTTTTTTGTTTGAAGCCATCTTGAGGGTCTTTATAGACAATATTCGAATACTGTTCTATAGGGACATATTTCAGGAAACTTCAAATTTCACCATAATGAGCGATCTACTTCCATATTGGTGCAATTCCTACACAACAAAGTGTAAACCAAGAAATTGTGTATTTTTTAACTACTAGTAGGTTAGTCCCAATAAATATAATAATTTTGCAAATAAAATGAATTTTAACACAATAAACTACAAAGTTCATAGATGTATTTCAAATGCATCAGTTACACAAGGTGAATTATGTTTGCAACAATTTGATAGAGAATTTCGATTCTAAGATTAAGCACCTTAAATCACTTGCAAGGTTTATTTTTGCTATATGCAATAAGACAAACCATAATGGCAAAGATAGATTCTAGTAAATTTGTGCAATTTTTTTTGTAGGGCACAAAATAGTCCCAAAGGTGATTTTATTATTGATTACAAGAACAAGGGAACCAAGAGGAATAAAGATGAGCATGAAAATAAGTTAGAATACATTAGTCGGGGTTTATGCAAGACACTCATGAAGGTAAAAGGAAGTATACTGTTAGAGATGTGATCGGACCAGATCCGGATTTGTCTATTACCATATCCTATATCATATTTCCTCGACGTATTCGGACTAGATAGGATAATGTGTAGTTCTGGATAGGAATACGGATATACCAAAGTGTGGATTCGGAACAGAAATAGAGTAGACTCGGGGCATAAGCAAAATTAATCGGATATGTATGCACATAAATAGATTGACAAAACACACAACAAAAGATAATTGATAAAAAAGTTTAAAAAAATAGTTGTAAAATCAATAATGTTACAAGATAGAATGAATGAATATAACATAACCACATGAACAAAGTAGGTCCATGTGGATGCAATTAGACAAACGCAAGGATAATATAGCAGTGACACATGCTTCAGTAGCCTAGTATCCTAAAAATTTTGGACTCCATATTCGGCATAATGACTATATAAGTGAGCCATTATTTAATGTAAGAACACAGACAACTCACTAACTACTAAATATGCTCTATTAGGTTTGGCTTTCCGGATAAAAAACAAATTATTTGGATAAAACCATAGGATAATCCTAAATAATTTGTGAAAAAACATATCCGGGCGCTATTTGGCATACCATATCATGTACCGTATCCGGGTATCAAGTTCGGAATCAGATATCCTTCAAACCGGATATGGATCCTCCAAAAGAGATTCGAAAATGAATCCGATGAGGTAATTACACTATAAAATTATACCCATGTATCCTGTAGACCTAGCAAACAGAACATGTTCATTAATAAAATGATAAATTAGTTTTCTACCAAATCACCATGCATTTTACTTCATCTTAGAGCTGAGATATGACGGTGCTGAAATAGAAAATTTTGTTCGTGACTATTTTTTAGACAAGTTTTTTGCTACATATTCAAAAATATACCACCAATGGTAGATCAAAATGATTGGGAGAATGTTAATCTAGGATTCAACTTGAACCACCGGTTCTTAGGAGACCACCTGGGAGGCCTAGAAAACTAAGGATCAAAGCATCCACTTAAAAGGGTTAAAGGTTAGGAGCTAGGCAAAGATAATGCAAAATATGTGGTGGATTGGGACATCAATAGATTATGCAAAAAATCAGTTCCACATGATTTCTAAGATTTGTCAGATCCACATGACGGAGAGGACATACAAGTTGAAGAGGCAGATGTCCTAGATACACATGAAAAGTATGAGGACAACAAAAAAGGGGAAAGAATGGGAAGGAAAATATCATTGAATAATTTGTGGAAATGCGGCATGTATCTGCAGAACTTAAAGTGCAAAAAGTTGATGAAGAATAATAAGTGTATCAAGATTATGAGATGCAAGAAGTGGAGCAAGATAATGGAATGCACCAAGTTGAGAAAGAACAGGAGGTGCTGCAAGAAATGAAGGGCGGGATTTGTAGGAAGGGAGAAAAATAAGGAAAAACAAAAGAGGAAATGGAAGCAAAATAAAGGAGAGAAAGTGATTGAACAAAGTGATGAAATTAATAGGATGATTGAGATGTTCTTGTAGATCTGCTCCTAACAGTAGGAAAAAAGTAGAGTTAAATCCATGCCTATTTTTATCTGTGTATGGTTCTCTAGATGAAACATAAGCTTGAAAACTTGTTTAATTTTTCATTTTGTTCACCTTTAATTCAACCAACTTCACCTCTTGTTTTCTGTAGTACGAGATTGAAGGCTATAAAGAGGAGTAGAAATAAGCAGAAATAAGGAAGTTTGTTCAATTTTATTGAAATTGAAGTATGGAAATGTTAATTGGCCAATACATTTAGTTACACTAGTACAAACTCGTTACTAGAGACTACACCTAGAGCCAGTTAAGCGTGCTAACGAAATTACCCGTCTGTGATCGCTCACCTCAGACGGTTGAAACCAAATACCTGTCTCTGCTCTTCTTAGAGCTAGAGAGTTTCTACGGCCGCCTCTAATAACATTGACACCACATCCGGTTTATAATTGTAACTGTCGCTAAAACTTATCTGAGACGGTGTTGCATTACGCCCGCATCTAATAAGTACTTCACCCTAGGCGGTGAATAGAACAAACCGTCTCGAAAATATACCTGAGGGGGTTAGTTATCATGGCTGCCTCTAGAGGTTCAATACAAATGCTGCTCAGTTCACAATATAAACAAAGTTCAACATAAACTAATTAATCTACAGGTTCAACACAAACTGAGTTCAACATAATATGTTGCTTTTGCATTAAGCAGCAACACACATGCGCAGACATATGCACACCAGCCACCTAGCTTATTAATTTCAACCTTCCCCAAATAGGAAATAAATCCCACCACCAAGCATGTACCTAAACAAATATAGATATAATTTAACATCCATAATCTAGAAACACCAGCACATACATATATATATATATATAATAAGCAACAAATTAAGAGATTTAACATAGAGTGTACACACAAACAAAAGCTAGTTTAACATGCAAATGCTGCTCAATGGCCAACATAAACAAAGAGTTTGATAAAATATATATGCTGCTTTTGAAGCAGTAGACACACAAACTACATGCACAGTCCTTCATCTCCTTGCTGCCGCCACCTCCTCCCGACCCCGCTTCCTCTACTTCCTGCTATCCATACCAGGAACCTTCGCCGGCTTGGGATTGGGAGGAGCCACACGACCGAGATTGATAGCTCGGTTCAATTTCTTCCTAAGGACGAGTCCATAAGCCATGTGATTAGCCAGGAAACCGTAGCGGTTATCATTTTACCCAACTTTGACATGGCCGGATCCACAGGCTTTGTGGTTCTTGGTACCAGTCTAGCGTTCACTCCAGTAGTTGTCGAACCTCCCAGTGTTAAGCTTGTTGAGAGTGGCCCTGGACTTCCTATGACGCGACACGACATTGCTGTCAATATCATCAGTAGCAACATGATACATGCAAAATTTACGGGTGAAGCAAATATGTATCAATTACAACAAATATCTGGAAAAGGAAGCAACAGATAACACGACCACATCGTACAGAACGTATGAAACAATAGGCTTGCATTAATCCGCATATATGAATAAATAAGCTTGAATTAATCCGCAGATATGAAAAAATAGGCTAGAATCAAGCACTAGTCAAGCACTAACAATCCTATAATTGAAAACCCGTCCTAGCTACTGTTATGAATCGAAATCTAATAAATCAAACTCCTAGCTAGAAATAATCCATAGATCCACCAAATACACATCAATACTAATAGATATTAAACGAATCTGATGCTAATTGACAACCCTAGGCCCCAATCGTAATAGATATATTAAGTGGAAATCTGAACTAATAGGGAAGAGCATCCGTACCGCAAATCGCTCTAGTGCTAGGTTGTATAAGGGAGAGGGTGACTCAGAACTTACCTCCTCCTACTCGTCGAAGGCGACCGACGGCGGCTCGTGAATGAACTTGAAATCCTCGTCATCCTCCTGTACCTCATTCCCAAGGCTATATACCCACTTAGTGAGAGCAGCCGGAGCTGATGAGGGGCCGACGGAACGCCCTTCGGCAATGGCCACCGCTTTGTCTTTGGCCTCCGCTGCAACTTTGAGGGACGCCCTTGCGGCCATGCACGCTGATGTCATGGCTCTACAAGCCTCATCTGTGGCTAAGGCCAGCCTCTCGGCCTTTGCCTTCGCTACGGCAACAGCGTCGGATGGGTGCTCCATCACCGGCCGAAATGGGGAAGGGGAAGTGCGGAGTGGCTTTTTTCCTAAGTCTAGAGAGAGGGAGGAGTGGGAAAGTGGGGAGTGGGAAACTACTGATTTTTTCCAAACCGGGGAGATATACGAGGAGTGTGGGCAGGTGGAAAGCGAGTACGTGCTGCGTATAGAAACTGTTCGTTACACAGACACGTGCACACACACGCCCCCATATTTTTCAATTTCTAAGATTTTTCAAATTTTGGACTGCATGAATAAATCCGGACTACAAGATATCCTTGAGACGGTTATGAGTTACCACAATCTCTAAGATTTGTAGTTTAGAGGTGGCCGTGATTTTTAGCTATCTCTATGACATGTGCACATCCTCCGAGCAGCGGCCGCGCCATTAATACGTCCATTTTGCATCACTATTCTATATCACAATTCATGGTTATTCATTGATATATTTCATATTAAGAGGTGATACTTATGTTATTTCATCTGTTTTTGCATGGTTGATGACTTTTGGAGCATGGACCGCTGCAGTCAGGATTCTGATGGAAAAGGTGCTGTTTGGAGACAAAATTCACGAAGATCAGAAAATCTGGGAAAATATATGGAAAATCCTATTTTTCCAGAAGACGAAGGAAGCCAGAAGGTGGGCTAGAGATGGGCCACAGGGGGCCCACACCACCCCCTGGCGCGAGCCAGCCTAGGCCGCGCCACCAGGTGGTGTGGCCGCCCTGGTCCACCCCTGACACTCCCCTCTGGCGTATATTATCCTCCCAAAACCCTAAGACTCGGGGAGCGACCACAGAAAGATTCCGTCGCCTCTGCGGGGCGGAAAACACCGAGAGAGAAAGATCTCTCTGGCAGACAGATTTCTGCCGGGAGAATTCCTTCCCGGAGAGGGGAGTTCGTCGCCATCAACACCACCATCAAGCTAGACTTCATCGGGATCACCATCATCATCACCATCAGCACCCTCATCACCATCTCCATATTGCTGTAACAATTATGTTGAATCTTGCATAGTTCATAGGGGAAACTTTCCTAGTGTTGATTACTCTTTGTAGTTGATGCTATTGAGTGAACCATTGAATTATTTTTTATGTTCAGATTGTTATACATCATTATTCCATCTCTGATCATGATCCATATGATGTCTTGTGAGTAGTTCGTTTTGTTCTTCAGGACATGGGAGAAGTCATGTTGTTAGTAGTGGAGTTGTGTTGCGAAAGATTCAATAGTTTGATATTTAAGTTGTGGTGTACTTCTTCTAGTGGTGTCATGTGAACGTCGACTACATGACACTTTGATACATTGCAAATGTATCTATAATTTTTGATGATCCATGCTTGGTTTTATCCACTTTCTTGTGTTTGGTTCCAACTTTGGAGTACTTTTCATATGATTCCTTGGACTAACCTATTAACAAGAGCCACAGTGCCAGCTGCCTCTTTTCTGTTGTTTTTGGTTCCAGGAAAGTCAAAAAATGAATATTCTCGGAATTGGACGGGACAAAAGCCAAAGTGCCTATTTTTCCGGAAGTCATAAAGTGCCAAAATACGAGACGGAGAGGGGCCAGGGGGCCACCACACCACCTGGCCGCGCGGCCAGGCCTGGCCCGTGCCAGGGGGTGGTGTGGCCGCTCCTGGCACCCCCTCGGCCTCTCCTTCCACCTATATATTGCCCTCGGGACGAAAACCCTAAGTACCCGATCAAAAATCCACGAAAGAGTTTGTAGCCTCCATCATCTCCATCCCTAGATCGGGAGGGATCTGAAGCTCTTCCCGGCACCCTGCCGGAGAGGGGAATTCACCCTGGAGGCCTTCTTCATCACCATGCAAGCCTCCGGTGTGATGCGTGAGTAGTTCATCCTTGGACTACAGATCCATGTAGTAGCTAGATGGCTGGTTCTCCTCCTTTGTGCTTTCATGTTTAGATCTTGTGAGCTCCATTCATGATCAAGATCATCTATTTGTAATTCTGCATGTTGTGTTTGCGGGGATCCGATGGATATTGAGATGCTATTTCAGATTGATTATTGATTCTATCATGTCTTTGTTATTTGTGATCTTGCATGCTTTCCATTGTTAGTAGCTATCTTGGCCAAGTAGATGCTAGCAACTCCAAGAGTTAGTCTTTATGCTCGATAGTGGGTTCATGCCTCTGGTAATTTGGGGAAGTGACAGAAATCTCTAAGGTACTAGATGTGTTGTTGCTACTAGGGAGAAAACAACAATCCTTTGTTCATAGAACAATCGTATTGTTTACTTTACACGCAGTTCGTAAAGCAATAATCTGTTGCTTGCAACTTAATACTAGAGGGGGTTCGGATGATAACCTGAATGTGGATTATTAGTCATAGATGCAGTTGGATGGCGGTCTATGTATAATGTTGTAATGCACAATCAAGTCTCAAAGGAGTCAAGATGATTAGTATATGCATGTATTGCTTTCTCGTTGTTTGTCAATTGCCCCGCGGTAATTTGTTCACCCAGCATGTTATCTATCTAAGGAGAGCCACCTCTAGTGAACTATGGATCCCGGTCCTTTTCTTTACATACAATCTACAACTGTTTACTTCTTTGTGTTTACTTTCTGCAAATTATTACTTCTTTCCATTCGATACGTTTAATCCTTTTTTTTCTGCAAAACACGGTGAGATTGACAACCTCATCGCAAGTTGGGGACAAAGTTCTGTGGTTGTGTTGTGCAGGTCTCCATGTTGCTACTAGCACTGGTAGTGCGCCCTGCCAAAGCTCAGCTAGTAACACATTTGGGGTGTTTCCTTGCTCCTACTGGTTCGATTTAACCTTGGTTTCATACTAAGGTAAACTTGCTGCTGTGCTCATCATACCTTCCTCTTGGGGTTCCCAACGAGATCTACATCAACCACGCACCAACACTTTTCTAGGCGCCGTGCACTGAGCCATCAAGCATTTTTCTGGCGCCGTTGCCGGGGAGTCAAGGACATCTTCACAAGGGGAGTCCCTCATAACCAATCTCTTTACTTTGTTGTTTTTGTTTTGCTTAGTTTTCTTTTTGCTTTGTTTGCTTGTTTCTTTATCAAAAACACAAAAAAATTAGTTTTACTAGTTTTCTTTCTTATTTGAAAACCCAAAAAAATGACTACTCTTGAAAACAGTAAGTTGTGTGACTTCACTAGCACCAACAATAATGATTTTATGAGCACACCTATTGCTCCACCTATGCCTGAAAATACTTTCTTTGAGATAAAACCTGCTTTACTCAATCTTGTTATGAGAGAGCAATTTTCTGGTATTGGTAATGAAGACGCTGCTTCCCATCTAAATAACTTTGTTGAACTTTGTGAGATGCAAAAGCATAGGGATATAGATGGTGATATTATTAAGCTGAAATTGTTTCCTTTCTCTTTGAGAGGAAAAGCTAAAGAATGGTTGAATTCCTTAACTAGGAATAGTATTGATTCTTGGACTAAATGCAAAGATGCTTTAATTGGAAAATACTATCCTCCTGCTAAGATTATATCTATGAGAAGTGAAATAATGAAGTTTAAACAACTTGATAATGAGCATATGGCTCAAGCTTGGGAAAGAATGAAATCTTTGGTAAAGAATTGTCCCACTCATGGACTGACTGCTTGGATGATCATCCTAACTTTTTATGCAGGATTGAACTATTCTTCAAGGAACCTATTGGATTCTGCTGCTGGAGGTTCCTTTATGACCATCACATTGGGTGCTGCAACAAAACTTCTGGACAATATGATGGTTAATTATTCTAAATGGCATACTGAGAGAGCTCCACAATGTAGGAAGGTAAATTCTGTTGAGGAAACTTCCTCCTTGAGTGATAAGATTGATATTGTTATGTCTATGCTTGTTAATGGGAAAGCCCATATTGATCCAAATAATGTTCCTTTAGCCTCTTTGGTTGCTCAAGAAGAGCAAGTTGATGTGAACTTCATAAGAAATAACAACTTTGGTAATGCTTATGGAAATTCTTACAACAATAATAAGAGTGGTCCCTCTGAACTTGAAGTTATGCTTAAAGAGTTTATTAGTAAACAAACTGCTTTCAATAAAACCATTGAGGAAAAACTCTCTAATGCTGAAAGAAATATAGCATCTTTGGCTGAAGCTCAATCTACTTTGAATAAAATGGCTGCTAAACCTGAAACTAATGAGAATCCCTTTGCAACTACCAATGCTATACGAGTAAGAATTGATAAAAATGTTAGACTATTAGCTGAATTACATGCTAAGTGGGAAAGAGAAGATGAGATTGCTAGAAACATTAGTGTTTCTACTATTACCACCACTAGTGTTGAGGCTAGTAATAGTTCTACTACTTTAGATGATAAGTATGGTTTTGATCTTGATGGTTGCAATATCTCTGAAGTTATTAAGTTCCTACAAAAGCTTGCTAAAAGTCCTAATGCTAGTGCTATGAACATGGCTTTTACAAAACACATTACTGATGCTCTCATAAAGATTAAAGAAGAAAAGATAAAACATAAAGCTTCTATTCCTATAAAACAAGAATATGGCTGGGAACCCATCATTAATATGAAAGTGAATGACTTTGATTTCAAAGCTTTATGTGATCTTGATAGTAGTGTTTCTATTATGCCTAGAAGGATTTATGATATGCTTGATTTGCCTCCTCTTGAAGATTGTTATTTGAATGTCCCACTTGATGATAATGCTAAAAAGAAACTCATGGGGAGTCTTAATGATGTTCTTATTATGGTTAACAATTCATATGTCCCCGTTGATTTCTATGTTTTGGATGTCTAATACAATGCTTCTTGTCCTATTACTTTGGGAAGACCTTTTCTTAGACCTGTTGGTGCCATCATTGATATGAAAGAAGGCACCATTAAATATCAACTCCCACTCAAGAAAGGTATAGAACACTTACCTAAAAAGAGAGAAAAGATTTCTTTTGCTTCCCCTATGAAAACAAAATTTGGTCTTAATGCTTCTTCATTTGAGAACACTTGATTCTTTCTTTGCTTCTTATGCCTAACTTGAAGGCGTTAAAGAAAAGTACTTATTGGGAGATAAACCAAAAGTTTTAGACGAGTCTTGGAAGTTATTACCTCTGTAATAACCTCTCCTTATCCTTTTTATTTGCTTTTTGTGCCAAGAGTAACCTCTAATGAGAGAGAAGTAATGATTGGGAAAGTTGCTATCCCGAAACAGATTTTTGTGCTTCACCGTAAAAATTCGTGATAGAGCTCTGTATGTCGGATTGATCTGTAATTTTTTGTGCGTCTGCCCCAGGTTGTTATCTAACTTTCGTTAGTTTAACACTTTTTGATTTGAGTAACATAAGGTCTTCGAAAAAATTTGTATTTACCTGCTGGTCTGTTTTGACAGATTTCTGCCATTTTCTGCATTTGCTTCTTGTTGGTTCCTTTTTGAGTTTTTTTGGGGAATTGAGCTTTTTGAGGGAAGTGCTACAGTAGATAGTGTTCTAATGGAAGTTTATTTGGTGTTAGAAATGAACCGTAAGACTTATTTATCTTGAGTGCACTAATGTTGCTAATAAATATTGTGTGAAGTTTTGTATGAAAGAAAAAATTTAGGTGTATGGAAGGAATGAGTAATGAGATGAAGGATGGAATAAAGCTCAACCTTGGGGATGCCACGCATGTAACCCCAAGAAATATCCAAGAATTATAAGCGTCAAATCTTGGGGATGCCCAAGGCATCCCCTTCTTCATCAATAAAAATTCCAGGTTTCTTCCAAACGCTTCATTTTTATTGTTTCATGCATAGTTGTGTTGTTCTTGGAGCGTCTTTTTTTTGTTTTCGTTTTGGTTTTTCGTTTTATTTTTTTTGCTTAGTTTGCTCAATAAATTGGTTGGACCCCCTCTTTCATACATTGGCTTGCAAATATTTTGGTTTGGTTTGGAAAAGAGTAGGAAAGTTCATGCTTATGTGGTAAAAAGAGCTTGTTTTTGACTGTGGCCTATGCTTTGTCATGCCATGCTTGATATTGTTTTGGCTTTATGCTTAGTATTATTTGCTGTATCATGACTTATTATAAACAATTGATATTTCTCAATGTGCCTTGGATGAATCATGCGTTGTTTTAGCATATTAAAGCATAGTATAGTGGTATTCTCCTTTGATGCTTTATTTGGGTTGACTTGGCGCATGCTCACACCATGTTATGACTATCTCAAGTCACCATAGCCTTTATGATCCTTTAGTTTTCAACTTGTAGTATCACCTTATTCTTTGATCAATGATGTTTTGTCGCTCTGCATGATTATGGCCATTATTGCTCTCTTAGTTTGTCGCTCCCACTCTTTTGCTAGCCTCCACAACAAAGTATGTGTTCCAGTCATGCATCCAACTCCCTAAACCAAGTTATTCCAAAGAGTCCACCATACCTACCTACTAGCTTATGCTATTCCAAGTATATTCATGCTTTTGTTTACCTTCCAAATTAAACTTGTTATGAGAAAACTAGTGATTAAAGCTCTCACGAACTTGATGGCACACTTTACTTTTTGCATCTAATAAACTTGAACCATTGGGTCCTTCTTTGTTGCGTATATGCTTGCTCTTTATAAGTTGAAATTAGCAGAACCATGTTTCATGGGGAACGCTTTCAACATTGCACTTGTACTTTGTACCCCGTTGATATCATGTTCATTTGCTTACGGATCCGGCGGTGTGAAATAAAAGTGGAACTTGTAAGATCATGGAGTTTGTATGCGTGTTAGACAAACGCCTGGGCCGCTAGCCTAAGCCATGCCTAATCATGGTGGAAACTTGCAGCATCACCGTAATGAGCACTCTATGAAGCATCCTCAATAAAAACCTATGCAAATAGCAAATAAAAAGATCGCTGAGATGCTCATTGTCTGCTTGCCTTGTCATTTTGATTATGGGAAAGCTCCCGTATCATGTGCAAGGGGTACCCTGTTGGTGGTTCTTAATGATACACATACTCTTACAATAACAAGAGCTTACTCGTGACTGAAGTTGAGTAGCATGAGGATCGGTCTTCGTAAGTAAGGGGCATGAGATTTCGTATTATAACTTGTCAAGCATATCCTCTTAGTTGTGTCACTTTAACCTTAATCACCTTCAAGATGCTTATGATAGGGGCAATGAGAGCTGAAAGCTATAAGTACCATAATTTTTGGAAGCTCTTTATGAGACTTGAATCCCTACTTCCTTTTAAAGGCCTTTCTTCCACCATTATATTGAGTCTCCACCTTCTATCTTTATGCACCTACTTTGAGAGCATAGTGGCCATTCTTAGTTCTATGTGCATTGTCCCACGACTAGTTGATTGATGCATAACTTGATATTGCTTGTTTTAAACTATTGTATCTAGTCACTCTTATGAACTTTGAAGGTGTCCTATGCATTTATATTTGCTACTCTATTGAGGGACAAGCTGAATACTATTATGCTATGTTTTCTTTATGTGAAACAAACAAACGTCTTGCAAAGCATTATTATTCATGAATCTTTTGTTTGTGCCTTTTCATGTTGCATCATAGTTTCTTTGCTTATTGCTAGAACTTTGTCTTTCATGTTATGATTGAAGTACTATGATCCCAGCTTTGAATGATTTGCAAATACTTTGATCAAGTCTTTGATGGTGCATGTCACCTCAAAAATTATTCTTTCTTTTTATCACTTACCTACTCGAGGACGAGCAGGAGTTAAGCTTGGGGATGTTGATACATTGCAAATGTATCTATAATTTTTGATGTTCCATGCTTGGTTTTATCCACTTTCTTGTGTTTGGTTCCAACTTTGGAGTACTTTTCATATGATTTATTGGACTAACCTATTAACAAGAGCCACAGTGCCAGCTGGCTGTTTTCTGCTGTTTTTGGTTCCAGGAAAGTCAGAAAATGAATATTCTCGGAATTGGACGGGACAAAAGCCAAAGTGCCTATTTTTCCGGAAGTCATCAAGTGCCAGAATACGAGACAAAGAGGGGCCAGGGGGACACCACACCACCTGGCCGCGTGGCCAGGCCTAGCCCGTGCCAGGGGGTGGTGTGGCCGCTCCCGGCACCCCCTCGGCCTCTCCTTCTGCCTATATATTGCCCTCAGGACGAAATCCCTAAGTACCTGATCAAAAATCCACGAAAGAGTTTGTAGCCGCCGTCATCTCCATCCCTAGATCGGGAGGGATCTGAAGCTCTTCCCGGCACCCTGCCAGAGAGGGGAATTCACCCTAGAGGCCTTCTTCATCACCATGCAAGCCTCCGGTGTGATGCATGAGTAGTTCATATTTGGACTACGGATCCATGTAGTAGCTAGATGGCTGGTTCTCCTCCTTTGTGCTTTCATGTCTAGATCTTGTGAGCTTCGTTCATGATCAAGATCATCTATTTGTAATTCTACATGTTGTGTTTGCGGGGATCCGATGGATATTGAGATGCTATTTCAGATTGATTATTGATTCTATCATGTCTTTGTTATTTGTGATCTTGCATGCTTTCCGTTGTTAGTAGCTATCTTGGCCAAGTAGATGCTAGCAACTCCAAGAGTTAGTATTTATGCTCGATAGTGGGTTCATGCCTCTGGTAATCTAGGGAAGTGACAGAAATCTCTAAGGTACTAGATGTGTTGTTGCTACTAGGGAGAAAACAACAATCCTTTGTTCATAGAACAATCATATTGTTTACTTTACACGCAGTTCATAAAGCAATAATCTGTTGCTTGCAACTTAATACTGTAGGGGGTTCGGAAGATAACCTGAAGGTGGATTATTAGTCATAGATGCATTTGGATGGCGGTCTATGTATAATGTTGTAATGCCCAATCAAGTCTCAAAGGAGTCAAGATGATTAGTATATGCATGTATTACTTTCTCGGTGTTTGTCAATTGCCCCGCTGTAATTTATTCACCCAACATGTTATCTATCTAAGGAGAGCCACCTCTAGTGAACTATGGATCCCGATGCTTTTATTTACATACAATCTACAACTATTTACTTCTTTGTGTTTACTTTCTACAAACTATTACTTCTTTCCATTCAATACATTTAATCCTTTGTTTTCCGCAAAACACGGTGAGATTGACAACCTCATCGCAAGTTGGGGACAAAGTTCTATGGTTGTGTTGTGCAGGTCTCCACGTTGCTACTAGCACCGGTAGTGCGCCCTGCCAAAGCTCAGCTAGTAACACCTTTGGGGTGTTTCCTTGCTGCTACTGGTTCAATTAAACCTTGGTTTCATACTAAGGGAAACTTGCTGCTATGCTCATCATACCTTCCTCTTGGGGTTCCCAACGAGCTCTACATCAACCATGCACCAGCACTTTTCTGGGCGCCATGCATTGAGCCATCACACTTCACCTATATGGGCCTAGGGGAATGCATTGTGTATTTGGCTACTAATCGTAGGGGTTGCCGGAGTGACAGAAACCTGAACCCCCATTAGGAAACGATTGCACAAGGCACGTAAGGGTCTTAGAGTTTAAAGTTGTGGTTATGTTTCTACCTTAATTACTTTCTTGTACTTACGGATGTTTGCAAGGGGTATAATCACAAGTATGTATTAGTCCTAGGAAGGTCGGTACATTAGCACAGGTTCACCCACACAACACTTAGCAAGCTAAAGAAGATTAATCAGCTATATGAAGTGAAAGCACTTGACAGTCTTCCCATGTGTCCTCGAGAACGTTTGGTCATCTTAAGTAATACAACCGGCTTGTCCTTTGCTGCATAAAGGATTGGGCCACTTGCTGCATTTATTCCTACTGTCTTTTATTTACTCGTACTTTGTTTACTTGCTTTATCAAAAACCCCTAAAAATCCGTTTGCTAAGTATTTGCAGAGAATTCCTGATCCATACCACTAGCCAGCACCTTCTGCTCCTCGTTGGGTTCGACACTCTTACTTATCGAAAATACTGCGATACACCCCCTATACTTGTGGGTCATCAAGACTATTTTCTGGCGCCGTTGCCGGGGAGTGAAGCGCTATTGGAGAGTGGAACTGGTAAAGGAAACTTCTACTGTGAGTATTGTTTACTTCTGTTAGTTGCTTTATTTTCGTTATGGATAATTCGCTGAGTTTCTTATTTGGTAATGCTACTACCACTACTAAGGTAGTAGATAAGCCACCACCTGCCGAGAATGATGCTTTTAAAATACCTACAAGAATTATTGATCGTGTTATGGATAACTATTATGTTGGGGATGGAACTGTCCATCCCGGTGATCATTTACTCTTTATACACGAATTATGCGGGTTGTTCAAGTGTGCATGTATTACTACAGATCAAGTTAAGAAGAATTTATTCTCATTATCACTGAAAGGAAGAGCTAAGGAATGGTATAAGCTACTGAAGAATGGTCAAGCTCTGGAATGGGAGGAAATAGTATCTCTCTTCTATTCAAAGTTTTATCCTCCTAGTGAGATTCATAAAGATCAGAATCAAATATACAACTTTTGGCCTCTTGATGGAGAGAGTACAACTCAAGCTTGGGGGAGATTGAAGTTACTAATGCTCAAATGTCCCATTCATGAGCTCCCCAACAATATTATTATCAATAACTTCTATGCAAGGCTCCCTCTACATGACAAGGATTTATTGGATGCTTCTTGTACTGGATCATTCACTCGCATGGAAGAAGAAGCTAAATGGGATCTTCCGGACCGTATTCAAGACAATGCTGAAGCTTGGGAGAATGAAAAAGGTAGAAAGTCAGTTATAAATTATGATTATGAATGAATTGATTCTTTTATGGGAACTGATGACTTTCAAAATATTAAAAATGCTTATGGTCTAGACTCTCAAGCTATTGCTTCTTATTTTAAGGCTTTTGCTTCCTACATTGAAGTGCCTAAAAAGAAGTGGAATAAGAATCATGAACCTTATAAAGATGTTGCTAAGAGTGTTCCTGCAAGAAATACTGAAGTTTATACTGCTAATCATGTTTTACCAGAACCTTACATTGAGAAAATGCCTTTCCCAGTTAAGATAAAGGAACATTCTATGATAGCTAGGATGGTTGATGAAAGTACAAGTAAAGCTGTTGAACCTGATAAACAAAAGGTTGGTGAACTTATTATAGCAAATGTGAAAGACTTTGTTACTGAAGAAGAGGGACACACTATCCTTTGTAAGGATACCTCTAATATTATTTCACAAAGTAGTGTTATGAGAGCTAGTATTCCTGTGTTTTCTGTTAGAATAAGTGATCATTGCTATGATGGTCCTTATGATAGTTATATTGTTAAGTTTATGCATGATACTGAAGTTACTATGAGAGAGGGAAAAGTGTTCTTGTGCATCTCAATAATATCAAGTTTCCTCGTTTTATGCTGAAAGTTTTTATGTTGCACTTGTTTTGCCTTCCTATGCAAGTAGCCTCTGGTTTCAACAACTTGTTTGTTTACAAAATTCCCTTGTATAGGAAGTGGATTAGACTTAAATGTGTGTATTTTTTCTTCTTAATACTCCCTTTCACTTCAATTCATATTCCTATGAGAGCATCTTCAAAATTATCATGCCCATCTTAATGGCTATAAAGAAAGAGCTTTTTGGGAGACAACCCAATTTGTTTTTGCTTTCAGTTTGTTTTTGTTTCTTTGAGTCTTGGAAGTTATTACTTCGGTAATAACTGCTCCTTATCCGTTTTTTTGGTTTTTGCGTCAAGATCAACCTCTAATGAGAGAGAAGTAAGATTTGGGGAAGTTGCTGTCCCGAAACAGATTTTTGTGCTTCACCGTAAAAATTCGTGAGATATCTCTGTATGTCAGATTGAGCTGTAATTGTTTGTACCTCTGCCTCAGGTTGTTATTTAACTTTCGTTAGTTTTGCACATTTTGATTTGAGCAACAGAAGATTTTCGAAAAAATTGATCTTTACCTGCTGGTCTGTTTTGACAGATTTTGCCAATCTTGCATTTGCTTCTTTATTCGATTTCCTTTTTGAATTCTTTTTGGGTTTTCGGAAGGAGTTGCTACAATATCTTATGTTTTGATGGTTTTCAGTTGAAAGTGGACTCAAAAGGTTTTATCACTTCATATATACTAATGTTGCTAATGAGAACTGTGTGGAGTTTTGTGTGAAAGAAATTTCCAGGTAGTGGAGATAATGGTGTAATAAGGAAGAGAAGGGTTTTATGACTCAAGTAATAAGTGTATGAAGATGAAGATATCGATGATATTCAAGTAGTAACTCCGGAAGAATCTACTAGATACCAAATTCAGATATCTGCAGAGTCCGTTTTCAAATAGGTAACAGTTTTGGTAAGAAAAGTTCCGCGAAAACACTATCCAACCATATTTTGCAGTTTTTAGTCAATAAGGAAAGCTACGAAGCGAAAGAGGGACGAAAACGGAGCCAAGGTGGCTCACACCACCCTGTGGCGCGGGCCCTCCCCTGGCCGCGCCACCATGTGGTGAGTCTACCCCGGACTCCGCCTCTGACTCGTTTTCTCCCAGTACCTTCCTTTTGTTATGAAACTTCGTAATATATAATCCCCCGGAGCCTCCGAGGTTTGTATATCGTGTTTTCGTCGTGTTTTTGTTTCGATCTGTTTCTGCCAGGGAGAGTCCCAGATTTGGAGCCACAATGTCTTCCACTGGATCAGCCAAGGGAAATTCCTTAGAAGATATCATCAACCCATACATGAGAGAGTTGAATATTCATCCCAAGGAGTTGTTGCTTGAAGATGGGGAGGTCCGGATAAAAGAGATTCAAGGCCCTAATGGTGAAGGAAGTTTGGAGGATAGGATGGAAGCACTGGAGCAAGAAGTCTTTAGGTACAAGAAGATGGCGGAATGCGAAGTGGATATCATCCATAAGATTTGTTCTGACTTATCGCCAGGCACCAAGAGGAGACAGCTGAGCAAAAGGATGAAGTCCTCTCACTCCGCCAAACAACCAACAAACTGTAAGCACATCTCTACGACGTCCAAAATCAAAACTGTGAGTATGAGGATAGGTTTAAACGCATAAGTGCTGCTACAAGTTTCAGGATGCTGGAGACGACGATGTCCTTTGTTGATGGGAAGCCCTTACCCTGGAAGTCGGACGATGATGAGATAATACCACCACCACCAAAGGAGTAATTCGTCATCAGGTTTGGCATCCCCTTGGTTTGTTCCAAGCTTGGGGGAGTGTCACGGTATCACATCACTATCTTCTATCTTTTTACCTTATTAGTAGAGTCATATCATGAATAGAGAAGTTATTATGTAGGATGGTTTGCATTATGGAAGTGTCCTCTCTCTCGTTAGATATGTATCCCTTGGTGTGAATTGCTGTTATGGATTATTAATGAGAAGTTGTATCATTTACTCTTTTGCATAGCTTATATTAGTTTTCAATTCATGGTTATATGATTGATCTTGTTGTTAGTATTGGTATCACTTTGGGATCATTGAGTTAATTTAGTTGGTTTTGGCAAACCTGGCTCGGTCAGTAGCAACACTATTTTTGGGAGTTGAATGAAAAAGATAAAAGTACCTCTAAAGAAAAATAATTTCATCATCTTTCTTTCTTGATTTGCTCATAAGTTTAGTATTCTCTAGTTAAGATCTTTTGTCCTTCCAAGGAGGATTGCATGTTTGTCTTTATCACTTGTATGTTTGTTTCCTTCAACTCTTGTACTTGCTACCCAGCCTTGCTAGCCAAAAACCTGTACCGAGAGGTAATTCTTCTCGTGCATCCACTTCCTTTAAACCAAACCCATGCCATTTGAGTCCACCATACCTACCTAGTAGCATTATTGCTATTCCAAGTAAATTCTTGTTTTATCTACCTCCCAAATTAAACTTGTTATGTGAAAATTAGTGATTAAAGCTCTCACGAACTTGATGGCACACTTTACTTTCTTGCATTTAATAAACTTGAACCATTGGGTCCTTCTTTGTTGCTTATATGCTTGCGCTTTATGAGTTGAAGTTAGCAGAACCATGTATCATGGGGAACGCTTTCCACACTGCATTGGTACTTTCTACCTAGTTGATATCATGATTATTTTACTTATGGATCCTGGCAGTGTGAAATAAAAGTGGAACTTATAAGATCATGGAGTTTATATGTGTGTTAGAGAAACACCTGGGCCGCTAGCCTAAGCCATGCCTAATCATGGTGGAAACTGATACATTGCAAATGTATCTATAATTTTTGATGTTCCATGCTTGGTTTTATCCACTTTCTTGTGTTTTGTTCCAACTTTGGAGTACTTTTCATATGATTTCTTGGACTAACCTATTAACAAGAGCCACAGTGCCAGCTGCCTGTTTTCTGCTGTTTTTGGTTCCAGGAAAGTCAAAAAATGAATATTCTCGGAATTGGACGGGACAAAAGCCAAAGTGCCTATTTTTCCGGAAGGGATCAAGTGCCAGAATACGAGACGGAGAAGGGCCAGGGAGCCACCACACCACATGGCCGCGCGACCAGGCCTGGCCCGCGCCAGGGGGTGGTGTGGCCGCTCCTGGCACCCCCTCGGCCTCTCCTTTCTCCTGTATATTGTCCTCGGGACGAAAACCCTAAGTACCCGATCAAAAATCCACGAAAAAGTATGTAGCCACCGTCATCTCCATCCCTAGACCGGGAGGGATCTGAAGCTCTTCCCGGCACCCTGCCAGAGAGGGGAATTCACCCTGGAGGCCTTCTTCATCACCATGCAAGCCTCCGGTGTGATGCGTGAGTAGTTCATCCTTGGACTACGGATCCATGTAGTAGCTAGATGGCTGGTTCTCCTCCTTTGTGCTTTCATGTTTAGATCTTGTGAGCTCCGTTCGTGATCAAGATCATCTATTTGTATTCATACATGTTGTGTTTGCGGGGATCTGATGGATATTGAGATGCTATTTCAGATTGATTATTGATTCTATCATGTCTTTGTTATTTGTGATCTTGCATGCTTTCCGTTGTTAGTAGCTATCTTGGCCAAGTAGATGCTAGAAACTCCAAGAGTTAGTATTTATGCTCGATAGTGGGTTCATGCCTCTGGTAATCTGGGGAAGTGACAGAAATCTCTAAGGTACTAGATGTGATGTTTCTACTAGGGAGAAAACAACAATCCTTTGTTCATAGAACAATCGTATTGTTTACTTTACACGCAGTTCGTAAAGCAATAATCTATTGCTTGCAACTTAATACTGGAGGGGGTTCGGATGATAACCTGAAGGTGGATTATTAGTCATAGATGCAATTGGATGGCGGTCTATGTATTATGCTGTAATGCCCAATCAAGTCTCAAAGGAGTCAAGATGATTAGTATATGCATGTATTGCTGTCTCGGTGTTTGTCAATTGCCCCGCTGTAATTTGTTCACCCAGCATGTTTTATATCTAAGGAGAGCCACCTCTAGTGAACTATGGATCCCGGTCCTTTTTCTTTGCATACAATCTACAACTGTTTACTTCTTTATGTTTATTTTCTACAAACTTTTATTTCTTTCCATTCGATACATTTAATCCTTTGTTTTCCACAAAACACGGTGAGATTGACAACCTCATCGCAAGTTGGGGACACAGTTCTGTGGTTGTGTTGTGCAGGTCTCCACGTTGCTACTAGCACCGGTAGTGCGCCCTGCCAAAGCTCAGCTAGTAACACCTTTGGGGTGTTTCCTTGCTCCTACTGGTTCGATTAAACCTTGGTTTCATAACTGAGGGAAAACTTACTGCCGTGCTCATCATACCTTCCTCTTGGGGTTCCCAACAAGCTCTACGTCGAACGACGAGCACATCAAGATCTTTTCTAGCGCCGTTGCCGGGGAGTCTAGGACATCTTCACAAGGGGAGTTCCTCATAACCAATCTCTTTACTTTGTTGTTTTTGTTTGCTTATTTTCTTTTTGCTCTGTTTGCTTGTTTTGTTCTTTCAAAAACACAAAAAAATTAGTTTTACTAGTTTGCTTTCTTATTTGAAAACCCAGAAAAATGACTATTCTTGAAAACACTAAGTTGTGTGACTTCACTAGCACCAACAACAATGATTTTATGAGCACACCTATTGCTCCACCTGTGGCTGAAAATACTTTCTTTGAGATAAAATTTGCTTTGCTCAATCTTGTTATGAGAGAACAATTTTCTAGTATTGGTAATGAAGATGCTTCTTCCCATCTAAATAACTTTGTTGAACTTTGTGAGATGCAAAAGCATAGGGATATAGATGGTGATATTATTAAGCTGAAATTGTTTCCTTTCTCTTTGAGAGGAAAAGCTAAAGAGTGGTTGAATTCCTTAACTAGGAATAGTATTGATTCTTGGAATAAGTGAAAAGATTCTTGGACACGTCTACAAGACTTTGTTTGTTTGTTTTACCTTAGTTTACCAGACCAATCTAGTTTACTTTATAATTGGTTGAATCGATGGATGGAGATAGGCTAGAGTTGAAGATCCACCTGCAACTGCACATCATATGGGATAAAAGATAATAATAAGCATAGTCATGTAGAATGTTTAAACGGGGATAATTTCTTGTGGGCAACACATCCTAATATTCTAGAGCCCCTGTGATGCAGCGGGCATAGCAATAGAATTTTAATCCAACCGAGTGCATACTGAAGCAACAAACTACAAATGATTATTAAGTGTAAAACACAGATCAAAGCTTTAAGTGGTGATGTTGTTGTTGATTCCAAATGGGGCGCTAAGCGAAGACCGTACTACCCTTTCTATCACCGAGGTTCCTATGAGATCACTGCTAGCCAAGTATCTCACCTCAAGCCTTTATCAATCCATGGGATCTTGGGTACCTACAAGTCCAGAGATCGAGACAAGAGACAAAGAAACAAAAGATACAAATCTCAATTGCAAACAAAATACAATACTCCCATGATCTAGATGCACATAATCACTGCGAGATTTCTCCCCAACCCGCAACCCGTGAGGACTACTCACTCATAACAAATAGATCGGAGATAGAAAACATCATACAAATACTTAGATTGAAATCAAATATTCTTACAATGGTCACCAAATCACAAGGAGATCTAAAGTACAAAGCAATGGCTATGGCTAGTGGATGGATGTATGGTAGAAGTGATGAACAATCGATGAACAATGGCGTGGATCTCCTTTGGTGGTGGTGTGATGTAATCTGACAATGGAGGCTCCCTCAAAATATATAGGCGTCTTCATGAAAGTTGTAGGGTTTGACAAGATGAAGTCGTCGCCACCTGGTATGGGTGAGCCCTGCCCGTACCAGTGGTCATTAAGCATGCAAACACCCTGGCATAGCTTCCCAATTACTTGATCGTGTGGACTTCCTCAAAATCCTTCATTATGACTCCTTATTTCGCATTAAAAACCGTGATTTCCTGCACAACATAATTCAAAGAGAGGTTTTGCATATCTTTGCAATTATTAGTCATTAGTGGCAAGGCCCGAGAGTTTTTTGGCAATTGCTTGACCAAAAACAATGTTTAAACGCTGTGGAAGATGGCAAATATTGGATCCATCAACTTCCCCAAAGCTCAAACCTTGATCGCCCTCGAGCAAGAAGAAGCAAAAAAACTATAAGGAATTCCACGTTTAAACTTGAAACAACAAGAATAAGAATTCAATTACAGTTGGTAGGTATATGTGCTCAACACTTAATTCATTTGCGAGGCTTATCAAAGTTAGAGAGATGACAAGAATACTATACAAGCTTCGGTAAGTCAAGATAATCAAAGTAAAGTTTAATATAAGTATAAGTAACTAGAAGTATAGCAATCAATCCAATTCTTCTAATTAACTCTCAGCTTGCCAAGGAACACTAGGATGTTTAAATAGCATATCTGAGTAAGAGAGTTTCATGTCCCAAGTAGTATAACAATGAAGTGTCTTATTTACACCCACATCAATAAATCAAGTCTATCAAAACACTTCTAATCCAATCATTGTTTTTCAAGAAAAACTCATAAAGTAGTAATGAGACCATGCCAAGGACTTGTTATGTGGATCCTCATAGATATCTCTATTTTTTATTCATTCAAGGATCGCTGGATATTTGTTTTGCAAGTGTTTGCACAACCTTTGAGAGTACCAATACTTTTTCCCATATATTGACACGTATGCCGCTCATGTCATCAACTCATAGCCAAAATCCGGGGTTATACCATAGATCGTTCAAAAGATAGCGGAGTTGTTGACATCCCAAAGGTGTGCATTAGAGACATAAAACAAAGTTGTCTCACTTCTTTCTCTTTTTTGAGCTAGTACCGCGGTTTGATCCACAAGGTTAGCTTTGCCATGTATCACAATTACCACTAGACTTTATTTCAATCAAACAACTCCATTAGTGAGTGTCGTCAAGACTATCAAAATATCTATGGGGTTAAGTATCATCAAGGGTATACTCTCAAGATAATCATTCATCAAACAAGTCGTAAATTTCAGAATTTTTCTTATTGTACTTGTTTTACAATATTATTTCCAAGGCAAGACTCGGTTAATTAAAAGAACTAGAGCAAGAGCTTCAACAACTAATCATCATACTAATAAAAAGCCTTACTCTAACCATATTAAATTACTTCCCACTAGCATGGCATCTTAGCAAATCAACCAACTAAGACAAAAAACTCAAACTTCATAAGTGGGAGACATAGGACATACCTCTCATAAGTGACTTCATGATCATCTTCCTTATAGGGATGTGTTCCTTCAAAACTAAAACACGATTACTCTCATAATGATATTAAAGAAAAGAGTCAAAGTGTGAATCCACATTTACGAAAAAAAGTAAAAACATAAAAATCTTTTTGTATTTTTGAGGATAAGGATTAAAGAACGGAAAATAACTTGCGACCAAGCAAGGGTTTTAAGAAAATAAAAACAAACAAAAACAAAAATAAACTAAAAACAAAAGCAAACTAAAATACAAAGTGTCGAGACAAGCCAACACGAGGGTTTCAAAGATCCCAAGGAGATGTAGTACAACCTCGTTATTAGACAAACAAAATTTCCGGGGAACACATCCCCAAGCTCAGGCTTTTCAAGCCCCTTTGTTGCTCATTGTGGTGGTGGTGGATAATATCCCAAGTTCTATTGGCCACTCCAAACATGGAACTAGGTGGCGAGTCTTGCAGTAGCATCTTGAAGGTTGATGGAGAGGTTGTTCATGTTTTGAATATTTCCTTCAAGTGCATAAATTTCTTCATAGGTGGTGTAGTAGTTTGGTGGCTGCTCATCTTTTTTGGGTCCTCCTTGTTCTACTTCTTCATCTTCCCCTCCTCCCATGGGTATTTCTTTTTGGGATAGATTAGCTTCAACCTGCGTGTCAAAACGCAAATGTCCATGCTTGATAGAGAATAAACCGTTAGGCAAAGGAGCTAGGATCAAGTGATCCGCTCCAGGTATATCGAAGAAATATCTATCATGATTTTTAGAAATCATACCACATGATCTTAGAGTAGAAAGACTGAGATAGTGACTTTCTGTTAATGGATGGATGTTACCTAGGTTAATGCGAAGTGCGCGTGCAAGAACGGTCACAACTCCTCCTCCACATATGGGTCCTCGAGATTGAAGAGCCTGATGATTAAGGTAAAACATGAGAAGAGCGCCCCAATTTGGCATTAAGTTACAATTAATAATAGCAGCTTTAGCGAGGATCAACATGTCCTCCTCATTAACTTGTGCACGGATGTCATGTTGGATACAATAACTTGGCTTGGCGTCATGGATTGGACATGAATGTCTTGTTGTTCCACTTGAAGGAGTATTGGTTAGTGCCACCGTGATGTATGGCTCTTCTATCATATTTCCATGGTTTCCCAAGTAGCATGTGGCATGTGGACATTAGCACAACATCACACTCGGCGGTGTCTTCATATGGGCCAACCTTGAAGGAGACGTTTACCTTTGATGTTATCTTGAGTGCTCCAGTGTCATCAAGCCATTTGACGTGGTAGGGGTGAGGGTGCTCTATGCATTGCAACATGAGTTTCTCACAAAGCTCCGTACTTGCAATATTGTGGCAACTACCTCCATCAATGATCACCTTTATGGACTTGCCATCAATTCCTACACAAGTTTGGAAGATATTGAGGCGTTGGTCCTCTCTTGGGATGGAGTTTGTTGTCAAGACTTGAGCTATGACTAGGGAAGGGCTTGGATCATGCTCGCATATGAGGGTGTCATCCACTTCCATTGCGTCTTCCCTTGCAATCGCTCGTTGAGTCAACGCTTCATATTCCTCTTCACTCACGGAGTATGTTGCGCCATTCTCATCCATAAGCATCACCCTTGTTTTGGTGCATTCATAGGACTTGTGACCTTTCACTCCACATTTGAAGCAAGTGACTTTACTATCCGATGTCGTGTTGGAGGAGGGTGTTATCATGGTCTTTGCTTGCTTGGATGAGCTCGATGTTTGGTTTGTTGGCTTGTTGGAGGCATTTGCATTGACGGACACAAAGTATGCCTTCCTCTTCTCATAAGCATTCTCCTTTTGTAAGTGCCGCTCGGCTTTGGTAGCTTGATGGAGGACCTCGGTGAGGTTCTTGTACGGTTGAAAGTCAATAATCTTCCTTATTGGGTGACTCAAACTATTGATGAACCTTGATATTGTTTGCTCTTCAAGCTCTCTCATGTTGAATCGCATCATAGTTTTCTCCATTTCCTAGTAGAACTATTCAATTGACTTGGTACCTTGCTTCAAGTTTTGTAGCTTGTCGAAGAGATCTTGTCTATAATGCTCGGGGACAAATATCTTGTACATCACTTCTTTCATCTCCGTCCAAGTTTCAATTGGAGGTTCATCTTGTTTCTCGCGGTGTTTTTGGAAATCTTCCCACCAAACATTTGCATAGTCCTACAACTCAAGGGATTCCATTACAACTTTCTTCACTTCGGAGTAATTGTGGACTCGGAAGATTTTTTCAACTTTGAGCTTCCAATCAATGTATGCATTGGCATCTTCTTCTCCCTTGAACTTGGGCATAATGAACTTGAGCTTCCCAAACTTGACATCTTCATGCTCATGGTGGTGGTTGCGGCGTTCTTGCCGCATGCTTGCTTCACTTGGAGCATGTGGAGGAGAAGGAGCTCGATTGTTTCGAGGCGGTGGTGGAGGAGTAGCTTGATGCTCAAAGTCTCTTCTGCGCCTTTGCTCGGGATCATTTGCATTCATTGGTTGTTGATGATGATGGTGGGTTGAGCATAGCGGTTGTTACGTCTCACGCGGCGTGCATCCTCATCATTGTCACTTGTATCCCATTGCAGTGCTTGATTGACTTGTGGTGGTTGGCGATGGTCATGGTGTGGGTGTTGGCACCTATCATTGCGATGGTCATCACCATTACGCTCTTGTTCTTGTGTAGGTTGTGCTTGAACCATTGCTTGTTGTGGTGGGCGACCATGTCCTTCTTGTTGTTGTGGATGAGCATGATGGTCATGGTGCCGGTGATGTCTTGCATGGTGTGGTTGTTGATGTTGTGTGTCAACCGCTTGTTCTTGTCGATGACGAGCTTGGTGTTCCCCATTGTGGTGGTGGGTTTCTCCATGATGAGAGTGTGAGCATGAAGACTCGCCATGACGACTTGAGGAGCGCGTACGATATGAACTTGACGAGCTTGAATGATTTCCATGATGGTTGCCAAGGTTGGAAATAGCTTGGTGAAGAGCTTGGAAGTGAGCGTTGTGCTCCATTTGGCGTTTCCGGTCATGGTAGTCGAATTCTCAAAATGTTTCGTCAAGCCAGTTCTCAAGCCTTTCAAATTGGGCATTGAATTCTTGGCGTTGCACCCATAAGTTTTGGTGCATGGTGAAACCATCTTGGTTGTTGAAATTGCCATCTCCGCTTTCTCCGCTTCCCCTAGACATGTTGTATGACCACAAGTAAAAGGAGGGGTGGTATTGGTAGTATGGTATGCGCTACCTTGCCTCACCAAGTCAAAAATTGGAAAGGTTGTTCTTGCCGAGAGCATACACAATACACACACACAAAGGCCTATGGTGGTAGGTTAGAAAGGTGGATAGAAAAAGGAACAACCAAACAAAAATATTATTGTTAAAGGTGGTAAAGAACCAAAGATCAAAAGCAAAAAAGGTTACAATCTACAAAAACACAAAGGAACACACACGTAGAGATGGATGTGGTTAGCACGATTATCAAAATGAGCACAAAATGTCCTAACGATGATTAAGCCCGGTTGTCATGCCAACGGAAGGAGAGACCACAACTCGTTCACCAAAAGAGGATAAGTAACAGACTTGTTCACTTTCCTTGGTCGCGCTCTTTCTCTCTCTTTGCTTACAAGCTTGGGACTCTCTTTGTATTGGGAGGCTATTTTTCTTTTGCTTAAAGCTTTCTTTCTCTTTTTCTCCCTTTCGATACTACTATGTCAACTTTTGTATTTGCTTACACACTCTCACTTTCCAAGGACAAGTGCACAATTCTTAGGCAAACACAAAAAGAGCTACTCTCATAGGATAGATACACACAAATGAAGAAGGGTTAAGAAGGTGGAGCAAGTTATACCTTTGGTATTGTTGATGACTTGCTACCGGTGTTGGGGATAATGTTCGGGCGTCACGGTGTCAAGGAGCGTGGGGTGTTATGATGTTGTGGAAGCTTGATGTTAGTCAGGGCGACATGCACGCGAAACACGAATAACTCAAGAAGAAAAATGGTCAAAACTAGGTCAGAAGGCAGTTTTGGTGGCCAAATCGGCGGCACCGGACCTGTCGCCGGAATTTTTGGCGGGAGTTCCGGTTCACCGAAACCTATCGGTGGCACGGTCGGTCCGCCGGGCCTGGCGCTGGTTTGTGTTCATGAAGAACACCAAAAGTCAAAACTTGGAAAATTTTCATAAATCTGTTGGGATTGGGTTAGGGAAAGGTTCAAGGAACGTAGATCGCCACCCAAAGCAATAGATCTATGGACCAAAACTACAAAAAACTCATCCGTGGGAACCAAAAGCTGTTGATACCAGTTGTTATAGGTCTCCTTGTGGATTTACCCTTGGAGTGGCCCGATCTTCACAGATTTGAGGCAGGGAGTGAGGGAACACGCGATGAACACGGTGAATGCAACCCTAATGCAAGGTAAAGATACAAACACATGCCAAATCACACCCTATTCGATTTGCTCCCATTGGTTCGAACAACCAATCCAATTGAATCCTCGGCGAGAGACCTTGCGGTAGAATCACCAAAGAAGAGATCGGCAAGCGGATGATAGAATCCAAATCAAGGAGAGAGTAGCAACCAAGTAGAATCCCAAAGGGGAGAGACCAAGCACTACTAGAATCCTTGATAAGGAGAGGCCAAACACTTTAGGAGGGTCTTGATGACTTGGAGAAGGGTACCGACTCCAAGGCCTTGTACAACTCATAGATCTACTATTGAGAGGGGTTCCCATCTAGGGTTAGGCACATGCCTTAATTCATCATCATCTCTACCTAGATCTGATCCACAAGGGGGTATTTATAGTACTAGGGGCGAAGGGGTAGGTAGGAGGGAATATTTCGGGCATCAAACCCTCCAAAGTGCACAGACTGGTGTTTCGACAATAAGTTCGGTCGCGCCGGACATAGAGCCAGAAATTCCGGCAGGCGCCGGTTTTCACTTCTGTCTAGCGTTTCGACACTCTTCGGTATGCTTGGGCAGCGACCGGAAATTCTGGCGTGGATTTCGGTTGACTGGTACTGGTGCCTGAATTCTTCTTCCGTCTTCTTTTCCAGTCTTCTTGCTTGGGTGTCTTGGCTCTAGGTTCATACTTGTCGCATCCTCTTGGCATCATGTTCATGGACCTGTTGGGGATATACTTTCCGGGTATCCTCACAGTCCTCACTGACCAGGGTGGCCCACTTCGGGTTAGAGCTTTGCTTCACGGGCGGCCCAGTCAGCGAGAAGAGATGGAGTCCAATCCGGCTACGGGAAGGCCCAGAAGACTTACCGACTTAGGCCCATAGCGTTACTTGTAGTTCAAGATGTACTCTGTAACCGACTCTTAATCGTAGCCGGATAGATCTCTCCTGTAAACCCTAGGCCAGGTATCTATATAAGCCGTCCTAGGGAGAGCCTTTAGGGCACCTACCCTCATAGTCTACAATCTCAACTCGCACAGGAGAAACCTTGTAACCCATATCCGGCTCTGCCATATTACTGGATTGCTAGCAGGAGTAGGATCCGCCCAAAGCCGGCGGATTCGAACCTGGGGAAACTTGTGTGCTTACCATCCTGGAACACCGTACCCCTCTCTTCCGCACGCCTCGAGGACCCCGTCATGGCGTACTTGTCATCAATCCGACGTCAGTTGGTGTTGGGGATATACTTTCCGGGTATCCTCACAGTTCCTCACTGACCAGGGTGGCCCACTTCAGGTTAGAGCATTGCTTCACGAGCGGCCCAGTCAGAGAGAAAGACGGAGTCCAATCTGGCTACGGGAAGGCCCAAAAGACTTACCGACTTAGGCCCATAGTGTTACTTGTAGTTCAAGATGTACTCTGTAACCGACTCTTAGTCGTAGCCGGATAGATCTGTCATGTAAACCCTAGGCCGGATATCTATATAAGCCGTCCTAGGGAGGGCCTTGAGGGCACACCTCAATAGTCTACAATCTCAACTCGCACAGGCGAAACCCTTGTAACCCATATTCCGGCTCTGCCGTATTACTGGATTGCTAGCAGGAGTAGGATCCGTCCAAAGCCGGCGGATTCGAACCTGGGTAAACTTGTGTGCTCACCGTCCCAGAATATCGTACGTCTCACACCCCTCTCTTCCGCACGCCTCGAGGACCCCCTCATGGCGTACTTGTCATCAATCCGACGACAGTTGGCGCCCACCGTGGGGCAAGTGAGCTTCAGATCTGCGTTCCGAGCGGAATTTGCAAGAAACGGAATCGGCGAGACTATCACCATCGGTCGCATCCTCTACGCCAGTGATGTCCCTCTCAACGTTCTCGACGATACTTGGATTCCGGCTAGGGACGCCGTGACTGCCTACACAATCATGTCTTTTGACGAGATCGATGTTTACATCGGTTTCGCTGAACCTGCCCAACCCACCCCAGCGGTGATGATAGAGGCAGAAGAAACTTCTAGGTCCCCTTTGTCCGTGGAGGCGGCAGAGTTCCGGATCTCAGAAAACCCTAATTCCACCCAGCCCGCACTAGTTGCGGAGATAGTGGAGAAATCCGAGCCTGAAGAAGACCTAGCAGTCCACGTCGAATCTGGAGTGGATCCCCCTAGAGGAGCCGGATCCCAGATCGACCCACCCGCAGAAGTCGAAATCCAGGAGGAGCATATCAGTGATACTGATTCCGGCTCTGATGATGCCGGGACAGACAGACCTTTCCTAAGGTACACATTACGACGTATGATACTGCAAGGCGAAAGCGCAGATGCAATTCTCGAGACCATCAAAAGTTTCGACATGGCTGATCGCGAAAGCTGCAGGTACCTCAGGAAGCACGCATCACACTTCCTCGGATACATGGGATCCGGATCCGGCTCTGCCGATGCTGGAGAAAACACCGACTCGGTGCTGGAGGCAATTGGAACAAACGTCGACGTACCCGCATCCTCGGATGAATCGATGACGTCAGCAGATTTCTGAAAGTTCTCTGCGGAATATGAAGAGGAGTATAACTCCAAAGCTGCAGAAGAAGGAGAAGCCATGGATGAAGGATTCGGGGAACACTCTCCCAAAGCGCAGGATGACATGGATGTCGGAGATAATCCCGAGGTCCAGATGTCCGGAAGTACCGAACAGAGCTTGACTCCGGGAAACGGAACCAAAGCCATCTTTGCTACCGACGCTGCCAAGAAGGCAAATAAGAAGAACAAGACCCCGACAAAAGACCCTCTGGCTGAGGAGGTGATTGCCGAGGAATACGAAGAAGACTCGGATGGAGCACTTATCCCAGACGAGCCGAAAAAAGAAGAATCGGTGGATGGGGACGTGATCACTGAAGGTGCACGTAAACTCATCGATGCTGCATTAACCACACCTATCCCTACAGCCGTAGAACTTACTGCTGAAGAGTTGGATGAAAGGGCCCAAGCCCTAGAAGCGCATCGTCAACACTCCTCGATGAAGCCAAAAACATCTAGGTGGAGAAGAAACGCATGGCAACGAAATACTACATGTCTCGGTTACACCAGAAGACACGGAAACGTCACACCAATGACGACCAGTTCCCAACTGTCCGTGCCGTCCTTTTCGGAGATGAGATGGGGAAGCCACGGAAAGATAGCAAAGGAGATTGGGTATACCCAACCCCTGTACAGAATACTGTGGCGGCCCGAGAAATTCTATCGGCTAATCCAGGACCGGAGGAGATCCGTTTGGGTATCAAGCTACTCAATAAGGGACTGGAGCAGCAAAAGGTCGCCCTGTCGGGAAGTCAAAAACTGGTCTCAGATTCTGACCAATGTCGCACAGATCCGGCATGGGCTGACGTAAGACCCCATCACGTCCGAGAGCAGTATCATCGCCCCAAACGCCGGAAAGACAATTATTCAAGAACCGGATTGTCAGGATAGCACAACAAGACCATGCGCAATTGGAGCAACGTCGTTCCAGCGGCCTAGAAAGACACCATTGCTGCACTGAATCCGACAAACCCTCCCCGACGAGAATCTAACGATCAAAGGGGAGAAGATAAAGAGAAACGATGGGAGGAGGATCGTCAAAAAATGCCACCTCCTACATATACGAGCCGTCCGGATGATCCTCACCGATGTGGGAACGACGGACGAAGGAACGATGGAAACCACGCTGGAACAAGCCGGCAGGGGGCTCGTCGTAGTCAAGATCCTCCCCGAAACCGGAATAATGACGCTCCGGACGGAGGCCGGCGATCAGCCGAAAACTATCCAGCTGCACCACCCTCTCCACCACACAGTCATCACAACGGCTCCCATGGAGGGCAAGGAGGACGACATGGCGGAGGAGGTGGTGGCAGAAGCCGAAGTTCGGCTCCAAGGCACCGCAGCCACAGCCAGCATTCGGGACGATCTCTATCCCCGAACGACGCAAGGCACAGGATCAATTCCAACATAGAGGCGCGACGCTATGAAAACAATGACATGTACATGAGCCCAAAGTGCTTCGGACCACGCATCAGAGCTACAAGATTACCGGAAGGATTTGCTATCTCAAGGCACATCCAAGCATATGACGGCATTGCTCGGCCAGCCACTTGGCTACAGGATTTTTTCCAAGCTTGCTGCATCGCCAAAGGCGGAAACAGCCTGGTCGCAACCCGATATCTCCCACTTATGTTGCGGAAGACGGCACGATCATGGCTCAATGAACTTCCGGAGAACACCATCCATAACTGGTATGACATGCAAAGTGCGTTCTTTCGTAATGTCGAAGGCACATATCGGAGGCCCTGTTCGGTCGGAGACCTACAGCGTTGCACCCAAAAAGCCAGAGAAACTTGCCGATATTATCTCGGACGATGGATCGACACCAAGAACCATGTGAAGGAGTAAACGACCAAACCGCGATTGAAGCTTTCATCACAGGGCTCCCAATTGGTCTACTACGTCACCGCTTGAAGTGTGATAAGGTCACTGATTTGGGAGAAATGATAGAAACAGCGAGCAAGTATGTGGATGCCGACGACGATGCAGAGGGATTACTCAACGTCATGGCTGTACCTCAGTCAGGGAAAACAAAGCAACAAGCTCAGAAGCGTAAGAACACCTCGGAGGAAAAACCCAACGCGGAAACAGCGATGGTAACTACTGTTTCCGGGTCTGGAGGACGAGGAGGACGTGGCGGAGGCCGCGGGCATGGCCGTGGGACTTCAAGGGTCCAAGGTAGAGGAGAACAGCAACTAGGAAAAACCTACTCTTGGACCGACATTGCCAATAACCCATGTGTGCATCCCCTAAACGCCAATGGGGGCTCGTCCCACACCAACGCTGAATGTCGTTTCAATGACGACATCAAAAGAGATGACACCGCGGGCTACAAAGCTAAGCAGAAGAAGGGAAAGAAAAATCCAGAAAACGACAAAGAGACCAAGGAAGATTCCGACATGGAGGAAGCCGATGCTTCAAATCCCAAGTCGGAAGGGAAGAAGACTTTTCCCACCAAGAAGGACACTTATGTCACTTTCCTCGGATCTCAACCAGCAAAGGTCAAGAAAGCAGTTCTACACGAGCTCAATGCAATAGTTCCGGCTGTCCCTCAATATCTGGACTGGTCGGAAGTGGCAATCACATTTGACCGCAATGAACATCCGCCTAAGTTACACAGGCAAGGAAAATACGCCTTAATCGTCAACCCACTTATTGACAGTTATGGTTTCTCCAAGACCCTCATGGACGGTGGTAGCAGCATCAATATTCTCTATGTCGAAACGCTGCGCCGGATGAAGATCTCGGAGACCCAGCTGAACCATAGCTCTGTGATTTTTCACGGAGTTGTCCCAGGAAGACAGGCTAATTCCCTGGGAGAGATCACTTTGGATGTTACCTTTGGAACTCCAAAGAATTATCGGACGAAGGCACTTTCCTTCGAAGTGGTCCCGTTCAAGAGCGCATATCACGCTATATTCGGATGTCCGTCTTACTGGGCTTTTATGGCTCGTCCATGTTACATTTACAATATGATGAAAATTCTAGGTCCCAACGGCGTGATCACCATCAGGGGAGACCCAAAGAAAGCGCGAGAGTGCGAGGATGGAAATGCCGCCTTTGCCGAAGCCGTGATGCACGCCCAGGAGTACTAGGAGATCAAGAAGAGCATAGATCCGTCCGAGATGCCCGCAACGAAGAAGGAGGTGACCAAGCCAAATCCGGAGTTCAAGGCATCAGAAGAGACGAAGAAAGCACCGTTGAAGGATGATGACCCCTCCAAGATGACCCAGATAGTCGTAGGCCTAGATAACGCATAGGAAAGCGCGCTCATCAAGTTCCTCCAAGCAAATCAAGATATCTTCGCATGGCAGCCATCTGACATGACCGGAGTACCTAGGGAACTTGCCGAGCACTCTATAAATGTAAACCCGAATGCTAAACCCGTCAAACAGTCCTTACGATGGTTTGGCGACGAAAAGCGTAAACCAATAGCTAAGGAACTAGCGCGGCTCGAGTTAGCCGGATTCATAGAAGAGGTCATCCACACTGAGTGGTCGGCCAATCCTGTAATGGTCCCTAAAAAGGACACCACTGATTTAAGGATGTGTGTTGATTATACTGCCTTGAACAAGGCTTGTCCAAAAGATCCGTTCGCTCTGCCTAGAATTAATCAAGTTATCGATTCTACGGCAGGCTCGAAACTCCTCTGTTTTCTCGACGCATATTCCGGTTATCACCAAATCCGGATGAAGGAATCTGACAAAATCAAAACTTCATTCATAACCCCTTTCGGAACCTTCTGTTTTGTTACGATGCCCTTTGGGCTGAAGAACGCAGGAGCTATGTACCAGCGCACGATGCAGCATTGCCTCCATGACCAACTCAGACGCAATGTACATGCATACGTGGATGATATTGCGGTGATGTCCAAAAAGAAGGAAACGCTAATTTCCGACTTGGAGGAAACGTTTGCCAATCTACGAAAATATAACATCATGCTTAACCCGAAGAAATGCTTCTTTGGAATACCAGCCAGAAAATTGTTAGGTTTCATCGTGTCTCAAAGAGGCATAGAGGTGAACCGAGACAAAATCAAGGCTATACTCAATATTTCCAGGACAACTCGCCTGAAGGACGTACAAAGATTAACTGGCTGCATTGCTGTGGTCAGTCGATTTGTAAGCCGTCTTGGTGAAAGAGCCGCACCATTATACAAACTCCTGAAAAAGACCAAAGATTTTGTTTGGACTGATGAAGCTGAAGCTGCACTACAAGACCTGAAGAAAGTACTCTCATCTTCTCCTATCCTTGCAGCGTCGGAACCTAAGGAACCGATGTTGCTCTATCTTGCTGCGAGAAATAAGGTCGTTAGTATCGTCATGGTGGTGGAGAGACCAGAGGAAAATCAGGAACACCTGGTGCAGCGTCCGACTTACTTTGTCAGCGAGGTTCTGACAGAATCAAAATAGCGGTATCCGCACTATCAAAAGTTGGCTTACGGTGTTTTTCTAGCATCTCGTAAGTTACGACACTTCTTTCAGAGCATCCAACTACCATGGTGAGCACATCTCCCATGAGAGATATAATCAACAACAGCGACGCCACAGGACGCGTCGCCAAATGGGGCATAGAGCTCTCAGCTTTCGATAATGAGTACAAACCCCGTACAGAAATGAAATCCCAGATCCTTGCTGACTTTGTCGCTGATTGGACAGAGAAGAAGGAGAATACGATCCTCCCTAAGTCGGAATATTGGACCCTATTTTTCGACGGGTCTAAGGCTCGAGGGGGCTCGGGGGCTGGCGTGGTGCTCAAATCACCCCAAGGAGATAAAATTTTATACGTGTTGTAGATTCACTTCACAACGACAAACAATATTGCCGAGTATGAAGCACTGCTACATGGAATCCGGATTGCTAAGGACATTGGCATCCGACGTTTGATGTGTTACGGAGATTCGGATCTTGTTGCTCAACAAGTGTCAGATATTTGTAATGCAAATAAACATATGGCAGCATATAAAGCTATCGTGGATGATCTATCTAAATCGTTCGAAGGGTTTGAAGTCCAACACATCCCTCGAGCAAAAAATGAGAAAGCAGATGCACTATCTCAGATTTGTTCTGCGCGGAAAGAGGTCCCGGATGGCGCTTTTCTAGAGCACCTCAAAGTTCCCTCGATAAAGGGAGTAGATGAGGAATATCCGACCAAATCCGACTCACCCTTGATAGTAGTTCTAGCTGTAATTCCCAGCTGGACTCAACCCTACCTCGATTATTTGGTAGATGGCAAATTACTCGAAGACGAGGTGCTGAGCTGGCAGATTATCCGACGAGCTAAAGCCTATACTATTGTTAAAGGTGAGCTCTATAAATAGAGTGTTTCTGGGGTTTTTTAGCGCTGTGTATCTCCGGAAGAAGGAGTGGAAATCTTAAGGGAAATCCACGAAGGCGAGTGTGGTCACCATGCTGCAGGCAAATCTTTAGTGGCAAAAGCTTTTCGACACGGATTTTTCTGGCTTACAGCTCAGGCAGATGCCGAACGATTAGTCAAGACGTGCAAAGGCTGCCAAAAGTACGCCAAGCAAGCTCATGTTCCGGCTGATCAGTTGCGAACAATACCTATAACATGGCCCTTTGCGGTCTGGGGGCTTGATATGGTAGGACCTTTTAAACGAGCTCCAAGTGGATTTACTCACCTCTTAGTGATGGTGGATAAATTCACCAAATGGATTGAGGCTAAACCCTTCACAAGTTGTGACGGAGCAACAGCCAAAAGATTTGTCGAGGATGTTATAATCCGGTATGGTTATCCACATAGCATTATCACGGACAACGGGAGTAACTTTTCTATGGGAGAATTGGCTGAATTCTGCGACGAGCAAAATATCCGGCTTGACATTGCGTCAGTCGCACATCCACAAGCTAACGGACAAGTCGAAAGAGCAAATGGTTTAATCTTACAAGGCCTAAAACCGAGACTCGAAGCACCACTACGACGTGCTGCGGGGGCTTGGGCAGAGGAATTACCCTCTATAATTTGGAGTTTACGAACAACTCCAAACAGGTCAACAGGATACACAACTTTTCTTCTTGGTCTATGGTGCAGAAGCAGTTCTTCCTAGTGATTTGATTCATACTTCTCCTAGAGTGGCCGCATATATCGAAGAGGATGCCGAGATTTCTCGACAAAATGATCTTGACTTAGTCGAAGAAGTTCGCATCGTTGCTGAAATGAGATCTACAGCCTATCAGCAGAAGTTACGCAAGTATCATGGCCAGAGTGTCCGAAATAGATCCTTCAATAAAGGTGATTTGGTTCTCCGGCTTGTGCAACAAAGAAAGCACAAACTTTCCCAAGTATGGGAAGGGACCTTTTTAGTTAGTCGAGTATTGCAGAATGGATCGTACTACTTAAATGACATGAGGCCAGTCAAAGAAAGACCTGCTACTTAGAATAGAAAGAGAGCTGGAGGCAGTACAAATCCGGATGAGTTAGACATACCGTGGAATATTGCTTAGCTATGTCCCTTTTATTCTTAGTTTATCTTTCTTTGTAATCATACATATGTACATGTTCTGTGAGAAATAAAAGTTTTGGTTGCCTCAAATATTTTTGAGAAGTTTTTTACCATCTTATTTCCGAATGATCATGTCATAGTCGAAAATCCCAGAATGCTTGAAAGTACTTTATGCTCATGTTCGTTCTGGTTTAGATTTCCAATTCTAAAACTGCTACCTTCGGGTATAACTCTAAAGTTTCTAGTCTTTACTTTGGTTATTTGTCTGATTGCTGGATGCGGGCATTTTCCGAGTAGTGAATTGTTGGTACTGGAAGCCGGCTTTGTTTCCGAGTTTAAACTGGTTTAGCAATTGAGCTCCGTTGCTCGTCGAAGTTTCCGGCGGAAGGTTTAGCCGGCTCATGAAAGGGACGAGGCGAAAAGCCAGATAAACGATAAGTAGAGACGAAAAAAAGTACAAGTGCTCATGTAAACATTTCAGGCACACAAAAAAAAATTCAAAGCCGAAAAGTGCTGAAAAGATCAAAAGCTTAGCACTAGCAAAGTTAAAGATTTACATATTTACAAACGCATCATGTTTTTTCTGGAATAATACATAAATTTCTGGTCTACGATGCAGGAGGAGATGAAGGAGCTACCGGCTCGCTGGTTACTCCGCCTTAATATCGTTCCGAGATGTCCGCATCCGAGTTGGTGCGTTCATCATCGGAAACTTCTGTTGGTTCTTCCAGAGGAGGAGGCGGAGTATCCACGCGGATGAAGAAGGGGATCTCGTAGCTGGTCAGGTCAGCCACGTGACACCCATATCCGGCGCAGGCATGCATGATGGCTTGAAGGTCGTGCTCCTGGCCGTCTTCGTCTACCTTGCAGTACTCTCTGGTCACTTGCCATATTTCCATGTTTCCATGGTGGATCATGACCATGGTGAGAGCGTTTTGCGCAGCAGTCCGCGCGTAGGACATGTTCCAGTCCCGAACAAGTTGCGGCATCTCCTTCGCCTTGTCCCGCACCTGGAAGTCCGACATGCTTGGCATGTCCAAAATCTTGAGAGCTTCGCATACGTCCTCAAGGGACTGGCGGAAGTCATGTAGCAGGTCACCGACTTGGGTAAGCCCGTGGGTGCAGGGCTCAGAGGAGGAAGAGTCCGTCAAGTTCAGAGGACCTATACACAAAATAAGTTAAGAAAAATCTGACATTGGTAAAAGTCGAAGAAAGAGACAAGTCAGATAGATGGAACATACCAAAAATGATGTCGTCAATATTGGTCTTCTCCTCCCGGAGACTCTGGAGTTCAGCCCGGAGCGCCTGGGACATATCCTTCTCTCTTTCAAGCTCATTCTTGAGATCCGAGATTATTTTATCTTGAGCAGCGATCTTGCGATCACGCTCATCAGTGGCCATGGAGGAGGATTCAAGGACTTGAACTATGCTCCTTTCATGATCCGCCTTAAGCTTATCAAGCTCTTGGCGAAGTCCCTTGTTCTCCACCACCAGGGTCTTGAGGTTCTCGGCCTCTTCAATCATGGCGACGGATTGTTTCACCAGCGCTGTAAGTCAAAAAGAACAAAAGTTCAGAAAAATTCGACATTGAAAATAACAAAGACAAGGTTTGAGTCTCGGAATGTTTGCCTTCGGCCTCATCCTTGGCAACTTTAAGCTCAGCATTTTTAAGCCGGAGAGCTTTGATCTCTCTCCGCTTATTGCAGACATTGGTCAGTAATTCCTGGTTATAGGAACATACGTTCTGTAAGTCAGAATACCCAAAGTCAGAAAGCTACTTAAGACTCGGGCTAATATTTTTGCTAAAATATCAGCACGAGCCTTGGGGGCTGCACTAGTTCGTTCTTTGGCATCCTAATAAAGCATAAACCCGGATTGTTTATCCTACTTTATGCTTGGGGGCTAGAGGATATGATATAACATAATGGAAAAACAGGAGTTGGAATTCCGACTTACATATTGCTCGCGGGTGAGTTTATCCAAACCCGCTTTCACTTCAGCAGCCACCTTCTCGGCGAGAGTAAGAGGAATCACTGGGGCTGTTGGAAGCTCACCAGTCCTAATCCTCTCGTCGCGGAGACGCACTTGAGCGAGAAGGTCGGAGAACTTGACGTCCTCTGCTTCTTGCGCTTCTTCCTCGGTAGATAAAGTTCTCTTCTCCAAGCATTGCTTGGCAAGCCGCTGGATTTCTTCGGCAGATTTCCGAGACAGGCCAAATTTGGCAAGTCCCGGATTGCTCACGAGGTTTTCGGCGAAGATTTCTGCCGAGGGATCATTACCCAAAGAGGGTTCACCCTTATCTAGATCTGACGCACTCGTGGTGACATCAGTTTGCGATCCAAGGTTCGCAAGCCCCGTTGAAGGAGCCGGATCTTCTGCAACGTCCGGCGAGATAACCGGCGTTGCAGAAGGTTGAGGGGCAGGAGTCAGAGGAGCCACGGCAGGGGAAGCTATGGTAAGCTTCGTCTGCCGCAGCGGCTTCGAAGGAATCCCTTTCCCCTTGGCCTTGACGAGCGGTTTTGCTCTGAGAATGTAGTAAAATTCGGAAAACATTACATCTCGGAAAGAAATTTGAATAAGGTACAAAGGCGGAAGTTGTGATTGAATGTTACCTCTTCACGACAGGCACCTCCTTTGTGCCAACAGCCACTGTCGGAGCTTTGCGCTTCTTGAGCGCAAGATCTGGCAATGGAACTACCTCCACCTCCTGAGAGAACTCCGGAGGATATCCTTCGAGTGGAGCAAGTTCCGACTCGGGGAGGTCAGCAAGCTGAAAAGAAGAAAACATATCAGTATTGTAGTATAACTCAAAGAATGAAACACATAAAAAGTATACTGATGGAAGCTTACCGGCACTACGGGGTTGTCCGCCGTGTGCATGTCCAGAGAAACCTCCGGGATTCTCCTCTCGATTCGCTCCTTGATCAGCCACTTAATCTGGCTTATGTAGCCATGTGTGGTGAAGGCTTTGGAGCTGATGCAGAGGGAATCTTTCGGGGATGACATGATGGAGTGCATCAGTCGGGTTCTGTGGTACTGGAGAGGCTAGATCCGATGTGAGACCCAACACTGAACTAAGTCGGATCCCTTCAGATCCTTGTGTTTGATTAAGTATTCGATCCGCCTCTTAGCGAGGATCAGATCGTCGGTGAGAGCCGGAGCAGCCTCGTCCCAAGAAGGTTAGGCCATGGCAGCTCCGTCGACAAAAGCCGGCAAAGCAGTAGCTTTGTCGGGATCCGGAATATCCCTATGATAGAAAAAAGTGGCCGGCCATTGTTTGACCGAGTCACTGGCTAGAATCTTGGGATAAGCCCGGTCGCGTCTAAGTGAAAAGCTGATAGTGCCGGTGATGTAGGGAACACCGGCAGTAATGGAATTCCTCCGTACATGGAAATAGTACCAAAAGATAGTCAAACTCGGCCTAATGCCGAGAAAGCCCTCACAAAGCAAAGCATACGCACTCATCTCTAAGAGAGAGTTGGGAGGAAGATTGTGGAGTTGAACTCCGAAATGATCTATCACCTCGGAGAAGAACTCCGAGGGAGGAAAGGATAGACCTCTATCGAGGCGGGTGCCGAAGTGGACCCGCTCGCCATCCCGCAGGTTAGGGACGGTTTCCCCGAAGCCGCTCCGCCAGTCGCCGGCAACGAGAAGCCCCTCCTTCTCCACGTTCTTGAGGCCCTCCTCGTTGAGAGCGCAGGGAATCCAGATCCCGCGGAAGCTCTCTTTCTCCGCTACTGCTTCCGCCGTCGCCGCCGCCGCTGCCGCCAAGCTGGAGGAAGAAGATGAAGCCATTGCTCCGGTGAGAAGATGACCTAAAAGGGGCAGCGCTGGGAGCTCTATGGGGGAAGAACGAGGAAGCTCTGTGCGCACAGGAGGATTGGGAGGAAAGGAAACGGCAAAGGACTGGTGAAAAGGAGAAGGAAAAATCCAAACCCCTTATATCCACCTACCTGTGCCAAGATTCGTGAAAATGCTACAGTGTAACCGCCACACATCATGGAAGGAACAGGGAAGGACCCATGTGAAGATTGCGTCGCCTCGATCTCCACGCATGCATTGAAACGGCGCCTCGGTTCCGCGAACCGCGGACCCACCAACGGTCGTGCTGACGGAATGCCTGTCAGATGACATGACTTGACCATGACTTGTGTCAGGTGACGTTGGGAACCCAATTTCGGCTTAAGTTTGAAACCGAGCTGGAAAATCCGACTAACCTATTGATATTTCTGACTTATTTTTAAGACCCGGATCGTATTTTTTGTTGTGAAGTTTTAGGAACCCTTCAAGATTCTGCAAGCCGAAGATCAAGCTAGACGATGATAAATCCGACTTTGGATCTTGGAGGCCTCCGGGGGCTGCTGTTGGGGATATACTTTCTGGGTATCCTCACAGTTCCTCACTGACCAGGGTGGCCCACTTCGGGTTAGAGCATTGCTTCACGGGTGGCCTAGTCAGGGAGAAAGACGGAGTCCAATCCGGCTACGGGAAGGCCCAGAAGACTTACCGACTTAGGCCCATAGTGTTACTTGTAGTTCAAGATGTACTCTATAACCGACTCTTAGTCGTAGGCGGATAGATCTCTCCTGTAAACCCTAGGCCGGATATCTATATAAGCCGTCCTAGGGAGAGCCTTTAGGGCACACCTCAATAGTCTACAATCTCAACTCGCATAGGCGAAACCCTTGTAACCCATATTCCGGCTCTGCCATATTACTGGATTGCTAGCAGGAGTAGGATCCGTCCAAAGTCGGCGGATTCAAACCTGGGTAAACTTGTGTGCTCACCGCCCCAGAATACCATACGTCTCACACCCCTCTCTGCTGCACACCTCGAGGACACCCTCATGGCGTACTTGTCATCAATCCGATGACAGTTGGCGCCCACCGTGGGGCAACTGAGCTTCAGATCTGTGTTCCGAGTAGAATCTGCAAGAATCGGAATCGGCGAGACTATCACCGTCGGTCGAATCCTCTATGCCAGCGACGCCCCTCTCATCATTCTCGACGAGACCTGGATTCCGGCTAGGAAGGTTGTGACTGCCTACACCATCATGTCTTTTGGCGAGATCGATGTCTACATCGGTTTTGCGGAACCTGTCCCACCCACCCCAACGGTGATGATAGAGGCAGAAGAATCTTCTGGGTCCCCTTTGTCCGCGGAGGCGGCAGAGTTCTGGATCTCAGAAAACCCTAATCCCACCCAGCCCGCACCATTTGTGGAGACAGTGGATAAATCTGAGCCTGAAGAAGACCTAGCGGCCCAAGTCGAATCTGGAGTGGATCTCCTTGGAGAGCCTGAATCCCAGATTGACCCACCCGCTGAAGTCGAAATCCAGGCGGAAAACATCAACGACACTGATTCCAGCTCTGATGACGCCGGGACAGGCATGCCTTTCCTAAGGTACATGCTATGACATATGATAATGCAAAACTCAGGCATAGATGCAATTCTCGAAACCATCAAAAGTTTTGACGAAGCTGATCGCGAGAGCCACAGGTACCTCAGGAAGCACGCGTCGCACTTCGTTGGATATGTGGGATCCGGATCCGGCTCTACCGATGCTGGAGACAACACCGACTCTGTGCTGGAGGCAATCGGAACAAACGCCGACGTACCCGCATCCTCGGATGAATCGATGACGTCAGCAGATTTCCGAAAGTTCTCCGTTGAATATGAAGAGGAGTATAACTCCAAAGCTGTAGAGGAAGGATAAGCCATGGATGAAGGATCCGGGGAACACTCTCCCAAAGCGCAGGATGACATGGAAATCGGAGATAATCCCGAGATCCAGAAGTCCGAAAGTACTGATCAGAGCTTGACTCCGGGAAACGGACCCAAAGCCGTCTTTGCTACCGGCGCTGCCAAGAAGGCAAAGAAGAAGAACAAGAAGAATAAGACCCCGGCAAAAGACCCTCTGGTAGAGGAGGTGATTGCCGAGGAATACGAGGAAGACTCGGATGGAGCACTCATCCCAGAAGAGCCCAAAAAAGAAGAATCGATGGATGGACACGTGATCACTAAAGGTGCGCGTAAACTCATCGATGCTGCAGAACTTACTGCTGAAGAACTGGACAAGAGGGCACAGGCCCTAGAAGCGCATCGTCAAGTACTCCTCGATGAAGCCAAAAACATCGAGGAGGAAAAGAAACACATAGCATCTGCGGAGAAGTACAACTCTAGGCAATACCAGAAGACCAGGAAGCGTCATACCAATGACAACCAATTCCTGCAGATTCACGCCGTCCTTTTCGGAGAAGAGATGGGGAAGCCTTGGAAAGATAGAAAAGGGGATTGGGTATATCCAACTCCAGTACAGAATACCATGGCGGCCCGAGAAATTCTATCGGCTAATCCAGGCCCGGAGGAGATCCGGTTGGGAATCAAACTACTCAACAAGGGACTAGAGCAGAAAAAGATCGCCATGTCCGGAAGTCAAAAACTGGTCTCTGATTCCGACCAATGTCGCACAGATCCGACATGGGCTGACGTAAGACCCCAACGCATTCCGGAGCAGCACCACCGCCCTGATCACAAGGAGGACAATTACTCGAGAACCGGATCTTCATGACATCACCACAAAGCCTCCCGTGGCTGGCGTAACGTTAACCCAGTCGTGGAGCAAGAGGCAATTGCTGCGCTGAATCCGAGGAACCCACCCCGGCGAGAGTCGAAAGACCGCAGGGATGATGATAAGGAGAAACATTGAGAGGAGGACCGACAAAGAATGCCACCTCCTAGACATGAAAGTCGTCCAGATGACGGATGAAGGAACGATGGACACCATGCTGGGACAAGCCGGCAGGGGGCTCGTCACGATGAAGACCCTCCCCCGAACCGGAATAATGACGCTCCGGACGGAGGCCAGCGATTAGCCGGAAAAAACCTAGCTGCTCCACCTTCTCCGCCAAGTAGCCATCACAACGGCCCCCAGGGAGGCAATGGAGGGCGTCGTGGTGGAGGAGGTGGCTGCAGAAGCCGAAGTCCGGCTCCAAGGCACCGCAGCCACAGCCGACATTCGGGACGATCTCTATCCCCAAATGATGCAAGGCACAGGATCAACTCCAATATAGAGGCGCGACGCTATGAAAATGATGATATCTACGTGGTCCCAAAATGCTTCGGACCACGCATTAGAGCTACAAGATTCCCGGAAGGATTTGCTATCTCAAGAGATATCCAAGCCTATGACGACATTGATCGGCCAGATACCTGGCTACAGGATTTCTTCCAAGCTTGCTGTATCGCCAAAGGCGAAAACAGCCTGGTCGCAACCCGATATCTCCCACTTATGTTGCGGAAGACGGCACAATCATGGCTTAATGAACTTCCGGAGAACACCATCCACAACTGGTATGACATGCAAAGTGCATTCTTTCGGAATTTCGAAGGCACATACCGGAGGCCCTGTACAGTCGGAGACCTACAACATTGCACCCAGAAGGCCAGAGAAACTTGCCGGGATTACCACGTACGATGGATCGACACTAAGAACTCCTGTGAAGGAGTAAATTATCAAACTGCGATTGAAGCTTTCATTGCAGGTCTCCCAATTGGTCTACTGCATCATCGCTTGAAGTGCGACAAGGTCACTGATTTGGGAGAGATGATAGAAACATCGAGCAAGTATGCAGATGCTGACGACGATGCAGAGGGATTACTCAACGCCCTAGCTGTACCACAGTCGGCAAAACAACCAAAGCAACAAGCTCAAAAGCGCAAGAACACCTCGTAAGAAAAACCCAACGCGGAAACGACAGTGGTTACTGCTACTTTCGGGTCTGGAGGACGAGGAGGACGCGGCGGAGGCCGCGGTCGTGGTCGTGGGACTTCGAGAGTTCAAGGTAGAGGAGACCAACAACTAGGCAAAACCTACACTTGGGCCGACATTGCCAATAACCCATGCGTACACCACTTGGATGCCAATGGGGGCTCGTCCCACACCAACGCAGAGTGTCGTTTCAATGATGACATCAAAAGAGATGATACCGCTGGCTACATAGCTAAGGGGAAAAGGGGAAAGAAGAATCCTGAAAAGGATAAAGAGACCAAGGAAGATTCTGACATGGAGGAAGCAAATGCTTCAAATCCCAAGCCGGAAGGGAAGAAAAAATTTCCGACCAAAAAAGACACTTACGTCACCTTCCTCGGATCTCAACCAGCAAAGGTCAAGAAAGCAGTTCTACATGAGCTCAACACAATAGTTCCGGCTGTCCCCCAATACCTAGACTGGTCGGAAGTGGAAATTACATTTGACCGTGCTGATCATCCACCTAAGCTATATAGGCGAGGAAAATACGCCTTAATCGTCAATCCACTTATTGACAGTTATGGTTTCTCCAAGACCCTCATGGACGGTGGTAGCAGTATCAATATTCTCTATGTCGAAACGCTACGCCGGATGAAGATCTCGGAGACCCAGCTGAACCACAGCTCTGTGATCTTTCACAGAGTTGTCCCAGGAAGACATGCCAATTCCCTAGGACAAATCACTTTGGATGTTACCTTTGGGACTCCAAAGAATTATCGGACGGAGGCACTTTCCTTCGAAGTGGTCCCGTTCAAGAGCATGTACCACGCTATATTCGGACGTCTGGATTACTGGGCTTTTATGGCTCGTCCGTATTACATTTACAATATGATGAAAATTCTAGGTCCCAACAACGTAATCACCATCATGGGAGACCCGAAGAAAGCGCGAGAGTGCGAGGATGGAAATGCCGCCTTTGCTGAAGCCGTGCTGCATGCCCAGGAGTACCAGGAGATCAAGAAGAGCATAGATCCGTCCGAGATGCCCGCAACGAAGAAGGAGGTGACAAAGCCAAATCCGGAGTTCAAGGCATCAGAAGAGATGAAGAAGACGTCGTTGAAGGATGATGACCCCTCCAAGGTGAGCAAGATAGGCGTAAGCCTAGATAGCGCATAGGAAAGCGTGCTCGTCAAGTTCCTCAAAGCAAAACAAGATATCTTCGCATGGAAGCCATCTGACATGACTGGAGTACCTAGGGAACTTGCCGAGCACTCTTTAAATGTAAACCCGAATGCTAAACCCGTCAAACAGTCCTTACGACGTTTTGGCGATGAAAAGCGTAAGGCAATAGCTAAGGAACTAGCGCGGCTCAAGTTAGCCGGATTCATAGAAGAGGTCATCCACACTGAGTGGTTGGCCAATCCTGTAATGGTCCCTAAAAAGGACACCACTGATTTAAGGATGTGTGTTGATTATACTGCCTTGAACAAGGCTTGTCCAAAAGATCCGTTCGCTCTGCCTAGGATTGATCAAGTTATCGATTCTACGGCAGGCTCGGAACTCCTCTGTTTTCTCGACGCATATTCCGGTTATCACCAAATCCGGATGAAGGAATCTGACAAAGTCAAAACTTCATTCATAACCCCTTTTGGAACCTTCTGTTTTGTTACGATGCCTTTTGGGCTGTAGAACGCAGGAGCTACTTACCAGCGCACGATGCAGCGTTGCCTCCACGACCAACTCAGACGCAATGTACATGAATACGTGGATGATATTGCGGTGATTTCCAAAAAGAAGGAGACGCTGATTTCCGACTTGGAGGAAACGTTTGCCAATCTACGAAAATACAACATCATGCTTAATCCGAAGAAATGCTTCTTTGGAATACCAGCCGGAAAATTGTTAGGTTTCATCGTGTCTCAAAGAGGCATAGAGGTGAACTGGGACAAAATCAAGGCTATACTCAATATTTCCAGGCCAACTCGCCTGAAGGACGTATAAAGATTAACTTGTTGCATCACTGCAGTCAGTCGGTTTGTAAGCCGACTTGGTGAAAGAGCCGCACCATTATACAAACTCCTGAAAAAGGCCAAGGATTTTGTATGGACCGACGAAGCTGAAGCTGCTCTACAAGACCTAAAGAAAGTACTCTCATCTGCTCCTATCCTTGCTGCGCCGGAACCACAGGAACTGATGTTGCTTTACCTTGCTGCGACAAACAAAGTTGTTAGTATCGTCATGGTGGTGGAGAGACCGGAGGAAAATCAGGAGCACCTGGTGCAGCGTCCGACTTACTTTGTCAGCGAGGTCCTGACATAATCAAAACTGTGATATCCGCACTATCAAAAATTGGCTGACGGTGTTTTTCTAGCATCTCGTAAGTTACGACACTATTTTCAGGAGCATCCAATTACCGTGGTGAGCACAACTCCCATGAGAGATATAATCAACCATAGTGACGCCACAGGACGCGTCGCCAAATGGGGCATCGAGCTTTCAGCTTTTGATATTAAGTATAAACCCCAAAAAACAATCAAATCCCAAATCCTTGCTGACTTTGTTGCTGATTGGACAGAGACGAAGGAGAATATGACCCTCCCTGAGTCGGAATATTGGACCCTCTACTTCGATGGGTCTAAGGCTCGAGGGGGCTCGAGGGCTGGCGTGGTGCTCAAATCACCCCAAGGAGATAAACTTCTATACGTGTTGCAGATCCACTTCACAGTGACAAACAATATTGCCGAGTATGAAGCATTGCTACATGGAATCCGGATTGCTAAGGATATTGGCATCCGGCGTTTGATGTGTTATGGAGATTCGGATCTTGTTGCTTAGCAAATTTTGGATATTTGTAATGCAAATAAACACATGGCAGCATATAAAGCCGTCGTGGATGATTTATCTAAAACGTTCGAAAGGTTTGAAGTTCAACACATCCCTTGAGCAGAAAACGAGGAAGCAGATGCACTATCTCGGATAGGCTCTGCACGGAAAGAGGTCCTGGATGGCGCTTTTTTAGAGCACCTCAAAGTTCCCTCAATAAAGGGAGTAGATGAGGAATATCTGACCAAATCCGACTCACCTCTAATAGCAGTTCTGGCTGTAATTCCCATCTAGACTCAACCCTACCTTGATTATCTGGTAGATGGCAAATTACCCGAAGACGAGGTTCTGAGCCGGCAGATTATCCAATGAGCGAAATCCTATACTATAGTTAAAGGGGAGCTCTATAAGCGGAGTGTTTCTAGGGTTTTTCAGCGCTGCGTATCTCCAGAAGAAGGAGTGGAAATCCTAAGAGAAATCCACGAAGGCAAGTGTGGTCACCATGCTGCAGCCAAATCTTTAGTGGTAAAAGCTTTTAGACACGGATTTTTCTGGCTTACAGCTCAGGCAGATGCTGAACAATTAGTCAAGACGTGCAAAGGCTGCCAAAAGTATGCCAAACGAGCTCATGTTCTGGCTGATCAGTTGCGAACAATACCTATAACTTGGCCTTTTGCGGTCTGGGGGCTTGATATGGTAGGACCATTTAGACGTGCTCCAAGTGGATTTACTCACCTCTTAGTGATGGTGGATAAATTCACAAAGTGGATTGAGGCTAAACCTGTCACTAGTTGTGATGGAGCAAGAGCCAAAAGATTTGTCAAGGATGTTATATTCCGGCATGGTTATCCGCATAGCATTATCACGGACAACGGGAGTAATTTCTCTATGGGAGAATTGGCCGAATTCTGCAATGAGCAAAATATCTGGCTTGACATTGCGTCAGTCGCACATCCACAGGCTAACGGACAAGTCGGAAGAGCAAATGGTTTAATCTTACAAGGCCTAAAACCGAGACTCGAAGCACCACTACGACGTGCTGCGGGGGCTTGGGAAGAGGAATTACCCTCTGTAATTTGGAGTTTACGAACAACTCCAAACAGGTCAACAGGATACACGCCTTTTCTTCTTGGTCTATGGTGAAGAAGCAGTTCTTCCTAGTGATTTAATTCATACTTCTCCTAGAGTGGCCGCGTATATCGAAGAACATGTCGACATTTCTCGACAAAATGATCTCGACTTAGTCGAAGAAGTTCGTGTCATTTCTGAAATGAGATGAACAGCCTATGAGCAGAAGTTACACAAGTATCATAGCCAGAGAGTCCGAAACAGATCTTTCAATAAAGGCGATTTGGTTCTCCGGCTTGTGCAACAAAGAAAGCACAAAATTTCCCCAGTATGGGAAGGGCCCTTTTTAGTTAGTCGAGTATTGCACAATGGTTCGTACTACTTAAATGACATGAGGCCAGTCAAAGAAAGACCTGCTACTAAGAAGAGAAAGAGAGCTAGAGGCAGTACAAATTCGGATGAGTTAGACAGACCATGGAATATTGCTCAGCTACGTCCCTTTTATTCTTAGTTTATCCTTCTTTGTAATCATACATATGTACATGTTCTGTGAGAAATAAAACTCTTGGTTGCCTCAAGTTTTTTCTGAGAAGTTTTACCATCTTATTTCCGAATGATCATGTCATAGTCGAAAATCCCAGAATACTTGAAAGTACTTTATGCTCATGCTTGTTCTGGTTTAGATTTCCGATTCTAAAAATGCTACCTTCGGGTATAACTCTAAAGTTTCTAGTCCATACTTCGGTTATTTGTCTGATTGCCAGATGCAGGTATTTTCCGAGTAGTGAATTGTTGGTACTGGAAGCCGACTTTGTTTCCAAGTTTAAACTGGTTTAGCAATTGAGCTCCGTTGCTCGGCAAAGTTTCCGTGCAGAGGGTTTAGCCGGCTCACGAAAGGGACGAGGCGAAAAGCCAGATAAACGATAAGTATAGGCGAAAAAGCATAAGTGCTTATGCAAACATTTCAAGCACACAAAATTTAGAAGCCAAAAGTGCTGAATAGATCAAAAGCTTAGCACTAGCAAAATTATAGTAGTGCATATTTATAGACCCATCATGTTTCTCAGAATAATACAATTGTTTCTGGAAATCTATGATGCAGGTGGAGAGGAAGGAGCTGCCGACTCACTGGATACATCGCCTTGATATCGTTTCGAGATGTCCAGATCCGATACGGTCTGTTCATCGTCGGAAACTTCGGTTACTTCTTCGGGAGGCGAAGGCGGGGTGTCCACATGGGTGAAGAAAGGAGTGTCGTAGCTGGTCAAGTCAGCCACGTGACATCCATATCCGGCATAGGAGTCCATAATGGCCTTGATGTCTTGCTCCTGTCCGTCTTCATCCACTGTAGAATACCCTCTGGTCACTTGCCATATCTCCATGCTTCCATGGTGGCTCATGACCATGGTGAGAGCGTTCTACGCTCCGAATCACGCGTAGGACATGTTCCAATCCTGGACAAGTTGCGGCATCTCCTTCGCCTTGTCTCGCACCTGAAAATCCGACATACTATGCATGTCCGGAATCTTGAGAGCTTCGCCAATATCCTCAAGGGATTGGCGGAAGTCATGAAGCAGGTCACCGACATGGGTAAGCCGGTGGGTGCGGGGCTCGACAGAGGTGGAGTCTGTCAAGTTCAGAGGACCTATACACAAAAGCAGTTAAGAAAATCCGACATTGAAAGAAGTTGAAGAAAATAGACAAATCAGACATATGGAACATACTAAAGATGACGTCATCAACTTTGGTCTTCTCTTCCCGAAGACTCCGGAGTTCAGCCCGAAGCACCTCAGAAAGGTCCTTCTCTCTGCAAAGCTCATTATTGAGGTCCGAGATTTTCTGATCTTGAGCCGCAATCTTACGATCACGCTCATCAGTAGCCATGGAGGAGGATTCGAGAACTTGAGCGATGCTCTTTTCATGATCCGCCTTGAGCTTATCCAGCTCTTGGCGAAGTTCTTTGTTCTCCACCACCAAGGTTTTGAGGTTCTCGGCCTCTTCAATCATAGCGCAGGACTGTTTTACCAGTGCTGTAAGTCAAAAAGAACAACAGTTCAGTAAAAAAATTCGATTATGAAAACATGGAAGACAAGGTTTGGGTCTTGGAATGTTTACCTTTGGCCTCATCCTTGGAGACCTTAAGCTCAACATTGTTAAGTCAGAGAGCTCTGATCTCTCTCTGCTTGTTGGAGACATTTTTCAACAAATCCTGGTTATAGGAACATACTTTTTGTAAGTCAGAATACCCAAAGTCAGAAGTCTACTAAATACTCGGGCTAATATTTTTACTAATATCAGCATGAGACTTGGGGGCTACACTAGTTCATTCTTTGGCATCCTAAGGAAGCATAAACCTGGATTATATATCCTACTTCATGCTTGGGGGCTAGAGGATATGATATGAAATAAAGGAAAAAACAGAAGTTAGAATTCCGACTTACATATTGTTCGCAAGTAAGTTTATCCAAACTCGCAGTCACTTCAACAGCAACCTTCTCAGTGAGAGTCAGAGGAACCACTGGCGCAGTTGGAAGCTCACCGGTCCCTATCCTCTTGTCGCGAAGACGCACTTTTTCAAGAAGGTCAGAGTGCTTGATGTCCTCTGCCTCTTGCACTTCTTCTTCGGCAAAAAGATTTCTTTTCTCTAGGCATTGCCTGGCCAGCCGCTGGATCTCTTCCGCAGATTTCCGGGACAGGCCAAACTTGGCAAGTCCCTGATTATTGAGAAGGTTTTTAGCAAAGGTTTCTGCCGAGGTATCATTACCCGAAGAGGGTTCACCCTTATCTAAACCTGACTCATGGTGACGTTAGTTGGCGATTCAAGGATCGCTGGCTCTGTTGAAGGAGCCGGATCCTCTGTGACATCCAGCGAAGGAGTAATCACCGGCATTGCAGAGGATTGGGGGGCAGGAGTCGGAGGAGCCATGGCAGGAGAGGCTATGGTTAGCTTCGTCTGTCGCAGGGGCTTCGAAGAAGTTCCCTTCCCCTTGCCCTTGATGAGCTGCTTAGCTCTGAGAATGTAGTAGAATTGAAAACATTACATCTCAGAAGAAAATTCGAGTGAGGTACAAAGGCGGAAGTTGTGTTGAAAGTTACCTCTTCACGATGGGCACCTCCTTTTTGCCGACGGCCACTGTCGGAGCCTTGCGCTTTCTAGGCACAATGTCTGGCAATGGGACTAACTCCACCTCCTAACAAAACTCTGGAGGATATCCCTCGAGCGGAGAAAATTCCGACTCGGGGAGGTCAGCAAGCTGAAAAGAAGAAAACATATCAGTATTGCGATATAACTTAAAGAATGAAACACATAAAAAGGTTTATTGTTAAAATTTTACCGGCACAACGGGGTTTTCCGCTGTATGCATGTCCAGAGAAACCTCCGGGATCTTCCTCTCGATCCGTTCCCTTATCAGCCAGTTCATCTGGCTTATATAATCTTGCGAGGTATAGGCTCTGTGGCTGATGCGGATGGAATCCTTTTTGGACGACGTGATGGAATGCATCAGTCAGTCTCCGTGGTACTGAATGGGTTGGATCCGGCATGACACCCAACATTGGACCAAGTCGGATCCCTTCAGTCCTTTGTGCTTAATCAAATATTCAATCCGCCTCTTGGCGAGAAGCAGATCAGTGCTGGGAGTTTGGGAAGCAGGGGAGCTCTGAGCGTGAGGGAGATTTGGAGGAGAAGAAACGGCAAAGGAACAGGTGAAGAGAGATGGAGGAGAATCCTCACCCCTTATATCCACCTAACCCTGCCAAGATTCATGCAAATGGCACTGTGTAACCGCCACGCATCGTGGAAGGCACTGGGAAGGACCCACATGATGATTACGTCGCCTCGATCTCCGTGTATGCATTGAAACAGCGCCTCAGTTCCGTGAACAGCGGACCCACCAATGGTCATGTTGACAGGATGTTTGTCAGATGACGTGACTTGAACATGATGAGTGTCAGATGACGTCAGAGATCAAGTTCCGACTTAGTTTGAAATCAAGCTGGAAAATCCGATTAACATGCTGATATGTCCGACTTATTTTTAAGACCCGGATCGTATTTTTTATTGTGAAGTTTCAGGAACCCTTCAAGATTCTGCAAGCCGAAGATCAAGCTAGACGATGATAAATCCAACTTTGGATCTTGGAGACCTCCGGGGGCTGCTGTTGGGGATATACTTTCCAGGTATCCTCACAGTCCTCACTGACCAGGGTGGCCCACTTCGGGTTAGAGCTTTGCTTCACGGGCGGCCCAGTCAGCGAGAAGAGATGGAGTCCAATCCGGCTATGGGAAGGCCTAGAAGACTTACCGACTTAGGCCCATAGCGTTACTTGTAGTTCAAGATGTACTCTGTAACCGACTCTTAATCGTAGCCGGATAGATCTCTCCTGTAAACCCTAGGCCGGATATCTATATAAGCCGTCCTAGGGAGAGCCTTTAGGGCACCTACCCTCATAGTCTACAATCTCAACTCGCACAGGCGAAACCTTGTAACCCATATCCGGCTCTGCCGTATTACTGGATTGCTAGCAGGAGTAGGATCTGTCCAAAGCCGGCGGATTCGAACCTGGGTAAACTTGTGTGATCACCATCCTGGAACACCGTACGTCTCACACCCCTCTCTTCCGCACTCCTCGAGGACCCCCTCATGGCATGCTTGTCATCAACCCGTCGACAAGACCTAGTCATACGATCAACATTTGTCTCAAGTAGTATTCCATTCATATGATAGGCAACAGAAGGTAAGAGATGGAAGGAATTCACCTTTGTACGAGTGGTTGGTGTAGCATGATGTGGACCAATGGTGAATGATGAGTGTTGGGCTGCATCAAACATTGTTGCAAAGTAAATCGAAATAAGCACGAATGCTAAGTTGATTCAGGATATAGGGACACACCCACTTGGTAGACTTGATTTCATGGAGCTCGAAACAATTGAAACGATTCAGCTGAAACTCCTCCATGAACTCGATGCCAAGTGACTCAGGGGTCAACGTCTCAACACGGATAATTCCACAGCCATCTCACGTGTATGGCTCATCGTGTTCATCTTATAATAATAATAAAAATAAGACAAAGTAAATAAAATTGCTAATAATTTTTTTGGTCCAATAGAAACATAGCATAAGTGATTCCCTTAACTAACTACAAAGGAAACTCCTCTAAAAACAATACTAAGCATGCTCAATATCAAGATTGAATCAAGAACAAGACCTATGTCTAGATTGGTGATGGCTCAATACACGACGCCTAGAAAAGTGCTTGGTGCGTGGTGTTGATGTAGAGCTCGTTGGGAACCCCAAGAGGAAGGTATGATGAGCACAGCAGCAAGTTTCCCTCAGTTATGAAACCAAGGTTTAATCGAACCAGTAGGAGCAAGGAAACACCTCAAAGGTGTTACTAGCTAAGCTTTGGCAGGGCGCACTACCGGTGCTAATAGCAACGTGGAGACCTGCACAACACAACCACAGAACTTTGTCCCCAACTTGCGATGAGGTTGTCAATCTCACCGTGTTTTGCGGAAAACAAAGGATTAAACGTATCGAATGGAAAGAAGTAAAAGTTTGCAGAAAGTAAACACAAAGCAGTAAAAGATTGTAGATTGTATGCAAAGAAAAAGGACAGGGATCCATAGTTCACTAGAGGTGGCTCTCCTTAGATAGATAACATGTTGGGTGAACAAATTACAGCGGGGCAATTGACAAACACCGAGAAAGCAATACATGCATATACTAAACATCTTGACTCCTTTGAGACTTGATTGGGCATTACAACATAATACATAGACCGCCATCCAACTGCATCTATGACTAATAATCCACCTTCAGGTTATCATCCGAACCCCCTCCAGTATTAAGTTACAAGCAACAGATTATTGCTTTACGAACTGCGTGTAAAGTAAACAATACAATTGTTCTATGAACAAAAGATCGTTGTTTTCTCCCTAGTAGCAACATCACATCTAGTACCTTAGAGATTTCTGTCACTTCCCCAGATTACCAGAGGCATGAACCCACTATCGAGCATAAATACTAACTCTTGGAGTTGCTAGCATCTACTTGGCCAAGATAGCTACTAACAACGGAAAGCATGCAAGATCTCAAATAACAAAGACATGATAGAATCAATAACCAATCTAAAATAGCATCTCAATATCCATCGGATCCCCGCAAACACAACATGTATGGATTACAAATAGATGATCTTGATCATGAAGGGAGCTCACAAGATCTAAACAGGAAAGCACAAAGGAGGAGAAACCAGCCATCTAGCTACTACATGGATCCGTAGTCCAAGGATGAACTACTCACGCATCACACCGGAGGCTTGCATGGTGATGAAGAAGGCCTCCAGGGTGAATTCCCCTCTCCGGCAGGGTGCCGGGAAGAGCTTCAGATCCCCCCGATCTAGGAATGGAGATGACAGCGGCTACAGACTCTTTCATGGATTTTTGATTGGGTACTTAGGGTTTTCGTCCCGAGGGCAACTTATAGGCGGAAGGAGAGGCCGAGGGGGTGCTGGGGTCGGCCAGACCACCCCTGGCATGGGCCAGGCTTGGCCGTGCGGCCAGGTGGTGTGGCCGGCCCCTGGCCCCTCTCTGTCTCGTATTCTGGCACTTCATCCCTTCCGGAAAAATAGGCACTTTGGCTTTTGTCCCGTCCAATTCCTAGAATATTCATTTTCTGACTTTTTGGAACCAAAAACAACAGAAAACAGGCAGCTGGCATTGTGGCTCTTGTTAATAGGTTAGTCCGAGAAATCATAATAAAAGTACTCCCAAGTTGGAACAAAACACAAGAAAGTGGATAAAACTAAGCATGGAACATCAAAAATTATAGATACATTTGCAATGTATCAACATCCCCAAGCTTAACTCCTGCTCGTCCTCGAGTAGGTAAGTGATAAAAAGAAAGAATTTTTGAGGTGACATGCACCATCAAAGACTTGATCAAAGTATTTGCAAAACATTCAAGGCTGGGATCATAGTACTTCAATCATAACATGAAAGACAAAGTTCTAGCAATAAGCAAAGAAACTAAGATGCAACATGAAAAGGCACAAACAAAAGATTCATGAATAACATGCTTTGCAAGATGTTTGTTTGTTTCACATAAAGAAAACATAGCATAATAGTATTCAGCTTGTCCCTCAATAGAGTAGCAAATATAAATGCATAGGACACCTTCAAAGTTCATAAGAGTGACAAGATACAATAGTTTCAAACAAGCAATAACAAGTTATGCATCAATCAACTAGTGTTGGGACAATGCACATAGAACTAAGAATGGTCACTATGCACTCAAAGTAGGTGCATAAAGATAGAAGGTGGAGACTCAATATAATGGTGGAAGAAAGGCCTTTTGTAAAAGGAAGTAGGGATTCAAGTCTCATAAAGAGCTTCCAAAAATTATGATACTTATAGCTTTCAGCTCTCATTGCCCCTATCATAAGCATCTTGAAGTGATTAAGGTTAAAGTGAACAAACTATGGTGTACATGCTTGACGAAGTATAAGTTAGAAATCTCATGTCCCTTGAATACGAGGGCCGCTCCTCATTCTACTCAAGTTTAGTCACCGGTAAGTTCTTGTCATCGTAAGTACATGTGTATCATAGAGAACCGCCAATGGGGTACCCCTTGCCCGATGATACGGAAGAATCCCCTTATCAAAATGACAAGGCAAGCAGACAACGAGCATCTCAGAATTCTTCTTATTTACCATGGGAATATGGTGCTTTTTTTCTCTTTCCTCTTTTCATAGTATCTCTTTGTTTTCTCTTTTTTCTCAATAGGACTATTTTTTATAAGAAGAATGCGTCATAGACAGCTCATTATGGTTACGCTGCAGGTTTCCACCATGTCAGCATGGATTAGACCAGCGGCCCAGGCGTTTCTCTAACACATATACATAACTCCGTGGACTTACAAGCTCCCCTTTCATTTCACACCGACGACATCCATATACAAAAGAGCATGATATCAACTAGGTACAAGTACCAAGTGCAATGTTGAAAGCGTTCCCCATGAAAGCATGGTTCTGCTAATTCCCAACAAATAAGTGCAAGCATATACAACATAGAAGACACGATGGTTCAAGTTTATTAGAGGCAACAAAGTAAAGTGTGCCATCAAGTTCGTGAGAGCTTTAATCACTAGTTTTCTCATAACAAGTGGAAGGTAAACAAAGGCATGAATATACATGGAATAGCATAAGATAGTAGGTAGGTATGGTGGACTCTTTGGAAAAACTTGGTTTAGGGAGTTGGATGCATGAGTGGAACTCATACTTTGTTGTGGAGGCTAGCAAAAGACTGGGAGCGACAAACTAAGAGAGCAATAATGGCCATAATCATGCAGAGCGACAAAACATCATTGATCAAAGCATAAAGTGATACTACAAGTTGAAAACTAAAGGATCATAAAGGCTATGGTGACTTGATATAGTCATAACATGGTGTGAGCATGCGCCAAGTCAACCCAAATAAAGCATCAAAGGAGAATACCACTATACTATGCTTTAATATGCTAAAACAACGCATGATTCATCCAAGGCACATTAAGCAATCTCAATTGTTTATAACAAGTCATGCTACAGCAAAGAATACTAAGCATAAAGCCAAAACAATATCAAGCACGTCATCACAAAGCATAGCCACAGTCAAAAACGAGCTCTTTTTACCACATAAGCATGAACTTTCCTACTCTTTTCCAAACCAAACCAAACTATTTGCAAACCAATGTGTGAAAGAGGGGGTCCAACCAACTTATTCAGAAAACTAAACAAACCAAGCAAACTAAAAACCAAAACAAAAACAAAAAGAAGATGCTCCAAGAGAAACACAACTGTGCACGAAACAATAAAAATGAAGCGTTTGGAAGAAACCTGGAATTTTTATTGATGAAGAAGGGGATGCCTTGGGAATCCCCAAGATTTGACGCTTGTACTTCTTGGATATTTCTTGGGGTGACACGCATGGCATCCCCAAGCTTGAGATTTAGTCCATCCTTCATCTCATTACTCATTCCTTCCATACACCTGAAAACTTTCCTTCATACGAAACTTCACACAATCTCATTAGCAACATTAGTGCACTTAAGATAAATAAGTCTCAAGGTTCAGTTCTAACACCAAATAAACTTCCATTAGAACACGGGCTACTGTAGCACTTCCCTCAAAAAGCTCAATTCCCCAAAGGAACTCAAGAAGGAACTAACAAGAAGCAAATGCAGAAAATGGCAGAAATCTGTCAAAACAGACCAGCAGGTAAAGACAATTTTTTTCGAAGACTTTCTGTTGCTCAAATCAAAAAGTGTTGAACTAAAGAAAGTTAGATAACAACCTGGGGAAGAATCACAAACAATTACAGCTCAATCCGATGTACAGCACTCTCTCAGGAATTTTTACGGTGAAGCACAGAAATCTGTTTCGGGACAACAACTTTCCCAATCATTACTTCACTCTCATTAGAGGTTACTCTTGGCACAAAAAGCAAATAAAAAGGATAAGGAGAGGTTATTACAGAAGTAATAACTTCCAAGACTCAACTAAAACTCTTAGGTTATCTCCCAACAAGTACTTTTCTTTAACGCCTTTAAGTTAGGCATGAAAATTTGAGAAGATGCTCTCATATGAAATATGAATTGAAGTAAAAGAGAGCATCAAGAAGCAAATTCAAAACACATTTAAGTCTAACCCACTTCCTATGCATAGGAATCTTGTACGCAAATAAATGCACAAAGAACAAAGTGACAGACATAGGAAGATAAAACAAAAGTAACTTCAAAAGTTTCAGCACATAGAGAGGTGTTTCATTACCATAAAAACTTCTACAACCATATTTTCCTCTCTCATAATAATTTTCAGTAGCCTCATGAATAAACTCAACAATATAACTATCACATAAGGCATGCTTTTCATGATCTACAAGCACTAGAGCTTTATTATAAGCATTTTCAAAAGAATCCTTGGGAACATAACATTCACCCTCCTTTGATAAGCATGGGGGACAATCAAATAATGTAAGGGATAAAGAGTTACTCTCATTAGAAGGTAGGCATGGGTAGATCCATTCTTCCTCCTTTTGTCCATCACTCTCCTCCTCTTTTTCATCTAATGAGCTTTCAGGTTCAGCAATTTCTTCTTCCATGGAGGTTCTAGCAGGCGATGGTTCATCTATTACCTTAGCAGTCATAATATTGTTCCCAAATAGGAAACTGAGTGAGCTATCCATAATGAAATAGTGATTGGAGCAGAGCTAGTCATAAAGGCAACTTAAGAAAGGAACTAATTTTTTTTTGTGTTTTTCCAATAAGAAAGCAAACAAGTAAAACTAATTTTTTTTTTGTTTTTTGAAGAGAAAAACAAGAAAACAAAGCAAAAAGAAAACTAAGCAAAACAAAAACAACAAAGTAAAGAGATTGGTTATGAGGGACTCCCCTTGTGAAGATGTCCTTGATTCCCCGGCAACGGCGCCAGAAAATTGCTTGATGGCTCAATACACGGCGCCCAGAAAAGTGCTTGGTGCGTGGTGTTGATGTAGAGCTCGTTGGGAACCCCAAGAGGAAGGTATGATGAGCATAGCAGCAAGTTTCCCTCAGTTATGAAACCAAGGTTTAATCAAACCAGTAGGAGCAAGGAAACACCTCAAAGGTGTTACTAGCTGAGCTTTGGCAGGGCGCACTACCGGTGCTAGTAGCAACATGGTGACCTGCACAACACAACCACAGAACTTTGTCCCCAACTTGCGATGAGGTTGTCAATCTCACCGTGTTTTGCGGAAAACAAAGGATTAAACGTATCGAATGGAAAGAAGTAAAAGTTTGCAGAAAGTAAACACAAAGCAGTAAAAGATTGTAGATTGTATGTAAAGAAAAAGGACCGGGATCCATAGTTCACTAGAGGTGGCTCTCCTTAGATAGATAACATGTTGGGTGAACAAATTACAGCGGGGCAATTGACAAACACCGAGAAAGCAATACATGCATATACTAATCATCTTGACTCGTTTGAGACTTGATTGGGCAATCTGAAATAGCATCTCAATATCCATCGGATTCCCGCAAACACAACATGTATGGATTACAAATAGATGATCTTGATCATGAACGGAGCTCACAAGATCTAAACAGGAAAGCACAAAGGAGGAGAAACCAGCCATCTAGCTACTACATGGATCCGTAGTCCAAGGATGAACTACTCACGCATCACACCGGAGGCTTGCATGGTGATGAAGAAGGCCTCCAGGGTGAATTCCCCTCGCTGGCAGGGTGCCGGGAAGAGCTTCAGATCCCCCCGATCTAGGGATGGAGATGACGGCGGCTACAGACTCTTTCGTGGATTTTTGATCGGGTACTTAGGGTTTTCGTCCCGAGGGCAACTTATAGGCGGAAGGAGAGGCCGAGCGGGTGCTGGGGTCGGCCAGACCACCCCCTGGCACAGGCCAGGCCTGGTCTTGTGGCCAGGTGGTGTGGACGGCCCCTGGCCCCTCTCCGTATCGTATTCTGGCACTTGATACCTTCCGGAAAAATAGGCACTTTGGCTTTTGTCACGTCCAATTCCGAGAATATTCATTTTCTAACTTTTCTGGAACCAAAAACAACAGAAAACAGGCAGCTGGCACAATGGCTCTTGTTAATAGGTTAGTCCAAGAAATCATAATAAAATTACTCCCAAGTTGGAACAAAACACAAGAAAGTGGATAAAGATAAGCATGGAACATCAAAAATTATAGATACATTTCAATGTATCAATTGGCAAAGATGAAAGATTGAGTGAAGCTTTTGCACAAATAAGTTGAGGATCGGAGGAGAATCATACCTTAGATCGAATGAGTGTGAGGAATCAAAGAAATATTGAGTAAATGTGAAGATCCAATGGGGGTGGTTTGGAGTTTGGAGGAAGAAGAAAGAGAAAGATTGATTTTAGGGATTTTGAGGTTACCTCCTCGGGCTGAATATGGCGGCCGCGTACGTGGTACAGGCGGGCGATATGGCCGGAGCTCGCCCGTACCAGGTGACTTACCTTGGGGGCGATGGCTTCTCCCAGGCGATGCACTCGGTACGGTTGCACGTGCCCGTACGGCTGGTTGTTACCGGTTCAGTGACTTTGCTTGAAATCTAATGTTTTGCTCGAGAGTACGGTACATGCGCGCGGTACGGGCGTGTCCAACCGTACCAGTGGTCATTATCGGCACCGTTACCTGCGGCAAAAATTAGAATTTCTATCTTCCTTCTTCTTGATGTGGTACGGGCACATGGTACGGTCCCTGCTAGCCGTACCGGTGGTCGTTAAGAACACTGCGAGCTACATAACTCAATTTTTTTGATTAGAAGCTCCATGTTACTTTGCACATCTTATTAAAGGACAAAACAACAACAAATATACTAAGTAAAGATCCAGCAATACTTCTAGGTGTTATGGGATCTTCAGGCATGTCCACAATAACAGGATCAATAAGAGCGGGACTACCTTTAATTTAAACAACTATATTTTCTTTGATCCCAATAGCTTATTTATAAGTTGAATCAGCTAGATGGAGTCTAAATTTAGTAGTAACAAATGACCCTGATAGCTGTGAGATTCGACATATTTTTGATGGTTTTTATCGATGGTTTTTTCCCGGATTTGATTGTTTTCTAGCTTTACCTAACGCTAATACTTCGGTAGCAAAGAAAACTTGGTTTTTAATGTTTGTTTCAGGTTCTGAACGTCAATAGAGAGTTTTAACTAGACAAACACAATATTCAGGCGAAAACAAGCAAGTCTCTCTTTGGAAGAAATTGAGGGAAGCGTACAAAGGCTTTAACGAGCAACTATATGGCAGGAACAATTTTTCTGGCCGTATAGTTCCCGCCGTATAGCTGTCGCGGCCTCTGTCTTGTCAAAAGGAGGAGACGTTCTATAACATCCCAAAAATATTAATCAAGCTTATCAAGCTCTAATCACCTAAGTTTAGGGTTAACAAAAACTTTTATTATTAAATTTAATAAGAATGCATGTGTGATTTGCATTAGTATATGAATGCTTGCAATTGCGATGATTGATTGTTACCAATGATAAGGATTGGTTTAAAGATGAATACTACATCATCTAGATCATTCCCAAGCAGAATCAAATGAAAAGAAAATCAAATATAAGTCATATGATAAAATGGTAATTTTGGCCGAACTTATCCACTAGACCACTTTGAGTGTTCCTAGTAAAAGATTTCCAACAAAAACGTTTCCAATTCTTTTCACCCCTTGCTAGACCAAGTAAAAGTGAATCCAAGAAAACTTTACAAAGTGGCAGAAACAACTTTCAAATCTATTTAAGAGGCATTGCAAAACTGAATCAAGTTTATATGCCTAGATTATCATTTTTCAAAAACCATTCAAAACAATTCCCCTTGACCTTTCCCAGCAACTACAGACTAATAAGAAAGCAACAAGATCACTCACCAAAATTTATCCAAAATTTTGAAAACAAATTTCATGCGGCCATTTGATCGAACACCTGGCAGGCACAGTTCAACCTCACCAACTATACACTGTTTGGATCTATCAATTACTCAGGTCTTATATTGCAATCAACACATTCAATTGTCCTAGATCATCCCTGGTACTTGGCCGTGCAAAGGAGAGGCGTCACTAGCCACATTGACTAGTAGCACACCCGTACCGAGCCGGCCATGCCGCTCGAGCATGAACCACTCGTACCACGCCACACCGCCCTCTCCCACGATGTCCAGCAAGTCGCCGTGATCTCACCGCCACCCTCGTCCACCCCTTTAGCCAAGGAGAGAAGTGGAGATGCTGAAAACCGCGTGCCCATTTAAGCCTCTGCCATGCTGAGCACACGACGGAGTGCCACAGCTGCCTCGCACGCACGTGCAGCGCCTCGCTCTCTCCGCCCGTACCCGCGATCGTCGTAGCAACAGTGACCTCCCACACATGACCTTCGTCGCCGCGCGCCCTGTGACCACCGTACCAAGTGACAAACGCATGCGTACCCGAACAGAGCGCCGACATCGCCCGACCGATGGAGACCGCCCCTTGCCGTGCCATCACACGCGTGACGATCACCATAGTCCACTGCACCGACCCATGCCCTCCGCCATGACGAACGCGACCTGTAGCAATGTCGTTGGAGAGGCCAGACCACACCGCACTGCCTCCACCCCTGGTGTATAAATAGAGGCCACCCCAGCCCTCATTCTCCACACCATTTGTAATATCCCAAAACTTTAATCCAAGGTTATTAAGATCCAAATCATCAAAATTAGGGTTAACAAAAACTTTTCCAATTAAAAATGTTAGAACATTCATATGTGTGTGCATTTAAATAGGAGTTGATTTGAATTGCCATGATTAAGTGATCCATTGCTTGTAAAATGATTCTTAGGTGAAATAAACATCATCTAGATCATTCCCAAACAAATCCCAAAGAAAAACAAATCAAAATGAATAAAATAACCAAATGGTCATTTGTGCCATTTTAATCAACATGCCTACTTTGGCTATTCCTAGTACTCAATTCTTAACAGAGATAAATGTGGATCTTTGCACCCCTTGCGAGTACACATAATGATGTACCAAGGCCCACTTTGTGATCTGCCAAAAACTTTCAAACACTATATTTAAATGGCATTTGAAAATTGAATCTTGTTCATATGGGAAGATCCCACTATTTCAAAAACCACTCAAATGAGCTCCATTTTCAAAACCCAAGCACCCACAGAGTCTCAATCTTATTACTAGCACACCCACAAAAAATCTTTTCAAAATTCGAAAGTAAATTTCTTGCGGCCATTTTTACAAACACTTGGTAGGCACGAATTGCACTCTAAACCTAGCTCACTGTTTTCTATAGGGTTTTGCCCCCAATTGTTCTCCATTTACTCCCTCTGTCTCCAAATGATCCAACCAGGCCATTAGCACCCCATCCCCTACCCCCTAGCAGCAGTGCCATGCCACCCCGAGCACCATGTCGTCGGCCAAACTTGTCAACGCTGCAGCAGACCGCCCCTCTCTCTCTCGCCATGTCTACGAGCTAGTCCTGACCGCACCCCACCCTTTGTCCCCTCCTTGAGCGCAGACGAGCCGTGGACCACCCGCAGCGCGCTGCGCCCAGTGTGTCTGCGCCATGCCGAGCACGCGCCAGAGCACCACGCCCGACACGCGTGCACACGCCGCCCCTCGACCGCAGCCCGCGTCCATCGCGTCACCATGACCCAAGGAACACCCCTGACATGCCCGTTCGCTGCCAAATGCACCATGGCCACCGCTCGCCGTGGAGACCGCCGCCTCTGCCGCTCAGAGCGTGAGCACCGCCTGACCATTTGCCACCGTCTTTAAGCCCGCATTTAAGCCATAGCACATTTCTAGGAGACCAGCTACCATCCCCTACCTCGGGCCACGCCTCTAGCACGCTGTGTAGCCCTCGCCGGAGCCGCCCGCCCATCCCTTTCGGTCGCCTCATCGAGCTATAAATAGAGGCCACCCCAGCACAAACCACTCACACCATTCCACTCCCCTCACATCACTAGTCCTTCCCTACCTCTAGCCGGAGTAGCATGAGCACTTGCTCGCCGGAATTTGGCCAGAGGAGCCCGCAGCAGAGGAGGAGAAGGCGACGTTGATTTCGTCCACCCCTCGAAGCTGCCTCGACCACCCCTGAGCTCGCCGTCATCCACCAATTTGTTTGCCCCCATCGCCATCGTTGCTGGAGCCCTGGTACGCCCCCTGAGCACCCCCACTGAGCCGCTAGGGTTTGTCCTTGCCGGCGACCTGTCCGTCGTCGACGACGAGCCCCAGCCGTCGATCCTAGTTATAATCTAATATCCCACATCGCCCCGTACCGCTTCGCGTGTAATGAGCCGCTGACCGGTGGACCCCCCTGTCAGCTGAGCCCCACGCCGTGGAGTGTCACTGGGCCGTCCCGTTAGCTTTCTCGCGCGACCCATTTAATTCAAATTAGGACTTTCTATTTTAGTTTGAACCTAGTTCTGTCCCTTAGTTTGAAATTCAATTCAGAGAGATATACATATCCAAATGGAGTGATTCCAATTTTGTTAGAAAGCTACTGAAAAGATCTACCCAAGCCCATTGGATTTAATTCAATTAGAGTTAGAGATCTCTCCTAGTGAAAATAACAAGACAGAAGCTTTTGCACATTCAAACATTTTTATAAAATCAACCATGATAGCTTTTGAGTTGATTCCAACTCTTAAAAATCACATTTAACCATACCTATCTGAATATATAATAATATTAAGGTTTACATGCAGTGACTTTGGACTAGTACCAAAATAATGCTATATAGGCATTTCTAGTCACTTTAAATCATTAAATAATGAACTTAAACCAAAGTAATTAGGAACCAACCCTTAAATTACATTCCCACATGTTAGAATATGTGGTGATGACATGTGTCCACATGATCCCATATTTTAAGTGGTGAATATTAAATCTTAGTTATTTTCAATGAGTAGAAATTACTTTTCTTAAATAAAAAGAAGGAAACTAGTTAATAAAACTTGTGATGCTTGTGATGATAATAGATCATCAAATGTGTGCATTAGAGTGCTAATTAGACTAGTTAAGTATTGTTTGGTTATTGTGTACTCCGTATGTATTTATAGACGATAGTACCGACCAAGCTTTCGAGGAGGAGTTCTATCAAGAGGAGGAAGACAACTTCAACCACTGCACCAACCAAGGCAAGCTACTATTGGCAAGCTAACCCTTGCAAGAATTATACTAGCAAGCCACCATTAACAATGCAAGCTAACACTTGCAAGTATAATGCTTAGCAAGCTAGGATTAAACTAGATGGTTTAGCAAAGATGCTTTAGGCATGCTTTGGTGATACTACTTTGACTATTACCCCCAAGTATTATTTTTCAAGCTTTACTTCCTTTACTTTACCAAAGTCCCTTACTTGTTTTGAAGGTAGACTAAAGAGTATAAAACTTGACCTAATTAGATCACTTTAGATGTCATTCTATGGCATGAGATTGATCCCATCTTTCCACCTTAGTGAACACTCTTAACTTAGTAGTTTAGAGTAGATAAAAACTTGAGTCACTTAGATGGGAACACTTGGTGAAAATGAATTATGAAAACCTTGGAATGATGAGTCATTCTATTGAGATGTTTTGACATGTGTTGAGAAACACAAATGGTTTATGATGATGAAAATGTTGAGGCATGAGCCTTAGCCCTTTTATAAAAACTGATGGTTGGATTTGGATGCGATACCATTCCAAATTTACCGTACAACCACAATACCTTAATTGGGTAAGGCTTAGCCGGAAGTTTATATGCATTAGTATTAGTTCCCTCGTGGGAGAGGTTTGAGCCGAGGCTACCTCTCAATGTTGTCCACCTATGTTGTGCCCAAGATGACAGATGGTCATGGTTGGGAGGCCATGCTCATAGGAGCGGTGCTTATACTAGGGTGTGTAAAGGAAAGGTTATGTTTGATTATTTGCATACTAAGTATGATGATTCAGGGTTATCCCTGACAGATGTATCGAATCTTGTGGTGAAAGTGTACCACCTCTGCAGAGTGTCAAACTATTCGAATAGCCGCGTCCGTGGTTATGGACAGTTGGAATGGCCATACTGTTTTGTTGTCAGATGTTTTCAAAATAACTTATGAAAGGAATGATGAATCTTGACTTGACCACAACAGGGTTGTGACTATGACACTAGCTTCCCAACTTAAGTGATTCTAGAACTTTATTTTATCTTTCTTTGTTTCAAAACTCAGCTTAGGTTTCAAACTTAACCCTATTGTTAAACATAGAGTTAGCACTTTAACTTAGAATTATACTACTTGTTAGTGGTAGTTTGCGAGTACTTAAAGAGTACTCATGGCTTTTGTCCCTGGCTATTCTCATGGGCAGACTATGAAGGAGACTACCAAGATGATGGCCGGCGGGACGGCTATGATAACTAGGACTATCTTCCTTCGTCAGCATTGCCTGTGCCCCTAAAGATGGACCCCACTTCTACGCTTATCTTTTATTTCTGCTACTTGTTGTATTAAGACTGGATCATGAGATCCTTATTTGTGTAATACCTTATGTATGGTTTGTAATGGATGATGTACTGTGATATCTAAACTGTTATGTCTCGCAAAAATGGTAATCCTGGGATTGCGATGAATGACATAACAGGCATCTAGGATTAAAAATCCGGGTGTTGACAAGTTGGTATCAGAGCCATCCTGACCATAAGGAGACCCTAGTTAGAATGGACGTCCAAACAAAAACTTAGTTTCAAAACCAAAGTGAGTATTTATGAAAAACTATTTCCTCTCTTATCCTTGGGAATTCATTCTTTCTCAAAAAATTCATGTTCCTCAAAATTCTTACATTACTACATAAAATTTGACACACTTGATCACTTCACTAATTTCCTCATCCTTAATTCTTGTAGATGGAGACTCAGTTCAGCAAGTTCTACCAGTTGGGAAACGGAGGTCAGCTGATCTTTGAGAGGGATCTGGATTCACTGTCGGAGTTACTGGGACGCCCGCACCCGGAGTTTCTTGGAGCTCAACTTCTAGGACCCCTAGGAGGAGATTTGCAGTGGCTAGTCACCGCTGGTCTTAGAGGAAGCATCGAAGCACCAACGTCCAGGAGAATCCAGTTCTCCGTGAGAGAGAACAACTAGCTAGATGGATTAGCTAGGGCGATGCATGAAGCTCTCGCACGTCTATGTGCCCTTAGTGTCAACCAACTCCAGGGAACCCGTTTTGCTCACTATGCAAGACGAGACTTCATGGGAATGCCGATGGAGATGCCAAGTCACCCGGAGCTGAAGCGTCAAGTGGAGAACCTTGACTTCCTGCTGTACGATCGCCAGAAGGAATTGGACAATGCTAGGGAGTTCGCCAACCACAACCATGCCATTGTCGCTCAGAAGGCCCAGACTTTCTCACTGCTAGTCAAGGATCATCAGTCTCTTCGCCTCCAATGCGAGAAAAAGGATCGCACCATCGCCCGTCTTTGCAAGAAGGTGGCCGACCTCGAGAAGACCGTCAAGGAGCAAGAAGCTTAGCTTGCTGCAAAGGAAGAAGAAGAGGAGGGTGAAGACATCCAGGGAGACATGGATTCTTACCTTAGCAATGATGATGACTTTCTGGAGGAGGATGCTATGGACTTCTACACTGACGATGAGGACTCCGACTTCATCGACGATGAGTAGATGCACTAGAGCACTGTCGTAGTATGAGATGTATCGGTCCCACTGTATCGTATCTTGTAGAATGGTTCTTCAAACCATCTGTTTTCCTTTGTTGTGTGGTGTGTGTTTGTATCGTGTGCTTGTTTGCATGAATGAAATGAAGTTAGTTGCAAAACCTGAGTCAAACTCAAAGTTTTAGCTTGAAACCAAAACCATGAACCTTAGAACTTCCCTCTTACCCCTTTATCTACCTAAATCTTCAGATGACTCGTGGAAACCAAGGAGGGAGCAGCTCGTCGCAAGACCCAATGCTGCAGATCTTGCAGAATCTCATCGCAGACAGAGAAGCAAGCAGGGCAGAGCGCCAAGCTAACTTAGCAACATTGCAGCAGATCGCCCAGATGGCTCTCAACAACCAGAACCATGGAAACCAGGATCACCATGGATCCAAACTCAAAAACTTCCAGAACACCAATCCCCCAATCTTCAACCAAGCTGAAAACCCACTAGATACAGATGACTGGTTACTGACAATGGAAAATAACTTAGAAGTTGTAGGAGTTGATGACAACGAGAAAGTTCTCTTCGCCACCCACTATCTGGCGGGAGATGCAAGAGCTTGGTGGATTAGTATCCGTAACATGAACCATGGTCAAGTGATGACATGGGAAGCCTTCAAAATCAAATTCAGTCGCACCCACGTGCTGCAAGGTCTAGTCAATAGAATGAGGGATGAGTTCCGCAACTTGAAGCAAGGCAGGATGACCGTGGTGGAGTACATTCCTGTCACTTGCCAGATATGCACCTGATGAGATCAACACGGAGGCCAAGAAGAAGGAGAGATTCTTGAATGGACTGCATGATGAGATGCAGACTGTCCTCGTCAACATTCTTTTGCAGGATCTAGAAGAGCTAGTGGACTCTGCCATTCAAATGGAAGGGAAGATTAATCAGGCAAACGACAACCACAAGCGTCATATGATGCAGCAGTCACCAGAAGTACCATCCCAACCCCTCACCGGGATATGCACCAAGGAACAATCGACCCCCAATGTCTCGCCCAAGCTACCCCAACCGTAGCGGAGGCAATGTGAAGTCCAGAGGAAACAATCACAACTCCGGCAACACCAACAATTTCAACCGTGCCCCTCCCAGGAGCAACAACAACAACACTGCACCTAGAACTAGCAGCAATGTTGTGCCCGTCGCAGCAAAAGACAAGTCCCAGATCACCTGCTACGAGTGTGGAGTGAAGGGTCACTATTCCCATGAGTGTCCCAAGAAGACTGCTGCCACTGCCAATGTGAATGCCCCAGCTCAACAGCAATGTCGTGTTCAACCAGGGAGAAGATCTTCCCCACGGAACCCTCACAACCGCAACGGCCGTCTCTTCCACATGAACGTCGAAGAAGCCCAAGAAGCGCCGGATGTAGTGCTGGGTAGGTTTTCTGTCAACTCAGTTTTAGCAAGAGTATTGTTTGATTCGGGATCATCGCATTCATTTGTCACCGAAGAATTTGCATGCACTAGTAAGATTCACCCAACCAACCTGAAGCATGTCATGATAGTTCAAATCCCCGGATCAACTATAAAAGCTAGAAAAATTTGCAAAGCTATACCTATCAGAATACATGGGATAGATTTTTATGCCAACCTAATTGTACTTGGAACCAAAGGATTGGAAGTAGTACTAGGTATGGACTAGATGTCAAGGCATAAAGGACTGATAGACTGTGCTAAGAAAGCCATCACCATGACCAGTAGCTCTGGAGTAACAGTAGAGCATATATCTGAAACCTTACCCCGTCAATTCAAGTGCAACAAGAGTCTAGCCCTACCCACCATAGACTAAGTAAGAGTAGTCTGTGAATACTCCGACGTATTCCCAAATGAATTGCCAGGTATGCCCCCGGATAGGGATATTGAGTTCATTATCGAACTAATCCCCGGAACCGAACCCATAGCCCAGAGACCCTATAGCATGAACCCCTCAGAGTTAGTGGAACTGAAGAAGCAGTTGGATGCTATGTTGGCAACAGGCTTGATTCAACCAAGCGCATTGCCATGGAGATCACCAGTGTTATTTGTCGACAAGAAAGATGGAGGCAACCGTCTGTGCACAAATTATAGAAAGCTGAATGACGTCACCATCAAAAACAAGTACCCCTTGCCAAAGATAGAGGATCTATTTGATCAGTTGACTGGAGCCCAGGTATTCTCAAAGATTGATCTTAGGACTGGTTATCACCAACTTAAGATTCATGCAATGGATATTCCGAAGACCGCCTTTACTCCTCGCTATGGTTTATACGAGTATACGGTTATGTCTTTTGGATTAACCAATGCCCCTGCTTATTCCATGAATCTCATGAATAAGATCTTTATGAATTTCCTAGATAAGTTTGTAGTTGTGTTTATCGACGACATCCTTATCTACTCCAAGTCAGAAGAAGAGCATGAGCAGCATCTGATAATCATCCTAGAAACCCTGAGAGAACATCGGTTGTATGCCAAGTTCAGCAAGTGTGAGTTTTGGCTGAAACAAGTAGGATTCCTAGGACATATTGTGTCAGCCGGAGGAGTTTCTGTTGATCCCTCCAAGATCAAAGATGTCGAAGAATGGGAAGCCCCAACCACTCAAACCCAAGTCCGTGCATTCCTCGGATTAGCGGGATACTACCGCAAGTTCGTAGAAGGATTCTCGAGCATCGCCAGACCCATGACCCAATTGTTGAAGAAGGACAAGAAGTTTGAATGGACAGACAAGTGTGAAGCCAGTTTCCAGGAGCTGAAGAAGAGATTGATATCCGCCTAAATATTGATCATGCCAGATATCAAGAAGCCGTTTGATGTGTATTGTGATGCATCCAAGATTGGTCTCGAATGTGTGTTGATGCAAGAAGGCAAAGTTATCGCGTATCTCTCTCGACAACTGAAGCAGCATGAGCAGAACTATCCGACCCATGATCTTGAATTAGCAGCCGTAGTTTTGGCATTGAAGACATGGCGTCATTATCTGATGGGTAATCGCTGTGAGATTTACTCAGATCACAAAAGCTTGAAGTATATTTTCACTCAGAAGGAGCTGAATATGAGGCAAAGGAGATGGATAGAGTTAATCAAGGATTATGACCTTGACATTCAGTATCACCCCGGCAAAGCCAATGTGGTAGCAGATGCTCTTAGTAGATTGCCGTGTAGGCTAAACACTATGATCAAGGAGAAGCAGCCAAGTTTGTATGAAGAGTTGGAGAAGTTCAGAACTGAGCTCATTAGCAAAGGATTCTTAGCTAGCATTAAACTTCAACCCACATTGATCAGCCAAATCAAGGAAGCCCAAAAGGGAAATGAAAGTATCGACGGGATCAAACTTTGTATTGGTACAGGAAAGGTACATGGATTCACTGAAGACGAAGAAGGAGTGTTGTGGTACAAAGGACGTATCTGTGTGCTACCAGATTCGGAGCTGAAGCAAGTTATCATGAAGGAAGCTCATGATACTCTTTATTCTAACCACCCTGGAGGAACGAAGATGTATCAAGATCTGAAAGAGCATTTTTGGTGGCACAATATGAAGAGGGAAATCGGAAGCTACATCGCCAAGTGTGACATCTGTCAAAGAGTCAAAGCAGAGCATCAGAGACCCGCAGGACTGTTGCAACCATTGCAGATTCCGGAATGGAAATGGGATTCCGGCGGAATGGACTTTATCACCGGTTTGCCTACTTCCAGTAAGGGAAATGACTCAATCTGGGTCATAGTTGATAGACTGTCCAAGGTAGCTCACTTCATACCTGTCAAGACTACCTACCAGAGTGCGAAGCTAGCAGAGCTGTATATTGCTAGGATTGTTAGTCTGCATGGAACCCCCAAAACCATAGTATCAAATCAAGGAACCCAGTTTACCTCAAGGTTTTGGCAGAAAGTCCAGGAAGGATTAGGCACCAAATTGAACTTCAACACCGCTTATCACCCGCAAACTGATGGACAGACTGAGAGAGTCAACCAGATCTTAGAGGATATGGTTAGAGCTTGTGTATTGGAATATGGATCAAAATGGGAAGACTGCCTGCCTTTCGCAGAATTCTCATATAACAACAGTTATCAAGCTAGTTTGCAGATGGCACCATTTGAATTCCTATACGGAAGAAAGTATCGCACCCCTTTGAATTGGTCGCAAGTAGGAGACAGTCAGATATTTGGACCCGACATTCTCCGAGAAGCCGAAGAGAAAGTTCACAAAGTCCGTGAGCACCTCAAGACCGCCCAATCTAGACAGAAGAGTTATGCTGACAAGAGAAGGAGAGACCTGACCTTCAATGTCGGAGATTTTGTATATCTCAAGGTTTCGGCATTGAAAGGAACCCAACGCTTTAGTTTGAAAGGAAAGTTAGCCCCCAGATATATCAGGCCCTTCAAGATTCTGAATCATCGAGGAGAAGTATCGTATCAACTGGAACTACCTGAAGAGATGTCAGCCATCCACAATGTGTTCCATATCTGTTACTTCGCAAATGTCTTGAAGTGCCAGAGAAGACTAAAGTTTTCAAGAACATCGGTCACAGAGCTGTGGAGATCAACAATCACCTGACATATTGTGAAGTGCCCATCCGTATCCTAGAAGAAGCTTACAGAACCACCAGGACCAGGAGTATCAAGTTTCTCAAGATTCAATGGAGCAACCATACCAAAGACGAAGCCACTTGGGAGCGAGAAGATTACATTAGGACAGAATTCCCAGATTTCTTTAGTTCCTAGTTTTCTTTGTAAAAATCGGGACGAGATTTTGTTTAAGCGGGGAACGTTTGTAACATCCCAAAACTTTAATCCAAGGTTATTAAGATCCAAATCATCAAAATTAGGGTTAACAAAAACTTTTCCAATTAAAAATATTAAAACATTCATATGTGTGTGCATTTAAATAGGAGTTGATTTGAATTGCCATGATGAAGTGATCCATTGCTTTTAAAATGATTCTTAGGTGAAATAAACATCATCTAGATCATTCCCAAACAAATCCCAAAGAAAAACAAATCAAAATGAATAAAATAACCAAATGGTCATTTGTGCCATTTTAATCAACATGCCTTTGGCTATTCCTAGTACTCAATTCTTAACAGAGATAAATGTGGATCTTTGCACCCCTTTCTAGTACACATAATGATGTACCAAGGCCCACTTTGTGATCTGCCAAAAACTTTCAAACAATATATTTGAATGGCATTTGAAAATTGAATCTAGTTCACATGGGAAGATCCCACTATTTCAAAAACCACTCAAATGAGCTCCATTTTCAAAACCCAAGCACCCACAGAGTCTCAAGCTTATTACTAGCACACCCACCAAAAATCTTTTCAAAATTCCAAAGTAAATTTCTTGTGGCCATTTTTACAAACACTTGGCAGGCATAATTACACTCTAAACCTAGCTCACTGTTTTCTACAGGGTTTTGCCCCCAATTGTTCTCCATTTACTCCCTATGTATCCAAATGATCCAACCAGGCCATTAGCACCCCATCCCCTACCCCCTAGCAGCAGTGCCATGCCACCCGAGAACCATGTCACCGACCAAACTTGCCAACGCAGCAACAGACCGCCCCTCTCTCTGTCGCCATGTCTACGAGCTAGCTCAGACCGCACCGCCACCCTCTGTCCCCTCAGGGCGCCGCGCCCAGTGTGTCTGCGCCATGCCGAGCACGCGCCAGAGCGCCGCGCCTGACACGCGTGCACATGCCTCCCCTCGACCGTAGCCCGCGTGCACCACGTCGCCATGACCCTGGGAACACCCCAGACATGCCCGTTCACCGCCAAATGCACCACAGCCACCGCTCGCCGTGGAGACCGCCGCCTCTGCCGCTCAGAGCGTGAGCATCGCCCGACCATTTGCCACCGTCCCTAAGCCCGCATTTAAGCCATAGTGCACCGCCAGGAGACCAGCCACCGTCCCCTACCTCGAGCCACACCTCTAGCACGCTATGCAGCCCTCGCCGGAGCCGCCCGCCCATCCCTTTCGGTCGCCTCATCGAGCTATGAATAGAGGCCACCCCAGCACAAACCACTCACACCATTCCACTCCCCTCACCTCACTAGTTCTTCTCCACCTCTAGCCGGAGCAGCGCGAGCACTTGCTCGACGGAATTTGTCCGGAGGAGCCCGCAGCAGAGGAGGAGAAGGTGACATTGATTTCGTCCACCCCTAGAGCTGCCTCGACCACCCCTGAGCTCGTCGTCGTCCACTAGTTTGTTTACCCTCATCGCCGTCATCGCTGGAGCCCTTGTACGCCCCTTGATGTAACTACCTCGGTGAATTACGCTCCTAGTACAAGCCTGGATGTTCAGAAATGGTTGAAATAGTACGGTGGGGCCCAAATGCCACTCACAGGTAGACCTTTCGGCCGTCCCAACCATTTCCAAACATCGGGACAAGAACGGGCGGCGTAATCGGCAGGCGAAGGGATCAACTACATACACAAATGAGTATGTATGCAAGCCACCATACAATAGTACATCAGAGCCACTCCATCTAAAAAGAAAGGAAATATAGCAACGCCATACGGCAAGATCCAAATATCCTAGATAGATATAATAGTTTAGGATATCTCCTCATACATCAATCAACAGAGTATCAAGCGGAAGCGGAAGACAAAATCCGAGTACGGATAAGAAGCAAATCGGCATAAGATGCCCCATAAATAAGAAGATCCCGCCCACAGATCTCACGGATCCCCGTTCCCGGAATCTCTACACCGAATGATCGTTGCCCACATCGTCCGTCTCTTCCACCCAGTATCCATCTTGTGAGGGTACCTGTTCATCTGAACCAATAATTTATCGTGTGAGACCCTAGGGGTACTCAGCAAGTCTTTATGCCTCTCAAGGGGACACAACCTGGGGTGACGCAATTGCAGCAAAAGATAAACCCTATCAATTCTATAGATACTCGCTAACCATCCGCCTAACCAGAGATAGACGGATGTCCGTGAAATAATAACAACAGTTATAACGGTAATCTTAACAGATCCATCCTCCTCCTCGCTTACCGACGAGGAAGCGGACGAACAACCCCCCATCCGTTGGCAGTTTTATTATCCATTCCATGAGTGTTGTACTATTTACTAGTCAGGTACCTAGTCTAGTCAAATTAAAAGCGGTACTTTAGTTATGCTTGTCTATGATCGAGAAACTGTGCTCCAAGTCGTCCATAACCGCGGACACGGCTTTCAGAAAGTTTTACCCTGCAGGGGTGCACAAATAGCAACACACACTCGATATGCCTCGGAAAAACCAAATCAAAACCCAACGAGGCAGTCACGACAAAGCGATCACAGGATTCAGAAATATTTCAGGGGGCCACCCCATTGAGCTACCCGCAACGAAGTTAGCTGACTCCGAGACGGCCTCAAGGTTTGTGGAGCCGGCTGTAAACGACTGGGAACCCGAAAGTGTGACTGGGCTTGTCGATACAGCGAAAACGGGTCACGGACCTAAACAGTACAGTGTGCATTACCTCGCACAATTTAAATTAAAGCAGTAAAGCATGGCATAAGTACAGGATAGTAAATAAAACCTCAAACTAGTTTGTGGCCCTCAAGAAATAAGAATGAATCAAGCTCTGGCTCAGGGGGGTTCATAAGCCTCCCGGATGTGGATAGCGCGAATATTCAAGGAACAGGAATCAAGTACTCGGGGTCCTACGGGACACAAGTGAGCCTGAAAAACCAAATAGCGAATATGGCTCACCGATGCCACTTTCATTAGTTATCCCATTACTACTCAGGTTAAGTTGTTTAGGTACCTCATTATCCATCAGACGCTCACATACCCTACACATGCTGTTCTACGACTCGCATGGCCCAAACAACTCCTGTAGTAATGGCTCATGGGATGGAGGAACAAGCTTCGATGGGGTTTAAAAGTAAAGGCTATGCAATACTTGGGATTGAATTTAATGCAATCGCGACTCAATGATGCAAGAATAAGATAGAGGCAATAGGTACTATATGTATGCAAGCATGTGGTAGTGCTTGCCTGGCAACTCAGTTGAAGCAAGGGATGGATCTGGGTAGTGCTCCTGGTTCTCTTGATATATCCCCTGCTCAGCGTCTATTCGAAGAAGAACCAAACAAACAAGGGCCAACATAAATAAAGTGCACAAGCATATGAATAAATGCGACAAGCAACCAATCATGCCATGATGAATGATGCACAATTTGCATGGCATTAAAGTAGCATGGCATGGGTGAGGTGTGGAACACAAGAATAAACCATTTTTTTTAGTTTTGGCCCCATTTTATTCTCAAATAAGTTGCTGTTCACAATATTTTTATATGATGCATGCTTCAAAACAAAACATGGAATGCATAAACAGAAAGGTCTCGTCGAGCTAAACATTTTAGACATATCATTTGTTAAATTTGGGGTTATAAAACAAAAGTTATTAATTATTTAAGGCAAAAGGGCATTTTAATGTAATTTTAATAAACTTGGAAATTAAAGTGTTCAAAATATATTTTTGAGGGCATATTTGAATTCCTCACATTTTTCTGATTTGAAAACATATACTATTTGCATTATTTGGATTTATATTTTAAAAGATATTTAACAACAGATTTAAATTTGAATTTGAATTAAATTTGAAAAAGGTTTGAATTTAAACAGAAAAGCAGAAATACTTTTTCTACTCAGGGTTAGCTAGCCACAGACACAGACATGTGGGGCCACAGGCTGACTCGGCATCACGGCGCGCGAAGGCTTTTCTCACCGCGGGTTAGGCCAGCCACTGAGACTGACTGGCGGGACCGGGGCTCGACGGGGCCACTCGCGGGCGCGTCCAGCAGGCGCACGCCACGTGGGCGATCCTGTGCGCGGGGGGGGGGGGGACTGGTCTATGCTAGAAACATCTGCCAAGGGGTTCCTTGCAAAAGAAACAACGAGGCTGACAGGTGGGGCACTAGGGAGCTCGGGTTGAGGCGGGAAAAACTACAGGGGGCAAACTGCAAAACGATATCGGCTGTGGCTGCCCGCGCTGACGGAATCGACACTGACGGCGGCGGATCCGGCTGTGTTCCGGCGATGATGGCGACGAATCCGCTGGGAATCTGGATAAGCCCTAAAAACGAAAAGCGCAGATACGACGAAGGGCTACAACTTTCGTTTAAGGGGATGCGTCTACGGAGGTCTACAGCGAGCGGGGCAGGGCGAGGAATAGGGCGGCTGCTGCGGTCTGACGCTGCTGCCAAAGCACGATGCGTGGCGCGCGCGCAGCGCGTTCGACGGAAGGCGGCGACGCTACGGCGAGCTAGAAGGAGAGGGACCATGTCTAGGGGGAAGAGGAGCTCACCAGGAGCTCGCTGGCGTGGTCGCTGGAGCTTGAGCAAACGGCGATCGTTGGGGACGCTCGTGTCCACGACGCCTCCAGATCTCACGGGCATGGCGTCGGCATGCTGTCCGCGGCGGGGTCCCGGTGTGGTTGGCGGTTCTAGGGCTTGGAGAGGAAGTAGGGCAGACTCCTGGATGCCTCGATCCTCCTAGGCACCGCTGCAACGCCCCCTCCCGAAGATGGCCGAGCTAGGGTTGGAGATGGACATGGGGCTGTCCATGGCCAAGGTGGTAGAGGAGAGCAGGTAGGGGAGGAAGGAGAGGATGCAGAGGACCCCAGATCGAGATCTGAGAGCTGGGTGGTTGGGGTAGAGAGGGGAGGGAGGAGCACATGGGGGTGGTGGCTTTGCAAAAAGGTGAGGGAGGAGGTGATCGGGTAGGTGCTTCTCTTCTCTCCCTTTTCTCCTTGTCTTGAAGCCAAAGAAGGAGGTGGGGCAGAGGAGGGGTGTGCCATGGTGGGGCCTCCCTGGAAGGGAGAGAGGGGAAAGCCGAGAGAGAGGGAGAGGGGGGTAGGCTCGGGCTAGATTAGGGGGAGCCTCGGTTAGATTGGTACTAGGGTTGGAGAGAGGAGGCATGGCTCGGGTTAGGGTTTGCTCTAGGGTTGGGGTAGCTAGGTGGCATGGTGGGGCCAGCTAGGGTGGGTCATGGTGGGGTGGCTCGGCTAGAGAGAGGAGAGATGAGGGAGGGTACTTAGGGTTTGGTTTGGATTAGGTATAGATTAGGGTTTAGGAGAGGGGGGTATGGTGATGAAAGGGTTTGAGCAAGATCAACTAAAACCAAGCCAAAAGGGGTGGTAGAGAGAGTGAGATGATGATCCACTCAAGATTCAAATAAAAACCAAATACTAGAAAAGGTGGCACTTGCATGGCCCATGCAAAAGCATTAAATGCTAGGTTTCCTCTTGTGAGAACAAAAATGAATATCCATAGCATCTATACTTATGCATTCCAAAATGTGGAGCAAGGCCTAAGCAAAAGGATTAAAGAGAAAGTTCCAAGTGGAGTAGATGGAGATGATCACATTTGATTATATTTGGGACTTGCTAGTGTGTATATTCCACTAGATGATTATTAGTCCCAAAAATATTCCCACATGAGCATGAACCCATAATAATCCATATGGAAGCTAGGAAAAAGGGTTCCACTCACAAGGCATGCAAAGGTGGCCATGTGTCTCTCATATATCAATAATGTGAAAACAACATGATGCCAAGATGAGAGCATGTGGAAAAGAATTGGATCCATCCCAACCCACATGAGCTAGAGGTAAAACCAATAAGTGCCAAGCTCATATTTAGTTGGATGGTGGAATTATAAGGTGGTGAAAGAAAAGGTGGTGGAGTTGAATAAAAGATATGCCCCCAACTCAACTTGGGCATTTAAACAATATATCAAGAACCAAATACAATATCAAGAGGCAAATACAATTTACAATGCATAGGAGAGAAGAACCAAATCAAAAGGGTTTTATAGGATGCTCAAATGCAAGGTGGCATGATGACATGAGCATGATATGATTATGATGCAACAATTATATATAGGGAGTAGCATCTATATAGACTAGGCTAGTAGCATTGCAATTGTTAGACAATTGGGATGCTACAACTCTCCCCCACTAAACAAGAATCTCGCCCCGAGATTCCTAGGAAAAGAAAACAACACAAGGAGAGACGGGTGTTCGGAATGAAGGTGATCCTTGCGTTCCCAAGATGATGAAGAACTGAATGGTGCGACCACTACACCTTGCAAAACTTGCTAGACTTGTTGCGAGTCCTTCGTTTTGCTTAAGACACAAAGGGTTAGAAGAATTGAAGGATTGCCGTGATACAAGAAGGATAGGATGGACATAGCTCCGGTTTACTCAAGAAACATGATAAAAGAATAGAACCACTTGTGAAAGAAAGGACAAGATGATGTATCCTGGATAAAGAAAGGCACACCGTTAAGATTAAAGATTTACCGATACTAGCGAGGATGAAACTTTGTGTCGCCGGAAGAAAAGAGCTAGATTGGAGAGGTTTTGAACCACCATGATAATAGCATCGTATCTTCTCTCGGATTTGAGGAATGAAGCACGGAAACAATATTGCCTTCAAACAATAGAGTCCCTTGACATCAACAGAAAGATTTAGATAGACATCGTCGGATTAGATTCTTGTTGCTCCGGTAAGAACCAAAGGATCACGCAATTGAGGTGCGCGGATATAACTTCCAGAGACGGATGTGAAACTAGATCATGGTGGAATCCCGAGAAGCAAAGAATCTGGAGGATCTGGAGTTTATTGTAGATATACTTATTGCTTTCTTTAGCCTTGAGGCTAACGCAATAGATTTGCGGCTGATGGCACCAACCATAATTGGCTTTACCACAGAAAAAGACTTGATGAAACGAAGAGAGAGATATGTTCCTTTCATCTTGTTTGGGGATGTCAAGCACCGGTAGAAAAATGAGGATAGAAAAGAGTTTGCGTTTGTTTCCACCAGATAATTGTAGATTTTGCTCAGTGTAGAAAGGACGAGTTCACCAGAAGAGATTGTTTCTTCGAGAGAGCACTCCGGAAAAACAAGGACGGAAGTAAAAGTATCGAGGGATAAAGGCCACTTCTAACTTCCGTGGAATGAGTGAAATCACATTAGTTCACCAATTCAATTTACGAGAGCGAATGATAAGAGTAGTGGTATGGTAGCTACTCCATCCCGCACTCAAAGCATTACTCCGCACATGAATAAGAAAACCATGCAACCCAACTACCGAAACAGACTGAAGGTATTGACAAGAAGAGCTCATGGAACTCCATAACAAAACAAGGATAGATGCAAACGATTCGCCGGATTTAAAGATAGATAAAGATGATGATGTTGTCGTCATGTCGGAAGTACCAAGCCACCGGAAAGATATGAAGGAAGATTACGGAGACAACTGCAAGATTCCACAGATAAAGAAAAAGATAACACCAACTTGAACAGAAGGAATTACAAAAGATCTGAAAAGTCTTCATGGCCTCCGGTGGATTGAGCATAGACGATAGAGCGAGAGGGTTTCAAAAGATCACTTGACGAGACTGAGGTGAAAAACTCCATGTTCTTCTTGAAATGATTGAGAGAGATTTAGCGGTCTTGAGGAAAACTTCGGCGGAACGACGATGATAACTTGCCAACAAGGAACAACTCCGGATTGGTTGAAGATGGAAGATGGAATTAACAATGGACTTGCTGATTCCAGAATTGAAGCGATCTGTTTAGCAGAAGGACTTGGCCGAGATAGGTGACTTCAATAAGTCAGAATTCTCACTTTGAGACTTTGCACACAGGCAGTGCTCAGGAAGCTTGACAGAAAGAGACACAGATGATCTTCCATGTCCTTCCATTGATATCGAATAGGCAAGCATATTATCAACATATACCACCATGGATTAACAGGATATTCTCAGAATATCAAGTTCGAGAGGCGGAAGAACGAACACATGGTCGAAACACTTTCTGAGCTCAACGCTCTTAGAAAGATCAATATTAAGAGCACGGGTTCGTGTTGAAGAAGATGCACTGGAAGAATAGATTATCTGGTCCTTCGGAAGAAAAAGAGATGTCACCTGGTTCACATTGTCGATTGGGTCACCGGTTACAAAGATAAAGAGATCTTGGATAAGAACCGATGATAGCTCATACCTTAAGCAAAGCTATCAGAGACGAAAAGATGCAATTCCCTCGTATCAAAGAGAATTTTGCAGATATGGGGTTGAAAAAGATGTGCCGCATGATGGATAGATGGTAGACCGCCGTAGTGCTTTGGGAAACTCCGGATTGCCAAAGATGCTTGAAGATGCATAGATATGATCACGGTGTACTCAAGATCACAGGAGATAACCTTATCCTCCAGATGGTGACGGTTGATAGCATTTTTCCATATTCCAATCGACACTGATCATAAGTGGAATATAGATATGCCGAGAGCCAAATTGCAATCACCAGCATCAGATCGACACATGTTATGTAATTAGCCCCAGAGAATTGGAGATGAAAAGAAACTCCAGGATTAAGCGCCGGTGACAAAAGAACGAGTTAGCATGGACATGCTGATAAAAGAAAGATAGATAATGTTTCACACATGACTGGAAAGGAGTGTGGAAACACAGATGTATCAAAGAAAATTTTTCCGCATTTTTCGGCATTAAAATACCAATAGGTGCGCAAAATCACTTAGCAGATAGAAATTAGCAACAGATGCTTACACAGAAGGTGGAGTTGCTAGAAGGAAGGACACCCTTAAGAAGATGGCACCGGTTACAAGGAGTCAGACAGATCACGCCGGTTTTCAAAAGCCTGTCAGTATGGAATGTACCAACAGTTGATAACCAAAGGCAGATTGTGATAACAAATTGGATGCAACAGATAGACAAGGAATTACACACACACACACACACTGTCTATGGTACTACGGAAACCCAGAACACGTGAATCCTAGTTTGAATTTTAAGAATAGGATTGAAAACGTTGCACTTCCTTACCAGAAAAGGGTGGTGGGTGGGTAAGAAGAAAAGTGGAAGCAGTCCTACTCTCGCGTTTTGTTTTTCCCTAGTATACATAGCTACCAAAAATATTTGCTAGACTGACAACGACCATTTGGCTGAGACCCTGAAGGGCGGGATGGCTCTGATACCAATTGTAACTACCTCGGTGAATTACGCTCCTAGTACAAGCCTGGATGTTCAGAAATGGTTGAAATAGTACGGTGGGGCCCAAATGCCACTCACAGGTAGACCTTTCGGCCGTCCCAACCATTTCCAAACATCGGGACAAGAACGGGCGGCGTAATCGGCAGGCGAAGGGATCAACTACATACACAAATGAGTATGTATGCAAGCCACCATACAATAGTACATCAGAGCCACTCCATCTAAAAAGAAAGGAAATATAGCAACGCCATACGGCAAGATCCAAATATCCTAGATAGATATAATAGTTTAGGATATCTCCTCATACATCAATCAACAGAGTATCAAGCGGAAGCGGAAGACAAAATCCGAGTATGGATAAGAAGCAAATCGGCATAAGATGCCCCATAAATAAGAAGATCCCGCCCACAGATCTCACGGATCCCCGTTCCCGGAATCTCTACACCGAATGATCGTTGCCCACATCGTCCGTCTCTTCCACCCAGTATCCATCTTGTGAGGGTACCTGTTCATCTGAACCAATAATTTATCGTGTGAGACCCTAGGGGTACTCAGCAAGTCTTTATGCCTCTCAAGGGGACACAATCTGGGGTGACGCAATTGCAGCAAAAGATAAACCCTAACAATTCTATAGATACTCGCTAACCATCCGCCTAACCAGAGATAGACGGATGTCCGTGAATTAATAACAACAGTTATAACGGTAATCTTAACAGATCCATCATCCTCCTCGCTTACCGACGAGGAAGCGGATGAACAACCCCCCCATCCGTTGGTAGTTTTATTATCCATTCCATGAGTGTTGTACTATTTACTAGTCAGGTACCTAGTCTAGTCAAATTAAAAGCGGTACTTTAGTTATGCTTGTCTATGATCGAGAAACTGTGCTCCAAGTCGTCCATAACCGCGGACACGGCTTTCAGAAAGTTTTACCCTGCAGGGGTGCACAAATAGCAACACACACTCGATATGCCTCGGAAAAACCAAATCAAAACCCAACGAGGAAGTCACGACAAAGCGATCACAGGATTCAGAAATATTTCAGGGGGCCACCCCATTGAGCTACCCGCAACGAAGTTAGCTGACTCCGAGACGGCCTCAAGGTTTGTGGAGCCGGCTGTAAACGACTGGGAACCCGAAAGTGTGACTGGGCTTGTCGATACAGCGAAAACGGGTCACGGACCTAAACAGTACAGTGTGCATTACCTCGCACAATTTAAATGAAAGCAGTAAAGCATGGCATAAGTACAGGATAGTAAATAAAACCTCAAACTAGTTTGTGGCCCTCAAGAAATAAGAATGAATCAAGCTCTGGCTCAGGGGGGTTCATAAGCCTCCCGGATGTGGATAGCGCGAATATTCAAGGAACAGGAATCAAGTACTCGGGGTCCTACGGGACACAAGTGAGCCTGAAAAAACAAATAGCGAATATGGCTCACCGATGCCACTTTCATTAGTTATCCCATTACTACTCAGGTTAAGTTGTTTAGGTACCTCATTATCCATCAGACGCTCACATACCCTACACATGCTGTTCTACGACTCGCATGGCCCAAACAACTCCTGTAGTAATGGTTCATGGGATGGAGGAACAAGCTTCGGTGGGGTTTAAAAGTAAAGGCTATGCAATACTTGGGATTCAATTTAATGCAATCGCGACTCAATGATGCAAGAATAAGATAGAGGCAATAGGTACTATATGTATGCAAGCATGTGGTAGTGCTTGCCTGGCAACTCAGTTGAAGCAAGGGATGGATCTGGGTAGTGCTCCTGGTTCTCTTGATATATCCCCTGCTCAGCGTCTATTCGAAGAAGAACCAAACAAACAAGGGCCAACATAAATAAAGTGCACAAGCATATGAATAAATGCGACAAGCAACCAATCATGCCATGATGAATGATGCACAATTTGCATGGCATTAAAGTAGCATGGCATGGGTGAGGTGTGGAACACAAGAATAAACCATTTTTTTAGTTTTGGCCCCATTTTATTCTCAAATAAGTTGCTATTCACAATATTTTTATATGATGCATGCTTCAAAACAAAACATGGAATGCATAAACAGAAAGGTCTCGTCGAGCTAAACATTTTAGACATATCATTTGTTAAATTTGGGGTTATAAAACAAAAGTTATTAATTATTTAAGGCAAAAGGGCATTTTAATGTAATTTTAATAAACTTGGAAATTAAAGTGTTCAAAATATATTTTGGAGGGCATATTTGAATTCCTCACATTTTTCTGATTTGAAAACATATACTATTTGCATTATTTGGATTTATATTTTAAAAGATATTTAACAACAGATTTAAATTTGAATTTGAATTAAATTTGAAAAAGGTTTGAATTTAAACAGAAAAGCAGAAATACTTTTTCTACTCAGGGTTAGCTAGCCACAGACACAGACATGTGGGGCCACGGGCTGACTCAGCATCACGGCGCGCGGAAGGCTTTTCTCACCGCGGGTTAGGCCAGCCACTGAGACTGACTGGCGGGACCGGGGCTCGACGGGGCCACTCGCGGGCGCGTCCAGCAGGCGCACGCCACGTGGGCGATCCTGTGCGCGGGGGGGGACTGGTCTATGGTAGAAACATCTGCCAAGGGGTTCCTTGCAAAAGAAACAACGAGGCTGACAGGTGGGGCACTAGGGAGCTCGGGTTGAGGCGGGAAAAACTACAGGGGGCAAACTGCAAAACGATATCGGCTGTGGCTGCCCGCGCTGACGGAATCGACACTGACGGCGGCGGATCCGGCTGTGTTCCGGCGATGATGGCGACGAATCCGCTGGGAATCTGGCTAAGCCCTAAAAACGAAAAGCGCAGATACGACGAAGGGCTACAACTTTCGTTTAAGGGGATGCGTCTACGGAGGTCTACAGCGAGCGGGGCAGGGCGAGGAACAGGGCGGCTGCTGCGGTCTGACGCTGCTGCCAAAGCACGATGCGTGGCGCGCGCGCAGCGCGTTCGACGGAAGGCGGCGACGCTACGGCGAGCTAGAAGGAGAGGGACCATGTCTAGGGGGAAGAGGAGCTCACCAGGAGCTCGCTGGCGTGGTCGCTGGAGCTTGAGCAAACGGCGATCGTTGGGGACGCTCGTGTCCACGACGCCTCCAGATCTCACGGGCATGGCGTCGGCATGCTGTCCGCGGCGGGGTCCCGGTGTGGTTGGCGGTTCTAGGGCTTGGAGAGGAAGTAGGGCAGACTCCTGGATGCCTCGATCCTCCTAGGCACCGCTGCAACGCCCCCTCCCGAAGATGGCCGAGCTAGGGTTGGAGATGGACATGGGGCTGTCCATGGCCAAGGTGGTAGAGGAGAGCAGGTAGGGGAGGAAGGAGAGGATGCAGAGGACCCCAGATCGAGATCTGAGAGCTGGGTGGTTGGGGTAGAGAGGGGAGGGAGGAGCACATGGGGGTGGTGGCTTTGCAAAAAGGTGAGGGAGGAGGTGATCGGGTAGGTGCTTCTCTTCTCTCCCTTTTCTCCTTGTCTTGAAGCCAAAGAAGGAGGTGGGGCAGAGGAGGGGTGTGCCATGGTGGGGCCTCCCTGGAAGGGAGAGAGGGGAAAGCCGAGAGAGAGGGAGAGGGGGGTAGGCTCGGGCTAGATTAGGGGGAGCCTCGGTTAGATTGGTACTAGGGTTGGAGAGAGGAGGCATGGCTCGGGTTAGGGTTTGCTCTAGGGTTGGGGTAGCTAGGTGGCATGGTGGGGCCAGCTAGGGTGGGTCATGGTGGGGTGGCTCGGCTAGAGAGAGGAGAGATGAGGGAGGGTACTTAGGGTTTGGTTTGGATTAGGTATAGATTAGGGTTTAGGAGAGGGGGGTATGGTGATGAAAGGGTTTGAGCAAGATCAACTAAAACCAAGCCAAAAGGGGTGGTAGAGAGAGTGAGATGATGATCCACTCAAGATTCAAATAAAAACCAAATACTAGAAAAGGTGGCACTTGCATGGCCCATGCAAAAGCATTAAATGCTAGGTTTCCTCTTGTGAGAACAAAAATGAATATCCATAGCATCTATACTTATGCATTCCAAAATGTGGAGCAAGGCCTAAGCAAAAGGATTAAAGAGAAAGTTCCAAGTGGAGTAGATGGAGATGATCACATTTGATTATATTTGGGACTTGCTAGTGTGTATATTCCACTAGATGATTATTAGTCCCAAAAATATTCCCACATGAGCATGAACCCATAATAATCCATATGGAAGCTAGGAAAAAGGGTTCCACTCACAAGGCATGCAAAGGTGGCCATGTGGCTCTCATATATCAATAATGTGAAAACAACATGATGCCAAGATGAGAGCATGTGGAAAAGAATTGGATCCATCCCAACCCACATGAGCTAGAGGTAAAACCAATAAGTGCCAAGCTCATATTTAGTTGGATGGTGGAATTATAAGGTGGTGAAAGAAAAGGTGGTGGAGTTGAATAAAAGATATGCCCCCAACTCAACTTGGGCATTTAAACAATATATCAAGAACCAAATACAATATCAAGAGGCAAATACAATTTACAATGCATAGGAGAGAAGAACCAAATCAAAAGGGTTTTATAGGATGCTCAAATGCAAGGTGGCATGATGACATGAGCATGATATGATTATGATGCAACAATTATATATAGGGAGTAGCATCTATATAGACTAGGCTAGTAGCATTGCAATTGTTAGACAATTGGGATGCTACACTTGAGCACCCCCACTGAGCCGCTAGGGTTTGTCCTCGCCGGTGACCTGTCCGTCGTCAACGACGAGCCCCAGCCATCGATCCTAGTTCTAATCTAACGGCCCACATCGCCCGTACCACTTCGCGTGTAATGAGCCGCTGACCGGTGGACCCCCCTATCAGCTGAGCCCCGCGTCGCGGAGTGTCACTGGGACGACCCGTTAGCTTTCCCGCGCGACCCATTTAATTCAAATTAGGATTTTTCTATTTTAGTTTGAACCTAGTTGTGTCCCTTAGTTTGAAATTCAATTCAGAGAGATCTACAAATCCAAATGGAGTGATTCCAATTTCGTTAGAAAGCTACTGAAAAGATCTACCCAAGCCCGTTGGATTTAATTCTATTAGAGTTAGAGATCTCTCCTAGTAAAAATAACAAGACAGAAGCTTTTGCACATTCAAACATTTTTATAAAATCGACCATGATAGCTTTTGAGTTGATTCCAACTCTCAAAAATCACATTTAACCATACCTATCTGAATATATAATATTATTAAGGTTTAAATGCAGTGACTTTGGACTAGTACCAAAATAAAGCTATATAGGCATTTCTAGTCACTTTAAATCATTAAATAATGAACTTAAACCAAAGTAATTAGGAACCAACCCTTAAATTACATTCCCACATGTTAGAATATGTGGTGATGACATGTGTCCACATGATCCCATATTTTAAGTGGTGAATATTAAATCTTAGTTATTTTCAATGAGTAGAAATTACTTTTCTTAAATAAAAAGAAGGAAACTAGTTAATAAAACTTATGATGCTTGTGATGATAATAGATCATCAAATGTGTGCATTAGAGTGCTAATTAGACTAGTTAAGTATTGTTTGGTGATTGTGTACTCCGTATGTATTTATAGACGATAGTACCGACCAAGCTTTCGAGGAGGAGGAGTTCTATCAAGAGGAGGAAGACAACTTCAACCACTGCACCAACCAAGGCAAGCTACTATTGGCAAGCTAACCCTTGCAAGAATTATACTAGCAAGCCACCATTAAAAATGCAAGCTAACACTTGCAGGTATAATGCTTAGCAAGCTAGGATTAAACTAGATGGTTTAGCAAAGATGCTTTAGGCATGCTTTGGTGATACTACTTTGACTATTACTACCCCAAGTATTATTTTTCAAGCTTTACTTCCTTTACTTTACCAAAGTACCTTACTTGTTTTGAAAGTAGACTAAAGAGTATAAAACTTGACCTAATTAGATCACTTTAGATGTCATTCTATGGCATGAGATTGATCCCATCTTTCCACCTAAGTGAATACTCTTAACTTAGTAGTTTAGAGTAGATAAAAACTTGAGTCACTTAGATGGGAACACTTGGTGAAAATGAATTATGAAAACCTTGGAATGATGAGTCATTCTATTGAGATGTTTTGACATGTGTTCAGAAACACAAATGGTTTATGATGATGAAAATGTTGAGGCATGAGCCTTAGCCCTTTTATAAAAACTGATGGTTGGATTTGGATGCCATACCATTCCAAATTTACCGTACAACCACAATACCTTAATTGGGTAAGGCTTAGCCGGAAGTTTATATGCATTAGTATTAGTTCCCTCGTGGGAGAGGTTTGAGCCAAGGCTACCTCTCAATGTTGTCCACCTATGTTGTGCCCAAGATGACAGATGGTCATGGTTGGGAGGCCATGCTCATAGGAGAGGTGCTTATACTAGGGTGTGTAAAGGAAAGGTTATGTTTGATTATCTGCATACTAAGTATGACGATTCAGGGTTAGCCCTGACAGATGCATCGAATCTTGTGGTGAAAGTGTACCACCTCTGCAGAGTGTCAAACTATTCGAATAGCCGCGTCCGCGGTTATGGACAGTTGGAATTGCCATACTGTTTCGTTGTTAGATGTTTTCAAAATAACTTATGAAAGGAATGATGAATCTTGACTTGACCACAACAGGGTTGTGACTATGACACTAGCTTCCCAACTTAAGTGATTCTAGAACATTATTTTATCTTCCTTTATTTCAAAACTCAGCTTAGGTTTCAAACTTAACCCTATAGTTAAACATAGAGTTAGCACTTTAACTTAGAATTATACTACTTGTTAGTGGTAGTTTGCGAGTACTTAAAGAGTACTCATGGCTTTTGTCCCTGGCTATTCTCATGGCCAGACTATGAAGGAGACTACCGAGATGATGGCCAGCAGGACGGCTATGATAACTAGGACTATCTGCCTTCGTCAGCATTGCCTGTGCCCCTAAAGATGGACCCCACTTCTACGCTTATCTTTTATTTCCGCTACTTGTTGTATTAAGACTGGATCATGAGATCCTTATTTGTGTAATACCTTATGTATGGTTTGTAATGGATGATGTACTGTGATATCTAATCTGTTATGTCTCGCAAAAATGGTAATCCTGGGATTGCGATGAATGACATAACAGGCATCTGGGATTAAAAATCCGGGTGTTAACACCATTCCACTCCTCTCTCTCTCTGAAACCTCCCAAACCTTTCCCTGGAGCAAGGCGAGCACCACGACACTGGAATTTGGCCGGAGTCCGCTGCTCCAGGTGAGGAAGGAAGCCGTTGATTACGGCCACCCCAAGAGCTGCAGTAGCCGCCAATCGAACCGCCACCGACGACCACCCCATTCGCCCCCATCACCGACCCTAGCTGGAGCCTCGGTAAGTCCCCAGCGACGCCTACCACCGTTTTAGGGTTCGAATCTCATCGGAGCAGTTCGACGGAGACAACAAACCTCAGTCATAGGATCCTGTTCTAATCGTAGGGGTATGATTACTAGATAACATTTCGACTTAGTTAAGTCACTGACGCGTGGGACCGTTCTGTCAGCAGCCCGCTGCGCCAGTGCTGTGCAGTTGGGCCTGCCCAATTAGTTTCCCGCGCAGAGCCAGTTGATTCAAATAAGATTTTTCCATTTTAGTTAAAACCAGATTCTGTCAGTAGATTCAAAATTTAATTCAAAGAGATTCATTGAACCAAATTGCATGATTCCAATTTTTTTGTAAAGGTATTGAAATTATCTAATCACTCCCGTTGGACTCAAACCATTTGGAATTATATATCACCTATACCAAAAATAACAAGACATAGACTTTGGACACTTCAAACATTTTTCTAAAATAAACTATAAATGCTTTTGAGATGGTTCCACCTCTAAAAAATCACAATTGCCATGCTCTATAGGAATATGTAAAAAGATTTGGTTTTACAAATATGAAACATGGCTTAGTATTAAAAGAGTGCTATGTAGGCATTCCTAGTCACTTTAATATTATTAAATAGTAATATTAAATATTGTAATATATGATCACCATTTTAAATCACATTCCCAAGTGTTGTAATAGATGGTGTCAACATGATCCACTATTTTAATTGGAGAATATTAAATCTTATGGATTTAAAATGAGTAGAAATTACTTTTCTAAAATAAGAAGAGTAAGAGAATGTGAACATTCCACATAATGATAGAAATGATGCTAGATCATCTAGTATGAGCCTCTGTGTGCTAAATAGAAGTAGATAAGTGTTGTTTGGTGATTGTGTACCTTGAATGTGTTTATAGACGCTAGTAACAACCTGAGCTACAACGAGGAGGAGTACTTCGAGGAAGAAGAAGAGAACTTCAACGACTGCAACAACTACACTGCTCAAGGCAAGCCATCACTAATGCAAGCCCACTATGCAAGCTAGCACCATACTTGATATCTAAGAAAGCTAGAGCTATGCATGCTATATATGCAAGCCCTTTATACCAGATGCACTAGGCATACCTGGTTATGCAACTTTGCCAAATCCTAGTTTTACTCCAAGTTTTACTTTTCCCTTTACTACAGCTTTCTTACTTAGTTAATGAATTGTGATTAGTGGAAATTAGGTTGGATCCTATCAAGATCATAGGATTAGTCTTGGATACTTATACTTTATTAGCACCCCCAATAGTGATACCCTCAATATTAGTGGCTAGTGCTAAGCTAAAACTTGATTACTTTAGATGAGAATACTTGGTGAAAAAGGATTATGAAAACCTTGGAATGAGGATTCATTCTATTGAAATGTTTTGACATGTGTTGTGAAACACAATGGTTTGATGATGAGACTGTTGAGTCATGAGCCTTGACTTTAATAAAAACTGATGGTTGGGTTCGGATGCGATACCATTTCAACTTTATCGTACAACCACAATACCTGAGTTGGGTAGGGCTTGAATGGAAGTTTATATGTCTTAGTATGGGTTCCCTTGCGGAAGAGGTTGAGCTGAGGCTACCTCGTGATGAATGTCCACCTATGCAGTACCCAGGATGGCAGATGGCCATGGCTGGGAGGCCAAACTCATAGGGGAGGTTCCTATACTAGGGTATGTAATTGAAAGGTTAAGATTGATTATCTACATACCAAGTATGATGATTCAGGGTTATTCCTGACGGATGTATCGAATTTTGTGGTGAAAGTGTACCATCTCTGTAGAGTGTCAAACTATTCGAATAGCCGCGTCCGCGGTTATGGACAGTTGGAGTGGCCATACTGTTCCGATGTTAGATGTTTTCAGAATGATTTGTGACTTGAAAGATGATTTTGACTTGACCACAACAGAGTTGTGGACATGAGATCTGAGTTCCCACTTAAGTAATGTAGAGAACTAAATTAGGTCTTTACTCTTGAAGCTTTATGAAATAAACCTGGCTTTTTGCAAACAAACCTAGAGCTTATGATTTCTACTAGTGTTACTTTTACTTATACTAGTGGTAGTTTCCGAGTACTTAAAGAGTACTCATGGCTTTGTCCCTAGCTACTCCCATGGCCAGACTATGAGGAGGATTACCCGGAAGATGGACAGCAGGAGGTCTATGACAACTAGGATCATCTCCCATCGTCAGCATTGCCTATGATCATGAAGATGAAGCCCCGCTATGTTTACTTTCCGCTGCTTTGATTGTATTAAGACTGGATCATGATATCCTTTATTTGTAGGACCTTATTATGGTTTGTAATGGATGATGTACTGTGGTACCACTTCTGTTATGTCTCGCAAAAATGGTAATCCTGGGATTGCGGTGTACGGCATAACAGGCATCTGGACTTAAAAATCCAGGTATTGACAAGTTGGTATTAGGGCCATCCTGACCATAGGACCCCCCTAGTTAGAGTGGACGCCTGCAAAAATCTAGTTTCAAGACAAAGAAAGTGAGTATTTACAAAAAACTATTCTCATTCTTACCCTTGAGATTCTTTCCAAAAGAAATCACTTGCTACTCAAAACTCTTACAAGTCTACTTAAAACTTGACACCCTTGATCACTCCACTAACTTAGTCATCTCAATTTTCTTATAGATGTAGGACAAATACACCAAGTTTTTGAAGGAGATATGCCCTAGAGGCAAATAAGAAATAGGTTTTTATTATCATATCTCAATTAGTTTATAATAGTTTCATATTTTGCTATAACTGTGCCAAGTAGAAACATTGGTACATGTGTGGTATGAAACAACCAAGTCCCTAGTAGCCTCTATTCATACTAGTTCGTTGGTCACGAAGATGATCTAGGTTTCAAGATCATGGGCATTTATGCCGACTGACAACGAGATCATATCATTGGAGAATGATGTGGTTGGACATTCCTCGAAGGATTGCAACACGATCAAGTCATCTAGTTCATTGTTGCAACAGCTATACCTAGACTCCTTCTCCTTAGATCGTGAGCTCATATTACTCACTGTTTCCCTAGGGTGCTTAGACTGCATCAACCGTCATCTGGTAATACGGTGGCCATAAAGGTGTACGTTGGGTATTCCGAAGGAACAGTAGATGACATGTGACTGCAAGACCGGGATTTGTTCACCCACATGACGGGTAAAGATACATACGGACGACTTGGTGAGATTACATCTATAAATGTTGCAACATGTGACTAGGTCACGGGGATGTAATATCACGGTAACAAGAAAACAGAACTTGTTGTGAACGAGATTGAACAAAGGTACGGGATGCCAATGATCGGATCTCGGACAAGTTGTATCGAGAAACAAAAGGAAGAGGATGCTACATTTAGACGGTTCAAACGACATTGTCATCAGGAATGCATAGGGGTCACCTGGACATCCCTGGTCCCTCTGTTGATCATTGATACAGATCATGTCTAGAGCATTCCCGAGCCGTGAGAGGATACACTTAAGGGTACGATGAGAGCGATCATTCGTAAGACAGAATCACAATAGAGAAAGAGAAAGCCGGAATCATTCTGCAGAGAGATCCGAAGTTGTTCGGAAAAAGAATAAAGGACCAGAATCATTCCGGGAAAGATCCGAAGTCGTTCAGAGGAAATCGAAAGGGAACCGAAAGGTGTTTCGGGTCAATATGGATTTTGTAATATGTATTTACATATTAATTAGTGTTATTAATATTAAATATAATATTAAAATCTAATTTTAAGAGTTATTCCACTAATGGGCCAAACTTCCTAAGGGAAAAGGGCCCATGAGGGAAAACCGAAGGAGGCGCCTCAAGGGGGCCCACCCGGCCAGCCTAGGGCTGGGCGCGGGGTGGGGCCCACCCCTGGCCGGCAGCCCATGAGGCCCATGTGCCTCCCCCTCTCTCCCTTGAATAGTCCCACATGGGAAACCCAAAGGGGAGGGCACACCCCCTCCCCCTATATAAAGGGGTGCCCATGGGTGGGATTGAACACACCAACAACTTGAGAAGTCCTTTCGTTGACTTTCTTCCTCCCTCTCTCTATACCTCGTGACCATGGCCCCAAGTCTGGGCTGTGCGATCAAGGCACACCTGCAGTACGCCGTTGCGCTGCAGGGATTCCTAGCCGGATATCAACTTCCGCACTCCCGGCGGGATCGGGGAGCCAGAGGTCTCATCGTGCACCGGATGTGTACGAAGACACGAGGCGCAACACTTGGGGCGCTTGAATGTCGTGAGCCGAAGCTGTTGCACGATGAAGATGATGAATATCAAGAAGGAGCAAGGGGTGACCTGCGAGGAGCTTCGCGACCACGAGGTCGGCTACGAGTACGACTACTTCAACCATGTTCCCCGCGGAACATTAACCGCGTACGGTCTACAAGGGTATGTATTCTCTACGCATCGGCCGTTACTGCATTACTACATAGATAGATCCTAGGCTAGTTTCGGGGTTATATCGTAGGATAAATTTTGTTTTCCGCACCGATCCCCTTCAGTGGTATCAGAGCCGATCTATGCGTAGGAGTGTTGTACGGCCAGTACGCACAAGTATTGTGCGGGAATTGATCCCTTAGTTGTTACCCTCTAACGTGTACTTGTTTATATCGCGGTATTGTTTGATGAAGCGGCCTGGACTGACCTTACGCGTATTCATACGCGAGACTAGTTCCACGCTCAACATACGGCTTGTACCATATAAGTGGCTAGTGGGTGTCTATCTCTCATTCAATAGTTGATATAACATTTACAATGGAGGGCCCCGAAAGGGGTGTAATAGAGACAACTGTCGGATCCATGTTGTGGTTGGAAAGTTCATAGTTTAGAAACGGTTCTAGTGCGAAAGCCCTAACAACCACGTAAAACTTGCAATAGATAAAGTAGAGGCGTCTAACTTTATTTTGCAGGGGGGATGTGATTGTGATACAACATTGGTCGTTACGAAGGTAAAGTAGTTTACTTTTCTATTACTAAGTAGTATAGTAATAATCATCGTTCTGATGAACGACCTGGTGGAGGCGTCGTGGACTTGGCGTCAAACCAAGGGCAAGATGGAGATCATGCTGGAGCGCTCGATGGAGATCAAGGAGCAAGAAATACCATATCATATCACATTATACATATGATGTTGATACCTGTTTTACATCTTATTGTGTGCTAGTATTTAGATACTCAACGGTAGCCAATAAGATAATCCCTATTTAATTCCAATGTTCCGTGTTCCCCTTGTGTGTGCACCACCAAGAAAGTTCTTCGGTATGAGGCGATCCAGGGTTATAGGCCTGGGTGTCAGACATATCTATGTTCGCATACTGTGGGTGTAAGCCATGTTGCACAGCAAATACACACAAGTTAGATTTGGCGAGCCTAGCACGCTAGAGAAGCGTGGCCTCAGAACACAAGAGATCGAAAGATTGAGCATGAGTCACATGGATGATGTGATTGACATTGTTGAATGTCTACCTTTGATAATGCACTGATGGCCGTGACGATCAGGGGAGGTGCAGAGGATAGGGATCATGCGATCACTAAAATCGTCCAGGGGATGACAATTTTAGTGGAGACCAATTATAAATTGATCTCTTATTATAAACTTAGTCTAGATTTCGGTTTGCAAATATCTTAGTAGATCATGGCCTATCCCATTGAGGTCCTTTGCGACCATGGGAATATATTGCTTAATATGGAACTTAGCAAAAGGGTCCAACTTCATAGATTAATACCCACGCCTGAGGGATATCCTCGTAAAAGGTGATCTTCTCTTCTTGATACAATAACCATTAGGAGATAATTTGATGACTCCAGAATGTTTGGAAAAACACTTAGTGATCTTGCATTAGAGTTAAGAACTCTTGGAAGGGCTTGATTGCAAATGGAGTCTTAGATGAAAAGGTATATGTTAGATATACAAATTATAAATGTGGTTCTTGCAAAACTCGTTGCAAATTGCAAAGTATTTGATACTTGTCCCGTTTTGTGAAAACAGGATGATCTGCTTGAGAATTGCTGGATTTGAGGCAATGTGACTTGATGACGGCAAGCAAAATAGTTGATGGCCGACATCACTTCTTCCCTCAAAATCTATCATTTGGATTAGTAGACTTAAATATAGATTTGTAATCCCAGTTTGTGTGTCTTGCTTTTAGCGAGACGATTATTCATATGAACAAGTTACAAACCAGTTTGTACTATTCTTATGAACAATACCTTATGGTCACATTACGATTACAAATAAGTTATTCTCATCACTATGTTAATGATAAAAGTTTAAACATTTATAAAGGATTAGAATGCTAAAAGATATCCAAAGCTTAATAATGAAATGACACTATAGTTTAAGTCATTTTGGTTATTGCAGGTTCTTTATGAAAGATCAGGGTCCTAGATGCTTAATCTAGAGACTTTGCAAAACCATGCCTCTTGGGCAGAATGACTAAAACTCCGCATTCTGGTAAAACGGTGATATGCGAAGAAATGTTGAATCTTATACATAGTGATGTATCATATTTTCAACAAGTAATGGAAATCATTTATTGTGGACTTAAGTGAATAAGTGTATTTACTTAATGAAACATGAAGTTTGAAATGATTTGAATTGTTCAAATGAGTTCATGACTAAATGGGATATTGAATTAACTAAATTAACAAGTCTCTTCGATTTGATCGACATGACTAAGGTATTCAAGTTAAGTTTAGCATAAAAGGAACTTCTGAAAGATGTTTCACAAATTGTGATAATTGGACCAATTCAAACTATGTTGAAATGTCTAAACATCATAATCATTATGTATTAAGATACATATGGTATAATATCATCTCTTATAGGGGTTATAGTTATTGTTTAGAGTTAAAGATCAAAATAAGAAAACACTCATTTGAAATACAAAGGAAAATCTAAAAGATTCATGGAAACAACACCATAAGTGTTATGGCACATTCGAGTTTCTGGATATTTCGATAAGTCGAAGTTGTGGCGAATAAACAAGTCTTTGTAGAGCATTCTTAGGAAGCTATGAATGCATCTTCCAAAAAAAGGGGGGCAAAACCTGTTATTGTCCAAAGTTGACGTGTCTTGATGAAGATACAGGTGGAAGAAAGTAAAAGATCAAAACAAGGTATTTGACCTTGCCTCTGAATTGTTGAGTGGCGCAGCGGAATTTGTTTTGTGCAACCAAACTCTACAAATAGAGGAGAAACTATTGATAATGATCAAAAAGTTTTAGTGAATACTTTTACTAAAGAAAGTAGGATTCAACTATATATTCTACAAGTTTGTGGAATTATATTATTGATTCACTTGTCATGTTTTGAACAAGACATACCTACAAATTTAAAAGAAGCGTGATGGACGTAAGTATGATAAATGAATAGTCATTGAAATCTCGTTGGTGGAATTCTCGATTTGATGGTGATCAAGGAATTTTGGAATGTCCAAGATTATCGAGAGGACCTAGATTTGAGTGGGAGCAAATCAGCTTGGCTAATTCATAATATGTAGCTAACATATTTTGAGTGGGAGCTAAGTGAAATCCCTGGATCTCAAACATGAATGTCATATTTGAGTGGGAGCGTGAAATCATTCTGGATATGTGGACGACACATGTGAATGATGTGATTGGTGTTAATAATATTTAAGTTAGATAAGTTAGGATGAAGTTAAAGTTATTAAACAATAAGGTCTATCAAGATAGATAGGTGAGTTTAATAAACACTGAATGTCGAATGCTTCCTGGACTTGATTCTGAAAGATGTTCAGAATGTCCTAAGACAAGATTCTAAAGTAGCTCAGAATGGAACAAGGTGAGAAAGTAGTTCTTACTATATGAAGCATTGAATTGAGTATTGCAACTATGGTTGAAAGAAAGAGATGAGTTGCATCTCCTATGCCTCAGTCATAGGTTCTTCCATATAACCATGTTGTATACTCGACATAATGTGACCCAAGGTTCTGGTTGGAAGGACTAGCTCTTAACTGTAAGAACATGTCTTTAAGGGATTCCTGAGTTGATCACTGAACCAGAATTGAGTTTGTACATAAATGGCAAGAAGCAATGTAAGTGGCATAGATGCATTTCATGCACTAGGATCTACATAGATATAGAAGTATAAAGGCTACATCTAATGTGATATATAATGTTATGTCAGGGCTAGTTCGCTTTTAACGTAGAATGATGTGTCCCAGGGCCTAGTGCCCATGAGAAAGCCCTCGACGTTGATCTAACGTCACTATAAGCTCCTAGAATCCGGCCTCGTTCTGCTGCCATGACTATAGTATGTACACAAAGGATAGCAAAGTGTGTTTCGAAGTTTAGATGACAGCGGTGAAAACGACCATCATCATAAACAATAGAAACAAAGTCTCACTTTGTCGCCAAACAAATGCTTCGACCCATTATACGATAATGGTGTGAATGTCAAAATTAGGAAGACATTAACGATTTGCAAAAGACATAATGATCTGGTAAAACAGAACATGGACATCACGTTTCCCATCAGCATGCATGATTTGTAAACGCATATGGCATAAGGTTTATATGAGTAAAATGTGAGCTAGTTTATTTGTACTCTAGTGCAAGTGGGAGACTGAAGGAGATATGCCCTAGAGGCAAATAAGAAATAGGTTTTTATTGTCATATCTCAATTAGTTTATAATAGTTTCATATTGTGCTATAACTGTGCCAAGTAGAAACATTGGTACAGGTGTGGTATGAAACAACCAAGTCCCTAGTAGCCTCTATTCATACTAGTTCATTGGTCACGAAGATGATCTAGGTTTCAAGATCATGGGCATTTATGCCGACTGACAACGAGATCATATCATTGGAGAATGATGTGGTTGGACATTCCTCGAAGGATTGCAACACGATCAAGTCATCTAGTTCATTGTTGCAACAGCTATACCTAGACTCCTTCTCCTTAGACCGTGAGCTCATATTACTCACTGTTTCCCTAGGGTGCTTAGACTGCATCAACCGTCATATGGTAATACGGTGGCCATAAAGGTGTATGTTGGGTATTCCGAAGGAACAGTAGATGACATGTGACTGCAAGACCGGGATTTTTTCACCCACATGATGGGTAAAGATACATATGGCCGACTTGGTGAGATTACATCTATAAATGTTGCAACATGTGACTAGGTCACGGGGATGTAATATCAAGGTAACAAGAAAACATAACTTGTTGTGAACGAGATTGAACAAAGATATGGGATGCCAATGATCAGATCTCGGACAAGTTGTATCGAGAAACAAAAGGAAGAGGATGCTACATTTAGACGGTTCAAACGGCATTGTCATCAGGAATGCATAGGGGTCACATGGACATCCCTGGTCCCTCTGTTGATCATTGATACAGATCATGTCTAGAGCATTCCCGAGCTGTGAGAGGATACACTTAAGGGTACGATAAGAGCGATCATTCGTAATACGGAATCACAGTAGAGAAAGAGAAAGCCGGAATCGTTTCGCAGAGAGATCCGAAGTTGTTCGGAAAAAGAATAAAGGACCGGAATCATTCCGGGAAAGATCCGAAGTCGTTCAGAGGAAATCGAAAGGGAACCGAAAGGTGTTTCGGGTCAAGACGGATTTTGTAATATGTATTTACATATTAATTAGTGTTATTAATATTAAATATAATATTAAAATCTATTTGAAGAGTTATTCCACTAATGGGCCAAACTTCCTAAGGGAAAAGGGCCCATGAGGGAAAACCGAAGGAGGGAAGGGCCAAGGGCCAAGGCCCAGGCGCCTCAAGGGGGCCCACCCGGCCAGCCTAGGGCTGGGCGCGGGGTGGGGCCCACCCCTGGTCGGCGGCCCATGAGGCCCATGCACCTCCCCCTCGCTCCCTTGAATAGTCCCACATGGGAAACCCAAAGGGGAGGGCACACCCCCTCCCCCTATATAAAGGGGTGCCCATGGGTGGGATTGAACACACCAACAACTTGAGAAGTCCTTTGGTTGACTTTCTTCCTCCCTCTCTCTATACCTCGTGACCATGGCCCCAAGTCTGGGCTATGCGATCAAGGCACACCTGCAGTACGCCGTTGTGCTACAGGGATTCCTAGCCGGATATCAACTTCCGCACTCCCGGCGAGATCTGGGAGCCGGACGTCTCATCATGCACCGGATGTGTACGAAGACACGAGGCGCAACACTTGGGGCGCTTGAATGTCGTGAGCCGGAGCTGTTGCACGATGAAGATGATGAAGATCAAGAAGGAGCAAGGGGTGACCTGCGAGGAGCTTCGCGACCTTGAGGTCGGCTATGAGTACGACTACTTCAACCATGTTCCCCGCGGAACGTCAACCGCGTACGGTCTACAAGGGTATGTATTCTCTACGCATCGGCCGTTACCGCATTACTACATAGATAGATCCTAGGCTAGTTTCAGGGTTATATCGTAGGAAATTTATTGTTTTCCGCACCGATCCCCTTCAGTTTTGCCAGTTGGGCAATGCAGGACAGCTTATCTTTGAGAGCGGTCTAGATTTGCTCTCAGAGCATCTTGAGCGCCCGCACCCGGAGTTCTTCAGAGCACAGCTTAAGGACCACGCTGGAGGGGAGCTACAGTGGCTAATTTTTGCCGAGCTGAGAGGCATAATGGAGCCACCTCTTTCTGACAAGATTCAGTTCAGCGTTCGGGAGAACAACTGGCTAGACAGATTAGCCAGGGCTATGCAAGAAGCTCTCGCTCGCTTGTGTGCTCAGAACATCAACCAGATCATCGACACCCGTTTTGTTCACTATGCAAGACGTGACTCAATGGGACATCCTCTATCCATGCCAGCCCATCCAGAGTTGAGGCACCACGTGGACCACATGGACTTCATGCTACATGAGACACAAAAGGAGTTGGACAATGCACGTGATCACGTCAACCAGAGCAATGATGCAGATGTTGAAAGGAAGGAAACCATCGCCATTCTGGCCAAGGAACGCAAGTCACTTCCCAGCCAGCACGACAAAGAGGATCACGTCATCGCCCGTCTTTGTCAGAAGATAGCCACCTTGGAGGAGACCATCCAGGACCAGGAGATCCAGCTGGAGGAGCAGTAGGAGGAGGAAGGTGAAGCCATCAGTGGGGATATTAACTCTTACCTCAGTGATGACAATGACTACCTGGAGGATGAAGCCATGGAGGATAACACTAATGAGGATGATGCTGCCTTCATTGATGATAATTAGTCGCACATGAGAACTATCGTAGGTGTGAGTTGTACCTAGTCCCAGTATATCGTAGCTTCACAGAATGGTTCTTAAAACCATCTGTTCCCTTGTTGTGGTGTGTGTGTTTGTATTGGGTGCTATGAATGAATGAATGAATGAAAAGAAAGTTGTTAGTTTGCAAAACCTGAGTCATACTCAAAGTTTAAGGTTTTTGAAACAAACCCATGAACCCTAGAAATTTCCCTCTTGTCTCACTATCTATCTCAATCTTCAGATGACTCGCGGAAATTCTGGAGGAAGCGGTTCATCTCAGGACCCAATGCTGCAGATTCTGCAAATGTTAGTTTCTCACCGTGAAGCTGGTAGATCTGAACGTCAAGCCAACTTAGCCACTCTTCAACAGATAGCCTAGATGTCCCATAATAATCAAGACCATGGAAACCAAGATCACCATGGATCCAAACTTAAGAATTTCCAGAATACCAATCCACCCATGTTTAGTAAGTCCGAGGAGCTTCTAGATGCTGATGATTGGCTGCAAACCATAGAGAACAATCTTGAAGTTTCAGGAGTTGATGTTAATGAGAAGGTGCTATTTGCAACTGATGGCCCAAAATATCTCGAGCTCGAACCCCAAGAGGAAGGTATGATGAGCACATCAGCAAGTTTTCCCTCAGTTATGAAACCAAGGTTATCGAACCAGTAGGACCAAGGAAACATGATGCAGCCCGTCCTACAGACGCTTCTACATCTACACCAACAAGTCCCCCAAGTGAACCCATGACTCGTGCCCGAGCCAAACTCCTCCAAGCTAAGGTGAACTCGCTCCTCTCTTCGTGCCAATTTGATACCTCCTTGGATGGCGTACTACTTCATACCACTACTTTGTGCATCATCAGGTACGAGCCCCCGCCGCGTCGACCCACGAGCCCTGAAGCTGCACCTGAGCTGAAGCTACCTGAGCCGGAGTGTCTGCCCTAATCCAGCCGGAGTGTCCGGCGCAACCGGAGTGTCCGGCGCGACTGAGCCAGAGTGTCCGGCCTGCCCGAGCCCGGACCTAGCATGGACATTCAGAAGGTCAAATCGGACACTCCCCGGACACCACCCGGAGTGTCCGGTCACCCTGGACTATCCGGCCGTGCCGACCCGGACTGTCCGGCCCAAGCGATGGGCATGCGAGCCTAGCTGGGCCCTATGGCCCATGTACCCCTACACTTCGCCCAGAACTCTACTTTAATGCCTGAAGTACCCCTGAACTTGTGGCTGGCCTATATATAGACCCCCACCTCCATTGTAAACCCTAGGCTTGATATTGGAATTAGTGGAAACCCCTTTGTGGATTTATCTAATTCTTGCCTCATGCTCCTTGACTAAGGAGCACCAATATCCCCAAACCTCGTTGGAGTTTGCATCGTGCCTCCGCGTTGTACAAGGCCTAGGCATCGGTGTCCCTTTGCCTAGACGTCAAGATCTCACCGAGTCTCCCATCTCGCCGTACCGGCTCGAGAAAAAGTCCTCCGCCCGACGCCGATCCTAGGGATTGCGCCAGACCGATCACCGCCGGCGTGAGCTATTGGTGTTTATCGTGGTCTTGTGTGTGTGTGTGTTCATCGCATTCTTCATGCGTGTGTTCGTCGTGTTCATCCTTCCCTCCTTCCCTGCCCTCCACCCTCGATTTGAAAGGGAATCATGAAAGATCGGGCCACCCTAGAGGTTTGCCCTTAACATATTGGTATCAAGAGCTTCGTTTCTCACGATTTCCCCCACAAATTTTTCTTCTATCCACCAAAAATTCGAAAATCCCCACAAAAAACAGCCCATATTTGCCTTTGGATCGATCTCTTGATTTGGGTTATTTGTGGTTTTGATCCGACCAAACCTTGTCTAAGGAGTTGGTCCAGCTTTATCCTGCGTTTCCCTAGCCCGATTTGGCCAGTTTTTTGCGGATTTGAGGCTCGAAGGCGAGGATTTCCGCTCCAGAACACGAGCAGGAAACCCGCACCGGAGAGTCCGGCTCGTACCAACCGGAGTGTCCGGTTGAAACAGACCGGAGTGTCTGGCTAGACTGGAGTATTCGTCCCAGACAGACCGGAGTGTCCGGCTGTAACGCCAGTTTTGACAGTTTTGCCTCATGTTTCGCATTGGCTAATCTCCTTTGTTTGCTCGTGTCCCGTGTGCGTGTCAGTAACTACCAGCAAGCTTCCGCATCATCAACTTCCGCGCTCATCGACACCACGGACCACGAACATCATCCCGCACCACCGACGCCAAGTTCATCATCAAAGAAGGTATAACTTGCGTCACCTTGTTAACCCCCATCTTCCTTTGTGTGTACCTACCCCATGAGAGTGGCTCATCTTGTGTTTGCTTGAGCATTGTGCATTTGTCCTTGGATAGTGAGAGTGCAAGAGCAATAGCAAGTGTGACTAGGTAGCACCAAGGGAGAGCAAAAAAAAATAGAGAAATATACAAAGAAAAAGCAAAAGAAAAATAGTCTCCCATTGCCAAAGAGAGTCTCAAAGCTTGTAAGCAAGAGAGAAAGAATAGCGCCCAAGGCAAGTGCACAAATCCGTTGCTCACTTTTCCTCTTTGCAAACGAGCCACGGTCTCTCCTTGCATTGGCACGACAACGAGCTTAGTCTTTGTTAGGACATTTGGTTTGCTCATTTGCATAGTCGTGTCAATCCCAACTTTCTCCACATGTGTGTACATAGTCGTAGGTTCCCGTCACCCTTTTGAGTTGTTGACCTTCGCCTTTGACTTGAGTTTTGTTGGATTTTTACCACTTTTGACTATCCTTTTTCTTTTGGTTGGTTCTTTGGCTTTCCACAATCCTAACCTACCACAAACAAGCTTTTGAGAGTTAGTTCTTTCTTTAGTGTGAGTTTTCTTTGCAATTCCACTTTGCACGCTTATAGCTCTCACTTGTGGTTTCTAGTTTGGTGCAATCCCCAAGGTGAGGTACAAGGCTAACACCACCATATTCCACTTCCATATACAATACTTGTGTGTTTTGCATGATGGATAGGCATGGTGAGATGAGCCAACCACCTCCCCAAGGAGAAGATCAAGGTCCGTACATGACGCGCGCAAGTCACTTCATCGTTCGACAAGAGTTCCGCGAACGTTGCCAAGCCCTTGAGATGCGACAAGATGAACAATTTGGCGAGACGCAAGCCGAGTTCAAGAACATTGACAACCGCTTCGACGGCCTCGAACGACAAATGCATGCAATGCATCATAACTTCGGCCACCAAAATGAAGCGCTCCAACGCTCCGTCGCCAAAACAAATGACAATCTTCCACGCCTCATCGACGGCATGACAAGACCATGTTCACGCGCTTCAAGCTCTGCAAGTTCTTCGCATCGTCATGCACCTCTTCCACAAGATCTACATCAAAGTGCTCAAAGACGCAATGATGCCCCCGTGGTTGAAGATGGAATCTCTTCGAACTATGTACCTTCCCCACGACACGCCGCAACGTCAAGCTATGATGGTGACCTCTCTTCAAGGCCACGAGCAAGGCAAGAAGCACACCGTCATCACGCAAGGGCACTAGTGATCCAACAAAAGCAACAACAAGAAGAACTGCAAGCGCAACAGCAAGTACAACCGCAAGTCTACCACCATCGACCGTGACACATACTTGACACAACAAGTGATGACTCCAACTTGGAGAATCAAGCTCGTCATCGACGTGAAGCTCTCCAAGATCATCATCCTCGTCATCAATGTCATGAACGTCAACAACGACACCATGGTCATCACGCGGCGCCTCCTCCACATCAACAAAACTTGGAGCGTCAAGTGATACAAGTTGAGCCACGCCCACCACGTCAAGAGGCTCATGACCATGTTCTTCGCCATGAGGCCCATGTGCCTAACCAACATCACCAACCGAGGAACGAGCCTCCTCTTCGTCATCAACCGCGTCAAGAGGCTCCACACCTTCACCACCATGAGGCCCAAGTGCCTCAACCACGTCAACAACCGCGCCAAGAGCAAGAGCAAGCTCCTCCTCAACAACAATATCAAGAGCAAGCTCCGCAACAAGGACACGAGAACCAAGTTCCACCTCCCCAACTACAAGATCATCAACAAGGTCAGCAAGCTCGTCGCAATGACCGCAACGACGAAGAAACTTTTGGCAAGCTCAAGTTCACAATGCCCAAGTTCACCGGATCCAATGACCCTAAAGAATACCTCTCGTGGGCACTCAAAGTCGACAAGATCTTCCGCATGCACAACTATAGCAACGAGAAGATGGTCGCCATGGCGTCGCTTGAGTTTGATGACTACGCCAACCTTTGGTGGGAACAAATTCAAGTTCCTCGAGATGCAAGACATGAACCGCCAATCACAAATTGGCATGACATGAAGGCTCACATGAGATCCCGGTTTGTCCCCGCGCACTACACACGCGACCTCTTCAACAATCTTCAAGCGCTTCGTCAAGGGACAAAGACCGTGGAAGAGTACTTCAAGGAAATGGAACTCAACTTGATTCGCGCCAACATTGATGAACGCATGGAGAAAACAATGGCACGTTTCCTTATTGGCTTGAATCACCCAATCAAGCGCATCATCGAGTTCCAAACATACAACATAATGGTTGAGCTTGTGCACATAGCAACAAAGGCTGAACGCCAAGTGCAAGAGGACATCAAGTACAACAAGCCCAAGACGTACTTCACCTACAAGCAAACTTCAACCTCTACACCAACAACTTTCAATGGTAGCTCCTCAAGTACCTCCAAGCCTTCCTTCAAGCCCACGCTTCCTCAAGGAAAACCGCCCCCAAGTGGCAAGCAAGCAAAGAGTGATGCACCTTTCAACGGTGAATGCTACAAGTCTGGAGGTAAAGGGCACAAGTCGGCCGAATGTGGAAACAAGAAAGTCTTGTTCATCCATGACAATGGTGATGAAGAGTACTTGAGTGAAGATGAGTTTGATGCCCGTGTCAAGGAAGCAATGGCAAGGCAACGAGTGGAAGATGATCAAGAACTCCTCATGTGTGAACATGACGCAAGTCCGTCGCTTGTCGTCACAAGAATCTTGACCACTCAAGCACAAGAGCATGAAGACCAACGCTCCAATATCTTCCAAACACGAGCCGTCATCAATGGCAAATCTATCAAGGTGATCATTGATGGAGGGAGTTGTCACAACCTTGCTAGCACCGAGTTGTGTGAGAAGCTCAACCTCACCCTCCATCCACAGAAGCACCCCTACCACGTGCAATGGCTAAGTGACCAAGGGTCCGTGAAGATCAAGCATATCGTATTGGTCTCCTTCGCCATTGGTCCTTACAAAGATACGGTGGAGTGTGATGTGGTTCCTATGACAGTTTGCCACATGCTTCTTGGTCGACCGTGGCAATTGGACAAGGCTGCTCAACATGATGGTCGCACCAACATATACACCTTCAAATGGCTCAACAAAACTTGTGTCTTGCAACCAATGACTCCTAGCCAAATAATTGCGGACAATCAAAGGCTTTAGCGAGGGCGCAAAGCACAACACCTACTTGTGAGAAGAGCGGTGAGAGAGAGAACCACCTCATAGTGAGTGAGAGCCACAAGCCAAATTCGAGTGGAAAAAATAAGAGTGTTCTCCTTGCCACCAAAAGTGAGATGAGAGATGTTCGGAACAACCCATCCATCTTGCACTATGTCCTCCTTTGCAAGGGACTAGCGCAAGGAACTAACGAATTAACCAATGTTCCTCCATCTTTGATGAGTGTTTTGCAGGAATTCAAGGATGTGTTTCCCGAAGAGCTTCCACATGGGCTACCTCCTCTTCGCGGCATTGAACATCGCATCGACCTCATCCCAGGTGCACCACTTCCAAACCGCGCTGCTTATCGCACGAACCCGGAGGAGACAAAGGAGATTGAACGTCAAATCAACCAACTCGTCTCCAAAGGTTTGATCCAAGTTAGCACTAGTCCAAGTGTCGTACCCGTGATTCTTGTTCCAAAGACGGATGATACGTTACGGTTATCCATGGACTGCCGTCCAATCAATGCTATCACCGTGCGTTATCGACATCCCATACCACGTCTCGATGACATGCTTGATGAGTTGTTTTGGAGCCACTATTTTTTCGAAAATTGATCTTCGTAGTGGTTACCATCAAATACGCATGGCTGAAGGCGATGAGTGGAAAACCGCCTTCAAGACCAAACTTGGTCTCTATGAATGGTTGGTTATGCCCTTTGGTTTATCAAATGCCCCATCCACCTTCATGCACCTTATGAATCACATCTCGCATTCTCTCATTGGAAAAAGTGTTGTTGTCTATTTCGATGATATTCTTGTTTATAGCAAATCACTTAAGGACCATATAATACATGTCAAGGAAGTTTTGCAGATCCTTCGACATGAAAAGCTTTATGCTAATCTTCCCAAGTGCACTTTTGCTAAAGACAAGTTGATTTTTCTTGGATTTGTCGTTTCTTCGAAGGGCATTGAAGTTGATGTTTCCAAGGTAAAGGACATACGAGATTGGCCCATCCCAACAAATGTGAGTGAACTCCGAAGTTTTCATGGGTTGGCCGGTTTCTATCGTCGCTTTGTGAAAGACTTTTCAACCATTGCTTGTCCCCTTAATGACTTGACCAAAAAGAATGTCACCTTCGTGTGGGGCAAAGCACAACAAAAAACTTTTGATGAACTTAAAAAGAGGCTCACCGAAGCACCTCTTCTTGCTTTACCAGATTTCACAAAAACTTTTGAGATACAGTGTGATGCTAGTGGTATTGGCATTGGAGGAGTCCTTATGCAAAACGGACGTCCTATAGCCTACCATAGCAAAAAACTTGATGGTGCTCGCCTTAACTATCCAATTTATGACAAAGAGCTTTTTGCCTTAGTTCGTGTCCTTCAAGTTTGGCAACACTACCTTTGGCCTAAGGAATTTATCATACATTCCGACCATGAGTCGTTGAAATATCTCAAAGGCCAAGCTAACTTGAGCAAGAGACACGCTAAGTGGGTTGAGTTCATGGAGTCTTTTCCGTACATTGTCAAGTATAAGAAGGGCAAAGATAATGTAGTTGCGGACACATTGTCTCACAAACATACAAGCCTTCTTACGAGACTTGAAATCAACGTGTTGGGTCTTGAGGAAATAAAATCTTTGTATGCTTCCGACCCGTTCTTTGAACCAATTTTCGCAAAGTGCTCCAATGACAAGGGAGTTGATGATTTCTATTTGCATAAGGGCTTTCTTTTTAAACAAAACATGCTATGCATTCCGAAGTCGTCGCTTCAACTTTTGATTATCCAAGAATCTCATGGTGGAGGCCTTATGGGTCACTTTGGTCGCGACAAGACATTGGACATGCTCTCCAATCACTAATTTTGGCCCAAGATGAAGCGTGACGTGGAGCGCTACGTTCAACGATGCACGTCATGTGTTCAAGCTAAGTCGCAAGCTAATCCCTATGGTCTTTATATGCCATTGCCTATTCCTCATACACCTTGGTCCGACATTAGCATGGATTTCGTGTTAGGATTGCCTAGATCTAAGCATGGTCATGATTCTATATTTGTTGTTGTGGATCGTTTTTCCAAGATGGCACACTTCATACCGTGCCATAAGACCGACGATTCTTCACATGTTGCAAATCTATTTTTCAGGGAAATCGTCCGTCTTCACGATGTGCCAAGGACAATCGTCTCCGACCGCGACGTCAAATTCATGAGCTACTTGTGGAAGACCCTCATGGCCAAGCTCGCGGTCAAGCTCCTCTTCTCATTCGCATCACATCCTCAAACTGATGGACAAACCGAAGTTGTCAACTGAAGCCTCGGAACTCTCCTTCGTGTGTTGCTCAAGAAAAACCTGAAGGATTGGGAGGAATGCATTCCACACGCCGAGTTCGCCTACAATCGAGCCAAGCACTCAACAACCAAGATGAGTCCATTCATGATCGTCTATGGTTTCGAGCCCCTCACCGCGCTCGACATCCTACCACTACCTCTCCATGAGCGCACAAACATGGACGTCGAGAAGCACGCACAAGCTATGAAGAAGCTTCACGAAGAAACAAGAGCTACTATCGAACAACAAGTCCTTCGCCAAGCTTCAAGGCTAAACAAGGACAAGAAGGAGATGATATTTGAAGAAGGTGACCTTGTGTGGATACACCTAAGCAAGGACCGCTACCCCAGGGAACGTGACTCGAAGCTCAAGCCAAGAGGAGATGGTCCCTTCAAGGTCCTCAAACGAATCAACAACAACGCCTACATCATCAACATCCTGACCTCCAAGTACCTTGCAAGCAATACATTCAATGTCAACGATCTCTCACCCTACCATGGAGATGTTCAAGATGATACCCATGAAGAGTCGAGGACGACTATTTCCCAAGGGGGGGAGCTAATGCAGCCCGTCCTACAGACGCTTCTACATCTACACCAACAAGTCCCCCAAGTGGACCCATGACTCGTGCCCGAGCCAAACTCCTCCAAGCTAAGGTGAACTCGCCCCTCTCTTCGTGCCAATTTGATACCTCCTTGGATGGCGTGCTACTTCATACCACTACTTTGTGCATCATCAGGTACGAGCCCCCGCCGCGTCGACCCACGAGCCCTGAAGCTGCACCTGAGCTGAAGCTACCTGAGCCGGAGTGTCCGCCCGAATCCAGCTGGAGTGTCCGGCGCAACCGGAGTGTCCGACACGACTCAGCTGGAGTGTCCGGCCTGCCCGAGCCCGGACCTGGCGTGGACATTCAGAAGGTCAAATCGGACACTCCCCGGACACCACCCGGAGTGTCCGGTCACCTCGGACTGTCCGGCCGTGCCGACCCGGACTGTCCGGCCCAAGCGATGGGCCTGCGAGCCTAGCTGGGCCCTATGGCCCTTGTACCCCTCTACTTTGCCCAGAACTCTACTTTAATGCATGAAGTACTCCTGAACTTGTGGCTGGCCTATATATAGACCCCCACCTCCATTGTAAACCCTAGGCTTGATATTGGAATTAGTGGAAACCCCTTTGTGGATCTATCTAATTCTTGCCTCATGCTCCTTGACTAAGGAGCACCAATATCCCCAAACCTTGTTGGAGTTTGCATCGTGCCTCCGTGTTGTACAAGGCCTAGGCATCGGTGTTCCTTTGCCTAGATGTCAAGATCTCACCAAGTCTCCCATCTCGCCGTAACGGTTCGAGAGAGAGTCCTCCGCCCGACGCCGATCCTAGGGATTGTGCCGGACCGGTCACCGCTGGCGTGAGCTATTGGTGTGTATCGTGGTCTTGCGTGTGTGTGTTCATCGTGTTCTTCGTGCGTGTGTTCGTCGTGTTCATCCTTCCCTCCTTCCCCGCACTCCACCCTCGATTTGAAAGGGAATCGTGAAAGATTGGGGAACCCTAGAGGTTTGCCCTCGACAAAACACCTCCAAGGTGTTGCTAGCTGGCCTTTGGCAGGGGCACTACCGGTGCTAGCAGCTACGTGGAAACCTGCACAACACAACCATAGTACTTTGCCCCCAACTTATAGTGAGGTTGTCAATCTCACCGGTTTTGCTGAAAACAAAGGACTAAATGTATTGTGTGGAAGAAAGTAATAGTTTGCAGAAAGTAAAAAAGAAGCAGTAAACAGTTGTAGATTGATGGTAAAAGAAAGGACCGGGGTCCATAGTTCACTAGTGGTGGTTCTCCTTAAGATAGATGACATGTTGGGTGGACAAATTACAGCGGGGCAATTGACAAACATCGAGAAAGCAATATGCATATACTAAACATCTTGACTCCTTTGAGATTTGATTGGGCATTACAACATTATACATAGACCGTAATCCAACTTCATCTATGACCAATAATCCACCTTCAGGTTATCATCCGAACCCCCTCTAGTATTAAGTTGCAAGCAACAGATAATTGCATTACCTATTGCGTGTAAAGTAAACAATACGATTGTTCTATGAACAAAGGATTGCTGTTTTCTCCCTAGTAGCAACAACACATCTAGTACCTTAGAGATTTCTGTCACTTCGCCAGATTACTAGAGGCATGAACCCACTATCGAGCATAAATACTAACTCTTGGAGTTGCTAGCATCTACTTGGCCAAGATAGCTACTAACAACGGAAAGCATGCAAGATCACAAATAACAAAGACATGATAGAATCAATAATCAATCTGAAATAACATCTCAATATCCATCAGATCCTCGAAAACACAACATGTAGGATTACAAATAGATGATCTTGATCATGAATGGAGCTCACAAGATCTAAACATGATAGCACAAAGGAGAAGAACCAACCATCTAGCTACTACATGGACCTGTAGTCCAAGGACGAACTACTCACGCATCACACCGGAGGCTTGCATGGTGATGAAGAAGGCCTCCAGGGTGAATTCTCCCCTCCGGCAGGGTGCCGGGAAGAGCTTCAGATCCCTCCCGATCTAGGTATGGAGATCACGGAGGCTACAAACTCTTTCATGGAATTTTGATCGAGTACTTAAGGTTTCTGTATCGGAAGCATCTTATCGGCGAAAGGGGAGGCCGAGGGGCTGCCCTAGGTGGCTAGACCACCCCTGGCGCGGGTCAGGCCTGGTCGCGCGGCCAGGTGGTGTGGCCGGCCCCTGGCCCCTCTCCGTCTCGTATTCTGGCTCCGTGTCCCCCTCGGTGAAAAACTGACTTTGGCTTTTGTCCCTTCCAATTCCGAGAATATTCATTTTCTGACTTTCCTAGAACCAAAAATAGCAGAAAATAGGCAGTTGGCATTGTGGCATCTTGTTAATAGGTTAGTGCAAGAAAGTGTCAAAAAAGTACTCCAAAGTGTGGACAAAACATAAGAAAGTAGGTAAAACCAAGCATGGAACATCAAAAATTATGGATACGTTAGCAACGTATCAACATCCCCAAGCTTAACTCCTGCTCGTCCTCGAGTAGGTAAGTGATAAAAAGAAAGAATAATTTTTGAGGTGACATGCACCATCATAAACTTGATCAAAGTATTTGTAAAACATTGATAGCTGGGATCATAGTACTTCAGCATAGCATGAAAGATAAAGTTTTAACAATAAGACATAGCAACTATGTTGCAACATGAAAAGGCACAAATAAAAGATTCATGAATAACAATGCTTTGCAAGACGTTTGTTTGTTTCACATAAAGAAAACATGGCAAAGTGGCATTCATCTTGTCCCTCATAGAGTAGCAAACATAAATGCATAGGACACCTTCAAAATTCATAAGAGTGACTAGATACAAATAGTTTAAGAACAAGCAATATCAAAGTTATGCATCAATCAACAAGTTTTGGGACAATGCACATTAAACTAAGAATGGCCACTATACTCTCTTAATAGGTGCATAAAGATAGAAGATGGAGACTCAACATAAAAGTAAAAAAAGTCCTTCATAGAAGGAAGTAGGGATTCAAGTCTCATAAATAGCTTCCAAAAATTATGGTACTTATTAGCTTTCAGCTCTCATTGCCCCTATCATAAGCATCTTGAAGTGATTAAGGTTAAAGTGAACAAACTATGGAGTATATGCTTGACAAAGTATAAGTTGGCAATCTCATGTCCCTTGAATACGAGGGCCGCTCCTCATGCTACTCAAGTTTAGTTACCGATAAGTTCTTGTCATAGTAAGTACATGTGTATCATAGAGAACCACCAACGGGGTACCCCTTGCCCGATGATACGGAAGAATCCCCATATCAAAATGACAAGGCAAGCAGACAATAAGCATTTCAGCATCTTCTTATTTACCATGGGAAAATGGTGCTTTTTTTCTCTCTTTCCTCTTTTATCATCTGTTTTTTTCTTTTTCTCTTTTTCTCAATCTCTATCTCTTTTTATAAGAAGAATGCTTCATAGATTACTCATTATGGTTATGTTATAGGTTTCCACCATGATTAGGCATGGATTAGACCAGCGGCCCAGGCGTTTCTCTAACACACATACATAACTCCATGGACTTACAAGCTCCCCTTTCATTTCACACCGACGACATCCATAAACAAAAGAGCATGATATCAACTAGGTACAATGTACAAGTGCAATGTTGAAAGCGTTCCTCGTGACAGCATGGTTCTGCTAATCCCCAACATATAAGTGCAAGCATATACAACATAGACGACACAATGGTTCAAGTTTATTAGGGGCAAGAAAAGTAACATGTGCCATCAAGTTCATGAGAGCTTTAACTAGTTTTCTCATAACAAGTTTAATTCGGAAGGTAGATAAAAACATGAATATACGTGGAATAGGTAGGTATGGTGGACTCTTTGGAATAACTTGGTTTTAGGAGTTGGATGCATGAGTGGAACTCATACTTGGTTATGGAGGCTAGCAAAAGAATGGGAGCGACCAACTAAGAGAGCAATAATGGCCATAATCATGCAAAGCAACAAAACATCATTAATCAAAGCATAAAGTGATACAAGTCGAAAACTAAAGGATCATAAAGGCTATGGTGACTTGGGATAGTCATAACATGGTGTGAGCATGCGCCAATTCACCCTAAATAAAGCATCAAAGGAGAATACCATAATACTATGCTTTAATATGCTAAAACAAAGCATGATTCTTTCAAGGCACATTAAGCAATCTCAATTGTTTATAACATGTCATGCTACAGAAAAAATTACTAAGCATAAATCCAAAACAATATCAAGCATGACATGACAAAGCATAGGCCACAGTCAAAAATAAGCTCTCTTTACCACTTAAGCATGAACTTTTCCTACTCTTTTTTCCAAACCAAACCAAACTATTTGAAAACCAATGCATGAAAGAGGGGGTCCAACCAATTTATTCAACCAAACTAAGAAAACCAAGCAAACGAAAACCAAGAACAAAAACAAAAAAGAAGATGCTCCAAGAACAACACAACTATGCATGAAACAATAAAAATGAAGTGTTTGGAAGAAACCTGGGATTTTTATTGATGAAGAAGGGGATGCCTTGGGCATCTCCAATCTTTGACGCTTGTACATTTTGGATATTTATTGGGGTGACACGCGTGGCATCCCCAAGCTTGAGCTTTAGTCCATTGTTCATCTCATTACATCATTCTCTCCATACACCTGAAATTTTTCCTTCATACAAAACTTCACACAATCTTTATTAGCAACATTAGTGCACTCAAGATAATAAGTCTTTAGGTTTAGTTTCAACACCAATAAAACTTCCATTAAAACAAAAGCTACTGAATCACTTCCCTCAAACAGCTCAATTCCCCAAAAGAACTCAAAAAGGAACCAACAAGAAGCAAATGCAAAAAATGGCAGAAATCTGTCAAAATAGACGAGCAGGTAAAAACCAATTTTTTCGAAGACCTTCTGTTGCTCAAATAAAAAAGTGTTAAACTAACAAAAGTTAGATAACAACCTAGGGCAGAAGCACAAAACTTCACGCCTCAAAACGACATACAGAGATTTTGCACGAATATTTATGGTGAAGCACAGAAATCTATTTCGGGACAACAACTTTCCCAATCATTACTTCTCTCTCATTAGAGGTTACTCTTGGCACAAAAATCAAATAAAAAGGATAAGGAGAGGTTATTACTGAAGTAATAACTTCCAAGACTCATCTAAAACTTTTTAGGTTATCTCCCAATAAGTACTTTTCTTTAACGCCTTTAAGTTAGGCATAAGAAGAAAGAAAAAGAATCAAGTGTTCTCAAATGAAGAAGCATTAAGAGAAATACTAGAAATATCTTCAACAAGGCAAGGTATCTCATCCAAATAAGTTCTAGAGGATCCTCTCTCAACTCTCTTGGGTTTACTATTTTCATCAAACGGGTTTTCGGGAACAATCCAATCAAGATTCTTTTCTATGGCTTCATGCATTGCTACATCTTTGAAAGGTATTGGTATTTTAATTTCCTCTCCATTAGGTTCGGTTTTATTCACCTTTTCCCATGTACCAACAACATCTACACATGAGCCTAGCATATTAAAGCGTTCAAAGACTTTTCTAGCTTCCTTGGCGACATCATAGAATTCCTTAAGCAAAGTTTCTAGAATAAAATCTCTCTTTTCAGGGTCATCAATTTCTTGAAGTTTAAGAAACATTACTTGCATTAAGGGGCTAAGGTTAATAAGACTAGCTTCCAACATGTGAACTAAAGAAGCTGCAACAATTTCATAGTTTGGAGCAAGTTCTGCAAGGGATCTATCCTCAATATCCTCATGCTTACTAACATGATTAAAGAATTTTTCAATATTATCTTTTCCAATTATAGAGCCACTACCTATTGAAAGGTCTTTCAGGGTGAATTTAGGGATCAACATGGTGAGCTAAGGAAGAGGTAACAACTATACAAAGACTTAACTTTTTGTGTTTTTGATAAAGAAATAAGCAAACAAAGCAAAAAGTAAACTAAGCAAAACAAAACTAACAAAGTAAAGAGATTGGTTATGAGGGACTCCCCTTGTGAAGATGTCCTTGACTCCTCGGCAATGGGGCCAGAAAAAGTACTTGATGGCCCAAAATATCTCAAGCTCGTTGGGGAACCACAAGAGGAAGGTATGATGAGCACAGCAGCAAATTTTCCCTCAGTTATGAAACCAAGGTTATCGAACCAGTAGGAGCAAGGAAACACCTCCAAGGTGTTGCTAGCTAGCCTTTGGCAGGGCGCACTACCGTTGCTAGCAGCAACATGGAAACCTACACAACACAACCACAAAACTTTGCCCCCAACTTACAGTGAGGTTGTCAATCTCACCGGTTTTGCTGAAAACAAAGGATTAAACGTATTGTGTGGAAGAAAGTAATAGTTTGCAGAAAGTAAACAGAAAGCAGTAAACAGTTGTAGATTGATGGTAAAAGAAAGGACCAGGGTCCATAGTTCACTAGTGGTGGTTCTCTTTAAGATAGATGACATGTTGGGTGAACAAATTACAACGGGGCAATTGACAAACATCGAGAAAGCAATATGCATATACTAAACATCTTGACTCCTTTGAGATTTGATTGGGCATTACAACATTATACATAGACCATAATCCAACTACATCTATGACTAATAATCCACCTTCAGGTTATCATTCGGACCCCTCCAGTATTAAGTTGCAAGCAACAGATAATTGCATTACGCATTGCATGTAAAGTAAACAATACGATTGTTCTATGAACAAAGGATTGTTGTTTTCTCCATAGTAGCAATAGCACATCTAGTACCTTAGAGATTTCTGTCACTTCCCCAGATTACTAGAGGCATGAACCCACTATCGAGCATAAATACTAACTCTTGGAGTTGCTAGCATCTACTTGGCCAAGATAGCTACTAACAACAGAAAGCATGCAAGATCACAAATAACAAAGACATGATAGAATCAATAATCAATCTGAAATAGCATCTCAATATCCATCGGATCCCCGCAAACACAACGTGTAGGATTACAAGTAGATGATCTTGATCATGAATGGAGCTGACAAGATCTAAACATGATAGCACAAAGGAGAAGAACCAACCATCTAGCTACTACATGGACCCGTAGTCCAAGGATGAACTACTCTCGCATCACACCAGAGGCTTGCATGGTGATGAAGAAGGACTCCAGGGTGAATTCTCCCCTCCGATAGGGTGCCAGGAAGAGCTTCAGATCCCTCCCGATCTAGGGATGGAGATGACGGCGGCTATAGAATCTTTCGTGGAATTTTGATTGGGTACTTAGGGTTTCTGTATTGGAGGCATCTTATAGGAGAAAGGGGAGGCCGAGGGGGTGCCCTAGGTGGCCAGACCACCCCCTGGCGTAGGCCAGGCCCGGCCACGCGGCCAGGTGGTGTGGCCGGCCCCTGGACCCTCTCTATCTCGTATTCTGGCTCCGTGTCCCCCTCGGTGAAAAACTGACTTTGGCATCTTGGAACCAAAAACAGTAGAAAACAGGAGAAAACAGGCAGCTGGCATTGTGGCATCTTGTTAATAGGTTAGTCCAAGAAAGTGTATAAAAAGTACTCCAAAGTGTGGACAAAACATAAGAAAGTAGATAAAACCAAGCATGGAACATCAAAAATTATGGATACGTTAGCAATATATCAGCCACCCACTATCTGTCCGGCTATGCAAGATCTTGGTGGAATAGTAGCCGTACGATAACAGAGGTCGGATGATGACTTGGGAGGAGTTCAAACTCAAGTTCAGCAGGACCCATGTGCCCCCGGGTCTAATCAAGAGGATGAGGGATGAATTCAGAGACTTGAAGCAAGGAAGGATGACTGTGGTTGAATACCGTGACAAATTTTTGTCACTAGCTAGGTATGCCCCTGATGAGATTGACAACAAAGCCAAGAAGGAGAGATCCTTGAATGGTCTGCATGATGAGATGTAGACAGTGATAGTCAACATTCCATTTTTGATGACCTTGAAGCCTTAGTGGATTCTGCAATTCAGATGGAAGGCAAGATCAACCAAGCCAGCAAGAACTGCAAGTGCAGGATGATGCATCAACCAGGACCCCACCATACCCCGAAGTATCGCCCCAACTCGTCTGCAGGATATGCACCTAGAAACAACAGACCCCCAATGAACTGTCCGAACTATCCAAACCGTGGAGGAGGAAACCCAAGGCTCGGAGGAAACAACAACAACAACCTCGGTAACTCCAATAATTTCAATCGTGCATCGCCAAAGTCTAACAACAACAACAACAATACTACCCCAAGGACTAGAAGCAATGTTGTGCATGTCATAGGGAAAGACAAGTCAATGATAACTTGCTTTAATGCAGAGTCAGGGGTCACTACTCCAATGAGTGCCCCAAGAAGCTTGCCACAGTAACCAATGTGAATGCACCTGCCCAACAGTAACGCCGTGTCCAGCCTGGAAAAAGATTCACCCCAGGAAGCCCGCACAACCGTAATGGTCGTATGTTCCACATGAATGCTGAAGAAGCCCAAGAAGCGCCAGATGTCGTGTTGGGTATGTTTTCTGTTAACTCAGTTTTAGCAAGAGTGTTGTGTGATTCTGGAGCATCGCACTCGTTTGTTACAAAAGAATTTGCATGCACTAGTAGTATCCAACCAACAAATCTGAAGCATGTTATGATAGTTCAAATCCCTGGTTCGACCACCAAAGCTAGAAAAGTTTGCAAGGCCGTACCTATCAGAATACATGGGATAGATTTTTATGCCAATCAAATAGTACTTGGAACCAAAGGATTGGAAGTAGTGCTAGGTATGGATTGGATGTCGAAACATCAAGGATTAATTGACTATGCTAAGAAAGCCATAACTGTGACTAGTAGCACCGGAATATCAGTAGAACATGTATCTGAGATTTTGCCCCGTCAATTCAAGTGCAACAAGAGTCTAGCCAAGACCACCATTGACCAAGTCAGGGTAGTCTGTGAATACCCCGATGTGTTCCCAGATGAATTGCCCGGTATGCCTCCAGATCGAGATATCGAGTTTATCATTGAACTAATCCCTGGAACCGGACCCATAGCTCAGAGACCCTAAAGTATGAACCCATATGAACTAGTGGAGCTGAAGAAGAAACTTGATGGTATGCTAGGAAAAGGACTGATTCAACCAAGTGCATCGCCATGGAGATCACCTGTTTTGTTTGTTGATAAGAAGGATGGTGCCAACCGTCTTTATACAGATTATCGGAAGTTGAATGACGTCACCATCAAGAACAAGTACCCTTTGCCAAAGATAGAAGATTTGTTTGATCAACTGACTGGAGCTAGAGTATTTTCTAAGATTGATCTTAGAACTGGTTATCACCAACTGAAGATTCGTGCAACAGATATCCTAAAGACTGCCTTCACCACCAGATATGGATTGTATGAGTATAATGTCATGTCTTTTGGATTAACCAATGACCTCGCTTATTTCATGAATCTCATGAATAAGATTTTTATGAATTTTCTAGATAAGTTTGTCATTGTGTTTATCAATGACATTCTGATCTACTCCAAATCAGAAGAGGACCATGAGCAACATCTGAGAACCATCCATGAAACCCTTAGAGAGCATCAGCTGTATGCCAAGTTCAGCAAGTGTGAATTCTGGTTAACAGAAGTAGGATTCCTAGGCCATATCCGGTTAGCAGGAGGAGTCGTTGTTGATCCCGCCAAGATCAAAGATGTTGAAGAATGGAAAGCCCCAACCACCCAAACAGAAGTCCGCGCATTTCTTGGATTATCCAGATCCTACCGCAAGTTCGTAGAAGGATTCTCGAACATTGCAAGACTCATGACCCAGTTGTTGAAGAAAGATAAGAAGTTTGAATGGACTAACAAATGTGAAGCAAGTTTTCAAGACCTCAAGAAGAGATTGATTTCAGCCCAATTTTGATCATGCCGGATATCAAGAAGCCTTTTGATGTGTATTGTGATGCATCCAAGATTGGTCTCAGATGTGTATTGATGCAAGAAGGAAAAGTTATATCCTATCTATCCAGACAACTGAAGCAGCATGAGCAGAATTATCCTACCCATGACCTAGAACCAGTAGCCGTAGTTTTAGCTTTGAAGACATGGTGTCATTATCTTATGGGTAACCGCTGTGAGATTTATTCGGATCACAAGAGTCTGAAGTATATCTTCACCCAGAAGGAGCTGAATATGAGGAAAAGGAGATGGATAGAGTTAATCAAGGATTATGACCTTGACATTCACTATCACCCCAGTAAAGCCAATGTGGTAGAGGATCCTTTTAGCAGATTGCCGTGTAGATTAAACACCATGATTACGAAAGCCCAGCCAAGTCTGCATGAAGAGATGGAGAATATTAGAGTGGATCTAGTTAGTGAAGGATTCTTAGCTAGCATAGAACTTCAACCCACTTTGATTAGTCTGATAAAAGAGGCCCAGAAACAAAATGCAAGTATCGATGGAATCAAGCGTCATAACAAGACAGGGAAGGTACCCGGATTCATAGAAGATGAAGAAGGAGTTCTGTGGTACAAAGGACGTACCTGTGTTCCAGTAAATTTGGAGTTGAAACAAGTCATTATGCAAGAAGCTCATGATACTCTTTATTCTATCCACCCAGGAGGAACAAAGATGTATCAGGATTTGAAGGAGCAATTTTGGTGGCATAAAATGAAGAGAGAAGTCGGAAGCTATATAGCCAAGTGTGATATCTATCAGAGAGTCAAAGCAGAACATCAAAGACCCGCAGGACTTTTTCAACCATTACAGATTCCGGAATGGAAATGGGATTCTGTCAGAATGGACTTTATCACAGGTTTGCCTACATCTAGTAGCGGAAATGACTCTATTTGGGTCATAGTAGACAGAGTGTCCAAGGTAGCCCATTTCATACCCGTCAAGATAACCTACCAAAGTTTGAAGCTAGCGGAGTTGTATATCGCTAGGATAGTCAGCTTGCATGGAACCCCCAACACCATAGTGTCGGATCGAGGAACCCAGTTTACCTCAAGATTTTGGCAGAAAGTCCAAGAAGGATTAGGAACCAAACTGAATTTTAGCACAGCTTATCACCCGCAAACCGACGGATAAACTGAAAGAGTCAACCAGATCTTAGATGATATGTTGAGAGCTTGTGTGCTAGAGTATGGATCTAAGTGGGAAGATTGTCTGCCTTTCGCGGAATTCTCATACAACAATAGTTATCAAGCCAGTTTGCAAATGGCCCCATTTGAGTTCTTATATGGAAGGAAGTGTCGTACGCTGTTGAATTGGTCGCAAGTAGGAGAGAGTCAGATCTTCGGACTGACATTCTACAAAAAGCCGAAGAGAAGATTCACAAAGTCCGTGAGAGCCTCAAGACTGCTCAATCCAGATAGAAGAGTTATGCATATAAAAGAGGTTGAGACTTGACCTTCAATATCGGAGATTTTGTGTATCTCAAAGTATCACCCTTGAAGGGAATGCAATGTTTTCATCTGAAAGGAAAGCTAGCCCCCAGATATATTGGACCCTTCAAGATTTTGAACCACCGAGGAGAAGTATCCTATCGACTGGAACTGCCTGAGGAGATGTCAGCCGTGCATAATGTGTTCCATATCTTGTTACTTCGCAAATGCCCGGAGAAGACCGAAGTTTTCAAGAACATCAATCACAGAGCCATAGATATCGACAAGGGTCTAACTTATCGTGAAGTGACCATCCGTATATTGGAAGAAGCATTTAGAACCACCTGGACTAGAAGTATCAAGTTTCTCAAGATCCAATGGAGTAATCATACTGAAGAAGAAGCCACCTGGGAACAAGAAGATTATATTAGGACCGAGTTTCCAAATCTCTTTAGTTCCTAGTTTTTCCTGAATCTCAGGATGAGATTCTGTTTAAGGAGGGAAGGTTTGTAACATCCCAAAAATATTAATCAAGCTTATCAAGCTCTAATCACCCAAGTTTAGGGTTAACAAAAACTTTTATTATTAAATTTAATAAGAATGCATGTGTGATTTGCATTAGTGTATGAATGCTTGCAATTGCCATGATTGATTATTACCAATGATAAGCATTGGTTTAAAGATGAATAATACATCATCTAGATCATTCCCAAGCAGAATCAAATGAAAAGAAAATCAAATATAAGTCATATGATCAAATGGTCATTTTGGCCAAACTTATCCACTAGACCACTTTGAGTGTTCCTGGTAAAAGATTTCCAATAGAAACTTTTCCAATTCTTTTCACCCCTTGCTAGACCAAGTAAAAGTGAATCCAAGCTAACTTTACAAAGTGGCAGAAACAACTTTCAAATCTATTTAAGAGACATTGCAAAATTGAATCAAGTTCATATGCCTAGATCATCATTTTTCAAAAACCATTCAAATCAATTCCCCTTGACCTTTCCTAGCAACCACAGAGTACTAAGCAAGCAACAAGATCACTCACCAAAATTCATCCAAAAAATTGAAAACAAATTTCATGCGGCCATTTGATCGAACACCTGGCAGGCACAGTACAACCTCACTAACTATACACTGTTTGGAGCTATCAATTGCTCAGCTCTTGTACTGCAATCAACACATTCAATTGTCCTAGATCATCCCTGGTACTTGGCCGTGCAAAGGAGAGGCATCACTAGCCACATTGACCAGTAGCACGCCCGTACCGAGTCGGCCATGCCGGTCGAGCACGAACCTCTCGTAGCACGCCGCACCACCCTCTCCCACGATGTCCAGCAAGTCGCTGTGACCTCACCGCCACCCCCTGTCCACCCCTTGACCCAAGGCGAGAAGTGGAGACGCTGAAAACCACGTGCCCATTTAAGCCCCTGCCATGCCGAGCGCACGACGGACCGCCGCAACTGCCTCGCACGCACGCGCCGCGCCTCGCTCTCTCCGCCCGTACCCGCGATCGCCTTAGCACTAGTGACCTCCCAGACATGACCGTTCGCCGCCGCGCGCCCCGTGACCACCGTACCAAGTGACAAACGCCCACGTACCCGAACAGAGCACCAACATCGCCCGACCGATGGAGACCGCCCCTTGTCGTGCTGTCACTCGCGTGACGATCGCCTTAGTCCACTGCACCGACCCATGCCCTCCGCCGTGATGAACGCGGCCTGTAGCAACATCATCGGAGAGGCTAGACCATTCCGCACTTCCTCCACCCCTGGTGTATAAATAGAGGCCACCCCAGGCCTCATTCTCCACACCATTCCACTCCTCTCTCTTGTCAACACCCGGATTTTTAATCCCAGATGCCTGTTATGCCATACATCGCAATCCCATGATTACCATTTTTGCGAGACATAACAGATTGGATATCAGAGTACATCATCCATTACAAACCATAATGAGGTCTTACACAAATAAGGATCTCATGATCTAGTAATCAAGTAGCGGAATAAATAGCGTAGCGGTGGGTCCATCTTCAGAGTCACAGGCAATGCTGATGATGGAAGATAGTCCTAGTTATCATAGCCGTCCAGCTGTCCTTCAACTTGGTAATCTCCTTTATAGTCTGGCCATAGGATAGCCAGGGACAAAATCCATGAGTACTCTTTAAGTACTCGCAAACTACCACTAACAAGTAGCATAGTTCTAGTATGAATGCTAACTCTAAGTTTATTTGTAAAGTTAAGTTTGAAACCTAAGCTGAGTTCTGAAACAAACAAAGATAAAAGAAGTTTGAAAACAACTAAGTGGGAACTTAATTGTCATAGTCACAACTCTGTTGTGGTTAAGTCATGTCACAATTCATTTCATAAGTTGTTTTGAAAACTTCTGACAATGGAACAGTATGGCCACTCCAACTGTCCATAATCGCGGATGCGGCTATTCGAATAGTTTGACACTCTATAGAGGTGGTACACTTTCACCACAAGATTCGATACATCTGTCAGAGATAACCCTGAATCATCATACTTAGTATGCAGATAATCAAACATAACCTTTCCTTTACACACCCTAGTATCAGCACCTCTCCTATGAGCATGGCCTCCCAACCATGACCATCTGTCATCTTAGGCACTGCATAGGTGGACAACATCGAGAGGTAGCCTCAGCTCAAACCTCTCCCGCGAGGGAACTAATACTAATGCATATAAACTTGCGGCTAAGCCTTACCCAAATCAGGTATTGTGGTTGTACGGTAAAATTGGAACGATATCGCATCTGAACCCAACCATCAGTTTGTATAAAAGGGCTAAGGCTCATGCCTCAACATTTTCATCATCATAAACCATTTGTGTTTCTCAACACATGTCAAAACATCTCAATAGAATGACTCATCATTCCAAGGTTTTCACAAATCCTTTTCACCAAGTATTCCCATCTAAAGTGAATCAAGTTTTGGTTTAGCTCTAAACTACTAAGTTAAGAGTGTCCACTAATGTGGGATGCTAAGATCAATCTCATGCCATAGAATGACATCTAAGTCTAACTAGATAGGTCAAGTTTTATACTCTTTATGCTACCTTCAAACAAGTAAAGGACTTTAGTAAAGTACAAAAAGTAAATCTTCGTAAATAAAACTCAGAGTAGGTATAAGTCAACATGGTATAACCAAAGCATGCCTAATGCATCTTGCTTAGGTTATCTTGTTTAATTCTACCTTGCTAACAATAGCTTTCTCAGTTTACTTGAAGTGCTAGGCTTACCTTGGGTAGTGCAGTGGTTGAAGTTTTCTTCCTCCTCCTCTTGGTAGAACTCCTCCTCGTCGTAAGCTTGGTCAGTACTATCGTCTATAAATACATACAGAGTACACAATCACCAAACAATACTTAACTAGTCTACTTAGCACACTAAGGCACACATTTGATGATCTATTATCATCACAAGCATCACAAGGTTGAATTAACTAGCCTCATTCTTTTTATTTGAGAAAAGTAATTTCTACTGATTAAAAATAACTAAGATTTAATATTCTCCAATTTAAAATATGGGATCATGTGGACACATGTCATCACCACATATTCTAACATATGGGAATGTGATTGAAAGGTTGGATCACATTTTAATAAGTTTAAGTTTAATATTTAATGATTTAAAGTGACTAGAAATGCCTATATAGCATTATTTTGGTACTAATCCAAAGTCACTGCATGCAAACTTTAATATTATTACATATTCAGATAGGTAAGGTTAAATGTGATTTTTGAGAGTTGGAATCAACTCAAAAGCTATTATGGTTGATTTTAGAAAAATGTTTGAATGTGCAAATGCTTCTGTCTTGTTATTTTTACTAGCAGAGATCTCTAACTCTAAATGAATTAAATCCAACGGGCTTGGATCGATCTTTTCAGAAGCTTTCCAACAAAATTGGAATCACTCAATTTGGTTCAGTAAATCTTCCTGAATTGATGTTTAAACTAAGGGACAGAACTAGGTTTGAATTAAAATAGCAAAACCTATTTTTGAATCTACGGGCTTAGGCGGGAAACTAAATGGGCCGGCCCAGTGGTGCTCCGCGGCGCAGAGGGCTGCTGCAGGGGGGTCCCACTTGTCAGTGACTCTTTAAACGCGAAGCGGTACGGGATGATCTGGGCACTATGATTAAAACATAGATCAACGGTCCATAGTCGTCGTCAACGACGGACTCGTCGCCGGCGAGACCAAACCCTAAACGGCCGGTGGGGGTCTACTGGGGACGTACCAGGGCTCCAGCTAGTGCGGCGAGGTGGGCGATCGAACTAGACGGCGACGGCGGACTCAGGCAAGGTCACGACAGGGGCTGAGGTGGATGGAATCGACGGCATCGTCTCCTCCTCTGCAGTGGCCTCCTCTGGTGCAATTCCAGCGAACGGCGGCTCGAGCGGCTCCGGCGAGAGAGGGGAAATGGTCAGTGAAGATAGGGGACTGGAATGGTGTGAGGAGATGGTGCTGGGGTGGCTTCCTTATATAGGCTCGACGGTGAGACCGAGAGGCATGGGCGCGACTCGTCGGTGACGGCGAAACAGGGGGACTACCGGAATGGCGAGGTAGGCAGACAGTGGGCGGTCTACTGGTGGTCAGCTATGGCACAATGGCGCGTCTAGGGGCGGTGCCTAACTGTCAGGGGCTTCACGCGCTCTGGGGGACAAAGGCGGTGCTCGACGGCGATCATGGCGACTGTGGGTCACGTGGTGGTGCACGGTCGTATCTGGTGGGTTGCTGGGGTCGAGGCGGAGCGGCGTGCGCGATATGGTGTCAAGGCGTGATCTTCTGCGTGCTGGCAGCGATCGCGCTCTAGCGCTCTGGCTGCATGCAGAGAGAAAGGGCGGCGAGGCTGGGGAGTGGTCCAGGGGCTAGGGTTGATCGAGGGGTGGACCGTGGGCGGTGGTAGGGTGGCGCCTAACTTCCTGGAGCGGCAGAAAGGGGCTGGCGGTCTCCTGCGCCTTGTGCATGCTTGGCCAGCGAGCATGGCATCGGGGCGGCATGGCACTGGCGCCAGGGGCTAGAGATAGGATTGGTTTTGGTCTGGTTGGGCCTGGGAGAGACAAGGATGATCAATGCACACCAATTGGCTCGACAAGATTAGCTCCAAAACAGTAATAGTTAGGTCATACTGATTCTGCTAACAAGGTGTTCGATCAAATGGCCGCATGAACAAAATATTTGAATTTTGAGCTGATTTTTGGTGGAGTGGTGTAACTTATGCTTAAGCATATAGGTTCGCTTGGGATTTAAAAATGTAGTTCATTTGAGTGGTTTTTGAATAAGTGTGATCTATACATATGAACTACATTCAATTTTCAAATTTCATTTAAATCTAGTGTTTGAAAGTTTTTGGGATGAAACAAAGAACCATAATTGTTTCTGTTAAGATTTGAGTTCTAGGAATAGCCAAAGTAGGCTATGTGATTAAAATGGCAAAAGTGACCATTTGCTTAATTAATTCTTTTTGATTTCTTTTTCTTTGGGGATTTGTTTGGGAATGATCTAGATGATGTTTAATTCACCTTGGAATCATTTTACAACCAATGGATCACTCAAACATAGCAATTCAAAACAACTCCTAAATTAAATGCACACACATATGAATGCTTAATCATTTTAAAAGGAAAAGTTTTTGTTACCCCTAAATTGGGTAGATTTGATCTTGATTAACTTTGGATTAAGTTTTGGGATATTACAAACCTTCCCCCCTTAATCAAAAATCTCGTCCAGAGATTTAAGAAAGAAAACTAGGAACTAAAGAGATCTGGGAACTCAGTCCTAATATAATCTTCTCGCTCCCAAGTGGCTTCCTCTTCAGTATGGTTGCTCTATTGAATCTTCAGAAACTTGATACTCCTGGTCCTGGTGGTTCTATAGGCTTCCTCCAGGATACATATGGGCACTTCACGATACGTCAGGTCCTTGTTGATATCAACAGCTCGGTGATCGATATTCTTGAAAACTTTGGTCTTCTTCGGCACTTCTAAGCATTTGCGAAGTAACGAGATATGGAACACATTGTGGATGGCAGACATCTCTTCAGGCAGTTCCAGTTGATAAGATACTTCTCCTCGGTGATTCAGAATCTTGAAAGGCCCGATATATCTAGGGGCTAACTTTCCTTTCAGACTAAAATGTTGGGTTCCCTTCAATGGTGAAACCTTGAGATATACAAAATCTTCGACATTGAAAGTCAGGTCTCTCCTTCTCTTGTCAGCATAACTCTTTTGTCTGGATTGGGCGGTCTTGAGGTGCTCATGGACCTTGTGAACCTTATCTTCGGCTTCTCGGAGAATGTCGGGTCCAAAGATGTGACTCTCTCCTACTTGCGACCAATTCAAAGGGGTGCGACACTTTCTTCCGTATAGGAACTCAAATGGTGCCATTTGCAAACTAGCTTGATAATTGTTGTTATATGAGAATTCTACGAAAGGGAGACAATCTTCCCATTTTGATCCATACTCCAAAACACAAGCTCTCAACATATCTTCTAAGATCTGGTTGACTCTTTTAGTCTATCCATCAGTTTGCAGGTGATAAGCTGTGCTGAAATTCAACTTGGTTCCTAATCCTTCCTGGACTTTCTGCCAAAATCTCGAGGTAAATTGAGTTCCTCGATCTGATACTATGTTCTTGGGGGTTCCATGCAGACGAACAATTCTAGCAATGTATAACTCCGCTAGCTTCGAACTCTGGTAGGTTGTCTTGACAGGTATAAAGTGGGCTACCTTGGATAGTCTATCAACGATGACCCAGATTGAGTCATTTCCCCTACTAGAAGTAGGCAAACTGGTGATAAAGTCCATTCCAACGGAATCCCATTTCCATTCTGAATCTGCAATGGTTGCAATAGTCCTACGGCTCTCTGATGTTCCACTTTGACTCTTTGACAGATATCACACTTGGCGATGTAGCTTCTGATTTCTCTCTTCATTTTGTGCCACCAAAATTGCTCTTTCAAATCTTGATACATCTTTGTTCCTCCGGGGTGGATAGAATAAAGAGTATCGTGAGCTTCCTGCATGATAACTTGCTTCATCTCCAAATCTGCGGGCACACAGATACGTCCTTTGTACCATAAAACTCCTTCTTCGTCTTCAATGAATCCAGGTACCTTTCATATACCAATACAATGCTTGATTCCGTCGATACTTTCATTTCCCTTCTAGGCTTCCTTGATTTGGCTAATCAAAGTGGGTTGAAGTTCAATGCTAGCTAAGAATCCTTTGCTAACAAGCTCAGTCCTAAACTGCTCCAACTCCTCATATAAACTAGGTTGCTTCTCCTTGATCATGGTTTTTAGCCTACACGGCAATCTGCTAAGAGCATCTGCTACCACATTGGCTTTGTCGGGGTGATAGTGAATGTCAAGGTCATAATCCCTGATTAACTCTATCCATCTCCTTTGCCTCATATTCAGCTCCTTCTATGTTAAAGTATACTTCAAGCTCTTGTGATCTGAGTAAATCTCACAGCGATTTCCCATAAGATAATGACGCCATGTCTTCAATGCCAAAACTACGGCTGCTAATTCAACATCATGGGTCAGATAGTTCTGCTCATGCTGCTTTAGTTGTCGAGACAGATAAGCGATGACTTTGCCTTCTTGCATCAATACACATCCGAGACCAATCTCGGATGCATCACAATATACGTCAAACGACTTCTTGATATCTGGCATGATCAATATTGGGGCTGAAATCAATCTCTTCTTCAGCTCTTGGAAACTTGCTTCACACTTGTCGGTCCATTCAAACTTCTTGTCCTTCTTCAACAATTGGGTCATGGGTCTGGCGATACTAGAGGATCCTTCTACGAACTTGCGGTAATATCCCGCTAATCCGAGAAATGCACGGACTTGGGTTTGAGTGGTTGGGGCTTCCCATTCTTTGACATCTTTAATGTTGGCGGGATCAACAGAGACTCCTCGGCAGACACAATATGTCCTAGGAATCCTACTTCTTTCAGCCAGAACTCACATTTGTTGAACTTGGCATACAGCCGGTGCTCTCTAAGGGTTTCAAGGATGATTCTCAGATGTTGCTCATGCTCTTCTTCTGACTTGGAGTAGATAAGGATATCGTCGATAAACACAATGACAAACTTATCCAGGAAATTCATAAAGATCTTATTCATGAGATTCATGAAATAAGCAGGGGCATTGGTTAATCCAAAAGACATAACCGTATACTCGTATAAACCATAGCGAGTAGTAAAGGCGGTCTTCGGAATATCCATTGCACGAATCTTAAGTTGGTGATACCAGTCCTAAGATCAATCTTTGAGAATACCTGGGCACCAGTCAATTGATCAAATAGATCTTCTATCTTTGGTAAAGGGTACTTGTTTTTGATGGTGACGTCATTCGGCTTTCTATAATCGGTGCACAAACGGTTGCCTCCATCTTTCTGGTCGACGAATAACACTGGTGATCTCCATGGCGATGCGCTTGGTTGAATCAAGCCTGTTGCCAGCATAGCATTCAGCTGCTTCTTCAATTCCACTAACTCTGAGGGGTTCATGCTATAGGGTCTTTGGGCTATGGGTCCGGTTCTGGGGATTAGTTCAATAATGAACTCAATATCCCTATCTGGGGGCGTACTGGGCAATTTATCTGGGAATACGTCAGGGTATTCACAGACTACTCTGACTTGGTCAATGGTGGGTAGGGCTAGACTCTTGTTGCACTTGAATTGACGGGGCAGGGTTTCAGATATATGCTCTACTGTTACTCCAGAGCTACTAGTCATGGTGATGGCTTTCTAAGCACAGTCTATCAGTCCTTTATGCTTTGACATCCAATCCATTCCTAGTACTACTTCCAATCCTTTGGTTCCAAGTACTATTAGATTAGCATAAAAATCTATCCCATGTATTCTGATAGGCACAACTTTGCAAATTTTTCTTGCTTTTGTAGTTGAACCAGGAATTTGAACTATCATGACATGCTTCAAGTTGGTTGGGTGAATCTTACTAGTGCATGCAAATTCTTTGGTGACAAATGAGTGTGATGCTCCAGAATTAAACAACACTCGTGCTAAAATTGAGTTGACAAAAAACATACCCAGCACTACATCGGGCGCTTCTTGGGCTTCTTCGGCGTTCATGTGGAAGAGATGACCGTTGCGGTTGTGAGGGTTTCCTAGGGCGAATCTTCTTCCTGGTTGAAGATGACGCTGCTATTGAGCGGGGGCATTCACATTGGCAGTGGCGGCAATCTTCTTGGGGCACTCATTGGAATAGTGACCCTTCACTCCACACTCGAAACAAGTGATCTGAGACTTGTCTTTTGCTGCCATGGCCATAGCATTGCTTCCAGTCCTAGGTGCAGTGTTGTTGTTGTTGTTGCTCTTGGGAGGTGCACGGTTGAAATTGCTGGCGTTGCCGGGGTGATTGTTGTTTCCTTCGGACTTCACATTTCCTCCGCTGCGGTTGGGGTAGCTTGGGCGAGACATTGGGGGTCAATTGTTTCTTGGTGCATACCCTACAGACGGGTTGGGACGGTACTTCTGGTGATTGTTGGATCCAGCTTGGTGTATCATACGACGTTTGCGGTTGTCATTTACCTGGTTAATCTTCTCTTCCATCTGAATGGCAGAGTCGACTAGCTCTTCGAGATCCTCGAAATGGATGTTGACGAGGACAGTCTGCATCTCATCATGCAGTCCGTTCAGGAATCTCCCCTTCTTCTTGGCCTCCGTGTTGATCTCATCAGGTGCATACCTGGCAAGGGACAAGAATCTATCACGGTACTCCACTACAGTCATTCTGCCTTGCTTCAATTCTCGGAATTCATCCCTCATTCTGGTGACCAGACCCTGCGGCACGTGGGTGCGACTGAACTTGATTTTGAAGGTTTCCCATGTCATCACTTGACCATGGTTCATTGTGCGGATAATGTTCCACCATGCTCTTGCATCTCCTGCCAAATAGTGGGTGGCAAAAAGAACCTTCTCGTTTGCATCCACTCCTGCTAATTCTAAGTTATTCTCCATTGTCTGCAACCAGTCATCAGCATCTAGTGGGTTCTCTGAAGTACTAAAGATTGGGGGAGTGGTATTCTGGAATTTTTTGAGTTTGGATCCATGATGATCCTAATTTCCATGCCCTTGGTTGTTTTGGGCCATCTGTGCGATCTGCTATAGTGTTGCTAAGTTGGCATGGCGCTCTGCCCTGCTTGCTTCACGGTCTGCAATCAGCATTTGCATAATCTGTAGCATTGGGTCCTGCGATGAGCTGCTCCCTCTGGGGTTTCCACGAGTCATCTGAAGATCGAGATGGATAAAGGGGTAAGAGGGAAAGTTCTATGGTTTTTGGTTTTGATTTCAAAGCTAAAACTTTGAGTTTGACTCAGGTTTTTGCAACTAACTTCTTTTCATTCCTTCAAGCAAAGCACACGATACAAACACACACACACCACAACATCAAAGGAAAACAGATGGTTTTAAGAACCATTCTGTAAGCTACGATACAATGGGACCGATACATCTCACGCTAAGACAGTGCTCTAGTGCATCTACTCATCATCGATGAAGTCGGAATCATCCTCATCGGTGTAGAAGTCCACGGCATCTTCCTCCAGAAAGTCATCATCATTGCTGAGGTAGGAGTCAATATCCCCTTGGATATCTTCACCTTCCTCTTCTTCCTCCTTTACGGCAAGCTGAGCTTCTTGCTCCTTGAAGAAAGTGTACCACTTCTGACAACAGAACAATATGGCCACTCCAACTGTCCATAATCGCGGATGCGGCTATTCGAATAGTTTGACACTCTGTAGAGGTGGTACACTTTCACCACAAGATTTGATAAATTTTTCAGGGATAAACCTGAATCATCATACTTAGTATGCAGATAATCAAACATAACCTTTCCTTTACACACCCTAGTATCAGCACCTCTCCTATGAGCATGGCCTCCCAACCATGACCATCTATCATCTTGGGCACTGCATAGGTGGAAAACATCGAGAGGTAGCCTCAGCTCAAACCTCTCCCGCGAGGGAACTAATACTAATGCATATAAACTTCCGGCTAAGCCTTACCCAAATCAGGTATTGTGGTTGTATGGTAAAATTGGAATGGTATCGCATCTGAACCCAACCATCAGTTTTGTAAAAGGGCTAAGGCTCATGCCTCAACATTTTCATCATCATAAACCATTTGTGTTTCTCAACACATGTCAAAACATCTCAATAGAATGACTCATCATTCCAAGGTTTTCACAAATCCTTTTCACCAAGTATTCCCATCTAAAGTGAATCAAGTTTTGGTTTAGCTCTAAACTACTAAGTTAAGAGTGTTCACTAATGTGGGATGCTAAGATCAATCTCATGCCATAGAATGACATCTAAGTCTAACTAGATAGGTCAAGTTTTATACTCTGTATGCTACCTTCAAACAAGTAAAGGACTTTAGTAAAGTACAGAAAGTAAAGCTTCGTAAATAAAACTCGGAGTAGGTATAAGTCAACATGGTAAAACCAAAGCATGCCTAATGCATCTTGCCTAGGTTATCTTGTTTAATTCTAGCTTGCTAACAATAGCTTGCTCAGTTTACTTGAAGTTCTAGGCTTGCCTTGGGTAGTGCAGTGGTTAAAGTTTTCTTCCTCCTCCTCTTGGTAGAACTCCTCCTCGTCGTAAGCTTGGTCGGTACTATCGTCTATAAATACATAAGGAGTACACAATTACCAAGAAATACTTAAGTAGTCTACTTAGCACACTAAGGCACACATTTGATGATCTATTATCATCATAAGCATCACAAGGTTGAATTAACTAGCCTCATTCTTTTTATTTGAGAAAAGTAATTTCTACTCATTGAAAATAACTAAGATTTAATATTCTCCAATTTAAAATATGGGATCATGTGGACACATGTCCTCACCACATATTCTAACATATGGGAATGTGATTTAAAGGTTGGATCACATTTTAATAAGTTTAAGTTTAATATTTCATGATTTAAAGTGACTAGAAATGCCTATATAGCATTATTTTGGTACTATTCCAAAGTCACTGCATGCAAACATTAATATTATTACATATTCAGATAGGTAAGGTTAAATGTGATTTTTGAGAGTTGGAATCAACTCAAAAGCTATTATGGTTGATTTTAGAAAAATGTTTGAATGTGCAAATGCTTCTGTCTTGTTATTTTTACTAGGAGAGATCTCTAACTCCAAATGAATTAAATCCAACGGGCTTGGATAGATCTTTTCAGAAGATTTCCAAAAAAATTGGAATCACTCAATTTGGTTTAGTAAATCTTCCTGAAATTGATTTTTAAACTAAGGGACAAAACTAGGTTTGAATTAAAATAGCAAAACCTATTTTTGAATCTACGGTCTTAGGCGGGAAACTAAATGGGCCGGCCCAGTGGTGCTCCGCGGCGCAGAGGGCTGCTGACAGGGTTGTCCCGCTATCAGTGACTCTTTAAACGCGAAGCGGTACGGGACTATCTGGGCGTTACTATTAAAACATAGTTCAATGGTCCACAGTCGTCGTCGACGACGGACTCGTCGCCGGCGAGACCGAACCCTAAACGGCTGGTGGGGGTCTACTAGGGACGTACCAGGGATCCATCTAGTGCGGCGAGGTGGGCGATCAAACTGGACGGTGACGGCGGACTCAGACGAGGTCGCAGCAGGGGCTGAGGTGGACGGAATCGACGGCAGCGTCTCCTCCTCTGCAGCGGCCTCCTCCGGTGCAATTCTAGCGAACGGCGGCTCGAGCGGCTCCGGCGAGAGAGGGGAAATGGTCAGTGAAGAGAGGGGAGTGGAATGGTGTGAGGAGATGGTGCTGGGGTGGCCTCCTTATATAGGCTCGACGGTGAGACCGAGAGGCATGGGCGCGGCTCGTCGGTGACGGCGAAACAGGGGGGCTACCGGCATGGCGAGGTAGGCGGACGGTGGGCGGTCTGCTAGCGGTCAGCTACGGCGCAATGGTGTGGCTAGGGGCGGTGCCTAACTGTCGAGGGCTTCACGCGCTCTAGGGGACGGAGGCGATGCTCGACGGCGATCATGGCGACTGTGGGTCGCGCGGCAGTGCACGAACGTGTCTGGTGGGTTGCTAGGGTCGAGGAGGAGCGGCGTGCACGATATGGTGTCAAGGCGCGGTCTGCTGCGTGCTGGCGGGGATCGCGCTCTGGCGTGCTCTGGCTGCGTGCAGAGAGAAAGCACGGCGAGGCTGGGGAGTGGTCCAGGGGCTGGGGTTGATCGAGGGGTGGACCATGGGTGGCGGTAGGGTGGCCCCTAACTTCCTGGAGCGACGGAGAGGAGCTGGCGGTCTCCTGTGCCTTGTGCACGCTTGGCCGGCGAGCATGGCGTCGGGGCGGCATGGCACTGGCGCCAGGGGCTAGAGATAGGGTTGGTTTTGGTCTGGTTGGGCCTAGGGGAGACAAGGATGATCAATGCACACCAATTGGCTCGACAAGATTAGCTCCAAAACAGTAATAGTTAGGCCATATTGATTCTGCTAACAAGGTGTTCGATCAAATGGCTGCATGAACAAAATATTTGAATTTTGAGCTGATTTTTGGTGGAGTGATGTAACTTATGCTTAAGTATCTAGGTTTGCTTGGGATTTAAAAATGGAGTTCATTTGAGTGGTTTTTGAATAAGTGTGATCTATACATATGAACTACATCCAATTTTCAAATGTCATTTAAATCTAGTGTTTGAAAGTTTTTGGGATGGAACAAAGTGGGCCTTGGCACATCACTACTTGTACTAGCAAGGGGTGCAAAGAACCATAATTGTTTATGTTAAGATTTGAGTTATAGGAATAGCCAAAGTAGGCTATGTGATTAAAATGGCAAAAGTGACCATTTGCTTAATTAATTCTTTTTGATTTCTTTTTCTTTGGGGATTTGTTTGGGAATGATCTAGATGATGTTTAATTCACCTTGGAATCATTTTACAACCAATGGATCACTCAAACATGGCAATTCAAAACAAGTCCTAAATTAAATGCACACACATATGAATGCTTAATCATTTTAAAAGGAAAAGTTTTTGTTACCCCTATATTGGGTAGATTTGATCTTGATTAACTTTGGATTAAGTTTTGGGATGTTACATCTCTCTCTCAAAAACCTCCCAGACCTTTTGCCTGGAGCAAGGCGAGCACCACGACACCGGAATTGGCTGGAGTCCGCCACTACAGTCGAGGAAGGAAGCCGTTGATTGCGGCCACCCTAGGAGCTGCAGTGACCACCAATCGAACCGCCGTCGATGACCACCCCATTCGCCCCCATCACCGACCCTAGATGGAGCCCCAATAAGTCCCTAATGATCCCCACCGCCGTTTTAGGGTTCGAGTCTCGCCGGAGCAGTTCGACGGAGACGGCAAACCTCAGCCGTAGGATCATGTTCTAATCATAGGGCTAGGATTGCTAGATACCGTTTCAACTTAGTTAAGTCGCTGACACGTGGGACCATTCCGTCAGTAGCCTGCTGCGCCAATGCTGTGTAGTTGGACCGGCCCAATTAGTTTTCCGTGCAGAGCCCGTTGATTCAAATAAGATTTTTCCATTTTAGTTAAAACCAGATTCTGTCAGTAGATTCAAAATTTAATTCAAATAGATTCATTGAACCAAATTGCATGATTCCAATTTCGTTGGAAAGGTATTGAAATTATCTAATCACTCCTGTTGGATTCAAACCATTTAGAATTATATATCACCTATACCAAAAATAACAAGACATAGACTTTGGACACTTCAAACATTTTTCTAAATAAACTATAAATGCTTTTGAGATGGTTCCACCTCTAAAAATCACAATTGCCATGCGCTATAGGAATATGTAAAAAGATTTGGTTTTACAAATATGAAACATGACTTAGTATTAAAAGAGTCCTATGTAGGCATTCCTAGTCACTTTAATATTATTAAATAGTAATATTAAATCTTGTAATATATGATCACCATTTTAAATCACATTCCCAAGTGTTGGAATAGATGGTGTCAACATGATCCACTATTTTAATTGGAGAATATTAAATCTTAAGGATTTAAAATGAGTAGAAATTACTTTTCTAAAATAAGAAGAGTAAAAAAATGTGAATATTCCACATAATGATAGAAATGATGCTAGATCATCTAGTATGAGCCTTTGTGTGCTAAATAGAAGTAGAGAACTGTTGTTTGGTGATTGTGTACCTAATGTGTTTATAGACGCTAGTACCGACCTGAGCTACAGCGAGGAGGAGTACTTCGAGGAAGAAGAAGAGAACTTCAATGACTGCAACAACTACACTGCTCAAGGCAAGCCATCACTAATGCAAGACCACTATCCAAGCTAGCACCATACTTGTTATCTAAGCAAACTAGAGCTATGCATGCTATATATGCAAGCCCTTTATACCAGATGCACTAGGCATACCTGGTTACGCAAGTTTACCAATTCCTAGTTTTACTTCAAGTTTTACTTTTCCCTTTACTATAGCTTTCTTACTTAGTTAATGAATCGTGATTAGTGGAAATTAGATTGGATCCTATCAAGATCATAGGATTAGTCTTGGATACTTATACTTTATTAGCACCCCCAATAGTGATGCCCTCAATATTAGTGGCTAGTGCTAAGCTAAAACTTGATTACTTTAGATGGGAATACTTGGTGAAAAAGGATTATGAAAACCTTGGAATGAGGATTCATTCTATTGAAATGTTTTGACATGTGTTGCGAAACACAATGGTTTGATGATGAGACTGTTGAGGCATGAGCCTTGACTTTAATAAAAACTAAGGGTTGGGTTCGGATGCGATACCATTCCAATTTTACCGTACAACCACAATACCTGAGTTGGGTAGCGCTTGACTAGAAGTTTATATGTCTTAGTATGGGTTCCCTTGCGGAAGAGGATGAGCTAAGGCTACCTCGTGATGAATGTCCACCTATGCAGTACCCAGGATGGAAGATGGCCATGGCTGGGAGGCCAAACTCATAGGAGAGGTGCCTATACTAGGGTGTGTAATTGAAAGGTTAAGATTGATTATCTGCATACCAAGTATGATGATTCAGGGTTATTCCTGGCGGATGTATCGAATTTTGTGGTGAAAGTGTACCATCTCTGCAGAGTGTCAAACTATTCGAATAGCCCCATATGCGGTTATGGACAGTTGGAGTGGCCATAATGTTTTGTTGTTAGATGTTTTCAAAATTATTTGTGACTTGAAAGATAACTTTGAATTGACCACAACAGAGTTGTGGACATGAGATGTGAGTTCCCACTTAATTAATGTAGAGAACTAAATTAGGTCTTTACTCTTTAAGCTTTATGAAATAAACCTGCCTTTTTGCAAACAGACCTATAGCTTATGATTCCTACTAGTGTTACTTTTACTTATACTAGTGGTAGTCTGCGAGTACCTAAAGAGTACTCATGGCTTTGTCCCTGCCTATTCCCATGGCCAGACTATGAGGAGGATTACCCAGAAGATAGACAGCAGGAGGTCTATGACAACTAGGATCATCTCCCATCATCAGCATTGCCTGTGATCATAAAGATGAAGCCCCGCCACATTTACTTTTCGCTGTTTTGATTGTATTAAGACTGGATCATGGGATCCTTTATATGTAAGACCTTTTTATGGTTTGTAATGGATGATTTACTGTGGTACCACTTCTATTATGTCTCGCAAAAATGGTAGTCCTAGGGTTGTGATGTACGGCATAACAGCCATCTGGACTTAAAAATCCGGGTGTTGACACATTCTTCATCCCGCTCCACGATCTTCAACCTCCTAGCCAACACACCCCCATAGCCATTACTTGTACTTGAGAGACAGAGAGATCTTCACCTTGCAAGAACACCCTTGATTTGTGTTGGATTACGTTTCTATTCTTATTGTGGATCTCCATGGTAATATCGAGAAGAACACCCTTTATTTAATTATATTGATGATGCTTTCTTCTCTCATGTGTGAGTAAGTTCCTTGGGCGTGGGAGATGTAAGGGATTGGTGAGATGTGATGTGCCTTCATATATTTTCCATTAGTTTGTGATTGATTCTAATTACTATATTATGTGTGCTTGACTATCTGTGGGATGCCTAATGGTTTTTGTCCAATTAACGGCCCAGACAACATGATACTTTGCTCTATATGGATATGATCTTGTTCGCTAGCAGACCGGCGAGCCCCAAGTGACACGGGGATATCAATGGAAAACTAGTAGACTTGAGGATAACGAGGAACCACCATGCGTATTGCATTAGTCCGATCCAAGGAGCTTAATAGCTAAGCGACCTGGAGGGTCTTAATTGTCTAGTGTCTAACTATGGTTTTGGTAACAGACTAGTAGGATTATTGAAGTTGGGATGAAATCTACCAAGAGGAGTTCCGGCTAATTATGGGTTGCTCGCCTACACATATACTTATAAGATTACAATTGTTACATTTACCATTCGTCCATCTGGCATAGTCACTATCACCATGAACTGTATCTCCTCGCGCCTTTTTCGTCATCTGCAGAAAACAACAAACAACCGAATCGTTCTTTACTTTTATGCCTTTTATTTCTGAAGTTTACATTTTAGTTTGATTTAAATACATCCAGTTTAATCCAAATATCATTATCATTTTTACACTTGCAGTCAATTCACTCGAAGACCTGTGACAACTTCGGGTGTGAAAGAGACTTCACCATAAACACTTATCTTTGGGATCCCTGTGGGATCGATATCTATACTTCGAAACTATCTACAAAAGATCTGTGCACTTGGAGACATCAGACCCCAAGTTTAATTTGTCGAATAAGATTTTGGAAATTGTTGAGATGCTCTCACCAAGATCACAAAGTGCAGATATCTCATTGACTCCCAACTTAATTTTAATAGTAGGCTCAAATATATCATCTAGCTTAGCTGGAAGCTTATTAGCTAGTATTTTATACTCCATCTATGAATCGTGAACTTTAGATGCTACTTGTTGTATAAATTGTTGGTACATAGCATCATTACCTTGTTCTATACCTGGATTCTTCACGGTGATCATCTTCAATAGATCTTCCACGGTATATTCTGGTGTTGGCGCGTTGCTATAATCCATCTCTTCAGGTTTTTCTTCGTTGGTTACCACCCTCATCATCTTGAGGTCTTCTACCAGATTTGGCTCAGGTTTTCCAGCAAACTTTGCTAGTATGAGAGCTTGGCTCTCAGCTACCTTAACCAGCTGAGCCTCCATGGTCTTTGTCCTTTCCTGTAGAGCCTGCACATCATTTCTAATTGCAACGGCCTAGTTAGATAATTTTCCTATACTACTTTCATGGTTCTATGTAATTTTAATAAGCATATTATTTTGCTTGGTTTGAGCTTGTATAAATGTTCTAATAGTTTTCTCAAATGAGAGATTGCCATGATTTGCTCCATTAGTATTATCATAATTATTATAAGGAACTCCTGCAAGATTAGCATGATATTTTGAACATTAGAAGCATAATTATCTTCCATGTAGGATTAAAAGGAGTGCGAGCTATAAAATTAACATCATTAGCATTGGCAGTGATATCATTAACTTGGGTACCTTCTTTACCCTTTACTAAGCTAAGCAGCTCATCAACCTTAGATGTAAGCTCTTCATTATTTACCTTGGCAATTGAACTTACTCTCTTCGAGGTTCTTTCCACATGCCATTTGGCATGGTTGTTTTGCATATCATCAAGTAACTTCTTTGCAACACTCACTTGCTTTCCCATGATTGTTCCTCCTGTTGTAGTATCTAGCATAGACTTAGACATTAGGTTAAGACCATTATAAAACAAATGTAATATAAGCGACTCTTCCATCCCATGACTAGGACAGTTCATTACGGCTTCTTTCATCCTTTCCCACAAAAGTGCTAGTGGCTCACGGTCTTCTTGCCTAAATCTTGTAATGTTGGATCTTAGCTGCATAGTCTTAGCTAGGGGGAAAATTTAGTCATAAACAAATTAGTACATTCCTCCCAAGATTTAATAGTGCCCTTTTGTAGAGCTAGCAACCAATCCTTAGCCTTTCCACTAAGAGAGAAAGGAAACAATCTCAATTTAACAACACTTCGGTCTACATCCTTAATACACATCATGTCGCAAATTTCAGTAAAAGTGTTTAAGTGCAAACCCAAATCTTCAGCGTATGAGCCCCCAAATTGGTTTTGTTGAACCAAACTTAAAAGGTTAGGCTTTATTTCATATGTTTCCGCATCAACTACGGGCTGAGTGATGGGTGCATGAATAAAATCATCAGTGGGAGTAGCATACTCCCCTAATCTCTTTTGAGCCATGGCTCTTATATTTTTGGTATTTTTTAAGTAATGAAAACAAATAACAAGTAACTAATGTTTTTGGGTTTTCAAATAGATAAGAAAAAGTAAACTAATAACAAGAATTAAACTACAACTAATAATAAAACTCAAAATAAGGTCTCTAGTGACCTCACTAGGATAGCAAAATTGCTTCCCCGGCAACGGCGCCAAAAAAAGGGTTGATACCTTCGATCCGGATTCACGGATGTAGAATAAAATCTTTTTTCTCTAGAAGACCTATGTTTAATCGAACCTCGAAAAGCATTGCTAAAAGGAAATAAAAAGGACATGTCTAACAGATTTTGTTTGTTTGTTTTATCTTAGTTTATCAGACCAATCTAGTTTACTTTATAATGGGTTGAATCAATGGATGGAGATAGGCTAGGGTTGAAGATCCACCTGCAGCTGCACATCATATGGGATAAAAGATAATAATAAGCATAGTCATGTATAATGTTTGAATAGAGATAATCTCTTATGGGAAGCACATCCTAATATTCTAGAGCCCCTGTGATGCAGCAGGCATAGCAATAGACTTTTAATCCAACCGAGTGCATACTGAAGCAACAGACTGCAAACAATTATTAAGTGTCAAACATATATCAAAGCTTTAAGTGGTGATGTTGTTGTTGATCCCGAATGGGGCGCTAAGTGAAGACCGTACTACCCTTTCTATCACTGAGGTTCCTATGAGATCACCGCTAGCCAAGTATCTCACCTCAAGACTTTATCAATATATGGGATTTTGGGTACTACAAGTCCATATATCGAGACAAGAGACAAAGAAACAAAAGATACAAATCTCAATTGCAAACAAAATACAATACTCCCATGATCTAGATGCACATAATCCCTGCGAGGTTTTTCCCCAACCCATAGCCCATGAGGACTACTCACTCATAATAAATAGATCGGAGATAGAAAACATCATACAAATACTTAGATTGAAATCAAATATTCTTACAATGGTCGCCAAATCACAAGGAGATCTAAAGTACGAAGCAATGTCTATGGCTAGTGGATGGATGTATGGATGGTGGAACTGATGAACAATGGATTAACAATGGCATGGATCTCCTTTGGTGGTGTTGTGATGTAATCTGAGAATGGCGGCTCTTTGGCCAACGGCTGGAGCCTCAAAATATATAGGCGTCTTCACGAAAGTTGTAGGGTTTAACGATACGAAGCCATCGCCACCTGGTACAGTCGGGCGGTATGGGTGGGCCTTCTTCATCATCATGCAAGCCTCCGATGTGATGCGTGAGTAGTTCGTCTCTGGACTATGGGTCCATGTAGTATCTGGATGGCTGGTTCTCCTCCTTTGTGCTATCATGTTTAGATCTTGTGAGCTCCGTTCATGATCAAGATCATCTATTTGTAATTCTGCATGTTGTGTTTGCGGGGATCCGATGGATATTGAGATGCTATTTCAGATTGATTATTGATTCTATCATGTCTTTGTTATTTGTGATCTTGCATTCTTTCCGTTGTTAGTAGCTATCTTGGCCAAGTAGATGCTAGCAACTCCAAGAGTTAGTATTTATGCTCGGTAGTGGGTTCATGCCTCTGGTAATCTGGGGAAGTGACAAAAATCTCTAAGGTACTAGATGTGTTTTTGCTACTAGGGAGAAAACAACAATCCTTTCTTCATAGAACAATCATATTGTTTACTTTACACGTAATTCGTAATGCAATTATCCATTGCTTGCAACTTAATACTGGAGGGGGTTCGGATGATAACCTGAAGGTGGATTATTAGTCATAGTGTATAATGTTGTAATGCCTAATCGAATCTCAAAGGAGTCAAGATGAGTAGTATATGCTTGTATGCTTTCTCGATGTTTGTCAATTGCCCTGTTGTAATTTGTTCACCCAACATGTCATCTATCTTAAGGAGAGCCACCACTAGTGAACTATGGACCCCGGTCCTTTTACCATCAATCTACAATCAACTATTTACTGCTTTGTGTTTACTTTCTGCAAACTATTACTTTCTTCCATTCGAAACATTTAATCCTTGTTTTCAGTAAAACTGGTGAGATTGACAACCTCATCGCAAGTTGGGGACAGAGTTCTGTGGTTGTGTTGTGCAGGTCTTCACGTTGCTGCTGGCACCGATAGTGCGCCCTGCCAAAGTTCTGCTAGCTTCACCTTTGGGGTGTTTCCTTTCTCCTACTAGATTGATAACCTTGGTTTCATAACTGAGGGAAACTTACTGCTATGCTCATCATACCTTCCTCTTGGGGTTCCCCAATGAGCTCGTTAATACATGCGCCAGCAAGTATTTTTCTGCCACCGTTGCCGGGGAACGAAGAACAAGAAGAAGCTCCCACGTCAACCACGCGCCATCAAAGTATTTTTCGAGCGCCGTTGCCGGGGAGTGAAGGACATCTTCACAAGGGGAGTCCCTCATAACCAATCTCTTTACTTTGTTATTTTTGTTTTGCTTAGTTTACATTTTGCTTTGTTTGCTTGTTTCTTTATCAAAAACACAAAAAATTAGTTTTACTAGTTTGCTTTCTTTATTAAAAAAACACAAAAAAATTAAGTCCTTCTATAGTTGTTACCTCTTTCTTAGCTCACCATGTTGATCCCTAAATTCACCCTGAAAGACCTTTCAATAGGTAGTGGTTCTATAATTGGAAAAGATAATATTGAAGAATTCTTTAATCATGTTAGTAAACATGAGGATATTGAGGATAGATCCCTTGCGGAACTTGCTCCAAACTATGAAATTGCTGCAGCTTCTTTAGTTCACATGTTGGAGGCTAGGTTTGTTAACCTTGACCCCTTAATGCAAGTAATGTTTCTTAAACTTAAAGAAATTGATAACCTAAAAAGAGAGATTTCATTCTAGAAACTTTGCTTAAGGAATTCTATGATGTTGCCAAGGAAGCTAGAAAAGTCTTTGAACGTTTTAATATGCTAGGCTTGAGTGTAGATGTTGTTGGTACACGAGAAAATATGAACAAAACCGAACCTAATGGGGAGGAAATTAAGATACCAATACCCTTCAAACTTGTAGCAATGCATGAAGCCATAGAAAAGAATCTTGATTGGATTGTTCCTGAAAACCCATTTGATGAAAATAGTGAACCAAAGAGCATTGAGAGAGGATCCTCTAGAACTTATTTGGATGAGATACCTTGCCATGTTGAAGATATTTCTGGTATTGATCTTAATGCTTCTTCATTTGAGAACACTTGATCCTTTTTCTTGCTTCTTATGCCTAGCTTAAAGGCGTTAAAGAAAAGTACTTATTGGAAGATAACACAAAAGTTTTAGATGAGTCTTGGAAGTTATTACTTCAGTAATAACCGCTCCTTATCCTTTTTATTTGCTTTTTGTGCCAAGAGTAACCTCTAATGAGAGTGAAGTAATGATTGGGAAAGTTGTTGTCCCGAAACAGATTTCTGTGCTTCACCGTAAAAATTCATGTAAAATCTCTGTATGTCCTTTTGGGGCGTGAATTTTTGTGCTTCTGCCCCAGTTTGTTATCTAACTTTCGTTAGTTCAGTACTTTTTGATTTGAGCAACAGAAGGTCTTCGAAACAATTCGTCTTTTCCTGTTGGTCTGTTTTGACAGATTTCTGCTATTTTCTGCATTTGCTTCTTGTTGGTTCCTTTTTGAGTTCTTTTGGGGAATTGAGCTTTTTGAGGGAAGTGCTACAGTAGCTTGTGTTTTAATGGAAGTTTTATTAGTGTTAGAACCGAACCTAAAGACTTATTATCTTGAGTGCACTAATATTGCTAATAAAGATTGTGTGAAGTTTTGTATGAAGGAAAAATTTCAGGTGTATGGAAGAAATGAGTAATGAGATGAAGGATGGACTAAAGCTCAATCTTGGGGATGCCACGCGTGTCAACCCAAGAAATATCCAAGAAGTACAAGCGTCAAAGCTTGGGGATGCCCAAGGCATTCCCCTCTTCATCAATAAAAATCCCAGGTTTCTTCCAAAAACTTCATTTTTATTGTTTCATGCACAGTTGTGTTGTTCTTGGAGCGTCTTCTTTTTCGTTTTCGTTTTGATTTTTCGTTTGCTTTGTTTGCTTAGTTTGCTGAATAAATTGGTTGGACCTCCTCTTTTATACATTGGTTTTAAAATAGTTTGGTTTTGTTTAGAAAAGAGTAGGAAAGTTCATGCTTAAGTGGTAAAGAGAGCTTGTTTTTGACTGTGGCCTATGCTTTGTCATGCCATGCTTGATATTGTTTTGGCTTTATGCTTAGTATTCTTTGCTGTAGCATGACTTGTTATAAACAATTGAGATTGCTTAATGTGCCTTGGAAGAATCATGCTTTGTTTTAGCATATTAAAGCAAAGTATTGTGGTATTCTCCTTTGATGCTTTATTTGGGTTGACTTGGCACATGCTCACACCATGTTATGACTATCCCAAGTAACCATAGCCTTTATGATCCTTTAGTTTTCAACTTGTAGTATCACTTTATTCTTTGATCAGTGATGTTTTGTCGCTCTACATGATTATGGCCATTATTGCTCTCTTAGTTTGTCGCTCCCAGTCTTTTGCTAGCCTCCGCAACCAAGTATGAGTTCCACTCATGCATCCAACTCCTTAAACCAAGTTATTCCAAAGAGTCCACCATACCTACCTATTAGCATATGCTATTCCAAGTATATTCATGTTTTTATCTACCTTCTGAATTAAACTTGTTATGAGAAAACTAGTGATTAAAGCTCTCACGAACTTGATGGCACACTTTACTTTTCTTGCCCTTAATAAACTTGAACCATTGTGTCGTCTATGTTGTATATGCTTGCACTTATTTGTTGGGGATTAGCAGAACCATGTTGTCATGGGGAACGCTTTCAACATTGCACGGGTACTTTGTACCTAGTTGATATTATGCTCTTTTTTCTATGGATGTCGTCAGTGTGAAATGAAAGGGGAGATTGTAAGTCCATGGAGTTATGTATATGTGTTAGAGAAACGCCTGGGCCGCTGGTATAATCCATGCTGACATGGTGGAAACCTGCAGTGTAACCATAATGAGTTGTCTATGAAGCATTCTTCTTATAAAAAAAGAGTCAGATGTTGAGAAAAAAGAGAAAGAAAAAAAGAGATTATGAAAAGAGGAAAGAGAGAAAAAAGCACCATATTCCCATGGTAAATAAGAAGATTGTTGAGATGCTTGTTGTCTTCTTGCCTTGTCATTTTGATATGGGGATTCTTTCGTATCATCGGGCAAGGGGTACCCCGTTGGTGGTTCTCTATGATACACATGTACTTACGATGACAAGAACTTACCGGTGACTAAACTTGAGTAGCATGAGGAGCGGCCCTCATATTCAAGGGACATGAGATTTCTAACTTATACTTCGTCAAGCATATACACCATAGTTTGTTCACTTTAACCTTAATCATTTCAAGATGCTTATGATAGGGGCAATGAGAGCTGAAAGCTATTAAGTACCATAATTTTTGGAAGATCTTTATGAAACTTTAATCCCTACTTCCTTCTATGAAGGCCTTTCTAACACTTACATATTGAGTCTCCACCTTCTATATTTATGCACCTACTTTGAGAGCATAGTGGCCATTCTTAGTTCTATGTGCATTGTCCCGAGACTTGTTGATTAATGCATACCTTGATATTGATTGTTTTAAACTATTTGTATCTAGTCACTCTTATAAACTTTGAAGGTGTCCTATGCATTTATGTTTGCTACTCTATGAGGGACAACCTGAATGCCATTATGCTATGCTTTCTTTATGTGAAACAAACAAACGTCTTGCAAAGCATTGTTATTCATGAATCTTTTGTTTGTGCATTTTCATGTTGCAACATAGTTTCTTTGTCTTATTGCTAGAACTTTGTCTTTCATGTTATGATCGAAGTACTATGATCCCAGCTTTGAATGTTTTACAAATACTTTGATAAAGTTTATGATGGTGCATGTCACCTCAAAAATTATTCTTTCTTTTTATCACTTACCTACTCGAGGACGAGCAGGAGTTAAGCTTGGGGATGTTCATACATTGCAAATGTATCTATAATTTTTGATGTTCCATGCTTGGTTTTATCTACTTTCTTGTGTCTTGTCCACACTTTGGAGTACTTTTCATATGATTTCTTGGACGTATTAACAAGAGCCACAGTGCTAGCCGCCTGTTTTCTGATGTTTTTGGTTCCAGGAAAGTTAGAAAATGAATATTCTCGGAATTGGACGGGACAAAAGCCAAAGTCATTATTTTACCGGGGGACAACCAGAATACGAGACGAAGAAGGGCCAGAGGGCGGCCACACCACCTGGCCACGTGGCCAGGCTTGGCCCGCGCCAGGGGGTGGTGTGGCCATCCCAGGCACCCCCTCGGCCTCTCCTTCGCCTATATATTGCCTCTAATACAGAAACCCTAAGGACCCGATCAAAATTCCACGAAAGAGTCTGTAGCAGCCGTCATCTCCATCCCTAGATCGAGAGGGATTTGAAGCTCTTCCTAGCACCCTGCCAGAGAGGGGTATTCACCCTGGAGGCCTTCTTCATCATCATGCAAGCCTCCGGTGTGATGCGTGAGTAGTTCATCTCTGGACTACGGGTCCATGTAGTAGCTAGATGGCTGGTTCTCCTCCTTTGTGCTATCATGTTTAGATCTTGTGAGCTCTATTCATGATCAAGATCATCTATTTGTAATTCTGCATGTTGTGTTTGCGGGGATTCGATGGATATTGAGATGCTATTTCAGATTGATTATTGATTCTATCATGTCTTTGTTATTTGTGATCTAGCATGCTTTCCGTTGTTAGTAGCTATCTTGGCCAAGTAGATGCTAGCAACTCCAAGAGTTAGTATTTATGCTCAATAGTGGGTTCATGCCTCTGGTAATCTGGGGAAGTGACAGAAATCTCTAAGGTACTAGATGTGTTGTTGCTACTAGGGAGAAAACAACAATCCTTTGTTCATAGAACAATCATATTATTTACTTTACACGCAATTCTTAATGCAATTATCCGTTGCTTGCAACTTAATACCGGAGGGGGTTCGGATGATAACCTGAAGGTGGATTATTAGTCATAGATGCAGTTGGATGGCGGTATATGTATAATGTTGTAATGCCCAATCGGATCTCAAAGGAGTCAAGATGAGTAGTATATGCTTGTATGCTTTCTCGATGTTTGTCAATTGCCCCGCTGTAATTTGTTCACCCAACATGTCATCTATCTTAAGGAGAGCCACCACTAGTGAACTATGGACTCCGGTCCTTTCTTTTACCATCAATCTACAATCAATTGTTTACTGCTTTGTGTTTACTTTCTGCAAACTATTACTTTCTTCCATTCGATACGTTTAATCCTTTGTTTTCAGCAAGACCGGTGAGATTGACAACCTCATCACAAGTTGGGGACAGAGTTCTGTGGTTGTGTTGTGCAGGTCTCCATGTTGCTGCTGGCACCGGTAGTGCGCCCTGCCAAAGTTCAGCTAGCTTCACCTTTGGGGTGTTTCCTTGCTCCTACTGGATTGATAACCTTGGTTTCATAACTGAGGGAAACTTACTGCTATGCTCATCATACCTTCCTCTTGGGGTTCCCCAACGATCTTGTTAATACACGCACCAGCAGGGCCCTGCCCATACCGGTGGTTGTTAAGCATGATGACACCCTTTCATAGCTTCCGAATTACTTGGTCGTGTGGACTTCCTCGAAATCCTTCATTATGACTCCTTATTTCACATTAAAAACCATGATTTCCTGGGCAACATAATTCAAAGAGAGGTTTTGCATATCTTTGCAATTATTAGTCATTAGTGGCAAGGATTGAGAGTTTCTTGGCAATTGCATGACCAAAAACAATGTTTAAACAAAGTGGGAAATGGAAAATATTGGAGCCATCATGTATATATATGGGTAATTAGTTGTTATAATATATGTCTGAATTCTTATAATATATGTGCCTGCATGCTGATTAGTGCTTCAGCTAATCTTTGTATGAATTTATGGCTAGTGAATCATGTACTGTATTTGAAATATTTGTTCTAAATAATTTTGAATCATATCTTTCTTTATATTATTTAAAATATTAAATAACAACTGGACATGGCCTCTTTTCTGAACTACCTTAAAATGAAAACTATCTTAGAGCAGAAAATTATTTGAGATGGTCATCAAAGAAGGCCGACTTAGAGTGGAAACTCAATGTAAAATGGATGTGAAAACAAACTGCCTCAAAGCGGGAAAAATGGAGGCGGTGGCTGAAATAAACCATCTCTGGGTGAAGAATCAACGGAGTCATTCATGAGTAACAGCTGTCACAGGTATGAAATCGTTTAGACTCGATCAGTAAATACATCCGTCTCTAGACCAATATTGTTGGAGATGGTTGTTGTTCACGACCGTCTGGGGGTTTGGTTCTTTGAGTCCGAAAGAAAAACCAACTCATGTTGGTGCGTTCTTGGAGACTGAGGCTTTGAGGCAGAACATGGAACCTGATGACCCACAAGAATAGGGGGTGTATCGCAGTATTTTTGAGAGAAGTGAAACCCAATTTATTGATTCGACACAAGGGGAGCCAAAGAATATTTATAAGCCTTAACAACTGAGTTGTCAATTCAGCTACACCTAGAAACAATCTTGCTCACAGCAGTTTATCAGTAGCAATAGTTTTGTAGTAGCAATAACAAAGTAATAGAAGTAGTGAAAGTAAAGACAGTAGTAACAATTGTAGTAAACAGTAGGATTAAAGCGCGGTATGCATAGGGATGGATGGACGGGCGTTGCATAGACAAGAAAATTCATATGGCAATCAAGACATAGGGCATTTGCAGATAAATAAGATAAAGCATCCAAGTACTAAATAATCATAGGCATGTGTTCCATATATAGTCATACGTGCTCGCAATGAGAACTTGCACAACATCTTTTGTCCTGTAGCCAATTTGTAGTGGGGCCTCAAGGGAACTACTGGCAATTAAGGTGATCCTTTTAATAGAGCACCGGAGCAAAGCATTAACACTCCATGAACACATGTGATCCTCACATCAAAGCCATTCCCTCCGGTTATCCCGATTGCTGTCACTTTGGGGCCATTGGTTCTGGACAACAATATGTGTATACAACTTGTAGGTAAGACCATAAACAATACTATCATAATGAATCAATAACATGTTCAGATCTGAAATCATGGCACTCGGGCCCTAGTGACAAGAATTAAGCATAACAAGTTGCAACAAAGTCAAAAGGCACTAATAATAGATACTAGGCACCATGTCCTAACAATCTGATGCCATTACATGAACGATCTCATCCAATCCCTACCATCCCCATAGCCTACAGCGGGGGATTACTCACTCATGGATGGGGTAAACATGGATGGTCGATGGAGAAGCGATGGTGATGATGATGGCGATGGTCTACTCCAATTCCCTGTCCCGGCAGGGTGCCAGAACGGAGTTTTTGGGTCTAAATCGCGGAATCTGGTGGTGGCGGTGCAGCAGAACTCTTTCTGGAAAAACATCGAACCCCCATTGGTTTTTAGGGCAAGAGGCAACTTATAGGCGAAGAGGGAGGCCGAGGGGGTGACCGAGGCGGCCACACCACCCCTAGGCGCGGCCTGGCCTGGCCCGCGCGACTGGGTGGTGTGGGCCCCTCGTGGCCCTCCTCCGTCTTGTCTTCTGGCTCCATGAGTCTTCTGGTGAAATAGGATTTTTGGCATATTTTCCGGGATTTTTCCTGATAGTTGATTTTGTGCACAAAAACTAGACACCAAGGTAATTCTGCTGAAAACAACGTCAGTCCGTGTTAGTTGTATCCAAATCACACAAGTTTAGAGGAAAAACAATAGCAAAAGTGTTCAGGAAAGTAGATACATTTTGGACGTATCAACTCCCCCAAGCTTAGCTTATTGCTTGTCCTCAAGCAATTCAGTTGAAAACTGAGTGCGATAAAAGAAACTTTCACGAACACATTTGCTTCATAAGATGTATATATTCTCAGCATATGATCAACTACTTAGGCAATTCATAATAAAGAGTATGCAACTAAGTTTACTTAATAGTCATTACAAGCTATGAAGAGATTCCAACTCAAAAATAATAAATAGCATGAAACATAAACATAAGCAACATTGCAATGCTCATAACAAGGTATGATAGAGTGGTATCTCGCTTGCCTTTGATTGTAGAGCAAACATAAATGCCAAGGCACCTCTGAAGTTCAAGTGAAGACTAGAAGTAAAGATATCAAAGATACAAGCATCAAGGTCATGACACAATTAATCAGGTTTTGAGACAAGCATATTACACTAAGAATGACAACTATGCTCTCAAGAAAGTGCTCATAGAATAGGTGGTGACTCAACAACAAAATGAAAAAGGTTTTAAAAAGTTTGAAAGGCTTCCAAATACAGAAAGTGTGGTACTCATTAGCTTTGAGCTCTCATTTCCCCTATCATAAGCATCTTTAAATGGTTAAGGTGAAAGTGAGGTCCAATCTGAGTTATATGCTTGACAGACCATAAACTGGAAATCTCATGTCCCTTGAGTACGAGGGTGGCTCCTCATGCTACTCAACTTTAGTTACCGGTAAGTTCTTGTCATAGTAAATACATGCGTATCATAGAGAACCGCCGACGGGGTACCCCTTGCCTGATGATACAGGAGAATCCCCATATCAAAATGACAAGGCAAGCAGACAACAAGCATCTCAGCAATCTTCTTCTTTACCATGGGAAAATGGTGTTTTTCTCTCTTTCCTCTTTTCTCATCATATCTTTTTTTTCTTTTTCTCAACAACTATCTCTCCTTTTTTTATAAGAAGAATGCTTCATAGATTGCTCATTATGGTTACGTTGCAGGTTTCCACCATGATTAGGCATGGATTATACCGGTGGCCCAGGCGTTTCTCTAACACACATACATAACTCCATAGACTTACAAGCTCCCCTTTTATTTCACACCGACGACATTCATAAACAAAATAGGATGATATCAACTGGGTATATATTCACAGGTGTTGAAAGCATTCCCCGTGACAGCACAGTTCTGCTAATCCCCAGCCTATAATTTGCAAGCATATAACTTTCATGGACAGTCACAATGGTTCAGGTTTATTAAGTGCAAGAAATAAAGTGTGCAATTAAGTTAGTGAGAGCTTTACTAACTAACTTTCTCATAACAAGCAAACATTTTATTCAGAAGAAAACAAGGCATACTGAATATGCACGGAAAAGCAAATGATGCTAATAGGTAGGCATGGTGGACACTTTTGGCAATATTGGTTTTGGGGAATTGGAAACACAAGTAGAGCTCATACTCAGTGCAAGTGAAGGCTAGCAATAGTAAGGGAGCGACAAACGAGAGAAATAACTGTCATAATCATGCTTGCAACAAAATAGGACTAAACATGGCATGAAAGTGATTCAAGACCCCTGAGGCAAAATAATTCATCGAGGCTTAACTGATTATTGTTTCAGTCATATGCATGCATGAGCATGTGCTAGGTCAATTCAAGTGAAACATTAAGAGGAGGATACCACAGTGTCATACCAAGTTATGAATAGAGCAATGCAAGCAAACATTCATATGACATGCTACAAACTATTAGCAAGCTAGAGCTAATCATAAGAAAGCAAGATGTACTAAGCATCCATAAATAACATACGCCCTACATGAACAGACTAAGCATGCCCACAATGATGAGTATATGTACAAAAATGAAAACAAATAGAGTTTGTTACCAGCCTCTTACCATACCTCAAGTTGTCATTAATCCTCATTATTGCCCTTCACTTGCGTGGCTTGAATAATAACATGAAACCAAATTCCACTAAGGACTATTGAACCCTGCAACAAACTTCACAAAACCAAAGAAGAAGAACAAATATTTTTGGGTTTTCGATTTTTAAAGGCAAGAACCAAAAAGGAAGAACAAGTAAAGCAAAATATTTTTGGGTTTTTTGAATAATTAAGACAAAGCCAAACGGAAGAAGCAAGCCAAGGCAAAAAGAAGCAAACAAAGAGAAACAAAGAAAATATTTTTGGTCTTTTTTGTGTTTTAGAAAGCAAAAGTAAAGAAAGAACGAAAACTAAAAAGAGAACGAAGCATGGATATACAAAGTACCGACTAAACATGATATATAGATGAGCATGATGTCGGTGTACCTCCCCCCAAGCTTAGGCTTTTGGCCTAAGTGGGTATCAATCCCAAGCTGGCCAAGATGGAGTGCCTCTATAGTACGGCGAGGAGGTACCCTCGTCCTGATACGATCTCGAGGACGCCCCACTGTAGTGTGCAGATTAGTCATAAGAAGGCACATCCTCCTGGTGCTGCCTGTGGAAACCAAGCAAGCAGAGCTGCTCATCCACCTCCTCCTTAGAACGCGACCATGGCCTTCTGTAAATACTAAACAAAGTGGATTGTGGCCAAGGAATTTCCCTCTCATCTCCGTCAGTAAACAACATCATGTATACTAAACTGTCTGTATCAGAGTCAGCAGTGACAAAGTGATGTGTTTTGATAGCGGCAAGATCAAGCCTTTGTGGTGCCAACACAGTGTTATTAGGATCCACAGAAAGTTCTAATGCAACAACCCTACATGAGGAAATAATGCCCCCATAAATAGGTCCCCTAGCAGCTAGGTGGCGAGCAATGAGAGAGCCAAGATTGTACTTGGTATCATTATTAAGTGCAGCAGCGAGGAAGGCTAAATTATAATTAGAAATATTACTAGAGTTCTCCCTACCAACAATGCTAGTGGAAAGATAATAAGCAAAATATCTAAGAGTTGGGAGTTGAATGTTCCTTATCTTCCCGCGCTGAGCTACGCGGTCATCGTCATTTGTCACACTTCGATAGATCTCCAGCAAATCAGTGGGTAGACCTTGGATCTTCTTCACTGTCCCCGTCATGCCTATACCTATAATGCTGCAAAACCTTTCCAATGGCATGGTAATAGGCTGATTATAAATTCTGAAAAAAACAGTTGACTGATAAGGGGTGTTAGTGAAAACAAAAGTTTCAACGAAAGTTTTGGAGAGCACGGCATATTGCTCACTCTCATCTTCCATGTACGTGGTCAGGCCAACCCTCTGAACCAGTAGTAAGAAATCATTGAGGATCCCTGCAGCTTGCAAAAGGGTAAAACAAGGGAAGGTAGGTGGGTGAGCATCTCCCTCATCTCCTTCATTACCAAAGCGTGGTGCAATAAGATCTTCATTATATGATGGCCTAAACTGAGAGGCTGATCTTGAAGGCCTTTCCCTCTTGGTTGTGTCCCTCTCAAATATTTCTCCAAAGGTGTGGTTGTTCATCTTTGATATTCTGAAATTTAAACATCGATTATAAAAGTGATTGCAAAGTGAATACATAATGAAGGGAACTACTCATGGGGACTTGTAAGAAGCCTAAGCATGCATCAAAACAATATCTCCAAGCATTGAACAAGCTTACAAGCTCTCATAACCTGTCACCTACAGCAGCAAAATACTCAAGATATAAACCACTAAACACAAATCAACTTGTACAAGCGGAGGAGTCACATACCGGAGAACAAATGCTCCAAATTTCAGCAGCAAAGATGGGCTGAGCAAGGAGATCGAAAAATCGCGAGCAAGAACAGCAAGAACGCGAGTTTGAGCATTGAACTGATGTTTTCTCGAGAGAGAGAAAGAAGTGGCAAGTGATAGAGTGAGTGGAGGGCCAGGGCTGGCCCACACCATGGCCAGGCGCGCCCCTGGGCTGGCCGCGCCACCAGGTGGTGTGCTTGCCTGGTGGGCCCCCCTGGTACTCTCTAGGCACTTCTCTGCCCCTTTTTTCACGTAAAAATTTAATATGAATTTTCTAGAATTTTTTCGAGACACTTTATTTTTGAGCAATTTTCAGGTATAGATGAATGATTTTCTGACAGAAAGATGTGATGTCTACGCACTTCTATTCTTGTAGACAGTTGTTGGGCCTCCAAGTGCAGAGGTTTGTAGAACAGCAGCAAGTTTTCCCTTAAGTGGATCACCCAAGGTTTATTGAACTCAGGGAGGAAGTGGTCAAAGGTATCCCCTCTCAAGCAACCCTGCAATCAAGATACAAGAAGTCTCTTGTGTCCCCAACACACCCAATACACTTGTCAGGTGTATAGGTGCACTAGTTCGGCGAAGAGATAGTGAAATACAAGTGGTATGGATAATTATAAGTGGTAACGGTGCCAGAAAATAGATTGTTGGCATGTGGTTGACGTGGGAAAAGACTAAAGGCAAACTGAAATAAAGAAGGAAGCAAGCAAACATGTAATAGATCTAATTGCAAACGGTGTATCAATGCTTAGAAACAAGTCCTAGGGATCATACTTTCACTAGTGAACACTCTCATATAAATATCTTCTCTTTATGATACTACTCTTAACTACTCTCCGGTTGAACACTCTAATCCATGGTGTGCACGCTGTCACTTTCACACACATGGGGAGAGCAGAGATCTATTAAAGCACTTGAGTAGCAAGGTAGATCTATAGATTACAAGCTCATGATCTCAAAGATCATGCATAGAGAGAGATGAACACATAGCTACCGGTAGAACCCTTAGCCTCGAGAGAGAACTACTCCCTCCTCATCATGGGAATCAGCAATGGTGATGGAGATGGTGGTGGAGATCGATGGAGATGGCTCTGAGGGCACTTCCCTGTCCCGGCAGGGTGCCGGAATAGAGACTTTATGTCCCTCGAATCTCCCCTTCGGTGGCGGTGGCGCTGTGGAACTTTTCGTGGATTTCTGATTGACGATTTAGGGTTTATGCATCGGGAGGCTCTTATAGGCGAGATGGGAGCCTGAGGGGGTGCCAGGGGGGCCCACACCACCCCCTGGCGCGGCCTGGCCTGGCCTGCGCCACCAGGTGGTGTGGCCACCCTCTGGCCCTTCTCCGTCTCGTATTCTGGCTCCAAGTGTCCCCCGGTAAAATAATAACTTTGGCTTTTGTCCCGTCCAATTCCGAGAATATTCATTTTTTGACTTCTTGGAACCAAAAACAGCAGAAAACAGGCAGCTGGCACTGTGGCTCTTGTTAATAGGTTAGTCCAAGAAATCATATGAAAAGTACTCCAAAGTATGGACAAAACATAAGAAAGTAGATAAAACCAAGCATGGAACATCAAAAATTATAGATACATTGGCAATGTATCAACATCCCCAAGCTTAACTCCTGCTCGTCCTCGAGTAGGTAAGTGATAAAAAGGAAGAATAATTTTTGAGGTGACATGCACCACCATAAACTTGATCAAAGTATTTTTAAAACATTGATAGCTGGGATCATAGTACTTCAATCATAGCATGAAAGATAAAGTTCTAACAATAAGACATAGCAACTATGTTGCAACATCAAAAGGCACAAACAAAAGATTCATGAATAACAACGCTTTGCAAGATGTTTGTTTGTTTCACATAAAGAAAACATAGCATAATAGTATTCAGCTTGTCCCTCATAGAGTAGCAAATATAAATGCATAGGGCACCTTCAAAGTTCATAAGAGTGACTAGATACAAATAGTTTAAAACAAGCAATATCAAGTTATGCATCAATCAACTAGTATTGGGACAATGCACACAGAACTAAGAATGGCCACTATGCTCTCAAAGTAGGTGCATAAAGATAGAAGGTGGAGAATCAATATAATGGTGGAAGAAAGGCCTTCATAGAAGGAAGCAGAGATTCAAGTTTCATAAAGAGCTTCCAAAAATTATGGTACTTAATAGCTTTCAGCTCTCATTGCCCCTATCATAAGCATCTTGAAGTGATTAAGGTTAAAATGAACAAACTATGGTGTATATGCTTGACAAAGTATAAGTTGGAAATCTCATGTCCCTTGAATACGAGGGTCGCTCCTCATGCTACTCAAGTTTAGTCACCGGTAAGTTCTTGTCATCGTAAGTACATGTGTATCATAGAGAACCGCCAATGGGGTACCCCTTGCCCGATGATACGAAAGAATCCCCATATCAAAATGACAAGGCAAGTAGACAACGAGCATCTCAGCAATCTTCTTATTTACCATGGGAATATGGTGCTTTTTCTCTCTTTCCTCTTTTCATAATCTCTTTTTTTCTCTTTTTCTCTTTTTTCTCAATATAGGATTTTTTTTTATAAGAAGAATGCTTCATAGACAGCTCATTATGGTTACGCTGCAGGTTTCCACCATGTCAGCATGGATTAGACCAGCGGCCCAGGCGTTTCTCTAACACATATACATAACTCCATGGACTTACAAGCTCCCCTTTTATTTCACACCGACGACATCCATAGACAAAAGAGCATGATATCAACTAGGTACAAAGTACAAGCGCAAAGTTGAAAGCGTTCCCCATGAAAGCATGGTTCTGCTAATTCCCAACAAATAAGTGCAAGAAATACAACATAGACGACACAATGGTTCAAGTTTTATTAAGGGCAAGAAAAGTAAAGTGTGCCATCAAGTTCGTGAGAGTTTTAATCACTAGTTTTCTCATAACAAGTTTAATTTGGAAGGTAAACAAAAACATGAATATACTTGGAATAGCATAAGCTAGTAGGTAGGTATGGTGGACTCTTTGGAATAACTTGGTTTAGGGGGTTGGATGCATGAGTGGAACTCATACTTGGTTGTGGAGGCTAGCAAAAGTCTGGGAGCGACAAACTAAGAGAGCAATAATGGCCATAATCATGCAGAGCAACAAAACATCATTGATCAAAGCATAAAGTGATACTACAAGTTGAAAATTAAAGGATCATCAAGGCTATGGTGACTTGAGATAGTCATAACATGGTGTGAGCATGCGCCAAGTCAACCCAAATAAAGCATCAAAGGAGAATACCACAATACTATGCTTTAATATGCTAAAACAACGCATGATTCATCCAAGGCACATTAAGAGATATCAATTGTTCATAACAAGTCATGCTACAGCAAAGAATACTAAGCCTAAAGCCAAAACAATATCAAGCATGGCATGACAAAGCATAGGCCAGAGTCAAAAACAAGCTCTCTTTACCACATAAGCATGAACTTTCCTACTCTTTTCCAATCCAAACCAAACTATTTGAAAACCAATGTATGAAAGAGGGGGTCCAACCAATTTATTCAGCAAACTAAGCAAACAAAGCAAATGAAAAACCAAAACGAAAATGAAAAAGAAGACGCTCTAAGAACAACACAATTGTGCATGAAACAATAAAAATGAAGCGTTTGGAAGAAACCTGGGATTTTTATTGATGAAGAAGGGGATGCCTTGGGCATCCCCAAGCTTTGACGCTTGTAATTCTTGAATATTTCTTGGGGTGATACGCGTGGCATCCTCAAGCTTGAGCTTTAGTCCATCCTTCATATCATTACTCATTCCTTCCATACACCTAAAATTTTTCCTTCATACAAAACTTCACACAATCTTTATTAGCAACATTAGTGCACTCAAGATAATAAGTATTTAGGTTCAGTTCCAACACCAATAAAACTTCCATTAAAACACAAGCTACTGTAGCACTTCCCTCAAAAATTTCAATTCCCCAAAAGAACTAAAAAAGGAACCAACAAAAAGCAAAATCAAATAATGGCAGAAATTTGTCAAAACAGACCAACAGGTAAAGACGAATTTTTTCGCAGACCTTCTGTTGCTCAAATTGAAAAGTGTTGAACTAACGAAAGTTAGATAACAACCTGGGCAGAAGCACAAAACTTCACACCTCAAAAGGACGTACAGAGGTATTACACGAATTTTTACGGTGAAGCACAAAAATCTGTTTCGGGATAGCAACTTTCCCAATCATTACTTATCTCTCATTAGAGGTTACTCTTGGCACAAAAAGCAAATAAAAAGGATAAGGAGCGGTTATTACAGAAGTAATAACTTTCAAGACTCATCTGAAACTTTTGGGTTATCTCCCAATAAGTACTTTTCTTTAATGCCTTTAAGTTAGGCTTGATAGTTTGAGAAGATGTTCACATAAGAAATATGAATTGAAGTAAAAAAGAGCATCAAGAAGCAAATTCAAAACACATTAAGTCTAACCCACTTCCTATGCATAGGAATCTTGTAAAGAAACAAGTCATGAAAGCACAAAGCAACAAGAATAGGAAAGCAAAACAAGTGCAACTTCAAAATTTTCAACATAAAGAGGGGAAACTTAATATTGTTGAGGTACATAAAACCATGTTTCCCTCTCTCATAATAACTTTCAGTAGCATCATGAATAAAATTAACAATATAACTATCACATGAAACATTCTTATCATGTGACACATGCATAAAAGAATTAATACTATCCACATAAACATAGTCATTCTTATTGATTGTAGTGGGAGCAAATTCAACAAAATAGCTATCATTATTATTTTCATCACCATAATCATCAAATATAGGAGGCATATTGTAATCATAATTAATTTCCTCCTCAATAGTAGGTGGACTGAAAATATCATATTCATCATGGCAATCATCATATATTGGAGGCATAGTATCATCATAAGCAATAGAATAGTTATCCTCCAAAGTGTGTTCATTTGTCATATCATCATTGGAAGGATCATGGATAGCACTAATAGTATAACAATTATTAATACCATCATTTTCATAATTGGTACCGAAGAGATTATCAATATCAAAAGTAGTGTGCTTTTCCCAATCATGATCACTACTATAGGTAATAGGCATAGGAACATCATCGAGTTCAGACTCATCAAAAACTATAATAGGAGCAACATGCTTAGGGGAAAATACCGTTTCCTCTCTCCTTTTACTCCTCATTTTCTTCTTCTCTTTAGGAGGGAGAGGCTTGAAAGGAAGCTTCTCCATATACCCTGGTTCATTGTTAGAGACAATAGAAGAAACTTTGGAGGATTCCTCCTTTTCATTAATAAGACCAAAACACATATTAGTCATGTCATATTTTGGTAAAATCTCATCTTTTATAATATTTGGTATGTAAGTATTTGTGTGACAATTGTCAACACAATAAAGATGACAACCATGCATGACACTATTCATACCAAAAGCATTCTACCAAAGAAGTTTTTCTTGATAATTCTTCACACCCCAAAAATAATGTAAGTTCATCATGCTGATTAGGAGTGATCACGTCATCACAATACAAACTTGCAGTACTCATTGGATTAGAAGGGCTATTATTATGGCCCGAGCATTGAAAATTGAAATGACCCACTTCAAAGCAAAGTTCACAAATAAAAGGATAGAGGGCACAAATTTTTTTACCAAGATCATTTAGAGCCCTATACCACATTCTAGTTTTTTCATTCCTGTGGGTGATACAATATTCTTCTTCAATTTGATTCTTCTCACAAGGTCTATGTATTCCAAAAAAATTAACATGCTTATAAGAAGTAGTACTTTCAGAGGTTTGAGCATGTTTATTGCTATCATTAATAATAATTTCATTTTCCATGCAAGTGTCTTTATAAGGCTCATGATACATGTCCCATTTTTCTTTAGGAGCATTAATATGAGAAGCAAAGGTTCTATAACAATCAACAATAATTTGAGGATCAAGACCATATTTAGCACTAAGCTCTTGAAAATCAATAGTTTCAGCAAAAGACTTAATGCAATCATACTCATAGTTTATACCTGGTTCTTTACCTTTGTTGTTATCCCAATCTTCGGTATTGCTTTGAATTGTTTCAAGAAGATCCCACTTAGCTTTGACCTCCTTACTTGTGAAGGATCCCTCTAAACAAGTATCTAGATAGTCCTTGTAATGTCCTGAAAGCCTTTCATAGAAATTATTAATAACAATATTACTGGGGAGCTCATGAATGGGACATTTGAGCATTAGTGACTTCAATCTCCCCCATGCTTGGGCAATACTTTCTCCATCATGTGGATGAAAATTAGAAATGTAATTCCTATTTTTATGAATTTCATGAGGAGGATAAAATTTAGAATAAAAGAGGGATTTAAGTTCCTTCCACACCAAATGATGAGGATCATCTAGTAGCTCATACCACTCCCTTGCTTTGCCCTTAAGTGAAATAGGGAATAGCTTCCTCTTAACTTGGTTCATTGAAATACCTGCACACTTGAACAACTCGCATAATTCATGTATAAAGAGTAAATGATCACCGGGATGGACAGTTCCATCACCAAAATAGCAGTTATTCATAACACGTTCAACAATTTTTATAGGTATTTTAAAATGGATGCTTTCAGTATGTGGATTTAAAATATCACAAGTATCATTAGAATTACCACATATGGGAGATAAAGTATCATCAGAGCAAATTTTCTTCTTTAAAGCTGGGGAACTAAAAAGATCATTTTCATAAAAACCAACTTCCCCAAGCTTAGACGTTTCCATAGCATTAGTAACAAAGGTGTTCAAAAGATTCATACTAATAACATTGCTATTAGCATGCAAAGAAAGTTCCATGGGTTTTTTAATTTTCTTTTCAGACAATTCAAGTTCTATCTTAGGAAAAATACTAAAATTCTCTCTATTTTTTTGTTGTTTTCCATTAAGCCTAACTAGTGAAAACAAGAAATAAAAAGACAAAATTGCAGAATCTAAAGGAAATAACTTCGAGCACTCACACTGGAGGATGTGAGTACCTTTTACCTTACCTCCCCAACAACGGCGCCAGAAAATAGGCGTTTGCCATGGGAGGTTCTTCTTCTTTAATCCTCCGGTGTGAATACCTTTTACCTTACCTCCCTGGCAACGGCGCCAGAAAATAGCTTGATGTCTACGCACTTCTATTCTTGTAGACAGTTGTTGGGCCTCCAAGTGCAGAGGTTTGTAGAACAGCAGCAAGTTTTCCCTTAAGTGGATCACCCAAGGTTTATCAAACTCAGGGAGGAAGTGGTCAAAGGTATCCCCTCTCAAGCAACCCTGCAATCAAGATACAAGAAGTCTCTTGTGTCCCCAACACACCCAATACACTTGTCAGGTGTATAGGTGCACTAGTTCGACGAAGAGATAGTGAAATACAAGTGGTACGGATAATTATAAGTGGGAACAGTGCCAGAAAATAGCTTGCTGGCGTGTCGTTGACGTGGGAAAAGACTAAAGGCAAACTGAAATAAAGAAGGAAGCAAGCAAACATGTAACAGATCTAATTGCAAATGGTGTATCAATGCTTAGAAACAAGGCCTAGGGATCATACTTTCACTAGTGAACACTCTCATATAAATATCTTCTCTTTATGATACTACTCTTAACTACTCTCCGGTTGAACACTATAATCCATGGTAGGGCTATAACAACACTCCTCAAAGTTCGCTTTCCCCATCTAGATAACCCCACACTGTCACCTTGAGCTATAGATGGTTTCAACAAACACCACAATTTCATAGAAACATCCAACTCCAAATATAACTCATAACAAGTATTTGTAATCTCTAGCCTAAGTGCCACCATGGTGTGCACGCTGTCACTTTCACACACATGGGGAGAGCAGAGATCTATTAAAGCACTTGAGTAGCAAGGTAGATCTATAGATTACAAGCTCATGATATCAAAGATCATGCATAGAGAGAGAGATGAACACATAGCTACCGGTAGAACACTTAGCCTCGAGAGAGAACTACTCCCTCCTCATCATCGGAATAAGCAATGGTGATGGAGATGGTGGTGGAGATCAATGGAGATGGCTTCAGGGGCACTTCCCCGTCCCGGCAGGGTGCCGGAACAGAGACTTTCTGTCCCCCGAATCTCCCCTTTGGTGGCGGCAGCGCTATGGAACTTTTCGTGGATTTCTGATTGACGATTTAGGGTTTATTCATCGGGAGGCTCTTACAGGCGAGATAGGAGACCGAGGGGGTGCTGGAGGGGCCCACACCACCCCCTGGCGCGGCCTGGCCTGGCCTACGCCACTAGGTGGTGTGGCCACCCTCTGGCCCTTCTCCGTCTCGTATTCTGGATCCAAGTGTCCCCGGTAAAATAATAACTTTGGCTTTTGTCCCGTCCAATTCCGAGAATATTCATTTTCTGACTTCCTAGAACCAAAAACAGCAAAAAACAGGCAGCTGGCACTGTGGCTCTTGTTAATAGGTTAGTCCAAGAAATCATATGAAAAGTACTCCAAAGTATGGACAAAACATAAGAAAGTAGATAAGACCAAGCATGGAACATCAAAAATTATAGATACATTTGCAATGTATCAAGATGCAAAAGCAAAACAAAACTAGAACTTCAGAAGTTCTAAGACACTCTAATATGCAAACAACTAACAATAGAAAAGTAAACTAAGCGAAAGCAAAAACTAAAATGGATAAAATAAAAGTAAGCAAAGATAATCATGGTGAAAACATTGTTTTGTTCATTAAAATCCCTTTGTTAACAAGGTTGATCAGGTCTTGTTACCAAAGCAATTTTATATGAAAAAAACTTTGTATTCCACTAATGATTATGTTACCTCAACCTTGATAGCAATGGTCCTAATCATAATAGTTTCATATTTTTCTCGTGGTATGGGACAATATATTTCTCCAACTTGGATGCCTCAACATGTTCAATTGAATTGAAGCCATAAGTCCTATCAATCTTCTAGGGGAAATAGACAGTATGGTCCTTGTCATTAACATTAAAAGTCACATTTCCTTGATTACAATTAATAACAGCTCCTACAGTATTAAGAAAAGGTCTCCCAAGAATAATAGACATATTATCATCTTCAGGCATTTCATGCACAACAAAATAAGTTAATATCAAGCAATTATGAGACACTTGAACAGGTACATCCTCACATATACCAACAGGAATAGTAGTAGATTTATCAGCCATTTGCAAAGATATATCAGTTGGTATTAGTTTTTCCAATTGAAGTCTCTTATAGAGAGAAAAAGGCATAACACTAACTCCTGCTCCCAAATCACACAAAGCAGTTCTAACATAACTATTTTTAATAGAGCATGGAATAGTTGGAATCCCTGGGTCTCCAAGTTTCTTTGGAACCTTACCATTAAAGGAATAATTAGCAAGCAAAGTAGAAATTTCTTCATTAGGGATCTTCCTTTTATTTGAGACAATATCCTTCATATACTTTGAATACGGAGACAATTTTAATAGCATCAGTCAAAGGAATTTGCAAGAATAAAGGTTTCATCCACTCACAAAACTTAGTGTAGTGTTCATCTTCCTTTGACTTGTGTTTCTTATCAGGGAAAGGCATAGGTTTTTGGACCCAAGGCTCTCTTTCACTACCATGTTTCTTAGCAACAAAATCTTCTTTAGTGTATTTAGTATTATTAGTGTGCCTTTCAGGTTCTTCAACTTTTCCTTTATCAGGAGCATCATTTTCCTCATTACCACTTTCAGTTTCAGCATTAGAGACAGATATACTATTAGGATCCTTAGCAGGTTCAGAGGATTCTACAATAGTTTTATGTTTATTTTTTATTTTCTTAGGAGTAGTACCACTATTTTCAGCTTGTTGAGAATCCTGCTTCTTTTAGGATGCCCCTCGGGATATAGAGGATCCTGGGTGGTAGCACCGCTTCTAGTTCTAATTTCATAAGCATGTTTTTCTTTAGCAGCATTAACTAGCAAGTCTTTTTGTACCTTAATAAGCTGATCAATTTGATTTTGAACCATTTGAAAATGTTTAACAAGCATTTTAACATCATTAGAGGTTCTTTCCGCAATATCTTTTAACTCAACAGTAGCTCTAGAGTTTTCCATTAAATGATTTTGCACCCTTTTATTGAAATTATCCTGCTTAACAATAAAAACATCAAATTCTTCTAAGCATTGATCAGGAGGTTTAGAGTAAGGAATATCACCTTCATCAAAATGTTGGAGAGAGTGTACCTCAATAGTGGATGAGTGGGATATTGGCTTACATAATTCTTCTATAGGAGGTAAATTCTTGACGTATGCAGCTTTAATTCCCTTCTCCTTAAGACATTTCTTAGCTTCCTTCATCACTTCATCATTGAGTTCTATAACTCCCCTCTTCTTTGATGTTGGTATAGGCACAGGGATAGTTGGTTCAGGTATAGTTGTCTCAGGTATAGCTGGTTCAAGAGGAGTCCAATCTTCATAATTCTTGCTTATTTCAGCCATTAATTCCTCAGCTTCCTTGGGAGTCCTATTCCTGAAAACACAATCAGCACAACTATCCAGGTATCTCCTAGATTCTTTATTTAGTCCATTATAAAATATGTCAAGAAGCTCATTTTTAGGTAATGGACATCCAGCATGTGCATGAATCAAAGCACAAAACCTTGCCCATGATTCAGGTAATATCTCTTTCTCTCCATGTTTAAAATCAAAAAGTTCCTACAAAATAGCATGTCTAGCACTAGGAGGAAAATATTTCTGAAGGAAGGTACTAATCAAGCAATCAGGGCTATCAATAGATCCAGGAGGTAAATTATTAAACCAAGTTTTAGCTTCTCCTTTTAGTGAAAAAGGGAAAAATTTAGCAACAAAGTAGGTGTGCATCTTAATATCATCAGAAAATAGGCCACTCATGGTAGAAAGCTCAGCCATATGTGCTACCGAACTTTCATTCTTAGTCCCACAAAAAGGTTCTTTCTCAACAATAGTTATGTAAGATAAATCAAGAGAGAAATCATAATCCTTTTCTTTAATGTTTAAGGGAGATGCAGCAAACTTAGCATTAGGAGACAATTTGGGTTTTATAATACGCATCTCAAGGAGACTCTTAATAGCACTCCTATCATGGGTGTTTTGACATTCTTTAATAAATTCATCGGTCATCTCTATATAACCATCTTCAATATCATAGCTCTCTCTAGACTCAGGTGAACAGCTGGTGTAGTAGTGTCTTCATTAGGAGTTTCAGTATTTCCAGCTATAGTTCTAGCAATCGGAGCATCTAGGAAAGGACCTAATGAACCACTCTTATCAAGCACAGTTGAAGAAGCATCATAAGTATCAAAAGTTTCAGATTCAGCAGTAGTAGCAGTGTGTGTAGCATGTGTATGTGGTGGTGTAAGGAACTTACTCATAACATATGGAGAATCAAGAGAACAGAGGTGTTCAGAACCGTACCTGTTCTTGTAGTGGATGGTAAAATAGGGACCTTGCCATCACGAGACTTACCCATGATGGATGGATGGCAGCGAACAATAGTGATTCCAAGTGAACTTGATAAATAGAGCTATGCTCCCCGGCAACGGCGCCAGGAAATAGTCTTGATGACCCACAAGTATAGGGGTGTATCGCAGTATTTTCGAGGGAAGTGAAACCCAATTTATTGATTCGACACAAGGGGAGCCAAAGAATATTTATAAGCCTTAACAACTGAGTTGTCAATTCAGCTGAACCTAGAAACAATCTTGCTCACAGCAGTTTATCAGTAGCAACAGTTTTGTAGTAGCAATAACAAAGTAATAGCAGTAGTGAAAGTAAAGACAGTAGTAACAATTGCTGTAAACAATAGGATTAAAGCGCGGTAGGCATAGGGATGGATGGACGGGTGTTGCATGGACAAGACAATTCATATGGCAATCAAGACATAGGGCATTTGTAGATAAATAAGATAAAGCATCCAAGTACTAAATAATCATAGGCATGTGTTCCATATATAGTCATACGCGCTCGCAATGAGAACTTGCACAACATCTTTTGTCCTGCCAGCCCGTTTGCAGCGGGGCCTCAAGGGAACTACTGGCAAATACGGTGCTCCTTTTAATAGAGCACCGGAGCAAAGCATTAACACTCCATGAACACATGTGATCCTCACATCAAAGTCATTCCCTCCGTTATCCCGATTGCTGTCACTTCGGGGACTATGGTTTCGGACAACAATATGTGTATACAACTTGCAGGTAAGACCATAAACAATACTATCATAATGAATCAATAACATATTCAGATCTGAAATCATGGCACTCGGGCCATAGTGACAAGCATTAAGCATAACAAGTTGCAACAAAGTCAAAAAGCACTAATAACAGATACTAGGCACCATGCCCTAACAATCTGATGCCATTACAGGAACGATCTCATCCAATCCCTACCATCCCCATAGCCTACAACGGGGATTACTCACTCATGGATGGGGGAAACATAGATGGTCGATGGAGAAGCGATGGTCATGATGATGGCGATGATCTCCTCCAATTCCCCGTCCCGGCAGGGTGCTAGAATGGAGTTTCTGGGTCTAAATCGTGGAATCTGGTGGTGGCGGTGCAGCGGAACTCTTTATGGAAAATCGTCGACCCCCCACTGGTTTTTAGGGCAAGAGGCAACTTGTAGGCAAAGAGGGAGGCCGAGGGGGTGACCCAGGCGGCCACACCACCTCTAGGCGCGGCCTGGTCTGTCCCGCGTGGCCAAGTGGTGTGGGCCCCTTGTGGCCCTCCTCCGTCTCGTCTTCTGGCTCCGTGAGTCTTTTGGTGAAATAGGATTTTTGGCATATTTTCCGGGATTTTTCGTGATAGTTGATTTTCTGCACAAAAAATAGACATCAAGGTAATTCTGCTGAAAATAGCGTCAGCCCGTGTTTGTTGTATCCAAATCACACAAGTTTAGAGGAAAAACAATAGCAAAAGTGTTCGAGAAAGTAGATACGTTTTGGACGTATTAGAACCGGCTCAAGCCTATGGGGATTTACCGGCTCTAAGTCTAGGTTCGGTACTAGTGTTAGATTCATTTGATTTTTTTGTATTTGTAGCATTGCCCCTTAAGATTCGTCTAAATCATCTTGGATCTCCCCTCAAGGCCTCATGGGTATGGACCCATATTGTTCTTCTCCACTGACTCATGCCAAAGTCATGGATGTAGCACTGAGTCCTTGCAATATAGCATCAATGAATCATCCCATTTGCCATGCCTCACCCTCATCGACAGAATTAATGGTTGCATTCTCTTGGAGTCCTCACCTCCCCCCCCCCATTGATCTGTGCTTGCATCCCTTCCTATTTATCCCCTTATCTTCCCCATAATCCAAAACATACTATCTATATTCCATCCCTCTGAGCAAAACATCCCCATACCCTACATCACATCAATCACTCCTCTCCCATGGCCACCTTTAAGCTGCCACCCACCACCGAAGAGCCGTTGTACCCACATGGCATGGACAAGGACGATACTCTATGCATTTGGACCTTTGGACCCTACAGGAGGGTCTAGCAATTGGCTATCAACTTAGCCCTTTAACTCTTTTAAACCTTTTCAAACTCAATTTAAATTCAAATTTGTTTGAACCTTGACATACAAAATAATTCGAATTTGGAAAAACTTGAAAAAGAAAGTGTTTAAAATTTCAAAACTAATTCAAATCTATTTTCAAAAATAAATATAATCATCCTAACTATTCAAACTATTAATGAAAATGCCATTTTAAAATTGAAACAACAATTAAATCATATATTTTAATCCGTTAAATAAATGTCTAAATCAATCAATGAGACCAGCCCCTTTTCAACTATGCATTCCATACCTTTAATTGCATCATGCATAATGGAGAAATTGTAAAACCAGAACTATTTGTGCAAGGAAAACATGATGAATAAAATTGGAAAAAATTTATTTCTTGTTAATAATGCCTCACTAATGTTGTATCATCAATGTGCTATGCAAATGACATATTCTCAACATGGTTTGCATAATTAACTTTCCATGTCATGCATCATATCATGATCATACCGGATCTTCCGCATTAGTTGTAATTGTTGCATCTTTTGTTTCTTTTTTGTGATTTTCTTATTTTTTGGGCTTCGACAAGTTCTTCGGATATGTATATTAGGTAATGTTTCCTAGGTGAGCATTCCCCCTGCTACCTATTTTTGCTTTATGGCTTTACTTCTTTCTATTGATATCCGTGTTGTGATGTTGTAGCTTCCATACCATTTATTTCCCCTACAACCTATATTGCCTTGGACACTTCCTATTGCCTGTTGTTTTGGTAGATATTTGGACTTGCGAGTCGTAGTTGTTGGCTTAGGTGTCGGTACGAGTTGTCAAGTTCCATAGTTGCTAGAAGGTTGTCACATACTTAATGGTAGACATAATTATGGTTTTAATATCATTTCATAATTAAAATGTCAGGAATAGATATAACTAATAAAGAGGCACCGTAGGGAAGTAGTTGATATTTGGCTTTTATCCCGCCCACTTGTGTCCACCTAGGACCCAAGTACTTGATGCTTGTTTGTTGACTATCGCATTATCCACATGTGGGCCCATGGAACCCCTTGGTATGAGCTTGATTCTCATCTTATTTCTTGGAACCACAAACTAGTTTGGGGCTTTACTACTATCATGTACTTATGCCATGTTTTATTGCTTTGTTTACTACTGGTGCTCAAGGAGCAGTTTACTACTATACTATTTTGGAAAGAGGAATGTTTTCATGGTATTGACAAGCTTAATCACACTTTCGAGTTCCTAGTCATTTACAACCATTGACGCAAACCATGGGTCCGTTTCGCATCCTGGCCGACTTCGTTGTGGTTAGCCTAGTGGGGTGGCCCCCTGAAATCATTTTTGAATCTTGTAAATGTTTTGTCATGATTCCTCTTTGCTTTCCTTTGGTTTTTACCAAGGTTGATCATGCGTGTGTTGCTATTTCTGCACCCCTGTAGGGTAAATCTATTCGAAACATCGTGTCCACGGTTATGTACTACTTGGAGCACAGTGTCTCGACCATAGACACTCAAACTAAAGTCGTGTTCACGGTTATGGACTACTTGGAGCATAGTGTCCATGGTTATGGACTACTTGGCATGACTAGTAATCATCTCCACTACAACGGAATGGTTAATTAAAAGTACCAACAACTAGTGGTTTTGGAATGTCTTATACTATTTATATATGACTAGTAAGTATTGTAATGAAAATGGAACGACTAATAAAACTGCCAATTGTGTGAGTTCCTCAGAAGGACTTCCTCGTTTGGTCTCAAGGGGGAAACTCCTGGATGGGTTATGTTTGGTGTTAGTATCAGGGTCATTTCGAATAGGTCTCTCTTACCCCTCTATGATAGCCAACAGTTGTATCATGTTTCTATCGGTTGTTTAGTGCATGCTTTGCTGCCACTAAGCCCACCATACCTGTTACAGGGCCCTTGTGGGGTTGTCCCTTGGAGAATATCATTTTGCGGCCCGAAAGTTGGGGTGTCCAAGCAACGCGGTACCCAAGTTCCCTGAAATCATCCGCGATGACTACAGTTGGTGTGCCAAATACTTAGAGGGTCTTTTTAGGCACGAATTCAACTCTATGTTTCAATACAAAAAATCAGGCTAACGGTCGTCAAGTTGGGCCCCTCCTGTCAGTTCTTGCCATTATGTCTCTCCTGTTGCTCCCGTCGCTTAGGTGTCAATTAGGCTTGCAGCATTGGCATATGCATCCATTACACGTCTTATTCTTCCCCGGAGCGGCAATCTGTGGGGCGTCGCAGCCATGGCGTGGAGCTAGGCCGTGGACAAACCTGCTCGGCCCAGCTCTCCTCCCTGTAGGCTTGTAGCGTTGGCGCCTGCATCCATTACGCGTCTTCTTCCCCGGAGCGGCAATCTATGGTCGCGGCCATGGTGCAGAGCTGGGAAGTGACGAAGATGCTCGGCCCCGCTCTCCTCCCCATCCCGAGTCGGAGCTCGCCCTCACCATGGACGCACCCATGGCACGGTCGGGGACGAGAATTGGTTCCCGGTGAGATCTATCACCTTGTCGACCGTGCTCGTTTCTGTTTTCCTCCTCTAGAATCCGAGCTCGCCATCGCCGTGGTTGCACCCGCACCAATTCTGCCACCTCTGCCGAGGTCTCTGTGGTAGCTCAAGTTCTGGGGCTCTCCAAGTTCTGCCATGTTGGGCCTGTAAGTGTTGTTGTATGTTAAACTAGCAAATCTCTTTTGTTCAAATCTCTTGGGCTATACCAACTTCATTGTGTTTAATTATGAAAGACAAAATATAAATGACTTCTCTCAATTTCTCGCATAGAAAAATGCACAGCTAATTTCATATTCTCGCAGGAACTGGCCCCACTTGTTGAACCGGCGGCACTGCCATGATCTCCACGTAACCACGGTGAGTTCTCAAACCGAAAGTTGTAGTTACCACGTTTCTTCTGCAGTCATTCCTCTTCCTCAGTAATTCCTCTGCAGTTTTTCATGGGCGCTTCTTCTTCCTCTGTTCTGGAACCGTCGGTTCATCTTCTTCTTCCTCTCGCAGGCATTTCCTTTCACCCATTTCCTTGCAGGCATGGACGATGGGAAACGCACAACAGAGACCCACTTGGTCCCTACCCATGGCACCACGACTTTGACAGTGGTGTACGCAAATGATGAAGAGACTGTGGAGACAACTCTCGCCAGGTTTGAGCAATTTCTTGAGAAAGAGAAGCACAAGTTTGTGGGGCTAGACTTGGAGTACACCCGTGCAAATAAGCGAAAAAATCCTCCACAAGAGATCGCTGTTGTGCAAATCGCCATACATGAGGAGGTCCTCGTTTACCACTTCTACAGGTATGTGAAATTTAAATTTGAGATCACCACTTCTGCATCCCTTGTTCCCTTACATCCCTAGAACCATCTAAGTGCAGGAGTAAACCAACTGAGATGCGTTGTCCGGCTCTGGTCGAGTTCTTGTGTAGGAAAGGTATAACTTTCACTAGCGTGGATATCACAAATGACACAATTATGCTTTCTCGTGCGTTGATAAAAATCCTAGAGGGGCACCACATCGACATCCAAAATCTATACAAGATCAAATCATACCCAGCGAAGAATGGCATGGGTGATCTGGCAATGGAAATCATCGATAAATCCTATGAAAAACTAAAGAAATTGAAGCGACTCGATCACGACTACTGGGAGTGGAAGCCGATGAGCCAGGTGCGCCTCGAGTATGCAGCCAGAGACGCCTACATGGCGTACGAGTTGTACAGTAAGCTCATTACCATGAAAGATGGGATGCTTAAGGCGGGGTTTTTCGCGAGAGAGCTATGCCCTGGTTGCAAGCTAGCCCAGGAGAAGAAGCGTGAGGAGGACAGAAAGCGGTTTCAGGACGAGCAGGGATCTTGGGACGGTGGCGACATCAAGCGGCTGAAGGGGAAGCAAGTCAAGGATGACAACAAGTGGTGGTGATACATTATGTGTTTGAACTAGATTTTAGTTTCTAGTTTATTATGTGTGTGATACATTTAGTTACTTCAATACAAAATTTCGACCAATTTAACTTGTTGATGTATTTCTTGACAATTATAATATAATCGAGCACTAGAAATATTTTGTAGTGTGCATGAGCACGATCAGTAAATATAATGAACACTAGAAACTTTAAGGCACTCCATATAAAGGAGTAGATTAATATAGAAGGTTCACCAGAGACACCACGGATATATTGTCTTACATGCCACATAGGTAATAATTAACTAGAAGAAAATAAAAGCAGGGGCTGCAGCAGGAGGCTGGGACACGGAGACGCCTAGCAGGGCAGGGGTTTATCAGCAGGAGGCAGCGACAGCCTAGTCGATGGGATACAGGCCAGTCCTGACATACTCCCAGAGGAATTTGCCGTAGGCTGTGTGCCGCGCCAAGGTAATCGGCCTATGGCTTCTTCCTCCACCTCTGCCAACGCCCTCTGCATGTTGGATCATGCTGTTGAGGTCCACGTTGATTGCTCTGCCATAGAATGGGCAAAACAGTCTCCCCCTACGGTGGAAACGGATTAGCCCACACCATAACTACCTCAGCACATAGCGGCTCTTGTTGTCCCTGGATACCTTGCTATCGTCCACTTCATCATCATCCTCCTGTTGATTTTTAAGAACATAACTTAGAACTCATACATATGATTGAATTGCATTACAACTCAAGAATTGACAACATGTATATTTAAGACAATATATCCGTGGATATCAAAGATAAAGCATCTCAGCAATAGTTTGATCGGTTCATATATCATTTCATCTCAACACAATGACAAATAATTGCATCAGAGTGAATGTAGGATAAATCTAGGGGCCTCATAAGTTTCTTCAGGGATGGAGTCAGCGAACCAAGTAACAATTGCACAACCTGTAATGTTGTTGTACATCGCCCCAGGTTCACTAACTCATCCCTGAAAAAATCTGACACCAATGTGTCTGCCTCTCTTTTGGGACAAATTTGAATCATTGGCCACAATAAGAAATTGAAATGTAATCGTACAAAACATTATTCAGGGATATACATAATCAGGTACAAAAACAAGCCTAAATATTGTAATTATAAATAAAAAACCAAACAATTAATCTTCAGGTGCATGTTAAAAATACTTATGATCAAAACCATTCATATACATATGCATCATACCAATCATTAAAAGATCAGAAACAATTCAAGGATCATATATGTAGTTCCATATGAGAATAAATCTAGGGCCTCATAATTTGGTTCAGAGATGGAGTTGGCGAACCAAAGTACCAACATCACAACCTATATTGTTTGTGTGCATTGCTGCCTCAGGTTCACCAACCCATCCCTAAAACACGACACCGTCATATGTGTCTCCCCTTGAACTCTTTTGGGGCAAATTTCAATCATCAGCCTCGGTGACAAACTAAAATGTAATTCTTATACACTGAATGCATGGAATAGGTAATTCGAATATCATAGTTCTATGAATGTAGAATAAAGATTAAGGCCTCATAAGTTTCTACAGGGATGGCGTAAGTGAACCAAGTAACAATTGCACAGCCTATATTCTTCTTGTACATCGCCCTAGGTTCACTAACTCGTCCCTGAAAAAATCTGACACCAATGTGTCTACCTCTCTTTTGGGGAAAATTTGAATCATTAGCCACAATAAGAAATTGAAATGTAATCATACAAAACATTATTCAGGGATATACATAGTCAGGTACAAAAACAAGCCTAAATATTGTAATTATAAATAAAAACCAAACAATTAGTCTTCAGGTACATGTTAAAAATACTTATGATCAAAACCATTCATATACATATGCATCATACCAATCATTAAAAGATCAAAAACAATTCAAGGATCATATATGTAGTTCCATCTGAGAATAAATCAAGGGCCTCATAATTTGTTTTAGAGATGGAGTTGGAGAACCAAAGTACCAACAGCACAACCTATATTGTTTGTGTGCATTGCTGCCTCAGGTTCACCAACCCATCCCTAAAACACGACATCATCATACGTGTCTCCCCTTGAACTCTTTTGGGGAAAATTTCAATCATCGGTCTCGGTGACAAACTAAAATGTAATTCTTATACACTATGAATGCATGGAATAGATAATTCGAATATCATAGTTCTATGAATGTAGAATAAAGATTGCAGCCTCATAAGTTTATTTAGGGATGGCGTGAGCGAACCAAGTAACAATTGCACAGCTTATATTGATCTTGTACATGGCCCTAGGTTCGCTCACTCATCCCTGAAAAAATTTGACACTAATGTGTCTGCCTCTCTTTGGGGCAAATTTGAATCATTGGCCACAATAAGAAATTGAAATGTAATCATACAAAAAAATATTCAGGGATATACAAATGCATCATACAACACATTCATAGATCAGAAACAATACAAAGATTATATATTTAGGTTCCATATGAGAGAAAAATTAGGGCCTCATTTTTTCAGCGATGGAGTCAGAGAACCAAAATACCAACAGCACAACCTATATTGTTTATGTGCATTGCTGCCTCAGCTTCACTAACCATCCCTAAGAAAACTACACCATCAGATGCCCTTGCACTATTTGGGGGCAAAATTGAATCATTGGGCTCAGTAAGGAATAGAAATGTAATGTTATAGGCCTGTTGTGTATCGAAATCAACACTCAACTAGCTAACTCAACTAAATGGCAGATGAGCAGATTGGGGTTTTGTGACTAGACGGATTGGGGTTTTGGGACTAGATGGCAGATGCATCAATCAACCGATCGAATCATATATATACTACCCTACTTCAAGAGAAAAAGAATATGTTCACGATTGAGCAAATCCTATGTATGAACAGTGAAAACTACGGCTGTGACTAGAGAAGCTAGCAATGTAGTACCTCGGACTCCTCATCAGGGACCTCCTCCTCGAACTCATCATTTTCCGCAATTGCGTCGAAGATTTCTTGAATGGTGATGGGGTCGTCGATGTATCTCACCGGATTGCCTCCGCCTGTCGCCTACCCCCCATCCAGATCTGCCGCTGGCACCACGACGTTGTCGGCCACCTGCTGCTCGGCGGCGATGGCTACTACCTGCTGCTCGGCGGCGATGGCTACCACGTGCTGCTCGGCGGCGACGACTACCACCTGCTGCTCGGCGGCGACGGCTACCACCTGCTGCTCGGCAGCGATGGCTACTAGCTAGACGGATGAGCTCGCACCCTCGACGGCACGGCGATGAGCGGTGTTCGTGCCCGGAGAAGACGCCTCCGCCTGCTTGGCGACGACCGAGCCATCTGGTGCTGCGTCTTCAACTGGCTTCACCTCCGGATCGTCTCCACGCGTACGCTTCATGGCGCACCAAGGGAAGGAGGTAGTGCAAACGAGGGAGCTTCGGCGCGCGCGGCAGGTGTAGATTGGGGTCTTTGGACTAGACAGACTAGGGGGAAATGACACAAGCTCATGGAAGAAGAAGGTCGAGGGGGGTTATAAACACCAGACCGTTCGTAGTCCTCGAGTGGACACGTGTGGTGGGCGGGGGGCGGGGGCTACCACGATCTCCATCCTTTTTTCGGTTCCCTTTTTTTTGAAATAGCCACGATCTCCACTTTAGAGCTGCATTGCAAACACGCTCATGGCAGACCTCGATTCCACTGCATACAAGTGGCACGAAACTAATTTCTAGCAACGTTAGATCTACTCGAGGGGGCCCTTGACTCATGGAATTTACTAGCGGTAGGGCCTAGTTGGAAGTGGGATTGAGAGCGCTGCGTAAAAATGGGATATGTCTGATTAAAATCAAGTGGCAATAAATTGCAGCGTCCCGTCGACAACCGTGCCCTCGATGACCCCGTTGCCCTGTGCATGAGTTGTAGTAGCAGTAGTAGGCTTTTCAGACTTGATTAAACTTGACATGACCGCTCGACGACTTTTTCCATGGACGGCATCGTGTTCCTTCCTGTAGAAGTCTCACGGAGGGAGACGTCCGTGTTGTCTCACGCTTTACTGTCAAGGGCACGACGTGTGCAACGATCATCGTTGTATCACACAGAATCAACGGTTGGTGCGCACGATCCGTGTGACAACTGTGACAACCAATCAGGGCGTAGCAGACAGGGTGAGCACAGGTTTGGGCTTCTACGAAAGATAGAGAGGGGGGCCAAAACTAAGTAGTACCACATAAAACCAAGGGCAAAACTGAGTAGTATAAAAATGGAAAGTGTCTTGTGCAATGAAATACATCGTGGAATACATCAAATTCTTCTCATGAACCACACATGGATCCACCGATGTCATTGCATGTTTTTTCCTCTAAACAAACCACATATGGATCCACCAGTGTCATTGCATGTCTCTTCTTTTCATGAACCACACCCAGTGTCATTGCATGTGTGTTCTTCAAAACAAACCACATAAGGATCCACCAGTGTCATTGCATGTCTGTTCTTTTCATGAACAACACAAGGATCTACCAGTGTCATTGGATGTGTGTTCTTCTCATGAATCACATAAGGATCTACCAGTGTCATTGGATGTGTGTTCTTCTCATGAACCTCACATGAATCCACCGGTGTCATTGCATGTCTATTCCTCTAAACAAACCACATAAGGATCCACCAGTGTCATTGCATGTCTGTTCTTTTCATGAACCACACCCAGTGTCATTGCATGTGTGTTCTTCTAAACAAACCACATAAGGATCCACCAGTGTCATTGCATGTTTGTTCTTTTAATGAACCACATAAGGATCCACTAGTGTCATTGCATGTCTGTTCTTTTCATGAACCACACCCAGTGTCACTACATGTCTGTTCTTTTCATGAACCACATAAGGATCCACCAGTGTCATTGGATGTGTGTTCTTCTCATGAACCACACGTGGATCCACCAGTATCATTGCATGTATGTTCCTCTAAACAAACCACATAAGGATCCACCAGTGTCATTGCATGTCTGTTCTTTTCATGAACCACACCTAGTGTAATTGCATGTGTCTCCTTCTAAACAAACCACGTAAGGATCCACCAGTGTCATTGCATGTCTGTTCTTTTCATGAATCACACATAAGGATCCACCAGTGTCATTGCATGTCTGTTCTTTTCATGAACCACACCCAGTGCCATTGCATGTGTGTTCTTTTCATGAACCACAGCTAGAGTCATTGCATGTCTGTTCTTTTCATGAACCACACCCAGTGTCATTGCATGTCTGTTCTTTTCATGAACCACACCCGGTGTCACTTCATGTAAGTTCTTTTCATGAACCACATAAGGATCCACCAGTGTCATTGGATGTGTGTTCTTCTCATGAACCACACGTGGATCCACCGGTGTCATTGCATGTCTGTTCGTTTCATGAACCACACATAAGGATCCACCAGTGTCATTGCATGTCTGTTCTTTTCATGAACCACACCCAGTGTCATTGCATGTGTGTTCTTTTCATGAACCACGGCTAGAGTCATTGCATGTCCATTCTTTTCATGAACCACACCCAGTGTCAGTGCATGTCTGTTCTTTTCATGCACCACACCCAGTGTCACTGCATGTCAGTTCTTTTCATGAACCGCATAAGGATCTACCAGTGTCATTGGATGTGTGTTCTTCTCATGAACCACACATGGATCCACCGGTGTCATTGCATGTTTGTTCCTCTAAACAAACCACATAAGGATCCACCGGTGTCATTGCATGTATGTTCCTCTAAACAAACCACATAAGGATCCACTAGTGTCATTGCATGCCTGTTATTTTCATGAACCACACCTAGTGTCATTGCATGTGTGTTCTTCTAAACAAACCACATAAGGATCCACTAGTGTCATTGCATGTCTGTTCTTTTCATGAACCACATAAGGATACACCAGTGTCATTGCATGTCTGTTCTTTTCATGAACCACACCCAGTGTCACTACATGTTTGTTCTTTCCATGAACCACATAAGGATCCACCAGTGTCATTGGATGTGTGTTCTTCTCATGAACCACACGTGGATCCACCGGTGTCATTGCATGTCTATTCCTCTAACCAAACCACATAAGGATCCACCAGTGTCATTGCATGTCTGTTCTTTTCATGAACCACACCCAGTGTCATTGCATGTGTGTTCTTCTAAACAAACCACATAAGGATCCACCAGTGTCATTGCATGTCCTTTATTTTCATGAACCACACATAAGGATCCACCAGTGTCATTGTGTAACACCCCGTCCACTCCTGGGCCCGGGGGGTGTCACTCCTGGCAGCTTAATAGGATATCTAGACTGGCCCCACAGACCAACAGTAGTCTTTTCTGCGCACTTTGTCCTCACTCATGCGCACCCGATTACCCATTTCCCGGTCGGTCACCTATCCTAGAATTGCTCTAGGCCAAGCACGCTTAACCTTAGAGTTCTTTTCGAATGAGCTTCCGGAAAAGAAGTTGCAACTTGTTGATATGGGTATCCTATCAATCCTATTAAGCCATGTGTCTGGATCTCACATACACCCACCCTTTAGAAGATCGATGCCCTCATCGATCAAGCACACCCCAGGAACGTTCCCTCTTGGCACGCGACTGTGCGTCTAGCGCCATGCTCCACATGTCCCGCCACTAACCCGCACACACCCGTTTAACCGCGAGGTCGGCTCTGATACCACTTTGTAACACCCCGTCCACTCTTGGGCCCGGGGGGTGTCACTCCTGGCAGCTTAATAGGATACTAGTCTTTTCTGCGCACTTTGTCCTCAGTCGTGCGCACCCGGTTACCCATTTCCCGGTCGATCACCCATCCTAGAATTGCTCTAGGCCAAGCACGCTTAACCTTAGAGTTCTTTTCGAATGAGCTTCCGGAAAAGAAGTTGCAACTTGTTGATATGGGTATCCTATCAATCCTATTAAGCCATGTGTCTGGATCTCACATACACCCACCCTTTAGAAGATCGATGCCCTCATCGATCAAGCACACCCCAGGAACGTTCCCTCTTGGCACGCGACTGTGCGTCTAGCGCCATGCTCCACATGTCCCGCCACTAACCCGCACACACCCGTTTAACCGCGAGGTCGGCTCTGATACCACTTTGTAACACCCCGTCCACTCTTGGGCCCGGGGGGTGTCACTCCTGGCAGCTTAATAGGATACTAGTCTTTTCTGCGCACTTTGTCCTCAGTCGTGCGCACCCGGTTACCCATTTCCCGGTCGATCACCCATCCTAGAATTGCTCTAGGCCAAGCACGCTTAACCTTAGAGTTCTTTTCGAATGAGCTTCCGGAAAAGAAGTTGCAACTTGTTGATATGGGTATCCTATCAATCCTATTAAGCCATGTGTCTGGATCTCACATACACCCACCCTTTAGAAGATCGATGCCCTCATCGATCAAGCACACCCCAGGAACGTTCCCTCTTGGCACGCGACTGTGCGTCTAGCGCCATGCTCCACATGTCCCGCCACTAACCCGCACACACCCGTTTAACCACGAGGTCGGCTCTGATACCACTTTGTAACACCCCGTCCACTCTTGGGCCCGGGGGGTGTCACTCCTGGCAGCTTAATAGGATACTAGTCTTTTCTGCGCACTTTGTCCTCACTCGTGCACACCCGGTTACCCATTTCCCGGTTGGTCACCCATCCTAGAATTTCTCTAGGCCAAGCACGCTTAACCTTAGAGTTCTTTTCGAATGAGCTTCCGGAAAAGAAGTTGCAACTTGTTGATATGGGTATCCTATCAATCCAATTAAGCCATGTGTCTGGATCTCACCTACACCCACCCTTTAGAAGATCGATGCCCTCATCGATCAAGCACACCCCGGGAACGTTCCCTCTTGGCACGCGTCTGTGCGTTTAGTGCCGGCACATGTGCCAAGCCGTGTCCACTCCGGGCCACACGCGCCATGCTCCACATGTCCCGCCACTAACCCGCACACACCCGTTTAACCGCGAGGTCGGCTCTGATACCACTTTGTAACACCCCGTCCACTCCTGGCCCCGGGGGGTGTCACTCCTGGCAGCTTAATAGGATATCTAGACTGGCCCCACAGACCAACACTAGTCTTTTCTACGCACTTTGTCCTCACTCGTGCGCACCCGGTTACCCATTTCCCGGTCGGTCACCCATCCTAGAATTGCTCTAGGCCAAGCACGCTTAACCTTAGAGTTCTTTTCGAATGAGCTTCCGGAAAAGAAGTTGCAACTTGTTGATATGGGTATCCTATCAATCCTATTAAGCCATGTGTCTGGATCTCACACATTGCATGTCTGTTCTTTTCATGAACCACACCCAGTGTCATTGCATGTGTGTTCTTTTCATGAACCACAGCTAGAGTCATTGCATGTCTATTCTTTTCATGAACCACACCCAGTGTCATTGCATGTCTGTTCTTTTCATGAACCACACCCAGTGTCACTTCATGTAAGTTCTTTTCATGAACCACATAAGGATCCACTAGTGTCATTGGATGTGTGTTCTTCTCATGAACCACACGTGGATCCACCGGTGTCATTGCATGTCTGTTCCTCTAAACAAACCACATAAGGATCCACCAGTGTCATTGCATGTCTGTTCTTTTCATGAACCACACCTAGTGTCATTGCATGTGTGTTCTTCTAAACAAACCACATAAGGATCCACCAGTGTCATTGCATGTCTGTTCTTTTCATGAACCACACATAAGGATCCACCAGTGTCATTGCATGTCTGTTCTTTTCATGAACCACACCCAGTGTCATTGCATGTGTGTTCTTTTCATGAACCACAGCTAGAGTCATTGCTTGTCTAATCTTTTCATGAACCACACCCGGTGTTAGTGCATGTCTGTTCTTTTCATGAACAACACCCAGTGTCACTGCATGTCAGTTCTTTTCATGAACCACATAAGGATCTACCAGTGTCATTAGATGTGTGTTCTTCTCATGAGCCACACATGCATCCACCGGTTTCATTGCATGTTTGTTCCTCTAAACAAACCACATAAGAATCCACCTGTGTCATTGGATGTGTGTTCTTCTCATGAACCACACTTGGATCCACCAGTGTCATTACATGTATGTTCCTCTAAACAAACAACATAAGGATCCACTAGTGTCATTGCATGTCTGTTGTTTTCATGAACCATGCCCAGTGTCATTGCATGCGTGTTCTTTTCATTAACCACAGCTAGAGTCATTGCATGTTTATTACTTCCATAAACCACACAGGGATCCACCGATCTCATTGCATGTCAGTTCTTTTCATGAACCACATAAGGATCCACCCAGTGTCATTGGATGTGTGTTCTTCTCATGAACCACACGTGGATCCACCGGTGTCATTGCATGATTGTTCCTCTAAACAAACCACATAAGGATCCACCAGTGTCATTGCATGTCTAATGTGCTTTTCATGAACCACACCCAGTGCCATTGCATGTGTGTTCTTCTAAACAAACCACATAAGGATCCACCAGTGTCATTGCATGTCTGTTCTTTTCATGAACCACACATAAGGATCCACCAGTGTCATTGCATGTCTGTTCTTTTCATGAACCACACCTAGTTTCATTGCATGTGTGTTCTTTTCATGAACCACAGCTAGATTCATTGCAAGTCTGTTCTTTTCATGAACCACACCCAGTGTCATTGCATGTCTATTCTTTTCATGAACCACACCCGGTGTCACTTCATGTAAGTGCTTTTCATGAACCACATAAGGATCCACCAGTGTCATTTGATGTGTGTTCTTCTCATGAACCACACGTGGATCCACCAGTGTCATTGCATGTGTGTTCTTTTCATGAACCAAACATAAGGATCCACCAGTGTCATTCGTGTTTGTTCTTTTCATGAACCACACCCAGTGTCATTGCATGTGTGTTCTTCTAAACAAACCACATAAGGATCCACCAGTGTCACTGCCTGTCTGTTCTTTTCATGAACCACACCTAGTGGCATTGCATGTGTGTTCTTCTAAACAAACCACATAAGTCATTGCATGTCTGTTCTTGTCATGAACCACACCCGGTGTCATTGAATGTGTGTTCCTCTAGACAGACCACATAAGGATCCACCGGTGTCATTGCATGTCTGTTCCTCTAAACAAACCACATAAGGATCCACCAGTGTCATTGGATGTGTGTTCTTCTCATGAACGACACATGGATCCACCGGTGTCATTGCATGTTTGTTCCTCTAAACAAACCACATAAGGATCCACCAGTGTCATTGCATGTCTGTTCTTTTCATGAACCACACCCAGTGTCATTGCATGTGTGTTCTTCTAAACAAACCACATAAGGATCCACCACTGTCATTGCATGTCTGTTCTTTTCATGTACCACGCATAAGGATCCACCACTGTCATTGCATGTCTATTCTTTTCATGAACCACACGCAGTGTCATTGCATGTGTGTTTTGTTCATGAACCACAGCTAATGTCATTGCATGTCTGTTCTTTTCATGAACCACACGCAGTGTCATTGCATGTATGTTCTTTTCATGAACCACACCAGGTGTCACTGCATGTCTGTTCTTTTCATGAACCACATAAGGATCTACCAGTGTCATTAGATGTGTGTTCTTCTCATGAACCACACGTGGATCCACCGGTGTCATTGCATGTCTGTTCCTCTAAACAAACCACATAAGGATCCACCAGTGTTATTGCATGTCTGTTCTTTTCAAGAACCACACCCAGTGTCATTGCATGTGTGTTCTTCTCAACAAACAACATAAGGATCCACCGGTGTCACGGCATGTCTGTTCTTTTCATGAACCACACCCAGTGTTAGTGCATGTCTGTTCTTTTCATGAACCACACCCAGTGTCTCTACATGTCAGTTCTTTTCATGAACCACATAAGAATCTACCAGTGTCATTGGATGTGTGTTCTTCTCATGAACCACACGTGGATCCACCGGTATCATTGCATGTATGTTCCTCTAAACAAACCACATAAGGATCCACCAGTGTCATTGCATGTCAACTCTTTTCCTGAACCACATCCAGTGTCATTGCATGTGTGTTCTTCTAAACAAACCACATAAGGATCCACCAGTGACATTGCATGTCTGTTATTTTCATGAACCACATAAGGATCCACAAGTGTCATTGCATGTCTGTTCTTTTCATGAACCACATAAGGATCCACTAGTGTCATTGCACGTCTGTTCTTTTCATGAACCACACCCAGTGTCATTGCATGTCTGTTCTTTTCATCAACCACACCCAGTGTCACTGCATGTCTGTTCTTTTCCTGAACCACATAAGGATCTACCAGTGTCATTGGATGTGTGTTCTTCTCATGAACCACACGTGGATCCACCGGTGTCATTGCATGTCTGTTCCTCTAAACAAACCACATAAGGATCCACCAGTGTCATTGCGTGTCTGTTCTTTTCATGAAACACACCTAGTGTCATTTGATGTGTGTTCTTCTAAAAAAACCACATAAGGATCCACAAGTGTCATTGCATGTCTGTTCTTTTCATGAACCACATAAGGATCCACCAGTGTCATTGCATGTCTGTTCTTTTCATGAACCACACCCAGTGTCACTACATGTCTGTTCTTTTCATGAACCACATAAGGATCCACCAGTGTCATTGGATGTGTGTTCTTCTCATGAACCACACGTGGATCCACCGGTGTCATTGCATGTCTGTTCCTCTAAACAAACCACATAAGGATCCACTAGTGTCATTGCATGTCTGTTCTTTTCATGAACAACACACAGTGACATTGCATGTGTGTTCTTCTAAACAAACCACATAAGGATCCACTAGTGTCATTGCATGTGTGTTCTTTTCATGAACCACACATAAGGATCCACCAGTGTCATTGCATGTCTGTTCTTTTCATGAACCACACCCAGTGTCATTGCATGTGCGTTCTGTTCATGAACCACAACTAGAGTCATTGCATGTATGTTCTTTTCATGAACCACACCTAGTGTCATTGCATGTCTGTTCTTTTCATGAACCACACCCGGTGTCACTGCATGTCTGTTCTTTTCATGAACCACATAAGTATCTACCAGTGTCATTGGATGTGTGTTCTTCTCATGAACAACACGTGGATCTACCGGTGTCATTCCATGTCTGTTCCTCTAAACAAACCACATAAGAATCCACTAGTTTCATTGCATGTATGTTCTTCTCATAAACCACACATGGATCCACCGGTGTCATTGCATGCCTGTTCCTCTAAACAAACCACATATGGATCCACCAGTGTCATTGCATGTCTGTTATTTTCATGAACCACACCTAGTGTCATTACATGTGTGTTCTTTTCATTAACCACAGCTAGAGTCATTGCATATCTTTTACTTCCATAAATAACACATGGATCCACCGATGTTATTGCATGTCTATTCTTTTCATGAACCACACCCAGTGTCACTGCATGTCAGTTCTTTTCATGAACCACATAAGGATCCACCCAGTGTCATTGGATGTGTGTTCTTCTCATGAACCACACGTGGATCCACCGGTGTCATTGCATGTATGTTCCTCTAAACAAATCACATAAGGATCCAACAGTGTCATTGCATGTCTGTTCTTTTCATGAACCACACCCAGTGTCATTTTATGTGTGTTCTTCTAAACAAACCACATAAGGATCCACCAGGGTCATTGCATGTATGTTCGCTTCATGAACCACACATAAGGATCCACCAGTGTCATTGCATGTCTGTTCTTTTCATGAACCACACCTAGTGTCATTGCATGTGTGTTCTGTTCACGAACCACAACTAGAGTCATTGCATGTCTGTTCTTTTCATGAACCACACCCAGTGTCATTGCATGTCTGTTCTTTTCATGAACCACACCCGGTGTCACTGCATGTAAGTTCTTTTCATGAACCACATAAGGATCCATCAGTGTCATTGGATGTGTGTTCTTATCATGAACCACACGTGGATCCACCAGTGTCAATGCATGTCTGTTCTTTTCATGAACCACACATAAGGATCCACCGGTGTCATTGCGTGTCTGTTCTTTTCATGAACCACACCTAGTGTCATTGCATGTGTGTTCTTCTAAACAAACAACATAAGGATCCACCAGTGTCATTGCATGTCTGTTCTTTTCATGAACCACACCCAGTGTCATTGCATGTGTGTTCTTCTAAACAAACCACATAAGTCATTGCATGTCTGTTCTTTTCATGAACCACACCCGGTGTCATTGCATTTGTGTTCTTTTCATGAACCACGGCTAGAGTCATTGCATGTCTATTCTTTTCATGAACCACACCCAGTGTCACTGCATGTCAGTTCTTTTCATGAACCACATAAGGATCCACCCAGTGTCATTGGATGTGTGTTCTTCTCATGAACCACACGTGGATCCACCGGTGTCATTGCATGTCTATTCCTCTAAACAAATCACATAAGGATCCAACAGTGTCATTGCATGTCTATTATTTTCATGAACCACACCCGGTGTCATTGCATGTGTGTTCTTCTAAACAAACCACATAAGGAGCCACCAGGGTCATTGCATGTATGTTCTTTTCATGAACCACACATAAGGATCCACCAGTGTCATTGCATGTCTGTTCTTTTCATGAACCACATGAAGTGTCATTGCATGTGTGTTCTTTTCATGAACCTCAGCTAGAGTCATTGCATGTCCGTTCTTTTCATGAAGCACACCCAGTGTCATTGCATGTCTATTCTTTTCATGAACCACACCCGGTGTCACTGCATGTAAGTTCTTTTCATGAACCACATAAGGATCCACCAGTGTCATTGGATGTTTGTTCTTCTCATGAACCACACGTGGATCCACCGGTGTCATTGCATGTCTGTTCTTTTCATGAACCACACATAAGGATCCACCAGTGTCATTGCGTGTCTGTTCTTTTCATGAACCACACCTAGTGTCATTGCATGTGTGTTCTTCTAAAGAAACCACATAAGGGTCCACCAGTGTCATTGCCTGTCTGTTCTTTTCATGAACCACACCCAGTGTCATTGCATGTGTGTTCTTCTAAACAAACCACATAAGTCATTGCATGTTTGTTCTTTTCATGAACCACACCCGGTGTCATTGCATGTGTGTTCCTCTAGACAGACCACATAAGGATCCACAAGTGTCATTGCATGTCTGTTCCTCTAAACAAACCACATAAGGATCCACCAGTCTCATTGGATGTGTGTTCTTCTCTTGAACCACACATGGATCCACCGGTGTCATTGCATGTCTGTTCCTCTAAACAACCCACATAAGGATCCACCAGTGTCATTGCATGTCTGTTCTTTTCATGAACCACACCCAGTGTCATTGCATGTGTGTTCTTCTAAATACACAACATACGGATCCACTAGTGTCATTGCATGTATGTTCTTTTCATGAACCACACATAAGGATCCACCAGTGTCATTGCATGTCTATTCTTTTCATGAACCACACCCAGTGTCATTGCATGTCTGTTCTTTTCATGAACTACACCCGGTGTCACTACATGTCTGTTCTCTTCATGAACCACATAAGGATCTACCAGTTTTATTGGATGTGTGTTCTTCTCAGGAACCACACGTGGATCCACCGGTGTCATTGCATGTCTGTTCCTCTAAGCAAACCACATAAGGATCCACCAGTGTCATTGGATGTGTGTTCTTCTCATGAACCACACGTGGATCCACCGGTGTCATTGCATGTCTGTTCTTTTCATGAACCACACATAAGGATCCACCAGTGTCATTGCGTGTCTGTTCTTTTCATGAACTACACCTAGTGTCATTGCATGTGTGTTCTTCTAAACAAACCACATAAGGATCCACCAGTGCCATTGCATGTCTGTTTTTTCATGAACCACACCCAGTGTCATTGCATGTGTGTTCTTCTAAACAAACCACATAAGTCATTGCATGTCTGTTCTTTTCATGAACCACACCCGGTGTCATTGCATGAGTGTTCTTTTCATGAACCACGGCTATGGTCATTGCATGTCTATTCTTTTCATGAACCACACCTAGTGTCACTACATGTCAGTTCTTTTCATGAACCACATAAGGATCCACCCAGTGTCATTGGATGTGTGTTCTTCTCATGAACCACACGTGGATCCACCGGTGTTATTGCATGTCTATTCCTCTAAACAAATCACATAAGGATCCAACAGTGCCATTGCATGTCTATTCTTTTCATGAACCACACCCGGTGTCACTGCATGTAAGTTCTTTTCATGAACCACATAAGGATCCACCAGTGTCATTGGATGTTTGTTCTTCTCATGAACCACACGTGGATCCACCGGTGTCATTGCATGTCTGTTCTTTTCATGAACCACACATAAGGATCCACCAGTGTCATTGCGTGTCTGTTCTTTTCATGAACCACACCTAGTGTCATTGCATGTGTGTTCTTCTAAAGAAACCACATAAGGGTCCACCAGTGTCATTGCCTGTCTGTTCTTTTCATGAACCACACCCAGTGTCATTGCATGTGTGTTCTTCTAAACAAACCACATAAGTCATTGCATGTTTGTTCTTTTCATGAACCACACCCGGTGTCATTGCATGTGTGTTCCTCTAGACAGACCACATAAGGATCCACAAGTGTCATTGCATGTCTGTTCCTCTAAACAAACCACATAAGGATCCACCAGTCTCATTGGATGTGTGTTCTTCTCTTGAACCACACATGGATCCACCGGTGTCATTGCATGTCTGTTCCTCTAAACAACCCACATAAGGATCCACCAGTGTCATTGCATGTCTGTTCTTTTCATGAACCACACCCAGTGTCATTGCATGTGTGTTCTTCTAAATACACAACATACGGATCCACTAGTGTCATTGCATGTATGTTCTTTTCATGAACCACACATAAGGATCCACCAGTGTCATTGCATGTCTATTCTTTTCATGAACCACACCCAGTGTCATTGCATGTCTGTTCTTTTCATGAACTACACCCGGTGTCACTACATGTCTGTTCTCTTCATGAACCACATAAGGATCTACCAGTGTTATTGGATGTGTGTTCTTCTCAGGAACCACACGTGGATCCACCGGTGTCATTGCATGTCTGTTCCTCTAAGCAAACCACATAAGGATCCACCAGTGTCATTGGATGTGTGTTCTTCTCATGAACCACACGTGGATCCACCGGTGTCATTGCATGTCTGTTCTTTTCATGAACCACACATAAGGATCCACCAGTGTCATTGCGTGTCTGTTCTTTTCATGAACTACACCTAGTGTCATTGCATGTGTGTTCTTCTAAACAAACCACATAAGGATCCACCAGTGCCATTGCATGTCTGTTTTTTCATGAACCACACCCAGTGTCATTGTATGTGTGTTCTTCTAAACAAACCACATAAGTCATTGCATGTCTGTTCTTTTCATGAACCACACCCGGTGTCATTGCATGAGTGTTCTTTTCATGAACCACGGCTATGGTCATTGCATGTCTATTCTTTTCATGAACCACACCTAGTGTCACTACATGTCAGTTCTTTTCATGAACCACATAAGGATCCACCCAGTGTCATTGGATGTGTGTTCTTCTCATGAACCACACGTGGATCCACCGGTGTTATTGCATGTCTATTCCTCTAAACAAATCACATAAGGATCCAACAGTGCCATTGCATGTCTATTCTTTTCATGAACCACACCCGGTGTCATTGCATGTGTGTTCTTCTAAACAAACCACATAAGGATCCACCAGGGTCATTGCATGTATGTTCTTTTCATGAACCACACATAAGGATCCACCAGTGTCATTGCATGTCTATTCTTTTCATGAACCACACGAAGTGTCATTGCATGTGTGTTCTTTTCATGAACCTCAGCTAGAGTCATTGCATGTCTGTTCTTTTCATGAACCACACTCAGTGTCATTGCATGTCTGTTCTTTTCATGAACCACACCCGGTGTCACTGCATGTAAGTTCTTTTAATGAACCACAGAAGGATCCACCGGTGTCATTGGATGTGTGTTCTTCTCATGAACCACACGTGGATCCACCGGTCTCATTGCATGTCTGTTCTTTTCATGAACCACACATAAGGATCCACCAGTGTCATTGCGTGTCTGTTCTTTTCATGAACCCCACCTAGTGGCATTGCATGTGTGTTCTTATAAACAAACCACATAAGGATCCACCAGTGTCATTGCCTGTCTGTTCTTTTCATGAACCACACCTAGTGTAATTGCATGTGTGTTCTTCTAAACAAACCACATAAGTCATTGCATGTCTGTTCTTTTCATGAACCACACCCGGTGTCATTGCATGTGTGTTCCTCTAGACAGACCACATAAGGATCCACCGGTGTCATTGCATGTCTGTTCCTCTATGAAAACCACATAAGGATCCACCAGTGTCATTGGATGTGTGTTCTTCTCATGAACCACACATGGATCCACCGGTGTCATTGCATGTCTATTCCTCTAAACAAACCACATAAGGATCCACCAGTGTCATTGCATGTCTGATCTTTTCATGAACCACACCCAGTGTCATTGCATCTGTGTTCTTCTAAACACACAACATAAGGATCCACTAGTGTCATTGCATGTCTGTTCTTTTCATGAACCACACATAAGGATCCACCAGTGTCATTGCATGTCTATTCTTTTCATGAACCACACCCAGTGTCATTGCATGTCTGTTCTTTTCATGAACTACACCCGTTGTCACTACATGTTTGTTCTCTTCATGAACCACATAAGGATCTACGAGTGTCATTGGATGTGTGTTCTTCTCATGAACCACACGTGGATCCACCGGTGTCATTGCATGTCTGTTCCTCTAAACAAACCACATAAGGATCCACCAGTGTCATTGCATGTCTGTTCTTTTCATGAACCACACCCAGTGTCATTGCATGTGTGTTCTGATAAACAAATCACATAAGGATCCACCAGTGTCATTGTCTGTCTGTCTGTTCTTTTCATGAACCACACCCAGTGTCAGTGCATGTCTGTTCTTTTCATGAACCACACCCAGTGTCACTACATGAACCACATAAGGATCTACCAGTGTCATTGGATGTGTGTTCTTCTCATGAACCACACGTGGATCCACCGGTGTCATTGCATGTATGTTCCTCTAAACAAACCACATAAGGATCCACCAGTGTCATTGCATGTCTGTTCTTTTCATGAACCACACCCAGTGTCATTGCATGTGTCTTCTAAACAAACCACATAAGGATCCACCAGTGTCATTGCATGTCTGTTCTTTTCTTGAACCACATAAGGATCCACCAGTGTCATTGCATTTCTTTTCTTTTCATGAACCACATAAGGATCCACCAGTGTGATTGCATGTCTGTTCTTTTCATGAACCACACCTAGTGTCATTGCATGTCTGTTCTTTTCATGAACCACACCTAGTGTCACTGCATGCATGTTCTTTTCATGAACCACATAAGGATCTATCAGTGTCATTGGATGTGTATTCTTCTCATGAACCACACGTGGATCCACCGGTGTCATTGCATGTTTGTTCCTCTAAACAAACCACATAAGGATCCACCAGTGTTATTGCGTGTATGTTCTTTTCATGAACCACACCTAGTGTCATTACATGTGTGTTCTTCTAAACAAACCACACAAGGATCCACCAGTGTCATTGCATGTCTATTCTTTTCATGAACCACACATAAGGATCCACCAGTGTCATTGCATGTCTGTTCTTTTTATGAACCACACCCAGTGTCATTGCATGTGTGTTCTTTTCATAAACCACAGCTAGAGTCATTGCATGTCTGTTCTTTTCATGAACCACACCCAGTGTCATTGCATGTCTGTTCTTTTCATGAACCACACCCGGTGTCACTGCATGTAAGTTATTTTCATGAACCACATAAGGATCCACCAGTGTCATTAGATGTGTGTTCTTCTCATGAACCACACGTGGATCCACCGGTGTCATTACATGTCTGTTATTTTCATGAACCACACATAAGGATCCACCAGTGTCATTGCATGTCTATTCTTTTCATGAACCACACCCAGTGTCATTGCATGTGTGTTCTAAACAAACCACATAAGGATCCACCAGTGTCATTGCATGTCTGTTCTTTTCATGAACCACATAAGGATCCACTAGTGTCATTGCATGTTTTTTCTTTTCATGAACCACATAAGGATCCACTAGTGTGATTGCATGTATGTTCTTTTCATGAACCACACCCAGTGTCATTGCATGTCTGTTCTTTTCATGAACCACACCCAGTGTCACTGCATGTATGTTCTTTTCATGAACCACATAAGGATGTACCAGTGGCATTGGATGTGTATTCTTCTCATGAACCACACGTGGATCCACCGGTGTCATTGCATGTTTGTTCCTCTAAACGAACCACATAAGGATCCACCAGTGTCATTGCGTGTCTGTTCTTTTCATGAACCACACCCAGTGTCGTTGCATGTGTGTTCTTCTAAACAAACCACATAAGGATCCACCAGTGTCATTGCATGTCTGTTCTTTTCATGAACCACACCCAGTGTCACTACATGTATGTTCTTCTCATGAACCACATAAGGATCCACCGGTGTCATTGGATGTGTGTTCTCTCATGAACCACACGTGGATCCACCGGTGTCATTGCATGTTTGTTCCTCTAAACAAACCACATAAGGATCCACCAGTGTCATTGCATGTCGGTTCTTTTCATGAACCACACCTAGTGTCATTGCATGTGTGTTCTTCTAAACAAACCACATAAGGATCCACCAGTGTCATTGCATGTATATTCTTTTCATGAACCACACATAAGGATCCACCAGTGTCATTGCATGTCTGTTCTTTTTATGAACCACACCCAGTGTCATTGCATGTGTGTTCTTTTCATAAACCACAGCTAGAGTCATTGCATGTCTGTTCTTTTCATGAACCACACCCAGTGTCATTGCATGTCTGTTGTTTTCATGAACCACACCCGGTGTCACTGCATGTAAGTTATTTTCATGAACCACATAAGGATCCACCAGTGTCATTGGATGTGTGTTCTTCTCATGAACCACACGTGGATCCACCGGTGTCATTGCATGTCTGTTATTTTCATGAACCACACATAAGGATCAACCAGTGTCATTCCATGTCTGTTCTTTTCATGAACCACACCCAGTGTAATTGCATGTCTGTTCTTTTCATGAACCACAGCTAGAGTCATTGCATGTCTGTTCTTTTCATGAACCACACCCAGTGTCAGTGCATGTCTGTTCTTTTCATGAACCACACCCAGTGTCAATGTATGTCAGTTCTTTTCATGAACCACATAAGGATCTACCAGTGTCATTGGATATGTGTTCTTCTCATGAACCACACGTGGATCCACCGATGTCATTGCATGTTTGTTCCTCTAAACAAACCACATAAGGATCCACCAGTGTCATTGCGTGTTTGTTCTTCTAAACAAACCACATAAGGATCCACCAGTGTCATTGCATGTCTGTTCTGTTCATGAACCACACCCAGTGTCATTGCATGTGTGTTCTTCTAAACAAACCACATAAGGACCCACCAGTGTCATTGCATTTATGTTCTTTTCATGAACCACATAAGGATCCACCAGTGTCATTCCATGTCTGTTCTTTTCATGAACCACACCCAGTGTCACTACATGTCTGTTCTTTTCATGAACCACATAAGGATCGACCAGTGTCATTGGATGTGTGTTCTTCTCATGAACAACACGTGGATCCACCGGTGTCATTGCATGTATGTTCCTCTAAACAAACCATATAAGGATCCACCAGTGTCATTGCATGTCTGTTCTTTTCATGAACCACACCTAGTGCCATTGCATGTGTGTTCTTCTAAACAAACCAATAAGGATCCACTAGTGTCATTGCATGTCTGTTCTTTTCAAGAACCACACATAAGGATCCACCAGTGTCATTGCATGTCTGTTCTTTTCATGAACCACACCCAGTGTCATTGCATGTGTGTTCTGTTCATGAACCACAGCGAGAGTCATTGCATGTCTGTTCTTTTCATGAACCACACCCAGTATCATTGCATGTCTGTTCTTTTCATGAACCACACCCGGTGTCACTGTATGTCTGTTCTTTTCATGAACCACATAAGGATCTACCAGTGTCATTAGATGTGTGTTCTTCTCATGAACCACACGTCGATCCACTAGTGTCATTGCATGTTTGTTCCTCTCAACAAACCACATAAGGATCCACCAGTGTCATTGGATGTGTGTTCTTCATGAACCACACATGGATCCACCGGTGTCATTGCATGTCTGTTCCTCTAAACAAACGACATAAGGATCCACCAGTGTCATTGCATGTCTGTTCTTTTCATGAACCACACCTAGTGTCATTGCATGCGTGTTCTTTTCATTAACCACATCTAGAGTCATTGCATGTCTGTTACTTCCATAAACCACACATGGATCCATCGAGGTCATTGCATGTCTGTTCTTTGCATGAACCACACCGAGTGTCACTGCATGTCAGTTCTTTTCATGAACCACATAAGGATCCACCCAGTGTCATTGGATGTGTGTTCTTCTCATGAACCACACGTGGATCCACCGGTGTCATTGCATGTCTGTTCCTCTAAACAAACCACATAAGAATCCACTAGTGTCATTGCATGTCTATTCTTTTCATGAACCACACCTAGTGTCATTGCATGTGTATTCTTCTAAATAAACCACATAAGGATCCACCAGTGTCATTGCATGTCTGTTCTTTTCATGAACCACACATAAGGATCCACCAGTGTCATTGCATGTATGTTCTTTTCATGAACCACACCCAGTGTCATTACATGTGTGTTCTTTTCATAAACCACAGCTAGAGTCATTGCATGTCTGTTCTCTTCATGAACCACACTCATTGCCATTGCATGTCTGTTCTTTTCATGAACCACACCCAGTGTCACTGCATGAAGTTCTTTTCATGAACCACATAAGGATCCACTAGTGTCATTGGATGTGTGTTCTTCGCATGAACCACATGTGGATCCACCGGTGTCATTGCATGTCTGTTCTTTTCATGAACCACACATAAAGATCCACTAGTGTCATTGTGTGTCTGTTCTTTTCATGAACCACACCCAGTGTCATTGCATGTGTGTTCTTCTAAACAAACCACATAAGGATCCACCAGTGTCATTGCCTGTCTATTCTTTTCATGAACCACACCCCGTGTCATTGCATGTGTGTTCTTCTAAACAAACCACATAAGTCATTACATGTCTATTCTTTTCATGAACCACACCCAGTTTCATTGCATGTGTGTTCCTCTAGACAGACCACATAAGGATCCACCGGTGTCATTGCATGTCTATTCCCATAAACAAACCACATAAGGATCCATCAGTGGCATTGGATGTGTGTTCTTCTCATGAACCACACATGGATCCACCGGTGTCATTGCATGTCTGTTCCTCTAAACAAACCACATAAGGATCCACCACTGTCATTGCATGTCTGTTCTTTTCATGAACCACACCCAGTGTCATTGCATGTGTGTTCTTCTAAACAAACCACATAAGGATCCACCAGTGTCATTGGATGTCTGTTCTTTTTATGAACCACACATCAGGATCCACCAGTGTCATTGCATGTCTATTCTTTTCATGAACCACACCCAGTGTCATTGCATGTGTGTTCTGTTCATGAACCACAACTAGATTCATTGCATGTCTGTTCTTTTCATGAACCACACCCAGTGTCATTGCATGTATGTTCTTTTCATGAACCACACCCGGTGTCACTGCATGTTTGTTCTTTTCATGAACCACATAAGGATCTACCAGTGTCATTGGATGTGTGTTCTTCTCATGAACCACACGTCGATCCACCCGTGTCATTGCATGTCTGTTCCTCTAAACAAACCACATAAGGATCCACCAGTGTCATTGCGTGTCTGATCTTTTCATGAACTACACCCAGTGTCATTGCATGTGTGTTCTTCTAAACAAACCACATAAGGATCCACTAGTGTCATTGCTTGTCTGTTCTTTTCATGAACCACACCCAGTGTCATTGCATGTGTGTTCTTCTAAACAAACCACATAAGTCATTGCATGTCTGTTCTTTTCATGAACCACACCCGGTGTCATTGCATGTCTTTTCCTCTAAACAAACCACATAAGGATGCACCAGTGTTATTGGATGTGTGTTCTTCTCATGAGCCACAATGGATCCACCGGTGCCATTGCATGTCTGTTCCTCTAAACAAACCACATAAGGATCCACCAGTGTCATTGCATGTCTGTTCTTTTCATGAACCACACCCAGTGTCATTGCATGTGTGTTCTTTCTATTAACCACATCTAGAGTCATTGCATGTATGTTACTTCCATAAACCACACATGGATCCACCGATGTCATTGCATGCCTATTCTTTTCATGAACCACATAAGGATCCACCTAGTGTCATTGGATGTGTGTTCTTCTCATGAACCACACGTGGATCCACCGGTGTCATTGCATGTCTATTCCTCTAAACAAACCACATAAGGATCCACCAGTGTCATTGCATGTCTATTCTTTTCATGAACCACACCTAGTGACATTGCATGTGTGTTCTTCTAAACAAACCACATAAGGATCCACCAGTGTCATTGCATATATGTTCTTTTCATGAACCACACATAAGGATCCACCAGTGTCATTGCATGTCTATTCTTTTCATGAACCACACCTAGTGTCATTGCATGTGTGTTCTCCTCACAAACCACATATGGATCCACCAGTGTCATTGCATGTCTGTTCTTTTCATGAACCACAGCTAGAGTCCACCAGTGTCATTGGATGTGTGTTCTTCCCATGAACCACACATGGATCCACCAGTGTCATTGCATGTCTGTTCTTTTCATGAATCATAGCTAGAGTCATTGCATGTCTATTACTTCCATAAACCACATATGGATCCACCTAGTGTGATTGCATGTCTGTTCCTCTAAACAAACCACATAAGGATCCACCAGTGTCATTGGATGTGTGTTCTTCTCATGAACCACACATGGATCCATCGGTGTCATTGCATGTTTGTTCCTCTAAACAAACCACATAAGGATCCACCAGTGTCATTGCATGTCTGTTCTTTTCATGAACCACACATAAGGATCCACCAGTATCATTGCATGTATGTTCTTTTCATGAACCACACCCAGTGTCATTGCATGTGTGTTCTTTTCATGAACCACAGCTAGAGTCATTGCATGTCTGTTCTTTTCATGAACCACACCCAGTGTCATTACATGTCTGTTCTTTTCATGAACCACACCCGGTGTCATTACATGTCTGTTCTTTTCACGAACCATAGCTAGAGTCATTGCATGTCCGTTACTTCCATAAACCAGACATGGATCCACCGGTGTCATTGCATGTCTCTTCTTTTCATGAACCACACCTAGTGTCATTGCATGTCAGTTCTTTTCATGAACCACACCCAGTGTCATTGCATGTCAGTTCCTTTCATGAACCACATAAGGATCCACCAGTGTGATTGGATGTCTGTTCTTCTCACAAACAACATAAGGATCCACCAATGTCATTGCATGTCTGTTCTTTTCATGAACCACACCCAGTGTCATTGCATGTGTGTTCTCCTGACAAACCACATATGGATCCACCAGTGGCATTGCATGTCTGTTCTTTTCATGAACCACAGCTAGAGTCCACCAGTGTCATTGGATGTGTGTTCTTCCCATGAACCACACATGGATCCACAGTGTCATTGCATGTCTGTTCTTTTCATGAATCACAGCTAGAGTCATTGCATGTTTGTTACTTCCATAAACCACATATGGATCCACCTAGTGTGATTGCATGTTTGTTCTTTTCACAAACCACAGATGGATACACCAGTGTCATTGCATGGGTAGCCGTTAGACCGAGTCTTCTAGAAGGCACGCCCTAACACAGTTGTTCTGCTTGACGATTGTTACATATCGTTCGATTGGTGCGCTTGGACGATTGGGATGGTCTTCGTGAGAGCGATCCGCGAGTAGGCTGTTCTGCAGCATGATTGGCCACGCTTGCTCTAGACAAACTGGCAACACCGGGCGCTCCCCTGTTGCGAGTGTCACGTCTCACGAGTTCAGTGGGCCACATCCCAGTGTCACGTCCCCATTACTTCTCCTCCTCCCCGTACTTCTCTTCCTTACCCTTGAAGCCACTTTCCCCACTTCACTCCCATCCTGCCGTAGCCGCAAGGCGACGTCGCCTCCATCCCAATCCCCTCTCCGGCAGCCACCCCCCCTCTCGCCATGGGTTCAAGGGGAGACGGTGAGGAAACACGTCGTGACGACTGGGATGGTGATTTCGATGTGAGTCGTCTCATCTCTATTTCTATCATTTGTGGCCAGTTATCTATTTTTTGAGCTAGATCTAATCTGTTTACTCATGCGCGTATGATGTGTTAGGCCAACCAGACGATGTATGACTCTGACTATCACGGTTTAGAGGATGAAGACAGTCCTCTGGTATGTAAACATGGATATGTGCCCGCTAAGTTTGTAGCGTTCGAAGGACGAAATGCGGGCAGGAGGTTTCTATGGTGTCAAGGACATCGTGCAATGATGCAAGGCGGAAGTTGCGGTGTTGTCAAATGGGTAGATCCAGAGTGGCCCAAATCGATGCAGAAAACATTGTACAAACTATGGGAAATGACTGTCGAGTTGAAAGAATCCGTATTCAACTCACTTCTTGACAGTGTTGAGACGAAGCTATGGGAACCAGTTGACACGACCAAGCATAAGCGAGATCTCAGGTGGGTGCAAGACAAGGTTATCAAAGTCGAGAAGGAGAGGGACGCGGAGTTGGCCCTGAAGGCTAAAGCAGAGCGAGAACTGACTCAAGCAAGGAATGGTCTCCACCAGGCCAAAGTCCTGTAGTACACAACTACGAGTATTGACAAGTGCATGAGGAAAAATGCAGAGAAACAATTGAAGCTGTGCAAGGAAGATGCTAAAAAGGAAGGAGCAGACAATTCGATCCTTGCTCTCGCAGGAAGATGCGCATCGGGCCAAGATTAGGAAGATCAAGGAGATGTGTGATAACTAGTTCTATTTAGCTTAAGCTCTGTGCCTTTTTAAGTTGTAATATTTGTACTTGTTGACCTAGCGGTCTGAACTATTGGTCCCGGTTTCCAGGGAGGAAAAAAATTGCTCTGACCCCGCATTACTTCTTTTGTCTGACCCAGCATTACTTCTTTTGTCTGACCGTCGCTTCGTCGTCCTCGTGTACAAATAGGAGGCGCCATAGCGCGTCGCTTCATCGTCCATCCCCTCATCCTCTCCAATCTCCACCATGCCTCCATGGAGATGCCCGATATGAACTTGTACGAGGCGGTGATGTTCGTGAACTTCGACATCCTTGCGCCGCCAGCCTCGAAGGTGCCCCACGGATGGCGCATCAACTCTGTGGGGGTGCCGGTGGCTCCGCTACCTGGCCGAGCCGAGATGGAGAGCAAAATCGCGGCGTGCCGCCGCCAGATGCCCACATGGAAGACGGCGCTGCCCCGGTACGTGGCGGCCAGCCCGTACTGGCCGGCGCTGTTCAAGAAGGAGCGGAAGGCCAAGATTGGCAACCGCATCGTTGACGGGCGCGTGGTGCACCGAGATCTCCGCAACCGAGAAGGGCGGGAGAGGTTCTGGTCCGTCTCTGGACGGACCAAGTACACTGTCATCGCCGCCGCTCGACGCGAAGAGGTGCTCCGTCTCGCGAACAATGCGGACATTGTGGAGGTTCCGTCCGACAGCAACGAGGAAGCCGGCGGCTCGGAGGATAGTGGCAGCGAAAGTGAAATTGTTGACTAGTGGTTGAATTAATGTAGGATGTGAAATTGCACCTTTGTTTATAAGAATTTGTGGTTGAAGTAATGAAATGCCTCGATTTAGATCTCTGTCTCGATTAATTTGTGAAAGAATTTGTGATTTAGATCAATTTCTGCCTCGATTTAGATCTCGGTCCCGGATTGGGAACCTGACCGTGGACCAAAGACACCTTTTCTACTAGTGTATTCTGACATTGGTTGTTTGTTTAAACGTAATCTACATGGATTGTGCCGCATGCAAATGGCACAACCACAATTTATAAAGTGGAAGCACGTACACCCGGTTACTAGAGATCCGGGAGCTTCGCTAGATGCAGGGGATGCAGGAGCAGAGAGGCGGTGAGATAGACGGGCTCAAGATTAGGCCAGAAAGTGGTACCCATTTCCTCCTCATCTGGGCATTATCGGTAAGAACATTGTTGTTTATGTTGCTACGTCGTTGTGCAGCATCTGAAATAAGTTGCTGCTTCGTGGAGTGTGGCAGCTTAAATAATTTATTTTTGTGCCACTTACATTCCGTCGTATTTGGAGACCTCCTGCCCCTCAGCAATCGTGGAACCAGTGGATCCTTGTTTTCAGATAGCGGTGGCACAATCATAATTTCGGATTCAACTACTGACTCGGGCGTTTCCAAACCCTAAGTCGCGGTACATTTTACTCAGAGAACGTGAGTAGATTGTTTCGCCCGGCAACATGCCACACACAGAGCGATCAGAATTTAACAGAATTACATATATAGGTTCAAGTTCAACACATTACTATGCATCTTCATTGCCAGCAGCCTTCTTCCGCAGCCTGGGTGCCAAGCCTTCACGTCCAATGGCTTCTTCATTTCCTGCCTTCTTCCTCTTCCTCGGTGCCAATTTTCTTAGCTTCACGTACTCTGCATCACCGGGACAATGGGCACCAGAATTGTGTCCAGCATCATCTTTCCACTCGTTTTTAATTTCTTCGGGCAGCAAAATGACATTTTCCACTCGTTTTTAATTTCTTCGGGCAGCAAAATGATTGACCCGACAGTCATGTTTCTAACCTTGTGGCGCTTCCTGTCAAAGAAACAAGACTGTTGCATAACTGCCCAATATCTACAGAGTAAATAAAACAAAAATTACAATTCAGCACAAACATGCGAACCCCAAGAGACCTTTTCTTACCAGGAGCTAATTGGGTTCGAGCAACCACCCTGTCCAAGAATAGAAGGGCGACTCCCAGTTGCAGCAGCTTCCACATCCAGTACATCACATTTCAGTTCAAACATGGCAGCCGAAGCATACCTTTTCATCAACCCAATTAGCTGACTGTCACACGTTATAGGAACCATGATGCCACCTTCATCCATGAAGCTGAACTTTGCAGTTTGCTTCGGCCATAATTCAACATGATTACGTAGAGCAGCAACCATACCAGATATAGTGCAGATCTGCGCAGGCGCTTCTTCCATCGTGAAACAATGGTGTTCATACCTCTTGCCCTTAGAGTCATACCTATAGAGGACTACCGTAACCAGGTAAGGGGGGTCCGTGCAGATCCCACTTGACAGAAAACTGTGGACAAAATATGTTTGTCAGCGTTGGGCTAACAAACAATTTGAGGTTCAGTAGCCAGCTAGCAGTTGTAACTATAGCAAAGAGAAGGGTAGATCACCCGCTTGTAGACAGAACTTCTTCTTTCTTGATAGTAGGATCTATCATCCTCCGAGCTGCTCGGCTCGTCAGCGGCGGAGGCGGGCTACAGCCTCGCAACGGCGGCTACGGCATGTGCCATTGGAGCTATAGATCAGCGACTGGGCGCAGCAACTTGGCGCCGGAAGTCAAATGTCCGAAGGGATCGTCCTACCTGGAGGGTGGATTCCGACGTCGCCGGTGCTAGGGGAAAGCTGGGAATGGATTTGTGAAATTGGTCAACGCATCCAATCCACTTAGCTGCTCGATTTGCCAAGAGATTGCCGCGTTGGCGCCCGCGTCACGGACAGATGACCGACATGAGGGTCCCGACCGTCTACTTCACGGGGCAGTTTAACGAAATGTTTGAATTTGGCAGGGGTGAGATGAGTTTGCCTCAAAATGGCCCCTCTCAGTAGTTGGCGGCCCAACTTTTCAAAACGCAGTAATTTCAGGCAACTTAGGTACCGCCATGCGTTGGCCTGCGAACTTTGGTACCACAGACGAACAAGCCCTATCCCTTGTGGGGTTGTCCCTTGGGTGGCCCGATCTTCACGGATTTGGTGCGGTGACTAAGGGGAAACCCGATGAACACAATGAACACAACTCTAATGCAAGTTAAAGGTACAAACATACACCAAAACACACACTATTCGATTTTCTCCTATTAGTTCTACAACCAATCCAATATAATCCTCGGAGAGAGACATTGCGGTAGAATCACCAAAGGAGAGATCGGCAAGCGGATGGTAGAATCCAAATCAATGAGAGAATAGAAACTAAGTAGAATCCCAAAGGGAAGAGACCTAGCACTACTAGAATCCATGACAAGGAGAGACCAAACACTTGATGAGGTCTTGACGACTTGGAGAAGGGCACCAACTCCAAGGCCTTGTACAACCCATAGATCTACTATAGAGAGGGGGTTTCCATCCAGGGTTTGGCCCATGGCTCAATTCATCATCATCTCTAGCGTTTCAAGGAGGGGGTGGGGCATATATATAGGCTAGCCACGAGCTAGGGGTAAAATAGGCATAAAAAGGAAGTTTTGGGCGTTACATGGGCCAGGCCCAACTTGAGGCGTGCAGGCCTGTGTCAATCAGGCTGGACACTCTGATGTTGGAGGGCTAGACATTCTGGCATAGCTGGACATGTCGGGCGCTTGCGGCCGGCCACTCTGGGGGGCGGAGATTCTGGTTGGGGTCCATGTGGAGTCCAAACCGGTCGACAGAAGGGACACGCTAGGCTTCGAGCGGTCTCTGATCGGACAATTCAGGGCGAGGTCAGCGGACAGTCCGGTCCGGCTACACACTCTGAGTTCTTCGGTTGCTTCTTCCTTCTTTGCTTCCAAGCCTCTTTCTTGGGGGTCTTGGCTCCAGGTTCATCCTTGTCTCCTCTTGGCGGCATAGTCATGGGCCTAGTCATACCATAGATACTTGTCTCAAGTAGGATCCCATTCACATGATAACTAACGGAAGGTAAGGGATGGAAGGAATTCGCCTTCATAGGAATGGTTGGTGTAGCATGATGTGGACCAATGGTGATTTCCATGTGTTGAGCTGCATCAATACCTATGTAGGCGAGAGACGCTGAATTCTAAGACTCTCCATGTACTAGCCTCGGTATTGACCACTCCCTTTTTCATTTGCCCTTTGTTGGTTTCCCTATGCTTTGACAAGTATGAATTTGATGATGTTACCAAGGTTACCCTTACGACTTGGCCTGGGCAGGTTTATGGACACCATTGGTTATTCTTCAAGACTCTTAGTCCAATTTGCTTCTTATCCGTACTTGGATATTGTATCGGTTTCAAATTGATTTGGATCTTTGTAATGTATATTTGTATTATTGACTAATTGAGTCATTGTTGTATATATATGTTCTTGTGGGTTCCATCATGCACTATTGTGTAATGGTATTACTTCATTTTTTAGCCGCACGCAAGTGCTTGGTGGGCATCATCGAATCGTTTATATGCGGCTTTGGCGGGAATCACTAAAATCTGCATAGGGCCGATTCGAGGGTGTTACATAGGTTTTCACTTTTGCTGGAATCATGTTGTTAGTTGAGATACTGATACGTCGTAAACGTATCTATAATTTTTGATGTTCCATGCTTGTTTTATATCTACTTTCTTATGTTTTGTCCACACTTTGGGGTATTTTTATACATTTTCTGGAACTAACCTATTAACAAGATGCCACAGTGCCAGTTGCCTATTTTCTGCTGTTTTTGGTTTTAGAAAAGCTAGTAAGGAAATATTCTCGGAATTGGACCAGAAAAAAGCAAAAGTCAATATTTAACCCGAAGCAACACGGAGTCCAGAGGGGAGACGAAGTGGTGCACCAGGGCGGCCACACCTGGTGGAGGCGCGGCCTAGGGGCGCGTGCCACCAGGGGGTGTGGGCCCCCTGGTGCTCTAGCGACCTTGCCCCTTCACATATAAAAGCCTCCCAAGACGAAAAACCTAAGTACCAGATCAAAGACCCAATCAGAAATCCACGAAAGAGTCTATAGCCACCGCCATCTCCATCCCTAGATCAGAGGGATCTGAAGCTCTTCCCGGCACCCTACTGGAGGGGAGAGATCACCCTGGAGACCTTCTTCATCACCATCACTGCCTCCGATGTGATGTGTGAGTAGTTCATCCTTGGACTATGGGTCCATGTAGTAGCCAGATGGTTACTTCTCCTCCTTTGTGCTATCATGTTTAGATCTTGTGAGCTCCGTTCATGATCAAGATCATCTATTTGTAATCTTACATGTTGTGTTTGCGGGGATCCGATGGATATTGCGATGCTATTTTAGATTGATTATTGATTCTATCATGTCTATGTTATTTGTGATCTTGCATGCTCTTTGTTGTTTGTAACTATATTGGCCAAGTAGATGCTTGCAACTCCAAGAGGGAGTATTTATGCTCGATAGTGGGTCCATGCCTCTAGTAATCTGGGGAAGTGACATGAATCTCTAAGGTTGTAGATGTTTTGTTGCTACTAGGGAGAAAACAACAATCCTTTGTCCATGGGACAATCGTATTGTTTACTTTACGCACTTTGATTAATGCAATTATCTGTTGCTTGCAACTTAATACTAGAGGGGGTTCGGATGATAACCTGAAGGTGGATTATTAGTCATAGATGCAGTTAGATTACGGTCTATTTATAATGTTGTAATGCCCAATCAAATCGCATAGGAGTCAATATGTTTAGTATATGCATTGTATGCTTTCTCAAATCTGTCAATTGCCCCGCTATAATTTGTTCACCCAACATGCTATTTATCGTAAGGAGAATCACCTCTAGTGAACTATGGACCCCGGTCCATTCTTTTACCATTGATATACCATCTACTATTTACTGTTTACTATTTATGTTCTGCAAGCAATTAATATCTTCCACACAATATGTTTAATCCTTTGTTTTCAGCAAAACCGGTGAGATTGACAACCTCACTATAAGTTGGGGCAAAATTCTGTGGTTTGGTTGTGCAGGATTCCAAGTTGGTAGCAACGCCTTGGGGTTGTTTCCTTGCTCCTACTGGTTCGATAACCTTGGTTTCGTAACTGAGAGAAACTTGTTGTTGTGCTCATCATACCTTCCTCTTGGGGTTCCCAACGAGCTCGAGATATCTTGAGCCATCAAGCCTTTTTCTAGTGCTGTTGTCGAGGAGTTAAGGACAGCTTCACAAGGGGAGTCCCTCACAACCAATCTCTTTACTTTGTTTTTTGTTTTGCTTAGTTTATTTTTTCTTTGTTTGCTTGTTTCTTTTTATCAAAAACACAAAAAAATTATTAGTTCCTATTTTAGTTTCTATTTCTGTTGGCTTAGTTTAATCCTACAAAAATGAATACTCCTGAAAACACTAAGTTGTGTGACTTTACTAGCACAAACTACAATGATTTCATGTGCACACCTATTGCTCCACCTGTTCTTGAAGCTACTTTCTATGAAATTAAACCTGCTTTGCTCAATCTTGTTATGAAAGAACAATTCTCTGGTGTTGGTACTGAAGATGGTGCTGCTCACCTTAATAACTTTGTTGAACTTTGTGAGATGCGAAAACATAGGGATATAGATGGAGATATTATTAAGATTAAATTGTTTCCTTTCTCTCTGAGAGGAAAAGCTAAAGAATGGTTGATATCCCTAACTAGAAATAGTATTGATTCTTGGACTAAATTCAAAGATGCTTTCATTAGAAAATATTATCCTCCTGATAAGATTATATCTATGAGTAGTGAAATAATGAAATTTAAACAATTTGATAATGAACATTTTGCTCAAGCTTGGGAAAGAATGAAATCTTTGGTAAAGAATTGTCCCACTCATGGACTGACTGCTTGGATGATTATCCAAACTTTTTATGCAGGACTGAATTATTCTTCAAGAAATCTGCTGGATTTTGCTGCTGGAGGTACCTTTATGATCATTACTTTGAGTGCTGCAACAAAGCTCCTTGATAATATGATGGTTAACTATTCTGAATGGCACACTAAGAGAGCTCCACAAGGTAAGAAGGTAAATTTTGTTGAAGAAACCTCCTCCTTGAGTGATAAAATTGATGTTATTATGTCTATTCTTGTTAATGGAAAAACTCATATTGATCCAAATCATGTTCCCTTAGCCTCTTTGGTTGCTCAACAAGAGCAAGTTGATGTGAACTTCGTTAGAAATAATAATTTTGGCAACAATGCTTACGGTAATAACAATTATAGACCTTATCCTCCTAATAATATCAATAGTTATCATGGTAAATCTGGAATGCCTAGTGAAGAAAGAGTTTTAGAAGTTGAAAGAGCCACTAAAAACTTCATGCAAATGCAATATGAACAGAATAGATTATTTACTAAAACTGTGGAGGAACAATCTACTATTTTGAAAAATTATTAGTCATCAACTTGAGAGTTTAATTAGGGAAATTCTTGGTTTGCAATCCAAAATTTCTAATGCTGAAAAAAAAATTCATCTTTGTCTGAAGCACAATCCTCTTTGATTAATAAAATGGCTGCTAATCCTGAAACCATGGAAAATCCCTTTGCTACTACTAATGCCATACAAGTTAGAATTGATGAACATGTTAGACTATTAGCTGAATTACATGCTAAGTGGGAAGGAGAAGATGAAGTTGCTAGAAACAATGGTATATGTACTATTACCACCACCAATGTTGATGCTAGAAAACCACATGAAGTCCACATTCCTTTTGCAACAATACCTAAAACCAATGGAACCTTTTCCAATAAAAATGCTGAAATTCTTCGAAATATGGGAAACAATAGCTCTACTACCTTGGATGCTAATTATGATTTTGATCTTGATGGTTGTAACATCTCTGAAGTAATTATGTTCCTACAAAAGCTTGCTAAAAGTCCTAATGCTAGTGCTATGAATATGTCCTTTCCAAAACACATTACTGATGCTCTCATAAAAATTAAAGAAGAAAAATTGAAACATAAAGATTCTATTCCTATGAAATTAGAAGATGTTTGGGAACCCATCATTAATATGAAAGTGAATGATTTTGATCTCAAAGATTTATGTGATCTTGGTGCTAGTGTCTCTATCATGCCTAGAAAGATTTATGAAATGCTTGATTTTCCCCCATTAGGAGATTGTTATTTAGATGTCCAACTTGATGATAATGCTAAAAATAAACTCATGGGGAGTATTAATGATGTTTTTATTATGGTTAACAATACCTATGTCCCCGTCGATTTCTATGTTTTGGATGTTGAATAATGCTTTTTGTCCTATTATTTTGGGAAGACCTTTTCTTAGAACTGTTGGTGCAATTATTGCTATGAAAAAAGGCACCATTAAATATCAATTCCCACTCAAGAAAGGTATAGAACACTTCCCTAAGAGGAGAGAAAAGATTCCTTTTGCCTCTCCTATTAAAACAAAATTTGCTCTCAATGCTTCTTCATTTGAGAATACTTGAATCTTGCTTCCTATGCCTAGCTCAAAGGCGTTAAAGAAAAGCACTATTGGGAGATAACCCAAATTTCTATTCAGTAAGTTTTTATTTTGTTGAGTCTTGTAAGTTATTGCCTCGGTAATAACCTCTCCTTATCCTTTTTGTGTGGTTTTTGTGCCAAGAATAACCTCTAATGAGAGAGAAATAAGACTTGGGAAAGTTGTTGTCCCGAATCAGATTTTTGTGCTTCACTGTAAAAAATCATGAAAAATCCCCATACGTCTTGAGATGTAATTTTTTGTGCTTCTGCCACAGGTTATTATCTAACTTTTGTTAGTTTAACACTTTTTGATTTGAGCAACAGAAGGTCTTCGAAAAAATCAGTTTTTACCTGTTGGTCTGTTTTGACAGATTTCTGCCATTATTTGCATTTGCCTCTTCATCTCTTTCTCTTTGAATTCTCTTTGATCATTTGAACTTTTTAAAAGGAAGAGCTACAGTAGCTTTGTTTTAATGGAAGTTTTACTTGTGTTAGAACTGAACCAAAAAGACTTATTATCTTGAGTACACTAATGTTGCTAATGAAGATTGTGTGACGTTTTGTATGAACGAAATTTTAAAGTGTAGGGAAGAATAATGTGATAAGATGAAGTATGGAAAAAATCTCAAGCTTGGGGATGCCACCCGTGTCACCCCAAGAAATATTCAAGAATTACAAGCATCAAAGCTTGGGGATGCCCAAGGCATCCCCTTCTTCATCAATAAAAATCTCAGGTTTTCTTCCAAACACTTCATTTTTATTGTTTCATGCACAATTGTGTTGTTCTTGGAGCGTATTCATTTTTGTTTTTAGTTTTATTTTGTTTGGTTTGCTTAAATAAATTTTTTGGACCCCCGCATTCATACATAGTTTCAAATAAGTTGATTTGGATTGGAAAAGAGTCGGAAAGTTCATGCTTATAAGTGGTATAAAAGGAGTTTTGTTTTAACTGTGGCCTAGACTTTATCATGTCATGTTTGATATTGCTTTGACTTTATGCTTAGTAATTATTGTTGTAGCATGACTTGTTCCAAACAATTGAGATTGCATAATGTGCCTTGAAAGAATCGTGCGTTGTTTTAGCATACAAAAGCATAATATTGTGGTATTCTCCTTTGATGTTTTATTAGGGTTGACTTGGCGCATGCTTACACCATGTTAAGACTACACCAATCACCATAGCCTCTATGATCATTTAGTTTTCGACTTGTAGTGTCACTTTATGCTTTAATTAACAATTTTTTGTCGCTTTGCATGATTATGGCCATTATTGCTCTCTTAGTTGGTCGCTCCCAGTCTTTTGCTAGCCTCCACATGTACCAAGTATGAGTTCCACTCATGCATCCAACTCCAAATGAAACCAAGTTATTCCAAAGAGTCCACCATACCTACCTATTAGCATTATTGCTATTCCAAGTATATTCATGTTTTTATCTACCTTCCGAATTAAACTTGTTATGTGAAAATTAGTGATTAAAGCTCTCACAAACTTGATGGCACACTTTACTTTCTTGCACTTAATAAACTTGAACCATTGTGTCCATATAAGTTGCGTATATGCTTGCGCTTTGTAAGTTGTGGATTAGCAGAACAATGTTACCATGGGGAATGCTTTCAACATTGCACTTTATTCAGTTGATATCATGTTCTTTTGTTTATGGATCCCGGCGGTGTGAAATAGCTTGTAAGCTCATGGAGTTTGTATATGTGTTAGAGAAACGCCTGGGTGGCTAGCCTAAGCCATGCCTAATCATGGTGGAAACTTGCAGCATAACCATAGTGAGCAATATGTGAAGCATCCTCAATAAAAACCTATGCAAATAGCAAATAAAAAGATCGTTGAGATGCTCATTGTCTGTTGCGTTGTAATTTTGATATGGGATAGCTCCTGTATCATGGGGCAAGGGGTACCCCGTTGGCGGTTCTCTATGATACACATGTACTTACAATGACAAGAACTTACTCATGACTAAAGTTGAGTAGCATGAGGTTCGGTACTCGTACGGGCATGAGATTTTCAACTTATAACTTGTCAAGCATATCCTCATATTTGTGTCACTTTAACCTTAATCACCTTAAGATGCTTATGATAGGGGCAATGAGAGCTGAAAGCTAATAAGTACCATAATTTTTGGAAGCTCTTTATGAGACTTGAATCCCTGCTTCCTTCTATGAAGGGCCTTTCTTTTACTTTTATGTTGAGTCTCCATCTTCTATCTTTATGCACCAATTGAGAGAGTATAGTGATATAGTGATCATTCTTAGTTTAATGTGCATTGTCCCAAAACTTGTTGATCGATTTATAACTTTGATATTGCTTGTTCTTAAATTATTTGTATCTAGTCACCCTTATATCTATGCATTTATGTTTTGCTATACCATGAGGGACAAGCCGAATACCATTCTTATTATGTTTTATATATGTGAAACAAACAAACGTATTTCAAAGCATTGTTATTCATGAATCTTTTGTCTATACCTTTTCATGTTACAACATAGTTGCTATGTCTTATTGTTAGAACTATATCTTTCATGTCTATGTTAGAGTACTATGATCCCAGCTATCAATGTTTTACAAATACCTTGATCAAGATTGTGATAGTGCATGTCACCTCAAAAATTATTCTTTCTATCACTCACCTACTCGAGGATGAGCAGGAGTTAAGCTCGGGGATGCTTGATACGTCATAAACGTATCTATAATTTTCGATGTTCCATGCTTGTTTTATATCTACTTTCTTATGTTTTGTCCACACTTTGGGGTATTTTTATACATTTTCTGGAATTAACCTATTAACAAAATGCCACAGTGCTAGTTTTCTGCTGTTTTTGGTTTCAGAAAAGCTAGTAAGGAAATATTCTTGGAATTGGACCAGAAAAAAGCCAAAGTCAATATTTTACTCGAAGCAACACGGAGTCCGGAGAGGAGACAAAGTGGCACAGCAGGGCGGCCACACCTGGTGGCGGCGCAGCCTGGGGGCGCGCCACCAGGGGGTGTGGCCCCCTTGGTGCTCCACCGATCTTGCCCCTTCGCCTATAAAAGCCTCCCGAGACGAAAACCCTAAGTACCTGATCAAAGACCCAATCAGAACTCCACGGAAGAGTCTATAGCCGCCGCCATCTCCATCCCTAGATCGGGGGGATCCGAAGCTCTTCTCGGCATCCAGCCGTAGGGGAGAGATCACCCTGGAGGCCTTCTTCATCACCATGACTGCCTCTGGTGTGATGCGTGAGTAGTTCATCCTTGGACTATGGGTCCATGTAGTAGCTAGATGGTTGGTTCTCCTCCTTTGTGCTATCATGTTTAGATCTTGTGAGCTCCGTTCATGATCAAGATCATCTATTTGCAATCTTACATGTTGTGTTTGCGGGGATCCGATGGATATTGAGATGCTATTTCAGATTGATTATTGATTCTATCATGTCTATGTTATTTGTGATCTTGCATGCTCTTTGTTGTTTGTAACTATCTTGGCAAGGTAGATGCTTGCAACTCCAAGAGGGAGTATTTATGCTCGATAGTAGGTGCATGCCTCTAGTAATCTGGGGAAGTGACAGGAATCTCTAAGTTTGTAGATGTGTTGTTGCTACTAGGGAGAAAATAGCAATCTTTTGTCCATGGGACAATCGTATTGTTTACTTCACACACTTTGCTTAATGCAATTATCTGTTGCTTGCAACTTAATACTAGAGGGGGTTCGGATGATAACCTGAAGGTGGATTATTAGTCATAGATGCAGTTGGATTACAGTCTATGTATAATGTTGCAATGCCCAATCAAATCTCATAGGAGTCAAGATGTTTAGTATATGCATTGTATGCTTTCTCAAATCTGTCATTGCCTCGCTGTAATTTGTTCACCCAACATGCTATTTATCTTAAGGAGAATCACCTCTAGTGAACTATGGACCTCGGTCCATTATTTTACCATTGATATACCATCTACTATTTATTGTTTACTGTTTACCTTCTGCATGCAATTACTATCTTCCACACAATACGTTTAATCCTTTGTTTTCAGCAAAACCGGTAAGATTGACAACCTCACTGTAAGTTGGGGCAAAGTTCTGTGGTTGTGTTGTGCAGTATTCCAAGTTGGTAGCAACACCTTGGGATTGTTTCCTTGCTCCTACTGGTTCTATAACTTTGGTTTCATAACTGAGGGAAACTTGCTGATGTGCTCATCATACCTTCCTCTTGGGGTTCCCAACGAGCTCGAGATATCTTGAGCCATCAGATACCATGTTATAGGATAGATAGCCATACTATCAGGAGGGGCCCTCTAGTGAGTAGCTCAATCGTTTCCTCGAAGAGAGCTCAACCCTTTGCAGTCTTGAATCATCTTTCTTGGTTGTTGTGAGGATCTTATCTATGTGAGATTCTAGAGCTCGTGGTTATCTTCATAACAAGCTCTGGTTCATCAAAAAAGGGATTTTGAAGAATATCTTATTGCGTTTTTTATCTTGAATGGCTCCACATCTTGGGAGGTTTATCACTTCCTTATTCATTGTATTTTCTCCCTTTGTGATATCCAATATTTCCAACAAAATCGGTTTCATCCCATTCGGAGTTCGGTTGCTCAAGTTATTGCGTTTTGTTGCTACCAGAACAGTTTGTTACAACCGGTAGTACCGGACATTTTGCCGGATAGTACCGTTTGTGTTAGGCGGTAGTACCAGCCTACAGTACCACTCGTGTCTACACCCAGCAGCGAACTGGCGCTCCTCCTCTAGAGCATCTGGTACCACCTCCTAGTACTACCGGAGTTCTGTGGTAGTACCGCTTGAGGACCCGGCATGACCGGTGTTGCGGTAGTACCGCTCCCAGACCCGGAACTACCAGGGGTTTACTGGGCAGGCCCAGCTATCTTGTATTCCATGCTAGCCCACCCGATAGCTCTCTCTCGGTACCTGGCCGGTACTATCGGCATGTCTGGTACTACCGCTGCCAAGTCCAGTAGTACCAGTCTTCGTAGGAGCATAACGGGCAGATTCCCTACCCCCTTTAAAAGGGGCCTTCTTCTCCATTGATTCGCACGTTCTTGAGCGTGTTTGCCCCCTTGATGACCCACAAGTATAGGGGGTGTATCGCAGTATTTTCGAGGGAAGTGAAACCCAATTTATTGATTCGACACAAGGGGAGCCAAAGAATATTTATCAGCCTTAACAACTGAGTTGTCAATTCAGCTGCACCTGGAAACAATCTTGCTCACAGTAGTTTATCATTAGCAACAGTTTTGTAGTAGGAATAGCAAAGTAACAGCAGTAGTAAAGCAAAGACAGTAGTAACAAAAGCTGTAAATAGTGGGATTCGAGTGCGGTAGGCATAGGGATGGATGGACGGGCGTTGCATGGACAAGACAATCCACATAGCAATCAGAACATAGGGAAATTGCAGATAAATAAGATAAAGCATCCAAGTACTAGACAATCCTAGGCATGTGTTCCATATATAGTCATACGTGCTCGCAATGAGAACTTGCACAACATCTTTTGTCTTGCCAGCCCGTTTGCAGCGGGGCCTCTAGGGAACTACTGGCAATTAAGGTGCTCCTTTTAATAGAGCACCGGAGCAAAGCATTAACACTCTGTGAACACATGTGATCCTCACATCAAAGCCATTCCCTTGCGGTTATCCCGATTTCTGTCACTTCGGGACCATAGGTTCCGGACAACAACGTGTGTATACAATTTGCAGATAAGACCAAAAACAATACTATCATAATGAATCAATAACATGTTCGGATCTGAAATCATGGCACTCAGGCCCTAGTGACAAGCTTGCAGATAAGCACAACAAGTCGCAACAAAGTCATAAAGCACTAATAAAAGATACTAGGCACCATGCCCTAACAATCTGACGCCATTACATGAACAATCTCATCCAATCCCTACCATCCCCATAGCCTACAGCGGGGGATTACTCACTCATAGATGGGGGAAACATGGATGGTCGATGGAGAAGCGATGGTGATGATGATGGTGATGATCTCCTCTAATTCCCCGTCCCGGCAGGGTGCCAGAACGGAGTTTCTGGTGCTGTTTCGTGGAATCTGGTGGTGGCGGCGGAGCGGAACTCCTTCTGGAAAAACGTCGAACCCCCCGAAGTTTTTAGGTCAGAAGGCTCCTTATAGGCGAAGAGAGAGGCCGAGGGGGTGCCTGGGGGTCCCACACCACCCCCTGGCGCGGCCTGGCCTGGCCTGCGCCACCAGGTGGTGTGGCCACCCCCTGGCTCTTCTCCGTCTCGTATTCTGGCTCCTGGAGTCTTCGGGTGAAATAGGATTTTTGGCATATTTTCTGGGATTTTTCCTGATAGTTGATTTTCTGCACAAAAAGTAGACACCAAGGCAATTCTTCTGAAAACAGCGTCAGTCCGCATTAGTTGCATCCAAATCACACAAGTATAGAGGAGAAATAATAGCAAAAGTGTTCGGGAAAGTAGATACGTTTTGGACGTATCAACTCCCCCCAAGCTTAGCTTATTGCTTGTCCTCAAGCAATTCAGTTGAAAACTGAGTGCGATAAAAGAACTTTCACGAACACATTTGCTTCATATGATGTAAATATTCTCAGCAATGTGATCAACTGCTCAGACAGTTCATAATAAAGAGTATGCAACTGAGTCTACTTAATAGTCATTGCAAGCTATGAAGAGATTCCAACTCAAGAATAATAAGTAGCATGAAGCACAAACATAAGCAACATTACAATGCTCATAAAAAGGTATGATAGAGTGGTATCTCGCTTGCCCTTTGATTATCAAGGCACCTCTGAAGTTCAAGTGATGACTAGAAGTAAAGATATCAAGGATACAAGCATCAGTGTCATAACACAAATAATCAAGTAATGGAACAAACACAAAGAATGACAACTATCCTCTCAAGAAGGTGCTCAAAGAATATGTGGAGACTCAACAAGTAGAAGAAAAGGTTTTGAATAATTTGAAAGGCTTCCAAATGCTGAAAGTATGGTACTCGTTAGCTTTGAGCTGTCATTGCCCCTATCATAAGCATCTTTAATGTGGTTAAGGTGAAAGTGAGGTCCAATTTGAGTTATATGCTTGACAGACTATAAACTGAAGATCCCAAGTCCCTTGAGTACGAGGGCCGCTCCTCATGCTACTCAACTTTAGTTACCGGTAAGTTCTTGTCATCGTAAGTATGTGCATATCATTGAGAACCGCCAACGGGGTACCCCTTGCCCGATGATACGGAAGAATCCCCATATCAAAATGACAAGGCAAGCAGACAATGAGTATCTTAGCAATCTTCTTATTTACCATGGGAAAATGGTGCTTTTTTCTCTCTTTCCTCTTTTCATAAATCTCCTTTGTTTTCTTTTTCTCAATAGCTATCTCTCTCCTTTTTTTATAAGAAGAATGCTTCATAGATATCATTATGGTTACGCTGCAGTTTTCCACCATGTCAGCATGGATTAGACCAGCGGCCCAGGCGTTTCTCTAACACACATACATAACTCCATGGACTTACAAGCTCCCCTTTTATTTCACACCGACGACATCCACAAACAAAAGAGCAAGGTATCAACTGGGTATATATTTACAAGTGTTGAAAGCGTTCCCCGTGACAGCACGGTTCTGCTAATCCCCAGCCTATAATTTGCAAGCATATAACTTTCATGGAGAGTTCACAATGCTTCAGGCTTATTAAGTGTAGGAAATAAAGTGTGCCATCAAGTTCGTGAGAGCTTTACTAACTAGTTTTCCCATAACAAGCAAACATTTTATTCGGAAGAAAACAAGGCATATTGAATACGCACGGGAGTAGCAAATGATGCTAATAGGTAGGTATGGTGGACACTTTGGAAATATTTGGTTTAGGGAGTTGGAAACATGAGTAAAACACTCAGTGGAAGTGAAGGCTAGCAATAGTAAGGGAGCGACAAACGAGAGAGCAATAGCTGTCATTATCATGCTTGCAACAAAACAGGACTAATCATGGCATGAAAATGATTCAAGATCCTCAAGGCAAAATAATTCATCGAGGCTTAACTGATTATTACAGTCATGTGCATGCGTGAGCATGTGCCAAGTCAATTCAAAATGAAACATTCAGAGGAGGATACCACACTGTCATACCAATTTATGAATAGAGTAATGCAAGCAAACATTCATAAGACATGCTACAAACTATTAGCAAGCTGGGGCTAATCATAAGAAAGTAAGAACTACTAAGCATCCAAAGAAAACATACACTCTACATGAACGGACTAAGCATGCCCACAGTGATGAGTATATGTACAAAAATGAAAACAAATAGAGTTCGTTACCAGCCTCTTACCACGCCTCAAGTTGTCATTGATCCTCATTATTGCTCTTCACTTGTGTGGCTTGAATAATAATATGAAACCAATATTCCACTGAGAACTGCCGAACCCTGTAGCAAACTCGCAAAAACCAAAGAAGAACGACAAATATTTTTGGTGTTTTCGATTTTTAAACAAGGACCAAAAGGGAAAAACAAGCTAAGCAAAATCTTTTTGGAATTTTTTTTTTGAATAGTTCAAACAAAGCAAAAAGGGAAAAGCAAACCAAGGCAAAAATAAGAAGCAAACCAAAGAGAAACAACAAAAATATTTTTGGTCTTTTTGTGTTTTTAGAAAGCAAAAGCAAAGAAGAACGAAAACTAAAAAGAGAACGAAAACATGAATATACAAAGTACCGACGCAACATGATATGGAGATGAGTGCGGTGTCGGTGTACCTCCCCCCAAGCTTAGGCTTTTGGCCTAAGTGGGTATCAATCCCAAGCTGGCCAAGATGAAGTGTCACCGTGGTACGACGAGGAGGTACCCTCGTCCTGGTGCGAGCTCGAGTATGTCCCTCCATAATGTGCGGAGTAATCATAGGAGGGCACATCCTCCTGGTGCTGCTCGTGGAAACCCAGCAAGCGAAGTTGCTCGTCCACCTCCTCCTTGGAGCGTGACCACGGTCTCCTATCAACACTAAACAAAGCAGGCTGTGGCAAAAGGATCTCCCTTTCATCCCCGTCAGTGAAAAGCATCCTATATACTAGATTGTTCAAATCAGAGGTAGCAGTGACAAAGTGATGAGTTTTCATGGCAACAAGGTCAAGCCTCTGTGGTGCTAGCATAGCATCATCAGGATCCACCGAAAGACCTAATGCATTGACTACACGCGAGGCAATGATGCCCCCATAGATAGGCCCCCTAGCAGCTAGGCGGCGAGCAATAAGCGAGCCAAGATTGTACCGAGTATCATTGTTAAGCGCAGCAGCAAGGAATGCTAAATGATAGTTGGAGATATTACTAGTGTTCTCCCTACCCAATACACTAGTGGCAAGATAGTATGCAAAGTATCTAAGAGTAGGGAGTTGGATATTCCTTATCTTTCCGCGCTGCACCACGTGGTCATCATCATTGGTCACCCCTCGGTAAAGCTCCAACAAATCAGCGGGTCGCCCTTGAATTTTCTTCATGGTCCCTGTCATACGCACACCTACAATACTGCAAAATCTCTCCAAAGGCATGGTGAAGGGAATATCATAGATTTTAAGAGACAGTAGATTGATAGGGTGTGTTAGTAAACGTGAAGCTCTCAACAAAAGTTTTGGTGAGCATAGCGTATTTTGCACTCTCATCTTGCATATAAGAGGTCAAACCAACCCTCTCAATCAGTAGCAAGAAATCATCAAGAATACCTGCAGCTTGCAAGAAAGTAAAACAAGGAAAAGAGGATGGGTGAGCATCTCCATCATCCCTTTCACTGCCAATATGTGTTGCAATGAGGTCTTCATTGTATGATGGCCTAGCTTGAGAGGCTGTTCTTGAGGGCCTCGACCTCCTAGGTGCATCACTCTCAAATATCTCTCCAAAAGTATGGTTGTTCATGCTTGGTATTCTGAAATTTAAACACCTATTACACAAGTGATTGCAAAGTAAATATAATGAAGGATTCTACTCATAGGGACTTGCAAGAGGCCTAAACATGCATCAAAACTATATCTCTAAGCATCAAACAAGCTTACAAGCTCTCATAACCAGTCACCTACAGCAGCAAAATACTGAACATATAAGGCACTAAACACAAATCTACTTGGACAAGGGGAAAAGTCACATACCAGGGAACAAATGCTCCAAATCTCAGCAAGAAAGATGGGCTGAGCAAGGAGATCAAAAAAAATCGAGAGCAAGCATAGAAAGAACGCGATTTTGAGCTATGAACTGGAGCTTACTCGGGAGAGAGAAGAAAGTGGCAGGTGAGAGAGGTAGTGGGGGGCCAGGGGTGGCCCACACTAGGGCTTGGCGCCACCCAGGGCTGGCCACACCACCGCATGGTGTGCTTGCCTGGTGGGCCCCCTGGTACCTACCAGGTACTCCTCTTCCCCTTTTTCACGTAAAAATTTAATATGAATTTTCTGGAATTTTTCGAGACACTTTATTTTTGGGCTTTTTTCAGAAATAGAAGAATGATTTTTCTGACAGACAGATTTTTTTCCTTTTGGAAACATGATGCAAGGACAAAACAAGGCTAGAACTATAGAAGTTCTAGCATGCAAGCAACTAACAACACAAAGAAAACTGAACGAAAGCAAAAACTAAAATGCAAAGGATAGAAATAAACGGAGATAATCATAATGAAAACATTGTTTTGTTCAATGGAATCCTTTTTTAGCAAGGTTGATCAAGTCTTGCTACCAAAACAATTGCATATGAGACAAAACTTTGTACTCCACTAATGATTATGTTACCTTAACCTTGATAGCAATGGTCCCAATCATAATAGTTTCAAATTTTTCTCTTGGTATGGGACAATATATTTCTCCAACATGAATGCCTTCAACATGTTCAATTGAATTCAGACCATAAGTCCTTTCAATCTTCTTGGGGAAATAGACAGTATGTTCCTTGTCATTAACATTGAAGGTCACCTTTCCTTGATTACAATTAATAACAGCTCCTGCAGTATTAAGAAAAGGTCTCCCAAGAATAATAGACATATTATCATCTTCAGGCATTTCAAGCACAACAAAATCAGTTAATATCAAGCAATTATGAGCCACCTGAACAAGTACATCCTCACATATACCCACAGGAATGGTGGTAGATTTATCAGCCATTTGCAAAGATATATCAGTTGGAATCAATTTTTCAAGCTGAAGCCTCTTATAGAGAGAAAAAGGCATAACACTAACTCCAGCTCCCAAATCACACAAAGCAGTTCTAACATAACTGTTCTTAATAGAGCAAGGGATAGTTGGAATCCCTGGGTCTCCAAGTTTCTTAGGAACCTTACCATTGAAGGAATAATTAGCAAGCAAAGTAGAAATTTCTTCATTAGGGATCTTCCTTTTATTCGAGACAATGTCCTTCATATACTTTGAGTAAGGAGGCAATTTAATAGCATCAGTCAAAGGAATTTGCAAGAATAAAGGCTTCATCCACTCACAAAACTTATTATAGTGTTCATCTTCTTTTGACTTGTGTTTCTTATCAGGGAAAGGCATAGGTTTTTGGACCCAAGGTTCTCTTTCACTACCATGTTTCTTAGCAATAAAATCTTCTTTGGTGTATTTAGTAGTCTTAGTGTGGTTTTAAGGTTCTTCTTCAACTTTTTCTTCATTAGGAACTTCATTTTCTTCATTACCACTTTTAGTTTCAGCATCAGAGATAGATATACTATTAGGATCTATAGCAGGTTCAGAGGGTTCTTCAACAGTTTTATGTTTCTTTTTCCTTTTCTTACGAGTAGAACCACTATTTTCAGCTTGTTGAGAATCCTGCTCAATTCTTTTGGGATGCCCCTCAGGATATAGAGGATCCTGGGTAGCAACACCACTTCTAGTTCTAATTTCATAAGCATGTTTTTCTTTAGCAGCATTCACTAGCAAGTCGTTTTGCACTTTAACGAGTTGATCTATTTGAGTTTGAACCATTTGAAAGTGTTTAACAATCATTTTAACATCATTAGAGGTTCTTTCCACAATATCTTTCAACTCAACAATAACTCTAGTGTTTCCCATTAGATGATTTTGCACCCTTTTATTAAAGTTATCTTGCTTAACAATAAAGATATCAAACTCTTCTAAGCATTGATCAGGAGGCTTAGAGTAAGGGATATCACCTTCATCAAAGTGTTGGAGAGAGTGTACCTCAATAGTGGATGAGTAGGAAATAGGCTTACATAATTCTTCTATAGGAGGTAAATTCTTGACATCTGCAGCTTTAATTCCCTTCTCCTTAAGACATTTCTTAGCTTCCTTCATCACTTCATCATTTAATTCAATAACTCCCTTCTTCTTTGATGTTGGAATAGGCACAGGAATAGATGGTTCAGGTACAATTACTTCAGGTATAGCTTGTTTAGGAGGAGTCCAATCTTCATAATTCTTGCTTATTTTAGCCATTAATTCCTCAGCTTCCTTAAGAGTCCTATTCCTAAAAACACAATCAGCACAACTATCTAGGTATGTCCTAGATTCCTCGGTTAGTCCATTATAAAATATATCAAGAAGCTCATTCTTAGGTAATGGACTTCTAGCCTATGCATGAATCAAAGCACAAAACCTTTCCCAAGATTCGGGCAATACCTCTTTTTCTCCCTGTTTAAAATCAAAAAGTTCCTGCAAAATAGCATGTCTAGCACTGGGAGGAAAATATTTCTACAGGAAAGTACTAATCAAGTACTCAGGGTTATCAATAGATCCAGGAGGTAAATTACTAAACCAAGTTTTAGCTTCTCCTTTCAGTGAAAAGAGAAAAATCTTAGCAACAAAGTAAGTACGCATCTTAATTGTTGGAGATATTCCCAAGAGGCAATAATAAAAGTGGTTATTATTATATCTTTGGGTTTATGATGAATATTTACATCCCATGCTATAATTGTACTATTAGGAAACACTGATACTTGTGTGTTTTGTAAACATAAAAGAGTCCCTAGTAAGCCTCTTGTTGAACTAGCTTGTTGATTAATAGATGATCATGGTTTCCTGATCATGGAAATTGGATGTCATTAATAACAAGGTCATATCATTAGGAGAATGATGTGATGGACACACACCCATAGTAAGTGTAGCATAAGATCAAGTCATTTAGTTTGTATTGCTACAAGCTTTCAAATGCATAGTAACCTAATCCTTCGACCATGAGGTTATGTTAATCACCATCACCGGATGGGTGCTTTGATGACATCAAACACCGCTTCATAACTGGGTGGTTATAAAGGTGTCATTGGGTATTCTGAAAGTATGTGTTGAAGCGCATGGACCAAGATTGGGATTTGTCCATCCATATGACGGATAGATATGCTCTGGGCCCTCTCGGTGGAATGTCATCTAGTTAGCTTGCAAGCATGTGACTAGGTCACAAGGGATGACATAACATGGAACGAGTAAAGAATACTTATCAGTAACGAGGTAGAACTAGGTATGGAGATACCGACGATCAAACCTCGGATAAGTAGAATATCGCGTGACAAAGGGAATTGGTTTCGTATGTTAATGGTTCTATCGATCACGAAGTCATCGTTGAGTATGTGGGAGCCGTTATGGATCTCCAGATCCCACTGATGGTTATTGATCGGAGAGGTGTCTCCATCATGTCTGCATATTCACGAACCGTAGGGTGACACACTTAAGGTTCGATGTTGTTTAGGTAGATATGGAATGTACGTTGGAGACCGAATGTTGTTCGGAGTCTCGGATTGGATCTGAGACATCACGAGGAGATACGGAATTGTCCGGAGAATAAGATTTATATAATGGAGATCATTTTCTAGGTTCAGAAATGTCCCGGAGTGTTTATATGGGGGTTCTAGAAGGTTTCGGAATGTTTCGGAAGGTTCTAGAAATTTCTATGGAGTTTACTTGAAAACCAAGAAAGAAAAAGGGGAAACTTGGGGGGAAGGAAACTCCCCCCAAGCCCCCCTTGTGCGCCGGCCCTAGGAGGTGGGCCTAGGGGTGGGAACCCTAGGCCGCACCCCTCCCTTTATATATAGAGGGGTGGAGGCGCCACCCCCCCTTGCCCCTCCACTCTTGCCCTAGCCGCCTCTCTCCTCCTCCTTCCTTCTGCTCAGGCTTAGGTGAAGCCCTGCAGAATTCTCTACTCCACCACCACCACCACCACGCCGTCGTGCTGCTAGGATTCCGTGGAGATCAACTACCTCCGCTGCTCGCTGAAACAGGGAGAGGAAGGTCTGCATCGACTCCGCACGTGTGACCGACTGCGGAAGCGCTGCCGGAACGCGGTGCCGGAAGGATCGTGGTACTCGATCTTGAGATCGGCAAGTGATCGTCTACATCAACCACGAGATCCGATCTCGCACAAGGCTTTCGGATCTACAAGGGTTAGTACAGATCTATCTCGTTGCACATGTCTAATAGATTAGATCTTGGCTTTTATCTAGATTAGATCTGGGTTTTGTTCGTTCTTGTGGTAGGAAATTTTTTTTCCATGCTACGAACCCATCAGTTGTATCAGAGCCAGGTTTATGCGTAGATCTGTTGCACGAGTAGAACACAATGGTTTTGTGGGCGCTGGTGCTCGTGCCGTCTTTTGCTTTGTGTACTTTGCATCTTGCGGTATGGTGGGATGAAGCGGCTCGGGCTAACCTTACATGTCATCGCACATGAGACTTGCTCCACGCTTGATGTGTAACTTGCTTTGCACAAGTGGCTTTGCGGGTGTATGTATCTCCCACCATAGTATAGATCCAATTTACACTTTTCACTTGATAGCACTTGTATCAACGTTGTGGTTCAGTTTCGTAGGTAAGATCCGTTCTTATTCGAAAGCCCCAAACCACGTATAACATGCAAAGAAAATTAGAGGCGTCTAACTTGTTTTTGCAGGGGTTTTGTGATGTGATATGGCCATCATGTGATTGTGATTATATTTGATGTATGCAATGATCCTTGTTGTAATATGGCAACCGGCAGGAGCCTAATGGTTGTCTTTAATTCTGTTAAGACCTGCGAGTCTATTCATCCTGTAATAGCTTTATTCCAAGTAGTTGTAATAGTTGCTAGTGATGATGGACAACCATGAAGCGGCGCCACTGACCTTGACGCAATGCTCGTGATGATGGAGATCATGTCCGTGCTTTGGAGATGGAGATCAAAGGCACAAGAAGAAAGGGCCATATCATATCACACTAATTATGAATTGCCTGTGATGTTAATCCTTTATGCATCTTGTATTGCTTAGATCATGATGGTAGCATTATAAGATGATCCCTCTCACTAAATATCAAGTAATAAAGTGTTCATCCTTAGTTGGCACCGTTGCTAAGACTTGTCGTTTCGAAGCATCTCGTGATGATCGGATGTGATAGATTCTACGTGTGCATACAACGGGTGCAAGCCAGATTTGCACATGCGGAAACTAAGGTTAATCTTGACGAGCCTAGCATGTACAGACATGGTCTCGGAACACGGAATACCGAAAGGTAGAGCATGAGTCATATAAATGATATGATGAACATGAAGATTATTCGTCGATGAAACTACATCTTCTCTCGTGAAGATCGGACTTGGTGTAGTGGACTTGGTTCGTGTAATCACTAAGACAATGTGAGGGATGTTGTTTTAAGTGGGAGTTCATCTAGTTAATTTAAGAATTAAAATTGAACTCAATTTATCATAAACTTAGTCTAAACTACTTGCAAATTTGTTGTAGATCATGGCGAACCTCTCCATCAATTTCAATGCGTTCCTAGAGAAAGAAAAGCTTAAGAACAATGGAAGCAACTTCACGGACTGGCTCCATGGACTGAAGACTGTCCTCAGGGCTGGTCAGTTGACCTATGTGCTCGAAGCACCGCTAGGTGACCCACCTGCAGAAGATGCCACCGATGACGTAAAGAATGTTTACGCCACTCAGAAAAATCATTACTCCACAGTTCAGTGTGCCATCCTGTACGGTTTAGAAACGGAGCTTCGGAAGCGCTTTGAGCCCCACGACCCGTTCGAGATCATTAAGGATCTCAAGCTCATTTTTGATACTCACGCGGCCGTGGAGAGCTATGAGGCCTCCGAAAAGTTCTTTAATTGTAAGATGGAAGAGGGTAGCTCCATTAGCGAGCACGTGCTCACCATGTCTGGGCACGCAAACAAGCTCTAAGAGTTGGGGATAACGATTCCTAATGAGTTAGGGATTCACCGTGTCCTCCAATCACTGCCACCGAGTTATAAGAACTTTGTGATGAACTACAATATGCACTGCATGAACAAGACGTTGCCTGAACTATCGTCCATGCTGAAAACTTCGGAAGTGGAGATCAAGAAGGAGCACCAAGTTTTGATGGTCAATAAGACCACCAATTTCAAGAAATAGGGCAAGCCTAAGAACAAGGGCAACTTCAAGAAGGACGGAAAGAAAGCTGCCGCACCTGCTAAGAAGCCCAAGGCTGGTCCTAAGCCTGAAACTGAATGCTTCTACTGCAAGGGTGTTGGTCACTGGAAGCGTAACTGCCCCAAGTACCTGGCGGATCTGAAGAACGGCAACATCAAGAAGAAAGGTATATTCGATATACATGTTATTGATGTGTATCTTACTAGTAATCGTAGTAGTGCCTGGGTATTTGATACTGGTTCGGTTGCTCATATTTGTAACTCGAAACAGGAGCTGTGGAATAAGCGAAGACTAGCGAGAGACGAGGTGATGATGCGCGTTGGAAATGGCTCCAAGGTTGATGTGATCGCCGTCGGCACGCTCCCTCTGCATCTACCTTCGGGATGAGTTTTAAATTTGAATAATTGTTATTTGGTGCCTGCGTTAAGCATGAACATTATATCTGGATCTTGTTTATTGCGAGACGGATACTCTTTTAAGTCTGAGAATAAAGGTTGTTCGATTTATATGAGTAATATCTTTTATGGTAATGCACCTGAGATGAATGGTTTATTCTTACTGAATCTCGATAGTAGTGATACACATGTTCACAACATAGATGCTAAATGAACAAAATTGAATGATAATTCTACATACATGTGGCATTGTCGTCTTGGTCACATTGGAGTGAAGCGTATGAAGAAGCTCCATTCTGATGGACTTCTTGAATCACTTGATTTTGAATCACTTGAAAGATGCGAAGCATGTCTAATGGGAAAAATGACTAAGACTCCATTCTCTGGTATAATGGAGCGAGCTATAGACTTATTGGAAATAATACATACCAATGTGTGCGGTCCAATGAGTGTAGCATCATGTGGTGGATATCGTTATGTTCTCACTTTCACGGATGACTTAAGTAGATATGGGTATGTCTACTATATGAAACATAAGTCCAAAACTTTCGAGAATTTAAGGAATTTCAAAGTGAAGTGGAAAATCATCGTAACAAGAAGATTAAGTTTCTGCGTTCTGACAGTGGAGGTGAATATCTAAGTTATGAGTTTGGCATGCATTTAAAGAAATGTGGAATACTTTCGCAGTTGACACCGCCGGGAACACCACAGCGTAATGGTGTGTCCGAACGTCGTAATCGAACTCTCTTAGATATGGTTCGGTCTATGATGTCTCTTACAGATTTACCGCTATCGTTTTGGGGCTATGCATTAGAGACAGCCGCATTCACTTTAAATAGGGCACCATCTAAATCCGTTGAAATGACACCGTACGAATTGTGGTTTGGAAAGAAACCTAAGTTGTCGTTCCTTAAAGTTTGGGGTTGCGAAGCGTATGTAAAGAAGTTACAACCTGATAAGCTTGAACCCAAAGCGGAGAAATGCGTCTTCATAGGATACCCTAAAGAAATAATTGGGTATACCTTCTATCATAGATCCGAAGGCAAAGTTTTCGTTGCCAAGAATGGATCCTTTCTTGAGAAGGAGTTTCTCTCGAAGGAAGTGACTAGAAGGAAAGTAGAACTCGACAAGGTTATTGAACCTTCTCTCGGAGTTGAGAGTAGCGCAGCACCGGAAGATGTTTTTGTGCCGCTTGCACCAATTAGAGAGGAAGCTAATGATGGTGATCATGAAACTTCGAACGAAGTTGCTGCTGAACCTCGCAGGTCAACGAGGGTTCGTACCATTCCTGATTGGTATGACCCTGCCTTGAACGTCATGTTGGTGGACAACACTGATGACCCTGCGACGTATGAAGAAGCTATGGTGAGCCCAAATTCTGACAAATGGCTAGAATCCATGAAATCCGAGATGGGATCCATGTACGAAAACCAAGTATGGACTTTGGTGGACTTACCGGATGGCCCTAAGGCTATCGAGAACAAATGGATTTTCAAGAGAAAAACATATGCTGATGGTAATGTTACCGTCTATAAAGCTCGACTTGTCGCGAAAGGGTTCCGACAAATTCAAGGAGTTGACTACGATGAGACATTCTCACCAGTAGCGAAGCTAAAGTCTGTGAGGATTTTTTAGCAATTGCTGCATATTTCGATTATGAGATTTGGCAGATGGATGTCAAAACAGCGTTCCTTAATGGAGACATTGAGGAAGAGTTGTATATGGTACAACCCAAGGGTTTTGTCGATCCTAAAGATGCTGACAAGGTATGCAAACTTCAGCGCTCCATTTATGGACTGAAGCAAGCATCCCGGAGTTGGAATCAACGTTTTTATAAAGTAATCAAAAACTTTGGATTTATACAAACTTATGGAGAAGCTTGTATTTACAAGAAAGTGAGTGGGAGCTCTATAGCATTCCTAGTACTATATGTAGCTGACATATTGTTGATTGGGAATGATATAGAACTTCTTAATAGTGTCAAAGCCTATTTGAATAATAGTTTTTCAATGAAGGATCTTGGCGAAGCGGCATATATTCTAGGCATCAAGATTTATAGAGATAGATCAAGACGCCTAATAGCGCTTTCACAAAGTACATACTTGGACAAAGTTCTAAATAAGTTTAGAATGGAAGAGAGCAAGAAAGGGTTCGTGCCCATGTTGTCAGGTAAGACCTTGAGTAAGACTCAAAGTCCAGCTACGGCAGAAGATAGAGAGAAAATGAATAATATTCCCTATGCCTCAGCCATAGGTTCTATCATGTATGCCATGATGTGTACAAGACCGGATATAGCACATGCTGTTAGTTTGACTAGCAGATATCAAAGTGATCCTGGAATGGAGCACTGGACAGCGGTCAAGAATATCCTAAAGTACCTAAATAGGACTAAGGATATGGTTCTTTCTTATGGAGGTGATGAATAGCTTGTTGTAAACAGTTACACTGATGCTAGTTGGAACACCGATCCATATGACTCGAAGTCACAGTCTAGATACGTATTTATTTTGAATGGTGCTGCAGTGAGCTGGAGGAGTGCCAAGCAAAGCGTTGTGGCGAAATCTTCAACTGAATCGGAATACATAGCTGCTTCGGAGGCTGCACAAGAAGCCATATGGATGAAGGAGTTCATTACTGAACTTGGCGTGGTTCCTAGCGTGTTGGACCCGATGGCCATTTACTGTGACAACACAGGTGCCATAGCTAATGCACAGGAGCCAAGGTCACATAGCAAGCTGAAGCACATCAAGCTACGTTTCCATGCTATTCGCGAGTATGTCCAAGATGGTGACATAAAGATTTGCAAAGTACACACTGATCTGAATGTGTAAGATCTGTTGACTAAACCTCTCCCTAGAACAAAGCATGACCAACACCAGAACGCCATGGGTGTTAGGTATATTACCATGTAATCTAGATTATTGACTCTAGTGCAAGTGGGAGACTGTTGGAGATATGCCCAAGAGGCAATAATAAAAGTGGTTATTATTATATCTTTGTGTTTATGATGAATGTTTACATCCCATGCTATAATTGTATTATTAGGAAACACTGATACTTGTGTGTTTTGTAAACATAAAAGAGTCCCTAGTAAGCCTCTTGTTGAACTAGCTTGTTGATTAATAGATGATCATGGTTTCCTGATCATGGACATTGGATGTCATTAATAACAAGGTCATATCATTAGGAGAATGATGTGATGGACACACACCCATAGTAAGTGTAGCATAATATCAAGTCATTTAGTTCGTATTGCTACAAGCTTTCAAATGCATAGTAACCTAATCCTTCAACCATGAGGTTATGTTAATCACCATCACTGGATGGGTGCTTTGATGACATCAAACACCGTTTCGTAACTGGGTGGTTATAAAGGTGTCATTGGGTATTCTGAAAGTATGTGTTGAAGCGCATGGACCAAGATTGGGATTTGTCCATCCATATGACAGATAGATATGCTCTGGGCCCTCTCGGTGGAATGTCATCTAGTTAGCTTGCAAGCATGTGACTAGGTCACAAGGGATGACATAACATGGAACGAGTAAAGACTACTTATCAGTAACGAGGTAGAACTAGGTATGTAGATACCGACGATCAAACCTCGGATAAGTAGAATATCGCGTGACAAAGGGAATTGGTTTCGTATGTTAATGGTTCTATCGATCATGAAGTCATCGTTGAGTATGTGGGAGCCGTTATGGATCTCCAGATCCCGCTGATGGTTATTAATCGGAGAGGTGTCTCCATCATGTCTGCATATTCACGAACCGTAGGGTGACACACTTAAGGTTCGATGTTGTTTAGGTAGATATGGAATGTGCGTTGGAGACCGAATGTTGTTCAGAGTCTCGGATTGGATTTGAGACATCACGAGGAGATCCGGAATTGTCCGGAGAATAAGATTCATATAATGGAGATCATTTTCTAGGTTCGGAAATGTCCCGGAGTATTTATATTGGGGTTCTAGAAGGTTTCGGAATGTTCCGGAAGGTTCTAGAAATTTCTATGGAGTTTACTTGAAAACCAAGAAAGAAAAAGGGGAAACTTGGGGGGAAGGAAACTCCCCCCAAGCCCCCCTTGTGCGCCGGCCCTAGGAGGTGGGACTAGGGGTGGGAACCCTAGGTCGCACCCCCTCCCTTTATATATAGAGGAGTGGAGGCGCCACCCCCTTGCCCCTCCACTCTTGCCCTAGCCGCCTCTCTCCTCCTCCTTCCTTCTGCTCAAGCTTAGGCGAAGCCCTGCAGAATTCTCTACTCCACCACCACCACCATGCCGTCGTGCTACTGGGATTCCGTGGAGAGATCTACTACCTCCGCTGCTGCTGGAACAGGGAGAGGAAGGTCTGCATCGACTCCGCACGTGTGACCAACTGTGGAAGCGCTGCCGGAACGCGGCGCCGGAAGGATCGTCTACTCGATCTTGAGATCGGCAAGTGATCGTCTACATCAACCACGAGATCCGATCTCGCACAAGGCTTTCGGATCTACAAGGGTTGGTATAGATCTATCTCGTTGCACATGTCTAATAGATTAGATCTTGGCTTTTATCTAGATTAGATCTGGGTTTTGTTCGTTCTTGTGGTAGAAAATTTTTGTCTTCCATGCTACGAACCCATCATTAATATCATTAGAAAACAAGCCACTCATGGTAGAAAGTTCATTCATATGTGCTACCGCACTTTCATTCTTAGTGCCACAAAAAGGTTCTTTCTCGACAATATCTATGTAAGATAGATCGAGAGAGAAATCATAATCTTCATCTATAATGTTTATGGGAGAAGCAGCAAACTTAGCATCAGGATACAATTTGGGTCTAATAGTACGCCTCTCAAGGAGACTCTTAGCAGCGCTCCTATCATGGGTGTTCTTACATTCTTTAATAAACTCATCGGTCATCTCAACATAATCTTCTTCAATATCATAACTCTCACTAGACTCAGGTGAGCTAACAGGTGTGGTAGTGTCTTTATTAGGAGTTTTGGTATTTCCAGCTATAGTTCTAGCAATTGTAGCATCTAGGAAAGGACCTAATGAACCACTCTTATCAAGCACAGTAGAAGCAGCATCATAAGCATCAGAAGTTTCAGATTCAGCAGTAGTAGCAGTGTGTGTAGCATGTGTATGTGGTGGTGTAACGAGCTTACTCATAACAGACGGTGAATCAAGAGCAACAAAGGTGTTCAGAACCGTACCTCTTCTTGTAGTGGATGGTAAAATAGGAACCTTGCCATCACGAGACTTACCCATGATGGATGGATAGCAGCGAACAATAGAGAATCCAAGTGAAGTTGATAAATAAAGCTATGCTCCCCGGCAACGGCGCCAGAAAATAGTCTTGATGACCCACAAGTATAGAGGGTGTATCGTAGTATTTTTGAGAGAAGTGAAACCCAATTTATTGATTCGACACAAGGGGAGCCAAAGAATATTTATCAGCCTTAACAACTGAGTTGTCAATTCAGCTGCACCTGGAAACAATCTTGCTCACAGCAGTTTATCAGTAGCAACAGTTTTGTAGTAGGAATAGCAAAGTAACAGCAGTAGTAAAGCAAAGACAGTAGTAACAAAAGCAGTAAACAGTAGGATTCGAGTGCGGTAGGCATAGGGATGGATGGACGGGCGTTGCATGGACAAGACAATCCACATAGCAATCAGAACATAGGGCAATTGCAGATAAATAAGATAAAGCATCCAAGTACTAGACAATCCTAGGCATGTGTTCCATATATAGTCATGCGTGCTCGCAATGAGAACTTGCACAACATATTTTGTCCTGCCAGCCTGTTTGCAGCGGGGCCTCTAGGGAACTACTGGCAATTAAGGTGCTCCTTTTAATAGAGCACCGGAGCAAAGCATTAACACTCCGTGAACACATGTGATCCTCACATCAAAGCCTTTCCCTTCCGGTTATCCCGATTTCTGTCACTTCGGGGCCATAGGTTCCGGACAACAACGTGTGTATACAACTTGCAGATAAGACCAAAAACAATACTATCATAATGAATCAATAACATGTTCAGATCTAAAATCATGGCACTCAGGCCCTAGTGACAAGCATTAAGCACAACAAGTCGTAACAAAGTCATAAAGCACTAATAAAAGATACTAGGCACCATGCCCTAACAATCTGATGCCATTATATGAACAATCTCATCCAATCCCTACCATCCCCATATCCTACAGCGGGGGATTACTCACTCATAGATGGGGAAACATGGATGGTCGATGGAGAAGCGATGGTGATGATGATGGCGATGATCTCCTCCAATTCCCCATCCCGGCAGGGTGCCAGAACGGAGTTTCTGGTGCTGTTTCGTGGAATCTGGTGGTGGCGGCGGAGCGGAACTCCTTCTGGAAAAACGTTGAACCCCCCAAAGTTTTTAGGTCAGAAGGCTCCTTATAGGCGAAGAGAGAGGCCAAGGGGGTGCCTGGGGGGCCCACACCACCCCTGGCGTGGCCTGGCCTGGCCCGCGCCACCAGGTGGTGTGGCCACCCCCTGGCTCTTCTCCATCTCGTATTCTGGCTCCTGGAGTCTTCGGGTGAAATAGGATTTTTGGCATATTTTCCGGGATTTTTCCTGATAGTTGATTTTCTGCACAAAAAGTAGACACCAAGGCAATTCTGCTGAAAACAGCGTCAGTCCGCATTAGTTGCATCCAAATCACACAAGTATAGAGGAGAAACAATAGCAAAAGTGTTCGGGAAAGTAGATACGTTTTGGACGTATCACCCCTCTATTGTTGATCCTCTTGAGCTTGCCTACTCCCCATTCCTCCCATGATTCTTGCATCTATTTGAGAGAAAGGAGAGAGGAGATCTAGGTCTATAACTCCACCAAATCAATCTCTCCTATAAGTGAGGGGAATATCTTGGGATCTAGATCTTGGAGACTTTTGCGGTTTTCCTCTTATGTTCTTCCTCTCTTATTCCCCAATAGCTTTTGTAGCTTTGGTGGAATTTGGAGTGAAGGACTTGCCATTGCACTAGGTGCGCCGGTTTGAGTTCTCTTCGGACGATTTGGTTGGTGAAATCAAGAAGCTTGTTACTCTTGGGTTCTTGGAACCCTAGACGGTTAAGTGGCCTTTTGTGGTGAGTTCTTGGAGCCTCAAATTAAGTTGTGGAGCTCTTCCCAAGCTAGTGGCTTTGGTGGTGATTCTTGAGAGACTCCAATTAAATTGTGGAGATTTCCCCAAGCTTGTACTGGTTTGGTGACCACCCTCAAGTGTCCCATAGTGGATCGGGTGCTTGACGTGCGGTGGGTGCTCGGGAGAATAGGGTGAGGCCTTTTATGGTGTTGGTGGTCTTAATACCGCACACCCCTCCAACAGAGACGTACTTCCCCTCAAAAGGAAGGAACTTTGGGATACATCATCGATTATCTCTATACCCGAGTTTTTTACTTATGCTCTTTACATTGTGATAACCTTCGTATTTGACGTATTATCTTGATATCACCTTGTTGCTTGTCTTGCTTAGCATAAGTTGTTGGTGCACATAGGTGAACCATAGTATATATATAGGTCTTGTGCTTGACAAAGTAAATACTTATTTTATTCCGCATTTCTTAAACCCCTCTCGTACAAGTTTTAAACCGTCTATTCACCGCCTCTCTAGGTGGCATATGTGTCCTTTCAACTATCCTTTCATCGAGGCCAAATATCCTTGTGGGCTTTGTATGCATGCTGTGGGAGTTGAGTATAACAAGAAAAAGCTTGCTCCTATTTATGGTGCCCAAGAAAAAATTCACAAATCTCCATGCCTTCGCCCTCTCTACAGTCTCTTGTTGAGGATGTTCCGCCATAGCCTGAAAGGAGATCGTTGGTAAAGATGGCTGCACCTAGTGTAGAGACTCTCGCATGTTTAGCTGTCTGAATAGGATGATGTCTTTTAGTAGAACTTAACTACGTATGAGTTATTCTCAATTAAGTCCATATACTTAGATTTATTAAACGGCCACAACATTTTATGCGCAAGTACGTTTGGAAGATCATAGTCCCAATGAAAATCGAATTTTTTATGATAATTTTGTTAAAAGAAAATAGCAAGGAAGCACGGAATGTTGTATTTGTGACCAAGATGAAACAATACAATACCTTTTCATTGCTTGTCCATTTGCAAAGCTTTTATTGAGAATTGTTCATATGGCCTTTAATATCACGCCACCAACTAACATAACGATTTGTTTTAGGAATTGGTTGAATGGGGTGGAAAGGAAAGGCAAAGCCTACATTAGAGTGGGGGTGTGTGCTTTGCTATGGACTATTTTGGCATGTCCGGAATAACTTTATTTTGAATGCCAGAATACGGCTCCGTCCATGTTTCCAAAGTACACACACGGTCTCTGTTTCTGCGGTCATCCCATGAAACAGAAAGGAAGCATGAAGAAAAAACGGTGTTCAGAGTCGAGTCACAACGACTCTATGCGGCTGCCATCCCGAGCAATCCGATTGCAGGGACCAGCAAAGTTGAAAGCGAAATGAAGTGGAAAAGCAAAAGCAACAACACGTGAAGAAACTATAGAACAGAGCAAGGTATATATGGTCTGTGTGTGTGCTTTATTGAATCTGTCTTGCGCTGTCAGCCTCGCTCGATTATCCGGTGGAAACAGAATCAAGTTTGGGAAATGGGCTAGTGCCACTTGGGTAGCCACAGATCGACGTGCTTCGTTTACTTCCTCATATGTATGTATTCCATCGCAATTCGGCCCGCCGTCCACAAAAAGGCCATGAGCTTGTCTCACTACAATCGTGCCACCTACAAGTGTATCTGCACTATAAATAATGAAAAAATGGCCAACGTGATTAGCTCATATGTTTAGGCTAGCTCTTTTGTGTTTTCGTTACTAGGTAGTACTACATAGCAGCTTTAAAAGCAGGTATAGTTTCTTTCAAATAACCTACACCGGAACTATACTGAACTTGGTAGCGATTTAGGTAACTTTGTAGATTTGAGGATGCATCGCATTAGCTTCAAACTGACGGTTGATTAAGCCACAAATTTAACCTAAATTTCAAGCAAGATGAACTTCTGTAGCAACTCTGTATTTTAGCTGTCATGTCATTGATCGGTTAATTGGGTTGTTCGCCTTCTATTTTGCATTGACTTTCCTCCTAAATATTGGCCATGAGAATTTTGCATTTGATCACGCATGAACGGGTTTTATTCATGAGCTCGAGATAAACTCACGAGCTTGCCTAATGTCTCGCTCTCGACTCTTTATAGTTTAACAAACTAAACTTATTAACAACTGGCACATGCCTTGGAGTTAAGAAGAAATAAAAGACTAAATTAACTTAGCCGACATAGTTGCTTATGTAGTTACCCAAAAAAACAAATAGAATTACATTTCCTACAATTTCATGCTTATTATATTTTATAGTATGTTTATACAAGTAATTATCTTTTAAGCTTTCTTTTATTTTACATATGATTTCTACTTCCAACTACCACTTCTGTAACATATGACATATGAATTTACATATGTTGTTTTGGATATTACAAATTTCAGTATAACTTCAACCTTATTTTCTTGTAACAACATGTTATAGAAAATGATATGGAAGTGTTTTAGATGGAAACTCTAGTAATACTATGTGCATACGACAATCCAATTACCTTTGTCTATCTTAGTGATTAAACTTGTAAAATGTTAAAGATAGATTTTCTACAATGATATATAAAATGATAGTAACCAAGGACTAGATAGAAGAAAGGACTGGCATGCAACTAAATTCATCATGGCCACTACATGCATAGAAAAACACATATAAGTAGGGATGCATCTTAATGTATTGCTCACTCCATTCCTTTCTATAGTGCCTATAGTTTTTCAAGAAAAAATCCAAAATATAAGATATATTGCATTACACAATTTATCTGGACAACTTTTTTAGGGAGTTTACATAAAGTCCTCTATATTGTGTTTCATATCTCCCTCAAACTCCTCTATTTTATCACGTCAATTAGCCACGAGAAACCCCACCCAAAACTATTTTAATTTTCTATCCAAATGCGTTTCTTAATTTCCGTGCCAGAAACTATAGGCACTATAGAATGGAATGGAAGGAGTATTATATATGAATTTTGAAAATGGTTTCTAGTGTGATACTTTGTATGAATCTGTCAGTAAATGACTATAGAAATGATAGTGTACAAGAAATTTTGTGATTTATAAACCTAATAATGTTATTTTCACATTTTTTAGCAACCATAATTTTTGTTGGGATAATAATAGTCAAAGTTAGATAAGTTGTCTGGTATATTAATAAGAGAAGATAGTTGAGAAATTGTATTAATAAGAGAAGACATGTGGTACAATGGAGAAAATAGCCTTCTTCTTTAAAAAATATATAAGATGTTTTGGTAGGTTATTTTATCCTACTAAAATATCGTATATACTCCCTCCGTCCCGGTTTAAAGGACACATATAACAATTCTTTGGACTCTAGGCTTTCTCTGATTGGGGCTAATTTAGCTCTCCTAATACTTTGATTGGCTCTTCCTGTGAAATCAAATGCTTATGTGCCTAGGAGGTGGGGTGTTTTGGGATTGCATGATTTTCAATAGGTAACCTTTAAACCGGGATGGAGGGAGTATTTAGAAAACGGGTGTAGTAACTATTTTTGGAATTCCAAGGAAATGTTGTCCTCGACTTGTCACCACGTGAGCAAACCATCTGTCTGGTATATTTAGAATTTACAGTAAATATTGAGAAAGAAATATATGCCAAGTTTTTGTGTAGCCAGTAAACAATACACGACCATTGGAAGCTAGAGAACTAGTGCCATAAGGCCAGCGATCACCAAGACTTCAAGTTCGCCAAAGAGGTTCTCCACGTGTTTCTTCATGTGATACAAATGTCAGACATAGGTTTGTCCGTACACACATCAAATTGTAGCTTTACTATACGTCATTCTAGCCAGAAAGACATGGCTGGAATTATCAAGCACGACCGGTCAAATTTCTAGAGAGAAAATTGCTACCAAGAAGGGCAGAGATGAACGATGACAGGGATTGCATGTCCATGTGAGATGCATGGTGGCCGGCTCTCTTCTCCTGGCTAGCCCGCTACTATAAATAGCACACCTGAGCACCTACCATTGTATCATTGTACAAACCCATCACACCGAAGCTAGACCTACATCAACACACACATACACTAGCATACGCATATACTTACGTTGTCATATATACATACATAGACATACACAATATAGTAAAAATGTCAAATGACTCCTTGGTTACCGGACGAGTGATAGGGGAAGTGTTAGACCCCTTCCGCACCACCGTTGATATGACTGTACTCTACGATGGTAGGCCGATCATCAACGGCATGGAGTTCCGCTCACCGGCGGTATCGAGCAGGCCGACGGTCGAGATTGGAGGCGACGATAGTAGCGTCACATACACCCTTGTAAGCCCAGCCATCACTTTGATTAATCAGTTATTTACGAGTTTGGAAATGTAAGTTGTCTTCATTAGTTAACTGTGTTATTTGTGGATACGATGATACAGGTCATGGTGGATCCTGATGCCCCTAACCCTAGCAATCCAACCTTGCGGGAATATCTGCACTGGTGAGTGCACCATGTCTAGCTAGCTTATCATTTCGGAATTTATATGGGCTGCGGGCCTCTCCGCGCGTAAGTTGCCAGGCTAGCAACTTAGGTTAGCTAGTTCACGAACGTTCGCGCGCAGTATTATTTTTGGAACCATGCTAGCTAGCTTGGTAGTGTAGGTCTTGCTGTCTTGCTCATGGGCAATATGTGAATGCACACACCTAACGGTAGACATATGGATATATAGATAATAAAGGATAATACATGTATATGCATGTCACGCCATTATTTACATAGTACTCTTTTGGATCCACCAATGAGGCCCTTCCTTGCATCCACATACGTCAACTCAATATGTGTGCATGTGGGACGCTTCTTGATAGTATATAATTATATATGCATATTTCAGGATTGGATCATCGTATGTACAAATATATAAACCATGCTCTCGATTTATATGCATGTGAAGCGCATATGATTCTAACTAACTGTCGACTGACTCATTTATGTCCATCATTCTCCTCCATGTAGGATGGTGACTGATATCCCAGCATCTACGGACGACACATACGGTGAGCACTCTCCACTCATCAGTGTGAATGTAACATCTAGTCAGCTTTTTTTTTTCTGTCTGTATATATGCGGCTTATTTGCGTGGACTCGGTTAGACTCTGCTTATTGGAGAACACTGTGGGTTTGACCTGGATTTCCTGCGCGCATGTAGGCCGGGAGGTGGTGTGCTACGAGAGCCCGGCGCCGGCGACGGGGATCCACCGCATGGTGCTGGTGCTGTTCCGGCAGCTCGGCCGGGGCACGGTGTTCGCGCCGTCGATGCGCCACAACTTCAACACCCGCAGCTTCGCCCGCTGCTACAACCTCGGCGCGCCCGTCGCCGCCAAGTACTTCAACTGCCAGCGCCAGGCCGGCTCCGGCGGCCGGAAGTTCACCGGGCCCTATACCAGCCGACGCCAGCAGCCATAAGATCCATCCACCTCAATTACCTAGCTTATACTAGTACTAGTACATGGTTATCGATCACACATACGTGGGACGTGCATGACAAGGCGGCCGATCACATAAGACTAGAAATAATAGACGAATAAACGTATGTGGCTCTTTTTTCAGTGGGAATAAACGTATGTACGTAGCTTCACATATATAGATGATGCATATGGGTGTATCTCCGTTTGTACTTCTCTTTCTTGTTCTTCGATGACGCTGGTTTTCTAGTCTATATGACATGGGCGTGGGTATATGTAATCAAGAACGAAAATATTGCAATGAAACTTTACAGTCTTGTACTCGTGACATGGCAAACATGAACACCAACGCGCAGAAAGTGGCAAGCAATTATTCAGATTGAAGGTGGTTTTCAAGGAGATGTTAACATTTTAAAATACACAACTGGTTTCTATAAAAGCCTTTTTTTATTTTTTATTTTTTATGAAGGGCTTTTTATTAAACTCCAAAATTAGCATCACGCTACTACAATTCAAGAGAGTTCACATCTGGCCTCTGCATAGATAGGATACACACGGTCGCATGTACCAAAACTAAGAAAATAGAAAAAGACGTAAACAAGATAACATGAAGATCTCGATAAACGCCTATGGCGGAGGTGGGCCGACCAAAGACTATGTTGGCATATGCGGACCCAACCGTCCCTAAGCCTGGGCACGTGCCGAGGCTTCCGATCGGCCGACAAGTCTAATTTGATGGAAATTTGATAAAAAGATAGTGTCACTATCCTTGAAATACACTGTTTGACTAGGCTTTGAATAATTCTTAAATCCGCCAGTATATGTTGGCATCCATACGGGATATAAACATACCTCGTTGCTCCCTCCAATCGTGTACACAACTCCATAAATAGGTCTCTGTTCTCCATGCCTTGAAGAGATGACAATGAACGAAGCAAGTGAGTACATTTGTATATGACCTATATGACCAGCAAAGGAGAAGACAACTTACCACTAAAATTTCTATACAGCCAAAGCGGCCATATTATGGAAAACATTTCCATCCTAATGAGAATTCTGTACTTGCGATTTATTTGCATAACCAGTTGCCAAGAACATTTCCAAAACTATGAGGTGGGTACAAACTAGAAGACACTTGGATGATTGACCATAAAGGACGGACAAACTGACATTAGAAAAACAAATGCTTAATTATCTTAGCATGATGACAAAATTTACACTTTGCACTCCCTGCCAGTTTTGCTTTACAAGGTTATTCTTGGTAAGGATCACACATTTGCGAAGGTACTACACAAAATATAGTTTTTGCGGTACCTTTATTTTCCAAATTTTATTATTATTGACCAGAAGTTCTTAATAGACAGAGTGCTCCGTGCATGGAATCGACTAAGAATTTAATGTTCTCGTGTAAGTTCCATAAAATACATCAGACCCTTGTGACAATTCAATCATTTCCAACCGCCCACATAGAGTGTTCCATGCCAGAAGTCTAGGACCAATTAAGTTTCGCCTGAACTTCGCATTTGGTGAATAAGACTCCATAACCGCTATGATTAAATTGCTCTTGCAACAAACAATGTTTTACAAAATTAGATATTTTTCCTAGAGGGTGGCATCAGCTAGACAATTATCATCCCAAAACCTAATTTTGGATCCGTCCTTGGCATTAAATGATCTACAATGCAAGAAATAGTTCTTAGTCACCATTAGACCAGTCCAAAAATGTGAATCACCTGATTTCCAATAACTATGTACCAGTATGTTGATGACACAATATTTATGTCCACTTAGGATGTTGGTAGTATTAGGAACTTAAAGTACTTGCTATGAATTTTTTAACACTTTTTGGCCTTAAGATAAATATTCACAAAAGTAAATTCTTTTGTTTTGGTAAAGAGAGTGAAAAAAACGCAATGATTGCATGTCAAATTTTAGCATGTGTTGAGCATAAGCTCACTTAGAGATATCTTTCAATACCTTTGCATGATACAAAAATAAGGAACTCTCATTGAGAAACACAAAAAATAGAGTAGAGAAATAAGTGGGTACATGGAAAGGAAAATGTGTCTTTTGTGTGGGGTGGGCAATGGGGGTTAACATTCCTTAGACCATTGTGAAAAGATGGATTTATTTGAGAGAAGTTTTCTCTTGAATGAGGAACATAATACTATGGGAGGGTTTAGGTGTGCTAAATCTAGAAATCATGAATATTTGTTTTCTTAGTAAATGAATGGAAAAATAATGAGAAGTGACTCTAGCAAGGTATGATTAGAGATAAATACCTCCTAGCTGCACTCTTTCACGATGTGAGTTGAAACATGTATATTCTCATTTTTAGTTTAGTATCATGGAAGTTAAAGATGTATTAATTTGTAAATACAATAAGAAGTTATTGGTAATGTTAAGAGAGCAATAATTCGAGAAGATCTTTGGATTAGTGACAGATTTCTAGTTATTAAATTTTCTATACTTCTTAATCTTTCACAAAGAAAACCTATAATTATGAATAGAGTTTTTACCAAAGACCTCATGTTTTAATTTTGAAAGAACTCTTTTAGGTGGAACCAGCTACTTAAGGGAATATGCCCGAGAGGCAATAATAAAGTTGTTACTATCTTATTTCAAGTATATGATAGATGTTTATTCTGCATGCTATAATTGTGTTAATTGGAAACATTAATACATGTGTGTTTAATAAGCAAATATATAGAGTTCCTAGTTATGCCTCTCATATAAACTAGCTCGTTGATTAACAAGATGATCAAGGTTTTCTGATCATGGATATTGGATGTTGTTAATAACAAGGTCACAATATTGGTGAAATGATGTGATAAACATTCATCCAAAGTATAGTAATACGATCAAAGTCATTATGTTTAAATTACTATAACATCATACGAAGTAACTTTAGTCCTTAGACCATGGGATCATGTCAATCACTAACACTGAAAGAGTAACTTGATAACATCAAATATCACATCGTAACAGGGTGACAATAAAGGTGGGTTCAGATACTCCAAAAGTGTTATATAGAGGCTCATGGATCAAGAGTGTTATTTATCCATCCCGATGACGGAGAGATATACTCAGGACCCTCTCAGTGATATCATATTGACATAGCTTGCAAGCAAGTGATAAGAGCTAAGAATGTTATATCACAGAAACGAGAAAAGAGTACTTGTTCGTAACGAGATCAAACTAGGTATGGAGATACGGATGATCGTATCTTGGACATGTAATATATCGCGATACAACGAGATTTAGTTGTGACGTTAAAGGTTCACATGATCACTAAGGTCATCGTTGAATATGTGGGAGTCAGTACGGATCTCCAGGTCCCGCTGTTGATTATTGATCGGAGAGGGTGATCGATCATGTATCCATTATTCACGAACCGTAGGGTGACACACTTAAGGGATACCGATACCATTTAGAGAAAATATGATACCAGAGAAAGATTATAAAAGCGCTGGAATTATTTCGATGGAGGCCAGAATTATTTTCAGGTCAAATTGCTAAAAGGGGTTTCATATGTAATATCAAAGTATTACAAGGGGTTTATGCAAATGTTTGTTAATTAAAGTAATTAACAAAATTCTAAATAAATAAATAAATAAAAGAGTTTTATTAAATGAGAGATGCATTAATTTTGGTGGAAAATTAATGCATATAAGCGGAATTTTGGGTGGAGGGTTTTTATGTGAGTGAGCCTCCACCCACATGAATGAAGGGGGAGGTGGGGGAACCACCTTGTCTGCCGGCCATGGGAGGGTCTGCCGCCCTCCCCCTATTAAAGGCACCCTCCTCCTCCTCTCACTTTACACCTCCTTGTGAAGGATCTCTCTCTCCCTCTAAATATTCCCCATGGCTTTGGATTAGCGAAGTACATGTTCTCGATGGCTTTCTCTAGAAGGGTTTGTTGCTTCCGTTGCTTTTCTAGAGCAAGGACTCAGAGGTGGTCGGGTATCGGACGTGTGTGCGATCACGGATGCCCTGCTACTTTGTGGTGCTGGACTTCATCACGATCTTGAGATCGACAAGTGAACGACTATATCATCCACGAGATTAAATCTCATAACACTTTGTTCATCTTCGAGGGTAAGTTATCTATGGATGTATATTCACCCGTTGATTGTATCTAGGTAGATAGGTCTTGGTGCTTAGTTATTCATATCATAGGAAAAAAATTGTTTTCTATGTTGCAAATCAAATAGTGGTATCAAAGCCTGATCTATGTGAGATGCTTTGCACGGGTAAAACACATATAATTATGTGGGCGCTGATGATCATGTGATTGCATCTTCTAGGTGCGTTCCGGACTAACTTTACATGTCCTTGCACATGAGACATGTTCCACGCTTTATATGCAACTAGTTTTGCATAAGTGGCTAGCGGGTGGCTGTCTCTCCTACTATAGTCAATATCTGATTTCCAACGAGTTGCTAATAATTTGATTTTCATTGTTCTGGTTCCATATTTCATAAGTAAGAACAGTTCTATCTCTGAAATCCCTAAGCCACGTAAAAACATACAGAGGACAAATTAGAAGTGTCTAGTTTAGTTGTTGATGGGCAAGTGTCATGATATGGTAATGTTATAATTTATAGTATGGTTTGATACTCTTGAAAAATATAACATACCAAAGTGTAAGTTTCATAAACCTTGGACTTACATATATAGGAATATGAAGATCATACCACAATGCACAAGATAGTGATCAAGTGCAAGAACTATATCATATTAATTTTTGCATATGATGTATGTTTGCATCTTATATTTCTTGTATGGAGCTTTAGTAGTATTATAAGATGATCCCTCATTTAAATATTAAGATAAAAATGTGTTCTTATTTTAGTATGCATCATTAAGAAAGTTCGTCATTTCGAGACACCACATGATGATCGGGTGTGATAGACTGTACGTTCACATACAACGGGTGTAAGACAGTTTTACACACGCGGGTACTAAGGTTCTTACTTAGCGAGCCTAGCATGTATAGACATGATCTTGGGACACGAACCGATAGGTAAAGCATGAGTCATATGATTTATATGATTACCATCTAGATACTCGCCTTTGAAGCTACACCAATTCATGTGATGATTAGTCTTGGTGTAGTGGATCTGGTTCATGTAATTACTAAAAAGACACGAGAGATGTTGTTTTTAGTGGGAGTTTATTTTTAATTATGGATTAGCTAAACTCAATCTATCATAAACTTAGTATAAATAAACTTTACAAATTCTGTTGTAGATGGCACCACCTACTTTTAATTTCAATGTGTTCATGGAGAAAGAGAAACTTGCAACGAATGGTAGCAAATTTACCAACTGGGCCTTGAACTTGAGGATTCTCCTTACTGCCGTACAAAAGAAATATGTGCTAGAAGCACTGCTAGGACCCCACCACCTGATGATACTTCTCATGATGTAAATAATGTTTACTTAAGTCGTCACGAGGACCACACCATGGTTTATTGCGGCATACTGTATGGGCTAGATACGGAACTCTGAAAGCATTTCGAGAATGGCAATGCCTTTGATAACATGGGTGAATTATAAATGATTTTTGATACCCATGTTGTTGTGGGGAGTTATAATGCTTTAGAAAAGTTCTTTAGCTAGATGATGAAAGAGAACAGCTCTGTTAATGAGCACGTACTCAAAATATCTAGGTACACCGATAATCTTATAGCCTTGGGAATAACGATTCCCATCGACTTAGGCATACATCGTGTTCTCTAATCTCCACTAAGCTATAAGAGCTTCATGATGAACTATAACATGCAGGGCATCAAGAAGTCTCTCCTCGAGCTTTTGTGAATGCTTAAGACTGCTGAAGTGGCGATTAAGAAAGAACATCAAGTGTTGATGATCAATAAGACCACCGGTTTCAAGAAGTACAAGAAGGGTAAACAGAAGGGTAACTTCAAGAAGAGATGCAAAGTCATTGCTACGCTTGAAAAGAAGACCCGGTTTGGCCCTAAGACTGATACTGAGTGCTATTATTGTAAGGGGACTGGCCACTATAAGCGTAACTACCCCAAATATCTGGCAGACAAGAAGGCTGGCAAGATGAACAAAGGTATATTTGATAAACATGTTATTGATGTGTACTTGACTAGTACTCGCAGTAGCACCTGGGTATTCGATACTGGATCGGTTACTAATATATGTAACTCGAATCAGGGGCTACAAAACATGTGACCACTAGCAAGGGATGAGGTCACGATGCGTGTCGGCAATAGATCAAGACCTGATGTGATCGTCGTCAGAACGCTACCTCTCAATTTACTGTTTGGATTAGTTTTAAACCTTAATAATTGTTATTTGATGCATGCGTTGAGCATGAACAATGTATTCGGATCGTGTTTACTACAAGACAGTTATTCCTTTAAGCCGAAAAACAATGGTTATTCGATTTATATGAATAATATATTTTATGGTCATGCACGTGTGATGAATCGTTTATTTCTTTTGAATCTTGATAGTAGTAATACACATATTCATAATGTAGATGCCAAAAGGATTAAACTTAATGATGATATATTTGCATATGTGTGGCACTGCCATCTAGGTCATATTGGCTAAAACGCAAGAAGAAGCTCCATTCTGATGGAATTTTAGAATCACTTGATTTTGAATCATTTGACACGCGTGATCCATGCCTTATGGGCAATATGACTACAACCCCATTTTCTGGTACAATGGAACAGGCGACAGATTTATTGGAAATCATACATACTGATGTATGTGGTCCAATGAGTGTGTCGGCGCAAGGTGGATATCGTTATTTTATTACTTTCACGGATGATTTAAGTAAATATGGGTATATCTATTTTATCAAACACAAGTATAAAACCTTTGAAAAGTTCAAGGAATTTCAGAGTGAAGTGGAAAATCATCGTAATAGAAAGATTAAATTTCTACGAACTGATCATGGAGGTGAGTATCTAAGTTACAAGTTTGGCACACATAAGAGAGAGTGTGGAATAGTTTCACAACTCACGCCTGCTGAAACACCATAGCATAATGGTGTATCGAAGCATCATAATCGTACCTTATTGGATATGGTTCGATCTATGATGTCTCTAACTGACTTGCCACTTTTGTTTTGGGGTTATTCACTAGAAAAACTGCATTCACTTTAAATAGGGCACCGTCTAAATCCGTTGAAACGACACCGTATGAATAATAGTTTGGAAACAAACCAAAGCTATCATTTCTAAAAGTTTGGGGATGCGATGTTTATGTGAAGAAACTTCAACCTGATAAACTCGAACCCAAAGCAGAAAAATGTGTCTTCATAAGATACCCTAAAGAAACAATTGGGTATTCCTTCTATCACAGATCTGAGGGCAAGGTTTTCGTTGCTAAGAATGGATCCTTTCTAGAGAAGGAGTTTCTCTCAAAAGGTGTGAGTAGTCGGAAGGTAGAACTCGAAGAGGTTATAGAACCTTCTCTTCATGAAATGGCAAGGGGCGCAGCACCGGAAATTGTTTCGGAGTTGACTTCACCGGATGAAGCAGGAACTAATGATAAAGATCATGAAACTCCGGATGAGGACACTACCGAACCTCGCAGGTCAAGCAGGACACGTGCAGTTCCCGAACTATACGTAAATCATGTCATGAATTTCATGGTAGATGGAAATGATGACCATGCAAGGTATGAAGCAATGATGAGCCCGGATTCCAAAAAATGGCTAGAAGCCATGCAATCAGAGATGGGGTCCATGTACGAAAACCAGGTTTGGACCTTGGTGGACTTACCTCATGCCTGAAAGGCCACTGAGAATAAATGGATCTTCAAGAAGAAAACTGATGTTGATGGTAATGTGACCATCTATAAAGCTTGACTTGTCGCAAAGGGGTTTCGACAAATTCAAGGAGTTGACTATGATGAGACTTTCTCTCCCGTAGAGATGCTAAAGTCGGTTAGGATTATGTTACCAATTGCTACATTTTTCGATTATGAAATTTGGCAGATGGATGTCAAAACCATGTTCCTCAATTGTAATATTGAAGAAGAGTTGTATTGGTACAACCAAAGGGTTTTGTCAATCCTAAGGATGCTGACAAGGTATGCAAGCTTCAGCGATCCATCTATGGACTCAAGTAAGCATCCCAGAGTTGGAATCTCCGCTTTGATGAGGTGATCAAAGCGTTTGGGTTTGTCCAAACTTACTGAGAAACTTGTATTTACAAGAAAGTGAGTGGGAGTTGTGTGGCATTTCTAATATTATATGTGGATGACATATTATTGATTGAAAATGATATAGATCTTTTAAATAGTGCTAAAAGTTATCTAAAAAGCAACTTTGATGAAGTACCTTGGTAAATCTTCATGCATACTAGGCATCAAGATCTATAGAGATAGATCACGACGCCTAATTGGGCTATCACAAAGTATAGACCTTGATAATATTTTAAAGAAGTTTAAAATGGACGGAAGTAAGAAAGGGTTCTTACTCATGTTTCAAGGCAAGACATTGAGTAAGACTCAAAGTCCGGCTACGGTAGTAGATACAGAGATAATGGATAAGATACCCTATGCCTCAGTCATAGGCTCTATTATATATGTCATGCTATGTACAAGACCGAATGGCACATGATATTAGTTTGACTAGTAGGTACCAATCTGATCCAGGTTCAGAACACTAGATAGTGGTCAAGAATATCCTTAAGTACTTAAGAAGGACTAGGGACATGTTTCTCATGTACAAGGTGAAGAAGAGATCGTCACTAAGTGTTATCTCCATGCTAGCTTCGACACCGATCCAGATGACTCTAAGTCTCAATCCAGGTATGTGTTTCTGATACGTCCATTTTGCATCACTATTCTATGTCTTAATTCACTATTATTCATTGATATATTTCATATTGAGAGGTGATACTTATGTTATTTCATCTGTTTTTGCATGGTTGATGACTTTTGGAGCATGGACCGCTGCAGTCAGGATTCTGATGGAAAAGGTGCTGTTTGGAGGCAAAATTCACAAGATTAGAAAATCTGGGAAAATATATGGAAAATTCTATTTTTCCAGAAGACTCAAGATGCCAGAAGATGGAGTGGTGGTGGGCCACAGGGGGCCCACACCACCCCATGGCGCGGGCAAGCCCAGGCCGCACCAGGGAGTGGTGTGGCCACCCTGGCCCACTCCAGCCTCTCCCCTCTGGTGTATATCTTCCTCCCGAAACCCTAAGACTCGAGGGCGACCATAGAAAGATTCCGCCGCCTCTGCGGGGCGGAAAACACCAAGAGAGAAAGATCTCTCCGGCAGACAGATTTCTGCCGGGGGAATTCCTTCTCGAAGAGGGGAGATCGTCGCCATCAACACCACCATCAAGCTGGACTTCATCGGGATCATCACCACCATCATCACCATCAGCACCCTCATGACCATCTCCATATTGCTGTAACAATTGGTTGAATCTTGCCATAGTTCATAGGGGAAACTTTCCCGGTGTTGATTACTCTTTGTAGTTGATGCTATTGAGTGAACCATTGAATTATTGTTTATGTTCAGATTGTTATACATCATTATTCCATCTCTGATCATGATCCATATGATGTATTGTGAGTAGTTTGTTTTGTTCTTGAGGACATGGGAGAAGTCTTGTTGTTAGTAGTGGAGTTGTGTTGAGAAAGATTCAATAGATTGTTATTTAAGTTGTGGTGTACTTCTTCTAGTGGTGTCATGTGAACGTCGACTAGATGACACTTCACCTATATGGTCCTAGGGGAATGCATTTTGTATTTGGCTACTAATCGTAGGGGTTGCCAGAGTGACAGAAACCTGAACCCCCGTTAGGAAACCATTGCACAAGGGACGTAAGGGTCCTAGAGTTTAAACCTATGGTTAGGTTTTACCTTAATTACTTTCTTGTACTTACGGATGTTTGCAAGGGGTTTAATCACAAGTATGTATTAAGTCTTGGATGGGGTGGTACATTAGCACAGGTTCACCCACACAACACTTAGCAAGCTAAAGAAGATTAATCGACTATATGAAGCGAAAGCACTTGATAGTCTTCCCATGTGTCCTCGAGAACGTTTGGTCATCTATAGAAATACAACCGGCTTGTCCTTTGCTGCATAAAGGATTGGGCCACTTGCTGCATTCATTCTTACTGTCTTTTGTTTACTCGTACTTTGTTTACTTGCTTTATCGAAAACCCCTAAAAATCCGTTTGCTAAGTATTTGCAGAGAATTCCTGATCCATACCACTAGCCAGTACCTTCTGCTCCTCGTTGGGTTCGACACTCTTACTTATCGAAAATACTGCGATACACCTCCTATACTTGTGGGTCATCAGTTTCTCATGTTAGTTGGAGGATCTCCAAACAACCCATGGTGGCGGGATCAACAATGGAGGTGGAATATGTTGCTGCTTCAGAAGCGGCGCAGGAAGCGGTTTGGATAAAGGAGTTCATAACTGAACTAGGTGTGGTTCCTAGTGCATTGGACCCAATGGTGATCTATTGTGACAACAATGGAGCCATAGCCAATGCTAAAGAACTAAGGTCTCACAAGAATTCCAAGCATATCAAGCCCCGGTTTCACTCCGTCCGTGAGCATGTCAAGGATGGATATAAAGATTTGTAAAGTACATGCAGATCTGATTGTAGCAAATCCATTGACTAAAACTCTCCCTAGGGAAAAACATGATTAACACCAGAACTCCATGGGTATTAGATTTATCACTATGTAATCTAGATTATTGTCTATAGTGCAAGTGGGGTGCTGAAGAAAATATGCCCGAGATGCAATAATAAAGTTGTTATTATCTTATTCCAAGTATATGATAGATGTTTATTTTGCATGCTATAATTGTGTTAATTGGAAATGTTAATACATGTGTGTTTAATAAACAAATATATAGAGTTCCTAGTTATGCCTCTCATATAAACAAGCTCGTTGATTAACAAGATGATCAAAGTTTCCTAATCATAGACATTGGATGTTGTTAATAACAAGGTCACAACATTGGTGGAATGATGTGATGAGCAAAGTATAGTAATATAATCAAAGTCATTATGTTTAAATTACTATAACATCATATGAAGTAACTTTAGTCCTTAGACATGAGATCATGCTAATCACTAACACCGGAAGAGTAACTTGATAACATCAAACGTCACATCGTAACAGGGTGACAGTAAAGGTGGGTTCAGATACTACAAAAGTGTTATATAGAGGCTCATGGATCAATCGTGGGATTTGTCCATCTCGCTGACGGAGATATATACTCAGGGCCCTCTCGGTGATGTCACATTCACATAGCTTGCAAGAAAGTGATAAGATCACTAAGAATGTTATATCACGGGAACAAGAAAAGAGTATTTGTCGGTACCGATATCAAACTAGGTATGGGGATACCGATGATCGAATCTCAGACATGTAATATATCGCAAGACAAAATAATTTAGTTACGACATTAAAGTTTCACATGATCACTATAGTCATCATTGAATATGTGGGAGTCAATACAGATCTCCAGGTTCCGTTGTTAATTATTGATCGAAGAGGGGTCTCGATCATGTCTGCATTATTCACGAATCATAGGGCGACACACTTAAAGGATACTAACAACATTTGGAGCAAATATGATACTAGAGAATGATCATGAAAGCGTTAGAATTATTTTGATCGACGTCGGAATTGTTTCGGGTCAAATTGCTAAAAAAGGGTTTCATATATAATATTGAAGTATTGCAAGGGGGTTTATGCAAATGATTGTTAATTAAAGTAATTAAAAAATTCTGAATAAAATAAATAAAGGAGTTTTTATTAAATGAGAGATGCATTAATTTTGCTGGAAAATTAATGCATGTGAGTGGAATTTTGAGTGGAGGGTTTTTATGTGAGTGGAGCCTCCTTCCACATGAATGAAAGGAGAGATGGGGGCACCACCTTGGCCGTCGGCCATGGGAGGGGCTGCCCCATCCCCCTATAAAAGGCACCCTCCTCCTCCTCTCACTTTACACCTCCTCGTGAAGGATCTCTCTCCCCCTCTAGAATATTCTCCATGGCTTCAGATTAGCGAAGTACATGTTCCAGGTGGCTTTCTCTGGAAGGATTTGCTGCTTCCTCTACTTTGCTGGAGCGAGGACTCGAAGATGATCAGGTACCGGAGGTGTGTGTGATCACAGATCCACTGCTGCTTTGTGGTGCTGGACTTCATCACGATCTTGAGATCGATAAGTGAACGACTACATCCACGAGATTAAATCTCGTAACGCTTTGTTGATCTTCGAGGGTAAGTTCTCTATGGATGTATATCCACCCGTTAATTGTATCTGGGTAGATAGATCTTGGTGCTTAGTTGTTCATATCGTAGGAAATTTTTTGTTTTCTATGATGCGAACCCAACAGCTACAACCTGCAAGTTTGTATAGAGATATATCTTTGAATGAGGAGGAAGACAAATGTAAATGGATGCTGACTCTTTCTTGTGTTTTTAGTGTTCCCTCAATGTACTTAGCTTCAAAAGCTTCTCAAATTACTTGTCCTTCTAAAAAATTATGGTTTGTGAAAGTATCTTTGAAAGTTTTCTTGTGGTTCACCTTTAAAGTCAGCATCTTGAATAAACTAGTTCAAATGGTATGACTATACTAGAAAACAAAGAGGAGGTGATCCCCAAGCTAGGGTTTCTGTAAGGGAAAATGCCCTTATCCATTATTTTTGTTAATGTTGACACTAGAGCTAAAGTGTGGACTAATGTTACCTACTAGTGTCTACATAGGTTTTACTCCCCGAGTGATGATGAGAGGTGGTGTGTGACCCCCCATTTGCTAATCTTAAGAAGAGCCAGTGTTTTTGTTGCTTTTCTCTCTCTTTATTACTTGGGTCGATTAGGAAACACCGCACTACTAAGAGGGGCGGTCTCGATCAACTCTTTGGGGATGCAAAACACAATATACATATATTGATCCCAAATAGCCACCACACCCACCTGAGAAGAGACAAAAGTCAAAGTGGAAAAATAGCTTGTGAAGGGGTTCTATGAAATTAGCGAGATTCCGGGCACCGGCCGAATTACCACCAGAACTTTTTGGCTGCCGGAATTTCCCGGCGCCTAATGGAACACTATACTAATAGTTGCTCTAGTGAGCTATGAAATCTCAGTTGGCGTCAGAATGTTCCTGGTCTGGTTTTCGGCCCACAGGGGCTGGCACTAGAAATTTTAGGTCTGATTTCGGCCTTGCCGGGACTAGCGTCGAAACCTTCCAGGCCAAAATCCGGCTCCACCTAACTTATCACTGCTCTGTCGTTGGCTCCCCCCAAAACGGCTAGTTTTTCACCTGGACTATAAGTACCCCCTTTCTTCTCCAATGAGAGGTGATGTCTACGCACTTCTATTCTTGTAGACAGTTGTTGGGCCTCCAAGTGCAGAGGTTTGTAGAACAGCAGCAAGTTTTCCCTTAAGTGGATCACCCAAGGTTTATCGAACTCAGGAAGGAAGTGGTAAAAGGTATCCCCTCTCAAGCAACCCTGCAATCAAGATACAAGAAGTCTCGTGTGTCCCCAACACACCCAATACACTTGTCAGGTGTATAGGTGCACTAGTTCAGCGAAGAGATAGTGAAATACAAGTGGTATGGATAATTATAAGTGGTAACGGTGATAAAAAATAGCTTGATGGTGTGTGGTTGATGTGGGAAAAGACTAAAGGCAAACTGAAATAAAGATGGAAGCAAGCAAACATGTAATAGATCTAATTGCAAATGGTGTTTCAATGCTTAGAAACAAGGACTAGGGATCATACTTTCACTAGTGAACACTCTCATATAAATATATTCTTCTTTATGATACTATGCTGAACTACTCTCCGGTTGAACACTCTAATCGATGGTAGGGCTATAACAGCACACCTCAAAGTTCATCTTTCCCATCTAGAAAACCACACACTGTCACCTTGAGTACTAGATGAGTCCAACAAACACCACAATTTCATAGAAACATCCAACTCCAAATATAACTCATAACAAGTATTTGTAATCTCTAGCCTAAGTGCCACCATGGTGTGCACACTGTCACTAGAGCAGAGATCTATTAAAGCACTTGAATAGCAAGGTAGATCTACTTGATTACAAAGCTCATGATCACAATATGATCATGCATAGAGAGAGAGATGAACACATAGCTACCTGTAGAACCCTTAGCCTCGAGGAAGAACTACTCCCTCCTCATCATGGGAATCAGCAATGGCGATGGAGATGGTGGTGGAGATCGATGGAGATGGATCCGGGGCCACTTCCCTGTCCCGGCAGGGTGCCGGAACAGAGACTTTCTGTCCCCTGAATCTCCCCTTCGGTGGCGACGTTGCTGCGGAACTTTTTGTGGTTGGAGGCTTGATTATTTAGGGTTTTTGCATCGAGGGGCATCTTATAGGTGAAGAGGCAAGGTCGGTGGGCGGCTAGGGGGCCCACACCACCTGGTGGCGCGGCCAGGGCTAGCCCGCGCCACCATATGGTGTGGCCACCCTGTGGCCCCTCTCCGTCTCTCCTTCTGGCTCCGTGAGTCTTCCGGGAAAATAACGACTTTGGCTTTTGTCCGGTCCAATTCCGAGAATATGGATTTTCTGACTTTCCTGGAACCAAAAACAGCAGAAAACAGGCAACTGGCACTGTGGCATCTTGTTAATAGGTTAGTCAAAGAAAGTGTCTAAAAATACTCCAAAGTGTGGACAAAACATAAGAAAGTAGATATAAAACAAGCATGGAACATCAAAAATTATAGATACGTTTGCAACGTATCAACATCCCCAAGCTTAACTCCTTCTCGTCCTCGAGTAGGTAAGTGATAAAAAGAAAGAATAATTTTTGAGGTGACATGCACCATCATAGACTTGATCAAAGTATTTGTAAAACATGGATAGCTGGGATCATAGTACTTCAATCATAACATGAAATATAAAGTTCTAGCAATAAGACATAGCAACTATGTTGTAACAAGAAAAGGCACAAACAAAAGATTCATGAATAACAATGCTTTGCAAGACGTTTGTTTGTTTAACATATAGAAAACATAGCATAGTGGTATTCATCTTGTCCCTCATAGAGTAGCAAACGTAAATGCATAGGACACCTTCAAAGTTCATAAGAGTGACTAGATACAAATAGTTTAAAACAAGCAATATCAAAGTTATGCATCAATCAACAAGTATTGGGACAATGCACATAGAACTAAGAATGGCCACTATGCTCTCAAAGTAGGTGCATAAAGATAGAAGGTGGAGACTCAATATAAAAGTGGAAGAAAGGCCTTCATAGAAGGAAGTAGGGATTCAAGTTTCATAAAGAGCTTCCAAAAATTATGGTACTTATTAGCTTCCAGCTCTCATTGCCCCTATCATAATCATCTTGAAGTGATTAAAGTTAAAGTGAACAAACTATGGAGTATGTGCTTGACAAAGTATAAGTTGGAAATCTCATGTCCCTTGAATACGAGGGTCGCTCCTCATGCTACTCAAGTTTAGTTACCGGTAAGTTCTTGTCATTGTAAGTACATGTGTATCATAGAGAACCGCCAACGGGGTACCCCTTGCCCGATGATACGAAAGAATCCCCATATCAAAATGACAAGGCAAGCAGACAACGAGCATCTCAGCAATCTTCTTATTTACCATGGGAATATGGTGCTTTTTACTCTCTTTCCTCTTTTCATATATCTCTTTTTTTCTCTTTTTTCCCAATATCTGACTCTTTTTTATAAGAAGAATGCTTCATAGACAACTCATTATGGTTACGCTGCAGGTTTCCACCATGTCAGCATGGATTAGACCAGCGGCCCAGGCGTTTCTCTAACACATATACATAACTCCATGGACTTACAAGCTCCCCTTTCATATCACACCGATGACATCCATAGACAAAAGAGCATGATATCAACTAGGTACAAAGTACAAGTGCAATGTTGAAAGCATTCCCCATGACAGCATGGTTCTGCTAATCCCCAACAAATAAGTGCAAGCATATACAACATAGACGATGCAATGGTTCAAGTTTATTAAGGGCAGGAAAAAGTAAAGTGTGCCATCAAGTTCGTGAGAGCTTTAATCACTAGTTTTCTCATAACAAGTTTAATTTGGAAGGTAAACAAAAACATGAATATACTTGGAATAGTATATGCTAATAGGTAGGTATGGTAGACTCTTTGGAATAACTTGGTTTAGGGAGTTGGATGCATGAGTGGAACTCATACTTGGTTGCGGAGGCTAGCAAAAGACTGGGAGCGACAAACTAAGAGAGCAATAATGGCCATAATCATGCAGAGCGACAAAACATCATTAATCAAAGCATAAAGTGATACTACAAGTCAAAAACTAAAGGATCATAAAGGCTATGGTGACTTGGGATAGTCTTAACATGGTGTGAGCATGCGCCAAGTCAACCCAAATAAAGCATCAGAGGAGAATACCACAATACCATGCTTTAATATGCTAAAACAACACATGATTCTTTCAAGGCACATTAAGCAATCTCAATTGTTTATAACAAGTCATGCTACAGCAAAAAATACTAAGCATAAAGCCAAAACAATATCGAGCATGGCATGACAAATCATAGGCCACAGTCAAAAAACAAACTATCTTTACCACTTAAGCATGAACTTTCCTACTCTTTTCCAATCCAAACCAAACTATTTGAAAACCAAGGCATGAAAGAGGGGGTCCAACCAATTTATTCAGCAAACTAATCAAACCAAGTAAACGAAAAACCAAAACAAAAACAAAAAAGAAGACGCTCCAAGAACAACACTGCATGAAACAATAAAAATAAAGCGTTTGGAAGAAACTTGGGATTTTTATTGATAAAGAAGGGGATGCGTTGGGCATCCCCAAGCTTTGACGCTTGTACTTCTTGGATATCTCTTGGGGTGACACGGGTGGCATCCCCAAGCTTGAGCTTTACTCCATTCTTCATCTCATTACATCATTTTCTCCATACACCTGAATTTTTTCCTTCATACAAAACTTCACACAATCTTTATTAGCAACATTAGTGCACTCAAGATAATAAGTCTTTAGGTTCAGTTACAACACCAATAAAACTTCCATTGAAACACAAGCTACTGTAGCACTTCCCTCAAAAAGCTCAATTCCCCAAAAGAACTTAAAAAGGAACCAACAATAGGCAAATGCAAATAATGGCAGAAATCTGTCAAAACAGACCAGCAGGTAAAGACGAATTTTTTCGAAGATCTTCTGTTGCTCAAATCGAAAAGTGTTGAACTAACGAAAGTTAGATAACAACCTGGGTCAGAAGCACAAAAATTTCACGCCTCAAAAGGACACACAGATATTTTACACGAATTTTTACGGTGAAGCACAAAAATCTGTTTCGGGACAGCAACTTTCCCAATCATTACTTCTCTCTCATTAGAGGTTACTCTTGGCACAAAAAGCAAATAAAAAGAATAAGGAGAGATTATTACTGAAGTAATAACTTCCAAAACTCATCTAAAACTTTTGGGTTATCTCCCAATAAGTACTTTTCTTTAACGCATTTAAGTTAGGCATGATAGTTTGAGAAGATGCTCACATAAGAAATATAAATTGAAGTAAAAGAGAGCATCAAGAAGCAAATTCAAAGCACATTTAAGTCTAACCCACTTCCTATGAATAGGAATCTTGTAAAGAAACAAGTCATGAAAGCACAAAGAAACAAGCATAGGATAGCAAAACAAGTGCAACTTCAAAATTTTCAACATAAAGAGGGGAAACCTAATATTATTGAGATGCATAAAACCATGTTTACCTCTCTCATAATAACTTTCAGTAGCATCATGAATAAAATTAACAATATAACTATCACATAAAGCATTCTTATCATGAGCCACATGCATAAAATGATTATTACTCTCCACATAAGCATAGTCATTCTTATTAATTGTGGTGGGAGCAAATTCAACAAAATAGCTATCATTATTATTCTCATCACCATAGTCATCAAATATAGGAGGCATATTGTAATCATAATTAATTTTCTCCTCAATAGTAGGTGGACTGAAAATATCATATTCATCATTGTAATCATCATATATTGGAGGTTTGGTATCATCATAAGCAATAGAATAGCTATCTTCCAAAGCTAGGGAACTAAAAAGATCATTTTCATAAAAACTAGCTTCTCCAAGCTTAGACATTTCCATAGCATTAGCAATAATGGTGTTCAAAGAATTCATAATAATAACATTGCTATTAGCATGCAAATAAAGTTCCATAGGTTTTTTAATTTTCTCTTCAAACACGTTATGTCCTAACTCAAGATAAATACTATAAAGCTCTCTATTTTTTTGTTGTTTTCCATTAAGCCTAACTAGTGAAAACAAGAAACAAAAAGACAAAATTGCAGAATCTAAAGAAAATAACTTCGAGCACTCACACCGGAGGATGTGAGTACCTTTTACCTTACCTCCCCGGCAACGGCGCCAGAAAATAGCTTGATGTCTACGCACTTCTATTCTTATAGACAGTTGTTGGGCCTCCAAGTGCAGAGGTTTGTAGAACACCAGCAAGTTTTCCCTTAAGTGAATCACCCAAGGTTTATCGAACTCAGGGAGGAAGTGGTCAAAGGTATCCCCTCTCAAGCAACCCTGCAACCAAGATACAAGAAGTCTCTTGTGTCCCCAACACACCCAATACACTTGTCAGGTGTATAGGTGCACTAGTTCGGCGAAGAGATAGTGAAATACAAGTGGTATGGATAATTATAAGTGGTAACGGTGATAGAAAATAGCTTGATGGCGCGTGATTGATGTGGGAAAATACTAAAGGCAAACTGAAATAAAGATGAAAGCAAGCAAACATGTAACAGATCTAATTGTAAACGATGTTTCAATGCTTAGAAACAAGGCCTAGGGATCATACTTTCACTACTGAACACTCTCATATAAATATATTCTTCTTTATGATACTACGCTGAACTACTCTCCGGTTGAACACTCTAATCGATGGTAAGGCTATAACAGCACACCTCAAAGTTTATCTTTCCCATCTAGAAAACCCCACATTGTCACCTTGAGTACTAGATGATTCCAACAAACACCACAATTTCATAGAAACATCCAACTCCAAACATAACTCATAACAAGTATTTGTAATCTCTAGCCTAAGTGTCACCATGGTGTGCACGCTGTCACTTTCACACACATGGGGAGAGTAGAGATCTATTAAAGCACTTGAGTAGCAAGGTAGATCTACTTGATTACAAAGCTCATGATCACAATATGATCATGCATAGAGAGAGAGAGATGAACACATAGCTACCGGTAGAACCCTTAGCCTCGAGGAAGAACTACTCCCTCCTCATCATGGGAATCAGCAATGGCGATGGAGATGGTGGTGGAGATCGATGGAGATGGATCCGGGGGCACTTCCCCGTCCCGGCAGGGTGCCGGAACAGAGACTTTCTGTCCCCCGAATCTTCCCTTCGGTGGCGGTGGCGCTGCGGAACTTTTCGTGGCTGTAGGCTTGATTATTTAGGATTTTTGCATCCGGAGGCATCTTATAGGCGAAGAGGCAAGGTTGATGGGCGGCCAGGGGGCCCACACCACCTGGTGGCGCGGCCAGGGCTAGCCCGCGCCACCATATGGTGTGGCCACCCTGTGGCCCCTCTCCGTCTCTCCTTCTAGCCCCGTGAGTCTTCCGAGAAAATAACGACTTTGGCTTTTGTCCGGTCCAATTCCGAGAATATTGAATTTCTGGTTTTCCTGGAACCAAAAACAACAGAAAACAGGCAACTAGCATTGTGCATCTTGTTAATAGGTTAGTCCAATAAAGTGTATAAAAATACTCCAAAGTGTGGACGAAATATAAGAAAGTAGATATAAAACAAGCATGGAACATCAAAAATTATAGATATGTTTGCAATGTATCAAGAGGTTAGGTCAATCATTCAAATTCATTTCTTGAGCTCTCTCTCTCCATCGTTGGAACACCATAGCTTGAGGTTCTCCCATTCTACCCAACAAAAGCAAAATCCCTTTGGCAGAAAGCAAGAGGAGGTCATGATATACATTTCCACCAAGCCATATTTCACCCCCCTTGAGTTCATCAAGTTTGCTTCTTACTATTGGGTTCGTGGAAACCCTAGGCAGCTAGGGTTGTCGGGAGGCTTTCGGCTTGTGGTTTTCCATGTGGAAATTTTGTGAGGGTTTGGAGACTACGCACGTCAAAGTCTACCATGAGTGAGTAAGATATTCCTTCACCAGAATAGGCTCGGAGATAAGGTGTCCTTTGTGTCTTGGGAAAATCCTTCATGGGATCTCACACATCTTCAAACGTGACGTAGCTTTCCCCCAAGGAAGTGAACATGGGAATACACCTTTGTCTTTGCGTGCTTCGGTTATTCCTAAACTGGACCTCTTACTTGTGTTGTTTACTTTGTGATAGACTTCGTGCTTGAAGTATCTTGCTTCATCATCTAGGTTGCCTCATCTAGTTTGCATTTAGGCACACCTATATTTCGCAAAGCCTAAAGCTTACAAAATATTATAAAGAAATTCGTAGAAACATATTCACCCCTCCCCCTCTAGGTTAATCATCTTACCCTTTCAGTTTTTGTCTACTCCACCGGTGTTGCTGGATTGTCCTGTCTCTGATGGCCTTTTAGGCCTTGGGCTCACTGGTAGGGAGATCGTTTCTTGTTTTAGTTTCTTTCACGTGGCGACATCTTGAAGTCGGAGTAAGGTGCTCCTGCCCTATCTGTGCTCCGATGGTGCGCCTAGCGTCAGCAAAAGGCGTGTGGATTTGTGTCTGACAGATCTCCTAGAATCCGATCGGTTCTCGTGTTCGTTTGTGTCGCTTCGGTTAGGATCTTCTAATCTAAGGTTCTCATCATTGGTGATGGTTGGTAGGCTCTTTGTTCTAAGGTTCTCATCATCGGTGATGGTTGCTTTTGTGGTGTGCTAGTCCTTTGGGTCTTGGCACGACAACTTCATGTATGTCTACTATAACAAGCTCTACTACAACAAGATTTTCTCGTCTCTCCTGATGGAGGGGTGAGGACGGCGACGCGCTTTCATCTTGCTCCAATGGTTGTAGTTGTCGCTAGGCTGTCCAAAGACCTATTTGTACCCCTAAAAAGATCTATTTGTAATTTTGATTACTTTTGGACTCTTTGTATTGGTGTTGATGATTATTAATAGATCGGTGGACCTTTTCACAAAAACAAAGTTAGTATCCTAATTAAAGATGTAATGATAAATGCATTTTCTCTGATGTTAAGGAAACAATAGATCATATTTTCTTTAGTTGTGTTGTTGCAAAAATACATTTGGCGTATAGTAGGTGTTCTTTTAATGGATATTCAAAATGGATCTCGAGCTCACCTGCTCCTGCTCCTGGTGACCCAGCCAATCAAAAGCCTTTGAGGCATGTATTGGGTTATGTATAGTCCATGTACCCCTGAAGTATCTGTTTGATGGGCAAATAAGAAGTTACATGTGACATTGTCCATAGCAATAAATGAGGGGTGCCTGACATAAATGACACTGTCCACATTTCCTCGCTTCAGTTCAAAATTACAAAGCAAGGGAGTTCATCAGGGCATCAACGACGAGGGGAGGATGCCCATGCAAGGCTAGCAGATACAAGTACGGATGGACGGTCAACCTGGTGCCTCCCTCCCCCACGACCGATCCTCACGCTCATGTTATCGGAGTCGATGAAGACAGCGCTCGCGCTCTAGGCACAACAAGCACTGGCGACCCGGCGCTATCCTCACCGAATCCATTCGCTCCGATCACCTGAGTTCAAGGAGATGCCCAAACTGTGCACCTTGGACATCAGAGACTACAATGGTGTTGGATCCTCGCCGGCCATGTCTCAGTCGGTCAATCTACAAAGGTCGCATGGATTAGCTTCCGTCTGGAGTGCAGATTAGAAACCGAGAAACGAATAGGGCAAGCAATTAATAGTGCCACATGTATCACGTGGGCAGGTCCCGTTGCCTGTCCAGATTCCAGACCAGGACTGCCATAGTATCTTTGGTGGCGCATGCAAATATATGCGGTATATCTCGGTATCAAAATGTTCGTATTTTCCAAGTGAAATGCATCAGCACGACTCCCCGAAGCTGCTCACACCCAATGGACGCACGGGAGCAGATGAGCCCCAAGAACCAAAACGCCAGTCCATTCCTTTAATCTGCAGAATATGCTCGTTTCTGTAGTTTCCTAGTTGACTGGTTCATTTTCATGTAAATTGTAAATGTCTTGTGTCACTGGGTATAGCTACATTGTTTTGGGTGATCAGGAGAACTACCCGAGAGCTGAAGCAAAGCCGATCGTTTCGAGACCAGAGAGCTTTAACAACAGTCCAGCTGTGTTCAGATTATGCTATTTTACTAGTAGTTTCGGTCTCGATTTGCACTTAACTCAGAGGGATCAACTACCGAAAGGACGGATCCATATCAGAAAGTAGAGGTAGGTGCGATGCAAGTCAATTTCTCCAATCTGAATAGTGTAAAGGGGCATGTTTTCTTTATTGCACTCTGGATTCCTTTTTCGTCTGGTCTTCAGAGACAAAATAGGAAAAAAAAAAGAGAGAACACGAGAAAGAATCGGTTGTTTTTGCTCTAATAGAGAGCACCTTCTAGCAGACAAGGTCTTCATCTGGTAACCACTGAGTTCTTTGGTAGGAAGCAAAGCTCGGGGTTCGGGCGATGGTGAACTATTCACTCCGTCTCAAAATAACCAAAATAAGGGATGCAACTTTGTGTAGCTAAGACGTTCGTCACTAGCTGTATACTACTTCCTCCATTTCAAAATATAAGATGTTTTAGCTTTATAAAAGGAGTATACCTAGACTCCTTTTAGTGTGTAAACATCTTACATTTTGAAACGGAGGGAGTAGCAGTTAACAAGGCCTCTACGAATCTGTTGTTCCGAGCCGTGAAACTCCAACACCAGATAAATATACAAGTTTTTTTGTTAGGCTTGGCCAGTTACTGGCACCAGATAAAGCCAAAAAATATATAATACGCCAAAAATCAGAAGCTGCATATCGTGCCATGGTAGCTTCGCCAGTTACTGGTACCGGCTGCAGTACACCTTTAGCTGAAGCAGTTCCTGTTATATGCCCACAGAAATATAAGCAATCACCTTTGCAAGAGATACTCTAAGCAGGTTCAAATTGAAGAACGCCTAGGGCTACATATATCAACCACAACATGCTGTTCACCCGAAGCAAAACATGGCTTTCTACACAACAATCTGCAGGTCAAACATTCAACCGAATTGCACACTATAAATGCCATGAAGCAGGAAATTACCACAATGAACCACCAAAAAGGATAGCTCCTTCCGTAATCTTCCTCAATATTTGACAAGCAGACTTCAGTCAAAATCAATGGTTTGCTAATCGGCGCACAAAGTTCAGAAGTACAGAACAACACGCTAGACAAAAAAGGGATCCGCAGAACTCAAAAATTGTACCGACTAACTTAGAAGGACATCTCATGGGGCTTGTCACCATCCCTGAGAGAGAACCGGGCACCAAGATAGTTCTTAAGTTCAGGGACAGCCTCGATAGCCTTGATCAACTCAGCATCGATGGCTTTCTGGTCATCCTTCTTGAAGTCAGGCAGATTCTTGGTTGCCTGCAGGTTAACAGAGAAGAGACAACATGACTATTGGAACACGATTGATAGCATAATGTCATGCTAGAGAGAATGATGGGGCGTGAATGGTACCTCCTTCTCTGTCTCAAATAGCTCGCCCTCAGTCTTCTTGGCCCTGGTCTTCTTCTCCCTGGCAAAGTACTTGTCATCAAACTTCCCCAATTTGACTGTAGAGATGTCCACCTTTGTGGATGTGGCAATGACATAAGTCTGGTTCACACGACGGATTGGCACTCCATTGATCTTGAAAGGTCCTGGAGAGAATAGCAAAATTTTAAATTAGAAGATAAAAATGATATCAGAATTCAGTGCTTCACATAGTAATTGTTTGGTTGCAATTTGCACTGGGAACTGAAAGTTGACTAGTTGAGGCCTAAGGCCTAAGCATCCCATCACCGTAGGACCTGAGGCCTAAGCATCCCATCACCGTAGGACCTGAATTGGCTTACATTACTAATTAGCTAAAACAACCAACAAATTGTTGTTGAAACTCAGATTCTGAGTTAAGAATCCTCAATCCAATTTTCTTTTAGCAAAATCCTCAATCCAAATTAGGTACTATGAACAGGTCAACTACAGAGAGAATTCACATAATTTTACATCCATGGTGTCCGCACTGAAAATAAGGATATCAAATTCCAAGGACACTTCTTAAAAATGTTTAACATCAGGAAGTTTTAAACCACTGAATCATGTGGACATTCCAAAATCACTTACTAGGCACACGAATAATTCAAAATCTATTTACCAAATAAAACTTACGATTAAACAGGACGTGAACTTCAGATTCCACAACGCAACAATAAACATAGATATATTCAACCTAACACCTTGTTCACGATCAGCAACCCATATATCGGTCACTAGATCTACATTAGTGCCACGGAACAAACGACAACCACTAATACATCACGATATCGTATCACATGAAGCAGCAATGTTTACCAGTGATGAGTAGCAGGCCGGACTTGAGCTGCTTGAGGAACACCACGCGCTTCCCCATGTACCTCCCCGCGAGAAGGATCAGCACCGTACCGGGTGTGATGGTCGACCTGCAACAACCAAATCGTCCTCGCTCAATAACTCCGCGCGGGATCGAGAGAGGCATTAGTCAATTTTGCGGCGTTTCCGGGAAGGGACAGACCTGAGCTTGGTGGGTTTGGGCTTGCGGGTGCTGACGGTGCGTGGCTTGACGTCGTCGGCGGGGTAGAACTTGGGCTCGGCGACGGCGGCTGGCTTCTCGGCCTTGGGGAAGGCGCCGCCGTTCTTGGCCTTAATGGCCCAGAGCCCACGGCGGTGGTAGGAGTGCGACCGCGACGCGCGCTTGATGCCCAGGGCCATCTTCGACGTCGGCGCCATTGGTGATTCTTCGGTCGACGCGGGGCGGCGCTGCAGCTTGGAGGGGACGAGGCGGCGGTGGGGAAGAATGGACGAGGGTTTTGGTCGCTCGTTTATACTTGTGCGGCGGCGTAGAGGCGGAAACCCTAGATATCTGGGGCCTTCGTGTAGTGACGGACTAATTGCTCAGGCCCATACAGCCCGTGAACAAGGTTTTCTATGTTAGCAATTTTTGCCATTTGTCTAAAAAACAAAGCAATTTCTGCCATTTACATGGTACAGAATATTTCCCTAGAAAAATGCATGGTAGAAAACGTTAATTCCTCCCGGAATAAAAAATTATAAATCCCCAACTTAATTTAGATTTTAAATTTTTTATTTATTGGACAAACATATAATAATTAAGACAAAAAAAACACAACACTTATTTTATTTCGATGAACACCATATACAAAGTCAATGCCCATATACGTACTACCTCCATTTGGGTTATAAGTTTGGAGAGTTTTTTTATATTGTTTGAAAATATAAGGGCTATCTCATTTATTAATCTCTCGTTTAATGCATGTTCTTATTTTTCTCTCACTTCTCTCATGCATGTAAAACTATTAGTGCATGCATATATTAATGTGAGAAGGTTATGGAGTGTCTTGGAATTAGGCTGATTCTAGTGAAAGTATCATAGCTAGTATCATGTATGCCATGTTAGTAAAAATCTGATATGACACAACAATTAATAAAGAAAGAGATGGTTAGAGTATCATAGGTAAATACCGTATTATACTAGAAATTCCTCGTACAAATAAATCTTATACACAATTTTGCATTGAGATTTTATAAATCATTAAATAGCACTAGTATGATACTACCATATGATACTATGCACTATAAAGATAGTATTATATACTAGTATCATATGCATGATACTAGTACTATGATAGTACCACTATGACTAGCCTTAGCAACTTAGCCTTTATGACTAATAATCGCAAACAGAGGTAGTACACCACTACACGTGCCTAGTCACATAAACCATCTATAAAACACTACTAGATTCTTGGATTTTTAAATTTATGAAGTAACCACTAGTGTAACATCTCGGTATCAACAAAAATGTTCTCACCGAGAGAAAACCACGCACGAAGGATGGCAAATTTGGGGTTCGAGCGTTGCTTCTTATTCTATTCTGTTCTTTAGGTGACTCGAATTTTAGTACGCAGTGGGAGCTCTTATATCTAAATCCGCATTTGAAGGTGAATTAAGCCTTGTGAGTTAGGGTACAAGTGTGCAACCAGATCCACCACCACCCAACATGAGATTGGTTATAGTACAGAGATCTATTTGGTTGATTCGGCAAATATAGAAGATATTAGTGTGTTCTTTATTCAATCAATGATTTGAAAACATCCATGGAAATAAATAAAGGTTAGATCTATAATGTAGATTTTAAATAGTGATCACAAATTGTTCAAACGGTACGGTATTCACGCCCCACTTTTTTGTGAGTAAGCTGAAATTTTATTAGTAGACCCCAGTATGTGTGGATATCGTGCCTATTGGACATCATATGGAGTTGGAGGGCATTGGTTGCCCATGTTATTTTGTGAGTGGGCATGCGTGAACTAATGGGGTTGGGCTTGGACGTAGATCTAGCTTGATTAGCCTTGGCATTTAAAAGTGTTCCAAACCCTCGTAGACAATCCCAAATCCTTATGTTCTCATCTTGATATGTGAGGATTATCGATGAAAGTCATATAATAACTATATATCTAGGACACGCCTAGAGCGAGGTCGGCCTCGTTTTACGGACACGATGAGGTCGCCAGGACAGCTAACTAGCTTTGTTGTTTGGGAAAGCAACTCAATCACGCTTATTTCTATAAAAGAAAAGTCGCATACAACCGTCCAAACCCAAGTCGCTCCCTATCTTGTCATGTAGTGCTCCTCCTGCACCGATGAAGGACAGGAAAACCCTATTTTCCGTATTTTTAAGTTTCATGGACCTAAACGAAGTTAAATGGACCTGAGATTTTTCGAGAAATAATTTTTTGCAAGGAGAAGCAACTGGAGCACAAGAACCACGAGAGGGAAGGCCCGAGGCCCAAACGAGGCCTAGTGGCACGGCCCACCTTGCTGGCCAAGCCACCAACCCTCGTTCCTCCCTCGAGCGTCCACAGTCATTCATCTTGAGCCCTAGCTCAAAGTGATGACCTAAAAAGCCTATGAAAATACCCCCCAGGATGATCTCGAAAGAGGTAGCGCAGAAACATAGAAACACTGAAACATCGATAGAACCAACGAAGATTAGAGGGGAAACCGCCTTTGGTGGGATCTCTCCAACATCTCTGCCTTTATCACCATGATGAAGAGGTAGTAGTTCACCTTTGTACTATGGGTTTATGGCAGTAGCTTGAACTATTTCTCTCTTAATCTATCATTCTTCTAGTACCATATGAGCTGTCCAACATGATTATAGTCATCTATGTAATTCTTATGTGGTGGATCTTTATTCTGTGAGTTGATATTTGAGATCTGGTTTATATTATGTGTGAGATGTATTGCTAGATGCATATTATGTACCATGTTCTTTATTACTTATTTTAATCCAACTTGTATAAGAGGGCATGTGTGAGGGAACGTGTGTATTTGGAGTAACATGGTGGTAGTGATTGGATAGTGACAAGAAAATAACTTCAATTTTGGAAACTCATTTGTAAATTTTTAAAATTGAACTTATTTTAAACTTTTTAAATGACAACAATGGCTTTTGTTGTGAAGCAACTACACAGAATATGGCTCAAAATGCCACATTTCTAAATTTCACACAAAGTACAACATATATTTAACGGACAATGCACGAGTTTCATGAATTTTCAAGGTTCCTTGCTGATTTCGCCGCTTTAACTAGTTTATCTTGGTTTAGCGAAAATGGGTCAATTTTGAACTATGTCACTGATAGGTGGGTATGTATATGGTGGTACCCAAAAATCAAGGTAAGTCGGAATTTCCAAATTTATTCCTCTCTATCCCTTCACGTTGTGTAATATGGAGTAACATCCATCCTACGCCTATAGCTCTTCAGCCCCAGCCCACCCAGACTCTCACCCCTTGCCCGGCACAATAGGCGCATTCACCACCACTCCTCATCACCACCGTATGCATGAAGATGCTTTCCCTACCCGTCGTTCTTCTTGAGACACATCGGTGGTCAAGTCGATCTCATGGTAGTCCTTTCATCTCTAGCTCGATCTGATTAGCATTTTATTACCCTTTCACCCAATCTACCTTCTCAAATACGTAGTTTAATTTGTTCTTAATCTGCATGAGCATAGTTGATTCTGCGCTCAATCTGTTTTCTGAAATACCTTTACAGAGTTTTGTTTTTATATGTTTGCTGAAATGCATAGACATATATAGTTTTTGTACTCCATCTAGCTATATGTGTCCCACTTTTATTTTCAACTAAGCACCAATCATGTATGTTATTGTAGCATCCCAATTGTCTAACAATTGTAATGCTACTTGGTCTAGTAATATAATGGCTACTTCAAACATATAATTGTTGCATCATCATTATATCATGCTCATGTCATCATGCCACCTTGCATTTGAGCATCATATAAAACCCCTTTTCGTTTGGTTCTTCTCTCATATGCATTGTTAATTGTATTTGACTCTTGATATTGTATTTGGGTCTTGATATTGTTTAAATGCCCAAGTTGAGTTGGGGGCATGTATTTTACCAACTCCACCACCTTTTCTTTCACCACCTTATAATTCCACCATCCAACTAAATATGAGCTTGGCACTTATTGGTTTTACCTCTAGCTCATGTGGGTTGGGATGGGTCCAATTCTTTTCCACATGCTCTCATCTTAGCATCATGTTGTTTTCACATTATTGATATATGAGAGTCACATGGCCACCCTTGCATGCCTTGTGAGTGGAACCCTTTTTCCCAGCTTCCACATGGATTATTATGGATTATGCCATGTTGGGATATTTTTGGGACTATTGAGCATCTAGTGGCACATACACACTAGCAAGTCCCATTTCTATTCAAACATGGTCATCTCCATCTACTCCACACGGGGCATCCTTTTAATACTTTTTGCTTGGCTATATTCCAATTTTTGGGAATGCAAAATAATAATGCCATGTAATAATATTGTTTCCACAAGAATCAACATGGCAATAAATATTTTGCATGGGCCATGCAAGTGCCACCTTTTCTAGTATTTGGTTTTTATTTGAATCTTGAGTGGATCATCATTTCTCTCTCTCTCTATCTCTATCCTTTCTTTTGGCTTGATCTATTTTGATCTTGCTTAAACCCTAGCTTCACATCCCTCTCTTTTTCTTGACTTGATCTTGTTGGAGCTTGTCTAGAGCATGCTTGATCTTTGTCAAAAGGGGACACTCCACCTAATCACCTCTTTAAACCCTAAACCATACCACTCCTCTCTACTCCCCTCCCTCTCTCTCGGCCTCTCTCTCTCACCTAGCTTGGCCCCACCGGCCACCCTCTCTCCCTGGCCACCTCACCCCTGCCCTAGCTACCCTCATACCAAACCCTAACCGAGCCTAGCTCACCCGAGGCTTCCCCAAAACCCTAGCCCGAGCCTAACCTCTCTCCCTCTCTTCTATCCCTGCCTTGTGGCCCCCTAGCCGAGCCTGCCCCTGCCTCCTTGGCCTCGCCCTCTGGTCCCACCTAAAAGCCACCCCCTGCCTGCCCTGCCCCTGCCCGACCGAGCACGTGCTCGAGGAGAGGCAGAAAAGGCCGAGGCCACCTTTTTCATCTACCACCTCCCCACGGCACCTCCCCCTCTCTCTGCTACCTACCACCACCCCCACCACCTCTTTGCCTCGCCAGATCTACCCCAGGACCTGCCCTCTACTCACCTTCCTCTCCGCCACCGGCCACCCTCTCTAGCCGGCCACCGTCGGCCGCCACCGTGTCCCGTTGATCCAGTCGTGCAGCGCGTCGTTGAAGTGGCCTGGGAGATCGAGGAGGGTCCCCTGCATCGTCCGGTACACGCAGTCGCGGAGGAGAAGCACCAGAGCCACCAGGATCATCACTGCATCTCCGAAACCCTAACCTCGTCGTCCGTCTGCGTCGTCGCCGATCCACTGCGCCTCGAGCCGATCCTCCACCACCGACACACTCTCGGTGAGCCATCCGACCCCGCGGACACCTCCGTCCTCGCCGTAGCTCGCTGTTCTCGCCGGACCAAACGTCGAGCGCTCTCGGTGCGTCGTGTGCGCGTGCGTCCTCTGCGTCGCCGCGTCGCGGAGAGCCTCATCTAGCTGCCCTTCCCCCTCCTAGCAACTCCCCTAGCCCTGTCGCACTGGCTCGCACCCCCAGCGCGCGCCCACACGTCCCAGGTTTGAACCCCCCGCCCCGCGCTATCGCGCACCGATCCGTCCGCGGCGCGGAGAAGAGGAACAATACGGCGCCCCTTTTTGCGCATAACCCCCTGACTCTTTTTCTGCATCCACCCGCGGTACCTTTTGGCCCACCAGTCAGCCGCCGTCCAATCTTGCAAAAGAGCCCCCCAGATCTGCCAGCCTCAACCCGCACTCCCTCTTAGCGCCACGTGGTCAGTTCCCCACCTTTCGCTGTCAAGTGGGCCTGCGAGCCAGCGGGTCCCATCTGTCAGTGTCACGGGCTGGGCGTGCTCGCAGTGACAGAAACATTTCTGTGCGCGTGTGTCCCAGTCAGCAGTGGCCCACTGGTCATTGACTGTGGCTAGCTTTGAGCTGGGTGACAAAAGTATTTTCTGATATCTGTTTTAATTCAAATCTATTTCAAATTAATTCAAATTCAAATTTAATTCTGTTTTCAAATAACTTTTAAAATATATTTCCAAATAATACAAATAATATATGTTTTGAAATCAGAAAAATGTGAGGAATTCAAATATGCCATTCAAAATATATTTTGAACACTTAAAATTCCAAGTTGAGTAAAATTACAATAAAATGCCCTTTTCTTAATTAATTAATAACTTTTGTTTTATAACTCCAAATTTAGCAAATAATATGTCTAAAATGATTAGCTCGACGAGACCTTCCCGTTTATGCTTTCCATGTTTTGTTTTGAAGCATGCATCATATAAATATAAAGTATACAGCAACTAAAATGAGGATAAAATGAGGCCAAAACTCAATAAAATGATTATTCCTTGTATTCCACACCTCACCCATGCCATGCTACTTTATTGCCATGCAAATTGTGCATCATTCATCATGGCATGATTGTTTGCTTGACGCATTTTATTCATATGCTTGTGCACTTTATTTATGTTGGCCCTTGTTTGTTTGGTTCTTCTTCGAATAGACGCTGAGCAGGGGATATATCAAGATACCCAGGAGCACTACCCAGATCCTTCTCTCGCTTCAACTGAGCTGCCAGGCAAGCACTACCACATGGTTGCATACATATAGTACCTATTGCCTCTTTCTTATTCTTGCATCATTGAGTCGCGATTGCATTAAATTGAATCCCAAGTATTGCATAGCCTTTACTTTTAAACCCCACCGAAGCTTGTTCCTCCATCCCATGAGCCATTACTACAGGAGTTGTTTGAGCCATGCGAGTCGCAGAACAGCATGTGTAGGGTATGTGAGTGTCTGATGGATAACGAGGTACCTAAACAACTTAACCTGAGTAGTAATGGGATAACTAATGAAAGTGGCATCGGTGAGCCATATTCGCTATTTGGTTTTTCAGGCTCACTTGTGTCCCGTAAGGCCCCGAGTACTTGATTCCTGTTCCAAGAATATTCGCGCTATCCACATCCGGGAGGCTTATGAACCCCCCTGAGCCAGAGCTTGATTCATTCTTATTTCTTGGGGCCACAAACTAGTTTGAGGTTTTATTTACTATCCTGTACTTATGCCATGCTTTACTGCTTTAATTTAAATTGTGCGAGGTACTGCACACTGTACTGTTTAGGGCCGTGACCCGTTTTCGCTGTATCGACAAGCCCAATCACACTTTCGGGTTCCCAGTCGTTTACAGCCGGCTCCACAAACCTTGAGGCCGTCTCGGAGTCAGCTAACTTCGTTGCGGGTAGCTGAATGGGGTGGCCCCCTGAAATATTTCTGAATCCTGTGATCGCTTTGTCGTGACTGCCTCGTTGGTTTTGATTTGGTTTTTCCGAGGTTGATCGAGTGTGTATTGCTATTTGTGCACCCCTGTAGGGTAAAACTTTCTGAAAGCCGTGTCCGCGGTTATGGACGACTTGGAGCACAGTTTATCGATCATAGACAAGAATAACTAAAGTACCGCTTGTAATTTGACTAAATCACTGCCTAGTAAATAGTGCAACCCTCATGAAATGGTTAATAAAACTGCCAACGGATGGGGGGGTTGTTCGTCCGCTTCCTCGTCGGTAAGCGGGGAGGAGGATGGATCGGTGGATATTACCATTATAACTGTTGTTAGTAATTCACGGACATCCGTCTATCTTTGGTTAGGCGGATGGTTAGCGAGTATCTATAGAATTGCTAGGGTTTATCTTTTGCTGCAATTGCGTCACCCCAGGTTGTGTCCCCTTTAGCGGCATAAAGACTTGCTGAGTACCCCTAGGGTCTCACATGGTAAATTATTGGTTCAGATGAACAGGTACCCTCGCAAGATGGATACTGGGTGGAAGAGACGGACGATGTGGGCACTGATCATTCGGTGTAGAGATTCCAGGAACGTGGATCCGTGAGATCTGTGGGCGGGATGTGTTTATTTATGGGGCATCTTATGCCGATTTGCTTCTTATCCGTACTCGGATTTTGTCTTCCGCTTCCGCCTGATACTCTGATGTTTGATGTATGAGGAGATATCCTAAACTATTATATCTATCTAGGATATTTGGATCTTGCCGTATGGCATTGCTATATTTCCTTTCTTTTTAGATGGAATGGCTCTGATGTACTATTGTATGGTGGCTTGCATACATACTCATTTGTGTATGTAGTTGATCCCTTCGCCTGCCGATTACGCCGCCCGTTCTTGTCCCGATGTTTGGAAATGGTTGGGACGGCCGAAAGGTCTACCTGTGAGTGGCATTTGGGCCCCACCGTACTATTTCAACCATTTCTGCTCATCCAGGCTTGTAACTAGGAGCGTAATTCACCGAGGTAGTTACAATTGGTATCAGCGCCATCCCGCCCTTCAGGGTCTCAGCCAAATGGTTGTTGTCTGTCTAGCAAATATTTTTGGTAGTTATGTATACTAGGGAAAAACAAAACGCGAGAGTAGGACTGCTTCCACTTTTCTTCTTACCCACCCACCCACCCTTTTCTGGTAAGGAAGTGTAACGTTTTCAATCCTCTTCTTAAATTCAAACTAGGATTCACGTGTTCTGGGTTTCCGAAGTACCATAGGTTGTGTGTGTGTGTGTGTAATTCCCTGTCTATCTGTTGCATCCAAGTTGTTATCACCATCTGCCTTTGGTTATCAACTGTTGGTACATTCCATACCGACAGGCTTTTGCAAACCGACGCGATCTATCTGAATCGTTGTATACCGACGCGATCTGTCTTACTCCTTGTTATCCGTCGTTATCTTGTTTGGGGTGTTCGTTTCCGTAGTTGCTAATCTTTAGGTTCATCGTGAGAAGAAGGTGTTGGGATATGTGTTATACTTATTCATGTGCGGGGTAATGATTTGAGTGCGGGATGGAGTCGCGACCATACCACTACTCTTATCATTCGCTCTTGTATAGTGAATTGGTAGAGTCACTAATCTTGATTCGTTAAGTGATTTTGCGCATCTATTGGTATTTTAATGCCGAAATTTGTGGAAAAATTTTCTTTGATATATTTGTGTACCACACTCCTTTCCAGTAGTGTGCGATATGCTTAATATCTTCTAGGTGCTTTGAACTTTGTTGATATTTTAATATCATCTTAGTGAATTGTATCCTTTAATCTTGATTAATTCCATCTTGGTACTATTCTGGATTATTATTATTCTCCATCATAGTACTGACTTGTGTTTTATATCAACCATAGGATGGCACCACCACGCCGTTCTGAGGAGGACATACAACCTGAACTGGGGGCAGCGTTGTCAAGCATCGCCAATGCCTTGGCAGCAATGCAGCAGAACCAGCAGCGTTTTGAAGAAAGTGTCAGGAGGAATGAGTTTGCTCCGCTACCTCCACCTCCCAAGCGAGGAGACATCAAAAGCTTTTTGAAGTTCAACCCACGCCAATTTGATGTTTCTGATCAACCACTGGATGCTGATGATTGGTTGCGTGAGATGTCAAGGCTGCTGATGACTGCTGATGTTCCTGAGCAAGAATGGGTAAAGTGTGCTACTCACCTTCTGAAGGGAGATGCAGCTCTCTGGTGGGAGAATTACCTGAAGGCAAACTGCACTGGTTTTCAGCCTACTTGGGGACAGTTCACTGGAGCTTTCAAAGAGCAGTATCTGTCAGAAATTGTCATGGAGAGGATGAAGGAAGTGTTTCTCAACCTCAAGCAGGGCAATGATAATGTCAATACCTACATCAGAAACTTCATGAACCTTTCTCGTTATGGTGGCGATGAGATCTCTGATGACAAGAAGAAGCAAAAGAGGTTCCAGCAAGGGCTCAATGCATCGATTAAATATGCAATCACACATGCAAGGCCGGCGTCTTTTCTGGAACTTCAGCATACAGCTCTGCAGGAAGAGGCAAGTAGGCAAGTGTTTGAGGAGTCAAAGAAACACAACCGTGATGCAGCAAGCTCTTCGGCTATGTCAGCTCCTTCTAAGCGTCGTGTCTGGGTTCCTAACACCCCACCGTCGCTCCCGGCTCCACCAAGACCTTCAAGCTTCGCGGCAAGGCCACCAAACTTCCTCACTGCTGCTCCCAGGGGCTACAACCACCACTACCCTGGAGCGCCTGGCGGAGTCCCTGGCTACGTTGCTCCACGTCCACCTGGTGCTTGTTACACTTGTGGAGACACTGGGCATCAAAGCTGGAACTGTCCGTTGAAGAACAAAGCTCTTCCTCCACCACCTCCAAGATCTGCGGCAAGCTCTCCTTTGGTTCGTGCACCACCACCTCGGGCTCTCAACACCAACACCAAGCCCGGGTCTACTGTTGCTCGTGCCAACTGCATCAACGCCGCTCAAGCTGAGCATGCACCTGGAGTTGTGATGGGTATGCTTCCTGTTAACTCAGTTCCTGCAAGAGTTTTGTTTGATTCTGGTGCTTCGCATTCTTTTGTTTCGCATAAGTTTGCGCGTGAGCAAGATCTGGTTAAGGTTCCTTTATCACATCGTCTGGTGGTACAATCTCCTGGTTCAAACATGAGGGCTGCTCATATCAGCCATGGCAATCAAATTGAGATTGGTGGCTCTTCGTTCTCGGCGTCCTTAATTGTTCTGGGCAATTCTGACATTGATGTCATCTTGGGCATGGATTGGTTGACAGCAAATGCAGCTGTGATTGATTGTGCTGAACGCTCGGTTTCTCTCAAGATTCCTGAAGGCCATATAGTCTTTTCTCCAAGTCTGACTCCTGCTATCCAGCTTTTCTCTTTGGCGGCTCTGAATGATGATGCTATGGAAGCTATTCAGAGTGTTCCGGTGGTCTGTGAGTTCCCAGATGTCTTTCCTGAAGAGTTGCCAGGTATGCCTCAGGATCGTGAGGTTGAGTTTGTAATTGAGCTTGAACCTGGTACCGCTCCTATCTCCAAGCGGCCTTATAAATGGGTCCTGCTGAGTTGGCCGAACTCAAACGTCAGCTTGATGAACAAGAGAAGTTGGGTTTCATTCAACACAGTACTTCTTCTTGGGGAAGCCCAACAATCTTTGTGAAGAAGCGGGATAAGACTGATAGACTTTGTGTTGACTATCGGGCTCTCAATGCTAAAACCATCAAGAATAAATATCCCCTTCCGCGGATTAATGATCTCTTCGATCAGCTAGCTGGAGCTGTGGTGTTCTCTAAGCTTGACTTGAGAAGTGGTTATCATCAAATCAAGATTCGCAAGGAAGATGTTCCTAAGACAGCTTTCACCACCCGCTATGGCCTGTATGAGTACACGGTCATGTCTTTCAGTCTCACCAACGCACCTGCCACCTTCTCGAGGCTCATGAACTCGGTTTTCATGGAGTATCTTGACAAGTTCGTTGTGGTCTACCTGGATGACATCCTAGTCTATTCTAAGTCACAAAAAGAACATGAAGAACACCTTCGGTGTGTCCTAAACAAGCTTCGTGAGAACCGCCTGTATGCAAAGTTCTCTAAGTGTGAGTTTTGGCTGCCTCAAGTAACCTATCTGGGTCACGTCATCTCTCCAAGGGCATTGCAGTCAACCCGGAAACTGTGAAGACAATTGTTGAATGGCTTCCTCCTGTCAATGTCAAAGAAGTGCGGAGTTTCCTTGGTTTGGCTAGTTATTACCGTCGCTTCGTTCAGAACTTTTCGAAGATAGCGAAGCCTCTTACCGATCTCCTTAAGAAAGGCAAGAAATACCTTTGGACTCCTGCATGTCAAGCAAGCTTTGAGACACTCAAAGAGAAGCTCACTTCCACACCAGTCTTGGTTCCTCCGGATACATCCAAGCCTTTCCAGATATTCTGTGACGCCTCTTTGCAAGGATTGGGTGCGGTCCTTATGCAAGAAAAACAAGTTGTTGCTTATGCCTCTCGACAGTTGAAGACGCATGAGATCAACTATCCTACACATGACCTCGAGCTCGCAGCAGTTGTCTTTGCTTTGAAAGTATGGAGGCACTACTTGCTTGGCAACCGTTGTAAAATCTTTTCTGATCACAAGAGTCTGAAGTATATCTTCACTCAGCCTGATCTCAACCTTCGGCAGAGGAGATGGATTGAAGCAATCAATGATTTTGATTTGACAATCAACTACACTCCGGGCAAAGCTAATGTCATGGCCGATGCTCTCAGCCGCAAAGCTTATGTCAACAACCTCATGATGGAAGAACAACAACCTCTCTTGTGCGAGGAATTCCGTCAGCTCAACCTTGAAATTGTGGATCAAGGTATCTTCTGAACCTTCTAGCAACCCCTCTCTTGGAAGAAAAGGTTCGCTCTTCTCAGCTTGGTGATCCGTACACAAGAAAGGTCATATCCAACATCCAGCTTCCGAAGTATGAGTCCTTCCACGTCGATGATCAAGGCACGCTTTTCTTTGAACACCGGATGTTTGTTCCGAACTACCCGGGTTTGAGAGAGCAAGTTCTCAAGGAGGCGCATGATTCTGTTCTTTCTATCCACCCTGGCAGCACAAAGATGTACATGGACTTGAAAACACAGTATTGGTGGCCTGGTTTGAAACGATATTGTGCCAAGTATGTCTCGGAGTGTGATGTCTGCCGCAGAGTGAAAGCTGTCCATCAGAAACCTTCCGGTCTTCTACAGCCATTGAAACCCCCGGAATGGAAATGGGAGAAAGTGGAGATGGACTTCATCACTGGTTTTCCGAGGTCGCAGAAGGGCAACAATGCAATCTTTGTTGTCATTGACAGGCTTTCTAAAGTGGCTCACTTCTTCCCCGTCAAGGAAACCATTTCTGCAATTCAGTTGGTTGAGATCTATATCAACGGAATTGTCTCTCTGTATGGGGTTCCTCTGGAGATCAGTTCAGACCGTGGAAGCATCTTCACTTCCAAGTTCTGGGAAAGTTTCCAAAATGCTTTGGGAAGAAAGTTGAACTTCAGCACAGCTTACCACCCTCAGTCGCAAGGACAAGTTGAAAGGATCAATCAGATTCTGGAGGATATGCTTCGTGCTTGCGTCATATCTTTTGGCATGAAGTGGGAAGAATGTCTTCCTTATGCTGAATTCTCTTACAACAACAGCTTCCAGAAAAGTCTAAAGATGGCACCATTTGAGGCTCTCTATGGTCGCAAATGCAGAACTCCGATTGGTTGGTCGGGTGCAGGTGAAAGGATCTTGTTTGGCCCTGACATTGTAACTCAAGTGGAGGAGAAGGTGCACATCATTCTTGAAAATCTGAAGATTGCTCAAAGTCGCCAGAAGAGCAATTATGACAGGAAGCACACGGACATGGAGTATGTCCCTGGTGATCTCGTTTACCTTCGTGTCACTCCCATGAGAGGCACACACCGTTTTGGTATCAAAGGAAAGCTGGCTCCTAGATACATCGGTCCTTTCAAAATTCGCGGAAGAAGAGGAGAAGTTGCTTATGCTCTTGAGCTTCCGGAAAAACTCAAGGTCCATGATGTTTTCCACATCTCTCAGCTCAAGAAGTGCTTCAAGGATCCCGGCAGGACCGTGGACCATGAGCTTATCAATCTCCAAGAAGACCTGTCTTATCAAGAACACCCCACAAAAATCCTTGAAGTCGCAGAAAGAAGGACTCGCAACAAGTCCATCAAGTTCTGCAAGGTGCAGTGGTCGCACCATTCTGTTGATGAAGCCACTTGGGAACGTGAAGATGAGCTCCGTGCCAAGTATCCTACCCTCTTTGTGTTTTCTTCTTATTCTTCCTAGAATCTCGGGGCGAGATTCCTGTTTAGTGGGGGAGAGTTGTAGCATCCCAATTGTCTAACAATTGTAATGCTACTTGGTCTAGTAATATAATGGCTACTTCAAACATATAATTGTTGCATCATCATTATATCATGCTCATGTCATCATGCCACCTTGCATTTGAGCATCATATAAAACCCCTTTTCGTTTGGTTCTTCTCTCATATGCATTGTTAATTGTATTTGACTCTTGATATTGTATTTGGGTCTTGATATTGTTTAAATGCCCAAGTTGAGTTGGGGGCATGTATTTTACCAACTCCACCACCTTTTCTTTCACCACCTTATAATTCCACCATCCAACTAAATATGAGCTTGGCACTTATTGGTTTTACCTCTAGCTCATGTGGGTTGGGATGGGTCCAATTCTTTTCCACATGCTCTCATCTTAGCATCATGTTGTTTTCACATTATTGATATATGAGAGTCACATGGCCACCCTTGCATGCCTTGTGAGTGGAACCCTTTTTCCCAGCTTCCACATGGATTATTATGGATTATGCCATGTTGGGATATTTTTGGGACTATTGAGCATCTAGTGGCACATACACACTAGCAAGTCCCATTTCTATTCAAACATGGTCATCTCCATCTACTCCACACGGGGCATCCTTTTAATCCTTTTTGCTTGGCTATATTCCAATTTTTGGGAATGCAAAATAATAATGCCATGTAATAATATTGTTTCCACAAGAATCAACATGGCAATAAATATTTTGCATGGGCCATGCAAGTGCCACCTTTTCTAGTATTTGGTTTTTATTTGAATCTTGAGTGGATCATCATTTCTCTCTCTCTATCTCTATCCTTTCTTTTGGCTTGATCTATTTTGATCTTGCTTAAACCCTAGCTTCACATCCCTCTCTTTTTCTTGACTTGATCTTGTTGGAGCTTGTCTAGAGCATGCTTGATCTTTGTCAAAAGGGGACACTCCACCTAATCACCTCTTTAAACCCTAAACCATACCACTCCTCTCTACTCCCCTCCCTCTCTCTCGGCCTCTCTCTCTCTCACCTAGCTTGGCCCCACCGGCCACCCTCTCTCCCTGGCCACCTCACCCCTGCCCTAGCTACCCTCATACCAAACCCTAACCGAGCCTAGCTCACCCGAGGCTTCCCCAAAACCCTAGCCCGAGCCTAACCTCTCTCCCTCTCTTCTATCCCTGCCTTGTGGCCCCCTAGCCGAGCCTGCCCCTGCCTCCTTGGCCTCGCCCTCTGGTCCCACCTAGAAGCCACCCCCTGCCTGCCCTGCCCCTGCCCGACCGAGCACGTGCTCGAGGAGAGGCAGATAAGGCCGAGGCCACCTTTTTCATCTACCACCTCCCCACGGCACCTCCCCCTCTCTCTGCTACCTACCACCACCCCCACCACCTCTCTGCCTCGCCAGATCTACCCCAGGACCTGCCCTCTACTCACCTTCCTCTCCGCCACCGGCCACCCTCTCTAGCCGGCCACCGTCGGCCGCCACCGTGTCCCGTTGATCCAGTCGTGCAGCGCGTCGTTGAAGTGGCCTGGGAGATCGAGGAGGGTCCCCTGCATCGTCCGGTACAAACAGTCGCGGAGGAGAAGCACCAGAGCCACCAGGATCATCACCGCATCTCCGAAACCCTAACCTCGCCGTCCGTCTGCGTCGTTGCCGATCCACTGCGCCTCGAGCCGATCCTCCACCACCGACACACTCTCGGTGAGCCATCCGACCCCGCGGACACCTACGTCCTCGCCGTAGCTCGATGTTCTCGCCGGACCAAACGTCGAGCGCTCTCGGTGCGTCGTGTGCGCGTGCGTCCTCTGCGTCGCCGCGTCGCGGAGAGCCTCATCTAGCTGCCCTTCCCCCTCCTAGCAACTCCCCTAGCCCTGTCGCACTGGCTCGCACCCCCAGCGCGCGCCCGCACGTCCCAGGTTCGAACCCCCCGCCCCGCGCTATCGCGCACCGATCCGTCCGCGGCGCGGAGAAGAGGAACAATACAGCGCCCCTTTTTGCGCATAACCCCCTGACTCTTTTTCTGCATCCACCCGCGGTACCTTTTGGCCCACCAGTCAGCCGCCGTCCAATCTTGCAAAAGAGCCCCCCAGATCTGCCAGCCTCAACCCGCACTCCCTCTTAGCGCCACGTGGTCAGTTCCCCACCTTTCGCTGTCAAGTGGGCCTGCGAGCCAGCGGGTCCCATCTGTCAGTGTCACGGGCTGGGCGTGCTCGCAGTGACAGAAACATTTCTGTGCGCGTGTGTCCCAGTCAGCAGTGGCCCACTGGTCATTGACTGTGGCTAGCTTTGAGCTGGGTGACAAAAGTATTTTCTGATATCTGTTTTAATTCAAATCTATTTCAAATTAATTCAAATTCAAATTTAATTCTGTTTTCAAATAACTTTTAAAATATATTTCCAAATAATACAAATAATATATGTTTTGAAATCAGAAAAATGTGAGGAATTCAAATATGCCATTCAAAATATATTTTGAACACTTAAAATTCCAAGTTGAGTAAAATTACAATAAAATGCCCTTTTCTTAATTAATTAATAACTTTTGTTTTATAACTCCAAATTTAGCAAATAATATGTCTAAAATGATTAGCTCGACGAGACCTTCCCGTTTATGCTTTCCATGTTTTGTTTTGAAGCATGCATCATATAAATATAAAGTATACAGCAACTAAAATGAGGATAAAATGAGGCCAAAACTCAATAAAATGATTATTCCTTGTATTCCACACCTCACCCATGCCATGCTACTTTATTGCCATGCAAATTGTGCATCATTCATCATGGCATGATTGTTTGCTTGACGCATTTTATTCATATGCTTGTGCACTTTATTTATGTTGGCCCTTGTTTGTTTGGTTCTTCTTCGAATAGACGCTGAGCAGGGGATATATCAAGATACCCAGGAGCACTACCCAGATCCTTCTCTCGCTTCAACTGAGCTGCCAGGCAAGCACTACCACATGGTTGCATACATATAGTACCTATTGCCTCTTTCTTATTCTTGCATCATTGAGTCGCGATTGCATTAAATTGAATCCCAAGTATTGCATAGCCTTTACTTTTAAACCCCACTGAAGCTTGTTCCTCCATCCCATGAGCCATTACTACAGGAGTTGTTTGAGCCATGCGAGTCGCAGAACAGCATGTGTAGGGTATGTGAGTGTCTGATGGATAACGAGGTACCTAAACAACTTAACCTGAGTAGTAATGGGATAACTAATGAAAGTGGCATCGGTGAGCCATATTCGCTATTTGGTTTTTCAGGCTCACTTGTGTCCCGTAAGGCCCCGAGTACTTGATTCCTGTTCCAAGAATATTCGCGCTATCCACATCCGGGAGGCTTATGAACCCCCCTGAGCCAGAGCTTGATTCATTCTTATTTCTTGGGGCCACAAACTAGTTTGAGGTTTTATTTACTATCCTGTACTTATGCCATGCTTTACTGCTTTAATTTAAATTGTGCGAGGTACTGCACACTGTACTGTTTAGGGACGTGACCCGTTTTCGCTGTATCGACAAGCCCAGTCACACTTTCGGGTTCCCAGTCGTTTACAGCCGGCTCCACAAACCTTGAGGCCGTCTCGGAGTCAGCTAACTTCGTTGCGGGTAGCTCAATGGGGTGGCCCCCTGAAATATTTCTGAATCCTGTGATCGCTTTGTCGTGACTGCCTCGTTGGTTTTGATTTGGTTTTTCCGAGGTTGATCGAGTGTGTGTTGCTATTTGTGCACCCCTGCAGGGTAAAATTTTCTGAAAGCCGTGTCCGCGGTTATGGACGACTTGGAGCACAGTTTATCGATCATAGACAAGAATAACTAAAGTACCGCTTGTAATTTGACTAAATCACTGCCTAGTAAATAGTGCAACCCTCATGGAATGGTTAATAAAACTGCCAACGGATGGGGGGGTTGTTCGTCCGCTTCCTCGTCGGTAAGCGGGGAGGAGGATGGATCGGTGGATATTACCATTATAACTGTTGTTAGTAATTCACGGACATCCGTCTATCTTTGGTTAGGCGGATGGTTAGCGAGTATCTATAGAATTTCTAGGGTTTATCTTTTGCTGCAATTGCGTCACCCCAGGTTGTGTCCCCTTTAGCGGCATAAAGACTTGCTGAGTACCCCTAGGGTCTCACACGATAAATTATTGGTTCAGATGAACAGGTACCCTCGCAAGATGGATACTGGGTGGAAGAGACGGACGATGTGGGCACTGATCATTCGGTGTAGAGATTCCGGGAACGGGGATCCGTGAGATCTGTGGGCGGGATGTGTTTATTTACGGGGCATCTTATGCCGATTTGCTTCTTATCCGTACTCGGATTTTGTCTTCCGCTTCCGCCTGATACTCTGATGTTTGATGTATGAGGAGATATCCTAAACTATTATATCTATCTAGGATATTTGGATCTTGCCGTATGGCGTTGCTATATTTCCTTTCTTTTTAGATGTAATGGCTCTGATGTACTATTGTATGGTGGCTTGCATACATACTCATTTGTGTATGTAGTTGATCCCTTCGCCTGCCGATTACGCCGCCCGTTCTTGTCCCGATGTTTGGAAATGGTTGGGACGGCCGAAAGGTCTACCTGTGAGTGGCATTTGGGCCCCACCGTACTATTTCAACCATTTCTGCTCATCCAGGCTTGTAACTAGGAGCGTAATTCACCGAGGTAGTTACAGTTATACTTAAACAGATGGATAGATTTTGGATAAAGGTTGTCCCCACTACAAGAAAAGTGTCCATCTACAATGACTTGACATGTCGGTCATCGTAGAAGGCGCGTCTTCCATGATGAATTTTTGGGCTCGACCGTGGTTGATGGAAAACTTTTTTTCCGGTTTCGCGACTCTCTACTACGACGAAACCGCTAAAAACATGGAGGAAGCTCAGCCGATGCATGGCAGAAGCAAGACTTTTGGTCCTCGCGCGATGTTGACTCGCCGAAGTCTTTTGAAGCGTGTGGGTCTCGGACGTTAGTGTCTCTAGCAGACCATACTTTTCGGTCGCGCCTCCCTAATTTGAACTCCGATAATGTTGTTCGATGCGTCTGTCATTTAGTCAGGCTGTTGGGTCCCACATGTCAGCCTCTCGTTTGAAGAATCGTGTGTATGATGGATTTTTTTCCTTTACTCGTGCTACTCAGTTCCGAACTTGATAGTGTTGCTCGATGCATCTACCATTTAATTGGGTTGTTGGGACCCACATGTCATCCTCTCATTAGAAGAAACATGTGTATGATGGAAAAAAAATTCTTCGCTCGCGCTATCCTCTTCCGAACTTGATAGCGTTGCTCGATGCATCTACCGTTTAATCACGCTGCTAGGCCCCACATGTCATCCTATCATTATAAGAAACGTGTGTATGATGGATTTTTTACCCTCGGTCGCGCCTTCGTGTTCTGAACTTGATAGCGTTGCTCGCTGCATCAGCCATTATTCAAGTTGATTAGTCTGTTATGTTAGTCTCACATTAGAAGAATCGTGGGTATGATGGAATTTTTTTCTTCTCTAGCTCTACCATATTCCGAACTAGATAGCGTTACTCGACGAATTTATCATTTGGTCACGCTATTGGGTCCCGCATTTCAGCCTCTTATTACAATAAACATGTGCATGCTGAACTTTTTTCTCATTCGTGCCTCCCTATTTCGAACTGGCAACGTTGCTCGATGCAGCATCTGTATAAGATCACGCTGCTAGGTCCATATATCAGCCTCTCTATAAATGAAACGTGTGTATAATAGACTTTTTTTACCATATCAGCCTCTGTGTAGATCAAACGTGCGTATGATGGACTCTGTTTGACCGTGTCCGCTGTTTTTATCTTGGCAACTAGCTGGGTACTAGATGCCAGCCTCCTCTGTGCAGGAAACGTGTCTATGTTGTGTCCTAGATGACAACCTCTATTTGAAAAAAGTGTGTATGTTGGACTATTTTTTTGGGTCCCAAATGTCAGTCTCATAGTACAAAAAATATTAGTCTACAATAACACGAATTGCCTAGAATTAGAAGTCGAGGCCTCTATCAGCAGCGGTCAACTACATGCCTTCCCACTATGCAAGAAACACTTCGTACACTAGAATCGTTAAATGGCATCGCTATAACTTATGAATTTATCTACTAAAAAAGACTTTCTTTGTACATATTTATCTCCCTTCAAATAATAAGGCGGCACTCCTTGCAGCTAAATTAAAAACTGCTATATAATGCAGTAGTTTCTACACAAGAACATAGGTAGGCAGACTTTTTTGGGGGGTGAAGGGGGAAATTCCCATAAAAGTTGAATTAAAAAGATTTTGAGCTAACTCGCGGTGGATGCCCTATTTGTCATGGGCTATATTTCATGTGCTCACTCCTAAATTAAATGGGCTATGATCGGCAGACACAAGACCACGAAAAGACCGAATTAGAAGGTTTTGGACTATGCTTGGGCTGATAGGTTAATTTCATGGGATATGCTTCGGCCTGCTGGATCTGACATGTCAGCTTCTCTGTAAGTGCAACGTGTGTATGATGGACTTTTTTCGTCTGCGCCCGCTGTTTTAACCTTGGCAATCGTGTATGATCTTACTGTTGGGGCCCCTATGTCAGTCTCCCTGGTATGTTCTGGCTTGTGGGTCCCTGATGCAGTCTTGTATGTTCTGTCTGGTGGGTCCCCGATGCTTGCCTCTCTTTATAGGTATTTAAACTTTTTTCAAGCTCATCCTCAAAAAACTCGAGGGACGCTGCAGGCTGGTGGGTCCGTGATGTCAACCTCTATGTAATGCGATATTACTCGAAGAACAAAATGTAAATCCAAGATATATATATATATATATATATATATATATATATATATGCACGCACAGGAGATTCGAAAAAAAATATTCAAATCAAATAAACATAAACTAAGTGTGTTGCCACTAGAACAAAGATATTTATAGAAAAAATATCATTAAACTTTTATTAGTACTATAACTTATATATTAGTCTTCTTAAAAATATTTTATGTGTCTATGTTTATCTCTTTTAAAATATAAAAGGGTCACATAATGGAGTATTTTCTTAAAAATATGGGTAGGCAGAGTTTTTTATTTTGAGAGGCGAGGGGCAATGCCCAATAGGCCGAATTAAAAAGAGTTTGATTATTCTACATAGGCTGCTCTACGTGGGTTATACTCCATAGGCTAATGCTTCATAGGCTTCTTTCTCAAATTTAACTTGGCCGTGCTTAGTAGTCCCCTAGCCCCTAAAAGGACAAATTAATATGTTCTCGGCTATACTCCATGGGCTTCTTTCTAAAATTTCATTAGGTTGTGGTCAGTAGTCCCCTGACCCCGAAAAGACCAAATTAAAATGTTCTGGGCTAAATATGGGCCGAATGAGCGAGATTTCTTCTCCTGGTTAAACAAAATTGGATTGTGATGTGGCTCAGATGGATTCAAAACAAAGACCTCAGAGAGGGAGGGGGAAAGCAATATTTCTTTTTGGTAGATATCCATGTCAAAATTCAGCAGTACAAAATAAGATAGAAAATTTATCGACATATTCGCAGTTCATATTCAGCAGCACTTGACCAATTCAGCAGCTTTTCAAAGTGAACAATTCAGCAATAGAGACATTAAAATACAATAGCGGTACAAAGAGAACCAATTCTTGTTTCAGCTCTAAAAACCTTGCCGCACGATTTGCCCTTTTCACCAAACACACTCGACCATTAGAGCAAGCAAAACTGGTGATCAAGTCTGCTTTGAGTACCTTATTCTCACATCAATGCCTGTGTGACCCCGTATGCAACCCAAAATGCTCAAGCCTCATCTAGATTGTGATAAGGCCATGTTTCAAAAGAAAAGCAAGACTATCTACTACCCTTGATTTAAACAAGTACCAGTACATTAGTATTAGTTCCACAAAATTCTTTAATAATAGCAACGACAAAACATTTGAGAGATTCAGTAGCTTTCCTGCTTGAAATTCAATAGCAGTACAGAGAGAATCAGTTCTTGTTCCAGCTTAAAAACCTTGGCGCACGATCAGGTTGCCTTGTTCTCCGAACAGACTCGATCATTGGAGCAAGCAAAACTGACGATCAAGTCTGCTTCTATGTGAATGCCTCCTTTTTACGTCAATGTCTATGTGACCATCCATATGCAACCTAAAATGCCCAAGACACATCTAGATAATTGTGACAATGCGAAGTTTCAAAAGAAAAACAAGACAATCTGATGCACTTCATCTAAACAAGTACCAATACAAAATTTATCGACAGATTCGCAGTTCATATTCAGCAGGACTTGACCAATTTAGCAGCATTTCAAAAATGACCAATTCAGCAATACAGACAATGAAATACAATAGCAGTATAGAGAGAACCAGTTTTTGTTTCAGCTCTAAAAACCTTGTCGCGATCAGTTTGTCCTTTTCACCTAACACACTCGACCATTGGAGCAAGCAAAACTGATGATCAAGTCTTCTTTGAGTACCTTCTTCTCACATCAATGCCTGTGTGACTCCCGTATGCAACCCAAAATGCCCAAGTCTCATCTATATTATGACACGACCATGTTTCAAAAGAAAAGCAAGACTATCTACTGCCCTTGATTTAAACAAGTACCAATACATCAGCATTAGTTCCACAAAATGCTTTAGTAATAGCAACGACAAAACATTTGAGAGATTCAGTAGCTTTCCTGCTTGAAATTCAATAGCAGTACAGAGAGAATCGGTTCTTGTTCCAGCTAAAAAACTTGGCGCACAATCAGTTTGGCATGTTCTCCAAAGAGACTTGATCATCGGAGCAAGCAAAACTGACGATCAAGTCTACTTTTGTGTGAATACCTCCTCCTTACGTCAATGCATGTGTGACCGCCCATATGCAACCCAAACTGCCCAAGACTCTTATAGATATTTGTGACAATGCTAAGTTTCAAAAGAAAAGGAAGACAATCTGATGCACTTCATCTAAACAAGTACCAGTACATCACAGTTTGTTCTACAAAATATTGTACTAATAGTAACAACCGCACATTTGATAGATTCAGTAGCATTTGAAAGATTCAACAGTATAGAATAAAATTGTAAAATATCAGACAGATTCCCGGTTCATGTTTAGCAACACTTGATAGAGTCAGAACACCATTTCAAAGTGACCGATTGGTAGTACATAGACAGTAACCAAAAGAATTGACAGTTTCAGCAATGCGGATATTGAAATTCAATAGATGTAGCAAGACCCGATTCAAAAGAAAAGTGAGACCATATTCTGCACTCGATAGGTCGATCTGAACAAGTACCGAACACATTTTTTGACAGGTTTCGGTAGCATTTGAAAGATCAACAGTACATAATAAGAAAAAAATATCAGCAGATTCCCAGTTCACATTCAGCAGCAGTTGGACAGATTTAGTAGTATTTCAAAGTGACTGATTTAGTTTGCCATTTTCTCCAAACACTCGATCATTGGAGCAAGCAAAACTGACGATTAAGTCTGCTTTTGTGTGCATGCCTCCTTCTCCAATCAATGGCCGTGTGTGACCTCCATAGGCAACTCAAAATGCCCAAAGACTCGTTTAGATTATGAGTTTATGACAAGGCCAAGTTACAAAAGAAAAGTAAGACCATCTACTGCACTTGATCTAAACAACTACCAGTACATCAGTATTAGTTCTAAAAAATACTTAGTTAATAGTAACGATAGAATAAAGGCAAAGCAGTACCATCTCCTGCCCTTGATCTAAATAAGTATTAGTATATAGTACAAAATACTTTGAAATACAAGAACTAGTACTACTTTGCAGCCAAAATAGTTAAATAGGGCCAATACCAACTGAGCTATCCTATTACATAGTATTACGAGTAATTACTGTCGTCGGATTGATGACAAGTACGCCATGAGGGGGTCCTCGAGGCGTGTAGAAGAGAGGGGTGTGAGACGTACGGTATTCCGGGACGGTGTGCACACAAGTTTACCTAGGTTCGAATCCACCGGCTTTGGACGGATCCTACTCCTGCTAGCAATCCAGGAATACGACAGAGCCGGAATATGGGTTACAAGGGTTTCGCCTGTGCGAGTTGAGATTATAGACTATTGTGAGGGTGCCCTAAAGGCCTTCCCTAGGATGGCTTATATAGATATCCGGCCTAGGGTTTACAGGAGAGACCTATCCGGCTATGACTAAGAGTCGGTTACAGAGTACATCTTGAACTACAAGTAACATAATAGACCTATGTCGGTATGTCTTCTGGACCTTCCCATAGTTGGACTAGACTACGTCTCTTCTCCCTGACTGGGCTGCCCGTGAAGCAATGCTCTAACCCGAAGTGGGCCACCCTAGTCAGTGAGACACGATGAGGATACCCAGAAAGTATATCCCCAACAGCAGCCCCGAAAGCCTCCAAGATCCAGAGTCGGACTTTATCATCATTTAACTTGATCTTCGACTTGTAGAATCTTGAAGGGTTCCTGAAACTTCAAAAGAAATTATAGGATCCGGGTCTCAAAACGAGTCGGACCTATGAATACATTATTCGGTCTTCTAGCTTGAAATTCAAACTAAGCTGGAACTTGGTCTCTAACGTAATCTGACACCAGTCATGGTCAAGTCATGTCACTAACAGACATTCCCGTCAACACGACCGTTGGTGGGTCCACCTTTTGCGGAACCGAGGCGTCGTTTTAATGCGTGTGTGGAGATCAAGGCAACATAATCATCATGTGGGGGTTTCCCAGTTCCTTCCGCGACGCGTGGGACGGTTACTGTACACATTTGCGTGAATCTTAGCGTGGACAAAGGATATAAGGGGTTGAGATTCTGTCCCTCTTCTCTTCACCAGCATTTGTGCCGCTTCCTTTCTCCTAACGCCTCCCATGAAACAAAGCTTCTCTGCCTCCCCAAAATCGTCCAGCGCCGCCCATCCCTGGTCACCAGCCCACGGAACAATGGCTGAGACCTCATCTTCCGGCGCGGCAGCAACGACAGTGACGTCTTCGACAGTGGAGAAGGAGAGCTTCCGTGGGGTATGGATCCCTATGTCTTGGATGACGCCAAGCTCCGCGTCGTGGAGAATGAAGGACTCCTCCGTGCCGGCAATTGGTGGAGCGGCTACGGCCAAACCGTCCCTACTCCTCGCGTCGACGAGCGGGTGCATTTTGGCACCCACCTCGACAGAAGTTTGAGCTTCCCACGTTCAAATTTCTTTTCTAAGGTGATTGATCATTACGGAGTTCAACTCCATCATATCCCCCCGAACTCACTCTTAGAGATGAGCGCTTACGCTTCTTTGTGCGAGGGGTATATCGGCATTAGGCCGAGTCTCACTCTTTTCCGCTTTTATTTTCATACCGGGAGAAACTCCATCACCGCTGGTAATCCATGCATTACCAGCACTCTTAGGTTTTCCGTTAGGAGAGAATGCGTCTATCCTTAGATTAAGGCTAGTGAGTCGGTGAAACAGTGGCCATCCACCTTTTTCTATCACAAGGATATTCCTGTTCCCAGCAAAGCTACTCTTTGCTAGATTTTGTCGACGGTGCCGCCACACCCCAAGAGTCCTGGGACGTAGATGCGCCGGCTCTTAGTGATGATCTGCTTCTCACCAAGAGGCGGATTGAATATCTAATGAAGCACAAGGGCCTTAAGGGGTCCGACTTGATTCACTGCTGGCTGGCACGCCGGATCCAGCCTCTCGAACACCATGGAGACCGGCTTATGCACTCCATTATAGTGTCCAAGAAAGACACTCTCCGGATCTGCCCCCGTCCTTACATGGAGAAGGAATATGAGTCCCAAATCAAATGTTTGATTAGGGAGCGGATCGAGAGGAAAATCCCGAAGCTGTCTTTAGACATGCATACGGCTGAAGATCCTGAGGTACCGGTAAGTTTTCCAATAGTAACTCGAATTATATGTTCATCTATACATTGTTATGTCTTTTTGCAATACTGAGATACTCTTTCTTTTTAGCTTGCCGACCTCCCTGAGTTGGAGCTTGCTCCCCTCGAGGGATATCCTCCTGAGTTCTCTCAGGATGATGCAGAATTGATCCCACTGTGGGAGACAATTACTCGAAAGCGTAAAACTTCGACAGTGTCTATTGGCACAAAAGAAGTGCCCGTTGTGAAGAGGTAACTTTCTTCATAAGGTCTTTGCTTCTTTAATCTTTCTAAAGTATAACGATCTTTGTTCTATTACCTCTTCAGAGCTAGATAACTCACCAAGGGCAAGGAGAAAGGAGGCTCGTCGAAGCCCATGCGCCAGTCAAAGCTGAAATTGACTTCTCATGCCACAGCACCTCCGACTCCCGCCCCACAGCCTTCCGCAACGCCGGAGATTACTCCATCTCCACCCGTTGCAGAAGATTCGGCTCAACCAGCAGAGCCAGTGATCCTTGGGTCGCAAACTGACGTCACCATGGGTGACTCAGGTTTTGATAAGGGTGAACCCTCTTCGGGTAATGATCCCTCGGCAGAGGTCTTCGCTGAAAACCTCCTCAACAATTTGGGTCTTGCCAAACTTGGCATTACTCGGAAATATGTGGAACAGATCCAACGACTAGCCTAGAAATGCTTGGAAAGCCAAAACATTACTGCCGAAGAGGAGGCACAAGGAGGGGAGGACGTCAAGTACTCCGAAATCCTTGAGCAGATCCGTCTTCGCGACGAGGGGCTGAGAACCGGTGTGCTTCCGCCACCACCAATAATCCCGCTGACCCTCGCCGAGAAGGTTAGCACCGAGGTGTCTATGAGCTTAAGCAAGCTCACTCATGAACATCATGTAAGTCGAATTCAAACTCACCTTTTTTAATTTATTTCATATCATATCCTCCAGCCCCCAAGCATGAAGTTGGACTGATAATCCGGATATGCTTCCCTAGGATGCCAAAGAATGAACTAGTGTAGCCCCCAAGGCTCGTGCTGATATTAGTAAAAATATTAGCCTGAGTCCTTAGTAGACTTCTAACTCTAGGTATTCTGACTTACAAAAAGTTAATTCGTATAACCAGGAATTGTTGAAGAATATCCGCAACAAGCGAAGAGAAATCAAAGCTCTTGATACGTTGCTAACGTATCCATAATTTTTTATGTTCCATGCTTGGTTTTATCTACTTTCTTGTATTTTGTCCACACTTTGGAGTACTTTCTATACACTTTCATGGACTAACCTATTAACAAGAGCCATAGTGCCAGCTGCCTGTTTTCTGCTGTTTTTGGTTCCAAGAAAGTCAGAAAATGAATATTCTCGGAATTGGATGGGACAAAAGCCAAAGTCAGTTTTCACCGAGGGACACCCGGAGCTAGAATACGAGAGGGAGAGGGGCCAGGGGGCCGCCACACCACCTGGTCGCGTGGCCCAACCATTGTGTCGTCTATGTTGTATATGCTTGCACCTATATGTTGGGAATTAGCAGAACCATCCTGTCATGGGGAACGCTTTCAACATTGCACTTGTACTTTGTACCTAGTTGATATCATGCTCTTTTGTCTATGGATGTCGTCGGTGTGAAATGAAAGGGAAGCTTGTAAGTCCATGGAGTTATGTATGTGTGTTAGAGAAACGCCTGGGCCGCTGGTCTAATCCATGCTGTCATGGTGGAAACCTGTAGCATAACCATAATGAGCTGTCTATAAAGCAGTCTTCTTATAAAAAAATCAGATATTGAGAGAAAAGAGAAAAATAAAAAAAAGAGATATGAGAAAAGAGGAAAGAGAGAAAAACACCATTTTCCCATGGTAAATAAGAAGATTGCTGAAATGCTTGTTGTCTACTTGCCTTGTCATTTTGATATGGGGATTCTTCCATATCATCGGGCAAGGGGTACCCCGTTGGCGGTTCTCTATGATACACATGTACTTACTATGACAAGAACTTACCGGTAACTAAACTTGAGTGGCATGGGGAGCGGCCCTCGTATTCAAGGGACATGAGATTTCCAACTTATACTTCATCAAGCATATACACCATAGTTTGTTCACTTTAACCTTAATCACTTCAAGATGCTTATGATAGGGGCAATGAGAGCTGAAAGCTAAAAAGTACCATAATTTTTGGAAGCTCTTTATGAGACTTGAATCCCTACTTCCTTCTATGAAGGCCTTTCTTTTACTTTTATGTTGAGTCTCCACCTTCTATCTTTATGCACCTACTTTGAGAGCATAGTGGCCATTCTTAGTTCTATGTGCATTGTCCAAGACTTGTTGATTGATGCATAGCTTTGATATTGCTTGTTTTAAACTATTTGTATCTAGTCACTCTTATGAACTTTGAAGGTGTCCTATGCATTTATGTTTGCTACTCTATGAGGGACAAGTTGAATGCCACTATGCTAGGTTTTCTTTATGTGAAACAAACAAAAGTCTTGCAAAGCATTGTTATTCATGAATCTTTTGTTTGTGCCTTTTCATGTTGCAACATAGTTGCTTTGTCTTATTGTTAGAACTTTGTCTTTCATGTTATGATTGAAGTACTATGATCCCAGCTATCATTGTTTTACAAATACTTTGATCAAGTTTATGATGGTGCATGTCACCTAAAAAATTATTCTTTCTTTTTAACACTTACCTACTCGAGGACGAGCAGGAGTTAAGCTTGGGGATGTTGATACGTTGCTTCGTATCCATAATTTTTGATGTTCCATGCTTGGTTTTATCTAATTTCTTGTGTTTTGTCCACACTTTGGAGTACTTTCTATACACTTTCTTGGACTAACTTATTAACAAGAGACATAGTGCCAACTGCCTATTTTCTGCTGTTTTTGGTTCCAGGAAAGTCAGAAAATGAATATTCTTGGAATTGGACGGGACAAAAGCCAAAGTCAGTTTTTCATCGAGGGACACCCGGAGCCAGAATACGAGACGGAGAGGGGCCAGGGGGCCGCCACACCACCTGGCCACGCGGCCCAGCCTAGCCCGCGCCAAGGGTTGGTCTGGCCGCCCTAGGCACCCCCTCGGCCTGCCCTTTCACCTATAAGATGCCTCTGATACAGAAACCCTAAGTATCTGATCAAAATTCCACGAAAGAGTCTGTAGCAGCCGTCATCTCCATCCCTAGACCGGGAGGGATCTGAAGCTCTTCTCGGCACCCTGCCGGAGAGGGGAATTCACCCTGGAGGCCTTCTTCATCACCATGCAAGCCTCCGGTGTGATGCGTGAGTAGTTCAACTCTAGACTACGGGTTCATGTAGTAGCTAGATGGCTGGTTCTCCTCCTATGTGCTATCATGTTTAGATCTTGTGAGCTCCGTTCATGATCAAGAACATCTATTTGTAATCCTACATGTTGTGTTTGCGGGGATCCGATGGATTTTGAGATGCTATTTCAGATTGATTATTGATTCTATCATGTCTTTGTTATTTGTGATCTTGCATGCTTTCCGTTGTTAGTAGCTATCTTGGCCAAGTAGATGCTAGCAACTCCAAGAGTTAGTATTTATGATCGATAATGGGTTCATGCCTCTAGTAATCTAGGGAAGTGACAGGAATCTCTAAGGTACTAGATGTGTTATTGCTACTAGGGAGAAAACAACAATCCTTTGTTCATAGAACAATCGTATTGTTCACTTTACATGCAATGCATGATGCAATTATCTGTTACTTGCAACTTAATACTGGAGGGGGTTCGGATGATAACCTGAAGGTGGATTATTAGTCATAGATGTAGTTGGATTACGGTCTATGTATAATGTTGTAATGCCCAATCAAGTCTCAAAGGAGTCAAGATGAGTGGCATTTTCATATTGCTTTCTCGACGTTTGTCAATTGCCCCACTGTAATTTATTCACCCAACATGTCATCTATCTTAAGGAGAGCCACCACTAGTGAACTATGGACTCCGGTCCTTTATTTTACTATCAATCTACAATCAACTATTTTTCTGTTTACTTTCTGCAAACTATTACTTTCTTCCACTCGATACGTTTAATCCTTTGTTTTCAGCAAAACCGGTGAAATTGACAACCTCATCGCAAGTTGGGGCAAAGTTCTGCGGTTGTGTTGTGCAGGTCTCCATGTTGCTGCTGACACCAATAATGCGCCCTACCAAAGTTCAGCTAGCAACACCTTTGAGGTGTTTCCTTGCTCCTACTGGTTCGATCAAACCTTGGTTTCATAACTGAGGGAAAACTTGCTGCTGTGCTCATCATACCTTCCTCTTGGGGTTCCCCAACGGGCTCGATATATTTTGGGCTTAGCAACCGATTTTCTAGCACCGTTGCCGGGGAGTCAAAGACATCTTCATAAGGGGAGTCCCTCATAAGCAATCTCTTTACTTTGTTATTTTTGTTTTGCTTAGTTTACTTTTGCTTTGTTTGCTTGTTTCTTTATCAAAAACACTCAAAAAATAGTTTTACTAGTTTGCTTTCTTTATTAAAAACACACACAAAAAATTAAGCCTTTCTATAGTTCTTACCTATTTCTTAGCTCACCATGTTGATCCTTAAATTCACCCCAAAAGACCTTTCAATAGGTATTGGTTCTATAATTAGAAAAGATAATATTGAAGAATTCTTTAATCATGTTAGTAATCATGAGGATATTGAGGATAGATCCCTTGCAGAACTTGCTCCAAACTATGAAATTGCTGCAGCATCTTTGGTTCACATGCTGGAAGCTAGGTTTGTTAACCTTAACCCCTTAATGCAAGTAATGTTTCTTAAACTTAAAGAAATTGAGGACCCTAAAAAGAGGGATTTTATTCTGGAAACTTTGCTTAAGGAGTTCTATGATGTTGCCAAGGAAGCTAGAAAAGTCTTTGAACGTTTTAATATAATAGGCTCATGTGTAGATGTTGTTGGTACATGAGAAAAGATGAACAAAACTGAACCTAATGGGGAGGAAATTAAGATACCAATACCTTTTAAACTTGTAGCAATGCATGAAGCCATAGAAAAGAATCTCGATTGGATTGTTCCCGAAAACCCGTTTGATGAAAATAGTGAACCCAAGAGCGTTGAGAGAGGATCCTCTAGAACTTATTTGGATGAGATACCTTTCCTTGTTGAAGATATTTCTGGTATTAATCTTAATGCTTCTTCATTTCAGAACACTTGATTCTTTTTCTTGCTTCTTATGCCTAACTTAAAAGCGTTAAAGAAAAGTACTTATTGGGAGATAACCTAAAAGTTTTAGATGAGTCTTGGAAGTTATTACTTCTGTAAAAACCGCTCCTTATCCTTTTTATTTGCTTTTTGTGCCAAAGAGTAACCTATAATGAAAGAGAAGTAATGATTGGGAAAGTTGCTGTCCCAAAACAGATTTCTGTGCTTCACCGTAAAAATTCGTGTAAAATCTCTGTACGTCCTTTTGAGGCGTGAATTTTTGTGCTTCCGCCCTAGGTTGTTATCTAACTTTCGTTAGTTCAACACTTTTCCATTGGAGCAACACAAGGTTTTCGAAAAAATTCGTCTTTACCTGCTAGTCTGTTTTGACAGATTTCTGCCATTATTTGCATTTGCTTCTTGTTGGTTCCTTTTTTAGTTCTTTTGGGGAATTGAGATTTTTGAGGGAAGTGCTACAGTATCTTGTGTTTTAATGGAAGTTTTATTGGTGTTGGAACTGAACCTAAAGACATATTATCTTGAGTGCACTAATTTTTCTAATAAAGATTGTGTGGAGTTTTGTATGAAGGAAAAATTTCAGGTGTATGGAAGGAATGAGTAATGAGATGAAGGATGGACTAAAGCTCAAGCTTGGGGATGCCACGCGTGTCACCCCAAGAAATATCCAAGAAGTACAAGCGTCAAAGCTTGGGGATGCCCAAGGCATCCCCTTCTTCATCAATAAAGATTCCAGGTTTCTTCCAAACACCTCATTTTTATTGCTTCATGCACAGTTGTGTTGTTCTTGAAGCGTCTTATTTTTTGTTTTTGTTTTGGTTTTTAGTTTGCTTTGTTTTCTTAGTTTGCTGAATAAATTGGTTGGACCCCCTCTTTCATGCATTGGTTTTCAAATAGTTCGGTTTGGATTGGAAAAGAGTAGGAAAGTTCATGCTTAAGTGGTAAAAGAAGCTTGTTTTCGACTGCGGCCTATGCTTTGTCATGCCATGCTTGATATTGTTTTGGCTTTATGCTTAGTGATCTTTGTTGTAGCATGACATGTTATAAACAACTGAGATTGCTTAATGTGCCTTGGAAGAATCATGTGTTGTTTTAGCATATTAAAGCATAGTATTGTGGTATTCTCCTTTGATGCTTTATTTGGGTTGACTTGGCACATGCTCACACCATGTTATGACTATCCCAAGTCACCATAGCCTTTATGATACTTTAGTTTTCAACTTGCAGTATCACTTTATGGTTTGATTAATGATGTTTTGTCGCTCTGCATGATTATGGCCATTATTGCTCTCTTAGTTGGTCACTCCCAGTCTTTTGCTAGCCTCCATAACCAAGTATGAGTTCCACTCATGCATCAAACTCCTAAAACCAAGTTATTCCAAAGATTCCACCATACCTACCTATTAGCATATGCTATTCCAAGTATATTCATGTTTTTATCTACCTTCCGAATTAAACTTGTTTTGAGAAAACTAGTGATTAAAGCTCTCACGAACTTGATGGCACACTTTACTTTTCTTGCCCTTAATAAACTTGAACCATTGTGTCGTCTATGTTGTATATGCTTGCACCTATATGTTGGGAATTAGTAGAACCATGCTGTCATGGGGAACGCTTTCAACATTGCACTTGTACTTTGTACCTAGTTGATATCATGCTCTTTTGTCTATGGATGTCGTCGGTGTGAAATGAAAGGGGAGCTTGTAAGTCCATGGAGTTATGTATGTGTGTTAGAGAAACGCCTGGGCCGCTGGTCTAATCCATGCTATCATGGTGGAAACCTGCAGCATAACCATAATGAGTTGTCTATGAAGCAGTCTTCTTATAAAAAAATCAGATATTGAGAAAAAAGAGAAAAATAAAAAAAGAGATATGAGAAAAGAGGAAAGAGAGAAAAACACCATTTTCCCATGGTAAATAAGAAGATTGTTGAGATGCTTGTTGTCTACTTGCCTTGTCATTTTGATATGGGGATTCTTCCGTATCATCGGGCAAGGGGTACCCCGTTGGCGGTTCTCTATGATACACATGTACTTACTATGACAAGAACTTACCGGTAACTAAACTTGAGTAGCATGAGGAGCGGCCCTCGTATTCAAGGGACATGAGATTTCCATCTTATACTTCATCAAGCATATACACCATAGTTTGTTCACTTTAACCTTAATCACTTCAAGATGCTTATGATAGGGGTAATGAGAGCTGAAAGCTAAAAAGTACCATAATTTTTGGAAGCTCTTTATGAGACTTGAATCCCTACTTCCTTCTATGAAGGCCTTTCTTTTACTTTTATGTTGAGTCTCCACCTTCTATCTTTATGCACCTACTTTGAGAGCATAGTGGCCATTCTTAGTTCTATGTGCATTGTCCAAGACTTGTTGATTGATGCATAGCTTTGGCATTGCTTGTTTTAAACTATTTGTATCTAGTCACTCTTATGAACTTTGAAGGTGTCCTATGCATTTATGTTTGCTACTCTATGAGGGACAATCTGAATGCCACTATGCTAGGTTTTCTTTATGTGAAACAAACAAACGTCTTACAAAGCATTGTTATTCATGAATCTTTTGTTTGTGCCTTTTCATGTTGCAACATAGTTGCTTTGTCTTATTGTTAGAACTTACCTACTCGAGGACGAGCAGGAGTTAAGCTTGGGGATGTTGATACGTTGCTTCATATCCATAATTTTTGATGTTCCATGCTTGGTTTTATCTAATTTCTTGTGTTTTGTCCACACTTTGGAGTACTTTCTATACACTTTCTTGGACTAACCTACTAATAAGAGACACAGTGCCAACTGCCTGTTTTCTGCCGTTTTTGGTTCCAAGAAAGTCAGAAAATGAATATTCTCGGAATTGGACGGGACAAACGCCAAAGTCAGTTTTTCACCGAGGGACACCCGGAGCCAGAATACGAGACGGGGTGGGGCCAGGGGGCCGCCACACCACCTGGCCATGCGGCCCAGCCTGGCCCACGCCAGGGGGTGGTCTGGCTGCCCTAGGCACCCCCTCGGCCTCCCCTTTCGCCTATAAGATGCCTCCGATACAGAAACCCTAAGTACCTGATCAAAATTCCACGAAAGAGTCTGTAGCCGCCGTCATCTCCATCCCCAGATCGGGAGGGATCTGAAGCTCTTCTCGACACCCTGCCGGAGAGGGGAATTCACCCTGGAGGCCTTCTTCATTACCATGCAAGCCTCCGGTGTGATGCGTGAGTAGTTCAACTCTGGACTGCGGGTCCATGTAGTAGCTAGATGGCTGGTTCTCCTCCTATGTGCTATCATGTTTAGATCTTGTGAGCTCCGTTCATGATCAAGAGCATCTATTTGTAATCCTACATGTTGTGTTTGCGGGGATCTGATGGATATTGAGATGCTATTTCAGATTGATTATTGATTCTATCATGTCTTTGTTATTTGTGATCTTGCATGCTTTCTGTTGTTAGTAGCTATCTTGGCCAAGTAGATGCTAGCAACTCCAAGAGTTAGTATTTATGCTCGATAGTTTGTTCATGCCTCTAGTAATCTAGGGAAGTGACAGAAATCTCTAAGGTACTAGATGTGTTGTTGCTACTAGGGAGAAAACAACAATCCTTTGTTCATAGAACAATCATATCGTTTACTTTACATGCAATGCGTAATGCAATTATCCGTTGCTTGCAACTTAATACTGGATGAGGTTCGGATGATAACCTGAAGGTGGATTATTAGTCATAGATGCAGTTGGATTATGGTCTATGTATAATGTTGTAATTGAAGGGTTTCGAGGCATAGTAAATCAAAATTTTCTACGGAAGCGAACAGAGGGAAAGCCAAGATCTAATCTAGGAGATGCAAACAACGAGAGAGATTGGATTAGATCTTCATACCCTTGAAGATTCGCACAGCGGAACGTTCGTCGGAACGTGGGTGATGTAGTCGTACTCGCTTCTCCTCCTCGTGATCCGATCCGATCTAGCACCACAAGTGGCGGTGCCTCCGTGAGATGCACACGTGCAGCACCTCGACGTCTCCTCCTTCCTTGGACCAGCAAGTATGGTGGAGAGATGGATTGGATCTACAACAAGACGGCATGGTGTATTTGGTGGAGAATTTCTGCAGCAGGGCTTCGCCTGCAAACAGTCGGGAGGGAGAGAGGAAGGCAGCAGGGCTACTAGGGCTTGGAGGGAGATGTGTAGGGGGGGAGGGGGCGCACCAGCCCTCTATATATAGAGGGGGAGGGGGCGGCCAGCCCTAGCCCCTCCTCCAAGCCTATCTCTAGTTTAAACGATTTAAACTCTCCCCTTATCTAGAAATTCTATCCCGAGATTTAAACGAGTTAAATCTCTCTAGAATCGGCTGGGCCCTATGGGGCCTTGTGCCCCTGGCCCAATGCGGCCAGGACACTCCCTCATAGGCCCATGCCCCCTCCCGGAAGGTGGGACCACGTTGGCCCCCTTCCGGAAGGTTCTAAAAGCTTCCGGTACAATACCGATTAATCCGGAACAATTCCGAACTCCAAAAACTGCACTGCCTTATATGAATCTTATTCTCCGGACCATTCCGGAACCTCTCGTGATGTCCCGGATCCCATCCGAGAATCCGAACAAAAATTCATAAACCAATTATCCAATCTATCCTAGCGTCGAGACACGTTAAGTGTGTGACCCTGCGGGTTCGAGAATATGCAGACATGATCTTCTATCAATAATCAACAGCGGGGTCTGGGCACCCATATTGACTCCCACACATTCATCGATGATCATATCGGATGAACCACGATGCCAGGATTCAATCAATCCCATATATATATTCCCTTCGTCTCGCGATATTTTACTTGCCCGAGATTCGATCGTCGGTATCGTCATACCTAGTTCAATCTCGTTCACAGCAAGTACTTTACTCGTTCCGTAATCCGATATCACTTTGTGATTAACTCCTTAACCACATGCTTGCAAGCGGTGTTGATATCGATTACCGAGTGGGCCCGAAGTATATCTCTCCGACTTGGGAGGGACAAATCCCATCTCGATACATACAACCCAACAGATACTTTCCGATTACCTGAGAGACACCTTTATGATCACCCTCTCATAGGATGACGTTTGATGACCTCAAAGCTTTCTTCCGATACCAGGGAGTTGTATTATCTCATGGTCTAAGGAATACAATATTTGACATAAGAAAAACTTCGCAAAGACGAACACGATGACACGATCTAATTGCTTCGCTTAGTTTGGGTCTATCCACCATATCATTCTCCAATGATATGATCTCATTATCAATTGACAACTCATGTCTATGGTTAGGAAACCTTAACCATCATTGATCAATGAGCTAGTCCATAGAGGCGTACTAGGGACACGGTGTTGTTCACAAACCACACAAGTATTAAAGTTTCCGCTTAATACAATTCTAGCATGGAAGATAAACTTTATCATGAACAAGAATTATAATAATAACATCTTTATTATTGCCTCTAGGGCATAATTCCAACAGTCTCCCACTTGCACTAGAGTCAACAATCTAGTTTACATCTGGCAACAATCTCACACCCATGGCACTGAGGTGCTGATCATGTTTTACACGTGGAAGAGGTTTAGTCAATGGATCTGCGACATTCAAATCTGTATGTACTTTGCTAATCTTCAGATCTCCATCTGCTATATAATCTCGGATTATATGAAACTTGCGGTTGATATGCTTGGTCTTTGGATGATATCTTGGTTCCTTAGCGAGTGCTATGGCGCCAGTGTTGTCACACAATATCTCCAGTGGGTCCAATGCACTTGGAACCACGCCAAGCTCAGTGATGAAGTTCCTGATCCAAACTCCTTCACTTGATGCTTCTGCAGCAGCCATGTATTCCGCTTCTACTGTAGATCCCGCGATCACGCTTTGCTTGCAGCTTCTCCAGCTCACAGCTCCTCCATTCAAAATATACACGTATCCTGTCTGAGATTTACAATCATCCTTGTCGGTGTCGAAACTAGCATCGACGTAACCTTTTACGACGAGCTGTTCATCACCCCCATAGACTAAGAACATTTCTTTAGTCCTAATTAGGTACCTTAGGATGTTCTTCACGGCTGTCCAGTGTTCCACTCCTGGATCACTTTGATATCTGCTCGTCAAACTAAGAGCATTGGACACATCCGGTCTAGTACACAGCATGGCATACATGATGGAACCTATGGCCGAGGCATAAGGCACTTTGCTCATAGCTTCCCTATCATTTACCGTAGCTGGACACTGAGCCTTGCTCAATATCTTACCTGACAACATAGGCACTGAACCTTTCAATGCCTTATCCATTCTGAACCTTTTCAGAACTTTGTCTAGGTATGTACTTTGGCTTAAAGCTATCAGGCGTCTTTGTCTATCTCTATAGATTTTGATGCCCAATATATAAGCAGCTTCACCTAGGTCTTTCATTGAAAAACACTTGTTCAACTAACTCTTCATATCGTTAAGCATGTTGATGTCATTTCCAATAATCAATATGTCATCCACATATAGTACCAGAAACGTCACCGAGCTCCCACTCACTTTCTTGTAGATGCAAGCTTCGTAGCAATTTGGAACAAATCCAAAGCTCTTGATCACTTGATCAAAACGAAGGTTCCAACTCCGAGATGCTTGCTTCAGTCTATAAATGGAACGCTGAAGTTTGCATACTTTATCAGCATCCTTAGGATCGACAAAACCTTCGGGTTGCATCATATACAACTCTTCATCAATGTTGCCATTGAGGAAAGCAGTCTTGACATCCATTTGCCATATTTCATAATCATGAAACGCAGCAATTGCTAATAAAATCCGAATGGACTTAAACATCGCTACGGGAGAGAAAGTCTCATCGTAGTCAACACCTTGAACTTGTCGAAAACCTTTCGCAACAAGCCGTGCTCTATAGACGGTAACATTAACATCCGCGTCCGTTTTCTTCTTGAAGATCCATTTGCACTCAACGGCCTTTCGGTCGCTAGGAGGGTCCACCAAAGTCCATACTTGGTTTTCGCTCATGGATCCCAATTCGGATTTCATGGCTTCTAGCCATTTCTCAGAGTCTGGGCTCATCATCGCTTCCTCATAGTTCGTAGGTTCACTGTCTTCTACTAACAAGACAGTCAAGACAGGGTTGCCGTACCACTCAGGAGGGGCACGCGACCTTGTCGACCTGCGACGTTCAGTAGCAGCATCGTCCGAAGCTTCATGATCCTTGTCATTGGCTTCCTCTATTGTTGGTGCAGGCGGCACTGGAACAATTTCAGGTGCTGCGCTGCTCTCCAATTCAAGAGAAGGTTCAATAACCTCGTCTAGCTCTACTTTCCTCCCACTCACTTCTTTCGAGAGAAACTCCTTCTCAAGAAAGGAACCGTTCTTTGCGACAAACACTTTGCCTTCGGTTCTGTGATAGAAGGTATACCCAATAGTTTCCTTAGGGTATCCTATGAAGACGCATTTCTCCGCTTTGGGTTCGAGCTTGTCCGGCATCAACTTCTTGACGTAAGCTTCGCATCCCCAAACTTTAAGAAACGACAACTTAGGTTTAGCACCAAACCATAGTTCATACAGTGTCGTCTCAACGGATTTAGATGGAGCCCTATTTAAAGTGAATGCAGCGGTTTCTAATGCATAACCCCAAAATGATAACGGCAAATCAGTAAGAGACATCATCGATCGGACCATATCTAACAGGGTTCGATTCCGGCGTTCAGACACACCATTGCGCTGTGGTGTTCCGGGTGGCGTGAGTTGTGAAACGATTCCACTTGCTTTGAGATGCGTGAGAAAATCATAACTCAAATATTCGCCCCCACGATCGGATCGTAGAAACTTAATCTTTCTGTTACGATGGTTCTCCACTTCATTCTGAAATTCTTTGAACTTTTCAAACGTTTTAGATTTATGTTTCATTAAATAGATATACCCATATCTACTTAAGTCATCGGTAAAAGTGAGAAAATAGCGATATCCACCGCGCGTCGAAACACTCATCGGTCCGCATACATCGGTATGTATGATTTCCAACAAGTCCGTTGCTCGCTCCATCATACCGGAGAACGGGGTTTTGATCATATTGCCCATGAGGCATGGTTCGCATGTGTCAAATGATTCAAAATCAAGAGACTCCAAAAGTCCATCAGAATGGAGTTTCTTCATGCGCTTTACACCAATATGACCTAGACGACAGTGCCACAAATAAGTAGTATTATCACTATCTACTTTGCATCTCTTAGCCTCAATGTTATGGATGTGTGTTTCATCCCTTTCGAGATTTAGAAGAAATAAACCACTCACAAGAGGTGCATGACCATAAAAGATGTTACTCATATAAATAGAACAACCATTATTCTCCGATTTAAATGAATAACCGTCTTGCAATAAACACGATCCAGAAATAATGTTCATGCTCAACGCAGGCACATAATAACATTTATTAAGGTTTAAAACTAATCCCGAAGGTAAAACTAAGGAGAGCGTGCCGACGGCCATCACATCAACTCTTGATCCGTTGCCAACGCGCATCGTCACCTCATCCCTCGCAAGCCGCCGTCTATTCCGCAGCTCCTGTTTCGAGTTACAAATATTAGCAACTGGACCGGTATCAAATACCCAGGCACTACAACGAGGGCTAGTAAGGAAAACATCAATAACATGTATATCAAATATACCTTTGATGGTGCCACCTTCTTGTCCGCTAAGTACTTCGGACAGTTGCGCTTCCATTGACCCTTGTCCTTGCAATAGAAGCACTCAGTTTCCGGCTTGGGACCAGACCTGAGCTTCTTCTCAGCAGGGGCATTGCGCTTGCCGCCGCCCTTCTTGAAGGGCTTCTTTGCACCTTTACCTTTCTTAAAGGAGGGCTTGTTGACCATCAACACATGATTATCCTTCTTGATGTCCACCTCCGCAGCCTTCAGCTTTGCGAAGAGCTCGGTGATCGTATCAGTGGAACCAATCTGATTATGAGTCACTACAAAACTTTTGTAGCTGGGAGGGAGTGATTGCAGAACCCTGTCAATCTTGAGCTCCTCTGGAATCTTGCAGTCCAGTTGCTCAAGGCGTTGAGTGTAGCCCGACATCTTAATGGCGTGCTCACTAACGGAACTCCCTTCCTCCATCTTGCAGTTAAAGAACTTCTCGGAGATCTCATATCTCTCAGAACGGGCCTGAGTCTGAAACATGGTTTTCAACTCTTCGAGAATCTCAAAGGGCCCGGGATAGTTTTCAAAATGATTTTGAAGTTCCGGTTCCATAGCAAACAACATGGTGCTCTTAATCACACCATAATCATCTTTGCGCGACTGATAGACAGCTTTCTCATCAGCCGGCGCAGTTGCAGCAGGGGCGTCACCTAACGCTTTCTCAAGGACATAGTCCTTTTGACCGCCAGAGAGAATGATTCTCAAATTGCGGAACCAATTGGTGAAGTTAGACCCATTGTTCTTAAGCTTTTCTTTCTCAGCAAAAACGTTGAAGTTGAAGTTGGACTTAGCCATGTGATCTACAATATTTGCAAGTACAAATTAGACTATGTTCATGATAACTAGTTCAACTTTTAATCAAATTACTAGATGAACTCCCACTAAATTCAACATCCCTCAAGTTGTTTAGTGAACACGATCCAAATTCACCACACCTAATCCGATCTTCACGAGAAGAGATGTGGTTTCAATGGTGGACAACGAAGTGTCGATCATATCATTCATATGACTCATGCTTAACCTTTCGGTTCTTGTGTTCCGAGGCCATGTCTGTACATGCTAGGCTCGTCAAGCTAGACCCAAGTATTTCCGCGTGTGCAAAACTGGCTTGCACCCGTTGTATGTGAGCGTAGAGTCTATAGCACCCGATCATCACGTGATGCTTGGACACGACGAACTTTCGCAACGGTGCATACTTGGGGAGAACACAGTTTTTATCTTGATCTTTAAGTGAGGAATCATCTTATAATGCTACCGTCGCGATCTAAGCATAATAAGATACATAAAAGGATAAACATCACATGCATATAACTTTATCTGACATGGTATAGCCAATCTTCGCGCAATGATCTCCATCTTGTGCGTTCCGGCATGATCTCCATCACTTCACCATGATTGCCTCCACCACGAATAGCAACTACAACTATTGCTAACTACTTAGCGATAAAGTAAAGCTATTACATGGCGTATAAGAAGTTGACTCGCAGGTCATACACAATTATAAAGACAACCATATGGCTCCCGCTGGTTGTGTACTCATCGACATGCAAGTCGTGAAACATTACAAAACATGATCATCGCATACATTATACACATCACATCTTGGGCCATACCATATCACAGAAAACACTCCCTGCAAAAACAAGTTAGACGCCTCTACTTTGTTGTTGCATGTTTTACGTGGCTTATGGGAGTAGATGCTAAGAATGATTCTTACCTACGGAAAGCCACAACGGTGATATTATGGTTGCCGAACTCCGGTGTTAATCCCATGACAACTATAGTGAGAGAAACTGACATCCACCAGCCGCATGTGTGGAACAAGCCACACGTCAAGTGCGGAGCCGGTCTCGCGAACGACGTCGCGTAAGGTTGGCCTGGACCGCTTCAATCTCACTATCCCGCGTCATAAGAAGAACACAAACAAGAGGCTTGCAACAGAAAACATCAACGCCCGCAACAACCATGTTGCGTTCTACTCGTGAATCACATCTACGCATAGATCTAGCTCTGATACCACTGAAGGGTTTCGAGGCATAGTAAATCAAAATTTTCTACGGAAGCGAACAGAGGAAAAGCCAAGATCTAATCTAGGAGATGCAAACAACGAGAGAGATTGGATTAGATCTTCATACCCTTGAAGATTCGCACAGCGGAACGTTCGTCGGAACATGGGTGATGTAGTCGTACTCGCTTCTCCTCCTCGTGATCCGATCCGATCTAGCACCACAAGTGGCGGTGCCTTCGTGAGATGCACACGTGCAGCACCTCGATGTCTCCTCCTTCCTTGGACCAGCAAGTATGGTGGAGAGATGGATTGGATCTACAACACGACGGCGTGGTGTATTTGGTGGAGAATTTCTGCAGCAGGGCTTCGCCTGCAAACAGTCGGGAGGGAGAGAGGAAGGCAGCAGGGCTACTAGGGCTTGGAGGGAGATGTGTAGGGGGGGGAGGGGGCGCACCAGCCCTCTATATATAGAGGGGGAGGGGGTGGCCAGCCCTAGCCCCTCCTCCAAGCCTATCTCTAGTTTAAACGATTTAAACTCTCCCCTTATCTAGAAATTCTATCCCGAGATTTAAACGAGTTAAATCTCTCTAGAATCGGCTGGGCCCTATGGGGCCTTGTGCCCCTGGCCCAATGCGGCCAGGACACTCCCTCATAGGCCCATGCCCCCTCCCAGAAGGTGGGACCACGTTGGCCCCCTTCCGGAAGGTTCTAGAAGCTTCCGGTACAATACCGATTAATCCGGAACAATTCCGAACTCCAAAAACTGCACTGCCTTATATGAATCTTATTCTCCAGACCATTCCGGAACCTCTCGTGATGTCCCGGATCCCATCCGAGACTCCGAACAAAAATTCATAAACCAATTATCCAATCTATCCTAGCGTCGAGACACGTTAAGTGTGTGACCCTGCGGGTTCGAGAATATGCAGACATGATCTTCTATCAGTAATCAATAGCGGGGTCTGGGCACCCATATTGACTCCCACACATTCATCGATGATCATATCGGATGAACCACGATGCCAGGATTCAATCAATCCCATATATATATTCCCTTCGTCTCGCAATATTTTACTTGCCCGAGATTCGATTGTCGGTATCGTCATACCTAGTTCAATCTCGTTCACAGCAAGTACTTTACTCGTTCCGTAAACCGATATCACTTTGTGATTAACTCCTTAACCACATGCTTGCAAGCGGTGTTGATATCGATTACCGAGTGGGCCCGAAGTATATCTCTCGGACTTGGGAGGGACAAATCCCATCTCGATACATACAACCTAACAGATACTTTCCGATTACCTGAGAGACACCTTTATGATCACCCTCTCATAGGATGACGTTTGATGACCTCAAAGCTTTCTTCCGATACCAGGGAGTTGTATTATCTCATGGTCTAAGGAATACAATATTTGACATAAGAAAAACTTCGCAAAGACGAACACGATGACACGATCTAATTGCTTCGCTTAGTTTGGGTCTATCCACCATATCATTCTCCAATGATATGATCTCATTATCAATTGACAACTCATGTCTATGGTTAGGAAACCTTAACCATCATTGATCAATGAGCTAGTCCATAGAGGCGTACTAGGGACACGGTGTTGTTCACAAACCACACAAGTATTAAAGTTTCCGCTTAATACAATTCTAGCATGGAAGATAAACTTTATCATGAACAAGAATTATAATAATAACATCTTTATTATTGCCTCTAGGGCATAATTCCAACAGTAATGCCCAATCAAGTCTCAAAAGAGTCAAGATGAGTAGTATTTGCATATTGCTTTCTCGATGTTTGTCAATTGCCCCGCTGTAATTTGTTCACCCAACATGTCATCTATCTTAAGGAGAGCCACCACTAGTGAACTATGGACCCCGGTTATTTCTTTTACTATCAATCTACAATCAATTGTTTACTATTTTCTGTTTACTTTATGCAAACTATTACTTTCTTCCACTCGATACGTTTAATACTTTGTTTTCAGCAAAACCGGTGAGATTGACATCCTCATCGCAAGCTGGGGGCAAAGTTATGTGGTTGTGTTGTGCAGGTCTCCACGTTGCTGCTGGCACCGGTAGTGCGCCCTGCCAAAGTTCAGCTAGCAACACATTTGAGGTGTTTCCTTGCTCCTACTGGTTAGATTAAACCTTGGTTTCATAACTGAGGGAAAACTTGCTGCTGTGCTCATCATACCTTCCTCTTGGGGTTCCCCAACGGGCTCGATATATTTTGGGCTTAGCAGCTCTCTAGCTTGAAAATGCTCAGCTAAAAGTGTCAAGGGATGAGGCCGAAGGTAAACATTTAAATCCTTTAACCTTGCTCTTTCTTTCAGAGTCGAACTATTTATTCAACCGTTGCTCTTTTTTTGCTTACAACACTGGTCAAACAATCCTGTGCTATGATTAAAGAAGCCGAGAATCTGAAGACCCTGGAGGTGGAAAACACCGACTTACGCCAAGAGCATTGCTCAAGTTCTCGAATCCTCCTCCATGGCCACCGAAGAGCGTGATCGTAAGATCGTGCTTCAGGATAAGAAAATCTCGAATCTCAGTAATGAACTGTTCAGAGAGAAGGATATCATCAAGGCACTCCAGGCTGAACTCCACAACCTTAGGGAAGAGAAGACCAAAGTTGACGATTCATCTTTGGTATGTTTCCCTCTTTCTGAATTTTCCGCCTTGTCTGACTCTTCGAGTTCGGATATATTTACTAACCTTTTGCATTACATGCGCAGGTCCTCTGAACTTACTAGATTCTGCCTCCACCGAGTCTCACACTAGATGACTTTCACAAGTCGGCGATTTGCTTCATGACTTCCGCCAATCCTTGGAGGATATTGGCAAGGTTCTCAAGGTTCCAGACATGCGTAGAATTTCCGGCTTTGAAGTGCAAGACAAGGCCAATGAGATGCCCCAGCTCATCCAGGACTGGAATATGTCCTATGCGCGAACCACAACACATAACACTCTCACCATGGTTATGAACCACCATGGAAGCATGGAAATCTGGCAGGTAACCAAAGGGTATTCGGCTGTGGATGAAGACGGACATGAGCAAGACATCAAGGCCATCATGGACTCCTGTGCCGGATATGGATGTCACGTAGCTGACTTGACCTGCTACGACACTCCTTTCTTCACTAGCATGGAGACGCCTCCTCCGCCCGCCGAGATAACAGCTGAAATCTCTAATGACGAACAAACTGTTTTGGATTTGAACGTCTCACAGAGATATCGAGGCGAGGACGATGTCTCTAGTGAGCTGGTAGCTCCTACCTCTCCTCCTGCATCGTAGACCATCAGAAAAAACCGTGTGTTATTCTGAAAACAATTCGGGTTGTAAATAAGTAGTTAAATACTTTTGCTGGTGCTAAGATTTACTATATCTATTTAGCACTTTTGGCTTTATAATTTTCGTGCCTGAAAGTTTTACATAAGCACTTTTTGTTTTGCCTGTACTTATCATTTATCTGGCTTTCCGCCTTGTCCCTTTCGTGAGCCGGCCAACCTTCAATACGGAAACTTTGCCGAGCAATGGAGCTCAATTGCTAAACCAGTTTAAACTTGGAAACAAAACCGGTTTCCAGTACCAACAATTCACTACTTGGAAAATGCCCGCATCCGGCAATCAAATGAATAACCAAAGTACAAACTAGAAAATTTAGAGTTATACCCGAAGGTAACATTTTTGGAATCGGAAATCATAACTAGAACAAACATGAGCATAAAGTACTTTCAAGTATTCTGGGATTTTCGACTATGACATGATCATTCGGAAATAAGATGGTAATATAAAAATTCTCAGACAAAATGAGGTAACCAACACTTTATTTATCATTGAACATGTACACATATATGATTACAAAGAAAGATAAATTAAGAATAAAAGGGACGTAGCTGAGCAATATTCCATGGTCTGTCTAATTCTTCCGGGTCTGTACTGCCTCTAGCTCTCTTTCTTTTCTTAGTAGCAAGTCTTTCTTTGACTGGCCACATATCAGTTAGATAGTAAGAACCATTGTGCCATACTCGGCTAACTAAAAAGGGCCCTTCCCATACTAGGGAAAGTTTGTGCTTTCTTTTTTGCACAAGCCAGAGAACCAAATCGCCCTTATTGAAAGACCGGTTTCTGACTCTAGCTATGATACTTGCGTAACTTCTGCTGGTAGGCTGTTGATCTCATTTCAGCAACGACACGAACTTCTTCGATTGAACCGAGATCATTTTGTCAAGAAATCTCGGCATCCTCTTCAATATACATAGCAACTCGGGGAGAAGTATAAATCAAATCACTAGGAAGAACTGCTTCTGCACCATAGACCAAGAAGAAAGGTGTGTATCCAGTTGACCTATTCGGAGTTGTTCGTAAACTCCATATCACAGAAGGTAATTCCTCTGCGCAAGCCCCCGCAGCACGTCATAGTGGTGCTTCGAGTCTTGGTTTTAGGCCTTGTAGGATTAAACCATTTGCTCTTTTGACTTCTCCATTAGCCTATGGATGTGCGACTGACGCAATGTCAAGCCGGATATTTTTTTCCTCGCAGAATTCGGCAAGCTCCCCCATGGAAAAGTTACTCCCGTTGTCCGTGATAATGCTATGTGGATAACCGTATCGGATTATGATATCCTCAACAAATCTTTTGGCTGTTGCTCCATCACAACTGGTGATGGGTTTAGCCTCGATCCATTTCGTGAACTTATCCACCATCACTAAGAGGTGAGTAAATCCACTTGGATCTCGTTTAAAGGGTCCTACCATATCAAGCCCCAGACCACGAAGGGCCACTTTATAGGTATTGTCCTCAGCTGATCAGCCGGAACATGGGATTTCTTGGCATATTTTTTGGCAACCTTTGCACGTCTTGACCAGCCGTTCGACATCCGCCTTAGCTGAAAGCCAGAAAAATTCGTGTCTAAAAGCTTTTGCCACTAAGGATTTGGCTGCATTGTGATGACCGCATTCACCTTCGTGGATTTCCCTTAGGATTTCCACTCCATCTTCTGGAGATACACAACGCTGGAATACCCCAAACACGATCTGCTTATAGAGCTCACCATTTACGATTGTATAGGTTTTTGCTTGTCAGACGATCTGCCGGCTCAGAACCTCGTCTTCGGGTAATTTTCCATCTACCAAGTAATGAATGTAGGATTGAGTCCAACTGGGAATCACAGCCAGAACTGCTATTAAAGGTGAGTCGGATTTGGTCAGATATTCCTCATCTACTCCTTTTATAGAGGGAACTTTGAGGTGCTCTAAGAAAGCGCCATCCGGGACCTTTTTTCGTGCAGAGTCTATTCGAGATAATGCATCTGCTTCCTCATTTTTTGTTCGAGGGATGTGTTGAACTTCAAACCCTTCGAACGATTTTGATAATTCATCCATGACAGCTCTATATGCTGCCATGTGTTTGTTTGCATTACAGATGTTCGACACTTGTTGAGCAACAAGATCCGAATCTTCATAACACATTAATCGTCGGATGCCGATATCCTTAGCAATCAGGATTCCATGCAGTAATGCTTCATATTTGGCAATATTATTTGTTGTCGTAAAATGAATGCAACACATAGAAAAGTTTATCTCCTTGGGGTGACTTAAGTACCATGCCAGCCCCCAAGCCCCCGAGCACCTTAGACCCGTCAAAATGCAAGGTCTAGTATTCCAACTCTGGGCTGGTCATGTTCTCTGTTGTCTTTGTCCAATCAGCAACAAAGTCAGCGAAAATTTGGGATTTGATTGTTGTACGAGGTTTATACTCAACGTCGAAAGCTCAGAGCTCTATTCCCCACTTTGCAACGCGTCCTGTAGCATCGTTGTTGTTGATAATATCTCTCATGGGAGCTATGCTCACCATGGTAATTGGGTGTTCCTGAAAATAATGTCGCAACTTTCAGGATGCGAAAACACACCGTAAGCCAGCTTTTGATAGTGCGGATACCGCTGCTTAGATTCAGTTAGGACTTTGCTCAGGTAATAAGTCGGACGTTGCACCGGGTGTTCCTGATTTTCCTCAGATCTTTCCACCACCATGACGACACTGATGACCTTGTTTGTCGCAGCGATATAGAGCAACATCGATTCCTGAGGTTCCGGTGCTGCGAGGATAGGAGCAGATGAAAGACTGCTTTTAGGTCTTGTAGTGCAGCTTCAGCTTCATCAGTCCAAGCAAACTTTTTGGTCTTTTTCAGGAGCTTGTAAAGTGGTGCGGCTCTTTCACCAAGCCGGCTTACAGACCAACTAACTGCAGCAATGCAACTAGTTAGTCTTTGAACGTCCTTCAGGTGAGTAGGCCTAGAGATATTGAGTATAGCCTTGATCTTGTCACGATTCACCTCTATGCCTCTTTGTGACACGATGAAACCTAACAATTTTCCGGCAGGTATTCCAAAGAAACATTTCTTCAAGTTAAGCATTATGTTCTATTTTCGTAGATTGGCGAATGTCTCCTCCAAGCCAGAAATTAAGGTTTCCTTCTTTTTGGACACCACCGCAATACCATCCACATATGCATGTACATTGCATCCGATTTGGTCATGGAGGCAATGCTGCATAGTGCGCTGGTAAGTAGCTCCTGCGTTCTTGAGCCCAAAGGGCATCGTAACGAAACAAAAGGTTCCAAAGGGGGTTATGAATGAAGTTTTGACTTTGTCAGATTACTTCATCCAAATTTGGTGATAACCGGAATATGCATCGAGAAAACATAGGAGTTCTGTTTGGTGATAACCGGAATATGCACCGTAGAATCGATAACTTGATCAATTCTAGGTAGAGCGAACAGATCTTTGGGACAAGCCTTGTTCAAGGCAGTATAATCAACACACATCCTTAAATCAGTGGTGTCCTTTTTAGGGACCATTACAAGATTTGCCAACCACTCAGTGTGGGTGACCTCTTCTATGAATCCAGCTAACTTGAGCCGGGCTAGTTCCTTACCTATTGTTTTTCGCTTTTCATCGACGAACCGTCGTAAGGACTGTTTGATGGGTTTAGCATTTGGGTGTACATTTAGAGAGTGCTCGGCAAGTTCCCTAGGCACTCCGGTCATGTCAGATGGCTGCCATGCGAAGATATCTTGCTTTGCTATGAGGAACTTGACGAGCATGCTTTCCTATGCGCGGTCTAAACCTACACCTATCTGGGTCACCTTGGAGGGGTCATCATCCTTCAACGGCGTCGTCTTCGTCTCTTCCGATGTCTTGAAATCCAGAGTCGGCTTTGTCACCTCCTTCTTCCTCGTGGGCATCCCGGACGGGTCAATAGTCTTCTTGATCTCCTGATACTCCTGGGCGTGTAGCACAGCTTCAGCAAAGGTGGCATTTCCGTCCTCTGATGACCCACAAGTATAGGGGGTGTTTCCCCTATAAACAATAATTCAATGGTTCACTCAATAGCATCAACTACAAAGAGTAATCAACACCGGGAAAGTTTCCCCTATGAACTAATGCAAGATTCAACTCAATTGTTACAGCAATATGGAGATGGTGATGAGGGTGCTGATGGTGCTGATGGTGGTGGTGATGATGATGATGATCCTGATGAAGTCCAGCTTGATGGTGGTGTTGATGGCGACAATCTACCCTCTCCGGGAAGGAATTCCCCCGACAGAAATCTGTTTGCTAGAGAGATCTTTCTCTCTCGGTGTTTTCCGCCCCGTAGAGGCGGCGGAATCTTTCTGTGGTCGCTCCCCGAGTCTTAGGGTTTCGTGGGGATGATATACGCTAGAGGGGAGAGGGTAGAGTGGGCCAGGGCGGCCACACCACTCCCTGGCGCGGCCTAGGCCTGCCCGCGCCATGGGGTGGTGTGGGCCCCCTGTGGCCCACCTCCACTCCATCTTCTGGCATCCAGAGTCTTCTGGAAAAATAGGATTTTCCTTATATTTTCCCAGATTTTCTGATCTTCACGAATTTTGCCTCCAAACAACACCTTTTCCATCAGAATCCTGACTGTAGCGGTCCATGCTCCAAAAGTCATCAACCATGCAAAAATAGATGAAATAACATAAGTATCACCTCTCAATACGAAATATATCAATGAATAATAGTGAATTAAGACATAGAATAGTGATGCAAAATGGACGTATCAACTCCCCCAAGCTTATACTTTGTTTGTCCCCAAGCGAAACTGAGCTCAATAAACATGACCTCAGGTTTATGGAGTGAAGAGTCGATAAAAGAATACAGACAAGAAGCATCACATTCATCAAATACATAGATCATAATAGAAGATAACTCACTATTATATAACTAAACTTGCAATGAGTAAAGGAAACACAATAAAGATATATAGAGTAAATCATAATTGGTAATGGCAATCTTAGCTCTTGGTCGAAGAATAGTTGATAATTTGCTGGAGTTCACAAATAGCTGGTTTTTCAATGAAAGCTTTCAAAGTAGTAAACATCAAGATAAGAGCAATGTGCAAAGCAAGGAACACAAGAAACATGATTGAATAAATCATCATATGAATGAATGAAACACATAAACTCAAAATACTTGCTGAGATAGAAGGGAGTAGGTTTATTGACTCAACTACAAGGTAAAAGAAGGGGCCCTTCAAAGAGGGAAGCAGGGATTGCAAGTCTCATAAAGAGCTCCCAAAAATTATGATACTTACTAGCTTTTAGCTCTCATTGCCCCTATCATAGGCATCTTTAGGTGATTAAGGTGAAAGTGAGGTCCAATCTGAGTTATATGCTTGACAGACTATAAACTGAAAATCCCAAGTCCCTTGAGTATGAGGGCCGCTCCTCATGCTACTCAACTTTAGTTACCGGTAAGTTCTTGTCATCGTAAGTATGTGCGTATCATCGAGAACCGCCAACGGGGTACCCCTTGCCCGATGATACGGAAGAATCCCCATATCAAAATGACAAGGCAAGTAGACAATGAGTATCTCAGCAATCGTCTTATTTACCATGGGAAAATGGTGCTTTTTTCTCTCTTTCCTCTTTTCATAGTATCTCTTTTTTTTCTTTTCTTTTTCTCAATAGCTATCTCTCTCTTTTTTTATAAGAAGAATGCTTCATAGATATCATTATGGTTACGCTACAGGTTTCCACCATGTCAGCATGGATTAGACCAGCGGCCCAGGCGTTTCTCTAACACACATACATAACTCCATGGACTTACAAGCTCCCCTTTTATTTCACACCGACGACATCCGCAAACAAAAGAGCAAGGTATCAACTGGGTATATATTTACAAGTGTTGAAAGCATTCCCCGTGACAGCACGGTTCTGCTAATCCCCAGCCTATAATTTGCAAGCATATAACTTTCATGGAGAGTTCACAATGGTTCAGGTTTATTAAGTGCAAGAAAGTAAAGTGTGCCATCAAGATCATGAGAGCTTTAATCACTAATTTTCACATAACAAGTTTAATTTGGGAGGTAGACAAAACAGGAATTTACTTGGAATCGCAATAATGCTACTAGGTAGGTATGGTGGACACAAATGGCAAAGGTTTTGGTTTAAAGGAGGTGGATGCACGAGAAGAATTCCCTCTCAGTACAGGTTTTTGGCTAGCAAGGCTGGGTAGCAAGTATAAGAGTTGAAGGAAACAAACAAACATACAAATGATAAAAACAAACATGCAATCTTCCTTGGAAGCACAAAAGATCTTAACTAGAGAATACTAGACTTATGAGCAAATCAAAAAAGAAAGATGATGAAATTATTTCTCTTTAGAGTACTACTATCTTTTTCTTTTCAACTCTCAAAAAGGTATTGCTACTGACCGAGCCAGGTTTGCCAAAACCAACTAAATTAACTCAATGATCCCAAAGTGCTACCAATACTAACAACAAGATCAATCATATAATCACGAATTGAAAACTAATATAAGCTATGCAAAAGAGTGAATGATAGAACTTCTCATTAATATTCCATAACGGAAACTCACACGGGATACAAATCTAACGAGAGAGGGGACACTTCCATAATGCAAACCATACTACATAATAACTCCTCTATTCATGATATGACTCTACTAAAAAGGTAAAAAGATAGAAGATAGTGATATGATACCACGGCACTCCCCCAGGCTTGGAACAAACCAAGGGGATGCCAAACCTGATGACGAATTACTCCTTAGGTGGTGGTGGTATCTTCTCATCTTTGTCCGTCTTCCAAGGTAAAGGTTTCCCATCAACAAAGGACATCGTGGTTTCCAACATCCTGAAACTTGCAGCGGCATTTATGAGTTTAAATCTAGCCTCATACTCATAGTTTTGATTTTGAACATCATAGAACTATGCTTGCACTTCATTGGTTGTTTGGCAGAGTGCGAGGACTTCGTCTTTGAGTTCAACAGTCTCCTTTTGGTCCTCGGTGATGAGTTCAGAACAAATCTTATGAATGATATCCACTTCGCGCTCCGCCATCTTCTTGTACCTAAAGACTTCTTGTTCCAATGCTTCCATCCTGTTCTCTAGACTTCCTTCACCTTTAGGGACTTGAACCTCTTTAATCCGAACCTCCCCACCTTCGAGCAATAACTCCTTGGGATGAATCTTCAATTCTCTCATGTATGGGTTGATGATATCTTCCAAGGAATCTCCCTTAACTGATCCAGTGGAAGACATTGAAGCTACAAATCTGAGATTTTACCTGGCAGAAAACAGATCGAAACAAAAACACGACGAAAACACGATATACAGATCTCGGGGGATCCATGGGGTTATATATTACGAAGTTTCATAACAAAAGGAAGGCACTAGAAGAAAACGAGTCGGATACGGAGTCCTGGGTGGCCTCACCACCTGGTGGCGCGGCCAGGGGTGGGCCCGCGCCATGGGGTGGTGTGGGCCACCCTGGCTCCGGTTCTGTCTCTTTTTTGCTTCGAAACTTTCCTTATTGACTGAAAACTGCAAAAATATAGTTGGATTGTACTTTCGTGGAACTTTTCTTACCAGAACTGTTACCTAGTTGGAAACGGACTCTACAGGTCTCTGAATTTGGTCCTCAATGAATTTCTCTGGAGTTATAACTTGAAAGGCATCAACATCTTCATTGTAAGAATCTCCAGCAATATAGTGTTTGAGTCGATGTCCATTCACTAGTGTAGTATTATCTTTTAGAGAAGAATTTTTTATTGCTCCTGAGCGGTATACCTCTTCAATGATGAAAGGTCCTTCCCATTTTGATAGTAACTTACTTGCAAAAAATCTGAGACGAGACCTATACAATAGAACTTTCTCACCAACATGAAATTATCTCTTAAGTATTCGCTTGTCATGCCATTTTTTAACTTTTTCCTTAAAGAGCCTAGCATTCTCATAGGCTACACTCCTCCATTCATCTAAAGAACTTAAGTCAAATAATCTTTTCTCACCAGCGAGCTTACAATCTCTATTTAGTTCTTTCACTGCCCAGTAAGCTTTGTGTTCTAACTCTAAGGGTAGGTGGAAAGCTTTCCCATAAACCATTTTATAAGGAGACATTCCCATAGGATTTTTATAAGCAGTTCTATAAGCCCATAAAGCATCATTCAACTTCTTAGCCCAGTTTTTTCTAGACCTATTAACAGTCTTTTGCAAGATAGATTTAATTTCTCTATTTGATAACTCTACTTGCCCGCTAGTTTGGGGGTGATAAGCTAAAGCAATTATATGATTAACATCATATTTAGCAAGGGTCTTCCTAAAACCACCATGAATGAAATGAGAACCCCCATCAGTCATGAGATACCTAGGCACCCCAAACCTAGGAAAGATAACATCCTTAAGCATTTTTAAAGAAGTCTCTCCGTCATCACTCTTTGTAGGAATAGCTTCTACCCACTTAGTAACATAACCAACGGCAACAAGAATATGAGTGTAGCCTTTCGAAGGAGGGAAAGGACCCGTAAAGTCAAATCCCCAACAATCAAAAGGTTCAATAACTAGAGAGTAGTTCATAGGCATTTCATTGTGTCTAGAAATATTACCAACACGCTGACATTCATCACAAGATAGGACAAATTTTCTTGCATCTTTAAAAATGGTAGGACAGTAGAAACCTGATTGTAGTACCTTTTGTGCAGTTCTATCTCCTGCATGATGTCCTCCATAGGCACTACCATGACATTTATGCAATATCTCCTTTTGTTCATATTCTGGAACACATCTTCGCATAATACCATCAACTCCTTCTTTGTATAAGTGTGGGTCATCCCAAAAATAGTGCCTCAAATCATAGAAGAACTTTCTTCTTTGCTGAGCTGTAAAAGTTGGAGGCAAATACTTGGAGACAATAAAGTTAGCATAATCAGCATACCAAGGGCTTCCTTGCGAGCTCACCCCTACTGCGGCTAACTGTTCATTTGGGAAACTATCATTAACAGGCATAGGGTCAAAAGAGATGTTTTCCAAACGAGATAAATTATCAGCTACAGGATCTTCAGCACCCTTTCTATCTACTATATGTAGATCAAACTCTTGTAAAAGCAGTACCCATCTAATAAGCCTAGGCTTAGCGTCCTTCTTCATCATAAGATATTTAATAGCAGCATGATCAATATGAATGGTTACTTTTGAGTCCACAATATAGGGCCTAAACTTATCACAAGAAAAAACAACAGCTAGAAATTCCTTTTCAGTAGTACCATAATTCCTTTGAGCAGCGTCTAGAATCTTACTAGCATAATGGATAACATTTAGCTTTTTATCAATACATTGCCCAAGGACAGCACCTACAGCAAAATCACTAGCATCACACATTATTTCAAAGGGTAAACTCCAATCAGGTGGTTGAACAATAGGGGCTGTAGTTAAAGTCTTCTTAAGAGTTTCAAAAGCTTCCTTACAATCATCATAAAAAACGAAGGGTACATCTTTTTGAAGAAGATTAGTAAGGGGTTTTGATATTCTAGAAAAGTCTTTAATAAACCTTCTATAGAAACCAGCATGACCAAGGATACTACGGATACCTTTGATGTCTCTTGGACATGGCATCTTCTCAATTGCCTCAACCTTAGCTCTATCAACTTCTATGCCTCTTTCAGAAACTTTATGCCCAAGAACAATCCCTTCATTAACCATGAAGTGGCATTTCTCCCAATTAAGAACAAGATTAGTTTCTTCACATCTCTGCAAAACTTTATCAAGGTTGTGCAGACAATTATCAAAAGAAGTTCCATAGACAGAAAAGTCATCCATGAACACTTCTACAATTTCCTCACAAAAGCCATGAAAGATAGCAGGCATGCACCTTTGGAAAGTAGCAGGAGCATTACATAAACCAAAAGGCATACGTCTGTAAGCATAAGTTCCATAAGGGCAAGTAAAAGTAGTTTTTTCTTGATCTTGTTGTTTAATAGCAATTTGAGAGAAACCAGAATAACCATCAAGAAAGCAAAAATGGGTCTTTTTAGACAATCTTTCCAACAATTGATCAATAAAAGGAAGCGGGTAGTGATCTTTCTTAGTAACTTTATTGACTTTCCTAAAATCGATGCATATCCTATAGCCTACCACTATTCTTTGAGGAATAAGCTCATCATTATCATTAGGGACAACGGTAATACCTCCCTTTTTAGGAACACAATGAACATGACTAACCCATTCACTATCAGCAATAAGGTAAATAATACCAGCATCCAGGAGTTTCAGTACCTCATTCCTTACCACTTCCTTCATCTTAGGATTTAAACATCGTTGGTGCTCCACTACTGGCTTCGCATCTGGTTCTATGTTGATAGAATGCTGACATATAGTAGGTGAAATCCCTTTCAAATCATCCAGAGTATAGCCCATAGCTCCTCGGTGTTTCCTCAAAACTTCCAATAATTTTTCTTCTTCCTCCCCTGAAATTTTAGCGCTAATAATAACAGGATATATCTTTTTATCATCAATAAAAGCATATTTAAGATCATCAGGGAGAGGTTTTAGATCGAAAACCGGATCCTTTTTAGGTGGCATTGTGGTACCCAAGTCTTCCACAGGCAAGTCGTGCTTAAGCATCTTAGTTTGATCACGGAGGATCCTGTCAATCTCATTCCTTTCTTCCATGAAGATTTCACTTTCATGATCTTCCATAAATTGCTGCAAAGCATTGTTAGGAGCAAGAGAAATAGAAGCAAGTTGTTCAACCCTAAAATCCTCATCATGGGTTTCCTCCTCGCAAGGTTCTTTAGTAAATTTCAAAAAAATAAACTCATAAGATTCCCCATCAAACTTAGTCAAGATTTTCTCCCTCTTGCAATCAATAATAGCTCCACAAGTACTCAAGAAAGGTCTACCAAAAATGATAGGGTAGGTTTTACTAGCAGTCGAACCAAGTACTAGAAAATCAGCGGGGTACTTAATCTTACCACAAAGAACTTCCACGTCTCGTACAATACCAATTGGAGAGATGGTCTCTCTATTAGCAAGGTGAATAACCACATCAATTTCTTCCAACTCGCAAGGATTGATCTCATGCATAATTTCTCTGTAAAGCTCATAAGGAATAGCACCGGAACTTGCACCAATATCACATAAACCATAATAGAAATGATCACCAATTCTAACAGAAAGCACAGGAACACTAGCCTTTTTAGTTCTATTGGGATGTGAAACAATATTAGAAGCATCCTCACAAAAGACTATGTGCCCATCTTCTATGCTTTTAGTGACAAGGTCTTCCACAATTGCTACCACAGGTTCAATGTTTATTTGTTCATCAGGTTTTATAGTTCTTTTTTCACTTTTGGTGATTACATTAGTTATCATTGGATGGTCCTTTACCTTTTTGGGAAAGGGAATCTTCTCGATATAAGGTTCAGGTAAGATGGGGTCAATTATGCAATACTCAGCACTTCCAATAGGAGCATAGTCAACAATATGTTTGTAAGGTGCATGGTACTTGTTCCATCCCCTTTTTGGAATTTCGATATAGGAAACAAAAGCTCTAAAGCAATTCGTAATAACTTGCAAATCAAGACCATAAGTATTACTAATATTTTGAAAGTCGTCAGTTCCCATAAAAGATTCAATGCATTCATAATCATAATATATACCCGACTTTCTACCTTTGTCATTCTCCCAAGATTCAGCATTGTCTTGAATACGGTCCAGAAGATCCCATTTAGCTTCTTCTTCCATGCGAGTGAATGATCCAGCACAAGAAGCATCCAATAAATCTTTGTCATGTAGAGGGAGTCTTGCATGAAAGTTGTTGATAATAATATTATTGGGGAGCTCATGAATGGGACATTTGAGCATTAGTAACTTCAATCTCCCCCAAGCTTGAGCTGTACTCTCTCCATCAAGAGGCCAAAAGTTGTATATTTGATTACGATCTTTATGAATCTCACTAGGAGGATAAAACTTTGAATAAAAGAGAGGCACTATTTCCTCCCATTCTAGAGTTTGACCATTCTTCAGCAGCTTATACCATTCCTCAGCTATTCCTTTCAGTGATAATGAGAATAACTTCTTCTTAACTTGATCCGTAGTAATACCTGCACACTTGAACAACCCGCATAATTCGTGTATAAAGAGTAAATGATCACCGGGATGGACAGTTCCATCCCCAACATAGTAGTTATCCATAACACGATCAATAATTCTTGTAGGTATTTTGAAAACATCTTTCTCAGCAGGTGGTGGCTTATCTACTACCTTAGCAGTGGTAGTAGCATTACAAATAAGAAACTCAACGAATTATCCATAACGAAAATAAAGCAACTAGCAGAAGTAAACAATACTCACAGTAGAAGTTTCCTTTACCAGTTCCACTCTCCAATAGCGCTTCACTCCCTGGCAACGGCGCCAGAAAATAGTCTTGATGACCCACAAGTATAGGGGGTGTATCGCAGTATTTTCGATAAGTAAGAGTGTCGAACCCAACGAGGAGCAGAAGGTGCTCGCTAGTGGTATGGATCAGGAATTCTCTGCAAATACTTAGCAAACGGATTTAGGGGTTTTTGATAAAGCAAGTAAACAAAGTACGAGTAAACAAAAGACAGTAGGAATAAATGCAGCAAGTGTCCCAATCCTTTATGCAGCAAAGGACAAGCCGGTTGTATTACTTAAGATGACCAAACGTTCTCGAGGACACATGGGAAGACTGTCAAGTGCTTTTGCTTCATATAGTCGATTAATCTTCTCTAGCTTGCTAAGTGTTGTGTGGGTGAACCTGTGCTAATGTACCGCCCCATCCAAGACTAATACATACTTGTGATTAAACCCCTTACAAACATCCGTAAGTACAAGAAAGTATTTAAGGTAGAAACCTAACCACAACTTTAAACTCTAAGACCCTTATGTCCCTTGTGCAATGGTTTCCTAACGGGGGTTCATGTTTTTGTCACTCCGGCAACCCCTACGATTAGTAGCCAAATACACAATGCATTCCCCTAGGCCCATATAGGTGAAGTGTCATGTAGTCAATGTTCACATGACACCACTAGAAGAAGTACACCACAACTTAAATAACAATCTATTGAATCTTTCTCAACACAACTCCACTACTAACAACAAGACTTCTCCCATGTCCTCAAGAACAAAACGAACTACTCACAAGACATCATAGGGATCATGATCAGAGATGGAATAATGATGTATAACAATCTAAACATAAATAATAATTCAATGGTTCACTCAATAGCATCAACTACAAAGAGTAATCAACACCGGGAAAGTTTCCCCTATGAACTAATGCAAGATTCAACTCAATTGTTACAGCAATATGGAGATGGTGATGAGGGTGCTGATGGTGATGATGGTGGTGATGATGATGATGATCCCGATGAAGTCCAGCTTGATGGTGGTGTTGATGGCGACAATCTCCCCACTCCGGGAAGGAATTCCCTCGGCAGAAATCTGTTTGCCAGAGAGATCTTTCTCTCTCGGTGTTTTCCGCCCCGTAGAGGCGGCAGAATCTTTCTGTGGTCGCTCCCCGAGTCTTAGGGTTTCGTGGGGATGATATACGCTAGAGGGGAGAGGCTGGAGCGGGCCAGGGCGGCCACACCACTCCCTGGCGCGGCCTAGGCCTGCCCACGCCATGGGGTGGTGTGGCCCCCCTGTGGCCCACCTCCACTCCATCTTCTGGCATCCTGAGTCTTCTGGAAAAATATGATTTTCTGTATATTTTTCTCGGATTTTCTGATCTTCGCGAATTTTGCCTCCAAACAGCACCTTTTCCATCAGAATCCTGACTGCAACGGTCCATGCTCCAAAAGTCATCAACCATGCAAAAACAGATGAAATAACATAAGTATCACCTCTTGTTGGGGGGATAACCCCGGGTAGGGTCACTCCGGGGTATAAGGGCCGAGCTAGCCGAGGTTCGGCAAGGTCAAAGCGGATGCTGGCCGAGTCACCTCAAGGCAGGCCGGATCACGGAGTAACCCGGACCAGGGAGGTCGCCTAACATTGTCTCGTCCGACTCAAGGAGTGAGTCGGAGGCACCTGTCTAGCTTATATGCAGGAACAGGTGTGGCCGGATCAACTGTGATCCGGATCCTCGTTTGGCTTCTAGGAGAAGGAAGGAATATCTCTGGTCAAAAAGAAGGCCCGGTGCATACTGGATGAGCGAGTAAAGCAAGGGCAGGACCACCGGATCGTGGCCGACAAGGGTGACGACGCTCACGTCGGCTGACGTGGGCGCTGCAGAGGCAACGCCGCTAAAGCAAGAGTGACGTGGGGGAAAAGCACCCCTGTCGGGTTACTAGTTTGGGAGGCGGCATATTCTTAGGAATATGCCTCCACGTATGCCCTAGGCCAGGACCGAACCACCCCTATATAAGGGGGGGGGGGGTTGGGGTTCTGGTAAGGGGGTTGGGTCTTTTCGGATACAGAGCAAGGGAAATACTTGTGGGTCTTGAGTTCTAGGACTAGAGGATAGGCAAGAGGAAGAGAGCCACTTCTTCCTCCTCTAGTCAAAACAGCTCGAGGAGCACTTGTAGGCTTGGAGACTGAACATCAATACAAAGCTTCTGTGTAGAGAATCACTCTACTATCCCTCCCTGGATTCCCCTAGCGCATATTAGTCCCCACCTTCAGCCTATCCATGGCATCTGCCGTGACACCACCACGACAGTTGGCGCCCACCGTGGGGCTAGCGACGCTAGCAGGGGTGAAGATCCGGACGGGAAATTTCATCGGCACCGGTGAACGCATCGTCTCCGGGCTCGTTCAGCGCTTCGGTGCGCTGGACTACGTCAGCGACAACGTTGGATGCTTCGGCACACACCCCCTTCCGCGCAACGGCGTCTTCGTCAAGCTCGGCGCGCACAAGGTCTATGTAGCCGTGGACGTGTCTGGCGTTCATCCGCGTCGCGTCATCGATGCGGGGAACCACCCCTCACTGTGGCTCGCGGGGCGCGTATCGCCCGTTCCCCATGCCATGCAGAGGTGATGATGACCGCACCGAGCGCGGGCGTGAGCAGGGATCCAGCGCCAGACCCGGGGGCAACACCCAAAGCACCAAGGAAAGCTAGGGGTCCTCCCCTGGAGAGGCCCGAGAACGTGCTGAGGGAAGCTATGGATAGCTTGGCTAACCCGGTGACGGCAGTGGTAGATCCATCTCAGGCACGAGCCGAGCTAGAGGAGACCCGGCGAAAGATACTGGAGGGCGCAAAGAAAATAGCAGCGGCTCAGCAGTCGTTGAACATGACGCTGCGTGAGTACGCGAAAGCGAACAAGGTTGATGCAGTGAGGGTAAAAGGGAGAAACCTCATAAGTAAGATGAACAGAGAGGGTGATGATGGACCAGAAGGGTCGGAAAACTGTCTGTCTGTGGGGTTGCCGAAGTATAGTACCCCGGCGAAGAACCTCAGAGCAGCAGATGCCGCGGCGTCCGAGCTAGAGGGTCTGACGGGTGAAGCTCGCCAAAGACAGCAAGACCGGGTTAACGAGCTGGTTCGGATCGCGAACAGGCAGAATGAGGAGCTGTTGAGAAGTAATCCGGAGAGAGTTGGAGCTTCTAAAATCGTCCATTCGGTGATGGGTAACCCAGAGAAATCCGCTGGAGCCGCATCATCACCTCATGGTGGCCCTAGAAGAGAAGAGGTAGTAACCTCGGCCAGACGGAACAAGCAAATCGTCCCGTATGACCCAAAGCGTGCGGGAAAGGAAAAAGAGATACGGAAAAACGATGATCGACGAAGTGTGAGCCGAGGTAACCATGATCAAGGCAATGCCGGTCAAGGGAACGCCGCCAACGGCAACGCCAGACAACGAAACTCTGCAGGAGCAGATCAACCGCCACAGCGGAATGCACCAAGGCAAGAGCAAAGTGCCGGCCGTGGTATGCAACAGAGAGGACCACAACGGGAGCAAAACCGATACAATGATGGAGACTCGGAGATGATGAATGCGGGATACGCAAGACTGGACTATCATGTGATAGGGTCGAGATTGGGAAGCAGAGAGTTGATGCCGGATGACGCTAGGCTAAAATTAGACCGCTTGTATAGGTCGGAACAGATCGAATGTCAAGGTCCTCCGGGTCCAGCGTGCTTCGGACCCCGGATCATGAAAGAACCGCCGGTACCCAATTTCCAATTACCCAGGGGCGCGAAGACATATGACGGCAGTACAAAGCCGGAGGATTGGCTAATAAACTACGCAACAGCTGTGAAAATTGCAACTGGCAACTTGAGGTGGGCTGTACGATATGTACCCCAAATGTTAGAAGGTCCAGCTAGGGTTTGGCTGAATAATTTGCCACCCGGAAGCATCAACTGCTGGATAGATTTTGAAGAGATGTTCATCAGCAACTTCTCAAGTACGTATCAGAGACCGAACAGACCGCAGACCCTGGCAATGTGCAAGCAGAGATCTAACGAAACGGATCGTGAATTCTTGACCCGGTGGTGTACCGTGAGAAACTCGTGTGAGGGAGTCATAGAGTCACAGGCTATAGCATGGTTCGCACAAGGATGTAGATATGGTAGCGAGTTGTGGATGAAATTGCAAAGGAAAATGCCAGTCACGTTGGCAGAGATGATCCGGATCGCTGATTCTTATGCTTTGGGTGACCCAACTCAACCTAGGATCGCCTCGAACGAGTCAAATGACGAGTACTATCCGAGGGACGGATCCGGGTCATCCCGGAGGAACGATTATAGGGGAAAAAGGAGAGACGATAGACCGGATCATCGGTATGGCTCGCAACAAGTTGCGGCCGTGAATCAAGACCAGCCCGGGGCAGGGAGCAACCAACGCTAGAAAACGGGAGGGCAATGGACTCCTCGAAACGATGGCAAGAAAACATGGACTCCGGAGCAGAAGAAGCAATGGCAAGAAAAGAAAGATCGTCCGAGGTATACCTACGATTCAATGTTGGACCAGCCGTGCAAGTTTCACACGCCGAATCCGAGCAGCCCGGCGGGTCACACGACGAGACAATGTGAGTGGATGCGCAAGATAGAGCAAGGTGGTTCGGGGAATGCTCAGGCACCTCGGAATGATCAACCTCGGCAGGAGTTACCCCGGCAACAATTGCTCTCCGGAGCAAACACGTAGCAACTGATGTTGCCTCCCCCTCAGCCGAGGTATGACAACAGTGAGAGAAGGGATGCAGTGCATCAGGTGGAAAACCAGCAACAACCGGATCAGAGATACTCCGGAAACGAGGGAAGAAATGAGTACATGGAACATCACCAGAGCTATTGTGTGTTCACAACAGAAGAAACAGATAGGAAGAGCTTGCAGCGCCGACATATGGAGGTTAACGCGGTTATGCCTGCAGTGATGAGGTACATGTCTTGGTCGGACCAGGAAATTACCTGGAGCATCAAAGATCACCCCAAGCTTATGCCAAGTCCGGGCTCGTATGCACTAGTGTTGGATCCGGCATTCATTGGACCAAACATTAATGTGAGGTTCTCCAAGGTACTGATCGACAATGGCAGTAGCATTAACATCATGTATGCGGATACGATGCGCAAGTTGGGCATCTCGGAGAACATGCTCCAGGCTACGAGAACAACTTTTCACGGTATCGTGCCCGGCATATCCTGCGAACCAATAGGCAAAGTCCGGGTCGACGTGCTGTTCGGTACAAGGGATAACTGCCGAACCGAAAATCTGGAGTTCGAAGTGGTAAACCTGGAGAGCGTGTATCATGCATTACTCGGGAGACCAGCGCTGGGCAAATTCATGGGAAGTTGCCATGTTAGTTATCTGAAGATGAAGTTGCCCGGGCCAAATGGTGCAATTACTATCGTTGGGGATTTCCGACGTTCTATTGAGTGCGCTTCAGCCGGGTCTAACTTAGCTGAGTCACTCGTAGTTGCCCAAGAGAAAAGAAAAATCCAAGAAGTGACGGCGTTAGCTCGGTCCGCGCAGCAGTATATGCCGGCGTTAAGTAACCCACATGGAAGCGTTTCATTTCAAGCCGCGAAGGACACCAAGAAGATACCGGTGGATAACGTGTTTCCGGAGCGCACCGTGACAATTGGAGCCGGATTAACTGACAAATAGGAAAGCGAGCTCGTCAACTTCCTCCGTGAGAATCGGGATATTTTTGCTTGGTCCACATAGGACTTGCAAGGTGTTCCGAGGGAGTTGCCGAGCACTCTTTGAATGTAAGACCCGGAGCAAGGCCGGTGAAGCAGCCTCTCCGACGCTTCGCCGAATATAGGAGAAAGGTCATTGGTGACGAGATAGCTCGGTTGCTAGCAGCAGGATTTATCATGGAAGTGCTATATCCGGATTGGCTCTCTAACCCGGTACTGGTAGAAAAGAAGAAGGATGATCCGAACGTGGCAGTGGTTTGGCGTATGTGTATCGATTATACGAACCTGAACAAGGCATGTCCGAAAGATCCATTTCCGCTGCCAAGGATAGATCAGGTCATCGACTCTACCGCGGGATGTGAACTGTTGTCATTTATTGACGCCTATTCTGGTTTCCACCAGATACCCCTGAACCCGGACGATCAAATAAAACTGCTTTTATTACCCCGTACGGGGCTTATTGCTATCGCACTATGCCGTTTGGTTTACGAAACGCCAGAGCAACGTACCAAAGGTGTATGCAAAAGTGTCTGCACGATCAAATAGGTCAAAATGTGCAAGTTTACGTGGACGATGTGGTTATCAAGACCAAGGAAAGCGCAATGCTCCTTGACGACATAGGGCAAACATTCGCGAACTTGAGGAGATTTCGGATGAAGCTTAACCCGGAGAAATGTACCTTCGGTGTCCCGGCTAGGAAATTACTCGGATTTCTCGTCTCTAGCCGAGGTATCGAGGTTAATCCAACTAAGATCCGAGCCATCGAATGAATGGAACTGCCGAAGTGTCTCAATGACGTCCAGAAGTTCACCGGATGCCTGGCGTCGCTGAGTCGGTTTGTATGTCGGTTAGGGGAAAAGGCACTGCCTCTCTACCAACTCATGAAAAAATCACATAAATTCGTTTGGACGCCGCAGGCCGATGAAGCTTTTGCCCACTTAAAAAAGATGTTGGCCACTGCACCAGTGTTAGATTCTCCACTGTCGAAGGAGCCAATGTTGCTCTACATAGCCGCAACCAACCGAGTTGTAAGTGCAGTGATTGTAGTGGAACGAGATGAAGAGGGTAAGTCGGTGCAGAGGCCAGTGTATTACTTGAGCGAGGTATTGTCTGTCTCAAAACAGAACTACCCGCATTTTCAAAAGGTGGCATACGGAGTTTATATGGCGGCAAAGAAGTTAAAGCACTACTTTGAAGAGCATACCATCAAAGTGATATGCGAAGCCCCCATATCCGAGATAATGGGTAACAAAGATGCGAACGGCAGAATCGTGAAATGGGCAATTGAGCTAGCACCATACACACCCTAATACGATAGAAGAGAAGCGACCAAGTCCCAGGCTGTAGCGGACTTTTTCGTGGATTGGGCCGAGGTACAATACGAACCACCGCCACCGGATCCGAACTACTAGAGGATGCACTTCGACGGATCGAAGACCAAAGCCGGATTAGGTGCCGGGGTTGTGCTCACCTCGCCAAAGAAGGATCAGCTCAAGTACGTGTTGCAGATCCATTTCGCAGCATCAAACAATGTCGCCGAGTACGAGGCTCTCGTGCATGGTCTAAAAGTGGCAAAGGAAATCGGCATACGTCGAATAATCTGCTTTGGCGACTCGGATCTAGTAATACAACAGGTGTCCAGAGTGTGGGACGCCCTGGATCCAAACATGGCATTATATAGATTTCATGTGCAGAAAATCTCGGGTTACTTTGAGGGATGCGAGTTTCATCATGTACCTCGCATGGAAAATGAAGCTGCCGACATGCTGTCAAAGCTCGGCTCGACCCGACAGGCAATTCCACCGGGTGTTGCTTGGAGCACCTCAGAAAGCCATCTATCAGGCCGTCCCCAGAAACCGATTCAATCTTTGTCCCGTAAAACGCGGAATCCGGAGATGAGCCCATGAACATTGACGTGGGAAGTAGTACGCCGAACCCGGGGACTACCTCGGCAAACCCGGGGAATATCTCGGCAAACCCGAGGACTACCTCACCAGACCCGGGGACTGTTCGGCGTGATCCGACTGAAGTTATGCCGGTGGATCAGATGGAAATTGACGAGGAGATGTTCCCTGCGAGAGCAGTACCAGCTTGGGTGCTGCCTATATACCAGTTCTTGAAAGATAGAACGTTACCCACTGAGGAAGTGCTAGCCAGGCAAACTCAGCGGAGGGCCAAAGCTTACACAATCATCAATTCCGAGCTGTACAAGCGAAGTGTAACCAATATCCTCCAGCGGTGCGTTGATCCGGAAGAAGGACTTGACATCCTCCGAGATATACACCAAGGAGAATGCGGGCATCACGCCTCATCACGGGCCTTAGTGGCAAAGGCATTCCGGCATGGATTTTACTGGCCAAGCGCCTTGGAGCAAGCGGAGGATCTGGTGAGAAAATGCAATGGTTGCCAAAGGTATGCCAACAAGACACATATGCCTATGTCGGAACTCAAAACCATACCAATTACATGGCCATTTGCTGTGTGGTGCTTGGATATGGTTGGCCCGTTCAAACCAGCCAAAGGGAACATGACGCACCTTCTGGTCATGGTGGACAAGTTTACAAAATGGATCGAAGTGAAGCCTATAAGAAAGTGTGATGGAGCTACAGCTGTGACATTTCTCAAAGACATCATCTTGAGATACGGTTATCCTCACAGTATCATAACTGATAACGGCACCAATTTTGCTGAAGGAGCATTTGCACGATTCTGCCGAGATAAGAAAATCCGACTCGACATAGCCTCGGTAGCCCACCCCGCATCGAACGGACAAGTGGAAAGATCCAACGGATTAGTGCTATCCGGGATAAAACCCCGGCTCATTGAGCCGCTGCAAAGATCAGCGGGGTGCTGGATAGAAGAACTACCAGCGGTATTGTGGAGTTTAAGAACAACTCCGAATCGATCAACGGGCTACACGCCGTTCTTTCTGGTATATGGGGCAGAAGTTGTATTACCAGCCGACATAGAGCATGATTCGCCTAGGGTCACCCAATACACAGAAGCCGAAGTGCAAGAAGCCCGGCAAAATGATGTTGATCTGCTGGAAGAAGCGAGAGAACTGGCACTGTCCAGATCCGCCATATATCAGCAAAATCTCCGACGCTATCGTAGCCGGAAAGTGTGCCCCCCGAGTCTTCCGGGAAGGCGATCTGGTGCTCCGGTTGGTACAGCGTACCACTGGCATGCATAAATTATCCCCTCCTTGGGAAGGACCATTTATCGTGAGCAAAGCATTGCACAATGACTCTTACTATCTCATAGATGCAAAGCCATAGGAAAAGAACAAGGCGGACAGGTCCGGAGAGGAATCCAAGCGACCATGGAATGTAGCACTACTTCGTCCGTTCTACACTTAGCTAAAGAGTGTATGTACCCGAGTCATCCTCATATGTCGGTATGTATGTATGTCGGCAATGAGCCTATCAATGAAATAGCAGGGCCTCGAGCAGTAACTCGGGGACTGCCTTAATAAATGATTGTGGTTATTTTTTATGCATTAGCTGGAATGACTCGTTTCTCTTAACCCGGATTAGTAATGTGTGAGCACCAAAAACCCAACCTTTCGACTCGCTGCTGTCCAACAAGAATTGGCTTCATGGCGAGCAAGGGAACAAGTTTGGAATTGCGTGGCACATGAAAAACGACTAAGGAAACGAGTTTATTCGAGCTAATGTTTGTTTTTCAGACTAACCCTGTATTTATTTTCAAGTTACTATGCTGAATTATTTTGAGCTAAACCTAAAAGTTTCTAAGTATTGTTAAAACAATTTTTGAAGCTTGGGTTCGTAAGTCGTAAAACCGAATCAAGGTAGACACGGACCGAGCCAGAGAATTGGACGAACAAGAAAATGAAACTCGGGGACTACGCCCAAGTTAATCCGGCATAGAAATGTACTAGCAAAATATCACATATCCAGCATACAAGTGGACCCGACATACCGGGGATCTGATAAATTTTCAAGTTTTTTAGAATTAAGGAGCAGCAGGAGGAGGAAGTTCGGCGTCATCATCACTGTCTTCGATATCTGAAGCAGCATCTTCTCCGTCATCGCCCGACCCATCCTCCACGTTCTCCATCTGTTCCTCCTCGCCGAATTCCAGAAAGCTCGGCCCCTCAACCCAGTCATGGACTGGAGAATATTCGATGAGGCTGTAGGCGCAAGCCTGGCGCCGAGCTACCCACTCTGGATCATCAGTCCATTTGGATCCGGTGCACCGACGGGTGAGAAGGCTCAGATCGATTTTCTCGTACCATGAAAGGATATGATGGAGAAGGGTATCTGCCGCGGCCTGCCCGGCGGATTCCCTCCAGAGGTCGAGTTGAGTCTCAATCTCCATTAGCTTGTCCGCAAGAAGTGTGACCCTTTCCGGAGCGTCCTCGCTTGGCCAGAATGCGTTGAAGATCCGGACCGCAACGTCGAGGAGATCCTTGCCATAGTTCTTGATAGTTTCCACCCGGGCTGACACGCTAACCAATAGGTCCTCCAGGTCTAAAGGGATACTCTCACCATCAGGAGCAATGGGAGTACCCCTCTCCTGGCGAAACTTGGCAACGGCAGCGCTGGCAATAGCAGTACCCTCCGGAAAGTTATCTGAAAATAGGGACAGGGAGGATGCTGAAGCACCGGCATATGAGTTAACCTGGAAAACTGCGTCGGGCAAGAGAAAGAAACTTACGTGAGATATGGTAATGGATCCGGGTCAATTCCTGGATACAACTATCGCGTCTCTGCCGAAGTTGTTCAAGCTCGGCGAGCGCCGACCCAAGCCGGACTTCGGATTCCTTGAGCAGATCCTGGTCCTTGGAGATCTGAAGGGTAAAGCGCTCACGCTCTTCGGTGTAGTTCTGGACAACTTTCTGGGCCTTCATCGTCTCCATCTCGGCCTTGAGTTTGGCTATTTCGTCGTCCTTCTTCTTCAGCTCGGCTTGATGTTGTCCTGCTTGTTCGAGAAAATGCAGCATCATATCAGGCACGGGCACACTATCCTCAAGCGATGCTAAAATGATGTGTTGACCCGGCAAAGCCAAGGAGTGAATGTTTGCCGAGCCAAGAAAAAGAAAGAATGGAGAGCACAACGATGTTGACCGAAAGGGGACATACCTCGGATTTCCTCCAAGTTTTTTCGCATAATCTTGTTTTCAGCCTCCACCCCAGCTGCAAAAAACCGAATAAGGAGGTTAATCCGGCAGAAACAAACGAAACGATGAGGTGTTAAGAGAGGAAATTACCCCTCTTTTCATGCTCCACGCCAAGTGCAACGTGTTTTGCGCGTAAGGTCTTATGGGTATCAAGCAGGCGCTGAAACTCGGCGCTCCGACGGTTGGTAGTTACTTGACAAAGGCACAGGCGTGTAAAATTAGGTGTGTGCATGTTCGAAGTGTACAAGATCCGGGCCAAGCGGAACTTAACCCGGCTCTAGGTGTGTGCATATTTGAAGTGTGCAAAATCCGGGCCAAGCAGAACTTAACCCGGCTCTAGGTGTGTGCATATTCGAAGTATACAAGATCCGGGCCAAGCGGAACTTAACCCGGCTCTAGGTGTGTACATATTTGAAGTTTATATGCAGCTACGTTGATCTTCTAAGGAGCATCCGGCCAAATAACAGGTTACTCCGCCGGAGGCTCGGGGACTAATGGTTATTATCTACAGCATGTAAAGAAGAAACAATGTACCTCCATCATACGCCCAGCGAGGTTAATGGCCTTGGCGGCGGTATTCATCTGAGCGGAAAATTCAGCTGGGCCGAACTTTTCTGGGAGATCGTCGTTGTAGACGAACTCCGCCTTATTCCAGTTCATGACAAACTCGATGAGGCTCGGAGGGTACCGCTCGCCAGTGGGCATGTGAGGTGCCACCAAGCCCTTGGCGTGAGCTTCCTTCCTTTCAATTAGGGCAAGATCCGGGCTAGTGTGAAGAACCATCTGCTGCGAATCAGCTGGCTCGGCGGGAGGATCCGTCGAGCCTGATGACTTCTTCTTTGGAAGCATCGACGACAAGGTTTGCTGCCCAGCCTCGGCGGAGGTGAACTTGCCTTTGGCCTGCTTGGAGGAAGTGACCTCAGTGGATTTTCCCCCGGAAACCGCTGGAGTGGGTCCTCTCCGAGCTTGAGATGACTCGGACGAGGCAGATGAGCTTGGCGCAGGAGCTTTGGTGGCTGGCGTTGGAGCTGCTGTTGGTTTCTTCGGAACCGGGACAGGCGCTGGTTCGGTGGCTGGTGCTGGAGCAATAATGTCAGGAGCAAACTTACGCATCCGAGGTCTCTGCCTCCTTAGGTTTCCGGGCCCTCCTTGCCGGGGCTTTGCCTACCCGTTTGGAGGCAGTCTTGTCTCCAACCTTCTTTTGCCTTTTGGAAGGCTGAGAAGGTCCGGAAGAAGAACTCGACGTGGTTCCGCGTTTCTTCTTTGACGCCGCCGGAGCAGGCTTGCCCGTGGCAAGGAGAGGATCCTCGTGGATGTTCCCACCGGGGTTAGCTGATGCCGGGTAAGCAAAAGACAGAGGGACAGCCTCAACGGGTTCAATCACATCGATATCCGAGTCATCCTCATCGTCGGGCCAATCTCTAAGAGAAGAGAATTTACCGCTGGGTCGTCTGGTGGCATCGGGGGTGGGGAGGAACATCTCCTGGTCCGGCTCCTCCTCGTCCGGAATTTCTCGGTCCGGGGCCCACTTAAGGGTCGGATCTGGGCCATCCTCGAGGGTTTGCTGGAGAAACAGCTGAGAAAAAAGCACAAGGGGCAAAGTCAAGAATGTGATAAGAGCCGACATGAAATTGATCCGAGACAAGTTTACCCCGCGAAGCTTACCGCGGGAGGGAGCCTGTCACGGCAGTAATGCTCGATTCCCCATGTCCATTCGGCGGAGAAGTCCTTATGGGTGGTGAAAAGAGCCTTGACCCGGCGGAAGATCTCCGTATTGCTCAACTCGAATGAGGAGGTTCGGTTGGGGTCGCGACTAAAGCTCATATGGCACAACTTGTGAGTGCGCCGCTGAAGGGGAGAGATTCGGTTGCGCACGAACGTGATCATGGCATCCTCGTTGCGCAATCCAAGCTTCTTCAGCTCCGCAAACCTTTTGTTCACTTGGTTGGCTAGGGCTGTAGGCTTCTTGGCAACCTCCTCCCAAAAATCCGTGTCAGGGGGACCCGGAGCATAGGGCAGCAACCGGATCAAATCTTCCGTGCCTTCATTCCGGACGTAGAAGAAGGTCCGGGCCCACCCTTTGCAGGAGTCAAGCCCGGTGACCCGGGGAAAGATTGAAGACCTCCGGGGCGAGATCGAGGCAGCTCCGAACTGAGTTAGCTGTTTGTCCTCCGACTCGACATGGATATTGGGGACCATGTTGCGACGGAGGCCAAAGAACTGGATCCACAGCTCCTTCGTAGGCCATAGCCCGTTGTAGCCCTCAATCGAAGAAACGAAAGCGGACAGAGAGGTGATGGCGTTCGCCGGGAGATGATGTGGTTGCAAGTGATAGGTCCGGATCCAGTCTCGGAAGAAATCACTCACTGGAAGCCCGAATCCTCGTTGGAAATGGGATAAGAAAACAACAAATTCGCCCGGATTGGGTGAGGGGGCCAGCTCCGAGGAGGAAAGACGAGCAGCGACGCCGGCGGGGATGCGCCGGGTCCGGTAGAGCCAAGAGAGGTCATCCTCGCAGACCCAGGAGCCGGCCCACGCGCCGCGGTCCGCCGCGCCGGCGTCCTCCTCCATATCTTGTTCAACAACGGTGAGCTCTTCCACCGTGATCTCAATTTCGGTGTCTTCGTTGGAGCTGGTGGCGGCGGAGCCCTGCGGTCTAGACTGACGAGGACCCGTGGCTGAACAGAGGCGCAGCGGTGATTGCGGTGCGGAGGAACAAAGAAAATGCGGCGGCGACACTGCTGCAACGGGCACTGGCGGCAACACGGTTGCGAAGAAGAAGAACAGGAACAGGCGAGGGGGCGTGGAGATGGAAAAGTTCTAAGGGGCACGCCCCTCCCCTATTTAACCGCCCCCAGTCATCAACGAGTGGGATCGTGCTACGCAGGAAAACCACACGATGTGGCCGTGTATCACTAACGTCGACCAATCAGAGAGGAGCCACACCAGGGGCCACGGAGTGAATGTGATCCAATGACACGACGTGTAGTTGCGGTAAACGAGGAGACAGGCGTGACGTAACCCCCGCACAGTAATCACTGACATTTACTGCGGCGGTTACTGCGCAGGCCCTTAAAGTAAGGCAACGTAATGATTAACCGTTACGTGGGTTGGCGTATGAGAGAAGGAAGCACGGCCCGGATCCGAGCCACGGTGGTAACCCGGCCGGCGAGTGAAAAGTTGAACCGTGCGGAGGGAAAGTAAAACCAAACGATCCAAGCCAAAGTGGTGATCCGGCCGGCAAGTGACAACTTGGAGCGTGCGAAGGGAACATAAATCCATATAATCCAGGACGAACGTCTGAAGCTTGGATACGATTGAAACTAATGTGGCCTTAGCGACCAAGGCCGCCAAGGCCGCACCAGCTTCAGGGACTAATGTTGGGGGGATAACCCCGGGTAGGGTCACTCCGGGGTATAAGGGCCGAGCTAGCCGAGGTTCGGCAAGGTCAAAGCGGATGCTGGCCGAGTCACCTCAAGGCAGGCCAGATCATGGAGTAACCCGGACCAGGGAGGTCGCCTAACATTGTCTCGTCCGACTCAAGGAGTGAGTCGGAGGCACCTGTCTAGCTTATATGCAGGAACAGGTGTGGCCGGATCAACTGTGATCCGAATCCTCATTTGGCTTCTAGGAGAAGGAAGGAATATCTCTGGTCAAAAAGAAGGCCCGGTGCGTACTGGATGAGCGAGTAAAGCAAGGGCAGGACCACCGGATCGTGGCTGACAAGGGTGCCGACGCTCACGTCGGCTGACGTGGGCGCTGCAGAGGCAACATCGCTAAAGCAAGAGTGACGTGGGGGAAAAGCACCCCTGTCGGGTTACTAGTTTGGGAGGCGGCATATTCTTAGGAATATGCCTCCACGTATGCCCTAGGCCAGGACCGAACCACCCCTATATAAGGGGGGGTTGGGGTTCTGGTAAGGGGGTTGGGTCTTTTCGGATACAGAGCAAGGGAAATACTTGTGGGTCTTGAGTTCTTGGACTAGAGGATAGGCAAGAGTAAGAGAGCCACTTCTTCCTCCTCTAGTCAAAACAGCTCGAGGAGCACTTGTAGGCTTGGAGACTGAACATCAATACAAAGCTTCTGTGTAGAGAATCACTCTACTATCCCTCCCTGGATTCCCCTAGCGCATATTAGTCCCCACCTTCAGCCTATCCATGGCATCTGCCGTGACACCACCACGACACCTCTCAATATGAAATATATCAATGAATAATAGTGAATTAAGACATAGAATAGTGATGCAAAATGGACGTATCATCCTCGCACTCTCACGCTTTCTTCGGGTCTCCCCTGATGGTGATCACGTTGTTGGGACCTAGAATTTTCATCATATTGTAAATGTAACATGGACGATCCATAAATGCCCAGTAAGCCGGCCGTCCGAATATAGCGTGGTAGGCGCTCTTGAACGGGACCACTTCGAAGGAAAGTGCCTCCGTCCGATAATTCATTGGAGTACCAAAGGTGACATCCAAAGTGATCTCTCCCAGGGAATTTGCTTGTCTTCCTAGGACAACTCCATAAAATATCACATAGCTGTGATTCAGTTGTGTCTCCGATATCCGCATCTGGCGTAGCGTTTCGACATACAGAATATTGATGCTGCTGCCGCCGTCCATAAGGGTCTTGGAGAAACCATAGCCATCAATAAGTGGATTGATGATTAGGGCGTATTTTCCTCGCCTGTGCAACTTAGGCGGATGATCATCGCGATCAAAGGTGATTGCCACTTCTGACCAGTCCAAGTATTGCGGGATAGCCGGAACAGTCACACTGAGTTCATGCAACACTACCTTCTTGACCTTAGCTAGTTGAGACCCAAGGAAAGTAATGTAAGTGTCTTTCTTTGTTGGGAAGTTCTTCTTTTCATCCAACTTGGGATTTGAAGCATCGGCTTCCTCCATGTTGGAATCTTCCTTGGCCTCTTTCTCTTTTTCGGGATTCTTTTTTCCCTTCTTCTGCTTAGCCCTGTAGCCAGCGGTATCATCCTTTTTGATGTCGTCGTTGAAAAGACACTCGGTGTTTGTGTGGGACGAGCCCCCGTTGGGATCTAAGTGATGCACGCACGGGTTATTAGGAATGTCGGCCGATGAGTAGGTTTTGCCAGGTTGCTGGTCTCCTCTACCCTGGACCCTTGATGTCCCACGACCACGTCCACGGCCATCACCGCGCCCTCCTCGTCCTCTAGACCTGGAACTAGCGATGACCACCACTGTTTCCTTATTGGGCTTTTCTTCCGAGGTGTTCTTGTGCTTCTGAGCTTGCTGCTGTAACACCCTCAAATCGACCCTATGCAAGTTTTAGCGCTTCCCGCCAAACCCGCATAGAAACGATTCAAGGACGCCCACCAGGCACTTTCGTGCGGGTGGAAAACGAAGTAATAACATTACACAACAGTCCTCGATGGGACCCACAGAACAGATATATATACAACAGCGACTCAATGAGTCAAGAATACAGAAATACAGTTCAAAGATCCAATCACCTTGAAAACGATAGAGCGTCCGACTACGGACAAGATGCAAATGGGGCTAAGAGCCCTGAAGAATAACCAATGGCGTCCATAACCCTGCCCAGGCCAAGCCGGAAGGGTAACCCTGCTAACGACGTCGATCTCAAAACCTATTTAAACAAAAGGGGTGCCGACAAAGGGTAAAGGAAAAAGATGAGCGTCAGTACTGAGGCCAGTACACGGCGAGGCTAGAATTCAGCGGTCCTCGCCTACATAGGTATGGTGGACTGAAGCGACAGCGCAGCATGCACTAAACAACCTATAGAGACTCGATATAACTGTCGGCTATCAGAGAGGGATAAGAAAGACCTATTCGGATCCAACCTGAAACTATCACCAAGCATACCCATCCTGGTATTTCCCCCTCGAGACCAAACGAGGAAGTCAACCGAGGAACTCACACGGTTGGCAGTTTTAGTTATTCGGTTATCGTTGCAGCAATTACTAGTCAGGTATAGGTAGTTATCTAGATATAATAAGCAGTGGGCACTTTTAGTTAACCATTCCGTTGTAGTTGCAACACTTACTAGTCAGATACAATTAACATGAGATATCCCAAAACCCAGTAGTTGTTGGTACTTTTATTTAGCCATTCCGTTGCAGTGGAGCTGATTACTAGTCACATCGGATACAAGTCAATTTATAACAGTAAACTTTAGTTATAGTTGTCTATGATCGAGAACTGTGCTCCAAGTCGTCCATAACCGCGGACACGGCTTTTCGAAAAGATTTAACCCTGCAGGGGTGCACCAAAGTATCCACACGCACTTCGACCCTTTTTGCCAGATCAGTTAACATACACCCATCGATATGTCGGCGGGGCCTAAGTCATGACGTTTCCCAGACCCAAAGCAAGTACATGGGGGCCACCCCACTAAGCTACCCGCAACGAAGTCGGCCGGTCTCCGAGACGGACTCAGGGTTTGCGTCAGTGGCTGTAAACGACTGGGAACCCGAAAGTGAGACTGGGCTTGTCGATACCGCGAAAACACTCCGCTTTCCTAAACAGTACAGTGTGCAGTACCTCGCACAATTTAAATAAAGCAGTAAAGCATGGCATAAGTACAGGATAGTAAATAAAACCTCAAACTAGTTTGTGGCCCCCAGTACAGTACTTGGAATCAGGTACTAATCGATGGGGGTGCCCATACACCCCACCTGTGGTTAGCGCGCTCGATCTCGGAACAGGTGTCAAGAACTCGGGGTCCTACGGGACACAAGTGGACGGTTAACAACCAAATAACATCTATTGCCCACCTGTGCCTCTGCATTTACCTACTTCAATTTTTAGTTATTAAACGGTAATTAAAGCCATGATCATCTCCAACATTAAACATGCGGCACACTCCAACAACTGTGGTACTTGACGACACGCAACAGCACTTGAGCAAGCGACTACGACGCGCAAGTCCAGCTATCTACCAAACAACAGGTAATAGGATGTGTCCAAGGCAATATAAGGCTGCAAGGGATATCACGGGCACGAAAACTAGAGCATCGCAACACAGATAGCAATAGGTCAACAGGAGGGAATAAATACTATAAAAGTAAGATAGGTAGAAAGGGGGAGATGCTCGCCTGAAAACATTGCCGAAGGTTCATCCGAAGATCGGGTCGAAGCTTACATCAACTCAACGGCCTTATCCGCGAAGAAGCAAAACACTAGAATAAACACCGGATGCACTATTTAATACTACGGCAAAATATCGGGCATGATGCATGTATGATGTATGATATGGCAATCATGCGGTGCAATTAGGCAATATTAAACGGAACCGGGGTCCCGACATTTAATTAAACGGTTCAAGTTATTTACCTACCCCGCAAATTAAATGTTGGATTAGCAAGACAGAACAGGGCTTCGGTTCGCTATGCCAATTTAAATGGAGTCCGGAATAAGACAAAGATATCCCGCATATAGACTCCATATTTAATTATGAGGTGGATCGGCATAATGCTCCCAAACACCCACAAATATGCATGCGAGTTGGAACAATTTAATATGCAACAGAGGAATGTCATATTATAAAATAGGGGCTTAGGGCACACATCTGGGTCGGAAGATCTTGGGGTTCCGAGGGGTCCGGGGTCCGGTCTCAGGGTTCGACGAGAAGGCAAGGTTCGGTTCGATGAGATCGGTCTTCAGAGGTTGTCGAAGGACTTGGTTTGGCGTCGGTGTCTTTACCGTCTGGGTTCTCGAGCATCGCATCCGGGAAGTAGTACTTGTCGCACATGTGGTCTTCGGGTCCTGGGTCTCAGTCATGGCGTCCCATTGTAGATCTTGTCGCATGGTGTTCGGGTAGGCGAACTTGGCGGGTTGGGACGATCTTGACGGTGGACATCAAATTTATCGGGTCGAGGTCGATCTTGGCGAGATACCCCCCATGTTGTCCTTGTCGGCATGATCATCGGGATTGCGGCATCGGATAGGTCTTTTCGACAAGATGATCTTGTCGTCCTTGGCGTCGATTCCACTTCGGTAGAGCTTGGCGATGGTCTCCGTGTTTCCATAGGACACGTCCACCAAGACAGCACCTCCACAACACTAGCATCACCCGAACTACAGTAACATTCCTTGTCACCTCCCTGAAGGACTTCTTCACATCATCGACACACCACCTCGCTGCAACAGCTTCACAACACAGCAAGCACACACGTGCTAGGCACCCACAGCGCGCAGGACGAGGACGATGGGGTGGCGCCTTGGCACAGAGGACGGACGACGACGAACATCGGCCTCCGCAGAGGAGGGCAGAGGAAGGCGAGGGAGAGGGTCGGGCGCAGGCCGCGCGGAGAGAGGAGAGGGGTTGCCGTCGGGCGGAGAGGGTCTCCAGCGGAGGGAAGGGCAGAGGGGTCCGGCGGCAGGGCGGAGGGATCCTCGGCGAGCGAGGCCGATGGCGGCGGCGGGGACCGGGTCGGCGCGGCGAGGTGTAGCGGAGGACGGAGAGAGGCGGGGCGGAGCTCCGGGAAGAGGGCGGGCGACGGCGAGGTGGAGGCGGGGCAGGCGCGGCAGAGGCCGACGGGGCCGACGCGGAGCTCCGGCCTGCGACGAAACACGCGAGACGGAGAGGAGAGGGAGGTCCGGCGCCGGAGCTTGAGGCCGAAGGGGGGGGGTGAGCGACGGAGGCGATAGGGGCGGCGGCGGCGGTCGATCTGCAGGGAGGTGGAGCGCGAGCGGACCGACGAGGCCCCGGCGAGGTCGGCCAAGGCGGTGGTGCGAGGAGGCCGACGGGGGATAGGGTAGGGGATTGCGGTGGCGGCTCGCGAGCGCGACCAGAGGCGGCGGCGGGGAGGACGATGCGGGGAAGGAGGCGTGCGGGGTTGGCTTCGCGTGGGGGAGAAGAGAGCCAGGGGAGGAAGCGGGACCGGGGTGGGCTAGGGAGGAGAGAGAGGGGGGGGAAGGCGCGCCTGGGGGCGGGCCCACGCGAGGAGAGGCGGTGGGCGGGGTCAGGTGCTGGGTGGAGCACGAGGCGGTCGGTGGGGGTCTGGGGGCGCGCCCAGGTGGGGCTCGGGCGGGTGGTTGGTGGCGACTAGCCAGGGAGCGGTGGAGTGAGTGCAGGTGGTTGTCCACCGGGGAAGGTGGGCCCGCGCGGGTGAGGATTGGGGTCCAGGGGGTTGAGGTGGACCAGGGAGGTGAGGTGGAGGGCTGGGAGTGGCTGGGGGTTGGGGAAGCGGTGAGGTGGCGCGAGGTGATAGGAGGGAGTGATGTGGCTGGGGACTGGGTAGGTTAGGGTTAGGTAGGAAAAGGTCTGGGTAGGAAAAGGGCTTAGGGTTTCTGATTTTTGTACTGGGGGTGGCCGACTGGGTCGGATCGGCCCGGTACGGCTGCCCCCTAAAAATAAACTAAATATTTTAATATTTAAAACGGGGCTTTTGAAATCCATTGGTAGACGAAACAAAATAATCCGGAGTCCCGGGTTTTGGATTTCAAATAAAGTCGGGGTATTTAGAAAACAAAATATGTTTTTCGAAAATAGTTTCAGACAAACATATGCATGATGATGACGATGCTCAAATGCAATGTGGCATGATGGCATGAGCATGCGGTCATGATGATGCAATGCACAAAAACAACACGATTTTCTAGTAGTGGTTTTGCGGGATGCCACAGCTGCTTTGGTTGTTTTGCTGACTGTGGCACAACCAGGGCATTTAGTAGTCCTTCTGCATCGTCATCAACATCTGCATACTTGCTCATTGTTTCTATCATCTCTCCCAAATCAATGACCTTGTCACACTTCAAGCGATGATGTAGTAAACCAATTGGGAGTCCTGCAATGAAAGCTTCAATCGTAGTTTGGTCATTTACTCCCTCACAGGAGTTCTTGGTGTCGATCCATCATCTAAGGTAATCTCGGCAAGTTTCTCCGGCTTTCTGGGTGCAATGCTATAGGTCTCCTACCGTACAGGGCCTCCTGTATGTGCCTTCGAAATTCCGAAAGAACGCGATTGCATGCCATACCAGTTGTGGATGGTGTTTTTCGTAAGTTCATTGAGCCAGGATCGTGCCATCTTCCGCAGCATGAGTGGGAGATATCGGGTTGCGACCAAGCTATTTCCGCCTTTGGCGATGCAACAGGCCTAGAAAAAATCCTGGAGCCAAGTATCTAGCCGAGCTACACCATCGTAGGCTTGAATATGCCTTGAGATAGCAAATCCTTTCGGGAAGTGTGTTTGTCGTATGCGTGGTCTGAAGCATTTTGGACCCACATAGATGTCGTTGTTCTCGTAGAGCCATGCCTCTATGTTAGAGTTGATTCGATGTCTTGCATCGCTTGGTGACAAGGATCGCCGTCTTGGTTGACGACTGCGACTGTGGTGCCTTGGAGCCGGAATTCTACTTCTGCCACCACCTCCCCCGCCACGGTGCCCTCCTTGAGGCCGTTGTGGTGGCTACTTGGTGGAAAGGGTGGATCAGGTGGATTGTTTTCGACTGATCGCCGGCCTCCATCCGGAACGTCATTATTCCGGTTTCGGGGAGGGTCTTCGCTACAACGAGCCCCCTGCCGGCTTGACTTGACACGGTGTATGTCATTCCTTCATCCGTCGTTTCCCGCAGCTTGGTGAGGTTCAGCCGGACGACTTGTATGTCTAGGAGGTGGCATTCTTTGACGATCCTCCTCCCGACGTTTCTCTTTGTCATCTTCCCTGCGATTGTTCGACTCTCGTCGGGGAGGGTGTCTTGGATACAACGCTGCAACCGCGTCTTGCTCTGTGGCTAGGGCAATGATGTCTACGCACTTCTCTTCTTGTAGACAGTTGTTGGGCCTCCAAGTGTAGAGGTTTGTAGAACAACAACAAGTTTTCCCTTAAGTGGATCACCCAAGGTTTATCGAACTCAGGGAGGAAGTGGTCAAAGGTATCCCCTCTCAAGCAACCCTACAATCAAGATACAAGAAGTCTCTTGTGTCCCCAACACACCCAATACACTTGTCAGGTGTATAGGTGCACTAGTTTGGCGAAGAGATAGTGAAATACAAGTGGTATGGATAATTATAAGTGGTAACAGTGCCAGAAAATAGCTTGATGGCGTGGAAGAGACTAAAGGCAAACTGAAATAAAGATGGAAGCAAGCAAACATGTAACAGATCTAGTTGCAAATGGTGTTTCAATGCTTAGAAACAAGGCCTAGGGATCATACTTTCACTAGTGAACACTCTCATATAAATATCTTATCTTCGTGATACTACTCTGAACTACTCTCCGGTTGCACACTCTAATCCATGGTAGGGCTATAACAGCACACCTCAAAGTCCGCTTTCCCATCTAGATAACCCCACACTATCACCTTGAGCACTAGATGGTTCAAACAACCACCACAATTTCATAAAGACATCCAACTCCAAATATAACTCATAACAAGTATTTGTAATCTCTAGCCTAAGTGCCACCATGGTGTGCACACTGTCAACTTCACACACATGGGGAGAGCAGAGATCTATTAAAGCACTTGAGTAGCAAGGTAGATCTATAGATTATAAGCTCATGATCTCAATAAGATCATGCATAGAGAGAGAGATGAACACATAGCTACCGGTAGAACCCTTAGCCTCGAGAGAGAACTACTCTCTCCTCATCACAGGAATCAGCAATGGCGATGGAGATGGTGGTGGAGATCGATGGAGATGGCTCCGGTGGCACTTCCCCATCCCGGCAGGGTGCCGAAACAGAGACTTTCTGTCCCCCGAATCTCCCCTTTGGTGGCGGTGGTGCTGCGGAACTTTTCGTGGCTGGAGGCTTGATGATTTAGGGTTTTTGCATCGGGAGGCATCTTATAGGCGAAGAAGCAAGGTCGGTGGGTGGCCAGGGGGCCCACACCACCTGGTGGCGCGGGTAGGGCTAGCCCGCGCCACCATATGGTGTGGCCACCCTATGGCCCCTCTCCGTCTCGTCTTCTGGCTCCGTGAGTCTTCCGGTAAAATATCGACTTTGGCTTTTGTCCGGTCCAATTCCGAGAATATTGATTTTCTGACTTTCCTGGAACCAAAAACAACAAAAAATAGGCAACTGGCACTGTGGCACTTGTTAATAGGTTAGTCCAAGAAAGTGTATAGAAAGTACTCCAAAGTTGGAACAAAACACAAGAAAGTAGATAAAACCAAGTATGGAACATCAAAAATTATGGATATGTTAGCAACCTATCAAGCAACATTGCTCTAGTCACGTGCGATTTTGTGTTGTTGGCCTGAAGATCTGGTTCTTGAGTAGTTGTCCTCCCGACGTTCATGCTATTACGGCATCCGTTGGGGTCGAATATCATCCTAGGCCGGATCCGTGCGACATTGGTCGGATTTAGAGAGCAATTTTCCGCTTTCGGATTTTGCGAACCTTTGTTGCTCCAGAACATTGGTATGTAGCTTTATGCCCAATCGAACCTCTTCTGGGCCTGGGTTATTTGCCATGATATCTCGAGTCGCAGTGGTGTTTTGTACTGGTGTTGGGTACACCAGATCTCCACTACTGTCGAGCCGAGGCATCCCCGGATCTCCCTCAAAGAGAACCTTGCGTACTTTCGGAAATTTGTCGGCCCGTAAGTGGCCTTTCCGGGTTCTCTGATGCTGCAGAGAGATGAGCTTCTCTGAAGTAGCCATGTGCTTCTTCTCTTCCTTGATGTTTTTGGCTTCATCCAGGAGTACTTGGCGACATGCTTCTAGGGCCTGAGCCCTTTCTTCCAATTTCGTAGCAGTGAACTCTGCTGCAGTAGGGATAAGTGTAGTTAATGCAACATCGATGAGTTTACGGGCACCCGCGGTGACCACGTGTCCATCCATCGAAGCTTCTTTGGGCTCGTCTAGGATTAAAGCTCCATTCGAGTCTTCCTCGTATTCCTCGGCAACCGCTTCCTCCGCTGGAGGATCTTTTGCCGGGGTCTTGTTCTTCTTCTTCTTCTTCTTCTTCTTCTTCTTTGCCTTCTTGGCAGCACCGGTAGCAAAGATGGCTTTGGGTCCGTTTCCCGGAGTCAAGCTCTGATCAGTACTTTCAGACATCTGGATATCGGGGTTAGCTCCGAGATCCATGTCATCCTACGCTTTAGGAGAGTTTTCTCCTGATCTTTCGTCCATGGCTTCTCCTTCTTCTGCAGCTTTGGAGTTATACTCCGCTTCGTATTCTTCGGAGAACTTTCGGAAATCTTCCGATGTCATGGAATCATCCGAAGATGCCGGTAAGTTGATGTTTGTTCTGATCGCCTCTAGCACCGAGTCTTTGTTGTCTCTAGCATCGGCAAAGCCGGATCCGGATCCAACATATCCGACAAAGTGCGATGTGTGCGTCCTTAGGTAGTTACGGCTTAACTCGTGGGCTTCCTCGAAAATCCTGATGGTTTCGAGAACCTCATCCACGCTTGCGTATTTCATCATCATGCGCCTCAACGTATGCCTCAGGAAGGGTTGATCTGTTCCGGCGTTGGAAGAGCCGGAACTGCGTTGTTGACTTGCTCCTCCTAGATTTCGACCTCGGCGGGTGGGTCGATCTGGGATTCGGCCTCCTCATGGAGATCCACTCAAGATTTGACTTGTACCACAAGATCTGCTTTAGGATCAGTTTTCTCCACTATCTCCGCAACTGGTGCGGCCTCGGTGGGATTAGGGTTTTCTGGGATCCGAACTCTGCCGCCTCCGTGGATAGAGGGGAGCCAGAAATTTCTTCTTCCTCTATCATCACCGCTGGGGTGGGTGGGGCAGGATCAGCAAAACCGATGTACACATTGATCTCATCGAAATACATGATGGTGTAGGTAGTCACAGCCTCCCTAGCCGGAATCCAGGTCTCGTCGAGAACGATGAGAGGGACGTCGCTGGTGTAGAGGATGCGACCGACGGCGATGGTCTCGCCAATTCTGATTCTTACAGATTCTGCTCGAAATGCAGATTCGAAGCTCACTTGTCCCATGGTGGGTGCTAACTGTCATAAAATTGATGACAAGTATGCCATGAGGGGGTCCTCGAGGCGTGCGGAATAGAGGGGTGTGAGACGTACGATATTCCGGGACGATGAGCACACAAGTTTACCAAGGTTTGAATCCACCGGCTTTGGATGGATCCTACTCCTGCTAATCTAGTAATACGACAGAGACGAAATATGGGTTACAAGGGTTTCACCTATGCGAGTTGAGATTGTAGAGTATTGTGAGGGTGCCCTAAAGGCCTTCCCTAGGACGGCTCATATAGATATCCGGCCTAGGGTTTATAGGAGAGACCTATCTGGCTATGACTAAGAGTCGGTTACATAGTACATCTTGAACTACAAGTAACATAACAGACCTATGTCAGTAAGTCTTCTGGACCTTCCCGTAGCATGACTGGACTCCGTCTCTTCTCCCTAACTGGGCCGCCCATGAAGCAATTCTCTAACCCGAAGTGGTCCACCCTGGTCAGTGAGGCACAATGAGGATACCCGAAAAGTATATCCCCAACACTTACAGTAGCTAGGTTCCAATCCCGGGCATTGGCGATGCTCGGGATGAATCATAATGGAGTCTCCAGATATTTCCATGCAATGTTGGTTGAGAAACCAACAACTGTTTCTTTGGTATTTAGACTGAAGCAGTATATTTCAGGAAACAATGTATATCCAAGTCCTATTGTATGGTGGGAGGTGTAGACATAGTTGCTTCTCGTAAGATATCCTAGGGCAACATCTGCACCACCTACTGCAATGTTAATTGGATACTTCAATCTAAGGAAAAGGAAATATGCTCCCAGGTCAGCAATCGCTATCCATGGATTAGGTGGATACAAGTAAGCAGTGTCATTTGAGTACACCTTGTAGCCAAACCCAATAGCATAGGTGCCATAAGTGCGACCGCAACGATTAACACTATGGTCAGCAATAGGATTTCCATGACCATAATAAGTACCCCCATCAAACTCCTGATCAGTAACACCCTCGGTATGGATAAGAAAAAGGCAACATTCATCTACAGATATTGCTAAGAAGCATAAACCATGTTTGTACTCGTCATCATCTATGGCATCAAGGTTGCCCTCCTCGAGATGCTTGCCAGGTGGTGACGGGAGCATAATAGGACCTTGAAAAAGAAATGATGGCCAAATCTAGTTTACATCCACTAAAACAGAAGCTAGTGTTTACAACAGGAGTGGATCAAACTTAAAAAATACAGATGATTCTAGACATAAACACTGCCATTCTTAGTGGATGCAAACACCAGACCCTTATGGATAAGTGCATCGTTGTATCTGAAATAGCACTGGAACTGGTTCTCAAGAACTGTCCATGCACTTTGCCGGCTGCAGTGACCCAACATACCACTGCATGATGTAGTACACTATAGTCGTTGACATAACACTAATGAAACACCGTTCACTAGTATTACATCCCTCAGAGTGGTACAACAGAAACACAGCAGGTCCAAGACATGACTATAGATTACAAATCGACTCTTTATAGAAGATCCAAAGAACACTCTAGGTTAAAGAGGGAGAAAGAAACTTCTTACAAAGAAGAACCCGAAATAATAACTCAGAACTATCAGGCTAATAAGACTAAGATCTAAACTATCTAGCTTGCAAATGTTGCTATTGCATTGCTCTACAGAAGTATGTTTTATGGCTAGAGTATCTACTCCTATCTAATCAAAGACTTGGTCTTCACTTCAGCTGATGTATATGTTGACTCCATTGACTTCATTGAAGAACTTGAACTTTAGGTGATGAGTTGTTGAGGATGAGTTCGTGTTAACATCGTCTTCAACGGCTTCATAATCTAGCAAGGGTTAAGAATGTATGGTTGAGTACGAGCGTACTCAGCAAGTTCACTAAAAAGGAGTGTACGATGCACTATCTCTAAAGCCATAGACCAAAGGTCGTAGGCAATGCAGGTTTTCGTAAACATTTCTTTAAAGGTTGCTTTTATTCTGAAAACTATGTCCGACAGCCTTCATAGGTTGACCAGAACTTTCATGGAGTTCCTTTCCTGCCGCGTTCGTAGTTCCTTCCTGAAACAGGGAGTAACATGTCACAGTTCTTACACTCTACAGAGGTGCGTTACTTTACCCATGAGAGACCTTAGCTTTGTTGCACAACCAAGTCGCGAGCTTGTCCATACTTCCTTGGTATGGGGCCCAGTCTAAGATCCAAGCCAATCACTGCCCCCTTCGCGACCCCGCATGTCTCCTTGGTGTACACCATGCCCACATCTTTAATTACGGCAATGGTTGGTACAGACCGTTCAGATGCCAGAACTATTGTGGGACGTTGAGGGTTCCCACCCATATGCTGCATATCCTCTACTAATTACCAATTAATGCAAGCTATGAGGATAACAGCCACGACCTGCACATCCGGCTACATGCGAGAGGAAGAAGATACAGCTGACTTCTCCATCCCATTCCAAATCTCATGGTTAACGCGTAATATACGGCGCTAGAATCACTGGCGACATTGGTTGATTAAGTCCTAGATATTATGTTCCTTTACCACTAGAACTGTATCAGTAGATTATTACCACTTGGTAAAGAATCATAATCATATTATTATGAAAATTGTACTTTCTGACCTTTTTGAAATGCAGGTGATGACAACATTTGAGTTATAAGCATTTGATAGAAAATAATCAAAGGACATGAGCAAGTGTGAACTTGCCTTTTATGATTGCAAGATTATGCAATCACAGTCTTCGGGATAATAGAAGATCCAAAATCTGGAAATAGAATCATCGGTCCGGTAAGGACTAACATTTAAAGAAGCAATATGTTGATGCATAAGTAATGTAATGCATTTTGTAAAATCCCAAGATAAATCCCCAATAATGAGAATGAGTTAAATATAAGTGATGTATTTTAAGATTTAGTTATTTCTAATGTTTACTCCATAAGTAAATATATCTACAAAGCATTTAAGTGTTTAATATGCAAAGTATAAAAGTGAAGTATAATCATATTCTAAGATTGAGGTGAATTGCTATCTGGTAATTATGATGGGATTTATTATGTTAAGTTGTTAAGAGTTAAGGGACTTATTATAAGATTGTTGTTTGAAGTGGCAAAATGAATAACTTTTGAAGAAAAGATTTCTTTGGTAAAGTTTAATCAATCTTTGTGGTTAATCAAATGTGATCGATGTCGCTTGCGCTTATCCGATAAGCTTGGATTTGAGATGCCTTATGACTTAAGTTGGATCAGACAAAAGTTAACTATAAAAACATAAATATTCTTTAGGCATTATGCATGACTTGGTGTACCAAAGTTAATTTTAAAACATAAGTAGATCTAGGGTGTGATGTGTTTAAAAGTATTAAGTTTTGTAATAAGTATGTTTAAGAGTGTGAGATCATTCACTTTCTATATAAGTGAATGATGAGCTTAAATAGGATTTGTTACTATGAGATAGATTTGACTTATTAAAGAAAGCAAATTTGGCTAATATCACTTAATGTGTTGAGTTTTCAAAGTCATGTTAAGCATGGTTGAGTTAAGAGGTTAAGATCATTTACTTTTATCATAAATGATTGATGTTTAAAACTTAGTTAAAATTGTTGGTTTAGTTGGATTTAAGGTTTTAAAAGAGTTTTTATTGGGTTAATATTTTTCATTTAAGTTTTGCATAGATCCAAGTTATGGTCTTGGAACTAGTATTTGAATATAAAAGATTTAAGGTTTTATATCAAATTATGATTATTTTTTATTTAAGAGATGTTTCTAAAGAATTTATGAAATAGGTATTTTATAAAATAGATAAAGATTTATTACTTTAAAATCTTAAAAAATTTTGAGCTAACATATGTAGTATTTTTCTAGTAAAATATATTTATTCAAGATCTTAAAAATGAATTTTATTTATTTTTAGGTAATATTTTATAAGATTCAACAAAGGATTAAATGTTTTTAAATATTTTCTTCAAGTTTTATTTGTAAAAATTTAAGTTAGTATTTTTATCAAATAGTAGTTTTATTTTCATAAGCAAAAATAATTTTTATTCATTTTTAGAATTTTTTCTTAATTTATGAAATTTCATTTAGGATTTAAGGGTGTTAATACTTATTTGCATTTTATTAAACTTAAATAAGTTAAGTTATATTTTTCTTAGGAAGATATTATTTTTGTGATCATTTTGATATGTTATATATATATTTTTAGGATTTTTCTATATTTTTCTAGGGCTCAAATGAGTTCAGGGGTATTTTGATAATTATTAAATAGAAAACAGATTTTTTGTGGGGTAATAATTTGGCTGTGGCCCAACTGGTGAACACTAGATAAGTCTAGTGGACAGGCCCATTAGGGCCCAACTTGGTCTGGCCTAGGGTTATCCCCAGCCCAACCCACCTCACCCACACACACGCCACATGCACACACGGTCCTCATCTCTCTCGTTCCCCCTTGTGCGCATGATGCCACTGCCGCAAGATGCCCCTCCAGCCGCCGCCGACCGTCTCCACCATCGCTGCCTGCTGGTGCCGCCTCTCCACGGCATTCTTCGCCGGTTCCCCTAGTCTCGTCGCCAACCTGCTGTCGCACATGCCCCTGCCCTCGGCTAACCCTAGCTGTGTCGTATGGGTCCGCGGGCGCACGCCTCGGGCTGCTTTCTGGGGTTCGGCTACTCTCCTCTGCCTCTTAGTCCTTCCTTGCGTCGAACACGACCCGCTGCTGCCGCCCTTCCCGAGTTAACAAAAACTTTTCCATTTACAATGATTAAGCTTTCATATGTGTGTGCATTTAAATTAGGGGTTGTTTTGAATTGCCATGTTTGAGTGATCCATTGGTTGTAAAATGATTCTAAGGTGAATTAAACACCATCTAGATCATTCCCAAACAAATCCCAAAGAAAAACAAATCAAAAATAATAAAATAAGCAAATGGTCACTTTTGCCATTTTAATCACCATGCCTACTTTAGCTATTCCTAGAACTCAAATCCTAACATAAACAATTGTGGTTCTTTGCACCCCTTGCTAGTACAAGTAGTGATGTACCAAGGCCCACTTTGTTTCATCCCAAAAACTTTCAAACACTAAATTTAAATGACATTTGAAAATTGAATGTAGTTCATATGTATAGATCACACTTATTCAAAAACCACTCAAATGAACTCCACTTTTAAAACCCAAGCACACCTAGAATCTCAAGCATAAGATACATCACTCCACAAAAATTCAGCCCAAAATTAAAACATTTTGTTCTTGCGGCCATTTGATCGAACAGGTTGCAGACAGAAATAAAATGGCCTAACTATTACTGTTTCGAATTAAGCCATTGTCCCGCATTGCACCCTCTCTACTCTCCCCTGTCCCCCCCTGAGTCCAACCAACACCCTACCGGCCTACCCCTTAGCCGCAACAGTAGTGGAGCACCGCCACTTTGTGGTCACCACCGACCAGAAGAGGGTAATGCGCCAGGGACATCGCCGCGCCATTCCAGCGTGTCCTCTAGCTCCACCCAACCCTACCGCATCTCACCGCACCTTCCCCAAGCCTAGCCAGGCCCTGGACCACTCCCCAGCGTCGCCGCCCTTTCTCTCTACGAGCTCGCCAGAGCGTGATAGCCGCCAGCACGTACCAGACTACCCCTCGACCCCATCCCGTGCACGCCGCTCCGCCTCGACCCCAGCAACCCACCAGACACGACCGTGCACCGCCGCGCGACCCACAGTCGCCGAGCGCCGCGTCGAGCACCGCCTTTGTCTCCTAGAGTGCACAACACTCCCGACCACCTGCCACCGCCCCTAGCCACGCCATTAAGCCATAGAGCACCGCCAGGAGGCAAGCCACCGTTCGCCTACGCCGCCCATGCGGATAGCGCCCTGTATCGTCGTCACCTACGAGCTCGCCGTCGCCCTCTCGGTCCCCTCGTCGAGCCTATATAAGGAGCCCTCCGCAGTACCATTTCTCCACACCACTCAACTCCCCTCTCACCACTGATCCTTCCCCACCTCTCACCAGAGCCGCTCGAGCCATAGTTCATCGGAATTGCACCGGAGGAGCCCGCTGCAGAGGAGGAGAAGCTACCATCGATTCCGTCCATCGCAACCCCTGCCGTGACCTCGCCTGAGTCCGCTGTCGCCGTCCAGTTTGATCGCCCGCCTCGCCGCACTAGCTGGAGCCCTGGTACGTCCCCAGTAGACTCCCACTGGCCATTTAGGGTTCGGTCTCGCCGGCGACGAGTCCGTCATCGACGACGACTGTGGACCGTTGATCTCGATTCTAATCGTAGCGCCTAGATCGTCCCATAACGTTTCGGGTTTTAAGTCTCGCTGACAAGCGGGACCAACCTGTCAGCCGCCCTCTGCGCTGTGGAGCGTCACTGGGCCGGCCCGTTTCCTTTCCCGCGCGCCCCAGTTAATTCAAATATAGAATTTTCTATTTAGGTTTAAACTCAATTCTGTCCCTTAGTTTAAAAATCTATTCAGGAAGATTTACTAAACCAAATCGAGTGATTCCAATTTTGTTGGAAAGCTTCTGAAAAGATCTATCCAAGCCCGTTGGATTTAATTCATTTAAAATTAGAGATATCTCCTAGTAAAAATAACAAGACAGAAGCTATTGCACATTCAAACATTTTTATAAAATCAACCATAATAGCTTTTGAGTTGATTCCAACTCTCAAAAATCACATTTAACCATACCTATCTAAATATGTAATAATATTAAGGTTTGCATGCAGTGACTTTGGACTAGTACCAAAATAATGCTATATATGCATTTCTAGTCACTTTAAATCATTAAATATTAAACTTAAACTTATTAAAATGTGATCCAACATTTAAATCACATTCCCATATGTTAGAATATGTGGTGATGACATGTGTCCACATGATCCCATATTTTAATTGGAGAATATTAAATCTTAGTTAATTTCAATGAGTAGAAATTACTTTTCTCAAATAAAAAGAATGAAGCTAGTTCAATTGAACCTTGTGATGCTTGTGATGATAATAGATCATCAAATGTGTGCCTTAGTGTGTTAAGTAGACTAGTTAAGCTTTGTTTGGTGATTGTGTATCCCGTATGTATTTATAGACGATAGTACCAACCAAGCTTTCGAGGAGGAGGAAGAAAACTTCTACCACTGCGCTAACCAAGGCAAGCCTAGCACTTCAAGTAAACTGAGCAAGCTATGGTTAGCAAGCTAGAATTAAGCTAGATAACCTAATCAAGATGCATTAGGCATAATTTGGTTATACCACTTTGACTATTACCTACCCCAAGTTTTATTTCGAAGCTTTTACTTCTTTACTTTATTAAAGTACCTTACTTGTTTTGAAGGTAGCATAAAGAGTATAAAACTTGACCTCTCTAGATAACCTTAGATGTCATTCTATGGCATGAGATTTGAGATTAGCATCCCACCTTAGTGCTCTTAACTTAGTAGCTTAGAGCTAAGTCAAAACTTGAGTCACTTTAGATGGGAACACTTGGTGAAAATGAATTGTGAAAACCTTGGAGTGATGAGTCATTCTATTGAGATGTTTTGACATGTGTTGAGAAACACAAATGGTTTATGATGATGAAAATGTTGAGGCATGAGCCTTAGCCCTTTTACAAAAACTGATGGTTGGATTCGGATGCGATACCATTCCAATTTTACCGTACAACCACAGTACCTGAATTGGTTAAGGCTTAGCCGGAAGTTTATATGCATTAGTATTAGTTCCCTCGCAGGAGAGGTTTGAGCTGAGGCTACCTCTCAATGTTGTCCACCTATGTAGTGCCCAAGATGATAGATGGTCATGGTTGGGAGGCCATGCTCATAGGAGAGGTGCTTATACTAGAGTGTGTAAAGGAAAGGTTATGTTTGATTATCTGCATACTAAGTATGATGATTCAGGGTTATCCCTGACAGATGTATCGAATCTTGTGGTGAAAGTGTACCACCTCTGTAGAGTGTCAAACTATTTGAATAGCCGCGTCCACAGTTATGGACAGTTGGAGTGGCCGTACTGTTTCGTTGTCAGATATTTTCAAAATGACTTATGAAATGAATGATGAATCTTGACTTGACCACAACAGGGTTGTGACTATGACACTAGCTTCCCAACTTCAGTGATTCTAGAACTTTGTTTTATCTTTCTTTGTTTCTGAACTCAGCTTAGGTTTCAAACTAACTTTATAGTTAAACATAGAGTTAGCATTTACACTAGAACTATAGTACTTGTTAGTGGTAGTTTGCGAGTACTTAAAGAGTACTCATGGATTTTGTCCCTGGCTATTCCTATGGCCAGACTATGAAGGATACTACCAAGATGAAGGACATCGGGATGGCTGTGATAACTAGGATCATCTCCCATCGTCAGCATTGCCCGTGACTCTGAAGATGGACCCCACCGCTACGCTTATTATTTATTCCGCTGCTTGTTGTATTAAGACTGGATCATGAGATCCTTTATTCGTGTAAGACCTTATTATGGTTTGTAATGGATGATGTACTGTGATATCCAATCTGTTATGTCTCGCAAAAATGGTAATCCTGGGATTGCGATGTATGACATAACATGCATCCGGGATTAAAAATCCGGGTGTTGACAAGCTGGTATCAGAGCCATCCTGACCATAGGAGACCCTAGTTAGAATGGACGTCCAAACAAAAACTTATTTTCAAAACCAAAGTGGGTATTTATGAAAAACTATTTCCTCTCTTACCCTTGGGAATTCATTCTTTCTCAAAAATTCATGTTCCTCCCATTCTTACTTTACTACCCAAAATTTGACACACTTGATCACTTCACTAACTTCCTCATCCTAAATTCTTGTAGATGGAGACTCAGTTCAACAAGTTCTACCAGTTGGGCAACAGAGGCCAACTGATCTTCGAGAGGGATCTAGATTCACTGTCTGAGTTATTGGGACGCGCACATCCAGAGTTTCTCGGAGCTCAACTTCCTGGACCCCCAGGAGGAGATTTACAATGGCTAGTCACCGCTGATCTTCGAGGAAGCATAGAAGCACCAACGTCCGGGAGAATCCAGTTCTCCATAAGAGAGAACAACTGGCTAGATGGATTAGCCAGGGCAATGCATGAAGCTCTCACACGTCTATGTGCCGTTAGTGTCAACCAAATCCAAGGAACCCGCTTTGCGCACTATGCAAGGCGTGACTTCATGGGAATGCCAATGGAGATGCCAAGTCACCTAGAGTTGAAGTGTCAAGTGGAGAACCTTGATTTCCTGTTGTACGATCGCCAGAAGGAATTGGATAATGCTAGGGAGTTTGCCAACCACAACCATGCCATTGCCGCCCAGAAGGCCCAGACTTTCTCATTGCTTGTCAAGGACCGTCAGTCTCTTCGCCTCCAGCGCGAAAAGAAGGATTGCACCATCACCCGTCTTTGCAAGAAGGTGGCCGACCTCGAGAAGACCATCAAGGAGCAAGAAGCTCAGCTTGCAGCCAAGGAAGAAAAGAGGAAGGTGAAGACATCCAGGGAGATATGGATTCTTACCTCAACAATGATGATGACTTTCTGGAGGAGGATGCCGTGGACTTCTACACCGACGATGACGACTCCGACTTCATCGACGATGAGTAGATGCACTAGATCACTATCGTAGCATGAGATGTATCAGTCCCATTGTATCATAGCTTGCAGAATGGTTCTTAAAACCATCTGTTTTCCTTTGATGTTGTGGTGTGTGTTTGTATCGCGTGCTTTGCTTGAATGAATGAAAAGAAGTTAGTTGCAAAACCTGAGTCAAACTCAAAGTTTTAGCTTTGAAATCAAAACCATAAACCTTAGAACTTTCCCTCTTACCCCTTTATCTATCTCAATCTTCAGATGACTCGTGGAAACCAAGGAGGGAGCAGCTCATCGCAAGACCCAATGCTGTAGATCCTACAGAATCTCATCGCAGACAGAGAAGCAAGCAGGGCAGAGCGCCAAGCTAATCTAGCAACACTACAACAGATCGCCCAGATGGCTCTCAACAACTAGAACCATGGAAATCAGGATCATCAAGGATCCAAGCTAAATTTTTTCCAAAATACAAATCCCCCAATCTTTAGCACTTCGGAGAACCCATTGGATGCTAATGACTGGTTGCAGACAATGGAGAACAACTTAGAAGTAGCCAGAGTTGATGGCAACGAGAAAGTTCTCTTCGCCACCCACTATTTGGCAGGAGATGCAAGAGCATGGTGGAACAATATCCGCACAATGAACCATGGTCAAGCGATGACATGGGAAGCCTTCAAAATCAAGTTTAGCCGCACCCACGTGCCGCAGGGTTTAGTCACCCGAATGAGGGATGAATTCAGAGAGTTGAAGCAAGGCAGAATGACTGTAGTGGAGTACCATGATAGATTCCTGTCCCTTGCCAGGTATGCACCTAATGAGATCAACACGGAGGCCAAGAAGAAGGAGAGATTCTTGAACGGACTGCATGATGAGATGCAGACTGTCCTCGTCAACATCCGTTTCCAAGATCTCGAAGAGCTAGTCGACTCCGCAATTCAGATGGAAGGAAAGATTAACCAGGCAAACGACAACCGCAAACGCCGTATGATGCAGCAATCTGGATCCAACAATCACCAGAAGTACCGTCCCAACCCCTCACCAGGATATGCACCAAGGAACAACCGACCCCCAATGTCTCGCCCAAGCTACCCCAACCATAGCGCAGGCAATGTGAAGCCCGGAGGAAACAACAATCACCCCGGCAACACCAGCAATTTCAACCGTGCCCCTCCCAAGAGCAACAACAACAACAACACTGCACCCAGAACTAGAAGCAATGCTGTGCCCATCGTAGCTAAAGACAAGTCTCAGATCACCTGTTTCGAGTGTGGAGTGAAGGGTCACTATTCCAATGAGTGCCCTAAGAAGATTGCCGCCACTTCCAATGTGAATGCCCCCGCTCAACAACAGCGTCGTGTTCAACCAGGAAGAAGATTCGCCCTAGGGAACCCTCACAACCGCAACGACCGTCTCTTCCACATGAACACCGAAGAAGCCCAGGAAGCTCCAGATGTAGTGCTAGGTATGTTTTCTGTCAACTCAGTTTTAGCAAGAGTGTTGTTTGATTCGGGAGCATCACACTCATTTGTCACCGAAGAATTTGCATGCACTAGTAAGATTCACCCAACCAACTTGAAGCATGTCATGATAGTTCAAATCCCGGGTTCACTACAAAAGCTAGAAAAATTTGCAAAGCTGTGCCTATCAGAATACATGGGATAGAGTTTTATGCTAATCTAATAGTACTTGGAACCAAAGGATTGGAAGTAGTACCAGGAATGGACTAGATGTCAAAGCATAAAGGATTGATAGACTGTGCTAAGAAAGCCATCACCATGACCAGTAGCTCTGGAGTAACAGTAGAGCATATATATGAAATCTTACCTCGTTAATTCAAGTGCAACAAGATTCTAGCCCTACCCACCATTGACCAAGTCAGAGTAGTCTGTGAATACCCCGACGTATTCCCAGATGAATTGCACGGTATGCCCCCAGATAGGGATATTGAGTTCATTATTGAACTAATCCCTAGAACCGGACCCATAGCCTAGAGACCCTATAGCATGAACCCCTCAGAGTTAGTAGAATTGAAGAAGCAGTTGGATGCCATGTTAGCAACAGGCTTAATTCAACCAAGCGCATCGCCATGGAGATCACCAGTGTTATTCGTCGACAAGAAAGATGGAGGCAACCGTTTGTGCACCGACTACAGGAAGCTGAATGATGTCACCATCAAAAATAAGTACCCTTTGCCAAAGATAGAAGATCTATTTGATCAGTTGACTGGTGCCCAGGTATTCTCAAAGATTGATCTTAGGACTGGTTATCACCAACTTAAGATTCGTGCAACGGATATTCTGAAGACCGCCTTTACTACTCGCTATGGTTTATACGAGTATATGGTCATGTCTTTTGGATTAACCAATGCCCCTGCTTACTTCATGAATCTCATGAATAAGATCTTTATGAATTTCCTAGATAAGTTTATCATTGTGTTTATCGACGATATCCTTATGTACTCCATGTCAGAAGAAGAGCATGAGCAACATATGAGAATCATCCTAGAAACCCTGAGAGAGCATCGGTTATATGCCAAGTTCAGCAAATGTGAGTTTTGGCTGAAAGAAGTAGGATTTCTAGGACATATTGTGTCTGCCGGAGGAGTCTCTGTTGATCCCACCAAGATCAGAGATATCGAAGCATGGGAAGCCCCAACCACTCAAACCCAAGTCCGTGCATTTCTTGGATTAGCGGGATATTACCGCAAGTTCATGGAAGGGTTTTCTAGCATAGCCAGACCCATGACCTAATTGTTGAAGAAGGACAAGAAGTTTGAATGGACCGACAAATGTGAAGCCAGTTTCCAAGAGCTGAAGAAGAGATTGATTTCAGCCCCAATATTGATCATGCCAGATATCAAGAAGCCGTTTGACGTATATTGTGATGCATCCAAGATTGGTCTCGAATGTGTATTGATGCAAGAAGGCAAAGTCATTGCTTATCTATCTTGACAACTGAAGAAGCATGAGCAGAACTATCCGACCCATGATCTTGAGTTAGCAGCCGTAGTTCTGGCATTAAAGACATGGCGTCATTATCTGATGGGTAATCGCTGTGAGATTTACTCGGATCACAAAAGCTTGAAGTATATTTTCACTCAGAAGGAGCTGAATATGAGGCAAAGGATATGGATAGAGTTAATCAAGGATTATGACCTTGACATTCACTATCACCCCGGCAAAGCCAATGTGGTAGCGGGTGCTCTTAGCAGATTGCCGTGTAGGCTAAACGCCATGATCAAGAAGAAGCAACCAAGTTTGTATGAGGAGTTGGAGCAGTTCAGAACTGAGCTAGTTAGCAAAGGATTCTTAGCTAGCATTGAACTTCATCCCACTTTGATTAGCCAAATCAAGGAAGCCCAAAAGGGAAATGAAAGTATCGACGGAATCAAACGTTGTATTGGTACAGGAAAAGTACCTGGATTCACCGAACACGAAGAAGGAGTTCTGTGGTACAAGGGCCATATCTACATGCCAGCAGATTCAGAGCTAAAGCAGGTTATCATGCAAGAAGCTCATGATACTCTTTATTCTATCCACCCCGGAGGAATGAAGATGTATCAAGATTTGAAAGAGCAATTTTGGTGGCACAAGATGAAGAGAGAAATCGGAAGTTACATCGCCAAGTGTGACATCTGTCAAAGAGTCAAAGCAGAGCATTAGAGACCCGCAGGACTGTTGCAACCATTACAGATTCTGGAATGGAAATGGGATTCTGTCGGAATGGACTTTATCACCGGTTTGCCTACTTCTAGTAGGGGAAATGACTCAATCTGGGTCATCGTTGATAGACTGTCCAAGGTAGCTCACTTTATACCTGTCAAGACAACTTACCAGAGTTCGAAACTAGCAGAGCTATATATTGCTAGAATTGTTAGTCTACATGGAACCCCCAAGACCATAGTATCAGATAGAGGAACCCAGTTTACCTCGAGATTTTGGCAGAAAGTCCAGGAAGGATTAGGCACCAAGTTGAATTTCAGCACCGCTTATCACCCGCAAACGGATGGACAGACTGAAAGGGTCAACCAAATCTTAGAAGATATGTTGAGAGCTTGTGTGTTAGAGTACGGATCAAAATGGGAAGACTGCCTGCCTTTCGCAGAATTCTCATATAACAACAGTTATCAAGCTAGTTTGCAAATGGCACCATTTGAGTTCCTGTACGGAAGAAAGTGTCGTACCCCTTTGAATTGGTCGCAAGTAGGAGAGAGTCAGATCTTTGGACCCGACATTCTCCGAGAAGCTGAAGAGAAGGTTCACAAAGTCCGTGAGCACCTCAAGACCGCCCAATCTAGACATAAGAATTATGCTGACAAGAGAAGGAGAGACCTGACTTTCAATGTTAGAGATTTTGTATATCTCAAGGTTTCGCCATTGAAGGGAACGCAACGCTTTAGTCTGAAAGGAAAGTTAGCGCCCAGATATATCGGCCCCTTCAAGATTCTGAACCGCCGAGGAGAAGTATCTTATCAACTGGAACTACCAGAGGAGATGTCAGCCATCCACAATGTGTTCCATATCTCGTTGCTTCGCAAATGCCAAGAAGTGCCGGAGAAGACTGAAGTTTCCAAGAACATCGATCACCGAGTTGTTGAGATCAACAAGGACCTGATGTATCGTGAAGTGCCCATCCGTATCCTAGAGGAAGCCTACAGAACCACCAGGACCAGGAATATCAAGTTTCTCAAGATTCAATGGAGCAACCATACCAAAGAAGAAGCCACCTGGGAGCGCGAAGATTACATTAGGACAGAGTTCTCGAATCTCTTTAGTTCCTAGTTTTCTTTTGTAAATCTCGGGACAAGATTTTGTTTAAGGGGGGAAGGTTTGTAACATCCCAAAACTCTAATCCAAGGTTATTAAGATCCAAATCATCAAATTTAGGGTTAACAAAAACTTTTCCATTTACAATGATTAAGCTTTCATATGTGTGTGCATTTAAATTAGGAGTTGTTTTGAGTTGCCATGTTTGAGTGATCCATTGGTTGTAAAATGATTCTAAGGTGAATTAAACATCATCTAGATCATTCCCAAACAAATCCCAAAGAAAAACAAATCAAAAATAATAAAATAAGCAAATGGTCATTTTTGCCATTTTAATCACCATGCCTACTTTAGCTATTCCTAGAACTCAAATCCTAACAGAAACAATTGTGGTTCTTTGCACCCCTTGCTAGTACAAGTAGTGATGTACCAAGACCCACTTTGTTTCATCCCATAAACTTTCAAACACTAAATTTAAATGACATTTGAAAATTGAATGTAGTTCATATGTATAGATCACACTTATTCAAAAACCACTCAAATGAACTCCACTTTTAAAACCCAAGCACACCTAGAAGCTCAAGCATAAGATACATCACTCCACCAAAATTCATCCGAAAATACAAATATTTTGTTCTTGCGGCCATTTGATCGAACAGGTTGCAGACGGAAATAAAATGGGATAACTATTACTGTTTCTAATTAAGTCATTGTCCCCCATTGCACCCTCTCTACTCTCCCCTGTCCCCTGAGTCCAACCAACACCCCACCGGCCTACCCCTTAGCCGCAGCAGCAGTGGAGCGCCGCCACTTTGTGGTCACCGCCGGCCAAAAGAGGGCAACGTGCTAGGGACAGCGTCGCTCCATTCCAGTGTGTCCTCTAGCTCCGCCAACCCTACCGCACCTCGCTGCCCCTTCCCCAAGCCCTGGACCACTCCCCGACGTCGCTGCTCTTTCTCTCTGCAAGCTCGCCAGAGCGCGATGGCCGCCAGCACGTACCAGACGATAGCACCCTGTATCGTCGTCACCGATGAGCTCGCCGTCGCCCTCTCGGTCCCCTCGTCGAGCCTATATAAGGAGCCCTCCCCAGCACCATTTCTTCACACCACTCAACTCCCCTCTCACCACTGATCCTTCCCCACCTCTCGCCGGAGCCGCTCGAGCCATAGTTCGCCGGAATTGCATCGGAGGAGCCCGATGCAGAGGAGGAGAAGCTGCCGTCGATTCCATCCAACGCAGCCCCTACCGTGACCTCGCCTGAGTCTGTTGTCACCGTCTATTTCGATCGCCCGCCTCGCCGCACTAGCGGGAGCCCTAGTACGTCCCCAGTAGACCCCCACTGGCCGTTTTGGGTTTGGTCTCGCCGGTGACGAGTCCGTCGTCGACGATGACTGTGGACCGTTGATCTCGATTCTAATCGTAGTGCCCAGATCGTCCCATACCGTTTCGGGTTTTAAGTCTCGCTGACAAGCGGGACCAACCTGTCAGCCACCCTCTGCGCCGCGGAGCATCACTGGGCCGGCCCATTTCCTTTCCCGCGCGACCCAGTTAATTCAAATATAGATTTTTCTATTTAGGTTTAAACTCAATTCTATCCCTTAGTTTAAAGATCAATTCAGGAAGATTTACTAAACCAAATCGAGTGATTCCAATTTTGTTGTAAAGCTTCTGAAATGATCTATACAAGCCCGTTGGATTTAATTCATTTAGAGTTAGAGATATCTCCTAGTAAAAATAACAAGACAGAAGCTATTGCACATTCAAACATTTTTATAAAATCAACCATAATAGCTTTTGAGTTGATTCCAACTCTCAAAAATCACATTTAACCATACCTATCTAAATATGTAATAATATTAAGGTTTGCATGCAGTGACTTTGGACTAGTACCAAAATAATGCTATATAGGCATTTCTAGTCACTTTAAATCATTAAATATTAAACTTAAACTTATTAAAATGTGATCCAACATTTAAATCACATTCCCATATGTTAGAATATATGGTGATGACATGTGTCCACATGATCCCATATTTTAATTGGAGAATATTAAATCTTAGTTAATTTCAATGAGTAGAAATTACTTTTCTCAAATAAAAAGAATGAAGCTAGTTCAATTGAACCTTGTGATGCTTGTGATGATAATAGATCATCAAATGTGTGTCTTAGTGTGTTAAGTAGACTAGTTAAGCTTTGTTTGGTGATTGTGTATCCCGTATGTATTTATAGATGATAGTACCGACCAAGCTTTTGAGGAGGAGGAGTTCTACCAAGAGGAGGAGGAAGAAAACTTCAACCACTGCACCAACCAAGGCAAGCCTAGCACTTCAAGTAAACTAAGCAAGCTATGGTTAGCAAGCTAGAATTAAGCTAGATAACCTAAGCAAGATGCATTAGGCATACTTTGGTTATACCACTTTGACTATTACCTACCCCAAGTTTTATTTCCAAGCTTTTACTTCTTTACTTTATTAAAGTACCTTACTTGTTTTGAAGGTAGCATAAAGAGTATAAAACTTGAGCTCTCTAGATAACCTTAGATGTCATTCTATGGCATGAGATTTGAGATTAGCATCCCACCTTAGTAAACACTCTTAACTTAGTAGCTTAGAGCTAAGTCAAAACTTGAGTCACTTTAGATGGGAACACTTGGTGAAAATGAATTATGAAAACCTTGGAGTGATGAGTCATTCTATTGAGATGTTTTGACATGTGTTGAGAAACACAAATGGTTTATGATGATGGAAATGTTGAGGCCTGAGCCTTAGCCCTTTTACAAAAACTGATGGTTGGATTCGGATGCGATACCATTCCAATTTTACCGTACAACCACAATACCTGAATTGGGTAAGGCTTAGCCGGAAGTTTATATGCATTAGTATTAGTTCCCTCGTGGGAGAGGTTTGAGCTGAGGCTACCTCTCAATGTTGTCCACCTATGTAGTGCCCAAGATGATAGATGGTCATGGTTGGGAGGCCATGCTCATAGGAGAGGTGCTTATACTAGAGTGTGTAAAGGAAAGGTTATGTTTGATTATCTGCATACTAAGTATGATGGTTCAGGGTTATCCTTGATAGATGTATCAAATCTTGTGGTGAAAGTGTACCACCTCTACAGAGTGTCAAACTATTCAAATAGCCGCATCCGCGGTTATGTATAGTTGGAGTGGCCATACTGTTTCGTTGTCAGATATTTTCAAAATGACTTATGAAATGAATGATGAATCTTGACTTGACCACAACAGGGTTGTGACGATGACACTAGCTTCCCAACTTAAGTGATTCTAGAACTTTGTTTTATCTTTCTTTATTTCTGAACTCAGCTTAGGTTTCAAACTTAACTTTATAGTTAAACATAGAGTTAGCATTTACACTAGAACTATACTACTTGTTAGTGGTAGTTTGCGAGTACTTAAAGAGTACTCATGGCTTTTGTCCCTGGCTATTCCTATGGCCAGACTATGAAGGAGACTACCAAGATGAAGGACAGCAGGACGGCTGTGATAACTAGGATCATCTCCCATCGTCAGCATTGCCCGTGACTCTGAAGATGGACCCCACCGCTACGCTTATTATTTATTCCGCTGCTTGTTGTATTAAGACTGGATCATGAGATCCTTTATTCGTGTAAGACCTTATTATGGTTTGTAATGGATGATGTACTGTGATATCCAATCTGTTATGTCTCGCAAAAATGGTAATCCTGGGATTGCGATGTATGACATAACAGGCATCTGGGATTAAACTTCCGGGTGTTGACAACATCACCTTACCATCTTCACCTACGCTGGTGTGCGCTAAACTCGATCTGCTTCACGGACTTAATAAACCACTACACCTGATCTACTTCACAGATGCTCTTGTGCAGCGCCTCGAATCTATAATCGGTAGTAACAGATCTTCTTAACCGATGACGCCGTGCACTACACCAGATCTCCTTCACCGGCCTTCTTGTCAAGCAAGCCAGACCCATCAACAACCTCCACAGATCTGCTTCACCGCTGCCGCCATAATCTATCTGCTTCAGCGCGACTCACCACTACCGGGCACCCTCGGCGTCCTTGACTTAACCCTCAAAGATGCCGTGTATGTGTAGACGAAGTCGTGACCGAGGTAAACCAGATTTGCTTGTTCGTTTCAATATAGAAGTTATAAGCCTTCTATAGTGAACTGCATTTCTATATTGGTGGTAAATTCCTACCTCAATATTGGCTTAATTGATATCCCACTCTCCCTTGATAAATTCGGTGTAGTCTATGTTAAATCCAGGCGTTAAACTACTCCTTCCATTTCAAGGTATAAGGCGTCCTTGTTCTACATGTTTTTTCTTTGACCAAAAGTTACTCTTAATATATATATAAAAAATTAGGTAGTACAAAACTGACATCATTAGAGTTCATTGGTATTATGTAGTTCATGGAAAATGTTAATTCACTGAACATCTAAAGCTGCCGACCTGTTCTACAAGTTCACAAGTTATGTCATCAAAATGTGCATTTGCTTTGTCCATAGATACAACATTGACTACTGAACATGTAGGTTAACATTGACTACAAGTTCACAAGTGCACAAGTAATTTTGGAGTTCATTGGTAGTTTTAAGCCACTGAACATGTAGGTTAACATTCCCTGCTCGACAACTTTAGAATTTATGCTATTTTAATTTCAATCTGGTTATACTAAGTAACCACAGTAACTGTCTTCTCTTATGTAATTAATCGCAAATTTTATGTCATTGAACTTGTTGGTTTTGCATTCCCTCTGCAAGTTATTCCATTATTATTTGTTTTAGCTAAACTCTGATAGTAGTTGCCGCCTATTGTGTACTACATCTATTCCGTAAAAGAAGGCCTATAATTTTTTAAAGTCAAACAATGATAACTATGACCAAGCTAAAAGAAAAATATATTAAGGGTTAATTTGTGGCATTTGCATCTATAAAAATATATGTCCCAGTGTATCGAATGACATTGGTTTGGCATGGTAGATGTTCCTGGTATGTTCTACAAACTTGGTCAAATTTTGTGTCGATTGACTTGTGAAAAATCTATACGCCTTATTTATTTTGGATTGGATGTAGTATTACATGGCAAGCTTTAAGGCACTTAACATGGTTATCTGCATGCCCTGCTCTATAAATTCAAGTTTATTAATTATAATTTCTGTAGCAGCAGTATCTACCTTCTATTATGTAGTTCATGGCATTTTATGTCACTTCACATATGGGTTTGCATTCCCCGGTCTATAAGTTCACGAGGTATACTATTGTAATGTCTACCTTGTTCGTCCTAATGTTAGTACAGTAACTTCCTGCTCTGTAGATCGTGGCAAATTTTAGGGCACTTTTCATATTTGTTTGCAATCCTATTTCACAAGTTAAATCATTGTAATTTCTCTCTTGTTTGTGCTAAAGAGTGACTGTAACTACATTCCATTTTGTCGCCATGGAAAACTTTATGTCATTTAAATGTTTATTTTTTCCCCACCATTCCCTGCTCTACATGTTCACAAGTGATTATACTATAATGTCTATCTAGTTCTTTGTAAGCAGCAACAACCACTATATGATATTATTTCCTCTCACAGGGAACACGGAGAATCGTAGAGTGAATCGCTCCTACAATCTTGTAAGTACCTATTGTTTTCTATTGTTGAATGCAAACCTGTTTTATGTGATTGAGTGGCCTGAACCTATATGCAGAGGAGAAACAATAAATTAGATGCATCGTCTATCTAAGTACTGGATGTGGTGGATGACTTTAATGAACGAACTAAGAACAGGATCTCCTCCAACGGGACTACACAAAGAGAAATAGTAAGTCTCTTGTTTTTACTAAGATATGCTTAGTCTCAGATGTTTGTTTGTATGAGGCACCACATGATTCGGCTAATGATTAGAACAAGATTGACCTTAAACAAGACTAGACAAAAAATAAATATAAATCTCTTGATTTATAATTCAATGTGCTCACTCGATTTTGGTGATGATCTATTCTTTCTATATTTGACTTATGTTCATCTATCTATCTATATATTTTTTACATTAACAATACCATGATTAGGTGGTGGTGATTTAAGTATACACTTTTATGCTATATTTTCCTGCTATGTAACAAAGACCAAATGTAAATCTCTCGATTTATAATTCAAATTTCTCACTCAATCATGGTGACGATCTATTTTTTGCTATATTTGACTCATCATCATCATATCTATCTATCTATATATCTATATACACGTTAAATAGACTATGATTAGGTGGTGGTAATTTAAGTATATCCACTTTTATGCTAATTTATTGTCTATTATAGTATTTTTTCTACTATATTTAAGAGTTTGTATGCACTCTGGAGGTAGTCACATTGTCTAGTATCGACATCACATGAGTTGGCCAATGATTAGAACAAGATGTCCTTTAATGGTACTGCACAAAGACCAAACGTAAATCCCTTGATTTATAATTCAATTGGCTCACTCAGTCATGGTGGAGATCTCTTTTTGCTATATTTGACCGATGGTCATCTATCTATCTATATATACGATAACTAGGCCATGATTAGGTGGTGGTGAACTTAGACCACTTTTATGCTAATTTATATTCTATTATAATATTAGATCGCCAACTTGATTGAGCTTATATGCACTTTGGAGGTAGTATCATAGTCTAGTGTTATATGTATGAGACTAGTCTAAGTTACTTGGTCTTGGTGGGGAGTAACTTATACTAGTAAAAAATCATACAATACTAGTCCAAGTTACTCTACCAACACTAGAGGGGGTCTAGATACATTAGTTTCACAAAAGCCATAATATATTATATTTTGAAACGGAGGGAGTTCTAGCTAGACTACTGATAGTGAGATTGTCATAACCATGGTATAGTTAATGTATATATAGCTAGACTAATCATAGTGGGACTGTCAGCATCGCTGCATCATACAACTGATGATACTCTCGAAATGACTAGCCTAGTAAAATTTAATAGTATGTATAGAGTGTAATTTTTGATTAAGAGAAGCAACAATGTTGTCCCTCGATATAAAAAGCATAATTAAGCTTTTTATGATACCTAGTTACTATATATATGTACTATAACCATCTTAATATGATCTGGAAGTCTATCGTGCACCTGGTGTTTGATTGTTTAATTCATTACCTCAATAGCTACTCTACATGATGCACTATAGATGCTATTGCCAATTTGATTATTTAGTTTGCTCATGATTTGCTTAACTTAAACGATGGCAATCTCTATGAGTAATACAATGTTTGATTACTAAGAAATATGAGACATTGTGCATATGTTCTGACTCATGTCTGTTGGATTTCATCTATACATGATCATATGATCTTGCTAGTTTTATATTAGCCACCAGATGGTTCAATTGGTTATGGGTCATGTGGATTTTTAGTTGACTTGATATTGCAACACTGTGATATTCTGTCGTGGTTCCCATGGATATAATGTGGATAACAGAGCTCGTACACTTTACTTGATATTATATATGTTGGCTATCTTTTTTCAAATAATCTGGTAGTTTATATGATGCACACGATGTATGATTACTTCATTTCCTATCTACCTACTCTATATGGTGCACAAAGTGCTTCTATCAAAAGAATGTCACATTATGCTTAATTTGATCTACCATTTTATACCAAACATACATTGTTTAAACACTTCATTGATTTTGCAAGGTGCGCAATGTATCATTTGCTTGTTTGTCTAGTAGATTTTCTTGTCTGGTTATATGTACAATCATACTGTCAACAATTGGAAATACAATAGTTATAGGCATTACAAAGAAGGTTTGTGCTACTTTTTGGTTGCATCCAACTATTGTTTTTGTAGCAAATGACTCATCTCTTTGTTTCTCTTCCTTTTTATTTACTGGCCCGGTGATCAAAATATTTGAATGATCTGGCTACTAAAAAGCATAGTGGTTGATATCATGTTTCTCTGAAATGATGCTGGTAGTTTATTTAAGACACATACTTGATCTATTGCTTGTTTTTCTAAGGTAATATCATAGTTTTCTGATGATTAAACCAATGCCACCTTATGTGGTTGGAGGTCCAACCATAAGTTTTCGAACTGCACACTGATCTGACTAATTCATACTATAGACCATTTTTAAATGCTATTTTTATATTATAGGTTAATTCTTTGTTGTTCCGACCAGTTATAAGCAGCTTAAGGATTATCACGCAACTCTTTTTGTTATATTTTCTATATTTCTGTTATATAGTGGTATGATTAGTTTATGAGGGAAAGAGTCTAGTTGCTTGATTCATTACATATCATTGCCACACTAGTTTAGTTAGTCTGCACGAGACACACATGTTGATTGCTTGATTTGTTATATTAGGACAATGCCAAATTTGAAATTCTTTGACAACAAACATGGTGTTTTTTCACCTGCTTTGCTGCTCTAACTTAATACGTCTTAGTTTCAGCATGTAAATATTCGGTAGCGTTTGTTCCACAGAGCGGCTATGATACTAGCACATGTATGCATCGGTCTAGGACGTCGACTATTCCTGTTATTCCGGAAAGAGATGTATGAGGCACATCATTGATTGTTCCTGGATAATGATGCATTAGAATTATTTTATATATAAGATGACCGCCAAGTAGCTGGTACATTGTGCTGACTTGTTTTATTTATTTCAGGCTGCACATGAAGCTATGGGGCAGAAGGGAGGATTCTTACGTTAAGTATTGAGGTCATTTCACAAAGCAAAAGTGATAGTGGTTATTGGTTGCATTAGCCCACTATTCCCACTATTCTAGTTTTTCTAGCACAAAGAGGTGTTACAGTTGCACTCCAAACAATTGATTTAATTGAACAAGAAATAGAGGAAACCGATGAAATAATCACGATTACACGTGAACAGATACAAGAACTCAAAGATCGACAATATTGGACTGACCGTCTACTTGATAATATCTTCTGTAGCTATCATGGTAAGCCAACTGTTACTTGTATGGCGATGTAAGCTCGGTAGCAGAAACCCTGTTCTAACCCATGTCTAGCGATGTCTCTGTAATGCTTCATCTTGTTTTTTGTTGAAATCCTAGTCTGTAATATATTTCAAAAAAAATCTGTTGATGTAATATAGTGATCCTCGTGCGGCCATTAGCGGGTTGAAATATTAACGGACTATTTAAAACAAGAATTGTGCCATAGTTGTAGAATACGCAAATATGCCAACCAGCAGACGGACCCAATAAATAGTAAAAGGCCGTAAGTGGTAGGTCAGAATCATGGTAGGCCGCATAAGCGACCAAATGTCTTAAAACGTACAGGCCTGAACAGTCAAATGCAGAACAGTAAAAGGGCCGAACAGTGAAAGGCTGAATAGTTAGAGACCCAAACAATGAACAACCAGAACAATAAAAGGCCAAAATAGTAAAATGACTACAAGAGTAAATGGCCATAACAGTAATTGGCTAGAACAGTAAAAGTCAAGAAGAGTAAAAGACCAGAACAGTAAAAGGCCAGAATATTGAAAGGGCATAATAGTAAAAAGGCCAGAATAGTAAAGGGCCCAAACTGTGGCAAACCAGAAAAGTAAAAGGCCATAATAGTAAATGGCTAGAACAGTAGCGGACCCTCAAAAAAGGGACCTTATTGGGCGGCCCACGACGGGCTGTAAGAACAGTAACGGGCCGACCGCATGCCTTAAAAGTACCAGACTGACTTGGCGTAGGCCGCTAATGGGCCGCATAGTATTGGACCACGGTGGGCCTACTATAGCGGGCCTAAAAGTGTACGGGTCGCAGTGGGTTACACTAATGGGCCCATTTCAAACAGTGCAGGACGACACAGTAATGGGTCGTTTTATTGTTGGGCTCTCAAAATGGGTCGGCCCACTTAATAACTAGCAGGCCTTGGCTAGGCCTGACTTCAACCACGATTTCCATGACCGTTAATGGCGGTAACTGGCCGTTAACAGAGTTTTCCACGTGGCAGTTTGCATGACATCAGCAGTCAATGCGGCTGGCGAACAGATCTATGATGGAACAAGTTTTCGTTGCTGAAGGGTGCGATCCGGCACAGTCGGGAAAAAAATTGTGGTAGATTCATTTGTGACGCGGCTTTTTGATGTCTACGCACTTCTATTCTTATAGACAGTTGTTGGCCCTCCAAGTGCAGAGGTTTGTAGAACAGCAGCAAGTTTCCCTTAAGTGGATTACCCAAGGTTTATCAAACTCAGGGATGAAGTGGTCAAAGGTATCCCTCTCAAGCAACCCTGGAATCAAGATACAAGAAGTCTCTTGTGTCCCCAACACACCCAATACACTTGTTAGGTGTATAGGTGCACTAGTTCAGCAAAGAGATAGTGAAATACATGTGGTATGGATAATTATAAGTGGTAACGGTGCCAGAAAAGAGCTTGATGGCGTGGAAGAGACTAAAGGAAAACTGAAATAAAGATGGCAGTAAGCAAACATGTAACAGATCTAGTTGCAAATGGTGTTTCAATGCTTAGAAACAAGGCCTAGGGATCATACTTTCACTAGTGAACACTCTCATATAAATATATTCTCTTCATGATAATACTCTGAACTACTCTCCGGTTGGACACTCTAATCCATGGTAGGGCTATAACAACACTCCTAAAAGTTCGCTTTCCCCATCTAGATAACCCCACAATGTCACCCTGAGCGCTAGATGGTTCCAACAAACAGCACAATTTCATAGAGACATGTAACTCCAAATATAACTCATAACAAGTATTTATGTAACCTTAGCCCAAGTGCCACATGGTGTGCACACTGTCAACTTCACACATGTGAGGATAAGCAGAGATTCATGAAAGCACTTGAGTGGCAGAATAGATCTATAGATTACAAAGCTCATGATGTCATAAGATCACGCATAGAGAGAGAGATGAACACATAGCTACCGGTAGAACCCTTAGCCTCGAGGAAGAACTACTCCCTCATCATCATGGGAATCAGCAACGGCGATGGAGATGGTGGTGGAGATCGATGGAAATGGCTCTGGGGGCACTTCCCTGTCCTGGCAGGGTGCCGGAACAGAGACTTTCTGTCCCCTGAATCTCCCCTTCGGTGGTGGCGGCGCTACGAAACTTTTTGTGGCTGAAGGCTGGATTATTTAGGGTTTTCTCATCGGGAGGCTTCTTATAGGCGAATGGGCAATGTCAGAGGGTGGACCAGGGGCCCACACCACCTGGTGGCGCGGCCAGGGGGACCCGCGCCACCACATTGTGTGGCCAGCCCCTGGCCCCTCTCCAAAGTGTGGACAAAACATAAGAAAGTAGATATAAAACAAGCATGGAACATCAAAAATTCTAGATACGTTTGCAACGTATTAACATCCCCAAGCTTAACTCCTGCTCGTCCTCGAGAAGGTAAGTGATAAAAAGAATAATTTTTGAGGTGACATGCACCATCACAATCAAGATCAAACCATTTGCAAGCATTGAAAGCTAGGATCAAAGAACTCTAAACATGAGCATGAAAGATGAAGTTCTAACAATAAGACATAGTAACTATGCATGCAACATGAAAGGATACAAACAAAGATCATGAATAACAATGCATTGAAAGACGTTTGTTTGTTTTACATATAGAAAACATAGCATAGTGGCATTCAGCATGTCCCTCGTAGTGTAGAAAAACATAAATGCATAGGACACCTTCAAAGTTCATAATGGTGACTAAATACAAATAGTTTAAGAAAAAGCAATATCAAAGTTACGAATTAATCAACAAGTCTTGGGACAATGCACATTAAACTAAGAATGGCCACTATGCTCTCTCAATAGGTGCATAAAGATAGAAGATGGAGACTCAACATAAAAGTAAAAAAAGGCCTTCATAGAAGGAAGCAGGGATTGAAGTCTCATAAAGAGCTTCCAAAAATTATGGTACTTATTAGCTTTTAGCTCTCATTTCCCCTATCATAAGCATCTTGAAGTGATTAAGGTTAAAGTGAACAAACTATGGAGTATATGCTTGACAAAGTATAAGTTGGCGATCTCATGTCCCTTGAATACAAGGGCCGCTCCTCATGCTACTCAAGTTTAGTTACCGGTAAGTTCTTGTCATAGTAAGTACATGTGTATCATAGAGAACCGCCAACGGGGTACCCCTTGCACATGATACAGGAGCTATCCCATAATCAAAATGACAAGGCAAGCAGACAATGAGCATCTCAACAATCTTCTTATTTACCATGGGAAAATGGTGCTTTTTTTCTCTCTTTCCTCTTTTCTCATATTTTTCTTTTCTTTTTCTCAATCACTATCTCTTTTTTTATAAGAAGAATGCTTCATAGATTGCTCACTATGGTGATGCTGGAAGTTTCCACCATGATTAGGCATGGCTTAGGCTAGCGGCCTAGGCGTTTCTCTAACACGCATACATAACTCCATGGACTTACAAGCTCCCCTTTAATTTCACACCGACGACATCCATAAACAAAAGAGCATGATATCAACTGGGTACAATGTACAAGTGCAATGTTGAAAGCGTTCCCCATGACAGCATGGTTCTGCTAATCCCAACATATAAGTGCAAGCATATACAACATAGATGACACAATGGTTCAAGTTTATTAGGGGCAAGAAAAGTAAAGTGTGCCATCAAGTTCGTGAGAGCTTTAATCACTAATTTTCACATAACAAGTTTAATTCGGAAGGTAGATAAAAACATTAATATACTTGGAATAGCAAATGATAATAGGTAGGTATGGTGGACTCTTTGGAATAACTTGGTTTTATTTGGAGTTGGATGCATGAGTGGAACTCATACTTGGTATGGAGGTTAGCAAAAGACTAGGATCGACCAACTAAGAGAGCAATAATGGCTATAATCATGCAAAGCAACAAAACATCATTAATTGAAGCATAAAGTGATATTACAAGTCGAAAAATAAAGGATCATAGAGTCTATGGTGACTTGGGATAGTCTTAACATGGTGTGAGCATACGCCAAGTCAACCCAAATAAAGCATCAAAGGAGAATACCACAATACTATGCTTTAATATGCTAAAACAACACATGATTCTTCCAAGGCACATTAAGCAATCTCAATTGTTTATAACATGTCATGCTACAGCAAAAATCACTAAGCATAAATCCAAAACAATATCAAGCATGACATGACAAAGCATAGGCCACAGTCAAAAACAAGCTCATTTTATACCACTTAAGCATGAACTTTCCTACTCTTTTCCAATCCAAATCAACTTTATTTGAAAACTAATGCATGAATGAGGGGGTCCAACCAATTTATTCAAGCAAACTAAGCAAACAAAAACTAAAAACGAAAACGAAGACGCTCCAAGAACAACACAACTGTGCATGAAACAATAAAAATGAAGTGTTTGGAAGAAACCTGAGATTTTTATTGATGAAGAAGGGGATGCCTTGGGCATCCCCAAGCTTTGACACTTGTACTTCTTGGATATTTCTTGGGGTGGCATCCCCAAGATTGAGCTTTTGTCCATTCTTCATCTTATCACATTGTTCTTCCCTACACTTTAAAATTTCCTTCATACAAAATTTCACACGATCTTCATTAGCAACATTAGTGTACTCAAGATAATAAGTCTTTTGATTCAGTTTAAACACAAGTAAAACTTCCATTCAAACACAAAATACTGTAGAACTTCCTTTAAAAAGTTCAAATGAACAAAGAGAACTCAAAGAGAAAGAGATTAAGAGGCAAATGCAAATAATGGCAGAAATCTGTCAGAACAGACCAGAAGGTAAAAACCAATTTTTTCGAAGACCTTATGTTGCTCAAATCGAAAAGTGTTGAATTAACAAAAGTTAGATAACAACTTGGGGGATTTATTCAGAAAATTACAGATCAATAGGACATACAAATATTATTCAAGAATGTTTATAGTGAAGCACAAAAAATCTGTTTCGGGACAACACTTCCCCAAATCTTACTTCCCTCTCATTAGAGGTTATTCTTGGCACAAAAATCAAATAAAAAGGATAAGGAGAGGTTATTACAGAAGTAATAACTTCCAAGACTCAAGAAAACTATTGGGTTATCTCCCAAGAAGTACTTTTCTTTAACGCCTTTAAGTTATGCATGATAGTTTGAGAAGATGCTCACATAAGAAATATGAATTGAAGTAAAAGAGAGCATCAAGAAGCAAATTCAAAGCACATTTAATTCTAACCCACTTCCTATGCATAGGAATCTTGTAAAGAAACAAGTCATGAAAGCACAAAGCAACAATCATAGTAAAGCAAAACAAGTGCAACTTCCAAATTTTCAACATAAAGAGGGGAAACTTAATATTTTTGAGACACATAAAACCATGTTTCCCTCTCTCATAATAACTTTCAGTAGCATCATGAATAAAATTAACAATATAACTATCACATAAAACATTCTTATCATGAGCCACATGCATAAAAGAATTAATACTCTCCACATAAACATAGTCATTCTTATTAATTATAGTGGGAGCAAATTCAACAAAATAGCTATCATTATTATTCTCATCACCATAATCATCAAATATAGGAGGCATATTGTAATCATAATTAATTTTCTCCTCAATAGTAGGTGGACTGAAAATATCATATTCATCATTGTAATCATCATATATTGGAGGTATAGTATCATCAAAGTAAATTTTCTCCTCCGTGCTTGGGGGATTAAAAATATCATGCTCATCAAAACCAGCTTCCCCAAGCTTAGAGTTTTCCATAGCATTATCAATAATGGTGTTCAAAGAATTCATACTAATAACATTGCTATTAGCATGCAAATAAAGTTCCATTGGTTTTTTAATTTTCTCTTCAAACACTTCATGTCCTAACTCAAGGTAAATACTATAAAGCTCTCTAATTTTGTTGTTGTTTTCCATTAAGCCTAACTAGTGAAAATAAAAACAAGAAACAAAAAGATATAATTGCAGAATCTAAAGGAAATAACTTCGAGCACTCACACATGAGCAACAATACTAGAAGATAGCTTAGTAGCCATAGGATGTGAGTACCTTTTACCTTACCTCCCCAGCAATGGCGCCAGAAAATAGCTTGAGTCTACACACTTCTATTCTTGTAGTCAATTGTTGGGCCTCGAAGTGCAAAGGTTTGTAGAACAACATCAAGTTTCCCTTAAGTGGATTACCCAAGGTTTATCGAACTCAGGGAGGAAGTGGTCAAAGGTATCCCTCTCAAGCAACCCTGCAATCAAGATACAAGAAGTCTCTTGTGTCCCCAACACACCCAATAAACTTGTTAGGTGTATAGGTGCACTAGTTCAGCGAAGAGATAGTGAAATACAAGTGGTATGGATAATTATAAGTGGTAACGGTGCCAGAAAAGAGCTTGATGGTGTGGAAGAGACTAAAGGCAAACTGAAATAAAGATGGGAGCAAGCAAACATGTAACAGATCTAGTTGCAAACCGTGTTTCAATGCTTAGAAACAAGGCCTAGGGATCATACTTTCACTAGTGAACACTCTCATATAAATATCTTCTCTTCATGATACTACTCTGAACTACTCTCCGGTTGGACACTCTAATCCGTGGTAGGGCTATAACATCACTCCTCAAAGTTTGCATTCCCCACCTAGATAACCCCACACTGTCACCTTGAGCGCTATATGGTTCCAACAAACACCACAATTTCATAGAGACATCCAACTCCAAATATAACTCATTACAAGTATTTATGTAACCTTAGCCAAAGTGCCACACGGTGTGCACACTGTCAACATCACACACCTGGGGATAAGCAGAGATTCATGAAAGCACGTGAGTAGCAGAATAGATCTATAGATTACAAAGCTCATGATCTCATAAGATCACGCATAGAGAGAGATGAACACATAGCTACCGGTAGAACCCTTAGCCACAAGGAAGAACTACTCCCTCATCATCATGGGAATCGGCAATGGCGATGGAGATGGTGGTGGAGATCGATAGAAATAGCTTCGGGGGCACTTCCCGTCCCGGAAGGGTGTCGGAACAGAGACTTTCTGTCCCTCGAATCTCCCCTTCGGTGGCGGTGGTGCTGTGGAACTTTTCGTGGCTGAAGGCTGGATTATTTAGGGTTTTCTCATCGGGAGGCTTCTTATAGGCGAAGGGGCGATGTCGTAGGGTGGACCATGGGCCCACACCACCTGGTGGCGCGGCCAGGGGGACCCACACCACCACATGGTGTGGCCAACCCCTGGCCCCTTTCCATCTCGTCTTCTGGCTTTGTGAGTCTTTCGGTAAAATATCGACTTTGGATTTTGTCTGGTCCAATTCCGAGAATATTCATTTTCTGGCTTTTTTGGAACCAAAAACAGAAGAAAACAGGCAACTGGCAGTATGGCATCTTGTTAATATGTTAGTTATAGAAAATGTATAAAAATACTCCAAAGTGTGGACAAAACATAAGAAAGTAGATTAAAACAAGCATGGAACATAAAAAATTATAGATGCGTTTTCAACGTATCACTTTTACCACAAACAACATCCATCATAGAAAACTTTTCAACCACGAAAAATGGGTCTTCAACCACGAAATTTTCTTGTTGTAAAAGCCATTTTTCTTGTAGTGTCCATTAAGCATCTCTAAACATATATGTGGTGTTCTACGATTTATGGATTTTATTTGAGCTCATTGTGACAACTCAAAAGTGCATTGCCCTTGTCACATGTGTATGTATCATAGGGTGTTGCCTCAAAGTAAAGTGGGAGACCATTTATTTATTTTTGGGATGCTACACACATATATTAGATGGTATTAAATAGTGAATCATATAATCCTCCATATGAACTGGGGGTAGCAAATCTTTATCATCAATATCAAGTAGGGGAATCAGATGTTGATCATCTATATAAAATGATAGAAGTGGCTCCTGAGTATCTAGATCAACTAGGAGAAGGGGAGAGAAAGAGTGCAAGTTGCATGAAACTGGTTTCATTTCTGGTACTTCCCCTATGGAAGATGATAAGGTATCTTTGTAGAATGAAAAAGATTTAGGTTATGTGTCTCAGATGTTTATCTGTAATGTATCTGTGAATCTACTAATCATAGAAGCAGACAATCAAAGAGGACTTTGATGGTAATGACGATGACATGTCCATTGATGAGCATGCACCTGAGGTAATGGATCTGATACGTCCAAAATGTATCTACTTTCCCGAAAACTTGTGTCAATTGGATGCAACTAACACAAACTGACGCTGTTTTCAGCAGAATTACCTTGCTGTCTAGTTTTTGTGCAGAAAATCAACTATCAGGAAAAATCTCGGAAAATATGCCAAAATCCTATTTCACCAGAAGACTCACGGAGCCAGAAGACAAGACGGAGTAGGGCCACAAGGGGCTCACACCACCTGGCCGTGTAGGCCAGGCCAGGCCACGCCTAGGGGTGGTGTGGCCACCTCGGATGCCCCCTCGGCCTCCCTCTTCGCCTATAAGTTGCCTCTTGACCTAAAAACCAAGGGGGGTTCGACGTTTTTCCAGAAAGAGTTCCGATGCGCTGCCACCACTAGATTCTGTGATTCAGAACCAGAAACTTCGTTCTGGCACCCTGCCGGGATGGGGAATTGGAGGAGATCATCGCCATCATCATCACCATCGCTTCTCCATCGACCATCCATGTTTCCCCCATCTATGAGTGAGTAATCCCCCGCTGTAGGCTATGGGGATGGTAGGGATTGGATGAGATCGTTCATGTAATGGCATCGGATTGTTAGGGAATGGTGCCTAGTATCTATTATTAGTGCTTTTTGACTTTGTTGCAACTTGTTATGCTTAATGCTTGTCACTAGGGCCCGAGTGCCATGATTTAAGATTTGAACATGTTATTGATTCATTATGATAGTATTGTTTATGGTCTTACCTGCAAGTTGTATACACACGTTGTTGTCCGGAACTAAAGGCCCCGAAGTGATAGCAATCGGGATAACCAGAGGGAATGGTTTTGATGCGAGGATCACATGTGTTCACGGAGTGTTAATTCTTTGCTCCGGTGCTCTATTAAAAGGAGCACCTTAATTGCCAGTAGTTCCCTTGAGGCCCTGCTGCAAACAGGCTGGCAGGACAAAAGATGTGGTGCAAGTTATCATTGCGAGCATGTATGACTATATATGGAACACATGCCTATGATTATTTAGTACTTGGATGCTTTATCTTATTTATCTGCAAATGCCCTATGTTCTGATTGCTATATGAACTGTCTTGTCCATGCAACACCCGTCCATCCATCCCTATGCCTACCGCACTTTAATCCTACTGTTTGCTGCAATTGTTACTATTGTCTTTACTTTTACTACTGCTATTACTTTACTATTGCTACTACAAAACTGTTGCTACTGATAAACTGCTGTGAGCAAGATTGTTTCCAGGTGCAGCTGAATTGACAACTCAGTTGTTAAGGCTTATAAATATTCTTTGGCTCCCCTCGTGTCGAATCAATAAATTGGTTTTCACTTCCCACAAAAATACTGCGATACACCCCCTATACTTGTGGGTCATCAAGACAATTTCCTGGCGCCGTTGCCGGGGAGCATAACTTTATTTATCAAGTCCACTTGGAATCACTATTGTTCGCTACCATCCATCCATCATGGGTAAGTCTTGTGATGGCAAGGTTCCTATTTTACCATCCACTACAAGAAGAGGTATGGTTCTGAACACCTCTGTTGCTCTTGATTCACCATCTGTTATGAGTAAGCTCCTTACACCACCACATACACATGCTACACATACTGCTACTACTGCTGAATCTGAAACTTCTGATACTTATGATGCTACTTCTACTGTGCTTGATAAGAGTGGTTTGTTAGGTCCTTTCCTAGATGCTATGATTGCTAGAACTATAGCTAGAAATACTGAAACTCCTAATGAAGACACTACTCCACCTGTCAGTTCACCTGAGTCTAGAGAAAGCTATGACATTGAAGATGGTTATATAGAGATAACCAATGAATTTATTAAAGAATGTCAAAACACCCATGATAGGAGTGCTATTAAGATTCTCCTTGAGAGGCGTACTATAAAACCCAAATTGTCTCCTAATGCTAAGTTTGCTGCATCTCGCATAAACATTAAAGATAAGGATTATGATTTCTCTCTTGATATATCTTACATAGCTATTGTTGAGAAAGAACCTTTTGTGGGTCTAAGAATGAAAGCGCGATAGCACATATGACTGAGCTTTCTACCATGAGTGGTTTATTTTCTGGTGATATTAAGATGCGCACCTACTTTGTTGCTAAAATTTTCCCTTTTTCACTGAAAGGAGAAGCTAAAACTTGGTTTAATAATTTACCTCTTAGATCTATTGATAGCCCTGATTGCTTGATTAGTACTTTCCTGTAGAAATATTTTCCTCCTAGTGCTAGACATGCTATTTTGCAGGAACTTTTTTGATTTTAAACAGGGAGAAAAAGAGATATTGCCTGAATCATGGGCAAGGTTTTGTGCTTTGATTCATGCACAGGCTGGATGTCCATTACCTAAGAATGAGCTTCTTGATATATTTTATAATGGACTAACTGAAGAATCTAGGACATACCTGGATAGTTGTGCTGATTGTGTTTTTAGGAATAGGACTCCCAAGGAAGCCGAGGAATTAATGGCTAAAATAAGCAAGAATTATGAAGATTGGACCCCTCCTGAACCAGCTATACCTAAAACAATTATACCTGAACCAGCTATACCTGCGCCTATTCCAACATCAAAGAAGAGGGGAGTTATTGAACTAAATGATGAAGTGATGAAGGAAGCTAAGAAATGTCTTAAGGAGAAGGGAATTAAAGCTGCTGATGTCAAGAATTTACCTCCTATAGAAGAATTATGTAAGCCAATTCCCCACTCATCCACCATTGAGGTACACTCTCTCCAGCATTTTGATGAAGGTGATATCCCTTACTCTAAACCTCGTGATCATTGCTTAGAAGTATTCGATATTTTTATTGTTAAGCAAGATAATTTCAATAAAAGGGTGCAAAATCATTTAATGGAAAACTCTAGAGCTATTGTTGAGTTAAAAGATATTGTAGAAAGAACCTCTAATGATGTTAAAATGCTTGTTAAACATTTTCAAATGGTTCAAACTAAAATTGATCAGCTTATTAAGGTACAAAAAGACTTGCTAGTTAATGCTGCTAAAGAAAAACATGCTTATGAAATTAGAACTAGAAGTGGTGCTGCCACCCAGGATCCTCTATATCCTGAGGGGCATCCTAAAAGAATTGAGCAAGATTCTCAACAAGCTGAAAATAATGGTACTACTCCTAAGAAAAGAAAGAAGAAACATAAAACTATTGTAAAACCTTCTGAACCTGCTAAAGATCCTAATAGTATATTTGTCTCTGATGATGAAACTAAAAGTGGTAATGAAGAAAATGATGTTCCTGATAAAGAAAAAGTTGAAGAAGAACCTGAAAGGCACACTAAGGATACTAAATACACTAAATAAGATTTTGTTGCTAAGAAACATAGTAGTGAAAGAGAGCCTTGGGTCCAAAAACCTATGCCTTTCCCTGATAAGAAACACAAGTCAAATGAAGATGAACACTATAATAAGTTTTGTGAGTGGATGAAACCTTTATTCTTGCAAATTCCTTTGACCGATGCTATTAAATTGCCTCCTTATTCAAAGTATATGAAGGATATTGTCTCGAATAAAAGGAAGATCCCCAATGAAGAAATCTCTACTTTGCTTGCCAATTATTCCTTTAATGGTAAGGTTCCAAAGAAACTTGGAGACCCAGGGATTCCGACTATCCCGTGCTCTATTAAAAATAGTTATGTTAGATCTGCTTTGTGTGATTTGGGAGCAGGAGTTAGTGTTATGCCTTTTTTCTCTATATAAGAGACTTCAACTGGAAAAACTAGTACCAACTGATATATCTTTGCAAATGGCTGATAAATCTACTACTATTCCTATTGGTATATGTGAGGATGTACCTGTTCAAGTGGCTCATAATTGCTTGATATTAACTGATTTTGTTGTGCTTGAAATGCCTGAAGATGATAATATGTCTATTATTCTTGGGAGACCTTTTCTTAATACTACAGGAGCCGTTATTAATTGTAATCAAGGAAAGGTGACTTTCAATGTTAATGACAAGGAGCATACTGTCCATTTCCCCAAGAAGATTGATAGGGCTTATGGTTTAAATTCGATTGAACATGTTGAGGGCATTCAAGTTGGAGAAATATATTGTCCCATACCAAGAGAAAAATATGAAACTATTATGATTGGGACAATTGCTATCAAGGTTGAGGTAACATAATCATTAGTGGAATACAAAGTTTTGTTTCATATAAAATTGTTTTGGTAACAAGACCTAATCAACCTTGTTAACAAAGGGATTTTAATGAACAAAATAATGTTTTCACCATGATTATCTTTGCTTACTTTTATTTTATCCATTTTAGTTTTTGCTTTCGTTTAGTTTACTTTTCTGTTGTTTGTTGCTTGCATTTTAGAGTGTCTTAGAACTTCTGAAGTTTTATCTTTGTTTTGTTTTTGCACCATTCTATAAACCTTTTTCTGTCAAAAAATCATTCATCTATACCTGAAAATTGCTCAAAAATAAAGTGCCTTGAAAAATTCCAGAAAATTCATATTAAATTTTTACGTGAAAAAAGGGGCAGAGAAGTGCCTAGAGAGTACCAGGGGGGCCACCAGGCAGGCACACCACCTGGTGGCGCGGCCAGCCCAGGGCTGCACCTGGCCATGGTGTGGGCCACCCTGGCCCTCCACTCACTCTCTCACTTGCCGCTGCTCTCTCTCTCCCGAGAAAACACCAGTTCATTGCTTGAAATCGTGTTCTTGCTGTTCTTGCCCACGATTTTTCGATCTCCTTGCTCAGCCCATCTTTGCTGCTGAAATTTGGAGCATTTATTCTCCGGTATGTGACTCCTCTGCTTGTCCAAGTAGATTTGTGTTTAGTGATTTATATCTTGAGTATTTTGCTGTTGTAGGTGACAGGTTATGAGAGCTTGTAAGCTTGTTCAATGCTTAGAGATATTGTTTTGATGCATGTTTAGGCCTCTTACAAGTCCCTATGAGTAGTGCCCCTCATTATAAATTCACTATGCAATCACTTGTTTAATGGATGTTTAAATTTCAGAATATCAAAGATAAACAACCACACCTTTGGAGAAATATTTGAGAGGGACACACCTAGGAGGACAAGGCCCTCAAGATCAGCCTCTCAGTTTAGGCCTTCATAGAATGAAGATCTCATTGCACCACACTTTAGCAATGAAGGAGATGAGGGGGATGCTCACCCATCTACTTTTCCTTGTTATACCTTCTTGCAAGCTGCATGGATCCTCGATGATTTCTTACTATTGGTTCAGAGGGTCGGTTTGACCTCATACATGGAAGATGAGAGTGAGCAATATGCCGTGCTCACCAGAACTTTCGTTGAGAGTTTCGTTTTCACTAACATCCCCTATAAGTTAACTATTTCTTTCAGAATTTATAATCTACCGTTTACCATGCCATTGGAAAGATTTTGCAGCATTATAGGTATAGGCATACGGGGACTGTGAAGAAGATCCAAGGGCGACCCGCTGATTTGCTGGAGCTCTATCGAAGTGTGACCAATGATGATGACCGCGTAGCTCAGCGCGGGAAGATAAGAAACATCCAACTCCCAGCTCTTAGATACTTTGCTATTATCTTGCTACTAGCATTCTTGGTCGGGAGAATACGAGTAATATCTCCAATTATCATTTAGCCTTCCTAGTTGCTACACTTAATAATGATACCCGGTACAATATTGGCTCTCTCATCGCCCGCCGCCTAGCTGCTAGGGGACCTATTTATGGGGGCATTATTGCTTCACGTATGGTTACTGCGTTAGAGCTTTCTGTGGATCCTAATGATACTATATTGGCACCACAAAGGCTTGATCTTGCTGCCATGAAAACACATCACTTCGTCACTGCTGATTCTGATATGGACAGTTTAGTATACAGGGTGTTGTTTACTAACGGGGATGAAAGGGAGATTCCTTTGCCACAATCTAATTTGTTCAGTGTTCACAGGAGGCCGTGGTCACGCTCCAAGGAGGAGGTGGACGAGCAACTCCGCTTGCTTGGCTTCCATAGATAGCACCAGGAGGATGTGTCCTCCTACGATTACTCTGCGCACTACGGTGGGGCGTCCTCGAGCTCGCACCAGGACGAGGGTACCTCCTCACCGTACTACGGAGGCGCTCCATCTTGGCCAGCTTGGGATTAATACCCACTTAGGACAAAATCCTAAGCTTGGGGGGAGGTACACCGACATCACACTCATTTCCATATCATGTTTAGTCGGTACTTTGTATATCCATGCTTCATTCTCTTTTTAGTTTTCATTCTTTCTTTACTTTTGCTTTATAAAACACAAAAAGACCAAAAATATTTCTGTTGTTTCTCTTTGTTTGCTTCTTCTTCTTTTTGCCTTGGTTTGCTTTTTTCCTTTTTGCTTTGTTTGAACTATTCGAAAAACCCAAAAAGATTTTTCTTTGCTTGTTTTTCCTTTTTGTTCTTGCCTTTAAAAATTAAAAACACCAAACATATTTGTTGTTCTTCTTTGGTTTTGTGAAGTTTGTTGCAGGGTTCAACAGTCCTCGGTGGAATTTGGTTTCATGTTATTATTCAAGCCACACAAATGAAGGGCAATAATGAGGATTAATGACAACTTGAGGTCTGGTGAGAGGCTGGTAACGAACTCTATTTGTTTTCATTTTTGTACATATACTCATCATTGTGGGCATGCTTAGTCTGTTCATGTAGGATGTATGTTACTTATGGATGCTTAGTAGTTCTTGCTTTCTTATGATTAGCTCCAGCTTGCTAATAGTTTGTAGCATGTTGTATGAATGTTTGATTGCATTGCTCTATTCATAACTTGGTATGACACAGTGGTATCTCCCTCTGAATGTTTCACTTGAATTGACTTGGCACATGCTCATGCATGCATATGACTGAAACAATAATCAGTTAAGCCTCGATGAATTATTTTGCCTCAGGGGTCTTGAATCACTTTCATGCCATGATTATTCCTGTTTTGTTGCAAGCATGATTATGACAGTTATTGCTCTCTCGTTGTCGCTCCCTTACTATTGCTATCCCTCACTTGCACTGAGTATGAGCTCTACTCGTGTTTCCAACTCCCCAAAACCAATATTGCCAAAAGAGTCCACCATACCTACCTATTAGCATCATTTGCTTTTCCGTGTATATTCAGTATGCCTTGTTTTCTTCCAAATAAAATGCTTGCTTGTTATGAGAAAGTTAGTTAGTAAAGCTCTCATGAACTTGATGGCACACTTTATTTCTTGCACTTAATAAACCTGAACCATTGTGACTATCCATGAAAGTTATATGCTTGCAAATTATAGGCTGGGGATTAGTAGAACCGTGCTGTCATGGGGAACGCTTTCAACACCTGTAAATATATACCCAGTTGATATCATGCTCTTTTGTTTGCAGATGTCGTCGGTGTGAAAGAAAAGGGGAGCTTGTAAGTCCATGGAGTTATGTATGTGTGTTAGAGAAACACCTGGGCCACCGGTCTAATCCATGCCTAATCATGGTGGAAACCTGCAGCGTAACCATAATGAGTATCTATGAAGCATTCTTCTTATGAAAAAAAGAGATACCTATTGAGAAAAAGAAAAAAAAGGAGATTTGAGAAAAGAGGAAAGAGAGAAAAAAGCACCATTTTCCCATGGTAAATAAGGAGAATGCTGAGATACTCGTTGTCTGCTTGCCTTGTCTTTTTGATATGGGGATTCTTCCGTATCATCGGGCAAGGGGTATCCCGTTGGCAGTTCTCTATGATACACATGTATTTACTATGACAAGAACTTACCGGTAACTAAAGTTGAGTAGCATGAGGAGTGGCCCTCGTACTCAAGGGACATGAGATTTCCAGTTTATAGTCTGTCAAGCATATAACTCAGATTGGACCTCACTTTCACCTTAACCATTTAAAGATGCTTATGATAGGGGCAATGAGATCTCAAAGCTAATGAGTACCATACTTTCAGCATTTAGAAGCCTTTCAAACTTTTCAAAACATTTTCATTTCCTTGTTGAGTCTCCACACATTCTATGAGCACTTTCTTGAGAGCATAGTTGTCATTCTTAGTGTAATGTGCTTGTCTCAAAACTTGATTAATTGTGTTATGACTTTGATGCTTGTATCTTTGACATCTTTTACTTCTAGTCTTCACTTGAATTTCAGAGGTGCCTTGGCACTTATGCTCTACAATGAAAGGCAAGCGAGATACCACTCTATCATACCTTGTTATGAGCATTGCAATGTTGCTTATGTTTATGTTTCATGCTACTTATTATTTTTGAGTTGGAATCTCTTCATAGCTTGCAATGACTATTAAGTAAACTTAGTTGCATACTCTCTATTATGAATTGCCTGAGTAGTGGACCATATGCTGAGAATATATACATCTTATGAAGCAAATGTGTTCGTGAAAGTTTCTTTTATTACACTCAGTTTTCAACTGAATTGATTGAGGACAAGCAATAAGCTAAGCTTGGGGGGAGTTGATACGTCCAAAATGTATCTACTTTCCTGAACACTTTTGCTATTGTTTTTCCTCTAAACTTGTGTGAATTAGATGCAACTAACACGGACTGATGATGTTTTCAGCAGAATTACCTTGGTGTCTAGTTTTTGTGCAGAAAATCAACTATTAGGAAAAATCCTAGAAAATATGCCAAAAATCCTATTTCACCAGAAGACTCATGGAGCCAGAAGACGAGACAGAGTAGGGCCACAAGGGGCCCACACCACCTGGCCGCGCGGGCCAGGCCAGGCCGCACCTAGGGGTGGTGTGGCCACCTCGGCTGCCCCCTTGGCCTCCCTCTTCGCCTATAAGTTGCCTCTTGACCTAAAAACCAAGGGGGGTTCGATGTTTTTCCAGAAAGAGTTCCGCTGCTCCGCCACCACCAGATTCCACGATTCGGAACCAGAAACTCCATTTTGGCACCCTGTCGGGACGGGGAATTAGAGGAGATCATCGCCATCATCATCACCATCGCTTCTCCATCGACCATCCATGTTTCCCCCATCTATGAGTGAGTAATCCCCCGCTGTAGGCTATGGGGATGGTAGGGATTGGATGAGATCGTTCATGTAATGGCATCGGATTGTTAGGGCATGGTGCCTAGTATCTATTATTAGTGCTTTTTGACTTTGTTGCAACTTGTTATGCTTAATGCTTGTCACTAGGGCCCGAGTGCCATGATTTCAGATCTGAACATGTTATTGATTCATTATGATAGTATTTTTATGGTCTTACCTGCAAGTTGTATAAACATGTTGTTGTCCAGAACCAAAGCCCCGAAGTGACAGCAATCGGGATAACCGGAGGGAATAGTTTTGATGTTAGGATCACATGTGTTGACGGAGTGTTAATGCTTTGCTCCGGTGCTCTATTAAAAGGAGCACCTTAATTGCCAGTAATTCCCTTGAGGCCCCGTTGCAAACGGGCTGGCAGGACAAAAGATGTTGTGCAAGTTCTCATTGTGAGCACGTATGACTATATATGGAACACATGCCTATGATTATTTAGTACTTGGATGCTTTATCTTATTTATCTGTAAATGCCCTATGTTCTAATTGCTATATGAATTGTCTTGTCCATGCAACACCCGTCCATCCATCCCTATGCCTACCGTGCTTTAATCCTACTATTTGCTGCAATTGTTACTACTGTCTTTACTTTTACTACTGTTGTTACTTTACTATTGCTACTAAAAAACTGTTGCTACTGATAAACTTCTGTGAGCAAGATTGTTTCCAGGTGCAGCTGAATTGACAACTCAGTTGTTAAGGCTTATAAATATTCTTTGGCTCCCCTTGTGTTGAATCAATAAATTGGGTTTCATTTCCCTCGAAAATACTATGATACACCCCCTATACTTGTGGGCCATTAGGATCCTTTAGGAGGCTGTGGATTGGAACACTACCTCTGATGGATTTTATGTAGGGCTCTTTATCATCAAGGGTGTACTTTTGGTGCCATTTGGGTCATGACCACTAGCTTAGCTGCAAAACTCTTGGTGTGCACCTAAGATCTCTCTAATACATGTAGATCTATCTCATGATTGGTTCTCTACTGTCGTAGTATTGTAATATGGAGCTACCTTATGATTTGTAGGCCTTTGTTATTAGAACTGTAATTGGAAACTATTCCATATATATATTTGTGTGTGTGTTTCTAGTCCGAAATCCCAGCTTCACTCTGGTAGTTAAAACACTCCCTCCATTTTTATATACAAGTCCACTATCAGTAATACATTTGAACTACCAGCCCAAAATCCCTATTTACCATATTTTTTGGTTCACTGGCAGGTGGTTCTCGCATCTGGTGTTGGTGAACCAAAGTCCGAATCATCCCCTTGAAATAGCTGTAGGACACCACGTTAAAAGGTGAACCTAGCCCACTGAGTGTTTAAAATTCGGATCATACCCAGAAAATAGTTCTCGATGTTGCCTCCTTAAACTTTAATTGTATAAAATGAATAAGTACTCTTTTACCCAACTACCCACGCCTTAATTTCTACTAAACATAAACCACATTACCATTAGGTGTCACGAGCTCCCATTCTACAAAGGAAGCAAGAGTAAGTGTCAGAGCTGGTGAAACATGTGTTTTTCCCGGTTTGTTTGCTTCTATAGTTCTTTCTTCCATCATTCGTGGATTGGGACAGCAGATTGGGGGTACCTGCTTACCTCAAAAATTGGTCGATTTGTCACCTCTGCTCTGATTAGGGAGTTCTTTCTTATCTCGTATAGGTGGGTGTATTTTCTCACGTAAAAAATCACCTTGTTTTCTTCCGATTGGGGCATTGGGGGTACTATTCAGTATGCTTTGATTGTGGAGTTCTTGCTTCTCAGATAGGTGGGGGTTATTGATCACCATAGAATCATTGAATCCGGATATTTTGCCTCCTCTACGCTCATAGATTGGTCCATTGGGGGTATTTCATATGGATTTGGGATCGGGGCATGGTCACCTCTATTCTGATTGGGGCATTTGGTCTGGTTCAATTTGGGTGTTCTTCTCTCTTTACTGATTTTTGTAACCTTTAATTTCGAGTATTGTTCAATGCATTTTGCGTCAGATTCTGTATGGAGAACTATGGGTCAGTGGCCACGGCCACTATAGACATGGATGGTCATGTCAGTTCCCTAAAAAGTTGCCTAAAAGATATTGTAGAAGTATGCTCATTATGTTGTTCCATTCTTTTCCATGTTAAAAGTGGTTATCTGCAACCTGGATGTATCGATGTGCTTGTGTAAGATGCTAAAAGTTGTCTATGTCTACATCCGGTTTCTGTTGAAGCCTCTGTGACACCATCTTCTTCTTTATTTACTGTAGCAGGGTGGTAGATACCTACGAACGTGCGGTCCTCTAGGTATAGCAAATAGGATGACACCCCCACATGCCACAGTTTTTGGCCAGTACCACTACTTACCAAGAGTAAGGTCACTACCCAGCTAGGAGGGCCCCAACTTAAAGATAAAGGTATTTTTCTTAATGCACTTACCGTGGTGTAGTCTAATTTTTTATTTGCTTGGTGGCATGTATGCTTATCAGTTGTTCAGAAAAATATGTGTGCTTTTATTAATTCTGACATTGTGTTTATGTGAATCTAGATCTGGATCTATCTGTCTATCTCATACAGTCATATGACGACAACTGTATAAAACTGTTGAGCTATGTTTCTATTTATGTAGATTAAAAGTGTTGTTGCGGATGGCGAGATTAGTGTAGATGCTAGTAGACTCTCGATGCCCCCACCCAAAGCAGACATCGCGTACATGTCGAGGAAGCACAAACATAATACCCATCTAGGCAGTGACCTCTCTAAGAAGAGGGTATAATTTGGAAATGCACAATTTCACATTTTATGATTTTGTGTGATATTGTTATCATCTTCATCTTTATGCTTATCAGAAGTTCACAAACATCAAATCTATTTTCTTTGCATGTAATGATTTTGTTTTATATTATTAGATTTCCATGCTCTTTACATAACTTAACTCTTCCACATAATTTCATGCAGCCCTTTGTTCTACCATCCTCTTGTCAAGCTTGTGGGGTGAAAGGGGGCCCTATATGGCCTCTGAAAGGCAGAGGGAATAAAAATGGTGCATGGCCACCCTTCGCAAAGCGTACCCATGGTATCAAATATGGATTCCATGTGGTTTAGAACGACTTGATGTAATATCTTGTATCTCACTATTCCTGATGTTGTCTTACTTCTCTATCAATTTTCTCATGAAGGTTATCCCTTGTGTCGCTCTCCCCATAATAAAGAAGCTGTGCGGAAACGAAAAAATTCTGACTCTGTATAACGAGGCCCCTAAACGCACACGACAACTGTATGATGTGGATGTCTCCCGGATGTTATCCATCACCTATTTGGGTTGACGAGGTCGGGCCAAGTATGTCTGTGAGAATGTTTTGAAGCAGGTGATGAGGTGTCCTTTGATTACAACAAACATGGGAAGATAGTTGCAACTCATCATACACCTGTTGACCAGAGGACCAAGAATAGAGGTAGTAACTTAATTTACTTGTATACTCATCATAACCTCTAATCACTTTCTTGTGAGTAACTATTATGTACCATTTGCTTGTACTCATCATATGTCTGCGACCACTCCTGCAGTCTGATTCCCCTTACCTACCCCTAGAAGGAATCTAGCATCAAGCTGGTGGCACTAGCACCTATTGACCCAAGGAGAAATAATAGAGGTACTGATATGTTGCAAACGTTGATGGGTTCGTAGCATGGAAAACAAAAAATTTCTACCGCAAGAACGAACAAAACCCAGATCTAATCTAGATAAAAGCCAAGATCTAATATGTTAGACATGTGCAACGAGATAGATCTGTACTAACCCTCGTAGATCCGAAAGCGTTACGAGATTAGATCTCGGGGTTGATGTAGTCGATCACTTGCCGATCTCAAGATCGAGTAGATGATCCTTCCGGCGCCGCGTTCCAGCAGCGCTTCCGCAGTCGGTCACACGTGCGGAGTCGAAGCAGACCTTCCTCTATCTGTTCCAGCGAGCAGCGGAGGTAGTAGATCTTCTCCACAGAATCCCAGTAGCACGACGGTGTGGTGGTGGTGGTGGAGTAGATATTTCTGTAGGGCCTCACCTAAGCCGGAGCAGGGCGAAGGAGGAGGAGAGAGGCGGCGGCTAGGGTTTGTTATTGGAGAGGTCTACGGGGTGGCGCCCCCTCCCCTCTATTTAAAGGAGGGAGGCGCCATGGGAGGGGGAGTCCTAGTAGGACTCCCCTCCCTCCTTGGCCGACGGATTGGGAGGGGGGAGGAATCCTCCTCCCCCATGAATCCGTGTCTTGCCCCACAAAGACTCCTTGATCCTTTCTTGGTTTTCAAGCAAACTCCAAGAAATCTTCTAGAACCTTCCAAAACATTCCGAAACCTTCTAGAATCTCCATACAGAAACTCCGGAACATTTCCTAACTTAGAAAATGATCCCCAATATATGAATCTTATTCTACGGACAATTCCGGATCTCCTCGTGATGTCCTGGATCCAATCCGAGACTCCGAACAACATTCGGTCTCCAACGCATATTTCATATCTACTTAAAACAACTTCGAACCTTAAGTGTGTCACCTACGGTTCGTGAATATGCAGACATGATGAAGACACCTCTCCGATCAATAACCATCAGCAGGATCTGGAGATCCATAATGGCTCCCACATATTCAATGATGACGTCATGATCGATAGAACCATTAACATACGAAACCAATTCCCTTTGTCACGTGATACTCTACTTATCTGAGGTTTGATCGTCGGTATCTCCATACCTAGTTCTACCTCGTTATTGATAAGTACTCTTTACTCGTTCCGTGATATGTCATCCCTTGTGACCTAGTCACATGCTTGCAAGCTAACTAGATGACATTCCACCGAGAGGGCCCAGAGCATATCTATCCGTCATATGGATGGACAAATCTCAATCTTGGTCCATGCGCTTCAACACATACTTTCAGAATACCCAATGTCACCTTTATAACCACCCAGTTACGAAGCGGTGTTTGATGTCATCAAAGTATCCATCCGGTGATGGTGATTAACATAACCTCATGGTCGAAGGATTAGGTTACTATGCATTTGAAAGCTTGTAGCAAAACAAACTTAATGACTTGATCTTATGCTATGCTTCCTATGGGTGTGTGTCCATCACATCATTCTCCTAATGATATGATCTTGTTATTAACGACATCCAATGTCCATGATCAGGAAACCATGATCATCCATTAATCAACAAGCTAGTTTAACAAGAGGCTTACTAGGGACTCTTTTATGTTTACAAAACACACAAGTATTAATGTTTCCGGTTAATACAATTATAGCATGGGATGTAAACATTTATCATAAACATAAAGATATAATAATAACCACTTTATTATTGCCTCTTGGGCATATCTCCAACAGTCTCCCACTTGCACTAGAGTCAATAATCTAGTTAAAAATTTGTGCATTCAACACCTATGGCTTTCTAGTGTTGTATAGACACTATTGCTAGTGGTAAACATAATCTTCGGATCTGACACTTCCAGGTCCGTGTGTATTTGCATGTCCTTGCATTTCTACGCATTACTCATTCTCCAATGAGATGGCATTGTATACATTTGGTCCTTTGGTGAGACCTTTAGTTCCTTGGGATTAAATCATGTTGATACAATTGTCATACAATGTATCTTCATAGTATTATCCCGCTATGAACCACACCTAGTTTGATAACAAACTACTTGACGCAAATGCCCTCATTTGCTGCTACAATAGTAGTCATATACTTAGCCTTTTGTTGTAGTATCTGTCACAATGTTTTAACTTTGGTACTCAACCAAATCCGTTATGGAACTTCCTTTCCATTACATTGTGCCACCCATAGTTTAAATTGAGATAAACTTAATTTGTGACAAAACTAGTATCAATGCAACAATTTACAATGAACTATTTGTCATCACTATATAAATAATATATTCTTAGTTCTTCCAAAGATCATAGGAATATCCCTACTATTGTCCAATGATCATCTTATGAGTCATCTGATATATGCTCATAACGTTTAGAGCATAGGACATATCTGGATGTGTACATCTCAAAGAATGATTGATTAAAATGTTCTTGTGATTTCACCAAGTGTCAAAACACTTGAATCTCGTGTCAACACACTTGAATCTTGATTCAGTCCTTTCCGTGCATCAAGAACCTTTCTTGTTGTTTCCATATTGAACTCATTCAACATCTTATCTATGTACATTTGGCAAAACCATATTAGCGCCTCAATCTATCCATATAGACATTGATGCCTAATTCTTGGGTTATGCCTAAGTCTTTCATCGAAATGAAATTCTTAACCTGTGTCAATAAAAGATACATCATTTCTAATCAACAATATGTCTTTCACATAATGTATTAGAAATATTTCTTAGCGCTCCCACTTAATTTCTTGCAAAATGCAAACATCTTCATCGTCTCTGATGAAATTAAACCTTTTAACGGTTTCATCACGGTGAAGATTCCAACTCCGCGATGCTCACTTCAACCATTGAAGTTTTTCATACTCTTTTAGCATCCTTTGAATTAACAAAACCCTTTGGATCGTGTCATGTACACGTCCTAGGTAACCATTCTATTAGAAGAACTTGTTTTGTTTGTTCAACTACCATATACCAAAATATATGCAGTGGTTGCTACATTAATCCGTCTAGACTAAATATCGCTATGAAAGATCAAATCTTATCATAGTCAATTCCTTGAACATTGTCGTAAACTCTTTCCGACATGTCGACTATTTCATAGATGTGAAACATCCATGTCTATTTCTTTATAAATCCATATACGACTATAAGGTCTTGCACCTTTCCAGAGGGTCTTTCAAATTCAAAGCTTGATTTCTCGTGTATGGAATTATCATGGATTTTATGGCTTCAAGCCACTTAACAAAGTCAGGGCCCACCATTGATTATTTGCATGTAGTCGGTTCATCATTGTCAAACAACAATGATTTAACTCTCAAATCTTGGCATTTGATTACTTACCCGACCTACTTGGTTCAATAGGAACTTAGATCTCCGTGACCACAACCTTTGAGGCACGTGAGCCATGAGCATTGTTGCTTCCTCCGGGACACTTACCGATGCTGCGCAACTCAGCACATATTAGCCAAGGTTCAACAACCTTGTCAAAGTTCTATTGTCTTCCCACTTAACTTTTCACCAAAATTCCTTCTCAAGAAACTCGACATTCTAAGTAACAAACACTTTTGTCTTCGGTGTTATGGAGGAATACCCAATGGTTATTCGAAATAACCTACAAAGACATGCTCATCCGACTTTGGTTGTAAACACTTTACTTATGCCTAGCATACCAAAAATTTAAGAAAGGACAACCTGGGTTTTATCCCAAACCATGACTTATATGGTGTCATTTCAACGGATCACGATGGAGCTCTTTTCAGTGTAAAAGCGGTAGACACTAAAGCTTTAATATTTAAAATATAATGGCAGTTTTATCAATGACACCTTTGATCTTACCATGTCAAACAAGGTTTCATTACATATCTTGAACACTCCATACTCCTATGGTGTTTTGGGAAATGCAAATCCATGGAACGAGTCCTCAAATCTTAGGTGTTTTGCTAAACTTGTAACTCAAACATCTTTCTTTATGATCCAACAATAAACTTTTTATTTTCTTGTTACAATGATTTTCCACTTCATCTTGAAAGTCTTTGAACATTTTCAAATGTTTCATACTTCTTCCTTATTGAGTAAGTATATACATATACTCACTCAAATCTTTGGAGAAAGCATATGAAGTTGAAATCCATCGCCCACGACTAGACATAATGAACTATATACATCAATATGTACAAATTCCAATCAGTTAGTCGTCCGTTCCTCTTTTGGCCTACGAACAGAGTTTTAATTATCTCCGGGAAAGTATCACAAGCGTCATTTGATCAAAATCAAAGACTCCAAAAATCCATCAACATGGAGTTTCTTCATGTATCCCTAATATAATTTAAACGGTGATGTCACTTCGCAAGTGATCTTTCAATTATTTGTCTTGCGACATTTTAGCATTAGTTTTATGGTCGTTATTTCTCCAACCAGACTTGTATATCATCCATCTATTATGGAATACGGTAATTATTTGAACAACCTTTTGTCGTCATAATACCTAATCAAAATAACAATTATTGAAACAAATCTTGAAGGCAAGCTTTGATGTTAACGAGCAACACAACAACCCTCTGTTTGTTTTCGATGAACATCATCACATACTCTCTTGCTAGTTACTTAGGCCATTGCAGTTCATGAATTGTGTTGTCCTGTATGACACTTCATACCAACCAATTCGGTATCCAATACCGCAGAACCACATTGTTTAACAACTAAGGAATACAGCCATAACATGTATCTTCTATATACCTAAGTTGGACATCTCCAATCTTTTCTTTTCTGCCAAATATTTTATAGATTCTCTTTCAACAATTCCTTTTATTTTAAAAGAATCTATCAACATCAATAGTGGTGTCATTCACATGACACATAGTAAAAAGTGTGTATAGTCAAATACTAATACCATTGAACTTGCACTTTGAAGTGGATCACCTTCATCAAATGTTTGGCATTCTTTCAAAATTCCATTCTTTAGTAATCTTTTAGTGTAGCAAACATTTTACTTACATCTTCTATTCATCCTTATCATGACAATTTTCATGATCAAGCTGCTATAGCTTATAAAGGTGAATTGCGAGTATAATGTTTCTTTTCCAAAACCTTTTGGAGGATTAGGACGACTGGCGTCTCCAATCTTCACAAATTCTCATCAAATATGAGGACGTATACTCTATCATGTTGTAACCAACACATTGTTTTAGATATCACAATACCTCACATATGATGGTTTCTGAAACATTGCTTTCAGCACTTAGATAAACTTGATATTAAAAACAATCTTTTGAGTATCAAGAATCATGGAGGCAAACATGATACATTAGATACTAACACTAGAATTGTTACTCTTGATTTAATACTGTTTATTAAACTTCACAGAGTAAACGGAGTTTGCTGAAAGTTTGCAATATGACTTTTAAACTTTAGATTGACACTCAAAACAATACGATACCAGTTCGTAAAGAAAATATCCAGAATTTCTATAGTTCCACTATCTCAACTATAACTAAGCTTAAGGTGGTGAACGGATGCCAATGACTACAACAAACTATGCAAATTCACTTTGATTGTGTTTATGATAAATTGAGTCTGACTAATCCAAATTACAAATAAACTCCCACTCAAAACAACATCCCTCGAGTTGTTTTAGTGATTACACGAACCAAATCCACAACACCAAGTCCGATCATCACGTGAGATGATGTAGCTTTAAAGGCGAACAATCAACATGTTCATCATATCATCCATATGACTCATGCTTTAACTTTCGGTATTCCGTGTTCCGAGACCATGTCTGTACATGCTCGGCTCGTCAAGGTTAACCTTAGTATCCGCATGTGCAAATATGGCTTGCACCCGTCATATGCACACGTAGAATCTATCACACCCGATCATCACGAGATGCTTCGAAACGACGAGTCTTAGCAATGGTGCCTACTAAGGACGAACACTTTATTACTTGATATTTAGTGAGAGGGATCATCTTATAATGCTACTGTCGCGATCTAAGCAATACAAGATGCATAAAGGATTAACATCACAGGCAATTCATAATTAGTGTGATATGATATGGCCCTTTCTTCTTATGCCTTTGATCTCCATCTCCAAAGCACGAACATGATCTCCATCATCACCATCATTGTGTCAAGGTTAGTGGCGCCGCTTCATGGTTGTCCATCATCACTAGCAACTATTACAACTACTTGGAATAAAGCTATTACAAGATGAATAGACACGCAGGTCTTAACAGAATTAAAGACAACCATTAGGCTCCTGCCAGTTGCCATATTACAACAAGGATCATTGCATACATCAAATATAATCACAATCACATGATGGCCATATCACATCACAAAACCCCTGCAAAAACATGTTAGACTCCTCTAATTTTCTTTGCATGTTTTACGTGGTTTGGGGCTTTCGAATAAGAACGGATCTAACCTACAAAACTGAACCACAACGTTGATACAAGTGCTATCAAGTGCAAAGTGTAGATTGGATCTATACTATGATGGGAGAGACAGACACCCGCAAATCCACTTGTGCAATACGAGTTGCACGTCAACTGTGGAGCAAGTCTCATGTGCGATGACATGTAAGGTTAGCCCGAGCCGCTTCATCCCACCATACCGCAAGATCCAAAGTACACAAAGCAAAAGACGGCACGAGCACCAACGCCCACAAAACCATTGTGTTCTACTCGTGCAACAGATCTACGCATAGATACGGCTCTGATACCACTGATGGGTTCGTAGCATGGAAAACAAAAAATTTCAACCGCAAGAACGAACAAAACCCAGATCTAATCTAGATAAAAGCCAAGATCTAATATGTTAGACATGTGCAACGAGATAGATCTGTACTAACCCTCGTAGATCCGAAAGCATTACGAGATTAGATCTCGGGGTTGATGTAGTCGATCACTTGCCGATCTCAAGATCAAGTAAATGATCCTTCCGGCGCCGTGTTCCGGCAGCGCTTCCGCAGTCGGTCACACGTGTGGAGTCGAAGCAGACCTTCCTCTCCCCGTTCCAGCGAGCAACGGAGGTAGTAGATCTTCTCCACGGAATCCCAGCAGCACGACGGTGTGGTGGTGGTGGAGTAGAGATTTTTGCAGGTCTTCGCCTAAGCTAGAGCAGAGCGAAAGAGGAGGAGAGAGGCGGCGGCTAGGGTTTGTTATTGGAGAGGTCTAGGGGGTGGCGCCCCCTCCCCTCTATTTAAAGGAGGGAGGTGCCATGGGAGGGGGAGTCCTAGTAGGACTCCCCTCCCTCCTTGGCCGGCGGATTGGGAGGGGGGAGGAATCCTCCTCCCCCACGAATCCGTGTCTTTCCCCCACAAAGACTCCTTGATCCTTTCTTGGTTTTCAAGCAAACTCCAAGAAATCTTCTAGAACCTTCCAGAACATTCCGAAACCTTATAGAATCTCCATACAAACACTCCGGAACATTTCCTAACTTAGAAAATGATCCCCAATATATGAATCTTATTCTCCGGACAATTCCAGATCTCCTCGTGATGTCCCGGATCCAATCCGAGACTCCGAACAACATTCGGTCTCCAACGCATATTTCATATCTACTTAAAACAACTCGAACCTTAAGTGTGTCACCCTACGGTTCGTGAATATGCAGACATGATGAAGACACCTCTCCGATCAATAACCATCAGCAGTATCTGGAGATCCATAATGGCTCCCACATATTCAAGGATGACTTCGCGATCGATAGAACCATTAACATACGAAACCAATTCCCTTTGTCACGCGATACTCTACTTATCCGAGGTTTGATCATCGGTATCTCCATACCTAGTTCTACCTTGTTACTGATAAGTACTCTTTACTCGTTCGTGATATGTCATCCCTTGTGACCTAGTCACATGCTTGCAAGCTAACTAGATGACATTCCACCGAGAGGGCCCAGAGCATATCTATCCGTCATATGGATGGACAAATCCCAATCTTGGTCCATGCGCTTCAACACATACTTTCAGAATACCCAATGTCACCTTTATAAGCACCCAGTTACGAAGCGGTGTTTGATGTCATCAAAGTATCCATCCGGTGATGGTGATTAACATAACCTCATGGTCGAAGGATTAGGTTACTATGCATTTGAAAGCTTGTAGCAAAACAAACTTAATGACTTGATCTTATGCTATGCTTACTATGGGTGTGTCTCCATCACATCATTCTCCTAATGATATGATCTTGTTATTAACGACATCCAATGTCCATGATCAGGAAACCATGATCATCCATTAATCAACAAGCTAGTTTAACAAGAGGCTTACTAGGGACTCTTTTATGTTTACAAAACACACAAGTATTAATGTTTTCGGTTAATACAATTATAGCATGGGATGTAAACATTTATCATAAACATAAAGATATAATAATAACCACTTTATTATTGCCTCTTGGGCATATCTCCAACAAACGTATCTATAATTTCTGATGTTCCATGCTTGTTTTATATCTACTTTCTTATGTTTTGTCCATACTTTCGAGTGTTTTTACACATTTTCTGGAAGTAACCTATTAACAAGATGCCACAATGCCAGTTGCCCATTTTCTTCTGTTTTTGGTTCCAGAAAAGCCAGAAAATTAATATTATCGGAATTGGACCGAACAAAAGCCAAAGTAGATATTTTATCGGAAGACTCATGGAGCAAAAAGACGAGACGGAGAGGGGCCAGGGGCTGTCCACACCATTTGGTGGCGTGGGTCCCCTGGCCATGCCACCAGGTGGTGTGGGCCCCTGGTTCACCCTTTGACATCGCCCCTTCGCCCATAAGAACCCTCCCGATGAGAAAACCCTAAATAATCCAGCCTCTAGCCACGAAAAGTTCCTCAGCGCTGCCGCCACTAAAGGGGAGATTCGGGGGATAGAAAGTCTCTGTTCTGGCACCCTCCCAGGACGGGGAAGTTCCCCCGGAGCCATCTCCATCGATCTCCACCACCATCTCCATCGCCATTGCTGATTCCCATGATGATGAGGGCTCTACCGGTAGCTATGTGTTCATCTCTCTCTATGCATGATCTTATTAAGATCATGAGCTTTGTAATCTATAGATCTACTCTGCTACTCAAGTGCTTTAATGAATCTCTGCTTATCCCCACGTGTGTGAAGTTGACAGTGTGCACACCGTGTGGCACTTTGGCTAAGGTTACATAAATACTTGTTATGAGTTATATTTGGAGTTGGATGTCTCTATGAAATTGTGGTGTTTGTTGGAACCATCTAGCGTTCAAGGTGACAGTGTGGGGTTATCTAGATGGGAAAGGTGGACTTTGAGGAGTGCTGTTATAGCCCTACCATGGATTAGAGTGTCCAACCTGAGAGTAGTTCAGAGTAGTATCACAAAGAGAAGATATTTATATGAGAGTGTTCACTAGTGAAAGTATGATCCCTAGGCCTTGTTTCTAAACATTGAAACACCATTTTCAACTAGATATGTTACATGTTTGCTTGCTTCCACCTTTTTGCCTTTAGTCTTTTCCTCCCATCAAGCTGTTTTCTAGCATCGTTGTCTTATATCCATACCACTTGTATTTCACTATCTCTTGGCTGAACTAGTGCACCTATACACCTGACAAGTGTATTGGGTGTGTTGGGGACACAAGAGACTTCTTGTATCTTGATTGTAGGGTTGCTTGAGAGGGGATACCTTTGGCCACTTCCTCCCTGAGTTCGATAAACCTTGGGTAATCCACTTAAGGGAAACTTGCTGCTGTTCTACAAACCTCTACACTTAAAGGCCCAACAACTGTCTACAAGAATAGAAGTGCGTAGACATCAAGCTATTTCCTAGCGCCATTGCCGGGGAGGTAAGGTAAAAGGTACTCACATCTTCTAGCTACTAAGCTATCTAATAGTACTGTTGCTGGTGTGTGAGTGCTCGAAGTTATTTCCTTTAGATCTTCAATTATATCTTTTTGTTTCTTGTTTTTATTTTCACTAGTTAGGCTTAATGGAAAACAACAACAAAATTAGAGAGCTTTTTAGTATTTTTCCTAAGTTAGAACATGAATGGTCTAAAAAGAAAATTAAAAAACCCATGGAACTTTCTTTGCATGCTAATAGCAATGTTATTAGTATGAATCTTTTGAACACCTTTGTTAATAATGCTATGGAAACGTCTAAGCTTGGGGAAGTTATTTTTTATGAAAATGATCTTTTTAGTTCCCCAGCTTTAAAGAAGAAAATTTTCTCCAATGATACTTTATATCCCATATGTGGTAATTCTAATGATACATGTGATATTTTAAGTCCACATACTGAAAGCGTCCCTTTTAAAACCTATAAAAATTGTTGAACGTGTTATGAATAACTGTTATTTTGGAGATGGAACTGTCCATCCTGGTGATCATTTACTCTTTATACATGAATTATGCGAGTTTTTCAAGTGTGCATGTATTTCAATGAACCAAGTTAAGAGGAAGCTATTCCCTTTTTCACTTAAGGGCAAAGCAAGGGAGTGGTATGAGCTACTAGATGATCCTCATCATTTGGAGTGGAAGGAACTTGAATCTCTCTTTTACTCTAAATTTTATCCTCCTCGTGAAATTGATAAAGATAGGAATACATTTATATTTTTCATCCACATGATGGAGAAAGTATTGCCCAAGCATGGGGGAGATTTAAGTCATTAATGCTCAACTGTCCCATTCATGAGCTCCCCAGTAATATTGTTATTAATAATTTGTATGCAAGGCTTTCAGGATATTACAAGGACTATCTAGATACCTGTTTAGAGGGATCCTTTACAAGTAAGGAGGTCAAATCTAAGTGGGATCTTCTTGAAACAATTCAAAGCAATACCGAAGATTGGGATAACAACAAAGGTAAAGAACCGGGTATAAACTATGAATATGATTGCATTAAGTCTTTCGCTGAAACTACTGATTTTCATGAGCTTAGTGCTAAATATGGTCTGGATCCTCAAATTCTTGTTGATTGTTGTAGAGCCTTTGCTTCTCATATTAATGCTCCTAAAGAAAAATGGGACATCTATCATGAGCCTTTTAAAGACACTTGCATGGAAAATGAAATTGTTATTAATGCTAGCAACAAACATGCTCAAACCTCTGAAAGTACCATTTCTTATAAGCATGTTAATTTTTATGGAATACATAGTCCTTGTGAGAAGAATCAAATTGAAGAATAATATTGTATCACCCACAAGAATGAAAAAACTAGAACGTGGTATATGGCTCTAAATGATCTTGGTAAAAAAGTTTGTGCCCTCTATCCTTTTATTTGTGAACTTTGTTTTGAAGTGGGTCATTTCAATTTTCAATGCTCAAGCCATAATAATAGCCCTTCTAACCCAATGAGTACTGCAAGTTTATATTGTGATAACATGATCACTCCTAATCAACATGATGAACTTACATTATTTTTGGGGTGTGAAGAGTTATCAAGAAAAACCTCTTTGGTAGATATGAGTGCTTTTGATATGAATAGCGTCCTGCATGGTTGTCATCTTTATTGTGTTGATAATTGCCACACAAATACTTACATACAAAATATTATAAATGATGAGATTTTACCAAAATATGACAGGACTAATATGTGTTTTGGTCTTATTAATGAAAAGGAGGAACCCTCCAAAGTTTCTTCTATTGTCTCTAACAATGAACCAGGGTATATGGAGAAGCTTCATTTCAAGCCTCTCCCTCCTAAAGAGAAGAAGAAAAACAAGAAGGGGAGGAGTAAAAGGAGAGAGAAACGATATTTTCCCCTAAGCATGTTGCTCCTATTATAGTTTTTGATGAGTCTGAACTCGATGATGTTCCTATGCCTATTACCTATAGTAGTGATCATGATTGGGAAAAACACACTACTTTTGATATTGAAAATCTCTTCGGTACCAATTCTGAAAATGATGATATTAATAATTGTTGTACTATTAGTGTTATCCATGTTCCTTACAATGATGACATGTTTACAAATGAACACACTTAGGAAGATAACTATTCTATTGCTTATGATGATACTATACCTCCAATATATGATGATTGCAATGATGAATATGATATTTTCAGTCGACCTACTATTGAGGAGAAAATTAATTATGATTACAATATGCCTCCTATATTTGATGATTATGGTGATGAGAATAATAATGATAGCTATTTGGTTGAATTTGCCCCCACTACAATTAATAAGAATGACTATGTTTATGTGGGGAGTATTAATTCTTTTATGCATGTGGCTCATGATAAGAATGTTTTATGTGATAGTTATATTGTTAATTTGATTCATGATGCTACTGAAAGTTATTATGAGAGAGGAAACATGGTTTTATGTGTCTCAACAATATTAAGTTTCCCCTCTTTATGTTGAAAATTTTGAAGTTGCACTTGTTTTGCTTTCCTATGCTTGTTGCTTTGTGCTTTCATGACTTATTTCTTTACAAGATTATTTTTCATAGGAAGTGGGTTAGACTTAAATGTGTTTTATATTTGCTTCTTGATGCTCTCTTTTACTTCAATTCAAATTTCTTATGTGAGCATCATCGAAATTATCGTGCCTAGCTCAAAGGCGTTAAAGAAAAGTACTTCTTGGGAGATAACCCAATAGTTTTCTTGAGTCTTGGAAGTTATTACTTCTGTAATAACCTCTCCTTATCCTTTTTATTTGATTTTTATGCCAAGAATAACCTCTAATGAGAGGGAAGTAAGATTTGGGGAAGTGTTGTCCCGAAACAGATTTTTGTGCTTCACTGTAAACATTCTTGAATAATATTTGTATGTCTGATTGAGCTGTAATTTTCTGAATAAATCCCCCAAGTTATTATATAACTTTTGTTAGTTCAACACTTTTCGATTTGAGCAACAGAAGGTCTTCGAAAAAATAGGTTTTCACCTCCTGGTCTGTTTTGACAGATTTCTGCCATTATCTGCATTTGCCTCTTTATCGATTTCATTTTGGGTTCTTTTTGGTGAATTGAGCTTTTTGAGGGAATTGCTACAGTAGGTTGTGTTTTTAATGAAAGTGTTGCTGTTTTAAAACTAAAACCCAAAGGTTTATTATCTTTTGAATGCACTAATGTTGCTAATGAAGATTGTGTGAAGTTTTGTATGAAGGAATTTTTTAGGTGTAGGGAAAGAATGATGTAATGAGATGAAGAACGGAAAAAAGCTCAAGCTTGGGGATGCCACCCCATGTCACCCCAAGAAATATTCAAGAGGTACAAGCGTCAAAGCTTGGGGATGCCCAAGGCATCCCCTTCTTCATCAATAAAAATCTCAGGTCTTTCTAGACACTTCATTTTTATTGTTTCATGCACTGTTGTGTTGTTCTTGAAGCGTCTTTGTTTTTGTTTTTAGATTTATTTTGCTTGGTTTGCTGCAATAAGTTGGTTGGATCCCAGCACTTCTTTTGGAGAGACACACACTCTGCTTTCAATCTTTAGAACACTCTAGTTTTCATTCTTATTGTTTTGTGAGTGTTCTCTTTTGCTAGCACTATGTTTAGCCTTAGTTTTCTTGTGCTTTCAGCTTATAACTTTTTAGTTCTTCTTTGTGGATTTGTGAGACAAGCTCACTGATATTTATTTATTATTATCTTTGTGAGTTGTTTCAAATAAGTCGATTGGTGTTGGAAGAGAGTAGAAAGCTTCATGCTTTAGTGGTACAAAAGGGAGCTTGTTTTGACTGTGGCTTAGACTTTATCATGTCATGCTAGATGTTGCTTTGACCTTATACTTAGTGATTATTGCTGTAGCATGACTTGTTCCGAACAATTGAGATTGCTTAATGTGCCTTGAAAGAATCATGTGTTGTTTTAACATATAAAAGCATAATATTGTGGTATTCTCCTTTGATGCTTTATTTGGGTTGACTTGGCGCATGCTCACACCATGTTAAGACTATACCGAGTCACCATAGCCTCTATGATCATTTAGTTTTCGACATGTAATATCACTTTATTCTTTAATTAATAATATTTTGTTGCTTTGCATGATTATGGCCATTATTGCTCTCTTAGTTGGTTGCTCCTAGTCTTTTGCTAGCCTCCATACCAAGTATGAGTTCCACTCATGCATCAAACTCCAAATAAAACCAAGTTATTCCAAAGAGTCCACCATACCTACCTATTAGCATTTGCTATTCCAAGTATATTCATGTATTTATCTACCTTCTGAATTAAACATGTTATGTGAAAATTAGTGATTAAAGCTCTCACGAACTTGATGGCACACTTTACTTTTCTTGTCCCTAATAAACTTGACCCATTGTGTCATCTATGTTGTATATGCTTGCACTTATACGCTGGGGATTAGCAGAACCATGTTGTCATGGGGAACGCTTTCAACATTGCACTTGTACATTTTACCCAGTTGATATCATGCTCTTTTGTTTATGGATGTCGTCGGTGTGAAATGAAAGGGGAGCTTGTAAGTCCATGGATTTATGTATGTGTGTTAGAGAAACGCCTGGGCCGCTAGCTTAAGCCATGCCTAATTATGGTGGAAACTTGCAGCATCACCATAGTGAGCAATCTATGAAGCATTCTTCTTATAAAAAAGAGATAGAGATTGAGAAAAATAAAAAAAGATGAGAAAAGAGGAAAGAGAGAAAAAAGCACCATTTTCCCATGGTAAATAAGAAGATTGCTGAGATGCTCATTGTCTGCTTGCCTTGCCATTTTGATTATGGGATAGCTCCTGTATCATGTGCAAGGGGTACCCCGTTGGCGGTTCTCTATGATACACATGTAGTTACTATGGCAAGAACTTACCTGTAACTAAAGTTGAGTAGCATGAGGAGCGGCCCTCGTATTCAAGGGACATGAGATTGCCAACTTATACTTTGTCAAGCATATACTCCATATTTTGTTCACTTTAACCTTAATCACTTCAAGATGCTTATGATAGGGGCAATGCTCTTTATGAGACTTGAAATCCCTGCTTCCCTTTGAAGGGCCTTTCTTCCACTTTTATATTGAGTCTCCACCTTTTATCTTTATTCACCTATTGAGAGAGCATAGTGGTCATTCTTAGTTTAAGTTGCATTGTCCCAAAACTTGTTGATTGATTCATAACTTTGATATTGCTTGTTCTTAAACTATTTGTATCTAGTCACCCTTATGAACTTCGAAGGTGTCCTATGCATTTATGTTTTGCTACACTATGAGGACAAGCTGAATACAATTCTCATTATGTTTTCTATATGTGAAACAAACAAACGTCTTTCAAAGCATTATTATTCATGAATCTTTTGTTTGTACCTTTTCATGTCATGCATAGTTACTATGTTTTATTGCTAGAACTATATCTTTCATGTCTATGTTAGAGTACTTTGATTCTAGCTTTCAATGCTTGCAAATGGTTTGATCTTGATTGTGATGGTACATGTCACCTCAAAAATTATTCTTTTTATCACTTACCTACTCGAGGACGAGCAGGAGTTAAGCTTGGGGATGTTGATACGTTGCAAACGTATCTATAATTTTTGATGTTCCATGCTTGTTTTATATCTACTTTCTTATGTTTTGTCCACACTTTGGAGTATTTTTACACATTTTCTGGAACTAACATATTAACAAGATGCCACAATGCCAGTTGCCTGTTTTCTTCTGTTTTTGGTTCCAGAAAAGCAAAAAAATGAATATTATCGGAATTGGACCGGACAAAAGCCAAAGTTGATATTTTATCGGAAGACTCATGGAGCCAAAAGACGAGACAGAGAGGGGCCAGGGGCTGTCCACACCATCTGGTGGCGTGGGTCCCCTGGCCACACCACCAGGTGGTGTGGGCCCCTGGTTCACCCTCTGACATCGCCCCTTCGCCTATAAGAAGCCTCCCGATGAGAAAACCCTAAATAATCCAGCCTCCAGCCACGAAAAGTTCCACAGCGCTGTCGCCACTGAAGGGGAGATTCGAGGGATAGAAAGTCTCTGTTCTGGCACCCTCCCGAGATGGGGAAGTGCCCTCGGAGCCATCTCCATCGATCTCCACCACCATCTCCATCGCCATTGCTGATTCCCATGATGATGAGGGACTAGTTCTTCCTCGAGGCTAAGGGCTCTACCGGTAGCTATGTGTTCATCTCTCTCTCTATGCATGATCTTATTGAGATCATGAGCTTTGTAATCTATAGATCTATTCTGCTACTCAAGTGCTTTAATGAATCTCTGCTTATCCCCACGTGTGTGAAGTTGACAGTGTGCACACCGTGTGGCACTTTGGCTAAGGTTACATAAATACTTGTTATGAGTTATATTTGGAGTTGGATTTCTCTATGAAATTGTGGTGTTTGTTGGAACCATCTAGCGCTGAAGGTGACAGTGTGGGGTTATCTAGATGGGAAAGGCGGACTTTGAGGAGTGCTGTTATAGCCCTACCATGGATTAGAGTATCCAACCGGAGAGTAGTTCAGAGTAGTATCATAAAGAGAAGATATTTATATGAGAGTGTTCACTAGTGAAAGTATGATCCCTAGGACTTGTTTCTTAACAATTAAACACTGTTTGCAACTAGATCTGTTACATGTTTGCTTGCTTCCATTTTTTTGCCTTTAGTCTTTTCCTCCCGTCAAGCTCTTTTCTGGCACCGCTGTCTTATATCCATACCACTTGTATTTCACTATCTCTTCGCTGAACTAGTGCACCTATACACCTGACAAGTGTATTGGGTGTGTTGGGGACACAAGAGACTTCTTGTATCTTGATTGCAGGGTTGCTTGAGAGGGTATACCTTTGACCACTTCCTCCCTGAGTTCGATAAACCTTGGGTAATCCACTTAAGGGAAACTTGCTGCTGTTCTACAGACCTCTGCACTTGGAGGCCCAACAACTGTGTACAAGAATAGAAGTGCGTAGACATCAGGTACTAACTTAATTTTCTTATATACTCATCATATCCTCTGATCACTATCTTGCGAGTAACTCTTGTATAAGAAACCATTTTGCTTATACACATCTCATATGCCTCTGACCACTCTTGCAGTCCTCTTACCTACCCCTTAGAAGAAATCTAGCATTAAGCTGCTCGCATCGACACTAGAACCGGCTCCTGCACCATCCCCGACATAGGCACCGACACCATCTCGGGCACTGCCTTGTCAGATCTTATCCTACACATGTGTGATCACCAGATCACATAGGATTATGTTTGTGAGTATATGGCGGCAGATAAACTACTTTGAATGTCTTTTCTTTAAGTTTCACATGATTCAATGCATTAGTCTTATTAATTGTGCGTCTATCTCTTGATTTGACTCAGAAATTGCCTTAAGAGTGCTACACGGCAACTCCAGGCTACATGAAAGGGAAAAATAGTCTTCAGTATGCAAAGCGAAGGAGTGAAAATCGATGGACATTATGCCATTGACCGGACTAATGGGATCTTGGCAACTACTTCTAGGTGGATCAAGTTCCAGAAAGCAACCAAACTTGCCATCAGAAGAATGGTGAAGGTCGGTGTATCTTGCTGCCCTGAACGCGACATGATGTACATGAAGTTTCTAGCTGTCTAGTTCTTTGGTCACATGCTATTGTAACTAATTATGTGGTTGTGTTATCTCCACTGATCATATATGGGTGGCAAAACTGTGGCAACCTTTTGCAAGATTGGAGCTATGACTAGTAATTGTATGGTACGAGTTTATAGGTATATATGACCAACTATTATGACAATGATTGTGTTCCATCTTAACTGTATTTTGGCCATGGGCCGCTAGGGAATTAGTAGATTGAACTCAAGTCATGATTCGAGAATAGGTCCATCATACACTTAGAGTAAAATGAGTTAGTCTCTCTTATGCGTGGATGTGTGTGTAGATGACCTTGCGTTTCTTTTGAAACATGGCCTTGTCACAATCTAGATGAGGTTTGGGAATTTTGGGTTGCATATATATGGGGGTCACACATAAATGCATTGATGTGAGAAGGAGGTACGCACTCTAAAGCAGACTTGATCGCCAATTTTGCTTTCTCCAATGATTGTGTGTTTAGAGAACATGGCAAACTGACCGTGTGCCAAGGTTTGTAGTGCTGAAACAAGACCTGATTCTCTCTAAACTGATTTTATACATGAATATCTGTTAAAACAACTATTGATGTTTTTTCCTCCCTTGGTGAGGTTTTTGTTTTGAATCCGGCCGAGCCACAATACAATGCATTTTTTGACTAACAAGCAGATGAAAGCTAGCCCATTCAGCCCCTCTTTAGTTCAAAACCTTCTAATTCAGCCTTTTCAGGGTCCAGGGACTGCTAACGACGACCTAGTGAAATTTAGGAAGGATTCCATGGAGTATAGCCCAAAATCTTTTTGATTCGGACTTTTTGGGTATTGCCTCCCACCTCTAAAAACTCTATGCCTACCCATGTTTTTAAGAAACTACTCCATTATGTGGCATTCAAAAACTGAGATGACAAGGACGCTGCCCTTTTATTTTAAGAGAGATAAACATGTACACACAAAATCGTTTTAAGAAGAATAATACATCAGGACTAATAATACTCCCTCCTTCCCAAATTAGGACGCATATTAGTTTTGGTCAAAGTCAAACTTAATAAACTTTGAGTAAATATCTAGAAAAATATATGAACATCTATGACATCAACTCAATGTTATTAGAATCATGATGAACTATATTTTCAAACTATATGCATTTGATATTAGAAAAGTTAGTATATTTTTACATATATTTAGTCAAACTTTATAAAGATTGACTTTGACCAAACCTAATATGCATCCTAATTTGGGAAAGAGGGAGTAGCGCTAGATTGTTTCAACTTAAACATGTACCCATGTTGTCCCGATTCTTTTCAGATATGGGAGGATGCCCAAAAGGACACCGACAACGTCGCAACAGAGCCCTGCTATCTTGTGAGGCGGGTTAATACCTTCGATCTGGATTATGGATGCATTATAGTAGCTTTTTCCCTAGAAAGACCTAGGATTTATCGAACCTTGGGAAACAAATGCTAAAAGGAAATCTGGGGAACTTCTACAAGACTTGCTTATTATTATTTTTTGTTTAACGGATCTTTCTAGTTTACTGTGTATATTTTGGTTGTTTTAAATGACGGAGATAGGCCAGGGTTGAATATCCACCTACAATTATGCATACGGAATGGGATAAAAAATAAGATTAGGCGCAGTATTGTGTGAAATGATCTAATAGTGATAGGAATTGTGGGCATCACATCCTTAGCTAATATAGCCCCTAAAATCATAGGTGACAATAGTCTTTTGGTCCAATCATTATACCATGAAACCACGGGTTAGAACGATTAGTAAAACAGACCAAAGCATTAAGATCAGTGATGTTACTATTGATCCCAAGCGGGTCACTAAGCGAATATCGTACTCCCCTTGTTCTCACTGAGCTTTCGCATGTTAGACGCCATTCTCCACTCATCTCACCTCACACCTTGATCAATCCGTAGGGTCTTGGGTACCTACAAGTGCTCGGATCGAGGTAGAGACAATGATACAAGGTAACAAAGCTCCTATTCAATCACTACACAATATTCACATAAGATTAGATGCACATAGATGCTGCGAGGATTCACCCCAACCTGCATCCCATGAGGACTACTCACTCATAATAACAAGATCAACAATATGAATCATTGGTAAAATACTTAGATTGAAATCAAATATTCTTACAATAGTCACCAATTCGCAAGAAGATCTCTATTACAAGATAATGCTATGGCCATGGAGGAGGTAGAAGATGGATGTGATGACTATGGTGGAATGGATCTCCTTCGGTGTGATGGATGAGATCTGGATGGAGAATGGGTGCTATGGTGGCTGGAGGGTGCATCCCTCTTCGAATGGTTTCGCCTCCTTCGCATAAGTAGTTGTGTTTGACCTAGGGAAGGCTCCGGCATGCAGTACGGGTGGACGATACAGGCGGGGTTCGCTCGAACCGATGCTCGTTACATGCTTTGGAAGCGTCTTTTTGCCTCCGGTTGACTTGGCTGTGTTCTCAATGACATATTCTTCAGTAATTGCTCATGATGTCATCATAAAGGCATAATTTCTTGCACAACACAAATCAAGAGAAGGATTTGCACACCTTTGCAATAATTAGTCATTAGTAGCAAGGATAGAGAGTTATTTAGTCAAGTTCTTGACTTAAAATAAGACCTAAACGCGGGTAAAGATGGATAAATTTAATAGCCATCAACATCCCCAAGCTTAAACCTTGGTCTTCCTCGGGCAAGAAACCAAAAATCATAAAGAACTTAGCATTTAAACTAAAATAACTAGAAAGCAAATTCACTTACGAGAGATAGCCATATGAATCCAACACTTCTTTCATTGAAAATCTTAGCATAGTTAGAGTAGTTTCAAGAATATCATAATAGATTTGGTAGCTCAATATAATAAAATTAAGGTATTTATAAACATAAGTAACTAGAAGTGTAGCAATTATTCCAATTCCTCTAGTTAACTCTTAGCTTGCCGAGGAACACTAGGAAGTTTCATACATCAATTTAAGTGTGATAGATCATGTCAAAAGAAGCATAACAAACAAGTGTCTCATTGATACCCACATTAATGAATCAATTCCATCAACACACTTCTTTCTATTTGTTGCCTTTGAAGAAAATTCATATAATAATAACGAGACCATGCCAAAGACTTATATGGGTCAAATTGGTTTTAATAATAATTTCTAGTTGGAGTCATTTATGACTTTTGCAACCTTTTTGCAAAACACTCAAGAGTACTAATACTTTTGCCCACAGGTAGCTGGCTACCCATGTCATCAACTCATAGCCGAAATCAAAATTTATACCTAGATCATTCGAAGGCTAGCAGAATTGTTGGCATCCTAGGATGTGCATCATCAGTTTTGTTAGACAAGCTTTGAAGCAATATCATACTTTTTATATCCACATTTTAGTTTTGGCATGCATCTCAATCACTACTAGACTTCATTTCGATCAAACAACTCCTTTCAAGAGTTCTATCTAGACTATCATTAAATCTATGGAGTTGAGTATCTTAAAAGTTAAACTCTTAGGACAATCAAAACATCACACAAGTCATACTTATAGACTGTTTCTTATTGTAATTATTTGGAAAATTTATTTCCAAGGCAGGACTCGATTCACTATAAGAATTAGAGCAAAATATTACTCAACTACTTAATCATATGAATAGAAAGCCTTACTCTAATTATTTGAATTACTCCCACTAGCATAATACCTTAATACTACTGCCAACTAGTATTAACATTTCTAATTCTAAAGCGGGAGACATAGGACATACCTCGCATGAGTTACTTCACAAATTTCTTCCATATGATGTGTTCCTTCAAATCTCAAAGGTAGATCACTCTCATCAATAATACTGAAGCAAAGAGGCAAATTAAGATCCATATTTCAAGAATAAGGATAAAAAGAAAAATCATTTTGTATTTTTGAAGATTGGATTTAAAGAATAGAAAAAGATTGGTGACAAAGGAGGATACTAAAAACAAACAAAAGAAAACAAAAGAAAAAGAGAAGTGTTGGAATGAATCCAACATGAGTGCTTCAAAGCTCCAAAGGAGCTATAGTACAACTGTATTATTACACAGATAAATTACTTAGGGAACACATTCCCAAGCTTAGGCTTTTGCAAGCCCTGTTGTTGCTCATTGTGGTGGTGGATGATAATCTCCCAAGTTACATTGGCGGCTCCAATTGACAAACTGGGAGGAGAGGTTCACGACGGAGTCTCGAAAGATGATGTCGAGGTTGTAAATAGGTTCCATGACAGAAAAAACAAACCAAAATTCCTACATAGAGCACACCTATCCAGGATCTATCTAGGAGTAATGTTGTAATAGAGAGAGACATCAGTAACATACCCTTGTAGACCGTAAGCGTTTAACACTCATGTAGAAACATGGATGATGTGGTCTTACTTGTCCGACCTCAAGGTCACAAAGCTCCTCGCAAGTCACCCCTTGTCTTTGTCCTTGTACGACGGTCTGATGCCACAAGTGGCAGCACCCCCGAGGTATCGCACACATACAGTGCAAGACGATGACTCCCGGTGACGAGGGGTAACCTCGGCAATGCCCATGGTGATGGAATTGGGGTTTCACGAAAAAGAGAATGCTAGGGATTTCGTCAGATGCCAGGGACACAATGGAATCAAAGTCGCCTGAATATTGAGTAATTGCACTATTACAAGTTGTCTTCTAGATTTTGGTACCCCTGCTTGGGCTTCTCCTGTACTATATATAATAGGCTAGGTCTCAAAGCTGTACGCGGATAGGTTTCATACATGCGTGATTACAATACCAACACAATGTCGGTTTATAGTCTCTTTCCTAATACATTCAAAGCCTTGTCGCACTACAAGAAAAGTTCCCTTCTGCAACAAATTGGCCTGACGGTTGTCGTAGAAGGCACGTCTTCTGCGACGAAATTCTCGGCTCGATCGTGGCCGATGGAAAACTTTTTTTCCCGGTTTCGCGGCCCTCTACTATGACGGATATGTTAAAAACATGGAGGAAGCTCGGCCAGCGTGTGGCAGAAGCATGATTTTTGTTTCCTCACGCGATGTTGACTCACCGAAGTCTTTTGAGGCGTGTGGGTCCCGGACATCAGTGTCTCTAGCGGACCATACTTTTCGGTCACGCCTCCCTGATTTGAACTCGATAACGTTGCTCGAGGTGTCTGCCGTTTAGTCAGGCTGCTAGGTCCCACATGCCAGCCTCTCATTAGAAGGATCGTGTGTATGATGGAATTTTTTTCCTTCGCTCGCGCTACCCTGTTCCGAAGTTGATAGCGCTGCTCTATGCATCTACCATTTAATCAACCTCCTGGGACCCACATGTCATCCTCTCACTAGAAGAAATGTGTGTATGATGGAATTTTTTCCTTCGCTGGCGCTACCCCATTCCGAAGTTGATAGCGCTGCTCAACGCATCTACCGTTTAACCAACCTCCTGAGCCCCACATGTCATCCTCTCATTAGAAGAAACACGTGTATGGTGGATTTTTCCTTTGCTCGCGCTACCCTGTTCCGAACTTGATAGCACTGTTCGATGCATCTACCGTTTAATTACGATGCTAGGCACCACATGTCATCCTCTCATTAGAAGAAACGTGTGTATGATGTATTTTTTACCCTCTATCGCCCCTTCGTGTTCCTAACTTGATAGCGTTGCTTGCTGCTTTAGCCGTTTATACAGGCTGGTGTGCCCGGCATGTTAGCCTCCTCTGTGCAAGAAACGTATGCATGCTAGACTTTTTTTCTTCTCTCGCGCCTTCCCTTTTGGAACTTGGCAACGTTGCTCGATACAACACCTGTATAATGTCTCCCTGCTGGGTCCACATGTCAACCGCCTATGTAAAGGAAACATGTGTATGTTGGACTTTTTTTTGGTCGTGTCCGCCGGTTTAACCTTGGTAACGTTGTTCCATGCGGCAGGCGTGTATGGTCTTGCTGCTGGGGCCCACGTGTCAACCTCTCTCGACAAGAAACATGTCGATCTTGGTCTTTATTTTTCCAGTCGAGACTATTGTACAAGTATTTTTTAAACGCGCTTGTTAAACTTGATCTCTTGTATGGTAAGGTTGATGAGCGCTAGCTGCAGGCAGGTGGGTCGACCATGTCAGCCTCTCAGTATAAAAATATTGCTATCGATAAACTGCATGCCTTTCCACTACACAAGAAAAGTGTTATCCTTTTATAAAACGTAAAAAATATATACTAACATCGTATATAACTTATTTATTTTTCTTCTTAAAAAATTGCTTGTTTATCTGCTATGCGTGATTGCTAGCAGCTCAACTAAAAAATGTTAAGTATAAATAATGTAGTAGGTAGTACTTAAAAACATGGATAGGCGGAGTTTTTTTAGGGGTGGGTGGACAGTGCCCAAAAAAGGCCGAATTGAAGAAAAATGGGCCAAGCAGGGATTGATGAACTTTTTTCATGGACTCTCGCCCAATTTAACTGGGCTATTTGCATGGCCGAATGACCCAAAACATGGCTGAGTTAGAAGGTCTTGGGTTATAATGAGGCCAGATGGGCTAATTTCTTGGGTTCGATAGTTAAAATCCCAAGGTACGTGCTGGGGCTCGGCTGGATTCGAAACAAAGCCGTCAACAAGGGAAAAAGGTATAAATTATGAGCGCCTAGATCCCAGGCGCCTGAGAACTTGTTATGTTAAGGAGCTGACATCACCCTACTAATTGTGCTAATACTCAATTGTAACCTAGTAGTTGCAACTCATTAAATTCCAAGTTACAAGCTATTGCAATAAATGTGTAACCCTCACGTTGCACCAATCGCGAGGTAAATCCAATGGCGAGAGAGGTGACTCTTGAGAACTGGCAAATCCGATAAAATATTCACAAACATTTCTATGAAAATTGTGGACAAACACCCCGCGCCCGCCAAAACTTTCTGCCGAGACCCCAAACTTTCCTAAGCCCGCCCTCAATCGAGCGACTAGCCCCAGTCTCTTCAAATTTTGCGCCGTTCTTATGGGAGATGCACCTGATTAGAACCAAGCCACAAACTTCTCCACGCCTTAAAAAAACTTCTCGATGCCTTTCTATCAATAGTGCCGGCCTACCACCATTGGCCACGCCGTTCTTCACGAGACGCACCGGTCGGCGGTCAACTGGGCGATCCCCACGCTTCGCCTTCTAGATTCAGTTATTGGACATTCCTCTTGGCTTTGGTTTGTTCTCCACCTATCCTACAAAATAGTTAAAGCTTGTGACCATCTAGATTTACAAGGTGCTTGCAGATTTGGGTAGGTACATTCTTTAGGTAAATCTATAGTAAAGCTCTAGACAGAAGAGTTCGAAAACATCTTAAAATGGACTTGGCAGAGATCCTGTGCAAACTTTTGACCTGATATATTCCCCATCCTTCTTTGATACGATGGAGCATTTGGCTGTTGATGTACCTGACGAGGAAGTACTTAGAGGTACAGTATAGTATAGATGGATGTACCCTATAGAACGCTGACTTCGCATTTCCAAGGAGCAGGAAGATATCCATAGGCAGTTTGATAAGTGAGTGTTATGCAAATATATCTTCACATATAAGACTGTAGAAAAGTTAGATTTATTCAGATGTCTGACTTGTCTATGTTTTGTAGGTTCTTCGCAGAAATAAAAGTACCAGCAAATTTCGTTCCACCAATAAAAAGACCGAATGGACTAAGATCTAAGGATCATGTAAGACGCTCAAATTGCACTGTGAATTGTCTATGAATTGTCCAGATGGGGTAACCTCTTGTCTATTTTGTAATGCTAGATTTCGGAGCTTGAATTTCTGGCCCTTATCTGTGGTCCTGATAGGAGTATAACAAAAGCTTTAGCTTGCATTTCCAATAGTGTCTAGCATAGCGCTGATGTACCTGCTGTGGAGACTGACGCAGCTGGAGGTTGTCCTGATGAACCTGCACTAGATTGCGTTTAGATTCGAAATCCTGCACTTGACATTATTGTCCCAAGAAAAAGAAGGTTATGGATCTGGTAATAACGCCTTCTATATAACAAGATGCTGGAGGTGATGATTTCCTATGGCAATCTCTACCATTCTATGACTTGTACGAGTAGTTATCGTAGTTTAATTAAATTGCATGTCCCTCTCTATCAACGAAAATGCATATTGTTTGCCTTGTTTCAAAAATAAATAAATATTAGCATGTCTCCTTGTGTTAGTCGATGCAAAGAAGATACTGTTTTCTGTTCAAGTCATGTGAACAAATATGTTTGTATGTAGAGACATAAATGCGGATTGGGTGACAAAATCAGAATAAAATCGCCATATCAATAACACAAGCATAATGACATTGCAAGAAAAGGAACGGAACCATCTTTTCACCGTGCTTGTGAAAAGGAGATGATCCAGGAACCACGCCTGCAAGTGGCAGAGGCCAATTCTTGTGCAGCTCCGCTAGCATTGGTTTATCATCGATAATACTCAAGCATCCGAATATTATGATTACATACTAGCAGTAGTTCCAGTTCCACACTACAGTTCAACAGGAAAAAGTGTAAGAAATGTGTAAGGTAGCTCCATAATACAGGTTCCAGAGAAAAGCATACAAATCATAAGAAAGAAAGCTCCGCATCACAGTTCACCACCTTCAGGTGCAACTGTTTCTACAGATTGTAAACCCAAATCACCGCCTCCTTCAGGTGGCACGATAATTTCGGGAGCAGGATCAGCAGCACCAACATCATCGCCAGCACCGGTAGCATGAGTCTCCATAATAGGTGAACTATCGAGCACCACAATGTCCTCTAAAGGCTCTTTACTGCCAGCTCTAGCCACACAATTCTCCGCGGATGGTAAAACCAATCCACCACCTCCATCATCTAGCACGACGATGGCAGGTGCAGGCTCATCAGTATCAGCTGCAGCTGCATTAGTCTCCACAGAAGGTAAACAAGGAGGCGTCTTAGGTGTAGCGATCTGACATCAATTTTCTACTCCGTCATCAGGAAACTGAGAGTCTTCTTCAACTTTGTGCTTCTGCGGTTACAAGATAAATAGAGGTTACAGCGAAAGCATCTACGCGCAACGACAAGAACATATGTCATTCTATTGATTTACCTTGTCATTTGGGATAGAAGTCACAGGATTGGAACCTATTTCATCGAGAATCCTCTTTTTCGCTCCTTCCCCTATCTCCTTCTGTAGCAAGCTGTAATATTGATTACATGATGTTGATTGACAAATATATGCAAATGTTCAAAAGTTTGCGCTGTCGAACTACCAACTTCGAACGGATCCCCACTGTTTTTAGTTATGGGATCTAGCCCAGAAAACAAGCTTCTATGGAATCCTAGTCTACAAAAAAGGATGCATACTTGGGATAAGAACTACTCTACACATGACAATGCTGCACAATCGACAATAAAAATTTAACCGCATCATCAACTCTATCATCTAAGTTCGGAGTGAATCTGGATACACTCGTTTCACATAAGCTAAAATATCTTATATTATGAAACAGAGGGAATAGGTACGAATGTTCTAGTATTTCACAAACCGCCATTGCTACCGCGGGACAGAGATGACGGATGCTCCACCGCCCTACAGAAGGTTGCCGCACCGATCTCATTGCCACCTATAGAGGACGGAGCCGAGGATCTGGTCGGCAACAATATGGAGCCAGAGGCCAGGGGGCGTTAGTGGATGGGAAGAAGGGATTGAGTAAAAGAGGCTGTGTGTGCATGGGGGAGGCCGGTGAGGGAGTTAAATCTAGCTTGTCTCGGAAGGAACGCGCTGCCACGTGCACCGGCGTGTGCAAAACTCCCTCCCTCTCTCTTCTAGGGCAGCTACTGACAGTAGTACTCCAGCTAGCTTCATCGAGTTCTCTAGTACTCCTAGTATTAGACCCTTACTACTACTACTACTAGGTAGACAAGGAGTACTTGTTCAGAAGAAGAAAAAACTAGACTAGCACACCGTCGTACAATATTGCCTTGTCAAATCACTGGTGATGCCATCATGAGCGACATGTTTTTCCTGGTAAACCTGGAAACATCGTGTTCCTTCCACCGCGTGCAGTTTGTGGGCGAAGTACTTACCAACACGTCCAACTTAGGCTTACAGGACCCAAAGTGCAGTGGAAAAGAAACAAAACTACGGACTTGCAAGGAGTAATACTAATAGTACTACTATTATACAACATTCTGGAAGAAATTATGTACGGAATAGTAGTAGTAGAGTACAACTATACTCCTAATAAGGTTCTTTTACAAGCTTGGGGAAATATACATACTCGAGAAACTACCAAGTGTACAAAAGGGTTTTTTGGTCATACGAAGTATTTTACAAGCCGGACAGGGTGCTAAGCTAAATGCTGAGTACTCGTACATCAGCTAAAAACCAGCCAAAAGAAAGAGTTCAACAGAAGCCCGAGACCAAATGAGCTATCCTTGAACAGGCTCGTTCCACTCCAAGGTGTTTGAGAAACCTGGGATGAACCAAAATGGAGTCTCCGACCATGTCCATCGAGTGTTGGTGTGGAAACCAACAACTGCGTCACCATTTAGACTGAAGCGGCAAATTTCAGGACGCGACCTGTACTCATAGCCAATTTCTTAGTGTGATGTGTAAACATAGTTCCTTCTCGTCAGATGTCCTGACGGATCATTTGCATCGCCTACTGCAATGATAATTGGATAGTTCATGCCAAGGAAAAGAGAATAATCCAAGGTTAGTAACCCTTTTCCATCGGTTAGCTGCAGTTAACTGGCTTGTGTCGATCGAGAACACCATGCACTCAAACCCAGAAGGATAGGTGTGAACGGTGCGACCATAGTGAACAACACTAGTATCATCAACAATTGCATTACCTGTGACACCATATGTATAGACCAGAAGAAGTCTTGAACCACCGGCAGATCTTGCTAACCACCACCTACCAGGATCATTCTCCTCATCATCCTCAACAAACCCATGTGTCAGGTACATCACATCGCGTGGCGACAAGATAAGGATAGGACCTTCAAAGGGAAAGGAAATGTAACATGGAAATAATATTGATATTCATTTGACATTGTAGAAGTTGATACAGTACTATTTTCAAAAATCTTGATTATACTCAAGATGTTTGATCGCGTAAAAAATGCCAACCTAGGGAGATGCTATGGAAATTCTAATTCTTTTCGAAATGGGGATATGTTATGGAAATTCTCCTAGAGACACGGTTTGATTCATGGGATCAAATGAAATAGGAAATAATCCTATAGGATCTTGAATGTAAAGTTCATAGGGAAAAAAGCAAGGTTGGATCCTACAAGATTTTGGTGTCTTATATACCAAAGGAAAACCAACAAGGATTATTTCTAGGAGGTTTAATATCTTATCTTATCTTATCTTACCACTATGTAGTGTATGAATAACTTTGAATATTCACTGTTGGATCAGGACTTGCGAATCCCAACATTGCCAGCAGTTGGATCTTCTTTTTCATTCTAGCATCTACTTGAAGATTCTATTGATAGTATTTAGCACAATGAACGCTATGCACAATCCTCAAAACACACTTCTCCATCATTCTAGAATCTTCTCCTTCATTTCTCAAGACCATGTTAACAAAATTTACAAGTACTAGTACCTAATAAATGTCGACTTCTACATTATAGAAAATACAAGAACTAAATATGCGCCCATACTTTATAGATGTCAATCAAATTTCTAATTTTTTGAGCTTTACCTAGTATTATAATTCTATATAGTTATGAGATGTCATATGTCTAGTATCCGAGACTCACGTAAATACTACTAGTAGATACCATATTTTCCATGGATGTACTAGTACTAGGAGACAAGACAATACTATCAGCAAAACTCAAACCTATGAACCAAATTACTTATATGTAAGAAAGCTTAGTAAGGATTGCATTCCTCTAAAATTCATAGGGAATTCGTATGAATCAAAGAGGCTAAAATTCCTATGAAATTCCTACTAATCAAGGAAACTTCAGAAAAAATAACTTACATTGATTCAGGAATAATATCTGGGTTTCACATAAGTACTTACTACTACGTAGTAGATACCATATTTTCCATGGGATATACTAGGAGACGAAGCAATACTATCAGCAGAACTCAATCATATGAAACAAACTACTTATATGTAAGAAAACCTCCTAAAGATTGCATTCCTCTGGAATTCCTAGGGAATTCCTTCGAATCAAAGAAACTAAAATTTTAATGGAATTCCTACTAATCAATGAAAGTTCAGAAAAAATAGCTTGCATCGATTCAGGAACAAAGCTAATACAATACGTAGGGAGGAGAATTTATCAAGTTCTAGAGACTTCCATGCATAAACATAGCCGTTCTCGGTCACGGCGAACACACGATCGTGTTGGATAATAGCATCACAATATCTGAGGTATCCCTGGAACTCATTGACACAAACTGACCATCCATTACTATCATTCCTGTTGATGACATCAATCTTGAATTTAAAAATGGCGACTAGAGAGAAATCTTTGTATCCCCTAGCAGCTGTCGGAACTTGGCAAATGACTATCTTCTGCAGTTTAGTACGTCGACCTTCATCAATATCATCCTGAAATGTAAGTGCAGAATCTTCGGTCGGTTCAAACCCCGACACTTGCGGAATAACAATCTTGCGACGAGTGTACATGTTGACAAGGTCCCACATGAAATCGGGCCCAACTGTGACGATCCAATCTCCATTGCCACCTGCTCGCTGCTCATCAAAACCATTTGGCATCACAACATCAGAGGAGAACCTGTCTAGTGGCGTCAGCTTGCACGGGCTGCCCGCCATTTTGAAGCAGTCTTTGGATTCCCACGGTCTCACTGTCGGGTGAGAATGAAGAACACATGGGAGGCTAAACGGATGAGAAGAAGGCGTGGTTCTGCTCTCTTTTGCTGATTGAAGAATATGTTTGGACGAACCGATGAGGCTCACGGCGGTGGTGGCGTCGCAATTGGATCTGAATGCCACAAGCCAAGTTTACATACATATATATTGGACCAACATGTTGTACCAATGATTCCCATGTTTTATGAGTTTTCAAACTTCCCAGCTAACTCTGCCCATTAGAATGACTTTATGTCGATTTATCGAAATTAGGTCAAATTTGAAAGTACAAGTACTAGTAAATTGCACGTGCCCTGCACGTGAGACTCACATAATAGACATCTGCATATCATCACTATATAAAATTATAATAGGCAAAGCGGAAAAAATATAATAGGTAAAATTTGAACTATTACAAGTAAATTGTGTAGGTTGCTTTGAAAGTTTTACGGAAAAGCTCTTAGAGGTACCCATCGGAGGGGGCGCGTGGGCGGGGGGGGGAGGGGGTTAATTAATATACTATCAGAAACCAAAAGAGAGTTATGACGACATGTTCATCTTCTTGCTAAGATTTTGCGTCTTGACAGTTTAATGAAATTAGGTCAAACTTGAGCTACAACTAAGTGCGATAGATTGCTCTTGAATTTAATGAAATTAGGTCAAACTTGAACTACAAGTAATAAATTGTAAGTTGCTTTGAAAGTTTTATGAAAAAAGCTTTTGGAGGTACCCATCGAGCGGTTAATTAATATATCAGAAACCATAGAGAGTTTTGACGAGTGGTTTGACTTCTAGCTAAGACTTTGCATCATGAAAATTTTGAACACCTTTTGAAAATGATCCCACGCATCCGGACGTAGTTCGTGCCCCAAAATTTCAGATACTTCGAAATTCCCATTCGACTCCTATTAAATTCGGTAGGTGGGGGGCTTCACTCGTAATTTTCCTAGTATAGTGCTAGCAGTACCTAAACCCAACCCCCTCCCCCTCTCTCTCCTCCAGGAATATGTCACCAGCTGGAACATCCCCGTTGCACTTTAGCCGGTGTATCCGCACACCTGGTATTCTCAATGAACCCTCTTGTCCGGCGCGCTGACCACTTCATCGACCGCCTAGGATCTGCTCCACGGACGCTGTGGTCCAGCGTTCTACTTGTATCCTCTCTCGCCCAAGATCTTCTTCCCCGTCGTCGACACCCACTACGATCGTAGCACCTTCGACGACCTCGACGTGACCCGTGAGGATGCGGAGGAGGCCTAGATGCCGCCCCGACTGAGGTAAAACCAGATCTCCCTGCATGATTTGTTTGTTGGCAATGTACTGTATTCGTGCTAAATTTCCTAACTAATAGGTTCTTTACTTGATATACACTTGTTATGTACTCCCTCTGTTTCAAAATATAAGATGTTTTAGCTTTGTGAAAGAAGTGTATCCAGACTCATTTTAGTGTGTAGGTTCACTCCAAACCTAGATGAACCTACACACTAAAAGAGGTCTAGATGCACTCTTTTCACAAAGCTAAAACATCTTATATTTTGAAATGGAGGGAGTACTAAATTAACCCGCTGTGGTTACGCTTAAAATCCACGCATTGAACTGTTTTTATGTACTGTACTATTTCTTTGTGAATTTTATTAGTCACTTAACATATTTATTTACATTCTCTGCTGTACCTGTCCACATGAGATATGATTATATAATATCTCTCTCATTTGCCGATTTACGAACTATAGTATTTCCATCATGTTATTGTCCTGCTATCCTATACTACACGTTTACACACGTCATACTAATTGACCATTATGTACTGTCGATTTAATCCCTCTTAACCTGCGGCTCAAACTTTTTGCTGTTATTATGCAAGGGGCAGCCTCAGTTTGCACATAATATCATAGAGTGAATGGCTCCTATAATCTCGTCAGACCCCATCACTTTTGTTTCACTTCATGCCAACATGTTAGAACCTGTTTATATTTACAGTTGGCCTTACCTTTATGCTGAGGAGCAACAATGGAGTACAAACTCCGCCCGTCCAAACGAGCTTCCGTAGATCTCGTGTAACACCTACCGTAAGGCCCCCACCCGAAGTTTGGTCCTTGCCACATTTTTTGTTTGCTTAAATTTACCATTTGTCTTTCTTGTTTTCATATTTTTTTGCCAAAAATTAGCGTCAAACATTTTAGCCCCACTATGGTCTGCTTTTGTTCCATGTGCTTAGTTCAATTTCCTAGATATGGAGAGGCCGTGTGTATTGCATCTGAGTTGTCTGATAATAAGAACAAGGCCACACTAGCGATAAGATCCACACATGTATCATAAGGAACTCTGTGCAGTTTATCTCACTCTTGTATCTACTGTGTATCATAGTTAAATGAACTGGCTATTTTAATACGAGGTACTTGATGGTTCAGTTTGTTGTTCTTAGGCTGCCGAAGCGTCGAAATTATCTGGCTATTCATGAATAATTCAATGTATGATTGCTTGATTCATTGTTTGTCTGAAATTATCTGGCTAGCATATTCGAGGCTCACAATTGATGTGTTTTTATTGGCTGAGTTACTCTCTTTTTTGTTTATGATTAAATCAATGGCAGATTTCGTTGTGTAGTTCCTGGCTAGTTTATATATGAGAAACATAATGGCTTAGTTTTAATATTCGTTTTATTCATGTTCTGCACATTCTAGTTTAAGCAGTCTGCATCAGGTACTTTGGTTGATTGCTCGCATTGTTATTCAAAATGAACTTGTAGTTTGTTTCCCAAGTCTGTTGTTTAAGTAACTTGTTTTGTCTTGGTCTCAGCCATCTTCAAGTAGAGCAGTCATTTCACAGAGCAGCACATGCTTGCTTTGCTCCATGGCGCCAGCTGGTCCACTTATTCAAGAAGAAATAGATGTATGAGCCACCACTATTAATTGCTTCCTTCCTTATATATTACCGCATTGACACATTTAAAATTCATGGTGGTGTGATTGCATGGTAATGCTGTTATAACTTGTTTTGTGTTTGTTTCAGGCTAGAAATGACCCTCTGAATGTCAAACAAAGACCCGCTTGTCCAAGTTTAGATTTTGTTTCACACAGCAGCAGTGACAATACATATTTCTCATGGCACACCACTTCAACTGATCCTCGTTTTTCAGCCGAAAGATTATTTGAGGATGCCCTCCAAGATGCCCATGATATTGTTGAGCAAGAAGCCAACAAAACAGATTCAGTAATCACCATAGCACGCAAAGACTTATATGAATTGAAAAATAGGCAAGTTTTAACGCAGAACATACTTAATAATCTCATCTGCAGCTCTCATGGGAAGCCAGTTGTTACATGTCTTGGGATGCAAGCTCCATAGAGACCTTTTCTGTAACACCAGTTATGGTGTTTTTTAGTTGTCTAGACTCTGATGCAACCTTTATGCTCCATTTTATTACTATCAAGTTTACTGAGGATTGTAATAATCTACTATAATTTGCAGTTGTAAGTTGTTTGAGGATTGTTACAAACTGAGCATCTATCAGAATTACTACATACACATCTATTAGAATTACTACACAACATGAAAAAAATAGTGAAACTGTAAGTGGTACAACACACCTATCGGAATAGGGAGAACGTCCATTGTACTAGACGGGCACCATAGAACTTGCAAAATTCATAAATGTTCACTCAGCAAAGTGAACACATAAAGAGATGACCTGAAGAGAATACATCAGGAGCAGACCCACACAATACATCAATCTGATGGATAGCCGTTGTAGTAATCATAGTGGGTGGTACCATCCTCGCCATATGGCGGTGATACGTTGCAAACGTATCTATAATTTTTGATGTTCCATGCTCGTTTTATATCTACTTTCTTATGTTTTGTCCATACTTTGGAGTATTTTTATACACTTTCTTGGACTAACCTATTAACAAGATGCAACAGTGTCATCTGCCTGTTTTCTGCTGTTTTTGGTTCCAGGAAAGTCAGAAAATGAATATTCTCGGAATTGGACGGGACAAAAGCCAAAGTCAATATTTCACCGAGGGGGACACGGAGCCAGAATACGAGACGGAGAGGGGCCAGGGGCTGCCCACACCACCTGGCCGCGCGGCCAGACCTGGCCCGCGCCAGGGGGTGGTGTGGCCTCCTAGGGCACCCCCTCGGCCTCCCCTTTCGCCTATAAGATGCCTCCGATATAGAAACCCTAAGTACCCAATCAAAATTCCACGAAAGAGTATGTAGCCGCTGTCATATCCATACCTAGATCAGGAGGGATCTGAAGCTCTTCCCGGCACCCTCCTGGAGGGAAGAATTCACCCTGGAGGCCTTCTTCATCACCATGCAAGCCTCTGGTGTGATGCGTGAGTAGTTCATCCCTGGACTACGGGTCCATGTAGTAGCTAGATGGTTGGTTCTTCTCCTTTGTGCTACCATGTCTAGATCTTGTGAGCTCCGTTCATGATCAAGATCATCTATTTGTAATCATACATGTTGTGTTTGCGGGGATCCGATGGATATTAAGATGCTATTTCAGATTGATTATTGATTCTATCATGTCTTTGTTATTTGTGATCTTGCATGCTCTACGTTGTTAGTAGATGTCTTGGCCAAATAAATGCCAGCAAATCGTATTGTTTACTTTACACACAATGCTTAATTCAATTATCTGTTACTTGCAACTTAATACTGGAGGGGGTTTGGATGATAACCTGAAGGTGGATTATTAGTCATAGATGTAGTTGGATTACGGTCTATGTATAATGTTGTAATGCCCAATCAAATCTCATAGGAGTCAAGATGATTAGTATATGCATGTATGCTTTCTCGGTGTTTGTCAATTGCCCCACTGTAATTTGTTCACCCAACATGTCATCTATCTTAAGGAGAGTCACCACTAGTGAACTATGGACCCCGGTCCTTTCTTTTACCATCAATCTACAACTGTTTACTATTTTCTGTTTACTTTCTGCAAGCTATTACTATCTTCCACACAATACATTTAATCCCTTGTTTTCAGCAAAACCGATGAGATTGACAACCTCACTGTAAGTTGGGGGCAGAGTTTTGTGGTTGTGTTGTGCAGGATTCCAAGTTGGAAACAACACCTTGGAGGTGTTTCCTTGATCCTAATGGTTCGATAACCTTGGTTTCATAACTGAGGGAAAACTTGTTGATGTGCTCATCATACCTTCCTCTTGGGGTTTCCCAACGAGCTCGATATATTTTGGGCCATCAAGCTATTTATCTGGCGCCATTGCCGGGGAGTAAATGACATCTTCACAAGGGGAGTCCCTCATAACCAATCTCTTTGATTTGTTATATTTGTTTTGCTTAGTTTATTTCTGCTTTGTTTGCTTGTTTCTTTATCAAAAACACAAAAACATTAGTTGTACTAGTTTGCTTTCTTTATTTAAAACACAAAAAATGACTACTCTTGAAAACACTAAGTTGTGTGACTTCACTAGCACCAACAACAATGATTTCATGTGCACACCTATTGCTCCACCTGTTCTTGAAGCTACTTTCTTTGAAATTAAACCTGCTTTACTCAATCTTGTTATGAGAGAACAATTTTCTGGAATTGGAACTGAAGATGCTGCTGCTCATCTAAATAACTTTGTTGAACTTTGTGAGATGCAAAAGCATAGGGATATAGATGGAGATATTATTAAGCTAAAATTGTTTCCTTTCTCTTTGAGAAGAAAAGCTAAAGAATGGTTGCAATCCCTAACTAGAAATAGTATTGATTCTTGGACTAAATGCAAAGATGCTTTCACTGGAAAATACTATCCTCCTGCTAAGATTATATCTATGAGAAGTGAAATAATGAAATTTAAACAATCTGATAATGAACATGTTGCTCAAGCTTGGGAAAGAATGAAATCTTTGGTAAAGAATTGTCCCACTCATGGACTGACTGCTTGGATGATTATCCAAACCTTTTATGCAGGACTGAATTATTCTTCAAGAAATCTACTGGATTCTGCTGCTGGAGGTACCTTTATGACCATTACTTTGGGTGCTGCAACAAAGCTTCTGGATAATATGATGGTTAACTATTCTGAATGGCATACTGAGAGAGATCCACAAGGGGAGAGGGTAAATTCTGTTGAAGAAACCTCCTCCTTGAGTGATAAAATTGATGTTATTATGTCTATGCTTGTTAATGGGAAAGCTCATATTGATCCAAATCATGTTCCCTTAGCCTCTTTGGTTGCTCAAGAAGAGCAAGTCGATGTGAACTTTATAAGAAATAATAATTTTAGCAGCAATTCCTACATGAATAATTTTGGTAATAATAACTATATGCCATATCCTTCCAACAATGGTAATGCTTATGGAAATTCCTACAACAATAATAGGGGTGCACCCTATGAACTTGAAGTTATACTTAAATAATTTATTAGTAAACAAATTTCTTTCAATAAAAGTATTGAGGAAAAACTCTCTAATGCTAAAAGAAACAGAGCATCATTAGCTGAAGCACAATCTTCTTTGAATAAAATGCCTGCTAAACCTGAAACTATTGAAAACCCCTTTGCTGCTACTAATGCCATACAAGTTAGAATTCATGAAAATGTTAGATTATTAGGTGAATTGCATGCTAAGTGGGAAAGAGAAGATGAAATTGCTAGAAATATTAGTGTTTCTACTATCACTACCAATAATGTTGAAGCTAGTAAACCCAATGGAACCATTTCTAATAAAAATGCTGAAATTCTTCGGAATATGGGAAACAATAGCTCTACTAGTTTAGATGATAATTGTGATTTTGATCTTGATGGTTGCAATATCTCTGAAGTAATAATGTTCTTACAAAAGCTTGCTAAAAGTCGTAATGCTAATGCTATGAATATGGCCTTTACAAGGCACATTACTGATGCTCTCATAAAACTTAAAGAATAAAAGATGAAACACAAAGCTTCTATTCCTATGAAATTAGAAGATGGTTGGTAACCCATCATTAATATGAAAGTGAATGATTTTGATCTCAAAGCTTTATGTGGTCTTGATAGTATTGTTTCTATTATGCCTAGAAAGATTTATGAAATGCTTGATTTCCACCATTGGAAGATTGCTATTTAAATGTCCCACTTGATGATAATGCTAAAAAGAAACTCATGGGGAGTATTAATGATGTTCTTATTATGGTTAACAATGCCTATGTCCCTGTTGATTTCTATGTTTTGGATGTTGAATGCAATTCTTCTTGTCCTATTACTTTGGGAAGACCTTTTCTTAGAACTGTTGGTGCCATTATTGATATGAAAGAAGACACCATTAAATATCAACTCTCACTCAAGAAAGGTATAGAACACTTCCCTAAGAAGAGAGAGAAGATTCCTTTTGTGTCTCCTATGAAAACAAAATTTGCTCTTAATGCTTCTTCATTTGAGAATACTTGATGCTTTTCTTGCTTCTTATGTCTAACTTAAAGGCGTTAAAGAAAAGTACTTATTGGGATATAATCCAAAAGTTTTAGATGAGTCTTGGAAGTTATTGATTCAGTAATAACCTCTCCTTATCCTTTTTATTTCCTTTTTGTGCCAAGAGTAACCTCTAATGAGATAGAAGTAATGCTTTGGAAAGTTGCTGTCCCGAGACAGATTTTTGTGCTTTGCTATAAAAATTCATGTAAAAACTTTGTACATCGGTTTGATCTGCGCTTTTTTGTGCTTCTGACCCAGGTTGTTATCCAACTTTAGTTAGTTCAACACTTTTTGATTTGAGCAACAGAAGGTCTTCAAAAAAATTGGTTTTTACCTGCTGGTCTGTTTTGACAGATTTCTGCTATTATTTGCATTTGCTTCTTGTTGATTCCTTTTTGGGTTCTCTTTGGGGAATTGAGCTTTTTGAGGGAAGTGCTACAATAGCTTGTGTTTTAATGGAAGATTTATTGGTGTTGAAACTGAACCCAAAGGCTTATTATCTTGAGTACACTAATGTTGCTAATGAAGATTGTGTGAAGTTTTGTATGAAGGAAAATTTTCAGGTGTTAAGGAAAGAATGATGTAATGAGATGAAGAATGTACTAAAGCTCAAGATTGGGGATGCCATCCGTGTCACCCCAAGAAATATCCAAGAAGTATAAGCGTCAAAGCTTGGGGATGCCCAAGGCATCCCCTTCTTCATCAATAAAAATCTCAGGTTTCTTCCAAACACTTCATTTTTATTGTTTCATGCAAAGTTGTGTTGTTCTTGGAGCGTCTTTGTTTTTTGTTTTCGTTTGCTTGGTTTTCTTAGTTTGCTTGAATAAATTGGTTGGACCCCCTCTTTCATACATTAGTTTTCAAATAGGTTGGTTTGGATTGGAAAAGAGTAGGAAAGTTCATGCTTAAGTGGTAAAAAGGAGTTTGGTTTTTACTATGGCCTATGCTTTGTCATGTCATGCTTGATATCTTTTTGGCTTTATGCTTAGTGATTTTTTGATGTAGCATGACATGTTACAAACAATTGAGATTGCTTAATGTGCCTTGAAAGAATCATGCGTTATTTTAGCATATTAAAGCATAGTATTGTGGTATTCTCCTTTGATGGTTTATTTGGGTTGACTTGGCACATGCTCACACCATGTAATGACTATCCCAAGTCACCATAGCCTCTATGATCCTTTAGTTTTTGACTTGTAATATCACTTTATGCTTTAATTAATGATGTTTTATCGCTTTGCATGATTATGGCCATTATTGCTCTCTTAGTTGGTCGCTCCCAGTCTTTTGCTAGCCTCCATAACCAAGTATGAGTTCCGCTCATGCATCCAACTCCAAATAAAACCAAGTTATTCCAAAGAGTCCACCATACCTACCTATTAGCATTTTCTATTCTAAGTATATTCATGTTTTTATCTATCTTCCGAATTAAAATTGTTATGAGAAAATTAGTGATTAAAGCTCTCACGAACTTGATGGCACACTTTACTTTTCTTGCCCCTAATAAACTTGAACCATTATGTCATCTATGTTGTATATGCTTGCACTTATATGTTGGGGATTAGCAGAACCATGCTGTCATGGGGAACGCTTTCAACATTGCACTTGTACTTTGTACCTAGTTGATATCATGCTCTTTTGTCTATGGATGTCGTCAGTGTGAAATGAAAGGGGAGCTTGTAAGTCCATGGAGTTATCTATGTGTGTTAGAGAAATGCCTGGGCAGCTGGTCTAATCCATGCCTAATCATGGTGGAAACCTGCAGCGTAACCATAATGAGCAATCTATAAAGCATTTTTCTTATAAAAAGAGATAGAGATTGAGAAAAAGAGAAAAATAAAAAAGAGATGAGAAAAGAGGAAAGAGAGAAAAAGCACCATTTTCCCATGGTAAATAAGAAGATTGCTGAGATGCTCGTTGTCTGCTTGCCTTGTCATTTTGATATGGGGATTCTTCCGTATCATCGGGCAAGGGGTACCCCGTTGGCGGTTCTCTATGATACACATGTACTTACTATGACAAGAACTTACCGGTAACTAAACTTGAGTAGCATGAGGAGCGACCCTTGTATTCAAGGGACATGATATTTCCAACTTATACTTTGTCAAGCATATACTCCACACTTTAACCTTAATCACTTCAAGATGCTTATGATAGGGGCAATGAGAGCTGAAAGCTAACAAGTACCATAATTTTTGGAAGCTATTTATGAGACATGAATCCCTGCTTCCTTCTATGAAGGCCTTTCTTTTACTTTTATGTTGAGTCTCCATCTTCTATCTTTATGCACCTATTAAGAGAGCATAGTGGCCATTCTTAGTTTAATGTGCATTGTACGAAGACTTGTTGATTGATGCATAACTTTGATATTGCTTGTTCTTAAACTATCTGTATCTAGTCATCCATATGAACTTTGAAGGTGTCCTATGCATTTATGTTTGCTACTCTATGAGGGACAAGCTGAATACCATTCTCATTATGTTTTCTTTATGTGAAACAAACAAACATCTTGCACATTGTTATTCATGGATATTTTGTTTGTATCCTTTCATGTTACAACATAGTTGCTATGTCTTATTGTTAGAATTATATCTTTAATGCTATGTTAAAGTACTATGATCCCAGTTATCCATGTTTTACAAATACTTTGATCAAGTTTATGATGGTGCATGTCACCTGAAAAATTATTCTTTCTTTTTATCACTTACCTACTCGAGGACGAGCACCAGATAAGCTTGGGGATGTTGACACGTTGCAAACATATCTATAATTTTTGATGTTCCATGCTTGTTTTATATCTACTTTCTTATGTTTTGTCCACACTTTGGAGTATTTTTATACACTTTCTTGGACTAACCTATTAACAAGATGCCACAGTGCGAGCTGCCTATTTTCTGCTGTTTTTGGTTCCAGGAAAGTCAGAAAATGAATATTCTCGGAATTGGACGGGACAAAAGACAAAGTCAACATTTCACCGAGGGGGACACGGAGCCAGAATACGAGATGGAGAGGGGCCAGGAGCCTGCCACACCACCTGGCCGTGCGGCCAGGCCTGGCCCGTGCCAGGGGGTGGTGTGGCCGCCTAGGGCACCCCCTAGGTCTCCCCTTTTGCCTATAAGATGCCTCCGATACATAAACCCTAAGTACCCGATCAAAATTCCACGAAAGAGTCTGTAGCCACCATCATCTCCATCCCTAGATCGGGAGGGATCTGAAGCTCTTCCCGGCACCCTGCCAGAGGGGAGAATTCACCCTCGAGGCCTTCTTCATCACCATGCAAACCTCTGGTGTGATGCGTGAGTAGTTCATCCCTGGACTACGGGTCCATGTAGTAGCTAGATGGTTGGTTCTTCTCCTTTGTGCTACCATGTCTAGATCTTGTGAGCTCCATTCATGATCAAGATCATCTATTTGTAATCATACATGTTGTGTTTATGGGGATCCGATGGATATTGAGATGCTATTTCAGATTGATTATTGATTCTATCATGTCTTTGTTATTTGTGATCTTGCATGCTCTCTGTTGTTAGTAGATGTCTTGGCCGAATAGATGCTAGCAACTCCAAGAGGGAGTATTTATGCTTGATAGTGGGTTCATGCCTATAGTAATCTGGGGAAGTGACAGAAATCTCTAAGGTACTAGATGTGTTGTTGCTACTAGGGAGAAAACATCAATCCTTTGTTCATAGAACAATCGTATTGTTTACTTTACACGTAATGCTTAATGCAATTATCTGTTGCTTGCAACTTAATACTGGAGGGGGTTCGGATGATAACCTGAAGGTGGATTATTAGTCATAGATGCAGTTAGATTATGATCTATGTATAATGTTGTAATGCCCAATCAAATCTCAGAGGAGTCAAGATGATTAGTATATGCATGTATGCTTTCTCGATGTTTGTCAATTGCCCCGCTGTAATTTGTTCACCCAACATGTCATCTATCTTGAGGAGAATCACCACTAGTGAACTATGGATCCCGGTCCTTTCTTTTACCATCAATCTACAATTGTTTACTGTTTTCTATTTACTTTCTGCAAGCTATTACTATCTTCCACACAATACGTTTAATCCTTTGTTTTCAGCAAAACCGATGAGATTGACAACCTCACTGTAAGTTGGGGGCAGAGTTTTGTGGTTGTGTTGTGCAGGATTCCAAGTTGGAAACAACACCTTGGAGGTGTTTCCTTGCTCCTACTGGTTCGATAACCTTGGTTTCATAACTGAGGGAAAACTTGCTGCTATGCTCATCATACCTTCCTCTTGGGGTTCCCCAACGAGCTCGATATAGTTTGGGCCATCAGGCGACACCATCTGCAGCTCAGAATGCTCGACGATTCTGCAATACTCCACCAGCAATTGATTGAGTTCGAAAGGACGGTCATCGATCCATAATCCTCCTACTCCATACCCATATACAACGCTTGGCTCCTCTTCCCACGCAAGAGCCTCAAAGTTGTAAGATCTAATCTCGGATAGGTCCGCATAGTATATGCTGCCGGCCTGCATCGTGGGTACCCTGGCGCTGTCGATGCAGACGAAATGATTGTCAGCAACAAAGAGAGAATGACTTCCGATGCCTCTGACCGGCTGAAGCACACGGTTCTGGGTATCAACCCAGTAAACTCGGCCTGTCGCCGAAAACCGGTCCACTCACAACGAACAGCAACTCCCTATCGGACTCGACGAGGTAAAAATGATTCTCTAGGAATTGGCAGCCCGGAACATGGCCTACATCAGTGGGATGCATCTCTAGGGTTCGTGCGGAGCGCTGCAGCTGGACATCTCCATGAGCAGTATCACACATAGTCGAGAGGGCAGACCCGTATCTGTCTATGACAAAAACATTACCGGCGTAAGAATTCATGCTCCGGAGTTCCGTGAAGTCATACGGCGAGTACCACCCTTCACCAAAGACCGGGTGACTCCCTTCCTCCGTGCTCTCATCCGCCCACCTAATGGTGGTGTTCTGATGGTTTGATGTAAACACCATCAACGACGGGAACATCGTCAAAATGACAGAAGCCACCTGCTCGGTCGGTATCTCCACCCTCAGGTGCTTGATAGCGCCCGAGAAGGGGTTGTACAACCGGGTCTTGTATGGCTGCACCCTCTGTCCAAGCACAAGGAGGTCGCCGGTTGTGCTACCGACGTAAAAGTACCTTCCAGAGATAGAGGGAGGAGAAACAGAGATTCAGTCAAGGTAAACAGACTGAAATTCACTCAAGGTAAACCATGGAGCAAAACCCTGGGCAACAAGTGGACGAAGAAAGAGAACTTGAAAAACAGATAGTATAGGATGTGAATGCAAAAAATGGATCGCATATATACAGATGAATATAAAGAAAGCACCTGCGAATAACCCGGCTAATCTTCTTCTCAAGGTGGTGGCCAGTTCTCACGTTCAGCAATGTGATGGCGGTGTCTTCTACCCGATAGTCCTCCAACAACTGGTGCTCTAGAACAATCCAGTTGGCTGGCATAAAGCGCTCCTCCGTGAAGCTGCACCAGGCACTACAGACTTCCCGAAAGGCGGCGTAGTAGTCGAAGTCGTCCGTCGAAAGGAAGATGTCACCTATCTTCTGGATGAGTCCCTCAGGGAGACCATCCCATGGCGAGTCCTCCTGCTTCTTGCCGGCCATGGATGATGGTGTTCATGTGGTCTTGGTCCCACCGACTGGCACAGGAAGCGGTTCCAAAGACACACATTTAAACAAAGGCCTAGGAAAGCCAAGAAAATCGTGTGGAAACGAGACGACAGCATGCACATAGCAACCACAAGCGCGTTTCATCAAACTGTCATGGGCACGCGCATGCACACACACACTAATTACGGTACAACGGTCGTGCGCACACCAGCTTACGACTCCTGGGAGAACACGAGTGTGTAGGTGTAGGATGATACTAGTAGTAGTATCATAACCTCATTGTATTTAATTATCCCAAAATATAAGAAGAAAACCTACGCTCCCTGGTCCCTCAGGGCACACGCAAACGTAGGGCATTTTCTATTTTTTGCATGGCATTTTCCATTTTTCAATTTCGCTTTTTTGGCTGTGCCCTTGGATGCTCACCATGTGGCCGGATGGGGTGTATGCTCCGTGGAGATAAAAAAACTCATGTTCTCTCAATAGCACGGTTGTTAATTATTGAGGTATATATACTTTTAGTCCCACAACTTGCACCGCGGGAGCGTTTTAGTCCCACATCTTGCAAAGTGAGCAATACTAGCCCCACAACTTGTAACCAGGAACATTTTAGTCCAATTCAATCAAATTTCTATGATTTTGTCCGAATTCATCACAACTAATTCTGGAAGTGACATGTGGCATCATAATTTTTGCAAAATGACCCCTATGTATTTTCTTCCTGCCAGTTGTGACCTTGGTATGACTTGCCAGGAGGATCTAAATAACAAAACAAATAAGAAAAACTACCAATGTATTGTAGGGTATCAAACTGATTACCTGCGCTACTAAAGAAATCAACCTTGCCACTACAACATGCACACATAAGTGATTAATGGAAGAGCGCTCTGGCTGATGTGTTCTTTATTTTGGATATTCAAAAATATGTATTCTGGGGTACAATAACAACTCAACTTTATTCCTTTTCATTTTTGCGAATAAGAAAAAACTCAAGTTTATTCTAGACAATGTAGCTAGCTACTAGGTTAACAACAAAGCTATACAATTGATATTATGGACCGTGCCAACATAGACATGAGCATTTTTTGCGTTCATATGTGCTTTTTTATTGTATAAATAATTACTTCCTCCCAAGTACTCCTTGTCTGGCATAATTACGTCCTCTCAAGTACTCCTCGTCTCACATGAGTAGTCATGGCATCTACCGGCATAGTGGCTTGTAGGTGTGTGTGTCATTTTACAAAAGTGTTAAGTTCGAATCTATTCTCCTCTTAGAGATTTAACTATTTTATTTGTACGTCTACTAACAGGTGGTCCACTTATCAATCCGCATAGGAACACAAATGACATAAAAAAATATAGAAGGGTCATTTAAAAAAATCAACGTCATTTGTGGACAAATTAAGTCAAATTCACTGAAATTCTATTAAATTGGACTAAAATGCTCTCGAGATATAAGTTGAGGGACTAGTATTGCTCATTTTTCAATATGTGGGACTAAAACGCTCTCACGGTGCAAGATGTGGGACTAAAGGTGTATATACCTCTTAAGTATTTTACAACCTCAATTGCTAGGAGAGAGGACCAATTAATGCTCCTAGTTTTGCTCAATTACTCCTCTAGTTGACCGTAAAATATGAACCACCACGTCATGTAATTCTCCTGGCCGATCATGTTGTTAAAACGGGAGTGCATCCATTGGCTTGCATGTTTTCAATTAGATGCGGTGGCCACATGCATTGGCTAGATTTTAGGATTACTACTACATGCAATAACTAGCTATAAAGCGAGTAGGTGAAGTTAATTCTCTGAACTAGTACTACTCTGGCCTAGTAATATCGAACATAGGGAGTACCTCAAGTGTGGTTATATGGATGATCAGTTGATGTGACTCTCGTCCATGAATTCCTGACCATATAGCCGTACATTCTACCAACTTTTTTACTACTACTAGTAGTAGTACATGGATGCTAGAAAAATTCAAAACCTCAATCGAGCGGCAAAATCACACACACTGACTTCAAAGCATTTCCCGCCTAACCATTTCAAAAACTTTGATCCAAAATCTCCCACCTAGGGAGTACCATTTTTATATTATTATTATTATCAGATGGGTGCTTGTCAAATTCAAAATCTCAATCGAGCGGCAAAACCTCACACCGACTTTGAAGCATTTCCCGCCCCTCCGTTTCAAAAACTTTGAGACAAAATCTCCCACCGGGGATGTACCATTTTTGTATTATTATCAGATGGGCGCTTGTCAAATTCAAAATCTCAATCGAGCGGCTAAACCATACACTAACTTTGAAGCATTTCCCGCCCCTCAGTTTCAAAAACTTTGAGGCGAAATATCCCACCGGGGCAGTACCATTTTTATATTATTATTAGATGGACGGTCGCCAAATTCAATATCTCAATCAAGCGGCAAAATCACACACCGATCTTGAAGCATTTCCTGCCCCTCAGTTTCAAAAAAATTTGACTTCAAAATTTCGATTCTACCCATTGTTCTGACACCCTATGGGTAAGCTAAAGTCGGTAGCTTGGGGGCACGATCGTAATTTATGTTTCTGTTCACCTCCTTAGTCTAGATTCACCCAAATTTTCCCGCTGGTCCTTCCAAAAATCCCAGCCCCTCTCTCCCATGCCCTCACCTCCACGACCATGACGCGCGCCGGCGGGCGGCAATTCCACGGCGGCCAGACCCGCTTGAGCGGCGATCTCGTGCACCGCCACGGAGCCACTTCACCGATGCTCACCCACCAGATCTGGTTCATCGGGTCTCTCTGCCACTGCACCGGAGCTGCAGTGTTGTTCACCAAGATGATGGCGTCATCGACTGCCCAAGCTCTGCTTCCCGGCTGCCGAAAGCTACCCAACCGTACCGGATCCGCTTCACCGATGTACACCGGACGTGATTTAGTTCAGGGAGTTCCATGTCCACCGCTCTAGACCAGCTGCTCGGTCGTCGTTGTTCACTGCACCGGATCTTCCTCAGCGATGCTCTCGTCCACCGCGCTCAAGCCGGCATCGACCGCCCAAGATCTGCTTCCCCGATGCCAACAGCCACCACAACCACAGCACCCTCCGTGACTTGGATGTCACCCGCACAGTACCGACGATGCTTAGACGCCTCTCCGACCAAGGTTAACCAAATCTGCAACCCGTTTTTGTTTTGTCAGCAGTATAGCAGGTTCAAGCCTATCGCAGTGAACTGCATTTTTGTCATCGTGCTCGTACATACAAGTTAATGGGCATGCCTGTTCTTCGTGCTAGTACATACAAGGTCATTAGACTTGTTGGTTTGCATGCGCTGCTCTACAAATTTCAAGTCATGTACATGTATGTTATTTTGTCATACACATGTTCTTAGCTACTCCATACAATAGTAATTGCCTGCTACCGTGTAATTCTTGCAAAATCTAAAGTCAGCAGAAAATATTAGTGTGGATTCCCTGCCCTACAGTTGCTGAATCTATCTGGTTCATCCTGAGATCAGTTCCTGCTATTATTTCCTCCTCGGCATTGTTCTGCTATCCTGTAGTAGCCATTTAAACTCTTTGTATTAATTCGATTATAATTTTGTTGTTGCCATCTGCTTCTTCAAAAGCTGCATCAGTAACTATTTCCTTTTTCTTGCATATAGCCCAAAATGGAACAATGAACATGTTGGTTTGCATAGCCTATTCTACAGGTTCACAAGGGATGCCACTAATTCCTTATCTGGTGCTGGTTCGTGCTGACAATGGCATAACTATCCTCTACTATGTAGTTCACTCGTGGTTTGTATTCCTGCTCTAGACGTTCTCTTATGATGCCATTATAATTTCTATCTGGTTGATTCTTAGCTATGACAGTAACTACATGCCATTGTATAGCTCACCGCAAATTCTGAGTCACCCAATGACTATGCATTCCAGGAGATGCCACTACTTCCATATATATTTGTTGAAATGACCTCGCTTGTTTATATTTGCTGAAATTCTAAGAAACACTTTGTTTGATTACTCATTTCATTCTAGGCACACTTGTCTAATGCTTGTTTGTCCTACTCTACAGGTTCACGAGCAACGCCATTATATCTTGCATCTGGATCTGGGTCTGGTTCGTCCTAAGTCACGACATAACTATCCTCTACAATATATAGTTCATTTATGGTTTGCATTCTTGCGCTACAAGTTCTCATATGATGCGGTTATAATTTCTATCTGGTTCATTCTTCGCTATGACAGTAACTGCATGCCATTTTGTGTCTCAGTGCAAATTCCGAGTCACCCGACATCTCTTGTATTTTAGGGTATAGAACTGCTTCCATATATATTTGTTGAAATGACCTGGCAAGTTTATTTTTGCTGAAATTCTAAGCCACGCACACACATTTTTGGATTGCTCGTTTCACGGTAGGCACACTTGTTTAATGCATGCTTGCTTGTCCTGTTTGTTTGACGTGTTGGTCAATAATTTAACCATTGACCAGTTGTAAACTCCAGATCATAGCTCCTGCCATATCAGTCAAATGAGTAGTTTGTCTTGTTTGATGTATTAACTTGTTATTACTTAGTTTCAGGGTGCAATTATTGCTATCGTCACCAAAGAGGATGCTGCAAGATCATGTCTGCTCCAATGTAGCTGTCACACTCAAACGAAGATGCAGGTGATCAATTGAGGACTCTGCTATCAACTTGACTGTTAACTGAAATGCCGATTTTTCTTTCCCTTGATTTGATAATATGTAATAATTTTAAGAAGTTTCCAGCTGATGTAATATCTAGATAACTCGCGTAGGCCATGTATGCATTTAGTTGACGCCGTCCACATATGCGGTAGTCGTTACGGTAACTATGCCAGGCAGGTCGATTAGGGAACAATACCATGCTTTGTTATTGGCCCATCATGTATTTGACCGACAATGGACAGTAAAAAATGCTGAATTATATAAACATTTTATGATATTGGCATGGGCTTCAGAAAAGGCCAAAACTGTAAAAGACCGTAAACGTAATGGACCGACCTACAAGTTGTAACTGGACGTAACAGTAACATGCCGTAATGGTAACATGCCATAAGAGTAACACGTCATAACTTTAACAAGCCATAACAGTAACAGGCCTTAACAGTAGTAGGCCGTAACAAAAACAACTCATCGCAGTAACAGGCAAGAAACCGTGAAATCCCAGAACAGTAACAGGCCAAAACAGTAGCTGGCCTCAACAGTAAAGTGTCGCAACAGTGAAAGGCCAGAATAGTGACAAGCCAGAACAGTAACGGCCTGAGAAATTTCCAGGCGAGGGCAGTAACAGGCCGACACATTTACCAGACTAGAACAGTAAAGGGGTCGCTTGTGGGCCTGAATAGGTAAAGCCCGAAACAGTGAAATGCCAGGACAGTAACAGGACTGAACAATTACTAGCCATCTCAGACAAGGGCCGTCAGTAGGCCGCCCACGATGGGCTGCGATAAACAATGATGGGCTGCCCGTAGGCCTTAAATGTATAGAAGCGACTTGGCGTAGGCTGCTAATGGGCCGCAGAGTGTTGGAGCATCATGGGCCTTCTTTAGGCCAAAACTGAATTGGGTCTGAAAGTTCGTGGGCCGCTGCTGGCTGGAACTTTGGGCCCATTTCAAATAGTGCAGGACAAAATAGTAATGGGCCATCTTCTTATTGGTTCCCCTAATGGGCCGGCCTAGTTAGAATTTAGTAGGCCTTGGCTGGGCTTGGCTTCTGCAAGAGTTTCTATGGCCGTTAACAGCGGTAACTAGCCGCTAACGGAAGCTGCCACGTGGCAGTTTGCATGACGGCAGCAGTCAACACGGCTGGCGAATAGATCTACGATGGAACAAGTTTTCGTGGCTGAAGGTTGCGATCTGCCACAGTCCGGAAAAAATCGTGGTAGATTCTTTTGTGACGGGGCTTTTACCACGAAGGGCATCCTTCATAGAAGACTTTTTAGCCATGAAAAATGGGCCTTCAACCACGAAAATTGTCCGTTGTAAAAGCCAACTTTTCTTGTAGTGTCGGTTGCTTCCTTGGGCCATCGTCCGGAATCTTCATGGGTCGTAAGCCTTTTACCCAATATAGGGTAGCGAATCATAAGCATCCAAGTAATCATACCTATGTCAATAGCCCCCGAGACTCTACTTGAACCATAGTTTCAGGTTGAGTCTCAAAGTTTCCTTTTTCCTTCTTTCTGTTCCTCAAATTTTATTTTTTGTAGGGATTTTGGTACAACGAGTCTGATGCTTCCGACGGATCGAGATTCAGTTAATTGCTCCTGGGAAAAAACAAGGTTGTCCTACATCAAATTCAAGTCCCAGGCTCGAATCCGGAATTTGCTACTGGTGTAATCCAGTTCGAGCCACTGAGGTCCTATCGAATACTGAATTCTAGTTTTCTATTTTTATCGGGTACCCAACGCGTCTGTCGGGATTTTTCATTGTATCATTGATACGGATATTTTACTGGCAGAGCGCATTCTTGTGCGATTACCAGGCCACACAGGACGAATCATGGGGTCTTACCTTCATGTTTCTGAACACGGCATTCAGATTTTCTGTCACGTCTAAGCATGATTCGAGATTTTTGGCTTTTTTGGAGGTTGGCCTGCTAGGCCGCCAAGGTTTCTGATTTTATCAGATAGTTTCAATGCTTTATACTGTCTCCCGATGGGAGTAATACCTTTTTGAGGATACACTGGTGTAAAACTCAAAGGCGTTTGCAATCATGATTATACTTTATGCACAACTGGATTTCTATTAGGTGCGCGCCAGCGCTCCCGATGGGGGTAGCCCCCGAGGCTATGTTCGGATGCCTATATCTGGACATAGTCTCATAGTTGCTGTTATCTTGATGGAAAGCATTGATCTTTTGAACAATAAAAATGTTAAGGTACAAATAACTTATCTCTTTATATATAAGGCGAAAAAATCGATGATACATTATTCTTTGAACAGATGGCCTTTAGCCATTGTCCTGGTTATTCTGGCTTAATAAGCCAAATTGTAATTCTTATCATATTGCTTATGCGTAAAAGCGTCATAGCTATGCTACATTCCATGGACTTGAGTAATTTACTCCTGTCTTCTTGTCTTGTAGTCGATATGCTCCTCTAGGAATAACTTCTGTGTATGGTCCTTCCCATGGCGATTCTAACTTCTTGTGGCCATCTTGCTTGAGGCGAAGAACTAGGTCTCCTACTGCAAAGGACCTAGGCCGCAATCTTCTACTATGGTAATTGCGCAGGTTTTGCTGGTACATAGTTGCTCTTTGGAGGGCTTCATCTCGAGCTTCATCAAGTGCATCCCCATCATCTTCAAGTGCTTCTCTTGATTCCTCTTCATCATATGCAGCTACTCTTGGGGAATCGTGATGTCTACACACTTCTATTCTTGTAGACAGTTGTTGGGCCTCCAAGTGCAGAGGTTTGTAGAACAGCAGCAAGTTTCCCTTAAGTGGATTACCCAAGGTTTATCGAACTCAGGGAGGAAATGGTCAAAGGTATCCCTCTCAAGCAACCCTGCAATCAAGATACAAGAAGTCTCTTGTGTCCCCAACACACCCAATACACTTGTCAGGTGTATAGGTGCACTAGTTCGGCGAAGAGATAATGAAATACAAGTGGTATGGATAATTATAAGTGGTAACGGTGCCAGAAAAGAGCTTGATGGCGTGGAAGAGACTAAAGGAAAACTGAAATAAAGATGGCAGCAAGCAAACATGTAACAAATCTAGTTGCAAACGGTGTTTCAATGCTTAGAAACAAGGCCTAGGGATCATACTTTCACTAGTGAACACTCTCATATAAATATCTTCTCTTCATGATACTACTCTGAACTACTCTCCGGTTGGACACTCTAATCCATGGTAGGGCTATAACAACACTCCTCAAAGTTCGCTTTCCCCATCTAGATAACCCCACACTGTCACCTTGAGCGCTAGATGGTTCCAACAAACACCACAATTTCAAAGAGACATCCAACTCCAAATATAACTCATAACAAGTATTTATGTAACCTTAGCCAAAGTGCCACACGGTGTGCACACTATCAACTTCACACATGTGGGGATAATCAGAGATTCATGAAAGAACTTGAGTAGCATAATAGATCTATATATTACAAAGCTCATGATCTCATAAGATCACGCATAGAGAGATGAACACATAGCTACCGGTAGCCCTTAGCCTCAAGGAAGAACTACTCCCTCATCATCATGGGAATCAACAACGGCGATGGAGATGGTGGTGGAGATCAATGGAGATGGCTCCGAGGGCACTTCCCCGTCCGGGCAGGGTGCCGGAACAAAGAATTTCTGTCCCCTGAATCTCCCCTTCGGTGGCGGTGGAGTTGCGGAACTTTTCGTGGCTGAAGGCTGGATTATTTAGGGTTTTCTCCCTGGGGGCTTCTTATAGGCGAAGGGGCGATGTCAGAGGGTGGAACAGGGGCCCACATGACCTGGTGGCGCGACTAGGGTGACCCGCGCCACCACATGGTGTGGCCAGCCCCTGGCCCCTCTCCGTCTCGTCTTTTGGCTCTGTGAGTCTTCCAGTAAAATATCGACTTTGGCTTTTGTCCCGTCCAATTCCAAGAATATTCATTTTCTAGATTTTCTAGAACCAAAAACAGAAGAAAACAGGCAGCTGGCACTATGGCATCTTGTTAATGGGTTAGTTGCAGAAAATGTGTAAAAATATTCCAAAGTGTGGACAAAACATAAGAAAGTAGATATAAAACAAGCATGGAACATCAAAAATTATAGATACGTTTGCAACGTGTCAATATCCCCTAGCTTAACTCCTGCTCGTCCTCGAGTAGGTAAGTGATAAAAAGAAAGAATAATTTTTGAGGTGACATGCACCATCATCATGTTGATCAAATTATTTGTAGAACATTGATAGCTGGGATCATAGTACTCTAACATAGCATGAAAGATATAGTTCTAACAATAAGACATAGCAACTATGTTGTAACATGAAAAAGGTACAAACAAAAGATTCATGAATAACAATGTATCGAAAGACATTTGTTTGTTTCACATATAGAAAGCATAATGAGAATGGTATTCAGCTTGTCCCTCATAGTGTAGCAAAACATAAATGCATAGGACACCTTCAGAGTTCATAAGGGTGACTAGATACAAATAGTTTAAGAACAAGCAATATCAAAGTTATGCATCAATCAACAAGTCTTGGGACAATTCACATTAAACTAAGAATGGCCACTATGCTCTCTTAATAGGTGCATAAAGGTTCAAGAAGGAGACTCAACATAAAAGTAAAAGAAATGCCTTCATAGAAGGAAGTAGGGATTCAAGTCTCATAAAGAGCTTCGAAAAATTATGGTACTTATTAGCTTTTAGCTCTCATTGCCCCTATCATAAGCATCTTGAAGTGATTAAGGTTAAAGTGAACAAACTATGGAGTATATGCTTGACAAAGTATAAGTTGGCAATGTCATGTCCCTTGAATACGAGGGCCACTCCTCATGCTACTCAAGTTTAGTTACCGGTAAGTTCTTGTCATAGTAAGTACATGTGTATCATAGAGAACCACCAACGGGGTACCCCTTGCCCGATGATACGGAAGAATCCCCATATCAAAATGACAAGGCAAGCAGACAATAAGCATCTCAGCATCTTCTTATTTACCATGGGAAAATGGTGCCTTTTTCTCTCTTTCCTCTTTTCTCATCTTTTTTCTTTCTTTTTTCTCAATCACTGTCTCTTTTTTTAATAATAAGAATGCTTCATAGATTGCTCATTATGGTTACGCTGCAGGTTTCCACCATGATTAGTCATGGATTAGACCAGCAACCCAGGCGTTTCTCTAACACACATACATAACTCCATGGACTTACAAGCTCCCCTTTCATTTCACGCCGACGACATCCATAAACAAAAGAGCATGATATCAACTAGGTACAATGTACAAGTGCAATGTTGAAATCGTTCCCCGTGACAGCATGGTTCTGCTAATCCCAACGTATAAGTGCAAGCATATACAACATAGATGACACAATGGTTCAAGTTTATTAGGGGCAAGAAAAGTAAAGTGTGCCATCAAGTTCGTGAGAGATTTAATCACTAATTTTCACATAACAAGTTTAATTCGGAAGGTAGATAAAATCATGAATATACTTGGAATAGCAAATACTAATAGGTAGGTATGGTGGACTCTTTGGAATAACTTGATTTTAGTTGGAGTTGGATGCATGAGTGGAACTCATACTTGATATGGAGGCTAGCAAAAGACTGGGAGCGACCAACTAAGAGAGCAATAATTGTCATTATCATGCAAAGCGACAAAACATCATTAATTAAAGCATGAAATGATATTACAAGTCGAAAAGTAAATGATCATAGAGGCTATGGTGACTTGGTGTAGTCTTAACATGGTGTGAGCATGTGCCAAGTTAACCCAAATAAAGCATTTAAAGGAGAATACCACAATATTATGCTTTTAATATGCTAAAACAATGCATGATTCTTTCAAGGCACATTAAGCAATCACAATTGTTTGTATCAAGCCATGCTTCAGCAATAATCACTAAGCATAAAGCCAAAACAATATCAAGCATGACATGATAAAGCCTAGGCCATAGTCAAAAACAAGCTCCTTTTATACCACTTAAGCATGGACTTTTCTACTCTTTTCCAATCCAAACCAATATATTTGAAAACTAATGTATGAAAGAGGGGGTCCAACCAATTTATTCAAGCAAACTAAGAAAACCAAGAAAACAAAAACGAAAATGAAGACGCTCGAAGAACAACACAACTGTGCATGAAACAATAAAAATGAAGTGTTTGGAAGAAATCTGAGATTTTTATTGATGAAGAAGAGGATGCCTTGGGTATCCCCAAGCTTTGACGCTTGTACTTGTTGAATATTTCTTGGGGTGACACGGGTGGCATTCCCAAGCTTGAGCTTTTGTCCATACTTCATCTCATTACATCATTCTTTCCCTACACCTGAAGTTTTTCCTTCATACAAAACTTCAGACAATCTTTATTAGCAACATTAGTGTACTCAAGATAATAAGTCTTTTGGTTCAGTTCTAGCACAAATAAAACTTCCATTAAAACAAAAGCTACTGTAGCACTTTCTTTAAAAAGTTTAAATGATCAAAGAGAACTCAAAGAGAAAGAGATTAAGAGGCAAATGCAAATAATGGCAGAAATGTGTCAAAACAGACTAGCAGATAAAAACCAATTTTTTCGAAGACCTTCTGTTGCTCAAATAGACAAGTGTTGAACTAATGAAAGTTGTATAATAACCTGGGGCAGAAGAACAAAAAATTACAGCTCAATCCGACGTACAGAGATTTTTCACGAATTTTTACAGCAAAGCACAAAAATTTGTTTCGGGACAACAACTTTCCCAAGCATTACTTCTCTCTCATTAAAGGTTACTCTTGACACAAAAATTATAAGGAGAGGTTATTACTGAAGAAATAACTTCCAAGACTCAAGAAAACTATTGGGTTATCTCCCAAGAAGTACTTTCTTTAACGCATTTAAGTTAGGCATGATAGTTTGAGAAGATGCTCACATAACAAATATGAATTGAAGTAAAAGAGAGAATCAAGAAGTAAATTCAAAGCAAATTTAAGTCTAACCCACTTCCTATGCATAGGAATCTTGTAAATAAACAAGTCATGAAAGCACAAAGCAACAAGCATAGTAAAGCAAAACAAGTGCCACTTTAAGACTTTCAACATAAAGAGGGGAAACTTAATATTTTTGAGACACATAAAACCATGTTTCCCTCTCTCATAATAACTTTCAGTAGCATCATGAATAAAATTAACAATATAACTATCACATAAAACATTCTTATCATGAGCCACATGCATAAAAGAATTAATATTCTCCACATAAACATAGTCATTCTTATTAATTGTAGTGGGAGCAAATTCAACAAAATAGCTATCATTATTATTCTCATCACCATAATCATCAAATATAGGAGGCATATTGTAATCATAATTATTTCTTTCCTCAATAGTAGGTGGACTGAAAATATAATATTCATCATTGTAATCATCATATATTGGAGGCATAGTATTATCAAAGTAAATTTTCTCCTCTGTGCTTGGGGGACTAAAAATATCGTTTTCATAAAAACTAGCTTCCCCAAGCTTAGACTTTTCCATAGCATTAGCAATAATGGTGTTCAAAGAATTCATACTAATAACATTTTTATTAGCACGCAAATAAAGTTCCATAGGTTTTTTAATTTTCTCTTCAAACACTTCAAGTCCTAACTCAAGATAAATACTATAAAGCTCTCTAATTTTTTTGTTTTCCATTAAGCCTAACCAGTGAAAATAAAAACAAGAAACAGAAAGATATAATTGCAGAATCTAAAGGAAATAACTTCGAGCACTCACACACCAGCAACAGTACTAGAAGATAGCTTAGTAGCCAGAAGATGTGAGTACCTTTTACCTTACCTCCCCGGCAACAGCGCCAGAAAATAGCTTGATGTCTACGCACTTCTATTCTTGTAGACAGTTGTTGGGCCTCCAAGTGTAGAGGTTTGTAGAACAACGGCAAGTTTCCCTTAAGTGGATTACCCAAGGTTTATCAAACTCAGGAGGAAGTGGTCAAAGGTATCCCTCTCAAGCAACCCTGCAATCAAGATACAAGAAGTCTCTTGTGTCCCTAACACACCCAATACACTTGTCAGGTGTATAGGTGCACTAGTTCGACGAAGAGATAGTGAAATACAAGTGGTATGGATAATTATAAGTGGTAACGGTGCCAGAAAAGAGCTTGATGGCGTGGAAGAGACTAAAGGCAAACTGAAATAAAGATGGTAGCAAGCAAACATGTAACATATTTAGTTGCAAATGGTGTTTAATGCTTAGAAACAAGGCCTAGGGATCATACTTTCACTAGTGAACACTCTCATATAAATATCTTCTCTTCATGATACTACTCTGAACTAATCTCTGGTTGGACACTCTAATCCATGGTAGGGCTATAACAACACTCCTCAAAGTTCGCTTTCCCCATCTAGATAACCCCACACTATCACCTTGAGCGCAAGATGGTTCCAACAAACACCACAATTTCATAGAGACATCCAACTCCAAATATAACTCATAACAAGTATTTATGTAACCTTAGACAAAGTGCCACACGGTGTGCACACTGTCAGCTTCACACACGTGGGGATAATCAGAGATTCATGACAGCACTTGAATAGCAGAATAGATCTTTAGATTACAAAGCTCATGATCTCATAAGATCACGCATAGAGAGAGAGATGAACACATAGCTTCTGATAGAACCCTTAGCCTTGAGGAAGACTACTCCCTCATCATCATGGGAATTAGCAACGGTGATGGATATGGTGGTGGAGATCGATGGAGATGGCTCCGGGGGCACTTCCCTGTCCCGGCAGGGTGCCGGAATAGAGACTTTCTATCCCCCAAATCTCCCCTTCGGTGGCGGCGGCGCTACGGAACTTTTCGTGGCTAGAGGCTTGATTCTTTACGGTTTTCTCATCGGGAGGCTTCCTATAGGCGAAGGGGCGATGTCAGAGGGTGGATCAAGGGCCCACACCACCTGGTGGCATGGCCAGGGGGACCCGCGCCACCACATGGTGTGGCCAGCCGCTGGCCCCTCTCTGTCTTGTCTTCTGGCTCCATGAGTCTTCCGGTAAAATATCGACTTTGGCTTTTGTCCCGTCCAATTCCGAGAATATTCATTTTCTAGCTTTTCTGGAACCAAAAATAGAAGAAAACATGCAGTTGGCACTGTGGCATCTTGTTAATAGGTTAGTCCAAGAAAGTGTATAAAAATACTCCAAAGTGTGGACAAAACATAAGAAAGTAGATATAAAACAAGCATGGAACATCAAAAATTATAGATACGTTTGCAACGTATCAATTCATGTGACACCTCAACAGGAAGCACGGCCTCCACACCGTGGACCAAAAAGAAAGGCGTCTCTTGTGTTGAATTATTTGGAGTTGTACATAAACTCCATAATACAGATGGTAATTCATCCACCCATGCTCCTTTTGCCCTATCAAGTGGTGCTAGTAGTCTTTTCCTGAGTCCAGTGGTAACTAGTCCATTGGCTTTTTCTACCTATCCATTTGTTTGCGTGTGAGCTACCGAAGCGTAGCTTATTTTGATGCCCATCTCCTAGTAGTACTCTTTGAGCTCATTGGAAGTGAAGTTGGTACCATTGTCCGTGATGATGTTGTTTAGTACGCCAAACCGAAATACTATGGATTTGATAAAATTCACAGCCAAAGTCCCGTCTTGGGTGGTGACAGGCATTGCTTCAATCCATTTAGTAAATTTGTCGACTGCTACTAGCAGAAAGACGTGTCCTCCTCGTGATGGTTTATGAAGTTTCCCCACCATATCAAGTCCCCACTGAGCAAACGGCCAGGCCAGAGGTATAGGATTCAACTTAGTGGCGGGTGCTCCAGGCTTTGTTGCAAAGCGTTGACATGCCTTCTGACAATGTCTTTTGCATCTTGAACTATAGTGAGCCAGTAAAATCCTGCTCTAAATGCTTTTGTAGCAATTACTCGGCTACTAGCATGGTGACCGCAAACTCCTTCGTGTATATCTTTGAGTATGGTTTTTCCTTCTTCGGGTGTTACGCAATGCTGCAACATCCCCGAAATACTTCTCTTGTATAGTTCCCCTTTGATTAGGCCTTCGATCGTCGGGTGATTCGCCCGGCTTCTATCACATCTTCTGGTAGCTCTCCCTTAGTCATATATGCTATATATGGATGCATTTAGGTGGTCTCAATTAGCATCACCTCTTCAATTTCTTGTTCTTCTTCTTCGATGGCTTCTTCTATGTTCTTGGCTTCTAAAGGAGCCCCCGAGTCTTTTTGCGGATATTTCTTTTTCCCTGTTTTTGGTGCTACAACCTCGGAGACTCTTTTTTGCTTTGATCGATCGCTCCATTATTTCCTCCCAAAAAACTCTGGGTGGTATTGGTAAGCACAAGGACCCGATGTTTGCTAGATTGTCGGCTTCCTCATTGCTTGCTCTTCCTATATGTGATACTTCACACCCATCAAATTGAGCTTCCATGATACCATATAGATCGTGATAAGCAATCATATTTTCGCTGACGGCGTCGCACTTGTTCATTTCTTGTTGTGCCATAAGATTGGAATCTCCGAAGATTTTGAGGCGAGTTGCACCGCAAGCTTTGGCCATTCGCATGCCATGCAACAGGGCCTCGTATTCCGCTTTGTTATTGGATGCGTTCGCATAGCTCATCCAAAGTATATAGCGCATTTTGTCGCCTTGAGGTGATATTAGTACGACTCCTTCTCCTGCTCCCTCCGTTCTTTTTGATCCATCAAAGTACATTGTCCAGGCACTAGAAAGGTCTGGTGGACCCGCACATTGCAACTCCATCCACTCAGTGATTAAATCCGGCAGAACTTGTGACTTAATTGCTTTGCGCTTCTCATACGTTATATCCCGAGGGGATAATTCGATGCCCCATAGAGAGACACGTTCAATTGCTTCTAGATTGTTGAGGATGCTTGACAAAGGCACTTCATTGATGACTGTGGGTCTTCCCTTCTTCGGGTCGCTCTATGACCAAGACCGTGTTGACCACCTGATTTGTGGCAGCGATATAAAGTAGTAAAGGCTCTTTCTCTTTTGGCGACACGACGATAGGAGATGTCGAAAGTGTCCTTTTAAGATCTTCAAAGGCGCGCTGAGCTTCTTCTGTCCACTCGAATTTTTCTGATTTCCTTATGAGGGTGTAGAATGGCAGCGCTTTTTCTCCTAACCTTGCAATAAAATGACTGAGTGCCGCTACTCGCCCTGCCAGTTGTTGTACGCCATGTAGATTTGTTGGCTTCTTCATTGTTAGGATTGCTTGTATTTTTTGGGATTAGCCTCCATTCCCCTAGCTAATACCAAATATTCGAGGAGTTGCCCTATCGGGACTCCAAAGGAACATTTCTTCGGATTCAGTTTGATGCTAAACTTGTCGAGATTTTTGAATGTTTCTTCGAGGTCCTTGATCAGCGCAGATCCTTGACCTATTGTAACTATGACATCATCGATATACACTTGCACATTTGTGCCTATTTGGCTGCCCAAACATTTCTACATCATCCGTTGATATGTTGCTCCGGCGTTCTTGAGGCCAAAAGGCATTGTTGTGTAGAAGAATACACCATAGGGTGTTATAAATGCTGTTTTCTCCTGATCTTGTTCCTTCATCCTAATCTGGTGGTATCCTGAGTAAGCGTCCAAGAAAGAAAGACGTTCGCATCCCGCAGTTGCATCAATTATTTGATCAATTCGCAACAATGGGAAGTGATCTTTTGGGCAATGCTTGTTCAGCGCAGTAAATTCGATGCACATCCAAAGTTCTGTATTGTTTTTCTTTGGAACACATACTGGGTTTGTGAGCCACTCTGATTTTGTTAGGTCTTTGATAAAATTGGCATCAATGAGGTGATGGAGCTCCTTTCCAATGGCCTTGCGCTTTGGCTCCACGAAGCAACAAAGCGGTTGCTTTACTGGCTTCGCCTTTGGATCTAGATTTAATGCGTGCTCAGTGAGTTCCCTGGGAATTCCCGGCATGTCAGGAGGTAGCCATGCGTAAATCTCCCAATGCTCACGGAGGAACTTGATGAGCGTGCTTTCCTATGTGGGATCAAGGTTAGAGGCCACGAATGTTGTTTTCGTCGGGTCGGCAGGGTGGATCTGTACTTCTTTTGTGTCTTTTGCTGTGTCAAAAGCCTGATCGGGATTGACACGCGCTACTTCTAGAGGTTCTGCATTTGCTGAAGTTTTGAGTTATTCAAACTCTATTGCCATCCCGAAATATTCAGAAATTTTTCTGAACTCCTGATCGCAGCTGTCGGCACGTGTGAAGCTTCCTTGTACCGTGATAATTCCCTTTGGTGCTGGCATTTTCATCACTAAGTATGCATAATGCAGCACTGCCATAAACCGTGCAAAGGCTGGTCGTCCTAGGATTGCATGATATTGTGATGGCCAATCCATACCTTCAAATTCGAGTGTTTCTCGCCTGAAATTTATCTTGGAACCAAAAACAAAGTCAAGAAATACTTTGCCTAAAGGGATTTCGGCTTTACCTGGTACTATTCCATGGAAAGATGTTTCGGTTGTCACGAGATTGTCCAGGGGGTAGTCTATTGTTCTTAGTGTTTTTGCGTAGATCAGATTTATGCTACTTCCTGCATCCATGAAGAACTTGCTCATATCGAACCCGCTGATTTGTGCTTCGACTATCAAGGCCGAGTGACTCGGTCATGGGACCCGAAGTGGGTGATCGACTCTGCTGAATGTGATTTCTTGCTCTGACCAGTGGAGATATTCAGGTGTGGTTGATGTTGCCGTTTCTGTCATATTGATTTGTCTTGTGATGAGCTTCTGAATTCTGTTGGATGGGCGCCCTTTCTATCATGGACATTGCCCCTTTTGACCTAGGGTACTTGTTGTTTTGATCGTTGATGTTTTGTGGTGGTGCCGTTGGTGGTGGTGGTGCACCAATGGCTAGTGTACCAGGCGTGGATGCGTATCCCCAATTTTCCGCCCCGGTTACCTTTGCATTACATAGCTCCTGCATCTTCAGGAACGTTCGGTAGTCTTTCATGAGATGGTTGGATTGTCGCCTACCTGTTGAGTTGATGTAAAAATGCATATTACAGGGCCCTTCCAACATTTGCATTGCGGACATAGGTGGGTCTCGTGCTCTTGGCTAGTACCGTTGTGCGGACTGGCTTCCTTCAACGTCATCCCTGTTTTGGCGGTATCCGTTGTTGTGGTCGTTGCTTCTGTTGTTACCTTCTCCCAAAAAACCCGCTGCGACATAACTTGGTCCCGTGTTTCCATCATTATTCCTTCTTCTTCTATCATTGCCATGCCTATCCATGTCTTCTTCGGGTGATCGCGCGTGTTTATTATGCAGCGCATCCTCCCCATCAGCCCAGCGATTTGCTATTTCCATTAGCTGGGAAATTGTTTTGGGTTCCACCCGTCCTAGTTCTTCTATGAATTCTCATCGACGGAGGCCATCATTGAAGGTGTCGATGGCCCTTTGTCGGATATGGACTCAGCTGAGTTTTTAATGATATTCCATCATTGGATGAATGCTCTTATGGATTCCCCAGATTTTGTTTGCACGCTCGCAGTAGCTCCAAGGATGCTGGTCGCTTGAACATGGATTGGAAGTGCCGGATGAACTTGTCTTCCAGGTCGTTCCAGCTCCCAATGGAATCTTTGGGTAACTGCCTTAGCCACGATCTTGCGGCACCGGTGAGATGTAGTTGTAGACTTTGCATTGCGGTAGTTGTGGAGCCACCCTGTAGTTTGAAGGTGGCCAAATAGTCTGCTAACCAAGAATCGGGTTCCTGGAGTCCATCGTATTTGTGGTGGTCGTGTGGAAGTTCGAAGTCCTTGGGTAATGAGGCCTTGCGAATCCCCTGCGTGAAATAGCTGGCCCCACATAGCTTGTGATCTTCTTCGTCGTATCCATCCTGATATCATCGGCTGCGGCTTTCATCTCTGGATCCGCTGCTCCTATGTTGGGTGTTGTCGTTTCTTGTATTGCTTCGCGGCTCGGATCCTATGAGATGCGCCTGGTGTGGTGATCGAGATCATCGGGTGTGTCCTACTTGCCGAGGACTGTTGTGATGGTGTGGGGATCTTTCGAGTTGACGTGTGATTCCTTATTCTACTTCCATGAGAGAGGCTCCTACCATGCCAAGGTTCATCAGGGCGGAGCGGTGAAGGGCCGCACGCGGATCGTCGGGTGTGGGTTGAGTGGTGATCACATATGTTTGCGCGGCCACAATGGCTGCCTGAGCTATTTTTGCCTTGATGTTTCCTGCTTGATCAATTGACATGAATGATAGGTCGACGTCTCGGATGATTCCACTTCTTTCTGCTTCAGGGATATTATGTAGTCAAGATGTTGCCCTTCTTGGTGGTGTTGCTCCTGTTACACTCCTTGATCCCCGAGTAGATCTTAATTGTGCTCGTCGTAAGCTGGATTCGTCGGATATCTCTTTCTTTCATCAAGTTGCCTTTGCATCCAAAGTAGGTCTCTCTTCTTGTGGTGGAGCAGATATTGGTATGCTAGTAGATCCTCATGTGAAGCATCCGCTGTCATCGGGACGGATCCCAAAATTGCCTCCCTTGCTTTTTGCCATGTCGACGCTGGTAGCCGAAGTCCTTGTCTCTCTTCTGCGTGTGGTTCTCCACCTCTTCCTTAGACTATGCGATTATCTGCTATTCCTCCTCCGTTTCCATGGTCTCCTTCATTTTCGTGGTTTCCTGCATGGTCATCTGACAAAATATCATTAGGGTTGAGGATAGGATTACCGTTTTCGTCACGTGGTGTTGAGGTATCTCCGTTGATCATGCACACTTGGTGGCGTGTTATGCGTGGCATAATGGCGTCATCTCCTTCTTCAAAGTTTGGGCTGATTGTATCCCGTGATCATAGTTCTGGATAGATTTTCGCCATCCTTTCTTCGAAGTCGACGTTTTTGCTGCTTTCGTCGGGTTCTAAGTTTGTCGGGTATGCTTTGTATGGTGGGGTTAGCTGATGACTGATACGTTGGAAACATATCTATAATTTTTTATGTTCCATGCTTGTTTTATATCTACTTTCTTATGTTTTGTCCACACTTTGGACTATTTTTACACATTTTCTGGAACTAACCTATTAACAAGATGCCACAGTGCCAGTTGCCGGTTTTCTTCTGTTTTTGGTTCTAGAAAAGCCAGAAAATGAATATTCTCGGAATTGGATCGGACAAAAGCCAAAGTCGATATTTTATCGGAAGACTCACGGAGCCAGAAGATGAGACGGAGAGGGGCCAAGGGCTGGCCACACCATGTGGTGGCACGGGTCCCCCTGGCCATGCCACCAGGTGGTGTGGGCCCTTGGTCCACCCTCTGACATCGCCCCTTTGCCTATAGGAAGCCTCCCGATGATAAAACCATAAAGAATCAAGCCTCTAGCCACGAAAATTTTCGTAGCACCGCCGCCACCGAAGGGGAGATTTGGGGGATAGAAAGTCTCTGTTCTGGCACCCTGCCGGGACAGGGAAGTGCCCCCGGAGCCATCTCCATCGATCTCCACCACCATCTCCATCGTCGTTGCTGATTCCCATGATGATGAGGGAGTAGTTCTTCCTCGAGGCTAAGGGTTCTACCGGTAGCTATGTGTTCATCTCTCTCTCTATGCGTGATCTTATGAGATCATGAGCTTTGTAATCAAGTAGATCTACTTTGCTACTCAAGTGCTTTAATAGATCTCTGCTCTCCCCATGTGTGTGAAAGTGACAGCATGTACACCATGGTGACACTTAGGCTAGAGATTACAAATACTTGTTATGAGTTATATTTGGAGTTGGATGTTTCTATGAAATTGTGGTGTTTGTTGGAACCATCTAGCGCTCAAGGTGGCAGTGTGGGGTTATGTAGATGGGGAAAGCGAAGTTTGAGGAGTGATGTTATAGCCCTACCATTGATTACAGTGTCCAACCGGAGAGTAGTTCAGAGTAGTATCATGAAGAGAAGATATTTATATGAGAGTGTTCACGAGTGAAAGTATGATCCCTAGGACTTGTTTCTAAGCATTGAAACACCGTTTGCAACTAGATCTGTTACATGTTTGCTTGCTTCCATCTTTATTTCAGTTTGCCTTTAGTTTCTTCCACGCCATCAAGCTATTTTCTGGCACCGTTGTCTTATATCCATACCACTTGTATTTCACTATATCTTCGCCGAACTAGTGCACCTATACACCTACAAGTGTATTGGGTGTGTTCGGGACACAAGAGACTTCTTGTAACTTGATTGCAGGATTGCTTGACAGGGAATACCTTTGACCACTTCCTCCCTGAGTTCGATAAACCTTGGGTGATCCACTTAAGGGAAACTTGCTGCTGTTCTACAAACTTCTGCACTTGGAGGCCCAACACTGTCTACAAGAATAGAACCGTGTTGTGGGGCCCCCGGATTAATCCTCCGTGAATCCCTGTTATGCATACAACCACGATCCCATGATCAGTTAGTCGTGGCACATAACCGACAAGTATCGTTACAACATCCGAGACATACCGAATTTACAAGACTTACATAAATGCCGTTATGGCTACATCAATAATCATCAGTGGAACTTCATCAAGCGTAGAGCCTCATCCATGCCTTAACCTACAGGCAACTGACTGGGAGAACGTCCTAGCTCGCATAGTCGCCAACATCATCTTCTTCTTCATATCTGGCCAAGTTAATAGCCGGGGACAATGCCAGTGAGTACTTTGAATGTACTCACAAACCACCTTAAAATAACAGTAATAATAATCATGAGGATATGCATTATGGCTGTGGTAGTAGGAGGGCTCCAAGAGAGGTTCTTTTCTCAATTAGTTTCTCTTGTAGATATAGCATCTACATATCTTTGTTGAAAACTTTTGTAAAGCATTTTGGAAAACCTCTTTGAACATTAGGACTGGGTCACCCATTTGTTTCCTTCTCCCGGTCGTCCCACGACCAAACTCCTTCCATCCCTTTCTGACAATCCCATGGTCAAAACAGGGATCCTTGCCGACCATCCCATGGTCAAAACATTTCCAAAGCCATTTATTTTCAGCTTACCTGACCGAGGGGTGGGCGATGTTGTGGTCCTTCCGGTATGTCTACAGCTGAAATAGCAGAGGGACTTCGTAGGATCGTTAGTTAGTTTCTCCTCTGATAACTCCCGGGTTGTTGTTTGGCGAAAGGATGTCGGATCCTGAGATCTCTTCTGAAGTACCTTCCGGTAGACTGTCTTCTGGAGATCGAGTTGGAAAGACGCAGTCTTTCCACCTTAGAGCTTCACTAAGGTTTATCAGGAAGGGTTTGGATCTTCAGTCTTGGAAGGCTGACCTACTGTTAGCGAAAGGATATAGCTCTCCTGAAACTTGAGCGGAGGTCTTCGAGTGACGCCCTACTGTATCAGCCTTGACGGGGTGCTTTCCTAACACAGCCTTTAAGGGGTTAGCTTTAGGGTAAATCGACGGTTTACGACTCTTCTTGCTAGTAGTTAGACAGGGTTGAAGCAGTCAACGTCGGGTAAGCTGTCTTCATTGGCATTTCTTGCATGGCTTCTTCTTGATGGCGTAGTGGACTCATTGTCTTCACACTTCCTAATCATCTGACTTTAGGGGTGGTTCTGACCTTCTAGGGAGGATCATTCCGTTAGTTTGGGTAGGGTCGACTAGATTAGTTGGTCTCCTGAGGCAGTCAGAAGCTCTAATACACTAAAGGTTCGTGTGGTTGGGTATTCACTTCTTGTCTTGGTTGACTTATTAGGTGGTTTTAGGGGGATATTGAGGATCCTTCGGAGATTGACTTCCGGCTTCAACGGAATTCTTGCTGTAGTAGACGGAGGCACAAGAGAGTGTGGTGCTATTGACGAGTCTTGCAAGGTGAGTTTGACGAGGTATGCTGTCTTGCTAGGGTGAAATCTTCGAGTTGATTCTGACTTGACGATGTTGAACTCCTGGTTCTTGCGATGCTTTTCCTCTCATATACTCTTGAGGTTAGTATGGGTCTCATTACCGACATCTAACACAAAGGCTTCCTTAGTTACTAGGTGGGTTATCGCTCCTCGAGTCACATTTTTAAAGAGGTCAAAGCAAACCAGAACATACAAACCAGGCGAACAGAGTGAGGGGATCACAATGTCCTCGGCAAACAACACACATCAAGCAACACAGGATGCACTTAGGCAAGCAAACACGGTCAACGCTAGGGACCAAGGAGTTAATTACGTGCGATGTAGGGGAATCCTATTCTTAGGACTATTGACCCTAGATATCGTCTTTCTTCAGGTCGGAGTCACAATCTTGCAGATGAAGCCTTCGTCGTATCTTGGAAGCTTCTTGATGGTGCAACACTTGATGTCTTCTGATGATGAGGGTTCCGCTGGTCGAGCGATGTTGTAGTCTCCTTGTGTCTGTTGGAAGTTGCTCGTCTTCATCTTGTTCTCATTGTCTTCACCGGGTTCTAGATCCTAGTTATCAAAAATCCGTAGGTTTGAATCTTGGACGAGGGTTAGAGTAAACCATTTTCGAAAGCATTTACTTAGAGTAAGGGAATAAGTAGAACTTTTTGAAACTCATTGGGAAACTAGTTTTCGAAAGCCGAGGTTTTCAAAATAAGGTTCCTGGCTTGCGACCATGCTAACTAAGGTTCTCCTATACTCAGGATGGCTCTGATACCAAGTCTATGGGCCCCCCGGATTAATCCTCCGGGAATCCCTGTTATGCATACAACCACGATCCCATGATCAGTTAGTCGTGGCACATAACCAACAAGTATCATTACAACATCCGAGACATACCGAATTTACAAGACTTACATAAATTCCGTTATGGCTACATCAATAATCATTAGCGGAACTTCATCAAGCATAGAGCCCCATCCATGCCTTAACCTACAGGCAACTGACTGGGAGAACGTCCTAGCTCGTATAGTCGCCAACATCATCTTCTTCTTCATATCTAGCCAAGTTAATAGCCAATGCCAGTGAGTACTTTGAATGTACTCGCAAACCACCTTAAAATAACAATAATAATAATCACGAGGATATGCATTATGGCTGTGTTAGTAGGAGGGCTCCAAGAGAGGTTCTTTTCTCAATTAGTTTCTCTTGTAGATATAGCATCTACGTATCTTTGTTGAAAACTTTTTGTAAAGCATTTTGGAAAACCTCTTTGAACATTAGGACTGGGTCACCCATTTGTTTCCTTCTCCCGGTCGTCCCACGACCAAACTCCTTCCATCCCTTTCTGACCATCCCATGGTCAAAACAGGGATCCTTGCCGACCATCCCATGGTCAAAACATTTCCAAAGACATTTCTTTTTAGAAATCCTTTTTGAAAACAAAACCAGCACCGCTCTACAGAAGTTTGTCCAACCCGTCCTTAACTGCGGACACAGCTATTCGAATAGATTTACACTCTGAAGAGGTCGTACACTTTACCCATACCGTCCGGGTACACTACCCTGATCTTCACCGATCGTGGGTCGAGTAACGATCAAGACTCTCCGGATGCCCACTCCAATATAAGTGCCTACCCTATGAGTGTTAATCCCCTCAAAACCGGGAAATTGGGTACCGAGGACCAATCGAAGCGCCTTTTCCACTTCTCGAGTGTGTGCTTTCAATGAGGGGCTCATAGTAACGCGTGGAGGCCAGCAGACCCTTCGTTCCTTCTCCAGGTAGATGTCCCACATGGACCTTTATCGGAGAAGGCCCACCCTCCAGGTATCCCCAATCCCCTGTAGTTGTTGCGATGCAGCTTATACCAGAGTAAACAAACATCAAATCCAGCCCCTTCCCATATAGGGATAGTGTGGTTTCACAAGGTTAAGTTGTTATAGCTAAACTGCAAAGAACCGGGTGCGTTTTTGTAAACCTTTTTCCTCCATCTTTTCTTCAGCACTTTGTAAAACAAAAACTTTTTGTTTCTCAACATCTCTTGGGAGGTCCCACCTCACCAAGGTTTTCTCATAAAACATTTGGTAAAATCTTTTTCCGGGTCTTCCCATCCTCTAGTTTTGCTTCGGCTAAACCGGGGTCTCCAAAGGGTTATGGTGTAGTACACCATCTATTCTGCTAGGGACAAGTAGGTGTTACCAAGGGGATTGTACTTAATAGTACAGAAGTGTAATAGTTCAGAGGAGCCAAACCACTACCGTATATATATATACATCAACATAAAATAAAACAATGCAGTTTTAATAAACAGAAGATAAACCATGCATAAGTAAAACAGTAGGACAAGGCTTATGAGCAAGAAGGTGGCTTGCCTGCGATCAGCAATAAGTATCTGGACTTCTTTAGATAACCAAGAATACCCAATAAACAAATAATAAGAAGTCCCTTCCTTCTTGTCGTCAAACACTCACACTATCATCGTCATCGGGTACACATGCAAGCAGACAATACCACAATCAATACCAGGTAAACAAGCATCAAACCATACAGCAAGCAACATACTGAACACTACTTAACTTAGGAGGTTTTGGAGAAGTTGGGTTTTATTGGTGTGAATTTACTAGATTGCCACTTTAGTGTTTTCTCTTGGAAGATAGTGGTCAAGGCTAGATACAATGCATTTGGATTAGGGTTCTGAGTTCAGTAGGCTACCAAAGGGTAACCATGATATCCTCAGATAGGTCTTGACAAGACAAAGCCACTACAAGTGGTTTTACTTGAATATCAATTTCCTAGATTTAATTATGATTTTAAAGTGGATTAAACTCTAGTTTGAGGAAATAATTCACCATAAATTATCTAGAGCTCCAAAAATTATTTCCTTGGAGGGTTTGGTATTATTTAGTGTACTGAACCACCTAGAGTTAGAATTGTGTCAAAACAATTAACAGAATGCCCTCAGGAATTTCCCAAAGGTAGTTCTGTATAGTTTTTCTCTTTTTCACCTGATTAATTCTACAGAAGCTATTGAGTTGGTTCCAAGAGAATGTGATAGGCACTTGGAATACCTTTCTGTAGAAATTGGATTCACTCTATCTGGAGTTGTCAAACACCTGGAGTGATTTATTTAGTGAAATTACCCTTTTCAGAAGTATTTAAATCACAAAAATTCAACCAGAGCTCAATAAATTCTGAGCTGCTACGATTTGGTAGATACTGATACTATGAGGTACTGGGAGGTGGAATTAGGTCATTAGCTCATTTGGTTTGGCCTAGAGATTTTATCTAAGGCAAAATAAGGCTGATTTTGTTATTTTTGCTAAATGCATCCTACTATTTACCTTGGTATAGTACCAGTTCTAGATGATAGGTATTTCAAATACCTTTCAGAAGAGCTTTGTTTCAACCCAAATGGGGGTGTAAAACTCCCTGAGGAATTTATTTAGGGCAAAGCATACTTGGCAGCAGAATAAATTCTAGAAATTAATGGTATTTAGTTTGAACTTGGGGTTGCCTCTGCATGTTTGAGAAAACCTCAGAGAACCACAAGAAATTTGAATCTTGGCATTTGGACTTGATTTACATTTTCAAATGGATTTAAACCTGCTGGTCCTTTTTCTGGGTCTGAAAATAAAAAGAAAAGAAGACAAGCAGCTGGGCTAGATCTGAGGGGAGATGGGCCGCGGGAGGTGGATTCGGCCCACGGCGGGGGGACGCGGCGCGCAGGAGCCAGCACTGGAACCTGGCAAGCGGGGCATAGTGGCCAGCGAGAGGGGGCGGCTGAAGAGGTATCGGCCAGATCTGGCCGTTGGGTTAAGTGGCGATGGACGGCATGCGCTCGTCGTCGTCACAGCGACAGAGCCCCGGGGACATAACCCTAGCACGCCGAAGAGGGAGGCGGGGAGCTCACCAGAGGGCTCGGGAGGCCACGAGGAGGTTGCAGGGCGACGCGGTCAACGATGCTGAGCAGATCGAGGGGCGACACGAGGTGGTTTGACACCGGGAAATAACTCGCGAGTCGGAGGCCGAGGGTGACCTCGTCGGAGCTCAGCACCGTCGACGGAGGAGTTGGTCCTGAGCAAAAATAGGCATAGGGTTAGGTAGAGGAGAGGTAGGGGAACTCGTGAGCAGACATGTAGAGGAAATGGAGAAGGGGAGGAGGAGCCTTGCAGGATTCGATGAGGGGTCGATAGCTCCTCTTCTTCTTCCTCTAGTCAGCAGAGGGCAAGGGAGTGGGAGTGGAGCCTGGGAGAGTGAGTGGAGGGGTGTGGGAGAAAATGAGGGGCAGAGGCGAGCTGGGGGGAGGCCTCCGGCTTATATACCAAGGAGGGAGGGGTAGATGAGGTAAAAGACCATTTAGGACAAGGGGGAGAGGATTGCTGGCCAGAGATTGGTCCAGGGGTCGGTGGAGAGGGGTAGCAGGGGTATTTGGTCGTGTTGGATCAGAGAAGGAGGTGGTGGCAGCTGTGGTAATTAATTGAAGTGGATCCTTGTAAGATTTGGGGTTGTTTCTCTCTCTCATAGTACAGGGGTAAAATGGTCAATGCTAGTGTGGAGCTACAGTGCTAGTCGACCAGGGGTGTGTCCTGATGTTGAGGATAAGCATTGAGCAAGTTTTGATGACATTTAGAATTGGTTGAGAAATGGATTTGCTTAATTGGCAATTTTGATCCAATTGATTCTTATGAAGAGAGTACAAAAACTTGCATTGGACCAAAGGAGGAAATGGTACTGGTAGATATATGAGGTTAAGATACACCTCCAGGAATTATTTGAGATTTTTCAGAGGAGTTTTAGTCCACTTAAATCTATTTATTCAAAAAGTGCAGAAGTGGTCTATAGAAGCTCATTTGATAAATTTACATTGGACCATGTTGTATTTTGATTTGAGATGATCCCAAATGTGAGTACACACTTAGGGGAATTTTCCCAAGATTTAATGGAGGATAAAAGTATTTAAAACAATTATTATTCCAATTCAGCCTTTTAAGAAAATGGGCAAAAAGAGATAATAAAGCTCTTCAAAAATATTTATTTTAGAAGTGGTAAGATAGGGTATGATATATGGATCTCAATTGAGCCAAAAGTTGAGGAAGTGTTTTGGCAAAAACCAAACTTTCCATTATGGAAGGAGTTTTGGAGATTTTGACTATTAAAGAGATTTATTAGATTTGTAGCCCTAATAATTATGGAAATTATTTGATAAATCTTGATGATCAAGGTAGATGATGTAGACAAGGTGTAGCAAGTATTTGCAACCTTGGGATTGGAGAATACAAGTTTATTTTGGTGGAATACCTTAGATTAAGGATCTAGGGTGATGTTAATTTCATATCACCAAAACCTGGTTGGTCCTTGGAGCTCATATCTCCCCTTGGGGCATGGGGTAGATGGATGGATAGAAAAAGTGATGTAGATTGCAACGGTGTAGGGGTAGAGCACAACCATGCAAAGAGTTGGTCCATAGAAGGTAGGATGAGGGTGTGAGCTTCTGTCAAAGTAGGCATGTTGACTAGATTTGCAGGAAAAGTTATTTTCTTGCCTGCAAAACCATCAAGAACAAGTGGGTTGGAGGATGATATAACCAAGGGCAAGAATGGGCCTTGGTAGTCCTTAGTATGCTTAACAAGATGGTTCAATTTCATTACCAGAGATGCACAAGGGTTGGGAAAGGGAGACATTCAAACAGATGATGTTGGAAATAGTTTTCCAGACTTAGCCAAATTTGGCAGATGTAGGGTTTTTGACTAGAGCATGAGAGGGGAGGTTTTTGTTGGTTTGCAAGGTACCCAAGCATCATCAAGTGGATGATGTTGAAGTTTAGATTGAGTAGAAAGGATCCATGCTTGATATTGGTCTTCATTGACTTGGAAACTTCTAGAAGGGATATCTTCAGAATTGATCTGGTTAAGGGTTTTAGATGATCACCTGGTGGCTAGAGATCAGATCTAGGTTTGTATTCTTCCTTAGGGTGTGATGATTTGGAAACTTCTTGATCCTAGTGATGAGACCCTAGAGTAGCTCATACTATCTCCTAAGCAGACAATTCAAACAGCAGATCAAGGCAACTCATCTTACCAACAAATCCACTACTACTAGGGTGACCATCAAGCTTAGCTTGAGGTAAGGATGGGTATTTTGAATAGGTTGGAGTTGAACAAGGTAAGGTCCTTGGTATCCCTGCCAAGAGTAGAATTCAAATGCTTCATAAAAGGTTTTGTTAAATCTAGAGATAAGAATAATAGAAGGTTCTGTCTTGGAAACATAAGGAGATTATGTTATATAGCTCTCCATAGTTTGAGCAAGTAAAAGCTACTAAAATAGTTGGTTTGCAAAGGCTTCTTGGCTCAGGTTTTGAAATGCCAGAACATTTGAGAATATGGAAATTAAGCCAAGACTGTTTTGGGAAGTAGCTTTTGTCAACTGGTGTTAAGGTAAGGAGTATCATCTAATACACATTCATATGCATAAGCATATCCAAACATCAAGTAAACACTTCAGCATTAAACAAGAAAAAGTTTTTGTTCCCCCTGATTTTTGCATTCTGGACAACTAATCAGGGTTGCTGAAATTGGGATTGTTACACATGCGTAGACATCAAGCTCTTTTCTAGCGTCGTTGTCGGGGAGGTAAGGTAAAAGGTACTCACTACTAAGCTATCTTCTAGTATTGTAGCTGGTGTGTGAGTGCTCGAAGTTATTTTCTTTAGATTCTGCAATTTTGTCTTTTTGTTTGTTGTTTTCACTAGTTAGGCTTAATGGAAAATGACAAAAAAATTAGAGAGCTTTATAGTATTTATCTTGAGTTAGGACATGAAGTGTTTGAAGAGAAAATTAAAAAACCTATGGAACTTTATTTGCGTGCTAATAGCATTGTTATTAGTATGAATTCTTTGAACACCATTGAAATGGAAAAGTCTAACCTTGGGGAAGCTAGTTTTGATGAGCATGATATTTTTAGTCCCCCAAGCACGGAGGAGAAAATTTACTTTGATGATACTATACCTCCAATATATGATGATTACAACAATGAATATGATATTTTCAGTCCACCTACTATTAAGGAGAAAATTAATTATGATTACAATATGCCTCCTATTTTTGATGATTATGGTGATGAGAATAAATAGCTATTTTGTTGAATTTGCTCCCACTACAATTAATAAAAACCACTATGTTTATGTGGGAGTATTAATTCTTTTATGCATGTGGCTCATTATAAGAATGTTTCATGTGATAGTTATATTGTTAATTTTATTCATGATGCTACTGAAAGTTATTATGAGAGAGGGAAACATGGTTTTATGCATCTCAATAATATTAAGTTTCCCCTCTTTATGTTGAAAGTCTTGGAATGGCACTTGTTTTGCTTTACTATGCTTGTTGATTTGTGCTTTCATGACTTGTTTCTTTACAAGATTCCTATGCATAGGAAGTGGGTTAGACTTAAATGTGCTTTTAATTTGCTTCTTGATGCTCTCTTTTACTTCAATTCATATTTCTTATGTGAGCATCTTCTCAAACTATCATGCCTAACTTAAAGGCGTTAAAGAAAAGTACTTGGGAGATAACCCAATAGTTTTCTTGAGTCTTGTAAGTTATTGCTTCAGTAATAACCTCGCCTTATCATTTTTGTGTGGTTTTTGTGCCAAGAGTAACCTCTAATGAGAGAGAAGTAATGCTTGGAAAAGTTGTTGTCCCGAAACAGATTTTTGTGCTTGGCTATAAAACTTCGTGAAATATCTCCGTACGTCGGTTTGAGCTATAATTTTTTGTGCTTCTACCCAGGTTGTTATCTAACTTTCGTTAGTTCAACAATTTTCGATTTGAGCAACAGAAGGTCTTCAAAAAAATTGGTTTTTACCTGCTGGTCTGTTTTATCAGATTTCTGCCATTATTTGCATTTGCCTCTTAATCTCTTTCTCTTTGAGTTCTCTTTGATCACTTGATCTTTTTAAAGGAAGTTCTACAGTAGCTTGTGTTTTAATGGAAGTTTTACTTGTGTTGAAACTAAATCAAAGGACTTATTATCTTGAGTGCACTAATGTTATTAATGAAGATTGTGTGAAGTTTTGTATGAATGAAATTTTAAAGTGTAGGGAAGAGTAATCTGATAAGATGAAGTATGGACAAAAGCTCAAGCTTGGGGATGCCACTCGTGTCACCCCAAGAAATATCCAACAAGTACAAGCGTCAAAGCTTGGGGATGCCCAAGGCATCCCCTTCTTCATCAATAAAAATCTCAGGTTTCTTCCAAACACTTCGTTTTTATTGTTTCATGCACAGTTGTGTTGGTCTTGGAGCGTCTTAGTTTTTTTTAGTTTTCTTTTGCTTTGTTTGCTTGAATAAATTGGTTGGACCCCCTCATTCATGCATTAGTTTTCAAATAAGTTGATTTGGTGTTGGAAGAGAGTAGAAAGCTTCATGCTTAAGTTGTCAAAAAGGAGCTTGTTTTTTACTGTGGCTTAGACTTTATCATGTCATGCTAGATGTTATTTTTGCTTTATGCTTAGTCATTATTGTTTTAGCATGACTTGTTATAAACAATTGAGATTGCTTAATGTGCCTTCAAAGAATCATGCATTGTTTTAGCATATTCAAGCATAGTATTGTGGTATTCTCCTTTGATGCTTTATTTGGGTTGACTTGGCGCATGCTCACACCATGTTAATACTATACCAAGTCACCATAGCCTCTATGATAATTTAGTTTTCGACTTGTAATATCACTTTATGCTTTAATTAATAATGTTTTGTCGCTTTGCATGATTATGGCCATTATTGCTCTCTTAGTTGGTCGCTCTCAATATTTTGCTAGCCTCCATAACCAAGTATGAGTTCCACTCATGCATCCAACTCCAATTAAAACCAAGTTATTCAAAAGATTCCACCATACATACCTATTAGCATTTTCTATTCCAAGTATATTCATGTTTTTATCTACCTTCCGAATTAAACTTGTTATGAGAAAACTAGTGATTAAAGCTCTCACGAACTTGATGGCACACTTTAATTTTCTTGCCCTTAATAAACTTGCACCATTATGTCATCTATGTTGTATATGCTTGCACTTATACGTTGGGAATTAGCAGAACCATGCTGTCATGGGGAACGCTTTCAACATTGCACTTGTACATTGTACCCAGTTGATATCATGCTCTTTTGTTTATGGATGTCGTCGGTGTGAAATGAAAGGGGAGCTTGTAAGTCCATGGAGTTATGTATGTGTGTTAGAGAAACGCCTGGGCCGCTGGTCTAATCCATGCCTAATCATGGTGGAAACCTATAGCGTAACCATAATGAGAAATCTATGAAGCATTCTTCTTATAAAAAAGATACAGATTGAGAAAAGAAAAAATAGATGAGAAAAGACGAAAGAGAGAAAAAAGCACCATTTTCCCATGGTAAATAAGAAGATTGCTGAGATGCTCATTGTCTGCTTGCCTTGACATTTTGATATGGGGATTCTTCCGTATCATTGGGCAAGGGGTACCCCGTTGGCGGTTCTCTATGATACACATGTACTTACTATGACAAGAACTTACCAGTAACTAAACTTGAGTAGCATGATGAGCGACCCTCGTATTCAAGGGACATGAGATTGCCAACTTATACTTTGTCAAGCATATACTCCATAGTTTGTTCACTTTAACCTTAATCACTTCAAGATGCTTATGATAGGGGCAATGAGAGCTGAAAGCTAATAAGTACCATAATTTTTGGAAGCTCTTTATGAGACTTGAATCCCTGCTTCCTTCTATGAAGGCCTTTCTTTTACTTTTATGTTGAGTCTCCATCTTCTATCTTTATGCACCTATTGAGAGAGCATAGTGGCCATTCTTAGTTTAATGTGCATTCTCCCAAGACTTGTTGATTCATGCATAACTTTGATATTGCTTATTCTTAAACTATTTGTATCTAGTCACCCTTATGAACTTTAAAGGTGTCCTATGCATTTATGTTTTGCTACTCTACGAGGGACAAGATGAATACCATTCTCATTATGCTTTCTATATGTGAAATAAACAAACGTCTTGCAAAGCATTGTTATTCATGAATCTTTTGTTTGTGCCTTTTCATGTTACAACATAGTTGTTATGTCTTATTGTTAGAACTATATCTTTCATGCTATGTTAAAGTCTGTGATCCCAGCTATCAATGTTTTACAAATACCTTGATCAAGATTATGATGGTGCATGTTACCTCAAAAATTAGTCTTTTTATCAGTTACCTACTCGAGGATGAGCAGGAGTTAAGATTGGGGATGTTGATACATTGGAAACGTATCTATAATTTTTGATGTTCCATGCTTGTTTTATATCTACTTTCTTATGTTTTGCCCACACTTTGGAGTATTTTTACACATTTTCTGGATCTAACCTATTAACAAGATGCCACAGTGCCAGTTGCCTGTTTTCTTCTGTTTTTGGTTCTAGAAAAGCCAGAAAATGAATATTCTCGGAATTGGACCGGACAAAAGCCAAAGTCGATATTTTACCGAAAGCCTCACGGAGCCAGAAGACGAGACGGAGAGGGGCCAGGGGCTGGCCACACCATGTGGTGGCGCGGGTCCCCCTGGCTGCGCCACCAGGTGGTGTGGGCCCCTGGCCCACCCTCTGGCATTGCCCCTTTGCCTATAAGAAGCCTCCCGATGAGAAAACCCTAGGGAATCATGCCTCCAGCCACGAAAAGTTCTGTAGCACCACCGCCACCGAAGGGGAGATTCAGGGGATAGAAAGTCTCTGTTCCAGCACCCTACCGGGATAGGGAAGTGCCCCCAGAGCCATCTCCATCGATCTCCACCACCATCTCCATCACCGTTGCTGATTCCCATGATGATGAGGGAGTAGTTCTTCCTCGAGGCTAAGGGTTCTACCGGTAGCTATGTGTTCATCTCCTTCTCTATGCGTGATCTTATGAGATCATGAGCTTTGTAATCAAGTAGATATACTTTTCTACTCAAGTGCTTTAATAGATCTCTGCTCTCCCCATGTGTGTGAAAGTGATAGCATGTACACCATGGTGGCACTTAGGCTAGAGATTGCAAATACTTGTTATGAGTTATATTTGGAGTCGGATGTTTCTATGAAATTGTGGTGTTTGTTGGAACCATCTAGCACTCAAGGTGACAGTGTGGGGTTATCTAGATGGCGAAAGCAAACTTTGAGGAGTGTTGTTATAGCCCTACCATGGATTAGAGTGTCCAACCGGAGAGTAGTTCAGAGTAGTAACATGAAGAGAAGATATTTATATGAGCTTGTTTACTAGGCCTTGTTTCTAAGCATTGAAACACCGTTTGTAACTAGATCTGTTACATGTTTGCTTGCTTCCATCTTTATTTCAGTTTGCCTTTAGTCTCTTCCACGCCATCAAGCTATTTTCTAGCACCGTTGTCTTATATCCATACCAATTGTATTTCACTATCTCTTAGCCGAACTAGTGCACCTATATACCTGACAAGTGTATTGGGTGTGTTGGGGACACAAGAGACTTCTTGTATCTTGATTGTAGGATTGCTTGAGAGGGAATACCTTTGACCACTTCCTCCCTGTGTTCGATAAACCTTGGGTGATCCATTAAGGGAAACTTGTTGTTGTTCTACAAACCTCTGCACTTCGAGGCCCAACACTGTCTACAAGAATAGAAGCGTGCGTAGACATCAATGACCTTCTTCACCTGCTTCGGTTTGTGCTGTGATGTCCGTGGAGGATCCGACGGAAGATGTTGGTACCTCCGTAGGCGTAGCTTTTCCCACAGACGGCGCCAATTGACGAAGGGTAACCTTGGCAATGCCCATGGTGATGGACTTGGGGTTTTGCGGAAAAGAGAACGCTGGGGATTTCATCAGATATCAGGGAACAATGGAATCAAAGTCGCCTGAATATTGAGTAATTGCACTATTACAAGTTGTCTTCTAGATTTCGGTACCCCCGCTTGGGATTCTCCCGTCCTATATATAATAGGCCGGGTCTCAAAGCTGTACAAGAATAGGTTTCATACACGCATGATTACAATACCAACACAATATCGGTTTATAGTCTCTTTCCTAATATAATCAAAGCCTTTGTCGGTTGCTTCCTTGGGCCGTTGTCTGGAATCTTCATGGGCCGTAAGCCTTTTACCCAATATAGGGTAGCAAATCATAAGCATTCGAGTAATCATACCTATGTCACCCGGTTTCCTGATCCTTCCGAGATTACGGAAGTATATCTCATGGCCGGAATCACTGCAGCACAACGACGTGTCACAGCGTTGTTGTCTCTTGCATGTACAGTCCCTCTAGGGACCGCGCCACCGCAAAAGGCAATGAGAGTGAGAGAGAGGGTAGAATTTCCTAAGGAAAATTCCTTAGAGAAATATCTCAATTGTTGTGTTTATTCCCACCCGTAGATACATCCTTATATAGGAGAAGGGGTGTGCCCTTCCCAAGGGCTTCCCCATGTGGGAGTAAATGAGGGAGTAGGGGAGAGGGGGAGGCTCTATGGGAGCCAACCGGTTGCCCCCCCCCACGCACGGCCCTAGGCAAGTCGGGTGGGCCCCCTTGGGAGGCGACTTGGCCCCCCTTTGGACGGTTTCCCTCTTAGGCCTTATTACCTCGGGTCCTTTTCCTCCCTCAAAAGGTTATACTCATATTCTTGTTGCTGTTGATTATGTCACTAAGTGGGTAGCAGCTATACCTACGAAGAGTGCTGATGGGGAGACCTCTCTAAAAATGCTTAAGGATGTTATTTTTCCTAGGTTTGGAGTGCCTAGGTATCTTATGACTAATGGAGGTTCTCATTTCATTCATGGTGGCTTTAGAAAGACCCTTGCTAAATATGATGTTAATCATAGAATCGCTTCAGCTTATCATCCCCAAACTAGTGGACAAGTAGAGTATAGAGAAATTAAATACATCTTGCAAAAGACTATTAATAGGTCTAGGAAAAATTGGGCAAACAAGTTGAATGATGCTTTATGGGCTTATAGGACTGCCTATAAAAACCCCATGGGGATGTCTCCTTATAAAATGGTTTATGGGAAAGCTTGTCACCTACCTTTAGAATTAGAACACAAAGCTTATAGGGAAGTTAAAGAACTTAATAGAGATTGTAAGCTTGCTGGTGAAAAAAGATTATTTGACGTAAGTTCGTTGGATGAATGGAGGAGTGAAGCATATGAGAATGCTAGACTCTTTAAGGAAAAAGTTAAAAGATGGCATGACAAGCGAATACTTAAGAGAGAATTCCATGTTGGTGAGAAAGTTCTATTGTATAGGTCTCGTCTCAGATTTTTTGCAGGGAAACTGCTGTCAAAATGGGAAGGACCTTTCGTTATTAAAGAAGTGTACCGTTCAGGAGCGATAAAAATTTCTTCTTTAAAAGATAACACTACACAAGTGGTGAATGGGCAGCGACTCAAGCACTATATTGCTGGCGATTCTTACAATGAAGATGTTGATGCTTTTCAAGTTATAACTCCGGAAAAATTTATCAAATACCAAATTCATAGACCTGTAGAGTCCGTTTTCGAATAGGTAACAGTTCTGGTAAGAAAAGTTCCACGAAAATTCTGTCCAATTATATTTTTGTAGTTTTTATCCAACAAGGAAAGCTACGAAGCGAAGGAGGGACGGAAATGGAGCCAGGGTGGCTCACACCACCCCCTGGCGCGGGCCCCCCTGGCCACGCCAGCAGGTGGTGTGGACACCTCGGCCTCCATCTCTGACCTGTTTTCTCCTAGTACCTTCCTTTTGCTGTAAAACTTCGTAATATATAATCCCCCAGATCCCCCGAGGTTCGTATATCGTGTTCTTGTCATGTTTTCATTTCGATCTGTTTCTGCCAGGAACTATTCTTGAAAGTTAGAAGCACGATGGTGTCCGCCAAGGATAAGGGAAAGGAGCCTATGGAGGAAGATCCCCAAGACCCAGGACAGGAGGAGGAGGTCAAGAGTGAAGATGAAGAGGAGGCAAAGAAAGGCCAACATCCGCACACCGGCACTACCATTGCAAGCATTGGAGTGTTGACAAAACCTGCCAGGGTCAGAAGGACTGCACGGATGTCAACTAGAGGGAAAACTCCGCGTCACTGTTTGGTGCCACGGTCACTTCCTCCACGCACCAAGAATCCTTTCCATACCCTTATTCATGAGCATCAATACCAGAATATGCCCAAGGAGAAACTACCCTCCAATTGGGATTTGCCTCATTCTAGCCATGCAGGAAAGGAAGACTTTAAGGAGGAAGAGTGGGGAAAGAATCGCAAGAGCGGGAATTCGCAACCCGACATGATCAGGAGACGCATTGAGCAAAACTCACAGTTGATTCGTAATCTCACCTTTGGGGTTGAGGAATTGGGGAAACTAATCAAAGAGCTCATCGAGAGAATACCACCACCACCAAAGGAGTAATTCGTCATCAGGTTTTGGCATCCCCTTGGTTTGTTCCAAGCTTGGGGGAGTGCCGCGGTATCATATCACTATCTTCTATCTTTTTACCTTTTTAGTAGAGTCATATCATGAATAGAGAAGTTATCATGTAGGATGGTTTGCATTATGGAAGTGTCCCCCCTCTCGTTAGATATCTATGTATCCCTTGTTGTGAGTTGCCGTTATGGATTATTAATGAGAAGTTCTTTCATTTACTCTCTTGCATATCTTATATTAGTTTTCAATTCATGGTTATATGATTGATCTTGTCGTCAGTATTGGTATCACTTTGGGATTATTGAGTTAATTTAGTTGGTTTTGGCAAACCTGGCTCGGTCAGTAGCAACACTATTTTGAGAATTGAATGAAAAAGATAAAAGTACTCTAAAGAAATATAATTTCATCATCTTTCTTTCTTGATTTGCTCATAAGTTTAGTATTCTCTAGTTAATATCTTTTGTACTTCCAAGGAAGATTGCATGTTTGTTTTTGTCACTTGTATGTTTGTTTGTTTCCTTCAACTCTTATGCTTGCTATTCAGCCTTGCTAGCCAAAAACCTGTACTGAGAGGGAATTCTTCTCGTGCATCCAATCCTTAAACCAAAACCTATGCCATTTGTGTCCACCATACCTACCTATTAGCATTATTGCTATTCCAAGTAAATTCATGTTTTTATCTACCTTCCGAATTAAACTTGTTATGTGAAAATTAGTGATTAAAGCTCTCACGAACTTGATGGCACACTTTACTTTCTTGCACTTAATAAACTTGAACCATTGTGCCCATCTATGTTGCGTATATGCTTGCGCTTTGTAAGTTGTGAATTAGCAGAACCATGTTGTCATGGGGAACGCTTTCAACATTGCACCGGTACTTTGTACCTAGTTGATATCGTGTTCTTTTGTCTATGGATGTCGTCGGTGTGAAATGAAAGGGGAGCTTGTAAGTCCATGGAGTTATGTATGTGTGTTAGAGAAACGCCTGGGCCGCTGGTCTAATCCATGTTGTCATGGTGGAAACCTGCAGCGTAACCATAATGAGCATCTATGAAGCATTCTTCTTATAAAAAAAGAGATAGAAATTGAGAAAAAGGAAAAAAAGAGATGAGAAAAGAGGAAAGAGAAAAAAAAGCACCATATTCCCATGGTAAATAAGAAGATTGCTGAGATGCTTGTTGTCTGCTTGCCTTGTCATTTTGATATGGGGATTCTTCCGTATCACCGGGCAAGGGGTACCCCGTTGGCGGTTCTCTATGATACACATGTATTTACTATGACAAGAACTTACCGGTGACTAAACTTGAGTAGCATGAGGAGCGGCCCTCGTATTCAAGGGACATGAGATTTTCAACTTACAACTTGTCAAGCATATCCTCATATTTGATCACTTTAACCTTAACCACCTAAATATGCCTATGATAGGGGCAATGAGAGCTGAAAGCTAAAAAGTATCATAATTTTTGGAAGCTCTTTATGAAACTTGAAATCCCTGCTTCCCTTTGTGAAGAGTCTTTCTTTTACTTTTTAGTTGAGTCAGTAAACCTATTCCCTTCTACCTCAGCAAGTATTTTTAGTTGTTGTGTTTCATTCATTCATATGATGATTTATTCCATCATGTTTCTTATGTTCCTTGTTTTGCACATTGCTCTTATCTTGGTGTTTACTACTTTGAAAGTTATCATTGAAAATCAGTTATTTCTGAACTCCAGCAAATTGTCAACTATTCTTTGACCAAGAGCTAAGTTTGCCATTACCAATTGTTATTTACTTTATGTATCTTTATTGTGTTTCCTTTACTTATTGCAAGTTAAGTTATATAATAGTGAGTTGTCTTATTTTATGACTTATGTATTGATGAATGTGATGCTTCTTATCTGTATTCTTTTATCGACTCTTCACTCCATAAACCTGAGGTCATGTTTATTGAGCTCAGTTTTCGCTTGGGGACAAGCGAAGTCTAAGCTTGGGGGGAGTTGATACGTCCATTTTGCATCACTATTATATATCATAATTTGCTGTTATTCATTGATATATTTCATATTAAGAGATGATACTTATGTTATTTCACCTGTTTTTGCATGGTTGATGAATTTTGGAGCGTGGACCGCTGCAGTTAGGATTCTGATGGAAAAGGTGCTGTTTGGAGGCAAAATTCGCAAAGATCAGAAAATCCAGGAAAATACATGGAAAATCCTATTTTTCCAGAAGGCGAAGAATGCCAGAAGGGGAAGTGGAGATGGGCCACAGGGGGCCCACACCACCCCATGGCGCGGGCCACCCCAGGCCGCGCCACCAGGTGGTGTGGCCGCCCTGGTCCACTCCAGCCTCTCCCCTCTAGCGTATATTATCCTCCCGAAACCCAAAGACTCAGGGAGGGACTACAGAAAGATTCCGCCGCCTCTACGGGGCGGAAAACACCCAGAGAGAAAGATCTCTCCGGCAGACAGAATTCTGCCGGGGGAATTCCTTCCCGGAGAGGGGAGATCGTCGACATCAACACCACCATCAAGCTGGAGTTCATCGGGATCATCATCATCATCACCACCATCATCTCCACCAACACCATCATCATCACCTCCATACCGCTGTAACAATTGGGTTGAATCTTGCATAGTTCTTAGGGGAAACTTTCCCGGTGTTGATTACTCCTTGTAGTTGATGCTATTGAGTGAGCCATTGAATTATCGTTTATTTTCAGATTGTTACACATCATTATTTCATCTCTAATCATGATCCATATGATGTCTTGTGAGTAGTTCGTTTTGTTCTTGAGGACATGGGAGAAGTCATGTTGTTAGTAGTGGAATTGTGTTGAGAAAGATTCAACGGTTTGATATTTAAGTTGTGGTGTACTTCTTCTAGTGGTGTCATGTGAACGTCGACTACATGACACTTCACCTATATGGGCCTAGGGGAATGCATTGTGTATTTGGGTACTAATCGTAGGGGTTGCTGGAGTGACAGAAACCTGAACCCCCGTTAGGAAACCATTGCACAAGGGACGTCAGGGTCTTAGAGTTTAAAGATGTGGTTAGGTTTCTACCTTAATTACTTTCTTGTACTTGTGGATTCTTGCAAGGGGTATAATCACAAGTATGTATTTGTCCTAGGAAGGTCGGTACATTAGCACAGGTTCACCCACACAACACTTAGTAAACTAAACAAGATTAATCAACTATATGAAGCGAAAGCACTTGATGATATTCCCATGTGTCCTCGAGAACGTTTGGTCATCTTAAGTAATACAACCGGCTTGTCCTTTGCTAAAGAAAGGATTGGGCCACTTGCTGTATTTATTCTTACTGTCTTTTATTTACTCATACTTTATTTACCTGCATTATCAAAACCCCCTAAAAATCCATTTGCTAAGTATTTACAGAGAATTCCTGCTCCAAGCCACTAGCCAGCACCTTCTGCTCCTCGTTGGGTTCGACACTCTTACTTATCGAAAATACTGTGATACACCCCCTATACTTGTGGGGCATCAATGATGTGTTGTCCTCCAATGATCCGTGAAGCAGCCGAGATTTTCCCCCAGCCAAGTTCCTCCTTCAGATCCCTTTTAGATGTGGTTTTTGTGGTTTCTGGTGGCTGTGAATGTCGGATATCCCTCTCATCTTTTCCAGGAGAAAGTATTTGACGAGGCGATCATGCTGGCACTTGGCACGGGCGGACGTTACGGGCGAGCTCCGCCCATACCACCGGTCGTTATCGGTACTGATTGCTCCTCCTCGTTTGGTATTCTCCCAGGTGCGAAGCTAAATCCATAAAATGACTTTTATCACTTATAAATATCATATAATTACACAATATGAGAGTTCCAATTGATATGTTCATATAAGACTCAATGATTTGGCATCATGTTAAAACAAGAATAAAATGGTGCATGCAAACATAGTGAAATATAAAGATCCCTACTCTATGTATGCAAAAACAAAAGGTAAAAATGCTTGAATTTTTGACTCATCAACTCCCCCAAGCTAGGATCTTGATCGTCCCCGAGCAAGATGGTGGCTTATGGACAAGATCGTCATGTTCATGAGACACGAGTCGTTACGATAAACGAGGCAGAAATTGAAACAGGAATATAACATCGGATGTAGAGATACTTGGGGGTATTACCATACCCTTACACATTACATAACTTAGAGGCTTCCACACCTTTTCTAGTATTAATGAAATCATAAGAAGCTTCTAGTAATTCAACATATCATATAATCACAAAGTTTAGAGATATAGAGCACTAAGTTTAGTAATGAAGATTCATGATCATTCTCTTTCTTCTATGTTTGATTCTTTTGATAGCTTCTCTCTTATTTTTCTTTCAATAAATAAGTCTATATTTTTACTTTCTCCCCTTCTCTTTTTCTTTCAGTACAGCTAATTGATCATGCTCACTACTTCAATGGATTTTAAAAACTCTTAATTATAATATGCTACCAGAATTCTTCTTCACATAACTTAATCAATACTTTCATTGGTGTGGGGGTCCCTAAAATGATGACAGTTGTACAAGTATCATAACACTCGACCTAGTTCAATCATCTAATATAATAATCATGAATCAAACACAACTTCAATTATCATAAAGTCTCACACCACAACGGATATAAACCTTCTCTTGAACAGAGGGAGCTCGAAGTTGATGCAACTAATGCAAATTTGGGAATTAAAGTCTAATATGCGTGCAAAAAAGTAAACATGCTAAAAACTGTAAGATAGATTACAAGGTTCTCACAGATCCCCCAAGCTTGGAATCAAGTCGGGTGGATCAAATAATCCCTTGCTCTTATTTGATACCGTGGCGTCTATCATGGTGAAGTAGTTTTGTTGGAGACCACTGCATGAAGCTTCTTGTTTGTCTCTTCCAGGGCGAATATGCATCGAAGACACTTCTGTAGATCCAAACGCAAGAGGAACATCCCATCAGCGACCTTGTTCATCATGTCATTGAGTTCCTTCTTACTTTCAAGATCCGGAAGACGCTTGCGCACAATCTCCCTATGGATGAGCTCTTCTTTCTGGTACTTCTCTATTTTGAGAAAATGGTGTTCATTGTTTGGGACGTGCGCACCGACTGGCACATCTAGAAGGTTGAACCCCCAATCCTCTTGTGTATTCATGCTCATGCACGCGTTCATGGTGATCTTCTTCGCTGTTGAGGTATGTGCCATAGTCTCTTGATAAGTTCCTGCATCGGGACGGTTAGCTTTCTTACGCTTTGGTGAGGAGTAGTTGACGGCAATGAACTTGAGCGACTCCATCCACCCCTTCCCATGAGGTTTCTTGGCTTCTTCCTCATCTTCAGGCTTCACCATGGCCAGGTAGTCCGGCTGCTTCCATCCCCTCTTCGATTGCTCCATGAAGGTCTTGAACCCCAGCATTAGAGCTTAGAAATAAGCTGAACAAAGGTGTGTGCATTGCATTCATGCATAGAAAATCTGGATAATTTTCGCGCTTGTAAATAAAACTTGTCAAAGAGATTGAAGCTTCTCTTAACTTGGTGGAATTGAAGTAGATCATCAAGTTGACTGTGATAAGTTTCAATATGACCTTTGCTAAAACCTTATCTTTGGGTAATATAATTTGATCTAAGGGTAGATCAAATGTAATAAAACGAAGTCACAACACACTACTTAATAAGGAGTACTTGATCTTCAAGAGATCATTACATGGTATTCCATACAACAACTCAAGGATGAATACTTAATCTTCTAAAGATGATATCAAGGTATTATCTACCACAAACCCTAAATCCCAAGTCAAGTATATAACTTAAGTAAAAGAAACCCATAAATAAATCTTGATATACTGCTTGTCATAGTTATTCCTACCATGGGTACCATGGTAGTTCTTAAACATTAAATCTTATCACAAATAGAGTAGAAAGAGGAGTCAAGGTAAGGCCATCCATCACATACCTTAGTGTCATATTAATAGATGACAATCCTATTTAACCAAGTCCTAGTGTCTATTGATCATCAATGTGTGTGATCAATTCTTGACCTAGCACTTATTGACTCATAGCCTTTGACCTATTATATTAACCTTTCAAAGACCTTAAACTTATTAAGAAAGCTAGTAGTATTTGTGTATCAAATAATAATCTTATTAAGCCAAGTGGTTATAAACTTCAAGTAAGTTTCGCTAGCAATATAAGCCTTATAAAAGACTAGTACAAGTTTACTACTTAGTTCAATATAGATCTTGATTAGACAATTAGAAGCCTAAGCTTAGTTTGATCAAATGATGGTGGTCATTATTCTCAAGCCACTTGAGAATAGATGACTGGATAATGAAGAAGTGAGGTGAGTATACCAAATAAGGAAAAACCCTAGTAAGTTGAATCATCTAGCTTGATTATGAGAAGTCAAGTGATACATTGCTAACGTATCTATAATTTTTGATGTTCCATGCTTGTTTTATATATACTTTCTTATGTTTTGTCCACACTTTGGAGTATTTTTATATACTTTCTTGGACTAACCTATTAACAAGATGTCATAGTGCCAGCTGCCTGTTTTCTGCTGTTTTTGGTTCCAGGAAATTCAGAAAATGAATATCCTCGGAATTGGACAGGACAAAAGTCGAAGTCAATATTTCACCGAGGGCGACATGGAGCCAGAATACGATACGGAGAGGGGCAAGGGGCCGGCCACACCACTGGCCATGCGGCCAGGCCTGGCCCGTGCCAGGGGGTGGTGCGGCTGCCTAGGGCACCCCCTCGGCCTCCCCTTTTGCCTATAAGATGCCTCCGACACAGAAACCCTAAGTACCCGGCCAAAATTCCACGAAGGATTCTGTAGCCATCGTCATCTCCATCCCTATATCGGGAGGGATCTGAAGCTCTTCCCAGCACCCTGCTGGAGGGGTGAATTCACCCTGGAGGCCTTCTTCATCACCATGCAAGCCTCCGGTGTGATGCGTGAGTAGTTCATCCCTAGAGTACGGGTCCATGTAGTAGCTAGATGGTTAGTTATTCTCCTTTGTGCTACCATGTCTAGATCTTGTGAGCTCCGTTCATGATCACGATCATATATTTGTAATCCTACATGTTGTGTTTGTGGGGATTCGATGGATATTGAGATGCTATTTCAGATTGATTATTGATTCTATCATGTCTTTGTTATTTGTGATCTTGCATGCTCTCCGTTGTTAGTAGATATCTTGGCCGAGTAGATGCTAGCAACTCCAAGAGGGAGTATTTATGCTCGATAGTGGGGTCATGCCTATAGGAATCTGGGGAAGTGACAAAAATCTCTAAGGTACTAGATGTGTTGTTGCTACTAGGGAGAAAACAACAATCCTTTGTTCATAGAACAATCGTATTGTTTACTTTACACACAGTTCTTAATGAAATTATCTGTTGCTTGCAACTTAATACTGGAGGGGGTTCGGATGATAACCTGAAGGTGGATTATTAGTCATAGATGCAGTTGGATTACGGTCTATGTATAATGTTGTAATGCCCAATCAAATCTCATAGGATTCAAGATGATTAGTATATGCATGTATGCTTTCTTGATGTTTGTCAATTTCCCCACTATAATTTGTTCACCCAACATGTCATCTATCTTAAGAAGAATCACCACTAGTGAACTATGGATCCCGGTCCTTTCTTTTACCATCAATCTACAACTATTTATTGTTTTCTGTTTACTTTCTGCAAGTTATTACTATCTTCCACACAATACGTTGAATCCTTTGTTTTCAGCAAAACCGGTGAGATTGACAACCTCACTATAAGTTGGTGGCAAAGTTCAGTGGTTGTGTTGTGCAGGATTCCAAGTTGGAAACAACACCTCGGAGTTGTTTCCTTGCTCCTACTGGTTCGATAACCTTGGTTTCATAACTGAGGGAAAACTTGCTGCTGTTCTCATCATACCTTCCTCTTGGGGTTCCCCAACGAGCTCGATATATTTTGGGCCATCAAGCTATTTTTATGGCGCCGTTGCCGGGGAGTCAAGGACATCTTCACGAGGGGAGTACCTAATAATCAATCTCTTTACTTTGTTTTATTTGTTTTGCTTAGTTTATTTCTGCTTTATTTGCTTGTTCTTTTTATCAAAATATAAAAAAATTAGTTCCTGCTATAGTTGTTATTTTCGTTGGTCTGTTATTGTCTTGCTTTATCATGCTTTCTATAAATGGTTGGTTTCTTTGAAACTGAATCTAATTGGCAAGGTGGGTTCATAGAAGAACAAAAATATTATTATAAGGAACACCGCTTGTCACAAAAAGGGAAACACTTATGGGAACAAATTGATAAATTGTATACCATTGCTAGAAACGTGTGCTCTACTTATAATGTTACTTATTGCTTTGATAAATCTTGTTTTTGTAAGAGGTATAAACACCTCCCTTTTCAATGTGAGTATATTGATGATGTTACCATATCTTCTTGTGTTAAGGGAAATTATGACTTTTATGATGTGGAAGAAATTGAAGAATTTATTGCTTGGAAGGGTGCATTCGAACTAGCTTATTTGCTTGAAAATACTGATGATGCACCTTATAAATATGAGTTTTATGATATACTTAATTTTTTCTTTGATAATTACAAGGAAGAAAATGGCTATATTCTTGAATATCTTAATAGATGATATCTACCAGTGGAAGAGACTAATGCCTTGCAGGAGCCTATGGAAGAAGAAATTGCTGAAACTAGAAGCTCATTGGATGAAAAAGAGGAGGAGAGTGATGATCAACAACAGGAAGAATGGATACACCCATTCCTACCTTCTAATGAGAGTAACCCTTTACCCCTTACAATATTTGATTGTTTCCCATGCTTACTAAAGGAGGATGAATGTTATGTTCCTGTGGATTCTTTTGAAAATGTTTATAATAAAGCTCTAGATGATGGTCCTATATTGGTTGATAATATTAATTGTACTACTATTGAAAATGAGATTGATCAGTCATCTTGTTATAAAATTGTAAAAAGTGGGTTTAAAGGTTATAATCCCACTATTTTTGAGCTTGATAAAAATTATGTGTTTGTAGATCATGAAAAGCATGCTTTATGTGATACTTATATTGTTGAGTATATTCATTATGCTACTGAAAATTATTATGAGAGAGGAAAATATGGTTGCATAAGTTTTCATGGTACTGAAACACCTCTCTATTTGCTGAAAGTTTTGAAGTTACTCTCGTTTTATCTTCCTATGCATGTCGCTTTGTTCTTTGTGAATTTATTTGCATATAAGATTCCTATGCATAGGAAGTGTGTTAGACATAAATGTGTTTTGAATTTGCTTCTTGATGCTCTCTTTTACTTCAATTCATATTTCTTATGTGAGCATCATAGAAATTATCATGCCTAGCTCAAAGGCGTTAAAGAAAAGCACTTATTGGGAGATAACCCAAAAGTTTTAGATGAGTCTTGGAAGTTATTGCTTCAGTAATAACCACTCCTTATCCTTTTTATTTACTTTTTTTGTCAAGAGTAACCTCTAATGAGAGAGAAGTAATGCTTGGGAAAGTTGCTGTCCCGAAACAGATTTTTGTGCTTCGCTGTAAAAATTCATGTAAAATCTTTGTATGTCGGTTTGAGCTGTAATTTTTTGTGATTCTTTCCTAGGTTGTTATCCAACTTTCGTTAGTTTAACACTTTTCGAATTTGAGCAACAAAAGGTCTTCGAACAAATCGGTTTCTCTCTGCTGGTCTGTTTTGACAGATTTCTGCCATTATTTGCATTTGCTTCTTGGTGATTCCTTTTTGGGTTCTCTTTGGGGAATTGAGCTTTTTGAGGGAAGTGCTACAGTAGCTTGTGTTTTAATGGAAGTTTTACTTATGTTGGAACTGAACCCAAAGACTTATTATCTTGAGTACACTAATGTTGCTAATAAAGATTGTGTGAAGTTTTGTATGAAGGAAAAATTCCAGGTGTAAGGAAAGAATGATGAAATGAGATGAAGAATGGACTAAAGCTCAAGCTTGGGGATGCCACCCCGTGTCACCCCAAGAAATATCCAAGAAGTACAAGCGTCAAAGCTTGGGGATTCCCAAGGCATCCCCTTCTTTATCAATAAAAATCTCAGGTTTCTTCCAAACAGTTCATTTTTATTGTTTCATGCATAGCTGTGTTGTTCTTGGAGCGTCGCCATTTTTGTTTTTGGTTTTCGTTTGCTTCGTTTGCTTAGTTTGCTTAGTTTGCTTGAATAAATTGGTTGGACCCCCTCTTTCATACATTAGTTTTCAAATAGGTTGGTTTGGATTAGAAAAGAGTAGGAAAAGTTCATGCTTAAGTGGTAAAAAGGAGTTTGTTTTTGATTGTGGCCTATGCTTTGTCATGTCATGCTTGATATTTTTTTGGCTTTATGCTTAGTGATTTTTGCTGTAGCATGACATGTTATAAACAATTGAGATTGCTTAATGTGCCTTGAAATAATCATGCGTTGTTTTAGCATAGTATTGTGGTATTCTCCTTTGATGTTTTATTTGGGTTGACTTGGCGCATGCTCACACCACGTTAAGACTATCCCAAGTCACCATAGCCTGTATGATCCTTTAGTTTTCGACTTGTAATATCACTTTATGCTTTAATTAATGATGTTTTGTCGCTTTGCATGATTATAGCCATTATTGCTCTCTTAGTTGGTCGCTCCCAGTCTTTTGCTAACCTCCATACCAAGTATGAGTTCCACTCATGCATCCAACTCCAAATAAAACCAAGCTATTCCAAAGAGTCCACCATACCTACCTATTATCATTTGCTATTCCAAGTATATTAATGTTTTTATCTACCTTCCGAATTAAACTTGTTATGAGAAAACTAGTGATTAAAGTTCTCACAAACTTGATGGCACACTTTACTTTTCTTGCCCCTAATAAACTTGAACAATTGTGTCATCTATGTTGTATATGATTGCACTTATATGTTGCGGATTACCAGAACCATGTTGTCATGGGGAACGCTTTCAACATTGCACTTGTACATTGTACCTAGTTAATATCATGCTCTTTTGTGTATGGATGTTGTCGGTGTGAAATGAAAGGGGGGCTTGTAAGTCCATGGAGTTATGTATGTGTGTTAGAAAAATGCCTGGGCCACTGGTCTAATACATGCCTAATCAAGGTGGAAACCTGCAGTGTAACCATAATGAGCAATCTATGAAGCATTCTTCTTATAAAAAAATAGATAGAGATTGAGAAAAAGAAAAAAGAAAAAAAAGAGATGAGAAAAGAGGAAAGAGAGAAAAAGCACCATTTTCCTATGGTAAATAAGAAGATTGCCGAGATGCTTGTTGTTTGCTTGCCTTGTCATTTTGATATGGGGATTCTTCCGTATCATTGGGCAAGGGGTACCCCGTTGGCAGTTCTCTATGATACACATGTACTTACTATGACAAGAACTTACCGGGACCTAAACTTGAGTAGCATGAGGAGCGGCCCTGTAACATCCCAAAACTTCAATCCAAGCTTATCAAGATCTAAATCACCAAAAATAGGGTTAACAAAAACTTTTCCAAATTAAAAATGAAAGCATCCATGTGTATGTGCATTTAATTTAGGATTTGATTTGAATTGCCATGGTTCTATGATCCATTGCTTGTAAAATGTTTCTTAGGTGATTTAAACATCATCTACATCATTCCCAAGATTTTACTAAAGAAAATCAAATAAAAAACAATTAAAAAGGAGGAATGGTCATTTTGGCCATTTTAATCCACTACACTACTTTGAGTGTTCCTAGCACTCATTTCTTAACAGAAACAATTCATGATCTCTGTACCCCTTGCTAGTACACATAATGAGGTACCAAGGCCCACCTTTTGATCTGCTAAAAACATTATTTTGCTTATTTTAAATGGCATGTGAAAATTGAATTCAATGCATATGCATAGATCACCCCTATTTGAAAAACCATCAAAATGAGCTCCACTTTGAAAACCCTTGCAACCAGAGACTACCTAGCACTAGTGTAGATCACCCAAAAGTTTTGAAACCAAAATTCAAAAGTTTTCTTCTTGCGGCCATTTCATCGAACAGGTGGCAGGCACAAATCTGGCCAAATTCAAAACACTATTTGGAGCAGTAATTTTGGTCACCATTTGTGCCTAACCCTGTCCCCTTGTCCTCCCAGTGCAACCCCTACCCTTTGCTAGCCCGGCCAAGCCCTGTGCACACGACCAAATGGTCATGGCCATTAAGGCCGAGCACCTTGAGCACCCTCACCGGCGACATCGCGCTACAGCAGCCGCCAACCTCTCTCACCTTGTCCAGCACGTCGCCCGTGGTCCACCTCCACCGTCCAACCAGCCCCATCCCAGAGCCAGAGACCAGAACGGCCAAGAACCGCCGCGCCCTGAGCTGGTCGACCATGCCGACACCGCCCGCAGAGCGCACACTGTCCCCGCGTGCACAAACCGCCCCTCGGTCGCAGCCCGCGCCTCCCGCTCCACCAGGACCTAGGGAACACCCTAGACACCCCCGCTGGCAGCCCAACGCACCCCAGCCACTGCTCGTCGTCGAACCCGCAGCCTCTGCCGCTCAGAGCGCGTGACGCTCCCGACCAGCACCGAGCTCGCCTTGCCGCGCCTTTAAGCCTCAGCGCACCACCAGCAGACAGGCCACCGTCCCCTACCTCGAGCCACGCCGCTAGCCCCCTGTGTCGCCCTCGCCGGAGTCGCCTGCCCACACCGCTCGGTCTCACCATCGGGCCTATATAAACCGGGCTCCCCAGCCTCATTTCTCCACACCCACTCACTCCCCACCTCTCACTGAACCTCACCCACCTCTAGCCGACGCCGCTCGAGCCCTGCCTCGCCAGAATTGGAGCCGGAGCCGCCACAGCAGGAGGAGAAGGGCGCCTGCGATTTAGGGCACCCCAAGCTCCGCCACAACCGCGCCTTGCCTCCCCATCATCTTCCAGTTCATTTTCCCGCCTCGCCGACCTTGCTGGAGCCCTAGTACACCCCCAGTCGACCCCCACCGCCGCGTCTAGGTCAAGTTCTTGCCGGAGTAATCCGTCGACGACGATGAACCCCCACCGTTAGATCCCCTTTTAATCGTGCGGCCTAGAATGCTAGATACCGCTTTGGTGTTTTTGTGCCGCTGACTGGTGGAGCCCGCATGTCAGCTGAGCCCCGTGCCGCGGAGCGCCACTGGGCTGGCCCATGTTCGTTCCCGCGCTAGCCCAGCCGTTCAAATTTGGATTTTTCTTTTTAGTTGAATCTAGTTTCTATCCCCTAGTTTGAAAATCAATTCAGAGAGATTTGTAAATCCAAATTGCATGAAACTAATTTTGTCTGAAAGGTATTGAAATGATCTATCCAAGCCCGTTGGATTTAATTCAATTAGAGTTATAGATCTCTCCTAATAAAAATAACAAAACCGAAGTATTTGCACCTTGCAACATTTTTATAAAATCAACCAAGTTAGCTTTTGAGTTGATTCCAACTCTCAAAAATCACATTTCATCATATCTATCTAAATATGTAATAATATTAAGGTTTACATGCAGTGACTTTGGACTAGTACCAAATTAATGCAATATATGCATTTCTAGTCACTTTAAATCAATAAATAATGAACTTAAACCAAAGTAATTATGATCCAACATTTAAATCTCATTCCCACATGTTAGAATATGTGGTGATGACATGTGTCAACATGATCCCATATTTTAAGTGGTGAATATTAAATCTTAGTTAATTTTTCAATGAGTAGAAATTACTTTTCTAAATTAAAAAGAATGAAACTAGTGAATTAAACTCGTGATGATAATAGATCATCAATTGTGTGCCATAGAATACTAAGTAAACTAGTTAAGTATTGTTTGGTGATTGTGTACTCCATATGTATTTATAGAAGATAGTACCGACCAAGCTTACGAGGAGGAGGAGTGCTACCAAGAAGAAGAAGAAAACTTCAACCATTGCACCACCCAAGGCAAGCTAGCCCTATCCAAGTTACCCTTGCAAGTTGTACTTGCAAGACACCATTAACAGTGCAAGCTATTGTAGTAAACTGGATTTAAGCTAGTTAACTTGATCCAAGATGCTTTAGGCATGCTTTGATCACACCCCTTTAACTATTAGTTACCCCAAGTCTTTGTTTACAAATGTTACCTCCTTTAGTTTACACAAAGGCCCTTACTTGTTTTGAAGGTAGCATAAAAAGTATAAAACTTGACCTATTTAGAAACCTTTAGATGTCATCCTATGGCATGAGATTGAACCCATCCTTTCCACCTTAGTGAACACTCTTAACTTAGTAGTTTAGAGTAGATCAAAAACTTGAGTCACTTTAGATGGGAACACTTGGTGAAAATGAATTGTGAAAACCTTGGAATGATGAGTCATTCTATTGAGATGTTTTGACATGTGTTGAGAAACACAAATGGTTTATGATGATGAAAATGATGAGGCATGAGCCTTAACCCTTTTATAAAACTGATGGTTGGATTCGGATGTGATACCATTCCAAATTTACCGTACAACCACACTACCGAAATTGGGTAAGGCTTAGCTGGAAATTTATATGTATTAGTATTAGTTCCCTCGTGGGAGAGGTTTGAGCTGAGGCTACCTCTCATGATGTCCACCTATGCAGTGCCCAAGATGACTAATGGTCATGGTTGGGAGGCCATGCTCCTAGGAGAGGTGCTTATACTAGGGTGTGTAAAGGAAAGGTTATGTTTTATTATTTGCATACTAAGTATGATGATTCAGGGTTATCCCTGACAGATGTATCGAATCTTGTGGTGAAAGTGTACCACCTCTGTAGAGTGTCAAACTATTCGAATAGCCACGTCCGCGGTTATGGATAGTTGGAATGGCCATACTGTTTCGTTGTCAGATGTTTTCTAAATAACTTATGAAATGAAAGATGAATCTTGACTTGACCACAACAGGGTTGTGTTTATGACAATAGCTTCCCAACTTAAGTGATTCTAGAACTTTACTTTATCTTTCTTTGCTTCAGAACTCAGCTTAGGTTTCAAACTTAACCTTATAGTTAAACATAGAGTTAGTACTTGACTTAGAACTATACTACTTGTTAGTGGTAGTTTGCGAGTACTTAAAGAGTACTCATGGCTTTTGTCCCTAGCTATTCTCATGGCCAGACTATGAAGGAGACTATCAAGATGATGGCCAGCAGGACGGCTATGATAACTAGGACTATCTGCCTTCGTCAGCATTGCTTGTGCCCCTGAAGATGGACCCCACCGCTACGCTTAGCTTTTAATTCCGCTGCTTGTTGTATTAAGACTGGATCATGAGATCCTTATTTGTGTAAGACCTTATGTATGGTTTGTAATGGATGATGTATTGTGATATCCAATCCGTTATGTCTCGCAAAAATGGTAATCCTGGGATTGCGAGGTATGGCATAACGGGCATCTGGGATTAAAAATCCGGGTGTTGACAAGTTGGTATCAAAGCCATCCTGACCATAGGAGACCCTAGTTAGAATGGACGTCCAAACAAAAACTTAGTTTCAAAACCAAAGTGAGTATTTATGAAAAACTATTTCCTCTCTTATCCTTGTGAACTCATTCTTTCTCAAAAATTCATGTTCCTCAAAATTCTTACATTACTACTTAAAACTTGACACACTTGATCACGTCACTAATTTCCTCATCCTTAATTCTTGTAGATGGAGACTCAGTTCAGCAAGTTTTACCAGTTGGGAAATGGAGGTCAACTGATCTTTGAGAGCGATCTGGATTCACTATCGGAGTTACTGGGACGCCCACATCCGGAGTTTCTTGGAGCTCAACTTCCAGGACCCCCAGGAGGAGACTTATAGTGGCTAGTCACCGCAGATCTTAGAGGAAGCATCGAAGCACCAACTTCCGGGAGAATTCAGTTCTCCGTGAGAGAGAACAACTGGCTAGATGGATTACCCAAGGCAATGCATGAAGCACTCGCACGTCTATGTGCCCTCAGCGTCAACAAGATCCAAGGAACCCGTTTTGCCCACTATGCAAGACGTGACTTCATGGGAATGCCGATGGAGATGCCAAGTCACCCAGAGTTGAGGCGTCAAGTGGAGAACCTTGACTTCTTGCTGCATGACAGACAGTAGGAACTGGACAATGCCAGAGAGTTAACCAACCAGAACCGTGCCATTGCCGACCAGAAGGCCCAGACTTTCGCACTGCTCGTCCAGGATCGCTAGTCTCTTCGCCGCCAGCGTGCCAAGAAGGATCGCACCATCGCCCGTCTTTGCAAGAAGGTGGCTGACCTCGAGAAGACCGTCAAGGAGCAGGAAGCTCAGCTTGCCGCCAAGGAAGAAGACGATGAGGGTGAAGACATCCAGGGAGACATGGATTCTTACCTCAGCAACGATGATGACTTTCTGGAGGAGGATGTTGTGGACTTCTACACTGACGATGAGGACTCCGACTTCATCGATGATGATTAGATGCACTAGAGCACTGTCGTAGCATGAGTTGTATCGGTCCCACTGTATCGTAGCTTGCGGAGTGGTTCTTCAAACCATCTGCTTTCCTTTGTTTGTTGTAAAGTGTGTTGTATCGTGTGCTTGCTTACATGAATGAAAATGAAGTTAGTTGAAAAACCTGAGTCTAACTCAAAGTTTTAGCTTTGAAAACCCAAAACCATGAACCTTAGAATTTCCCTCTTACCCCTATATCTATCTCAATCTTCAGATGACTCGTGGAAACCAAGGAAGGAGCAGCTCGTCGCAAGACCCAATGCTGCAGATCTTGCAGAATCTCATCGCAGACCGTGAAGCAAGCAGGGCCGAGCGCCAAGCCAACTTAGCAACATTGCAGAAGATCGTCCAAATGGCCCTCAACAACCAAGGGCATGGAAATCAGGATCACCATGGATCCAAACTCAAAAAAATTCAGAATACCAATCCCCCAATCTTCAACCAATCTGAAAACCCATTAGATGCTGACGACTGGTTACAGACCATGGAAAACAACCTCGAAGTTGCAGGAGTTGATGAAAATGAGAAAGTTCTCTTTGCCACCCACTATCTGGCGGGAGATGCAAGAGCTTGGTGGAATAGTATCCGCAATATGAACCATGGTCAAGTGATGACATGGGAAGCCTTCAAAGTCAAGTTTAGTCGCACTCACGTGCCACAAGGTCTAGTCAACATGATGAGAGATGAATTCCGCGAATTAAAGCAAGGAAGAATCACTATGGTGGAGTACCGTGACAGATTCCTGTCACTTGCCAGATATGCACCTAATGAAATCAACACGGAGGCTAAGAAGAAGAAGAGATTCTTGAACGGACTGCATGATGAGATGCAGACTGTCCTCGTGAACATCCGTTTTCAGGATCTCGAAGAGCTAGTCGACTCTGCCATTCAGATGGAAGGGAAGATTAACCAGGAAAACGACAACCGCAAACGTCGTATGATGCAGCAATCGGGATCCAGCAGTCACCAGAAGTACCGTCCCAACCCCTCACCAGGGTATGCACCAAGGAACAACCGACCCCCAATGTCTCGCCCAAGCTACCCCAACCGTAGCGGAGGCAATGTGAAGTCCGGAGGAAACAATCACAACTCCGGTAATGCCAACAATTTCAACTGTGCACCTCCCAAGAACAACTACAACAACACTGCACCCAGAACTGGCAGCAATGTTGTGCCTGTCGCAGCCAAGGACAAGTCCCATATCACTTGTTTCGGGTGTGGAGTGAAGGGTCACTACTCCAATGAGTGTCCCAAGAAGACTGCCGCCAATGCCCCTGTGAATGCCCCAGCTCAACAGCAACGTCGTGTCCAACCAGGAAGAAGATTTGCCCCAGGGAACCCTCACAACCGCAACGGTCGTCTCTTCCACATGAACGCAGAAGAAGCCCAGGAAGCGCTAGATGTAGTGTTGGGTATGTTTTCTGTGAACTCAGTTTTAGCAAGAGTATTGTTTGATTCGGGAGCATCGCATTCATTTGTCATCGAAGAATTTGCATGCACTAGTAAGATTCACCCAACCAACCTGAAGCATGTCATGATAGTTCAAATCCCCAGCTCAACAACTAAAGCTAGAAAAAATTTGCAAAGTTGTGCCTATCAGAATACATGGGATAGATTTTTATGCCATCCTAATAGTACTTGGAACCAAAGGATTGGAAGTAGTACTAGGTATGGACTGGATGTCAAGGCATAAAGGACTGATAGACTGTGCTAAGAAAGCCATCACCATGACCAGTAGTTCTGGAGTAACAGTAGAGCATATCTCTAAAACCTTACCCCGTCAATTCAAGTGCAATAAGAGTGTAGCCCTGCCCACCATAGACCAAGTCAGAGTAGTCTGTGAATACCCCGACGTATTCCCAGATGAATTGCTAGGTATGCCCCCGAATAGGGATATTGAGTTCATCATCGAACTAATCCCCGGAACCGGACCCATAGCCCAGAGACCCTATAACATGAACCCCTCAGAGTTAGTGGAACTGAAGAAGCAGTTGGATGCCATGTTAGAGAAAGGCTTGATTCAACCAAGCGCATCACCATGGAGATCACCAGTGTTATTCATCGACAAGAAAGATGGAGGCAACCGTCTGTGTATGGATTAAAGAAAGTTGAATGACGTCACCATCAAGAACAAGTACCCCTTGCCAAAGATAGAGGATCTATTTGATCAGTTGACTGGAGCCCAGGTATTCTCAAAGATTGATCTTAGGACTAGTTATCAACAACTTAAGATTCGTGCAACGGATATTCCGAAGACCGCCTTTACTACTCGCTATGGTTTATACGAGTATACGGTTATGTCTTTTGGATTAACCAATGCCCCTGCTTATTTCATGAATCTCATGAATAAGATCTTTATGAATTTCCTAGATAAGTTTGTAGTTGTGTTTATCAACGACATCCTTATCTACTCCAAGTCAGAAGAAGAGCATGAGCAACATCTGAGAGTTATCCTAGAAACCCTAAGAGAGCATCAGTTGTATGCCAAGTTCAGCAAGTGTGAGTTTTGGCTGAAAGAAGTAGGATTCCTAGGACATATTGTGTCTGCCGGAGGAGTCTCTATTGATCCCGCCAAGATCAAAGATGTCGAAGAATGGGAAGCCCCAACCACTCAAACCCAAGTCCGTGCATTTCTCGGATTAGCGGGATACTACCGCAAGTTCGTAGAAGGATTCTCGAGCATCGCCTGACCCATGACCCAATTGTTGAAGAAGGACAAGAAGTTTGAATGGACTGACAAATTTGAAGCCAGTTTTCAGGAGCTGAAGAAGAGATTGATATCTGCCCCAATTTTGGTCATGCCAGACATCAAGAAGCCATTTGATGTGTATTGTGATGCATCCAAGATTGGTCTAGGATGTGTATTGATGCAAGAAGGCAAAGTCATCGCGTATCTGTCTCGACAACTGAAGCAGCATGAGCAGAACTATCCGACCCATGATCTTGACCTAGCAGTTGTGGTTCTAGCATTGAAGACATGGCGTCATTACCTGATGGGCAATCGTTGTGAGATTTACTCAGATAACAAGAGCTTGAAGTATATCTTCACTCAGAAGGAGCTGAATATGAGACAAAGGAGATGGATAGAGTTAATCAAGGATTATGACCTTGACATTCACTATCACCCCAGCAAAGCCAATATGGTAGCGGATGCTCTTAGCAGATTCCCATGTAGGCTAAACACCGTGATCAAGGAGAAGCAACCAAGTTTGTACGAAGAGTTGGAGCAGCTCAGGACTGAATTAGTTAGCAAAGTATTCTTGGCTAGCATTGAACTTCAACCCACTTCGATTAGCCAAATCAAGGAAGCCCAGAAGGGGAATGAAAGCATCGACAGAATCAAGCGTCGTATTGGTATAGGAAAGGTACCTGGATTCACTGAAGACGAAGAAGGAGTACTGTGGTATAAAGGACGTATCTGTGTGCCAACAGATTCGGAGCTGAAGGAAGTTATCATGAAGGAAGCTCATGATACTCTTTATTCTATCCACCCCAGAGGAACAAAGATGTATCAGGATTTGAAAGAGCAATTTTGGTGGCACAAGATGAAGAGAGAAATCGGAAGCTACATCGCCAAGTGTGACATCTGTCAAAGAGGCAAAGCAGAGCATCAGAGACCTACAGGACTGTTGCAACCATTGCAGATTCCGGAATGGAAATGGGATTCCGTCGGAATGGACTTTATCACCAGTTTACCTACTTCCAGTAGGGGAAATGACTCAATCTGGGTCATAGTTGATAGACTGTCCAAGGTAGCTCACTTCATACCTGTCAGGACTACCTACCAGAGTGCAAAGTTAGCAGAGCTGTATATTGCTAGGATTGTTAGTCTGCATGGAACCCCCAAGACCATCATATCAGATCGAGGAACCCAATTTACCTCGAGATTTTGGCTGAAAGTTCAAGAAGGATTAGGAACCAAGTTGAACTTCAGCACCGCGTATCACCCGCAAACTGATGGACAGACTGAGAGAGTCAACGAGATCCTAGAGGATATGCTTAGAGCTTGTGTGTTGGAATACGGATCAAAATGGGAAGACTACCTGACTTTCGCAGAATTCTCATATAACAACATTTATCAAGCTAGTTTGAAGATGGCACCATTTGAATTCCTATACGGAAGAAACTTTCATACCCCTTTGAATTGGTCGCAAGTAGGAGAGAGTCCGATCTTTGGACCCGACATTCTTCGAGAAGCAGAAGAGAAAGTTCACAAAGTCCGTGAGCACCTCAAGACCGCCCAATCCAGACAGAAGAGTTATGCTGACAAGAGAAGGAGGGACCTGACTTTCAATGTCGGAGATTTTGTATATCTCAAGGTTTCACCATTGAAGGGAACTCAACGCTTTAGTATGAAGGGAAAGTTAGCCCCCAGATATATCAGACCTTTCAAGATTCTGAACCGTTGAGGAGAAGTATCGTATCAGCTGGAACTTCCTGAAGAGATGTCAGCCATCCACAATGTGTTCCATATCTCGTTACTTCGCAAATGCTTGGAAGTGCCTGAGAAGACTGAAGTTTTCAAGAACATCGATCATAGAGCTGTGGAAATCAACAATGACCTGACCAATCAGGAAGTACCCATCCGTATCTTAGAAGAAGCCTACAGAACCACCAGGACCAGGAGTATCAAGTTTCTCAAGATTCAGTGGAGCAACCATACTGAGGAGGAAGCCACTTGGGAGCGTGAAGATTACATTAGGACAGAGTTCCTAGATCTCTTTAGTTCCTAGTTTTCTTTATAAATCTCGGGACAAGATTTTGTTTAAGGGGGGAAGGTTTGTAACATCCCAACACTTCAATCCAAGCTTATCAAGATCTAAATCACCAAAAATAGGGTACGGTTAACAAAAACTTTTCCAAATTAAAAACGAAAGCATTCATGTGTATGTGCATTTAATTTAGGATTTGATTTGAATTGCCATGGTTCTATGATCCATTGCTTGTAAAATGTTTCTTAGGTGATTTAAACATCATCTACATCATTCCCAAGCTTTTACTAAAGAAAATGAAATAAAAAACAATTAAAAAGGAGGAATGGTCATTTTGGCCATTTTAATCCACTACACTACTTTGAGTGTTCCTAGCACTCATTTCTTAATAGAAACAATTCATGATCTTTGTACCCCTTGCTAGTACACATAATGAGGTACCAAGGCCCACCTTTTGATCTGCTAAAAACATTCTTTTGCTTATTTTAAATGGCATGTGAAAATTGAATTCAATGCATATGCATAGATCACCCCAATTTGAAAAACCGTCAAAATGAGCTCCACTTTGAAAACCCTTGCAACCAGAGACTACCTAGCACTACTGTAGATCACCCAAAAGTTTTGAAACCAAAATTCAAAAGTTTTCTTCTTGCCGCCATTTCATTAAACAGGTGGCAGGCACAAATCTGGCCAAATTCAAAACACTATTTGGAGCAGTAATTTTGGTCACCATTTGTGCCTAACCCTGTCCCGTTGTCCCCCCAGTGCAACCCCTACCCTTTGCTAGCCCGGCCAAGCCCTGTGCACACAACCAAATGGTCATGGCCATTAAGGCCGAGCACCTTGAGCACCCTCACCGGCGACATCGCGCTACAGCAGCCGCCAGCCTCTCTCACCTTGTCCAGCATGTTGCCCGTGGTCCACCTCCACCGTCCAACCAGCCCCAGCCCAGAGCCAGAGACTAGAACAACCAAGAACGGCCGCGCCCGGAGCTGGTCGACCATGCCGACGCCGCCCGTAGAGCGTGCACTGTCCCTGCGTGCACAAACCGCCCCTCGGCCGCAGCCCGCGCGTACCGCTCCGCCAGGACCTAGGGAACACCCCAGACACCCCGGCTGGCCGCCCAACGCACCCCAGCCACCGCTCGCCGTCGAACCCGCAGCCTCTGCCGCTCAGAGCGCGTGATGCTCCTGACCTGCACCGAGCTCGCCTTGTCGTGCCTTTAAGCCTCAACGCACCACCAGGAGATAGTCCACCGTCCCCTACCTCGAGCCACACTGCTAGCCCCCTGTGCCGCCCTCGCCGGAGTCGCCTGCCCACACCGCTCGGTCTCACCGTCGGGCCTATATAAACCGGCCTCCCCAGCCTCATTTCTCCACACCCACTCACTTCCCACCTCTCACTGAACCTCACCCACCTCTAGCCGACGCCGCTCGAGCCCTGCCTCACCGAAATTGGAGCCGGAGCCGCCGCAGCATGAGGAGAAGGGCGCCTGTGATTTAGGGCACCCCAAGCTCCGCCACAACCGCGCCTCGCCTCGCCGTCGTCTTCTAGTTCATTTGCCCGCCTCGCCGACCTTGCTGGAGCCCTGGTACGCCCCCAGTCGACCCCCACCACCACGTCTAGGTCAAGTTCTCGCCGGAGTAATCCGTCGACGACGATGAACCCCCACCGTTAGATCCCCTTTTAATCGTGCGGCCTAGAATGCTAGATACCACTTCGGTGTTTTTGTGCTGCTGACTGGTGGAGCCCGCATGTCAGCTGAGCCCCGTGCCGCGGAGCGCCACTGGGCCGGCCCATGTTCGTTCCCACGCTAGCCCAGACGTTCAAATTTGGATTTTTCTTTTTAGTTGAATCTAGTTTCTGTCCCCTAGTTTGATAATCAATTTAGAGAGATTTGTAAATCCAAATTGCATGAAACTAATTTTTTTTTGAAAGGTATTGAAATGATCTATCCAAGCCCGTTGGATTTAATTCAATTAGAGTTATAGATCTCTCCTAATAAAAATAACAAACAGAAGTATTTGCACCTTGCAACATTTTTATAAAATCAACCAAGTTAGCTTTTGAGTTGATTCCAACTCTCAAAAATCACATTTCATCATATCTATCTAAATATGTAATAATATTAAGGTTTACATGCAGTGACTTTGGACTAGTACCAAATTAATGCTATATAGGCATTTCTAGTCACTTTAAATCATTAAATAATGAACTTAAACCAAAGTAATTATGATCCAACATTTAAATCTCATTCCCACATGTTAGAATATGTGGTGATGACATGTGTCAACATGATCCCATATTTTAAGTGGTGAATATTAAATCTTAGTTAATTTTTCAATGAGTAGAAATTACTTTTCTAAATTAAAAAGAATGAAACTAGTGAATTAAACTCGTGATGATAATAGATCATCAATTGTGTGCCATAGAATACTAAGTAAACTAGTTAAGTATTGTTTGGTGATTGTGTACTCCATATGTATTTATAGAAGATAGTACCGACCAAGCTTACGAGGAGGAGGAGTGCTACCAAGAAGAAGAAGAAAACTTCAACCATTGCACCAACCAAGGCAAGCTAGCCCTATCCAAGTTACCCTTGCAAGTTGTACTTGCAAGCCACCATTAACAATGCAAGCTATTGTAGTAAACTGGATTTAAGCTAGTTAACTTGATCCAAGATGCTTTAGGCATGCTTTGATCACACCCCTTTAACTATTAGTTACCCCAAGTCTTTGTTTACAAGTGTTACCTCCTTTAGTTTACACAAAGGCCCTTACTTGTATTGAAGGTAGCATAAAAAGTATAAAACTTGACCTATTTAGAAACCTTTAGATGTCATCCTATGGCATGAGATTGAACCCATCCTTTCCACCTTAGTGAACACTCTTAACTTAGTAGTTTAGAGTAGATCAAAAACTTGAGTCACTTTAGATGGGAACACTTGGTGAAAATGAATTGTGAAAACCTTGGAATGATGAGTCATTCTATTGAGATGTTTTGACATGTGTTGAGAAACACAAATGGTTTATGATGATGAAAATGATGAGGCATGAGCCTTAACCCTTTTATAAAACTGATGGTTGGATTCGGATGCGATACCATTCCAGATTTACCGTACAACCACACTACCTGAATTGGGTAAGGCTTAGCTGGAAATTTATATGCATTAGTATTAGTTCCCTCGCGGGAGAGGTTTGAGCTGAGGCTACCTCTCATGATGTCCACCTATGCAGTGCCCAAGATGACTGATGGTCATGGTTGGGAGGCCATGCTCATAGGAGAGGTGCTTATACTAGGGTGTGTAAAGGAAAGGTTATGTTTGATTATCTGCATACTAAGTATGATGATTCAGGGTTATCCCTGACAAATGTATCGAATCTTGTGGTGAAAGTGTACCACCTCTACAGAGTGTCAAACTATTCGAATAGCCGCGTCCGCGGTTATGGACAGTTGGAATGGCCATACTGTTTCGTTGTCAGATGTTTTCTAAATAACTTATGAAATGAAAGATGAATCTTGACTTGACCACAACAGGGTTGTGTTTATGAAAATAGCTTCCCAACTTAAGTGATTCTAGAACTTTACTTTATATTTCTTTGCTTCAGAACTCAGCTTAGGTTTCAAACTTAACCTTATAGTTAAACATAGAGTTAGTACTTGACTTAGAACTATACTACTTGTTAGTGGTAGTTTGCGAGTACTTAAAGAGTACTCATGGCTTTTGTCCCTAGCTATTCTCATGGCCAGACTATGAAGGAGACTATCAAGATGATGGCCAGCAGGACGGCTATGATAACTAGGACTATCTGCCTTCGTCAGCATTGCCTATGCCCTTGAAGATGGACCCCACCGCTACGCTTAGCTTTTAATTTCGTTGCTTGTTGTATTAAGTCTGGATCATGAGATCCTTATTTGTGTAAGACCTTATGTATGGTTTGTAATGGATGATGTACTGTGATATCCAATCCGTTATGTCTCTCAAAAATGGTAATCCTGGGATTGCGAGGTATGGCATAACGGGCATCTGGGATTAAAAATCTGGGTGTTGACAGGCCCTCGTATTCAAGGGACATGAGATTTCCAACTTATACTTTGTCAAGCATATACTCCATAGTTTGTTCACTTTAACCTTAATCACTTCAAGATGCTGATGATAGGGGAAATGAGAGCTGAAAGCTAATAAGTACCATAATTTTTGGAAGCTCTTTATGAGACTTGAATCCCTGCTTCCATCTATGAAGGTCTTTCTTTTACTTTTATGTTGAGTCTCCATCTTGAACCTTTATGCACCTATTAAGAGAGCATAGTGGCCATTCTTAGTTTAATGTGAATTGTCCCAAGACTTGTTGATTGATGCATAACTTTGATATTGCTTGTTCTTAAACTATTTGTATCTAGTCACCCTTATGAACTTTGAAGGTGTCCTATGCATTTATGTTTTGCTACACTATGAGGGACAAGCTGAATACCATTCTCATTATGCTTTCTTTATGTGAAACAAACAAACGTCTTGCAAAGCATTATTTTTCATGAATCTTTTGTTTGTGCCTTTTCATGTTACAACATAGTTGCTATGTCTTATTGTTAGAACTATATATTTCATGCTATGTTAAAGTACTATGATCCCAGCTATCAATGTTTTACGAATACTTTGATCAAGTTTATGATGGTGCATGTCACCTCAAAAAAAAATTATTTCTTTTTATCACTTACCTACTCGAGGACAGGCAGGAGTTAAGCTTGGGGATGTTGATACGTTGCTAACGTATCTATAATTTTTGATGTTCCATGCTTGTTTTATATCTACTTTCTTATGTTTTGTCCACACTTTGGAGTATTTTTATACACTTTGTTGGACTAACCTATTAACAAGATGCCACAGTGCCAGCTGCCTGTTTTCTGCTATTTTTGGTTCCAGGAAAGTCAGAAAATGAATATTCTCGGAATTGGACGGGACAAAAGCCAAAGTCAATATTTCATCGACGGGGACACGGAGCCAGAATACGAGACGGAGAGGGGCCAAGGGCCGGCCACACCACCTGGCCGCGTGGCTAGGCCTGGCCTGCGCCAGGGGGTAGTGCGTCCGCCTAGGGCACCCCCTCGGCCTCCCCTTTCACCTATAAGATGCCTCCAATACAAAAACCCTAAGTACCTGATCAAAATTCCACGAAAAAGTCTGTAGCCGTCGTCATCTCCATCCCTAGATCGGGAGGGATCTGAAGCTCTTCCCGGCACCCCGCCCAAGGGGAGAATTCACCCTGGAGGCCTTCTTCATCACCATGCAATCCTCCGGTGTGATGCGTGAGTATTTCATCCATGGATTACAGGTCCATGTAGTAGCTAGATGGTTGGTTCTTCTCCTTTGTGCTACCATGTCTAGATCTTGTGAGCTCCATTCATGATCAAGATCATCTATTTGTAATCCTACATGTTGTGTTTGCGGGGATCCGATGGATATTGAGATGCTATTTCAGATTGATTATTGATTCTATCATGTCTTTGTTATTTGTGATCTTGCATGCTCTCCGTTGTTAGTAGATATCTTGGCCGAGTAGATGCTAGCAACTCCAAGAGGGAGTACTTATGCTCGATAGTGGGTTCATGCCTCTAGGAATCTGGGGAAGTGATAGAAATCTCTAAGGTAGTAGATGTGTTGTTGCTACTAGGGGTAAAACAACAATCCTTTGTTCATAGAACAATCCTATTGTTTACTTTACATGTAATGCTTAATGCAATTATCTGTTGCTTGCAACTTAATACTAGAGGGGGTTCGGATGATAACCTAAAGGTGGATTTTTAGTCATAGATGCAGTTGGATTACGGTCTATGTATAATGTTGTAATGCCCAATCAAATCTCATAGGAGTCAAGATGATTAGTATATGCATGTATGCTTTCTTGATGTTTGTCAATTGCCCCGCTGTAATTTGTTCACCCAACATGTCATCTATCTTAAGGAGAATCACCACTAGTGAACTATGGATCCCGGTCCTTTCTTTTACCATCAATCTACAACTATTTACTTTTTTCTGTTTACTTTCTGCAAGTTATTACTATCTTCCACACAATACGTTTAATCCTTTGTTTTCAGCAAAACCGGTGAGATTGACAACCTCACTGTAAGTTGGGGGCAAGTTCTGTGGTTGTGTTGTGCAGGATTCCAAGTTGGAAACAACACCTTGGAGGTGTTTCCTTGCTCCTACTGGTTCGATAATCTTGGTTTCATAACTGAGAGAAAACTTGCTGCTGTGCTCATCATACCTTCCTCTTGGGGTTCCCCAACGAGGTCGATATATTTTGGGCCATCATCAAGCTAGAGTATAATGAAGTATATAAAATAAGTTGTAGGAGTAGTTGGAAGTATAATAGTTTAACCAAGGTAATACAAGAACAAACTTGTATTGGGGAGAGTAGTACCATACCTATTCTAGAAGATTGATATCCCTTGTTATCTATAGTGAGGATTGTAATCCTGTAAGCCTTGGATATAGATGCAAGGTGTATATAAAAGGAGTTAATGGAGGGAGTTAGAAACAACTACATTAATGGATTTATCAAGGGTAGTTTATAAATGGAAGTTGTATATATATGCTAGGAGAAGAATGAAGGAGTAATGTTGAAGTGGCATGACCATGTCATCATATGTTGATGGATATGGTGGAGTCAGATGATTGACTTATTCAGGAAGATGTGATCTTTGTGATCAAAATAAGAGAGGTTTATAGAGTATATTTAGGAAAGGAATTCCTTATCTTAAGATAAGCCTAGTGAGATATTAAGGTAAGGATTCTTTAGACACCTTTAATCAACAGTATATCAAGCCATGATAGAATCATGTCTACCTCTTTGTTTAACATCCTAGACTAAAGAGGGTAATTAAATCAATTCTTATTTTTAGGCAACCGATGGATAGTATCTCTTAGCCAAATGAAATGTCTAAGAGATAAGTAGAATATGAGTTGAGAGTGTATTGATGAAGCCTTGTCCACCTGATTGTCTTAAACCCTAATAAGAACCTAATCTCATAGAACCATCAAGATCACATTAGGAAAGTAATCTTTGTATCTCACTCTAAGTTGAGTTATTATCCATAGCCACAAAACATGGAGGTAATTTATCTTAGCTCTTAATCTTATCCATATTCATTATAGAATATGAGTCTATTAAAATCTTCCTAAAACTCATGGTTCTCTTTTGGAAATGAACATTTTCATTAATGATTGCTATTCATGCTTCTTGACTTCACCAAATTTGTCCATGGTAATCCTAAGCACTATAAATCAAGAAGGATTTGAATAAGAGAAATCACCAAGTATGGAGAACCATGAAAATCAAATCAACATATTAAGAACCACAAGGTTTAATACCTTATAATGAATATTTATAATTCCTTAGGAAGTTAAGCATTAATAAGATTCTATACATATCCTTCACCATTTTAAATTTTTACCATTATAATTATTAAGTGAAAGCAAAATCATCTTTGTGAAATATTATTATAAGAAACAAATCTTTAAAACCCTAATCCTTAATTACTTTATTTAAAAAACACTTACCTATATAATAGTAGATGTTGGAATGCACTATCAAGAATAGGTCAATCAACTAATGTCAGGATCCCTGAAATATTTGTAGTATTGTACAAAAGTTTTGGAGTTTAAATGAATTGAAATTCAAGTGGAAGTATAAAGGAGAAAATATAAATAGAGTAAAGAAGAAAAAGGGGAACTATCGGTAGAACCAGCCCAAGGCCCATCTTCCTATCTGTCGCTCGCGTGCGTCAGCCGCCACACTTCGCTCGTTTCGGCGCAGCCCAACACCGGCCCAAGCCCAAATACCCCTTCGCGGTTTCTTTTCCTTTCTTGCTCTTCTCGCTAGAAGGACAGCGCCGAGAAGCAGCTCGCTGGCGAGTGTTCTGCCGTTCACTGTCACCGAGATGACCGTTGGGCTATGATTCACACTACCGATGATGCCATTGTCTATAAGAACCCCGTACACGCAGAGATCGAACCCCGTTTTCCCTTCTTCCTCCTCCTCTCTTATCCGCTGAAAACCTAGCTCGTCGGAGCTCTAAGACACCATCGTTCCCGAGCTTCCCTTGGAGTTCTAAGTGAACCGTTGGACTCACCTCGATGTCCTCGTTCTCCCTAGCCAGGCCACGGAAGCCGGAGCACCCCCAGTCAAGCCAAATGACACCTCACCTCCGTCGTTGTTCACCGGTGTTCCCTATCGATTCCGAGCTCACCTCTCCTTTTCGTCACCTTTGCAAGCTTCCTGGTGAGTCACTGAGTCTTCCAGTACCCTCCTCGAATCCCCTTTCATTTTGAATCACTCTCATGCCGTAGTCCGTCATCGGTCGCCAAAGAAGGTGGTCGTCAGAGTAGCTCCGGTGACCAATATGGGGCAGCGCCGCTACCACTTGGACCGCCTCGGTCTCCTCTTCCCCGTATACACGACCATGCTTGCTAGGACACAGTAGTTTGCCGCCGGTGGTCGTGATCTGGCGGTGGAGGCCATCGCTGACGTCATCGTGATGGCATGTTGACGTCACACAACGCCTAGTCAGGCCATAGGGTAAATTAATTTAAATTCAAGTATAAATGATTTCCAGGAATTTAATAAAATGATTAAATCTTATTAATTGAATATCTTTTGTTTTATAATTCAAAAAAATGTATATGATATATCAAAATGCTCAGAAAAATAAAATCTATAATTTAACTTTATTAACAAACATTATTGTTTTAATTATTTAAATAATTATTGGTAAATGAGAAAAATATAAATAATATACCAAAATTCTTAGAAAAACAAAATCTACATTGACAAAATTGTTTTATAGAGTTTTGGTATCACTTAGATAAATATTATTATTTATTAAGTATTTATAAAGCGATAAAACTTATAAAAATCATAGTTTAATATTTAAAAACCAAAAAATACATATAATATGCCAAAAAGATCACAAAAATAAATTCTACGCATTAAAAATATCCTATTTATTAATTGAAGTCAAATAAAAGGTAAAGGTATAATAAATCTTATTTTAACTCTTTTCTTTTATTTTAATTCATTAAAAGTATAAAATATTTACTATTGCCTTTACCATTATTTGTTTACAGTCTAAAAATGTAATAACAAGTCAATTGATGTTTAAGTAAAGTCAAAATAGGTCTAACCATTTTAAGTTGTACTTACTAAACTACCATTTAAAATTAAGTAAGTTTTACTCTCCAAAAATATTTTAACAATTATAAAATCATCAAGATTTGAGTACTAATTCTTTTACCAGTTTAGGAATCCACCTAAAGAATTAAACCATGTTTTTAAGTAATTTAATTAATGCCCTTTATATGTTTATAAAAGGTAAGAATTAATAATAAAGTAATTCTATTCACTTATAACTCTAATAAAACACCACCACATTCAAGTAATAATACTTAAATTCTAATTTTGTGGAATGTTAAGAAGTCAACCATCTACAATGTGGTGCCTTGTTCAAAACATGTAAATCTCCACCACTTATACTATGATTGTTTAATGTAGTAATATCTTCCTCAAAAGTTATTCTTTTAAGAAACATTAAAAGTAATCCTTGAACACTTCTTTAAAAGCTCTAATTGATTCTTAATCTTGCTTAAGAAATATTTCAGATACCATGACCCATTTGAGTGCTTTAGCATTGTATGCTACTTATTGTATTTACATATTGTTTCACACACTCTCACAAGCCTTAATAAGAAGCACAAGTGTGAAGCTAATATAAAAGTGAAACACATTCCTAAGAACTCATCACAAACTCTAAACCCTAGATCAGATACGACTATTCCGGGGTTTCGCGTTTATCAAATTGCATTACATTATTTATGCATAATTGCATCTTGCTTATTTAAACATTAGTCCTTACCGGACCAATGATGCTGTTTACAGAATTTGGATCTTCTATTGTCTTGAAGACCATGATTGCATAATCTTGAAATTACAAAAGGCAAGTTCACAACTTGCTCATGTCCTTTGATTATTTTCTATCAAATGCCTGTAACTCAAATGTTGTCATCACCTGCATTTCAAAAAGGACAGAAAATACTGTTTTCATAATAATATGATTATGGATTATTTACCAAGTGATAATAATCTGTTGATACAGTTCCAGTGGTAAAGGAACATAATACCTAGGACTTAACAACCAATGTAGCGAGTGATTCCAGCGCCGTATATTACGCGTCAACCATGAGATTTGGAATGGGACGGAGATGTCAGATGTATCCTCTTCCTCTCGTATGCATCTGGATGGCCAGGTCGTGGCTGTTATCCTCGTAGCGTGCATTTATTGGTAATTCGTAGAGGATATGCAGCATATGGGTGGGATCCCTCAACGTCCCATGATAGTTCTGCTATATGACGATCTTGTACTAACCATTGCCGTAATTCAAGATGTGGGCATGGCATACACCAAGGGGACATGCGGGGTCGTGAAGGGGGCAGTGATTGGCTTGGATCTTAGGTTGGGCCTCAAACCATGGAAGTTTGAATGGGGACATAGTCCCGGCCGTGCAACAAAGCTTAAGGTCTCTTGTGGGATGTCAACACCCGGACTTTTAATCCCAGATGCCTATTATGCCATACACCGCAATCCCAGGATTACCATTTTTGCGAGACATAACAGATTGGATAACATAGTACATCATCCATTACAAACCAATATAAGGTCTTACACAAATAAAGGATCTTGTGATCCAATCTTAATACAAACAAGCAGCGGAATAATAAGCATAGCAGTGGGCTCCATCTTCAGGGTCACAGGCAATGCTGACGATGGAAGATGATCATAGTTGTCATAGACGTCCTGCTGTCCATCATCCTGATAGTCCTCCTCATAGTCTGGCCATGGGAATAGCCAGGGCAAAGCGATGAGTACTCTTTAAGTACTCGCAAACTATCACTAACAAGTAAGGTAGTTCTAATAGGAACCTTAAGATCTAGGTTTATTTCCAAAAAGCTAGGTTTATCTAAACTGAGTTTAGAAGTAAAGAAAACTAAGTAAATGTTCTAAATCACTTAAGTGGGAACCTAGTTTTCATATTCATAGCCCTATTGTGGTCAAGTCAAAATCATAGTTCACTTCACAAGTCCTTTTGAAAACATCTGGTTCCAGAACAGTATGGCCACTCCAACTGTCCATGACCGCGGACGCGGCTATTCGAATAGTTTGACACTATACAGAGGTGGTACACTTTCACCACAAAATTTGATACATCTGTCAGGGATAACCCTGAATCATCATACTTAGTATGCGGATAATCAATCATAACCTTTCCTTTACACACTCTAGTATAGGCACCTCCCATATGAGCTTGGCCTCCCAGCCATGGCCATCTGCCATCATGGGCACTGCATAGGTGGATAATTCACACTCACGAGGTAGCCTCAGCTCAAACCTGTTCCGTGAGGGAACCCATACTAATGCATATAAACTTCCGGCTAAGCCTTACCCAATTCAGGTATTGTGGTTGTATGGTAAAATTGGAATGGTATCGCATCCGAACCCAACCATCAGTTTTTATAAAGGGCTAAGGCTCATGCCTCAACATTTTTATCATCAAAACCATTTGTGTTTCTCAACACATGTCAAAACATTTCAATAGAATGAGGCATCATTCCATGGGTTTCATAATCATTTTCACCAAGTATTCCCATCTAAAGTGATCAAGTTTTATGCTTAGCACTAGCCACTAAGGTTAAGAGTGTTCACTAATGAGGGGTGCTAATCTTCAATCTCATGCCATAGAATGACATCTAAGTATAACTAGTTAGACCTAGTTTTATACTCTTTATGCTATCTATACTACTTTTCCAATACTCACAAAGTACTAACTAAAAGTAAAGACTTCAGTAAAGTAAAAGGATAAAGCTTGCAAGTAAAACTTGGAATTGGTATAAATCAAAGGTATATAACCAAAGCATGCCTAATGCATTTTGCTTAATTTATCAAGTTTGCAAGTATTAGCTTGCATAGTTCTAGCTTGCCTTGATTGGTGCAGTGATTGAAGTTGTCCTCCTCTTCTTCGGGGTAGAACTCCTCCTCGTAGCTTGGGTAGGTACTATCGTCTATAAATAAATATGGGGTACACAATCACCAAACAATACTTAACTAATTCTATTTAGCACACTAAGGCTCACACTTGATGATCAAGCATCATCACAATCGTCACATGAATTAAAGAACTAGTTTTATTTTGTTTATTTGAGAAAAGAAATTTGTACTCATTGAAATTAATTAAGATTTAATATTCTCCAATTAAAATATGGGATCATGTTAACACATGTCATCATCACATATTCTAATACATGGGAATGTGATTTAAAGTATTGGTCATATTTTATAAAGTTTAAGATTTTCATTTAATAGATTTAAAGTGACTAGAAATGCCCTAATAGCATTCTTTTGGTACTAGTCCAATGTCACTGCATGAAAACCAAGATATTTTTACATATTCAGATAGATATTGTAAAATGTGATTCTTGAGAGTTGGAATCAACTCAAAAGCTATTATGCTTGATTTTTGAAAAATGTTTGAAGTTGCAAAAGTCTCTGTCTTGTTATTTTTACTAAAGATAATCTCTAACTCCAAATGATTTAAATCCAACGGGCTTGGATAGATAATTTAAATATCTTTCTAACAAAATTGGAATCATGCAATTTGGTTCAGTGAAACTCTCTGAATTGATTTTTGAACCTGAGGACAGAAACTAGTTTAAACTAAAATGGAAAAACAATATTTGAATTTCCAGGCTAGCGCGGGAAGTTAAACGGGCCGGCCCAACTGCACTATGCGGTGCAGTAGGCTATTGACAGAGGGGGTCCACTCGTCAGCGAGACTAACTACGCGAAGCGGTATCCACGAATCTAAGCCGTGCGATTAGAAGCCAGGTCAACGGCTGGGAGTCATCGTCGATGACGAACTACTCCGGTGAGGAATCAACCCTAACGTGGCGATGGGGGTCTAGCTAGGCTCACCTGGGTTCTAGCTAGGGTCGGTGACAGGGGCAATCGATGTGGTAGACAACGGCGAGTCGAGGCACGGTCACGGCAGGGCTTGGGGTAGGTCGAAATCAACGGCGCCCTTCTCCTCCAGCAGCGGCAGGCTCCGGCCAAATTCCGGCGAGAGAGGGCTCGCCTTGCTCCGGGAAGAAGTAGAGGAGGATCAGTGAGGAGTGGTGACTGCTAGGGTGTGGACAAATGAGGCAAGGGTGGCCCCCTTTTATACTGCGGCGAGGGGACCGAACGGTGCGGGTGTGAGCTCGTCGGTGACGATGCTACAAGCGGCTATCGGCGTGGCGAAGGCTAGTGGGCGGTGTATGGTTCCCTGGCGGTTCTTACGGGCATAATGGCGAGGCATGGGGCGGTGTGGTTTGGTAGGGAGCGTGCGATGCTCCGCGCGGACGTAGAGGTGTTTGTGGCGGCGTGCGGCAGCTGCGGGTTGCGCGGCGGCGAACGGGGTTGTCTGCAGGGTTGCTGTGATCATGGAGGGCATGAGAGTGCGCGGAGAGGGCGAGGCACGGTCTGTGCGAGCTGGTCAGGTGCGGCGAGTTGGCGCGCTCTGGACATGGCACAGAGATGGTGGGCACGACGTAGCTAGGGTGGTCCAGGTCTCGGCTGGGGTTGAGGCTTGGACAAGGGGTGTCGATGGAGCGAGGCGTGTCTGGTGCGTGTCATGGGAGAGGGCAGCTAGGCTCCTGGTGTGTTACCCACTGTCGACCAGCGATAACCAAAAACGGGCGGCGCTCCACTGTGCACACGGCAAAGAAGGGCTTGGTTAGACTTAGGGGAGACCAGAGAGTTAAGAGGGGACCAAATGGTTGACTAATTATTGTGGAAATAGTGAAGTTAGGCTAGAGGTTTATTTGTGCAGTCAAGGTGTTTGATGATATGGTCGCAAGAATTTTACTTTGGAATTTTTGATTCAAAATTTTTGAGTGGTTTGATCTTAAGCTTGAGTAACAAAGTTTGCTTGGAGATGTCAAGGGGAATTGGTTTGATGGGTTTGTGAAAAAGTGGGATCTTATCATATGAACTAGATTCAATTTCAACTGTCCATTAAATTGATTTGAATTTTTTTTGTAAGTTTGTAAAGTGGGCCTTGATACACTTTTACTTGGTCTAGCAAGGGGTGAAAAGAAGTAGAAAAGTTTCTGTTAGAAATCTTCTTATAGGAACACACAAAGTGGCCTAGTGGTTAACTTTTGTCAAAATGACCATTTGCTTTATTTATTCATATTTGATTTCTTTTTATTTTGTTTGTAATTGGTCTAGATGATGAAGTATTCACCTTTAAACCATTTCACATCATGTGTAACACTCAAGCAAGGCATTTTCAAACAATCACACTAACATGCATTCATATTCATTTTATTTATAAAAGTTTTTGTTAACCCTAAATTGGGTGATTTGAACTTGATAATCTTGATTAAAGTTTTGGGGTGTTACATGGGAAAAGTGACGCACCTCTGCAGAGTGTAAGAATTGTGACATGTTACTCCCTATTCCAGGAAGGAGCTACGAACGCGGCAAGAAAGGAACCCCACAAAGGTTCTGGTCAACCTGTGAAGGTTGTCGGACATAGTTTTCAGAATAAAAGCAACCTTTGAAGAAATGTTTATGAAAACCTACATTGCCTACGACCTTTAGTCTGTGGCTATAGAGATAGTTCATCATACACTCCTTTTTAGTGAACTTGCTGAGTATGCTCGTACTCAACCATACCTTCTTAACCCTTGCTAGGTTCTAAGCCGTTGAAGACGATGTTAACATCAATTTCTGCTCAAGAAACCATCATCGGTAGCTCTAGTTCTTCAATAAAGTCTATGAAGTCAAAATAAACATCAGTTGAGTGAAGATAAAGTCTCTATTTAGATAGAGTAGATACTCTAGCCATAAAACCTACTTCTATAGAGCATTGCATTAGTAGCAATTGCAAGCCAAATAGTTTAGGTGTTAGTCTTATTAGCCAGATGTTCTGAATTATTATTTCTAGTTCTTCCTTGTAAGAAGTTCTTTCTCTCTCTCTTTAACCTAGAGTGTTCTCTGGATCTTTTGTAAAGAGTCGAGTTGTAATCTATAGTCATGTCTTGGACCTGCTGTGTTTCTGTTGTACCACTCTGAGGGATGTAATACTAGTGAACGGTGTTTCATTGGTGTTATGTCAACGACTATAGTGTACTACATCATGCAAGGGTATGCTGGGTCACCGCAGCTGGTATCAGAGCATATGCTTTGACCTTTGGATTAAAACCCTTTTAGGAAGATCTATAGGTTGGATAGTGACTATAGGAGCCATCTTATCTAAACCAAGATTTGTGATGGTATTCACTTGGGGATAACCTTGTCACACTTAAGTTGGATGTTTTGTCATCTTTCTTAAGGATTAGTGATATGTATTCTCTAGAGAAAGGTCATTTGAGTGTAGATCTAAATAGGTATAACACCACTAAGATATCTTACGTAAGTTAAAATATCAAAGAAGATTAGGACTAAGATTAGGATATCATGTGGAGTAGTATTAGTAATGGAGTCTATATTTGGAATCCCTATGAAGTAGCAGAATCTTACCACTAGTTGATACCACTATACCATACAGGGTAGACCATCAGAGTATGTATAGATACAACTGGAAGTAAATCATGTGGCACTCACTTGAGAATTCCATGTGATGGAGTAGAAGTTTGTTAAGAATCATTAATAGTAAGCTAAGAAGAAGAGTCGTCATGGTGAGATTAGCTCTTTAATCACGATGACTAGGTAAATCTTAAAAAGTTCATGGTGAGAATAGCTCCGAGACCATGATAAGTTTGTAATTAGGACAAGTACTCTGTAACAAATCTGGTAATAACAGTAAATAAAGAACAGCGTAGGTATATGATAAAATTCATAGGTATTATAATATTACGATAATTTTTGGATTAAGGTAGTAACTACAATTTTGTTAGTAGTTTTGAGAAATCATGTGAGGATAGTTTATGATAGAATGAAAAGTTAGTAGTCTTGAGTAGTCCCAAAAGAAAGATAAGAAGTTCATCAAGAACCAAAGTGAGACCACTTTGCTCAAAATTATCCAGTTGCAATTGGGCAGTTTGGGTAAATATTGAGACAAAGAGTAGTTAAACCCCTAAGTGCTAAGTATCACGAGGTAAACCTATACTAGGAGGTGTCATATACTACACAGCTAAGCCTGAATTCTAGAGGTATTAAACTCAACTACTATATTCCGTGCTTAGAATGATGTGTGTTATATGTACCACATTTGGATTTTTGTTTTTTCTTGGATCTTCTTGATTGACTAGATCTATACATGAAGTTTGACTTGATGTGCAAATGCATGTTGCGTCATCAAGTTATTACTTGATGTTATAGACCTAGACAGAAAAGGGAATGGGAGTGATGAGTTTCGAAGATCAAGATGAAGACTTGCAGGAAGAAGGAAGCCAAATATAAGAAGTATCAACACTATTTTAATGGATGGATCAATCCCAACTCACTATGAGCTGGAAATAAGAAAGAATATTAATGCAGAAAAGGCGGAGAGCAACATGATGGAATGAACTTAAGTTCACTCAAGATAGGTGATGTTGCTAAGAAGCTAATGCAGTAGTTGTACCTAGTGCATGGAAGTATCATGAATCAGTGCAAAGAAGAAGTCTTGGAATAAGGGTGGTATTCAAGCTCTGACAATTCAGAGAGAATGCCAATAGTAAGTCCAAAACTCGTAGGGTAATTCATACACTTAGGAGGATCCATAGCTGGTATCCTAGTGGTGTAGTGAAGTAGGTTATCTTTGTGCAATTTAAAGAGTATAAAACTTGGCCTAAGTTAAGTTAGACCTAAGGAAGTATAAAATTAAAGATCGTCTTTCAAGATGCTTCGTGAAATTGGGCTTACCAAAGAGAGAATGTCCAAAAGGTTAGAAGTAAGACAAATAGTGTCGGAAGATTCATTTGGGAGATCCACAATTATGTGGATATACCACAAATTCTTTCGTGAGGCCTTATAGAGATAAAGTATGAGCTAGATAGAGACCAATATCCTTACTATCGAGTTAAGTGATATTATACGTGTAGATTAGAGACCATTAGGAAACCCCAAGGGGGAGAGTAAACAATAAACACTAAAGTGTTGTTGTCAAATTTTCTGACTAAAGGTTGGAAAAGAAGTACTAAGTCATGATGGGAGTAAGCCTTATTTTCATAAGGTTATAAGAAGCCCTCATTACGAAGTATTTCCGAGAGTATGTCCGGATGAAAGATCGAAGGAGATATAATAGATTAAACCTAGTGGATTAGTTTTAGGAGAAACAACTCGTAAGTTGTCCTTAAGAAGGAGTAGATCCTGCTAAAAAAAGTTTAGTGTATAGTAGTAGGGAAACCTTATTGAAAGGGGCAAAATGTGTCCACAACCAATTATAAATAGGACTGTAGGGGCATAATCCCAAAGAGATATGGTAAAAGGAACTATAGGGTAAGTTAGAAACGATGGTGGATATTGTCAAGGTAAGGCCATCCATCACATACCTTAGTGTCATATTAATAGATGACAATCCTATTTAACCAAGTCCTAGTGTCTATTGATCATCAATGTGTGTGATCAATTCTTGACCTAGCACTTATTAACTCATAGACTTTGACCTATTATATTAACCTTTCAAAGACCTTAAGTAATTATAAGAAGGAGAACTAGTTATGGTAGAGTATGCCATCATCAATGGAATGTGATCCTGTATGGAGATCAAACCATCTGATGTTGGAGGAGATAACTCACTAATGAGTTAACTAGATTAGTACCTAAACTCAAGAGTTAAGCTAGTAATTGAGGAGCCATGAGAAAGCGAGTAGTATTTGTGTGTCAAATAATAATCTTATTAATCCAAGTGGGTATAAACTTCAAGTAAGTTTCCTTAGCAATATAAGCCTTATAGAAAGACTAGTACAAGTTTACTACTTAGTTGAATATAGATCCTGATCAGACAATTAGAAGCCTAAGCTTAGTTTGATCAAATGATGGTTGTCATAATTCTCAAGCCACTTGAGAATAGATGATTGGATAATGAAGAAGTGAGGTGAGTATACCAAATTAGGAAAAACCCTAGTAAGCTGAATCATCTAGCTTGATTATGAGAAGTCAAGCTAGAGTATAATGAAGTATATAAAATAAGTTGTAGGAGTAGTTGGAAGTATAATAGTTTAACCAAGGTAATACAAGAACAAACTTGTATTGCGGAGAGTAGTACCATACCTATTCTAGAAGATTGATATCCCTTGTTATCTACAATGAGGATTTTAATCATGTAAGCCTTGGATATAGATGCAAGGTGAATATAAAAGGAGTTAATGGAGGGAGTTAGAAACAACTACATTAATGGATTTATCAAGGGTAGTTTATAAATGGAAGTTGTATATATATGTTAGGAGAAGAATGAAGGAGTAATGTTGAAGTGGCATGACCATGTCATCATATGTTGATGGATATGGTGGAGTCAGATGATTGACTTATTCAGGAAGATGTGATCTTTGAAATTAAAATAAGAGAGGTTTATAGAGTATATTTAGGAAAGAAATTACTTATCTTAAGATAAGCCTAGTGAGGTATTAAGGTAAGGATTCTTTAGACACCTTTAATCAACAGTATATCAAGCCATGATAGAATCATGTCTACCTCGTTGTTTAACATCCTAGAATAAAGAGGGTATTTAAATCAATTCCTATTTTTAGGCAACCAATGGATAGTATCTCTTATCCAAATGAAATGTCTAAGAGATAAGTAGAATACCAGTTGAGAGTGTATTGATGGAAGCCTTGTCCACCTGATTATCTTAAACCCTAATAAGAACCTAGTCTCATAGAACCATCAAGATCACATTAGGAAAGTAATATTTGTAGCTCACTCTAATTTGAGTTATTATCAATGGCCACAAAACATGGAGGTAATTTATCTTAGCTCTTAATCTTATCCATATTCATTATAGAATATGAGTCTATTAAAATCTTCCTAAAACTCATGGTAGTTTTTTGGAAATGAACATTTTCATTAATGATTGCTATTCATGCTTCTTGACTTCACCAAATTTGTCCATGGTAATCCTAAGCACTACAAATCAAGAAGGATTTGAATAAGAGAAAACACCAAGTATGGAGAACCATGAAAATCAAATCAACATATTAAGAACCACAAGGTTTAATACCTTATAATGAATATTTATAATTCCTTCAGGAAGTTAAGCATTAATAAGATTCTATATATATCCTTCACCATTTTAAATATTTATCATTATAATTATTAAGTGAAAATAAAATCATCTTTGTGAAATCTTATTATAAGAAACAAATCTTTAAAACCCTAATCTTTAATTACTTTATTTAGAAAACACTAACCTATATAATAGTAGATATTGGAATGCACTATCAAAAACAGGTCAATCAACTAATGTCAAGACCCCTGAAATATTTGTAGTATTGTACAAAAGTTTTGGAGTTTAAATGAATTCAAATTCAAGTTGAAATATAAAGGAGAAAATAGAAACAGAGTAAAGAAGAAAAAAGGAGAACTATCGGCAGAACCGGCCCAAGGCCTATCTTCCTATCTGCCGCTCGCGTGGCCAGCCGCCACACTTCGCTCGTTTCATCGTAGCCCAAAACCGGCCCAAGCCCAAATACCCCTTCGCTATTTCTTTTCCTTTCTTACTCCTCTCGCTAGAAGGACAGAGCCGAGAAGCAGCTCGCTGGCGAGTGCTCCACCGTTCGTCGTTGCCGAGATGACCGTCGTGCTACGATTCGTGCTACCGACGCTGCCATCGTCTATAAGAACCTCGTACACGCAGAGAGCGAACCTTGTTTTCCCTTCTTCCTCCTTCTCTCTTATCCGCTGAAAACCTAGCTCGTCGGAGCTCTGAGATGCCGCCATTCCCGAGCTTCCCTTGGAGTTCTGAGCGCATCGTTGGACTCGCCTCGATGTCCTCGTTCTCCCTAGCCAGGCCATGGAAGCTGGAAAGCCCCCAGTCAAGCCAATCGACACCTCACCTCCATCGTCGTTCATCGATGTTCCCTGTCGATTCCGAGATCACCTCGCCTTACCATCACCTTTGCGAGCTTCCTGGTGAGTCACTGAGTCTTCTAGTACCCTCCCTGACTCCCCTTTCATTTTGAATCACTCTCACACCATAGTCCGTCGTCGATCGCCACAGAAGGTGGTCGTCGGAGTAGCTCCGGTGACCAATATGGGGCGGCACCACTACCACTTGTACTACCTCGGTCTCCTTTTCCTCGTATACACGACCATGCTTGCTAGGACACAGTAGTTAGCCGCTGGTGGTCACGATCTGGCGGTGGAGGCCATCGCTGACGTCACCGTGACGGCACGTTGACGTCATGCCACGCCCAGTCAGCTAGTTTGACCGGTCCATGCCCACGTGGCTACTGACGTGGCCAATGGCCCACAGGTCAGTGTGTGTGGCTAGAATAGGTCTCGATATAAAACGGTATTATCTATTTAGTAAAGAGGTAAATTAATTTAAATTCAAGTATAAATGATTTCCAGGAATTTAATAAAATGATTAAATCTTATTAATTGAATATCTTTTGTTTTATAATTCAGAAAAAATGTATATGATATATGAAAATGCTCAAAAAAATAAAATCTATAAGTTAACTTTATTAACAAACATTATTGTGTTAACTATTTAAATAATTATTATTTAATAAAGATTTTATAAGTAATAATACTTTGAAAATTCATATTTTAATATTGGTAAATGAGAAAAATATAAATAATATACAAAAATTCTTAGAAAAAAAATCTACATTTACAAAATTGTTTTATAGATTTTTGGTATCACTTAGATAAATATTATTATTTATTAAGTATTTATAAAGCGATAAAACTTATAAAAATCATAATTTAATATTTAAAAATCACAAAATACATATAATATACCAAAAAGATCACAAAAATAAATTCTACACATTAAAAATATCCTCTTTATTAATTGAAGTCAAATAAAAGGTAAAGGTCTAATAAATCTTATTTTAACTCTTTTCTTTTATTTTAATTCATTAAAAGTATATAAATATTTACTATTGCCTTTAGCATTATTTGTATAAAGTCTAAAAATATAATAACAAGTCAATTGATGTTTAAGTAAAGTCAAAATAGGTCTAACCATTTTAAGTTGTACTTACTAAACTACCATTTAAAATTAAGTAAGTTTTACTCTCCAAAAATATTTTATCAATTATAAAATCATCAAGATTTGAGTACTAATTCTTTTACCAGTTTAGGAATCCACCTAAAGAATTAAACCAAGTTTTAAGTAATTTAAGTAATGCCCTTTCTATGTTTATAAAAGGTAAGCATTAATAATAAAGTAATTATGTTCACTTATAACTCTAATAAAACACCACCACATTCAAGTAATAATACTTAAATTCTAACTTTGTGGAATGTTAAGAAGTCAACCGTCTATAATGTGGTGCCTTGTTGAAAACATGTAAATCTCCACCACTTATACTATGATTGTTTAATGTAGTAATATTTTCCTCAAAAGTTATTCTTTTAAGAAACATTAAAAGTAATCCTTGGACACTTCTTTAAAAGCTCTAATTGATTCTTAATATTTCTTAAGAAAAATTTCAGATACCATGACCCATTTCAGTGCTTTAGCATTGTATGCTACTTATTGTATTTACATATTGTTTCACACACTCTCACAAGCCTTAGTAAGAAGCACAAGTGTGAAGCTAATATAAAAGTGAAACACATTCCTAAGAACTCATCACAAACTCCAAACCCTAGATCAGATATGACTATTCCGGGGTTTCGCGTTTATCAAATTGCATTACATTATTTATGCATAATTGCATCTTGCTTCTTTAAACATTAGTCTTTACCGGAACAATGATGCTATTTACATAATTTGGATCTTCTATTGTCTTGAAGACCATGATTGCATAATCTTGTAATTACAAAAGGCAAGTTCACAACTTGCTCATGTCCTTTGATTATTTTCTATCAAATGCTTGTAACTCAAATGTTGTCATCACCGGCATTTCAAAAAGGATAGAAAATACTATTTTCATAATAATATGATTATGGATTATTTACCAAGTGGTAATAATCTATGGATAAAGTTCTAGTGGTAAAGAAACATAATACCTAGGACTTAACAACCAATGTCGCCAGTGATTCTATTGTCGTATATTATGCGTCAACCATGAGATTTGGAATGGGGTGGAGAAGTCAGTTGTATCTTCTTCCTCTCGCATGCATCCAGATGGCCAGGTCATGGCTGTTATCCTCGTAGCGTGCATTTTTAGTAATTTGTAGAGGATATGCAGCATATGGGTGGGATCCCTCAACGTCCCACGATAGTTCTGGCATCTGACGGTATGTACTAACCATTGTCGTAATTCAAGATGTGGGCATGGCGTACACCAAGGGGACATGCGGGGTCATGAAGGGGGCAGTGATTGGCTTGGATCTTAGGTTGGGCCTCAAACCATGGAAGTTTGAACGGGAACATACTCCTGGTCGTGCAACAAAGCTTAAGGTCTCTTGTGGGAAAAGTGACGCACCTCTATAGAGTGTAAGAATTGTGACATGTTACCCCCTATTCCGGGAAGGAGCTATGAACGCGGCAGGAAAGGAACCCCACGAAGGTTCTGGTCAACCTGTGAAGGATGTCAGACATAGTTTTCAGTATAAAAGCAACCTTTGAAGAAATGTTTAAAAAACCCTGCATTGCCTACGACCTTTGGTCTGTGGCTATAGAGATAGTGCACCATACACTCCTTTTTAGTGAACTTTCTGAGTACGCTCATACTCAATCGTACCTTCTTAACCCTTGCTAGGTTCTAAGCCGTTGAAGACGATGTCAACATCAATTTCTGCTCAAGAAACCATCATCGGCAGCTCTAGTTCTTCAATAAAGTCTATGAAATCAAAATATTCATCATCTGAAGTGAAGACAAAGTCTCTATTTAGATAGGAGTAGATACTCTAGCCATAAAACCTACTTCTATAGAGCATTTCATTAGTAGCAATTGCAAGCCAAATAGTTTAGGTGTTAGTCTTATTAGCTAGATAGTTCTGAATTATTATTTCTAGTTCTTCCTTGTAAGATGTTCTTTCTCTCTCTTTAACCTAGAGTGTTCTCTAGATCTTTTGCAAAGAGTCGAGTTGTAATCTATAGTCATGTCTTGGACCTATTGTGTTTCTGTTGTACCACTCTGAGGGATGTAATACTAGTGAACGGTGTTGCATTGGTGTTATGTCAACGACTATAGTGCACTACATCATGCAGTGGTATGCTGGCTCACCGCAGGTATACACACGGATGCCACCTCCTTAGGTTGAGTAATTTATTGAGTGTCCATGAATGTTTCCTCCATTTCTTCCTTCCTTTGTAGAATCTGTAAATCAAACTCTTGCCAAAGTAAAGTCCAATGGATCATCCTAGGCTTAACGTCAGTCCTTTCTAGGATTTCCTTTAATCCAACATGATCAATGTGTACTCTTAGAGTCCATGATATAAAATCTAAATTTGTCATAGGAGAAAACCACAGCGAAAAAATCTTTTTCTACCATAGGGTAATTCTTTTGGGCCCCATTTAAGGTGTGACTAGCATGCTGAATGATATTAAGATCATCACCATCATACTGACAAAGAATTGCTCCTACAGCTTCATGATTAGCCTCACAAAATAGCTCAAAAGGTTTCTTCTAGTTAGGTGGTTTTATGATGGGAGCTTCAAGGAGAGATCATTTTAATATGTTGAAACAAGTAAGACACTTCTCATCAAAATTAAAATGAACATCTTTTTGAAGAAGGTTAGTTAAAGGTCTAGCAGTTTTTGAAAAATCCTTAACGAACCTTCTATAAAATCAAACATGGCTTAGGAAGCTTCTTATACCTTTTATGTCTTGAGGAGGGGGTAACCTTTCTATTGCTTCATTTTTTGCTTTATCAACTTCTATACCCTTACCTGAGACTTTGTGACCAAGCACTATGCCTTCTTGAACCATAAAATGACATTTTCCCCAGTTCAAGACTAAGTTAGTGTCTTCACATCTCTACAAAACTTTATGAAGATTATGGAGACAATGGTTAAAGGAAGTTCCATAAACAGAGAAGTCATCCATGAATACTTCCATAGTACTTTCAACATAATCAGCAAATATAGTAGTCATGCATCTTTGAAAAGTGGCAGGAGCAATGCAAAGACCAAAAGGCATACGATGATAAGCATAAAGGTCATAAGGACAAATAAAAGTAGTCTTAAGTTGGTCATCAGGGTGAAAAACAATTTGGGAAAAACTGGAATAGCTGTCTAAGTAACAAAAATTAGAATGCATAGCAAGCCTTTCTAAAGTTTGATCTATAAATGGTAAAGGGTAATGGTCTTTTCGAGTTTCCTTATTAAGTTTTTTATAGTCAATGCACATCATGTGGTCAACAATAGTTCTAGTAGGTACCATTTCATTATGTTCATTTTTGACAACCGTAAATGCACCTTTCTTAGGAACACAATGAACAGGACTTACCCATTCACTCTCTTCTACATGAAAGATGATGCCTGCATCTAACAAATGTACTATTTCTTTCCTTACCTCCTATTTCACATTAGGTTTAAGACATCACTGAAAGTCTGCAACTGTATGATCTCCTTCTTCCATGAATATTCTATGGGTGGCTATCAAAGGACTAATCCCCTTCAAGTCACTCATCGAATACCCAAGAGCATTTCGATGCATGCGGAGAACCTTCATTAAATTTTCCTCCTCTTTCTCTGCAAGGTTAGAACTAATAATAACAACAAATTTATTGGTCTCATCAATAAACCTATATTTTAGCTCCTTTGGAAAATTCTTAAGGATTGGAGGGGGAGGAGCCTCATCTCCTGTCAACACCCGAATTTTTAATCCCAGATGCCTGTTATGCCATACATCGCAATCCCAGCATTTCCATTTTTGCGAGACATAACAGATTGGATATCACAGTACATCATCCATTACAACCCATAATAAGGTCTTACACAAATAAAGGATCTCATGATCCAGTCTTAATAGAATCAAGTAGCGGAATAAATAGCGTAGAGGTGGGGTCCATCTTTAGTATCACAGGCAATGCTGACGATGGGAGATGATCCTAGTTGTCGTAGCCGTCCTGCTGTCCTCCTTCAGGGTAGTCCTCCTCATAGTCTGGCCACGGGAATAGCCAGGGACAAAAGCCATGAGTACTCTTTAAGTACTCGCAAACTATCACTAACAAGTAAGGTAGTTCTAGTAGGAATGCTAAGTTCTAATTTTATTTGTAAAGCTAAGTTTGAAACCTAAGCTGAGTTCAGAAACAAAGAAAGATAAAATAAAGTTTGAAATCACCTAAGTGGGAACTTCGTTGTCATAGTCACAACTCTGTTGTGGTCAAGTCATGTCACAATTCATTTCATAAGTCATTTTGAAAACATCTGACAACGGAACAGTATGGCCACTCCAACAATCCATAACCACGGACGTAGCTATTCGAATAGTTTGACACTCTGCAGAGGTGGTACACTTTCACCACAAAATTCGATACATCTGTCAGGGGTAGCCCAGAATCATCATACTTAGTATGCAGATAATCAAACATAACCTTTCCTTTACACACTCTAGTATAAGCACCTCTCCTATGAGTATGGCCTCCCAGCCATGACCATCTGTCATCCTGGGCACTACATAGGTGGAAAACATTGAGAGGTAGCCTCAGCTCAAACCTCTCCCGCGAGGGAACTCTAATTCATATAAACTTCCGGCTAAGTCTTACCCAATTCAGGTATTGTGGTTGTACGGTAAATTGGAATGGTATCACGTCCGAACCCAACCATCAGTTTTTATAAAAGGGCTAAGGCTCATGCCTCAACATTTTCATCATCATAAACCATTGTGTTTCTGAACACATGTCAAAACATCTCAATAGAATGAATCATCATTCCAAGGTTTTCACAAGTCATTTTCACCAAGTATTCCCATCTAGAGTGATCAAGTTTTGGTTTAGCTCTAAACTACTAAGTTAAAAGTGTTCACTAATGTGGGATGCTAATATCAATCTCATGCCATAAAATGACATCTAAGTCTAACTAGATAGGCCAAGTTTTATACTCTCTATGCTACCTATAAACAAGGTAAAGAACTTTGGTAAGTTAAAGAAAGTAAAGCTTGTAAATAAAACTTGGAGTAGGTATAAGTCAAAATGGTATAACCAAAGCATGCCTAATACCTTTGCTTAGGTTATCTAGCTTTCAAGGGTTATCTTGCATTGTTAATGATGGCTTGCTAGGTATAATACTTGCAAGTGTTAGCTTCCCTTAGTTGGTGCAGTGGTTGAAATTCTTTTCCTCCTCCTCTTGGTAGAACTCCTCCTCCTCGTAGACTTGATGGGTACTATACGGAATACACAATCACCAAACAATACTTAACTAGTCTACTTGTCACACTAAAGCACACATTTGATGATCTATTATCATCACAAACATCACAAGGTTTATTGAACTAGTTTTCTTTATTTTATTTGAGAAAAGTAATTTCTACTCATTGAAATTAACTAATATTTAATATTCTCCAATTAAAATATGGGATCATGTGGAAACATATCATCACCACATATTCTAACATATGGGAATGTGATTTAAATGTTGGATCACATTTTAATAAGTTTAAGTTTAATAATTTATGATTTAAAGTGACTAGAAATGCCTATATTGCATTATTTTGGTACTAGTCCAAAGTCACTGCGTGCAAACCTTAATATTATTACATATTCATATAGGTATGGTTAAATGTGATTTTTGAGAGTTGGAATCAACTCAAAAGCTATTATGGTTGATTTTAGAAAAATGTTTGAATGTGAAAAAGCTTTTGTCTTGTTATTTTTACTAGGAGAGATCTCTAACTCTAAATGATTTACATCCAACTGTCTTGGATATACATTTTCATTAGCTTTCCAGCAAATTTCGAATCACTCAATTTGGATTTGTATAACTCTCTGAATTGATTTTCAAACTAACGGACAGAACTAAGTCTAAGTCTAAAAAGAAAAATCCTAATTTGAATTAACTGGGTCGCGCGAGAACACTAACGGGCCAGCCCAAATTCACTCTGCGGTGCTGAGGACTACTGACAGGGGTGTCCGCCTGTCAGTGGCTCATTAAACGCGAAGCGGTACGGGGTGAGATGGACCGTAGGATTAGAACAGGATCTACGGCTGGGGCTTATCATCGACGACGGACTCGTCGCTGGCAAGGCTGAACCCTAGCGGCTCGGTGGGGGTGCGGTGAGGGCGTACTAGAGCTCCAGCGAGTGTGGATAGGTGGGCAAACGAACGAGGATACGATGGCGAGCTCAGGCGAAGTCGAGGCAGTGGCTGGGGTGGACGAAATCGACGGCAGCGTGTCCTCCTCTGCTACGGTGGTCTCTGGCTCAATTCCGGTGACTGGCTGCTCGAACTGCTCCGGCAAGAGGTAGGGCAGGACTGGTGGTGAGAGGGGACTTGAATGGTGTGGCGATTGAGGCTGGGGAAGGCCTCCTTATATAGGATCGAGGAGGGGACCGAGGGGGCGACGGCGAGCTCGTCGGTAACGATGATACAGGGTGCTATCAACATGGGCGGCGTAGGCGGGCGGTGGCTTGCCTCCTGGCGGTCCTCTACGGCTTTATTGCGATGCTAGGGGTGGTGGCTAACGATCGGGAGCGTCGTGCGCTCTGGGAGACAGTGGCGGTGCTCGACGCGGTTCCCGGCGAGTGTGGGTCGCGCAGCGGGGTACGGCCGTGTCTGGCGGGGTGAGGTGGTTAAGGCGGCACGGCACGCATGGTCTGGTGTTGAGGCACGGCGTGTGGCGTGCTGGCGGTGATGGCGCTCTGGCGTGCGCTGGCGCGGCGCAGAGGCTCAGTGTGGCGCTTCTCTGGGGTGGTCCAGGGGCTAGCAAGGGCTGTGGGGTGAACCGTGGACGGCTGTGAGGTGGCGCCTTGCTTCCTGGAGCTACAGAGAGGGGCTGGTGGTCTCCTGCGGCATTGGCAAGGTTGGCTGGCGAGCATGGCCTCGGGGTGGCGGTGTACTGGCGCTAGGGACTAGGGGATGGGTTGGTTTCAGCTTGGTTAGATCACAGAGGGATAGAGGGAGTGATTTGGGGTCAAATGGGTGGCAAAACCCTATAGAAATAGTGAACCTAAACTAGAGTGTGATCAGTGCATGACAAGTGTTTGATTAAATGGCCGTATGAAGAAAACTTTTGAATTTTTCAGAGATTTTTGGTGGAGTGGTTTGTCACATGCTTAAGCATCTCTGATTGCTAGGATTTGTTAAATGGAATTCATTTGAGTGGTTTTTGAAAAAGTGTGATCTAAACATATGAACTAGATTTCATTTTCAAATGTCTTTTAAATTTAGAGTTTGAATGTTTTTGGAAGATCACAAAGTGGGCCTTGGTACATCACTACTTGTACTAGCAAGGGGTGCAAAGATCCACATTTGTTTCTATTTGAAAATGAGTGCTAGGAATACCCAAAGTGGGCTTGTTGATTAAAATGGCAAAAGTGACCATTCCCTTTATTAATTGTATTTGATTTCTTTTTCTTTGGTTTTTGCTTGGGGTTGATCTAGATGATGTGGCATTCATCTTAGAATCATTTTATACTCATTACAACAAACAATCATGGCATTTCAAAACAACTCCTATTTAATGCAACACTCATATGCATGCTTAAAGATTTTAAATAGGAAAAAGTTTTTTTTGTTAACCCTAAATTGGGTAGTTTTGATCTTGATCACTTGGATCAAATTTTTTGGGATGTTACATCTCCTTTCCTTAAGGGTTCTTCATAATTTGGATTAATCTCGACATCTACCTCAGGTGTGGAGTCAAGATAATCATCCATTTCAGCTTTTTCTATATCCTGGAGGATATTATTATTGACTAAGCTTCTTGCTAAATCATCCTCAGGTGTCTCAATGACTATTGAGGCTAAATTAATGATATTACCTTCTTCCTCACGTTCGTACTCATCATCGTCTAATTCTTCAATTGCCGCCTGATGGTCAAATTTGGATAAATGAAAATCCATTTTCTCTTCTTTAAACTTAAGGGACACAGTTTGTCTCTTGCAATCTATGTTTGCTCCTGCAGTATTTAGAAAAGTTCTTCAAAAAATGATAGGACAATAAACATCAGTAGGCATATCAATAAGCACAAAATCAATGGGGTATTTGTATGATCCAACACAAATTGGAACATCTCTAATTATTCCCATGGGGACTCTTAGTGTTTTATTTATAAGCATTATAGTCATGTTTGTATCCTCTAGTTCGGCTGGGGTTAATTCATTTTGAATTTTTAAATAAAAATTAAAAGGGATAACGTTAATAGCTATCCCGATGTCATAAAGGCCATAATAGGAAGTTCCTCCGAAATTACAAGGGAGAATAGATTTACCAACTTCTTTAGCTTTTACCTTTCCTTCAACGAATTGCGAAGCTTCAGTGTCTAGCTCAATTACGTTGCAGTGTGCAAGCATAGTTAAAATATCTTCCTTTGTTGATGCATCTGCCTCTTGCACACTTACTTCTTCAGTTTTCCTTCTTTGTATCTCCTCTTCCAACTCCTTGAGAAATAGGTCTTCTTCTTTGTGTTGATCCTCTAGCTGCTGAGCCATCATATGTTTTCTCACCGTCCTTGGGAAAGGAAAGGGTTCAACATATGGGGATACCTCCTTTAATGGTTCGACAGGGGCTGTAGTTGTTGGATCATCTTCCACAACTGGCTCAGGCTGCGGAGTGTAATGAAGCCAGTCCTTCTTAGGAGCTTCAATATGTTGTGTAAAAGACTGAAGGATTTGCAAAATAATACCATCATCAAGTTGCAGTTCATTAGCAGTTTCTGTTACTTTACCGGAGTCTTTATAAGCATTGAGACAATTGTATTCAATTTCTATATCTCCTTCGCCTCCTAAATAAAATCCCCATGTTTCTCTATTACGGTGAATTCATTCTAAAAGTTCCCAAGCTTTAATTATAGTTAATTCCATGAAAGAGCCTCCAGAATTCGTGTCAAGCTCATGCTTAATTTCTTGATTAAGTCCTCCATAGAAAATATGCAAAACGTACCATTCGGGTACATGATGGGGACATTTATTATGTAGAGATTTATACCTTTTGTAGGCCCTTACAAGGCCTTCACTTGGGCGGTTCTTGAAGTTTGTAATTGCCCTTCTTAATTCAGCAGTTTTTACCTTAGGAAAAATCGAGATACAAATTCTCCTTTAAGTTTTTCCCAAGTATCTATTTTCTCTGCTGGGCAAATTCTATACCAAGCCAAAGCAGTGTTGGTTAGAGATTGGCTAAACAGCTTAAGTTTCAATTCATCATTAGAATAGCCTCTCAGTTTAAGAGTCCAACATAGCTCGGTAAAATGCATTAAATGAGTGTAAGGATCCTCGTCTGGATCATCTCATGCAAAAGTTTTTTCTTTAATAATAGCGATAAAACGAGGGTTGACCTTGTATTCTGGTTCGCTCCCACTCAGGAATTCCTTGACGAGTCATCTGTTGAACTTCCTGAGGTATTTACTAGGATCGAGCTGATTAATCAGCCTAAGTGCAATCATGGTGCTTACCTGAAACTAGTAAAAAACTTTAGTAAAATAAGTAACTAAGAACAAAGACCAAAAGCGCTTATCTCCCTGGCAACGGCGGCGTAAAATAGCTTAATGACTGCAAGTGCACAGATCAATTGTAGCTAGTTTCAAAGTAAAGATATCGAACCCACAGAGAGATATTAGTCAAGGTCTTTATGCCCCTCATTACTATCTACCAAAGGATACTTATAAGCTTCCTTTGATCTCAAGTAAAGGGTGTTTGAAACGTTTATGGTTGTTTGTAGAAAAGTAATTAAAACAAGTAAAAGGAAACAAGAACAAGTTTGTATGAAAGCGTGGTTAAACTCAATAGGGATAAAACATTCTCAGGGATGTAGGATACACCACTAGAATATTATTAATGTTATTTGTAATCAAGATAACATACTCCTTGTGTCATGAGATGTGTGGAGAGAGCTCCATAATAAGATGTTCACTACAAGGCTCATAGGAGGCAGCTTTGTTGAGCCAAGAGTGAGGTCACCTCTAAATAATCACTGCGATGTCTGAGAGCAGTCACCCATACAAACCACCGCAATTAAGGGTTTCCCCGTGGATATCATAATTAGCTTAGGGAGTCCCTCTTTTATCCTCCTTTGACCGTGTAGGTTACGAGCCGGCGCCAATCTGTCACGGGGGCATTCCGGGTACGATCTCAAGACACATCGAAAGGATTTCTCCCTCCCTTTAGTCCCAAGGGCAAATGATATGTGGCCGACTACACATACCATCGAAATAGAGAGATCACAAAATCATAGTTCTATCATTGACAAGCAAGTCATATGGACCTAAGAATAGATCATCTTTATTACGAATTCATAATGGTGCTAGGGTTTCTCCATATCCCCAAGAACAAAGGAACTACTCACACATGGAAGAAATCAACAACATCATCATAATCAAATGAATGGATAAAAGTATGAAGATAGATCTAATGCAAACCACAATTGAATCTAGAATTACAACAAGATCTAACAAATGAGAGATGGGGGTAATGGTGGTAATGGAGATGCATCGGTTGATGATGAAGGGGATGATGCGTTGTCCTCCAATGATCCATGAAGTAGCTAGGATTTTTTCCTAGACAAGTTCCTCCTTTAGATCCCTTTCAGATGTGGTTTTTTGTGGTTTCTAGTGGCTGTGAATGTCGGATCTCCCTCTCGTCTTTGCCAGGAGAAAGTATTTGATGAGGCGATCACGCTGGCACTTGGTACGGGTAGTCTCCGCCCGTACCACCGGTCGTTATCGGTACTGATTGCTCCTACTTGCTTGGTATTCTGCCAGGTGTGAAGGTATATCCATAAAATGACTTTTATCACTTAGAAATATTATATAGTTACACAATATGATAGTTCCAATTGATATGTTCATATAAGACTCAATGATTTGGGATCCTGTTAAAACAAGAACAAAATGGTGCGTGCAAACGCAGTGAAATACAAAGATCCCTGCTCTATTTATGCAAAAACAAAAGGTAAAAATGCTTCAATTTTGGACTCGTCAGTGATTAAATATGATCTCGCAGTCTAAGGATTAGGACACTCCATTTCTAACTATTGCAATAATGAACTTTGTGACTTGATCGCATTGCAACAATTATTAGTGGGTAATGTCCACCACATCATTTTCCAGATGATATGACTTCATTATCAGTCGGCATAAATGCACCATGATCATGAAACCTTGATCATCAGCTGCCCAATGAACTAGTTGAATAGAGGCTACTAGGGACCTTTGGTTTGTTTATATATCACACATGTATCAATGTTTACGACTGATACAACTGTAGCAATGTATAAAGCTATTATGAACTAATGATATATGATAATAAAAACCTTTATTATTTGCCTCTAGGGCATATATCCTTTAGTCTCCCACTTGCACTAGAGTACAAGTAATCTAGTTGCATTGTTACTAATCATAAACCATATCACATATGTGTTTATTGATCATGCTTGCTCATGGAAAACTTCCTATCCTAAATTTGTGTTACCATACCCTTATAATATTTGCAAATCATTAATGTCACCTATTTTACATTAACACCATTATCATATAATGTGTTTAACTATTTGTTTTGGTGACAAAGTGAGACTTTGTTTGCTAGCATATACAATGATGATATATGTAGCATCCCAATTATCTAACAATTGCAATACTACTTGCCTAGTCTATATATGATACTTCCTACATATTATTATTGCATCATCATTATATCATGCTCATGTCATCATGCCACCTTGCATTTGAGCATCATATAAAACATTCCTATGATTTGTCTTGTTTGTGTAATGCTACCACCATTACCTTCTCCTCTCTTTTGATCTCCCCTATTTTTGTTTTCTACAAGTTTGGATCCACTTGCTAGGGTCCATTATTTTTCCAAATGTTTTCATTCCATTTGATAAACCCTAAATTCCAATATCTAGTATCATGCCCAAAAATTAATATGTATGTGGGCATCCTCTCTCCTTATGCCTCTTGTTCTCTCTTGCCCTCCTCATGGCCAAAATCTCTGTTCCGAAAATTCTACAAAAGCTCAAAGGGTTTTTATTCAAAAGTTTGTGTGAAAATTGAATCAAACAAATAAAAGAAAAACAGAATAAAAGAAGAGAGAGAGCAGCAGCAGCCCACCTGGAGTCAGGCACCAAACCATCCAGCGCAGCCCAGTATCGGCCCAGCAGCGCGACACCCTCCTTGGCCTAGCACACCTCTCCCTGGCCTGGTACCCTTTCGATGGCAAGAACACGCCGTCACTGCTTATGTCCTTCCTCCCGACGCCTTCCTCTCTCACGCGATCGACCGACGGAGCAGGTGGTCGTGGCCCCCGTCACTCGCGTCATCGCCCCTCTTTTAATCCCCATTCGAGGAGTCCAGTAACCCTAGTCCCTTTATTTTCCCCAGCGCCACCACCTTCTTCCCCTTCTTTTCCCCACCTTCCGAGAGAGAGCCGAGAGGGAGGTGCAGAGAAGGGAAATCGCCATGGCCGTTGTCAAGCCCACCTGAGCGCGGAATTGCACCACGTTGATGTCCGTGTCCTCTACACAAAAGAATCGGAGCCGGAGCATCCCGAAGCTACCCTCGTTTGTCTATTTCCCTGTCGAGTACGAGAGGGAGCACTGAAGTACCCCGCCGCTCGTCACAGTCACCGCCGCTTCCGGCCACCACCAAGCCCACTGAGGCCACCGTCGACCCCGTGGTGAGTCCCCCTTTCCTTTCCACACTTGTACGCCCCAACCCTGCCTCCCTATCACCAACGCCAGCACCGAGAACCACCATCGCGTGCGCCGCTGCAGTTCAGATAGTAGAAGAAAGCACGTGTTCACCCCTCTGTTCCTCGTCGAGCCCCGTCCGCTGCAGCCCTCCTCCGAAGTCGCCGCCCAAACAAAAATTATAGCCTTTGCAATCCTCTATGTCTTTCGTTTTCACGGCAATGCAAAAATCACAGCGAATCACTCACTTTTTTCAATCAAAATTGCGGCCAGCTAACTGTTTCACCAACGAGATTTCAGTTGACAGATTCAGGCTTTGCCGATGTTTTTGCAGCTAAGCCTGTGCAAGTTTAAGTCGATCAAACCCAGATCCCTGGCGCGTCACACGTGTTAGCCCCACGTCCACCACGCACGTAGTGGCCCCGCGCGGCTCGCGGTCCCATTGGTCATAGACCGTGGCTAGCTCGAGTTGAGTAATAAAAGTTGTTGCCTATTTTTCTTATATAAACAAAATTCGAGAAATTGAATAAATCTTAAATAATTCATATCTTTTTATATAATTCGAATTTGACAAAATTTCCAAAATGAAAAGTGATTCAAATTTAAATACAAATTCAAATTTGACCAGAGTCAACCCTAACTAGTCAAACATGTGACATTTGACCCCTTTTTGAATTACTTGCATTTAATAATTGTTTTAAATTCATAAATTCAAAATTTGCATGTAATATATGTTTTCGTATCAGAAAAATGCCAGGAATTCAAATATGCCATCCAAAATAATTTTTGAGCAATTTAAAATTTCGAAATTATTTAAATGCCAATAAATGCTTTTTCTTAATAAATCTATAACTTTAATTCTGTAATTCCGAATTCGACAAATAATATGTCTAAATCGATCAGCGCGACGAGCCCGTTCTTTTTATGCATTACATGATATTAATTGGACCATGCATCATATAGATATTAAACAATCAGAACTGTTTATGGGAGTAAAACATGCCTAAATAAATTAATAAAGTGCTTTATTATTGTCTCCACCCCTCACCCATGCCATGTTATGTTATACCATGCAATTGTGCATCATTCCATCATGGCATACCTTGTTTGCTTGTTGCATATGATTTATATAATTGTGTAGTGTATTTATTTTGGCTCTTGTGTGTTTGGTTTTTATCCGGATAGACACTAAGCAAGGAGAATACCAGGAGCCTCATGAGTATTACCCGGATCCTTCTTATTCCACAACTGAACTGCTAGGCAAGCAATTACCCATGCTTGCATGCATATAGTACTTATGCTTCTATCTTACTCTTGCATCACTGAGTCGCGATTGCATTAAATTGAATCCCAAGTATTGCATAGCCTTTACTTTTAAACCCCACCGAGGCTTGTACCTCAATCCCATGAGCCATTACTGTAGGAGTTGTTTGAGCTATACGAGTCATAGAATTGCATGTGTAGGGTTTGTGCGAGTCTTTGGATAACGAGGTACCTAAACAACTTAAACTGGGTAGTAATGGGATAACTAAAGGAAGAGACACCGGTGAACAATAGCTGTTATTTGGTCCTTCCATGATCACTTGTGTCCCATAGGACCCCGAGTACTTGATTTCTGTTCCTTGACTATTCGCACTATCTACATACGGGAGACTCTATAGATCCCCCTTCGCCTGAGCTTGATTCGCACTTTATATCTTGGGGCCACAAACTAGTTTGGGGCATTATTACTATCTTGTATTTATGTCATGCTTTACTGCTTTATTTACGATTGCGCATGGAGCGCCTGTACTGTTTAGGAATGTGTAATGTTTTCGTGGTATCGACAAGCCCAGTCACACTTTCGGGTTCCCAGTCATTTACAGCCATTGGCACAAAGCTTGGGTCCATCTCGTAGCCGGACAAGTTCGTTGCGCGTAGCTTAATGGGGTGCCCCCTGAAATAATTTATGAATCCTGTGAATGCATTGTTGTGAGGCCTCATTGCGTTTTATTTGGTTCTTCCTAAGGTTGATCATGTGTGTTGCTATTTATGCACCCCTGCAGGGTAAGTATTTATGAAAGCTGTGTCCACGGTTATGGATGACTTGGAGCATAGTTTCTCGATCATAGACAAGCATAACTAATGTACCGCCTTTAATTTGACTAAGACATGACTAGTAAATAGTGCAACACTCATGGAATGGTTAATAAAATTGCCAACGGATGGGATGTTCTTTCAGCTTCTCGTCGGGTAGGCGAGAAGGAGGGCGAGCGATGTTATTTATGTTGCTTATATAACTATTGTTACTAATTAACGAGCGTTCATACATCTCCGGTTGGGCGGATATGTAGTGTGTCTCTATAGAACTATTTAGCTATTATCTTTCGCTGCAATTGCGTCACCCCCAGGTTGGTCCCTTTAGGTGCATTAAGACTTGCTGAGTACCCCTAGGGTCTCACATGATAATTATTTGGTTTAGATGTACATGTATACTCTCAGGAAGGCTACTAGGTCAAAGAGACTGATGATGGTGGCAACGACTATCAGGTGTAGAGATTCTGGGGATGGAGATCCGTGAGATCTATGGGCGGGATGTGCTTATTTTCAGGGCATCTTATGCCAATTTGCTTCTTATCCGTACTCGGATCATGTTTTCCGCTTCTGGTTGATACTCCGATGTGTGTTGTATGAGGATGTATCCTAAACTATTATATCTATCTCGGATATTTGGATCTTGCCATATGGCGTTGAAAAAATTTTGGTCTCTATTTTTTTAGATCGTGTGGCTCTGATGTCTATTGTATGTCGCTGACATACATACTCATTTGTGTATGTTTTGATCGCTTTACCCATCAACTACACCGCTCGCTCTTGTCCCGATGTTCTAAAAAGTGGGTGGGATGGTTGGCTGGTACCGTGCTCTGCTCCACGAGGTGGACCTACTATGTGTGGCTGCGCGGCCGCACGGTAGTATGTCCTGTCCACTTTTGGTTCATCTAGACTTAAGCTTAGAGCGTAGGGTCCGAGGCATTACAGTATATCAGTGTTTGAACTTTCAATATTGTCATGTACACCTATAAACACACTTTAGTCAAAATTTATTAAACCAAAACTATACTTATCAATACTAAAATATTCTAATATTTATTTATCTATGTAGATTTGATCAAAGTGCAATACTTGTGACTTTGATACCTAACCATGCTTCCTTTGCGCTAAACTTAATTCTGGTTCAGTGATTAACTCATGGATCATGTCGGAACCTGTTCTTACATCTAGGAGTTTGGGTCACATTATGTCAAGTATATAACATGGTTTTAACGTGGAAACCCTATGACCAAGGCACGGGTGATACAATGTATCTCTCTTTCCTCAGTTTTAACCATTGTCACAAATACTGAGTCACTACTCAATGCTTCTTCTAGTTTCACAAGTAAGAACTAATTCTGAACTATTTTCAGAATGTCAACTAGGACATTATGAACTTGTTTCAGAATCCTTGAAGCATTTGGACATTAATGTTTATTAAACATATTGATCCATATTCATAGATCCTTTATGTTTAATATATGTTGAATTTCATCATCTAATGACTTAATCATTTCTGATACCAACCACATCATTCTTAATATGTCGATTACATATGTAAGAATGTTGTTACGCTCTCACTCAGATTATCATCCATATTTGACATACTAGGATATCACTCAGCTCCCACTCAAATATGTCATCTACATATTTGACTTGGAAAACTTATTAGCTCACACTTAGTTTGTTGTAATTACAGGTTCTCTCAATAATATTAGTATATCCAAAATTCTTTGATCAATCATCGAATCGAGAATTCTCCATTACAAGATACCACCAATATCATGATTAACCAAAACCTGCATGTTGTACTAGTTACAACCTTTTCTTCAAAATCTTGAAGACTTGCAGCTTTGAACAACCCTTTACCAATTTCCAAACTAGACTAATTGCTGATGTAAATCCAATAGACTTTAAGCATCACTACACATTCTAGTCAATCTTTTGAATTTGTCAAAACATCCTTTGTGACAAATTGAGCTTTTATGTGTTCCTTTTAAGTTTCATTTCTTCCTTTTAACTTTGCGAATTACCAGGAAGGATTAAGTAAATTCCATTACTTAATGAGATCAAGTAACTTTTACGTTGTAATCTCAAATGTGACTTAATATGGGATTTCATGACTCTTAGTCATTTCTTGTACTTTAGGTTCATCATTCTTTCTTTATAGTTCATAGGTATGTCTTGTTCCAATAACATGACAAGTGAATCAACAATAAAACTCTACAAGTGGCAGAACATATTCTTGAATCCTACTTTCTTTAGTAAAGTATCAGCTAAAACATCATGATCACTTTATCATTAGTTTACCCTATATTTGTAGAGTTTTGGTTCTAGAACACATTCTGTTGTACTACTCGACAATCCATTGGTTAGGTTAAACCCTTCTTATACTTATACCTTTTCCACTAACATCTTCTATAAGAAAACACTTTCTCGAGGAAGTATCACATTAAGACAATATAAGATTTGCCACCTTTGGTTTTTGTTTGGAATTTGTATTCATAGTTGAAGGATATATGCCCTAGAGGCCAATAAAGAAAGTTGTTTTATTGAGATATCTCTAATGTTCATAATAGTTTTGTATCATGCTATAAATGTATTAAGCAGAAACATAAATACAAGTGTGGTATATAAACAACCAGTTCCCTAGTATCCTCTGAAAGAACATTTCATGATTTCCTATGTTTTGTGTGTTAGATAACAATACCATGGAAGTTCTAATGTGTACTAAGTGTTGCAGGAAAGTTTTGTGCATTTGGGGGGCCGGATTATCCGCCCTCATCATGGGCCGGATAATCCGGCCAGACCATTTTGGCCAGGACTGGCGCTACGCGAGCTTCTGTTTAGGGCCAGATTTTCCCCCGGACAATCCGGCTCTAGGGCGGTTTTTCTCCCTGGACCAGATAATCCGGCCCTCATGTTGGGTCGGATATTCCGGCCCTCATGTTGGGTTGGATATTCCGGCCCCGGGGGAATCTCCCAAGAGAGCGTCTGCGCGAGCTTCTATCTGGGGGCGGAATTTCCCTCGGATATTTCGTGGTTGGGGTAGATTTCCCCCCAGCCGGATAATCCAGCCCTCCCCTAGGGCCGGATAATCTGGTCCCCAGGAGAAGGTGTCAAGGGCCAGCCTACGCGAGCTTCTGTCCGTAGGCGGATTTTCTACCGGATAATCCGAGTCTAGGGCGGAGTTTTCCCTAGGCCGGATAATCCGGCCCTCACTTGGGCAGGATAATCCGGCCCCCAAAGGCTCCAACGGCTTGGTCTGGAAAGGGGGTATAAAAGCCCCTTCATCCCCATCGAGCAGAATCCTTAATTCATTCAAAAATTGTCAGACCCATTGCAAGAGCTCTCTCTCTAGATCTCCCACTTCAACCACCCGAAGGCTTCGATCTTTGGGGGAATTGAAGAAGGAGACAGTCTTCATCGCCATCACGAAAAAAGCGCATCAACTCCTCTCCATTCATTTGGAGAAATCCCCAATCTAGTATTCTTGCTAATATCTAGATCTTGTATTTTGTTATTGATAACTTGTTCTTGTGGCAGCTTGTTGTCATTACGGGAGCCTCCAATTTGGTTGTGGAGTTGTGCCCTGCTAGTTGTGTAAAGGCGCCGGTACCTGCCTTGAAGGGTTCCTATAGTGGAAAGGTGGATCAGGCCTTTGGTGGCGGGATCCATCGGAGAACAGGGTGAGGCCTATTGTGGCGTGGTGGTCTTAGTACCGCCCACCCCTCCAACGCAGATGTACTTCCCTTAACAAGGAAGGAACTGCGGTAAAACAAATCATGTGTCTCCGCGTGCTTCTCTACGGTTCACTCGTTCTTCTTTCCACTTGCCTCTTACTCGCTAGTAGATAGGTTTGCATATAGGGAAATTCTTCTAAGTAGTTATCTAGAGAATTTACCTTTTGTGTTAAGCCTAAAATTGAAAAAGCATTAAAATTTGAAGTAGCACCTATTCACCCCCCCCCCCCTCTAGGTGCCCATACGATCCATTTCAATTAGTATCAGAGCCCCGGCTCTTTATTCGGGCTTAACCGCCTAGAGAAGTATGGGTACCATGGAGAATGGGAATGAGGTTGTGGATAAGGTCGCAATGGATGACCTCAAGAAGTTGGAAACAACCTTGTTGAAATCCTTTGAGACCAAGATGGAGAAGATGCATCAAATGATTGCTCGCCTCACATCATCCGTAGCCCCATCTCCATCCTCCTCTGAGGCCGCCACTCCCTTATCCAAGGATAAGGCTAACACCGGATCCAAGGAAGATGAAGTGGTAGGTGAAAAAATAATGGTTCCACCTCCAAGAAGGGAAGTGGTAAGGAGGAATATAGTGAGGTTCATCACTTATATTCCCCCGACCCACCTATCCCTCATCCTCATATAAACAATAGGGGTGATCCACCCAAGCTTACTGCATCTTCATTTAATCAATGGCAATTCTTAATGAAGTCTCATGTTTGCAGCTCTTCTATTGAACTTTGGAGAATTATCGAAGAGGGTATTCATATTGGAGATCACACCAACCTGACAAGAAGAGAAGTTGTGGATATCCAATTGAATGCTATGTCCCTTCACATGATACAGCTCGGAGTGGGTCCCAAGGACATGCCCCACATTGAACATCTCAACACAGCTAAAGAAGCTTGGGATGCTCTCATCGATCTCTTTATTGGAAATGAAAGCATGAGAAGGAATAGGTATGATGCCCTTAGTAATGAAGCTAGAGGATTTTACATGTTGGATGGTGAAAACCATGAAGACGTGTATAGAAGACTCAAGGGCATCGCAACAACGTTTAGAAAGCATGGAGCCACTCACATTGATGATGCTTGGATAAAAAGGAAATACGTGAGTGCTCTAATGCCTTTTGAGCCAATGGACTTGAAGAGCTTGCAAGGTAGACACAACTACCATCAAATGACGTCCAATGAATTCATGCAAGAAATGTCATCATTCAAGGTTGCTGCAAAGAATGCGGAAGATGCCCATGCCCGTGCCATTGGAATGCGAAAAGGGGTCAATGTTGCTCTCAAGGCTAATGTTGTTGAGCAAGATGAGGACGAAAGAGCTTTCGAGAGTTCCTCCATGGACTGCCCCGATGAAGTCAAACGTGCTCATGGTGAGTACATGGTGTTTTACGCACTGAACTTTTGGAAGGATCCTGCCAAGGCCAAGTCAGAACTCGAGCGCAAGAATGGGTCAAGTGGAAGAAGAGAAAGTGGCCCAAACCTGAGAACATGCTACAATTGTGGAGATAGGCTGCACTTTGTGGCTGAGTGTCCATATCAAAATAGAGAAGACAATGGTGGCAGGCTCATCCTTAAATAAAAATCCAAGGCACCTAAGAAGAAGCCATTTATCAAAAAGAATGGCCCTTACAAGAAGCAACCCAAGATTGTCTTGGTGGCACAAGAAGAATACTCCTCTGCAAGTGAAGATGAAGAGGATGAAGATAGTTCTCGCGAGGTGGCTGCTATAGCTACCACATCGACTCCATCATCTCTCTTCGACTCGCCAAACAAAAATGTCATCAACAACAACGTCACTTGTCTTATGGCAAGAGGGTCCGAGGTATCAACTTCTAGTTCTTCATTCCCTAAGACTAACATAAATATGGATATGGATGATCATACTAGTCTTAAAATGAAAGAAGAAGTTATTTTTTGGACAACTTTTTCACTAACTTGCAAGGTGAGCACAAACTTCATTTTGATGCTCTTATGAGTCAACTTGCCCAAGCCGAAGATCTCCTTGAAGAAAAGGGCAGAATTGAAAGAGAAGATGCCTTGGAGATAGATTCTTTGAAGAATGCCTTGGAAGAATAAGAGGAAGCTCGAGTATCTCTGGAAGAGATACTCGAATCCATTGAGGAGTCACATGAAGAATTTGTGGCTCAGCTCATCAAAGAACGTGACAACGCTCTTGCCAAGGTAAAGAAACTAAAGAAGGAAAAGATTGAATTTGGGGCTGCTCATGCCAGACTCTCGGAGAAGTTTGAGAAACTTGGCATTGCTCACAAGGCATTGGAGATTGAACACTCTACTCTAAAAGAGTCTCATGACCAGCTCCAAAATCAATTGAGGAAGTATGATGTTCCCAACACCTCCACATCATCTTATGGAAAAGAAGAACTTGCAAAAGGATCTCAACACAAAGGTAAAGAAGTTCTAGATGAGATACTTAGCAAGCAAAGACCAAACAATGGAAAAATAGGGTCTTGGTTATATTCCCAAGACAAAGAAGAAGAAGAAGAAGAAGAAGAAGAAGAAGAAGAAGAGCAAGACTGCTCAACCAAAGACTAGCACCACCACCAATGACAAGTCTAATCATGATGGTTTTGCAGGGCCTAACAATCCTAACTTTGAGTTATATTGCGATCATTATGGTGATGTTTATGCTAGTTATGTAGGTCCTTATGGTTGTTACATTCCTTAGTCTATTTGTGTTCCCAATACCCTTGTCACTAACGTGAGAGGACCCATTGAAAAATGGGTACCTAAAAATAAAAAGTAACTTTCTTGCAGGGCTATGCTTCCGGTGGGTCTAAATGGGTACTCGATAGCGGATGCATGAGTCATATGATCGGAAGCAAGGATATCATCATGGAGATGCGGCCAAATCATGATCATATAACTGTCTCCTATGGTGACAAGTCTAAATCTGACGTATTGGGTCTCGGCAAAGTTGTGGTGGCTCACGATATCTCTCTCGTGGACGTCATGCTTGTTGAGACCCTCGGTTACAATTTACTTTCAGTTCGCGCCCTTGGGAAGATGGGCTTTGTAGTTTTTATTGATGCTGATTTGGTGGTACTCTTGTGGAGCAAGTCTCTAAAAGTCGCTTTTGTGGGATATGTCGAAAATGACCTGTACATGGTGGCCTTTTCAGGGAAAACCACTACAGGCCCGATATGTCTTTTCGGAAAGGCTAACGCAGGTTGGTTATGGCATCATCGACTAGCCCACGTAAATATGAGAACTTTGCAAAGTCTCCACAAGGGTGGCCACATCCTTGGACTAAAAGAAACTGGCTCCTTTGCCAAAGATCGTGTTTGCAGGGCTTGTGTTGAAGGGAAAATGCACGACTCTCCTCATCGAAGGAAGACTATTATTTCGTCAAAAAGGATCTTAGAGCTCCTTCATGTGGACCTCTTTGGACCTCCATCTCATGCAAGCCTCGGTGGGAAGAAGTACTACCTTGTGATCGTTGATGATTACTCAAGATACACTTGGATCTATTTATTCAAGTTGAAGAGCGAGACTCAAAAAACGGTCATCGACTTCACCAACGAGGTTCAATGTCAACACAACGTCCCTATTCTGGCAATAATAAGTGATAATGGCTCCGACTTCAAGAACTACACCTTAAATGAGTTCCTAAGTGAAGAGGGGATAAGACATCAATATTCCGCTACGTACACCCCTCAACAAAATGGTGTTGCCGAGATGAAGAACCGGACTCTAATGGATATGGCAAGGTCTATGCTAGCCGAATTCAAGTCTCCATATAACTTCTGGGCTGAAGCAATCTCTACTGCTTGTCATTCATCCAACCGGTTATACCTCCGTAAAATCTTGGACAAGACTCCGTATGAAATACTTACCGGTAACAAGCCAAACATCTCATACTTTCGGGTATTTGGGTGTAAGTGTTTCTTTCTCATCAAGGGAGTTCATTTATCTAAATTTGAGTCTAAGGCTTTAGAAGGTATTTTTGTTGGTTATGGTGCCGAATCCCACACTTATAGAGTCTACAATAAGCTCTCCGGAACTATTGTAGAATCTTGTAGTGTGGTGTTCGAGGAAAATGATGGCTCCCGTGCGAGGCAAGTTGATGTTTGTGATGCAGATGTTGAAATACCCCAAGATGCCATAAGAAGAATGGGCATGGGATTTTTCCGCCCCATTGAGGAACCCCTTGTGGCAGATCGGGCAGGACAATGCTCTACTCATGAAGAGCCCTCATCTACACATACTCAACATGCTCCAACCACGGGAGTAACTTCTACACCAACTCCACCAATTGCTGGAGGTGAACATGCTCCTGGATGCTCCAGGCCGGATTATCCGGTCGACACCGGATTATACGGCCACCACTCCCCTGACGACCAAACTGTGCATCCTATCAAAGAAACTGCTGCAAGCTCCAGGCCAGATTTTCTGGCTGACCCCGGATTATCTGGCCCCTCGCCAATTCAAGCAAGTCCCAGGCAACCCGATGAAATTGCATCAAGTTCTCCAAGGCCGGATTATCCGACCTCACCCTTGGCCGGATTATCCAGCCCTGAAACTCCTGATGATCAACAGCCTCCTGTTACGGCTGCTGACCCAGCTCAAGGGCATGCTTCGTCATCTCCTACTACTGATAATCAGACTTCAAATCAAGGTCAAGCAAATGATTCCAACAAAGACTCAAGTGATGAAACTATTCCACCAAGAGACAACAAGCTTATTGAACTTCGTCGTAAGGCTCGTGCTGATTAGAACTTTGAGTTAAGGGGTCATACTCTTGACAAAGTTGTAGGTGATCTTCGACGAAGGGTTTCCACAAGAAGGGAATTGGCAAGTTTTGGTGAGCATCAAGGTCACATCTCAATGGTGGAACCTAAGAAGGTGTTTGAAGCTCTTGAAGATCCGGACTGGGTTGTTGCTATGCATGAAGAGTTGAATAACTTTGAGCGCAGTAAGGTCTAGAAACTAGTGGAGAAGCCCAAGGATTGCCGCAACGTTATCGGCACTAAATGGATATTTAAAAACAAGCAAGATGAGAATGGAATTGTTGTGAGGAACAAGGCAAGACTAGTGGCACAAGGCTATTCCCAAGTTGAGGGCATTGACTTCGGCGAGACCTATGCTCCTATGGCTCGGCTTGAGTCCATCCGTATCCTTCTTCCTTATGCTTCCCATAACAATTTTAAATTGCAGCAAATGGATGTTAAGAGTGCTTTTCTTAATGGTCCTCTACATGAGTTGGTATATGTAAAACAACCCCCAGGATTTGAGGATCCTAACTTTCCGAACCATGTCTACAAACTCGATAAGGCACTTTATGGCCTTAAACAAGCCCCACGTGTGTGGTATGAGCACCTTAAAGAGCTATTGCTAGACCGTGGCTTCGAAGTTGGGCAAATCGATCCCACTCTTTTTACTAACAAGGTTAAGGGGGAGCTCTTCATATGACAACTATATGTAGACGACATCATCTTTGGTTCTACTAATAAAGGTTTTAATGATGAATTTTCAAAACTTATGACTGATAGGTGTGAGATGTCTATGATGGGGGAGTTATGGTTCTTTCTTGGATTCGAGATCAAACAACTTAGAGAAGGGACCTTCATCAATCAAGCTAAATACATCCAAGACATGCTCAAGAGATTCAAGATGACGAATCTTAATGGCGTCGCCACTCCGATGCAAACAAAATGTCACCTTGAACTTAACCCCCACGGTAAAGATGTGGACCAAAAGGTATACTGGTCCATGATCGATTCTCTCCTTTACCTCTGCGCATCTAGACCCGATATTGTGTTGAGTGTGGGGGTGTGTGCAAGGTATCAAGCAGCTCCTAAATAAAGCCACTTAGTGGCGGTCAAGAGGATCTTCCGAAATTTGGTTCATTCTCCTAACTTTGGTCTATGGTATCCCAAGGGCTCCAATTTCTCTCTATGTGGTTATACTGATTCAGATTGGGCAGGTGATAAGGATGATCGGAGATCAACTTCTAGTGCTTGTCAGTTTTTGGGAAGATCTCTAGTTTGTTGGTCATCTAAAAAGCAGAATTGTATCTCTCTCTCCACCGCCGAAGCTGAATATGTTGCTGCTGCTAGTGCCTACACTCAGTTATTATGGATGAGGCAAACTTTAAAGGAATATGGTGTCAATTGTGACAAAGTGCCTATTTTATGCGATAATGAAAGTGCAATCAAAATTGCGTATAATCCGATACAGCACACAAGGACAAAGCATATTGAGATTCGGAATCATTTTATTCGGGACCATGTTGCTCGAGGCGATATTGATCTATCTTTTGTGAGCACGAAGAACCAACTTGCTGATATTTCCATGAAGCCACTTGATGAAGCAAGGTTTTGCTACTTGAGGAATGAGCTAAATATCGTTGATTCAAGGAGCTTGTCTTGATTACCCATGCACTCACTTGTACATCTCAGTCTTATTTGGTCTAGTTGTGGGCATGGATATAGGGGGAGTGTGGTCCTAATTGATTGGGCTAACCCTCCCCCCATAATGCCGAAAGCAAGTCAAATCATTTCTCTTAATATCATTTTGTGATATGTGAGCTTATTGATGAGTATTGGTCATGAACCCAAGATATATCTTCGCGGTGTCATACCATACACTCCAACAAGGTGGCTTTGGCCACCGCCCTCTTTCATGAGAAGAGTTGGATTTATTTGGATCTTCTTGATCTTTTTAGCTCCTCTCATGTTTTTATGGGAAGCACACTCACTTTTGGCTTTTAGTTGCTTTGATTCTTGCAAATTTGAGTGTGTAGTACCATCTCAGTTTGGCTCTCTTAATCCTAAGCCTTTTTTCTACCCCTAAGCCATCTATTCCTGCACACAAGTCCCTTGTACATCTTGTGGGGGTGTTGATTGGGGACGCACGGGCCTGGCTCTGTGTGTAACAGAAGTTCAGAGTTTAGGCCAGATAATCCGGCCCAAGTACAGGCCGGATAATCTGGCCCTGGTGGATTTCATCCTTAAGGGCAGGGGTCGGGGGGAAGGGCTCATAACGAGCAGCACTTCTCCGCCAACCCTCGCCCTCTCCCCAGCCGTCGCCTGCCGTCCTCCACCCTCCCCGGAGCCTCTCTGGCCACCGGATTTTCCGGGCCTCCCCGAATCTTCTTCTTCGCGCCTTCAGGTACCTTCTCCTCCGCGTTCTTCCTCCAATGAGTGAGGGTAACTCCCTCTCTCCCCATCTTTGTCTAGATGTGTTGTTTGTTGGGTGGAATGGTGTCTAGAAGGATGTTGTTTCGCGTAGAAATCATAGTCTTGCAGTTTCTAGGCTCGATCTACTCCTTTGCATTCAAACTAGGCGATTATGAAAATTTCTGCCAGGGCCGGATTATCCGCCCCTGGCCAGGATGGATAATCCGGCCTGACAGAATAAAATCTGGTTCAGTTTCGCCTTATTGTGTGCATTGAGTAGGATTGGACTATGAACTATTTGCCTGCTTTTTCTCCGCTCTCTCTTGGACTTGTGTGTATGCTTATCCCCATGCTATCGCCCTTGTTCTCCTCACAGGTGGTTCCAGTGCTCCCCAAGACTTACAAGCGTCGTCCTCGTGGTCTCTCTTTTGGGGTAGATAGTGAGGGCAATATTGTGGACAAAGTTCAACTGAGAAGAAGAAAGAAAGAAGCTGATCGCATGGTTGAGCAAGAAAAGAGGGAGAGATCCAGGAGGGGTGTGTCCAAGAGGAATGGCAAAGAGCCCAAGATCAACTACAAGGCTTTGTATCTAGTCACTTATTCCTCTATTCGTCACCGTGATCTATTTGCTGAGTTGGCACATGACTCTGAGCTGGGTGATTCTCTCCTTTGGTGTGCAGAACAGAAAAGAATATATGAAGATGTGTATGCCAGGCTTAAGATTAGGCCTATGCACCCGTTGATTCTTGCTGAGGACTTGGAGAAGCCTCACCTTGTTGATGCCATGTATGTGGCTGAGTGGATGGGGTTGCACCATCTCATGGCTCTCCAATGCTCCTATGACTCCGAAGTTGTGAAGCAGTTCTTTTCCACATTGGTTATTTGTGGTGATGAGCATCGCACTATGAAGTGGATGACTCGTGACAAGCCTATGAGTGCTGATTTTTGTGTGTTTGCTGAGGTGCTTGGGTACTCTTTCCGTAGACGGGATCGGGCTAGTGGTCACCGCATCATCACCCAACTGAAGCCCCTTAAAGATGCAGTCCTCTCTCCGTGCACGATGGACAATGGCATTGTGGGCACCCTTGCTGGTCTTGCTCCCATCTATGCTGCCTTGGTGGGCCTCTTCCGTGACTCTATCACTCCGAGTGGAGGCAACAATGACAGCATCCGTGGTCACCTAGTCCAGCTCCTAGCCTTCTCTCATGAGGTTGCCTCGTGCGAGGATGAGTCCGTGCAGTACAAGCTGGATGTGATGGACTTTATCTACCATGAATTGACTGATGCAATGTTCAACCGGCTATCCATTCCTTATGCTCCCTACATTATGATGCTCATCAAGCACCTGCTTCCCTCTGAAGAATTCAACATTGACGTTGTGCATAAGGCAAAGAAGATCTACACCAAGGTTCAGAAGACCTCTCACCCCTCTTCTGCTCCTGAGAGTCTCATGAGGGATGCTCGTAGGCCTCCAGTGCCTCCCGTTGCTCGTGAGATCAAGCAGCTGAACTGCTTCCAGCGGAACATTCTTTGCATGGGCGTGGACACACGCAAGGCCAGTGCGAGGCTTACAAGCATAGACATGAGTTGGCCCACTCTCAGCAGCTCATCCTTCACCATGTGTCCAGTGCTTCTGGTGATCCCCCTGCTCCTACTCCTCCCACACCATATGCTCGGTGGAACTCTTCCTCTGGGCTTAACTATGGAGAGTTGGAGCGTCACTTGTTCCCTTCTGCGGCCACTGCTAATGTTGAGGACCATGACACCGAGGAGCCTGAGGATGAGGAAGACGATGGGAACAAGGACGAGGACGAGGATGACGACTACGAGTGATACCTTGGGGCGTTAGCATCGCTCTTCTTCCTTTTTGGCATCTCGATGCCAAAGGGGGAGAAGTAGTTCTATTAGGTCTCCGAGGATTTGCATGGGTCGGGCACAAGCATTTGCACTTTTTCATTCGTCGTTTTCTTACTTGTGCCCATTTAGCGTTGAACTTTAATTTGTGTTTTGTGGTTTGTGTGAAACTTTGTGTCTGTGGAATTCTGGATTTATCTCGTGGATTACGCCTATGGATTCATCTATCATATCCTATAATGTTGGGTATCTATCTCGAGGAAGGCGCTTATATTGGTTATCACATTGATAATAGTGGCTATATCAAGGATGCCTCTCCCTATCTCGGTGGTATGATTATGTTGTTCATATTTAAATGGAATAGACTCGCACCTATTTGTGTGCATTTGTATTCAAATACAAATTTCTAGTATGCACACATTGAGGGGGAGTCTCTTTCATGTATTCTTTGTTGATGGTCTTGTGAACTTTCTTGCAAATCCTAGTATTGTCAACTTACACCAAAAAGGAGGAGATTGAAAGAACATTTCATGATTTCCTATGTTTTGTGTGTTAGATAACAATACCATGGAAGTTCTAATGTGTACTAAGTGTTGCAGGAAAGTTTTGTGCATTTGGTGGCCGGATTATCCGCCCCCATCATGGGACGGATAATTCGGCCAGACCATTTTGGCCAGGACTGGCGCTGCACGAGCTTCTGTCTGGGGGCAGATTTTCCCCCGGACAGTCTGGCTCTGGGGCAGTTTTTCTACCTGAACCGGATAATCCGGCCCTCATGTTGGGCCGGATATTCCGGCCCCAGGGGAATTGCCCAAGAGAGCCTCTGCACGAGCTTCTATCTGGGGGCGAAATTTCCCCCGGATATTCCGTGGCTGGGGCGGATTTTCCCCCAGCCGGATAATCCGGCCCTCCCCTAAGGCCGGATAATCCGGTCCCCAGGAGAAGGTGTCAAGGGCCAGCCTGCGCGAACTTTTGTCCGTAGGCGGATTTTTTGTCGGATAATCCGAGTCTGTGGCGGAGTTTTCCCCAGGCTGGATAATCCGGCCCTCACTTGGGCCGGATAATCCGGCCCCCAAAGGCTCCAACGGCTTGGTTTGGAAAGGGGGTATAAAACCCCTTCATTCCCATCGAGTAGAATCCTTGATTCATTCAAAAATTGTCAGACCCATTGCAAGAGCTCTCTCTCTAGATCTCCCACTTCAACCACCCGAAGGCTTCGATCTTTGGGGGAATTTAAGGAGGAGACAATCTTCATTGCCATCACGAATCAAGCGCATCAACTCCTCTCCATTCATTTGGAGAAATCCCCAGTCTAGTATTTTTGCTAATATCTAGATCTTGTATTTTGTTATTGATAACTTGTTCTTGTGGCAGCTTATTGTCATTACGGGAGCCTCGAATTTGGTTGTGGAGTTGTGCCCTGCTAGTTGTGTAAAGGCGCCGGTACCCGCCTCGAAGGGTTCCTATAGTGGAAAGGTGGATCAGGCCTTTGGTGGCGGGATCCATCGGAGAACAGGGTGAGGCCTATTGTGGCGTGGTGGTCTTAGTACCGCCCACCCCTCCATTACAGATGTACTTCCCTTAACAAGGAAGGAACTGCGGTAAAACAAATCATGTGTCTCCGCGTGCTTCTCTATGGTTCACTCGTTCCTCTTTCCACTCGCCTCTTACTCGCTAGTAGATATGTTTGCATATAGGGAAATTCTTCTAAGTAGTTATCTAGAGAATTTACCTTTTGTGTTAAGCCTAAAATTGAAAAAGCATTAAAATTTGAAGTAACACCTATTCACCCCCCCCCCTCTAGGTGCCCATACGATTCATTTCATCCTCTAGTACTAGTTCGTTGGGCATATGATGATTGAGGTTTCCCGATCATGACTTGTGAAAATGTCAACTGATAATGAGGTCACTTAATAAAGTGATGGACACACCTGACCATAGAATTGCAATGTGATGCAGTCACAATGTTCAACATTGCGATATCTACCAAAGCGTAGTAACTTAATCCTTCGACCGTGAGATCATGTGTAATCACTATCTCCCACGACTGCTTTGATCGCATCAACCGCCATGACCTTAACTGGGTGGCTATAAAGGTGTGAAATGGGTATTCCATAGGAATTGTTGAGGCATATGTATCAAGATCGGGATTTTCCTATCCGAGTGATGGATAGATACTCTGGGCCCACTCAGTGAGATTACATAAATAAGCTTGCAAGCATGTGACTAGGTCATGAGGATGTAATATCACAGGAACGAGTAAACGTGTTTGTCGGTAACAAGATCAAACTATATATGGATACATGAGATCAGGTCTTGGACAAACTAGGTATCGGTGTGCAAAAGGAAAAAGACTCGACGTTTAGAAGGTTCATGTGTGCGAACAACCAAATTCATGGAATGTGCAGGGGCCATCATGTGTTTCCAAATACCACTATTGGTCATTGATCGGAGAGATATCTTGATCATGTATAAATATTCCCGGACCATAAGGCTGTAACTCTTAAGGGTAAAGATTATGCAGGTTGATCTAATACCGATAGAGAAATAGGAAGAGAGAACCGGATGAAGGGGTTCCATGGTAGAAAACAAAAAATACTACACGGGAAACGACCTAGCCAGGATATATCTAGGAAGTAATGCAGTAACGGAGGAAGGCAACAATAACATACCCTTGTAGATCATAAGAGTATAACGCCCATGCATGAACATGGATGACGTAGTCGTACCCGTCCGACCTCAAGGTCTAATGGCTCCCAAGTTTAGGAGATCAATTGTAGTACTTTTCAATAAGAAAGGTTGTCGAACCCACGAGAAGCTAAAGGTATTGGTTAGTAAGTTTGTCAAGTAAAACAATAAAAGGGTGCAATGGTTTTGGTGTTTCGGGTTTGTAGTTTCTAGTAAAATAAAGTACTGAAAGTAAATAGCAACATGTAAATGCTCTCAATGAGAGAAGGCCCTCTATACAGCAAGAGGACAAGCTCAAGTGTGTGTGGACTTATATGAGACAAGTTTTCCTGAGGGCGTCATGGATTTACTTAGCATTTAGATTTCTACACAACATGGTGAATATCTTGTCAAGTTTCATTCTTTTAGGGCAGAGCCTAAATTAGGTGCAGTCATAGATATGAGAAAATACACCCCTTATGATGGGTCCTAGAGCCATTTTCATGAGAAAGTATAGGAATCATTAAGACACAAATGTCCCACCATAGTAGTTAGTTCATTGGTCCCCGACATAAATACCTCTAATGCAACTCAAAGTATTGGAAAACGGTTTCTGTCATTCTGTCCCTTCCAAACCTCATCATTGCATCAAAGTGTATCCCTATGATCCCATATAGGTGAAGTAATATGCAGTCAACATTCTCATCAAACCATCATAGAGTCACATAAAAGATAAAAAACTTGACCAAATACTCATTGCATATTATATGGAAATCATAGACAATTCATCCTAAGCTCTAATCTTGCAAAAAAAAGAGGAGGAAAATTTAATGATGGTCCTAAGAATGCACCAAAAGTCTCTTGGATATTCGATGGATGACTTGAAAGGGATTAGTCCCTCGATAGCCACCCATAGAATATTTATGGAAGAAGGAGCCCATCCAGTATAGACTTCCTAAGGCAACTTAAAGCTCATATGAAAGAAGAGGTAATAAAAGAGGTAATACGCTTACTAGATGCATGCATAATCTTTCATGTGGAGGAAAGCGATTGGGTAAGCCCTGTACATTGTGTTCCAAAGAAAGGTGTGTTCATTGTTGTCCCAAAGGAACATATTGAGATGGTCCCAACTTGAACCGTCAATGGTCATAGGATGTGTATTGATTATAGAAAACTTAATAAGGAAACTAGAAAGGATTATTACCCTTTACCATTTATAGGTCAAACTTTAGAGAGACTTGCAATGCACTCTCATTTTTGTTACTTAGATGGTTATTCCGGTTTTTCTCAATAGCTGTCCATCCTAATGATCAACTAAAGACAGTTTTGTTACTTAGATGGTTATTCCGGGTTTTCTAAAATAGCTGTCCATTTTGGTTTATATGCTTATCATCGTATGCCTTTTGGTCTTTGTAATGCTCCTGCCACCTTCCAAAGGTATATGACTACCATATTTGTTGATTATGTTGAAAATATTGTGGAAGTATTCATGGACGATTTCTTAGTCTATGGAACTACATTTAACTATTGTCTTCATAATCTTCATAAAGTTTTACAGAGATGCGAAGATACTAACCTAGTCTTGAATTGGGATAAGTGTAACTTCATGGTTCAAGAAGGTATAGTACTTGGTCATAAAATTTTGGGCAAAGGCATAGAAGTTGACAAAGCAAAGATAGAAGCAATAGAAAGACTTCCCCCTACTCGTGATGTAAAAGGTATAAGGAGTTTCTTAGGTCATGCTGGATTTTATAGAAAATTTATTAAGAACTTCTCTAAAAATACTAGACCGTTAAATAACCTTTTACAAAAGGGCGTCATTTTTAATGTTGATAAAAACTGTCTTACTGCTTTCACTATATTAAAGCAAGATCTTCTTGATGCTCCTACTATTAAACCACCTAATTGGAAGAAACCTTTTGACTTGTTTTGTGAAGCCAGTCATGAAGTAGTGAGAGTTGTTCTTTGCCAGCATGATGGTGATGAATTCAATATCATTCATCATGCTAGTCACACCTTGAATCATGCTTAAAAGAATTATCATATGGCAGAAAAGGAACTCTCTTATGTTGTTTTCTCCTATGATAAGTTTAGATCTTACATAATTGATTCAAAAGTAAGAGTGCATACTGATCATATTGGCTTAAAATAAATCCTTAAAAGAACTGACATTAAGGCAAGATGATCCATTCTATTTTGCTTTTGCAAGAATTTGACTTACATATCGCCCAAAGAAGAGAAGAACAGGTTGACACACCAATGGATATTGAAGATATCAGATCACAAAAAAGGTTGTCATCTATTTGTATACCATCAGGGACTATCCATCCCAAAAGAATTCTTTTTGTTTGTCTCTGTAATGGTTTTAGCAATTTATTGTGATCAACCTTGTTCAAATGGAAAAACAAGAAGTTAATCCAAAATTTTAAAGGAGGAAAGGCGTCAAAATAAACACATTACTACCAGATGAGTAACGTAATCCCAACATTGTTTTTCTGTATTCTAATTGTTGTTTTGCCATTTTTTGTTTGCATTTTTGAACTCCTTATGTTTTTTTGAGGTCACTGTTAGTTTTACAAGCTTAGTACGGGCGGGCGGTATGGCCGCACCCGCCCGTACCAATGATCGTTAAATGCTCAGTACCCTTGGCTCGATTGTTGTTGTTTTCCTCCATAGGTGGTACGACCGGGCCATAGGGTTATCTCCCACCGTACGACAGGTCGTTCAATGCATTATACCCCATTTGGTTTTTGTTTGTTTTGTGTTACAAAAACACTTTTTACCAATGTTGGAAGGGTCGGTAACTACCAGTACGGGTGGAACATACGGATAGATCCCGCCCGTACCAACCAATTGGTAAGTTTTATACCGACTTTGGTCGATGGGGTTTTTGGAAGTCCATCAGGTACGGGCGCCGCCCGTACCACTAATCGTTACCGCCTATTTTTTTCCTTTTTCTCTCGATTCTTTCCTAATTTGTTGGGATTCTTTTCTTGGCTGACCTTTTTACTCCTAATACAAGTTTATCCTTGTTTCTAACCCTTCATAAGGCTTCCCAAAGGTCTTATTATTCCTTCTTATATCAACAGATCCAATCTCATTGATGTGCTACCTAGTTCTAGTCAAAGGCAAACCTTTAAGCCTCATGGCTCCTTCATGGGATAGTTTCTAGACCTCCTCCATGGAAGCCGATGACCATGAAGCGCAAGGCCTAAGCCTGAAGAACAAGAGGTTCGCCTACGACTCCGATGATGAGGAGGAGGAGTTCGAGACCTTCGTGGAGCAAACAACGAGAGGATGGAGGCAACCAGACTACCTCACTATGGTGAAGCCTGAAGATGAAGAGGAAGCAAGGAAGCCACATGGGAAGGGATACACGGATTCGCTCAAGTTCATAGCCACCAACTACTCTTTGCTCAAGCATAAGAAAGTTAACCGAGTTGATGCAGGAACTTATCAAGAGACTACAACGTACACTTCTACAACAAAGAAGATTGATACGTCCAAAACGTATCTACTTTCCCGAACACTTTTGTTATTATTTCTCCTCTAAACTTGTGTGATTTGGATGCAACTAACACAGACTGACGCTGTTTTTGGCAGAATTGCATTGGTGTCTACTTTTTGTGCAGAAAATTAACTATCAGGAAAAATCCTGGAAAATATGCCGAAAATCCTATTTCACCAGAAGACTCCAGGAGCCAGAATACGAGACAGAGGGGGCTGGGCCCAGGACACACCACCTGGCCACGCGGGCAAGCCCAGGCCACGCCAGGAGGTGGTCTGGCCGCCCCAGACTGCCCCTCGGTCTCCCTCTTCGCCTATATGATGCCTTCTGACCTAAAAACTCAGGGGGGTTCGACGTTTTTCCAGAAGGAGTTCCGCTCTGCTGCCACCACCAGATTTCATGAAACAGCACCAGAAACTCCGTTATGGCACCCTGCCGGGATGGGCAATTGGAGGAGATCATCGCCATCATCATCACCATCGCTTCTCCATTGACCATCCATGTTCCCCCCATCTATGAGTGAGTAGTCCCCCGATGTAGGCTATGGGGATGGTAGGAATTGGATGAGATCGTTCATGTAATGGCATCAGATTGTTAGGGCATGGTGCCTAGTATCTTTTATTAGTGCTTTATGACTTTGTTGCGACTTGTTATGCTTAATGCTTGTCACTAGGGCCCGAGTGCCATGATTTCAGATCTCAACATGTTATTTATTCATTATGATAGTATTGTTTATGGTCTTATCTACAAGTTGTATACACACGTTGTTGTCCAGAACCAATGGCCCCGAAGTGACAGAAATCGGGATAACCGGAGGGAATGGCTTTGATGTGAGGATCACATGTGTTCATGGAGTATTAATGCTTTGCTCCGGTGCTCTATTAAAAGGAGCACCTTAATTGCCAGTAGTTCCCTTGAGGCCTCGCTGCAAATGGGCTGGCAGGACAAAAAGATGTTATGCAAGTTCTCATTGCGAGCACGTATGACTATATATGGAACACATGCCTAGGATTATCTAGTACTTGGATGCTTTATCTTATTTATCTGCAATTTCCCTATGTTCTGATTGCTATGTGAATTGTCTTGTCCATGCAACGCCCATCCATCCATCCCTATGCCTACCGCACTCGAATCCTATTGTTTAATGCTATTGTTACTGATGTCTTTACTTTACTACTGCTGCTGCTTTACTATTCCTACTACGAAACTGTTGCTACTGATAAACTGTTGTGAGCAAGATTGTTTCCAGGTGCAGCTGAATTGACAACTCAGTTGTTAAGGCTTATAAATATTCTTTGGCTCCCCTTGTGTCGAATCAATAAATTGGGTTTCACTTCCCTCGAAAATACTGCGATACACCCCCTATACTTGTGGGTCATGAAGACTATTTTCTAGCGCCGTTGCCGGGGAGCATAGCTTTATTTATCAAGTTCACTTGGATTCTCTATTGTTCGCTACTATCTATCCATCATGGGTAAATCTCGTGATGGCAAGGTTCCTATTTTACCATCCACTACAAGAAGAGGTACGGTTCTGAACACCTGTATTGCTCTTGATTCACCATTTGTTATGAGTAAGCTCGTTACACCACCACATACACATGCTACACACACTGCTACTACTGCTGAATCTGAAACTTCTGATGCTTATGATGCTACTTCTACTGTGCTTGATGAGAGTGGTTCATTAGGTCCTTTCCTAGATGCTACGATTGCTAGAACTATAGCTGGAAATACTGAAACTCCTAATGAAGAAACTACCACACCTGTTAGTTCACCTGAGTTTAGTGAAAGTTATGATATTGAAGATGGTTATGTTGAGATGACCGATGAATTTATTAAAGAATGTAAAAACACCCATGATAGGAGTGCTGCTAAGAGTCTCCTTGAGAGGCGTACTATTAGACCCAAATTGTCTCCTATTGCTAAGTTTGCTGCTTCTCCCATAAACATTATAGATAAAGATTATGATTTCTCTCTCGATCTATCTTACATAGCTATTGTTGAGAAAGAACCTTTTTGTGGGACTAAGAATGAAAGTGCGGTAGCACATATGAATGAACTTTCTACCATGAGTGTCTTGTTTTCTGATGATATTAACATGTGTACTTACTTTGTTGCTAAGATTTTCCCCTTTTCACTGAAAGGAGAAGCTAAAACTTGGTTTAGTAATTTACCTCCTGGATCTATTGATAGCCCTGATTGCTTGATTAGTACTTTCCTGCAGAAATATTTTCCTACAAGTGCTAGACATGCTATTTTGTCGGAACTTTTTGATTTTAAACAGGGAAAAAAAGAGATATTGCCCGAAGCATGGGCAAGATTTTGTGCTCTGATTCATGCACAGGCTGGAAGTTCATTACCTAAGAATGAGCTTCTTGATATATTTTATAATGGACTAACCGAAGAATCTAGGACATACCTAGATAGTTGTGTTGATTGTGTTTTCAGGAATAGGACTCCCAAGGAAGCTGAGGAATTAATGGCTAAAATAAGTAAGAACTATGAAGATTGGACTCCTCCTAAACAAGCTATACCTGAAGTAATTGTACCTGAACCTACTATACCAGTGCCTATTCCAACATCAAAGAAGAGGGGAGTTATTGAATTAAATGATGAAGTGATGAAGGAAGCTAAGACATGCCTTAAGGAGAAGGGAATTAAAGCTACAGATGTCAAGAATTTACCTCCTATAGAAGAATTATGTAAGCCTATTCCCTACTCACCCACTATTGAGGTACACTCTCTCCAACACTTTGATGAAGGTGGTATCCCTTACTCTAAACCTCATAATCAATGCTTAGAAGAATTCGATATCTTTATTGTTAAGCAAGATAATTTTAATAAAAGGGTGCAAAATCGTCTAATGGAAAACACTAGAGCTATTGTTGAGTTGAAGGATATTGTGGAAAGAACCTCTAATAATGTTAAAATGATTGTTAAACACTTTCAAATTGTTCAAACTCAAATAGATCAACTCGTTAAAGTGCAGAAAGACTTGCTAGTTAATGCTGCTAAAGAAAAACAAGCTTATGAAATTAGAACTAGAAGTGGTGCTGCTACCCAGGATCCTCTTTATCCTGAGGGGCATCCCAAAAGAATTGAGCAGGATTCTCAACAAGCTGAAAATAGTGATTCTACTCATAAGAAAAGGAAAAAGAAACATAAAACTGTTGTAGAACCCTCTGAACCTACTATAGATCCTAATAGTATATATGTCTCTGATGCTGAAACTAAAAAGTGGTAATGAAGAAAACGAAGTTCCTAATGAAGAAAAAGTTGAAGAAGAACCTGAAAACCACACCAAGAATACTAAATACACCAAAGAAGATTTTATTGCTAAGAAACATGGTAGTTAAAGAGAGCCTTGGGTCCAAAAACCTATGCCTTTCCCTGATAGAAACACAAGTCAAAGGAAGATGAACACTATAATAAGTTTTGTGAGTGGATGAAACCTTTATTCCTGCAAATTCCTTTGACTGATGCTATTAAATTGCCTCCTTACTCAAAGTATATGAAGGATATTGTCTCGAATAAAAGGAATATCTCTAATGAAGAAATTTCTACTTTGCTTGCTAATTATTCCTTCAATGGTAAGGTTCCTAAGAAACTTGGAGACCCAGGGATTCCAACTATCCCTTGCTCTATTAAGCATAGTTATGTTAGAACTGCTTTGTGTGATTTGGGAGCTAGAGTTAGTGTTATGCCTTTCTCTCTCTATAAGAGACTTCAACTAGAAAAGTTAATAACAACTGATATATCTTTACAAATGGCTGATAAATCTACCACTATTCTTGTTGGTATATGTGAGGATGTACCTGTTCAAGTGGCTCATAATTGCTTGATATTAACTGATTTTGTTGTGCTTGAAATGCCTAAAGATGATAATATGTCTATTATTCTTGGGATACCTTTTCTTAATACTGCAGGAGCTGTTATTAATTGGAATCAAGGAAAGGTGACTTTCAATGTTAATGACAAGGAACATACTGTCTATTTCCCCAAGAAGATTGAAAGGACTTATGGTTTAAATTCAATTGAACATGTTGAGGGCATACAAGTTGGAGAAATATATTGTCCCATACCAAGAGAAAAATTGAAACTATTATGATTGGGACCATTACTATCAAGGTTGAGGTAACATAATCATTAGTGGAATACAAAGTTTTGTCTCGTATGAAATTGGTTTGGTAGCAAGACCTGATCAACCTGGATAACAAAAGGATTTCATTAAACAAAACAATGTTTTCACCGTGATTATCTCTGTTTACTTTTATTCTATCCATTTTTAGTTTTTGCTTTCGTTTAGTTTTCTTTTTGTTGTTAGTTGCTTGCTTGTTAGAGTGTCTTAGAACTTCTGTAGCTTTTGCTTTGTTTTGCATTGTATCATTTCAAAAAAATCTGTCTGTTAGAAAATCATTCTTCTATACCTGAAAAATGCCCAAAAATAAAGTGTCTCGAAAAATTCCAGAAAAATCATATTAATTTTTCACGTGAAAAAAGGGGTAGAGGAGTGCCTAGGAGGTACCAGGGGGACCCACCAGGCAGGCTCACCACCTGGTGGCGCGACCTGCCCTAGGTGGTGCCATGCCATGGTGTGGGCCACCCCTGGCCCTCCACTAACTCTCTCACCTGCCACTTTCTTCTCTCTCCCGACTAAGCTCCATTTCATTGCTCAAAATCACGTTCTTGCTGTGCTTGCTCTCGATTTTTTCGATCTCCTTGCTCAGCCCATCTTTGTTGCTGAAATTTGGAGCACTTGTTCTCTGGTATGTGACTCCTCCCCTTGTCCAAGTAGATTTGTGTTTAGTGGATTATATCTTGAGTATTTTGCTGCTGTAGGTGACAGGTTATGAGAGCTTGTAAGCTTGTTTGATGCTTAGAGATATAGTTTTGATGCATGTTTAGGCCTTTTACAAGTCCCTATGAGTAGTACCCTTCATTATATTCACTTTGCAATCACTTGTTTAATAGGTGTTTAAATTTCAGAATAAAAGATGAATGAGCATCAACTAAACCAACATGAACTATGGGTGCCTGAGGTCATGAAGGTCCACCGGGAGGAGGAAGTTTTTCCTTCCATTTATCCCTGTTCTGAGTTCATGAGAGCTGCGGGAATTCTCCAAGATTTCCACACTTTGGTTTCTAATGTAGGGTTGGAGCACTTTTTGGAAGATGAACCTTGTCAATTTGTGAAGCTAACCATGTCTGGGGTGCATGACTTTCAATTTAGTCACTCTTTGCCTAACCCCATGTTCCACTACAAAATTTACAATATTGCTGTCGACCTTTCTCTCGGTGACTTTTGTGCAGCTATTAAGGTACCTCAATGGGGATCATGTAGAAGGATTAAGGAGCGACCTGAACCACTCATGGATTTATACGCAGAAATTTGCCAAGGGAGCATCTTCTCGAAGGAGAATGGAAAAATCCGTGACATTCATCTTCCCTCCATTCGCTACTTTGCCTACTTTATTGCCAAGTGTGTTCTCGCTAGGAAGACTGCCAATAAGTTATCTTCATATGATCTAGCATTTATCTCTGCTGCTCTTAAACGAGATAGGTCTTACAACTTAGGTGCTTTGATAGCTTTCCGTCTTTCTGCTAATCGTGAGAAAGGTGGAATTTGTGGAGGCCTCATTGCTTCTCGTTTACTAGCATTGCATGGTTTAGTGCCTCATCATCTTGACCTACAGTTCCCCATAGAAAGGCTTGATCTTAATTCTATGATACAGCATAAATTTGTTTCCTCGTGGGCTAGTTTGAATGAGTTATCTTATGAAATAACCTTTCTCAAAGCTGGTTGGAGAAAGAGCAAGTCCGAGCGTGTTGTTTTTTTCCTGCACCTGTTTTGTTTAACCTTGATAAAGGGGAAGGATGGTCCCTCACTGAGGAGGAGCTTGACGCGTACTTGGGCGAGCTCTCCCAACAGGAGTAGGACACTAGAAGGGAGGTCACGGATGATTCGGTCTAGCCCTCGAATGAGGGAGAGTCTTCATATCAGCAGCCTACTTATGATTGGGGAGCTTCTTCTTCCCATGGGCCCAACTACGACCATTCTTATCATGATCCTCCTGCTTGGAACCCTTACCCGTATCTGGATTGATACCCACTTAGGCTAAAAGCCTAAGCTTGGGGGGGAGGTACGCCGACACCGCACTCATCTCCTTATCATGTTGCGTCGGTACTTTGTATATTCATGTTTTGTTTTCCTTTTAGTTTTCGTTCTTTCTTTGAATTTGCTTTCTAAAACACAAAAAGACCAAAAATATTTCTGTTGTTTCTCTTTGGTTTGCTTCTTCTTTTCTCCTTGGTTTGTTTTTCCCTTTTTGCTTTGTTTGAACTATTCGAATAACCCAAAAAATATTTTGCTTTGCTTGTTTTTCCTTTTTGGTTCTTCTTTTAAAAATCGAAAACACCAAAAATATTTGTTTTTCTTCTTTGGTTTTGTGAGTTTGTTGCAGGGTTCAGCAGTCCTCAGTGGGATTTGGTTTCATATTATTATTCAAGCCACACAAGTGAAGAGCAATAATTAGGATTAATGACAACTTGAGGTGTGGTAAGAGGCTGGTAACGAACTCTATTTGTTTTCATTTTTGTACATATACTCATCATTGTGGGCATGCTTAGTCTGTTCATGTAGGGTGTATGTTATCTTTGGATGCTTACTAGTTCTTGATTTCATATGATTAGTTCCAGCTTGCTAATAGTTTGTAGCGTGTCTTATGAATGTTTGCCTACATTACTCTATTCATAACTTGGTATGACATTGTGGTATCCTCCTCTAATGTTTCATTTGAATTGACTTGGCACATGCTCACGCATGCACATGACTGAAATAATCAGTTAAGCCTCGATGAGTTATTTTGCCTTGAGGATCTTGAATCACTTTCATGCCATGATTAGTCCTGTTTTGTTGCAAGCATGATTATGGCAGCTATTGCTCTCTCGTTTGTCGCTCCCTTACTATTGCTAGCCTTCACCTTCACTGGGTATGTTTTACTCATGTTTCCAACTTCCCAAAACCAAATATTGCCAAAGTGTCCACCATACCTACCTATTAGCATTATTTGCTACTTCCATGCATATTCAATATGCCTTGTTTTCTTCCGAATAAAATGTTTGCTTGTTATGAGAAAGTTAATTAGTAAAGCTCTCACAAACTTGATGGCACGCTTTATTTTCTTGCATTTAATAAACCTGAACCATTGCGTCCTTCTTTGTTGCGTATATGCTTCCGCTTTATAAGTTGAAGTTAGCAGAACCATGTTTCATGGGGAACGTTTTCAACATTTCATTGGTACTTAGTACCTCGTTGATATCATGTTCTTTTGCTTATGGATCACAGCGGTGTGAAATAAAAGTGGAACTTGTAAGATCATGGAGTTTGTATGTATGTTAGATAAACGCCTGGGCCGCTAGCCTAAGCCATGCCTAATCATGGTGGAAACTTGCAGCAAACCATAATGAGCATTCTATGAAGCATCCTCAATAAAAATCTATGCACATAGTAAATAAAAAGATCGCTGAGATGCTCATTGTCTGCTTGCCTTGTCATTTTGATTACGGGATAGCTCCTGTGACATGTGCAAGGGGTACCCCATTGGCGGTTCTCTATGATACGTATATACTTATAATGACAAGAGCTTACTTCTGATTGAAGTTGAGTAGCATGAGGATCGGTCTTCGTAAGTAAGGGGCATGAGACTTTGATTTATAACTTGTCAAGCATATCCTCTTAGTTGTGTCACTTTAACCTTAACCATTTAAAGATGCTTATGATAGGGGCAATGAGAGCTCAAAGCTAATGAGTACCATACTTTCAGCATTTGGAAGCCTTTCAAATTATTCAAAACCTTTTCTTTTACTTGTTGAGTCTCCACATATTCTTTGAGCACCTTCTTGAGAGCATAGTTGTCATTCTTTGTGCTTGTCTCATTACTTGATTATTTGTGTTATGACTTTGGTGCTTGTATCTTTGACATCTTTACTTCTAGTCTTCACTTGGACTTCAGAGGTGCCTTGGCATTTATAATCAAAGGCAAGAGAGATACCACTCTATCATACCTTGTTATGAGCATTGTAATGTTGCTTATGTTTATGCTTCATGCTACTTATTATTTTTGAGTTGGAATCTCTTCATAGCTTGCAATGCCTATTAAGTAGACTCAGTAGCATACTCCTTATTATGAATTGTCTAAGTAGTTGATCACATGCTGAGAATATATACATCATATGAAGCAAACGTGTTCGTGAAAGTTCTTTTATCGCACTCAGTTTTCAACTGAATTGCTTGAGGACAAGCAATAAGCTAAGCTTGGGGGGAGTTGATACGTCCAGAACGTATCTACTTTCCCGAACACTTTTGCTATTGTTTCTCCTCTAAACTTGTGTGATTTGGATGCAACTAACACGGACTGATGCTGTTTTCAGCAGAATTGCATTGGTGTCTACTTTTTGTGCAGAAAATCAACTATCAGGAAAAATCCCGGAAAATATGCCGAAAATCCTATTTCACCAGAAGACTCCAGGAGCCAGAATACGAGACGGAGGGGGCTGGGCCCAGGCCACACCACCTGGCCACGCGGGCAAGCCTAGGCCGCGCCAGGGGGTGTTCTGGCCTCCCCGGACTGCCCCTCGGTCTCTCTCTTCGCCTATAAGATGCCTTCTGACCTAAAAACTCAGGGGGGGTTCGACGTTTTTCTAGAAGGAGTTCCGCTCGGCGGCCACCACCAGATTCCACGAAACAACACCAGAAACTCCGTTCTGGCACCCTACCGGGACGGGGAATTGGAGGAGATCATCACCATCGCTTCTCCATCGACCATCCATGTTTCCCCCATCTATGAGTGAGTAATCCCCTGCTGTAGGCTATGGGGATGGTAGGGATTGGATGAGATCGTTCATGTAATGGCATCAGATTGTTAGGGCATGGTGCCTAGTATCTTTTATTAGTGCTTTATGACTTTGTTGCGACTTGTTATGCTTAATGCTTGTCACTAGGGCCCGAGTGCCATGATTTCAGATCTGAACATGTTATTGATTCATTATGATAGTATTGTTTATGGTCTTATCTACAAGTTGTATACACACGTTGTTGTCCGGAACCAATGGCCCCGAAGTGATAGAAATCGGGATAACCGGGGGGGATGGCTTTGATGTGAGGATCACATGTGTTCATGGAGTGTTAATGCTTTGCTCTGGTGATCTATTAAAAGGAGCACCTTAATTGCCAGTAGTTCTCTTGAGGCCCCACTGCAAACGGGTTGGCAGGACAAAAGATGTTATGCAAGTTCTCATTGCGAGCACGTATGACTATATATGGAACACATGCCTATGATTATCTAGTACTTGGATGCTTTATATTATTTATCTGCAATTGCCCTATGTTCTGATTTCTATATGAATTGTCTTGTCAATCCAACGCCTGTCCATCCATCCCTATGCCTACCGCACTCGAATCCTATTGTTTACTGCTATTGTTACTGATGTCTTTACTTTACTACTGCTGCTGCTTTACTATTCCTACTACGAAACTGTTGCTACTGATAAACTACTGTGAGCAAGATTGTTTCCAGGTGCAGCTAAATTGACAACTCAGTTGTTAAGTCTTATAAATATTTTTTGGCTCCCCTTGTGTCGAATCAATAAATTGGGTTTCACTTCCCTCGAAAATACTGCGATACACCCCCTATACTTGTGGGTCATCAAAGATCACCATGAACGCACGCATTAGTGTGAAGCCACATGATGATTCGGAATTCAACCTCTTGAACATACATGTTGTTGCGCAAATCCCAAAGACCGAGCAACGTCTTTGCAAGATAGATAAGAACCGAAAGGAAGAACTTGTCCATCGTGAAGTCGTGCGCAAAGGCCTCCTGGATCTGGAAGGAAAGAAGGAACTCAATGAAGTGCTAGGTAAGGTTGTTGATGCAATTTACTCCATGCATTATGATCTACAGAAATGCCTTCGCCGCTTATCTGCTCTACAGGAGACGAAAAAGAAGCTTCGTGCAGCTGTCTCCAACACCCTACCTTCACCCTGAAGAATGTCATGGTATCGAATAATCGGGAGAGATTATTTAATCCCACCAGCTTGATTCCAAGCTTGGGGAGATCTATGACACCTTGTAATCTATCCTCCAGTTTTAGCATGTTTACTTTCCTACATGCATGTTAGGTTCTTAATTATAGAATTTGCATTAGTTGCATTATCAACCTCCTTTGGTTCAAGAAAGAATTATGTCGGTTGAGTTTTGAGACTTTATAATATTCGAAGTAATTTTAATCCATGATTATTGTATTAGATGTATGAATTAGTATGAGTGCTATGATACTTGTACCACTTTTATGATTTTAGGGTCTTCCACACCAACAAAGTATTGATAAATTATGAGATGGAAATCTTGATAGCATGTTATAGTCATGAGTTTGAACCAACAAGATCCATATAATAGTATTAACATGATCTAATGCTATTGTTGAACAAACAGAAAAAGGCTTTGCTATCAAAGAATTCCAAGACAAGAAAAAAGTACATTATTGAAAAAAGTAACTCAAGCAATGATCATGAATTATTCATTACTCAAAATCAAGTGCTTATCTAATTAAACTTGATGATTCTATAATATGCCTAATTCTAAAAACTTCTTATAAAAAAATTGATACAAAAGGTGTGGAAGCCTCTAAGTCATATGTTGTGTGAGGGTGTGATATAACTCACGATGCAGTTTTATATATGATATTGTAATTCTGCTTCAATTTTCCTCCTTTATTATAACGACTCGTGCCTCATGAACATGATGACCTTGTCCATAAGCCACCATATTGTTTGAGGACGAGCAAGAGTCTAGCTTGGGGAAGTTGATGAGTCCAAATTTGAAGCATATTTACCTTATGTTTTTGCACAAGTAGAGTAGGATTTTTGGTATTTTACTGCGCTCACGCGTGCCTTTTGTCCTTGTTTCAACAGGATCCCAAATTACTAATTATTTTATAAACATATCAATTGGGACAATCATATTATGCAATAATATGATATTTCTAAGTGATAAATGTCATTTAATTGAATTTTCCTCGCACCTGGGAGAATAGAAAACGTAGGAAGGCTATAGAGGGTTTAACGACCTATGGTATGGGCAGAGCTTGGCCATACCGTCCGCCCATACCACCTATCAGCGCGTCCACCTCGTAAAATACTCTCACCACACGAAGACGGATCTGAGATCCGACATTTAGAGAAACTTCCAGTCTCGAAACACCACGCCAGAGAGGGATCTGGAGGAGGAACTAGGAGAAGGGAAAATCCTTGCTGCTTCACAGATCATCGGAGGACACCACGTCATCCCCTTCACCATCAACCTTTGCATCACCATCACCATCACCATTCCCCTCTCCCATACTTTAGATCTTGTTGTAATTCCGAATACAATTGTGGTTTGCACTAGATTTATCTTCGTACTTTTATCCATCCATTTGAGTATGATGATGTTGTTATTTGCTTCCATGTGTGAGTAGTTCCCTTTGTCCTTGGGGATATGGAGAAACCCTAGCATTATTATGAAATGAAATAAAGATGATCTATTACTTTGGTACATGATCCATTGATTTATGATATTGTGTTTGATCTTTTTCTTTAGATGGTATGTGTAGCCAGCCACATTTCATTTGCCTCTGGGTCTAAAGAGAGGGTGATACCCTTAGGACGTGTATGGTAGTATGTCCAGTGTTACTTTTGTGACTACAAGTATTGGGTTATAACCTGCACGATCAAATGGGGAATTAAGAGAGATTCACTAAGCTCATTACGATATCCATGGGGAAACCCTTAATTGTGGTGGTCTGTATGAGTGTCTTCTCTTAGACATCGTAGTGGTTATTTAGAGATGACCTCATTACTTGACTCAAGAAAGCGACTTCCCACGAGTCTTGTAGTGAACATTTTATTATAGATCTCTCTCCACACATATCATGACGAAAGATATAGACTATCCTAATTATGATTAATTACCCCATGCTAGCGGTGTATCCTACATCCCCGAGAACGCTTTAGCCTTATTGAGTTCCAACACCATTTCCAATGCTTTTGTTTCTTGTTTTTCTTTACTTGTTTTCTTTACTTTTCTGCATTCAAACAAAAACCTTTCAAACACCCTTAACTTGAAATCAAATGCAGCTTACAAGTATCCTTTGGTAGATAGTGACGAGGGGCATAAAGGCCTCGACCAAATAGCTCTCTATGGGTTTGAAACTAGCTACGACCTCCACATATCGGCTTCACCAACACTCTTGTGCAGCGCACGAAATCCACAATTTGCCATGATAGATCTACTTCATTGACGACACCATGCACTACATTGGATCTCCTTCACCGGCCATCTTGTCAAGCAATCCACACCCATCAATGACCTCCACAGATCTGCTTCACCAACACCACCATGAACTTTCTACTTCAGCGTGACTAACCACTACCGGAGCACCCTCAGTGTCATTGACGTGATCCGCAAAGATATCATGTATGTGTAGACAACGTCGTGACCTAGGTAAACCGGATTCGCTTGTTTGTTTCAATATAGCAGGTTTAATCTTTGATAGTGAACTATGTTTCTATATTGGTGGTTAATTCCTACCTTAATAGTGGCTTTATTGATATCCGACTCTTCCTTAATAAATTCAGTATAATCTATGTTAAATCTAGGCATTAAACTACTCCCTCTGTTTCAAGGAATAAGGCATCCTCCTTTTGTGTTTTTTCTTTGACCAACAATTACTCTAAATATATAAATAATTTTGGTAGTACAAAATTGGCATCATTGGAGTTCTTTAGTATTATGCTGTTCATGGCAAATGTTAAATCATTGAACATCTAAGCTTGCCTACCTGCTCTACAAGTTCGCAAGTTAGGTCATCATAATGTGTATTTGCTTTGTCTATTGCTACAACACTGGCTGCATGTAATTGTGGAGTTCATTGGTACTTTTAAGCTACTCAACATGTAGGATAACATTCTCTGCTCTACAAGTTCACAAGTTATGCTATTTTAATTTCAATCTGGTTTGTACTCCCTTCATTCCAAAATATAAGATGTTTTAGCTTTTGTGAAACGAATGTATTTAGACGCCTTTTAGTGTGAAAGTTCACTCCGAATCTACACACAAAAATGCGTCTATATACACTCATTTCACAAAAGTTAGAACATCTTATATTTTGGAACTGAGGGAGTACTAAGAAACGATAATAACTATCTTCTCTTATGTAGTTCATCGCACATTTTATGTTATTGAACTTGCTTGCTTTGAATTCCCTCTGCAAGTGATGCCATTATAATTTCTATCTTTGTTTTCATTAAGCTCCGACATAGCTCTGACACGACAAGTTTTAAGGCAATGAACATGTTATCCGCATGCCCTGCTTTATAAACTCAAGTTTCTCAATTATAATTTTTGTGGCATTTTAAGTCACTTCACATATGTGTTTTCATTCACTGATCTATAAGTTCACGAGGTATACCATTATAATGTCTATCTTGTCCGTGTTATCCTAGGTCGGAACAAATTAGTTGATAGTGATAGGATTCCTTTTTTGACGTCCCCATGTCCCCTCCTGTGGTGTGGCGTAATGTTAGTACAGTAATTGCCTGCTCTACATATTCATGGTAAATTTTATGGAACTTTACATATTTGTTTACAACCCTATTTCACAAGTTAAACCGTTGTAATTTCTCTCTTGTTCGTGCTAAGGAGCGACTGTAACCGCATTCTATTTTGTCATTCATGGCAAACTTTATGTCATTAAAATGTTGCTTTATATTCCACAATTCCCTTCTCTATGTGTTCACCAGTGATTATACTATCTAGTTATTTGTAAACAACAATAACCACTATGTGATATTATTTCCTCTCTTAGGAAACACAGAAAACCGTAGAGTGAATCGCCCCTACAATCTTGTAAGTACTTGTTGCTTTCTATTACTGAATGCAAACATGTATGTTAATGACTAGCCTGAACCTATATATAGAGTAGCAACAGTAGAGTAGATGCATCGTCTATCCAAGTACTGGATGCGGTGGATTTCTTCAACAAACGAACCGACAACAGGATTTCCTCCAACGGGACTATGTAAAGACAATTAGTAAGTCCCTTGTTTTTACTGAGATGTGCTTAGTGTCATATGTTTGTTTATATGAGGCACCATATGGATCGGCTAATGATTAGAACAAGATGACCTTTAACAAGACTACACAAAGACCAAACATAAATCCCTCGATTTATAATTCAATGTGCTGACTCGATCATAGTGATGATCTATTTTTACTATATTTGAGTCATGTTCATATATCTATCTATGTATACATTAACTAGACCATGATTAGATGGTGGCGATTTAAGTATATCCACTTTTATGCTACATTTTCCGCTATGTAACATTGTTTAGTGTTGGCACCACATGAGTTCGTCAATGATTGGAACAAGATGACCTTTAACAGGACTGTAAAAAGACCAAACGTAAATCTCTCAATTTATAATTCAATTTGCTCACTCAATCATGGTGATGATCTATTCTTTGCTATATTTGAATCATGATCATATCTATCTATCTATCTATCTATCTGTCTATCTATATATGCGTTAACTACACCTTGATTAGGTGGTGGTGATTTAAGTATATCCACTTTTATGCTAATTATAGTCTATTACAATATTGTTCTGCTATATTTAAGAGTTTGTATGCACTCTGGAGATGGTCATGTTGTCTAATTTTGGCACCACATGAATTGGCCAATGATTAGAACAAGATGACCTTTAACGGGACTACACAAAGACCAAACGTGAATCCCTCAATTTATAATTCAATTTGCTCACTCAATCATGGTGACGGTCTATTTTTTCTATATTTGACTCATGATCATCTATCTATATATACGTTAACTAGACCGTGTTAGGTGGTGGTGGTTGAAGTATATCCACTTTTATGCTTATTTATATTCACCTTTATTTAAGAGCTTATATGCACTTTGGAGGTAGTAACATAGTCTAGTGTTATATCCATGAGACTAGTCTAAGTTACTCCCCACCATGTGACCATGTGGGGAGTAACTTAGACTAGTAAAAATGCATACAATACTAGTCCAATTTACTCTACTAACATTGTGGGTACTATCATAGATGAATCAAGTGTATGATACTAATGTATAATACTAGCTAGACTACTCATAGTGAGTATGTCAGAGCTAGTATCATGTAATATATGTTGTCTACATGGTTGCATAATACAATTGTTGATACTCCCAAAATGCTAGCCTAGTAAAACATAATAGATTGTATAGACTATACTTTTTGATTAAGAGAAGTAGCAATGTTCTCCCTGGATATAAAAAACAGAATTAATATTTTATGATACCCAGTTACTATATATATCTACTATAACCATCTTAATATGATTTGGAAGTCTATACCGTGCATATGGTGTTTGATTGCTTAATTCATTATCTCGCTAGCTACTCTACACGATGCACAAAAAATATTCTATTGCCAATTTGATTCTTTACTTTGCTCATGATTAAAGTAATGTCATGCTTTTCTTAACTTAAACGATGGAAATTTCTGTGAGAAATACAATGTTTGATTACTAAGAAACATGAAATATTCATGCACATGTTCTGACTCATGTCTGCTGGATTTCATCTATGCATGGTCAGATGATCTTGCTAGTTTAATATTAGGTACCAGATTGTTCAATTGGTTATGATTCCTTTCCATTATTTGGCTGACTTGTGATTGGAACAATGTGATACACTATCGTGGTTCCTATGGATATAATGTGCATAACAAAGCTCATACACTTTTATTTGACATTATATATGTTAGATATCTATTTCCAAATAATCCCACAGTTTATATGATACACACGGTGTATGATTGTTTCATTTTCTAGCTACCTACTATATATGCTGCACAAAATGCTTCTATCAAAAGAATGTCACATTCTTCTTAATTTGATCTGCCACTTCATACCAATCATAGATTATTTAAATACTTCATTGACCTTGTAAGGTGCACAACGTATCATTTGTTGTTTGTCTATTGGATTTTCCTAGTTGGCTGGGTATATGTCCAATGATACTGCAGTTGTTGGAAATACAATAGTTGTAGGCATTACAAAGATTTTTTTTGTGCTACTTTTCGGTTGCATCTAACTATTGTTTTGGCAGCAAATGACTTGTCTCTTTTTTCTTCTTTTTTACTGGCCAGACAATCAAAATATTTGAATGATCTGTCTACTGAAAAGCATAGTGGTTGTTGATATCTTGTTTCTCTGAAATGATCATGCTAGTATATTTAAGGCGCACACTTGATCTATTGCTTGTTTTTCTGAGGCGGTATCTTAGTTTGCCGATTATTAAAACAGTGCCACCTTCTATTTAAGGTCCAACCATAAGTTCTCGAACTGCACGATGATCTAGCTAGTTCATACTATAGACCATTTTTAAATGCTATTTTTGTTTTACAGGTTAATGCTTGTTGTCCTGACTAGTTCTAAGAAGCTCAATGAATCACAGTCACCCCTTCTTATTATATTTTCTATATTTTTGTTGTCCATTGATATGATTAGTTTATGAGGGAAGTATCTAGTCATTTAATTCACTATATTCATTGCCACACTCTAGTTTAGTTACTCTGCACGAGACATATATATTGATTGCTTGATTTGTTATATTGGGACAATGCCAATTTGAAATTCTTTGACAACAAACATGGTGATTTTTTGCCTGCTTTGCTGCTCTAACTTAATATGTCTTAGTTTCAGCCTGCAAATAATCTATAGCATTTGTTCCACAGAGTGGTTGTGATAATGGCATATGCTCGCACCAGGACGTCGACTATTCTGGTTATTCCGAAAAGAGATGTATGAGGCATATTGTTGATTGCTTGCTTTGTTATGTCAGGCCAATGATACATTAGAAGTATGAGGCTGCACATGAAGCTATGCATGCAAAATGGAGGACTCCTATGATAAGTGTGGAGGTCATTTTACAGAGTAGCAGTGATAGTGGTTATTGCTTGCATCGGCCACTATGTCCACAGTTCCAGTTTTTCTAGCACAAAGAGGTGGTGTAGCCGTACTTCAAACAATTGATTTAATTAAACAAGTAATAGAGGAAACAGATGCAATAATCACCATTACATGCGAAGAGATACAGGAACTGAAACATTGATAAGATTGGACTGACCGTCTACTTGATAAGCTCTTATGCAGCTGTCATGGTAAGCCAATTGTTACATGTATGGCGATGTAAGCTTCATAGCAAAAACCCTTTTCTAACCCATGTCTGGCGTTGTCTCTATAATTCTTCATCTAGTTTCTATTGAAATTCTGGTCTATAATAAATTTCAAAATTTTCTAGTTCATGTAATATGGTGTCCCTCACTCGACCGTTTGTAGGATGAAATAGTAACAGACTGTTCAAAACAAGAAATGTCGCTATTGTAGAATATGTAAATGGGCCGCTCACCCGGGGTTACCATGAACAACAATGGTCCGCAAGTGGGATGAACAGTTACAGGCCTAGCTGAGTTATGGGCCTTAAGAAAATAATTGTGCCTTTTATGGTCCAAAATAATAGTGGATACTAAAACTGGTAGGCCTAATCAGGCTGTACAGTAAAGCCCCAAAGAAATCGGCCGGTCACACAGCAGACCGAAACAATATCGGGTCGTATGTATAGCAGACCCTCATTGGGCCGCGTAGTAATGGGCTATCCTGAACCAGCGCAGGCCGTCAGCGGGCCGAAATAGAACGGACCTAAAAATTAGCAGACCATAAATGGGCTACAAAGTGATGGACCCTATTCAGCAGTATTGGTCATACGCAGGACGAAATAGTGACCGGCCAGAAAGTTAACAGGACACAGCTAGGATGCAAAGTGATGGCCCCCTAGTGAGCAGCGCAGGCCGTCAGCAAGCCGAAACAGTAATGGACGGGAAAGTTAGCGGGTCGTAGCTGGTCTGCAAAGTGATGGGTCCCCTCCAATCAGCGCATGCCTCTAGCAGGCCAAAATAGTAACGTAAGTTCTTCTTATTGGACTTGTCTAATGGGCCGGCCCACTTAATAATTAGCAGGCCTTGGCTGAGCCTTTTCTTTCACCATGGTTTTTATGTCCGTTAATGGCGGTAACTAGTCATTTATGACGTTTGCCACGTGGCAGGTTGCATGACGTCAACAGTCAACGGGGTTGGTGAAACAGATCTACCATGGCATGAATTTTCGTGTATGAAAGGTACGATCTGCCATGGTTGGATAAAAACCGTGATAGATTCTTTGGTGATGGGACTTTTACCAAGGAGGCCATCTGTCGCAGAAGACTTTTAACCATGAAAATAGGCCTTCAACCACGAAAACGGTATGTTGTGAAAGCGAACTTTTCTTGTAGTGAAACCAATAATAAGAAGGGGTGTTTTATATGCTAAGCGTTGGTTTTGACACCGATGAAGCACACACCTAGGACCCATGATACTGCCTCGCCATGAGAATCTGCGTCCTGCTAGAGTCTATGCTACTAGTTGTGCTATCGGCCATGAGAATCCATCGACTCCTAGAGTCTACACTACCAGCTCGTCCCTCTGTCGCGAGAATACGCGTCCGCCCATGCTTTTCGATGCCACCTCCACTGCCATCTCGGCTCTCTACGATGTGAACCTACGTACGGTAAAAGTGTAGGATGCCGTGTTGTCTCTGATCGGGCCCCATGACCACGAGAAAAAGCAATCGGCATCGGCTTACAGCGCCACATCGGCTTTCGGCGTGTCGCATGACCGCGAGAAACCGTGACCGGCATGCGCTCACGGCACCACGTCGGCACTTGGCGGTCCCCACAACCACGAGAAACCGCGGCTGGCATGGGCTCACGGTGCCACATTTGCTCTTGGCGGGCCCCGCCACCCGATGGGTGTGGAGGCGTGTCACGCCAGGAACGCCTCTCAAAGAGCGCGGTCCTGTCCGTGTAGGCTGATGGTGGGCCCATGGCACACACGAGGTCCACCGCCCAGTGACACGGGGTAAGATGGCGCGCGCAACACCTATCCATAGTCTAGAATCTCCGCCATGGCCTGCAGCGGGTCCCATCACCCGGAAGATTAGGATTCCATTGCGACGTCGCCGCATGTCCTTTCTGATGTCCATCTCATGACCGAAAAGAATCGGGACGACGTGGATAACAGTTTGGGATGAAACATTCTAGTGCTATTAATTATTATGATAAATTCATTCGAAATATAACTTCATTACATACGACGGGCCATTACATCATAAAACTACTCTACATTGAGATGATCTTTAATGGTGATGTAGTCGATGAGGTTCCAGTAACTCCTAGAGATCTCAAAGCCAAGGTGAGTATCCATGGTGCAATACCTGATTTGCTCGCACTCTAAAGGAAAGGCGACCCACCTGAAAGGACATTTACTGTCATGATCACTTTTGGTGTTCGTTAACAACTAGTAGACCTTTTTACAGTTTGCTATTGTCTACAGATTGATATTTTACAAAGTGAAAAGGACCATTTGCTTATGGATCATTCCCTACATTATTAATTGTTTCTTGGGATTTCCAGACCAGAGTCTCCGGTCTACCATGACCGGATTCTTTGGTGTGGTCCAGAGTTTCCCTAGGAGTCTCTGGAGGGGGCTTCTGTTTTCCTGCCTAGGTCAGCCAGAGAGGTGGTCCGGAGCTTGGTCCAGAGGTAGGTCCAGAATCTCTGGTCCGTGCCTCAGGCCGGAGTCTCCGGTGTAGAGGGACCGGAGTCTCCGGTCCACTTGGCTCCCAAGTGGGCTGGGTCATTCTGTTTGTCGGTCCGGAGGCTGGTCCGGAGATCAACCGGAGTCTCCGGTGCAGAGCAGAGTCTCCGGTGTGAAGACCAGAGTCTCCTGTCTGTTTCTTCTCCAACGGTCAGAAAACGGTTCACTGGTGCGAGGGGCTATAAATAGAGGACCTTATCCCCTTCCTCCAGTTGCTCGTCCACCTCAAGAACACCATGACCATTTGAGCCACCAAATCAACAAGATCTCTTCATCCAACCATCCAAAGTCCTTGATCTTTGGAGAATCGAAGGAGGAGGCCTTTATCTACATCTTCACTAAGAGAGATCTTCATTTCCCCCTCATTCACTTGAGGGCCTCCATGCTCTAGTGTTTCTTTGGAAACCCTAGGTTTTGATTTGGTTCTTAGAAGCTTGTCTTTGATTGTTTGACAGCTTGCTTGTATTTGGGAGCCTCCGATTAAGTTGTGGATGTGTGCCCCGAACTTGTTGTAAAGGTGTCGACTACCACCTTGAAGGTTGTCGTATAGTGGAAGAAGTGAATCGAACCCTTTGGGGTGAGGTTCATCGGAGAACAAGGGAGGCCTCTTGTGGCGTTGGTGGTTTGATACCACCCCCTCTCCAAACGTAGACGTACTTCCGCTCAAAAGGAAGGAACTACAGGAAACAAATCCTTGTGTCTCCGAGCGCTCCATTTTGGTTACCTCTATCCTTTACCGCACTTTACTTATCTAGTTCTTGCTTAGTTCTTGTGCTAGGTTGACATATAGGTTAATTCACCTTAGTTGCATAATCTAGAGAATTTACCTTTTGTGTCAAACCCTAATTTTATAAAGAGTAAAATTTGGAGTAGCACCTATTCACCCTCCCCCCTCTAGGTGCCCATACGATCCTTTCAATTGGTATCAGAGCCTCGGCTCTTTATTCGGGCTTAACCACCTAAGAGATTATGGGCAACCTAGAGGAAGGAGAAAGTGAGGCTAGCCATTCGGTGACCATGGTAGATCTCAAGAAGTTGGAAACAAGCTTGAGCTCTACCTTGGGCAACAAAATAGTTGCGTCAACTCGTTGAGCAACTTGTTAAGGATAAGCAAACCTCACCTCCTCCCTCTCCAGAGGAAACACCACCAAACCCAAAGGCTAATGCTCTGGCTAAGCCTTTGGAGGAAATGGTGGGGGATGAACATAATTCCACTAACTCCACCACCAAAAAGGGTGATGGGAAGGAAGAGTTCCATACGGTTCTCGGATGGTACTCTCCCGACCCTCCTATCGCTCATCCACATATAAATAACAGAGGAGACCCACCTAAGTTAGCTGCACATACTTTTTCTCAATGGCAAGTGTTAATGAAATCTCATGTGCGTAGCTCTTGCATTGATTTGTGGAATATTATTGAAGAAGGACTCAAGATTGAGGATCCAACCAACTTGACGAGAAGAGAAGTGGTCAATAGCCAACTCAATGCGACTGCCTTGCACATGATCCAACTTGGGGTGGGGCCAAAGGATTTTCCCCACATTGAGCACTACAACACCGCCAAGGAAGCTTGGGATGCTCTTGTTGACTTGTTTGTTGGCAATGAGAGTATGAGGAGAAATAGATATGATGCCTTAAGCAATGAGGCCGAAGGTTTCTTCATGAAGGATGGTGAGGATCATGAAGACATGTATCGAAGACTCAAATCCACAACCACCACTTTCAGGAATGTTGGCGCCTCTCACATTGATGATGCCTGGATCAAGAGGAAGTATGTGAGTGCACTCATGCCTTTCGAGCCTACTGACTTGAAAGAGTCTCCAAGGAAGACACAACTACCTCTCATGACCTCCAATGAAGTGATACAAGAGATGGCCGCCTTCAAGGTTGCTGCCAAGAATGCCAAAGACGCCCGTGCTCGTGCCATTGGAATGAGTAGTGGTGTCAACCTTGCCTTGAAGGCCAAGGTTGTGGAGTATGATGAAGATGAAGGAAGTGATGAGGGGCCTTCAATGAGCCACCCCGAATATGTCAAGATTGCTCATGGTGAATACATGGCCTTCTATGCAAGAAACTTTTAGAAAGATCCCGCCAAGGCCAAGATGGAAATGCAACGAAGAAGCAACTCCAATGGGAGAAGAGACAACGGGTCCAAGTTGAGAACTTGTTTCAATTGTGGTGACCGCTATCACTTTGTTGCGGCTTGTCCCTATGAGAAAAGAGAAGACCATGGGGGTAAACTTGTGTTGAAAAAGACCTCCAAAGCTCCCTACAAGAAACCCTTCATCAAAAGGAACTCAACCAACAAGAAGCCGGAAGAAATTGTCTTGATCACAAATGAAGAGTACTCCTCCGATGATGAAGATGAAGAAGAGGATACATCAAGTGGTGTGGCGGCTCTTGCCACTACCTCTACCCCGTCATTCTCCCTCTTTGACTCTCCAAATGAGAATATCTCCAACAAGAGTGTCACTTGCCTTATGGCAAGAGGAACAGAGGTATTATCATCAACGCACTCCACCTCCCTAATCAATGATGATGATTTTGATGATGAGTTGTCTCTTGAGGTCAAAAAGGAATTAGTTGATTTTGATGTGTTCATGAACAACTTGCAAGGGGAACACAAGAAACATGTTGTGGACCTCTTAAATCAACTTGCACACACACAAGAACTTCTAGATGAGAGATGTCAATTAGGAAGAGAGCACATGATTGAGGTAGAAGCTCTTAATAATGCTCTAGAAGAAGAACAAGAAACTAGAATATCTCTTGAAACTAAACTAGAGGGCCTTGATGAAGCTAATGATCTCATTATTAATAAACTCATCAAGGAACGTGATCATGCTATTGCTAAATACAAAAAGGCTAAAAAGGATAAGATTGAGTTTGATGTTGTTCATAAAAAACTTGCCGAGGACTTTAGGACACTTGACAAGGCTCACAAGGCCTTGGAAAGTGAACTCTTGTCACTCACAAAGTCTTGTGAAAAGCTTCAAACTCAATTGATCAATACTCCCTCACCTAGTACATTCATTCCTTCTAGTTGTACAAATACTCTTGAAGAACATGCTAGGTTGAAGGGGGAGCTAGCTAAGACCTCCTTTCCCAAAGGAAACAAGTCTATTGATGACCTATTAAACAAGCAAAGGTCAAATGGTGAAAAAGGGGGCATTGGCTTTGTTTCTAAAGCCAAGAAGAAAAAGAACAACAAGAAGAAGAAGGCCAAGCCCGCCCAAGAAAAGAACAAGGCCATTGTGGGAAGTAAGACCACAAGTGGCAAAACTATGTCTCATGATGATTTTGCGGGTAGTGCTAACCCTCACTATGTCTTAATGCGTGATTATTATGGTGATGTGTATGCACAATATGTTGGCCCATTTGATGGTTATATTGCATGGTCTATTTGGGTTCCCAAGACCCTTGTTGCTAACAAAAGAGGACTCAATGAAAAATGGGTACCTAAAAACTAGTTTGATCTTTTGTAGACATATGCTTCCGGAGGGTCAAAATGGGTGCTTGATAGTGGATGCACAAGTCATATGACTGGAAGCGCGTCTAGTGTCAAGGAGTTGAGACCAAATGTTGATCAGATATCCATGACATATGCCGACAAATCAAAGTCTAAGGTAATGGGTTTCGGGAAAGTTGTGGTTGCACACGTTATCACTCTCGTGGACGTCATGCTTGTTGAGACCCTTGGCTATAATTTACTTTCAGTCCGTGCTCTAGGAAAGATGGGTTTTGCCGTCTTTATTGATGTTGATATTGTGATCCTCTTGTGGAGCAAGTCTCTAAAGGTTGCTTTTGTTGGGTACGTCGAAGATGACTTGTATGTGGTGGACTTCTCGGGGAAAACCACTACAAGTACGATGTGCTTATTCGGAAAGGCCGACGTGGGTTGGTTATGGCATCGCCGCCTAGCCCATGTCAACATGAGAACTTTGCATAGCCTCCACAAGGATGGTCATATTGTTGGACTAAAAGAAAATGTTTGCTTTGCCAAAGATCGTGTTTGCAGGGCATGTGTTGAAGGAAAAATGCATGATTCTCCCCACAAGCCAAAGAACTACATCAAGTCCAAGAGGATCTTGGAGCTCCTCCATGTGGATCTCTTTGGTCCCCCATCTCATGCAAGCCTTGGTGGGAAGAAATATTGTCTGGTGATTGTTGATGACTACTCAAGATACACTTGGGTATATTTCTTCAAGCTAAAAAGTGAGACCGAAGAGAACTTCATTGACTTCATCAACATGGCTCAACGCTAACACAATGTACCTGTATTAACAATAAGAAGTGACAACGGTACCGAATTCAAGAACTACACATTGAATGGATTTCTTAGTGATGAGGGAATAAAACATCAATATTCCGCTGCATATACCCCTCAACAAAATGGTGTAGCTGAGAGGAAGAACCGGACTCTTATTGATATGGCAAGGACCATGTTGGCAGAGTTTAAATCTCCATACAATTTTTGGGCTGAAGCAATCTCCACCACATGCCATGCATCAAACCATCTCTACCTCCGCAAAGAATTGGTCAAGACCCCATATGAAATCCTTATCGGTAACAAGCCCAACGTCTCATACTTCCGGGTGTTCGGTTGTAAGTGTTTCTATCGCATAAGGGTATTCGTTTGTCCAAGTTTGATTCCAAAGCATTAGAGGGTATTTTTGTTGGTTATGGTCTCGAATCCCATACTTATAGAATCTATGACAAGCTCTCTAAGTTGTCATAGAATCTTGTAGTGTGGTTTTTGAAGAATATGATGGTCCCCAAGCGGGGCGTGTTGATGTTTGTGATGTAGATGATGAAATGCCTCAGGAAGCCATAGGAAGAATGGGGGCGGGCTTCATTCGCCCCATTAAGGAACCCCTTATGGTAGATTGAGAAGAACTATGCTCTACTCAAGTGGAGCCCTCATCTTCACAACATCAACAAGCTCCTATCGAGGGGGACAATGACCCATGTCAAGAACTAGCTATGGACCCTCAACCTACTGATCAAGAAGATGACTCCAGCCAAGAAGTGATTAAGTCTTTGTTTGCCAGGATGTCCAGTGGTGCTAAGGCCATTACACAAGCAAGATCTATACAAACTGCCATAAGAACAGCTGAATACCTGGCCAGTCATGGGCTTGATCAAGACCAAGGTTAATCTTTGCCTCCTTTAGAAGAGAATATTTCCAATGATGATCAAGGTCAAGTTAATGGTCAAGACGAGGACCAAAATGATGAAGTGATCCCCCCAAGAAACAACAAGGAGATCGAAACTCGTCGCCAAGCTAGAATGGATAGAATATTGGAATTAAGAGACCACACTCTTGAGAATGTGGTAGGAGATCTAAGAAGAGGGATATCTACTCGAGCTCAACTGAAGAACTTTGGTGAGCACCAAGCACACATCTCCATGGTGGAACCAAAGAAAGTATGGGAAACTCTTGAAGATTCGGATTGGTTGGATGCAATGCACAAAGAGCTCAACAACTTTGAGAGAAACAAAGTATGGAAGTTAGTGGAAAAGCCAAAAGATTGCCGCAATGTTATAGGCACCAAGTGGATTTTCAAGAACAAGCAAGATGAGCATGGAATTGTGATAAGGAACAAGGCAAGATTGGTTGCACAAGGGTTCTCTCAGATTGAAGGCATTGATTATGGAGAGACTTATGCACCCGTGGCTCACCTTGAGTCCATCCGTATCCTTCTTGCTTATGCGGCACATCATAAATTTAAACTACAACAAATGGATGTAGAAAGTGCATTTCTTAATGGTCCTTTGCATGAGTTGGTATATGTGAAACAACCCCCGGGATTTGAGGATCCCAACTTTCCAAACCACGTCTACAAACTCGATAAGGCACTCTATGGGCTCAAGCAAGCCCCACGCACGTGGTATGAGCACCTTAGAGAGTTGTTGTTAGATCGTGGGTTTGAGGTTGGGAAAATCGATCCCACTCTTTTTACCAATAGGGTCAATGGGGAACTTTTTGTATGCCAAATTTATGTAGATGATATTATCTTTGGCTCATCTAACAAAGCTTTTAATGATGAATTCTCAAATCTTATGACTGACAGGTTCAGGATGTCTATGATGGGAGAATTGAGAGTATTTCTTGGTTTTGAGATCAAGCAAGTGAGAGGAGGTACATTCTTCAACCAGGCCAAGTATACTCAAGATATGCTCAAAAGATTCAACATGAAAGACCTAAATGGATCTCCCACTCCCATGGCAACAAAGACTCATCTTGAACTAAACCCAAATGGTAAAGATGTGGATCAAAAGGTATACCGGTCCATGATTGGCTCTTTGCTTTACCTTTGTGCATCTAGACCCGATATTGTGTTGAGTGTAGGAGTGTGTGCAAGATATCAAGCGGATCCTAAAGAAAGCCATTTGATGTCAGTCAAGATAATCTTTCGATATTTGGTTCATACCCCAAACTATGGTATTTGGTATCCTAGGGGCTCAACTTTCTCTCTTTGTGGGTACACGGATTCTGATTGGGCTGGTGACAAGGATGATAGAAAATCGACCTCTGGGGCTTTCCAATTCCTTGGGAGGTCCTTGGTGTTTTGGTCTTCTAAGAAGCAAAACTATATATCTCTTTCCACCGTCAAAGCCGAGTATGTGGCTGCTGCTAGTGCTTGTACACAATTGCTATGGATGAGGCAAACTTTAAAGGAATACGGTTTCCATTGTGACAAAGTGCCTCTTCTATGTGACAATGAAAGTGCTATCAAGATTGCATATAACCTAGTGGACCATACGAGAACAAAACATATTGAGATTCGTCACCACTTCATTAGAGATCATGTTGCTCGAGGTGATATTAAGCTATCATATGTGTCAACCAAAGACCAACTTGCCGACATTTTCACGAAGCCACTTGATGAAGCAAGGTTTTGTTATTTGAGGAATGAACTAAATATCGTGGATTCTAGGAGTTTGACTTGATTACCTTGCATACTCACCTATGTCTTGACCCATATTTGGTGTAGGTGCCGGCATGGAGATAGGGGAGTGTGGTTCTAATTCATTGGACTATCCCTCCCCCCATAATGCCAACATTAACAAATTCATTTCTCTTAGTATCATTTAGTGATATGTGAGCGTCATTGTGGAGTAGTGGCTATGAACCCAAGGATAATTCTCCGCGGTGTCATGCCACAAACTCCTACATGGTGGCTTCGGCCACCACCCTCTTCTCATTTGAAGAGTTGGTTCTTAGCTCGGATTTACTTGGCGCATTGATGAACATTTGAATAGATTTCTGTGGCTTTCATGACTTTTCACAGTATGTCATCTTAACCCAAGCCCTCCCTCTATCCTGAAAACTCTCTCTATCTAATATATGTCCCCATACACATACCTTGGAATTTTTTGGTCGAGTAGGACCGGAGTCTCCGGTGTGTTCACACCGGAGTCTCCAGTGTGGGCTGGAGTCTCCGGTGTAGACCGGAGTCTCCGGTCTGGACGGTTTCTGTCCACTTATAGGGAAGACGGGGTGAACTGAAACAGCAGTTTCATTCATCCAACCCCGTCCTCCCCTCTCTACCCGTCGCCTCCTCACCCAAATCTCCTCCCCGGAGGTCAAGAAGCCCCTGGGATCCGCCGTGCCGCCGGCCAATCATCTCCTTTCCACCATTGGGTGATTCCCACCAGTGGAATCCATCCCATGGACATATCTAGTACCTCTCCTCCTTTTTCTCATCTAGGGTTCTTCCCTTGCTTTGTTTTTGAGGATTGGTACTATTTTTGGCCACGGGAATCCCTTGTTTGCGTGCACTTGAGTACTTTACCCTTGTTACCCTACCCGATCTGTTGGATTCAACACCATTGGAGCCTTCCTAATCTTCCCCCGAGTCTCCTGACCGGAGACTCCGGCCAATGGGCCGGAGACTCCGGTCTAGGCCGGAGACTCTGGTCTAGGCCGGAGACTCCGGTCCCTTGGACCAGAGACTCCGGTGTGGACCACGGAGACTCCGGTGTGGTTTGAATCTGACATATTGTGCAAGGTCTCAAGGGTCCTGTGCTGCCTCCTTGGGACATATATACTTACCTCCATGATATCTCCCTTGCTGCTTTTCACAGGTTCTGGCTCTCGTCGTCCTCCTCGCACCAAGGCCAAGATGAAGAGAGGGGACCCTCGCTATGATGAGTCTGAGGGTCAGTACATTGTGCCCCCATCCAACCGTAGACAGCAGGCCTGTGATGCAGCCTATATGCGGCGGGAGCAGGACAGGGTTGAGGAAGAGAACCGTGCCAAGAGGGCAAAATAAGACAACCTTCAGTCTTTGGCCCGCATGTCTAAGCAGGAGTACCGTGAGCTGCAAAAGACTAATTTCTATGACTTGCCTCACACTAGTGATGACCCCTGCTATTGGAGGAAGGAGCAAGCTGTCTTCATTAAAGACATTTACAGTGTGCTCAAGAGATCTCATGTGTGCCCCCAGAAGTACTTGAGTCTTGAGCAGATGAGGAAGAGCCCCTACTTCTCTGATGCACTGTGGATTAGTGAGAAGTTGGGGCTGTTTAACTTGATGGAACTCCGTGAAGACTACAACATCACCCTTGTGCAGCAGTTCTACGCCACTGTTGTGTTTGGGAATGACCAAGCCAGGACTATAACTTGGATGACTGGCAACCACCGCTGTTCTGCAACTTTCTATGACTTTGCTGAGGCCATATTCGAGACATTTCAGGGTGTGTCCACTCATGTTGGAGCACGCATGCACTCAGCAGCTCTTGGGGTGAACAAGAACAAGCTTGCCCCTTTATATGGTACTGAGGGTGTTGTGGGGGGGGGGGGTCCAAGGGACTCAAGCCCCTCTACAATCTGATGTTGAGAATCTTCCGCCAGACCATTTCCCCTAGTGCTGGGAATGATGATGCCATCAGATGTGGTTTGTTCAACTTGTTGTATCATACCCACAGGATTTACATGGCTGGCCCCGATGCTGATGCTAATCCTATTGATGTGATAGATTACCTATTTGAGGAGATGTATTGATGCACTCGATGGTCGACGTAGAGCTCGTTGGGAACCCCAAGAGGAAGGTATGATGAGTACAGCAGAAAGTTTTCCCTCAGTTATGAAACCAAGGTTTAATCGAACCAGTAGGAGCAAGGAAACACCCCAAAGGTGTTACTAGCTGAGCTTTGGCAGGGCGCACTACCGGTGCTAGTAGAAACGTGGAGACCTGCACAACACAACCACAGAACTTTGTCCCCAACTTGCGATGAGGTTGTCAATCTCACCGTGTTTTGCGGAAAACAAAGAATTAAACGTATCGAATGGAAAGAAGTAAAAGTTTGCAGAAAGTAAACACAAAGCAGTAAACAGTTGTAGATTGTATGTAAAGAAAAAGAGGACCGAGATCCATAGTTCACTAGAGGTGGCTCTCCTTAGATAGTTAACATGCTGGGTGAACAAATTACAGCGGGGCAATTGACAAACACCGAGAAAGCAATACATGCATATACTAATCATCTTGACTCCTTTGAGACTTGATTGGGCAATACAACATAATACATAGATCGCCATCCAACTGCATCTATGACTAATAATCCACCTTCAGGTTATCATCCGAACCCCCTCCAGTATTAAGTTGCAAGCAACAGATTATTGCTTTACGAACTGCGTGTAAGGTAAACAATACAATTGTTCTATGAACAAAGGATCGTTGTTTTCTCCCTAGTAGCAACAGCACATCTAGTACCTTAGAGATTTCTGTCACTTCCCCAGATTACCAGAGGCATGAACCCACTATCGAGCATAAATACTAACTCTTGGAGTTGCTAGCATCTACTTGGCCAAGATAGCTACTAACAACGGAAAGCATGCAAGATCTCAAATAACAAAGACATGATAGAATCAATAATCAATCTGAAATAGCATCTCAATATCCATCGGATCCCCGCAAACACAACATGTATGGATTACAAATAGATGATCTTGATCATGAATGGAGCTCACAAGATCTAAACATGAAAGCACAAAGGAGGAGAATCCAGCCATCTAGCTACTACATGGATCCGTAGTCCAAGGATGAACTACTCACGCATCACACCGGAGGCTTGCATGGTGATGAAGAAGGCCTCTAGGGTGAATTCCCCTCTCCAGCAGGGTGCCGGGAAGAGCTTCAGATCCCTCCCAATCTAGGGATGGAGATGATGGCGGCTACAGACTCTTTCGTGGATTTTTGATCGGGTCACCTAGGGTTTTCGTCCTGAGGGCAACTTATAGGCGGAAGGAGAGGCCGAGGGGTTGCTGGGGTCGGCCAGACCACCCCCTGGCGTGGGCCAGGCCTGGCAGCACGGCCAGGTGGTGTGGCCAGCCCCTGACCCCTCTCCGTCTCGTATTCTGGCACTTGATCCCTTCCGAAAAATAGGCACTTTGGCTTTTGTCCCGTCTTTTCTGACTGTCCTGGAACCAAAAACAGCAAAAAACAGGCAGCTGGCATTGTGGCTCTTGTTAATAGGTTAGTCCAAGAAATCATATGAAAAGTACTCCAAAGTTGGAACAAAACACAAGAAAGTGGATAAAACCAAGCATGGAACATCAAAAATTATAGATACATTTGCAATGTATCAACATCCCCAAGCTTAACTCCCGCTCGTCCTCGAGTGGGTAAGTGATAAAAAGAAATAATCTTTGAGGTGACATGCAGCATCAAAGACTTGATCAAGTATTTGCAAAACATTCAAAGCTGGGATCATAGTACTTCAATCATAACATGAAAGACAAAGTTCTAGCAATAAGCAAAGAGACTGTGATGTAACATGAAAAGGCACAAACAAAAGATTCATGAATAACATGCTTTGCAAGACGTTTGTTTGTTTCACATAAAGAAAACATAGCATAAAGTATTCAGCTTGTCCCTCAATAGAGTAGCAAATATAAATGCATAGGACACCTTCAAAGTTCATAAGAGTGACTAGATACAATAGTTTCAAACAAGCAATAACAAGTTATGCATCAATCAACTAGTCTTGGGACAATGCACATAGAACTAAGAATGGCCACTATGCTCTCAAAGTAGTGCATAAAGATAGAGATGGAGACTCAATATAATGGTGGAAGAAAGGCCTTTTGTAAAAGGAAGTAGGGATTCAAGTCTCATAAAGAGCTTCCAAAAATTATGGTACTTGTAGCTTTCATCTCTCATTGCCCCTATCATAAGCATCTTGAAGGTGGTTAAGGTTAAAGTGACACAGCTAAGAGGATATGCTTGACAAGTTATAAACCGAAATCTCATGCCCCTTACTTACGAAGACCGATCCTCATGCTACTCAACTTTAGTCACGAGTAAGCTCTTGTCATTGTAAGTATATGTGTATCATTAAGAACCGCCAACGGGGTACCCCTTGCACATGATACGGTAGCTTTCCCATAATCAAAATGACAAGGCAAGCAGACAATGAGCATCTCAGCGATCTTTTTATTTGCTATTTGCATAGGTTTTTATTGAGGATGCTTCATAGAGTGCTCATTATGGTGATGCTGCAAGTTTGCACCATGATTAGGCATGGCTTAGGCTAGCGGCCCAGGTGTTTCTCTAACACACATACAAACTCCATGATCTTACAAGTTCCACTTTTATTTCACACCGCCGGGATCCGTAAGCAAAAGAACATGATATCAACGGGGTACAAAGTACAAGTGCAATGTTGAAAGTGTTCCACATGAAACATGGTTCTACTAACTTCAACTTATAAAGCGCAAGCATATACGCAACAAAGAAGGACCCAATGGTTCAAGTTTATTAGAGGCAATAAAGTAAAGTGTGCCATCAAGTTCGTGAGAGCTTTAATCACTAGTTTTCTCATAACAAGTGAAAGGTAGACAAAAGCATGAATATACTTGGAATAACATAAGCTAGTAGGTAGGTATGGTGGACTATTTGGAATAACTTGGTTTTAGGGAGTTGGATGCATGAGTGGAACTCATACTTTGTGGTGGAGGCTAGCAAAAGACTGGGAGCGACAAACTAAGAGAGCAATAATGGCCATAATCATGCAGAGCGACAAAACATCATTGATCAAAGCATAAAGTGATACTACAAGTTGAAAACTAAAGGATCAAAAAGGCTATGGTGACTTGTGAAAGTCATAACATGGTGTAAGCATGTGTCAAGTCAACCCAAATAAAGCATCAAAGGAGAATACCACTATACTATGCTTTAATATGCTAAAACAACGCATGATTCATCCAAGGCACATTAAGCAATCTCAATTGTTTATAACAAGTCATGCTACAACAAAGAATACTAAGCATAAAGACAAAACAATATCAAGCATGGCATGACAAAGCATAAGCCACAGTCAAAAATGAGCTCTTTTTACCACATACGTATGAACTTTCCTACTCTTTTCCAAACCAAACCAAACTATTTGCAAACCAATGTATGAAAGAGGGGGTCCAACCAACTTATTCAGAAAACTAAGCAAACCAAGAAAACTAAAAACCAAAACGAAAACGAAAAGGAAGACGCTCCAAGAAAAACACAACTGTGCATGAAACAATAAAAATGAAGCGTTTGGAAGAAACCTGGAATTTTTATTGATGAAGAAGGGGATGCCTTAGGCATCCCCAAGCTTTGACGCTTGCACTTCTTGGATATTTCTTGGGGTGACAAGCGTGGCATCCCCAAGCTTGATCTTTAGTCCATCCTTCATCTCATTACTCATTCCTTCCATACACCTGAAAATTTTCCTTCATACAAAACTTCACACAATCTCATTAGCAACATTAGTGCACTTAAGATAAATAAGTCTCAAGGTTCAGTTCTAACACCAAATAAACTTCCATTAGAACACTAGCTACTGTAGCACTTCCCTCAAAAAGCTCAATTCCCCAAAGGAACTCAAGAAGGAACTAACAAGAAGCAAATGCAGAAAATGGCATAAATCTGTCAAAACAGACCAGCAGGTAAAGACGTTTTTTCAAAGACCTTCTGTTGCTCAAATCAAAAAGTGTTGAACTAATGAAAGTTAGATAACAACCTGGTGCAGAAGAACAAAAAATTACAGCTCAATCAGACGTACAGAACTCTCTCAGGAATTTTTAGGTGAAGCATAGAAATCTGTTTCGGGACAGCAACTTTCCCAATCATTACTTCACTCTCATTAGAGGTTACTCTTGGCACAAAAAGAAAATAAAAAGGATAAGGAGAGGTTATTACAGAGGTAATAACTTCCAAGACTCATCTAAAACTCTTGGGTTATCTCCCAACAAGTACTTTTCTTTAACGTCTTTAAGTTAGACATGAAAATTTGAGAAGATGCTCTCATAGGAAATATGACTTGAATTAAAAGAGAGCATCAAGAAGCAAATTCAAAACACATTTAAGTCTAGCCCACTTCCTATGCATTGGAATCTTGTATGCAAATAAATGCACAAAGAACAAAGTGACAGGCATAGGAAGATAAAACAAAAGTAACTTCAAAACTTTCAGCACATAGAGAGGTGTTTCATTACCATATAAACTTCTACAACCATATTTTCCTCTCTCATAATAATTTTCAGTAGCCTCATGAATAAACTCAACAATATAACTATCACATAAGGCATGCTTTTCATGATCTACAAGCACTAGAGCTTTATTATAAACATTTTCAAAAGAATCCTCGGGAACATAACATTCACCCTCCTTTGATAAGCATGGGGGACAATGAAATAATGTAAGGGATAAAGAGTTACTCTCATTAGAAGGTAGGCATGGGAAGATCCATTCTTCCTCCTTTTGTCCATCACTCTCCTCCTCTTTTTCATCTAATGAGCTTTCAGGTTCAGCAATTTCTTCTTCCATGGAGGTTCTAGCAGGCGGTGGTTCATCTATTACCTTAGCAGTCATAATATTATTCCCAAATAGGAAACTGAGTGAGCTATCCATAATGAAATAGTGATTGGAGCAGAGCTAGTCATAAAGACAACTTAAGAAAGGAACTAATTTTTTTTTGTTTTTCCAATAAGAAAGCAAACTAGTAAAACTATTTTTTTGTGTTTTTGATAACAAAACAAGCAAACAAAGCAAAAAGAAACTAAGCAAAACAAAAACAACAAAGTAAAGAGATTGGTTATGAGGGACTCCCCTTGTGAAGATGTCCTTGACTCCCCGGCAACGGTGCCAGAAAAGATCTTGATGCACTCGACGATCGACGTAGAGCTTGTTGCGAACCCCAAGAGAAAGGTATGATGAGTACAGCATAAAGTTTTCCCTCAGTTATGAAACCAAGGTTTAATTGAACCAGTAGGAGCAAGGAAACACCCCAAAGGTGTTACTAGCTGAGCTTTGGCAGGGCGCACTACCGGTGCTAGTAGCAACGTGGAGACCTGCACAACACAACCACAGAACTTAGTCCCCAACTTGCGATGAGGTTGTCAATCTCACCGTGTTTTGCGGAAAACAAAGAATTAAATGTATCGAATGGAAAGAAGTAAAAGTTTGCAGAAAGTAAACACAAAGCAGTAAACAGTTGTAGATTGTATGTAAAGAAAAAGAGGACCGAGATCCATAGTTCACTAGAGGTGGCTCTCCTTAGATAGATAACATGCTGGGTGAACAAATTACAGCGGGGCAATTGACAAACACCGAGAAAGCAATACATGCATATACTAATCATCTTGACTCCTTTGAGACTTGATTGGGCAATACAACATAATACATAGATCGCCATCCAACTGCATCTATGACTAATAATCCACCTTCAGGTTATCATCCGAACCCCCTCCAGTATTAAGTTGCAAGCAACAGATTATTGCTTTACGAACTGCGTGTAAGGTAAACAATACAATTGTTCTATGAACAAAGGATCGTTGTTTTCTCCCTAGTAGCAACAGCACATCTAGTACCTTAGAGATTTCTGTCACTTCCCCAGATTACCAGAGGCATGAACCCACTATCGAGCATAAATACTAACTCTTGGAGTTGCTAGCATCTACTTGGCCAAGATAGCTACTAACAACGGAAAGCATGCAAGATCTCAAATAACAAAGACATGATAGAATCAATAATCAATCTGAAATAGCATCTCAATATCCATCGGATCCCCGCAAACACAACATGTATGGATTACAAATAGATGATCTTGATCATGAATGGAGCTCACAAGATCTAAACATGAAAGCACAAAGGAGGAGAATCCAGCCATCTAGCTACTACATGGATCCGTAGTCCAAGGATGAACTACTCACGCATCACACCGGAGGCTTGCATGGTGATGAAGAAGGCCTCTAGGGTGAATTCCCCTCTCCAGCAGGGTGCCGGGAAGAGCTTCAGATCCCTCCCGATCTAGGGATGGAGATGATGGCGGCTACAGACTCTTTCATGGATTTTTGATCGGGTCACCTAGGGTTTTCGTCCCGAGGGCAACTTATAGGCAGAAGGAGAGGCGGAGGGGGTGCTAGGGTCGGCCAGACCACCCCCTGGCGCGGGCAAGGCCTGGCAGCGCGGCCGGGTGGTGTGGCCGGCCCCTGGCCCCTCTCCGTCTTGTATTCTAGCACTTGATCCCTTCCGGAAAAATAGGCACTTTGGCTTTTGTCTCGTCCAATTCCGAGAATATTCATTTTCTGACTTTCCTGGAACCAAAAACAGCAGAAAACAGGCAGCTGGCACTATGGATCTTGTTAATAGGTTAGTCCAAGAAATCATATGAAAAGTACTCCAAAGTTGGAACAAAACACAAGAAAGTGGATAAAACCAAGCATGGAACATCAAAAATTATAGATACATTTGCAATGCATCATGTATCATGCCATCTTATACAAGAAGGCCCCTCCATATGCACCCCTGGTCATGAGACTCATCAACACTCAGGAACATGGTTCTCCGCTTGCTATTCCTCCCAACCTTATCGAGCACACTCTCATATCTCTGCAGTAGAAAGGGGAAATGAGGGCTCCTCCTAGACGCTCCCATGCACATGTGGAGGAGGAGATCTCAGAGACCGAAAGGGCCCCCTCTCCTCCTAGGGATCGGAGGAAGAATGCTTCCAATGCACTTCTTCCTCCCATGACACGTGACTATGTACATGAGAAGGTCAAGAAGGCCTCATTCTAGGAGAGGACCCTGTGTTGCACGAATGTGGACATCCGCAAGCAACAGCATGCTTCCTACAAGAGCAACCTTCGCATCGAGAAACTACTCAAGGAGATCAAGGCTCAGGGTGAAGCGTATGATGAGAAAGGTGAGGCTGAGTACACTGACGAGCATGGCGCCCAGTCATCCATTGAGTCAGATCACACTCTTTCGTTTGGGGCATGGAATGCCCAACAGGACAGCTTGGTGGATTGGAAGACCTTTTCTAATGTCACTTCTGGATTTGGGTACCAAGGTACATCCTCTTCTCGCCCTCATGGCAAAGGGCCTGCAGCTTCAGATGGTGATGAGGACTATGATGATGATGAGGAGGATCAAGATATGGATGAGGAGGATGATGACGAGGACTACTGATCTGTTGGGACGCTAGCTTAGGTCTTTTCCCTTTTTTGGTGTTTCGATGCCAAAGGGGGGGAAGACATTATCATCGGGATTTGCATGGGTTTGGGCTACTTGATTCTTATTTGCTTTGTCGTCTTTCGTATCTATGTGCCTTATGTTATTGCGAGACATTTTTTGCTATTTGTGTGTGACTCTGTGGGTGCTCCTACATTATTGTAACTCGTGTGAGAACTATGAGATTTATCCATGTTCTACCTACCATGCCTGCTTTACATGTTTATCTTTGCGCACATAGGCAGGGGGAGCATGTCCATACTCTGTCTTAAGTCATTGCAAACTATTTTTCATGCAAAATCACTAGTTGTCATCGAGCACCAAAAAGGGGGAGATTGAAAGGACATTTACTGTCATGATCACTTTTGGTGTTCGTTAACAACTAGTAGACCTTTTTACAGTTTGCTATTGTCTACAGATTGATATTTTACAAAGTGAAAAGGACCATTGGCTTACGGTTCATTCCCTGCATTATTACTTGTTTCTTGGGATTTCTAGACCGGAGTCTCTGGTCTACCATGACCAGAGTCTCCGATGTGGTCCGGAGTTTCCCCAGGAGTCTCCGGAGGGGGCTTCTGTTTTCCTGCCTGGATCAGCCAGAGAGGTGGTCTGGAGCTTGGTCCGGAGGTAGGTCCATAATCTCTGGTTCGTGCCTCAGGCCAGAGTCTCTGGTGTAGAGGGACCGGAGTCTCTGGTCCACTTGGCTCCCGAGTGGGCTGGGTCATTCTGTTTGTCGGTCCAGAGGCTGGTCCGGAGATTGATCGGAGTCTCCGGTGTGAAGAACGGAGTCTCCGGTCTGTTTCTTCTCCAACAGTCAGAAAACAGTTCACTGGTGCGAGGGGCTATAAATAGAGGACCTTATCCCCTTCCTCCAGTTGCTCGTCCACCTCAAGAACACCATGTCCATTTGAGCCACCAAATCAACAAGATCTCTTCATCCAACCATCCAAAGTCCTTGATCTTTGGAGAATCGAAGGAGGAGGCCTTGATCTACGTATTCACCAAGAGAGATCTTCATTTCCCCCTCATTCACTTGAGGGCCCTAATGACCCACAAGTATAGGGGGTGTATCGCAGTATTTTCGAGGGAAGTGAAACCCAATTTATTGATTCGACACAAGGGGAGCCAAAGAATATTTATAAGCCTTAACAACTGAGTTGTCAATTCAGCTGCACCTGGAAACAATCTTGCTCACAGCAGTTTATCAATAGCAACAGTTTTGTAGTAGGAATAGTAAAGTAACAGCAGTAGTAAAGTAAAGACAGCAGTAACAATACCAGTAAACTGTAGGATTCGAGTGCGGTAGGCATAGGGATGGATGGACGAGCGTTGCACGGACAAGACAATTCACATAGCAATCAGAACATAGGGCAATTGCAGATAAATAAGATAAAGCATCCAAGTACTAGATAATCTTAGGCATGTGTTCCATATATAGTCATACGTGCTCGCAATGAGAACTTGCACAACATCTTTTGTCCTGCCAGCCCGTTTGCAGCGGGGCCTCAAGGGAACTACTGGCAGTTAAGGTGCTCCTTTTAATAGAGCACCGGAGCAAAGCATTAACACTCTGTGAACACACGTGATCCTCACATCAAAGCCATTCCCTCCGGTTATCCCGATTTCTGTCACTTCGAGGCCATTGGTTCCGGACAACAACGTGTGTATACAACTTGCAGATAAGACCATAAACAATAATATCATAATGAATCAATAACATGTTCAGATCTGAAATCATGGCACTCGGTCCCTAGTGACAAGCATTAAGCACAACAAGTCGCAACAAAGTCATAAAGCACTAATAAAAGATACTAGGCACCATGCCCTAACAATCTGATGCCATTACATGAACGATCTCATCCAACCCCTACCATCCCCATAGCCTACAGCGAGGGATTACTCACTCATAGATGGGGGAAACATGGATGGTCGATGGAGAAGCGATGGTGATGATGATGGCGATGATCTCCTCCAATTCCCCGTCCCGGCAGGGTGCCAGAACGGAGTTTCTGGTGCTGTTTCGTGGAATCTGGTGGTGGCGGCGAAGTAGAACTCCTTCTAGAAAAACATCGAACCCCCCGGAGTTTTTAGATCAGAAGGCTTCTTATAGGCGAAGAGGGAGACCGAGGGGGTGCCTGGGGGGGCCACACCATGCCCTAGCGCGGCCAGGCCCAGCCCGCGCCTGGGGGGTGTGGCCAGCCCCTGGCCCTCCTCCGTCTCGTATTCTGGCTCCATGAGTCTTCCGGAAAAATAGGCACTTTGGCTTTTGTCCCGTCCAATTCCGAGAATATTCATTTTCTGGCTTTCCTGGAACCAAAAACAGCAAAAAACAGGCAGCTGGCATTGTGGCTCTTGTTAATAGGTTAGTCCAAGAAATCATATGAAAAGTACTCCAAAGTGTGGACAAAACACAAGAAAGTGGATTAAACCAAGCATGGAACATCAAAAATTATAGATACATTTGCAATGTATCAACATCCCCAAGCTTAACTCCTGCTCGTCCTCGAGTAGGTAAGTGATAAAAAGAAAGAATAATTTTTGAGGTGACATGCACCATCAAAGACTTGACCAAAGTATTTGTAAACATCCAAAGCTGGGATCATAGTACTTCAATCATAACATGAAAGACAAAGTTCTAGCAATAAGACAAAGAAACTATGATGCAACATGAAAAGGCACAAACAAAAGGTTCCTGAATAACAATGCTTTGCAAGACGTTTGTTTGTTTCACATAAAGAAAACATAGCATAATGGCACTCAGCTTGTCCCTCATAGAGTAGCAAACATAAATGCATAGGACACCTTCAAAGTTTACAAGAGTGACTAGATACAAATAGTTTAAAACAAGCAATATCAAGGTATGCATCAATCAACAAGTCTTGGGACAATGCACATAGAACTAAGAATGGCCACTATGCTCTGAAGAAAGTGCTCATAGAATGTGTGGAGACTCAACAAAGAATGAACATGTTTTGAAAAGTTTGAAAGGCTTCCAAATGCTGAAAGTATGGTACTCATTAGCTTTGAGCTCTCATTGCCCCTATCATAAGCATCTTTAAATGGTTAAGGTTAAAGTGACACAACTAAGAGGATATGCTTGACAAGTTATAAATCGAAGTCTCATGCCCCTTACTTACGAAGACCGATCCTCATGCTACTCAACTTCAGTCACAAGTAAGCTCTTGTCATTGTAAGTATATACGCCTCATAGAGAACCACCAACGGGGTACCCCTTGCACATGACACAGGAGCTATCCCATAATCAAAATTGCAAGGAAAGCAGACAATGAGCATCTCGGCGATCTTTTTATTTACTATGTGCATAGATTTTTATTGAGGATGATTCATAGAATGCTCATTATGGTTATGCTGCAAGTTTCGACCATGATTAGGCATGGCTTAGGCTAGAGGCCCAGGTGTTTCTCTAACATACATACAAACTCCACGATCTTACAAGTTCCACTTTTATTTCACACCGTCGGGATCCATAAGCAAAAGAACATGATATCAACTAGGTGCAAAGTACCAATGAAGTGTTGAAAGCGGTCCCCATGATACATGGTTCTGCTAACTTCAACTCATAAAGCACAAGCATATACGCAACAAAGAAGGACGCAATGGTTCAGGTTTATTAGGTGCAAGAAAATAAAGTGTGCCATCAAGTTCGTGAGAGCTTTACTAACTAACTTTCTCATAACAAGCAAACATTTTATTCGGAAGAAAACAAGGCATATTGAATATGCACGGAAGTAGCAAATCATGCTAATAGGTAGGTATGGTGGACACTTTGGAAATATTTGGTTTAAGGGAGTTGGAAACATGAGTAAAACACTCAGTGGAAGTGAAGGCTAGCAATAGTGAGGGAGCGACCAACGAGAGAGCAATAATGGCCATAATCATGCAGAGCGACAAAACATCATTGATCAAAGCATAAAGTGATACTACAAGTTGAAAACTAAAGGATCATAAAGGCTTATGGTGACTTGGGATAGTCATAACATGGTGTGAGCATGCGCCAAGTCAACCCAAATAAAGCATGAAAGGAGAATACCACTATACTATGCTTTAATATGCTAAAACAACGCATGATTCATCCAAGGCACATTAAGCAATCTCAATTGTTTATAACAAGTCATGCTACATCAAATAATACTAAGCATAAGGCCAAAACAATATCAAGCATGGCATGACAAAGCATAGGCCACAGTCAAAAACAAGCTCTCTTTACCACTTAAGCATGAGCTTTCCTACTCTTTTCCAAACCAAACCAAACTATTTAAACACAAAATTATGAAAGAGGGGGTCCAACCAATTTATTCAGCAAACTAAGCAAACAAAGCAAACAAAAAACCAAAATGAAAACAAAAAATAAGACGCTCCAAGAACAACACAACTGTGCATGAAACAATAAAAATGAAGCGTTTGGAAGAAACCTGGAATTTTTATTGATGAAGAAGGGGATGCCTTGGGCATCCCCAAGCTTTGACGCTTGTACTTCTTGGATATTTCTTGGGGTGACACGCGTGGCATCCCCAAGCTTGAGCTTTAGTCCATCCTTCATCTCATTACTCATTCCTTCCATACACCTGAAATTATTCCTTCATACAAAACTTCACACAATCTTTATTAGCAACATTAGTGCACTCAAGATAATAGGTCTTAAGGTTCAGTTCTAACACCAAATAAACTTCCATTAGAACACTAGCTACTGAAGCACTTCCCTCAAAAAGCTCAATTACCCAAAAGAACTCAAAAAGGAACCAACAAGAAGCAAATGCGGAAAATGGCAGAAATCTGTCAAAATAGACCAGCAGGTAAAGACAAATTTTTCCGAAGACCTTATGTTGCTCAAATAAAAACGTGTTTAACTAATGAAAGTTAGATAACAACCTGGGTCAGAAGCACAAAAATTCACGCCTCAAAAAGACGTTCAGAGAGTTTACACGAATTTTTACGGTGAAGCACAGAAATCTGTTTCAGGACAGCAACTTTCCCAATCATTACTTCTCTCTCATTAGAGGTTACTCTTGGCACAAAAAGCAAATAAAAAGGATAAGGAACGGTTATTACTGAGTAATAACTTCCAAGACTCATCTAAAACTTTTGGGTTATCTCCCAATAAGTACTTTTCTTTAACGCCTTTAAGTTAGGCAAAAGCAAAAACTAAAAATGGATAAAATAGAAGTAAGCGGGGATAATCATGGTGAAAACATTGTTTTGTTCAATGAAATCCTTTTTCTAACAAGGTTGATTGGGTCTTGTTACCAAAACAATTTCATATAATACAAAACTTTGTATTCCACTAATGATTATGTTACCTCAGCTTTGATAGCAATGGTCCCAATCATAATAGTTTCAAATTTTTCTCTTGGTATGGGACAATATATTTCTCCAACTTGAATGCCCTCAACATGTTCAATTGAATTCAATCCATAAGTCCTTTCAATCTTCTTGGGGAAATATACAATATGTTCCTTGTCATTAACATTGAAGGTCACCTTCCCTTGATTATAATTAATAACAGCTCATGTAGTATTTAAGAAAAGGTCTCCCAAGAATAATAGACATATTATCATCTTCAGGCATGATAGTTTGAGAGGATGCTCACATAAGAAATATGAGTTGAAGTAAAAGATAGCATCAAGAAGCAAATTCAAAACACATTTAAGTCTAACCCACTTCCTATGCATAGGAATCGTGTATGCAAAAAAATTCACAAAGAACAAAGTGACAGGCATAGGAAGATAAAACAAGAGTAACTTCAAAACTTTCAGCACATAGAGAGGTGTTTCAATACCATGAAAACTTCTACAACCATATTTTCCTCTCTCATAATAATTTTCAGTAGCCTCATGAATAAACTCAACAATATAACTATCACATAAAGCATGCTTTTCATGATCTACAAGCACTAGAGCTTTATTATAAACATTTTCAAAAGAATCCTTAGGAAAATAACATTCATCCTCCTTTAGTAAGCATGGAGGACAACCAAATAATGTAAGGGATAAAGAGTTACTCTCATTAGAAGGTAGGCATGGGTAGCTAATCCATTCCTCCTCCTTTTGTTCATCACTCTCCTCCTCTTTTTCATCTAATGAGATTTCAGGTTCATCAATTTCTTCTTCCATAGGATCCTGCAAGGCATTAGTCTCTTCCATTTGTGGAAAGCATCTATTAATATATTCAAGAATATAGCCATTTTCATCCTTGTAATTATCAAAGCAAAATTTAAGTATGCCATAAACCTCATATTTGTAGGGTGAATCATCAATATTTTCAAGCAAACTAGCAAGTTCAAAAGTACCCTTCCAAGCAATAAATTCTTCAATTTGTTCCACATCATAAAAGTCATAATTTCCTTTAACATAAGAAGATATGGTAACATTTTCATTATACTCACATTGAAAAGGGAGGTGTTTATACCTCCTACAGCAACAAGATTTATCAAGGCAATAAGTAACATTATAAGTAAATCACACGTTTCTAGCAATGGTATACAATTTATCAATTTGTTCCCATAAGTGTTTCCCTTTTTGTGACAAGCGGTGTTCCTTATAATAATATTTTTGATCTTCCGTGAACCCACCTTGCCAATATGATTCAGTTTCAAAGAAACCAACCATTGACAACAAGCATGATAAAGCAAGACAATAACAGACCAACAAAAATAACAACTAGAGTAGGAACTACTTTTTTTGTATTTTTGATAAAGAAACAAGCAAACAAGGCGGAAATAAACTTAGCTTGAACAATAGTGATTCCAAGTGGACTTGATAAATAAAGCTATGCTCCCCGGCAACGGCGCCAGAAAATAGTCTTGATGACCCACAAGTATAGGGGGTGTATCGCGGTATTTTCGAGGGAAGTGAAACCCAATTTATTGATTCGACACAAGGGGAGCCAAAGAATATTTATAAGCCTTAACAACTGAGTTGTCAATTTAGCTGCACCTGGAAACAATCTTGCTCACAGTAGTTTATCAGTAGCAACAGTTTTGGAGTAGGAATAGTAAAGTAACAGCAGTAGTAAAGTAAAGACAGCAGTAACAATAGCAGTAAACAGTAGGATTTGAGTGCGGTAGGCATAGGGATGGATGGACAGGCATTGCATGGACAAGACAAATCACATAGCAATCAGAACATAGGGCAATTATAGATAAATAAGAAAAAGCATCCAAGTACTAGATAATCCTAGGCATGTGTTCTATATATAGTCATACGTGCTCGCAATGAGAACTTGCACAGCATCTTTTGTCTTGCCAGCTCGTTTGTAGCGGGGCCTCAATGGAACTACTGGCAATTAAGGTACTCCTTTTAATAGAGCACCGGAGCAAAGCATTAACACTCCGTGAACACACATGATCCTCACATGAAAGCCATTCCCTCCGGTTATCCCGATTTCTGTCACTTCGGGGCCATTGGTTCCGGACAACAACGTGTGTATACAACTTGCAGATAAGACCATAAACAATACTATCATAATGAATCAATAACATGTTCAGATCTGAAATCATGGCACTCGGGCCCTAGTGACAATCATTAAGCACAACAAGTCGCAACAAAGTCATAAAGCACTAATAAAAGATAATAGGCACCATGCCCTAACAATCTGATGCCATTACATGAACGATCTCATCCAATCCCTACCATCCCCATAGCCTACAGTGGGGGATTACTCACTCATAGATGGGGGAAACATGGATGGTCGATGGAGAAGCGATGGTGATGATGATGGCGATGATCTCCTCCAATTCCCCGTCCGGCAGGGTGCCAGAACGGAGTTTCTGGTGCTGTTTCGTGGAATCTAGTGGTGGCGGTAGAGCGAAACTCCTTTCGGAAAAACGTCGACCCCCCCTGGAGTTTTTAGATCAGAAGGCTTCTTATAGGCGAAGAGGGAGACCGAGGGGGTGCCTGGGGGGCCCACACCATGCCCTGGCGCGGCCAGGCCCAGCCCGCGCCTGGGAGGGTGTGGCCAGCCCCTGGCCCTCCTCTGTCTCGTATTCTGGCGCCTGGGGGGTGTGGCCATCCCCTGGCCCTCCTCTGTCTTATATTCGAAATGTAACTTCATTACATACGACAGGCCATTACATCATAAAACTACTCTACATTGAGATGATCTTTAATGGTGATGTAGTCAATGAGGTTCCAGTAACTCCTAGAGATCTCAAAGCCAAGGCTAGTATCCATGGTGCAATACCTGATTTGCTCGCAATCTAAAGGAAAGGCGACCCACCTGAAAGGACATTTACTGTCATGATCACTTTTGGTGTTCGTTAACAACTAGTAGACCTTTTTATAGTTTGCTATTGTCTACAGATTGATATTTTACAAAGTGAAAAGGACCATTGGCTTATGGATCATTCCCTGCATTATTACTTGTTTCTTGGGATTTCCAGACCGGAGTCTCTGGTGTGGTCCAGAGTTTCCCTAGGAGTCTCCGAAGGGGGCTTCTGTTTTCCTGCCTAGGTCAGCCAGAGAGGTGGTCCGGAGCTTGGTCCGGAGGTAGGTCCGGAATCTCCGGTCCGTGCCTCAGGCCGGAGTCTCCGGTGTAGAGGGACCGGGGTCTCCGGTCCACTTGGCTCCCAAGTGGGCTGGGTCATTCTGTTTGTCGGTCCGGAGGCTGGTCCAGAGATTAACCGGAGTGTCCGGTGTGAAGACCGGAGTCTCTGGTCTGTTTCTTCTCCAACGGTCAGAAAATGGTTCACTGGTGCGAGGGGCTATAAATAGAGGACCTTATCCCCTTCCTCCAGTTGCTCATCCACCTCAAGAACACCATGTCCATTTGAGCCACCAAATCAACAAGATCTCTTCATCCAACCATCCAAAGTCCTTGATCTTTGGAGAATCGAAGGAGGAGGCCTTGATCTACATCTTCACCCAGAGAGATCTTCATTTCCCCCTCATTCACTTGAGGGCCCCCATGCTCTAGTGTTTCTTTGGAAACCCTAGGTTTTGATTTGGTTCTTACAAGCTTGTCTTTGATTGTTTGACAGCTTGCTTGTATTTGGGAGCCTCCGATTAAGTTGTGGATGTGTGCCCTGAACTTGTTGTAAAGGTGCCGGCTACCACCTTGAAGGTTGTCGTATAGTGGAAGAAGTGAATCGAACCCTTTGGGGTGAGGTTCATCGGAGAACAAGGGAGGCCTCTCGTGGCGTTGGTGGTTTGATACCACCCCCTTTCCAAACGTAGATGTACTTCCCCTTAAAAGGAAGGAACTACGGGAAACAAATCCTTGTGTCTCCGAGCGCTCCATTTTGGTTACCTCTATCTTTTACCGCACTTTACTTATCTAGTTCTTGCTTAGTTTTTGTGCTAGGTTGACATATAGGTTAATTCACCTTAGTTGCATAATCTAGAGAATTTACCTTTTGTGTCAAACCCTAATTTGATAAAGAGTAAAATTTGGAGTAGCACCTATTCACCCCCCCCCCCCTCTAGGTGTCCATACGATCCTTTCGCCACCTATCATGTTTGCCGGAATTCTTTGGCTTCTTCTGCAAAGTTGTCTTGATGTAGTAGTTTGGCGGATCAATCAGAGAAGGAATGGTGTCGGTCATCGGGTTCCAAACCTCCTGCTGGAGGTAGCATGCACCAGGAATGCCGAGGCGATAGGGCGCGAGCTTTTGCACATCGTTGGCGATCACCATGCCGTAGAACATGATGGATTTATCCCCAAGAAATTCCCTTAGGGCATCCGGCACCCTATCAGCATGGACGATCTGGAATACGAGTACCTCAGAGGCGACGGACATATGTAGGATGGCGACACGTTGCTACTCCATCGGTGGAATGAACTGACGCCCTGCATTCTTCCTTGGTGCTGGCGTGAACTCGCAGTCCAAGCCAACACACTTGGTCAGCGCAGCATTGAGGAACCGCTCCTTCACATCTTGTATCCACCTCTCCACCCTCCATGCATATAGTGGGTGAAGGTCACCTTGAAGAACATCTTATGCTCTTCATAGAAGAAGACGCATGTCCTTGGTAAGAGGGCCACCATTGACAAGGCTTCGCTATTCTTGGGCTTTGCCAGATGAACTTCTTGATCAAGAGGAGAGGAGTGGTTGTGTGTAGTGTTAATTATTTCATAATCTTAGAATTTCATAGTAGTTAGAGTCATGTGAACTCATTCACGTTAATTGACCAGTGTGAAATCGATCGAAAATTGAAATATAGCGTGAATCAACAACATAATCAATGATATTTTTTGATTGATGCCTTTACACGAAGAAAACCGTGATTAAGATTGTTCCAACTTTGAATGACCGGTGGGTTTCACGCGGACTTGAATCACATACAGTTCCAATAGAGGAATCTACTAGCATTCGTCAGTTCCCACACGGTATAAATGTTGGATCTATGTGCGATAGGAACCATGGAGACGTTTTGCTTATGATGAACGGTCCTTCCCGAGGAATCGACATAACGCGCACAACTACAGCTATGATGCCATGTCGCCTACCAGCTGGCCCCATTACCGCGAGAAATCACGCCCGACATGGGCTCATGACGCCATGTCATCTCTCTGCAGGGCCCGCCATGGGTGCGGAGGCGTGTCACGCCGGGAACACCTCTCACAAAGCCCTATCCTGCTCACGTACGGGCCCATGGCGCGCACGGGTACACTGTTCAGTGATGCATGGTACGACAGCGTGCGACACACGTACGCTGTAGGGCATCTTTCGGCCTAGCCTGCTACAGGTCCCGCCTCACAGGATAGCAGGGCTCTGTTGTGACATCGCCGCGTGTCCTTTTCGGCCTCCATCCCACGGCCAAGAAGAACCGGAACGATGTGGATAACAGTTTTAGCCGAAACAATCTAGTGCTATTATTTACTCTGATCTTATTGCAACCATTATATTATGATTAAAAATAGTACTAGTAACTACTTTTAAGGAGGAAATAATGCTAATGAATACCATAATAAATTTAATGATCCTTTTTATAAATTAGATTTGCAAACTTGCATATTTCCAATGGGTTTATTATTGAATATGCTTCTAGTGCTTGCAACTACTACGAAAGAGGAGGTGACAAGTGACCTCGTTATGCTAATAATAATAATATGTTGCAAGTACCTACTGATAATATGCATTGGTATACTCTTGTGTGTTGTAGTTCATTCATATATAAAATGCCAATGCATGAAAGAAAGTTATGATCCATTATTGCTTGATTCATGCTTTATGGTGTGTTCTATTATGCTTTAAAGTGTTAATTATCTTGTTTGGATTGATCACACAATGAGATCCTGGTATTTTCTTACCATGTTTTATTTTTAATAATGAGAAGGAGAGAATCAAGAAGTATTACTCACACAACATGTGCCCATCCTAAAGACAAAGGTATGAAAGCCTAGCTATATGGCCATAAATAAAGCGCTTTTCTGGAGGCAACTCATTTTCTTTGCACTCTTGCAGTAGTAAGAGAGTTTTATTTTAGTTCACCTACTATAATTTTTAATAAAGTACCAAGTTTTACCCATTTGGATGTGTAAAAGATGATAGAACTAATAGGATGCAGATTCGTGCATGTTGCTCTTCTTGAGAAAAATTACCTACTGAGTATTGAAACTGTGCGCTCATATTTACACTGTAGTTGCAACATGTTCTAAGCAAAGCGTTCCCACACGGTCCTTCCCACATCGTAATAAAGTGCATATAATGGAGACAAAACAAGAGGCAAGAGTAAAGGATAAAAACGAAATACGAGAATTAATATGATACTCAAATACAATGTGGCATGATGACATAAGCATGCTATTATAATATGCAACTTAATTATTAATTAGAGAGTAGCATATATAGGAAAACATGTAGCATTACAAGGGTTAGACATTTGGGATGCTACAGCCACGGCCTGCGCAGCGAGGAAGCGGTCTTTCTCTTTCCACCGCTCCTCGTCGAGCTAGGCAGCGAGCAAGTGACTTTTGGCGGCTTCTCTTCGGCTTGCGCGCTTCTTCGACTCGACCCGCCGCTCCTCCACCGTCATATCCTTGGCCAGCTTTTTCGGCTTGTCATGCTTCTTGGTGGCACGGCTGGCGGTAGGTGCAGCAGCGGTCGTGGCGGTGGGATCAATCGCTTCCGCTTCCACTCCTGCTAGCCGAATTTTGGGAGAGGGTTTTTGGAGGGAGAACGGGTGGTTTGTGTGGCATTGAGGAGGAACCGCCAAGGTGAAGGGGAGAACACCGGAGGATGCGCGCGATCCAGAGCGGTGCAACTGTGGCCCAAATTTGATGCACGGATGGGTCGGTCCGCGAGTCGATCTATTTGGATTGTCCTGTTGGACTGTGATGTAGCTGTCCTCCCGTGTGCGCGGACCGGTTTGGACGCGGCATGACCATTTAGGTCAGTCCGCTGGAGATCCCTAGTTGTTTTATTTTTTTACAATAGCAACCGTCTAATGTTCGACAGAAAAAATTAGCTACACCCCGTCGTTGTCGTTTTCTAGGAGGGACCAGCTGGAATAAAATAATGTTCAGAAAAATTGGAATAAAATGACATATGACCTTCCACGTGGTTGTTTTTGACTGGGCTATAGCATACCTGGCCAATGGGCCAGCCCCGGCACGGCACGGCCCGTTTAACTCTTACCGTGCCTAGCACGGCACAGCCCACCACAGCACGCTAAGCTAACGGGTCGTGCCGTGCCGGCACGTGTGCTTGGCCTCGAGACCTAGACACGGCTCCTTAAATAAACGGGCTGGCCCACGGCACGTTAGACACGTTAAATAGGCCTCAATTTGTCTTTTTAGACTATTTTTTAATAAAAATAATTCTAAAATAGGTAAATATATATATAATAAAAATAAAAATAACTAAATAAGCTTAACGGGCCGTGCCGTGTCGGCACGTAGGCTTGGCCTCGAGGCCCAGACACGGCCCGAGCCGGGTCGCATGCCAGGCACGGCCCGTTAAGTACCGTGTCGGGCCTATAACGGACCAGGCACGCGTGCTTCGTGCCGGCCTGCGTTCGGTACGGCCCGTTAGCCAGGTATGGGCTGTAGTCGGCTCTTGGCGCCTCCACCCCACCCTGCCCGTGTTTCGTCCTGTGGGTCGTTTCAAAAACTGTCGTTCTCCGTCGTGTTCAAGATACTTAAAATAGTCTTTTGACCGCCCTAGATTAATATAGCAACCGAACAAATGAACGTGGATGGAAAGGAAAATGGTTGATGCACAAATTGCGTGTACTCCTATTGGTAACCAATGAACATGGAGGACACTCGTTCGCACTCGGTCCGCGCGCACGGGAGTACGGTTTTCCTATTGATAACGACAGCTAATGCAAAGCTTTAATCAACCGATATCTTTTAGTCTAATCTTTTAGTCTGATTATAGTGGGAGTATTATATTACTAGTATCATGTATATTATTATGTATATGATACTAGTGTATGATACTACCTCTATAGTGGTTAGTATCATTTAGTAGTATCATAGTATCATTGGATTTAATTTTTTCTACAATCTCAATACAATTGTGTGTAATAGATGTATTAGTCATTAAATTACCTAATTTCACGAGCTATGATACGGTATCATATTATGATACTACTAATACCTTTCTCTTTATTAATTATGTTGCCACATCAGATTTTTGCCAATGTGACATATATGATACTCCTTATAATACTCCTACTAGGACTAGCCTTAGGCCTTGTTTGGCGGAAGTGTTTTCTAGTGTTTTAGTGGATATTATCCCTAGTGTATTCGGTGAAAACACCAGGCTTACCAAATACCTGTGCAGCCGCGAGTAATAAACGCGAGGCATACCTCGCGTCTTGAAATCTCGTCAACCTGACGTGTACTACAGGTTTCTTACTCGGGCTTAAATGAGTGGAAACCGAGCTGCCAAACGGGTTGTATAGTGTTTTTCTGAGTAATAGACTGGACCGGTAATTTACAAGTGAGTCTGCATAGAAATCGGGCTGTCAAACGAGGCCTTACTCTTTAAAGTTTCCCATTATCAAGACTTTAATCCTTGAGAGAAATAGACGTTTTAGCTCCAAGACAAGAAGATCCCTCTAGTTGTGGTGTGTTCTTGATCCTTCATTTCCTGTCTTTTCGCTGTCAAGTTGACTTGTCAATCTTTTTTCTGCGTTCTTTCTGGTGATGACCCATCCACATTGAAAAGCTAGATTTGCTATCTGAAAGTATTATCCTTGCTTTTACTCTCTGTAGATTTGTTATTTGATTCCTGAGCTGGGCAAAGCTGTGGTGCTGATCTTTGCAAAAACAAAACAAAAAATTCGATATGATTCGGCATTGCTATCTGTTCCTTCTCGTGTAGATTTCTTTAGTGTTTCCTGTCATCTCGTGGCTGAAGGAAACGAAGCATACATCTTCTCGTAGGTATCTACTTGATTTGAACGCCGTGCGCAATGGCCGGAGTTGTTGAACATCCAGGGGAGTTGGCCGCGCTGCGGGAGGCTCTACGGGAGCAGAGTCTTGCCGTCGAGATGCTAAAGGTCGAGCTGGAGGAGGAGAGGCAGGCGGCCTCGTCGGGGGCCGACGAGGCGTTGGCCATGATCCTGCGGCTGCAGGCAGAGAAGGCGGGGGAGCGGATGGAGGCGGTTCAGTTCCGGCGGGTGGCGGAGGAGAGGATCCGGCACGACGAGGACTCGATGGCGTTCCTCAAGGCCGTCGTCTTCAGCCAGGAGATGGACATCAGCTCCCTCAAGAACCGCCTGCTGTCCGTCTCCGGCACCAACGATCCGTACGTACCGCCCTCCAGCGGGGATGGCGCCTTCGACCTCCCCTGGCTGAGGAGACTGGCCAGGAACAGGAACGGCATGTTGTCGGGGAGGAACGCTTCTCTCCCGGCGGAACTATGCTCAGATCTCGGTGCCGCCGCCGGCTGCGAGGGTGGCGACATGAGACCGACGAGGACGGTGTCAGACATAGGGGAGGTGATACGGAGGGAGAAGGAGTGGGTGAGGTCCAACGTGACCCACAAGGCGCCGCCGCGGCTGCATCGGTCGGCCTCTCACTCTCACCACCTCCGGCGGGTGCCGAGCTACTCCGCGCAATGTGGCATGCCTCTTCCAGCAGCAGCCAATGTCCATGACAAGTTTGAAGCACCGGAAAGCGTTGCTTCCCACGCCCCTCCGAGATCTAGCAGAAGGTCTTCGCCGGAGATAATCTCCGAGGAAGACCAACTGAGCTCGTCGTCGATGCGGCGCGCTGATCGCGACGGCTGCAAGCCTAGAGACGAGCACGGGACCATTGCTGAATTGGGAGCTGGCATCGAGCAGATCAAATGCAGTGTAAAGAATCTTGCGACCGAGCTCAGCAGAATGAGGGAAACCAGCGTGTCCAAAGGGGACATGCATACGCAATTGCTGGCTGAGATCTGCGCAAAGCTCGATGCCATTAGCAAGCAACAGAATAGTGTTCACGGAGATGTAGACAAGATAAACATTAGTAGCAGCGAAGAAGGCAGTTCTTCCAAGGGGATGGATCTGCCACGTACTAGTGAGCTTCTGATGAAACATTTCATTGAGGTATGTGCCATCATCTCCTCTGCTCTCCTTGCTAGGCCCTTGCTCGCATCAATGTCATTCTTTAGGCGCTTCCTCATTTTTGTCATAGCTGTGGTGTTTACAAGAATTCTGATGAGTTCATATTTTCAACGAAAGCAGTTTTCTCGCTCATAGTGTACAAGCAGTACAATCTGCTGTGCTAGACGTTAAAGTTAATTCCCTACCAATTTCGATTCCTTCACTTTTTAGCCGATTATATAACAAGAAATTAGCATCTTCGTCAGCATTGTCTTATTCGGTTCCTCAATAAACATTGCAGAATAGTTTGCCATGGTTAGTTTACTTCTGGCATTGAAATTTGCAATTGCCGACCTGAGATATTGTAATAGAACATGTATTTTGGATAATACTCTACTTCTTTTTGACTATTCGGTTCTGAAGAAATAACTGAGAATAATTTTGCCAGTGTGAAATGTGTGCTTGTTATACTACCTGAGCGCTGAATTGAATCAACACACAGCTTATTTTTCTTTTATTTTCCTTTGTTCTATTTTGGATAAGTACTTCTTCTGAATTATCTTAACAGGCAATGATGTACATAGCGTGAGATCTGTGAAGGGCTATGCTATTTTATTGATTGTGAAGATTGGTGGATTGAGTTAAGGATTATTGATTTCTTTTTGTTTCTTTATCATCTCGTCTTTTTCTCGGAGAAATGATATTTACATACATGACATGACATGAGAGGTGGAGTAATTAAATTGTGTTCAGTGTGCTGATTTTGTTAGCGTCACAGGACAAGGTGCAGTTGATCTAATGTTACCAAATGGTACTTGTGTACAACAAAAGTAATACTCCCCCGACCCATATTAGTTGATTTAGATTTTTCTAGATTTGGATGTATCTAGTATTAAAATATGTCTAGATACATCCGAATCTAACAAATTCAAGTTAACTAATACGAGTCGGAGGGAGTAACTCATCTAGCTATTCCATTTTGATTTGGCCTGATCAATACATGTTCTTGCCTAGAAAAAGTAACTGGACGTCCGTAAGAAAAAGAACCATTATATTAGTAGAACCCAGATTTTCTACGGTGGATGATAGTTCCATTGGATGTGACCGGTGATAGTATTTCGCAATTTTTCTTCAACACATTTCATGTATTAGGTGTATTTCTCATCCACCTCACGCAACACCGAATATGTGAACCGAAAGGACATCTTTTACCGCTAGTGGTTTTTTGTGTGTGTTAATGGCAATGTTATACTCATGCACATGTTTTATTCCCGGTGAAACTAATATACCCGCTTAAAAGGGAAAAGAAGAAGGCACATTTATACTCATGTACTCTACCGTTTAACTGAGTCGTAGGAATTTGTACTATTAGGAGGAGAAACACGAAGTTCAAAGAGTGGTGTCATGAGAGACACATCTATATCTTCTTATAAAGTAGACCCCCACTAAGAGTCAATTATGATAGTCTATCTAGGCATGCAGCCTGTCCACGTCATCACTTATTCACAGCCGTCCCTTCAAATAATCTCTCACCGTCCACTCACAAATGCTCCACCGTTACAAAGTTTGTCCCATGTCTAGCTTACCGTACGTCCGGTTGGTTCGGCTTGTCTCCACAGATCCTCAAGTTTACAATGCAGTCAAGCAGTCACAATGCGTTACACATAGTTAATGTCCTGTTCAACGAGGTAAGCAATGCGCTGGAACACATTTTCGTCCACTCCCCTTCGTCTCCCACCGAGACTTCTCCTTAGAGCAAGTACAATAGAGCCACGTCAGCTGGCTATAAGAAGTAAAATATAGTATTTGTGCTGAGTTGGAAGAGAGAGAAGATGAGAGAGAAGAGACGCCGACTGTAAGTTAAGAGCCAGCTCTAGCACATACTCCTAGGTGCTTTGTGAGAGTGAAATATGAGTCATATTTTAATAAAGTAATATATCGTTGTGTCGAACTATTATATGTGTTAGTTATATGACTAACTATAGATGATGTGTCAACATCTTATAACCAACAACCGGCTACACTATTAAACTTGCTCTTATTTGGGTTAATATATTGACCCTCCTCTCTCTCCCTATTCATGTCCGTTGCTCTACCTCTTCCCATCAGTCTGGCTCCCTCTCCTCACTGTAGTTATTCGTCGTCTCCGCATAGGAGGCGCTCGGCATGGAGCTGCTCCGTCCTGGCCACCGTGCTTGCTGCCATTGCAAAGTAGGCATGTACATCTACGTGACACCTCACTTGGGACGGCCGCTTGTTGCGAGCCCAACACAACCAATGTTGGTAAGGCACGTGATGGATGCCATTTCCTCTGTGCGCGCCTGAGGATCTTTTCTTCCACCTGTTTCCAGATTGTAGTGCTTCGGAACAACGCGTGGTTATCCCAATTTCCTTCTGTCTCCGTGGAAAAAAATTCCCAAAGATCACCAGATAGGTAAAAAAAAAACTTATTTATAGTGTAATCTTTTATGCCTAATTATTTAGTATGGAAATATTAAATGACTACTTTATATTCTGCTGCTGATGATAACCCATTAGACTATCCAGGTTGGGGTTCGAGTTAAATTACTGAAACATGATTTTAGTTTGCCTTTTGAAGGCTAACACAAAACATGAGCTTTGCTAGGATTGAGGCTGCATGTGGAGTTATGAACTACTCCCTCCGTTTCAAAATATAAGATGTTTTAGGTTTGTAAAGAAAATAAATCTAGACTTCTTTTAGTGTGTAGATTCATCCCAAAGTTGAGTGAACTTATATACTAAAACAAGTCTAGATACATTTGTTTCACAAAGCTAAAATATCTTATATTTTAAAACGGAGGGAGTAGAATGGTTCTCGCCTCTGATGTCAATTTAGGTGAGTGCGTACACATCATCTTCTCCACGTTTATTATAAAAATAAAAGGCTACAGGCCTGTGAATTTACAGTTTTTCTCTCTAAGCTACTCAATTCTTCATCTTTCCATGCTTAAAAATTTCTGTACTTGGCTAGGCACATTGTTGTGCCTGAAGGTTTATTTTTCGTTCATACCATACGTAACCATATGAGAGTTTTATTTGTTTTTTCAGTTGTACTCCCTCCGTTTCATAATATAGATGTTTTAGCTTTGTGAAAGAAGTGTATCTAGAATTTTTTCGTACGTAGATTCACTACGAATCTATACATTAAAATAGGTCTAGATACACTATTTTCACAAAGCTAAAACATCTTACATTATGAAACGGAGGAAGTATGTATGTATTGTTTACATCAAGACAATTCAGGCGAAGTGACATCAGTAATATGTTGTGGTCACTGTATTCATTGTCAATTTTTGTATCTGTCCGTTATATACCCTTCATATTCATACAACAAAGTTTATACTCAGATTTTCGCTGCAACGCGCGGGGTATACTTCTAGTTTTTTTTAACGGAAAAGGGCCAGAAGGCCCCAAAAGCTGCTCAATTAATACAAGCGGTGGATACATTTACAAAGACACCCCTATCTAGAGGGGGAATAAAGGATAAGGACTGCACACTTGTAGAAAGGACCCTAAAAGAAAGATAGAAAACGCGATCAGGTCCTCGCCCTTCTCCACCGCAGCTGATCGTCGTCGACGCCCTGGAGCCCGCATCGTCGCCGGGGAACTTGCCACTTGGGGCGATGCCGGCTTTGGCTCTCATGTACAGGGCGACGAAAAGCTTCTGCCACACGCGGAAGAGCAAGCTCAGCTTCATCCGAGCGGAGATGTGGCCCTCCTGGCCACGGATAACGGTGGCGCCACCTCTCCAACGTTGAAGGAGATTCGGAGATGCGGCTTCACGGACCACAGCACCAGGCTGCTACAGACTCGGCGGTACCGCAGGTCGGTTCCCGGGCACGCCGCCCCTTCTCTCCTCGCTACCACGGCTGGCCGGAGAAGGACGACGAAGACCCGCAGCAAACCAACACAAACCAAGCCCACTAACCTTATGCGGGGGGCTTCCGGAGCCGAGTAACCCCACTGCACCTGGCTCCGACCAAGGGAGCACCGCAGCGGAGAAGATCATCTCTAGGTGACGCCAGATCTGGCTAGATCGACCTTGCGTCAAGCACCCAGGCCGCCTCCCTTTCCCCCCGGCCACCGGCACAACCTCCTCCCACCCCTCGCCACCAAGGCCGGCCAGGGAGAGAAGGGCACCACGGGGCCGCTAGATCCAGAGGCGGTTGCACTTATTTGGATGGCCTCCGTCCACAACAGTAGTAGCAGCATGCTCCAACCACTAGAGCTTGCCTGACCACCGCGGAGGCGGTTAGCCGGCGTCATGCAGGACCGCTGGAGGGGACAGGCTGGACGACATCTTGCCACACGCCACAAGGACAGACACAGAAGAACCTAAACCTAGTCCTACGACACCTACGGCGAGAAGCCACAAAGCTAGACTACCGGGGGAGGGGGGGGGGGCTCGCCTCCACCAGCGCCGCCGGAGAGGGCCTCGGCTCGGCCAAAAAAAGGAAGAAGGGGTCACGGCTACAGAAGAGATAGGGAGAAGAGCAGCGTTTGTCTCGTCAAAAGGACTATTTTTTTGTGTTGGTGAGAGAGACATATTCTTTTGGTTCACACAAAACCACTAGCGATAAAAGATATAGTTTCCAAGAAAGTAACCCGTCATTGATCCGTGTCAACCCTCGATTGTCAGGACAAGGCCCAATGCCTACCCGGCCCAATCTGTCATGACAGAAGTAACTCGTCATGGCTGTTTGTACTGTCAGTCCTGTCATGTGTTGTCATCTTCTATCGTCTAGAGAGATTGCCGCCAGATGGACGTACCTGCTACCACCACGAGCCCTTATGGATGAATTACATGGCGATATAAGAGGTAAACATGTAGGCGAATAACTTGGCATAGATGGAAAGGAAGTATATCGGCACGTGACACACTATGAAACAATCGCGTGCCTACATGTGGACCAGTCGATTAGCAACATCGTTCCAATAAAAATCGGTATGGGGTAGGTGCACAAGTTTACACATGTCGTTCTACAATCTTGACACGCGGCATGCCGTGAGGCCAACATGTGGCGCTCTCGCCTACAGGCAATCGGCCCATTTGTGTGGCCTATTTGGAGCGACCTATTAAATGAGATATGTTAATGCGGGAAACATGGGCCCTTCTAGCCAACCCATTCTGATCCACCCGTTTGCCATGGCCCATAATATGACCCAGGGTTTGCAGTGGTCATAATCCAATCAACTTAGGCAAAGTTGACAAGCCCAATCGGCTATGGCCAAACCGATCTACACCAAAATTAGTCCAATTAGACCATACGAAAAACAAATAATTTTTCCAAAAAGATTTCTGTTGATGGACTTTTTCCAACACTCCAAAATCCTTGATAAACCATTTGAATCAAGTGGCCTAAAAAGCTATTTTTTAAATAATACGTTTTTAAAATAATTTCCACGAATAATACGCAAATTGAGGGAATTGCAGAAATAGCACGGTGTCGGTAGTTGAACTACATATATGTTCTAGTCGGTAGTTCAAACCCCAATTGGCCTGTCGGAGGCCGCCTGTCAGCTGGTCGGTGCTTCAAGTACCAACTAGTCCGGTCGGTGGTTGAAATACCGATTACCCTAGATTCCTCCCCGAAGCTTGCATGGATCATGATGCGTGTTAACCTAATTTAGTTTCCGGTTCCCGCCGTTTATCTCCCGCCAGCAGTTTTTGGTTCCTGCCATTTTTCTCCCGCCAGTCGAATCCCATCAAATATTTCTCCCACCGTTTTTTCCTGCCTTTTTCTCCTGCCTATTCTTTCCAGTGCCTCTATAAATCCGGGCACCGAGATGTTATCTCTTCACCCAGTTCATTTGTTCCTTCTTGTTCTCTCGCATTTCCTTCTCCTCTCCATCATGAGTGTGCCCTGTTCGGACCCAGAGTATAGGCCTAGGAAGATGAAAGATGTCAGGTTGCCACAAGGGGTGACACAAGAGCTTTGTTAGTGCGGCCATCTCGGCAAGGTCAAGAAGTCGATCGATTTCTCCACCTACATGGGCATGAAGTTTTTCATGTGTCCCAACTACGACACAAGCCCGCCTTGGCAAGCAAGTTCGTCGTACGAGGGCCTCCGGTATGTTCCCAGAGCATGGTGAATATGAACGATTCGCGTTATTATGCATTCTTTTATTCATTCCATTGATTTTCTTGCAGTCTCCTCCTCCACTTTGCAAGTGGTACCATTGGATTGACACGGAGCAACCAGCCTGGGTCGTGCAGGAGATTGCGGACAAGAGCCGGCATGCATGGGAGAGCTTTCATGATGAGGAACATGCTGAAATGATAGCCGCGAACGAGAAGAAGGATCGAGAGAGAGAAATGAAAGAATTAAGAGCGAAATAAACTCGTAGAGTTAAACATGAAGAGAAGGGAGGAAGAGGAGAGGCAGGAACAGGTGCTTAAGGAGGCCCGTGAGACGGAAAGGAAGAGATTAAGAGAAAGGGCTGCCGAGGCACGGGTGGTAGAGGAACGTGGGGACAAGACTGGGAAGTACCCGCGCTGGATTCATGCAAGGTAGACGCATGTCTCGGTACTAATATATCTTCATTTCAGTTGTAGTGTCCCGATGTATCTTCATTTCAGTTGTAGTGTCATGATGTATCTTTATTTCAGTTGCAGTGTTGTGATGTATCTTAGTTTTTGCATCATTTTGTAGTTTTTAGTTAATTTTGGAGACAATGTATCTTAGTTCTTCCCGCCAAAATGTTTCCCGCCATTTGTTGTTCGTTTAACCTATTGATGTCTACGCACTTCTATTCTTGTAGACAGTTGTTGGGCCTCCAAGTGCAGAGGTTTGTAAAACAGCAGCAAGTTTCCCTTAAGTGGATTACCCAAGGTTTATCGAACTCAGGGAGGAAGTGGTCAAAGGTATCCCTCTCAAGCAACCCTGCAATCAAGATACAAGAAGTCTCTTATGTCCCCAACACACCCAATACACTTGTCAGGTATATAGGTGCACTAGTTCGGCGAAGATATAGTGAAATACAAGTGGTATGGATAATTATAAGTGGTAACGGTGCTAGAAAAGAGCTTGACGGGTAGGAAGAGACTAAAGGTAAAAAGATGGAAGCAAGTAAACATGTAATAGATCTAGTTGCAAACGGTGTTTCAATGCTTAGAAACAAGGCCTAGGGATCATACTTTCGCTAGTGAACACTCTCATATAAATATCTTCTCTTTATGATACTACTCTTAACTACTCTCAGGTTGGACACTCTAATCCATGGTAGGGCTATAACAACAATCCTCAAAGTTCGCTTTCCCTATCTAGATAACCTCACACTGTCACCTTGAGCTCTAGATGGTTCCAACAAACACCATAATTTCATAAAAATATCCAACTCCAAATATAACTCATAACAAGTAATTGTAATCTCTAGCCTAAGTGCCACCATGGTGTGCACGCTGTCACTTTCACACTCATGGGGAGAGCAGAGATCTATTAAAGCACTTGAGTAGCAAGGTAGATCTACTTGATTACAAAGCTCATGATCACAATTTGATCATGCATAGAGAGAGATGAACACATAGCTACCGGTAGAACCCTTAGCCTCGAGGAAGAACTACTCCCTCATCATCATGGGAATCAGTAACGACGATGGAGATGGTGGTGGAGATCGATGGATATGGCTCCGAGGGCACTTCCCCGTCCCGGCAGGGTGTCAAAACAGAGACTTTCTGTCCCCCGAATCTCCCCTTCGGTGGTGGCGGCGCTGCGGAACTTTTCATGGCTGGAGGCTGGATTATTTAGGGTTTTCTCATCGTGGGGCTTCTTATAGGCGAAGAGGCGAGGCGAGGAGGTAGCCAGGGGGCCCACACCACCTGGTGGCGCCACCGGGGTGTGCCCACCCTGGTGCCCTACTCCGTCTCTGCTTCGTGTTTCCGTGTTGCTCCAGGAAAAATAGGCATATTTACTTTTGTCCCGTCCAATTCCGAGAATATTCATTTTTTAGCTTTTCTGAAACCAAAAACAGCAGAAAACATGCAACTAGCACTGTGGAATCTTGTCAATAGGTTAGTTCCAGAAAGTGTATAAAAATACCTCAAAGTGTGGACAAAACAAAGCAAAGTAGATACTAAACAAGCATGGAACATCAAAAATTATAGATACGTTTGCAACGTATCAACATCCCCAAGCTTAACTCCTGCTCGTCCTCGAGTAGGTAAGTGATAAAAAGAAAATAATAATTTTTGAGGTGACATGCACCATCACAATCTTGATCAAGACATTTATAAAACATTGATAGCTGGGATCATAGTACTTTAACATAGCATGAAATATATAGTTCTAACAATAACACATAGCAACTATGTTATAACATCAAAAGGTATAAACAAAAGATTCATGAATAACAATGCATTGAAAGACGTTTGTTTGTTTCACATATAGAAAACATAGCATAGTGGCATTCAGCTTGTCCCTCATAGTGTAGCAAAACATAAATGCATAGGACACCTTCAAAGTTCATAAGGGTGACTAGATACAAATAGTTTAAGAACAAACAATATCAAAGTTATGCATCAATCAACAAGTCTTGGGACAATACACATTAAACTAAGAATGACCACTATGATCTCTCAATAGGTGCATAAAGATAGAAGATGGAGACTCAACATAAAAAGGTAAAAGAAAGGCCTTCATAGAAGGAAGCAGGGATTCAAGTCTCATAAAGAGCTTCCAAAAATTATGGTACTTATTAGCTTTCAGCTCTCATTGCCCCATCATAAGCATCTTGAAGTCATTAAGGTTAAAGTGAACAAACTATGGAGTATATGCTTGACAAAGTATAAGTTGGCAATCTCATGTCCCTTGAATACGAGGGTCGCTCCTCATGCTACTCAAGTTTAGTTACCGATAAGTTCTTGTCATAGTAAGTACATGTGTCTCATAGAGAACCGCCAACGGGGTACCCCTTGCCCGATGATACGAAAGAATCCCCATATCAAAATGACAAGGCAAGCAGACAACGAGTATCTCAGCAATCTTCTTATTTACCATGGGAAAATGGTGCTTTTTTCTCTCTTTCCTCTTTTCTCATCTTTTTTCTCAATCTCTATCTCTTTTTTTATAAGAAGAATGCTTCATAGATTGCTCATTATGGTTACGCTGCAGGTTTCCACCGTGATTAGGCATGGATTAGACCAGCGGCACCGGCGTTTCTCTAACACACATACATAACTCCATGGACTTACAAGCTTTCCTTTCATTTAACACCCACAACATCCATAAACAAAAGAGCATGATATCAACTGGGTACAATGTACAAGTGCAATGTTAAAAGCGTTCCCCATGATAACATGGTTCTTCTAATCCCAATGTATAAGTGCAAGCATATACAACATATATGACACAATGGTTCAAGTTTATTAGGGGCAAGAAAGTAAAGTGTGCCATCAAGTTCATGAGATCTTTAATCACTAATTTTCACATAACAAGTTTAATTCGGAAGGTAGATAAAAACATGAATATACTTGGAATAGCAAATGCTAATAGGTAGGTATGGTGGACTCTTTGGAATAACTTGGTTTTATTTGGAGTTGGATGCATGAGTGGAACTCACACTTGGTATGGAGGCTAGCAAAAGACTGGGAGCGACCAACTAAGAGAGCAATAATGGTCATAATCATGCAAAGCGACAAAACATCATTAATTAAAGCATAAAGTGATATTACAAGTCAAAAACTAAATGATCATAGAGGCTATGGTGACTTGGGATAGTCTTAACATGGTGTGAGCATGCGCCAAGTCAACCCAAATAAAGCATCAAAGGAGAAGACCACAATATTATGCTTTAATATGCTAAAACAACGCATGATTCTTTCAAGGCACATTAAGCAATATCAATTGTTTGTAACAAGTCATGCTACAAAAATAATCACTAAGCATAAAGCCAAAACAATATCAAGCATGACATGATAAAGTCTAAGTCACAGTCAAAAACAAGCTCCTTTTATACCACTTAAGCATGAACTTTCCTACTCTTTTCCAATTCAAACCAACTTATTTGAAAACTAATGAATGAATGAGGGGGTCCAACCAATTTATTCAAGCAAACTAAGCAAAATAAAACTAAAAACAAAACGAAGATGCTCCAAGAACAACACAACTGTGCATGAAACAATAAAAATGAAGTGTTTGGAAGAAACCTGAGATTTTTATTGATGAAGAAGGGGATGCCTTGGGCATCCCCAAGCTTTGACGCTTGTACCTCTTGAATATTTCTTGGGGTGACACGGGGTGGCATCCCCAAGCTTGAGATTTTGTCCATTCTTCATCTCATTACATCATTCTTCCCTTACACCTGAAATTTTTCATTCATACAAAACTTCACACAATCTTCATTAGCAACATTAGTGTACTCAAGATAATAAATCTTTTGGTTCAGTTCCAACACAAGTAAAACTTCCATTAAAACACAAGATACTGTAGTACTTCCCTCAAAAATCTCAATTCCCCAAAAAGAACCCAAAAAGGAATCAACAAGAAGCAAATGCAAATAATGGCAGAAATCTGTCAAAACAGACCAGCGGGTGAAAACCAATTTTTTCAAAGACCTTATGTTGCTAAAATCGAAAAGTGTTGAACTAACGAAAGTTGGATAACAACCTGGGGCAGAAGCACAAAAAATTACAGCTCAAACCGACGTATAGAGATTTTTCACGAATTTTTACAGCAAAGCACAAAAATCTGTTTTGGGACAGCAACTTTCCCAGGCATTACTTCTCTCTCATTAGAGGTTACTCTTGGCACAAAAACCATACAAAAACGATAAGGAGCATTTATTATAGAGGTAATAACTTCCAAGACTCAACTAATAATTTTGGGTTATCTCCCAATAAGTACTTTTCTTTAATGCCTTTAAGTTAGGCATGATAGTTTGAGAAGATGCTCACATAAGAAATATGAATTGAAGTAAAAGAGAGCATCAAGAAGCAAATTCAAAGCACATTTAAGTCTAACCCACTTCCTATGCATAGGAATCTTGTAAACAAACAAGTCATGAAAGCACAAAGCAACAAGCATAGGAAATCAAAACAAGTGCAACTTCAAGACTTTCAACATAAAGAGGGGAAACTTAATATTGTTGAGACACATAAAACCATGTTTCCCTCTTTTATAATAACTTTCAGTAGTATCATGAATAAAATTAACAATATAACTATCACATGAAACATTCTTATCATGAGACACATGCATATAATCATTATTACTCTCCACATAATCATAGTTGTTCTTATTAATTATAGTGGGAGCAAATTCAACAAAATAGTTATCATTATTATTCTCATCACCATAATCATCAAATATAGGAGGCATATTATAATCATAATTAATTTTTTCCTCAATAGTAGGTGGACTGAAAATATCATATTCATCATTGCAATCATCATATATTGGAGGCATAGTATCATCAAAGTAAATTTTCTCCTCCGTGCTTGGGGGACTAAAAAGATCATTTTCATAAAAACTAGCTTCCCCAAGCTTAGACTTTTCCATAGCATTAGGAATAATGGTGTTCAAAGAATTCATACTAATAACATTGCTATTAGCACGCAAATAAAGTTTCGTAGGTTTTTTAATTTTCTCTTCAAACACTTCATGTCTGTAACATCCCAAAACTATAATCCAAGCTTATCAAGATCAAATCATCCAAAAATAGGGCAAACAAAAACTTTTCCAAATTTAAAACGAAAGCATTCATATATGTGTGCATTTAAAATAGGAGTTGTTTGAATTGCCATGATTGATTGATCCAATGCTTGTAAAATGTTTCTTAGGTGATTTAAACATCATCTACATCATTCCCAAACTTTTCCTAAAGAAAATCAAATAGAAAAGAATTAAAATGAAGGAATGGTCATTTTGGCAAATTCAACTCTCATGCCTATTTTGGCTATTCCTAGTACTCAATTATTAACAGAAACAATTCTTGATCTTTGCACCCCTTGCTAGTACACATAATGAGGTACCAAGGCCCACCTTTTGATCTGCTAAAAACATTCTGTTAGCTATTTTAAATGATAGTTTAAAATTGAATCTAATGCATATGCATAGATCACCCCTATTTCAAAAACCATCTATTTGAGCTCCATTTTCAAAACCCTTGCAACCAGATACTACCTATCACTAGTGGAGATCACTCAAAAAATTTGAACTCAAAATTCAAAACTTTTTCTCTTGCGGCCATTTCATCAAACACTTGGCATGCTTAATCCCACTTCTAATCCTAGCTCACTATTCTGCACAGGGTTTTGCCTCCATTTGATATCCATTTAACCTCTCTGTCCCCTCTTGGTCTAACCAGGCCTTTAGCACCTCTGTCCCTTGTCCCTAACCCCCAGGCCATGCCAAACCGAGGACATGCTCGCCGGCCAAACCTTGCCCTGCTGCAGCAGACCACTCCCCCTTCCCTCGCCATGTTTAGGAGGTAGCCAACACCTCACCTCCCCTCTCTGTCCCTTGCCCGAGCCAAGTGCTGCCGTGGACCACCGAGGAGAACCCGCGCCCAGTGCCACCGCACCATGCCGATGCCGCCCGCAGAGCATGCTCTGTCCCCGCATGCACAAGCCGCCGCTCGACCGCAGCCCGCGCCCGCCGCTCCGCCTCGACCTGGAGAACACCCCAGACATCCCCGTTCGCCGCCCAAAGCCCCACAGCCACCGCTCGCCATGGACACCGCCGCCTCTGCCTCCCAGAGCGCCACCTCGCCCCGACCGCATACCACCGCCCCTACGGCCGCATTTAAGTCCTAGAGCACCGCCAGGGAACTGCCCATCGATCGCCATCCCTAGCCATGCCGCTAGCTCGCCGTAGCCATGTTAGCAAGCTAGAATAAAACTAGATGGTTTAGCAAAGATGCCTTAAGCATGCTTTGATCACACCCCTTTAACTATTAGTACCCCAAGTCTTATTGACAAGTTTTACCTCCCTTAGTTTACACAAAGTTCTTTACTTAATTTTGAAGGTAGCATAAAGAGTATAAAACTTGACCTACTTAGAAACCTTTAGATGTCATTCTATGGCATGAGATTGATCCCATCTTTCCACCTTAGTGAACACTCCTAACTTAGTACCTTAGTATAGATCAAAAACTTGAGTCACTTTAGATGGGAACACTTGGTGAAAATGAATTATGAAAACCTTGGAATGATGAGTCATTCTATTGAGATGTTTTGACATGTGTTGAGAAACACAACTGGTTTATGATGATGAAAATGACGAGGCATGAGCCTTAACCCTTTTATAAAACTGATGGTTGGATTCGGATGCGATACCATTCCAAATTTACCGTACAACCACATTACCTGAATTAGGTAAGGCTTAGCTGGAAATTTATATGCATTAGTATTAGTTCCCTCATGGGAGAGGTTTGAGCTGAGGCTACCTCTCAATGTTGACCACCTATGCAGTGCCCAAGATGACTGATGGTCATGGTTGGGAGGCCATGCTCATAGGAGAGGTGCTTGTACTAGGGTGTGTAAAGGGAAGGTTATGTTTGATTATCTGCATACTAAGTATGATGATTCAGGGTTATCCTTGACAGATGTATCGAATCTTGTGGTGAAAGTGTACCACCTCTACAGAGTGTCAAACTATTCGAATAGCCGCGTCCGCGGTTATGGACAGTTGGAATGGCCATACTGTTTCGTTGTCAGATGTTTTCTAAATAACTTGAAATGAATGATGAACCTTGACTTCACCACAACAGGGTTGTGTTGATGATAATAGCTTCCCAACTTAAGTGATTCTAGAACTTTACTTTATCTTTCTTTGCTTCTGAACTCAGCTTAGGTTTCAAACTTAATTTGATAGTTAAACTTAGATTTAGCACTTTGACTTAGAATTATACTCCTTGCTAGTAGTAGTTTGCGAGTACTTAAAGAGTACTCATGGATTTTGTCCCTGGCTATTATCATGGCCAGACTATGAAGGAGATTATCAAGATGATGGTCAGCAGGATGGCTATGATAACTAGGACTATCTGCCTTCGTCAGCATTGCCTGTGCCCCTGAAGATGGACCCCACCGCTACACTATCGTTGATTTCCGCTGCTTGTTATATTAAAGACTGGGTCATGAGATCCTTATTTGTGTAAAACCTGATGTATGGTTTATAATGGATGATGTACTGTGATATCCAATCCGTTATGTCTCGCAAAAATGGTAATCCTGGGATTGCGAGGTATGGCATAACGGGCATCTAGGATTAAAAATCTGGGTGTTGACAAGTTGGTATCAGAGCCATGTTGACCATAGGAGACCCTAGTTAGAATGGACGTCCAAACCAAAAACTTAGCTTCAAAACCAAAGTGAGTATTTATGAAAAACTATTTCCTCTCTTACCCTTGTGAACTCATTCTTTCTCAAAAAAAATACATGTTCCTCAAAATTCTTACATTACCACTTAAAATTTGACACACTTGATCACTTCACTAACTTCCTCATCCTTAATTCTTGTAGATGGAGACTCAATTCAGCAAGTTTTACCAGTTGGGAAACGGAGGTCAGCTGATCTTCGAGAGGGATCTGGATTCACTGTCAGAGTTACTGGGACGCCCACATCCGGAGTTTCTTGGAGCTCAACTTCTAGGACCCCCAGGAGGAGACCTACAGTGGCTAGTCACCACGGATCTTCAGGGAAGCATCGAAGCACCAACTTCCGGGAGAATTCAGTTCTCCGTGAGAGAGAACAACTGGCTAGATGGATTAGCCAGGGCAATGCATGAAGCTCTCGCACGTCTATGTGCCCTCAGCGTAAACAAGATTCAAGGAACCCGTTTTGCCCACTATGCAAGACGTGACTTCATGGGAATACCGATGGAGATGCCAAGTCACCCAAAATTGAGACGTCAAGTGGAGAACCTTGACTTCTTGTTGCATGACCGACAGCAGGAACTGGACAATGCCAGAGAGTTAGCCAACCAGAACCGTGCCATCGCCGACCAGAAGGCCCAAACTTTCGCACTGCTTGTCCAAGATCGTCAGTCTCTTCGTCGCTAGCGTGCAAATAAGGATCGCACCATCGCCCGTCTTCGCAAGAAGGTGGCCGACCTCGAGAAGACCGTCAAGGAGCAGGAAGCTCAGCTTGCCGCCAAGGAAGAACATGATGAGGGTGAAGACATCCAGGGAGATATGGATTCTTACCTCAGCAACGATGATGACTTTCTAGAAGAGGATGCTGTGGACTTCTACACTGATGATGAAGACTCCGACTTCATCGACGATGAGTAGAGGCACTAGAGCACTGTCATAGCATGAGATGTATCATCTCATTGTATCATAGCTTACATAATGGTTCATCAAACCATCTGTTTTCCCTTTGATTGTTGTGGTGTGTGTTGTATCGTGTGCTTGCTTGCATAAATGAAAATGAAGTTAGTTGAAAAACCTGAGTCTAACTCAAAGTTTTAGCTTTGAAAACCCAAAACCATGAACCTTAGAATTTCCCTCTTACCCCTATATCTATCTCAATCTTCAGATGACTCGTGGAAACCAAGGAGGGAGCAGCTCATCGCAGGACCCAATGCTGCAGATCTTGCAGAATCTCATCGCAGACCGTGAAGCAAGCAGGGCCGAGCGTCAAGCCAACTTAGCAACATTGCAGCAGATCGCCCAAATGGCTCTCAACAACCAAGGACATGGAAATCAGGATCACCATGGATCTAAACTCAAAAACTTTCAGAACACTAATCCCCCAATCTTCAACCAATCTGAAAACCCATTAGATGCCGATGACTGGTTACAGACCATGGAAAACAACCTCGAAGTTGCAGGAGTTGATGAGAATGAGAAAGTTCTCTTCGCCACCCACTATCTGGTGGGAGATGCAAGAGCTTGGTGGAATAGCATCTGCAATATGAACCATGGCCAGGTGATGACCTGGGAAGCATTCAAGGTCAAGTTCAGCCGCACCCACGTGCCGCAAGGTCTTGTCAACAGGATGAGAGATGAATTCCGCGAACTGAAGCAAGGAAGAATGACTGTGGTGGAGTACCGTGACAAATTCTTGTCACTTGCCAGATATGCACCAGATCAGATCAACACGGAGGCCAAGAAGAAGGAGAGATTCTTAAACGGACTGCATGATGAGATGCAGACTGTCCTCGTCAACATTCGTTTCCAGGATCTCGAAGAGCTAGTCGACTCTGCCATTCAGATGGAAGGGAAGATTAACCAGGCAAACGACAACCGCAAGCGCCGTATGATGCAATAGTCTGGATCCAGTAGCCACCAGAAGTACCGTCCTAACCCTTCACCAGGATATGCACCATGGAACAACCGACCCCCAAATTCTCGCCCAAGCTACCCCAACCGTAGCGGAGGAAATGTGAAGTCCGGAGGAAACAATCACAACTTCGGCAATGCCAACAACTTCAACCGTGCCCCTCCCAAGAGCAACAACAACAACACTGCACCCAGAACTGGCAGCAACGCTGTACCTGTCGCAGTCAAGGACAAGTCCCAGATCACTTGTTTCGAGTGTGGAGTGAAGGGTCACTACTCCAATGAGTGTCCCAAGAAGACTGCCGCCAATGCCCCTGTGAATGCCCCAGCTCAGCAGCAGCGTCGTGTTCAACCAGGAAGGAGATTCGCCCCAGGGAACCCGCACAACCGCAACGGTCGTCTCTTCCACATGAACGCAGAAGAAGCCCAGGAAGCGCCAGATGTAGTGATGGGTATGTTTTCTGTCAACTCAGTTTTAGCAAGGGTATTGTTTGATTCTGGAGCATCGCATTCATTTGTCACCGAAGAATTTGTATGCACTAGTAAGATTCGCCCAACCAACCTGAAGCATGTCATGGTAGTTCAAATCCCCGGTTCGACAACAAAAGCTAGAAAAATTTGCAAAGCTGTACCTATCAGAATACATGGGATAGAATTTTATGCCAACCTAATTGTACTTGGAACCAAAGGTTTGGAAGTAGTACTAGGTATGGACTGGATGTCAAGGCATAAAGGACTGATAGACTGTGCTAAGAAAGCCATCACCATGACCAGTAGTTCTGGTGTAACAATAGAGCATATCTCTGAAACCTTACCCCGTCAATTCAAGTGCAACAAGAGTGTATCCCTGCCTACCATTGACCAAGTCAGAGTAGTCTGTGAATACCCCGACGTATTCCCAGATGAATTGCCAGGTATGCCCCCGGATAGGGATATTGAGTTCATTATCGAACTAATCCCCGAAACCGGACCTATAGCCCAGAGACCCTATACCATGAACCCCTCAGAGTTAGTAGAACTGAAGAAGCAGTTGGATGCCATGTTAGCAACAGGTTTGATTCAGCCAAGCGCATCGCCATGGAGATCACTAGTGTTATTCGTCGACAAGAAAGATGGAGGCAACCGTCTGTGTACATACTACACAAAGTTGAATGACGTCACCATCAAGAACAAGTACCCCTTGCCGAAGATAGAGGATCTATTTGATCAGTTGACTGGAGCTCAGGTATTCTCAAAGATTGATCTTAGGACTGGTTATCACCAACTTAAGATTCGTGCAACGGATATTCTGAAGACCGCCTTTACTACTCGCTATGGTTTATACGAGTATACGGTTATGTCTTTTGGATTAACCAATGCCCCTGCTTATTTCATGAATCTCATGAATAAGATCTTTATGAATTTCCTAGATAAGTTTGTAGTTGTGTTTATCGACGACATCCTTATCTACTCCAAGTCAGAAGAAGAGGATGAGCAACATCTGAGAATCATCTAAGAAACCCTGAGAGAGCATCAGTTATATGCCAAGTTCAGCAAGTGTGAGTTTTGGCTGAAATAAGTAGGATTCCTAGGACATATTGTGTCTGCCGGAGGAGTCTCTGTTGATCCCACCAAGATCAAAGATGTCGAAGAATGGGAAGCCCCACCCAATCAAACCCAAGTTCGTTCATTTCTCGGATTAGCGGGATATTACCGCAAGTTCGTAGAAGGATTCTCGAGCATAGCCCGACCAATGACCCAATTGTTGAAGAAGGACAAGAAGTTTGAATGGACAGACAAGTGTGAAGCCAGTTTCCAAGAGCTGAAGAAGAGATTGATATCAACCCCAATTTTGATCATGCAAGACATCAAGAAGCTGTTTGATGTGTATTGTGATGCATCCAAGATTGGCCTAGGATGTGTATTGATGCAAGAAGGCAAAGTCATCACGTATCTGTCTCGACAATTGAAGCAACATGAGCAGAACTATCCTACCCATGACCTTGAGCTAGCAGCCGTGGTTTTAGCATTGAAGACATGGCGTCATTATTTGATGGGTAACCGTTGTGAGATTTACTCAGATCATAAGAGCTTGAAGTATATCTTCATCTAGAAGGAGCTTAATATGAGGCAAAGAAGATGGATAGAGTTAATCAAGGATTATGACCTAGACATTCACTATCACCCCGGCAAAGCCAATGTGGTAGCGGATGCTCTTAGCAGATTGCCGTGTAGGCTTAACACCATGATCAAGGATAAGCAACCCAGTTTGTATGAGGAGTTGGAGCAGTTCAGGACTGAGTTAGTTAGCAAAGGATTCCTAGCTAGCATTGAACTTCAACCCACTTTGATTAGCCAAATCAAGGAAGCCCAGAAGGTAAATGAGAGTATCGACAGAATCAGACGTCATATTGGTACAGGAAAGGTACCTGGATTCACCGAAGACGAAGAAGGTGTACTGTGGTACAAAGGACGTATCTATGTGCCGGCAGATTCGGAGCTGAAGGAGGTTATCATGAAGGAAGCTCATGATACTCTTTATTCTATCCACCCTGGAGGAACAAAGATGTATCAGGATTTGAAAGAGCAATTTTGGTGGCACAAGATGAAAAGAGAGATCGGAAGCTACATCGCCAAATGTGACATCTGTCAAAGAGTCAAAGCAGAGCATCAGAGACCTACAGGACTATTGCAACTATTGCAGATTCCGGAATGGAAATGGGATTCCGTCGGGATGGACTTTATCACCGGTTTACCCACTTCTAGTAGGGGAAATGACTCAATCTGGGTCATAGTTGATAGACTGTCCAAGGTAGCCCACTTCATACCTGTCAAGACAACCTACCAGAGTGCAAAACTAGCAGAGCTGTACATTGCTAGAATTGTTAGTCTGCATGGAACCCCCAAGACCATCGTATCAGATCGAGGAACCCAGTTTACTTCAAGATTTTGGCAGAAAGTCCAGGAAGGTTTAGGAACCAAGTTGAATTTCAGTACCGCTTATCACCCGCAAACAGATGGACAAACTGAGAGAGTCAACCAGATCCTAGAGGATATGCTTAGAGCTTGTGTGTTGGAATACGGATCAAAATGGGAAGACTGCCTGCCTTTCGTAGAATTCTCATATAACAACAGTTATCAGGCTAGTTTACAGATGGCACCATTTGAATTCCTATACGGAAGAAAGTGTCGTACCCCTTTGAATTGGTCGCAAGTAGGAGAGAGTCAGATCTTTAGACCCGACATTCTCCAAGAAGCAGAAGAGAAAGTTCACAAAGTCCGTGAGCACCTCAAGACCGCCCAATCCAGACAGAAGAGCTATGCTGACAAGAGAAGGAGAGACCTGACTTTCAATGTCGGAGATTTCGTATATCTCAAGGTTTCACCATTGAAGGGAACTCAACGCTTTAGTCTGAAGGGAAAGTTTGCCCCCAGATATATCGGACCTTTCAAGATTCTGAACTGCCGAGGAGAAGTATCGTATCAACTAGAACTGCCTGAAGAGATGTCAGCCATCCACAATGTGTTCCATATCTCGTTAATTCGCAAATGCCTAGAAGTGCCTAAGAAGACTGAAGTTTTCAAGAACATCGATCACAGAGCTGTGGAAATCAACAAGGACCTGACCTATCGGGAAGTACCCATCCGTATCTTAGAAGAAGCCTACAGAACCACCAGGACCAGGAGTATCAAGTTTCTCAAGATTCACTGGAGCAACCATACCGAGGAGGAAGCTACTTGGGAGCACGAAGATTACATTAGGACAGAGTTCCCAGATCTCTTTAGTTCCTAGTTTTCTTTGTAAATCTCGGGACGAGATTTTGTTTAAGGGGGGAAGGTTTGTAACATCCCAAAACTTTAATCCAAGCTTATCAAGATCAAATCATCCAAAAATAGGGCTAACAAAAACTTTTCCAAATTTAAAATGAAAGCATTCATATATGTGTGCATTTAAAATAGGAGTTGTTTGAATTGCCATGATTGATTGATCCAATGCTTGTAAAATGTTTCTTAGGTGATTTAAACATCATCTACATCATTCCCAAACTTTCCTAAAGAAAATCAAATAGAAAAGAATTAAAATGAAGGAATGGTCATTTTGGCAAATTCAACTCTCATGCCTACTTTGGCTATTCCTAGTACTCAATTATTAACAGAAACAATTCTTGATCTTTGCACCCCTTGCCAGTACACATAATGAGGTACCAAGGCCCACCTTTTGATCTGCTAAAAACATTCTGTTAGCTATTTTAAATGACAGTTTAAAATTGAATCTAATGCATATGCATAGATCACCCCTATTTCAAAAACCATCTATTTGAGCTCCATTTTCAAAACCCTTGCAACCAGAGACTACCTATCACTAGTGGAGATCACTCAAAAATTTTGAACTCAAAATTCAAAACTTTTTCTCTTGCGGCCATTTCATCAAACACTTGGCATGCTTAATCCCACCTCTAATCCTAGCTCACTATTCTGCACAGGGTTTTGCCCCCATTTGATCTCCATTTAACCTCTCTGTCCCCTCTTGGTCTAACCAGGCCTTTAGCACCTCTGTCCCTTGTCCCTAACCCCCAAGCCATGCCCAACCGAGGACATGCTCGCCGGCCAAACCTTGCCCTGCTGCAGCAGACCACTCTCCCTTCCCTCGCCATGTTTAGGAGGTAGCCAACACCTCACCGCCCCTCTCTGTCCCTTGCCCGAGCCAAGTGCTGCCGTGGACCACCGAGGAGAACCCGCGCCCAGTGCCACCGCACCATGCCGATGCCACCCGCAGAGCACGCTCTGTCCCCGCGTGCACAAGCCGCCGCTCGACCGCAGCCCGCGCCCGCCACTCCGCCTTGACCTGGAGAACACCCCAGACATCCCCGTTCGCCGCCCAAAGCCCCACAGCCACCGCTCGCCGTGGACACCGCCGCCTCTGCCTCCCAGAGCGCCACCTCGCCCCGACCGCATACCACCGCCCCTACGGCCGCATTTAAGTCCTAGAGCACCGCCAGGGAACTGGCCATCGATCGCCATTCCTAGCCATGTCGCTAGCTCGCCGTAGCCATGTTAGCAAGCTAGAATAAAACTAGATGGTTTAGCAAAGATGCCTTAAGCATGCTTTGATCACACCCCTTTAACTATTAGTACCCCAAGTCTTATTGACAAGTTTTACCTCCCTTAGTTTACACAAAGTTCTTTACTTAATTTTGAAGGTAGCATAAAGAGTATAAAACTTGACCTACTTAGAAACCTTTAGATGTCATTCTATGGCATGAGATTGATCCCATCTTTCCACCTTAGTGAACACTCCTAACGTAGTACCTTAGTATAGATCAAAAACTTGAGTCACTTTAGATGGGAACACTTGGTGAAAATGAATTATGAAAACCTTGGAATGATGAGTCATTCTATTGAGATGTTTTGACATGTGTTGAGAAACACAACTGGTTTATGATGATGAAAATGACGAGGCATGAGCCTTAACCCTTTTATAAAACTGATGGTTGGATTCGGATGCGATACCATTCCAAATTTACCGTACAACCACATTACCTGAATTAGGTAAGGCTTAGCTGGAAATTTATATGCATTAGTATTAGTTCCCTCACGGGAGAGGTTTGAGCTGAGGCTACCTCTCAATGTTGACCACCTATGCAGTGCCCAAGATGACTGATGGTCATGGTTGGGAGGCCATGCTCATAGGAGAGGTGCTTGTACTAGGGTGTGTAAAGGGAAGGTTATGTTTGATTATCTGCATACTAAGTATGATGATTCAGGGTTATCCTTGACAGATGTATCGAATCTTGTGGTGAAAGTGTACCACCTCTACAGAGTGTCAAACTATTCGAATAGCCGCGTCCGCGGTTATGGACAGTTGGAATGGCCATACTGTTTCGTTGTCAGATGTTTTCTAAATAACTTGAAATGAATGATGAACCTTGACTTCACCACAACAGGGTTGTGTTGATGATAATAGCTTCCCAACTTAAGTGATTCTAGAACTTTACTTTATCTTTCTTTGCTTCTGAACTCAGCTTAGGTTTCAAACTTAATTTGATAGTTAAACTTAGATTTAGCACTTTGACTTAGAATTATACTCCTTGCTAGTAGTAGTTTGCGAGTACTTAAAGAGTACTCATGGATTTTGTCCCTGGCTATTATCATGGCCAGACTATGAAGGAGATTATCAAGATGATGGTCAGCAGGATGGCTATGATAACTAGGACTATCTGCCTTCGTCAGCATTGCCTGTGCCCCTGAAGATGGACCCCACCGCTACACTATCGTTGATTTCCGCTGCTTGTTATATTAAAGACTGGATCATGAGATCCTTATTTGTGTAAAACCTGATGTATGGTTTGTAATGGATGATGTACTGTGATATCCAATCCGTTATGTCTCGCAAAAATGGTAATCCTGGGATTGCGAGGTATGGCATAACGGGCATCTAGGATTAAAAATCTGGGTGTTGACAAGTTGGTATCAGAGCCATGTTGACCATAGGAGACCCTAGTTAGAATGGACGTCCAAACCAAAAACTTAGCTTCAAAACCAAAGTGAGTATTTATGAAAAACTATTTCCTCTCTTACCCTTGTGAACTCATTCTTTCTCAAAAAAAATACATGTTCCTCAAAATTCTTACATTACCACTTAAAATTTGACACACTTGATCACTTCACTAACTTCCTCATCCTTAATTCTTGTAGATGGAGACTCAATTCAGCAAGTTTTACCAGTTGGGAAACGGAGGTCAGCTGATCTTCGAGAGGGATCTGGATTCACTGTCAGAGTTACTGGGACGCCCACATCCGGAGTTTCTTAGAGCTCAACTTCTAGGACCCCCAGGAGGAGACCTACAGTGGCTACTCACCGCGGATCTTCAGGGAAGCATCGAAGCACCAACTTCCGGGAGAATTCAGTTCTCCGTGAGAGAGAACAACTGGCTAGATGGATTAGCCAGGGCAATGCATGAAGCTCTCGCACGTCTATGTGCCCTCAGCGTAAACAAGATTCAAGGAACCCGTTTTGCCCACTATGCAAGACGTGACTTCATGGGAATACCGATGGAGATGCCAAGTCACCCAAAATTGAGACGTCAAGTGGAGAACCTTGACTTCTTGTTGCATGACCGACAGCAGGAACTGGACAATGCCAGAGAGTTAGCCAACCAGAACCGTGCCATCGCCGACCAGAAGGCCCAAACTTTCGCACTGCTTGTCCAAGATCGTCAGTCTCTTCGTCGCTAGCGTGCAAAGAAGGATCGCACCATCGCCCGTCTTCGCAAGAAGGTGGCCGACCTCGAGAAGACCGTCAAGGAGCAGGAAGCTCAGCTTGCCGCCAAGGAAGAACATGATGAGGGTGAAGACATCCAGGGAGATATGGATTCTTACCTCAGCAACGATGATGACTTTCTAGAAGAGGATGCTGTGGACTTCTACACTGATGATGAAGACTCCGACTTCATCGACGATGAGTAGAGGCACTAGAGCACCGTCGTAGCATGAGATGTATCATCTCATTGTATCATAGCTTACATAATGGTTCATCAAACCATCTGTTTTCCCTTTGATTGTTGTGGTGTGTGTTGTATCGTGTGCTTGCTTGCATAAATGAAAATGAAGTTAGTTGAAAAACCTGAGTCTAACTCAAAGTTTTAGCTTTGAAAACCCAAAACCATGAACCTTAGAATTTCCCTCTTACCCCTATATCTATCTCAATCTTCAGATGACTCGTGGAAACCAAGGAGGGAGCAGCTCATCGCAGGACCCAATGCTGCAGATCTTGCAGAATCTCATCGCAGACCGTGAAGCAAGCAGGGCCGAGCGTCAAGCCAACTTAGCAACATTGCAGCAGATCGCCCAAATGGCTCTCAACAACCAAGGACATGGAAATCAGGATCACCATGGATCTAAACTCAAAAACTTTCAGAACACTAATCCCCCAATCTTCAACCAATCTGAAAACCCATTAGATGCCGATGACTGGTTACAGACCATGGAAAACAACCTCGAAGTTGCAGGAGTTGATGAGAATGAGAAAGTTCTCTTCGCCACCCACTATCTGGTGGGAGATGCAAGAGCTTGGTGGAATAGCATCTGCAATATGAACCATGGCCAGGTGATGACCTGGGAAGCATTCAAGGTCAAGTTCAGCCGCACCCACGTGCCGCAAGGTCTTGTCAACAGGATGAGAGATGAATTCCGCGAACTGAAGCAAGGAAGAATGACTGTGGTGGAGTACCGTGACAAATTCTTGTCACTTGCCAGATATGCACCAGATCAGATCAACACGGAGGCCAAGAAGAAGGAGAGATTCTTAAACGGACTGCATGATGAGATGCAGACTGTCCTCGTCAACATTCGTTTCCAGGATCTCGAAGAGCTAGTCGACTCTGCCATTCAGATGGAAGGGAAGATTAACCAGGCAAACGACAACCGCAAGCGCCGTATGATGCAATAGTCTGGATCCAGTAGCCACCAGAAGTACCGTCCTAACCCTTCACCAGGATATGCACCATGGAACAACCGACCCCCAAATTCTCGCCCAAGCTACCCCAACCGTAGCGGAGGAAATGTGAAGTCCGGAGGAAACAATCACAACTTCGGCAATGCCAACAACTTCAACCGTGCCCCTCCCAAGAGCAACAACAACAACACTGCACCCAGAACTGGCAGCAACGCTGTACCTGTCGCAGTCAAGGACAAGTCCCAGATCACTTGTTTCGAGTGTGGAGTGAAGGGTCACTACTCCAATGAGTGTCCCAAGAAGACTGCCGCCAATGCCCCTGTGAATGCCCCAGCTCAGCAGCAGCGTCGTGTTCAACCAGGAAGGAGATTCGCCCCAGGGAACCCGCACAACCGCAACGGTCGTCTCTTCCACATGAACGCAGAAGAAGCCCAGGAAGCGCCAGATGTAGTGATGGGTATGTTTTCTGTCAACTCAGTTTTAGCAAGGGTATTGTTTGATTCTGGAGCATCGCATTCATTTGTCACCGAAGAATTTGTATGCACTAGTAAGATTCGCCCAACCAACCTGAAGCATGTCATGGTAGTTCAAATCCCCGGTTCGACAACAAAAGCTAGAAAAATTTGCAAAGCTGTACCTATCAGAATACATGGGATAGAATTTTATGCCAACCTAATTGTACTTGGAACCAAAGGTTTGGAAGTAGTACTAGGTATGGACTGGATGTCAAGGCATAAAGGACTGATAGACTGTGCTAAGAAAGCCATCACCATGACCAGTAGTTCTGGTGTAACAATAGAGCATATCTCTGAAACCTTACCCCGTCAATTCAAGTGCAACAAGAGTGTATCCCTGCCTACCATTGACCAAGTCAGAGTAGTCTGTGAATACCCCGACGTATTCCCAGATGAATTGCCAGGTATGCCCCCGGATAGGGATATTGAGTTCATTATCGAACTAATCCCCGAAACCGGACCTATAGCCCAGAGACCCTATACCATGAACCCCTCAGAGTTAGTAGAACTGAAGAAGCAGTTGGATGCCATGTTAGCAACAGGTTTGATTCAGCCAAGCGCATCGCCATGGAGATCACTAGTGTTATTCGTCGACAAGAAAGATGGAGGCAACCGTCTGTGTACATACTACACAAAGTTGAATGACGTCACCATCAAGAACAAGTACCCCTTGCCGAAGATAGAGGATCTATTTGATCAGTTGACTGGAGCTCAGGTATTCTCAAAGATTGATCTTAGGACTGGTTATCACCAACTTAAGATTCGTGCAACGGATATTCTGAAGACCGCCTTTACTACTCGCTATGGTTTATACGAGTATACGGTTATGTCTTTTGGATTAACCAATGCCCCTGCTTATTTCATGAATCTCATGAATAAGATCTTTATGAATTTCCTAGATAAGTTTGTAGTTGTGTTTATCGACGACATCCTTATCTACTCCAAGTCAGAAGAAGAGGATGAGCAACATCTGAGAATCATCTAAGAAACCCTGAGAGAGCATCAGTTATATGCCAAGTTCAGCAAGTGTGAGTTTTGGCTGAAATAAGTAGGATTCCTAGGACATATTGTGTCTGCCGGAGGAGTCTCTGTTGATCCCACCAAGATCAAAGATGTCGAAGAATGGGAAGCCCCACCCAATCAAACCCAAGTTCGTTCATTTCTCGGATTAGCGGGATATTACCGCAAGTTCGTAGAAGGATTCTCGAGCATAGCCCGACCAATGACCCAATTGTTGAAGAAGGACAAGAAGTTTGAATGGACAGACAAGTGTGAAGCCAGTTTCCAAGAGCTGAAGAAGAGATTGATATCAACCCCAATTTTGATCATGCAAGACATCAAGAAGCTGTTTGATGTGTATTGTGATGCATCCAAGATTGGCCTAGGATGTGTATTGATGCAAGAAGGCAAAGTCATCACGTATCTGTCTCGACAATTGAAGCAACATGAGCAGAACTATCCTACCCATGACCTTGAGCTAGCAGCCGTGGTTTTAGCATTGAAGACATGGCGTCATTATTTGATGGGTAACCGTTGTGAGATTTACTCAGATCATAAGAGCTTGAAGTATATCTTCATCTAGAAGGAGCTTAATATGAGGCAAAGAAGATGGATAGAGTTAATCAAGGATTATGACCTAGACATTCACTATCACCCCGGCAAAGCCAATGTGGTAGCGGATGCTCTTAGCAGATTGCCGTGTAGGCTTAACACCATGATCAAGGATAAGCAACCCAGTTTGTATGAGGAGTTGGAGCAGTTCAGGACTGAGTTAGTTAGCAAAGGATTCCTAGCTAGCATTGAACTTCAACCCACTTTGATTAGCCAAATCAAGGAAGCCCAGAAGGTAAATGAGAGTATCGACAGAATCAGACGTCATATTGGTACAGGAAAGGTACCTGGATTCACCGAAGACGAAGAAGGTGTACTGTGGTACAAAGGACGTATCTATGTGCCGGCAGATTCGGAGCTGAAGGAGGTTATCATGAAGGAAGCTCATGATACTCTTTATTCTATCCACCCTGGAGGAACAAAGATGTATCAGGATTTGAAAGAGCAATTTTGGTGGCACAAGATGAAAAGAGAGATCGGAAGCTACATCGCCAAATGTGACATCTGTCAAAGAGTCAAAGCAGAGCATCAGAGACCTACAGGACTATTGCAACTATTGCAGATTCCGGAATGGAAATGGGATTCCGTCGGGATGGACTTTATCACCGGTTTACCCACTTCTAGTAGGGGAAATGACTCAATCTGGGTCATAGTTGATAGACTGTCCAAGGTAGCCCACTTCATACCTGTCAAGACAACCTACCAGAGTGCAAAACTAGCAGAGCTGTACATTGCTAGAATTGTTAGTCTGCATGGAACCCCCAAGACCATCGTATCAGATCGAGGAACCCAGTTTACTTCAAGATTTTGGCAGAAAGTCCAGGAAGGTTTAGGAACCAAGTTGAATTTCAGTACCGCTTATCACCCGCAAACAGATGGACAAACTGAGAGAGTCAACCAGATCCTAGAGGATATGCTTAGAGCTTGTGTGTTGGAATACGGATCAAAATGGGAAGACTGCCTGCCTTTCGTAGAATTCTCATATAACAACAGTTATCAGGCTAGTTTACAGATGGCACCATTTGAATTCCTATACGGAAGAAAGTGTCGTACCCCTTTGAATTGGTCGCAAGTAGGAGAGAGTCAGATCTTTAGACCCGACATTCTCCAAGAAGCAGAAGAGAAAGTTCACAAAGTCCGTGAGCACCTCAAGACCGCCCAATCCAGACAGAAGAGCTATGCTGACAAGAGAAGGAGAGACCTGACTTTCAATGTCGGAGATTTCGTATATCTCAAGGTTTCACCATTGAAGGGAACTCAACGCTTTAGTCTGAAGGGAAAGTTTGCCCCCAGATATATCGGACCTTTCAAGATTCTGAACTGCCGAGGAGAAGTATCGTATCAACTAGAACTGCCTGAAGAGATGTCAGCCATCCACAATGTGTTCCATATCTCGTTAATTCGCAAATGCCTAGAAGTGCCTAAGAAGACTGAAGTTTTCAAGAACATCGATCACAGAGCTGTGGAAATCAACAAGGACCTGACCTATCGGGAAGTACCCATCCGTATCTTAGAAGAAGCCTACAGAACCACCAGGACCAGGAGTATCAAGTTTCTCAAGATTCACTGGAGCAACCATACCGAGGAGGAAGCTACTTGGGAGCACGAAGATTACATTAGGACAGAGTTCCCAGATCTCTTTAGTTCCTAGTTTTCTTTGTAAATCTCGGGACGAGATTTTGTTTAAGGGGGGAAGGTTTGTAACATCCCAAAACTTTAATCCAAGCTTATCAAGATCAAATCATCCAAAAATAGGGCTAACAAAAACTTTTCCAAATTTAAAATGAAAGCATTCATATATGTGTGCATTTAAAATAGGAGTTGTTTGAATTGCCATGATTGATTGATCCAATGCTTGTAAAATGTTTCTTAGGTGATTTAAACATCATCTACATCATTCCCAAACTTTCCTAAAGAAAATCAAATAGAAAAGAATTAAAATGAAGGAATGGTCATTTTGGCAAATTCAACTCTCATGCCTACTTTGGCTATTCCTAGTACTCAATTATTAACAGAAACAATTCTTGATCTTTGCACCCCTTGCCAGTACACATAATGAGGTACCAAGGCCCACCTTTTGATCTGCTAAAAACATTCTGTTAGCTATTTTAAATGACAGTTTAAAATTGAATCTAATGCATATGCATAGATCACCCCTATTTCAAAAACCATCTATTTGAGCTCCATTTTCAAAACCCTTGCAACCAGAGACTACCTATCACTAGTGGAGATCACTCAAAAATTTTGAACTCAAAATTCAAAACTTTTTCTCTTGCGGCCATTTCATCAAACACTTGGCATGCTTAATCCCACCTCTAATCCTAGCTCACTATTCTGCACAGGGTTTTGCCCCCATTTGATCTCCATTTAACCTCTCTGTCCCCTCTTGGTCTAACCAGGCCTTTAGCACCTCTGTCCCTTGTCCCTAACCCCCAAGCCATGCCCAACCGAGGACATGCTCGCCGGCCAAACCTTGCCCTGCTGCAGCAGACCACTCTCCCTTCCCTCGCCATGTTTAGGAGGTAGCCAACACCTCACCGCCCCTCTCTGTCCCTTGCCCGAGCCAAGTGCTGCCGTGGACCACCGAGGAGAACCCGCGCCCAGTGCCACCGCACCATGCCGATGCCACCCGCAGAGCACGCTCTGTCCCCGCGTGCACAAGCCGCCGCTCGACCGCAGCCCGCGCCCGCCACTCCGCCTTGACCTGGAGAACACCCCAGACATCCCCGTTCGCCGCCCAAAGCCCCACAGCCACCGCTCGCCGTGGACACCGCCGCCTCTGCCTCCCAGAGCGCCACCTCGCCCCGACCGCATACCACCGCCCCTACGGCCGCATTTAAGTCCTAGAGCACCGCCAGGGAACTGGCCATCGATCGCCATCCCTAGCCATGTCGCTAGCTCGCCGTAGCCATGTTAGCAAGCTAGAATAAAACTAGATGGTTTAGCAAAGATGCCTTAAGCATGCTTTGATCACACCCCTTTAACTATTAGTACCCCAAGTCTTATTGACAAGTTTTACCTCCCTTAGTTTACACAAAGTTCTTTACTTAATTTTGAAGGTAGCATAAAGAGTATAAAACTTGACCTACTTAGAAACCTTTAGATGTCATTCTATGGCATGAGATTGATCCCATCTTTCCACCTTAGTGAACACTCCTAACGTAGTACCTTAGTATAGATCAAAAACTTGAGTCACTTTAGATGGGAACACTTGGTGAAAATGAATTATGAAAACCTTGGAATGATGAGTCATTCTATTGAGATGTTTTGACATGTGTTGAGAAACACAACTGGTTTATGATGATGAAAATGACGAGGCATGAGCCTTAACCCTTTTATAAAACTGATGGTTGGATTCGGATGCGATACCATTCCAAATTTACCGTACAACCACATTACCTGAATTAGGTAAGGCTTAGCTGGAAATTTATATGCATTAGTATTAGTTCCCTCACGGGAGAGGTTTGAGCTGAGGCTACCTCTCAATGTTGACCACCTATGCAGTGCCCAAGATGACTGATGGTCATGGTTGGGAGGCCATGCTCATAGGAGAGGTGCTTGTACTAGGGTGTGTAAAGGGAAGGTTATGTTTGATTATCTGCATACTAAGTATGATGATTCAGGGTTATCCTTGACAGATGTATCGAATCTTGTGGTGAAAGTGTACCACCTCTACAGAGTGTCAAACTATTCGAATAGCCGCGTCCGCGGTTATGGACAGTTGGAATGGCCATACTGTTTCGTTGTCAGATGTTTTCTAAATAACTTGAAATGAATGATGAACCTTGACTTCACCACAACAGGGTTGTGTTGATGATAATAGCTTCCCAACTTAAGTGATTCTAGAACTTTACTTTATCTTTCTTTGCTTCTGAACTCAGCTTAGGTTTCAAACTTAATTTGATAGTTAAACTTAGATTTAGCACTTTGACTTAGAATTATACTCCTTGCTAGTAGTAGTTTGCGAGTACTTAAAGAGTACTCATGGATTTTGTCCCTGGCTATTATCATGGCCAGACTATGAAGGAGATTATCAAGATGATGGTCAGCAGGATGGCTATGATAACTAGGACTATCTGCCTTCGTCAGCATTGCCTGTGCCCCTGAAGATGGACCCCACCGCTACACTATCGTTGATTTCCGCTGCTTGTTATATTAAAGACTGGATCATGAGATCCTTATTTGTGTAAAACCTGATGTATGGTTTGTAATGGATGATGTACTGTGATATCCAATCCGTTATGTCTCGCAAAAATGGTAATCCTGGGATTGCGAGGTATGGCATAACGGGCATCTAGGATTAAAAATCTGGGTGTTGACAAGTTGGTATCAGAGCCATGTTGACCATAGGAGACCCTAGTTAGAATGGACGTCCAAACCAAAAACTTAGCTTCAAAACCAAAGTGAGTATTTATGAAAAACTATTTCCTCTCTTACCCTTGTGAACTCATTCTTTCTCAAAAAAAATACATGTTCCTCAAAATTCTTACATTACCACTTAAAATTTGACACACTTGATCACTTCACTAACTTCCTCATCCTTAATTCTTGTAGATGGAGACTCAATTCAGCAAGTTTTACCAGTTGGGAAACGGAGGTCAGCTGATCTTCGAGAGGGATCTGGATTCACTGTCAGAGTTACTGGGACGCCCACATCCGGAGTTTCTTAGAGCTCAACTTCTAGGACCCCCAGGAGGAGACCTACAGTGGCTACTCACCGCGGATCTTCAGGGAAGCATCGAAGCACCAACTTCCGGGAGAATTCAGTTCTCCGTGAGAGAGAACAACTGGCTAGATGGATTAGCCAGGGCAATGCATGAAGCTCTCGCACGTCTATGTGCCCTCAGCGTAAACAAGATTCAAGGAACCCGTTTTGCCCACTATGCAAGACGTGACTTCATGGGAATACCGATGGAGATGCCAAGTCACCCAAAATTGAGACGTCAAGTGGAGAACCTTGACTTCTTGTTGCATGACCGACAGCAGGAACTGGACAATGCCAGAGAGTTAGCCAACCAGAACCGTGCCATCGCCGACCAGAAGGCCCAAACTTTCGCACTGCTTGTCCAAGATCGTCAGTCTCTTCGTCGCTAGCGTGCAAAGAAGGATCGCACCATCGCCCGTCTTCGCAAGAAGGTGGCCGACCTCGAGAAGACCGTCAAGGAGCAGGAAGCTCAGCTTGCCGCCAAGGAAGAACATGATGAGGGTGAAGACATCCAGGGAGATATGGATTCTTACCTCAGCAACGATGATGACTTTCTAGAAGAGGATGCTGTGGACTTCTACACTGATGATGAAGACTCCGACTTCATCGACGATGAGTAGAGGCACTAGAGCACCGTCGTAGCATGAGATGTATCATCTCATTGTATCATAGCTTACATAATGGTTCATCAAACCATCTGTTTTCCCTTTGATTGTTGTGGTGTGTGTTGTATCGTGTGCTTGCTTGCATAAATGAAAATGAAGTTAGTTGAAAAACCTGAGTCTAACTCAAAGTTTTAGCTTTGAAAACCCAAAACCATGAACCTTAGAATTTCCCTCTTACCCCTATATCTATCTCAATCTTCAGATGACTCGTGGAAACCAAGGAGGGAGCAGCTCATCGCAGGACCCAATGCTGCAGATCTTGCAGAATCTCATCGCAGACCGTGAAGCAAGCAGGGCCGAGCGTCAAGCCAACTTAGCAACATTGCAGCAGATCGCCCAAATGGCTCTCAACAACCAAGGACATGGAAATCAGGATCACCATGGATCTAAACTCAAAAACTTTCAGAACACTAATCCCCCAATCTTCAACCAATCTGAAAACCCATTAGATGCCGATGACTGGTTACAGACCATGGAAAACAACCTCGAAGTTGCAGGAGTTGATGAGAATGAGAAAGTTCTCTTCGCCACCCACTATCTGGTGGGAGATGCAAGAGCTTGGTGGAATAGCATCTGCAATATGAACCATGGCCAGGTGATGACCTGGGAAGCATTCAAGGTCAAGTTCAGCCGCACCCACGTGCCGCAAGGTCTTGTCAACAGGATGAGAGATGAATTCCGCGAACTGAAGCAAGGAAGAATGACTGTGGTGGAGTACCGTGACAAATTCTTGTCACTTGCCAGATATGCACCAGATCAGATCAACACGGAGGCCAAGAAGAAGGAGAGATTCTTAAACGGACTGCATGATGAGATGCAGACTGTCCTCGTCAACATCCGTTTCCAGGATCTCGAAGAGCTAGTCGACTCTGCCATTCAGATGGAAGGGAAGATTAACCAGGCAAACGACAACCGCAAGCGCCGTATGATGCAATAGTCTGGATCCAGTAGCCACCAGAAGTACCGTCCTAACCCTTCACCAGGATATGCACCATGGAACAACCGACCCCCAAATTCTCGCCCAAGCTACCCCAACCGTAGCGGAGGAAATGTGAAGTCCGGAGGAAAAAATCACAACTTCGGCAATGCCAACAACTTCAACCGTGCCCCTCCCAAGAGCAACAACAACAACACTGCACCCAGAACTGGCAGCAACGTTGTACCTGTCGCAGTCAAGGACAAGTCCCAGATCACTTGTTTCGAGTGTGGAGTGAAGGGTCACTACTCCAATGAGTGTCCCAAGAAGACTGCCACCAATGCCCCTGTGAATGCCCCAGCTCAGCAGCAGCGTCGTGTTCAACCAGGAAGGAGATTCGCCCCAGGGAACCCGCACAACCGCAACGGTCGTCTCTTCCACATGAACGCAGAAGAAGCCCAGGAAGCGCCAGATGTAGTGATGGGTATGTTTTCTGTCAACTCAGTTTTAGCAAGGGTATTGTTTGATTCTGGAGCATCGCATTCATTTGTCACCGAAGAATTTGTATGCACTAGTAAGATTCGCCCAACCAACCTGAAGCATGTCATGGTAGTTCAAATCCCCGGTTCGACAACAAAAGCTAGAAAAATTTGCAAAGCTGTACCTATCAGAATACATGGGATAGAATTTTATGCCAACCTAATTGTACTTGGAACCAAAGGTTTGGAAGTAGTACTAGGTATGGACTGGATGTCAAGGCATAAAGGACTGATATACTGTGCTAAGAAAGCCATCACCATGACCAGTAGTTCTGGTGTAACAATAGAGCATATCTCTGAAACCTTACCCCGTCAATTCAAGTGCAACAAGAGTGTATCCCTGCCTACCATTGACCAAGTCAGAGTAGTCTGTGAATACCCCGACGTATTCCCAGATGAATTGCCAGGTATGCCCCCGGATAGGGATATTGAGTTCATTATCGAACTAATCCCCGAAACCGGACCTATAGCCCAGAGACCCTATACCATGAACCCCTCAGAGTTAGTAGAACTGAAGAAGCAGTTGGATGCCATGTTAGCAACAGGTTTGATTCAGCCAAGCGCATCGCCATGGAGATCACTAGTGTTATTCGTCGACAAGAAATATGGAGGCAACCGTCTGTGTACATACTACACAAAGTTGAATGACGTCACCATCAAGAACAAGTACCCCTTGCCGAAGATAGAGGATCTATTTGATCAGTTGACTGGAGCTCAGGTATTCTCAAAGATTGATCTTAGGACTGGTTATCACCAACTTAAGATTCGTGCAACGGATATTCTGAAGACCGCCTTTACTACTCGCTATGGTTTATACGAGTATACGGTTATGTCTTTTGGATTAACCAATGCCCCTGCTTATTTCATGAATCTCATGAATAAGATCTTTATGAATTTCCTAGATAAGTTTGTAGTTGTGTTTATCGACGACATCCTTATCTACTCCAAGTCAGAAGAAGAGGATGAGCAACATCTGAGAATCATCTAAGAAACCCTGAGAGAGCATCAGTTATATGCCAAGTTCAGCAAGTGTGAGTTTTGGCTGAAATAAGTAGGATTCCTAGGACATATTGTGTCTGCCGGAGGAGTCTCTGTTGATCCCACCAAGATCAAAGATGTCGAAGAATGGGAAGCCCCACCCAATCAAACCCAAGTTCGTTCATTTCTCGGATTAGCGGGATATTACCGCAAGTTCGTAGAAGGATTCTCGAGCATAGCCCGACCAATGACCCAATTGTTGAAGAAGGACAAGAAGTTTGAATGGACAGACAAGTGTGAAGCCAGTTTCCAAGAGCTGAAGAAGAGATTGATATCAACCCCAATTTTGATCATGCAAGACATCAAGAAGCTGTTTGATGTGTATTGTGATGCATCCAAGATTGGCCTAGGATGTGTATTGATGCAAGAAGGCAAAGTCATCACGTATCTGTCTCGACAATTGAAGCAACATGAGCAGAACTATCCTACCCATGACCTTGAGCTAGCAGCCGTGGTTTTAGCATTGAAGACATGGCGTCATTATTTGATGGGTAACCGTTGTGAGATTTACTCAGATCATAAGAGCTTGAAGTATATCTTCATCTAGAAGGAGCTGAATATGAGGCAAAGAAGATGGATAGAGTTAATCAAGGATTATGACCTAGACATTCACTATCACCCCGGCAAAGCCAATGTGGTAGCGGATGCTCTTAGCAGATTGCCGTGTAGGCTTAACACCATGATCAAGGATAAGCAACCCAGTTTGTATGAGGAGTTGGAGCAGTTCAGGACTGAGTTAGTTAGCAAAGGATTCCTAGCTAGCATTGAACTTCAACCCACTTTGATTAGCCAAATCAAGGAAGCCCAGAAGGGAAATGAGAGTATCGACAGAATCAAATGTCATATTGGTACAGGAAAGGTACCTGGATTCACCGAAGACGAAGAAGGTGTACTGTGGTACAAAGGACGTATCTATGTGCCGGCAGATTCGGAGCTGAAGGAGGTTATCATGAAGGAAGCTCATGATACTCTTTATTCTATCCACCCTGGAGGAACAAAGATGTATCAGGATTTGAAAGAGCAATTTTGGTGGCACAAGATGAAAAGAGAGATCGGAAGCTACATCGCCAAATGTGACATCTGTCAAAGAGTCAAAGCAGAGCATCAGAGACCTACAGGACTATTGCAACTATTGCAGATTCCGGAATGGAAATGGGATTCCGTCGGGATGGACTTTATCACCGGTTTACCCACTTCTAGTAGGGGAAATGACTCAATCTGGGTCATAGTTGATAGACTGTCCAAGGTAGCCCACTTCATACCTGTCAAGACAACCTACCAGAGTGCAAAACTAGCAGAGCTGTACATTGCTAGAATTGTTAGTCTGCATGGAACCCCCAAGACCATCGTATCAGATCGAGGAACCCAGTTTACTTCAAGATTTTGGCAGAAAGTCCAGGAAGGTTTAGGAACCAAGTTGAATTTCAGTACCGCTTATCACCCGCAAACAGATGGACAGACTGAGAGAGTCAACCAGATCCTAGAGGATATGCTTAGAGCTTGTGTGTTGGAATACGGATCAAAATGGGAAGACTGCCTGCCTTTCGTAGAATTCTCATATAACAACAGTTATCAGGCTAGTTTACAGATGGCACCATTTGAATTCCTATACGGAAGAAAGTGTCGTACCCCTTTGAATTGGTCGCAAGTAGGAGAGAGTCAGATCTTTAGACCCGACATTCTCCGAGAAGCAGAAGAGAAAGTTCACAAAGTCCGTGAGCACCTCAAGACCGCCCAATCCAGACAGAAGAGCTATGCTGACAAGAGAAGGAGAGACCTGACTTTCAATGTCGGAGATTTCGTATATCTCAAGGTTTCACCATTGAAGGGAACTCAACGCTTTAGTCTGAAGGGAAAGTTTGCCCCCAGATATATCGGACCTTTCAAGATTCTGAACTGCCGAGGAGAAGTATCGTATCAACTAGAACTGCCTGAAGAGATGTCAGCCATCCACAATGTGTTCCATATCTCGTTAATTCGCAAATGCCTAGAAGTGCCTAAGAAGACTGAAGTTTTCAAGAACATCGATCACAGAGCTGTGGAAATCAACAAGGACCTGACCTATCGGGAAGTACCCATCCGTATCTTAGAAGAAGCCTACAGAACCACCAGGACCAGGAGTATCAAGTTTCTCAAGATTCACTGGAGCAACCATACCGAGGAGGAAGCTACTTGGGAGCACGAAGATTACATTAGGACAGAGTTCCCAGATCTCTTTAGTTCCTAGTTTTCTTTGTAAATCTCGGGACGAGATTTTGTTTAAGGGGGGAAGGTTTGTAACATCCCAAAACTTTAATCCAAGCTTATCAAGATCAAATCATCCAAAAATAGGGCTAACAAAAACTTTTCCAAATTTAAAATGAAAGCATTCATATATGTGTGCATTTAAAATAGGAGTTGTTTGAATTGGCATGATTGATTGATCCAATGCTTGTAAAATGTTTCTTAGGTGATTTAAACATCATCTACATCATTCCCAAACTTTTCCTAAAGAAAACCAAATAGAAAAGAATTAAAATGAAGGAATGGTCATTTTGGCAAATTCAACTCTCATGCCTACTTTGGCTATTCCTAGTACTCAATTATTAACAGAAACAATTCTTGATCTTTGCACCCCTTGCCAGTACACATAATGAGGTACCAAGGCCCACCTTTTGATCTGCTAAAAACATTCTGTTAGCTATTTTAAATGACAGTTTAAAATTGAATCTAATGCATATGCATAGATCACCCCTATTTCAAAAACCATCTATTTGAGCTCCATTTTCAAAACCCTTGCAACCAGAGACTACCTATCACTAGTGGAGATCACTCAAAAATTTTGAACTCAAAATTCAAAACTTTTTCTCTTGCGGCCATTTCATCAAACACTTGGCATGCTTAATCCCACCTCTAATCCTAGCTCACTATTCTGCACAGGGTTTTGCCCCCATTTGATCTCCATTTAACCTCTCTGTCCCCTCTTGGTCTAACCAGGCCTTTAGCACCTCTGTCCCTTGTCCCTAACCCCCAAGCCATGCCCAACCGAGGACATGCTCGCCGGCCAAACCTTGCCCCGCTGCAGCAGACCACTCTCCCTTCCCTCGCCATGTTTAGGAGGTAGCCAACACCTCACCGCCCCTCTCTGTCCCTTGCCCGAGCCAAGTGCTGCCGTGGACCACCGAGGAGAACCCGCGCCCAGTGCCACCGCACCATGCCGATGCCACCCGCAGAGCACGCTCTGTTCCTGCGTGCACAAGCCGCCGCTCGACCGCAGCCCGCGCCCGCCACTCCGCCTTGAACTGGAGAACACCCCAGACATCCCCGTTCGCCGCCCAAAGCCCCACAGCCACCGCTCGCCGTGGACACCGCCGCCTCTGCCTCCCAGAGCGCCACCTCGCCCCGACCGCATACCACCGCCCCTACGGCCGCATTTAAGTCCTAGAGCACCGCCAGGGAACTGGCCATCGATCGCCATCCCTAGCCATGTCGCTAGCTCGCCGTAGCCATGTTAGCAAGCTAGAATAAAACTAGATGGTTTAGCAAAGATGACTTAAGCATGCTTTGATCACCCCCCTTTAACTATTAGTACCCCAAGTCTTATTGACAAGTTTTACCTCCCTTAGTTTACACAAAGTTCTTTAGTTAATTTTGAAGGTAGCATAAAGAGTGTAAAACTTGACCTACTTAGAAACCTTTAGATGTAATTCTATGGCATGAGATTGATCCCATCTTTCCACCTTAGTGAACACTCTTAACTTAGTACCTTAGTATAGATCAAAAACTTGAGTCACTTTAGATGGGAACACTTGGTGAAAATGAATTATGAAAACCTTGGAATGATGAGTCATTCTATTGAGATGTTTTGACATGTGTTGAGAAACACAACTGGTTTATGATGATGAAAATGACGAGGCATGAGCCTTAACCCTTTTATAAAACTGATGGTTGGATTCGGATGCGATACCATTCCAAATTTACCGTACAACCACATTACCTGAATTGGGTAAGGCTTAGCTGGAAATTTATATGCATTAGTATTAGTTCCCTCACGGGAGAGGTTTGAGCTGAGGCTACCTCTCAATGTTGACCACCTATGCAGTGCCCAAGATGACTGATGGTCATGGTTGGGAGGCCATGCTCATAGGAGAGGTGCTTGTACTAGGGTGTGTAAAGGGAAGGTTATGTTTGATTATCTGCATACTAAGTATGATGATTCAGGGTTATCCCTGACAGATGTATCGAATCTTGTGGTGAAAGTGTACCACCTTTGCAGAGTGTCAAACTATTCGAATAGCTACGTCCGCGGTTATGGACAGTTGGAATGGCCATACTATTTCATTGTCAGATGTTTTCTAAATAACTTGAAATGAATGATGAACCTTGACTTCACCACAACAGGGTTGTGTTGATGATAATAGCTTCCCAACTTAAGTGATTCTAGAACTTTATTTTATCTTTCTTTGCTTCTGAAATCAGCTTAGGTTTCAAACTTAATTTGATAGTTAAACTTAGATTTAACACTTTGACTTAGAATTATACTCCTTGCTAGTAGTAGTTTGCGAGTACTTAAAGAGTACTCATGGCTTTTGTCCCTGGCTATTATCATGGCCAGACTATGAAGGAGATTATCAAGATGATGGTCAGCAGGACGGCTATGATAACTAGGACTATCTGCCTTCGTCAGCATTGCCTGTGCCCCTGAAGATGGACCCCACCGCTACGCTATTGTTGATTTCTGCTGCTTGTTGTATTAAAGACTGGATCATGAGATCCTTATTTGTGTAAAACCTGATGTATGGTTTGTAATGGATGATGTACTGTGATATCCAATCTGTTATGTCTCGCAAAAATGGTAATCCTGGGATTGCGAGGTATGGCATAACGGGCATCTAGGATTAAAAATCCGGGTGTTGACAATGTCCTAACTCAAGATAAATACTATAAAGCTCTCTAATTTTGTTGTTGTTTTCCATTAAGCCTAACTAGTGAAAATAAAACAAAAAACAAAAAGACATAATTGCAGAATATAAAGGAAATAACTACGAGCACTCACACACCGGCAACATTACTAGAAGATAGCTTAGTAGCCAGAAGATGTAAGTACCTTTTACCTTACCTCCCCGGCAACGGCGCTAGAAAATAGCTTGATGTCTACGCACTTGTATTCTTGTAGACAGTTGTTGGGCCTCCAAGTGCAGAGGTTTGTAGAACAGCAGCAAGTTTCTCTTAAGTGGATTACCCAAGGTTTATCGAACCCAGGGAGGAAGTGGTCAAAGGTATCCCTCTCAAGCAACCCTGCAATCAAGATACAAGAAGTCTCTTGTGTCCCCAACACACCCAATACACTTGTCAGGTGTATAGGTGCACTAGTTCGACGAAGAGATAGTGAAATACAAGTGGTATGGATAATTATAAGTGGTAACGGTGCCAGAAAAGAGCTTGACGCGTAGGAAGAGACTAAAGGCAAAAAGATGGAAGCAAGCAAACATGTAACAGATCTAGTTGCAAACGGTGTTTCAATTCTTAGAAACAAGGCCTAGGGATCATACTTTCGCTAGTGAACACTCTCATATAAATATCTTCTCTTTATGATACTACTCTTAACTACTCTCCGGTTGGACACTCTAATCCATGGTAGGGCTATAACAACACTCCTCAAAGTTCGCTTTCCCCATCTAGATAACCCCACACTGTCACCTTGAGATCTAGATGGTTCCAAGAAACACCACAATTTCATAAAAACATCCAACTCCAAACATAACTCATAACAAGTAATTGTAATCTCTAGCCTAAGTGCCACCATGGTGTGCACGCTGTCACTTTCACACTCATGGGGAGAGTAGAGATCTATTAAAGCACTTGAGTAGCAAGGTAGATCTACTTGATTACAAAGCTCATGATCACAATATGATCATGAATAGAGAGAGATGAACACATAGCTACCGGTAGAACCCTTAGCCTCGAGGAAGAACTACTCCCTCATCATCATGGGAATCAGCAACGGCAATGGAGATGGTGGTGGATATCGATGGAGATGGCTCCAGGGGCACTTCCCCGTCCCGGCAGGGTGCCAGAACAGAGACTTTATGTCCCCCGAATCTCCCCTTCGGTGGTGGCGGCGCTGCGAAACTTTTCGTGGCTGGAGGCTGGATTATTTAGGGTTTTCTCATCACGAGGCTTATTATAGGTGAAGAGGCGAGGCGAGGAGGTAGCCAGGGGGCCCACACCACCTGGTGGCGCCACCAGGGCTAGCTCGCGCCACCATAGGGTGTGCCCATCCTGGTGCCCTACTCCGTATCTGCTTCGTGTTTCCGTGTTGCTCCGGGAAAAATAGGCATATTGGCTTTTTTCTCGTCCAATTCCGAGAATATTCATTTTTTAGCTTTTCTGAAACCGAAAACAGCAGAAAAATAGGCAACTAGCACTGCGGGATCTTGTCAATAGGTTAGTTCCAGAAAGTGTATAAAAATACCTCAAAGTGTGGATAAAACAAAGCAAAGTAGATACTAAACAAGCTTGGAACATCAAAAAATATAGATACGTTTGCAACATATCACCTATAAAACCCCATCCTCACGAAGATATGTAAGCACACCATTCACGTATTTAGCTAGTATGTCCGATTTTCCCTACGACCGTAGTTTTGAGATAAACATGTCCATCGACCTTTTTCATTTGGCCAGGAACTTTAGGATAGACAATAATCCAGCCCAATTGGAGGAACTCATTGCTAGTGATTATCTTCTCATTGAGATGAGTGAGGCATTATGTAGAAAAGGGTGGCCTAAGAGGACCCAGAGGAGATAGGACAAGAGCTTCTTAGGATCAGTGCTAGGTGGGGAAAGCTTAGATTCATCAATGAAGATGCAAGGCAGAGGAAAGCCAATTACCCTTGGCCGTGGATACAAGAGAGTGAAGATAAAGATGATCTCTTCATGCCTTTGGCCGTTGGTACCAGGGAGAGAGCTGAGTGGGATAATGCACAGGCCCTGAAGAAGGCGTAGGCCAAGAAGAGCAATGACAAGCAGAGGAAGGATGAGACATTTTCATCTTGGCTAGAATAGAGTGAAGATGAAGATGATCTCTTCATGCCGCCGGCCATTGGTACCAGGGCAAGAGCTGAGTGGGACAAGAGGCATGCCATGAAGAAGGCGCAGGCCAAGATCCGGAAGGGCGAGTCATCGTCGAAGGGAAAAGGCGAGGTAATCGTCGAAGGGAAAGGGTGAGGCATAGTTGTAGGGATAGAGAGTGCTTTTATTTATGCACTGCAAGTTATGTTGAACTATGTTGCAAGCTATGTTGAAGTGTTTGTTGAATAAAAATGTGAAATAATAGAAATATGCCTCATACATAGGTAGATATCAGTGCCACCGGTCACGGGGTTGCCCAGGCACTTGCCAACTCCATTCGTACCTTCTGGGTGGCCCCACATTACGGAGAGGTAGAGTGGACCTGTCACCCTAGGTTTGTGTATCCTGTGTGGGGAAAGGTGGTGGAGTCTACTGCATCTGATACTGCCCAAACTAGTCAATCTGATCCTGCTGAGTCTGCTGATCCTCCTCTTCATTAGTCGCCCACGAACCCATAGAGGACATGCTTGGGTCTCCATATCCTCCTGGCATGTAAAAATAGTAAGTACTCAACCATTATATACCACATCCAACAAAAATAGATAGAAAATTGCTTACCCTTAGGACGATAGCCCATAAAGGGGACGTGCGGCTGCTGCTGCTGTCACTAGTCGAAAGTAAACTGTGGCTGTTGATGCTGCTACCACTGGTTGAAAGTAAACTGCTGCTGTTGCTACCACGCTAAGCCTCCAACCTAGTCTGGAGGTGGTACTCTTGGTGTCTCCTGCTGTGAGATCCATGGACGAGGCCCGTGGCGGAGTGGTGCTCTCGATGTCTCTTGTTGTTGCCGCGCCGAGCCTCGGAGTGGTGCCTGGTCTGGTCGCGGGGTGCGCTCCTGCGTGGAGTGATGCGGTGGGCGTTCCTGCGTGGAGTAACGCGATGGGCCCTCCTCCATGGAAAGATGTGGTGGGTGTTGTGTTGCTCGGTGCTGAACAACGTCCGAAACTTTGGTGCACGTGATGGTCGCATAGATACTTCATAGTCTTTCCTCGACACGCTTGAAAAAGGACTGAGCCTGATGACATGGTACAAGAGGAGCGGATGAGAGCGAACGTCCCCACTGGTGCACTTCAGTCTGTAGCTCCCATGTCATATCGGCCTGCATTTGTATAGTAGATAAGTACACATTATGTAGGCTAATATGAAAATAGAACAATTTTTAGTACCGTGTGATATGAAAATAGGTGCGATAAAGATGAAGATACTGAGTAGCAAACGAACCTGATAGTTTTGCAACCATTTAAATTTAGGGCCATGATTTTCATACACGAAGGCCGTCGCTCCATCACGTATACCAAAGAATCGTTGGGCCATGTCTTGGAACCAATTCGCCGGTGCATCCATCCGGCCTATTGGCACTCCAGCCAACGGCAGTCCCAGCAGGAATAACAAATTTATAACATAGTTCCATACGAATAATAAATTTATAATATAGTTCCATACGAATAATAAATTTATAACTTAGTTCCATATAACCTATGAATTTAAAACATAGTTTCATACATATTACAAATTTAAAACATAGTTCCATACGAATTAAAAATTTATAACATAGTTCCATATATATTAGAATTTAAAACATAGTTCCTTACAAATTATGAATTTAAAATATAGTTCCATACATATTATAATTCTAGTTTCTTCATCTGCCTCTTCTTCCTCGTATACCACGTCCATGAGGAGCCGCTCCTCCAGTCCCGAAGATGTGACAATTGGTGTCTCTATGGATAAAATGATTACATATAAAACATTGTCTAGTAGGGCCTCTGGCTTCGGATTCATCCATATCATTACGGATGCAGACACATTTTCACCTTCCTCTGCATGTCCGCATTAGTCCAGGATCTGGAATGTAAATCCTTTCACCTAGGTTTACTTTGTTGAAATTTCCCTATGCCCTATATCCCATCTCGCTAGTCCATGTATTGATCACTGAATCCTTAAGAAAATAAGGAGACACAAACGATATCATATCCATACCTAACCGCCCGCACGCAGCTAGTACATGAGAGCAAGTCAGATGCAATAGCTTGGGTTTGTTGCAGGTGCACTCACACGTTGGCCAGTCTTCATTGCCTATCCTCACCTCCTGTGTCTTTACCTCTTCTCTAGTTCTGATCCCGTTCGAAGGAAGGCGCACCTCGAATCTTCTTTCTTGATTACCAATGGCGACGACATGCATAGACCGAGCCTTTTCCATCTTGGTATTCATGTAATCCATAATCTTTGAACAGTACCTTGTGTTTTGGTTGTTGATGATATGCATCTGAGCCATCTGGAGTCTGTCTCTGGAGTACTTCAAAGTTCCTGTGAAAATACACTCCACAATAGATGTTAATGGCAGAGCCTTGCTTCTTCTCAAGACAAAATAGTAAGTTTCAGCAAGATTTGTAGTCATGACGCCAAACCTAGCACCATGAGTGTCATGAAGCAGAGACCACCTATCCACAGGCTCGTGCTCTATAAATTCCTAAATTATTTTAATCCTTCTCCCGGCCTCCTCCTAGTACCGGGTTGTCAAATCCTGGCAAATTACAAAGATCAATGAGTTCTTCCTCTGGTGCTGCTGCTCCCGTTGCTGTCTGTGCAGCTAGCGCGGCTACATGAGCTGCGACAGCTGCTGCTCTAGCTGCTTTCCTCTGCCTAACATGTTTTTTAGTGAATTCATCCAGATAGGTCCGACACTTGATATACTTACACTCCTAGTTATGCTTGCAAAGCTTTTTGAATAGGTTCATAAGAGCCTTGTTCCTGAACTGTGAGAAAAAGTTGGCCCTTAGATGCCGCATGCACCAACGACTCTACATGTCCTGCCATAGAGTTACTTCATCAGGAGCATCTTTATTGCACTGAGTATACCCGGATGCCTGTCACGAAGGACACACACATTCGGTACATCCCTCACAACTGCTATCTTCAGCTGCCTGAAAAACCATACCCAACTCTCGGTGTTCTCGCTCTCCATGAAAGCAAATGCAAGTGGAACAACTTGATTGTTCCCGTCTTGACCTATGGCAGTCAAGATCTGACCCGTGTACTTGCCAGTGAGAAATGTACCATCCACACAAATTATTGGTCGACACTGAGTGAAAGCTTCTATATATATAGAAAATGAGAAGAACACTTGATGCAGCACCCTCAAATTTGGTTCTTGAGATAATGTAAAGTGTTGCATGTCGACGTAGGTGACTGGATTCCTAGTCTGCAGTGTGTGGAGCATCTGAACAACACAGTTGTATCCATCTCGAAACGAACCAAATCTTGCCTCCAGTGCCCTCTACTTAGTCCTCCAAGCCTTTCCGTAAGAAATATTGTAGCGAAATCTAATAGAAACTTTGTTGATGATAGCTTTCACCTCTATGGCTTTGCTCTCCACTATCTCCGTGTATAACAGTCTAGCCATGAGGGTTGATATGAGATTACGATGGTCTTGAAGGATGTTGGGAAGTTGACATATGTGCAACACAACATTGGTAACCTTCCAGTTGGTTTCATAATAGGATGATGGGCATGGACCCTGGCTGGACATTCGACTACCTGGCAGACCAATGTCAAATATTTTGGGATGACACCGTTGATACGTCCATTTTGCATCACTATTCTATATCATAATTTACTGTTATTCATTGATATATTTCATATTAAGGGATGATACTTATGTTATTTCATCTGTTTTTGCATGGTTGATGACTTTTGGAGCATGGACCGCTGCAGTCAGGATTCCGATGGAAAAGGTGCTGTTTGGAGGCAAAATTCACGAAGATCAGAAAATCCAGGAAAATACATGGAAAATCCTATTTTTTGATAAGACGAAGGAAGCCAGAAGGGGAGGCTGAGATGGGCCACAGGGGGCCCACACCACCCCCTAGCACGGTCTAGCCTAGGCCTCGCCACCAGGTGGTGTGGCCGCCCTGGTCCACCCCTGGCTCTCCCCTCTAGCGTATATTATCCTCCCGAAACCCTAAGACTAGGGGAGCGACCACAGAAAGATTACGCCGCCTCTACGGGGCGGAAAACACCAAGAGAGAAAGATCTCTCCGGCAGACAGAATTCTGCCAGGGGAATTCCTTCTCAGAGAGGGGAGATCGTCGCCATCAACACCACCATCAAGCTGGACTTCATCGGGATCATCATCATCACCACCATCATCTCCACCATCACCATCTCCATACCGCTGTAACAATTGGGTTGAATCTTGCATAGTTCTTAGGGGAAACTTTCCTGATGTTGATTACTCTTTGTAGTTGATGCTATTGAGTGGAACCATTGAATTATTGTTTATGTTCAGATTGTTATACATCATTATTCCATCTCTGATCATGATCCATATGATGTCTTGTGAGTAGTTCGTTTTGTTCTTGAGGACATGGGAGAAGTCATGTTGTTAGTAGTGGAATTGTGTTGAGAAAGATTCAATAGTTTGATATTTAAGTTGTGGTGTACTTCTTCTAGTGGTGTCATGTGAACATCGACTACATGACACTTCACCTATATGGGCCTAGGGGAATGCATTGTGTATTTGGCTACTAATCGTAGGGGTTGCCGGAGTGACAGAAACCTGAACCCCCGTTAGGAAACCATTGCACAAGGGACGTCAGGGTCTTAGAGTTTAAAGTTGTGGTTAGGTTTTTACCTTAATTACTTTCTTGTACTTGCGGATGCTTGCAAGGGGTATAATCACAAGTATGTATTAGTCCTAGGAAGGTCGGTACATTAGCACAGGTTCACCCACACAACACTTAGCAAACTAAAAAAGATTAATCAACTATATGAAGCAAAAGCACTTGACGATATTCCCATGTGTCCTCGAGAACGTTTGGTCATCTTAAGTAATACAACCGGCTTGTCCTTTGCTGAATAAAGGATTGGGCCACTTGCTGCATTTATTCCTATTGTCTTTTATTTACTCATACTTTATTTACTTGCATTATCAAAAATTCCTAAAAATCCGTTTGCTAAGTATTTGCAGAAAATTCCTGATCCATACCACTAGCCAACACCTTCTGCTCCTTGTTGGGTTCGACACTCTTACTTATCAAAAAGACTGCGATACACCCCCTATACTTTTGGGTCATCAAGACTATTTTCTGGCGCCATTGCCGAGGAGTGAAGCGCTATTGGAGAGTGGAACTGGTAAAGGAAACTTCTACCGTGAGTATTGTTTATTTCTGTTAGTTGCTTTATTTTCAATATGGATAATTCGCTGAGTTTCTTATTTCGTAATGCTACTACCACTGCTAAGGTAGTAGATGAACCACCACCTGCTGAGAATGATACTTTTAAAATACCGGTGATCATTTACTCTTTATACACGAATTATGCGGGTTATTCAAGTGTGCAGGTATTACTACAGATCAAGTTAAGAAGAAGTTATTCTCATTATTACTGAAAGGAAGAGCTGAGGAATGGTATAAGCTGCTGAAGAATGGTCAAGCTCTTAAATGGGAGGAAATAGTGGCTCTCTTTTATTCAAAGTTTTATCCTCCTAGTGAGATTCATAAAGATCAGAATCAAATATACAACTTTTTGCCTCTTGATGGAGAGAGTACAACTCAAGCTTGGGGGAGATTGAAGTTACTAATGATCAAATGTCCCATTCATGAGCTCCCCAACAATATTATTATCAATAACTTTTATGCAAGGCTTTCTCTTCATGATAAGGATCTATTGGATGCTTCTTGCGCTGGATCATTCACTCGCATGGAAGAAGAAGCTAAATGGGATCTTCTGGACCGTATTCAAGATAATGCCGAAGCATGGGAGAATGACAAAGGAAGAAAGTCATGTATAAATTATGATTATGAATGCATTGAATCTTTTATGGGAACTGATGACTTTTAAAATATTAAAAATGCTTATGGTCTAGACTCTCAAGCTATTGCAACTTATTTTAAGGCTTTTGCTTCCTACATTGAAGTGCCTAAAAAGAAGTGGAAAAAGTATCATGAACCTTATAAAGATATTGCTAAGAGTGTTCCTGCAAGAAATACTACAGTGTATACTACAAATCATGTTTTATCTGAACCTTACATTGAGAAAATGTCTTTCCCAGTTAAGATAAAGGAACATTCTATGATAGCTAGTATGGTTAGTGAAAGTATAAATAAAGCTGTTGAACCTGATAAACAAATGGATGATGAACCTATAATAGCAAATGTGAAAGACTTTGGAACTAAATATGTAGAAGAGGGACACACTATCCTTTGTAAGGATACCTCTAATATTGTTTCAGAAAGTAGTGTTATAAGAACTAGTATTCCTGTGTTTTCTGTTAGAATAAGTGATCATTGTTACGATGGTTCTTGTGATAGCTATACCATTAAATTTATGCATGATACTGAAAGTTACTATGAGAGAGGGAAAGGTGTTCTGATGTATCTCAATAATATCAAGTTTCCTCGTTTTATGCTGAAAGTTTTTATGTTGCACTTCTTTTGCCTTCCTATGCTAGTAACCTCTGGTTTCAACAACTTTTTTGTTTACAAAATTCCCTTGCATAGGAAGTGGGTTAGACTTAAACGTGTGTATTTTTGCTTCTTAATGATCTCTTTCATTTCAATTCATATTCCTAAGTGAGCATCATCAAAATTATCATGCCCATCTTAATGGCTATAAAGAAAGAGCTTTTTGGGAGACAACCCAATTTATTTGTGTTTTCGGTTTGTTTTTGTTTCTCTTTGAGTCTTGGAAGTTATTACTTTGGTAATAACCTCTCCTTATCCTTTTTGTTTGGTTTTGTTGGGTCCGCAGCATAGAAAACAAAAAATTCCTACGATGAGAACTACACGCCAAGATCTATCTACTAGGTACAAAGCAACGGGTGGACATACATCCAACGAGAGCTTACCCTCGAAGACAACGAGTTTTGTTAACGAGTAGGAACTCATGGTTGATGTAGTCGTACACTTGCCGATCTCAAGATCGTGAGGAAGTACGAGCGCCGCAACTCAGCAGCGTATCCGTACTCGCACACACGTTCAAGCCACCGGACAACCTCCACCTCCTCGCTCCAGCGATCCAGCGGAAGCAGCAACTCCTTCCAGACGAAATGCCACCGGGAACATGTATCTCGCTAATCCGAGACCATGGGGGAATAATTCTAGAGGGGGAGAGAGATCCTTCACAAGGAGGTGTGAGGAAGAAGGAGGAGGAGGGGGCCTTTTATAGAAGGAGGGGGGGTGCCCCTCCTCTCCATAGCCGGTGCATGGGGGGTGACTCCTCACCTCCCCCATTCATGTGGTGGTAACCCCTCCACATTAAAATGCCTCTTCACATTCCCTTTTAAAGTCCCCACTTTAAATGCATTAAAATTCTCCAAGTTTAATGCTCTCTCATTTAATAAAAACTCTTTTATTAAATTTATTCAGAATTTTGTTAATTACTTTAATTAACAAACATTCACATATAACCCCTTGCAATATTTCAATATCACATGCAGAACCACTTTCTGCAATTTCACCCGAAACAATTTCCGGTTTCTATCGAAACAATTCCCGCGCTTTGCAATTCTTTCGTCTGAAACATATGTGCTCCAAAATGGTGTCCGGTAACTCTTAAGTGCGTCACCCTACGGTTCGCGAATAATGCAGACATGATTGAGACTCCTCTCAGATCAATAGTCAGAAGCGGGACCTGGAGATCGATACTGACTCCTACATATTCAACGATGACTTCTGTGATCGTGAGAACCTTTAACGCTTGTAATTTAATCACTTTGTCTCATGATATAATACATGTTCGAGATTCGATCATCGGTTCCAAATACCTAGTTTGATCTCATTACCGACATGCACTCTTTTCTCGTTCCCATGATATAACATTCTAGTGATCACATCACTTGCTTGCAAGCTATCTCAATGTGATATCACCGAGAGGGCCCAGAGTATATCTATCCGTCATCGGGATTGACAAATTCCACTCTTGATCCATGAGCCTCAACATAACACCTTCGTAGCACTGAACCCATCTTTATAGTCACCCTGTTACGGTGTGACGTTTGATGTTATCAAGATACTCTTCAGGTGTTAGCAATTAACATGACCTCATGGTCTAAGGATAAAGATTACTTCGTATGATGTTATAGCAATATAAACACAATGACTTGATCGTAATTCTATACTTCGGATGGATGTTCATCACATCATTTCACAAATGTTGTGACCTTGTTATTAACAACATCCAATGTCTATGATCAGGAAACCTTGATCATCTTGTTAATCAACAAGATAGTCTATAAGAGAGGCATAACTAGGAACCCTTTTTGTTTATTAAACACACATGTATTGATGTTTCTGATCAATACAATTCTAGCATGCAAAATAAACATCTATCATATATAAGGAATACATAATAACAACTTTATTATTGCCTCTCAGGGCATATTTCCTTCAGTCTCCCACTTGCACTAGAGACAATAATCTAGTTCACATAGTGATAAATCTAACACCCATGAAGTTCTGGTGTTGATCATGTTTTGCCCTAGGGAGAGCTTTAGTCAATGGATCTGCTACATTTAGGTCCATGTGTACTTTACAAATCTTTATATCTCCATCCTTGACATGCTCGCGGATGGAGTGAAACCGGCGCTTAACATGCTTGGAATTCTTGTGAGACCTCGGTTCCTTTGCGTTGGCTATGGCTCCATTGTTGTCACAATAGATCACCATCAGGTCCAATGCACTAGGAACCACACCTAGTTCCATAATGAACTCCTTCATCCAAACCGCTTCCTGCGCCGCTTCTGAAGCAGCAACATATTCCGCCTCCGTCATTGATCCAGCCACCACAGGTTGTTTGGAACTCCTCCAACTAACTGCTGCTCTGTTCAAGAGAAATACGTATCCGGATTGAGACTTAGAGTCATCCGGATTGGTGTCAAATCTAGCATCGACATAACACTTAGCGACTAGCTCTTCTTCACCTCCGTATATAAGAAACATATCCCTAGTTCTTCTCAAGTACTTGAGGATGTTCTTGACCGCTATCCAGTGTTCCGAACCTGGATCAGATTGGTACCTACTAGTCAAACTAATAGCATGTGCCACATCCGGTCTTGTACATAGAATGGCATACACAATAGATCCTATGGACGAGGCATAGGGGATATTATCCATCATCTCTCTTTCTTCCGCCGTAGCCGGACTTTGAGTCTTACTCAATGTCTTGCCTTGCAACATAGGTAAGAACCCCTTCTTACTTCCGTCCATATTAAACTTCTTTAATATCTTATCAAGGTATGTACTCTGCGATAGCCCAATTAGGCGCCTTGATCTATCTCTATAGATTTTAATGCCTAATATATATGACGCTTCACCAAGGTCTTTCATCGAAAATTTGCTGTTTAGATAACTTTTAACACTGTTTAAAAGATCTATATCATTTCCAATCAATAATATGTCATCCACATATAATATCAGAAATGCCACATTGCTCCCACTCACTTTCTTGTAAATACAAGCCTCTCCATAAGTTTGGACAAATCCAAACTCTTTGATCACCTCATCAAAGCGGAGATTCCAACTCCGAGATGCTTGCTTCAGTCCATAGATGGATCGCTGAAGTTTGCATACCTTATCAGCATCCTTAGGATCGACAAAACCCTTAGGTTGTACCATATACAACTCTTCTTCAATATTACCATTGAGGAACGCAGTTTGACATCCATCTACCATATTTCATAATCGAAATATACATCAAGTGCTAACATAATCCTAACCGACTTAAGCATCGCTACGGGAGAGAATGTCTCATTGTAGTCAACTCCTTGAATTTGTCGAAACCCCTTTGCGACAAGTCGAGCCTTATAGATGGTCACATTACCATCAACATCAGTTTTTCTTTTGAAAATCCATTTATTCTCAACGGCCTTTCGATCGTGAGGTAAGTCCACCAAGGTCCAAACTTGATTCTCGTACATGGATTCCATCTCGGATTTCATGGCTTCTATCCATTTGTTGGAATCCGAGCTCATCATCGCTTCTTCATACGTCGTAGGGTCATCCATTTCATCAACCATGAAATTCACAATAGGATTGCCGTACAGTTCAGGAGCTGCACGTGTCCTGCTTGGCCTGTGAGGTTCGGTAGTGTCCTCTTTCGGAGTTTCATGATCAATATCATTAGCTCTCTCTTCATTAGGTGAAGTCAACTCCGAAACAACTTCCGATGCTGCGCTACTTTCCATTTCATGAAGAGAAGGTTCAATAACCTCTTCGAGTTCTACCTTCTGACTACTCACACCTTTCGCGAGAAACTCCTTCTCAAGAAAGGATCCATTCTTGGCAACAAAAACCTTGCCCTCGAATCTGTGATAGAAGGTATACCCAATTGTTTCCTTAGGGTATCCTATGAAGACGCATTTTTCCGCTTTGGGTTCAAGTTTATCCGGCCGAAGTTTCTTCACATAAACATCGCATCCCCAAACTTTAAGAAATGACAGCTTAGGTTTGTTTCCAAACCATAATCATACGGTGTCATTTCAACGGATTTAGATGGTGCCCGATTTAAAGTGAATGCAACTGTTTCCAGTGCATAACCCCAAAATGACAGTGGCAAGTCAGTCAGAGACATCATAGATCGAAGCATATCCAATAAGGTACGATTACGACGTTCCGATACACCATTACGTTGTGGTGTTCCGGTAGGCGTGAGTTGTGAAACTATTCCACACTCTTTCATGTGTGTGCTAAACTCGTAACTTAGATACTCTCCTCCACGGTCAGACCGTAGAAATTTGATCTTTCTATTACGATGATTTTCCACTTCATTCTGAAATTCCTTGAACTTTTCAAAAGTTTCAGATTTGTGTTTCATCAAATAGATATACCCGTATCTACTCAAATCATCCGCGAAAGTAACAAAATAATGATATCCACCTCGTGCTAAACTCGTAACTTAGATACTCTCCTTCACTTGAGTTATTAGTGTTGCATTTGTATGCTGGCGGAGTGGACTTGTTGTCTTCACGCTTCCTAATCATCTGACTTCTGGGGTGGTTCTGACCTTCGAAGGTTAGCGTAGTTAGGTCTTCACTTCTTGTCTTGGTTGACTTATTAGGTGGTTTCTTGGGGATATTGAGGATCCTTCGGTGATCGACTTCCAGCTCCAACGGAATTCTTGCTGTAGAAGACTGAGGAACAAGGGAGTGTGGTGCTATTTACGAGTCATGCAAGGTGAGTTTGACGAGGTATGCCATCCTGCTAAGGTGAAGTCTTCTAGTGGTCCTGACTTGACGAGATTAAACTCTTGATTCTCCCGATGCTTTTCCTCTCATATACTCTCAGGGTTAGTCTAGATCTCATTACCGACAACTAGCACAGGGGTTTCCTGAGTTACTAGGTGGGTTATCGCTCCTGGCGTCATATTTTCTTAAGAAGGTCAAGCAAACCAGAACATACAAACAAGGCGAACAGAGCGAGGAGGCTCGCAATGTCCTCGGCAAACAACACGTCTCAAGCAACATAGGATGCACTTAGGCAAGCAAACACGGTCAACGCTAGGGACCAAGGAGTTAACTACTCGTGAGGTAGGGGAATCCTATTCTTAGGACTATTGACCCTAGATATCGTCTTTCTTCAGGTTAGAGTCTCTATCTGGCAGATGAAGTCTTCGTCGTATCTTGGAGGCTTCTTGATAGTGCAACACCCGATGTCTTCTGATTGTGAGGATTCCGCTAGGAGAGCGATATTGTAGTCTCCTTGTGTTTGCTGGTAGTTGCTTGTCTTCATCTCGTCCTCCACGTCTTTACCTGGTTGTAGGTCCTAGTTATTTGAAATCCATAGGTTTGAACTTTGGACGAGGGGTAGAGGAAGCCATTTTCAAAAGCATTTACTTAGAGTCGGAGAAGAAGTAGAACTTTTTGAAACTCATTGAGGAACTAGTTTTCGAAAGCTGGGATTTTCAAAATAAGGTTCCTGTTTAACGACCATGCTAACTAAGGTTATCCTATAGTCAGGATGGCTCTGATACCAAGTCTATGGGCCCCCCGGATTAATCCTCCGAGAATCCCTGTTATGTATACAACCACGATACCATGATCAGTTAGGCGTGGCACATAACCGACAAGTATCATTACAGCATCTGATACATACCGAATCACAAGACTTACATAGGTGCCATTATGGCTACATCCATAATCATCAGCGGAACTTCTTCAAGTGCAGAGCCCGAGCCATGCCTTAACCTATAGGCAACTGACTGGGAGAACGTCCTAGCTCGCAAAGTCGCCATCATCGTCTTCTTCTTGAGATCTGGCCAACTTAATAGACAGGGACAATGCCGGTGAGTACTTTGAATGTACTCACAAACCACCTTAAGAGAATAATAATAACAAGAAGATATGTAATATGGCTGTGGTAGTAGGAGGGCTCCAAGAGGGGTTCTTTTCTAAATTAGTTTCTCTTGTAGATATAGCATCTACATATCTTTGTTGAAAACTTTTGTAAAACATTTTGGAAACCTTCTTATTTTGAAAAGTTTTGGAAAACATTAGGACTAGGTCACCCATTTGTTCCTTTCTCCCGGTCGTCCCACGACCAAACTCCTTCCATCCCTTTCTGACCATCCCATGGTCATAGTAGGGATCCTTTCCGACCATCCCATGGTCAAAACATTTTCAAAGCCATTTCTTTTTAGAGATCCTTTTTGAAAACAAAACCAGCACCACTCTACAGAAGTTTGTCCAACCCGTCCTTAACCGCGGACACGGCTATTCGAATAGATTTACACGCTGCAGAGGTTGTACACTTTACCCACACCATCCGGGTACACTACCCTGATCTTCACCGATCGTGGGTCGAGTAACCGATCAAGACTCTCCGGATGCCCACTCCAATATAAGTGCCTACCCTATGAGTGTTAATCCCCTCAAAACCGGGATGTCGGGTGAGGACCAACCGGAGCGCTTTTTCCACTTCTCGAGTGTGCTCTTTCAATGAGGGGCTCATAGTAACGCGTGGAGGCCTGCCGACCCTTTGTTCCTTCTCCAGGTCCCACCTTTATCGGAGAAGTCCCACCCTCTAGGGATCCCCAATCCCCTGTAGTAGTTACGAGGCAGCTTATACCGGAATAAACAACTTTCAAATCCAGCCCTGCCCCATACCAGAGTAATGTGGTTGCACAGGGTTAAGTTGTTATAGCTAGACTGCGAAGAACCGGGTGCGTTTTTGTAAATAGTTTTTCCTCCAGCATTTTGTAAAACAAAACCTTTTTCTTTCTCAACAAAGCTAGTCTATAAGAGAGGCATAACTAGGAACACTTTTTGTTTATTAAACACACATGTATTGATGTTTCCGATCAATACAATTCTAGCATGCAAAATAAACATCTATCGTATATAAGGAATACATAATAACAACTTTATTATTGCCTCTTAGGGCATATTTCCTTCAGGTTTTTGTGTCAAGATCAACCTCTAATAAGAGAGAAGTAATATTTGGGGAAGTTGCTTTCCCGAAACAGATTTTTGTGCTTCACCGTAAAATTTCGTGAGAGATCTCTGTATGTCGGATTGAGCTATAATGTTTTGTGCTTCTGCCCCAGGTTGTTATTTAACTTTCGTTAGTTTTCCACTTTTTGATTTGTGCAACAGAAGATTTTCGAAAAAATTGATCTTTACCTGTTGGACTGTTTTGACAGATTTTGCCACTCTTGCATTTGCTTCTTTAATCGATTTCCTTTTTGAATTCTTTTTCGGTTTTCGGAAGGAGTTGCTACAATAGCTTATCTTTTCATGGGTTTCAGTTGAAATTGGACTCAAAAGGTTTTATCACTTCACTTATACTAATGTTGCTAATGACAACTCTGTGAAGTTTTGTGTGAAAGAGATTTCCAGATTAGTGGAGATAATGGTGTAATAAGGAAGTGAAAGGTTTCATGACTCAAGAAATAAGTGTATGAAGATGGAGATATTGATGTTATTCAAGTGGTGACTCCGGAAGAATCTACTAAATACCAAATTCAGAGACCTGCAGAGTCCGTTTTCAAATAGGTAACAGTTCTGGTAAGAAAAGTTCCGCGAAAGATCTGTCCAGTTATATTTTTGAAGTTTTTAGGCAACAAGGAAAGTTACGAAGCGAAATAGGGACGGAAACGGAGCCAGGGTGGCTCACACAACCCTGTGGCGTGGCCCCCTCGCCATGCCACCAGGTGGTGTGGCCACCTCGGCCTCCGTCTCCGACCTGTTTTCTCCCAGTACCTTCCTTTTGTTGTGAAACTTCGTAATATATAATTCCCAGGATCCCCCGAGGTTCGTATATCGTGTTCTCGTCGTGTTTTCGTTTCGATCTGTTTCTGACAGGTAGAGTCCTAGATTTGGAGCCACAATGTCTTCCTGTGGATCAACCAAGGAAGATTCCTCTGCGGATATCATCAACCCATACATGAGAGAGTTGAAGATTCATCCCAAGGAGTTGTTGCTTGAAGATGGAGAGGTACGGATAAAGGAGGTTCAAGGCCCTAAAGGTGAAGGAAGTTTGGAAGACAGGATGGAAGCACTGGAGCAAGAAGTCTTTAGGCACAAGAAGATGGCGGAGCGCGAAGTGGATATCATCCATAAGATTTGTTCTGAACTCATCGTCGAGCACCAAAAGGAGACTGCTGAGCTCAAGGATGAAGTCCTCTCACTCCGCCAAACAACCGACCAACTGCAAGCCGAGCTCTACGACGTTCAAAATCAAAACTGTGAGTACGAGGTTAGGTTTAAACGCATAAGTGGTGCTACAAGTTTCAGGATGCTGGAGACCATGATGTCCTTTGTTGATGGGGAGCCCTTACCCTGGAAGTCGGATGATGACGAGAGGATACCACCACCACCGAAGGAGTAATTCATCATCAGGTTTGGCATCCCCTTGGTTTGTTCCAAGCTTGGGGGAGTGTCGCGGTATCACATCACTATCCTCTATTTTTTTTACCTTTTTAGTAGATTCATATCATGAATAGAGAAGTTATCATGTAGGATGGTTTGCATTATGGAAGTGTCCCCTCTCTCTCGTTAGATATGTATCCCTTGGTGTGAGTTGCCGTTTTGGAATATTAATGAGAAGTTCTATCATTTACTATTTTGCATATCTTATATTAGTTTTCAATTCGTGGTTATATGATTGATCTTGTTGTTAGTATTGGTATCACTTTGGGATCATTGAGTTAATTTAGTTGGTTTTCGCAAACCTGGCTTGGTCAGTAGCAACACTATTTTTGAGGGTTGAATGAAAAAGATAGAAGTACTCTTAAAGACATATAATTTCATCATCTTTCTTTCTTGATTTGCTCATAAGTTTAGTATTCTCTGGTTAAGATTGATGACCCACAAGTATAGGGGGTGTATCGCAGTATTTTCGGTGGGAAGTGAAACCCAGTTTATTGATTTGACACAAAGGGAGCCAAAGAATATTTATAAGCCTTAACAACTGAGTTGTCAATTGAGCTGCACCTGGAAACAATCTTGCTCACAGCAGTTTATCAATAGCAACAGTTTTGTAGTAGGAATAGCAAAATAGCAGCAGCAGTAAAGTAAAGATAGTAGTAACAATTGCAGTAAACAGTAGGATTCGAGTGCGGTAGGCATAGGGATGGATGGACGGGCGTTGCATGGACAAGACAATTCACATAGCAATCAGAACATAGGGCAATTGCAGATAAATAAGATAAAGCATCCAAGTACTAGATAATCCTAGGCATGTGTTCCATATATAGTCATACGTGCTCGCAATGAGAACTTGCACAACATCTTTTGTCCTGCCAGCCTGTTTGCAGCGGCGCCTCAAGGGAACTACTGGCAATTAAGGTGCTCCTTTTAATAGAGCACCGGAGCAAAGCATTAACACTCCGTGAACACATGTGATCCTCACATCAAAGCCATTCCCTCCGGTTATCCCGATTTCTATCACTTCGCGGCCATTGGTTCCGGACAACAACGTGTGTATACAACTTGCAGATAAGACCATAAACAATACTATCATAATTAATCAATAACATGTTCAGATCTGAAATCATGGCACTCGGGCCCTAGTGACAAGCATTAAGCACAACAAGTCGCAACAAAGTCATAAAGCACTAATAAAAGATACTAGGCACCATGCCCTAACAATCTGATGCCATTACATGAACAATCTCATCCAATCCCTACCATCCTCATGGCCTACAGCGGGGGATTACTCACTCATAGATGGGGGAAACATGGATGGTCGATGGAGAAGTGATGGCGATGATCTCCTCCAATTCCCTGTCCCGGCAAGGTGCCAGAACGGAGTTTCTGGTGCTGTTTCATGGAATCTGGTGGTGGCGGCGGAGCGAAACTTCTTCTGGAAAAACGTCGAACCCCCACTGAGTTTTTAGGTCAGAAGGCAACTTATAGGCGAGGAGGGAGACCGAGGGGGTGCCTGGGGCGTCCAGACCACCCCCTGGCACCGCCAGGCCCAGCCCGCGTGGCCAGGTGGTGTGGCTGGGCCCCAACCCCACTTTGTCTCATATTCTGGCTCCGGGAGTCTTCTGGTGAAATAGGATTTTTGGCTTTTGTCCCGTCCAATTCCGAGAATATTCAATTTCTGACTTTCCTGGAACCAAAAACAGCAGAAAACAGGCAGCTGGCACTATGGCTCTTGTTAATAGGTTAGTCCAAGAAATCATATGAAAAGTACTCCAAAGTGTGGACAAAACACAAGAAAGTAGATAAAACCAAGCATGGAACATTAAAAATTATAGATACATTTGCAATGTATCAAAGACCTTTTGTGGTTCCAAGGAAGATTGCATGTTTGTTTTTATTGCTTGTATGTTTGTTTGTTTCCTTCAACTCTTATACTTGCTACCCAGCCTTGCTAGCCAAAAACCTGTACTGAGAGGGAATTCTTCTCGTGCATCCAATCCTTAAACAAAAACCTATGCCATTTGTGTCCACCATACCTACATATTAGCACTATTGCTATTCCAAGTAAATTCTTGTTTTTATCTACCTTCCAAAGTAAACTTGTTATGTGAAAATTAGTGATTAAAGCTCTCACGAACTTGATGGCACACTTTACTTTCTTGCACTTAATAAACTTGAACCATTGTGCCCATCCATGTTGCGTATATGCTTGTGCTTTGTGAGTTGTGAATTAGCAGAACCATGATGTCATGGGGAACGCTTTCAACATTGCATTGGTACTTTGTACCTAGTTGATATCGTGTTCTTTTGTCTATGGATGTCGTCGGTGTGAAATGAAAGGGGAGCTTGTAAGTCCATGGAATTATGCATGTGTGTTAGAGAAACGCATGGGCTGCCGGTCTAATCCATGTTGTGATGGTGGAAACCTGCAGCATAACCATAATGAGCATCTATGAAGCATTCTTCTTATAAAAAAAGTGATAGAGATTGAGAAAAAGAGGAAAAGAAAAAAAAGATGAGAAAAGAGGAAAGAGAGAAAAAAGCACCATATTCCCATGGTAAATAAGAAGATTGCTGAGATGCTTGTTGTCTGCTTTCCTTGTCATTTTGATATGGGGATTCTTCCGTATCATCGGGCAAGGGGTACCCCGTTGGCGGTTCTCCATGATACACATGTGCTTACTATGACAAGAACTTACCGGTGACTAAACTTGAGTAGCATGAGGAGCAGCTCTCGTATTCAAGGGACATTAGATTTTCAACTTACAACTTGTCAAGCATATCCTCATATTTGATCACTTTAACCTTAATCACCTAAATATGCCTATGATAGGGGCAATGAGAGCTGAAAACTAATAAGTACCATAATTTTTGGGAGCTCTTTATGAAACTTGAAATCCCTTCTCCCCTCTGCGAAGGGCCTTTCTTTTACTTTTTAGTTGAGTCAGTAAACCTATTCCTTTCTATCTCAGCAAGTATTTTGAGTTGTTGTGTTTCATTCATTCATATGATGATTTATTCAATCATGTCTCTTATGTTCCTTGTTTTGCACATTGCTCTTATCTTGGTGTTTACTACTTTGAAAGCTATCATTGAAAATCAGTTATTTGTGAACTCCAACAAATTGTCAACTATTCTTCGACCAAGAGCTAAGTTTGCCATTACCAATTATGATTCACTTTATGTATCTTTATTGTGTTTCCTTTACTTATTGCAAGTTAAATTATATAATAGTGAGTTGTCTTCTATTATGATCTATGTATTGATGAATGTGATGCTTCCTGTCCGTATTCTTTTATCGACTCTTCACTCCATAAACCTGAGGCCATGTTTATTGAGCTCAGTTTTGCTTGGGGACAAGCGAAGTCTAAGCTTGGGGGGAGTTGATACGTCCATTTTGCATCACTATTCTATATCATAATTTATTGTTATTCATTGATATATTTCATATTAAGGGATGATGCTTATGTTATTTCATCTGTTTTTGCATGGTTGATGACTTTTGGAGCATGGACCGCTGTAGTCAGGATTCTGATGGAAAAGGTGCTGTTTGGAGGCAAAATTCGTGAAGATCAGAAAATCCGGGAAAATACATGGAAAATCCTATTTTTCGAGAAGACGAAGGAAGCCAGAAGGGGAGGCTGAGATGGGCCATAGGGGGCCCACACCACCCCCTGGCGTGGGCCAGCCTAGGTCGTGCCACCAGGTGGTGTGGCCGCCCTGGTCCACCCCTGGCTCTCCCCTCTGGTGTATATTATCCTCCCGAAACCCTAAGACTGGGTGACGAGGATTTAACTCATCAATGCCCATTGTTATGGACTTGGGTTTTGGAGAAGGAGGGAGCGCTGGAGACATCTATCGTCTAGCAAACAAGCACACAGGGGACTCGAAGATTTACCCAGGTTCAGGCCTCGTAAAGGTCCCTACTCCTGCTTGTCTGCTCATGGAATTATCAAAGGAATTGAAGATTACAATGGTGCGCAGATGCAATCTGGCAAGGGCTATGGAAACTAGGGTTGCGTGTGTCCTCCTTGCCGCCCCCTCCTATCCTTTATATAGATAGGCTAGGTCTCGGGTAGCAGGTCGAGTCGGTTACAAGTTAGGGTTTTCCCCTTTGAACTTTCTATCTTTAGCTTCTTCTTATTCTTCAAGCAATCGAGAGTCCGCATGTTACTCGAATTCTTGATTTGGGCCTTGGCGACACTATGGGCTTATATGTATTCAGGCTGTATATACCAAGCTCGAGTACCTGTAGGGTATACCCACGTCAGTAGCCCCCGAGTGTCTAGTGGAATCGCAGATTCGACTGGAGACTTTATGAAGCCTTTCGAGTGCATGACTGAGTATATTTTTCGACTGCTCTGTTTATGTCATAGGGATTGTTGATGTGCGTGCCTGATTTTAACCGATGTATCGGTATCAGTTAACTATCTTAGGTTAAAACAATGCCACCTACTTGAATTCGAGTCCCTGGACTCGAATCCAGAAAAGTGCTGGTGTAATTCGACTCAAGCCACGGAGGTTTTACATGAGTCGAATTCCAGTATATGGGTGTGAGCACTTGACGCGTCCGTCAAGGCATATCCATCGTACCTGCAGGCACGGATATATTTCTGGTAGTGCACAGCTTAATGCGTTGACAGGCCTTATTCAGGTCTTACCTTCACGCTGCAAGCGCGATATCCGAATTTTATCATCACGGAGATGATTCGGGTAACCCAGGAGATGCGGTCTCTTTGTAGGGGAAAATTATGAGGCGGTGTCGCCATAAACTTCGAGTGTGGACGTTGTCAACTCACAGTACTTTTGTACAAATAATCATAGGGTGCGCGACCAGCGCTCCCTATGGGAGTAGCCCCCGAGTGCCTGGTTGAGTCGAAGACTCAGGCAGGGACTAAAGAACTTTTGCGACTGTTGTCGTCTTTATTTCCTTGTTTCAGTCGAATTTGCTTCCGGCGCTCCCTATGGGAGTAACCCATGTCCATAGTCGAACCGAGCTTCGAGTGATTGGGTTTTGCTTTGATTGTTCATGTTCCTGTAAAAGAAAAAGAAAAAATCGTAGGGTGCGCGACCAGTGCTCCCTATGGGAGTAGCCCCCGAGTGCTTGGTGGAGTCGAAGACTCGAGCAAGGACTAAAGTAATCAAAGTCTTCTGCTGCGTAGTTGTTGATGACGTCAGTGCTGACGATTTCATGACCTCAGTTGCCCGCGTGAGAGAGTTTGACGGGACGTGACGAGTGGTAGGTCCCACTGCCTGACTCTGATTTGACTGGGCGTGCGTAATCTTTATTTTAACTGTGCCTCCTCGATTTCCGCACGTAATGGGAGTAGCGGGGGAACGGTTCTCGTTTCAGCTCCTCCACGTGTCAAGCACGATGAACGCCACGCGTCTAGTAGGGTTTTTTTCGAGCCGTTGGATTGCATCTTCCAGGGGTTAAGTAGTGACGCTGTGACGGAAATTTTCTCATCTGCTTTCATTCATCCTTTGCCTTCATCGCCATTGTCGCTACTCCTCTGCTTTCTCTGTGCTCTTTTCCTTCCGCGGCGCTGGACCAGCTCCGCACGTTTCCCAACTACTTTCTCCACTCGCATCGCCGCCATGCAATGGGGAAGAAGAAAGGAGGTGCTGCAGCCGATTCCGCGGCTACCGCTGCTGCGGCGAAGAAGAAGGGCGGCTCCGCCGCTGCGGGCACCAGCATCGCCACCGGCGGGAAAAAGAAGGGCACGGGCACCCGCGTCATGAATGGCGCGTGGCGTCCATCCTTCATCAAGTCCTCTGATCTTCATCTTCTTCGCCAAGACGGAGTGTTGTCCGCCGCAGTCGCCGACGCGCGCGTCCCCGGCGGCGAGGTAAGTCCCTCTCCGCCTGCCGCTTTTCGAGTGATGTTCCTAGCGTTCATCATTCGCGGTCTCTCTTTGCCCCTGCATCCTTTCTTTAGGGGCCTTCTTTGTTTTTACGGGCTCCAGCTCCATCAGCTGTCCCCCAATTCCATCCTCCATGTAGCTTGCTACATCACCCTCTGCGAGTGCTAGCTCGGGATCGAGCCGCATTTCGGTCTCTTCAAACGCCTCTTCAAATTGAAACGCCAATTGGCATCTGGTTCCGTAGTCTATGATGTAGGCGGCTGCGGAATCCATGTCGATCCATCCGCCACATACTTCGACATCAAGCTGATGATGTCCGTCCAAGGGTGGAGAGACAAGTGGTTCTACGTTCGCGACCAGAAGGCCGACGGAGACCACTTCAGACTCACGCCCTTTGATCCCTCGATGCCATGCAAGAGGAGGCGCTCCTAGAAGAATGTCGTTATGCCCAACGAGTCCGCAGAGACAGATGTGTTGTACGAGCGCGTCTGCGACCTCGAGAGTCGCATAGGCAAAGAGGAAGGAGGCTGCACCCTCATTCGCACGTGGCTACGCCGTCACGTCCAGCCCCTGTAGGCCAGAGTCCATCCCATGTTCAAGTGGGCTGGAGCTAACGATGTCACTCACGTGTATGCCGATGGCATGTCCGCGAGTGAGGTAGATAAAAGGGTTCGACTAGTGACCAAGTACACCATCAAGGATGTGCTCCCTAGCGAACCGGTCGTTCCTCCGTTCGACGCTTCTAATCCTCCTCCTGAGGTACAGTTGTGCTACGCAGTAGCTTAATTTGTTGATTGCTTCTTTGCTGTTTCTTTGCTTTGTGCTGAATTGTGGTCTATATGCAGGATTGGGCGGTGTCACCCTGTATGCCCCCTCTTCCTGAGGGGGTTATCCCTCGCGACGCTTTGGAAGAGGACGAGTCAGAGTCGACCGTCCTATCTGATGTGGAGGAGGAAGCCCCCGAGTCGGGTAGCCCGGATACTCGCAAGCGTTCGCGCAGCAAGGATTCCGATGCGTCGTCTCCTTCGACTCCGGAAGGTGCGGGTGTTGGTGCAGATTCGTCGATCCCTACCATTCTTGTGAGCGCCGTGGTGCCATCTTCTCGCAAGAAGATGCGACTGCCAAAGGAGTCCTCGTCAGAGTCGGGGGAACCAACCTTTGACTTTGATAAGTTTGATTGGTAAGTATTCGATTTTGTCCTTTTTGATTCTTCACTGGCTTTTGCCTTGTCCTTGATGTTAGTTTTGTCTGGTAGTCAAGAGGCGTCGTCATCTTCTGGCGACGTCCAATTTTTGAAAGAATCAAGAGTCGCAACCTCAAGGGCCAAGAAAGAGGTCGAGCGTGCTCCTTCCCCTCCATTGGCGGCCCACTCCGGGCACAATTCTTCCAGTTCTCCGCATGAAGGGGGCATCGAATGGTTGCCCAGATGACTGCACACCAATCGACTTCGGAGTCATTGGAGGATCATGTAAGTATAGGATTTCTTCTTTCGAAGTTGCAGTCGATGCTATCTATGGATTCTGCTGATCCTTTGTTGCTTTGTTTTTGCCATAGATCCTTGTGAAGGAGGCTGCTCACTTGGCGGAGCAAGTGCTTGCGATGGGCCGCCAGCATGCGATGCTGGAGACGCGCCATCATGTGGTAGAAAGTAAGTGCCTGTTACTTATCCCTTTTCTACGTCATTTTTATGTAGTCGACTGATAGTCAATCCCCTTTTGTTTTGTAGCTGAGCATAATGCCCTTTTGCGTGATGCCGCCACCATGGAGAAGACACTCATCGCGGCTGTGAAGGGCCGCAATGAGGCAATCACGGTGCGTGACGAGGCACAGAGGCGCGAAGAGGATCTGCATGCCTCCATCGCAGCCAGGGAGAAGTTGTTCGAAGAACAGCTTTTCTCGATTGCCAAGGCCCTCTCAGGTACCATGTTTGGATATCATTATCTTGCTCTTGTTCGATTTTTTGCCGTTGGCGCTGATGTTTGTGTCCATGTGTGGGTTTATGTACAGATGCTGGCGATTTGAGCTTCGACCCTCAGGCCCTTCGCCGTGACGACGCCTTGGCGGGTGCACTTTCAGCAGTCGAGGACCGCAGTGCCGCCGTTCAGCATATGCTCTCTAAGGCCAAGGGCGTGCTCAGTCGCCTCCAGGAGGAGTTGATGCCCAAGGCTGAGCTGATCGAGAACATGAACGAGCTGGTGGAGTCTCTCGCCAGGGGTGTTCCTGCAAGCTTCAAGAACTCGCACCATGCGGCTGGCCCGTCCATGTCACTCGCCATGGTGCAGGCCCACGGAGTCGAGGTTGATCCTGCAGCGGTTTTGAAGGCGATGCCCGTTAGCGCGGACGGCCAGCAGGTAGTCTTTGCTCCCTTCACGACTGTCTGTGGCAAATATGGGCCGCAGCTGATTAACACGGTTGCAAGTACTCTGAGGAGCTGCAGCGAGCCAAGAAGGCGGCAAAGGCTGTGGCATCAGGGGCTGGCGGAAAGTTAGTGGCATCTGATACCGCCACAGACTCGGTGAAGCCCCCGAAGCCGTCTAAGTCGAAGAAGCCAATCGCTCCTCAGTAGCTTTGTAATAGTTGATTAGTTTATGTGTGTTGTCAAGAACATGCCTTTGGCGAGTGTATCTGCTGATACTTTTGCCAATCTTGAATGCACTCGAATATTTTGTCTGTGTGTCGATTTGATTGTCTTATTTGCTTCTTGCTTGGCTTGTGGTAGGGTACATCAAGTGATCATTTGAGGGAACCTCAGGATTTGTCGTCCCTTGATGATACTTAGGCACCACCGCGCTCCAGGGTGGATGAGCTGTCACTGCTTTCGCGACTGCGTGACCGCGTGAAGCAGTTGGAGCGTGAATTGCCCATGCTCCGCGGTAACGCGGATGTATGGAAGTTAAAGGCAGAGAAAGCCACCACCTGAGAGCAGTATCTGCTGGGGGAGATGACGCAACTGGGCGACCAATTTAAGTGCTAGTTTGCTTACTCTTATCTTTTCCTTATAGTCACTCGCAATGGTGTGTTGTCCTTATGCTTCCGTTGTTGCTTTGTATAGTTGTCAGCGCGCGCTATCCGCAGGATGAGAATGATAGGATTGCCATTCGCATGCATGATCTGACCCAAGAGCAACTTCAGGAGAGTGGATACTTCTGGGTGGATCACGATCGTGCGATTGCACTGGCGACCCTGCAAGATCGTGCGTCGCGAGTGCTGCACTTTCTGAAGAAGTCGCAGTCATGCTTGAAGAACATTTAGCGGACGATGTTTCCGTTGGATGTTGCTCCATCGAGCCTGCTGGCCCTTCTTGCCAAGTTCCAAGACCTGGCTGCGGTTCGCGAATGTGTAAGGAAACAGTTGGTGGCTGGTGCCAAGGCCGCTCTGTCGCAGGTGCGACTTCATAGGCCGGACGTAGACGTTGCGGCAATTGCGGCTAGGGCACCTGCGCCACCAGCAGGTTCTGCTTGGGATATGGTGCCGCATTATCAGGCAGTGGATTGCCTAGCAGAGGAGATCGTTGATTTTTTCGAGGAGCAGACCAACGTTCTTTTGTTGCAGCAGTAGCTTAATTTGTATCCTGCACATAAGTGTACCAATGTTGTAAAGTTCGTATGTATGCTGTGTATAATTGACTGTCGATTATGTATAAAGAGCTTGTTAGTGTGTGAGTGCATTGCACTATGCGATTCCTTTTTGTTAGCCTGGCCATGCACTTATCTCAGTCCCTTGTCAACCTATCAGGTGCGTTGCAACTAGGTTGATCTTGTGTCAAGGGTTTCGATTGATTTGCCAGCTACTCAGGATATCACGTTTTTAGTTCGCAGAACAGATGTGTATAGGGTGACGCAGCCCCCGAGTGGATAAGTTATGAAAAATAAAGGAGAACACAGAGTTTTGGGGCACTTAGCTTTATTTACTCATGAGACAGTATGAAGTACAATGTGTGGCTAAGTAGCCTTGGCTGAGTGCCTTATTTGTGATGTAAAAGTAAAAACGACTAGGGGTAGAAGTGTCGCAGCTGCGCGATGTTCTAGGGGTTGGAGTATGCGACTCCTGTCTCTAGATCTTGAAGGCGATAGGCGCCACCTGGGATTACTTCTATAATCACGTATGTTCCCTCCCAGGGGGACTCGAGCTTGAGATGTCCTTGTTGCTTTAGTCGCAGGACTAGGTTGCCTTCGACGAAGGATCTGGGGCGTAGCCTCCTACTGTGGTAGTTGCGCAGGTTCTACTGGTAGATCGTTGATCTTTTCGTGGCGATTTTCCTTGCCTCGTCAAGGAGATCGATGGAGTCTTCGAGTGCAAGAGATGACTCCTGCTCGCTGTAAGCGACCACGCGTGGCGCCTTGTACCGTACCTCGGCGAGCAGCACCGCTTCGGCCCCGTGCACCATAAAGAACGGGGTGTAGCCTTTAGCACTGTTTGGGGTTGTGCGTAGGCTCCAGAGTACTGATTGCAGTTCATCTGGCCAGCAACCCGCGGCTTGTTCGAGTGGCCGGAGGAGTCGCTTCTTGATGCCACCGCAGACGAGCCCGTTCGCCTTTTCAACCTGACCGTTGGTCTGTGGATGTGCTACCGAGGTGTAGCTGATGTTGATTCCCAGATTCTCACAGAATTCTTGGAACTCCTTGGATGTGAAGTTTGTTCCATTGTCTGTGATGATGCTGTGTGGCACTCCGAAGCGGAAGACGATGGACTCGAAGAACTTGAGCGCACTGTGCCCTGATTGGTTGGTCACTGGCATGGCTTCTATCCACTTGGTGAACTTGTCGACTACCACCAGGAGGTAGACGTAACCTACTCGTGAGGACTTGGGGAGCTTGCCGACCATGTCAAGTCCCCATTGTGTGAAGGGACAGGCTAGTGGGATTGGCCGGAGCTCTGCACCAGGTGCGTGCGGCTTGTCCGCGAATCGTTGACATGCGTTGCATTTCTGGACGATGTCTTTGGCGTCGCGCATGGCCGTAGGCCAGTAGAACCCAGCTCGCAGAGCTTTGGCCATGAGGGCGCGACTGCCAGCGTGGTGTCCGCAGGTTCCCTCATGGATGTCGAGGAGGACAGCTCTTCCATCAGCCGTGAAGACGCATCGCTGGAGTACTCCTGTGATGCTGCGCTTGTATAGTTCTCCATTGATAACAGTGAATGCCTTGGATCGCCGCGCGATGTGTCGTGCATCATTTGGGTCATCTGGTAGCCGTTTGCTGAGGAGGTACGTGATGTACGGCTGAGTCCAGGATGATTCGATCATCATGACGCTCATTGGTCCTTCGAGTCCTGTGTCTAGCTTTAGGTCGTCGAGTGCCATTGGCTCATTGGGTGGCGTAGCCCCCGAGTCCGTTGCTGCGCTTGTTTTCTTCTCTGCTGCCTTTGGCTTGATGGAGCATTCGCAGATGCGCTCGAGAAATACCGTAGGTGGTATGGGGGTGCAGATAGAGCCTACGTTGGCGAGTGCGTCTGCCTCTTCATTGCTTTCACGGCCTATGTGTCGCAGCTTGCAGCCATCAAAGTCCCCTTCGAGTGTGTCGTAGAGGTCGCGGTAGGCGATCATGTTGTCGTTCAGTGCGTCGTACTCATGCATTGTTTGGTTGACGACCAACTTGGAGTCGCCATAAATAATGAGCCTTTTGGCGCCGCAGGCTTTTGCCATCTGCATCCCATGTAGCAGGGCCTCGTATTCGGCTTCGTTGTTGGAGGCCGTGAACTGCATTCGCAGGATGTACTTCAGCTTGTCCCCTTGAGGTGATGTCAGTACGACAGCTGCACCTGCTCCGTCCTTCTGCTTGGACCCGTCGAAGTGCATTGTCCAGAGGTAGGACATATCTGGTTTGTCAGGGAGCTGGTTCTCCATCCAGTGCACGAGGAAGTCAGGAAGAACTTACGACTTGATTGCGTCGCGCTTTTCGTATGTAATGTCTCGTGGAGACAATTCTATTCCCCAAAGCGCGACTCGTCCCGTGGCGTCGGGGTTGTTGAGGATATGCCCCAACGGGGTGTCGTTGACCACCACGATTGGGTGTTCCTGGAAGTAATGGCGCAGTCGCCGGGCGGTCATGAAGATGCCGTACGCCAGCTTCTGGTAGTTCGGGTACCGCTGTTTTGTTGGCGTGAGGACCTCGCTGAGGTAGTATACTGGGTGTTGTACTCCGTGGACATTGTTTTCCTCGGCTCGCTCGATGACAAGCACTGTGCTGACCACCTGGTTGGTGGCGGAGATATATAGCAACAGTGGTTCCCTTTCTCATGGGGTCACTAGTACTGGCGAGGTGGATAGCATGCGCTTGAGGTCTTCGAATGCTTCCTGCGCTTCGTTGGTCCACTCGAACTTTTCAGCTTTGCGGAGGAGTTGGTAGAAGGGCAGTGCCTTTTCACCCATTCGACTGATGAATCAACTGAGGGCCGCGATTCGCCTAGCCAGCTGCTGAATGCCCCTTATGTTTTTCGGCTTCTCCATGGCCAGTATGGCTTTTATTTTCTTCGGGTTTGCCTCGATTCCTCTCGCGGAGATGAGGTACCCGAGTAGTTGCCCAGATGGGACGCCAAAGGCGCATTTATCTAGATTGAGCTTGATCCGGTAGCGGTCGAGGTTGGCGAAGGTTTTGCACAAATTGTCGATTAGGGAGGCTTCCTCCTTGGTCTGATTACTATGTCGTTGACATAGACTTGAATGTTGCGACCAAGTTGCTCCTTGAGGCAAGCCTGCATGCACCACTGGTAGGTGGCTCCCGCGTTCTTTAGCCCGAAGGGCATTGTGTTGTAGCAGAACACACTGAAGGGCACTGTAAACGTTGTTTTCTCTTGATCTTCCTCCTTCATTTAAATCTGATTATAGCCTGAGTAGGCGTCAAGGAAGCAGAGGCGTTCGCATATCGTGGTGGAGTCAATGATCTGGTCGATGCGCGGCAGCGGGAAGTGATCCTTTGGGCAGTGCTTATTCAGAGAGGTGAAGTCCACGCACATCCGCAGGATATCCGTGTCCTTTTTTGGTACCAGCACCGTGTTGGCGAGCCAGGTGCTTTCCTTGATCTCGCGTATGAATTTGGCGTCGAGGAGTCTGTTGATTTCCATTCCAACTGCCTTCGCCCGTGGCTCAGATAATCGCCGGATTGTTTGCTTGACCGGCCTTGTGTCTGGGTTGACGTTGAGTGCGTGCTCGACGAATTCCCTGGGAACTCCTGGCATGTCCGCAGGACACCAGGAGAAAATTTCCCAGTGCTCACGGAGGAATTCGACGAGCGTGAGTTCCTATGCGGGACTCAAGTTGTTGGCGATGAGAGACGTTTTGGCGGGATCCGATGGGTGGACCTGCACTTTCTTTGTGTGCACTGATGAGTCGAAAGATAGATCAGGCGAGCTTGGCCGGCTTAGGGGAGGCAGACTGTTGTCTGTCGACTCCTTTAGTCTTGCGAGTTCTTCCTGCATGCCGAAGGACTGGGAAATTCTGTTGAATTCCCTGTCGCAACTGTCGGACCTCTCGAAGCTCCCGTTGACTGTGATGACGCCATTGGGACCTGGCATTTTCATCTGCAGGTAGGCATAGTGTGGTACTGCCATGAACCTAGCGAACGCGACACGTCCAAGGATGCAGTGATACTGTGAGGGCCAGTCGATGACCTCAAAGTCGATGCGCTCGCGCCAAAAGTTTTTCGGCGTGCCGAAGATAACGTCGAGGTTGATTTTGCCCAGGGGATATACGCCCTTTCCTGGGGTGATGCCATGGAATGTTGTGTCCGAGGCCTCTAGGCAAGTAAGAGGGATCCTCATTGCTCGCAAGGTACTCGCGAATATAAGGTTGATGCCGCTTCCGCCGTCCATGAAGACGCGGCTCATGTCGAAGCCTCCAATTTGTGCCTCGAGTACGAGGGGACAATGGCCTGGACGAGGTACTTGAGGTGGGTGATCGCGTTTGTCGAAGGTGATGCAGGACTCGCTTCCGCTGAGGTACTCAGTGGTAGATGGTGGCGAGTGTGTGGCCAAGTTGACTTGGCGAGTGATGGCCTTCTGCACCCGATTGGAGGGGCGTCCTTTTTGGATCATCATGGTACCCATGGCCCTTGGGTAGGGTTCGCCTCCCTGGTGCTGGTCCAGTGCAGCTGCGTTTGGGGGCATTCCAGGTGGCGGTGGCAGAGCACCATGTGCCACGGTGCCTGGAGCGGCTCCGTAGCCTCTTTCGACTGCGTTGCGATTCATCCGAGCTAATCCCTCATGTAGTTTGAGGAACTCGCGGCAGTCCTTGAGGAGGTGGCTGGACTTCTTCTTTCCATCATGCTTGTCGATGTAGAAGTGTACCGTACATGGCCCGGATAGTTTGTCTTCAATGGATGTCGCGGGTGCTTCATCACGATCGCGGCGTTGCCACACTTGCGTGGTCTTCCCGGAGTCGCGGTATCCACCGCTGCGGTATCCATTGCTGCGGTTGTCATCGTGTTTGTCGGCATAGCCGGCTGTGACCATGTTGACGTCGTCGCGGTCATCGTAGATGCGCATGTGGCGTTTGCCTCGGTGGTCGCGTCTACGCTCGAGTTCTGCCTCCTCATCGGAGTGAACGCGATCTTCACCGAATCTTCTCCATCGGCCCATCGATTCGCGATTTCCATCAGGTGGTCGATGGTCTTTAGCTTTGAGCGTCCCAGCTCCTCCCTGAGCTCTATGCGGCGGACGCCGCCGTTGAATGCATCAATCGCACGATCCTCCGAGATATTCTCTGCGGAGTTTTTGATGTTGGACCACCTTTGGATGTAGGAGCGTAGCGATTCGCCCGATCTTTGCTGGCAGCATCTCAGCTCTTCGATTGATGCAGGCCGCTTGTAGGTGCCCTTGAAGTTGCACACAAAGCTATAAACCAGCTCATCCCAACTACGAATGGATCCGTGTGGGAGGTTGTTGAGCCACGCTCGCGCGGCACCTTGCAGCTGCAGCTGTAGACATTGCATGGTCGTGCTTCGACTGCTGCCATGGAGCCTGACGGAGGAGATGTGGTCCTCTAGCCAGATCTTCGGGTCCTGTAAGCCGTCGAACTTCGGGTTCTCCGACGGGAGTTTGAACCCCTTGGGCATTCGCTTTTGCCTGATGGACCTGCTGAAGCATCCAGCGCCACAGAGCTCCACATCTTGTTCTTCCGAGTCAGTCGACCGGGCACGTCGCGCCCTTGATTTGTTGATCTTGCGCTGCATGATGTCATCACGCGCGTCGTAGTCATGGTTGTGTCGCCGTGAGCGGCGGTGTCGAGACAGGTCATGACTGTCATCGCTGGATGAGGGCGAGGAGTAGCGCTTTGCCTTTTTTCAGCTCTGGTGTTGGCTCCTTGTCGAGGGCAGCTTCAACCAGTCCCAAGCCTGCGATCATAGATCGGTGCATAGCGGCTCGGGGATCTCCAGCTGGCGGCTGATTGTTGAGGAGGTACATGGTGGCTGCGGTCACCGCGGCCTGTGGCCTCTTGGGGACCACGTTGCCCCGTGTATCGACTGTCATAGAGCTAAAGTCGAGGACTTTTGCAGCTTCTATGCATTCTTGCTCGGTGAGATGGGCCATCCGAGATTGTCTCTTGTTTGCGAGGTACTCGTTGCCCTTTGAGGAGGATCCTCCATGGGAGGAGAGCCCATCACGTCGAAGGCTTGACTCGTCTACCGCCTTTTGGCGTGCCTCGAGTTGTGCGATTGTTTGCACTTGGCGCTTGAATTCCTCCTTCAGGAGCCAATGGTATCCCATTAGCAGTTCTTGTGGAGACCCGAAGGGTAGAGGGGTGCCTCGTAAGGCCTCACGGCAGCAAGCCCACTCCTGCTCGTTGAGCCTGATCGCGACGCGTTCGCTGGTTTGCTCGTTTGTTATGGCGGAGGCTCGACTGCTCCTCCATTGTTGATGGGGATGCGGTTGCCACTGTTGCCGCTGTTGCCGCCGTTGCCACCGAGGGGCGGGTCGGTTTCATTACCGCGATTGCCCGTGTTGTCGCGGTTGGCAGAGGTATCGCCTGCGTTGATGACGGCGCACATGAAGTGATTGGGGAAGCTGCTGCTTTCACAGCTCTCAGATCCGGAGCCATAGGCTCTATCTTCAGTGGCCAGATCACTCAGATCGGAGTTGTGACTGCTGTCGCTGACCGTGTTCTCGACTGTTGTCGGGGCGTTGAGCTCACTGAGGGTGCCGATCGATGGAGGGAACCATGATGCTGGGGCAATCGACGGCACCGTCGGCTGGTCGGGCATGCGGAGAGTGCCCATCTGACCAACTTGGAAGCGGAAGCTTCCTATTGCCTGTCTGATCCCGTCGCCCATGGACTCGAAAGCCGGGCGAGTGGCTGGCGTGTGGATGGTGAAGTCGAACGCGCCGAAGAGCTGGTGAATCTCCGCTGTTGCGGAATTGTAGATCGCGGTTGATGGGGCCGAAGAAGCCGCAACATCAGCACTCCCTGTTCCCACAGACGGCGCCAATTGACGAGGATTTAACTCATCAATGCCCATTGTTATGGACTTGGGTTTTGGAGAAGGAGGGAGCACTTGAGACATCTATCGGCTAGCAAACAAGCACACAGGGGACTCGAAGATTTACCCAGGTTCAGGCCTCGTAAAGGTCCCTACTCCTGCTTGTCTTCTCGTGGAATTATCAAAGGAATCGAAGATTACAATGGTGCGCAGATGCAATCTGGCAAGGGCTGTGGAAACTAGGGTTGTGTGTGTCCTCCTTGCCGCCCCCTCCTAGCCTTTATATAGATAGGATAGGTCTCGGGTAGCAGGTCGAGTCGGTTACAAGTTAGGGTTTTCCCCTTTGAACTTTCTATCTTTAGCTTCTTCTTGTTCTTCAAGCAATCGAGAGTCCGCACGTTACTCGAATTCTTGATTTGGGCCTTGGCGACACTGTGGGCTTATATGTATTCAGGCCATATATACCAAGATCGAGTACCTGTAGGGTATACCCACGTCACTGGGGGAGCGACCACAGAAAGATTCCGCCGCCTCTGTGGGGCGGAAAACACCAAGAGAGAAAGATCTCTCTGGCAGACAGAATTTTGCCGGGGGAATTCCTTCCCGGAGAGGGGAGATCATCGCCATCAACACCACCATCAAGCTGGACTTCATCGGGATCATCATCATCACCACCATCATCTCCACCATCACCCTCATCACCATCTCCATACCGCTGTAACAGTTGGGTTGAATCTTGCATAGTTCTTAGGGGAAACTTTCCCGATGTTGATTACTCTTTGTAGTTGATGCTATTGAGTGGAACCATTGAATTATTGTTTATGTTCAGATTGATATACATCATTATTCCATCTCTGATCATGATCCATATGATGTCTTGTGAGTAGTTCGTTTTGTTCTTGAGGACATGGGAGAAGTCATGTTGTTAGTAGTGGAATTGTGTTGAGAAAGATTTAATAGTTTGATATTTAAGTTGTGGTGTACTTCTTCTAGTGGTGTCATATGAACGTCGACTACATGAAACTTCACCTATATGGGCCTAGGGGAATGCATTGTGTATTTGGCTAATAATCTTAGGGGTTGCCGGAGTGACAGAAACCTGAACCCGCGTTAGGAAACCATTGCACAAGGGACGTTAGGGTCTTAGAGTTTAAAGATGTGGTTAGGTTTTTACCTTAATTACTTTCTTGTACTTGCGGATGCTTGCAAGGGGTATAATCACAAGTATGTATTAGTCCTAGGAAGGTCGGTACATTAGCACATGTTCACCCACACAACACTTAGCAAACTAAAGAAGATTAATCAACTATATGAAGTGAAAGCACTTGACGATATTTCCATGTGTCCTCGAGAACGTTTGGTCATCTTAAGTAATACAACCGGCTTGTCCTTTGCTGAATAAAGGATTGGGCCACTTGCTGCATTTATTCCTATTGTCTTTTATTTACTCGTACTTTATTTACTTGCATTATCAAAAACCCCTAAAAATCCGTTTGCTAAGTATTTGCAGAGAATTCCTGATCCATGCCACTAGCCAGCACCTTCTTCTCCTCGTTGGGTTCGACACTCTTACTTATCGAAAATACTGCGATACACCCCCTATACTTGTGGGTCATCAACCTTCATTTTGAAGACCCGTTGCGTGGAAAATGCCCACTCAATGATTGCTTTCTGCAGATGTCTCTTACTAGGATATAATGCACCTAGGGAGATGTTGTTCGCGTGATAGTGCCACGCGGAATCATGCCCATCGTTCATATTCATTGCTGCTATGTGGTTATTATTTCATGATGTTGGAATAGGTTGGACGATCTCTTCTTGATCAGACTCGGCGGAATCATGAGAGTTATCACTGTCGCCTTCTGAATCTTCCGCTTCCATCTGATCTTGAAACCAACCTTCGTGTATCTCATCTTCATCGGCCTCACCACTGAAAATATCTTCTCCTGTCCCATGACTACCATCAGCTGATTCATAACCACCACCCTCAGTGTGTGCATAACTACTCTGACCAGATTCATAACCATCACTGCTATTTTAGCCTTGATTGCTCTGGCCATGATAGTAGCCACCCCCGCCTTCGTCTTGTGCTTGACTGCTCTATCCATGATCATAACCACCACCAACATGTTGGGTCTGACTACTCTGGCCATGATCATGCCCAGACTCTTTCGCCACAGGAAGCACTAAGACAGTGGGGTTAACTTCCCTTTTCTCACAGGCTTTCACCCATTTGACCAATTTAGCTTACACTTCTATCAGTCTCAAATAAAAACCAGATTTAATCTTTGACTTAGTCCATAATACATGCACACCAACAATATGGGTCGGAGGAAGCCCTAAACGAGCAGATAACCAATCCTTTAACTCAGTAAATTTCAGGATCCTAGAGCACTTCATCAATAAAATGAAACTCGCCAAAATCAACTCCATGTCCGTTTGTTCTGATGACACTGTTACCATAGTAAAACCTAAACACTACATTATCTGAGATGACTTCCGACCTAAAAAAATACTGGAAATTGTCAAATGCTAGTACAATGTCACATTATAGTCTACAAATATACTTTTAATCCTATAGCCGAATAATCTGGCAGCTAACTTACCACATCTAAGGCTACCGATAAATATACACAAATGACCGCAGTTAGCAAGAAAATAGGATTTACCCTTGAAGCGTGCGAAGTCCTGCCGTGCTGCAGCCTCCAGTCACTGGATCGACAACTCCACCATGCAGCTGCCTCAAGCTCTAGCCCCAGCCTCCACCATAGCCATTGCTCTCAAGAAAACCACCAAATCCCTCCACAAAAAACCCTCAAATCATTCCACCAGGCTATCCCATGAATAGATCGGGACTCTACTAGCTTCCTTTTGTATCTTAACACCAAATTTAGGTGAAAATCTGAGCTCAAATAGGCTCAAAATCGGTGCAGCTGGCTAGAAACGAGAGAAAGCAAGAAATGAGAGAGCAGAAGAAGAAGAGCACGCAGGGCTGGCCACGGTCGCGCGAGGATAAGAAGGATGTCCTTGGCAGTTCAAAACCCGACAGCACAGTTCGGTGTTTCAAGTCTCGACGCCCCCCGCTCCTCCCCTGTCGGTCGACCGCCCGGCAGTGTGGGCCCCGCAATCCACTGCGGTCAGTTCTTTAACAACCGACAACCAGACTCGGTATTTGAACCTCCGACGACTTCACTTCGGGAGTTTAACCACCGACGCCGCGCTAGATTTGAGAATTGCCAGATTCGCGTATTATTCATGGAAATTATTAAGAAAACCATATTATTTTAAAAAATTAGCTAAAAAAAGTCCACCAGTACTCTTTTTGACAGTAACTAGTTGAATGCCCGTGCGTTGCTACGGTCAATCATAAAATTGATGTAAACATAATACGCATGAATGTTCATCTGCTTAGAAATAGAAGAACATAATATTTCAAAACAATAAAATTTAATCGGCTTATATTCAATTTGATAGAAATAATAATTCAACTAACGTATTTATAGAAAACAATAACCAATTACTTATGGCTCATATACTCGAGACTTCTGTCAAGAAATAGTTTTCACATGCTCGCCCCCTTCTATGTAAAGTTTGACGAGTTCCTTCAAGCAATAGTTTTCATATGCTCGCCCCCTTCTATGTACTACAAGTTTGACTACTCGTTGTATGCCCTGATGAAACCAAATTAAACTTTAGCTTGCAGTGAGTGGTTGAATCTCCAACTGACTCCTTTCATTTGTTCTGAATGACTAAACGCTTGTTTAAATTCTTTCACCCTTATTGTAACTTTAGGATAAATTTTTTTACAAAGGTTCTGCCAAAATTTAGTACAGTATGTGATACATACAAAGTGACTTGTTTTAATCATCTTTCTGTGGCTCAATTTATGCAACCCTATAATCAAAATTGACTACTAATACAATTTGAATATATATTTTTTCAAACTATGGAAGATAGGTGTATGTGGTAAATTATGAGAGAAAAAGGGCCAAAGATGGCCAGAGTAGAAACAAGCACACACAAAAACCGAAGTACCACAGGTTACAAAACGATAAGAAAACTAAAAGTCTCTAGAAAAGAAGAACACAAATCCTGGTAGGAAAATTATGTTCTCAAAGACAAGAAGACCTATGATAGTTGATGCCCACTGAACTGCCTCTAATTTAATCTATCAATCACCTGCTGAACAGGTTTATATGCATTGTCGAAAGCTCTTCTATTCCTCTCGCACCAGATCAACCATGCTACTAGGGGAAAAAATAGACATGAAGCATCTGATGCTATCTCTTTGCAGGTTGTTCTCGGTCGCGAGCCACCAGTTCTTCAGGGTAGAGGAGATGCTTGGTGCACCCTGAGACAAATCCGCCCAAGTCAGGACCGAACACCAGATGATATTGGTGATTGTGCATCCTACAAAGAGATGATTAGCATTCTGTTTGCTGGTGTTGCAGAAAACATACCGAGGGTTGTGGGGAAGACCCCTTTCCTAAAGCCGATTGACAATCCATATTCCCTGTTTTTGAAGGAGACAAACGAAGAATTTATTTTTGAGTGGAGCCCAAGGTTCCAAATAGCTTTGGCAGCCTCACAGCCGGTGTTGGTGGCAAATAGTGCATTGTAGACCGATTTGGATGAGAAAACTCCATTTGCTTCCCATGTCCAAGTCCATGAGTCTTTAGTCTCGGGATTTAAAAGGAACAACCCAATTTCTTCCTAGATTGAAATTGCCTGCATGAAAGCTTTGGTCCCCTGATGTCTTTGATCCAGTTGCACTCCGGAAGGGCATCCACAATAGTTCTTGTAGCTCTAATGTTGGGATGAACAGCTTCATAAATCTCAAGGGCGTGATCTTCGATGGCACGACCAAAAAACCATTTATTTGTCCAGAATAAGCACTCCTTTCTGTTCCCTACAACGACCCTCACAACAATATTGAAGATATGTTGGATGCTTTCCTCAAGAGACGATGCCAGTTCGCACTGCTAATAACCAGTAATGCTACAGTCAAGATGGTGGTTTTTCTCAGGTATTGCAAATATTTTCTAGCATCTGGTTTATTCAAGAAGTTCAGAAATGATGAATTGAAGGAATATTGCTCTCATGATTGGCCAGTAAGGCTCCTATTTACACATTTCCTTATTTATGCAATCATAATAGTGTCTTTACCATAAAGGATTTTCCGTTAAAATTTGAAGCATTTCTTCAAAGGTTTGATATACAATATTATGTACAATTCAAGTCATTTCGGCTAAGTTCAAGAGAAAACAATATAGGGATCTAGTACAGTACTTATACACAACCTGATTATTTTTCATCTAGGCCAAACTTTTCAAATTAGAGTAAATTGGCTGTAGTATAGAGGGCATTAGTTATGTTTGGAAAACTTAGGAGATGATCATCAATTTGTAGAGAACACATAATGAAAATATGACACATAACTGATGATTTTAGGAAGCCCTGAACTTAGCAAACTGATAAGTATTGTGGCTTAGCGACATCATTTAAATTGTCTAAATGACATCAATCAAATTTTCAACAACTCAAGTCTTAACAACAGTGGCAGCAAGACAGATACCTCAAACAAGGAGTGGGCAGTGGTGAGGAGGAGGTCACTGGTTGTCTCCTCCGCGACTCCGACATAATCATCGAGCAGGCTATGCAACAAGAGGCCGCTCGTGGTTTCCTCCAAGGCTTTGGCGTGACATTGAGCAGGCTGCCAAGTTGTACCAATTAACACACGCATACTCAAAGTTGCAGTGCTCCATGAAGAATCTTACCTTGCTCACCTAGAACTCGGGCTCGATGGAGTTGGCAGACTGGATAATGTCACGTGCTGGTCGCCGTAGCAGTGTGGCTTATCAGATATGAGAACCAGAACCTTCACCGTAAAATGAGCACAGAATTTGTCATGAAAAGAAACAATTGCTCCACATAATCACCAAAATCGTGGCAAAGAAGTCTGGTACACATTTGAACAGAAGAAATAAATCTTGCATGGCAAATAGAAGGTCTAAACCAGTCTGCTTATATCTGCCGGTTCATAAATAGTCGCAAGTATTGAGTGATAATGTGATATAGAAACTTTACCTCATCAATTTCATGTGTCCTAAGTGATGCCCAATAACTGCAATAAAATCATTCATTAAAAGATATTTCCATTCAGAAAAAATCTGAAACATTTCTACGTGGCCTTTTCTCAGGTTGTAAGTACGTCTTAAAATACTACCCACTTGTTGACTCAAAGAATACATGCATATTTGTACCAGTTCTTATCTTTGAGCGAGAGAAATGAATGCATGCATCTGCAAAAAATAAATTCGCATCCACCGGAGGTTGAGATTTTTCATTGTTGTTGAGTAAGTAAAAAATTCACGGAGGAACGACTCACCAACAATCTTCAGAGGAAGGCCGAAGAACAGGAATCTAGCTCTGCGTACCCATCTCTGATACTCTTCATAGCAGGCTTGTTGAGCCACTTGAGGCGGCAATGCATCCTCGCCCCCGGCTACCTTGCCTCGACAAAGAAAAACTTCATAGAATGCAATATATGCAAAATCACGTTTAGAGAACATGAGTTACTTAGAAAATTATGAAATTGTTGTGTAAGGTCTCCCCATGAAACTGAATTTTAGTCGTGCATCTTATTCTCCAATTCTCCATCTGCACTGGATATTTGTAGTTCCTGTCGGTTGGTGGCAGATTGAGAGCTTCACCTTATATTAACAATGAAAGGAAAGGGGTCCGAGGCATGTGACAAATATAATTATCCCTACTCGACTCTAATAAAAAAGGAAAAAGAACTATTCTGTCGGTCTGACCTCTACTCGATTTTAATAAGGATATGGTTCATTCTGGTAAAGAGTATATTACAGTGTGCAGTGCAAGACCCTGAAGATCTGAATTCCTAGAACCCAAATATACATGGCAAAGCCTGTTTACACAAGCTGAGTTAATACAAGAAAAGGTAGGTTCAGACAAGGATCGAGATCGAGATCTCTTACCAATATGAAACACATGTTGCTACAGCCTACTTGGGACATGTATGTAAATCTGCAAGCACATGACTTGTCAACTTTGAGACATTCATAAGCAGCACAATCTCTAGAATATACACAATAACACAATGTAGTATTTAACAATGCTTCAGCAATACCCCTGTCGCATAGGCAAATACAAAACCACTTGAAATTGGACAATTCTATTAGGACACGCAGATAATTCTTCATTTCTCCAGAACTAAAATTCTGTACAAAGCAGATTCCATTCAGGCATCTATAACATGAAACGGACATGGCAGCGTTGAACTTACTCAAAAAGCAGTACGGCCTACTCGTACTTCTCCCAAAATTTTGATAAACAAATACACACTGATTTGTTGTAATATCGACTGGTTGAACCTGCGTAACTACTTTCCAAATAGTGTCAATCTATAATGTGGTCAAGAGAGTTTCGCCAGGCTAACATCTTAAGGTTATTGCGCTATTCTAATATCTAAGAAATGCTAAATTTTAAACGTCAATTGTCAAAAAATGGAAGATCAAAAACCAATGTATCATCTTAGCTGCATGTCACTGAAGGATGGATAACCTATCTGTGTGGTGCGAAATATCAGGTCACGAGTTGATAAAAAATGTACATAACTATTCTGTATGATGCTAAATATCTCGATAAGATCATAAATTAGCCAATACTGGAACCATTTACCAAAAGACACAAACCACTGCCAATAGCATAGCAAAATGAAAAAAAAAGAAGACTAAACAATAGATGTACAAGGTTGAGCCATCATCGGTATTACCCTTAGAAATTTTGTTTAACATACTGTGTGGACATATCTACTAATTCAAAGGGTTAGAAGCTTAAGATTGGAGGAGACCTCTGCAGTCTGCACCTGATATGTTCTTGCTCATCCTAAGTGTACCTGTTATGTAAACAACAAAGTGAGGGCATCTCATAACAAAAAAAATACTCCCTCCGACCCATATTAGTTGACTTGGATTTGTCTAGATTCGGATGTATCTAGACATGTTTTAGTGCTAGATACATCCGAATCTAGGCAAATCCAAATCAACTAATATGGATCGGAGGGACTACCAATAGGCACGACATCACTTATATTAGCTAACAGGAAGTTCAGAAATCAAATCAAGATATTAAGTTCAATTCAGGCACCACTGATTGCCAAATAAAAAGGTTTGGATAAACTATTGGGTCCGCAGCATAGAAAACAAAAAATTTCCTACGATGAGAACTATACGCCAAGATCTATCTACTAGATACAGAGCAACGGGTGGACATACATCCATGGAGAACTTACCCTAGAAGACAACGAGTTTTGGTAACGAGTAGGAACTCGTGGTTGATGTAGTCGTACGCTTGCCGATCTCAAGATCGCGTGGAAGTCCGAGCGCCGCAAATCAGCAGCGCATCCGTCCTCGCACACACGTTCAAGCCACCGGACAACCTCCACCTCCTCGCTCCAGCAATCCAGCGGAAGCAGCAACTCCTTCCAGACGATATGCCACCGGAAACATGTATCTCGCTAATCCGAGACCATGGGAGAATAATTCTAGAGGGGGAGAGAGATCCTTCACAAGGAGGTGTGAGGATGAAGGAGGGAATGGGTGGCCTTTTATAGGAGGAGGGGGGTGCCCCCTATCTCCATGGCCGGCGCATGGGAGGGTGACCCCTCACCTCCCCCATTCATGTGGTGGTAACCCCTCCACATTAAAATGCCTCTTCACATTCCCTTTTAAAGTCTCCACTTTAAATGCATTAAATTTCTCCAAATTTAATGCTCTCTCATTTAATAAAACTCTTTTTATTAATTTTATTCAGAATTTTGTTAATTATTTTAATTAACAAACAGTCACATATATCCCCTTGAAATATTTCAATATCACATGCAGAACCACCTTCTGCAATTTCACCCGAAACAATTTCCGGTTTCTATTGAAACAATTCCTGCGCTTTGCAAGTCTTTCGTCTGAAACATATGTGCTCCAAAATGGTGTCTGGTAACTCTTAAGTGTGCCACCCTACGGTTCACGAATAATGCAGACATGATCGAGACCCTTCTCCGATCAATAATCAGCAGCGGGACCTGGAGATCCGTACTGACTCCTACACATTCAACGATGACTCCTGTGATCGTGAGAACCTTTAACGCTTGTGACATGGGTATACCCTACAGGTACTCGAGCTTGGTTTATACGGACCAAATACGTACAGGCCCACGGTGTCGCCAAGGCCCGGATGGAGGGACTCGAGTAACCTATGGACTCTCAATTACTTGAAGGATAAGAAGAAGCTAAAGATAGAAAGTTTGAAGGGGAAAACCCTAACTTGTAACCGACTCGACCTGCTACCCTAGACCTAGCCTATCTATATAAAGGCTAGGAGGGGGCGGCGAGGAGGACACACGCAACACTAGCTTTCGCAACCCTCGCCAGATTTCATCTGCGCATCATTGTAACTTTCGACTCCCTCGATAATTCCACGAGCAGACAAGCAGGAGTAGGGACCTTACGAGGCCTGAACCTGGGTAAATCATTTGTCCCCTGTGTGCTTGTTTGCTAGCTGATAGATGTCTCTAGCGCTCCCTCCTTCTCCAAAACCCAAGTCCATAACAATGGGCATTGACGAGTTAAACCCTCGTCAATTGGCACCATCTGTGGGAACTGGGAGTGCTGATGTTGTGGCTTCTTCGGCCCCATCAAACGCGATCTACAACTCTGCAACAGCGGAGATTCACCAGCTCTTCGGCGCCTTCGACTTCACCGTCCACACGCCGGCCACTCGCCCGGCCTTCGACTCCGTGGGCGAAGGAATCAGCCTGGCAATTGGGAGTTTCCGCTTCCAAGTTGGTCAGATGGGCACGCTTCGCATGCCCGATCAGCCGACGGCACCGGCGATTGCCCCAGCATCATGGTTCCCTCCACCGATCGGTACCCTCAGCGAGCTCAATGCTCCAGCAGCGGTCGGGAACATGGTAAGCGACAGCAGTCGCGACTCCGATCTAAGCGATCTGGCCACTGAAGAAGGAACCTACGGTTCCGGATTTGAAAGTTGTGGAAGAAATAGCCTCCCAAATCACGTCATGTGCGCCGTCATCAACGCGGGCGACACCTCTGCCAACCGCGACAACGGCCCCGACCCGCCCAACGCCACCAACGGCGGCAACGGTGGCAATGGAGGAGCAGTCGAACCCCCTACCATAATCAACGAGCAAACCGGCAAACGCGTCGTGATCAGGCTCAATGAGCAAGAGTGGGAACGCTTTCGCGAAGCCCTACGAGGTACACCTCTACCCCTCGGGTCCCCGCAAGAACTACTGATGGGCTACCACTGGCTCCTAAAGGAGGAATTCAAGCGCCAGAAACAAGCAATCGCGGAACTTGAGGCGTGTAAAAAGGCGGCAGACGAGTCAAGCCTTCGTCGTGCTGGGCTCTGTTCCTACGGAGGATCCTCCTCAAGGGGCAACGAACACCTCGCCAAGAAGAGGCAATCGCGGATGGCTCACCTCACCGAGCAAGAACGCATAGACGCCGCGAAAATCCTCGACTTCGGCTCCATGACAGTCGACACGAGACGCAACGTGGTTCCCAGGACGCCGCAGGCCGCGGTGACGGCGGCCACCATGTACCTTCTCAATAACCAGCCACCGGCTGGAGACCCCCAGACGGCCATGCACCAATCTACGATCGCGGGCCTTGGATTAATCGAGGCCGCCCTCGACAAAGAACCAGTACCCGACCCAAAAAAGGGCAAAGCGTTAGCAAAACGCTATTCCTCATCCTCGTCAAGCGACGATAGTCACGACCTGTCTCGACGCCACCGTTCGCGATGACACGATCGCGACTACGATGCACGCGACGAGCTCACGCAGCGCAAGGTCGACAAGTCAAGGGCACGACGTGCTCGGTCGACTGATTCGGAGGAAGAAGATGGGGAGCTCTGCGGTGCCAGATGCTTCAGCAGATCTATCAGGCAGAAGCGAATGCCTAAAGGGTTCAAACTCCCATCAGAGAACCCGAAATTTGATGGTCTACAGGACCCCAAGATCTGGCTGGAAGATCACATCTCCTCAGTCAGGCTGCACGGGGCAGTCGGAGTACCGCCATGCAATGCTTGCAGCTACAGCTGCAAGGCGCCGCCCGGGCATGGCTCAATAACCTCCCGCGCGGATCCATTCGCAGCTGGGATGAGCTGGTCTACAGCTTCGTGCGCAACTTCAAGGGCATATACAAACGCCCCGCTTCAATCGAAGTACTGAGATGCTGCTAGCAAAAATCTGGCGAATCGCTGCGCTCTTACATACAAAGGTGGTCCATCATCAAAAACTCCGCGGAGAACATCTCGGAAGACCGTGCGATTGATGCATTCAACGACGGCGTCCGCCGCATAGAACTCAGGGAGGAGCTAGGACGCTCAAAGCCCAAGACCATCGACCACCTGATGGAGATCGCGAACCGGTGGGCTGATGGAGAAGATTCGCTGAAGAACCGCGCTCACTCTGACGAGGAAGCAGAACTCAGACGCGACCACCGGGGCAAACGTCGTATGCCCGTCTACGACGATCACGATGACGTCAACATGGTCGCCGCCAGTTACGCCGATAGACGCGATGACAACCGCAACAGCGGATACCGTAGCGGCGGATACCGCGACTCCGGGAAAACCACGCAAGTATGGCAACGCCGCACCCGCGATGAAGCACCCGCGACCACCATCGAAGAAAAACTGTCCGGACCATGCACGGTACACTTCTACATCGATAAGCATGACGGCAAGAGAAAGTCCAGTCACCTCCTCAAGGACTGCCGTGAGTTCCTCAAACTACACGAGGGATTGGTGTGGATGAACCGCAACGCGGTCGAAAGAGGCTACGGAACCGCCCCAGGCGCCGTGGCACATGGCGCACCACCACCACCACCTGGGCCACCCCCGAACGGAGCTGTATTGGACCAACACCACGGAGGCGAACCGTACCCACGGGCCATGGGTACCATGATGATCCAAAAGGGGCGCCCCTCCAATAGGGTGCAGAAAGCCATCACTCGCCAAGTCAACTTGGCCACGCACTCGCCACCATCCACCACTGAGTACCTCAGTGGCAGTGAGTCGTGCATTACCTTTGACAAACGCAACCACCCGCCTCAAGTACCTCGCCCGGGTCACTGCCCCCTCGTACTCGAGGAGCAAATTGGAGACTTCGACATGAGTCGCGTCTTCATGGACGGCAGAAGCGGTATTAACCTCATATTCGCAAGTACCTTGCGAGCAATGAGGATCCCTCTAACCTGCTTGGAGGCATCAGACAAAACGTTTCACGGCATCGTCCCAGGAAAAGGCATATACCCCTGGGCAAAATCAACCTCGACGTCATATTCGGCATGCCAAAGAACTTCCGGCGCGAGCGCATCGACTTTGAAGTTGTCGACTGGCCCTCACAATACCACTGCATCCTCGGGCGCGTCGCGTTCGCTAGGTTCATGGCAGTACCTCACTACGCCTATCTACAGATGAAAATGCCAGGTCCCAACGGCGTCATCACGATCAACGGGAGTTTCGAGCGATCTGACAGTTGCAACAGGGAATTCAGCAGAATCTCCCAGTCCTTCGGCATGCAGGAGGAACTCGCGCGACTGAAGGAAACGACAGACAACAGTCTGCCCCCCCCTGAGTAGGTCAAGCTCACCTGATCTCTCCTTCGACTCATCTATGCACACAAAGAAGGTGCAGGTCCATCCATCGGATCCTGCTAAAACGGCCCTCATCGCCAACAACTTGAGTCCCGCATAGGAACTCGCGCTCGTCGAATTCCTCCGTGAGCACTAGGAAATTTTCGCCTGGTGTCCTGCGGACATGCCAGGAGTTCCCAGGGAATTCGCCGAGCACGCACTCAACATCAACCCCGACGCAAGGCCAGTCAAGCAAACAATCAGGCGACTGTCTGAGCCACGGGCACAGGCAGTCGGAATGGAGATGAACAGACTCCTCGAGGCCAAATTCATACGCGAGATCAAGGAAAGCACTTGGCTCGCCAATACAGTACTAGTACCAAAAAAGGACACGGATATCCTGCGGATGTGCGTCGACTTTACTTCTCTTAACAAGCACTGCCCAAAAGATCACTTCCCGCTACCACGGATCGATCAAATCATCGACTCCACGGCTGGATGCGAGCGCCTCTGCTTCCTCGACGCCTACTCAGGCTATAACCAAATTCAATTGAAGGAGGAAGACCAGGAGAAGACCGCATTTACAACGCCCTTCGGCGTGTTCTGCTACAACACAATGCCCTTCGGGCTAAAAAACGCAGGAGCCACGTACCAGCGGTGCATGCAGGTCTGCCTCAAGGAGCAACTTGGTCGCAACATCCAAGTCTATGTCGACGACATAGTAATCAAAACCAAGGAAGAAGCCTCTCTAATCGACGACTTGCGCGAAACCTTCGCCAATCTCGATCGCTACCGGATAAAGCTCAATCCGGACAAATGCGCCTTCGGCGTACCCTCCGGACAACTGCTCGGGTATCTCATCTCCGTGAGAGGGATCGAGGCAAACCCGAAAAAGATAAAGGCCATACTGGCTATGGAGAAGCCAAAGAACATAAGAGGCGTTCAGCAACTAGCTGGGCGAATCGCGGCCCTCAGTCGATTTATCAGTCGAATGGGAGAAAAGGTGCTGCCCTTCTATCAGCTCCTCCGCGAAACCGACAAATTCGAGTGGACCAACGACGCGCAAGAAGCATTCGAAGACCTCAAACGCCTGCTATCCACCTCGCCAGTATTGGTAACTCCCCGAGAAAGGGAACCACTGCTGCTGTACATCTCCGCCACCAACCAAGTGGTTAGCACAGTACTCGTCGTCGAACGGGCCGAGGAAAGAAAGGTCCACGGCGTACAACGCCCCGTATACTACCTCAGCGAGGTCCTCACGCCAACAAAACAGCGGTACCCGCACTATCAGAAGCTGGCGTATGGCGTCTTTATGACCGCTCGGCGACTGCGCCATTACTTCCAGGAACACCCAATCGTGGTAGTCAACGACGCCCCATTGGGACATATCCTCAATAACCCTGACGCCACAGGGCGAGTCGCGCTTTGGGGGATCGAATTGTCTCCACGAGACATCACATACGAAAAGCGCGGCGCAATTAAGTCACAAGTTCTCCCGGACTTCCTCGTACATTGGATGGAAAACCAACTCCCGGACAAGCCAGACATGTCCTACCTCTGGACAATACACTTCGATGGGTCCAAGAGAAAAGATGGAGCAGGAGCAGGTGTCATACTGATATCGCCTCAAGGGGACAGGCTGAAGTACGTCTTGCGAATGCAGTTCACAGCCTCAAACAACGAGGCTGAATACGAGGCCCTGTTACACGGGATGAGGATGGCAAAAGCCTGCGGCGCAAAGAGGCTAATCATATATGGCGACTCGAAGCTGGTCGTAAACCAAACAATGCACGAGTGCGACGCACTAAACGACAACATGATCGCATACCGCGACCTCTATGACACACTTGAAGGAGACTTCGACGGCTGCGAGTTGCGACACATAGGTCGCGAAAGCAATGAGGAGGTGGACGCACTCGCCAACATAGGCTCCACCTGCGCACCCATACCACCTGGGGTATTTCTCGAGCGCATATGCGAATGCTCCATCAAGCCGAAGGCCGCAGAGAAGAAAACAAGCACAGCAACGGACTCGGGGGCTATGCCACCCAATGAGCCAACACCAATCGATGATTTGGAGCTCGACACAGGACTCCAGGGGCCAATGAGCGTCATGATGATCGAACAATCCTGGACGCAGCCGTACATCACGTACCTCCTCAGCAAACGCCTACCGGACGACCCGACAGATGCACGACACATCGCGCGACGCTCCAAGGCATTCGCCGTTATCAACGACGAACTGTATAAACGTAGCATCACAGGCGTGTTACAACGATACGTCTCCCTAGCCGATGGAAGAGCAGTCCTCCTTGACATCCATGAAGGGACCTGCGGGCACCACGCCAGCAGCCGCGCCCTCGTCGCCAAAGCTCTACGAGCTGGATTTTACTGGCCCACGGCCATGCGCGACGCCAAGTATATAGTCCAAAAGTGCAACGCCTGTCAGCGATTCGCAGATAGGCCACACGCACCAGGCGCAGAGCTACGGCCTATTCCATTGGCCTGGCCCTTCGCCCAGTAGGGACTCGACATGGTCGGCAAACTTCCAAGGTCCTCGCAAGGAGGCTACGTCTACCTCTTGGTCGCAGTCGACAAGTTCACCAAGTGGATCGAGGCCATGCCAGTGACCAAGCAATCAGGACACAACGCAGTCAAGTTCTTCGAGTCCATCGTCTACCGCTTCGGCGTGCCACACAGCATCATCACCGACAATGAAACGAACTTTACATCCAAGGAGTTCCAGGATTTCTGCGAGAACCTGGGGATCAACATCAGCTATGCCTCAGTCGCACACCCATAGACCAACAGTCAGGTGGAAAAGGCAAACGGGCTCGTCTGCAGCGGCATCAAGAAGCGACTCCTCCGGCCACTCGAACAAGCCACGGACTGCTGGCCAAACGAACTGCAATCCGCACTCTGGAGCCTGCGTACAACTCCAAACAGCGCCACCGGCTACACACCATTCTTCATGGTACATGGGGGCAGAGGCAGTATTACCCGCCGAAGTATGGTACAGAGCGCCGCGCATAGTCGCCTACAGCGAGAAGGAGTCATCCCTCGCACTCGAAGACTCCGTCGACCTCCTTGATGAAGCAAGAGAAATCGCCGCAGAAAGATCTATGATCTACCAGCAGAACCTGCGCAACTACCATAGCAGAAGGCTTCGCCCAAGATCCTTCGTCGAAGGTGACCTGGTCCTGCGACTGAAGCAGCAGGGGCATCTCAAGCTCGAGTCCCCCTGGAAAGGACCGTACGTGATTACAGAAGTAATCCCAGGTGGCGCCTATCGCCTTCAAGATTTAGAGACAGGAGTCGCATACTCCAACCCTTGGAACGTTGCACAACTACGACGCTTCTACCCTTAGACGTTTCTTCTTTACTTTTACGTCACAAATAAGGCTATTCAGCCAAGGCTACTTAGCCGTACATTGTACTACGTACTGTTCTCTGAATAAATGAAAGCTAAGTGCCACAAAACTCCGTGCTCTCTTTTCCTTTGTCAACTTTCATACTCGGGGGCTGCGCCACCCTATATACATACGTTCTTCGAACAATAAATGCGACATCCTGAGTAGCTGGCACATCAATCGAACGCTTAAACATAAACACAACCCAGCTGCCACGCAACTGACAGGTTGACAGGGGAAAGATACAAAGATGACCAGGCTAACGAAAAGGACTCGCATAAGTGCAACGCACCCCACGCTTATAAAAGTTATTTGTAAATTATCTACAAAATTATATATGAGCTTTACAACACCAGTACACTTGTATGCAGGATACATATTCAGCTACCCTTGCAACAGAAGAACATTAGTCTGTTCCTCGAAGAAGTCGACAATTTCCTCGGCTAGACGATCCACCGCTTGATAATGCGGCACCATGTTTCAGGAAGATCCTATAGGTGGCATCGGTGGCCCAGATGCAATAGCGGCGACATCCATGTCAGGCCTGTGCAAACGCACCAAAGAGAGCGCAGCCTTAGCACCAGCCACTAGTTGCTGCCTCACGCACTCGCGAACCGCGGACATATCTTGAAATTTCGTCAGAAGGGCCAGCAGGCTTGATGGAGTATCATCCAATAGGAACATCGTCCGGTAAATGTTCTTTAGGCACGACTGCGACTTCTTCAGAAAGAGCATGACTCGTGAGGCGCGATCCTGCAGGGTCACTAACGTAGTCGCATGATCATGATCTACCCAGAAGTATCCACTCTCTTGAAGTTGCTCTTGGGTAAGATCATGAAGGCGGATGGCAATCCTATCTCTCTCCTCCTGCGGACGGTGTGCGCTAACAACTACATGAAGCAACATCAACAGCATGAGTACAACGTACCATCGCGATTAACAACAAAGGAAAAGACGAGGATGAGCAAACTAACATTTAAACTGGTCGCCCAGTTGCGTCACCTCGCCAAGCAGATATTGCTCGTGGGCGGCGGCTTTTTCAGCCTTTGACTTCCACACGTCGGCGCTACCACGGATCACGGGCAACTCACGCTCCAGCTGCTTAACGCGATCACGAAGTCGCGAAAGCAAGGAAAGCTCCTCTACTCTGGAGCAAGATGGTGCCGTTGCATCCTCAAAAGATGGCGAGTCCAGGGTTCCCCCACAGGGCCACTTGATGTACCCTACCAAAAATCAAGCTAGAAGAAAAATAAGGCGACCAACTCAAAAGCCAAAAGTAACAGGTGCATTCAGGATCAATAAAAGTATGTACAAATACATCCACCAACAGGCATGAGCTACAATCAAAAGAGCGAGTTCATCAGCTATTACACGAAACTAACTACGGAGCAGCTGGCTTCTTCGACTTCGAGGACTTCGGGGGCTTCATCAAGTCCGTGGCAGTATCAGATGCCACTGACTTTCCCGCCCCTGAGGCCGAAGTTTTCGCCGCCTTCTTGGCGCGATTGAGCTCCTCCGAGTACTTGCCAATGGTGTTTATCAAGGAATGGCCATATTTGGCACAGGCAGTCGCAAAGGGAGTGAACACTACCTGCTGACCATCTGCGCCAACAGGCATTGTCTTCGACACCGCCGAGGGATCCACTTCGACTCCGTGAGCTTGCACCATGGCTAGCGACATGGTCGCGCCGGCTGCGCGAAGGGAATTCTTGTACGTGGCAGGCACACCCTCAGCGAGTGACTCCACCAGCTCCTCGACATTGTCAACCAGCTCCGCCTTCGGCATCAGCTCCTCCCGGAGGCGACTCAGGGTGGCCTTGGCTTTGGACAACGTATTTTAGACAGCGGCGCTATGGTCTTCGACCGCAGATACCGCGCCCGCCAGAGCGTCATCGCGACCAAGGACTCGTGGATCAAAACTCAAGCCACTAGCATCTACACCAAAAAACACACACGGATCAAACTTCTAAATGCCACCGGCTCCACAGAGGAAGAGAAGAACATCAATAAAAATATCCGCCAAGTAAAAGGTACCTGAGAGGGCCTTGGCGACTGAGAACAGTTGCTCTTCAAACAACTTCTCCCTGGCTGCAAAGGAGGCACGCAGATCCTCTTCGCGCTTCTGGGCTTCATCACGAGCTGTGATTGCCTCGTCGCGCCCCTTCACAACTGCGGCCAGAGTCTTTTCCAACGTGGCGACGTCACGCAATAAGGCATTATGCTCAGCTATAGGACAGTCAAAATTTGGTTGTCAGTCGATGATACCAGTATGCAGAGAAGATGACAAGAATAAGTATAGAACACTCACTCTCGACCACGCGGTGGGGCTTCTCCAGCATCGCATGCTGGCGACCTATCGCCATCACTTGCTCCGCCACCTGCGTGGCTTCCTTTACAAGGAGTTGTCGCACAAAAACAAGGAATCAGCAGAAGGCAACAAAGGGCGTTGACTGCCAGGTTATAAAAAAAGAGAGAGAGATATACTTACATGGTCCTCCAGCGACTCCAAAGAAGATTGATGAACCATCATCCGAGCTACTACTCGATGCTCCCCTACGTGAGGAGAGCTCGAAGAATTGTGCCTGGAGTGGGCCGCCGCCGGAGGAGAAGGAGCACGCTCGACCTCTATTTTGGCCTTTGAGGTCACGACTCCTGACTGCTTCAAAAATTCGACGTCACCAGAAGATGACGACGCCTCTTGACTGCAAGACAAAATCCGCACTCAGATAAGGAAACTACAGGGAAAAGGCCAACAAGAAGAAAACAAGTGGCGAACGAATTTACTAGCAAACTTACCAGTCAAATCTATCAAGATCAAATGTGGCCTCCGCCGACTCTGACAAAGATTCCTTGGGCAACCACATCTTCTTGCGAGAAGACGGTGCCACAGCCCTCACAGGAACGGCGGGAATTGGCAACTCCGCACCAATAGCCGCGCCCCCTGGAGTGGAAGGAGTCGACGTGTCGGAATCCTTGCTATGCGAACGCTTGCGAGTATCCGGACTCTCGGACTTGGGGGCTTCCTCTTCAACATAGAAAGGGATAGTCGACTCAGACTGGTCCTCTTCCACAGCCTCATGAGGAATAATCCCCTCGGGGAGGGGAGGCATGCAAGGCGACACCGCCCATTCCTGCATACAAAAGTAAAACAGATAAGCAACAGAAGACGCAATCAAGAAAATACGCTACTACGTAGCACAACCATACCTCAGGAGGAGGATTCGAAGCATCGAAAGGAGGAACGACTGGCTCGTTCGGAAGCACATCCTTGAGGGTATACTTCGTGAACAGTCGCACCCTCTTATCTACCTCACTCACGGACATGCCATCGGCAGACACGCGAGTGGGATCATCAGCGCCACCCCATTGGAACATGGGATGGACCCTGGCCTGGAGAGGCTGGACGCGACGATGCAGCCAAGTCCTGACAAGGGCGCAGCCTCCCTCTTCTGCGCCTATGCGACTCTCGAGGTCACAGACGCTTTGATATAACACGTCTGTCTCCGCGAGTTCGGAAGGCATGATCACGTTCTTCCAAGAACGCATCTTCTTGCAGGGAGTCGCGGGATCGAAAGGCGCGAGACCAAAGTGCTCGTCCTTGGCCTTCTGATCGCGCACATAAAACCATTTGTCCCTCCATTCCTGGACGGATTTGGTGAGCTTGATATCGAAGTAAGTGGCGGATGGATCAACATGTATTCCGCAACCACCTACGTCATAAACCAAAGAGCCAGATGCGGACTGACGCTTCAATTTAAAAATGCGTTTGAGAAGACCAAAGTGCGGTTTGATTCCGAGCCAGCACTCGCAGAGGGTGATCAAACAAGTAATGTGGAGGAGAGAATTTGGGGACAGCTGATGGAGCTGGAGCCCATAGAAATAAAGAAGACCCCGAAGAAAGGGGTGAAGAGGCAAGGAAAGACCGCGAATGATGAATGCAAGAAACATCACTCGATAACCAGCAGGAGGCACAGGAACGGTCTCTTCGCTGGGGACGCGCGAATCGGCGACTGATGCAGAGATCACTCTATCTTGGCGAAGAAGACGGAGATCCGACGCTTTGATGATGGAGGGGTGCCAAGCGCCATTAGTCACGCGGGTGCCCGCGACCTTCTTCTTCCCTGCGGCGGCGGCGCTGGTGGCCGCAGCAGCGGAGCCACCCTTCTTCTTCGCTGCAGCGAGGGTGGCCGCGGACTCAGCGGCAGCGCCTCCCTTCTTCTTCCCCATTGAGCGGCGGCGATGAGAGCGAAGAAAATAGCTGGGGAACGAACAGAGCTGGTCCAGCATTGTAGAGAAGATGGGCGCACAGGAAAGCAGGAAAGCAAAGGGCAATGGCGATGGCAGCAGGAAAAGAAAGAACACAGATGGGAAAATTACCGCTGCAGCATCGCTACTTAACCCCTGGAAGATGCAATCCAACGGCTGACAAAAACCCTATTGGACGTGTGGCACGCATCGCGGAGGACACGTGGAGAAGAGGAAGCACAAACCGTCCTCCCACTTCTACCATTACGCGCGGAAATCAAGGAGGCACAGTTAAAAATAAGATTACGCACGCCCAGTCAAATCAAAGTCAGAAAATAGGACCCACAGCTCGTCACGTCCCGTCAAAACCGCTCACGCGGGCAACTAAGGTCATACAAGCGTCAGCACTGACGTCACCAAAGGCTATGCAATGGAGAACTTCGACTATTTTTAGTCCTTGCTGGAGTCTTCGACTCCACCAAGCACTCGGGGGCTACTCCCATAGGGAGCGCTGGCCGCGCACCCTACGATTTTTCCTTTCTTTTTGCAGGAACATGGACAATTACAAAAGGCAAACCCAACCACTCGAAACACAGTTCGATTATGAACATGGGTTACTCTCATAGGGAGCGCCGGAAATAGGCAGGCAAAAGACGACATCAGTCGCGAAAATATTTTTACACCTGCCTGGGTCATCGACTGAAACAAGCAGGCAAAGACGATAGCAGTCGCAAAGGTATTTTACTACCTGCCCGGGTCATGCGACAGTAGTCGCAAAGGTTTTTAGTCCCTGCCTGAGTCTTCGACTCAACCAGGCACTCGGGGGCTACTCCCATAGGGAGCGCTGGTCGCACACCCTATGATTATTTGAGCAAAAAATTGTGTGTTGATAACATCCACACTCGAAACTCATGGCGACACCACCTCATAATTTTTCCCTTACAAAGAGACTGCGTCTCCTGGGTTACCCGAATCGTCTTCGCGATGATAAAATTTGGATGTCGCGCCTACGGCGTGAAGGTAAGACCTGAATAAGGCCTGGCAACGCATTTAGCTGCGCACTACCAGAAACATATCCGTGCCCACAGGCACGATGAACATGCCTTGACGGACGCGTCAAGTGCTCACACCCATATAACTGGAATTCGACTCCTGTAAGACCTCCGCGGCCTGAGTCAAATTACACCAGCACTTTTCCGGATTCGAGTCCGGGGACTCGAATTCGAGTAGATTGTGTTGTTTCACCCTAAGATGGTTAATTGATATCGATACTTCGGTCATATCAGGCACGTATATCAACAATCCCTATGACACGAATAAAAGCAATTGAAATATACTTATTCAGGCACTCGAAGGCTTCAAAAGTGTAACATCCCAAAACTTCAATCCAAGAGTATCAAAGATAAAATCATCCAAATTTAGGATTAACAAAAACTTTTCCATATTTAAAATAAAAGCATTCATATATGTGAGCATTTAAAATAGGAGTTGTTTTGAAGTGCCATGATTGTGTGATCCTTTGCTTCTAAAATGTTTCTTAAGGGAATTAAACATCATCTACATCATTCCCAAACTTTTCCTAAAACAAATCAAATAAAAAAGAATTAAAATAAAGGAATGGTCATTTGGACAAATTTAACTCTCATGCCTACTTTGGCTATTCCTAGTACTCAATTCTTAACAGAAACAATTCTTGATCTTTGCACCCCTTGCTAGTACACATAATGAGGTACCAAGTCCCACCTTTTGATCTTCTAAAAACATTCTGGAAACTATTTTAAATGGTAGTTCAAAATTGAATCTAATGCATATGCATAGATCACCCCTATTTCAAAAACCATCTAATTGAGCACCATTTTCAAAACCCTTGCAACCAGAGACTACCTAGCACTAGTGGAGATCACCCAAAAATTTTGAACTCAAAATTCAAAGTTTTTTCTCTTGCGACCATTTCATCAAACAGCTTGTGTGCACAAATCTGGCCAAAATTAAAACACTGTTTTGAGCAGTGATCTTGGTCACCATTTGTGCCTAACCTTGTCCCCTTGTTCCCTCAGTACCAGCCCTACCTTTTGCTAGCCCGACCACACCCTGTGCACACGACCAAATGGTCATGGCCATTAAGGCCGAGCACCTTGAGCACCCCCACCGGCGACATCGCGCCACAGCAGCCGCCAACTTCCCTCGCCATGTCTAGGAGGTAGCCAACGCGCACCGCCCCTCTCTGTCCCTTGCCCGAGCCAAGAGCAGACGTGGACCACCGAGGAGAAACCGCGCCCAGTGCCACCGGACCATGCCGCCGCCGCCCGCAGAGCGCGCACTGCCAAGCCACCACTCGACACCAGCCCGCGCCCACCGCTCCGCCTCGACCTAGAGAACACCCCAGACACCCCCGTTCGCCGCCCAAAGCCCCACAGCCACCGCTCGCCGTGGACACAGCCGCTTCGGCCGCGCAGAGCGCCACCTCACCCCGACCGCATGCCACCGCCCCTACGGCCGCATTGAAGCGCTAGAGCACCGCCAGGGGACCGCCCATCGAACGCCATCCCCAGCCATGCCGCTAGCTCGCCGTAGCCATGTCGCCACCGTCGACCGCCCATCCCGCTCGGTCTCACCGTCGAGCCTATAAAAGGAGCACTCCCCAGCACCAAAGACTCACACCATTCCACTCCCCTCACCTCTCTGAACCTCACCCACCTCTCGCCGGAGCAAGTGGAGCAGCAGCTCGCCAGAATTGGAGCCGGAGCCGCCGCCTCTGGAGAAGAAGGGTGTCGTTGATTCCGGCCACCCCAAGCTCCGCCGCGACCACGCCTCGCCTTGCCGTCGTCTTCCACTTCGTTCGCCTGCATCGCCTACCCCGCTGGAGCCCTGGTACGCCCCCAGTAGACCCCCACCGAGCCGCTAGGGTTTGAGCTCGCCGGCGACCCGTCCGTCATCGACGACGACCCTCAGCCGTAGATCTAGCTTCTAATCGCACGGCCCACAGCGCGCATACCGCTTCACGTGTTAAGTGCCGCTGACAAGCGGGACCCCCCTGTCAGCTGAGCCCTGTGCCGCACAGCGCCACTGGGCCGGCCCATTTCCTTTCCCGCGCAAGCCCGTAGATTCAAATTAGGATTTTTCTTTTTAGTTAAAATATAGTTTCTGTCCAGTGTTTCAAAATTCAATTCTGTGAGTTTGACAAATCCAAATTGCATGAAACCAATTTTGTCTGAAAGGTATTGAAATTCTCTATCCAAGCCCGTTGGATTTAATTCATTTAGAGTTATAGATTTCTCCTAATAAAAATAAGAAGACAGAAGCTTTTGCAACTTGACATTTTTGTAAAATCAACCAAGTTAGCTTTTGAGTTGATTCCAACTCTCAAAAATCACATTTCATCATATCTATCCAAATATGTAATAATATTAAGGTTTACAGACAGTGACTTTGGACTAGTACCAAAATAATGCTATATAGGCATTTCTAGTCACTTTAAATCATTAAATAATAAACTTAAACCAAAGTAATAGTAATCCAACCTTTAAATCTCATTCCCACAGGTTAGAATATGTGGTGAGGACATGTGTCCACATGATCCCATATTTTGGTGGTGAATATTAAATTATGGTTAATTTTTCAATGAGTAGAAATTACTTTTCCAAAATAAAAAGGTGGAAACTATTGAATTAAACTTGTGATGTTTTGGATGATAATAGATCATCAATTGTGTGGTTTAGAATACTACTTAGCCTAAGTTAAGTATTGTTTGGTGATTGTGCCCTCCCTATGTATTTCTAGATGATAGTACCGACCAAGCCTTCGAGGAGGAGGAGTTCTACCAAGAAGAAGAAGAAGAAAACTTCAACCACTGCACCAACCAAGGCAAGCTATTAGTGGCAAGCTAATCCTTGCAAACATGCTTTAGTAAGCTATTGTAGCAAGCTAGAATAAAACTAGGTAGTTTAGTAAAGATGCCTTAAGCATACTTTGATCACACCCCCTTAGTTGACACAAAGTTCTTTAATTAATTTTGAAGGTAGCATAAAGAGTATAAAACTTGACCTAATTAGAAACCCTTAGATGTCATTCTATGGCATGAGATTGATCCCACCTTTCCACCTTAGTGAACACTCTTAACCTAGTGTTTTAGAATAAATCAAACTTGATTCACTTTAGATGGGAACACTTGGAATGATGAGTCATTCTATTGAGATGTTTTGACATGTGTTGAGAAACACAATGGGTTTATGATGATGAAAATGATGAGGCCTGAGCCTTAACCCGTTTATAAAACTGATGGTTGGATTCGGATGTGATACCATTCCAAATTTACCGTACAACCACATTACCTGAATTGGGTAAGGCTTAGCTGGAAATTTATATGCATTAGTATTAGTTCCCTCACGGGAGAGATTTGAGCTGAGGCTACCTCTCAATGATGACCACCTATGCAGTGCCCAAGATGACTGATGGTCATGGTTGGGAGGCCATGCTCATAGGAGAGGTGCTTGTACTAGGGTGTGTAAAGGGAAGGTTATGTTTGATTATCTGCATACCAAGTATGATGATTCAGGGTTATCCCTGACAGATGTATCGAATCTTGTGGTGAAAGTGTACCACCTCTGCAGAGTGTCAAACTATTCGAATAGCCGCGTCCGCGGTTATGGACAGTTGGAATGGCCATACTGTTTCGTTGTCAGATGTTTTCTAAATACCTTGAAATGAATGATGACCTTTGACTTGACCACAACAGGGTTGTGTTAATGAAATTAGCTTCCCAACTTAGGTGATTCTAGAACTTTACTTTATCTTTTCTTGCTTCAGAACTCAGCTTAGGTTTCAAAATTAACTTGATAGTTATTCTTTCAATTTAGCACTTTAACTTAGAATTATAACCTTTGCTAGTAGTAGTTTGCGAGTACTTAAAGAGTACTCATGGCTTTTGTCCCTGGCTATTATCATGGCCAAACTATGAAGGAGAGTATCAATATGATGGTTAGCAGGACGGCTATGATAACTAGGACTATCTGCCTTCGTCAGCATTGCCTGTGCCCCTGAAGATGGACCCCACCGCTATGCTATCGTTTATTTCCGCTGCTTGTTGTATTAAAGACTGGATCATGAGATCCTTATTTGTGTAAAATCTTATGTATGGTTTGTAATGGATGATGTACTGTGATATCCACTCCGTTATGTCTCGCAAAAATGGTAATCCTGGGATTGTGAGGTATGGCATAACGGGCATCTAGGATTAAAAATCCGGGTGTTGACAAAAAGTCCCCAGTCGAATCTGCGATTCCACTGGACACTCGGGGGCTACTGACATGGGTATACCCTACAGGTACTCGAGCTTGGTATATACGCCCCAAATACGTACAGGCCCACGGTGTCGCCAAGGCCCGGATGGAGGGACTCGAGTAACCTATGGACTCTCAATTACTTGAAGGACAAGAAGAAGCTAAAGATAGAAAGTTTGAAGGGGAAACCCTAACTTGTAACCGACTTTACATGCTACCCGAGACCTAGCCTATCTATATAAAGGCTAGGAGGGGGCGGCGAGGAGGACACACGCAACCCTAGCTTTCGCAACCCTCGCCAGATTTCATCTGCGCATCATTGTAACTTTCGACTCCCTCGATAATTCCACGAGCAGACAAGCAGGAGTAGGGACCTCTACGGGGCCTGAACCTGGGTAAATCCTCTGTCCCCTGTGTGCTTGTTTGCTAGCCGATAGATGTCTCCAGCGCTCCCTCCTTCTCCAAAACCCAAGTCCATAACAATGGGCATTGATGAGTTAAACCCTCATCAGCTTGTAACTAAATCCCTTTGTCTCTCGATATATTACATGTCTGAGATTCGATCATTGGTATCTCCATACCTAGTTTGATATCGTTACCGACATGCACTCTTTTCTCGTTCCCGTGATATTACATTCTAGTGATCACATCACTTGCTTGCAAGCTATCCTAATGTAATATCACCGAGAGGGCCCAGAGTATATCTATCCGTCATCTGGATTGACAAATTCCACTCTTGATCCATGAGCCTCAACATAACACCTTCGTAGTACTGAACCCATCTTTATAGTCACCCTGTTACGGTGTGACGTTTGATGTTATCAAGATGCTCTTCCGGTGTTAGCAATTAACATGATCTCATGGTCTAAAGATAAAGATTACTTCGTATGATGTTATAGCAATATAAAGATAATGACTTGATCGTAATGCTATACTTCGGATGAATGTTCATCACATCATTTCACAAATGCTGTGACCTTGTTATTAACAACATTCAATGTCCATGATCAGGAAACCTTGATCATCTTGTTAATCAACAAGCTAGTCTATAAGAGAGGCATAACTAGAAACCCTTTTTGTTTACTAAACACACATGTATTGATGTTTCCTATCAATACAATTATAGCATGCAAAATAAACATCTATCATATATACAAGGAATACATAATAACAACTTTATTATTGCCTCTCAGGGCATATTTCCTTCATAAACCGCTCTAGAAGACTTATTAACTGCAAGTAGATGTCACCGAGTCCAATCTAATGAGCAACAAACTACTCCGGCGAACATCAGTAATGGTCCAAACCAATCCAACACCAAATCCCAGTAAAATCGACAGAACACCATGGTCCAACATAGGGGGCTACCTACAGTTTCCTCTTATCCGATTCCAGTGAAACACTTAGTTTGGTGTACGTGTGATTTCTTTTCTCCATAAGAATCTCTTATGCATCTGCCAGCTAGCATCCTCCTCTCGTGCTACAGCTTCCTTGCAATGCATAGAATTCAGAACATTGGTGCGTTAGTGATTACTTTCTTCAGGACTGTAGATATACACAAATATGAAGAAAACACCAACTCACGATAGATCTTTGGCAATGAAATTGCATGGCCTTGAGCTACCCATGCATATAATCAAACATTATTTTGCAAAAAAAAGAGTAATCAATCATTTAGCGGTAGTATGCACTGTCATTGAGCTCCATTTGCAGCATAACGACAGATACATTTCACTATATGAACGAATTCATTTTTCTTTACACAAATATAACAATACTGAACCTGGAAATATTTGGAGTGGATTAGAGCGTTGATCCTGCTGATCCTTCTCCTGATAGTCTTAGGGTCTAAGGGAGTGACCAACCCGATGCCCTTTCCCCAACATGGTCATGCTCTCCATCCTGCTATCTCCTCCTCCGATTGATCCATCGCTATATGCGGCAACTGACCAGCTGCACGCCTACACTTCAGGTAAGCGGGATTTGGATAGAACTTAGGTGGAGGTGGGAGGACGTCTCGGGCAGGGGTCGGGATGGGAGGGGCGGCAGCACGGGTCCTGCTACTGCAGTTCCTCCCGTACGAGATGGGAGCACGGGACGAGAAAGAACATCAGCATCAATCTCAGACCAAATCGAGGCGCTCTGGAAGGAGGAGGGCGGCACTGGTACGGGAGGGCAGCACTGGGATGGGAGGGCGGCGCTGGAGCGGAGGGCAAGATGGGAGGAGCGGTGGCAGGACTCTATGCTAGGGTTCCGTGGGGGAGGTCCAGGGCTTTTCACTTTGGGCGTTCCGAACCGCCTTTTTGCACTTATCGGTGGCAAAAGAAGTGTAATTAACTAAGCCAAGTATCGGCATGACTCTTTGTACCATGTAGGTTAGACGATCCTGATTATCCTAATGTTTGATGTTTGAGGACGACCTACGATCACCAACTCTCTTTTATAATAGTAAAGATAAAGGAACCCACTAGGTTTTGTAACGGAAAAACCGAATGCAATAATTCTCGCAAGACCTTCAGACCTTCAGCATCCCACAGTTCCCACGGCTCCAATCCAAGTCCCAAGTCGATAAAACACGACGCATCGAGCTGCGCGAAGGAGAAGCAAAAGCCAAACCCCAACAAGACGTCCAAGCAACCGCTTCCTTCGCGTAGCCGCGTCTCTCTCTTTCTCTACTCCGCTCTGCTCTGGTCGTCTCCTCCCCTACCCGCCACCGACCGGTTCGATGGATCGCGCCGATCCCGCGCGAGGCCGCCTCGCGGTGCTCTCCTCCCACCTCCTCGGCGCCGCTGCGGAGGGCGCGGACCCCGCGGCCCTGCTGGAGAGGTCGCCGGTGTCGGCCGCCGCGCCTCCGGCGACCCGCCCCGGCGTGCTCGCCGTGGTGGACACGAGGACGGGGAAACGGTACGAGGTCAAGGTCTCGGAGGACGGCACCGTGCGCGCCACTGACTTGAAGAAGGTAATCAGCTGTCTAGAGCCGGGGCCGGCCGTGGACTATCTGTAGCTTGATCTGTGCTGTCCTTAGGAGCTTGTGCTCTGGAGTTCGGCTAGGCGTAAACTGAGCTCATGTTGGTTCGGGGTTGGGTTTGATTTTGATGTACTTGTCATAGCTAGGCTAAGTTAAGTTTGGTCCGAAATCTTCCAGTCCAGTAATTCGGAGAAATTTTGAATCTGTGATTAGAGAATGCGGCAATGGGTGAAGTATCCTTTTCTATAAATTGCAAGTGAAGATGATATATAGATCAAAGTTTAATTCAACTGAGCTCGTGGAATCGAATGCAAAGAAGCCGACAATCTATATGCTAATTGTGTATGAGGTTGAAGTTGAGCTGATAACCAGGAGAAGCTTATAACTTCTTTTGATGGGTAATTAATGTATGTGATTGCAAGTGACACTGAGAGCATGGTCTAGAAAACTTTTATAATTGACCAACATGTATAGCTTACGGGGGGAGCTGGCAGCCTAACTGATTTCTATTGTTATTTCAGTAAACACCTCGGTACTACTTTGTCTATAAATTATTGTGATATACGACATCAGATTTCAATGCAGAACACTTGAATCATTTTACTGTTTGATTTCCATGATGCTTTATTTCTATATCAAATCAAATCGGAGAGAAGAAAACTGTTTCTTGTTATAATACGATGTAGATTACCACTGGAAAGGATGACAAGGGTCTTAAGACTTATGATCCTGGTTACCTCAACACTGCCCCCGTGCGTTCTTCCATCTGCTACATTGATGGGGATGAGGGAATTCTTCGCTACAGGGGTTATCCAATTGAGGAGGTGTCTGAAAACAGTTCGTTTGTTGAGGTCGCGTACCTCTTAAGTAAGTGTTATGAAACTTGTCTTTCTACTTAATTGCAGCACATCTTCGCTGTTTTATAATTTTTGGTTAATGACTTACTGCGCTCACAGTGTACGGGAATCTGCCTACCCAGACTCAACTGGCAGGCTGGGAGTTCGCAATTTCGCAGCACTCTGCTGTTCCTCAAGGACTCTTGGTATGCTTTGTCCATTACCTTTTCTTTAATACCTTGATATTGCAATATATTCGGCATTTCAGACAGGTTTCAGGCTTCGTTTGGATTGCAAAGTCTTATAATGCTGCTCTTGAATTTTTGTCAGGATATAATACAATCAATGCCTCATGATGCCCACCCCATGGGTGTCCTTGCCAGTGCAATGAGCACACTTTCAGTCTTCCATCCAGATGCAAACCCTGCTCTTAGAGTGAGTACTTTCTAAATGCAAGAACTGTGGCACATATTTCGTCACATAGTTCCTACTCAATGTATAGTAACCATGGAACTTACATTTGTAACATGTTGTCTAACAGTTTAAAGTTGACCGCTGACAAATTCTACCCATGCAGGGTCAAGATCTATACAAGTCGAAGCAGGTTAGGGATAAGCAAATTGTACGAGTTCTTGGGAAGGTATGGCAATTATCTGAACATCTTCAGTTAGTGTATTTTCTTAGGATACTACTCCTCAACCTGATTAAATTTTGTCCACTGTACCAAAATTACCCGGAAATTTTGCATGTAGCCTGATGATGAAAATTATAATGATGGTTCATTCTGATTTTTGTTATGCATATTGCTTAACTTTCTATCTCATCACAATTTGTGTAGGCACCAGTAATAGCAGCTGCAGCCTACCTGAGATTAGCAGGAAGACCTGTTGTCCTTCCTTCAAATAATCTTTCTTATTCGGAGAATTTCTTGTATATGCTGGACTCTATGTAAGTCAAGTTATTTGGAAGCCCTATCAGTTTTACTCACATATATATGCTAAAAGGTTCCTGTTTCCAATATTTGATACATATTTTCCTCTTTTTAATGTTTTCCAGGGGTAACAAAGATTATAAGCCAAATCCCCGACTTGCCCGGGTTCTAGATGTACTTTTTATTCTTCATGCTGAACATGAAATGAACTGCTCAACAGCTGCCGTTAGGCACCTTGCTTCGAGGTAAATCATGTCCTTCATTCTCTTCTCAAGTAGTAGGAGTAAATTGATGCCTAAATAGAAATATTTATGTAGTGGTGTCGATGTCTTCACTGCTCTTTCTGGTGCTGTTGGAGCTCTATATGGTCCACTGCATGGTGGCGCAAATGAGGTAAACTATATTGAGCTTCCTCCTGGTTGATGCATTCAAGTGTTATAATGTTTCTACACATATTAGAAATTCATAGATTTGAGAAGCAGCAGGCCTTGCTTCATCAGCTCTTGGAGTATAAACTTTCTGAATCTTGCATCCACTCATAAAGGAAGTTCGTTTTAAAATGGTGACTAACTTACATGTAATCAGTTTTAGACTTGTGTATTTCACCTCTGCCCTACACAGGCCCAATCAATACCCAAATTGAAACCCAACACAACTGAAAGTATGTTATGACCAACCTCGTGCAGTTATGCGTCATCCTACGTATCCTAAATTGTTGATGGCAGGAGCTCACAACGGCTCCATGCTGACCAGTGCCTCCATTTCCTCTTACGAAGAGAATCTCATATTGATACCTCAACTAAATTGCTCAGTATCTCCTTAGTTTGCAACATTCAGAACTAGCGCAAAAAGAATAAGCAAGATTGATAGACGACGAGGAACAACATATTGACCTGTGTGCAGATTTAATTAGATTTGGTACCTGCAAAGAATTTATGCATACTGGCAGGCTATCATTTTCTTCATGCAAAGCAGACTGCTTTACCATTTATAATTTCGAAGATGGGTAATCTTCGCCTGGTTTGCATTGAAACTCGCAGGAGTGAATTTCTGAAGCAAGGCTCACCGACGCATTTTCCATGAATATGTTCTGTTTCTCATCATGGCATCATGCAAGTAGATGTATCCACTCAAGAACTCTCTTCCCTTCCCACGCGACCCTATTTTTTTTGGAATGTACATGTAGTCCTGAAATGCTAGTTTTTCGATGTCCTACAATATCCGAAACCTGCATTCTGGCTAACAGGGTTAACCTTAGCTATCTGTTACTGTAGAGATCAGAGTATCCCCATCTTATCGTGGTGCTAAATGTTATTTTCTGTATGTCAGGCGGTACTTAAAATGTTAAATGAGATTGGAAGTGTGGAGAATATTCCGGATTTCATTGAGGGAGTGAAAAACAGGTTATACAACTCCTGCTTGGTTGATATATATTTGGTGTGCATGTTAATGCTTTCAATAGAATTTTCACTCCAGTCCTTGATGTGCTATTGGTGTTTTACAAGAGATATCTATCCTTCTCCAGGAAGCGGAAAATGTCTGGTTTTGGACACCGTGTGTATAAGAATTATGATCCTCGTGCTAAAGTCATCCGGAAGTTAGCAGAGGAGGTTTTCACGATTGTGGGACGGGATCCTCTTATCGAGGTTAGCTATTCCTTATCTGTTTAACTTGTAGAGAGCAAGTATTTTCTGAAGAGATCATCAATCCTCCGTTTTGAACAGTGTTCTCATGTAATGAAATAAAGCTGCTCTGTTTATGCTCTGGGTGTGACACTAACTTGGTTCTATGAAACATTAGTAAACATTAGTTTTTGCAATAAACATAGTAAGTAAATCTGAACCATGCAGGAGAGAAGAATGCAATAAAAACATACTATTTCCCACTGGGTGAAAAGTTGAATTTGTGAAAATCAGTAAGATAGGTGAAGTGCAATTCAGATTTGTCCCACTTTGGATCTGAAGATGTTGAGAGGGACAAAAGTAGTAGACTCAAGCTGTCCTAGTGTTCACCATCCATCTTTTCTTACGTTAGAGAGAAACCTGTCTGTTTTATGCTATTCTGGTCCTTAAGATACTTCAACTAACATGTGCATGGAACACTGAGGATTGGCATCGGGCTGTTTCTTTACCTAGGTATATTCATTAGTATGCCAGTAGTGTGATTGTACATGAACGTTAATACTTCATCCTGCAAAGAAATGTTGAGTTCGACTAGCTATGTTGATACATTCATCATCTGCATAGTTATGCTGCATACTTGCGACAGAACAAGTGCTATTGTGGATATCTGTTGGACTCTTCAGGGTCCGATGTCCTTTCATTTTGCTATTAATAGGGACCTAAGAATTATGTCATGTTCTTTATTTTGGGATTCTAAATAGCATGGCTATCAACTTTTGCCAAATCGAACACACCCTTATGATGCCATACCAGGTCGCTGTTGCTTTGGAGAAGGCAGCACTGTCAGATGAGTATTTTATCAAGAGGAAGCTTTATCCAAATGTGGATTTTTATTCTGGCCTAATATATAGGTACATCTGTTGTTTCTTCCAACTTGGGAGTCTATTTGCTAACTTCTGTACTAGTATTGTTGTTGCAGTGCTTAAATTGTGACTCGTTGATTTTCAGGGCAATGGGATTCCCTACAGAATTCTTCCCTGTTCTGTTTGCAATTCCTCGCATGGCTGGTTGGTTAGCACATTGGAAGGAGTCACTAGATGACCCCGACAATAAAATTATGAGGCCCCAACAGGTCAGTGGCTAGCAATAGATATATGTATAGAATTTTTCTTCTTGCTTCTGAATTCCATGACAACCATCCTAGCTTCCTTGTGGGTATTTGACAAGGTAATTTATGTTACCAGTCTATAGAGGGCCAGCTTAGAATTTTTATTTTTGGATGCGTAATGGAAAATATATTGCTTGTACCTGTTACTTGTTCTTTTGAATGCCGTTTGGTGGAGGTAGATTTCCCCTGTGGTTTAGCAAGGATCTCTGCGTGAGAGATGTTCCTACGTGCACCTTTGAAATGATCAAACAGTTATGTTTGTTGAGTCATTGAATTCCAGTCGTACTTTCACTAAACCTTGTTGTCCTGGGCTACTTTTATTTCTTGCCACATTCTCAAAATTGGTACTCCCTCCGTTCACTTATGTAAGACATTTTAGTCTTTTTCTGAAACACATGTATGTAGATGTGTTTTAGTGTGTAGGTTCACTCATTTTGAAGGTAATCTTGTCCATTTTGAAATATCTAAAATGTCTAAAATTAGTAAACCAGAGGGAATAGAACAACCCCTTTTAACATTATTTGAGTCATGCAGTTCCTGAAACGGAACCATCCAGGATACATCACACACCCTGTGAGAGAACTTCTGTTATTTCTGTAATGATTGTTTTCTGAATGGTGCTTTGCTATTTCTTCAGGTATATACCGGTATTTGGCTGAGGCATTACACCCCTGTGAGAGAACGGGTGCCACCGAGCGACAGCGAGCAGCTTGGTCAGATCGCTACATCAAACGCGACGAGGCGACGCCGCGCAGGTTCTGCCCTGTAGAACAGTCAGCATGGTAGTACAACATACAGTCCACACAATAAACGAAGCTGCCAAAGGCCACAGCTGCTTAAATCTGGGAGCTGATATCCGTCTGTTGTCACGTATATATAGCTAATAATGCCGTCAGGACACTTCACCTGTTGTGTCAGGTGAAGTTGGAGCAGAATGCACGTGTTGTTAATTTGTTCTTATACAGTATACTAAACAAACTCTATGTATCTTGAATATTCTTCCAGTTATGGAACAAGAACAGATAGATAAAGTTATTTGCTTATTAGTCCTGTTGGGTCTGTCAAAGTACTTCGCAAATCTGCGGATGTGGCATCTTACTGCTGAAGCAAATGCCCTACGTGTTCTTCTGACAGCTGTTTTATTTTTGGAGGGGAAAGCCTTACAGGGCATTTTATTCATTAACCCAACAGAGTTAGAGTACATTATTTAGTACATGCGGTAAGATAAACTCAGGTGGAATACCATCCAACTTATTACAGACTTTGTGATGTATGCTTGTTTAGCTAAATAATGTGCCACTGTGTTTGCCTCTCGGGGGCAATGGTTGAACTCAATCCGATCAAAAGAATGTGCTCTGCCAAAATTGCCATCAGAGTATACTGATGGACAACACTCCCAAACTTTCCAGGAACTCGATGCCTTTAGACAAAGCTAAGGCCTCTGCTGAAGCTGCATCCAGTACATGGTTTAGGAGACCAGTGACATCCTCCCCGTGATCTTTCGAAGCACTACTCCCACAGCTCCTCTTCCATCTTGGTGAAGGGCAGCACCAGTATAGTATTCAGTTTATAACATCCAACATCAGGCTTCTTCCAACCCACCTCTTGAACTACTGGTTTATCAGATAATGCAGCAATATAGTTGGAAGTGATGGCATTACCTTCTCCTCGGACCAGCTACCTGCTAACCTTTCACAAATTCTCTTCTTTGCCACCACATGTACCAACACGCCACTGCGACAGATACCTGAATCTTGAGCACGCTCAACACCGAAGACTCTTTATTAGGACTTCGCATAATTTCTTCAAGAACAACTGAGCCTGATAGTTCATCCTTCATATAGCCTGCTCAATAAAGCTCTTCAAGCCCAAAGTTTCCATACTTCCGTTGCACATGAAGAGGAAAATAAAAGATGGCGAATATCCTCCGCACCATCCATGCAAACAGGGCAGTCAGGGCTGACCTTGATATGCCTCGACGCTAAAATTGATCTCCGAGCCACTACTCCATGTAGTGAACGCCACATAAATTTTTTCACTTTACTAGGCACCTTCAAATCCCAAATTTTTCTTCCAGACTAGGTTTGGGCTAGCCGCACCTTGCCCATCAACATGCCTAGTTTTGTGTCCAAACTGGTGCTCCCACTCCGTGTAATACGCCTGTCTAACCGTAAAGGTGAACGATTTAGTTTAGTGCCAGGCCACAAAATCCTCCTGCAAGTGATCACTTAATGGAATTGAAAGCATTCTTTCAGCGTCCACTCTCCAAAATTTGTCTCTAATCACCCACAAACCAATGTTTGGATTGATTAACTCGCCAACTGTGCGCAGCAAGATTACTCCTTTTGGTTTACATATCTTCCTAGTAGGACTGGTTGGGATCCAGTGAGCCTCCCATATGTTAACTTTGGTGCCCGTAGCCACTCTCCAAATGTGTCCTCTCCGAAAAGTTTGAAGACCAACAAACAAGCTGTGCCAAGTATATGATAAACCCTTGTTTGGACCGGCCTTCATGATATCCCCTGATGGATAGTATTTAGCTCTCAACACCTGCGCACATAAGGAAACTGGTTTGTTTATTAATCTTCACACTTGCTTCGCTAGCATTGGTAGATTAATAAAAGAGTATAAATCATGAAACCCCATTCCACCCAACTTTCTTGGTATGCACATTCTCTACCGAGCAAACCAGTGCATCCTTTTCTAACGCCGATATAGCATCATTATCTCTTTACATTTTTCTTTTGGTTTTAAAAACACCCATAGCAAACACAAAAATTGATTGAATAATCGCCTTTAATAATATATCCCTTCCCCCCATCGGTAAGAACTTCTCCTTCCAACCTATCAGTCTGTATTTCTCAAAAAAAAACCTATCAGTACGTATAATCCTTTCAAGCAAATACACATAACTATCACTCCTATCTAGACCTACCATTGATGGTAAGCCCAGATGATAGGATACATTCATAGAGTACGATGATTCTGCTTGTTTAACCTGGAAGGAAATATTGAGTCTCATTGAAAAATATTACAGGGTGAATTTATTCCTAGTTGAAAATAGTACTTTGTTATTTTAGAATTATATACTACCTAAATCATGGTGTTATTATTTGATTAGATTTAATATCCATCGGACCGCCAGCGGGAGGATAGGGAGGAAGGCGGTCAAGAGATGGAAGGAGACCAATGATGTTGATGACGCTGCTACACAAGGTTTGATGATAACACAATCGTTACAAGTGGTAGTATCACCAGAGGAGGAAGGTCCAGTTCAGACAAACAGAAGCTCTAAAATTAAAACGGACGTGGTTTTCTCATACCAACTCCGAATCAAGCAAATAAGTACTTGTTGGAAATATAATTTCGAGAGATTTCCAATAGGTATTCGCACGTCTCCTGGTTCATTACATACTAGGCGCAGCGACCAAAACAAGTTGACGGTCATTTTATGCCAGTTTCCAAACAGAGTCATTTTAAGATAGTAAAGTTAGAGATATTTTTGATTTTGACCCGAACTCTATGTTGGATGCCCAACGGCCTTTATATACTCTTGTAAGTCGTGGCTTTTAGTCTAAGACCACGTTTAAGATAAACCCTAATTCCACATAGATTTCCTACAAACAATCCTCTGAAATAAACCACACCAATTCATATCTATCTGTTGTTTGTGCTACTAAAAGTTTTAGTGTTATCTGCTATTTTATTCGAAATTAAAAGATTGCAATACCGCTTCATGATCAGCGGCTACATGCGCAAGTATGTGAAGTTGTGAATTTCCAAAGGGTTGAGAGTTGTTGCATTGGCAGCATGGATCATCCTGAGAGTTTTTAGTGTCATACAAGTTATCTACATCATCATCATCACCATCTACCCCATGATGATGATGTAGATAACTTGTACAGTACAACACGGAGCTCGGGCTCTGACGCTTATAGACACCGAGTTACAACCTTAGTCTCCGTGCTCATACTGACGCGACAAAAAAAAGTCGTCAGGGATAACTGCGTCCGAGATTCTGAAACGGCAACGGATTTTTTGGCGCGGCACAACGTGATCTGCCGAGCTAGCGCTTCCGCGACAATATACGTTTACGCCATGGCCCATGTAGGGTGGCACTGCGTACATGCCATGGCAGCTATGAGACTACGACACAATATGGTTCCGTCCTACGTAACCGTGCACGGCATAATTTTTAGTGCCCCAAATGATGCTTCTAGGCGCAACAATTTAGCCAGTGATTTCGATATTTAGGGTTCCCCTAATTTACACCAAATCACGCATGATGCTTCCAAATATCATAGCACAAATTCGAATATATATCATAACAGAGTATCCAACACATACATCATAGCACTATAAAAGGCATCATAATCAGTTTTGACACATCCATCACACAAGTTTTAAAGAGACGTTTAAGTGTAATCGACTACACACGGATTAACTCAATCTTCGACCAGTAGGGAACCTATCTCATACAGGGTAACAGGTGCTACGATGAACAACTTAGTGTTAATCTGTTACGCAGTTAGTCATTGATACCTGATGCGTAGTTAGTCGAACTCAAAGACTTGAGAACATTCTCTTCGTGGTGGTCCTCGGACTATAAAAGTACAGAGGTCAACAATTGCAATGCATAACACAGTAATAGTAAGAATTACGTACTGAATTGTGCAATGATCACCTGCGACAAGCGCATGAAAACTGGAGGCCTAGAATGACCACCTCCTAATTTCTTCTTCTTGGAACTATTTGCACGAACAGATGAATCTGCAGCTCCCTTCGAAGCAACAACAATAGTGTGGGGGTTAGCCTCAGCAATATCTGGAGGGGTGGTTATAACAACATCTGGAGGGGTAGTCATAACAACATCAACATCATCTGGAGGTGTACCAGCACCACCACCACCATTTGGAGGTGTAGCAACAATAGCACCATCACCATCTGGAGTTAGCACTTCAGTATCACCAACTGCTCCAGTTAGCACATCATAAACAAGAGTTAACAATAAAGAAGTAGCATGAGTTTGAATTATAGTGGCTGCCACAGTACAAGGAGGTAGACCGCAACGAGGAACAACTTCAGCACTTCTGAGACTTGATGGGAGAGTAATTACAACACCACGAGGAGGTAGAACACAACGAGGTACCACTTCAGAAATTCTGATATCTATGGCATTAGAAAGTGCCACATCTGGGATAGGCTGCATGGTTTGAGACATTCTTCGAAGAGATGATTGCACACTAGCTTATGGTTGACTCGTGCTCTACCCTGCTATGCAAGATTGGTTAGTAGAATTTTTTCTACTATCCAACTTCTTCTGCGTTGCATTTATTCTTTCCTACTAAATATCCAACCTGGTGATAAGGACAACATTTGTTGATCTAAGCTCACAATTTTTCTCTAATATTTCTATACACTTCGCAGATATTCTTGCAATCTCAACCGCCTTGCAAGCATGAGGTAGCAACCACAATTCATGAACTCTGGCTCTTGTATCTTTTGAAAAGGTACGGGCATAAATTTCACCTTCTTCAATATCTATGTACTCAAGGCCTGGGACAAGTAAAACTTTTTTCATATTGGCCTAGCATATTATTTGTACTAGTATTAACTATCACGTATATACATTGTATGTTAGAAGATAGTGAATAATAATTTATTTCTCTTAGCCACTTCATCAACATGTATGTTATCTTTGGTCGTGTGTGGCCCTGTAAAGTTTAGCTCTTGTAATTGGACGCTTATGAGCTTTCTCCTAATCAAAGATGCACACATTTAGATACATGATATGAAGCAAATAAAATGGATACCAAGGATAAGTAGACAAATTAGATGCTACTCACCCCTATGCACCTCACCCTAGCAAAACTCCTTGATCCAGAAGTATGACATACATTTGTTTGATTGGCATGATTTGCAACATTTTTCCGAGCTTTCTCCTTGGTGGAATCCAAGCTCTAATACCACACAACGCTGCCCAATCGGTGTGTGACATTCTATCTCCACAACCATTTGCAACGTTCTCCTTAACAGTCAAGACAGGTTTGTAATACACCTTCTTCAGCGTGCTTTTGAATCATGCCATTTCTTTCTAGCTGACCTTATAACCCAATTTTTACACAAAGGGTCAATATCGAAATATTTCTATATTTTGTAAAGCATGTGTCAAGATAATAAGACCGATATAAAATAGCAAGGAGGATTAATAGGAAAAATGGTGATTATGTTTAGTACGTCCCACAACTTCTGCTTCTAATTAACTTTCTTCCTGTTTGTAAACCTAAAGTATATGTCATCTTTTTTTTTGCCAGGTAGCCAATATAGTTAGCAAATTTGATCATAGCAAGCCCACGAGGCTGGCCTAGTTTGTTGAATTTGATAAAAAAATTTAACCTCTCATTACTCCTTGTTATTGACCTCATCTTAAAAGGACCCCTCAAGTTCCTCCCATTCATCACTCGTATTGCATGTATCAAGGATGCAGACATGTAACTCAAAGTAGAAAGCTATGTTATGTGCACTAAAATTCAGCTAGCACTATGACAATAATTCAGTTAGCACTGTTACTATAATTCAGTTAGCACTATGACTAAAATTCAGTTAGCACGATGACCAAAATGCAGCTAGCACTATGACTAAAATTCAGTTAGCACTATTGTGGACTAAAATTCAGTTAGCAGTATTGTGGACAAAAATTCAGATTGCATAATGTACCTTCGTTTTCCTCTTTGTCTATGTCTGCCCATGCCTTTTCCTCTTCATCTTACTCATTATTTGTGTCACTTTCATCCCCGCTGTTGTCATCATCGGTCCCATCCTCTTGTTCTTCTTCCTCTTCTACAACTTCCCGACCTTCTTGAAATAATGGATCTTCCCGTTCATCTTTGGGCTCATCTGGTGTGGTAGGCTGTAACTGAAATTTAAGAGTAATCAGAAACGACTAAAGTAGAATTTATGGGTAAATTGGTAATGGTAGAACTACAACCAGGAGTGTATACACACCTCATCTGCAACATTGTTCTGTCCAGGAATAGTTGGATCTTCGTGAGAGTATTACCGTATAAGGAACGTGTGTGCAAAATTCATTTCCCTGATTCTTGCATTGTTTGCTTCTATGCTTTCCAATATCCGCTTTTTCATATTTTGATATTACAGTCGGGGCTTCTTCCTACTGTGAATAAGCCCTTCTCTTCCCTCGCCGTGCCATCTATCGGATGGTAAAACGATGAGAACAAAGTCATGTCCAATGCATAGATGGAGGTAGTAAACACAAGGGTGCAGTGGAAACATAGCAGAGAACGCGCGGAATACTTACCACAATGACCTAGGCGTCGTTGGTGATGCACGGCGGAGGGGAGGACAAAGGCATCATCGGGAGGGGCGAAGGGGCAGAAGGGTCCCCTTCAGGCTATCATCGACCGGCCTCGTCGGCGTAATCAGTGGGTGGTCTCCAGAGTTGGGGGTTTAGTGTGCAGAGGGGAATGTGGATTTTGGAAAGGGGAAAGGGAAATATTTGCCTAAGGAGGGCCACGACGGTCTAATTTCAGGCGGCGCCATTCGAAATCTAAGCGGGATAAGCGAAAAGAGTGGAGGAAAAAGGTAAATGGGTCGTGGGACCTGGCAAATGTGGATCGTGGTGCATACAGGCGCCACAAATCACACGATAATAGCAAAAAAACGTCCGCCATGACAAAATGGTGCCACGGCAGCCCATCCGTCATGCATCTAACTGTTTTAGGTAATTTTCGTTTGTGCCAACCCAAAAATCTGCTAGGTATGGGGGTATATTTTATAGTGGTGTGACGCTGAAAACTCTCTAACTGATCCCTGCTTCCAATGCAACAGCTCTCAACCCTTTGGATATTCACAACTTCACACACTTGCGCACGTATCCGCTGGCCATGAGATGGTATTGCAATCTTCTAATTCATAGTGGAACATAAGATCACACTCAAACTTTTAGTAGCATAAACACCAGATCAATACAAATTGGTGTGGTTTATTTCAGAGGATTTCTTGTAGCAAATCTATTTGGAACTAGGGTTTATCTTAAACATGGTGAAAGATCACGGATGTCTCCTAGAGGGGGGGGGTGAATAGGCGGTTTAAAACTTTTACGAGATGGGCTTAACAATGGCGGAATAAAACTAACATTTTCTTTTGTCAGGCACAAAGCCTAGATATACTAAGGTTCACCTATGTGCACCAACAACTTATGCTAAGCAAGACAAGCAACAATGTGATAGCAAGGTAGATTACTTCAAGCAGGAATGCTATCACAATGTAAAGTGCATAAGTAAAGAGCTCGGGTATAGACATAATCGAGCCACGCGGGGACAATGATATTTTACCGAGTTCCTCCCAACAAGGGAGTACGTCTCGTTGGAGGGGTGGGCGGCACTAAGACCACCAATGCCACAAGAGGCCTCACCCTATTCTCCCGAGCACCCACCATGCGACAAGAACCCGTTCCACTATGGGACACTTGAGGGCGGTCACCAAACCCGTACAAGATTGGGGCTATCTCCACAACTTAATTGGAGGCTCCCAATAATCGTCACCAAGGCCTCAATCTTGGGGAGAGCTTCACAACTTAATTGAAGGCCCCAAGAACACGCCACAAAGGCCACACAACCATCTAGGGTTCCAAGAACCCAAGAGGGACAATCTTCTTGATTTCACCAACCAAATCCTTCGGGGAGAACACAAACCGATGCACCTAATGCAAATGGAAAGAACACCACAAAGATGCCCCAATCCTTCACTCTCAAGTTCCAACAAAGCTACTAAAGCTATTAGGGGAACAAGAGAGGAAGAATCAAAGGGGGACACAAAATCCCCTAAGATCTAGATCCTAAAGATTCACTCACAAAGAGGTGATTTAGTTTGGTCAAAATGTAGGTCTAGATCTCTATCTTCCCCTCAAATATTGGCAAGAATCATTGGAAGGGGAGAAAGAAATCAAGCTCAAGAGGTGTCAAAATAATAGGCAAAGCTTGAGAAAAAAGAGGAGGAAGAACTAACCAAAAGGATAAGAATAAAAGGCTTAAATAGGGCTGTTGGGGATATACTTTCTGGGTATCCTCACTGTGCCTTACTGACCAGGGTGGCCCACTTCGGGTTAGAGCTTTGCTTCACGGGCGACCCAGTCAGGGAGAAGAGACGGAGTCCAGTCCGGCTACGGGAAGGCCCATAAGACTTACCGACATAGGCATGTAGTGTTACTTGTAGTTCAAGATGTACTCTGTAACCGACTTTTAGTCGTAGCCGGATAGGTCTCTCTTGTAAACCCTAGGCCGGATATCTATATAAGCCGTCCTAGGGACCAGCCTTTAGGGCACCCCACAATAGTCTACAATCTTAACTCGCACATGAGAAACCCTTGTAACCCATATCTAGCTCTACCTTATTACTGGATTGCTAGCAGCAGTAGGATCCGTCCAAAGCCGGTGGATTCGAACCTGGGTAAACTTGTGTGCTCACCATCCTGGAACACCATACGTCTCACACCCCTCTCTTCCGCACGCCTCGAGGACCCCCTCATGGCATACTTTTCATCAATCCGACGATAGTTGGCGCCCACCGTGGGGCAAGTGAGCTTCGGATCTGTGTTTCGAGCAGAATCTGCAAGAATCAGAATTGGCAAGACAATCACCGTCGGTCGCGTCCTCTATGCCAGTGACGTCCCTCTCATCATTCTCGACGAGACCTGGATTCTGGCTAGGGAGGCCGTGACTGCCTACACCATCATGTTTTTTGGTGAGATCGATGTTTACATGGTTTCGCTGAACCTGCCCCACCCACCCCAGCGGTGATGATAAAGGCAGAAGAAGCTTCTGGGTCCACTTTGTCCATGGAGGCGGCAGATTTCTGGATCCTGGATGCGGTGACGCATCACCACTACATGATCTAGTACACTATAGTAATTGACATAAAACCAATGAAACACCATTCACTAGTATTACATCCCTCAGAGTGGTACAACAGAAACACAATAGGTCCAAGACATGACTATAGATTACAACTCGACTCTTTAGAAAAGATCCAGAGACTACTCTAGGTTAAAGAGAGATAAAGAAACTTCTTACAAAGAAGAACTAGAAAGAACAACTCAGAACTATCTTGTGACTAAGACTAGCATCTGAACTAATTGGCTTGCAATTGCTGCTAGTGCAATGCTCTATATATGTAGGTTTTATGGCTAGAGTATCTACTCCTATCTAATCAGAACTTCGTCTTCACTTCGGTTGATGAATATGTTGACTTCATTGACTTTATTGAAGAACTTGTGCTATCGATGATGGTTTCTTGAGCATAAGTTGGTGTTGACGATGTCTTCAATGGCTTTAGAATCTAGCAAGGGTTAAGAAGGTACGGTTGAGTACGAGCATACTCAGCAAGTTCACTAAAAAGGAGTGTATGATGCACTATCTCTATAGCCACAAACCAAAGGTCATAGGCAATGCAGGTTTTCGAAAACATTTCTTCAAAGGTTGCTTTTATTCTGAAAACTATGTCCGTAAGTCTTCACAGGTTTGTCAGAACTTTCATGGAGTTCCTTTCCTGTCACGTTCGTATCTCCTTCCCAAAACAGGGAGTAACATGTCACACTTCTTACACTTTGCAGAGGTGCGTCACTTTTCCCATGAGAGACCTTAAGCTTTATTGCACGACCGGGAGTATGTCCCCGTTCAAACTTCCATGGTTTGAGCCCCAACCTAAGATCCAAGCCAATCACTGCCCCCTTCGTGACCCTGCATGTCTCCTTGGTGTACGCCATGCCCACATATTGAATTACAGCAATGGTTAGTACAGACTGTTTAGATGCCAGGACTATCGTAGGACGTTGAGGGTTCCCACCTGAAAGGGCATGTATGCCCCATGTGTGGTTTTGGTAATTAATGACAATCCCTATGGACTAATGTGCAAATTGAGTTTCATTTGTAGGTTTGTCCATTGGCATCGCTTGGACCATGTGTTGGTTTCAAGGATAAAAAAAGAAGCAATGTCCAAAGGCTTTGTGCCTATTGGAATCGAGTAGAATAATAAGATCAAGTATGTCTTGAAGAAGAAGAAGATGGAGTTCCTCATGGCTATCTTCAAGACATCATCAAGAAATGAAGGGCAAGCTCAAGATGCATCATCTCTAGAAGATATCATGCTTGGAGCTTGCCATCCTCGGCAATCATGGAATGATGAAGACAAGTTGGAAGAAGAGGCTTCCCCATGGAGTACGGGGGAGCATTTCTCAAGTCTTCATCGAGCAAGTGCAAGCACGTGCAATCAAGAAAGGTGTTCCATCTTGAAGGTGACAAGATCGTCTACATCAAGCTCAAGTGGGATGATCAAGGCAAAGGTATGATCTTGATAGGGTTTCTATTTTACTGGTCTCTTGTAGTGTTCTTGTAGTGTTGGGAGACCGGGTTTAGGATAGATAGCCGTACTATCAAGAGGGCTCTCGAGTGGGTGACTCGTTCATATCTTTCGGAGAGAGCTCAAACCTTTGCATACATAGCATCATCTTTCTTGGTTGTTGTTTTGTTCCTGTCCATGTGAGGATCTAGAGCTTGTGGTTATCTTCATAACAAGCTCTAGTTCATCAAAACCGGATTTCCCTTGCATATCTTATTGCGTTTTTGCTCTTGCGGGTTTTTCCGGCTCCACACCTTGGGAGGTATCTCACATATATATTCATGGTATTTTCTCCCTTGGATTCTACACGTCGTTATCTTTCCAACAAAATTGGTTTCATCTCGTTTGGAGTTCGGATGCAAAAGTTGTGGCAGTTCTGGTTCTGAAGTTTTTGCCTGACCGGTAGTTCCGGCGGGCCACCGGTAGTACCGCCAGGGAAGTTTGCCGAAGGAATCCTTGGGATCTAGATCTTGGAGAGTTTTGTGTTCTCCTCTTGTGTTCTTCCTCCCTTATTCCCCCAATAGCTTTTGTAGCTTTGGTGGAATTTGAGAGTGAAGGACTTTCCGCTTGCATTTGGTGCATAGGTTTGAGTTCTCCTCGGAGATTCGGCAAGTTCAAGCCCTTGGGCTTGTCTCTCTTGGGTTCTTGGAACCCTAGACAGTTGTGTGGTTGGATTGTTGACCTTTTGTGGTCTTGTAGCCTTTTGTGGCCTTGTTGCCTTTTGTGGCTTTGTAGCCTTTGTGGCATTGTTCTTGGGAGCCCTCCAATTGTTGTGGAGTTTGCCCCAAGCCTTGTAAGGGTTCGGTGACCGCCCTCAAGTGTCCCATAGTGGAACGTGAGTAGGCCTTTGTGGCAAGCTCACGGGAGAATAGGGTGAGCCTTTTGTGGCGTCGGTAGGTTGCGTGCCTTCGCATCTTGGGGTGAGGCCTTGTGTGGCGTTGGGTGAGCATCGAGCCACCACACCTCGAGGTGAGCCACTTGTGGTGTTCGAAGTACATTGCGCCCCCGGACCTCTCCAACGGAGACGTAGCTTATTTGGAAGTGAACTTCGGGAAACAAATCATCGTCTCCACGTCCATCGGTTATCTCTCAACCGAGCCCTTTACTTATGCAATTTACATTGTGATAGCCATCGTGCTTGAAGTACTATATCTTGCTATCACCTTGTTGCTTGTCTTGCTTAGCATAGGTTGTTGGTGCACTTAGTGAAACTAGTGGATATAGGTTTTGGCTTGATAAATTAAACGTTAAGTTTTATTCCGCATTTATTAGAGCCTAAACCATAATAATTTTAAAACGCCTATTCACCCCCCCTCTAGGCGACGTCCATTTCCCTTTCAATTGGTATCAGAGCGAGGTCTCTCGCTTCTTAGGCTTCACCTCCTCGAGAGTAAGGATGTCTCCTAGGGGTTTAGTGCACTCTCACACATTTACTTTTGATGGCACAAATTATGATGTTTGGCGTATTCACATGCTTAGTCATTTCCGGGTCATTGACCCAAATATTGAGCGAATTCTAGATATGGGCTTGTCTCCTCCTAAGGATCCCCAAAATCTATCTTTGGAGGAGGAGACAAACTCTTATCTCGAAGCTCAAGCATCTAATGTGCTTGTTAATGTTGTGAGCTTTGTAGTTCTTTCCTCAATCATGCCTTTTCGGAATGCTCATGATATTTGGACCAAGCTTCAAGTAAAATATGATGTGTCCAAGATTGATGAGGATGATTGTGTTCCCTCCACCTCCGGCCGTGATGTGTTCTCATCTTCCTCCACTTCACCTACATGTGAGTTGTCACAAGGTAATGACATGGTGAGTGGTGATAGAACTTGCAATGTGGATAGTGAGCTTGTCATTGATGATTCTTCTTATCTATCTCATTGCAATGTTGTATCTTTGGGCATGAACACATGTAGGACCATATGTGATTTACATCCTAGTTGTTATTGCCCTTGCATATCATGTAGAAATGGATTGAATATATCTCATGATGATATGCTTGCTTTGCCTTGTTGCCATGATAAATGTGCTTCTATTTCCTCTAGTACTTGTGTTTCTAACCATGTAGAGGAAATCGAAGAATGTGTGGGCCAAGGCAAGGTTGCTATTGGATCTTCAAGTGTTCCCCCATCATCACCTTCTTCCAACATTCACTTATGCCTCATGGCGAAGGAATCAAAGGTAAATTTTCCTTTGGACCTCAATGCACCTCTTGATGATGTGAATGTTGACTTAGATGAAGTAGATGATGATGTTGCTTCTCTAAAAGAGAAGGGGGAGCTAGTCCTTCGTGCTCTACACAAAAATGAAAATGCTTGCTCTACTTTCATTGAAATCTTGAACTTAGCCATTGGAAGTAAGCAACTAATTTATGAGCATGAGGACACAATTGACAAAATGAGTAGTCTTGAGCGTGAGTATGCTAATGACATTGCAAACCTAAATGAATCTCTAGAAGAGGAACAAACCACCAAGGAATCTCTTCAGGAGTCCTTTGCTCTAGAGCTATCTAGAGTGAAGAAATCTCATGATAGAGAATTTGAGGTGGCAAGTGCCCTCCAAATTATGAATGATGAGCTTGAAGTTGCTTATGCCAAACTCCTTGAGGATTTTGAGCACCTCAACAATGGCTCTAGGGTGATCAAGGGGGAGCTCATCAAACTCACCGAGTCACATGAGCAACTTAAAGCCTCATACACTAAAGAGCTTTCCAAGTTGCCCTCACCTCTCACTACTATTGATGATGCTTGTGCTACTAACTCTATCTCTTATGAAGCATCTATTATGAAGGAGAATGTTGAGCTACGTGCTCAACTTGCTTTGCTAACTAGCAACTATGGGAAATTGGAAGAGAGTCATGCTAAGCTCTCAAGCTCGCATGAGGACCTTCTAGTTTCCCATGGTAGTATAAAGTTGGATCATGAGGCTATTGTATCAAAGGTAACATCTAGTGATCCTTTTGTGGCGTCGGTAGGTTGCGTGCCTTCGCATCTTGGGGTGAGGCCTTGTGTGGCATTGGGTGAGCATCGAGCCACCACACCTCGAGGTGAGCCACTTGTGGTGTTCGAAGTAGATTGCGCCCCCGCACCTCTCCAATAGAGACATAGCTTCTTTGGAAATGAACTTCGGGAAACAAACCATCGTCTCTGTGTCCATCGGTTATGTCTCAACCGAGCCCTTTACATATGCAATTTACATTGTGATAGCCATCGTGCTTGAAGTACTATATCTTGCCATCACCTTGTTGCGTGTCTTGCTTAGCATAGGTTGTTGGTGCACTTAGTGAAACTAGTGGATATAGGTTTTGACTTGATAAATTAAACATTAAGTTTTATTCCGCATTTATTAGAGCCTAAACCGTAATAATTTTAAAACACCTATTCACCCCCCTCTAGGCGACGCCCATTTCTCTTTCAATTGGTATCAGAGCGAGGTCTCTCGCTTCTTAGGCTTCACCTCCTCGAGAGTAAGGATGTCTCCTAGGGGTTTAGTGCACTCTCACACATTTACTTTTGATGGCACAAATTATGATGTTTGGCGTATTCACATGCTTAGTCATTTCCGAGTCATTGACCCAAATATTGAGCGAATTCTAGATATGGGCTTGTCTCCTCCTAAGGATCCCCAAAATCTATCTTTGGAGGAGGAGACAAACTCTTATCTCGAAGCTCAAGCATCTAATGTGCTTGTTAATGTGCTTGTCAAGCATCTAATAGATTAGCTGATCACACTAGATCAGTAACCAATGTTTTACATTATTATTGAAAATAGTGTTTTTTGACCTTTTTGAAATGCGGGTGATGACAACATTTGAGTTACAAGTATTTGATAGAAAATAACCAAAGACATGAGCAAGTGTGAACTTGCCTTTTGTGATTGCAAGACTATACAATCACGGTCATCGAGACACTAGAAGATCCAAAATCTGAAATTAACATCATTGGTACGGTAAGGACTGATGGCCCAAAATATATCGAGCTCGTTGGGGAACCCCAAGAGGAAGGTATGATGAGCACAGCAGCAAGTTTTCCCTCAGTACGAAACCAAGGTTATCAATCCAGTAGGAGCAAGGAAACACCCCAAAGGTGTAGCTAGCTGAACGTTGGCAGGGCGCACTACCGGTGCCAGTAGCAACTTGGAGACCTACACAACACAACCACAGAACTCTGTCCCCAACTTGCGATGAGGTTGTCAATCTCACCAGTTTTGCTGAAAACAAAGGATTAAACGTATCGAATGGAAGGAAGTAATAGTTTGCAGAAAGTAAACACAAAGCAGTAAACAGTTTATAGATTGTATGTAAAAGAAAGGACCGGGATCCATAGTTCACTAGAGGTGGCTCTCCTTAGATAGATAACATGCTGGGTGAACAAATTATAGCGGGGCAATTGACAAACACCGAGAAAGCAATACATGCATATACTAATCATCTCGACTCCTTTGAGACTTGATTGGGCATTACAACATAATACATAGACCGCCATCCAACTGCATCTATGACTAATAATCCACCTTTAGGTTATCATCCGAACCCCCTCCAGTATTAAGTTGCAAGCAACAAATTATTGCTTTACGAACTGCGTGTAAAGTAAACAATACAATTGTTATATGAACAAAGGATCGTTGTTTTCTCCCTAGTAGCAACAGCACATCTAGTACCTTAGAAATTTCTGTCACTTCCCCAGATTACCAGAGGCATGAACCTACTACCGAGCATTAATACTAACTCTTGGAGTTGCTAGCATCTACTTGGCCAAGATAGCTACTAATAACGGAAATCATGCAAGATCACAAATAACAAAGACATGATAGAATCAATAATGAATCTGAAATAGCATCTCAATATCCATCAGATCCCCGCAAACACAACATGTATGGATTACAAATAGATGATCTTGATCATGAAACGGAGCTCACAAGATCTAAACATGAAAGCACAAAGGAGGAGAAACCAGCCATCTAGCTACTACATGGATCCGTAGTCCAAGGATGAACTACTCACGCATCACATCGGAGGCTTGCATGGTGACGAAGAAGGCCTCCAGGGTGAATTCCCCTCTCCAGCAGGGTGCCGGGAAGAGCTTCAGATCCCTCCCGATCTAGGGATGGAGATGACGGCGGCTACAGACTCTTTCGTGGATTTTTGATTGGGTACTTAGGGTTTTCGTCCCGAGGGAAATATATAGGCGGAAGGAGAGGCCGAGGGGGTGCTAGGGTCGGCCAGACCACCCCCTGGTGGGGCCAGGCCTGGCCGCGCGGCCAGGTGGTGTGGACGTCCCCCAGCGCTTCTCCGTCTCGTATTCTGGCATCTGATGACTTCCGGAAAAATAGGCACTTTGGCTTTTGTCCCGTCCAATTCTGAGAATATTCATTTTCTGACTTTCCTGGAACCAAAAACAGCAGAAAACAGGCAGCTGGCACCGTGGCTCTTGTTAATAGGTTAGTCCAAGAAATCATATGAAAAGTACTCCAAAGTATGGACAAAGCACAAGAAAGTGGATAAAACCAATCATGGAACATCAAAAATTATAGATACATTTGCAATGTATCAACATCTCCAAGCTTAACTCCTGCTCGTCCTCGAGTAGGTAAGTGATAAAAAGAAAGAATAATTTTTGAGGTGACATGCACCATCAAAGACTTGATCAAAGTATTTGTAAAACATTCAAAGCTGGGATCATAGTACTTCAATCATAACATGAAAGACAAAGTTCTAGTAATAAGACAAAGAAACTATAATGCAACATGAAAAGGCACAAACAAAAGATTCATGAATAACAATGCTTTGCAAGACGTTTGTTTGTTTCACATAAAGAAAACATAGCATAATAGTATTCAGCTTGTCCCTCATAGAGTAGCAAATATAAATGCATAGGACACCTTCAAAGTTCATAAGAGTGACTAGATACAAATAGTTTAAACAAGCAATATCAAGGTATGCATCAATCAACTAGTCTTGGGACAATGCACATAGAACTAAGAATGGCCACTATGCTCTCAAAGTAGGTGCATAAAGGTAGAAGGTGGAGAATCAATATAATGGTGGAAGAAAGGCCTTCATAGAAGGAAGTAGGGATTCAAGTCTCATAAAGAGCTTCCAAAAATTATGGTGCTTATAGCTTTCAGCTCTCATTGCCCCTATCATAAGCATCTTGAAGTGATTAAGGTTAAAGTGAACAAACTATGGTGTACATGCTTGACGAAGTATAAGTTAGAAATCTCATGTCCCTTGGATACGAGGGCCGCTCCTCATGCTACTCAAGTTTAGTCACCGGTAAGTTCTTGTCATTGTAAGTACATGTGTATCATAGAGAACCGCCAACGGGGTACCCCTTGCCCGATGATACGGAAGAATCCCCATATCAAAATGACAAGGCAAGCAGACAACGAGCATCTCAGCAATCTTATTATTTACCATGGGAATATGGTGCTTTTTTCTCTCTTTCCTCTTTTCATATCTCTTTTTTTCTCTTTCTCTTTTTTCTCAATATAGGACTCTTTTTTTATAAGAAGAATGCTTCATAGACCGCTCATTATGGTTACGCTGCAGGTTTCCACCATGTCAGCATGGATTAGACCAGCGGCCCAGGCGTTTCTCTAACACATATACATAACTCCATGGACTTACAAGCTCCCCTTTCATTTCACACCGATGACATCCATATACAAAAGAGCATGATATCAACTAGGTACAAGTACCAAGTGCAATGTTGAAAGCGTTCCTCATGACAGCATGGTTCTGCTAATTCCCAACAAATAAGTGCAAGCATATACAACATAGACGACACAATGGTTCAAGTTTATTAAGGGCAAGAAAAGTAAAATGTGCCATCAAGTTCGTGAGAGCTTTAATCACTAGTTTTCTCATAACAAGTTTAATTCAGAAGGTAGATAAAAACATGAATATACTTGGAATAGCATATGCTGGTAGGTAGGTATGGTGGACTCTTTGGAATAACTTGGTTTAATGAGTTGTATGCATGAGTGGAACTCATACTTTTGTTGTGGAGGCTAGCAAAAGACTGGGAGCGACAAACTAAGAGAGCAATAATGGCCATAATCATGCAGAGCGACAAAACATCATTGATCAAAGCATAAAGTGATACTACAAGTTGAAAAATAAAGGATCATAAAGGCTTATGGTGACTTGATATAGTCATAACATGGTGTGAGCATGCGCCAAGTCAACCCAAATAAAGCATCAAAGGAGAATACCACAATACTATGCTTTAATATGCTAAAACAACGCATGATTCATCCAAGGCACATTAAACAATCTCAATTCTTTATAACAAGTCATGCTACCGCAAAGAATACTAAGCATAAAGCCAAAACAATATCAAGCATGGCATGACAAAGCATAGGCAACAGTCAAAAACAAGCTCTCTTTAACACTTAAGCATGAACTTTTCCTACTCTTTTCCAATCCAAACCAACTATCTGAAAACCAATGTATGAAAGAGGGGGTCCAACCAATTTATTCAGCAAACTAAGCAAACAAAAGCAAATGAAAACCAAAACGAAAACAAAAAATAAGACGCTCCAAGAACAACACAACTGTGCATGAAACAATAAAAATGAAGCGTTTGGAAGAAACCTGAGATTTTTATTGATGAAGAAGGGGATGCCTTGGGCATCCCCAAGCTTTGACGCTTGTACTTCTTTTATATTTCTTGGGGTGACACGCGTGGCATCCCCAAGCTTGAGCTTTTAGTCCATCCTTCATCTCATTACTCATTCCTTCGATACACCTGAAATTTTTCCTTCATACAAAACTTCACGCAATCTTTATTAGCAACATTAGTGCACTCAAGATAATAAGTCTTAAGGTTCAGTTCCAACACCAATAAACTTCCATTAGAACACTAGATACTGAAGCACTTCCCTCAAAAAGCTCAATTCCCCAAAAGAACTCAAAAAGGAACCAACAAGAAGCAAATGAAGAAAATGGCAGAAATCTGTCAAAACAGACCAGCAGGTAAAGACGAATTTTTTCGAAGACCTTATGTTGCTCAAATCAAAAAGTTTTGAACTAACAAAAGTTAGATAACAACCTGGACAGAAGCAAAAAAATTCATGCCTTAAAAAGACATTCGAAGATTTTACACGAATTTTTACGGTGAAGCAAAGAAATCTGTTTCGGGACAGCAACTTTCCCAATCATTACTTCTCTCTCATTAGAGGTTACTCTTGGCACAAAAAGCAAATAAAAAGGATAAGGAGCGGTTATTACTGAGGTAATAACTTCCAAGACTCATCTAAAACTTTTGGGTTATCTCCCAATAAGTACTTTTCTTTAACGCCTTTAAGTTAGGCATAAGAAGCAAGAAAGAATCAAGTGTTCTCAAATGAAGAAGCATTAAGACCAAATTTTGTTTTCATAGGAGAAGCAAAAGAAATCTTATCTCTCTTCTTAGGGAAGTGTTCCATACCTTTCTTGAGTGGGAGTTGATATTTAATGGTGCCTTCTTTCATATCAATAATGGCACCAACAGTTCTAAGAAAAGGTCTTCCCAAAGTAATAGGACAAGAAGCATTACATTCAACATCCAAAACATAGAAATCAACGGGGACATAGGCATTGTTAACCATAATAAGAACATCATTAAGAATCCCCATGAGTTTCTTTTTAGCATTATCATCAAGTGGGACATTCAAATAATAATCTTCAAGTGGAGGCAATCAAGCATATCATAAATCCTTCTAGGCATAATAGAAACACTACTATCAAGATCACATAAACCTTTGAAATCAAAGTCATTCACTTTCATATTAATGATGGGTTCCCAACCATCTTCTTGTTTTATAGGAATAGAAGCTTTATGTTTCATCTTTTGTTCTTTAATCTTTATGAGAGCATCGGTAATGTGTTTTGTAAAGGCCATGTTCATAGCACTAGCATTAGGACTTTTAGCAAGCTTTTGTAGGAACTTAATAACTTCAAAGATATTGCAACCATCAAGATCAAAATAAAATTTATCATCTAAAGTAGTAGAACTATCACTAGCCTCAACACTAGTGGTGGTAATAGTAGAAACACTAATATTTCTAGCAATTTCATCTTCTCTTTCCCACTTAGCATGTAATTCAGCTAATAGTCTAACATTTTCATCAATTCTTACTTGTATGGCATTAGTAGCTGCAAAGGGATTATCATTAGTTTCAGGTTTAGCAGCTATTTTATTCAAAGAAGATTGAGCTTCAGCCAAATATGCTATATTTCTTTCAGCATTAGAGAGTTTTTCCTCAATAGTTTTATTGAAAGTAGTTTGTTTACTAATAAAGTCCTTAAGCATAACTTCAAGTTCAGAGGGAGCACTCCTATTATTGTTGTAGGAACTTCCATAAGCATTACCATTGTTGGGAGGATATGGCTTATAATTGTTGTTGCCAAAATTACTCCTATAAGCATTATTGCCAAAATTGTTATTTCTTATGAAGTTCACATCAACTTGCTCTTCTTGAGAAACCAAAGAGGCTAAAGGGACATTATTTGGATCAATCTGGGCTTTCCCATTAACAAGCATAGACATAATAATATCAATCTTATCACTCAAGGAGGAAGTTTCCTCAACAGAATTTACCTTCCTACCTTGTGGAGCTCTCTCAGTATGCCATTCAGAATAATTAACCATCATATTGTCCAGAAGTTTTGTTGCAGCACCCAAAGTGATGGTCATAAAGGTACCTCCAGCAGCAGAATCCAATAGGTTCCTTGAAGAATAGTTCAGTCCTGCATAAAAAGTTTGGATGATCATCCAAGGAGTCAGTCCATGAGTGGGACAATTCTTTACTAAAGATTTCATTCTTTCCCAAGCTTGAGCAACATGCTCATTATCGGATTGTTTAAACTTCATTATCTCACTTCTCATAGATATAATCTTAGCAGGAGGATAGTATTTTCCAATGAAAGCATCTTTGCACTTATTCCAAGAATCAATACTATTCTTAGTTAAGGAATTCAACCATTCTTTAGCTTTTCCTCTCAAAGAGAAAGGAAACAATTTAAGCTTAATAATATCACCATCTACATCCCTGTGCTTTTGCATCTCACAAAGTTCAACAAAGTTATTTAGATGGGTAGCAACATCTTCATTACTAATACCAGAAAATTGTTCTCTCATAACAAGATTGAGTAAAGCAGGTTTTATCTCAAAGAAAGTATCTTCAGGCACAGGTGGAGCAATAGGTGTCATCATAAAATCATTGTTGTTGGTGCTAGTGAAGTCACACAAGTTAGTGTTTTCAAGAGTAGTCATTTTTTGTGTGTTTTTGAGAAAGAAAGCAAACTTGTAAAACTATTTTTTTGTGTTTTTGATAAAGAAACAAGCAAACAAAGCAAAAAGAAACTAAGCAAAACAAAAAAACAAAGTAAAGAGATTGGTTATGAGGGACTCCCCTTGTGAAGATGTCCTTGACTCCCCGGCAACGGCGCCAGAAAATATGCTTGATGACCCAAAATATATCGAGCTCGTTGGGGAACCCCAAGAGGAAGGTATGAGGAGCACATCAGCAAGTTTTCCCTCAGTACGAAACCATGGTTATCAATCTAGTAGGAGCAAGGAAACACCCCGAAGGTGTAGCTAGCTGAACATTGGCAGGGCGCACTATCGGTGCCAGCAGCAACATGGATACCTGCACAACACAACCACAAAACTCTGTCCCCAACTTGCAATGAGGTTGTCAATCTCACCGGTTTTGCTGAAAACAAAGGATTAAACGTATCGAATGGAAGGAAGTAATAGTTTCCAGAAAGTAAACACAAAGCAGTAAACAGTTTATAGATTGTATGTAAAAGAAAGGACCGGGATCCATAGTTCACTAGAGGTGGCTCTCCTTATGATAGATAACATGCTGGGTGAACAAATTACAACGGGGCAATTGATAAACATCGAGAAAGCAATACATGCATATACTAATCATCTTGACTCCTTTGGAACTTGATTGGGCATTACAACATGATACATAGACCGCCATCCAACTGCATCTATGACTAATAATCCACCTTCAGGTTATCATCCGAACCCCCTCCAGTATTAAGTTGCAAGCAATAGATTATTGCTTTACGAATTGCGTGTAAAGTAAACAATACGATTGTTCTATGAACAAAGGATTGCTGTTTTTTCCCTAGTAGCAACAACACATCTAGTACCTTAGAGATTTCTGTCACTTCCCCAGATTACTAGAGGCATGAACCCACTATCGAGCTTAAAATACTAACTCTTGGAGTTGCTAGCATCTACTTGGCCAAGATAGCTACTAACAACGGAAAGCATGCAAGATCACAAATAACAAAGACATGATAGAATCAATAATCAATCTGAAATAGCATCTCAATATCCATCGGATCCCTGCAAACACAACATGCAGAATTACAAATAGATGATCTTGATCATGAACGGAGCTCACAAGATCTAGACATGAAAGCACAAAGGAGGAGAACCAGCCATCTAGCTACTACATGGATCCGTAGTCCAAGGATGAACTACTCACGCATAGAACCGGAGGCTTGCATGGTGATGAAGAAGGCCTCCAGGGTGAATTCCCCTCTCTGGCAGGGTGCCGGGAAGAGCTTCAGATCCCTCCCGATCTAGGGATGGAGATGACGGCAGCTACAGACTCTTTCGTGGATTTTTGATCGGATACTTAAGGTTTTTGTCCCGAGGGTAATATATAGGTGGAAGGAGAGGCCGAGGGGGTGCTGGGGTCGGCCAAACCACCCCCTGGCGCGAGCCAGGCCTGGCCGTGCGGCCAGGTGGTGTGGCTGGCCCCTAGCCCTTCTCCGTCTCGTATTCTGGCATCTGATGACTTCCGAAAAATAGGCACTTTGGCTTTTGTCCCGTCCAATTCCGAGAATATTCATTTTCTAACTTTTCTAGAACCAAAAACAGCAGAAAACATGCAGCTGGCACTGTGGCTCTTGTTAATAGGTTAGTCCAAGAAATCATATGAAAAGTACTCCAAACTGTGGGCAAAACACAAGAAAGTGGATAAAACCAAGCATGGAACATCAAAAATTATAGATACATTTGCAATGTATCACGGACTAATGTTTAAAGAAGCAAGATGCAATTATGCATAATTAATGTAATGCAATTTGATAAATGTGAATCCATGGAATAATCGTATCTGATCTAGGGTTCGGAAACTAGGAATGGTTTCTTTAGAATGTGTTTCACTTTTATACCAGCTTCACAATTGTGCTTCTTATTAAGGCTTGTGAGAGTGTGTGAAACATCAAGTAAGTACAATCAAGTAACACACAATGATATAGCACCCAAGGTTCTAACAAATGATTCAAAGTTGATTCTATTCAAATTTTCTATTATAACTTAGAGAGTTAAAGACAAATCCGGAGTTCATTTGTATTTACTTTAAAAGAATCACTTTTGAGGAAAATAGTACTTTACAAAGTACAAATAATTTCATTTAGAAGTTACACTTTTAGGGTTTCTTATTAACTATAACCATCAAAGAGCAATTCATTGTCAAGTTTGAATAGTCATGATACTTGCCGTGGAGACTTATAGGTTTTGAGTATGGCATCACAAAATATGTGGTTCACTTCTTATTGTTTCATATAAGTGGAATAAAGGTATTATTGCTTTTAAGGGAGTGGTGTTTCTTAAGATTATAAGTGAATGAACCCATTTACCTATCTTTCAGACTTAATAGTTAGAGTTTATAAACCTAGAAAGAGCCTTAGTTTAATTACTTAAAAACTTGGTTTAAATCTTTAAGTGAATTCTTAGATAAAAGAAGTAGCAGCTATTATTTTTTGATTTTATAAATGAGGATAATCCTCTAGACAAACACTATATTCTTTGTTAATGATTTTATAATTGATAAAATATTTTTAAGGAACAAAATATAATTATTTTGAATGGTAGTTGTAGAAACTACACTTTAAAATGGTTGGTTCAATTTTTTACTTTGTATAAACATCAATTGAACTTGTTTTTACACTTTTAGACTTCAAATAACTTGTATTAAAGATATAAGCAAAAGTTTATATAGTTTTTATGCATTAAAATAAAAGAAATAGGTTTAATTCAAGTTATTAGAGGATTATGCTTTTATTTACTTCAAAAGTGTATTATTATATTTTTAACTTGTATTTATTATTTTTGTGAACATTTTGGTATATTATAAATATTTTTATGATTTATAAATAATAAGATATGATTTTTATAAGCTTTATCCCTTTATAAAGACTTAATCAGTAATAATATTTAGTTGAGTGACTCAAAAATGGATGAGACAAGTTTATAAATGTAGATTTTGTTTTTCTAAATTTTTTGGTATCTTATACTTATTTTTAAGAATTTGCAAATAATAGAATATATTTATTTAAGATTTATCCCTATTAGGGTATTTACTAATTAATACTAATTATTTTATTTAAGTTGGAAAATAAAATATGTTAATAGGTTTATATTATAGAATTTATTTTTCTGAATATTTTGATATATTACATTGATTTTTATGAACTATAAAACAAAAGTTATTGAATTAATAAGATTAAATAATTTTATTAAATTTCTGGAAAACATTTATATTTGAATTTATAATGTTTTATTTACTTACTAAACATGCAATACTTTTTATGTCGACACTAACCCTAGACATGGTCACAGACACGTGGGGTCAGGGCCACGTCACCTGCCACCTGGAAAAGGACCAAGTCAAACATGGCTAAAGAGATCGGGATGACGTGGGCCTGACGTCATCACGACGTCAGCCGGTCTCCACCACCAGGAAGTGGTCGCCGGCGGCGAGCAAGGCCACTCCGGCAGGAACGAATGGCATGGTTCGAAAGAGGAGAGCAAGGTGAGCCTACTAGTGGTGGCGCCGCTATGAAACGGTCACCGAAGCAGCGTCAGCGATGAGCAATTGCGGTGGCGACGATCGGAACAAGGCGACACGTAGCTATGGGAAGCACACAAGCAAATGGAGACCACATGGAGACTCGCAAGCTTACCCTGGTGGTGTTGGGGACGAGGAGGAGGCTACAGGAGGTCGGAGACGACGACACGGACGACGGCGGACCTCGTCGGAGATGATGAAGACGATGATGCAGAGCTTGATTCCGGGAACCTCGGCTCGATTCCTTCGGCTGGTCGATGCAGGAGAGCATGACGGTTCTCGTGGCATGCTTGGATGGCCACGGGGAAGGCTAGAATGGCCGCAATCGACGGTGAGTTATGGCTAGGGTTTTGGCCCTCTTGCGGCATAGAGAGGAAGAGCAAGAGAAAATGAGGATGAGGACGGCCGAGGCATCACGGTGGCGTTCTTATCCTCCCTGGTGACGGCAACATGAATCTGGATGGAGGTATACGTCATGGCGCGGCGACAGACGGCGGCGATGTGCTCTAGCGAGCTGTCTGTGTGCGTGCGGGTGACGACGATGGAAGTTTTGCAGAAAACCCCCTGGCAATTCTTCAGTCTCAACCTGCGGTCCTCCTTCTGGTCCCATGTGTCAGTCAGAGAGAGAACTTGGGCTGCTGTTGTTGGGCTTTGGCTAAGTGAGCGAGTTGTGTTGCCTGCTGCTCGTGGGCGTTGAATAGGGAATGGGGTACGGCCTAGTTCTATTTTTATTTTCTAATTCATTTTCTATTTCTGTTTTCTTTTTCAATTCAAATTTCCTCAGTGATTTAAATATTCAAAATTCAGTAAATCAATCAAGGGTTCTACATGGTTAATGTAACTAGTTGGTTTGATATTCCTTTTTTAGTATTTCACTATTCATGATTATATAAAGGATTATTTTCATTAGGAAATATAAATAGGAATTATGGTTTTAGGGATTTATTTCTTGTACAGAAAATCTTATAAAAATGGTTTCCATCATCACCATGATAGTTATCATGATAAGGATTAAAAAATGGTGAGTGATATATATAATTCTATTCATACTTAGCCTTATGTAAAAATTAATATATACATTATAATACTTTAAATTTTGTGGTTTATAATATGGTGGTTTGAATTTTAAGGTTCTTTAAAGTTTGGAATTTCTTTAATTCCAATTCCATTACAATTTCTTCATAACCATTATACTTATTTTTTTAAAGTAGACATGGATCACTTTCTGGAACTAGTTGTTCATTACTTTCTTAAATGTGTTTAATGTTTTTATAGAAGTTTAATATATAATGGTGAATAACCATTATCATTCATGTGGCACAAGTGATTTCAATACCCATCAACATTTACTTAGGGTTTCTAATACCACACTTACTATGGACCCTAGAGGATGCACTACCCTCAAGTTTATTAGTGAATGTTGCTAGGGATTAAGATTTAAGGATTGATCCTGAATTTATAATCCTAAATAATGTCTCAACTTAAAGTGAGCTATAAAGATTACTTCTTAATGTGGTCTTGATGATTCCCTGAGACTAGGTTCTTATCAGGTCTAAGAGAGTAAAATGGGCAAGACTTATCAATACATTCTCTCAACTGGTATTCTAATTATCTCTTAGACACTTCATTTGACTAAGAGATATTATTCATTGATTGCCTAAAAATAAGGATTGGTTTAACTACCCTCTTAACTCTAGGGTTTTAAACAAATAGGTAGACATGGATCTTGTCATGATTGGATATGATCTTGGTTAAGGCTTCTAAAGCATCCCTACCTTAATACCTCACTAAACTTATCTTTAGTTAAGGAATTCCTTTCCTAAATATACTCTGCATACCTCTCTTATCTTATTCACAAAGATCACATCTTCCTGAATAAGTCAATCATCTGACTCCACCATATCCATCATCATATGATGACATGGTCATGCCACTTCAACATTACTCTTTCATTCTTCTCCTAGTATATATGACTTCCATTTCTAAATTACCTATGATGAATCCATCACTGTAGCTATTACTAGCTCCATCCATTAACTCCTTTATATTCACCTTGCATCAACATCCAAGGCTTGCAATTTTCTCTATATTACATGTGATATTAATCCTCAAGAATAGGTATGGTACTACTCTCCATAATACAAGTTTGTTCTTGTATTAGCTTGGTTAAACTACTATGCCTCCAACCACTCCATACAACTCATATTACATACTTCATTGTAACTTAATCCAAATGATGAAGATCAAATCTGCCCAATTTAGGGTTAACAAAAACTTTTCCATTTAAAAATCTTTAAGCATTCATATGTGTGTGCATTTAAAATAGGAGTTGTTTTGAATTGCCATGATTGAGTGATCTATTGATTGTAAAATGACTTTAAGGTGAATTACACATCATCTAGATCATCCCCAAGCAAATCCCAAAGAAAAAGAAATAAAAAAGAATTAAATAAGGCAAATGGCCACTTTTGCCATTTTAATCACCTAGCCCACCTTGGGCATTCCTAGCACTCAAATCCTATAGAGACAATTGTGGATCTTTGCACCCCTTGCTAGTACAAGTAGTGATGTACCAAGGCCCACTTTGTGATCTCCCAAAAACATTCAAACTCTAAATTTAAATAACATTTGAAAATTGAATCTAGTTCATATGTATAGATCATACTTTTTCAAAAACCATCCAAATGAACTCCATTTCAAAATCCCAAGCAAACCTAGAAGCTTAAGCATAAGATAAACCACTCCACCAAAAATCATCTCAAAATTCAAATAAAAGTTTCATGCGGCCATTTGGTCGAACAGGTGGCAGGCAAGATTTTTCTGCCTAACTAATACTGTTTATGGATCAATGCATTGTCGAGTTTTTAGCCTCCATTTGGTTCCCCTGTCTCCCCCAGCTCTAACAAAACCCTCACCGGCCTACCCCTTAGCCTGGAGCAGCAGTTGCGCGCCGCCCGTTTGTGGTCACCGCCGGCCGAGCATGCGAAACTCGCAGCAGACCGCGTTGCGCCAAACCAGCGTGCCCAGTAGCTCCGCCCAACCCTACCGCGACTCCCTGTCCACCCCTCAATCAATGCTAGCCCATGGACCACCCTAGAGCAGCGCCGCCCTTTCTCTCTATGCCATGCGTAGCGCACGCCAGAGCGCCCTCGCCACCAGCACGCCATAGACCACGCCTCGACACCAAATCGCGTGCGCCGCTCCGCCATAAACCCAGCAATCCGCCAGACACGGCCGTGCACCGCCGCGCGACCCACGGTCGCCAGGAGCACCGTCGAGCACCGCCTCTGTCTCCCAGAGCGCGGGAAGCCCCCGACCAATTGCCACCACCCCTAGCCACGCCATTACGGCGTAGAGGACCGCCAGCCGATCGCCCACCATCCGCCTACCTCGCCCATGCCGGTAGCCCCCTGTATCACCGTCACCGATGAGCTCCGCCGTCACCTGTCGGTTCTCTCGTCGAGCCTACATAAGCAAGCCTCCCCAGCACCATTTCTTCACACCATTCCACTCCCCTCTCTCCACTGATTGTTCCCCTCTCTCGCCGGAGCCGCTCGAGCAGCCCATCGCCGGAATTCCGCCGGAGGTAGCCGCTACAGAGGAGGAGAAGTTGGAGTCGATTTTGTCCACCTCAGCCCCTGCCGTGACCTCGCCTGAGTCCGCCATCGTCCATCAGTTCGTTTGCCCGCCTCGCCGCACTAGCTGGAGACCTGGTACATCCCCAGTAGACCCCCATCGACCGTGCTAGGGTTCAGTCTTGCCGGTGACGTGTCTGTCGTCGACGACGACCATGGACTGTTGATCTGTGTTCTAATCGTGTGGTCCTCAGCGCCCCGTACCGCTTCGCGTTTTATGAGTCACTGACAGGAGGGACCCCCCTGTCAGCAGCCCTCAGCGCCGCGGAGTGTACACGGGCTGGCCCATTTAGTTTCCCGCGCTGACCCAGTAATTCAAATATAGGTTTTTCTTTTTAGAAGTAAACTTAATTATGTCCCTTAGTTCAAAAATCAATTCAGAGAGTTTTACAAATCTAAATTGAGTGATTCTAATTTTTTTCGAAAGATAATTTAAATCTCTATCCAAGCCCGTTGGATTTAAATTATTTAGAGTTAGAGATCTCTGCCAGTAAAAATAACAAGACAGAAGCTTTTGCACATTCAAACATTTTTATAAAATCAACCCTAATAGCTTTTGAGTTGATTCCAACTCTAAAAAATCACATTTAACCATACCTATCTGAATATGTAATAATATTAAGGTTTGCATGCAGTGACTTTGGACTAGTACAAAAATAGTCTATATAGGCATTTCTAGTCACTTTAAATCATTAATTATTGAACTTAAACCTATTAAAATATGATCCAACCTTTAAATCACATTCCCATATGTTAGAATATGTGGTGATGACATGTGTCCACATGATCCCATATTTTAATTGGAGAATATTAAATCTTAGTTAATTTCAATGAGTAGAAATTACTTTTCTCAAATAAAATAAATGAAACTAGTTCATTAAACCTTGTGATGGTTATGATGATAATAGATCATCAAATGTGTGCCTTAGTGTGCTAAGTAGACTAGTTAAGTATTGTTTGGTGATTGTGTACTCTGTATGTATTTATAGACGATAGTACCGACCAAGTCTACGAGGAGGAGGAGTTCTACCAAGAGGAGGAGGAAGAGAATTTCAACCACTACACCAACCAAGGCAAGCCATCATTAAAAATGCAAGCCTAGCACTTCAAGTAAACTGAGCAAGCTAACACTTGCAAGTATTATACCTAGCAAGCCATCTTTAGCAATGCAAGCTAACCCTTGCAAGATAGATAACCTAAGCAAATGCCTTAAGCATGCTTTAGTTATGCCACGTGACTATTACCTATTCCAAGTTTTATTTACAAGCTTTACTTTCTTTACTTTACCAAAGTCTTTTACTTGTTTAAAGGTAGCATAAAGAGTATAAAACTCTACCTATCTAATTAGACTTAGATGTCATTCCATGGCATGAGATTGGGATTAGCATCCCACCTTAGTGAACACTCTTAACTTAGTAGTTGGAACAAAACCAAAACTTGATTCACTTTAGATGGGAATACTGGGCGAAAATGATTTGTGAAAACCTTGGAATGATGAGTCATTCTATTGAGATGTTTTGACATGTGTTGAGAAACACAGATGGTTTATGATGATGAAAATGTTGAGGCATGAGCCTTATCCCTTTTACAAAACTGATGGTTGGGTTCGGATGCGATACCATTCCAATTTTACCATACAACCACAATACCTGAATTGGGTAAGGCTTGGCCAGAAGTTTATATGCATTAGTATTAGTTCCCTCACGGGAGAGGTCTGAGCTTAGGCTACCTCTCAATGTTGTCCACCTATGCAGTGCCCAAGATGACAGATGGTCATGGTTGGGAGGCCATGCTCATAGGAGAGGTGCTTATACTAGGGTGTGTAAAGGAAAGGTTATGTTTGATTATCTACATATTAAGTACGATGATTTAGGGTTATCCCTGACAGATGTATCGAATCTTGTGGTGAAAGTGTACCACCTCTGTAGAGTGTCAAACTATTCGAATAGCCGCGTCCGTGATTATGGACAGTTGGAGTGGCCATACTGTTCTGTTGTCAGATGTTTTCAAAAACAACTTAGGAAATGAATTGTGACATGACTTGACCACAATAGAGTTGTGACTATGATAACTAAGTTCCCACTTAGGTGTTTTCAAACTTCTTTTATCTTTCTTTGTTTCTGAACTCAGCTTAGGTTTCAAACTTAACTTTACAAGTAAACTTAGAGTTAGCATTCCTACTAGAACTATCTTATGTGAGTGTGGTAGTTTGAAAATACTTAAAGAGTACTCATGGCTTTGTCCCTGGCTATTCCCGTGGCTAGACTATGAGGAGGACTACCCCGAAGAAGGACAGCAGGACGGCTACGACAACTAGGATCATCTCCCATCGTCAGCATTGCATGTGACTCTGAAGATGGACCCCACCGCTACACTATTTATTCCGATACTTGATTGTACTAAGACAGGATCATGAGATCCTTATTTGTGTAAGACCTTATTATGGTTTGTAATGGATGATGTACTGTGATATCTAATCTGTTATGTCTCGCAAAAATAGTAATCCTGGGATTGCGATGTATGGCATAACAGGCATCTGGGATTAAAAATCCGGGTGTTGACAAGTTGGTATCAGAGCCATCCTGACCATAGGAGACCCTAGTTAGAATGGACGTCCGAACAAAAACTTAGTTTCAAAAACCAAAGTGAGTATTTATGAAAACTATTTCCTCTCTTACCCTTAGGGATTCTTTCTCTCAAAAAAATTCATATTCATCCAAATTCTTACATTACTACATAAAACTTTGACACACTTGATCACTTCACTAACTTTCTTATCCTAAATTCTTATAGATGGAAGCTCAATACAGCAAGTTCTACCAGTTGGGCAACGGAGGCCAACTGATCTTCGAGAGGGATTTGGATGCACGGTCTGAGTTCTTGGAGCGTCCTCATCCGGAATTTCTTGGATCTCAACTCCCGGGTCCACCAGGAGGAGATTTACAATGGCTAGTGACTACTGATCTTCGAGGCAAGATAGAAGCACCAGTATCTAGGAGGATTCAGTTCTCGGTGAGAGAGAACAACTGGCTAGATGGATTAGCCAGGGCAATGCATGAAGCTCTCGCACGTCTGTGTGCCCTAAGTGTCAACCTAATCCAAGGAACCCGCTTTGTTTACTATGCAAGGCGTGATTCCATGGGAATGCCGCTAGAGATGCCAAGTCACCCAATACTGAAGCGTCAAGTGGAGAACCTCGACTTCCTACTATACGACAGACAGAAGGAGTTAGGTAATGCTAGAGAGCTCGCCAACAACAACCTCGCCATTGCCACCCAGAAGGCCCAGACTTTCTCACTGCTTGTCCAGGATCGCCAGTCTCTTCGCCGTCAGCATGCAAAGAAGGATCACACCATCGAATGTCTTTGCAAGAAGGTGGATGACCTCGAGAAGACCATCAAGGAGCAAGAAGCTCAGCTTGCCGTAAAGGAAGAATAAGAGGAAGGTGAAGATATCCAAGGGGATATTGACTCGTATCTCAGCAATGATGATGACTTTCTAGAGGAGGATGTCGTGGACTTCTACACCGACGATGACGACTCCGACTTCATCGATGATGAGTACATGCACTAGAGCACTATCGTAGAGTGAGGAGTATCGGTCCCATTGTATCGTAGCTTACAGAATGGTTCTTAAAACCATTTGTTTTCCTTTGATGTTGTGGTGTGTGTGTGTGTTTGTATCGTGTGCTTTTCTTGAATGAATAAAAAGAAGTTATTTGCAAAAACCTGAGTCAAACTCAAAGTTTTAGCTTTGAAATCAAAACCATGAACCATAGAACTTTCCCTCTTACCCCTTTATATACCTCAATCTTTAGATGACTCGTGGAAACCAAGGAGGGAGCAACTCATCGCAAGACCCAATGCTGCAGATTATGCAGACTCTCATTGCAGACCGGGAAGCAAGCAGGGCAGAGCGCCAAGCTAATATAGCAACACTGCAGCAGATCGCCTAGATGGCTCACAACAATCAAAACCATGGGAATCAGGATCATCATGGATCCAAACTCAAAAACTTCTAGAATACAAATCCCCCAATCTTTAGCACTTCAGAGAACCCACTAGATGCTGATGACTGGTTGCAGACAATGGAGAACAATTTAGAAGTAGCAGGAGTGGATGCCAACGAGAAGGTTCTTTTTTCCACCCACTATTTGGCAGGAGATGCAAGATCATGGTGGAACAACATCCGCACAATGAACCATGGTGTAACTACCTCGGTGAATTACGCTCCTAGTTACAAGCCTGGATGAGCAGAAATGGTTGAAATAGTACGGTGGGGCCCAAATGCCACTCACAGGTAGACCTTTCGGCCGTCCCAACCATTTCCAAACACTGGGACAAGAACGGGCGGCGTAATCGGCAGGCGAAGGGATCAACTACATACACAAATGAGTATGTATGCAAGCCACCATACAACAGTACATCAGAGCCATTCCATCTAAAAAGAAAGGAAATATAGCAACGCCATACGACAAGATCCAAATATCCTAGATAGATATAATAGTTTAGGATATCTCCTCATACATCAATCAACAGAGTATCAAGCGGAAGCAGAAGACAAAATCTGAGTACGGATAAGAAGCAAAATCGGCATAAGATGCCCCATAAATAAGCACATCCCGCCCACAGATCTCACGGATCCCCGTTCCCGGAATCTCTACACCGAATGATTGTTGCCCACATCGTCCGTCTCTTCCACCCAGTATCCATCTTGCGAGTGTACCTGTCCATCTGAACCAATAATTTATCGTGTGAGACCCTAGGGGTACTCAGCAAGTCTTTATGCCTCTAAAGGGAACACAACCTGGGGTGACGCAATTGCAGCAAAAGATAAACCCTAGCAATTCTATAGATACTCGCTAACCATCCGCCTAACCAAAGATAGACGGATGTCCGTGAATTAATAACAGCAGTTATAACGGTTATAACGGTAATATCCACAGATTCATCCTCCTCCTCGCTTACCGACAAGGAAGCGGACGAACAACCCCCATCCGTTGGCAGTTTTATTATCCATTCCGTGAATGTTGCACTATTTACTAGTCAGGTACCTAGTCTAGTCAAGTTAAAAGCGGTACTTTAGTTATGCTTGTCTATGATCGAGAAACTGTGCTCCAAGTCGTCCATAACCGCGGACACGGCTTTCAGAAAGTTTTTACCCTGCAGGGGTGAACAAATAGCAACACACACTCAATATGCCTCGGAAAAACCAAATCAAAACCCAACGAGGCAGTCACGACAAAGCGATCACAGGATTCAAAAATATTTCAGGGGGCCACCCCATTGAGCTACCCGCAACGAAGTTAGCTGACTCCGAGACGGCCTCAAGGTTTGTGGAGCCGGCTGTAAACGACTGGGAACCCGAAAGTGTGACTGGGCTTGTCGATACAGCGAAAACGGGTCACGGACCTAAACAGTACAGTGTGCATTACCTCGCACAATTTAAATTAAAGCAGTAAAGCATGGCATAAGTACAGGATAGTAAATAAAACCTCAAACTAGGTTGTGGCCCTCAAGAAATAAGAATGAATCAAGCTCTGGCTAAGGGGGGTTCATAAGCCTCCCGGATGTGGATAGCGCGAATATTCAAGGAACGGGAATCAAGTACTCGGGGTCCTACCGGACACAAGTGAGCCTGAAAAACCAAATAGCGAATATGGCTCACCGATGCCACTTTCATTAGTTATCCCATTACTACTCAAATTAAGTTGTATAGGTACCTCGTTATCCATCAGACACTCACATACCCTACACATGCTGTTCTACGACTCGCATGGCTCAAACAACTCCTGTAGTAATGGCTCATGGGATGGAGGAACAAGCTTCGGTGGGGTTTAAAAGTAATGGCTATGCAATACTTGGGATTCATTTTAATGCAATCGCGACTCAATGATGCAAGAATAAGAAAGAGGCAAATAGGTACTATATGTATGCAAGCATGTGGTAGTGCTTGCCTGGCAGCTCAGTTGAAGCAAGTGATGGATCTGGGTAGTGCTCCTGGTTCTCTTGATATATCCCCTGCTCAGCGTCTATTCGAAGAAGAACCAAACAAACAAGGGCCAACATAAATAAAGTGCACAAGCATATGAATAAATGCATCAAGCAAACAATCATGCCATGATGAATGATGCACAATTTGCATGGCAATGCAGTAGCATGGCATGGGTGAGGTGTGGAACACAAGAATAAATCATTTTATTGAGTTTTAGCCCCATTTTAATCTCATAGTAGTTGCTGTATACTTTATATTTATATGATGCATGCTTCAATTCAAACCATGGAATGCATAAACAGAAAGGTCTCGTCGAGCTAATCATTTTAGACATATCATTTGTTAAATTTGGAGTTATAAAACAAAAGATATTAATTAATTAAGACAAAAGGGCATTTTATTATAATTTAAATAAACTTGGAAAATAAAGTGTTCAAAATATATTTTAGATGTCATATTTGAATTCCTCACATTTTTCTGATTTGAAAACATATATTATAAGTATTATTTGGATTAATATTTGAAAAGTTATTTAAAAACAGAAAAGGATTTGAATTTGAAATAATTAGAAAAGATTTGAATTTAAAACAGAAACAGATAAATACTTTTGTTACCCAGTCACAGCTAGCCACAGCCACAGACATGTGGGGCCACGGCTGACTGGACCAGACGCGCGCGGAAAAGCTTCTGTCACCGCGAGCTCTTCCAGCCCTAGCAGATGACAGGTGGGGCCTGGGGTCTTCGCAGGCCCACGCGTCAGCGGGCGACCAAGGGGGGTGCCACGCGGCTTAGCGAGGACTGCGGGTTGAGACTAAGATACTGGGGGGGCTCTTTGCAAGATCGAACGGCGGCTGACTGGTGGGCCAAAAGTACCGCGGGTTTAGACGAAAAGAAAGCAGGGGGGATATCGGCAAAACTACCGCCCGTACTGTGCTTCTTCCTCGCGGACAGGTCGGTGCGCGCGCGGTGCAGAGCGGGGATTCGAACCAGGGACCTGCGAGCGCGCGCTAGGGTGGCGAACCCGTGCGGTGGGCTGGGGCTAGGTGTCCTGAGAGCGGGCGGGGCCTAGATAGGGCTACTGCGCGCTGCGGGGACGAGCAGACGCACACGACGCCGGCGCACAGAGGGTGCTCGACGGAGCGCACGTTGCGGCCAGGACACGACGGCGAAAGCGAGGGTGTCCAGGAGGGAGGTGGGCTCACCGCGAGTGTGTCGGAGGCGTTGGATCGGTTCGGCAGGCAGACGATTGGCGACGACGCAGACGGACGGTGATCTAGGGTTTCGCGGCGGGTGCGTCGGTGTTCTTTGGCTCCGGTGCTCCTCCTCTGCGACGGCGCGTGCAGGACGATGCAGCGGACGACCGTGAGCTTCCCCGACACCCAGGAGCGCCACGCCACCGGCTGGTAGAGGGAGATCGGTGGAGGCCGAAGGTTTGGCCGGCAAGGGAGGGGTAGATGGAGACGGTGGAGAAGAGAGAGAAGAGGGAAGGCCTCTGGGTGGATCTGGACGAGCGAGGAGAGGTTGTGGGGAAGGAGATAAGGCAGAGGGGAGAGGGAGATGCCGTGGGGAGTGGTTGAAGGAAAAGGTGGCTCGACCACCTTTTTCCCTCCTTTCCTCACGTGCTCTTCGGGGCAGGGCAGGGCAGGGCAGGCAGGGGGGGTGAAGGGGAGCTGGCAGGTGGGCAGGGCAGGCCAGGCTCGGGTGGTGGGGTCCCCATGCAGAGAGAGAGAGCTGAGAGAGGGGGGGGTGGCTCGGCTAGGTGCTAGGGTTTGGAGCTAGGCTCGGTTAGAGAGGGGGGTGGCTCGGGTGTAGCTAGGGTTTGGTTGGGGTGGCAGCTAGGTGGGCCAGGGCGTCCAGGTAGAGCCAGCAAGGAGGGGAGAGGAGAGAGGCCGGGAGGGGGGAGGTGTGGTGGTAGCTTAGGGTTTGGTCAAGATTAGGTGTGGATTATGGTTTAGGGGAGGGGGGTGATGATGGAGTAAGGTGATGGTCTAGGGCTTAGAGAGAAAGATGGAGTGTGAGATGGTTTCTCTTTTTGGCAAGCTCAAGTAAGATCAAGATCAAACCAAGCTAGACCAAAAGAGGGAGAGGTGGTGATTTGGGTTTGAGCAAGATCAACTAAGATCAAGCCAAAAGAAAGGATAGAGATAGAGAGAGAGATGATGATCCACTCAAGATTCAAATAAAAACCAAATACTAGAAAAGGTGGCACTTGCATGGCCCATGCAAAATATTTATTGCCATGTTGATTCTTGTGAAAACAACATTATCACATGGCATTATTATTATGCATTCCAAAATTGAAATAAAAGCCAAGCAGAAGAATTTAGAAGGGATTCCAAGTGGAGTAGATGGAGATGATCACATTGGAGTATAATTGGGACTTGCTAGTGTGTATATGCCACTAGGTATTTAATAAGCCCACAAAAATATCCCAACATGATGATAACCCCAAACAAACATATGGAAGCTAGGAAAAAGGTTCCACTCACAAGGCATGCAAAGGTGGCCATGTGGCTCTCATGTTTCAATATTGTGAAAACAACATGATGCTAAGATGAGAGTATGTGGATAAAGAATTGGATCCATCCCAACCCACATGAGCTAGAGGTAAAACCAATAAGTGCCAAGCTCATATTTGGTTGGATGGTGGAATTATAAGGTGGTGAAAGAAAAAGGTGGTGGAGTTAATAAGAGATATGCCCCCAACTCAACTTGGGCATTAAACAATATATCAAGAACCAAATACAATATCAAGAGGCAAATACAATTAACAATGCATATGAGATAAGAACCAAATGAAAAGGGGTTTTATATGATGCTCAAATGCAAGGAGGCATGATGACATGAGCATGATATAATGATGATGCTACAATTATATATTTGAAGTAGCCATTATATTACTAGACCAAGTAGCATTACAATTGTTAGACAATTGGGATGCTACAACTCTCCCCCACTAAACAAGAATCTCGCCCCGAGATTCCTAGGAAAGAGAAAACAACACAAGGAGAGGAGGGTGTTCGGAACGAAGGTGACCCTCACGTTCCCAAGAAGATGAAGAACAGAATGGTGCGACCACTACACCTTGCAAAACTTGCTAGACTTGTTGCGAGTCTTGCGTTTTGCTAGAGAAACAACGGTTAGAAGAGTTGAAGGATTGTCGTGAGACAAGAAGGATAGGATGGACATAGCTCCAGTATTCTCAAGAAACATGATAAGAGAAAAAGGACCACTTGAGAAAGAAAGGACAGGATGATGTAGCATGGATAAAGAAAGGCACACCGATAAGATTAAAGATTTACCGATACTAGAGAGGATGAATCTTTGTCTCGCTGGAAGAAAAGAGCTAGATTGGAGAGGTTTTGAAGCACTATGACAATAGCATCGTATTCTCTCTCGGATTTTTGAAATGAATTTCGGAACAATATTGCCTTCAAACAATAGAGTCCCTTGATATGAACAGAAAGATTTAGCTAGACATCGCCGGATTAGATTCTTGTTGCGCCGGTAAGAACCAAAGGATCACGCAATTGAGGTGCGCAGATATAACTTCCAGAGACGGATGTGATGCTAGATCATGGTGGAATCCCGAGAAGCAACGAATATAGAGGATACTTATTGCTTTCTTTAGCCTTGAGGCTAACGCAACAGATTAGCGACTGATGGCCTCAACCATAACTGGCTTTACCACAGAAAAAGAATTGATGAAACAAAGAGAGATATAGTTTCCTTCCATCTTGTTTGGGGATGTCGAGCACCGGTAGGAAGACGAGGATAGAAAAGAGTTTGCGTTTGTTTCCACCAGATAATTGAAGATTGCTCCATGTAGGAAAGATAGATCATCATCGAGAGATTGTTGGTTACTTTCTTTGAGAGAGCACTCCGGAAAACAAGGACGTAAGTAAAAGTATCAAGGGATAGAGGCCACTTATAACTTCCGTGGAATGAGTGGAATCACATTAGTTCACCAATTCAATGTACAAGAGCGAATGATAAGAGTAGTGGTATGGTAGCTACTCCATCCCGCACTCAAAGCATTACTCCGCACATGAATAGGAAAACCATGCAACCCAACTACCGAAACAGACTGAAGGTATTGACAAGAACTCATGGAACTTCGTTAGACAACAAGGATAGATGCAAACGATTCACCGGATCCAAGATAGATAAGGGTGATGATGTTGTCGTCCTGTGTGAAGTAACCAGCCACCGGAAGATATGAAGGAAGATTACGGAGAACAACTGCCAGATTCAACAGCTACCGAAAAGATAGCACCAACTTGAACAGAAGGAATACGAAAGATCTGGAAAGTCTTCATGGCCTCCGGTGGATTGAGCATAGACGATAGAGCGAGAGGGTTTCAAGAGATTACTTGACGAGACTGAGGTGAAAAGAATTTCAGGTTCTTGAAAAGATTGAGAGAGATTTAGCAGTCTTGGGAAAAACTTTAGCAGAACGACGATGATAACTTGCCAACAAGGAACAACTCCGGATTGGTTGAAGATGGAGGATGGAATTAACAATGGACTTGCTAATTCCAGAATTGAAGAAGATGCACTAGAAGAATAGATTATCTGGTCCTTCGGAAGAAAATAGATGTCACCTGGTTCACGTTGTCGATTGGGTCACCGGTTACAAAGATAAAGAGATCTTGGTTACGAACCGATGATATAGCTTTGCTTATGGTATGAGCTATCAGAGACGAAAAAGATGTGCATATATGGAGTTGAAAAAGATGTGCAGCATGATAAACAGATGATAGACCGCCGTAGTGCCTTGAGAAACTCCGGATTTTCAAGGATGCTTGAATAAGCATAGATAGGATCACGGTGTACCCAAAATCACAGGAGTATCTTTGGCAATCCGGAGTGGTAGCATTTTCCATATTCCAATCGACACTATCATGAGTGGAATATAGCTATGCCGAGAACCAAATTACAATCACCAGCATCGGATCGACACATGTTATGTAATTAGCCCAAGAGAAAAAGAGATGAAAAGAAACTCCAAGATTAAGCGCCGGTGACAAAAGAATGAGTTAGCATGGAGATGCTGATAAAAGAGAGATAGATAATGTTTCACACACGACTGAAAAGGAGTGTGGAAACACAGATGTATCAAAGAAAAATTTTCTACATTTTTCGGCATTAAAATACCAATAGATGCGCAAAACCACTTAGCAGATAGAGATTAGCAACTGATGCTTGCACAGAATGGGGAGTTGCTAGAAGGGAGAACACCCTTAAGAAGATGGCACCGGTTAACACGGAGTCGGATAGATCGCGCCGGTGTTCAAAAGCCTGTCGGTATGGAATGTACCAACAGTTGATAACCAAAGGCAGATTGTGATGACAAAAAGGATGCAACAGATAGACAAGGAATTACACACACACACTCACACACACAGATACACAACCTATGGTACTACGGAAACCCAGAACACGTGAATCCTAGTTTGAATTTAAGAAGAGGATTGAAAATGTTACACTTCCTTACCAGAAAAGGGTGGGTGGGTGGTTAAGAAGAAAAATGGAAGCAGTCCTACTCTCGCGTTTTGTTTTTCCCTAGTATACATAACTACCAAAATATTTGCTAGACAGACAACGACCATTTGGCTGAGACCCTGAAGGTCGGGATGGCTCTGATACCAATTGTAACTACCTCGGTGAATTACGCTCCTAGTTACAAGCCTGGATGAGCAGAAATGGTTGAAATAGTACGGTGGGGCCCAAATGCCACTCACAGGTAGACCTTTCGGCCGTCCCAACCATTTCCAAACACCGGGACAAGAACGGGCGGCGTAATCGGCAGGCGAAGGGATCAACTACATACACAAATGAGTATGTATGCAAGCCACCATACAACAGTACATCAGAGCCATTCCATCTAAAAAGAAAGGAAATATAGCAACGCCATACGGCAAGATCCAAATATCCTAGATAGATATAATAGTTTAGGATATCTCCTCATACATCAATCAACAGAGTATCAAGCGGAAGCGGAAGACAAAATCCGAGTACGGATAAGAAGCAAATCGGCATAAGATGCCCCATAAATAAGCACATCCCGCCCACAGATCTCACGGATCCCCGTTCCCGGAATCTCTACACCGAATGATCGTTGCCCACATCGTCCGTCTCTTCCACCCAGTATCCATCTTGCGAGTGTACCTGTCCATCTGAACCAATAATTTATCGTGTGAGACCCTAGGGGTACTCAGCAAGTCTTTATGCCTCTAAAGGGAACATAACCTGGGGTGACGCAATTGCAGCAAAAGATAAACCCTAGCAATTCTATAGATACTCGCTAACCATCCGCCTAACCAAAGATAGACGGATGTCCGTGAATTAATAACAGCAGTTATAACGGTTATAACGGTAATATCCACAGATTCATCCTCCTCCTCGCTTACCGACAAGGAAGCGGACGAACAACCCCCCATCCGTTGGCAGTTTTATTATCCATTCCGTGAATGTTGCACTATTTACTAGTCAGGTACCTAGTCTAGTCAAGTTAAAAGCGGTACTTTAGTTATGCTTGTCTATGATCGAGAAACTGTGCTCCAAGTCGTCCATAACCGCGGACACGGCTTTCAGAAAGTTTTTACCCTGCAGGGGTGCACAAATAGCAACACACACTCGATATGCCTCGGAAAAACCAAATCAAAACCCAACGAGGCAGTCACGACAAAGCGATCACAGGATTCAAAAATATTTCAGGGGGCCACCCCATTGAGCTACCCGCAACGAAGTTAGCTGACTCCGAGACGGCCTCAAGGTTTGTGGAGCCGGCTGTAAACGACTGGGAACCCGAAAGTGTGACTGGGCTTGTCGATACAGCGAAAACGGGTCACGGACCTAAACAGTACAGTGTGCATTACCTCGCACAATTTAAATTAAAGCAGTAAAGCATGGCATAAGTACAGGATAGTAAATAAAACCTCAAACTAGGTTGTGGCCCTCAAGAAATAAGAATGAATCAAGCTCTGGCTCAGGGGGGTTCATAAGCCTCCCGGATGTGGATAGCGCGAATATTCAAGGAACAGGAATCAAGTACTCGGGGTCCTACAGGACACAAGTGAGCCTGAAAAACCAAATAGCGAATATGGCTCACCGATGCCACTTTCATTAGTTATCCCATTACTACTCAAATTAAGTTGTATAGGTACCTCGTTATCCATCAGACACTCACATACCCTACACATGCTGTTCTACGACTCACATGGCTCAAACAACTCCTGTAGTAATGGCTCATGGGATGGAGGAACAAGCTTCGGTGGGGTTTAAAAGTAATGGCTATGCAATACTTGGGATTCATTTTAATGCAATCGCGACTCAATGATGCAAGAATAAGAAAGAGGCAAATAGGTACTATATGTATGCAAGCATGTGGTAGTGCTTGCCTGGCAGCTCAGTTGAAGCAAGTGATGGATCTGGGTAGTGCTCCTGGTTCTCTTGATATATCCCCTGCTCAGCGTCTATTCGAAGAAGAACCAAACAAACAAGGGCCAACATAAATAAAGTGCACAAGCATATGAATAAATGCATCAAGCAAACAATCATGCCATGATGAATGATGCACAATTTGCATGGCAATGCAGTAGCATGGCATGGGTGAGGTGTGGAACACAAGAATAAATCATTTTATTGAGTTTTAGCCCCATTTTAATCTCATAGTAGTTGCTGTATAATTTATATTTATATGATGCATGCTTCAATTCAAACCATGGAATGCATAAACAGAAAGGTCTCGTCGAGCTAATCATTTTAGACATATCATTTGTTAAATTTGGAGTTATAAAACAAAAGATATTAATTAATTAAGACAAAAGGGCATTTTATTGTAATTTAAATAAACTTGGAAAATAAAGTGTTCAAAATATATTTTAGATGTCATATTTGAATTCCTCACATTTTTCTGATTTGAAAACATATATTATAAGTATTATTTGGATTAATATTTAAAAAGTTATTTAAAAACAGAAAAAGATTTGAATTTGAAATAATTAGAAAAGATTTGAATTTAAAACAGAAACAGATAAATACTTTTGTTACCCAGTCACAGCTAGCCACAGCCACAGACATGTGGGGCCATGGCTGACTGGACCAGACGCGCGCGGAAAAGCTTCTGTCACCGCGAGCTCTTCCAGCCCTAGCGGATGACAGGTGGGGCCTGGGGTCTTCGCAGGCCCACGCGTCAGCGGGCGACCAAGGGGGGTGCCATGCGGCTTAGCGAGGACTGCGGGTTGAGACTAAGATACTGGGGGGGCTCTTTGCAAGATCGAACGGCGGCTGACTGGTGGGCCAAAAGTACCGCGGGTTTAGACAAAAAGAAAGCAGGGGGGGTATCGACAAAACTACCGCCCGTACTGTGCTTCTTCCTCGCGGACAGGTCGGTGCGCGCGCGGTGCAGAGCGGGGATTCGAACCAGGGACCTGCGAGCGCGCGCTAGGGTGGCGAACCCGTGCGGTGGGCTAGGGCTAGGTGTCCTGAGAGCGGGCGGGGCCTAGATAGGGCTACTGCGCGCTGCGGGGACGAGCAGACGCACACGACGCCGGCGCACAGAGGGTGCTCGACGGAGCGCACGTCGCGGCCAGGACACGACGGCGAAAGCGAGGGTGTCCAGGAGGGAGGTGGGCTCACCGCGAGTGTGTCAGAGGCGTTGGATCGGTTCGGCAGGCAGACGATTGGTGACGACACAGACGGACGGTGATCTAGGGTTTCGCGGCGGGTGCGTCGGTGTTCTTTGGCTCCGGTGCTCCTCCTCTGCGACGGCGCGTGCAGGACGATGCAGCGGATGACCGTGAGCTTCCCCGACACCCAGGAGCGCCACGCCACCTGCTGGTAGAGGGAGATCGGTGGAGGCCGAAGGTTTGGCCGGCGAGGGAGGGGTAGATGGAGACGGTGGAGAAGAGAGAGAAGAGGGCAGGCCTCTGGGTGGATCTGGACGAGCGAGGAGAGGTTGTGGGGAAGGAGATAAGGCAGAGGGGAGAGGGAGATGCCGTGGGGAGTGGTTGAAGGAAAAGGTGGCTCGGCCACCTTTTTCCCTCCTTCCCTCACGTGCTCTTCGGGGCAGGGCAGGGCAGGGCAGGCAGGGGGGTGAAGGGGAGCTGGCAGGTGGGCAGGGCAGGCCAGGCTCGGGTGGTGGGGTCCCCATGCAGAGAGAGAGAGCTGAGAGAGGGGGGGTGGCTCGGCTAGGTGCTAGGGTTTGGAGCTAGGCTCGGTTAGAGAGGGGGGTGGCTCGGGTGTAGCTAGGGTTTGGTTGGGGTGGCAGCTAGGTGGGCCAGGGCGTCCAGGTAGAGCCAACAAGGAGGGGAGAGGAGAGAGGCCGGGAGGGGGGAGGTGTGGTGGTAGCTTAGGGTTTGGTCAAGATTAGGTGTGGATTATGGTTTAGGGGAGGGGGGTGATGATGGAGTAAGGTGATGGTCTAGGGCTTAGAGAGAAAGATGGAGTGTGAGATGGTTTCTCTTTTTGGCAAGCTCAAGTAAGATCAAGATCAAACCAAGCTAGACCAAAAGAGGGAGAGGTGGTGATTTGGGTTTGAGCAAGATCAACTAAGATCAAGCCAAAAGAAAGGATAGAGATAGAGAGAGAGATGATGATCCACTCAAGATTCAAATAAAAACCAAATACTAGAAAAGGTGGCACTTGCATGGCCCATGCAAAATATTTATTGCCATGTTGATTCTTGTGAAAACAACATTATCACATGGCATTATTATTATGCATTCCAAAATTGAAATAAAAGCCAAGCAGAAGAATTTAGAAGGGATTCCAAGTGGAGTAGATGGAGATGATCACATTGGAGTATAATTGGGACTTGCTAGTGTGTATATGCCACTAGGTATTTAATAAGCCCACAAAAATATCCCAACATGATGATAACCCCAAACAAACATATGGAAGCTAGGAAAAAGGTTCCACTCACAAGGCATGCAAAGGTGGCCATGTGGCTCTCATGTTTCAATATTGTGAAAACAACATGATGCTAAGATGAGAGTATGTGGATAAAGAATTGGATCCATCCCAACCCACATGAGCTAGAGGTAAAACCAATAAGTGCCAAGCTCATATTTGGTTGGATGGTGGAATTATAAGGTGGTGAAAGAAAAAGGTGGTGGAGTTAATAAGAGATATGCCCCCAACTCAACTTGGGCATTAAACAATATATCAAGAACCAAATACAATATCAAGAGGCAAATACAATTAACAATGCATATGAGATAAGAACCAAATAAAAAGGGGTTTTATATGATGCTCAAATGCAAGGAGGCATGATGACATGAGCATGATATAATGATGATGCTACAATTATATATTTGAAGTAGCCATTATATTACTAGACCAAGTAGCATTACAATTGTTAGACAATTGGGATGCTACACATGGTCAAGTGATGACATGGGATGCCTTAAAAATCAAGTTCAGCCGCACCCACGTGCCGCAGGGTTTAGTAAACAGAATGAGGGATGAATTCAGAGAGTTGAAGCAAGGCAGACTGACTGTAGTGGAGTACCATGACAGATTCTTGTCCTTAGCCAGGTATGCACCTGATGAGATCAACACGAAAGCCAAGAAGAAGGATAGATTCTTGAACGACTGCATGATGAGATGCAGACTGTCCTCATCAACATCCATTTCGAGGATCTCGAAGAGCTAGTCGACTCTGCCATTTAGATGGAAGGGAAGCTTAATCAAGCAAACGACAACCACAAGCGTCGTATGATGCACCAAGCTGGATCCAACAGTCACCAGAAGTACCGCCCCAACCCTTCTGCGGGATATGCACCACGGAACAATCGACCCCCAATGTCTCGCCCAAGCTACCCCAACCGTAGCGGAGGAAATGTGAAGTCCGGAGGAAACAACAATCACCCCGGCAACGCCAGCAATTTCAACCATGCACCTCCCAAGAGAAACAACAACAACAAAAACAACAACACTGCACCTAGAACTGGAAGCAATGTTGTTCCCGTGGCAGCGAAAGACAAGTCTCAGATCACTTGTTTCGAGTGTGGAGTGAAGGGTCACTATTCAGAAGAGTGCCCCAAGAAGATTGCCGCCACTGCCAATGTGAATGCCCCAGCTCAACAGTAGCGTCGTGTTCAACCAGGAAGAAGATTTGCCCCAGGGAACCCTCACAACCGCAACGGTCGTCTCTTCCACATGAACGCCGAAGAAGCCCAGGAAGCGCCATATGTAGTGCTGGGTATGTTTTCTGTCAACTCAGTTTTAGCAAGAGTGTTGTTTGATTCGGGAGCATCACATTCACTTATCACCGAAGAATTTGCATGCACTAGTAAGATTCACCCAACCAACTTGAAGCATGTCATGATAGTTCAAATCCCCGGTTCAACCACCAAAGCTAGAAAAATTTGCAAAGTTGTGCCTATCAGAATACATGGGATAGATTTTTATGCCAACCTAATTGTACTTGGAACCAAAGGATTGGAAGTAGTACTAGGTATGGACTGGATCAAGGCATAAAGGAATGATAGACTGTGCTAAGAAAGCCATCACCATGACCAGTAGCTCTGGAGTCACAGTAGAGCATATATCTGAAACCTTACCCCGCCAATTCAAGTGTAATAGTAGTCTAGCCCTGCCCACCATTGACCAAGTCAGAGTAGTCTGTGAATACCTTGACGTATTCCCAGATGAATTACCCGGTATGCCCCCGGATAGGGATATTGAGTTCATTATTGAACTAATCCCCGGAACCGGACCCATAGCCGAGAGACCCTATAGTATGAACCCCTCAGAGTTAGTGGAATTGAAGAACCAGATGGATGCTATGTTGGCAATAGGCTTGATTCAACCAAGCGCATCGCCATGGAGATCGCCGATGTTATTCGTCGACAAGAAAGATGGAGGCAACCGTTTATGCGCAGATTACAGGAAGCTGAATGACGTCACCATCAAAGACAAGTACCCTTTGCCAAAGATAGAGGATCTATTTGATCAGTTGACTGGAGCCAATGTGTTCTCTAAGATCGATCTTAGGACTGGCTATCACCAACTTAAGATTCGTGCAATGGATATTCTGAAGACCGCCTTTACTACTCGTTATGGATTATACGAGTATACGGTCATGTATTTTGGATTGACCAATGCCCCTGCTTATTTCATGAATCTCATGAATAAGATCTTTATGAATTTTCTGGATAAGTTTGTCGTTGTGTTTATCGACGATATCCTTATCTACTCCAAGTCAGAAGAAGAGCATGAGCAACATCTGAGAATCATTCTTGAAACCCTTAGAGAGCATCGGTTGTATGCCAAGTTCAGCAAATGTGAGTTTTGGCTGAAAGAAGTAGGATTCCTAGGACATATTGTGTCTGCTGGAGGAGTCGCTGTTGAACCCGCCAAGATCAAAGATGTCAAAGAATGGGAAGCCCCAACCACTCAAACCCAAGTCCGTGCATTTCTCGGATCAGCGGGATATTACTGCAAGTTCGTAAAAGGATTCTCAAGCATCGCCAGACCCATGACCCAATTGTTGAAGAAGGACAAGAAGTTTGAATGGACCGACAAATGCGAAGCGAGTTTCCAGGAGCGGAAGAAGAGATTGATTTCAGCCCCAATTTTGATCATGCCAGATAACAAGAAGCCATTTGATGTGTATTGTAATGCATCCAAGATTGGTCTCGAATGTGTATTGATGCAAGAAGGCAAAGTTATCGCTTATCTTTCTCAACAACTGAAGCAGCATGAGCAGAACTATCTGAACCATGATCTTGAGTTAGCAGCCGTAGTTTTGGCATTGAAGACATGGCGTCATTATCTTATGGGTAATCGATGTGAGATTTACTCAGATCACAAAAGCTTGAAGTATATTTTCACTCAGAAGGAGCTGAATATGAGGCAAAGGAGATGGATAGAGTTAATCAAGGATTATGACCTTGACATTCACTATCACCCCGGCAAAGCCAATGTGGTAGCGGATGCTCTTAGCAGATTGCCGTGTAGGCTAAACACTATGATCAAGGAGAAGCAACCAAGTTTGCATGAGGAGTTGGAGCAATTTAGTACTGAGCTAGTTAGCAAAGGATTCTTAGCTAGCATTGAACTTCAACCCACTTTGATTAGCCAAATCAAGGAAGCCCAGAAGGGAAATGAAAGTATCGACAGAATCAAATGTCGTATTGGTACAGGAAAGGTACCTGGATTCACTGAAGACGAAGAAGGAGTTCTGTGGTACAAAGGCCATATCTGTGTGCCAGCAAATTCGGAGCTGAAGCAAGTTATCATGCAAGAAGCTCATGATACTCTTTATTCTATCCACCCCGGAGGAACAAAGATGTATCAGGATTTGAAGGAGCAATTTTGGTGGCACAAGATGAAGAGAGAAATCGGGAGCTACATCGCCAAGTGTGATATCTGTCAGAGAGTCAAAGCGGAACATCAGAGACCCGCAGGACTGTTGCAACCACTGCAGATTCCGAAACGGAAATGGGATTCCGTCGGAATGGACTTTATCATCGGTTTGCCTACTTCTAGTAGGGGAAATGATTCAATCTAGGTCATTGTTGATAGACTGTCCAAAGTAGCTCATCTTATACCTGTCAAGACAACCTACCAGAGTTCGAAGCTAGCAGAGTTGTACATTGCTAGAATTGTTAGTCTGCATGGAACCCCTAAGACCATAGTATCAGATCGAGCAACCCAATTTACCTCGAGATTTTGGTAGAAAGTCCAAGAAGGATTAGGAACCAAGTTAAATTTCAGCACCGCTTATCACCCGCAAACCGATGGACAGACTGAAAGAGTCAACCAAATCTTAGAAGATAGGTTGAGAGCTTGTGTGTTGGAATATGGATCAAAATGGGAAGATTGCCTGCCTTTCATAGAATTCTCATATAACAACAGTTATCAAGCCAATTTGCAAATGGCACCATTTGAGTTCCTATACGGAAGAAAGTGTCATACCCCTTTGAATTGGTCGCAAGTAGGAGAGAGTCAGATTTTTGGCCCCGATATTCTCCTAGAAGCTGAAGAGAAGGTTCACAAAGTCCGTGAGCACCTCAAGACCGCCCAATCCAGACAGATGATTTATGCTGACAAGAGAAGGAGAGACTTGACTTTCAATGTCAGAGATTTTGTATATCTCAAGGTTTCACCATTGAAGGGAACCCAACGTTTTAGTCTGAAAGGAAAGTTAGCCCCCAGATATATCGGACCCTTAAAGATTCTGAACCGCCGAGGAGAAGTATCTTATCAACTGGAATTGCCTAAAGAGATGTCTGCCATCAACAATGTGTTCCATATCTCGTTACTTCGCAAATGTCTAGAAGTGCCGAAGAAGACCGAAGTTTTCAAGAACATCGATCACCGAGCTGTTCATATCAACAAGGACCTGACGTATCGTGAAGTGCCCATCCGTATCTTGGAGGAAGCTTACAGAATCACCAGGACCAGGAGTACCAAATTTCTCAAGATTCAATGGAGCAACCATATCGAAGAAGAAGCCACTTGGGAGCGAGAAGATTACATTAGGACTGAGTTCCCAGATCTCTTTAGTTCCTAGTTTTCTTTCTTAAATCTCGGGACGAGATTTTGTTTAAGGGGGGAAGGTTTGTAACATCCCAAAACTTTAATCCAAATAATCAAGATCAAATCTACCCAATTTAGGGTTAACAAAAACTTTTCCATTTTAAAATCTTTAAGCATTCATATGTGTGTGCATTTAAAATAGGAGTTGTTTTGAATAACCATGATTGAGTGATCTATTGATTGTAAAATGACTCTAAGGTGAATTACACATCATCTAGATCATACCCAAGCAAATCCCAAAGAAAAAGAAATCAAAAAGAATTAAATAAGGAAGATGGTCACTTTGCCATTTTAATCACCTAGCCCACCTTGGGCATTCCTAGCACTCAAATCCTAACAGAGACAATTGTGGATCTTTGCACCCCTTGCTAGTACAAGTAGTGATGTACCAAGGCCCACTTTGTGATCTCCCAAAAACATTCAAACTCTAAATTTAAATGACATTTGAAAATTGAATCTAGTTCATATGTATAGATCATACTTTTTCAAAAACCATCCAAATGAAATCCATTTTAAAATACCAAGCAAACCTAGAAGCTTAAGCATAAGATAAACCACTCCACCAAAAATCATCTCAAAATTCAAATAAAAGTTTCATGCGGCCATTTGGTCGAACAGGTGGCAGGCAAGATTTTTCTGCCTAACTAATATTGTTTATGGATCAATGCATTGTCGAGTTTTTAGCCTCCATTTGGTTCCCCTATCTCCCCCAGCTCTAACCAAACCCTCACCGGCCTACCCCTTAGCCTGGAGCAGCAGTTGCGAGCCGCCTGTTTGTGGTCACCGCCTGCCGAGCATGCGCAACTCGCAGCAGACCGCGCCGCACCAAACCAGTGTGCCCACTAGCTCCGCCCAACCCTACCGCAACTCCCTATCCACCCCTCGATCAATGCTAGCCCCTGGACCACCCCAGAGCAGCGCCTCCCTTTCTCTCTGCGCCATGCGCAGCGCACGCCAGAGCGCCCTCACCGCCAGCACACCATAGACACCATAGACCACGCCTCAACACCAAATCACGTGCACCGCTCGGCCATAAACCCAGCAATCCTCCAGACACGGTCGTGCACCGCCGCGCGACCCACAGTCGCCAGGAGCACCATCGAGCACCGCCTTTGTCTCCCAGAGCGCCGGAAGCCCCCGACCAATTGCCACTGCCCCTAGCCACGCAGTTATGCCGTAGAGGACCGCCCACCGTCCGCCTACCTCTCCCACGCCAGTAGCCCCCTAAATCACCGTCACCGACGAGCTCCGCCCACACCCGTCGGTCCCCTCATCGAGCCTATATAAGCAAGCCTCCCTAGCACCATTTCTTCACATCATTCCACTCCCTTCTCTCCACTGATTGTTCCCCTCTCTCGCTGGAGCTGCTCGAGCAGCCCATCACCGGAATTCCACCGGAGGTAGTCGCTGTAGAGGAGGAGATTTGCAGTCGATTTCGTCCACCTTAGCCCCTACCGCAACCTCGCCTGAGTCTGCCGTCATCCACCAGTTCGTTTGCCCGCCTCACCGCACTAGCTGGAGCCCTGGTACGTCCCCAGTAGACCCCCACCGACCGTGCTAGGGTTCAGTCTCGCTGGCGACGTGTCCGTCATTGACGACGACCGTGGACTATTGATCTGTGTTCTAATCATGTGGTCCTCAGCGCCTCGTACCGCTTCGCGTTTTATGAGTCACTGATAGGCGGGACCCCCCTGTCAGCAGCCCTCAGCGCCGCGGAGTGTACACGGGCCGGCCCATTTAGTTTCCCGCGCTGACCCAGTAATTCAAATATAGGTTTTTCTTTTTAGAAGTAAACTTAATTCTGTCCCTTAGTTAAAAAATCAATTCAGAGAGTTTTACAAATCCAAATTGAGTGATTCTAATTTTGTTGGAAAGATAATTTAAATCTCTATCCAAGCCCATTGGATTTAAATCATTTAGAGTTAGAGATCTCTCCTAGTAAAGATAACAAGATAGAAGCTTTTGCACATTCAAACATTTTTATAAAATCAACTCTAATAGCTTTTGAGTGGATTCCAACTCTCAAAAATCACATTTAACCATACCTATCTGAATATGTAATAATATTGAGGTTTGCGTGCAGTGACTTTGGACTAGTACCAAAATTGTTCTATATAGGCATTTCTAGTCACTTTAAATCATTAATTATTGAACTTAAACCTATTAAAATATGATCCAACCTTTAAATCACATTCCCATATGTTAGAATATGTGGTGATGACATGTGTCCACATGATCCCATATTTTAATTGGAGAATATTAAATCTTAGTTAATTTCAATGAGTAGAAATTACTTTTCTCAAATAAAATATATGAAACTAGTTCATTAAACCTTGTGATGCTTGTGATGATAATAGATCATCAAATGTGTGCCTTAGTGTGTGAAGTAGACTAGTTAAGTATTGTTTGGTGATTGTGTACTCCGTATGTATTTATAGACGATAGTACCGACCAAGTCTACGAGGAGGAGGAGTTCTACCAAGAGGAGGAGGAAGAGAATTTCAACCACTGCACCAACCAAGGCAAGCCATCATTAACAATGCAAGCCTACCACTTCAAGTAAACTGAGCAAACTAACACTTGCAAGTATTATACCTAGCAAGCCATCTTTAGCAATGCAAGCTAACCCTTGCAAGATAGATAACCTAAGCAAATGCCTTAAGCATGCTTTGGTTATGCCACTTGACTATTACCTACTCCAAGTTTTATTTACAAGCTTTACTTTCTTTACTTACCAAAGTCTTTTACTTGTTTAAAGGTAGCATAAAGAGTATAAAACTTGATCTATCTAGTCAGACTTAGATGTCATTCCATGACATGAGATTGAGATTAGCATCCCAACTTAGTGAACACTCTTAACTTAGTAGTTGGAACAAAACCAAAACTTGATTCACTTTAGATAGGAAAACTGGGTGAAATTTATTTGTGAAAACCTTGGAATGATGAGTCATTCTATTGAGATGTTTTGACATGTGTTGAGAAACATGATGCACTCGACTTTCAACGTAGAGCTCGTTGGGAACCCCAAGAGGAAGGTATGATGAGCACAGCAGTAAGTTTTCCCTCAGTTATGAAACCAAGGTTTAATCGAACCAGTAGGAGCAAGGAAACACCCCAAAGGTGTTACTAGCTGAGATTTGGCAGGGCGCACTACCGGTGCTAGTAGCAACGTGGAGACCTGCACAACACAACCATAGAACTTTGTCCCCAACTTGCGATGAGGTTGTCAATCTCACCGTGTTTTGCGAAAAACAAAGGATTAAACGTATCGAATGGAAGGAAGTAAAAGATTGCAGAAAGTAAACACAAAGCAGTAAAAGATTGTATGTAAAAGAAAAGGACCGGGATCCATAGTTCACTAGAGGTGGCTCTCCTTAGATAGATAACATGCTGGGTGAACAAATTATAGCGGGGCAATTGACAAACACCGAGAAAGCAATACATGCATATACTAATCATCTCGACTCCTTTGAGACTTGATTGGGCATTACAACATAATACATAGACCGCCATCCAACTGCATCTATGACTAATAATCCACCTTCAGGTTATCATCCGACCCCCCTCCAGTATTAAGTTGCAAGCAACAAATTATTGCTTTACGAACTGCGTGTAAAGTAAACAATACAATTGTTCTATGAACAAAGGATTGCTGTTTTTTCCCTAGTAGCAACAACACATCTAGTACCTTAGAGATTTCTGTCACTTCCCCAGATTACTAGAGGCATGAACCCACTATCGAGCTTAAAATACTAACTCTTGGAGTTGCTAGCATCTACTTGGCCAAGATAGCTACTAACAACGGAAAGCATGCAAGATCACAAATAACAAAGACATGATAGAATCAATAATCAATCTGAAATAGCATCTCAATATCCATCAGATCCCCGCAAACACAACATGTATGGATTACAAATAGATGATCTTGATCATGAAACGGAGCTCACAAGATCTAAACATGAAAGCACAAAGGAGGAGAAACCAGCCATCTAGCTACTACATGGATCCGTAGTCCAAGGATGAACTACTCACGCATCACACCGGAGGCTTGCATGGTGATGAAGAAGGCCTCTAGGGTGAATTCCCCTCTCCGGTAGGGTGTCAGGAAGAGCTTTAGATCCCTCCCGATTTAGGGATGGAGATGACGGCGGCTACAGACTCTTTCGTGGATTTTTGATCGGGTACCTAGGGTTTTCGTCCCGAGGGCAACTTATAGGCGGAAGGAGCGGCCGAGGGGGTGCTGGGGTCGGCCAGACCACCCCCTGGCGCGGGCCAAGCCTGGCCGTGTGGCCAGGTGGTGTGGCCGGCCCCTGGCCCCTCTCCGTCTCTTATTCTAGCACTTGATCCCTTCCGGAAAAATAGGCACTTTGGCTTTTGTCCCATTCAATTCCGAGAATATTCATTTTCTGACTTTCCTAGAACCAAAAACAGCAGAAAACAGGCAGCTGGCACTATGGCTCTTGTTAATAGGTTAGTCCAAGAAATCATATGAAAAGTACTCCAAAGTTGGAACAAAACACAAGAAAGTGGATAAAACCAAGCATGGAACATCAAAAATTATAGATACATTTGCAATGTATCAAAACACAAATGGTTTATGATGATGAAAGTGTTGAGGCATGAGCCTTAGCCCTTTTACAAAACTGATGGTTGGGTTCAGATGCGATACCATTCCAATTTTATCGTACAACCACAATACCTGAATTGGGTAAGGCTTAGCCAGAAGTTTATATGCATTAGTATAAGTTCCCTCACGGGAGAGGTCTGAGCTGAGGCTACCTCTCAATGTTGTCCACCTATGCAGTGCCCAAGATGACAGATGGTCATGGTTGGGAGGCCATGCTCATAGGAGAGGTGCTTATACTAGGGTGTGTAAAGGAAAGGTTATGTTTGATTATCTGCATACTAAGTATGATGATTCAGGGTTATCCCTGACAGATGTATCGAATCTTGTGGTGAAAGTGTACCACCTCTACAGAGTGTCAAACTATTCGAATAGCCGCGTCCGTGGTTATGGACAGTTGGAGTGGCCATACTGTTCTGTTGTCAGATGTTTTTAGAAACAACTTAGGAAATGAATTGTGACATGACTTGACCACAACAGAGTTGTGACTATGATAACTAAGTTCCCACTTAGGTGTTTTCAAACTTCTTTTATCTTTATTTGTTTTTGAACTCAGCTTAGGTTTCAAAATTAACTTTACAAGTAAACTTAGAGTTAGCATTCCTACTAGAACTATCTTACGTGAGTGTGGTAGTTTGCGAGTACTTAAAGAGTACTCATGGCTTTGTCCCTGGCTATTCCCGTGGCTAGATTATGAGGAGGACTACCCTGAAGGAGGACAGCAGGATGGCTACGACAACTAGGATCATCTCCTATCGTTAGCATTGCCTGTGACTCTGAAGATGGACCCCACCGCTATGCTATTTATTCCGCTACTTGATTATACTAAGACTAGATCATGAGATCCTTATTTGTGTAAGACCCTATTATGGTTTGTAATGGATGATGTACTGTGATATCCACTATTATGTCTCACAAAAATGGTAATCCTAGGATTGCGATGTATGACATAACAGGCATCTGGGATTAAAAATCCGGGTGTTGACATTCATCATACTCTAGCTTGAATTCTCATGATCAAGCTAGATGATTCATCTTCTTTGGGATTTACCTAATTTAGTATACTCACAACTCTTCTTCAATACCTAGTCATTTGTCCTCAAGTGACTTGATAATAATGACCACCATCCTTTGATCATGCTAAACTTAGGCTTCTAATTGTTTGATCAAAATCTATTAACACTAAATACTAAATTTGTACTAGTATCCTTATAGGCTTATATTGTTAAGGAAGCTTACTTTAGGTTTATACCTAGTTGGATTAACAAGGTTATCATTGGATTCTCTACTAGTACTAGCTTTCTTATAGCTTCATGATCACTAGCTTAATTCTTGGGTTCAAATACTTCTTCTAGTTAACTCATGAGTAAGTTAACTCCTCCAACATCCAATGTTTTGATCACCACTAAGGATCTCATTCCTTGATGATGGCACACTCTACCATATCTAGTTCCTTAATCTTATTAACTTACTAAAGGTCTTTGGAAGGTTAATATAATAGGTCAAAACTAAGAGCCAATATGTGCTAGGTCAAGAATTGATCACTCAACATTGATGATCAATTGACACTAGGACTTGGTTAAATAGGAATGTTATCTCTTAATATGATATTAAGAGTATATGCTGGATGGTCTTGGCTTGCCTTCCTCTTCCAATCTATTTGTTATAAGAGTTAGTGTTTAAGAACTACCATGATATCCATGGCTTATATAATTATAGTAAGCAAGTATGTCAATGTTTAGTTATTGAGTTTATTTGCTTAAGTTATATACTTGACACATTTAATCCATTCTGATCAGGCTTTCCTATTACTCTACACTGGCCTATATTGGAATACTCTCTTCTCTCTTAAGAACAACTTACGAGTTGTTTCTCCTTTATGACTAGTCCACTAGAGTTAGTCTGGTTCATCTCCTTCCATCATTCAATCAGCCGGACATACTCTCGAAAATACTTTATAATGATGACTTCTTATAACCTTATGAAAATAGAGCTTAATCTTATCATCATCTATTAAATCTTCTCCAGCCTTTACTCAGAAATTCAGATAACAACACTTCTATGTTTATTGTTTACTCTCCCTCTGTAACATCCCAAAACTTTAATCAAGGTTATCAAGATCCAAATCACCCATTTTATGGTTAACAAAAACTTTTTTATCATTAAAATAATTAGGAATGTATATGTGTGTTGCATTAATATAGAATTGTTTAGAAATGCCATGTTTGTTTGTTCTAATGGTTGTAAAATGATTAAAATATGAATGCCACATCATCTAGATCATTTAGAAACAAAATCCAAAGAAAAAGAAATCAAATAAGAATAAAAATACCAAATGGTCACTTTGGCCATTTTAATCCACTAGGTCACTTTAGGTGCTCCTAGAAGTCAAATTCAAACAGAAACATTCTCAACTCTTTTCACCCCTTGCTAGTACAAGTAAAGATCTACCAAGGCCCACTTTGAAATCTTACAAAAACATTTAAACACTAATTAAATGACAATTGAAAATGGAATCCATTTCATATGCATAGATCCCACTTTTTCAAAAACCACTCAAATGAGTTCACCTTGACAATCCCAACCTACCACAAGTGATCAAGCTTATGACTAACACCAACACCAAAAATCTTCTCAAAATTCAAATTAAATTCTCTTGCGTCCATTGTGTCGAACACATTGTGATCATAGATAAACCTGCCTAACTAACACTATTTTGATCAATGCTTTGTCGACCCATTTGACCCTAATTCACTCCCCTGGTCTCCTCTAGTTCTAACCATGCCATCAAGGAGCTACCATTTAGCCTTTAGCAGCAGTGTCGCGCCACCCTGAGGCCATGCCCGCCGGTCGAGCACGGGCATCTCGCAGGAGACCACCCAGCCCCTCTCCACCATACCTGGGAGGTAGGCGTGATAGCACCGCCGCCCACTGTCCCTTCCCCGAGCAATGCCACGCCCTGGACCACCGCAGATGACCCGCACTCTCCGCCTCTACACCATGCATAGCCCATGCCAGAGCGCCGCCCCTGACAGCATCGCACAAGCCACACCGTGCCCTCAGCTTGCACGCGCCGCTCCGCCTTGATCCCAGCACACTCCTAGACATGCCCTTTTCTCGCCGCGCGACCAGCACCCGCCGTGAGCCGCGTCGAACGCTGCCTCTGCCGCTCAGAGCGCTAGCCATGCCCGACCAAACGCCACCGCCCCTAGCCGCGCCATTACACCGTAGATGACCGCTAGGAGGCAGAGCACCGTCCGCCTACCTCGCCCATGCCATTAGCTCCCTGTACCATCGTCACCGACGAGCTCACCATCGCACCTCACGATCCCCTCGTCGACCTATAAAAGGAGGGCACCCCCGTCCCATTACTGCACACCATTCACCTCCCTCTCGCTACTGACCATTCCCCACCTCTTGCCAGAGTCGCTCGAGCCCTCAGTCGCTTGAATTGTGCCAGAGCTCGCTGCAGCAGAGGAGAAAGAGGGCCATCGATTGCGACCACCGAAGGAGCCGCCGCAACCACACCTGAGTCCGCCATTGTCCACCAGTCTGATCACCCCCATCGCCATGTTAGCTAGAGGCTTGGTAAGTCCCCAATCGACCCCATCGATCCGCTAGGGTTCAGTCTCGCCGGCGACCTGTTCATCGTCGACGATGAACCACGACCGTTGATCCACCATCTAATCGCATGGCCCACATCGCCACGTACCGCTTTGCGTTAGAGTCATTCGTTGACGTGTGGACCCCCTGTCAGCTTCCCTCTGCGCCGCGGAGCGCCACTGGGCCGACCCATTTAGTTTCCCGCCTTAGCCCGCAGATTCAAATAAAGATTTATCTTTTTAGACTTAAACTCAATTCTGTCCACTAGTTTAAAAATCAATTCAGAGAGTTCTACTAAACCAAAATGAATGATTCCAATTTTGTTAGAAAGATAATTCAAATATCTATCCAAGCCCGTTGGAGTTAAATCAATTAGAGTTATAGATCACATACAGAAAAAATAACAAAACAAAGACTTTTCTATATTCAAACATTTTTCAAAAATCAACCATAATATCTTTTGAGTTGATTCCAACTCTCAAAATCACATTTAACAATACCTATCTGAATATGTAATAGTATTTAGGTTTGCCTGTAGTGACTTTGGACTAGTACCAAAATAATGCTATATGGGCATTTCTAGTCACTTTAAATCATTTAAATATTAATCTTAGACTTTATAAAAGGTGATCCAACATTTAAATGACATTCCCATGTATTAGAATATGTGGTGATGACATGTGTCCACATGATCCCATATTTTAATTGGAGAATATTAAATATTAATTAATTTCAATGAGTAGAAATTACTTTTCTCAAATAAAATAAATAAAACTAGTTCACTAAATCTTGTGTTGAATGTGATGATACTATATCATCAAGTGTGTGCCTTAGTGTGCTAAATAGACTAGTTAAGTATTTTTTGGTGATTGTGTATCCCGAATTTATTTATAGACGATAGTATCGACCAAGTCTACGAGGAGGAGGAGTTCTACCCCGAAGAAGACGAGGAGAATTTCAACCACTGCACCAATCAAGGTAAGCCATCACTAGATAAAAAATAACCTAAGAAAAATGCTTTAGGCATGCTTTGGTTATACCTCTTGATTTATACCAATCCCAAGTTTTACTTACAAGTTTTACCTTTTGCGTTACCAAAGTTTCTTTACTTCTAGTAATGCTTTGCGAGATTTTAGAAAGTAGTTTAGATAGCATAAAGAGTATAAAACTTGGCCTATACTAGATGTCATTCTATGGCATGAGATTGAGATTAACATCCCACCTTAGTGAACACTCTTAACTTAGTAGTTGGAGCTAAACCAAAAACTTGATCCTAGATGGGAATACTTGGTGAAAATGCTTATGAAAACCTTGGAATGATGAGTCATTCTATTGAGATGTTTTTACATGTGTTGAGAAACACAAATGGTTTATGATGATGAAAATGTTGAGGCATGAGCCTTAGCCCTTTATAAAAATTGATGGTTGGGTTCGGATGCGATACCATTCCAATTTTACCGTACAACCATAATACCTGAATTGGGTAAGGCTTAGCCGGAAGTTTATATGCATTAGTATGAGTTCCCTCGCGGGAGAGGTTTGAGTTGAGGCTACCTCTTGATGTTGTGCACCTATGTAGTGCCCAGGATGGCAGATGGCCATGGCTAGGAGGCCAAGCTCATAGGAGAGGTGTTTATACTAGAGTGTGTAAAGGAAAGGTTATTGCTTATCCGCATAATAAGTATGATGATTCAGGGTTATCCCTGCCGGATGTATTGAATTTTGTGGTGAAAGTGTACCACCTCTACAGAGTGTCAAAATATTCGAATAGCTGCGTCCGCGGTTATGGACAGTTGGAGTGGCCATATTGTTCCGTCGTTAGATGTTTTCAAAATGACTTATGAAATGAATTATGACATGACTTTACCACAACAGGGTTGTGACTATGAAAACTAAGTTCCCACTTAGATGATTTAGACCTTTATTTTATCTTTCTTTGTTTCTGAACATAGCTTAGGTTTCAAACTTACCTTTACAAATAAACTTAGAACTTAGCATTCCACTAGAACTACCTTACTTGTTAGTGATAGTTTGCGAGTACTTAAAGAGTACTCATGGCTTTGTCCCTGGCTATTCCCGTGGCCAGACTATGAGGAGGACTACCCGGAAGAAGGACAGTAGGATGGCTACGACAACTAGGATCATCTCCCATCATCAGCATTGCCTATGACACTGAAGATGGAGCCCACCGCTATGCTTATTATTCCTCTACTTGTTTGTATTAAGACTGGATCATGATGTCCTTTATTTGTGTAAGACCTTATTATATTTTGTAATGGATGATGTACTATGATATCCAATCTGTTATGTCTCGCAAAAATGGTAATCCTGGGATTGCGATGTATGGCATAACTGGCATGTGGAATTAAAAAACCGGGTGTTGACAAGTTGGTATCAGAGCCATCCTGACCATAGGAGACCCTAGTTAGAATGGACGTCCGAACAAAAACTTAGTTTCAAAACCAAAAAGAAGTGAGTATTTGTGAAAACCTATTTCCCCTCTTACCCTTGAGATTCTTTCAAAAAGATTCATGTTCCTCAAAAATTCTTACATTACTCCATAAAATTTGACACACTTGATCACCTCACTAAATTTCTCATCCTAAATTCTTATAGATGGAAGTTCAGTACTGCAAGTTCTACTAGTTGGGCAACGGAAGCCAACTGATCTTTGAGAGGGATCTTGATGCACTGTCTGAGTACCTTGAGCGCCTGCATCCAGAATTCTTTGGAGCCCAACTCAAGGACTTTACCGGAGGAGATTTACAATGGTAGATAGTTGCTAATCTTCGAGGAAAGATGGAAGCACCCCTTTCCGAGAAGATTCAATTCACCCTGAGAGAGAACAACTGGCTAGATGGATTAGCCAGGGCGATGCATGACGCTCTCGCCCGTCTTTGTGGACAGAATGTCAACTTGATCCAGGGAACTTGCTTTGCTCACTATGCAAGGCGTGATTCCATGGGAATGCCTCTAGAGATGCCAAGTCACCTGGAGTTGAAGCGCCAAGTGGAGAACCTCGACTTCCTACTATATGACAGACAAAAGGAATTGTACAATGCTCGAGCCTACGCCAACCACAACCTTGCCATTGCCGTCCAGAAGGCCCAAACTTTCTCATTGCTCGTCAAGGATCATTAGTCACTTCACCGGCAACGCGAGAAGAAGGATCGCACCATCGCTTGTCTTCGCAAGAAGGTGGCCGACCTCGAGAAGACCATCCAGGAGCAAGAAGCTTAGCTTGTAGCAAAATAAGAAGAAGAAGGAGAAGACATCCAGGGGGATATTCACTCAGACCTCAATGATGACAATGACTATCTGGAGGATGGTGCCATGGACTTCTACACCGACGATGATGACTCCGACTTCATCAATGATGAGTAGATGCACTAGAGCACTATCGTAGGAATGAGAACTATCGGTCCCATTGTATCTTAGCTTACAGAATGGTTCTTAAAACCATCTGTTTTCCTTTTGTTGTGGTGTGTGTGTGTGTGTGTTTGTATCGTGTGCTTTGCTTGAGTGAATGAGAATAAGTTAGTTGCAAAACCTGAGTCAAACTCAAAGTTTTAGCTTTGAAAACAAAACCATGAACCTTAGAACTTTCCCTCTTACCCCTTTATCTATCTCAATCTTCAGATGACTCGTGGAAACCAAGGAGGGAGCAGCTCATCGTAGGACCCGATGCTGCAGATTCTGCAGATGCTAGTTTCGGACAGTGAAGCTAGTAGAGCAGAGCGCCAAGCCAATCTAGCCACCCCGCAACAGATCGCCCAAATGGCCCACAATAATCAAGGCCATGGAAATCAGGATCATCATGGATCCAAACTCAAAAACTTTCAGAATACCAATCACCCTATCTTTAGCAAGTCTGAAGACCCAATGGATGCTGATGATTGGTTATAGACCATGGAGAATAACTTAGAAGTCGCGGGAGTGGATGCCAACGAGAAAGTTCTGTTTGCCACCCACTATCTAGCAGGAGATGCAAGAGCATGGTGGAACAGCACCCGCACGATGAACCACGGTCAAGTGATGACGTGGGAAGCTTTCAAGGTCAAGTTCAGCCGCACCCATGTACCGCAGGGTTTAGTCACCAGAATGAGAGATGAATTCAAAGAACTAAAGCAAGGTAGAATGACTGTAGTGGAGTACCGTGACGGATTCTTGTCCCTCGCCAGGTATGCACCGGATGAAATCAACACTAAAGCCAAGAAGGAGAGATTCTTGAACAGACTGCATGATGAGATGCACACGATACTAGTCAACATCCATTTTGAGGATCTCGAAGAGCTTGTAGATTTCGCCATCTAGATGGAAGGGAATATAAACCAAGCAAATGACAACCGCAAGCGTCGGATGATGTACCAAGCTGGGTCCCACGGTGCCCAGAAGTATCGCCCCAACCCATCAACAGGATATGCCCCGCGTAACAATAGACCCCCAATGTCTCGCGCAAGCTACCCCAACCGTAGCGGAGGAAATGTGAAGACCGGAGGAAACAACAACAACCACCCTGGCACCTCCAACAACTTCAACCGTGCACCGCCCAAATCCAACAACAACAACAACAACAACAACAACACTGCCCCAAGGACTGGAAGCAATGTCGTGCCTGTTGTAGCAAAAGACAAGTCTCAGATTACTTGTTTTGAGTGTGGAGTGAAGGGTAACTACTCCAATGAGTGTCCCAAGAAGATTGCCCCCACTGCCAATGTGAATGCCCTAGCTCAGCAGAAGCACCGTGTTCAGCCCAGAAGAAGATTCGCCCTAGGGAACCCGCACAACCGCAATGGCCGTCTCTTCCACATGAACGCCGAAGAAGCCCAAGAAGCGCCAGATGTCGTGATGGGTATGTTTCTATTAACTCAGTATTAGCAAGAGTGTTGTTTGATTCTGGAGCATCGCACTCATTTGTTACCGAAGAATTTGCATGCACTAGTAAGATTCACCCAACCAACTTGAAGCAGGTTATGATAGTTCAAATACCTGGTTCAACCACCAAAGCTAGAAAATTTTGCAAGGCTGTGCCTATCAGAATAAATGGGATATATTTTTATGCCAATCTAATAGTACTTGGAACCCTACTAGGAATGGATTGGATGTCGAAACATAAAGGATTTGATCGACTATGCCAAGAAAGCCATCACCATGACCAGTAGCTCTAGAGTATCAGTCGAGCATATATCTGAAACCTTGCCTCGTTAATTCAAATGCAACAAGAGTCTAGCCCTCCCCACCATAAACCAAGTCAGAGTAGTCTGTGAATACCCTGACGTATTCCTAGATGAATTGTCCGGAATGCCCCCAGATACAGATATTGAGTTCATTATTGAACTAATTCCTGGAACCGGACCCATAGCTCAGAGACCCTATAGCATGAACCCATCAGAGTTAGTGGAACTGAAGAAGCAACTGGATGCTATGCTGGAGAAAGGCTTGATTCAACCAAGCGCATCGCCACGGAGATCGCCCGTGCTGTTCGTCGACAAGAAAGATGGAGGCAACCATTTGTGCATAGATTACAGGAAGCTGAATGATGTCACCATCAAGAACAAGTACCCATTGCCCAAGATAGAGGATCTATTTGATCAGTTGACTGGTGCTAGAGTGTTCTCTAAGGTTGATCTTAGGACCGGTTATCACCAACTTAAGATTCGTGCAACGGATATTCCAAAGACCGCCTTTACCACCAGATATGGATTATATGAGTATACGGTCATGTCTTTTGGATTAACCAATGCCCTCGCTTATTTCATGAATCTCATGAATAAGATCTTTATGAACTTTCTGGATAAGTTTGTCGTTGTGTTTATTGACGATATTCTTATCTACTCCAAGTCAGAAGAAGACCATGAGCAACATCTAAGAATCATCCTTGAAACCCTGAGAGAGCATCAATTGTATGCCAAGTTCAGCAAATGTGAGTTCTGGCTGAAAGAAGTAGGATTCCTCGAACATATTGTGTCGGCAGGAGGAGTCGCTGTTGATCCTGCCAAGATCAAATATGTTGAAGAATGGGAAGCCCCAACCACTCAAACCCAAGTCCGTGCATTTCTCGGATTAGCGGGATATTACCGCAAGTTCGTAGAAGGATTTTCGAGCATCGCAAGACCAATGGCCCAATTGTTGAAGAAGGACAAGAAGTTTGAATGGACCGACAAATGTGAAGCAAGTTTCCAAGAGCTCAAGAAGAGATTGATTTCAGCCCCAATATTGATCATGCCAGATATCAAGAAGCCGTTTGATGTGTATTGTGATGCATCCAAGATTGGTCTCGGATGTGTGTTGATGCAAGAAGGCAAAGTCATAGCATATATGTCCAGACAACTGAAGCAGCATGAGCAGAACTACCCCACTCATGGTCTTGAGTTAGCAGTTGTAGTTTTAGCTTTGAAGAAATGGCATCATTACCTCATGGGTAATCGCTGTGAGATTTACTCAGATCACAAGAGCTTGAAGTATATTTTCACTCAGAAGGAGCTGAATATGAGGCAAAGGAGATGGATAGAGTTAATCAAGGATTATGACCTTGACATTCACTATCACCCCGGCAAAGCCAATGTGGTAGCGGATGCTCTTAGCAGATTGCTATGTAGGTTAAACACCATGATCAAGGAGAAGCAACCAAGTTTGCATGAGGAGTTGGAGCAGTTTAGAACTGAGCTAGTTAGCAAAGGATTCTTAGCTAGCATTGAACTTCAACCCACTTTGATCAATCAGATCAAGGAAGCCTAGAAGGGAAATGCAAGTATCGTCGGAATCAAACGTCGTATTGGTACAGGAAAGGTACCTGGATTCACCGAAGACGAAGAAGAAGTTCTATGGTACAAAGGATGTATCTCTGTGCCAGCAGATTCGGAGCTGGAGCAAGTTATCATGCAAGAAGCTCATGATACTCTTTATTCTATCCACCCCGGAGGAACAAAGATGTATCAAGATTTGAAGGAGCAATTTTGGTGGCACAAGATGAAGAGAGAAATCGGAAGCTACATCGCCAAGTGTGATATCTGTCAGAGAGTTAAAGTGGAACATCAGAGACCCACAGGACTGTTGCAACCATTGCAGATTCCGGAATGGAAATGGGATTCCATCCGAATGGACTTTATCACCGGTTTACCTACTTCTAGTAGGGGAAATGACTCTATCTAGGTCATCGTTGATAGACTGTCCAAGGTAGCCCATTTTGTACCTGTCAAGACAACCTACCACAGTTCGAAGCTAGCAGAGCTATATATTGCTAGAATCGTCAGTTTGCATGGAACCCCCAAGACCATAGTATCGGATCGAGGAACACAATTTACCTCGAGATTTTGGCAGAAAGTCCAAGAAGGATTAGGAACCAAGTTGAATTTCAGCACAGCTTATCACCCATAGACCGATGGACAGACTGAAAGAGTCAACCAAATCTAAGAAGATATGTTGAGAGCTTGTGTGTTAGAGTATGGATAAAAATGGGAAGATTGTCTGCCTTTCGCAGAATTCTCATACAACAACAGTTATCAAGCCAGCCTACAAAAGGCCCCATTTGAGTTCTTATATGGAATAAAGTGCCGTACCCCTTTGAATTGGTCGCAAGTAGGAGAGAGTCAGATTTTCGGACCTAACATCCTACGAGAAGCCGAAGAGAAGGTTCACAAAGTCTGTGAGCACCTCAAGACCACCCAATCTAGACAGAAGAGTTATGCTGACAAGAGACGTAGAGACCTGACTTTCAATGTTGGAGATTTTGTATATCAAAAGGTTTCACCACTGAAGGGAACGCAATGTTTCAGTCTGAAAGGAAAGTGAGCCCCTAGATATATCGAACCCTTCGAGATTCTGAATCGTCAAGGACAAGTATCGTATCAACTGGAACTTCCTGAGGAGATGTCCACCATCCATAATGTGTTCCATATCTTGTTACTTCGCAAATGCTTGGATGTGCCGGAGAAGACCGAAGTTTTCAAGAACATCGATGACCGAGCTGTTGATATCAACAAGGACCTGACGTATCATGAAGTGCCCATTCGTATCTTGGAAGAAGCCTTCAGAACCACCAGGACCCGGAGCATCAAATTTCTCAAGATCCAATGGAGCAACCATACCGAAGAAGAAGCCACTTGGGAGCGAGAAGATTACATTAGGACGGAGTTTCCAGATCTCTTTAGTTCCTAGTTTTTCTTAAATCTCGGGACAAGATTTTGTTTAAGTGGGGAAGGTTTGTAACATCCCAAAACTTTAATCAAGGTTATCAAGATCCAAATCACCCAGTTTATGGTTAACAAAACCTTTTTATCATTAAAATAATTAGGAATGTATATGTGTGTTGCATTAATATAGAATTGTTTAGAAACGCCATGTTTGTTTAGTCTAATGGTTGTAAAATGATTAAAAGATGAATGCCACATCATATAGATCATTTAGAAACAAAATCCAAAGAAAGAGAAATCAAATAAGAATAAAAATACCAAATGGTCACTTTGGCCATTTTAATCCACTAGGTCACTTTAGGTGCTCCTAGAAGTCAAATTCAAACATAAACATTCTCAACTCTTTTCACCCCTTGCTAGTACAAGTAAAGATCTACCAAGGCCCACTTTGAAATCTTACAAAAACATTTAAACACTAATTTTAAATGGAAATTGAAAATGGAATCCATTTCATATGCATAGATCCCACTTTTTCAAAAACCACTCAAATGAGTTCACCTTGACAATCCCAAGCAACCACAGATGATCAAGCTTATGACTAACACCCACACCAAAAATCTTCTCAAAATTGAAATTAAATTCTCTCGCGGCCATTGTGTCGAACACCTTGTGATCATAGATAAACCTGCCTAACTAACACTGTTTTGATCAATGCTTTGTCGACCCATTTGACCCCAATTCACTCCCCTAGTCTCCTCCAGTTCTAACCATGCCATCAAGGAGCTACCATTTAGCCTTTAGCAGTAGTGCCACGCCACCCCGAGGCCATGTCCACCGGTCGATCACGGGCAGCTCGCAGGAGACCACCCAGCCCCTCTCCACCGTACCTGGGAGGTAGGCGTGATAGCACTGCCGCCCACTGTTCCTTCCCTGAGCAATGCCACGCCCTGGACCACCACAGACGACTCGCGCTCTCCGCCTCTGCACCATGCACAACCCATGCCAGAGCGCCGCCCCCAACAGCATCACACAAGCCACGTCGTGCCCTCAGCTTGCACGCACCGCTCCGCCTTGACCCTAGCACACTCCTAGACATGCCCTTTTCCTGCCGCGCGACTAGCACCCGCCATGAGCCGCGTCGAACGCCGCCTCTGCCGCTCAGAGCACCAGCCATGCCTGACCAAACGCCACCGTACCTAGCCGTGCCATTACACCGTAGATGACCGCCAGGAGGCAGAGCACCGTCCTCCTACCTCGCCCATGCCATTAGCCCCCTGTACCATCGTCACTGACGAGCTCACCGTCGCACCTCACGGTCCCCTCGTCGACCTATAAAAGGAGGGCACCCCCATACCATTTCTACACACCATTCACCTCCCCTCTCGCTACTAACCATTCCCCACCTCTCACCGGAGCCGCTCGAGCCCTCAGTCGCCAGAATTGTGCCGGAGCTCGCCGCAGCAGAGGAGAAAGGGGGCCGTCGATTGCGACCACCCCAGGAGCCGCCGTGACCACGCCTAAGTCCGTTGTCGTCCACCAGTCCGATCGCCCCCATCACCACATTAGCTGGAGCCCTGGTAAGCCCCCAATCAACCCCCACCAAGCCGCTAGGGTTCAGTCTCGCCGGCGACCTGTTCTTCGTCGACGATGAACCACGACGGTTGATCTACCGTCTAATCGCACGACCCACATCGCCCCGTACCACTTCGCGTTAGAGTCAGCCGTTGACGTGTGAGCGCCACTGGGCTGGCCCATTTAGTTTCCCGCCTTAGCCCACAGATTCAAATAAAGATTTTTCTTTAGACTTAAACTCAATTCTATCCACTAGTTTAAAAATCAATTCAAAGAGTTCTACTAAACCAAAATGAATGATTCCAATTTTGTTAGAAAGATAATTCAAATATCTATCCAAGACCATTGGAGTTAAATCAATTAGATTTATAGATCACATACAGCAAAAATAACAAAACAGAGACTTTTCTACATTCAAACATTTTTCAAAAATCAACCATAATAGCTTTTGAGTTGATTCCAACTCTCAAAAATCACATTTAACAATACCTATCTGAATATGTAATAATATTTAGGTTTGCATGCAGTGACTTTGGACTAGTACCAAAATAATTCTATATGGGCATTTTTAGTCACTTTAAATCATTTAAATATTAACCTTAGACTTTATAAAAGGTGATCCAATATTTAAATCACATTCCCATGTATTAGAATATGTGGTGATGACATGTGTCCACATGATCCCATATTTTAATTGGAGAATATTAAATCTTAATTAATTTCAATGAGTAGAAATTACTTTTCTCAAATAAAATAAATAAAACTAGTTCACTAAATCTTGTGTTGAATGTGATGATACTAGATCATCAAGTGTGTGCCTTAGTGTGCTAAATAGACTAGTTAAGTATTGTTTGGTGATTGTGTATCCCGTATGTATTTATATACGATAGTACCGACCAAGTCTACGAGGAGGAGGAGTTCTACCCCGAAGAAGACGAGGAGAATTTCAACCACTTCACCAATCAAGGCAAGCCATCACTAGATACAAAATAACCTAAGCAAGATGCTTTAGGCATGCTTTGGTTATACCTCTTTATTTATACCAATTCCAAGTTTTACTTACAAGTTTTACCTTTTGCGTTACCAAAGTTTCTTTACTTCTAGTAATGCTTTGCGAGATTTTAGAAAGTAGTTTAGATAGCATAAAGAGTATAAAACTTGGCCTATACTAGATGTCATTCTATGGCATGAGATTGAGATTAACATCCCACCTTAGTGAACACTCTTAACTTAGTAGTTGGAGCTAAACCAAAAACTTGATCCTAGATGGGAATACTTGGTGAAAATGCTTATGAAAACCTTGGAATGATGAGTCATTCTATTGAGATGTTTTTACATGTGTTGAGAAACACAAATGGTTTATGATGATGAAAATGTTGAGGCATGAGCCTTAGCCCTTTATAAAAATTGATGGTTGGGTTCGGATGCGATACCATTCCAATTTTACCGTACAACCACAATACCTGAATTGGGTAAGGCTTAGCCGGAAGTTTATATGCATTAGTATGAGTTCCCTCGCGGGAGAGGTTTGAGTTGAGGCTACCTCTTGATGTTGTGCACCTATGTAGTGCCCAGGATGGCAGATGGCCATGGCTAGGAGGCCAAGCTCATAGGAGAGGTGTTTATACTAGAGTGTGTAAAGGAAAGGTTATTGCTTATCCGCATACTAAGTATGATGATTCAGGGTTATCCCTGCCGGATGTATTGAATTTTGTGGTGAAAGTGTACCACCTCTACAGAGTGTCAAAATATTTGAATAGCCGCATCCGCGGTTATGGACAGTTGGAGTGGCCATATTGTTCCGTCGTTAGATGTTTTCAAAATGACTTATGAAATGAATTGTGACATGACTTGACCACAACAGGGTTGTGACTATGAAAACTAAGTCCCCACTTAGATGATTTAGAACTTTATTTTATCTTTCTTTGTTTCTGAACTCAGCTTAGGTTTCAAACTTACCTTTACAAATAAACTTAAAACTTAGCATTCCACTAGAACTACCTTACTTGTTAGTGATAGTTTGCGAGTACTTAAAGAGTACTCATGGCTTTGTCCCTGGCTATTCCCGTGGCTAGACTATGAGGAGGACTACCCGGAAGAAGGACAGCAGGACGGCTATGACAACTAGGATCATCTCCCATCGTCAGCATTGCCTGTGACACTCAAGATGGAGCCCACCGCTATGCTTATTATTCCACTAGTTGTTTGTATTAAGACTGGATCATGAGGTCCTTTATTTGTGTAAGACCTTGTTATGGTTTGTACTGGATGATGTACTGTGATATCCAATATGTTATGTCTCACAAAAATGGTAATCCTGGGATTGCGATGTATGGCATAACAGGCATCTGGGATTAAAAATCCGGGTGTTGACACCCTCTTGGGGTTTCCTAGTGGTCTCTAATCTGCTTGTATAATACCCATTAACTCAATAGTAAGGATATTGGTCTCATCTAGCTTATACCTTACCTATATAAGGTCTCACAAAAGAATTTGCGGTACACCCACACAATTGTAGATCTCCGAAATAAATCTTCCAACATTACTTATCTTACTTCTATCTTCTTAGACATTATTTCTCACTGATAAACCCGATTTCACGAAACATCTCGAAAAATGATCGCCTTAATTTCGTACTTCCTTAGGTCTAACTTAACTTAGGCCAAGTTTTATGCTCTTTAAATCATACAAATATGACCTAATTAGATAAAGTGCTAGGATACTAGCTACGGATACCAGCTATGGATCCTCCTAGGTGTATGAATTACCCTACAGTTTTCGACATCTTACTGGCATTCTCTCTAAGTTGTCAGAGCTTGAATACCACCCTTATTCCAAAACTTCTTCTTTGCACCATTTCATGTTACTTCCATGAACTTGGTACTACTACTTCATTAGCTTCTGAGCAACATCACCTATCTTGAGTGAACTTAAATTCATTCCTTCATGTTGCTCCACACCTTTTCTGCATTAATATTCCTTCTTATTGCCAGCTCATAGTGTGTTGGGATTGATCCATCCTTCAAAATAGTGTTGATACTCCTTATATGTAGCTTCCTTCTTCGTGCAAGTCTTCATCTTGATCTTCGGAACTCGTCACTCACTTACACGAATTCCCTTTTCTATCTAGGTCTATAACACCAAGTAATAACTTGATGATGCAACATGCATTTGCACACCAAGTCAAACTTCATGTACATATCTAGTCAATCAAGAAGATCCAAGAAAAAACAAGAAATCCAAATGTGGTACATATAACTCACATCATTCTAAGCCCGTAATATAGTAGTTGATAAAACATCTCGAAAATGCAGGCTTAGTTGTGTAGTATATGACACCTCCTAGTATAGGTTTACTTTGTGATACTTAACACTTAGGGTTAAACAACTCTTTGTCTCATTATTTACCCAAATTGCTCAATTGCAACAGGATAATTTGAACAAAGTGGTCTCAACTTGGATTTTAACTAATTTCTTACCTTTCCTTTGGGACTACTAAAGCTTACCAACTTTCCATTCTATCGTAAACTATCCTCACATGATCTCTCAGAACTACTAACAAAATTGTAATTACTACCTTAATCCAAAAATTATCGTAATGTTATGACACCTGTGACTCCTATCATAGACCTATATTGTACTTTTATTACTATTGTTACAAGATTATTTACTTTGTACTAGTCCTAATTACAAACTTATCATGGTCTCGGAGATAATTCCACCATGATAACTCTTCTTTTTATCTTGATGTTGTTGATTCTAAACCAAATCCTACTTCATCACGTAGAATTCTCAAGTGAATCCCACATAATTTACTTCCCATTACATCTATACATGTTCTAATGGTCTTCATCATGTAGCCTATCATTACCATCTTATGATAAGATTTTTGCTAACTTACATGGATCGTATGGATAGACTACACCATTAAACTACTCCTCAAAGTATTCTAATCTCAGTCAATTATCTTTGATATTTTAACTTACTTAAGATATCTTAGTGGTGGTATACCTATTTAGAGCTACACTCAAATGACATTTCTCTAGAGAATACATATAACTAATCCTTAAGAAAGATGATAAAAACATCCAACTAAGTGTGACAAGGTTTATCATCAAGTGGATATCCATCACAAGTCTTGGTTTAGATAAGATGGCTTCCTATAGTCACTATCCAACCTATAGATCTCCTAAAAGGGTTTTAATCCTAAGATCAAAGCATATGTCTGATACCAGCTGTGGTGACCCAGCATACCACTACATGATGTAGTACACTATAGTCATTGACATAACACCAATGAAATACCATTCACTAGTATTACATCCCTCGGAGTGGTACAACAGAAACACAACAGGTCCAAGACATGACTATAGATTACAATTCGATTCTCTACAAAATATCCATAGAACACTCTAGGTTAAAGAGAGAGAAAGAAACTTCTTACAAAGAAGAACTAGAAAGAAGAACTCAGAACTATCTTGTGACTAAGACTAGCATCTGAACTAATTGGCTTGCAATTGCTGCTAGTGCAATGCTCTATAGAAGTAGGTTTTATGGCTAGAGTATCTACTCCTATCTAATCAGAACTTCATCTTCACTTCGGTTGATGAATATGTTGAATTCATTGACTTTATTGAAGAACTTGAGTTGTCGACGATGGTTCCTTGAGCATAAGTTGGTGTTGACGATGTCTTCAACGGCTTTAGAATCCAGCAGGGGTTAAGAAGGTACGGTTGAGTACGAGCGTACTCAGCAAGTTCACTAAAAAGGAGTGTATGATGGACTATCTCTACAGCCACAAACCAAAGGTCATAGGCAATGCAGGTTTTCGAAAACATTTCTTCAAAGGTTGCTTTTATTCTGAAAACTATGTCCATCAGTCTTCACAGGTTTGCCAGAATTTTCATGGAGTTCCTTTCCTGTCGCGTTCATAGCTCCTTCCCGGAACAGGGAGTAACATGTCACAATTCTTACACTCTATAGAGGTGCGTCACTTTTCCCATGAGAGACCTAAAGCTTTGTTGCAATGACGGGAGTATGTCCCCATTCAAACTTCCATGGTTTGAGGCCCAACCTAAGATCCAAGCCAATCACCGCCCCCATCTTGACCCCGCGTGTCTCCTTGGTGTACGCCATGCCCACATATTGAATTACGGCAATGGTTAGTACAGACCATTCAGATGCTAGAACTATCATGGGACATTGAGGGTTCCCACCCATATATTGCATATCCTCTACGAATTACCAATTAATGCACGCTACAAGGATAACAGCCACGACCCGTGCATCCGGCTACATGCGGAAGGAAGAAGATACAACTGACTTCTCCATCCCATTCCAAATATCATGGTTAACGCATAATATATGGTGCTATAATCACTGGCAACATTGGTTATTAAGTCCTAGATGATATATTCCTAGATAATAGTATCCCAATTGCCAGAGTTAATAGATTAGTTGATCACCCTGGATGAGTAACCAATATTTTACATTATTATTGCAAATGGTGTTTTCTGACCTTTTTGAAATGCGGGTGATTACAACATTTGAGTTGTAAGTATTTGATAGAAAATAACCAAAGGACATGAGAAAGTGTGAACTTGCCTTTTGTGATTGCAAGACTATGCAATTACGGTCTTCGAGACACTAGATGATCCAAAATCTGAAATTAGCATCATTGGTCTGGTAAGGACTAATGTTTAAAGAAGCAAGATGCAATTATGCATAATTAATGGAATGCAATTTGATGAAGGCGAATCCTAGGAATAATCGTATATGATCTAGGGTTCGTAAACTAGGAATGGTTTCTTTAGAATGTGTTTCACTTTTATACCAGCTTCACACTTGTGCTTCTTATTAAGGCTTGTGAGAGTGTGTGAAACATCAAGTAAGTACAATCAAGTAACACACGATGATATAGCACCCAAGGTGCTAACAAATGATTCAAAGTTGATTCTATTCAAATTTTCTATTATAAGTTAGAGAGTTAAACACAAATCTGGAGTTCATTTGTATTTACTTTTGAGGAAAATAGTAGTTTATAAAGTAAAAAGCATTTCATTTAGAAGTTACACTTTTAGGGTTTCTTATTAACTATAACCATCAAAGAGCAATTCATTGTCAAGTTTGAATAGTCATGATACATGTCGTGGAGACTTATAGGTTTTGAGTATGGCATCACAAAATATGTGGTTCACTTCTTATTGTTTCATATAAGTGGAGTAAAGGTATTATTGCTTTTATGGGAGTGGTGTTTCTTAAGATTATAAGTGAACGAACTCATTTACCTATCTTTCAGACTTAATAGTTAGACTTTATAAACCTAGAAAGAGCCTTACTTTAATTACTTAAAAACTTGGATTAAATCTTTAAGTGAATTCTTAGATAAAATAAGTAGTAGATATTATTTTGGTGATTTTATAAATGAGGAGAATCCTCCAGACAAACACTATATTCTTTGTTAATGATTTTATATTGATAAAATCTTTTTAAGGAACAGAATATAAGTATTTTGAATGGTAGTTGTAGAAACTACACTTTAAAATGGTTGGTTCAATTTTTACTTTATATAAACATCAATCTTGTTTTTACACTTTTAGACTTCAAATAACTTGTATTAAAGATATAAGCAAAGGTTTATATAGTTTTTATGCATTAAAATAAAAGAAATAGGTTTAATTCAAGTTATTATAGGATTAGGTTTTTATTTACTTCAAAAGTGTAATATTATAGCTTTAACTTATAGTTATTATTTCTGTGAACATTTTGGTATATTATAAATATTTTTATGATTTATAAATAATAAGATATGATTTTTATAAGCTTTATCCCTTTATAAAGACTTAATGAATAATAATATTTAGTTGAGTGACTCAAAATGTATGAGACAAGTTTATAAATGTAGATTTTGTTTTTCTAAGAATTTGTTATCTTATACTTATTTTTAAGAATTTTCAAATAATACAATATATTTATTTAAGATTTACTCCTATTAGGGTATTTACTAATTATTTTTCAATTCAAATTTCCTCAATGATTTAAATATTCAAAATTCATTAAATCAATCAAGGGTTCTACATGGTTAATTTAACTAGTTGGTTTAGCATTCCTTTTTAGTATTTTCACTATTCATGATTATACAAAGGATTATTTTAATTAGGAAATATAAATAGGAATTAGGCTTTTAGGGATTTATTTCTTATACAGAAAATCTTATAAAAAAGTTTCCATCATCACCATGATAGTTATCATGGTAAGGATTAAAAAATGATGAGTGATATATATATATAATTATATTCATACTTATCCTTATGTAAAAATTAATATATACATTATAATACTTTTAAAATTTGTGGTTTATATTATGGTGGTTTGAATTTTAAGGTTCTTTAAAGTTTGGAATTTCTTTTATTCCAATTCCATTACAATTTCTTCATAACCATTCTACTTATTTTTTTAAAGTAGGCATGGATCACTTTCTTGAACTAGTTGTTCATTACTTTCTTAAATGTGTTTAATGTTTTGATAGAAGTTTAATATATAATGGTGAATAACCATTATCATTCATGTTGCCCAAGTGATTTCAATGCCCAGCAACATTTACCTAGGGTTTCTAATACCACACTTACTATGGACCCTAGAGGATGCACTACCCTCAGGTTTATTAGTGAATGTTGCTAGCGATTAAGGTTTAAGGATTGATCTAGGAATTTATAATCCTGAATGATGTCTCAACTTAAAGTGAGCTATAAATATTACTTCTTAACATGGTCTTGATGATTCCTTGAGACTAGGTTCTTATCAGGTCTAAGAGAGTAAAATGGGCAAGACTCTTATCAATACATTCTCTCAACTAGTATTCTAATTATCTCTTAGACACTTCATTTGACTAAGAGATATTATTCATTGATTGCCTAAAAATAAGGATTGGTTTAACTACCCTCTTAACTCTAGGGTTTTAAACAAATAGGTAGACATGGATCTTTTCATGACTTGATATGATCTTCGTTAAGGCTTCTAAAGCATCCCTACCTTAATACCTCACTAAACTTATCTTTATTTAAGGAATTCCTTTCCTAAATAAACTTTGCATACCTCTCTTATCTTATTCACAAAGATCACATCTTCCTGAATAAGTCAATCATCTGACTCCACCATATCCATCATCATATGATGACATGGTCATGCCACTTCAACATTACTCTTTGATTCTTCTCCTAGTATATATGACTTTCATTTCTAAATTACCTCTGATGAATCCATCACTATAGCTATTACTAACTCCATCCATTAACTCCTTTATATTCACCTTGCATCAACATCCAAGGCTTGCAAGATTACAATTTTCTCTATATTACATGTGATATTAATCCTCTAGAATAGGTATGGTACGACTCTCCATAATACAAGTTTGTTCTTGTATTAGCTTGGTTAAACTACTATGCCTCCAACCACTCCATATAACTCATATTACATACTTCATCATACTCTAGCTTGACTTCTCATGATTAAGCTAGACGATTCATCTTCCTAGGGCTTTACCTAATTTGGTATACTCATAACTCTTCTTCAATACCTAGTCATTTTTCCTCAAGTGACTTGAGAATAATGACCACCATCCTTTGATCATGCTAAACTTAGGCTTCTAATTGTTTGATCAAAATCTATTAACACTAAATACTAGATTTGTACTAGTCTCCTTATAGGCTTATCTTGTTAAGGAAGCGTACTTTAGGTTTATACCTACTTGGCTTAACAAGGTTATCATTGGATTCTCTACTACTACTAGCTTTCTTATAGCTTCATGATCACTAGCATAACTCTTGGGTTCAAATACTTCTTCTAGTTAACTCATGAGTGAGTTAACTCCAACATCCAATGTTTTGATCACCACTAAGGATCTCATTCCATTGATGATGGCACACTCTACCATATCTAGTTCCTTATTCTTATTAACTTACTTAAGATCTTTGGAAGGTTAATATAATAGGTCAAAACTAAGAGTCAATATGTGCTAGGTCAAGAATTGATCACTCAACATTGATGATCAATTGACACTAGGACTTGGTTAAATAGGAATGTTATCTCTTAATATAAGAGTATATGATGGATGGTCTTGGCTTGCCTTCCTCTTCCACTCTATTTGTGATAAGAGTTAATGTTTAAGAACTACCATGATATCCATGGCTTAGATAAATATAGTAAGCAAGTATATCAAGGTTTCGTTATTGAGTTTCTTTTCTTAAGTTATATACTTGACTTGGTATTCAGGTTTTGTTGTGAATGGTACCTTGATATAATCTTTTAGAAGATTAAGTGTTCAATCTTAAACAAGGTATTATGGCTTGGTTTTATTACATTTGATTTACCCTTAGATCAAATCATCTTTACCCAAAATAAGGTTTTAGCAAAGGTCATACAGAAACTTATCGCAATCAACTCGATGATCTACTTCAGTTCCACCAAGTTAAGAGAAGCTTCAATCACTTTGGCAAGTTTTATTTAAAAGGGAGAAAATTATCCAGATTTTCTATGCATGAATGCAATGCACACACCTTATCTCAGCTTATTTCTAAGCTCTAATGCTGGGATGTTACACTGGAAAATCCCAATCCCACCGAGCCCGCACCTAACACGAAGATAGTGGAGAAAACTAAGCATGAAGCAGATCTTACAGTGAACATCGAGTCTGGAGTGGATCTCCCTAGGGAGGCCGAATCCCAGATCGATCTTCCTGGCAAGGTCGAAATCCTGGAGGAGCAAGAAAACAGCTCTAGTTTCGGCTCTGCCAACACTGGAATGGATCAACCTTTCCAGAGGCACACGTTGAGGCGTATGATGCAGCATGACGCCAGCGTGGATGATATTCTCGATACCATCAGACGTTTCGAGGAAGCCCACGAGGAAAGCTGCAACTACCTCAGGACGCATGCATTGCAGTTCGTCAAATATGTTGGATCCGGATCCGGCTCTGTCGATGCTAGAGACAACAAAGACTAGGTGCTAGAGGCAATGGGAACAAACACCGAGTTACTAGCATCTTCAGATGATTCAATGACATCGGCAGATTTCCGAAAGTTCTCCATGGAGTATGAAGAGGAGTACACCTCCAAAGTTGCAGAAGAAGGAGAAGCCCTGGATGAAGGATCCGGAGAAAACTCTCCCAAATCATAGGATGATATGGATCTCGGAGCTAAACCCAACGTCCGGATGTCCGAAAGTACTGGTCAGAGCTTGACTCTAGGAAACGGACCTAAAGCCGTCTTTGCTACCGGCGCTGCCAAGAAGGCAAAGAAGAAGAAGACTCCGGCAAAAGATCCTCTAGTTGAGGAAGTAGTTGCTGAGGAATATGAAGAAAACTCAGATGGATCCCTAATCCCAGACGAGCCAAAGGAAACTTCGTTGGATGGACACGTGGTTACCTCTGGTGCCCGTAAACTCATCGAAGATGCGTTAACTACGCCAATCCCTAGTTCTGCAGAGCTTACACCTGCAGAATTGGAAGACAGGGCCCAAGCCCTAGAAGTGCGCCGTCAAGTACTCCTGGATGAGGCTAACAACCTCGAGGAAGAGAAGAAGCGCATTGCATCTGCGGGGCAGTTCATCTCCCTATAGCACCAGAAGACCCGGAACGGCCCTGCGCGGGCTAATAAATATCCGGAAATCCGCAAGATCCTCTTTGAGGGAGATAAAGGAGAACCTCGTCTCGACAGCAAGGGAGATAGGTGTATGGAACACCAGTGGAAAACACTGCTGCTGCCCATGATATCCTGGCAAATAATCCAAACCCAGATCAAGTCTGGTTGGGCGTAAAGCTACTTACCAAGGGTCTGGAGCAACAGAGAGCCACGATATCCGGTAGCGGAAAACTGGTCTCTGATGGCTCTGAAATATAGCCATCTACGTTCACATTTAAACTGGATATTATTCATATTTTTTATGAAATATCTCTCTAAACCCTGCCACTAATGCCTAATAATCAAAGGGGTATGCAATCCTTTCTTTCTATTTTTTCCCTACATGGATAATGACGTTTGATGATGGGAATCACTACATTAAAGTCAAAGATACGAGATTTCCAACAACCAGAAGAAACTAGGAGTCATGAGTCGGAGGCGGAAGCTTTAATGACCAACTATACGACCGGAACAAAATTTTGACCATATAGTTCTGGTCATATAGTTGCCATCAACACCGCTAGGTTAAACAAAATAACTTTTGTGAAGGGACCCCTATATAAAGAAGCCTCAGGCGACGAGAAAATGCCTGCTCTCGAGTCCCTACCCCAGATCATCAGTCACCGGAGGAATAGACTTAGATCTAATCTCCAAATCCTTCTCCACCACCATAGCCATATTCCACCACTTGTAATAGTAGATCTCTTCTTTGATTGGTGACATTGTAAGACTATTTGCTACCAATCTCATGAGTTCCATTACAATGTTTGTGATTGTTGATCTCATCTCTATCTGTGAGTAATTCTCTTTGGGCTAAGGGCTTCGGCCTAGCCATGTAGCTTTTGTGCATGTTATTTATCATAGATGGGATCATGTATTCGTTTGTATGACATGATAATTATTGTATCCTCTCTTGCCTCAGTCTAAGGACTTGTCAGGTACCCAAGACCCCGAGGATTGAGCCAGGTATAAGGAGTATGAGTAATGACTAATCTGCAGGTTGGGAACCCCAGTACAGAAGGGGTAGTACGATTGTATGTGAGGGATTTACTTGGGATTAACGGTGACGTCACTATGCATATCAATAGTTCTCTTTCTTCTATGGATGAGACTAGTAGGTTATTGGTATAAGCGGTTGCGGAGGCAATATCAATTATGGATGCACTGCCACATATAATTTATCTTGCTCTAACAATTATATGCATACTTTATCTTTATATTTTATTCCCATCAGATGTTTTGCACAGCTACAGGTGAAATCGAACGCCCTAGGCCCTCTCTCTCCATCATCGACAACAACAAAAAGACACAAACTCTTGGTCCGGTAAAAACACAAAAGGAATTCTAAAACTCCCGAAGGCCCGTTAAAGTAACTTGACTACGCATCTACTTCCCGAGGATTCGATAATCTAGGTATATTAGGGAAAAAGAGCTATACTACATCCGTAATCTGGATCGAAGGTATTTGTTTCCAAATCCAACCAATGTCGCACGGATCCGGCTTGGAATGACATTAGGCCCCGATAGGTCCTGGAACAGCATCACAGTCCTGACCGTCGGGAAGACAACTACTCAAGAACCGGATCTTCAGGGCAATGACACAGAGACGCACGTGACTGGAGTAATGTTGCTCCGTCCGCAGATCAAGACGCGGTTGCGGCATTGGTTCCATGACAACCTCCCCGGTGACAGTCAAATAATCACAGGGAAGATGAAGAGCAATGTCGGGAGGAGGACCAACAAAGGATGCCACCTCCTAGACATATTAACTGTCCGATTGAACCTCATCATAATGGGGGAAATGTCGGACGAAGAAACGACAGACACTATGCCGAGTCAAGCCAGCAAGGGGATTGTCATAATCAAGACCCTCCCCAGAACCGGAATAACGATGCTCCGGATGGAGGCCGGCACTCAGCCGAAAACAATCCACCTGCACCACCCTCTCCACCAAGAAGCCATCATAGAGGCTCTCGAGGAGGCCAAGGAGGGCGTCGTGGCGGAGGTGGCGGTGGTAGAAGCAGAAGTCCGGCTCCAAGGCACCACAGCCACAGCGAACAACCAAGACGACATTCTCTGTCACCAAGTGACGCGAGGTACCGGATCAACTCTAACATAGAGGCGCGGCGCTATGAGTCCGACAATATTTATGTGGGTCCAAAATGCTTCGGACCGCGCATTCAACAAACAAACTTCCCGGAAGAATTTTCTATCTCAAGACACATCCAACCCTACGACGGTGTGGCCCGGCCAGATACTTGGCTTCAGGATTTTTTCTAGGCTTGCTACATCGCCAAAGGCGGAAATAGCTTGGTCACGACCCGATATCTCCCACTTATGCTGAGAAAGACGGCACGATCATGTCTCAATGAACTTCCGGAAAACACCATCCACAACTGGTATGACATGCAAAGTGCATTCTTTCAGAATTTCGAAGGCACATATCGGAGGCCCTGTACGGTAGGAGATCTACAGCGTTGCACCCAGAAAGCCGGAGAAACTTGCCGAGATTACCTTGAATGATGTATCGACACCAAGAACTCATGTGAAGGAGTAAATGATCAAACTGCAATTGAAGCTTTCATTGCAGGACTCCCAATTGGTTTACTACGTCACCATTTGAAGTGCGACAAGGTCACTGATCTGGGAGAGATGATAGAGACGGCGAGCAAATATGCAGACACCAACGATGACGTAGAAGGACTACTGAATGTCCTAGCTATACCACAGTCAGCAAAACAGCCGAAGCAACAAACTCAGAAGCGCAAGAACACCTCGGAAGAAAAACCCAACATGGAAACAGCGGTTGTCAATGCTACTTTCAGGTCTGGAGGATGAGGAGGGTGCGGATGCGTCCGTGGAGGCGTCCGCGGACGCGGTCGTGGGACATCAAGAGTCCAAGGTAGAGGAGACCAACAACTTGGCAAAACTTACTCTTGGGACGACATTGCCAACAATCCGTGTGTGCATCACTTAGATGCCAACGGGGGCTCGTCCCACACAAATGCCGAGTGTCGATTCAATGACAACATCAAGAAAGACGAATCCACTGGCTACAGGGCCAAGCGAAGAAAGGGAAAGAAGAATCCCGAAAAAGAAAAAGAGACCAAGGAAGGCAGAGCCTTCAAATCCCAAGCCAGATGGAAAGAAGAACTTCCCAACAAAGAAGGACACTTATGTCACTTTCCTTGGGTCTCAACTAGCTAAGCTCAAGAAAGCAAGCATGAGCTCAACGCAACTATTCCGGCTATCCCTCAATTCTTGGACTGGTCAGAAGTAACAATCACCTTTGACCGCGCTGATCATCCGCCTAAGTTACACATGCAACGAAAGTACGCTTTAGTTGTCAATCCACTTATTGACGGCTATGGATTCTCCAAGACCCTCATGGATGGCGGCAGCAGCATCAACATTCTCTACATCGAAAAGCTGCGTCGGATGAGGATCTCGGAAACTCAGCTAAACCATAGCTCTATGATCTTTCATGGAGTTGTCCCAGGAAGACAAGCAAATTCCCTGGGAGAGATCACTTTGGATGTTACTTTTGGAACTCCAAAGAACTACCGGACGGAAGCACTTTCCTTCAAAGTGGTCCCGTTCAAGAGCGCGTACCACGCTATATTTGGATGGCTGGCTTACTAGGCTTTCATGGCTCGTCCGTGTTACATTTATAATATGATGAAAATTCTAGGTCCCAAGCGCGTGATCACCATCAGGGGAGACCCGAAGAAAGCGCGAGAGTGCAAGGATGGAAATGCCGCCTTTGCTGAAGCCGTACTGCACATCCAGGAGTACCAGGAGATCAAAAATACCATCGACCCGTTCGAGATGCCCGCGACGAAGAAGGATGTTACAAAGCTAACTCCAGAGTTCAAGGCATCAGAAGATACGAAGACAATGTTGTTGAAGGATGATGACCCCTCCAAGGTGACTCAGATAGGTGTAGGTTTAGATAGTGCACAGGAAAGCACGCTCGTCAAGTTCCTCCAAGCAAATCAAGACATCTTCGCATGGCAGCCATCTGACATGACTGGAATACCTAGGGAACTTGCCGAGCACTCTCTAAATGTACACCCAAACACTAAACCCGTCAAACAGTCCTTATGACATTTTGGCAATGAAAAGCTAAAAGCAATAGCTAAGGAACTAGCTCAGATCGAGTTAGCCAGATTCAAAGAAGAGGTCATCCACACTGAGTGGTCGGCCAATCCTGTAATGGTCCCTAAAAACGACACTACTGAATTAAGGATGTGTGTTGATTATACCACCTTGAACAAGGCTTGTCCCAAAGATCCATTCGCTCTACCTCGAATTGATCAAGTTATTAACTCTACGGCAGGCTTGGAACTCCTATGTTTTCTCGATGCATATTCCGGTTATCACCAAATCCAGATGAAGGAATCAAACAAAGTCAAAACTTCAGTCATAACCCTCTTCAGAACCTTATGTTTTGTTATAATGCCCTTTGGGCTAAAAATGCAGGAGCTACGTACCGGCGCACTATGCAACGTTGCCTCCATGATCAAATCAGACGCAATGTACATGCATATGTGGACGACATAGCGGTGATGTCCAAAAAGAAGGAAACCTTAATTTCTGACTTGGAGGAAATGTTCACCAATTTATGCAAATACAACATAATGCTTAATCTGAAGAAGTGTTTCTTTGGAATACCAGTCAGAAAGTTGTTAGGTTTCATCGTGTCTCAAAGAGTCATAGAGGTGAAATGTGACAAAATTAAGGCTATACTCAATATTTCTAGGTCAACTCGCCTAAAGGACGTTCAAAGGCTAACTGGTTGCATTGCTGCAGTCACTCGGTTTGTAAGTCGGCTCGATGAAAGAGCCGCACCACTCTACAAGCTCCTAAAAAAGACTAAAAAGTTCGTTTGGACTGATGAAGCTGAAGCTGCACTACAAGACCTGAAAGCAATACCCTCGTCCGCTCCTATCCTTGCAACACCGGAACCTCATGAACCGATGTTGCTCTATCTGGCTGCGACAAACAGAGTTGTCAGTGTCGTCATGGTGGTGCAGCGTTCAAATTACTACCTCAGTGAAGTCCTAATTGAATCAAAGCAGTGGTATCCGCATTATCAAAAGCTGGCTTATGGTGTGTTCTTTGCATCTCGGAAGCTACGACATTACTTTCAGGAGCATCAAATTACCGTGGTGAGCACAACTCCCATGAGAGATATAATTAACAACAGTGACGCTACAGGACATGTTGCAAAATGGGGAATAGAGCTTTCAGCTTTTGACATTGAGTACAAACCTCATACAACAATTAAATCCCAAATCCTTGCTGACTTTGTCGCTAATTGGACAGAGACAACAGAAAATATGAACCTCCTAGAGTCGGAATACTAGAACTTACATTTTTACGGGTCTAAAGCGCTCAGGGGCTGGCGTGGTGCTCAAATCACCCCAAGGAGATAAGCTTTTCTATGTGTTGCAGATCCACTTCACGGCGACAAATAACATTGCCGAATATGAAGCACTGCTGCATGGAATCTAGATTGATAAGGATATCGGCATCAGACGACTTATGTGTTATGGAGATTGGGATCTTGTTGCTCAACAAGTGTCAGATCACTGTAATGCAAATAAACACATGGCAACAAATAGAGCTATCGTGGATGAACTATCGAAATTGTTCGAAGGGTTTGAAGTTCAACACATCCTCGAACAGAAAATGAGGAAGCAGATGCATTATCTCGTATAGGCTTTGCACGGAAGAAGGCCCCAGATGGCGCTTTCTTAGAGCACCTCAAAAGTTCCCTCTATAACAGGAGTTGATGAGGAATATCCGACCAAATCCGACTCACCTTTAGTAGTAGTTCTGGCTATGATTCCCAGCTGGACAAAACCCTACCTAGATTTCTTGGTAGACGGAAAATTACCCAAAGACGAGGTTCTGAGCCGACAGATCATTCGACGAGCAAAAACCTATACAATAATAAATGGTGAGCTCTATAAGTGGAGTGTATCTAGGGTTTTTCAGTGTTTTTAAGTGGAGTGGAAATCCTAAGGGAAATTCACGAAGGTAATGTGGTCATCACGCTGCAGCCAAATCTTTAGTGGAAAAATCTTTCAGACATGGTTTTTTCTGGCTTATAGCCAAGGTAGACGCCGAACGACTGGTTAAGATGTACAAGGGCTGCCAAAAGTACACCGAACAAGCTCATGTTCTGGCTGATTAGCTACGAACAATACCAATATCTCGGCCTTTCGTGGTCTAGGAGCTTGACATGGTAGGACCGTTTAAATGGGATCCAAGTGTATTTACTCACCTCTTAGTGATGGTGGATAAGTTCACAAAACGGATTGTGGCTAAACCTATCACAAGTTGTGATGGAGAAACAGCCAGAAGATTTGTCGAGGATGTTATAATCCGATATGGTTATCCACATAGTATTATCACGGACAACGGGAGCAATTTTTCTATGGGAGAACTTGCCAAATTCTGCGACGAATAAAAAATCCGGCTTGACATTGCAAAGGTCGCACATCCACAACCCAATGGACAAGTTGAGAGAGCAAATGGTTTAATCCTACAAGGCCCCAAACCAATACTCGAAGCACCACTTTGTCGTGCTGCGGGGGCTTGGGCGGACGAATGACCGTCTGTGATATGGAGCTTAAGAACAACTCCAAACAGGTCAACCGGATACACACCTTTCTTCTTGGCCTATGGCGCCGAAGCAATTCTTCCTAGCGATTTAATTCATACTTCTCCCTGAATTGCTGCATATATCAAAGAGGATGCTGGAATTTCTTGACAAAATGATCTCGATTTAATCAAAGAAGTTCGCGTCATTGCTGAGCAGAGATCAACAGCCTATCAGCAGAAGTTATGCAAGTATCATAGCCAGAGAGTCAGAAATCGGTCTTTCAATAAGGGCGATTGCTTCTCCAGCTTGTGCAGAAAAGAAAGCACAAACTTTCCCCTGTCAACACCCAGATTTTTAATCCCAGATGCCTGTTATGTCATACATCGCAATCCCAGGATTACCATTTTTGCGAGACATAACAGATTGGATATCACAGTACATCATCCATTACAAACCATAAATAAGGTCTTACACAAATAAGGATCTCATGATCTAGTATTAATACAACAAGCAGCAGAATAAATAATAAGCGTAGCGGTGGGGTCCATCTTCAGGGGCACACGCAATGCTGACGAAGGCAGATAGTCCTAGTTATCATAGTTGTCCTGTTGTCCATCATCTTGGTAGTCTCCTTCATAGTCTGGCCATGAGAATAGCCAGGGACAAAAGCCATGAGTACTCTTTAAGTACTCGCAAACTACCACTAACAAGTAGTATAGTTCTAGTGTAAAGTGCTAACTCTCAGTTTATTTAGTCAAAGTGGTATAACCAAAGCATGCCTAATGCATCTTGCTCAGATTATCTAGCTTAATTCTAGCTTGCTAACAATAGCTTGCTAAGTATTATACTTGCAAGTGTTAGCTTGCATTGTTAATGATGGCTTGCCTTGTGCGGTGCAGTGGTTGAAGTTTTCTTCCTCCTCCTCTTGGTAGAACTCCTCCTCCTCGAAAGCTTGGTTGGTACTATCGTCTATAAATACATACGGAGTACACAATCACCAAACAATACTTAACTAGTCTACTTAGCACTCTAAGGCACACACTTGATGATCTATTATCATCACAATCATCACAAGGTTTTATTAACTAGTTTCATTCTTTTTATTTAAGAAAAGTAATTTCTACTCATTGAAAATATCTAAGATTTAATATTCTCCATTTAAAATATGGGTTCATGTGGACACATGTCATCACCACATATTCTAACATATGGGAATGTGATTTAAAGGTTGGATCACATTTAATTAAGTTTAAGTTTAACATTTAATGATTTAAAGTGACTAGAAATGCCTATATAGCATTATTTTGGTACTAGTCCAAAGTCACTGCATGCAAACCTTAATATTATTACATATTCAGATAGGTATGGTTAAATGTGATTTTTGAGAGTTGGAATCAACTCAAAAGCTATTATGGTTGATTTTATAAAAATGTTTGAATGTGCAAAAGCTTCTATCTTGTTATTTTTACTAGGAGAGATATCTAACTCTAAATGAATTAAATCCAACGATCTTGGATAGATCTTTTTAGTAGCTTCCTAACAAAATTTGAATCACTCAATTTGGTTCAGTAAATCTTCCTGAATTGATTTTTAAACTAAGGGACAGAAGTGAGTTCAAACTAAAATAGACAAACCTATATTTGAATTCGTGGGCTAGCGCGGGAAAGAAAATGGGCCGGCCCAGTGGCGCTCCACGGTGCGAATGACAACTGACAGGGGGTTCCCGTAGGTCAGCGGCACATCAAACGCGAAGCGGTACGGGGCAATCTGGGCGCTACGATTAAAAAGAAGATCTATGGCTGAGGATCGTCGTCCCCGGTGACAGGTCACCGGCGAGAGCTAACCCTAGGGGCTCGGTGGGGGTGCAATGGGGGCATACCAGGGCTCTAGCTAGCATGGTGATGGGGGCGATCGAACGTGCGGTCGATGGCGGTTCTAGGCGTGGCCGCGGCGGCTCTTGGGGTGGACGAAATCGACGGCGCCTATCCTCCTCTGTTGCGGCAAGCTCTGTCTAAATTCCGGCGAACGGCGGCCCGCCTTGCTCCGAGGATGGGGTGGAAGGACCAGTGGAGAGAGGGGAGTGAGATGGTGTGAGTAATTTGTGCTAGGGAGGGATCCTTTTATAGGGCGACGAGGGGACCGAATGGCACGACGGTGAGCTCATCGGTGACATTGATACAGGCAGCTAAAGGCATGGGCGGCGTAGGCAGACGGTGGCCTGCCTCCTGGCGGTGCTCTACGGCTTCAATGCGTGGCTAGGGGTGGTGGCGTTTTGTCGGGAGCGTCCCACGCTCTAGGAGACAGAGGCGGTGCTCGACACGGCGCATGGCGACTGTGGGTCGCGCAGCGGCGCACGGCCATGTCTGGCAGGGTGCTGGGGTCGAGGCGGAGCGGCGTGCACGGTATTGGGTCGAGGGGTGGTCTGTGGCGTGCTGGCGGCTAACGCGCTCTGGCGTGCTCTGGCGAGCTCGCAGAGAGAATGGGCGGCGGTGCTGGGGTGTGGTCCAGGGTCTGGCTGGGCTTGGGGAAGGGGCAGGAAGGTGCGGTAGGGTTAGGTGGAGCTAGTGGTGGTGCTGGAACGGCGTGGCGCTGTCTGTGGCGCTTTGCCCTCTTCTGGCCGGCGGCGACCACAAAGTGGCGGCGCTCCACTACTACTGCGGCTTAGGGGTAGGCCGGTGAGGGTCTGGTTGGTCTCAGGGGGGACAAGGGTGATCAATGCAGCTCTAATTGCTCGACAAAATTTGATCAAAACAGTAATAGTTAGGCCAAATGGATTCTGTCTACAAGGTGTTCGACACAATGGCCGCAAGAAATTTAAATTCGAATTTTGAAAAGATTTTTGGTGTGTGATCTGATCTTATGCTTGGTAGTCTCTTGTTGCTAGGAAATGTCAAAGTGAATTGGTTTGGATGGTTTTTGCATAAGTGGGATCTTCTCATATGAACTACATTCAATTTTCAATTGCCATTTAAAATTAGTGTTTGAAAGTTTTTGGTAGATCACAAAGTGGGCCTTGGTACATCACTACTTGTACTAGCAAGGGGTGCAAAGATCCACATTTGTTTCTATTAGGATTTGAGTTCTAGGAATAGCCAAAGTAGGCATGGTAGTTAAAATGGCACAAATGACCATTTGCTTCTTTTATTCATTTTGATTTGTTTTTCTTTGGGATTTGTTTGGGAATGATCTAGATGATGTTTAATTCACCTAAGAATCATTTTACAAGCAATGGACCACTTAATCATGGCAATTCAAATCAACTCCTAAACTCTATGCACACACATATGAATGCTTTAATATTTTTAAAAGGAAAAGTTTTTGTTAACTCTAAATTTGATGATTTGGATCTTGATCACTTGGATTAAAGTTTTGGGATGTTACAAACCTTCCCCCCTTAAACAAAATCTCGTCCCGAGATTTACAAAAGAAACTAGGAACTAAAGAGATATGGGAACTCTGTCCTAATGTAATCTTCTCACTCCCAAGTGGCTTCTTCTTCGGTGTGGTTGCTCCATTGGATCTTGAGAAACTTGATACGGATGGGCACTTCACGATATGTCAGGTCCTTCTTGATGTCCACAGCTCTATGATCGATGTTCTTGAAAACTTCAGTCTTCTCCGGCACTTCTAGGCTTTTACGAAATAACAAGATATGGAACACATTATGGATGGCTGATATCTCTTATGGCAGTTCCAGCTGATACGAGACTTCTCCTCGACGGTTTAGAATATTGAAGGGCCCGATATATCTGGGGGCTAACTTTCCTTTTATATTAAAGCATCGCGTTCCCTTCAATGGCGAAACCTTGAGATATACAAAATCTCCGACATTGAAAGTCAGGTCTCTTCTTCTCTGGTCAGCATAACTCTTCTGTCTGGATTGGGTGGTCTTGAGGTGCTCACGGACTTTGTGAACCTTTTCTTCTACTTCTCGGAGAATGTTGGGTCCGAAGATCTAACTCTCTCCTACTTGCGACCAATTCAAAGGGGTGCGACACTTTCTTCCGTATAGGAACTCAAATGGTGCCATCTGCAAACTAGCTTGATAACTGTTGTTATATGAGAATTCTGCGAAAGGCAGGCAGTCTTCCCATTTTGATCCATACTCTAACACACAAGCTCTTAACATATCCTCTAAGATCTGGTTGACTCTTTCAGTCTGTCCATTAGTTTGCGGGTGATAAGAGGTGCTGAAATTCAACTTGGTGCCTAATCCTTCCTGGACTTTCTGCCAAAATCTCGAGGTAAACTGGGTTCCTCGATCTGGTACTATGGTCTTGGGGGTTCCATGCAGACTAACAATTCTAGCAATATATAGTTCTGCTAGTTTCGAACTCTGGTAAGTTGTCTTGACAGGTATAAAGTGAGCTACCTTGGACAGTCTATCAACGATGACCCAGATTGAGTCATTTCCTCTACTAGAAGTAGGCAAACCGGTGATAAACTCCATTCCGACGGAATCCCATTTCCATTCTGGAATCTGCAATGGTTGTAACAGTCTTGCGGGTCTCTGATGCTCTTCTTTGACTCTTTGACAGATGTCACACTTGGTGATGTAGCTTCCGATTTCTCTCTTCATCTTGTGCCACCAAAATTGAACTTTCAAATCTTGATACATCTTCGTTCCTCCGGGGTGGATAGAATAAAGAGTACCATGAGCTTCCTGAATGATAACTTGCTTCAGCTCCGAATCTGCTGGCACACAGATACGGCATTTGTACCACAAAACTCCTTCTTCGTCTTCAGTGAATCCAGGTACCTTTATTGTACCAATACGGTGTTTGATTCCGTTGATACTTTCATTTCCTTTTTGGGCTTCCTTGATTTGGCTGATTAATGTGGGTTGAAGTTCAATGCTAGCTAAGAATCCTTTGCTAACAAGCTCAGTTCTAAACTTCTCCAACTCTTCATACAAACTTGGTTGCTTCTCTTTGATCATGGTATTTAGCCTACACGGCGATCTGCTAAGAGCATCCGCTGCCACATTGGCTTTGCCGGGGTGATAGTGAATGTCAAGGTCATAATCCTTGATTAACTCTATCCATCTCCTTTGCCTAATATTCAACTCCTTCTGAGTGAAAATATACTTCAAGCTCTTGTGATCTAAGTAAATCTCACAGCGATTACCCATCAGATAATGACGCCATGTCTTTAATGCCAAAACTACCGCTGCTAACTCAAGAAGTTTTGCTCATGCTACTTCAGTTGTCGAGACAACTAGGCGATAACTTTGCCTTCTTGCATTAATACACATCCGAGACCAATCTTGGATGCATCACAATACACATCAAATGGCTTCTTGATATCTGGCATGATCAGTATTGGGGCTGATATCAATCTCTTCTTCAGCTCCTGGAAACTGGCTTCACATTTGTCAGTCCATTCAAACTTCTTGTCCTTCTTCAACAATTGGGTCATGGGTCTGGCGATGCTCGAGAATCCTTCTACGAACTTGCGGTAGTATCCCACTAATCCGAGAAATGCACGGACTTAGGTTTGAGTGGTTGGGGCTTCCCATGCTTCGACATCTCTGATCTTCGCGGGATCAACAGAGACTCCTCCGGCAGACACAATATGTCCTAGGAATCCTACTTCTTTCAGCCAAAACTCACACTTGCTGAACTTGGCATATATTATCGATGCTCTCTCAGGGTTTCTAGGATGATTCTCAAATGTTGCTCATGTTCTTCTTCTGACTTGGAGTAGATAAGGATATCGTCGATAAACACAACGACAAACTTATCTAGGAAATTCATAAAGATCTTATTCATGAGATTCATGAAATAAGCAGGGGCATTGGTTAACCCGAAAGACATGACCGTATACTCGTATAAACCATAGCAAGTAGTAAAGGCGGTCTTCGGAATATCCGTTGCACGAATCTTAAGTTGGTGATAACCAGTCCTAAGATCAATCTTTGAGAATACCTGGGCTCCAGTCAATTGATCAAATAGATCTTCTATCTTTGGCAAAGGGTACTTGTTTTTGATGGTGATGTCATTCAGCTTTCTGTAATCGGTGCACAGACGGTTGCCTCCATCTTTCTTGTCGACGAATAACACTGGTGATCTCCATGGCGATGTGCTTGGTTGAATCAAGCATGTTGCCAACATAGCATCCAACTGCTTCTTCAACTCTACTAACTCTAAGGGGTTCATGCTATAGGGTCTCTGGGCTATGGGTCCGGTTCCGGGGACTAGTTCGATAATGAACTCAATATCCCTATCCGGGGGCATACCTGGCAATTCATCTAGGAATACGTCGGGGTATTCACAAACTACTCGGACTTGGTCTATGGTGGGCAGGGATAGACTCTTGTTGCACTTGAATTGACGAGGTAAGGTTTCAGATATATGTTCTACTGTTACTCCAGAGCTACTGGTCATGGTGATGGATTTCTTAGCACAGTCTATCAGTCCTTTATGCCTTGACATCTAGTCCATACCTAGTACTACTTCCAATCCTTTGGTTCCAAGTACGATTAGGTTGGCATAAAAATCTATCCCATGTATTTTGATAGGCACAGCTTTGCAAAATTTTCTAGCTTTTGTAGTTGATCCAGGAATTTGATCTATCATGACATGCTTCAAGTTGGTTGGGTGGATCATACTAGTGCATGCAAATTCTTCGGTGATAAATGAATGTGATGCTCCCGAATCAAACAATACTCTTGCTAAAACCAAGTTGACAGAAAACATACCTAGCCCTACATCTGGCGCTTCTTGGGCTTCTTCGGCGTTCATGTGGAAGAGACGACCATTGACTGGGGCGAATCTTCTTCCTGGTTGAACATGACGCTGCTGTTGAGCTGGGGCATTCACATTGGCAGTGGCGGCAATCTTCTTGGGGCACTCATTGGAATAATGACCCTTCACTCCACACTCGAAACAAGTGATCTGAGACTTGTCTTTAGCTGCGATGGGCACAACATTGCTTCTAGTTCTGGGTGCAGTGTTGTTGTTGTTGTTCTTGGGAGGGTCACAGTTGAAATTGCTGGTGTTTACGGAGTGATTGTTGTTTCCTCCGGACTTCACATTACCTCCGCTACGGTTGGGGTAGCTTGGGAGAGACATTGGGGGTCGGTTCTTTCAAGGTGCATATCCTGGTGAGGGGTTGGGACGGTACTTCTAGTGACTGTTGGATCCAGTTTGCTCCATCATACGATGTTTGCGGTTGTCGTTTGCCTGGTTAATCTTCCCTTCCATCTAAATTGCGGAGTCGACTAGCTCTTTGAGATCTTGGAAACGGATGTTGACAAGGACAGTCTACATCTCATCATGCAGTCCATTCAGGAATCTATCCTTCTTCTTGGCCTCCGTGTTGATCTCATCAGGTGCATATCTAGCAAGTGACAGGAATCTGTCACGGTACTCCACCACAGTCATTCTGTCTTGCTTCAATTCTCTGAATTCATCCCTCATTCTGGTGACTAAGCCCTGCGGCACGTGGGTGCGGCTGAACTTGATCTTGAAGGCTTCCCATGTCATCACTTGACCATGGTTCATCAGGCGGATACTATTCCACCATGCTCTTGCATCTCCTGCCAAGTAGTAGGTGGCAAAGAGAACTTTCTTGTTGTCATCAACTCTAGCTACTTCCAAATTGCTCTCCATTGTCTGCAACCAGTCATCTGCATATAATGGGTTTTCTGAAGTGCTAAAGATTGGGGGATTGGTGTTCTAGAAGTTCTTCAGCTTGGATCCTTGATGATCCTGATTTCCATGCCCGTGGTTGTTGAGAGCCATCTGGGCGATCTGTTGCACCGTGGCGAGATTTGCTTGGCGCTCTACTCTTCTTGCTTCTCTATCTGCGATGAGATTCTACAGGATCTGCAGCATTGGGTCTTGCGACGAGTTGCGCCCTCCTTGGTTTCCACGAGTTATCTGAAGATTGAGGTAGATAAAGGGGTAAGAGGGAAAATTCTAAGGTTCAGGGTTTTGATTTCAAAGCTAAAACTTTGAGTTTGACTCAGGTTTTGCAACTAACTCCATTTCATACATTCAAACAAGCACATGATACAAACACACACACACCACAACAACAAAGGAAAACAGATGGTTTTAAGAACCATTCTGCAAGCTACGATACAGTGGGACCGATACATCTCATGCTACGATAGTGCTCTAGTGCATCTACTCATTGTTGATGAAGTCGGAGTCCTCATCGTCAGTGTAGAAGTCCATGGCATCCTCCTCCAGAAAGTCAACATCATTGCTAAGGTAAGAATCCATGTCTCCCTGGATGTCTTCACCCTCCTCTTCTTCCTCCTTTGCTGCAAGCTGAGCTGCTTGCTCCTTGACGATCTTCTCGAGGTCGGCCACCTTCTTGCAAAGACGAGAGATGGTGCAATCCTTCTTCTCGCGCTGGAGGCGAAGAGACTGATGGTCCTTGACAAGTAGTGAGAAAGTCTGGGCCTTCTGGTCGGCAATGGCATGGTTGTGGTTGGCAAACTCCCTAGCATTGTCTAGTTCCTTCTGGCGATCGTACAGCAGGAAGTCAAGGTTCTCCACTTGACGCTTCAACTCCGGGTGACCCGGCATCTCCATGGCATTCCCATGAAGTCACGTCTTGCATAGTGAGCAAAATGGGTTCCTTGGATTTGGTTGACACTGAGGGCACATAGACGTGCGAGAGCTTCATGCATTGCCCTAGCTAATCCATCCAGCCAGTTGTTCTCCCTTACAGAGAACTGGATTCTCCCAGACGTTGGTGCTTCTATGCTTCCTCGAAGATCAGCAGTGACTAGCCACTGTAAATCTCCTCCTGGGGGTCCTGGAAGTTGAGCTCCAAGAAACTCCGGATGTGGGTGCCCCAATAACTCAGACAGTGAATCTAGATCCCTCTCGAAGATCAGTTGGCCTCCGTTGCCCAACTGGTAGAACTTGCTGAACTGAGTCTCCATCTACAAGAATTTAGGATGAGGAAGTTAGTGAAGTAATCAAGTGTGTCAAATTTTAGGTAGTAATGTAAGAATTGGAGGAACATGAATTTTTGAGAAAGAATGAATTCCCAAGGGTAAGAGAGGAAATAGTTTTTCATAAATACTCACTTGGGTTTTGAAATTAAGTTTTTGTTCGGACGTCCATTCTAACTAGGGTCTCCTATGGTCAGGATGGCTCTGATACCAACTTGTCAACACCCAGATTTTTAATCCCAGAAGCCTGTTATGTCATACATCGCAATCCCAGGATTACCATTTTTGCAAGACATAACAGATTGGATATCACAGTACATCATCCATTACAAACCATAAATAAGGTCTTACACAAATAAGGATCTCATGATCCAGTCTTAATACAACAAGCAGCGGAATAAATAATAAGCGTAGTGGTGGGGTCCATCTTCAGGGGCACACGCAATGCTGACGAAGGCAGATAGTCCTAGTTATCATAGCTATCCTGCTATCTGTCATCTTGGTAGTCTCCTTCATAGTCTGGCCATGAGAATAGCTAGGGACAAAAGCCATGAGTACTCTTTAAGTACTCGCAAACTACCACTAACAAGTAGTATAGTTCTAGTGTAAAGTGCTAACTCTAAGTTTTTTTGTAAAGTTAAGTTTGAAACCTAAGCTGAGTTCAGAAACAAAGAAAGATAAAATAAAGTTCTAGAATCACTTAAGTTGGAAAGCTAGTGTCATAGTCACAACCCTGTTGTGGTCAAGTCAAGATTCATCATTCATTTCATAAGTCATTTTGAAAATATCTGACAACGAAATAGTATGGCCACTCCAACTGTCCATAACCGCGGACACGGCTATTCGAATAGTTTGACACTCTGTAGAGGTGGTACACTTTCACCACATGATTTGATACATCTGTTAGGGATAACCCTGAATCATCATACTTAGTATGCAGATAATCAAACATAACCTTTCCTTTACACACCCTAGTATAAGAACCTCTCCTATGAGCATGGCCTCCCAACCACGACCATCTGTCATCTTGGGCACTGCATAGGTGGGCAATGTTGAGAGGTAGCCTCAGCTCAAACCTCTCCCGCGAGGGAACTAATACTAATGCATATAAACTTCTGGCTAAGCCTTACCCAATTCAGGTATTGTGGTTGTACGGTAAATTTGGAATGGTATCGCATCCGAATCCAACCATCAGTTTTTGTAAAAGGGTTAAGGCTCATGCCTCAACATTTTCATCATCATAAACCATTCTTGTTTCTCAACACATGTCAAAACATCTCAATAGAATGACTCATCATTCCAAGGTTTTCACAATTCATTTTTGCCAAGTATTCCCATCTAAAGTGACTCAAGTTTTGACTTAGTTCTAAGCTACTAAGTTAATTGTGTTCACTAAGGTGGGATGCTAATCTCAATCTCATGCCATAGAATGACATCCAAGGTTATCTAGATAGGTCAAGTTTTATACTCTTTATGCTACCTTCAAAACAAGTAAAGGACTTTGGTAAAGTAACGAAAGTAAAGCTTGGAAATAAAACTTGGGGTAGGTAATAGTCAAAGTGGTATAACCAAAGCATGCCTAATGCATCTTGCTTAGATTATCTAGCTTAATTCTATCTTGCTAACAATATCTTGCTAAGTATTATACTTGCAAGTGTTAGCTTGCATTGTTAATGATGGCTTGCCTTGTGCAGTGCAGTGGTTGAAGTTTTCTTCCTCCTCCTCTTGGTAGAACTCCTCCTCCTCGAAAGCTTGGTCAGTACTATCGTCTATAAATACATACTGAGTACACAATCACCAAACAATACTTAACTAGTCTACTTAGCACTCTAAGGCACACACTTGATGATCTATTATCACCACAATCATCACAAGGTTTTATTAACTAGTTTCATTCTTTTTATTTAAGAAAAGTAATTTCTACTCATTGAAAATATCTAAGATTTAATATTCTCCATTTAAAATATGGGTTCATGTGGACACATGTCATCACCACATATTCTAACATATGGGAATGTGATTTAAAGGTTGGATCCCATTTAATTAAGTTTAAGTTTAACATTTAATGATTTAAAGTGACTAGAAATGCCTATATAGCATTATTTTGGTACTAGTCCAAGTCACTGCATGCAAACCTTAATATTATTACATATTCAGATAGGTATGGTTAAATGGGATTTTTGAGAGTCGGAATCAACTCAAAAGCTATTATGGTTGATTTTATAAGAATGTTTGAATGTGCAAAAGCTTCTGTCTTGTTATTTTTACTAGGAGAGATCTCTAACTCTAAATGAATTAAATCCAACTGGCTTGGATAAATCTTTTCAGTAGCTTCCTAACAAAATTTGAATCACTCAATTTGGTTTAGTAAATCTTCCTGAATTGATTTTTAAACTAAGGGATAGAAATGAGTTCAAACTAAAATAGACAAACCTATATTTGAATTCGTGGGCTAGCGCGGGAAAGAAAACGGGCCGGCCTAGTGGCGCTCCGTGGTGCGAATGACAACTGATAGGGGGTCCCGCAGGTCAGCAGCACATCAAACGCGAAGCGGTACGGGGCAATCTGAGCGCTATGATTAAAAAGAAGATCTACGGCTGAGGATCGTCGTCCCCGGCGAACAGGTAGCCGGCGAGAGCTAACCCTAGTGGTAGTGGGGGTGCAATGGGGGCATACCAGGGCTCCAGCTAGCGTGGCGATGGGGGCGATCGAACGTGCGGTTGACGGCGGTTCTAGGCATGGTCGCAGCGGCTCCTGGGTGGACGAAATTGACGGTGCCTCTCCTCCTCTATTGTGGCAAGCTCCGGCTAAATTCTAGCGAACGACAGCCCGCCTTGCTCCGGGGATGGGGTGGAAGGATCAGTGGAGAGAGGGGAGTGAGATGGTGTGAGTAGTTTGTGCTGGGGAGGGCTCCTTTTATAGGGCGACGAGGGGACCGAATGGCACGACGGTGAGCTTGTCGGTGACGTTGATATAGGCGGCTAAAGGCATGGGCGGTGCAGGCAGACGGTGGCCTGCCTCCTGGCGGTGCTCTACGGCTTCAATGCGTGGCTAGGGGCGGTGGCGTTTTGTCGGGAGCGTCCCGCGCTCTAGGAGACAGAGGCGGTGCTCGACACGGCGCACGACGACTATGGGTCATGCGGCGGCGCACGACCGTGTCTAGCGGGGTGTTGGGGTCGAGGCGGAGCGGCGTGCACGGTATTGGGTCGAGGGGTGGTTTGTGGCGTGCTGGCAGCTAACGTGCTCTGGCGTGCTCTAGCGATCTCGCAGAGAGAATGGGCGCCGGTGTGGGGTGTGGTCCAGGGCCTAGCTGGGCTTGGTAAGGGGCAGGGAGGTGCGGTAGGGTTAGGCGGAGCTAGTGGTGGTGCTGGAACGGCGTGGCCCTGTCTGTGGCGCTTTGCCCTCTTCTGGCCGGCGGTGACCACAAAGTGGTGGCGCTCCACTGCTGCTGCGGCTTAGGGGTAGGCCGGTGAGGGTCTGGTTGGTCTCAGGGGGGAAAGGGTGATCAATGCAGCTCTAATTGCTCGACAATATTTGATCAAAATAGTAATAGTTAGGCCAAATGGATTCTATCTGCAAGGTGTTCGACACAATGGCCACAAGAAATTTAAATTCGAATTTTGAAAAGATTTTTGGTGTGTGATCTGATCTTATGCTTGGTAGTTGTAACACCCTCGAATCGGCCCTATGCAAGTTTTAGCCCTTTCCGCCAAACCCGCATAGAAACGATTCAAGGACGCCCACCAGGCACTTTCGTGCGGGTGGAAAACGAAGTAATACCATTACACAACAGTCCTCGATGGGACCCACAGAAAAGATATATATATATACAACACGACTCCATGAGTCAAGAATACAGATATACAATACAAAGATCCAAATCACCTTGAAATCGATACAGCGTCCGAGTACGGACAAGATGCAAATGGGGCTAAGAGCCCTGAAGAATAACCAATGGCGTCCATAACCCTGCCCAGGCCAAGCCGGAAGGGTAACCCTGCTAACGACATCGATCTCAAACCTGCTAAAACAAAAGGGGTGCCGACAAAGGGCAAAGGAAAAAGAGGAGCGTCAGTACTGAGGCCAATACACGGCGAGGCTAGAATTCGGCGGCTCTCGCCTACATAGGTTTGGTGGACTGAAGCGGCAGCGCAGCGGCACTAAACAACCTATAGAGACTCGATTAACTATCGGCTATTAGAGAGAGATAAGAAAGACCTATTCGGATCCAACCTGATACTAACACCAAACATACCCATCCTGATATTTCCCCCTCGAGACCAAACGAGAAAGTTGGACCAAGGACTCACACAGTTGGCAGTTTTATTCATTCCATTATAGTTAAAGCTCTTACTAATCAGATATAGATAACATGAGTCATCCTGATAGCATAAGTAGTGGGCAGTTTTAATTAACATTCTGTTGTAGTTGGAGCATTTACTAGACAGATATAATTGTCTTAAGGAATCCCAAAACCTAGCAGTTGTTGGCACTTTTATCACATTCCATTGGAGTTGCAATACTTACTAGGCAGGTATAGTATGACACAGATCACCACAGATCCACCAGTTGTTGGTATTTTTATTATCCATTCCATTGTAGTGAAGCTGATTACTAGTCACATATTAAGTCAAATTTATAACACTACTTTAGTTATGCTTGTCTATGATCGAGATACTATGCTCCAAGTCGTCCATAACCGCGGACACGGCTTTCAGAAATATTTACCCTGCAGAGGTGCACAAATAGTAACACACACACGATCGACCTCGGAAAAACCAAATCAAAACCCAACGAGGCTTTCACGACAAAGCAATCACAGGATTCATAAAATATTTCAGCGGGCCACCCCACTAAGATACCTGCAATGAAGTTGGCCGGCTCCAGAATGGACCCAGGGTTTGCGAGAACGGCTGTAAATGACTGGGAACCCGAAAGTGTGACTGGGCTTGTCGATACCGCAAAATCGTGCCGCGATCCAAAATAGTACAAGTGCTCCACGCACAATTTTAAATAAAGCAGTAAAGCATGGCATAAGTACAGGATAGTAATAAAACCCCAAACTACTTTGTGGCCCCAAGAAATAAGAAATGAATCAAGCTCTAGCTAAGGGGGATTCATAGACTCTCCTGTACATGGATAGTGCGAATAGTCAAGGAACAGGTATCAAGTACTCGGGGTCCTACGGGACACAAGTGAGTGTGGAAGAACCAAATAACATCTATTGCCCACCGATGCCTCTGCATTAGTTATATCTAGCAATGTAATAGTGGTAATTAAAGACATGATCATCTCCACCATAAACATTTGCCAGCATTCCAACAACTGTGGTACTCGACAACACGAGACCGCACCTGAGCAAGCAACTACGACTCGCAGGACCAGCTATCTACCAAACAACAGGTATTAGGAGGTGCCCATGGCAATATAGAGGCTGCACGGGATATAACTGGTGCAAGGAAACTAAAGCATCGCGAAACGGATAGCAATAGATCAACAGGAGGAAATAAAGACTATAAATGAAAAATAGGTAGAAGGGGGAGAGATACTCGCGTGGGAAACACTGCCGAAGGTTCATATCCAGAGAACTTGTCGATACTCACATCAACTCATCGGCCTAATCCGTGAAGACGCAAACACTAGAAGAAACACCGGATGCAATATTTAATACTACGATAAAAGATCCAGCATGATTATGATATGATACAGATGCGGTGCAATTAGGCAATATTAAGAGGAACCGGGGTCCCGACAAATAATTATATGCTTCAAGTTATTTGAAACCCCCGCAATTTAAATGTTGATTTAACAGGCGAAACAGGGCATCGGTTCGCTACACAAATTTAAATGGAGTCCGGAATAAGACAAAAGTATCCCGCATATTGACTCCATATTTAATTATGAGGTGAATCGGCATAATGCCCCCAAACCATAGACAGGTATGCATGTATGAACAATTTATTATGCGACAGTTTTATATATAGCATTCATAAAATAGGGGCTCGGGAAAAGGTTCACACACGAGGTTTGGCGAACTTGGTGCTGAGGGTTCGGTTCGGTCTCGCTAGGATCGGTCTTCGGGGTCTCGGCCACCGGATTCGTGTATCGGGGTCTTCGGTCACCAAAACCGTGTTGACGGTCTTGTGGTTCCATCTTGGTTTGTCGGTGTCGGACCCAGGTCTTGACATCGGTAGGTCTTGGTGTACGTCTTTGGCAACACCGAGGAAGTAGACATCGGGGATGTCCCTGTGACGAACTTGACTACGACACATGTGTCCAGAGGCAACCAACCATCCCTGCGGTGACCTATCTGCCACAAACCACACCAACATGTCGATATTGACAAGCCTCAGGACAGCATCAGGTGACGCAACAGAAACCACAATCACAAGAACGGCAGCCCCATACCACAAACACTGGCAGGGGAGACACCAATGAAGAGAGGGGCGATGACCCGACGATGTGCGCACGTGCAGCTTGGCGATGGCCAGAGAGCTTGGGAGAAGGGCTCCACGATGCCGGGGCGGGAACAGGAGCATCTGCAGCGTCTATGAACAGCAGGGAAGATAGAGCTATCCAGTGTCGAGGTCAACAGAGACGGAGGCCACGTCGAGGGCGTGGGAGAAGGCCGAGGCGAACCTGCACAGGGGGTGCGGCCAACAGGGAGGCGGCGGCTCTAGGCGGGGTCGCCGGGACAGAGGCGGGCCAGTGGCGTCGGTGGCTCGCAGGAGATGTGGTTGAGGGCGGCGAGGAACCATGACGTGGGGCACGAGCGGGAGGCGGGGTGCGCCAACGTCGCCGGAGCAGAGGAAGCTCGCACGGCAGAGGAAGGGTGCCTGCGGCAGCGAGGCGAGGCCAGCGGCGCAGACGGCACAGAGAGGAGGCGCACTTGTAGAGGGGGCCGGCAAGGCGGTCGACGACCTGGGAGGAGCGGAGGCCGGCCGGGCAAGGACTGGCGAGGAGGTCTTGGCGGCGAGGAGAAGCTCGAAGCAGAGGCGCTGTCGTGAAGGAGGACGGAGGAGGTCGAGGATGACGGGGTAGGTGGCGATGGGATCGAGGAGGAGGGGCAGTGTCTGCGGGGGCGGAGAACACGAGGTGGAGGACGCGGTTCGAGCGGGTGGGGCTGGGTCTCGATCGGAAGCGGGCAGGTGGGGAGCGGGGGATCCCGAGGTGGTGGGTGTGCACGTGTGTCCACTGAGACATGGTGGTGGGGCCAGGAGCGATGGAGCGTGTCGGCCGCTGGGGCTGGGAACGCGACGCGCGCGTGTTGTGCATGTGTGGAGAGGAGGGTGAGCGGCGGTGGGAGGTGGACCCGTGGGGGAATCAGTCCAGCCAGGTGGGCTCGGGACGGGTGAGCAGCAGGGAGAGCGCACGCGTGTGTTGCAGTGTTTTTGTCTGGGCAGCGTGTTGGACTAGGTACGGTCAGGGTGGAGGTTGGTTCGGCTGGGTAGACTGATTGGGTGAGAGGGGGTGTCCTGCTGCGGTAGGTGGAGTTAGGGTTCGGGTAGGTGGGGTGTGGCTGGGGATTAGGGTTGGGTTTTTAAAACGGGTCGGGTAGTAGGTGGCCTGGCCTAACGGCTGGGCTGACTCCCCGGTAGAAAATAGTTTTATTTTATTTAGTTTTATCCAAAATAGACTTTGGTAATTGTTTTGTAGACAAAATAAAAGTATACGGAAGAGGCCGGGTTTTAATTTGAAATAAAGACGGGGCGTTTAGAAAACAAAACTAGACTTTTCGAAAATAGTTTTAGACAAAAACCATGCATGATGATGACGATGCTCAAATGCAATGTGGCATGATGACATGAGCATGCGGTCATGATGATGCAATGCACAAAAACACCGCGATTTTCTAGTAGTGGTTTTAGCGGGATGCCACAATTCGACACCACTAACAATGGATCTTGCCCTCGAGATCCGCCTCATGGTACCGGGGAGAAGGCCGACAGTCTGAATCTTCTCACTACGTGTAAGTCCTCGTGACACCACTAACAAAGATTCTTGGTCCATCTTGAAATCGGCGACACCACCAACAAGGGGTCGTTGCTCACGTCCGTCAAGAGAACACTCCGGATAACGAAGGACGAAGATAAAGGTATCAAAAGATAAGGTCACCTTTAACTTCCGTAGAAGGAGTAAATCGCATTGATGCCCCATTCAATGTACAAAAGCGAATGATAAGAGTAGTGGTATGGTAGCTACTCCATCCCGCACTCAAAGCATTACTCCGTACATGAACAAAAGAACCGCGCAACCAACTCTCAGAATTCAGATTGAAGACCTTTACAAGCAATGTTCGGAGAACAAAGGAATGATGCAGGCTCTTCATCGGACCTGGCGTAGATGGTGTCGTCACGCCGGAAAACACCGGAAGGAACAAACAAGGAACAAAGAATGGTACCATAGATAAAGGATCGCTCAGATAGCATGAAGTCCGGAGGTAGAAACACCATTCCCAAAGGAGGAAGCGAAACCCTGAAGGTACGACGGAATCCAACCACGAGAAATCCTGGACTTGAAGAAAAGATAAGAGGGTAGAATCAAAACACGCAGAGGTAAGAGGAGAACAGCAGAGGGGTAAGGAGTAAAATCAGACCTAATCAGATCTATCCAACCGATTTTGCGAAAATAGTTTTGACACTCTACTTCGGCCGTTAGCTAGGTTATCCTACAGGCTGGACTTGTGGGGTATCGCAACTGCTGAGCTCTGATACCACTCTGTACCACCCTCGAATCGGCCCTATGCAAGTTTTAGCCCTTTCCGCCTAACCCGCATAGAAACGATTCAAGGACGCCCACCTGGCACTTTCGTGCGGGTGGAAAACAAAGTAATACCATTACACAACAGTCCTCGATGGGACCCACAGAACAGATATATATACAACACGACTCCATGAGTCAAGAATACAGATATACAATAAAAAGATCCAAATCACCTTGAAATCGATACAGCGTCCGAGTACGGACAAGATGCAGATGGGGCTAAGAGCCCTGAAGAATAACCAATGGCGTCCATAACCCTACCCAGGCCAAGCCGGAAGGGTAACCCTGCTAACAACGTCGATCTCAAACCTGCTAAAACAAAAGGGGTGCCGACAAAGGGCAAAGGAAAAAGAGGAGCGTCAGTACTGAGGCCAGTACATGGCGAGGCTAGAATTCGGCGGCTCTCGCCTACATAGGTTTGGTGGACTGAAGCGGCGGCGCAGTGGCACTAAACAACCTATAGAGACTCGATTAACTGTCGGCTATTAGAGAGAGATAAGAAATACCTATTCGGATCCAGCCTAATACTAACACCAAACATACCCATCCTGATATTTCCCCCTCGAGACCAAACGAGGAAGTCAGACCAAGGACTCACACAGTTGGCAGTTTTATTCATTCCATTATAGTTAAAGCTCTTACTAATCAGATATAGATAGCATGAGTCATCCTGATAGCATAAGTAGTGGGCAGTTTTAATTAACATTCCGTTGTAGTTGGAGCATTTACTAGACAGATATAATTGTCCTGAGGATTCCCAAAACCCAGCAGTTGTTGGCACTTCATCACATTCCATTGGAGTTGCAATACTTACTAGGCAGGTATAGTATGACACAGATCACCACAGATCCACCAGTTGTTGGCATTTTTATTATCCATTCCATTGTAGTGAAGCTGATTACTAGTCACATATTAAGTCAAATTTATAACACTACTTTAGTTATGCTAGTCTATGATCGAGATACTGTGCTCCAAGTCGTCCATAACCGCGGAAACGGCTTTCAGAAAGATTTACCCTGCAGGGGTGCACAAATAGCAACACACACACACGATCGACCTTGGAAAACCCAAATCAAAACCCAACGAGGCTTTCACGACAAAGCTGTCACAGGATTCATAAAATATTTCAGGGGGCCACCCCACTAAGCTACCCACAACGAAGTTGGCCAGCTCCGGAATGGACCCAGGGTTTGCGAGAACGGCTGTAAACTACTGGGACCCCGAAAGTGTGACTGGGCTTGTCGATACCGCGAAATCCTGCCGCGATCCAAAACAGTACAAGTGCTCCACGCACAATTTTAAATAAAGCAGTAAAGCATGGCATAAGTACAGGATAGTAATAAAGCCCCAAACTACTTTGTGGCCCGAAGAAATAAGAAATGAATCAAGCTCTGGCTAAGGGGGATTCATAGACTCTCCCGTACGTGGATAGTGTGAATAGTCAAGGAACAGGTATCAAGTACTCGGGGTCCTACGGGACACAAGTGAGCGTGGAAGAACCAAATAACATCTATTGCCCACCGATGCCTCTGCATTGGTTATATCTAGCAATTTAATAGTGGTAATTAAAGACATGATCATCTCCACCATAAACATCTGCCAGCATTCCAACAACTGTGGTACTCGACAACACGAGACCGCATCTGAGCAAGCAACTACGACTCGCAGGGCCAGCTATCTACCAAACAACAGGTATTAGGAGGTGTCCATGGCAATATAGAGGCTGCACGGGATATAACTGGTGCAAGGAAACTAAAGCATCGCGACACAGATAGCAATAGATCAACAGGAGGAAATAAAGACTATAAATGCAAAATAGGTAGAAGGGGGAGAGATGCTCGCCTGGGAAACACTGCTGAAGGTTCATATCCAGAGAACTTGTCGATACTCGCATCAACTCATCGGCCTAATCCGCGAAGAAGCAAACACTAGAAGAAACACCGGATGCAATATTTAATACTACGGCAAAAGATCCGGCATGATTATGATATGATGCAGATGCGGTGCAATTAGGCAATATTAAGCGGAACCGGGGTCCCGACAAATAATTATATGGTTCAATTTATTGAAACCCCCACAATTTAAATGTTGATTTAACAGGCAAAACAGGGCATCGGTTCGCTACACAAATTTAAATGGAGTCCGGAATAAGACAAAAGTATCCCGCATATTGACTCCATATATAATTATGAGGTGAATCGGCATAATGCCCCCAAACCACAGACAGGTATGCATGTATGAACAATTTAATATGCGACAGTTTTATATAAAGCATTTATAAAATAGGGGCTCGGGAAAAGGTTCACACACGAGGTTTGGCAAACTTGGTGCTGAGGGTTCGGTTCGGTCTCGCTGGGATCGGTCTTCGGGGTCTCGGCCACCGGATTCGTGGATCGGGGTCTTCGGTCACCAAAACTGTGTCGACGGTCTTGTGGTTCCATCTTGGTTTGTCGGTGTCGGACCCAGATCTCGACATCGGTAGGTCTTAGTGTATGTCTTTGGCAACACCGAGGGAGTAGACATCGGGGATGTCCCTGTGACGATCTTGACTACGACACATGTGTCCAGAGGCAACCAACCATCCTGGCAGTGACCTATCTGCCACAAACCACACCAACATGTCGATAATGACAAGCCTCAGGACAGCATCGGGTGACACAACAGAAACCACAATCACAAGAACGGTAGCCCCATACCACAAACACTGGGAGGGGAGACACCAATGAAGAGAGGGGCGATGACCCAACGATGTGCGCACGTGCAGCTTGGCGATGGCCGGAGAGCTTGGGAGAAGGGCTCCACGATGCCGGGGCAGGAACAGGAGCATCTGCAGCGTCTATGAACAACAGGAAAGATAGAGCTATCCAGTGTCGAGGTCAACGGAGACGGAGGCCACGTCGAGGGCATGGGAGAAGGCCGAGGCGAACCTGCATGGGGGGCGCGGCCAGCAGGGAGGCGGCGGCTCTAGGCGGGGTCGCCGGGACAGAGGCGGGCCGGCGGTATCGGTGGCTCGCAGGAGATGTGGCCGAGGGCGGCGAGGAACCACGACGTGGGGCGCGAGCGGGAGGCGGGGTGCGCCAACATCGCCGGAGGAGAGGAAGCTCGCGGGGCAGAGGAAGGGTGCCCGCGATGGCGAGGCGAGGCCAGCGGCGCAGACGGCACAGAGAGGAGGCGCACTTGTAGAGGGGGGGCGGTGAGGCGGTCGACGACCTGGGAGGAGCGGAGGCCGGCCGGGCAAGGACTGGCGAGGAGGTCTTGGCGGCGAGGAGAAGGTCGAAGCAGAGGCGCTGTCGTGAAGGAGGACGGAGGAGGTCGAGGACGACGGGGTAGGTGGCGATGGGATCGAGGAGGAGGGGCAGTGTCTGCGTGGGCGGAGAACACGAGGTGGAGGACACGGTTCGAGCGGGTGGGGCTGGGTCTCGATCGGAAGCGGGCAGGTGGGGAGCGGAGGATCCCGAGGTGGTGGGTGTGCACGTGTGTCCACTGAGACATGGTGGTGGGGCCAGGAGCGATGGAGCGTGTCGGCCGCTGGGGCTGGGAACGCGACGCGCGCGTGTTGTGCGTGTGTGGAGAGGAGGGTGAGCGGCGGTGGGAGGTGGACCCGCGGGGGAATCGGTCCAGCCAGGTGGGCTCGAGACGGGTGAGCAGCAGGGAGAGCGCGCGCATGTGGTGCAGTGTTTTTGTCTAGGCAACGTGTTGGACTAGGTATGGTCAGGGTAGAGGTTGGTTCAGCTGGGTAGACTGTTTGGGTGAGAGGGAGTGTCCGGCTGCGGTAGGTGGAGTCAGGGTTCGGGTAGGTGGGTGTGGCTGGGGATTAGGGTTGGGTTGTTAAAACGGGCCGGCTAGTAGGTGGCCTGGCCTAACGGCTGGGCTGACTCCCCGGTAGAAAATAGTTTTATTTTATTTAGTTTTGTCCGAAATAGACTTTGGTAATTGTTTTGTAGACAAAAGAAAAATATCCGGAAGAGGCTGGGTTTTAATTTGAAATAAAGACGGGGCGTTTAGAAAACAAAACCAGACTTTTCGAAAATAGTTTTAGACAAAAACCATGCATGATGATGACGATGCTCAAATGCAATGTGGCATGATGACATGAGCATGCGGTAATGATGATGCAATGCACGAAAACACCACGATTTTCTAGTAGTGGTTTTAGCGGGATGCCACAGTAGTCTCTGGTTGCTAGGAAATGTCAAGGTGAATTGGTTTGGTTGGTTTTTGCATAAGTGGGATCTTATCATATGAACTACATTCAATTTTCAATTGCCATTTAAAATTAGTGTTTGAAAGTTTTTGGTAGATCACAAAGTGGGCCTTGGTACATCACTACTTGTACTAGCAAGGGGTGCAAAGATCCACATTTGTTTCTATTAGGATTTGAGTTCTAGGAATAGCCAAAGTAGGCATGGTAGTTAAAATGGCACAAATGACCATTTGCTTCTTTTATTCATTTTGATTTGTTTTTCTTTGGGATTTGTTTGGGAATGATCTAGATGATGTTTAATTCACCTAAGAGTCATTTTACAAGCAATGGAGTACTTAATCATGGCAATTCAAATCAACTCCTAAACTATATGCACACATATGAATGCTTTAATATTTTTAAAAGGAAAAGTTTTTGTTAACTCTAAATTTGATGATTTGGATCTTGATCACTTGGATTAAAGTTTTGGGATGTTACATCCCCTATATGGGAAGGGCCTTTTTTAGTTAGCCGAGTATTGCATAATGGTTCTTACTATCTAACTGATATGTGGCTAGTCAAAGAAAGACCTGCTACTAAGAAGAGAAAGAGAGCTGGAGGCAGTACAGACCCGAAAGGATTAGATAGACTGTGGAATATTGCTCAGCTATGTCCCTTTTATTCTCAAAATTTCTTTCTTTGTAATCATATATGTGTACATGTTCAATGAGAAATAAAGTATTGGTTGCCGCAATATTTTCTGAGAAGTTTTATATTACCATCTTATTTCCGAATGGTCATGTCACAATCGAAAATCCCAGAATACTTGAAAGTACTTTATGCTCATGTTTGTTCTGGTTAGATTTCTGATTCTAAAAATGCTACCTTCGGGAGTAAATCAATTTTTTTCTAGTATATACTTTGGTTCTTTATCTGATTGTCGGATGCGGGAATTTTCTGAGTAGTGAATTCTTGGTACTAGAAGCCGGCTTTGTTTCTGAGTTTAAACTGGTTTAGCAATTGAGCTCCGTTGCTCGGGAAAATTTCCGTGTTGAAGGTTTGCCGGCTCACGAAAGGGACGAGGCGGAAAGCCAGATAAGCGATAAGTATAGACAAAACAAAAGTGCTTATGTAAAATTTAAGGCACGTCAAAATAAATCCAAAAGTGCTAAAAAGAAGTCAAAAGCATTTGTTCTTGTAAATCTTAGCACTAGCAAAAATATTACACTACTTATTACAAACCGATTGTTTCAGAATACCACATTGTTTTCTGGTACTCTACGATGCAGGAGAAGAGGTAGGGGTTGCCGACTCACTGGAGACATCGCCTTCGACTTGATATCTTTCTGAGATAGGCAAATCGGATTTAGTTTGCTCGTCGTCGGAAACTTCGGTTGTTTCTTCGGTAGGCGGAGGAGGCGTTTCCACGCGAGTGAATAATGGAGTGTCGTAGCTGGTCAGATCAGCTACGTGACATCCATAACCAGCACAGGAGTCCATGATGGCCTTGATGTCTTGATCCTTGCCGTCTTCGTCCACGGTTGAATAACCCCTGGTTACTTGCTAGATCTCCATGCTTCCATGGTGGCTCATAACCATGGTAAGGGCATTCTGTGTTGCAGTTCATGCATAGGACATGTTCCAGTCTTGGATGAGCTGGGGCATCTCCTTCGCCTTATCTCGCGCCTCAAAGGTGGACATTTTGTTCATGTATGGAACCTTCAATACTTCACCAATATCCTCCATTGACTGGCGAAAATCGTGAAGCAAGTCATCAACTTCGGTAAGGCGGCTGGTGCGAGACTCAGCGGAGGAAGAATCCAGTAAGTTCAAAGGAGCTGCATTCACAAAAGCAAAGTCAAACATATATCTGGATTCCTAGGAATCGGAAAGAAATAAAGGTCAGAGGCAGGAAAATTACCGAAGATGGCATCGTCAACATTGGTCTTCTCCACTTGAAGACTCTAGAGTTCATCCCGGAGAGCTCGGGTGATGTCCTTCTCCCTAGCTAGTTCATCACTAAGATCCGAGATTTCCTTATCCTAGATTGCGATCTTTCGATCATGTTCTTTGGTGGCCATGTTAGATGATTCAAGAATGTTGGCAATGTTATGCTCATGATCCGTCTTAAGTTTATTCAGCTCCCGCCGTAAGTTGGTGTTTTCCACCTCCAGGGTTTTGAAATTCTCGGCCTCTTCAATCATTTTACAAGACTGCTTGACCAGTTCTATAAGCAAAAAGAAAACAGTCGAATAAGAAATTCGACTATGAAAGCAAAAAATAGCAAGGAAAAGGACTGAAATGATTACCTTCGGCCTCATCCTTGGAAATCTTCAATTGAGCATTTTCAAGACGGAGAGCTCTGATATCTCTCCGCTTATTACAAATATTCTTCAATAATTTCTAGTTATAAGCATTAACTTTCTACAAGTCAGAATAGTACCCAGAGTCAGAAGTCTACTAAAGACTTGGGCTAATATTTTAACTAATATCAGCACGAGCCTTGGGGGCTACACTAGTTCGTTCTTTGGCATCCTATGAAAGCATAAATCCGGATTTTCTATCCAACTTCATGCTTGGGGGCTAGAGGATATGATAAGAAATAAAATAAAAGAGAAAGTCCAATTCCGACTTACATATTGCTCATGGGTAAGATTGCTTAGACTCATGTTCACCTCAAAAGTAACCTTCTCGGCGAGAGTCAGCGAGACTATTGGTGGTGGCGGAGCCACGCCAGCCTTTAGCTTCTCGTCACGAAGACGAACTTGGTCAAGAAGTTTGGAGAACTTGACATCCTCGGCTTCTTGTGCCTCTTCCTCGACAGTAATATTTCAGCTCTCCAAGCATTGCTGAGCCATCTTCTGGATCTCTTCTACAGTTTTTTGAGTAATGCCAAGTTTGGCAATACCCGAATTACTGAGAAGGTTGTCTACGAAAACATCTGCCAAGGGATCATTACCCTTTGAGGGTTCACCTTATCAATTGCCGAGTCACCCATGGTGACGTCGGTCTGCGAACCAAGGTTCGATGGCTCAGAATGCTAAGCCGGATCTTCTGTAGCATGAGGAGATGAGGTAACCTCCGGTGCTATAGAAGGCTTTGGGGCAGGAGTCGGAGGCGCTGTGGCAGGAGAAGTCAAATTTAACTTTGGCTGTCGTAGAGGCTTTGCCGGCATTCCCTTTCCCTTGCCCTTGGTGAGCTGTTTAGCTCTGAAGAAGTGATAATACAAGACCGTTACGCTTCAGAAAGAATGAGAGATAAAATTCAAAGACCTTGTGAGGAAAGTTATCTCTTCACAACAGGCACTTCTTTTTTGTGCCAATAAAAACAGTCAGAGTCTTACACTTTCGGGTAAGCGCCTCCGGCAATGCAATAAGTTCTCCATCATCCTGAGAGATCTCAGGAGGATATCCCTCAAGAGGAGCAAGCTCCGACTCGCGGAGGTCAGCAAGCTAAAAGAAGAATTACCTCAGTATTGCAAGAAGATGTAATAATGTATGGATGAACACATATTCGAGTAATTGCTGGAAATCTTCCTCTCGATCCGCTCTTTGATCAACCATTTGATCTAGGACTCATAGTCCTTGTCCGAATATGACTTTGAGCAGATCCGGAGAGAATCCATCTTGCTCTTGGTGATTGAATGCATAAGCCGGTCACCATGATGTTGGAGAGGCTAGCCAGTAGTGGATCAAGTCAGATCCTTTCAGACCCTTGTGCTTCATCAAATATTGGATCCACCTCTTAGCAAGAAGCAGATCGTCAGTGAGAGCCGGAGCGTCTGCATCCCATGACTCTTGGGGCGTGGCGGCGCCATCGATGAAAGCCGGCAAAGCAGTTGCTTTGCCGAGATCCGGTCTGTCCTTATGGTAAAAGAACATGGACGGCCATTTCTTCACGGACTTGCTAGCTTTAATCCTAGGAAAGACTCGTTCTCTCCTAACAGAAAAGTTGAGAGTTCCGGTAACGTAAGGATTACCGGAAGTGATGGAATTTCTCCGGGTATGGAAATAGAACCGGAAAAGAACAAGACTCGGTCTAATGCCGAGATACCCCTCACACAAAGATGCATAAGCACTCATTTCTAAAAGTGAGTTTGGGGGGAGATTGTGGAGTTGCACTTTGTAGTGATCTATAACCTCAGAAAAGAAATCTAAGGGAGGAAAACTCAAACCTCTATCGAGGTGGGTGCCGAAATGCACTCTCTCATCGGCATTGGGGGTGGGAATGGTTTGTCCAAAACCGCTCCGCCAGTCGCTGGCGCAGAGGAGGCTTTCCTTCTCAATGATGCGGAGCTTGTCGTCGTCAAGGACGCAGGGGATCCAAACCCCGTGGAAGTTCTCCTTCTCCGCTGCTGTAGGGGCCGTCGCCGTTGTCACCGCCATGCCGGAAGACAAAGCCTCAACCATTTTTTGGGCGGTGGTGACCTAGGATGGGCGGCACTGTGCGCTTTGGGGGAGGCAGAGGAGCTTTTGCGAGGAACGTCGAGAGGAAGGAGAAGGTACTGGCGTTGGTAAGGAAGAAAGAGGAGATCTAGACCCCTTATATCCCTCACCTGCGCTAAGATTCGTGCAAGATGAACAGTAACCATGCCACGCATCGTGGAAGGAGCTAGGTAATCACCTCGCGAGGATTACACCGCCTCGATCTCCACGCACGCATTAAAACGACACCTTGATTCTGCGAAAGGCGGACCCACCAACGGTCGTGCTAACAGGAATATCTATCATTGATGTGACTTGACCTTGAATGATGTCAGGTTACATCAAAGACTAAGTTCCGGCTTAGTTTGAATTTCAAGCTAGAAACCCGAATAATGTACTCATAGGTCCGGCTTACTTTTAAGACCTGGATCCTATCCTTTCTTTTGATGTTTCAGGAACCCTTCAAGATTCTACAAGCCGAAGATGGATCAAGCTAGACGATGATGAAATCTGACTCTAGATCTTGGAGGCTTCCTAGGGCTGCTGTTAGGGATATACTTTCTGGGTATCCTCACTGTGCCTCACTGACCAGGGTGGCCCACTTCGGGTTAGAGCTTTGCTTCACGAATAGCCTAGTCAAGGAGAAGAGACGGAGTCAAGTCCGGCTACGGGAAGGCCCAGAAGACTTACCGACATAGGCTTGTAGTGTTACTTGTAGTTCAAGATGTACTCTGTAACCGACTCTTAGTCGTAGCCGGATAGGTCTCTCATGTAAATCCTAGGCCGGATATCTATATAAGCCATCCTAGGGACCAGCCTTTAGGGCACCCCACAATAGAGTACAATCTCAACTCGCACAGGCAAAATCCTTGTAAACTATATCCGGCTCTGCCGTATTACTGGATTGCTAGCAGGAGTAGGATCCGTCCAAAGCCGGCGGATTCGAAACTAGGTAAACTAGTGTGCTCACCATCCCGGAACATCGTACGTCTCACACCTCTCTCTTCCGCACGCCTCGAGGACCCCCCATGGCATACTTGTCATCAATCCGACGACAAGGGGGCCAAAAAATTGTCCGTTGGGGCATTTTTCGGCCTAGTCCAGTAGTATCGGATAGGCCTGGTACTACCACACCCGGCCTGTCGAAGCGAGCCACTAGGCGAGCAGCAGGTCAACACGCGGGCGGGCTAGCGATCTAGGCGAGTGAGGCAGCACGGCAAAGGGGATCGGGGCGAGCGACTGGCCAGCGAGCGAGCGAGCAGGGCGGCTGCGCGCGAGAAGCAGGGGATCAGGGTGACGCTGCGGGGCAAGCGGCCTGTTGGCGAGAGGCGGCAGTAGAACCTGGGCTAGCGAGGCGAGGCAGCTGGGCTAGCTCGGTAGTATCGGCCAGGCCTGTAGTAGTACTGCTTGGGCTGGTACTACCGTCCAGGGCCGAATCCGCAGCCGCGCGAGGCAGAGGGCAGCGTAGTGCTCAGGGGCGGCTGATACCACGTGCAGTAGTACCGCCCGGACCAGAAAAAACCTTTTTCATTTTAAACCAAATAAAAGGCAATCTTTATTAGCAATATCTAGAGTTAGGAAACTCCGATTGACCAGAAATCAATTTTGTTGGAAAATATTGGATACCACCAAGTGAGAATGTATCAAGTATTATAATGTGAGATACCTCACTTGGTGAGGATCCAGAAAACCTCCAAGATCAAAAATGCAATAGGGTATAAAGGGGAGATCCGTTTTTGATGAACAAGAGTTTGTATTGACCACAAGCTCTAGAACCAAACATGGATAAGATCCAACAAACAACCAAGAAAGATGATGCTAAGAATGCAATGATTTGAGCTCTCTCCAAAAGATATGATCTAGTTACTCACTCGAGAGCCCCTCTTGATAGTACGGTTATCTATCCTAAACCCGGTCTTCCAACTACTAACATGAGACCAGCAAAAGAGAAAACCTATCAAGATTATACCTTTGCCTTGAGCAATCCACTTGATCTCGATGTAGACGATCTTGCCCTTCTTAAGATGGAACACCTTTCTTGATTCCTCTTCCTTGCGCTTGCTAGATGAAGACTTGCACTTTGCTCCCCCATACACCATGGGGAAACCTTTATGTTTACCTTGTCTTCATCGATCCATGACCACCGAGGGTGGCAAGCAACAAACATGAGATCTTCTAGAGATGGAGCATTTTGAGCTTGCACCCCATTCTTCTTCATTTCATCTACCTTGAAGCCAACACATGCTCTAAGCAATGCCAATGGACAATTCCTACAAGTGTAACTTAATGCAAACATTAGTCTATAAAGATTATCATTAATTACCAAAACCACACATGGGGGTCCACATGCTCTTTTATGTGGTATTAGGCTAAAAGCGACGACTTACAAGAGTATATAAAGGCTGTTGGACGTCCAATATAGAGTTGGGGTTAAAATCAAACATTTCCCTAACTTACCGAACTTAAAAGGACTCTATTTGGAAACTAGCAGAAAACAACTGTCAACTTGTTTCGTTTTCTATGCCCGGTATGTAACGAATTAGGGGACGTGTCTTTCCAACAAGTACTTATTTGCTTGATTCGGAGTTGGTATAAGGAAACCACGTCCATTTCAATTTTAGAGCTTCTGTTTGTCCGAACTGAACCTTCCTTCTCCGATGATGGCACCACATGCAACGATTGTGTTATCATCAAACCTTGTGCAGTAGCGTCATCAACATCATTGGTCGCCTTCCATCTCTCGGTCGCCTTCCTCCCTCTCCTCCCGCTGGCGCTAGTCCGATGGATATTAAATCTAGTCAAATAATAACACCGTGATTTAGGTAGTATATAATTCTTAGATATCAAAGTACGATTTCTAACTAGGAATAAATTCATCTTGTGATATTTTTTAATGAGGCTCAAAATTTCCTTCCAGCTTAAACAAAAATAATCATCGTACTCTATGAATGTATCCTCATCATCAAATACTTATTCGATATAGCTTCAATCATAATGTTCAACTGTTTGCAGATTTGAGCCTTTACTTGGCCATTTATCCACTCACCATTATCATCCTTCAATCTTTTTATACGGTTCCTTCACCTGCTCGCTGATGCAAAATTATGAAAAAAAGAAGTATTTTGTCGCCAGATTGGAGCCAATTGTAAGATAGGGGAAACCACCCGTTAGGTGGCCTTGTATTGCTTATTATATAAGAGGATTACAAGGAGTCCCGGTTGCATACAACACGGACATATATACAAGGAATACACATGCATACGTATCCTACATCTATACAAACACGTGTAGGATATATATTCTAACACCCTCCCTCAGTCAAAACTGGGCAGTCGACGAATGTTGAGACTATCCCGAAAGTCCAAGAAGAGAGGCGATGGTAATCCTTTGGTGAAGATGTCTGCGAACTATGACGAACTAGGAATGTGTAGCACCTTAACCTCGCCAGTGGTCACGCAATCTCTGACGAAGTGTAGATCAATCTCCACATGCTTGGTATGCTGGTGATGCACTGGATTCTGTGTCATGTAAACAGAGCTCATACTGTCACATAAGACCACTGAAGCATCATGCACCGGTCAATGAAGCTCCAAAAGTAGTTGTCGAAGCCAACAAGATTCAGCCACCACATTTGCTACCGCCCGATACTCAGCCTCCGCACTCGATCGGGAAACAGTGTGCTGCCGCTTAGCCGACCAAGACACCAAATTCGCGCCGAGGAACACACAATAGCCTGAAGTAGACCGTCGAGTGTCTGGACAACCTGCCCAGTCAGCATCAGAGTAGGCCAGCAATTTGTTCGATGTGCGTCGATACAAAGTGAGACCATAGTCGATGGTGTCATGGATGTAGCGTAGAACACGCTTCACAAGGAGCAAGTGATTAGCCCGTGGATCATGCATATGAAGACATATCTGCTGTACTGCATAGGAGATATCTGGCTGAGTGAAAGTGAGGTATTGGAGACCTCCTGCAATACTGCGATATTATGTAGGATCAGCCACGGGATCACTAGACTGAGTTGCAAGCTTAGAAGCTGTATCAACTGGAGTGGAGATAGATTTACACTTTAACATACCAACTTTGTCAAGAAGCTCCAATGCATACTTCTCATGTGAGAGGAACAAACTATCCTTAGTGCGTCTGACTGAGATGCCCACAAAATAGTGAAGCTCACCCATATCTGTCATGCTGAACTCTTTACAAAGAGAAGCAATTAAACTGTGCAACAAAGTCGGAGAAGACGCTGCCAGGATAATGTCATCCACATAGAGCAGGAGATAGGCCATGTCAGTGCCACGCTGGTAGACAAACAGGGAGCTATCGGACTTGGAGCCAACAAAACCAACAGTAGCAATGAACGAAGCAAACCGTTGAAACCATGCTCGGGGCGCCTGCTTCAAACCGTAGAGAGATTTGTTGAGGCGACACACCTTGTTAGGAAATCTAGGATCGGTAAACCTGGAAGGCTGTCGAGCATACATGGTCTCGATGAGTGTGCCATTGAGGAAGGCATTCTTGACATCAAGTTGGTGAATAGGCCAGTTACTAGAGAGCGCAAATGATAACACCGTGTGTATGGTGGCTAGCTTGACCACAGGGCTGAAAATTTCATCAAAATCAATACCTTCGCGCTGAGTAAAACCCCAGACGAACCAACGAGCTTTGTATCGTTCCAATGAACCATCAGACTTCATCTTGTGATGAAAGATCCACTTGCCGGTGACAATGTTGGCATGGCGAGGAGGATCAACCAAGTCCCAAGTGTTGTTGGAGAGGAGCGCACTGTACTCTTCAACCATTGCAGCATGCCAATTGGGGCCTTTGAGAGCACCACGATAAGTCTTCGCTATTGGAGACAATCCTTCAACATGAAGATCAAAAATCGTCTTGGGCTGCACAATGTCGTGCTTGGCACGCGTGAGCATGATGTGAGACGGTGGCGGCGGTGGTGCTCGAGGATGACGAGCCCGAGGAGCATCTGTGGTGGGAGGCGGGGTAGAAGCCGTGGATGGCAAGATCGTAGAAGGCTCCGGGGCACCATCATCCGTAGACGCGGCGGGAGAGGGAGCAGACAAGGGCGATCCTGACAGCGACGATCCGGCCGAGGACGGGCCAGGCGAGGTGGCCCGAGGCGGCGTGCGCGGGGCGAGAGATCCTACCGCGGCATGAGAAGTGACCGTGGAAGGCTGTCGAACGCCAACGGCAGGCTTCCGAGTGGCCGCAGCAGAGCCCGCGGCAAAGCCCGCGGTCGGCGCGGTGAATGGCATCGGCAACATCGGCTGCTCAACCTGTAGAAAGTCATAACTTTGCAAAGTAGGAGTAGAGGATGGTGGTGATGCGTTAGAGGCAAAGGGAAAGACAGACTCGTCAAACACAACATGGCGAGATATGATGATCTTTTGGATGGAACGATCAAGGCAGTGATAGCCATGATGTTGAGATGGATACCCAAGGAACACACACGGCACGGAGCGAGGCGCAAGTTTATGCGGGGCAACGGCGGTGGTGTTGCGGTAGCATAAGCATCTGAAGACCCTAGGACCGGCATATGCAGGGTCGACACCATGAAGAGATCGAAAAGGCACGCGATCCGCGATGGCATTGGAAGGCAGCCGATTGTGCAACAGCACGGCTGTATGGAGAGCCTCGGCCCAGAAGCGAGGTGGCATGCTAGCTTGAATTAGAAGGGTGCGAGTGATGTCGTTAAGGGTGCGAATAATTCTCTCGGCTTTACCGTTTTGTTGTGAAGTATAGGGACATGAGAAGTGGAGTGCTATCCCATGGCGTTGGGCAAACGATTGTAGGGAGGAATTATCGAACTCATGACCATTTTCACACTGGATGGATTTCAAGGGTGCATGAAACTGAGTTTGGGCTAAGGCGTGGAGGGACAACAAGTGTGAGAAGGCTTCTGACTTGGCACGTAAAGGATAAACCCAAGCGTATTGAGTGAAATCATCAAGACAAACGAGATAATACTTAAAGCCAGAAATACTCTCAACAGGAGATGTCCACAAATCACAATGTATAAGTTGAAACGGAGAATGTGTTACACGATTGGTAGAATAAAAAGGTAGACGAACATGGCGACCTTATTGACAAGCATGACACAAACTAGATTTATTTTTATCCCTAGGAATAATGCAGGAGCGAGCTAATGACTCCATGACCGGCCGTCCAGGGTGTCCAAGGCGTCGATGCCACATAGCAGGGTCGACGATGAGGAAGGCGTGTAGGCGGCTGGGGGGAGGTGCTGACAGGGTAGAGGGCTCCGGGACTATTGCATCTGAGAATCTCGGTCCTGGTTAGAAGGTCCTTCACAGAAAAACCAACAGAGTCAATTCGACGGAAACACGATTATCAAAGGTGAATTGACGAACTGACAGGAGGTTTTTGACTATATCGGGAGCTACTAACACATTGCGAAGATGAAAAGGACACAAGGGAGTAGAAATAGGAAAATGTGCATGCCCGGTAGCGGTGATCGAAAGGGTGGAACCGTTACCGACAACGACAGCACGAGGGGAAGAAGAAGGAGGAGACACGGAGGTGAGCATACTAGGGTTTGATGCAAAGTGGGAGGTGGCGCCAGTGTCCATGACCCAATCGGTGGTGGGTGCTTGAAGGCCCATCATCTGGAACTAATTCATCAGCGCGGATTGGTCCCATGAGGCAGTCGATGAAGCCGGTGATGACGGGGGTGTAGCGACGAGCCCATATGCACGAGCCTGAGGAGCATAGTCACCGTAGCCGTAGCCATAGGCGTGCGGCACGGTGTAGGGCCCTTGCTCGTAGAAGGCGTGATGCGGGGGCAGGGGCGGTGCATGTAGCTGGGGGGTCGAGCATGCATACCAAGGCCGTATGGCCACATCTGGATCGCGTCGTTCCAGGGCAGGAGCGGCGTGGGCCAGTTTGGAGGAGCGGGGGCCGGAGGTGTGACGACGGGGTCGGCTTGGATGATGGCGGTGCCCTTGGCAGCGTCCGTTGTGGCCTTCTTCTTTTTCTTGCCCTTGCCACCGTTGCCCCGTCCGGAGTTGGGGGCGGTGGCGCCGTTGGAGTAGAGGGTCGTGTCACCTTTTCCATTGCGCGAGCGATGATTCTTGCGCTTCATGTCTTGGAGCGCGAGAAGAGAACGACACTTCTCAAACGAGGTATCGGGCGTGAGGGAGATGAGATCGGCGGCGCCCTCGTATTGCTCGGAAAGTCTGTTGAGGCAGTGGATGACCAGCTTGGCGTCGTCTTCCGGGGAGCCGAGATCCGCGAGACCGTCGGCGAGGGTCTTGATCTTCTTCAAGTACTCGGTCATGTTCATCTCGCCCATCTTGATCTCGCCAAGCTCGGTGGAGAGGTGGAGCTGGCGGTTGATCTTGTGGTTGTTGAAGAGCCCGTTGATGCTTGTCCACAACTCGAAGGCGAGGGGGTCTTCGTCTGGTGTCATGACGGCGTCAAGGAGGCCGAGGGACACGGACCCGTAGAGCCAGGAGATGACCGTGGCATCCAAGAGAGCCCACTCCGGAGTCGGAATGGACAGAGCATGGGCGTCAACGTTGTCGAGCAGCGCATACTTGCGGAGGACGGCGCGGAAGAAGGTGCGCCATTGGCGATGAACGCCGGTGTCGAGGGCCAGCTCGACGGGGACATGCCCCTTGATGGAGTGGAGGCCGACGACTTGGGCATGCAACGAGGTGAGCGAGAAGGCCCCCGCGCTGGAGGAGGGGGCGGTGGCGAGGGCGAGCTTCGACTGGGCGTCATCAGCTTCTCGGGCCTCGCAGTCTTCTTTTTCCTTCGCGGCTTGCGTGATCCGTGTGGCGTCGTCGCCCATTGCAGAGGGGCGGCGAGGCTAGAAGGGTAGAGGTGGGTGGTTTGCAGAGGCCGGGCGCCGAGATCGGCTGTGGCGGCGGCGGCGCGAGATCGACTGCTGCGGCGGCGGCGGAAGCGGGAGGAGGCGCAGGTCCGGTTAGGGTTTGCGTCTGATACCATGTAAGATAGGGGAAACCACCCGTTAGATGGCCTTGTGTTGCTCATTATATAAGAGGATTACAAGGATCCCGATTGCATACAACACGGACGTATCCTACATCTATGCAAACGCGTGTAGAATATGTATTCTAACACCAATTAATCCTGCTTCGTTGAGTCCAATGCATCTCCTCTATCTCCGGTAGCTTTTCAATCTCCATAGATAGCTCTTTTTGACGAGCTATATTTTCAAGGGTTAATTTAAGTATCATGGACAACCTTTTCCAGCTCCTTTTGTATTTTCCGAATACAATTTTTTTGTTCTCGTCAACACTATTTTTTTTACCGGTACTCGTCAACACTGTTACATCCCACTTCCACTTATGAAGCTAATCATGGACATGTGGCAGTCTTCCTACCAAAGTCTCATTTTGAGCTAGTGGACCTGATAGTTCTAGGCCCCCTCCACAATGTCGACGAAGCTTTTCTCCTTGAACAAGCGGGCTTCAAACCTCAGTATCGATGGGCCAGTGTTCTGGGCCACTTCTTGTTCTTTACTACTTGTAAGAATTGGCCTGTGATCAGACCGGTAGTAATCAAGATGACACAATGACAAATTTACAGTCAAAAAGACATACTCTTTTATGATTGGATATATTCCTACACCACCACATTTCTCTTGGATCTGGGCGTCCTCTTGCCAGACCAAACATAAATTCTTTTTCTGGCTCTTGCTTCTGGATAGATTAAACACAAGAAACTTACTGGGAAGGAAACAATTTGCCCTACCTGACTATAATTGTGCAATTATCAACTGCCCTTTGGAAGAATCGGTGGTCCACTTATTTTGGGACTGCCCCTTTGAAAAACTTTGCTGGAGACACATATGTACAAACAGAGCAACTGAGTTATCGGGATTGGATGCATTAACTAACATTAAAACTAAGTTGCATTTACCATTTGCAATGAAGATTATTATCCTGGTCGCTTGGGGGATCTGGATTTGTAGGAATGAGAATATTTTTAATGATAAAAGACCAACACTTGATGGATGGAAGACAATTTTTTATCAAGAGATGAGATAGGTGCAATACAGAATTAAAAGAAAGCACCAAGAGAAATTCAATGCTTGGCTGAATCAACAATTAGATCAGAGATAATGTAGCAAGTTTGATACCCTCTCCCTCTTTGAGGTGGACTATGTATTTTTTTTCTTTTCTTAGACCCTTAGACATCTCTGTAAATACCACAATATTTATATAATAGAAAAAAAATTGCAGTGGGGTCCCCCTACTGTTCTACCTCAAAAAAAGATAAGGCCCTATCCATCCTCTCTCTAATCTCTCCTCTATGGCAAGATATTTCATGTACTCCCGCCGTCTTAAAATACATCTAAATTATATCTATTTTGAGATGGAGGGAGCACATTATAATTTTCCTAGATAATGTGATAGTGTTTCAGATCCCAGAACTGTGCATTTATTGGATTTGTATATGGTCTCTGGATGGATCGAGTGGTTTAAAGGCATCATTTTCATTTTCATCTTGTCATGTTGTTTGGGTAGGCCCACTGCGTTGTCTCCTTCCTTGGATCCCTTTCTTCCTTCGACGCGTGCTGATCTGAAACTGAAAGAGATGGTTAACTGCGGCCATGTGCTGGCGGGTCAGAGGCATCATAATTTGCTTCATATACATACTCGTAGACCGTAGTTACGATTGGGTAATAAGTTCTTGTTCCTGCAGTAGGTCAGTAGTAGGACGGTTTTGGCCGTGCCGGTAATGGTAGCTAAGGTTCTAGATTGGCCGCTTGTCTCGTCGGTGCTCGAGGATGTTAGGAAATGTCTATGAGTTGCATGTGCCTAGGCCAGGTTTGCCGATCCAGTCGCCGGTCGGTGCCATTTCTTTGGGAGTGACGGGCACTCGATCGATTATCATGGAGATGGGGTGAACGCCGCTGCATATGGCATATGCCCACGTCATTTTCACGGGCTTTAATCTGCCCAATTTTTGGACTCGTCGCTATCATGATTCATTACCTTTCTTTCTCATCGCATTTGCCACTAAGGACATTGTCATTGTTGTCACCCACAACTTGCTCACAGATATCTCCTCTCTCCCCAATTAGATGTCGCGGATTTGTCTAAATTTTATGTATCTATACATCAAAACTTATATAAATACATACGAATTTAGGCAAATTCGAGACGAAAGGAGTATTATATTAGAGCATTTCCACCCGGGTCCTCCAACTCCAACGTGGCCCCAACGATTCTTTGAGGGTTATGGCCTAAAAGTGACCCACAACGCACCCCCACAACTCGTGTCAGAACTTGGACGGCCCAATAATCTGTTCGCCACTCCGTGTAGGCCCCCTTGGCAGCGACCAAATCAAACCCCATCCCATCCTTCCGCGAATCAATCTCTCTTTTCTTCCACCCCACGAGTTGTCGCCGCCCAACTCTGATGCTCCGCTCGCCAAAATCTGCACATCATCGACTTCATGTTCCACCGCGCAGGCCCCAGTAGTCTCCGATTGGAGGTCGCCTCTCTCGGCGTCGTTTTGACGCCGCCGATAATGCGACCTGGCGCATCTTCTGGGAACGGCCGACAACCAACCGCTGCTCCTTTCGGGGTCGGCGGTGTCCCAGCATCGGCGCGGCTATCTCCAAGGCTGCCTCGAGGGCTAGACGACATGCCGCTCGGTCCTAAACCACGTTAAGCTCGTCATGCACAGAAGGTGTTCGTCCAATTTTCTAGAAAACCTCATCGTGGTTGAATTATAAGGTGCTTCGTAGATTGAAAAGTTTGTTGTTCCATGCGTAGAATATGTTGCAAGGGAGGCCGATGCGCAAGCCGATGAAATGGAGAGATTGAAGGGAATATGCTCCGAGAGGCAATAATAAAGTGGTTATTATATTATTCCATGTTTATGATAAAGGGACCTGATGGACGTGCTGGTGCTGGATCTACTGGACTCGCTGGACTTCATCACGATCTTGAGATCGGCAAGTGTACGACTATATCATCCACGAGTTCCATCTCGTTAACAAAGCTTTGTTGCCTTTGAGGATATATTCTCTATGGATGTATATTCACTCGTTGCTTGTATCTAATAGATAGATCTTGGCGTATAATAGTTTCTATCGTAGGAATTTTTTGTTTTCTATGCTGCGAACCCAACAGTGGTATCAGAGCCTGTGTTGGAATTATGCCCTAGAGGCAATAATAAAGATGTTATTATTATAATTCTTGTTCATGATAAAGTTTATATTCCATGCTAGAATTGTATTAAGCGGAAACATTAATACTTGTGTGGTTTGTGAACAACACCGTGTCCCTAGTACGCCTCTATGGACTAGCTCATTGATCAATGATGGTTAAGGTTTCCTAACCATAGACATGAGTTGTCAATTGATAATGAGATCATATCATTGGGAGAATGATATGGTGGACAGACCCAAACTAAGCGAAGCAATTAGATCGTGTCATTGTGTTCATCTTTGCGAAGCTTTTCCTATGTCAAATATTGTATTCCTTAGACCATGAGATAATACAACTCCCTGGTATAGGAAGAAAGCTTTGAGGTCATCAAACGTCATCCTATGAGAGGGTGATCATAAAGGTGTCTCTCAGGTGATCGGAAAGTATCTGTTGGGTTGTATGTATCGAGATGGAATTTGTCCCTCCCAAGTCGGAGAGATATACTTCGGGCCCACTCGGTAATCGATATCAACACCACTTGCAAGCATGTGGTTAAGGAGTTAATCACAAAGTGATATCGGATTACGGAACGAGTAAAGTACTTGCTGTGAACGAGATTGAACTAGGTATGACGATACCGACGATCGAATCTCGGGCAAGTAAAATATCGCGAGACGAAGGGAATATATATATGGGATTGATTGAATCCTGGCATCGTGGTTCATCCGATATGATCATCGATGAATGTGTGGGAGTCAATATGGGTGCCCAGACCCCGCTGTTGATTATTGATAGAAGATCATGTCTGCATATTCTCGAACCCGCAGGGTCACACACTTAACGTGTCTCGACGCTAGGATAGATTGGATAATTGGTTTATGAATTTTTGTTCGGAGTCTCGGATGGGATCCGGGATATCACGAGAGGTTCCGGAATGGTCCGGAGAATAAGATTCATATAAGGCAGTGCAGTTTTTTGGAGTTTGGAATTGTTCCGGGTTAATCGGTATTGTACCGGAAGCTTCTAGAACCTTCCGGAAGGGGGCATGGACCTATGAGGGAGTGTCCTGGCCGCATTGGGCCAGGAGCACAAGGCCCCATAGGGCCCAGCCGATCCTAGAGAGTTTAAATCGTTTAAACTAGAGATAAGATAAGATAGGATTTCTAGATAAGGGAGAGTTTAAATTGTTTAAACTAGAGATAGGCTTGGAGGAGAGGCTAGGGCTGGCCGCCCCCCTCTATAAATAGAGGTCTGGTGCGCCCCCCTCCCTACACACCTTCCTCCAACCCTAGTTGCCCTGCTGCCCTTCCTCTCTCCCTCCCGACTGTTTGTAGGCGAAGCCCTGCAGCAGAAATTCTCCACCATATACACCACGCCGTCGTGTTGTAGATCCAATCTATCTCTCCACCATACTTGCTGGTCCGAGGAAGGAGGAGACGTCGAGGTGCCGCACGTGTGCATCTCACGGAGGCACCGCCACTTGTGGTGCTAGATCGGATCGGATCGCGAGGAGGAGAAGCGAGTACGACTACATCACCCACGTTCCGACGAACGTTCCGCTGTGCGAATCTTCAAGGGTATGAAGATCTAATCCAATCTCTCTCGTTGTTTGCATCTCCTAGATTAGATCTTGGCTTTCCCTCTGTTCGCTTCCGTAGAAAATTTTGATTTACTATGCTGTGAACCCCTTCAGTGGTATCAGGGCTAGATCTATGCGTAGATGTGATTCACGAGTAGAACGCAACATGGTTGTTGCGGGCGTTGATGTTTTCTGTTGCAAGCCTCTTGTTTGTGTTCTTCTTATGACGCGGCATAGTGAGATTGAAGCGGTCCAGGCCAACCTTACGCGACGCCGTTCGCGAGACCGGCTCCGCACTTGACGTGTGGCTTGTTCCACACATGCGGCTGGTGGATGTCAGTTTCTCTCACTATAGTGTTCATGGGATTAACACCGGAGTTCGGCAACCATAATATCACCGTTGTGGCTTTCCGTAGGTAAGAATCATTCTTAGCATCTACTCCCATAAGCCACGTAAAACATGCAACAACAAAGTAGAGGCGTCTAACTTTTTTTTGCAGGGAGTGTTTTCTGTGATATTGTATGGCCCAAGATGTGATGTGTATATTGTATGCGATGATCATGTTTTGTAATGTTTCACGACTTGCATGTCGATGAGTACACAACCGGCAGGAGCCATATGGTTGTTTTTATAATTGTGTATGACCTGCGAGTCAACTTCTTATACGCCATGTAATAGCTTTACTTTATCGCTAAGTAGTTAGCAATAGTTGTAGTTGCTATTCGTGGTGGAGGCAATCATGGTGGAGTGATGGAGATCATGCCGGAACGCACAAGATGGAGATCATTGCGCGAAGATTGGCTATACCATGTCACATAAAGTTATATGCATGTGATGTTTATCCTTTTATGTATCTTATTATGCTTAGATCGCGACGGTAGCATTATAAGATGATTCCTCACTTAAAGATCAAGATAAAAACTGTGTTCTCCCCAAGTATGCACCGTTGCGAAAGTTCGTCGTGTCCAAGCATCACGTGATGATCGGGTGCTATAGACTCTACGCTCACATACAACGGGTGCAAGCCAGTTTTGCTCACGAGGAAATACTTGGGTCTAACTTGACGAGCCTAGCATGTACAGACATGGCCTCGGAACACAAGAACCAAAAGGTTAAGCATGAGTCATATGAATGATATGATCGACACTTCGTTGTCCACCATTGAAACCACATCTCTTCTCGTGATGATCGGATTAGGTGTGGTGAATTTGGATCATGTTCACTAAACAACTTGAGGGATGTTGAATTTAGTGGGAGTTCATCTAGTAATTTGATTAAGTTGAACTATTTATCATGAACATAGTCTAAGTTGTACTTGCAAATACTGTAGATCACATGGCCAAGTCCAACTTCAACTTCAACGTTTTTGCTGAGAAAGAAAAGCTTAGAAACAATGGGTCTAACTTCACCAACTGGTTCCGCAATCTAAGAATCATTCTGTCTGGCGGACAAAAGGACTATGTCCTTGAGAAAGCGTTAGGTAACCCCCCCGCTGCAACTGCGCCGGCTGATGAGAAAGCTGTCTATCAGTCGCGCAAAGATGATTATGGTGTGATTAAGAGCACCATGTTGTTTTCTATGGAACCGGAACTTCAAAATTGTTTTGAATAATATCCCGGGCCCTTTGAGATTCTCAAAGAGCTGAAAACCATGTTTCAGACTCAGGCCCGTTCTGAGAGATATGAGATCTCCGAGAAGTTCTTTAACTGCAAGATGGAGGAAGGGAGTTCCGTTAGTGAGCACGCCATTAAGATGTCGGGCTACACTCAACGCGTTGAGCAACTGGACTGCAAGATTCCAGAGGAGCTCAAGATTGACAGGGTTCTGCAATCACTCCCTCCCAGCTACAAAAGTTTTGTAGTGACTCATAATCAGATTGGTTCCACTGATACGATCACCGAGCTCTTCGCAAAGCTGAAGGCTGCGGAGGTGGACATCAAGAAGGATAATCATGTGTTGATGGTCAACAAGCCCTCCTTTAAGAAAGGTAAAGGTGCAAAGAAGCCCTTCAAGAAAAGCGGCGGCAAGCGCGTTGCCCCTGCTGAGAAGAAGCTCAAGTCTGGACCTAAGCCGGACACTGAGTGCTTCTATTGCAAGGACAAGGGTCACTAGAAGCGCAACTGTCCGAAGTACTTAGCGGACAAGAAGGCTGGCACCATCAAAGGTATATTTGATATACATGTTATTGATGTTTTCCTTACTAGCCCTCGTTGTAGTGCCTGGGTATTTGATACTGGTTCAGTTGCTAATATTTGTAACTCGAAACAGGAGCTACGGAATAGACGGCGGCTTGCGAGGGATGAGGTGACGATGCGCGTTGGCAACGGATCAAGAGTTGATGTGATGGCCGTCGGCACGCTCTCCTTAGTTTTACCTTCGGGATTAGTTTTAAACCTTAATAAGTGTTATTATGTGCCTGCGTTGAGCATGAACATTATTTCTGGATCGTGTTTATTGCAAGACGGTTATTCATTTAAATCGGAGAATAATGGTTGTTCTATTTATATGAGTAACATCTTTTATGGTCATGCACCTCTTGTGAATGGTTTATTTCTTCTAAATCTCGAAAGGGATGAAACACACATCCATAACATTGAGGCTAAGAGATGCAAAGTAGATAGTGATAATACTACTTATTTGTGGCACTGTCGTCTAGGTCATATTGGTGTAAAGCGCATGAAGAAACTCCATTCTGATGGACTTTTGGAGTCTCTTGATTTTGAATCATTTGACACATGCGAACCATGCCTCATGGGCAAGATGATCAAAACCCCGTTCTCCGGTATGATGGAGCGAGCAACGGACTTGTTGGAAATCATACATACCGATGTATGCGGACCGATGAGTGTTTCGACGCGCGGTGGATATCGCTACTTTCTCACTTTTACCGATGACTTAAGTAGATATGGGTATATCTATTTAATGAAACATAAATCTGAAACGTTTGAAAAGTTCAAAGAATTTCAGAATGAAGTGGAGAACCATCGTAACAGAAAGATTAAGTTTCTACGATCCGATCGTGGGGGCGAATATTTGAGTTATGATTTTCTCATGCATCTTAAAGCAAGCGGAATTGTTTCGCAACTCACGCCACCCGGAACACCACAGCGCAATGGTGTGTCTGAACGCCGGAATCGAACCCTATTAGATATGGTCTGATCGATGATGTCTCTTACTGATTTGCCGTTATCATTTTGGGGTTATGCATTAGAAACCGCTGCATTCACTTTAAATAGGGCTCCATCTAAATCCGTTGAGACGACACCGTATGAACTGTGGTTTGGTGCTAAACCTAAGTTGTCGTTTCTTAAAGTTTGGGGATGCGAAGCTTACGTCAAGAAGTTGATGCCGGACAAGCTCGAACCCAAAGCGGATAAATGCGTCTTCATAGGATACCCTAAGGAAACTATTGGGTATACCTTCTATCACAGAACCGAAGGCAAAGTGTTTGTCGCAAAGAACGGTTCCTTTCTTGAGAAGGAGTTTCTCTCGAAAGAGGTGAGTGGGAGGAAAGTAGAGCAAGACGAGGTTATTGAACCTTCTCTTGAATTGGAGAGTAGCGCAGCACCTGAAATTGTTCCAGTGCCGCCTGCACCAATAATAGAGGAAGCTAATGATAAGGATCATGAAGCTTCGGACGATGCTGCTACTGAACGTCGCAGGTCGACAAGGTCGCGTGCCCCTCCTGAGTGGTACAGCAACCCTGTCTTAACTGTCTTGTTAGTAGAAGACAGTGAACCTACGAACTATGAGGAAGCGATGATGAGCCCAGACTCTGAGAAATGGCTAGAAGCCATGAAATCCGAATTGGGATCCATGAGCGAAAACCAAGTATGGACTTTGGTGGACCCTCCTAGCGACCGAAAGGCCGTTGAGTGCAAATGGATCTTCAAGAAGAAAACGGACGCGGATGGTAATGTTACCGTCTATAAAGCACGGCTTGTTGCGAAAGGTTTTCAACAAGTTCAAGGTGTTGACTACGATGAGACTTTCTTTCCCGTAGCGATGTTTAAGTCCATTCGGATTTTATTAGCAATTGCTGCGTTTCATGATTATGAAATATGGCAAATGGACGTCAAGACTGCTTTCCTCAATGGCAACATTGATGAAGAGTTGTATATGATGCAACCCGAAGGTTTTGTCGATCCTAAGGATGCTGATAAAGTATGCAAACTTCAGCGTTCCATTTATGGACTGAAGCAAGCATCTCGGAGTTGGAACCTTCGTTTTGATCAAGTGATCAAGAGCTTTGGATTTGTTCCAAATTGCTACGAAGCTTGCATCTACAAGAAAGTGAGTGGGAGCTCGGTGACGTTTCTGGTACTATATGTGGATGACATATTGATTATTGGAAATGACATCAACATGCTTAACGATGTGAAGAGTTATTTGAACAAGTGTTTTTCAATGAAAGACCTAGGTGAAGCTGCTTATATATTGGGCATCAAAATCTATAGAGATAGACAAAGACGCCTGATAGCTTTAAGCCAGAGTACATACCTAGACAAAGTTCTGAAAAGGTTCAGAATGGATAAGGAATTGAAAGGTTCAGTGCCTATGTTGTCAGGTAAGATATTGAGCAAGGCTCAGTGTCCAGCTACGGTAAATGATAGGGAAGCTATGAGCAAAGTGCCTTATGCCTCGGCCGTAAGTTCCATCATGTATGCCATGTTGTGTACTAGACCGGATGTGTCCAATGCTCTTAGTTTGACGAGCAGATATCAAAGTGATCCATGAGTGGAACACTGGACAGCCGTAAAGAACATCCTAAGATACCTAAATAGGACTAAAGAAATGTTCTTAGTCTATGGGGGTGATGAACAGCTCGTCGTAAAAGGTTACGTCGATGCTAGTTTCGACACCGACAAGGATGATGCTAAATCTCAGACAGGATACGTGTATATTTTGAATGGAGGAGCTGTGAGCTGGAGAAGCTGCAAGCAAAGCGTGGTCGCGGGATCTACAGTAGAAGCGGAATACATGGCTGCTGCAGAAGCGTCAAGTGAAGGAGTTTGGATCAGAAACTTCATCACTGAGCTTGGCGTGGTTCCAAGTGCATTGGACCCACTGGAGATATTGTGTGACAACACTGGCGCCATAGCACTCGCTAAGGAACCAAGATATCATCCAAAGACCAATCATATCAACCGCAAGTTTCATATAATCTGAGATTATATAGCAGATGGAGATCTGAAGATCAGCAAAGTACATACAGATCTAAATGTCGCAGATCCATTGACTAAACCTCTTCCACGTGTAAAACATGATCAGCACCTCAGTGCCATGGGTGTGAGATTGTTGCCAAATGTAAACTAGATTATTGACTCTAGTGCAAGTGGGAGACTGTTGGAATTATGCCCTAGAGGCAATAATAAAGATGTTATTATTATAATTCTTGTTCATGATAAAGTTTATATTCCATGCTAGAATTGTATTAAGCGGAAACATTAATACTTGTGTGGTTTGTGAACAACACCGTGTCCCTAGTACGCCTCTATGGACTAGCTCATTGATCAATGATGGTTAAGGTTTCCTAACCATAGACATGAGTTGTCAATTGATAATGAGATCATATCATTGGGAGAATGATATGGTGGACAGACCCAAACTAAGCGAAGCAATTAGATCGTGTCATTGTGTTCATCTTTGCGAAGCTTTTCCTATGTCAAATATTGTATTCCTTAGACCATGAGATAATACAACTCCCTGGTATCGGAAGAAAGCTTTGAGGTCATCAAACGTCATCCTATGAGAGGGTGATCATAAAGGTGTCTCTCAGGTGATCGGAAAGTATCTATTGGGTTGTATGTATCGAGATGGAATTTGTCCCTCCCAAGTCGGAGAGATATACTTCGGGCCCACTCGGTAATCGATATCAACACCGCTTGCAAGCATGTGGTTAAGGAGTTAATCACAAAGTGATATCGGATTACGGAACGAGTAAAGTACTTGCTGTGAACGAGATTGAACTAGGTATGACGATACCGACGATCGAATCTCGGGCAAGTAAAATATCGCGAGACGAAGGGAATATATATATGGGATTGATTGAATCCTGGCATCGTGGTTCATCCGATATGATCATCGATGAATGTGTGGGAGTCAATATGGGTGCCCAGACCCCGCTGTTGATTATTGATAGAAGATCATGTCTGCATATTCTCGAACCCGCAGGGTCACACACTTAACGTGTCTCGACGCTAGGATAGATTGGATAATTGGTTTATGAATTTTTGTTCGGAGTCTCGGATGGGATCCGGGATATCACGAGAGGTTCCGGAATGGTCCGGAGAATAAGATTCATATAAGGCAGTGCAGTTTTTTGGAGTTCGGAATTGTTCCGGGTTAATCGGTATTGTACCAGAAGCTTCTAGAACCTTCCGGAAGGGGGCCAACGTGGTCCCACCTTCCGGGAGGGGGCATGGGCCTATGAGGGAGTGTCCTGGCCGCATTGGGCCAGGGGCACAAGGCCCCATAGGGCCCAGCCGATCCTAGAGAGTTTAAATCGTTTAAACTAGAGATAAGATAAGATAGGATTTCTAGATAAGGGAGAGTTTAAATTGTTTAAACTAGAGATAGGCTTGGAGGAGAGGCTAGGGCTGGCCGCCCCCCTCTATAAATAGAGGTCTGGTGCGCCCCCCTCCCTACACACCTTCCTCCAACCCTAGTTGCCCTGCTGCCCTTCCTCTCTCCCTCCCGACTGTTTGTAGGCGAAGCCCTGCAGCAGAAATTCTCCACCATATACACCACGCCGTCGTGTTGTAGATCCAATCTATCTCTCCACCATACTTGCTGGTCCGAGGAAGGAGGAGACGTCGAGGTGCCGCACGTGTGCATCTCACGGAGGCACCGCCACTTGTGGTGCTAGATCGGATCGGATCGCGAGGAGGAGAAGCGAGTACGACTACATCACCCACGTTCCGACGAACGTTCCGCTGTGCGAATCTTCAAGGGTATGAAGATCTAATCCAATATCTCTCGTTGTTTGCATCTCCTAGATTAGATCTTGGCTTTCCCTCTGTTCGCTTCCGTAGAAAATTTTGATTTACTATGCTGCGAACCCCTTCAGCCTGATCTATGCGTAGATGCTTTGCACGGGTAGTACACATAAGAGTATGTGGCGATGATGATCATTTTATTACATCTTCTATGTATTTTGGATATTGGTGGCATAGTGGGATAAAGAGGCCCGGACTAACTTTACATGTCCTCACACATGAGAACGGTTACACACTTGACATGCAACTAGTTTTGCATAAGTGGCTAGCGGGTGTCTGTCTCTCCTACTATAGTCAATATCTGATTTATAACGAGTTGCTAATAATTTAGTTATCATCGTTGTGGTTCCATGTTCATAGGTAAGACCGGTTCTATCTTCGAAAGCCCTAAGCCACGTAAAACTTGCAATTGATAAATTAGAAGTGTCTAGTTTAGATTGTTGCTGGGCTAGTGTCATGATATGGTAATGTTGTAAGTTGATGTATAGTTGATACTCTTAGAACACACCTAACATGTAAGTTCCATAGACCTTGGCCTTACACACAAATGAATGATAGAGATCATACCACGATACACGTGATGGTGATCAAATGCATGGACCATATCATTCCACTTTACACATATGAGTTTGCATCTTATATTGCTAGTTTGGTGTTTTAGTAGCATTATAAGATGATCCCTCATTTAGATACCAAGATAAAAATGTGTTCTCCCTTAAGTATGCACCGTTTATGTTTTGCCACTTCAAGACATCGCGTTATAATCGGGTGTACTTGAATCCATGATCATATTTTGGATGTAAGACAGTTTTACACACGCGAGTACTAAGGTTCTTACTTGGCGAGCCTAACATGTACAGACATGGCCTCGGAACATAGTCTGAAAGGTTAAGCATGAGTCATATAGTTGATATGATGCCCACATTGATGCTCGCCTTTGAAGCTACACCGACTCATGTGATGACCGGACTTGGTGTAGTGGATTTTGTTAATGTAATCACCAAAAGGGCACGAGGGATGTCGTTTTTGAGTGGGAGTTCATTTCTAATTTGGATTAGTCAAACTCAATTTGTCATAAACTAAATCGAAGTGAATTTGCATAATTTGTTGTAGTCATTGGTATATGTTTACTACCTTATGCTTAGTTTTAAATTAGATAATAGAACAATAGAATTCTGAATATTTACTTTGCGAACTGGTGATGACCCACAAGTATAGGGGTTGTATCGCAGTATTTTCGATAAGTAAGAGTGTCGAACCCGACGAGGAATAGAAGGTGTTGGCTAGTGGTATGGATCAGGAATTCTCTGCAAATACTTAGCAAACGGATTTTTAGGGGTTTTTGATAATGCAAGTAAATAAAGAGTAAATAAAAGACAATAAAAATAAATGAAGCGAGTGGCCCAATCCTTTATTCAGCAAAGGACAAGCCAGTTGTATTACTTAAGATGACCAAACGTTCTCGAGGACACACGGGAAGACTGTCAAGTGCTTTCGCTTCATTTAGTTGATTAATCTTCTTTAGCTTGCTAAGTGTTGTGTGGGTGAACCTGTACTAATGTACCGACCTTCCTATGACTAATACATACTTGTGATTATACCCCTTGCAAACATATGTAAGTACAAGAAAGTAATTAAGGTAGAAACCTAACCATAGCTTTAAACTCTAAGACCTTGATGTCCCTTGTGCAATGGTTTCCTAACGTGGGTTTAGGTTTCTGTCACTCCGGCAACCCCTACGATTAGTAGCCAAATACGCAATGCATTCCCCTAGGATCATATAGGTGAAGTGTCATGTAGTCGACGTTCACATGACACCACTAGAAGAAGTACACCACAACTTAAATATCAAACCATTGAATCTTTCTCAACACAATTCCACTACTAACAACATGACTTCTCCCATGTCCTCAAGAACAAAACGAACTACTCACAAGACATCATATGGATCATGATCAGAGATGGAATAATGATGTATAACAATCTGAACATAAACAATAATTCAACGGTTCACTCAATAGCATCAACTACAAAGAGTAATCAACACCGGGAAAGTTTCCCCTATGAACTATGCAAGATTCAACTCAATTGTTACAGCAATATGGAGATGGTGATGAGGGTGTTGTTGGTGATGATGGTGGTGATGATGATGATGATCATCCCGATGAATTCCAGCTTGATGGTGGTGTTGATGGCGATGATCTCCCCTCTCCAGGAAGGAATTTCCCCGGCAGAAATCTGTCTACTAGAGAGATCTTTCTCTCTCGGTGTTTTCTGCCCCGCAGAGGCAGTGGAATCTTTCTGTGGTCGCTCCTCGAGTATTAGGGTTTCGGGAGGATTATATACGCCAGAGGGGAGAGCCAGGGGTGGACCAGGGCGGCCACACCACCTGGTGGCGCGGCCTAGGGTGGCCCACGCTAGGGGGTGGTGTGGGCCTCCTGTGGCCCACCTCAGCTTCCCCTTCTGGCTTCCTTCGTCTTCTGGAAAAATAGGATTTTCCATGTATTTTCCCGGATTATCTGATCTTGGCGAATTTTGCCTCCAAACAACACATTTTCCATCAGAATCCTGACTGCAGCGGTCCATGATCCAAAAGTCATCAACCATGCAAAAACAGATAAAATAACATATGTATCATCTCTTAATATGAAATATATCAATGAATAACAGTAAATTATGATATAGAATAGTGATGCAAAATGGACGTATCAACTCCCCCCAAGCTTAGACTTCGCTTGTCCCCAAGCGAAACTGAACTCAATAAACATGACCTCGAGTCTATGGGGTGAAGAGTCGATAAAAGAATACGGACAAGAAGCATCACATTCATCAATACATAAGTCATAATAGAAGACAACTCGATATTATATAACGTAACTTGCAATAAGTAAAGGAAACACAATAAAGATACATAAAGTGAATCATAATTGGTAATGGTAAACTTAGCTCTTGGTCTAAGAATAGTTGACAATTTGCTAGAGTTCACAAATAACTGTTTTTCAATGATAGCTTTCAAAGTAGTAATCACCAAGATAAGAGCAATGTGCAAAACAAGGAACATAAGAGACATGATTGAATAAATCATCATATGAATGAATGAAACACAACAACTCAAAATACTTGCTGAGATAGAAAGGAATAGGTTTACTGACTCAACTGAAAAGTAAAAGAAAGGCCCTTCGCAGAGGGAAGCAGGGATTTCAAGTTTCATAAAGAGCTTCCAAAAATTATGGTACTTATTAGCTTTCATCTCTCATTGCCCCTATCATAGGCATCTTTAGGTGATTAAGGTTAAAGTCACACAACTAAGAGGATATGCTTGACAAGTTATAAGTTGAAATCTCATGCCCCTTACTTACGAGTACCGAACCTCATGCTACTCAACTTCAGTCACAAGTAAGCTCTTGTCATTGTAAATACATATGTATCATAGAGAGCCGCCAACGGGGTACCCCTTGCACATGATACAGGAGCTATCCCATAATCAAAATGACAAGGCAAGCAGACAATGAGCATCTCAGCGATCCTTTTATTTGCTATTTGCATAGGTTTTTATTGAAGATGCTTCATAGAGTGCTCATTATAGTTATGCTGCAAGTTTCCACCATGATTAGGCATGGCTTAGGCTAGCGGCCCAGGCATTTCTCTAACACACATACAAACTCCATGATCTTACAAGTTCCCCTTTTATTTCACACCGTCGGGATCCATAGGCAAAAGAATCATGATATCAACGAGGTACAAAGTACCAGTGCAATGTTGAAAGCGTTCCCCATGATACATGGTTCTGCTAACTTCAACTTATAAAGCGCAAGCATATACGCAACAAAGATGGACACAATGGTTCAAGATTATTAATTGCAAGAAAGTAAAGTGTGCCATCAAGTTCGTGAGAGCTTTAATCACTAATTTTCACATAACAAGTTTAATTTGGAAGGTAGATAAAAATGAGAATTTACTTGGAATAGCAATAATGCTAATAGGTAGGTATGGTGGACACAAATGGCAGAGGTTTTGGTTCAAAGGAGGTGGATGCATGAGAAGGATACCCTCTCAGTACAGGTTTTTGGCTAGCAAGGCTGGGTAGCAAGTATAAGAGTTGAAGGAAACAACCAAACATACAAATGATAAAGACAAACATGCAATCTTCCTTGGAAGCACAAAAGATCTTAACTAGAGAATACTAGACTTATGAGCAAATCAAGAAAGAAAGATGATGAAATTATATTTCTTTAAGAGTACTTTTATCTTTTTCATTCAACTCTCAAAAATAGTGTTGCTACTAACCAAGCCAGGTTTGCCAAAACCGACTAAATTAACTCAATGATCCCAAAGTGATACCAATACTAACAACAAGATCAATCATATAACCACGAATTGAAAACTAATATAAGATATGCAAAAGAGTAAATGATAGAACTTCTCATTAATATTCCATAATGGCTACTCACACCAAGGGATACATAGATATCTAACGAGAGGGAGGGCACTTCCATAATGCAAACCATCCTACATGATAACTTCTCTATTCATGATATGACTCTACTAAAAAGGTAAAAAGATAGAAGATAGTGATGTGATACCGCGGCACTCCCCCAAGCTTGGAACAAACCAAGGGGATGCCAAAACCTGATGACGAATTACTCCTTCAGTGGTGGTGGTATTCTCTCATCATCGTCCGACTTCTAGGGTAGGGCTCCCCATCAACAAAGGACATCGTGGTCTCCAACATCCTGAAACTTGCAGGAGCACTTATGCGTTTAAACCTAACCTCGTACTCACAGTTTTGATTTTGAATGTCGTAGAGCTATGCTTGCAGTTCGTTGGTTGTTTGGCGGAGTGAGAGGACTTCATCCTTGAGCTCAACAGTCTCCTTTTGGTGCTCGGCGATGAGTTCGGAACAAACCTTATGGATGATATCCACTTCGGGTTCTGCCATCTTCTTGTACCTAAAGACTTCTTGCTCTAGTGCTTCCATATTGTCTTCCAGACTTCCTTCACCTTTAGGGCCTTGAACCTCCTTTATCCGTACCTCTCCATCTTTAAGCAACAACTCCTTGGGATGAATCTTCAATTCTCTCATGTAGGGGTTGATGATATCCGCGAAGGAGTCTTTCTTGTCTGACCCAGAGGAAGACATTGTGGCTCCAACTCTAGGACTCTACCTGTCAGAAACAGATCGAAACAAAAACACGACGAGGACATGATATACGAACCTCGGGGGATCCGGGGGATTATATATTACGAAGTTTCACAACAAAAGGAAGGTACTGGGAGAAAACGGGTTGGAGACGGAGTCTGGAGTGGCCACACCACCTAGTGGCGCAGCCAGGAGTGGGCCCGCGCCAAAGGATGGTGTGAGACACCCTGGCTCCGTTTCCATCTCTTTCGCTTTGTAGCTTTCCTTGTTGGCTAAAAACTGCAAAAATATAACTGGACAGATCTTTCGCAGAACATTTCTTACCAGAACTGTTACCTATTCGAAAACGGACTCTGCAGGTCTCTGAATTTGGTCGATAAATTTTTCTGGAGTTATAACTTGAAAAGCATCAGCATCTTCATTATAAGAATCCCCAGCAATGTAGTGCTTAGATCGCTGCCCATTCACCACTTGTGTAGTGTTATCTTTTAAAGAAGAAATCTTCATTGCTCCTGAGCGGTACACTTCTTCAATAACGAAAGGTCCTTCCCATTTTGACAGTAGTTTTCCTACAAAAAATCTGAGACGAGACCTATACAATAGAACTTTCTCACCAACATGGAATTCTCTCTTAAGTATTCGCTTATCATGCCATATTTTGACTTTTTCCTTAAAGAGTCTAGCATTCTCATAAGCTTCACTCCTCCATTCATCCGAAGAACTTAAGTCAAACAATCTTTTTTCACCAGCAAGCTTACAGTCTCTATTAAGTTCTTTAACTGCCGAATAAGCTTTGAGTTCTAATTCTAAAGGTAGGTGACAAGCTTTCCCATAAACCATGTTATAAGGAGACATCCCCATAGGGTTTTTATAGGCAGTCCTATAAGCCCATAAAGCATCATTCAACTTTTTAGCCCAGTTTTTTCTAGATCTATTAACAATCTTTTGCAAGATGGATTTAATTTCTCTATTTGATAACTCTACTTTCCCACTAGTTTGGGGGTGATAAGATGAAGCAATTCTATGATTAACATCATATTTAGCAAGGGTCTTTCTAAAACCACCATGAATGAAATGAGAACCTCCATCAGTCATGAGATACCTAGGCACTCCAAACCTAGGAAAGATAACATCCTTAAGCATTTTTAGAGAGGTCTCCCCGTCAGCACTCTTCGTAGGTATGGCTTCTACCCACTTAGTAACATAATCAACGGCAACAAGAATATGAGTATAACCTTTCAAGGGAGGAAAAGGACCCATAAAGTCAAATCCCTAGCAATCAAAGGGTTCAATAACTAGAGAGTAGTTCATAGGCATTTCATTGTGTCTAGAAATATTACCAACACGCTGACACTCATCACAAGATAAAACAAATTTTCTTGCATCTTTAAAAAGGGTAGGCTAGTAGAAACCTGATTGTAGCACCTTTTGTGCAGTTCTATCTCCCGCATGATGTCCTCCATAGGCACTACCATGACATTTCCGCAATATCTCCTTTTGTTCGTGTTCTGGAACACAGCTTCGCATAATACCATCCACTCCTTTATATAAATGTGGGTCATCCCAAAAATAATGCCTCAAATCATAAAAGAACTTCCTTCTTTGCTGAGCTATGAAAGTTGGAGGCAAATACTTGGAGACAATAAAGTTAGCATAGTCAGCATACCAAGGGCTCCCTCGTGAGCTTGCCCCTATTGCTGCCAACTGTTCATTCGGGAAACTATCATTAACACGCATAGGATCAAAAGAGATATTTTCCAACCGAGATAAATTATCAGCAACAGGATTTTCAGCACCTTTCCTATCTACAATATGTAGATCAAACTCTTGTAAAAGCAACACCTATCTAATAAGCCTAGGATTAGCATCCTTCTTCGTCATAAGATACTTAATAGCAGCATGATCAGTATGAATGGTGACTTTTGAGTCTACAATATAAGGTCTAAACTTATCACAAGCAAAAATGACAGACATGAATTCTTTTTCAGTAGTAGCATAATTCCTTTGAGCAGCGTCAAGAGTCTTACTAGCATAATGGATAACGTTTAACTTTTTATCTATTCGTTTCCCAAGGACAGGACCTACAGCAAAATCGCTAGCATCACACATTATTTCAAAGGGTAAACTCCAATCAGCTAGTTGAACGATATGAGCTATAGTTAAAGCCTTCTTAAGAGTTTCAAAAGCTTCCTTACAATCATCATCAAAAACAAAGGGTACATCTTTTTGAAGAAGATTAGTGAGGGGTTTTGATATCTTAGAGAAATCTTTAATAAACCTTCTATAGAAACTAGCATGACCGAGGATACTACGAATACCTTTGATGTCTCTTGGGTAGGGCATTTTCTCAATTGCCTCAACTTTAGCTCTATCCACTTCTATGCCTCTTTCGGAAACCTTATGCCCAAGAACAAACCCTTCATTAACCATGAAGTGGCATTTCTCCCAATTAAGAACAAGATTAGTTTCTTCGCACCTCTGCAAAACTTTATCAAGGTTGTGCAGACAATTATCAAAAGAAGTTCCATAGACGGAGAAGTCATCCATGAACACTTCCACAATTTCCTCACAAAAACCATGAAAGATAGCAGACATGCATCTTTGAAAAGTGACATCTACGCACTTCTATTCTTGTAGACAGTTGTTGGGCCTCCAAGTGCAGAGGTTTGTAGAACATCAGCAAGTTTTCCCTTAAGTGGATCACCCAAGGTTTATCGAACTCAGAGAGGAAGTCGTCAAAGGTATTCTCTCTCAAGCAACCCTGCAATCAAGATACAAGAAGTCTCTTGTGTCCCCAACACACCCAATAACTTGTCAGGTGTATAGGTGCGCTAGTTCGGCGAAGAGATAGTGAAATACAAGTGGTATGGATGATTATAAGTGGTAATAGTGATAGTAAATACTTTGATGGCGTGGAAGAGACTAAAGGCAAACTTAAATAAAGATGGAAGCAAGCAAACATGTAACAGATCTAATAGCAAACGGTGTTTCAATGCTTAGAAACAAGGCCTAGGGATCATACTTTCACTAGTGAACACTCTCATATAAATATATTCTCTTTATGATACTACTCTTAACTACTCTCCGGTTGGACACTCTAATCGATGGTAGGGCTATAACAGCACACCTCAAAGTAAGCCTTTCCCATCTAGATAACCCCACACTGTCACCTTGAGCTCTAGATGGTTCCAACAAACACCACAATTTCATAGAAAGATCCAACTCCAAATATAACTCATAATAAGTATTTGAAATCTCTAGCCTAAGTGCCACCATGGTGTGCATGCTGTCACTTTCACACACATGGGGAGAGCAGAGATCTATTAAGCACTTGAGTAGCAAGGTAGATCTATAGATTACAAGCTCATGATCACAATATGATCATGCATAGAGAGAGAGATGAACACATAGCTACCGGTAGAACCCTTAGCCCCGAGAGAAAACTACTCCCTCCTCATCATGGGAATCAGCAATGGTGATGGAGATCGATGGAGATGGCTCCGGGGGCACTTCCCCGTCCCGGCAGGGTGCCGGAACAGAGACTTTCTGTCCCCCGAATCTCCCCTTCGGTGGCGGCGGCGCTGCAGAACTTTTCGTGGATTTCTGATTTACAATTTAGGGTTTTAGTATCGGGAGGCTCTTATAGGCAAAAGAGGCAAGGTCGGTGGCTGGCCAGGGGGCCCACACCATGCCCTGACGCGGCCTGGGCTGGCCCGCGCCAAGGGGGGGTGGCCACCCTATGGCCCCTCTCCGACTCTCCTTTTGGCTCCGTGAGTCTTCCGGGAAAATAGTAACTCTGGCTTTTGTCCCGTCCAATTTCGAGAATATTCATTTTCTGACTTCTTGGAACCAAAAATAGCAGAAAACATGTAACTGGCACTGTGGCATCTTGTTAATAGGTTAGTCCAAGAAATCATATGAAAAGTACTCCAAAGTTTGAACAAAACATAAGAAAGTAGATAAAACCAAGCATGGAACATCAAAAATTATAGATACATTTGCAATGTATCAACATCCCCAAGCTTAACTCCAGCTCGTCCTCGAGTAGGTAAGTGATAAAAAGAAAAAATAATTTTTGAGGTGACATGCACCATCATAAACTTGATCAAAGTATTTGTAAAACATTGAAAGTTGGGATCATAGTACTTCAATCATAACATGAAAGACAAATTTCTAGCAATAAGACAAAGAAACTATGATGCAACATGAAAAGGCACAAACAAAAGATTCATGAATAACAATGCTTTGCAAGACGTTTGTTTGTTTCACATAAAGAAAACATAGCATAATAGTATTCAACTTGTCCCTCATAGAGTAGCAAATATAAATGCATAGAACACCTTCAAAGTTCATAAGAGTGATTAGATACAAATAATTTAAATCAAGCAATATCAAGTTATGCATCAATCAACTAGTCTTGGGACAATGCACATAGAACTAAGAATGGCCACTATGCTCTCAAAGTAAGTGCACAAAGATAGAAGGTGGAGACTCAATATAATGGTGGAAGAAGGGCCTTCATAGAAGGAAGTAGGGATTCAAATCTCATAAAGAGCTTCCAAAAATTATGGTACTTATAGCTTTCAGCTCTCATTGCCCCTATCATAAGCATCTTGAAGTGATTAAGGTTAAAGTGAACAAACTATGGTGTACATGCTTGACGAAGTATAAGTTAGAAATCTCATGTCCCTTGTATACGAGGGCCGTTCCTCATGCTACTCAAGTTTAGTCACCGGTAAGTTCATGTCATTGTAAGTACATGCGTATCATAGAGAACCGCCAACGGGGTACCCCTTGCCTGATGATACGGAAGAATCCCCATATCAAAATGACAAGGCAAGCAGACAACGAGCATCTCAGCAATCTTCTTATTTACCATGGGAATATGGTGCTTTTTTGTCTCTTTCCTCTTTTCATAATCTTTTTTTTTTCTTTTTCTCTTTTTTTCTCAATATAGGACTCTTTTTTATGAGAAGAATGCTTCATAGACAGCTCATTATGGTTACGCTGCAGGTTGCCACCATGTCAGCATGGATTAGACCAGCGGCCCAGGCGTTTCTCTAACACATATACATAACTCCATGGACTTACAATCTCCCCTTTCATTTCACACTGACGACATCCATATACAAAAGAGCATGATATCAACTAGGTACAAAGTACCCGTGCAATGTTGAAAGCGTTCCCCATGACAGCATGGTTCTGCTAATTCCCAACAAATAAGTGAAAGCATATACAACATAGACGACACAATGGTTCAAGTTTATTAAGGGCAAGAAAAGTAAAGTGTGCCATCAACTTCGTGAGAGCTTTAATCACTAGTTTTCTCATAACAAGTTTAATTCGGAAGGTAAACAAAAACATGAATATACTTGGAATAGCATATGCTAATAGGTAGGTATGGTGGAAACTTTGGAATAACTTGGTTTAGGGAGTTGGATGCATGAGTAGAACTCATACTTGGTTGTGGAGGCTAGCAAAAGACTGGGAGCGACAAACTAAGAGAGAAATAATGGCCATAATCATGCAGAGCGACAAAACATCACTGATCAAAGCATAAAGTGATACTACAAGTTGAAAACTAAAGGATCATAAAGGCTTATGGTGACTTGAGATAGTCATAACATGGTGTGAGCATGCGCCAAGTCAACCCAAATAAAGCATCAAAGGAGAATACCACAATACTATGCTTTAATATGCTAAAACAACGCATGATTCATCCAAGGAACATTAAGCAATCTCAATTGTTTATAACAAGTCATGCTACAGCAAAGAGTACTAAGCATAAAGCCAAAAAAATATTAACCATGGCATGACAAAGCATAGGCCACAGTCAAAAACAAGCTCTCTTTACCACTTAAGCATGAACTTTCCTACTCTTTTTCAATCCAAACTAAACTATTTGCAAACCATTGTATGAAAGAGGGAGTCTAAACAATTTATTCAGCAAACTAAGCAAACGAAAAACCAAAATGAAAACGAAAAAGAAGACGCTCCAAGAACAACACAACTGTGCATGAAACAATAAAAATGAAGTGTTTGGAAGAAACCTGGGATTTTTATTGATGAAGAAGGGGATGCCTTGGGCATCCCCAAGCTTTAACGCTTGTACTTCTTGGATATTTCTTGGGGTGACACGCGTGGCAACCCCAAGCTTGAACTTTAGTCCATCCTTTATCTCATTACTCATTCCTTTCATACACCTGAAATTTTTCCTTCATACAAAACTTCACACAATCTTTATTAGCAACATTAGTGCACTCAAGATAAATAAGTCATAAGGTTCAGTTCTAACACCAAATAAACTTCCATTAGAACACTAGCTACTGAAGCACTTCCCTCAAAAAGCTCAATTCCCCAAAAGAACTCAAAAAGGAATCAACAAGAAGCAAATGCAGAAAATGGCAGAAATCTGTCAGAACAGACCAGCAGGTAAAGACGAATTTTTTCGAAGACCTTATGTTGCTCAAATCAAAAAGTGTTGAGCTAACGAAAGTTAGATAACAACCTGGGGCAGAAGCACAAAAATTCACGCCTTAAAAGGACGTTCAGAAATTTTACACGAATTTTTACGGTGAAGCACAGAAATCTATTTCGGGACAGCAGCTTTCCCAAGCATTACTTCTCTCTCATTAGAGGTTACTCTTGGCACAAAAAGCAAATAAAAAGGATAAGGAGCAGTTATTACTGAAGTAATAACTTCAAAGACTCATCTAAAACTTTTGGGTTATCTCCCAATAAGTACTTTTCTTTAACGCCTTTAAGTTAGGCATGATAGTTTGAGAAGATGCTCACATAAGAAATATGAATTTAAGTAAAAGAGAGCATCAAAAAGCAAATTCAAAGCACATTTAAGTCTAACCCACTTCCTATGCATAGAAATCTTGTAAAGAAATAATTCATGAAAGCACAAAGCAACAAGCATAGTAAAGCAAAACAAGTGCAACTTCAAGACTTTCAACATAAAGAGGGGAAACTTAATATTGTTGAGATACATAAAACCATGTTTCCCTCTCTCATAATAACTTTCAATAGCATCATGAATAAAATTAACAATATAACTATCACATAAAACATTCTTATCATGAGCCACATGCATAAAAGAATTAATACTCTCCACATAAACACAGTCATTCTTATTAATTGTAGTGGGAGCAAATTCAACAAAATAGCTATCATTATTATTCTCATCACCATAATCATCAAATATAGGAGGCATATTATAATTAATTTCCTCCTCAGTAGTAGGTGGAATGAAAATATCATTTTCATCATTGTAATCATCATATATTGGAGGTTTGGTATCATCATAAGCAATAGAATAGCTATCTTTCAAAGCTGGGGAACTAAAAAGATCATTTTCATAAAAACTAGCTTCCCCAAGCTTAGACTTTTCCATAGCGTTAGCAATAATGGTGTCCAAAGAATTTATACTAACAACATTGCTATTAGCATGCAAATAAAGTTCCATAGGTTTTTTAATTTTCTCTTCAAACACTTCATGTCCTAACTCAAGATAAATACTATAAAGCTCTCTAATTTTGTTGTTGTTTTCCATTAAGCCTAACTAGTGAAAACAAGAAACAAAAGGACAAAATTACAGAATCTAACGGAAATAACTTCGAGCACTCACACCGGAGGATGTGAGTACCTTTTATCTTACCTCCCCGGCAATGACGCCAGAAAATAGGCGTTTTGCCGTGGGAGGTTCTTCTTTTTTAATCCTCCGGTGTGAATACCTTTTACCTTACCTCCCCGGCAACGGCGCCAGAAAATAGCTTGATGTCTACACACTTCTATTCTTGTAGGCAGTTATTGGGCCTCCAAGTGCAGAGGTTTGTAGAATAGCAGCAAGTTTTCCCTTAAGTGGATCACCCAAGATTTATCAAACTCAGGGAGGAAGTGGTCAAAGGTATTCCCTCTCAAGCAACCCTGCAATCAAGATACAAGAAGTCTCTTATGTCACCAACACACCCAATACACTTGTCAGGTGTATAGGTGCACTAGTTCGGCGAAGAGATAGTGAAATACAAGTGGTATGGATGATTATAAGTGGTAACGGTGATAGTAAATACTTTGATGGCGTGGAAGAGACTAAAGGCAAACTGAAATAAAGATGGAAGCAAGCAAACCTATAACAGATCCAATAGCAAACCGTGTTTTAGTGCTTAGAAACAAGGCCTAGGGATCATACTTTCACTAGTGAACACTCTCATATAAATATATTCTCTTTATGATACTACTCTTAACTACTCTCCGGTTGGACACTCTAATCGATGGTAGGGCTATAACAGCACACCTCAAAGTAAGCCTTTCCCATCTAGATAACCGCACACTGTCACCTTGAGCTCTAGATGGTTCCAACAAACACCACAATTTCATAGAAAGATCCAACTCCAAATATAACTCATAATAAGTATTTGAAATCTCTAGCCTAAGTGCCACCATGGTGTGCACGCTGTCACTTTCACACACATGGGGAGAGCAGAGATCTGTTAAGCACTTGAGTAGCAAGGTAGATCTATAGATTACAAGCTCATGATCACAATATGATCATGCATAGAGAGAGAGATGAACACATAGCTACCGATAGAACCCTTAGCCCCGAGAGAGAACTACTCCCTCCTCATCATGGGAATCAGCAATGGTGATGGAGATGGTGGTGGAGACCGATGGAGATGGCTCCGAGGGCACTTCCCCATCCCGGCTGGGTGCCGGAACAGAGACTTTCTGTCCCCCGAATCTCCCCTTTGGTGCTACGGAACTTTTCGTGGATTTCTGATTTACGATTTAGAGTTTTGGTATCGGGAGGCTCTTATAGGCGAAAGAGGCAAGGTCGGTGGCCGGCCAGGGGGCCCACACCATGCCCTAGTGCGGCCTGGGCTGGCCCGCGCCAAGGGGGGGTGGCCACCCTATGGCCCCTCTCCGACTCTCCTTCTGGCTCCATGAGTCTTCCGGGAAAATAGTAACTTTGGCTTTTGTCCCGTCCAATTCCGAGAATATTCATTTTCTGACTTCCTGGAACCAAAAACAGCAGAAAACAGGCAACTGGCATTATGGCATCTTGTTAATAGGTTAGTCCAAGAAATCATATGAAAAGTACTCCAAAGTTGGAACAAAACATAAGAAAGTAGATAAAACCAAGCATGGAACATCAAAAATTATAGATACATTTGCAATGTATCAAAAAGTAGCAAGAGCATTACATAAACCAAAAGGCATGCGTCTATAAGCATAGGTTCCGTAAGGGCATGTAAAAGTAGTTTTTTCTTGATCTTGTTGTTTAACAGCAATTTGAGAGAAACCGGAATATCCATCAAGAAAACAAAAGTGGGTCTTTTTAGATAACCTTTCTAACATTTGATCGATAAAAGGAAGTGGGTAATGATCTTTCTTAGTAACTTTGTTAACTTTCCTGAAATCAATGCACATACTATAGCCTACTACTATTCTTTGGGGAATAAGCTCATCATTATCATTAGGAACAACAGTAATTCCTCCTTTTTTAGGAACACAATGAACAGGACTAACCCATTCACTATCAGCAATAGGGTAAATAATACCAGCATCAAGGAGTTTCAATACCTCATTTCTTACCACTTCTTTCATCTTAGGATTCAGACGCCGTTGGTGCTCTACCACTGGCTTTGCATCTAGTTCTATATTGATAGCATGCTGACACAGAGTAGGAGAAATCCCTTTTAAATCATCCAGAGTATAGCCCATAGCCCCTCAGTGTTTCTTCAAAACCTCCAATAATCGTTCCTCTTCCTTCCCTGAAAGTTTAGAGCTAATAATAATAGGATAAATTTTATTATCATCAATGTAAGCATACTTAAGATCATCAGGTAAATGTTTTAGATCGAAAACCGGATCCTTTTTAGGTGGCAACGTGGTACCCAAATCTTCCATAGGCAAGTTATGCTTAAGCATCTTAGGTCGACGACGGAGAATCTCGTCAATCTCATCTTTTTCTTCCATGAAGATCTCACTTTCGTGATCTTCCATAAATTGCTGCAAAGCATTGTTAGGATCAAGAGAAATAGAAGCAAGTTGTTCAACTCTAAAATCCTCATTATGGGTTTCATTTTCACAAGGTTCTTTAATAAATTTCGAAAAATTGAACTCATAAGATTCCCCATCAAACTTAGTCAAGATTTTTCTCCCTTTTGCAATCTATAATAGCTCCACAAGTACTCAAGAAAGGTCTACCAAAAATGATGGGTTAAGTTTTACTAGCAGCTAAACCAAGTACTAGAAAATCAGCAGGATATTTAATCTTACCACAAAGAACTTCTACATCCCACACAATACCGATGGGAGAGATGGTCTCTCTATTAGCAAGGTGAATAACCACATCAATCTCTTCTAATTCGCAGGGACTGATTTCATGCATAATTTCTCTATAAAGCTCATAAGGAATAACACTTGAATTTGCACCAATATCACATAAACCATAATAGCAATGATCACCAATTCTAACAGAAAGCATAGGGACACTAGCCTTTTTAGTTTTATTAGGATGTGAGACAATATTATAAGCATCCTCACAAAAGACTATGTGTCCATCTTCTATCTTTTTAGTGACAAGGTCTTTCACAATTGCTATAACAGGTTCAATGTTTATTTGTTCATCAGGTTTTACAGTTCTCTTTGCACTTTTAGTGATTACACTAGTTTTCATAGGATGATCCTTTACCTTATCCAGGAAGGGTATTTTCTCGATATAAGGTTCAGGTAAGATGTGATCAATAGTGCAAAACTCAGTACTCCCAATAGCGAGTGGCCCAATCCTTTATTCAGCAAAGGACAAGCCGGTTGTATTACTTAAGATGATCAAACGTTCTCGAGGAGACACGGGAAGACTGTCAAGTGTTTTTGCTTCATATAGTTGATTGATCTTCTTTAGCTTGCTAAGTGTTGTGTGGGTGAACCTGTGCTAATGTACCGACCTTCCTAGGAATAATACATACTTGTGATTATAGCCCTTGCAAACATCCGTAAGTACAAGAAAGTAATTAAGGTAGAAACCTAACCACAACTTTAAACTCTAAGACCCTAACGTCCCTTGTGCAATGGTTTCCTAACGTGGGTTTAGGTTTCTGTCACTCCGGCAACCCCTACGATTAGTAGCCAAATACACAATGCATTCCCCTAGGCCCATATAGGTGAAGTGTCATGTAGTCGATGTTCACATGACACCACTAGAAGAAGTACACCACAACTTAAATATCAAACCATTGAATCTTTCTCAACACAATTCCACTACTAACAACATGACTTCTCCCATGTCCTCAAGAACAAAACTAACTACTCACAAGACATCATATGGATCATGATCAGAGATGGAATAATGATGTATAACAATCTGAACATAAACAATAATTCAATGGTTCCACTCAATAGCATCAACTACAAAGAGTAATCAACACCGGGAAAGTTTCCCCTAAGAACTATGCAAGATTCAACCCAATTGTTATAGCGATATGGAGATGGTGATGATGGTGCTGATGGTGATGACGGTGGTGATGATGATGATGATCCCGATGAAGTCCAGCTCGATGGTGGTGTTGATGGCGATGATCCCCCCTCTTTGGGAAGGAATTCCCCCAACAGAAATCTGTCTGCCAGAGAGATCTTTCTCTCTCGGTGTTTTCCTTCCCGCAGAGGCGGCGGAATCTTTCTGTGGTTGCTCCTCGAGTATTAGGGTTTCGGGAGTATTATATACGCCAGAGGGGAGAGCCAGGGGTGGACCAGGGCGGCCACACCACCTGGTGGTGCAGCCTAGGGTGGCCCACGCTAGGGGGTGGTGTGGGCCCCCTGTGGCCCACCTCAGCTTCCCCTTCTGGCTTCCTTCGTCTTCTGGAAAAATAGGATTTTCCATGTATTTTCCCGGATTTTCTGATCTTCGCGAATTTTGCCTCCAAACAGCACCTTTTCCATCAGAATCCTGACTGCAGTGGTCCATGCTCCAAAAGTCATCAACCATGCAAAAACAGATAAAATAACATAAGTATCATCTCTTAATATGAAATATATCAATGAATAACAGTAAATTATGATATAGAATAGTGATGCAAAATGGACGTATCAACTGGTATCGTATTATTTTGAATGTCAATCTTAGAAGTCCTATTGCAAAATTTTAGCAAACCCTATTTACTCCATGAAGTTTAATAAGTAGTATTAAATCGAGAGTAAGAATTCCAATATTAGTATCTAAAGTATCATGTTTGCCTTCATGATTCTTGATATTCAAAAGTTGTTTTTAATATCGAGGTTATCTAGGAGCTGAAAGAATTGTTTTAGAAACCATCATGCGTGGAAGATATTTTGATATCTGAAATAATGTTTATGGTTGCAATATGATAGAGTATAATTTGGCAAAATACATGTTCTCACATTGTATGAGAATTTGCGAATGTTGGAGACGCTAGACGTCCTAATCTCCCAAAAGGTTTTGGGAACTAACATTATACTCACAATTCATTCTTATAGGCCATAGTAGCTTGATAATGAAAGTTGTCATGATAAGGATGAATAGAAGATGTAAGTAAAATGTTTACTACACTAAAATGTTACTAAAGAATGAATTTTTGAAAAAACACCAAACATTTGATGATGGTGATCTACTTCAAAGTGCAAGTCCAAGGGTATTATTATTTTACTATACATGCTTTGGACTATGTGTCATATGTATGGCGCCACTATTGATGTTGATAGATTCTTTTAAAAGGAAAAGGAAATGCTGAAAGAGAATCTATAAAATATTTGGCAGAAAATAAAAGACTAGTAATGTCCAGCTAAGGTATATAGATGATATACATGTTATGGTTGTATTCTTTGCTTGTTAAACAATGTGGTTCTTGGGTATTGGATACCAAATTGGTTGGTATGAAATATCATACATAACGACACAATTCATGAACTACAATAACCTAAGTAACTAGCAAAAGAATATGTGATGATGTTCATCGAAAACAAATAAAGTGTTATTGTATTCATCGTTGACATCAAAGCTTGCCTTCAAGATTTGTTTAAATAATTGTTATTTTGTTCCGGTATAATGAGAACAATGGTTGTTCAAATAATTACCGTATTCCATAGAAGATGGATGAACTTTTACAAGTCTAGTTGAAGAAATCACGTCCATAAAACTAATGCTAAAATGTCGCAAGACAAATGATTGAAAGATCACTTACAAAGTGACATCACCGTTTAAATTATATTGGAAAGAGAACATGAAGAAACTCCATTTTGATGGATTTTTGGAGTCTTTTGATTTTGATCAATTGATGCTTGTGAAACTTTCTTCGAGATAACTGAAACTCCGTTCATAGGCCAAAGAGGAACGGATGACTAACTTATTGGACGTTGTGCATGTTGATGTATATAGTCCATTATGTGTAGACATATGCGATGGATCTTTTTTGCTTCATATGCTTTCTCCGGAAATTTGAGTGAATATATCTATATGTTTACTTAATAAGGAAGAAGTATGAAACATTTGAAAATTGTTCAAAGACTTTCGAGATGAAGTGGAAAATCATTGTAACAAGAAAATAAAGAGTTTATGATTTGATCATAAAGGAAGGTATTTGAGTTACAAGTTTAGCAAAACACCTAAGATTTCGAGAATAGTTCCATGGATTTGCATTTCCGATAAACCACAAGAGTACGGTATGTCCGAGAGATCAAATCGAACCTTGTTTGACATGGTATGATCAAAGGTGTCATTTATAAAACTACCATTATATTTTAAGGATTAAAGCTTTAGATACTACCACTTTTACACTGAAAAGAGCACCATCGTGATCAGTTGAAATGACACCATATGAGTTATGGTTTGGGATAAAACCCGAGTTGTCTTTTCTTAAAATTTTGGTATGCTATGCATAAGTAAAATGTTTACAACCAAAGTCCGATAAGTACGTCTTTGTAGGTTATCCCAAATAATTTGTTGGGTATTCCTCCATAACACCGAGGACAAAAGAGTTTGTCGCTTGGAACGTCAAGTTTCTTGAGAAGGAATTTTTCGCGAAAAGTTAAGTGGGAGGACAATAGAACTTTGGTGAGGTTTTTGAACCTTAGCTATATGTGCTAAGTAGCACAGCACCGAAAAGTGTTCCGGTGGCGGCCACAATGCTCATGGCTCCCGTGATTACAAAGGTTGTGATTTTGGAGATTAGAGTTCCTGTTTGAACCGTATGCATCGGATAACGATCAAATAATGAGATTTGATAAACAAGTTTTTATTGTTTTGACAATAATGAACCGACTGCATGCAAAGAAGCGATGATGGGACCTGACTCCGTAAAATGACTGGAAGTCATAAAATCCGTGATAGTTTCCATATACGAGAAATCAAGTTTTGAACTTGGAAGACCCTCCAAAAAGACGTAAAACCTATCGATCGTATTTGGATCTATAAAGAAATAGACATGGATGTTTGACATCTATGAAATAATCGACATGTCGGAAAGGAATTTATGACAATATTCAAGGAGTTAACTATGACAAGATTTGATCTTTCATAGTGATATTTAGTCTTGACGGATTAATCTAGCAACCACTACATATAATTTGGTATATGATAGTTGAACAAACAAAATAATATTCTTCTAATAGAATGGTTACCTAGGACATGTACATGACACGGTTCGAAGGGTTTTGTTAATTCAAAGGATGCTAAAAGGGCATGCAAACTTCGATAGTTGAAATGAGCATAGCGGAGTTGGAATCTTCACCGTGATGAAAATGTTAAAAGAGTTTAATTTCATCGGAGACGATGAAGATGCTTGCATTTGCAAGAAATTAAGTGGGAGCGCTGAGACATATTTCTAATACATTATGCAGAGTACATATTGTTGATTGGGAATGATGTATATTTTATTGACACAAGTTAAGAATTTCATTAAAAATAGATTTTGATGAAAGTCTTGGGAAAAACCGAAATATTTGGCATCAATATCTATATGGATAGATTGAGGCGCAGATATGGTTGTGCCAGACATACATATATGAGATATTGAAAGGATTCAATATGGAAACAACAACAAAGGTTCTTGCTGCATGGAAAGGATTGAATCAAGATTTAAGTGAATCGACACTTGGTGAGTGAAATCACATAAATATTTTGATCAATAATACCGTGATATGTACATATCTAGATATGTCCTATGCTCTAAATGTTGTGAGCATATACCAGAATGATTCATAAGATGATCATTGGACGATAGTAAAGATATTCTTATAAGCTTTGGAAGAACTAAGAATATATCATGTATAAGTGACAAATAGTTGAAAATAGTTCATTGTAAAGTATTACATTGATATTAGTTTGTCACAAGATACAAATTAAATTTATCTCAATTTAAACTATGGGTGGAACAATGTAATGGAAAGGAAATTCCATATGGATTTGAATGAGTTCCAAGGTTAAGACATTGTGACGGATACTATAACAAAAAAGGCTAAGTATATGACTGCCATAGTAGCAGCAAAGGAGGGCATTTGTGTCAAGTAGTTTGTTATCAAACTAGGTGTGGTTCACAGTGGGATAATACTATAAAGATATATTGTACGATAATACTATCACATGTTTTAACCCAAAGGAACTAAAGGTCTCACCAAAAAACTAATTTTATACAATGCCATCTCATTAGAGAATGAGTGATGCATAGAGACGCAAAGACATACAAATACACATGGACCTGAAAGTGCCAGATCCGGATATTATGTTAACCACTAGCAAACGCGTATATTCAACACCTAGGTGTTGTATATACAAGTTTACAAACTAGATTATTGACTCTAGTGCAAGTGGAAGACTGAAGGGAATATGCTCGAGAGGCAATAATAAAGTGGTTATTATATTATTCCGTGTTTATGATAAATGTTTATTTTGCATGCTATAATTGTATTAATTGGAAACGTTAATACATGTGTGTTTAATAAACAAAATACAAAGTTCATAGTAATGCCTATCATATAAACTAGCTCGTTGATTAACAAGATGATCAAGATTTCCTGATCATGGACATTGGATGTTGTTAATAACGAGGACACAACATTGGTGGAATAATGTGATGAACATTCATCCAAAGTATAACATTACGATCAAAGTCATTATGTTTATATTGCTATAACATTATACGAAGTAATCCTAGTCCTTAGACCATGAGATCATGTTAATCACTAACACTAGAAGAGTATCTTGATAACATCAAACGTCACACCATAAAAGGGTGACTATAAAGGTGGATTCAGTGTTACGAAGGTGTTATGTAGATGCTCGTGGATCAAGAGTGGGATTTGTCCATCTCGATGACGGATAGATATACTCAAGGCCCTCTTGGTGATATCACATTGAAATAGCTTGCAAGCAAGTGATGTGATCACTAGAATATTATATCACGAGAATGAGAAAAGAGTGCATGTCGGCAACGAGATCAAACTAGGTATAGAGATGCTGATGATCGAATCTCGGACATGTAATATATCGCGAGACAAAAGGATTTAGTTCACAAGAGTCATCGTTGAATGTGTGGGAGTCAGTACAGATCTCCAGGTCCCGCTGCTGATTATTGATCGGAGAGGGGTCTCGATCATGTCTGCATTATTCGCGAACCATATGGTGACACACTTAAGGGATACCGACACCATTTGGAGCAAATATGTTTCAGATAAATATTTAAGAAAGTGCTGTAATCATTTCGATGGAAACCGGAATTGTTTCGGGTGGAATTGCAGAAACTGGTTTTGCGTGTGATATTGAAATGTTGCAGGGGTTTTATGTGAATGTTTGTTAATTAATGTAATTAACAAAATTCTGAATAAATAAATAAAAGGACTTTTATTTAATGAGAGATTGCATTAAATTTGGTGGAAATTTAATGGGATTTGAGTGGGATTTTGAGTGGAGGAAATGGAGAGCCATTTGTGTGAGTGGGAGCTCCACTCACATGAATGGAGGAAGAGGTGGGGGCACCCTCTTTGGCCGCCGGCCATGGCCCTTGGCTGCCCCCTCCTCCTATAAAAGGAGCCTCCCTCTCACTTCTCACTCCCACCTTCTTGTGAAGGATCTCTCTCCCCCTCTAGAAATTATTTCCCATGGTCTCGGATTAGCGAGATACATATCCCTGGTGGCTTTATATGGAAAGAAGTTGTTGCTTCTACTGTATCACTGGAGTAAGGACGTGGAGGTTGTCGGGATACCGGACGTGTGTGCGATCACGGATGTACCGCTGCTTTGCGGTGCTGGACTTGCTAGTGCTGAACCTGATGGACGTGTTGGTGCTGGACCTGCTGGACTCGTTGGACTTCATCACGATCTTGAGATCGGCAAGTGTACGACTATATCATCCACGAGTTCCATCTCGTTAACAAAGATTTGTTATCTTTGAGGGTATATTCTCTATGAATGTACATCCACCCGTTGCTTGTAAAAATAGATAGATCTTGGCGTATAATAGTTCCTATCGTAGGGAAAATTTTGTTTTCTATGCTGCGAACCCAACAGAGATCATAATCATCAGTGGTCTTCTAGGTCTACGCGCGCCTAAGTGCTCCTAGGGGCGGAGGCTCCAGGACCGGGAAGAAAATGAACAGAGAACAACAACGGATGCCCGGTGCAATGATGCCGGGCCTGTCGTATTTCGATTGTGCTTTAGGATGAACAAGGATTTGCTCATGAAGATCGTGCATAGCGTGCGAGAGTTCATTCCCTATTTCATTTGAAAGAAGGACCGCACCGGATTGCTTGGTTTCATATCCGATTAGAAATGCACAGCAGTCTCGAGATGCCTTGCATACAGAGCTCCTCCAAATACACAATATGAGGATGGAAGAATTGTCCATTTCTTGTCAAGAGATGTACAAATGCCATAATGGAGAATGTAGTGTGGTACTTGAGGCTGTGGCAGATAATGACATATGAATTTGGCATGTTTTCTTTAGCATGGGTGGATCTCACAATAACATCAACGTGCTACATCAATCTCCAGTGTCTGGCAGACTTGCTAAAGGCCATTCTCCAGCGGTGAACTATGTGATCAATGGCAGGAAATACACTAAAATCCATTACCTAGCCGATGGCATTTACCCAAGATGGGCCACCTTTATGAAGACAATCTCCGACCCTCATATCACTGCAACAACTTGGTTTTCGAAGTGGTAGGAGGCTTGGGAAGGATTTTGAGAGAGTATTTGGTATGCTTCAAGCTTGTTTTGCTAGCCTCGGGTACTCTTCTCTTACATGATCAACATATCAGATATGGGAGATGATGAATGCTTATATAATCATCGAGAGCGAGCGTGATGACCTAGTGATTGATGATCAGCCGTTTGAGCACACGTGTCCTCTTGCTAATATCGATCACGAGGTTCCGGCTGAGTTCAAATCCGCGACGAACATGTGCATGCACAACTGCACACCCTCCCTCCCGACTTGATCTATTTAAAATTTAAATTATTTTATTAACTATTTTATTTTTATGTATGGATTTTTTTTGTAATAAACTTGAATTTATTTAAACTTTATGTGCTTAGAATATGTGCTATTGTGGTTGAAATATGTGAACTGGCCGAAAAATAATTTGAGGGTTTGATCGCCGAGGCCACCAGTGCGCTAAGGTCGGTCTATAATTTGGACAGGCTCCTTCAAATGCACTACCGACGCATTTGCCGACCATCCTATTGAGAGCGCGGGTGAAGATGCTCTTACAAGAAAAAAAGAGAGAAAAAAAAAAGAGTGACACACAACAATAATCTTTAGCCTCAGTTTCCTTCACTGACAATACCCTGACCGTAAGAAAGGGCCCCCAGTCTTCTCAAAAAAAAAAAAGAAAGGGCCCCCAGTTTGTCGTGCTGACTGCCTGCCAGCGAGTAACCATTAATCTCTCATCAATCGAGCTCTTGGGTCAAACCCTTGTACTTCTTAAAATAAGTGATTTGAGTTTGTCTAAATTTAAATGTATCTATACACTAAAACGTGTCTAAATACATCTAAATCTAGACAAACTCATGTACTTATTTTGGGACGGAGGGAGTACTACTGACTTGTACTTAGCAGTGTAGGCAGCAGCACCATGCCGACGGATCTGTATGACTGTATGGGCAGCAACCGTCTGATCAGAAAAACACCAACGCGTGCAGAGACCAGTTCAAGTTGACACTTCACTCCTATCATATTTGTGTCGTTGTCAGACTTTATATTTTCCGTTGATCTCTGTCGACTAATTAACAGAGGGTACATATATTCACTAATTTAACCAGCCGTCGAGTGGAAGTACGCTACTCCCTCGATCCAAATTAATTGATTCGGATTTGTCTAGATTCGGATGTATCTAGCATTAAAACATGTCTAGATACATCCGAATCTAGACAAATCTAAGTTAATTAATTTAGATTGGAGGGAGTACAATAATGTGATCTTCCAAACGAAACGGCGAACATGCGTATGATTGTGACTCTGGCCTTCTCTTGGTGTGATTCGCCAAACCCTTCAATTTCAACGATTCTTCTTGTCATATCATGTGCAAGTTGCTCAGGTAACGTTAATCCACCCACAAGTGCATACGAAGTACAGTAACAACATCGGTCGTTCTCGGATAAAAAGTAACATCACAGTCAACCAAAACAAAACAGCCAATTGCCAACGCCAACTACCGTCTTCAAGCATGCATGTTAATGTACCAGCGGCCAACCGATGGCTAGGTGCAGCGCAGTCAGTGTCTCTGCTACGAAGATGACGACTATTCTTCTCTTCAAGTAGTACGTCGTGTGTCCATCTTTTATATTTTCCGTTGATCTTTGCTGACCCTGATCAGATACAGTCCACTTGAGGGCTCTCAAAGACCCCTCTTAGCGTTTTACTGGCGCCGGTGTGAAATTTTGAGTCTAGCCGCGCGTCTTATTTTTTTTGGTGCCGGCACGCCTAGTTATTTATCCGGCGGTCCTAGGCCAAATCCAATGTACAGGGAGGCGAGCGGGGGCGCCTGATGACGCGTGGCAGGACGGGTTGCAGGAAGATTAGGCGGGAGCGCGCGCGCCAAACCGCCCCGGTCAAAACTGGCCCGCGTGGCAGCCGCGTAGAGCCCGTCGCTTCGTCGTCCTCGTGTACAAATAGGAGGCGCTACAGCGCGTCGCTTCATCGTCTCCATCCCCTCCTTCTCCACAGCGCCGTCGCTTCGTCGTCCATCCCCTCCCTCTCCAATCGCCACCACGCCGCCATGGAGATGTCCGCACTGAACTTCTACGAGGCGGTCATGTTCGCGCACTTCAACATCGTCGCGCCGCCGGCCGCAACGGTGCCCCACGGGTGGCGCATCAGCTATGCGGGGGTGCCGGTGGCTCCGCTCTCTAGGGGAGCCGAGATGGAGAGCGAAATCGCGGTGCGCCGCCGCCAGATGCCCGCGTGGAAGAGGGCGCTGCCCCGGTACGCAGCGGCCAGCCCGTACTGGCTGGCGCTGTTCAAGAAGGAGCGGAAGGCCAAGATTGACGACAACTACATCGTTTACAGGCGCGTGGTGCACCGGGATCTGCGCAACCGAGAAGGGCGGGAGATGTTCTGGTCCGTTCCTGAACGGACCAAGTACACCGTCATCGCCGCCGCTCGCCGCCAAGAGGTGCTCCGTCTCGCGAACAATGCGGAAATCGTGGAGGTTCCATCCGACGACGACGAGGAAGCCGGCGGCTCGGAGGACAGCGACAGCGGAAGTAAAATTGTTGACTAGTGGTTAAATTAATGTAGGATGTGAAATTGTTGACTAGTCGATGAAGTTTGACCGGTTTGCCCAAATTTCTGTTAAGTTTAGAATATTTAAATTTTGTTGGGGGGGAGGGGGGCACGACTGGAAGTCGGTGCCCCCCCATTTGGCAACATCGCGCCGGCGCCTCCTATACGGGCAAAAAAAAGGCCACGCCGAAACCCGTATGTGGGTTGCCCTTAGCTACATGAACGGGGGCGGGCCGGTCAGCATGCACAAGAGACGACTCTGACCCTCCCCTTCCTAGTAGTCTAGTAGTACCAGAAAAGAACGGAGCTTTGGGCGGGCCTATTGATCGAGTAACTTTTTCATAGTTGGTCATTGCATCACGTAGATTGCACCGTAGAACCAGCTTAGTTATCCCTGCAAATCAAGTGGCGTTCTATCTAACTAGTACACCATACTACGAATGACATAACCTTCCAATCTTGCTGAGTTATTTATTAGAGATCGAGGAAGCCAGTCGCTAGGTATCTTTGGGATATCTTCAGCCTTAACAGCATCTTTGGCTCCTTAACAAATCAGAAAGGTTTTCATATGTCAACTAGCCGTCTAGAAGGCGCACACACTCCACGGAGGTACAATATGTTCCTGGCCTCACTTGGAAGCTTGAACCCTGCAAAGTATCTCAATGGAATCACTCAAAGAACCAAAAATTGGAGCCAAGTGGATGAGAGAAGGGTGCAAAATCTTTGGGTTTAAACCCTTCAGGTCAGACGTGCATTGGCGCCGATCAGGGGAAGAAAGGAGATCGACCAAAGGCACCAGGTTTTGGGCCGATGTCCCCGATTGCATATCGTGGGACCAGCCGACTAGGGAATCCAGATTTGCGTTGGGCCGCATCGTTGGTTAGTTTTTCCATGTAGTACTATATATGATGGTGTGCTAGAGAGTAATGCAAGAGAGAGGTTTAGTAGTGCTTAAGTTCCAAAGGTGAAACTAGAGACCATTTTTGTGGAGGTGGCAATTCGGCTCATAGGTGCAAATGCACCCATCGTGAGAAAACATATTTTAAAACATCAAAAAATTCGAAAAAATATTCTACATATATATTCAAACATTTTAAGTTGACAAGAAATGTTCTTTCATCCCGAAAACTTGTGAACCAACATAAAATGTTCTAATGTATATGTGTATTTTATTTTTAAATTTTTTGACATTTCAAAATATGTTTTTCCATAATGGATGCATTTGCACCTTCGAGCCGAAGTGCATATCCGCCATTTTTGTATATCTCCTCACCTCTACTTAGATATACTCTCTCTTTGCTGGTAGAATGATTGTACAAACATTGTTCATTAATGATATGGATATCATCCAAAAATATCTAATGGAGGTGATCCTAGTGACCATATAGCTAGGTGCCCGTCGTGCTTTCATTAATTACTAGAAGGTGGTATGCGTCTTTGTTGCACTTTTTTTTACCGGTAGTATCTACGTGATGGTGTTTCTTGAGTGCTAATATAAACCATTATGGAGGACTCAATTGCAAGTTAAAAGGACTTTTATGTGAAATAAGGACGACCGGAAAGCTTTCCTGCATACTAGAATAAGTTGTTTGTTTAAACAGAGAAACACGAGGATGTACCCATAAGTAACAGAAAATAGAAGGACTAACATTACCAATTTCAGTTTTTTGTTGTTCACCTCTTTTTCTAACTTATTCGGCGGAACCCACCCGACTGGTCCGGTGGTTCCCAACTTTATTAGATGAAAGATAGATCTTAAGATGGATATTGGAGGAAGCCCTTTGAGAATTTTCAAGAATTTTAATTCTCCATAGTCAACTACCCTTTTGATAGTATATGACATACCTATGAATGCAAGAAAACCGGCAAATCTAATCCTCAAGGTTGCCAACACTTATCTTATTTTCTGGGGTCATCATTGACTTCCTCATCTAACTAGCAATGCGACTAAAACATGCTAAAACCTGAGACACTTGGTACATATGTTAGTAACTTAGTTTTCTTTTCATTAATCAACCAAAAACCATTATAGATCGATGCTTTTGAGTGTTAACATATTTTTCATTCAATGAGTGTCTAGCTATTATATTACTAGATGAACCTAGCGCGCTCTATCGCGCGTTCTTTGCTAATGGCATTTAAATTATGTAGCCGGAGTGTTTATTTTGATGGCGTATATATGATTTTGTATTCGGTTCATTGTGGCCTGAGATTCTTCCACTAGGATCACCCACGACCAACCTCACTGACATATAGCACATCGGGAAAAAACAGAGACATCAGCAGCCAAAACACAACAAAAAGGCGCAATGTTGTAGCGAACGCATCCGAACCATGAGCAACACAAACAGAGGACATACATGAATTTTTTAAGGAAGTTTTCTTCTTTCTTTTATTTTCAATATATTTTTGTTTTTTACTTTCTTCTCATTTTACAATTTTTCTCTAGCTTTTCTCTTCAATTTGTCACGAGTTTTAGTTTAAAAAAAATCAATTTCACTTTTCGCTGAATATTTACTTTCTTTTATTTTCATTCTTCATTTTCCATTTTGTTTACGTTTTTCCCCTTTCCTCCTTTTCCTGGTTCCCCAAACCCAAATCCATACCGTGTAGAATTAAACAGCGCGCACCCACCCGTTCCCATCCACCACCAACACCAAGCCAGGAGGCAGGAGGCGACATTGCACACTCACACACGCCGACGCGCCTCCCGTTCACGGAAACAGTAGTCCAAAGCCAGAGAGGGCCATAGACGGCCGCAACCAGAGCGCGCGCGGGGGCCTAGCTGCAACAGGAACCAGCTCGCTCTCCCGGCTCCAGCGACGATGGAAATGGGAGGCAGCCACCGCGGCGTCGGGTTCTTGCTCCGTCTCGGTCTCCTGCAGCTCCTGCTCCTGCTGCTGGGTCTCGGCTCCGGCAACGGCGGCCGGTGCACGGCGCAGAAGCTGCCCGAGCAAGAAGGTGAGAGGAACAGGCGGGCACTACCGTTACCTACTTTTGAGATGACTTCTCGTACCGTTCTTATTAAGTACTTTTGGGATTCGGCTAGCTTCTTCCTCTTTGTTTCTGGTGTTCTCTCTTTGTGAAGCAGCATGTGTGACTGTGTGTGTTGCTTGATTGTCTGAGCTTAATCTTCTTCTAGCCCCTCCCCTCGCAGCATAATTGTTTTTGCGTTCTTTTTTCCAATGCAAATATTCGAAATTAACCACGTAGCAGATTTTTCATTCGACTGCCGCAGCCATCAAGATTGAATTGCTATTTCTCCACAAGTAATTTACCAATCAGAAAGTTGTTGGTTCAGGTCACTAATACTTCATCTGTTCCAAATTGTAAGATGCTTTGGTAGGTTATAAAATAGTCTACCAAAACGTTATAATTCGGAAGTAGATAAGAGAAATTAACCCTATGGTTTTACCTACATATAAAATGCTTCGTGCGCTTCCTCACGAAAAAAAAAGTACTAGTACTAAGATCTTCCCTGTCTTCCTCATGTGCTTCGTGCGCTTCCTCATGTGTCCATATAAAATCGTTGTGTCTTCATGTGTCCATATAACCAGAACAGGTTTTTTTTTGGGCGAAATGATTGCAGCATAGTAGGATTGTACTTGCGCAAATCGTCACTTCTGCTTATATTTTACCGACCTCCTCGTAGTCAGTATACTCTACTAAGAAAGGGAAAGGCTGCAGGATGATAGGAACAAAAGTTCTAATCCTTCACTAGGAATTGCCAGTCTGCTCATTCGGGGTACCCGCCCAACATAAAGCTTATTAATTAAGCAGGCTCTAGGCTCTAGCCCTCTGTTCATGCTGTAGGTGCCGCGTCCTTCTCCAAGGAAGTGCGAGCATCCCGCCTTGGTGCACATCATCAAGCGCGATGTTGGACCTGCGATCTGCGTGCTCTCTTTTCCTTTTTTCCCAAGATCCCACAACTTATACAAAGCTTCGAGTAGGTGCTGCTCAGATTGCTCTTGTCCACTGGGCGGTGCACGCCAGGTGTTTGACGAAATCACTGAGATGCGACTGATGTTATAAAGTTGATGGATGGATTTTGGTGCAAGAGATGTGGCTTCCTGACTACAATCTTCTAAAGTCCACCGCTGATTCTTCAAAGAAGTGATAAGGATCAGGCGCTGAAAGCGACATGAATGGAGTAAGTCAGAGTGCAGCAGCGTTGCCAGTGCTGGCATATTGTGCATACCAAAAGATACAATGCTGGCCACACCGTGATAACTGATATATATCATGCTCTGTAGTATTGGTAGGATCATACAAGGCGTGCATGGATGTTGAATAGTAACCTCTTACTCTGCAAGATTTTTTTTTTTTTGCCACAATGGGAGAAATGGAATATGAAAAACAGCCTTCATTTAAATATTCTGCAATTTTGAACCATAGTTCACCGAACAATGCATTTCTCTGCGTTCCACGATATTTAAATAGCAGTAGCAATTTAAAAAGTGCTCATTTCTGACTGCTCGACGTTTGCCTTAATAATCTGACTCTACTGATGTATGTTTATCTCTTCCTGTGGAAAGAAAAGGAACAGAATATATCAACAGTCCTAATGTTCCTACCTACTAACTTGATTCGGCTATATTTGAAATTTGTTTTCTTTTTTCAGTCGAAGCTCTCAAAGGTATAGCACGCAAGCTTAACAAGACGGATTGGGATTTCAGTGTGGATCCATGCATTGGGTCTGAAACTTGGGTCAACTCCACTGGATTTATTGTCAGCAATGTGACATGTGATTGTTCATTCCAGAACAACACCGAGTGTCATATTATTAGCTTGTAAGATATGCCATTTGCTCATTAATTTCTGTGCTCTGAAATGGTTCTTATCCATAAATCTTCATCTCTTCCCTATCTTCCGTTTTCTGCTTGAATGCTATTGTTTCACGTCTTTGTTTATATACATTGCAGAGAGCTTATGCGTCTGAATCTTAGTGGAGTTCTACCTGAAGAAGTTGTCAACCTTACATATCTACGATATCTGTAAGTAACACAATGAATCTACTGGGATTTCAGGATATTCACCATTCATCACCAAAAATGGTTTGTTAACTTTGCAGTGACTTGTCACGCAACTACATTCAAGGACCAATTCCAGCATCATGGGCTAGCCTACCAGTTTTTAATCTGTATGCCTTACATGCCCCCCCATCACGTTGTCAGAATTAAGCATGTACATTTTGCCCTTTGTTCAACCTTCTAGTGCAACTACAGGTCTCTTCAGGGAAATCGCATATCTGGAACAATACCTAAGGAGCTTGGACGAATGCCAATGTTGAAGTCTTTGTGAGTTCTGTCCGTACTAGGGTTACAACTTGCAAGAATCTGCAGCTTTCTGGCGTAAAACTGAAAGATGTAAAGAACTAACTTTTGTCAATTATCAACCAATTATATGCAGACAGCTAGAAGCCAATCAGCTTGACGGCCCTATTCCACCAGAGTTGGGTAACATTGTCAGTCTAGAGAGATTGTAAGTCCTTATTTTTGCTCAGGCAAAGCTCCTATCTATGCTCATTAAATATTTCTCACTGTTAAATTCTTACTGCCGAGGGAATTTATCACTACACTGTTGTGTATCTGTGATCATTTTATTATTTTTTGACACGGTAATTTGCAACAACTTGGGATACGATTAAATTGGTTGTTTTGAGACATACCATGAATCCAATGAATAACAGTATTCACATAGCACCATCAATGTGTTAATGCTCACACATTATTATAGACACTAGACAGTATAGCCAACAGATCATGCTGTGAATCTTCTTTAGAGAAGTCCGGTTTTATTTTCCATTCCCCTTAGATACTGAGGCATTTTGATTTTGTTGATACCGAAATATCAAGACTAGGTCTCAAGAATAAATTTATATGAAGATTAATCTAAAGTATCTTGAATTATTACTCATTTTTCTCTTACAGTTTCATTTCTGCAAATAACATCACAGGAGAGTTGCCTTCAACACTTTCCAGGCTGACAAATATGACAGATTTGTATGTCTCATTCTTATTTGATAAGTACTTTTCTTGCTTTTTGTGGCAAATCTTGATTTTCTTGCAAATTGCAGCCGAATTGATGGGAACAACATTTCTGGAAGGCTACCTAGTTTCATAAAGAACTGGCAACGGGTCAACAGAATGTTAGTGTCACCCTGATATAGACCATTTATTCTATTACTTCACATTTTATTCTTACATATTGTCTTCATTTTTCAGAGATATGCAGGGTACCTTGATGAGAGGGCCTATTCCTTCAGAAATAGCTTTGTTGAGAAACTTAACAGAACTGTATGTACACTTTACTTTGCTGTACTAGGTTGCTACTGATATGGTTACCAGAATCTTGTATTTGGATTGGGTATTTTTTGAAGAAAGTAATTCATATTGATGATAGTACATGCATTATCAGGAGGGTAGTCGATCTGAGTGGACCAAGCATGAATTTCCCCCCCTTACAAAATGCACAGCACCTAACGGAATTGTGAGTTTATCTTTGTGTACTTGGTACCAGTTCACTATAGTTCTTCTGACATGATCGCCAGAATGCTGAATTCTCTCTGCATTACAGGGTTCTAAGAAATTGCTCCATATATGGGGAGTTACCAGCTTATCTTGGTCAAATGCAGTTTCTGAAAGTATTGTAAGTATTCCTATTACTTATAGCACCTCGATCTTCTCACTTTACAGCGAGTGTTCCATTTGTTTTTGCTATTAGCACTTGGCAACCACCAGTAGGGGTGGACGGAGAATACTTATATTCTGTGTATATTGTACTAGGGGCTCGCAGGAATAGATCTCCTTAGGTGTAGCATGAACCTGGGACAGCTCGGACATATTGTGTGATGTCAAATGTTTTGTGATTTCTTGATATCTTCACCAATTTTCTATATAGGCTACAGGGAGCAGTAAAACTTTAATTGTTTATTAAAGCTGATATTGCTAGATACTATATTAGATGTGTGATTACTGACCATTCTATTTTATAGGGTCTTCTTTCTTCATTTCCCTGCAGAAGTACATGTATGGTTTTATGAATATCTGGCATAGTCTTCATGATTACAGTATGTTTTTAATTTCAGGGATCTAAGTTTCAACCAGTTTTCTGGTCAGATTCCAGCAGAATATGGAGGAATGGTGTCACTACAATTTCTGTAAGAAATTTATTTGTGAGACATAAGTTCATAATCCAACCTATTGGTTTTTATATTCTAATAACTTTCTCACCAACATTATGTTTCATAATGCATTTTCCAAGATCCTTATTGCAATTCTTGAGAATAGGTACTTAACTGATAACATGCTGACTGGAGATTTGCCTGCTTGGATGTTGAAAAACAAGGCAAGCAATAAAGTAAACATGTGCGTATTCTGCAATGCAGTATTTTCTGTTGGTACAGTGCTTATATTTATATGTTACCTAACAGGTTGCTCAGTAATTTATTATGGAAAATAAGGAATGATTTGCATTATTATTTCTCTCCTTTTGTTCTGTGATTTCTTCATCCATGGAAATTGACAAATGCTTTGCAGGGATGTGTCGGATAATGACTTTACGGGTAACCCTCCAACTGAGTGTCAGCAAGCAAATGTGTATGTTGCACATTCAAAGATCTTCAGTCTCGCACCAATTAACTTTGCTTCACATGGTGCTCACATACCTTGCATGTTATAATTGCAGAAATATGGTGTCAAGCTTTTCAAATTCAACTGACAGTTCGTAAGATTCTATACTCAAATGTCCAGATGATTCACTTTTGTATTATGAAATGTTCTTGAAAGACACGAAAGTCATAAGTGCTTTTGTACTTCTTTGTTTTTTTCAAGATTACGACCATGTTTAAGAAAGAACCTTCCCTGCATGGGAAAACCAGAATGTAAGTTTACTTGCACACTGGAGATGGACCAGCAGTCCGTTTAAAACTGATGTAATGGCATTTGAAATTTGCTTCAAATACCTTCAGATTCCTCCCTGTTCATTAACTGTGGTGGCAGAAGTGTTATGGTAGATGGGAATGTCTATGAGGATGACTCTTCTCAAATTGGAACATCAACTTTTGTATTATCTGAGGATAAAAGATGGGCTTATAGCAGTACAGGGGATTTTGTGGGTAATGAAAATGCTGACTACATCGCCAGAAACACATCAAGACTCACACTGGCTCATCCTGAGTTATATACCGAAGCTCGCCTCTCGCCTCTTTCACTGAAATATTATGGCCTTTGCATGGAGAATGGTGAATATCTAGTAAATCTTAATTTTGCTGAGATTATGTTCACAGATGATCATACTTATTCTAGCAATGGCAAGCGTGTTTTTGAGGTCTTGGTCCAGGTACAGATTCACTCATATCTAAGATGTGTCCTCTTCTCTCTACCATAATAATGCTGGCATGTTGATTCTTGTTGTGCAACCTTTTCTAGTTTATCATTCATCATAGTGCAATTCATGCTCCAGAGATAGACCACTATCACAGGACCATACTAATGAGCATTTGTATGATCTGGATCAGTCGCTGTCTTGATATTTGCAAAATTAGTTACAAACTGAAGTCCTGGACTGAGCATCAGAGGCTGGTTATATAGATAACAAGTGAAATATGTTTTTTATTTATTTCTCTGAGTAGCTTAATATTTTGTTGTTGTAACATAAATTCCTGTAATAGTTACTGATAAATTTGTTCCTTGATCTCTTGAGGTTATAATCTTCAAAATTTAAGTTATATAGACACCACTTTACTGACTCGCAATAACATTTCAGGGTGCTAAAGTTTTGAAAGATTTTAACATTGAAGATGTGGCTGGTGGTGTCAATCGAGCAATCACAATGAATTTCACAACCAATATCACAGCAAATACATTGGAAATCCATTTCTACTGGGGAGGGAAAGGTACCACCGCTATACCATACCGGGGTGTGTACGGTCCATTGATCTCAGCCATATCGGTGACACAAGGTAAGCCTTTCAATTTTGCACTCCGCTAGCCTTTCTCCTGACAATTTTTTTCTGTTGTTAAATGGAGACTGTGAAGGGGAGCCTTGGCGCAGGGTTCAAGTCCTGAAACAGCCTCTTGCAGAAATGCAGGGAAAGGCTGCGTACAAAAGACCCAAAGTGGTCGGACCCTTCCCCGGACTGCGCAAGCGGGAGCTACGTGCACCGGGCTGCCCTTTTGTTAAATGGAGACTGTACAATGGTATTTTATACGCATGGAAATTACCTAACTGAATATTAGTGCAGTGCACAGGAACCACCATGGCATCTCTACTGGAGTGATGATTACCATAATAGCAGCATCATGCCTAGTTATCATACTTCTGCTGGTAGCCTTATATATAAAAGTCTTCCAGAAAAAGAATAGGAAGAGAACTGGTGAGTTCGTCTATTATTTTTTTTGTCATTATTCTTTCTACATATATGTTGTTATTTTCGTTGTCCTTTTTTTAGCATGTTTCTCGTAAATTTAGAATCCATGGAGCAGTACTTGTAGCTACTTTTGAAAAATCAAACTTGAGCAACCTTGGAGATACTACTTTTGTGCAATACTATTAAAATTTATACAGTTATATTTAAAGACAAAAATAAACTATGTATAATATACTTCAGTTCTTTACTAGCTAATATTGAGGACTGCATTTTCTGATCTTGCAATATAAAATATTGCAGCAGTTCTCTTTCCTGTTATTTTTTGTTAGTATGAGAACTTCCTCAGCACTCAAAACGCAAGGTTTCCACCTGTGTACTGTAGAGTCGTAATATATTTCACCGCTCCTCTGTAAGTTGGTGTTTGCAGTTTGAAACTAACGCCCTCTTTTTCCCTGTGGCGCCAAAAATGATATTTGTCATTGCTGGGATTATAACATCAAGATGCCCAAAAGGGCCAGTTAAAATTTCTTGATGGTTTAGACAAGACAATTTCGTTGTTTTCTTGTTAAAAATATATTTCTCACAAACACAAGGAACAAAGCTCATTGTTCAGTATTAATTTAAAGAGTCATTTGGCTCCTCAACTTCGTTCATGGCTGAATACTCATTTATTCACAGACCATATTTTGGAGATTATAAGGTAGCTTATATGGAATATTTTCAGTGAGACAGCGTATTTCATAACTAAGCACCTGACAAATAGGATTTCTCTTGTTTTTCACAAAGGCACTGCTATTTATGTCCCAGTGTTTTATTTTCTTGTGTATCGCAGGTAGACAACATGGAAGGAATACCAATCCTTCTGAGCTTCAGGCGAGGGCACAATACTTCTTTAGTTTAAAAGAGATAGAGTCTGCAACAAAGCATTTTGATCCTGAAAGTAAAATAGGCGAGGGTGGCTTTGGACCTGTTTACAAGGTAAAAACTACTCTCTCTGATCCAAATTAATTGACTCAGATTTGTCTAGATTCGGGTGTATATTGACATGTTTTAGTGCTAGATACATCCAAATCTAGACAAAACTGCGTCAATTAATTTGGATCGGAGGGAGTATTAGATTTAAGGTTCTCTTCTGGTGGCATATGGGACAAAATAATGGACCTCTTTTAAGAAGATCACTCTGCTTCTTTAGTTTCTGTGTTATAGAATACCACAAACTACATGTTTCAGGATTGGTAATTTCGGGATAAATAATTTAATAGAACATTCTTAGGGTATGAATCTAGCAAATAATCATTTATGTGAAAACAACAAATTAATCAGCAAATAATCATTTATGTGAAAACAACCAACTCATAGCTGCACTATTAAATTATAATCATTTATGTGAAAACCAACTCATAGTAATTTAATAGTGCAGCGGTATTTCGGTGGCGATGGCGCCGTGGGTAGGTGCTGCTGCTTGGCACCGCGGTGGTTTCGGTGGCTGGCCTGGTGAGAGTGCTATCGTTGTGCTCGGTGGTGTTGTGTTGGCGGCTTTGGCTTGTATGAGCGTTGACTGACTTTTGCTAGCCTTTGTTGAAAAATATTGAATAAAAGGCTGTGTCAATCGCTCGATTGAGATGCGAGGGCTCCGTTCCATTTTGTACCTGCTTGTTTCCTGGATACATGGGAACATCGTACGTGACTACTTATCCCTTGTCATCAGGGTACTCTAGATCTAGGAAATAATCGTTTAAGTGAATCAACCAACTAGCTGCTGTAAAACAAATATTTTCCTGCAGTACCTGTTTGTTTTCTCTTTGTATGTGAGCATTGTCCGTAACTGCTTTGAAGTTGCAAATCACATAAAATCCCTTGTTTTTCAGGGAACTCTAGCAGATGGTACTACAGTTGCTGTCAAGAAACTATCCTCAAAATCAAGCCAAGGGAATCGTGAGTTTTTAAATGAGATAGGAATAATATCTTCTCTAAGGCATCCAAACCTGGTGAGGCTCTATGGCTGCTGTATTGATGAAGAACAGCTACTACTGATATACGAATTCCTGGAAAATAATAGTCTTGGCCGTGCACTATTTGGTAAGACCTGCTAATTCTGCTGCTATTTCTCAAGTTGTCTCCCCTGCTCTGAAATGAGTTCATCCAATTAGTGCAACACTCATGATAGCTGGAAAGTACCTTCGGTTCTAATAGAAGAGCATTTTTAGGCCGTGCAGAACGCCAGTTGAAATTAGACTGGCCAACAAGGTATAACATCTGCCTTGGAACGGCGAAAGGCCTGGCCTATCTTCATGAGGAATCAACACTGAAAATCGTCCACAGAGATATCAAACCGTCAAATATTCTTCTTGACGAAGGACTACAACCTAAAATATCTGATTTTGGCTTGGCTAAGCTGAATGATGATTGTGGACGTGTGAGCACTCGTATTGCTGGCACTGTGTAAGCTCTTCTGCTACTCGGTTGTTCATTTTTTAGTTTTCTATTACAGTTGAATCAATATGTCCATATTCTCAGATAGACTTGATACTTTCAGCTACTGTAATGTATTCGTTTTATATTTGACTCTCACGTGTTCAATAACTGAAACAAATATTCAGTCTTTGTCATCTCACCCTGCTTTTAATTCTTGTCAGCGGATATATGGCTCCTGAGTATGCCACAAGAGGTTGTTTGACACGTAAAGCAGATGTCAACAGCTTTGGAGTGGTGACATTAGAGATTGTTAGCGGAGAGAGCAATACAAATAGCATGTCAAGTGAAGAGTATCTCCATCTCCTTGATCTGGTATGCCATTTCACCAAATATCAGTAGCGTTTCAAATCCCATCGGGCCCATCAACCGAGAGTTAGACCATAATGTTGATGTCATTAAGTTAACCCTTCGTTACACATTCTAAACAGTATTTGTTTCTGTGCATTTGTTCAGGCTGAAAGATTGAAACAGCAAGGGAGACTTCTAGAAATCGTCGACCAGCGTCTTAGTTCTGAGTATTCTCAGGAACAAGCGCTGGTGATGCTGAATGTAGCTCTTCTGTGTACAAACGCGTTACCGACTCAGCGCCCGAGGATGTCCTCAGTGGTGAAGATGCTCTGTGGTGAAACCCCTATCGAGGTTACGCCTGACGATGATCTGAACGAAGACTGGAGGTTCAATGTCGCCCAATCTCGGCAATCCATGAACAGCAGAACAGATTGGTCGTGTGCCCCATCAAGTGATCAATCAATCGTGCTGCACAGCAGTAAGGACAGCGTTTGCCTCCCGTCTTCGAGCTCCTCTTCTCTGAAGCTGTGAGCCTCACAACCAAGACTAGCTAATTAGCAATGCTGGCATTTTTTGCGGGCTTGTTTCCGTAACAGTACATAGATAAAGTATTCAACACGATTTTTCTGATTCGAAAACTTGATGTCGTCGGACAGTTGCTGTTCATGTTTCTTGTCAATAGTCTGTGATATCTGACAGATTATCGCAAACGATGCGTCAAACTCGTGAAGATGCTTATCATCTCTTCCAGAAGCAGCAGAAAAGGCATTGATGCAATTTTCGGGCACGCCATCACTTAATATACATATCCCTGAAAAAAAAATCACTTAATATACATACGTAATAGAATTCTTTGAATAGATCTTTATTTATCGATCGGGAGGAAGAAGATGGAGAAATCAGGAGCAAGGTACCTTAAAGCGTCATTCTAGAAGGCGTAACTTTTATTACTATACTAGAAATCTAGAATAGTACATTTGATGCGCTGAAGAGAGTTGAGCAGGGTGTTTGCTGCCTGAAGTTCAGAGATAATTACATTAGCTTTGGGCCTCTCCCAGTGGCCACAAACTAAAGCGATCACTATCCAGCAATTTTAAATGCTTCTTTAAGAACGAGATGCTCCGTGATCTTCCTAATTTTCCTAATTTTCCTAATTTTCCTAATTTTTTCTTTAAAAGTTCTTGATCATCTTCTATTCTTCCATATCTAGGTCGAATGAATCTAGCAGTAATGATGACTGAAAGAAACTAACAAGGGAGAAAAGGTAGAAGCGGAATATGAGATCAGATGCCTTTAGACTCTAGTATGAGGTTGGACTGAGACACAAATATAAAATTTATACTTTGGAAACCACTATCCACTAATGCTAACACATGATTAAATCTAGTAAGAAATCATTAGTGTGACAATTGTCAGGATCGTCATTTAGTCAAAGGAAAAGGTCACGAGTAATGGAACTAAAATTATCGACTAATTTGCATAATTTCTAGCATGTCCTTGTTGGACATACACAAGGAACGAGCATTTTCGACATTGCAAATCTGAAAAATTGTAAAAAAAAACCGCAAGTAGTATATGTTTCTATAACACATGAAGCGTTTGGCATGGCCTTATATAGATTGATAATCATGTTTGGCATTTTTTTTTTCATTTAGCACCAATTCTATATAATCTACACAAAAGATCATCCTAATCTACACAAAGGATCATGTCATATAATGAGACAAACGGTATAGAGATCCAGATGGTTATGAGGATTGTTGTAAGGACATCTCTAGCCGATGCCTCAAAACCGGTTAGAGTAGTAAAAAATTTGTTTCAAGGGTCTAAACGTGAGCTAACCAATCCTTCAAAGGCTCTAGAGGAGTATAATTTTTACTCCTCGTGATCACAACCTTCAAATATACTCGGATGCGGCTCGTCCCTTAAAAACGCCGCCCCTCCACCCCACGCAGACACTCTCCTTGTAGCACCACATCGTTTTAGGCGTTTACTCCGCGACCACAAATTGCCTCTGCAGAGACGTTGCAGCCTCTGCAACCCTCCTGTCCCACTCTGACTTGCTTGCCAATTCTTGTTGTCGCCGGAATCAGGCCATATCTCCGTCGTCACCACCGGATCCGTGTCCATCGCGGATTCCAGCGCCGCCGAGCTCGATTTGTTCCAAAAGGGCATTGGCGGAGGATGAAGTTGATGTGGAATGCCCGCCACAGAGCTAGGCAGCGCCAGAATCGAGGCAGGTCGGCGAAATTCCGACCACGACTCTTTGGCCACAGAGAGCTTTCTCCTCTGAGCCTCTTTGTCGACTTTAGTCCGTCTCGCATCTCTGTCAGCCTTCTCACAGCTTCGGTATCGGCTCAATGGCGGAGCGAGCCGATGACGAGTACATGGACGAGCTCCGCCGCCGGTTTTACGCAATTTTAGTAGATTTCATTTAAAGTTATGTAAAATATAGTTACCTACACACTGCATATCTATACAAAGCTGAATCAATTAATTTGGGATGAAAAAAGTCCACGAAATTTAGACTCAGCGATGCATAGAGCGATCACAAAGCTAAGTACCCACATTCACCTTACTAAAACAACAAGAGTTCACTGTGCACGTTTGTACGGGATTAATCAAGGCTCCAACAACTCAATCCTATGTAGGCATGCCCGTCTCTGGTGCGCGTACGGGATTGATCAAGGATACAACTAAACAATCCCATGTAGGCATGCATGCCCGTCTCCGTCACTTGCCCCATGCATGCACACTCGCGCTTGCCAGGCCAATTCCACCGTACCACACATATGCATGGTTCCAAAACACAATATCGTTTCCACATATGTATACATACTCTCGGACTGGACTGGCAGGTCTGGCTACACCAAGTACTAGAAAGATTACTAGGCAGAGGAGTACGCACGCACGCAGAGGGCAGTACCCCCCGGCCCACTCGACACGCCATGGACAGAATCGTCGGTCACGGTAGATATAGGTAGCAGGTTCTCTCGTCCGGATACATTGACGGTTTAACTAGCTACACGTAACTAATTTAGATGGAGATGGAGTTCATCCTGTTCATGCTCTTGAGGAAGGACCCGCTCTTGGTGATCTCGCGGAGGGGCTTGTTGGTGAAGCGGATGAGGTTGTAGGCCCACGCACCGGCCACGGCTCCGGCCATGGGGCCCACCAGGTACACCCAGATGGACCGGTACTCGCTCCCGACCACCGCCGGCCCCACCGTCCTCGCCGGGTTCATCGACGCGCCGGAGATGGGCCTGCATGCATGCCAAAAAGAAACCAACACCTGTCAGTCAGTATGTCACAAACATTTTCTTACTGCTAGTAGTACTACTTTTTTCACACGAGTCGTCAGAAGTCAAGAAGCACATCGATCTCCGTTGGCCGTACGTGTGTTCACAACGGGACGGTCAGTACATGTGTATTTATGTTCACATTAAATGTGTGTGCGCTGGTCTACACCAACCGTGGCAGTGGCAGCGAAACACTCATCAAGACCGCGCCAGGACTACTGCCTCACATGACGCTCTTTATGGCTCTCCATAAAAACGCTCCCAACGAAAAGGACTGCCACATCTCGGGGATCCAGTTTCTTTTTTTTTTTTCCTTTTGACGGAAGCACGTTAACGATTTTTCAGCTACATCTACACTACCCTGCCTTGCTACTACAGGCAAATATTCCTACTATTAGTGCAAACAGATATTTTACTGCAGAAATCCTGTATGCGTTTGGAATATATGCGCTTGTAAATTGTAATGATGGGGCCTGAAGATGCGATTTAGTACGTACCCAGCGATGAGCACGTTGAGCAGGATGGTTGCACCCACGGCCAGCCCGGCCAACTCCCCGATCTGCACGCGCAACAAACACAATGCACGGAGATCTATCAGATTAAGATATACTAGCCCGTTAATTGGTTACTCCGCTAATTACATGCATGCGATCGAGGATAATGTAAACAGAAAACAGAATTAAGCCCGGAAGGAAGCAGGCGCGTTTTAATTTGCTTACGGCTCTGTTGTCGGTGGCGACGCCGGAGATGACGAACATGAGGTAGAAGGTGGTGATGAACTCGAGGACGAGCGACTGGACCTCCGACCCTGCGGGAAGCGTGCCGGGGAAGTGCTCGTGGCGTCCCCCGAACATGAGCCTGAGGGTGCCGCTGGCCAGCGTGGCGCCCAGCATCTGCGCCAGCACGTAGGCGGGAACCTGCCGCCACGGGAACCGCCGCACCGTAGCGAAGGCGAAGGTCACGGCGGGGTTGAAGTGCGCGCCGGAGATGTGGCCCAGGGCGTACACCATCACCATCACCGCAAGACCCCACACGATGGCCACGCCCGGGAACGTGATCTGCCCGTTCTTGCTCTGGTTGATCGTCACCGCGCCGCAACCCGCGAAGATGAGGAAGTAGGTGCCGAAGATCTCAGCAAGGATCTAAGTTCACGGTCAAACCAAACAATTTGTTAGCTAGGCCATTAGCCCATTAGGTAGTTTCCAAATTGTTCGACGGATCTTCCATTTTTGCACCCTGGGTCCTACACACAGCCAACGCATTCCCTCATTTACAAGGGCATTTTCACAGCTATCCAACATATGAAGATCAAAGGGTGGGGGAGATCTGTCATTTCAGGGATAAGAAGCCAGGAACTGATGATGATCTAACAAAAGGCGCATGACTCACCTTCTGGACGAACGGGACAGAGATGGTGAGGCCGCACCCCTGGTCACAGCACTCCTGCTTCCTCCCCTCCTCCATGGCGCTCTGCTCATGACCTCCGTTCGCCTGGGAGTTGTCTCCTACTCCTGCCATTAAATTACACCTCTCTCTATTCTTGGGCACTGAGATGGGCAGAGAGGGAACCAGAGCAGCTGAGAGGAGGCGGGTGATCAGTAGAGACGACAGATGTACTGCAATGGCAAGAAGTTGGCTGATGACCCGGGGACGCGCCTATTTATCGGCGCAGGGGCCTCACCCGATCACTTTCCATGCCGTTTGGATTGACCCAGCCCACCTCGGCCTATGGTTGGTGTATTTTGCGATCTTCATTTAATATACTAGTGTAGTGCTTCTCCACCAGTAATTTTCCAGATATCACCAGCTAGTAATCGGCGAGTATGCTGAGTAATTTTCGTGGAAATCCAGGGTGGCTGCTTTATTGCATACAGTAAGGGCATGTATATTGCAAATCGCTTGTGCCGACGCTTAAAAAGTCAAATCCCGATTAGCCTTAAGCGCCTGGCGCTAGGAGCACTTTTTTGTACGTATTTTGTAAGCGTTGGGCTCTTAACTTTACGTCGACGCTAAAAAAAAGACGGGAACTCTATGAAAACCGTCAGAACATCCAGGATTTATTTCCTAGCGTCCCTAGCTAAGCGTCTCCACTGTACCTGCCCTAACAACTGTATTCATCATACAGGATATTCTAGCCATTCCAAAATAAATGACGTTTCAATATACTCATATGGTACAAGATGCTGCTTTTACCGTTATTTCATACTACTAGTAATACGTATCCCGAGCACTAGTGATCCCTCTTTAATGAAAAAGTCCAACATTATATTTATAAGTTTCAAACAAATTCGAAAAGAATTCTGGATATTTTCAATAATATATTCTTTTTTCTGCGGAAAGTCAACTTTTCTATTCATACTTATCAACAGCAGTATAAGGAATCTATTTTTTTTATACATAAGTCCTTGGACCACCCAGCGACGACTACAAGCACTCAAACGAGCCGAAAGAGCGTCGCCGTTCTCGCCCCTCTACCACTGAAGCCAAGCAAAGGTTGTCGTAGAAAGATGAGAAATCGTCTTGCCAAGGACCCAAATGATTAGCGCATAAGAACAACAACTATCAAAGCATAAATCAGAGTGATTATCAACCAAATCCAGCAAGATCTGCCCGAGACACCTCCACACGTCCTCCAACGCCGTTAGACGCACCACCGGAATCGGGGCTAGACGGGAGGACTTTATTATTTTAGGTAGTCACCACCTCCACACCTTCCCGAGTAGAACACAAAACCGAAACATACTAAGGAAAACATAAAAAAAAGGATCCCATCCACCGACAAGGATCATGGTCCATCGTGCCTCCATTGTCCTAAGGCTACAGAAGGCAAGGCAGATCGGCGGCACCAGCAACGGGAGGCAGGGAATCCTAGTCGCCTATCTCCCTCTCACACTGAACGGAAGGGTAGATAGTTTCAAGAATATATTCTATAAGCATGTAAAATCATAATGCAATTCTTTATTATGAGCTACACAAAAATAATAATATCTAATATTTTTTGGAGATTTGAATATGTGCATTGTTCACTATATTTCCACACTTTTGTTATTTTTGTGTAGCTCAAAATACGAATTATTTAGAATTGATATTTTGTACATTTGTGGGATATATCACTACTATATCCATATTTGTTCTAGATTTTTGAGGAACTCGGAATATGATTTTCGTTTTTTCTTAAATAACGGGATCACTAGAGCCAGAGAGCCAGTATTTTATAAAATTCTAATAAAACTATATTATATACGTGTTAACCCCATATATTCTAGGATGTCTTGTACATGAAGATCACAAATATTTAGCCCCGCCCAACAAGCTTTCCTTCTAATCAGTATCATCAGCTATGCGGGGTATAATTGGTTGTGCCTGGTAATGGGCTTGTTGAAGATATTGTTTTGTGAGACCGGGGTTTCTCCGGGGTGAAAACCAATGATATATGACATGTCGATGACGGCACTTGTTCAATGTTTCCTTCTTGGAGGTGACGCTTTTGTAGAAGCTAGACTTTTGGTGTTGTCTTGTGTTAGTTTCCTTGCTACAAGGAATATATAACTGTAGCGGAACTTTTATTTTTTGTAATTCTTCTTTTTTTCTAGATTGCGTGCATATGTAAGGCCGCTAGGACTGTGTGTTGTTGCAGAGGCTGGATGTAATTGATATCATCGCGATATTAATATATACTCTTTATCGAAAAAATGTGTGTCTCGGGGAAAATGTAAATCTATCCATTGTCATACTCAGAGCATCTCTAACGGTGTCTATAAACATGCGAACTGTATTTCACGTTTACATGCCATGGAAAATGACATTTTCTCTTTCACGGGTCAAGTTTGCGGGCTCCGTTGCCTCTCCTTTAAGCTTAATCCTCTCCTTTGCCTTCTTGTTGCCTTCCAGTTTCTCGTTGTTCCTTCCTCCATTCTCCTCATCACTACCATTGTCCATTTCCTTCATGGCCTCCTTCTTCGATGTTGCTTCTTAGTCTCTCAAAATCCATTTTGGAATATTCTCAAGCAATCTCCAACAATGTTGAAGGGTGAACGACTTCCCCTTGGATCCCTTCATTCCCTTGTACCTCTCCCTGGCAATACATTCCTATCATGCACAATGAGATGATCTCACATATGATATCTTATCCGTAACTCAACTAGGTAAATGAAAAATAGAAAAACAATGGATTCACACGCCACTTGGAGGATTGAGATGCACTTGGTCCATATGCGGACCAACGGCTATAACCCGGTTTGATCACATCCCATCAGCCTTGTAGAGACCGATACAAGCGATGCACCAGTTGTGCAACACGAGGCATAAGTTTGAAGAACCTATCTTCGATGTGCTGCCAATAGCGATTGCCGGTTTGGCCCGCACCAAACTGTTGGGTCCGCAGCATAGAAAACAAAAAAATTCCCATGGTGTGAACTACACGCCAAGATCTATCTACTAGATACAAAGCAAACGGGTGGACATACATCCATAGAGAACTTACCCTCGAAGACAACGAGCTTTGTTAACGAGTAGGAACTCGTGGTTGATGTAGTCGTACACTTGCCGATCTCAAGATCGTGAGGAAGTCCGAGCGTCGCAACTCAGCAGCGCATCCGCACTCGCACACACGTTCAAGCCACCGGACAACCTCCACCTCCTCGCTCCAGCGATCCAGCGGAAGCAGCAACTCCTTCCAGACGAAATGCCACCGGGAACATGTATCTCGCTAATCCGAGACCATGGGGGAATAATTCTAGAGGGGAAGAGAGATCCTTCACAAGGAGGTGTGAGGATGAAGGAGGGAATGGGTGGCCTTTTATAGGAGGAGGGGGGTGCCCCCTCTCTCCATGGCTGGCGCATGGGGGGGGTGACCCCTCACCTCCCCCATTCATGTGGTGGTAACTCCTCCATATTAAAATGCCTCTTCACATTTCCTTTTAAAGTCTCCACTTTAAATGCATTAAGTTTCTCCAAATTTAATGCTCTCTCATTTAATAAAACCCTTTTATTAAATTTATTCAGAATTTTGTTAATTACTTTAATTAACAAACATTCACATATAGCCCCTTGCTATATTTCAATATCACATGCAGAACCACCTTCTGCAATTTCACCCGAAACAATTTCCGGTTTCTATTGAAACAATTCCTGCGCTTTGCAATTCTTTCGTCTGAAACATATGTGCTCCAAAATGGTGTCCGGTAACTCTTAAGTGTGCCACCCTACGGTTCGCGAATAATGCAGACATGATCGAGACCCTTCTCCGATCAATAATCAGCAGCGGGACCTGGAGATCCGTACTGACTCCTACACATTCAACAATGACTCCTGTGATCGTGAGAACCTTTAACACTTGTAACTAAATCCCTTTGACTCTCGATATATTACATGTCCGAGATTCGATCATCGGTATCTCCATACCTAGTTTGATCTCGTTACCGACATGCACTCTTTTCTCGTTCCCGTGATATAACATTCTAGTGATCACATCACTTGCTTACAAGCTATCCTAATGTGATATCACCGAGAGGGCCCAGAGTATATCTATCCGTCATCTGGATTGACAAATTACACTCTTGATCCATGAGCCTCAACATAACACCTTCGTAGCACTGAACCCATCTTTATAGTCACCCTGTTACGGTGTGACGTTTGATGTTATCAAGATACTCTTCCGGTGTTAGCAATTAACATGATCTCATGGTCTAAGGATAAAGATTACTTCGTATGATGTTATAGCAATATAAACACAATGACTTGATCGTAATGTTATACTTCAGATGAATGTTCATCACATCATTCCACCAATGGTGTGACCTTGTTATTAACAACATCCAATGTCCATGATCAGGAAACCTTGATCATCCTGTTAATCAACAAGCTAGTCTATAAGAGAGGCATGACTAGGAACCATTTTTGTTTATTAAACACACATGTATTGATGTTTCCTATCAATACAATTATAGCATGTAAAATAAACATCTATCATATACAAGGAATACATAATAACAACTTTATTATTGCCTCTCAGGGCATATTTCCTTTAGTCTCCCACTTGCACTAGAGACAATAATCTAGTTCACATAGTGATAAATCTAACACCCATGGAGTTCTGGTGTTGATCATGTTTTGCCCTAGGGAGTACTTTAGTCAACGGATCTGCTACATTCAGGTCCGTGTGCACTTTACAAATCTTTATATCTCCATCCTTGACATGCTCGCGGATGGAGTGAAACCGGCGCTTAATATGCTTGGAATTCTTGTGAGACCTTGGTTCATTTGCGTTGGCTATGGCTCTATTGTTGTCACAATAGATCACCATCGGGTCCAACGCACTGGGAACCACACCCAGTTCCGTTATGAACTCCTTCATCCAAACCGCTTACTGCGCTGCTTCTAAAGCAGCAACATATTTCGCCTCCGTTGTTGATCCAGCCATCACAGGTTGTTTGGAGCTCCTCCAACTAACTGCTGCTCCGCTCAAGAGAAATACGTATCCGGATTGAGACTTAGAGTCATCTGGATCAGTGTCAAAGCTAGCATCGACATAACACTTAGCGACTAGCTCTTCTTCACCTCCGTATATAAGAAACATATCCTTAGTTCTTCTCAAGTACTTAAGGATATTCTTGACCGCTATCCAGTGTTCGAACCTGGATCAGATTGGTACCTACTAGTCAAACTAATAGCATGTGCCACATCCGGTCTTGTACATAGCATGGCATACATTATAGAGCCTATGGCTGATGCATAGGGGATCTTATCCATTATCTCTCTTTCTTCCGCCGTAGCCGGACTTTGAGTCTTACTCAATGTCTTGCCTTGCAACATAGGTAAGAACCCCTTCTTACTTCCGTCCATATTAAACTTCTTTAATATCTTATCAAGGTATGTACTCTGCGATAGCCCAATTAGGCGTCTTGATCTATCTCTATAGATTTTAATGCCTAATATATATGAAGCTTCACCAAGGTCCTTCATCGAAAATTTGCTGTTTAGATAACTTTTAACACTGTTTAAAAGATCTAAATCATTTCCAATCAATAATATGTCATCCACATATAATATCAGAAATGCCACATTGCTCCCACTCACTTTCTTGTAAATACAAGCCTCTCCATAAGTTTGGACAAATCCAAACTCTTTGGTCACCTCATCGCGGAGATTCCAACTTCGTGATGCTTGCTTTAGTCCATAGATGGATCATTGAAGTTTGTACACCTTATTAGCATCCTTAGGATCGACAAAACCCTTAGGTTGTATCATATACAACTCTTCTTCAATATTACCATTGAGGAATGTAGTTTTGACATCCATCTGCCATATTTCATAATCGAAATATGCAGCAATTGCTAACATAATCCTAACCGACTTAAGCATCGCTACGGGAGAGAATGTCTGATCGTAGTCAACTCCTTGAATTTGTTGAAACCCCTTTGCGACAAGTCGAGCCTTATAGATGGTCACATTACCATCGGCATCAGTTTTCCTTTTGAAAATCCATGTATTCTCAATGGCCTTTCGGTCATGAGGTAAGTCCACCAAGTTCCAAACTTGGTTCTCGTACATGGATTCCATCTCGGATTTCATGGCTTCTAGCCATTTGTTGGAATCCGGGCTCATCATCGCTTCTTCATACGTCGCAGGGTCATCCATTTCATCAACCATGAAATTCACAACAGGATTTCCGTACAGTTCGGGAGCTGCACGTGTCCTGCTTGACCTGCGAGGTTAGGTAGTGTCCTCTTTCGGAGTTTCATGATCAATATCATTAGCTCTTTCTTCATTAGGTGAAGTCAACTCCGAAACAACTTCTAGAGCTGCGCTACTCGCCATTTCATGAAGAGAAGGTTCAATAACCTCTTCGAGTTCTACCTTCCGACTACTCACATCTTTCGCGAGAAACTCCTTCTCAAGAAAGGATCCATTCTTGGCAACAAAGACCTTGCCCTCGGATCTATGATAGAAGGTATACCCAATCGTTTCTTTAGGGTATCCTATGAAGACGCATTTTTCCGCTTTGGGTTCGAGTTTATCCGGTTGAAGTTTCTTCACATAAACATCGCATCCCCAAACCTTAAGAAATGACAGCTTAGGTTTGTTTCCAAACCATAATTCATACGGTGTCTTTTCAACGGATTTAGATGGTGCCCGATTTAAAGTGAATGCAGCTGTTTCCAGTGCATAACCCCAAAATGACAGTGGCAAGTCAGTCAGAGACATCATAGATCGAACCATATCCAATAAAGTACGATTACGACGTTCTGACACACCATTACGTTGTGGTGTTCCGGCAGGCGTAAGTTGTGAAACTATTCCACAGTCTTTCATATGTGTGCTAAACTCGTAACTAAGATACTCTCCTCCACGGTCGGACCACAAAAATTTGATCTTTCTGTTACGATGATTTTCCACTTCATTCTGAAATTCTTTGAACTTTTCAAAAGTTTCAGACTTGTGTTTCATCAAATAGATATACCCATATCTACTCAAATCATCCGTGAAAGTAACAAAATAGCGATATCCACCTCGCGCCGACACACTCATTGGTCCATACACATCAGTATGTATGATTTCCAATAGATCTGTCGCCCGTTCCATTGAACCGGAAAACGGCGTTCTAGTCATCTTGCCCATAAGGCATGGCTCACATGTATCAAATGATTCAAAATCAAGTGATTCCAAAAGTCCATCAGAATGGAGCTTCTTCATGTGTTTAATGCCAATATGACCTAGACGGCAGTGCCACATATATGTAGATATATCATTATCAAGTTTAATCCTTTTAGCATCAACATTATGAATATGCGTAATACTGCTATCGAGATCCAACAGAAATAAACCATTCAACATAGGTGCATGACCATAAAAGATATTATTCATATAAATCGAACAACCATTGTTTTCAGACTTAAATGAATAACCACTTTGCATCAAACACGATCCGGATACAATGTTCATGCTCAGTGCAGGCACCAAATAACAATTATTTAGGTTTATAACTAATCCCGATGGCATATGGAGAGGCAGCGTTCCGACAGCGATCACATCAACTCTTGATCCATTGCCGACACGCATCGTGACCTCATCCCTTGCTAGTTGTCGCTTGTTCCCCAGCCCCTGAACCGAGTTACATATATTAGCAGCCGATCCCGTATCAAATACCCAGGTGCTACTGTGAGTACTAGTCAAGTACACATCAATAACATGTATATCACATATACCTTTGTTTGCCTTGCCGGACTTCTTGTCCGCCAAATACTTGGGGTACTTGCGCTTCTAATGGCCAGTCCCCTTGCAATAGTAGCACTCGGTGTCAGACTTAGGGCCAGCTCGGGGTTTCTTTTCAGGCGTGGCAACAGACTTGCCACCCTTCTTTCCCTTGTACTTGCCTTTCTTGTCCTTCTTGAAACCGGTGATCCTATTGATCATCAACACTTGATGTTCTTTCCTAATCTCCACTTCTGTAGTCTTAAGCATTGACAGAAGCTCGGGAAGAGACTTCTTCATGCCCTGCATATTATAGTTCATCACGAAGCTCTTGTAGCTAGGTGGCAGAGATTGGAGAACACGATGTATGCCTAAGTCAATGGGAATCGTTATTCCCAAGGACACAAGTTTATCGGCGTACCCAGACATTTTGAGTACGTGCTCACTAACGGAGCTGTTTTCCTCCATCATGCAGCTAAAGAACTTTTCTGTAGCATTATAACTCTCTACGGCAGCATGGGTATCAAAAATCATTTTCAATTCTCCCATGGTATCAAAGGCATTGCCATTTTCGAAACGCTTTCGAAGTTCTGGCTCTAGCCCATACAGTATGCCGCAATGAACTAAGTTGTGGTCCTCCTGACGAGTTATATAGACGTTCTTTTCCTCGTCAGGGGCATCAGGAGCTGGTGGGGGCCTAGCGGCGCATCTAGCACATATTGCTTTTGTGCAGCAGTGAGGAGAATCCTCAAATTCATAGCCCAGTTGGTGAAGTTGCTACCATTCGCAGCAAGTTTCTCTTTCTCCATGAACACATTGAAATTAAAAGCAGGTGGTGCCATCTACAACAGAATTTGTAAAGTATATTTAGACTAATTTTATGATAGATTGAGTTCGACTAATCCAAATTACTAATGAACTCCCACTCAAAAACGACATCCCTCGTGTCCTTTTGGTGATTACATGAACCAAATCCACTACACCAAGTCCGATCATCACGTGAGTTGGTGTAGCTTCAAAGGCGAGCATCTATATGGGCATCATATCAACTATATGACTCATGCTTAACCTTTCGGTCCGTGTTCCGAGGCCATGTCTGTACATGCTAGGCTCGTCAAGTAAGAACCTTAGTATTTGCGTGTGTAAAACTGTCTTACACCCGTTGTATGAAAGCGTAGAGTTGAAAACACCCGATCATCACGTGATGCCTTAAAACACGATCTACAAAACGGTGCATACTTAAGGAAGAACACATTTTATCTTGATATCTAAATGAGGGATCATCTTATAATGCTACCAAACGCGCCAAACTAGCAGTATAAGATGCTAACATCTAATGTGTGAAGTGAGATGATATGGTCCATGCATTTGATCTCTATCATTTGCATCGTGGTATGATCTCTATCATTCCTTTGTGTGTAAGGCCAAGGTCTATGGAACTTACACGTTAAGTGAGTTGTAAGAGTATCTATCATACATCTACTTACAACAATACCATATCAAAACACTAGCCCAACAACGATCTAAACTAGACGCCTCTAATTTATCAATTGCAAGTTTTACGTGGCTTAGGCCTTTCGGAGATAGAACCTGTCTAACCTACGAACATGAACCACAACAAGGATAACCAAGTTATTAGCAACTCGTTGTAAATCAGATATTGACTATAGTAGGAGAGACAGACACCCGCCAGCCACTTATGCAAAACAAGTTGCATGTCAGTCGTGGAACCGGTCTCATGTACGATGACATGTAAGGTTGGTCCGGTCCGCTTCATCCCACTATGCCACCAATATCCAAAGTACATATAAGATGCAATAACATGATCATCATCGCCCACATATAAACATATGTGTACTACCCGTGCAAAGCACCTACGCATAGATCAGGCTCTGATACCACTGTTGGGTCCGCAGCATAGAAAACAAAAAAAATTCTACGGTGTGAACTACACGCCAAGATCTATCTAATAGGTACAAAGCAAACGGGTGGACATACATCCATAGAGAACTTACCCTCGAATACAACGAGCTTTGTTAATGAGTAGGAACTCGTGGTTGATGTAGTCGTACACTTGCCGATCTCAAGATCGTGAGGAAGTCCGAGCGCCGCAACTCAGCAGCGCATCCGCACTCGCACACACGTTCAAGCCACCGGACAACCTCCACCTCCTCGCTCCAGCGATCCAGCGGAAGCAGCAACTCCTTCCAAACGAAATGCCACCGGGAACATGTATCTCGCTAATCCGAGACCATGGGGGAATAATTCTAGAGGGGGAGAGAGATCCTTCACAAGGAGGTGTGAGGATGAAGGAGGGAATGGGTGGCCTTTTATAGGAGGAGGGGGATGCCCCCTCTCTCCATGGCCGGCGCATGGGGGGGTGACCCCTCACCTCCCCCATTCATGTGGTGGTAACTTCTCCACATTAAAATGCCTCTTCACATTTCCTTTTAAAGTCTCCACTTTAAATGCATTAAGTTTCTCCAAATTTAATGCTCTCTCATTTAATAAAACCCTTTTATTAAATTTATTCAGAATTTTGTTAATTACTTTAATTAACAAACATTCACATATAGCCCCTTGCTATATTTCAATATCACATGCAGAACCACCTTCTGCAATTTCACCCGAAACAATTTCCGGTTTCTATTGAAACAATTCCTGCGCTTTGCAATTCTTTCGTCTGAAACATATGTGCTCCAAAATGGTGTCCGGTAACTCTTAAGTGTGCCACCCTACGGTTCGCGAATAATGCAGACATGATCGAGACCCTTCTCCGATCAATAATCAGCAGCGGGACCTGGAGATCCGTACTGACTCCTACACATTCAACGATGACTCCTGTGATCGTGAAACCTTTAACGCTTGTAACTAAATCCCTTTGTCTCTCGATATATTACATGTCCGAGATTTGATCATCGGTATCTCCATACCTAGTTTGATCTCGTTACCGACATGCACTCTTTTCTCGTTCCCGTGATATAACATTCTAGTAATCACATCACTTGCTTGCAAGCTATCCTAATATGATATCACCGAGAGGGCCTAGAGTATATCTATCCGTCATCTGGATTGACAAATTACACTCTTGATCCATGAGCCTCAACATAACACCTTCGTAGCACTGAACCCATCTTTATAGTCACCTTGTTACGGTGTGACGTTTGATATTATCAAGATACTCTTCCGGTGTTAGCAATTAACATGATCTCATGGTCTAAGGATAAAGATTACTTCGTATGATGTTATAGCAATATAAACACAATGACTTGATCGTAATGCTATACTTCGGATGAATGTTCATCACATCATTCCACCAATGGTGTGACCTTGTTATTAACAACATCCATTGTCCATGATCAGGAAACCTTGATCATCCTGTTAATCAACAAGCTAGTCTATAAGAGAGGCATGACTAGGAACCCTTTTTGTTTATTAAACACACATGTATTGATGTTTCCTATCAATACAATTATAGCATGTAAAATAAACATCTATCATATACAAGGAATACATAATAACAACTTTATTATTGCCTCTTAGGGCATATTTCCTTCACAAACAAGTATCCTCAATCTCGGTGTAGTTCATCGTGCGTTTCTTCTATATCGTTGTTACTTGGGCTGCATCGAACACCTCCTCTTCAATCTCTTCCAACTCAACCTCGGCATCGACATCTTCACCTTCTTCATCATCATCGCTGAATTGAAGTTGTTGTTCGGCAATATCTACAATGTTCCTGTTAAGCATATCCACAAACGATGTTGTGGCCGCACGCGCATTGTAGCTATATAAGATTAAGCTTAAGTACTGCATGATGGGGTTCGTTGTCTGGAAAACAAAAAAAATCAAGAGTCATGCAATTAAAACTCTCTTTTAATTCACTTGATTTAATGAAACTCATTCAATGAACACTTCATTTAATAAACATATTGATAATCCAATCCTCGATAATATTCTGATACACGGAAACTATTCTGGTAGATTTATCAGAACAATTCCTGCGTTGTCTAGTATTCTCAGGTGTTCCCTATCCACTCAAATGCGTCGACTACCCTTAAGTGTGTCTTCCTACAGGCTCGTGAACTGAGTGGACATGATCGAGACATTCTCCGATCAATAATCATTAGCGGGACCTGGAGATCCATAATGACTCCCACCAGCTCAAGCGATGAACTAGTGATCGCGTAAACCTTTTATTCGTGGTAACCTATTCCTTTTGTCTCGCAATATTTTACTTATCCGGGATCCGATCATTCGGTATCATCCATACCTAGTTTGATCCTGTTATTTACAAGTACTCTTTTCTCATTCCCGTGATATAACATTCTTAGTGATCGTTATCACTTGCTTGCAAGCTAGGTTAATATGATATCACCGAGAGGGCCGTGAGTATATCTCTCCGTCATCAGGATGGACAAATCCCACTCTTGATCCACGAGCCTCAACTAACACTTTCTAAATACCCGACGACACCTTTATAATCACCCAGTTACGGTGTGATGTTTGATGCAATCAAAGTACCCTTCCGGAGTCAGTGATTGACGTGATCTCATGGTCTAAGGATTAGAGTTACTTCAAATAACGTTATAGTAGTGTAAATATAATGGCATGATCGTGTTGCTATACTTCGAAAGTAAATTCATCACATTATTCAATCACTGGTGTGACCTTGTTATTAACAACATCCAATGTCATGATCAGGAAACCTTGATCATATGTTAATCAATAAGCTAGTGTAATGAGAGACATCACTAGGAACCTTCTATTTGTTTATTAAACACACATGTATCAACATTTTCTTTAATACAATTATAGCATGATAAAACCTGAAATAACATAATAACCATTTATTATTGCCTCTTGGGCATACAAAAATAACTCTATGTCATGTGTGGTAGCTACACACATTTGGACATCCCATTGATTCAAGCCAAATGAACCTGTTTTAGCCTATTTTTGTTGTAGACACATATTTCTATTGTAGAAAAGTGGTTTAAATTTGATGGTTTGAATACTTTTGATCTTGTTTCCAAAAGTCAACTCGAAAAACCAAAAGTCAACACATGAGTTGACTTTGACAAATATAAATTCAAACCGAAATATAAAAGTCAACACATAAGAATACATGACTTTAATATACGAAAATATAAGGGTGTGTATCTACCACCATGCATACAAAATTGTCTCTCCTCGGGCATATTCCTTTCACTGCAAGGATCTAATTACGTGCACGGATTCATGGGGAGAACGGAGGTCATACCTTGCGGAATCATGTCCGAGCACGTTGCCTACACCATCTTGCAGGTGGGGCAGCACAGAAGGGGACGTAGCAGCAACGAACGGAGACTGAATGGCGACGGGAGTAGGGTGAGCGGTGACGGGCGGAGGCTGACCGGCGGGAGGGTGGCCCGAGCAGTGCACAAGCTTCTTGCTCTTCTTGGGTGCACGCGACTTGGGATGTTACGACTGGGCCGCCGAGGCAAGGGCGACGCCGGTGTTCCCCAACCCCTTCTTCTTTGAATTGTCGTCGCCCACAATCATGTGCGTGACGGATCCGGCAACGGGGGACTCGGAGCTAAACCCAGCTGCAGGACTAGGTTGTTGAGGTGGCGTGACCAACCAAGTGGCGGGCGGAAGCTCAGTGAGGTGCATGGGGCTGCATCTGGTGAGCGGAGGCGTCGGAGAGCGAGTTGGGCGGGAAATCGAAGGCGGCGGTGGCGCGGACACGGGAAGGGGAGCGCTGAATTGTCCCTCGCGCGCGAACGACTAGAGCAATACATGGCACGCTCGATTCGTCCTCCCGGACGGTGAATGTAGGGTTCAAGAGGACGGTTTTTCCGTGGACGGTAAAAATAAATACAGTTTTCACGTGTTTACAGGTTCCGGTAGAGCGATCTATTTTTATAGAAACCAAAAAACTAGCGATTATTATATAGTTTTCACGAGTTTACGTGCTCCGTTAGAGATGCTTTTATAACTATACTCCCAAAAACCATAGAGAAAAGCTGAACTTTTTTTGCTTTTCCAAAAACACAAAACTGAACCTTTTTGGAAAAGAGTGTACCAATTACACCCAGCCTCTGCAACAATGCATGTCCTATCAGCTTTACGGATGCACATAGCCTAGAAAAAAGGAAGAAGAATTGCAAGAAAGAAAAGTCCTTATACAAAGAACGATTGCTCGAAGCAATGACACTAACACCACCAGAACAACACCAGTAGTCCAACCACTTCAATAACAACGTCTTCAAGAAGGAAATAGTGCACAAGCACCGTCCTCGCCCGATCAAAGATCATAGGTTTTCACCCTGGAGAAAGTCCTCGCTCGCAAAAAAATTCCTTCAATAAGCCATTGCCAGACACAACCAATTATGGTCAAACCTTAGATTTTTATCCTACATGGTAAGATTGGGAGCTCCCACCTGTGTTATCACCCCCATAAACAGTCGTAGATGCGAGTCACGGATCACGTATCTAATTCCCCGTTACCACAAAGACTCAAATCACCATCACTGACCTTATGTTCCTGCTTTCTTGACATTCTCTGCATCTAATTTCACCATGGATCGTCGAATACATGAGACATGATGGTAACAAACAACAGAGCTTCGCAACGCTCCCGCTGAAACCAAATGGCAAGAAAAACATGGGTACGCACGACCGAATACCTTCCGATCCAACAATCTCCACGCATGATACGCCCATGGGAGTTCGCTGCCGGAGCCTTCTAGAACTCGCCTCTCCAAGCCAGATCAATAAGGTCAGGCAACAAGCAGATCTTCGCCCGCGTTTATTGGACATGGCAGCATGCCCCCCACGCCGTCGTCCGCCGCCTCCAGCGGAAGAGGAGACAAGCCTGCAAGAACCACGCGCCCCTGCGGCCTGCCGGCCCGAGCAAGAAGCATCTCGCCGCCTCCCCAGCACCATCGGGCAACCAAAAGGCCACGTGGATAGCGAATTTAGGCGGTAGCCTAGACCTACGACCACAGCTGCCACACCATGTGCTGATGCCCGAGGGAAAGCCGCCGCCGCTACACGGCCCGGGCATCGGCCTAGCCGCCGCAAGCAGACGACCTCCACCAGCGGATGTCACGCACAGGGGGCAGCCACCGCGACCACACGACCAGGACGCCGCCCTAGCCACCGCGCGCAGCCGAACCACCAACACCGTTCCCAGCCGCCACCAGGAAACTGCCACCGCGATCTGCTCTCCCCGGCCCTTTCGGCGTCGGGCCCGCTGCCACCGCGGCCAGCGCCGACGGCAGCGGTGGAGGGGAGGTGGATCGGGGAGGGGAAGGGGTTAGCGATGGGATCAGGAGCCCCTGGGGGCGCCCTAGGGTGCGCCACCGGAGGGGAGGGGAGGGTTTCACGGAACTGAACCTTGATGTCTTCAATTGGACCATCCATCCAATCCAACGCCTCGGTAGAAGTTCAACCAGTAATCTCTACTGACGAAGCTACTACGAAAGCCCACAGTTAATATGGAACGAACGACTGGTATTCCATGCATGGTTAAGGTAAGCTCAGCGTGGTAACACTCTCTATCACTCACAAATGAATGGACAAATGCTTCTTAAACCATCCGAGTCAGATTTTTCCTAGGAGAAGATGGAGCCCTGCAATTTTCCGGCACTTCATTTCTGCTATTCAATTCAGTTTATAATCGGACAGTTGAGACAACACCTCGAAATTAAAGGGTGCATGATCGTACAGTTGAAAACCATTGCCAGGGAACACAAACCTACAGCCATGCTTCAAATACAATTAAACCTTGGATCAATCGGCACCATCCCATCAATTTTCCAGCGTCGCAACTAAATGCGAGTGCAGTAGCGCTTTATGGCGATCCAACAAACCGGTGTGGCCGGCTACTAGGTTTGATCTGCTTGCATCGTGGCTGTGGGGTATTGCATTGCTCGCAGTTTTGTGTAGAAGACACGCCTACTCCGTATTGAGCCAACAACGCAGTACTCAAGTACGGAGGCGGAGCCAACGCAGTTCATCAGCCGGCCACCCTAGCTACGGACGGCAGCAAGTAGGTTTGTCTGCCCTCTTGATCGGCTCCTCTGCAGACAGCGAGCGACTGGCATCTTCCTTTTTTTTAATAACAGGTCAAATGCCACACACCCACAAGAAAAAGGACAACCATCTTACACGATTGCACACACCCACAAGAAAAACGACAACCGCAAGAGCTACACACGAGAGCGCAAGACAGAGAACTAGCCTAACATCTCAGGAGGAGATTTTAATTTTGCGGCCCCAAAATTAGGACGCCAAGGCATAGTGGTGCCCAAGGTGCTTGTAATCGGATTGTGTTACCCATAGTTGGCGTGTCCAAGTTGCTTGTAATCGGATCGTGTTACCCACAGTTGGCGTGCCAAATGCTCAAAGAGACTTTTTCGGCACGAATTCACATAACGTTTGAATACAAAATATCAGGCTAACGCCCGTCAAGTTGGGCCCTGTAACACCTCAGTTTTAGCTAATGTCTAATTAAGGTTTAATGAGCATTACATGAGCATCACCTTTTAAAATTGCATGAAAGAAAAGAATGCAAAACCCTAAAACCCTAGCTATTTCTCCTCTCTCTCTCAAATCAATACAAAATGGTTTTTGAATTTCGAAAAGTACAAAAGTGTGGAGCCCAATCTGAATAAAAGGGCTCTGCAATATTTTCTGTAATTTTATAAAGTCTCTGATATTTTTGAAATACCCAAATTAGTTTTGTATTTGAAATTACAAATGAAATAGAAATAGAAAATGGTTTCATGAAAAAACAGAGCCAGTGGCCGCAGCCCAGTTGGCCCTGTCTCTCTTCCTCGCCTTTTTGTCGCTCAGCTTGCAGCAGCAACCTCTCCCGCATCCCAACAACCGGCCCAACCTGGCCCGTACCTCTCTGTCGTCCTTCCTCTTTCTTCCTCCTCGTGACAGTGAGCGAAGCAACTCGCTGGAGCTCCTGCAGCCGCCCGATGCTGGCCACGCCGCGATGCACGCCGCTACCTGGAGACGAGGATAAGGCTGCCACGATGCCCTCTCACTCTCCCCTATCCTCTCCCCCTGCCACGAGCTCTTCCCTCTCGTTCCTCTCTGGCCCCCAAACCCTAGCCGGAAATCACCGTTGTGCCCCGCCATCCCATGCCTCCCCTCGCCTCCCTGAGCAGCCCACGAGCTCCACCTCCTCGCCAACAACCTCCCACAGAAGGAACCGACGTGGACCATAAGGAATCACTGTCGCTGAGGCATCTTCTTTGCCTATGTCCGAGCGTCGCCGTCGTCGCTGCCATCGACCCAGACCTCCTCCGGCCAATTTGACCTCAAAATCATGATCCCGGTGAGCCACAGAGCACGCCAGTGCTCGCCTCCATCTCCCCTCTTCCTGGTTCGTGCTGTCGCCAAGCACCACTGTCCGCTGATGTCTACGCACTTCTATTCTTGTAGACAGTTGTTGGGCCTCCAAGTGCAGAGGTTTGTAGAACAGCAGCAAGTTTTCCCTTAAGTGGATCACCCAAGGTTTATCGAACTCAGGGAGGAAGTGGTTGATACATTGCAAATGTATCTATAATTTTTCATGTTCCATGCTTAGTTTTATCCACTTTCTTGTGTTTTGTTCCAACTTTGGGACACTTTTCATATGATTTCTTGTACTAACCTATTAACAAGAGCCACAGTGCCAGCTGCTTGTTTTCTGCTATTTTTGGTTCTAGGAAAATCAGAAAATGAATATTCTCAGAATTGGACGGGACAAAAGCCAAAGTGCCTATTTTTCCGAAAGTCAACAGATGCCAGAGTACGAGACGGAGAGGGGCTAGGGGGGCACCACACCACCTGGCCGCGCGGCCCAGCCTAGCCCACGCAAGGGGGTGGTGAGGCCAGCCCTGGCACCCCCTCGGCCTCCCCTTCCGACTATAAGATGCCCTCGGGACGTAAACCCTAAGTACCCGATCAAAAATCCACGAAAGGGTCTGTAGCCGCCGTCATCTCCATCCCTAGATCGGGAGGGATTTGAAGCTCTTCCCGGCACCCTGCCGGAGAGAGGAATTCACCCTAGAGGCCTTCTTCATCACCATGCAAGCCTCCGGTGTGATGCGTGAGTAGTTCATCCTTGGACTACGGATCCATGTAGTAGCTAGATGGCTGGTTCTCCTCCTTTGTACTTTCATGTCTAGATCTTGTGAGCTCCGTTCATGATCAAGATCATCTATTTGTAATTCTGCATGTTGTGTTTGCGGGGATCCGATGGATATTGATATGCTATTTCAGATTGATTATTGATTCTATCATGTCTTTGTTATTTGTGATCTTGCATGCTTTCCGTTGTTAGTAGCTATCTTGGCCAAGTAGATGCTAGCAACTCCAAGAGTTAGTATTTATGCTCGATAGTGGGTTCATGCCTCTGGTAATCTGGGGAAGTGACATAAATCTCTAAGGTACTAGATGTGATATTGCTACTAGGGAGAAAACAACAATCCTTTGTTCATAGAACAATTGTATTGTTTACTTTACACGCAGTTCGTAAAGCAATAATCTGTTGCTTGCAACTTAATACTGGAGGGGGTTCGGATGATAACTTGAAGGTAGATTATTAGTCATAGATGCAGTTGGATGGTGGTCTATGTATAATGTTGTAATGCCCAATCAAGTCTCAAAGGAGTCAAGATGATTAGTATATGCATGTATTGCTTTCTTGATGTTTGTCAATTGCCTCGCTATAATTTGTTCACCTAGCATGTTATCTATCTAAGGAGAGCCACCTCTAGTGAACTATGGATCCCGGTCCTTTTCTTTTACATACAATCTACAAACTGTTTACTGCTTTGTGTTTACTTTTTGCAAACTTTTACTTCTTTCCATTCGATACGTTCAATCCTTTGTTTTCCGCAAAACACAGTGAGATTGACAACCTCATCGCAGGTTGGGGACAAAGTTCTGTGGTTGTGTTGTGCAGGTCTCCACGTTGCTACTAGCATCGGTAGTGCGCCCTACCAAAGCTCAGCTAGCAACACCTTTGAGGTGTTTCCTTGCTCCTACTGGTTAGATTAAACCTTGGTTTCATACTGAGGGAAACTTGTTGTTGTGCTCATCATACCTTCCTCTTGGGGTTCCCAACGAGCTCTACATCAACCACGCTCCAGCATTTTTCTGGCGCCATATACAGAGCCATCAGTGGTCAAAGGTATTCCCTCTCAAGAACCCTGCAATCAAAATACAAGAAGTCACTTGTGTCCCCAACACACCCAATACACTTTTCAGGTGGTGCACTAGTTCGGCGAAGAGATAGTGAAATACAAGTGGTAAGGATAATTATAGGTGGTAACGGTGCCAGAAAATAGCTTGCTGGTGTGTGGTTGATGTGGGAAAAGACTAAAGGCAAACTGAAATAAAGAAGGAAGCAAGCAAACATGTAACAGATCTAATAGCAAACGGTGTTTCGGTGCTTAGAAACAAGGCCTAGGGATCATACTTTCACTAGTGAACACTCTCATATAAATATATTCTTCTTTATGATACTACGCTGAACTACTCTCCGGTTGGACACTCTAATCCATGGTAGGGCTATAACAGCACACCTCAAAGTAAGCCTTTCCCATTTAGAAAACCCCACACTATCACCTTGAGTACTAGATCGGTCCAACAAACACCACAATTTCATAAAGACATCCAACTCCAAATATAACTCATAACAAGTATTTGTAATCTCTAGCCTAAGTGTCACCATGGTGTGCACACTGTCAACTTCACACACATGGGGAGAGCAGAGATCTATTAAGCACTTGAGTAGCAAGGTAGATCTATAGATTACAAGCTCATGATCTCAATAAGATCATGCATAGAGAGAGAGAGAAGAACACATAGCTACCGGTAGAACCCTTAGCCTCGAGAGAGAACTACTCCCTCCTCATCATGGGAATCAGCAATGGTGATGAAGATGGTGGTGGAGATCGATGGAGATGGCTCCGGGGGCACTTCCCCGTCCCGGCAGGGTACCGGAACAGAGGCTTTCTATCCCCCGAATCTCCCCTTCGATGGCGGTGGTGCTGCGGAACTTTTCGTGGATTTCTGATTGACGATCTAGGGTTTCTGCCTCAGGAGGAATATATAGGCGAAGGAGGCAAGGTCGGTGGCCAGCCAGCAGGCCCACACCATGCCCTGGCGCGGCCTGGGCTGGCCAGCGCCAAGGGGTGGTGTGGCCACCCTGTGGCCCCCCTTCGTGTCTCCTTCTGGCTCCATGAATCTTCTGGGAAAATATCAACTTTGGCTTTTGTCCGGTCCAACCCTTGGAACCACCTACAGCTCCAGGTGGCGAAGAGCCGACATCGAGGTGCCAAACCTTCCCGTCGATGTCGACTCTTGGGGAAGATCAGCCTATTCCGAGAATATTGATTTTCTGACTTTCCTGGAACCAACAACAGCAGAAAATAGGCAACTCACACTGTGGCATCTTGTTAATAGGTTAGTCCAAGAAATCATATGAAAAGTACTCCAAAGTGTGGACAAAACATAAGAAAGTAGATAAAACCAAGCATGGAACATCAAAAATTATAGATACATTTGCAATGTATCAACATCCCCAAGCTTAACTCCTGCTCATCCTCGAGTAGGTAAGTGATAAAAAGAAAGAATAATTTTTGAGGTGACATGCACCATCATAAACTTGATCAAAGTATTTGTAAAACATTGATAGCTGGGATCATAGTACTTCAATCATAACATGAAAGACAAAGTTCTAGCAATAAGACAAAGAAACTATGATGCAACATGAAAAGGCACAAACAAAAGATTCATGAATAACAATGCTTTGCAAGACGTTTGTTTGTTTCACATAAAGAAAACATAACATAGTGACATTCAGCTTGTCCCTCATAGAGTAGCAAACATAAATGCATAGGACACCTTCAAAGTTCATAAGAGTGACTAGATACAAATAGTTTAAAACAAGCAATATCAAAGCTATGCATCAATCAACAAGTCTTGGGACAATGCACATAGAACTAAGAATGGCCACTATGCTCTCAAAGTAGGTGCATAAAGATAGAAGGTGGAGACTCAACATAAAAGTAAAAGAAAGGCCTTCATAGAAGGAAGTAGGGATTCAAGTTTCATAAAGAGCTTCCAAAAATTATGGTACTTATTAGCTTTCAGCTCTCATTGCCCCTATCATAAGCATCTTGAAGTGATTAAGGTTAAAGTGAACAAACTATGGTGTATATGCTTGACGAAGTATAAGTTAGGAATCTCATGTCCCTTGAATACGAGGGTCGCTCCTCATGCTACTCAAGTTTAGTCACCGGGAAGTTCTTGTCATCGTAAGTACATGTGTATCATAGAGAACCGCCAACGGGGTACCCCTTGCCCGATGATATGGAAGAATCCCCATATCAAAATGACAAGGCAAGCAGACAACGAGCATCTCAGTAATCTTCTTATTTACCATGGGAATATGGTGCTTTTTTCTCTCTTCCCTCTTTTCTCATATCTCTTTTTTTTCTTTTTTTTTCTCAATATCGGACTCTTTTTTTATAAGAAGAATGCTTCATAGACAGCTCATTATGGTTACGCTGCAGGTTTCCACCATAACAACATGGATTAGACCAGCGGCCCAGACGTTTCTCTAACACATATACATAACTCCATGGACTTACAAGCTCGCCTTTCATTTCACACCGACGACATCCATAGACAAAAGAGCATGATATCAACTAGGTACAAAGTACCCGTGCAATGTTGAAAGCGTTCCCCATGACAACATGGTTCTGCTAATCCCCAACAAATAAGTGCAAGCATATACAACATAGATGACACAATGGTTCAAGTTTATTAAGGGCAAGAAAAGTAAAGTGTGCCATCAAGTTCATGAGAGCTTTAATCACTAGTTTTCTCATAACAAGTTTAATTTGGAAGATCAACAAAAACATGAATATACTTGGAATAGCATATGCTAATAGGTAGGTATGGTGGACTCTTTGGAATAACTTGGTTTAAGGAGTTGGATGCATGAGTGGAACTCATACTTGGTTATGGAGGCTAGCAAAAGACTGGGAGCGACCAACTAAGAGAGCAATAATGGCCATAATCATGCAGAGCGACAAAATATCATTAATAAAAGCATAAAGTGATACTACAAGTTGAAAACTAAAGGATCATAAAGGATATGGTGACTTGGAATAGTCATAACATGGTGTGAGCATGCGCCAAATCAACCCAAATAAAGCATCAAAGGAGAATACCACAATACTATGCTTTAATATGCTAAAACAACGCATGATTCATCCAAGGCACATTAAGCAATCTCCATTGTTTATAACAAGTCATGCTACAGCAAAGAATACTAAGCATAAAGCCAAAACAATATCAAGCATGGCATGACAAAGCATAGGCCACAGTCAAAAACAAGCTCTCTTTACCACTTAAGCATGAACTTTTCCTACTCTTTTCCAAACCAAACCAAACTATTTGAAAACCAATGTATGAAAGAGGGGGTCCAACCAATTTATTCAGAAAACAAAGCAAACTAAGCAAACGAAAAACCAAAACAAAAACGAAAAAGAAGACGCTCCAAGAATAACACAACTGTGCATGAAACAATAAAAATGAAGTGTTTGGAAGAAACCTGGGATTTTTATTGATGAAGAAGGGGATGCCTTGGGCATACCCAAGCTTTGACGCTTGTACTTCTTGGATATTTCTTGGGATGACACGCGTGGCATCCCCAAGCTTGAGCTTTAGTCCATCCTTCATCTCATTACTCATTCCTTCCATACACCTGAAATTTTCCTTCATACAAAACTTCACACAATCTTTATTAGCAACATTAGTGTACTCAAGATAATAAGTCTTTAGGTTCAGTTCCAACACCAATAAAACTTCCATCAGAACACTAGCTACTGTAGCACTTCCCTCAAAAAGCTCAATTCCCCAAAAGAACTCAAGGAACCAACAAGAAGCAAATGCAAATAATCGTAGAAATCTGTCAAAATATACTAGCAGGTAAAGACGAATTTTTTCGAAGACCTTCTGTTGCTCAAATAAAAAAGTGTTGAGCTAACGAAAGTTAGATAACAACCTAGGCAAGATGCACAAAAATTCACGCCTAAAAAGGACGTACAGAGATTTTACACGAATTTGTATGGTGAAGCACAGAAATTTGTTTCGGGACAGCAACTTTCCCAATCATTACTTCTCTCTCATTAGAGTTTACTCTTGGCACAAAAGGCAAATAAAAAGGATAAGGAGTGTTTATTACTGAAGTAATAACTTCCAAGACTCATCTAAAACTTTTGGGTTATCTCCCAATAAGTTCTTTTCTTTAACGCCTTTAAGTTAGGCATGATAGTTTGAAAAGATGCTCACATAAGAAATATGAATTGAAGTAAAAGAGAGCATCAAGAAGCAAATTCAAAGCACATTTAAGTCTAACCCACTTCCTATGCATAAATCTTGTAAAGAAACAAGTCATGAAAGCACAAAGCAACAAGCATAGGAAAGCAAAACAAGTGCAACTTCAAAAATTTCAACATAAAGAGGGGAAACTTAATATTGTTGAGATACATAAAACCATGTTTCCCTCTCTCATAATAACTTTCGGTAGCATCATGAATAAAATTGACAATATAACAATCACATAAAACATTCTTATCATGAGCCACATGCATAAAAGAATTAATACTCTCCATATAAACATAGTCATTTTTATTAATTGTGGTGGGAGCAAATTCAACAAAATAGCTATCATTATTATTCCCATCACCATAATCATCAAATATAGGAGGCCTATTGTAATCATAATTAAATTTCTCCTCAATAGTAGGTGGACTAAAAATATCATATTCATCATTGTAATCATCATATATTGGAGGTTTTGTATCATCATAAGCAATATAATAGCTATCTTCCAAAGTTGGGGAACTAAAAAGATCATTTTCATAAAAACTAGCTTCCCCAAGCTTAGAATTTTCCATAGCATTAGCAATAATGGTGTCCAAAGAATTCATACTAACAACATTGCTATTACCATGCAAATAAAGTTCCATAGGTTTTTTAATTTTCTCTTCAAACACTTCATGTCCTAACTCAAGATAAATACTATAAAGCTCTCTAATTTTGTTGTTGTTTTCCATTAAGCCTAACTAGTGAAAACAAGAAATAAAAAGACAAAATTGCAGAATCTAAAGGAAATAACTTCGAGCACTCACACCGGAGGATGTGAGTACCTTTTACCTTACCTCCCCGGCAACGGCGCCAGAAAATAGGCGTTTGCCATGGGAGGTTCTTCTTCTTTAATCCTCCGGTGTGAATACATTTTACCTTACCTCCCCGGCAATGGTGCTAGAAAATAGCTTGATGTCTACGCACTTCTATTCTTGTAGACAGTTGTTGGGCCTCCAAGTGCAGAGGTTTGTAGAACAGCAGCAAGTTTTCCCTTAAGTGGATCACCCAAGGTTTATCGAACTCAGGGAGGAAGTGGTCAAAGGTATTCCCTCTCAAGCAACCCTGCAATCAAAATACAAGAAGTCTCTTGTGTCCCCAACACACCCAATACACTTGTCAGGTGTATAGGTGCACTAGTTCGGCGAAGAGATAGTGAAATACAAGTGGTATGGATAATTATAAGTGGTAACGGTGCCAGAAAATAGCTTGCTGGCGTGTGGTTGACGTGGGAGAAGACTAAAGGAAAACTGAAATAAAGAAGGAAGCAAGCAAACATGTAACAGATCTAATAGCAAATAGTGTTTCGGTGATTAGAAACAAGGCCTAGGGATCATACTTTCACTAGTGAACACTCTCATATAAATATATTCTTCTTTATGATACTACGCTGAACTACTCTCCGGTTGGACACTCTAATCCATGGTAGGGCTATAACAGCACACCTCAAAGTAAGCCTTTCCCATCTAGAAAACCCCACACTGTCACCTTGAGTACTAGATCGGTCCAACAAACACCACAATTTCATAAAGACATCCAACTCCAAATATAACTCATAACAAGTATTTGTAATCTCTAGCCTAAGTGCCACCATGGTGTGCACACTGTCAACTTCACACACATGGGGAGAGCAGAGATCTATTAAGCACTTGAGTAACAAGGTAGATCTATAGATTACAAGCTCATGATCTCCATGCATAGAGAGAGAGAAGAACACATAGCTACCGGTAGAACCCTTAGCCTCGAGAGAGAACTACTCCCTCCTCATCATGGGAATCAGCAATGGTGATGGAGATGGTGGTGGAGATCGATGGAGATGGCTCCGGGGGCACTTCCCTGTCCCGGCAGGGTACCGGAATAGAGACTTTCTATCCCCCGAATCTCCCCTTCGGTGGCGGCGGCGCTGCAAAACTTTTCATGGATTTCTGATTGACGATCTAGGGTTTCTTCCTCGGGAAGAATATATAGGCGAAGGAGGCAAGGTCGGTGGCCAGCGAAGGGGCCCACACCATGCCCTGGCGCGGCCTGGGCTGGCCCGCGCCAAGGGGTGGTGTGGCCACCCTGTGGCCCCCCTTCGTGTCTCTTTCTGGCTCTATGAATCTTCCGAGAAAATATCAACTTTGGCTTTTGTCCGGTCCAATTCTGAGAATATTGATTTTTTGACTTTCCTGGAACCAACAACAACAGAAAACAGGAAACTGGCACTGTGGCATCTTGTTAATAGCTTAGTCCAAGAAATCATATGAAAAGTACTCCAAAGTGTGGACAAAACATAAGAAAGTAGATAAAACCAAGCATGGAACATCAAAAATTATAGATACATTTGCAATGTATCATCCGCCGCTGCAGTAGCACGCCACCGGCCAAGTTCCGATGGCCATTCCGTAGCGGCGCCCCCACCCTTAGGTCCGTCTCGGCACGCAGATGCTAAAACATGCACTCATGTGCCCTAGTTCGCCTTCCAGTGCCTCCTCCCTCGTCGATTTGAGTGGTGCCGTCGGGATGATGTCACGCATGCATCATCATGCCATCAGCGCGCGGGTCAAGCCCGGTCAAACCTCGGCCAGGTCCCACCTGCTGGCGTGTCTGCTGATGTGGCCCGGGGCCCCTCTGTCATCTGCTATGGCTAGCTCTGGCTAGGTGTAAAAAGTATTTCCCAACTTTTGTTTAATTTTAGAAATTGAATAAATCTTGTAAATTCAATAACTATTCATTTATTAGTCAGAAAAATATGTATAACATATCAAAATATTCAAAAAAATGAGATCTACAAAATAGACTCAAAATAATGCATTGTTCAACAACTTTCATGACAAGTTTAATTAGAAGAACAAATGAACCCCCATAGGTGATTCCGGGGTCTCTCCTGTATTAGGGTTTGCACCCCTCGGACGCCGTTTAAGTTGCCAAGCATGCCTTAGGGTTACATTTCAACTTGTCATATCATCATCCTTGCTTGAGTATTGCATCGATGCCATGTGTTGATTGTTTCTCTTTCTTTCCGGTGTTTGGTTCTTCTCGGTAGAATACGATAGCGAGATCGAGATTGAAGACCGAGATCAACACCATCGAAGATCGACGAGCAATACTTGACCAACTACAATCAAGTCAAGTACAAGGCTTCTGAAGATTTATATATGGGTATCAACAAACAAGGCAAGCATAGCCCCACCATTATATAATCCTATGGTTTAGAAAGCACTTTAATTCTTGCCATGATGCATACGATTCTTTTGTGGTCTTTTATCGATAGATAGAGTATCCTATCTATTGCATTATTCCCTTTGAGCTTATATACCTGATCCAGTGCTCCTAGCATAACTAGGTTTTGCTTGTGTGCACTGCTAGAGCTATTATCTGTGTCTTACTTAGCCATGCTTAACTGTCAGTGCTGGTTCATCTAGATGATGTATCAGATACAAAGAATCTAGTATGACAGGAGAAGGAGGTATGCTGATGAGGTGAGATCAGTGGTAAAGGTTAAACATGCTAAGGCTTGTATGGGAGGCCACTGTGGGATGTGGTTTTTGTAGTCCCATGCTCGCCACTACTAGGACCCGAGTTCTTGCCTTTAGAACCGAGACGAGCGTACAACCACATGGGGCTTGAAAAAACCACACGAGTAACTAACTTGCCTAGTAAATTTCATGAGTCACATAGTTCGGGCGTTCCATTCGACATATGCATAGAAACCGTTTTGAAAGATTTGGCGGGTGAAGATGCGTCATAACAGGTAGGTAAACGTGGCCGGGGTTGCTTGAGGCGGTCTCTCAGGTAAACCAACCTCGACTCACATCTCTAGGGACCGGCTTTGGGATTGGACCCGTTATGGCGGAACCCTCCTTAGGGCGTGACTCACATGGTCTTGGCGAAAGTAAGATAAATGTTGTGTCCAACCACCCTCTGCCGGCCTTCCAAGGAAGAGGGCTAATATGTTGGCATTAAGAGTCGGTTGGTACGTGTGCGTAAAGTTGTACACCCCTGCAGGGTTAAATCTTTTTGAAAAGCCATGTTCATGGTTATGAATGCCTGGTGACCGAATTCTAAGATCATAGAGAACTTGAACCTAATCGTAAAACTTGGAAGTTTCAACGTGTGCTTAAGGATGCTTCCTCACGGGTACGAGGGGATGATCCTAGTTAGGAGATGGTGATGATTTGGTGGATATCAAAAGATGATGATCAATTCTTTGGAGATGTCGCTTTCTTATCTCCTTTTAAAATATTCTGATTAGACGAGCTTCTTCTCCCTCTTGTTTTATAAAAAAGATGGCTTTATACAAAATAACCCTATCAGCCATAATTCTTGCGGAATACAACCTATACTCACCCTTGCTTTGTTGATATTTTTTGTAGCAGAGTAAGTGTTCCCTGAAGACAAGTTTGGTATGATATTGATACCGACGAGTAGCTTGGGGTTCCCGGCCGGCAACCTGGAATCTATGGGTTGGGACATCATCGTTATGCTTCAGGCCTCTTACACCATTTGTTAAGTTTTCTATAATCAATAGTATAATTTTTCTTCCGTTGTTTGATGTTTGTGGTCAGTGACCTCTCTTGTAATATTTTGGTTCTTCGCTCAGTTATGAGCTTGCTGTAATAATTTTTGTGTTGTAGGGTTACAGTTGTGTTACCGATTCTTCACTTGATATCCTTAAGCCCTAGGTTAAACTTATGTCAGGCTAATGTCTGGATTTGTTTAGCCCTGATCCCTGGGGTGTCACAGTCTTTGGTATCAGAGCAGTACCGACCATAGGAAAACCTTGCTTTTGGTCGATGTTGAGTCTAGTGTTTGTGAAAACTATTTTAAAGATGAAAAGTATTTGCAGAAACTCTATTATGCTCCTTTTGCTCCTTATCTGGTATCTCTCTAACTCTGTGTCTTCTTATCTTGTGTTGACTTTAAAAAAGTTTTGATATCTCTTCTAGTCTTTATAAGCTTAGGTGCCTTTTGGGCATGCCGTTTCACAGCCAGTTGACCTACTGCTGAGTTCTCTAGAGTTGTATGTGTTGTGTGTTCCTTGTTCCCCTTGCTCTGTTTCGTCTGAGAGATTTCTTTCCATTATATCTCTCTGTCTTATGGAACCCAACATCAAGATCCACATCGTTCTGTTCTAGGCTTCGAGATTTCATTTTTCCTGGTGTGCCTCCCTTTTTGTTTGTTTGGGTATTTCAGAAGTCGTTCATTCTCTTGGAAGCTACCTCATGATTACTACCTTGTTGTGTACGTTGTATTACTCAAGTAGTAGTTACTTATTTCTTGGGTTTTAACTCTTGGACTTGAACCAAAGATCCCAGATTGTACTGGATTCTGGTGTACGTGAATCTTGTACATGAAGCCTGTCTAAATTTTTTTATATAAACCCAAAAGGAAAATTCAAATAATAATATTACTAAATGAGAAAAACTTTATAGAATTTTGTAAATCAAGAAAAATACATACAAAATAAAATTCATATTAATGTTAAGTAAGTCACATAGAGTTTTCTAAAAATATAAAAATAAAATTTAGGGATAAATTTAAGGTGTAAGAGATTTTATAAGTTATATACTCTACCTTAAATTGAATTCTTTAAGTAGTTTTAACAAATTAGAACATATAAAAATAAGGAAAAATCCTAAAAATAAATAAAAATCACTTTTATGTATTAAAAATAATCTATTAGCCCAGAAAATACTAAATATGAAATTCCAAATCATTTTAACATTTTTAAATATAAAATATAGTTTCTTATGAAATAAAATGAATTCATTTTATCTTTATTTAAATCGTTTAAGGTTGTTACTAATTAAGAATGAAATTCCTTTATCCAACCAAATAAAGTATTTACAAATAGTTTTCTTTGATAAATAGTGGAAAAATGTTTTTATCTTGAGAACCTTGGTTAATTTACAAAGAAGAATAATTATCTTAGGTTACCAAGGTAGTGTATATCTAAGACCACTTATACCAATTGGTTCTTGAAAGATAAATCAAATGCAAATTCTATAAAGGTACCATAATGACTTATATGATGAATGACATCATTTCTTTACTTTGAAGGTTAAGAATTATACCTTTACTACTGTTCCTAGTAAAAAAACTAAAACCTAATAATATTCCATTACATCGTATCTTGAAACCACTATAGTTAATCCTACACATCCTTCACTTATATTAGGAGTGAATGATAGCGTCCTATTTACCCATACTTAACATGACTCCAAGACTTGGATCTTGAATCACTATAGTTGTTAAGTGAACCACTATAGTTATTAAGTGAACCATATCCTAAATTCACCTATATCTCATAGTTAGCTTTAGCCATATAACCTACCATAGACATACTAAATCAAGATTACTAGATCTATGCTCAATAACTATAAGATTAGATCTTGAATCCTACTTAGCATAACTAAGAACATGATCAAGTTATAACCACACCAAATCTTAAGTTCAATTGTGTTTTATAGTAAATTTAGTCTAATATTTAACCAACGGGAGGCATACTAACTCAAGAGCGTTGAGATATTACCAAATACCTATTGATTACATCTTAAATACCCCGAGGATTATTTAAACTTGACATAAGAAACATTTTCTTCAAAGTTATTATTTTTGCCACTCCAGACAAAAGCATTAATCGATCCCTTAAGTTTCATCAACTTAAATCATAACCATTCTCAAGAGTTGATACTAAAAAATCCTGACTATATAGTGTTCTATTTTCACAATTTGGATGTTGCGCTTGGAGTCTTAAAATATACTTTTAGTTATAAAGTAAATTTGGGTATGAACAAGTTCTTTAAGAAATCACCAAACTCAATTCCTACTTAAACATGGGGGTTTAATTTGTGACTTATAAAACATGCATATCAATACTTATGCATAATGACATATTTCTTCTTTAAACATTGTCCTTGCTAGACAATGATGGTATTTTGTAGAACCGGAGGTCTAGGGTCCAGTCAAGATATTAGACTGCTTTACTTCGCTATATCAAGGCAAATGTCCTTTGATTATTTTCTATCAAGTATTTGCAATCTATTATTCTTATCACCTGTATTTTGAAAAGGATAGAAGAAAATACTATTTTCTTAATAATATGACTTATTGGTTATCAACCCGAGTGGTGTTAACCTAGTATGGCGGGCAAATGAAACCATGGTATGGTGTGTGGATTGGTGGAGGTTCCTGATACGTCCATTTTGCATCACTATTCTATATCATAATTTATTGTTATTCATTGATATATTTCATATTAAGATGATACTTATGTTATTTCACCTGTTTTTGCATGGCTGGTGACTTTTGGAGCATGGACCGCTACAGTCAGGATTCTGATAGAAAATGTGCTGTTTGGAGGCAGAATTCGCGAAGATCAGAAAATCCAGGAAAAGACATGGAAAATCCTATTTTTCTAGAAGACAAAGAAATCCAGAAGGGGAAGTGGAGATGGGCCACAGGGGGCCCACACCACTCCCTGGCACGGGCCACCCCAGGCCGCGCCACCAGGTGGTGTGGCCGTCCTGGTCCACTCCAGCCTCTCCCCTCTAGCGTATATTATCCTCCCGAAACCCTAAGACTCGGGGAGCGACCATAGAAATATTCCGTCGCCTCTGCGGGGCAGAAAACACCAAGAGAGAAAGATCTCTCCGGCAGACAGAATTCTGCCGGGGGAATTCCTTCCCAGAGAGGGGAGATCGTCGCCATCAACACCACCATCAAGCTGGACTTCATCGGGATCATCATCATCACCACCATCATCTCCACCAGCACCATCATACCATTTCATACCGCTGTAACAATTGGGTTTAATCTTGTATAGTTCTTAGGGGAAACTTTCCCGGTGTTGATTACTCCTTATAGTTGATGCTATTGAGTGAACCGTTGAATTATCGTTTATGTTCAGATTGTTACATATCATTATATCATCTCTGATCATGATCCATATGATGTCTTGTGAGTAGTTCGTTTTGTTCTTGAGGACATGGGAGAAGTCATGTTGTTAGTAGTGGAATTGTGTTGAGAAAGATTCAATGGTTTGATATTTAAGTTGTGGTGTACTTCTTCTAGTGGTGTCATGTGAACATCGACTACATGACACTTCACCTATATGGTCCTAGGGGAATGCATTGTGTATTTGGCTACTAATCGTAGGGGTTGCCAGAATGACAGAAACCTGAACCCCCGTTAGGAAACCATTGCACAAGGGATGTCAGGATCTTAGAGTTTAAAGTTGTGGTTATGTTTCTACCTTAATTATTTTCTTATACTTGCGGATGCTTGCAAGGGGTATAATCACAAGTATGTATTAGTCCTAGAAAGGTTGATACATTAGCACAGGTTCACCCACACAACACTTAGCAAACTAAATAAGATTAATCAACTATATGAAACGAAAGCACTTGACGATATTCACGTGTGTCCTCAAGAATGTTTGATCATCTTAAGTAATACAACCGGCTTGTACTTTGCTAAAGAAAGGATTGGGCCACTTGCTGCATTTATTCTTATTGTCTTTTATTTACTCGTACTTTATTTACCCGCACTATAAAAAACCCCTAAAAATCCGTTTGCTAAGTATTTACAGAGAATTCCTACTCCTAGCCACTCGCCAGCACCTTCTGCTTCTCGTTGGGTTCGACACTCTTACTTATCGAAAATTACTGCGATACACCCCCTATACTTGTGGGTCATCAGTTCCCTTTGCACAAGAAAGTATCATCTAGAAATTAATAACAAATGTCGCTAGTGATTCTTGCGCCATACATTACGCGTTAACCATGAGATATATATGGGCTATGGGGAAGCCAGCTGGATCTTCTTCCTTTCGTATGCTGACAAACGACTTTTATCAGAACAGTGATCCTACATTTAGGCACGTGCAAGGGTGGGAACCGTGAATTCCCCGATACTAGATGTCTACGATGGATTTCTCTCTTGAGGAACGTAAACCGGCTCGGCCGTTGTCCAGAGCTAGCAAAAGGGTGGGCATATGGGGTCATGGAGAATGTCAGTGGTCGGCTTGGATCAATTACTGGGCCCCACACCATAGAAAGTGTGGACGGGTAATGCAACGCACCTCTGCAGAGTGTATAAAAGTGTGACATGCTACTCCATGTTCTGGGAAGGAGCTGCGAACGCTGCAGGAAAGGAACTCCACGAAGTTCTAATCAACCTGTGAAGGTTGACATACATAGCTTTTCAGAATAAGAGCAACCTTTGAATAAATGTTTATGAAAACCTGCATAACCTATGACATTTGGTCTGTGGTTGTAGATAGTGCATCAAACCCTCCTTTTTAGTGAACTTGATGAGTACGCTCGTACTCAACCGTACCTTATTAACCCTTGCTAGATTCTGAAGACATTGAAGACCAATAAGAGGAAACACTCTATTCAGTTGAAGACCAAACATAAATCCGCTATGAGGAGCTAGAAATATCTAGAAGCGTCGAAGTAATCAACTACGAAAGCATCTATGGAATTGATGTTGAAGAATCAGAAGCGTAGACGTGTTAGATATAGTTAGGTGGGTCTAGTAGTATAGATCTCTATCTTCTAGTTATTAATCTAGTATAATAGTAAGGTTTAGTTTGCTTCTTTAACTTGTTATCAAGTTGTTATAGTTTAACTCTGAGTCATCCGAATAACCTCTATGGACCTAGGAGGATCTCAAAGTCATCGTGTAATTTCTGGTTGTAATAATAATGTATGTTTTTGGACCCGCTTTGTTTCTATTGTAGCACTCTGAGGGATGTAATATTTGCGGAACGGTGTCCCGTGAGTGTTATGTCAACGACTATAGTGTACTACATCATAAAGTGGTATGTTGAGTCACCGCACTCATCTTGGCATAGAACCTCGTTGAAGTCAACGTAGCAGATCCAAGGCCATCACACTGTGTCTTCAGGACAGTGGCGGATCTTAGTGCATGTCAGGGGGAACCCCACCCCCATGATTTGCACATGCATGAAGAATTTTTTTTTGAGAACTTAAATAAGAGAATTTTGTGTATTTTGCCCCCATGAATTCATATATGGAATTTCCCCCCGAGCAAGTCTCGCCAAGCTCTGCCACTGCTTCAGAGGTCACATGAAATCCCAGTGACGCTTCTCTCTCCGAGGTTCACCGTAAACAAAACTAGCACGCTAGTTAACTCCCAATTCAGATGTGATTACCACATCAATGCAATGAGGGTTGTACCCTTTCACTTCCACGGAGTACGACTGCGTCCAGAACAGTTTACAAGGCCTCCACTACTCCCTTCACTACACACTCCCAAGATGTTTGTGTAACCAAGAGACCACATAAACTTTTGGGCATGTTTGTCCCCCATCTTCGTTTCCGAGAGAAAAGGGGACTTAGGTCAGTATTTTTTGACAAGCCACCTGAGATCACCCACTGTTGACATATAAACCTCATTGTTGTGGGTAAGGATTCATGGCCTGCCCTTTACTCTAATGAATTCAGAGCGTGGAAAGCCACTTGTTAAGATGATTGGTAAGGTCGAGTGTCTAGAAGTGGATGAGAATGGTCGTGCCTCGGGTGCTTACTTGTGTGCACGGATCTATGTTGATATTACCGAACCCTTGATGAGGTAAGTTGTTGTCGAATTAAGGAGCCTGAAAAAACCTTGTACTATGAGTTGAAGTATGAGCAAATGCCTATATACTGCTTCCCGTGTGGGCTGTTGGGGCATTCATCGTTGCTATGTCCCACTCCTGCGAGTATAGACGAGGAAGGCAAGTTACCCTGAACAGCGACATGGTGTGTGTTCCGGATTTGCGGAAAAAGGAGCATCGTTCTGCTTCGGGTCAAAGCTCATAGTCAGGTTAGGGCTCTAGTACCCAACTAGTAGTATGTGTTGCTAAGGAGGCGAAGGTCTCCTCCCAGTCAAACCCCGTAAACCGAGAGCTAAGAAGGCTCCTATAGCTGGGCAGGATGGAGTAGTGACTGCGGTATAAGCCAAGACAACTAAAGGAAGCAAACCAATATTGTTATGTATGTACCAAAGGTTCAGACCGTCCTTTCTACTCCCTCCGATCCAAATTAATGTCCTCATATTTTTCTAGATTCGGATGTATTTAGCACTAAAACATGCCTAGATACATTCGAATCTAGACAAATCTGAGAATATTAATATGGACCGGAGGGATTATTAAAGATAGCGAGTGAATAACAGTGTTGATGATGGAGGCAAGTTGGGGGATCGTGCTTCGTCCTCAACCAATAGTGGAGCTGTGATGAGTGATACTCCAATAAGAAGCACAAAAACTTCGAGGATGTGTCTACCATTCGATCGGAGGATCTGACGGGGACCGAGCATCAGTCACTCTGAGTACATTGAGTTTGAAGCTAAAAAATGGATAGAGGGATATAGACCCAGTTATTTTTGTGGCTTCTCCGAGAAGCTGTCGTACCCCAGCTTCCTGGAAAAGGCTTCCAAATTAGGTTAGCCTTAACCACTTTAGAAACCTCGTATTTTTTTTTAACCAGTTTTCCCAGAAATCTGGGAGTAAGTCAGCTTTCGGAGAAGCTGCCCAAAGAACTGGGATATAGGCATGGAGAATAGAAAGAACTTGTCAGACGTGATGTCCTGCAATCCGCATGGGTACAACACCAACGGAAGCACAATACTAAGTTCCGTCGCAATCAATCAGCAGTTCATCACCATTACGTGCCATAACATCAGAAGAGGTTTAAGACGTGACTGAGAGAACTCTCGTAGGCGAGACTCGTCACCGCACTGTGATGTGATGGAAATCCCCCCATATTTGGCTTTGCCCATCGAAACTAAGAGTCGAACTCCCAAAACAAATCGCTGACGTCGCATGCCATCGCATTGCACAGTGGCACCGTGGCGGTATCGATCGATCGACCGCACCGCCTGGCCGGTGTCGGCGCGTGCTGGCACGGCATGGCACCGGATCGCGTGACACCAACCGCAGCAAATGCGCTCGGGCAGGCGCCTGATCCTGATCGAGGTCCGACCGGCGGGACCATGCAGCGAGCTCAATGGCAGCCTGCTGCAAGCTCGACTCGTGCCGGGACGCCGCAGTACTACTACGTTACGTACGCCGCAGCGGAGACAGAGACGGACGTAGACAGGGAGGCTATTGATTGCGCTGGATGGGGGTGTTGCTGCACGAGCGCGCGCGCTGACGCCAACCTCAGCTCGCGGCAGTGAGGTCTGGTGTACTCTGGTTGGTTCCCGCGGCGAGCGCTCCGTGCCGGGGCCGTACGCGGGCGGCACGGCGGAGACATTGATTAGCCGAAAGCGCCGGTGCGCCCGCGAGCGTGGATTTTCGGTTGGGGAAACCGCAAATGTTTGCTTTTCCCGGCCCTGTTCTGCTTGGCCTGGCGCGGGGTAGAACACAGTAAGCGGAAAGTGCCATGAGCAGTTGAGCACGTACACACTCCATCCGTGAATCGTTCACTGGCTTACAATTTGTGCCGTCAAGTTTTTGTATTTCGAAAATCTATACGTATATGATTTACACGCAATGAAACTGATCGAAGTAGTGCACGTGATATAATAACATGCAAACTAGAATCACATATCTGATATCTCCTCCATACGTCCATTGAGTTTGAAGCCAAAAATCGGACGGACTGACGGATCGAGTTGAACCTACGGCGGCCTGTCGAATATATGAGTTGCACATTTTAGAAATTGCTAACCGAATGCCACTATATTTACCGGAGAAGTAAATATCCGTCCAGTTTCACCAAAAAGCCAACATTTCAATATGTTTGAGTCGAGCTTGTCAGAAATTTGGCCATTTTACAGCTCAATCTTTATCGAAATATTGAAAGTTTAACCTTTCCTTTACTTTTACGGCAAACTAAAACGACAAATCCACCACCCACCATTGAGCACATCTTCAATTTGGCAGCTCAAACGGTAACACTGCTTGCCATGTTTTCTAACTTATTATGGATGGAGGTTTCCAATGTAGGGTGAATGCAAACCGTGGTACAAAGTGCTCGGAATTTTAAAAATATGATGATAATTTTCATCTTGTGACAAATAATTGGTCCAAATTCGGATTAAACTGCTAAATGTCCGTGATAAAGCTACAACATTGGATGGCTAACAAAAATTAAAACCTAAAACAAATAAAATACAATGCTAAAAGGCTTATGAATTTCAAAAGGAGGCAAAAAAAAAAGGATAGCATCGTCATATAAATTAAGGGGTTTAGTGTTGCTATTTGCAACAAAACGCATGCCATGAAACAAAACAACTCTAGCGGAAAATTAAGATAGGTCCAGGTAAACTCCAATTGGATGTATCCTCCTTGACCTTGTCACCTAATGTGGCATCCCGCAAAACCTTTGAATAAATGTTGCCAACTAGAAGGTCGCGCGGCTCCGCCCCGACCACGCCGTTTGGCCCCAGCACCTCGTCACCGTCCCCGTCCGAGCTCCGCCGTCGTCGGCCGCTGCCCCAGGTCTCCCCCTCGTCGGCCCGCGCCTCGCCGTGTCCCCGTCGGCAGCGCCCCGAGCGTCTCCTCAAGCCCGCATCGAGCGCCTGCGCAGCCGCCTCGGCCCCGCTGCCCCGTGTCCTGCGCGTTCCTGGCCGCGTTGGACGGTCTCGGCCTTCCCTGGCCCGCACTGCTGCCGTGCGTGTGCAGCATCAAGACACACGGGCACTCTCCTGGTGTTGTCAGCAGGGGTCCTACGGTGGTGTTGATGATGCTGCCAGATGTTAACTCTGCATACAATCCGTCCGGTGAACAAGAGCTGCAAGCCGGACTAATACCCCGTTAAGCCACCCGAACATGCGCTGCTAAGTCCAAGTTCGCCATCGACAATTGAAGCCTCGAAACCCCAAGACCTCCTTCACGGAACCCGAAGATCTTCTAAGGGAAAACATCAAGTAGTCCACCGACCCCGAACCCGAGTTCTTCGACGCGACGACAAGATCTCCTACATGGGAGCCCGGAGAACCCGTACCCGAAGGCCGCGGATGCGAAGTCGAGAACCCGAACGCCAAGATCGCCGATGCGAATACGCCAAGTTCGTCTACCCCGAACACCGTGCGACAAGATCTACTTCACGGATCCGAAGACCCCGGTACCCGATCCACTCGAGTTCGCCATCGACAACAAGAACGACATCGACCGGGGCGAATCCGATGCCCCGACGCCAGACCAAGTACTTCCTCCCGGATGCGCCCAGATCTACCTCCGTTATCCGAGACCGATCCCGTCGAATCCCGAACCCCAGCTCCGAACCCCGAACCCCCGGACCCCCCAAGATCGCCGAACCCTAATGTGTGACCCTGATCCGAGCCCCTATTTTTATAAATGCCATCTATATAATTGGTTGCATATTAAATTGTCATACTCGCATGCATATTGTCATGTGGTTTGGGGGCCTTATGCCGATTCACTGCATAATTAAATATGGGGCTCATATGCGGGCAAATCTAGTCTTATATTGGCCTCATTTAAATTTGTGTAGCGAATCGGTGATATATTTTGCCTTGCTCAAACAACATTTAATTTGAGGGATAGTTAAACAACTTGGACCTAATAATTAATTGTCGGGACCCCCGGTTCCGCTTAATATTGCCTAATTGCATCGCCCCTTGCCATGCCATACATTATACATGCATCATGCTCGATCTTTTGCCGTAGTATTAAATAGTGCATCCGGTATTTCTTCTAGTGTTTTGCTTCTTCGCGGATAAGGCCGTTGAGTTGATGTGAGCTTCGCCCCGATCTTCGGATGAACCTTCAGCAATGTTTTCAGGCGAGCATCTCCCCCTTTCTACCTATCTTACTTTTATAGTATTTATTCCCTCCTGTTGATCTATTGCTATCCGTGTTGCGATGCTCTAGTTTTCGTACCCGTGATATCCCATGCAGCCTTATATTGCCTTGGACACATCCTATTACCTGTTGATTGGTAGATATTGGACTTGCGCGTCGTAGTCCCTTGCTCAAGTGTTGTTGCGTGTCGTCAAGTACCACAGTTGTTGGAGTTCGGCCGCATGCTTTATGTTGGAGATGATCATGGTTTTAATTACTGTTTAATAACTAAAATTGAAGTAGGTAAATGCAGAGGCACCGGTGGGTGATAGACAATATTTGGTTTCCGACCGCTCACTGGTGTCCCGTAGGACCCCGAGTTCTTGACACCTATTCCGAGATCGAGCGCGCTAACCACATGTGGGATGTGTGGGCACCCCATCGATTTAGTACCTGATTCCAAGTATTGTACTGGGGGCCACAACTAGTTTGAGGTTTTATTACTATTCTGTACCTATGCCATGTTTTACTGCTTTATTTAAATTGTGCGATGGATAGCACACTGTACTGTTTAGGATCGTGACCCGTTTTCGCTGTATCGACAAGCCCGAGAGTTTCGGGTTCCCAGTCGTTTACAGTCGGCCCCACAAACCCTGAGTCCGTCTCGGAGCCCGGCCGACTTTGTTGCGGGTGTACTTAGTGGGGTGGCCCCCCGTGCTTGCTTTGGGTCTGGGAAACGTCATGACTTAGGCCCCGCCGACATACCGATGGGTGTATGTTAATTGATCTGGCAAAAAGGGTCGAAGTGCGTGTGGATATCTCATGCTAATCGCGTGTGGATACTTTGGTGCACCCCTGCAGGGTTAAATCTTTTCGAAAAGCCGTGTCCGCGGTTATGGACGACTTGGAGCACAGTTCTCGATCATAGACAACTATAACTAAAGCTTACTGTTATAAATTGACTTGTATCCGGTGTGACTAGTGATCAGCTCAACTGCAATGGAATGACTAAATAAAAGTACCAACAACTGCTGGGTTTGGGATACCTCATTCTAATTGTATTTGACTAGTAAGTGTCGCAACTACAACGGAATGGTTAAATAAAACTGCCCACTGCTTATTTTATCAGGATGACTATCTATACCTGACTAGTAATTGCTGCAACGATAACTGAATAACTAAAACTGCCAACTGTGTGAGTTCCTCAGTTGACTTCCTCGTTTGGTCTCGAGGGGGAAATACCAGGATGGGTATGTTTGGTGTTAGCTTCAGGTTGGATCCAGATAGGTCATTCTTATCCCTCTCTGATAGCCGTCAGTTGTACCGAGTCTCTATAGGTTGTTTAGTGCATGCTGCGCTGCCGCTTCAGTCCACCATACCTATGTAGGCGAGGACCGCCGAATTCTAGTCTCGCCGTGTACTGGCCTCAGTACTGACGCTCTCTCTTTTTCCTTTGCCCTTTGTCGGCACCCCTTTTGTTTAAGCAGGTTTGAGATCGCCGTCGTTAGCAGGGTTACCCTTCCGGCTTGGCCTAGGCAGGGTTATGGACGCCATTGGTTATTCTTCAGGGCTCTTAGCCCCATTTGCATCTTGTCCGTAGTCGGACGCTCAATCGTTTTCAAGGTGATTTGGATCTTTGTATTCTATATCTGTATTCTTGACTCATTGAGTCACTGTTGTATATATACCTGTTCTGTGGGTCCCATCGAGGACTGTTGTGTAATGTTATTACTTTGTTTTCCACCCGCACGAAAGTGCCTGGTGGGCACCTTTGAATCGTTTCTATGCGGGTTTGGCGGGGATCGCTGAAACTTGCATAGGGCCGATTCTGAGGGTGTTACACCTAAGAAGATGGTATGCAGCGATGGAAATGTTACATTAAACATGAGTGTTCCGGTGAAAATGTTACATTAAACATGAGCGTTTCTCTCATTCCAAATCTAATGAATCGTGACCACGAAGAGAGATTGCAAGGGCCTTCTGCCTACTGTTAGGAATAAACGTGTTGTATTCCATAGGGGCCAAAGGTCACATATATATATACATGTACAGGTGTGCAAATATACAGGAAACTCCCTAATAGGTGGAGAAAATACAATATACAAATATACATCTAACACCCCCCCTCCTCCCCTCAAACTCTTGGTGGATCCACAACACTGAGTTTGGAGAGAAAGAAACGATGCTGCGCTCTAGTCTGTGTCTTTGTAAAGAAATCTGCTAACTGCAACTCTGAAGGCACATAGTGGAGCGCAATCACCTGATCCTGCACACTAGCACGTGTATAAAAGACATCAACACCAATATGCTTGGTAAGCTCATGCTTTACCGGATCACGTGCAATACTGATAGCACATGTACTGTCAGACAAAAGTGTAGTGAGTGTCGTAGCAGAGACCCCAAAATCAGCAAGTAACCACCGCAACTAGGTCACCTCAGTAGTCAACAAGGCCATAGCTCGCAACTCAGTATCTACACTCGAACGGGAAACTACGATCTGTTTCTTCGTCTTCCATGCAATGAGCGAACCACCAAGAAACACACAGTAAGCAGAAAGCGAATGACGATCCATAGGATCGCTTACCCACGTAGCATTCGAGTAGGCCTAGAGCTGGAGAGAGCTGGAACGAGGGAAGAAAAGTTGACGAGTGATCGTGCCATGAAGGTAGCGCAGAACACGGAGGAGATGACTATAGTGAATAGTGGTAGGAGCTGAGACAAACTGACTCAGAATATGGACATGATAAGAGATGTCGGGACAAGTGACAGCAAGATAGACAAGACTCCCAACAAGATGACGATAACGTGTCGGGTCAGGAAGAGGATCACCATCACTGGTACGAAGCTGAACATTGAGCTCCATAGGAGTCTCAACAGTGCGCTCATCCCCAAGAGCAGCACGAGCAAGAAGATCCTGGATATACTTTTCCTGGGAGATAGAAAAACCATCAGAAGTGGAGGATACCTCAATCCCAACAAAGCAGCGAAGAGGACCAAGATCAGTCATAAGAAACTGATCACAAAGACGGGCCTTAACAAAGGCAATATACTCAGAATCATCACCAGTGATGATCATATCGTCAACATAGAGAAGAAGAAGAGTGCGTTCACGAGAAGAAATGTGAACAAACAACGCAGGATCATGAGCACTAGGGAGAAACCAGCAGCAGTCACCATAGAGGCGAAACGCTCAAACCAGGCGCGAGGGGCCTGTTTCAGGCCATAAAGAGAGCGCCGAAGAAGGCAGACCATCCCATCATGAACAGAATACCCCGGAGGAGGCTGCATATAAACCTCCTCACGCAGCTCACCATTGAGAAAGACATTCTGAACATCAAGCTGAGACACATACCAGTGGCGAACAGAGACGACAGCAAGAAGAGTGCGCACAGTGGTCATATGAGCCACAGGAGCAAAAGTCTCATCATAGTCACGACCCTGCTCCTGCTGAAAGCCACGAGCCACAAGACGCACTTTATAGCGCTCAAGAGATCCATCTGAACGGGTCTTAATTTTGTAGACCCACCTGCACGTGATGGGACGAACACCGGGAGGAGGAGAAACAAGATCCCAAGTGCCAGTGCGCTCAAGCGCAGCAATGGGCAGACGGACGGGGCGGGAGCGGTCGATACCTGACCGATTTCCGGTCAGAGCGCAACGGGCGGACGGGGCGGGATGCTGAGAGGCGGAGGAGGCCGATTCCCGGCGGAGGGGGCCGATTCCCGGCGGTGGCGGCCGATTCCCGACGGAGGCGGCTGATTCCCGGCGGAGGCGGGCGATTCCGGCCAATTCCCGACCCTGGCACGGCGACGGGCGGTCACGAGGGCGGAGGCGGCCGATTCCTGGCGCAGCGAGGGCGGTTGGTGCTGGTGCGGTTGATTCCCGACCGATTTTCGATCAGAGACGGGGCGACGACAGGCGCAGAGGCGGCTGATTCTGGCACAGCTACCAGACGGAGACGAGAGACGAAGATCGGAAGAAGACCGAAGACGACGGCTGCGGCCAGGACGGGAACCGGGCGAAACAGAGGCCGGGGAGAACTGGCGGCGACAGTCACGGGAACCCTAAAACCCGCTCTGATACCATGTTAGGAATAAACGTGTTGTATTCCATAGGGGCCAAAGGCCACATATATATACATGTACATGTATGAAAATATGCAGGAAACCCCCTAACAGGTGGGGAAAATACAATATACAAATATACATCTAACACCTACATCCTTCAAGGTGGATGCGGGTGCGACTACTATTCATTGGTCATGCTCATGCTATTCCAACGGGTAAGCCAAGTCAACTAAGCCAAGCCAATTCATGATCATGCCCCATAAGACTAGCCCCAATAAGGGTATCATAGGTAGTATCATGTATGTCATGTTGGTAAAATTCTGACGTGACATGCTAATTAACGATGAAAGAGGTTGTGTTGGTATCATAGGTAGATACGGTATCATAGCACGTAGAACTAGAAAAACTAATCTCAAATTAATCTTGTACACAATTTTACATTAAGATTCTACAAACAATAAATATATTAAGACTATGATACTACTATATGATACTAGTCTAAGCTCATCAAGTACCTTCACTTGAAGAATAGATGGGGCAGTGGATTTGGTCTCTCTCTTGCAGAATTAAGGCTGGTCACAGTAGGAGTAACTTGAGTAGTAACATACATGTCAACTAGACAAAAAAGATGATGTGGCAAATAATTAATGAAGAGAGAGGTGAATTAAGTAACATATTATGTTACCATAACATCACACATACCAATACAAGATGAGTCTATAAAACAATAAATAAAGGTTTCTATATTACTAGTATGAATGTAGTAACTTAGACTAGTAACATGTACATATTACTAGTCTAATTTACTCCCCACTATGGCTAGGCTAACATAGCCCACAACTTCACCATCTTCAACATTAAATGCCTTATGTGTCTACGGTGTGACCTGGCTTGTCGGGCTCAAGGTATCACCGCCATGGATAAACATGCTTATAGTTGTCTACAAGTATTTATGTTTGTTTATTGGTTAACCATGACATAATTTTAAACCACAGTTTGCACAATAATTTAAAGTTGTGCAGGGTTAAATTAGAGAGGCAATTACAACTAAATACCCACCGAATCAAAGCCGCATAATGCTTTCAAATGTTGGCGACCGTGTCTTCTCTTGGAGCCAATACATGTGAAAATATCGGCTCTACATGCTATGGCTGTAGTATTATCATAGCACATATTTGCTGGAGCCCCGGCATCCGAAGTGCCACGTCTCCGCGTTGGACGAGCCCTACAACCTAGGAGACTTTGTCTTCTAGAGGTAGGGCACCTCTTGAAGGGACCAAACCGGGCAGGCATCGTGAGGTACCCCCTCGAGAGGGACCGGTACGGCGCCAGGTGAACATCTTAGAGCCTCGGATACCCCGGGGGTACGTCTAGGGTAGAACAGTAACTGCCTCGGACGTAGTACTGACTGCAACCCCGACAGCGAGCGCAGGGCTTTCGTGGCATCGGCCGCCTCGGTAAAGAAGACCCGGGTCTACTCTCCTTTTGCAGGGAAGGAGCAGGTGATCTAGTGGCAGGGGGCTCCCCTAGTTGCCGTTTCGATGAAAGGAGGGAAAAAGCACAGAGCACCGGATGAAGACAAAGGACGTCGGCAAAGGACGCTTTACAGGAGAACGGAGTGAAGCGCGGCGTGCTGGACCAAGTCCATGTAAAGTAGTCTCCTAGACCGGGGTCACGGGGGCGGCACTACGGACACACGCCGCCCTATATAAGGAGCCCTTCTCCTACCTTGTAAGGGGACGGATCCAAGAGATCTGAAACCCTAGACTTTCATCCATCACTGTAACATGGCGAGGCAAGCGAGCAGCACAACCAATTAGGAGTAGGGGCTTTACCTCCTCACGAGGATCCCGAACCTGGACAAAAAAACACGGTGTCAACTCTCTGTCGTACATTCGCTCCGTCGTCGTAGCCGTCGCTGAATTCCTTCGGAACCACGTGTTCAACCCCCTCACGAACCAAGAGATCATTGGAGTCTAGTTTCTTCACGGGACAAATCTCTGACAATATTTTTTGATGGAAAACTCTGGATGGAGGATGAGCTCCATGAAGCCCGTTTTTAAGAAAGAAATCGAAAAGTTCATTATTTCTCCAGTTCAAAAAATTCTGAAGAAAATACTCAATTGCATATGGATGTCTAGCATATACTACGTGTAAATTATGTTTGCAATTATGTCAGAAGCCATATTTCCGCGCACCTATTTTGAAATTTCAAACATGACCAAGTATTGGTCTCAAAGTGTGATCCTTGGACGGCGCGCGTTTGATCGACACTACGCAACGCTAACGTAGGTGAATACGCAGCTTGTACGTATGCTTGTTGTCGTTCACCTAGTGGTACGTGCACTAATCGCTGAAATCCTTGGCCAAAAGAAGAACAGATTAAGCGAGAGCATGAGATTCTCATGCGCAGTGGCGTCCATGCTTGAACTAGAAGCACGTAGGGTTTACTAGAAGCAGAAGTAGCACTAGTGTTTGGTGGTGGCTTTCACACACTTACTTTTTCTTACGTACTAACATGCGTTTCACACACTTCACTTTTTTACCGGTACACTAAACTACACTAGTAGCTGACAAGTTGGAACATACTCAGTCGGTAAACCCAGTACGTCGGTCGCCGTCCCGTTGATCACGCCCCAACGTGCGACCGGCCGGCCGAAGCCCATTAAATTCTCCAGTTTCGGTCTCTGGTTGGTGACTTGGTGCCCCTTCGATCGGCAGTCTTCTACTACTCGCTGAGTGTGGTGCACTGCTGCTACGTGATCTCCCTTTTTTCCCACTCATTGTGTGTGCGCATGTGGGAGTGGAGTAGAACTACGAAAGCTTTGATTCGGTCGTTAATTTGGTCGGCGAGTTGACCACAGGTCGTTAATGTAGTTATCTGACCGGTGTGTACTAGGCGCAAGTTCAGGCATGATCTGCTCTGCACGATTTGCGGTCGATGCTGTATGATGACTTGGTCGACCTAGCTAGCTAGCTAGCTAGTTGCACATGTGATTGTTGCAACCAAGTCTTCAGGAAGATAATCTCATGCATGACGGCTTAAGATACTAGCAATGATGATGAAGTCCCCACGTACTAACCAAAATTCTTCACGAGGGATCGAAGGGGAGAATTTCAGCACCAAGCCCACTCACTCACTGAGACGGTCGTAGAGTACTCCCAAACATGGAAGAGCGATCGCAGCCGTGCCACGTTGCCCGACAAAACTCGATCGCTTTAACAATCTGCGTTTGCTCGCATAGCAGCTAGCCGCTGCCTTCCAGAGTTTCAGAGAAAACTTAACACTGAAGACATGCATGATCGACGTGCGACATGCGGCGGCTGATCATGCTTCTGTTCCGCTTACACTTCACAAATCATAGACATACCACGTACGGCATGCATGAACGCGCACACACATTGCACTAACCAAACGCGTCATCATCTCGATCGTCCTAGCTAGCGAGCAAAGGCAGATTTGTTCAATTTGAAAATGTCGAAATAACCTTTTTTTTTAACAATGCTGGAGTTCCCACTTTTTTACATGTTGTTCATATGGTGGCGTACTGGGTTTAGCTCTGGGCTCTCCTTTTACCCGAGCACCTGCGGCATCCGTCTTGTGACGGTTACTACGAATTTCTTCAGCCAATTTTCATGGCGTAATTCTAGTAGATTGACTCATGTCTAGTTGCTGGTTTCGATCTCGTGTGAGAATTTATCTTTCTTCAAAGTACCATATACTTTTTATTAATAAAAAGTTGTGTGCATCCTAAGATGCAGAGGCTGGGGTCTCCATTTCGAAAGAAAAAAAAACTGTACCTTTTTTTATTTGACTCGCTGCGCGCTTTGTCCCCCGTGTACGTACGTGGAATATTCACTATCGATCTGGTGCCAAGGAATTTCCTGCGTTTACACGGCCATTTCGCCGCCGCGGACGGGTCTCGATCATCGGTGCCGCCAGTTTCTAGCTACTCATGTTGCTGTCCGAATTAATATGATCGCGACACCCTTGCTTTCACTTGGGAGTTAACCATGCTGCCTCTGCTTTTTTCACTGGCGGTGGATGAGATCCATGGTTAAGCACTTAAGCGTGCAGCCTATGTTGATGATCGATCCTCCCGACTTCGCCGGCCGGCTTGGCAGATGCTTTTGCTCTATCTTCAGGCACGCGTGATACGCAAAAGCGTGTGATGAAGTTCTACTATGCAGGCGCCGTGCTGCCTCTGTACATGATCCATGTGCCTTTTACCAACACCTTTTTTTAGAGCATTGACACATTCGCCCGTGTTCACGGTAGAAAGCAAGCAAGCTGCGTGCAGTGTCTACTTCCCGGCCGCACGTACGTACTCACTAGCGCTTTAATAAAAATTTCAACTACTAAAGCAGCCATCTACACTACACTGCACGCACGCCCAACGGTATCTGTTTGGTTTACACCGTCGGCGAGTCTGAAAACTGTAGCCGGCAGGGTTTATCTCCCGACCCACATCTCAAACAAATACTACACGCATACAAGAACTGGCTACACGGTCGATCGATCTGAACTGAATCCCCCAACCTACACTGCCACCTCATCTGTCCCATCTGGTTACACGCATTCATGCTAAGTAGTAGCCCGGGAGGCCCCAACGTTGTTAATACAGTACAGTATTAGGGTTCGATCGATCGTATCCCCAACCGTAAAACATGTGACGCTGTTGGAGACCAAAGCAACAAGACGACTATAAAATGCAGTACGTACTGCTCCTCCTTACTAGTAAAACCTGGTAACCGGCCGGCTGTGTTAATAGAGCACACAGCAGTATATATATATACTCCTTCCGTCCCAAAATAAGTGACGTGGTTTTGTCTAGATATACATGCGAATCTAGACAAAACCACGTCACTTATTTTGGGACGGAGGGAGTATATGTTTTCACAGTAACAGTTTTCTTTTTTTCTTTTTTGGTAGTTCAAACGAAGTCCCTCCGTTCACTTATACTTCCTCAGTTTCATAATATAGTACTGTGTAAGATGTTTTAGTTTGTGATGGCAATTTATCTAGATGACTTTTACCATAGATTCGGAGGTTCACTCTAAGTCTACACACTAAAAGACGTCTAGATATATTATCTTTAGAAAGCTAAAACATCTTATATTTTAAAGCGGAGGGAGTATTAGTGAATGGAGGGCTACTACCTGCATTTTAAAATGTGAATTTTTTTGAACTGCTAGGAATGCTTACATTATGGAACTGATTACTGAGATACTTCTCTGGAAGTATCAAATTTGAATGGATACATCAGTTAGACTTGATGATCATGGGGTCAGAACTTTCGTCCGCTTACATAGCTGCCCCCTCTTCGTTTTTTAGACGAAGAGAAGCACGGCAGAGAGCCGACGGCCGCGTCACCGGTCAAAGCGACAGTCGCCTCTGTGTTTTCGCATATGCGTACGAACCAAACGTTTTCTCCCGACCCCACTCCAGCCAGTGGCTACAGGTGGCGGTTGCGCGCTGCTCCCAAGTGCTGATCGCTCGTGTATATCACGGTGACGACATGGCGCGGCAAGCGTACCGCCACCTGCGGTCGGATTTGTGTGCGCGACGTCGCCGCGCGCGTAAGCGGATCAGCGCTGACGCTGACCCGGTTGATGCGAGTCCATGCATGTAGTATCTGAACTTTACTCTTCACTCTAACCCTGTTGTCATTTTCTTTCAGTTAGGTTCAGAGTTTAGACTTAGCTGAATAAAGGACCTGTAGCGTAAACGTGCTCACGCCTGGTCAGTAGCATCGTGTAGCGTAGATGCCGTACCCATTGAGTCGTGGGATGGCACGACTGGATCCTTGTGTGCAGCATGATCGGAGCATTAGCGATGTCGTGGGATGGCATGGCCTGTAGACTCGTTCAATGCCTGATCTTTAGCTTTCAGTTAACTTGATCCGATTTTGGTGGATCGAAGGAATAAAAGGAAAACGGAAAAGCTGCATCGGCGCAAAACTATTCTTGTTTTGTGTCTCTCACTCGCTCTCGTTTCTCTGAATCTGACTATCGTGAGTGAGTGTGTGAGAGGTCTGCAACTACAATTGGCATCAGAGCCAGAGCAATGTTGAAGACGCCATCGGAGAAGAACAAGGGGACTCGGGTTGAGGGGAGCGGCTCCACGCCGCCGCCGGCAGACCGTCATCGTCCCTCCCGGTCTCCTGCTCCCAGGCGTGGCCGCAGCCCAGGGCGTAGCGGCCATGCATGTGAGGTGAGGTGACGCTAGCCACCCAGGAGGAAAAAAGGCCATGATAAGCCTTGCCGCAATGCAGGCCACGCCCGATGTCGCGGAGCTCCTTCCACACTTGTGCCGCCTCTAGAGTTAATTCGGCAGGGAGATGAAAAGTGGCGCTGGGGTGTTGAATGGCCATCGTGGTGATTGAATCCGATCCGTCAGGGTTGAAGCAAGCGGTTCCTACAAGCCATTAATGGCGGTGACGAGTGGTGGAGGTAGGTTACAATTAATGTTCCGCTCCCTATACCTCCTTTACTTCATGTGACTATATATTTTGGGAAACCCCTAGCAAGCGAGTAGATGGAGGTCCTTCGACCAATATCGGTGGCAGATATCGACGAGCGGAATAGGAAGGAGGGGAGAGCACCAATCCTCGGTCTCCATGCCGGTGAGATCAGCAGCGGTACGCCACGCCATGGGCCGCTCCATCCTGCATCAATGTAGATGTCGACATCCGTCCCGATTTCTGCCGCTCCAGCTTCTATTGACAGGTAGGCTGTAGGGGAGGTCAGTTGCATCATACATGATTAAATAACATAACCCTGGCTCAATTGTTCAAGTGCTACCCATACTTTTAATGTTGAATCGGGATTCACTAAGATAGAAATCAAGCATTTGCATTCAGTATTACTAAATAGCATGTTTATTTATTTTTAAATAAATCAGTACAAATGTATATGATACTAGATTGTGTTAATGCTATCCAGATCTTCTATAATCGACCATGTATTCTACTAATAATTCTATTTAGCATATAGATTATGTTGGTATAAAGTTTTCTAGCATGTTTCGTATTTTCATGTGGCACCAAAAATCAAAAGCGTCAATTATGCAATGATCGGTTCAAGATTACTAGATATACCTTTCTCCACATTGCTCTTACAAGGTTGCCATTTTTTCCCTTAAGGTGGACGAATCACAGAGCTCCTCGGCACCGTCTAGAGCATCACCTTCATTCACGTCCTCCTGTGATGGAAATGTCGACGGTAACATAGACGCCAGGGTTTAATTCCTATCAAAGAGAGGAGAAAAACAACAGGGACTTCACCACCTTTCCAATGTTCCCGTTGAGGTTTGATGACCCACAAGTATAGGGGGTGTACCGCAGTATTTTCGATAAGTAAGAGTGTCGAATCCAACGAAGAGGAGAAGGTGTTGACGAGTGGCTTGGAGCAGAAATTCTTTGTAAATACTTAGCAAACAGATTTTTAGGAGTTTTGATAATGCAGGTAAATAAAGTGCGAGTAAATAAAAGACAATAATAATAGATGCAGCAAGTGGTCCAATCTTTTCTTTAGCAAAGGACAAACCGGTTGTATTACTTAAGATGACCAAACGTTCTCGAGGAAATATGGGAATATCGTCAAGTGCTTTCGCTTCATATAGTTGATTAATCTTCTTTAATTTGATAAGTGTTGTGTGGATGAACCTGTGCTAATGTACTGATCTTCCTAGGACTAATACATACTTGTGATTAAACCCCTTGCAAACATCCGCAAGTACAAGAAAGTAATTAAGATAAAAACCTAACCACAACTTTAAACTCTGAGATCCTACATCCCTTGTGCAAAGGTTTCCTAACGGGGGTTCAGGTTTCTGTCACTCCGGCAACCTCTATGATTAGTAGCCAAATACACAATGCATTCCCCTAGGCCCATAAAGGTGAAGTATCATATAGTCGACATTCACATGACACCACTAGAAGAATAACACCACAACTTAAATAACAAACTATTAAATCTTTCTCAACACAATTCCACTACTAACAACATGACTTCTCCCATGTCCTCAAGAACTAAACGAACTACTCACAAGACATCATATGGATCAATATCAGAGATGATATAATGATGAGTAACAATCTGAACATGAATGATAATTCAATGGTTCCACTCAATAGCATCAACTACAACAAGTAATCAACACCGGGAAAGTTTCCCCAAAGAACTATACAAGATTCAACCTAATTATTACAGCGGTATGAAGTGGTGATGATGGTGCTGGTGGAGATGATGATGGATCTAATGATGATGATCCCGATGAAGTCCAGTGATGACCCACAAGTATAGGGGGTGTATCGCAGTATTTTTGATATGTAAGAGTGTCGAACCCAATGAGGAGCAAAAGGTGTTGACGAGTGGCTTGGAGCAGGAATTCTCTGTAAATACTTAGCAAACATATTTTTAGGGTTTTTTTATAATGCAGATAAATAAAGTGCGAGTAAATAAAAGACAATAATAGTAGATGCAGCAAGTGGCCCAATCCTTTCTTTAGCAAAGGACAAGCCGGTTGTATTACTTAGGATGACCAAACGTTCTCGAGGACACACAGGAATATCGTCAAGTGCTTTCATTTCATATAGTTGATTAATCTTCTTTAGTTTGATAAGTGTTGTGAACCTGTGCCAATGTATCGACCTTCCTAGGACTAATACATACTTGTGATTAAACCCCTTAAAAGCATCCGCAAGTACAAGAAAGTAATTAAGATAGAAACCTAAACATAGCTTTAAACTTTAAGATCCTGACATCCCTTGTGCAAAGGTTTCCTAACGGGGGTTCAGGTTTCTGTCGCTCCGGCAACCCGTATGATTAGTAGTCAAATACACAATGCATTCCCCTAGGCCCATAAAGGTGAAGTGTCATGTAGTCGATGTTCACATGACACCACAACTTAAATAACAAACTATTGAATCTTTCTCAACACAATTCCACTACTAACAACATGACTTCTCCCATATCCCCAAGAACTAAACGAACTACTCACAAGACATCATATGGATCAAGATCAGAGATGATATAATGACAAGTAACAATCTGAACATGAACGATAATTCAATGGTTCCACTCAATAGCATCAACTACAACAAGTAATCAACACCTGAAAAGTTTCCCCTAAGAACTATGCAAGATTCAACCCAATTGTTACAGCGGTATGGAGTGGTGATGATGGTGCTGGTGGAGATGATGATGGAGATGATGATGATGATGATCCTGATGAAGTCCAGCTTGATGGTGGTGTTGATGGCGACGATCTCCCCTCTTCGGGAAGGAATTCCCCCGGCTAATTCTGTCTGCCGGAGAGATCTTTCTCTCTCTGTAGTTTTCCGCCCTGCAGAGGCGGCAGAATCTTTCTGTGGTCCCTCCCCAGGTATTAGGGTTTCATGGGGATAATATACGCCAAAGGGGAGAGCCATGAGTGGGCCAGGGTGGCCACACCACCTGGTGGTGCCGCCTAGGGTAGCCCGCGCCAGGGGGTGGTGTGGGCCCCCTGTGGCCCATCTCCATTCCCTCTTCTGGCATCCTTCGTCTTCTAGAAAAATAGGATTTTCCATGTATTTTTTCTAGATTTTCTGATCTTCGCGAATTTCGCCTCCAAACAGCCTCTTTCCCATCAGAATCCTAACTGCAGCGGTCCATCCTCCAAAAGTCATCAACCATGCAAAAACAGATGAAATAACATAAGTATCATCTCTTAATATGAAATATATCAATGAATAACAGTAAATTATGATATAGAATAGTGATGCAAAATGGACGTATCATCCAGCTTGATGGTGGTGTTGTTGGCGACGATCTCCCCTCTCTGGGAAGGAATTTCCCGGCAGATTTCTGCCTACCAGAGAGCTCTTTCTCTCTATGTAGTTTTCCGCCCCACAGAGGCGGCAGAATCTTTCTGTGGTCGCTCCCTGAGTCTTAGGGTTTCGTGGGGATAATATACGCCAAAGGGGAGAGCTAGGAGTGGGCCAGGGTGGCCACACCACCTGGTGGCGCGGCCTAGGGTAGCCCGCGCCAGGGGATGGTGTGGGCCCCCTGTGGCCCAACTCCGCTCCCCCTTCTGGCATCCTTCGTCTTCTAGAAAAATAGGATTTTTCATGTATTTTCCGGGATTTTCCGATCTTCGCGAATTTCGCCTCCAAACAACGCCTTTTCCATCAGAATCCTGACTTCAGCGGTCCATCCTCCAAAAGTCATCAACCATGCAAAAACAGATGAAATAACATAAGTATCATCTCTTAATATAAAATATATCATGAATAACAGTAAATTACGATATAGAATAGTGATCCAAAATGGACGTATCAACTCCCCCCAAGCTTAGAATTCGCTTGTCCCCAAGTGAAATCGGAGATCAATAAACATGACCTCAGGTTTATGGAGTGAAGAGTCGATAAAAGAATATGGACAAGAAGCATCACATTCATCAATGCACAAATCATAATAGAAGACAACTCACTATTATATAACTTAACTTGTAATAAGTAAAGGAAACACAATAAAGATACATAAAGTAAATCATAATTGGTAATGGAAAACTTTGCTCTTGGTCAAAGAATAGTTAAAAATTTGCAGGAGTTCAATCATAAAGGGGTTTTCAATGATAGCTTTCAAAGTAATACTCACTAAGATAGGAGCAGTGTGCAAAACAAGGAACATAAGAAACATGATTGAATAAATCATCATATGAATGAATGAAACACAACAAATCAAAATACTTGCTGAGATAGAAAGGAATAGGTTTACTGACTCAACTAAAAAGTAAAAGATAGGCCCTTCGCAGAGGGAAGCAGGGATTTCAAGTTTCACAAAGAGCTTCCAAAAATTATGGTACTTATTAGCCTTCAGCTCTCATTGCCCCTATCATAAGCATCTTTAGGTGATTAAGGTTAAAGTAAACAAACTATGGAGTATATGCTTGAAAAAATATAAGTTGTGTTGGGGATATACTTTTCGGGTATCCTCATTGTACCTCACTGACCAGGGTGGCCCACTTTGGGTTAGAGCTTTCCTTCACGGGCGGCCCTGTCAGGGAGAAGAGACGGAGTCCAGTCCGGCTACGGAAAGGTCCAGAAGACTTACCGACATAGGCCCATAGTGTTACTTGTAGTTCAAGATGTACTCTGTGACCAACTCTTAGTCGTAGCCGGATAGATCTCTCCTATAAACCCTAGGCCGGATATCTATATAAGCCATCCTAGGGAGAGCCTTTAGGGAACACCTCAATAGTCTACAATCTCAACTCGCACAGGCGAAACCCTTGTAAACCATATTCTGGCTCTACCATATTATTGGATTGCTAGCAGGAGTAGGATCTGTCCAAAGCCGGCAGATTCGAACCTGGGTACACTTGTGTGCTCACCGTCCCGAAATACCATACGTCTCACACCCCTCTCTTCCACACGCCTCGAGGACCCCCTCATGGCGTACTTGTCATCAATCCGACGACAGTTTGCGCCCACCGTGGGGCAAGTGAGCTTCGGATCTGCGTTCCGAGCAAAATCTACAAGAATCGGAATCGGCGAGACCATCACCGTTAGTCGCATCCTCTATGCCAGCGACGTCCCTCTCATCGTTCTCGACGAGACCTGGATTCCGGCTAGGGAGGTCGTGACTGCCTACACCATCATGTATTTCAGCGAGATCGATGTGTACATCGGATTCACTGAACCTGTCCCACCCACCCTAGCGGTGATGATAGAGGAAGATGAAATTTCTGGGTCCCCTTTGTCCACGGAGGCGGCAGAGTTTCGGATCTCAGAAAACCCTAATCCCACCCAGCCAGCACCCGCTGCGGAGATAATGGAGAAATCCGGGCTTGAAGCAGACCTCGCAGCTCAAGTCGAAGCTGGAGTGGATCTCCCTAGCGAGGCCAAATCCCAGATCGATCCACCCGCTAAAGTCGAAATCCAGGAGGATCACAGCAACAACCTTGGTTCCGGCTCTACCAACGCCAGAACAGATCAACCGTTCCTGAGGCACACGTTGAGGCGCATGATGATGCAAGACGCAAGCGTGGATGAGGTTCTCGAAACCATCAAGATCTTCGAGGAAGCCCACGAGGAAATCCGCAACTACCTCAGGACCGGCACATCACACTTCGTCGGATACGTTGGATCCGGATCCGGCTCTGCCGACGCTGGAAACAACACCGACTTATCCGCATCTTCGGATGACTCGATGACGTCGGCGGATTTCTGAAAGTTCTCCGTAGAGTATGAAGAGGAGTACAACTCCAAAGCTGTAGAAGAGGGAGAAGCAATGGATGAAGGATCCGGGGAAAACTCTCCCAAAGCGCAGGACGACATGGATATCGGAGATAATCCCGAGCTCTAGATGTCCGAAAGTACCGATCAGAGCTTGACTCTGGGAAATGGACCCAAAGCCGTCTTTGCTACTGGCGCTGCCAAGAAGGCAAAGAAGAAGAACAAGACCCTGGCAAAAGATCTTCCGGTAGAGGAAGTGATTGCCGAGGAATATGAGGAAGACTCGGATGGAGCACTTATCCCATACGAGCCCAAAGAAGAGTCGGTGGATGGACACGTGATCACCGAAGGTGCGCATAAAGTCATCGATGATGCATTAACCACACCTATCCCTACAGCTGCAGAACTTACTGCTGAAGAGCTGGATGAAAGGGCCCAGGCCCTAGAAGCGCGTCGCCAAGTACTCCTCGATGAGGCCAAAAACATCGAGGAAGAAAAGAAATGCATGGCAACTGCGGAGAAGTACATCTCTCGGCAGCATCATAAGACCTAGAAACGTCACACTCGTGACGACCAATTCCCAGAAATTCACAAAGTCCTCTTTGGAGAAGACCATGGGATGCCTCGACTCGACAGCAAGAGAGATTGGGTATATCCAACACTAGTGCAAAACAACGCCGCTGCTCGAGAAATCCTAGCAAATAATCCAGGCCCAGATCAGGTTTGATTGGGCATTAAGATACTCACCAAGGGTCTGGAGCAACAGAAGGCCGCCCAGTCCAGAAGCGGAAAACTGGTCTCCCAATCTGACCAATGCCGCACGGATCCGGCCTAGAATGACGTAAGACCCCAACGCGCTCCGGAACAGCATCACCGTTCTGACCGTCAGGAAGACAACTACTCAAGAACCAGATCTTCATGAAAGCATCACAAAGCTGCACGTGACTGGCGCAATGTTACTCCAGCTGCGGAGCAAGAGACAAATGTTGCACTGTATCCGAAGAATCCTCCCCGGTGAGAGTCGAACAATCGCAGGGAGGAAGACAAAGAGAAACGTCGGGAGGAGGACCGTCAAAGAATTCCACCTCCTAGACATACAAGCCGTCCGGCTGACGGACGAAGGAACGACGGACACCATGTTGAGTCAAGCCGGCAGGGGGCTTATCGTAACGAAGATCCTTCCCGGAACCGGGATAATGACGCTCCGGACAGAGGCCGGCGATCAGCCAGAAACAATCCAGCTGCTCCACCCTCTCCACCAAGCATCCATCACAATGGCTCCCGAGGAGGCCAATGAGGGCATCGTGGCAGTGGAGGTGGTGGCAGAAGCCGAAGTCCGGCTCCAAGGCATCGCAGCCATAGCCGTCAATCAGGGCGATCTTTGTCCCCAAGTGACGCAAGGCATAGGATTAACTTCGACATAGAGGCGCGGCGCTACGAGAATGACGATATATACGTGGGCCAAAAATGCTTCGGACCATGCATAAGAGCAACAAAATTCCCGGAAGGATTTGCTATCTCAAGACACATTCAAGCCTACGACGGTATGGCTCGGCCAGATACTTGGCTCCAGGATTTTTTCCAGGCTTGCTGTATCGCCAAAGGTGGAAACAGCGAAGTCACAACCCGATATCTCCCACTCATGTTGCGGAAGACGGCACGATCATGGCTCAATGAACTTCCGGAGAACACCATCCACAACTAGTATGATATGTAGAGTGCGTTCTTTCGAAATTTCGAAGGCACGTATTGGAGGCCCTATACGGTAGGAGACCTACAGCGTTGCACCCAGAAAGCCAGAGAAACTTGTCGGGATTATCTCGGACGATGGATCGACACCAAGAACTCCTGTGAAGGAGTAAATGACCAAACTGCGATCAAAGCTTTCATTGCAGGACTCCCAATTGGTTTACTACGTCATCGCTTGAAGTGTGACAAGGTCACTGATTTGGGAGAGATGATAGAAACAGCGAGCAAGTATGCAGATGCTGACGACGATGCAGAGGGATTACTTAACGCCATAGTTGTGCCACAGTCGGCAAAACAACCAAAGCAGCAAGCTCAGAAGCGTAAGAACACCTCGGAGGAAAATCCCAACGCGGAAACAGTAGTGGTCACTACTACTTTTGGGTCTGGAGGACGAGGAGGGCGCGGTGGAGGCCGCGGACACGGTCGTGGGACATCAAGAGTCTAGGATAGAGGAGACCAGCAACCTGACAAAACCTACTCTTGGGCTGACATTGCCAATAACCCATGTGTGCATCACTTAGACGCCAATGGGGGCTCGTCTCACACAAACGCCGAATGTCGTTTTAATGATAACATCAAGAAAGACGATACCGCTGGCTACAGGGCTAAGCGGAAGAAGGGAAAGAAGAATCCCGAAAAATATAGAGACCAAGGATGATTCTGACATGGAGGAAGCCGATGCTTCAAATCCCAAGCCGGAAGGGAAGAAGAACTTCCCAACAAAGAAAGACACTTACATCACCTTCCTCGGATCTCAACCAGCTAAGGTGAAGAAAGCAATTATACATGAGCTCAATGCAACAGTACCGGCTATCCCTCAGTTCCTGGACTGGTCGAAAGTGGCAATTACCTTCGACCGTGCTAATCATCCGCCTAAGTTGCACAGGCGAGGAAAATATGCCTTAGTCGTCAATCCACTTATTGATGGCTATGGTTTCTCCAAGACTCTCATGGACGGTGGCAGCAGCATTAACATCCTGTATGTCGAAACGCTATGCTGGATGCAAATCTCGGAGACCCAGCTGAATCATAGCTATGTGATCTTTCACGGAGTTGTCCCAGGAAGTCAAGCAAATTCCCTAGGAGAAATCACTTTGGATGTTACCTTTGGAACTCCAAAGAACTATCATACGGAAGCACTTTCCGTCGAAGTGGTCCCGTTCAAGAGCGTGTACCACGCTATATTCGGACGTCTGGATTATTGGGCTTTTATGGCTCACACGTGTTACATTTACAATATGATCAAAATTCCAGGTCCCAACGGCGTGATCACCATCAGGGGAGACCCGAAGAAGGCGTGAGAGTGCGAGGACGGAAATGCCGCCTTTGCTGAAGGTGTGCTGCATGCCCAAGAGTACGAGGAGATCAAGAAGACCATACATCCGTCCGAGATTCCCGCAACAAAGAAGGAGGTGACAAAGCTGAATTTGGAGTTCAAGGCATCGGAAGAGACGAAGAAGACGTCGTTGAAAGATGATGACCCCTCCAAGGTGACCCAGATAGGCGTAGGCCTAGATAGCGCATAGGAAAGCGCGCTCGTCAAGTTCCTCCAAGCAAATCAAAATATCTTTGCATGGCAGCCATCTAACATGACCGGAGTACCTAGGGAACTTGCCGAGCACTCTTTAAATGTACACTCGAACACTAAACCCGTCAAACAGTCCCTACGACATTTTGCGATGAAAAGCGTAAGGCAATAGCTAAGGAACTAGCCCGGCTTGAGTTAGCCGGATTCATAGAAGAGGTCATCCACACTGAGTGGTCGGCCAATCCTGTAATGGTCCCTAAAAAGGACACCACTGATTTAAGGATGTATGTTGATTATACTGCCTTGAACAAGGCTTGTCCCAAAGATTCGTTCGCTCTGCCTAGGATTGATCAAGTTATTGATTCTACGGCAGGCTCGGAACTCCTATGTTTTCTCGACGCATATTCCGGTTATCACCAAATCCGGATGAAGGAATCTGACAAAGTTAAAACTTCATTCATAACCCCCTTCGGAACCTTCTGTTTTGTTACGATGCCCTTTGGGCTCAAGAACGCAAGAGCTACGTACCAACACACTATGCATCGTTGCCTCCACGATCAAATCAGACGCAATGTACATGCATATGTGGACGATATTGCGGTGATGTCCAAAAAGAAGGAAACCTTGATTTCCGACTTGGAGGAAACGTTCGCCAATCTACGAAAATACATCATAATGCTTATCCCGAAGAAATGCTTCTTTGGAATCCTAGCCGGAAAATTGTTAGGTTTTATCGTGTCTCAAAGAGGCATAGAGGTAAACCGAGACAAAATTAAGGCAATACTCAATATTTCCAGGCCGACTCGCCTGAAGGACGTTCAAAGACTAACTGGTTGCATTGCCGCAGTCAGTCGGTTTATAAGTTGGCTCGGTGAAAGAGCCGCACCACTATACAAGCTCCTGAAAAAGACCAAGAAATTCGTTTGGACCGATGAAGCTGAAGTTGCGCTACAAGACCTGAAAGCAGTACTCTCATCTGCTCCCATCCTCGTAGCACCAAAACCATAGGAACCAATGTTGCTCTATCTCACTGCGACAAACAAGGTCGTCAGTATCATCATGGTGGTGGAGAGACCGGAGGAAAATCAGGAACACCTGGTGCAGCGTCTGACTTATTATCTCAGCGAGGTCTTAACTGAATCAAAATAGCGGTATCCGCACTATCAAAAGATGGCTTACGGTGTGTTCTTAGCATCTCGTAAGTTACGACATTATTTTCAGGAACATCCAATTACCGTGGTGAGCACAGCTCCCATGAGAGATATAATCAACAATAGTGACGCCACAGGACACATCACAAAATGGGGCACAGAGCTTTCAGCTTTCGACATTGAGTACAAGCCTCGTACAGCAATAAAATCCCAAATCCTCGCTGACTTTGTCGCTAATTGGACAGAGACAACGAAGAATATGACCTTGCCAGAGTCGGAATACTGGACCTTGCATTTTGACGGGTCTAAAGCGCTCGGGAGCTCGGGGGCTGGCGTGGTGCTCAAATCACCCCAAGGAGATAAACTTTTCTACGTATTGCAGATACACTTCATCGTGACAAATAACATTGCCGAGTATGAAGCATTAATGCATCGAATTCGGATTGCTAAGGATATCAGCATCCGACATTTAATGTGTTATGGAGATTCGGATCTTGTTGCTCAACAAGTATCGGATATCTGTAATGTGGATAAACACATGGCAACATATAGAGCTATCGTGGATGAATTATCTAAATTGTTTGAAGGGTTTGAAGTTCAACACATCCCTCGAACTGAAAATGAGGAAGCAGATGCACTATCTAGAATAGGCTCTGCCCGGAAAAAGGTCCCGGATGGCGCTTTTTTAGAGCACCTCAAAGTTCCCTCTATAAAGGGAGTGAACGAGGAATATCCGACCAAATCCGACTCACCTTTAGTAGCAGTTTTGGCTGTGATTCCCAGCTGGACTCAACCCTACCTTGATTTCTTGGTAGACAGAAAATTACTCGAAGACGAAGTTCTGAGCCGGCAGATTGTCCGACGAGCAAAAGCCTACACTATAATTAGTCGTGAGCTCTATAAGCGGAGTGCATCTAGGGTTTTTAGCGTTGTGTATCTCTAAAAGAAGGAGTGGAAATCTTACGAGAGATCCACGAAGGCGAGTGTGGTCACCACGTTGCAGCCAAATCTCTAGTGGCAAAAGCTTTCCGACATGTTTTTTTCTGTCTTACAGCCAAGGTAGATGCCGAACGGATGCTCAAGACGTGCAAGGGCTGCCAAAAATATGCCAAACAAGCTCACGTTCCGGCTGATCAGCTGCGAACAATACCTATAACATGGCCTTTCGCGGTTTAGGGGCTTGACATGGTAGGACTGTTTAAACGGGCTCCAAGTGGATTTACTCACCTCTTAGTGATGGTGGATAAGTTCACCAAATGGATTGAGGCTAAACCCGTCACTAGTTGTGATGGAGAAACAGCCAGAAGATTTGTTGAGGATGTTATAATCCGATACGGTTATTCGCATAGCATTATCACGGACAACGGGAGTAACTTTTCTATGGGAGAACTTGCCGAATTTTGCAATGAACAAAATATCTGGCTTGACATTGCGTCAGTCGCACATCCACAAGCTAATGGATAAGTCGAAAGGGCAAATGGTCTAATCCTACAAGGCCTAAAACCAAGACTTGAAGCACCACTACGACGTGTTGCGGGGGCTTGGGCAGAGGAATTACCTTCTGTAATATGGAGTTTGCGAACAACTCCAAACATGTCAACCGGATACACACCTTTCTTCTTGGTCTATGGCGCAGAAGCAGTTCTTCCTAGTGTTTTGATTCACACTTCTCCTAGAGTGGCCGCGTATATTGAAGAGGATGCCAAAATTTCTTGACAAAATGATCTCGACTTAGTCGAAGAAGTTCACATCGTTGCTGAGATGAGATCAACAGCCTATCAGTAGAAGTTATGCAAGTATCATAGCCAGAGAGTCAAAAACCGGTCTTTTAATAAGGGCGATTTGTTGCAAATATGCCCTAGAGACAAATAGTAGTAAGGACTATTATCATATTTCATATAGTTTATGATTAAGTTTTATATCATGCTATAACTTTATTGAGTGGAACATCAAAACACGTGTGATATATAAACAACCAGGGGTTCCCAGTGAAACTCTAGTCACTGGTTTATTGGTCAATAGATGATCAAGTTTCCTGATCATGTGGCATTTATTCCAGTTGGAAATGGAGTCAACTCATTCGGAGAATGAGATGATGAACCAATACCCAACCTAAACATCGTGACCCGATCATGTCACGAAGTTCAAGTTATGATGATTAGAAATGGATCCTCGTAGACTATTCCTTGGACCGTGAGGCTATATCAATCACTGTCTCCCCGAGAGTGCTTTGATAGCATCAAGTGCCACTTAGTAATACAGTGGTTATAACGGTGTGTTCAGGTACTCGGAGGAAACCGTAGAGGCAATATATGTCAAGAGCGGGATTTATCCGTCCATGTGACGGAAAGATACTCAAGGGCCCACTCGGAGAGGTTATATCCAATAGTTGCGCAGCATGTGATTTGATCACGGGGATATCACTTGTCAGAACGAGTCAAGTAGCATTGTTCGGTAACGAGATTGAACACGACATGGTGATGTCATTGATCAGATCTCGATCAATGCAAGTATCGAGAGACAAAGGGAATAAGACACGATTGTTGATACATTGCAAATGTATCTATAATTTTTGATGTTCCATGCTTGGTTTTATCTACTTTCTTATGTTTTATCCACACTTTGGAGTACTTTTTATATGATTTCTTGGACTAACCTATTAACAAGATGACACAGTGCCAGTTGCCTGTTTTCTGCTGTTTTTGGTTCCAGGAAAGTCAAAAAATGAATATTCTCGGAATTGGACGGGACAAAAGCCAAAGTTGATATTTTACCGGAAGACTCATGGAGCCAGAAGACGAGACGGAGAGGGGCCACAGGGTGGACAAACCACCCCTAGGCACGGGTCCCCCCAGGCCGCGCCAGAGCATGGTGTGCCCCCCCTAGTGGGCCACTGACCTTGCCTCTTCGCCTATAAGAAGCCTCCCGATGCATAAACCCTAAAGGGTGAATTAGAAATCCACGAAAAGTTCTGCAGCGCCGCCGCCACCGAAGGGGAGATTCGGTGGACAGAAAGTCTCTGTTCCGGCACCCTGCCAGGATGGGGAAGTGCCCCCGGAGCCATCTCCATCGATCTCCACCACCATCTCCATCACCGTTGCTGATTCCCATGATGAGGAGGGATTAGTTATCTCTCGAGGCTAAGGGTTCTACCGGTAGCTATGTGTTCATCTCTCTCTATGCATGATCTTATTGTGATCATGAGCTTGTAATCTATAGATCTACCTTGCTACTCAAGTGCTTTAATAGATCTCTGCTCTCCCCATGTGTGTGAAGTTGACAGTGTGCACACCATGGTGGCACTTAGGCTAGAGATTACAAATACTTGTTATGAGTTATATTTGGAGTTGGATGTGTTTATGAAATTGTGGTGTTTGTTGGACCCATCTAGTACTCAAGGTGACAGTGTGGGGTTATCTAGATGGGAAAGATGAACTTTGAGGTGTGCTGTTATAGCCCTACCAATGATTAGAGTGTCCAACCGGAGAGTAGTTTAGAGTAGTGTCATAAAGAGAAGATATTTATATGAGAGTGTTCACTAGTGAAAGTATGATCTCTAGGCCTTGTTTTTAAGCATTGAAACACCGTTTGCAATTAGATCTGTTACATGTTTGCTTACTTCCATCTTTATTTCAGTTTGCCTTCAGTCTCTTCCATGCCATCAAGCTATTTTCTATTACCGTTACCACTTATAATTATCTACCACTTGTATTTCACTATCTCTTCATCGAACTAGTGCACCTATACATCTGACAAGTGTATTAGGTGTGTTGGGGACACAAGAGACTTCTTGTATCTTGATTGCAGGGTTGTTTGAGAGGGAATACCTTTGTCCACTTACTCCTTGAGTTCGATAAACCTTGGGTGATCCACTTAAGGGAAAACTTGCTGCTGTTCTACAAACCTCTGCACTTGGAGGCCCAATAACTGTCTACAAGAATAGAAGTGCGTAGACATCAAGCTATTTTCTGGCGCCGTTGCCGGGGAGGTAAGGTAAAAGGTACTCACATCCTCCGGTGTGAGTGCTCGAAGTTATTTCCTTTAGATTCTGCAATTTTGTCTTTTTGTTTCTTGTTTTCACTAGTTTGGCTTAATGGAAAACAACAAGTTGTTATTAGAGAGCTTTATAGTATTTATCTTGAGTTAGGACATGAAGTATTTGAAGAGAAAATTAAAAAACCCATGGAACTTTATTTGCATGCTAATATCAATGTTGTTAGTATGAATTATTTGGACACCATTATTGCTAATGCTATTGAAAAGTCTAAGCTTGGGGGAGCTAGTTTTTATGAAAATGATCTTTTTAGTTCCCCAGCTTTGGAAGATAGCTATTCTATTGCTTATGATGATACCAAACCTCCAATATATGATGATTACAATGATGAATATGATATTTTCAGTCCACCTACTATTGAGGAGAAAATTAATTATGATTAAAATATGCCTCCTATATTTGATGATTATGGTGATGAGAATAATAATGATAGCTATTTTGTTGAATTTGCTCCCACTACAATAAAAATGACTATGTTTATATGGGGAGTAGTAATTATTTTATGCATGTGGCTCATCATAAGAATGTTTTATGTGATAGTTATATTGTTAATTTTATTCATGATGCTACTGAAAGTTATTATGAGAGAGGGAAACATGGTTTTATGCATCTCAATAATATTAAGTTTCCCCTCTTTATGTTGAAAGTCTTGAAGTTGCACTTGTTTTGCTTTACTACGCTTGTTGCTTTGTGCTTTCATGACTTGTTTCTTTACAAGATTCCTATGCATAGGAAGTGGGTTAGACTTAAATGTGTTTTGAAATTGCTTCTTGATGCTCTCTTTTACTTTAATTCATATTTCCTATGTGAGCATCTTCTCAAACTATCATGCCTAACTTAAAGGCGTTAAAGAAAAGTACTTATTGGGAGATAATCCAAAAAAATTAGTTGAGTCTTGGAAGTTATTACCTCTGTAATAACCTCTCCTTATAATTTTTGTGTGGTTTTTGTGCCAAGAGTAACCTCTAATGAGAGAGAAGTAATGTTTAGGAAAGTTGCTGTCTCAAAACAGATTTTTGTGCTTCACTGTAAATATTCGTGTAAAATCTCTTACGTCATTTTGAGGCGTGAATTTTTGTGCTTATTCCCCAGGTTGTTATCTAACTTTCATTAGTTCAACACTTTTTTATTTGAGCAACATAAGGTCTTTGAAAAAATTGGTTTTTACCTGCTGGTCTGTTTTGACAGATTTCTGTCATTATTTGCATTTGCTTCTTGTTGGTTCCTTTTTGAGTTCTCTTGGAGAATTGAGCTTTTTGAGGGAAGTGATACAGTAGCTTGTGTTTTAATGGAAGTTTTATTGGTGTTGAAACTGAACCCAAAGACTTATTATCTTGAGTGCACTAATGTTGCTAATAAAGATTGTGTGAAGTTTTGTATGAAGGAAAAATTTCAGGTGTATGAGTGATGTAATGAGATGAAGTTTTGTATGAATGATGTTGCTAATGTGTGAAGTTTTGTATGAATGATGTAATGAGATGAAGAATGGACTAAAGCTCAAGCTTGGGGATACCACCCCGTGTCACCCCAAGAAATATTCAAGAGGTACAAGCGTCAAAGCTTGGGGATGCCTAAGGCATCCCCTTCTTCATCAACAAAAATCCCAGGTTTCTTCCAAACACTTCATTTTTATTGTTTCATGCACAGTTGTGTTGTTCTTGGAGCGTCTTCTTTTTCGCTTTCATTTTGGTTTTTCGTTTGCTTGGTTTTCTTTGTAGGGAAAGTTCATGCTTAAGTGGTAAAGAGAGCTTGTTTTTGACTATGGCCTATGCTTTGTCATGCCATGTTTGATATTGTTTTGGCTTTATGCTTAGTGATCTTTGCTATAGCATGACATGTTATAAACAATTGAGATTGCTTAATGTGCCTTGGAAGAATCATGCGTTGTTTTAGCATATTAAAGCATAGCATTGTGGTATTCTCCTTTGATGCTTTATTTCGGTTGACTTGGCGCATGCTCACACCATGTTATGACTATCCCAAGTCACCATAGCTTTTATGATCCGTTAGTTTTCGACTTGTAATATCACTTTATGCTTTGATTAATGATGTGTTGTCGCTCTGCATGATTATGGCCATTATTGCTCTCTTAACAGGTCGCTCCCACTCTTTTGCTAGCCTCTGCAGCCAAGTATGAGTTCCACTCATGCATCCAACTCCTGAAACCAAGTTATTCCATAGAGTCCACCATACCTACCTATTAGCATTTGCTATTCCAAGTATATTCATGTTTTTATCTACCTTCTGAATTAAACTTGTTATGAGAAAACTAGTGATTAAATCTCTCACGAACTTGATGGCACACTTTACTTTTATTGCCCTTAATAAACTTGAACCATTGTGTCGTCTGTGTTGTATATGCTTGCACTTATATGTTGGGGATTAGCAGAACCATGCTTTCATGGGGAACGCTTTCAACATTGCACTTGTACTTTGTACCTAGTTGATACCATGCTCTTTTGTCTATGGATGTCGTTGGTGTGAAATGAAAGGGGAGCTTGTAAGTCCATGGAGTTATGTATATGTGTTAGAGAAACGCGTGGGCCGCTGGTCTAATCCATCCTGTCATGGTGGAAACCTGCAGCGTAACCATAATGAGCTGTCTATGAAGCACTCTTCTTATAAAAAAAGAGTCAGATATTGAGAAAAAGAGAAAAAGGAAAAAAAGAGATATGAGAAAAGAGGAAAGAGAGAAAAAAGCACCATATTCCCATGGTAAATAAGAAGATTGCTGAGATGCTCGTTGTCTGCTTGCCTTGTCATTTTGATATGGGGATTCTTCCGTATCATCGGGCAAGGGGTACCCCGTTGGCGGTTCTCTATGATACACATGTACTTACGATGAACACATGTGATCCTCACATCAAAGCCATTCCCCCCGGTTATCCCGATTTCTATCACTTCGGGGCCTTTGGTTCCGGACAACAACGTGTGTATACAACTTGCAGGTAAGACCAAAAACAATACTATCATAATGAATCAATAACATGTTCAGATCTGAAATCATGGCACTCGGGCCCTAGTGACAAGCATTAAGCATAACAAGTCGCAACAAGGTCAAAAAGCACTAATAGAAGATACTAGGCACCATGTCCTAACAATCTGATGCCATTACATGAACGATCTCATCCAATCCCTACCATCCCCATAGCCTACAGCAGGGGATTACTCACTCATAGATGGGGGAAACATGGATGGTCGATGCAGAAGTGATGGTGATGATGATGGCGATGATCTCCTCCAATTCCCCGTCCCCGCGGGGTGCCAGAACGGAGTTTCTGGTGTTGTTTCGTGGAATCTGGTGGTGGCGGCGGAGCGGAACTCCTTCTGGAAAAAGTTGAACCGCCCTGAGTTTTTAGGTCAGAAGGCATCTTATAGGCGAAGAGGGAGACCGAGAGGGTGTCTAGGGCGGCCAGACCACCCCCTGGCGCGGCCTGGTCTAGCCCGCGCGGCTAGGTGGTGTGGCCTGGGCCCAGCCCTCCTCCGTATCGTATTCTGGCTCCAGGAGCCTTCTAGTGAAATAGGATTTTTAGCATATTTTCCGGGATTTTTCCTGATAGTTGATTTTCTGCACAAAAACTAGACACCAAGGCAATTCTGTTGAAAACAACGCCAGTCCGTGTTAGTTGCATCCAAATCACACAAGTTTAGAGGAGAAACAATAGCAAAAGTGTTCGGGAAAGTAGATACATTTTGGACGTATCAATTCCCCCAAGCTTAGCTTATTGCTTGTCCTCAAGCAATTCAGTTGAAAACTGAGTGCGATAAAAGAAACTTTCACGAACACATTTGCTTCATATGATGTATATACTCTTAGCATGTGATCAACTACTTAGACAATTCATAATAAAGAGTATGCAACTAAGTTTACTTAATAGGCATTGCAAGCTATGAAGATATTCCAACTCAAAAATAATAAGTAGCATGAAACATAAACATAAGCAACATTACAATGCTCATAACAAGGTATGATAGAGTGGTATCTCGCTTGCCTTTGATTATGAGTGCCAAGGCACCTCTGAAGTTCAGGTGAAGACTAGAAGTAAAGATATCAAAGATACAAGCATCAAAGTCATAACACAAATAATCAAGTTTTGAGGCAAGCACATTACACTAAGAATGACAACTATGCTCTCAAGAAGGTGCTCATAGAATATGTGGAGACTCAACAAGAAAAACGAAAAAGGTTTTGAAAAGTTTGAAAGGCTTCCAAATGCTGAAAGTATGGTACTCGTTAGCTTTGAGCTCTCATTGCCCCTATCATAAGCATCTTTAAGTGGTTAAGTTTAAAGTGACACAACTAAGAGGATATGCTTGACAAGTTATAAATCGAAGTTTCATGCCCCTTACTTACGAAGATCGATCCTCATGCTACTCAACTTCAGTCACAAGTAAGCTCTTGTCATTGTAAGTACATATGTATCATACAGAACCGCCAACGGGGTACCCCTTGCACATGATACAGGAGCTATCCCATAATCAAAATGACAAGGCAAGCAGACAATGAGCATCTCAGTGATCTTTTTATTTACTATGTGCATAGATTTTTATTGAGGATGCTTCATAGAATCCTCATTATGGTTATGCTGCAAGTTTCCACCATGATTAGGCATGGCTTAGGCTAGCGGCCCAAGCGTTTCTCTAACACACATACAAACTCTATGATCTTACAAGTTCCACTTTTATTTCACACCGCCGGAATCCATAGGAAAAAGAACATGATACCAACGAGGTACTAAGTACCAGTGCAATGTTGAAAGCGTTCCCCATGATACATGGTTCTGCTAACTTCAACTTATAAAGAGCAAGCATATACGCCACAAAGATGGACGCAATGGTTCAGGTTTATTAAATGCAGAAAATAAAGTGTGCCATCAAGTTCATGAGAGCTTTACTAACTAACTTTCTCAAAACAAGCAAACATTTTATTCGGAAGAAAACAAGGCATATTGAATATGCACGGAGATAGCAAATGATGCTAATAGGTAGGTATGGTGGACACTTTGGCAATATTTGATTTTAGGGAGTTGGAAACATGAGTAAAACATACTCAGTGAAAGTGAAGGCTAGCAATAGCAAGGGAGTGACAAACGAGAGAGTAATAGTTGTCATAATCATGCTTGCAACAAAACAGGACTAATCACGGTATGAAAGTGATTCAAGACCCTCAAGGCAAAATAATTCATCGAGGCTTAACTTATTATTTCAGTCATATGCATGCATGAGCATGTGCCAAGTCAATTCAAATGAAATATTCAGAGGAGGATACCACGGTGTCATACCAAGTTATGAATAGAGTAATGCAAGCAAACATTCATATGACATGCTACAAACTATTAGCAAGCTGGGACTACTCATATGAAAGCAAGAACTACTAAGCATCCATAAATAACATACACCCTACTTGAACATGCTAAGTATGCCCACAATGATGAGTATATGTACAAAAATGAAAGCAAACAGAGTTCGTTACCAGCCTCTTACCACACCTCAAGTTGTCATTAATCCTCATTATTGCCCTTCACTTGTGTGGCTTGAATAATAACATGAAACCAATATCCACTGAGGACTGCTGAAACCTGCAACAATCTCACAAAACCAAAGAAGAAGAACAAATATTTTTGGTGTTTTCAATTTTTAAAGGAAGAACCAAAAGGGAAGAACAAGCAAAGCAAAATCTTTTTGGGTTTTTCGAATAGTTCAAACAAAGCAAGCAAACCAAGGCAAAGAGAAAAGGAAGCAAACCAAAGAGAAACAACAGAAATATTTTGGTCTTTTTGTGTTTTAGAAAGCAAAAACAAAGAACGAATGAAAACTAAAAAGAGAACAAAACATGAATATACAAAGTGCCGACGCAAAATGATATGGAGATGAGTGCGATGTTGGCGTACCTCCCCCCAAGCTTAGGCTTTTGGCCTAGCTGGGTATCAATCCCAGGTTGGCCAAGATGAGGTGTCTCCATGGTACGATGAGGAGGTACCCTCGTCCTGGTGTGAGCTCGAGTACGTTCCTCCGTAGTGTGCGGAGTAATCGTAGGATGGCACATCCTCCTGATGCTTCCCGTGGAACCCCAACAAGCGGAGCTGCTTGTCAACCTCCTCCTTGGAGCGCGACCACGGTCTCCTGTGAACACTAAACAAAGTAGATTGCGGCAAAGGGATCTCCCTCTCATCCCCGTCAGTAAACAGCATCCTATATACTAGACCGTCCAAATCAGAATCGGAAGTGACAAAATGATGAGTTTTCATAGCAACAAGGTCAAGCCTTTGGGGTGCCAATATAGTATCATTGGAGTCCACTGAAATCCCTAATGCATTGACCATACGTGAGGCAATGATGCCCCCATAGATAGGCCCCCTAGCAGCTAGGCGGTGAGCAATAAGAGAGCCAAGGTTGTACCGAGTATCATTCTTAAGCGAAGCAGCAAGGAAGGCTAAATGATAGTTGGAGATATTACTCGTATTCTCCCTACCAAGAACGCTAGTAGCAAGATAGTATGCAAAGTATCTAAGAGCAGGGAGTTGGATGTTTCTTATCTTTCCGCGCTGAGCCACGCGGTCATCGTCATTGGTCACCCCTTGGTAAAGCTCCAGCAAATCAGCGGGTCGCTGATGACCCACAAGTATAGGGGGTGTATCGCAGTATTTTCGAGGGAAGTGAAACCCAATTTATTGATTCGACACAAGGGGAGCCAAAGAATATTTATAAGCCTTAACAACTGAGTTGTCAATTCAGCTGCACCTGGAAACAATCTTGCTCACCGCAGTTTATTAGTAGCAACAGTTTTGTAGTAGGAATAGTAAAGTAACAGCAGTAGTAAAGCAAAGACAGTAGTAACAAAAGCAGTAAACAGTGGGATTCGAGTGCGGTAGGCATAGGAATGGATGGACGGGCGTTGCATGGACAAGACAATTCACATAGCAATCAGAACATAGGGCAATTGCAGTTAAATAAGATAAAGCATCCAAGTACTAGACAATCCTAGGCATGTGTTCCATTTATAGTCATACGTGCTTGCAATGAGAACTTGCACAACATCTTTTGTCCTGTCAGCCCATTTGCAGCGGGGCCTCTAGGGAACTACTGGCAATTAAGGTACTCCTTTTAATAGAGCACCAAAGCAAAGTATTAACACTCTGTGAACACATGTGATCCTCACATCAAAGCCATTCCCTCCGGTTATCCTGATTTCTGTCATTTTGGGGCCTTTGGTTCCGGACAACAATGTGTGTATACAACTTGCAGGTAAGACCAAAAACAATACTATCATAATGAATCAATAACATGTTCAGATCGGAAATCATGGCACTCGGGCCCTAGTGACAAGCATTAAGCATAACAAGTCGCAACAAGGTCAAAAAGCACTAAAAGAAGATACTAGGCACCATGCCCTAACAATCTGATGCCATTACATGAACGATCTCATCCAATCCCTACCATCCCCATAGCCTACAGCGGGGGATTACTCACTCATTGATGGGGGAAACATGGATGGTCGATGGAGAAGCGATGGTGATGATGATGGCGATGATCTCCTCTAATTCCCCATCCCGGCAGGGTGCCAGAACGGAGTTTCTGGTGCTGTTTCATGGAATCTGGTGGTGGCGGAAGAGCAGAACTCCTTCTGGAAAAACGTCGACCCCCCAAAGTTTTTAGGTCAGAAGGCTTCTTATAGGCGAAGAGGGAGACCGAGGGGGTGCCTGGGGCCTCCACACCATGCCCTGGCACGGCCAGGCCCAGCCCACGCCTGGGGGGGTGGCCAGCCCTTGGCCCTCCTCCGTCTCGTATTCTGGCTCCTGGAGTCTTCTGGAAAAATAAGCACTTTGGCTTTTGTCTCGTCCAATTCCGAGAATATTCATTTTCCGACTTTCCTGGAACCAAAAACAGCAGAAAACAGGCAGCTGGCACTATGGCTCTTGTTAATAGGTTAGTCCAAGAAATCATATGAAAAGTACTCCAAAGTGTGGACAAAACACAAGAAAGTGGATAAAACCAAGCATGGGGCATCAAAAATTATAGATACATTTGCAATGTATCAACATCCCCAAGCTTAACTCCTGCTCGTCCTCGAGTAGGTAAGTGATAAAAAGAAAGAATAATTTTTGAGGTGACATGCACCATCAAACACTTGATCAAAGTATTTGTAAAACATTCAAAGCTGGGATCATAGTACTTCAATCATAACATGAAGGACAAAGTTCTAGCAATAAGACAAAGAAACTATGATGCAACATGAAAAGGCACAAACAAAAGATTCAAGAATAACAATGCTTTGCAAGACGTTTGTTTGTTTCACATAAAGAAAACATAGCATAGTGGAGTTCATCTTGTCCCTCAAAGAGTAGCAAACATAAATGCATAAGACACCTTCAAAGTTCACAAGAGTGACTAGATACGAATAGTTTAAAACAAGCAATATCAAGGTATGCATCAATCAACAAGTCTTGGGACAATGCACATAGAACTAAGAATGGCCACTATGCTCTCAAGAAAGTGCTCATAGAATGTGTGGAGACTCAACAAGGAAATGAACAGGTTTTGAAAAGTTTGAAAGGCTTCCAAATGCCGAAAGTATGGTACTCGTTAGCTTTGAGCTATCATTGCCCCTATCATAAGCATCTTTAATGTGGTTAAGGTGAAAGTGACACAACTAAGAGGATATGCTTGACAAGTTATAAATCGAAGTCTCATGCCCCTTACTTACGAAGATCGATCCTCATGCTACTCAACTTCAGTCACAAGTAAGCTCTTGTCATTGTAAGTATATACGTATCATAGAGAACCGCCAACAGGGTACCCCTTGCACATGATACAGGAGCTATCCCATAATCAAAATGACAAGGCAAGCAGACAATGAGCATCTCAGCGGTCTTTTTATTTACTATGTGCATAGATTTTTATTGAGGATGCTTCATAGAATGATCATTATGGTTATGCTGCAAGTTTCCACCATGATTAGGCATGTCTTAGGCTAGCGGCCCAGGCGTTTCTCTAACATACATACAAACTCCATGATCTTACAAGTTCCACTTTTATTTCACACCGCCGGGATCCATAAGCAAAAGAACATGATATCAACTAGGTACAAAGTACCAATGAAGTGTTGAAAGCGGTCCCCATGATACATGGTTCTGCTAACTTCAACTCATAAAGCGCAAGCATATATGCAACAAAGAAGGACGCAATGGTTCAGGTTTATTAAGTGCAAGAAAATAAAGTGTGCCATCAAGTTCGTGGGAGCTTTACTAACTAACTTTCTCATAACAAGCAAACATTTTATTTGGAAGAAAACAAGGCATATTGAATATGCACGGAAGTAGCAAATGATGCTAATAGGTAGGTATGGTGGACACTTTGGCAATATTTGGTTTTAGGGAGTTGGAAACATGAGTAAAACATACTCAGTGAAAGTGAAGGCTAGCAATAGTAAGGGAGCGACAAACGAGAGAGCAATAATGGCCATAATCATGCAGAGCGACAAAACATCATTGATCAAAGCCTAAAGTGATACTAAAAGTTGAAAACTAAAGGATCATAAAGGCTTATGGTGACTTGGGATAGTCATAACATGGTGTGAGCATGTGCCAAGTCAATCCAAATAAAGCATCAAAGGAGAATACCACTATACTTATGCTTTAATATGCTAAAACAACGCATGATTCATCCAAGGCACATTAAGCAATCTCAATTGTTTATAACAAGTCATGCTACAGCAAATAATACTAAGCATAAAGCCAAAACAATATCAAGCATGACATGACAAAGCATAGGCCACAGTCAAAAACAAGCTCTCTTTACCACTTAAGCATGAGCTCTCCTACTCTTTTCCAAACCAAACCAAACCAAACTATTTGAACACCAATGCATGAAAGAGGAGGTCCAACCAATTTATTCAACAAACTAAGGAAACCAAGCAAACAAAAAACCAAAACAAAAACAAAAAAGAAGACGCTCCAAGAACAACACAACTATGCATGAAACAATAAAAATGAAGTGTTTGGAAGAAACCTGGGATTTTTATTGATGAAGAAGGGGATGCCTTGGGCATCCCCAAGCTTTGACGCTTGTACTTCTTAGATATTTCTTGGGGTGACACGCGTGGCATCCCCAAGCTTGAGCTTTAGTCCATCCTTCATCTCATTACTCATTTCTTCCATACACCTGAAATTTTTCCTTCATACAAAACTTCACACAATCTTTATTAGCAACATTAGTGCACTCAAGATAAATGGTCTTAAGGTTCAGTTCTAACACCAAATAAACTTCCATTTGAACACTAGCTACTGTAGCACTTCCCTCAAAAAGCTCAATTCCCCAAAAGAACTCAAAAAGGAACCAACAAGAAGCAAATACAGAAAATGGCAGAAATCTGTCAGAACAGACCAGCAGGTAAAGACGAATTTTTTCGAAGACCTTATGTTGGTCAAATCAAAAAGTGTTGAACTAACGAAAGTTAGATAACAACCTGGGGCAGAAGCACAAAAATTCACGCCTCAAAAAGACATTCACAGATTTTACACGTATTTTTACGGTGAAGCACAAAAATCTGTTTCGGGGCAGCAACTTTCCCAATCATTACTTCTCTCTCATTAGAGGTTACTCTTGGCACAAAAAGCAAATAAAAAGGATAAAGAGCGGTTATTACTGAAGTAATAAATTCCAAGACTTATCTAAAACTTTTGGGTTATCTCCCAATAAGTACTTTTCTTTAACGCCTTTAAGTTAGGTATAAGCAAAAACTAAAATGGATAGAATAGAAGTAAGCGGAGATAATCATGGTGAAAACATTGTTTTGTTCAATGAAATCCTTTTATTAACAAGGTTGATCAGGTCTTGCTACCAAAACAATTTCATATGAGACAAAACTTTGTATTCCACTAATGATTATGTTACCTCAGCCTTGATAGCAATGGTCCCAATCATAATAGTTTCAAATTTTTCTCTTGGTATGGAACAATATATTTCTCCAACTTGAATGCCCTCAACATGTTCAATTGAATTCAAAACCATAAGTCCCATCAATCTTCTTGGGGAAATAGATAGTATGTTCCTTGTCATTAACATTGAAGGTCACCTTCCCTTGATTACAATTAATAACAACTCCTGCAGTGTTTAAGAAAAGGTCTCCCAAGAATAATAAACATATTATCATCTTCAGGCATAATAGTTTGAGAGGATGCTCTCATAGGAAATAAGAGTTGAAGTAAAAGAGAGCATCAATAAGCAAATTCAAAACACATTTAAGTCTAACCCACTTCCTATGCATAGGAATCATGTATGCAAATAAATTCGCAAAGAACAAAGTGACGGGCATAGGAAGATAAAACAAGAGTAACTTCAAAACTTTCAGCACATAGAGAGGTGTTTCAATACCATGAAAACTTATACAACCATATTTTCCTCTCTCATAATAATTTTCAGTAGCCTCATGAATAAACTCAACAATATAACTATCACATAAAGCATGCTCTTCATGATCTACAAGCACTAGAGCTTTATCATAAACATCTTCAAAAGAATCCTCAGGAACATAACATTCATCCTTCTTTAGTAAGCATGGGGGATAATCAAATAATGTAAGGGATAAAGAGTTACTCTCATTAGAAGGTAGGCATGGGTAGCTAATCCATTCTTCCTCCTTTTGTTCATCACTCTCCTCCTCTTTTTCATCTAATGAGATTTCAGGTTCATCAATTTCTTCTTCCATAGGATCCCGCGAGGCATTAGTCTCTTCCATTTGTGGAAAGCATCTATTAAAATATTCAAGAATATAGCCATTTTAATCCTTGTAATTATCAAAGCAAAATTTAAGTATACCATAAACCTCATACTTATAAGGTGAATCATCAATATTTTCAAGCAAACTAGCAAGTTCAAATGCACCCTTCCAAGCAATAAATTCCTCAATTTGTTCCACATCATAAAGATAATAATTTCCCTTAACATAGGAAGATATGGTAACATTATCATTATACTCACATTGAAAAGGGAGGTGTTTGTACCTCCTACAGCAACAATATTTATCAAAGCAATAAGTAACATTATAAGTAGAGCACACGTTTCTAGCAATGGTATACAATCTATCAATTTGTCCCCATAAGTGTTTCCCTTTTTGTGACAAGCGGTGTTCCTTATAATAATATTTTTCATCTTCCATGAACCCACCTTGCCAATAAGCTTCAATTTCAAAGAAACCAACCATTGACAACAAGCATGATAAAGCAAGACAATAACAGACCAACAAAAATAACAACTAGAGTAGGAACCAATTTTTTTTGTATTTTTGATAAATAAACAAGCAAACAAAGAGAAAATAAACTTAGCTTGAACAATAGTGATTCCAAGTGGACTTGATAAATAAAGCTATGTTCCCCGGCAACGGCGCCAGAAAATAGTCTTGATGACCCACAAGTATAGGGGGTGTATCGCAGTATTTTCGAGGGAAGTGAAACCCAATTTATTGATTCGACACAAGGGGAGCCAAAGAATATTTATAAGCCTTAACAACTGAGTTGTCAATTCAGCTGCACCTGGAAACAATCTTGCTCACAGCAGTTTATTAGTAGCAACAGTTTTGTAGTAGGAATAGTAAAGTAACAGCAGTAGTAAAGCAAAGACAGTAGTAACAAAAGCAGTAAACAGTGGGATTCGAGTGCGGTAGGCATAGGGATGGATGGACGGGCGTTGCATGGACAAGACAATTCACATAGCAATCAGAACAAAGGGCAATTGCAGATAAATAAGATAAAGCATCCAAGTACTAGACAATCCTAGGCATGTGTTCCATATATAGTCATACGTGCTCGCACTGAGAACTTGCACAACATCTTTTGTCCTGCCAGACCGTTTGCAGCGGGGCCTCTAGGGAACTACTGGCAATTAAGGTACTCCTTTTGATAGAGCACCGGAGCAAAGCATTAACACTCCATGAACACATGTGATCCTCACATCAAAGCCATTCCCTTCCGGTTATCCCGATTTCTGTCACTTCGGGGCCATAGGTTCCGGACAACAACGTGTGTATACAACTTGTAGATAAGACCAGAAACAATACTATCATAATGAATCAATAACATGTTCAGATCTGAAATCATGGCACTCGGGCCCTAGTGACAAGCATTAAGCACAACAAGTCGCAACAAAGTCATAAAGCACTAAAAGATACTAGGCACCATTCCCTAACAATCTGATGCCATTACATGAACGATCTCATCCAATCCCTACCATCCCCATAGCCTACAGCGGGGGATTACTCACTCATAGATGGGGGAAACATGGATGGTCGATGGAGAAGCGATGGTGATGATGATGGTGATGATCTCCTCCAATTCCCCGTCCCGGCAGGGTGCCAAAACGGAGTTTCTGGTGCTGTTTCGTGGAATCTGGTGGTGGCGGCGGAGCGGAACTCCTTCTGGAAAAATGTCGAACCCCTCGAAGTTTTTAGGTGAGAAGGCTTCTTATAGGCGAAGAAGGAGACCGAGGGGGTGCCTGGGGGCACCACACCTGCCCTGGCGCGGCCAGGCCTCGCCCGCGCCTGGGGGTGTGTGGCCAGCCCTTGCCCCTCCTCCATCTCGTATTCTGGCTCCTGGAGTCTTCTGGAAAAATAGGCACTTTGGCTTTTGTCCCATCCAATTCCGAGAATATTTATTTTCTGACTTTCCTGGAACCAAAAACAGCAGAAAACAGACAGCTAGCACTTTGGCTCTTGTTAATAGGTTAGTCCAAGAAATCATATGAAAAGTACTCCAAAGTGTGGACAAAACACAAGAAAGTGGATAAAACCAAGCATGGAGCATCAAAAATTATAGATACATTTGCAATGTATCAGTCGCCCTTGAATATTCTTCACGGTCGCTGTCATCCTCACACCTACAATACTACAAAATCTTTCCAATGACATAGTTAAGGGCAGATTATAAATTCTAAAAGAGACAGTCGACTGATAGGGCGTGTTAGTAAACACAAAGCTCTCAACAAAAGTCTTGGTGAGCATAGCGTACTGCTCGCTCTCATCTTGCATATATGAGGTCAAACCAACCCTCTGAATCAGTAGCAAGAAATCATCAAGAATCCCTGCAGCTTGTAAGAAAGTAAAACAAGGAAAAGTGGATGGGTGAGCATCCCCATCATCCCCTTCATTACCAATACGAGTTGCAATGAGATCTTTGTTGTATGATGGCCTAAACTGAGAGGCTGATCTTGAGGGCCTCGACCTCCTAGGTGCATCCCTCTCAAATATCTCTCCAAAGGTATGGTTGTTCATGCTTGATATTCTGAAATTTGAACACTTATTAAACAAGTGATTGCAAAGTGAATATAATGAAGGGCACTACTCATAGGAACTTGTAAGAGGCCTAAACATGCATCAAAACTATATCTCTAAGCATCAAACAAGCTTACAAGCTCTCAGAACCTGTCACCTACAGTAGCAAAATACTCAAGATATAATCCACTAAACACAAATCTACTTGGACAAGCGGAGGAGTCACATACCGGAGAACAAATGCTCCAAATTCCAGCAACAAAGATGGGCTGAGCAAGGAGATTGAAAAATCAAGGGCAAGCACAGCAAGAACACGATTTTGAGCAATGAACTGGTACTCGGGAGAGAGAAGAAAGTGGCAAGTGAGAGAGTGAGTGGAGGGCCAGGGGTGGCCCACACCATGGCATGGTGCCACCTTGGGCAGGCCACGCCACCAGGTGGTGAGCCTGCCTGGTGGGCCCCCCCTGGGTCACTCAAGGTACTCCTCTGCCTCCTTTTTCATGTAAAAATTTAATATGAATTTTCTGGAATTTTTCGAGACACTTTATTTTTGGGCATTTTTGAGGTATAGAAGAATGATTTTCTGACAGAAAAAGATTTTTTTTTTGGAAATGATGCAATGACAAAACAAGGCTAGAACTACAGAAGTTCTAAGACACTCTAACATGCAAGCAACTAACAATAGAAAAGAAAACTAAACGAAAGCAAAAACTAAGACGGATAGAATAAAAGTAAACAGAGATAATCATGGTGAAAACATTGTTTTGTTCAATGAAACCCATTTGTTAACAAGGTTGATGAGGTCTTGTTACCAAAACAATTTTATATGAAACAAACTTTGTATTCCACTAATGATTATGTTACCTCAACTTTGATAGCAATGGTCCCAATGATAATAGTTTCAAATTTTTCTCTTGGTATGGGACAATATATTTCTCCAACTTGAATGCCCTCAACATGTTCAATTGAATTCAAACCATAAGTCCTATCAATCTTCTCGGGGAAATAGACAGTATGTTCCTTGTCATTAACATTGAAAGTCACCTTTCCTTGATTACAATTAATAACAGCTCGTGCAGTATTAAGAAAAGGTCTCCAAGAATAATAGACATATTATCATCTTCAGGCATTTCAAGCACAACAAAATCAGTTAATATCAAGCAATTATGAGCCACTTGAACAGGTACATCCTCACATATACCAACAGGAATAGTGGTAGATTTATCAGCCATTTGCAAAGATATATCAGTTGGTATTAATTTTTCAAGTTGAAGTCTCTTGTAGAGAGAGAAAGGCATAACACTAACTCCAGCTCCCAAATCACACAAAGCAGTTCTAACATAACTATTCTTAATAGAGCAAGGGATAGTTGGAATCCCTAGATCTCCAAGTTTCTTAGGAACCTTACCATTAAAGGAGTAATTAGCAAGCAAAGTAGAAATTTCTTCATTAGGGATCTTCCTTTTATTCGAGATAATATCCTTCATATACTTTGAGTAAGGAGGCAGTTTAATAGCATCAGTCAAAAGAATTTGCAAGAATAAAGGTTTCATCCACTCACAAAACTTATTATAGTGTTCATCTTCCTTTGACTTGTGTTTCTTATCAAGGAAAGGCATAGGTTTTTGGACCCAAGGCTCTCTTTCACTACCATGTTTCTTAGCAATAAAATCTTCTTTAGTGTATTTAGTATTCTTAGTATGCTTTTCAGGTTCTTCTTCAACTTTTTCTTCATTAGGAACATCATTTTCTTCATTACCACTTTCAGTTTCAGCATCAGAGACAGATATACTATTAGGATCTATAGCAGATTCAGAGGGTTCTACAATAGTTTTATGTTTCTTTTTCCTTTTCTTACGAGTAGAGCCACTATTTTCAGCTTGTTGAGAATCCTGCTCAATTCTTTTGGGATGCCCCTCAGGATATAGAGGATCCTGGGTAGTAGCACCTCTTCTAGTTCTAATCTCATAAGCGTGTTTTTCTTTGGCGGCATTAACTAGCAAGTCTTTTTGCACTTTAATGAGTAGATCTATTTGAGTTTGAACCATTTGAAAGTGTTTAACAATCATTTTAACATCATTAGAGGTTCTTTCCACAATATCCTTTAACTCAACAATAGCTCTAGTGTTTTCCATTAGATGATTTTGCACCCTTTTATTAAAATTATCTTGCTTAACAATAAAAATATCGAATTCTTCTAAGCATTGATCAGGAGGTTTAGAGTAAGGGATATCACTTTCATCAAAGTGTTGGAGAGAGTGTATCTCAATAGTGGATGAGTAGGGGATAGGCTTACATAATTCTTCTATAGGAGGTAAATTCTTGACATCTATAGCTTTAATTCCCTTCTCCTTAAGACATTTCTTAGATTCCTTCATCACTTCATCATTTAATTCAATAACTCCCCTCTTCTTTGATGTTGTAATAGGCATAAGAATAGTTGGTTTAGGTATAATTACTTCAAGTATAGCTGGTTCAGGAGGAGTCCAGTCTTCATAGTTCTTGCTTATTTTAGCCATTAATTCCTCAGCTTCCTTGGGAGTCCTATTTTCCTGAAAACACAATCAGCACAACTATCTTGGTATGTCCTAGATTCTTCAATTAGTCCATTATAAAATATATCAAGTAGCTCATTCTTTGGTAATGGACTTCCAGCCTGTGCATGAATCAAAGCACAAAACCTTGCCCATGATTCAGGCAATATCTCTTTTTCTCCCTGTTTAAAATCAAAAGTTCCTGCAAAATAGCATGTCTAGCACTAGGAGGAAAATATATTTGCAGGAAAGTACTAATCAAGCAATCAGGGCTATCAATAGATCCAGGGGGTAAATTACTAAACCAAGTTTTAACTTCTCCTTTCAGTGAAAAAGGGAAAATCTTAGCAACAAAGTAAGTACGCATCTTAATATCATCAGAAAACAAGCCACTCATGGTAGAAAGTTCATTCATATGTGCTACCGCACTTTCATTCTTAGTCCCACAAAAAGGTTCTTTCTCAACAATAGCTATGTAAGATAGATCGAGAGAGAAATCATAATCTTTATCTTTAATGTTTATGGGAGAAGCAGCAAATTTAGCAATAGGAGACAATTTGGGTCTAATAGTACGCCTCTTAAGGAGACTCTTAGCAGCGCTCCTATCATGGGTGTTTTTACATTCTTTAATAAATTCATCGGTCATCTCAACATAACCGTCTTCAATATCATAACTCTCACTAGACTCAGGTGAACTAACAGGTGTAGTAGTGTCTTCATTAGGAGTTTTAGTATTTCCAGCTATAGTTCTAGCAATCGTAGCATCTAGGAAAGGACCTAATGAACCACTCTTATCAAGCACAGTAGAAGCAGCATCATAAGTATCAGAAGTTTCAGATTCAACAGTTGTAGCAGTGTGTAGCATGTGTATGTGGTGGTGTAACGAGCTTCATAACAGATGGTGAATCAAGAGCAACAGAGGTGTTCAGAACCGTACCTCTTCTTGTAGTGGATGGTAAAATAGGAACCTTGCCATCACGAGACTTACCCATAATGGATGGATGGCAGCGAACAATAATGAATCCAAGTGAACTTGATAAATAAAGCTATGCTCTCCGGCAACGGCGCCAGAAAATAGTCTTGATGACCCACAAGTATAGGGGGTGTATCACAGTATTTTCGAGGGAAGTGAAACCCAATTTATTGATTCGACACAAGGGGAGCCAAAGAATATTTATAAGCCTTAACAACTGAGTTGTCAATTCAGCTGCACCCGGAAACAATCTTGCTCATAGCAATGTATTACTAGCAACAGTTTTGTAGTAGCAATAGTAAAGTAACAGCAGTAGTAAAGTAAAGACAACAGTAACAATAGCAGTAAACAGTAGGATTCGAGTGCGGTAGGCATAGGGATGGATGGACGGGTGTTGCATGGACAAGATAATTCACATGGCAATCAGAACATAGGGCAATTGCAGATAAATAAGATAAAGCATCCAAGTACTAGATAATCCTAGGCATGTGTTCCATATATAGTCATACATGCTCGCAGTGAGAACTTGCACAACATCTTTTGTCCTGCCAGCCTGTTTGCAGCGGGGCCTCAAGGTAACTACTGGCAATTAAGGTGCTCCTTTTAATAGAGCACCGGAGAAAAGCATTAACACTCCGTGAACACATGTGATCCTCACATCAAAGCCATTCCCTCCAGTTATCCTGATTTCTGTCACTTCGGGGCCTTTGGTTCCGGACAACAACGTGTGTATACAACTTGCAGGTAAGACCAAAAACAAACATGTTCAGATCGGAAATCATGGCACTCGGGCCCTAGTGACAAGCATTAAGCATAACAAGTTGCAACAAGGTCAAAAAGCACTAATAGAAGATACTAGGCACCATGCCCTAACAATCTGATGCCATTACATGAACGATCTCATCCAATCACTACCATCCCCATATCCTACAACGGGGGATTACTCACTCATAGATGGGGGAAACATTGATGGTCAATGGAGAAGCGATGGTGATGATGATGGCAATGATCTCCTCCAATTCCCCGTCCCGATAGGGTGCCAGAACGGAGTTTCTGGTGCTGTTTTGTAGAATCTGGTGGTGGCGGCAGAGCGGAACTCCTTCTGGAAAAACTCTCGACCCTCCCCCCCGAAGTTTTTAGGTCAGAAGGCATCTTATAGGCGAAGAGGGAGACCGAGGGGGTGTTTGGGGCGGCCAGACCACCCCCTGGCGCGGCCTGGGCTAGCCCGCGCGGCCAGATGGTGCGGCATGGGCCCAGCCCTCCTCCATCTCGTATTCTCGCTCCGGGAGTCTTCTGGTGAAATAGGATTTTTGGCATATTTTCCGAGATTTTTCCTGATAGTTGATTTTCTGCACAAAAACTAGAAACCAAGGAAATTCTGCTGAAAACAGCGTCAGTCCGTGTTAGTTGCATCCAAATCACACAAGTTTAGAGGAGAAACAATATCAAAAGTGTTCGGGAAAGTAGATACGTTTTGGACGTATCAACCTACTCGAGGACGAGCAGGAGTTAAGCTTGGGGATGTTGATACATTGCAAATGTATCTATAATTTTTGATGTTCCATGCTTGGTTTTATCTACTTTCTTATGTTTTGTCCACACTTTGGAGTACTTTTTATATGATTTCTTGGACTAACCTATTAACAAGATGCCACAGTGCCAGTTGCCTATTTTCTGCTGTTTTTGGTTCTAGGAAAGTCAGAAAATGAATATTCTCGGAATTGGACGGGACAAAAGCCAAAGTTGATATTTTACCGGAAGACTCACAGAGCCAGAAGACGAGACGGAGAGGGGCCACAAGGTGGCCAAACCACCCCTAGGCGCGGGTCCCCCCAGGCCATGCCAGGGCATGGTGTGGCCGCCCACCAACCTTGCCTCTTCGCCTATAAGAAGCCTCCCAATGCATAAACCCTAAAGAGTCCATCAGAAATCCACAAAAAGTTCTGCAGCGCTGCCACCACCAAAGGGGAGATTCGGGGGACAGAAAGTCTCTGTTCCGGCACCCTGCCGGGATGGGGAAATGCCCCCGGAGCCATCTCCATCGATCTCCACCACCATCTCCATCGACGTTGCTGATTCCCATGATGAGGAGGGAGTAGTTCTCTCTCGAGGCTAAGGGTTCTACCGGTAGCTATGTGTTCATCTCTCTCTCTCTCTATGCATGATCTTATTGTGATCATGAGCTTGTAATCTATAGATCTACCTTGCTACTCAAGTGCTTTAATAGATCTCTGCTCTCCCCATGTGTGTGAAGTTGACAGTGTGCACACCATGGTGGCACTTAGGCTAGAGATTACAAATACTTGTTATGAGTTATATTTGGAGTTGGATGTCTTTATGAAATTGTGGTGTTTGTTATACTCATCTAGTACTCAAGGTGATAGTGTGGGGTTATCTAGATGGGAAAGATGAACTCTGAGGTGTGCTGTTATAGCCCTACCAACGATTAGAGTGTCCAACCGGAGAGTAGTTTACAGTAGTATCATAAAGAGAAGATATTTATATGAGAGTGTTCACTAGTGAAACTATGATCCCTAGGCCTTGTTTCTAAGCATTGAAACACCGTTTGCAATTAGATCTGTTACATGTTTGCTTGCTTCCATCTTTATTTCAGTTTGCCTTTAGTCTCTTCCACACCATCAAGCTATTTTCTATCACCGTTACGACTTATAATTATCTATACCACTTGTATTTCACTATCTCTTCGCCGAAATAGTGCACCTATACACCTGACAAGTGTATTAGGTGTGCTGGGGACACAAGAGACTTCTTGTATCTTGATTGCAGGGTTGCTTGAGAGGGAATACCTTTGAACACTTCCTCCCTGAGTTCGATAAACCTTGGGTGATCCACTTAAGGGAAAACTTGCTGCTGTTCTACAAACCTCTGCACTTGGAGGCCCAACAACTATCTACAAGAATAGAAGTGCGTAGATATCAACTGTCCCGGTTCAAACGACGAAAGATCCTCGTGGAACGCACAGGGGTCACATGGCCATCCAGGTCCCTCTGTTGATCATTGGTACGGGAGTGTCTCGACCATGTCTGGAGTGTTCCCAAACCGTGGGGTATCCCTCTGAAGGGCTTGATGATGCTTAGAGAGTGTTTATAGGATCGGTAGACTCACCAAAGAATAATAGGGAGAAAACCGGAAGGGTTTCGGTAAGTCCAGAGGATGTCCGGAGTGGAGGTGGAAGTGTTCCATAGCCACGAAGGTTGTATAATATGTGAATGAATGTTAAATATTGATTTATTCATAATTATTTATTAAAGAAAAAATCAATTTAAATGGTCAAAGGCTTAATGGGCCAATTCCCGGAGGAGAGAGGGCCCATTAGGGAAAGGAGAGAGGGAGAAGGGGCCAAGGGGGTGGTCAGCGCCCTAGTGGGCCAGCCCCCCTGCGTGGGGCCCATGGGGGTGGCCGGCAGTGCCACCCCTCCCCCTCCTCTCCTTTAGTCCCACCCCAGAACTTTGAGGGAGGTAGTACCTCCCCCCTATATATAGTGGGGGTATTTGGCCAGATAAATACACCCAATAATCAATAAACGTCTTCTCACTTTTGAGAGGACTTCTAATTGATATTTTCTCTCTCTCCATCTCTCTCCCGTGATCGTGGTCCCAAGTCTGGACCGCGCGAACGAGAGACATCTTCACCGTGCTGCGGGATTCCGATCCAGGAGCTCTACTTCCGCAACTGCTGTTGGATCAAGGAAGCGGGAGTCATCGTCAGGCACCGGACGTGTGTAACTCCCCGCGAGGTGTCGCACTTGAGGCACTCAAGTCGTTGGAACCAAAGGAGCTTAAGGACTTCATCATGAACTTGAGGTTGGCTTCGGCTCGTCTACATCAACCACGCTCTCCTGAGCGTTGACAACGCTTTTCGGTCTTCAAGGGTAAGTTCGTGAAATCCCCTCCTGTTACTGTTTTACTAATAGATAGGTCCTGGCAGCTTCAGGGGTTCAGGGGTGTAGGGTAAAATTTATTGTTTTCATACGCGGAACCCCTACAGTGGTATCCGAGCCAGATCTATGCGTAGTAATGCTAGTACGGGTAGAACACACGAGATGTAGTGTGTGGGCGTTGATCTTTTAGTTGTTACCCTCCCACGTGCACTTGTGTATACCGCAGTAATGCTTGATGAAGCGGCACCCAACCGACTTTACGCGTTCATTCGTGAGACTGGTCCACGCTTGACATACGGCTTGTACTGTATAAAATGGCTTAGGGGGTGTCTGTCTCTCTCGTATTAGTTGGTATACCATTTGCAACGGAGGGCCCCAACAGGGGTGTAGTAGAGACAACTACTTGATCAGTGTTGTGCTGAAAGTTCGTAGGTAAGAACGGTTCTTGTGCGAAAGCCCATTCAGCCACGTAGAACATGCAAAGATAAAGTAGAGGCGTCTAACTTTGTTTTGCAGGGGGGCGTTGCTTTGTGATATGGTTGTGGCAAAGGTAAAGTGATTTTATGTTACGTAGTAGTAGATAGTCACGAAGGTGACGGACTACCACGCCGGAATGACACCGGTACCCTGGTGTCTACGACGCCGGAACCCTGGCGCCGGAATCCGGTGACGACGGATGGAGATCACGATGTGAAGGACCATATCGCATCGCATTTACATTCAATGTTATTGTTTGTATATCTTATTGTGTGCTAGTATTAGATACTCGATGGTAGCCTAATAAGATGATCCCTGTTAAAATTACCAACGATTGTGTTCCCCCTTAGTGTGCACTGATACATTGCAAATGTATCTATAATTTTTGATGTTCCATGCTTGGTTTTATCCACTGTCTTGTGTTTTGTCCACACTTTGGAGTACTTTTCATATGATTTCTTGGACTAACCTATTAACAAGAGCCACAGTGCCAGCTGCCTATTTTCTGCTGTTTTTGGTTCTAGGAAAGTCAGAAAATGAATATTCTCAGAATTGGACAGGACAAAAGCCAAACTGCCTATTTTTCCGGAAGTCATTAGATTCCAGAATACGAGACGGAGAAGGGCTGGGGGCCGGCCACACCACCTGGCCGCGCGGCCAGGCCTGGTGTCAACACCCGGATTTTTAATCCCAGATGCCCGTTATGCCATACCTCGCAATCCCAGGATTACCATTTTTGCGAGACATAACAGATTGGATATCACAGTACATCATCCATTACAAACCATACATAAGGTTTTACACAAATAAGGATCTCATGATCCAGTCTTTAATACAACAAGCAGCGGAAATAAACGATAGCGTAGCGGTGGGGTCCATCTTCAGGGGCACAGGCAATGCCGACGAAGGCAGATAGTCCTAGTTATCATAGCCGTCCTGCTGACCATCATCTTGATAATCTCCTTCATAGTCTGGCCATGATAATAGCCAGGGAAAAAAGCCATGAGTACTCTTTAAGTACTCGCAAACTACTACTAACAAGGGTTGCCATTCTAAGTTAAAGTGCTGAATTTAAAGAATAACTATCAAGTTAAGTTTGAAACCTAAGCTGAGTTCTGAAACAAGAAAAGATAAAGTAAAGTTCTAGAATCACTTAAGTTGGGAAGCTATTATCATTAACACAACCCTGTTGTGGTCAAGTCAAAGTTCATCATTCATTTCAAGTTATTTAGAAAACATCTGACAACGAAACAGTATGGCCATTCCAACTGTCCATAACCGCGGACGCGGCTATTCGAATAGTTTGACACTCTGCAGAGGTGGTACACTTTCACCACAAGATTCGATACATCTGTCAGGGATAACCCTGAATCATCATACTTAGTATGCAGATAATCAAACATAACCTTCCCTTTACACACCCCTAGTATAAGCACCTCTCCTATGAGCATGGCCTCCCAACCATGACCATCAGTCATCTTGGGCACTGCATAGGTGGACATCATTGAGAGGTAGCCTCATCTCAAACCTCTCCCATGAGGGGACTAATACTAATGCATATAAATTTCCAGCTAAGCCTTACCCAATTCAGGTAATGTGGTTGTACGGTAAATTTGGAATGGTATCGCATCCGAATCCAACCATCAGTTTTATAAAAGGGTTAAGGCTCATGCCTCATCATTTTCATCATCCTAAACCAGTTGTGTTTCTCAACACATGTCAAAACATCTCAATAGAATGACTCATCATTCCAAGGTTTTCACAATTCATTTTCACCAAGTGTTCCCATCTAAAGTGACTCAAGTTTTGATCTATTCTAAAATACTAAGTTAAGAGTGTTCACTAAGGTGGAAAGATGGGATCAATCTCATGCCATAGAATGACATCTAAAGGTTTCTAAGTAGGTCAAGTTTTATACTCTTTATGCTACCTTCAAAATTAAGTAAAGAACTTTGTGTAAACCAAGGGAGGTAAAACTTGTCAATAAGACTTGGGGTACTAATAGTTAAAGGGGTGTGATCAAAGCATGCTTAATGCATCTTTACTAAACCATCTAGTTTTATTCTAGCTTGCTAACAATAGCTTACCAAAGCATGTTTGCAAGGGTTAGCTTGCCACTAATAGCTTGCCTTGGTTGGTGCAGTGGTTGAAGTTTTCTTCTTCTTCTTCTTCTTGGTAGAACTCCTCCTCCTTGAAGGCTTGGTCGGTACTATCGTCTAGAAATACATAGGGAGTGCACAATCACCAAACAATACTTAACTAGGCTAAGTAGTATTCTAAACCACACAATTGATGATCTATTATCATCCCAAACATCACAAGTTTAATTCAATAGTTTCAACCTTTTTATTTTGGAAAAGTAATTTCTACTCATTGAAAAATTAACTAAAATTTAATATTCACCACCAAAATATGGGATCGTGTGGACACATGTCCTCACCACATATTCTAACATGTGGGAATGAGATTTAAAGGTTGGATCAATATTACTTTGGTTTAAGTTTATTATTTAATGATTTAAAGTGACTAGAAATGCCTATATAGCATTATTTTGGTACTAGTCCAAAGTCACTGCCTATAAACCTTAATATTATTACATATTTGGATAGATATGATGAAATGTGATTTTTGAGAGTTGGAATCAACTCAAAAGCTAACTTGGTTGATTTTATAAAAATGTTTCAATTTGCAAAAGCTTCTGTCTTCTTTTTTTATTAGGAGAAATCTATAACTCTAAATGAATTAACTCCAATGGGCTTGGATAGAGCATTTCAATACCTTTCAACAAAATTAGTTTCATGTAATTTGGATTTGTCAAACTCACAGAATTGAATTTTGAAACACTGGATAGAAACTATATTCTAACTAAAAAGAAAAATCCAGATTTGAATCTACGGGCTCACGCGGGAAAAGAAATGGGCCAGCCCAGTGGCGCTACATGGCGTGGGGCTCAGCTGACAGGGGGGTCCCACTTGTCAGCGGCACTTAAAACGCGAAATGATACGCGCACTGTGGGTCGTGCGATTAGAGGCTAGATCTACGGCTGAGGTTCGTCGTCGACGACGAACAGGTCGCCGGCGAGCTCGAACCCTAGCGGCTCGGTGGGGGTCTACTGGGGGCGTACGAGGGCTCCAGCGGGGTCGGCGAGGCGGGCGAACGAAGTGGAAGACGACGGCGAGGCGAGGCATGGTCACGGTGGAGCTTGGGGTGGCCGGAATCAACGGCACCCTTCTTCTCCCGAGGCGGCGGCTCCGGCTCCAATTCCGGCGAGCTGCTGCTCCACTTGCTCCGACGAGAGGTGGGTGAGGTTCAGAGAGGTAAGGGGAGTGGAATGGTGTGAGTCTTTGGTGCTGGGGAGGGCTCCTTTTATAGGCGCGACGGTGAGACCAAGCGGGATGGGCGGTCGACGGTGGCGACATGGCTACGGCGAGCTAGCGGCATGGCTAGGGATTGCGATCGGTGGGCGGTTCCCTGGCGGTGCTCTAGGACTTCAATGCGGCCATAGGGGCGGTGGCATGCGGTCGGGGCGAGGTGGCGCTCTGCGCGGCCGAAGCGGCTGTGTCCACGGCGAGCGGTGGCTGTGGGGCTTTGGGCGGCGAACGGAGGTGTCTGGGGTGTTCTCTAGGTCGAGGCGGAGCGATGGGCGCGGGCTGGTGCCAAGGGGCGGTCGGTGCGAGCGGGGACAGTGCGCGCTCTGCGGGGGGCATCGGCATGGTTCGGTGGCACTGGGCGTGGGTTCTTCTCTGTGGTCCATGGCGGCTCTTGGCTCGGGCAAGGGACAGAGAGGGGCGGTGCGGTGCTGGCTACCTCCTAGACATGGAGAGGAAATGGGAGGTGGTCTGCTGCAGCGGGGCAAGTTTGGCCGGCCAGGGTGGTGCTCGGGATGGCATTGCCTTTCCACTAGGGTGTAGGGGATGGGTTGCAAATGGCATGGTTTGATCAGAGGGGGACATAGAGATTAAATGGAGATCAAATGGGGGCAAAACTCTGTTCAAAACAGTGGGCTAGGATTAGAGGTGTGATTCTGCCTACCAAGTGTTTGATGAAATGGCCGCAAGAGAAAATGTTTTGAATTTTGAGTTCAAAATTTTTGGGTGATCTCCACTAGTGATAGGTAGTCTCTGGTTGCAAGGGTTTTGAAAATGGTGCTCAATTAGATGGTTTTTGAAATAGGGGTGATCTATGCATATGCATTAGATTCAATTTTAAACTGTCATTTAAAATAGTTTACAGAATGTTTTTAGTAGATCAAAAGGTGGGCCTTGGTACCTCATTATGTGTACTAGCAAAGGGTGCAAAGATCAACAATTGTTTCTATTAAGAATTGAGTACTAGGAATAGCCAAAGTAGGCATGAGAGTTAAATTTGTCAAAATGACCATTCCTTCATTTTAATTCTTTTTTATTTGATTTTCTTTAGGAAAAGTTTGGTAATGATGTAGATGATGTTTAAATCACCTAAGAAACATTTTACAAGCATTGGATCAATCAATCATAGCAATTCAAACAACTCCTATTTTAAATGCACACATATATGAATGCTTTCATTTTAAATTTGGAAAAGTTTTTGTTAACCCCATTTTTGGATGATTTGATCTTGATAAGCTTGGATTAAAGTTTTGGGATGTTACACCTGGCCCGTGCCAGGGGGTGGTCTGGCCGACCCCAGCACCCCCTCAGCCTCTCCTTCCGCCTATAAGATGCCCTCGGGACGAAAACCCTAAGTACCCGATCAAAAATCCATGAAAGAGTCTGTAGCCGCCGTCATATCCATCCCTAGATCGGGAGGGATCTGAAGCTCTTCCCGGCACCCTGCCGGAGAGGGGAATTCACCCTGGAGGCTTTCTTCATCACCATGCAAGCCTCCGGTGTGATGCGTGAGTAGTTCATCCTTGGACTACGTATCCATGTAGTAGCTAGATGGCTGGTTCTCCTCCTTTGTGCTTTCATGTCTAGATCTTGTGAGCTCCATTCATGATCAAGATCATCTATTTGTAATTCTGCATGTTGTGTTTGCGGGGATCCGATGGATATTGAGATGCTATTTCAGATTGATTATTGATTCTATCATGTCTTTGTTATTTGTGATCTTGCATGCTTTCCGCTGTTAGTAGCTATCTTGGCCAAGTAGATGCTAGCAACTCCAAGAGTTAGTATTTATGCTCGATAGTGGGTTCATGCCTCTAGTAATCTGGGGAAGTGACAGAAATCACTAAGGTACTAGATGTGTTGTTGCTACTAGGGAGAAAACAACAATCCTTTGTTCATAGAACAATCGTATTGTTTACATTACATGCAATTCGTAAAGCAATAATCTGTTGCTTGCAACTTAATACTGGAGGGGGTTCAGATGATAACCTGAAGGTGGATTATTAGTCATGGATGCAGTTGGATGGCGGTATATGTATAATGTTGTAATGCCCAATCAAGTTCCAAAGGAGTCAAGATGATTAGTATATGCATGTATTGCTTTCTCGATGTTTGTCAATTGCCCCGCTGTAATTTGTTCACCCAACATGTTATCTATCTTAAGGAGAGCCACCTCTAGTGAACTATGGATCCTGGTCCTTTCTTTTACATACAATCTATAAACTATTTACTGCTTTGTGTTTACTTTCTGCAAACTATTACTTCCTTCCATTCGATACGTTTAATCCTTTGTTTTCAGCAAAACCGGTGAGATTGACAACCTCATCGCAAGTTGGGGACAGAGTTCTGTGGTTGTGTTGTGCAGGTCTCCACGTTGCTGCTGGCGTGCGCCCTGCCAACGTTTAGCTAGCTACACCTTTGGGGTATTTCCTTGCTCCTACTGGATTGATAACCTTGGTTTCGTACTGAGGGAAAACTTGCTGGTGTTCTCATCATACCTTCCTCTTGGGGTTCCCCAACGAGCTCGATATATTTTGGGCCATCATGCACCACCAAGAAAGTTCTTCGGTATGAGGCGATCCATTGTACATGCATGGGTGTCGACATATCTACGTTCACATACAGTGGGTGTAGGCCATGTTGCACAGCGAATACACTAAGGTTGAGTTGGCGAGCCTAGCACGCCATAGAAGCGTGGCCTCGGATCACGGATGGTCGAAAGATCGAGCACGAGTCGCACGAATTATGTGACCGATGTTTAGCGTCCACCCTTGAACCCAATTGATGGTCGTGTTAATCGGGGGAGATGTGGCTAATAGGGGCCGTGTTATCACTAGGAACCCTTATGGGGATAGGTGTTTCTGAGTGGAGTTATTATTAACTCATTTAATTATAAACTTAGTCTAAATTCCTTCTTGCAAATTATAAATGTAGAGATGACTCATCGTGAAGCTTACTTTGTCATTGAGGAATGGGTAAAGGGTGAGAAACTTAGACTTGATGGATCCAACTTCCCTAGTTGGCTTGTGTGACTGAATGATCTCCTTACTAGGAATCATGTAGTACACTACATACACCGCACGTTGGATTTGACTGAGCCAGACCACTATGAGACCCCACAAGAGCTGGCAGACCGCTACTATCGTCAAGAGATGTCCACCTACATTCAGATAATAATGCGTTACGGGATGGTGGATGAACTCCATCCGCTCATGTGTGATCTTGATCTATATTCAATGGTGGATCAGCTGAGAGCAGAGTTCATAGGCCATGTGCGCATGTGGAAGCACAAGCTGCTTGGAGAGTTCCTTTCCATATAGATGGAGGAGCATACATGTCTGAAGGGTCACTTGGAGCACATGCTTGATGCACACATGAAACTAGTTCACTTCGTGGATTACTGGATGGATGATCCGTTTGCGATAGGCGTACTGCTTCGATCGTTGCCTCCTAGCTACGAAGGACTGATGGCTCAATGCGCGGCACCCAGCAAAGTGTTGATGGCTCGTGGTTGATGTAGAGCTTGTTGGGAACCCCAAGAGGAAGGTATGATGAGCACAGCAACAAGTTTCCTTCAGTTATGAAAGCAAGGTTTAATCGAACTAGTAGGAGCAAGGAAACACCTCAAAGGTGTTACTAGCTGAGCTTTGGCAGGGCGCACTACCGGTGCTAGTAGCAACGTGGAGACATGCACAACACAACCACAGAACTTTGTCCCCAACTTGCTATGAGGTTGTCAATCTCATCGTGTTTTGCGGAAAACAAAGGATTAAACGTATCGAATGGAAAGAAGTAAAAGTTTGCAGAAAGTAAACACAAAGCAGTAAAAGATTGTAGATTGTATGTAAAAGACAAGGACCAGGATCCATAGTTCACTAGAGGTGGCTCTCCTTAGATAGATAACATACTGGGTGAACAAATTACAGCGGGGCAATTGACAAACACCGAGAAAGCAATACATGCATATACTAATCATCTTGACTCCTCTGAGACTTGATTGGGCATTACAACATAATACATAGACCGCCATCCAACTACATCTATGACTAATAATCCACCTTCAGGTTATCATCCGAACCCCCTCCAGTATTAAGTTGCAAGCAACAGATTATTGCTTTACGAACTGCGTGTAAAGTAAACAATACGATTGTTCTATGAACAAAGGATTGTTGTTTTCTCCCTAGTAGCAACAACACATCTAGTACCTTAGAGATTTCTGTCACTTCCGCAGATTACCAGAGGCATGAACCCACTATCGAGCATAAATACTAACTCTTGGAGTTGCTAGCATCTACTTGGCCAAGATAGCTACTAACAACGGAAAGCATGCAAGATCTCAAATAACAAAGACATGATAGAATCAATAATCAATCTGAAATAGCATTTCAATATCCATCGGATCCCCGCAAACACAACATGTATGAATTACAAATAGATGATCTTGATCATGAACGAAACTCACAAGATCTAAACATGAAAGCACAAAGGAGGAGAACCAGCCATCTAGCTACTACATGGATCCGTAGTCCAAGGATGAACTACTCACGCATCACACCGGAGGCTTGCATGGTGATGAAGAAGGCCTCCAGGGTGAATTCCCCTCTCCGGCAGGGTGCCGGGAAGAGCTTTAGATCCCTCCCAATCTAGGGATGGAGATGACAGCGGCTACAGACTCTTTCATGGATTTTTGATCGGGTACTTAGGGTTTCCGTCCCGAGGGCAATATATAGGCGGAAGGAGAGGCCGAGGGGGTGCCGGGAGCCACCACACCACTCCCTGGCGCGGGCCCAGCCTGGCCGCGCGGCCAGGTGGTGTGGCCGGCCCCTGGCCCTTCTCTGTCTCGTATTCTGGCACTTGATCCCTTCCGGAAAAATAGGCACTTTGGCTTTTGTCCCGTTTAATTCCGAGAATATTCATTTTCTGACTTTCCTGGAACCAAAAACAGCAGAAAACAGGCAGCTGGCACTGTGGCTCTTGTTAATAGGTTAGTCCAAGAAATCATATGAAAAGTACTCCAAAGTTGGAAGAAAACACAAGAAAGTGGATAAAACCAAGCATGGAACATCAAAAATTATAGATACATTTGCAATGTATCAACATCCCCAAGCTTAACTCCTGCTCGTCCTCGAGTAGGTAAGTGATAAAAAAGAAAGAATAATTTTTGAGGTGACATGCACCATCAAAGACTTGATCAAAGTATTTGCAAAACATTCAAAGCTGGGATCATAATACTTCAATCATAACATGAAAGACAAAGTTCTAGAAATAAGCAAAGAAACTATGAAGCAACATGAAAATGCACAAACAAAAGATTTATGAATAACAATGCTTTGCAAGACGTTTGTTTGTTTCTCATAAAGAAAACATAGCATACTAGTATTCAGCTTGTCCCTCAATAGAGTAGCAAATATAAATGCATAGGACACCTTCAAAGTTCATAAGAGTGACTAGATACAATAGTTTCAAACAAGCAATATGAAAGTATGCATCAATCAACTAGTCTTGGGACAATGCACATAGAACTAAGAATGGCCACTATGCTCTCAATGTAGGTGCATAAAGATAGAAGGTGGAGACTCAATATAATGGTGGAAGAAAGGCCTTTGTAAAAGGAAGTAGGGATTCAAGTCTCATAAAGAGCTTCCAAAAATTATGGTACTTATAGCTTTCAGCTCTCATTGCCCCTATCATAAGCATCTTGAAGTGATTAAGGTTAAAGTGAACAAACTATGGTGTACATGCTTGACGAAGTATAAGTCAGAAATCTCATGTCCCTTGTATACGAGGGTCGCTCCTCATGCTACTCAAGTTTAGTCACCGGTAAGTTCTTGTCATCGTAAGTACATGTGTATCATAGAGAACCGCCAACGGGGTACCCCTTGCCCGATGATACGGAAGAATCCTCATATCAAAATGACAAGGCAAGCAGACAACGAGCATCTCAGCATTCTTCTTATTTACCATGGGAATATGGTGCTTTTTTCTCTCTTTCCTCTTTTCATAGTATCTTTTTTTTCTCTTTTCTCTTTTTTCTCAATATAGGACTCTTTTTTTTATAAGAAGAATGCTTCATAGACAGCTCATTATGGTTACGCTGCAGGTTTCCACCATGTCAGCATGGATTAGACCAGTGGCCCGGGCGTTTCTCTAACACATATACATAACTCCATGGACTTACAAGCTCCCCTTTCATTTCACATCGACGACATCCATATACAAAAGAGCATGATATCAACTAGGTACAAGTACCAAGTGCAATGTTGAAAGCGTTCCCCATGAAAGCATGGTTCTGCTAATTCCCAAAAAATAAGTGCAAGCATATACAACATAGATGACACAATGGTTCAAGTTTATTAAGGGCAAGAAAAGTAAAGTGTGCCATCAAGTTCGTCAGAGCTTTAATCACTAGTTTTCTCATAACAAGTGGAAGGTAAACAAAAGCATGAATATACTTGGAATAGCATAAGCTAGTAGGTAGGTATGGTGGACTCTTTGGAATAACTTGGTTTAGGGAGTTGGATGCATGAGTGGAACTCATACTTTGTTGTGGAGGCTAGCAAAAGACTGGGAGCGACAAACTAAGAGAGCAATAATGGCCATAATCATGCAGAGCGACAAAACATCATTGATCAAAGCATAAAGTGATACTATAAGTTGAAAACTAAAGGATCATAAAGGCTATGGTGACTTGAGATAGTCATAACATGGTGTGAGCATGCGCCAAGTCAACCCAAATAAAGCATCAAAGGAGAATACCACTATACTATGCTTTAATATGCTAAAACAACGCATGATTCATCCAAGGCACATTAAGCAATCTCAATTGTTTATAACAAGTCATGCTACAACAAAGAATACTAAGCATAAAGCCAAAACAATATCAAGCATGGCATGACAAAGCACAGGCCACAGTCAAAAACAAGCTCTTTTTACCACATGAACATGAACTTTCCTACTCTTTTCCAAACCAAACCAAACTATTTGCAAACCAATGTATGAAAGAGGGGGTCCAACCAATTTATTCAAAAAACTAAGTAAACAAAAGCAAACAAAAAACCAAAACGAAAACGCAAAAGAAGACGCTCCAAGACAAACACAATTGTGCATGAAACAATAAAAATGAAGCGTTTGGAAGAAACCTGGAATTTTTATTGATGAAGAAGGGGATGCCCGGGATGCCTTGGGCATCCCCAAGCTTTGACGCTTGTACTTATTGGATATTTCTTGGGGTGACACACGTGGCATCCCCAAGCTTGAGATTTAGTCCATCCTTCATCTCATTACTCATCCCTTCCATACACCTGAAATTTTTCCTTCATACAAAACTTCACACAATCTCATTAGCAACATTAGTGCACTTAAGATAAATAAGTCTTAAGGTTCAGTTATAACACCAAATAAACTTCCATTAGAACACTAGCTACTGTAGCACTTCCCTCAAAAAGCTCAATTCCCCAAAAGAACTCAAAAAGGAACCCACAAGAAGCAAATACAGAAAATGGCAGAAATCTGTCAAAACAGACCAGCAGGTAAAGACGAAATTTTTCGAAGACCTTCTGTTTCTCAAATCAAAAAGTGTTGAACTAACGAAAGTTAGATAACAACCTGGGGTAGAATAACAAAAAATTACAGATCAATCCGACATACAGAGCTCTCTCACGAATTTTTACGGTGAAGCACAAAAATCTGTTTCGGGACAGCAACTTTCCCAATCATTACTTCACTCTCATTAGAGGTTACTCTTGGCACAAAAACCAAATAAAAAGGATAAGGAGCGGTTATTACTGAAGTAATAACTTCCAAGACTCATCTAAAACTTTTGGGTTATCTCCCAATAAGTACTTTTCTTTAACGCCTTTAAGTTAGGCATAAGAAGCAAAGAAAGAATCAAGTGTTCTCAAATGAAGAAGCACTAAGACCAAATTTTGTTTTCATAGGAGAAGAAAAAGAAATATTTTCTCTCTTTTTAGGGAAGTGTTCTATACCTTTCTTGAGTGGGAGTTGATATTTAATGGTGCCTTCTTTCATATCAATGATGGCACCAACAGTTCTAAGAAAAGATCTTCCCAAAGTAATAGGACAAGAAGCATTGTATTCAACATCCAAAACATAGAAATCAATGGGGACATAGGAATCGTTAACCATAATAAGAACATCATTAAGACTCCCCATGAGTTTATTTTTAGCATTATCATCAAGTGGGACATTCAAATAGCAATCTTCAAGAGGAGGCAAATCAAGCATATCATAAATCCTTCTAGGCATAATAGAAACACTACTATCAAGATCACACAAAGCTTTGAAATCAAAGCCATTCACTTTCATATTAATGATGGGTTCCCAACCATCATCTTGTTTTATAGGAATAGAAGCTTTATGTTTCATCTTTTCTTCCTTAATCTTTATGAGAGCATCAGTAATGTGTTTTGTAAAGGCCATGTTCATAGCACTAGCATTAGGACTTTTAGCAAGATTTTGTAGGAACTTAATAACTTTAGAGATGTTGCAACCATCAAGATCAAAATCAAATTTATCATCTAAAGTAGTAGAACTATTACTAGCCTCAACACTAGTGGTGGTGATAGTAGAAACACTAATGTTTCTAGCAATTTCATCTTCTCTTTCCCACTTAGCATGTAATTCAGCTAATAGTCTAACATTTTCATCAATTCTTACTTGTATAGCATTAGTAGCTGCAAAGGGATTATCATTAGTTTCAGGTTTAGCAGCCATTTTATTGATCAAAGAAGATTGAGCCTTAGACAAAGATGATATATTTCTTTCAGCATTAGAGAGTTTCAATTATAAACTAGGAATTTCCTTATTCAGACTCTCAAGTTGATGGCTAATGTTCTTCAAAATAATAGATTGTTCCTCCATAGTTTTAGTGAATAGCTTATTTTGCTCATATTGCATTTGCATGAAGTTTATAGTGGCTCTTTCAACTTCTAAAATTATTCCTTCACTAGGTAATCCAGGTTTACCATTATAGCCATAAGTATTATTAGGAGGGTAAGGCCTATAATTGTTATTACCATAAGCATTGTTGCCAAAGTTGTTATTTCTTATGAAGTTCACATCAACTTGCTCTTCTTGAGCAACCAAAGAGGCTAAAGGAACATTATTTGGATCAATATGGGCTTTCCCATTAACAAGCATAGACATAATAATATCAATCTTATCACTCAAGGAGGAAGTTTCCTCAACAGAATTTACCTTCCTACCTTGTGGAGCTCTCTCAGTATGCCATTCAGAATAATTAACCATCATATTGTCCAGAAGTTTTGTTGCAGCACCCAAAGTGATGGTCATAAAGGTACCTCCAGCAGCAGAATCCAATAGGTTCCTTGAAGAATAGTTCAATCCTGCATAAAAAGTTTGGATGATCATCCAAGCAGTCAGTCCATGAGTGGGACAATTCTTTACCAAAGATTTCATTCTTTCCCAAGCTTGAGCAACATGCTCATTATCAATTTGTTTAAACTTCATTATTTCACTTCTCATAGATATAATCTTAGCAGGAGGATAGTATTTTCCAATAAAACCATCTTTGCACTTAGTCCAAGAATCAATACTATTCCTAGTTAAGGAATTCAACCACTCTTTAGTTTTTCCTCTCAAAGAGAAAGGAAACAATTTCAGTTTAATAATATCACCATCTATATCCCTATGCTTTTGCATCTCACAAAGTTCAACAAAGTTATTTAGATGGGAAGCAGCATCTTCATTACCAATACCAGAAAATTTCTCTCTCATAACAAGATTGAGTAAAGCAGGTTTTATCTCAAAGAAAGTATTTTCAGCCACAGGTGGAGCAATAGGTGTGCTCATAAAATCATTGTCATTGGTGCTAGTGAAGTCACACAACTTAGTGTTTTCAATAGTAGTCATTTTTTGGGTTTTCAAATAAGAAAGCAAACTAGTAAAACTATTTTTTTGTGTGTTTTTGAAGAACAAAACAAGCAAACAAAGCAAAAAAGAGAAACTAAGCAAAACAAAAACAACAAAGTAAAGAGATTGGTTATGAGGGACTCCCCTTGAGAAGATGTCGAAGCTCTCCCCGGCAACGGCGCCAGAAAATCGCTTGATGGCTCAATGCACGGCGCCCAGAAAAGTGTTGATGGCTCGTGGTTGATGTAGAGCTTGTTGGGAACCCTAAGAGGAAGGTATGATGAGCACAACAACAAGTTTCCCTCAGTTATGAAACCAAGGTTTAATCGAACCAGTAGGAGCAAGGAAACACCTCAAAGGTGTTACTAGCTGAGCTTTGGCAGGGCGCACTACCAGTGCTAGTAGCAACGTGGAGACCTGCACAACACAACCACAGAACTTTGTCCCCAACTTGCGATGAGGTTGTCAATCTCACCGTGTTTTGCGGAAAACAAAGGATTAAACGTATCGAATGGAAAGAAGTAAAAGTTTGCAGAAAGTAAACACAAAGCAGTAAACAAATTGTAGATTGTATGTAAAGAAAAGGGCCGGGATCCATAGTTCACTAGAGGTGGCTCTCCTTAGATAGATAACATGATGGGTGAACAAATTACAGCGGGGCAATTGACAAACACCGAGAAAGCAATACATGCATATACTAATCATCTTGACTCCTTTGAGACTTGATTGGGCATTACAACATAATACATAGAGTGCCATCCAACTGCATCTATGACTAATAATCCACCTTCAGGTTATCATCCGAACCCCCTCTAGTATTAAGTTGCAAGCAACATATTATTGCTTTACGAACTGCATGTAAAGTAAACAATACGATTGTTCTATGAACAAAGGATTGTTGTTTTCTCCCTAGTAGCAACGGCACATCTAGTACCTTAGAGATTTCTGTCACTTCCCCAGATTACCAGAGGCATGAACCCACTATCGAGCATAAATACTAACTCTTGGAGTTGCTAGCATCTACTTGGCCAAGATAGCTACTAACAACGGAAAGCATGCAAGATCTCAAATAACAAAGACATGATAGAATCAATAATCAATATGAAATAGCATCTCAATATCCATTGGATCCCCGCAAACACAACATGTATGAATTACAAATAGATGATCTTGATCATGAACGGAGCTCACAAGATCTAAACATGAAAGCATAAAGGAGGAGAACCAGCCATCTAGCTACTACATGGATCTGTAGTACAAGGATGAACTACTTACGCATCACACCGGAGGCTTGCATGGTGATGAAGAAGGCCTCCAGGGTGAATTCCCCTCTCCGGCAGGGTGCTGGGAAGCGCTTCAGATCCCTCCTGATCTAGGGATGGAGATGACGGTGGCTACAGACTCTTTCGTGGATTTTTGATCGGGTACTTAGGGTTTCTGTCCCGAGGGCAATATATAGGCGGAAGAAGAGGCCGAGGGGATGCCGGGAGCCACCACACCACCCCCTGGCGCGGGCCCAGCCTGGCCATGCGGCCAGGTGGTATGGCCGGCCCATGGCCCTTCTCCGTCTCGTATTCTGGCACTTGATCCCTTCCGGAAAAATAGGCACTTTGGTTTTTGTCCCGTCCAATCCCGAGAATATTCATTTTCTGACTTTCCTGGAACCAAAAACAGCAGAAAATAGACAGCTGGCACTGTGGCTCTTGTTAATAGGTTAGTCCAAGAAATCATATGAAAAGTACTCCAAAGTTGGAACAAAATGCAAGAAAGTGGATAAAACCAAGCATGGAACATCAAAATTTATAGATACATTTGCAATGTATCAGGGACATGTCCGGAGTAGCTTCATGAGTGGTGATACGGAAACATTGGATTTCCAAGTGTTCATATTACGTTTCAGGAACGTAAAAGTTGAACCAATCACTGGAGAGGTCATCGATGACAAAGGTATATATTTGATATATAATTTTATAAATGTTATAATCTTGCAAACGCATTTGCGGTGTTAAGTATATTTGATACTTGTTCTATTTTGCTGAAAATAGGTCCTTCTGCATGAGAGGTGCTTGTTGGAGAGGAGGTGACATTGCGTATTGATGGAAAACATGATGATGATGGCCGACGACACTCTCCCTCGACATTTATGACTTAGTTTATGTGTTTGGATAGTTATTGTAATTAAAAGATTGTGAACTTCTTTAGTGTGTCTCACACTTTGTGAGACGGTTATTCATATGAGTTTGTAACAAACAGTTGTTCTACTTTTATGAATGATTTCTATTCGCTTGTTTGATTAAGTGTGACTTATCCTTGTTGTTTGAAACTAATTGATAATGCATGAACATTTGTAAAATATTGAAATGCCTTAAAATACCCAACTTAAATGATATTTCATTACAGAATGAAAACCTTTGTTTAAATTCAAAGTTATAATGATAATATGTGAAAGTCATTCGATTTCTTATCACATATAAATCATGCCTAAGTTTGGCAAAATCACTTGAACACCTTGTATTACTTGAATACAAAGTGTTTAATGAAATTGTTAAAAGTAAATACATATTCGATGTATTGTGTTTTAACAAAATGGTAATTATCATTATATGATTGTTTAAATGTGTAAAGAAGTTTACCAAAGGAAACATGAATATGAAACTATTCAATTTGATCAAAGTGTTTCATCAATAAAAGGGTATAAATATAAAAGAGAATCTAATTACTATGATTTGATCAATAGTAATGAAATTCGACTTTATAAAGAATGGTATAAAAATAATTGTGAATTGCAAAGCATTTTGAAACGTCAAAATGCAAAGCATCACAATGTGATATTAGATATCAAAATGGGTTAATAGATGGCACCAAATAAATCGTTGTAGTGTAGATGTAGAGACCATTAATTAGAAATAGTTAGCACTCAGTTAGAACATATAGTGAACCATTAGAATTCGTGAAGGTTTTGGGGTTATTCGATATAACCAAAACAATAGCGAATAAGTCCTTGTAGAGTATTCATTGGAAACTTTGAATACAAAATCCATAGGTGAAACCAAAAGAGAAGCAAAACTGGTATTGCTTAGATTTTGGTACATTCTTGAGAAAGATCACTTTTAGTGATGTTTCTCGATTATGGAGCAAATGGAAGATAGTGAAAAATATGATAAGGATTCAAATCCCTGCATCAGAGTGTTGAGGAGCGCAACAGACAACGTTCCTGAATGATTCTCTTCACAGAAGGAAAGAATCAATGATATTGACCATTGTGTTTTCCCCACTAGTGTTTTCACTACATGAAGTAGGATTCAAAATGTAATCCATATCTTGTATGGAGACATTTGCGAATCATTTGTCATGATTATTGGAATATGACATACCTATGAACTACTAAGGAAATAATGGTAAACTAAAATTATGAGAAATCCTAGAAGCTAAATTCACTTGAGATGAGAAAGCAATTCGTTGCTGAATCTCACAAGTAAAAGGGGTTACTTGAATTTTTCCCAAATGACTGCAAAGCCATAGTGGAAAAGGGGTGAGTGACAACAGTACAATTTGACAGGTATTGGACAAATTCAAATGAATTTGATTCAAGTGTGCTTAATATCAAGTGGATTTAAAAACTAGTAAAAGTACTAGTATCTCATAGTAAAACTCCAAGTTTGATATTTGATCAAAGGATTTTTGAAGTTGTTCAAAATAGTGAGTAGATATGCAATTTGCATGAAATTGAGTGGGAGCTATGAAAGTCTTCCTAAAACAATATGTGAATGACATATTTTTGAGTGGGAGCAATATAAGTCTCAAATTCAAATATGTAGGAACATAATTTGAGTAAGAGTAGTGACTCATACCCAAATATGTTAGGAACATGTTTTGAGTGGGAGCTTATAGGAGTGATTTTAAGTATGTTAAGAATAAAAGCACAAGTACCGATAAATAATGATTTATAAGGTGTAGAAGTTGATAATAGGTATATTATGATATTATGTAGTATTCCTTAAGGGATTCTGAAAAGGGTTTCAGAATAGAAGTTAATTAAGGAACTAGTACTTAACAACTCAAGTTAGGAATAGTATTAAGTTTATACATCAATGGTTGAAAGAAAGAAAAGGATGATCATCATCCACTATGTTGAGACATAGGTTCTATCTTAGAAAACCATGATGATAACTTAACATAATATGTAATCCAATAAGGAATGTTTGAAAGTGATTAAGTTCGAATCACGGAACATTGAGCCAAGTTTGTCCGCAGTGTCTAGTAGAGAACTATGGATATATTTTCCAAGTCCATAAAGGATGACATATCTTAAAACATAAAGGGGTATGTTATAAGGGAATATGTTGGAAACTGCTATAAATACCGATTAAAGTCAAGTAGGAAGCGAGGTGAAGAAAACATCGAAAGTTGCACAGAGTGCACTAGTGTTTTGATGAATACATTTATAATAATAGATAAGGGTACCATCTAAAGTTTTGTATAATGTTATGGCGGGGCTAGTTCTCTTTTAACGTAGAATGATGTGTCCCAGGGCACAGTGCCCATAGAAAGCCCTCGAGGTTGATCTAAAGTCACTGTAGGATCCTAGAATCAGGCCTCTTTCTGCTGCCATAGCGACGATGCATACGCACAGATGTTATCATGTGATGATAAAGTATTAAGTCAATCAAGGTGACATTAGTAAGTTGCAAAGGATTTGGGACTGTAAAGTATAGACCCAAGACTCAACCTCTTCCATAAGCAAGCATGTTTAGGGTACCGGATATATGGTGTCAATGATTAAAGAACAAATGCAGCTAGTGTATTTGTACTCTAGTGCAAGTGGGAGACTGTTGGAAATATGCCCTAGAGATAAATAGTAGTAAGGACTATTATCATATTTCATATAGTTTATGATTAAGTTTTATATCATGATATAAATGTATTGAGTGGAAACATCAATACACGTGTGACATATAAATAACCAGGGGTTCCTAGTGAAACTCTAGTCACTGGTTCATTGGTCAACAGATGATCAAGTTTCCTGATCATGTGGCATTTATGCCAGTTGGAAATGGAGTCAACTCATTCGGAGAATGAGATGATGAACCAATACCCAACCTAAACATCATGACCCGATCATGTCACGAAGTTCAAGTTACGATGATTAGAAATGGATCCTCATAGACTATTCCTTAGACCATGAGGCTATATCAATCACTGTCTCCCGAGAGTGCTTTGATAGCATCAAGCGCCACTTGGTAATACAATGGTTATAAAGGTGTGTTTAGGTACTCAGTGGAAACCGTAGAGGCAATATATGTCAAGAGCGGGATTTGTCCGTCCATGTGAGGAAAGATACTCAAGGGCCCACTCGGAGAGGTTATATCCAATAGCTGCACAGCGTGTGATTTGATCACGGGGATATCACTTGTCGGAACGAGTCAAGTAGCATTGTTCGGTAACGAGATTGAACACGACATGGTGATGTCATTGATCAGATCTTGGGCAATGCAAGTATCGAGAGACAAAGGGAATAAGACACGACTGTGCCGGTTCAAACGACAAAAGATCTTCGTGGAACGCACACGGGTCACATGGCCATCCAGGTCCCTCTGTCGATCATTGGTGCGGGAGTGTCCCGACCATGTCTGGAGTGTTCCCGAACCGTGGGGTATCATTCTTAAGGGCTTGATGATGCTTAGAGAGTGTTTATAGGATCGGTAGAATCATTGAAGAATAGTAGGGTGAAAACCGGAAGGGTTTCGGTAAGTCCGGAGGATGTCCGGAGTGGAGGTGGAAGTGTTCCATAGCCACGGAGGTTGAATAATATGTGAATGAATGTTAAATATTGATTTAATCATCTATTCATAATTATTTAATTAAGAGAAAAATCAATTTAAATGGTCAAAGGCTTAATGGGCCAATTCCCGGAGGGGAGAGGGCCCATTAGGGAAAGGAGAGAGGGAGAAGGGGCCAAGGGGGTGGCCGACGCCCTAGTAGGACTGCCCCCCGCGCGGGGCCCATGGGGGTGGCCGGCGGTGCCACCCCTCCCCCCTCCTCTCCTTTAGTCCCACCCCGGGACTTTGAGGGAGGTAGTACCTCCGCCCCCTATATATAGTGGGGGTATTTGGCCAGATAAATACACCCAATAATCAATAAAGGTCTTTTCACTTTTGAGAGGACTTCTAATTGATATTTTCTCTCTCTCCCTCTCTCTCCCGTGACCGTGGTCCCAAGTCTGGAGTGCGCGAACGAGAGACATCTTCACCGCGGAGCGCCGTCGCGCTGTGGGATGCAGATCCAGGAGCTCTACTTCCACAACTGCTGCTGGATCGGGGAAGTGGGAGTCATCATCAGGCACCGGACATGTGTAACTCCCTGCGAGGTGTCACACTTGAGGCACTCAAGTCGTTGGAACCAAAGGAGCGCAAGGACTTCATCACGACCTTGAGGTCGGCTTCGGCTCGTCTACATCAACCATGCTCTCCTGAGCGTTGACAACGCTTTTCGGTCTTCAAGGGTAAGTTCGCAAAAATCCCCTCCCGTTACTGTATTACTAATAGATAGGTCCTGGCAGCTTCAGGGGTTCAGGGGCGTAGGGTAAACTTTATTGTTTTCATACGCGGAACCCCTACACGATTTGGTTCTCCAGCTTGTGCAGCAAAGAAAGCACAAACTTTCCCCAATATGGGAAGGGCCATTTTTAGTTAGTCGAGTATTGCACAATGGTTCATACTACCTAACTAATATGCCGCCAGTCAAAGAAAGACCTGCTACTAAGAAGAGAAAGAGAGCTGGAGGCAGTATAAACCCGGATGAGTTAGACAGACCATGGAATATTGCTCAGCTACGTCCCTTTTATTCTTAGTTTATTTTTCTTTGTAATCATATATGTGTACATGTTGAATGAGAAATAAAGTCTTGGTTGCCTCAAATTCTTTCTGAGAAGTTCTTACCATCTTATTTCCGAATGATCATGTCACAGTCGAAAATCCCAGAATACTTGAAAGTACTTTATGCTCATGTTTGTTCTAGTTTAGATTTCCGATTCTAAAATTGCTACCTTCAGGTATAAATCTAAAATTTCTAGTCTATACTTTTGTTATTTGTCTAATTGCTGGATGCGGGCATTTTCCGAGTAGTGAATTGTTGGTACTGGAAGCCGGCTTTGTTTTCGAGTTTAAACTGGTTTAGCAATTGAGCTCCGTTGCTCGGCAAAGTTTCCGTGCTAAAAGTTGTCCGGCTCACAAAAGGGACGAGGCGGAAAGCCAGATAAACGATAAGTGCAGACAAAAAATATAAGTGCTTATGCAAACATTTCAAGCACATAATATTAAAGCCGCAAGTGTTGAATAGATAAATAAAGCTTAGCACTAGCAAAAGTATTATACTACTTATTTACATACCCAAATTGTTTTCAGAATAACACATTGTTCTTTCTGATACTCTATGATGCAGGGGAGAGGTACGAGCTGTCGGCTCGCTAGATACATCAGCCTCGTTTTGATAACGTTCTGAGATGTTCAAATCCGATATGGTTTGATCATCGTTGGAAACTTCAACTGTTTCTTCGAAAGGCGGAGACGACGTGTCCACGCGGGTGAAGAAGGGAGTGTCGTAGCTGGTCAAATCAGCTACGTGGCACCCATATCCGGCGCAGGAGTCCATGATAGCCTTCATGTCTTGCTCCTGTCCATCTTCGTCCATGCAGTACCCTCTGGTTACTTGTCAGATTTCCATGTTTCCATGGTGGCTCATAACCATGGTGAGAGCGTTTTGCGTTGCGGTTCACACGTAGGACATGTTCCAGTCCTGAAAAAGCTGCAGCATATCCTTGGCCTTATCTCGCACCTCAAAGCCGGACATGCTATGCATGTCCGGAACCTTGAGAACTTCGCCAATATCTTCGAGGGATGGGCGGAAGTCATGCAGCAAATCACAGACTTGGGTAAGCCGGTTGGTGCGAGATTCGGCAGAGGCTGAGTCCATTAAGTTCATAGGACCTGCGCATATAATGCAAAGGGTAAGTCAAGTAAACCCGGACTCCAAAGAGTCGGAAGATGCAGATAAGTCAGAAAAAGGGAAACATACCAAAGATTACATCGTTAACTTTGGCATTCTCTTCCCGAAGACTCTAGAGTTCAGCCCGGAGTGCCACGGTAATGTCCCTTTCTCTGAACAGATCATTGCTGAGATCCGAGATTTTCTTATCTTGAAGTGTAATCTTACGATCACGCTCCTCGGTGGCCATGGAGGTGGATTCGAGAATTTGAGCAATGCTCTTCTCATGATCCGCCTTAAGCTTATCCAACTCTTGGCGAAGTTCCTTGTTTTCCACCACCAGGGTTTTAAGATTCTCGGCCTCTTCAATCATAGCACAAGACTGCTTTACCAGTGTTGTAATCAAAAGAACAACAGTTGAACAAAAAATTCGACTATGAAATACAAGACAAGGTTTGAGTTTTGGAATGTTTACCTTCGGCCTCATCCATGGAAACTTTCAATTGTGCATTTTCAAGCCGGAGAGCTCTGATTTCTTTCCGCTTGTTGCAAACATTCTTCAATAAATCCTGGTTATAGGAATATACTTTCTGTAAGTCAGAATACCCAGAGTCAGAAGTCTACTAAAGACTCGGGCTAATATTTTTACTAATATCAGCACGAGCCTTGGGGGATACACTAGTTCATTCTTCGGCATCCTAAGGAAGCATAAAACCGGATTTGACTTTCCAGCTTCATGCTTGGGGGCTAGAGGATATGATATGAAATAAGGAAAAACGGGAGTTAGAATTCCTACTTACATATTGTTCGCGAATGAGTTTGTCTAAACTCGCATTCATTTCGGTGGCAACCTTTTCAGCGAAGGTTAGGGGGATCACTGGCGCAGTTGGAAGCTCGCCGGTCCTCAGCTTCTTGTCACGAAGACGAATTTGTTCAAGAAGATCAGAGTGCTTGATATCCTCTGCTTCTTGCGCTTCTTCTTCGGCAGAGATAGCCCGGCTTTCCAGGCATTGCCGGGCTAGCCGTTGAATATCCTCCATAGACTTTTGAGATAAGCCAAGTTTGGCAAGTCCCGGATTATCTAGGAGATTGTCGGCGAAGGTCTCTGCCAAGGGATCATTACCCGAAGAGGGTTCACCCTTATCAACACTTGAGTCACCCATGGTGATGTCAGTCTATGATCCAAGGATCACTGGCTCTGCTGTTTGAGCCGGATCATCTGCAACAATCAGAGATGGAGTAATCTCTGGCGCTGCAGAAGGCTGAGGGGCAGGAGTCGAAGGAGCTACGATAGGAGAAGTCAAGTTGAGCTTCGACTGACGTAGAGGCTTCGAGATAACCCCTTTCCCTTTGCCCTTGGTGAGCTATTTAGCTCTAAGAAGGTAATAGAACAAAGAACATTACATCTCAGAAGGAATTACGAGCAAAATATAAAGACCTTGTGAGGAAAGATTACCTCTTCACAACGGGCACTTCTTTTGTGCCAATGGCCACTGTCATAGCTTTGTGCTTCCGAGGAACTATGTCCGACAGTGGAACCAATTCACCCTCATCCTGAGAAAACTTAGGAGGATATCCCTCGATAGGAGCGAACTCAGACTCGGGGAGGTCAGCAAGCTGAAAAGAAGAAGTATCTTAGTATTGTGAAATAACATAAAGATGAACACATAAAAAGAGTTGCTGCTGAAGCTTACTGGCACAACAGGGTTTTCCGCTGTATGCATGTCCAGGGACAGCTCCGGAATCTTCCTCTCAATCCGTTCCCTTATCAGCCATTTGATTTGGCTTACATAATCTTTTGGATCGTAGGTTTTGGGGCTGATGCGAAGGGAATCCTTCTTAGACGACGTGATGGAATGCATCAGTCGATCTCCATGATGTTGAAGAGGTTGGATCTGGCGTGCCACCCAGCATTGAACTAAGTCGGACCCTCTCAGGCCCTTGTGTTTCATCAGATATTCGATCCGCCTCTTGGCGAGGAGCAGATTGTCACTGAGAGCCGGAGCGACCTCATCCCAGGATTCTTGAGGCGTGGCGGCTCCATCGACGAAAGCCGGCAAAGCATGATCTTTGCTGGGAGCAGAAATATCCTTGTGATAGGAAAAAGTGGACGACCATTGTTTGACCGACTCACTAGCCATGATCCGAGGATAGACGCGCTCTCGCCTAACCGAAAAACTAATGGTACCGGTAATATAAGGATTACCGGCAGTAATGGAATTTCTCCGGACATGGAAGTAATACCGGAAGAGAGTAAGGCTTGGCCTAATGCCGAGATACCCCTCGCACAAAGAGGCGTACACACTCATCTCTAAGATGGAGTTCGGGGGAGATGATGGAGATGATCTCCGTAATGACTTATGACCTCGGAAAAGAAATCTGAGGGAGGAAAGCTCAGACCCCTGCCAAGGTGAGTGTCGAAGTGCACTCGCTCGTCGTCGCGGGGGTTGGGGATGGTTTCACCGAAGCCGCTCTGCTAGTTTCCGGCACAGAGGAGCCCTTCTTCTTCAACGCCACGGAGCTTGGGATCATCGAGGACGCACGGGATCCAAACCCTGCAGTTGCTCTCCTTCTCTGTCGCCGCTGCCGTCACCGTCGTGTCGGAGGATGATGCAGAAGCCATTTTTCGGTGCACCGGTGACCTTGGATGGGCGGCGCTGGAGATTCTTTGGGGAGCAGAGGAGCTATAAGTTCGTGGGAGGCGTAAGGGAGAAGGAAATGGCGCAAGTGCTGGTGAGAAGAGATGAGGAATAGGATGTTCACTGCTTATATCTATCGGCCGCGTCAAGATTCGTGTAAACGCTACAGTGAACGTGCCACACGTCATGGAAAGGACTGGGAACCCCCCATGTGATGATTGCGTTGCCTCGATCTCCATGCACGCATTGAAACGGCGCCTCGGTTCCACGAAAGGCGGACCCACCAATGGTCATGCTGACAGGAAATATCTATCAGTGGCGTGACTTGATGATACGTCCATAACGTATCTATAATTTTTGATGGTTTTGTGCTAATAATATGCTTTTGATACTCCTTTTTATATAAAGTTTATGATTTATTTGTACTAACCTACTAATAGTTGCAAAAGTGCACAATGTTCTTGTTTTACACTTTGATGTATAGGAATTACCAAGAATACAAGTGGAAACCTTGTTAGAGTCAAATTGAGATTTTTCAGAAATCTGTCTTAGAACTCTTTTTGAAGATGGTCACATTTCGGGACGAAGATAGCATCAAATAGAAAACTCTTCAACTACAAAGTTGTTGAAAATTTCGTGGCAAACGTTCTGGACATAAAATTTAGCTAATTCCGAGTCTGGACAGGTCGGATAGGCCCGATTTACTGCAGCCCAAGATGGGGTGACGGGAATCCGAGAAGCTATATAAAGGGAGGAAACCTAATTCATGGGAGACACCTCCACCCACGAATTTTCAGCCACCAAAGCCATGTTTTTGCCTCCCCCATGGATCCCATCTCCATGGGGAAGCGCTCCCAAGAAGCCATGAAGGAAGGGTGCTAAGGGGCGGTGCTCCCCTGTGATACCGGCGGCAGGGAAGGAGTCCTCCGCACCGCTGCCGGCGCCTCTTCACCGCCATCTCCATCGACTCCACTGCCATCTCTATCGCCATTGCTGACTTCCATGATGAGGAGGTAGTAGTTCTCTCTCGAGGCTAAGGGCTCTACCAGTAGCTATGTGTTCATCTCTCTCTATGCATGATCATATTGTGATCATGAGCTTTGTAATCAAGTAGACCTACCTTGCTACTCAAGTGCTTTAATAGATCTCTGCTCTCCCCATGTATGTGAAAATGACAGCGTGCACACCATGGTGGCACTTAGGCTAGATATTACAAATACTTGTTATAAGTTATATTTGGAGTTGGATGTCTCTATGAAATTGTGGTGTTTGTTGGAACCATCTAGTGCTCAAGGTGACAGTGTGGGGTTATCTAGATGGGAAAGATGAACTTTGAGGTGTGCTGTTATAGCTTACCTTCGATTAGAGTGTCCAACCGAAGAGTAGTTCAACATAGTATCATAAAGAAAAATATATTTATGTGAGAGTGTTCACTAGTGAAAGTATGATCCCTAGGCCTTATTTCTAAACCTTGAAACACCATTTGCAACTAGATCTGTTACATGTTTGCTTGCTTCCATCTTTATTTCAGTTTGCCTTTAGTGTCTTCCATGCCATCAAGCTCTTTTCTAGCACCGTTGTCTTATTTCCATATCACTTGTATTTTACTATCTCTTCGCCGAACTAGTGCACCTATACACCTGACAAGTGTAATGGGTGTGTTGGGGACACAAGAAACTTCTTGTATCTTGATTGCAGGGTTGCTTGATAGGGAATACCTTTGACCACTTCCTCCCTGAGTTTGATAAACCTTGGGTGATCCACTTAAAGGAAAACTTGTTGCTGTTCTACAAACCTCTACACTTGGAGGCCCAACAACTATCTACAAGAATAGAAGTGCGTAGACATCAAGCTATTTTCTGGCGCCACTGCCGGGGAGGTAAGGTAAAAGGTACTCACATCCTCCGGTGTGAGTGCTCGAAGTTATTTCCTTTAGATTCTGCAATTTTGTCTTTTTGTTTCTTGTTTTCACTAGTTAGGCCTAATGGAAAACAACAACAAAATTAGAGAGATTTATAATATTTATCTTGAGTTAGGACATAAAATGTTTGAAGAGAAAATTAAAAAACCTATGGAACTTTATTTGCATGCTAATAGCAATGTTGTTAGTATGAATTCTTTGGACACCATTATTGCTAATGTTATGGAAAAGTCTAAGCTTGGGGAAGCTAGTTTTTATGAAAATGATCTTTTTAGTTCCCCATCTTTGGAAGATAGCTATTCTATTGCTTACGATGATACCAAACCTCCAATATATGATGATTATAATGATGAATATGATATTTTTAGTCCACCTACTATTGAGGAGAAAATTAATGATTACAACATGCCTCCTATATTTGATGATTATGGTGATGAGAATAATAATGATAGCTATTTTGTTGAATTTGCTCCCACCACAATTAAAAAGAATGACTATGCTTATGTGGAAAGTATTAATTCTTTTATGCATGTGGCTCATGATAAGAATGTTTTATGTGATAGTTATATTGTTAATTTTATTCATGTGGCTACTAAAAGTTATTATGAGAGAGGGAAACATGGTTTTATGTATCTCAACAATATTAAGTTTCTCCTCTTTATGTTGAAAATTTTGAAGTTACACTTATTTTGCTTTCGTATGCTTGTTGCTTTGTGCTTTCATGACTTGTTTCTTTACAAGATTCCTATGCATAGGAAGTGGGTTAGACTTAAATGTGCTTTGAATTTGCTTCTGGATGCTCTCTTTTACTTCAATTCATATTTCTTGTGTGAGCATCTTCTCAAACTTCCAAGACTCAACTAAAACTTTTGGGTTATCTCCCAATAAGTACTTTTCTTTAACGCCATTAAGTTAGGCATGATAGTTTGAGAAGATGCTCACATAAGAAATATGAATTGAATTAAAAGAGAGCATCCAGAAGCAAATTCAAAGCACATTTAAGTCTAACCCACTTCCTATGCATAGGAATCTTGTAAGCAAATAAATTCTCAAAGAACAAAGTGACAGGCATAGGAAGATAAAACAAGAGTAACTTCAAAACTTTCAGCACATAGAGAGGTGTTTCAATACCATGAAAACTTCTACAACCATATTTTCCTCTCTCATAATAATTTTCAGTAGCCTCATGAATATACTCAATAATATAACTATCACATAAAGCATGCTTTTCATGTTCTACAAAATCATAATTTTTATCAAGCTCAAAAATAGTGGGATTAAAACCTTCAAACCCACTTTTAACAATTCTATAACAATATAACTGATCATTCAATATAGGACCATCGTCTAGAGCTTTATCATAAACGATTTCTAAGCAAAACTCTTTAGTACCATGCATCTCGAAGTTAGGCACAAATAAAGGATTATCACAGATAACATGAGCATAACATTCGTCCTCCTTTGGTAAGCATGGGGGACAATCAAATAATGTAAGGGATAAAGAGTTACTCTCATTAGAAGGTAGGCATGGGTAGCTAATCCATTCTTCCTCCTTTTGTTCATCACTCTCCTCCTCTTTTTCATCTAATGAGCTTTCAGGTTCATCAATTTCTTCTTCCATAAGATCCTGCAAGGCATTAGTCTCTTCCATTTGTGGAAAGCATCTATTAATATATTTAAGAATATAGCCATTTTCTTCCTTGTAATTATCAAAGCAAAATTTAAGTATATCACAAACCTTACATTTATAAGGTGAATCATCGATATTTTCAAGCAAACTAGCAAGTTCAAATGCACCCTTCCAAGCAATAAATTCCTCAATTTGTTCCACATCATAAAAGTCATAATTTCCCTTAACATAAGAAGATATGGTAACATCATCATTATACTCACATTGAAAAGGGAGGTGTTTGTACCTCCTACAGCAACAAGATTTATCAAAGCAATAAGTAACATTATAAGTAGAGCACACATTTATAACAATGGTATACAATTTATCAATTTGTTCCCATAAGTGTTTCCCTTTTTGTGACAAGCGGTGTTCCTTGTAATAATATTTTTGGTCTTCCGTGAACCCACCTTGCCAATAAGATTCAGTTTCAAAGAAACTAACCATTGATAGAAAGCATGATAAAGCAAGAAAATAACAGACCAACGAAAATAACAACTAGAGTAGGATTTTTTTTTGTATTTTTGATAAAGAAACAAGCAAACAAGGCAGAAATAAACTAAGCTAGAACAATAGTGATTCCAAGTGAAATTGATAAATAAAGCTATGGTCCCCGGCAATGGCGCCAGAAAATAGTCTTGATGACCCACAAGTATAGGGGGTGTATCGCAGTATTTTCGAGGGAAGTGAAACCCAATTTATTGATTCGACACAAGGGGAGCCAAAGAATATTTATAAGTCTTAACAACTGAGTTGTCAATTTAGCTACACCTAGAAACAATCTTGCTCATAGTAGTTTATCAGTAGCAACAATTTTGTAGTAGGAATAGTAAAGTAGCAGCAGTAGTAAAGTAAAGACAGTAGTAACAATAGCAGTAAACAGTAGGATTCGAGTGCGGTAGGCATAGGGATGGATGGACGGGTGTTGCATGGACAAGATAATTCACATGACAATCAGAACATAGGGCAATTGCAGATAAATAAGATAAAGCATCCAAGTACTAGATAATCCTAGGCATGTGTTCCATATATAGTCATACATGCTCGCAATGAGAACTTGCACAACATCTTTTGTCCTGCCAGCCTGTTTGCAGCGGGGCCTCAAGGTAACTACTAGCAATTAAGGTGCTCCTTTTAATAGAGCACCGGAGAAAAGCATTAACACTCCGTGAACACATGTGATCCTCACATCAAAGCCATTCCCTCCAGTTATCCTGATTTCTGTCACTTCGGGGCCTTTGGTTCCGGACAACAACATGTGTATACAACTTGCAGGTAAGACCAAAAACAATACTATCATAATGAATCAATAACATGTTCAGATCTGAAATCATGGCACTCGGGCCCTAGTGACAGGCATTAAGCATAACAAGTCACAACAAAGTCAAAAAACAGTAATAGAAGATACTAGGCATGGCCCTAACAATTTGATGCCATTACATGAACGATCTCATCCAATCCCTACCATCCCCATAGCCTACAGCGGGGGATTACTCACTCATAGATGGGGGAAACATGGATGGTCGATGGAGAAGCGATGGTGATGATGATGGCGATGATCTCCTCCAATTCCCCGTCCCGGTAGGGTGCCAGCACGGAGTTTCTGGTTCTGAATCGCGGAATCTGGTGGTGGCGGCGGAGCGGAACTCTTTCTAGAAAAACGTCGACCCCCCCTTGGTTTTTAGGTCAGGAGGCAACTTATAGGCGAAGAGGGAGGCCGAGAGGGTGCCTGGGCGGCCAGACCACCCCCTGGCACGGCCAGGCCTGGCCCGCGCAGCCAGGTGGTGTGGCCAGGCCCCAGCCCCTCTCCATCTCGTATTTTGGCTCCTGGTGTCCCTCGGTGAAAAGCTGACTTTGGCTTTTGTCCCGTCCAATTCCGAGAATATTTATTTTCTGACTTTCCTGGAACCAAAAACAGCAGAAAACAGGCAGCTGACACTGTGGATCTTGTTAATAGGTTAGTCCAAGAAATCATATGAAAAGTACTCCAAAGTGTGGACAAAACATAAGAAAGTATATAAAACCAAACATGGAACATCAAAAATTATGGATACGTTTGCAACGTATCAACCCGCACTTCCAGAAGCTGGCATACGACGTCTTCATGACAGCCAGGCTACTGCGCCACTACTTTCAGGAGCACCCAATCGTGGTGGTCAATGACGCCCCACTTGGGCATATTCTCAACAATCCTGACGCCACCGGACGAGTCGCGCTTTGGGGAATCGAGCTGTCTCCACGAGACATTACATACGAGAAGCGCAACGCGATCAAGTCGCAAGTCCTCCCTGATTTCCTCATACACTGGATGGAGAACCAGCTCCCCGAAAATCCAGATATGTCTTACCTCTAGACGATGCATTTTGATGGATCCAAGCGTAAGGACGAGGCTGGCGCAGGTGTCATACTAACATCGCCCCAAGGAGACAAGCTGAAATACATTCTGTGAATGCAGTTCACCGCCTCCAACAACGAAGCTGAATACGAGGCCCTATTGCACGGGATGCGGATGGCAAAAGCCTATGGCGCCAAGAGGCTCATCATTTACGGTGACTCCAAGCTGGTCGTCAACCAGACAATGCACGAGTGTGACACGCTGAACGACAATATGATCGCTTACCGCGACCTCTACGACACACTCGAAGGAGACTTCGACGGTTGCGAGATGCGACACGTAGGCCGCGAAAGCTATGAAGAGGCGGACGCACTCGCCAACATTGTCTCCACCTGCGCCCCCATACCACCTGGGGTATTTCTCGAGCGTATCTGCAAACGCTCCATCAAGCCAAAGGCCAGAGAGAAGAAAACAAGCGCAACAACAGACTCGGGGGCTACGCCACCCAATGAGCCAATGACACTCGACGACCTGGATCTTGACATAGGACTCGAGGGACCAATGGGGGTCATCATGATCGAGTCATCTTGGACTCAACCCTACATCACATATCTTCTCATCAAAAGGCTACCGGACGACCCGACTGACGCGCGACACATCGCACGGTGATCCAAGGCATTCGCCATCATCAACGGTGAATTATACAAGCGCAACATCACAGGAACACTCCAACGGTGCGTTTCCAACGCGGACGGAAGGGTCGTCCTCCTCGACATCCATGAAGGGACTTGTGGGCACCATGCCGGCAGTCGCACCCTCGTCGCCAAAGCTCTATGAGCTGGATTCTACTAGCCCACGGCCATGCGTGACGCTAAGGACATCGTCCAGAGATGCAATGCTTGTCAGCGATTCGCGGACAAACCGCATGCACTTGGCGCGGAACTTCGGCCAATACCATTGGCTTGGCCCTTTGCGCAATGGGGACTCGACATGGTCGGCAAGCTCCCAAAGTCCGCACGAGGAGGCTACGTCTACCTCTTGGTCGCAGTCGACAAATTCACCAAGTGGATAGAGGCCATGCCGGTGACAAACTAGTCAGGAGCCAGTGGCGTCAAGTTCTTCGAGTCCATTGTCTATCGCTTCGGAGTACCACACAGCATCATCACTAACAATGGAACAAACTTCACCTCTAAGGAGTTCCAGGGTTTCTGGAAAACCTGGGAATCAGTGTAAGCTATGCCTCTGTAGCTCATCCATAGACCAACGGTCAAGTCGAAAATGCCAACGGCCTCGTCTACGGTGGATTCAAGAAGTGACTCCTCCGACCACTCGAGCAAGCCGCTGGATGTTGGACATACGAGCTACAGTCTATACTATGGAGCCTACGCACAACCCCAAATAGCGCCACGGGATATACCCGTTCTTCATGGTGGACGGCGCCGAAGCAGTGCTACCCGCAGAAGTACGCTTTAAAACCCTATGGGTAGTCGCGTACAGCGAGCAGGAGTCAACACTTGCACTCGAATACTCCGTCGATCTCCTTGACGAGGCACGGGACATCGCAGTAGAAAGATCGACGATCTTCCAGCAGAACCTGCACAACTACCATAGCAGAAGGCTACGCCCCAGATCCTTCGTCGAAGGAGACCTGGTCCTGCGACTGAAGCAGGAAGGGCACCTCAAGCTCGAGTCCCCTTGGGAAGGACCATACGTAATTACAGAAGTAATCCCAGGTGGCGCCTATCGCCTCAAAGATTTTGAGACAGAAGTCGCATACTCCAACCCCTGGAACGTCGTGCAACTGCGGCACTTCTACCCTTAGTCGTTCATTTTTTACATTGCAAATAAGGCTATTCAATCAGACTACTTAGCCACACACTATACCTCGTACTGATTCTGCGAATAAATAAAGCTAAGTGCCCCGAAACTCTGTGTTTTCCTCATTTTTCTAGCAGTTATATCACTTGGGGGCTACGCCACCCTTTACACCCTAGTTCCACGAACAATATGCAGTATCCCGAGTAACTGACACAACAACAATCGAACCCTTGATACACCAACCCAGTTGCAACGCACCTAACAGGTTGGCAATGCGCTGAGATAAAATAAGTCAGGCTAACGAAAAGAAACTGCAGAGTACAAAAACACTCGCATAACACATGAGCTAGCAAGATCTTTACATATTAATATCAATCAATTACATACAGCATACACATGCGAACTTTACAACACTGATACACTTATGTGCAGGATACAAGTTAAACTACTACTGCAGTAGAAGAATGTTTGTCTGTTCCTCAAAGAAGTCGACAATTTCTTCTGCTGAACGATCCACCGCCTGATAATGGGGAACCATATTCCAGGTCGAGCCTGCCGGCAGAGTCGAAGATCCCGCAGCAACAACTGCAATGTCTACATCAGGCCTGTGCAGTCACACCAGCGACAAAGTAGCCTTGGCACTAGCCACCAACTGCTGCCGCACGCAATCGCGAACTGCACTCAAATCCTGAAACTTAGCGAGGAGAGCCAACAGGCTCGAAGGGACGACGTCCAGCGGAAACATCGTCTAGTAGATATTCCTTAGGCATGATTGCGATTTCTTCAGAAAATGGAGCACTCGAGAGGTATGATCCTATAGGGTCGCAAGTGCAATCGCGCGATCGTGGTCCAACCAAAAATATCCACTTTCTTAAAGTTGTTCCTGGGTCAGGTCGTTCATTCGGATGGCAATCCTATCTTTCTCATCCTATGGATGACGAGCACTGACAACTACACCAAGCAAAAAAAAGGCAACATATGAAAACAAGGAACTATCGCGACTGACTACAAGAAAAGATAAGAGGCCAGGAAGCTAACACTTGAACTGATCACCCAACTGCGTCACCTCCTCTAGCAGATATTGCTCTCGGGCGGTAGCCTTCTCCGCCCTTGACTTCCACACATCTGCATTACCGCGAAGGACGGGCAACTCACATTCCATCTGCTTAACGCGATCGCGTAGTCACGAAAGCAGAGACAACTCATCCACCCTGGAACGCGAATGCGCCAAAGTTTCGTTAGCGGATGGAGGGTCCCGAGGATCACCCGAAGGACCACTCGACGTACCCTATCACATGCCAAGCAAGAGAGAATAAGGGACCAAGCAACACATGGAAAAAATCTCAAGTGTATTCAAACATGACAAAAGTATCAACAGAGACAGTCAGCCAGCGGCATGTTTTCAACAAAAAGAGTTGAACTATCAACTATTACAAATATAACTACTGAGGAGCAACTTGCTTCTTCGACTTGGACTTCGGCTTCGGGGGCCTCATCGAGTTCGTGGCAGTATTAGACGCCACAGACTTCTCGCCGGCCCCTGACGCCGCAGCCTTCGCCGCCTTCTTGGCTCACTGCAGCTCCTCGGAATACTTGGCGACCGTGTTGATGAGTTGTGGCCCGTACTTAACGCAGACAGTTGCAAAGGGAGCAAAAACTACTCGTTGACCATCTACGCCGACGGGCATCGCCTTGGAGACCGCTGCTGGATCCACCTCCACCCCATGGGCTTGCACCATGGTGAGTGCCATGGAAGCGCCAACCGCACGCTGCGATTTCCTGAAGTCCGCGTGGATACCTCCAGTGAGGGACTCCACCGGGTCCTCCAAGTTCTCAATCAGCTCAGCCTTCAGCGTCAGCTCCTCGTGGATGCGACTGAGCACAACCTTGGCCTTAGTTAGCGTCCCCTGAATGGAAGCGCTGCGGTCCTCGACTGCCGCGATGGCACCCGCCAAAGCATCATCGTGACGAAGTGCTTGGGCGTCGAAGCTCAAACCGCCAGCATCTACACAGAGCAAAGCGTCAACACAATAGCGAGATATCGAAGAAAGAAGCAATCAAGATCCAGAAGAAAAATACATGAAAGAGACTTGGCAATCGAGAAGAGCTGTTCTTCGAACAACTTTTCCCTCGCAGCGATGGAGGCACGCAAATCCTCTTCGCGTTTCCGTGATTCATCAAGCGCAGCGACTGCCTCGTCGCGACTCTTCACCGTCGTGGCAAGCGTCTTTTCAAGAGAAGCAGCATCACGAAGAAGTTCGTTGTGCTCAGCTGTAAAAAAATAAAAGATGGACCATCAATCGAATGTACAAAATCCCGCAAGAGCAAAAGAAGAAGAAGCAAAAATGCTAACCTTCGACAACGCGATGGCGATTGTCCAGCATTGCGTGCGGTCGACCCATCGAAAGTACCTGCTCCGCTAAATGAGCAGCTTCCTTCACAATGAGCTGCCTCAGAAAAAATAAAGCATCAGCAGATGGCATGGATCACAAATTCGACTGCAACAAGCAAAGTCACACTTACATGCTCCTCTAGAGACTTCGAAGTTGATTGCCGCGCAGTCGTCCGGGCAACCATCTGGTGCTCTCCAGCATGTGGAGAACTCGATGAGTTGTGCCTGGAGTGGGCCACCAATGGAGGAGAGGAAGATTGTTCAGCTACTTCCTTAGCCTTGGAGTCTGCGACTCCAGATTCTTTCAAAAATTGGACGTCGCCAGACAACGCCACCGCCTCTTAACTACGAAACAAAATCCAGCATTAGAAAATGCAACTCCAAAAGGAACCAAAATGAGAGTTATATACTTACCATATCAAAGTCGAAGATTTGCTCCTCCGACTCTGATGACTCCTTAGGCAGCCGCATCTTCTTGTGAGCAGATGGCGCCATGGAGCGAACAGGAACATCGGGAATCAGCTCCTTCGCACTAATGGATGGGCCTTCTGGAGTCGATGGAGATGAAGCATCCGAATCCTCGCTACGAGAACGCTTGCGAGTGTCCGGACCGCGGGGGCTTCCTCCTCCTCTTCAAGTGGGACGGTCGATTCCGACTCGTCCTCTTCATCTACTCCGCGAGGAATAACCCCCTCAGAAAGAGGGGCAAACTGGGAGACACCTTTCAATCCTGCATACAGTAAACAATTTAGTATACATTAAGAAATCAGAAGCACTCGACAAATAAAGCTACTTCGTAGAACAATCATACCTCAGGAGGAGGGTTAGAGGCATCGAAGGGAGGCACGACTGGTTCGCCGGGGAGAACCTCCTTGGTGGTGTACTTGGTCACCAGTAGCAACCTCTTATCTACTTCACCCGCGGAAATGCCATCGACAGATACGTGAGTGACATCGTCCGCACCAGCCCATTAGAACATGGGGTGGACTCTGGCCTACAAAGGCTAGATGCGACGGCGCAACCATGTGCGAATGAGGGTGGCGCCTCCCTCCTCTTTACCCATGCGACTCTCGAGGTCGTAGACACGCTCGTACAACACTTCCGTCTCCTCGGACTCGCCAGGCATAACCACGTCCTTCCAAGAACGCCTCCTCTTGCACGGCGTCGCGAGGTCGAAGGGCGCGAGTACGTAGTGCTCTCCGTCGGCCTTCTGGTCACGGATGTAGAAACACTTGTCTCTCCATCCTTGGACGGACGCCGTGAGCTTGATGTCGAAGTAGGTGGCGAAGGAGTCGACATGAATCCCGCAGCCGCCTACGTCATAGACTAACGAGCCAGAAGCTGACTGACGCTTCAGCTTGAAAATCCACTTGAAGAGACCAAAGTGTGACTCGACTCCGAGCCAGCACTCGCAAAGCGTGATATAGCACGCAATGTGAAGGAGAGAGTTTGGGGACAGCTAGTATAGCTGGAGCCCATAGAAACAAAGAAGGCCCCTAACAAAGGGATGCAGGGGCAGAGACAGACCACGAATGATGAACCCGAGGAACATCACCCGGAAACCTGATGGAGGACGGGGGGTTACCTCGTCACCAGGCATTCGCGAATCGTCTTCGGCGAGCGGAAGAACTCCATCTTGGCACAAAAGACGGAGTTCAGAGGCCTTGATGGTGGATGCGCACCACGCGCCATTGGTGACGCGAGTGCCAGCACCTTTCTTCTTGCCGGCACCAGTGGCGCTGGTGCCCACGGCGGTGGAGCCACCCTTCTTCTTGGTGATGGCGGTGGCGGCAGCAGACCTAGTGGCAGCGCCTCCCTTCTTTTTCCCCATCTTGCGATGGCGGTGCGAGCGGAGGAAATAGCTCGGGAACGTGCGGAGTTGGTCCAGCGCCATGAAGAGGACAAGCTCTAGGAAGTAGAGAGAAACGGCAATGGCGATGGAAGAACAAACAGAGAAAGAGCAGATGGAAAATTACCGCAGCTGCGCTGCTACTTAACCCCCTTGCGGATGCAATCCAACGGCCAGGAGAAACCCTATTGGACGCGTGACACACATCGCGGTCGACACGTGGAGAGGCCAAAACACAAACCGTCCCCCACTATCTTCATTACGCGCGGAAATCGAGGAGGCACAGTTAAAACGAAAGATTACGCACGCTCGGTCAAATCAAAGTCAGAAAATAGGACCCACCGCCCCACCCACGATGCCCATGGTCAAACAGCCGCCGCCGCCTGCAGACTAGGCAGCCGCCGTTGAACCAAGCACCCACCGCCGCTGTCCGGATCCCGGCCACGCCTGTGTCCCCGCGTCCATGCCCATATCGACCCCCCGGTGAGAGCTCTCACTGGAGTAGGCACCTGCCTTCACAGACGGATCAGGCCTTCCCGGAGCATGCATGGCCGCCTCCGGACCAGATCCTCGCTCACGGATGTGCCTCCACATCCTCAAAATCGAGCTCCCGTTGCCGAAGAAATCTGCTGCAAGGGCCATCGCCGGAGTTGACCAGCGAGATTCTAGGCCTCCATCTCCGCTGTCGGGTTGCACGCATAGTTGTTATGTGACCTCGAAGTCCATAGTTTGTGTTGCTACGAACGGCACGGGGACGTTGCTGCAAGTAGCTCAGGCTTTTGCTACCATAGGCATGAGGGGGTGCTACTGTAGGCATACGATGGTGCTACCAGCTTTAGGTGGCGGATCTCCGATGTACCAGGCTACAAACTGCCATAATTTTTTTACTACAACCATTTTGTATTTTGCTACAATGCTATACTCCATTCGACCCAAATTAATTGACTTGGATTTGACTACATTCGGATGTATCTAGCACTAAAACATGTCTAAATACATCCGAATCTAGAAAATCCAAGTCAATTAATTTGGGTCGGAGGGAGTACAATTTTTACTACAAGGTCTTCGATGAGGTCTCCTGCATAGTTGGATTTGCTACATCAGGATATTTTATTTGCTACAACCGTTTAGCGGATTTGCTACAATAGCGCAAAGGTTTTGCTATAAGGTCTCCGATGAGGTCTCCCGGCGAAAGTCTCCGGCGATGTTAGGTTTGTTACATTAGTCCAATTTTTTTGCTACAAAGTCTTCGACGAGGTCTACAGTGAAGTCTCGAGATAGTTTTTTTATTTTATTTTAGAAGTGAACATAACAAAAGAGGGACATTTTGTAGCAAAACCAGATGTCTTTGTAGCAAAGGCGGAATGAAGAACGGGACAATAAGATCTGACCGTTAATTTGTTTTCGTCGGATGGCTGGGACCGGGATGGAAAGTTTTAATCCGGGGAACGGCGTAGCACTCCCCGTAATAGGGTGAAGAGCCACACGAAGGCACACCCTAATGTCCCTGATCGGGGCAATATAATCTCGTCTCAAATCGTCTACTCCAGTTTGAGCCTCCGTCACAAATTAATCTCATCTCAAACTAGCGCTGCCGCCTCCTCGCATCCTCGCTTCCTTGCTGGCACTTCGCCGCTCCAGAAAGACGGCGGCTGCCATGGACGGGGGTGGTGAACGGGAGAGCACCAAACACGAGGTGGAGGCGGAGTACCACTGGCACGATTTCGACTGGGAGGACCTCCGGGCGGATGTGGAAGCCAACCCTTCTTGGTCGTACCACTTGTCCCCTTTCCCCACGACCACCGCCTCGCCGCCAGCACCGTCGTCGGAGGCCTGGAAAAGCTTCCACCGCCGCCACGCCTCCGGCAAGTTCTTCAAGGTTCCTCCTCCTCCCCCCCCTCCCCCCCCTCTCCTTATCTCCTTTTGTCGAATCACGCTCCCTCGTTCTTGCGCAGGTACCTTGTTCTTATTTATTTTTACTTATCAAGCCGGTAGGAACAGGAACTAGGTAGTAATGTTTGATGTGGGCATATCATATGGACATTAGAGACCTTGTTGACCTATTTTGCCGCATTTTGTTAGTAAGAATCAAGGAGGTGCTTTAATGTTGTTATCTACAGCAGAACGAACTTGCAATTATTCCAATATTTTCTAACTAGGGAAGTGATCGTGCACCCTATATCTGTTAGATAATCTTCTTTTCCTGTACATTCTCTTGGTTTGCTGCTTTGTTCTTTGGTAAAATCAAATTAAGTGAATATCATTTGCCACACTGATTACTATGCAAAGATACATGCGGACCAATGTTGTAGGACTTTGAGTAAAGAAGGAATGAAGAATTCATACCATTAGAAGTTCTCGCAAAACAATTAAGATCTCATTTACTTTGTTAGGAAAGGAGGTATTTGTTGAAGGAATTCCCTGAACTACTTAACAGCAAAGAATGTGCAAAGGTTCTAGAGGTGGGATGTGGGAATGGAAGCACTGTTGTATCAATTCTACGGTAATGTTCTCCAAATTTTCATTTCATTTTAGTTTTTTTCGAAATGGGGCATACCCAGCCTCTGCATCAATCGATGCATACGGCCTTACTTTATTAAACAGTAGTACACAAGAGTTTAAAAATAATCATGGGTCACACAAAGTTGCCACGTGAATCAGAGAACGAAATAAAGAAAAATACGTGGAGCGCCTTTGCATCAACATGTCAACCGCCTATCACCACCCGAATTGGCTACCGTCTCCAAACGGTTGCACCCAAAAGCCATGTCCTGGCACTGCTCCTCTGGCAGGAGATAGGACCACATACGGATCCAATGCGAAGCGAGTGGAATAACCTGCAAGAAAGACGGAAAGCTCGTTTTGTTAAAGTTAAAGTCGTTCCGAACATGCAGCCCAAAGTAAAGTGCATACACCCACTCGGATGTGAGTTTTATCCTTCTTCTCTACCCCATTAAGCTAGTTACCAAACAAGTTTTCTATATTGATTGGTGGAGATATATTAAAGGACAGGACAGGTGCACAATATAACTTTTGTAGAAAGGACAATAAAAAAGAGATGTATTGCTTCGTCTTGCTCACAAAAACAACATTTTTACAACCTTACCAATTACGTTTGGCTAAATTATCTTTGGTTAGAATAACCTTCCGATGTAGGAACTCTTATTTTCAGTGGCACCTTAACCATCCAAATATATTTGCGAAAATAATGGGTTTGATTGTTTGTCAAGTCAAGGTACATAGACCTAACTGTGAACATACTAGACGTTGTAAGTTTCCAAATGAACTTGTCTTGAGCCTCGGAATGATGAACATTCATAAGTCTTTGTACTAAGTGAGTCCACCTATTCCAATAATTTCCATTCAAAGCTCTCCTAAAACCAATGTTTTAAGCAGTGCTAGTCATAACATCTGCCACCGAAACCCCTTTTTGATATGAGATGTTATATAAAGACGGATATTGATGAGCTAAAGACGTGTTCCTGAGCCAGATATCCTCCCAAAATCTAGTATCCATACCATTACCTATGTCAAAAGAGCCCCTATGTATGAATTCATCGTTGATGTTCATTAGACCATTCCAAAAAGGGGGATTAGTTGGTTTTGTTGAGACTTGAGAGTTGAGAGAGGGATTTTGAATGAAGGTATTTATTTTGCAGCAATTCTTGCCAAACCCCCTCTTCGTTGAGCAGTTTAAATAGCCACTTTCTAAGTAAACACTTATTTTCAAGTCCAAAACTTTCGACCCCTAAACCCCCTTGGTCTTTAGGTCGATAGACTACATTCCACTTCGTTAGACTATGTTTCTTTTGGTGATCGTCGCTTTGCCCAAAAGAGCGTGATCTGAAAAAATCTAGTGTCTTCCTTACCCCTTTAGGTATTTCTAGGAAAGACAACATAAACGTAGGCAAACTTGTGAGGATTAATCAACACTAAACGATCACTATAAGAAAGTAGTTTACCTGTCCAACTACTCAGCTTTTTCTCAAAGCGATCTTCAACAGGTTTCCACTCACAATTCTTAAGATTTCTAAAATGAGCAGGAATCCCCAAATATCTGAAAGGGAGAGATCTAGATTCACAACCCAAAAGAATTCTATGGTCCTCTTCCACCTCCTTTGCTTTACCCAAGCAAAAAGTTCCACCCTTATGGAAATTGATCTTCAATCCTGAGAGTTGTTCAAAAATACAAAGAATTAATTTCATATTAAAATCCTTCTCAAAGTCGTGTTCCATAAAAATAATAGTATCATCCGCATATTGAACAATCGACACCCCCCTCAACTAGATGAGGAATGAGGCCCTGCACCTGTCCATGCTCTTTTGCACGAGCAATTATAATCACTAGCACAGTGCCAGAGCTTCGTTGAAGCCGACCTGTGCCGTGGCCCGCCTAGGTCAGCTCAAAAGAAAGGAGTAGAGGTATATTGGGCTGTGAAAGAGAAAAATTAGTGCACTTCTTTGGGCTGGCTGGCCCAGCAATTTCTGGGAAGCTCTGCCAATGCACTAGCATATCAGCAACTAGATTAAAAGAATCAGAGATAAGGGGTCTCCTTGTCGTAAGCCTTTTTGAGTTTAAAATAATGACCTATGTCGTCATTGACTTCAATGCCCACACTTTCTTTCTCAACATTCTTTTAATCCAATTACACCAAGTCGGATCAAACTCTTTCATGCGAAGTACTTGTTGTAAGAAGGTCCATTTGGCTTTATCATATGCTTTCTTGAAATCAATTTTAAAGAGAACACCATCCATTTTCTTCCTATGAAGTTTATGTATGGTTTCATTAAGAATTACCACCCCTTCTAGGATCTGTCTACCAAGCATGAAAGCTGTCTGAGTTCAACCAGTTCAGCTCTCTTAGTGATCCGGTTAGTTCCTATCTTAGTAAATACCTTAAAACTAACATCCAAGAGACAAATAGGGCGATATTGCTGAATTTGGATTGCGTTTTCCTTTTTAGGTAACCGAATAGTAGTCCCAAAATTTAGATGAAACAGGGGCAGCTCTCCCTTTTGAAAGCTGAGAAACATTTCCATCATATCCCCTTTATAAGATTCTAGAACTTTTGATAGAATTCAATTGGAAAACCATCTGGTCCCGGAGCATTATTCTTTTCCATTTGCATAATAGCATCATGCACTTCTTCAGTGAAGTCAGCTATTAAAATGGCATTTTCATCAGCTGAAAGCTGAGTTATATCATGAGTTGTGGATTCAACCACAGAACGTTACAACTAGAAGGCGCTCCAAAAAGGTTTTTGTAATATTCCAAGATATACACTTTCAAATTCTCTTGTCCTATTATCGTCCCCTCTTCTTGCTCAAGTTGGGATATTTTATTTCTCCTATGTTTGCTGTTTGCAACAAGGTGAGGACAAAGTGCGCAGAAAAGACTAGTGTTGGTCTGTGGGGCCAGTCTAGATATCCTATTAAGCTGACAGGAGTGACAGCCTGGGCATGGAGAGTCCGGGTTGTTACACCCATCCTCTAAGGAATTGGTGGAAGTGGCATTCCTTTTCTTTTTTGCATACGCCACTCAGATTACGAGCCCATCCACTAAGGAATTGACGGAGGTGGCGGATCTTGTTCTGTTATTTCTCCATCGGATTAATACCTTTCGAAATAGAAACTCACTTTTTGGCTATCATTTCAAAGAAATCTTCAATTTTAAGCCATGATAGTTCAAACGAAAATTTTCATTTATTCCCAAGGTGTGAAGGCTCACCCGAATCTAAAATGAGAGGTGTATGATCAGAACCGGAACGAGGTAAAGCTCTAACGGCTACCAACAGGAATTTCTGTTCCCACTCAACACTGTTAGCACGTCTAAGCTCACTGTCAGGTTAGTGTTCGTTTTCTGTTTTCAGAGAATAATGGAGTGTGGCATCGCCTGTGATCCATGCTCGCGTGTAGTTAGGGAAGTGCGGCAGCGCACGTTCCCCTCTCTCTTTCAGTAGTGATCCCGATCCTCTCGGCGCAAAGACTTAGGACGTGGGATGGCATGGCTAGAACGGGTCTTAGCCTAGCTGATCGGGTGGTAGTTAGCTCCTTTGTAATCGCAGATATAAGGAAGGAACAAGAACAGAAAACGCTGCAACGTTTTGCAGCACAAAATCTTGTCTCTCGCGTTCCACTGAAACTTACGCTGAATTTAGGGTTTCAGGTTTCTGCAACATCTGGTACTAGAGCCCTGTTTGGATCCAGCGATGTCGACGTCCGCCGATCGAGCGGCGGTAGCAGAGAAGGCCAAGGGGACGCATGCGGCGAGCGTTACTGCTGGCGGGTCCAAGCTGCCGGGGCAGTGTCGCTCCTCCGTGTCCCCGACTCCGCGGCGAGGTCGAAGCCTGATCCGTGGCGGCGACACCGAGATCGTCATCCGGGACGGGTGGTGCGCGAATCCAGCGGCAACACACAGTACCCAACCCTCACGCGCACCAATTACGCTGAGTGGGCAATGGTGATGCGTGTGCAGCTGCAGGTGGCCCACCTGTGGGACGTGATCGAGTTTGGCGCGGAAGAGGAAGGAGATGATCGCGCGACGCTCACGGCTCTCCTCCGAGCTGTTCCGCCGGAGCTCGTGCGAACATTGGCGGCCAAGGACTGTGCCAAAACGGCGTGGGAGACCATCAAGACGATGCATCTCGGCTCGGAGCGGATCCAGGAGGCCAAAGCGCAGACACGACGCCGCGAAGGGCAGGAGCTCCGGTTCAAAACCGGGGAAACCATTGAGGACTTTGCGCTGCGTCTAACGGCGATCGTCAGCGACCTCGAGCTCCTTGGCGACCCTGTCGACGAGTACAAGGCCGTGCTCAAATACTTCCACGTCGTGCCGAAGAAGTATCGCATGATGGCCATGGCAATCGAGCAAACGGTAAATCTGCGCACACTCACGACCGAGGATTTGACTGGCAGGTTCATCACGGCGGAGGAGGGCTACGGGCTCGACGACGAAGCAGCTGACGGCGTAGGCAAACTCCTGCTCACCGAAGAGGAGTGGGCCGAGCGCCAGAAGCATCGCCCAGGCTCCTAGTCTAACGGCGGCGCGGGCGACAAAAAGGGGAAGCCTCCGGGCAAACCCAAATCGCCTAGCGACGGCGCAAAAGGCGCGGCGGAAAGCGGCGGCTCCAACGAGCGCCGGAAGGGCAACTGCAGGTACTGCGGGAAGGCCGGACACTGGGAAAAAGAGTGCCGTAAGGCACAACGCGATCGCGAGCAAGGGAAGGAGAAGCAGGAGACCGCGAATCTCGTCCGTCCTGGCGACGAGACAAAGCGTGGTCTCTTCATGGCCGTCGTCAATGACATCGTCGTCGCGCCACAGGCTGTCTTCCTGAACGAGGAGAAGGTGATCCCTGTGCCCTCTCCTGACGGTGTCTGGTTCTTCGACACAGGCGCCAGTAGTCACATGACTGGCGAGCGCCACGCCTTCTCCACCCTCGACGAGACCGTGCATGGCACGGTGAAGTTTGGCGACGACTCGCTCGTCGCCATTCGCGGGCGTGGCACAATCGTGTTCTGCGGACAGAGCAGGGAGCAGCGCGCGCTCGTCGACGCCTTCTTCATTTCGAGCCTGCGGAGCAACATAATCTCCGTCGGCCAACTGGATGAGGGAGGCTGCGCGATCGGCATCAAGGATGGGATCATGTCGATCCACGATCCAACATGACGCATCCTCGCCCGCGTCAAGCGCACAGGCAGCAGACTCTACACCGGCGTCCTGACGCTCGACGCGCCGGTGTGCCTCATCGCCAAGCTCGATGACGATTTGTGGCGTTGGCATGCACGAATGGGGCACCTGCACTTCCGCGCGCTGCGCGCCATGGCGTCCAAAAACATGGCTCACGGCCTGCCCACCATCGACCACGTCGACGAGTACTGCGATGGCTGCGCCCTCGGGAAGCAGCACAGGATGCCATTCCCTCGAGCCTCGGCGTACCGCGCTGAACAAGGCCTGGAGCTTGTCCACACGGACCTCTGTGGGCCAATTCGCCGGCGTCCCCCCGGAGGCAAGAGGTACTTCTTATTGGTCGTTGATGATCATAGTCGATATATGTGGCTAGAGCTCCTCAGTACCAAGGACGAGGCATTCGCCTGCTTCAAGAAAGTACAGGCGATGGCTGAAGCCGAAGGGAAGTGCAAGCTTCGTGCGTTCCGGTCCGACCGGGGTGGCGAGTTCAACTCCATTGACTTCGGCAAGTACTGCGAGGAGCGCGACATCAAGCATCACACCACGGCACCCTATTCTCCTCAACAGAATGGTGTCGTGGAGCGACGGAACCAGAGCGTGGTGGAGATGGCACGATGCCTGATCAAGGGCATGGGCATGCCGCCGTACATCTGGGCGAAGGCTATGGTCACCGCCGTGTACATCCTCAATCGCGCACCTACGAGGAGCTTGGAGGGTGTTACGCCGTACGAGACGTGGCACGGCCGTAAACCCAATGTGCACCACTTGCGCACGGTTCACGTCAAGAACGTCGGCCCTGGCATTAGGAAGCTCTCGGATCGTTCGACTCCGATGGTTTTTGTGGGGTACGAGCCATGATCCAAGTGCTACCGCGTCTACAACCTAGCCACGAAGAAGGTTCAAGTCTCATGCGATGTTCTGTTCGAAGAGAACAGGCCATGGGACTGGAGCACGCCGACACGCCCACGGCGCGAACGACACAGCAAGGGGACGCCTAGAGCGCGCCCAGTGCGCGAACGGCGTACGACACCTTCACTGTGGTTTATACCACAGAGAACGGTCAGGAGGAGTTGGACACGGGCGTGGACACGGTGGTGTCTCCCTCTACATCACCAATAGGGACACCCACCGGTGCTTCGTTCACACCTCCGTCCACCGATCTGCAGACACCTGCTGCGGAACACGAGATTCGGTGGGCCACGCCTCCCACACACGACGACGCGTTCGACGCGGATCATGGCGCACCACTGCGGTATCGGCGTCTCTCCTGCGTCCTCGACGAAACCCAGGGGGGAGGCGAGCATGGGGAGTTTGAGGCTCTCTTCCTCAGTGCGGAGGAGCCTCGCGACGTCAGCGAGGCACTCGACGATGCTCACTGGAAGGAGGCCATGGACGAGGAGATGAGCTCCATCCGCGAGAACGACACGTGGGAACTCATCTCTCTTCCTGCAGGTCACAAAGCCATTGGGCTCAAATGGGTGTACAAGGTGAAACGCGATCCCGATGGCCAGATCGTGAAGTACAAGGCCAGGCTCGTGGCCAAGGACTATGCTCAGCGACATGGCATCGACTTTGACGAGGTCTTTGCGCCAGTCGCTCGCATGGAAACTGTGCGGCTTCTCCTCGTGCTAGCTGCTCACTCTCGTTGGGAAGTGCATCACATGGATGTCAAATCCGCATTTCTCAACGGTGAGCTGGCGGAGGAGGTCTACGTCGCACAGCCACCGGGATACGTCGTCGCCGGCAAGGAGAACGCAGTCCTGCATCTGAAGAAAGCCCTGTATGGACTGCGACAGGCCCCACGCGCCTGGTACGCCAAGCTTGACGACACGCTCGCCAATCTTGGATTCGCACGCAGTCCACTCGAGCACGCTGTCTATCGACGGGGGAGCAACACATCGTTCCTGCTCGTCGGCGTGTACGTTGATGACCTGATCATCACGGGCACGGAAGCAGCGGCGATCACTGAATTCAAAGAGCAGATGAAGAAACTCTTCAAGATGAGTGATCTGGGCCTTCTCAGCTACTATTTGGGCATTGAGGTGAATCAGTCAGAGAGCGGCATCACTCTCTGTCAGCGGAACTACGCGTGCAAAATTCTCGAGCAAGCTGGGCTTGCGAATTGCAACAGCTGCCAGACACCAATGGAGTGCCGTCTGAAGCTGGTGAAGGAGGAAGGAACCGAGTCCGTCGACGCCTCACTGTATCGAAGTATCATCGGCAGCCTGCGCTATCTAGTCAATTCTCGACCTGACATAGCTCATGCTGTTGGGATCGTCAGTAGGTTCATGGAGAAGCCCGGCTCAGCACACTGGACCGCCGTCAAGCAAATTGTTCGCTACGTGCAAGGAACGAAGCAGCACGGGTGTCAGTACAGAGCTGGGCGTGGTACTCCACGTCTGCTGGGGTTCAGCGATAGTGACCATGCTGGAGACACCACTGATCGCAAGAGCACTTCAGGGCAGGTCTTCTTCCTCGGCAAGAATCTGGTGTCCTGGTCATCACAGAAACAGCAGGCAGTGGCCACTAGTTCTTGTGAAGCCGAGTACATCGCCGCAGGAGCTGCAACTCAGCAGGGTATTTGGCTCAGTCGTCTTCTTGGAGAGATGCTGGGATGCAAGCCTGTCAAGTTCGAGCTCCAAGTGAACAACAAAGCCGCCATTGCACTGGCGAAAAATCCAGTTCATCACGATCGCAGCAAACATATAGATGTCAAGTTTCACTTCATCAGGGAGCATGTGGAGAAAGGAAAAGTTGAGCTCGTGTACGTCGGGACTCAAGATCAGCTCGCAGACATCCTTACAAAGGCTCTCGGGCGCGTGCGCTTCATCGAGCTCCGTCAGAAGCTGGGCATCGTGATGATTGACAAGGGACAGTAAGCTTAGGGGGAGAATTGTTAGCACGTCTAAGCTCACTGTCAGGTTAGTGTTCGTTTTCTGTTTTCAGAGAATAACGGATCGCCTGTGATCCATGCTCGCGTGTAGTTAGGGAAGTGCGGCAGCGCACGTTCCCCTCTCTCTTTCAGTAGTGATCCCGATCCTCTCGGCGCAAAGACTTAGGACGTGGGATGGCACGGCTAGAACGGGTCTTAGCCCAGCTGATCGGGTGTTAGTTAGCTCCTTTGTAATCGCAGATATAAGGAAGGAACAAGAACAGAAAACGCTGCAACGTTTTGCAGCACAAAATCTTGTCTCTCGCGTTCCACTGAAACTGACGCTGAATTTAGGGTTTGGTTTCTGCAACAACAAACACTAGCTAAAATTCTATCCAACTTTTTGTACGTTGGCGTATCTCTGCGATTCTCTCACTTCAATTGTCTACCCGAGAGTCAACTCTCTAAGATCAAGACTCTCAATAATAGCATTGAGAATAAATGGCCATCTTGCATTAAAATTTGCATTATTCTTTTCTTCCTGCCGTCTAATAATATTGAAATCACCTCCCACTAACATTGGTAAAGGCTCATCCTCACAAAACCTTAGTAATTCCGCTAAGAACTCAGGTTTTTTGCTCATCTTGTGCTGCTCCATAGACAGGAACTAGAGCCCATTTAAAATTATCCGCCTTCGATGTAATAAAAAATTTAACAAATCGATCTCCAACTACCACATTCTGTATGTGTAATGAGGGGACATTTATACCTACCAACATGTCACCGGATCTTCCAATGGGTGGTAGACAGTACCACTGATAATCAAAACTTCCAGCTAGATGATTCAAAAAAGGGATGGAGAAGGTAGATCTTCTGGTCTCCAAGATTGCGAAAAAATCTAATTTGTGTTCACTAATAGTTTCCTTCACGAAAAAATGTTTCGCTAAATCTCCAAAACCATCGCTATTCCAAAAAATGCCTTTCATTTTAATTATCTCTTGTTTTTATTAATTCTAACACTTCGTGTAACTACGAGAGGATTCTCCTCTCTTTTTTTCTGTGGCTTTTTTATTTTTAGATCTCGGATAAGATCTAATGATCTTCTGAACCTTGTTGCTCTTTGTCTCCAAGATCTAAAGAAAAATTAGTACCCTTTGTCACGTGAAGTCAGCTAGCAGAGAATATTAGTCAAGCGAATATTAGGGAATCAATCTGATATCCTTTTAATTTAATATGATCTTATTCTAGAGTTAGTTTCTAAGTTTGTTTAGTCCTTTCCATGGTTGTTAGGTCTGGCCTTAGGCCTCAAGTCATGTAAGCCAAACTCTCCCACGGTAAGGGCAAGCAGAAAATAAACAGATCTATTCCTCCCAGTTACCTTTTCCCCTGCCTCTGTTCTGCCTCCAGAAAACACCGGTGCCGACGTCCTGTCCTCCTGACAAGATGTTGTTGACCGTGGCAGTACAAGGAGAGCTCGACCCCCCTCCTGGGGATCATGGTGAGCTGCTCTGATGTGATGACGGCGATAGAGCGCGAAGAAAAGGCGAAGTCGAGTGGTGAAGAGCCTCCTGCTCCCCTCCAGTACATGGCACCACCATCATAGGGACGGCCGAAGCTGCAGCAACTGGGCTCATCTGTTGAGCGACTGCAGAGGCGCAAGTGATCATGGAATGATCAAGCATCACGTTTTGACAAGGGAAATCCACAGCTGAGAACTTATTTGTTATAGCACCAAAATGAGACGCTTATTCTCCTCGACTAGCTCCAGGAGAAGTCGGCATTAATTCATTGGATGGTGAAGCAGAACGAACAGTAGGCTGTTCCAATATGGCTTGTTCAGTATACGCATGGGCAGAGGGCGTTTCTGCAGCAGCAGAAAAAAATGGCAAAAGATCTGTCATGGCAGACTCTGCCGAGCCAAATCCAGGTTCAGATTTTTCCATTGATGACATTCGCATTTGTGTAGCAGAGGCTCCAAGCGGTGATGGTAAACTTTCCTCACCCTCGTCCACTCGATCTGCCCAAGACTTTTTTGGAATCACCAAGCTCTTCCCCCTGTTTTCCGACAGATAACCCCGGGTACCATCTAAGGGAAGTTAAACTCTCCAACGCTTAAGCAAGGACTTGCTTTCCATTCTCAGTTGTATTGACACTCTCGTTGACTGCGGGAAGGATGCCACCAGACTTATTAGAATCTTTGGTCAAGGAATCCTTGTCATTTTTATCCCCATCCTCATTTGGCTTACCCTTACCATCGGCATCCGGATTAGCATCACTCATGACGATGTCATCACCCTCCGTTGGCTCAGCTCTCTCTACCTCAAAAGTAATGCCATATCCCTTTCCATCATACAATTATCGGTGCCATGTGGAATGAAAGCAATGCTAGTGACCTGAACATACATCCTTACAACATGATGTTGTCTAGTATATACCATATCAATCTCTTTTGCCTCCCCAATCAAAGAACCCACACCAAACAAAGCTAGATAATCAGAGCGCAGCTTATATGGGCAGCCTACTTTAACCCATGTCTCCTCAAGCCTATATTTATCCACTGGAGCTGTTGACCACTACTCAGAAGTTAATGTAAGCTTCGTGTTCTCTATGGGCACTTCTCTAATTTTCCTCAGCCGGGAAATATCAGCTTTTGATGGAAAAAACACTTTAAAGACATTGGTTCCTGCTGTCTCAAGATCCCAATGATAGTCACCCGGAATGATCCACTCCATTTCTTTGACAACTCGCTGAGCTGTTATCGAACCTCTCCTACTGCTATTCTTCCTAGTTTGCCACAGTTATGCTTAAACTTGATGTCGTCTGACACCGGAACTTCATGGAACATTAACTCTCCACGACATAGGCCATATGTAACAGCAACATGATGCCTTCTCACAAAAATGCAGAGCACAGCCGTGCACTGAGAGGCAAATTGGCCAGTGTCCTCGCAGCGAAATGTTGTGGATGCTATATGTCTACCCAATTCCTCTCAGCCACGCCGTCTGGCTATCTTCAGCACAGTAGTTATCCCGTTGTGGATCTAAGTCCACAACAGAAAACAGAGTACTTTTTCCTTCTTTGAAGTCTTATCTGAAGCAGATCCCACTCCTGACAAAACAGCCATTCCAACCTCTTGTTGCCCCGCCGGATGCAGTGGATTGTTGATTAGAGTCTTCCGAAGACCAGTGGAGGCAACCTCAGCCACAGCCACCCCTGATCCTGGACGCTCACCATCAGAGCTAGTAGGATGCTGAAAGAACCTGCCACCAGATGGTTTAGTGTGGCACGGTAACCACCACGATAATTGTGATTCCCTTGAAATGCGAGCGGTAAGGACAACGTTGTCGATAATCCTCGCGATCATCGACCCCCATGTTAAACCCATGTTCACCATCCTGATACCCAGCTTCAAAAGACCCAAAGTCACCTCGAAAATTCTGATCGTCATAACTGAACTGCTCATGTCTCCAACGAGAATTAAAATTACCGAAATTTTGATTCGATCCAGACCCTTGTTCAAAGTGAAGGTTCACCTGATTTGATCTGGAGCCTTGTTCAAAGCGAGGGTTCACTTGATTTGAACCAAAGCCTTGTTCAAAGCGATGGTTCACCCATTGCGATACTGCTGATTTTGAAAACCTGTTGGTCCCTGCTGAGGTGGGAAACCTTGTGAACCTTGCATATTTTGGAAGTCTTGTGTCCCTTCCTTCAAAGTCTCCTCTAACCGATCCATTGCCGGCAGCACCGACAAAACCACCCGAGCGCTGTGGCTGTCGCATCTGTGGCTGAGGCCGATTGAAGTTGATACCAGAGATTCCTCGCAGAGGAGGTTGATTCGGCGGGAAGCGATCTTCCGCCAGCCATCTCCGCAGAAGCACTAGCGCCGCCGACAAGCGCAGACGCTGACAGAGCCATAAGTGAAACTTGTTTATGTGATACAATTGCAGGTAGCCCTAGGTGGACTCGCATACATCTAAGAGTCAACGAATTTTCTTTGACAGCTACACCAGTCGCCAGGCCCTCTTGACCCTTGACTGTAGCTGGATCGAACAGAATATGATGATGCGCCTTATGCCCAACCGGCCCAAAATTCTGAATACGCTGCAACCGTGGTGTACCGCTAACCATGCAAAGTTGATCCGTGAAACGCGGTGGAGATCGCCGGCTACTGTTCGCCATGTATCTCACCGGATTAAGCAATCTCTGATGCCTCTCACGATTCTTTCTCCTTTGCACACAAATCCACTCTGAAGGTCGAAACTTTTGAGGATGGAAGTAGACAGTGAAAGAACCACACCTTTGTGCGGCTTACTCGGGTATGGTGATCGCCAGAGATGCACAGTAGGACTTACCAGCGGTGAAGACGTTAGAGCCAGAGCCGCCTCCTGTTGCTTTTTTCTTCTCTCTAATCTTTTATAAGAAATCTCGATGTCTCTATCGATGAGATGTGCTCCACCGTGTTGTTCTCTGAAGAGGCCGCCCAATAGGAGAAGACATCGGGAGAGAGGGAGGGCGACGACGCTGCGTCCTTGCTCTCCGGCGTGGAGAGCAGTGTCAGGATCCCGATGGATCTGACAGGAAGAGAATTACAAGAATAGAGGATTTGAGGGTAATCGGTAGATAAATGGGGTAAATTGCAGGAATTAGGTCTAAAGATAAATGCAGAGAACAAAGATAAAATTTAGGATTTCATTGCTTGATTGGATCACAGGATACAAGGTAGGCTTATATAGACCTAGCCAACTACTAGATGCCCACATAGGCGGAATACCCATAGTACCCTCATAGCACTACTCTCACTATTCCATACCACTACTAGTCCCTGACATTACTCCCCCCTTGAGACCATTGCTCAGCAATGGACAAGTTTCTACAGAAACTTTTATCATTATCAATTATCCTTCAGAATTCATTCACCATGTCAAGGAGGTAGAAATGTAATGAAGATGATACCAATTTCCCATATCTGAAGATAGCATATTCTTTGTATCGTAAATCTTCTGGACATCTTGCTGATAGATAAAATCAATTCCAGGGTCCCACTGCAGTTGTACTCTGTTTTCAATTGAAGATAACCAGCGAGACAAAACAGTGAACATATGCCTTAGGAATTCATAAGAATTGATTGTTGTACTTCGAAGCATGTATGCTAGTTGTCCATAGATGAAATCACTCATATTCTGCAACACCTCGTCCGTTAGAAGGAACTCCAAAGTGTATCTCTGTTGTGTAGCTTGCACTACTATGGTTGCACATAGTGATTTCATGAGCCGCTTGGAATTGCTTGTCGTGCTACAGTCACCATTTGACAAGAACAGAAAATGCATAGCCACAAACATGCATGTAGAACATGGAACCACTAGGACAAATAAAGTTGATGCATTTTCTGTCCATCCTAGACCGAGAGCGTAGGGACACCTGATAGCATATTCAAAAATGGGTGCCCTTCTTGCACCTAGCTTCACGGCTAGTATCTGTAGCATCACAGACTTGTAGATATCTGGCAACTGTAATTCTGTAGCACCAGCAGTAGTCGTACACAGTACCTGGAGTTCTGTATCTCCTGGATCCCATTCTTTTCTTCTCTCATGAGTTACCAACACATCCCAACTTGAGTATCTCAGCTGCTTTACATAAGTGCTAACTTGGTTGCATAAAGTCGGAACTTTAGGAAACACAATTGCCGCATAACTGAGTTCCCCGGGAGGCTTAGCTTAGCGTTGCTTGAGTGAAGAGATGCTGATGCTCCTGGATCCCATAACAGCCTCAATTCTAGCATACAATGTTCAATACTTAGTTGGCTGGACCTTGTGACCAATGAATTGCCAGCCCTCTCATCATCTTGCTGCGGCAGCTCCATAGTGAAATCTAGCATAGAATCACTATCTTCTTCTTCATATATATCATATGCAGATGTTTCCTTGAACACATGGGAAGTATCTTGGACATTCATTGACAGTTGCAGGTTCGGAACCAGCACAGCGACTCAGAACCAGTAGTACTGTTAGTTTTGGAGCAGAGAACTGGAGCCAGACCTGCTTCTTGTGCATCTACAGACAGCGGAACGATGACACTAACATTTGTTTCTGCTGGAGATGACATTGGTGGAGTAGCCTGCTCTAAGGAATAATCTTCCGGCAGAGTAAAGTAATTGTGCTTGGTTCCATCTGCTAGGAGTATGCTTTGGCGATTCAGATTATGGAAACCATAAGATTGGGGCATTTCACCAAACACCTGGGGGCAACATAAGCAGGAGCTGCTGGCACTGTTGTAGCACTCGTCTCTGTCGAGCTAGTGGTGGTGCTTGATACGGACGAGGGTACCATTGAGATGGATGACTTGTCCATCAGTTTGGAGAGCTCACCTTTGAGAGAATCAAATGAACGCTGTGATTGAGCTTGATACGTACCCAGTTGTCGATTGATGTCCAAAAGCGACCGGTGAGCGACCTTGAGCTGCTGCGCGAGGTCGTTGAGGCCCGCGGCCGCGTAGTCCGGCTGCATCCTGTTGACGGTAGTGGAGGTCGGGGCAGCGTTGGGCTGTGGAGTGGCCGGCGTCGCTGAGTTGGTCAGAGCTCCTGTCGTTGGCGGCAGAGGGGAGTGAGCCAAGGACGAACTCGACGGAACAGCGCTGGAAAGCATCTGCCTTGCGGTCGCTGGATGATGAGGGGGCACCGGCGTGGTCATGGAGCTTGACCAGCAACACGAGGGCGTGGAGGTTGGGGTGGGAGGAGTCGGGTCTGGGGAAGGGGGTGGCCAAATTGGCCAATTTGGGGAGAAAACGGAGGCGGGCGTGTACGCGTAGGCAGGAGGCGGGTAGGGGTAGGTGGAGGCGTATGGGAAGGCAGGTGGGGTGAAGGGGAGAGGCTGCTGGTAGGTGGCGGCGGAGGGAAGGCCGTATGCTGGGGGCGGGGAAAAACCAAGGTCGGGTGCTGGTGCTGGGTAGGAGGAGAAGTTGCAGGGGGCAAGGGATGGGTAGCCGCCAGGAAACGGAGGAGGTAGGCAGGTCGCCATGGATGCGAACGGAAGCTTTCAGATGCCGATTTGGGGATTGGGGGGTGGGGAAGTGGTGCGAATCGTACTGGAGAAGAAGATGCAGAAAAATCGCCAGGAAAATCGCAAGATATCGACGAAAGGGAGGGAAGGGAGGGAGCAGGTCCGGTCGATCGAACTGCTCTGATACCACTTTGTCAGGATCCCGATGGATCTGACAGAAGAGAATTACAAGAATAGAGGATTTGAGGGTAATCGGTAGATAAATTGGGTAAATTGCAGGAATTAAATCTAAAGATAAATGCAGAGAACAAAGATAAAATTTAGGATTTCATTGCTTGATTGGATCACAGGATACAAGGTAGGCTTATATAGACCTAGCCAACTACTAGATGCCCACATAGGTGGAATACCCAAAGTACCCTCATAGCACTACTCTCACTATTCCATACCACTACTAGTCCCTGACAAGCAGTCAGAATTTGCCTCCGACAAAACCCTACCGGCGTCGCCAGTTGCGTAGCATGTTGGCTCGCCAGGAGACATCGCCGGTTGGCCTTCAGAAAAGATATAAGTTAATTTATTAGTAATAGGGTCTCTCAGTGCAAGAATTTGATTGTATCATGTTGCAGTAGGCTTATGGCGGCAGGACTGCAGCTAGCTTTGAATATGAGCACTCATTACCGTAGGTAGGGATGGTTTTAGGAAATGGGGGAGATCAAAGTGGGGCTTTGGGAAAACCAGATTAATTTGGAGAGGAAAAGGAGGGATTGTGGATTAGATTGCAATATTTTTAATTGGTTCGGTCCAATACCACAAACCATCCTTGTCTTATATATCCAGGTAATTGCTCCCTATCCAAGGGGCTGCACAGTCAGCCTACAATGTAGCTTAACTTGGCCTTTTCATAGCTTCTAGCTCCTTGTCCTGCAGCCTAGCACCGTGATATTGAAGTCACAAGGAACTTAATTAGTACTAATGATGATGACATGGCTATTTCTGCAGATGTAGTCCAAGCATCACTGTCTATGCTTGTGATTGTAGTGAAGATACTCTAAAGAAAGCAAATGAGATTGTGTTCAATACACAAGGAGTTGATGCCAAGGATAGGTTCCACCCTTTTTTACTGGATGTTTCTAAAGAAGCATTTCCAGATTGGCTGCTCTGTAATTGGTGTCAAAGTTCAGGTGCAAAGGCTGTTGACCTCTCAGTAGGTACTTGGCTTGTTTCATATAATCTTCTATTAACTTAAGCTTAATACAATGGCGTGCAGAGCTCCTGTGGGTTCTCGAAAAAAAAAATTCTTCTGTGAAATTTTGTTTACTTAATATTGAACTCAATCATATGTTGTTTCTTCCAGATTCAGGTCATCATAATATAAGGAAAGAACAACCAATTTTGCTGAAAGAAAATCAGTGTTGTATTCACGGCATAGATGTTATTACTATGGTTAGTGAATATTGCTGTGCTATCTATCATTCTCCCTCCTTTTGGTCAGAGCATCTGGATCGTCATTTGAAATTCAGTTCACTGGTTCTTTTAAGTTTGACACCATGGTGTGGCTCCATTTGTATTTTCAAAATTTGTGCTAAAATATTTTAATTGTAGATGTATTATGGGGAAAATCAAGCCTTCATTGTTAGTGCTTACATGCCTAGTCAATATACTTTCCTTTTAATTGGCAGATATTTACATTGTCAGCCATACCGTATGACATGATGTCAGCTACTCTACGGCGTTGTGTTTCTGTTCTGAAACCAGGTGGCCTTGTTCTATTCAGGGATTACGGTAACATCTCAGACATGGTATTATTTTGGCTAATTTATAAGCAATCACTTGCTGACAACTCCCCCCCTTTTTATAATAGGCATCTATGACATGACGATGCTTCGATTTTTGCCTCACCAAAGAGTGGGGTTTCGGGAATATATTCGTGCTGATGATACCTTTTCATACTACTTCTCGTTAGACACTGTGAGAGAACTCTTTGAGGCTGCTGGACTACTGGAGGTAACTTTAAAATCTCAATGGATTGATATGGCAGGTTATGAGTCAGTAGCAGCTGCTTCTGGCATGTCAAGATGCCCATGTCCAGTTGCTAAGTTCATCCCATCTATTAGTTTTGTCTTATAGAATCGTTGCATTCGGTTTTCTTATAGTCTTCTAGATATAGTCCCTAGGGTACCGACTCATAGACTAGTTGTGACTAGTCATGGCTAGTGTTCAACTAGTCGGCATGTTGTCCAGTAGCTACTAGAAAATAACATAGTACTTAATTATTAATATTAGTATACTACATTAAAATTTGGAGGCATGGGGAGTGGAAAGAAATCTGAGATACTGATAATTTCATCCAGTGGCCACTAGCCATCAAGGTACACCTTCATTCTTGCTGCGCTTGCGGCACAGCAGCAATTTGTTATCAAGATCTAGCAGAGGAGCAGATTTGGTTGTCTGCTGCAGCCGGCAGAGGAACAGAATGATGGTTTGCTACAACAGGCGGAGGAGTGGAGAAGCAGAACCTGTGGGAGGAGTGGAACCAGGGGGAGGACTAGAGCAGTGTGGCCACCAGCAGCTGTGGCTCGCTGTGGAGCCTGGATAGGGCTCGGTCTGAAGCTATGGATCCACTTTATGGGCTGAGTCCACCAGTTGGAATTTCACTGGTCGCTCGACTCAAACTTTACGAGTAGTTGTCGACTTGTCGATCGACCTCTGGACTGCACCCAAGAGTCGAGTCGGTCAGCCGAGTCGACATGCAAGTAGTGGCTTCAAGACTAGTCGCTTAACTCATAATCCTTGTTTCTAGATATCCGTTATTAGCTACTCGCTATTTGACTCCTAGTGGGTACAGGCCAAAAGTATATTTCCTCTCTAAAACTATGCCAGGGTAGGCCTTTACACTGGATGCAACAGTCAACGAATTATATGTGTATGACTTATTGATGGTTATATATGTTCCTTGAGAGTTTGTTTTGTGTGGATCTTAGTTAATGCGGCATAATTGTACATTAAAGTTACTCTTTACGTATTAGTTATAATTAACTTGGAGTTATAGTAAATTACTTTGCATCGTACCAATTGTCCATGGTTATAGTTCCGCTCCTAAAATTCATCGACAGGCTTGTAAATTGCCATGCTTAATCTAATATTTTGATCTCCTTTATTTTCCTGGGTGGTTTGCTTCATTTCATTCTTCACTAGGAGTCTACAACTTACGAAACACTCACACATATTTGCTTATCTCTGTGCAGTTGGAGCTTGAATACTGCTGTGTGAGGTCAGTGAACAGAAAGAATGGGAAGCACATGCGACGCGTATGGGTGCATGGCAAATTTCAAAAACCCACAAGTTAACGCCGTATTGAGATACTGAGGTAAGTCAGGTAGTAATGAACTATGCAATGTACCCCATGGTTTCAAATTTCATCCACAGTTACCAGCCTACATGCATCTAAATTTCAGCCTAGTACTAGCTATCTATTTTATATTTTTAAAGCAACGAAAAATGAATGGTGTAGATTTATCAATCTAAAGTAGCATGTCCCATGGTGGAGATTCATCAGGCTACAAATTAGCTCTGATGGATAGTGTGTCCTGGTCCTCGGAGCCCTCAGGTCAGTTCTCCACCCACTCCATTCATCGGAAGCTCTGCCATGGTGTTGTGGTGGCGCATTCGGAGGATATGTGGAAGGCTTCCATTCCCCTTAAGATCAAGATCTTTACTTGGCAATTAGCGAAGGGATGCCTACCATCTTAGGAGGCCCTTGGATGGAAACTGTGTCCTGCCAGTGCCAGCATGAGAGTGCTGCCCACATTTTCTTCAACTGCATTCTAGCCTAGTCTATGTGGAGTGGAGTGTGCCCCATGTTAGGTGTTTCATGGAACCCCTCCAATTTTTTGGAGCTGGTCTCCATTCTCCATGGGTTTAGAGGCAATATGCGGTGTTTTCTCTGGATCTTTTTTGCCGTGCAGTGTTGGGCATTGTGGCTTATTCGCAATAAGTACACTATTAAGTTTAAATTCCCATGTCAACCTTTGATTGTGTCTTCAAAACTCTGGTCGTTTTGCAGCATTGGTGCCCCCCTAAAGGCCTGACACCTTGCCGCCGCTTAAGAGACCCTTCCCTGACACCTTGCCGCCACCAGCGGCCGACGCCGAAGACCACACTTCATAGTTTACCTTGGGCCTGTGTCTTTTGTGTTCACTTGGTGTGTGTAAAACTGTGTCTGTTGGTGTGGCCCTTGGGTCTCGGTCTGTAATCTAAGATGGTAATCCCAGCATAACCTTGTTTACAGTTTGGGCCATGGGGTTTGCCTTTTTTCTGTCTAAAAAAAGGGAGGAAGGGGAGCAAATACGCAGGTCATCATTGTTGGTAGTATATACTATACCAAATCATTAATCATAAATCCAACTTTTCTTTCTCTTTCGATCGGATGAACATGTTCCGGTTGCTTAAACTCGTACTGCATTCCTGTACAATGTTTTAGAGATTTTGCTTTGCTTTGATAGCTTGGAATACATGACTCGCAGAAACAAGCTTGTGTCCGTACACGGTTACACGACATGCTTTCCTAATCGCACCTCGTCTCTTTCTTGAACGTGCGATACTTTAGATGCATGTGCGCATATCTTCGCTGTTATAATCGTTGAAAATACTTATGCCTGGTATCATGCGTCTTGGAAACAAGAGATCATCTTTTCTTCCATTACAAGTTTGCAACTGAATGTTGGAGATACTTATGCCTGAGATGGAATATTGCACCAATAAGCTCCCACTTAGAGTGCATCTCCAAGCTTAGGCTTATGCTCGAGAAGCCATTCTTTGTGGAAATTGTGATCCTAAGAGCTTGGGCTATCTGGAAGACACAAAATACTTATGTGTTCCAGCATATCACACCTAGTTTATACAGGAAGGCCTTCTACAAAGAGGAGCTGAAGTGGATCAAATACATAACAAAAAGAAAAGCTTACAATCCTTTTTCTTGGATTGATAGTTTTCTGCAATTACGTAGACCTAGCTTCTTTTTCTTTTACAATTCTCTTGTACATTTGTAACAAAAAACTTTGAGAATCTATAGATATATGCAGTAGCCCATTCATAATCTTTTTTGTTGAAAATGCATTGTTCGTTTTCTAATACTCCCTCCGTTCTAAAAATATAATAGACACATTATGGTCAAATTTTGTATTTGGACGTTAAAATGTGTCTCATGTTTAGAGGCAGAGATGATTGCTTTATAGGTTAACTTTACTTCAATGTTCAATACTACGATGTGTCTAACGGCTAGGGCGAAGGGGGCGAGTGCGGGGCGACACGTCGTGCGACGGATCCTGGCGCCTACTCCGATGGGTCTGGAGGAGGCAAAGGCCGGTGCGTCATCGGCGAAGCGTTGCTGGACGGGCGGCCGCCTCTAGGCTGGGGCGGAGTCCGACGAGGAGGAGGTCGAGGCCCTTGCCGTGCCGGTGCTGGGGGATCGAGGAGATCTGGTGGTGAATGAGCTCGTGGGCTCGCAATCACCCTCCTTCCGGTGTGGCCGGCCTCCCCCTCCCACTCCGGGTGAGTTCGTCGCCGGGACGTTGACGCAGGATGGGAGATCGGGGGAAGACGACGACGGTCGGCGCGGCTCTAGGTTTGTGGTCTCGACGGTTTTGGAGGCGATTCGTCCGGGCAAGCCGTGGTGTCGTGGGGCAGCGATTGATAGAATCGAGGGCGAGAGCTGGTGGCCATCTGCGGTGCGAGATGGGGGCGGATGCACATGGGTTTACCCAGGTTCGTCCCCGGAGGGCAAAGACCTACTCCTGCTAGATTAGATTGATGGAGAGCGAGTTACAGGGGTGATGAGCTCGGCGTCTAAGCAACAGCGAGTCGCTTGAAGGGGTGTATGATGGAACGTAAGTACTCAAGCTACCCTAGGGAAGCTTATATAGGGGATACCTCACTAGGGTTTAAAGTATACAACCGAACTAGTTTTGGATTCCTAGGCTTTTGACCTAATCCGACTGGGCTTTAGTTATGCTCCTGGGCCTCCAGTCTCCAGTCGCCAGGCCTCCTTCTCAGTCGCATTCCAGTCGCCGTCTTGCAGGCCCACTCGTAGGGCCTTCGGCCCACCCGGAGCGTTCTGCTGGGCATACCCCATTCGGCATATCCCCATCAGTAGTCCCCGAGGCCAGCACTGATTCAGTGCAGGTGTTCACTTGGTAGTCGGAGTAGGTGAGTCCAATTTGGACGCCTAGTCAAATCGGTGATGGACTCTATTGAGAATGGAGGAAATTTTCCACCAAGCTCCCAGTCGCGATCTGGAGAACGTATTCTTGCTCGAATTGCCGCTGCTATCGATCGGATAGAGCGTACCCGCAGGCGAGTCGAGTGGAGGAAGCTGGACCGTCAGCTTGGTCAAACTAGCCGTTGGGTAACTCAACAGTAACTTCGGCATAATTACCGCGAGTAACGGATATCCCGAGATTGGCGGGTAGCGTTTCTTTATAAGGAGAGTGATGGAAAAAGTCCTGTAGAACCTCTCCCACATTCCTCATCCTTGCGCATCTCTTTCTCCCTGTCTCCCTTTGATCCGGATTCCCCGAACCGAGCGATTTCACTTCTTCCTTGATGGCGCCTTTGAACGATCTGTGGGGGAAGTCTAAGTGCACCACGGCGCAGCTCAGATCGTTCGAGGACACGGGGATCCTCTGCAAAGGGAACTGGCGAATTCCCGTGCCCCCCGAAGTCGAGCCAAAACCACGCGCCGACAAGTTCATCTGCTTCCCAAGTCACTTGGAAAGGGGCTTGGGATTCCCCACCTCAGTCTTCTTCCGGCGGTTCTGCGCGTACTACCCGATCAAGCCATCGGATCTTGGTCCGCACAACATCGAGCAGCTGGTGATCTTCGTCGCGTTCTGTGAATGCTACCTCAGCTACATGCCATACTTTCCGCTGTGGCTGGAGCTGTTCCATGGCCGCATCGGGCGCGATGGGTCCGACGGTCCGGTCTTGGCGGCAGGTGGCGTCACGTTCCAGTTGAAGCCGAAGGCAAACTTCTTCAAGCTCTTGCTGCCGAAAAAGGCCGTGAGCGAGTGGAAGAAAAGTTGGTTCTATGTGAAAGAATCCACCCCCTCCGGCGAAGTGGCGCTCCCTGAGTACGTCGTGGAAAGAAACGAGCCCCGCCGGCTGATAGCGGACAAGCTTCCCGACGATTAGAGGATGGCCGTCGCGGAGATGATGGACCAGATCCAGGAGTTGAAGGACAAGGGGATTGTCCTCAATCAATCTGTACAATTGCTGGCTTGGGCGGCGCTTGGTCCCATTGGCGACCCGGCCCCATTGGATGTATGAATACACCGGGAAGAAAGATCCTTCCCGGACCAGCAAGGAGCCATGGGACGCTGCGGATTACAAGGCCGCTCTGAAGATCACCGATGCGGAATTTACCACCACGTCGGCTGGGCTCGCTCCGTATATGCCCGAGAAGAATGAAGCTCCCACGATAGGCCACTCTCGTTAAATTTACTCGTGGCCATTCTCTTAATTATGATGCGCATTTGTGGCTATTCTCAGTTATTTCAGGTCCTCGAGGGCTGGCTCCCCCCGCTCGACGAGGAGGTCCCCAAGGAGCTCGAGGAGGGGACCGAAGGTGAGTCCTCCGGGAGCGAAAAGGAAGAGAGGGAGGTTGACGGCTCAATGCACGGTGCCCAGAAAAGTGTTGATGACTCGTGGTTGATGTAGAGCTCGTTGGGAACCCCAAGAGAAAGGCATGATGAGCACAGTAGCAAGTTTCCCTCAGTTATGAAACCAAGGTTTAATCGAACCAGTAGGAGCAAGAAAACACCCCAAAGGTGTTACTAGCTGAGCTTTGGTAGGGCGCACTACCGGTGCTAGTAGCAACATGGAAACCTGCACAACACAACCACAGAACTTTGTCCCCAACTTGTGATGAGGTTGTCAATCTCACTGTGTTTTGCGGAAAACAAAGTATTAAACGTATCGAATGGAAAGAAGTAAAAGTTTGCAGAAAGTAAACACAAAGCAGTAAAAGATTGTAGATTGTATGTAAAAGACAAGGACCGGGATCCATAGTTCACTAGAGGTGGCTCTCCTTAGATAGATAACATACTGGGTGAACAAATTACAGCGGGGCAATTGACAAACACCGAGAAAGCAATACATGCATATACTAATCATCTTGACTCCTCTGAGACTTGATTGGGCATTACAACATAATACATAGACCGCCATCCAACTACATCTATGACTAATAATCCACCTTCAGGTTATCATCCGAACCCCCTCCAGTATTAAGTTGCAAGCAACAGATTATTGCTTTACGAACTGCGTGTAAAGTAAACAATACGATTGTTCTATGAACAAAGGATTGTTGTTTTCTCCCTAGTAGCAACAACACATCTAGTACCTTAGAGATTTCTGTCACTTCCGCAGATTACCAGAGGCATGAACCCACTATCGAGCATAAATACTAACTCTTGGAGTTGCTAGCATCTACTTGGCCAAGATAGCTACTAACAACGGAAAGCATGCAAGATCTCAAATAACAAAGACATGATAGAATCAATAATCAATCTGAAATAGCATTTCAATATCCATCGGATCCCCGCAAACACAACATGTATGAATTACAAATAGATGATCTTGATCATGAACGGAGCTCACAAGATCTAAACATGAAAGCACAAAGGAGGAGAACCAGCCATCTAGCTACTACATGGATCCGTAGTCCAAGGATGAACTACTCACGCATCACACCGGAGGCTTGCATGGTGATGAAGAAGGCCTCCAGGGTGAATTCCCCTCTCCGGCAGGGTGCCGGGAAGAGCTTTAGATCCCTCCCGATCTAGGGATGGCGATGACGGCCAGGTGGTGTGGCCGCCCTCTGGCCCTTCTCCGTCTCGTATTCTGGCACTTGATCCCTTCCGGAAAAATAGGCACTTTTGCTTTTGTCCCATCCAATTCCGAGAATATTCATTTTCTGACTTTCCTAGAACCAAAAACAGCAGAAAACAGGCAGCTGGCACTGTGGCTCTTGTTAATAGGTTAGTCCAAGAAATCATATGAAAAGTACTCCAAAGTTGGAACAAAACACAAGAAAGTGGATAAAACCAAGCATGGAACATAAAAAATTATAGATATATTTGCAATGTATCAACATCCCCAAGCTTAACTCCTGCTCGTCCTCGAGTAGGTAAGTGATAAAAATAAATAATTTTTGAGGTGACATGCACCATCAAAGACTTGATCAAAGTATTTGCAAAACATTCAAAGCTGGGATCATAGTACTTCAATCATAACATGAAAGGCAAAGTTCTAGCAATAAGCAAAGAAACTATGATGCAACATGAAAAGGCACAAACAAAAGAATCATGAATAACAATGCTTTGCAAGACCTTTGTTTGTTTCACATAAAGAAAACATAGCATAATAGTATTCAGCTTGTCCCTCAATAGAGTAGCAAATATAAATGCATAGGACACCTTCAAAGTTCATAAGAGTGACTAGATACAATAGTTTCAAACAAACAATAACAAGTTATGCATCAATCAACTAGTCTTGGGACAATGCACATAGAACTAAGAATGACCACTATGCTCTCAAAGTAGGTGCATAAAGAAAGAAGGTGGAGACTCAATATAATGGTGGAAGAAAGGCCTTTTGTAAAAGGAAGTAGGGATTCAAGTCTCATAAAGAGCTTCCAAAAATTATGGTACTTATAGCTTTCAGCTCCCATTGCCCCTATCATAAGCAGCTTGAAGTGATTAAGGTTAAAGTGAACAAACTATGGTGTACATGCTTGACGAAGTATAAGTCAGAAATCTCATGTCCCTTGTATACGAGGGTCGCTCCTCATGCTACTCAAGTTTAGTCACCGGTAAGTTCTTGTCATTGTAAGTACATGTGTATCATAGAGAACCGCCAACGGGGTACCCCTTGCCCGATGATACGGAAGAATCCCCATATCAAAATGACAAGGCAAGCAGACAACGAGCATCTCAGCATTCTTCTTATTTACCATAGGAATATGGTACTTTTTTCTCTCTTTCCTCTTTTCATAGTATCTTTTTTTTCTTTTCTCTTTTTTCTCAATATAGGACTCTTTTTTTATAAGAAGAATGCTTCATAGACAGCTCATTATGGTTACGCTGCAGGTTTCCACCATGTCTGCATGGATTAGACCAGCGGCCTAGGCGTTTCTCTAACACATATACATAACTCCATGGACTTACAAGCTCCCCTTTCATTTCACACTGACGACATCCATATACAAAAGAGCATGATATCAACTAGGTACAAGTACGAAGTGCAATGTCGAAAGCGTTCCCCATGAAAGCATGGTTCTGCTAATTCCCAACAAATAAGTGCAAGCATATACAACATAGACGACACAATGGTTCAAGTTTATTAAGGGCAAGTAAAGTAAAGTGTGCCATCAAGTTCGTGAGAGCTTTAATCACTAGTTTTCTCATAACAAGTGGAAGGTAAACAAAAGCATGAATATATACTTGGAATAGCATAAGCTAGTAGGTAGGTATGGTGGACTCTTTGAAATAACTTGGTTTAGGGAGTTGGATGCATGAGTGGAACTCATACTTTGTTCTAGAGGCTAGCAAAAGACTGGGAGCGACAAACTAAGAGAGCAATAATGGCCATAATCATGCAGAGCGACAAAACATCATTGATCAAAGCATAAAGTGATACTACAAGTTGAAAAGTAAAGGATCATAAAGGCTATGGTGACTTGAGATAGTCATAACATGGTGTGAGCATGTGCCAAGTTAACCCAATTAAAGCATCAAAGGAGAATACCACTATACTATGCTTTAATATGCTAAAACAACGCATAATTCATCCAAGGCACATTAAGCAATCTCAATTGTTTATAACAAGTCATGCTACAACAAATAATACTAAGCATAAAGCCAAAACAATATCAAGCATGGCATGACAAAGCACAGGCCACAGTAAAAAACGAGCTCTTTTTACCACATAAGCATGAACTTTCCTACTCTTTTCCAAACCAAACCAAACTAATTGCAAACCAATGTATGAAAGAGGGGATCCAACCAATTTATTCAGAAAACTAAGCAAACCAAAGCAAACTAAAACCAAAACGAAAATGAGAAAGAAGACGCTCCAAGAAAAACACAACTGTGCATGAAATAATAAAAATGAAGCGTTTGGAAGAAACCTGAAATTTTTATTGATGAAGAAGGGGATGCCTTGGGCATCCCCAAGCTTTGACGCTAGTACTTCTTGGATGTTTCTTGGGGTGACACGCGTGGCATCTCCATGCTTGAGTTTTAGTCCATCCTTCATCTCATTACTCATTCCTTTCATACACCTGAAATTTTTCCTTCATACAAAACTTCACACAATCTCATTAGCAACATTAGTGCACTTAAGATAAATAAATCTCAAGGTTCAGTTCTAACACCAACTAAAATTCCATTAGAACACTAGCTACTATAGAACTTCCTTCAAAAAGCTCAATTCCCCAAAAGAACTCAAGAAGGAACCCACAAGAAGCAAATGCAGAAAATGGCAGAAATCTGTCAAAACAGACCAGCAGGTAAAGACGAATTTTTTTGAAGACCTTCTGTTGCTCAAATCAAAAAATGTTGAACTAAAGAAAGTTAGATAACAACCTGGGGCATAAGCACAAAAAATTACAGCTCAATCCGACATACAGAGCTCTCTCAGGAATGTTTACTGTGAAGCACAAAAATCTGTTTCGGGACAGCAACTTTTCCAATTATTACTCCACTCTCATTAGAGGTTACTCTTGGCACAAAAAGCAAATAAAAAGGATAAGGAGAGGTTATTACTGAGGTAATAACTTCCAAGACTAATCTAAAACTTTTGGGTTATCTCACAATAAGTACTTTTCTTTAACGCCTTTAAGTTAGGCATAAGAAGCAAAGAAAGAATCAAGTGTTCTCAAATGAAGAAGCACTAAGACCAAATTTTGTTTTCATAGGAGAAGAAAAAGAAATCTTTTCTCTCTTTTTAGGGAAGTGTTCTATACCTTTCTTGAGTGGGAGTTGATATTTAATGGTGTCTTCTTTCATATCAATGATGGCACCGACGGTTCTAAGAAAAGATCTTCCCAAAGTAATAGGACAAGAAGCATTGTATTCAACATCCAAAACATAGAAATCAACGGAGACATAGGAATCGTTAACCATAATAAGAACATTATTAAGACTCCCCATGAGTTTCTTTTTAGCATTATCATCAAGTGGGACATTCAAATAGCAATCTTCAAGAGGAGACAAATCAAGCATATCATAAATCCTTCTAGGCATAATAGAAACACTACTATCAAGATCACACAAAGCTTTAAAATCAAAGTCATTCACTTTCATATGAATGATGGGTTCCCAACCATCCTCTTGTTTTATAGGAATAGAAGCTTTATGTTTCATCTTTTCTTCCTTAATCTTTATGAGAGCATCAGTAATGTGTTTTGTAAAGGCCATGTTCATAGCACTAGCATTAGGACTTTTAGCAAGCTTTTGTAGGAACTTAATAACTTTAGAGATGTTGCAACCATCAAGATCAAAATCAAATTTATCATCTAAAGTAGTAGAACTATTACTAGCCTCAACACTAGTGGTGGTGATAGTAGAAACACTAATGTTTCTAGCAATTTCATCTTCTCTTTCCCACTCAGCATGTAATTCAGCTAATAGTCTAACATTTTTATCAATTCTTACTTGTATAGCATTAGTAGCTGCAAAGGGATTAACATTAGTTTCAGGTTTAGCAACCATTTTATTCAAAGTAGATTGAGCTTCAGTCAAATATGCTATATTTCTTTCAACATTAGAGAGTTTTTCCTCAATAGTTTTATTGAAAGCAGTTTGTTTACTAATAAACTCTTTAAGCATAACTTCAAGTTTAGAGGGAGCACTCTTATTATTGTTGTAAGAATTTCCATAAGCATTACCATTGTTGGGAGGATATGGCTTATAGTTACTGTTACCAAAATTGTTCCTATAAGCATTATTACCATAAGCATTGTTGCCAAAGTTGTTATTTCTTATGAAGTTCACATCAACTTGCTCTTCTTGAGCAACCAAAGAGGCTAAAGGAACATTATTTGAATCAATATGGGCTTTCCCATTAACAAGCATAGACATAATAATATCAATCTTATCACTCAAGGAGGAGGTTTCCTCAACATAATTTACCTTCTTACCTTGTGGAGCTCTCTCAGTATGCCATTCAGAATAATTAACCATCATATTGTCCAAAAGTTTTGTTGCAGCACCCAAAGTGATGGTCATAAAGGTACCTCCAGCAGCTGAATCCAATAGGTTTCTTGAAGAATAGTTCAATCCTGCATAAAAAGTTTGGATGATCATCCAAGCAGTCAGTCCATGAGTGGGACAATTCTTTATCAAAGATTTCATTCTTTCCCAAGCTTGAGCAACATGCTCATTATCAAGTTGTTTAAACTTCATTATTTCACTTTTCATGGATATAATCTTAGCAGGAGGATAGTATTTTCCAATAAAAGCATCTTTGCACTTAGTCCAAGAATCAATACTATTCTTAGTTAAGGAATTTAACCACTCTTTAGCTTTTCCTCTCAAAGAGAAAAGAAACAATTTCAGCTTAATAATATCACCATCTATATCCCTATGCTTTTGCATCTCACAAAGTTCAACAAAGTTATTTAGATGGGAAGGAGCATCTTCATTACCAATACCTGAAAATTGTTCTCTCATAACAAGATTGAGCAAAGCAGGTTTTATTTCAAAGAAAGTATTTTCAGCCACAGGTGGAGCAATAGGTGTGCTCATAAAATCATTGTTGTTGGTGCTAGTGAAGTCACACAACTTAGTGTTTTCAAGAGTAGTCATCTTTTTGGGTTTTCAAATAAGAAACCAAACTAGCAAAACTAAATTTTTTTTGTGTTTTTTTTTGAAGAACAAAACAAGCAAACAAAGAAAAAAGAAAGCTAAGCAAAACAAAAACAACAAAGTAAAGAGATTGGTTATGAGGGACTCCCCTTGTGAAGATGTCCTTGACTCCCCGGCAACGGCGCCAGAAAAATGCTTGATGGCTCAATGCACGACGCCCAGAAAAGTGTTGATGGCTCGTAGTTGATGTAGAGCTCGTTGGGAACCCCAAGAGGAAGGTATGATGAGCACAGCAGCAAGTTTCCCTCAGTTATGAAACCAAGGTTTAATCGAACCAGTAGGAGCAAGGAAACACCCCAAAGGTGTTACTAGCTGAGCTTTGGCGGGGCGCACTACCGGTGCTAGTAGCAACGTGGAGACCTACACAACACAACCATAGAATTTTGTCCCCAACTTGCGATGAGGTTGTCAATCTCACCGTGTTTTGCGGAAAACAAAGAATTAAACGTATCGAATGGAAAGAAGTAAAAGTTTGCAGAAAGTAAACACAAAGCAGTAAAAGATTGTAGATTGTATGTAAAACACAAGGACCGGGATCCATAGTTCACTAGAGGTGGCTCTCCTTAGATAGATAACATACTGGGTGAACAAATTTTAGCGGGGCAATTGACAAACACCGAGAAAGCAATACATGCATATACTAATCATCTTGACTCCTCTGAGACTTGATTGGGCATTACACCATAATACATAGACCGCTATCCAACTACATCTATGACTAATAATCCACCTTCAGGTTATCATCCGAACCCCCTCCAGTATTAAGTTGCAAGCAACGGATTATTGCTTTACGAACTGCGTGTAAAATAAACAATACGATTGTTCTATGAACAAAGGATTGTTGTTTTCTCCCTAGTAGCAACAGCACATCTAGTACCTTAGAGATTTCTGTCACTTCCCCAGATTACCAGAGGCATGAACCCACTATCGAGCATAAATACTAACTCTTGGAGTTGCTAGCATCTACTTGGCCAAGATAGCTACTGACAACGGAAAGCATGCAAGATCTCAAATAACAAAGACATGATAGAATCAATAATCAATCTGAAATAGCATCTCAATATCCATCGGATCCCCGCAAACACAACATGTATGAATTACAAATAGATGATCTTGATCATGAGCGGAGCTCACAAGATCTAAACATGAAAGCACAAAGGAGGAGAACCAGCCATCTAGCTACTACATGGATCCGTAGTCCAAGGATGAACTACTCACGCATCACACCGGAGGCTTGCATGGTGATGAAGAAGGCCTCTAGGGTGAATTCCCCTCTCCGGCAGGGTGTCGGGAAGAGCTTCAGATCCCTCCTGATCTAGGGATGGAGATGATGGCGGCTACAGACTCTTTCGTGGATTTTTGATTGGGTACTTAGGGTTTTCATCCCGAGGGCAATATATAGGCGTTAGGAGAGGCCGAGGGGGTGCCTGGGCTAGCCACACCACCTCCTGGCGCGGGCCAGGCCTGGCCGCGCGACCAGGTGGTGTGGCCGCCCTCTAGCCCTTCTCCGTCTCGTATTCTGGCACTTGATCCCTTCTAGAAAAATAGGCACTTTGGCTTTTGTCCCGTCTAATTCCGAGAATATTCATTTTCTGACTTTCCTGGAACCAAAAACAGCAGAAAACAGGCAGCTGGCACTGTGGCTCTTGTTAATAGGTTAGTCCAAGAAATCATATGAAAAGTACTCCAAAGTTGGAACAAAACACAAGAAAATGGATAAAACCAAGCATGAAACATCAAAAATTATAGATACATTTGCAAGGTATCAGAGGTCCCTCCCCCGACGCCCGTGGCTCGCAAGACTCGCATGCAGAAGCAACGCGAGATCGAGGTGAGTCGCAGTTTTGAAGAGCCTGACAAAGACGACGAGATTTTGCAAGAGCACAATTCACGGCGAACATCCACGCTGGGGAAGCCTACGTGCAAACCAAAGTCGCCCGCGAAGAAGCCGGCTCCAAAGCCGGCATCGCCACCCAGATCGGTGGTGGCCTTTGGGTTGGATGATGAATCTGACGACGACGTGACCAAGACCTCGCACGAGATCCCGGAGGATGCGACTCCGATGATGGGACCGGAGGCTGCAGACGTGGCAGTGGTGGTGGAAGTTCCGGTCGCGGCGATCGCGCCAACAACTTCGGCTACGTCGGAGCCAGGGGCTACTGAAGCCGCGGTGCCAAGGTCGCCACAACCGGCGGGGACGACCGCGTCATCCGGGCCGGAAATTCCTGCGACCGCGGCTTCATCATCGAAGAAGCCCGTGGTGTCATGGGCCTCGGATGTTTTTGAGAAGGGTCTCACGCGCAAGCTGGGCCCGGAGCTGGACAAGCCCGCCCACATCAGCACGGGGCTACGCGTTCTTCCGGTTGCCAAGTGAGTCGCGCTTTTCCTTTATATTCTTGGGTGTTTCTTGGTATGATTTCTTTGTTGACCTTGGTGATTTTGTAGGTCCGGCGCCAAGAAGATAGGTCGCCCTTCGGTGGCTAAAATTCCACCGGTCGTCACCGCGGAGGAGGCCGATCCTCCTAGGAAGAGGAAGCCTACTGCGCAGGTCACGCCTACTGAAGGTTCGAAGAGGAAGAAAGGAGATGTTGCTAGCGTTGCGATAGAAGGCGCCGCGGAGGGGGACGACCCTACTGCCCGTGCGGAGGAAGTCATGGCCGCTCAATCGGAGCCAGTTAAGGGGGCTCCATCGACGGAACCACCGGCACCAACGACTAGCGCTCCAACAAGGGCGACTGCATCGTTTCCGCGCTTCATGGCGAAGGGATTTCCATTCGCGGTGGAAAGCCAGTCTCCATAGTTTCCAGAAATTCTTGATGAAGACGTTGGGCCTCCACGCGGGGGTACATCCTTTGTGGTTCCTTCATCGGACGCCACCCAACTTCATGGCATGCTTGGTGCCGCCATTTAGGTATGTCTAGTCCCCGAGTGCCTGATCGTTGAATTTTAGCGGTTGGCACTAGAACTCTTCTAGTCGCTAGTTCCCGAGTGTCTAGTCGCTAAATTGCAGTGGCTAGGCACTCAAATTCTTCTAGTCGCCAGTCCCTGAGTGTCTAGTCGCTGAATTTCAGCGGCTAGGCATTAAAAATCTTCTAGTCGCCAGTCCCCGAGTGTCTAGTCGCTAAATTTCAGCGGCTAGGCACTAAAAACTGTGGTTTTGCAGTTGCTGAGTGTTTATTCTGTTTGCAGGGCTTGTAGAGGGAATCGGCGGATCGGCAAGCCGCGAAGGAGAGCCTGGAGCGTGACTTGCGCGTGGCGCAGGAGACCAACCGACGACTGCAGGAGACTGCTGGTGAGTTCTACTTGGCGATCGCGAGCTGCTGGTGTTTACAGGAGACTGACTTTTGTTGATGTTCCTTTGTAGATGGTCTTCTTACTGCTGTTGCCAAGGCTCGAGAGGGGTATGTCCCGGTTGCTAAACTGGACATAGCAAAGGGGCAGATCGACTCGTTGGTGAAGGAACTGGAGGAGGCGAAGGCGTTGATGGTCTGCTCTGAGGAGAGAGCCAAGGCCACAGTCGCCGCGACGGAGAAGGAGCGGAAGGCTGCTGATTCGATCATCCTTGGGCTGCAGGGCGACCTTGCTGCCCTTGAGAAACATGTGACGGAGAACTACTGGAAACTCCTTGGTGAGTGGTTGCCTTCCTCTTTGATGTATCCGGTGAGTCCCCGAGTGGGTGAATCCATAGTGACATTTGGTGTCTGACATTGCAGCTTTGATAGGGCAAGGCGATCCAGTGGTGCAGACCTTCGACGCTTCACAATGCGTGACCGCAGTGGTGAACGCGGCCACCGCCTTGGCATTGTGCGTCTAGGCCGTGCTTCAAGGGATGTCCCCCACCGAGGTTATACCTGGGGGACTAACTGAAGTATGGCGCTACCTGGAGGAGGCGCCCGTTGTTGTGGAGTGGATGGCACATTCAGCCTTCAGGCGCGGGGCCACTACGGCATTGAGCCTGGGGCTCGCGCACTCACCTGATGACTTCAACCTCGACGACGTCACCAGTGGCTACCCTTCGGCGACTGGCTTGGTGGAGATGTCAGAGGTATTGAGGCTGACCGCCAAGGCTGCTCCCTTCGTGGATCGGGTGCTAGCGATGGGGGACTTGTTGCCGTATCAGGAGACGGTGGTGGCACCGGGTGACCCTGAGCCGGAGCATCGTGATCTGAAGTCGGAGCAGCCCTTCTGGTCAGCGCTGTCGAAGTCGCTGACGACGTAGCAAACAAATCCATGGGAGCCATTCGTCCGGGTCAAGGGCGGTGGTGGCGCTTCTTCGTCGGAGCCTGCAAAGTAGATAGCTGCCCTGGGGGCTTTTATAAGTTATGTCTGATGGCCATTTTGTGATATGAACAATACATATGTATGAAAGTAAGGAGAGTCAATCGACTCGTAATGCATGGTCAATTATGTGGTATGTTGACAATTGTTTTAGCGAGTCCCCGAGCGCGTCCGCCCTTTAATGAGGTATAACTCGTTTATATGCATGTGTGTTTGCTTTGGGTTTTTGTTTTGGTTGAGACTGATTTGCCGTGGCGCGTGGAGCTAGTCGCCTTGCGACTCCGAAGGGCTCTGTTCTTAGCCGAGTCCCCGAGCGCAAGTAAGGTTGGTTTAGGCGAGTTCCCAAGCGTGGTACTTAGTCGTTTTGGCCGTGTGTTTATTGTAGGATCTAATGTGTTGTTTGTAACACGTCTCTTCCCCTGGCTCGGAAAGCTAGTCGCATGGCGAGTCCAAGGCAGCTCTCTTACTTGGTGTGTTCCCGAGCCGCGTGAGGTTTTCTTGTTGCGAAGTCCCCGTGCGTGGTACTTAACCGTTTGAGTCGCTTTGTGCGAGGATGGGGAGGACAGGTTGCTGTGGGAAGCGTTTATCAATCGTCTTGGCCCGGTAGGCCAGTCGAGCAGGGCGACTCGGATGGTAGCTCCGGGTTGGCGTGTTCGTGGACGACACAAAGCCCGAATATCTTCGGTGCCCTTGGGTCGCACTACTTAGCCGCGTCGGTCGCTCGACCAAGGGTTGACTTCCGTAGGTAGCATATTGCTGAATGTACGAGTGCGAGTGGCACAAGAAGGTGGCGAGTAGACACAATTTGTGCGGTCCAGATGTATTTCATTATATAGCAGCTGATTACAAGTTTGAGTTCTATGTATAGAAGTTTCGGAGGAGGTTTACATTCCATGGCCTCCCGACCTCAAGCTGGCCATTGCCTCGTATGTCGATGAGGTAGTAGGCGTCGTTGTCGAGGACGCACCCTATGGCGAATGGCCCCTCCCATGGGGGGAAAGCTTGTGCATGCCCTTCTTGTCCTGGACCAGTCGTAGGACCAAGTCGCCTTCCTGGAAGATGCGGGTCCGGACTCGGCGGCTGTGGTAGCGGCGGAGTCCCTGTTGGTAGATGGCGGTGCGGGAGCGTGCTAGGTTGCATGCCTCCTCGAGCTGGTCGATGCTGTCTTGGCGGGCGATCTCGTTTGTCCCCTCGACGTAGTTGGTGACTCGAGGTGAGTTGTGTTCCAGGTCGGTTGGCATTACGGCCTCAGCGCCGTACACCATGAAGAATGGCGTGAACCCCGTGGAGTGGTTGACGGAGGTGCGGATGCCCCATATTACGGAGGGGAGCTCTTCGACCCAGCATCCTGGGGTTCGCTCGAGGGGCACCTGAAGTCGCGGCTTGAGCCCATGGAGGACACTCTGATTGATGCGTTCTGCTTGGCCGTTCGACTCCGGGTGGGCGACTGAGGCAAGGTCGAGTCGTATGTTGTGTTCTTCGTAGAATTCTGCCATGGCGCCCTTGGCGAAGTTGGTGCCATGTTCCGTTATGATGCTGTGCGGGTAGCCATACCGGTAGATGAGCTCGCGTAGGAACTTGGTGGCGGTCTTGCCGTTGCATTTTTTGATCGGTTTGGCTTCGACCCACTTGGTGAACTTGTCGACCGTGACTAGAAGGTGGGTGAAGCCGAATGGGGCCTTCTTGAACGGGCCAACCATGTCCATGCCCCATACGGCGAATGGCCAGGTGATGGGAATGGTCTTGAGCGCCGAACCAGGGAGGTGCGTCTGGTTGGCATACTTTTTGCACCCGACGCACCGTTGGACGATGTCGGTTGCATCGGCGTGCGCGGTGAGCCAGTAGAAGCCATGTCGCATGGCTTTGGCGACCAGTGATCTTGCACCGGCGTGATGACCGCAGTCACCGGCGTGGATGTCTTGGAGGATCTTTCGTCCTTCTTCTGGCTGTATGCAACGTTGGAACACACCGGTCAAGCTGCGCTTGTGGAGCTCGCCGTTGATGATGGCGAAGGATTTGCAACGGTGCACTATCATTCGTGCCTTAGTTTCGTTGCTTGGGAGGACCTTGTGCTCGAGGAAGGCGACGTATGGTGCAGTCTAGTCGCTGGGCTCCATGGCTATGGTGACTAGGGCGAGCTCTGGCTGCAACGGTATCCCGATGTCGATCTCCTTCGGCGGGGAGACCGAAGGCTTGTGGATGATGTTGAGGAAGACTCCTGTGGGCGGCGTCTGCCGGGTTAACCCGATGTGGGAGAGGGCGTCTGCCTCCTCGTTTTTGCGCCTGTCGATCCACTCGACTGAGTAGCCGGTGAAGTGCCCTCCCAGCTGGTCTACCGCTTGGCGGTACGCTATCATTGTTGGGGAGACGGCATCGCAGGTCCCCGCGACTTGGCCAGTGACTAGGTCGGAGTCGCCGTAGCATTGTAGCCGATTGACGTTCATTTCCTTGGCGGCCCGCATGCCGTGAAGGAGGGCCTCATATTCGGCCATGTTGTTGGTGCAGGGCTTGAAATCTAGGTGGAGCATGTAGCGGAGCTTGTCTCCCTTGGGGAGGTCAGTATGACCCCTGCCCCGGCGCCGTCGGCGTTCTTGGAGCTGTCAAAGTGGAGCGACCAGTAATGGAGGTAGCGGAGCTTCTCCGGCTGCTGTGCCTCTTCCCAATCGGCGAGGAAATCGGCCAGGGCATGCGACTTGATTGCTTTGCATGGCTCGTACTTGATGTTGTGGACGCCAATCTTGACGGCCCACTTAGCGACTCGCCCAGTCGCTTCGCGGTTGCGGATGATGTCTTGCAGCAGTGTGGAGGAGACGACCGTGATTGGGTGCTCCTGGAAGTAGTGGGGGAGCCTCATCTGGGCTCGGAATACTGCGTGTACCAATTTCTGGTACTACGGGTAGCGTTGCCTTAAGTCTGTCAGAACCTCACTGATGTAGTAGACATGGCGCTGAATAGGGCGCTCCTTGCCGTCTTCTGGTCGTTCGACGACCATCACGGTGCTGACGACTCGAGTGGAGGCCGCCACGTAGACGAGCATTGGCTCTTTGTCGACTGGGGCGGCGAGTAGTGGATCCACGAGTAACACTTCTTTGAGTGCCTTGAGTGTGTTGTCCGCCTCTGCGTCCCATTGGAACGTGGGATTCTTACGCATCAGGCGGTAGAGGGGCATTGCCTTCTCGCCGAGCCAGGGGATGAAGCGGCTGAGAGTCGCGACTCGCCTGGCCAACTTCTGGACGTCGCGCAGGCACTTTTGTTTTTCGAGTCGCGCGATGGTGTCAATCTTGGTGGGGTTTGCCTCGATGCCCCGCTTGGAGACCACGTATCCCAGGAGCTGTCCGGTGGGGACGCCGGAGGTGCACTTTCCTGAGTTGAGCTTCATATTGTACCTCCGTAGATTTGCGAATGTTTCGACCAGGTCGGCGAGTAGGTCGTCCTGGCGGGTGGATTTAACCACCACGTCGTCGATGTAGACGTGGATGTTGCGGCCAATTTGGTCCGCAAGGCATTCCTGCATGCACCTTTCGTAGGTGACGCCGGCGTTCTTGAGGCCGAACGTCATGGCCGTGTAGCAGAAGGCACCGAATGGCGTGATGAACACCGTCTTCTCTTCATCCTCGACCGCCATTTTGATCTGGTTGTAGCCAGAATACGCGTCGAGGAAGCACAGCGACTCCGATCCCGCGGTCGAATCGATGATCTGGTCGATGCGCGGTAGGACGAACTCCTCCTTCGGGCAGGCGCTGTTGAGGTTGGTGTAGTCAATACACATTCTCTAGGTGTTATTCTTTTTCAGGACCAAGACTGGGTTTGCCAGCCACTTGGAGTATTTGATGGGCCGAATGAAGCCTGCGGCTAGCAGGCGCTGTACTTCTTCGGTGATTGCTCGGTGGCGCTCTTCATTGAAGGGCCGCAGCGACTGCTTTACTGGTCACACTTTGGGGTCGGCGTTGACTTTGTGCTCAGTGAGTTCCCTCGGGACACCAGGCATATCGGATGGTTTCCATGCAAAGATGTCTCGATTCTCACGTAGGAACCCGATGAGCGTGCTTTCCTATGCGGGGCTCATGTGCGCCCCGATTGTGACCGTCTGGCTGGAGTCGCCTGGGATGAGCTCGACGATGCGGGTGTGCGTGGTCGCCTCGAAGGTGGAACTCGCGACGGTAGGCTTCTTCAGGATGGTGGGGTCATCCTTGTCAATGTTGCTCGCGTATTTCGCGAGCTCATCCACGTGGTTTGTTTCCGCGACGATGACGGTGTCGGTGAGCTCGACGCCTTTGTCTTCGCATTCCACGGCCATGTCGTGCTCGCCGTGGACGTTGATGATGCCGCTTGGCCCTGGGAGCTTCATCATGTTGTAGGCGTAGTGCGGGGTCGCCATGAATTTGGCGAACGCCTGGCGCCCTAGGACGCAGTGGTAAGGGCTGCTGAAGTTCACCAGCTCGAAGATGATCCGCTCGGTGCGGAAGTTCGCCGGTGTGCTGAAGGTGACTGGCAGCGTCACCTTGCCGATCGGATACGCCTTCCGACCGGGGACGATGCCGTGGAAGGTGGTGAGTGTCGACTTGATCGCTGACTCCGGGAGATGCAGCCTCTTGAATGTGTCCATGTACATGCTGTTGATGGAGCTCCCGCCATCCATCAGTGTCTTAGGCAGCCAGTAGTCGGCCACTTTGGGCCTAACCACCAGGGCGACTCGCCCTGGGTATTCGATCCTGGGTGCGTGATCCCGGCGACTCTAGGTGATGCTTTGCTCAAACCAGTTGAGGAAGCAGGGATGTCGACTTGGGTCACCGTATTAACAACGACTGCATGGGCGAGCACCTTCTTTTCGTGTTTGGTGCCGAGCCCGGTGAAGGTGTGCAGCGAGCCGACGGCGTTTCTGAACCCGCCGACATTGCCGTTGTCCCTTGGTGGGTCGTTGTTGGGGTCCTCCCTTGGTCGCCTTGCCTTTTCGATCTCTTTTAGAGAATGGCAGTCCGCGGTGGTGTGGGTCGCAGGTTTTCTCTCCCTGCTGTGGTAGACGTAGGGCTGGTTGAGCAGGGCGGCGGGGTCGAATTTCGGCCTCACCGTGTTGTTGGCTCGATAGTTTCCGCTGTCACGGTAGTTTCCCCCGTCGTGGCGGAAGTTCTTCGGGTCGCGTTGGCCGTAACTGGCGTTAGCGACAAAGTCGACTCGCCCATCATTGCGGCGCTTGCCGGTGAGGCGGGTGTTGCTGTAGCACATGTCGCGCTGTCGTCCGTTGTCGTGGCCGCTAGTGCGACGTCTTCCTCCCGACTCGTCATCAGAGTCTTGGTTGGGGTCCTCCTCTGCGTACCGCTTGGCGATCTCGAGGAGGCCGGGGATGTTGTCGAGCGTCCGGTAGACCCTCTTAATCTTAGCGACCAGGGGTTCATACCGGCACGCGTTCTTGAAGTAGTGAATCGCCGTGTCTGGATGAATGCCAGAGGCGTTGATCCATAGTTCCTGCCACCTATAGATCCAGTGGTGGGTCTACTCGCGATGCCCCTGGATGCATCGCTCCAGGTCTTCAATGGTGGTGGCGCGGGTGTAGGAGCCCTCGAAGTGCCTGACAAAGGCGTCCCACATCTCTTCCCGCGAGTCGATGCTGTCGGCGGGGAGGGTGTTGATCCATTGTCGGGTCACACCCTCCATCATTAGGGGGAGGTAGCGAGTGGCTAGCAGGTCGGTGTGGCTGCCGATTCCCATCGCCATGAGGTACGTGTCCAGCCACACTGATGGGTCGTACGTGGGGGCGTACTTCTCGATCTCCTTGGGCACCTTGAAGTTGGCGGGGTACTTTTCGCCTTTGATCATAGGCCCGAAGCACTAGGGGCCGACTCGGCTGAGCGAGCCCCTGGGTTCGGAGTCGCCGCGGTTGGTGAAGGTGTGTCTCAAGTCGTTGGGTTGGCGCGCCTGCCAAGCCTGGTTGTTGACGATGTGCGTTCGGGCATCGATGGGTTGCCCATTGGCGGCGACCGTGTTGTTCACCGGCCATGGCTCGTTGGTGGAGAGCGTAGGGTTGGTGGCCTGCGGCTGATGCGCCAGGGGCTGGGGTGGTGGGCAGGTCACGGGTTTGGTGACGGTTAGAGGGCCGCTTGAGGCTGCCCTTCTTGCCGATGATCGGGAATACATCCGCCCCTGCGGGTCGACTCCCGTGGCTTGCTGCTCGATGACCCTGGCGAGTAGGGACTTAGCGTATTGGATCTGCAGCACGCCCTCTCCTTGGATGTTGAGGCGGGCGACTGCGGCGTCGGCCGCGATGATGTTGTCCATTTGAGTGGAGTATAGTGGGAGCCCGTTGGCGTCGCGGGCCTATGGCAAGATTATGATCCACGGCTGGTCCGGTGGGGGCGCGCGACCGATGGGTGGCGGTGGGGCCCCAGTCGCCGGTGCACCGGGAGGTGGTCGGCTGCTGCCACCTGGTGGCGCCTTCTCGCAGTATTCGCGCTCGGCCGCGCGTGCGGGGTCGCTTTCATCGTTGGAGTTTAGGACGCGGTCCTGGACGTTGGAGTTCAGGCATGTCCTGATGCGGCATTGGTGGTAGAGCGACAACTCCTGCGCCGTTGCCCGCTCGAGGCGGAATTTCTCGCGCTCGGCTAGCTCCCATGCGCTGCGCCTCCTCCAATCGCAGGCGGGCTTCCTCCACCTCTGTGGCCGTGGAGGTCGCTAGGATCGGCGTGGAGAAAGGATCTCTCTCTCCCTCTAATATTATTCTCCCATGGTCTCGGATTAGCGAGATACATGTTCCCGGTGGCATTTCATCTAGAAGGAGTTGCTACTTCCGTTGCATCGCTGGAGCGAGGAGGCGGAGGTTGTTCGGTGGCCTGAACGTGTGTGCGAGTGCGGATGCGCTGCTGGTTTGCAGCGCTAGGACTTTCACACAATCTTGAGATCGGCAAGCGAACGACTACATCATCCACGAGTTCCTACTCGTTAACAAAACTTTGTTGTCTTCGAGGGTAACTTCTCTATGGATGTATATCCACCCGTTGCTTGTATCTAGTAGATAGATCTTGGCGTATAGTTCCCATCATAGGAATTTTTTTGTTTTCTATGCTGTGAACCCTTCAGTGGTATCAGAGCCTGATCTATGCGTAGATGCTTTGCATAGGTAGAACACATAAGAGTATGTGGGCGGTGATGATCATGTTATTGCTTCTTATATGTACTTTGGATATTGGTGGCATAGTGGGATGAAGCGGCCCGGACCAACCTTATATGTCATCGCACATGAGACCGGTTCCACGATTGACATGCAACTTGTTTTGCATAAGTGGCTAGCGGGTGTCTGTCTCTCCTACTATAGTCAATATCTGATTTACAACGAGTTGCTAATAATTTGGTTATCATCGTTGTGGTTCCATGTTCGTAGGTAAGAACAGTTCTATCTTCGAAAGCCCTAAAGCCACGTAAAACTTGCAATTGGTAAATTAGAGACGTCTAGTTTAGATCATTGCTGGGCTTGTGTCATGTATGGTAATGTTGTGAGTTGATGTATAGTTGATACCCTTACAACACACTTAATGTGTAAGTTCCGTATACCTTGGCCTTACACACAAAGGAATGATAGAGATCATACCACGATGCATGTGATGGTGATCAAATGCATGGACCATATCATCCCACTTTGCACATATGATGTTCGCATCTTATATTGCTAGTTTGGCGTTTTAGTAGCGTTATAAGATGATCCTTCATTTAAATATCAAGATAAAAATGTGTTCTTCCTTAAGTACACACCGTTTATGTTTTGCCGCTTCAAGACATCACGTGATCATCGGGTGTACTTGAATCCACGATCATATTTCGGGTGTAAGACAGTTTTACACACGCGAGTACTAAGGTTCTTACTTGGCGAGCCTAGCATGTACAGACATGGCCTCAGAACACGGACCAAAAGGTTAAGCATGAGTCATATAGTTGATATGATGCCCATATGGATGCTCGCCTTTGAAGCTATACCGACTCGCATGATGATCGAACTTGGTGTAGTGAATTTGGTTCATGTAATCACCAAAAAAGACACGAGGGATGTTGTTTTTGAGTGGGAGTTTAGTTGAACTCAATCTATCATAAACTTAGTCTAAATAAACTTTACAAATTCTACTGTAGAGGGCACCACCTGCTTTTAATTTCAATATGTTCATGGAGAAAGAGAAACTTGCTGCGAACGGTAGCAACTTCACCAACTGGGCTATGAATTTGAGGATTCTCCTTCTCCTGCACAAAAGCAATATGTGCTAGAAGCGCCGCTAGCCCCCCACCAGCTCCTGATGCCCCTGACAAGGAAAAGAATGTCTACGTGACTCGTCAGGAGGACCACAACTTAGTTCATTGCGGCATACTGTATGGGCTAGAGCCAGAACTTCGAAAGCGTTTCGAAAATGGCAATGCTTTTGATACCATGGGTGAATTGAAAATGATTTTCGATACCCATGCTGCCGTAGAGAGTTATAATGCTTCATAAAAGTTCTTTAGCTGCATGATGGAAGAGAACAGCTCCGTAAGCGAGCACGTACTCAAAATGTCTGGGTACGCCGATAAGCTTGTGTCCTTGGGAATAACGATTCCCATTGATTTAGGCATACATCGTGTTATCCAATCTCTGCCACCTAGCTACAAGAGCTTCGTGATGAACTATAACATGCAGGGCATGAAGAAGACTCTCCCCGAGCTTCTGTCAATGCTTAAGACTACAAAAGTGGAGATTAGGAAAGAGCATCAAGTGTTGATGGTCAATAGGACCACAGGTTTCAAGAAAGACAAGAAGGGTAAATAGAAGGGAAAGAAGGGCGGCAAATCTGTTGCTGCGCCTGGAAAGAAATCCCAGGCTGGCCCTAAGTCTGATACCGAGTGCTACTATTGCAAGGGGACTGGCCATTGGAAGCACAACTGTCCCAAGTACTTGGCAGACAAAAAGGCCGGCAAGGCAAACAAAGGTATATATGATATACATGTTATTGATGTGTACCTGACTAGTACTCGCAGTAGCACCTGGGTATTTGATACTGGATCGGTTGCTAATATATGTAACTCGAATCAAGGGATGCGGAACAAGCGACCGCTAGCAAGGGGTGAGGTCAAGATGCATGTCGGCAATGGATCAAGAGTTAATGTGATCGCAGTCGGAACACTGGCTCTCCACCTACCATCGGGGTTAGTTATAAACTTAAATAATTGTTATTTGGTGCCTGCACTGAGCAGATCTTGTTTGATGCGATGTGGTTAATCGTTTAAATCCGAAAACAATGGTTGTTCGATTTATATGAATGATATCTTTTATGATCATGCACCTGTGAATGGTTTATTTCTATTAGATCTCGATAATAGTGTTACACATATTCATAATGTTGATGATAAAAGAATTAAACTTGATAACAATATATCTGTATATATATGGCACTGTCGTTTAGGTCATATTGTTCTTAAACACATGAAGAAACTCCATTCTGATGGACTTTTGGAATCACTTGATTTTGAATCATTTGATACATGTGAGCCATGCCTTATGGGCAAGATGACTAGAACGCCGTTTTTCAGGTCAATGGAACGAGCGACAGATTTATTGAAAATCATACATACTGATGTATGCGGTCCAATAAGTGTGTTGGCGCGAGGTGGATATCGTTATTCTGTTAATTTCATGGATGATTTGAGTAGATACGGGTATATCTATTTGATGAAACATAAGTCTGAAACCTTTGAAAAGTTCAAGGAATTTCAGAATGAAGTGGAAAATCATCGTAATAGAAAGATCAAATTTCTGCGGTCCGACCGTGGAGGTGAGTATCTAAGTTACGAGTTTAGCACACACATGAAAGAGTGTGGAATAGTTTCACAACTCACACCTGCCGGAACACCACAACGTAATGGTGTGTCAGAACATCGTAATCGTACTCTATTAGATATGGTTCGATCTATGATGTCTCTGACTGACTTTCCACTATCATTTTGGGGTTATGCACTGGAAACCGATGCATTCACTTTAAATCAGGCACCATCTAAATCTGTTGAAACGACACCGTATGAATTATGGTTTGGAAACAAACCTAAGCTGTCATTTCTTAAAGTTTGGGGATGCGATGTTTATGTGAAGAAACTTCAACCGGATAAACTTGAACCCAAAGCAGAAAAATACGTCTTCATAGGATACCCTAAAGAAACAATTGGGTATTCCTTCTATCACAGATCCAAGGGCAAGGTTTCCGTTGCCAAGAATGGATTCTTTCTAGAGAAAGAGTTTCTCGTGAAAGGTGTGAGTAGTCAAAAGGTAGAACTCAAAGAGGTTATTGAACCTTCTCTTCATGAAATGGCGAGTGGCGCAGCACCGGAAGTTGTTCCGGAGTTGACTTCACCAATTGAAGAAGGAACTAATGATAATGATCATGAAACTCCGAAAGAGGACACTACTGAACCTCACAGGTCAAGCAGGACACGTGCGGCTCCTGAACTGTACGGGAATCCTGTTGTGAATTTCATGGTTGATGAAATGGATGACCCTGCGACGTATGAAGAAGCAATGATGAGCCCAGATTCCAACAAATGGCTATAAGCCATGAAATCCGAGATGGAATCTATCTACGAAAACCAAGTTTGGACCCCGTGTGGACTTACCTCACGACCGAAAGGCCATTGAGAATAAATGGATTTTCAAAAGAAAAATTAATGCTGATGGTAATGTAACCATCTATAAAGCTCGACTTGTCGCAAAAGGGTTTCGACAAATTCAAGGAGTTGACTACGATGAGAAATTCTCTCCCATAGCGATGCTAAAGTCAGTTAGGATTATGTTAGAAATTGCTGCATATTTCGATTATGAAATATGGTAGATGGATGTCAAAACTGTGTTCCTCAATGTTAATATTGAAGAAGAGTTGTATATGATACAACCAAAGGGTTTTGTCGATCCTAAGGATGCTAACAAGGTGTGCAAGCTTCAGCGACCCATCTATGGACTGAAGCAAGCATCACAGAGTTGGAATCTCCGCTTTGATGAGGTGATCAAAGAGTTTGGATTTGTCCAAACTTATGGAGAGGCTTGTATTTATAAGAAAGTGAGTGGGAGCAATGTGGCATTTCTGATATTATATGTGGATGACATATTATTGATTGGAAATGATATAGATCTTTTAAACAGTGTTAAAAGTTATCTAAACATCAAATTTTCTATGAAGGACCTTGGTGAAGCTTCATATATATTAGACATAAAGATCTATAGAGATAGATCAAGACGCCTAATAGGGCTATCGCAAAGTACATACCTTGATAAGATTTTAAAGAAGTTCAAAATAGACGAAAGTAAGAAGGGGTTCTTACCTATGTTGCAAGGCAAGACATTGAGTAAGACCCAAAGTCCGGCTACGGCGGAAGAAAGAGAGATAATGGATAAGATCCCCTATGCTTTAGCCATAAGCTCTATAATGTACGTCATGCTATGTACAAGACCGGATCTGGCACATGCTATTAGTTTGACTAGTAGGTACCAATCTGATCCAGGTTTGGAACACTGGATAGCGGTCAAGAATATCCTTAAGTACTTGATAAGAACTAAGGAAATGTTTCTTGTATACGGAGGTGAAGAAGAGATGGTCGCTAATTGTTATGTCGACGCTAGCTTTGAAGAACACCTGGGGGTGCGCCGCGCCTCCTGCTCATGGGCAGGCTTTCCCGGGTTGTGGCTTCTTCTGTTTGGAAGTGGGTGAGGGTGAGGGTGTTGCGGAACAGGGAGACAAGCTCTCGGACGTTGTGGCCTTTGGTGAGGCGACTTTGTTGGTGGCTGAGCTGGATGTGGAGATGCGGCACCTCTTGGATAATGAATGGGATTGGAAGGTAGAGCAGGTGTCGGATAAAGAATTCCTAGTCCATTTCCCCTCTATTGAAACCTTAGGATGTATACCAGAAGTGGCAAGATCTACTTCCCCCTCAAGAAGATGGAGGCGGGCATTCGGGAGGCCTTCTTGGAGCCGAAACCATCTATGGTGTTAGAGGTGTGGGTGCAGCTCAGTGGCATGCCACGGGCGCTGAAAGTGGCCGAGCCGCTGATGGTTGCTCTGATTATGGCGGGACGCCCGGTGGAGGTGGATACCTACTCCCTGGTCAAGGTGCCGGTGCGGGTGTTATTCCAATGCCGGCACCCAGATCGCATCAAGGGCTCTGTGTAGATATTCGTGAATGGGGAGGCTATAACATCGGCCTCAAAGCTGAGCTGGGCCGATTGGGAGGGACGGGGAAAGGGGATCCCCCGAGACCTCCACCGGCACAGACCACAGTGTGGACAACGAGGGATTCAACAAACATCGCAAGAAACTGGCGGACAAGGATCAAGCATCACTTGCTTTGGACAAGAACACTGGTACCTCTATGCAGAAGGCAGCAAGTGCTCCACGAGCCAAGTTCTCGAGGGGCAAGGACATGGACTTCTTCCTCCGCACCTCCATAAACAGTATGGCTCTTCCATCAAGGAGAAGAGAAACATCTTTCAAGCTCTAGAGGCGTGTGAGAAGGGAGAGCGGGGTGCGGGAGGGGTGGTGGCTCTAACAGCAGCAAGCCTACGATGCTCTGCTCTCTCTTGAGGCAGACTCGTTGCTGGTGAACGGGTCGGATTCTCTGTCATTGTCGCCCTCTCCTTCACCGTTCAAGGCCCAAAAACTCAGTGTGGAGGTGCGAGAGGAGCTGGCCTGGGAGAGTCTGGCCCATTGGGTCTTCAACTCCACGACCATGAAGGAGCAGGAGGAAGCGACGAAAGGCTTGTCCTTAAATAAGAAGAAGGTGGACGATGGCATGGGGGCGGTTGAGGAAGTGGCGGTGGGCGAGTATTCTCCTCCTGACCTATGTGCGGATGCCGGCTCGGGGAGGGTGTATGTGCGTGTACGACGTAGCAAGGCCACCCAGGCGACGACACCTAGGAAGAGCACAAGGAACAAGGGCACAAAAGCGGCGCTGGACTCCACCACCAAGGTGTTGTTGCTGACGGTGGAGAAGAATCTAGAGCATGGTAAGGTTTTCTCTTCTCTACCTGATGACCATTTCTACTCTACTGCAAAGGATTGTGTGATCGTGTTCGAGCCCTCTTGTGGCCCTCCTTCTGTTGCTCTCTCTGGTTCGGGCTAAGTAGGCGGCACAAGAAGCGCTGGCTACGACGGCCCGGGCTAAGGAAGAACGGCCAGTAGCTGAGGCTGAGGCGACGGTGTTTCTTAGGAGGTCTAGGAAATCCTGCCGCAGTGGTGCCTACTGAGATAGGGGTCTCCAGCGGGCGGATTTCGAAGCACATGAGGGCTAGGAAAAATCGACCCTTACTGTGCTTAAGGGGAAGGCCATTCGCAAAGTATCCAAATGAGAGGCATGTTCTACAACATTAGAGGTTATGGCAAACCAGGGGGTCAGTCACAACTAAGAGAGTACATCCAAAAGGAGAAGATTGACTTCGTGGGGGTGCAGGAAACAATCAAGCAAGCCTTCACCTTTGCGAAGCTGAATCGGCTGGACGACAGGGGCCGTTTTACTTGGAACTGGGTACCAGCTAATGGGCACTCGGGGGGCCTGCTGCTAGGATTCAAAGACGAAATCTTTGAGGTGGGTGAGTGGAGAATTGGGGAATTCTTGATCGCTGCACCGATCTTCCGCAAACTTAAAAAACCAAGTGGTGGGTTGTGGATGTGTATGGACCGACGGATCATGCCCGCACGAACGGGTTCCTTGCTGAGCTGTAGTAAGTGGTGGTCTGATACGTTGCAAACGTATCTATAATTTTTGATGTTCCATGCTTGGTTTATATCTACTTTCTTATGTTTTGTCCACACTTTGGAGTACTTTTTATACACTTTCTTGGACTAACCTATTAAAAGGATGCCACAGTGCCAGCTGCCTGTTTTCTACTGTTTTTGGTTCCAGGAAAGTCAGAAAATGAATATTCTCGGAATTGGACGGGACAAAAGCCAAAGTCAATATTTCACCGATGGGGACACGGAGACAGAATAAGAGACGGAGAGGGGTCAGGGGCCGCCCACACCACCTGGCCGTGCGGCCAGGCCTGGCCCGCGCCAGGGGGTGGTGTGGCCGCCTAGGGCACCTCCTCGGCCTCCCCTTTCGCCTATAAGATGCCTCCGATACAGAAACCCTAAGTACCCGATCAAAATTCCACGAAAGAGTCTGTAGCCGTCGTCATCTCCATCCTTAGATCAGGAGGGATCTGAAGCTCTTCCCGGCACCCTGCCGGAGGGGATAATTCACCCTAGAGGCCTTCTTCATCACCATCCCTAAACTACGGGTCCATGTAGTAGCTAGATGGTTGGTTCTTCTCCTTTGTGATACCATGTCTAGATCTTGTGAGCTCCGTTCATGATCAAGATCATCTATTTGTAATCATACATGTTGTGTTTGCGGGGATTCGATGGATATTGAGATGCTATTTCAGATTGATTATTGATTCTACCATGTCTTTGTTATTTGTGATCTTGCATGCTATCCGTTGTTAGTAGATATCTTGGCCGAGTAGATGCTAGCAACTCCAAGAGGGAGTATTTATGCTCGATAGTGGGTTCATGCCTCTAGTAATCCGGGGAAGTGACAGAAATCTCTAAGGTACTAGATGTGCTGTTGCTACTAGGGAGAAAACAACAATCCTTTGTTCATAGAACAATCGTATTGTTTACTTTACACGCAATACGTAATGCAATTATCTGTTGCTTGCAACTTAATACTGGAGGGGGTTCAGATTGATAACCTGAAGGTGGATTATTAGTCATAGATATAGTTGGATTATGGTCTATGTATAATGTTGTAATGCCCAATCAAATCTCATAGGAGTCAAGATGATTAGTATATGCATGTATGCTTTCTCGATGTTTGTCAATTGCCTCGCTATAATTTGTTCACCCAACATGTCATCTATCTTAAGGAGAATCACCACTAGTGAACTATGGACCCCGGTCCTTTCTTTTACCATCAATCTACAACTGTTTACTATTTTCTATTTACTTTCTGTAAGCTTTTACTTTCTTCCACACAATACGTTTAATCCTTTGTTTTCAGCAAAACCGGTGAGATTGACAACCTCACTATAAGTTGGGGGCAAAGTTCTGTGGTTATGTTGTGCAGGATTCCAAGTTGGAAATAACACCTTGGAGGTGTTTCTTTGCTCCTACAGGTTCGATAACCTTGGTTTCATAACTGAGGGAAAACTTGCTGCTGTGCTCATCATACCTTCCGCTTGGGGTTCCCCAACGAGCTCGACATGTTGAGCCAATAATCATGGCCAATGCACATTTCCCGGTGGTGGTTGGAGGGGATTTCAACCTCATCAGGGGTACGCGATAAAAATAACTCTAATATCAACTAGACCAGGGTACACCAGTTCAACGATGTGATTGCCAATGTTTTGCTACGTGAATTAGCGAGAGTGGGGGCTCGGTATACCTGGACCAACAAGAAGCGTGACCCCGTAAGATGCATTTTGGATCGGGTGTTTGTCTCACCATCTTGGGAGGATTTGTACCCTATATGTTCATTAACGACGGTGACGCGCATAGGGTCGGACCACACACCGTTGCTACTATCCTCAGGGGAAGAGGCGATGCCTAGGTGACATGGGAATGACCCTTTGAGTGCCCATTATTGGCATATGTGGTATGGCCCGATGGAAGGCTCACCCGAAGATATTCCAAGATCCATGAAGCCCAAGACGATTCAATAGATACGAATCCTACAAGGACACAGACTCCTGGTGGAATGAGACAAGGAAAGTCCAAGAATAGACTAGATACAAACTCTAATTTATAACCTACTTGTATTGGTACCCGAGACCTAGTCTGCCCATATATAAAGGCTAGGAGGGACCAACGAGGAGGGCATCCAATCTTACAATATGAACACCTCTCTCTCTCTCTCTTGGTGAGATCGCATCTAGTTGACTCAACGAGTTTGTACTTTCCAATGATAATACGAACAGACAAGCAGGAAGTAGGGTTTCCTCTACAAGGGACTGAACATGGGTAAATCACCTCCCTTGTTTGTCTATTAAGCCGACGAAATCCCCAACATTCTCGGCATCCCCCTCTTCACCAAGCAACAACCAGATAACAACAGATCCACACCCACCCACCCCTGTTTCGGTTCCCATCGACTTCATTGGGGGAACCGATCTCATAATCGGGAGTTACCACTTCCGCATGGAGGAACCTGAAAACCTTTGCCTATCGTCCCCGATCTACTCAGGTCCATCGGTCACAACAAAAGCACCCACTGCGATACATGCATCCTCTGTCGGCTCGTCTGAAGAGGCCACACCTCAGCCAATAATCGGCGAAGAAAGTCTCAAAACTCCGCAGATCTGGGGGATTTGGCTGATATCTATGATCACCTCTTCTTTGAGTTGGAAATTCAATCAAATTCCACTACACGTCCACCGCATCAACTCTACACTCGGCAGCTCCTTCGGATATGTTAACCCACTGCGATCTTCGACTCCGACATCCTACAGCCGCCATTGGCTGCGACGATTTGCCGAAATCTTTGGTTACAGTGATCCTCTAAAAATCTTCGGTTCCGGCAACCCGCCGTCGTCATCGGCTCCAGGCATCTTACTGTCGCATTGATTTCATCTACGAAAACTACTACTAAAGCTAAGTTTCCCTCTACTTAGAGCAGATTATTCATTTTAACTCGCACTCGAAACACTCAGGGGCTACGCCGTCTTCGAGTAACCAAAGTGTCATCGACTTCACGCACTCGAGCACCTCATACGCGACTTCCCGAGTAGCTGATTCTGCCTTAGCGTCGAATCCTTGAACTCTGACCCAGTTGTAGCCCAATTGACGGGTCGGCAAGGTACTCAGACTAAGGGCGCCAGGATAACGAAAAGGTCTCGCTTTACAGTGCAAAAGTGTCGAGTCCAATGGCACCAGAAAATGTTATGACAAATTGAAAGACAATATTCTTTACAAGATGCAAGTATCTCACAATTCTCTATGTTTTTTGCAAGGATGTCAACTACATCGAGCTATTCTATCGGGTCCTCCAACGAAGTCGATTAACGTCACATGCGTAAACTTATGCCAAGACCCGAGTCGAGTACCTCCTCGAGTGAAGAAGATTTCTGAGCCTATGCTCAACCGATAAAAATCAATACCCGAGTCGAGGAATTCTATGGATGAAGATTATCTTCACGCACTCAATATCAATAAAGCTAAGTTCTCTTAACTGAGTCTACTTTTCATTTTTCTGTTACACCCAATACTCGGGGGCTAAGTCGAATAAATTATTACATAATCATGCTCCGATACTCAGGGGCTTTGCTAATCAATGCAAACTTAAAAATTCTTCGGTTCTACCGTGAAATACGTCAAAAACACACTTTGACCCTTTGGGTGAACATTTCTTCACCATCTGCCCATCGATTTGCCATGTCCATCAGCTACGAGGTTGTTTTGGGCTTGACCCATCCCATCTCCTCAACAAATTCTCTTCGGCGAAGACCATCATTGAAGGCATCGATTGCCCTTTCGTAGGATATGGCTTTGGCTGCGTTTTTAATGATATTCCACCGTTGGATGAAATCTCGTATTGGCTCTCCATATTTCTGCTTGCACGCCCGCAATTGCTCCCAGGATACAGGTCGTTTAAACGTGGATGTGAAATTTCAGATGAACTTATCTTCGAGATCATTCTAGCTGCTGATGGATTCTTCGGGTAGCTGTTTTAGCCATGACGGGGCGGCACCGCTCAAGTGTAGCTGCAGGCTTTGCATTGCGGTAGCCTTGGAGCCATCCTGTAGTTTAACGGTTTCCAGGTAATCGGCTAGCCAAGCTTCGGGTTCCTAGAGACCGTCGTACTTCTGGCGACCGTGAGGAAGTTTGAAATCTTTGGGTACTGGGGTTTTGCGAACCCGTTGGGTAAAGGAATTGGCCCCGCATAATTCGTACTCATCCTCGCTTTCACCGTTTTAGTATCTTCGGCTGTTGTGCCCCTCCCTGGATCTATTGATCCTGCGCTGTGTAATGTCGTTTCTTGCATCGTCTCGTGGCTTAGGGTTCGAAAAGTGCACCCGATACGGTGATCATGATTGTCGGGTGTGCCCCACATGTCGAGGGCTGCTGCCACGACGTGGGGATTTGTCGGGTTGTCGTGTGATTTCTTGTTCTCCCTGTGCGAGGGAAGCACCCACCATACCGAGGTTCATGAGAACAGAGCGATGGAGGGCCGCCTGGGGATTGTCGAGTGCGGTTTGAGTTATGATTAGGTAGGTCTGGGCGGCGACAATCGCGGCTTGCGCTGTTTTTGCTTTTATGTGTCCCTCCTGATCTACTGACATAAATGATAGATCCAAGTCTCAAGCCAGCTTGTTTCTTTCGGCTTAAGGAATATTCTACAGCCGTGAAGTTCCTCTTCTTGGTGGTGCCACTATAATTATGCTTCTTGATCCTCGGGTAGAGCTTAGTTGCGCTCGTCGGAGGTTAGATTCGTCGGCTAGCCTTTTTCTTTCGTCAAGTTGCCTCTGTATCCTTAGCAAGTCCCTCTTCTTGTGGTGGAGCAAGTACTGGTAGACCATCAGATCTTCACGCGTGGCTTTTGCTGTCATTGGGACTACACCCGATATTGCGTCCCTTGCTCTTTGCAATGTTTCAGCTGATAGCCGGAGAGTTAGCCGTTCACCTTCGCGTGGTGCTTCCCTTTCTTGAATGATGTGATTGTTGAGCGGGTCTCCTTCGTTTCCGTGGTTTCCTGTATTGTCATCCGATAAAATATCATTGAGATCAAGTATTGGGTTACCGTTGGAAGCACACGCGTTGATGTGTCCTCGATGATTACACACATTTTTGGTGGTGCGTTATGTATGGGCTGCTGATGTCGTCATCGGATCCGTAGGAGACACTATTTGAGTGACCAGTGAAATCCCGCGGTTTCTATTCTAGGTAGATTTCGGCCATCCTGAACATAACACACCACCAATTGATGACGGGTGTCTGTTCGTATTATCATTGGAGGGTACAAACTCATTGAGTTAACTAGATGTGATCTCGCCGAGAGAGAGGTGTACGTATTGTAAGATTGGATGCCCTCCTCAATGGTCCCTCCTAGCCTTTATATATAGGGAGGATAGGTCTTAGGTACCAATACGAGTAGGTTACAAGTTAGAGTTTTGTATCTAGTTTAGTCTTAAACTTTCCTTGTCTTGTTTTACCAGGAGTTTGTGTCCTTGTAGACTTCGTATCTGTTGAATCGTCATAGGCTTCATAGATCTTGAAATATCTCGGGTAAGTCTTCTGTCGGGCTGTACCACATATGGTAATAATGGGCACCTCAGAAGGGCAACAACGTGGAGTGCTAGCTTATGTATTAGAATTGGAGGGGTACGTGGAAATATATGTGAGCGGAAATGAACGGTTCTAGATGCAGGCCACCTACAATTGAGACCCGCATCCACGTAACGACCGTGTTAGCTTAAATTCTACGACAAACATGATTTTAGACTAAATAAAGTCCAATTGATAAATACATAGATTAAATTGTAAATTACGAATACCATGACTAAATCGAGCCACCTAAATAAATAGAGTACTGCTACCGTATTTAACTCTTGGGTAATCCGATACAGACTCCTCTCTTGTATCGTTCCTACACGGACTCCACTTGTAATTGGCTAAGGTCCGTTATAATACATGGCTGGTCCCCTTGTCACAGTATTGTGAGTTCCTCACTTTGCTACAACTTACATAGTACCAGAGCCGATAGCTCTTCCGATCGTCTAGTTTGACTACCCGACGGAAAAAAAACTAGGTTGCTGATCGCTCGGCTATCTAGGAGTCGCGCATCCGATCGGGGAAGAAAGAAGAAAAAAAGAAGAAAAAAGGAAGAAATTCGATGGTCTGTAGATCAAGCGATCTACCCACTGGTTCAAGATTGGTGGTGGAGAGAAGAGAAAGAAAGTAAGAATATTGCCGACTTCCCTCGGCGATCTGCCCTCCGGTTTAGATCGGTGGTGAAGAAAGAAGAAAATCAAACCCTCCCTCCTTATCCGATGGCTACGTCCTCTTCAGCGAGAATATAATTTTGCGGTCTGAAAGTTGAGATGCCAGTACATCGCGGTATCCAAGTTGATTTTAATCACCACGATTCGAAAAGTTGGGACGCCAATTGCTGAGAGGGGTCTTTCGAGTGAATGATGTCCAAACCAAATATTTTTAAATCACGCCCGTTAAGTCAGGATATTCCGTTACACTAGTTCCTACCGTGCCCCTTCTTAGCCAGGATCTCTTCCTCTGCACGTGTCATAAGGACAAATCCATTACTGTACTTTTTTAACTCCCGACACTGAATCTGACTGCGGCGGTGGCGGCGGTCCTTTTTCTTCCCTTCCCTGGCACTAAATCTGGCGACAATGGAGGTCCTTTTCCCCCTCCACCGACACTGAATCCGGCGGCGGCGACGGTGGCCCAGCATGTCTTGCAAGGTGAAGGTGATAGCTACATCAGCGACTGAATCGGGTCCGTCAGACCCATAGTCTCGGGCTCAACGCGAAGCAGCGACGAGATCTTCAGCCCCGGTTAGCGAGGAGGTTAGCAAGAATTCTGCTCCCAAGGTACCTACGAGCAGCGGGTCGAAGCAAAAAGCAGGGCCGACGACGGATTGTTCGACGGCGGTGGGCGGAAACGGCACCCAGATTTCGAAGAAAAAAACCCGGGAGAAAAGCGACAGGTGAATTTTTCTTATCTGTACCTTATCTTACAAGTAGATTAGTTATGGCATAATAAAATCGAATGAACTGAAAATTTCCCCTTTTTAATCAAATTAGGCACAACTTTGATACAAAGGACCTGGATGAGTTCACAGTTCATGTCCGCCATTACACTGCATAACTAGATTTTGGTTGCGAAAGGGTTGTGTTCGGGCAAGATGTGCATCTGCTTGTGAATTGCAAAGAGGTTGTGTCTGTTTCACAGCTGGTAGATATGCTTCATGCTAGGATTCTCTGGGGTTCTAAACAGAGGACAAAATTGGTGTGACGCAACATGAATGATACCTATCAACAAATTTAGCATGCCCATGAGCTTCAGATGGTTTGGGAGTATTGTGCAGTTGATCGTAAGGTGAAAGTTGAAGCGGTGATTGATGATATGTATGCAGATCCTGGAGATCTTGCTGCCAGAGCTTCGGATCCTAGAGACTACAGACCAATAGATGTTGATCTAGATAAGTTCAGTATACACTTAGAGGTGGATTCATACATGGCAAAACTTGATGAGGGAGTTAATAAGCCAGTTTCGTCATGTACTATGGAGATCGCCATCGATTCCAAAAACATAACTCTGGACGAAATGAGAGAGAAGATTGGTAAGGAAATTAGTATTGGCCCTAAGCAGATGGGGCGACTCCGGTGGTGGCATCATAAGAAGCAGATATTCATAGATGTTTTGGATACTGAAGGTCTTATGCAGATTATGCGATGAAATAAGCGAACCAGGAAGGTGTTCTTCCTAGCTACCATTTCTGATGTTGTTGATGAGGTTTTAGTGGATGTAGAGGCCCATGCAGTCGCTGAACAGAACGAGGTGATCTACGTTGATCAGATCTGATGAGAGTTGCTACCTTAGGCTTGTCATATGGACCGCAGGGTTCCCCTGTCTGTATTTGTAAACCAGACTGTTGTTGCATTTAGAGGGTGTTTTTGTGATTATCTTTGTTGAGAAATTGCGATATAATGTTGTGCAAACTGTTGAGATTTTTGGACATGTCACTCATTGGAACCATCGTTGTTGTAATAAGACATAAGTACATTGTAGTTGACATGATTATGTTTCTTGAGATGATGTACCGTACTTGGTTCTGTGATTATATTTGTTGAGAGATTGTAGTGTAATGTTTTGTGATTATGTTTGTTGACATGATTTTGTTGCTTGAGATGTCATGATATACTTGGTTTTGTGATTATGTTTGCTGAGAGATTGTAATGTAATGTTTTGTGAAACCATGACTAGACAAGTGATGCATAAGTACCTTATAGTTGACATGATTTTGTTTCTTGAGATGATGCAATATACTTGTTTCTGTGACCATGTTTGTTGGGAGATTGTAATATAATATTTTGTGAAACCATGACTGGACAAGTGATGCATAAATACCTTGTAGTTGACATGATTTTGTTTCTTTAGATGATAAAATATACTAGTTTCTATAATTATGTTTGTTGAGAGATTGTAATGTAATGTTTTGTGAAACCATGACTGAACAAGTGATGCATAAGTACCTTGTAGTTGACATGATTTTGTTTTTTTAGATGATGTAATATACTGGTATATTTTCCTTAGGCAATGTAATTGGGATGGAGGGAGTATAGATTTAATATTTGAAATAAGAAGGTATGAAGAGAAATCCTATTAGGCAAGAGACAGTAATCCAGGGATAGGGCATGGTATCCATTAAACTATTGTAACGTGCCAATTTAGTCATTGTTGCAGCGGTGACGCACTTCACTTTCCTCCCGCTCTCTCTCAATGTAATTGGGATGGAGAGAGTATAGGTTTAATATTTGAAATAAGAAGGTATGAAGAGAAATCCTATTAGGCAAGAGACAGTAATCTAGGGATAGGGCACGGTATCCATTAAACTATTGTAACGTGCCAATTTAGTCATTGTTGCAGCGGTGATGCACTTCACTTTCCTCTCTCTCTCTCACCATCGTTGACACCGACGCATTCGCCATGCTGTCCTGGAACGACGAGGACGACCAGTCGAGCAGCGACAACCTTCTCTCCAACATCGATATTCCTTCCCTGATGTGAGTTCCTCTGTTTTCTCGGGTTAGGGTTAGGCATTGGTAAATCCCTCGATCTGAGCTCCATATGTGCATGCAATCGTGTTCAATTCCAGCTTTGCGTTTCCTTATAGGTACCACAGACGATCTACGACCCCGAATGGGAGGGCCTAGATCTCGATGGAGAAGTATCATGTGACCATGGGCTAAAGCTAAGGAGATGTGTTGCATTCGAAGGCAGTAACACTGGGAGAACATTTTTGGGATGTACAAATCAGGTTTGTTTACATTATGTGCAACGGTGACATGAATAAAATTGTATCGTGTATGTTCATAACACGATAGTGTGTGTGTTTTTAGGTTGGCCCGGTGTGTAAAGCAGTAGAGTGGGTAGATCCTGAGTGGCCAGATGCACTTAAGAAATGTTTGGCCTAGTTATGGGAGATGTATGAGTTGGAAAGATCGGGGAGACTTACTGATGCTTGTGATACAGCTGAAAAAAATTACAAGCTGTCGGTACGAAATAAGGAGCTGGAACAAAAAATTGAGAATATGCAACTAGAAGCAAGTGACAGAATCAATGGGTGAGCGAGTCGCCTCTGGCCTCGTCCTCACTTTTGGCTCGTTCGACTGCATCCTCAACAACGCATCCTGCTTCAATGGGGAAACTTTCCCAAGTGACGGCTCCGTCATGCACTTCGGAGAGCACCGCGTCTACGTCACCACCATCGCCAAGGAGTTCCCTTGCCAGGTCGTCACCGTCTTCGGCGTGCCTCCAGGTTTCTTCGCCCCGCTCCATGCAAGCGGCAGCGTCGAAGTCATGATGGCCGGCGCAGGAGATGGATGTCGTCCACCTCTGGAGCGCGACGTAGGCGCCAAGGACGCTGCTCCACGCGAGCAAGGTGCAGACCCCTTGGTGGATTCCATCCAAAACCTTCACATCCCCATCGCCACCGAGCTGGATCCATCTGCCGCAGCGGCCGCGCTGGAGACCACGCGCCAGAACCTCCTGGAGGAAGCCACTAGAGTCGCCACGCGCCAATGACGCCTGGACGCCACCGTGCGCGAGTACAACACTGTGCACGGCTTCTCCCGCCTACCCGGCGCAAACCGGCAGGTGCCGCCGCAAGGCCACAACCTAGGTTCGAAGCTGGACCACGCTGCTGATTCGTGCGTGGAGGCGCCTCAACCGGTTTATAGTACCCCGACCAAGAACATGAGGGATGCAGAAGCTGATGTTTCAGAACTTAACCACCTGGAGGGTGACGAGCTATGCCGCCAGCAGGCACATGTCCAGCTCCTTGTGGCAACAGCCAACAGGCAACAAGCCGAGGCGGGTGCAAGCCTTGGCGGCAACAACAAGAGCCAGCCACCTCGCCGGGTGGGCGATCCGGCTGTAGGCGGGAGCAAGGCCTCCTCTCCAAACATCACAAGGCAGGACAACCGTTCGCATGGCGGGTCGGCTGGCTGTGGACACAACCCACGCGAAGCCACTAGCAGAAACTGTGATCCGGCTGACGAAGCCGGAAGAACCAACGCGCCGCCCAAGTCCCACCTTTCAGGTCGGCCTGGCCCGGTCGAGCCAGAGGAACCACGGGATGCGCGCGAACGCATCGACCTGCTGGTCCAGTCACACGCATTGTAGGAAGAAAGCCCGGCTGGCCCAAGGTGTTTTGGACCACGCATCCGGAATGAACCATTTCCAAAGAGATTTTCGCTCCCAAGGGACACGCCGAAGTACAACAGCATCAAGCCGGAAGATTGGTTAGTCGATTACACCACCGCGGTGGGCATTGCAAACAGCAATCGCCGGGTGGCGGTGCGCTACGTCCCACTCATGCTCCCAGATTCAGCTAGAACCTGGCTCAACAGTCTCCCTGACAACAACATCAATGCTTGGATTGATTTCAAGCAGGCGTTCATCCACAACTTCACCGGCACCTACAAACACCCGGGTCACCCTGGCGAGCTTGCCCTCTGCGTCCAGGGCATGGACGAAACCGATCGGTCCTACATCACTAGGTGGACAAGCATGCACAATTCCTGCAAAGGGGTGTGCGAGCACCAAGCAGTTGACTCCTTCATCAACGGCTGCAGAGACGAAACCATGCTCAAGCACAAGCTTCACCGGGTGGAGCCCACTACCATGGCCAAGACCATGGAGATCGCGGACAAGTATGCCACCGCGGAGGCAGTGATGAAAAGATCTGTCCGGCTAGATGACCAGGGACAGATCATTGTGGAGGTCACCGCGGATCGACGCCAGCCGGAGGGGAACAGCCACAACTCCAGACGGCATGATAACCGCCATGTCAAGAGGAAGGACGACCAGCCGGATAACCAATATGGTTCCAGGCAGGTGGCAGCTGTCCAGGAGGATCTGGCTACGGACGGTAGCCGAAGACAGAAACCTGACGATCGGCCACCTCGGCCCAAGTACACCATTGAGTCGATGCTTAATGGCCCATGCAAGTTCCATAGCGGTGGCAACAAGCCAGCTATAGATACAACTCGCCAGTGCACCTAGACGAAGAAGATGTCCAAAGTCTGTGTTCTACCACCGCCACCCCTTCCTCCACCAGCCGATAGGTAGCAAGACAACCGCGAGCGCCAAAACTGCCAAGACAAAGATGGTGGAGACTACCCTCGTCCGGTAGGGAACTACCATATCTTCACCACCGAGCCAGAAACCAAGCACAGCAAAAGGCGCCATGAGGCGGAGGTGAACGCAATCGTCCCTCCCGTTCCCTAGTTCCTGAACTGGTCAGAGCAAGAAGTCAAGTGGAGCCGAAAGGACCAGCCGTACATACTGCCGCATCCGGGCACATACGCCATGGTCCTGGACCCCATCATCATCTCCAAGAAACACTCATGCATGTTCTCCCGCATCTTGGTGGACGGAGGAAGCAACATCAACCTCATGTACCGCAGCTCCCTCGACCGGCTTGACATCAGCGAGTCCCAGCTGGAGCCATGCAGCACCTCCTTCCACGAAGCTGTTCCGGGTCCGTCACATTTTCCCATTGGCAGGATCCGTCTGGACGTCATCTTCGGCACGAAGGATAACTTCCGCCATGGTCCTATCTGGTTCGAGGTGGTCAACCTCTACAGTGCTTATCATGCCATCCTGGGACGCCCCATGCTCACCAAGTTTATGGCGGTGCCGCACTACACGTACCTCAAGATGAAGCTCCCTAGGCCAAAGGGAGTAATCACCATCGCGAGTGACTACAGACGATCGGTAGAATGCGCCACGGACCGCTCCAAGATCGTCGATGCCATGATCATCGCAGAGGAGAAACACATCATCATGCAGAACATGGCGGCCCTCCAGGTGGATATGCTGGCTGGCGAGCCAAAGCCAGCCAGAGAGGCGCAATTCAAGCCGTCAAAGGGCACCAAGAAGATCCTCCTGAACAAGGACGAGCTAGACAAATTCGTCCTGGTCGAAGACGGCCTCGATAGCAAATAGGAAAGAACACTCATCGACTTCCTCCGTGAGAATTGAGATAACTTCGAATGATCCCCCAAGGACATGCCTGGTGTTCTGAGGGAGCTTGCCGAGCACTCTTTACATGTCAGGCCGGATGCAAAGCTGGTCAAGAAGTCACTACGCCACTTCGTGGAAGAAAAAAGAAGAACAATCGGTGAAGAGATCACCCGGCTGGTCGCAGCCGGATTCATCATGGAGGTTTTCCACCCTAAATGGCTGGCAAACCCAGTACTGGTGCTGAAAAAGAACAAGACCTAGTGCATGTGTATTGACTACACCAGCCTCAACAAAGCATGCCCTAAAGATCCGTTCTCCCTGCCAAGGATAGACCAAGTGATCGACTCCACAGCCGGCTGCGAACTGTTGTCATTTCTGGATGCGTACTCTAGCTACCACCAGATCCGGCTGAACCCCGTTGATCAAATCAAGATAGCATTCATCACCCCATACGGGGCCTACTACTACACCACCATGCCATTTGGACTAAAAAATGTAGGCGCCACATATCAGTGCTGCATGCAAAAGTGCCTACAATCGCAAATTGGTAGAAACATGCACGCCTATGTCGATGACGTGGTGGTCAAAACAAAGGACAGACAGGCGTTCTTAGAAGACCGGAAGGAGACATTCGCCAACCTTTGCTAGCTCTAGATGAAGCTGAACCCAGAGAAGTGCGTGTTCAGCGTCCCAGCCGGCCAGCTCCTTGGTTTCCTCGTCTCAGAATGCGGGATCGAGGCCAACTCGGAGAAAATAGGTGCAATCAAGCGCATGCAGCCACCACAGAACCTACGCGACGTGCAAAAGTTCACCGGATGCCTGGCCTCCCTCAGCCGGTTCGTTAGCCGGCTGGGCGAGAAGGCACTCCTGCTGTACCAGCTCATGAAGAAAACATACAAGTTCGTATGGACGGCGCAGGCAGACGAGGCCTTCTGCGACCTCAAGCACATCCTCTCCACCGATACTGGCGGCCCTAGCCGCAAAGGAGCCAATGCTGATGTATATTGCAGCTATCAACCGTGTTGTCAGCGTCGTACTAGTGGTAGAGAGACCAGAAGAAGGAAAGGCTTAGCCGGTCCAACACCCGGTGTACTACTTGAGTGAGGTACTCTCGTTGTCAAAGCAGAACTACCCTCACTACTAGAAGCTGGTGTACGGCGTGTACATGGCCGCCAAGAAGCTAAAGCATTACTTCCAAGAGCACTCCATCCGGATAGTGGCATTGGCCCCCTGGCGGAGATCATAGGCAACAAGGACGCCATAGGCCGAGTGGCGAAGTGGGCAATAGAGCTCGCCGCACACTGCATCCGGTACGAGCCAAGAACGACGATCAAGTCTCAGGCCCTAGCGGACTTCCTCGTCGATTGGGCAGAGACACAGTACCTGCCTCCATGTCCCGACTCCACGCACTGGAAGCTTCACTTCGATGGCTCCAAGATGTACGGTGGGCTCGGAGCCGGGGTCGGCATCACCTCTCCAAAAGGAGACCGGCTGGAGTACGTGCTGTAGATCCACTTTCATGCATCCAACAATGTCGCCGAATACGAAGCACTCGTACATGGCCTCAAAATGGCAAAAGAGAACGGCATCAGGCGCATCCTCTGCTTCGGCAACTCAGACCTGGTGGTGCAGCAAGTATCAGGTGACTGGGATGCCAAGGACGCAAATATGGCGCTATACCGCTTCTTCGTACAACAGCTATGCGCCTATTTTGAAGGATGCGAGTTTCACCACGTGCCTCGAGCGAACAATGAAGCCGCGGACACGCCCTCCCACATAGGTTCAACAAGAGCGGCAATCCCGCCTGGAGTCGCCCTCGAAAACTTGTGCAAGCCCTCCATCACACCATCACCGGAATCCGACTCCATCATGCTGGATGCGGACCCGGGGACTGCCGGCTCTATCTCGGGGACTGCCACGCCGCACCCGGGGACTGGGGCATGTTCGTTTGCGGTACCAAAGTTCCCAGGTGAGTGCATCACGGTACCTAAGTTGCCTGAAATTGCCGCGTTTCGAAATGTTGGGCCGCCAACTACCGAGAGGGGCCATTTTGAGGCAAACTCATCTCACCCTACCAAATCCAAACATTCCGTGAAACTGCCCTGTGAAATAGACGGTCGGGACCCTCATGTCAGTAATATGTCCGTGACGCGAGCGCCAACGCGACAGCCACGTAGGCAAAACGAGGGTCTAAAGGAGCATGGTGCGTTGACCAAATTCACAAATCCACTCCCTCTCTCCTTTCGCATGAACCCTAGCACCGACAGCGTCAAAATCCCCACTCCAACCAGAATGATCCCTTCGGGCATTTAACTTCCAGCGCCAAGTTGCTGCGCCTACTCGCTGGTACCGAGCTCTAATGCCGAATGTCATGCCAGCCATTGCGACGCTCTAGCCCGCCTCTACCACCGACGAGCTGAGCAACGCGAAGGATGGTAGATCCTATTGCCGAGGAAGAAGTACTTCTGGCTAATTGCGGGTGAGCTACTCTTCTCTTTGCTATTCACACTATCTATAACTGCTATCTGGCTATTGGCATTACAGAGATAGATCGAACCTAGAATTGTTTGCTAGCACGACGCTGACAAACAATTCTTATCTTTTGTCCCCAATTTTCTGTCAAGTAGGATCTCCGCTGAACCCAAATACACGGTTATGGTCACCCTCTGTGTCTACCACATTAAATTAGCAGATGGGAAGAGCAAGTGGAATCAAGCTAGCTGTCTGAAGATGCAAGTAGCGCCTGTGCAGTTATGCACTATCCCTGATATGGTTGCTGCTGTGTGTGAACTTGCTGAAATGGGGCCGGAGCAGACTGCACGGTTCAGCTTCATTGATGAACGAGGCTCCACAGTTCCTATAGCGTGTGATAGTCAGCTAATTGGGTTGATGAAACAGTTTGCTGGGCTTCGCATGTTTATGCTGATTTGTAAATACTGGATGTGGAAACTCCTGCTACTGGGAGTCGCTAGCTATTATTGGACAGGGTGGTCTAACTCGGACCCCTGCTGTTGTTGAGAAAAATGTGGTTCCTCGTCCGCGACATGCTTCTGTCAGGCAACCTCCTCGTAGGAGTCCCCGTATTGACACTGCGCAAAACTCTGCTCTAGAATCTGCTGGTACTAGTCGTCCCCGTGGTGTTGCTGCTCTGGCTGCTGCTAACCCAACCCATGCCGCTATTGAGCAACTAAGTCTTCCGGAGGCTGCCCCGTTGTTGTTGCCAAGACCACTTCCTTGCGTGCTACTCCTCCTCGAAACCATGCTCGGCTTGTGCAAAACTCTGCTCTGGAATCTACTGGTACCAATCGTCCATGTGGTGTTGTTGCTTCGGCTGCTGCTGACCCAATCCATGCCGCTGTTGAGCAAACTAAGGCTTCCGTAGGCTGCCCCACTATTGTTGCCAAGACCGCTGCCTTGTGTGCTGCTCCTCCTCGAAACCGTGCTCAAGTTGTGTGAACCCGTGCTCTAGAATCTGCTGGTACTAGTCGTCCCCGTGTTGTTGTTGATCTAACCACTGTTGACCCAATCCCTGCCCCTATTGAGCAAACTAAGGCTTTCGGAGGCTGCCCCACTGTTGTTGCCAAGACTGCTACCTTGTGTCCTCCTCGAACCCGTGCTCAGGTTCAGCGAGCTGCTGGTCTGGAGCTAGCTCATGCTCTGGACTCTGCTAGCACTCGAAACACTGTTGTTGTGGGAACTGCTCCTGATCGTCCATGTGGCATGGTAGCAGCTAATTCTATTGTGGCTGCCGTTAGCTGGGGCCCTGCCTGTCCACCAGGTATTGTAGCTCCCGCTGCTAAGGGCCCTCGCCTTGCTCCTGGTCTTGGTACTTCCACCGAGGTTGCTCCAGCTAACGATGACGCTGGTGATGGCGATGGTGGCATTGTGGCTGGGTCTGATGGTGCCGCTCCACCTCTTGAACCTCTTGGAGGTTTCTATCCTGCAGAACCTAATGATGGCAAAGTAATCGTTCGTATCGGTGTCGAGGATTATACTGCAAAATTAGATGATGACACAGAAAAATTCTATGATGAGTTTGATGTAATCCTTGGTAGATACGATCCTGAAGTGGTAGAGTTATCTGACCTGATGGCATCATTACGTGTGAAGGTGCTGTGAGGGTCCTCCTAGGTAGCACGTTTGGTATATTTTGGTAACAGGAGAAAAAAAGCTATAGAAGTAAATGATACTAGGGATTTAGTCGTACCATTTACAAGGAAACATTATAGAGGTGAAGTGTACTTCCACTTGATAGTGCAAATGGTTGGAGAGGAATTGGATTTCGACAATAGAGATGATGGACTTGTAGAAGGCATGTGTGACTTGATCCATGGCATCACTGGGGCTGGTGCGACTGAGGGTAGCTTCGAATAGAGGAGAGTCTTATAGAGGAGCGTCATAAAGAGGAGCAGGAAGAGCATCCCCAGAAAGGGCACCCCGAAGAAGAACATCACTAAGGAGACCACGCCAGAGAAGAGGACGCCTAAGAGTCGCACGAAAAAGGCACCACGTCGCAAAGTACACCCCTGAGATCCAGTCAAAATGCCACACCAAACGGTAGCAGCAAAAATGCTAAAAGGGCTAGCACGGTGGTGAACACTCCCAGGAGTGGTAGCAAAAAGGCAAAGATGGCCAGCACGGAGGCTACCACACCCAGTGGGAGCAGAAAAATGCTAATTTGGAGCGGAACACGACGCTGAGGTTAGGCAATAATGCCAGCATGAAGGAGAACATGCCCAATAGTAGCAGCAAAAGGGCTAATTTGGAGCAGAACATGCCGCTGAGGTTAGGCAATAATGCCAGCACGAAGGAGAACACGCCCAATAGTAGCAGCAAAAGGGCTAATTTGAAGAAGAACACGCGCAGAGGTCAGGCAATAATGCCAGCACCCTGGAGCCAACACCCGTGAGGGGAGGCAGGAAGGAGATCACACCCAAGAGTGGCAGCAAAAAGCCTAGTTCGATGGGGAACGGAAGGCAGATGTCAAGCCCTACTGATACCATCAGGAAAGATTACATTAGGAAGGACGATGTACACAAGAAGAGCAAGAGGGTTATGTACAGTCAAGATGAAATTGATTCTGACTGTTGTTTGACTACTGAAGTACCTGGGATGCGTGCAAATGTAGGACCACCCCATGCGGTTGCAGTAGAACCAACCGAGTGTCTTGGAGAAAATAGAGTTGCTGGTGAGGTAGATTGGGGCAATGTTCTAGTCCATCCGGGTGGAGATAATGGTGCAGCCCCACCATGGGAGTCAATATGATGTGTGCAGTACTAGGCATTAGAGATGATGGCTAGGATTCTAAATCAGATGAAGAAGAAGGCACTATAGATGATCAAGAATCTGGTGATGATGGACGAGGAACTTAACGATGAGGCTGGTATTCTAGTCGATGATTTGGGTGTTGAAGTAGAAGAAATGGAACATGACCACGAGTATCCTATAATTTCAGTCGGCACTGAGTGCAGGAGCATGCATGAGTTCAGGATGTCGTTTCGGCATCTTTGTATCAAGGGGGAGTTCAACGTTTGTCGACTAAAGAACACTGCCCATAGGTATGAGGCTGTTTGCAAATAACGTGGATGAATGGATGGGTCGAGGTACATTGTCCATGGAGGATCACAGCAAGAGCCTTACCTGTGTCGAAGGCAATTAGGGTACTGGGTCAATGAATGCAGCAAACCATTAGAACTTTCTCTCTTTTCACTCTATAACTACAATTGTTGTGCGATATTTTTCTGGCAACTAGTCGACTCTGCTTATCTTTTAAATGAATTTGTGTTGCAGGTGAACACAATGGGCCCTCCACACATGTGTCCGATAGGCAGCAAACTGAAATCCTCAATGGCTGATACGGAGTGGGTGGCTATAGAAGCTATGTCCATACTAAAGGATAACCCTAAGGATACCGCAAAGAATATTCAGACTAGCCTCATTTCTAAATACAACATTGTCCTACCGTATTACACGGTTTGGAAAGGTAAAGAGAAAACTCCGGGGGTCTTGCACGGGGATTGGACCAATAGCTTCAGGATGCTATATAACTTCAAGGCGGAGGTACAAGCTAGGTGTCCGGGGAGTGTTGTGGAGATTGACACCGAATTAGTACGTGGTAAAATATATTTCAAAAGATTTTTCATGACGCTTAAACCTTGCATCCAAGGATTCAAGGATGGCTGTAGGCCGTATCTGAGTGTAGACAGCACTGTCCTAACTGGCAAATGAAAGGCGGCCTGCCATCTGCCACAACACTTGATGGTCACAACTGGATGTTCCCAGTGGCATTCGGGCTATTTGAAACAGAAACCGGGGAAAACTGGGTCTAGTTTATGAGGCAGCTCAGGAGATTAATAGGCCACATGGATCCATTGGCTATATCCACAGATGCATGCAAAGGGTTGACGAATGCAGTGAAGGAGGTGTTCCCATGAGCTGAAGGTAGATAATTCCATGCCCATATGATGCTCAACTTGTACTCACACTATGCAGGCAGCGTATTTCGTTACATGTTTCCTGCTGCTAGAGCTTACAAACCTAGTAGCAACGAATATTTCATGAGCAAGATTTTTGCGGAAGCCCCTGAACTTCCAGAGTACTTAGTCATCCATCATTCACAGCTATGGATGAGGAGTCAATTCAACCTTGACATCAAAGTTGATTACATAAACAACAACCTTGCAGAATGCCTGAATAACTGGGTGAAGGACATAAAAGTACGTCCTGTTCATATCTTGATGGATAACATACGTGGTATGATCATGAAGCTGTTAAATATAAGGAGAGAGATCGGTAGGAGACTTAGAGGACATATGCTACCGCCAGTTGTACAACAACTGCACAATAGAAGTCGAGGACTTGCTCATCTTAAGGTTCTCACGTCAACCAGCAGCAGATGTGAGGTGGTCAATATGTCCAAGAGTGGCAAAAGGGATGTTGTGAACATCCAACTGTGAGAATTCACCTTCTTAGAGTGGTAGCATACCGGGAAACCTTGCGACCACGCCTTGGCCTTCTTGGTGATGAAAAGAACTTTACCACATTTGGATCAGTATTTGTTAGACTACTACTCTATGGAAAAGTTTAGAGCTGCGTACGCTGGATCCGTCGAGCCATGTACAGACCCATCTCAGTGGCCTCAAGTCCAACTGACTTTCGAGCTTTGCCATCTAGTTACAAAAACGGGAAGAGGAAGACCTCAGGTGAATAGGTTTAAGAATTTTCTCGAGAAGAAGGGTTCATCTTTCTGTGCTACCAAGAAGGGCAAAAACAGATGCAAGGCCTGCCATCTTATAGGCCATAGAGCAGTGGGTTGTCCCCTTAATGCTCCCAAACCTAGGTATGAGATGGTACATTCATAAAAAAATGTTTATAGTCTGTAGATATAAGGTAGTAATCCATGTACTGTTTTTTTATAGGAAGCACAAGGTAAGAAACAAGACAGCCGACTCAGTGATTTTGCTGCGGAAAGAAAACCAAAACGAGTGGAGTGATGATACTGGACAAGATTCTGGTGCTGATTGGCCTGACTTCCCTCAACCCAGAGATGCAGGGTATGTGAAGGTAAGAAAATTGGCACCCAGGAAGAGGAAGAAGGCACGAGATGAAGAAGCCAGTGGACATGAAGGCAAGAGGAAGAATGTTGGCACCCAAGCAGACAAACAAGGCTAGCAGTGTAGAAGCCTAATGATGTATTGAACTTGAACCTATATATGTAGTTCAGTTAAACTCTGGAGCTGTGAGCGTGGAACTTGTCGGGCGAAACAATCTGCCTTCCGTACTTACAGTAAAATGTATCGTGACTTGAGGATTGGATACGGCCGAGGCCACTAGTTGAATCTAAAATTGTGATTGTGCCACTACTATCTGAACAATCGCACCACCGGGACCGTGATAGCTGAGTGGTTAAGGGTTCTCCAAAATCGATGGGTGTTAGTGGCACAAACATGAATTATTTCTAGGCACTTAATAAATCCCTGCTATTGGCATTACACTTATGATAAGGTTCTGAGCTGAAAAACAAGTTCTAAGCTGGCTGCTACACTCCACGAAGCAGCAACTTATTTCAGCTACTAGACAACGAGATGGCAACATAAACTTCAAAAGCAACAGATAATGCCCAAATAATGAGGAAATCGTTTCCACTATCTGGCCTAATCTTGAGCCCGTCTGTCTCACCACCTCCCTGCTCCTGCCTCCCCTGCACTTGACGAAGCTCCTGGATCTCTCGCTCCAACACACGAATCTCCTCTTTCTTGTCCCACATAGCATCATGTAGATCCTGAACAAGCTCTTTGTGAAAACCTGTCAGTGGCTTTTCGATCCACACAAACTTGTCATAGCCAGTTCCCCTCCCTTCCCGCGAAGTAGATTGAAGGAAACAAAAAAAAGAATTATATTATGCTTTCCAGATCCGGGTTACCATTGTACCTACAGTAGGAACTTACCGCTCTAATGTTGTAGTTACTGAATTTTCTTGCAGTATTTTCATCGGTGCATGAAATCCATCTCGGCATCTTCTCACCGCACAAACACAACATATCAGGGTAGTAATCATAGGGCGCCCTCCGGTACCTGATGGGGGCACCCGCCTGACGGCGTTGAGCCAACCCTGATTCCGCCCGAGACGAACTGCATGAGCTGCGAGCCATGAGTGAGGGGAGCGAGGGCAGAGGAAAGATGAGCCTTTGGATGTCAGGGTAGTGGTGCGGTGAAGCGTGATTTATCCCCACTTAACAACTCGGGCAGAATCCTACCATCCACATTCGGCTGACAGGTGGGGGACCTAGCATGCGAACTTGTCAACCAAACCTCGCGCCTTCGTGGTTCAAAGGCCCTCTCGCGTGCATTGGACGAATTTTTTTGGCACCTTGCCCGCATACATATCACTAGGAGGCCTTGCTCAGGAACCGGACATGCCTGGCCCACACTCTTACTCCCTCCTAGGAACTTGTCATGGCTCGCGCCGATAGATCCATCCGCCTCCACCGCTTTCGGTAGGGCTTGCCGCGGCGGATCCACCCCAAGATCCTACCGTCGCAATATCAAATGGCCATGGTTTCTTGAGCGGAGCGACGATGCTACGTCTCCGAGCTTGACCCCTCCTACCTGTAGAAGGACTGATACGACGTCAAGCTCGAGAAGGAGCCGCCAGGCGTGACGGGGCTCGGTCCATGCCAACCCCATCACCTTCGTCGTTGTCGATTCCGATGTGGAGGACGACGGGGACGAAGCTATGCAGAACGCCATTGTTGCCAACTTGGCGAAGGGCAAGCCACGTGAGGGAGTGGATGTCGCTGGGAAGGGCATGGCGGTGTCACTAATCGAGGTGGACTCTGACGACAGCGCTGTGATGTGGGTTTAGATGTTGTTTAGGATGGGTGCAATTTCGGTTGTGTTTAGTGCGAGTACAATTATTGTAATGGGTTTGTCGAGCTATATTGAGAAATATGTGCAACGGCAGCGTGTAAGTGCTTCCACTTTAGAAATTGTGTCTATGCGATTTGCATGTTGCATTATCAACGTAGATTACATGTAAACAATCCAACGAAAATCAGATTACAACCATCATACGGGAGTGGCAAGATGGAAGAGAAGTGGGGACAGCGTCTTCGAGGGGAAGGAAGATAAGTAAGGGGGGCGTGACACTGGCAGGTGGGCCCACAGAACACGTGACACTGACATGCGGGAGTGGGAGCACGCGGTATTGCCATTTTGTCTAGAGCAAGCGGACTTTGCAACATGACAACAGCAAGCTGATTGGTCCAATAACTCATCGAATTATTAAGGAGTACTAAAAAACTACAACTTGGGTACATTCGCACAACACGTATGCTCTACGCACCTGAGAAGCATCGCTTAAGTCTAACATTAATGACAACATAAGTACTACATTTCCCTATCGGTCTTCTCGATACAAATTTAGAAATGCATCTGCCTGTTCGGTCCAGCACCGACAAGGTACTGAGATGGCACACATAGGATCGACCTTAGGTCCACATACTCCACCTCCCGCGGCGTCGGGCAACTCGGCGCCTTGGATAGCACAAGAATGCTATCGGACGATGGCGGCTGGGCATTCGCCCACATGCGCACCGTGTATAGGGGCTAGGCGCACAAGACTGACCTAACACATACCACACACACGAAGGTGGGCCCAACTCTAGTTCTCAGAACACCGACGGTGATGGTCAGGACGAAAACAGAGCCGCCCCCTAGAAAATTAGCCGGTGGCGTGCCGAGTCAGTGAACAACACCTGCTCTTGGAGAAGTTGGGCTTTCCCGTATGAGATCCTAATCACTTTGATCAAGTGCTCCTCTGTATGGTGGACGACGAGCTCTGCCGGCAGGCCGGTGTAGTTGCAGCCCGGCTCCGTGCAGGAGCACGCGCCGTGCGGGCACGCGAGCTCGTGGAGCGGGAGCTCGTGGTAGGAGTAACGGCGAAAGCATCCTGGGTGGGAGCACACGAGCGGGCACATCGCTACGAAGTTACGCACGAGGATCTCCAGATTCTTGGGCTACAACATCTGCCACATCTGAAGTTCGTCGAGAAATCGGATAAAAGATCAACAGTTAGATCGGCGAATAGCAGGAATATGTAAGATAAATTCAAAAGCTTGTAAAATGATTTCTTAGAATGAAGGTAGTGACCCGAGAATCACCCACTGTCGTTCGGGCATGGCGCACGAAAGCTGGTGGCGTTGTCCGGGCACGGTGACGTGTGGTGCATGAGGGGGGCTGTGCAGTAGACGTGCTCACTCACGAGCTCTATGATATTACTAGTAGGCTATAGGGGAGTGGAAATAATAGTAATATAAGTGAAAATATAAGCACGACCAATCATGTCGCGGAACAGCCTAATCGGGGATCGCTCTTACGAAGAACCATCTTATTCGTCCATGCACCCCAATCGAACGGTCTACAACAACCGGATCAGAAAACTAGTTCTTCAGGGGGGGCTTCTCGAAGACGTGATCTTATGTGGTTTAGTGGAAAGAACACACATGCAATGACTCTAGTGGATCCATATGTGGTTCATGAAAAAAAACATACAATGACTCTGGTGGATCAATGTGGTTTATAAAAAGAACACACATGCAATGACTCTAGTTGTGGTTTGTGACAATAACACACATGCAATGACTCTGGTGGATCCATATGTGGTACATGAAAAGAACACACGTGCAATGACTCTAGTGCTGGTTTAGGATAAAAACACACATGCAATGACTTTAGTGGATATATATGTGGTTTGTGAGAAGAACACACATGCAATGACTCTAGTGGATCCATGTGGTTTATGAAAAGAACAGACATGCAATGACTCTATCTGTGGTTTAGGAAAATAACACACATGCAATGACACTGGTGGATCCATGTGGTTTATGAAAAGAACAGACATGCAATGACATTGGTTGACCCATATGTGCTTTGTGGAAAGAACACACATGCAACGACATTGGTTGATCCATATGTGGTTTGTGAAAAGATTACACATGCAATGACTCAGTGCTAGTTTCATGAAAAGAACACACATGCAATGAGTCTAGCTATGGTTCATGAAAATAACACACATGCAATAACACTTGTGGACTCTAGCTGTCGTTTATGAAAAGCACACACATGCAATGAGTCTGGTGGATGCGTATGTGGTTTATGAAAAGAACACACATGCAATGACTCTAGTGCTTGTTTAGGAGAAGAACACACATGCAATGAAACTGGTGGACTCTAGCTGTGGTTTATTGAAAGAAAACACATGCAATGACACTGGTGTATTCATGTGATTTATGAAAAGAACACACATGCAATGACTCTAGTGGATCAATGTGGTTTATGAAAAGAACACACATGTAATGACTCTAGCTGTGGTTTATGAAAAGAACACAAATGCAATGACTCTGGTGGATCCATATGTGGTTTAGGAAAAGAACACACATGCAATGACTCTAGTGCTGGTTTAGGATAAGAACACACATGCAATGACTCTAGTGGATCCATATGTGGTTTGTGAAAAGAACACACATGCAATGACTCTAGTGGATGCATGTGGTTTATGAAAAGAACAGACATACAATGACTCTAGCTGTGGTTTATGAAAATAACACACATGCAATGACTCTGGTGGATCCAGTGTGGTTTAGGAAAAGAACACATATGTAATGACTCTAGTGCTGGTTTAGGAGAAGAACACACATGCAATGACACTGGTGGACTCTAGCTATGGTTTATGAAAAGAACACACATGCAATGACTCTAGTGGATCCATATGTGGTTTGTGGAAAGAACACACATGCAATTACTCTGGTGGATCCAGATGTGGTTTGTGGAAAGAACATACATGCAATGACTATAGCCGTGGTTTATGAAAAGAAGACACATGCAATGACTCTGGTAGATCCATATGTGGTTTAGGAAAAGAACACACATGCAATGACTCTAGTGCTAGTTTAGGATAAAAACACACATGCAATGACTCTGGTGGATTCATATGTGGTTTGTGAAAAGAACACAAATGCAATGATTCTAGTGGATCCATATAGTTTATGAAAAGAACAGACATGCAATAACTATAGCTATGGTTTAGGAAAAGAACACACATGCAATGACACTGCTGGATCCATGTGGTTTATGAAAAGAATAGAGATGCAATGACATTGGTTGATCCATATATGGTTTGTGGAAAGAACACACATGCAATTACATTGGTTGATCCATATGTGGTTTGTGAAAACAACACACATGCAATGACTAAGTGCTAGTTTCATAAAAAGAACACACATGCAATGACTCTAGCTGTGGTTCATGGAAACAACACACATGCACTGACTCTAGTGCTGGTTTTGTGGAAAGAACACACATGCAATGACTCTAGTGGATCCATATGTGGTCATGAAAAGAACACATATGCAATGACATTGGTGGATCCATAAGTGGTTTGTGGAAATAACATACATGCAATGACTCTAGTGGATCCATATGTGGTTCATGAAAAGAACACACATGCAATGACTCTAGTGGATCCATATGTGGTCCCTGAAAAGAACACACATGCAATGACTCTAGTGGATGCATATGTGTTTTGTGAAAAGAACACACATGCAATGACTCTAGTGGATCTATGTGGTTTATGAAAGGAAAAGACATACAATGACTCTAGTTGTGGTTTATCAAAAAAACACATGCAATCACTCTGGTGGATCCATATGTGGTTTAAGAAAAGAACACACATGCAGTGAACACTACTGCTGGTTTAGGATAAGAACACACATGCAATGACAATTCTGGACTCTAGTTATGGTTTATGAAAAGAACACACATGCAATGACACTGGTGGACCCATGTGGTTTATGAAAATAACACACATACAATGACTCTAGTGGATCAATGTGGTTTATGAAAAGAACACACATGCAATGACTATAGCTGTGGTTTATGAAAAGAACACAAATACAATGACTCCGGTGGATCCATATGTGGTTTAGGAAAAGAACACACATCCAATGACTCTAGTGCTAGTTTAGGATAAAAACACACATGCAATGACTCTAGTGGACCCATTTGTGGTTTTGAAAAGAACACACATGCAATGACTCTAGTGGATCCATGTGGTTTATGAAAAGACCAGACATGCAATGACTCTAGCTGTGGTTTAGGAAAAGAACACACATGCAATGGCACTGGTGGATCCATGTGGTTTATGAAAAGAACAGACATGCAATGACTATATTGGATCCATATGTGGTTTAGGAAAAGAACACACATGCAGTGAACTCTAGTGCTGGTTTAGGATAAGAACACACATGCAATGACTCTAGTGGATACATATTTGCTTTATAAATATAACACACATGAAATGATCTCTAGTGGATCCATGTGGTTTATGAAATAACATACATACAATGACTCTAGCTGTGGTTCATGAAAAGAACACACATGCAATGACACTGGAGGACTCTAGCTATGTTTTATGAAAAGAACACATATGCAATGAGTCTGGTGGATCCATATGTGGTTTAGGAAAAGAACACACATGCAATGAATTTTGTCTTGGTTACATGCAATGGAACTGGTGGACTCTAGCTATGTTTTATGAAAAGAACACATATGCAATGAGTCTGGTGGATCCATATGTGGTTTAGGAAAAGAACACACATGCAATGACTTTTGTCTTGGTTACATGCAATGGAACTGGTGGACTCTAGCTATGGTTTGTGGAAAGAACACACATGCAATGACTCTAGCTATGGTTTAGGAAAAGAACACACATGCAATGACACTGGTGGATCCATGTGGTTTATGAAAAGAACAGAGATGCAATGACATTGGTTGATCCATATGTGGTTTGTGGAAAGAACACATATGCAATTACATTGGTTGATCCATATGTGGTTTGTGAAAAGAACACACATGCAATGACTAAGTGCTAGTTTCATAAAAAGAACACACATGCAATGACTCTAGTTGTGGTTCATGAAAATAACACACATGCAATGACTCTAGTGCTGGTTTTGTGGAAAGAACACACATGCAATGACTCTAGTGGATCCATATGTGGTTCATGAAAAGAACACATACGCAATGACATTGGTGGATCCATAAGTGGTTTGTGGAAATAACATACATGCAATGACTCTAGTGGATCCATATGTGGTTCATGACAAGAACACACATGCAATGACTCTAGTGGATCCATATGTGGTCCCTGAAAAGAACACACATGCAATGACTCTAGTGGATGCATATGTGTTTTGTGAAAAGAACACACATGCAATGACTCTAGTGGATCTATGTGGTTTATGAAAAGAAAAGACATACAATGACTCTAGTTGTGGTTTATCAAAAAAATACATGCAATCACTCTGGTTGATCCATATGTGGTTTAGGAAAAGAACACACATGCAGTGAACGCTACTGCTGGTTTAGGATAAGAACACACATGCAATGACAATTCTGGACTCTAGTTATGGTTGATGAAAAGAACACACATGCAATGACACTGGTGGATCCATGTGGTTTATGAAAATAACACACATACAATGACTCTAGTGGATCAATGTGGTTTATGAAAAGAACACACATGCAATGACTATAGCTGTGGTTTATGAAAAGAACACAATTGCAATGACTCCGGTGGATCCATATGTGGTTTAGCAAAAGAACACACATCCAATGACTCTAGTGCTGGTTTAGGATAAAAACACACATGCAATGACTCTCGTAGACCCATATGTGGTTTATGAAAAGACCAGACATGCAATGACTCTAGCTGTGGTTTAGGAAAAGAACACACATGCAATGACACTGGTGGATCCATGTGGTTTATGAAAAGAACAGACATGCAATGACTCTGGTGGATCCATATGTGGTTTAGGAAAAGAACACACATGCAGTGAACTCTAGTGCTGGTTTAGGATAAGAACACACATGCAATGACTCTAGTGGATACATATTTGGTTTGTGAATATAACACACATGAAATGACTCTAGTGGATCCATGTGGTTTATGAAAGAACAGACATACAATGACTCTAGCTGTGGTTCATGAAAAGAACACACATGCAATGACACTGGTGGACTCTAGCTATGTTTTATGAAAAGAACACACATGCAATGAGTCTGGTGGATCCATATGTGGTTTAGGAAAAGAACACACATGCAATGACTTTTATGCTGGTTACATGCAATGACACTGGCGGACTCTAGCTATGGTTTGTGGAAAGAACACACATGCAATGACTCTAGTGGATACATATGTGGTTCATGAAAAGAATACAAATGCAATGACTCTAGTGGATCTAGCTGTGGTTTATGAAAAGAACACACGTGCAATGACTCTAGTGGATCCATATGTGGTTTAGGAAAAGAACACATGTGCAATGACTCTAGTGCTGGTTTAGGATAAGACCACACATGCAATGACTCTACTGGATCCAGATGTGGTTTTTGAAAAGAACACACATGCAATCACTCTAGTGGATCCATGTGGTTTATGAAAAGAACAAACATACAATGACTCTAGCTATGGTTTATGAAAAGAACACACATGCAATGACTCTAGTGGATCCATCTGTAGTTTAGGAAAAGAACACACATGCAATGACATTGGTTGATCCATATGTGGTTTGTGGAAGTAACACACATGCAATGACTCTAGTGCTAGTTTCATGAAAAGAACACACATGCAATGACTCTAGCTGTGGTTTATGAAAAGAACACACATGCAATGACTCTGGTGGATCCATGTGTGGTTTAGGAAAAGAACACACATGCAATGACTCTAGTGCTGGTTTAGGAGAAGAACACACATGCAATGACACTGGTGGACTCTAACTATGGTTTATGAAAAGAACACACATGCAATGACTCTAGTGGATCCATATGTGGTTTGTGGAAAGAACACACATGCAATTACTCTGGTGGATCCATATGTGGTTTCTGGAAAGAACATACATGCAATGACTATAGCTGTGGTTTATGAAAAGAAGACACATGCAATGACTCTGGTAGATCCATATGTGGTTTAGGAAAAGAACACAAATGCAATGACTCTAGTGCTAGTTTAGGATAAAAACACACATGCAATGACTCTGGTGGATCCATATGTGGTTTGTCAAAAGAACACAAATGCAATGATTCTAGTGGATCCATGTAGTTTATGAAAAGAACATACATGCAATAACTCTAGCTATGGTTTAGGAAAAGAACACACATGCAATGACACTGGTGGATCCATGTGGTTTATGAAAAGAACAGACATGCAATGACATTGGTTCATCCATATGTGGTTTGTGGAAAGAACACACATGCAATTACATTGGTTGATCCATATGTGGTTTGTGAAAAGAACACACATGCAATGACTAAGTGCTAGTTTCATGAAGAGAACACACGTGCAATGACTATAGCTGTGGTTCATGAAAACAACACACATGCAATGACTCTAGTGCTGGTTTTGTGGAAAGAACACACATGCAATGACTCTAGTGGATCCATATGTGGTTCATCAAAAGAACACATATGCAATGACATTGGTGGATCCATAAGTGGTTTGTAGAAATAACATACATGAAATGACTCTAGTGGATCCATATGTGGTTCATGAAATGAACACACATGCAATGACTCCAGTGGATCCATATGTGGTTCCTGAAAAGAACATACATGCAATGACTCTAGTGGATCCATATGTGTTTTGTGAAAAGAACACACATGCAATGACTCTAGTGGATCTATGTGGTTTATGAAAAGAAAATACATATAATGACTCTAGTTGTGGTTTATCAAAAAAACACATGCAATCACTCTAGTGGATCCATATGTGGTTTAGGAAAAGAACACACATGCAGTGAACTCTACTGCTGGTTTAGGATAAGAACACACATGCAATGATAATTCTGGACTTTAGTTATGGTTTATGAAAGAACACACATGCAATGACACTGGTGGATCCATGTGGTTTTTGAAAAGAACACACATACAATGACTCTAGTGGATCAATGTGGTTTATGAAAAGAACACGCATGCAATGACTATAGCTGTCGTTTATGAAAAGAACACAAATGCAATGACTCCGGTGGATCCATATGTGGTATAGAAAAATAACACACATCCAATGACTCTAGTGTTGGTTTAGGATAAAAACACACATGCAATGACTTTAGTGGACCCATATGTGGTTTTGAAAAGAACACACATGCAATGACTCTAGTGGGTCCATGTGGTTTATGAAAAGACCAGACATGCAATGACTCTAGCTGTGGTTTAGGAAAAGAACCAACATGCAATGACACTGGTGGATCCATGTGGTTTAGGAAAAGAACAGACATGCAATGACTCTGGTGGATCCATATGTGATTTAGGAAAAGAACACACATGCAGTGAACTCTAGTGCTGGTTTAGGATAAGAACACACATGCAATGACTCTAGTGGATACATATGTGGTTTGTGAATATAACACACATGAATTGACTCTAGTGGATCCATGTGGTTTATGAAAGAACAGACATACAATGACTCTAGCTGTGGTTCATGAAAAGAACACACATGCAATGACACTGGCGGACTCTAGCTATGTTTTATGAAAAGAACACACATGCAATGAGTCTGGTGGATCCATATGTGGTTTATGAAAATAACACACATGCAATGACTCTTGTGTTGGTTACATTCAATGACACTAGTGGACTCTAGCTGTGGTTTGTGGAAAGAACACAGATGCAATAACTCTAGTGGATCAATATGTGGTTCATGAAAAGAATACACATGCAATGAATCTAGTGGATCTAGCTGTGGTTTATGAAAAGAACACACAGGCAATGACTCTACTGGATCCATATGTGGTTTAGGAAAAGAACGCATATGCAATGACTCTAGTGCTGGTTTATGATAAGAACACACATGCAATGACTCTACTAGATCCAGATGTGGTTTTTGAAAAGAACACACATGCAATCACTCTAGTGGATCCATGTGGTTTATGAAAAGAACAAACATACAATGACTCTAGCTATGGTTTATGAAAAGAACACACATGCAATGACTCTAGTGGATCCATCTGTAGTTTAGGAAAAGAACACACATGCAATGACATTGGTTGATCCATATGTGGTTTGGGAAAGTAACACACATGCAATGACTCTAGTGCTAGTTTGATGAAAAGAACACACATGCAATGACTCTTGCTGTGGTTCATGAAAAGAACACACTTACAATGACTCTAGTGTTGGTTTTGTGGAAAGAACACACACGCAATGACTCTAGTGGATCCATATGTGGTTCATGAAAAGAACAGGCATGCAATGACTCTAGCTGTGGTTTAGGAAAAGAACACACATGCAATGACACTGGTGGATCCATGTGGTTTATGAAAAGAACAGACATGCAATGAATCTGGTGGATCCATATGTGGTTTAGGAAAAGAACACACATGTAGTGAACTCTAGTGCTGGTTTACGATAAGAACACAAATGCAATGACTCTAGTGGATCCATATGTGGTTTGTGAATATAACACACATGAAATGACTCTAGTGGATCCATGTGGTTTATGAAAAGAACAGACATGCAATGACTCTAGCTGTGGTTCATGAAAAGAACACGCATGCAATGACACTGGTGGAATCTAGCTGTGTTTTATTAAAAGAACACACATGCAATGAATCTGGTGGATCCATATGTGGTTTAGGAAAAGGACACACATGCAATGACTCTAGTGCTGGTTTAGGAGAAGAATACACATGAAATGACACTGGTGGACTCTAGCTATGGTTTATGAAAAGAACACACGTGCAATGACACTGGTGGACTCTAGCTGTGGTTTGTGGAAAGAACACACATGCAATGATTCTAGTGGATCCATATGTGGTTCATGAAAAGAACACAAATGCAATGACTCTACTGGATCTAGCCGTGTTTTATGAAAAGAACACACATGCAATGATTCTGGTGGATCCATATGTGGTTTAGGAAAAGAACACATATGCAATGACTCTAGTGCTGGTTTAGGATAAGAACACACATGCAATGACTCTAGTGGGTCCATATGTGGTTTGTGAAAAGCACACACATGCAATGACTCTAGTGGATCCATGTGGTTTATGAAAACAACGAACATACAATGACTCTAGCTGTGGTTTATGAAAAGAAAACTCATGCAATGACTCTGGTGGATCCATATGTAGTTTAGGAAAAGAACACACATGCAATGACATTGGTTGATCCATATGTGGTTTATGGAAAGAACACACATCAAATGACATTGGTTGATCCATATGTGGTTTGTGAAAAGAACACACATGCAATGACTCTGGTGCTAGTTTCATGAAAAGAACACACATGTAATGATTCTAGCTATGGTTCATGAAAAAAACACACTTGCAATGACTCTAGTGCTGGTTTTGTGGAAAGAACACACATGCAATGACTCTAGTGGATCCATATGTGGTTCATGAAAAGAACATACATGCAATGACTCTAGCTGTGGTTTAGGAAAAGAACACACATGCAATGACACTGGTGGATCCATGTGGTTTATGAAAATAATAGACATGCAATGACTCTGGTGGATCCATATGTGGTTTACGAAAATAACACACATGTAGTGAAATCTAGTGCTGATTTAGGTTAAGAACACACATGCAATGACTCTAGTGGATCCATATGTCGTTTGTGAATAGAACACACGTGAAATGACTCTAGTGGATCCATGTGGTTTATGAAAAGAACAGACATGCAATGACTCTAGCTGAGGTTCAGGAAAAGAACACACATGCAATGAGTTTGGTGGATCCATATGTGGTTTAGGAAAAGAACACACATGAAATGACTCTAGCGCTAGTTTAGGTAAAGAACACACATGCAATGACACTGGTGGATCCATGTGGTTTATGAAAAGAACATACATGCAATGACTATGGTGGATCCATATGTGGTTTAGGAAAAGAACACACATGAAGTGAAATCTAGTGCTGGGTTAGGATAAGAACACACATGCAATGACTCTAGTGGATCCATGTGTGGTTTGTGAATAGAACACACATGAAATGACTCTAGTGGATCAATGTGGTTTATGAAAAGAACAGACATGCAGTGGCTCTAGATGTGGTTCATGAAAAGAAGACACATGCAATGACACTAGTAGACTCTAGCTGTGTTTTATAAAAATAACACACATGCAATGAGTCTGGTGGATCCATATGTTGTTTAGGAAAAGAACACACATGGAATGACTCTAGCGCTGGATTAGGACAAGAACACACATGCAATGACACTGGTGGACTCTAGCTGTGGTTTATGAAAAGAACACACATGCAATGACACTGGTAGACTCTAGCTATGGTTTGTGGAAAGAACACACATGCAATGACTCTAGTGGATCCATATGTGGTTCATGAAAAGAACACACATGCAATGACTCTAGTGGATCTAGCTGTGGTTTATGAAAAGAACACACATGTAATGACACTGGTGGATCCATGTGTGGTTTAGGAAAATAACAGACATGCAATGACTCTAGTGCTGGTTTATGAGAAGAACACACATGCAATGACTCTGGTGGATCCATATGTGGTTCATGAAAAGAACACACATACAGTGAAATCTAGTGCTGGTTTAGGATAAGAACGCACATGCAATAAATCTAGTGGATCCATATGTGGTTCATGAAAAGAACACACGTGCAATTACTCTGGTGGATCCATATATGTTTTGTGAAAAGAGCACACATGTAATGACTCTAGTGGATCCATGTGGTTTATGAAAAGAACAGACATGGAATGACTCTAGCTGTGGTTTAGGAAAAGAACACACATGCAATGACACTCGTGGATCCATGTGGTTTATGCAAAGAACTGACATGCAATGACTCTGGTGGATCCATATGTGGTTTAGGAAAAGAACACACATGCAGTGAACTCTAGTGCTGGTTTAGGATAAGAACACACAGGCAATAACTCTAGTGGATCTATGTGTGGTTTGTGAATTGAACACACCTGAAATGACTCTAGTGGATCCATGTGGTATATGAAAAGAATAGACATGCAATGACTCTAGCTGTGGCTCATGAAAAGAACACACATGCAATGACACTAGTGGACTCTAGCTGTGTTTTATGAAAAGAACACACATGCAATGAGTCTGGTGGATCCATATGTGGTTTAGGAAAAGAACACACATGCAATGATTCTAGTGCTGGTTTAGGAAAACAACACACATGCAATGACACTGGTGGACTCTAGTGCTGGTTTATGAAAAGAAGACACATGCAATGACACTGGTGGACTCTAGCTGTGGTTTGTGGAAAGAACACACATGCAATGACACTAGTGGATCCATATGTGGTTCATGAAAAGAACACACATGCAATGACTCTAGTGGATCTAGTTGTGGTTTATGACAAGAACACACATGCAATGACACTGGTGGATCCATGTGTGGTCTAGGAAAAGAACACACATGCAATGACTCTAGTGCTGGTTTAGGAGAAGAACACACATGCAATGACACTGGTGGACTCTAGCTATGGTTTATAAAAAGAACACACATGCAATGACACTGGTGGATCCATGTGGTCTATGAAAAGAACACACATGCAATGGCTCTACTGCTGGTTTAGGATAAGAACACACATGCAATGAATCTGGTGGATCCATATGTGGTTCATGAAAAGAGCACACATACAGTGAACTCTAGTGCTCGTTTAGGATAAGAACACACATGCAATGAATCTAGTTTATCCATATGTGGTTCATAAAAAGAACACACATGCAATTACTCTGGTGGATCCATATATGGTTTGTGGAAAGAACACACATGCAATGGCATTGGTTGATCCATATGTGGTTCATGAAAAGAACACACATGAAATGAAATTGGTTGATCCATATGTGGTTTGTCATTACAAGAACATACATGCAATGAATTCGGTTGATCCATATGTAGTTTGTCATTACAAGAACATACATGCAATGACTCTGGTGGATCCATATGTGGTTCATGGAAAGAACACACATACAATGACTCTAGTGCTGGTTTTAGTATAAGAACACACATGCAGTGACTCTAGTGGGTCCATATGTGGTTTGAGAAAAGAGCACACATGCAATGACTCTAGTGGATCCATGTGGTTTATGAAAAGAACAGACATGCAATGACTCTAGCCGTGGTTTAGAAAAGAACACACATGCAATGACACTGGTGGATCCATGTGGTTTATGAAAAGAATAGACATGCAATGACTCTGGTAGATCCATATGTGGTTTAGGAAATGAACACACATGCAGTGAACTCTAGTGCTGGTTTAGGATAAGGACACACATGCAATGACTCTAGTGGATCCATGTTTGGTTTGTGAATAGAACACACATGAAATGACTCTAGTGGATCCATGTGGTATATGAAAAGAATAGACGTGCAATGACTCTAGGTGTGGTTCATGAAAAAAAAACATGCAATGACACTAGTGGACTCTAGATGTGTTTTATGAAAAGAACACACATGCAATGAGTCTGGTGGATCCATATGTGGTTTAGGAAAAGAACACACATGCAATGACTCTAGTGCTGGTTTAGGACAAGAACACACATGCAATGACATTGGTTGATCCATATGTGGTTTGTGAAAAGAACACACATGCAATGACTAAGTGCTAGTTTCATGAAAAGAACACACTTGCAATGACTCTAGCTTTGGTTCATGAAAAGAACACACATGCAATGACTCTAGTGCATCCATATGTGGTTCATGAAGACAACACACATGCAATGACTCTGGTGGATCCATATGTGGTTCATGATAAGAACACACATGCAATGACTCTAGTGCATCCATATGTGGTTCATGAAAACAACACACATGCAATGACTCTGGTGGATCCATATGTGGTTCATGAAAAGAACACACATACAATGAACTCTGGTGCTGGTTTAGGATAAGAACGCACATGGAATAAATCTAGTGGATCCATATGTGGTTCATGAGAAGAACACATGTGCAATTACTCTTGTGGATCCATATATGGTTTGTTGAAAGAACACACATGTAATGAAATTGGTTGATCCATATGTGGTTCATGAAAAGAACACACATGCAATGAAACTGGTTGATCCATATGTGGTTTGTCATTACAAGAACATACATGCAATGAAATTGGTTGATCCATATGTGGTTTGTCATTACAAGAACATACATGCAATGACTCTCGTGGATCCATATGTGGTTCATGGAAAGAACACACATGCAATTACTGTAGTGCTAGTTTTAGTATAAGAACACACATGTAGTGACTCTAGCGGGTCCATATGTGGTTTGTGAAAAGAGCACACATGCAATGACTCTAGTGGATCCATGTGGTTTATGAAAAGAACAAACATGCAATGACTCTAGCTGTGGTTTAGGAAAAGAACACACATGCAATGACACTCGTGGTTCCATGTGGTTTGTGCAAAGAACAAACATGCAATGACTCTGGTGGATCCATATGTGGTTTAGGAAAAGAACATACATGTAGTGAACTCTAGTGCTGGTTTAGGATAAGAACACACAGGCAATGACTCTAGTGGATCCATGTGTGGTTTGTGAATTGAACACACATGAAATGACTCTAGTGGATCCATGTGGTATATGAAAATAACGACATGCAATGACTCTAGCTGTGGTTCATGAAAGAACACACATGCAATGACACTAGTGGACTCTAGCTATGTTTTATGAAAAGAACACACATGCAATGAGTCTGGTGATCCATATGTGGTTTAGGAAAAGAACACACATGCAATGACTCTAGTGCTGGTTTAGGAAAATAACACACATGCAATGACACTGGTGGACTCTAGTGCTGGTTTATGAAAAGAAGACACAGCCAATGACACTGGCTGACTCTAGCTGTGGTTTGTGGAAAGAACACACATGCAATGACTCTAGTGGATCCATATGTGGTTCATGAAAAGAACACACATGCAATGACTAGTGGATCTAGTTGTGGTTGATGAAAAGAACACACATGCAATGACACTGGTGGATCCATGTGTGGTTTAGGAAAAGAACACACATGCAATGACTCTAGTGCTGGTTTAGGAGAAGAACACACATGCAATGACACTGGTACACTCTAGCTATGGTTTATGAAAAGAACACACATGCAATGACACTGGTGGATCCATGTGGTCTATGAAAAGAACACACATGCAATGGCTCTACTGCTGGTTTAGGATAAGAACACACAGGCAATAACTCTAGTGGATCTATGTGTGGTTTGTGAATTGAACACACCTGAAATGACTCTAGTGGATCCATGTGGTATATGAAAAGAACAGACATGCAATGACTCTAGCTGTGGCTCATGAAAAGAACACACATGCAATGACACTAGTGGACTCTAGCTGTGTTTTATGAAAAGAACACACATGCAATGAGTCTGGTGGATCCATATGTGGTTTAGGAAAAGAACACACATGCAATGATTCTAGTGCTGGTTTAGGAAAACAACACACATTCAATGACACTGGTGGACTCTAGTGCTGGTTTATGAAAAGAAGACACATGCAATGACACTGGTGGACTCTAGCTGTGGTTTGTGGAAAGAACACACATGCAATGACACTAGTGGATCCATATGTGGTTCATGAAAAGAACACACATGCAATGACTCTAGTGGATCTAGTTGTGGTTTATGACAAGAACACACATGCAATGACACTGGTGGATCCATGTGTGGTCTAGGAAAAGAACACACATGTAATGACTCTAGTGCTGGTTTAGGAGAAGAACACACATGCAATGACACTGGTGGACTCTAGCTATGGTTTATAAAAAGAACACACTTGCAATGACACTGGTGGATCCATGTGGTCTATGAAAAGAACACACATGCAATGGCTCTACTGCTGGTTTAGGATAAGAACACACATGCAATGAATCTGGTGGATCCATATGTGGTTCATGAAAAGAGCACACATAAAGTGAACTCTAGTGCTCGTTTAGGATAAGAACACACATGCAATGAATCTAGTTTATCCATATGTGGTTCATAAAAAGAACACACATGCAATTACTCTGGTGGATCCATATATGGTTTGTGGAAAGAACACACATGCAATGGCATTGGTTGATCCATATGTGGTTCATGAAAAGAACACACATGAAATGAAATTGGTTGATCCATATGTGGTTTGTCATTACAAGAACATACATGCAATGAATTCGGTTGATCCAAATGTAGTTTGTCATTACAAGAACATACATGCAATGACTCTGGTGGATCCATATGTGGTTCATGGAAAGAACACACATACAATGACTCTAGTGCTGGTTTTAGTATAAGAACACACATGCAGTGACTCTAGTGGGTCCATATGTGGTTTGAGAAAAGAGCACACATGCAATGACTCTAGTGGATCCATGTGGTTTATGAAAAGAACAGACATGCAATGACTCTAGCCGTGGTTTAGGAAAAGAACACACATGCAATGACACTGGTGGATCCATGTGGTTTATGAAAAGAATAGACATGCAATGACTCTGGTAGATCCATATGTGGTTTAGGAAATGAACACACATGCAGTGAACTCTAGTGCTGGTTTAGGATAAGGACACACATGCAATGACTCTAGTGGATCCATGTTTGGTTTGTGAATAGAACACACATGAAATGACTCTAGTGGATCCATGTGGTATATGAAAAGAATAGACATGCAATGACTCTAGGTGTGGTTCATGAAAAAAAACATGAAATGACACTAGTGGACTCTAGATGTGTTTTATGAAAAGAACACACATGCAATGAGTCTGGTGGATCCATATGTGGTTTAGGAAAAGAACACACATGCAATGACTCTAGTGCTGGTTTAGGACAAGAACACACATGCAATGACATTGGTTGATCCATATGTGGTTTGTGAAAAGAACACACATGCAATGACTAAGTGCTAGTTTCATGAAAAGAACACACTTGCAATGACTCTAGCTTTGGTTCATGAAAAGAACACACATGCAATGACTCTAGTGCATCCATATGTGGTTCATGAAGACAACACACATGCAATGACTCTGGTGGATCCATATGTGGTTCATGATAAGAACACACATGCAATGACTCTAGTGCATCCATATGTGGTTCATGAAAACAACACACATGCAATGACTCTGGTGGATCCATATGTGGTTCATGAAAAGAACACACATACAATGAACTTTGGTGCTGGTTTAGGATAAGAACGCACATGGAATAAATCTAGTGGATCCATATGTGGTTCATGAGAAGAACACATGTGCAATTACTCTTGTGGATCCATATATGGTTTGTGGAAAGAACACACATGTAATGAAATTGGTTGATCCATATGTGGTTCATGAAAAGAACACACATGCAATGAAACTGGTTGATCCATATGTGGTTTGTCATTACAAGAACATACATGCAATGAAATTGGTTGATCCATATGTGGTTTGTCATTACAAGAACATACATGCAATGACTCTCGTGGATCCATATGTGGTTCATGGAAAGAACAGACATGCAATTACTGTAGTGCTAGTTTTAGTATAAGAACACACATGTAGTGACTCTAGCGGGTCCATATGTGGTTTGTGAAAAGAGCACACATGCAATGACTCTAGTGGATCCATGTGGTTTACGAAAAGAACAAACATGCAATGACTCTAGCTGTGGTTTAGGAAAAGAACACACATGCAATGACACTCGTGGTTCCATGTGGTTTGTGCAAAGAACAAACATGCAATGACTCTAGTGGATCCATATGTGGTTTAGGAAAAGAACATACATGTAGTGAACTCTAGTGCTGGTTTAGGATAAGAACACACAGGCAATGACTCTAGTGGATCCATGTGTGGTTTGTGAATTGAACACACATGAAATGACTCTAGTGGATCCATGTGGTATATGAAAATAACGACATGCAATGACTCTAGCTGTGGTTCATGAAAAGAACACACATGCAATGACACTAGTGGACTCTAGCTATGTTTTATGAAAAGAACACACATGCAATGAGTCTGGTGATCCATATGTGGTTTAGGAAAAGAACACACATGCAATGACTCTAGTGCTGGTTTAGGAAAATAACACACATGCAATGACACTGGTGGACTCTAGTGCTGGTTTATGAAAAGAAGACACAGCCAATGACACTGGCTGACTCTAGCTGTGGTTTGTGGAAAGAACACACATGCAATGACTCTAGTGGATCCATATGTGGTTCATGAAAAGAACACACATGCAATGACTAGTGGATCTAGTTGTGGTTGATGAAAAGAACACACATGCAATGACACTGGTGGATCCATGTGTGGTTGAGGAAAAGAACACACATGCAATGACTCTAGTGCTGGTTTAGGAGAAGAACACACATGCAATGACACTGGTACACTCTAGCTATGGTTTATGAAACGAACACACATGCAATGACACTGGTGGATCCATGTGGTCTATGAAAAGAACACACATGCAATGGCTCTACTGCTGGTTTAGGATAAGAACACACATGCAATGAATCTGGTGGATCCATTTGTGGTTCATGAAAAGAACACACATACAGTGAACTCTAGTGTAGGTTTAGGATAAGAACACACATGCAATGAATCTAGTTTATCCATATGTGGTTCATGAAAAGAACACAAATGCAATTACTCTAGTGGATTTATATATGATTTGTGGAAAGAACACACATGCAATGACCTTTGTTGATCCATATATGGTTCAAGAAAAGAACACACATGAAATGAAATTGGTTGATCCATATGTGGTTTGTAATTACAAGAACATACATGCAATGACTCTGGTGGATCCATATGTGGTTCATGGAAAGAACAAACTTACAATGACTCTAGTACTGGTTTTAGTATAAGAACACACATGCAGTGACTCTAGTGGGTCCATATGTGGTTTGTGAAAAGAGCACACATGCAATGACTCTAGTGGATCCATGTGGTTTATGAAAAGAACAGACATGCAATGACTCTAGCTGTGGTTTAGGAAAAGAACACACATGCAATGACAATGGTGGACCATGTGGTTTATGAAAAGAATAGGCATGCAATGACTCTAGTGGATCCATATGTGGTTTAGGAAAAGAACACACATGAAGTGAACTCTAGTGCTGGTTTAGGATAAGAACACACATGCAATGACTCTAGTGGATCCATGTTTGGTTTGTGAATAGAACACACATGAAATGACTCTAGTGGATCCATGTGGTATATGAAAAGAACAAACATGCAATGACTCTAGCTGTGGTTCATGAAAAAAAACATGCAATGACACTAGTGGACTCTAGCTGTGTTTTATGAAATGAACACACATGCAATGAGTCTGGTGGATCCATATGTGGTTTAGAAAAAGAACACACATGCAATGACTCTAGTGCTGGTTTAGGACAAGAACACACATGCAATGACATTGGTTGATCCATATGTGGTTTGTGAAAAGAACACATATGCAATGACTATGTGCTAGTTTCATGAAAAGAACACACATGCAATGACTCTGGTGAATCCATATGTGGTTTAGGAAAAGAATAGACATGTAGTGAACTCTAATGCTGGTTTAGGATAAGAACACACAGGCAATAACTCTAGTGGATCTATGTGTGGTTTGTGAATTGAACACACCTGAAATGACTCTAGTGGATCCATGTGGTATATGAAAAGAACAGACATGCAATGACTCTAGCTGTGGCTCATGAAAAGAACACACATGCAATGACACTAGTGGACTCTAGCTGTGTTTTATGAAAAGAACACACATGCAATGAGTCTGGTGGATCCATATGTGGTTTAGGAAAAGAACACACATGCAATGATTCTAGTGCTGGTTTAGGAAAACAACACACATGCAATGACACTGGTGGACTCTAGTGCTGGTTTATGAAAAGAAGACACATGCAATGACACTGGTGGACTCTAGCTGTGGTTTGTGGAAAGAACACACATGCAATGACACTAGTGGATCCATATGTGGTTCATGAAAAGAACACACATGCAATGACTCTAGTGGATCTAGTTGTGGTTTATGACAAGAACACACATGCAATGACACTGGTGGATCCATGTGTGGTCTAGGAAAAGAACACACATGCAATGACTCTAGTGCTGGTTTAGGAGAAGAACACACATGCAATGACACTGGTGGACTCTAGCTATGGTTTATAAAAAGAACACACTTGCAATGACACTGGTGGATCCATGTGGTCTATGAAAAGAACACACATGCAATGGCTCTACTGCTGGTTTAGGATAAGAACACACATGCAATGAATCTGGTGGATCCATATGTGGTTCATGAAAAGAGCACACATAAAGCGAACTCTAGTGCTCGTTTAGGATAAGAACACACATGCAATGAATCTAGTTTATCCATATGTGGTTCATAAAAAGAACACACATGCAATTACTCTGGTGGATCCATATATGGTTTGTGGAAAGAACACACATGCAATGGCATTGGTTGATCCATATGTGGTTCATGAAAAGAACACACATGAAATGAAATTGGTTGATCCATATGTGGTTTGTCATTACAAGAACATACATGCAATGAATTCGGTTGATCCATATGTAGTTTGTCATTACAAGAACATACATGCAATGACTCTGGTGGATCCATATGTGGTTCATGGAAAGAACACACATACAATGACTCTAGTGCTGGTTTTAGTATAAGAACACACATGCAGTGACTCTAGTGGGTCCATATGTGGTTTGAGAAAAGAGCACACATGCAATGACTCTAGTGGATCCATGTGGTTTATGAAAAGAACAGACATGCAATGACTCTAGCCGTGGTTTAGGAAAAGAACACACATGCAATGACACTGGTGGATCCATGTGGTTTATGAAAAGAATAGACATGCAATGACTCTGGTAGATCCATATGTGGTTTAGGAAATGAACACACATGCAGTGAACTCTAGTGCTGGTTTAGGATAAGGACACACATGCAATGACTCTAGTGGATCCATGTTTGGTTTGTGAATAGAACACACATGAAATGACTCTAGTGGATCCATGTGGTATATGAAAAGAATAGACATGCAATGACTCTAGGTGTGGTTCATGAAAAAAAACATGAAATGACACTAGTGGACTCTAGATGTGTTTTATGAAAAGAACACACATGCAATGAGTCTGGTGGATCCATATGTGGTTTAGGAAAAGAACACACATGCAATGACTCTAGTGCTGGTTTAGGACAAGAACACACATGCAATGACACTGGTTGATCCATATGTGGTTTGTGAAAAGAACACACATGCAATGACTAAGTGCTAGTTTCATGAAAAGAACACACTTGCAATGACTCTAGCTTTGGTTCATGAAAAGAACACACATGCAATGACTCTAGTGCATCCATATGTGGTTCATGAAGACAACACACATGCAATGACTCTGGTGGATCCATATGTGGTTCATGATAAGAACACACATGCAATGACTCTAGTGCATCCATATGTGGTTCATGAAAACAACACACATGCAATGACTCTGGTGGATCCATATGTGGTTCATGAAAAGAACACACATACAATGAACTCTGGTGCTGGTTTAGGATAAGAACGCACATGGAATAAATCTAGTGGATCCATATGTGGTTCATGAGAAGAACACATGTGCAATTACTCTTGTGGATCCATATATGGTTTGTGGAAAGAACACACATGTAATGAAATTGGTTGATCCATATGTGGTTCATGAAAAGAACACACATGCAATGAAACTGGTTGATCCATATGTGGTTTGTCACTACAAGAACATACATGCAATGAAATTGGTTGATCCATATGTGGTTTGTCATTACAAGAACATACATGCAATGACTCTCGTGGATCCATATGTGGTTCATGGAAAGAACACACATGCAATTACTGTAGTGCTAGTTTTAGTATAAGAACACACATGTAGTGACTCTAGCGGGTCCATATGTGGTTTGTGAAAAGAGCACACATGCAATGACTCTAGTGGATCCATGTGGTTTACGAAAAGAACAAACATGCAATGACTCTAGCTGTGGTTTAGGAAAAGAACACACATGCAATGACACTCGTGGTTCCATGTGGTTTGTGCAAAGAACAAACATGCAATGACTCTAGTGGATCCATATGTGGTTTAGGAAAAGAACATACATGTAGTGAACTCTAGTGCTGGTTTAGGATAAGAACACACAGGCAATGACTCTAGTGGATCCATGTGTGGTTTGTGAATTGAACACACATGAAATGACTCTAGTGGATCCATGTGGTATATGAAAATAACGACATGCAATGACTCTAGCTGTGGTTCATGAAAAGAACACACATGCAATGACACTAGTGGACTCTAGCTATGTTTTATGAAAAGAACACACATGCAATGAGTCTGGTGATCCATATGTGGTTTAGGAAAAGAACACACATGCAATGACTCTAGTGCTGGTTTAGGAAAATAACACACATGCAATGACACTGGTGGACTCTAGTGCTGGTTTATGAAAAGAAGACACAGCCAATGACACTGGCTGACTCTAGCTGTGGTTTGTGGAAAGAACACACATGCAATGACTCTAGTGGATCCATATGTGGTTCATGAAAAGAACACACATGCAATGACTAGTGGATCTAGTTGTGGTTGATGAAAAGAACACACATGCAATGACACTGGTGGATCCATGTGTGGTTTAGGAAAAGAACACACATGCAATGACTCTAGTGCTGGTTTAGGAGAAGAACACACATGCAATGACACTGGTACACTCTAGCTATGGTTTATGAAACGAACACACATGCAATGACACTGGTGGATCCATGTGGTCTATGAAAAGAACACACATGCAATGGCTCTACTGCTGGTTTAGGATAAGAACACACATGCAATGAATCTGGTGGATCCATTTGTGGTTCATGAAAAGAACACACATACAGTGAACTCTAGTGTAGGTTTAGGATAAGAACACACATGCAATGAATCTAGTTTATCCATATGTGGTTCATGAAAAGAACACAAATGCAATTACTCTAGTGGATTTATATATGGTTTGTGGAAAGAACACACATGCAATGACCTTTGTTGATCCATATATGGTTCAAGAAAAGAACACACATGAAATGAAATTGGTTGATCCATATGTGGTTTGTAATTACAAGAACATACATGCAATGACTCTGGTGGATCCATATGTGGTTCATGGAAAGAACAAACTTACAATGACTCTAGTACTGGTTTTAGTATAAGAACACACATGCAGTGACTCTAGTGGGTCCATATGTGGTTTGTGAAAAGAGCACACATGCAATGACTCTAGTGGATCCATGTGGTTTATGAAAAGAACAGACATGCAATGACTCTAGCTGTGGTTTAGGAAAAGAACACACATGCAATGACAATGGTGGACCATGTGGTTTATGAAAAGAATAGGCATGCAATGACTCTAGTGGATCCATATGTGGTTTAGGAAAAGAACACACATGAAGTGAACTCTAGTGCTGGTTTAGGATAAGAACACACATGCAATGACTCTAGTGGATCCATGTTTGGTTTGTGAATAGAACACACATGAAATGACTCTAGTGGATCCATGTGGTATATGAAAAGAACAAACATGCAATGACTCTAGCTGTGGTTCATGAAAAAAAACATGCAATGACACTAGTGGACTCTAGCTGTGTTTTATGAAATGAACACACATGCAATGAGTCTGGTGGATCCATATGTGGTTTAGAAAAAGAACACACATGCAATGACTCTAGTGCTGGTTTAGGACAAGAACACACATGCAATGACATTGGTTGATCCATATGTGGTTTGTGAAAAGAACACATATGCAATGACTATGTGCTAGTTTCATGAAAAGAACACACATGCAATGACTCTGGTGAATCCATATGTGGTTTAGGAAAAGAATAGACATGTAGTGAACTCTAATGCTGGTTTAGGATAAGAACACACATGCAATGACTCTAATGGATCCATGTGTGTTTTGTGAATAGAACACACATGAAATGACTCTAGTGCATCCATGTGGTTTATGAAAAGAAAAGACATGCAATGACTCTAGCTGTGGTTCATGAAAAGAACACACATGCAATGACACTAGTGGAATCTAGCTGTGTTTTATGAAAAGAACACACATGCAATGACTCTAGTGCTGGTTTAGGACAAGAATACACATGCAATGACACTGGTGGACTCTAGATGTGGTTTATGAAAAGAAACACACATGCAATGCCACTGGTGGACTCTAGCAATGGTTTGTGGAAAGAACACACATGCAATGACTAGTGGATCCATATGTGGTTCATGAAAAGAACACACATGCAATGACTCTAGTGGAACTAGTGGTGGTTTATGAAAAGAACACACATGCAATGACACTGGTGGATCCATGTGTGGTTTAGGAAAAGAACACACATGCAATGACTCTAGTGCTGGTTTAGGAGAAGAACACACATGCAATGACACTGGTACACTCTAGCTATGGTTTATGAAAAGAACACACATGCAATGACACTGGTGGATCCATGTGGTCTATGAAAAGAACACACATGCAATGGCTCTACTGCTGGTTTAGGATAAGAACACACATGCAATGAATCTGGTGGATCCATTTGTGGTTCATGAAAAGAACACACATACAGTGAACTCTAGTGTAGGTTTAGGATAAGAACACACATGCAATGAATCTAGTTTATCCATATGTGGTTCATGAAAAGAACACAAATGCAATTACTCTAGTGGATTTATATATGGTTTGTGGAAAGAACACACATGCAATGACCTTTGTTGATCCATATATGGTTCAAGAAAAGAACACACATGAAATGAAATTGGTTGATCCATATGTGGTTTGTAATTACAAGAACATACATGCAATGACTCTGGTGGATCCATATGTGGTTCATGGAAAGAACAAACTTACAATGACTCTAGTACTGGTTTTAGTATAAGAACACACATGCAGTGACTCTAGTGGGTCCATATGTGGTTTGTGAAAAGAGCACACATGCAATGACTCTAGTGGATCCATGTGGTTTATGAAAAGAACAGACATGCAATGACTCTAGCTGTGGTTTAGGAAAAGAACACACATGCAATGACAATGGTGGACCATGTGGTTTATGAAAAGAATAGGCATGCAATGACTCTAGTGGATCCATATGTGGTTTAGGAAAAGAACACACATGAAGTGAACTCTAGTGCTGGTTTAGGATAAGAACACATATGCAATGACTCTAGTGGATCCATGTTTGGTTTGTGAATAGAACACACATGAAATGACTCTAGTGGATCCATGTGGTATATGAAAAGAACAAACATGCAATGACTCTAGCTGTGGTTCATGAAAAAAAACATGCAATGACACTAGTGGACTCTAGCTGTGTTTTATGAAATGAACACACATGCAATGAGTCTGGTGGATCCATATGTGGTTTAGAAAAAGAACACACATGCAATGACTCTAGTGCTGGTTTAGGACAAGAACACACATGCAATGACATTGGTTGATCCATATGTGGTTTGTGAAAAGAACACATATGCAATGACTATGTGCTAGTTTCATGAAAAGAACACACATGCAATGACTCTAGCTCTGGTTCATGAAAAGAACACACATGCAATGACTCTAGTGCTGGTTTTGTGGAAAGAACACACATGCAATGACTCTAGTGGATCCATATGTGGTTCATGAAAAGAACACATATGCAATGACATTGGTGGATCCATAAGTGGTTTGTGGAAAGAACATACATGTAGTGACTCTAGTGGATTTTCCCCATATGTGGTTCATGAAAAGAACACGCATGCAATGACTCTAGTGCATCCATATGTGGTTCATGAAAACAACACACATGCAATGACTCTGGTGGATCCATATGTGGTTTGTGAAAAGAACACACATGCAATGACTCTAGTGAATCTATGTAGTTTATGAAAAGAACATACATACAATGACTCTAGTTATGGTTTATGAAAAAAACACATGCAATGACTCTGGTGGATCCATATGTGGTTTAGCAAAAGAACACACATGCAGTGAACTCTACTGCTGTTTTAGGATAAGAACACACATGGAATGACACTTCTGGGTTCTAGTAATGGTTTATGAATAGAACACACATGCAATGACACTGGTGCATCAGTGTGGTTTATGAAAGGAACACACATGCAATGACTCTAGTGGATCAATGTGGTTTATGAAAAGAACACACATGCAATGACTATAGTTGTGCTTCATGAAAAGAACACACATGCAATGACTCTAGTGGATCTAGTTGTGTTTTATGAAAATAATATACATGCAATGACACTGGTGGATCCATGTGTGGTTTACGAAAAGAACACACATGCAATGACTCTAGTGCTAGTTTAGGACAAGAACATACATGCAATGACATTGGTTGATCCATATGTGGTTTGTGAAAATAACATACATGCAATGACTAAGTGCTAGTTTAAAGAACACACATGCAATGACTCTAGTTGTGGTTCATGAAAAGAACACACATGCAATGACTCTTGTGCTGGTTTTGTGGAAAGAACACACATGCAATGACTCTAGTGGATCAATATGTGGTTCATGAAAAGAACACATATGCAATAACATTGGTGGATCCATAAGTGGTTTGTGGAAAGAACATACATGCAATGACTCTAGTGGACCCATATGTGGTTCATGAAAAGAACACACATACAATGACTCTAGTGGATCCATATGTGGTTCATGAAAAGAACACACATGCAATGACTCTAGTGGATCCATATGTGGTTTGTGAAAAGAACAAACATGCAATGACTCTAGTGGACCTATGTGGTTTATGAAAAGAACAGACATAGAATGACTCTAGTTGTGGTTTATGAAAAAAACACATGCAATGACTCTGGTGGATCCAATGTGGTTTAGGAAAAGAACTCACATGCAGTGCACTCTACTGCTGGTTTAGGATAAGAACACACATGCAATGACATTCTGGAATCTAGTAATGGTTTATGAATAGAACACACATGCAATGACACTGGTGCATCAGTGTGGTTTATGAAAGGAACACACACGCAATGACTCTAGTGCATCAATGTGGTTTATGAAAAGAACACACATGCAATGACTATAGCTGTGGTTTTTGAAAAGAACTATGCAATGACTCTGGTGGATCCGTACGTGGTTTAGGAAAAGAACACACATCCAATGACTCTAGTGCTGGTTTAGGATAAAAACACACATGCAATGACTCTAGTGGATCCATATGTTGTTTGTGAAAAGAACACACATGTAATGACTCTAGTGGATCCATGTGGTTTATGAGAAGAACAGACATGCAATGACTCTAGCCGTGGTTTAGGAAAAGAACACACATGCAATGACACTGGTGGATCCATGTGGTTTATGAAAAGAACAAACATGCAATGACTCTGGTGGATCCATATGTGGTTTGTGAATAGAACACACATGAAGTGAACTCTAGTGCTGGTTAGGATAAGAACACACATGCAATGACTCTAGTGGATCCATATGTGGTTTGTGAGTATAACACACATGAAATGACTCTTGTGGATCCATGTTGTTTATGAAAAGAACAGACATGCAATGACTCTAGCTGTGGTTCATGAAAAGGACACACATGCAATCACACTGGTGGACTCTAGCTGTGTTTTATGCAAAGAACACAATGCAATGAGTCTGGTGGATCCATACGTGGTTTAGGAAAAGAACACACATGCAATGACTCTAGTGCTGGTTTAGGAGAAGAACACACATGCAATGACACTAGTGGACTCTAGCTGTGGTTTATAAAAAGAACACAAGTGCAATGACACTGGTGGACTCTAGCTGTGGTTTGTGAAAAGAACACACATGCAATGACTCTAGTGGATCCATATGTGGTTCATGAAATGAATACACATGCAATGACTCTAGTGGCTCTAGCTGTGGTTTATGAAAAGAACACACATGCAATAACACTGGTGGATCCATATGTGGTTTAGGAAAAGAACACATATGCAATGCCTCTAGTGGATCCATATGTGGTTTGTGAAAAGAACACACATGCGATGACTCTAGTGGATCTATGTGGTTTATGAAAAGAACAGACATACAATGACTCTAGTTGTAGTTTATGAAAAAACACATGCAATGACTCTGGTGGATCCATATGTGGTTTAGGAAAAGAACTCACATGCAGTGAACTCTACTGCTGGTTTAGGATAAGAACACACATGCAATGACACTTCTGGACTCTAGTAATGGTTTATGAATAGAACACACAAGCAATGACACTGGTGGATCCATGTGGTTTATGAAAGGAACACACGTGCAATGAATCTAGTGGATCAATGTGGTTTATGAAAAGAACACGCATGCAATGACTATAGCTATTTATGAAAAGAACACACATGCAATGACTCTGGTGGATCCATACGTGGTTTAGGAAAAGAACACACATCCGATGACTCTAGTGCTAGTTTAGGATAAAAACACACATGCAATGACTCTAGTGGATCCATATGTGGTTTGTGAAAATAACACACATGTAATGACTCTAGTGGATCCATGTGGTCTATGAAAAGAATAGACATGCACTGACTCTAACTGTGGTTTAGGAAAATAACACACATGCAATGACACTGGTGGATCCATGTGGTTTATGAAAAGAACAGACATGTAATGACTCTGGTGGATCCATATGTGGTTTGTGAATATAACACACATGAAATGATTCTAGTGGATCCATGTGGTTTATGAAAAGAACACACATGCAATAACTCTGGTGGATCCATATGTAGTTTAGGAAAGGAACACATATGCAATGACATTGGTTAATCCATATGTGGTTTGTGGAAAGAACACACATGCAATGACTCTAGTGGATCCATATGTGGTTCATTAAATGAATACACATGCAATAACTCTAGTGGATCTAGCTATCGTTTATGAAAAGAACACACATGCAATAACTCTGGTGGATCCATAGTGGTTTAGGAAAAGAACACATATGCAATGACTCTAGTGCTAGTTTAGGATAACAACACACATGCAATGACTCTAGTGGATCCATATGTGGTTTGTGAAAAGAACACACATGCAATGACTCTAGTGGATCCATGTTGTTTATGAAAAGAACAACCATACAATGACTCTAGCTGTGGTTTACGAAAAGAACACACATACAATGACTCTGGTGGATCCATATGTAGTTTAGGAAAAGAACACATATGCAATGACATTGGTTGATCCATATGTGGTTTGTGGAAAGAACACACATGCAATGACATTGGTTGATCCATATGTGGTTTGTGGAAAGAACACACATGCAATGACTCTAGTGCTAGTTTCATGAAAAGAACACACATGCAATGACTCTAGCTGTGGTTCATGAAAAGAACACACTTGCAATGACTATAGTGCTGGTTTTGTGGAAAGAACACACATGCAATGACTCTCGTGAATCCATATGTGGTTCATGAAAAGAATAGACATGCAATGACTCTAATTGTGGTTTAGGAAAAGAACACACATGCAATGACACTAGTGGATCCATGTGGTTTATGAAAAGAACAAACATGCAATAACTCTATTGGATCCATATGTGGTTTAGGAAAAGAACACACATGCAGTGAACTCTAGTGCTGGTTTAGGATAAGAACACGCATGCAATGACTCTAGTGGATCCATATGTGGTTTGTGAATAGAACACACATGAAATGACTTTAGTGGATCCATGTGGTTTATGAAAAGAACGGACATGCAATGACTATAATTGTGGTTCATGAAAAGAACACACATGCAATGACACTAGTGGACTCTAGCTGTGTTTTATGAAAAGAACACACATGCAATGAGTCTGTGGATCCATATGTGTTTTAGGAAAAGAACACACATGCAATGACACTGGTGGACTCTAGCTGTGTTTTATGAAAAGAACACACATGCAATGAGTCTGGTGGATCCATATGTGGTTTAGGAAAAGAACACACATGCAATGACTCTAGCGCTGGTTTAGGACAAGAACACACATGCAATGACACTGGTGGACTCTAGCTGTGGTTTATGAAAAGAACACACATGCATTAACACTGGTGGACTCTAGATGTGGTTTGTGGAAAGAACACACATGCAATGACTCTAGTGGATCCATATGTGGTTCATGAAAAGAACACACATGTAATGAATCTAGTGGATCTAGCTGTGGTTTATGAAAAGAACACACATGCAATGACACTGGTGGACTCTAGCTGCGGTTTATGAAAAGAACACACATGCAATGACACTGGTGGACTCTAGCTGTGGTTGGTGGAAAGAACACACATGCAATGACTCTAGTGGATCCATATGTGGTTCATGAAAAGAACACACATGCAATGACTCTAGTGGATTGATGACCCACAAGTATAGGGGGTGTATCGCAGTATTTTTGATAAGTAAGAGTGTCGAACCCAATGAGGAGAAGATTGTGCTGGCTAGTGGTATGGATCAGGAATTCTCTGCAAATACTTAGCAAACGGATTTTTAGGTGTTTTTGATAAAGCAAGTAAACGAAGTATGAGTAAACGAAAGACAATAAGAATAAATGCAGCAAGTGGCCCAATCCTTTATGCAGCAAAGGACAAGCCGGTTGTATTACTTAAGATGACCAAATGTTCTAGAGGACACATGGGAAGACTGTCAAGTGCTTTCGCTTCATATAGTTGATTAATCTTCTTTAGCTTGCTAAGTGTTGTGTGGGTGAACCTGTGCTAATGTACCGACCTTCCTAGGACTAATACATACTTGTGATTATACCCCTTGCAAACATCCGTAAGTACAAGAAAGTAATTAAGGTAGAAACCTAACCATAGCTTTAAACTCTAAGACCCTTACGTCCCTTGTGCAATGGTTTCCTAACGGGGGTTCAGGTTTCTATCACTCTGGCAACCCCTACGATTAGTAGCCAAATACACAATGCATTCCCCTAGGCCCATATAGGTGATGTGTCATGTAGTCGACGTTCACATGACACCACTAGAAGAAGTACACCACAACTTAAATATCAAACTATTGAATCTTTTCTCAACACAACTCCACTACTAACAACATGACTTCTCCCATGTCCTTAAGAACAAAACAAACTACTCACAAGACATCATATGGATCCAGATCAGAGATGAAATAATGATATGTAACAATCTGAACATAAACGATAATTCAATGGTTCACTCAATAGCATCAACTACAAAGAGTAATCAACACCAGGAAAGTTTCCCCTAAGAACTATGCAAGATTCAATCCAATTGTTACAGCAATATGGAGATGGTGATGAGGGTGCTGGTGGAGATGATGGTTATGATGATGATCCCGATAAAGTCCAGCTTGATGGTGGTGTTAATGGCGACAATCTCCCCTCTCCGGGAAGGAATTCCCCTGGCAGAAATCTGTCTGCCGGAGAGATCTTTCTCTCTCGGTGTTTTCCATCCCGCAGAGGCGGTGGAATCTTTTTGTGGTCGCTCCCCGAGTCTTAGGGTTTTAGGAGGATAATATACGCTAGAGGGGAGAGCCAGAGGTGAACCAGGGCGACCACACCACCTGGTGACGCGGCCTAGGCTGGCCCGCACCAGGGGGTGGTGTGGGCCCCCTGTAGCCCATCTCCAGCCTCCTTCTGGCTTCGTTCGTCTTCTGGAAAAATAGGATTTTCCATGTATTTTCCCGGATTTTTTGATCTTCGTGAATTTTGCCTCCAAACAACACCTTTTCCATCAGAATCCTGACTGCAGCGGTCCATGCTCCAAAAGTCATCAACCATGCAAAAACAGATGAAATAACATAAGTATCATCTCTTAATATGAAATATATCAATGAATAATAGTGAATTATGATATAGAATAGTGATGCAAAATGGACGTATCAACTCCCCCAAGCTTAGACTTCACTTGTCCCCAAGCGAAACTGAGCTCAATAAACATGGCCTCAGGTTTATGGAGTGAAGAGTCGATAAAAGAATACGGACAAGAAGCATCACATTCATCAATACATAGATCATAATAGAATACAACTCACTATTATATAAATCAACTTGCAATAGGTAAAGGAAACACAATAAAGATACATAAAGTGAATCATAATTGGTAATGGCAAACTTAGCTCTTGGTCGAAGAATAGTTGATAATTTGCTGGAGTTCACAAATAACTGGTTTTCAAATGATAGCTTTCAAAGTAGTAAACACCCAGATAAGAGCAATGTGCAAAACAAGGAACATAAGAAACATGATTGAATTAATCATCATATGAATGAATGAAACACAACAACTCAAAATACTTGCTGAGATAGAAGGGAGTAGGTTTACTGGCTCAACTAAAAATTAAAAGAAAGGCCCTTCGCAGAGGGAAGCAGGGATTTCAAGTTTCATAAAGAGCTCCCAAAAATTATGATACTTACTAGATTTTAGCTCTCATTGCCCCTATCATAGGCATCTTTAGGTGATTAAGGTTAAAGTGATCAAATATGAGGATATGCTTGACAAGTTGTAAATTGAGAATCTCATGTCCCTTGAATACGAGGGCCGCTCCTCATGATACTCAAGTTTAGTCACCGGTAAGTTCTTGTCATCATAAGCACATGTGTATCATAGAGAACCGCCAACGGGTACCCCTTGCCCGATGATACAGAAGAATCCCCATATCAAAATGACAAGGCAAGCAGACAACAAACATCTCTGCAATCTTCTTATTTACCATGGGAATATGGTGCTTTTTTCTCTCTTTCCTCTTTTCATAATCTCTTTTTTCTTTTTCTCTTTTTTCTCAATATCGGACTCTTTTTTTATAAGAAGAATGCTTCATAGATGCTCGTTATGGTTACGCTGCAAGTTTCCACCATGTCAGCATGGATTAGACCAACGACCTAGGCATTTCTCTAACACACATGCATAACTCCATGGACTTACAAGATCCCCTTTCATTTCACACCGACGACATCCATAGACAAAAGAACATGATATCAACTAGGTACAAAGTACCAGTGCAATGTTGAAAGTGTTCCCCATGAAAGCATGGTTCTGCTAATTCACAACTTACAAAGCGCAAGCATATACACAACATAGATGGGCACAATGGTTCAAGTTCATTAAGTGCAAGAAAGTAAAGTGTGCCATCAAGTTCGTGAGAGCTTTAATCACTAATTTTCACATAACAAGTTTAATTTGGAAGGTAGATAAAAACAAGAATTTACTTGGAATAGCAATAATGCTAATGGGTAGGTATGGTGGACGCAAATGGCATGGGTTTGGTTTAAAGGAGGTGGATGCACGAGAAGAATTCCCTCCCAGTACAGGTTTTTGGCTAGCAAGGCTGGGTAGCAAGTATAAGAGTTGAAGGAAACAAACAAACATACAAGTGATAAAAACAAACATGCAATCTTCCTTGGAAGCACAAAATATCTTAAATAGAGAATACTAGACTTATGAGCAAATCAAGAAAGAAAGATGATGAAATTATTTTTCTTTAGAGTACTTCTATCTTTTTCATTCAACTCTCAAAAATAGTGTTGCTACTGACCGAGCCAGGTTTGCCAAAACCAACTAAATTAACTCAATGATCCCAAAGTGATACCAATACTAACAACAAGATCAATCATATAACCACGAATTGAAAAGTAATATAAGCTATGCAAAAGAGTAAATGATAGAACTTCTCATTAATATTCCATAACGGCAACTCACACCAAGGGATACATATCTAACGAGAGAGGGGACACTTCCATAATGCAAACCATCCTACATAATAACTGCTCTATTCATGATATGACTCTACTAATAAGGTAAAAAGATAGAAGATAGTGATGTGATACCGCGACACTCCCCCAAGCTTGGAACAAACCAAGGGGATGCCAAACCTGATGGCGAATTACTCCTTTGGTGGTGGCGGTATCCTCTCGATGAGCTTCTTGACCAATTTCCCCAAGTCCTCAATCTTGAAGGTGAGGGTACGAATCAACTCTGAGTTGTGCTCGATGCGGTGTATGATCATGTCAGATTATGGATCCCAACTCTTGTGATTCTTTTTTCGTTCTTCCCTCTTGGAGTCTTCTTTTCCTGCATGGTTATGGATAAAGGTATGGAAGGGACTCTTGGTGCTTGGAGAAGGTGTCCTTGGTGCCAAACAGTGACACGAAGGTTTCCCTCCAGTTGACATCCGTGCAGTCCTTCTGATCCTGGCAGGGTTCTCCACCACTCCAATGCTTGCAATGGTAGTGCCGGTGTGCTTTTCCTCCTCTTCACCTTCACTCTTGATCTCCTTCTCCTGCCCGGGGTGTCGGAGGTCTTCCTCCATAGGCTCCTTCCCTTTATCCTTGGCGGACACCATTGTGCTTCTAAACCTTCAAAGAGTATGTCCTGGTAGAAATAGATCGAAACAAAAACACGATGAAAACATGATATACGAACCTCGGGGGATCTGGGGGATTATATATTACGAAGTTTCACAACAAAAGGAAGGTACTGGGAGAAAACGGGTCGGAGACGGAGTCCGGGGTGGCCTCACCACCTAGTGGCGCGACCAGGGGTGGGCCCGCGCCACAGGGTGGTGTGAGCCACCCTGGCTCCATTTCCGTCCCTCTTTCGCTTCGTAGCTTCCCTTATTGACTGAAAACTACAAAAATATAGTTGGATAGTATTTTCGCGGAACTTTTCTTACCAGAATTGTTACCTATTTGAAAACGGACTCTGCAGGTCTCTGAATTTGGTATCTAGTAGATTCTTCCGGAGTCACCACTTAAATAACATCAATATCTTCATCTTCATACACTTATTACTCGAGTCAAGAAACCCTTCACTTCCTTATTACACCATTATCTCCACTACCTGGAAATTTCTTTCACACAAAACTTCACACAATTCTCATTAGCAATATTAGTATAAGTGAAGTGATAAAACCTTTTGATTTCAACTTCAACTGAAAACCATCAAAACATGAGCTACTATAGCAACTCCTTCCGAAAACCCAAAAATAATTCAAAAGGAAATCGAATAAAGAAGCAAATGCAAGAATGGCAAAAATCTGTCAAAACAGACCAGCAGGTAAAGATCATTTTTTTGAAATCTTCTGTTGCTCAAATCAAAAAGTGCAAAACTAAATAAAGTTAAATAACAACCTGGGGCATAAGCACAAAAAAAATTCAGCTCAATCCGACATACAGAGCTCTCTCATGAATTTTTACGGTGAAGCACAAAAATCCGTTTCGGGACAGCAACTTCCCCAAATCTTACTTCTCTCTCATTAGAGGTTGATCTTGACACAAAAACTGAACAAAACGGATAAGGAGAGGTTATTAATGAAGTAATAACTTCCAAGACTCAAATAAACACAAGCAAACTGAAAGCAAAAATAAATTGGGTTGTCTCCCAAAAAGCTCTTTCTTTATAGCCATTAAGATGGGCATGATAATTTTGTAGATGCTCACATAGGAATATGAATTGAAGTGAAAGAGAGCATTAAGTAGAAAAAATACACACATTTAAGTCTAACCCACTTCCTATGCAAGGGAATTTTGTAAACAAACAAATTGTTGAAACCAGAGGCTACATGCATAAGAAGGCAAAAGAAGTGCAACATAAAAACTTTCAGCATAAAACGAGGAAACTTGATATTATTGAGATGCATAAGAACACTTTTCCCTCTCTCATAGTAACTTTCAGTATCATGCATAAAGTTAACAATATAACTATCACAAGGACCATCATAACAATGATCACTTATTCTAACAGAAAACACAGGAATACTAGTTCTCATAACACTACTTTGTGAAACAATATTAGAGGTATCCTTACAAAGGATAGTTTGTCCCTCTTCTACATAATTAGCAACAAAGTCTTTCACATTTTCTATAATAGGTTCATCAACCATACTAGCTATCATAGAATGTTCCTTTATCTTAACTGGGAAAGGCATTTTCTCAATATAAGGTTCAGGTAAAACATGATTAGCAGTATAAACTTCAGTATTTCTTGTAGGAACACTCTTAGCAAAATCTTTATAAGGTTCATGATACTTATTCCACTTGTTTTTAGGCACTTCAATGTAGGAAGCAAAAGCCTTAAAATAAGAAGCAATAGCTTGAGAGTCTAGACCATAAGCATTTTTAATATTTTGAAAGTCGTCAGTTCCCATAAAAGATTCAATGCATTCATAATCATAATTTATACCTGACTTTCTACCTTTGTCATTCTCCCAAGAGTCAACATTATCTTGAATACGGTCCAGAAGATCCCATTTAGCTTCTTCTTCCATGCGAGTGAATGATCCAGCACAAGAATCATCCAATAAATCCTTGTCATGTAGAGGGAGCCTTGCATAAAAGTTATTGATAATAATATTATTGGGGAGCTCATGAATGGGACATTTGAGCATTAGTAACTTGAATCTCCCCCAAGCTTGAGCTGTACTCTCTCCATCAAGAGGCCAAAAGTTGTATATTTGATTCTGATCTTTATGAATCTCACTAGGAGGATAAAACTTTAAATAAAAGAGAGGCACTATTTCCTCCCATTCAAGAGCTTGACCATTCTTCAGCAGCTTATACCATTCCTCAGCTCTTCCTTTCAGCGATAATGAAAATAACTTCTTCTTAACTTGATCTGTAGTAATACCTGCACACTTGAAAAACCCGCATAATTCGTGTATAAAGAGTAAATGATCACCGGGATGGACAGTTCCATCCCCAATATAGTAGTTATCCATAACACGATCAATAATTCTTGTAGGTATTTTAGAAGCATCATTCTCAGCAGGTGGTGGTTCATCTACTACCTTAGTAGTGGTAGTAGCTTTACCAAATAAGAAACTCAGCGAATTATCCATAACGAAAATAAAGCAACTAGCAGAAGTAAACAATACTCATAGTAGAAGTTTCCTTTACCAGTTCCACTCTCCAATAGCGCATCACTCCCCGGCAACGGTGCCAGAAAATAGTCTTGATGACCCACAAGTATAGGGGGTGTATCGTAGTATTTTCGATAAGTAAGAGTGTCGAACCCAGCGAGGAGCAGAAGGTGCTGACTAGTGGTATGGATCAGGAATTCTATGCAAATACTTAGCAAACGGATTTTTAGGGTTTTTTGATAAAGCAAGTAAATGAAGTACGAGTAAACGAAAGACAATAAGAATAAATGCAGCAAGTGGCCCAATCCTTTATGCAGCAAAGGACAAGCCGGTTGTATTACTTAAGATGACCAAACGTTCTCGAGAACACATGGGAAGACTGTCAAGTGATTTCGCTTCATATAGTTGATTAATCTTCTTTATCTTGCTAAGTGTTGTGTGGGTGAACCTGTGCTAATGTACCGACCTTCCTAGGACTAATACATACTTGTTATTATACCCCTTGCAAACATCCGTAATTACAAGAAAGTAATTAAGGTAGAAACCTAACCACATCTTTAAACTCTAAGACCCTTACGTCCCTTGTGCAATGGTTTCCTAACGAGGGTTTAGGTTTCTGTCACTCCGGCAACCCCTACGATTAGTAGCCAAATACACAATGCATTCCCCTAGGCCCATATAGGTGAAGTGTCATGTAGTCGACGTTCACATGACACCACTAGAAGAAGTACATCACAACTTAAATATCAAACTATTGAATCTTTCTCAACACAACTCCACTACTAACAACATGACTTCTCCCATGTCCTCAAGAACAAAACGAACTACTCACAAGACATCATATGGATCAAGATCAGAGATGAAATAATGATATGTAACAATCTGAACATAAACGATAATTCAATGGTTCACTCAATAGCATCAACTACAAAGAGTAATCAACACCGAGAAAGTTTCCCCTAAGAACTATGCAAGATTCAACCCAATTGTTACAGAAATATGGAGATGGTGATGAGGGTGCTGGTGGAGATGATGGTGGTGATGATGATGATGATCCCGATGAAGTCTAGTTTGATGGTGGTGTTGATGGCGACGATCTCCCCTCTCCGGGAAGGAATTCCCCCGGCAGAAATCTGTCTGCCGGAGAGATCTTTCTCTCTCAGTGTTTTCTGCCCCACGGAGGCAACGGAATCTTTCTGTGGTTGCTCCCCGAGTCTTAGGGTTTCGGAGGATAATATACGCCAGAGGGGAGAGCTAGGGGTGGACCAGGGTGGCCACACCACCTGGTGGAGCGGCCTAGGCTAGCCCACGCCAGGGGGTGGTGTGGGCCCCCTATGGCCCATCTCCAGCCCCCCTTCTGGCTTCCTTCGTTTTCTGGAAAAATAGGATTTTTCATGTATTTTCCCGGATTTTCCGATCTTCGCGAATTTTGCCTCCAAACAACACCTTTCCCATCAGAATCCTAACTGCACCGGTCCATGCTCCAAAAGTCATCAACCATGCAAAAAACGATGAAATAACATAAGTATCATCTCTTAATATGAAATATATCAATGAATAACAGTGAATTATGGTATAGAATAGTGATGCAAAATGGACGTATCAAATTGCATGTGTGTTCTTTTCATAAACCACATGGATCCACTAGAGTCATTACAAGAACATACATGCAATGACTCTGGTGGATCCATATGTGGTTCATGGAAAGAACACACATACAATGACTCTAGTGCTGGTTTAGTATAAGAACACACATGCAGTGACTCTAGTGGGTCCATATGTGGTTTGTGAAAATAGCACACATGCAATGACTCTAGTTGATCGATGCGGTTTATGAAAAGAACAGACATGCAATGACTCTAGCTGTGGTTTAGGAAAAGAACACACATGTAATGACACTGGTGGATCCATGTGGTTTATGAAAAGAACAGACATGCTGTGACTCTGGTGGATCCATATGTGGTTTAGGAAAAGAACACACATGTAGTGAACTCTAGTGCTGGTTTAGGATAAGAACACACATGCAATGACTCTAGTGGATCCATGTGTGGTTTGTGAATAGAAGACACATGAAATAACTCTAGTGGATCCATGTGCTATATGAAAAGAACAGACATGCAATGACTCTAGCTGTGGTTCATGAAAAGAACACACACGCAATTTGATACGTCCATTTTGCATCACTATTCTATGTCATAATTCACTGTTATTCATTGATATATTTCATATTGAGAGGTGATACTTATGTTATTTCATCTGTTTTTGCATGGTTGATGACTTTTGGAGCATGGACCGCTGCAGTCAGGATTCTGATGGAAAAGGTGTTGTTTGGAGGCAAAATTCGCGAAGATCAGAAAATCTGGAAAAATATATGGAAAATCCTATTTTTCCAGAAGACGAAGGAAGCCAGAAGGGGGGCTGGAGATGGGCAACAGAGGGCCCACACCACTCCCTGGCGCGGGCCACCCTGGGCCGCGCCACCAGGTGGTGTGGCCGCCCTGGTCCACCCCTGGCACTCCCCTATGGCGTATATTATCCTCCCAAAACCCTAAGACTCGAGGAGTGACCACAGAAAGATTCCGCCGCCTCTGCGGGGCGGAAAACACCGAGAGAGAAAGATCTCTCCGGCAGACAGATTTCTGCCGGGGGAATTCCTTCCCGGAGAGGGGAGATCGTTGCCATCAACACCACCATCAAGCTAGACTTCATCGGGATCATCATCATCATCACCACCATCATCACCATCAACACCATCATCACCATCTCCATATTGCTGTAACAATTGGGTTGAATCTTGCATAGTTCATAGGGGAAACTTTCCCGGTGTTGATTACTCTTTGTAGTTAATGCTATTGAGTGAACCGTTGAATTATTGTTTATGTTCAGATTGTTATACATCATTATTCCATCTCTGATCATGATCGATATGATGTCTTGTGAGTAGTTCGTTTTGTTCTTGAGGACATGGGAGAAGTCATGTTGTCAGTAGTGGAATTGTGTTGAGAAAGATTCAATAGTTTGATATTTAAGTTATGGTGTACTTCTTCTAGTGGTGTCATGTGAACATCGACTACATGACACTTCACCTATATGGGCCTAGGGGAATGCATTTTGTATTTGGCTACTAATCGTAGGGGTTGCTAGAGTGATAGAAACCTGAACCCCCGTTAGGAAACCATTGCATAAGGGACGTAAGGGTCTTAGAGTTTAAAGCTGTGGTTAGGTTTCTACCTTAATTACTTTCTTGTACTTACGGATGTTTGCAAGGGGTATAATCACAAGTATGTATTAGTCCTAGAAAGGTCGGTACATTAGCACAGGTTCACCCATACAACACTTAGCAAGCTAAAGAAGATTAATCAACTATATGAAGCGAAAGCACTTGACAGTCTTCCCATGTGTCCTCCAGAACATTTGGTCATCTTAAGTAATACAACCGGCTTGTCCTTTGCTGCATAAAGCATTGTGCCACTTGCTGCATTTATTCCTACTATCTTTTGTTTACTCGTACTTTGTTTACTTGCTTTATCAAAAACCCCTAAAATCCGTTTGCTAAGTATTTGCAGAGAATTCCTGATCCATACCACTAGCCAGCACCTTCTGCTCCTCGTTGGGTTCGACACTCTTACTTATCGAAAATACTGCGATACACCCCCTATACTTGTGGGTCATCACAATTCACTGGTGGACTCTAGCTGTGTTTTATGAAAAGAACACACATGGAATGAGTCTGGTGGATCCATATGTGGTTTAGGAGAAGAACACACATGCAATGACACTGGTGGACTCTAGCTGTGGTTTATGAAAAACCACACGTGCAATGACACTAGTGGACTCTAGCTGTGGTTTGTGGAAAGAACACACATGCAATGACTCTATGGATCCATATGTGGTTCATGAAAAGAACACACATGCAATGACTCTAGTGGATCTAGCTATGGTTTATGAAAATAACACACATGCAATGACTCTGGTGGATCCATATGTGGTTTAGGAATGGAACAAATATGCAATGACTCTAGTACTAGTTTAGGAGAAGAACACACATGCAATGACTCTAGTGGATCCATATGTGCTTTGTGAAAACAACCCACATGCAATGACTCTAGTGGATCCATGTGGTTTATGAAAAGAACAAACATACAATGACTCTAGCTGTGGTTTATGAAAAGAACACACATGCAATGACTCTGGTGGATGCATATGTAGTTTAGGAAAAGAACACACATGCAATGACATTGGTTGATCCATATATGGTTTGTGGAAAGAACACACATGCAATGACATTGGTTGATCCATATGTGGGTTGTGAAAAGAACACACATGCAATGAATCTAGTGCTATTTTCATGAAAAGAACAGACATGCAATGACTCTAGCTATGGTTCATGAAAAGAACACAATTGCAATGACTCTAGTACTGGTTTTGTGGAAAGAACACACATGCAATGACTCTAGGGGATCCATATGTGGTTCATGAAAAGAATATACATGCAATGACTATAGTTGTGGTTTAGGAAAAAACACACATGAAATGACACTGGTGGATCCATGTGGTTTATGAAAAGAACAGACATGCAATAACTCTGGTGAATCCATATGTGGTTTAGGAAAAGAAGAGACATGTAGTGAACTCTAATGCTGGTTTAGGATAAGAACACACATGCAATGACTCTAGTGGATCCATGTGTGGTTTGTGAATAGAACACACATGAAATGACTCTAGTGCATCCATGTGGTTTATGAAAAGAAAAGACATGCAATGACTCTAGTTGTGGTTCATGAAAAGAACACACATGCAATGACACTAGTGGAATCTAGCTGTGTTTTATGAAAAGAACACACATGCAATGACTCTAGTGCTGGTTTAGGACAAGAATACACATGCAATGACACCGGTGGACTCTAGATGTGGTTTATGAAAAGAAACACACATGCAATGCCACTGGTGGACTCTAGCAATGGTTTGTGGAAAGAACACACATGCAATGACTAGTGGATCCATATGTGGTTCATGAAAAGAACACACATGCAATGACTCTAGTGGAACTAGTGGTGGTTTATGAAAAGAACACACATGCAATGACACTGGTGGATCCATTTGTGGTTTAGGAAAAGAACACACATGCAATGACTCTAGTGCTGGTTTGGGAGAACAACACACATGCAATGACACTGGTGGACTCTAGCTATGGTTTATGAAAAGAACACACATGCAATTACACTAGTGGATCCATGTGGTTTATGAAAGGAACACACATGCAATGACTCTAGTGGATCTATATATGGTTTATGAAAAGAACACACGTGCAATTACTCTGGTGGATCCATATATGGTTAGTGGAAAGAACACGCATGCAATGACATTGGTTGATCCATATGTGGTTCATGAAAAGAACACACATGCAATGAAATTGGTTGATCCATATGTGGTTTGTCATTACAAGAACATACATGCAATGACTCTGGTGGATCCATATGTGGTTCATGGAAAGAACACAAATACAATGACTCTAGTGCTGGTTTTAGTATAAGAACACACATGCAATGACTCTAGCGGGTCCATATGTGGTTTGTGGAAAGAACACACATGCAATGACTCTAGTGGATCCATATGTGGTTTGTGAAAAGAACACACATGCAATGACTCTAGTGGATCCATGTGGTTTATGAAAAGAACAGACATGCAATGACTCTAGCTATGGTTTAGGAAAATAACACACATGCAATGACACTGGTGGATCCATGTGGTTTATGAAAAGAACACACATGCAATGACTCTAGTACTGGTTTAGGAGAAGAACACACATGGAATGACACTGGTGGACACTAGATGTGGTTTATTAAAAGAACACACGTGCAATGACACTGGTGGACTCTAGCTATGGTTTGTGGAAAGAACACACATGCAATGACTCTAGGGGATCCATATGTGGTTCATGAAAAGAATATACATGCAATGACTGTAGTTGTGGTTTAGGAAAAAACACACATGAAATGACACTGGTGGATCCATGTGGTTTATGAAAAGAACAGACATGCAATAACTCTGGTGAATCCATATGTGGTTTAGGAAAAGAAGAGACATGTAGTGAACTCTAATGCTGGTTTAGGATAAGAACACACATGCAATGACTCTAGTGGATCCATGTGTGGTTTGTGAATAGAACACACATGAAATGACTCTAGTGCATCCATGTGGTTTATGAAAAGAAAAGACATGCAATGACTCTAGTTGTGGTTCATGAAAAGAACACACATGCAATGACACTAGTGGAATCTAGCTGTGTTTTATGAAAAGAACACACATGCAATGACTCTAGTGCTGGTTTAGGACAAGAATACACATGCAATGACACCGGTGGACTCTAGATGTGGTTTATGAAAAGAAACACACATGCAATGCCACTGGTGGACTCTAGCAATGGTTTGTGGAAAGAACACACATGCAATGACTAGTGGATCCATATGTGGTTCATGAAAAGAACACACATGCAATGACTCTAGTGGAACTAGTGGTGGTTTATGAAAAGAACACACATGCAATGACACTGGTGGATCCATTTGTGGTTTAGGAAAAGAACACACATGCAATGACTCTAGTGCTGGTTTGGGAGAACAACACACATGCAATGACACTGGTGGACTCTAGCTATGGTTTATGAAAAGAACACACATGCAATTACACTAGTGGATCCATGTGGTTTATGAAAGGAACACACATGCAATGACTCTAGTGGATCTATATATGGTTTATGAAAAGAACACACGTGCAATTACTCTGGTGGATCCATATATGGTTAGTGGAAAGAACACGCATGCAATGACATTGGTTGATCCATATGTGGTTCATGAAAAGAACACACATGCAATGAAATTGGTTGATCCATATGTGGTTTGTCATTACAAGAACATACATGCAATGACTCTGGTGGATCCATATGTGGTTCATGGAAAGAACACAAATACAATGACTCTAGTGCTGGTTTTAGTATAAGAACACACATGCAATGACTCTAGCGGGTCCATATGTGGTTTGTGGAAAGAACACACATGCAATGACTCTAGTGGATCCATATGTGGTTTGTGAAAAGAACACACATGCAATGACTCTAGTGGATCCATGTGGTTTATGAAAAGAACAGACATGCAATGACTCTAGCTATGGTTTAGGAAAATAACACACATGCAATGACACTGGTGGATCCATGTGGTTTATGAAAAGAACACACATGCAATGACTCTAGTACTGGTTTAGGAGAAGAACACACATGGAATGACACTGGTGGACACTAGATGTGGTTTATTAAAAGAACACACGTGCAATGACACTGGTGGACTCTAGCTATGGTTTGTGGAAAGAACACACATGCAATGACTCTAGGGGATCCATATGTGGTTCATGAAAACAATATACATGCAATGACTGTAGTTGTGGTTTAGGAAAAAACACACATGAAATGACACTGGTGGATCCATGTGGTTTATGAAAAGAACAGACATGCAATAACTCTGGTGAATCCATATGTGGTTTAGGAAAAGAAGAGACATGTAGTGAACTCTAATGCTGGTTTAGGATAAGAACACACATGCAATGACTCTAGTGGATCCATGTGTGGTTTGTGAATAGAACACACATGAAATGACTCTAGTGCATCCATGTGGTTTATGAAAAGAAAAGACATGCAATGACTCTAGTTGTGGTTCATGAAAAGAACACACATGCAATGACACTAGTGGAATCTAGCTGTGTTTTATGAAAAGAACACACATGCAATGACTCTAGTGCTGGTTTAGGACAAGAATACACATGCAATGACACCGGTGGACTCTAGATGTGGTTTATGAAAAGAAACACACATGCAATGCCACTGGTGGACTCTAGCAATGGTTTGTGGAAAGAACACACATGCAATGACTAGTGGATCCATATGTGGTTCATGAAAAGAACACACATGCAATGACTCTAGTGGAACTAGTGGTGGTTTATGAAAAGAACACACATGCAATGACACTGGTGGATCCATTTGTGGTTTAGGAAAAGAACACACATGCAATGACTCTAGTGCTGGTTTGGGAGAACAACACACATGCAATGACACTGGTGGACTCTAGCTATGGTTTATGAAAAGAACACACATGCAATTACACTAGTGGATCCATGTGGTTTATGAAAGGAACACACATGCAATGACTCTAGTGGATCTATATATGGTTTATGAAAAGAACACACGTGCAATTACTCTGGTGGATCCATATATGGTTAGTGGAAAGAACACGCATGCAATGACATTGGTTGATCCATATGTGGTTCATGAAAAGAACACACATGCAATGAAATTGGTTGATCCATATGTGGTTTGTCATTACAAGAACATACATGCAATGACTCTGGTGGATCCATATGTGGTTCATGGAAAGAACACAAATACAATGACTCTAGTGCTGGTTTTAGTATAAGAACACACATGCAATGACTCTAGCGGGTCCATATGTGGTTTGTGGAAAGAACACACATGCAATGACTCTAGTGGATCCATATGTGGTTTGTGAAAAGAACACACATGCAATGACTCTAGTGGATCCATGTGGTTTATGAAAAGAACAGACATGCAATGACTCTAGCTATGGTTTAGGAAAATAACACACATGCAATGACACTGGTGGATCCATGTGGTTTATGAAAAGAACACACATGCAATGACTCTAGTACTGGTTTAGGAGAAGAACACACATGGAATGACACTGGTGGACACTAGATGTGGTTTATTAAAAGAACACACGTGCAATGACACTGGTGGACTCTAGCTATGGTTTGTGGAAAGAACACACATGCAATGACTCTAGGGGATCCATATGTGGTTCATGAAAAGAATAGACATGCAATGACTGTAGTTGTGGTTTAGGAAAAAACACACATGAAATGACACTGGTGGATCCATGTGGTTTATGAAAAGAACAGACATGCAATAACTCTGGTGAATCCATATGTGGTTTAGGAAAAGAATAGACATGTAGTGAACTCTAATGCTGGTTTAGGATAAGAACACACATGCAATGACTCTAGTGGATCCATGTGTGGTTTGTGAATAGAACACACATGAAATGACTCTAGTGCATCCATGTGGTTTATGAAAAGAAAAGACATGCAATGACTCTAGCTGTGGTTCATGAAAAGAACACACATGCAATGACACTAGTGGAATCTAGCTGTGTTTTATGAAAAGAACACACATGCAATGACTCTAGTGCTGGTTTAGGACAAGAATACACATGCAATGACACCGGTGGACTCTAGATGTGGTTTATGAAAAGAAACACACATGCAATGCCACTGGTGGACTCTAGCAATGGTTTGTGGAAAGAACACACATGCAATGACTAGTGGATCCATATGTGGTTCATGAAAAGAACACACATGCAATGACTCTAGTGGAACTAGTGGTGGTTTATGAAAAGAACACACATGCAATGACACTGGTGGATCCATTTGTGGTTTAGGAAAAGAACACACATGCAATGACTCTAGTGCTGGTTTGGGAGAACAACACACATGCAATGACACTGGTTGACTCTAGCTATGGTTTATGAAAAGAACACACATGCAATTACACTAGTGGATCCATGTGGTTTATGAAAGGAACACACATGCAATGACTCTAGTGGATCTATATATGGTTTATGAAAAGAACACACGTGCAATTACTCTGGTGGATCCATATATGGTTAGTGGAAAGAACACGCATGCAATGACATTGGTTGATCCATATGTGGTTCATGAAAAGAACACACATGCAATGAAATTGGTTGATCCATATGTGGTTTGTCATTACAAGAACATACATGCAATGACTCTGGTGGATCCATATGTGGTTCATGGAAAGAACACAAATACAATGACTCTAGTGCTGGTTTTAGTATAAGAACACACATGCAATGACTCTAGCGGGTCCATATGTGGTTTGTGGAAAGAACACACATGCAATGACTCTAGTGGATCCATATGTGGTTTGTGAAAAGAACACACATGCAATGACTCTAGTGGATCCATGTGGTTTATGAAAAGAACAGACATGCAATGACTCTAGCTATGGTTTAGGAAAATAACACACATGCAATGACACTGGTGGATCCATGTGGTTTATGAAAAGAACACACATGCAATGACTCTAGTACTGGTTTAGGAGAAGAACACACATGGAATGACACTGGTGGACACTAGATGTGGTTTATTAAAAGAACACACGTGCAATGACACTGGTGGACTCTAGCTATGGTTTGTGGAAAGAACACACATGCAATGACTCTAGGGGATCCATATGTGGTTCATGAAAAGAATAGACATGCAATGACTGTAGTTGTGGTTTAGGAAAAAACACACATGAAATGACACTGGTGGATCCATGTGGTTTATGAAAAGAACAGACATGCAATAACTCTGGTGAATCCATATGTGGTTTAGGAAAAGAATAGACATGTAGTGAACTCTAATGCTGGTTTAGGATAAGAACACACATGCAATGACTCTAATGGATCCATGTGTGGTTTGTGAATAGAACACACATGAAATGACTCTAGTGCATCCATGTGGTTTATGAAAAGAAAAGACATGCAATGACTCTAGCTGTGGTTCATGAAAAGAACACACATGCAATGACACTAGTGGAATCTAGCTGTGTTTTATGAAAAGAACACACATGCAATGACTCTAGTGCTGGTTTAGGACAAGAATACACATGCAATGACACTGGTGGACTCTAGATGTGGTTTATGAAAAGAAACACACATGCAATGCCACTGGTGGACTCTAGCAATGGTTTGTGGAAAGAACACACATGCAATGACTAGTGGATCCATATGTGGTTCATGAAAAAAACACACATGCAATGACTCTAGTGGAACTAGTGGTGGTTTATGAAAAGAACACACATGCAATGACACTGGTGGATCCATTTGTGGTTTAGGAAAAGAACACACATGCAATGACTCTAGTGCTGGTTTGGGAGAACAACACACATGCAATGACACTGGTGGACTCTAGCTATGGTTTATGAAAAGAACACACATGCAATTACACTAGTGGATCCATGTGGTTTATGAAAGGAACACACATGCAATGACTCTAGTGGATCTATATATGGTTTATGAAAAGAACACACGTGCAATTACTCTGGTGGATCCATATATGGTTAGTGGAAAGAACACGCATGCAATGACATTGGTTGATCCATATGTGGTTCATGAAAAGAACACACATGCAATGAAATTGGTTGATCCATATGTGGTTTGTCATTACAAGAACATACATGCAATGACTCTGGTGGATCCATATGTGGTTCATGGAAAGAACACAAATACAATGACTCTAGTGCTGGTTTTAGTATAAGAACACACATGCAATGACTCTAGCGGGTCCATATGTGGTTTGTGGAAAGAACACACATGCAATGACTCTAGTGGATCCATATGTGGTTTGTGAAAAGAACACACATGCAATGACTCTAGTGGATCCATGTGGTTTATGAAAAGAACAAACATGCAATGACTCTAGCTATGGTTTAGGAAAATAACACACATGCAATGACACTGGTGGATCCATGTGGTTTATGAAAAGAACACACATGCAATGACTCTAGTACTGGTTTAGGAGAAGAACACACATGGAATGACACTGGTGGACACTAGATGTGGTTTATTAACAGAACACACGTGCAATGACACTGGTGGACTCTAGCTATGGTTTGTGGAAAGAACACACATGCAATGACTCTAGTGGACCCATAGGTGGTTCATGAAAAGAACACACATGCAATGACTCTAGTGGATCTAGCTGTGGTTTATGAAAAGAACACACACATGCAATGACTCTGGTGGATCCATATGTGGTTTAGGAAAAGAACACATATGCAATGACTCTAGTGCTGGTTTTGGATAAGAACACACATGCAATGACTCTTGTGGATCCATATGTGGTTTGTGAAAAGAACACACATGCAATGACTCTAGTGGATCCATGTGGTTTATGAAAACAACAGACATACAATGACTCTAGCTGTGGTTTATGAAAAGAACACACATGCAATGACTTCGGTGGATCCGTATGTGGTTTAGGAAAAGAACACACATGCAATGACTCTAGTGCTGGTTTAGGAGAAGAACACACATGCAATGACACTGGTGGACTCTAGATATGGTTTATGAAAAGAACACACATGCAATAACACTGGTGGGTCCATGTGGTTTATGAAAAGAACACACATGCAATGACTCTAGTGCTAGTTTAGGATAAGAACACACATGCAATGACTCTGGTGGATCCATATGTGGTTCATGAAAAGAACACATATGCAGCGTAGTGCTGGTTTAGGATAAGAACACACATGCAATGAGTCTAGTGGCTCCATATCTGTTTCATGAAAAGAACACATGTGCAATTACTCTGGTGGATCCATATATGGTTTGTGGAAAGAACACACATGAAATGACATTGGTTGATCCATATGTGGTTCATGAAAAGAACACACATGCAGTGACATTGGTTGATCCGTATTGTTTCTCATTACAAGAACATACATGCAATGACTCTAGTGGATGCATATGTGGTTCGTGGAAAGAACACACTTACAAGGACTCTAGTGCTAGTTTTAGTACAAGAACACACATTCAATGACTCTAGTGGGTCCATATGTGGTTTGTGGAAAGAACACACATGCAATGACTCTAGTGGATCCATATGTGGTTTGTGAAAAGAACAAACATGCAATGACTCTGGTTGATCCATATGTGGTTCATGAAAAGAACACACAAGCAATGACATTGGTTGATCCATATGTGGTTTGTCATTACAAGAACATACATGTAATGACTATATTGGATCCATATATGGTTTGTGAAAAGAACACACATGCAATGACATTGGTTGATCCATATGTGGTTTGTGGAAAGAACACACGTGCAATGACATTGGTGGATCCACATGGTTTGTGAGAAGAACACACATGCAATGACTCTAGTGGATCCATATGTGGTTTGTGAAAACAACATACATGCAATGACTCTAGTTGATCCATATGTGGTTTTTGAAAAGAACACACATGCAATGCCATTGGTTGATCCATGTGGTTTGTGGAAAGAACAGACATGCAATGACTATAGCTGTTCCATATGTGGTTTGTGAAAATAACACACATGCAATGACATTGATGGATCCATGTGTTTTATGAAAAGAACATACATGTAATGACTGCGGTGCATCCATATGTGGTTTGTGAAAAGAACACACATGCAATGACTCTAGTGCTGGTTTTAGTATAAGAACACACATGCAATGACTCTAGTGGGTCCATATGTGGTTTGTGGAAAGAGCACACATGCAATGCTATTGGTTGATCCATATGTGCTTTATGAAAATAACACACATACAATTACTCTGGTGGATCTATATGTGGTTTGCGCAAAGAACACACATGCAATTACATTGGTGGATCCATATGTGGTTCATGAAAAGAACACACATGCAATGACATTTGTTGATCCAGATGTGGTTTGTGAAAAGAACATACATGCAATGACTCTGGTGGATCCATATGTGGTTTGTGAAAAGAACATACATGCAATGACTCTAGTGGATCCATATGTGGTTTGTGAAAAGAACAAACATGCAATGACTCTGGTTGATCCATATGTGGTTCATGAAAAGAACACACATGCAATGACATTGGTTGATCCATATGTGGTTTGTCATTACAAGAACATACATGCAATGACTATAGTGGATCCATATGTGGTTTGTGAAAAGAACACACATGCAATGGCATTGGTTGATCCATATGTGATTTGTGGAAAGAACACACATGCAATGACATTGGTGGATCCATGTAGTTTGTGAGAAGAACACACATGCAATGACTCTAGTGGATCCATATGTGGTTTGTGAAAATAACACACATGCAATGACCCTAGTGGATCCATATGTGGATTGTGAAAAGAACACACATGCAATGCCATTGGTTGATCCATGTGGTTTGTGTAAAGAACAGACATGCAACGACTATAGATGTTCCATATATGGTTTGTGAAAAGATCAAACATGCAATGACATTGGTGGATCCATTTGTTTTATGAAAAGAACATACATGCTATGACTCTGGTGGATCCATATGTGGTTTGTGAAAAGAACACACATGCAATGACGCTAGTGTTGGTTTTAGTATAAGAACACACATGCAATGACTCTAATGGGTCCATATGTGGTTTGTGGAAAGAACACACATGCAATGACATTGGTTGATCCATATGTGGTTTATGAAAAGAACACACATGCAATTCCTCTTGTAGAACCATATGTTGTTTGTGGAAAAAACACACATGCAATGACATTGGTGGATCCATATGTGGTTCATGAAAAGAACACACATGCAATGACATTGGTTGATCCATATGTGGTTTGTGAAAAGAACATACGTGCAATGACTTTGGTGGATCCATATGTGGTTTGTGAAAAGAACACACATGCAATGACATTGGTTGATCCATATGTGTTTTGTGAAAAGAACCTACATGCAATGACTCTAGTGGATTCATATGTGGTTTGTGAAAAGAACACACATGCAATGACATTGGTGGATCCATGTGTTTTGTGAAAAGAACATACATGCAATGACTCTAGTGGGTCCATATGTGGTTTGTGAAAAGAACACACATGCAATAACATTGGTGGATCCATGTGTTTTATATAAAGAACAGACATGCAATGACTCTGGTGGATCCATATGTGGTTTGTGAAAAGAACACAAATTCTAATGACACTGGTGGATCCATATGTGTTTTGTGACAATAACACACACGCAATGACACTGGTGGATCCATATATGGTTTGTGAAAAGAACACACATGCAATGAACACTGGTGGATCTATATGTGGTTTGTGACAATATAACACACATGCAATGACTCCAGTGGATCCATATGTGGTTTATGAGAAGAACACACATCCAATGAACTCTAGTGGATCTATCTTGGCATAATTTGATGTATGCCACGATGTATTTCATTGTAAAAGACACTCACTTTCCATTTTTATACTACTTAGCTTTGCCCTTGGTTTTTTGATACTACTCAGTTTTGCCCCTCTCTCTCTTTCGTAGAAGCCCAAACATGTGCCCACTCTGTCTGCTATGCCCTGATTGGTTGTCCCAGTTGTCACGTGGATCGTGCCCACCAGCCGTTGATCCTGTGTGATCCAACGAGGCTCGTTGCACATGTCTTGCTCTTCACACTACATCGTGAGACGGGACGGACGACTCCCTCAGCGAGACTTCTATAAGAAGGAACACGATGCCGTCCATGGAAAAAGTCGTCGAGTGGTCATGTCACGTTTAATCTAGTCTGCAAAGGCTACAAGTCTACTACATGGCAACTGGTCATCCACGACCCACGGGCTATACCATTTTTACTATGCAGCATGCCTACACTCTCACTTCCGATAGGCCCCCACCACACGAACCTTCCACGCGGCAGCCACAGCCAGAAGAGCTGCCTACCGACACCCTCGAGGAGGCCTAAACATCCCCGCATTAAAAACCCAACCTATCGAGTCCTCCATTCACACTCATCCAGTCCTCTCTTCCCTATCTAGCAAAACCCCACAATCTTCAACGTACAGCCACAAACCTTCTCCAGGAAACTAGTGCGTGGGGGTGAGTGTGCGGGCATCGCCGCCGGGGTGGTGCTTCATGCGGCAGATCTGGAGGAGCATCACGCATCACAAGGCGAGGAGGACATGCAGTTCAACCCCTTGGGGGACCATGTGCTCGTCTGTGTTGACGACTTCGAAGGCCCCGATGAGGGCATGGAGTTCGACAAACACGCTCCGCTCGTGTACCCGGAGGTACATCTATTTCTATATGTTTCATGTTTTCTGCTCGAGCTTAATCTATCCTGGCTTCATAAAAAAATTTAGTCCTAATGATTAGATGCACCGTACGAACCGGTACACGGAGAGATCTAGTCTGTTCTGAATGAATCCACATTATTTATTTATTAATAAGTTATCAAGAACATAAACCATATTAATTTAGGAGCGAGCTGGGGAGACAGCCGTAATGAACTGCTAAACTTGTATATATATGTTATTGTATTGAAAGTAACCCGGAATGGTGGGAGGAATATATATTTATTATTTTGCTCATTTCGGTTTGCATTTCATACATTACAGGTAGATTCAAGTGAGATTGACTCTAACAAGGAGAACAAGGACAACAAGAGCCGTCATGTCATGAAGAATCTCAAGAGCGGGATAATCCCTTTCTGCACTCGACTTGGGAAGCTCAGGTGTCCTTTCTATAAGAAAGGAGTCAACCCGAGGATTACCAGCTTGATTCCGCATGCGGTTGGCATCGGTAAAAGCCCGACTAGTAAACACAAGTCGGCGACCAAGGCTAAGCACGCTGCTTATGCCAAATTCCTGAGGGAGTCTGTCAAGACCGGCCTGGTGGTCCCTTACTTAGGAATAAGCAACTTCTAGCCGACCAACCTGTCACTGTGCTGGCCTGGCCACTAATAATATTTAATTCTCTTACCGTTTCTAGACCCTTAAACTATGGGGATTTCTATTTTCGTACCCTCGGTTCTTTAGTTGTACTTAGTTTTCCCCAGCCACTTAGTTTTTCTCACTTTTGCCCATCTCCTTGTCGGAAACTCTCACATGGTCTGAAACTCGCCGTCCGTCAGCCTTGCCATTACGTGCTGACAAGTGAGGCCGCGTCATGATAATGTTGTGCTAATAAAATCCTGATCATTTATCATTTCCGTGGAGTGGAATGTAATGCATAAACTTGCGTAGACGAAAATTATACACATTTCAACTCTTTGAAATCGCACTTAATACATGATAATATTGTGCTAAGAAAATCTTGAGAGATTATCATGTTCATAGTGTGGAATGTAATTCACAAATTATACACCTTCGAAAATGTTCCCTTCAAATTATATTCAAGTTCATTTGTTTATGGAGTTAAAGTTCTGGTGGCATACTCGTTATTTTGCATGGATAAAGGGGTGCCCCTGATAGATATAGGGGTTATCCTGTCCGCTAAATCACAGAGGATCAACGGTTGGTGGGCACAATCCGTGCAACAACTGTCTCGACCAATCAGAGCGTAGCGGCGAAGATGAGAACAAGTGCGAGAGATGGATACAAAAAGAGGGGAAAACTGAGTAGCACTTAAGAACCAAGGGGAAAACTGAGTAGACCTTAAAAACCAAGGGCAAGACTGACAAAGGGATTCAAATAGAAAATAGAAAAGGATTTAAAAAAATGGAAAATGCGTCTTTTATACAATAAAATACATCTTGGCATACATCAAACTATTTGCAATTCAAATATACACCAGTTTGACAATTATTGCCTCATTCAGACAAACTATTTTTTGGGGAGGGATGTTTTGGGAAGAGGCTTGAGTAGAAAGCCATGAACCTTCATAGATAGTAGGTGATTTGAGAAGTGGTGATTTAGGTTAAAACTTGGTTTATATACATTTCTTATGGTGGCAGGTCACATAATAAGACTCCCTGGGTAGATGCCACTGTGTTTTGCTCTTTTTGAATTTGTTGTCCATAAAATGACTCAATTAGCTAGCTAAAACCTATTCGTTGACTCTCTGTTGACCAGCCATCGGAGGGTAAAACTGAGTATATGGCACACGGTAGTGTTAGTACTAGAGGGAAAAACTAAGTACAACCAAACTGCCAGTGTTACACTCGAGGGCAAAACTGAGTACAACTGAATCGCCAGGGTTAGACACGAGGAGAAAACGTGACTCACGGTATGCGTGTGCGGTGCACGGGACGGTAGCGGACACGTGTGGCCATGCATGGTGCAGTAGTATACACGGTGGACGGTAGTGCAACGAAACGTCGCTTCCCTTCTCCTTTAATAGAGGCCTCCCCACTCTCACTCATCACTCACTCGCTCACTCAACCGTCTCCACTGTCCCATCACCTTCTGCAAACCCCCAAGAAAACCCCAACCACATCGGCGATGGAGAAGAACGGAGCGGTGGCCATTGGCGCCTCCAAGGCCGCCGGTGAGGAGGCCCCTATCCCTGTACAGGCCCCCGTCCCTGTCCCTGCATCCATCGTAGCCGCTGGCGAGGAGGCCCCCGCCGGTCTCGGACAGATCCCGCTCGGCTAGGACCCCTACGAGGAGGTTGTCTACATAAGGCCGGAGAACCCCTACGACACCATCATCGCGGACCCATGGTCGGAGGTAACCAGGGTTTTCTCGCCTTCCCTTGTTCTTCCCCCGTTCCCATTGTTGGATGCTAGATCATATGTTATTAGGGCTCGGCTATTCGTATTTTTACAGTAGCTAATCCTCTTGTGTTAGATCTCCTATTTTGATGAATCCCCCTATTCGTATTTGAACCCCCTGTTCGTAGTTGGGATCAGTATTCGATTTGGTTTGAGATTTGGGGAATAATCAGGAGATCTCAATCGGTTAATTTATGCAAATAATCAATCCCGATAATCAAAGTATCTCAATCATGTCCTTATTGCGCTCTACTATTTTTTTCCAACAGGAGGATAGTAGCAACGTCCACAGCAACGACGAGTCCAAGGACACCAAGACTCGTCATGTGCCGAGGAGGCTGAAGTCCGGCCAATACAACAACTTCTTTGCCGGTGACGTGTACTGGTGCCCTTTCTGCCCCACCAGGAGGCTCCATGCCACGGACTTCAACTCCCTCATGAAGCATGTCGAGGACGTGAGGACCTCCGGCGAGTCCGTGAACATCCATGGCTTCATAGCCAAGCACTAGGCGTTCGGTCTTCACCTCCACAGCCTCCAGAAGGTGGCTGTCGAGGAGGGTCGCATGCCCTCGATCAAACCCAAGGCGCCCAAGGTCAAGGGACTAGGCAGCAAGAAGTGGAGGAGGCGCTAGAGGGAGGAGACGGAGGCCCTCTTGGCAGAGGCTACGAGGGGCCACTGATCTGTTGCTGCTGCTGTAAAGCAGCTTCTTTTGTCTTGTTGTGTTGAACTTGTCAGCTGCTGCAGCTGAGCAGCCTAATTGTCGAACCTCGTTAAGTACTGTACTATATAACCTATATTAGCTGCTTTATCTACATCTACTCTATTTACTGAATTTATTTATGGTGCTGGTTAGTTTTGCTGCTCTAGATTTGCTACCAGATTGGGGAAAAACGAGGGCAAAAGGAACAATGAATGAAGAGAGAAGTTGCTCTAGATTCGCTACCTTTTTGGGCAAAAAAAAGACAACTGTTAGCGAGAGAGAGAGAGGGGAAAAGGCGCTCTTAAAAAGGCCAAATAACAAAAAAAACTCCCAATTTAGGCAACAAGACGCACGTAACCACCATACGTGCCCCACATGGTCCCACACCACGTCCCCCATAATCAGCGAGAGATGGATGGCTGGTCTGTTGTGTATCCTGGCCCCACGTAATGTAACGCTCAACGCACGACCCACCCCAACGCGGTCCCACCGGTCAGCATGTAACGGTCAAGCCTTTGACCAGACGGCACCCCCCGTCCGAGCGCATGTGAGGGTTTCAGAATGGAGGGAGGGCAAAAGTGAGAAAAAACTAAGCGGTTGTGAAAAACTAAGTACAACTAACAAACCAGGGGCACAAAAATAAATATCCCTAAATGATGTGGTGTGTTGAAACCTCATGCTTTTCCACCGACAGGTGTGTTGCAAAGTTGCTTGATTATGCATGCTTACACCAGTGGCCTACCTAGAAACTTATAGAAGCATGGGCAAACGAGCTTCAATTTGGCAAATTCTGGACAAAATCACCAAATTAAAGAAAGGAAATTGCAAGTTTTGAGCAATCCGCAGGCCTGAGCGGCTGGGCGGCTACCCTGGGGTGCAGGGATGCTAGGTCCCTGTCTATGCTTACACTTCTTAAACTTGTTGGGAATAATAATCACGAATAGCTGTACACTTCCTTATGTCCTATCACATTACGCCGTGTCAGCACCGCACACCCGCTGCAGATCGGCAACAGGACGGTGGTCTCCGTGACCGGTCTCTGCCATGCCAAAGCCACGTCGCACACCCGTCCCATCGCCTACCGGGCACGGCCGCCGAATTTAATTGCTAGGATTGGAAACCAACGGTGCTCGCCTGGTCAAACTTTCTTCCGTTTGGATATAACTGTAATATTGGTAAATGCAATTTAAGCATCGCCTTCCATCTCCATAGCACATCACTGTGCAAAAATCCCCAACTCCTTCTGCCGCCGCCGCAGCCACCGTAAGAACCATTGACGCTGCCGTAGGCACCGCCTCCACTGGGCCATACCACTACAACAGATCACTCCACTGCCACACCCAGTCCCAACCACCGCTACCGACCCTAGGCCACCACCACCGCATTAGCTGCTGCCATGGACACACAGTATGGCGTATTCAGCGACGGGAGCGACTTCACCGATGAGTACACCGTCACCGCCCATGGCACCACCAAGCTGATGGCCGTCCACACAAATGCATCAGTGGAGGTCGCCAAGGTCATCGCAATGTACGAGCGGTGGCTATAGGAGCCGATGGACACGTACAAGATTGTTGGCCTTGACCTCGAGTATACCAGAGATAGGAAGAGGGTGGCACTTTTGCAGCTGTCCATGCGCAACCACTGCCTCCTATACCATGTATGCAAGGCCAAATCTGGATGCCCAGAGCTTTGCGATTTCCTGCGCAGGAGGGAGATCTACTTTGCCAGCGTCGACATCAAGAACAACACTCCGAAAGTTAGAGCGGGATCTCCTCGTTCATGTCGTCAATCATGTCGATCGCCAACGTTTGTGGAGGCACCCAGATGACGATATGGGGAAAGCTTGCATGGCTAGACTTGCTTCCGAAATCATCGACCGCGAGTACGCCGACATGAAAGTTGAGGTCCCGAAGCACCTGCACGAGCGATGGGAGTGGAGACACCTAAATTACGATGCGATCAAGTACGCAGCCAGGGACGCATATGTTTACACGAGATGCTCAACAGGATCTGGCGGGTGGGTGAGTGTGTTGTTTACCACTACTAGTTTCACATTCCGTTCCTAGTTTTATATCGCCTGTATTTTATCTCGTATGTATTTTCTAAGCATTTTGTGTGTAAGAACCGGGCTCGTATGATCCCTGTGCTATTAGGTAGTTAACCTGTATGAATTACATTTCTGTAGCATCCCAATTGTCTAACAATTGTAATGCTACTTGGTCTAGTAATATAATGGCTACTTCAAATATATAATTGTTGCATCATCATTATATCATGCTCATGTCATCATGCCTCCTTGCATTTGAGCATCATATAAAACCCTTTTTGTTTTGGTTCTTCTCTCATATGCATTGTAAATTGTTTTTGCCTCTTGATATTGTATTTGGGTCTTGATATATTGTTTAAATGCCCAAGTTGAGTTGGGGGCATATCTTTTATTCCACTCCACCACCTTTTCTTTCACCACCTTATAATTCCACCATTCCATTATCCATGAGCTTGCATTTGTTTTCTTTTGGTATTTAATCTAGCTCATGGGAGATAGGATGGATTTACCTCTACAATTCTTTTTCTTAGGCCTTACTCCACATTTTGGAATGCATAAGAATAATGCCATGTAAATAATCTTGTTTTCACAAAAATAAGCATGGTATTAATTATTTATGCATGGCCCATGCAAGTATCACCACATTCTAGCCTTTTGGTTTTTATTTGAATTTTGAGTGGATCATTCCCCACATCTCTCTCTACCCCTCTTATGTTTGATCATGCTTGATGCATGCAAGCATCTACACCCTAGATATCATCTCCATCCACCCCATCACCACCTTTTATCTCTTCCTCCCTTTGGTCTAGCTCTTGTTTGATCTTGCTTTGTTCTTGCTTGAGCTTGCCAAAAGAAAACCCATCACCCAATCCTCTACACCACATCTCACCTCTCTCTAAACCTCTCTCCTAATCTACACCTAAGCTAAACCCTAAACCTACCTCACCCTTTCCTCTTCACCTTGCCGAGCCTCCCCATGCTGGACCCACTGGCCATCCTCTCTCCCTGGCCACCCCACCCCAGCTACCTAACCCAACCCTAGAGCCCTAACCCGAGACCACCATCTAACCTAACCCGAGAATGCCCTTGCTCACCCTAGTTCTCCTCTCCTCTCCTTTTCTCTCTCTCTCTGCCGAGTAGGACCCCGAGCTCCCCTCACCCGCCTGGCCCACCTGCAGTCACTCCCCCATGCTTACCTGCCCCAGCCTGAGCCTGCCTAGCACGTGAAGGAGAAGAAAAAGTGGCCGACGCCACCTTTCCCCTCCACCACGCCATCTACCCTCCCTCTCTCCGTTCCTATCTACTCCCACCTCTCTGCCTCGCCAGATCCACCCCCCAGAACTCCCTAGGGTCGTGCCCATCCACTCCTCCCTCCCTAGCTACCCCTACCACCGTCTACCCTGGCCGCCGCTCTCGGTGTCGCCGTCCATCTACAGATCAAGGAGGCGGGCGTGCAGACGCGGGTGTCGGGGAAGACCACGGCCGTCTCCTACGTCGCCCTGTACACGGCAACGAGGAGGAGGAGGACCAGCGCCACCAGGCCGACGCCGCTCCGACGCGAAACCCTAGCCCCGACGGCCTCTGCCTCACCGCCGATCGTCGGCTCCTCTGCTCGATCCGACCACACCGACCTAACCACGGTGAGCCCCCTGACCTCCCTGACACGGTCCACATCGCCGTGCCGCCCTAGCCTCGCCGGTCCTTACTCCGAGCACCCTCTGCGCGCCGGCGGTCGCTGCGTTCACGCGGCGTAGCGCCTTGCAGACAGCCAATCTAGGCCCCAATCTCTATGCTGTCACCAAACCCAGGCCATCGCAGTGGCTCCGCCCTCCGCGCGCGAGCCCTAGGTCCCAGGATCGAGCCCCGCGCGACGCGCTCTGCCACTGTCGTGCACCGACCTGTCGCCAGCGAGCAGAGAAGAAGCACAGTGCCGCGCACTTGTTTTGCTGATAGCCCCCTGCATCTTTTTCTGCTCAACCCGCGGACCAGCCTGCCCCACCGTCAGCCTCAGCGACCGTTTTGCAGATAGACCCCCTGGTTCTTCCAGCCTCAACCCGCAGTACCCCTGGATCTCCCACGTGTCGCGTCCCCGCTGGCGCGCCCGCGTGTGGCCTCGAGACTGCCGCGGCCCCACCTGTCATTCTCGGAGGCTAGCATAGCTCGCGGTGTAAAAACCCTTTTCTGCGCGCGAGTCACCCAGTCAGCACCTGGCCCCACTTGTCTGTGACTTTGGCTAGGATTGTCTGAGTAACAAAAGTTTCTGTCTATTTTCTGTTTTAATTTAAATCTTTTCAAATTAATTCAAATTCAAATTTAAATCTATTTTTAAATATCTTTTAAAATATAAATCCAAATAATGCAAATAATATATGTTTTCAAATCAGAAAAATGTGAGGAATTCAAATATGGCCTTAAAAATATATTTTGAACACTTTATTTTTCCAAGTTGATTAAAATTACAATAAAATGCCCTTTTACCTTATTTAATTAATAACTTTTGTTTTATAACTCCAAATTTGACAAATAATATGTCTAAAATGATTAGCTCGACGAGACCTTTCTTTTTATGCATTCCTTGTTTTGTTTTGCAGCATGCATCATATAAATATAAAGTATACAGCAACTAATATGAGGTTAAAATGAGGCTAAAACTCAATAAAATGGTTTATTCTTGTATTCCACACCTCACCCATGCCATGCTACTTTATTGCCATGCAAATTGTGCATCATTCATCATGGCATGATTGTTTGCTTGTCACATTTTATTCATATGCTTGTGCACTTTATTTATGTTGGCCCTTGTTTGTTTGGTTCTTCTTCGAATAGACGCTGAGCAGGGGATATATCAAGAGACCCAGGAGCACTACCCAGATCCTTCTCTCGCTTCAACTGAGCTGCCAGGCAAGCACTACCACATGCTTGCATACATATAGTACCTATTGCCTCTATGTTATTCTTGCATCGTTGAGTCGCGATTGCATTAAATTGAATCCCAAGTATTGCATAGCCTTTATTTTTAAACCCCACCGAAGCTTGTTCCTCCATCCCATGAGCCATTACTACAGGAGTTGTTTGAGCCATGCGAGTCGTAGAACAGCATGTGTAGGGTATGTGAGTGTCTGATGGATAACGAGGTACCTAAACAACTTAACCTGAGTAGTAATGGGATAACTAATGAAAGTGGCACCGGTGAGCCATATTTGCTATTTGGTTTTTCAGGCTCACTTGTGTCCCGTAGGACCCCGAGTACTTGATTCCTGTTCCTTGAATATTCACGCTATCCACATCCGGGAGGCTTATGAACCCCCCTGAGCCAGAGCTTGATTCATTCTTATTTCTTGGGGCCACAAACTAGTTTGAGGTTTTATTTACTATCCTGTACTTATGCCATGCTTTACTGCTTTATTTAAAATTGTGCGAGGTACTGCACCTGTACTATTTAGGTAAGCGGAGTGTTTTCGCGGTATCGACAAGCCCAGTCACACTTTCGGGTTCCCAGTCATTTACAGCCATTGGCGCAAACCTTGAGTCCGTCTCGGAGTCGGCCAACTTCGTCGCGAGTAGCTTAATGGGGTGGCCCCCTGAAATATTTCTGAATCCTGTGATTGCTTTGTCGTGACTGCCTCGTTGGGTTTTGATTTGGTTTTTCTGAGGTTGATCGAGTGTGTGTTGCTATTTGTGCACCCCTGCAGGGTAAAACTTTCTGAAAGCCGTGTCCGCGGTTATGGACGACTTGGAGCACAGTTTCTCGATCATAGACAAGAATAACTAAAGTACCGCTTTTAATTTGACTAAGTACCGGACTAGTAAATAGTGCAACACTCATGGAATGGATAATAAAACTGCCAACGGATGGGGGGGTTGTTCGTCTGCTTCCTCGTCGGTAAGCGAGGAGGAGGATGGATCTGTGGACATTACCATTATAACTGTTGTTATTAATTCACGGACATCCGTCTATCTCTGGTTAGGCGGATGGTTAGCGAGTATCTATAGAATTGTTAGGGTTTATCTTTTGCTGCGATTGCGTCACCCCAGGTTGTGTCCCCTTTAGAGGCATAAAGACATGCTGAGTACCCCTAGGGTCTCACATGATAAATTGTTTGATTCAGATGAACAGGTGAACCCGCAAGATGGATACTGGGTGGAGGAGACGGACGATGTGGGCAACGATCATTCGGTGTAGAGATTCCGGGAACGGGGATCCGTGAGATCTGTGGGAGGGATGTGTTTATTTATGGGGCATCTTATGCCGATTTGCTTCTTATCCGTACTCGGATCTTGTTTTCCTCTTCCGCTTGATACTCTGATGTTTGATGTATGAGGAGATATCCTAAACTATTATATCTATCTAGGATATTTGGATCTTGCCGTATGGTGTTGCAATATTTCCTTTCTTTTTAGATGGAATGACTCTGAGAACCATTGTATGGTGGCTTGCATACATACTCATTTGTGTATGTAGTTGATCCCTTCGCCTGCCGATTACGCCGCCCGTTCTTGTCCCGATGTTTGGAAATGGTTAGGACGGCCGAAAGGTCTACCTGTGAGTGGCATTTGGGCCCCACCGTACTATTTTAACCATTTCCGCTCATCCAGGCTTGTAACTAGGAGCGTAATTCACCGAGGTAGTTACAATTTCCTCCTTTTGTACGCTCAACATTCATACTTACAAATTCTGTCTGTGCCCTTTGCATGCGGAAGAATCCAGGACTGACATGCATAAGGTGGGACACAGTCATAAGTCATAACCAAACCCAGATTATAGCGAAGGATATAGTCATAACCAAACCCAGATTATAGTTCGACAAAGGTAATATACAGTAGTTCGTAAGTTCTCACATAGTTTACTTCTGAAATAACATGTTTTCATAAACATAACAAGCCCCATACAAACATAACAATGATGCACTAAAAGTCTACATCCCAGCCTGTTGGAGAAGGCAACCGATCCCAGGATGCCTTCGGTTGCTTGCCCCGGCTTGTAGATTCATCTACACTCCGGCATCTGGGGCAAACAACTTGCCTTGGTGGTGGTTCAATGGTGCGATGCCTGGAACGAAAATTTACAATCTGGCAGTACAGCTAGTGGCTAACATACCCGTCAATTGCAGCGTACTTCAGATTAGGTTCAGAAAGCGGCATATCCTCCCAGTAATCATGCCCTAAACGCCTCCACCAACATCTCAGCAATTTGCCCTTCATGTGAGCGTACCATGGTTCGATGAGTTCGGCGGCAAGATCGGCCATCCCGGTCCTGCTGCCCTTCATCCCTGAGATCCAATAAATTTTCTGGATGTCCACTCTACACTCCTTTGGGATTTTAATGTTGACAGTCGGGCTTTCAAGCAGTATAGTGTCATTCGTGATGTCAACACTAGTAAATGTTATCTGCTGGTTCATGAGAAAGTCATGAAACGGCGACCTAATCCTTTCGCCCCACCTGCATGAAAATGAATTCAGAAAAATAATATAGCAATAACTTTTGCAAACAGATGGTTCAGGAACAAAAAGACAGCAAAGTCTACCTATTCCCGTCAGCCTCCATCTCGCAAAAAGGCTGGTATACGAGGACGTGCCCCTTCATGGAGAGTTGCACCATGGCGATCCTATGGTGATCGCGGTTGTACTCGAGGTTGAGACCTACGAACCTGTTTTCTTCAAACCGCAGCCAACTCGTGTAATTATTTAGAGTGTTCCACACCGTCTGAGGGTCAGTGGTGTAGACGACATCGATCTTCTTCCCGCCATGTACTTCTATGTCGAAGTACGTAGTCCCTTGCCTGCCGTCGTTTTGGACATCCAACAAGTCCATGACTACAGGAAAGAGGGTAAGGATACGGAGGAAGAGGGTGATGTCGTGGCGGAGGAAATGGATGAGGCCATGGAGGAGAAAGACGATGAGGCCGTGGAGGAGGAAATGAGAAAGAGAAGTGAAACTACTTACTGCAAGATTGGAACTGCCCTTACTAATATCTGGAATGGTGCACGACCGTTCGTAGTAGGGTGAAGGTGCAGAAAATCGGCAGTTTTACACGTCGACGCTAGCGCTGCCTAAAATTTGTTCTGCGCCACTTGCATGCGGTGGAATCGAGGTCTGCCATGCACGATCCAAGTCAAACATAGTCACGTTTGTGCATGCTGACCTTCACTCACTGACAGGCGGGCCGCACATTTTTCTCTCTCATGATTTATTTTTTCACTTCCTCTAGACGGTTCTGGGTCACACCCTCAATAATTACGCCCCCTTCCTTGTCTTCCACGCGGACGAGAACCGGCAGCAACGACGGTTCCTCACTGGGTCACTCCCTACTCGAACAATTGCCCCCATCCCTAATTCCATCCCCTCTCGAATCTATCTGCCTCCTTATCACAACGCCTCCATTAATCTACCGGATTCCAGACTCCATTTGCCGCTATTGTTAGAGCTTGGGGTAGCAGCAGGCTAAAGCGAAAGGCAGGGGACGACAACACAGATGGCCAGGGCGACCGCCACCGTGAGGATTGGGGATGGCCGAACCTCAGCGCCACGAACATGCACAGGATCGCCACGGGGTTGGACGTCATCTCTACCAATTGCCTCGCTCGCTGCATCCCTAGCTACCGCTTCACGATGCGGGACATGGACGAACAACCCTTTGGCATGCTAGGCCTTCTTTACCCCGATACCAGCAAATGGCCAAACGACCGCGATGGCCAAGTAAGTTCCAGTATCTTGCTTATTGGTTCAGTCATATCGTTGATCCATATGTGCTGAACTCTCATCGGAATCCTATGTTCCTTTCATCGAACGTGTTGTGTGCACGCGCGGTTTGAACAAATTGAACCATTTAAGACTATTCTGTACAGCGGAAGCTCTGCTCATACCTGATATTCTGGTATTTTTGTAGTGACACAGTCTTAATTTAGGTGATAGACGAGTTGTCAATTTCGATTTGCAATGGAATGCCTGCTAGGTGATATTCTATTTCCTAGAATAAAAATAAATAGATTAGACAATTTAAGGTTGTTATGCCCCTAACTGTTTATGATCATCATCAGGAGTTTGTTTTGGGGGAGCTCTGCTCCTACTCCATATATTGGGTATCTTCATAGTGACACAGGCACAATTTAGGCAATATCTGAGGAGACACTCGTATTTAGGCGATATTTTAGGTACTTTAATCTGAAGGTCTAGTTGTCAAATTGTATTTGCAATGGAATCCATGCTAGGTGATTGTACCAACTGACAACAAACTCTGCAGAATATTCATGCGAAAATGATGCTATTGGATAAGTGGTCGGAATCAGTAGTGGTGAATATCAAGGAAGAAGAAGAGACAGAAATGGGAGATGACCAGAACTGGGTGGGTGGAAAAGGCGAGTGGCTGGTCCTTTTATCCCAGGATGGGAGTACTTGGAATCTAAAAAATGGCTACAGATCGTTGAGATTTACATTGCCATCTTTGGAGGGTGTCAGCATTACTGCATTCAACAATGGGTGGTCGCCGCCCATTTCCGAATTTGCTTATAGGTTCAACATGGCAGAACTTGAGCTTCTGAAGGTACAACTCCCACATAGACTGCGGGAGGTGTGGAAGACCTGGGAGTATGACCTCTTAGCGGTGTTCGATAAGGCAATCACATTCATTAGATGCCCAGAAGACAAGGAATGGACAGTCTTGCACGATGACTTCCTGTGGCCGGAGAAGTATGTCAATGCCGTCTTCACCTCCAGCTACACATTTATGCGGTCACTGAACCTAGCGGCGACGTGCGTGTTTGGGAGCCGTTCATCTAGGGTGAGTCATGGTGTCATATATCATGTAAAATCCCATTCAAAATTCTGCTTACTGACTAAAAGTAACACGCAAGTACCCACGCATCATTCCAGCTCCGGTGATCGAAGATGCAGTAGCAGATGCTGAACTTGGATCACGACACTGGTTCCTGGCACCTCTCGATGGCAACACGAAAAAGGATGTTGAACTCATGTGGATTCATATCAGGGGAGCACTAAACAACGTTGGTGATACAATAGAACATATGGGGACACAACTTTCTTCATACCCATCGCTGCGGTGTCACGTTTTCTCGAGGTCTGCATGCCCATCCAAAGACCCAGTAGAGCAAGTCTAGAGTAGAGTTGACAATCTGAAGGGACAATCTGTGTTTCTTGGGATTAACTACCCTTTCTTTGCCGGAGCCCCTGGAGCTGTTGAACCTGTAATTGCCTAGGCAACCTTGGCTCCTGATGCTATTGCTGCTGGTGGTGGAGCTAACGAAGAACTAGCTGCTACTACTCCTAGTGAAGCTGACGAAATACTTGGCGATGCTGCTGCTGGTGAAGATGACGAAATACTTGCTAATGCTGCTGCTGGTAAAGCTGACGAAATACCTGCTGAGGCTGCTACTGGTGAAGCTGACGAAATACTTGCTGAGGCTGCTACCAGAGTCTAGGAAAGAACATGTTGGTGTTGTTGCTGAGGTGCCAGCACTTCCAGTGTTGATAGCAGACTGTGTGTTTGCTGCACTCACGCGCCTATCATGTTGACACTCCAGATCCGACCTAGAGCCGGATCCATGTCGGGGGGAGGGGGCCTACAATTGGCTCATCAGTGGGGTTGTACGATTTGATGGAGAATGATAGACGACCAAACGCAGCATTCTGGTTCGTTCCGACGATACCACCAGCTCCAGGGACCTAGTGCTCATACTGGCAGATCCGATGAACCATTTGTCTTTATCTTTATCTTTAGTTAGGCTTATTTGTGTAAAGACTAAGCTGTGCTTATTTGTGTAAGACTAAGTTAGGCCTAACTCAGTGAAGCCCAGCTTTTCTTTCCACGCCCATAACAGCAGAATTGCATCATAAAACAGACAAAGGTAATGTGCATACTAGGCATTTTGCTCAGGATAACAACCACTTCAAGTAAAAGATACATGGTATACACATTTGAACGCATCACTAGAATGTGCCACCTATTGATGATTGATGACATGGATCTAGCTTTTCGGTGCATATTTCCATTGAATCGCTCATTGAATTGTTCACATATTTTTGGTAATGGCTGATGAACTCCACTTACTTGGTAACATGCTTTGTCAGCGAGCACTTGTTGATGCAATGCAAAGTACAGAACATGGTCTTCATCATCATTCCATTTAGGTTCTCTATGTTTCATCATCACGGAGCTACTAATTTCAAATGAAAATCTAGTAAGCAACATATGTGTACATTGTTAGAGTATGATATGGACACGGTACATACATGTTTTTATACAATCACAAGAAGAAAACTTGATGCATTTTCACCTTGTTGGCGTTGTGCCGAACAGGGTGGATGTGGCTTTGGGGTTCGGAGAGTATGGCATCGTGGCTGCTGCGGGTGCGACCACGATGACGGCGAGCTCGGATTCTGGAGGAGGAAAACATGATCGAGCATGATCGACACGGTGACAGATCTCACCAGGAACCAATTATCATCCCCGCGCCATGCCATGGGTGTGGCCATGGTGAGGGCGAGCTCCGACTCGGGATGGGGAGGAGAGCAGGGCCGAGCAGGTTCGTCCACATCCGATCTCCGCACCATGGCGGCATGGCCGCGACCATAGATTGCCGCTCCGGGGAAGAAGAAGACGCGTAATGGATGCAGGCGCTAACGCTGTAAGCCTACAGGGAGGAGAGCAGGGCCGATCAGGTTTGTCCATGTCCCAGCTCCACGCCATGGCCGCGACACCACCATAGATTGTCGCTCCGGGGAAGAAGAAGACGCGTAATGGATGCAGGCGCCAACGCTGCAAGCCTACATGGCAGTCACGATGGGAGAGACATAACAGCGAGAACTGACAAGGGGGGCCAACTTGACAGCCGTTAGCCTGATATTTTGTATTGAAACATAAAGTTGAATTCGTGCCGAAAAATACCCCTGAGTATTTGGCACGCAAACTATGGTCATCACGGCTGATTACAGGCAACTTGGGTACCACGTTGCCTGGGCGCCTCAACTTTCGGGCCGCAAAATGATATTCTCCGAGGACTGCCGCCTCCGTCCCGAGGACTGCCTCCTCCATCTCGGGGACTGCCACGCCACACCCAGGGACTGCAGCCTCTACCTCAGGGGATGCAAAGCCGTAGGTCGAGACACCCTCAGCCAGCTCCAGCAGCCCGAGGACTGTCAGCTCCGGTCTCCCACCCGGCAGGCCACCTGAAAAGCCCGAGTCGGACGGGAGCGAGGAAGTCAAGCTGATCATGCAAACCGTCCTCTCCATCCGGGAAACACCGTCGTGGGGCAAGCCGTTCATGGACTTTCTAGCGAAAGAAGAGTTACCGAATGAAGAAGTAGCAGCAAGGAAGGTAAAGCATAGGGAAAGTGCATACACCATCGTCAACAACGAGCTTTACAAGTGTAGCGTGGGAGGAATATACCAGCACTGTGTAAGCCAAGAGGAAGGAACCTGACTGCTGGTGGACATTCACCAAGGTGAATGCGGTCACCACGCATCATCGAGAGCAATAGTGGCAAAGGCATTTCGCCACAGATTCTACTGGCCCACTATGCTGGAGGACGCCGAGCAGCTGGTGAAGGCATGCAACGGATGTCAGCAGTTCGCCTAGCAAAAGCACACTCCATCATCAGCACTTAAGATAATCCCCATCACCTGGTTGTTCGCCGTCTCGGGTCTGGATATGGTGGGCCCATTCAAAATAGCACGATCCGCATGACGCACTTGCTGGTGGCCATAGACAAGTTCACCAAGTGGATCGAGGCAAAGCCAATCAAGAAACTAGACGGACCGACAGTGGTCAAGTTCTTCACCGACATCATCACGCGGTTTGGCTACCCCAATAGCATCATCATAGACAACGACACCAACTTCGCCAAAGGGGCCTTCGCGCGTTTCTTCAGCGACAAGGGCATCCGTCTGGACCTAGCCTCCGTTGCACACCCCCAATCCAATGGATAGTGCGAGCGAGCAAATGGCTTGGTCCTAGCCGGAATCAAGCCAAGACTGATTGAGCCACTGATGAGGACACCCGGGTGCTGGATATAGGAATTGTCGGCAGTGCTATGGAGCCTATGCACAACTTCAAACTGCTCCACCGGCTTCACGCCATTCTTCCTCGTCTATGGGGTAGAGGCAGTCCTACCAACCGACATCGAATTTGATGCGCCGTGCAAACTGATGTACACAGAGCAGCAAGACAAGGAAGCACGAGAAGACAACATTGATCTCCTTGAGGAGGCACGAGATCTGGCCTTGTCTAGGTCCGCCATCTACTAGCAGAGCCTGCGACGCTATCACGACAGCCAGATCCATGACGTCTCGTTCCGCGAGGGCGACCTTGTCTTATGGCTGGTACAAGACACCAAGGGGATGCACAAGCTAGATCCGCCTTGGGAGGGGCAATTCATCATCAGCCGGGCGCTGTATAATAACTTGTACTACCTAATCGACGCCCGCCAGCGGGCAAAGAACAAGATGGAGCGCTCCGGCGAAGAAACTGAGCGCCCGTGGAATGTGAACCTGCTTCGTCCATTCTACACCTGAGTAAAGGGAAAATGTATCTTACTTTTATGTAATAAACAAGTTGAGGGGCCTCGACATAGTCTCGGGGACTCTGTAATAATTTAGCATTTCTAGCTACACCCGCAAACTTTCCGACTGCATTGTTTTTAACCCTGGACCTGACAGTTTCCTTCGGGGGCTCGCCGGATAGCCCAGATGGCCGCAAACTCTGAAGGAGCGAAGTATTGTACATAGTTCCAAGAGACCCCTCTTCGATTCCGGCTGTAGACCACAAGCCGGCTGACAGACACGGCAAGAGCGGACAAACTCGAAGGCTCGTAAAGGAAAAATCCTATGGAAAACAAGATGTCTGGATGTTCCGGCTATGCCCGCTCGCCCAAAGTGAGTAGTCAAAATCCGAAGTATTATGCAAGTACGCCACCTAAGCAAACCGTTGTTTCCGCCAAGCGCTGACAAGGGCACAAGTTCAAAGGCTAATGCTAGCTAAGAAAAGGACTAAGCTACCAGCCTTGCGTGAAATGGAAAACTTTTAAAAAAAAGTGAAGTTAAAGATCATGTTCGTCATTACAAATGTCTAACGTACGATTTGCTGCTTATGTTTGATTTCCGCATGAGCCAAAGTGCCGGAGCCGGAGATAAACACCTGGATAGCAAAGAAGGAGCTTCGACCTGGCTGGATTCTCTAGCCGACCTGAACCTTGGGGACTACACCATGTGGGTGCGCTCGCGCGCCCCCACACAGGAAACCTGCAACAAACAACAACTCAAAGGAGCTTCGACCCGGCTGGATCCTCTAGTCGGACCGAACCTCGGGGACTACACCCTATGGGTGCGCTCTCGCACCCCCACACATAAGAAAGCACACAGCAAGTGCAACACAAGATAACATCGCAATAAGGAGGCGAATCTCCAAACAGAATTTGTCAAAAACGACAAAAGTCAAGCGTTCACCACAGAGGATAATCAGTACCACAAGCAAGCAAAGACTTCAGCAAGTACAAATACACCCAGCATTCTGGGGATCATGCCTGAGGGTAATAAGAGGGTCCAGAGGCACCAGCTGGGGCGCGGCTACTGGATGCATGGTCGGCGGAGGCGGAGCTTGGCGTTGCTGGGGTATCGCCATGCATTGGGTTGAAGTGATATCCATCCGTGCCATACAGGTCGGTGAAGTCTCGATCCAGCTAGACAAAGCTCCCAATCTTCACACCGCAAGAGCGGATGTCAGGAACCTTGGCCCAAAGCTGGTCGTAGCAGGTGCCTTGACGAAACCCTCTAGAGAGACTCCACAGGTCCATGTCCGGGTACCAGGACTTCAGCAACGCCAAGACCATCTCGGCACCGCCGTGAGCAGCCTAGTCTCGCACCACGTCCATGAGCTCTAGGTCGCCAAAGAGCGTCCTAGCCAAGGCAGCCATAGTCCACGCCACGAAAACTACGAAGAGGATGAGGAGGACTCCGACGAGGACATAGCGCGCTTATACAAAGAAGGGGCGGTGATGAGTCATCAGAGGAGGACACCGACGGCGGTGATAGCAAGGACCATGACGGTGACAAAGACGATGACGATCTGGAAGACGGCGACAAGAGCTTCTTATAAATATGATCATTTATTTTTTCAGATGGTTTTCATTTATTTATGGAGGTAAAGTATCAGTGGCTCGGATAGACCCTGCACAAAAAAAGAGTAGGAGGGAGGGGTTATCCTGCCTGTTGGATCATAGAGGATCAATGGTTGGTGGGCACAATCCGCGTGACATCTGTGTCAGCCAATCATGGCATAGCAGCCAGAGTGAGCACACGTTTGGCCTTTTGTGATATTTGTGAGTTGTGACCGAGAGAGAGAGCAAAACTGAGTAGTACTCCATAAAAATCCAAGGGCAAGCCCCATTGCATGTGTCTTATTTTCCTAAACCACATGGATCCACCAGTGTCATTGCATGTGTGTTCCTTTCTTAAACCACCACCAGAGTCATTGCATGTGTCTTCCTTTCCAAAACCACCATCAGAGTCATTGCATGTGTGTTCTGATACATTGCAGATGTATCTATAATTTTTTATGGTCCATGCTTAGTTTTATCCACTTTCTTGTGTTTTGTTCCAACTTTGGAGTACTTTTTATATGATATCTTGGACTAACCTATTAAAAAGAGCCACAGTACTAGCCGCCTGTTTTCTGCTATTTTTGGTTCCAAGAAAGTCAGAAAATGAATATTCTCGGAATTGGACGGGACAAAAGCCAAAGTGCCTATTTTTTCCGGAAGTAATCAAGTGCCAGAATACGAGACAGAGAGGGGCCAGGGAGCCACCACACCACCTGGCCGCGTGGCCAGGCCTGGCCCGTTCCAGGGGGTGGTGTGGCCGCTCCCAGCAGCCCCTTGGCCTCCCCTTCTGACTATAAGACACCCTCGGGACGAAAACCCTAAGGGCCCGATCAAAAATCCACGAAAGAGTTTGTAGCCGCCATCATCTCCATCCCTAGATCGGGAGGGATCTGAAGCTCTTCCCGGCACCCTGCCGGAGAGGGGAATTCACCCTGGAGGCCTTCTTCATCACCATGCAAGCCTCCGGTGTGATGCGTGAGTAGTTCATCCTTGGACTATGGATCCATGTAGTAGCTAGATGGCTGGTTCTCCTCCTTTGTGCTTTCATGTCTAGATCTTGTGAACTCCGTTCATGATCAAGATCATCTATTTGTAATTCTGCATGTTGTGTTTGCGGGGATCCGATGGATATTGAGCTGCTATTTCAGATTGATTATTGATTCTATCATGTCTTTGTTATTTGAGATCTTGCATGCTTTCCGTTGTTGGTAGCTATCTTGGCCAAGTAGATGCTAGCAACTCCAAGAGTTAGTATTTATGCTCGATAGTGGGTTCATGCCTCTGGTAATCTAGGGAAGTGACAGAAATCTCTAAGGTACTAGATGTGTTGTTGCTACTAGGGAGAAAACAACAATCATTTGTTCATAGAACAATCATATTGTTTACTTTACACGCAGTTCGTAAAGCAATAATCTGTTGCTTGCAACTTAATACTGGAGGGGGTTCGGATGATAACCTGAAGGTGGATTATTAGTCATAGATGCAGTTGGATGGCGGTCTATGTAAAATGTTGTAATGCCCAATCAAGTCTCAAAGGAGTCAAGATGATTAGTATATGCATGTATTGCTTTCTCGGTGTTTATCAATTGCCCCACTGTAATTTGTTCACCCAGCATGTTATCTATCTAAGGAGAGCCACCTCTAGTGAACTATGGATCCCGGTCCTTGTCTTTTACATTCAATCTATAAACTTTTTACTGCTTTGTGTTTACTTTCTGCAAACTTTTACTTTCTTCCATTCGATACGTTTAATCCTTTGTTTTCCGCAAAACACGGTGAGATTGACAACCTCATCGCAAGTTGGGGACAAAGTTCTATGGTTGTGTTGTGCAGGTCTCCATGTTGCTACTAGCATCGGTAGTGCGCCCTGCCAAAGATCAGCTAGTAACACCTTTGGGGTGTTTCCTTGCTCCTACTAGTTCGATCAAACCTTGGTTTCATAACTGAGGGAAACTTGTTGTTGTGCTCATCATACCTTCCTCTTGGGGTTCCCAACGAGCTCTACATCAAGACCGCCATCAAGCAATTTTCTGGGCGCCGTGCATTGAGCCATCAAGCGATTTTCTGGCACCGTTGCCGGGGAGTCAAGGACATCTTCACAAGGGGAGTCCCTCATAACCAATCTCTTTACTTTGTTGTTTTTGTTTTGCTTAGTTTCTTTTTGTTTTGTTTGCTTGTTTCGTTCTTCAAAAACACACACAAAAAAATTAGTTTTACTTGTTTGCTTTCTTATTTGAAAACCCAAAAAAATGACTACTCTTGAAAACACTAAGTTGTGTGACTTCACTAGCACCAACAACAATGATTTTATGAGCACACCTATTGCTCCACCTATGGCTGAAAATACTTTCTTTGAGATAAAACCTGCTTTAATCAATCTTGTTATGAGAGAGCAATTTTCTAGTATTGGTAATGAAGATGCTGCTTCCCATCTAAATAACTTTGTTGAACTTTGTGAGATGCAAAAGCATAGGGATATAGATGGTGATATTATTAAGCTGAAATTGTTTCCTTTCTCTCTGAGAGGAAAAGCTAAAGAATGGTTGAATTCCTTAACTAGGAATAGTATTAATTCTTGGACTAAGTGCAAAGATGCTTTTATTGGAAAATACTATCCTCCTGCTAAGATTATATCCATGAGAAGTGAAATAATGAAGTTTAAACAACTTGATAATGAGCATGTTGCTCAAGCTTGGGAAAGAATGAAATCTTTGGTAAAGAATTGTCCCACTCATGGACTGACTGCTTGGATGATCATCCAAACTTTTTATGCAGGATTGAACTATTCTTCAAGGAACCTATTGGATTCTGCTGCTAGAGGTACCTTTATGACCGTCACTTTGGGTGTTGCAACAAAACTTTTGGACAATATGATGGTTAATTATTCTGAATGGCATACTGAGAGAGCTCCACAAGGTAAGAAGGTAAATTCTGTTGAGGAAACCTCCTCCTTGAGTGATAAAATTGATATTATTATGTCTATGCTTGTTAATGGGAAAGCCCATATTGATCCAAATAATGTTCCTTTAGCCTCTTTGGTTGCTCAAGAAGAGCAAGTTGATGTGAACTTCATAAGAAATAATAACTTTGGCAATAATGCTTATAGGAACAATTTTGGTAACAACAATTATAAGCCATATCCTCCCAACAATGGTAATGCTTATGGAAATTCTTACAACAATAATAAGAGTGCTCCCTCTGAACTTGAAGTTATGCTTAAAGAGTTTATTAGTAAACAAACTGCTTTCAATAAAACTATTGAGTTAAAACTCTCTAATGCTGAAAGAAATATAACATCTTTAGCTGAAGCTCAAACTACTTTGAATAAAATGGATGCTAAACCTAAAACTAATGATAATCCCTTTGCAGCTACTAATGCTATACAAGTAAGAATTGATGAAAATGTTAGACTATTAGCTGAATTACATGCTAAGTGGGAAAGAGAAGATGAAATTGCTAGAAACATTAGTGTTTCTACTATTACCACTACTAGTGTTGAGACTAATAATAGTTCTACTACTTTAGATGATAAATTTGATTTTGATCTTGATGGTTGTAACATCTCTGAAGTTGTTAAGTTCCTACAAAAGCTTGCTAAAAGTCCGAATGCTAGTGCTATGAACATGGCCTTTAGAAAACACATTACTGATGCTCTCATAAAGATTAAAGAAGATAAGATGAAACATAAAGCTTCTATTCCTATAAAACAAGAAGATGGTTGGGAGCCCATCATTAATATGAAAGTGAATGACTTTCATTTCAAAGCTTTATGTGATCTTGATAGTAGTGTTTCTATTATGCCTAGAAGGATTTATGATATGCTTGATTTGCCTCCACTTGAAGATTGTTATTTGAATGTCCCACTTGATGATAATGCTAAAAAGAAACTCATGGGGAGTCTTAATGATGTTCTTATTATGGTTAACAATGCTTATGTCCCTGTTGATTTCTATGTTTTGGATGTTGAATACAATGCTTCTTGTCCTATTACATTGGGAAGACCTTTTCTTAGAACTGTTGGTGCCATTATTGATATGAAAGAAGGCACCATTAAATATCAAATCCCACTCAAGAAAGGTATAGAACACTTCTCTAAGAGGAGAGAGAATATTTCTTTTGCTTCTCCTATGAAAACAAAATTTGGTCTTAATGCTTCTTCATTTGAGAACACTTGATTCTTTCTTTGCTTCTTATGCCTAACTTAAAGGCGTTAAAGAAAAGTACTTATTGGGAGATAAACCAAAAGTTTTAGATGAGTCTTGGAAGTTATTACCTCTGTAATAATCTCTCCTTATCCTTTTTATTTTATTTTTGTGCCAAGAGTAACCTCTAATGAGAGTGAAGTAATGATTGGGAAAGTTGCTGTCCCAAAACAGATTTTTGTGCTTCACCGTAAAAATTCGTGCGAGAGCTCTGTATGTCGGATTGAGCTGTAATGTTTTTTTCTTCTGCCCCAGGTTGTTATCTAACTTTCGTTAGTTCAACACTTTTTGATTTGTGCAACAGAAGGTCTTCGAAAAAATTCGTCTTTGCCTGCTGGTCTGTTTTGACAGATTTCTGCCATTTTCTGCATTTGCTTCTTCTTGGTTCCTTTTTGAGTTCTTTTGGGGAATTGAGATTTTTGAGGGAAGTGCTACAGTAGCTAGTGTTCTAATGGAAGTTTATTTGGTGTGAGAACTGAACCTTAAGACCTTTTATCTTGAGTGCACTAATGTTGCTAATAAAGATTGTGTGAAGTTTTGTATGAAGGAAAAATTTCAGGTGTATGGAAGGAATAAGTAATGAGATGAAGAATTGACTAAAGCTCAAGCTTGGGGATGCCACGCGTGTCACCCCAAGAAATATCCAAGAAGTACAAGTGTCAAAGCTTGGGGATGCCCAAGGCATCCCCTTCTTCATCAATAAAAATTCCAGGTTTCTTCCAAACGCTTCATTTTTATTGTTTCATGCACAGGTGTGTTGTTCTTGGAGCGTCTTCTTTTTCGTTTTAGTTTTGGTTTTTAGTTTGCTTGGTTTGCTTAGTTTTCTGAATAAATTCGTTGGACCCCCTCTTTCATACATTGGTTTGCAAATAGTTTGGTTTGGTTTGGAAAAGAGTAGGAAAGTTCATGCTTAAGTGGTAAAGAGAGCTTGTTTTTGACTGTGGCCTATTCTTTGTCATGCCATGCTTGATATTGTTTTGGCTTTATGCTTAGTATTCTTTGCTATAGCATGACTTGGTATAAACAATTGAGATTGCTTAATGTCCCTTGGATGAATCATGCGTTGTTTTAGCATATTAAAGCATAGATAGTGGTATGCTCTTTTGATGCTTTATTTGGGTTGACTTGGCACATGCTCACACCATGTTATGACTATCTCAAGTCACCATAGCCTTTATGATCCTTTAGTTTTCAACTTGTAGTATCACTTTATGCTTTGATCAATGATGTTTTGTCGCTCTGCATGATTATGGCCATTATTGCTCTCTTAGTTTGTCGCTCCCAGTCTTTTGCTAGCCTCCATAACAAAGTATGAGTTCCACTCATGCATCCAACTCCCTAAACCAAGTTATTCCAAAGAGTCCACCATACCTACCTACTAGCTTATGCTATTCCAAGTATATTCATGCTTTTGTTTACCTTCCAAATTAAACTTGTTATGAGAAAACTAGTGATTAAAGCTCTCACGAACTTGATGGCACACTTTACTTTTCTTGACCTTAATAAACTTGAACCATTGTGTCTTCTATGTTGTATATGCTTGCACTTATTTGTTGGGAATTAGCAGAACCATGCTTTCATGGGGAACGCTTTCAACATTGCACTTGGTACTTGTACCTAGTTGATATCATGCTCTTTTGTATATGGATGTCGTCGGTGTGAAATGAAAGGGGAGCTTGTAAGTCCATGGTGTTATGTATATGTGTTAGAGAAACGCCTAGGCCGCTGGTCTAATCCATGCTGACATGGTGGAAACCTGCAGCGTAACCATAATGAGCTGTCTATGAAGCATTCTTCTTATAAAAAAAGAGTCCTATATTGAGAAAAAAGAGAAAAGAAAAAAAGAGATACTATGAAAAGAGGAAAGAGAGAAAAAAGCACCATATTCCCATGGTAAATAAGAAGAATGCTAAGATGCTCGTTGTCTGCTTGCCTTGTCATTTTGATATGGGGATTCTTCCGTATCATCGGGCAAGGGGTACCCCATTGGCGGTTCTCTATGATTCACATATACTTACAATGACAAGAACTTACTGGTGACTAAACTTGAGTAGCATGAGGAGCGGCCCTCGTATACAAGGGACATGAGATTTCTGACTTATACTTCATCAAGCATGTACACCATAGTTTGTTCACTTTAACCTTAATCACTTCAAGATGCTTATGATAGGGGCAGTGAGAGCTGAAAGCTATAAGTACCATAATTTTTGGAAGCTCTTTATGAGACTTGAATCCCTACTCCCTTTTATACAAAATTCCTTTCTTCCGCCATTATACTGAGTCTCCATCTTCTATCTTTATGCACCTACTTTGAGAGCATAGTGGCCATTCTTAGTTCTATGTGCATTGTCCCAAGACTAGTTGATTGATGCATAACTTGATATTGCTTCTTTTAAACTATTGTATCTAGTCACTCTTATGAACTTTGAAGGTGTCCTATGCATTTATATTTGCTACTCTATTGAGAGACAAGCTGAATACTATTATGCTAAGTTTTCTTTATGTGAAACAAACAAACGTCTTGCAAAGCATTGTTATTCATGAATCTTTTGTTTGTGCCTTTTCATGTTGCATCATAGTCTCTTTGCTTATTGCTAGAACTTTATCTTTCATGTTATGATTGAAGTACTATGATCCCAGCTTTGAATGTTTTGCAAATACTTTGATCAAGTCTTTGATGGTGCATGTCACCTCAAAATTTATTCTTTCTTTTTGTCACTTACCTACTCGAGGACGAGTAGGAGTTAAGCTTGGGGATGTTGATACATTGCGAATGTATCTATAATTTTTGATGTTCCATGCTTAGTTTTATCCACTTTCTTGTGTTTTGTTCCAACTTTGGAGTACTTTTTATATGATTTCTTGGACTAACCTATTAACAAGAGCCACAGTGCCAGCTGCCTGTTTTCTGCTGTTTTTGGTTCCAGGAAAGTCAGAAAATGAATATTTTCGGAATTGGACGGGACAAAAGCCAAAGTGCCTATTTTCCGGAAGTGATCAAGTGCCAGAATACAAGACGGAGAAGGGCCAGGGAGCCACCACACCACCTGGCCACGCGGCCAGGCCTGGCCCGCGCCAGGGGGTGGTGTGGCAGCTCCTGGCAGCCCCTCGGCCTCCCCTCCTGACTATAAGATGCCCTCGGGACGAAAACCCTAAGGGCCCGATCAAAAATCTACGAAAGAGTCTATAGCCGCCGTCATCTCCATCCCTAGATCGGGAGGGATCTGAAGCTCTTCCCGGCACCCTGTCGGAGAGGGGAATTCACCCTGGAGGCCTTCTTCATCACCATGCAAGCCTCCGGTGTGATGCGTGAGTAGTTCATCCTTGGACTACGGATCCATGTAGTAGCTAGATGGCTGGTTCTCCTCCTTTGTGCTTTCATGTCTAGATCTTGTGAACTCCGTTCATGATCAAGATCATCTATTTGTAATTCTGCATGTTGTGTTTGCGGGGATCCGATGGATATTGAGCTGCTATTTCAGATTGATTATTGATTCTATCATGTCTTTGTTATTTGAGATCTTGCATGCTTTCCGTTGTTGGTAGCTATCTTGGCCAAGTAGATGCTAGCAACTCCAAGAGTTAGTATTATGCTCGATAGTGGGTTCATGCCTCTGGTAATCTGGGGAAGTGACAGAAATCTCTAAGGTACTAGATGTGCTGTTGCTACTAGGGAGAAAACAACAATCCTTTGGTCATAGAACAATCGTATTGTTTACTTTACACGCAGTTCGTAAAGCAATAATCTATTGCTTGCAACTTAATACTGGAGGGGGTTCGGATGATAACCTGAAGGTGGATTATTAGTCATAGATGTAGTTGGATGGCGGTCTATGTATAATGTTGTAGTGCCCAATCAAGTCTCAAAGGGGTCAAGATGATTAGTATATGCATGTATTGCTTTCTCGGTGTTTATCAATTGCCCCGCTATAATTTGTTCACCCAACATGTTATCTATCTAAGAAGTGCCACCTCTAGTGAACTATGGATCCCGGTCCTTGTCTTTTACATTCAATCTATAAACTTTTTACTGCTTTGTGTTTACTTTCTGCAAACTTTTACTTTCTTCCATTCAATACGTTTAATCCTTTGTTTTCCGCAAAACATGGTGAGATTGACAACCTCATCGCAAGTTGGGGACAAAGTTCTGTGGTTGTGTTGTGCAGGTCTCCACGTTGCTACTAGCACCGGTAGTGCGCCCTGCCAAAGCTCAGCTAGTAACACCTTTGGGGTGTTTCCTTGCTCCTACTGGTTCGATTAAACCTTGGTTTCATAACTGGGGGAAACTTGCTGCTGTGCTCATCATACATTCCTCTTGGAGTTCCCAACGAGCTCTACATCAACACCGCCATCAAGCAATTTTCTGGGCGCCATGCATTGAGCCATCATGTTCCTTTCCAAAATCACCACCAGAGTCATTGCATGTGTGTTCTTTTCCTAAACCACCAGCAGAGTCATTGCATGTGTGTTCCTTTCCTAAACCACCACTAGAGTCATTGCATGTGTCTTCTTTTCCTAAACCACCACCAGAGTCAGTGCAAGTGTCTTCTTTTCCTAAACCACCACCAGAGTCACTCCATGTGTGTTGTTTTACTAAACCACCACTAGAGTAATTGGATCTTAACCCTAGTGTCCAATGGTGGCCATTGGATCGTTCCTTCTAGAAGCCCAAAACGGTTGCAGGTTAGTTCTGTGTTCCGATTGTTAGGCGTTGTTGGATCAGGGTGCGTGGACAATAAGGATGTCCTTCGTAAGGGTGATCCGCGAGAAGTCTGTTCTGCAAACTGATTGGCAGTGGCAACCATGAGTGGGCTTACATCCTTGCCCTTATCCTCATAACCACGGGGCTGAAGCTCGAATCGTGTTCCTTCAGGGCCTCGTTCCTTCATCATGATGAAGAGGGAGAGGCCCAAACTGAGCTTGCACGAGGCTCAGATGTTTGCCCACTACGACATACTCGCGTTGCTGTTCGTGAGGCTTCCAGTCGGCTTCGAGCTCAGCTATGCTGGGGTGCCCGTCGTGCCGCTCTTGCGCAACAACACGTTGGCAAGGCAGATCGAGGAGCACCACCGCTAGCTACTGGAGCGGAAGAGGGTAATGGCATGGTACTCGCGCACGATTGCGTACTGGTCAAAGATGTTCAACAAGCGGATGGTGTTGATTGAGCTATGCGGAACCCACCGGCGGGAGATCCACCTGGATCTGCGCAACCCCGAAGGGAGGCAGCGCTTCTGGGTAGTGCTTGGGTGTATGACCTCCACCGTTATCGATGCGGTGCGTCGTGAAGAATCCATGAGGAGGAGGAACGCGGCTGGGAACATTGGCATAGATTCCGAGGTGGATGAGGCTGACAGCGACGCGGACAGCATCGTCGATGATGGAGACTACAGGAGTGTCATAGTCAATTAGGGCCACTTAAGCCCAAATTAAATCTATGTACGGATCTTAATGCCCTCTTTGGATCGGTGTCACTTGACCATAGTCATAGTCGATTAGCATCATAATCTATATATGTTGGCCATGTTTTAGGTGTCTTTGTCTTTGAAACTAATCGAAAGTCATCCGATCCTGAAAATAAAGTTTGCACGTTCCTGGCATATCGGATGGGACAATACACTGACTCTGCTCCTAGCACTTGATGGCACCGCCATAATTTGGAGTGCGCCTGAGGAGAAGGGGCCGAGCGTGTTGTAATAGTGTACTACTTCCGTCCAAATATAACTGACTTAGCTTTTTTAGATATTTAAATGTATCTATACCCAAAACATGTCTATATACATACGAATCGACACAAATTCAAGTCACTTATTTCTAGACGGAGGGAGTAAAATATTTTTTGACGAATAGTTTTGGAGGGCATATATTGGCCATGTTTTAGGTTTGTCTGTCTTTCAAACTAATCAAAAGTCGTCCAATTCTAAACAAACAAAGTTCACGCGTTCACATCTGATGGGACAATACGCTGACTCTGCCAGCACTTGATAGCACAGCCATAATTTTGGAGTGCACCAGAGGAGATGGGAATCAAAGGGAGATGGGAACTAGTAGCTGTGTCCATACATAGGTAAAATATTAATGTAATAATATTTAAAAAACATTAATCTGATCCACATGACCCCATCACAGACACGTTGCACGCGCCAGATATAAATAAAGACGACACGACTAGTTCAGTTTCAATGATAATTCAACATACGACGTTACTGTGGCCGCTTCTTTCTGCTCCTCGACATTAGTCTGCTAGCCCCCACTGCATTAAACAACATTTGTTGTGGATGGTAAAAACGGACAGATGTCAATTGCCAAATAAAAAACAATTTTTAAGCTTACCTTTCATCTGGAGAATCGTACAGAGATGAAATTGGCATGGATTTAGTATTTCTCCTGCAGTTAGCCGAAAGATCCTCAAGAACATCCTCAATCACCCCTGCAACTTCTTCATATTCTAATACACCTCCATTATTTTCCCTTTCCTTCCCGTACCACTTACCCTTTTGTTTCTTTTCACACCCTTTCCTTGCCGGCACCTCCACTTCTTCATAAATTTGCTGCTTACCAACGTTTTCCTCTGAGTGCTCATCACCGTTTTCCTCCACCTAATGCACTTCCTCAAGTTCTTCGCCTTCTCCCTGCTCTTCCTCCAGTACTGGCTGAGAAGCCTCATTTTCTGCCACAGGGGTGTGAACAGGGACAAGATCATATAGAACTGGGTTTTTGCACAACCTCTTGACATGGCCGAATCCTCCACACCGTTTGCATTTCCTTTTCCTTGGTCCTAGCATTGAACCTTTATCAGAGGATGCTTCGGTTCTTATCTTTCTAGGCCTCCCAGGTGGCCTCCTGAGAACTGGTGGTTGGAGTTTGAACCCTGGATCAGCAATCTCCCAATCATTTTCATCAGCCATAGGTTGTACGTTTTCTGCATAAGTTGTAGCAAACTTGTCCACAGAGAAATAGTTGTCAACATAGTTCTGTATTTCAGCTCTGCTACCTCTCAGCTTCAATATGAAGTACAGTGCATGGTGACATGGCAGACCAGTAATCTGCCACTTCCTGCATGAACAAGTCTTGTTTCCAATGTCTACAATATACCTTCGTTCAGTTCCACGCTTGTATTCTGCATAAACCTTAGCCAATGTACTAGAACTTCTAACCATCAGCATCTGTATCATTCTCATTGCCCTAGTTCTTGCATCGAGTAACATAACCACCTTTGGAACTATTTTATGTCCTAAAAAAATTCTTGCACAAATTATTTGCCTTAAATCTATCTTCACCATTATGCGTTGTCTTATTGCATCCAACAAAATAACAATTGCAAGTGTCTTCATTCTCAAAATCTTAGTATTGAAACTCTCTGCCAAATTATTGCAAACAAGATAGACCTTGCTTAACTCACCAAACTTGCTTCTTGCCCATAGCTTGGTGTGATGTTCTTCAAGATATTTTTTCACCTTTGGCACTACATACATGTTCTGCATGTAAGTAGCATGTGTGCTTGGGGTGTATGTGTATGTTGATCGCCACAAGTCCTCTTCATAGATCTTTCCTTTGAAATTCTTCGTGAAGTTAGTAGCTAGGTGCCACATGCATTCCCTATGCTCAATCCCAGGAAACACAACATCAACAACATTCTGAAGCCCCTTGCATGCACCAGTGTGTATCACCAAGCCTTCAGGGCGACCAATTACTGACCGTAGTCTCTGGATGAACCATGTCCAGCTTTCATTTGATTCACCCTCAAGAACAGAATAAGCTACGGGAAGAAGCCAATTATGTGTGTCCATAGCACAAGAAGAAGCAACATGTCCCCTGAACTTCCCTGTTAAAGAAGTTGCGTCTATTGCCAAGTATGTCTTGCACCCGTCCAGGAACCCCTTCCAGCATGCCTTCAGGCAGGCAAAACATCTCCTGAAGCATTTCTTATCTCCCTACTTATACTTGATCCCCTTAATACCTTTTCTCTTCCTTTCACAACCTTGTAATCGATTTCAACAATACTACGAGGTGATGTGTTTCTCTACCTCGGCTTTGAAACTATACAACATGTGAAAATTGTCTTACCACTTGCCTTGAATGAAGTCTAGAGCCATATCCTTCCCATCAAAGACTCCGTGGTAAGGAACCAGAATGTTAAACTTTTTGCTAATCTTTTCTCTGAGTTCAGTAGGTCCAATGTTATGATCCTGCCTCACCCAATCAAGTACAGTAACGGCAATCCACGTGGTAGTCACCGGTCTAATTTTATCACTTAAAGAAGTATTAGGGCAGTTGTGTTTATTCGTGTTTACCTTGATCTGCATTCGATAAGAATCCAAATAAATCAGAGCTAATTATCAGCAGAATAAATATGGGAAATACCAAAACTAAATGTGGCTACTGCAACCTGAAATGAGTGTCCACCCCGCATTGGAGATGCATGCAATCTCCATTTACACACATTACTTTCCCTACAATGCACCCTAAATATCTTTTGGTCTCTCTTTTCAATGGTAAATTCGAACCCAACTCTAATTGCGTAGGTAGCAACTGCATATCTACAGTCCTCCACAGTCTCAAAGATAGTACCCTCATCAATTGTAGGATTGTCCCTGTCAAAGTGTATGGCATGTCCTCGTCTTCGTCATCGTATCTGCATCCCATTTCCACATTTTCACATTCCTCTTCCTCATCAGTCCCATAATCAGGCTCAAAGTTCGAATCAACCAAATATTCCCTACTTTCCATTCTATCAGGGTCAGCAACCACATTTGGATATGCTTTCTCATCATCATCAACATCTTCGAGCACAAAATCATCCACACCACCACACATTTCAGTGTCTTCGTGCTCGCTTGACAAAGCATCACGCTCAAGGACAAGATGTACATACGTCATGCGGTTACCAACACATATCCTTGACATCACCATGGGACTAGAAACGCTATTTGGGGTATACGGAAAGGGAATTTCAGTTCCTACCCTTCAATGAGGACGTACGACACCTTCTCCGGGCTCTAGACCTCTAAAGCTTTGCACCCTGCTTCCTCTACCCCTGTTTTGTTCTCCTCTGTGCTCTCCAGACTTGAAGGAGATTTCGTGCTCTCCATCCACGCAGGACCCATCTCATTGTTCTCAAGACACGTAGGATCCATCTCCGAGCGGGATCCGGATCAGCAGTCGCCTGACTCTCGGTTTTCGTTTCTAGACGCGCCTGGGCGATGGACGGCGGTAAGGGGACAGGACAGGAAAGGGAAGGGGAGGGGAGGGCGGTGAAAGGAAAATGGACGTCACCTAGAGGGGGGGGTGAATAGGCGTTTTAAAAATATTATGGTTTAGGCTCTAATAAATGCGGAATAAAACTTAACATTTAATTTATCAAGCGAAAACCTATATCCACTAGGTTCACTAAGTGCACCAACAACCTATGCTAAGCAAGACAAGCAACAAGGTGATAGCAAGATAATATACTTCAAGCACGATAGCTATCACAATGTAAATTGCATAAGTAAAGGGCTCGGTTGAGAGATAACTGAAGGATGCGGAGACGATGATTTGTTTCCCGAAGTTCACTTCCAAAGAAGCTACATCTCTGTTGGAGAGGTGCGGGGGCGCAATGTACTTCGAACGCCACAAGTGGCTCACCTCGAGGTATGGTGGCTCGATGCTCACCCAACGCCACACAAGGCCTCACCCCAAGATGCGAAGGCACGCAACCTACCGACGCCACAAAAGGCTCACCCTATTCTCCTATGAGCTCTCCACAAAGGCCTACTCACGTTCCACTATGGGACACTTGAGGGCGGTCACCAAACCCGTACAAGGTTGGGAAAATCTCCACAACTCAATTGGAGGCTCCCAACAACAATGCCACAAAGGCTACAAAGCCACAAAAGGCAACAAGGCCACAAACGGCTACAAGACCACAAAAGGTCAACAATCCAACCACACAACCATCTAGGGTTCCAACAATCCAAGAGAAACAAGCACAAGGGCTTGAACTCGCTGAATCTCCGAGGAGAACTCAAACCTATGCACCAAATGCAAGAGGCAAGTCCTTCACTCTCAAATTCCACAAGAGGAAAACACAAAACTCTCCAAGATCTAGATCCCAAGGATTCCTTCACAAAGAAGGGATTTGGTTTGGTGGGGCTTGTAGATCTAGATTTCCTCTCTCAAATCCCTCAAAAAGATGCAAGAATCATAGGAGGGGAAGGGGAGAGGGCAAGATCTTCAAGGTCAACAATGGAGGAGAGAGAAATCCAAAAACCGAGAAGAACAAGAGTTGAGGCCGAAGGGGAAAGGGGAGATCCTTTTAAAGGGCTCCCCGATCTGCCCGTTACTCATAGATTCGCGCACGGCCGATAGTACCGGTGGGTGGCCGGTACTACCGGTGGCACTCATCCAACGGTACAAAAACGGTGATGTCAACGAACACAAAAACGAGGATGGCCGGTACTATCGGCGGTCACCGGTACTACCGCCTGGGCCGGTACTACCGCCCAAGATTCCGACTGAAGTACCGACAAATAGCGCAAACCAGGCAGAGATAGTACTGAACCAAAAATGGGTTTACCGGAAGTTGGGCCGGAATTAACACCGATACTACTGTCGGCAAACTTCCCTAGTGGTACTACCAGTGGCCCGCCAGAACTACCGGCCAGGCAAAAACTCCAGAACTAGAAATGCCACAACTTTTGCATCTGAACTCCAAACGAGATGAAACAAATTTTGTTGGAAAGATAACAACATGTCGAAATATTAGGTATCACCAAGGGAGAAAATACCATGAATATATATGTGATATACCTCCCAAGGTGTGGAGCCGGAAAACCAGCAAGATCAAAAACGCAATAAGATATGCAAGGGAAATCCGTTTTTGATGAACTAGAGCTTGTTATGAAGATAACCACAAGCTCTAGATCCTCACATGGACAAGAACCAAACAACAACCAAGAAAGATGATACTATGTATGCAAAGGTTTGAGCTCTCTCCGAAAGATACGAACGAGTCACCCACTCGGGAGCCCCTCTTGATAGTACGGCTATCTATCCTAAACCCGGTCTCCCAACACTCAAAGAGACAGGTAAAATAAAAACCCTATCAAGATCATACCTTTGCCTTGAGCATCCCACTTGAGCTTGATGTAGACGATCTTGTCGCCTTCAAGATGGAACACCTTTCTTGATTGCACTTGCTTGCACTTGCTTGATGAAGTCTTGAGACATGCTCTCCCATACTCCATGGGGAAGCCTCTTCTTCGAACTTGTCTTCATCATTCCATGATTTCCGAGGATGGCAAGCATCAAGCATGAGATCATCTAGAGAGGATGCATCTTGAGCTTGCACAACAATTCTTGATGAAGATGCCTTGAAGAAAGCCATGAGGAACTCCATCTTCTTCTTCTTCTTCAAGACATACTTGATCTTCTTCTTCTACTTGATTCCAATAGGCACAAAGACCTTGGACAATGCTTCTTATTTTTCATCCTTGAAACCAACACACGGTCCAAGTGATGCTAATGGACAAACCTACAGGTGAGACTCAATTTGCACATTAGTCCATAGGGATTGTCATTAATTACCAAAACCACACATGGGGGCATACATGCCCTTTCAGGCGGGAGGACGATGGCCCAAGGGGAGGACGAGAGTGCTGCACGATTGAACGGAGTGGCGACGGCAAGACTAGAGGAGTAGAGCGGAGTGGAGTTGGAAGCGACAAACATGGAAAATTGCACAATAATGTGTTGGTGGGCGGACTAGTACTCGAACCTGGGATGCGCGCCGTCGACGGTGGGCTGGAGGAGGCGGGCCCGCCAGTCAGAAAACATACCACGTTGTCATCCCCTAGTTTTGGTGCCCTTTAGAAAAAGAAAACATGTCACGTCCTCAGCCCCTATTTCTGATGGTGTTACTACAATTTGGGGGAACATAGTGGCACAGAAATAATATCGTATACACATAAGGGCACAGTCATATATATTTTAAAAATGGAACCCGGTTTGTGTGCTCTCCTACCTATCCTGGTACATTGCGCAACCAGGTGGATAGCCACAACCGATCTTTTTAATACGTTCGCATCTTATGTTGTGAAGGGAAATAAAGATTGAGCGGTTAATGCGACGAGTGTCGGATTTTTACCCTCTCAAGAAATAGGAGATGATTATTTTCATGCGTGCCCAGAGTCCACGCCTAATGTCAGTCTGTCACTCACCTTCTCTGACAAACCACAGTTCCCGTTGCGCAGCTCCGCCACGACACACCACCTATGGTAACATGGCCCCACCTAAGGAGCCATCGCCACCATTCCCGCCGCCAAAACTACGGTATTTGGGCCCTTTAAGGCAGGCCATGAAGCTCTACTTCAAGGCCGGTCTCCCATTGCCCTGCCAGGCGGATGATTTTGCCGAATGTGCTGCATCGGCTACAGAGGCAGCGACAGCGGCGGGAATGAAGAACAGGACCAAGAGAGCGCTTTGGAGAAAGCGCGCGGCAGCATTATGCCGTGCTCTACGCTAGGGGAACAAGGTACGTGTCAAATTGTTCATGGGAGCATGTTGGCGAGGGTACACACCCTCGAACAGGGCAGCGCCAAGGTCTAGAAACTCTCACATCCACACTACGGCACGGGCGACCTTACCGCAGTGGGGGAGGGTAGGAACACACCGTCTGTGGCAAAGACACTCCATCCAATGCACCGTTAGAGGCCATACCGCGGCATCGACCAAATCTCTACACTCAACCTATTGGATTTTTTGAAAGCTGGAGCCAACGGTGGGTAACTGCTCAGCGCCCAAATTCAGGTTCGATTACACACGGACCTACGATCCCTACAAGGAGATGCCAAATTTCACGTTCGAAGAAATCGTTGCGGTGGCGCGGATGGTCCTACTGAACCGGGACTGGCGTAGGGCAAAGCGGTCATGCATGAACGATGCAGGTTTCATGTAGTTTCGCAGGAAGGCAAAAGATCAGTTGGGGTTAATTGATCTATGAACTTACGTCCTCTCAAGGTAATTGGCCATCCAACTTTTCTGGTGGAGATCTGTAGTTTCTTCAGTGTAGAATAGTTAAGTTCAGACTGAAGAATGGCTTTTGTAGATAAAATGCTTACGGATTGTTCTACAAACTAGTAGGAACTTTAGCCCACTTTAGGGCAGATTTTAAACCCTTTTGTATGGAAGTACTACTGATATAAAAAAATACTATCAAGTATCTATTTCCTTCAATTACTACTCGTGGTTAAATCCAGTTAACTGCCATTTTTTATCCTAGACAGATAAAATTCAGACAACAGTTTATGTACAGATTTTGCTATTTGCTGTCTGTGTTGTAAACCATTTTTCATTTTTCTTGTGTTGTCTGCAAAATGGTCCTGCAGTTCACCATGTTACAAAACCAATAGACAGTGGTATAAGGATCATCATGTAATCTTCGTTTGAATAAAGAATGATTTATTGTCTTCCGGATCGCCCCATCACTTGAAGAGACACAATAATCTAGCTACCTTGTACTTGAAGAGGAGATGAACTACAGTTTCCTAGCATCCAAATAATTAACATTGCTCATTGCCAGTCCACCCTCTTTTCATGAGGTTTTCCTTGGTTATTCACAGAAATAATAAAGCACGGTGTTCAATAAAGATGCATTAGATACACATACTTCAAATTCATTACACACACATACTACATTGATTCAAACTATTACAATTTTTTGTCCATGCTAACTACCTACTACGCTCTCCACACTACAAATCATTAGCCACACATACTACAACAATTCATTAGAGCGTAGTATTCACTCGAGGGAAATCAAAACCACCAACTTGTCCACACCCAGTTCCCCCACCGAAACTGGGTGCACTGTCGCAAAACGGTGGTGGTCATGTGCCATCGATCCTTCGAGGCCAACACTGCAGGCGACGAGGACGCTTTCTGGCGGCCTCTTCGGGGTCCTAAATGCCATGTACAGATTCCAGATCCTCCTCCAGGTGGATGATGACCGGGTGCTTCCAGCAAAGCTATCGCCCTTCCCTGCTTTGAATCTGCACCTCGTACATCTTAGGAACAGCATCAGAATCTTTCAGCCACGCTTTTACATCGATGATCCATCTGTCGCTTGGTGGCACAATCTCCACCAGCTCGCTGCCAAGGCTACTGACGACCTGCTTGAGGGCCCCCAGCTCCCAAGCATCCAATGGGAGGCCCTCAAAGCCTAGTTTGGAGAAGTAACAAAGCTGCCCCAAGCGATCGTCCCACCCACAAGGGCGATGCCAACACATGAAGCTCAATTTCTCCCCGCAGCACTCGAAAGAACGGGAAGAATGCAGAACATGCTCAGTGTCTAAGCTATGCTCGAATCTGACAAAAAAATCGAATGGCAACATGCATACCTCAATCTTAACCACATTTCATCTGATCCCAAAACGAGACCTGAATGTTGACAGCAAGTCTGCCGGCGACACGGTGGGATAGATGCCCAGCATGGTGGCCATGAGAGCCTGGTCGTCAAACTGCTATGCTAGGGCTACCATTCCTGGGGTGCGCGACAACACGCAACCGCCCGAGGCCGGTCGCTGGCCAGGATCGCCCGACAGGACACGCTCCACCATGCGAGAAGGACTAGCCAGAGGCAAGATACAAGTCCGGGGATGCAAAGCTCTGATACGGCAGACGATGCGATGGCAATGGCTGCGAGCTCCGATTAGGGGCGTGGGAGGTTGACCTGACATGGTGGGGATGCAAGGAGAGCAAGTGTGAGCTCTGATGTGAGACGAGCAGCCGGAGCTGGGCTAAGGTTATGAGGAGGGGACTAGGGAGAAGAGCAGAGCAGAGCAAAGAAAAGAAATAAATCTGGTCCATGATACCTTCGATCCAAATTACGGATGTAGTATAGCTCTTTTTCTCTAGTAGACCTAGGTTATCGAATCCTCGGGAAGCAGAAAGTGTAGTGAAGTTACTTTAATAGACCTTCGGGAGTTTTAGAATTCTTTTTGTGTTTTACCAGACCAAGAGTTTGGTATATTTTGTTGTTGTCGATGATGGAGAGAGAGGGCCTAGGGCTTTCGCCTTCACCTGCAGCTATGCAAAACATTTGATGGGAATAAAAGATAATAATAAAGTATGCATGTGATTGTTAGAGCAAGATAATCATATGTGGGCAGTGCATCCATAATTGCTATTGCCTCTTCAACCGCTTGTAGCAATAACCTACTAGTCTCATCCATAGAAGAAAGAGAACTAATGATATGCATAGTGACATCTCCGTTAATCCCAAGTAAATCCCTCACATACAGCCATACTACCCCTTCTTTCACTTCCCAAGCTGCAGATTAGTCATTACTCATACTCCCTATACCTGGCTCAATCCTCGGGGTCTTAGGTACCTGACAAGTCCTTAGATTGAGGCAAGAGAGGATACAATAATCATCATGTCATACAAACTAATGCATGATCCCATCTATGATAAATAACATGCACACAATCTACATGGCTAGGCCGAAGCCCTTAGCCCGAAGAGAATTACTCACACACAGAGATGAAATCAACAATCATAAACATTGTAATGGGAATCATGAGATTGATAGCAAATAGTCTTACAATGTTGCCAATCGATGATGAGATCTACTATTACAAGTGGTGGAATATGGCTATGGTGGTAGAGAATGGTTTGGAGATTAGATCTAAGTCTATTCCTCCGGTGGCTCTTCGGTGTGGTCGATGGAGTTCTTGGGAGAGAGAGAGGCGAGCCGGTGTGGCTGTTTCTCGTCGCCCGAAGCCTCTTTATATAGGGATCCCTTCATGAAAGTTGTTCTGTTTGACCTAGCGTTGTTGATGGCAACTACACGACCAGAACTATATGACCGGAATTTTATTCCCGCCGTATAGTTGGTTGTTAAATCGTATGTCTCCACTTCACGACCCCTGGTTTCTTCGGGTTGTTGGAAATCCCGTATCTTTGACTTCAATGTTGTGATTTCCATCATCAAACGTCATTATCTGCGCAGGGAAAAATAGAAAGAAAGGATTGCATACCCCTTTGATCATTAGGCATTAGTGGCAGAGTTTAGAGAGATATTTCATAAAAAATATGAATAATATCCTGTTTAAATGTGGAAGTAGATGGCTACATTTCACAGCCATCAGTCCATGTTGGGGTAAACTAGTCCACGACCACAAAGGATAAGGGGAATATTGATAGGGCGGGCCAAGAAGAGTTGACCTAACGGCGGTATTTGAGTTCAACCGTTTTTCGGCTGGTTCAAACGACCGTTTGACCGTTAGATGTGTATTCACCCCCATTTGTCCCCTCTGGGCAATTGGTGAATCAACTATGGCCCCTCCACAAGATTACAATCAAGTCGGGCCCTGGGATGCACTCTCCCAATAGCTTGGGTACCGCAAGGTAGTAGCCCCCTCTTCAGCAAGGTTGTCCCTCGCGGCTGCCCTTGGGACGCCCCCGACAGAGAAGTTGACTAGGGAAGACTTCCTTCTCTGGAATATGCAAGTTCTACCCACCCTTCTTGGTGCTCTTTTCATGGGGATGCTTGATATCTCCGACTCCGCACCGCCCAAAACATTGGAGGAAGAAGATAACAACAAGGAGGTCTCCATAATTCCCAATCCGGTCTACGGTGTGTGGTTCACCTGAGACTAGCAAATGCTTAGTTGGCTTGTCAAAACCTTGTCCCCTGATATCCTAGCTCATGTTCTTGATGTCGAACATCGCGTTGAGGTGTGGACATCTATTCAGTAGCTTTTCTCCTCATGGTCCAAGGCTCAAATCAACACTCTTTGTGGTTCTCTCTCCAACACCAAGAAATTGGACATGAAGGCTAAAAAGTATATCACCAAGATGAAGGGTTTTGCCATGGAGATTGCAGCAGCAGGAAAGAAAATTGATGATGATGATTTAAAGGGATACATACTTAATGGTTTGGGTGCTTCCTACACCCCTCTCGTTGCATCTATTAATGTTGTCCCTAGTACCACCCTTGCAGTTATGTGTGCGCAACTTACCGCGTATGATCATGGTGAAGCTATGTTCTCCATGATGGGGATATGGCAATCGTGGTATACCTGGGAAGTGGGGTTGCCTCACGTATAGCTCATGGCGAGTGGGCTTGACAGCCCGACGACTACATGGCCCATGGCGGGTGGACCTCAAGGCACACGACGACTGGAACCAGCAGGCCCAGAAGCGTAGCTAGGCCTAGTTGGATTAGGTCAAACCCATTGAATCCTTAACTAAATCGGTGTTGATCCATGTAAACCCTAGCAAGTTAACTCTATATAAACCTCCCTGGGATAACCTCTACTTAGATACGCTCTAATACACCCTATAGAAGTGACTCCCCGCCTAGCCATTGAGCTCACTACCATTTTTATCTCTCGAGATCAATATAGAAAGCAGGAAGATCTTTACCCTATGGGTGGTGAACCTAGGTAAACCCTTGCATGTTTGAAATTCGATCCATGGATGTCCTTCTCTCCCTTTCCTCATTCATCTCAATCGCTACCCTCGGTAGCGATTGTCGTGGCCATTCCCATGACAGCGGCGCCCACTATCGTCGGATTGAGGACAAGTACGCCATGAGGGGGTCCTCGGGGCGTGAGGAAGAGAGGAGTGTGAGACATACGGTGTTCCAAGACAGTGAGCACACAATCTTACCCAGGTTCGAATCTGTCGACGGTGGACGGATCCTACTCCTGCTGTCAATCCAGTAATATGGCAGAGCCAGAATATGGGTTACAAGGGTTTCACCAGTGTGAGTCGAGATTGTAGGTTGTGAGGGTTCCCTATACGCTGGTCCCTAGGACGGCTTATATATATATATATATGGCCCAGGGTTTATAGGAGAGACCTATCCGGCTACGATACAGAGTTAGTTACAAAGTACATATTGGATTACAAGTAACTACATAGGCGTAAGTCGGTAAGTCTTCTGGGCCTTCCCGTGGCCGTATGGACCTCCGTATTCTCTCATTGACTAGGTCGGCCGTGGAGCAAAGCTCAAACTCTAAGTGGGCCACCCTGGTCAATGAGTCATAGTGGGTATACCTAGAAAGTATATCCCCAATAGTAGCCGCTAGAAGCCTCCAAGATCCAAAGTCGGATTTCATCGTCTAGCTTGATTCTTCTTCGATTATAGAATCTTGAAGGGTTCCTAAAACTCCAAAACAAAAGTAGGATCCGGGTCTCAAATTGAGTCGAACCGGTCAGTATTTCATTACGGTTTTCCCCAGCTTTATTTCAAACTAAGCTGGAAATTGGTCTCTGATGTAACCTAACATCAGTCAAGGTCAAGTCCTATCACTGACAGACATTCCTATCAGCGTGACCTTTGGTGGGTCCGCTTCGTGCAGAATCGAGGCGCCATTTTAATGTGTGCACGGAGATCGAGGATGCGTAATCTTCTCGAGGAAGTTACCCAGTTCCTTCCATGATGCTTGGCACGTTCTTCAGTATGTTCACATGAATCTTGGCGCATGCGAGGTTCTTAAGGGGTTGAGATCCTCTCATTCTCCTCTTACCTGCCTTTGCCCTCTTCTTCCTCCAAGAGACACAACGCCCTTGCCTCCCTCTCCTCCCCTAATATCACAGCGTCTCCCACCAAAGGTCACTGTCTCTGACCAAATGGCTGGCACATCCTCATCTGGCAAGGCAGCAAAGACGGTGGCAACACCAACAGCAGCAGCGACGGAGAAGGAGAACTTTCGTGGGGTCTGGATTCCCTACGTGCTTGGTGACGAGAAGCTGTGCGGCATCGAGAAGGAAGGCCTCCTCCGCACTGACGAATGGCGGATTGGATTCAAAAAATCATCCCCGCCCTTCACACCGACGAGAGGGTCCACTTTGGCACCCATATGGACCAAGGTTTGAGTTTCCCTCCCTCAGAATTCTTTTCCAATGTTATCGATTACTACGGATTTCAACTCCACAATCTTCCCCCAACACTATCTTAGATCTTAGTGCCCATGCCTCTCTGTGTGAAGGCTATCTCGGAATTAAGCCAATCTTGACTTTCTTCCGGTATTACTTTAGTACTAGGAGGAATTCTATCATAGCCGGAGTTCCATATATAAGCAGAACACTTAGCTTAGTCCCTAGGAGAGGCCGAGTCTATCCCAAGTTCATAGCTAGTGAGTCGGTGAATAAATGGCCTTCAACCTTCTTTTATCATAAGAATAAGCCGGCTCCCGGCAAGGAAGATGCTTTGCCGGTTTTCGTTGATGGCGCTGCTGCACACCAAGAATCTTGGGACACAGACGCGCCGACTCTCTCTGAAGACTTGATCCGTGCCAAGAGACGGATTGAATATCTAATGAAGTACAAAGGACCGAAGGGATCCGACTTAGTCCACTATTGGCTAGCACGTCGGATTCAACCCCTCCAGTACCATGGTGACCATCTCATGCATACGATCACCAAGAGTAAGAAAGACAGCCTGAGGATCAGCCTGCTCCCAATCCCAGATAGGTATTATGAGACTCAGATCAAATGGTTGATCAAGGAGCGAGTAGAAAAGAATATTCTAGGGATTTCTCTAGATATGTTCACTCCAGACAAGCCCCTGACACTAGTAAGTTTTCCGACTGACTCTTTCATACTCGTTGATTTTCCCATCTATTTTATTACTTATAATACTGAGACGGTCTGTCTATCAGCTTGCTGACCTCCCTGATTTGGAGCTTGCTCCTCCCGAGGGATATCCATCTGAGGATCCGGTTCCTCAGGAGGAGGAGGATCTTGAGTTGCTACCAAAGGCGCTTACCCGGAAGCGCAAAACTCTGACTGTGTCTATCGGCACACAAGAAGTGCCCGTTGTTAAGAGGTAAACTTCTTCACAAGGGTTCATATCTTAATTCATGTTGTTTCCTAATTGTAACGATCTTATTCTGTTAGTTTTCAGAGCTAGAGCAATCACCAAGGGCAAGGGAAAAGGAAATACGGGGAAGACTTTGCGTCAGTCAAAGTTAACTCTATCCTCACCTGCTCCCCCGCCTCCGAATCCTACCCCGAATCCATCATCAACACCGGAGGTTACTTCATCTCCTCGCGCTGAAGATGATCCGGCTCAACATTCAGAGCCAACGATCCTTGGCATGCAAACCGACGTCACCATAAGTGACCCGGTAACTGATAAGGGTGAAACCTCAAAGGTTAATGATCCCTCAGCTAAGACCTTTGCAGAAAACCTTCTACAGAATCCAGGTAGTGCCAAACTTGGCATTACTTGGAAAAGTGCAAAAGAGATCCAGAAGCTAGATCTCCATTGCCTAGAGAGCCAAAATATCACAACCGAGGAGGAGGCGCAAGAAGGCAAGGACGCCAAACTCGTCAAGCTTCTTGACCAAGTTTTTCTTTGCGACGACAAGCTAAAGGCTAGCGTCCTTCCGCCTCCACCAGTGGTTCCCATAACTCTCGTCGAGAAGGTTTCCGCTGAAGTCAACTTGAGCCTGGACAAGATGACTCATGAGCATTATGTAAGTTGTATTCTGACTCTTTTTATTATGGTTTATACCATATGCTCTAGCCGTCGAGCATGAATTAGGATAGGAATCCGAGTTTATACTTTTATAGGATACCAAAGAATGATCTAATATAACCCCTCCAAGGCTCGTGCTGGTATTAACTTAGTTAAGATAGCACCTGAGTCTTAGTAGACTTCTAACTCTGGTTACCATTCTGACTTACATAAAGTTAATGATTATAACCAGGAACTTTTGAAGAATATCTACAACAAGCGGAGAGAGATCAAAGCTCTCTAACTTGAAAATGTGCAGCTTAAAGTTTCGAAAGATGAAGCTGAAGGTAAGCATTTCTGACTTCATTTTCATAGTCTGCTTGAATTGTAGACGAATATTTATTCGACTTTATTTCTTGCTACTCTAGATCTTGTGAAACAATCTTGTAAGCTTATTGAACAAGCCGAAGATTTTAAAGTCTTGGAGGATGAAAATGCTGACTTGCGTGCTGAGTTGAATAAATTCAAGGAAGACCATGAGTGTAGCATCAACAACGTCATTGAATCCAGCAATCACGCTGTAGAAGTGCTTGACCGTAAAATAGCAATCCAAGACAAGAAAATCTCGGACTTGAAGGATGAGTTGGACAAAGAGAGGGATACCACTAAAGATCTTTGGAATGAACTCCAAAGTCTTCGGGAGGAGAGGACCAAAGTGGATGGTGCCATCTTTGGTAAATTTCTTGTCTCTGACTTTAGTGTTTTCCGACTTCATTTTCTCGGATATGTTGTTGACTTTGTTGTCATATTTTTAGGTCCTCTGAACCTTCTTGATGCCTCTTCATCCAAGTCTCGTATCGGCTGGCTCGTTGCTGTCAGGGACCTGATGCATGACTTCCGCCAGTCTTTGGAGGAAATCGGTCAATCGGTACATCTCTCCGACTTAGACAAAATGTCTGCTTTCAAGGTACGAGACAAGGCGAAGGTTATGCCCAATCTTGTGAATGACTGGAAAATGTCTTATGTGCGCACTGCGACATAGAATGCCCTGACAATGGTAATGAGCCACCATGGAAGCATGGAAATATGGCCAGTTACCAGGGTTATTCGATTGTTGATGAAGACGACAAGGAGCAGAACATCAAGGAAATATGGGATGCTTGTGTCAGGTACGCCTGTCACGTGGCCAAGTGAAATGATACAGATGTCGCCTAGCGAGGGGTGAATAGGCGTTTTAAAACTTTCATGAGACGGGCTCAACAAAGGAGGAATTAAACTAACGTTTATTTTGTCAAGCACAAAACCTAGAATAACAAGGGTTCACCTATGTTCACCAACAACTTATGCTAATAAAGAGAAGCAACTATGTGATATCACAAAATAGACTTCTAGCAAAAAGGCTATCACAAAGTAAGGTGCATAAGTAAGAGCTTGGGTATAGAGATAATTGAGGCACGCGGAGACGGCGATGTTTTACCAAGTTCCTACCAACAATGGAGTATGACTTGTTTGGAGAGGGGGTAGTTTCAAACCACCAATGCCACAAAAGGCCTCCCTTGTTCTCCTGTGAATCTCACCCCAACGGGACCGATCCACACTTCCACTATCGGTGCACTTGTCGGTGGCAATCCGGAACCTCTCACAAGATTGGGGCACTTCTCCATAACTAAATTGGAGGCTCCCAATAAACAAGCTTGGGGAAATCTCCACAACTTAATTGGAGGCCCCAAGTAATCCACAAACCTGCAATACAATTAAATCGTCTAGGGTTCCAAGAACCCAAGAGTAAAAAGGTTTTCACCTTTCACCCAATCGAATCCTCACGGAGAACTCAAACCGATTCACCAAATGCAATGGCAATGACACAAGAAGTTCTCAAGTCCTTCTCTCCCAAATTCCACCAAACCTACAAAAGCTTATGGGGGAATAAGAGAGGAAGAACAATGGAGGAAATCCACAAAATACTCCAAGATCTAGATCCCAAGATGTTCCCCTCACTTAGAGGAGAGATTGATTGGTGGAGTTGTAGATCTGGATCTCCTCTTTCAAAATATGCAAGAATCATAGGAGGGATTGAGGGATAGCAAGCTCAAGAAGGTCAACAATGGAGGGGAAATTTTGCTAGGAAATAGCTAGATCCATTGGGGAACAAGGTCCCACTTATATAGGCCCACTCACTTCAGACTGTTTTCTGCCTGTTGGGGAAAAACCACACCAGAGATTCCGGTCTGCACAGATCTCACACCGGAGATTCTGGTCCATCTCCGGACAATCTTCGGACCCCCATTCAGAATGACCCAGACATGTTTTCGAGGGTCACACCGGAGACTCGGGCCGACACTCGGGATGGGGACACCGGAGACTCCGGTCTTTACACACCGGAGATTCCGGACAAAATCCGGCCAGAGGCAAAACTTCAACTAGTGATAAATAGAGTTTGGAAACTCTGATTGACCCGAAACCAATTTTTTTGGAAAGAGGACAACAAGATCTACACAATAATATTGGATACCACCAAGAGAGAACATTTCATGTATTATAATGTGAGCTACCTCCCTTGGCCAGAATCCAGAAAAACCTCCAAGATCAAAAATGTAATAAGGTATATAGGGAAATCCGTTTTTGATGAACTAGAGCTTGTTATGAATATTACCACAAACTCTAGAACCTCACATGGATAAGATCCAAATAAGAACCAATAGTTATGATGCAAAGTATGCAAAGGTTTGAGATCTCTCCGAATGATATGATCAAGTTATTCACTGGAGAGCCCCTCTTGATAGTACGGCTATCTATCCTATAAACCGGTCTCTCCAATATATGATCAAGTTACTCACTCAAGAGCCCCTCTTGATAGGACGACTATCTATCCTATAAACCGATCTATCTAACTAACACCACGAGATTGGTAAGAAAGAAACCCTATCAAGAATATACCTTTGCCTTGCACACATTCCACTTGAGCTTGATGACGACGATCTTGTCTTCCTCAAGACAAAACACCTTTCTTGATTGTGCTAGCTTGGTGAAGACTTGCAAACTGCTCCCTCATATGCACTATGGTAGAGCTTATCTTTTTGGCACATCTTCACATATCCATGAGCACCATAGGATGGCAAGCTTCAAGCAAATGAATCTTCGAGATGGCTCATCTTAAACTTGCACTTCATTTCTTCTTTCTTCATCATGTTGGTGTCTTGAAGGTACACAAGAGAAATCATACCATCTTATTCTTCAAGACACACTTTCCATAGGCTCAATTCTCACATGACCAATATTTAGATCACTCCTTGAACATCTTGGTCATCACTTGATATTCTTCACTTTCTTGTGCTCCCAACCTTGAAGCCAACATATGGTTCAAGAATTGCCTATGGATAAATCCTATAGGTAAAACTCAATGCAAACATAAGTCCATAAAGATTTTCATTAATTACCAAAACCACACATGGGGGCACACATGCACTTTCACTGAGCTAACCAGTTACGACGAACCATTCTTCACGCCCATTGAAGTGCCACCTCCTCCTAGAGAAGAAGGTGCTAAAGTTTCCGAAGACGACAAACATACTGGGTCTGATATACTCGTCTCAGAAAGATATCGGGGTGATATAGGCGATGTCTCCAATAAGCTAGAAGATCCTTCATCTTCACCTATGTCATAGAGTTAGCCAGAAAACAATGTGTTATTCTAAAAAACAATCTGATGTAATAGCTAGAATATTATTTTGCTGTGCTAGATTGTAAGAACTTATGCTTTACTCTTAGCACTTTGCTTTTATTTGTCTGATTGAAAATTACTTAAGCACTTATTTCGTGTGTACTTATTGTTTATCTGGCTTTCTGCCTCATCCCTTTCATGAGCCGGCAAACTTTCAGCATGGAAACTTTGTCGAGCAATGGAGCTCAATTGTTAAACCAGTTTAAACTCGAAAACAAAGCCGGCATCCGGTACCAACAATTCACTACTCGCAAAATACCCACTTCTAGCAAATAGACAAAAACCAAAGTACAAAATGATTTTTAAACTTATACCCTAAGGTATCATTTTTAGAGTCGGAAATCTAACCAGAACAAACATGAGAATAAAGTACTTTCAGGTATTCTGGGATTTTCGATTTATGTCATGGTCATTCGGAAATAATATGGTACTATAAAACTTCTCAGAAAAAACATTGAGGCAACCAATGCTTTATTTCTCATTGAACATGTACATAGATATGATTACAAAGAAAGAAATTTTAAGAATAAAAGAGACGTAGCTGCGCAATATTCTAGGGACGATCCAGTTCATCCGAGTTTGTACTGTCTCCAGCTCTCTTTCTCTTCTTGGTAGCAGGTCTTTCTTTGTCTAGCCTCATGTCAGTTAGGTAGTAAGAACAATTGTGCAATACTCGACAAACTAAAAAGGGCCCTTACCAAACTTGGGAAAGTTTGTGCTTTCTTTGTTGCACAAGCCGGAGAACCAGGTCGCCTTTGTTGAAAGATCGATTCTTGACTCTCTGGCTATGATACTTGCGTAACTTCTGCTGATAGGATATAGATTTCGATTCAGCAACGACGCGAACTTCCTTAAGAATATCGAAGTCATCTTGTCGAGAAACTTCGGCATCCTCTTCGATATACGCAGCGGATCAGGGAGAGTAATGAATAAGATCACTCGAAAGAACTGCTTCTGCACCATAGACCAAGAAGAAAGGTGTGTATCTAGTTGACCTGTTAGGAGTTGTTAGCAAACTCCATATTATGGATGGTAATTCGTCTGCCCAAGCCCCCGCAACACGATGTAGTGGTGCCTCAAGTCTAGGTTTGAGGACTTGAAGGATTTAACTCTTTGCCCTTTTGACTTGTCCATTAGCTAGTGGATGTGCGACTGATGCTATATCGAGCCGGATATTTTGATCGGTGCAGAATTCGACAAGTTCTCCCATGGAAAAGTTACTCCTATTGTTTGTAATAATACTATGCGGATAGCCATATCAGATTATAAGGTCCTCGATGAATCTTTTGGCTGTTTCTCCATCAAAACTTGTGACGGGTTTAGCCTCAATCCATTTTGTGAACTTATCCACCATCACTAAGAGGTGAGTAAATCCACTTGGAGCCTGTTTAAACGGTCCTACCATGTCAAGCCCCTAGACCACAAAAGGACATGCAGTCGGAATTGTTCGCAGCTGATCAGCCGGAACATGGGCTTGTTTGGCGTACTTTTGGTAGCTGTTGCACGTCTTGACTAGTTGTTCGGCATCTGCCTTGGTTGTAAGCCAGAAAAAACCGTGTCGAAAGCTTTTGCCACTAAAGATTTGGTTGCGGTGTGATGTTCGCATTCGCCTTCATGGATTTCTCTTAGGATTTCCACTCCTTCTGGAGAAACACAACGCTGAAAGACCCTAGACACACTCCGCTTATAAAGCTCACCACTGGTTGCAGTGTAGGTTTTTGCTCATCGAATGATCTACCGGCTCAGAACCTCGTCTTCGGGTAATTTTCCATCTACCAAGAAATCAAGGTAGGGTTTCATCCAGCTGGGAATTACAGCCAGAACTCCTATGAGTGGTGAGTCGAATTTGGTCAGGTACTCCTCATCAACTCCTATGATAAAGGGAACTTTAAGGTGCTCAAGAAAAGCACCATCCAGACCTTTTTCTGTGCAGAGCCTATTATTGATAGTGCATCTGCTTCCTCATTTTCTGTTCAGAGAATGTGTTTAACTTCAAACCCTTCAAACGATTTTGCTAGTTCATCACGACTACTCTATATTCTTCCATGTGTTTGTTTCCGTTGCAGATGTTGGAAACTTGTTGAGCAACAAGATCTGAATCTCTATAGCACATGAGTCGGTGAATGCTGATATCTTTTGCAATTCGAATTCCATGTAGCAGGGCTTCATACTCGACAATGTTATTTGTTGTCGTGAAATGAATTTGTAGTACATAGAAAATCTTATCTCCTTGGGGTGATTTGAGCACCATGTTAGCCCTGAGCCCTCGAGCGCTTTAGACTCGTTAAAATGTAAGGTCCAGTATTCCGACTCTGGGATACTTGTGTTCTTTGTCGTCGCTGTCCAATAAGCGACAAAGTTGGCGAGAATTTGGGATTTGATGGCTGTGCGAGGTTTATACTTAATGTCGAAAGCTGCTAGCTCTATTCCCCACTTAGCGACACATTTTGTGGCATCGTTGTTGTTGATTATGTCTCTCATGGGAGCAGTGCTCACCACGGTGATCTTGTGCTCTTGAAAATAATGTTGTAGCTTTCTGGAGGCTAGCTTTTCATAATGCGGACACCGCTGCTTTGATTCAGTTAGGACCTCGCTGAGGTAGTAAGTTGGACGTTGCGCCAACTATTCCTGTTTTTCCTCCTTGCGTTCCTCCACCGTTACGACGCTCACGACTTTGTTTGTCACAACAATGTAGAGCAACATCGGTTCCTGGGGTTCCGGTTCTATGAGAATAGGGGCGGATGAGAGTACTTCTTTCAGGTCTTGTAGCACAGCTTCAGCTTCAGCTTCATCAGTTCAGACAAATTTTTTGGTCTTTTTCAGGAGCTTGTAGAGTGGTGCGGCTCTTTCACCGAGCTGGCTTACAAACCGACTAACCGTAGCAATGCAGCCAGTGAGTCGTTGTACATCCTTCAGACGAGTTGTCCTGGTAATGTTGAGTATAGCCTTTATCTTGTCTCGGTTCACCTCTATGCCTCTTTGAGACACGATGAAACCCAACAATTTTCCGGCTGGGATTCCAAAGAAACACTTCTTCGGATTAAGCGTTATGTTGTATTTGCGTAGATTAGTGAATGTTTCCTCCAAGTGGGAAATTAGTGTTTCCTTCATTTTAGACATCAAAGCTATATCATCCACGTATGCATGTATGTTGCATCTGATTTGATCGTGGAGGCAGCACTGCATAGTGCGTTGGTATGTAGCTCCTGTGTTTTTGAGCCCAAAAGGCATCGTTACATAGCAGAAGGTTCTGAAGGGGGTGATGAATGAAGTCTTTAGTTTGTCTGACTCCTTCATGCGGATTTGCTGTTAACCGGAATATACGTCGAGGAAGCATAGGAGTTCCGAGCCTGCTATCGAGTCGATAACTTGATCGATTCTAGGCAGAGCGAACAGATCTTTGGGACAAGCCTTGTTCAAGGCAGTATAATCAACACACATCCTTAAATCAGTGGTGTCCTTTTTAGGGACCATTACAGGATTGGCTAACCACTCAGTGTGGATGACCTCTTCTATGAATCTAGCTAACTCGAGCCGGGCTAGTCCCTTAGCTACTGCTTTGTGCTTTTCATCACCGAAACATCGTAAGGACTGTTTGACGGGTTTAGTGTTTGGATACACGTTTAAAGAGTGCTCGGCAAGTTCCTAGGTACTCTGGTCATGTCAGATGGTTGCCATGCGAAGATATCTTTATTAGCTTTGAGGAACTCGACGAGCACGCTTTCCTATGCGAGATCTAAACCTACGCCTATCTGAGTCACCTTGGAAGGGTCATCATCCTTCAACGGCATCGTCTTCGTATCTTCTGATGCCTTGAACTCTGGAGTCAGCTTTGTCACCTCCTTCTTCATCGTGGGCATCTCGGATGGGTCGATGTTCTTCTTAATCTCCTGGTACTCCTCGGCGTGTAGTATGGCTTCATCAAAGGCGGCATTTCCATTTTTGCATTCTCGTGCCTTTTTTGCGTTTCCCCGGATTGTGATGACGCCATTGGGACCTTGAATTTTCATCATGTTATAAGTATAGCAGGGGCGAGCCATAAAGGCCTAGTAAGCTGGTCACCCAAAGATAACATGGTATGTGCTCTTGAACGAGATCACTTCAAAAGATAGTGCTTCTGTCCGATAATTCTTTGGAGTTCCAAAGGTAACATCCAAAGTGATTTCTCCTAGAGAGTTCGGTTGTCGTCCGGGGACAACTCCATGGAAAACCACAGTGTTGTGATTCAGCTGTGTTTTCGATATCTTCATGCGGTGGAGCGTTTCAACGTAGATGATGTTGATGTTGCTGCCCCCGTCCATGAGTGTCTTTGAGAACCCATAGCTGTCGATCAGTGGATTGACGACCAGAGCGTATTTTCTGTGCATGTGTGGCTTAAGCGGATGATCGCTTCGGTCAAAGGTAATTATTACTTCTGACCAGTCCAGATATTGGGGGACAGCCGGAACTGTGACATTGAGCTCGTGCATCACTGACTTTTTAACCTTAGCTGGCTGGGATCCGAGGAAGCAGACGTAAGTGTCTTTTTTGGTTGGGAAAGTCTTGTTTCTGTCTAACTTGGGATTTGCTGGCTTTGATGCCTCCTCCATGTCGGAATCTTCCTTGGTCTCCTTTTATTTTTCAATGTTCTTCTTCCACTTTTTTCGCTTGGCCCTGTAGCCAGTGGTTTCGTCTTTCTTTATGTCGTCATTAAAACGACACTCAACGTTTGTGTGGGAAGAGCCCCCATTCGCATAGAAGTGATGCACGCAAGGGTTGTTGGCAATGTCGGCCCAAGAAAAAGTTTTGCCAAGTTGATGGTCTCCACTGCCTTGGACTCTGGAAGTTCCACGGCCATGTCCATGGCCGCCTCCGCGCCCTCCTCATCCTCCAGACTCGAAAGTTGCGTCGACACTAGCAGTTTCCGGGTTGGGTTTTTCCTCTGGGGTGTTCTTGCGCTTCTTGGTCTGCTGCTACTTTGGCTATTTTGCCGACTGTGGCACAACCGGTGCATTTAGTAGTCCCTCGGAATCATCATTGGCATCAGCATATTTGCTTGTCGGCTCTATCATCTCCCCCAAGTCGACAACTTTGTTGCACTTCAAGCGATGACACAACAATATGATTAGGAGGCCCGCGATGAATGCTCCAATCGCGGTTTGATTGTTTACTCCCTCGCACGAGTTCTTTGTGTTGATCCATCGTTTGAGGTAGTCCCGGCAAGTTTCTCCGGGTTTCTGAGTGCAACGCTGCAGGTCTCCTTGCAGGGCCTCCGATATGTCCCCTCAAAATTCCGAAAGAAAGCACATTGCATGTCATACCAGTTATGGATGGTATTCTCTAGAAGTTCATTAAGCCATGATCGAGCCATCTTCCTCAGCACAAGCGGGTGATACCAGACTGCAACCAAGCTATTTCCTCCTTAGGCGATGCAGCAGGCCTGGAAGAAGTCCTGGAGCCAGGTGACTGGCCGAGCCACGCCTTCGTAGGGTTAAATCTGCCGTGAGATAGCAAATCCTTCTAGAAAATTTGTTTGTCGCACACGTGGCCCAAAACACTTGGGGCTGATGTATATATTGTCCGACTTGTAGCACTGCGCCTCTATGTTGGAGTTGATTCGGAGCCTCGCGTCACTGGGTAATAGAGAATGTCATCATGGTTGTTCACTATGGCTACGGTGCCTTGGAGCTAGACTTCTGCTTCTTCTACCACCTCCTCTGCCCTGTTGTCCCCCATGGCTCCCTCAAGAGCTGTTGTGGTGGATGCTTGGTGGAGAGGGTGGAGCTGGTGGATTGTTTCCGGTTGAACGCCGGCCTCCATCTAGAGCATCATGATTTCGGTTCTAGGGAGGGTCTTCATTATGACAAGCACCTTGCCGGCTTGACTCAACACGGTTTTCATCGTTTCTTCGTCTAGTTTTGTTGTCGTTGTGACATTGTTCAATCGGACGGCTTGTGTGTCGAGGAGGTGGCATCCTTTGTCGATTCTCCTCCCGATGTCATTCTTCTTCATTTGCCCTGCGGTTATTCAACTGCCACCGGGGAGGTTGCTGTGGGACCATTGCTGCAACATCGTCTCGCTCTATGGCTGGAGCAACATTGCTCCAATCACGTGTGTCTCTATGCCATTGTCCTGAAGATCCAGTTCTTTAATGATTGTCTTCCCGATGGTCGGAACAGTAGCATCGTTCCAGCTCCTGCCGGTGCTTTATGTCTTGCCAAGCTGTATCTATGTGACATTGGTCGGATTTTGAGACCAGCTTTCCGCTGCCAGACTTGGCTATCTTCTGTTGCTCTAGACCCTTGGTCAGTAGCTTTATGCATACCAAATTTGGTCTTGGTTTGGGTTGTTCGCCAGGATCTCTCGTGCGCAGCAACATTTTCCAGCGGTGTGCCATACACCAGGTCTCCCTTGCTGTCGACCCGAGGCTCTCCCCTGACTGCATCTTCTTGTTTCCCTTTGAAAAGGGTCTTATGGACATCCAGATTTTGTTAGCCAACATAGGGCCTTTCCAGGTCTTCTGATGTTGCAGGGAGTTGAACTATCATGCCGATGCAATGCTCTTTTTCTCCTCGAGGAGGTTATTACCTTCATTAAGGAGCACTTGGCGATGTGCTTCTAGGGCTCGAGACTATCCTCCAATTCCGCAGGTGTAAGATTTGTGGTGGTCGGGATTGGTGTAGTGAGCGCATCTCCGAGAATTTTACGGGCACTAGGGGTAACCACGCGTCCATCCAACGGAGTGCTCTTTGGTTCATCTGGAATCAGAGCTCCATCCGTATCCTCTTCATATTCTTCGGCAGTTACCTCCTCAGCCAGAGGATCCTTAGCTAGAGTTTTCTTCTTCTTTGCCTTCTTGGTAGCACCAGTAGCAAAGATGGCTTTGGGTCCATTTCCTGGAGTTAGACTCTGATCAATACTTTCGGACATTTGGACGTCGGGATTTTCTTCGATGTCCATGTCATCACGAGAGTCGGGAAAGTTTTCCTCGTATCTCTCGTCCATGTTGTTGTAGGTACTAAGATCTGACTCTTTTCCTTCCTCAGTAGCCTTGGAGTTGATCTCTTCACCGAATTCTTCATCATACCCTCGGAGATCTACTGACATCACGGAATTCCCAAGAGAATCTGGTGAGCCGATGCTTGTTCTGATTGCGTGCAGCACCAAGTCGGTGTTGTCTCCAGCATCGGTATACCTAGATCCAGGTCCAACGTATCCGACAAAGTGCGAGGTGTGCGCTCTGAGGTAGTTGCGACTTTCTTTGTTGGCCTCCTCAAAACTTTTGATAGCCTCAAGGATCTCTTCCATGCCGGTGTTTCCGTGCACCATCATCCACCTCAACATGTGCCTCAGAAGTGATTGTCCTGCCCCAGCATCGGCAGAACCGGATCCAGAGCTATTGCTGCTTTGATCTTCATGAGATTCGATGTCCTTGGGGAGATCCACTTCAGATCCGATCTTCTCCACTATCTCCGCTTCAGGTGCGGGTTGGGTGGGATTAGGGTTTTCTAAGACCCGGAACTCTGCCACCTCCATGCACAAAGTGGATCTAGAGTTTTCTTCTGCATCTATCATCACCGCTAGGGTGGGTTGAGAAGGTTCAGCGAAACTGAGGTAAACATCGATCTCGCCACAGGACATGATTGTGTAGGTTGTCACGGGTTCCCTAGCCGGAATCCAAGTCTCGCCGAGAAGGAAAAAAGGGACATTGCTGGCGTAGAGGACCTGAGCAACGACGATTGTCCCACTGATTCTGATTCTTGCAGATTCCGCTTGGAATGCAGATCCAAAGCTCACTTGCCCCATGGTGGGCGCCAATTGTCGTTGGATTGAGGACAAGTATGCCATGAGGGGGTCCTCGGGGCATGCGGAAGAGAGGGGTTTGAGACATACGGTGTTTCAGGACGGTGAGCACACAAGCTTACCCAGGTTCGAATCCACCGATGGTGGACGGATCCTACTCCTAATGTCAATCTAGTAATACGGCAGAGCCAGAATATGGGTTACAAGGGTTTCGCCTATGCGAGTTGAGATTGTAGGTTGTGAGGGTGCCCTAAAGGCTGGTCCCTAGGACGGCTTATATCGATATCTGGCACAGGGTTTACAGGAGATACCTATCCGGCTATGATACAAAGTTGGTTACAGAGTACATATTGGATTACAAGTAACTTCATAGGCCTAAGTCGGTAAGTCTTCTAGGCCTTCCCATAGCCGGATGGACCTCCGTCTTCTCTCCCTGACTAGGCTGCCCGTGGAGCAAAGCTCTAACCCATAGTAGGCCACCCTAGTCAGCGAGTCACAGTGGGTATACCCGGAAAGTATATCCCCAACACTCACTGTGGGGCATGGATCGTCAGGCCTGAGATCTACGGTGGGACCCTACACTCCAATTGACCGAACCTTCACCACCAGATGCATGGTCACCATCGGCGACTTCTACCACATCATGTCGAGTAGCTATGTGCCGGCATAGTGCCTTGTCACTCATGCTGTCCTAGTGCCAATCGGCACCATCAACCTCTTTGCCAGCTTCACGTATGACATCAACCCAGCTAGGTCGGCAAAACTCGGCGACATCTCTGGCTCTCCCCCATGCAAATTCCTCAAGGAAGAACAAGTCCACTCCATCATGCTCCTAGCCTCCGAGAGTAGCCCAGCCGAGAGCAATGTGTCCCTCCTCGATAACGTCGACTCAGTGACCCCTGCCTTGGTTGCCAGATCCATCGTAGTGGAGTCCCACACCGAGTCGATCACCCAGGTCTCGAACGCCAGAAACTTCAAGGACTCCTCCATCCTCCAGATCTTCGACTCCGACTCTAGCTCGGAATCCCCTGAGCAGATTTGTGGTAGATCTTCCCACTACACCACCATCTTCATGCCGGATGGCAACGACCCAGTGGATCCTTCACCATGCCACTCCCGACAACGTCCACGGTGAAACATATCGAGGAGCACCGCAAGCCTTTGGAGGCGGCAAAGAACAAGAAACTCGCTGAACACGAGAAGTTCCGCCTTGAGCAGGCGACTGTGCAAGACCTATTGTGTTACCATCAGTGTTGCATCTCTCGGTGCATCAGCGCCTACCACCAAGGCCACACGTTGACTTTTAACGACGAGCACGACCCCCGCATGCGGCCGAGCTCAAGAACGTCATCGCGAGTCAGGCCGCAGTTGCCGGCCTCAACCCTACCGGCAACGGTGCACTACAAATCCTGTATGCCCAAGCTCTACTTGTCAAGGTCGTGCATTAGCAGAACGCGGGATGCGACTCGCATGGGCAAGTATACTCCAAGCGGCCTCCACCAACCGCGTCGGTGAGGACAACGTCACCAACATGCATAATTGCCTGCCCTCGAGCCACGGTAGCTGCAACCGCAGGCCGCTAATCCCCACTCTCCACAAACAAACTGTGCCCTACTCGCCACATTGTCGCCACCAACAGCCAGCCAATCAACATTCGCACCCACATCCTCAATGACCAAGTATGGTGTGAGAGCTAGCGAGAGAGTAGGCGAGCACACGATGATGGCACCCACGAGCCCAGGGCCTCCCTTCATCGCGACGAGCTGTAATATTGGACCAATGGTCCAGGGAGAAAATACCCCTCCAACTTCAAGGGGCCTAAGGAGATCGAAAAGTATGATCCCACGCTCGACCTGGCAGTGTGGATTGACACATACCTCATGGCAATGGGAATCACTGGCCACACCGAGCTACTCGCCACACGCCACCTACCGCTTATGATGGAAGGTTCCACCAGCTAGTGGATTAACACCCTCTTAGTGAACAACATCGACTCATGGAGGAGATGTGGGGTGCCTTCATCAAACACTTCGAGGACTCCTACATGCGTGCCACCACCATCGAAGACCTGGAATGCTGCATCTAGGACCCTCACGAGTCCACCCGCCATTGGTTTTAGCATTGGCAAGACTTATGGATGAATGCCTCTGGCATCCACCCAGATACAGCAATCCACTACTTTAAGAACATCTGCACGTACAAACCTCTAGTCACCAAAATTAGAAGGGTCTACAGGACAGTTGAGTCCATCTTTGACCTCATCGACATTTCCAAGCGGTATGCCGACCCCAACCAAGACTCTGACAACGAGTCCGGTGGTAGGTGTTGTCCCATGCGCCATGACGGCAGGCATCAGAACCTCCTCTACAGCAACACCCGCCAAACTGGCGGCAAGCACCACGGCGATGGTGGCTCGGACTTCATCGTCAACACTAGCTACAGCCAACATGACCCCAAGAGCAGTCGCCGATAGCGGCGACTATCATAATAACACCACTTTGAGGTCAAAATTCGACCCCGCGTCCCTACTCAACAAGCCATGTGTCTACCATAACAAAGAAGCGTGACCTGCCACTCACACCACCATCGATTTTCACTCCCTCGAGGAGACCGAGAAAGCATGGCATGCCAAAGAAGGTCACAATCTCAACCAGCCCAGAGATAACGACAACACTGGTGGGTTCGGCAACGCTATCGGCTCGCTCCACACATTCACCGGCATGGGCACCAGGCGCAAGAAGAAGGTGTTCAGTGATGACTGCAAGTGCACAGATCGGTTTTAGCTAGTTTTGAAATAAAGATATCGATCCCACAGGGAGCAGGAGTCTGAAGTCTAATAATTCTAGAAATAAATATTACACTAGTAATGCTTAATAAAGTTCTAAGTGACAAGATAAAATGCGAGTATTGCGTAAAAAGGTGTTTTTGGGTTTTTGGTATAAGAACAATAACAAGTAAAGTAAATCAACTGAATACAGAAAGTAAGTATCACGTGTGTAAGAGAGATTGGAACTGCAATAGGGAAAAAGAGTTCTCAGGGAGTAGCGGATTCACCACTAGCATTATAAGGAGCTAAGGTAAAGATTATTATCATGAACATTCTCAACTATGTATGTGTGGGAGGAACTCCGTATTTGGACAAATAGGCAGCAACCGCTGCTCACATTATCCTCATAACCACAGCAGCCAGCAATCGACATCAATCGAATTACTGCGCTATTAAGGGACGTAATCCCGTAGGACGTATCCCATGGCATGGATAGTGTTTCGTGAGTTTCCTCGGTTTCCCAAGTTTATACATAAGGAGTGCCAATAGCTTTATAGTCACTGTAAGTGCTAACACACCTCCGTCTACCAACAAGTAATTCCCTCCATCAAGTCCCCATGAGAGCAAATATTGAGAGGTCGACTTCTCTCAACATCAAGATGAAGACAATCTTGGTCATATCGATGAATATCATAATAAACTTTATCTTATTTCAATCGCATACTAGGGTTTCTCCACCTCCCCAAGAACTAATGATCTACTCAGACATGGAGGCAATCAACATCATGGCAATAGCAATGGAATCTATCATAGATGAATAGTACTTGTATAAATCCACAACGAGTACAGAAATTACAACAAGATCAAGACAAGATGTAGATGGGATGGATGGAGATGGTGGTGATGCAGCGGTTGATGATGAAGATCGATGCCTTAGCCTCTCGGATCTGCACAGGGCAAAGATGGATCCCCGGTGGATGAGTTCCCTGTCCAGATGCCTTCTGGAGGTGAGGTTTCTGCGATTTCTGGGTGTTCTGTATGTCATCTCTCTGAACCAGTTGCACGGGGTGAAACTATTTGAGGAGGCGGTGGCGGTGGCGGTGCCAACTATACCGCGGGAACTATACGGCTGGAAAATTTATTTCCGCTGTATAGTTGGTCATTAAACCATCTGTCTCTCTTGATCGCTTCGGGTTTTCTTCTGGTATTATTAATATTTCCCAAATAAGTGATTTACATTGTTTTGACTCCTTTTCTCCTCAGTACAACTGCTTCAAGAATTGTGTCCATTGTATCCATCATCTGTCCTGATCCTAGTAAAAACAGACATAAAATATGCGTGGGAACATCGTAAAATACTAAGATCCTACATCTACAATGCAAAATAACAATATAAAACATGATGCAAATATGCACTCATCAACTTCCCCAAGCTTAGACTCTTGCTCATCCCGAGCAAGTTTAGCTTAATGGATGTGATCCTCATATTCATGAAGCTGAGTTGATAAAATAAATGAGGCGGTTGTAGCATGTGTTTATCATATACGATACATAGGAATAATTTCATGAATAGTACCTTACTCGAACCATCTAAATAGTATTAGCAGGCTTCCACACCTTAGTGATCAATAGTTCACAAAAGATGAATCTCAACATAATGTAAAAGTATCCGGTTCAACCGAATGAGTTAGCGAGGTAGTCCCAAGTGTTCTAGGATTAAAATATTCACTTGGGATTTAAAATCTCAAAAGTGTCTCCTTGTCACACTACAGTATACTGGTGTATGCCTATTTGCTCTTTGCACATTCGCTCTTTTTCTTCTTTCTTTTCTTCTCTTTTGTTTATATACTCACACTTTTGTTTAAGTGTTGTGCAAAGGAGCTAGCCATACATTCCACTTCATGTAGGAATTCAAAGTTTAACAATCTCAATTATCAAATTCCAATTGTATATGAAGCATTTTTATGACTTGAAGATTCTACCTCGACTTGTTCTCACTCTATTTTGATAGCACTTTTATTTTCCTTTCTTCAAGGTTTCTTCTTCAATTTAACTGCATAGATATTTTTTTTGTAAATCAAACCGTAGACTTACAACATGTTGATCAAATTATCTTTATATGTTCCATTAATACTAATGGTGTGGAAGACTCCTATTTCTATCATCAAATGCAAGTAAAATAATACTCAGGCCATTCATATATCCAATAATACAAACACAAACTCAAAATTTCTCCATATATAATAATAAACTCGGAATTTCATAAAAGGGGTTGACTATTCCTGAAGGGAATTCTAATGATGCAAACTTTATTTCTAGTATGAACTTATGCGAAAATAGTAATAAAAACTTATAAGATAGATTACAAGGTATTAAAGATCTCCCCAAGCTTGGAATCAAGCCAGGTGGGATCAAATAATCCCTTGCGATTATCTGATACCGTGATTATTGTAGATCACTATGGCGCCATGGCGCGTGGTATCTTCTCTTTACGTGTCAGCCTAAGACATAGGGATTGATTGACAGCTTCTAATTCTTTAACATGCAGCTTGTAGAAAAGATTATTCCTCTCCAGCACTTTCACTTGTTCTTTAATAAACTCATTTTATCCTGAAGGGTGTGTAGCGCCTTAAGACTCATAGAAAAACTTGCTTCGGTTGTCTGCTTGATATCTTCATCAAGTTTGTCAAGATAAAATCGCAGCAACCAAAGATGTTTGGGTGTCCCTGGCATCTCCTTGTCCATCTCTTCAATCTTCAACTCGAGGGCCTTCAAATCCCTCTTCCAACGCCCATGGTCGGTGTCGAGGAACTCCATAGGGATGGTCTTGATCTCCTTGCCTTGCTCGCTATTGCTCCCGATCTCCATAGGAACTTATCTCCTTGGCTTCTGTCCCTTGGTTTGCATGTCTTCGAGTATGAAGAAGAGATATATTGGTTCCTTGAAGATTATGATTAGAGCCAGAGACAATAGCAGTAGATAAGGGGGGTCAGAGGTCGGTAAAACTCCCGAGAAACACCAAATTGTCGCCCAAGAAAAGAATCTTAACGAAACAGGGAAAGAAATCGCGGATTTGGAGGAGTCCTGTCGTGTAACGACCAACTATACGGGTGCGGCCCGTATAGCTCGGGCCGTATAGTTGGTTCCGGGCAGATATTTCTAAATATCTCGAGTCTAGATCGATTAAGTTATGACTCGGAACTGACAATAACGTTTTTTTACATCATAAAAATGACACTACAAGAAAATTTTCCTTCCGCGACGACTTGGCCCAACTATCATCGTAGAAGGCGCGTCTTTCACGAAATTCTCGGCCGTGGCCGATGGAAAACTTTTTTTTTGGTTTCGCGGCCTTGTACTATGAGGGATCCGCTAAAAACATGGAGGAAGCTCGGCCAACGCGTGGCAGAAGCAAGATTTTCATTTCCTCGCGCAATGTTGACTCGTCGAAGTCTTTTGAGGCATGTGGGTCCCGAATGTCGGTGTCTCTAGCAGACCATACTTTTCGGTCGCGCCTCCCTGATTTGAACTTCATAATGTTGCTTGATGTGTCTACCGTTTAGTCAGGCTGCTAGGGCCCACATGTCAGCCTCCCATTAGAAGGATCATGTGTATCATGGAATGTTTTTCCTTCGCTTGCGCTACCCTGTTCCAAAGTTGATAGTGCTGCTTGATGCATCTACCGTTTAATCAACCTCCTGGGACCCACATGTCATCCTCTCATTAGAAGAAACGTGTGTATGATGGAATTTTTTCCTGCGCTGGCTACCTTGTTACGAAGTTGATAGCGCTGCTCGACGCATCTACCATTTAACCAACCTCCTGAGCCCCACATGTCATCCTCTCATTAGAAGAAATGTGTGTATGATGGATTTTTTTTCCTTGGCTCGCGCTACTGCTGGCTCGTGGTTGATGTAGAGCTCGTTGGGAACCCCAAGAGGAAGGTATGATGAGCACAGCAGCAAGTTTTCCCTCAGTTATGAGACCAAGGTTTAATCGAACCAGTAGGAGCAAGGAAACACCCCAACGGTGTTACTAGCTGAGCTTTGGCAGGGCGCACTACCGGTGCTAGTAGCAACGTGGAGACCTGCACAACACAACCACAGAACTTTGTCCCCAACTTGCGATGAGGTTGTCAATCTCACCGTGTTTTGCGGAAAACAAAGGATTAAACGTATCGAATGGAAAGAAGTAAAAGTTTGCAGAAAGTAAACACAAAGCAGTAAAAGATTGTAGATTGTATGTAAAGTAAAGGACCGGGATCCATAGTTCACTAGAGGTGGCTCTCCTTAGATAGATAACATGCTGGGTGAACAAATTACAGCGAGGCAATTGACAAACACCGAGAAAGCAATACATGCATATACTAATCATTTTGACTCCTCTGAGACTTGATTGGGCATTACAACATAATACATAGACCGCCATCCAACTGCATCTATGACTAATAATCCACCTTCAGGTTATCATCTGAACCCCCTCCAGTATTAAGTTGCAAGCAACAGATTATTGCTTTACGAACTACGTGTAAAGTAAACAATACAATTGTTCTATGAACAAAGGATCGTTGGTTTCTCCTTAGTAGAAACGGCACATCTAGTACCTTAGAGATTTCTGTCACTTCCCCAGATTACCAGAGGCATGAACCCACTATCGAGCATAAATACTAACTCTTGGAGTTGCTAGCATCTACTTGGCCAAGATAGCTACTAACAACGGAAAGCATGCAAGATCTCAAATAACAAAGACATGATAGAATCAATAATCAATCTGAAATAGCATCTCAATATCCATCGGATCCCCGCAAACACAACATGTATGGATTACAAATAGATGATCTTGATCATGAATGGAGCTCACAAGATCTAAACATGAAAGCACAAAGGAGGAGAAACCAGCCATCTAGCTACTACATGGATCCATAGTCCAAGGATGAACTACTCACGCATCACACCGGAGGCTTCAATGGTGATGAAGAAGGCCTCCAGGGTGAATTCCCCTCTCTGACAGGGTGCCGGGAAGAGCTTCAGATCCCTCCCGATCTAGGGATGGAGATGACGGAGGCTACAGACTCTTTCGTGGATTTTTGATCGGGTACTTAGGGTTTTCGTCCCGAGGGAAACTTATAGGCGGAAGGAGAGGCCGAGGGGGTGCCGGGAGCCACCACACCACCCCCTGGCGCGGGCCAGGCCTGGCCACGCGGCCAGGTGGTGTGGTCGGCCCCTGGCCCCTCTCCGTCTCATATTCTGGCACTTGATCACTTCTGGAAAAATAGGCACTTTGGCTTTTGTCCCGTCCAATTCCGAGAATATTCATTTTCTGACTTTCCTGGAACCAAAAACAGCAGAAAACAGGCAACTGGAACTGTGGCTCTTGTTAATAGGTTAGTCCAAGAAATCATATGAAAAGTACTCCAAAGTTGGAATAGAACACAAGAAAGTGGATAAAACTAAGCATGGAACATCAAAAATTATACATACATTTGCAATGTATCAACATCCCTAAGCTTAACTCCTGCTCGTCCTCGAGTAGGTAAGTGATAAAAAGAAATAATTTTTGAGGTGGCATGCACCATCAAAGACTTGATCAAAGTATTTTCAAAACACTCAAAGCTGGGATCATAGTACTTCAATCATAACATGAAAGACAAAGTTCTAGCAATAAGCAAAGAAACTATGATGCAACATGAAAAGGCACAAACAAAAGATTCATGAATAAAAATGCTTTGCAAGACGTTTGTTTGTTTCACATAAAGAAAACATAGCATAAAAGTATTCAGGTTGTCCCTCAATAGAGTAGCAAATATAAATGCATAGGACACCTTCAAAGTTCATAAGAGTGACTAGATACAATAGTTTCAAACAAGCAATAACAAGTTATGCATCAATCAACTAGTCTTGGGACAATGCACATAGAACTAAGAATGGTCACTATGCTCTCAAAGTAGGTGCATAAAGATAGAAGGTGGAGACTCAATATAATGGTGGAAGAAAAGCCTTTTGTAGAAAGGAAGTAGGGATTCAAGTCTCATAAAGAGCTTTCAAAAATTATGATACTTAAAGCGTTCAGCTCTCATTGCCCCTATCATAAGCATCTTGAAGTGATTAAGGTTAAAGTGATCAAACTATGGTGTACATGCTTGACGAAGTATAAGTCAGAAATCTCATGTCCCTTGTATACGAGGGCTGCTCCTCATGCTACTCAAGTTTAGTCACCGGTAAGTTCTTGTCATTGTAAGTACATGTGTATCATTGAGAACCGCCAACAGGGTACCCCTTGCCCGATGATACGGAAGAATCCCCATATCAAAATGACAAGGCAAGCAGACAACGAACATCTCAGCATTCTTCTTATTTACCATGGGAATATGGTGCTTTTTTCTCTCTTTCCTCTTTTCATAGTATCTTTTTTTTCTTTTTATCTATTCTCAATATAGGACTCTTTTTTATAAGAAGAATGCTTCATAGACAGCTCATTATGGTTACGCTGCAGGTTTCCACCATGTCAGCATGGATTAGACCAGCGGCCCAAGCGTTTCTCTAACACATATACATAACTCCATGGACTTACAAGCTCCCCTTTAATTTCACACCGACGACATCCATATACAAAAGAGCATCATATCAACTAGGTACAAGTACCAAGTGCAATGTTGAAAGCGTTCCCCATGAAAGCATGGTTCTGCTAATTCCCAACAAATAAGTGCAAGCATATACAACATAGAAGACACAATGGTTCAAGTTTATTAAGGACAAGTAAAGTAAAGTGTGCCATCAAGTTCGTGAGAGCTTTAATCACTAGTTTTCTCATAACAAGTGGAAGGTAAACAAAAGCATGAATATACTTGGAATAGCATAAGATAGTAGGTAGGTATGGTGGAATCTTTGGACTAACTTGGTTTAGGGATTTGTATGCATGAGTGGAACTCATACTTGGTGGTGGAGGCTAGCAAAAGACTGGGAGCGACAAACTAAGAGAGCAATAATGGCCATAATCATGCAGAGCGACAAAACATCATTGATGAAAGCATAAAGTGATACTACAAGTTGAAAACTAAAGGATCATAAAGGCTATGGTGACTTGAGATAGTCATAACATGGTATGAGCATGTGCCAAGTCAACGCAAATAAAGCATCAAAGGAGAATACCACTATACTATGCTTTAATATGCTAAAACAACGCATGATTCATCCAAGGCACATTAAGCAATCTCAATTGTTTATAACAAGTCATGCTACAGCAAAGAATACTAAGCATAAAGCCAAAACAATATCAAGCATGGCATGACAAAGCATAGGCCACAGTCAAAAACGAGCTCTTTTTACCACATAAGCATGAACTTTCCTACTCTTTTCCAAACCAAACCAAACTATTTGCAAACCAATGTATGAAAGAGGGGGTCCAACCAATTTATTCAGAGAACTAAGCAAACCAAAGCAAACAAAAACCAAAATGAAAACGAAAAAGAAGACGCTCCAAGAAAAACACAACTGTGCATGAAGCAATAAAAATGAAGTGTTTGGAAGAAACCTAGAATTTTTATTGATGAAGAAGGGGATGCCTTGGGCATCCCCAAGCTTTGACGCATGTACTTCTTGGATATTTCTTGGGGTGACACGCGTGGCATCCCTAAGATTGAGTTTTAGTCCATCCTTCATCTCATTACTAACTCCTTCCATACACCTGAAATTTTTCCTTCATACAAAACTTCACACAATCTCATTAGCAACATTAGTGCACTTAAGATTAATAAATCTCAAGGTTCATTTATAACACCAAATAAACTTCCATTAGAACACTAGATACTGTAGCACTTCCCTAAAAAAGCTCAATTCCCCAAAAGAACTCAAGAAGGAACCAACAAGAAGCAAATGCAGAAAATGGCAGAAATCTGTCAAAACAGACCAGCAGGTAAAGACGAATTTTTTAGAAGACCTTCTATTGCTCAAATCAAAAAGTGTTGAACTAACGAAAGTTAGATAACTACCTGGGGCATAAGCACAAAAACTTACAGCTCAATCCGACATACAGAGCTCTCTCAGGAATTTTTATGGTGAAGCACAGAAATCTGTTTCGGGACAGCAACTTTCCCACTCATTACTTCACTCTCATTAGAGGTTACTCTTGGCACAAAAAGCAAATAAAAAAATATAAGGAGAGGTTATTACAGAGGTAATAACTTCCAAGACTCATCTAAAACTCTTGGGTTATCTTCCAACAAGTACTTTTCTTTAACGCCTTTAAGTTAGGCATAAGAAGCAAAGAAAGAATCAAGTGTTCTCAAATGAAGAAGCATTAAGACCAAATTTTGTTTTCATAGGAGAATCAAAAGAAATATTTTCTATCTTTTTAGGGAAGTGTTCTATACCTTTCTTGAGTGGGAGTTGATATTCAATGGTGCCTTCTTTCATATCAATGATGGCACCAACAGTTCTAAGAAAAGGTCTTCCCAAAGTAATAGGACAAGAAGCATTGTATTCAACATCCAAAAGATAGAAATCAACGGGGAAATAGGAATCATTAACCATAATAAGAACATCATTAAGACTCCCCATGAGTTTCTTTTTATCATTAGCATCAAGTGGGACATTCAAATAGAAATCTTCAAGAGGAGGCAAATCAAGCATATCATAAATCCTTCTAGGCATAATAGAAACACTACTATCAAGATCATACAAAGCTTTGAAATCAAAGTCATTCACTTTCATATTAATGATGGGTTCCCAACCATCTTCTTGCTTTATAGGAATAGAAGCTTTATGTTTCATCTTTTCTTCTTTAATCTTTATGAGAGCATCAGTAATGTGTTTTGTAAAAGCCATGTTCATAGCACTAGCATTAGGACTTTTAGCAAGCTTTTGTAGGAACTTAATAACCTCAGAGATGTTGCAACCATCAATATCAAAATCAAATTTATCATCTAAAGTAGTAGCACTATTACTAGCCTCAACACTAGTGGTGGTGATAGTAGAAACACTAATGTTTCTAGCAATTTCATCTTCTCTTTCCCACTTAGCATGTAATTCAGCTAATAGTCTAACATTTTCATCAATTCTTACTTGTATGGCATTAGTAGCTGCAAAGGGATTGTCATTAGTTTCAGGTTTAGCAGCCATTTTATTCAAAGAAGATTGAGCTTCAGCCAAAGATGCTATATTTCTTTCAGCATTAGAGAGTTTTTCCTCAATAGTTTTATTGAAAGCAGTTTGTTTACTAATAAACTCTTTAAGCATAACTTCAAGTTCAGAGGGAGCACTCTTATTATTGTTGTAAGAATTTCCATAAGCATTACCATTGTTGGGAGGATATGGCTTATAATTGTTGTTACCAAAATTGTTCCTATAAGCATTATTACCATAAGCATTATTGCCAAAATTATTATTTCTTATGAAGTTCACATCAACTTGCTCTTCTTGAGCAACTAAAGAGGCTAAAGGAACATTCTTTGGATCAATATGGGCTTTCCCATTAACAAGCATGGACATAATAATATCAATCTTATCACTCAAGGAGGAGGTTTCCTCAACAGAATTTACCTTATTACCTTGTGGAGCTCTCTCAGTATGCCATTCAGAATAATTAACCATCATATTATCCAATAGTTTTGTTGCAGCACCCAAAGTGATGGTCATAAAGGTACCTCCAGCAGCTGAATCCAATAGGTTACTTGAAGAATAGTTCAATCCTGCATAAAAAGTTTGGATGATCATCCAAGCAGTCAGTCCATGAGTGGGACAATTCTTAACCGAAGATTTCATTCTTTCCCAAGCTTGAGCAACATGCTCATTATCAAGTTGTTTAAACTTCATTATTTCACTTCTCATGGATATAATCTTAGCAGGAGGATAGTATTTTCTAATAAAAGCATCTTTGCACCTAGTCCAAGAATCAATACTATTCTTAGTTAAGGAATTCAACCATTCTTTAGCTTTTCCTCTCAAAGAGAAAGGAAACAATTTCAGCTTAATAATATCACCATCTATATCCCTATGCTTTCGCATCTCACAAAGTTCAACAAAGTTATTTAGATGGGAAGCAGCATCTTCATTACCAATACCAGAAAATTGTTCTCTCATAACAAGATTGAGCAAAGCATGCTTTATCTCAAAGAAAGTATTTTCAGCCACAGGTGGAGCACCAGGTGTGCTCATAAAATCATTGTTGTTGGTCTAGTGAAGTCACACAACTTAGTGTTTTCAAGAGTAGTCATTTTTTTGGGTTTTCAAATAAGAAAGCAAACTGGTAAAACTAATTTTTTTTGTTTTTTGAAGAACAAAACAAGCAAACAAAGCAAAAAGAAGCTAAGCAAAACAAAAACAACAAAGTAAAGAGATTGGTTATGAGGGACTCCCCGGCAACGGCGCCAGAAAAATCTTTGCTGGCTCGTGGTTGATGTAGAGCTCGTTGGGAACCCCAACAGGAAGGTATGATGAGCACATCAGCAAGTTTTCCCTCAGTTATGAGACCAAGGTTTAATCGAACCAGTAGGAGCAAGGAAACACCCCAAAGGTGTTACTAGCTGAGCTTTGGCAGGGCGCACTACCGGTGCTAGTAGCAAAGTGGAGACCTGCACAACACAACCACAGAACTTTGTCCCCAACTTGCGATGAGGTTGTCAATCTCACCGTGTTTTGCGAAAAACAAAGGATTAAACGTATCGAATGGAAAGAAGTAAAAGTTTGCAGAAAGTAAACACAAAGCAGTAAATGAAGGAAATATGCCCTGAGAGGCAATAATAAAGTTGTTATTATGTATTCCTTGTATATGATAGATGTTTATTTTGCATGCTATAATTGTATTGATAGGAAACATCAATACATGTGTGTTTAATAAACAAAAAGGGTTCCTAGTTATGCCTCTCTTATAGACTAGCTTGTTGATTAACAAGATGATCAAGGTTTCCTGATCATGGACACTGGATGTTGTTAATAACAAGGTCACAACATTTGCGAAATGATGTGATGAACATTCATCCGAAGTATAGCATTACGATCAAGTCATTATGTTTATATTGCTATAACATCATATGAAGTAATCTTTATCCTTAGACCATGAGATCATGTTAATTGCTAACACCGATGATCGAACTAGAATGTTATATCACGGGAACAAGAAAAGAGTGCATGTCGGTAACGAGATCAAACTAGGTATGGAGATACCGATGATCGAATCTCGGACATGTAATATATCGAGAGACAAAGGGATTTAGTTACAAGCGTTAAAGGTTCTCATGATCATAGGAGTCATCGTTGAATGTGTAGGAGTCAGTACGGATCTCCAGGTCCCGCTGCTGATTATTGATCGGAGAAGGGTCTCGATCATGTCTGCATTATTCGCGAACCGTAAGGTGGCACACTTAAGAGTTACCGGACACCATTTTGGAGCACATATGTTTCAGACGAAAGAATTGCAAAGTGCAGGAATTGTTTCAATAGAAACCGGAAATTGTTTCGGGTGAAATTGCAGAAGGTGGTTCTGCATGTGATATTGAAATATTGCAAGGGGCTATATGTGAATGTTTGTTAATTAAAGTAATTAACAAAATTATTAATAAATTTAATAAAAAGAGTTTTATTAAATGAGAGAGCATTAAATTTGGAGAAATTTAATGCATTTAAAGTGGAGACTTTAAAAGGGAATGTGAAGAGGCATTTTAATGTGGAGGGGTTACCACCACATGAATGGGGGAGGTGAGGGGTCACCCCCCATGCACCGGCCATGGAGAGAGGGGGCACCCCCCTCCTCCTATAAAAGGCCACCCATTCCCTCCTTCATCCACACACCTCCCTGTGAAGGATCTCTCTCCCCCTCTAGAATTATTCCCCCATGGTCTCAGATTAGCGAGATACATGTTCCCAGTGGCATTTCGTCTGGAAGGAGTTGCTGCTTCCGCTGGATCGCTGGAGCGAGGAGGTGGAGGTTGTCCGGTGGCTTGAACGTGTGTGAGAGGACGGATGCGCTGTTGATTTGCGGTGCTCGGACTTCCACACGATCTTGAGATCGGCAAGCGTACGACTACATAAACCACGAGTTCCTACTCGTTAACAAAACTCGTTGTCTTTGAGGGTAAGTTCTCCATGGATGTATGCCCACCCGTTGCTCTGTATCTAGTAGATAGATCTTGGCGTATAGTTCTCATCGTAGGAATTTTTTTGTTTTCTATGCTGCGGACCCAACAGTGGTATCAGAGCCAGGTCTATGCGTAGGTGCTTTGCATGGGTAGTACACATATGTTTATATGTGGGCGATGATGATCATGTTATTGCATCTTCTATGTACTTTGGATATTGGTGGCATAGTGGGATGAAGCGGCCCGGACCAACCTTACATGTCATCGTACATGAGACCGGTTCCACGACTGACATGCAACTAGTTTTGCATAAGTGGCTAGCGGGTGTCTGTCTCTCCTACTATAGTCAATATCTGATTTACAACGAGTTGCTAATAACTTGGTTATCCTCGTTGTGGTTCATGTTCGTAGGTAAGACCGGTTCTATCTCCGAAAGCCCTAAGCCACATAAAACTTGCAATTGATAAATTAGAGGTGTCTAGTTTAGATCGTTGCTGGGCTAGTGTATTGATATGGTATTGTTGTAAGTAGATGTATGATAGATACTCTTACAACTCACTTAACGTGTAAGTTCCATAGACCTTGGCCTTACACACAAAGGAATGATAGAGATCATACCACGATGCAAATGATAGAGATCAAATGCATGGACCATATCACCTCACTTCACACATTAGCATCTTATATTGCTAGTTTGGCGCTTTTGGTAGCATTATAAGATGATCCCTCATTTAGATATCAAGATAAAATGTGTTCTTCCTTAAGTATGCACCGTTCTGTGGATCGTGTTTTGAGGCATCACGTGATGATCGGGTGTTCTCGACTCTACGCTTTCATACAACGGGTGTAAGACAGTTTTACACACGCAAATACTAAGGTTCTTACTTGACGAGCCTAGCATGTACAGACATGGCCTCGGAACACGGACCAAAAGGTTAAGCATGAGTCATATAGTTGATATGATGCCCATATAGATGCTCGCCTTTGAAGCTACACCGACTCACGTGATGATCGGACTTGGTGTAGTGGATTTGGTTCATGTAATCACCAAAAGGACACGAGGGATGTCGTTTTTGAGTGGGAGTTCATTAGTAATTTGGATTAGTTGAACTCAATCTATCATAAACTTAGTCTAAATATATTTTACAAATTCTGTTGTAGATGGCACCACCTGCTTTTAATTTCAATGTGTTCATGGAGAAAGAGAAGCTTGCTGCGAATGGTAGCAACTTCACCAACTGGGCTATGAATTTGAGGATTCTCCTCACTGCTGCACAAAAGCAATATGTGCTAGAGGCGCCGCTAGGCCCCCCACAAGCTCTTGATGCCCCTGACGAGGAAAAGAACGTCTATATAACTCGTCAGGAGGACCACAACTTAGTTCATTGCGGCATACTGTATGGGCTAGAGCCAGAACTTCGAAAACGTTTTGAAAATGGCAATGCCTTTGATACCATGGGAGAATTGAAAAAGATTTTCGATACCCATGCTGCCGTAGAGAGTTATAATGCTTCTGAAAAGTTCTTTAGCTGCATGATGGAAGAGAATAGCTCCGTTAGTGAGCACGTACTCAAAATGTCTGGGTACGCCGATAAGCTTGTGTCCTTGGGAATAACGATTCCCATTGACTTAGGCATACATCGTGTTCTCCAATCTCTGCCACCTAGCTACAAGAGCTTCGTGATGAACTATAATATGCAGGGCATGAAGAAGTCTCTTCCCGAGCTTCTGTCAATGCTTAAGACTGCAGAAGTGGAGATTAGGAAAGAACATCAAGTGTTGATGATCAATAAGACCACCGGTTTCAAGAAGGACAAGAAAGGCAAGCAGAAGGGAAAGAAGGGCGGCAAATCTGTTGTCGCGCCTGAAAAGAAACCCCGAGCTGGCCCTAAGTCTGACACCGAGTGCTACTATTGCAAGGGGACTGGCCATTGGAAGTGCAACTGCCCCAAGTATTTGGCGGACAAGAAGGCCGGCAAGGCAAACAAAGGTATATGTGATATACATGTTATTGATGTGTACTTGACTAGTACTCGCAGTAGCACCTGGGTATTTGATACGGGATCGGTTGCTAATATATGTAACTCGGTTCAGGGGCTGCGGAAAAAAGCGACAACTAGCAAGGGATGAGGTCACGATGCGGGTCGGAAATGGATCAAGAATTGATGTGATCGCTGTCGGGACGCTACCTCTCCATTTTCCATCGGGATTAGTTATAAACCTAAATAATTGTTATTTGGTGCCTGCACTGAGCATGAACATTGTATCTGGATCGTGTTTGATGCAAAGTGGTCATTCCTTTAAATCTGAGAACAATGGTTGTTCGATTTATAAGAATGATATCTTTTATGGTCATGCACCTATGTTGAATGGTTTATTTCTATTGGATCTCGATAGTAATATTACACACATTCATAATTTTAATGCTAAAAAGATTAAACTTGATGATGATATGTCTGCACTGCCGTCTAGGTCATATTGGCGTTAAACGCATGAAGAAACTCCATTCTGATGGACTTTTGGAATCACTTGATTTTGAATCATTTGATACATGTGAGCCATGCCTTATGGGCAAGATGACTAGAACGCCGTTTTCCGGTTCAATGGAACGGGCGACAAATCTGTTGGAGATCATACATACTGATGGGTGTGGACCAATGAGTGTGTCGGCGCGAGGTGGATATCGTTATTTTGTTACTTTCACGGATGATTTGAGTAGACATGGGTATATCTATTTGATGAAACACAAGTCTGAAACTTTTGAAAAGTTCAAGGAATTTCAGAATGAAGTGGAAAATCATCGTAATAAAAAGATCAAGTTTCTACGGTCTGACCGTGGAGGAGAGTATCTAAGTTACGAGTTTAGCACACACATGAAAGAGTGTGGAATAGTTTCACAACTCACGCCTGCCGGAACACCACAACGTAATGGTGTGTCAGAACGTCGTAATCGTACTTTATTGGATATGGTTCGATCTATGATGTCTCTGACTGGCTTGCCACTGTCATTTTGGGGTTATGCACTGGAAACCGCTGCATTCACTTTAAATAGGGCACCATCTAAATCCGTTGAAAAGACACCGTATGAATTATGGTTTGGAAACAAACCTAAGCTGTCATTTCTTAAAGTTTGGGGATGCGATGTTTATGTGAAGAAAGTTCAACTGGATAAACTCGAACCTAAAGCGGAAAAATGCGTCTTCATAGGATACCCTTAGGAAACGATTGGGTATACCTTCTATCATAGATCCGAGGGCAAGGTCTTTGTTGCCAAGAATGGATCCTTTCTTGAGAAGGAGTTTCTCGTGAAAGGTGTGAGTAGTCGGAAGGTAGAACTCGAAGAGGTTATTGAACCTTGTCTTCATGAAATGGCGAGTAGCGCAGCTCCAGAAGTTGTTTCGGAGTTGAATTCACCTAATGAAGAGAGAGCTGATGATATTGATCATGAAACTCCGAAAGAAGATACTACCGAACCTCGCAGGTCAAGCAGGACACGTGCAGCTCCTGAACTGTACGGCAATCCTGTTATGAATTTCATGATTGATGAAATAGATGACCCTGCGATGTATGAAGAAGCAATGATGAGCCCTGATTCCAACAAATGGCTAGAAGACATGAAATCCGAGATGGAATCCATGTACAAAAACCAGGTTTGGACCTTGGTGGACTTACCTCACGATCGAAAGGCCGTTGAGAATAAATGGATTTTCAAAAGAAAAAATGATGCTGATGGTAATGTAACCATCTATAAGGCTCGACTTTTCGCAAAGGGGTTTCGACAAATTCAAGGAGTTGACTACGATGAGACATTCTCTCCCGTAGCGATGCTTAAGTCGGTTAGGATTATGTTAGCAATTACTGCATATTTCGATTATGAAATATGGTAGATGGATGTCAAAACTCCGTTCCTCAATGGTAAAATTGAAGAAGAGTTGTATATGATACAACCTAAGGGTTTTGTCGATCCTAAGGATGCTGATAAGGTGTGCAAACTTCAGCGATCCATCTATGGGCTGAAGCAAGCATCCCGGAGTTGGAATCTCCGCTTTGATGAGGTGATCAAAGAGTTTGGATTTGTCCAAACTTATGGAGAGGCTTGTATTTACAAGAAAGTGAGTGGGAGCAATGTGGCATTTCTGATATTATATGTGGATGACATATTATTGATTGGAAATGATATAGATCTTTTAAACAGTGTTAAAAGTTATCTAAACAGCAAATTTTCGATGAAGGACCTTGGTGAAGCTTCATATATATTAGGCATTAAAATCTATAGAGATAGATCAAGACACCTAATTGGGCTATCGCAGAGTACATACCTTGATAAGATATTAAAGAAGTTTAATATGGACGGAAGTAAGAAGGGGTACTTACCTATGTTGCAAGGCAAGACATTGAGTAAGACTCAAAGTCTGGCTACGGCGGAAGAAAGAGAGATGATGGATAAGATCCCCTATGCCTCGGCCATAGGCTCTATTATGTATGCCATGCTATGTACAAGACTGGATGTGGCACATGCTATTAGTTTGACTAGTAGGTACCAATCTGATCCAGGTTCGGAACACCGGATAGCGGTAAAGAACATCCTCGAGTACTTGAGAAGAACTAAGGATATGTTTCTCATATACGGAGGTGAAGAAGAGCTAGTCGCTAAGTGTTATGTCGATGCTAGCTTTGACACCGATCCGGATGACTCTAAGTCTCAATCCGGATACGTATTTCTCTTGAACGGAGCAACAGTTAGTTGGAGGAGTTCCAAACAACCCGTGGTGGCTGGATCAACGACGGAGGCGGAATATGTTGCTGCTTCAGAAGCAGCGCAGGAAGCGGTTTGGATGAAGGAGTTCATAACGGAACTAGGTGTGGTTCCTAGTGAGTTGGATGGTGATCTATTGTGACAATAATGGAGCCATAGCCAACGCCAAGGAACCAAGGGCTCACAAGAATTCCAAGCATATTAAGCGCCGGTTTCACTCCATCCGCGAGCATGTCAAGGATGGAGATATAAAGATTTGTAAAGTGCACACGGACCTGAATGTAGCAGATCCATTGACTAAAGTACTCCCTACGGCAAAACATGATCAACACCAGAACTCCATGGGTGTTAGATTTATCACTAAATAAACTAGATTATTGTCTCTAGTGCAAGTGGGAGACTGAAGGAAATATGCCCTGAGAGGCAATAATAAAGTTGTTATTATGTATTCCTTGTATATGATAGATGTTTATTTTGCATGATATAATTGTATTGATAGGAAACATCAATACATGTGTGTTTAATAAACAAAAAGGGTTCCTAGTTATGCCTCTCTTATAGACTATCTTGTTGATTAACAAGATGATCAAGGTTTCCTGATCATGGACATTGGATGTTGTTAATAACAAGGTCACAGCATTTGTGAAATGATGTGATGAACATTCATCCGAAGTATAGCATTACGATCAAGTCATTATGTTTATATTGCTATAACATCATATGAAGTAATCTTTATCCTTAGACCATGAGATCATGTTAATTGCTAACACCGAAAGAGTATCTTGATAACATCAAACGTCACACCGTAACAGGGTGACTATAAAGATGGGTTCAGTACTACGAAGGTGTTATGTTGAGGCTCATGGATCAAGAGTGGAATTTGTCAATCCAGATGACGGATAGATATACTCTGGGCCCTCTCGGTGATATCACATTAGGATAGCTTGCAAGCAAGTGTTGTGATCACTAGAATGTTATATCACGGGAACGAGAAAAGAGTGCATGTCGGTAACGAGATCAAACTAGGTATGGAGATACCGATGATCGAATCTCGGACATGTAATATATCGAGAGACAAAGGGATTTAGTTATAAGCGTTAAAGGTTCTCACGATCACAGGAGTCATCGTTGAATGTGTAGGAGTCAGTACGGATCTCCAGGTCCCGCTGCTGATTATTGATCGGAGAAGGGTCTCGATCATGTCTGCATTATTCGCGAATCATAGGGTGGAACACTTAAGAGTTACCGGACACCATTTTGGAGCACATATGTTTCAGACGGAAGAATTGCAAAGTGCAGGAATTGTTTTAATAGAAACCGGAAATTGTTTCCGGTGAAATTGCACAAGGTGGTTCTGCATGTGATATTGAAATATTGCAAGGGGCTATATGTGAATGTTTGTTAATTAAAGTAATTAACAAAATTCTGAATAAATTTAATAAAAAGAGTTTTATTAAATGAGAGAGCATTAAATTTGGAGAAATTTAATGCATTTAAAGTGGAGACTTTAAAAGGGAATGTGAAGAGGCATTTTAATGTGGAGGGGTTACCACCACATGAATGGGGGAGGTGAGGGGTCACCCCCCCATGCGCCAGACATGGAGAGAGGGGGCACCCCCCCCCCCCTCCTCCTATAAAAGGCCACCCATTCCCTCCTTCATCCACACACCTCCTTGTGAAGGATCTCTCTCCCCATCTAGAATTATTCCCCCATGGTCTCGGATTAGCGAGATACATGTTCCCGATGGCATTTCGTCTGGAAGGAGTTGCTGCTTCCGCTGGATCGCTGGAGCGAGGAGGTGGAGGTTGTCCGGTGGCTTGAACGTGTGTGCGAGGACGGATGCGCTGCTGATTTGCGGCGCTCGGACTTCCACACGATCTTGAGATCGGCAAGCGTACGACTACATCAACCACGAGTTCCTACTCGTTAACAAAACTCGTTGTCTTCGAGGGTAAGTTCTCCATGGATGTATGTCCACCCGTTGCTCTGTATCTAGTAGATAGATCTTGGCGTATAGTTCTCATCGTAGGAAATTTTTTGTTTTCTATGCTGCGGACCCAACAGTAAAAGATTGTAGATTGTATGTAAAGTAAAGGATCGGGATCCATAGTTCACTAGAGGTGGCTCTCCTTAGATAGATAACATGCTGGGTGAACAAATTACAGCGAGGCAATTGACAAACATCGAGAAAGCAATACATGCATATACTAATCATCTTGACTCCTTTGAGACTTGATTGGGCATTACAACATAATACATAGACCGCCATCCAACTGCATCTATGACTAATAATCCACCTTCAGGTTATCATCCGAACCCCCTCCAGTATTAAGTTGCAAGCAATAGATTATTGCTTTACGAACTGTGTGTAAAGTAAACAATACAATTGTTCTATGAACAAAGGATCGTTGTTTTCTCCCTAGTAGCAACAGCACATCTAGTACCTTAGAGATTTCTGTCACTTCCCCAGATTACCAGAGGCATGAATCCACTATCGAGCATAAATACTAACTCTTGGAGTTGCTAGCATCTACTTGGCCAAGATAACTACTAACAACGGAAAGCATGCAAGATCTCAAATAATAAAGACATGATAGAATCAATAATCAATCTGAAATAGCATCTCAATATCTATCGGATCCCCGCAAACACAACATGTATGGATTATAAATAGATGATCTTGATCATGAACGGAGCTCACAAGATCTAAACATGAAAGCACAAAGGAGGAGAAACCAGCCATCTATCTACTACATGGATCCATAGTCCAAGGATGAACTACTCACGCATCACACCGGAGGCTTGCATGGTGATGAAGAAGGCCTCCAGGGTGAATTCCCCTCTCCGGCAGGGTGCCGGGAAGAGCTTCAGATCCCTCCCGATCTAGGGATGGAGATGACGGCGGCTACAGACTCTTTTCTGATTTTTGATCGGGTACTTAGGGTTTTCGTCTCGAGGACAACTTATAGGCGGAAGGAGAGGCCGAGGGGGTGCCGGGAGCCACCACACCACCCCCTGGCGCGGGCCAGACCTGGCCGCGCGGCCAGGTGGTGTGGCCGGCCCCTGGCCCCTCTCCGCCTCGTATTCTAGCACTTGATCCCTTCTTGAAAAATAGGCACTTTGGCTTTTGTCCCGTCCAATTCCGAGAATATTCATTTTCTGACTTTCCTGGAACCAAAAACAGCAGAAAACAGGCAGCTGGCACTGTGGCTCTTGTTAATAGGTTAGTCCAAGAAATCATATGAAAAGTACTTCAAAGTTGGAACAAAACACAAGAAAGTGGATAAAACTAAGCATGGAACATCAAAAATTATAGATACATTTGCAATGTATCAACTACCCTATTCCGAACTTGATAGCGATGTTCGATGCATCTACCGTTTAATCACGCTTCTGGGGCCCACATGTCATCCTATCATTAGAAGAACTGTGTGTACGATGTATTTTTACCCTCTATCGCATCTTCTGTTCCGAAATTGATAGCGTTGCTCGCTGCATCAGCCGTTTATTCAGGCTAGTGGGTCCCTTATGTCAGCCTCACATTAGAAGAATTGTTCGATGGAATTTTTTTATGATGGAATTTTTTTATTCTCTAGCGCTACCCAGTTCCGAACTAGATAGCATTGCTCGATGAATCTGTCGTTTGCTCATGCTGCTGGGTCCCCCATTTCAGCCTCTCATTACAAGAAACGTGTCCATGCTGAACTTTTTTCTCACTCGCGCCTCCCTATTTCGAACTAGCAACATTGCTCGATGTAGCATCTGTATAAGGTCACGTTGCTGGGTCCCACATATCATCCTCTCTCTAAATGAAACGTGAGTATGATGGACTTTTTTTGGCCATGTCTGCTGTTTTGACCTTGGCAACTTGCTGGGTCCCAGATGTCAACCACCTCTGAGCAGGAATCGTGTCTATGCTAGGTCCCAACTGATAGCCTCTATTTGAAAGAAACGTGTGTATGTTGGACTTTTTATTCGGGTCCTAGATGTTAGCCTCATAGTACAAAAAATGCTCATAAAGGCCGAATCAAAAAGATTCTGGGCTAACTCGGGGCGGATGCCCTATTCATCATGGCTTATATTCCATGGGCTCACTCCTAAATTGATGGGCTATGGTCGGTGGCCACACGACCATGAAAAGGCCAAATTAAAAGGTATTGGGCTATGCTTGGGGCTGATAGGCTAATTTCATGGGCTATGCTTGGGCCTGCTGGGTCGGACATGTCAGCTTCTCTGTAAGTGCAACGTGTGTGTGATGGATTTTTTTTCGGTCGCGTCCACTGTTTTCACCGTGGCAGACGTGTATGGTCTTACTGCTGGGGCCCTTATGTCAACCTCTCTGGCATGTTCCGGCGTGTGGGTCCCTAATGCAGCCTTGTATGTTCTATCTGGTGGGTCCCTGATGCGAGCCTCTCTGTACAAGTATTTAAACTTTTTTTTCGATCCCACCCTCAAAACAAACTGGGTCCATGATGTCAGCCTCTCTTTAATGCGATATTGCTAGAAGAAAAAAATGTAAACACAAGATACAATTTGAACAAAAGACCTTCAATCAAATAAATGTAAACTGAGTGTGTTGCCACTACAACAAAGATATTTATAGAATAAATATCATTAAACTTTTATTAGTACTACAATTTATGTATTATTCTTCTTAAAAATATTTGGTGTGTCTATGTTTATCTCTTTTAAAATATAAAAGGGCAGCGCTCCTGTCATCTCAATTTATAAAATGCCACATAATGGAGTATTTTCTTAAAAATATGGGTAGGCAGAGTTTTTTATTTATTTTGAGAGGTGGGGGGCAATGCCCAAAAGGCCGAACTAAAAAGAGTTTGGCTATTCTACATAGGCTGCTCTACGTGGGTTATACTCCATAGGCTATGCTCCATGGGGTTCATTCTCAAATTTTAGTGGGTTGTGCTAAGCAGACCCCTGACCCCTAAAAGGCCAAATTAATATGTTCTCGCCTATGCTTCATGGGTTCCTTTCTCAAATTTCACTAGGTTGTGGTCAGTAGTCCCCTCACCCCGAAAAGAACGAATAAAAATGTTTTGGGTTAAACAGGGGCCGAATGAGCTACTAGATTTCTTCTCTTAGTTAATAAAAATGGCATTGTGATGTGCTCGGCCGGATTCGAAACAAAGACCTCAGAGAGGTAGGGGAAAAGGGATAATTCTTTTTGGCAGCTATTCATGTCAAAAATTTAGCAGTATAGAATAAGGTAGAAAAATTATCAACAGATTCGAAGTTCATATTCAGGAGCACTTGACCAATTCAGCAGCATTTCAAAAGTGAACAATTCAGCAATACAGACAATGAAATACAATAGCAGTACAGAGAGAACCAGTTTTTGTTTCAGCTCTAAAAACCTTGTCGCGCGATCAGTTTGTCCTTTTCACCAATAACACTCGACCATTGGAGCAAGCAAAACTGATGATTAAGTCTTCTTTGAGTACCTTCTTCTCACATCAATGCTTGTGTGACCCCCATATGTAACCCAAAATGCCCAAGTCTCATCTAGATTGTGACATGGCCATGTACAAGGGCGATGAGCACGCATCCGGTTCACATTCATCAGCACAGGACAGATTCAGTAGCAATTTAAAGTGATCGATTCAATGGTGGCAGAAAATGACCAAAAGAATTGACAGATTCAGCAATGCCGACATTGAAATTCAATGGATGTACAACAATGTGGCAAAGTCAAGTTTCAAAAGGAAAGCGTGACCATGCATTTTCTCCACTCGATCTGAATAAGTCCAAGTACGTAGGTATTACTACAAAATAGATTAGCAGTAGCTGAACTCCATACAAAATACTTAGTAGAAGTGTAGAACTACAAGCTTACACTAAGCTAGGAACCACTACATGTCCCATCATACGTACTCGAAGAAACGAGAATGCTTCAGCGTGTCAAAGTGATGGCCGGGTTGTGCCCTTGATTTCCTGCCTGGGACGCGTCTCTCGTTTCATTTTCGCCTGTTGGCCTCTAGGTCAGCAGCATACATGTAAAATTCATACAACAAACCAGGAAATTCGGGATCCTTGATTTCGGCAATTCCAATTATGAACGGAATCTGTCACCAACATAAACTAGCTAATTAGTACAACATTACATACACTCACAGTAGGATCATCACAAGAGGATTAAGATGTGATATCTTACCGGTGAATCTTGACTGGCGACAGGTTCAGTAGTATGCTAGTAAAGCCATGTCTTGAATAGAAAAGACATGAGCACTTCCTGCGTGGCATTGGTCGGTGATGGCCTAATAATTGTCTCGGGTGACCTCTTTACTACAACCTGATTGAAACTAGCGAACAAGACCAACGACCAACACCTCACCTCGTACCGCGACGATTCGCACGCCGCCGACCTGACCGGCCTGACGGACAGGAGCAAGTCCGTGATATGCCCGTCAATTTGGGCGACGAACAGCTTGCCCTCCACCCTGATGTCGGTGACCTCAGCTCTCAGTGAGCCCGGTGCACAAACCGGCACAGACGGGTCCCATTTTTTGGGGTTGTATCTGTGCACTGTCATCGAGTGGGAAGATATGAGGTGCTCGACGAACACTTTCTTGACACCGTGAACTCGCATCCTGGCTCTGTGTAGACACACCAGCGGTAGTTGCATGCGATCTTGTGGTTGTAGACGTCCTTGTAGGAGACCAAAGTCCAGCATATGTCATTGGGGCATCTACTACGTTTTCCGCCAGCGACTTGGCGGTACAGCTCCTTGGAGCATGCGGCCAGCCGGACGGCGCTGGTAGTGTCCAGACGCTTAGCTATTTCATTGAAGACGTTGTCACCGACCTTCATCCAGACGTTGTTCAGCCGGTTGTGCCTCGAATCCAGAGCCATCACGTCCGAATGATTGAGGGCAAGGGTGAATCTATGTATGATTGTTGGGCTTATTTGGAGGAGAAGGGTGGCGGCCTAGAAGGATCGATGCTGCGGGTAAGATGGCGAGAAAATGTGTGAAGTGTGTGCTAGAGAAGATCCAAATGCGGCCTCTTGGAGTTGGGAATGGCTATTTGAAGGAGGGGGTTTTGCCGTGCTCCTTCGGCTATCTTCTGCCGGGCATACTGCATCGAGCACGCCGACTAGAGTTATGGAGTAGGGAGTACTATAGGTACTCTAGACTGGCACGCTGCCATGGAGTGTTCTCTCATCACATCTCAGTTATTAGAATTGAGAGATGATTTATTTACTGCTTCCATTTTTATACTACTCCCTCCAGTTTGTATTCTAATGGCCTCAACTTTGTCTAGTTTCACGTCAGTTAGATAGAGTAGTTGTAAGTTGAGTCACTTACATTTTTTGGTACTTCATAGTATGTACCAAAATACCAAGATGCTGAACCTCATATGAACTTTTTAGGAAGGTACCCCTTTGCAAAGATTGGTAAGCCCGCTAAAATTGCTGAAACTTCTAGCAAGGCAAGAACCCACGGCCTAAATTGCATCATGCTTGGTGAAATAACGATAGGTTCCTAGTTCATATTCAACAACATTTCAAAGTGATCGATTCAGCAATATAGACTTCGAAATTCAATAGCAGGACAGCATAATCAATTCTTGTTTCAGCACTAAAAACCTTGGTGCAGGATCAGTCGCTTTTCTCCGAACACACTCGATCAATGGAGCAAGCAAAACTGACCATCAAGCCTGCTTTTCTATGCATACTTTCTACTTACATCAATGACTGTGTGACCCACATATGCAAACCAAATGTTGTGGTGGTGTCACGGCAGATGCCATGGATAGGCTAAAGGTGGGGACTAATATGCGCTAGGGGAATCCAGAGAGGGATAGTAGAGTGATTCTCTACACAGAAGCTTTGTATTGATGTTCTATCCCCAAGATTACAAGTGCTCCTTGAGTTGTATTGACAAGAGGAGGAAGAAGAAACTCTCTTACTCTTGCCTACTAACTAGCCCAAGAACCCTAGATCCACTAGTGCTCAATCAACTAGAATTCTGCCAACCCCCTCTACCACAACCCTAACCCCCCTTATATAGTGGTGGTTCGGTCCTGGCCTAGGGCATACGTGGAGGCATATTCCTAAGAATATGCCCCCTCCCAAAGTAGTAACCCGACAGGGGTGCTTTTCCCCCGCGTCACACTTGCTTTAGCCACGTAGCCTCTGCGGCGCCCGCGTCAGCCGACGTGAGCGTTGTCACCCTTGTCGGCCACGATCCGGTGGTCCTGCCCTTGCTTTATTCGCTCATCCAGTACGCACCGGACCATCTTTTTTGACCAGAGAGATTCCTTCCTTCTCCTAGAAGCCAAGCGAGGATCCGGGTCACAGTAGATCCGGCCACACCTGTTCCTGCATATAAGTTAGACAAGAATTTCCAACTTACTCCTTAAGTCGGACGAGACAACATTAGGCGTCCCCCCTGGCCCGGGTTACTCCGTGATCCGGCCTGCCTTGAGGTGACTCGGCCAGCATCCGCTTTGACCTTGCCGACCCTCGGCTAACTCGGCCCTTATACCCCGGAGTGACCCTACCCGGGGGTATCCCCCCAACACCAAAATGCCCCAAGCCTCATCTAGATTGTGACAAGGCCATGTTTCAAAAGAATAGTAAGACCATCTACTGCCCTTGATCTAAAAAAGTATCAGTACTTCAGTATTTAGTTCTACAAGATACTTTAGTACTGTAATAAAAACGATAGAACATTTGATAGATTCACTACCATTTGAAAGATTCAGCAGCACTGAATATAATAGAAAAATATCAATAGATTTCAAACACATAATCAGCGACACTTGACAGATTCAACAGCATTTCAAAGTGACCGATTTAGCAGTACAAATAATGACCAAAAGTATTGACAGATTTAACAATGCAGACACTGAAATTCAATATATGTAGCAAGGCCATAATTCAAAAGGACAGAGAGAACATATTCTGGCCATGTTCCAAAAGAAGAGCAAGACCATCTACTGGTCTTGATCTAAACAAGTACCAATACATCACTATTAGTTCTAAAAAATACTATAGTAATAGCAACAACAGAATGTTCGATAGATTCAATGGCATTTGAAAGATTCAGTAGTACTGAGTAAGACAGAAAAATATCATCAGATTCCCAGTTCATAATAAGCGGCACTTGATAGATTTAGCACCATTAAAAGTGACCGATTTAGCAGTACAGATAATGACCAAAGGAATTGACAGATTCAGCAATGCAGACATTGAAATTCGGTAGATGTAGCAAGGCCATGATTCAACAGGAAAGAGAGACCTTATTCTGCACTAGATCCGTTAGTCTAAACAAGTACCAGTACATAGGTATTACTCCTACTACAAAATATATTAGCAGTAGAAGAACTCCATACAAAATACTCAAAACTACCTTAAGCTAGGAACCACATGTCCCAAAATGATAAGAAAAATCCTGTCGAGGAGTACATGTGTTCAAGTTAGGATCATCACAAGAAGATAAAGCTGGGTTAATCGCTAAGAAATAGGGATGCAGAAGTGGGACAAATGGGACAGGTGGGATCCTAATTTTAGACCCCTAGACTAACTCTAAACTAAGTGGGACAAGTGGTACAAGTAGGATTTAACAAATCTCACTTATCCCGCTTATCCCACTTAGTTTAGAGTTAGTTTAGAACTCTCCCACCTGTCCCACCTCTGCATCTATGGTAATAATCTTGTCGATACAAAGCTTGTATTCCATGGTGAACTCCAATGGTCGATTCCGACGACGAGCGACCAGATTAAACCGACAAACCGACAAAGAGCAAGTGGCTTTAGAATTCGCATAGAATACCTTCTCGCACAAGCCATTTGGACGTGCAGAGCTCAACTTCACCATGAACTGCGGCGACGCGCGTGCCGCCGGTCTGACGCACATGATGGATATCAAGATGACATCGCCGCGCCCGTCGAATAGCACGCAGAACACTGTGTCATCGAACCCGGTTAGCCCGATATCTATATTTTGCGAGCCCGGTGCCAGCACCGGCTTAGAGATGTACCTCCCTTTCCTACCATAGTGTAAAATGCGCAACCTCATGGCATGGGCTTCTCCGAGGTAGGAGTGGAACACAACTGGTATTGCGGCGAACTCACAGCCAGGCACCACGCAGTTCCATTGGACTGCATCGGCGAGCATTGAACATGAAGACATATTTGGCTGGACAGCCCATACCAATTGGGTCTATCACCAACATAAAGTAATTAATTAGTACGACATTACATATATTCATATTAGGACCATCACAAGAAGACTTATATGTGTTAACTCACTCTTGGTTGATATTCTTGTAATCCAGGGGGAATTCTGACAACATCTTGAGAAGCTCATAGGTAACACCGTGTTTCGACAGGTACGACATGATCCCTTTCAGCGTGACTTCAGCCAGCGAAGGCATGCTCGTCTACTCAGATGTCGCTGCCATTTCGACCGAATGGAGCTTATTCCATGACAACATCAACCATAACATCACCTTGTACCGCGGCGATTCGCACGCCACCAACCTGATGTACCTGACGGATAGGAAGATGTCCATGGTATACCCTCCAATTAGGGTGGCAAACTCCGTGCCCTCTTTCCCGATGCTGATGATATTTGGTGCGTGCACCCGGTTAGTCGGGTACCAATACTTGTTGGAGTAGGTCACTTGGGGCAAATAGTACATCTTGTGGGCAAGTTTCAAGTGGTCAAAGAGCTCGTGCACAGTCAATGGCCGGGTGACGAACTCGCATCGTCGCTCCATGCAGGTTGTGCATGGGGCGTAGCAGCACTAGATCTTGTGCTCGTAGACGTCATTGTAGGAGACCAATGAACAAAAATGGTTGTTGGGGCACCTGCTACCTTTTCTGCCGATGACCTGGCGGTACAGCTCCTTGGAGCATGCGGCCAGCCTAATAGCGCTAATAGTGTCCAGACGCATAGTGATTTTGTTGAAGACGTCGTTGCCGACCTTGCTCAAGTCACAGTGCCGCGGGTTGCACCTCGAATACGCCATCTCGTTCGGATGGATTGGGAGCGAGGGTGGATCTATGTAGAGTTGTTGGTGGTTTTTGGAGGAGAGGGCTGGTGGCCTGGAGGGAGTGATGCAGCGTGCAAGATGAAGATGCGTTCGCCGGTGCTGATGAGGTTTCCCATCTGGATCTTCACCCCTGCTAGCGCCGCTAGCCCCATGGTGGGCGCCAACTGTCGTGGTGGTGTCACGGCAGATGCCATGGATAGGCTAAAGGTGGGGACTAATATGCGCTAGGGGAATCCAGGGAGGGATAGTAGAGTGATTCTCTACATAGAAGCTTTGTATTGATGTTCTATCCCCAAGATTACAAGTGCTCCTTGAGCTGTATTGACAAGAGGAGGAAGAAGAAACTCTCTTACTCTTGCCTACTAACTAGCCCAAGAACCCTAGATCCACTAGTGCTCAATCAACTAGAATTCTGCCAACCCCCTCTACCAGAACCCTAACCCCCCTTATATAGTGGTGGTTCGGTCCTGGCCTAGGGCATACGTGGAGGCATATTCCTAAGAATATGCCCCCTCCCAAAGTAGTAACCCGACAGGGGTGCTTTTCCCCCGCGTCACACTTGATTTAGCGACGTAGCCTCTGCGGCGCCCGCGTCAGCCGACGTGAGCATTGTCACCCTTGTCGGCCACGATCCGGTGGTCCTGCCCTTGCTTTATTCGCTCATCCAGTACGCACCGGACCTTCTTTTTTGACCAGAGAGATTCCTTCCTTCTCCTAGAAGCCAAGCGAGGATCCGGATCATAGTAGATCCGGCCACACCTGTTCCTGCATATAAGTTAGACAAGCATTTCCGTCTTACTCCTTAAGTCAGACGAGACAGCGTTAGGCGTCCCCCCTGGCCCGGGTTACTCCGTGATTCGGCATGCCTTGAGGTGACTCGGCTAGCATCTGCTTTGACCTTGCCGACCCTCGGCTAACTCGGCCCTTATACCCCGGAGTGACCCTACCCGGGGGTATCCCCCCAACATTAGTTCCCGAAGTTGGTGCGGCCTTAGCGGCCTTGGTCGCTAAGGCCACATCAGGTTCATTCATATTCGAGCCTCGGACGTTTAGTTCCGGGTTAACTTCTTGTCTCGGATCATATGGATTTACGTTCCCTTCGCACGTTCCAAGTTTTCACTTGCCGGCCGGGTTACCATTGTAGCTCGGATCCGGGCCTTGCTTCCTTCTCTCATACGCCAACCCACGTAAAGGTTAATCATTACGTTGTTTCATTTTAAGGGCCTGCACCGTAACCGCCGCAGTAACTGTCAGTGATTACTGTGCGTGGGTTACGTCACGCCTGTCTCCTCGTTTACCGCAACTACACGTCGTGTCATGGGATCATATTTACTCTGTGGCCCCCGGTGTGGCTTCTCTCTGATTGGCTGATGCCGGTGATACACGGCCACAGCGTGTGGCTCTCCGGCGCAGCGCGATCCGACTCATCGATTACTGGGGGCAGTTAAATAGGGGAGGGGCGCGTCCCTTAGCACTTTTCCATCTCCGCGCCCCTTTGCCCGTTCCTCTTCTTCTTCCTCATGACTGCGCTGCCACCAGTGCCCGTTGCAGCAGCGCCGCCGCCGCACCTTCTCCGCGCCTCCGCACCGCAACCACCGCTGCACAACTGCTTAGCCACGGGTCCTCGTCAATCTAGACCATAGAGCCCCGCCGCCACTAGCTCCAGCGAGGACAGCGGATTCGAGATGACGGAGGAGGAGCTCATCGTCGTCGAGCAGGAGATGGAGGAGGACGCCGACACGGCGGACCGCGGCGCGTGGGCCGGTTCGTGGATCTGCCAGGACGACATCGACTGGCTCTACCGGACCCAGTGTATTCCCGCCGGCATCGCCGCTCGTCTCCCCTCCTCGGAATTGGCCCCCTCACCCAATCCGGGTGAGTTCGTTGTTTTCCTATCCCATTTCCAACAGGAATTTGGTCTTCCGGTGAGTGATTTCTTCCGGGACTGGGTCCGGACCTATCACTTGAAACCACATCATCTCCCGGCGAACGCCATCACCTCTCTGTCCGCTTTCGTCTCTACGATCGAGGGCTACACCGGACTATGGCCCACGAAAGAGCTGTGGATCCGGTTCTTCGGCCTCCGTCGCAACATCGTCCCTAACATCCACGCTGAGTCGGAGGACAAGCAGCTCACTCAGTTCGGAGCTGCCTCGATCTCGCCCCGGAGATTTTCAATCTTTCCTCGGGTCACCGGGCTTGACTCCTGCAAAGGATGGGCCCGGACCTTCTTCTACGTCCGGAACGAGGGTACCGAAGACCAGATTCGGTTGCTGCCCTATGCTCCGGGTCCCCCTGACACAGATTTCTGGGAGGAGGTCGCCAAAAAACCTACAGCTCTGGCCAACCAAGTCCATAAAAGGTTCGCAGAGCAGAAGAAGCTCGGATTGCGCAATGAAGATGCCATGATCACATTCGTGCGCAACCGAATCTCTCCCCTCCAGTTGCGCACTCGCAAGTTGTGCCACATGAGCTTCAGCCGCGACCCCAACCGAACCTCCTCGTTCGAGTTGAGCAATACGGAGATCTTCCGCCGGGTCAAGGCTCTTTTCACCACCCATAAGGATTTCTCCGCCGAATGGACGTGGGGAATCGAGCATTACTGCCGTGACAGGCTCCCTCCCGCAGTAAGCTTCGCGGGGTAAACTTATTTTGGATCAATTATGTGTCGGTTCTTATCATATTTTTGACTCTGCTCTTTGTGCTTTTTTCTCAGCTGTTTCTCCAGCAAACCCTTGAGGATGGCACGGATCCGACCCTTAAGTGGGCCCCAGACAGAGAAATCCCGGATGAGGAGGAGCCGGACCAGGAGATGTTCCTCCCCACGACCGACGCCACCAAACGACCGAGCGGTAAATTCTCTTCTCTTAGAGATTGGCGCGACGATGAGGATGACTCGGATATCGATATGATTGAACCCGTTGAGGCTGTCCCTCTTTCTTTTGCCTTTCCGTCATTAGCTAACCCCGGTGGGCATATCCACGAGGAGCCTCCACTTGCCACGGGCGAGCCGGTTCTGGTGGTGTCAAAGAAGAAGCGCGGATCCGCGTCAAGTTCTTCTTCCGAACCTTCTCAGCCTACCAAAAGGCAAAAGAAGGCCGGAGACAAGACTGCCTCCAAGAAGGCAGGCAAATCCCCAGCACGGAGGGCCCGGAAACCTAAGGAGGCCGAGACCTCGGATGCGTAAGTCGTTTTTCACTACGCAACACACTTCCTCCTACATCGGGGTAATTTCACTCCTGACATCATTTTCTTTTGCAGGGCTCCTGTGGAGGTCCCTCAGAGCGGATCGAGCATCTCTTCTCCCCTTCGGTCTGGTCCTTCCCCTCCTCGTGACGACGAGTCACGCCCGCTGAGCCCTATTCCGGAGGGCTCTGCGGCCGCTCCGGGTTCCGCAGTACCTCCTCCAGAGGAACGCGACCTTGGATCGGGAGGGGTCGGATCGGCCGAGGCAACGGCGTCCGCCACTTCGGCATTGCCGCAACTAGCAACCACCAAGTCTACCGCAACTCCAGCACCAGCAGCAGCTCCAGCACCAGCCACCGAACCAGCGCCTGTCCCGGCTCCGAAGAAACCAACAGCGGCTCCCAGTCCTGCTACCAAAGCTCCCGTGCCAAGTTCGTCTGCCTCGTCCGAGTCATCCCAAGCTCGGCGAGGAACCACTCCAGCAGCTTCCAAGGGCAAATCCACTGTGGTCACATCCTCCCAGCAAGCTAAAGGCAAGAAGGATCCGGATGCTGCCAAGTCTACCCCCGTCGAGGCCGGGCAGCGAACCTTGTCGTCAATGCTTCCGAAGAAGTCACCAGCAGCGACGGATCCTCCTGTCGAGCCAGCCGATTCGCAGCAGATGGTTCTTCACACCAGCCCAGCTCTTGCCCTGATTGAGAGGAACGAAGCTCACGCAAAGGGCTTGGTGGCACCCCACATGCCCACTGGCGAATGGTACCCTCCGAGCCTTATCGAGTTCGTCATGAACTGAAATAAGGCGGAGTTCGTCTACAACGACGATCTCCCAGAAAAGTTCGGCCCCGCTGAATTTTCCACTCAGATGAATACCGCCGCCAAGGCCATTAACCTTGCTGGGCGAATGATGGAGGTACGTCGTTTCTTCTTTACATGCTGTAGATAATAACCATTAGTCCCCGAGCCTCCGGCGGAGTAACTTGTTACTCGGCCGGATGCTCATTAGAAGATCAACGTAGCTGCATGTAAACTTCAAATATGCACACACCTAGAGCCGGGTTAAGTTCCGCTTGGCCCGGATCTCGTACACTTCGAACATGCATACACCTAGAGCCTGGTTAAGTTCCACTTGGCCCGGATCTCGTATACTTCGAATATGCACACACCTAGAGCCGGGTTAAGTTCCACTTGGCTCGGATCTCGTACACTTCGAATATGCACACACCTAGAGCCGGGTTAAGTTCCACTTGGCCCGTATCTCGTATACTTCGAATATGCACACACCTAGAGCCGGGTTAAGTTCCACTTGGCCCGGATCTCATACACTTCGAATATGCACACACCTAGAGCCGGGTTAAGTTCCACTTGGCCCGGATCTCGTATACTTTGAATATGCACACACCTAGAGCCGGGTTAAGTTCCACTTGGCCCGGATCTCGTACACTTCGAATATGCACCAAACTAATTTTACACTTCTGTACCTTTGTCAGGTAACTACCAATCGCCGGAGCGCCGAATTTCAGCGCATGCTTGATACCCACAAGATCTTGCGTGCAAAACACGTTGCACTTGGCGCAGAGCATGAAAAGAGGGGTAATTTTCTCCCTCAGCACCTCTCCGTTTCACTTGTTTCTGCCGGACTAACCTCCTCATTCGGTTTTTTGCAGCTGGGGTGGAGGCTGAGAACAAAATTATGCGGAAGAACTTGGAGGAAATCCGAGGTATGTCCTCTTTCGCCCAACATTGTTGTGTTTTCCATTTCTTCTTCTCCTTGGCTCGGCAAACATTCACTCTTCGGCTTTGCCGGGTCAACATACTATTTCAGCATCGCTTGAGGATAGTGTGCCCGTGCCTGATATGATGCTGCATTTTCTCGAACAAGCAGGACAACATCAAGCCGAGCTGAAGAAGAAGAAGAATGATGAGCTTGCCCTCCTCCGGACCAAGGACGACGAAATAGCCAAACTCAAGGCCGAGATGGAGAAGATGAAGGCCCAACACAAAACCGAACTCCAAAAAGTTGGCCAGAACTTCACCGAAGAACGTGAGCGCTTTACCCTCCAGATCTCCAAGGACCAGGACCTGCTCAAGGAATCCGAGGTCCAGCTTGGGTCGGTGCTCGCTGAGCTTGAACAACTTCGCCAGAGACGCGACAGTTGTATCAAGGAGTTGACCCGGATCCATCGCCATATCTCACGTAAGTTTCTTCCCCTTGTCCGACATAGTTTTTCCGGGTTAGCTCATATGCCTTTGCTTCAGCATCTTCCCTTTCCTTATTTTCAGATCACTTTTCAAAGGGTACTCCCATCGCCAGTGTTGTCGTTGACAAATTCCGCCGAGAGAGGGGTACTCCCGTCGCTCCTGATGGTGAGAGTGTCCCCTTAGACATGGAGGACATGTTGGTCAGCGTGTCAGCTCGGGTGGAAACCATCAAGAACTATGGGAAAGATCTCCTCGACGTTGCGGTCCGGATCTACAACACTTTCTGGCCAAGCGAGAGCGCTCCAAAAAGGATCACACTCCTTGCTGAGAAGCTATTGGAAATCGAGACACAGCTTGATCTCTGGAGAGAATCCGCCGGGCGTGCCGCAGCAGATACCCTCCCCCATCATATCCTTACATGGTACGAGAAGATCGACCTGAGCCTCCTCACACGCCGGCGCACTGGATCCAAATGGACCGATGATCCGGAGTGGGTAGCTCGGCGCCAGGCTTGCGCCTATAGCCTTGTCGAATATTCTCCCATCCATGACTGGGTTGAGGGGCCGAGCTTTCTGGAGTCCGGCGAGGAGGAGCAGATGGAGAACATGGAGGATGGGTCGCGCGAGGATGGAGAAGATGCTGCTTCAGATATTGAAGACAGTGATGACGACGCCGAAGTTCCTCCTCCTACCGCTCCTTAGTGGAAAAAACTTGAAAATTTATCAGATCCCCGGTATGCCGGGTGCAATTGTATGCTGAATACATGATATTTTGCTACTATGCTTGTATGCCGGATTAACTTGGGCGTAGTCCCCGAGTTTCATTTTCTTGTTCGTCCAATTCTCCGGCTCGATCCGTGTCTACCTTGATTCGGTTTTACGACTTACGAATCCGAGCTTCAAGAATCATTTTAACAATACTTAGAAACTTTGAGGCTTGGCTCAAAATAATTCAACATAATAACTTGAAAGTAGCTGGAATAAGTTCGTTTCCTTAGTGGTTTTTCATGTGCTACGCATTTCCAAACTTGTTCCCTTGCTTGCCATGAAGCCAATTCTTGTTGGACAGCAGCAAGTCGAAGGGTTGGGTTTTTGGTGCTCACACATTACTAATCCGGGTTAAGCGAAACGAGTCATTCCAGCTAGCGCATAAAAAGTAACAACAACTGTTTATTAAGGCAGTCCCCGAGTTATTGCTCGAGGCTCCGCTATTTCATTGATAAGCTCATTGCCGACATACATACCGACATATGAGATGACTCGGATACATACACTTCTTAGCTAAGTGTAGAAGGGACGAAGTAGTGCTACATTCCATGGTCGCTTCGATTCCTCTCCGGACCTGTTCGCCTTGTTCTTTTCCTGTGGCTTCGCATCTATAAGATAGTAGGAATCATTGTGCAATGCTTTTCTCACAATAAATGGTCCTTCCCATGGGGGGATAGTTTATGCATGCCAGTGGTACGTTGTACCAACCGGAGCACCAGATCGCCTTCCCGGAAGACTCGGGGGCACACTTTCCGGCTATGATAGCGTCGGAGATTTTGTTGATATATGGCGGATCTGGATAGTGCCAGTTCTCTCGCTTCTTCCAGCAGATCAACATCATTTTGTCGGGCTTCTTGCACTTTCGGCTTCTGTGTATTGGGTGACCCTAGGCGAATCATGCTCTATGTCGGCTGGTAATACAGCTTCTGCCCCATATACCAGAAAAAATGGCGTATAGCCTGTTGATCGATTCGGAGTTGTTCTAAAACTCCACAATACCGCTGGTAGTTCTTCTATCCAGCACCCCGCTGATCTTTGCAGCGGCTCAATGAGCCGGGGTTTTATCCCGGATAACACTAATCCGTTGGATCTTTCCACTTGTCCGTTCGATGCGGGGTGGGCTACCGAGGCTACGTCGAGTCGGATTTTCTTGTCTCGGCAGAAGCACAAAAATGCTCCTTCCGCGAAATTCGTTCCATTATCAGTTATAATGCTGTGTGGATAACCGTATCTCAAGATGATGTCCTTGAGAAATGTCACGGCCGTAGCTCCATCACATTTTCTTATAGGCTTCACTTCGATCCATTTTGTAAACTTGTCCACCATGACCAGAATGTGTGTCATGTTTCCTCTCGCAGGTTTGAACGGGACAACCATATCCAAGCACCACACAGCAAATGGCCATGTAATTGGTATGGTTTTGAGTTCCGACATAGGCATATGTGTCTTGGTGGCGTATCTTTGACAACCATTGCATTTTCTCACTAGATCTTCTGCTTGCTCCAAGGCACTTGGCCAGTAGAATCCATGCCGGAACGCCTTTGCCACTAAGGCCTGGGATGAGGCATGATGCCCGCATTCTCCTTGGTGTATATCTCGGAGGATGTTAAGTCCTTCTTCCGGGTCAACACACCGCTGGAGGACATTGGTTACACTCTGTTTGTACAGCTCGGAATTGATGATTGTGTAAGCTTTGGCTCTCCTCTGAGTTTGCCTGGCTAGCACTTCCTCAGTGGGTAACGTTCCATCTTTCAAGAATTGGTATATAGGCAGTGCCCAAGCTGGTATCACTCGCGTAGGGAACATCTCCTCATCAATTTCCATCCGATCCACCAGAATAACTTCAGCCGGATCACACTGAATAGTCCCCGGGTCTAGCGAGGTGGCCCCCGGGTCTATTGAGGCAGTCCCCGGGTTTGCCGAGGCAGTCCCCGGGTTCGGCGTGCTACCTCCCATGTCAATGTCCATGGGCTCAGCTCCAGATTCCGCGTTTTCCGGGACATAGATTGAGTCGGTTCCTAGGGACGGCCTGATAGATGGTTTTCTGAGGTGCTCCAATGCTACACCCGGTGGAATTGCATGTCGGGTTGATCTGAGCTTTGACAGCATGTCAGCAGCTTCATTTTCCACGCGAGGTACATGGTGAAATTCGCATCCCTCAAAGTAACCCGAGATCTTCTGCACATGAAATCTGTATAGTGCCATGTTTGGATCCAGGGCGTCCCACACTCCGGACACTTGCTGTATTACTAGATCCGAGTTGCCAAAGCATATTATCCGACGTATGCCAATCTCCTTTGCCACTTTGAGACAATGCACCAGAGCCTCGTACTCAGCAACATTGTTCGATGCCGCGAAATGGATCTGCAATACGTACTTGAGCTGATCCTTCTTTGGCGAGGTAAGCACAACCCCGGCACCTAACCCGGTTTTGGTTTTCGATCCGTCAAAGTGCATCCTCTAGTAGTTCGGATTTGGTGGCGGTGGTTCGTATTGCACCTCGGCCCAATCTACGAAAAAGTCCGCCACAGCCTGAGACTTGATTGCTTCTCTTCTATCATACTGAGATGCGTAAGGTGCTAGCTCAATTGCCCATTTCGCAATTCTGCCATTCGCATCTTTGTTACCCATTATCTCGGATATGGGGGATTTGCATATCACTTTGATGGGATGCTCCTCAAAGTAGTGCTTTAACTTCTTTGCCGCCATATAAACACTGTATGCCACCTTTTGAAAGTGTGGGTAGTTCTATTTTGAGGCAGACAATACCTCGCTCAAGTAATACACTGGCCTCTGCACCGACTTACCCTTTTCATCACGCTCCACTACAATCACTGCACTTACAACTCGGTTGGTTGCGGCTATGTAGAGCAGCATTGGCTCCTTTGATAGTGGAGAAGCTAACACTGGTGCAGTGGCCAACATCTTTTTTAAGTGGGCAAAAGCTTCATCGGCCTACGGCGTCCAAACGAATTTATCTGACTTTTTCATGAGTTGGTAGAGAGGCAGTGCCTTTTCTCCCAACCGACATACAAACCGACTCAACGAGGCCAGGCACCCAGTGAACTTCTAGACATCGTTGAGACACTTCGGCAGCTCCATTCGTTCAATGGCTCGGATCTTAGTCGGATTAACTTCGATACCTCGGCTGGAGACAAGAAATCCGAGTAATTTCCTAGCCGGGACATCGAAGGTACATTTCTCTGGGTTAAGCTTCATCCGGAATCTCCTCAAGTTCGCGAATGTTTGCCTTATGTCGTTAAGGAGCGTTGCGCTTTCCTTGGTCTTGATAACTACATCATCCACGTAGACTTGTATGTTTTGACCTATTTGATCATGCAAACATTTTTGCATACATCTTTGGTACGTTGCTCCTGCATTTCGTAAACCAAACGGCATAGTGCAATAGCAATAAGCCCCGTACGGGGTAATAAACGCAGTTTTTATTTGATCATCCGGGTTCAGAGGAATCTGGTGGAAACCAGAATATGCGTCAATGAATGACAACAGTTCACATCCCGCGGTTGAGTCGATAACCTGATCTATCCTCAGCAGTGGAAATGGATCTTTTGGACACGCCTTGTTCAGGTTCGTGTAATCAATACACATACGCCAAACCACTGCCACGTTCAGATCATCCTTCTTCTTTTCTACCAACACCAGATTAGAGAGCCAATCCGGATATAGCACTTCCATGATAAATCCTGCTGCTAGCAACCGAGCTATCTCGTCACCAATGACCTTTCTCCTATCCTCGGTGAAGCGTCGGAGAGGTTTGCTCCGGGTCTTACGTTCAAAGAGTGCTCGGCCAACTCCCTCAGAACACCTTGCAAGTCCTGTGTGGACCAAGCAAAAATATCCCGATTCTCACGGAGGAAGTTGACGAGCTCGCTTTCCTATTTGTCAGTTAACCCGGCACCAATTGTTACAGTACGCTCCGGAAACATGTTATCCACTGGAATCTTCTTGGTGTCCTTTGCGGCTTGAAACGAAACGCTACCATGCGGGTTAGTTAACGCCGGCATATACTGCTGCGCGGACTGAGCTAATGCCGCCACCTCTTGGATTTTTCTTTTCTCTTGCGCAATTACGAGTGACTCGGCTAGGTTAGACCCGGCTGAGGCACACTCAATAGAACGTTGGAAATCCCCAGCGATAGTAATTTCTCCATTTGGCCCAGGCATCTTCATCTTCAGATAACTAACGTGGCAACTTGCCATGAACTTGCTCAGTGTTGGTCTCCTGAGTAATGCATGATACGCGCTCTCCAAGTTTACCACCTCAAACTCCAGATTCTCAGTTCGGCAGTTATCCCTCATACCGAACAGCACGTCGACCCGGACTTTGCCTATGGGATCACAGGAGATGCCTGGTATGATACCATGGAAAGTTGTTCTTGTAGCCAGGAGCATGTTCTCCGAGATGCCAATTTGCGCATCGTATCCGCATACATGATGTTGATGCTACTGCCATTGTCGATCAGTACCTTGGAGAACCTCACATTAATGTTCGGTCCAATGAATGTCCGATCTAACACTAGTGCATACGAGCCTGGACTTGGCATAAGTTTGGGATGATCTTTGATGCTCCAGGTGATTTCCTGGTCCGACCAAGGCATGTACCTCATCACTGCAGTCATAACCGCGTTAACCTCCATATGTCTGCGCTGCAAGCTCTTCCTATATGTTTCCTCTGTCGTGAACACACAATAGCTCTGGTGATGTTCCCTGTACTCATTCCTTCCCTCGTTTCCGGAGTACCTCTGATACGGTTGTTGCTGGTTTTCCACCTGATGCACTGCATCCCTTCTCTCATTGTTGTCATACCTCGGCGGAGGGGGAGGCAACATTAGTTGTTGCGTGTTTGCTCCGGAGAGCAATTACTGCCGGGGTAACTCCTGTCGAGGTTGATCATTCCAGGGTGCCTGAGCATTCCCCGAACCACCTTGTTCTATTTTACGTATCCACTCACATTGCCTCGTTGTGTGACCCGCCGGGCTGTTCGGATTTGGCGTGTGAAACTTACACGGCTGGTCCAACATTGACACATAGGTATACCTCGGACGGTCTTTCTTTTCTTGCCATTGCTTCTTCTGCTCCGGAGTCCATGTTTTCTTGCCATCGCTTCGAGGAGTCCATTGCCCTCCCGTTTTCTGGCGTTGGTTGCTCCCCGCTCCGGGTTGATCTTGATTCACAGCTGCAACTTGTTGTGAACTGTACCGATGATCCGGTCTATCGTCTCTTCTTTTTCCCCTGTAATCGTTCCTCCGGGATGAAACAGCTCCGTCCCTCTGATAGTACTCCTCATTTGACTCGTTTGACGTGATCCTGGGCTGGGTCGGATCACCCAAAGCATATGAATCCGCAATCCGGATCATCTCTGCCAACGTGACTGGCATTTTCCTTTGCAATTTCATCCACAAATCGCTGCCATATCTGCACCCTTGTGCGAACCATGCTATGGCCTGTGACTCTATGACTCCCTCAGACGAGTTTCTCACGGTACACCACCAGGTCAAGAATTAACGATCCATTTTGTTAGATCTCTGCTTGCACATCGCTAGGGTCTGCGGTCTATTCGGTCTCTGATATGTACTTGAGAAGTTGCTGATAAACATTTCTTCAAAATCTATCCATCAATTGATGCTTCCGGGTGGAAAATTATTCAGCCATACCCTAGCCGGACCTTCCAACATCTGCGGTATGTATCGTACAGCCCATCTCAAGTTGCCAGTTGCAATTTTCACAGCTGTTGCGTAGTTTATCAGCCAATCCTCCGGCTTTGTACTGCCATCATATGTCTTCATGCCCCTGGGTAATTGGAAGTTGGGTACTGGCGGTTCCTTCATGATCCGGGGTCCAAAGCATGCTGGACCCGGAGGACCTTGACATTCGATCTGTTCCGACCTATACAGGCGATCCAGCTTTAACCTGGCGTCATCTGGCATCAAATCCCTGCTTCCCAATCTCGACCCTATCACATGATAGTCCGGTCTTGCGTATCCCGCATTCATCATCTCCGAGTCTCCGTCATTGTATCGGTTTTGCTCTCGTTGTGCTCCTCTCTGTTGCATACCTCGGTCGGCACTTTGCTCTTGCCTTGGTATATTCCGCTGCTGCGGTTGACCTGCTCCTGCCGAGTTTCGCTGTCTGGCATTGCTGTTGGCAGCATTCCCTTGACTGGCATTGCCTTGATCGTGATTACCTCGGCCAGCTTCACCTCGGCTCACACTTCGTCGATCGTCGTTCTTCCGCATCTCTTTTTCTTTTCCCGCACGCGTTGGGTCGTACGGGACGATCTGCTTGTTCCGTCTGGCCGAGGTTACTACCTCTTCTCTCCTTGGGCCACCATGAGGCGACGATGCGGCTCTAGCGGATTTCTCCGGGTTACCCCTCGCCGAATGGACGACCTTAGAAGCTCCAACTCTCTCCGGGTTACCTCTCAGCAGCTCCTCGTTCTACCTGTTCGCGATCCGAACCAGCTCGTTAACCCGGTCTTGTTGTCTTTGATGGGCCTCACCCGTCAGACCCTCTAGCTCGGATGCAGCGGCGTCTGCTGCCCTGAGGTTCTTCGCCGATGTGCTGTACCTCGGCAACCCCCCAGACAGATAGTTTTCCGACCCTTCTGGTCCATCATCCCCTTCTCTGTTCATCTCACTCATGAGATTTTTTCCTTTTACCCTTACTGCATCAACCTTGTTTGCCTTTGCGTACTCGCGCAGCGTCATGTTCAGAGACTGCTGAGCCGCGGCTATTTTCTTTGCGCCCTCCAGTATCTTTTGCCGAGTTTCCTCTAGCTCGGCTTGTGCCTGAGCCAGATCTACCACTGCTGCTACTGGGTTAGCCAAGCTATCCATAGCTTCCCTCAGCACGTTTTCAGGCCTCTCTAGTGGAGGACCCCTAGCTTTCCTCGGTGCCTTAGGTGTTACCTCCGGGTCTGGTGCTGGATCCTTGCTCATGCCCATGCCTGGTGCAGTCATCATCACCTCTGCATGGTCTGGGGAGCGAGCGATACGCGCCCCGCGAGCCACAGTGAGGGGTGGTTCTCCCGCATCGACGACGCGACGCGGATGAACGCAAGACACGTCCACAGCAACGTAGACCTTGTGCGCACCGAGCTTGACGAAGACGCCGTTGCGCGGAAGGGGGCGCGTGCCGAAGCAGCCAGCATTGTCGCTGACGTAGTCCAGCGCTCCAAAGCGCTGAACGAGCCCGGAGACGATGCGTTCGCCGGTGCCGATGAGGTTTCCCATCCGGATCTTCACCCCTGCTAGCGCCGCTAGCCCCACGGTGGGCGCCAACTGTCGTGGTGGTGTCACGGCAGATGCAATGGATAGGCTAAAGGTGGGGACTAATATGCGCTAGGGGAATCCAGGGAGGGATAGTAGAGTGATTCTCTACACAGAAGCTTTGTATTGATGTTCTATCCCCAAGATTACAAGTGCTCCTTGAGCTGTATAGGCAAGAGGAGGAAGAAGAAACTCTCTTACTCTTGCCTACTAACTAGCACAAGAACCCTAGATCCACTAGTGCTCAATCAACTAGAATTCTGCCAACCCCCTCTACCAGAACCCTAACCCCCCTTATATAGTGGTGGTTCGGTCCTGGCCTAGGGCATACGTGGAGGCATATTCCTAAGAATATGCCCCCTCCCAAAGTAGTAACCCGACAGGGGTGCTTTTCCCCCGCGTCACACTTGCTTTAGCAACGTAGCCTCTGCGGCGCCCGCGTCAGCCGACGTGAGCGTTGTCACCCTTGTCGGCCACGATCCGGTGGTCCTGCCCTTGCTTTATTCGCTCATCCAGTACGCACCGGACCATCTTTTTTGACCAGAGAGATTCCTTCCTTCTCCTAGAAGCCAAGCGAGGATCCGGGTCACAGTAGATCCGGCCACACCTGTTCCTGCATATAAGTTAGACAAGAATTTCCAACTTACTCCTTAAGTCGGACGAGACAACATTAGGCGTCCCCCCTGGCCCGGGTTACTCCGTGATCCGGCCTGCCTTGAGGTGACTCGGCCAGCATCCGCTTTGACCTTGCCGACCCTCGGCTAACTCAGCCCTTATACCCCGGAGTGACCCTACCCGGGGGTATCCCCCCAACACCAAAATGCCCCAAGCCTCATCTAGATTGTGACAAGGCCACTTTCAAAAGAATAATAAGACCATCTACTGCCCTTGATCTAAAAAAGTATCAGTACTTCAGTATTTAGTTCTACAAGATACTTTAGTACTGTAATAAAAACGATAGAACATTTGATAGATTCACTACCATTTGAAAGATTCAGCAGCACTGAATATAATAGAAAAATATCAATAGATTTCAAACACATAATCAGCGACACTTGACAGATTCAACAGCATTTCAAAGTGACCGATTTAGCAGTACAAATAATGACCAAAAGTATTGACAGATTTAACAATGCAGACACTGAAATTCAATATATGTAGCAAGGCCATAATTCAAAAGGACAGAGAGAACATATTATGGCCATGTTCCAAAAGAAGAGCAAGACCATCTACTGGTCTTGATCTAAATAAGTACCAATACATCACTATTAGTTCTAAAAAATACTATAGTAATAGCAACAACAGAATGTTCGATAGATTCAATGGCATTTGAAAGATTCAGTAGTACTGAGTAAGACAGAAAAATATCATCAGATTCCCAGTTCATAATAAGCGGCACTTGATAGATTTAGCACCATTAAAAGTGACCGATTTAGCAGTACAGATAATGACCAAAGGAATTGACAGATTCAGCAATGCGGACATTGAAATTCGGTAGATGTAGCAAGGCCATGATTCAACAGGAAAGAGAGACCTTATTCTGCACTAGATCCGTTAGTCTAAACAAGTACCAGTACATAGGTATTACTCCTACTACAAAATATATTAGCAGTAGAAGAACTCCATACAAAATACTCAAAACTACCTTAAGCTAGGAACCACATGTCCCAAAATGATAAGAAAAATCCTGTCGAGGAGTACATGTGTTCAAGTTAGGATCATCACAAGAAGATAAAGCTGGGTTAATCGCTAAGAAATAGGGATGCAGAAGTGGGACAAATGGGACAGGTGGGATCCTAATTTTAGACCCCTAGACTAACTCTAAACTAAGTGGGACAAGTGGTACAAGTAGGATTTAACAAATCTCACTTATCCCGCTTATCCCACTTAGTTTAGAGTTAGTTTAGAACTCTCCCACCTGTCCCACCTCTGCATCTATGGTAATAATCTTGTCGATACAAAGCTTGTATTCCATGGTGAACTCCAATGGTCGATTCCGACGACGAGCGACCAGATTAAACCGACAAACCGACAAAGACCAAGTGGCTTTAGAATTCGCATAGAATACCTTCTCGCACAAGCCATTTGGACGTGCAGAGCTCAACTTCACCATGAACTGCGGCGACGCGCGTGCCGCCGGTCTGACGCACACGATGGATATCAAGATGACATCGCCGCGCCCGTCGAATAGCACGCAGAACATCGTGTCATCGAACCCGGTTAGCCCGATATATATATTTTGCGAGCCCGGTGCCAGCACCGACTTAGAGATGTACCTCCCTTTCCTACCATAGTGTCAAATGCGCAACCTCATGGCATGGGCTTATCCGAGGTGGGAGTGGAACACAACCGGTATTGCGGCGAACTCACAGCCAGGCACCACACAGTTTCATTGGACTGCATCGGCGAGCATTGAACATGAAGACATATTTGGCTGGACAGCCCATACCAATTGGGTCTATCACCAACATAAAGTAATTAATTAGTACGACATTACATATATTCATATTAGGACCATCACAAGAAGACTTATATGTGTTAACTCACTCTTGGTTGATATTCTTGTAATCCAGGGGGAATTCTGACAACATCTTGAGAAGCTCATAGGTAACACCGTGTTTCGACAGGTACGACATGATCCCTTTCAGCGTGACTTCAGCCAGCGAAGGCATGCTCGTCTACTCAGATGTCGCTGCCATTTCGACCGAATGGAGCTTATTCCATGACAACATCAACCATAACATCACCTTGTACCGTGGCGATTCGCACGCCACCAACCTGATGTACCTGACGGATAGGAAGATGTCCATGGTATACCCTCCAATTAGGGCGGCAAACTCCGTGCCCTCTTTCCCGATGCTGATGATATCTGGTGCGTGCACCCGGTTAGTCGGGTACCAATACTTGTTGGAGTAGGTCACTTGGGGCAAATAGTACATCTTGTGGGCAAGTTTCAAGTGGTCAAAGAGCTCGTGCACAGTCAATGGCCGGGTGACGAACTCGCATCGTCGCTCCATGCAGGTTGTGCATGGGGCGTAGCAGCACTAGATCTTGTGATCGTAGACATCATTGTAGGAGACCAATGAACAAAAGTGGTTGTTGGGGCACCTGCTACCTTTTCTGCCGATGACCTGGCGGTACAGCTCCTTGGAGCATGCGGCCAGCCTAATAGCGCTAATAGTGTCCAGACGCATAGTGATTTTGTTGAAGACGTCGTTGCCGACCTTGCTCAAGCCGCAGTGCCGCGGGTTGCACCTCGAATACGCCATCCCGTTCGGATGGATTGGGAGCGAGGGTGGATCTATGTAGAGTTGTTGGTGGTTTTTGGAGGAGAGGGCTGGTGGCCTGGAGGGAGTGATGCAGCGTGCAAGATGGGGAGTAAAATGTGTGAAGCACGCGCTAGAGATGCAGCTAGGCGCTGTCGGCGAGTGGGGATAAACTAAACGGAGATGGGGAAGATAGGATGGCTCTTTGAAAGAGGTTTTTTCTTTTCTTCTGCTGTAAGAAGCGGCTGCATCGAGGACACCGCTAGCGTGAATGCATGTAAAACGCTCCTGTGCAATAAATTAAACATGTCACTTCCTAGCGTAGAATTTGTCTATAAGCTAGGAGGTTTTAAGAAAAAGCTTTCGTTGTACTGAATTCCTAGTTAGCTTAAAAAGTATTTGGAAAATTTTAAGAGTAATCTATCTATCGTGCTTACTTGTAGTTAAAATTTGACACGGTCGATGGGAGTACGGTTTACATCGAAGACCTCAAAAAAGAGAAAATTACATAGAGGTCCATAAACTTAGCACAAAGGGCCCTAAAGTTAAGCAAGGAAAAGCACTCGGGTCCTTCTTGAGCAAGAAACTGAGCCATACCCTTCGTACTACTATACTTGCTTCACACAAACACACAAAACGCTCCTCACACTTTCGAACCAGCGTGTTGGGGGTGTGCTTGGTGCTTCCTCTTCGCAGGGTGTGAAATGGAACAACTATGCAGGTCGATGCACATGGGCAGCGCCACGTTGTAGACAAGGGAGAGATCAGCGGGCCAGTAGGGTGTGTGTGGATGGTGATGAGGCAGGAAAGGAGAGAGAAAACACAATTTGTTTTGTGTGCATATATATAGTAAAGGTCCCGAAATTTTGACAAGAGGTTCAACTTCTTGCTAAGATTCTACATCTAACAAAATTATATTAGGTTAAACTTGAGATAGAAGTAAGCATGATAGATAGCTCTTGGATTAATTGTCTTTTCGAAGGTAGATGGGTGCATCTTCTTTTAGTAAACGATGTTCTAGGTGTCAGTTTCCAACTATCATGAAAGAACATTCTCAATTTTCCCATGTTTTGTGGATTTTAAAACTTCCTAGATAACACTGCCGACTTGAATGAGACTATGCAAATTTATCAAAATTATGTCAAATTTGAACTACAATTAAATTATAGATTGCTTTGGAAGTTTTAGGAAAAATCTTTCGATGGTTTTCGATGTACTGAATTCCTGGTTAGAGCGTCAAAAGTTTGTTGGGACATTTTAAGAGGAATCTATCTATCGCGCTTACTAGTAGTTAAAATTTTATATGGACAGTGGGAGAAAGTACGATTTGCATCGAAGACCTAAAAAATTACATAGAGGTCCATAAATTTAGCATAAAGGGCCCTAAAGTTAAGCAAGGAAAAGCAGTCTGGTCCTTCTCAAGAGAGAAACTTAGCCATATACCCTTCGTACTAGTGTACTTGCTTCACACACACACACAAAAATGCTCCTCACACTTTCGAACAAGCGTGTTGGGGTGTGCTTGGTGCTTCCTCTTCACAGGGTGTGAACTGGAACGACAAGGGGCCAGCGCATGTGGGAAGCACCACGTTGTGGACGATAGAGAGGTCAGATGGTCGGTGTGTGTGTGGATGGTGATGAGGCAGTGTGAAGAAGAGAGAAAACACAACTTTTTTGCATGCATATATATAGTAAACGTCCTGAAATTTTGACAAGAGGTTCAACTTCTTGCTAAGACTCTACATATTAACAACTTAATGAAATTAGATCAAACTTTAGCTACAAGTAAGCATGATAAATAGCTCTTGGAATAATTGTATTTTCGAAGGTAGATGGTGGGTGCATCTTCTTTTAGTAAACGATGGCATCGGTGTGAGTTTCCAACTATCAGGAAAGAACATTCTTGAATTTCCCATGTTTGGTGAATTTTAAAACTTCCTAGCTAACTCTGCCGACTTGAATGAGACTATGTGCCAGTTTATCGAAATTAGGTCAAATTTGAACTATAAGTAAATTGAGGTTGCTTTGGAAACTTTTCGAAAAAACTTTTTGGTGGTTTTCGATGTACTAAATTCCTGGTTAGCTTCGAAAGTTTTTTGGAAAATTTTAAGAGGAAACTATCTATCGCGCTTACTTGTAGTTAAATTTGACACGATCGGTGGGAGTATAGTTTAGATAAAAGACCTAAAAAAGAGAAAATTACATGTAGAGGTCCATAAATTTAGCACAAAGGGCCCTAAAGTTAAGCAAGGAAAAGCAGGTGGGTCCTTCTCGAGCGACAAACTAAGCCATACCCTTCGTACTACTGTACTCGCTTCACACAAAAAACGCTCCTCACACTTTCGAACCAACGTGATGGGGGATGTGCTTGGTGCTTCCTCTGTGTAGGGTGTGAAATGGAATGACAAGGTAGGTCCACGCACACTGGCAGCGCCACATTGTGGACGAGGGAGAGATCAGCCGGCAGGGGTGTGCGTGGATGGTGATGAGGTAGTGAAGAAGGAGAGAGAAAACATAATTTGTTTTGTGTGCATATATATAGTAATTAAAAGGTCCTAAATTTTTGACAACACGTTCAACTTCTTGCTAAGAAATTTCACCTTGACAACTTAATGAAATTAGGTCAAACTTGAGCTACAAGTTAGCGTGATAGATTGCTCTTGGATTAATTGTTTTTCGAAGGTAGATGGGTGCATCTTCTTTTAGTAAATGATGTCATTGGTGTGAGTTTGCCAACTTTCAGGAAAGAACATTCTCGAATGTTTTGCAAATTTTAAAACTTCCTAGCCAACTATGCTAACTTCAATGAGACTCTATGCCAATTTATCAAAATTAGGTCAAATTTGAACTACAGGTAAATTGTAGGTTGCTTTGGAAGTTTTACGAAAAAGCCTTTCAGCGGTTTTCGATGTACTGAATTCCTGTTATAGCTTCAAAAGTTTTTTGGAAAATTTTAAGAGGAATCTATCTATCGCACTTACTAGTAGTTAAAATTTGACACGGTCGGTGGGAGCGAGTATGATTTACATAGAAGATCTCAAAAAAGAGAAAATTACATAGAGGTCCACAAATTTAGCACAAAGGGCCCTAATGTTAAGCAAGGAAAAGGAGTCGGGTCCTTCTCGAACAAGCAACTGAGCCATACCCTTCGTACTACTGTACTCGCTTCACAAAAAAATGCTCCTCACACTTTCGAACCAGCGTTCTAGGGGTGTGCTTGGTGCTTCCTCTTCGTAGGGTGTGAAATGGAACGACAAGGCAAGTCCACGCACGTGTGGGCAGTGCCTCGTTGTGGACAAGGGAGAGATCAGTCGTCCTGGAACATAATTTGTTTTGCGTGCATAAATACCATAAAAGGTCCTGAAATTTTGACAACACGTTCCACTTCTTGCTTAAAATATGCATCTTGACAACTCAACGAAATTAGGTCAAACTTGAGCTACAAGTTAGCGTGATGGATTGCTCTTGGATTGATTGTCTTTTCGATGGTAGATGGGTGCATCTTGTTTTAGTAAACGATGTCATCGGTCTGAGTTTCCAACTATCAGGAATGAACATTCTCGATTTTCCCATATTTTGCGAATTTTAAAACTTCCTAGCTAACTCTACCGACTTGAATGAGACTTTCTGCCACTTTATCAAAATTTGGTCAAATTTGAACTACAAGTAAATTGTGGGTTGGTTTGGAAGTTTTACGAAAAAGCTTTTCGGTGGTTTTCGATGTACTGAATTCATGGTTAGCTTCAAAAGTTTTTGGAAAATTTTAAGAGGAATCTATCTATCGCGCTTACTTGTAGTTAAAATTTGACACGGTCGGTGGGAGTGAGTATGGTTTACATCGAAGAACTCAAAAAGTACGAAGGGTCAGGGTGTGCTTGGTGCTTCCTATTTGCAGGTTGTGAAATGGAACGACAAGGCAGGTCGATGCACGCGCCACGTTGTGGATGAGGGAGAGACATCAGCCGGTCGGGGTGTGCGTGGATGCTGATGAGGCAGTGAAGGAGAGAGAAAACATAATTTGTTTTGCGTGCATGTATATAGTAAGGTCCTGAAATTTGTACAAGACGTTCAACCTCTTGCTAAGAATCTGCATCTTGACAACTTAAGGAAATGAGGTCAAACTTGAGCTACAAGTTAGCGTGATAGATTGCTCTTGGAATAATTGTCTTTTTGAAGGTAGATGGGTGCATCTTTTCGAAGGTGATGGCGGTGGTGACGGCGGCGGTGGTGTAGAGCGGCGGCCTAGCACCGCGACGGCGATCGGTGATGGAGAGGAGGACGGCGACAGGTAAATCGTAGGTTTCTATGAAAGTTTTATGAAAAAGCTTTTGGTGGTACCCATCGGAGGTCAATTAGGAGTATATCAGAAACCACCGAGAGTTTGGACAACAGGTTTAACTTCTTGATAAGATTTTGCATCTTGACAATTTAACGAAATTTGGTCAAACCTGAGCTACACAAGTAGAGAACAAGAGGGTGGTAGCACGAGACTTTCAAAAAAAGGCAGCACAAGATCAGAAGATGACTTGAAGACGGTGCAATGTCAGAGCAAAGCTATGATGGGCTGCTGACACGAGCTACAGGGTACACTCCAATATTAGTAAATATATGGACCTACTACTAGTATATGCACGCAAAACAAGTTGTGTTTTCTCTCTCCTTTGCTGGCTCTCACCATCCATCCTCCATCGATTTCTTCTCTACAGCCGCGGGTACACAGTCCGGCTTGTCTCTTCCTCATCCACAATAGGTTCAACTTCTTTCTAAGGTTTTGCATCTTGATAGTTTAACAAAATTAGGTCAAACTTGAGCTACAAGTAAACGTGATAGATTTCTCTTAAATTAATTGTCTTTTCGAAGGTAGATGGGTGCATCTCTTCTTGTAAAAGCAGTGTCGTTGGTGTGAGTGTCCAACTACTAGGAAAGAATATTCTCAATTGATGATGACTGGTTCGACCTCTAGCTAAGATTTTGCATCTTGAAAATTTTTAACCCCTTTTGAAAACTATCACATTAAATAGGGAGAGAGGGGAAATGATATTTCTATTCTCTATGGGCAACCCACAAGCTTGAGGTGCACCTTATTAGGCTTAAAGATAACTTTATTTCAAAGCACAGTAGGTTGTATTCTCAATATGTGTAGACAGTTATTATTAATAGACTTAATTTATGCATTTTGGGGGTGGTGACATCATGGTTCTAGAACATGGTGGAGTTTTCTCTAGGTCTGTACTCCCTTCGTCCCAAAATATAAGGCGCCTAAGGATTGGTCAAAAGTCTAGGTACATGATGGTTCTAGAATACAGCCTATTGTGCTATGAAATTTTGGGGGTGGTGACATGATGGTTCTAGAACATGCATGGTGGAATTTGCTCTAGGTACTATTCAACACGAATCCAGCTTATCTGAATCATTGGATCCAACATCCCAACGGTCAGGATTGGTGCTATGCATCCAATTCAAAACTGCTCCACTATAGTAGTAGAGATAGAGATATCTTATCTTACCACTATATAGTGTACGAATAACTTGGAATATTGACCGTTGGATCAAGACTCGTGAATCCCAACATTTCTAGTCGTTGGATCTTCTTTTCCATTCTAGCATCTAAAAGATTCTATTGATAGTCTTCAGCATAATGAATGATATACACAAACCTCAAAACACACTTCTCCATCATACTAGAATCTTCTCCCTCGTAGCTAACAATCGTTGACTTCTACATGATCTTATATTATCTTACCACTATATAGTGTATGGATAACTTTGAATGTTGACCGTTGGATCAAGACTCGCGAATCCCAGCATATCTAGCCATTGGATCTTCTTTTCCATTCTAGCATCTAGAAGATTCTATTGATAGTCTTCAGCATAATGAATGCTATGCACAAACCTAAAAACACACTTCTCCATCATACTAGAATGTTCTCCCTTATTTCTCTAGAACATGTTATCAAAAAATTCATGTGTTAGGTAGCTAATAATCTTTGACTTCTACATGATGATACAAAGTACAAGGACCAAATATATACCCATACTTTATAGATGTTGGTCAAATTTATAATTTTTTGTACTTTACCAATTATAATTTTAAATAGTGATGATATGTCACAGTTTACTATCTGATCCTTATTAAGGTGTACTTTTTTACACAATGCAGAAGTGGTACATATATTTCTTCGCTTAGACATATGGTCACATCTGTCCATGCGATGTACATGCTGAGAGAATAAAACGTTGGCAGGGGAAGAGGGCAACATCGAAGACAAGCTGAAGGGGGTTCCATGTCAGAGCAAAGTTATGATGGGTTTCTGACACGAGGTACTCCTGCGGTCTTACACGACATCGCGACACAGATAGCAATAGATCAACAGGAGGAAATAAAGACTATAAATGCAAAATAGGTAGAAGCGGAAGAGATGCTCGCCTGGGAAACACTGTCGAAGATTCATATCCGAAGAACTTGTCGATACTCGCATCCACTCATCGGTCTAATCCGCGAAGAAGCAAACACTAGCAGAAACACCGGATGCAATATTTAATACTACGGCAGAAGATCCGGCATGTTTATGATATGATGCAGATCCGATGCAATTAGTCAATATTAAGCGGAACCAGGGTCCCGATAATTAATTACACGGTTCAAGTTATTTAGAACCTCCGCAATTTAAATGTTGTATTAACAGGGCGAAACATGGCATCGGTTTGCTACACAAATTTAAATGGAGCCGATATAAGACTAGAATAGCCTATATATAGACTCCATATTTAATTATGAGGTGAAACGACATAATACCCCCAAACTCATGGACAGGCATGCATGCATGAACAATTTAATAGGCGACAGTTGATAATGTTATATTATAAAAATAGGGGTCTCGGATAAAGGGGTCACACATCTAGGCTCGGCAGATCTTGGTTCCGGGGGTTCGTGGTTCGACAGGGTCTAGGGTTCGACGAGGATCGATCTCGGCGGGAACGTTCTCGGACAACGGAGTAGATCTTGGCGTTCCGGGAAGAAGGACTTGGTTCGGTGTCGGGGGCGCATCGGATTCGCCCTGGTCGGTGTCGATCTTGTCGTCGCGAAGATCTTGTCGGGTCCGCGCCATCGAGTCGGTCTTGGCATCCGGGGTGAAGTACTTGGCGTATCCGAGACGAAGCGCTTGTCGTTCCGTGTGGCGATCTTGGCGGTCATCGGGTCCGAGAAGAAGATCTTGGCGTCCGGTCCTCGGGCATCGGTGCGGGAAGAAGGTCTTGTCGCATCCGATGGATCGGTCCTTGGGGTCAAAGAACTTGGCGCGCCCGGGTTCGGTCTTCGGCTCGTGCCGGGGAACTTGACGTCCGTGTAGGAGAACTTGTCGCATCCGTGTAGGAGACCTTGGAATTCGTGACGAAGTTCTTGGTGGGTTCGGGCTTCGAATCCGAGGTGGTGATCTTGGAGTACCGAGGTTTGCGGATTCGTATTCAAGCCTCCGGTACCGATATTCAGATAACACGGGTTCTCGGCGGCAAGTGGTCTCGTGGACGAGCTTGGATAGGCCTCAGAACACGGTACATGGCTTCTCGGACTTGGTCTTTGGATGTGAGAGAAGAAACCGCTGGGTTCGGATGTGAAGATCTTCGGGTACATCAGGTTCGTGACGTGCTTGCGGCATGGTCTCCCTACGTCTTTGTTTTGACACCGAAACAAAGGCATTGGGGCTGGGGGCCGGCGAGACGGGGCATCGAGAAGTCTTGCAGGGGCACCGCAGAGGCGACGTGGCGCTACTCGTGGTAGATGTTCACGAGATAGGGCTGGTGGAGCCGAGCGTCCGAAGGGCGCGGCGGCGTAGGGTCGGGGGCCTGGCCCGAGGAGGAGGCGTACTTGGACGCAGACGGGGCGGCAGTGCAACACTAGGCGGAGGACAACGTCGAGCTTGGCGGTGACGGGCCCAAAGTGAAGGGGATGGGCTCAGGCGACGAGGAGCTCGAGGTGGCAGAGGGGATTGAGGCACGAGACGCTGCTGCGAGGGGGAGGTGGCCGATGGAGGAGGCCGACACGGCTCGGCTCGGGTGGCCGGAGAGGAGGCACCGACGGCGGCGGGTGGAGGACGGGGTGGAGGCGGCCGGCGATGGGGCCGATGGTGGCGGAGCTTGGCGACCTCGAGGAGAGGGGCCCGGGGACGCGGCGAGCGGCGACGGGGGTTGGTCGAGGGCGCCGGCCCTAGCGATGGGGATCGCCCGGCGAGGAGGAGGGCACGTCGGGGTAGGTGGCGACCTCGGCCGGAGATGGCGACACAGGGGCAGCAGAGCTCGCTGGGCTCGGGGCGGGCGCGCGGTCAGCCGACGCGAGGAAGAGGCGGTGGCGAGACGCGGGTCCTGGCAGCGGACGGTGAGCAGAGGTAGGCGTGGGGAACGAGCGGGAGGGAGACGGGGATGAGGGAGAGAGGGACGAGGGCGGGCGTCGTGGTGGGGCCGCAGGGTAGGCGGCGTCGGGAGTTGGGATTTGGTCCCAGGTGGCGACGCGCGGGCGGGAAACGGCCGGGCGGGGTGGGATCCCGAGGTGGGGAGTTGTCGGCACGGGGGAGCGGGGCAGGTGGCCAGCGCGTCTACCGTAGGTGGACGGCGGGGTGGGGCCCAGGCGTTAGGGAGGCTGGGAGTTGGTGGGGCGGGAGAAAACACAGAGGAGTGGGGCCAGCGGGGCTGCAGGCGGCGGGGATCGGTGTGGGCTTGGCCCAGGTAGACCAGCAGGTGGCGGCCGGGTGGTGAGGTGGAGGAAGAAGGGAGAGGGGTTAGTGAGGTGGCGCGCTGCTATAGGGCAGGGTGAGGTGGAGGGGGCTGGGGAGGATTAGGGGTAGGGTATTTGGTAGAAAAGGGTTTGGGTGTTTCTAGGGTAGGTAGGATTTTTAGCTGGAGGTGGCCAGCTGGGCTTTCGGGCCTGGCTGGCGGCCTCCCAAAAATAATTTGAATATTTTATTTATTAAAAACGAGGTTTTTGTAAACCGTATTTAGACAAACCAAAAATATCCGGAGACCCGGGTTTTGATTTGAAATAAAGGCGGGGACTATTTACAAAACAAAGTAGGCTTTTCGAAAATAGTTTTAGACAAACAAATGCATGATGATGACGATGCTCAAATGCAATGTGGCATGATGACATGAGCATGCGGTCATGATGATGCAATGCACAAAAACACCGCGATTTTCTAGTAGTGGTTTTGCGGGGCGCCACAATTCGACACCACTAACAATGGATCTCGCCATCGAGATCCGCCTCATGGTACCGGGAAGAAGGTCGGCAATCTGAATCTTCTCGCTTCGTGTAGATTCTCGCGACACCACTAACAAGAGGTCGTTGTCCGTGATCGTCGAGAGAACACTCCGGGGACAAAGGGCGAAGGTAGAGGTATCAACAAATAAAGCCTCCTCTAACTTCGATAGAAGGAGAGAATCGATGCATTCTTATCCACTTCAATGTACAAGAGCGAATGGAAAGGGTAGTCGGCATGGGGGCCAATCCATCACGCACCCAAACTATTACTCCGCACAATCAGTAGAAAAGCGTGCAACCATTCTCGGAATTAGACTGAAGATCTTGACAAGCGAGGTTCGGAAACAAGGAGGGATGCGGAATCTGCATCGGATCTGGCGTAGACGATGTCATCGCGTTGGAAAACACCGGAAGTCACAAACAAGGAACAAAGAATGGTTCCGACAAATGAAGGATTCCTCAGATAGCACGAAGATCGGATGTAGAAGCACCGTTACCAAAGAAGGAAGCAAAAACCCTGAAGGTACGATGGAAAACCCAACCACGAGAATTCCTGGACTCGAAGAAAGAGAAGAGAGTAGAATCAAAACACACAGAGGTAAGAGGAGAACAGAAGAGGGGTAAGTAGTAAAATCAGACCTAATCAGATCTATCCAACCGATTTTGCAAAAATAGTTTTGACACTCTACTTCGGCCGTTAGCTAGGTTATCCTACAGGCTTGACTTGTGGGGTATCGCAACTGTTGAGCTCTGATACCACTCTGTAACACCCTCGAATCGTCCCTATGCAAGTTTTAGCCCTTTTCGCCAAACCCGCATAGAAACGATTCAAGGACGCCCACCAGGCACTTTCATGCGGGTGGAAAACGAAGTAATACCATTACACAACAGTCCTCGATGGGACCCACAGAACAGATATATATACAACACAACTCCATGAGTCAAGAATACAGATATACACTACAAAGATCCAAATCACCTTGAAATCGATAGGGCGTCCGACTACGGACAAGATGCAAATGGGGCTAAGAGCCCTGAAGAATAACCAATGGCGTCCATAACCCTTCCCAGGCCAAGCCGGAAGGGTAACCCTACTAACGACGTCGAACTCAAACCTGCTCAAACAAAAGGGGTGCCGACAAAGGCAAAGGAAAAAGAGGAGCGTTAGTACTGAGGCCAGTACATGGCAAGGCTAGGATTCGGCGGCTCTCGCCTACATAGGTATGGTGGGCTGAAGCGGTAGTGTAGCGGCACTAACAACCTATAGAGACTCGATACAACGGGCGGTTATCAGAGAGGGATAAGAAAGACCTATTCGGATCCAACCTGAAGCTAACACCAAACAAACCCATCCTGGTATTTTCCCCTCGAGACCAAACGAGGAAGTCGGACCAAGGAACTCACACAGTTGGCAATTTTACTCATTCCGTTATAGTTGCAGCAATTACTAATCAGATATAGATAGCATGAGTCATCCTGAAGCATAAGTAGTGGGCAGTTTTAATCACCACTCCGTTATAGTTGGAACATTTACTAGTCAGATATAATTGTCCTGAGGAATCCCAAAACCCAGCAATTGTTGGCACTTTTATCACATTCCATTGGAGTTGCAATACTTACTAGGCAGGTATAGTATGACAAAGATCACCACAGATCCACCAGTTGTTGGCATTTTTAATATCCATTCTGTTATACTTGAGCTGATTACTAGTCACATATTAAGTCAAATTTATAGCACTACTTTAGTTATGCTTGTCTATGATCGAGATACTGTGCTCCAAGTCGTCCATAACCGTGGACATGGCTTTCAGAAAGTTTTACCCTGCAGGGGTGCACAAATAGCAACACACACTCGATCAACCTCGGAAAAACCAACCCAAAACCCAACAAGGCATTCACGACAAAGCGATCACAGGATTCATAAAATATTTCAGGGGGCCACCCCACTAAGCTACCCGCAACGAAGTTGGCCGGCTCCGGAATGGACCCAGGGTTTGGGTGGACGGCTGTAAATGATTGGGAACCCGAAAGTGTGACTGGGCTTGTCGATACAGCAAAAACGTGTCACGATCCTAAACAGTACAGGTGCTCCAATCACAATCATAAATAAAGCAGTAAAGCATGGCATAAGTACAGGATAGTAATAAATCCCCAAACTACTTGTGGCCCCAAGAAATAAAAATGAATCAAGCTCTGGCTCAGGGGGTCCATAAGGCCTCCCGGATGTGGATAGTGCGAAAAATCAAGGAACATGTATCAAGTACTCGGGGTCCTACGGGACACAAGTGAGCGTGGAAGAACCAAATAACATCTATTGCCCACTGATGCCTCTGCATTAGTTATATCTAGCATTTTAATAGTTGTATTTAAAGTCATGATCATTTCCACCAGTAAGCATCTCCACCAATAAGCATCTGCCAGCATTTCAACAACTGTGGTACTTGGCAACACGAGATCGCACCTGAGCAAGCAACTACGACTCGCAAGGCCAGCTATCTACCAAACACAGGTAATGGGAGGTGTCCAAGGCAATATAGAGGCTGCACGGGATATAACTGGTACGAAACGCTAAAGCATCACGACACGGATAGCAATAGATCAACAGGAGGAAATAAAGACTATAAATGCAAAATAGGTAGAAGGGGAAGATATGCTCGCCTGGGAAACACTGTCGGAGATTCATATCCGAAGAACTTGTCGATACTCGCATCCACTCATCGGTCTAATCCGCGAAGAAGCAAACACTAGCAGAAACACCAGATGCAATATTTAATACTAGGCAGAAGATCCGGCATGTTTATGATATGATGCAGATGCGATGCAATTAGTCAATATTAAGCGGAACCGGGGTCCCGATAATTAATTACACGGTTCAAGTTATTTAGAACCTCCGCAATTTAAATGTTGTATTAACAGGGCGAAACATGGCATCGGTTCGCTACACAAATTTAAATGGAGCCGATATAAGACTAGAATAGACCGTATATAGACTCCATATTTAATTATGAGGTGAAACGGCATAATACCCCCAAACTCACGGACAGGCATGCATGCATGAACAATTTAATAAGCGACAGTTGATAATGTTATATTATAAAAATAGGGGTCTCGGATAAAGGGGTCACACATCTGGGCTCGGCAGATCTTGGTTCCGGGGGTTCGGGGTTCGACAGGGTCCAGGGTTCGACGGGGATCGATCTCGGCGGGAACGTTCTCGGACAACGGAGTAGATCTTGGCGTTCCGGGAAGAAGGACTTGGTTTGGCGTCGGGGGTGCATCGGATTCGCCCTGGTCGGTGTCAATCTTGTCGTCGCGAAGATCTTGTCGGGTCCACGCCATCGAGTCGGTCTTGGCATCCGGGGTGAAGTACTTGGTGTATCCGAGATGAAGCGCTTGTCGTTCCGTGTGGCGATCTTGGCGGTCATCGGGTCCGAGAAGAAGTTCTTGGCGTCCGGTCCTCGGGCATCGGTGCGGGAAGAAGGTCTTGTCGCATCCGATGGATCGGTCCTCGGGGTCGAAGAACTTGGCGCGCCAGGGTTCGGTCTTCGGCTCATACCGGGGATCTTGACGTCCGTGTAGGAGAACTTGTCGCATCCGTGTAGGAGACCTTGGAATTCGTGACGAAGTTCTTGGTGGGTTCGGGCTTCGAATCCGAGGTGGTGATCTTGGAGTACCGAGTTTGCGGGTTCGTCTTCAAGCCTCCGGTACCGGTCTTCAGATAACGCGGGTTATCGGCGGCAAGTGGTCTCGTGGATGAGCTTGGATAGGCCTCAGAACACGGTACATGGCTTCTCGGACTTGGTCTTTGGATCCGAGAGAAGAAACCGCTGGGTTCGGATGTGAAGATCGTCGGGTACATCAGGTCCGTGACGTGCTTGCGGCATGGTCTCCCTACGTCTTTGTTTTGACACCGAAACAAAGGCATCGAGTCTTGGGGGCCGGCGAGACGGGGCATCGAGAAGTCTTGCAGGGGCACTACAGAGGCGATGCGGCGCTACTCGTGGTAGATGTTCACGGGATGGGGCTGGTGGAGCCGAGCGTCCGAAGGCCGCGGCGGCGCAGGGCCGGGGGCCTGGCCCGGGGAGGTGGCGTACTTGGACGCTGACGGGGCAGCAGTGCAACACTAGGCGACAGACGACGTCGAGCTTGGCAATGATAGGCCTAAAGTGAAGGGGATGGGCTCAGGCGACGAGGAGCTCGAGGTGGCGGAGGGGATTGAGGCACGAGGCGCTGCTACGAGGGGGAGGTGGCCGACGGAGGAGGCCGACGCGACGGACGGAGGACGGGGTGGAGGCGTCCGGCGAAGGGGCCGGTGGTGGCGGAGCTTGGCGACCTCGGGGAGAGGGGCCCGAGGACGCGGCGAGCGGCGACGGGGGTTGGTCGCGGGCGCCGGACCTAGCGGTGGGGATCGCCTGGCGAGGAGGAGGGTGCGTCGGGGTAGGTGGCGACTTTGGCCGGAGATGGCGACGCAGGGGCGGCAGAGCTCGCTGGGCTCGGGGCGGGCGCGTGGTCAGCCGACACGAGGAAGAGACGGTGGCGAGACGTGGGTACTCGCAGCGGACGGTGAGCAGAGGTGGGCGTGGGGAACGAGCGGGAGGGAGACGGGGATGAGGGAGAGAGGGACGGGGGCGGGCGTCGTGGTGGGGCCGCAGGGTAGGAGGCGTCGGGAGTTGGGATTTGGTCCCAGGTGGCGACGCGCGGGCGGGAAACGGCCGGGCGGGGTGGGATCCCGAGGTGGGGAGTTGTCGGCACGGGGGAGCGGGGCAGGTGGCCAGCGCGTCTACCGTAGGTGGACGGCGGGGTGGGGCCCAGGCGTTAGGGAGGCTGGGAGTTGGTGGGGCGGGAGAAAACACAGAGGAGTGGGGCCAGCGGGGCTGCAGGCGGCGGGGATCGGTGTGGGCTTGGCCCAGGTAGACCAGCAGGTGGCGGCCGGGTGGTGAGGTGGAGGAAGAAGGGAGAGGGGTTAGTGAGGTGGCGCGCTGCTATAGGGCAGGGTGAGGTGGAGGGGGCTGGGTAGGATTAGGGGTAGGGTATTTGGTAGAAAAGGCTTTGGGTGTTTCTAGGGTAGGTAGGATTTTTAGCTGGAGGTGGCCGGCTGGGCTTTCGGGCCTGGCTGGCGGCCTCCCAAAAATAATTTGAATATTTTATTTATTAAAAACGAGGTTTTTGTAAACCGTATTTAGACAAACCAAAAATATCTGGAGACCCGAGTTTTGATTTGAAATAAAGGCGGGGACTATTTAGAAAACAAAGTAGGCTTTTCGAAAATATTTTTAGACAAACAAATGCATGATGATGACGATGCTCAAATGCAATGTGGCATGATGACATGAGCATGCGGTCATGATGATGCAATGCACAAAAACACCGCGATTTTCTAGTAGTGGTTTTGCGGGGCGCCACAAGCACCTCTCTCCGATGAGACCTGCCATTTGGTAGGCCATTTACAGTACTTCTTATCTTCTATTTATCGTGTCTTATCTCTTACAATACAATAAACCACTACATAGTGTATGGATTAACTTTGAACATTGACCGTTGGATCAAGACTAGCAAGTCCAAACATTGCCAACCTATGGATCTTCTTTTCCATTCTTAGCATCTAGAAAGATTCTACTTTAGCATGATGAACGCTACTATGCGCGAACCTAAAAACACAAACTCCATTGCTCAGTTTTCAGGGTCCTTGTGCTAAAAAATGCATGGACTTGGATGCAATTTTCATTTTTTGAGGTCCTCGATGTAACTTGTACTTCCACCGACCGTGTTAACTCTCAAGCACCTCTCTCCTACGAGACCTACCATTTGGTAGGCCATTTGCAGTACTTCTTATCTTCTCTTTATCGTGTCTTATCTCTTACAATACAATAAACCACCGCATAGTGTACGAATTAACTTTGAACATTGACCGTTGGATCAAGACTATCATATCCAAACATTGCCAAGCGCAGGATCTTCTTTTCCATTCTTAGCATCTTGAAAGATTATACTTTAGCACGATGAACGCTAGTATGCGTAACCCTCAATACACAAACTCCATTGCTTAGTTTTCAAGGTCCTTGTGCTAATAAATGCATGGACTTGGATGCAATTTTCATTTTTTATGAGATCCTTGTTGTAACTTGTACATCCACCGACCGTGTTAACTCTCAAGCACCTCTCTCCTACGAGACCTACCATTTGATAGGCCATTCGCAATACTTCTTATCTTCTCTTTATCATGTCTTATCTCTTACAATATAATAAACCACTGCATAGTGTACGGATTAACTTTGAACATTGACCGTTGGATCAAGACTAGCAAATCCAAACATTGCAACCGCAAGATCTTCTTTTCCATTCTTAGAATCTAGAAGGATTATACTTTAGCATGATGAACGCTACTATGTGCAAACCTAAAAACACAAACTCCATTGCTCAGTTTTCAGGGTCCTTGTGCTAATAAATGCATGGACTTGGATGCAATTTTCATTTTTATGAGGTCCTTGATGTAACTTGTACTTCCACCGATCGTGTTAACTCTCAAGAACCTCTCTCCTATGAGACCTACCATTTGGTAGGCCATTTGCAGTACTTATTATCTTCTATTTATCGTGTATTATCTCTTACAATACAATAAACCACTGCATAGGGTATGGATTAACTTTGAACATTGACCGTTGGATCAAGACTAGCGAATCCAAACATTGCCAACCTCTTGATCTTCTTTTCCATTCTTAGCATCTAGAAAGATTCTACTTTAGCGCGATGAATGCTACTATGTGCAAACCTAAAAACACAAACTCCATTGCTCAGTTTCCAGGGTCCTTGTGTTAATAAATGCATGGACTTGGATGCAATTTTCATTTTTATGAGGTCCTTGATGTAACTTGTACTTCCACCGACCGTGTTAACTCTCAAGCACCTCTCTCCTACGAGACCTACCATTTGGTAGGCCATTCACAGTACTTCTTATCTTCTCTTTATCAGGTCGCATCTCTTACAATACAATAAATCACTGCATAGTGTATGAATTAACTTTGAACATTGATCGTTGGATCAAGACTAGCAAATCCAAACATTGCCAACCTCTGGATCTTCTTTTTCATTCTTAGCATCTAGAAAGATTCTACTTTAGCACGATGAACGCTAGTATGCGCCAACCTAAAAACACAAACTCCATTGCTCATTTTTTAGGGTCCATGTGCTAATAAATGCATGGACTTGGATGCAATTTTCATTTTTATAAGGTCCTTGATGTAACTTGTACTTCCACCGACCGTTTTAACTCTTGAGCATCTCTCTCCTACGAGAACTACCATTTGGTAGGCCATTCGCAGTACTTCTTATCTTCTCTTTATCATGGCTTATCTCTTACAATACAATAAATCAATGCATTGTGTATGGATTAACTTTGAACATTGACCGTTGGATCAGGACTAGCAAATCCAAACATTGCCAACCTCTGGATCTTCTTTTTCATTCTTAGCATCTAGAAAGATTCTACTTTAGCATGATGAATGCTAGTATGCACAAACCTAAAAACATAAACTCCATTGCACATTTTTCAGGGTCCTTGTACTAATAAATGCATGGACTTGGATGCAATTTTCATTTTTATGAGGTCCTTGATGTAACTTGTACTTCCACCGACCGTGTTAACTCTCAAGCACCTCTCTCCTACGAGACCTACCATTTGGTAGATCATTCACAATACTTCTTATCTTCTCTTGATCGTGTCTTATCTCTTACAATACAATAAATCACCGCATAGTGTATGGATTAACTTTGAACATTGACCGTTGGATCAAGACTAGCAAATCCAAACATTGCCAACCGCTACATATTCTTTTCCATTCTTAGCATAGAGAAAGATTCTACTCCCTTCGACCCAAATTAGTTGACTTAGATTTGTCTAGATACGAATGTATCTAGACTTGTTTTAGTGTTAGATACGTCCGAATCTAGATAAAACTAAGTCAACTAATTTGGGACGGAGTGTGTACCTTAGCACGATGAATGCTAGTATGCGCAAACCTCAAAACGCAAAATCCATTGCTCAGTTTTCAGGGTCCTTGTGCTAGTAAATGCGTGGACTTGGACCCAATTTTCATTTTTATGAGGTCCTTAATGTAACTTGTACTTCCACCGACCGTGTTAACTCTTAAGCACCTCTCTCCTACGATACCTACCATTTGATAGACCATTCGCAGTACTTCTTATCTTCTCTTTATCGTGTCTTATCTCTTACAATATAATAAACCACTGCATATAGTGTACGAATTAACTTTGAACATTGACAGTTGGATCAAGAGTAGCAAATCCAAACATTGCCAACCGCTAGATCTTCTTTTCTATTCTTAGCATCTAGAAAGATTCTAGTGATAGTTTTTAGCACGATGAATGCTAGTATATGCGCAAACCTCAAAACACACACTTCATTGCTCTCAGTTTTAGGGTCCTTGTGCTAATAAATGCATGGACTTGGATGCAATAATTATCATTTTCATGAGGTCCTTGATGTAACTTGTACTTCCACCGACCATTTTAACTCTCAAGCACCTCGCTCCTACGAGACCTTCCATTAGATTGGCCATTCATAATACTTCTTATCTTATCTTTATCTTCTCTTATCTCTTACAATATTATACCATCACTATAGAGTGTACGAAACATTGACCATTTGATCAAGACTAGCAAATCCAAACATTGCTAACAACCATTGGATCTTTTTTTCCTTTCTTAGCATCTAGAAAGATTCTATTGAAAGTCTTTAGCACGATGAACGCTAGTATGCGCAAACCTCAAAACACAGTTCATTGCTCAGTTGCAAGGTCCTTGTGCTAAATGCATGGACTTGGATGTATTTTTTATTTTTTACGAGGTCCTTGATGTAACCTGTACTTCCACCAACCATGTTAACTCTCGAGCACCTCGCTCCTAAGAGACCTAAAGTTAGATCGGCCATTCGCAGTATTTCTTATCTTATATTTATCTCGTCTCTTATCTCTCACAATACCATATATACCACTGCATAGTGTACGGAACAATGAATATTTGATCAAGACAGGCAAATCCAAACATTGCTAACCATTGGATCTTATTTTCAATTCTTGGCATCTACAAAGATTCTACTTTAGCATGATGAACGCTAGTATGGGCAAACCTCAAAACACACATTTCATTGCTAAGTTTTAGGGTCCTTATGGTAAATGCATGGACTTGGATGCAATTTTCATTTTTATGAGGTCCACTTGTACTTGCTTAACAAAGAAAATCAGCGTGGTGCTCACTCCTGCAGCCTTACAGTGTGCTACTCCTCCTCTATGCAAGGAAAATAAATTGTATACTACTCTCTCCTTTGCTGCATCACACCCATCCTCTAGCTGATATGTCCCTTGTCCACAGTGTGGCGCTACGCACGTGTGCCATGGTATTACGGCGGCTCTATTTCTATCTCTTTTTTTCATAACTTTGCTCTGACATCGAACCGCGTTCAACACCTCTTCGCTGCAGCCCTCTTGGGCTGTCTTCTCTAACCCCATAATCTCTTGTACAGTAGCTCTTCATTTCCCCCTCCATTTTGATCCTTCTTTTTCCTAGTACTACTATTTGCTTTGCGGAAAACAACATTCCAGTTTTCACACAAAAAATCCTGTCACTTGGAAATTTGAGAACATCTCTTTTCATAATACGTCTTGGAAACTCCCCTTGGCAAAATATTGTTTACAATAATGCCAAGATGCACCAATCTACATAATATGGGGAGATTACCATAAACTATGATGTGGATCACAGGATATGGCATTGACCTTGGTTGTCCGATTCGAAACCTATTCATACGCATTGCAGGACAATTTTGTGAACCTGGTTTTTGAAAAGTTGTCAAAACATAAGTTTATCATTTTGCATGGCATGTGCTACATGCAAAAGGACGTCATGCACATGTCTTCCGTAAAATCTTAAGAACAATCCACCTCAGCCTCATGTTACAATTCCTTTACTTTCCTGTGAATCTAACACTTCTTTAAGAAAAATTCATGTAGGCTTAAAATCTTGTAGGATTCAACTGGACATGATATTCTAATAATACTGTGTTTTCCCTATTCCTTTGTTTTTCTTATCCCGCGAATCAAACAGGCCCAATGTTAAGACTCCCATGGGCAACATTTCCTACTACGCCAAGATGCACCCATATACCAAATTAATGTGGGAACAGTTCATTAACTATGATGTCGATATGGCCATGACCTTTTTTGGTCATCAGGGTTGAAACCTAATAATATTCATACATGGTGCAAAAATATCACGAGGCTGGTTTCCAGAAGTTGTCAAATCCCATGGTTATCAGTTTCCTAGCAGTCTACACGTGACATGATAGGATGCCATGCATAAATATTTGTTTTTCTTTATTACATGTGATTGTTTCAAAACGGGTTCAAAATTGTCAAGATACAAATTCTTAGCAAGAAGTTGAATTTGTCAAAACTCTTGATTGTTTTTGATATATTAACTACCTGATGCGTACCACCAAAAGCTTTTTGTAGAACTTCGATAGAAATCTACTATTTTCTAGAGCTTCTAGTTCAAATATGACATGATTTTGTTAATAGAGACATAAAGTCATTTGAGTGGTACGAGTTAGCTCGGAAGCTTTGAAAACTCATAAAACTTGGGAATCGTACATAAAACATTGTCCACTATATTTGGAAACCTCGCTTGTAGCATTCAAAACCATGTCCTCTGTACTTTTTGTGCATAGTATATTCATGGTGCTAGAGGCCAACAATAATGGGATCTTCTATATGCTAGACATGACATAATCAAATATACTGAAAGAGATCCAATGGTTAACAATGTCGGGTTTTGCTAATCTATATCCAACTGCCGATGTTCAAAGTTATTCGTACACTATAAAGTGGTATGGAAATTGTGAAGCAACATAGTCGTTTTTTGTTTTGAAAAGAAGTGTCAAGCACAAATTTCTGATTTTTTATGGCGAGCAATACGCATATGAGGACGCCACATGAAAGTATTTGGTTTATTATTTGTTTTATTTCAATGTCTTCAAAACATTATCAAATTTGAAGGCATGCATATTCTTAGCATGAAGTTAGTTGCATTTTTAAAATCTCGCGATGGTTCTTGACATATTGACGACATTGGTACCAACAAACGACATCTGTAAAACTCAAGAGAAACCTATCATGCATACTTGTACTCCCTCCGATTCATATTAGTTGTCCCTAGATTGGATGTGTCTACACTAAAACATGTCTAGATATATCCATTTCTGCGACAAGTAATATCGATCGGAGGGAGTAGTTCATATCTAACATAATTTCATTAAATCGGCATAAAGTCCTCTAAGTGGGGGAAGTTACCTAGCTAGGAAGATTCAACAATTCTAAAACAAGGAAGTTATAAGAAAGCATGGTCCACTTTGTCTGAAATGTGGTGCGGTGGCACATTTTTTCAACTAGGTTTGGCCTAGAAGGAGCGAGATGCTTCGGTTAGCAACTTAACATGGTTAGTGGAAGTGTACATGCTACATCAAGGACCTCAAAAACGAGAAAATTACACCTAACCCTTGTTTTAGTACAAAGGGGCCTGAAAATAAGCATGGAAAATCAGTCGGGACTAGCTCTCCTTCTCCACCCACTAGCTGAGCCATACCGTTTGTACTAGAACAACAAAAACTTGCTTAACACAAAGGAAATCAGCGCGGTACTCACTTTTTCCATATCTTTCTAATCAAGTGCATCGAATGTGATAGGACATGTATATATTTATATATACATACCAAGTACAATATCCCTTCTCTAATATTGTGAGTGTTCATCCTTGTAATAACCTTCCATGTGATGTTTGGGATGAAGCAAGTGAAAACATCGAAACCTGAAAAGTTTGATCCGCGACTGCTTTTTTGCCGCCGCCCCAGCCCAACACCCAAAGTGGTTCCTTCCTATGCAAACCAACACAACGTAGCTGATGAACACACGATAGACAGACACAGAGCCGTTGTACCAATGTTAGAGTTGAAAGCAGCATCCCGCGGAAGTTCCACTTCTAGGTCATTTTGAAGTACTCCTATAGAAACTTCAAAATGAACTAGAGGTAGGACTTTCGCGGGATCCCGCTCGCAACCCTAACCATGGCACATGTGCTGAGCACCACACTCCGGACGAGGGAGAAATCAACTAGCAGGTGTACGCACGGGTGCCGAGAAGATACATACTTGATTACATTATGTAAAATTTGACCGAATAAATAGAGTAACTAATACACTTGATTAATTTGTGTAAAATTAGTACTGTTGGGATAGAGTAAACCTTTCCAATAAGGTTAATTTCCTACCAACATTCTTTATACTATATATTTAGAGTAATTCTTGGTCAAAGAAAAAACACGCAAAACGAGGATGCCTTATTCCTCGGGACGGAGGTAGACTAATACTCCTACCTACTACTCCTACTTATGCAAACAATACTACAGTAGAACCTGTAAATAAATAGTGTGTCTAGTCAAACCGACGTGATGAGACTATACTGCGCCAGGAGCTGACATGGTTAATTTATTACAAGAAAAGAAAAAACCTCTTTCAAAGAGTCATCCCATCTTCCCCATGTCCGTTTAGTTTATACACACTCGCCGATGCCGCCTGGCCGCATTTGGGATCCTCTCCACCACGCAGATCACACATTTTCCTCGCCATCTCGCCCGGTACATCTCTCCTTCCAGACCACCACCCCTCTCCTCCAAAAAAAACCAAACAGTTCTATATAGATCCGCCCTCAGCCCCAATCCTCCTCGACGCGATGGCGGATCATCTGTACAAAATTTGGAGAGCTTCGAGGGAGAGCCGGCGGTGCAGCGGCTTTAGCAAGGTTGGCGACGATGTCGTCAACCAAATCGCTGAGCGTCTTGACGCTAAAAGCGTTGTCCGGCTAGCCGCATGCTCCAAGAAGCTACACCGCCAAGTCATCGGCGAAGAAGGTTACAGCTGCCTGAACTACAAATGCTTGCAAGTGGTCTCATTCAAGAAACTCTATGCCCACATGATCTCTTGCATCCACAGCCCATTTATCGGCACGGAACCAGGATGCAACTGGGTCGACAACAAATTAACGTTGTATCTGCACCTCAAATCCACCCACTCGATCGAGGTGCCCACCGTCCTCTACAACATCAAACAATGGGACCCATCTAATATGGTGTCTGCAGGGTGCTCGCGAATAACAAATGTCATCGGCATCGAGAAGACGAGTGTGTTGTTCATCGGCCAGATTGACGGGCACATCACGGAGATTATCCTGTCTGTCAGCCGCGTAAGGTCCGTGGCATGGGAATTGGAGGAGTACGAGGTGAGGATATCATCATTGGTCGATTTTCATGGGTTCTATCAGGTCGAGTTTTATTCTGAGCCAAAGATTGTGGAGCCGCCGGCCAAAGCCACGCTGGTGCGCTCAACCATTACCTGTCGGTAGCGGGGGCTTATTGTCAAGCTATTCAATTGTTGGTCGGAGTTCCTCGTGGAGTTCCAATGTTGGATCGACGATGACATCAACCCATTATGAGATATCACATCTTAATATTCTCTTGATGATCCTAATATGAATGTACTATGTAATTTTCTAGTCCCTCTGTTCTAATATTAATTACTTTATTTATTTTAGTGGCAGATTCCCTTCGCAATCGGAGTGGTGGAAATGGCTAGAAAGATCCGTGAATTTTACATCTATCTTGCTAAGGGTGAACAGGCGAAAGCCTATTACGAGGATCCACAAATTATGGTAAAACGAGAGAAGCATGCCAGGAAGGAAAGCAAGCGCTACCTGGCCACGACCTGGACACGCTGAATCGTTGGCATACAGATCTTGTGGTGATTCTGACCTCTCTCTTTCTCTCATGCATGTTTGGAGTATATGATGGGACATATAATCATTCCTAGCTAGATTAAGGTACTACTAAGAGTTGTTTTATACTTCTACCGATTATTTTGTATGGAGTTCTACAACTGCTAATATATTTTGTAATAATTCCTATGTACTGGGAATTGTTCAGATCGAGTGCAGAATATGGCATGTACTGCTGAATCTTTCAAAAGCTACCAAATCTCTCAAATGTGCTGATGTTGCTATTATTAAAGTATTTTGTAGAACTAATACTCTTGTACTAGTACTTGTTTTGATCAATGGCAGTAGATTGTTTTGCTTTTCTTTCAAAACATGGCCTTCTCAATCTAAATGAGGCCTGGGCTTCTTGGGTTGCATATATGTTGGTCACACATGCATTGATGTAAGAACGAGGTATGCACACAAATACAGATTTAATCGTCAGTCTTGCTTGCTCCAATGATGGAGTGTGTTCAAAGAAAAAGGGCACACTCATCCCTTGCCCGTTTGAAAAAACAGGCCCAATGTTGAGACTCCCACCGGCAACATTTCCTACTACGCCAAGATGCACCCATATACCAAATTAATATGGTAATAGTATATTAACTATGATGTCGATATGGCCATGACATTTTTTGGTCATCGGGGTTGAAACCTAATAATATTCATACATGGTGGGAAAATATGGCGGGGCTGGTTTCTAGAAGTTGTCAAATCCCATGGTTATCAGTTTCCTGGAAGGCTGTACACGTGACGTGATAGGATTCCATGCGTAAATATTTGTTTTTATGTTTTTCTTTATTACATGTGATAGTTCCAAAACGGGTTCAAAATTGTCAAGATACAAATTTTTAGCAGGAAGTTAAGTTTGTCAAAACTCTCGATTGTTTTCGATATATTAACTACCTGATGCGTACCACCAAAAGCTTTTTGTAGAACTTCGATAGAAATCTACCACTTTCTAGAGATTCTAGTTCAAATATGACATGATTTTGTTAATAGAGACTTAAAGTCATTTGAGTGGGCCGAGTTAGCTCGGAAGCTTTGAAACCTCATAAAACTTGGGAATCATACATAAAAGATTATCCACTATATCTGGAAACTTGGCTTGTGGCATTCAAAACCATGTTCTCTGTACTTTATGTGCATAGTATATTCATGGTGCTAGAGGCAAACAATAATGGGATCTTCTGTATGTTAGACATGACATAATCAAATGTACTGAAAGAGATCCAATGGTCAACAATGTCGGGTTTTGCCAATCTATATCCAACTGCCGATGTTCGAAGTTATTCCTACACTATATAGTGATATGGAAATTGTGAAGCAACATAGTCGTTTTTTCTTTTGAAAAGCAGTGTCAAGCACTATATAGTGGTATGGAAATTGTGTCACAAGCCTTTTACTAGTATGGATATCGATGATCAGTTGATGTGACTCTCGGCCTTGAATTCTTGGACAGATAGGTTATGGTCTACTACCTTTTATATTACTAGATGGACACTAGCCAAATTCAAAATCTGAATCGAGCGGCAAAATCACCCACCGACCTTGAAGCATTTCCCGCCCCACCGATTCAAAACCTTTGAGCCAAAATCTCCCACCAGATAGTACCATTTTTCTATTATTATTAGCTGGATGCGGGCCAAATTTAAATCTCAATCGAGGGGCAATATCACACACCAACCTTGAAGCATTTCGCGCCCCTCTTTTCAAAAAAAAATCTTTAAATTTCCTGTTCCACCCATTGTTCAGACGATAGATGGGCATGCTAAAGTTAGTAGCTCGGGGGCACGATTGTAATTATATTGCTGTTCACCTATACTATGGTCCCGATTCGCATAGTTTTTCCCGCTGGCCCTCCCAAAAATCCCAAACTCTTCTGTCGCCTCCACGGCCACCGCGCGCACCGGATTGATCTCTGGTCTCGTGCGCCGCCGCGGAGCCGCTTCACCGATGCTCACCCACTGGATCTAGTTCATTGGGCCTCTCTGCGACTGCACTAGAGCTGCGGTGTCATTCACCACATCGATGGCATCATCGACCGCTGAAGCTCTGCTTCCTCGCCGCCGAAAGCTACCCAACCTTACCGGATCCGCTTCACTGGTGTCCACCGGACATGATCTAGTTCAAGGAGTTCCATGTCCACCGCTCCAGACCAGATGCACGGTCGTCGTTGTTCACTGCACCGGATCTGCCTCAGCGACGCTCTCGTCCACCGCGTTCAAGCCGGCATCGACCGCCCAAGATCTGCTTCCCTGAAGCCAATAGCCACCATAACCGCAGCACCCTCGGTGACCTGGACGTCACTCGCACAGTACCGATGATGCTTAGACGCCTCTCCGACCAAGGTTAACCAAATCTCCAACCCGTTTTTGTTTTGTCAGCAGTATAGCAGGTTCAAGTTTGTCGCAGTGAACTGCATTTTTGTAATTGTGCTAGTACATACAAGTCATTGGGCATGCTTGTTCTTCGTGCTAGTACATGCAAGGTCATTAGACATGTTGGTTTGCATTCGCTGCCCTACAAATTTCAAGTCATGGACATGTCTGTTATTTTGTCATGCACATGTTCTTAGCTACTCCATATAATAGTAATTACCTGCTATCGTGTAATTCTTGCAAAATCTGTAGTCAGTGGAAAATATTACTATGGATTCCCTGCTCTATAGTTGTTGAATCTATCTGGTTCGTCCTGAGATCAGTTCCTGCTATTATTTCCTCCTTGGCATCGTTCTATTATCCTATGGTAGCCATTTGAACTCTTCGTACTAACTCGATTATAATTTTGATGTTGCCATAAAGCCATCTAGTTCTTCAAAAGCTGCATCACTAACTATTTCCTTTTTCTTGCATAGTGCTCAAAATGGAACAATGAACATGTTGGTTTTCATAGCCTATTCTACAGGTCCACAAGGGATGCCATTACTTCCTTATCTGGTGTTGGTTTTTCCTGAGCAACGGCATAATTGTCCTCTACTATGTAGTTCACTCGTGATTTGCATTCCTGCTCTAGAATTTCTCTTATGATGCCATTATAATTTCTATCTGGTTGATTCTTAGCTATGACAATAACTACATGCCATTGTGTAGCTCACCACAAATTCCGAGTCACCAAACGACTCTATGCATTCTAGGAGATGTCACTGCTTCCATATAAATTTGCTGAAATGACCTTGCTAGTTTATATTTGCTGAAATTCTCAGAAACACTTTGTTTGATTGCTCATTTCATTCTAGCCACACTTGTATAATGCTTGTTTGTCCTATTCTACAGGTTCACGAGCGACGCTATTATATCTCGCATCTGGTTCTGGGTCTGGTTCGTCCTAAGTCACGACATAACTAGCCTCTACAATATATAGTTCATTCGTGGTTTGCATTCCTGCTCTACAAGTTCTCGTATGATGCGGTTATAATTTCTATCTGGTTCATTCTTCGCTATGATAGTAACTACATGCCATTTTGTGCCTCAGCACAAATTCCGAGTCACCCAACGTCTCTTGCATTTTAGGGTATAGAACTGCTTCCATATATATTTGTTCAAAATGACCTGGCTAGTTTATATTTGCTGAAATTCTAAGCCACACACACATTTTTTGATTGCTCGTTTCACTGTAGTCATACTTGTTTAATGCGTGCTTGCTTGTCATGTTTGTTTGACGTGTTGGTCAATAATTGAATCATTGACCAGTTGTAAACTCCAGTTCATAGCTACTGTCATATCAGTCAAATGAGTAGTTTGTCTTATTTGATGTATTAATTTGTTATTAGTTAGTTTCAGACTACAATTATTAGTATCGCCACCAAAGAGGGGGCTGCAAGATCATGTCTCCTCCAATATAGTTGTCACACTCAATGGAAGATGCAGGTGATAGATTGAGAAAGCAAATTGAGGAGTCTACTATCAACTTGATTGTCAACTAAAATGCTGATTTTTCTTTCCCTTGAGTTGATAATATATAATAATTTTAAGAAGTTTGCAGCTGATGTAATATCTAGATAACTCGCGTAGGCTATGTAGGCATTTAGTTGACATTGTCTACACATTGTGGTAGTCGTTACGGTAACTACGCCAGGCAGGTCGATTAGGGAATAGTATCGTGCTTTGTTATTGGCCCGTCCTGTATTCGGCCGACAATGAGTAGTAAAAAATGCTGGACATAAATTTGTCGAAACTGTAAAAGGCCGTAAACGTAACGGGCCGACCCGCATGTGGTAACAGGCCATAACAGTATCATGTTGTAATAGTAACAGGCCATAACTGTAACATGCCGTAACAGTAATAGGACATAAGAGTAACATGTCATAACGGTAATAGGCCATAACAGTAACATGCCATAGTAGTAGCAGGACAGAATAGAAACAGCCAGTATAGTAACAGGCAAGAAACTATAAAACCATAGAACAGTAACAAACCAAAAATAGTAGCGGGCCTCAATAGTAAAGGACATCAACAGTAAAAAGTCAGAACAGTGATGAGCCTGAATAGTACGGGCCGAGAAATTTCCAGACGAGGGAAGTAACAGGCCGACAAATTTATCAGGCTAGAATAGTCAAGGAACGTTTGTGGGCCTGAACAGCTAAAGAACAGAACAGTAAAAGGCCAGGACTGTAACAGGCCAGAACAGTAACGGACCATCTCAGAGAAGGGCCATCAGTAGGTGGTCGACGATGGGCTAACCGCAGGCCTTAAGTGTACAGGAATGACTTGGCGCAGGCTGCTAATGGGCCGCACAGTGTTAGATCAACATGGGCCTTCTGTAGGCCAAAACAAAACGAGGCATGATCGCGGGCCGCTGCTGGCTGCATTTCTAGGCCCATTTCATACAACGTAGGACAAAACAGTAATGGGTCATCTTCTTATTGGGCTCTCCTGATGGGCTGACACAGCTAATATTTAGCAGGCCTTGGCTGAGCCTGGCTTCTGCCATGGTTTCTATGACCGTTAATGGCAGGAACCGGCCACTAATGGCGGCTACCACGTGGTAGTTTGCATGATGTTAGCAGGCAACGCGGCTGGCGAACAGGTCTACAACTGAACAAGTTTTCGTGGCTGAAGGGTGCGATCCGCCATAGTCGAAAATAAACCATGGTTAATTCATTTGTGATGAGGCCTTTACCATGAAGGCCATCCATCACGGACGACTCTTTGGCAATAAAAAAAAGGCCTTCAACCATGAAAATCGTCCGTTGTAAAAGTCAACTTTTCTTGTAGTGCGAAAAGGTAAACGAAAAAAGTCTGGTAGTTTAACGACCAACTATACGGCCAGAATTTCATCTCTGGTCGTATAGTTGCGACTGTATAGATATAGACACCAAAAATTTAAAGTGCCTGAGAGTTCAACGACCAACTATACGGCCGAAATTATTTTATCCGGTCGTATAGTTGTGCTCATATAGTTCCAGACATCAAAATTAATTTCACAAAGAGGATACAGAGAGTTTAACAACCAACTATACAGCGGGAGCCTCCTCTCTGGTCGTATTGTTGCGCCCGTATAGTTGGTAAAAACCCTCAGAAACTTCAGAAAACATGAGGAATTCAAAGGCAAAAATTTCATAAGTAAAATTTGTGAAAACAAATCACTTATTTGAGTAAGAACACTTACCTTGAACTTACCATTTGCTTATTTGGGGATAAAAAGCTCCTCCAACAACAAAGACTTCTTCTCTTTTGGAGGAATTGACCTTAGTTCATTGAATAATTCTCGTAAACGAAAACCACCAGGACTAAAGTTCCTCTCAATAATATTGGTGTCTTGCTGGGTAAACATGGACACTACATTCAACATATTTATTTCCTGCCTCTGCATAATCTGCAACTCAAATTCTTGAAGTAAAAGAATCCAATGGATCAGTCTTGGCTTATGGTCTTTCCTCTCAAGGAGTTCTTTTAAACCATCATGATCTGTATGAACTCTTACTTTTGCATCAACTATATAAGAACGAAATTTATGACAAGAGAAAAATACAACAAAAAGATTCTTTTCTTCCTTAGGATAATTCTTTTGAGCACCATTAAGAGTTCCACTAGCATGATGTATAATATTAAATCTGCAACCAATGTGTTGTCCCAGAGTTACTCCTACAGTATCATCACTAGCTTCACATATTAAGTCAAAAGTCATATCCAGATAGGAGGTTTAATAATAGGAGCACGGGATAAAGCATTCTTGAGTTTATCAAAGGCTATAAGACATTTATCATCAAAATTAAATCTTACTCCCTTTTGCAGGAGGTTAGTCAAAGGTTTAGATATTCTAGAGAAATTTTTAATGAACCTTCTAAAAAAACCACATGACCAAGAAAACTTCTTATACCCTTAATATCTCTGGGTTGTGGCATTCTCTCTATGGCCTCAACCTTAGCTCTATCAACTTCAGTTCCCTTACCTGATACCTTATGTCCAAGGACTATACCTTCTTTGAACATAAAATGACACTTCTCCTAGTTTAGAACAAGATTGGTTTCTTCGCAACGCTACAAAACTCTTTTGAGATTATCCAAGCAACTAGTGAACGAAGTTCCATAGACAGAAAAGTCATCCATAAATACTTCCATTATCAGTTCTATAAAATCCACAAAAATAGCAGTCATGCATCTTTGAAAAGTAGCTAGAGCGTTACATAAACCAAAAGGCATACGTCGGTAAGCATGTAAACCATAAGGACTAATGAAAGTTGTTTTAAGTTGGTCATCCGGATGAACAGCTATTTGAGAAAAAACAGAGTATCTGTCCAAGTAGCAAAAATGAGTGTGGTTTGCTAACCTTTCTAAAGTTTGATGTATGAACGGTAAAGGATAGTGATCATTCCTAGTTTCTTTATTCAATTTCCTGAAGTCTATGCACATCCAATGCCCAACAATAGTTCTAGTAGGTATCAATTCGTTGTTTTCATTAGGAACAACAGTAAAACCGCCCTTCTTAGGGACACAATGAACAAGACTTACCCATTCACTTTCTTTAACAGGATAGATTATGCCTGCGTCCAGTAGGCGTACAATTTATTTCCTTACCACTTCCTTCGTTTCAGGCTTCAATCTTCTATTAAATTCCGCAACTCGTTTAGCACCTTCTTCTATGAATATTCGATGGACGGTTATCATGGGACTAATGCCCTTCAAATCATCCATTGAGTACCCAAAGGCCTTGCAATGCTCCTTGAGTATTTTCATGAGTTCTTCTTCTTCTTCTCCTGAAATTTTAGCACTAATAATAATAGGAAATTTATTTGTATCATCTAAAAACCTGTATTTAAGATTATCTGGTAGAGTCTTCAACTCTGGGGGTGGTAATTCCTTGCCCCCCTCTTTTCTGGCTCTTCAAAAGCCTCATCAGTTGGAGGCCCTAAAATGGGCAGTGAATCGAGTTCACCTTCTAGTTCTTATAGGGACTTTTCCTCCATAACTATTTCTTCATAATTTGAGTCTTAATGTAATTCTTCTTCTTGATTACTAAAGAAAAGAGCTGCCATTTCCTTAATAGTTTTCTCTTTTTGTTCTTGTATTTGTGGAGGCCTATCTTTAAATTTGGAAAAGTGGAATTCCTTTTCCGCTCCCCCAAGCTTAAGAGACACATTATCCTTTTTAAAATCAACATAGGCACCTATATCACTCAAAAAGTTCCTTCCTAATATAATTGGGCAAAGAGTGTCAGCTGGCATATCAACAACTACAAAATTGATAGGGAAGTTTTTGTTGCCAATTGTGATAGTTGCATCTTCAACTACTCCCATTGGAATTCTAAGATTTTTATTGGCTAACATGATTGTCATATCAGTATTTTCAATTGTAGCCGGTTCTATATCTTCTTTTATTTCTAAATAGAAATCATAAGATATAACATTAACTTCGGTGCCAAGATCACATAAACCATAATGCGAGGTTTCTTTAAATATGCAGGGAAGAATAGGCTTACCCACATCTTTTACCTTCAACCAATATGGAAGTCTCTTCGTCAAGTTTAACTATGTTACAATATGCGTAGATAGCCATAATTGCTTCCTTGGTTACCTCTTCATCTTTGGTTTCTTCCAGATGTTCCACAACTTCTGGAATACTTTCCTCTTCTTTCTTTTCTTGTGCTACTTTGACCTGTTCATATTCAAAAATATGCTTCTATGCAGTGTTAGGGAAAGGCATCTCATAAGTTGGTTCTAGGGACGCCAGTGTTGCTTTAACTTCTATTTTCTTCTCAGGTTTAGGTGGTGGATCATACTTGACCAAACCCTCTTTTGGAGCTTTGATATGTTTTGTAAAAGCTTTAACAACTTGCAACATAAGATCTGAATCTAAATAAAGTTCTTTAGGTAATTCTTTAACATGGCCTCCTTCACTTCCTAGACCAAAGTTCCATGAGACTATATGATCATGAATTCTGTTAAGTAAAGATCAAGCTTTAGTTATAGGAAGATTCATAAAGGCTCCTTCTGAAAGAGTCTAATTCAATTTTATTAGGTTCAATTAAACCGCCATAAAAGATATGCAATAAATATCATTCGGGCAAACCATGATGAGGACATAGGCAAAGTAAATCTTTAAATCTGATATAAGCTCTTACTAGTCTTTCATTAGAACGGTTCTTCTAAGTCATTATAAGATGCCTGATTCTAAAAGATTTTGATAATGGATAATATTTTTCTAGAAATTCACAAGCTAGATTATCCCAAGTAGTAGTGGCTTCTGGGGGTAAAGATCTATACCATGAGAGAGTTGTACTGGTCAAAGTTTGACTAAAAAGTTTAACGCTTACCTCATCAGCAGTATATACTGTCAATTGAAAAGTGCCACATATATCTTTGAAACATGCAATGTGCTCATATGGATCAGGATCTTCTTCATCTCCAGTAAATTGTTTCTTGTGTAGAATACCAAGTAATAGAGGATTTATTTCAAACCCCCTTGTCTTCTCATTGGAGTTGTCTCTTTTATAAATATCATAGGGCTTGCCAAAGTGGTTGAGTGAGTTTACACTAGTCATATGCTCAAACTCCATCATGTTGGTGGAAACCTGTAACTCAAAACAAAACTTAGCAAGACAAAAATAAATAAGCAAAAACTAAAAGACCTACAACGCTTAGCTCCCTGGCAACGGTGCCAGTAAATAGCTTGATGACTGCAAGTGCACAGATCGGTTGTAGCTAGTTTCGAAATAAAGATATCGATCCCACAGGGAGCAGGAGTCCGAAGTCTAATAATTCTTGAAATAAATATTACACTAGTAATGCTTAATAAATTTCTAAGTGACAAGATAAAATGCGAGTATTGCGTAAAAAAGTGTTTTGGGGTTTTTGGTATAAGAACAATAACAAGTAAAGTAAATCAACTGAATACAGAAAGTAAGCATCGTGTATGTAAGAGAGATTGGAACTGCAATAGGAAAATAATGTTCTCAGTGAGTAGCGGATTCACCACTAGCATTATAAGGAGCTAAGGTAAAGATTATTATCATGAACATTCTCAACTATGTATGTGTGGGAGGAACTCCGTATTTGGACAAATAGGCAGCAATTGTTGCTCACATTATCCCCATAACCACAGCAGTCAGCAATCGACATCAATCAAATTACTGCACTATTAAAGGACGTAATCCCGTAGGACGTATTCCATGGCATGGATAGTGTTCCGTGAGTTTCCTAGATTTTACAAGTTGATACGTAAGGAGTGCTAATAGCTTTATAGTCACTGTAAGTGCTAACACACCTCCATCTACCAACAAGTAGTTCCCCTCCATCAAGTCCCCGTGAGAGGAAAATATTGAGAGGTCGACTTCTCTCAACATCAAGATGAATACAATCTAACACATGGTCATAGCGATGAATATCATAATAAACTTTATCTTATTTCAATCTCATACTATGGTTTCTCCATCTCCCTAAGAACTAATGATCTACTCAGACATGAAGGCAATCAACATCATGGCAATAGCAATGGAATCTATAATAGATGAATAATACTTGTATAAATCCACAATAAGTACGGAAATTACAACAAGATCTAGACAAGATGTAGATGGGATGGATGGAGATAGTGGTGATGCAGCGGTTGATGATGAAGATCGATTCCTTAGCCTCCTGGATCTACGCAGGGCGAAGATGTATCCCCGGTGGACGAGTTCCCCCTCTAGATGCCTTCTGGAGGTGAGGTTTCTATGATTTCTGGATGTTCTGTATGTCGTCTCTATGATCCAGTTGCATGGGGTGAAACTATTTGAGGAGGCGGTGGCGGCGCTAACTATATGGCGGGAACTATACGGCCGGAAAATTTATTCCCGCCGTATAGTTGGTCGTTAAACCGTCTGTCTCCCTTGATCGCTTCGGGTTTTCTTCCGATATTATTAATTTTTCCCAAATAAGTAATTTATGTTGTTTTTGACTCCTTTTCTTTTCAGTACAACTGCTTAAAGAATTGTGTCCATTGTATCCATCATCTATCATGATCCTGATAAAAACAGACATAAAATATGCATGGAAGCGCCGTAAAATACCAAGGTCCTACATCTACAATGCAAAATGAGGGATATTATAACTGAGCCATTTAGGAGCGCTCTCACAAACTGGACTATTTCCGCCATTGGATCACGCTGCCCAGAAATTTTTGGCCATCCGATCTCCATTGTATCCCACGTCAGTCCAGATATCCCTAGGGGACGCTGCTGTGCGCATCAAATTGGCCCGCCGAGGTAAATTGGGCCTAATAACCAAATAAAGCCCGTATAACGCAGCTACTGGACTGACCAAGCGAACCCGTAAAAAAGACCCCTCCTCGCAACCTCCACCTCCGCCTCCATCGTGAAGCGATCTCGAGCGCCGGCGCCCCTCTCCCGATGTTCTACACCGCTGCAGGCGGACGTGAACTTGAGCGCCGGATTTCTTAACCCTTGCACGGTAGCTTTTCCCAGCAGTGGCACCCAACACCGGCATCTGCAGGCACGCGGTCATCGAAGATCGTCTCTCCCTCACTACAGGTGATAGCACCAACTGCGAAGGAACCGGAGATTTCCCTGGCCACCCTGGTGTGGCCGCCGAGCCCCCTCTCCCAGGTGACCCTCCTTCCTTCGTTCTTCCCCTCCCTCTATTTCTCACGGTCTTGGCGTTCATCGTGATGGATAAGGGCTGCAGATTCGGAGGAGAGTGAGGAGCCATGAATTGAGGAATTATTGCGTTGAATTTAGAGATCTAAGTTTGTTGGAACAAGGGCACAAATAGCAGGCAAATCAAAGATTTATCCTTCGAGTACTATTGGTTGAGCTGGTTTCGAGTATATTAGCGTTGCTCTTTAGATTGTAGGGTACGTACGGTATTTGTTTATCAGCTTCTATGTATCGTCTAGGGAAACTGACGTTGTTAATTTTTTCACTAAAACTAAAAGTAGGATGAGGATCTCGTGCGCCACCTCCACTGGATTCTCCAATCGCTACACAGCAGCCATTTTTGGCGCCACAAGTGCATCTGCATCCACAGTCGCGAGTCCTTCCAAGACAGTGGTCGGGCTTCAGCACTACCTCGCCGATTGATGCACTTAAGCACTCCCTCTATGACAAGTGTGCCTTCATCTGTCTAGGTAGGCTTTCCATTTAATTCTTAGTATTTCTCTACCAATATCTATGAGGGGTGTGTGTGGATATTTTTAGGGCTGCATGGTAAGGTATGCCTGGCAAACCAGTGCAACTTTGTAGTTTTGGACCAATCAGCCTGATTGCTACAATATGCAATTCGTTATGATTAGATGACAATTAAATTACAAGTTAGCTTTCTGATATTGAACTGAACTATTAAGTTTGCATTCTTCCAAATTTAGAATATATTTTATCTATGCATCTCAAATGTGAACTGCTTATGGTCCAAGCTCGATGATACCATGTATAGTTAATGATTATTTTCACATAGATAGCTATATTCTTGACTGCCTTTTAAATGTAATGATGATGATCATTTGTTACGTTGTAGAGGAAAACCTTGTTGATATCTTCCCCAACGCCCCTCCGCTCCAGCTGCTAACAAAATCTACAATTGCTTTGGGAGAAATTGTAACATAACAGCTATGTGTTCTGAGGCAGACCTTCCGTTTAACTTCAACTTTAAGTGGTCTCACTAAATTACAAGTTGCTGCACTTTGTGGACAATTATTTGCATGATGCTGATCTTTAAATCTCACTCACTGGATTTTTACCTATCACTAAATTTGATAGGATGTGTTCTGAATGCCTCGAAAATGTCTTTTAAAGGCTAGCATAATCTCTATTTGCTCATGATGAACTTAAGATGAGAAATAGAGGAGTAAACCTATGGTGCGCTGAAATCTTCTGCCGAATAGGAATGGTGTTGAACTATTTATTGTCATTCTTTCAAAGGTTATGATGTACTTGATAGAAAAACCATATGGAACATAGCACTGCAAGCGAGTCATGTCAGCCATTTTTTTCTACTGATCGTTTACGTATTTTTAGTGTCACATAGTCTGAAGTCTAAAATAAGATAACTTATTATGTTTGCCAAATTTATTGCTTGGTATTTTTTAATTTGTCTCCACGTACCAAAATGTCTCAAGACCGGCTTGAAATTAATATACCAACAGAGTTGGTTCATTGACTTCCTTCCCTAAGATCATCTATGTACACAATCTTCTTTTAACTTGTTATTATATGAATTTTGTGTTCACATGATACATATAGCATAACATCTTTTAGGGCTGGTAGACCATATATTTGGCTGATATGTTTATGCCTTCTTCCCTGTAACCTTAACACCTTGGCATGTTCTATATGAGCTTGTTATTAATAATATTGAATGGTTAGAAGCACTAAAACCTCATGCTGCATACCTCTGAAACATTTTATAAATTCCTAACATTTTAGTGTTAAAATTGACGGGCGCGGCAACGCGCGCCATCATGATCTAGTAACAATATAAAAAATGATGCAAATATGCACTCATCATTCGCCCACATAGTCGCCGTCAACACTATGACCTAGGTCGACATCCCGCGATGGCTCAACTAGTTTGAGCATCCCATCACCTGGAGCCACGAAGATCACACACCCAGAATCAAGTACCCGGGGCGAGACTAAAGGAGACATGCCCTAGAGGAAAATAATAAATGTGTTTATTATCATATCTCATTAGTTCATAATAGTTTTATACCATGCTATAACTATGTCAATCAGAAACATTGATACAAGTGTGATATGTAAACAAACCATAGTCCCTCGTAGCCTCTATTTACCTAGTTCATTGGGCAACTGATGATCAAGGTTTCATGGTCATGGAGCTTCTATGCCAATTGACAATGAAGTCATATCATTAGTAAATGGTGTGATGGATATTACCCAATATAAGTATTGCAACACGATCAAGTCATATAGTTTATCGTTGCAATAGTTAGAAGCGTAGTATCCTTCTCCTTAGACCGTGAGATCATATTAATCACTACCACCCGAGGCTGCTTAGACTACATCAACCGTCATGTTGTAACAGGGTGATCATAAATGTGTATGTTGGGTATTCTAGAGGGATATGTTGAGGCCTATGCATCAAGATCAGGATTTGTTCACCCGGGTGACGGGAAGAAAAGAGAGGGCCCACTCGATGAGATTACATCCATTTATAACTGGTACATGGGGATGGAATATCACGGGAACAAGTAAAGCAACACTTGTTGGTAATGAGATTGAACAAGGTATAGTGATACAAATGATCGAATCTTGGACAAGTCAAGCATCAAAGTAAGAAAGGGAATTGGACTTGATTTTATGGTTCAAACGAGATTGAAATCATGAAATGCACAGCGGTCATTATGGGCATCCCGGTCCCACTAATGGTCATTGATCGGAGAAAGTATCTCGGTCATGTCTATGATATTCTCGAACCATAGGGTAACACATTTCAGGGTTCGATGATGCTTAGAGATCATTATGGAATCATCAGAATCATAGGAAGAAAGAGAAGAGAAAGTCAGAAGTGTTCCATGAGAGAACTAGAATCGTTCCGGGAGGATCCGAAGGAATTTGGAGTGGACCAAAAGGTGTTTTGGGTCAAAGGGAATTTAATAATTAGTATTAAATATATATTTAAAATTAAATTTAAAGGGAAGCCCACCTTAATGGTGAAATCCCCAAAGGGAAAGGCCCAATAGGGCGAGCCACCCAAAGGAAGGGCAAGTGAGCCTCCGCCATGGGCCTATGGCATGCGGGGGTGGGGTCCACCCTAGCCGTCAACCATCCTAGGCTTGGAGCATGGGTGGGGCCCAACTAGCCACCGGCCGGCCACCTCCTCCTTGCGGCTCCTCCTCCCTTTGGTTTAGTCCCACCATGGGACTTGACTAGTTGGGGGTTCCCTCTTTTGTCCTATATAAGGAGGGTCTCGTGGGAGGGAAAATACACACCAATAATATCTATGGCATTTTCCTTAGGGATCTCTCTCTCTATCTCTATCTCTCGTTGCCTTTTGTGATGGCGTGGTTCCTAGAAGAACTGTACACGCAAGAGTCAACGCAATTGCAGCATGACGTTGTGCTGCAGGGATTCCAACTAGAAGATCTACTTCCACACGCTCGGTGGGGATCAGAGAACTAAAGGTCATTGTCGAGCACCGGATGTGTGCGAGACCACGGGGGTGCTGCCACTTGTGGCACCTGTATTGTCGTGCAAGGACCTGGCGTGACTTGCGAGGAGCTTCGTGACCTTGAGGTCAGCTACGAGTACGACTACCTCATCCATGTTCCCCACAGAACATTAAATGCTTTAGGTCTAGAAGGGTATGTTATCAAAACTTCTCCGTCGTAGTATTACTCCTAGATAGATCCTGGCATATGGTGTTGTGCTAACTAAGAAAAAAATGTGTTTTCTGCAGCGAACCCCTTTAGAGATTGCCCTAGTCGTCAAGCCAAAAGTGGCTGACTACTGGCTCTCCAAGACCTTGATGGACGGCGGCAGCTCCATCAACATCATATACCTTGACAGCTTCAAGCGACTCCAACTCCCGCAGGCAATGGTTGAGCCAACCCTCCACACCTTCCATGGAATCTTCTGGGGTTGGAAGGCCTACCTGGTCGGAAAGGTGACACTGTCAGTCACCTTCGGCACCCCCTTGAACTTTCACAAGGAGCGAATCATCTTCAAGCTAGTAAACTTTTGCAATCCCTATCACTACATGCTTGGCAGGCATTCGCCAAATTCATGGGGAGGGGGGCATTACGCCTACAACATGATGAAAATCCCGGGGCCACACAACATCATCACTATGTGCGGTGACTCCGATATGGCCATGGAGTGCAAGGACAACGACACCAAGATCGTTAACGCTGTGATCACATAGGATATGAACTACACCAACGAGCTCGTCAAGTACGCCAGTGGCATTGGCAAGGATGACCCCTCAATCATGAATAAGCCAACGACTTCAAGATATGCACCGTAAACCTTCGAGGCCTCCACTCACACTCGCACCGTTGACCTCATCCTAGGCGACTCGAGCTAGCAAGTCATCATGGGGACGAACGTCACCCGCGCATAGGAAAGCATTTTCATCGAGTTACTCTATGAGAATCATGACATATTTGCATGGAAGCCATCTGACATGCCAGGTGTTCCGAGAAAACTCGCTGAGCACAAACTTCACATCGACCCTAATGCATGACGCGTCAAGCAACCACCGTGACCTTTCAATGAAGAGCGCCACCACGCAATCGCCAATGAGGTGCACCTACTACTTGCCGCCAGATTCATCATGGAGATCAAGTCCTCCAAGTGGTTGGCAAACCTGATCCTGGTGTTGAAGAAAAATAACACTTGGAGGTTGTGTATTGACTACACCAATGATACGTTGTAAACGTATCTATAATTTTTGATGTTCCATGCTTGTTTTATATCTATTTTTTTATGTTTTATCCACACTTTGGAGTATTTTTATACACTTTCTGGGACTAACCTATTAACAAGATGCCACACCGCCAGTTGCTTGTTTTCTGCTGTTTTTGGTTCTAGAAAAGTCACAAAATGAATATTCTCGGAATTGGACGGGACAAAAGCCAAAGTCAATATTTTATCGGAAGACTCACGGAGCCAGAAGACGAGACGGAGAGGGGCCAGGGGCTGGCCACACCATGTGGTGGTGCGGGTCCCCCTGGTCACCCACCAGGTGGTGTGGGCCCTTGGTCCACCCTATGACATTGTCCCTTCGCTTATAAGAAGCCTCCTGATGAGAAAACCCTAAAGAATCCATCCTTCAGCCACGAAAAGTTCCGCAGCGCTTCCGCCACCGAAGGGGAGATTTGGGGGACAGAAAGTCTCTGTTCTAGCACCCTGCCGGGATGGGGAAGTGCCCCTGGAGCCATCTCCATCGATCTCCACCACCATCTCCATCGCTGTTGCTGATTCCCCTGATGATGAGGGAGTAGTTCTTCCTCGAGGCTAAGGGTTCTACCGGTAACTATGTGTTCATCTCTCTCTCTATGCATGATCATATTGTGATCATGAGCTTTTTAATAAAGTAGATCTACCTTTCTACTCAAGTGCTTTAATAGATCTCTAGCTCTCTACATCTGTGTGAAAGTGATAGCGTGCACACCATGGTGGGACTTAGCCTAGAGATCACAAATACTTGTTATGAGTTGTATTTGGAGTTGGATGTCTGTATGAATGTGGTGTTTGTTGGAACCATCTAGCACTCAAGGTGATAGTGAGGGGTTATCTAGATGGGGAAAGCGGACTTTGAGGAGTGCTGTTATAGCCCTACCATGGATTAGAGTGTCCAACCGGAGAGTAGTTCAGAGTAGTATCATGAAGAAAAGATATTTATATGAGAGTGTTCACTAGCAAAAGTATGATCCCTAGGCCTTGCTTCTAAGCATTGAAACATTGTTTACAACTAGATATGTTACATGTTTGCTTGCTACCATCTTTATTTCAGTTTGCCTTTAGTCTCTTCCACGTCATCAAAGTATTTTCTAGCACTGTTGTCTTATATCCATACCACTTGTATTTTACTATCTCTTCACCGAACTAGTGCACCTATACACCTGACAAGTGTATTGGGTGTGTTGGGGACACAAGAAACTTCTTGTATCTTGATTGCGGGGGTTGCTTGAGAGGGATACCTTTGACCACTTTCTCCCTGAGTTCGATAAACCTTGGGTGATCCACTTAAGGAAACTTGCTGCTGTTCTACAAACCTCTACACTTGGAGGCCCAACAACTGTCTACAAGAACAGAAGTGCGTAGACATCAAGCTATTTTCCGGCGCCGTTAACGGGGAGGTAAGGTAAAAGGTACTCACATCTTCTGGCTACTAAGCTATCTCCTAATACCGTTGCTGGTGTGTGAGTGCTCGAAGTTATTTCCTTTAGATTCTGCAATTATATATTTTTGTTTCTTGTTTTTATTTTCACTAGTTAGGCTTAATGGAAAACAACAAAAAAATAGAGAGTTTTATAGTCTTTATCTTGTGTTAGGACATGAAGTGTTTGAAGAGAAAATTAAAAAACCTATGGAACTTTATTTGCATCCTAATAGCAATGTTATTAGTATGAATTCTTTGAACACCATTATTGCTAATGCTATGGAAAAGTCTAAACTTGGGGAAGTTGGTTTTGATGAGCATGATATTTTTAGTCCCCCAAGTACGGAGGAGAAAATTTACTTTGATGATACTATGCCTCCAATATATGATGATTAAAATGATGAATATGATATTTTCAATCCACCTACTATTGAGGAGAAAATTAATTATGATTACAATATGCCTCCTATATTTGATGATTATGGTGATGAGAATAATAATGATAGCTATTTTGTTGAATTTGCTCCCACTACAATTAATAAGAATGATTATGTTATGTGGAGAGTAATAATTATTAATGCATGTGGCTCATGATAAGAATGTTTTATGCGATAGTTATATTTTTAATTTTATTCATGATGCTACTGAAAGTTATTATGAGAGAGGGAAACATGGTTTTATGCATCTCAATAATATTGAGTTTCCCCTCTTTATGTTGAAAATCTTGAAGTTGCACTTGTTTTGCTTTCCTATGCTTGTTACTTTGTGCTTTCATGACTTGTTTATTTACAATATTTCTATGCATAGGAAGTGGGTTAGACTTAAATGTGCTTTGAATCCGCTTCTTGATGCTCTCTTTTACTTCAATTCATATTTCTTATGTGAGCATCTTCTCAAACTATCATGCCTAACTTAAAGGCGTTAAAGAAAAGTACTTCTTGGGAGATAATCCAATAGTTTTCTTGAGTCTTGGAAGTTATTACTTCTGTAATAACCTCTCCTTATCCTTTTTTATTTTGATTTTTGTGCCAAGAATAACCTCTAATGAGAGGGAAGTAAGATTTGGGGAAGTGTTGTCCCAAAACAGATTTTTGTGCTTCACTATAAAAAATCGTGAAAAATCTCTGTATGTCGGATTGATCTGTAATATTTTGTGATTCTGCCCCAGGTTGTTATCCAACTTTCGTTAGTTTAACACTTTTCGATTTGAGCAACAGAAGGTTTTCAAAAAAATTGGTTTTTACCTGCTAGTCTGTTTTGACAAATTCCTGCGATTATTTGCATTTGCCTCTTAATCTCTTTCTCTTTGAGTTCTCTTTGATCATTTGAACTTTTTAAAGGAAGTGCTACAGTAGCTTTTGTTTTAATGGAAGTTTTACTTGTGTTGGAACTGAACCAAAAAAGACTTATTATCTTGAGTACACTAATGTTGCTAATGAAGATTGTGTGATGTTTTGTATGAACGAGATTTTAAAGTGTAGGGAAGAGTAATGTGATAAGATGAAGAATGGAAAAAAGCTCAAGCTTGGGGATGCCACCCTTTGTCACCCAAAGAAATATCCAAGATGTACAAGCGTCAAAGCTTGGGGATGCCCAAGGCATCCCCTTTATTCATCAATAAAAATCTCAGGTTCTTCCAAACACTTCATTTTTATTGTTTCATGCATATTTCTGTTGTTCTTGGAGCGTCTTCGGTTTTGTTTTTTGGTTTTCATTTGCTTGGTTTGCTTGAATAAATTGGTTGGACCCCCTCATTCATGCATTAGTTTTCAAATAAGAGTGGTTTGGATTGGAAAAGAGTAGGAAAGTTCATGCTTAAGTGCTAAAAAGAGCTTGTTTTTGACTGTGGCCTATGCTTTGTCATGTCATGCTTGATATTGTTTTGGCTTTATGCTTAGTGATTTTTGCTATAGCATGACACGTTAAAAACAATTGAGATTGCTTAATGTGCCTTGAAAGAATCATGCGTTGTTTTAGCATATTAAAGCATAGTATTGTGGTATTCTCCTTTGATGCTTTATTTGGGTTGACTTGGCGCATGCTCACACCATGTTAAGACTATACCAAGTCACCATAGCCTTTATGATCATTTAGTTTTCGACTTGTAATATCACTTTATGCTTTAATTAATGATGTTTTGTCACTTTGCATAATTATGGCTATTATTGCTCTCTTAGTTGGTCGCTCCTGGTCTTTTGCTAGCATCCATACCAAGTATGAGTTCCACTCATGCATCCAACTCCAAATAAAACCAACTTATTCCAAAGAGTCCACCATACCTACCTATTTAGCATTTGCTATTCCAAGTATATTCATGTTTTTATCTACCTTCTGAATTAAACTTGTTATGTGAAAATTAGTGATTAAAGCTCTCACGAACTTGATGGCACACTTTACTTTTCTTGCCCCTAATAAACTTGAACCATTGTGTCGTCTATATTGTATATGCTTGCACTTACACGTTGAGAATTAGTAGAACCATGCTGTCATGGGGAACACTTTCAACATTGCACTTGTACATTGTACCCAGTTGATATCATGCTCTTTTGTTTATGGATGTTGTTGGTGTGAAATGAAAGGGGAGCTTGTAAGTCCATGGAGTTATGTATGTGTGTTAGAGAAACGCCTGGGCCGCTGGTCTAATCCATGCCTAATCATGGTGGAAACCTGCAGCGTAACCATAATGAGCAATCTATGAAGCATTCTTCTTATATAAAAAAAAGATAGAGATTGAGAAAAAAGAGAAAAAAAGAGACGAGAAAATAGGAAAGAGAGAAAAAGGCACCATTTTCCCATGGTAAATAAGAAGATTGCTGAGATGCTTATTGTCTGCTTGCCTTGTCATTTTGATATGGAGATTCTTCCGTATCATCAGGCAAGGGGTACCCCGTTGGCAGTTCTCTATGATACACATGTACTTACTATGACAAGAACTTACCGGTAACTAAACTTGAGTAGCATGAGGAGCGACCCTCGTATTCAAGGGACATAAGATTCCCAACTTATACTTTGTCAATCATATACTCCATAGTTTGTTAACTTTAACCTTAATCACTTCAAGATGCTTATGATAGGGGCAATGAGAGCTGAAAGCTAATAAGTACCATAATTTTTGGAAGCTCTTTATGAGACTTGAATCCTTGCTTCCTTCTATGAAGGCCTTCCTTTTTACTTTTATATTGAGTCTCCATCTTCTATCTTTATGCACCTATTAAGAGAGCATAGTGGCCATTCTTAGTTTAATGTGCATTGTCCCAAGACTTGTTGATTGATTCATAATGTTGATATTGCTTGTTCTTAAACTATTTGTATCTAGTCACCCTTATGAACTTTGAAGGTGTCCTATGCATTTATGTTTTGCTACACTATGAGGGACAATATGAATACCATTATCATTATGTTTTCTTTATGTGAAACAAACAAACGTCTTGCAAAGCATTGTCATTCATGAATCTTTTATTTGTACATTTTCATGTTACAACATAGTTGCTATGTCTTATTGTTAGAACTATATCTTTCATGCTATGTTAGAGTACTATGATCCCAGCTATCAATGTTTTACAAATACCTTGATCAAGATTATGATGGTGCATGTCACCTCAAAAATTATTCTTTTTTATCACTTACCTACTCGAGGACGAGTAGGAGTTAAGCTTGGGGATGTTTATACGTTGTAAACGTATCTATAATTTTTGATGTTCCATGCTTGTTTTATATCTACTTTCTTATGTTTTGTCCACACTTTGGAGTATTTTTATACACTTTCTGGGACTAACCTATTAAAAAGATGCCACAATGCCAGTTGCCTGTTTTCTGCTGTTTTTGGTTCCAGAAAAGTCAGAAAATGAATATTCTCGGAATTGGACGGGACAAAAGCTAAAGTCGATATTTTACCAGAAGACTCACGGAGCCAGAAGACGAGACAGAGAGGGGCCAGGGGCTGGCCACACCATGTGGTGGTGCGGGTCCCCCTAGCCGTGCCACCAGGTGGTGTGGGCCCCTGGTCCACCCTCTGACATTGCCCCTTCGCCTATAAGAAGATTTCTGGTGTGAAAACCCTAAAGAATCCAGCCTTCAGCCACGAAAAGTTCCACAATGCCGCTGCCACCGAAGGGGAGATTCGGGGGACAGAAAGTCTTTATTCCAGCACCCTGTCAGGATGGGGAAGTGCCCCCGAAGCCATCTCCATCGATCTCCACCACCATCTCCATCGCCGTTGCTGATTCACATGATGATAAGGGAGTAGTTCTTCCTCGAGGCTAAGGGTTCTACCGGTAGCTATGTGTTCATCTCTCTCTCTATGCATGATTGTGATCATGAGCTTTGTAATCAAGTAGATCTACCTTGCTACTCAAGTGCTTTAATAGATCTCTAGATCTCCCCACGTGTGTTAAAGTGATAGCGTGCACACCATGGTGGCACTTAGGCTAGAGATCACAAATACTTGTTATGAGTTATATTTGGAGTTGGATATCTCTATGAAATTGTGGTGTTTGTTGGAACCATCTAGCGCTCAAGGTGATAGTGAGTGGTTATCTAGATGGGGAAAGCGGACTTTGAGGAGTGTTGTTATAGCCCTACCATGGATTAGAGTGTCCAACCGGAGAGTAGTTCAGAGTAGTATCATGAAGAGAAGATATTTATATGAGAGTATTCACTAGCGAAAGTATGATCCCTAGGCCTTATTTCTAAGCATTGAAACACCATTTGCAACTAGATCTGTTACATGTTTGCTTGCTACCATCTTTATTTCAGTTTGCCTTTAGTCTCTTCCACACCATCAAAGTATTTTCTAGCACTATTGTCTTATATCCATACCACTTGTATTTTACTATCTCTTCGCCGAACTAGTGCACCTATACACCTGACAAGTGTATTGGGTGTGTTGAGGACACAAGAGACTTCTTGTATCTTGATTGCAGGGTTGTTTGAGAGGGATACCTTTGACCACTTCCTCTCTGAGTTCGATAAACCTTGGGGTGATCCACTTAAGGGAAACTTGCTGTTGTTCTACAAACCTCTGCACTTGGAGGCCCAACAACTGTCTACAAGAATAGAAGTGCGTAGACATCAACCAACCTCAACAGTTCTTGGCCTAGAGAAGAGTTCGTGCTACCGCTAATCGACTAGATCATTGACTCGATCGCGAGGTCCGTGTCGCTCTACTTCCTCTATGCATACCTTGGCTACAATCAAATCATGATGGCCATCGAGGACCAGGAGAAAAAGGCCTTCATTACGCCATCCGGAGACTTCTGCTACATCGACATTACCTTCGGCCTCAAGAACGCTGGAGCCACCTACCAACGGTGCATGCATGAGTGCTTAGCGAGCCAAATTTGCCGCAACGTCCATGTCTACATCGACGACGTGGTAGCAAAATCCAATCGCTAGGACGATCTACTCGCTGTCCTGGCCGAGATTACGCAAATAAGCACAATTACAAGATCAAGCTCAACCCGCACAAGTGCATGTTCGGCATGCCCACCAGGAAGCTACTCAGCTTCGTCATCTCCAAGCATGGCATTGACGCAAACCCAATGAAGATCAACACCATAGTATGGCTCAGCAAACCCAAGTGCCTACGGAACATAAAAAATTGGCAGGTCGAGTGGCAGCTGTAACTACCTCGGTGAATTACGCTCTTAGTTACATGCCTGGATGAGCGAAAATGGTTAAAATAGTACGGTGGAGCCAAGGGCCACTCACAGGTAGACCTTTCGGCCGTCCTAACCATTTTCAGAACATCGGGACAAGAACGAGCGGCGTAATCGGCAGGCGAAGGGACCAACTACATACACAAATGAGTATGTATGCAAGCCACATACAACAGTCCTCAAAGCCATTCCATCTAAAAGAAATACAAATATTGCAACGCCATACGGCAAGATCTAAATATCCTAGATAGAGATAATAATTTAGGATAGCTCCTCATACATCAAACATCAGAGTATCAGGCGGAAGCGGAAAACAAGATCCGAGTACGGATAAGAAGCAAATTGGCATAAGATGCCACATAAATAAACACATCCCGCCCACAGATCTCACGGATCCCCGTTCCCAGAATCTCTACACCGAGTGATCGTTGCAAACATCGTCCGTCTCCTCCACCCAGTATCCATCTTGCGAGTATACTTGTGCATCTGAATCAAACAATTTATCGTGTGAGACCCTAGGGGTACTCAGCAAGTCTTTATGCCTCTAAAGGGGACACAACCTGAGGTGATGCAATTGCAGCAAAAGATAATAACTAACAATTCTATAGATACGCGCTAACCATCCGCCTAACCAAAGATAGACGGATGTCCGTTAAAATAAGAACAACAGTTATAACAGTAATATTAACAGATCCATCCTCCTTCTCGCTTACCAACGAGAAAGCGGACGAACAACCCCCATCCGTTGGCAGTTTTATTAACCATTCCATGAGTGTTGCACTATTTACTAGTCAGGTACTTAGTCAAATTACAAGCGGTACTTTAGTTATACTTGTCTATGATCGAGAAACTGTGCTCCAAGTCATCCATAACTGCGGACACGGCTTTCAGAAAGATTTACCCTGCAGGGGTGCACAAATAGCAACACACACTCGATCAACCTCGGAAAAACCAAATCAAAGCCCAACGAGGCATTCACGACAAAGCGATCACAGGATTCAGAAATGTTTCAGGGGGCCACCCCACTAAGCTACCCGCAACGAAGTTGTCCGGCTCCGGAACGGACCCAAGATTTGTGTGGACGGCGGTAAACGACTGGGAACCCGAAAGTGTGACTAGGCTTGTCGATACAGCGAAAACGTGTCACGATCCTAAACAGTATAGGTGCTCCAAGCACAATCTTAAATAAAGCAGTAAAGCATGGCATAAGTACAGGATAGTAATAAAGCCCCATACTACTTTGTGGCTCCAAGAAATAAGAATGAATCAAGCTCTGGCTCAGGGGAAGGCCTCCCGGATGTGGATAGTGCGAATAGTCAAGGAACAGGAATCAAGTACTCGGGGTTCTACGGGACACAAGTGAGCATGAAAAACCAAATAACAGATATTGCTCACCGGTGCCACTTTCATTAGTTATCCCATTACTACTCAGATTAAGTTGTTTAGGTACCTCATTATCCATCAGACTCTCACATACCATACACATGTTGTTTTATGACCCGCATGGCTCAAACAACTCCTGTAGTAATGGCTCATGGGATGGAGGAACAAGCTTCGGTGGGGTTTAAAAGTAAAGGCTATGCAGTACTTGGGGTTCAATTTAATGCAATCGCGACTCAATGATGCAAGAATAAGATAGAGGCAATAGGTACTATATGTATGCAAGCATGTGGTAGTGCTTGCCTGGCAGCTCAGTTGAAGCGAGGGACGGATCTGGGTAGTGCTCCTGGGATTCCTGATATATCCCCTGCTCAGCGTCTATTCGAAGAAGAACCAAACAAACAAGGGCCAACATAAATAGAGTGCACAAGCATATGAATAAAAATGCGACAAGCAACCAATCATGCCATGATGAATGATGCACAATTTGCATGGCGATAATGTAGCATGGCATGGGTGAGGTGTGGGGTACAAGATTAAAGCATTTTATTAAGTTTTTAGCCCGGTTTGCTCTCATATAAGTTGATGTATACTTTATATTTATATGATGCATGCTGCAATTCAGAACAAGGAATGCATAGATAGAACGGGCTCGTCGCGCTGATCGATTTAGACATCTTATTTGTCAAATTTGGAGTTATAGAATTAAAGTTATTAATTAATTAAGAAAAGGCTTTTGTTTTGCAATTAAACAATTTCTAAAATTTAAATTAGTCAAACATTATTTTGGATGGCATATTTGAAATCCTCACATTTTTCTAATTCAAAAACATATATCATATGTATTATTTGGAAAATACAAAACAAAAGTTATTAATTTCTGGATTTTAAAAACATATAAACAAATTCTGGAATTATTTCTATTATGGAGATAGGTCACAGATCTTTTGCACACAACTGAACCTAGCCACCGATGCTGACGCGCAGGGCCTGGCTGACCCGAGCTAGCGATGGATAAGGTGGAGGGTTTCTCTAGACTTTTCTCACCTTGGGGTTTCCTAGCCACAGAGAATGACAGGTGGGCCTCCGGGCGGCGGGGCCACAGCGCGCGTGCGGCCAGCGGGCGTTGGACACGTGGGCAAGCCGGGGCACGGGGGGACTGGTCTGTGCCGGTCGGCTTCTCCTAGGGGTGTTTTTAGAAAAAGGGGCTGGCTGTGAACTGTAACTGTCGAAACTGAAACTGATCTGCAGCTAGCTGGACCGATGTTTCGGAGAAGATTGCGAGCAAACCATCGAGAATCTCACGAAGCCGCAAAAAGGAAAGATGTAGAGGGAAGAAAGATCTACAACTTCTGTTTTTGTGGCAACACCAAAAGAGGACCAAGGGAGCCGGGATCTAGACGCGAAAAACGGCACGCGCGGTGTCTGCTGCTGCTGTAACACTGACGAACGGACGGTGTCGGCCGACGAACTGACAGGGAAAAACACGGCTGGCGGTGCGACTGACGGGGAGGATTCCGGCGAATCGGCTAGCTGAAACATGGGGACGCAAAAACGGAAAACCTAGAGGGTTCGTTGTTCTGCAACTACCGTTTAGGAGGCTTCTCGAAAGGGGGACTGCAGAGCTCGGGGCTCCGGTGGGAACAAAGGCTGGCGAGGGAGTGCTGCTGAGCGGTGCGCGTCGCTGCTGACTGAAGCTACTGCTTGCGCGTGCGGCGTGCACGCGGCTGGCGAACGTGGAGGCGGGGCTGAGACGGTAGGACGCACAGGGAGTAGGCGGAGTAGAGGAGGTGGCGCTCACCGAGGATGCTAGAGGCGAGATGTCCGACGAGCGAGGCGGTGTCCGGAGACGGTGACGAGGATCTGCCGTGGCGCGAGGCGGCAATGGTGTTCTTAGTCTGCTCCTCCTAGCTCCTTGTACTGCGACGTGAAGCTGAGGAGGACCTTCTCTTCCTCTTGTGATGGGTTGCCAGCGGGGTAAGATGGATGGTGGCTAGGGCTTAATGGCTGCGAAGCTAGGGGAAGAGGGCCTAGGGTTTGAGGACTCGCCTCGGGGTGGATAAGAAGGGGAGATGGTGACGCGGATAACGGGCGACGGTCACCTGCTCGCTGCCGTCTGCACGCTGAGCGAGGAAGGAGACGGCGTCAGCGAAGGAAGAAGAGGAACAGAGGTGGCGTCGATGTTTGTCTGGCTCGAACCGATACGATTGGTGGAAGAAGGTTGGGCCGGGGTTGGGCTTCTTCTGCTACTGGGCTGATGCGGCCTGGAGGCAGGTAAGCTCTCTTGTTTATATTCTTTTTATTTATTTAATTGTTTTGTTTTGTTTTGTTGCAGATTCAAGCAAGCCCACAAAATAAACCCTTTTGGAAAATTTTGCAAGTTTTGATTAAAGGGGAAAGAAGATGGATAAGGAGTGAGGTGAGGGTCTTGGTGCACAAGGCAAGAAAACAAGATCCAGCAAAAAGGTGAAAAGGGATGGGGAGGTGGTTTTGTTGATGCATGATCAAGTGCATGATCAAGATGATGAGGGTTTAGGGTAGAGCAAAAAGAAAAGAGCCAACAAGAGGGGATTCACAGAGACCCCTGCTCCACTTCCAAAAACACAAACAAAACCAAAGAATAGAATGGTGGTGATTTGCATGGCCCATGCATGGGCATTAAATGCCATGTTTTATATTGTGAAAACAAAATAATGATCATGGCATTGATACACGTGCATTCCAAAATATGGATTAAGGCCAAGCTAAAGGATAATAGAATTGGATCCATCCCAACCCACATGAGCTAGATTAAATGCCAAAATAAAATAAAAGCCCATGGGTAATTAGGGTGGTGGAATTATAAAGTGGTGGCAAAGAAAGGTGGTGGAATGGAGTAAAAGATATGCCCCCCAACTCAATTTGGTCATCAAGCATTTATCAAGATTCAAATACAATATATCAAGTGCCAAATACATTTAATAATGCATATGAGAGAAGAACCAAATCAAACAGGTTTTATATGATGCTCAAATGCAAGGTGGCATGATGACATGAGCATGATATAATTATGATGCGACAATTATATATAGGAAGTATCCATTATATTATTAGACCAAGTAGCATTATAATTGTTAGACAATTGGGATGCTACAACTCTCCCCCACTAAACAGGAATCTCGCCCCGAGATTCTAGGAAGAAGAAGACTCAAAGAGGGTAGGATACTTGGCACGGAGCTCATCTTCACGTTACCAAGTGGCTTCATCCACGGAATGGTGCGACCACTGCACCTTGCAGAACTTGATGGACTTGTTGCGAGTCCTTCTTTCTGCAACTTCAAGGATTTTTGTGGGGTGTTCTTGGTAAGACAGGTCTTCTTGGAAATTGATAAGCTCATGGTCCATGGCCCTGCCGGGATCCTTAAAGCACTTCTTGAGTTGAGAGATGTGGAAAACATCATGGACCTTGAGTTTTCAGGAAGTTCAAGAGCATAAGCAACTTCTCCTCTTCTTCCATGGATTTTGAATGGACCGATGTATCTAGGAGCCAGCTTTCCTTTGATACCAAAGCGGTGCGTGCCTCTCATGGGAGTGACACGAAGGTAAACGAGATCACCAGGGACATACTCCATGTCCGTGTGCTTTCTATCATAATTGCTCTTCTGGCGACTTTGAGCAATCTTTAGATTTTCCAGAATGATGTGAACCTTTTCCTCCACTTGAGTTACAATGTCGGGGCCAAACAATGTTCTTTCACCTGCACCCGACCAACCAATCGGAGTTCTGCATTTGCGACCATAGAGAGCCTCAAATGGTGCCATCTTTAGACTTTTCTGGAAGCTATTGTTGTAAGAGAATTCAGCATAAGGAAGACATTCTTACCACTTCATGCCGAAAGAGATGACGCAAGCATGGAGCATATCTTCCAGAATCTGATTGATCCTTTCAACTTGTCCTTGCGACCGAGGGTGGTAATCTATGCTGAAGTTCAATTTTGTTCTCAAAGAATTTTGGAAACTTCCCCAGAACTTGGAAGTGAAGATGCTTCCACGGTCTGAACTGATCTCAAGAGGAACTCCATACAGAGAGACAATTCTGTTGATATAGAGCTCGTCCAACTGGATTGCAGAAATTGTTTCCTTGACGGGAAAAAAGTGAGCCACTTTAGAAAGCCTGTCAATAACAACAAAGATTGCATTGTTGCCCTTCTGCGACCTTGGAAAACCAGTGATGAAGTCCATCTCTACTTTCTCCCATTTCCATTCCGGGGGTTTCAATGGCTGTAGAAGACCGGAAGGTTTCTGATGGACAGCTTTAACTCTGCGGCAGACATCACACTCCGAGACATACTTGGCACAATATCGTTTCAACTCAGGCCACCAATATTGTGTTTTCAAGTCCATGTACATCTTAGTGCTTCTAGGGTGGATAGAAAGAACAGAATCATGCGCCTCCTTGAGGACTTGCTCTCTCAAACCCGGGTAGTTCGGAACAAACATCCGGTGTTCAAAGAAAAGAGTGCCTTGGTCATCGACGTGGAAGGACTCATACTTCGGAAGCTGAATGTTGGAGATGATGTTTTTAGTGTAAGGATCACCAAGTTGAATGGAGCAAACCTTTTCTTCCAAGGGAGGGGTTGCCAGAAGGTTCAGAAGATACCCTTGATCCACAATTTCAAGGTTGAGCTGACAGAATTCCTCGCATAAGAGGGGCTGTTGTTCTTCCACCATGAGGTTGCTGACATAAGCTTTGCGGCTGAGAGCATTGGCCATGACATTAGCTTTGCCCGGAGTGTAGTTGATGGTCAAATCGAAATCATAGATTGCTTCAATCCACCTCCTCTAACGAAGGTTGAGATCAGGCTATGTGAAGATATACTTCAGACTCTTGTGATCAGAAAAGATTTCACAATGGTTGCCAAGCAAGTAGTGCCTCCATACTTTCAAAGCAAAAACAACTGCTGCGAGTTCGAGGTCATGTGTAGGATAGTTGATCTCATGCGTCTTCAACTGTCGAGAGGCATAAGCAACAACTTGTTTTTCTTGCATAAGGACCGCACCCAATCCTTGCAATGAGGCATCACAGAATATCTGGAAAGGCTTTGATGTATCTGGAGGAACCAAGACTAGTGTGGAAGTGAGCTTCTCTTTGAGTGTTTCAAAGCTTGCTTGACATGCAGGAGTCCAAAGGTATTTCTTGCCTTTCTTGAGGAGATCGGTAAGAGGCTTCGCAATCTTCGAAAAGTTCTAAATGAAGCGACGGCAATAACTAGCCAAACCAAGGAAACTCCAGACTTCTTTGACATTTACAGGAGGAAGCCAGTCAACAATTGTCTTTACAGTTTCTGGGTTAACGGCAATGCCCTTGGCAGAGATGACGTGACCAAGATAGGTGACTTGAGGGAGCCAAAACTCACATTTGGAGAACTTTACATACAAGCGGTTCTCACGAAGCTTGTTTAGGACACACCAAAGGTGTTCTTCATGTTCTTCCTTTGACTTAGAATAGACTAGGATGTCATCCAGATAGACCACAACGAACTTATCAAGATACTCCATGAAAACCGAGTTCATAAGCCTCGAGAAGGTGGCAGGTGCGTTGGTGAGACCGAAAGACATGACCGTGTACTCATACAGGCCATAGCGGGTGGTGAAAGCTGTTTTAGGAACATCTTCCTTGCGGATCTTGATTTGATGATATCCACTTCTCAAATCAAGGTTAGAGAAAACCACAGCTCCAGCTAGCTGATCGAAGAGATCATTAATCCGCGGAAGGGGATATTTATTCTTGATGGTTTTAGCATTGAGAGCCCGATAGTCAACACAAAGTCTATCAGTTTTGTCTCGCTTCTTCACAAAGATGGTTGGGCTACCCCAAGAAGAAGTACTGTGCTGAATGAAACCCAACTTCTCTTGTTCATCAAGCTGACATTTGAGTTCAGCCAACTCAGTAGGACCCATTTTATAAGGCCGCTTGGAGATAGGAGGGGTACCAGGTTCAAGCTCAATCACAAACTCAACCTCACAATCCGGAGGCATACCTGGCAACTCTTCAAGAAAGACATCTGGGAACTCATAGACCATCGGAACACTCTGAATAGCTTCCATAGCATCATCATTCAGAGCCGCCAAAGAGAAAAGCTGAATAGCAGGAGTCAGACTTGGAGAATAGACTATATGGCCTTCAGGAATTTTCAGAGAAACCGAGCGTTCAGCATAATCCATCACAGCTGCATTTGCTGTCAACCAATCCATGCCCAAGATAACATCAATGTCAGAATTGCCTAGAATAATTAAGGACGCCGAGAACGAAGAGCCACCAATCTCAATTTGATTTCCATGGCTGATATGAGCAGCCCTCATGTTTGACCCAGGAGATTGTACCACCAGACGATGCAATAAGGGAACCATATCCAGATCATGGTCATGAGCAAACTTATGAGAAACAAAAGAATGTGAAGCACCATAATCAAACAAAACTCGTGCAGGGACTGAGTTAACGGGAAGCATACCCATCACAACTCCAGGTGCATGCTCAGCTTGCGCGGCGTTGACACAGTTGGCATGAGCAACAGTAGACCCGGGCTTGGTGTTGATGTTGAGAGCCCGAGGTGGTGGTGCACGAACCATAGGAGATCTTGCCGCAGGTCTTGGAGGTGGTGGAGGAAGAGCTTTGTTGTTCATTGGACAGTTCCAGTGTTGATGCCCAGTGTTTCCACAAGTGTAACAAGCACCAGGTGGACGTGGAGCAACATAGCCAGGGACTCCGCCAGGCGCTCCAGGGTAGTTGTGGTTGTAGCCCCTAGGAGCAGCAGTGAAGGAGTTTGGTGGCCTTGCCGCGTAACTTGAAGGTCTTGGTGGATCCGGGAGCGACGATGGGGTGTTAGGAACCCAGACACGACGCTTAGAAGGAGTTGACATAGCTGAAGAGCTTGCTGCATCGCGGTTGTGTTTCTTTGACTCCTCAAACACTTGCCTACTTGCTTCTTCCTGCAGAGCTGTATGTTGGAGTTCCAGAAAAGACGCTGGCCTTGCATGTGTGATTGCATATTTAATCGATGCATTGAGCCCCTGTCTGAACCTCTTTTGCTTCTTCTTGTCATCAGAGATCTCATCGCCACCATACCGAGAAAGATTCATGAAGTTTCTGATGTAGGTATTGACATTGTCATTGCCCTGCTTGAGGTTGAGAAACACTTCCTTCATCCTCTCCATGACAATTTCTGACAGATATTGCTCTTTGAAAGCTTCAGTGAACTGTTCCCAAGTAGGCTGAAAACCAGTGTAGTTTGCCTTGAGGTAATTCTCCCACCACAGAGCTACATCTCCCTTCAGAAGGTGAGTGGCACATTTTACCCATTCTTGCTCAGGAACATCAGCAGTCACCAGTAACCTTGACATCTCACGCAACCAATCATCCGCATCAAGTGGCTGATCAGACACCTCAAAGTGGCGCGGGTTGAACTTCAGGAAGCTTTTGATGTCTCCTCGCTTGGGAGGTGGAGGTAGCGGAACAAACTCATTCCTCCTGACACTTTCTTCAAAACGCTGTTGGTTCTGCTGTATTGTACCCAAGGCATTAGCAATACTTGTCAACGCAGCCCCCAGTTCAGGTGGTATGTCCTCCTCAGAATGGCATGGTGGTGCCATCCTGTGATTGATATAAAACACAAGTTAGTACCATAATGGAGAATAATAATAATCCAAAATAGTACCAAAATGGAATTAACCAAGATTTAAAGGATATAATTTACTAAGATGATATTAAAATATCAACAAAGTTCAAAGCACCTAGAAGATATTAAGCATATCGCACACGACTGAACAAGCAGTGTGGTACACAAGCTAACAAAGAAAAAAATTCCGCAATTTCGGCATTAAAATACCACTATATGTGCAAAACCACTTAACGAATCAAGATTAGTAACTCTACCAATTCAATATACAAGAGCGAATGAGAAAAGTAGTGGTATGGTCACGACTCCATCCCGCACTCAAATCATTACTCCGCACATGAATAAGTAAAACACATATCCCAACACCTTCTTTTTAAGAGGAACCTAAAGATTAGTAACTACGGAAACGAACACCCCAAACAAGATAACGTCGGATAACAAAGAGTAAGACAGATCGCGCCGGTATACAACGAATCAGATAGATCGCGTAGGTTTGCAAAAGCCTGTCGGTATGGAATGTACCCACAGTTGATAACCAAAAGGCGGATAGTGATAACATGTTGGATGCAACAGATAGACAAGGAATTCACACACACACACACACACAACCTATGGTACTACGGAACCCAGAACACGTGAATCCTAGTTTGAATTTTTGAAGAGGATTGAAAACGTTACACTTCCTTACCAGAAAAGGGTGGGTGGGTGGGTAAGAAGAAAAATGGAAGCAGTCCTACTCTCACGTTTTGTTTTTCCCTAGTATACATAGCTACCAAAAATATTTGCTAGACTGACAACGACCATTTGGCTGAGACCCTGAAGGGTGGGATGGCTCTGATACCAATTGTAACTACCTCGGTGAATTATGCTCTTAGTTATATGCCTGGATGAGCGAAAATGGTTAAAATAGTACGGTGGGGCCAAGGGCCACTCACAGGTAGACCTTTCGGCCGTCCTAACCATTTTCAGAACATCGGGACAAGAACGAGCGGTGTAATTGGCAGGCGAAGGGATCAACTACATACACAAATGAGTATGTATGCAAGCCACATACAACAGTCCTCAAAGCCATTCCATCTAAAAGAAATAGAAATATTGCAACGCCATACGGCAAGATCCAAATATCCTAGATAGAGATAATAATTTAGGATAGCTCCTCATACATCAAACATCAGAGTATCATGCGGAAGCGGAAAACAAGATCCGAGTACGGATAAGAAGCAAATCGGCATAAGATGCCACATAAATAAACACATCCCGCCCACAGATCTCACGGATCCCCGTTCCCGGAATCTCTACACCGAGTGATCGTTGCCAACATCGTCCGTCTCCTCCACTCAGTATCCATCTTGCAAGTATACCTGTGCATCTGAATCAAACAATTTATCGTGTGAGACCCTAGGGATACTCAGCAAGTCTTTATGCCTCTAAAGGGGACACAACCTAGGGTGACGCAATTGCAGCAAAAGATAATAACTAACAATTCTATAGATACACGCTAACCATCCGCCTAACTAAAGATAGACGGATGTCCGTTAAATAAGAACAACAGTTATAACAGTAATATTAACAGATCCATCCTCCTTCTCGCTTACCAACGAGAAAGCGGACGAACAACCCCCATCCGTTGGCAGTTTTATTAACCATTCCATGAGTGTTGCACTATTTACTAGTCAGGTACTTAGTCAAATTACAAGCGGTACTTTAGTTATACTTGTCTATGATCGAGAAACTGTGCTCCAAGTCGTCCATAACCGTGGACACGGCTTTCAGAAAGATTTACCCTGCAGGGGCGCACAAATAGCAACACACACTCGATCAACCTCGGAAAAACCAAATCAAAGCCCAACGAGGCATTCACGACAAAGCGATCACAGGATTCAGAAATGTTTCAGGGGGCCACCCCACTAAGCTACCCGCAACGAAGTTGGCCGGCTCCGGAACGGACCCAGGGTTTGTGCGGACGGCGGTAAACGACTTTCATTAGTCAAGGAACAGGAATCAAGTACTCGGGGTCCTACGGGACACAAGTGAGCATGAAAAAACAAATAACAGATATTGCTCACCGGTGCCACTTTCATTAGTTATCCCATTACTACTCAGATTAAGTTGTTTAGGTACCTCATTATCCATCAGACTCTCACATACCCTACACATGTTGTTCTACGACCCGCATGGCTCAAACAACTCCTGTAGTAATGGCTCATGGGATGGAGGAACAAGCTTCGGTGGGGTTTAAAAGTAAAGGCTATGCAGTACTTGGGGTTCAATTTAATGCAATCGCGACTCAATGATGCAAGAATAAGATAGAGGCAATAGGTACTATATGTATGCAAGCATGTGGTAGTGCTTGCCTGGCAGCTCAGTTGAAGCGAGGGACGGATCTGGGTAGTGCTCCTGGGATTCCTGATATATCCCCTGCTCAGCGTCTATTCGAAGAAGAACCAAACAAACAAGGGCCAACATAAATAGAGTGCACAAGCATATGAATTAAAATGCGACAAGCAACCAATCATGCCATGATGAATGATGCACAATTTGCATGGCGATAATGTAGCATGGCATGGGTGAGGTGTGGGGTACAAGATTAAAGCATTTTATTAAGTTTTTAGCCCGGTTTGCTCTCATATAAGTTGCTGTATACTTTATATTTATATGATGCATGCTGCAATTCAGAACAAGGAATGCATAGATAGAACGAGCTCGTCGCACTGATCGATTTAGACATCTTATTTGTCAAATTTGGAGTTATAGAATTAAAGTTATTAATTAATTAAGAAAAGGCTTTTGTTTTGCAATTAAACAATTTTGAAAATTTAAATTAGTCGAACATTATTTTGGATGGCATATTTGAAATCCTCACATTTTTCTGATTCAAAAACATATATCATATGTATTATTTGGAAAATACAAAACAAAAGTTATTAATTTCTGGATTTTAAAAACATATAAACAAATTCTGGAATTATTTCTATTATGGAGATAGGTCACAGATCTTTTGCACACAACTGAACCTAGCCACCGATGCTGACGCGCGGGGACCGGATGACTCAGCGCAGTGAGCTGGCGATGGATAAGGTGGGGGGGTTTCTCTAGACTTTTCTCACCTTGGGGGTTCCTAGCCACAGAGAATGACAGGTGGGCCTCCGGGCAGCGGGGCCACAGCGCGCGCGTGGCCAGCGGCCGTTGGACACGTGGGCAAGCCGGGGCGTGGGGGGACTGGTCTGTGCCGGTCGGCTTCTCCTAGGGGTGTTTTTAGAAAAAGGGGCTGGCTGTGAACTGTAACTGTCGAAACTGAAACAGATCTGCAGCTAGCTGGACCGATGTTTCGGAGAAGATTGCGAGCAAACCATCGAGAATCTCACGAAGCCGCAAAAAGGAAAGATGTAGAGGGAAGAAAGATCTACAACTTCTGTTTTAGTGGCAACACCAAAACAGGACCAGGGGAGCCGGGATCTGGACGCGAAAAATGGCACGCGCGGTGTCTGTTGCTGCTGTAACACTGACGAACGGACGGTGTCGGCCGGCGAACTGACAGGGAAAAACACGGCTGGCGGCGCGACTGACGGGGAGGATTCCGGCGAATCGGCTAGCTGAAACATGGGGACGCAAAAACGGAAAACCTAGAGGGTTCGTCGTTCTGCAACTACCGTTTAGGAGGCTTCTCGAAAGGGGGACTGCAGAGCTCGGGGCTCCGGTGGGAACAGAGGCTGGCGAGGGAGTGCTACTGAGCGGTGCGCGTCGCTGCTGACTGAAGTTGCTGCTTGCGCGTGCGGCGTGCACGCGGCTGGCGAACATGGCGGCGGGGCTGAGACGGTAGGACGCACAGGGAGTAGGCGGAGTAGAGGAGGTGGCGCTCACCGAGGATGCTGGAGGCGAGATGTCCGACGAGCGAGGCGGTGTCCAGAGACGGTGACGAGGATCTGCCATGGCACGAGGCGGCAATGGCATTCTCAGCCTGCTCCTCCTAGATCCTTGTACTGCGACGTGAAGCTGAGGAGGACCTTCTCTTCCTCTTGCGATGGGTTGCCAGCGGGGTAAGATGGATGGTGGCTAGGGCTTAATGGCTGCGAAGCTAGGGGGAAGTGGCCCTAGGGTTTGAGGACTCGCCTCGGGGTGGATAAGAAGGGGAGATGGTGACGCGGATAACGGGCGACGGTCACCTGCTCGCTGCCGTCTGCGCGCTGAGCGAGGAAGAAGACAACGTCATCGAAGGAAGAAGAGGGACAGAGGTGGCGTGGATGTTTGTCTGGCTCGAACCGATATGGTCGATGGAGGAAGGTTGGGCCGGGGTTGGGCTTCTTCTGCTGCTGGGCTGATGCGGCCTGGAGGCAGGTAAGCTCTCTTGTTTATATTCTTTTTATTTATTTAATTTTTTTGTTTTGTTTTGTTGCAGATTCAAGCAAGCCCATAAAATAAATCCTTTTGGAAAATTTTGCAAGTTTTGATTAAAGGGGAAAGAAGATGGATAAGGAGTGAGGTGAGGGTCTTGGTGCACAAGGCAAGAAAACAAGATCCAAGCAAAAAGGTGAAAAGGGATGGGGAGGTGGTTTTGTTGATGCATGATCAAGTGCATGATCAAGATGATGAGGGTTTAGGGTAGAGAAAAAAGAAAAGAGCCAACAAGAGGGGATTCACAGAGACCCCTGCTCCACTTCCAAAAACACAAACAAAACCAAAGAATAGAATGGTGGTGATTTGCATGGCCCATGCATGGGCATTAAATGCCATGTTTTATATTGTGAAAACAAAATAATGATCATGGCATTGATACACGTGCATTCCAAAATATGGATTAAGGCCAAGCTAAAGGATAATAGAATTGGATCCATCCCAACCCACATGAGCTAGATTAAATGCCAAAATAAAATAAAAGCCCATGGGTAATTAGGGTGGTGGAATTATAAAGTGGTGGCAAAGAAAGGTGGTGGAATGGAGTAAAAGATATGCCCCCCAACTCAATTTGGGCATCAAGCATTTATCAAGATTCAAATACAATATATCAAGTGCCAAATACATTTAATAATGCATATGAGAGAAGAACCAAATCAAACGGGTTTTATATGATGCTCAAATGCAAGGTGGCATGATGACATAAGCATGATATAATTATGATGCAACAATTATATATAGGAAGTAGCCATTATATTTTTAGACCAAGTAGCATTACAATTGTTAGACAATTGGGATGCTACAACAGTCCTCAGTCGCTTCATCCCCCAACTCGGAAAGAAGGACATGCCTCTCTATCACCTCCTCTGCTAGTTTCCAATGTTTGAGTGGAACAGCGAGGCTGACGCCGCACTCGCTGCTCTGAAGGAGGTGCTACTCGCAGCAGCATGATAGTCCATTTTAGAGGCATTTTTACCTTATGTTTTTGCATAACTAGAGTTAGGATTTTGGTATTTTACAGTGCTTGCACGCACATTTTACCCTTGTTTCAACAGGATCCCGAAATATTAAGTCTTTTGTGAATATATCAATTGAAACTATCATGTTATGCAATAATATAATATTTCTAAGTGTTAAATGTCATTTAAATGATTTTCCACGCACCTGGGAGAAGAGAGGATGCGAGGAGAAGCTACAACAAGCTTAATGACCTGCAGTACGGACGGAGCTTTCCCGTACCGCCCGCCCATACTGCCTACTAGGGCGTCTGTCTCGTCAAATACTCTCACCACGCGAAGACGATATAAGATCCAACATTTACAGACACCTCCATCCACGAAACACCACGCCAGGCAGGGATCTGGATGAGGAACTTGGAGAAGGGCAAATCCTTGCCGCTACATGGATCATCGGAAGAAAACGCATCACCCCCTCATCATCAACCGCTGCATCTCCATCATCACCATTATCCCCTCTCTCATCTATTTAGATCATGTTGTAATTCCAAATGCAATTGTGATTTTGCACTTGATTTTACCTTTGCACTTTACATCCATACATATGAATATGATGATGTTGTTGATTGCTTCCATGTGTGAGTAGTTCCCTTTGTTCTTGGGGATATGGAGAAACCCTAGCATTATTACGAAATAAAATAAAGATGATCTATAACTTTGTTCTTTGGTCTTTACTTGATCTATGATATTATGTTAGATCTCTCTCTTTAGATGGTATGTGAAGTAGACCACATAATATTTGCCTTCGGGGCTAAAGAGAGGGAAATACCCCTAGGACATGTATGGGAGTATGTCTAATGTGAAGGAGATACGCCCTAGAGGCAAATAATAAAGGGGGTTATTATCATATCTCATTAGTTCACAATAGTTTTATATCATGCTATAACTGTATCAATCGGAAACGTTGCTACATGTGTGATATATAAACAAACCAGGAATCCCTAGTAGCCTCTATTCAACTAGTTCATTGGGCAACTGATGATCAAGGTTTTCTGATTATGGTGCATTTATGCCAACTGACAATAAAGTCATATCATCTAGAAATGATGTTATGGACTTTACCAACCTATGATTATTGCAACATGATCACAAAGTGCACAGTTGCAATTGTTAGGAACGAAGTGTCTTACCGTGAGATCATATTTAATCACTGTCACCCAAGACTGCTTTGACTATATCAACCATCATGTCCGTAACTAGGTGACCATAAAGGTGTATGTTGGGTATTCCAGAGGCGCATGTTGAGGTGTATGTAGAGAGATCGAGATTTGTTCTCCTATGTGACAGGAAGATACACTGGGCCTACTCGGTGAATTCCATTCATAAGCTGTGCAACGTATGACTAGGTCATGGGAATGGAATGTCACGTGAACGAGTAAAGCAGTACTTGTTGGAAACGAGATTGAATAAGGTATCATGATACCGATGATCAGATCACGGACAAGTCAGGTATCAAAGTAATAAGGAAATTGGATTCGACGTTTATGGTTCGACACGACGTTTGGAATGCACAAGGTTCATTATGGACATCATGGTCCTGATATTGATCATTGATCCGAGATCGTCTTGATTATGGATGTGCCATTTCCGAACCATAGGTTGACACACTTAAGGATATTATGATGCCTGAAGATCGTTCTGGAGTTGTGTAATCACAGAAGAAAGGGAAGAGAGAAACCAGAAGGCGAGTCCTCTCTTAGCCCTCCACATAATTTAGAGAAGACAATAAAAATAAATAGTATAATGAGTCATCTTTTATTGTCATTTCTAAGAATTAATGTAGATTGACTAATTATAATTTACAATTATTCATGAAAGCACACGGTATAATGGAGAAAAATAGTCTTCTCTTATTTTTAATCAACTAACAAATCCCCGATGTTTAAAAAAAACTAATCCCCGAAAAACTCTGGTATTTTCCGTCCTCCTTCTCCAGCCTCTCTCCCTCCCCTCCGTCGCACTCTCCTTCTCGGATTCTTACTCCCGTTCCAACTCCACCGCAATCCGCAGGCACCTCAAAAGCCGCCCCCCTTTACCCGAGACAGGAACAGCGCCTCGCCCTCGAGCTCACCCAGTCCACCACCCCGCGATTCGAAGCCCCATGGCGGGAGCCGAGGGCCCCTGGTGCCCCCCAATCGACCTTCCGCGGCCCGCCCGCGGCGACGCCACGACTTGCGGCTCTCCTGTCAGGTGGGACGAAGCCGACGACGGTGATGGCATGGTCGCCTTGGCGGTGAGCTCCCTCTCTCATATCCTGGTACCGTCTTTCTGAAGTCTGGTTGCGTGCACGCTTATCTTAGCCGAGTTTGTTTTGATGAAAAGTTTGTAGATTGGACGAGCGGTAGCGTAATTAGGGGCTCCGATGCTGTGATAAGCTTTGTATAGGATCATTGGTATCTCTCGTAGGTGATTAGGGTTAAGCAGAGAAGCGGAAAGGTTTTTCTTTTTTGGAGTTGTACAGCGTGATGCTCGGGATTATGTTCAATTGCTAGTTATTTTTCTCATTAGTTGCAGTCTTGCAGAATTGGATGGATGGGTGGATTTAATTGTTTTTTATCCACAGAGTATCATGTAAATTTTAGTTTCTGATATTATTTTCTTCCCTACCATAGGGACTCGGCCTATTTGACCAAGAAGCAGACGATCCTCCTGCTGACAATGGCATGATAAACGACCCTGATACTGTCACCGCCAACGGCTGCAGCACTGATATGACTGAAGATTTTGTTAAGAGGGAATCAGGGCAGTACTTCTACTATGGTGCACCAGTCCATGAACATACCGGCATCTGGGTGCCTGTTTCTGTTCCACCAATGACAGAGCATGATCATGAGGAGTGGCGCAGTGGCCTTGGTTGTAATGGTGGGTATTTCCCAGAAGAAGTGTTCAAGTGGGAAACAGATGAGGAAACCGAGGAGATGACAATGTGGGATGTATTTTCTGAGATGGTTGTTGCAGCAAAAGATAAAGTAATATCGGTCGCGTCTTGTGATTTTGGGAGATGTGGGATGTCGGTCGTGTCCAACATTTTTCTCCAAGAAGCTTGGAAGGACATGGCACAAACACTCGCAGATGCCAATGCTGATATCGCGAATGAACTCCTTGAGACCGAATTAACAAAGTGGTTGCCTGACAGTGCATCAAGTACCTGCATGCTATGCGGTGTGCGCTTTCATCCCATAATGTGCTCTCGACACCATTGCCGTTTTTGCGGTGGGATATTTTGTGGCGGCTGTTCAAAGGGTAGAAGCTTGATGCCTCCAAAATTTAAGACTTCAGAACCCCAAAGGGTTTGTGATGTTTGCGGAGTACGTATAGAGAGCATCCAACCTTACTTGATGAATCAGATCAGTCGTGCTTCACAACTTCCAACTCATGATGTGACAGACTTGAGTACATTGAGGTCATGGCTGAACTTCCCTTGGACACACACAATGGAACACGAGATATATAAGGCTGCAAATTCTCTACGTAGCTACAGCAAGGTATAACTTCTCCTGTACTCAAAATTGTTAATGTCAGCTGAAACTTTTATAATTATGCTGCAATACCTTTCCATATATTTCTTTCCATGGATGTTCAAGAGATAATATTTGATTTTCCTTTTGTGTTGAACATGAGTGTCAACCAAAGGTTTGATACGAAATGCTAAGATAGTTAATATTCTTTTGTTCTGTGTCAATTAAGTCATAAGTTCATATGATATCCACACCTCTATTTTTAACCAGATTCTAGCATGAAGCAAAGTTGTAAGTCTGCCATAAGTCTTGGGGTATAGTTATTAACAGTTGGATTACTAGGTTGATGGATGGTTAAATTAGTCCAGTGAGTGTGGATAAAGAGTAATTTGGATCATGTTGGTGATTTATTTCGCTCTCAGCTTTAGTACAGTAAGAACCTCAATTATTTAAGTACAACTATGTGATTTCTAATATACAAAGGATGCATAGTTCTTAGCTGTTCTTTTTGCTAATTTGACCTTTGAACACTAACAGAGGTCCATCTATGTTTTTTAAATGCTGCTGCAAATTTCCAGTATTTATTGTTTTCATATTTCAAATGTGCCAATCATTGAAATCTGGTGAAATACTGGATGTCCAGGTCATTCTCATTGCTGAAATTGATGATTATTCAGTTAGTCTTTGAGAGACCAACTAATATCATCAAATTTGTCTTAAATATATTCAGGTGGGAAGACTTAAATCAGAGAAGGCTATCCCTGATAAAATTCTGAAACAAGCGAAAGGTCTCGCTATAATTAGTGTAGTAAAGGTTGGGATGATGGTCACATACAAGGTTGGTACTGGGCTGGTCGTTGCTCGAAGAGCTGATGGTTCCTGGTCACCTCCTTCAGCAATATCTACCTGTGGTATTGGATATGGAGCTCAGGTGACATCATCGATTCAAGTATTCTTTAAATGGAAGAAATTTGTTTGTATGAACTACAACAGATGTGCTGTTTTTTTACTTTACCCAACAGGCTGGAGGTGAGCTAGCGGACTTCATTATTGTGCTGAGGAACACAGATGCCATCAGAACATTCAGTGGAAAGGCACATCTATCAGTAGGTGCTGGAGTTGGTGCTTCCGCTGGTCATGTCGGGCGAGTAGCTGAGGCCGATTTTCGTGCTGGTGATGGTGGATATGCTGCATGCTATACATACAGTTGTAGCAAAGGTGTATTTCTGATTAACATACAAGCTATGCATGACTTGGGCATCTTGTTTCATATTTCATCTGCATATAAGTCAACACACAGAAAAATGTTTTCACTATTACGATTATTTGGGTATGTCAAGAGAGTAATAACTTAATCATTGTTGCCTGGGTCTATGGGGAACTAACATAAATATAAATTCACATATTCCATGACAGATGTCAGTGCCGTATAATAAACCATGTAATATTGGTGGTGCTTATGATCAGATGCAATGATATGACCACGTTGCTTGAAACTAATTTTCCTATCATACCCACGTGAGCAAATTGGTATACTTTGATTTGATGATAAATTGGCACTATTGAGTTCATTACTAAGTACATGTAGCTCATTTCTGAAGTAACTAATCATGTTTATTTATCTCTCGACGCAGGTGCTTTTGTGGGATGTGCGCTCAACGGTAGCATCGTATCCACTCGAGACACTGAAAACGCCCGATTTTACGGTGGTCACATCAAGGCACCTGACATCCTTCTGGGATCCATGGACAGGCCGCCCGCAGCCGCCGCACTCTACAAAGCACTGTCAGAATTGTTTGACAAGATTGGAAAGTAGCGATCCCCTCTTGCTTTCGCGCTCTGCCACTAGTTGCTCGTGGTAAATACGCCCCATGCTCTCTGTACAGGTAATTGGATTCTGGCCCGGCATTCTTCACTTATCCTTTGGTAGTAGGAATTAAGCAATTGTACAGTCTGCCATTCATCCATAGCGTCAAAAGGTTCCATCATCACTGTTTACCACGAACCACCCTGTAAACACTTGTACATTGGACCTAAACTCGCTTCGAGAATCACGATATATACACGAAAAAAAAGTTTTTCTCCACATTCCTGCTATTCAGTTTCTGTCGCTGACTTGCAGTCGCTCGTTCTTTTGTATAATCTCTGAACTCTTGCACCTCCTCCAGGAGGGGCGTGTGGAATGGACAGACAGTGTTGTAATTCGTAATACGGCTCCTTTGATGGTGATTATTTTTGTCCTGGCAATATAGAATCAGACCAAAGCATAGATTCTACTGTATCTTTTTGCACATAATCAGTATGATATGATGACGTCTAAGGAACCTTGCTAGTACGTAGAATCAGAACATTGAACTTCTGTGATTCTGAAACAGTTCCTCTTGCATGGTTGAACTGTTTATTCTATACTGGATTTTTTTTTCATGCAATCAAAGATTGGAGGCAAAAACAGTTGTACGCATCACTAGGAGTACATTTCAGTAACAAACATCTAGGGATTAGGCATTCTGGGGACAAGTGAGAGTAGTATATTACACTAGAGCTAACATGATTACTGAAGCGTGACGCATGTGCAGCATGCCTGCCCACACCTGAACTGCAGATAGAAGGAATATTTGTCTGTCGTAGCAAAATCTCTGTCTGCTATATTCCCTGTATCCTAGTGTAATAAGCAGGCCCAGTCCAGAAAAAACTACAGTTGTGTGCAGTGTCCAATCAGTGTCTGTCTGTGCCCTTGAAGCGATTCATTATACTTTGTTAAAAAATGATGTATTACTCCTAACTCAGGTCTACAAATAAGAAAAAATCTCAAAAAAGTTATCAACACTGCATAAGGAACAGACTGGCAGTGACGTGATGACAAAAACTGAAGAGGAGATTGATAATCCCCCCCCCCCCCCCCCCCCCCCGGTACAAAAATGTGTTACATATAATTTCTAGTTAAAGTTTTTAGAGTTTGACCATATACAAAGACAAACATATTAGTCTTGCAGTCGTCTCTGCATACAACATAAAAATATATTTCATGGTGGTTCTCGTAATATAAGTTTGATATTGTAGACATTTATATTTTTTCATACTCTGTTCTAATGAATAAGGCCTATGTTTTTTGAAAAGTCAAGCTAAATAAAGTTTGATCAGACTTTTAGAAAAAACTATTAAGACATATATTTTCATATAGATATCATATGAAAATATAATTCATAATATATCGAAGTGTGTTGATTTTAGATTGTACTACCTCCCTTGCTAGAAAGACTTACATTTAGGAACAGAGTGACTACATATTAATAATTTTTTTCTACAAACTTAGTAAAATTTTACTTAGTTAGACTTAAAAAAAAAATTATTCACTAGAATGTAGTATATATTTGGTCAAACTTTAAAAAATTGTCTCTGACTAAAAACTATATGCAACATAATTTTGGATGAAGGGAGTATTACTTTGTTAAAAATTAACTTATTAATCCTAGGTTTTTAACTCAGTTCTACAAATAATAAAATCCCCAAAAAACCTGTAAAAATTATATAAGGAACATGCTAGCAGTCAACAGGTGATGAAAAGATTGATAATTTCCAAGAAAAAAAGAAAAGAAAAAGTGGAGACGGTTGTTCTGAAAGGAAGAAAATTCTATAAGACCCGGTCTATATTTCTCAAGGATAGACCCATCTCTATACATAGTGGCTAGAAAAAAGACTAATTAACAGACGAAAAAAAGACTAGAAAATTAAAAAAACGGACACGTGTCAGGTATAAGATAGGGTCTATAAATAGACCCGGTCTTATAGGATTTATTTCCGTTCTGAAAAAACTTCAATGTAAAAAGAAGCAAATGAGCAGGAAAATGAAAAAAAATAACGGATGGAAAGGAAATCACAGCCACAAGGAAACATAATAATAATCAACATGTATATCTCTGATGCTTATAATAAATACCAAATGAGCAGGAAAATGAAGAAAAATAACGGATGGAAGGATCACAGCCACAAGGAAACATAATAATCAACATGTATATCTCTGATGCTTATAATAAATAAATATAGTTCAACTGTCTGATGATCAAGATTTAGGAACACAACAGGTTCCTTTCCCTAAGCCAAGTATCGATATATCTTATAATAGTATCTCCGTTCTATAATATAAGTCTTTTTAGCAGTTCAACTTAAACGGCTAAAAAGTCCTACATTTTAGAACGGAGGTAATAGAAAATAAAAAGAAATAATAATAATAATTTAAAATGCTAAAGTTTGACGACGATATAGTTTGCTGATAACAGAAGTAACGAAGTTGAGACCCCTCTGGAAACAGGACAAAATCTGACGAAATGGCTTCTTCCATCTCTTCTTTGTTTCTGACGATGACGATAGGTTCAGGCAGCGCGGGTCTTCTTGCTGCCGAGCCTGAGCTCCAGCTCGTCATCATCGAGCTCTTCCTCGATGCGCTCTCCCTCCCACGCCATGACCGCCCCGTCGCCGCCCCCGAACCCGAAGTTGTCCGCCATGCTGTGGGCCATTGGGAGCTCGTCGCCTTCCGCCACCGGCGAGCAGGTCCCGCTCTGCGCCGGGGTGTGCACCCTCGTATTGGGCGCGGTGGCCGCCGCCGACCTCGGCACGAAGCTCCTGAAGGCGGCTCCGAAGGGGTTCGGAGGATGGGCCATGCGGTTGCGGCGGGTCGGGGAAGCAGGCCCCGCCGACGAGATGTTGAACCCGGAGAGCCAGTTGGGGTCAGGGGCGGCGACGGCCCCGAACCTGGGGCTGGACGGCCTGGAGGTGGGCAGGGAGTAGTCGTAGCCGCGGGGGACCCACGGCGGCTGGGCCTGGACGGCCGGCTTGTACTCCCCCCAGCCGCCGATCTTGAGGTGGGGCAGGCGCGGCGGCGAGCCCGACTGCGGGGTCACCGGCGCGCTCATGGAGCCGCCGTCGAAGTAGGAGGACCCGAAGCTGGGGCCGGAGGACCCGAAGTTGTGGAGCCACGGGCTGAGGGAGCTGCCCTCCAGGCCTCCGTAGTAGCCGCCGCCGCCTGCGCCGAGCGTGATGTGGGAGGAGGAGCCGGAGCGGAAGGAGGCCCGCGGGCTCACCTGCTGCGAGGAGCAGTGGCTCGGGGACCCCGGCGCAGTGCGCACAACTGCAGGAGGCTTGCAACCCTGGAAAAAAACTTGTGTCATTAGGTATTACTGAAAGACAGATGCATAACTCGAGTCAAAAAAGACAAATGCGTAACTACTGAGATAAGAAAATCAAATCAAATCAGAATATACTACAGTACTAGTAGATTGTAAAACTCCAATGATATACAGTCATATTTTCTTTATTATGTACTACTTTTTTTTTTAGGGAAGTCTGATCTCTAAACAGAGCACTTCTTTATTACGTACTACAGTCATAATTAAACTCCAATGATAGAAACATGAATACAGTAAGAGTTGTGCAAAATCTAAACGAAATCCAGATATTAACTACGGCCAGAAACGTGAGGAGGAAGATTTATTTATCTTCATCGATCATCATTTAATAATGTCTTTTAAAGTAGTATACTACTACTCCAGCCTCGCAATGTTGGCCGTGACATAATACTACTTCAATAAAGGCAAATCAACACACTGCACCAGCCTTAAACGTGCACAAAATTAACCGCTTTCCAAAGCTGATTGCAATGCAATGCAAACAAAAAGAAAGGAGAAGATGCTGCCCGGTCATTTTTTTTTATCGCAAAGCAGTTTTCTGAAATCAAAACCTTCTTTCTTTCTTTGATGTACAGCCTTGGCTTCCTTTGATGGAAATATTCGGTCATGCTGCCCGTATCTATCCTGCCTATGACCATGCCACTAGCTTTTGTCCCCATCGCTCACATGTCCAGGCAGAGAAATAAGCAGAAAAAAAAATTGCACTGCGAGACTGTGAGGACTACCTAGGAAAGTCGAAACATCTAGACAGGAACAGGGCAATATGTGCGTGGAAAGATGCAAAAAACTTTGACAAAAACGAAGAGGACATGTCCTGGCAATTTTGTGTTGCCACCTTAATTCTACAGTACACAGAAGCCACATATACTATATTTCTTTCGAAGAAAATAAGGAGCACTAGGACATGAACAGAACTGAGCTAGTACTGTAGTATCATCTAGTAGAAGAAGACATATGCTGTATTCCCTCAAAAGAGGAGGTAACTGAAGAACCACAAAGTGCTGGTAGAACAGGATCATGTTCGGACAGTAGATAGATAGACTCCATGCATAACAAAGATGGTAACAAAGAAAGAAAAAAAAGGAAACAAAGTCAGGAGCTTTAGTACATTGCGTCCTTGCTTGCCTAAAAAGACACGCGCGCGAAAGGAAACTGAAATCAAGAACAGCAGAAGAAGTCCCTTCCTCGTTATCTCGAGTAAGAACAAAACTCCTCATCACGTAAAAAGAGGAAACAATCAAACTAATACTATGCATTAGCTGCAACCCAGTGCAGAAGCTTTTCCATGGAAACAGGCGCCACGCAATGCTCTGCGTGTGTGGTGGTTCCTCGTTGCCTTGTCCCACATGTGCAAGCGCAAGAAAGAATTACCATCCTCCAATCTGGGAGGGAAGGAGCTAGAGGGGCCAGATGAGATGAGTGTGACGAGCTAGGCACGAAGGGAAGGAGCACGCGCATCAGCATCTATCTCGTTCCACAGCCATACGTCACGCTCCACCCAAAAGCATAACTATTGATAACGAGAATCTTAGGAAGAAAAGAAAGCCGGGTTTGTAATAACTGCACATGGAAATAATCTGTCGAGCAGAGCAGAGCATGAGAAGAAATCCATGGCAAAATGCACCCTAAATAAGATCCAAGAGAAATCACCCAACTCGGAAGGAAGCTCAAGCTCAACCGAGGAAGAAAGATCAGTTCAACCGAATGGGACGGAATTAATAATTTTCCGCGATCCGGAAGAATGTACATTATTCGGCTTGGCTCAAGAACATAAGCAAATCAAGACAAGAATACCACGGCCAAATCGATCCTAAAAAAAGATCCACAGCTCAGCCGAGGAAGAATATAATTCCAACCAAATAATGGTTTTCACGATTCGAGAACAATGTACCTTCGGCTGGCTTGGGCTCAAGAACGAACGAACTACGCGAATCCAAACGAAAGCAAAACAAACCTTCTGGTAACGAAACAGGGGAGCGGAGAATTAAGGGAGGCGGAGGGGAGTGTAATCAGTACCTTGCGGTAGGTGGTGCCGTCGGCCTCGACGGTCCATCCGGCCTCGTCGGCGAGCGCCTTGAGCACCTCGTTGTTGTCGCAGTGCTTGGGGAGGGTGTAGTTGCCGTAGGAGCGCAGGCCGGAGAAGATCTTGGCGGCGATCGCGCGGCGGCGGCGCTCGCGGCGACGGTTGTTCTCGCGCTCCCTCCAGGTCGGCACCCTCGGCGCCGCCATCCCGCCCCCCATGCCGCCGGCGCCTCCCCCGATCATCATTCTCGCTCTCTCTCTCACTTTTTCTCGCTCTGCGCTCGTCAGAGTTTTCAGAGCAAGAGGTGGCGATGAGCAGTGGGTGTTGACGACGCACACCCGCCGGTCCCCTTAAATACACGGCCAGCGGGAACGCTCGACTGGCACTTTTACGTCTCTGCCCCCGCGGGTCCTAGCGTATCCAGGCGGGTGGGGTCAGGGGCAGGAACGGTATCTTGCGCGATGGTGGGCGGTAATAATTGGCTTGGTTAAAAGCGATCCAAAGAATAGAAGCTGGCCGGGGCCGCTGTGTACAGCCGACCCGATCGCCCCGCGCGGCCTTCGGGCCCGGTCTGTCAGAGGAAGTACCCCGGTGGTCAAACCGGCCGACTGATGGATGCCTTTGGATGTGGTCCGGTACGATCAGATTTTGGTACGTACATGGTCAGAGTGCCAATGATAACTAGGAAACGGACCGACCGGACCGGGGTCTCTAGGGAGTATTCTTGTTGGGTTCGGTTTTTTTCTTTGAGGTAACGTTTGTTTGCGTGGGATTTGTGGTACTGGTTGCATTGCATAGCCATGGAGTTACCAACCATGGTGCACTCCTTCACAACACACTGATGAAATGTTGTGGCTTGTCAATCACAATAGTTCATTATGCAATTGAATTGCAGAGATGATGTACAAGTAAGTTGCAACTATTTCCGAGTTTAGTATGCCAGTTACGAAAAGAACCATTGATTGACGTATAAACGGGTCCAACGATACCAATAATGTGCATTCAACGATGATTGATTTATAGCATCCGGATTGTGTATTTAGGTCAAGTGACTCGTATTAGTTTCACCACACGCTTGCATAATATAATGTAGTCGCACACGTGTTACAATTATATGTTGCGGTTGGATTATGTACATGTTGCGGTTGTGTAATCATGGAATTACCATGTACATGCACATGATTTTATTGGAAACCAACATTTGAGATTGTTGCAAGTGGAGAGTTCTTGTTACTGAATGCCGGATAAATCTATAACTTCACGTCATAGTATCGTAAATGCAATTGATTTGACCGATCACAAATGTAAGCTATCTTCCTGTAAAGCTAGAAAATATGGCCAGATATGGGGTCAATTGTCATAGTGCCAATGATAACGTATATTGGTTGATTTCATATTGGACCATAAAAGTCTTTAGTAATGGTCTAGTCAAAATCAATGGATTTTTCATGTGTGTGCACATGATGTTGATGAAAATTGATATTTGAGATTATTGTGACCTAGATGGGGAGGTCTCATTACTTAATGTCACACGAATCCATAACTACATAACATAAGATCTCAACTGATTCCAGTGTGAATATCCACTAGTAAATGTGATCAAAGGAGAGGACATTTGTTCGTAGTGCCAGTGATACCGTATATTAGTGGATGTCAATATTATACACTATAAATGAGTAATTGTAATGTCAAGTTAATTTTGTTGAAGTTTACATGTATATGCACCTGATGTTGATGAATACTGAGAGTCGAGATTATTTTTATCTAGATGGGGGAGATCTCATTACTAGATGAAGGGTAAATGCATAATTGGATGACATGAGATCATAACTGCAGTTGATTTGTCTGATCACTAATGTGAGATATCTGCTAGTACAACTAGTAAACATGGTCATATGCGAGGACAACTGTCATAGTGCCAATGATAGCGTATATTGGTGGATTCGAATATTAGATCATAAATGGCTCGGCGTAAAGGACTAGCTAAATTTATTGGAGTCTTTGTGTAGGTGCGCCTAATATTCGATGAAAACTAATGTTGGGCATTAGTGCTACTTAGATTGGTGAGGTCTAATTACTGAACGCACAGATACATCCATAGTTCCATGGCATGCGATCATAGTTGCAGTTGATTTGGACGCTCACCGGTGTGAGATCTTCTAGTAAATGTGGCACGCGTGAAGACATCCGCCGTAGTATCAATCACAACGTATATTGGTGGATTTTAATATTGGACCATAAATATCTGATCATAATGGTTCGTAAAATCTATTCAATTTCGGTGCGTGCAGATGATATTGATGAACATTGACATTCAAGATTATTGCTATTTAGATGGGCAAGAAAATCTCATTACTAAATGGCAGATAGATACATAACTGCATGACATGAGATCGTAACTACAATTGATTTGGCCGATCACCGGTGAGATATCTACTAGTAATGTGTCCACGGGCGAGAGGGAAGTTGTTGTAGTGCCATGATAGCATACATAGGTGGATTTCAATATTTGACCACAACCGTGTGATCGTAATGGTTTAGATACATTTATGTGCACATGGTGCTGATAAAAACTGACATTCTAGATTATTGCTATTTGTATGGAGCAAAGTGTCATTACTGAATGATATTTACATCCATAACTTCAATTGATTTGGCATATCACTATTTGTTTGGCTGGTCACTAAACATAGTGCCAATGATAGCGTATATTGGTGGATTAATATGGATCATAAGTGCATGATCGCAGCAGTCCAATTAAGTTTATTGGGATAGATTTGGTGCATGGATTTCTAATTGGAATGAATTACCCCGTACACATATGGAGGATGTTAGTGAAAATCTACATTTGCATACATTGCTATTTACATGGGATGTTGCCATATCTAGAGACCATCTTTGTTTTGTTGTGTTTTGTTTGTAATGGTTCAGTTAAGTGGATGAGATTTAAATCTTACACCCTTGTATAACAGAGGAGTTACTAGCTGGAACTTGCATTTTGGTTAGGTTTGGTTTGCTCGTGATGTTGTAGCATAAGAGTTTGCATGTGCACGTGCACTCAATACTAATTGAAATTGTACCAGTGTCTAAATTATTGCTACTCCACAGATTGTATCCATAACAAAAATATATATATAACCTTACGAGACATATATCATAAATAGATATTGTCAACTTTGTCCAATCACTAATCCAAGCTCACTTCGAAGGTGAATGTACTAACTTTAGTGGTCAGTGGGGATAGTTATCATAGTGGCACTAGGCACCCCATATTGATAGATTAAGACTAGGACCTACCACGTGATCAAATCATTCTAGTCTTTTGCTAGATATTGGGCAAGTTCCTTAGGCCTTTCGATTATGTGGTACACGTATGTGAGATGAAAATAAAATTAGTATCCAAGGGGTATTGGTATTTACTTGGGATATTTATGTAACCTAAGGAAATACACATTATCATGGCATTGGTAATATGCACTGCTAGAAAATTGAGGGTTGTATTGGAAACATCCTTAATTTGTTTGGTACGACAGAGTTGCAGTGTCGCGGTTGTATTAGGCACTACAGACACCTGCATAACTTATGATTTATTAGATACATTCATACACTTTGATCAGGTTGTGTTTGGATCATGGCTTTGTGACATGTTTTTTTATTTTCACGTCTGCATGATAATGATGACAACTGATGTCCAGGATTATTGTTACTTTTGTGTGTCATTTCCATAACAACGGAATGGCTTTATCCTGATGATATGGAGACCATACATATCTTTATCTTTGTCCAATGATCATTGGCATCTTAGTATGGTGATGAATTTAATAATCATGGTGGGCATGTACTAAGCCTAGGTGATAAGTGTGATAGCCTATCAAGCCCGAAAAGGGCTCATGACCCATATGATTTATGTATTATATATACAGCCCGACGATTTATGGGCTCCTCTTCAAATTCCCCCATAGGCGCTTCAGATAACTAGACCTGGATGTGTTGTATGTGGACTTAGTATTCATAGGTGCAGGCAAATGTTATGAATGTATGGAAATTGGGATCAGCAACATGATTGCAATATTCCAATTTGTAAGTGTAAAGGTTATATGGATGACTAACTTTTGTGTTACTTTACTTGGTACACATGCAAATGTCAAGTAGATGAAATTGGGCATATGCGATTATTGCTAATTAGGATGAAATTTGTGAAATTATGTTGCACCCTACAAATCTCTGATTCTTAATTGTAATAATATTCTATAGTAAGATCACACAATGTGGAATCATAAGTATCATTATAAAACCGTAGATTCTACCACCAAGGATCATACAAGAGTCAAATTAATTAGACCATGAATTCACATAATCACATGATATAATTGAGAGTATTTTACGCTAGCATTTTTTTTGGACAAACAAAAATGTCAGCTCAATACGCATACTGGAAAGATATCTATTGTGATGATCCCTCGTAGCCATTGTGATTGTGTATATTTGTGGATTATTATTGGGACCTGAATGGTTGAACTCGATAGTCTAGGAAGTAAATTAGGCTAAATTTAGTGCATGTTTCCCCATAGCAATGTTATTGATGATACACTCGTGTGGAGGATGCCGAAGAAATTGACATTCCGGGACATTGCTAGTTACATAGGATGTTTCCATAACAGGAGGCCATCTTTCTTGTGTTGTAATGGTCTAATTAAGTGGACGGTATGTAGTCACATGCATGCTTGTATAATGGAGGAGTTACTTGTTGCAACCATGCATTTTGGTTGGGTTAGGTTTTCCTTCACGGTTTTGTGACCGTGGAATTTTTATGTGTATACTTGTGTAGAATATTTATTAAACCGGTGGCTAAGTTTATTTCAGAAATAGCGAAAGAAGCAACATATCCTTAAGAGTGAAGATCATATATAACTATTGTAACCTGTGAACAATCACTAATGCAAGCTTAAGTAAAGGCTAAAACTATCAGCTTTGGTGGCCAATGGGGTTGCTTATCATTATTGATTTGGGAGCATATATTGGTGGATTAATATTGGGCCTAACCATGTGATTACATTAGTCAAGTTAATTTTTTCGCGAGATTTAGGACATGGTTTCTTAATTCCCATTTTTATGTGGTACACATATGTGGGATGTCAATGAAAAGATGGCATCCCAAGGTTGTTTATTTTCACTTCGGATGTCATCCTAAACAGAATAAAGACATGTTATGATCGAATTGATGGTGTCCATTGATATATTATCGAAAATCATTGTACTAGACACATGCTTAATATTTTTCTGATGATGGGGGGGGGGGGTTGTAATAGGTATCATGGAGACTTAAATGACACATGGATTAACAATCATACAATTTGTTTTTTAGAAGATAAGCATACACTTTGGTTGGTATATCAGTGGATCACAATTTTGCACATATTTTGTGGATGCATGTGTGCATGCTATTGATGGAAATGTCGCTAAGAACTATTGATTATTTTGTTTGATATGATCATAAAAAATAAATTATCCATCCCCAGGCCTAATATATGTTTATCTTTGTCCAATCACCCACGCCACCTTAGTCCGCTAATTAAGGTAGTAATCATGGTGGATCTCTCTAAAGTAAGGGTCATAAGTACAATAGCCCAAGGAAAGCCTGAATAGTTCCCATGTCTATTTGTTTTACATAATATATACATGTAGGTATATAGTCACAACCCAAAGATCCACAAGTGCCAGTTTATCTTTTTTCATAGGTAATTCAGATAATTAGATCTGGTTAGTGGATGGTGGGCTTAATAGTCATAGTTGTGTCGATGTTTTTATCAGGAAATATATTTGTTTAGTGATATGAGCCAAGAACCAATGTTATAAAACACACACGACACAAACATGTATACTACGTGTTCAGGCCCCGGATGAACACATGTGACAAGCCTACTCCTGTTGTGGTGGTTCTCCTTGATGGATGTGTGAACAATGTGCTCAATCTTTGCATTGTGAACGTGGTCTAGAAGTTGTTAGAATATACTTTATGTATAAAAGTGCTCCATATTTACATGATTGATCATATGGAAGTTACAATCTCTCAATATCCCAGAATCAATTACATGGGATATTGCATGTTGTTACTACCACGATCTAGCCTAATAGTTGAGCCATGGCCTAGCCGGTCTTGGGTTGCATGTTGGACTGATTCTTATAGCGAATGGGCTCAACTTGGTGGTGTCGCCCATCTCATATCTCCGGAAAGGCCCCATATCTTCAAAAAGTCTTTGACTAATAGGGCCACTGGGATATCCTGTAGGTAACTCCATCCTCGTCCCGTAATGGGTACCCCATATATTCGTCAACTTGCAACACAACATAATACTAATTGAAAATTGGACGTGTTTGTGTGGACGCAAAAAGTTAAATAACTTTAGTATCATTGTATGTGGTACACGTACACACTAGAAAAATGGCGGATGGGAATATTGCTTATTGGCGAGATTCGTAAAATTGCAAGATTACCCATAATGATAGATGAATCACAGTAAATGTTATCAAAAAATTTGGTTCTTAATTGGGTCATACTCTAATGCAAGATCACACATAGAAAAAAGTGTTCACAATTTCTCATTCCAATCTATGTCTCATGTGTCTGTAGTGTGCTCAACCCAAGGCCAATTGTTGGTAGATATATCTAGAGCTTTGTTAGTGGAAAGCATAGTGGCAATGGCTCAAACTGGTAAAGGGGTGTCTCATATATACTCCGGGAAGCAGTGGCTCATCCTTACGATGTGCATGAAGCCACAAGGATGGATCCTAATTGTGAGGGCTCTTCTCCTGCCGACGGTGATGGCAAGACCAAATGAATGTGTGGGGTAAGGATGTATGTGTACTCATTGGTACTGGCAATCACATGCAGACTGGAAGAGGGGACGACACATGGAGGAATACGATTTGGCTAGAAAAGACAAAGTAAGCGCCATGTACTAAGGGATGGAGCTCCCGGAGAACACAAACTTGGGGAAAGTAGTGATAATGTGCCATGATGGGGTCATGAAATGTTGTAGCCATCAAAGCCCAAGATGCACAACCTTTGTAACCCTAGAGATGACACAAGAGGGGTGGTTAGATGGGATGGTACTAAGGGAAGGTGGGGTGGAGACTCAACCTCATAGGTGGGTGGTGGTGACAGTGTGGGCGGGGAGATCACTCGAGTTGTCAGAGAGAGGACATGTTGCGAAATATATGTGTGGGTCCCACGTATATGCATGTATCTTTTTTATAATAAAAAAAGGAAAGCATTGGTGGGTCCAGTGCATGTTTTGGATACCATCCATCTAACAAGTTTCTCCGTGTCTAGAAAGTACTCTCTCACGGTGGTGCATAAGCTATTGATGAGAATAAAATCATCCCTACCATTGTATTGAGATAATTATTTGCACTAGTGAAAGATCCAACTACCCGTCAATCCATTGATAGTCCCTTGTTAGAAGAAGGGCCAATCCTGAGCCTTTCCCGATGACATAATGGCCATCAATGGTAGAGGAGAGGCATCGTAGAATACCATATATATAGTAGTTGTAGGTTTCTAATTCTAGTATTTTTGTTCGGATTGGGTGCCCTACCATTGCTTAGCGGTAGAGTCCTAGATCTCCATGACTAGATCTAGGGTGTCCGAGTGGTTCTCCGTCCTCCCGTGGAGCTCCACTGGTCTAAGAGGGAGGCGGGGAATGATATCTTTGTTGGCATCTCCTTAAATAAGGTCCTTGGTATCAGCTTCGATTTGGTTCTTCTCTATAGATTTGCGTTGTACTCTTATCCATGCCAAGAAGGTGTTGATGGGAGCAGAGTCCTTTCTCAATCATGTGGAAGAGGTAGATGGAGGCAGGAAACTACTGAAGCTACTATGACAAAGAGAACAAACTTTGTGGCCCATATTTGTCCACTGACCCAGGGCCATCATGTGGATACCATCAACACTGTCGATGTCTCCTGAACCTCCAAGTGGGGTCTTTAAATAGACTAGTGGTGGCGCTCCTCTTCTTGCCTATTCCATGTAGCTTCATCCCTGGTACGGGTGAAGAAGGCCATGACGGTAGTCCTCTTTGTCTCGGCTATGAAGGAGGGCCGTGTCGCTTCATCTAGAATTTTCTTAGGGACCTTTCTGCAAGAGATAGGAGCGATTGTGTAAATTTACTATTTGTTGGGGCTTCTTATGTAAAGTGTAACCTCACCGCAATGTATTGATGTAGCTTCTAGGCCATTCAATGTCTTTCCTACTTAAAGAAACTACTCATCAATGAATATTGTGACCTATGTTGTGACCGTAGAATGGTTGTATGCATATACAGATGAACATAAGGAAAACACTTATCCTCGTGTGTGGGTTGGCCCTAGTAATCTTCCTTGTGTGTTGTCCAACTCATCATCCTCGCATGCTACCCTATGCCTCCACCATAAACGCTCCACTAGATGATGCTAAGCATCCATTCAAAGCCACGCCTATGTGCTTCATCGGCCACCGCACCTCCATGCATCAACCATTGTTCTCATGCCACCGTGCTGAAGCTATAGTGCCACATGTCTCTGCGCTTCGCTAGCCGCAACTCCTCCACGAGTCGAGCCCCTCCTTTAGCTGCTCCCTCCTCCATGCAGTATGTTCTGCCCTCTGGTGAAGGTTGAGCTCTCCATGGACAACAGGGGTGGCAGACCTTTGCGCGTGGTGCACAAAATTAAAAAATCCCATGCGCGTCTGCATATGAGGCACCTGGTCTGGCTCCAGCAAGCCTTCGACATGCGGGATTCATGGCTAGCGAGGCTCAATTGGCAAGTTTTTTCAAGCATCTATTGTTGACCCTGAGAAGTTAGCCAAAATGGATTATTTAGATGTTGCATGCAATTTTTATATGATGGAAGAACACATGAATTTTGGTGCATGCATATTGTTGTCTTGTTGCAATGATTTCTAGGAGTTACTTTATAAATATATCTTCAATGTTGCAAATGTGTTTTTTGTGATGTTTTCTAGTTAGGCACATATGTTGGATGTGTTTTTTTGTTGCAAACAATGACAAAATTTGTCAACATTTTAATGCAACCAAATAAGGATTTGTTGCATACATTGTTTAACTTTGCTACACAGGTATGTTTAAAATGTTATAATATTTTTCATAACTCTTATGCAACATGGAAAAATGTTTCTAGCAGTGTTACATACACATAAAAAATATTGTGCTTTGCGGTTTTCAATTGCAGTGATCAGGCATCCGAAATAGCTCACTTAAGAGAACGAGAAAGTGAAAAAGACGAGCGATTTTCCCCAAATCAGCCACATATGGTTAGCGGAATATAATATGAGATCACTAACGTTGTAGGTTGTAGAACTGTCATTCTCGTAGGGAAAATGCTACCAAGGTTTAATGGATATGATTTATGGACGGAGTGATCTTAGCATGGTGAAACAAATCATACATTTTCCAGTCTTTACAAGCCATTCATGCCGCACGTAAACGGATCGCAGCGTGCCGTACATATAGATGTCAGATTTATTGATCCGACGTGTGAAATACTATCCATGAGAACATCTTACATAATATTCGTGAGTAACACGTACAGTGAAAAGCTAGGCACCACATTTTAAGGACGACGAAACACACAGTCTAGACAAACTCTATCGGTGTCATAAGCCAGCACACCTGCAGTTATATGTTCCGTGTAGGGCTGGTCGGGTTTCATGGTTCGGTTCAGTTTGGTTCGTCTCGGTTCACCTGCGACCTCGGGCAAACCGGACCCGTACATCGCCTGGATGTGCTTTTAACTTTGTTTTTACAAACGTGCGTTTTTGCCTTCTACCCGTTATACAGCTTGTGCGGTCAGATTAGTAGATTACCACTGTTTAATCGTTTCCATTTCAAACGACGTCTACCAAATTTTCTGTCCACGCCTTTTTTTTTTGCGAAAATTCCACCGATTCATTAATAATCATCAACAGTAGTACAAAGAGGCCTAAAAATAATAAAAATTACAAATAGGTCGATGGACCACCTAGCGAAGACTACAAACATTAGCACGAGCCGAAGGCGCGCCGCCGTCCTCGCCCGTCCATCACCGGAGCCGGGCAAAGCTTGTCGTAGTAGAGCTTGTTGTAGTAGACAGGCGGGAAATCGTCGTGCTAAGGTCCCAAAGAACCAACGCACTAAAACAGCAACCATCGTCAATGATGACATCAATAGATTGGAAGAGTCTGACCTAAAATTAACACAAAAAACGACTAGATCCCAGGAGATCAGCCGGACACACGACTCCACGCGCCCTCCGTTAGCGCTAGGCACACCACCGGAGCGAGGATAGAGCGGAGAGGACTTTATTCTGACTTCAGGATGTAGCCGTTGCCTCAACATCCCGAAAAAGACACGAGAAAATAGTCTAAATGAAGAACACGCCGGCGAGAGACCGTGGTCCGCCACACCTCCAAGGCCCTAAGGCCATCGAAGACGGAGCGGACCGATGATGTCACCGGCGGAGGGAAGGAACCCTAGATGGGTTTTTTCACCGCCGCCTCTCGCCTCCTAGGGAACTTCTGTCCACACCTTGTTTAGGCAGTTTTTAATGCGGATGATTTACCCGGAGGCGATTTTTTTTCTGAGATGTGGAGGCGAATTAGTGTACCGAGTTAATGGAAGATTTTCTGTCAGAAAAAAGGAATTAACCAAAGATTTCCACCCAGGGGTTGTTTAGCCTGTTTTCAATGCCGGGTGATTTTATCCCGGAGGCGAATTGCTGTGCTGAATTAAAGATCTGCACGTGCGCAAGTTGTTTGCCATGTTTTCAATGTGGATGATTTGGCGAATACGGAGTAGTATATATATGTATAGTAGCATTTGATTAAAGATTTTCACCACGTTTGTTTAGCCTATTTTTAGTGCGGGCGATTTACATGGAGGCGATTTATTGGCTGTAATGAATGAAAGATTTTTCACCCACGTTTTATTTAGTTTTTTTTCTCTCAATGCGGACGATTTACATCATTTCGTGGAAGGGAATTACTTTCCTTGTTTTTTTTTTTGCGAGAGTTTCCTTGTTAGGGGGAGGTGAATTAAGATAAGGATTTCCAGTCATAGTACACGACTTGGGCTTAATCGAGAAAATTACGAGCCCATGCCACAGGGCTCGTTTCGTCTAATACAATTTTTTTTGAATGTTTTGTACTGTACAATAGGATTGGGCATATCATCATCTTGTAGCAACGCAAATGCTCGCAGAGCATGACACATCGTTTTCCCGGTAGCTTTCACCAGCAGACAGGCTCGTCCATGCCCTGCTCATGCACGTAGACTGTAGACGCATCCATGCATGCATCCCCTCCCGCAGTCCCCAGGTACACGTCCTTTTCGATCGACCCCCATTGCCCCTTGCTTCCGGTCATGCAGGACTCCCATGGGCCAACAATCCAGTCTAGTCGTGTTCACTAGTGTGCCACGTCATCGTCCGTCATAGGTTGCAGTTTGCATGCTAACCACTGATAAGTTGAACCTGAAGGTGTTCTGCCTACCCTGACAGGCCACATATCACCGATCATCTCCCAAAGAAAATGTACAGTATGGTTTTTAATATTGACTAGCAAAAGTACCCGTCCATTACACCGGAAAGACCAATCCACTTCGCAAGGAGATTTTTTTTATCTTGCCTCTTGTTTCTGTTATCTTGGCCAAACCTATTCACACCCGTTATAAAGCTGTGTTGCAACTCAAGAAATTATCTCCACTACCTACTACCTATATTGCCGTGATTTGTACAATCATACCCACTTCCTGTAAGAAAAGATAGAAGGATTCAATTTGCAGACGGCTATTACGGAGGACGAATGCATATTTTTGTTTTTTCAAACCCCTTATACAAAATCAGAAAATAGAATAAGACAAAGAAAAGAAAAGAAAAAAAAAACGCACACACCTGACCTAAGAGTCCAAGTAGTTTACTAAAAAAAAGCCACACTCAATATTCAAATTGTGCTTAAAAAAGATTCTAAGAAAATAACAAATACCACTTGAAAGTCCATATAATGCATGAGACCAGCCGGCCATTAGAATCCGATTAGTTTATATTGATTTAAGTACGTGTTCTTTCTAGGCATGCGCTCGGATGCCCTACTCATCCCTGATTTTCCTGGGAGGGTCCTTCTGTTTCAAGCTTTGGAAGCGAACTGAAGCGATCTGACACCAGAGTAGCGAACCGCGCGCAGGGGTTGATGCTCACGCGCTACGATGCTCTTTGGTGCCGGTCAGAACATGTGTCTTCCTCCTCCGCCTCCTATAAGTGTGATGCGCCCCTATCCTGTAACTCAAGCAGGCATCAGATTTTCAAACCAATCAGTGGTGATTCTCCTTGTTAATTTCCGTGGAACTCATTGCTCGCTGATATACCTGCAACTTCGAACATATATAAACCAGTGCAAATTGGTGTAATGTAACGATGTGTGACTAATCACCAAGAATATATGAAAGCTATTTTCCTGGATGGATTCGATAGATGGTTCCTAAAATTCTACGACAAACTACTCACGGAGGCTTATAATAGGCCAAAACCATCGGGACCGAAGTGTCTGGGCTGCTCCCGAAGGGCCAAAGTGCATGGGTTGCTCCCGAAAAAAAAGATTGACCTCGGATGGGCGGAGACCACACTAGCCTGGTTGCGCGGCGCCAGGAGTACACGATGTGAACGAAAAATTTGACTAAGCGGTGGCATTGGTGTAATATACTTGAACTAGTAGGGGCAAACCCATCAAAAAAACTACTCCCGGAGGCTTATAATAGGCCAAAACCATAGGCTTATAATAGGACAAAACCATCGGGCCCGAAGTGTCTGGGCTGCTCCCGAGGGGCCAAAGTGCATAGGCTGCTCCCGAAAAAAAGGGATTGACCTCGGATGGGCGGAGGCCATGCTAGCCTGGGTGCGCGGCGCTAGGAGGACACGATGTGAACAAAAAAATTGACTAAGCGGTGACAGTGGTGTAATATACTTGAACTGATAGGGGCAAATCCGTTCAAAAAAAGTGTAGGAACGGTGAGAAACACTTCTTCCATTATTATTAGGTATAGATTGCAATCCAACAACAGAGTCATCACTCGCCCATCGCTAGCGAGTAGAAAGTCGCATCCCAAATTATGATCAGCTCCCGTTCGAAAAAAAGATTAGCTTAAATAGGATACAAATGGTGTCGAACCTGAGATTTGATTCTTTGTGGACTCCGCGGTTTAACAATCCTCCTAGTATATCCACATAAGCACAAACTGATTCTACAAATGTACATATGGCTTTTAGATTAAGAGAACCAACATCAACTAAAACAATGCCCTTTGCATCATCCATATCGAGTATGTGTGGATTCATAATCCTCAATTTTTTTCATGAAAATATGTACATCTCTTTACTTCGAGAAACGAAAAGCGGCGGTCAGGGTGCAGCGACCATTGAAGATTGAAATTTTGAGTGGTTATCAAGGGTGAAGTGGTGACACAGAACATGCACGATGGGAGTTAAGCTAGAGCATGAGCAACCACAGAGGAGGAAGAGTTTGTGCACGGGCCAGAAAGAAGCAATGGGGTCATTGCAGTAGGCGACACGATATGAGGGTTAGGTTAATCGGGTCGGGTGAATTGTGGTGGGGTCGAATGAATCTGGGTTGGGTTAGGGAGAAGTTAACTAACCTAATCGAGTGATTGGTTCCACGAATGATGGACATATGGCTCAGAATTTGACTCGAGAGAGTGTGGCATTGGACATTTTCATATAGGCTCCTTTCCTCCTAGTGCCGGAATAGATTACCATCAAGTGCAACAATGTCAGCGTCGTTCTTCTTGGCGCCGAATCTTTGGCGATACACTAGCTACCATGTTGGCCATCAGAGCTACTAGGGCTGTTATACCTTCTTTGGCGCCAACCCGAGGGTCAAGATTTTGAAATTGCTTTAGAACATGGATCACATGTGGGTAAAATCCAACAAAACTCAAGTCAAAGGGGAAAAGGTCAACTCAAAAGATGAGACGAACCTACGACTATACACACACCTAGAGATTATTAGGATTAACACAACTATGAAAATAAGCAAATAAAATGTCATATCGAAGACTATGCTCAGTTGTCGTGCAAATGCAAGGAGAGACGATGGACCGTTTTTAAAGAGAAAAATGAGCAACGGATTTGTGCACTTGCCTTGGGAGCTCTTATTTCTCTTGCTTACAAGCTTGATAATATCGTATGCTATGGGAGACTATTTTATTTGTCTTTGTATCTTTTCTATTTTTTTGCTCTCCCTTGATGCTACCAAGTCACTCTTGCTTTTGCTCTTATACTCTCACTATTCAAGGACACGTGCACAATGCTCAAGCAAACACAAGATGGTCCACTCTCAGTGAGATAGGTACACACAAAGGAAGATATGGGGTTAACAAAGTGACACAAGTTATACCTTAGTTGTTAATGATGTACTTGCGATCGATGGTGCGGAGGATGTTCGAGTTTCCTAGTGTCGACGAGCATGGGTGATGTTGCGGAAGCTTGCTATTAGTTGTTTACATGCACATGAAACACAAACAACAAAGGAAATATTATCCAAAACGGAGAAGAGGCAAAACTGTCAAAATCAGGCGTCAGGCCGGAGACTCCTGAATTTGGGGGCCGGAGACTCTGGTCCTAGATGGCGGAGACTCCGGGGTCTCAGGGGCGGAGACTCTAGGGTCGGGGCTGTATGAACAACTCGTGTTCTTGACGAAAATCCACACCTTGGGGCCTCAAATCCACGGAAAATTGTCCTGGAAAACACAGGCAAAAGCTGGACCAACACCTTAGACAAGATTTGGTCGGATCAAAACCACAAATAACACTCCAAAACGAGAGATCAATCCAAGGAAAATTTGGAGCTCTTTTTGGGGATTTTTGTATATATTGTGGATAGAAAAAATTGTGGAGAAATTCGAGATCAATGAAGCTCTTGATACCAATATGTTACGGTTGACCCCTTAGGGTTGCTCGATCTTTCACGAATCTCTGTGGGAATCGAGCTGAAGGCGAGTAGGGGTGAGGGAGAGGGTGAAATCCTCGAACACACACACGAAGAACACAATGAACACACGCACACACGATATAGGATACAAGCCTATAGCTCACGCCGGAGGCAACCGGTCCGATACAATCCCTAGGATCGGCGGCGGGTAAGAACACACACTCTCTCTAACCGGCACAACGAGCGGGAGGTTTGGTGAGATCTTGACAACTCGGAGAAGGGACACCGACTCCAAGGCCTTATACAACTTGAACGCACTACACAAATGTTGGGTTCGCATCATAGAAAACAAAAAATTTCCTACGATGGGAACTATTATACGCCAAGATCTATGTACTAGATACAAGCAACAGGTGGATATACATCCATAGAGAACATACCCTCGAAAAACAACAAAGCTTTGTTAACAAGATGGAACTCGTGGATGATGTAGTCGCACGCTTGCCGATCTCAAGATCGTGTGTAAGTCCTAGCGAGTCCAGCAGGTCTAGTACCACCAAGTCCAGCAGGTCCAGCACCACCAAGTCTTGCACCGCAAAGCAGCGGTGCATCCATGATCGCACACACGTTCAGGCCATCGAAGAAACTCCACCTCCTCGCTCCATCAATGCAGTGGAAGTAGCAACTCCTTCCAGACGAAATGCCAACGAGAACATGTATCTCGCTAATCGGAGACCATGGGGAATAATTATAGAGGGGGAGAGAGATCCTTCACGAGGAGGTGCGAGTGAGGAGTGAGAGGGGGCTGATGTCTACGCACTTCTATTCTTGTAGACAGTTGTTGGGCCTCCAAGTGCAGAGGTTTGTAGAACAACAGCAAGTTTTTCCTTAAGTGGATCACCCAAGGTTTATCGAACTCAGGGAGGAAGTGGTCAAAGGTATCTCCTCTCAAGCAACCCTGCAATCAAGATACAAGAAGTCTCTTATGTCCCCAACACACCCAATACACTTGTCAGGTGTATAGGTGCACTAGTTCGGCGAAGAGATAGTGAAATACAAGTGGTATAGATAATTATAAGTGGTAATGGTGATAGAAAATAGCTAGATGGCGTGGAAGAGACTAAAGGCAAACTGAAATAAAGAAGAAAGCAAGAAAACATGTAACAAATCTAATTGCAAATGGTGTACCAATGCTTAGAAACAAGGCCTAGGGATCATACTTTCACTAGTGAACACTCTCATATAAATATCTTCTCTTTATGATACTACTCTTAACTACTCTCCGGTTGGACACTCTAATCCATGGTAGGGCTATAACAACACACCTCAAAGTCCGCTTTCCCCATCTAGATAACCCCACACTGTCACCTTGAGTACTAGATGAGTCCAACAAACACCACAATTTCATAAAGACATCCAACTCCAAATATAACTCATAACAAGTATTTGTAATCTCTAGCCTAAGTGCCACCATGGTGTGCACGCTGTCACTTTCACACACATGGGGAGAGCAGAGATCTATTAAAGCACTTGATTAGCAAGGTAGATCTATAGATTACAAGCTCATGATCTCAATATGATCATGCATAGAGAGAGAGATGAACACATAGCTACCGGTAGAACCCTTAGCCTCGAGAGAGAATTACTCCCTCATCATCATGGGAATCAGCAATGGTGATGGAGATGGCGGTGGAGATCGATGGAGATGGCTCCAGGGGCACTTCCCCGTCCTGGCAGGGTGCCGGAACATAGACTTTCTGTCCCCCGAATCTCCCCTTCGGTGGCGGCAGCACTGCAGAACTTTTCGTGGCTGGAGGCTTGATGATCTAGGGTTTATTCATCGGGTGGCTCTTATAGGCGAAAGAGGCAAGGTCGGTGGCCAGCCAGGGGGCCCACACCATGCTCTGGCGCGGCCTAGGGCTGCCCGCGCCTGGGGGGGTGTGGCCACCCTGTGGCCCCTCTCCGACTCCCCTTCTGGCTCCGTGAGTCTTCCGGGAAAATAGGAACTTTGGCTTTTGTCCCGTCCAATTCCGAGAATATTCATTTTTTGACTTTCCTAGAACCAAAAACAGCAGAAAACAGACAACTGGCACTATGGCATCTTGTTAATAGGTTCGTCCAAGAAATCATATGAAAAGTACTCCAAAGTTGGAACAAAACACAAGAAAGTAGATAAAACCAAGCATGGAACATCAAAAATTATAGATACATTTGCAATGTATCAACATCCCCAAGCTTAACTCCTGCTCGTCCTCGAGTAGGTAAGTGATAAAAAGAAAGAATAATTTTTGAGGTGACATGCACCATCATCAACTTGATCAAAGTAATTGTAAAACATTCGAAGCTGGGATCATAGTACTTCAATCATAACATGAAAGACAAAGTTCTAGCAATAAGACAAAGAAACTATGTTGCAACATGAAAAGGCACAAACAAAAGATTCATGAATAACAGTGCTTTGCAAGACGTTTGTTTGTTTCACATAAAGAAAACATAGCATAATAGCATTCGGCTTGTCCTTCATAGAGTAGAAAATATAAATGCATAGGACACCTTCAAAGTTCATAAGAGTGACTAGATACAAATAATTTAAAACAAGCAATATCAAGTTATGCATCAATCAACTAGTCTTGGGACAATGCACATAGAACTAAGAATGGCCACTATGCTCTCAAAGTAGGTGCATAAAGATAGAAGGTGGAGACTCAATATATAATGGTGGAAGAAAGGCCTTCATAGAAGGAAGTAGAGATTCAAGTTTCATAAAGAGCTTCCAAAAATTATGGTACTTATAGCTTTCAGCTCTCATTGCCCCTATCATAAGTATCTTGAAGTGATTAAGGTTAAAGTGAACAAACTATGGTGTACATGCTTGACGAAGTATAAGTTAGGAATCTCATGTCCCTTGAATACGAGGGCCGCTCCTCATGCTACTCAAGTTTAGTCACCGGTAAGTTCTTGTCATCGTAAGTACATGTGTATCATAGAGAACCGCCAACGGGGTACCCCTTGCCCGATGATACAGAAGAATCCCCATATCAAAATGACAAGGCAAGTAGACAATGAGCATCTCAGCAATCTTCTTATTTACCATGGGAATATGGTGCTTTTTGTTCTCTCTTTCCTCTTTTCATAATATATCTTTTCTTTTTCTTTTTCTCTTTTTTTCTCAATATAGGACTCTTTTTTATAAGAAGAATGCTTCATAGACAACTCATTATGGTTACACTGCAGGTTTCCACCATGTCAGCATGGATTAGACCAGTGGCCCAGGCGTTTCTCTAACACATATACATAACTCCATGGACTTACAAGCTCCCCTTTCATTTCACACCGACGATATCCATAGACAAAAGAGCATGATATCAACTAGGTACAAGTACCTGTGCACTGTTGAAAGCGTTCCCCATGACAGCATGGTTCTGCTAATCCCCAACAAATAAGTGCAAGCATATACAACATAGATGACACAATGGTTCAAGTTTATTAAGGGCAAGAAAAGTAAAGTGTGTCGTCAAGTTCGTGAGAGATTTAATCACTAGTTTTCTCATAATAAGTTTAATTTGGAAGGTAAACAAAAACATGAATATACTTGGAATAGCATAAGCTAGTAGGTAGGTATGGTGGACTCTTTGGAATAACTTGGTTTAGGGAGTTGGATGCATGAGTGGAACTCATACTTGGTTGCAGAGGCTAGCAAAAGACTGGGAGCGACAAACTAAGAGAGCAATAATGGCCATAATCATGCAGAGCAACAAAACATCATTGATCAAAGCATAAAGTGATACTACAAGTTGAAAACTAAAGGATCATAAAGGCTATGGTGACTTGAGATAGTCATAACATGGTGTGAGCATGTGCCAAGTCAACCCAAATAAAGCATCAAAGGAGAATACCACAATACTATGCTTTAATATGCTAAAACAACGCATGATTCATCCAAGGCACATTAAGAAATCTCAATTTTTTATAACAAGTCATGCTACAACAAAGAATACTAAGCATAAAGCCAAAACAATATCAAGCATGGCATGACAGAGCATAGGCCATAGTCAAAAACAAGCTCTTTTTACCACAAAAGTATGAACTTTCCTACTCTTTTCCAAACCAAACCAAACTATTTGAAAACCAATGTATGAAATAGGGGGTCCAACCAATTTATTCAGCAAACTAAGAAAACCAAGCAAATGAAAAACGAAAACGAAAACGAAAAAGAAGACGCTCCAAGAGCAACACAACTGTGCATGAAACAATAAAAATGAAGCGTTTGGAAGAAACCTGGGATTTTTATCGATGAAGAGGGGATGCCTTAGGCATCCCCAAGATTTGACGCTTGTACTTCTCGGATATTTCTTGGGGTGACACGCGTGGCATCCCCAAGCTTGAGCTTTAGTACATCCTTCATCTCATTACTCATTCCTTCCATACACCTAAAATTTTTCCTTCATACAAAACTTCACACAATCTTTATTAGCAACATTAGTGCACTCAAGATAATAAGTCTTTTAGGTTCAGTTATAACACCAATAAAACTTCCATGAAAACACAAGATACTGTAGCACTTCCCTCGAAAAGCTCAATTTCCCAAAAGAACTAAAAAAGAAACCAACAAGAAGAAAATGCAGAAAATGACAGAAATCTGTCAAAACAGACCAGCAGGTAAAGACGAATTTTTTCGGAGACCTTCTGTTGCTCAAATCAAAAAGTGTTGAACTAACGAAAGTTAGATAACAACCTGGGGCAGAGGCACAACAATTCACGCCTCAAAAGGACGTACATAGATTTTACACGAATTTTTACGGTGAAGCACAGAAATCTGTTTCGGGACAACAACTTTCCCAATCATTACTTCTCTCTCATTAGAGGTTATTCTTGGCACAAAAAGCAAATAAAAAGGATAAGGAGAGGCTATTGATGAAGTAATAACTTCCAAGACTCATCTAAAACTTTTGGGTTATATTCCAATAAGTACTTTTCTTTAACGCCTTTAAGTTAGGCATGATAGTTTGAGAATATGCTCACATAAGAAATATGAATTGAAGTAAAAGAGAGCATCAAGAAGCAAATTCAAAGCACATTTAAGTCTAACCCACTTCCTATGCATAGGAATCTTGTAAAGAAACAAGTCATGAAAGCACAAAGCAACAAGCATAGAAAAGCAAAACAAGTGCAACTTCAAGACTTTCAACATAAAGAGGGGAAACTTAATATTATTGAGATGCATAAAACCATGTTTCCCTCTCTCATAATAACTTTCAGTAGCATCATGAATAAAATTAACAATATAACTATCACATGAAACCTTCTTATCATGAGCCACATGCATAAAATGATTATTACTCCCCACATAAACATAGTCATTCTTATTAATTGTAGTGGGAGCAAATTCAACAAAATAGCTATCATTATTATTATCATCACCATAATCATCAAATATAGGAGGCATATTGTAATCATTAATTTTCTCCTCAATAGTAGGTGGATTGAAAATATCATATTCATCATTGTAATCATCATATATTGGAGGTTTGGTATCATCATAAGCAATAGAATAGCTATCTTCCAAAGCTGGGGAACTAAAAAGATCATTTTCATAAAAACAAGCTTCCCCAAGCTTAGACTTTTCCATGGCATTAGCAATAATGGTGTCCAAAGAATTCATACTAACAACGTTGCTATTAGCATGCAAATAAAGTTCCATAGGTTTTTTAATTTTCTCTTCAAACACTTCATGTCCTAACTCAAGATAAATACTATAAAGCTCTCTAATTTTTTTGTTGTTTTCCATTAAGCCTAACTAGTGAAAACAAGAAACAAAAAGACAAAATTGCAGAATCTAAAGGAAATAACTTCGAGCACTCACACCGGAGGATGTGAGTACCTTTTACCTTACCTCCCCGGCAACGGTGCCAGAAAATAGCTTGATGTCTACGCACTTCTATTCTTGTAGACAGTTGTTGGGCCTCCAAGTGCAGAGATTTGTAGAACAACAGCAAGTTTTCCCTTAAGTGGATCACCCAAGGTTTATCGAACTCAGGGAGGAAGTGGTCAAAGGTATCCCCTCTCAAGCAACCCTGCAATCAAGATAGAAGAAGTCTCGTGTGTCCCCAACACACCCAATACACTTGTCAGGTGTATAGGTGCACTAGTTCGGCGAAGAGATAGTAAAATACAAGTGGTAATGGTGATAGAAAATAACTTGATGGCGTGGAAAATACTAAAGTAAAACTGAAATAAAGATAGAAGCAAGCAAACATGTAATAGATCTAATTGCAAATGGTGTATCAATGCTTAGAAACAAGGCCTAGGGATCATACTTTCACTAGTGAACACTCTCATATAAATATCTTCTCTTTATGATACTACTCTTAACTACTCTCCGGTTGGACACTCTAATCCATGGTAGGGCTATAAAAGCACACCTCAAAGTCCGCTTTCCCCATCTAGATAACCCCACACTGTCACCTTGAGTACTAGATGAGTCCAACAAACACCACAATTTTATAAAGACATCCAACTCCAAATATAACTCATAACAAGTATTTGTAATCTCTAGCCTAAGTGCCACCATGGTGTGCACGCTGTCACTTTCACACACATGGGGAGAGCATAGATCTATTAAAGCACTTGAGTAGCAAGGTAGATCTATAGATTCCAAGCTCATGATCTCAATATGATCATGCATAGAGAGAGAGATGAACACATAGCTACCGGTAGAACCCTTAGCCTCGAGAGAGAACTACTCCCTCATCATCATGGGAATCAATAATGGTGATGGAGATGGCGGTGGAGATCAATGGAGATGGATCCGGGGGCACTTCCTCGTCCCGGCAGGGTGCCAGAACAGAGATTTTCTGTCCCCCAAATCTCCCCTTCGGTGGCGGCGGCACTGCGGAACTTTTCGTGGCTGGAGGCTTGATGATCCAGGGTTTATGCATCGGGAGGCTCTTATAGACGAAAGAGTCAAGGTCGGTGGCCGGCCAGGGGGCCCACACCATGCCCTGGCGCGGCCTAGGTCTGCCCGCGCCTGGGAGGGTGTGGCCACCCTGTGGCCCCTCTCCGACTCTCCTTCTGGCTCCGTGAGTCTTCCGGGAAAATAGGAACTTTGGCTTTTGTCCCGTCCAATTCCGACAATATTCATTTTCTGACTTTCTTGGAACCAAAAACAACAGAAAATAGGCAACTGGCACTATGACATCTTGTTAATAGGTTAGTCCAATAAATCATGTGAAAAGTACTCCAAAATTGGAACAAAACACAAGAAAGTAGATAAAACCAAGCATGGAACATCAAAAATTATAGATACATTTGCAATGTATCAGGGGCCTTTTATAGGAGGAGGGGAGGGTACCCCTCCCATGGCCGGCGCCCCATGGAGGTGACCCTTCTCCCCCATTCATGTGGTGGTAACCCCCTCCACATAAATTTGCCCCTTAGCATTCTCTATTAAAGTCTCCACTTTAAATGCATTGAATTTCTCCAAATTTAATGCTCTCTCATTTGATAAAACTCTTTTATTAATTTTATTTAGAATTTTGTTAATTACTTTAATTAACAAACATTCACATAAAACCCTTGCAACATTTCAATATCACATGCATAAGCAATTTTAGCAATTTCACCCGAAACAATTTCGGTGTCTATTGAAATAATTCCAGTGCTTTCCAATTTTTCGTCTAGAACATATTTGCTCCAAATGGTGTTTGGCAACCCTTAAGTGTGTCATCCTACGGTTCGTGAATAATGCAGACATGATCGAGACCCCTCTTAGATGATCCATACTGACTCCCACACATTCAACGATGAATTCTGTGATCATGAGAATCTTTAATGATAGTAACTAAATCCCTTTGTCTTACAATATATTACATGTCCAAGATTCGATCATCAATATCTCAATACTTAGTTTGATCTTGTTACCGACATGCACTCTTTTCGCGTTCCCGTGATATAACATTTTAGTGATCACATCACTTGCTTACAAGCTATCTTAATGTGATATCACCGAGAGGGCCTAGAGTATATCTATCCGTCATCAGGATTGACAAATTACACCCTTGATCCATGAGTCTCAACATAACACCTTCGGAATACCCGAACCCATCTTTATAGTCACCCTGTTACGGTGTGGCGTTTGATGTTATCAAAGTATTCTTCCAGTGTTAGCAATTAACATGATCTCATGGTCTAAGGATAAAGATTACTTTGTATGATGTTATAGCAATATAAACATAATGACTTTGATCGTAATGCTATATTTCGGATGAATGTTCATCACATCATTCACCAATGTTGTGACCTCGTTATTAACAACATCCATTATCCATGATGAGGAAACCTTGATCATCTTGTTAATCAACGAGCTAGTTTATAAGAGAGGCATAACTAGGAACCCTTTATTTGTTTATTAAACACACATGTATTAACATTTGCAATTAATACAATTATAGCATGAGAAATAAACTTTTATCATAAACATGGAATAAGATAATAACAACTTTATTATTGCATCTCGAGCATATTCTCTTCAGTCTCCCACTTGCACTAGAGTCAATACTATAGTTTGCAAACTTGCGCATTCAACACCTATGGCTTTCTGGTGTTGCATACACGCGTTTGCTAGTGGTAAACATAATCTCCAGATTTGACACTTTCAGATCCGTGTGTATTTGCATGTCTTTGCGTCTCTACGCATCACTCATTCTTAAATGAGATGGCATTGTATAAATTTGGTCCTTTGGCGAGACCTTTAGTTTGTTTGGGTTAAAACATGTTGATAGTATTGTCGTATAATATATCTTCATAGTATTATCCCACTGTGAACCACACCTAGTTTGATAACAAACTACTTAACACAAATGCCCTCCTTTGCTGCTACTATATCAGTCATATACTTAGCCTTTTGTTGTACTATCTGTCACAATGTCTTAACTTTGGAACTCATCCAAATCCATCATGAAACTTCCTTTCCATTACATTGTGCCACCCATAGTTTAAATTGAGATAAATTTAATTTGTATCTTGTGACAAACTAGTATCAATGTAACACTTTACAATGAACTACTTTCAACTATTTGTCACTTATACATGATATATTCTTAGTTCTTCCAAAGTTCATAAGAATATATTTACTATCACTCCAATGATCATCTTATGAATCATTCTGGTATATGCTTACAACATTTAGAGCATAGGACATATCTGGATATGTACATATCACAGTATTATTGATCAAAATATTCATGTGATTTCACTCACCAAGTGTCGAAACACTTGAATCTCGTTTCATTCACCAAGTGTCAATACACTTGAATCTTGATTCAACCTTTTCCATGCGGCAAGAACCTTTCTTATCGTTTCCATATTGAACTCATTCAATATATCATATATGTACATCTGGCACAACCATATTAGCGCCTCAATCTAGCCATATAGACATTGATGCCAAATATTCTGGTTTTGCCCAAGTATTTCATCAAAATCTAATTTTAATGAAATTCTTAACCCGTGTCAATAAAAGATACATCATTTCCAATCAATAATATGTACTCTACATAATGTATTGGAAATTTGTCTCAACGCTCCCACTTAATTTCTTGCAAATGCAACCATCTTCATCGTTTCCGATGAAATTAAACATTTTAACAGTTTCATCATGGTGAAGATTCCAACTCCGCTGTGCTTACTTCAACCATTGAAGTTTGCATGCCCTTTTAGCATCCTTTGAATTAACAAAACCTTTCGGACCGTGTCATGTACACGTCCTAGGTAACCATTCTATTAAAAAAACATTGTTTTGTTTGTTCAACTATCATATATCAAATTATATGTAGTGGTTGCTACATTAATCTGTCAAGACTAAATATCGTTATGAAAGATCAAATCTTATCATAGTCAACTCCTTGAACATTGTCATAAACTCTTTTCTGATATGTCGACTATTTCATAGATGTCAAGCATCCATGTTTATTTCTTTATAGATCCAAAAAGGAACGATAGGCTTCATGCCTTTTCGGAGGGTCTTCCAAGTTCAAAACTTGATTTATCGTGTATGGAAACTATCACAGATTTTACGACTTCTAGTTAGTTTATGGAGTCAGGGCCCATCATCGCTTCTTTGCATGCAGTCAGTTCATCATTATCAAAACAATAACGACTTGTTTATCAAATCTAGCTATTTGATCGTTACCCGATGCATACGGTTCAAATAGGAACTCTAATCTCCAAAATCACAACCTTTGTAATCATGGGAGCCATGAGCATTGTGGCCGCCACCGGGACACTTTCTGGCGCTGTGCTACTTAGCACATATAGCTAAGGTTCAATAACCTTATCAAAGTTCTACTGTCCTCCCGCTTAACTTTTTGCGAAAAATTCCTTCTCAAGAAACTTAACGTTCCAAGCGATAAACTCTTTTGTCCTCGGTGTTATGCAGGAATACCCAACAAATTCTTGGGGATAACCTACAAAGAAGTGCTTATCCGACTTTGGTTGTAAACATTTTACTTATGCATAGCATACCAAAATTTAAGAAAAGTCAACTTGGGTTTTTATCCCAAACCATATAACTCATATGGTGTCATTTCAACGGATCACGATGGTGCTCTTTTCAGTGTAAAAGCGGTAGTCTCTAAAGATTTAATCCTTAAAACATAATGGTAGTTTTATAAATGACATATTTGATCTTACCATGTAAAACAAGGTTTGATTTGATCTCTCGAACATGCCATACTCCTATGGTTTATCGGGAAATGCAAATCCATGGAACAATTCCTCAAATCTTAGGTGTTTTGCTAAACATGTAACTCAAATATCTTCCTTTATGATCGAATCATAAACTCTTTATTTTCTTGTTACAATGATTTTCAACTTCATCTTGAACGTATCTGAACAATTTTCAAATGTTTCATACTTTTTCCTTATTAAGTAAATATACATATATATTCACTCAAATTTATGGAGAAAGCATATGAAGTCGAAAGATCCACCGCACATGGCTACATATAATGGACTATATATATCAATATGCATAATTTCCAATAAGTTAGTCACCCATTACCTTTTGGCCTATGAACAGAGTTTCAATTATCTCGAGGAAAGTCTCATAGGCGTCTTTTGATCAAAATCAAAAGACTCCAAGAATCCATCAATATGGATTTTCTTCATGTTTTCTTTCCAATATAATTTAAACGGCGATGTCACTTCATAAGTGATCTTTCAATCGTTTGTCTTGCGACATTTTAGCATTAGTTTTATGGACGTGATTTCTCCAACTAGACTTGTAAAAGTTCATCCATTTTTTATGGAATATGGTAATTATTTGAACAACCATTGTTCTCATAATACCGGAACAAAATAAAAATTATTTAAACAAATCTTGAAGGTAAGCTTGTCAACGAGAAACAGAATAACACTTTATTTGTTGTCGATGGACATCATCACATATTCTTTTGCTAGTTACCTAGGCCATTGTAGTTCATGAATTGTGTCGTTCTATATGCCATTTCATACCAACCAATTCGGTATCCAATACGCAAGAACCACATTGTTTAACAAGCAAAGAATACAACCATAATATGTATATCATCTATATACCTTAGCTTGGCATTTCCAGTCTTTTACTTTCTGCCAAATATTTTATAGATTCTCTTTCAGCATTTCCTTTTTTTTTAAAAGAATCTATCAACATCAACAGTGGCGCCATATACATGACACATAATCCAAAGCATGTATGGTTAAATACTAATACTTTTGGACTTGCACTTTGAAGTTCATCACCATCATCAAATGTTTGGTGTTCTTTCAAAAACTATTCTTTAGTAATCTTTTAGTGTAGTAAACATTTTACCTATATCTTCTATTCATATTTATCATGACAACTTTCATTATCAAGCTGCTATAGCTTATAAGGATGAATCGTGAGTATAATGTCAATTCCCAAAACCTTTTTGGGAGATTAGGACGTCTAGTGTCTCCAACATTCGCAAATTCTCATACAATATGAGAACATGTATTTTGCTAAATTATACTCTATCATATTGCAACCATAAACATTGTTTCAGATATAAAAATATCTTCCACACATGATGGTTTCTGAAACAATTCTTTTAGCTCCTAGATAACCTCGATATTAAAAATAACTTTTGAATATCAAGAATCATGGAGGCAAACATGATACTTTAGATACTAACATTGGAATTCTTACTCTTGGTTTAATACTACTTATTAAACTTTATGCAGTAGATGGAGTTTGCTGAAAGTTTGCAATATGACTTTTAAACTTTAAATTGACACTTAAAACAATACGATACTAGTTCGTAAAGTAAATATCCAGAATTCTATAATTCTGTTATCTCAATTAAAACAAAGCATAAGGTAGTAAACAAATTATGCAAATTCACTTCTATTTTAGTTTATGATAAATTGAGTTCGACTAATACAAATTACGAATGAACTCTCACTCAAAAACAACATCCCTCGTGTCTTTTTGGTGATTACATGAACCAAATCCACTACACCAAGTCCGATCATCGTGTGAGTCAGTATAGCTTCAAAGGCGAGCATCTATATGGGCATCATATCAATTATATGACTCATGCTTAACCTTTCGGTCCGTGTTCCGAGGCCATGTCTGTACATGCTAGGCTCGCCAAGTAAGAATCTTAGTACTCACGTGCGTAAAACTGTCTTACACCTGTTTATGATCGTGGATTCAAGTACACCTGATCATCACGTGATGTCTTAAAGCGGCAAAATATAGAACATTACATACTTAAGGGATAACACATTTTTATCTTGATATCTAAATGATCCCGGGATCATCTTATAATGCTACTAAAATGCCAAACAAGCAATATAAGATGCAAGCATCAAATGTGTAAAGTGAAATGACATGGTTCTTGCACTTGATCACCATCATGTGCATCATGGTATGATATTTATGATTCCTTTTCGTGTAAGGCCAAGATATATGGAACTTACACGTTAGGTGTGTTGCAAGAGTATCAACTATACATCAACTTACAACATTACCATATCATGACACTAGCCCAGTAACGATCTAAACTAGACGCCTTTAATTTATCAATTGCAAGTTTTACGTGGCTTAGGGCTTTCAAAGATAGAAGCGGTCTTACCTACGAACATAGAACCACACCAATGATAATCAAATTATTAGCAACTCATTGTAAATTAGATATTGACTATAGTAGGAGAGACAGACACCCACTAGCCACTTATGCAAAACTAGTTGTATGTCAAGCGTGGAACATGTCTCATGTGCGAGTACATGTAAAGTTAGTCTGGGTCGCTTCATTCCACTACGCCACCAATATCCAAAGTACATGAAAGAAACAATAACATGATCATCATGGACCACATACTCACGTGTACAACCCGTGCAAAGCATCTACGCATGGATCAGGCTCTAATACCACTATTGGGTTCACAACATAGAAACAAAATTCTACGATGGGAACTATTATACGCCAAGATCTATCTACTAGATACAAGCAACAGGTGGATATATATCCATAGAGAACATACCCTCGAAGAACAACAAAGCTTTGTTACTGAGATGGAACTCGTGGATGATGTAGTCGAACGCTTGCCGATCTCAAGATCGTGTGGAAATCCTAGCGAGTCCAGCAGGTCCAGCACCACCAAGTCCAGCACCACAAAGCAGCGGCGCATCCGTGATCCCACAGACGTTCAGGCCACCGAAAAACCTCCACCTCCTTGCTCCAGTGATGCAGCGGAAGCGGCAACTCCTTCTAGACAAAATGTCACCAAAAACATGTATCTCGCTAATCCAAGACCATGGGGAATAATTCTAGAGGGGGAGAGAGATCCTTCACGAGGAGGTGCGAGTGAGAAGGAGTGAGAGGGGGCCTTTTATAGGAGGAGGGGAGGGTACCCCTCCCATGGCCGGCGCCCCATGGAGGTGACCCTTATCCCCCATTCATGTGGTGGTAACACCCTCCATATAAATTTGCCCCTTAACATTCTCTATTAAAGCCTCCACTTTAAATGCATTGAATTTCTCCAAATTTAATGTTCTCTCATTTAATAAAACTATTTTATTAATTTTATTCAGAATTTTGTTAATTAATTTAATTAACAAACATTCACATAAAACCCCTTGCAACATTTCAATATCAAATGTACAACAATTTCAGCAATTTCATCCGAAATAATTTCAGTGTCTATTGAAATAATTCCAGCACTTTGCAATTCTTTCGTCTAGAACATATTTGCTCCAAATGGTGTTTCGCAACCCTTAAGTGTGTCACCCTACGGTTCGCGAATAATGCAGACATGATCGAGACCCCTCTTAGATCAATAATCAGAAGCGGGACCTAGAGATCTATACTGACTCCCACACATTCAACGTGACTTCTGTGATTGTGAGAACCTTTAACGATAGTAACTAAATATATTTGTCTTGCAATATATTACATGTCCGAGATTCGATCATCGGTATCTCAATACTTAGTTTGATCTCATTACCGACATGCACTCTTTTCTTATTCCCGTGATATAACATTCTAGTGATCATATCACTTGCTTGCAAGCTATCTTAATGTGATATCACTAAGAGGGCCTAGAGTATATCTATCCGTCATCGGGATTGACAAATTCCACTCTTGATCCATGAGCCTCAACATAACACCTTTGAAATACCCAAACCCATCTTTATAGTCACCCTATTACAGTGTGATGCTTGATGTTATCAAAGTATTCTTCCGGTGTTAGCAATTAACATGATCTCATGGTCCAAGGATAAAGATTACTTTGTATGATGTTATAGCAATATAAACATAATGACTTTGATCATAATGCTATACTTCGGATGAATGTTCATCACATCATTCTCCAATGTTGTGACCTCGTTATTAACAACATCCAATGTCCATGATCAGGAAACCTTGATCATCTTGTTAATCAACGAGCTAGTTTATAAGAGAGGCATAACTAGGAACCATTTATTTGTTTATTAAACACACATGTATTAACATTTCCAATTAATACAATTATAGCATGAGAAATAAACTATTATGATACACATGGAATAAGATAATAACAACTTTTATTATTGCCTCTCGGGCATATTCCCTTTAGCAAAATCCAAGAGGTTGTGGGATAATTGGTGCTCCTTGTCAAGGAGCATAAGACTCAAATTATATAGATCCTCAAAGAGGTTTCTTCAGATTCAGTTATCCAAGTCTAGGGTTACAATAAGAGGAGGTGGTCTATATATATGCCAATAACTAAGCAGGGGTAGTTTGAGCATAAAGGATAAGTTCTGTACGAATTTGGGAGTACATGGGCCAGAGGCCTAGCTGTCGGCACGCATGACCATCACTTCTGCCTGAGACTCTAGAGTTGTGGGGTCGGAGACTCCGGTCGGGGCGGATACTCTAGAGTAGAGGCCGGAGACTCCGGAGGCGTTCCAGACGCTTGAGGTGTGGTCGGGTGTGGGTGATCCAGAGACTCCGGGTGCGTGTTGGCGGAGACTCCGGGCGGGGTCGGAGACTCCGGATTTGGGTCAGAGACTGCGTATCGATTCCATAGGCTTGCAGCTAGGCGCGATGCGGCAGAGGGGCGGAGACTCCAGGTGGTCGAGGGTGGAGACTCTGGTCCTGGAGTCGACTTTGCACGTTCTTCTTCCGAGATGGCTTGTCAAGACATTGGGGCTTCATACCTGAGTATGCACAGTGTGGTGGCATGAAGTAGCAAGTCATTCAAGGGTGTATAGAAATCACATGAGTAGAGGAGCGAGTTAACATTATCTTGTAGGAGTTTAGCTTGTGCACGCGTCATGGAACCACTTGGGAGACTTGGTGGTGAGGATGTAGGGACGTCCATAGGACGGGCTGCATCAATCACCATTTGGCGTATGAATTTGGTAGCGTCCCTTGTAATTTTCACGAGTTCTTAATTTGCCCAATTCACTAGCAACATGATTTGTTGCATCTATTTCAAAGTACCAATTTGTATCTACTCCATATGAGGCAATATGTGCACCCTTGTCATCTGAGCGAGAATCGTCATCATCATTATTATCGGAATACCTCCACCAACATTCACTAGTCGGGTGCCCATACCTTTTGCATATTTGACAAGTGATATCTTGGCGAGGTGAGGGTACGTGGCCACGACCACGACCATGGCCACCTCTTTTTTGTGCACCACAACCCTGTGGAGGAGCATCATGGCGATGCACGTGCAGACCACCATGCTGCCAATTGCCCCCACGAGTATGTTGCCTATTATTATGGAAGTGACGACCACGAGTAGCTGCATTGATGGAGGATTGAAACCCCATAGTTTGATCTGATTCAGCAAGCATTTGATTTTTATAATCATAAACAGTAAGTTGATCACACAAATCAGCGAGTGTGGTACTAGGATTTGCATTAAGTGAATTAACAAGGGCATTGTATTGGCCATCAAGGCCACTAATTATGTATTATTTTAGTTCTCCACCTTCAATTATACGACCAGCTGATGCAAGTTCCGAAGCAAAACTCTTCATCAACGGGATATATTTAGAAGTCGACATATCTTTTTTTGGTGTTGACAAGTTTGCCATGCAGCATATTAACACGTGCTTTGGATTGCGAGGTAAAAATAGATTCAGTAGCGGCCCATATATCTGCAGCATGTTCCAATTCAAAGACTTGAGCAGGAAGATCCTTACTCGGCGATTTAGTAAGATAACTCACAATTTGTTGATTCCTTTCAATCCAGACATCATATGTCGGATTGGGGATAATTCTCCTTGTGCCTTTTTCTTCTACCTCCAATGATTTTGCAGGTGCTGCATCGGTGCCATCCAGTAGGCCCATAACACGAGCACTGCGAAGAGTCAGAAGAACCTGGAATTGTCCCAAGTAAGTTTCTCCGAGGGAGGAGAGCCCAAAAGCGCGACCAAGGAAGTGGTCGAGGAAGATGATCCATCCATCACGATGAGAAGGAAACAACGATCGTGGGAATTGGTTTTGTGGTTCTGGTTGTTTTCTCGATAGGGAGGGAGGGAAGGCAATCGATCAACGACCGGGAGTAATTTTCGGGATGTGCTAAATCCGATCGAAGCACAACCACGGAAGAGGCAGGTTTGATACCATATTAGTTTGTGTGGAACGTGCCCCGTGAGAGGCCCGGTTACGTGTTGATATAGATGAAAAGAACCCCCATCGTGGCCATTACAATCTGTGAACCATAATTACATGCGGGAATTAAGAGATAGAATAGGAAACACAAGGATTGTGTATTAAACACTATGCACTACAGGGAGAGGAAATGAAATCGGCTAACACTTGGCACTGAATGTTTGATGTCTGTCGACTTCCATGCTAGTGATCGGAGATTCGGAGTTGGGAGGGCAAGCGGGCCCAGGCGTTTGTTGCCGATTGCGATAACCCGCGGGGCTAGATTTTAAAATTGTTTTGCACATGGATAATATGTTGTGATGTTCTAAAAAGAAAAGTTCAAAATTTGCTAAAAACACACTACTACTACCTTATAGTTATATGTCCACGTCTAGAGCCAAGACAAGGTCAAATATATGTCCCACTTTCAGCAGTAGTCAATAGCCATGCTCAGCAAGGAAGGCTTGTGACTATCGGGAGACCACAATTGACAATTGAGGTCGATCAGGAGCAAAGGAGGCACCATGCAACCCGTGACAACCGGTACGTGCTGCTCCATTTTCGTCCCAATGAAGTGAGCCTGTGCGACCACTGGCGTGGCGATCCCGGAGCTCAGAAAAATCCATGCATGCAAATCCCCAAATTCCCCTTAGCCCGCTGCTCTGCTACAAAACATGATTGTCTTCTGGCTCGAGTGGCTGTTCATCTCGAGCATGTGTCCCCTGGCAGGTCAAACACGCACTCGATTGTTGGCTCGGGGAAAAGACTGCGATCGATCAGTTCCCCGGATTTAATACTCTCTACTGCTGGGTCTTCTAGCTGGGGCCGTACGTCGTTCTTTTACGATCGGACTTTGCTGGTCAAAAATCTCGACAGAAAGGATGGTCTAGGCACTCGATTGCTGCTCGCGCTCAGGTCAGGTGCCGATCAATCGTAATCTCCGAATCCCAGCACTTCATGGACGATCATGTAGGGCAGGGCACCCTGCAGTCCTGCACTGAAGCGCAGCTCCTCCCCGGCCGCTCGCTCGGAGCGCGTGTACTTTGCCGTGCGTGATGATCCGTATCCGCCGGAAACCGATCGAAAGGAGTAGCGCAGTCCTAAGAAAAACTAGGCAATGACGGCACGAGGGCACAAAAGCGTTTGCTCTTCGATCCCATGTGCATCCCCGGGCGGCAAAGCGGATGCTGATCAAAGCAGCAGTATTGTACTGTACTTTCTTTCTCTCGATCCTTTCGGGACCATTGAGCAGCTGCGTGGACTGGACCGAGCTTTTCCTCTCTTTTTGCGAGGGACCGAGGTTGAGCTCTTGACTCTTGTGGACCGGCTCGCTTCAACGAGCACCAGCCAGCTCCATAGAAAATCCATTCATCTCAGTATTTGAAAGATATAGGTCTGGACCTCTTTTTTCTCAAAACTCTAGTTTTGTTAAAACTGAAGTTTCTCATGCCCTGGCGTAGCAATACTATGGTTTTGGAATACTTTAGTTTTACAAAAATCAAGATGCCAAATGGAGCCTAATATCTTTTTGACAAATCTAACCATGGACAGAACTAATTCCTCATCCGACGACTTGGCAAAATTATTTCAAAATCTGACCCTGAGTTTGGCTCCATCTAAAGTAAAACCGAATTTGTGTAGGTCGGCGTCAACGAGAAGCAACACGGAAGCAAACCGAGGCAGGTCGGCGCCATGTTCGAACCACCTAGTTTGATTCCATGCTGCCTCTTGTTGGCACGGGTCTATAGAACTTCAGTTCCATTTTAGATATCGCCGAACTCAGTGGTTAGATTTTATAATTGTTTTATAGAGTGGTTAAATTACAAATTAGTTGGCCCAGGGTCAGATTTATCAAAATAAAAAACCAACCGAACGTCACTTGTACGAGACGTCAGCCTGTGACCGACGAGACGCTGTCTGAGTTCCCGGGCCGACATTGATGGCGAAGGCGCGAGGATCTGCGCGCGCCCACACGGGCAAGGGGGTGGCGTGCGCCCGTCGGTGCTGCACACCCCACCTCTCGCCATCGCCGGATACATCCCTCCCGCGCCGCCAACGCCAATGATGAAGACGCCGGGCTGGATGAAGAAGAAGGTCAAGAACGACCAAGGCGGGAGGATCCGTCTCGAGCAGTCGGCGCGGGCAAGGGGGTGGCTTGCCGACCTTCCTTTGGGGGTTGTGCCGTGGCCGCCGCGGCTCCAGGACTTCGTCCGCCGCCCCGTCGTGCGCCAGGTGGAGGAGGAGCCCCGCCGCCACCCATGCTACTTCCGCGTGGCGGAGTGCGAGCGGCGGTGGAGGGAGGGAGCAGACATCGTCCACCACTATGTCTCCCTACACACGGGCTGGCACCTCAACCGAGAGCGTGTCCCGGTGCCGCCTACGTCCAAGGAGGGCAAAGGGCTGGAGGAGGAGATCCACCGCCGCATCCGCAAGCTCCTATCGGCCGTCCGGTGGGATCGCGGCTACCAGAGCAACAAATTCTAGAAATAGTTCATTGCCTGGGAACACAAGGCGTGGCACGCGAGCGCCTTCCGCGGTGAGTTCCAGCCGTGGGAGGTCCTCGACCTCCCTGCCTTTGAGCCTGACGACGACGGCGCCGTCAACCACTCCAACACTGACCTCGGCGACGACGACGCCGTCATCGTCGTCAAGGAGGAGGACACTATTGCGGCTGCCGCCGCACACCTGCCCCCGGAGTACCAGGAGCTCCTGCTGTAGGGCTACGACGAGGACGCCTTCACCGAGAAGGCCATTGCGGCTAGTGGGAACGACGAGAACGCCCCGTGGGGCGGCTACCAAGTGGCCGTCTAGCTCACTGGCCTGGTGGCGCGGGTGAACATGGGGCTGCCTCTTCCACCGCCACCGTCGTTGGTGTGGGCGCCACCGACCGTGCCGAAGGAGGGGATAGATGGGTGACCAGCGTAACCTGGGCAGGTGATCGACCAGCCCGCGCCCGCTCCCGTGCCGGCTCCAGACGTTCCACCGGCGCACCTCTGGATGCTGCTGGAGTATATTGACCTCAACCCCTAGATGGACGGGACAGCGTCGGCGACAAAGATCAGTAGTTTTAGGGCTAGGCTAGTTTAACTCTAGTTTTTTTATATTTTAAATGTAAATTACGTATAAATATATATAAACTTTGCCAGTTTTAACACGTATTGTATCTATTTGATTTATAAAAAATCGTCAGCCAAGCACGGATGGGTCACGCCACTGTGCGCGGTTGACCGGACAGGCCGGACCACGACCCAAATTTTCCCGCGACCCGACCCATCCAGACTAAAACGGACGTTTTAGGTCGCCTGTTTGGGTCGAGCCGATGGAGATTCCCTGAGGGCATCCCAACGCTCCACCGCAAAACGGACAGTGAATCTATCCATTTGTGAGGACAACTTGTGAGGGCTTAGTCTGGTCACTGCATCTAACGACCACTCCCAAATAAAAACATTGCACACACAAAATAAAAAAGGAAAACAACAATTTACAATAATTATACAAACATATTAAAAGAGGCAATTGTTCCACGTCCGAGTCGTCGAGGTTCTCGAGGTGGGCCTCCTTCTTAGGCTCGTCGTCGACGCTAGAATCCGCCCAGGACTCTTCCCAGTAGTCCTCTTTTGAGTCATTAAGGTTCTTGAGGTGGGCCTCGATGGCCTCGAACCCACGAGTCCCATAGCCAGGAGTGGATGGAGTAGGCCATGTCGCGGCACAGATCTAGAGGGAGGAATACCCGGACGCGGTGATGGCCGGGACGGGGACGCGGGCCTGGTTGAGGTGTCCACTCGCCGGCAGGTGCACACCCGGACACGGGCACGGCATCCCTGCCTCCGCAAGCGTGTGGGCCACCTCGAGCCTCACATTCATCCGCCACTTTGAGTGAGGATGCGACGGCACGCGCGCCAATGGGGAGTGGGAGAAGGAGATGCAGGCCGGCGAGCAAGAGAAGGAGACGGAATGTCGGTGGCGGCCATCGCTCGATGATGACCTGGCCTCGTGGTCGTTGCGATCGGGCATGAACCACTTCTTCCACAACGGCTTCGTCACCGCCCGCGGTCGGTAGATACATCGGTCGATAGGGAGAGAGCTAGGTAGGGTTTTCGATGGAGAGGGGTTTGACCGAAAGTGGACTGGGGAGTAGATGGGGACGACGCAGTCCTATTAAAAAGAACATGGCGACAATTTCCCTCTCCATCGGCCACTGACGGCTAGGGCGCGTGAAACCGTCGTCCGGACGCGTTCGAACGCGTCAGCTGTCCGTCCCACCGTATTCCAAGCCCAATTTTAAGCCGGCCGAAATGGACCTCTCCATGGCTGCTACTTTATTTGCGGGTACGAGTTGGACCGCAGCTTCGATCCGGTCGGACAAGAACAGAGGCAGGCGGTCCGTTTGCAGACCGCCGTTCGGATGCCCTGATATGGCGACTGCCACTCCCTCCTGGGATTCATACTTACTCCGTGGCTGCACGTGCGTGGCAATGCCTTGGTCTCCTTCTCTCTGCAACCTCCTCTCTCCTCTGCCACTCCTCCTCTTTCACTAACCTGACACTATCGAGGGCCTCTCATTGTACATGCCGTCAATTATGAAGGATCGACCGAGAGCCGCGATGTAAAAGCTACGCATCCACGGATCACGGTGCCAAAAATCAGCATGAATTTTTGGGTAACTGGAAAAGCTAGAAAAAAGATGCGACGCGACGCGACGCAGCGAGGAGTAGTCGGGCGGTGAGTTAGCGACGAGTGACGTGGAGTAGTATTAGTCTTGTGGCGATGATTTGGGCCCAAAGAACACGGGCCTTTGCCTTCACGAGCCTACGGTGAGTACCATGTGCTGGTCTTTGTAGGCTTCCTTGAGATACCATGCATGTTGGTTGCTCGAAGATTACGTATTTGGCGGACTGGCGCTCTTCCTGAAGGATGTTCGTCCTGGGCCGGCCTATTTGCAGGTACGATTTACTCGTTCTTTTATATTTCTTTTTCTCTTTCTTTCTTATTTTCTTTTTTAAGTTTTGTTTATCTTATTTTATTATTATTTACAAGCAAAAGTGCCCGTGCGTTGCACTGAAAAAACCTTTTTTCTTTCTCCCAAATCTCGGAGGGGCAAGTCAAGGAAAAGATCATCAAGGACGTGGTCGCCGCGCTCGCTAGCATGGCCGGGGGGCTCATCGCCCGGGCCAAAAAGAATGGTGGTATCGGCGGCCTCTGGGTGGCCACCGACGTTGACGGCAAGTGAGCAACCGCTCGCCGATCCGTGTGCTCTCTAGTACTTTGCTACTAATATATGCTAACCTATGTCCGCGAGACAGACCGAGAGAGGTGCTTGTGGGTCTGGACGACCAAGAGAGGCGTATGTGACGACCACGATATATGTGTACACGAGACATGATGACATAGAGGGGGTGCATGCATTATAAAGATGGTCGAGAGGAGAACCAGCCTGTGGTTGGATGGTTGGGAAGGCAGTGTTATCCTAACCCATCAGAGTGAAAACCCTAGGTTTAACGCTTTGGAGTCTCATAAAAGGTGGAATATTTTTTAGTAGGAGCCGACGTTTTCGTCGATATTGAGACACCGGTGATGACTTCGTTAATCTTAATATCCGCCAAATCAATTTCTCAAACCTAGTCTTTCGGATGTGCTTATAGAATAGGGTGCGCGTGTGTGCGCTCATAGGAGTCAGTGTATATACATATTTATGAGCATACCATAGTGGGTTTAAAAAAAAAAGATGGTTCAGAGAGGTGCATGTGGGCCGAATGACCAAGGGACATGTGCATGGGTCCTAAGGGTATGTACAATCCTAGATGTTAAGAGAGACCCTTGAGCGATTAAAAATAATGTGTACCGAAAATATTAAAAAAACAAGAGCCCTGTCTTCCAACGCATGATACTAATAGAGGTGCTAAAATTGATTTGTTTTCTACGCGTGGATGTTGGAGAAAAAGAAAAAGAGTACATAGTAGTAAAAGTGTAACCCAACAATAAGCCAAATCAAATCAAAATCAGCGATTGTGATGCATGAAGTGCAAGGGCTTATCTCTCGTGTAGGCGGTGCATAACTTTTAGTTTTTCCGAAATTTCACCGATCTATTAATAATTATCAATAGCAGTACAAAGTGTCCTCAAAATAATAATAATTACAAATAGGTCACTGGACCACCTAGCGACGACTATAAGCACTGGCACGAGCCGAAGACGCGCCGTTGTCCTCGCCTCTCCATCACCGGAGCCGAATCTTGTCGTAGAGCTTGTTGTAGTAGACGGACGGAGAGTCGTCGTGCTAAGGCCCAAAGGACCAGCGCACCAGAGCAGCAACCATCGCCGAAGATGAACAACGTAGATCGGAAAAGGCTGACCTCAAAACACACATACGAAAAACGACCAGATCCCAAAAACCCATCGGACACATGAATCCACGCGCCTTCCGCTGATGCTAGATGCACCACCAAAACAAGGATAGAGCGGAAAAGACCTATTCTGATCTAAGAACGTAGCCGTCGCATCAACATCCTGAAGAAGACACTGAAAATAGTCTATAGAAAACACTGAAACCTCCCGTCGGCGAGAAGCCGTGATCCGCCACGTTTAATTAAGCCGGTGCATAACTTGGGTACATGTATAATTCAAACTCTGAAGATCTTGATATGTAGTGCACAAACGTGGCATAAACAGTAATTAAGCCGGCCGGCCGGCCGGTACATGTATATTATAAGTCCGTCATTTTTAAGTCTTGTGTCGTGTCTAAAAAATAATCAAATCTGGGCAGTTTTTGACTTACCGGTGGTAATGGTGATGTAATTACTCCGAAAGGCCAGGAACAATAGGAAACAGAAAAAGCGGGATGAACTGCAAAAAACCTTTCGTCCTTTATTAGTAGATATAGATTTATTTTGATAAATATTTATATTTTAAAATTACTTAAATTTTCAAAAAAAGTGTACATATTTGAAAAAAAACATATTTTTGAAATATTCAAATTTAAATGATCTAGATTTGGAATTGTTCAAATTTTTTAAAGTTTTAAGATTTATAAATGTTATGATTTAAAAAAAATCGTATTTGAAAACTAGTTTATTTTGATAAATGTTTATATTTTAAAATTACTTAAATTTTCAAAAAAAGTGTACATATTTGAAAAAAATCATATTTTGAAATATTCAAATTTAAATGATCTAGATTTGGATTTGTTCAATTTTTAAAAGTTTTAAGATTTATAAATGTTAGGATTTTAAAAAAATCGTACTTGAAAACTGTTAATATTTTAAAATCTTCAAGTTTAAGATTTTTTTTTTGAAAATTCAACCTGGAAAGAGGTACAATTTTTGAAAAACAAATTACAAAGAGAAATGAAATCTTTACCACTTATTGGGCCGCATCAATACGGCCCATGAAAGAACTGCTTCAGACGGATCCTGGCTCGCGTCCGCAGCTGACGTGGTATAGGGCTCCCTCCAAAGCGTGTGCCATTAGTGCACACTCAGGCGGGGTGGTAGAGCCGGGCCGGGCCTAATATATTCTTCAGGTTACTCCCAAGATCTACCTCTTGCATTTTGGTTTGGTTTTTCTTTGCAGTTTTGGGAACTTTTTAGAAGGTTCAATTAGGTTTTCTGGTTTTGGTATCGGTTTATTCGTTCTTTTTTTGACTTGTTTTTCAATTTTATATTTTATTTTACTTTTTATGATTTTTTGATTTTAAAATTGTTTGATTTTGAAGAATGTTCTGTTTTGAAAAAGTTTGATTTTAAAAATGTTTCGTTTTGTTTTCAAAATGTTTGATTTTTAAAATTTCTGTTTTGAAAAATATTAGATTTTGGAATATATCGATTTTGAAAATTCAATTTAGAAAAAAAATAAAAACAAAGAAAAAAGGGCTACGAAATTACCCTTTGTTTCTCAGTATTTACGTGTGGACGCTGCCCCGGTCCTCCCTGCGCATGCGTCCGTGTCTGGATTGCAGTTGGCCACGTTATTCAATGATAGGCAAGTTCACCAGGAGGTCTGATGGTATTGTGGTGAATAAAAAAAGAAGCTTTCTGATTCCATCGACTAATCTCAGGTTCCAATTCCACTTACAGAGCACGGAGGACACCAGACGCCGGCCCACGATCCCCTTCTTCTACATGGGACGTGGCTTCATAGCTAGCATCAACCGCCGCAAACAAACGAAGTAGGTCGCGACCGCGCTGCCCGAGGGCAACTGCTCTGCATTCACCGATGTTGTTGAAGACAACGGCCTAAGCGACCGGTGTGGCGTCGCCTACCGTGCATTGATGCTGGAACGATCTTGATGTGCTTGTATACGATAAAAATAAGTTTGTATGCCGATGCTTTTGATTCCTGCCTTGCTGGGCATACAGCCAGGAAGAAACGATCGAGGATTCACTAGCATAAATATATCTTACTTTCTACGAGTACTAATTAACTGCTCCACCGAACTTCAGTTAGTGCAAATACTGATTTTGACAAAGAAATTAAAAATGAAGTATAAAAAAGTAGATCAAATAATAAGATAACAAAAAATGAAATAATAAAACCAAATGAAGTGAGGCTATGTTTAAGCAGTTGATCGATTTTTAGCAGAAAATTTAGGTCACCCGGTGTTTTATCCTATCGTGATGAGATCGAGGTGTTTTATCCTTTCGTGCTTGGAGTGAGTCACCTAAGTCTTTCATTTGATTTGTCACGGCAAATTGTCCCCGTAGCAACATTCTGGCGTCGAGTCCAATACGTAACCTACTTGTTCCGAGCCGGATAACTTTGAGTCCAAATAGAGTTAAAATAGAATACGTATGTGTCTAAGAACCTGGCACATATACACAAGATTTTTTCTTACATTATAAGAGACGAAAGATAAGAGGATTTTAAGCGGGGAAATTACATTAAAGAAGACATAATAAAGAAGTTCTCTTTTAAATATAGATGGGACTACTCTCTAGTCTCTACGTCATCAAAAGAGTGTACTTCTACTATCCAAAGCTTGTCCAAGAAAGAGTGTTCATCCTTGTCGGTGTCCTAATCGAGGAGCAAGCGCATCATTGTGATAGACTTGAAGAGCTCGCGAGCGCATCCGCAATGTGACAATCGGCTACATCGGTCACCTTGTCTCTTTCCCCTTGTGTGTAGTGTGTCACCTAGCTATGTCTCTACTCTAAACAGACAATCTCATCAACAATATAGATGTACCTGTCATTTCCATCGCTTACCGCTCTGGTCCTTGGTGTTGTTGGATCTGACAGCCATGGACCTCGACAACTGCAGCCTTTAGGTACTCTAGCCATTGTCACTTGTCTCCCCAACATGGTGGCGATGGCATAAGTGGCGTGACTAGCAACAATTGTGTTGAATATGATTCGAATCCTATGTACTACAGAAGGAGTCCTTACGGACTACGGCGTGCCAACCGTGCTAGACGTAGTACATCTACAACTCTATTACGGTGTCCGCCAAGAAAGAGAGTTGTTTGCCCCTTTATATAGTGTCAGGTAGTCATAGATTAGATTGAGAGAGTTCCACCATATTGATAACACGTAAAGGGTTTGTCCTCTCGTGTATTGTAATACTCCTTCCAATTGTAGTGATACGCCGTCGTGCGTTCCATGGTTTTTTCCCGCAAGGGTTTCCACGTAAAATCTGTGTTCTTGTTCTTCGTTTGATCTACTTTTGCTGCGTGATTGTGTAACAAGTGGTATCAGAGTCCCAGGCTTCAAGATCCGTTGCCCGGGAGACTTTCCGCTGCGCTCCCGGGCAGCATGGCGCAACGTATTCTTCATTGGATCAAGCGCCGCAGTCTTGCGGCATCAGACAGATCAAGCGCCCGCAGTGTTACAGCATAAGTGCAGTTTCACCGAGATTGCCTTGAGATCGGATCTGGCCTTGGATATCAACGCAGTTTTCGAGTCATAATGAATATCGTTTTGTGACTTAGATCTAAGCCATTGGGAAAGCCAAAGTTGAAACTAGATGGGAAATCAGCTAGGACACTGCACCAGCAAAACAACCCAGACTCCCACTCCCAATCCTTTGTCAGTGCTGGAGGATATTCTGTCTTCGCGTATTGCAGATGTTGAGGCTCATACTGAAGAGTCACAAACCGAGGCCGCTTCTGGCAGCTCGGGAACTGGTAAGTGTGAACTCGATAAGGGTAATGATCCCAAGATCAGTTCTTTTTTGAATAACTAATGGAAGTCCCTAGAGTTGCCGACCTTGGTCTTACAAAGAAGAAAGTGCAAGAAATACAAGATCTTGCCCTTTCATGTCTACAATCTAGGAAAATGTCCCAGGCCAAAGCAGCTCAAGAAGTCGAAGACGTGAAGCTTGAAAGTTTGTTGGGCCAAATAAAACTAAGGGAAGAAAGGATAAAGGCTTGTGGGATTCCACCTCCAAAATTAGAACCTTTAGCTTTGCCTAGAAATTTTTTCGACAAGATGCACGCCAGCTTTGAGAATGTAACATCCCACTTTCAGTAACCCTGACTATGTGTCCAAAGTGCAAAAATTAGGGTGACCAAAAACTTTTTCTTGTTTAATGGTGAAGAAGTTGTTTGCTGTCTTGTGCTTATGTATCTGGTTGTCTAGTAGATAAGATACTTATCTATCCTTTTCAAGGTTTGCCAAAGCTATTTAACAATAAATGTATATTGGCTTATTTTATATATTCTCAAATGTTCTGGTATTTAAAAGCAAGAGCCAATATGCCCTTGCAACCACACATGTTTTAGTATCTTCTATTGAAAAAATTATGGAGATCTATATGATATCATCTCCTTATGTTTTCAAGAAAGAACTTCTAAATGACCTTACCCCTAGTATTTACAAAACCACTTTATAAAACTTTTGACTTCCACTCTTGGTAGAAGTGCCAAGGAATTCTAACCTCCTTAAAAACACAAACCATTCAAAGCTTCTCCTCTTTAGACCTTAAGTAATGCTTGGGTATGTTGATAGTGCTTCTTTAGATGTTTGTATTAATTGCCTTGATCTCCTATCATAAGCAGGATCTGCCTGGACTTGTTTGCTAGGAGTTTTCCTAAGATACTCTAGGAGCTCAACCCTTATTAACAAAAATCAACCCAACAATAAAATCCTAACATCCAAGAAGACCAAAACATCAAAACTCTAGTAGGAGGACTACATTCGTCCTAGTTATTAGGATCAGCTTGGAGCCAATTCTCTTTGGTAGTTTTCAGAGCAGAGGAGACTAACTTAAAGCATGAACATATTATACTCAATCTACTCATCAACCATATCCACTTGATGGTGAGTTTGGAACCTTGCCACTCATCTACCCAACTCCATCTTCATCTCTAGTAAAAAACCCTAGAACTGCCGAATTTGACTAAGTCTGGAACTATTATCAACATCCCATATTTGAGTCTCTACCTATATCAACCCTAGGGATTTTTTGGAAATGTACTTGAACCATCTTGTAAACCATCATAAGTACTTACAACTACCACTCTTGCCCTTGGTTACATAATCCCTAGACCCACTCATTCTTGGTGGTTTTGCAGGCAAGAAAATAATCTGTTTCTGCCAGTCTTATCAACATGCCCACTTTGGCAGAATCTCCCAACTCCATCTCAACCCTTTTTGGCAAACTATTTACAGCGTTGTGATATACTAAACCTTGTTTATACAACCACAATTCCCTTGTTTCAATTGGAATCTTGTGCTTCTTAAACCATCATGGTTTTGGGGGCAATTTGATAAATCTGTTTGACACCCTTATTTTCAACAAAGTTTGGCATCAATCCTAGGAGCATCCAATATTGATAAATGTCATTCCTCTCCACCATGCTGATATAGATCACTTAGTCTGCCTATACATCTAGCCCATGATGCAAGGGGAGCTCTGATCCCCTTAATCCAACCTATTTTTGGTGGTATAAAAATATTCTAGCCCAAGATCCTTTCTCCTACTTTATTTCTTGTTTTCTTTAAACCAAGTTTGATTTTAAAAACCTAAGGTGTGAAAATGATAACTACACTATGTGGCCATCCTCTACCTTGGAGATAAAAATTTAATAAATACTTTTCCATAATTATTTTGGCCTAAAACAATTAATTCCTTTCTTTTACAAAATCTTCAAAACTCCTCCTATTGAATAAATTTTGTTTTCTCCAAAACAACTTTAGGCACATATGAGGCATATATTATTTTCCCTACCTTCCTACTTAAAAAATAAATATTTTGAGGAGTTTTACTATTTCTTTTTGCCTATTTTCTTAAATGATAGAAATGGGAAAATAAATGTTTTAAATACTTTTCTTCTTCAATAAATCTTGGAAAAATTCACCAATATGTGATGTGGTATCTAGGATCATCTCACACCAAAAACCCAACTTGGCTAATTGAAAAATATCAAATTATCCCAAAGAAACACATTCAACACTTTTTGAACAAGTGTTTATAAATGAGTCTAAAAGATCAGAAAAATCTCAAATAAATTCCAATGGTGCCTTTTGACCAAACCCAACTAATAGTACATTTATCTCACCATGTCCTGTCCAAATTTTTGTTTTTGTATCATAGAAACTCATTTAGCCCTTTTTCCAAATTATAGAACCACTCACTCCAAAATTCATCAAAATCATGGCATCTATCCCTCCAGCACCTCACCTCCATATCTGGGTCGACCTACACTGTAGCTTGCACTGTAACCCTGCTCCCTATTGTCCTGTAGCACATGGAGGGGAGAGAAAAGAGGATCCAAGCCATAATAGCAATGATCTTGATCTATACTTTTCTAAAGCATGCAGCAACACGCCATCCTCCCTCTTTGTCCTCCCTGACCACATAGCACCCCTACCACTGCCTCAATCGACCTATCCACGGCCAGCACCCTCTCCATGCCCTCCCATGGACATAGTCCATCATACACCTCCTTCCCTTGGGTACTTAGCCCACAGACCACCCTGGCTTCCCTTCTTGGCTCTTTTCAGTTCTCCTACTCCCACCTACCTCACCCAAAGGCCTAGGCTTCGTCCATTTTCTCTATAGCACCAAGGAGAAGGGAGGAACCTCACCTCGGATCTATGAGAAGGGAGAGCTCCTACAGCTAAGTTACTGCCTCCACCCCGTCCTCTACCTTCCCACTGGTTACCTTCATATGCTCTTCATGCCTATTCCCCTGTCTCTGTCGCAGGGACACCGAAGACCTCCACCATCGTGCATGTCCGTGACACACTCCTCCAAGGATGACGATGAACCCGAGCCCCTACAGCGGTGCCATCACTACCCTTGCCTCCCTGAGAAACCCTGCATCAGCGTCGTCACCCCACCATTGACTCCTCCGCCGCTCCACGGTCACCGGCAAGCCTTTGGTAAGCCCCCCATTGCCTCCCCGACCAAACTAGGGTTTCGTTTCTATCAAGCGTAGCCAGAGGAAGAAGATGATGGAGAGTCATCGATCACCTCTTAATCCTACGACCTCCATAGCTCTATACCCTTTCTATCTCCCCCTCCCGCTAGCAGGCAGGCCCCGCACAGGCCAGTTCGAAATTTCCCTCCCGCGCATGCTCCAGTGCGAGAATAAGCCAGCCCATCTCGGATCTCGCTGTGTTTGGGTAGATCTGGCCAAATGGCCCTGTGATGTCTCTTTAATTATTTTTCTAAGAGAATCTATCCTTTAGCTTTTAATCTGTATAATATTATCTAAGCATAAAACCAACTTGGTTCAAAATTACTTGGAATCCTTGATAAATTGTCTATCGTATGGCACTGATTTCATCCCAAATCCATAGTGAAGATATTGGTGAGATTTAATCTTGATAAACTTCCCTTTGGACCCAATAATTAAATCAAGGAGTTTTGGAGCTCGAAACCATGTGAAACCAATTTCTTCTGTAAGGAATTTTTGATACCTTGTATGTAACCTTGGTCCCATGCCAAAAAGACATGTGGTTCTACTATAGCAAAATAATAAAATGACCGAATATCTAACTTGGAAAATTTCTCAAAGTAAACCCACAACTTATTTTGAGATGCTTTCAACTCTTTGTGAAGTGGGACTCTAATATCTACCAAACCCTCAGTTTTCAGGATTTATTGACCATCTGTTGAATTCTAGTGAATTAAACACTAATGCATATGGTTGATTCACTCAATAAATCACCACTAGAGTTATATCACTCCAAAAATGTTAAAACCAATTTCTACAGAAAGGTATCTGTGATTCCTATTATGTGTCCTTGGTTTCATAACAAAAGAGTCTATAGAATAAATCTAGTGAAAAAGACAATTTGCTTGCAAAACTGACTTTGGGAATTTCTCCAGGGCATGTTGGTAATTATTTTTGAAGTGAAACCAACTCCCAGTGAAACAATACTCAAATACACATAACCCTAAGAGAAAATAATTATTTTACTTACCAATATTTTTTAGTGAATTAACTACCAAAAGAAAGGTCAATTCCACTAGAAAATCCATAACTAAATAAATGCCATAGATAAAATGGTGAAACCACTTTTGTTGGATTTCTTATGTCAATGCCTACCCATTGATACAGAGTTTGGTCTTAACCCCTTATATGAAATAGTGTTAGTATTAAAATCGCGAAGAAAGCTATAGAAATGCAAATGAGTCAAATCCAATGGCCATGTGTTAATACCTTCCAAAACCTACTGAAGTATGCTGAGGCCTTGCTCTTATGCTTGTTTTATTGTACTGGTACTTGTGTGCATTGTGTTGATTTTGGAACTTTGTTTGCTTGCATGTGTGATCCGTGACGACGATAGTTGCGATTATATCAAAGTCAAGAAGGAGGAGATATTGGTTATTATGGTTATCAAAGTCAAGAATGAAAACGGCTCCTCACGCATGAGAGAGAGCTCGTCCACGATGCGTCTTTTCTTGGACTCTGATAAAACAACTACATTAGGATCGTTTAACAGAGGAGATCCTAGAAGAGAAAAAGAACACGTGAAACATACAAACCTTACTAAAGAGAATATGCCCGAGAGGTAATAATAAAGTTGTTATTATCTTATTACGAGTATATGATAGATGTTTATTTTGCATGCTATAATTGTGTTAATTAGAAACGTTAATGCATATGTGTTTAATAACCAAATATATAGAGTTCCTAGTTATGTCTCTCATATAAACTAGCCCATTGATTAAAATATGATCAAGATTTCCTAATCATGAATATTGGATGTTGTTAATAACGAGGTCATAATATTGGTGGAATAATATGATGAACATTCACCCAAAGTATAGTAATATGATCAAAGTCATTATGTTTACATTGCTATAATATCATGCGAAGTAACTTTAGTCCTTAGACCATGAGATCATGTCAACCACTAACACCGAAAGAGTAACTTAACAACAACAAGCGTCATATTGTAATAGGGTGACAATAAAGGTGGGTTTTGATACTCCTAAAGTGTTATGTAGAGGTTCATGGATCAAGAGTGGTATTTGTCCATCCCGATGACGGAGAGATATATTCAAGGCTCTCTCGGTGATATCACATTGACATAGCCTGCAAGCAAGTGATAAGATCACTAAGAATATTACATCACAAGAACGAGAAAATAGTACTTGTAAGTAACAAAATCAAACTAGGTATGGGGTACCGATGATTGAATCTCAGAAATGTAATATATCACAAGACAAAGAGATTTAGTTACGATGTGAAAGGTTCTCACAATCACTAGAGTCATCGTTGAATATATGGGAGTCAATACGGATCTCCAGGTCTCGCTGCTGATTATTAATCGGAGAGGGGTCTCGATCATGTCTACATTATTCATGAACTGTAGGGTGACACACTTAAGGTATATCAACACTAAATGGAGCAAATATAATACCAGAGAAAGGATTTGAAAGCACTGGAATTATTCCGATAGACGTTGAAATTGTTTCGGGTTAAAATTGCTGAAAATGGTTTCAGATGTAATATCGAGGTATTGTAAGGGGTTTTATGCAGATGTTTGTTCATTAAATTAATTAACAAAAATTGGAATAAAATAAATAAAATAATTTTATTAAATGAAAAATGGCATTAATTTTGGTGGATTTTTGAGTGGAGGTGTGTTTATGTGAGTGGATTTTTGAGTGGAGGTGTGTTTATGTGAGTGGAGCATCCACCCACATGAATGAGAGAGAGGCGGGGTCACCTACCTTGGCTGCTAGCCATGGGAGGGGCATCCCCTCCCCCTATAAAAGGACTCCTCCTCCTCCATTCTCAAACCTCCTCGTGAAGGATCTCTCTCCCCTATAGATTATTCCACATGGCTTCGGACTAGCGGAGTACATGTTCTCGGTGGTTTCTGTTGAAGGATTTGTTGCTTCCGCTGCTTTGCTGGAGCGAGAACTCACAGGTTGTCGGGGTACCGGACGTGTGTACGATCACGGATGCATTGCTGCTTTGCGGTGCTGGACTTCATCACGATATTGAGATCGGCAATCCACGAGAATAAATCTCGTAATGCTTTGTCAATCTTCGAGGGTAACTTCTCTATGGATGTATATCCACCCATTGATTGTATGTAGGTAGAAAGATCTTGGTGCTTAGTTTTTTGTATCGTAGGAATTTTTTTGATTTCTATGTTGCGAACCCAACAATAGTACCAGAGCCTAATCTATGCGTAGATGCTTTTCACAAGTAGAACACATATGAATATGTGGGCGCTGATGATCATGTTATTGCATCCTTTATGTATTTTGGATATTGGTGGCATAGTGGGATGAAGCGGCCCGGACTAACTTTACATGTCCTCACACATGAGACCTGTTCCATGCTTGACATGCAACTAGTTTTGCATAACTGGCTTGTGGGTGTCTGTCTCTCCTACTATAGTCAATATCTGATTTACAACAGGTTGCTAATAATTTGATTATCATCGTTGTGGTTCTATGTTCGTAGGTAAGAACGGTTCTATCTCTGAAAGCCCTAAGCCACATAAAAACATGCAAAGGATAAATTAGAGGTATCTTGTTTAGTTGTTGCTGGGCAAGTGTTATGATATGGTTGAAGGAGATATGCTCTAGAGGCAAATAATAAAGTTTATTGTTTGATATATCTCTTATATGTTCATAATACATTTCATACTATGCTATAACTGTGTTAATACAAAACGTTAATACATGCGTGGTATGTAAACAAACCGTGTCTCTAGTTACCTCTAGCGAACTAGCTCATTGGTCATGAGGATGATCTAGGGTTTCGAGATCATGGGCATTTATGCCAATTGACAATAAGGTCATGTCATTAGTTGAATGATGTGATAGACAAACATCCGAGAGTTATATCTTAATGAGATCTAGTTACAAAGTTCACCATTGATGTTAAACACAGAAAATCTCGCAACCTGATCCTTAGATTGTGAGATAATGCAAATCACCGTCCTAGAGGGAGACTAGAAGGCATCAAGCATCATCTCATGACAGGGTGATAAAAAATGTGATACTCGGGTTTTCCAAAGGGACGCGTAGAGGAGTACATATCAAGACCATGATTTTTCAATCCATGTAACCGATAGATACATGTGGCCATATCGGTGATGTTGCATTAATGAAGCTTGCAAGAGTGTGACATGGTCACAGAATGCAACGACATGGGAATGAGTAAACAAGCTCATCAGTAACGAGACCAAACTAAGGTATATAGATACCAAAGATCAAGTCTTGGATGAACTAGGTATCAAGTGACAAAGGGAATGGGAAATGACGTTTACACTTCGAGCGATAAGATTCGTGAAATGCACGGGGGTCAACATGGGCATCCAGGTCCCTCTAATGATCATTGATATGAGAGAGGTCTCAATCATGTCCGGGGTGTTTCCTAACTGAAGGATGTCACACTTAAGGGTGGGGATGCTTAGGGATAAATGTGGTATCGTAGGAGAAATAGAGAGAGAAACCAGAATAGTTCCGGGTAACATCCGATGTTGATCGGAGGGGGTCGAAAATGAGTTCCGGGGTGAAGGAATATAATAATATGTGTATTTTATGTTAAATGGTGAATTAATATTAAAATTTATATATTATTTTATTTTTATAGACAACCCATTGATAATGGGACTCACCCGGAGGGGAGGCCCAAAGGGGAAAGGCGCCTAGGGAGGAGGGTCGGTCGGCTAGGGCTTGGTGAGCCTCCCAAGTGGGGCCCACCTAGGGCTGGCGGCTGCCCCTTGATGGCTGGCGGGTGTGGGCATTAGTCACACACCGCCTACCCCTTGGGTGGTGCCCCTCCCCTCCCACTATATATAGGGGTCACCTCCTCCCCTTTGGAATCATCCCATTCCCTCATTCTTTCTCTCTCTCTCTCTCATTTCCATTGAGGGCTTCTCCGTAATATTGGAGAGGACCTGTAAGGTTTTGAGTTCTCCACCTTCACACTACCATCGTGTGATCTTCGGTCTGCCATCTCCCTCTTCCGCTACTCGGCTAGATCGGAGCCCAGGAGACTCCACCTACATCGTACGTGTGTAGTACTTCGGAGGCACCACACTTGGGGGTGCTTGGAGCTTCTCGTCTTCATCAACATATGCCTTCATGCATAAGGCATTTCTCGGTCTTCAAGGGTATGAATAACGTCTCTCTCTTTTTCCATTACTTATGTCTACATATTATAGATCCTGGTATTAGTGTTCGCATAGTTAGATTTTTTTGTTTTCTATTGCGGAACCCTACAGTGGTATCAGAGCGAGTCTATGGGTAGACATGTCATACGGATACAACACATAGCTATATGTGGGCATGGATTTTCTAGTTGCTACCCTCTTTTATGTTCTTGTTCATATCGCGACATTGTTTGATGAAGCAGCCCCCAACCAACCTCATGTGGTGATTCACGAGACTGGTCCACAGATAAGTGGCTTAGGGGGTGTCTGTCTCTCTAAGGTAGTTGATATGGCATCGACATTGGAGGGCCCTAAAAAGGGAAGTAAAACGGCCATCATTAAATCCATGTTGTGGCTCCATGTTCGTAGGTGGGAAGGGGTTCTACCGCGAAAGCCCTAAAGCCGCGTAAAAATTGCAATAGATAATATAGATGCGTCTATCTTTATTTTTGCATAGGGGCTTGTGTAACGACAAGTTTGTGAAAACTTTCATTGGAGCTCTCGATGGTGATCAAGATGCTGCAACCACATCATAACACTTTACTTTATGAAGTATCACCTCATTCATCTTATTATGCTAGTATGATAGTATATTCAACAGTAACATAGTAAGATAATCCCTCGCAAAATTCCAGTTATAGTATTCCCCTTGTGTGTGCACAACCAAGAAAGTTCTCCGATATGAGGCAGGCCGTGACGATTGGGTGTCAGGCATATCTGCATTCGCATACAATGGGTGTAACCCATGTTACACTATGGATACACACAAGTTAGAATTAGCGAGCCTAGCATGTGAAGAAATGGCCTCGGAATACAAGAGACCAAAAGGTCGAGCATGAATCATATAGGATGTGATTGACATTAAGAATGTCTACCTTTGAAACTGCTTTGCCGGCCGTGACGATCAGGGGTGAAGTAGTGGATTAGGGTCATGTGATCACTAAACGAATGGAGGGATGTTCGTTTGAGTGGGAGTTCCTTTTGTTTTAAGTTTAGTAGTATTAATTAAAACTTGAGCTCATTATTATGAACATGGTTTAAATTCTTTGCAAATCCATTGTAGATGTCTCGCCCATCTACCTTCAACCTTAGCACTTTCCTCGAGAAGGACAAGCTGAAAACTGATGGAACCAACTTCACTGCATGGTTCCGCAATCTTAGGATCCTCCTAGTCCCCTACATGTTGACTTATGTCATTGAGGCTGAGCTTCCAGCTAAGCCTACAGATTCTGCCTCCTAGGACGAAAAGAATGTCTGGTAGTCCAAGGCGGATGATTCCTCCCTCATTCAAAGTGGAATGCTCTATGCCATGGAGCCGGAGCTTCAAAAGCGTTTTGAGAAGATAAATGCTTTTGAGATCATTGAAGATCTCAAGGTTGTCTTTGATCCACAGGCTCTCAGGCAGAGAGGTATGATGCTTCCGAGCTCTTCTTCTCTTCCAAGATGGAAGAGCACGGCAATATTAGTGAGCATGTAGTCAAAATTTCTAGCAACGTTAATCGCTTGAATGCCATAGATTGCAAAATCCCGGAAGAGCTATCGATTGATAGGGTGTTGCACTCGCTGCCCCTAGTTACAAGAGCTTTGTGATGAACTACAACATGAAAGGGATGACTAAGACCCTTGCTGAAGTGTTCGCCATGTGATGACTTCAAGTGCACAGATTGTTTGTAGCTAGTTTAGAAATAAAGATATCGATCCCATAGGGAGCAGTAGGCAAAAGACTAAAATGATTTTAACTATAACTAAACGAAGTACTTAAGAAATAACTTTAAGATGCAAGATAAGTAAAGTTGTTTTTGGGTTTTTGGTTGAACAAGGTAATTTAAAGTAAAGCAAAACTTAATGCAGAAAGTAAGAATCGCGTGTGTAATAGAACTTTGGAACTACAATAGGGAAAAGGCGTTCTCAGCGAATAGTGGATACACCGCTAGCAATTTAGACTAAGTAATCGAGAGTATTATAACGAATATTCTCATAATGTGTATGTATGTGGGAGGAGCTCCATATATGGACGATTTGCCAGCAACCGCTGCACACGTCATCCTCATAACCACAACAGACAGTAATCGACAACCATCGCGTTACCGTGCTATTAAGGGATTTCTCCCGTGGCATGGACATGTCTTGGTGAGTTCTCCTTGATTCCCTAAGTTAGTACGTAAAGAATGACAATAGCTTTATAGTCACAGTAAGTGTTATCATCTCTCGGTATACTAACAAGTAATCCCATTCATCGAGTCCCCATAAGAGGCAAATATTAAGGAGGTGCACAACTCCCAATATCAAGATGAAGATAATTAACACGTACATATAATGATGTATAACATAATAATCTCTATCTCATCTTAGTCATATGCTAGGGTTTCTCCATCTCCCCAAGTACTAGAGATCTTCTCAGACATGGAGGCAATCAACATCATAGCAATGGTAATGGAAACAATCATAGATGAATAGTACTTGTATAAATCCACAATGAGTATGGGAATTACAACAAGATCTAGACAAGATGTAGATGGGATGGATGGAGATGGTGGTGATGCAGTGGTGGTTGATGAAGATTGATGCCTTAGCCTCCCGGATCTGCGTTGGGCGAAGATGGATCCCTGGCGGATGAGTTCTCCCTCCAGATGCCTTCCAGTGGTGAGGTTTTCGCGATTTCTGGGTGTTCTATATGTCGTATCCCCGAACCAATTGCACGGGGTGAAACTATTTGACGAGGCGGAGGCGGTGCTAACTATACTGTTGGAGCTATACAGCCGAAAAAGTTGCTCCGGTCGTATAGTTGGTCGTTGAACCCTCTGCCTCCCTTGTTCGCTTCTGGTTTTCTTCTGGTATTATTAATATTTCCCAAATAAGCGATTTACGTTGTTTTTGACTCCTTTTCTCCACAGTACAACTGCTCCAAGAATTGTATCCATTGGATCCATCATCTGTCCTGATCCTGGTGAAAACAGACATAAAATATGCGCGCGAGCACCGTAAAATACCAAGATCCTACATCTATAACGTAAAATAATAATGTAAAATATGATGCAAATATGCACTCATGAACTTCCCAAAGCTTAGACTCTTGCTCGTCTCGAGCAAGTTTTAGCTTAATGGATGTGATCCTCATATTCATGAAGCCGAGTCGATAAAATAAATGAGGCAATTGCAACATGTGTTTATCATATATGATACATAGGTACAAGTTCGTGAATAGTACCTTACTCGAACCATCTGAATAGTATTAGCAGGCTTCCACACCTTAGTTATCAACAGTTCATAAAAGATAAATCTCAACATAATGTAAAAGTATCCGGTTCAATCGAATGAGTTAACGAGGTAGTCCCAAGTGTTTTAGGATCAACGTATTCACTTGGGATTTAAAATCTCAAAATTGTCTCTTTGTCATACTACAATACAGTGGTATATGCCTATTTGCTCTTTGTACACTCGCTCTTTTCTTCTTTATTTTCCTTTTCTTTTGCATATATGCTCACACTTTTGTTTTTAAGTGTTGTGCAAAGGAGATAGCCATATATTCCACCTTATGTAGGAATTCAAAGTTCAACGATCTCAATTATCAAATTCCAACTGTATATAAAGCATTCTTATGACTTGGAGATTCTACCACGACTTGTTCTCATTCTATTTCGATAGCACTTTCATTTTCCTTTGTTCAAGGTTTCTTTTTCAACTTAATTGTATAGATAATTTCTCTTTGTAAATCAAACCATAGACTTACATCATGTTGACCAAATTATCTTTGTGTTCCATTAATACCAATGGTGTGGAAGACTCCTATTGCCATCATCAAATGCAAGTAAAATCATACTCAAGCCATTCATATATCATTAAAGGAAACTCAAACTCAATATTACTCCACATATAATAATAAACTCGGAATTTCATAAAAGGGATCGACTATTCTTGAAGGGAATTCTAATGATGCAAACTTTATTTCTAGTTTGAACTAATGCAAAAACTTGTAATATAAAATTTATAAGAAAGATTACAAGGTCTTTAAAGATCTCCCCAATCTTGGAATCAAGCCAGACGGGATCAATTAACTCCTTGTGGGTACCTATTCCTCCTCTTGGGTAGATACAACGTCACCTTCTTCTTTTATGTTGCCCGCTTTAACTATGCTTTCAAAGCGAATGTTGAGTTTGGCCATGTCTTATTGGAGCTTCAACATTTTCCTCTTGATGAATTTCTTCTCATCTGCTAACTCAAAGACAGTTTTAATCAGGAAACCAACTCTACCATCGATTGCATCGACCTTCTTCTCAAGGTCTTTGCTCATCATCCAGTAGGAGTCAATCCCTTCTCCAATTGTTTCAACGTATGCCTTAGAATCCTTTTCTAACTCATAGATATTATCATGAATCTCATCTTGCCGCACCTTCTTAGGTTTAAGAGGTGATGGACCAATAGGAGGTTTATAATAGGATCCTATGTTGTAACGATAAGGATTAGGGAGGTACTCATCCTTGTTCCTTCCCCGCTCAGCTTGTCTCATCATCTCCATCCTTTGTGGGTGAAGGAGATATGCCCTAGAGGCAAATAATAAATAGGTTTTTATTATCATATCTCAATTAGTTTATAATAGTTTCATATTGTGCTAGAACTGTGCCAAGTAGAAACATTGGTACAGGTGTGGTATGAAACAACTAAGTCTCTAGTAGCCTCTATTCATACTAGTTCGTTGGTCACGAAGATGATCTGGGTTTCAAGATCATGGGCATTTATGCCAACTGACAACGAGATCATATCATTGGAAAATGATGTGATTGGAAATTCCTCGAAGGATTACAACACGATCAAGTCATCTAGTTCATTGTTGCAACAGCTATACCTAGACTCCTTCTCCTTAGACTATGTGCTCATATTACTCACTGTTTCCCTAGGCTGCTTAGACTGCATCAACCGTCATCTAGTAATACGGTGGCTATAAAGGTGTATGTTGGGTATTCTGAAGGAACAGTAGATTACATATGACTGCAAGACCGGGATTTGTTCACCCACATGACGGGTAAAGATACATACGGCCGTCTTGGTGAGATTACATCCATAAATATTGCAACATGTGACTAGGTCACGGGGATGTAATATCACGGTAACAAGAAAACAGAACTTGTTGTGAACGAGATTGAACAAAGGTATGGGATACCAATGATCGGATCTCGGACAAGTTGTATCGACAAACAAAAGGAAGAGGATGCTACATTTAGATGGTTCAAACGACATTGTCATCAGGAATGCATAGGGGTCACATGGATATCCCTGGTCCCTCTGTTGATCATTGATACAGATCATGTCTAGAGCATTCCCGAGCCGTGAGAGGATACACTTAAGGGTACGATGAGAGCGATCATTCGTAACATGGAATCATAGTAGAGAAAGAGAAACCGGAATCGTTCTGCAGAGAGATCCGAAGTTGTTCAGAGAAAGAATAAAGGACCGGAATCATTCCGGGAAAGCTCCGAAGTTGTTCGGAGGAAATCAAAAGGGAACTGAAAGATGTTTCGGGTCAAGATGGATTTTATAATATGTATTTACATATTAATTAGTGTAATTAATATTAAATATAATTTTAAAATCTAATTTGAAGAGTTATTCCACTAATGGGCCAAACTTCCTAGGGAAATAGGGCCCATGAGGGAAAACCGAAAGGGGGAAGGGCCAAGGGCCAAAGGGCCAAGGCCTAGGCGCCTCACGGTGGCCCACTCGGCCAGCCTAGGGCTGTGCGAGGGGTGGGGCCCACCCCTGGCCGGCTGGCCCATGTAGCCCTAAGGGCCCATGCGCCTCCCCCTCTCCCTTGAATAGTCCCACGTGGGAAGCCCAAAGGGGAGGGCACACCCCCTCCCCCTATATGAAGGGGTGCCCATGGGTGGGATGAAATACACCAATATTTGGAGAAGTCCTTTGGTTGACTTCCTCCTTCCCTCTCTCTCTCTAGCCCTTGTGACCATGGCCCCAAGTTTGGGCTGTGCGATCAAGGCACACCTGCAGTATGCCGTTGCGCTGCAGGGATTCCTAGCCGGATATCAACTTCCGCACTCCCGGCGGGATCGGGGAGCCGAAGGTCTCATCGTGCACCGGATGTGTATGAAGACACGAGGCGCAAGAATTGGGGCGCTAGAATGTCGTGAGCCAGAGTTGTTGCACGATGAAGATGATGAAGATCAAGAAGGAGCAAGGGGTGACCTGCGAGGAGCTTCGCGACCTTGAGGTCGGCTACGAGTACGACTACTTCCACCACGTTCCCCACGGAACGTTAACCGCGTACGGTCTACAAGGGTATGTACTCTCTACGCTCCGGCCGTTACCGCATTACTACATAGATAGATCCTAGGCAAGTTTCTGGGGTTCAACGTAGGAATTTTTTTGTTTTCCGCACCGATCCCCTACAGTGGTATCAGAGCCGATCTATGCGTAGGAGTGCTGTACGGCCAATACGCACAAGTATTGTGCGGGCATTGATCCCTTAGTTGTTACCCTCTAACGTGTACTTGTTTATATCATGGTATTGTTTGATGAAGCGGTCCGGATCGACCTTACATGTATTCGTACGCGAGACTGGTTCCACGCTCAACATACGGCTTGTACCGTATAAGTGGATAGCGGGTGTCTGTCTTTCATTCAATAGTTGATAGAGCATTTACAACGGAGGGCCCCGAAAGGGGTGTAGTAGAGACAACCGTCGGATCCATGTTGTGGTTGGAAAGTTCGTAGTTTAGAAATAGTTCTAGTGCGAAAGCCCTAACAACCACGTAAAACTTGCAATAGATAAAGTAGAGGCGTCTAACTTTATTTTGCAGGGGGCATGTGATTATGATATGGCATTGGTCGTTGCGAAGGTAAAGTAGTTTACTTTTCTGTTACTAAGTAGTATAGTAATAGTCATCGTTCCGATGGACGACTTGGTGGAGGCGTCGTGGACTTGGCGTCAAACCAAGGGCAAGATGGAGATCATGCCGGAGCGCTCGATGAAGATCAAGGCGCAAGAAAGACCATATCATATCACATTATACATATGATGTTGATACCAGTTTTTTACATCTTACTGTGTGCTAGTATTGAGATACTCAACGGTAGCAAATAAGATAATCCCTATTTAATTCCAATGTTCCGTGTTCCCCTTGTGTGTGCACCACCAAGAAAGTTCTTCGGTATGAGGCGATCCAGGGTTACAGGCCTGGGTGTCAAACATATCTATGTTCGCATACAGTAGGTGTAAGCCATGTTGCACAATGAATACACACAAGTTAGATTTGGCAAGCCTAGCACGCTAGAGAAGCGTGGCCTCGGAACACAAGAGATCGAAAGATCGAGCATGAGTCACATGGATGATATGATTGGCATTATTGAATGTCTACCTTTAATAATGCACTGATGGCCGTGACGATCAGGGGAGGTGCAGAGGACAGGGATCATGCGATCACTAAAATCGTCTAGGGGATGACCGTTTTAGTGGAGACCAATTATAAATTGAGCTCTTATTATAGACTTAGTCTAGATGTCTATTTGCAAATATCTTATTAGATCTTAGCATATCCCATTGAGGTCCTTTGCGACCATGGGAATATATTGCTTAATTTGGAACTTAGCAAAAGGGCCCAACTTCATAGATTAATACCCACGCCTGAGGGATATCCTCGTAAAAGGTGATCTTCCCTTCTTGATACAATAACCATTAGGAGATAATTTGATGACTCCAGAATGTTTGGAAAAACACTTAGCGATCTTGAATTAAGAGTTGAGAACTCTTGGAAGGGCTTGATTTCAAAAAGTAGGTCATGGATGAAAAGGTATATGTAAGATATACAAATTATAAATGTGATTCTTACAAAACTCGTTGCAGTTTGTAAAGTATTTGATACTTGTCCCGTTTTGTGAAAACAGGATGATCTGCTTGAGAATTGATGGATTTGAGGCAGCGTGACTTTATGATGGCAAGCAAAACAGTTGATGGCCGACATCACCTCTTCCCTCAAATTTTATCATTTGGATTAGTGGGCTTGAATATAACTTTGTAATCCCTATTTGTGTGTCTTGCTTTTGGCGAGACAATTATTCATATGAACTAGTTACAAGCTAGTTTGTACTATTCTTATGAACAATACCGTTATGGTCACATTACGATTACAAACAAGTTATTCTCATCACTATGTTAATGATGATAGTTTAAACATTTATAAAGGATTAGAATGCTAAAAGATATCCAAAGTTTAATAATGAAATGACACTATAGTTTAAGTCATATTGGTTATTGCAGGTTCTTTATGAAAGATCGGGGTCCTAGATGCTTAATCTAGAGACTTTGCAAAACCATGCCTCTCAGGCAGAATGACTAAAACTCCACATTCTGGTAAAACGGTGATATGTGAAGAAATGTTGAAACTTATACATAATGATGTATCATATTTTCAACAAGTAGTGGAAATCATTTATTGTGGACTTAAGTGAATAAGCGTATTTACTTAATGAAACAAGAGTTTGAATGATTTGAATTGTTCAAATAAATTCATAACAAAAGGAGGATATTGAAATTAACAAGAATACAAAGTCTCTTTGATTTGATCGACATGACTAAAATATTCAAGTTAAGTTTAGCATAAAAAGAACTTGTGAAATATGTTTCACAAATTATGATAATTGGATGAATTCGAACTTTGTTGTAGTGTCTAAACATCATAATCATTTTGTATTAGATACATATTATCTCTTATCGGGGTTGTAGTTATCATTTAGAGTTAGAGATCGAAATAAGCAAACACTCATTTGAAATACAAAGGAACATCTAAAAGATTCGTGGAAACAACACCATAAGTGTTATGGCACGTTCGAGTTTTTTGAGATTTCGACAAGTCGAAGTCGTGGCGAATAAACAAGTCTTTGTAGAGCATTCTTAGGAAACTATGAATGCATCTTCCACAAATGGGCAAACCTACTGTTGTCCTAAGTTGATGTGTCTTGATGAAGATACAGGTGGAAGAAAGTAAAAGATCAAAACAAGGTATTTGACCTTACCTCCGAATTGTTGAGTGGCGCAGCGGAATTTGTTTCGTGAATCCAAACTCTACAAATAGAGGAGAAACTATTGATAATGATCATAAAAGTTTCAAGTAAATACTTTTACTAAAAGAAAGTAGGATTCAACTATATATTCTACAAGTTTGTGGAATTATATTATTGATTCACTTGTCATGTTTTGAACAAGACATACCTACGAATTACAAAGAAGCGTGATGGACCTGAGTACGAGAAATGAATGGTCATTGAAATCTCGTTAGTGGAATTCTCGATTTGATTATAATCAAAGAATTTTGGAATATCCAAGATTATCGAGAGGACCTAGATTTGAGTGGGAGCAAATCAGCTTTGCTAATTCATAATATGTAGCTGACATATTTTGAGTGGGAGCTAAGTGAAATCCCTGGACCTCAAACATGAATGTCATATTTGAGTGGGAGCGTGAAATCATTCTGGGATATGTGGACAACATATGTGAATGATGTTATTGGTGTTAATAATATTTAAGTTAGATAAATAAGGATGAAGTTGAAGTTATTAAACAATAAGATCTATCGAGATAGATTGTTGAGTTTAATAAACACTGAATGTCAAATGCTTCCTGGACTTGATTCTGAAAGAAGTTCAGAAAATCCTAAGCAAGATTCTGAAGTAGCTCAGAACGGAACAAGGTGAGAAAGTAGTTCTTACTATAAGAAGCATTTAGTTAGTATTGCGACTATGGTTGGAAGAAAGAGATGCGTTGCATCTCCTGTGCCTCAGTCATAGGTTTTTCCATATAACCATGTTGTATACTCGACATAAAGTGACCTGAGGTTCTGGTTGGTAAGACAAAGTCTTAACTGTAAGAACATGTCTTTAAGTGATTCCTGAGTTGATCACTGAACCAGAATTGAGTTTGTACATAAATGGCAAGAAGCAATGTAAGTGGCATAGATGCATTTCATGCACTAGGATCTACATAGATATAGAAGTATAAAGGCTACATCTGATGTGATGTATAATGTTATGGCGGGGCTAATTCGCTTTTAACATAGAATGATGTGTCCCAGGTCCCAGTGCCCATGAGAAAGCCCTCGAGGTTGATCTAACGTCACTGTAAGCTCCTGGAATCCGGCCTTGTTCTGCTGCCATGACTTTAGTATATACACAAAGGATAACAAAGTGTGTTTCGAAGTTTAGATGACAACAGTGAAAACGACCGTCATCATAAACACTAGAAACAAAAGTCTCACTTTGTTGCCAAACAAATGCTTCGACCCATTATAAGATAATGGTGTGAATGTCAAAATTAGGAAGACATTAACGATTTGCAAAAGACATATGATCTGGTAAAACAGAACATGGACATGACGTTTCCCATGAGCATGCATGATCTGTAAACACATATGGTATATGGTTTATATGAGTAAAATGCAAGCTGGATTATTTGTACTCTAGTGCAAGTGGGAGACTGAAGGAGATATGCCCTAGAGGCAAATAATAAATAGGTTTTTATTATCATATCTCAATTAGTTTATAATAGTTTCATATTGTGCTAGAACTGTGCCAAGTAGAAACATTGGTACAGGTGTGGTATGAAACAACTAAGTCCCTAGTAGCCTCTATTCATACTAGTTAGTTGGTCATGAAGATGATCTGGGTTTCAAGATCATGGGCATTTATGCCAACTGACAACGAGATCATATCATTGGAGAATGATGTGATTGGACATTCCTCGAAGGATTGCAACATGATCAAGTCATCTAGTTCATTGTTGCAATAGCTATACCTAGACTCCTTCTCCTTAGACCGTGAGCTCATATTACTCACTGTTTCCCTAGGCTGCTTAGACTGCATCAACCGTCATCTGATAATACGGTGGCCATAAAGGTGTATGTTGGGTATTCCGAAGGAATAGTAGATGACATATGACTGCAAGACCGGGATTTGTTCACCCACATGACGGGTAAAGATACATACGGCCGACTTGGTGAGATTACATCCATAAATGTTACAACATGTGACTAGGTCACAGGGATGTAATATCACGATAACAAGAAAACAGAACTTGTTGTGAACAAGATTGAACAAAGGTATGGGATACCAATGATCGGATCTCGGACAAGTTGTATCGACAAACAAAAGGAAGAGGATGCTACATTTAGACGGTTCAAACGACATTGTCATCAGGAATGCATAAGGGTCACATGGATATCCCTGGTCCCTCTGTTGATCATTGATACAGATCATGTCTAGAGCATTCCCGAGCTGTGAGAGGATACACTTAAGGGTACGATGAGAGTGATCATTCATAAGATGGAATCACAGTAGAGAAAGAGAAAGCCGAAATCATTCCGCACAGAGATATGAAGTTGTCTAGAGAAAGAATAAAGGACCGGAATCATTCCGAGAAAGATCCGAAGTTGTTCGGAGGAAATCGAAAGGGAACCGAAAGATGTTTTGGGTCAAGATGGATTTTGTAATATGTATTTACATATTAATTAGTGTAATTAATATTAAATATAATATTAAAATCTAATTTGAAGAGTTATTCCACTAATGGGCCAAACTTCCTAGGGAAATAGGGCCCATGAGGGAAAACCGAAAGGGGGAAGGGCCAAGGGCCAAAGGGCCAAGGCCCAAGCGCCTCAATGGGGCCCACCCAGCTAGCCTAGGGCTGTGCGCGGGGTGGGGCCTACCCCTGGCCGGCTGGCCCATGTAGCCCTAAGGGCCCATGCACCTCCCCCCTCTCCCTTGAATAGTCCCACATGGGAAACCCAAAGGGGAGGGCACACCCCCTCCCCCTATATAAAGGGGTGCCCATGGGTGGGATGAAATACACCAATATTTGGAGAAGTCCTTTGGTTGACTTCCTCCTTCCCCCTCTCTCTCTAGCCCTTGTGACCATGGCCCCAAGTTTGGGATGTGCGATCGAGGCACACCTGGAGTATGCCGTTACGCTGATGGGATTCCTAGCCGGATATCAACTTCCGCACTCCCGGCGGGACCGGGGAGCCGGAGGTCTCATCGTGCACCGGATGTGTACGAAGACACGAGGCGCAACACTTGGGGTGCTAGAATGTCATGAGCCGGAGCTGTTGCACGATGAAGATGATGAAGATCAAGAAGGAGCAAGGGGTGACCTACGAGGAGCTTTGCGACCTTGAGGTCGGCTACGAGTACGACTACTTCAACCACGTTCCCCGCGGAACATTAACCGCGTATGGTCTACAAGGGTATGTACTCCCTATGCTCCGGCCGTTACCGCATTACTACATAGATAGATCCTATGCAAGTTTTTGGGGTTCAACGTAGGAAATTTTTTGTTTTCCGCACCGATCCCCAACAGTGGAAACATATCCTCCCAATTTGGGAGAGGCTTGATCTCCGGGCCGGATGATGACGACGATCCTTTTGGTTCTGCTTCCTCGATCCTCATCACGGGCTTCTCTTATTTCTTCTTCCAGATCTTGTTGGCATGAAAGGGCTGCATGGATTCGCTACACGGATGTTGTTAAAGGGGCCTATATAGGGATGACGAAGATCTTTCGAGGCTGGAGGCTGTAGCTCTGTGAAAACTTAATAAAAAAGGTTAGATGCGATTAGCTTTAAAAGGAGGGGTCAAAAACCTTAGCCGCCTTGCGTAACGAGCAACTATATGGGCGCATCCCGTATAGTTCCCGCCATATAGTTATGAACCGACTATAGATTAGATCTACGGCTCAACCTAACTATACGGCCGTAACTATACGGGCGGAATTTTTAATTCCCGCCATATAGTTGGTCGTTAAACTCTTTGTATCCTAGATAAAATTTTTGGAGAAGGGTCGACAACTATACGACTGCGACTATACGGGCGAATTTTTAATTCCAGCTGTATAGTTGGTCGTTAAACTCTGAGTACTCCAGAAATTATTTTGTCAAAGGTGTTGACAACTATACGACCGCAACTATACATGCGGAATTTTTAATTCCGGTCGTATAGTTGGTCGTTAAACTCTCAGTATCTTTTATGGATGGAAGCGTTGACGTCGCAACAACTATACAGCCGGAACTATACAGTTGGAATTTTTATTCCCGCCATATAGTTGGTCGTTAAACCTTCTGTGTCCGCCAAAAATTTTCTGCTTCTCCAAGTATTTTTTTTATTAATCTGAAACTTAACGAAATATCGAGTTTTGACAGAGAAATGTCAGCTTAAACTCTCGACCAAATTTGGCATCATCAATCTTCCTTCTCCTTTGCTAGAGCATGAATTGTTCTTATTAAAAACAATACTCAAACTAGACTTTAGCTGAAAATTTAAAAACTTACTCAAACCTTTATTTCACATGGGTTGCCTCCCATGAAGCGCTCTTTTATGGTCAATAGCTTGACCGTAGTACCACTCATTCCGTCCTAAGTCCATTCTTCTTATAATTGCCGTTCTTTGTATATCTTCGCTTTATCACTTCTTCAGGGGTGCTCAACTCTATAGTGATTGCACTCATATCTTCTTTCACCCGATAATGCTTCAAGCGTTGTCCATTTACCACCCATGCAAGAGAGGGTGTTTTTCCTTGGATCTTCACTGCCCCCAACGAATATGCTTCTTCAACTACATATGGACCTTTCCACTTCGATCTGAGTTTTCCTGGAAACAACTTAAGACGAGAATTATAGAGCAGCACTTTGTCTCGACTTTAAAAAAAATTATTCTCTATTTTTGTATCATGCCATCTTTTAAATTTTTCCTTAAACAACCTAGAATTCTCATAGGCTTCACTTCTAAACTCATCTAAAGCATGCATATCTAATAAACGATTTTCCCCTGCTGCTTTGAGATCATAATTTAGATTCTTGATCGCCCAAAAAGCTTGGTGTTCTAGTTCTAACGGTAAATGGCATGCCTTACCGTACACCTCTTATAAGGTGTCATACCCACTGGATTTTTAAACGCAGTACGGTATGCCCATAGAGTGTCATTTAACTTGTATGACCAATCTTTTCTTGATTTGTCCACCGTCTTCTCGAGTTGGTCTTCAGTTCTCTATTTAAGAGTTCCGCTTGACCACTTGTTTGGGGATGATATGGTGAAGCAACGGGGTGAGTTACTCCATACTTGCTGAGGATTTTCCTGAAAGTCCCTTTCATAAAATGAGAACCATTGTCAGTAATTAAAAATCTAGGAACTCCAAACTTGGGGAATATGACATCCTTGATCATCTTCACTGAGGTAGCTGCATCCGCATGATTTGTTGGGATAGCTTCAACCCACTTAGTAACATAGTCAACAACAACAAGAATATGAGTATAACCATTTGACTCTGTAAATGGTCCCATGTAATCCATTCCCCATACATCAAAGGGTTCAATTATTAGACTATAATTCATCGCCATTTCTTGTCTCCTACCTATATTACCTCTTCTTTGGCAAGCATCGCAATATTCCACATACCTATGTGCATCCTTGAGCAAGGTGGGCCAATAGAATCCGGATTGAAGTACCTTTGCAGCAGTTCTTTTACCTGCATGATGCCCTCCATATGGACTATCATGACAAGCCTTCAATATCGCATTCATTTTGTGATTAGGAACACACTTCCGAATCATTCCGTCAAGTCCATGATGATATAGATACGGATCATCCCAAGAGTAATATTTAAGATCATTAAAGAATTTCATTCTTTGATTTCTTGACATACCGGGAGATAATTTTTTTGTTGCTAGATAGTTAGCATAATCTGCATACCATGGATCAACAATTTCTACCTTTGTTAAATATTCTCCTAGAAATGCTTCATTAATAGGTACGGGGTCATTAATTATTCCCTCCATCCTAGAGAGATAATCTGCTACCGGATTATCCTTACCCCTCCTATCTACTATTTGCAAATCGTATTCTTGTAATAATAAAACCCACCTAATTAACCTGGGCTTAGCATCCTTTTTCACAAGGAGGTGATGCAAAGCTTGGCGATCCGTATGAATTATTACCTTAGAATTAATTATGTAAGATCTAAATTTGTCGCAAGCAAAAATGATAGCTAGAAATTCTTTTTCTATAGTAGCATAATGTTTCTGAATCTTATTAAGAGGTCTACTAGCGTAATAAATAACATTTAAATTCTTTCCATCTCGCTGTCCCAACACAACCACTAAAGCATAATCACTAGCATCACACATAATTTCGAAAGGTTCATCCCACTTTGGAGATTGCATGATAGGTGCTGAAACTAGTTTATCCTTAAGGTTCTAAAAAGCTGCAATGAAATCATGGTCTAAATAGAATGGAGTTTCTTTATCAAGAAGATTGGTAAGGGGTGTAGCAAGTTTAGCAAAATCTTTTATAAACCGCTTATAAAATCCTGCATGTCCCAGAAACATTTTTAAGTTTTTAATGTCCTGAGGTATTGGGAGATTTTCTATAGCATTTATATTAGTTTATCTATTTCTATTCCCTTCTCCGAGACTTTGTGCCCGAAAACTTTACCTTCTCTTTCCATGAAACAGCATTGCTCCCAATTCAAAACCAAATTTGATTACCTGCATCTCTGCAAAACTTTAGTCAGATTGTAGAGGAAATTATCAAAAGTTGTTCCACAAACGACAAAATTGTTTGTTAGCACTTCCATAGTCTTCTCAACAAAATCATCAAAAATATTTAGAACACATTCCTGAAAGGTTGCTGCTGCATTACATAAGCCAAATGGAATTAATCTATAAGCATATGTGCCATAAGGACAAGTGAAAGTTGTTTTCTCTTGATCTTCTGGCTGTATGTCAATTTGAGAATATCCAAAATAACCATCAAGGAAACAAAAGTAGGAATTATTACTAAGTATTTCTAGAATTTTATCCATAAATGGTATAGGTTTATGATTCTTTTATGTCTCACGGTTTAGTTTCCTAAAATAAATGCACATACGATACCCTACAATTGTCCTCACAGGAACTAGCTCACCTTCCTCATTCATAGCAGCGTCAAGACCACCCTGTCTTGGTATACAATGAGCTGGGCTAACCCACTTACTGCCAGAAATAGGATATATTATGCCAACATCAAGTAAGCGTATAACTTCTTTTCTTACTATTTCCTTCATCTTAGGATTAAGCCTTCTTTGCGTATCTACTACGGGTTCAACATCATCAAGCATGGTAATCTTATGTGTTACAATAGATGGATCTATTCCTTTAATATCACTCAATGTATATCCAAAGGCTTCATGATGCTTAACCAAAACTGAAATGAGTTTATTCATTTCATTTTCTGATAGATTCTTACTAATAATAACAGGACATTTATTTTCATGATCTAAAAACTCATACCTCATATTGTGTGGAAGTTTTTTCAATTCTATTGGTGGAGGTTCTTCATCTCCCGTTCTTACCAATTCTTCATAGTCATCTGATTTTGTGCTTCTGGAATTGAATCAAGGAAATCATCCATGTCTTCTTTCTTATCATCATCTGGTGCTTATTCCCAATTAATCAAGCTCCTTTCTAATTCATCTTCTGGAGTACTGAAGTGAATTACCGCTAGATCAGTAATCGTCTTTTCTTCCTTGATATCCTCCACTTCATATGGCCTCTTCTTTAGTTTGGTGAAGTGGAATGTCATTTCCTCTTCTCCAAACTTCAGTGAAATAGTTTCCTTCTGATTATCTACACGAGCTTTGGTGATGGAAATAAAAGGCCTGCCTAAAATAATAGGACAAAAAGAATCTCGAGGCATATCAACAATATGAAAATCAAGGGGGTACATGAGTGAGCCAATAAAGACATATATATTTCCGATTACCCCTTCTGGTTTTATATTGGTTCTATTAGACAATTTAATAATAGTGCCTACATGTTCAATATCTGGATTATTCAAGTTGTAGCGAAGTTCTTCATAAAGTGATGACGGCATAATATTTATGGTGGAAATTGGTTCACAAATTCCATATACGAAAGTTTCTCCACAATATATAGGGGTCATAGGTTTTGAAGTTTCGTTACCTCGAACCTTACCTTGGATGAATTCCAAGGTTTCATGGTCCAACATAACCACTTCATCTTCCACTATTCGTGCTTCCATAAGATCTTTTATTATAACATTATTTATATTTGTAGCTTCGGAATTCCTTTCTGGTTTCTTCGGTCTCTTCTTTATTTGTTCTTCCTCTCTTTGTCTTTTTTCAAAGATCCCATGTATAGGTATCGAGAAGAACTCTTCCATTAGTGCTCTTGCACCCTTCTTTTCTTCGAGGGGTTTACAAGGTTCCCATTCTGTAGGTACCTACAAATGCCCTTCATAATTCTCAATAGTTTTCTTCACTGAGTAAGAATCAATACCGAGGGTTTTAATCATTGTATCTGTCCTCTCGTCTGTAAGCAAATCGTTAATGCAAGCATATTCAGAAAAACTATTTGTAATATTTTCCTTATCTTTAAAATTTTCAGTTGCTTCTCTCATTTTTATTATTAGATTCCAAGCCTTGTCATAGGTATAAGATAGAAAATTGCCATTTGAAGCAGTGTCTAGATTCGTCCTATTTTCAATATTTAGCCCTCCATAAAATGTATGGGTGATTAACCAATTAGGCAAACGATGTGGGGCAATTATCTAAGTAGCTTTTATACCTTAGATATCCTTCATATAAGTCCTCACTAGGATTATTTTTGAAGCTAATAATAATACCTCTCATCCTATGAGCTTTGCTTTCAGAATAATATTTTGATAGGAACTTAGTTGTCAATTCCTCCCAAGTCCTTGGTGCTTCTGCACAAAAAGATGTGTACCAGTCGCAAACATTATTAGCGAGAGTTTGTCTAAGCAACTGGATTTTAACCATATCAAGATTACAGTTGTCGAAAATAAAGGAACTGAGAATGTCTTCGAAGAATTGTAAGTGTCCATATGGACTTTCTTCATTGGTTCCTACGAATTTTTTAGAATGTAATGATTCAAATAATAAAGGATGGATCTCGACTCCATCCGGATTTATGCTTTTGTTGACAGTTATAAAAGCGTCCATGGGTGAACCCATTTTCCTTACTGCCTCAAGCTGGTTTAAATGCTGAGTATTGTCCATTGTTATGGTCCTGAACTCAAGTAAAAATTAGTACAGCGAAAGTAAATAACTAAAAGTAAAGTGACTTATAGCACTAAGCTCCCCGACAATGGTGCCAAAAAATAGCTTGATGACTGCAAGTGCACAAATCGTTTGTAGCTAGTTTCGAAATAAAGATATCGATCCCACATGGAGCAGTAGGCAAAAGACTAAAATGCTTTTAACTATAACTAAACGAAGTACTTAAGAAATAACTTTAAGATGCAAGATAAGTAAAGTTGTTTTTAGGTTTTTGGTTGAACAAGGTAATTTAAAGTAAAGAAAAACTTAATGCAGAAAGTAAGAATCGCGTGTGTAATAGAACTTTGGAACTACAATAGGGAAAAGGGGTTCTCAGGGAATAGTGGATACACCGCTAGCAATTTAGACTAAGTAATCGAGAGTATTATAACGAATATTCTCATAATGTGTATGTATGTTGGAGGAGCTCCATATATGGATGATTTGCTAGCAACCGTTGCACACATCGTCCTCATAACCACAACAGACAGTAACCGACAACCATCGTGTTACCACGCTATTAAGGGATTTCTCCCGTGGCATGGACATGGCTTGGTGAGTTCTCCTTGATTCCCCAAGTTAGTATGTAAAGAATGACAACAGCTTTATAGTCACAGTAAGTGCTATCATCCCTCCGTCTACTAACAAGTAATCCCCTTCATCGAGTCCCCATAAGAGGCAAATATTAAGGAGGTGCACAACTCCCAATATCAAGATGAAGACAATTAACACGTACACATAATGATGTATAACATAATAATCTCTATCTCATCTTAGTCATATGCTAGGGTTTCTCCATCTCCCCAAGAACTAGAGATCTACTCAGACATGGAGGCAATCAACATCATAGCAATGGTAATGGAAACAATCATAGATGAATATTACTTGTATAAATACACAATGAGTACAGGAATTACAACAAGATCTAGACAAGATGTAGATGGGATGGATGGAGATGGTGGTGATGCAGCGGTGGTTGATGAAGATCGATGCCTTAGCCTCCCGGATCTGCGTTGGGCAAAGATGGATCCCTAGCGGATGAGTTCCCCCTCCAGATGCCTTCCGGAGGTGAGGTTTTCGTGATTTCTGGGTGTTCTGTATGTCATCTCCTCGAACCAATTGCACGGGGTGAAACTATTTGATGAGGCGGAGGCGGCGCCAACTATACAGGCGGAGCTATACGGCCGGAAAAGTTGCTCTGGTTGTATAGTTGGTCATTTGACCCTCTGCCTCCCTTGTTTGCTTCTGGTTTTCTTCTAGTATTATTAATATTTCCCAAATAAGCGATTTATATTGTTTTTGACTCCTCTTCTCCACAGTACAACTTCTCCAAGAAATGTATCCATTGGAACCATCATATGTCCTGATCCTGGTGAAAACAGATATAAAATGTGCGCGTGAGCGCCGTAAAATACCCAGATCCTACATCTACAACCGGATGGGGAGGGAGAAAGTCAACCAATGGACTTCTCAAGTTGTGTGTCTAATCCCACCCATGGGCACCCCTTTATATAGGCGGAGGGGGTGTGCCCTCCCCATTGGGTTAGCCATGTGGGACTAATAATAAACATGAAATAAAGGGGAAAAAGATCCCAACCGGATGGGCCAGCTGGAACCATCCCAAGAGGCAAAAAGGGGAAGCAGCAACCAGCCCTACAGCCGTCAGCGCAGATAGGCTGGCGCGCCCCTGGCGGCCCAGCTCGCGGGAAGGACGAGCCAGCCCGGGTGGGCCGAAAGGCCGGCGGCCCACCAGCCGTCCGCCTGCGCCCCGCACTGCCCGCCTGATAGCTCGCCCAGGTGGGCCGGCAGCGGCCTGCGGCCCGCTCGCCTGGATCCCGCCTGCCCGGGTGGGCTGTTTGCCCCGCCGGCGGCCCAGCGGCATAGCCCACCAGCCAGCTCCCCGCGAGCTCCTCTTGGGCCGGGTTGAGCTGGCCTGGCAGCGGCTGCGGCCAGCTGGTGCCCGCCCTGTGCTGCGGATATTATCCGCCGCCCACATGGCTGTTAGCTTTTTCTTTTTCCCTTTATTTTTCTGCAGCTTTTATTCTGGGCTATTTCCCTCCGGGATTTGGCCTAATATAAAAGTTTCTTTTATAAATCTTAACTTAAATATTATTTCGAATATATTAAATCATAATTAACATATAATAAATATATATTTAAATTCCCATTTATCTTAAAACACTTTTCTGGTCTTTTCCTTTATTCTTTCTCCGAACAACTTCGGATCTCTCCACGGAACGATTCCGACTTTCTCTCTTTCTCTAATGTGATTCCGTCTTACGAATGATCGCTCTCATCGTACCCTTAAGTGTATCCTCTCATGGCTCGGGAATGCTCTAGACATGATCTGTATCAATGATCAATAGAGGGACCAGGGATGTCCATGTGACCCCTATGCATTCCTGATGAGAATGTCATTTGAACCGCTAAATGTAGCATCCTCTTCCCTTTGTTTCTTGATACACCTTGTTCGAGATCCGATCATTGGTATCCCATACCTTATTCAATCTCGTTCACAACAAGTTCTATTTTCTTGTTACCGTGATATTACATCCCCGTGACCTAGTCACATGTTGCAACATTTATAGACGTAATCTCACCAAGCCGGCCGTATGTATCTTTACCCATCATGTGGGTGAACAAATCCTGGTCTTGCAGTCACATGTCATCAACTGTTCCTTTGGAATACCCAACATACACCTTTATGGCCACCTTATTACCAAATGACGGTTGATATAGTCAAAGCAGCCTCGGGAAACAATGAGTAATATGAGCTCACGGTCTAAGGAGAAGGAGTCTAGGTATAGCTATTGCAATAATGAACTATATGACTTGATCGTGTTGCAATCCTTCGAGGAATGTCTAATCACATCATTCTCCAATGATATGATCCTATTGTCAGTCGGCATAAATGCCCATGATCTTGAAACCCAGATCATCTTCGTGACCAACGAACTAGTATAAATAGAGGCTACTAGGGACTTGGTTGTTTCATAACACACCTGTACCAATGTTTCTACTTGGCACAGTTATAGCACAATATGAAACTATTATAAACTAATTGAGATATGACAATAAAAACCTATTTATTATTTGCCTCTAGGGCATATCTCCTTCAGTCTCCCACTTGCACTAGAGTACAAATAATCCAGCTCGCATTTTACTCGTATAAACCATATACCATATGCGTTTACAGATCATGCATGCTCATGGGAAACGTCATGTCCATGTTCTGTTTTACCAGATCATTATGTCTTTTGCAAATCATTAATGTCTTCCTAATTTTGACATTCACACCATTATCGTATAATGGGTCGAAGCATTTGTTTGGCAGCAAAGTGAGACTTTTGTTTCTAGTGTTTATAATGATGGTCGTTTTCACCGTTGTCATCTAAACTTTGATACACACTTTGCTATCCTTTGCGTATATACTATAGTCATGGCAGCAGAACAAGGCCGGATTCCAGGAGCTTACAGTGACTTTAGATCAACCTCGAGGGCTTTCTCATGGGCACTGGGCCCTGGGACACATCATTCTACGTTAAAAGCGAACTAGCCCCGCCATAACATTTTACATCACATAAGATGGAGCCTTTGTACTTCTATATCTATGTAGATCCTAGTGCATGAAATGCATCTATGCCACTTACATTGCTTCTTGCCATTTAAGTACAAACTTAATTATGGTTCAGTGATCAACTCAGGAATCACTTAGAGACATGCTCTTACAATTAAGACTTTGTCCTACCAACCAGAACTTCGGGTCATATTACATCGAGTATACAACATGGTTATATGGAAGAACCTACAACTGGGGCATAGGAGATGCAACACATCTCTTTCTTTCAACCATAGTTGCAATACTAACTCAATGCTTCATACAGTAAGAACATCTTTCTTACTTGTTCCATTCTGAGCTTCTTCAGAATCTTGCTTAGGACATTCTGAACATCTTTCAGAATCTAGTCCAGGAAGCATTCGACATTCAGTGTTTATTAAACTCACCAATCTATCTCGATAGATCTCATTGTTTAATAACTTCAACTTCATCCTAACTTAAATATTATTAACACCAATCACATCATTCACATATGTCGTTCACATATCCCAGAATGATTTCACGCTCCCACTCAAATATGACATTCATGTTTGAGATCCAGGGATTTCACTTAGCTCCCACTCAAAATATGTCAGCTACATATTATGAATTAGCCAAGTTGATTTTCTCCCACTCAAATCTAGGTCCCCTCGATAATCTTGGACATTCCAAAATTCCTTGATCACTATCAAATCGAGAATCCACTAACGAGATTTCAATAACCATTCATTTCTCGTACTTAGGTCCATCACGTTTCTTTGTAATTCGTAGGTATGTCTTGTTCAAAACATGACAAGTGAACAATAATATAATTACACAAACTTGTAGAATATATAGTTGAATCCTACTTTCTTTAGTAAAAGTATTCCCAGAAACTTTATGATCATTATGAACAGTTTCTCCTCTATTTGTAGAGTTTGGTTTCACGAAACAAATTCCGCTGCGCCACTCAACAATTCGGAGGTAAGGTCAAATACCTTGTTTTGATCTTTTACTTTCTTCCACTTGTATCTTCATTAAGACACGTTGACTTTGGACAACAATAGTTTTGCCCCTTGTGGAAGATGCATTCATAGTTTCCTAAGAATGCTTTAAAAGACTTGTTTATTCGCCACGACTTCGACTTGTCGAAATCTCTAGAAACTCAAACTTGCTATAACACTTATGGTGTTGTTTCCACGAATCTTTTAGATGTTCCTTTGTATTTCAAATGAGTGTTTGCTTATTTTGATCTCTAACTCTAAATGACAATTATAACCCGGATAAGAGATAATACTATACCATATGTATCTTAATACATAATGATTATGATGTTTAGATATTTCAACAAAGTTTGAATTCATCCAATTATCATAATTTGTGAAACATCTTTCACAAGTTCCTTTTATGCTAAACTTAACTTGAATACTTTAGTCGTGTCGATCAAATCGAAGAGACTTGTTAATTCAATATCCTCTTTGTTGTTGAACTCATTTGAACAATTCAAATCGTTTCAAACTTCATGCTTCATTAAGTAAATACACTTATTCACTTAAGTCCACAATTACCTAATGATTTCCACTACTTGTTGAAAATACGATACATCACTATGTATAAGATTCAACATTTCTTCGCATATCACCGTTTTACCAGAATGCGGAGTTTTAGTCATTCTGCCCAAGAGGCATGGTTTTGCAAAGTCTCTAGATTAAGCATCTAGGACCTCGATCTTTCATAAAGAACCTGCAATAACCAAAATGACTTAAACTGTAGTGTCTTTTCATTATTAAACTTTGGATATCTTTTAGCATTCTAATCCTTTTATAAATGTTTAAACTATTATCATTAACATAGTGATGAGAATAACTTGTTTGTAATCGTAATGTGACCATAAGGTATTGTTCATAAGAATAGTACAAAGTGGCTTGTATGTTGTTCATATGAATAATCGTCTCGCCAAAAGCAAGACACACAAACAAGGATTACAAATTATATTCAAGTCCACTAATCCAAATGATAAACTTTGAGGAAAGAGGTGATGTCGGCCATCAACTATTTTGCTTCCCGTCAAGAAGTCACGTTGCCTCAAAACCAGCAATTCTCAAGCAGATCCTCCTGTTTTCACAAAACGGGACAAGTATCAAATACTTTGCAAACTGCAACGAGTTTTGCAAGAATCACATTTATAATTTGTATATCTTACATATACCTTTTCATCCATGACCTCCTTTTGCAATCAAGCCCTTCTAAGAGTTCTCAACTCTAATGCAAGATCGCTAAGTGTTTTTGCAAACAATCCAGAGTCATCGAATTATCTCCTAATGGTTATTGTATCAAGAAGAGAAGATCACCTTTTACGAGGATATCCCTCAGGCGTGGGTATTAATCTAAGAAGTTGGACCCTTTGCTAAGTTCCATATTAAGCAATATATTCCCATGGTCGCAAAGGACCTCAATGGGATAGGCTAAGATCTAATAAGATATTTGCAAACAGTCATCTAGACTAAGTTTATAATAAGAGATCAATTTATAATTGGTCTCCACTAAAATTGTCATCCCTTGGATGATTTCAGTGATCGCATGAGCCCTATCCTCTACACCTCCCCCATGTTACACGGCCATTAGTGCATTATCATAGGTAGACATTCAACAATGCCAATCACGTCATCCATGTGACTCATGCTTGATCTTTCGACCTCTTGTGTTTCGAGGCCATGCTTCTATGGCGTGCTAGGCTCGCCGAATCTAACTTGTGTGTATTTGCTGTGCAACATGGCTTACACCCACTGTATGTGAACATAGATATGTCTGACCCCTACTCACCACAGGGCGCCTCATACCGAAGAACTTTCTTGGTGGTGCACACACAAGGGGAACACGGAACATTGGAATTCAATAGGGATTATCTTATTTGCTACCGTTGAGTATCTAAATACTAGCACACAATAAGATGTAAAATAGGTATCAACATCATATGTAAATTGTGATATGATATGGTCTTTCTTGTGCCTTGATCAGCATCGAGCGCTCCGGCATGATCTCTATCTTGCCCTTGGTTTGATGCCAAGTCCACGACACCTCTACCAGGCCGTTCATCGGAACGATGACTATTACTGTACTACTTAGTAACAGAAAAGTAAACTACTTTTACCTTCGCAATGACCAATGCCATATCATAATCACATGCCCCCTGCAAAATAAAGTTAGATGCCTCTACTTTATCTATTGCAAGTTTTACGTGGTTGTTAGGGCTTTCGCACTAGAACCGTTTCTAAAATACGAACTTTCCAACCACAACATGGATCCAACAGTTGTCTCTATTACACCCCTTTCGGGGCCCTCCGTTGAAAATTCTATATCAACTGTTGAATGAGAGACAGACACCCGCTAGACACTTATATGGTACAAGCCGTATGTTGAGTGTGGAACAAGTATCGCGTACGAATACGAGTAAGGTCAGTACGGGCCGCTTCATCAAACAATACTGCGATATAAACAAGTACACGTTAGAGGGTAACGACTAAGCGATCAATGCCCGCACAATACTTGTGCGTACTGGCCGTACAACACTCCTACGCATAGATCGGCTCTGATACCACTGTTGGGGATCGCAGCAGGAAACAAAAAATTTCCTACGATGGAACCCCAAAACTGCCTAGGATCTATCTATGTAGTAATGTAGTAACAGTCAATGCGTAGAGAATACATACCCTTGTAGACCGTATGTGGTTAACGTTCCGCGGGGAACGTGGTTGATGTAGTCATACTCGTAGCCGACCTCAAGGTCGTGAAGCTCCTCGCAGGTCACCCCTTGCTCCTTCTTTATCTTCATCGTGCAGTAGCTCTGGCTCATGACATTTAAGCGCCCCAAGTGTTGCGCCTCGTGTCTTCGTACACATCCGGTGCACGATGAGACCTCCGGCTCCCCGATCCCGCCGGGAGTGCGGAAGTTCATATCCGGCTAGGAATCCCTGCAGCGCAACGGCATACTGCAGGTGTGCCTCGATCACACATCCCAGACTTGGGGCCATGGTCACAAGGTATAGAGAGGGGGAGGGAGAAAGTCAACCAATGGACTTCTCAAGTTGTGTGTCTAATCCCACCCATGGGCACCCCTTTATATAGGCGGAGGGGGTGTGCCCTCCCCATTGTGTTAGCCATGTGGGACTAATAATAAACAGGAAATAAAGGGGAAAACGTCCTAACCGGATGGGCTAGCTAGAACCAGCCCAAGAGCTAAAAAGGGGAAGCAGCAGCCAGCCCTACATCCGCCGGCGCGGATGGGCCGGCGCGTCCCTGGCGGCCCAGCTCGCGGGAAGGAAGAGCCAGCCCGGGTGGGCCGAAAGGCCGACGGCCCACCAGCCATCCGCCCGCGCCCCGCACTGCCCGCCTGGCATCTTGCCCGGGTGGGCCGGCAGCGGCCTGCGGCCCGCTCGCCTGGATCCCGACGGCCCAGCAGCGCAGCTCGCCAACCGGCTCCCCACGAGCTCCTCTTGGGCCGGGTTGAGCTGGCCTGGCAGCGGCTACGGCCAGCTGGTGCCCGCCCTGTGCGGCGGATATTATCCGCCGCCCACGTGGCTGTTAGCTTTTTCTTTTTTCCTTTATTTTTCGGTAGCTTTTATTCTAGGCTATTTCCCTCCGGGATTTGGCCTAATATAAAAGTTGCTTTTATAAAGCTTAACTTAAATATTATTTAGAGTATATTAATTCATAATTAACATATAATAAATATATATTTAAATTCCCATTTATCGGAAAACACTTTTCCGGTCTTTTCCTTTACTCTTTCTCCGAACAACTTCAGATCTCTCCGCGGAACGATTCCGACTTTCTCTCTTTCTCTACTGTGATTCTATCTTACGAATGATCGCTCTCATCGTACCCTTAAGTGTATCCTCTCACGGCTCGGGAATGTTCTGGACATGATCTGTATCAATGATCAATAGAGAGACCAGGGATGTCCATGTGACCCCTATGCATTCCTGATGATAATGTCGTTTGAACCTCTAAATGAAGCATCCTCTTCCTTTTGTTTCTCAATACAACTTGTCCGAGATCCGATCATTGGTATCCCTTACCTTGTTCAATCTCGTTCACAACAAGTTCTGTTTTCTTGTTACCGTGATATTACATCTCCGTGACCTAGTCACATGTTGCAACATTTATAGATGTAATCTCACCAAGCCGGCCGTATGTATCTTTACCCGTCATGTGGGTGAACAAATCCCGGTCTTGCAGTCACATGTCATCAACTGTTCCTTTGGAATACCCAACATACACCTTTATGGCCACCGTATTACCAGATGATGGTTGATGTAGTCAAAGCAGCCTCGGGAAATAGTGAGTAATATGAGCTCAGGGTCTAAGGAGAAGGAGTCTAGGTATAGCTGTTGTAACAATGAACTATATGACTTGATCGTGTTGCAATCCTTCGAGGAATGTCCAATCACATCATTCTCCAATGATATGATCCCGCTGTCGGTTGGCATAAATGCCCATGATCTTGAAACCCAGATCATCTTTGTGACCAACGAACTAGTATAAATAGAGGCTACTAGGGACTTGGTTGTTTCATAACACACATGTACCAATGTTTCTACTTGGCACAGTTATAGCACAATATGAAACTATTATAAACTAATTGAGATATGACAATAAAAACCTATTTATTATTTGCCTCTAGGGGATATCTCCTTCAGTAGCTAGATGGTTGGTTCTTCTCCTTTGTGCTACCATGTCTAGATCTTGTGAGCTCCGTTCATGATCAATATCAGCTATTTGTAATCTTACATGTTGTTTTTGTGGGGATCCGATGGATATTGAGATGCTATTTCAGTTTGATTATTGATTCTATTATGTCTTTGTTATTTGTGATCTTGCATGCTCTCTATTGTTAGTAGCTATTTTGGCCGAGTAGATGCTAGCAACTCCAAGAGGGAGTATTTATGCTCGATAGTGGGTTCATGCCTCTAGGAATCTAGGTAAGTGACAGAAATCTCTAAGGTACTAGATGTGTTGTTGCTACTAGGGAGAAAACAGCAATCCTTTGTTCATAGAACAATCATATTGTTTACTTTACACACAATGCTTAATGTAATTATCTGTTGCTTGCAACTTAATACTGGAGGGGGTTCGGATGATAACCTGAAGGTGGATTATTAGTCATAGATGCATTTGGATTACGGTCTATGTATATTGTTGTAATGCCCAATCAAATCTCATAGGAGTCAAGATGATTAGTATATGCATGTATGCTTTCTTGATGTTTGTCAATTGCCCTGCTATAATTTGTTCACCCAACATGTCATCTATCTTAAGGAGAATCACCACTAGTGAACTATGGACCCCGGTCCTTTCTTTTACCATCAATCTAAAATCTACTATTTACTATTTTCTGTTTACTTTCTGCAAGCAATTACTATCTTCCACACAATACATTCAATCCTTTGTTTTCAGCAAAAGCGGTGAGATCGACAACCTCACTAAGTTGGGGGCAAAGTTCTGTGATTGTGTTGTGCAGGATTCCAAGTTGGAAACAACACCTTGGAGGTGTTTCCTTGCTCCTACTGGTTCGATAACCTTGCTTTCATAAGTGAGGGAAAACTTGTTGCTATACTCATCATACCTTCCTCTTGGGGTTCCCTCTAGCGCCGTTGACGGGGAGTCAACAAGGACATCTTCACAAGGGGAGTCCCTCAAAACCAATCTCTTTACTTTGTTTTATTTGTTTTTCTTAGTTTATTTCTGCCTTGTTTGCTTGTTTCTTTATCAGAAACACACAAAAAATTAGTTGTACTAGTTTGCTTTCTATATTAAAAACACAAAAAAAATTATTAGTTCCTACCCTAAGTTGCCATTATGTCTAGCATTGCTACAATCACTATGTCACCCGAGGAAATGATTTTTACTTTCAAACAAGAAATTGAAGAGAGTTTCAAAGAATCTTGGTCTAGAATCTCTGATTTGCATGAAAAAACTGAACCTAAAATGACTCAAAGCTTGTTTCTTAGCAGTTTTTACTTTGGAACTGCTCTTTGCTCTAGATATGCTTTGGATGCTGTAGTGGGAGGAGATTTCCTCAAATGCAATGAGGATGAAGGTTTTAATGCCATAAAGAAGTTGGTCTTAACATATAACTTGCCTACCAAATCTGATTCTTCCTTTATAAACATATTTGCTAGATTGAACACTCTTGAGACCCGCACTGCTAGTTTAAAATAATGCTATAACGTTCTTAGAGAGCATTATGATTATGTTCCAATAAATTCCGAACCCTCAAAATGGCTTCCTACAGTAAAAATTGTTATAAATAATGAAACTTTTCATGCATGCTGTGATATCATGTCTGAATTCTGTCTTATGCCTAAAGATATCTATGAATCTTTGAATCTCTGGGGTCTTTCTGAAGGGGGAGAAGCAATATCTCTTACTAATAATGCCACAATATTACCCATTGGAATAGCTGAAGGAGTGTTTACAAAGATTCTAGGGAAAGTGGTGTCTACTGATTATCTTATATTGAATGTGTAGGAAAAGGACAAATCACACTTGGAAGATCCGTACTTAAACTCCTTAGAGCAACAATATATGTGGAAAAGGGCATCATGCACTTTGCTTCCCCACCGAACAATCATACGTTCCCCAAGTATAAGAATAAAAGTAAGAGAGGTAAGGGCAAGAAATTTGGTTTTAATGCTTCTTCATTTGAGAATACTTGATTCTTTTCTTGCTTCTTATGCCTAACTTAAAGGCGTTAAAGAAAAATACTTATTGGGAGATAATCCAAAAGTTTTAGTTGAGTCTTGGAAGTTATTGCTTCAGTAATAACCTCTCCTTATCCTTTTTATTTTCTTTTTGTGCTAAGAGTAACCTCTAATGAGAGAGAAGTAATGCTTGGGAAAGTTGCTGTCCCGAAACAGATTTTTGTACTTCGCTGTAAAAATTCATGAAAAATCTCTGTATGTCGGTTTGAGCTGTAATTGTTTGTGCTTCCGCCCCAGGTTGTTATCCAACTTTTGTTAGTTCAACACTTTTCGATTTGAGCAACATAAGGTCTTCGAAAAAATCGGTTTCTACCTGCTGGTCTGTTTTGACAGATTTCTACCATTATTTGCATTTGCTTCTTGTTGATTCCTTTTTGGGTTCCTTTTGGGTAAATTGAGCTTTTTGAAGGAAGTGCTACAGTATCTAGTGTTTTAATGGAAGTTTTACTTGTGTTGAAACTGGACCAAAAGACTTATTATCTTGAGTGCACTAGTGTTGCTAATGAAGATTGTGCGAAGTTTTGTATGAAGGAAATTTTCAGGTGTAGGGAAAGAATGATGTAATGAGATGAAGAATGAACTAAAGTTCAATCTTGGGGATGCCACGCCGTTTCACCCGAATAAATATCCAAGAAGTACAAGCGTCAAAGCTTGGGGATGCCCAAGGCATCCCCTTCTTCATCAATAAAAATCTCAGGTTTCTTCCAAACACTTCATTTTTATTGTTTCATGCATAGTTGTGTTGTTCTTGGAGCGTCTTCGTTTTCGTTTGCTTGGTTTTCTTAGTTTGCTTGAATAAATTGGTTGAACCCCCTCATTCATACATTAGTTTTCAAATAAAGATTGGTTTGGATTGAAAAAGAGTAGGAAAAGTTCATGCTTAAGTGGTAAAAAGGAGCTTGTTTTTGACTGTGGCCTATGCTTTGTCATGTCATGCTTGATATTGTTTTGGCTTTATGCTTAGTGCTTATTGCTGTAGCATGACATGTTATAAACAATTGAGATTGCTTAATGTGCCTTAAAAGAATCATGCGTTGTTTTCACATATTAAAGCATAGTATTGTGGTATTCTCCTTTGATGCTTTATTTGGGTTGACTTGGCACATGCTCACACCATGTTAAGACTATTCCAAGTCACCATAGCCTCTATGATCCTTTAGTTTTCGACATGTCATATCACTTTATGCTTTAATTAATAATGTTTTGTCGCTTTGCATGATTATGGCCATTATTGCTCTCTTAGTTGGTCGCTCCCAGTCTTTTGCTAGCCTCCATAACCAAGTATGAGTTCCACTCATGCATCCAACTCCAAATAAAACCAAGTTATTCTAAAGAGTCCACCATACATACCTATTAGCATTTACTATTCCAAGTATATTCATGTTTTTATCTACCTTCCGAATTAAACTTGTTATGAGAAAATTAGTGATTAAAGCTCTCACGAACTTGATGGCACACTTTACTTTTCTTGCACCTAATAAACTTGAACCATTGTATCATCTATGTTGTATATGCTTGCACTTATATGTTGGGGATTAGCAGAACCATGCTGTCATGGGGAATGCTTTCAACATTGCACTTGTACATTGTACCAAGTTGATATCATGCTCTTTTGTCTATGGATGTCGTCGGTGTGAAATGAAAGGGGAGCTTGTAAGTCCATGGAGTTATGTATGTGTGTTAGAGAAACGCCTGGGCCGCTGGTCTAATCCATGCCTAATCATGGTGGAAACCTGCAGTGTAACCATAATGAGCAATCTAAGAAGCATTCTTCTTATAAAAAAGAGATAGAGATTGAGAAAAAGATTAAAATAAAAAAGATGAGAAAAGAGGAAAGAGAGAAAAAGCACCATTTTCCCATGGTAAATAAGAAGATTGCTGAGATGCTTATTGTCTGCTTGCCTTGTCATTTTGATATGGGATTCTTCCGTATCATTGGGCAAGGGGTACCCCGTTGGCGGTTCTCGATGATACACATGTACTTACTATGAAAAGAACTTACCGGTAACTAAACTTGAGTAGCATGATGAACGGCCCTCGTATTCAAGGGACATGAGATTGCCAACTAATACTTTGTCAAGCATATACTCCATACTTTGTTCACTTTAACCTTAATCACTTCAAGATGCTTATGATAGGGGCAATGAGAGCTGAAAGCTAATAAGTACCATAATTTTTGGAAGCTCTTTATGAGACTTGAATCCCTGCTTCCTTCTATTAAGGACTTTCTTTTACTTTTATGTTGAGTCTCCATCTTCTATATTTATGCACCTATTGAGAGAGCATAGTGGCCATTCTTAGTTTAATGTGCATTGTCCCAAGACTTGTTGATTGATGCATAACTTTGATATTGCTTGCTCTTGAACTATTTGTATCTAGTCACCCTTATGAACTTTGAAGGTGTCCTATGCATTTATGTTTTGCTACACTATGAGGGACAAGCTGAATACCATCTTTATTATGCTTTCTATATGTGAAACAAACAAACGTATTGCAAAGCATTGTTATTCATGAATCTTTTGTTTGTGCCTTTTTATGCTACAACATAGTTGTTATGTCTTATTGTTAGAGCTATATCTTTCATGCTATGTTAAAGTACTAGGATCCCAGCTTTCAATGTTTTACAAATACTTTGATCAAGTTTATGATGGTGCATGTCACCTCAAAAATTATTCTTTCTTTTTATCACTTACCTACTCGAGGACGAGCAGGAGTTAAGCTTGGGGATGTTGATATGTTGCTAACGTATCTATAACTTTTGATGTTCCATGCTTGTTTTATATCTACTTTCTTATGTTTTGTCCACACTTTGGAGTATTTTTATACACTTTCTTGGACTAACCTATTAACAAGATGCCACAGTGCCAGTTGCCTATTTTCTGCTATTTTTGGTTCTAGAAAAGTTAGAAAATGAATATTCTCGGAATTGGATGGGACAAAAGCCAAAGTCAATATTTGACCGAGGGGGACACGGAGCCAGAATACGAGACGGAGAGGGGCCAGGGGCCAGGCACACCACCTGGCCGCGCGGCCAGTCCTAGCCCGCGCCAGGGGGTGGTGCGGCCGCCTAGGGCACCCCCTCGGCCTCCCCTTTCTCCTATAAGAAGCCTTCGATACAGAAACCCTAAGTACCCGATAAAAATTCCACGAAAGAGTCTGTAGCCGCCGTCATCTCCATCCCTAGATAGGGAGGGATCTGAAGCTCTTCCCGGCACCCTGCCGGAGGGGAGAGATCACCCTAGAGACCTTCTTCATCACCATGAATGCCTCCGGTGTGATGCGTTAGTAGTTCATCCCTGGACTACGGGTCCATGTAGTAGCTAGATGGTTGGTTCTTCTCCTTTGTGCTACCATGTCTAGATCTTGTGAGCTCCGTTCATGATCAAGATCATCTATTTGTAATCTTACATGTTGTGTTTGCGTGCATCCGATGGATATTGAGATGCTATTTTAGATTGATTATTGATTCTATCATGTCTTTGTTATTTGTGATCTTGCATGCTCTCCGTTGTTAGTAGCTATCTTGGCCGAGTAGATGCTAGCAACTCCAAGAGGGAGTATTTATGCTCGATAGTGGGTTCATTCCTCTAGGAATCTGGGGAAGTGACAGAAATGTCTAAGGTACTAGATGTGCTGTTGCTACTAGGAAGAAAACAACAATCATTTGTTCATAGAACAATCATATTGTTTACTTCACACACAATGCTTAATGCAATTATCTGTTGCTTGCAACTTAATACTGGAGGGGGTTTCGATGATAACCTGAAGGTGGATTATTAGTCATAGATGCAGTTGGATTACGATCTATGTATAATGTTGTAATGCCCAATAAAATCTCATAGGAGTCAAGATGATTAGTATATGCATGTATGCTTTCTCGATGGTTGTCAATTGCCCCGCTGTAATTTGTTCACCCAACATGTCATCTATCTTAAGGAGAATCACCACTAGTGAACTATGGACCCCGATCCTTTCTTTTACCATCAATCTACAATCTACTATTTACTGTTTTCTGTTTACTTTCTACAAGCAATTACTATCTTCCACACAATACGTTTAATCCTTTGTTTTCAGCAAAACCGGTGAGCTTGACAACCTCACTGAGTTGGGGGCAAAGTTCTGTGATTGTCTGGTGCAGGATTCCAAGTTGGAAACAACACCTTGGAGGTGTTTCCTTGCTCCTACTGGTTCGATAACCTTGGTTTCATAACTAAGGGAAAACTTGTTTTGATACTCATCATACCTTCCTCTTGGGGTTCCCCAACGAGCTCAACATCTTGAGTAAGCAATGGTCAACAAGGCCACCAATTTTAAGAAACCGGGGCAAAAGGGAAAAGGCAAGGGAAAGAAGCCTAAGAAGGATGGCAAGTTCTTTCCCAACACCTCTAAGACTACCAAGCCTGGCCTTAAGCCCGGCACTATGTGCTACTACTGCAAAGGGGGCGGGCACTGGAAACACAACTGCCCCAAGTACCTTGAAGAAAAGAAAGCCAACAAGATAGCCGCCAAAGACAAAGGTATATGTGATATATATGTTATAGATGTGTTCCTTACTAGCGCCAGGAGTAACACCTGTGTATTTGATACCGGTTCGGTTGCTCACATTTGTAACTCTCAGCAGGAACTACGGAGTAAGTGACGCGTGAGGAAGAACGAGGTGACGATGTGTGTTGGCAACGAATCGAGAGTCGATGTGGTGGCCATTGGCACTTTACCTCTATGTATGCCGTCAGGATAAATTTTAGTTTTGAATAAATGCTACTATGTACCCGGATTGAGTATGAATATTGTGAGTGGATCTTGCTTGTTGAAAGATCATTATTCATTTAAATCTGGAACAAATGGTTGTTCTATTTATATGAATGATGTTTTCTATGTTCATGCGCCTGTGTATAATGGTTTATTCTTACTGGATCTTGATTGCAATACTCACATCCATAATATTGATGCTAAACATTGTAAGCATAATGATGATAACTCCATGTTTATGTGGCATTGCCGTCTTGGTCACATTGGCGTAAAGAGCATGAAAAAGCTTCATTCAGATGGACTTCTTGGATCATTGGATTTCGAATCACTCAATACATGTGAGCATGCCTTATGGGCAAGATGACTAGGAAACCCTTCTCCGGCACAATGGAGAGAGTTGCAGACCTAATGGGAATCATACATATGGATGTATGCAGACCAATGAGCGTCTCAACACGCAATGGTTATCGTTATTTTGTTACCTTTACTAACGACTTGATTAGATATGGATATATCTACTTAATAAAGCACAAATCGGAAACCTTTGAAAAGTTCAAAGAATTTCAGAAAGAAGTAGATAATCAACTTAACAAGAAAATCAAGCATCTTCGATCAGATCGGGGAGGCGAGTATTTGAGTTATGAGTTTACGTGCACTTGAAGGACTGTGGGATCACACCATAGCTTACGCCAACCAGAACACCACAGCGCAATGGTGTGTCGGAACGACGTAACCGTACTCTATTAGATAGCGTGCGGTCCATGATGTACTTGACTGATTTGTCTGTGTTGTTTTGGGTATATGCGTTAGAAACCGCCTCTTTTATTTTAAACCGAGCACCGTCCAATTCCGTGGAGACAATCCCATATAAGATATGGTATGGCAAAAAGCCAAAGATGTCATTTCTAAAAGTTTGGGGATGTGAGGTTTACGTCAAGAAACTACAGCCTGACAAACTTGAACCCAAGGCAGAAAAATGTATCTTCTTAGGATACCCAAGGGAAACAGTTGGGTATACCTTCTACAATCAAGCCGAAGGCAAAACGTTTGTGGTGAAAAACGACACTTTTCTTGAGAAAGAGTTTCTCGCTAAAGGAGTTTGTGGAAGGAAAATTGAGTTAGATGAATTTGCTGACCCTTCTCTACAAATCCCAAGTAGCGCAACGGAAGCCATTCCAAAACCTCTCTCCAACATGGAAGAAGAGCCTAATGATAATGATCAAGACAACAACATTGAAACTCCCGTGGTTCGCAAATCTACAAGAATTCGTACCACTCCTGATTGGTACAGTAGCCTTGTGATGCCTGTCATTCTAGATGAACATGAAGAACCTACAAACTACAAAGAAGCTATGGATAGTGCTGATTCTGATAAATGGCTAGAAGCAATGAAATCCGAAATAGGGTCCATGTATGAAAACCAAGTTTGGACCTTGGTAGATCTTCCAGAAGGCTACAAGGCCATGGAAAATAAATGGATCTTTAAGAAAAAGACAGATGCCAATGGTAATGTGACCATTCACAAAGCTCAACTTGTCGCAAAGGGGTTTTGACAAATTCAAGGAGTTGACTACGATGAGACTTTCTCTCCCGTAGTGATGCTTAAAGCTGTCCGGATTCTACTAGCAATTGCTGCTCATTTCGACTATGAAATATGGCAGATGGATCATGGATGTCAAAACCGCATTCCTCAATGACTACATTGATGAAGAGTTGTATATGATGCAACCAAAAGGTTTTGTTGATCCTAAGGATGCTGGAAAGGTGTGCAAACTTTAGCGATCCATTTATGGACTAAAGCAAGCATCTCGGAGTTGGAACCAACATTTTGATCAAGTGATCAAGAGTTTTGGATTCATCCAAAATCAATAAGAGTTATGTGTTTACAAGAAAGCGAGTGGGAGCTCAGTGGTTTTTCTAGTAGTATATGTGGATGACATATTACTTATGGGAAATGATGTGGAACTTATGAAAAGCGTGAAAGCATATTTGAGTAGTAAATTTTCCATGAAGGACTTAGGTGAAGCTGCATACATATTAGGAATCAAGATCTGTACAGATAGATCAAGACGCCTAATTGTATTAAGTGAAAGTACTTACATTGAAAAGATTTTGAAAAGGTTCAAAATGGAAGATGCCAAAAGGGGTTTGGTACCTATGATGAAGAATAGTACACTGAGTTTGACGCAATGTCCAGCAACGGATGCTGATAGAGAAAGGATGTCTTACGTCCCCTATACTTCAGCCATAGGATCTATCATGTATGCAATGCTAAGTACTCGAATTGATGTGGCATTGTCTCTTAGTCTGACGAGCCGATACCAAAGTAATCCAGGATTAGATCACTGGACAGCTGTGAAAAATATCCTGAAGTATCTGAAGAGAATAAAGGATATGTTCCTAGTCTATGGAGGAAGTGACGAAGCTCTAAACGTAACCTATTACGTGGATGCGAGTTGGAACTCAGATCTTGATGACTCGAAGTATCATGCGGGATTTGTGTTTCTGGTGAATGGCGGGGCGGTAAGATGGAAGAGCAAGAAGCAGCCAGTAGTGGTGCACTCTTCAATGGAGTCTGAATACATTGTTGCAGCTGATGCAATGAAGGAAGCTATTTGGCTAAGGAATTTCATCATTGAACTAGGAGTCATTCCAAGTGCACAAGGCCCCATGATGATATATTGTGACAACACGGGCGCTATTGCAAACGCAAAGGAACCAAGGACTCATTCCACGACCAAACACATCAAGCTACGGTTTCACGTCATCCGGCAGAACGTTGACAAGGGTGAAATCAAGATTTGCAAAGTACACATGGATCTGAATGTGGCAGATCCTCTGACTAAAGCTCTCCTACAAGCCAAGAACGAACAACAGCAAGATGCCATCGGTGTTAGGTTTCTGCCTATTATAAAATAGATTAATTTGTACTCTAGTGCAAGTGGGAGACTAAAGGAGATATGCCCTAGAGGCAAATAATAAAGTGTATTGTTTGATATATCTCTTATATGTTCATAATACGTTTCATATTGTGCTATGACTGTGTTAATGCGAAATGTTAATACAAGTGTGGTATGTAAACAAACCATGTCTATAGTTACCTCTAGCGAACTAGCTCATTGGTCATGAGGATGATCTAGGGTTTCAAGATCATGAGCATTTATGCCAATTGACAATGAGGTCATGTCATTAGTTGAATGATGTGATAGACCAACATCCGACAGTTATATCTTAATGAGATCTGGTTACAAAGTTCAGCATTGATGATAAACACAGAAAACCTTGAAACCTGATCCTTAGACCGTGAGATAATGCAAATCACCGTTCCAGAGGTAGCTTAGATGGAAAAGGTGCTACTCAGGTTTTCCAAAGGGACTCGTAGAGGATTACATATCAAGACCAGGATTTGTCAATCCATGTAATAGATAGATACATGTGGCCATCTCGGTGATGTTGCATTAACGAAGCTTACAAGCATGTGACTTCGTCACGGAATGCAATGACATGGGAACGAGTAAACAAGTTCATCGGTAACGAGACCGAACTAAGGTATAGAGATACCAAAGATGAAGTATCAGGTGAACTAGGTATAAAGTGACAAAGGGAACGGGAAACGACGTTTACGGTTCGAGCGATAAGATTCATGAAACGCACGGGGGTCAACATGGGCATTCAGGTCCCTATGATGATAATTAATATGAGAGAGGTCTCAATCATGCCCGGAGTGTTTCTAAACTGAAGGATATCACGCTTAAGGGTGGGGATGCTTAGGGATAGATGCGGTATCGTAGGAGAAATAGTGACGAGGGATTAACTCATCAATGCCCAACGTTATGGACTTGGGTTTTGGAGAAGGAGGGAGCACTGGAGGCATCAATCGGCTAGCAAATAAGCACACAAGGACGCAAGGTTTACCCAGATTCAGGACTCTTAGAGGTCCCTACTTCTACTTGTCTTCTCTTGGAATTATCGAGGGAGTCGAAAGTTACAAGGGTGCACAGATGCAATCTGGTGAGGTTGTGGAAACTAGGGTTGTGATTGTCCTCCTCGCCGCCCCCTCCTAGCCTTTATATAGATAGGCTTGGTCTCAGGTAGCAGGTCGAGTCGGTTACATATTAGGGTTCGTCCCTTTGAACTTTCTATCATAAGCTTCGTCTTGCGCTGCAAGCAATCGGAGTCTCCGTGAGTCACCTAAATCCTATATTGGGCCTTGGTAACACCATGGGCTTCTGCCATATCCTGGACCGTATATGCCAAAATCGAGTACCTGTAAGGTATGCCCACGTGTCCAGTGGAATCGCAAATTCGAGTGGAGACTTTTATGAAGCCTTTCGAGTGCACAACTGAGCATGTTTTCGAGTGCTTTGATTGATGGCATAGGGATTGTTGATATACGTGCCTGACTCATCCAATGCATCGGGATCAGTTAACTGCCTTAGGGAAAAACAACGCAATCTACTCAAATTCGAGTCCCCGGACTCGAATTCGGAGAAGTGCTGGCGTAATTCGACTCAAGCCGTGGAGGTCTTACAGGAGTCGAATTCTAGTATGTAAATGTGAGCACTCGACGCATCCGTCAAGGCATATTCATCGTACCTGTAGGCACGGATATATTTCTGGTAGTGCGCAGCAGATGTGTTGTCAGGCCTTATTCAGGTCTTATCTTCACGCTGTAAGCACGGCATCAGAACTTTTTGTCGTCGCGGAGATGATTCGGGTGGACCAGGAGACGCAATCTCTTTGCAGGATATTAGGCGGGGTCGCCATATCATGCGAGTGTGGATGTTATCAACACATGGTGTAACGTATAAGAAAAATAATTATAGGGTCCGCGGCCAGCGCTCCCTATGGGAGTAGTCCCCGAGTGCCTATTCGAGTCGTAGACTCGAGTGCTATAAGTACTTTGCGACTGTTGTCGTCTTTATTTGCTTGTTTCAGTCGAATGTGCTTCCAGCGGTCCCTATGGGAGTAACCCGGAGTTCACAATCGAATCGTTTATTCGAGTGAAGGGTTTTCATGAAGCTTGGATACCTGCATAAAATTCTTTCGGGTGCGCGGCCAGCGCTCTTGTTAGGAGTAGCCCCCGAGTGCTTGGTTGAGTTGAAGACACAAGTAAGTACTAAAGTAGTCAAAATATTCTTCTGCTGGAATTGATGACGTCAGTGCTGATGACGAGATGACCTCAGTTGCCCGCATGAGCGGCTTTGATGGGATGTGACGAGTAGTGGGTCCTACTTTCTGACCTTGATTTGACTGGGCATGCGTAATCTTCTGTTTTAGCTGCGTCTCCTTGATTTCTGCGCGTAATGGGAGTAGTGGGGGACGATTCGTGTTTTACCCTTGCCACATGTCTGTACCGATGTACGCCACGCGTCTGGTAGGTTTTCTTCTGGCCGTTGGATGTCATCTGCTAGGAGGTTAAGTAGGGATGCACCGTGTGGTAATTCCCCACATCTCTCTTCTTGCTCACTCTTCCTCCACTATTGATGTTCTTGGTGTTCCTTTGCACACATGCTCTCCGTGGCATTGGACCAGCTTCGCGTCTTCCCCAACTATTTCTTGCGCTCCCATCGCCAGCGCAAGATAGGCAAAAAGAAAGGAGGTGCCGCCACTGGATCTGCGACCACCATTGTTGCCGCCAAGAAGAAAGGAGGCGCCACCACCACGGGCACCAGCGCCGCCAGCGCTGGGAAGAAGAAGGGTGCGGGGACCCGCATCACCAATGGGTCATGGCGCCCCTCTATCATCAAATCTTCCGAGTTGTTCAGTCTTTGTCAAGATGGAGCGCTTCCTTTCGCGGAAGATGACTCTCGCGTGCCCGACAAAGAGGTAAACCCCCGTCCTCATGCGGGTTTCCGAGTGATGTTCCTTGCATTCATCATTCATGGCCTCTCTCTCCCCCTGCATCCTATTGTTCAGGGTCTTCTCTGCTTCTATGGGCTCCAGCTGCACCAGCTGTCCCCAAATTCGATTCTCCACATCACTTGTTTCATCACCCTTTGCAAGTGCTGACTCGGAATCGAGCCACACTTCGGTCTCTTCAAAAAACTCTTCAAGCTCAAACGTCAGTCAGGGTCGGGTTCTGTAGTCTACGATGTAGGGGGCTACGGGATCCACATCGACTCCTCTGTCACGTATTTCGACATCAAACTCACCGCGTCTGTCCAATGGTGGAGAGATAAGTGGTTCTACATCCGCGACCAGAAGGCCAACGGAGAGCACTACGGACTCGCGCCCTTCGATCCCGTGGCTGCCTGCAAGAGGAGGCGCTCCTACAAGAATGTCGTGATGCCTAGCGTGTCTGAGGAGACGGAGATGCTGTATCAGCATGTCTGTGACCTCGAAAGCCGTATTGGCAAAGAGGAAGGTGGCCCTGCACTCATTCGCACGTGGTTGCACCGCCGTGTTCAGCCTCTGCAGGTCAGAGCCCGTCCGATGTATGTACCACTGGATTGGTACCGACGATGTCACTCACATATCTGCGGAGGGCATTTCTTCGGGTGAGGTGGATAGGAGGTTGCGGCTGGTGACCAAGTACACTGCCAAGGAGGATCTCCCAGGCGAGTCAGTCGTGCCTCCTTTCGACGCCAACAATCCTCCACCTGAGGTAGAGTTTCTCTATGAAGTGTTATGGGTTTTCGATTGCTTGTCGGGTGCTTGATATATAATGATGCTTCTTCTTATTGTAGGACTAGAACGTGACTGCCAGCCTCCCTCCTCAACCTGAAGGGATTATCCCACATGAAGCGGAGGAAGAGGATGAGTCGTGGTCCACGGTCCCCATGGAGGAAGAGGAGGAAGCCCCCCGAGTTCAGTGACCACGGGACTCGCAAACACTCCCCTGGTGAGGATTCGGATCATCCTCGCCAACGACGCCGGATGATCCCACTGCTGCTGCAGAGGAGCCGATTCCCGCCGTACCTGTACACGCCATGGCTCCTCCTGCACGGAAGAAGCTGAGGTTGCCGAAGGAGTTGTCGGATGACTTCTTTGATCTTGATAAATTCGATGGGTGAGTTGTTAGTATTTGCGAGTGCGTGTTGTTGTCCTTTGGAGTTTTTCTTGTGAAGTGGTGCCGGTCCTGTTTGTAGGCAAACGACGTCGTCGTCCTCCGACGACTGCCAATTTGTGAAAGAATCCGGAGTCGTAGACTCCAAAAACAAGGAGGTGGTCATTCGGTCGCCTTCTCCTCCGGTGGTGGCCCACTCTGGCGCCAACTCTTCGAGTTCCCCTCATAACGAGGGGCACTAGATGGTTGCACGGGCACCCACTTGACATGAATCCTCAGAGTCCCTGGAGGAACACGTAAGTATCTTTTTGCCACTGGCAGTCGAATTTGTGCTTTTGGTTAATGCTGAATCTTCGTTTCTCTTGGTGTAGCCCATCGTGAAGGATTCCACTTGTCTTGCGGAACATATCCTTGCCTTGGGACGTCAGCACGCCCTGCTGGATAATCGCCACCGTGCAGTCGAAGGTTTGTACTGATCTTCTCGCTTTGCTCTTCTTATGTAGAAATTTGCAAACTCACTTTTGTCGTGCTCTGTCCTCTGTAGGGGAGCATAATGAGATTCTCCGCCGCGTCACTTCCCTCGAGAAGGGACTTGCCGCAGCGGAGAAAAAGTGCGATGAGGCAGTTGCAGCTCTGGAAGAGTCGCGGAAGCGTGAGGAAGACTTGCGTGCCTCCACTACCGAAAGGGAGAAGTTGTTCGAAGAACAACTTTTCTCGATCGCAAAGGCTCTCTCAGGTATTGTTCGGCTGCACTTGCATTTTTTCCTATTTGATTTCATGTCGTAGTGCTGATACTCTGTGTATACAGATGCCGCCAGCGTGAGCTTCGATGCCCATGCCCTATGCCGTGCGGATGCCTTGGCTGGCGCCGTGGCCGCAGTCAAGTACCGCAGTCTGTCCCTCCAAGATATGCTCGGGAAGGCCAAGAACGTGTTGAGCCGCCTACGTGAAGATATGGCCCCTAAGGCTGGTTTAATCGAGACTCTTGATGGCCTGGTGGAGTCCTTCGCAGAAGGTGTCCCAATGGATTTCAAGAATGCTCAGTGGTCTATCGGTGCCATGATGGCACTCGCAATGGCACAGGTGCATGGTGCGGAGCTGGACCCGAGCGCAATCTCCAAGGCGATGCCTGCCGACGCAGATGGTCAACAGGTAGTTTTTCAGCCTTTCGCCACTAAATGAAGTAAGTATGGTCCTCGTCTTATTGAGACAGTCACCAAATACTCTGAGGAGTGGTGGCGGGTGAAAGCAGCAAAGGCTGCGGCGTCTGGGGCTACCACCAGAAAATCTGTGGCGTTGGAGACTGCCACGGATGCGATGAAGCCCCCGAACTCGAAGTCCAAGTCGAAGAAGCAGATTGCTCCATAGCTTCCCTTTGTAATAGTTGTAGTTGTCCTTTTGTTGGTCCGTGTTTTGTGGGGGGTGCCTCCTTGATACTTTTATCGAATTTGAATGCACTCCTCTTTTTTTATCAATCTATGATTGGTCTCATTTGACTCTTTCTTGGTTGTAATAGGGTCCTTCGAGTGGTCCTCGTGACTCTCCTCCCACCGATGAAAACGCAGCGTAACCGCGTTCAAAGGTGGAGGAGCTGTCGCTTCTCTCGCGACTGCGCGGCCGTATTAAGCAATTGGAGCGGGAGTTGCCCATTATCCGCGGTAATGCAGATGTGTAGAAGTTGAAGGCGGAGAAGGCCACTGCTCACGAGAAGTATCTTCTAGACGAGGTTGCTCAGCTGAATGAGCACTTTAAATGTTAGCTCTCTATCTTCTTATCCTTTCTTTTAGCCAGTCGCGGCGATGCCTTGGCTTATGCTTTTGGTCTTGTGTTTTGTAGTTTTTAGCGCTCGTCATCCATAGGATGAGAAGGACCGGGTGGCCATTCGAATGAATTACTTGACCCAGGAGCAGCTGTAGGCTAGTGGGTACTTTTTGGTGGACCGCGACCGTGCAGTCGCGTTGGCGACACTGCAGGATCATTCTTCGTGAGTGCTTCAATGCTTGAAGAAGGCGCAGTCGTGCCTTAGGCACATCTTCCAAGCGATGTTTCCTTTTGACGTAGTGCCCTCAAGCCTGTTGGCTCTCCTGACGAGGTTTCAGGATATCGGTGCGGTCCATGAGTGCGTGCGACAGCAGCTGGTCGCAAGTGCTAAGGCGGCATTGTCGCTGGTACGACTGCATCGGCCAGATGTGGACATCGCGTCTGTTGCCGCTGAACCACCACCGCCGCCTGAAGGGATGACTTGGAATATGGTGCCACATTATCAGGCGGTTGACCAGCCTGCAGAGGACATCGTCGACTTCTTTGAAGAGTAAACGAATGTTCTTGTTTTGCAGCAGTAGCGTAACCTCTATCCTGCACATAGGTGTATAAGTGTTGTAAAATTTATATGATTACAGTGGGTGTATTTGATACCCCTTAATATGTAAAGATCTTGCTAGCTTGTATATTTTTCGAGTGTATTATAAGGTACAGGTCCTTTTCGTTAATCTGACTCGTATCCATCTCAGCACCTTGCCAACCTGTCAGGTGCGTTGCAGCCGTGTTGGTGTTATCAAGGGTTTGATTGGTAGTGTGTCAACTACTCAGGATGATGTATTGTTCGTGGAACAAGATGCAAAGGATGGCGCAGTCCTCGAGTAAAATAATTGCGAGAAAAGCATAAAACACAGGGTTTGGGACACTTAGCTTTATTTATTCGTAGAATATCACGAGGTACAATGTGTGGCTAAGTATCATGGCTGAATAGCCTTATTTGTAAAGTAAAAAACATCTAAGGGTAGAAACAGCGCAGCTACGCGACATTCCAGGGGTTGGAGTATGCGACTCCGCTCTTGAAATCTTTAAGGCGATAGGCACCACATAGGATTACTTCATTAATCACATAAAGTCCTTTCCAAGGGGACTCGAACTTGAGATGCCCTTGCTGCTTTAGTCATAGGACCAGGTCTCCTTCGACGAAGGATCTGGGGCGTAGCCTTCTGCTATGGTAGTTGTGGAGGATCTGCCGGTAGATTGTAGATCTTTCCGCTACGATCTCGCGTGCCTCGTTAAGGAGGTCGATGGAGTCTTCGAGTGCGAGAGTTTACTCCTTCTCGCTGTATGCAAGCACTCGCGAGGCTTTGTAGCGCACTTCTGTGGGTAACACTGCTTCAGTATCGTGCACCATGAAGAACGGACTGTAGCCCGTGGTGCTGTTTGGATTTGTGTGTAGGCTCCAAAGTACAGATTGCAGTTCGTCTGGCCAACACCCAGCAGCTTGTTTGAGTGGCCGAAGGAGTCGTTTCTTGATTCCGCCGCAAATGAGGTCATTGGCCTTTTCGACTTGACCGTTGGTCTGAGGGTTAGCCACCGATGCGTAGCTAATGCTTATTCCCAGGTTTTCATAGAATTCCTGGAACTCCTTGGAAGTGAAGTTTGTCCCGTTGTCCGTGATGATGCTATGTGGCACCCCAAAACGGTAGACGATTTTGTTGAAGAATTTGACAGCGCTGACTCCTGACTGATTTGTCACCGGCATGGCCTCGATCCACTTGGTGAATTTGTCGACCGTGACTAGGAGGTAGACGTAGCCTCCTCGCGAGGATCTCGGGAGCTTGCCAACCATGTAGAGTCCCCATTGTGCAAAGGGCCAAGCCACTGGTATTGACCTGAGTTCCGCTCCAGGTGCGTGCGGTTTGTCCGTGAATCGCTGGCAAGCGTTGCAGCGTTGGACGATGTCCTTGGCGTCGCGCATGGCCGTTGGCCAATAGAATCTAGCTTGTAGAGCTTTGCCGATGAGAGCACGACTGCCAGCATGGTGTCCGCAAGTGCCTTCATGTATGTCGAGGAGGATGGCTCTTCCGTCCCCGTTGGAGATGCACCTCTGAAGGACTCCTGTGATGCTGCGCTTGTATAGTTCGCTGTTGATGAGGGTGAATGCCTTGGATCATCGCGCTATGTGTTGTGCATCAGTCGGGTCATCTGACAGCCTTTTGCTGAGCAGGTATGTGATATATGGCTGTGTCCAAGATGGCTCAATCATCATGACCTCCATTGGGCCTTTGAGTCCTGTACCAAGCTCCATGTCCTCGAGTGCCATTGGCTCGTTGGGTGGTGTAGCCCCCGAGTCTGTTGGTGTGCTTTCCTTCTTCTCTGGAGCCTTGGGCTTGATGGAGCGTTCGTAGATGCACTCGAGGAATACTCCAGGTGGTATTGGGGCGCAGGTGCAGCCGATGTTGGCGAGTATATCTGCCTCTTCATTGCTTTCGCGGCCAACGTGTCACAACTCTCAGCCATCAAAGTCTCTCTCGATTGTGTCGTAGAGGTCGCGATAGGCGATCATGTTGTCGCTCAGAGCGTCGCACTCATGCATTGTTTGGTTGATCACCAACTTGGAGTCGTCGTAGATGATGAGCCTTTTGGCGCCGCAAGCTTTCGCCATCCGCATTCCATGGATCAAGGCCTCTAATGGCCCAAAATATATCGAGCTTGTTGGGGAACCCCAAGAGGAAGGTATGATGAGCACAACAACAAGTTTTCCCTCAATTATGAAACCAAGGTTTAATCGAACCTGTAGGAGCAAGGAAACACCCCAAAGGTGTTGCTAGCTGAACTTTGGCAGGGCGCACTACCGGTGCTAGCAGCAACATGGAGACCTACACAACACAACCACAGAACTCTGCCCCCAACTTGCGATGAGGTTGTCAATCTCACCAATTTTGCTGAAAACAAAGGATTAAATGTATCGAGTGGAAGAAAGTAATAGTTTGCAGAAAGTAAACACAAATCAGTAAACAGTTGATTGTAGATTGATGGTAAAATAAAGGAACGGGGTCCATAGTTCACTAGAGATGGTTCTCCTTAAGATAAATGACATGTTGGGTGAACAAATTACAGCGGGGCAATTGACAAACATCGAGAAAGCATATAAGCATATACTACTCATCTTGACTCCTTTGAGATTCGATTGGGCATTAAAACATTATACATAGACCGCCATCCAACTGCATCTATGACTAATAATCCACCTTCAGGTTATCATCCGAACCCCCTCCAGTATTAAGTTGCAAGCAACGGATAATTGCATTACGAATTGCGTGTAAAGTAAACAATACGATTGTTCTATGAACAAAGGATTGTTGTTTTCTCCCTAGTAGCAATAGCACATCTAGTACCTTAGAGATTTCTGTCACTTCCCCAGATTACTAGAGGCATGAACCCACTATCGAGCATAAATACTAACTCTTGGAGTTGCTAGCATCTACTTGGCCAAGATAGCTACTAACAACGGAAAGCATGCAAGATCACAAATAACAAAGACATGATAGAATCAATAATCAATCTAAAATAGCATCTCAATATCCATCGGATCCCCGCAAACACAACATGTATGAATTACAAATATATGATCTTGATCATGAACGGACCTCACAAGATCTAAACATGAAAGCACAAAGGAGGAGAACCATCCATCTAGCTACTACATGGACCCGTAGTCCAGAGATGAACTACTCACGCATCACACCGGAGGCTTGCATGATGATGAAGAAGGCCTCCAGGGTGAATTCCCCTCTCCGGCAGGGTGCCGGGAAGAGCTTAAGATCCCTCCCGATCTAGGATGGAGATGACGGCGGCTACAGACTCTTTCGTGGATTTTTTATCGGGTACTTAGGGTTTCTGTATCGGAGGCAATATACAGGCGGAAGGAGAGGCCGAGGGGGTGCCTGGGGCGGCCAGACCACCCCCTGGCGTGGGCCAAGCCTAGCCGCGCGGCCAGGTTGTGTGGCCGGGCCCTAGCCCCTCTTCGTCTCATATTCTGGCTCCAGGTGTCCCTCGGTGAAAAACTGACTTTGGCTTTTGTCCCGTACAATTCCGAGATTATTCATTTTCTGACTTTCCTGGAACCAAAAACAGCAGAAAACATGCAGCTGGCGCTGTGGCCCTTGTTAATAGGTTAGTCCAAGAAATCATATGAAAAGTACTCCAAAGTGTGGACAAAACATAAGAAAGTAGATAAAACCAAGCATGGAACATAAAAAATTATGGATACGTTAGCAACGTATCAACATCCCCAAGCTTAACTCCTGATCTTCCTCGAGTAGGTAAGTGATAAAAAGAAAGAATAATTTTTGAGGTGACATGCACCATCATAAACTTGATCAAAGTATTTGTAAAGCATTGATAGCTGGGATCATAGTACTTCAATCATAACATGAAAGATAAAGTTCTTGCAATAAGACAAAGCATCTATGTTGCAACATGAAAAGGCACAAACAAAAGATTCATGAATAAAAATGCTTTGCAAGACATTTGTTTGTTTCACATAAAGAAAACATAGCATGGTGGCATTCAGCTTGTCCCTCATAAAGTAGCAAACATAAATGCATAAGACACCTTCAAAGTTCATAAGAGTGACTAGATACAAATAGTTTAAAACAAGCAATATCAAAGCTATGCATCAATCAACAAGTCTTGGGACAATGCACATAGAACTAAGAATGGCCACTATGCTCTCAAAGTAGGTGCATAAAGATAGAAGGTGGAGACTCAACATAAAAGTAAAAGAAAGGCCTTCATAGAAGGAAGTAGGGATTCAAGTTTCATAAAGAGCTTCCAAAATTATGGTACTTATTAGCTTTCAGCTCTCATTGCCCCTATCATAAGCATCTTGAAGGTGATTAAGGTTAAAGTGACACAACTAAGAGGATATGCTTGACAAGTTATAAACTGAAGTCTCATGCCCCTTACTTACGAAGACCGAACCTCATGCTACTCAACTTTAGTCACAAGTAAGCTCTTGTCATTGTAAGTACATATGTATCATAGAGAACTGCCAATGGGGTATCCCTTGCACATGATACAGGAGCTATCCCAAAATCAAAATGACAAGGCAAGCAGACAATGGGCATCTCAGCGATCTTTTTATTTGCTATTTGCATAGGTTTTTATTGAGGATGCTTCATAGAGTGCTCATTATGGTGATGCTACAAGTTTCCACCATGATTAGGCATGGCTTAGGCTAGCGGCCCAGGCGTTTCTCTAACACACATACAAACTCCATGATCTTACAAGTTCCCCTTTTATTTCACACCGCCAGGATCCATAAGCAAAAGAACATGATATCAACGGGGTACAAAGTACAAGTGCAATGTTGAAAGCGTTCCCCATGATACATGGTTCTGCTAACTTCAACTCATAAAGCGCAAGAATATACACAACAAAGATGGACGCAATGGTTCAAGTTTATTAAATGCAAAAAAGTAAAGTGTGCCATCAAGTTCATGAGAGCTTTAATCACTAGTTTTCTCATAACAAGTTTAATTTGGAAGGTAGACCAAAACATGAATATACTTGGAATAGCATATGCTAGTAGGTAGGTATGGTGGACTATTTGGAATAACTTGGTTTTAGGAGTTGTATGCATTAGTGGAACTCATACTTGGTTACGGAGGCTAGCAAAAGACTGGGAGCGACCAACTAAGAGAGCAATAATGGCCATAATCATGCAGAGTGACAAAACATCATTGATCAAAGCTTAAAGTGATACTAAAAGTTGAAAACTAAAGGATCATCAAGCCTATGGTGACTTGGGATAGTCATAACATGGTGTGAGCATGCGCCAAGTCAACCCAAATAAAGCATCGAAGGAGAATACCACAATACTATGCTTTTATATGCTAAAACAACACATGATTCTTCCAAGGCACACTAAGAAATCTCAATTGTTTATAACATGTCATGCGACAGCAAAGAATACTAAGCATAAAGCCAAAACAATATCAAGCATGGCATGACAAAACATGGGCCACAGTCAAAAACAAACTCTCTTTACCACTTAAGCATGAACTTTCCTACTCTTTTCCAATCCAAACCAAACTATTTGAAAACCAATGTATGAAAGAGGGGGTCCAACCAATTTATTCAAAAAACTAAGCAAACTAAGCAAATGAAAACCAAAACGATAAATGAAAAAGAAGACGCTCCAAGAACAACACAACTGTGCGTGAAACAATAAAAATGAAGCGTTTGGAAGGTACCTGGGATTTTTATTGATGAAGAAGGGGATGCCTTGGGCATCCCCAAGCTTTGACGCTTGTACTTCTTGGATATTTCTTGGGGTGACACGCGTGGCATCCCCAAGCTTGAGCTTTAGTCCATCCTTCATCTCATTACTCATTCCTTCCATACACCTGAAATTTTTTCCTTCATACAAAACTTCACACAATCTTTATTAGCAACATTAGTGCACTCAAGATAATAGGTCTTTAGGTTCAGTTTCAACACCAATAAAACTTCCATTAAAACACAAGATACTGTAGCACTTCCCTAAAAAATCTCAATTCCCCAAAAGAACTCAAAAAGGAACCAACAAGAAGCAAATGCAAATAATGGCAGAAATCTGTCAAAACAGACCAGCAGGTAAAGACGAATTTTTTCGAAGACCTTCTGTTGCTCAAATCAAAAAGTGTTGAACTAACGAAAGTTAGATAACAACCTAGGGAAGAATCAAAAAATGCACGCCTCAATAGGATGTACAGAGATTTTACACGAATTTTTACAGTGAAGCACAGAAATCTGTTTCAGGATAACAACTTTCCCAATCATTACTTCTCTCTCATTAGAGGTTACTCTTGGCACAAAAAGAAAATAAAAAGGATAAGGAGCGGTTATTACTGAAGTAATAATTTCCAAGACTTATCTAAAACTTTTGTGTTATCTTCCAATAAGTATTTTTCTTTAACGCCTTTAAGTTAGGCATGATAGTTTGAGGAGATGCTCACATAGGAAATATGAATTGAAATAAAAAAGAGCATCAAGGAGCAAATTCAAAACACATTTAAGTCTAACCCTCTTCCTATGCATAGGAATCTTATACGCAAATAAATTCACAAAGAACAAAGCAACATGCATAGGACGATAAAACGAGAGTAACTTCAAAACTTTCAGCAAATAGAGAGGTGTTTCAGTACCATGAAAACTTTTACAACCATATTTTCCTCTCTCATAATAATTTTCAGTAGCCTCATGAATAAACTCAACAATATAACTATCACATAAAGCATGCTTTTCATGATCTACAAGCACTAGAGCTTTATTATAAACATTTTCAAAAGAATCCTCAGGAACATAACATTCATCCTCCTTTAGTAAGCATGGGGGACAATCAAATATTGTAGGGGGTAAAGAGTTACTCTCATTAGAAGGTAGGAATGGTTATATACATGCTTACTCCTCTTGATCATCACTCTCCTCCTCTTTTTCATCCAATGAGCTTCTAGTTTCAGCAATTTCTTCTTCCATAGGCTCCTGCAAGGCATTAGTCTCTTCCGCTGGTGGAGAGCGTCTATTAAGATATTCAAGAATATAGACATTTTCTTCCTTGTAATTATTAAAGAAAAATTGATGTATATCATAAACCTCATATTTATAAGGTGCATCATCAGTATTTTCAAGCAAACTAGCAAGTTCAAATGCACCCTTCCAAGCAATAAATTCTTCAATTTGTTCCACATCATAAAAGTCATAATTTTCTTTAACATAAGAAGTTACGGTAGCATTATCATTATACTCACATTGAAAAGGGAGGTGTTTATACCTCCTACAACAACAAGATTTATCAACGCAATAAGTAACATTATAAGTAGAGCACACGTTTCTAGCAATGGTATTCAATTTATCAATTCGTTCCCATAAGAGTTTCCCTTTTTGTAACAAGCGGTGTTCCTTATAATAATATTTTTGTTCTTCCATAAACCCACCTTGCCAATTAGATTCAGTTTCAAAGAAACCAACCATTAATAGTAAGCATGATAAAGCAAGACAATAACAGACCAACGAAAATACCAACTATAGTAGGAACTAATTTTTTTGTGTTTTTGATAAAGAAACAAGCAAACAAAGCAAAAGTAAACTAAGCAAAACAAAAATAACAAAGTAAAGAGATTGGTTATGAGGGACTCCCCTTGTGAAGATGTCCTTGACTCCCCGGCAACGGCGCCAGAAAAATATGCTTGATGGCCCAAAATATATCGAGCTTGTTGGGGAACCCCAAGAGGAAGGTATGATGAGCACATCAGCAAGTTTCCCTCAGTTATGAAACCAAGGTTTAATCGAACCAGTAGGAGCAAGGAAACACCCCAAAGGTGTTGCTATCTGAACTTTGGCAGGGGCACTACCGGTGCCAGCAGCAACGTGGAGACCTGCACAACACAACCACAGAACTCTGCCCCCAACTTGTGATGTGGTTGTCAATCTCACCGGTTTTGCTGAAAACAAAGGATTAAACGTATCGAGTGGAAGAAAGTAATAGTTTGCAGAAAGTAAACACAAAGCAGTAAACAGTTGATTATAGATTCATGGTAAAATAAAGGACCAGGGTCCATAGTTCACTAGAGGTGGTTCTCCTTAAGATAAATGACATGTTGGGTGAACAAATTACAGCAGGGCAATTGACAAACATCGAGAAAGCATACAAGCATATAGTACTCGTCTTGACTCCTTTGAGATTCGATTGGGCATTACAACATTATACATAGACCGCCATCCAACTGCATATATGACTAATAATCCACCTTCAGGTTATCATCCGAACCCCCTCCAGTATTAAGTTGCAAGCAATAGATTATTGCTTTATGAACTGCGTGTAAAGTAAACAATACAATTGTTCTATGAACAAAGCATCGTTGTTTTCTCCCTAGTAGCAACAACACATCTAGTACCTTAGAGATTTTTGTCACTTCCCCAGATTACCAGAGGCATGAACCCACTATCGAGCATAAATACTAACTCTTGGAGTTGCTAGCATCTACTTGGCCAAGATAGCTACTAACAACGAAAAGAATGCAAGATATCAAATAACAAAGACATGATAGAATCAATAATCAATCTGAAATAGCATCTCAATATCCATCGGATCCCCGCAAACACAACATGTATGGATTACAAATAGATGATCTTGATAGGTGTCCCTCGGTGAAAAACTGACTTTGGCTTTTGTCCTGTCCAATTCCGAGAATATTCATTTTCTAACTTTCTTGGAACCAAAAACAGCAGAAAACAGGCAGCTGGCACTACGGCTCTTGTTAATAGGTTAGTCCAAGAAATCATATGAAAAGTAGTCCAAAGTGTGGAAAAAACATAAGAAAGTAGATAAAACCAAGCATGGAACATCAAAAATTATGGATACGTTAGCAACGTATCAGCCTCATATTCGTCTTTGTTGTTGGAGGCTGTGAATTGCATTCATAGAACGTACTTCATCTTCTCTCCTAGGGGCGATGTCAGTATGACACCTGCGCCAGCTCCATCTTTTCGCTTGGACCCATCAAAGTGCATTATCTAGAGGTAGGACATTCCTGGCTTGTCGGGGAGCTGGTTCTACTTCCAGTGTACGAGGAAATCTGGGAGAACTTGCGATTTTATCGCATCGCGCTTCTCGTATGTGATGTCTCATGGAGATAATTTGATTCCCCAAAGCGCGACTCATCTAGTGGCATCCGGATTATTGAGTATGTGCCTGAGCGGGGTGTCGTTTACCACCATGATTGGGTGCTCCTGGAAGTAGTGGCGCAGTCGCCTGGCTATCATGAAGACACCATATGCCAGCTTCTGGTAGTGCGGGTACCGCTGCTTTGTTGGCATGAGCACCTCGTTGAGGTAGTATACTAGGCGCTGAACCCCATGGAGCTTATTTTCTTCGGCTCTCTCCACCACGAGTATGGTGCTGACCACCTGGTTGGTAGCGGATATGTATAGAAATAGCGGCTCTTTTTCGCGCGGTGTGACCAATACTGGCAAGGTGGATAGTAGACGCTTGAGGTCTTCGAATGCTTCTTGCGCTTTGTTTGTCCACTCGAACTTGTCAGCTTTGCGAAGAAGTTGGTAGAAGGGCAGTGCCTTTTCACCCATACGACTAATGAACCGACTGAGCTCCGCGATTCGCCCAGCCACCTGCTGGACGCCTTTTACGTTTTTTGGCTTCTCCATAGTCAGTATGGCTTTTATTTTCTTCGGGTTTGCTTCGATCCCTCTCGCAGAGATGAGATACCCAAGTAATTGCCCAGATGGTACACCGAAGGCGCATTTGTCCGGATTGAGCTTGATCCGGTAGTGATCGAGGTTATCGAAGGTCTCGCGGAGATCGTCAATTAACGTGGCTTCCTCTTTGGTTTTGATGACGATGTCATCGACGTAGACTTGGATATTGCGACCAAGTTAGTTCTTGAGGCAAGCCTGTATACACCGCTGGTAGGTGTCTCCGGTGTTTTTTAGCCCGAAGGGCATCGTGTTGTAGCAGAACACACCAAAGGTTGTTGTGAACGTTGTTTTTTCCTGGTCTTCCTCCTTCATTCAAATCTGATTGTAGCCGAAGTAGGCGTCGAGGAAGCAGAGGCACTCGCATCCTGCAGTGGAGTCAATTATTTGATCGATCCATGGCAACGAGAAGTGATCCTTCGGGCAGTGCTTGTTCAAGGAGGTGAAGTTCACACACATTCGCAGGATGTCCGTGTCCTTTTTGGGCACAAGCACTGTATTTGCGAGCCAGGTGCTTTCCTTGATCTCACGTATGAAATTTGTGTCGAGGAGTCTATTGATCTCCATATTGACCGCTTTTGCTCTTGGTTCAGAGAGTTGCCGTATTGTCTGCTTGACTGACCTTGCATATGGATTCACGTTGAGTGAGTGCTCGGCGAATTCCCTGGGAACTCCTGGCATGTCCGCTGGACACCAGGCGAAGATTTCCAAGTGCTCACGGAGGAACTCGACGGCGCGAGTTCCTATGCGGAACTCAAGTTGTTGGTGATGAGGGTCGTCTTGGCTGGGTCCGTTGGGTGGACCTGGACTTTCTTGGTGTGCACCGACGAGTCAAAAGAGAGGTCGGGTGAGCTTGGCTTGCTCACGGGAGGCAACAGTTGTCTGTCAACTCCTTCAATCTTGTGAGTTCCTCTTGCATGCCGAAGGACTAGGAGATTCTGTTGAATTCCATGTCACAGCTATCATACCTCTCGAAGCTTCCGTTGACTATGATGATGCCGTTTGGGCCTGGCATTTTCATCTGCAGGTAGGCGTAGTGTGGCACTGCCATGAACCTCGCGAACACGACATGTCCGAGGATGCAGTGGTACTATGAGGGCCAGTCGACGATTTCAAAGTCGATGCGCTCCCGCCAAAAATTCTGCGGCGTGCCGAAGATGACGTCGAGGTTGATCTTGCCCAGGGGGTACACTCTCTTCCTTGGAACGATGCCATGGAACATCGTGTCTGACACATCTAGACATGTCAGAGGAATCCTCATTGCACGCAAGGTTCTCGCGAACATAAGGTTGATGCCGCTTCCACCGTCCATGAAGACGTGACCCATCTCGAATCCACCGATCCGTGCCTCGAGTACCAGGGGACAGTGGCCTGGGCGAGGTACTTAATGCGGGTGGTCGCTTTTGTCGAATGTGATGCAGGACTCGCTGCCACTGAGGTACTCAGTGGTGGATGGCGGAGAGTTCGTCGCCAAGTTGACTTGGCGAGTGATTGCCTTCTGTGTTCGATTTGAGGGGCGGCCCTTTTGGACCATCCCCATGTTTCCTAGTGGTCGGGGGTACGCTTCTCCTCCATGGTTATGGGCTGGTGCAGCCGTAGGTGGTGGTGCTCCGGCCGGTGGTGGAGGAGCTCCATGTGCCACAGCGCCCGGGGCAGCTGCATAGCCTTGGTGGATCGTGTCACGATTCATCTGGGCCAGGCCTTCGTGGAGCTTGAGGAACTTGCGGTAGTCCTTTAGGAGGTAACTGGACTTTTTGTTGCCGTCGTGCTTGTCGATGTAGAAGTGCATGTTACACGGTCCGGACAGTTTGTCCTGGATAGATGTTGCTGGTGCTTCGTCGCGAGTGCGGCACTGCCACACCTACGTAGTTTTCCCGCTATCGCGGTATCCACCACTGCGGTATCTGTTGTTGCGGTTGTCATCGTGTTTGTTGGCATAGCCTGCTGTGACCATGTCGAGCTCATCGCAATCCTCGTTGATACGCATTCAATGTTTTCCTCGGCGGTCGTGTCTGCGCCCGAGGTCATCGTCATCAGAGTAGGCACGGTTTTTCACCGAGTCCTCTCCGTTGGCCCACCGATTCGCGATTTCCATCAGGTGGTCGATTTTTTTGGGCTTCGAGCGGCCTAGCTCCTCCCTGAGCTCCTTGCGGCATACGCCGCCGTTGAAAGCATCGATTAATCGATCCTCGGAGATGTCTTCTGCAGAGTTCTTGATGATGGACCATCTCTGGATGTATGAGCGCAGCAACTCGCCAGATCTTCGGTGATAGCTTCTTAATTCTTTGATTGATTTGGGCCTTTTGTAAGTGCCCTTGAAGTTGCGCACGAAGCTATAGACCAGCTCTTCCCAGCTGCGAATTGATCTGCACGGGAGATTGTTGAGCCATGCGCGAGCGGCGCCCTGCAGCTGTAGCTGTAGGCATTGCATGGCCGTGCTTTAGCTTCCGCCATGTAGCGTGACGGAGGAAATGTGATCTTACAGCCAAATCTTCGGGTCTTGTAGACCATCGAATTTCAGGTTCTCTGATGGGAGCTTGAACCCTTTAGGCATTCGTTTCTGACTGATGGCTCTGCTGAAGCATCTAGCACCGCAGAGTTCCACCTCGTCGTCTTCCGAGTCAGTCGAACGAGTGTGCCTCACGCGCATTTTTTCGACTTTGCGCTGCGTGATGTCATCACGCGCGTCGTAGTCATGATCGTGCCGCCGTGAGCGACGATGTTGAGACAAGTCGTGGCTATCATCGCTGGAAGAGGGCGAGGAGTAGCGTTTTGCTAGAGCCTTCCCCTTTTTCGGCTCTGGCATTGGATCCTTAATGAGGGCGGCCTCGACTAGTCCCAAGCCCGCAATCATAGATTGGTGCATGGCGGCTTGTGGATCTCTAGCCGTAGGCTGGTTGTTGAGGAGGTACATGGTGGCCGCAGTTACTGCTGCTTGCGACGTCTTTGGGAGCAAGTTACCCCGTGTGTCCACCGTCATGGACGAGAAGTAGAGGACTCGCGCAACCTCCTCTTGTTCCTTGTCGAAGAGGTGGGCCAGTCGGGATCGTCGTTTGGCGGCCACGTAGTCGTTGCCCTTGGAGGAGGATCCTCCATGGGAGGAGAGTTGAGCCTGTCGAAGATTTGACTCGTCCGCTGCCTTTCTGCGCGTGTTGAGTTGCACGATTACTTGCTGCTGGCGCTTGTATTCCTCCGTGAGCAGCCAATGGTAACCCATCAGCATGTCTTGCGATGAGTTGGGGGTAGAGGGTTGCCCCGTAGAGCTTCTCGACAGTGAGCCCACTCATTGTCATTGAGCTTGATCAGCACACGCTCTTCGGAACGCTAATTCATCGTGAGGTTTGGGTTCTCCTCTGTCCCGTTGGTGGGCCCGCTATTGGTGGGGCCTGATGACCCACAAGTATAGGGGGTGTATTGCAATATTTTCGAGGGAAGTGAAAGCCAATTTATTGATTCGACACAAGGGGAGCCAAAGAATATTTATAAGCCTTAACAACTGAGTTGTCAATTCAGCTGCACTTGGAAACAATCTTGCTCACAGCAGTTTATCAGTAGCAAAAGTTTTGTAGTAGCAATAGTAAAATAGCAGCAATAGTAAAGTAAAGACAACAGTAACAATAGCAGTAAACAGTAGTATTCGAGTGCGGTAGGCATAGGGATGGATGGACGGGCGTTGCATGGACAAGACAATTCACATAGCAATCAGAACATAGGGCAATTGCATATAAATAAGATAAAGCACCCAAGTACTAGATAATCCTAGGCATGTGTTCCATATATAGTCATACGTGCTCGCAATGAGAACTTGCACAACATCTTTTGTCCTGCTAACCCATTTGCAGCGAGGCCTCAAGGGAACTACTCGCAATTAAGGTGCTCCTTTTAATAGAGCACCGGAGCAAAGCATTAACACTCCGTGAACACATGTGATCCTCACATCAAAGCCATTCCCTCCGGTTATCCCGATTGCTGTCACTTCGGGGCCTTTGGTTCCGGACAACAACGTGTGTATATAACTTGCAGGTAAGACCATAAATAATACTATCATAATGAATCAATAACATGTTCAGATCTTGAATCATGGCACTCGGGCCCTAGTGACAAGCATTAAGCATAACAAGTTGCAACAAAGTCAAAAAAGGCACTAATAATAGATACTAGGCACCATGCCCTAACAATCTGATGCCATTACATGAAAGATCTCATCCAATCCCTACCATCCCCATAGCCTATAGCGGGGGATTACTCACTCATATATGGGGGAAACATGGATGGTCGATGGAGAAGCTATGGTGATGATTTCCTCCAATTCCCCATCCCGGCAGGGTGCCAGAACGGAGTTTCTAGTTCCGAATCGCGGGATCTGGTGGTGGCAGCGCAACGGAACTCATTCTAGAAAAACGTTGAACCCCCCTTGGTTTTTAGGTCAAGAGACAACATATAGGCGAAGAGGGAGGCCGAGGGGGCAGCCGAGGCGGCCACACCACCCCCAGGCGCGGCCTAGCCTGGCCCGCGCGGCCAGGTGGTGTGGGCCCCTCGTGGCCCTACTCTGTCTCATCTTCTGGCTCCGTGAGTCTTCTGGTGAAATAGGATTTTTGGCATATTTTCCGGGATTTTTCCTGATAGTTGATTTTCTGCACAAAAACGAGACACCAAGGTAATTCTGCTGAAAACAGCGTCAGTCCGTGTTAGTTGTATCCAAATCACACAAGTTTAGAGGAAAAACAATAGCAAAAGTGTTCGGGAAATTAGATATGTTTTGGACGTATCAACTCCCCCCAAGCTTAGCTTATTGCTTGTCCTCAAGCAATTCAGTTGAAAACTGAGTGCAATAAAAGAAACTTTCACGAACACATTTGCTTCATAAGATGTATATATTCTCAGCATATGATCAACTACTCAGGCAATTCACAATAAAGAGTATGCAACTAAGTTTACTTAATAGTCATTGCAAGCTATGAAGAGGTTCCAACTCAAAAATTATAAGTAGCCTGAAGCATAAACATAAGAAACATTGCAATGCTCATAATAAGGTATGATAGACTGGTATCTCGTTTGCCTTTGATTGTAGAGCAAACATAAATGCCAAGGCACCTCTGAAGTTCAAGTGAAGTCTAGAAGTAAAGATATCAAGGATACAAGCATCAAAGTCATAACACAATTATCAAGTTTTGAGACAAGCACATTGCACTAAGGATGACAAGTTGTTGCTCTCAAGAAAGTGCTCATCGAATGGGTGGTGACTCAACAAGGAAATGAAAAAGGTTTTGAAAAGTTTGAAAGGCTTCCAAATGCTGAAAGTATGGTACACATTAGCTTTGAGCTCTTATTTCCCTATCATAAGCATCTTTAAATGGTTAAGGTTAAAGTGACACAACTAAGAGGATATGCTTGACAAGTTATAAGTTAAAATCTCATGCCCCTTACTTACAAGTACCGAACCTCATGCTACTCAACTTCAGTCACAAGTAAGCTCCTGTCACTCTAAGTACATATGTATCATAGAGAACCGCCAACGGGGTACCCCTTGCACATGATACAGGAGCTATCCCATAATCAAAATGACAAGGCAAGCAGACAATGAGCATCTCAGTGATCTTTTTATTTGCTATTTTCATAGGTTTTTATTGAGGATGCTTCATAGAATGCTCATTATGGTTATGCTGCAAGTTTCCACCATGATTAGGCATGGCTTAGGCTAGCGGCCCATGCGTTTCTCTAACACATATACAAACTCCATGATCTTACAAGTTCCCCTTTTATTTCACACTTCCGGGATCCATAAGCAAAAGAATCATGATATCAACGAGGTACAAAGTACCAGTGAAATGTTGAAAGCGTTCCCCATGATACATGGTTCTGCTAACTTCAACTTATAAAGCGCAAGCATATACACAACAAAGATGGACGCAATGGTTCAAGATTATTAAGTGTAAGAAAGTAAAGTGTGCCATCAAGTTCGTGAGATCTTTACTAAGTAACTTTCTCATAACAAGCAAACATTTTATTCAGAAGAAAACAAGGCATACTAAATATGCACGGAATAGCAAATGATGCTAATAGGTAGGTATGGTGGACACTTTTGGCAAAATTGGTTTTAGGGAGTTAGAAACACGAGTAAAGCTTATACAGTGCAAGTGAAGGCTAGCAATAGTAAGGGAGCGACAAACGAGAGAGCAATAACTGTCATAATCATGCTTGCAACAAAACGGGACTAATCATGGCATGAAAGTGATTCAAGACACATGAGGCAAAATAATTCATCGAGGCTTAACTGATTATTGTTTCAGTCATATGCATGCGTGAGCATGTGCCAAGTCAATTCAAGTGAAACATTCAGAGGAGGATACCACACTGTCATACCAAGTTATGAATAGAGAAATGCAAGCAAACATTCATATGACAAGCTACAAACTATTAGCGAGCTAGAGCTAATCATAAGAAAGCAAGAACTACTAAGCATCCATAAATAACATACACCCTACATGAACAGACTAAGCATGCCCACAATGATGAGTATATGTACAAAAATGAAAACAAATAGAGTTCGTTACAAGCCTCTGACCACACCTCAAGTTGTCATTAATCCTCATTATTTCCCTTCACTTGTGTAGCTTGGATAATAACATGAAACCAAATTCCACTGAGGACTGCTGAACCCTGCAACAAACTTCACAAAACCAAAGAAGAACATTTTTTTTTGGTGTTTTTGATTTTTAAAAGCAAGAACCAAAAGGAAGAAGAAGCAAAGCAAAATCTTTTTGGGTTTTTTGAATAATTAAGACAAATCAAAAAGGAAAAAGAAAACCAAGGAAAAAAGAAAAAGAAGCAAACAAAGAGAAACAACGGAAATATTTTTGGTCTTTTTGTGTTTTAGAAAACAAAAGCAAAGAAAGAACAAAGACTAAAAAGAGTGCGAAGCATGGATTTACAAAGTACCGACAAAACATGATATGGAGATGAGTGTGATGTCGGTGTACCTCCCCCAAAGCTTAGGCTTTTGGCCTAAGTGGGTATCAATCCCAAGCTGGCCAAGATGGAGCACCTTCGTAGTACGGCGAGGAGGTACCCTCGTCCTGGTATGAGCTCGAGGATGCCCCACCGTAGTGCGCAGAGTAGTCGTAAGAAGGCACATCCTCCTGGTGCGGCCTGTGGAAACCAAGCAGGCGGAGCTGCTCGTCCACCTCCTCCTTGGAACGCGACCACGACCTCCTGTGAACACTGAACAAAGTAGATTGCAACAAAGGAATCTCCCTTTCATTCCCGTCAGTAAACAACATCCAATATACTAAACTGTTCGTATCAGAGTCAGCAGTGATGAAGTGATGTGTTTTCATGGCAACAAGATCAAGCCTTTGTGGTGCCAATATAGTATTATTAGGATCCATAGAAAGTTCTAATGCAGTAACCATACGTGAAGCAATGATGCCCCCATAAATAGGTCCCCTAGCAGCTAGGCGGCGAGTAATAAGAGAGCCAAGATTGTACTGAGTATCATTATTAAGTGCAGCGGCGAGGAAGGCTAAATGATAATTGGAGATATTACTTGTATTCTCCCAACCAAGAATGCTAGTAGCAAGATAATAAGCAAAGTATCTAAGAGCTGGGAGTTGGATGTTTCTTATCTTCCCGCGCTGAGCTACGCGGTCATCGTCATTTGTCACACTTCGATAGAGTTCTAGCAAATCAGCGGGTCGCCCTTGGATCTTCTTCACAGTCCTTGTCATGCATATACCTATAATGCTGCAAAATCTTTCCAATAACATGGTAATAGGCTGATTATAAATTCTGAAAGAAACAGTTGACTGATAGGGGGTGTTAGTGAAAACAAAACTCTCAACGAAAGTTTTGGTGAGCACGGCATATTGCTCACTCTCATCTTCCATGTATGAGGTCAACCCGACCCTCTGAACCAGTAGTAAGAAATCATCGAGGATCCCTGCAGCTTGCAAAAAGGTAAAGCAAGGAAAAGTAGATGGGTGAGCATCCCCCTCATCTCCTTAATTGCCAAAGCATGGTGCAATGAGATCTTCATTGTATGAAGGCCTAAACTGAGAGGCTGATCTTGAGGGCATTGACCTCCTAGGTGTGTCCCTCTCAAATATTTCTCCAAAGGTGTGATTGTTCATCTTTGATATTCTGAAATTTAAACATCCATTACACAAGTGATTGCAAAGTGAATATATAATGAAGGGCACTACTCATGGGGACTTGTAAGAGGCATAAACATGCATCAAAACAATATCTCTAAGCATTGAACAAGCTTACAAGCTCTCATAACCTATCACCTACAGCAGCAAAATACTCAAGATATAAACCACTAAACACAAATCTACTTGGACAAGTGGAGGAGTCACATACTTGAGAACAAATGCTCCAAATTTCAGCAGTAAAGATGGGTTGAGCAAGGAGATCGAAAAATCGTGGGCAAGAACAGCAAGAATGCGATTTTGAGCAAAGAACTGATGTTTTCTCGGGAGAGAGAAAGAAGTGGGAAGTGAGAGAGTGAGTGGAGGGCCAGGGGTGGCCCACACCATGGCCAGGCGCGCCCCTGGGCTGGCCACGCCACCAGGTGGTCTGCCTGCCTAGTGGGCCCCCTGGTACTCTCCAGAACTCCTCTGCCCCTTTTTTCATGTAAAAGTTTAATATGAATTTTCTGGAATTTTTCGAGACACTTTATTTTTGAGAAATTTTCAGGTATAGATGAATGATTTTCTGACAGAAAGATGTTTTCAGAAAGATGCAATGACAAAACAAAGCTAAAACTTCAGAAATTCTAAGACACTCTAATATGCAAGCAACTAACAACAAAAAAGTAAACTAAACGAAAGCAAAAACTAGAATGGATAGAATAGAAGTAAGGAGAGATAATCATGGTGGAAAAATTGATTTGTTCATTAAAATCCCTTTGTTAACAAGGTTGATCAGGTCTTGTTACCAAAACAATTTTATATGAAACAAAACTTTGTATTCCATTAATGATTATGTTACCTCAACCTTGATAGCAATGGTCCCAATCATAATAGTTTCATATTTTTCTCTTGGTATGGACAATATATTTCTCCAACTTGAATGCCCTCAACATGTTCAATTGAGTTTAAACCATAAGTCCTATCAATCTTCTTTGGGAAATAGATAGTATGCTCCTTGTCATTAACATTGAAATTCACCTTTCCTTGATTACAATTAATAACAGCTCCTGCAGTATTAAGAAAAGGTCTCCCAAGAATAATAGACATATTATCATATTCAGGCATTTCAAGCACAACAAAATCAGTTAATATCAAGCAATTATGAGCCACTTGAACATGTACATCCTCACATATACCAATAGGAATATTAGTAGATTTATCAGCCATTTGCAAAGATATATCAATTGGTATTAGTTTTTCCAGTTGAATTTTCTTATAGAGATAAAAAGGCATAACACTAACTCCTGCTCCCAAATCACACAAATCAGTTCTAACATAACTATTTTTAATAGAGCAAGGAATAGTTGGAATCCCTGGGTCTCCAAGTTTCTTAGGAACCTTACCATTAAAGGAATAGTTAGCAAGCAAAGTAGAAATTTATTCATTAGGGATCTTCCTCTTATTAGAGACAATCTCCTTCATATACTTTGAATAAGGAGGCAATTTAATAGCATCAGTCAAAGGAATTTGCAAGAATAAAGGTTTCATCCACTCACAAAACTTATTATAGTGTTCATCTTCCTTTGACTTGTGTTTCTTATCAGGGAAAGGCATAGGTTTTTGGACCCAAGGATCTCTTGCACTACCATGTTTCTTAGCAACAAAATCTTCTTTAGTGTATTTAGTATTCTTCGTGTGCTTTTCGGGTTCTTCTTCAACTTTTTCTTTACCAGGGACATCATTTTCTTCATTACCACTTTCAGTTTCAGCATCAGAGACAGATATACTATTAGGATCTTTAGCAGGTTCAGAAGGTTCTACAATAGTTTTATGTTTCTTCTTTCTTTTCTTAGTAGTAGTACCACTATTTTTAGTTTGTTGAGAATCCTACTCAATTCTTTTAGGATGCCCCTCGGGATATAGAGGATCCTAGGTAGCAGCACCACTTCTAGTTCTAATTTCATAAGCATGTTTTTCTTTAGCAGCATTAACTAGTAAGTCTTTTTGTACTTTAATAAGCTGATCAATTTGAGTTTGAACCATTTGAAAATGTTTAACAAGCATTTTAACATCATTAGAGGTTCTTTCCACAATATCTTTTAACTCAACAATAGCTCTAGAGTTTTCCATTAAATGATTTTGCACCCTTTTATTAAAATTATCTTGCTTAACAATAAAAACATCAAATTCTTCTAAGCATTGATCAGGAGGTTTAGAGTAAGGGATATCACCTTCATCAAAATGTTGGAGAGAGTGTACCTCCATAGTGGATGAGTGGGGAATTGGCTTACATAATTCTTCTATAGGAGGTAAATTCTTGACATCTGCAGCTTTAATTCCCTTCTCCTTAAGACATTTCTTGGCTTCCTTCATCACTTCATCATTCAGTTCAATAACTCCCCTCCTCTTAGATGATGGTATAGGTGCAGGTATAGCTGGTTCAGGTATAATTGTTTCAGGTATAGCTGGTTCAGGAGGAGTCTAGTCTTCATAATTCTTGCTTATTTTGGCCATTAATTCCTCAGCTTCCTTGGGAGTCCTATTCCTGAAAACACAATCAGCACAACTATCTAGGTATGTCCTAGATTCTTCAGTTAGTCCATTATAAAATATGTCAAGAAGCTCATTCTTAGGTAATGGACATCCATCCTGTGCATGAATCAAAGCACAAATCCTTGCCCATGAATCAGGCAATATCTCTTTTTCTCCCTGTTTAAAATCAAAAAGTTCCTGCAAAATAGCATGTCTAGCACTAGGAGGAAAATATTTCTGCAGGAAAGTACTAATCAAGCAATCAGGACTATCAATATATCCAGGAGGTAAATTATTAAACCAAGTTTTAGCTTCTCCTTTCAGTGAAAAAGGGAAAATTTTAGCAACAAAGTAGGTGTGCATCTTAATATCATCAGAAAATAAGCCACTCATGGTAGAAAGCTCAGTCATATATGCTACCGCACTTTCATTCTTAGTCCCATAAAAAGGTTCTTTCTCAACAATAGCTATGTAAGATAGATCAAGAGAGAAATCATAATCCTTATCTTTAATGTTTATGGGAGTTGCAGCAAACTTAGCATTAGGAGATAATTTGGGTTTTATAGTACGCCTCTCAAGGAGACTCTTAACAACACTCCTATCATGGGTGTTTTGACATTCTTTAATAAATTCATCGGTCATCTCAATATAACCGTCTTCAATATCATAGCTCTCTCTAGACTTAGGTGAACTAACATGTGTAGTAGTGTCTTCATTAGGAGTTTCAGTATTTCCAGCTATAGTTCTAGCAATCGTAGCATCTAGGAAAGGACCTAATGAACCACTTTTATCAAGCACAGTAGAAGCAGCATCATAAGTATCAGAAGTTTCAGATTTAGCAGTAGTAGCAGTGTGTGTAGCATGTGTATGTGGTGGTGTAAGGAGCTTACTCATAATAGATGGTGAATCAAGAGCAACAGAGGTATTCAGAATCGTACGTCTTCTTGTAGTGGATGGTAAAATAGGAACCTTGCCATCACGAGACTTACCCATGATGGATGGATGGCAGCGAACAATAGTGATTCCAAGTGAACTTAATAAATAAAGCTATGCTCCCCGGCAACGGCGCCAGAAAATAGTCTTGATGACCCACAAGTATAGGGGGTGTATCGCAGTATTTTCGAGAGAAGTGAAACCCAATTTATTGATTCGACACAAGGGGAGCCAAAGAATATTTATAAGCCTTAACAATCGAGTTGTCAATTCAGCTGCACCTGGAAACAATCTTGCTCACAGCAGTATATCAGTAGCAACAGTTTTGTAGTAGCAATAGTAAAGTAATAGCAGTAGTAAAGTAAAGACAATAGTAATAATTGCAGTAAACAGTAGGATTAAAGCGCGGTAGACATAGGGATGGATGGACGGGTGTTGCATGGACAAGACAATTCATATGGCAATCAAGACATAGGGCATTTGCAGATAAATAAGATAAAGCATCCAAGTACTAAATAATCATAGGCATGTGTTCCATATATATCATCATACGTGCTCGCAGTGAGAACTTGCACAACATCTTTTGTCCTGCCAACCCGTTTGCAGCGGGGCCTCAAGGGAACTATTGGCAATTAAGGTGATCCTTTTAATAGAGCACCAGAGCAAAGCATTAATACTCCGTGAACACATGTGATCCTCACATCAAAGCCATTCCCTCCAGTTATCCCGATTGTTGTCACTTCGGGGCCTTTGGTTCCGGACAACAACGTGTGTATACAACTTGCAGGTAAGACCATAAACAATACTATCATAATGAATCAATAACATGTTCAGATCTGAAATCATGGCACTCAGTCCCTAGTGACAAGCATTAAGCATAACAAGTTACAACAAAGTCAAAAAGGCACTAATAATAGATACTAGGCACCATGCCCTAACAATCTGATGCCATTACATGAAAGATCTCATCCAATCCCTACCATCCCCATAGCCTATAGCGGGGGATTACTCACTCATAGATGGGGGAAACATGGATGGTCGATGGAGAAGCGATGGTGATGATGATGGCGATGATTTCCTCAAATTCCCCGTCCCGACAAGGTGCCAGAACAGAGTTTCTAGTTCCGAATCGCGGGATCTGGTGGTGGCGGCGCAGCGGAACTCTTTCTGGAAAAACATCGACCCCCCCTGGTTTTTAGGTCAAGAGGCAACTTATAGGCGAAGAGGGACGCTGAGGGGGCAGCCGAGGCGGCCACACCACCCCCAGGCACGGTCTGGCCTGGCTCGCGCGGCCAGGTGGTGTGGGCCCCTCGTGGCCCTACTCCGTCTCGTCTTCTGGCTTTGTGAGTCTTTTGGTGAAATAGGATTTTTGGCATATTTTTCGGAATTTTTCCTGATAGTTGATTTTCTGCACAAAAACTAGACACCAAGGTAATTCTGCTGAAAATAGCGCCAGTCCGTGTTAGTTGTATCCAAATCACACAAGTTTAGAGGAAAAACAATAGAAAAAGTGTTCAGGAAAGTAGATACGTTTTGGACGTATTAGGGCCACCGTTTTCGCTGTTGGTTGGCCCGATACCGGTGTTGTCGCGAGTGACACCGGTGTCTCCTGTGTTGATGACGATGCACATGAAGTGATTGGGGAAGCTATTGCTCCCGCAACTTTCAGATCCAGAGCCGTAAGCTCCATCTTCTATGGCCAGGTCGCCCAGATCGGACCCACGACTGCTGTCGTTGTCAGTGCTCCCAACTATTGTCGGGGCATTGAGTTTGCTGAGGGTGTCGATTGGTGGTGGAAACCACGATGCTGGAGCAATCGCATGAGTCGTCAGCTAATCAGGGAGGCAAAGCGTGCCCAGCTAATCGACCTGGAAGCGGAAACTCCTGATCGCCAGTCCGATCCCATCGCCCACGGACTCAAAATCCGGGCGAGTGGCCAGCGTGTGGACGGTGAAGTCGAACGCACTAAAGAGCTGGCGAATCTCCGCTGTTGCAGAGTTGTAGATCACGGTTGATGGGGCCGAAGAAGCCGCGACATCGGCACTCCTAGTTCCCACAGACGGCGCCAATTAACGAGGGATTAACTCATCAATGCCCATCGTTATGGACTTGGGTTTTGGAGAAGGAGGGAGCGCTGGAGGCATCAATCGGCTAGCAAACAAACACACAAGGACACAAGGTTTACCCAGGTTTAGGTCTCGTAGAGGTACCTACTCCTGCTTGTCTGCTCTTGGAATTATCGAGGGAGTTGAAAGTTACAGGGGTGCGCAGACGCAATCTGGTGAGGTTGTGGAAACTAGGGTTGTAATTGTCCTCCTTGCCGCCCCCTCCTAGCCTTTATATAGATAGGCTAGGTCTCAGGTAGAAGGTTGAGTCAGTTACATATTAGGGTTCTTCCCTTTGAACTTTCTATCTTAAGCTTCGTCTTGCGCTGCAAGCAATCGGAGTCTCCATGAGTCACCCGAATCCTGTATTGGGCCTTGGTAACACCGTGGGCTTCTGCCATATCCTAGACCGTATATGCCAAACCCGAGTACCTGTAAGGTATGCCCATGTCAAATAGAGAGAGAGAAACCGGAATATTTTTGTGTAACATCCGATGTTGATCGGAGGGGGTCCGAAAGGAGTTCCGGAGTGAGGGAATATAATAATATGTGTATTTTATGTTATATGGTGAATTAATATTAAAAAATATATATTATTTTATTTTTATAGGCAGCCCATTGCTAATGGTCCTCACCCGGAGGGGAGGCCCAAACGGGCAAGGCACCTAGGGAGGAGGGTCGGCCAGCCGGGGCTTGGAGGGGACCCAAGTGGTGCCCACTGATACATTGCAAACATATCTATAATTTTTAATGTTCCATGCTTGTTTTATATCTACTTTCTTATGTTTTTTCCACACTTTGGAGTACTTTTTATACACTTTCTTGGACTAACCTATTAACAAGATGCCACAGTGCCAGCTGCCTATTTTCTACTGTTTTTGGTTCCAGGAAAGTCAGAAACTGAATATTCTCGGAATTGGACGGGACGAAAGCCAAAGTCAATATTTCACCAAGGGGGACACGGAGCCAGAATACGAGACGGAGAGGGTCCAGGGGCCGGCCACACCACCTGGCCACGCGGCCAGGCCTGGCCCACGCCAGGGGGTGGTGTGGCCGTCTAGGGCACCCCGTGGCCTCCCCTTTCGCCTATAAGATGCCTCCGATACAGAAACCCTAAGTACCCGATCAAAATTCCACGAAAGAGTATGTAGCCGCCGTCATCTCCATCCCTAGATCGGGAGGGATCTGAAGCTCTTCCCAGCACCCCGCCGGAGGGGAGAATTCACCCTGGAGGCCTTCTTCATCACCATTCAAGCCTCCGGTGTGACGCGTGAGTAGTTCATCCTTGGACTACGGGTCCATATAGTAGCTAGATGGTTGGTTCTTCTCCTTTGTGCTACCATGTCTAGATCTTGTGAGCTCCGTTCATGATCAAGATCATCTATTTGTAATCATACATGTTGTGTTTGCGGGGATCCGATGGATATTGAGATGCTATTTCAGATTAATTATTGATTCTATCATGTCTTTGTTATTTGTGATCTTGCATTCTCTCCGTTGTTAGTAGATATCTTGGCCGAGTAGATGCTAGCAACTCCAAGAGGGCGTATTTATGCTCGATAGTGGGTTCATGCCTCTAGTAATCTGGGGAAGTGACAGAAATCTCTAAGGTACTAGATGTGTTGTTGCTACTAGGGAGAAAACAACAATCCTTTGTTCATAGAACAATCGTATTGTTTACTTTACACACTTTGCTTAATGCAATTATCTGTTGCTTGCAACTTAATACTGGAGGGGGGTCAGATGATAACCTGAAGGTGGATTATTAGTCATAGATGCAGTTGGATTACGGTCTATGTATAATGTTGTAATGCCCAATCAAATCTCATAGGAGTCAAGATGATTAGTATATGCATGTATGCTTTCTCGGTGTTTGTCAATTGCCCCGCTGTAATTTGTTCACCCAACATGTCTTCTATCATAAGGAGAATCACCTCTAGTGAACTATGGACCCCGGTCCATTCTTTTACTATCAATCTACAATCTGGTTTCTGTTTTCTGTTTACTTTCTGCAAGCTTTTACTTTCTTCTACACAATACGTTTAAATCTTTGTTTTTCAGCAAAACCGGTGAGATTGACAACCTCACTGTAAGTTGGGGCAAAGTTCTGTGGTTGTGTTGTGCAGGATTCCAAGTTGGAAATAGCACCTTGGAGGTATTTCCTTGCTCCTACTGGTTCGATAACCTTGGTTTCATAATTGAGGGAAAACTTGCTGCTGTGTTCATCATACCTTCCTCTTGGGGTTCCCCAACGAGCTCAAATATATTTTGAGCCATCACCCACCTAGGGCCGGTGGCTGCCCCTTGGTGGCCGGCGGGTGTGGGCATTAGTCCCACACCGCCTACCCCTTGTATTGTGCCCCTCCCCTCCCACTATATATAGGGGTCACCCCCTCCCCTTTGGAATCATCCCATTCTCTCAGTCTCTCTCTCTCATTTCCATTGAGGGCTTTTTCGTAATATTGGAGAGGACCTCTAGGGTTTTGAGTTCTCCACCTTCACACTACCACCGTGTGATCTTCGGTCTGCCATCTTCCTCTTCTGTTGGTCGGCTGGATCGGAGCCCGGGAGATGCCGCCTACACCGGATGTGTGTAGTAATTCAGAGGCACTACACTTGGGATGCTTGGAGCTGCTCGTCTTCATCAACATACGCCTTCCTGCATAAGGCGTTCCTCGGTCTTCAAGGGTATGAATATCGTCTCTCTTTTTTCGTTAATTATGTCTACATAGTATTGATACTGGTATTAGTGTTCACATAGTTAGAATTTTTTTTGTTTTCTGGTATGGAACCCTACAATGGTAATGTTATAATTTGAAGTATAGTTTGATACTCTTGGAAATTATAACAAACCAAAGTGTAAGCACCATAGACCTTGTACTTACACAAGTGGAATGATGATGATCATACCATGATGCACAAGATAGTGATCAAGTGCTAGAATTATATCATACCACTTTTTGCATATGATGTTTGTTTGCATCTTATTTTGCTTGTATGACACTTAGTAGCATTATAAGATGATCCCTCATTTAAATATCAAGATAAAAATGTGTTCTTCCTTTAGTATGCACCATCAAGAAAGTTCATCATTTCGAGACACCACGTGATGGTCGGGTGTGATAGACTCTACGTTTGCATGCAACGGGTGTAAGACAATTTTACACACATGGGTACTAAGGTACTTACTTGGCGAGCCTAGCATATGCAGACATGGCCTCCGAACACGAACCGAAAGATAAAGCATGAGTCATATGGTTGATATGATGACCATATAGATGCTCGCGTTTTAAGCTCCACCAATTCACGTGATGATCGGTCTTGGTGTAGTGGATCTGGTTCATGTAATCACCAAAAAGACATGACATAGGTTGTTTTTGAGTGGGAGTTCATTTGTAATTATGGATTAGCTAAACTCAATCTATCGTAAACATAGTTTAAATAAACTTTGCAAATTCTATTGTAGATGGCACCACCTGCTTTTAATTTAACGTGTTCATGGAGTAAGAGAAACTTGCATCAAATGGTAGAAACTTTACCAACTAGGACCTGAACTTGAGGATTCTCCTCACTGCTATACAAAAGCAATATGTGCTAGAAGTGTCGCTAGCCCCCAACACCTGATGATGCTTTTGACGATGTAAATAATGTTTACTTAAGTCGTCAGGAGGACCACAATATGGTTCATTGTGGCATACTGTATGGGCTCGAGCTGGAACTCTCAAAGCGTTTCGAGAATGTCAATGCCTTTGATACCATGGGGAATTGAAAATGATTTTTGATACCCATGATGCTATGGAGAGTTATGATGCTTCAAAAAAGTTCTTTAGCTGCACGATGGAGGAGAATAACTTTGTTAGTGAGCATGTACTCAAAATGTCTAGGCACACCGATAAGCTTGTATCCTTGGGAATAATAATTCCCATAGACTTAGGCATACATCATGTTCTCCAATCTACGCACCAAAATATAAGAGCTTCATGATGAACTATAACATGCAGGGCATGAAGAAGTCTCTTCCTGAGCTTTTGTCAATGCTTAAGACTACTGAAGTGGAGATTAGGAAAGAGCATCAAGTGTTGACGATCAATAAAGCCACCGGTTTCAAGAAAGAAAAGAAGGGTAAACATAAGGGTAACTTCAAGAAGGGTGGCAAATCTGTTGTTGCGCCTGAGAAGAAGACCCATGCTAGCCCTAAGCCTGATACTGAGTGCTACTATTGTAAGGGGACTGGCCACTAGAAGCGCAACTCCCTCAAATATCTGGCAGACAAGAAGACAGGCAAGATGAATAAAGGTATATTTGATATACATATTATTGATGTGTACTTGACTAGTACTCACAGTAGCACCTAGGTATTTAATACTAGCTCGATTTCTAATATATGTAACTCAAATTATGGGCTATGGGACACGCAACCAATAGCAAGGGATGAGGTCACGATGCGTGTTGGCAATGTATCAAGAGTTGATGTGATTGCCGTCGGAACGCTGCCTCTCTATTTACCATCTGGAATATTTTTAAACCTTAATAATTATTATTTGGTGCCTCATTGAGCATGAACATTATATCAGGATCATGTTTACTGCAAGACGGTTATTCGTTTAAGTCGAAGAACAATGGTTGCTCGATTTATATGAATGATATCTTTTATGGTCATGCACCCATGATGAATAGTTCATTTCTTTTGAATCTCGATAGTAGTAATACACATATTCATAATGTAGATGCCAAAAGGATTAAACTTAATGATGATATATCTGCATATATGTGGCACTGCCATCTAGGTCATATTTGTGTAAAGCGCATGAAGAAGCTCTATTCCGATGGACCTTTAGAATCACTTGATTTTGAATCATTTGATACATGTGAACCATGTCTTATGGACAAGATGACTAGAATCCTGTTTTCTGGTACAATGGAGCGCACAACATATTTATTGTAAATCATACATACTGATGTATATGGTCCAATGAGTGTGTCAGCGTGAGGTGGATATCGTTATTTTGATACTTTCTCGGATGATTTGAGTAGATATGGGTATATCTATTTGATGAAACACAAATCTAAAACCTTTGAAAAGTTCATGGAATTTTAGAGTGAAGTGAAAAACCATCATAATAGAAAGATTAAATTTATGTGATCTGATCGTGGATGTGAGTATCTAAGTTAAAAGTTTGACACGCACATGAGAGAGTGTGGAATAGTTTCACAACTCACGCCTGCCGGAACACCATAGCGTAATGGTGTATAGGAGCATTGTAATCATACCTTATTAGATATCATTTGATATATGATGTCTCCGACTGACTTTCTAATTTCATTTTGGGGTTATACACTAGAAACAACTGCATTCACTTTAAATAGGGCACCGTCTAAATCCATTGAAATGACACCGTATGAATTATAGTTTGGACACAAACTAAAACTGTCATTTCTAAAAGTTTGGGGATGCGATATTTATGTGAAGAAACTTCCACCCGATAAACCTGAACCCAAAGCGGAAAAATGCGTCTTCATAGGATACCCTAAAGAAATAATTTGGTATTCCTTCTATCACAGATCCGAAGAAAGGGTTTTCGTTGCCAAGAATGGATCCTTTCTAGAGAAGGAGTTTCTCACGAAAGGTGTGAGTAGTAGGAAGGTAGAACATGACGAGGTTACTGAACCTTCTCTTCATAAAATGGTGAGTGGCACAACGCCCAAAATTGTTTCGGAGTTGACTTCACCAGATGAAGAGGGAACTAAGGATAAAGATCATGAAACTCCGAAACAGGACACTACCAAACCTCACAGGTCAAGTAGGACACGTGCAACTCCTGAACTGTATGGAAATCCTATCATGCATTTCATGGTAAATGAAAATGATGACCCTGCGACGTATGAAGAAGTGATGATAAGCCCGGATTTCAACAAATGGCTAGAAGCCATGCAATCTGAGATGGGATCCATGTCCGAAAACCAGGTTTGGACCTTGGTAGACTTACCTCACGACCGGAAGACCATTGAGAATAAATGGATTTTTAAGAAGAAAACTGACGCTGATGGTAATGTGACCATCTATAAATCTCGATTTGTTGTAAAGGGGTTTCTACAAATTAAAGGAGTTGACTACAATGAGATTTTCTCTTCCGTAGAGATGCTAAAGTCAGTTAGGATTATGTTAGCAATTCCTGTATTTTTCAGTTATAAAATTTGGCAGATGGATGTCAAAACCAAGTTACTTAATGGTAACATTGAGGAAGAGTTGTATATGGTACAACCAAAGGGTTTTGTCGATCCTATGGATGCTGACAATATATGCAAACTTTAGCATTCCATCTATGGACTGAAGCAAGCATCCCGGAGTTGGAATCTCTGCTTTGATGAGCTGGTCAAAGGGTTTGGATTTGTCCAAATTTATGGAGAAGCTTGTATTTACAAGAAAGTGAGTGGGACATCTGTGGCATTTCTAATATTATATGTGGATGACATATTATTGATTAGAAATGATATAGATCTTTTAAATAGTGTTAAAATTAATCTAAATACCAATTTTTCGATGAAGGACCTTGGTGAAGAATCATACATACTAGGCATCAAAATCTATAGAGATAGATCAAGATATCTAATTGGGCCATCACAAAGTACATACCTTGACAAGATTTTAAAGAGTTTAAAATAGACAGAAGTAAGAAAGGGTTCTTACCTATGTTACAAGGCAAGACATTGAGTAAGACTTAAAGTCCGACTATGACAAAAGATACATAGGAAATGGATAAGATCCCCTATGCATCATCCATAGGCTCTATTATGTATGCCATGCTATGTACAAGGCTGGATGTGGCACGTGCTATTAGTTTGACTAGCAGGTACCAATCTGATCCAGGTTTGAAACATTGGATAGCGGTCAAGGATATCCTTAAATACTTGAGAAGGACTAGAGACATGTTTCTCGTGTATGGAGGTTAAGAAGAGCTTATCGCTAAGTGTTACGTTGATGCTAGCTTCGACACTGATCTGGATGACTCTAAGTCATAATCTAGGTACGTGTTTCTCATGAATGGAGCAACAGTTAGTTGGAGGAGTTCCAAATAACCCATGGTGGCGGGATCAACAGAGGCGGAATATGTTGCTTCAGAAGCGGTTTAAATAAACGAGTTCATAACTGAACTAGGTGTGGTTCTTAGTGCGTTGGACCTAGGGACGGCCCTGGGGGTGGGCAGGGTGTGTGGCCGCCCAGGGCCCCAAAAATCCAGGGGCCCCACCCTAGGTATGATATACTACATGTATGTATACATATTGATAGGCCGGAGAGACAAAGACAGGAAAAAGAAGGCCTAATGGGCCACGATCGCCATGTACGAGGAAAAAGAGAGCACGCCCATAGGCACCGGGAAAATTAGCGATCGATGAATCCAACCGACGGAGAGACATCCTCGTCTGCTCGACTACTCCTTGTATATGACTCTACCTTGCGCGCGCCAGGCACCTAGGCCGTCACCGGCACCGAAGAACCGCCCAGCGACCTCCTCGTCTTACCATCCTAGGGAGTCTTTCAGTGCTTCGTCAATACAACGAGCCGATCAGTGATCTTCTAGAGCCACACAGTAACAGTTAATGTCAAATTACCCTAAAAGAAAGTTTATCTCTAATTAGCAAATTAGGGTTCTTGTTTTCTCCTAATTTTCTTCTAATATTGATTTTTGATTGTTGATTCGTCGGATCATCGCCTCGTCAATTTTAATTCCAGACCCTCGATCACATACATGGCAAATTCAGTACACATACTCACGTCGTAGGTATATCAAATATTATACTGACGTCGTAGGTATATCGAATATTATATTACTTGGTACATAGTTTGTTCCATTCATTATTTGATGTAATTCTTTCCAGCATTGTGTGTTACCATGTTGTCCTCATTGAGAAAGTCTCCGTGTGGTCACGCTATAGGAAAAAGAGCAAAGAGGTTGCTTCCTTGGTACAATCACACAGAAGGCATATTTACAACCTTTTTTAAGGCTAATATACTACTGCTTTGATAAATCCAAATGTTATCATAATATCCAATTACTTATTGCATCTTATTTACTATGTGAATATCGCATTGGCAGAAAGAAGATTTTCAAAGTTTAAATTATTGAGGAACTATCTGAGGTCAACAATGACTGAATAGAGCTTAAATGGTTTGGCAACACTATACATTAAGAAGAAACTAATTGATGACACCGACACCGACATCGACATCAGCCCCGTCGTAAGTGATACGCATACTGCTTTTGTGTGTGTTTAAGTGTTAATCAGAACATATGTTTTTCGCATATAACGTCGGCTAACATTATTTGTGATGCCTATATTAAGGGTCCCAAGTTTTAGTCTCGGTCCAGGCCCTTAAAATCTCAGGACCGACCCTGGTTGGACACAATGGTGATCTATTGTGACAATAATGGAGCCATAGCCAATGCCAAAGAACCGACATCTTACAAGAATTCCAAGCATATCAAGCGCCGGTTTTACTCCATCCTCGAACATGTCAAGGATGAAGATATAAATATTTGTAAAGTACACATATATCTGTATTTGTTTTCCTTATTTGATTATATGTGTAACATTGGACTTTTTGTCTCATACTAGACTTCTATTCACGCCCCTGGAGCACAGCTGACAACCCTTAGCGATGGCACGATCGTAGAAGGCACATTTAACTTAGTGCGCGTCTGTTAGATGTAATGTTTGACGGATATTAGGCATAACATCTGATAATAAGGTCAAAATATAGCGAGGCAAAAGACGAAAGGTAAAAATCATAGTAGATCCTACAAGGGTACACGTAAAAAGTCTAGTCATAGAGGAAGCCAATTTAGAGAAATCATACAAACAACATCTCGCGGACAATACGTTGGAAAAAATACATGCATAAGAAGGATCATTGATTGATGCGGCATTTCTGTATAAGAAATAGCACGTCGTAAGTTTTGTCGGCCGCAGGTACGCGAAATCTTCACCGCTCCCTAAGTAACAAGCGATCCACAGCTCCAATTAAAATCGTCACGATGGTGCATACATGTACACGAGAATCGGTCACCGTACTTTGTACGGTTTCCAAGCGCTACACTAGACATGATTGATATACATGGCGATAAGAGAAGGCCTCCATCGCTTGTTACTCAATTAGTCTTAAATGACAGGAGAACATGCTGAACTGTTATTTAAGCAGACGTGCATGTCAAGAGAAGTGGAATTATATTTTTAAACGCTGTGACATAACGATGTACCAAGTAGAACCAAAAAGAAGACAAAAATATGCATAAGCTTACTAAACAAGATTAAATCAAGAGTTTACAGAAGAAAACGTGCTTAGAAGCTTATATGGTAAGCCCATAACAGGGGAAGAAAACTATGTTACAGGCTCTTAAACGATCCTAATTCTTATCTCTAACCGAACCGGCTTGTTAGAGTGTTCTCTTGATTTCATGGACGTCTTTTATAAGGTCGGGGACGTCGTTGATAGGGTCGCTAAGCATCTTATCATTCTTCTTCGTGGTTGCGTAAATAGCAAAGAAGTAACTAGACCCTTCGTCGAGACTGGACCGTTCATCGACTTATACCGTACGGGTAGCGTCGAGCCACAGCGAGTCGACGGCACCGTCGACCGTGGTAGAAACCTGTAGAGAAAATAAACCTAAACAGGATGAAAAAGAAGTCAGGAAGCGAACGTCAAAATTCAAAAAGGCTTCCGAAAGAAAAGAGAGTAATACGCTTAGTGACATACCATGGCCTCTCGCGACATGAAGCTTTTCCACCTTTGTTGGTAGATCCGAGAAGTATATATGTACGCCAGGCTGGACACAAAACTATCGAGTGTTTCGGCCTAAACAACATTAATAAATACGTGCAAGGAAAAAATTGTAAAATAAGTGCAGGTAAACCACTAGAAGAGTTAAGGGGAAGGTACCGTAATCTACTACCACGAACGAAAACGGCTCCTTGTGCATGAGAGAGAGCTCATCCGTGATGCGTCTTTTCTGAGACTCTGATAAAACAGCTGCATTAGGATCGTTTAATAGAGGAGATCCTAGAAGCAAAAAAGAACGCGTGAAACATACAAACCTTAGTGAAGGGAATATGTCTGAGAGACAATAATAAAGTTGTTATTATATTATTATAAATATATGATAGATTTTTATTTTGCATGCTATAATTGTGTTAATTGTAAATGTTAATATATGTGATTTTACAAACAAATATATAGAGTTTCTAGTTATGTCTCTCATATAAACTAGCTCGTTGAGTAACAAGATGATCAAGGTTTCTTGATCATAAATATTGGATGTTGTTAATAACGAGGCCACAACATTGGTTGAATAATGTGATGAACATACACCCAAAGTATAGTAATACAATCAAACTCATTATGTTTACATTGCTATGATATCATGCGAAGTAACTTTAGTTCTTAGACCAAGATATCATGTCAATCACTAACACCGGAAGAGTAATTTGATAACAACAAACGTCACACCATAACATGGTGAAAATAAATGTGGGTTCAGATACTTTAAAAGTGTTATGTAGAAGCTCATGGATCAAGTGTGGGATTTGTCCATCATGATGATAGAGAGATATACTCAGGGCCCTCTCAGTGATATCACATTGACATATCTTGCAAGCAAGTGAGAAGATCATTAAGAACATTATATCACGGGAACAAGAAAAGAGTACTAGTTAGTAAAGAGATCAAACTAGGTATAGGGACACTGATGATCAAATCTCGGGCATGTACTATATCGCGAGACAAATGGATTAAGTTACGACGTCAAAGGTTCTCACGATCACTAGAGTCATCGTTGAATATGTGAGAGTAAGTACGGATCTCTAGGTCCCGCTGCTGATTATTGATCGGAGAGGGGTCTCGATCATGTCTGCAATATTCGTGAACCATAGGGTGACACACGTAAGGTATATCGACACCAAATGGAACAAATATAATACCAGAGAAAGGATTTGAAAGCACTGGAATTATTCGGATAGACGCTAGAATTGTTTTGGGTTAAATTGCTGAAAATGGCTTATGTAATATCGAAGTATTGCACAGGGTTTTATGCAAATGTTGTTAATTAAAGTAACAAAATTCTGAATAAAATAAGTAAAATAGTTTTATTAAATAAGAAATGGTAGTAATTTTGGTGAAAAATTAATGCATGTGAGTGGATTTTTGAATGGAGGTGTATGTGAGTGGAGCATCCACCCATATGAATGAGGGAGAGATGGGGGCATCCACCTTGGCCGCCGGCCGTGGGAGGGGGATGGATCCTCCCCTTATAAAAGGATTCCTCCTCCATTCTCATACCTCCTCGTGAAGGATCTCTCTCCCCTATAGATTATTCCCCATGGCTTCGGACTAGCGGAGTACATGCTCTCGGTGGTTTCTCTAGAAGGATTTGTTGCTTCCGCTGCTTTGCTAGAGCGAGGACTCGCAGGTTGTCGGGGTACCAGACGTGTGTGCGATCACGGATGTACTGCTGCTTTGCGGTGCTAGACTTTATCACGATCTTGAGATCGGTAAGTGAACGACTACATCATCCACGAGAATAAATCTCGTAACGCTTTGTCGATTTTCGAGGTTAAGTTCTCTATGAATGTATATCCACCCGTTGATTGTATCTAGGTAGATAGATCTTGGTGCCTAGTTGTTCATATCGTAGGATTTTTTTGTTTTCTATGCTGTGAACCCAACACTTAGAAGGCATGTGCAAGTGACCACTTCCCATTGTCTATCCAAACAAAAGGCGACTGGTCCTCCATTGTAAATCGTGGGAAGAAGAGGAGGTGGCTTCGGACGTGGTCAAGCATCAGGGAACATCTATAAGTCGTCGGGAAGATGATCCTAGATAGCACAAATAACTCGTTAGGTAACTAAAGAGAAAGAAAAGGTGAACAGTAGTACAATGACAGAAAGAAAAGACACACTATGAGACGAAGCTCGAAGAGGGAGAAGCCTACAAAACCACGAAGAGAAACGCATTCAGGGATTAGCGTGTGTGAAGAACAAACGACGAGTTAAAAGAAGCTCGGGCGATACGCGCGGTGGAGGAAAGCGGCACAAGAGAGAGAAGAAGACCAGAAAAGGAAGAACGACTATCGTCTTCCCGTAGTCGAGATGGTCCGACGACAATGACACACAAGGGACCTAACAGAGACTGAGCTGAGAAGGAAAGAAGCTATCGAAAGAACTCGCATTATTTATACGCCTGGCAAAGGCGGTGCGGTAGGCGATCGTGCAGTAAGCCTAGGCTTGCGGTGCTCGCCGTCTTCCGAGAGGCGGATAACCCGAGGCATGGCATTTTGCCGGTTTCGCGCGTACAAATTTTGTACGCAAGTCCTGTTCTCCCGCGTGAACGGGACCCACCACACGATCTCGTCGCGAGGATCCGCGCGCGTCCACGACGTGGAGGCGCGCCAGGCCGAAACACACCGGGACCCAGCACCCAGACAACGAGAGTTTCCGTTGCCTGGGTAGTCCTCGAACGCGAGGACCCACGGTTGGAGAGGTATTCCGCTGCTAGCTCGGCTATAGACGGGCCCCACCACCACCCGGCAGGTGCGGAGCCCCTGTCTCCCTCCATACGTCTCTCACGCGGAGAGCGTACGCGCACATCCACCGACGCGTGGGCCAGGAGACGGCGTGCGGCCTATCGTCCAGCGATGCGGGGCAGGAAAGGTCACGCGACAAGCCCGCGTCAGGGAATTCCAGGCTGTGGGGCCCGCCTCCCCGGGAGAGTCGGGCTCCAAGACGATGTTGTCGCGTATCCTTCTCGGCATCCATCCCACGGCCAGAAAGAATTGGAGAGACGTGGATGGCAGATTTGGCCAAAATTTTTATGCGCTATTATTGACTCCGATACTTACTCGGTCCCGAATTAGATATCGCAGATTTTTCTAGATTCACATGTAAACTAAAACACGTCAAGGTATGTATCTAGACAATCAGCGACAAGTAATTTGGGACAAAGGGAGTATGTATAAACAAAATCCTTCTTGACACAGTTTCAAAAAAAAATCCTTCTTGACCATTTCTTCTTTGAGACACACATATATAGAAAATGTAACTCATCAGATCGAACAAGATTGTCACACTGAAGGAGTCTGATCGATCGCACAAATACTAGTAAACGCATTCGGCAGTAAAGTACGAGCTATAGCATGAAGTGCTCGATGTACATCGATCGCAGAACGTACGTACACACGTTACATGCTCCACTATTCCAGCTCATTCATGCATGGATAATGGATTAGTACATGCATATACCCAAGTACCGATCGAGGCAGGTTTATTAACGATCGACCGTATTCATATCATACGTACATATACGTGCGTTGGTACGTCATGGAAGCGATGGATCTATGTTTTCGGCGTTGGTCTGCTTCTTCTCCTCTTCTTCGGGCGCGACGTCGACGACGGCCTGGCCCCGCCTGCTCGGGCCAGACGGCGGGTCGCGGCGCCACCGCCAGGCGAGGCCGTTGGCCATCTTATCTCCTCGCCGCAGCACACGGTGCTGCCACGGCGACTCGACGGCGCCCACCGAGGAGGGTGCCGTGCCGCGGAGTAGAGCAGCCCTTCCTTCCGCGCTCACCAGACCGGCTATTGCCATGACCAGAACGAGAGCCAGGAGCTTGGAGGTCATTGAGCTGGCCTGCCTAATTAGTTAGCGAGATGATTTTGAGTGCCTAATTCTTCTCTGGTGTTATTAGAGCTCTACGCATGCAATGCATGCATGTGTGTAGTTGGTTGGATGATCGGTCTATGACTCAGCTAGGGCTATATATATACATGGGCACACCGAAGGAGATATGTGTGTTGCGCGAATTATTAATTTGATATAGTACTCCCTCCGTTTTAAAATATAAGATGTTTTAGTTTTATGAATAAAGTGTATCTAGTCTCCTTTTAGTGTCTAGGTTTATCTAGGTTTGGAGTGAACTAGACACTAAAGACGTCTAGATACACTTCTTTTACAAAGCTAAAACATCTTATATTTTGAAACGGAGGGAGTACATGATATAATAATAAGCAATGATGTTTTCTTTCAATTACCGGCCAGGCATGTGCTGGTGGTAATGCTGGCTGAGTCGAATTAAGGCCGGGAAATTAAGAGGAAAGTGGTGCCTCCGTGCTGCTTTCGGTCAATAAAGCTAGCGATGTCGATGCAAAGTCGGCAACCACTGGACAAAACGCAACCCGTATTCGATCTGCCGTGGCAAGGAGAAAAAGATTTTGTAGTTGAGCTGGTATTTTTCTTCCGTTTCTCTTGTGCAGGCTCTGAGTTAATTCGATCGCTGGATATGTTGGTACGTACGAGAGACTTTTAAGAGATCAATCTACCGGACACTTTTAGGAGATCCGCATGCGTACCTAGGTGTTAAGTATAGACCAAAAGGATAAGAGTCATTGAGCTACAGCGCTCAAGGATCCGATCGAGGACGTACCCTCACGGCATTATGATACGCAACGAAAAAATTGTATTCACCACATGTCCAAGACGTCAAGGCGACAACGCGCCGAACGGCTTACAGAAAAGAAAGAATCACCGTGGTGGTCGCAGGGATGATGAATTCACGTGAAGAACATCTCGTGGGAGTTGTCGAACATGGCCACTAAATGATTTTAGGGCATTGTTTGTTTGGGCTGAACAGATGAGCTGTGAGAAAGCAGTTGGTGCAAGCAGCTGTTGGATTTGATTTTGGCGAGGCTATCTCTACCTCTATCTCTACTACTCCCTCCGACCCAAATTAGTTGACTCGTATTTATATATAGATTCTGATGTATGTAGAAATGTTTTAATACTATATACATCTGAATCTATACAAATTCAAGTACTTCCTCCGTCTTAAAATAAGTGACGTGGGTTTGTCTAGATTCAGATGTATCTAGACACGTTTTAGTATATAGGTCAAAAAAAAATAGCGCGCTATTTACTTTAGCGCCGTCTCTCTCCAAACGCTACGCAAGTTATAGCGTGCTAATAGCGTGTTATTTTTCAAAATAGTGTTTTGCAACATAATAATAATAATTGATAGATATAGTATGTATACTAAGGTTTTTCGTAGCTAAAAAATTGTACAAAGTAATACATGCATAGCCAATTAACCAATGATGATCAAATGATAGAGTATGGATCAAAATGATCACCAAATTCAAAATAAAGGACATATATTTTTCAGACAGTCTTTTTTCACATAAAGTGGTTGTGTTCCTTCAAGAAACCACTACATCTACACAACGTTGCATCTACATCACTAATTCGGCTAATTAGTAATTACTGCATCAGTATATCACTACATCTACAATACTAAATGCTAGACGATGAGGAGGAGGTAACTTAGTAACTTACCCGATGGCTGGCTTCTTTGGGGCGAGGCAAACATCGTGCCCGGTGCTGTCTAAGATGGAGGATAAGTGGACATCCGCGGGGCTAAAGTTAGGCGGTGCGTGGCTTGCTGAGGCGTTGCTAGTTGCACTCCTTTTGGTCGGGGACGTGCCGGATGGAGGCGGGCGGTCGACCGGAGCTGGAGGAGATGAAGGGAGCTGGAGGACATGGAGCTGGGAGTTGGGTGAGCTAGGTTTGTTGACTCATGTGGGCTGAATGGGCCAGATGGATGCCGATATTTTCAAGGTTTTTGTGGCGCACTATTACGTTATAACGTATAGCGTGTTTAGCGCCATTTAGCGCCGCTAAAACGTGATTAGCGTCATAGCGAGTATATTATGCATAGCGTAGCGTCTGCCTCCCGAATACGCTATAGCGACGCTATAGCGCGCTATTTTTTTCATTGATATAGGTACATGCGAATCTAGACAAACTCAAGTTACTTATTTTGGAACGGAGGGAGTAACTAATTTAGATAGTAGAGTGTACATAAAGCAAACGAAACGTTCCGTTTCTTAGCAAGGCTGTGTTTCGCTCTACCTTCGTCGATCAAACGATTTTTTTGGCCCACTGTGTCTGCTGGTTTTCCTTAACCCCACACCCGCATGAGATCTGGTTTCCTTTTTGTCTTTACTGTATACGACACCCTCTGGTTATCTCCATCTCATCCCGTGAACTCCGCTAATCCAAAATTCTACCGCAAATCACACCTCCGAGACCGAACCTCCTGCCCAAGGCGACATTATCGACTCCCTCTGTCGTTCCTCCGCCGCCCATCCCTCCCTCCTCCGCGTCTCTGCCTCAGGCTGCGCCGTGGAAAGTGTAGCCGCGCGGGACGAGTCCTCCGCGCTGCCTGGTGATCTTCGAGTTCCTAAGTCGTCGTCTTAGGCGGCCGCACCATGGGTTCCTGGTGACTGGTGAGCTACAAGCCGCCGCGTACTCCGTTCGCTAGGGCCGCCAACCCCTCGGGCTGAGTGACGCCTGAGCCACTTCTCCTCATCACGGAACAATGGGAGTAGCTAGCCGCGCCGATGAACACGACCGCAGGTGCCGGTACGGTGCCGAAGGCCGTGTCAGCCTCTTCTGGTCTTGGAGAGGACCAGACGCCATGAGCCACTTGCGTGCGTAGAGAGCCACCGAGCTGCTGCTCCTATAGGAGCGCGTTATACGCCCGGACAACTACCGTGACGGCAAGGTGATGAGTTGAGCAAGCTACCAGTGAAGCGGCGAGAAATCAAGGAGGCGTGTCAATAGACTTATATATATGTAATAAACTAATAACAGAAGATTGTTTTGTTCCGAAATGGCTGGCACTGTCTAATTACATTTTGTCATCTCAGGCTTCGAATTTTGCTTGTTTTATTTTCAGATCATAGGAAGGAGACGTCTCTTGGATTACTCACGCAAAATTTCCTTGTTTTATTTTGAAGATTCATGATCTGTGAAACCGTGGTTAATGGTATGACATTTGTACATTGAGCATGTCGACATGATCTCACTTGATGAGCTGCAAAGTTCATGCTAGGAGAATGCCATGAGGAGTACAGTATGAGAAGTTAGTATCACATTTCCTCTATTTAGTTCTGCAGCTGTATGAGTGCGAGTAATAATCAGAATGAAAGCTAATGTTTTTTTCTATATTGGTGACAGGGGACTGTATGACATTGGAAATGTGCACTCTTCACTGAAGATCATTGAGAAGGTAGGTGTAATAAAATAACTGACGACCCGGCTGCACTTAAATGATAAGCAATGTTTCTGAATCTGTTCTTGAATCTTGTCATTCAGACACAAGAAGACAGCATGAAGATTGCATTGCGGTGTGGTGGGGCATGGAGGAAAAACCAAAAGCAAAAAATGGTTTCACAGTTTTTGTCTCCCCTGTTAGGAAGACTACCACCAAACAAGAGAGCCTTTGGGATGAACTCACTAACATTAACATAAATAAACTGAAGCTAACTAGATTCAATAATTCATAAGAAAGCAAAGCTGGTACAGAGTGGTACAAGGTGGTGGTGCAGGGGCAGCTCAGGTTAGCAAGAGTGGTTTTGTTTGTGGGTCTTTCCACCCTTTCTTGTGCAAGAAAATAGGAGCCTGGTGGTTGTAAGAATGTTGGAAAAAGGAAGAGTGCCCAAATTGGGAGAACCTTGCTGATTCATTCTGACCGCAGTACCAAAACTAAGGTGGGTAGTTATTAGCACTTCTTTTACATGATTCTGTTCTTTGTCAAAGTTGCATCATTTTATACAATGAAATTTCTATCACATTGTCGCCATGAATATTAATTTATTATAGGAAAATGCTTGTCGCTTGATAAGGTTGGAACAGAACCACACCGACTACCATAGCATAAGTAATAACATGATATTTGGTAGACCCACTGAATATGACCTGACACGCCTTAATTTGGTTGCTACTCTTTTGGCATTTATAATTTGAGAGAATAAATATACAGAAAAGTAAAACATGATATTCGAACATCCAAATAGCGATACTAACCAATGTTGTATTTGTCATATCATATGTGATGCTACTATAATTTTCACACACATAGTGTTGGTTAGTAGACTTTGTCTATACAAGTTGTACTTGTTCACTAAATAGTTTCCAGCACAAAGAATAAAGATGTGTGTATCTCTGTACATATATGGATATCACAGCTATGTGATCTTGTAAATCAAATTGGAGTCGTATAAATATATAATATGTGAGCTCTCCGGAAGAAAATTATTGGTTTCTTGAAGGTTATCCGTGAACATAATACGAGTAGAATAACTCATAGTATTTATTAGCCAATTATATTCTTCTCTATGAATTGCAGATGTCTCGCATCTTTTGAAAAAGAAAAGCATATCATTGATATTTTCATATAAATCTGTTGCTCAAAGTTTCTAGCAGTCGGATCAGTATGAGACACATTGAATGTGATCCATTGTAATATAATATTACTAACCTTTTCTCTCATTATATGGATGCATGGAAGTCATTGTGCTCGTTTCACAGGGTAGCAGCATCATGCAACAACACTTCGGCAGGCCAGTCAACACCGATTTTTAGGCAAACGTTGAACTCAAGTGCCACAATTCTTTATCAAGATAGTTATTCATGTCCAAAATGCTTGGCAATTCCACGGGGCTTTACTTCGAAGACACCAGCTTATGTATGCTGCCTTACCAGCATGTAGACTACTGCTATCGCCTAGGTATTTGGAGTGACCTCAACAATGTTGGCTATACGTAATTGCACCTCACGAGACGTGCTGCCTTCGAGTGAACCCAGACATTTCTACATCCTACATGTTTATTTATTTTCACTTGACATTATTGAGAATAGAAAATGGAAGATGTAGGTGGATTTAGTGTGGAGCTATGTTGCTTTCATGTTAATATGAAGAGATTGTTTTAGCATTGTTTGTTCATAAAATATTCATTTTGTTTTCTTGTTGTATGAAATTTCGCACATCAATTTTTTGAACCTGTAATACATTTAATCGGTACATCAAATCATGCTGGATGCCGTCTTCAGGAAATTCATGGATTTTTTTTGACATGGGGATGATTTTGGAGGCAAATATGGTACCTGATGTTCATTAAACCAACAAATATTATGCCTTTGCATACATTAATTTTTGTAGATATTCAACTGTCAAAGTCGATGTTCTTTATTTTCCATTGTTTGATGAGCTTTTACTACTCCAATGTTCTTTGGTATTGTAGTTTTTCCATTGAGTTTATTGTCTGCTACTTAGTTGATTTAGTTGCCCCTTTCTTTTTCAAATGGCATATTCAGAGCTGGAAAATTTGTGTATAGGAAGATAGTTATATTATGCTGAAATAGAGGATTATAATTTCAGAACTGGAGTCATACTTGTAGTGGGATGATGCAAAATGATTCCACCTCTCATATTGTTCAATTGTAGTTGTATCTATAAGCTCCAAGAATTTCCATCTCATATGTAAGATTTTAGTGTATTTGAAAGATAACCTTGATCTATCAAGGGTTTTCAAAGCACAGACATCTTACTTGCTCTTCACATGCAAATTCAAGATCACCATTTGCACCAATCTTCTCACATCTGATGGAAGTAATATATTTTTTCTACTGTCAATAGCAACTATCTTAAGGAGTGGAAGATAGGTGAAAAATTCAGAGAAAATGTTTGGAAATGCAAGCATTGTAAAGTAACCAAATGGGCTAAAAATGCTACAAGATATGTATTGTGCGGAACGGGTTAGGTGCCTCTGCGACATAATTTTTCTTCCCGTCGCAACGCACGGGCATGTTTCCTAGTTGGTTTTAGACGAGAAATGTCTGGAATATGCCCCTAAGTGTTGAAGATTTTGTATAAGTGTTGTTTTGACCAATTTTAGTAATTACCATGATTAAGAGTTGGATCACCTCTAAAAGGGCATTTATGCCCTTCCTATTATTTTGATGTTTGTTGACAACACTTGGATAGGTTAATCTGTTGTTAAATGTTGCAGGAGATATCAGATAGTTGAGAGTTGTTGCCTTAAGGAAAAGTGCTCCCCTGGATCTTGTCTGTGCTAAGAAACCTGTCCCAACCGGACTGTCCGGCTGATCTTCACCGGAGTGTCCGCCCCTGCCGGACTGTCCGGTTGGATCCGTCCGGACTTTCCGCCCCTAGGATGTGGGCGTCTTTCCTGGACATTTAGAACACCAAATCGGACTCCTCACGGACACGGTCCGGAAGCTGGCCGGAATCTTCTCTGGCCGGAGTGTCCGGTGAGTTTGCCCCGAAGTGTCCGGCCCTGGGGGCTTATCGATCTTCCTAGACATTCAGAATGCCTCATCGGACTCCTCCCGGACTCAGTGCGGACACAGGCTGGAAACTTTGCCAGGCCGGAGTATCCGGCGGGTGTCAACCGGAGTGTCCGGCTGGGCCGGACTGTCCGGCTTGTATTTGCCGAACTGTCCGGTGTAAGTGGCTCCCAACGGCTCTAATTCCAGGGGCCCTATAAATAGGCCCCTTCTTCTACCTTGGAAGCTGCTCGTTCAGTTCAAGAAAAGTATCACCATTTGAGCCACCAAATCCACAAGAACTCTTCACTCAACCATCCAAAGTCGTTGATCTTTGGAGAATCGAAGGAGGAGGCCTTGATCTACTACTTCACCAAGAGAGATTTCCATTTCCCCCTCATTTACTTGAGGGCCCCTTGTTCTAGGGTTTCCTTGGAAACCCTAGCTTGTGATTTAGTCTTACAAGTTTGTCTTTGATTGTTTGTCAGCTTGCTTGTATTCGGGAGCCTCCAATTAGGTTGTGGATGTGTGCCTCGAACTTGTTGTAAAGGTGCCAGCTTCCACCTCGAAGGTTGCCGTTTTAGTGGAAGGTGAATCGAACCCTTTGGGGTGAGGTTCATCGGAGAACAAGGGAGGCCTCTCGTGGCGTTGGTGGTTTGATACCACCCCCTCTCCAAACGTAGACGTACTTCCCCTCAAAAGGAAGGAACTACGGGAAACAAATCCTTGTGTCTCCGAGCGCTCCACTTTGGTTACCTCTATCCTTTACCGAACTTTACATCTCTAGTTCTTGCATAGTTCTGTGCTAGTTGACATATAGGTAAATTCACCTTAGTTGCATAATCTAGAGAATTTACCTTTGTGTCAAACCCTAATTCGATTAAGAGTAAAATTTGGAGTAGCACCTATTCACCCCCCCTCTAGGTGCCCATACGATCCTTTCAACCTCAATTTAACTGTTTTCGGCTAAATTTATTGTGAACATGATTTATTTGCCAAAATAAGCTGACTTTTATTAAATATTAGGAAATAACATTTGGAATAAACCTGGAATTGGATCATTGTAGTCCAATAGTGTCGTCGGATTGAAGACATGTACGCCAAGAGGGGGTACTCGAGGCGTGTGGAAGAGAGGGATGTGAGTCGTACGGAGTTCTGGGTCGGTGAGCACACTAGTTTACCTAGGTTCGAATCCACCGACGATGGACGAATCCTACTCCTGCTAGCAATCCAATAATACGGAAGAGCCACAATATGGGTTACAAGGGTTTCGTCTATGCGAGTTGAGATTGTAGGTTATTGTGGGGTGCCCTAAAGGCTTGTCCTAGGATGGCTTATATAGATACCCAGCCTAGGGTTTACAAGCGAGACCTATCCGGCTACAACTAAGAGTCGGTTATAGAGTACAACTTGAACTACAAGTAACTGCTAAGGCCTATATCGGTAAGTCTTCTGGGCCTTCCTTAGCCAGACTGGACTCCGTCTCTTCTCTTTGACTGGGCCGCCCGTGGAGCGAAGCTCTAACCCGAAGTGGGCCACCCTTGTCAGCGAGGCATAGTGAGGATACCCGGAAAGTATATCCCCATCAGCAGCCCCCGGAAGCCTCCAAGATCTAAAGTCAGATTTCACCATCTAGCTTGATTTATCTTCGGCTTGCAGAATCATGAAGGGTTCCTAAAACTTTCAAAACTAAGGGTAGGATCCGAGTCTCTAAGCGAGTTGAATCTATAAGTATATCATCTTGATTTCCAACTTGAAACTCAAACTTAAGTTGGAACTTGGTCTCTGACGTAACCTGACAATAGTCAAGGTCAAGTCAAGTCACTGACAGACAATCCTGTAAGCACGACCGTTGGTGGGTCCGCCTTTAGCAGAACCGAGGCGTCGTTTTAATGTAAACGCGAAGATCGAGGCGGCGTAATCCTCGTGAGGAGGTTACCTAGCTCCTTCCACGATGTGTGGTATGGTTATTGTTTACTTTGCACGAATCTTGGCGCAAGTGAGGGATATAAGGGGCCGAGATCTCCTTTCTCTTCCTTACCTTCGCCATTTGCTTTCTTTTTCCCCTCGACGCCATCGCGAAAAGCTCCTCTGCCTCCCTCGCCAAACACATTGCTCCGCCCATCCTAGGTGACAACCACCCATGCAATGGCTGAAGCTTCGTCCTTCGGCACGGCGGCGATAGCAGCGACGTCCTCCGCAATGGCAGAAAGGGAGAACTTCCACGGGGTCTGGATCCCCTGCGTCCTTGACGACAAGAAGCTCCGCGTCATCGAGAAGGAAGTACACTTCGGCACCCACCTCGACAGAGGTTTGAGTTTTCCTCCCTCAGATTTCTTTTTTGAGGTTATAGATCACTACAGAGTTCAACTCCACAACCTTCTGATGAGTGCATATTTGCATCATGTTTTATATTATTATTTTGCATTGTAGATGTAGGATCTTGATATTTTATGGTGCATGTTTTATGTCTATTTTCACCAGGATCAGGACAGATGATAGATCCAATGGACAAAATTCTTGGAGCAGTTGTATTGGGGAGAAAAGGAGTTAAAAACAACGTAAAACGTTTATTTTGGAAACATCAATAACACCAGAAGAAAACCCAAAGCAATCAAGGCATACAAACAGTTTAACGACCAACTATATGACCGGAATTCTTTTTCCAGCTGTATAGTTGGCACCTCCACCGCCTCCTCAAATAGTTTCACCCCATGCAACTGGATCGAAGGGACAAAATACAGAACACCCGGAAATCACCGAAACCTCACCTCTGGAAGGTATCTAGAGGGGGAACTTGCCCAAGGGATCCATCTTCACCCTACGCAGATCTGGGAGGCCAAGGCATCGATCTCCATCTTCATCAACCGCTACACCACCACCATCTTCATACATCCCATCTTCACCCCATCTATATCTTGTTGTAATTTCCGTACTCGTTGTGGATTTATACAAGAACTATTCATTTACAATTGTTTCCATTACCATTTCCATGATGTTGATTGCCTCCATATCTGAGTAGATCTCTAGTTCTTGGGGAGATGGAGAAACCCTAGCACATGATTGAGATGAGATAGAGATTATTATGTTATATATCATTATGTGTATGTGTCAATTGTCTTCATCTTGATGTTGGGAGTTGTGCACCTCCTTAATATTTGCCTCTTAGGGGGACTCGATGAAGGGGATTACTTGTTGGTAGATGGAGGGATGATATCACTTACTGTGACTATATAGGTGTTATCAATCTTTACGTACTAACTTGGGGAATCAAAGAGAACTCATAAAGCCATATCCATGCCACGGGAGAAATCCCTTAATAGCGGGATAATACGATTGATGTCATTTATCTGTCAGCTATGGTTATGAAGGATGATGTGAGCATTGGTTGCTGCCTATTCGTTCATATATGGAGCTCCTCCCACATACATACATATCATGAGAATATTTGTTATAATAATCTTGATTGCTTAGTCTAAATTGTTAGCGGTGTATCCACTACTCTCTGAGAATGCCTTTTTCCCTATTGCAGTTCCAAGTGCTTTTACACACGCGATTCTTACTTTCTGCATTAAGTTTTACTTTACTTTAAATTGCCTCCTTCAACCAACTTCATTTAGTTTTAGTTAAAAGAATTTTAGTCTTTTGCCTACTGCTCTCTGTGGGATCGATATCTTTGTTTCGAAACTAGCTACACACGATCTATGCACTTGCAGTCATCAAGCTATTTTCTGGCACCGTTGCGGGGAAGCTTATGCTATAAGTCACTTTACTTTTAGTTATTTACTTTCATTGTACTAATTTTTAATTTAAGTTGCAGGACCGCAAGAATGGATAACACTCAACATTTAATCTAGCTTGAGGCAGTAAGAAAAATGGGTTCGCCCATGGACGCTTTTATAACTGTCAATAAAAGAATAAATCCGGATGGATTTGAGATCCGCCCTTTATTATTTGAAGTACTGCACTCTAAGAAATTTGCTGGAACCAATGAAGAGAGTCCATATGGACACTTACAATTCTTTCAAGACGTTCTCAGTTCCTTTATATTCGATGACTGTAATCTTGATATGGTTAAAACCCAGTTGTGTAGACAAACTCTCTCTAATAATGTTTGCGACTAGTATAGATCTTTTTGTGCAGAAGCACCGAGGACTTGGCCGGAATTGACAACCAATTTCCTATCAAAATATTACTCAGAAATCAAAGCTCACAGGATGAGAGGTATTATTATCCGTTACAAAAATAATCATGTTGAGGGTTTGTATGAAGGATATCTAAGGTACAAAAGCTACCTAGATAATTGTCCCCATCATCGCTTTCCTGATTGGTTAATCACTCAAACTTTTTATGGAGGGCTTAATATTGAAAATAGAATGAATCTAGACACTACTTCTAATGACAGTTTTCTATCTTATACCTATGATGAAGCTTGGAAACTAATAATAAAAATGAGGGAGGCAACAGAAAATCTTAAAAATGTGGAGAACATTACAAATAGTTTTACTGAATATGCTTGTGTTAACGATTTCCTTGCAGATGAAAGGACTTGCGCAATGATTAAAACCCTCGGTATTGATTCTTACTCAGTAAAGAAAATTATTGAGAATTATGCAGGGCATTTACAGGTACCTACAGAATGGGAACCCCATAAACCCCTCGAAGAAAAGAAGCGTGCAAGAGCGCTAATGGAAAAGTTCTCCTGAACACCTCTTCAAGAGAATATCAAGAAAAGGCAGAAAGAGGAAGAACAAATAAAGAAGATATTAAAGAAACCAGAAAAAAAAACCCCGAAGCTACCCATATAAATAATGTTATATTAAAGTATCTTATGGAAGCACGAATACTGGACAATGAAGTGGTTATGCTAGACCTTGAAACTTCAGAGTTCATCGAAGCTAAGGTATGAGGTAACAAAATTTCTAAACTTATGACTCCTATATATTATGGAGAAACTTTCTTATACGGAATTTGTGAGTCGATTTCCACTATAAATATTATGCCTTCATCACTTTATGAGGAACTTTGCTACAATTTAAATAATTCATATGTGGAACCGGTAGATGATGTCTACGCACTTCTATTCTTGTAGACAGTTGTTGGGCCTCCAAGTGCAGAGGTTTGTAGAACAGCAGCAAATTTTCTCTTAAGTGGATCACCCAAGGTTTATCGAACTCAGGGAGGAAGTGGTCAAAGGTATCCCTTCTCAAGCAACCCTGCAATCAAGATACAAGAAGTCTCTTGTGTCCCCAACACACCCAAAACACTTGTCAGGTGTATAGGTGCACTAGTTCGGCGAAGAGATAGTAAAATACAAGTGGTATGGATATAAGACAACGTTGCCAGAAAATACTTTGATGGCGTGGAAGAGACTAAAGGCAAACTGAAATAAAGATGGCAACAAGCAAACATGTAATAGATCTAGTTGCAAACGAAGTTTCAATGCTTAGAAACAAGGCCTAGGGATCATACTTTCACTAGTGAACACTATCATATAAATATATTCTTCTTTATGATACTACGCTGAACTACTCTCCGGTTGGACATTCTAATCCATGGTAGGGCTATAACAACACACCTCAAAGTTTACTTTCCACATCTAGATAACCCCACACTGTCACCTTGAGCACTAGATGGTTCCAACAAACACCACAATTTCATAAAGACATCCAACTCTAAATATAACTCATAACAAGTATTTTGTAATCTCTAGCCTAAGTGCCACCATGGTGTGCACGCTGTCACTTTCACACACATGGGGAGAACAGAGATCTATTAAAGCACTTGAGTAACAAGGTAGATCTACTTAATTACAAAGCTTATGATCACAATATGATCATGCATAGAGAGAGATGAACACATAGCTACCGGTAGAACCCTTAGCCTCGAGAGAGAACTACTCCCTCCTCACCATGGGAATCAGCAATAGCGATGGAGATAGTGGTGGAGATCTATGAAGATGGCGGTGAAGATGATGAAGAGGCGGCGGCGACGGCGCGGAGGACTCCTTCCCCGCTGCTGATATCACAGGGGAGCACCGCCCCTTAGCACCCTTCCTTCATGGCTTCTTGGGAGCCCTTCCCCATGGAGATGGAATCTATGGGGGAGGTAAAAACGTGGCTTTGGTGGCTGCAAATTCGTGGGTGGAGGTGTCTCCCACGAATTAGGTTTCCTTCCTTTATATAGCTTCTCGGATTCCCGTCACCCGCTGCAGTAAATCGGGTCTATCGGGCCCGTCCGAACTCGGAATCAGATAAATTTTATGTCCAGAACGTTTGGTGCAAAATTTCCAACAACTTTGTAGTTGAAGACTTTTCCGTTTGACGCCGTATTCGACCCGAAACGTGACCATCTTTAAAAAGAGTTTTGAGACAGATTTCTAGAAAATCCCAATTTGACTCCAACAAGGTTTCCACTTGTATTCTTGGTAATTCCTACACATCAAAGTGTAAAACAAGAACATTGTGCACTTTTGATACTATTAGTAGGTTAGTCTAAATAAATCATAAACTTTATATAAAAAGGAGTATCAAAAGCATATTATTAGCATAAAACCATCAAAAATTATAGATACGTTATGGACGTATCAATATCCCCAAGATTAGTTCCTGCTCGTCCTCGAGCAGGTAAATGATATAAACAATATAATTTTTGAGGTGACACGCAGCCAACACAAACTTGATCAAAGTATTTGTAAAACACTGATAGCTGGATCATAGTACTTCAATCATAACATGAAATACAAAGTTCTAGCAATAAGACAAAGAAACTATATTACAACATGAAAAGGCACAAACAAAAGACTCATAAATAACAATGCTTTGCAAGACGTTTGTTTGTTTCACATAAAGAAAACAGAACATAGTGGCATTCAGCTTGTCCCTCATAGAGTAGCAAATATAAATGCATAGGACACCTTCAAAGTTCATAGGAGTGACTAGATACAAATAGTTTAAAACAAGCAATATCAAAATTATGCATCAATCAACAAGTCTTGGGACAATGCACATAGAACTAAGAATGGCCACTATGCTCTCAAAGTAGGTGCATAAAGATAGAAGGTGGAGACTCAATATAAAAGTGGAAGAAAGGCCTTCATAGAAGGAAGCAGGGATTCAAGTTTCATAAAGAGCTTCCAAAAATTATGGTACTTATTAGCTTTCAGCTCTCATTGCCCCTATCATAAGCATCTTTAAGTGGTTAAGGTTAAAGTGACACAACTAAGAGGATATGCTTGACAAGTTATAAGCCGAAATGTCATGCCCCTTACTTACGAAGACCAAACCTCATGCTACTCAACTTTAGTCATGAGTAAGCTTTTGTCATTGTAAGTATGTGTGTATCATTAAGAACCGCCAACAGGATACCCCTTGCACATGATACATGAGCTATCCCATAATCAAAATGACAAGCCAAGCAGACAATGAGCATCTCAGCGATCTTTTTATTTGCTATTTGCATAGGTTTTTATTGAGGATGCTTCATAGAGTGCTCATTATGGTTAAGCTGCAAGTTTCCACCATGATTAGGCATGGCTTAGGCTAGCGGCCCAGGCGTTTCTCTAACACACATACAAACTCCATGATCTTACAAGTTTCACTTTTATTTCACACCACCGGGATCCATAAGCAAAAGAACATGATATCAACTGGGTGCAAAGTAGAAGTGCAATGTTGAAAGCGTTCCCCATGATACATGGTTCTGCTAATTTCAACTTATAAAGTGCAAGCATATACGCAACAAAGAAGGACACAATGGTTCAAGTTTATTAGATGCAAAAAAGTAAAGTGTGCCATCAAGTTCGTGAGAGCTTTAATCACTAGTTTTCTCATAACCAGTTTAATTTGGAAGGTAAACAAAAACATGAATATACTGGGAATAGCATATGCTAGTAGGTAGGTATGGTGGACTCTTTGGAATAACTTGGTTTAGGGAGTTGGATGCATGAGTAGAACTCATACTTGGTTACGGAGGCTAGCAAAAGACTGGGAGCGACAAACTAAGAGAGCAATAATGGCCATAATCATGCAAAGCGACAAAACATCATTAATTAAAGCATAAAGTGATATTACAAGTCGAAAACTAAAGGATCATAAAGGCTATGGTGACTTAAGATAGTCATAACATGGTGTGAGCATGTGCCAAGTCAACCCAAATAAAGCATCAAAGGAGAATACCACAATACTATGCTTTAATATGCTAAAACAACGCATAATTCTTCCAAGGCACATTAAGCAATCTCAATTATTTATAACAAGTCATGCTACAGCAAAGAATACTAATCGTAAAGCCAAAACAATAGCAAGCATGGCATGACAAAGGATAGGCCACAGTCAAAAACAAGCTCTCTTTACCACTTAAGCATGAGCTTTCCTACTTTTTCCAATCCAAACCAAACTATTTGAAAACCAATGTATGAAAGAGGGGGTCCAACCAATTTATTCAAGAAAACTAAGAAAACCAAGCAAACAAAAACCAAAACAAAAACGAAAAAGAAGACGCTCCAAGAACAACACAACTGTGCATGAAACAATAAAAATGAAGTGTTTGTAAGAAACCTGAGATTTTTATTGATGAAGAAGGGGATGCCTTGGGCATCCCCAAGCTTTGACGCTTGTACCTCTTGAATATTTCTTGGGGTGACACGGGTGGCATCCCCAAGCTTGAGCTTTAGTCCATTCTACATCTCATTACTCATTCCTTCTATACACCTAAAATTTTTCCTTCATACAAAACTTCACACAATCTTTATTGGCAATATTAGTGCACTCAAGATAATAAGTCTTTGGGTTCAGTTTCAACACCAATAAAACTTCCATTAAAACACAAGCTACTTTAGCACTTCCCTCAAAAAGCTCAATTCCCCAAAAGAACTAGAAAGGAACCAACAAGAAGCAAATGCAGAAAATGGCAGAAATCTCTCAAAACAGACCAGCAGGTAAATACGAATTTTTTAGAAGACCTTCTGTTGCTCAAATAAAAAAGTGTTGAACTAACGAAAGTTAGATAACAACCTGGGGCAGAAGCACAAAAATTCACGCCTCAAAAGGACATACAGATATTTTACACGAATTTTTACGATGAAGAACAAAAATCTGTTTCGGGACAACAACTTTCCCAAGCATTACTTTTCTCTTATTAGTGGTTACTCTTGGCACAAAAAGCAAATAAAAAGTATAATGAGTGGTTATTATAGAGGTAATAACTTCCAAGAGTCATATAAAACTTTTGGGTTATCTCCCAATAAGTACTTTTGTTTAATGCCTTTAAGTTAGGCATGATAGTTTGAGAAGATGCTGACATAAGACATATGAATTGAAGTAAAAAGAGAGCATCAAGAAGAAAATTCAAAGCACATTTAAGTCTAACCCACTTCCTATGCATAGGAATCTTGTAAAGAAAAAAGTCATGAAAGCACAAGGCAACAAGCATAGGAAAGCAAAACAAGTGCAACTTCAAAATTTTTAACATAAAGAGGGGAAGCTTAATATTGTTGAGATACATAAAACCATGTTTCCCTATCTCATAATAACTTTCAGTAGCATCATGAATAAAATTAACAATATAACTATCACATGAAACATTCTTATCATGAGCCACATGCATATAATAATTATTACTCTCCACATAATCATAGTCATTCTTATTAATTGTAGTGGGAGCAAAGTCAATAAAATAGCTATCATTATTATTATCATCACCATAATCATCAAATATAGGAGGCTTATTATAATCATTAATTTTCTCCTCAATAGTAGGTGGAATGAAAATATCATATTCATCATTGTAATCATCATATATTGGAGGTTTGGTATCATCATAAGCAATAGAATAGCTATCTTCCAAAGCTGGGGAACTAAAAAGATCATTTTCATAAGAACTAGCTTCCCCAAGCTTAGACTTTTTCATAGCATTAGCAATAATGGTGTCCAAAGAATTCATACTAACAACATTTCTATTAGCATGCAAATAAAGTTCAATAGGTTTTTTAATTTTCTCTTCAAACACTTCATGTCCTAACTCAAGATAAATACTATAAAACTCTCTAATTTTTTTGTTGTTTTCCATTAAGCCTAACTAGTGAAAACAAGAAACAAAAATACAAAATTGCAGAATCTAAAGTGGTTATGCTAGACCTTGACACTTCAGACTTGATCGAAGCTAAGGTATGAGGTAACAAAATTTCTAAACTTATGACTCCTATATATTATGGAGAAACCTTCTTATACGGAATTTGTGAGTCGATTTACACTATAAATATTATGCCTTCATCACTTTATGAGCAACTTTGCTACAATTTAAATAATTCATATGTGGAACCGGTAGATGATGTCTACGTACTTCTATTCTTGTAGACAGTTGTTGGGCCTCCAAGTGCAGAGGTTTGTAGAACAGCAGCAAATTTTCTCTTAAGTGGATCACCCAAGGTTTATCGAACTCAGGGAGGAAGTGGTCAAAGGTATCCCTTCTCAAGCAACCCTGCAATCAAGATACAAGAAGTCTCTTGTGTCCCCAACACACCCAAAACACTTGTCAGGTGTATAGGTGCACTAGTTCGGCGAAGAGATAGTAAAATACAAGTGGTATGGATATAAGACAACGTTGCCAGAAAATACTTTGATGGCGTGGAAGAGACTAAAGGCAAACTGAAATAAAGATGGCAACAAGCAAACATGTAATAGATCTAGTTGCAAACAAAGTTTCAATGCTTAGAAACAAGGCCTAGGGATCATACTTTCACTAGTGAACACTATCATATAAATATATTCTTATTTATGATACTACGCTGAACTACTCTCCGGTTGGACATTCTAATCCATGGTAGGGCTATAACAACACACCTCAAAGTTTACTTTCCACATCTAGATAACCCCACACTGTCACCTTGAGCACTAGATGGTTCCAACAAACACCACAATTTCATAAAGACATCCAACTCCAAATATAACTCGTAACAAGTATTTTGTAATCTCTAGCCTAAGTGCCACCATGGTGTGCACGCTGTCACTTTCACACACATAGGGAGAACAGAGATCTATTAAAGCACTTGAGTAACAAGGTAGATCTACTTAATTACAAAGCTTATGATCACAATATGATCATGCATAGAGAGAGATGAACACATAGCTACCGGTAGAACCCTTAGCCTCGAGAGAGAACTACTCCCTCCTCATCATGGGAATCAGCAATAGCGATGGAGATAGTGGTGGAGATCTATGAAGATGGCGGTGAAGATGATGAAGAGGCGGCGGCGACGGCGCGGAGGACTCCTTCCCCGCTGCTGATATCACAGGGGAGCACCGCCCCTTAGCACCCTTCCTTCATGGCTTCTTGGGAGCCCTTCCCCATGGAGATGGAATCTATGGGGGAGGTAAAAACGTGGCTTTGGTGGCTGCAAATTCGTGGGTGGAGGTGTCTCCCACGAATTAGGTTTCCTTCCTTTATATAGCTTCTCGGATTCCCGTCACCCGCTGCAGTAAATCGGGTCTATCGGGCCCGTCCGAACTCGGAATCAGATAAATTTTATGTCCAGAACGTTTGGTGCAAAATTTCCAACAACTTTGTAGTTGAAGACTTTTCCGTTTGACGCCGTATTCGACCCGAAACGTGACCATCTTTAAAAAGAGTTTTGAGACAGATTTCTAGAAAATCCCAATTTGACTCCAACAAGGTTTCCACTTGTATTCTTGGTAATTCCTACACATCAAAGTGTAAAACAAGAACATTGTGCACTTTTGATACTATTAGTAGGTTAGTCTAAATAAATCATAAACTTTATATAAAAAGGAGTATCAAAAGCATATTATTAGCATAAAACCATCAAAAATTATAGATACGTTATGGACGTATCAATATCCCCAAGATTAGTTCCTGCTCGTCCTCGAGCAGGTAAATGATATAAACAATATAATTTTTGAGGTGACACGCAGCCAACACAAACTTGATCAAAGTATTTGTAAAACACTGATAGCTGGATCATAGTACTTCAATCATAACATGAAATACAAAGTTCTAGCAATAAGACAAAGAAACTATATTACAACATGAAAAGGCACAAACAAAAGACTCATAAATAACAATGCTTTGCAAGACGTTTTTTTGTTTCACATAAAGAAAACAGAACATAGTGGCATTCAGCTTGTCCCTCATAGAGTAGCAAATATAAATGCATAGGACACCTTCAAAGTTCATAAGAGTGACTAGATACAAATAGTTTAAAACAAGCAATATCAAAATTATGCATCAATCAACAAGTCTTGGGACAATGCACATAGAACTAAGAATGGCCACTATGCTCTCAAAGTAGGTGCATAAAGATAGAAGGTGGAGACTCAATATAAAAGTGGAAGAAAGGCCTTCATAGAAGGAAGCAGGGATTCAAGTTTCATAAAGAGCTTCCAAAAATTATGGTACTTATTAGCTTTCAGCTCTCATTGCCCCTATCATAAGCATCTTTAAGTGGTTAAGGTTAAAGTGACACAACTAAGAGGATATGCTTGACAAGTTATAAGCCGAAATGTCATGCCCCTTACTTACGAAGACCAAACCTCATGCTACTCAACTTTAGTCATGAGTAAGCTTTTGTCATTGTAAGTATGTGTGTATCATTAAGAACCGCCAACAGGATACCCCTTGCACATGATACATGAGCTATCCCATAATCAAAATGACAAGCCAAGCAGACAATGAGCATCTCAGCGATCTTTTTATTTGCTATTTGCATAGGTTTTTATTGAGGATGCTTCATAGAGTGCTCATTATGGTTAAGCTGCAAGTTTCCACCATGATTAGGCATGGCTTAGGCTAGCGGCCCAGGCGTTTCTCTAACACACATACAAACTCCATGATCTTACAAGTTTCACTTTTATTTCACACCACCGGGATCCATAAGCAAAAGAACATGATATCAACTGGGTGCAAAGTAGAAGTGCAATGTTGAAAGCGTTCCCCATGATACATGGTTCTGCTAATTTCAACTTATAAAGTGCAAGCATATACGCAACAAAGAAGGACACAATGGTTCAAGTTTATTAGATGCAAAAAAGTAAAGTGTGCCATCAAGTTCGTGAGAGCTTTAATCACTAGTTTTCTCATAACCAGTTTAATTTGGAAGGTAAACAAAAACATGAATATACTGGGAATAGCATATGCTAGTAGGTAGGTATGGTGGACTCTTTGGAATAACTTGGTTTAGGGAGTTGGATGCATGAGTAGAACTCATACTTGGTTACGGAGGCTAGCAAAAGACTGGGAGCGACAAACTAAGAGAGCAATAATGGCCATAATCATGCAAAGCGACAAAACATCATTAATTAAAGCATAAAGTGATATTACAAGTCGAAAACTAAAGGATCATAAAGGCTATGGTGACTTAAGATAGTCATAACATGGTGTGAGCATGTGCCAAGTCAACCCAAATAAAGCATCAAAGGAGAATACCACAATACTATGCTTTAATATGCTAAAACAACGCATAATTCTTCCAAGGCACATTAAGCAATCTCAATTATTTATAACAAGTCATGCTACAGCAAAGAATACTAATCGTAAAGCCAAAACAATAGCAAGCATGGCATGACAAAGGATAGGCCACAGTCAAAAACAAGCTCTCTTTACCACTTAAGCATGAGCTTTCCTACTTTTTCCAATCCAAACCAAACTATTTGAAAACCAATGTATGAAAGAGGGGGTCCAACCAATTTATTCAAGAAAACTAAGAAAACCAAGCAAACAAAAACCAAAACAAAAACGAAAAAGAAGACGCTCCAAGAACAACACAACTGTGCATGAAACAATAAAAATGAAGTGTTTGTAAGAAACCTGAGATTTTTATTGATGAAGAAGGGGATGCCTTGGGCATCCCCAAGCTTTGACGCTTGTACCTCTTGAATATTTCTTGGGGTGACACGGGTGGCATCCCCAAGCTTGAGCTTTAGTCCATTCTACATCTCATTACTCATTCCTTCTATACACCTAAAATTTTTCCTTCATACAAAACTTCACACAATCTTTATTGGCAATATTAGTGCACTCAAGATAATAAGTCTTTGGGTTCAGTTTCAACACCAATAAAACTTCCATTAAAACACAAGCTACTTTAGCACTTCCCTCAAAAAGCTCAATTCCCCAAAAGAACTAGAAAGGAACCAACAAGAAGCAAATGCAGAAAATGGCAGAAATCTCTCAAAACAGACCAGCAGGTAAATACGAATTTTTTAGAAGACCTTCTGTTGCTCAAATAAAAAAGTGTTGAACTAACGAAAGTTAGATAACAACCTGGGGCAGAAGCACAAAAATTCACGCCTCAAAAGGACATACAGATATTTTACACGAATTTTTACGATGAAGAACAAAAATCTGTTTCGGGACAACAACTTTCCCAAGCATTACTTTTCTCTTATTAGTGGTTACTCTTGGCACAAAAAGCAAATAAAAAGGATAATGAGTGGTTATTATAGAGGTAATAACTTCCAAGAGTCATATAAAACTTTTGGGTTATCTCCCAATAAGTACTTTTGTTTAATGCCTTTAAGTTAGGCATGATAGTTTGAGAAGATGCTGACATAAGACATATGAATTGAAGTAAAAAGAGAGCATCAAGAAGAAAATTCAAAGCACATTTAAGTCTAACCCACTTCCTATGCATAGGAATCTTGTAAAGAAAAAAGTCATGAAAGCACAAGGCAACAAGCATAGGAAAGCAAAACAAGTGCAACTTCAAAATTTTCAACATAAAGAGGGGAAGCTTAATATTGTTGAGATACATAAAACCATGTTTCCCTATCTCATAATAACTTTCAGTAGCATCATGAATAAAATTAACAATATAACTATCACATGAAACATTCTTATCATGAGCCACATGCATATAATAATTATTACTCTCCACATAATCATAGTCATTCTTATTAATTGTAGTGGGAGCAAAGTCAATAAAATAGCTATCATTATTATTATCATCACCATAATCATCAAATATAGGAGGCTTATTATAATCATTAATTTTCTCCTCAATAGTAGGTGGAATGAAAATATCATATTCATCATTGTAATCATCATATATTGGAGGTTTGGTATCATCATAAGCAATAGAATAGCTATCTTCCAAAGCTGGGGAACTAAAAAGATCATTTTCATAAGAACTAGCTTCCCCAAGCTTAGACTTTTTCATAGCATTAGCAATAATGGTGTCCAAAGAATTCATACTAACAACATTTCTATTAGCATGCAAATAAAGTTCCATAGGTTTTTTAATTTTCTCTTCAAACACTTCATGTCCTAACTCAAGATAAATACTATAAAACTCTCTAATTTTTTTGTTGTTTTCCATTAAGCCTAACTAGTGAAAACAAGAAACAAAAAGACAAAATTGCAGAATCTAAAGTGGTTATGCTAGACCTTGACACTTCAGACTTGATCGAAGCTAAGGTATGAGGTACCAAAATTTCTAAACTTATGACTCCTATATATTATGGAGAAACCTTCTTATACGGAATTTGTGAGTCGATTTACACTATAAATATTATGCCTTCATCACTTTATGAGCAACTTTGCTACAATTTAAATAATTCATATGTGGAACCGGTAGATGATGTCTACGTACTTCTATTCTTGTAGACAGTTGTTGGGCCTCCAAGTGCAGAGGTTTGTAGAACAGCAGCAAATTTTCTCTTAAGTGGATCACCCAAGGTTTATCGAACTCAGGGAGGAAGTGGTCAAAGGTATCCCTTCTCAAGCAACCCTGCAATCAAGATAAAAGAAGTCTCTTGTGTCCCCAACACACCCAAAACACTTGTCAGGTGTATAGGTGCACTAGTTCGGCGAAGAGATAGTAAAATACAAGTGGTATGGATATAAGACAACGTTGCCAGAAAATACTTTGATGGCGTGGAAGAGACTAAAGGCAAACTGAAATAAAGATGGCAACAAGCAAACATGTAATAGATCTAGTTGCAAACAAAGTTTCAATGCTTAGAAACAAGGCCTAGGGATCATACTTTCACTAGTGAACACTATCATATAAATATATTCTTCTTTATGATACTACGCTGAACTACTCTCCGGTTGGACATTCTAATCCATGGTAGGGCTATAACAACACACCTCAAAGTTTACTTTCCACATCTAGATAACCCCACACTGTCACCTTGAGCACTAGATGGTTCCAACAAACACCACAATTTCATAAAGACATCCAACTCCAAATATAACTCGTAACAAGTATTTTGTAATCTCTAGCCTAAGTGCCACCATGGTGTGCACGCTGTCACTTTCACACACATGGGGAGAACAGAGATCTATTAAAGCACTTGAGTAACAAGGTAGATCTACTTAATTACAAAGCTTATGATCACAATATGATCATGCATAGAGAGAGATGAACACATAGCTACCGGTAGAACCCTTAGCCTCGAGAGAGAACTACTCCCTCCTCATCATGGGAATCAGCAATAGCGATGGAGATAGTGGTGGAGATCTATGAAGATGGCGGTGAAGATGATGAAGAGGCGGCGGCGACGGCGCGGAGGACTCCTTCCCCGCTGCTGATATCACAGGAGAGCACCGCCCCTTAGCACCCTTCCTTCATGGCTTCTTGGGAGCCCTTCCCCATGGAGATGGAATCTATGGGGGAGGTAAAAACGTGGCTTTGGTGGCTGCAAATTCGTGGGTGGAGGTGTCTCCCACGAATTAGGTTTCCTCCCTTTATATAGCTTCTCGGATTCCCGTCACCCGCTGCAGTAAATCGGGTCTATCGGGCCCGTCCGAACTCGGAATCAGATAAATTTTATATCCAGAACGTTTGGTGCAAAATTTCCAACAACTTTGTAGTTGAAGAATTTTCCGTTTGACGCCGTATTCGACCCGAAACGTGACCATCTTTAAAAAGAGTTTTGAGACAGATTTCTAGAAAATCCCAATTTGACTCCAACAAGGTTTCCACTTGTATTCTTGGTAATTCCTACACATCAAAGTGTAAAACAAGAACATTGTGCACTTTTGATACTATTAGTAGGTTAGTCTAAATAAATCATAAACTTTATATAAAAAGGAGTATCAAAAGCATATTATTAGCATAAAACCATCAAAAATTATAGATACGTTATGGACGTATCAATAGACAATACTATTAAATTGTCTAATAGGACCAATATAAAACCGGAAGGTGTAATCAGAAATATCTATGTCTTTATTGGATCACTCATGTACCCCCTTGATTTTCATATTATTGATATGCCTCGAGATTCTTTTTGTCCTATTCTTTTAGGCAGGCCTTTTGTTTGCATAACCAAAGCTCGAGTTGATAATAAGAAGGAGACTATTTTACTGATGTTTGGAGAAGAGGAAATGACATTCCACTTCGCCAAACTAAAGAAGAGGCCATATGAAGTGGAAGATTTCAAGGAAGAGGAAACGATTGCCGAGTTGGTCGCAATTCATTTCAGTACTCCACAAGATGAATTAGAGAGGAGCCTAATTAATTGGGAGGAAGCACCAGATGATAAGGAGAGAGAAGACATGGATGATTACCTTGATTCAGTTCCGGAAGCACAAAATCCACATGACTATGAAGAACTGGTAAGAAAAGGAGATGAAGAGCCTCCACCAATTGAATTAAAACAAGTTCCAGACGATATGATGTATGAGTTTTTAGATAATGAAAATAAATGCCCTGTTATTATTAGCAAAAATTTATCAGAAAATGAAACAAATAAACTCATTTCAGTCTTGGTTAAGCATCGTGAAGCCTTTGGATATACTCTAAGTGATATTAAAGGAATAGATCCATCTATTATAACACATAAGATTACCATACTTGATGATGCTGAACCTGTAGTGGATACACAAAGAAGGCTTAATCCGAAAATAAAGGAAATAGTAAGAAAAGAGGTTATACGCTTATTAAATGCTAGCATAATATATCCTATTTCTGATAGTAAGTGGGTTAGCCCAGCTCATTGCATACCAATACAAGGTGGTCTTGATGCTGCTACGAATGAGGATAGTGAGCTAGTTCCTGTAAGGCCTATTGTTGGATATCGTATGTGAATTGATTTTAGGAAGCTAAACCGCGAGACACGGAAAAATCATAAAGCTATACCATTCATGGATAAAATTTTAGAAAGACTTAGTAATAATTCATATTTTTGTTTTCTTGATGGTTATTCTGGATATTCTCAAATTTCCATACAACCGGAAGATCAAGAGAAAACAACTTTCACTTGCCCTTATGGCACATATGCTTATAGATTAATTCTGTTTGGCTTATGTAATGCATCAGCAACTTTTCAAGAATGTGTTTTAAAAATCTTTGATGATTTTGTTGAGAAGACTATGGAAGTTCTAACAAATGATTTTGTTGTTTGTGGAACAACATTTGATAATTGCCTCTATAATCTAACCAAAGTCTCGCAGAGATGCAGGCAATCAAATTTGGTTTTGAATTGGGAACAATGTCGTTTCATGGAAAGAGAAGGTAAAGTTTTGGGGTATAAGGTTTCAGAGAAGAGAATAGAAATATGTAGAACTAATATAAATGCTATAGAAAATCTCCCAATACCTCATGACATTAAAAACTTAAAAATGTTTCTAGGACATGTAGGTTTTATAAGCATTTTATAAAAGGTTTTGCTAAATTAGCTATGCCTCTCACCGACCTTCCTGAGAAAGAAACTCCATTCTACTTAGATCATGACTGCATTGCAGCTTTTGATAACCTTAAAACAAATTAGTTTCAACACCTATCATGCAATGTCCAAAATGGGATGAACCTTTCAAAATCATGTGTGATGCTAGTGACTATGCTTTAGGGGATGTATTAGGACAGCGAGACAGAAAGAATTTAAAAGTTATTTATTATGCTAGTAGACCTCTTAATAAGTTTCAGAAAAATTATGCTACTACAGAAAAAGAGTTCCTAGCTATAATTTTTGCTTGCGACAAATTTAGATCTTACATCATTAATTCTAAAGTAATAGTTCATACAGATCACCAAGCTTTGCATCACCTGTGAAAAAGGATGCGAAGCCCGGGTTGATTAGGTGGGTTTTATTACTACAAGAATATGATTTGCAAATAGTAGATAGGAGGGGTAAGGATAATCTGGTAGCAGATCATCTCTCTAGGATGGAGGGAATAATTACTAACCCCGTACCTATAAATGAATCATTTCCGGAAGAATATTTAGCAAATGTTGAAATTTCTGATCCGTGGTATGCAGATTATGCTAACTATCTCGTAGTAAAATTTATACCTCCTCGTATGATAAGAAATCAAAGGATGAAATTCTTTAATGAGCTTAAATATTACTTTTGGGATGATCCGTATCTATATCGTCATGGACCTGACGGAATGATCCGGAAGTGTGTTCCTAACCATGAAATGAATGCAATATTGCAAGCTTGTCATGACAGCCCGTATGAAGGACATCATGCAGGTAAGCGAACTACAGGGAAGGTACTTCAATCCAGATTCTATTGGCCCACCTTGCTCAAGGACGCACAAAGGTATGTAGAATATTGTGATGCTTGCCAAATAAGAGGTAATATAGGTAGGAGACAAGAGATGGCAATGAATTATAGTCTTATAATCGAACACTCTGATGTATGGGGAATGGATTACATGGGACCTTTTATAGAATCAAATGGTTACACTCATATTCTTGTTGCTGTCGATTAAGTTACTAAATGGGTTGAAGCTATTCCAACAAGCCATGCAGATGCACCACCTCAGTGAAGATGATCAAGGACATTATATTCCCTAGGTTTGGAGTTCCTAGATTTTTAATCACTGACGGTTGTTCTCATTTTATGAAAGGAACTTTCAGGAAAATCCTCAGCAAATATGGAGTAACTCACCGTGTTGCTTCACCATATCATCCTCAAACAAGTGGTCAAGTAGAACTCTCTAATAGAGAATTAAAGACCATACTTGAGAAGATGGTGGACAAATCAAGAATTGGTCATACAAGTTAAATGACACTCTATGGGCATACCGTACTACATTTAAAAATCCAATGGGTATGACACTTTATAAGATGGTTTACGGTAAGGCATGCCATTTACCTTTAGAATTAGAACACAAAGCTTTTTGGGCAATCAAGAACCTAAATTATGATCTTAAAGCAGCAGGAGAAAAACGTTTATTAGATATTCATGCATTAGATGAGTTTAGAAGTGAGGCCTATGAGAATGCTAGATTGTTTAAATAAAAAATGAAAATATGGCATGATAGAAAATAGAGAATAAGACCTTTAAAAATGGAGACAAAGTGTTGCTCTATAATTCTCGTCTTAAGTTGTTTCTAGGGAATCTCAGATCAAAGTGGGAAGGCCCATATATAGTTGAAGAAGCTTATTCATTGTGAGCAGTGAAGCTCCAGGGAAAAACACCATATCTTTCATGGGTGGTAAATGGACAACGCTTGAAGCATTATCGAGTAAAAGAAGATATAAGTGCAGTCACCATACAAGTGATCACCCTAGAAAAAGTGATTAAGCAAATATATACAAGGAATGGTAACTACAAGAAGAATGGATTCGAGACAGAATAAAGCAACACTATGGTCAAGCTATTGACCATAAAAGAGCGCTTCATGGGAGGCAACCCATGTGAAGTAAAGGTTTGAGTAAATTTTTAAATTTTTAATTGAAGTGGTAATTGAGCATTGTTTTAAATAAGGAACATTTGATGCTCTAGCGAAAAAGAAGGAAGATTGATAATGCCAAAATTGGTTTTTCTGTCAAAACTTGATATTTCGTTAAGTTTTAGATTAATAAAGAATCCTTGGAGAAGCAGGAAAATTTTGGTGGATCTAGAGGGTTTAATGACCAGCTGTACGGCGGGAATAAAAGTTCTGACCGTATAGCTACGATAGTTGTTTCGACATCACCCCTTTCGTCCATGAAAGATACTGATAGTTTAACGACCAACTATATGGCGGGAATTAAAATTCTGCCCGTATAGTTACCGTCGTATAGATATTGATGCCTTTAACAAAACTATTTTCTAGGTACTGATAGTTTAACGATCAACTATACGGCGGCAAGAAAAATTCTGCCCGTATAGCTGTGGTCGTATAGATATCGACCCATCTCCAAAACAATTATTCAGAGTACAAAGGGTTTAATGACCAACTATATAGCGGGAATAAAAATTCCTGCTCGTATAGTTCCGGCCATATATTTGGTTCCACCGTAGATATAATCTATAATCGGTTCATAACTATACGACGGGATCTATATGGGCCGTTCCCGTATAGTTGCTCGTTACGAAAGGCGGCTAGGGTTTTTAACCTCCCCTTTTAAAGTTGATCGCATCTAACCTTTTTCATTAAGTTTTCGCAGAGCTACAACCTCCAGCCTTGAAAAATCCTCGCCATCCCTATACAAGCCCCTTCTATCAACATCCGTGCAGCGAAGCCATGCAGCCCTTCCACGTCAACAAGATCTAGAGGAAGAGAGAAGAGAAGCCCGTGAAGAGGATCGAAGAAGTAGAACCTAAAGGATCATTATCATCATCTAGCTCAGAGATCAAGCCTCTCCCAAATTGGGAGGACATGTTCCCGCAAAGGATGGATATGATGAGGCAAGCGGAACAGGGAAAGAGCAAGTATGAGTATCTCTCTACTCCATGTCATCACAACATAGGATCCTATTATAAACCTCCTCTCGGTCCATCGCCTCTTAAACCTAAGAAGATGCAGCAAGATGAGATTCATGATAAGATCTATGAGTTGGAAAAATCTTCAAAGGCATGTGTCGAAACAATTGGAGAAGGGATTGACTCCTACTAGATGATGAGCAAATACCTTGAGAAAAAGGTTGATGACATCGATGGTAGAGTTGGTTTCTTGACTAAAACTATTTTTTAGTTGACAGATGAGAAGAAATTCCTCTAGAAGAAATTTTTGAAGCTTCAATACGACATGGCAGAGCTCAGCATTCGCCTCGCAAGCATGGTTAAGGTTTGCAACACAAAGGAAGAAGGCAATACTCTTCCTACCTAGGAGGAGGAATAGGTACCAACGAGGAGTTATTTGATCCCGCCTGGCTTGATTCCAAGCTTGGGGAGATCTTTAAAGACCTTGTAATCTATCTTATAAGTTTTATATTACTATTTTAGTTTTGCATTAGTTCGAGTTTAGAAATAAAGTTTGCATCATTTGAATTTCCTTAAGGAATAGTCGATCCCATTTGTGAAATTCTGAGTTTATTATCATATATGGAGCATTATTGAGTTTGTGTTTGTCTTATTGGATATATGAATGACTTGAGTATAATTTTACTTGCACTTGATGATAGCAATAGGAGTCTTCCACACCATTGATATTAATGGAACATATAAAGATAATTTAGTCAATATGTTGTAAGTCTACGGTTTGATTTACGAAGAAAAATTATCTATGTAGTTAAGTTGAAAAAGAAACCTTGAACAAAGGAAAATAAATAGTGCTATCAAAATAGAGTGAGAACAAGTCGAGGTAGAATCTTCGAGTCATAAAAATGCTTCATATACAATTGGAATTTGGTAATTGAGATCGTTAAACTTTGAATTCCTACATGAAGTGGAATGTATGGCTATCTCCTTTTGCACAACACTTAAACAAAAGTGTTAGCATATACACAAAAGAAAAGAAAAGAAAAGAAGAAAAAGAGCGAATGTGCAAAGAGCAAATAGGCATACACCACTATATTGTAGTATGACAAAGAGACACTTTGAGATTTTGAATCCCAAGTGAATATGTTAATCTTAAAACACTTGGGATACCTTGCTAACTCATTCGGTTGAATTGAATACTCTTACATCATATTGAGAGTGATATTTTGTGAACTATTAAATGCTAAGGTGTGGAAGTCAGCTAATACTATTCAGATAGTTCGAGTGAGGTACTATTCATGAACTTATTCCTATATATCATACATGATAGACACATGCTGCAACTGCCTCATTTATTTTATCGACTCAGCTTCACAAATATGAGGATCACATCCATTAAGCTAAGCTTGCTCGGGACAAGCAAGAGTCTAAGCTTGGGGAAGTTGATGAGTACATATTGACATCATGTTTTATATTATTATTTTGCATTGTAGATGTAGGGTCTTGGTATTTTACGGTGCTCGCACGGATGTTTTATGTCTATTTTCACCAGAATCAGGAAAGATGATGGATCTAGGTTACAATTGTTTCCTTTACCATTGTGGATTTATACAAGAACTATTCATCTACAATTGTTTCCATTACCATTGCCATGATTTTGATTGCCTCCATGTCTGAGTAGATCTCTAGTTCTTGGGGAGATGGAGAAACCCTAGCATATGATTGAGATGAGATAGAGATTATTATGTTATACATCATTATGTGTATGTGTTAATTCTCTTCATCTTGATGTTGGGAGTTGTGCACCTCCTTAATATTTGCCTCCTATGGGGACTCGATGAAGGGGATTACTTGTTGGTAGACGGAGGGATGATAACACTTACTATGACTATAAAGCTATTGTCATTCTTTACGTACTAACTTGGGGAATCAAGGAGAACTCATAAAACCATGTCCATGCCATGGGAGAAATCCCTAAATAGCGGGATAATACGATTGATGTCATTTATCTGTCAGCTATGGTTATGAAGGATGACGCGAGCAGTGGTTGCTACCTATTCGTCCATATATGGATCGCCTCCCACATACATACATATCATGAGAATATTTGTTATAATAATCTTGATTTCTTCGTCTAAATTGCTAGCGGTGTATCCACTACTCCCCGAGAACGCATTTTCCCTATTGCAGTTCCAAGTTCTTTTACACACGTGATTCTTACTTTCTGCATTAAGTTTTACTTTACTTTAAATTGCCTCGTTCAACCAAAAACCCAAAAATAACTCTACTTTTTTTGCATCTTAAAGTTATTCCTTAAGTACTTCGTTTAGTCTTAGTTAAAAGCATTTTAGTCTTTCGCCTACTGCTCCCTATGGGATCAATATCTTTATTTCGAAACTAGCTACAAACGATATGTGCACTTGCAGTCATCAACTTCCCCAGAACTCAATCTTAGAAATGGGTGCTTATGCATCTTTGTGTGAGGGGTATCTTGGAATTAGGCCGAGTCTTGTTCTATTCCGGTATTATTTCAATACCCAGAGAAACTCTATCACTTCCGGTAATCCCTACATTACCGGAACTCTTAGCCTTAGCATTAGGAGAGAATGAGTCTATCCTAGAATTAAGGTTAGCGAGTCCATGAAGAGATGGCCGTCCATGTTCTTCTATCATAAGGACAAACCGGCTCCCGACAAAGCAACTGCTTTGCCAGTTTTCTTCGATGGCGTTGATACGTTGCTAACGTATCTATAATTTTTGATGTTCCATGCTTGGTTTATATCTACTTTCTTATGTTTTGTCCACACTTTGGAGTATTTTTATACACTTTCTTGGACTAACCTATTAACAAGATGCCACAGTGCCAGCTGCCTATTTTCTGTTGTTTTTGGTTCTAGGAAAGTCAGAAAATGAATATTCTCGGAATTGGATGGGACAAAAGCCAAAGTCAATATTTCACCGAGGGGGACATGGAGCTAGAAGACGAGACAGAGAGGGGCCAGAGGCTGACCACACCACCTGGCCATGCGGCCAAGCCTGACCCATGCCAAGGGGTGTTGTGGCTGCCTAGGGCACCCCCTCGGTCTCCCCTTTCGCTTATATATTGCCTCCGATACAGAAACCCTAAGTACCCGACCAAAATTCCATGAAAGATTCTGTAGCCACCGTCATCTCCATCCCTAGATCGGGAGGGATCTGAAGCTCTTCACGGCACCCTGCCAGAGGGGAGAATTCACCCTGGAGGCCTTCTTCATCACCATGCAAGCCTCCGGTGTGATGCGTGAGTAGTTCATCCTTGGACTACGGGTCCATATAATAGCTAGATGGTTGGTTCTTATCCTTTGTCCTATCATGTTTAGATCTTGTGAGCTCCATTCATGATCAAGATCATCTATTTGTAATCCTACATGTTGTGTTTGCGGGGATCCGATGGATATTGAGATTCTATTTCAGATTGATTATTGATTCTATCATGTCTTTGTTATTTGTGATCTTGCATGCTCTCCGTTGCTAGTAGATATCTTGGCCGAGTAGATGCTAGCAACTCCAAGAGGGAGTACTTATGCTCGATAGTGGGTTCATGCCTCTAGTAATCGGGGGAAGTGACAAAAATCTCTATGGTACTAGATGTGTTGTTGCTACTAGGGAGAAAACAACAATCCTTTGTTCATAGAACAATCGTATTGTTTACTTTACACGCAATGCGTAATGCAATTATCTATTGCTTGCAATTTAATACTAGAGGGGGTTCGGATGATAACCTGAAGGTGGTTTATTAGTCATAGATGCAGTTGGATTACGGTCTATGTATAATGTTGTAATGCCCAATAAAATCTCATAGGAGTCAAGATGATTAGTATATGCATGTATTCTTTCTCGATGTTTGTCAATTGCCCCGCTGTAATTTGTTCACCCAACATGTCATCTATCTTAAGGAGAATCATCACTAGTGAACTATGGACACTTACCCTTTCTTTTACCATCAATCTACAACTGTTTACTATTTTCTGTTTACTTTCTGCAAGTTATTACTATCTTCCACACAATACATTTAATCCTTTGTTTTCAGCAAAACCGGTGAGATTGACAACCTCACTGTAAGTTGGGGGCAAAGTTATGTGGTTGTGTTGTGCGGGATTCTAAGTTGGAAACAACACCTTGGAGGTGTTTCTTGCTCCTACTGGTTCGATAACCTTTCTTTCATAACTGAGGGAAAACTTGCTAATGTGCTCATCATACCTTCCTCTTGAGGTTCCCCAACGAGCTCGATATATTTTGGGCCATCAAGCTATTTTTTGGCGCCGTTGCCGGGGAGACAAGGACATCTTCACAAGGGGAGTCCCTCATAACCAATCTCTTTACTTTGTTATTGTTGTTTTTCTTATTTATTTCTGTTTTGTTTTCTTATTTCTTTATCAAAAATACAAAAAAATTAGTTGTTCTAGTTTGCTTTCTTTATTAAAAACACAAAAAAAATAAGTCTTTCTATAGTTGTTACCTCTTTATTAGCTCACCATGTTGATCCCTAAGTTCACCCTGAAAGACCTTTCAATAGGTAGTGGCTCTATAATTGGAAAAGATAATATTGAAGAATTCTTTAATCATGTTAGTAAGCATGAGGATAGATCCCTTGCAGAACTTGCTCTGAATTATGAAATTGCTACAGCATCTTTAGTTCACATGTTGGAAGCTAGGTTTATTAACCTTAACCCCTTAATGCAAGTAATGTTTCTGAAACTTAAAGAAATTGAGGACCCTGAAAAGAGAGATTTTATTCTAGAAACTTTGCTTAAAGAATTTTATGATGTTGCCAAGGAAGCTAGAAAAGTCTTTGATCATTTTAATATTATAGGCTCCTGTGTAGATGTTATTGGTACTCGAGAAAAGATGGACAAAATCGAATCTAATGGGGAGGAAATTAAGATACCAATACCCTTTAAACTTGTAGCAATGCATGAAGCCATAGAAAATAATCTTGAATGGATTGTTCCTGAAAACCTGTTTGATGAAAATAGTGAATCCAAGAGCATTGAGAGAGGATCCTCTAGAACTTATTTGGATGAGATACCTTGCCTTGTTGAAGATATTTCTGGTATCAATCTTAATGCTTGTTCATTTGAAAATACTTGATTCCTTTCTAGCTTCTTATGCCTAACTTAAAGGCCTTAAAGAAAAGTACTTATTGGGAGATAAGCCAAAAGTTTTAGATGAGTCTTGGAAGTTATTACCTCTGTAATAACCGCTCCTTATCCTTTTTATTTGCTTTTTGTGCCAAGATTAACCTCTAATGAGAGAGAAGTAATGCTTGGGAAAGTTGCTGTCCTGAAACATATTTTTGTGCTTCGCTGTAAAAATTCGTGTAAAATCTCTGTACGTCGGTTTGAGCTGTTATTTTTTGTGCTTCTGCTCCAGGTTATTATCCAACTTTAGTTAGTTCAACACTTTTCTATTTGAGCAACAGAAGGTCTTTAAAAAATTGGTTTTTACTTGCTGGTATGTTTTGATAGATTTCTGCCATTATTTGCATTTGCTTCTTGTTGATTCCTTTTTGGGTTCTCTTTGGGGAATTGAGATTTTTGAGGGAAGTGCTACAGTAGCTTGTGTTTTAATGGAATTTTTATTGGTGTTGAAACTGAACCCAAAGACTTATTATCTTGAGTACACTAATGTTGCTAATAAAGATTGTGTGAAGTTTTGTATGAAGGAAAAATTTCAGGTGTAAGGAAAGAGTGATGTAATGAGATGAAGAATGGACTAAATCTCAAGCTTGGGGATGCCACCTGTGTCACCCCAAGAAATATCCAAGAAGTACAAGCATCAAAGCTTGGGGATGCCCAAGGCATCCCCTTCATCAATAAAAATCTCAGGTTTCTTTCAAACACTTTGTTTTTATTGTTTCATGCACAGTTGTGTTGTTCTTGGAGCGTCTTCATTTTTTGTTTTTGGGTTTTCGTTTGCTTGGTTTGCTTAGTTTTCTTGAATAAATTGGTTGGACCCCCTCTTTCATACATTAGTTTTCAAATAAGTTTGGTTTGATTTGGAAAAGAGTAGGAAAACTTCATGCTTAAGTGGTAAAAGGAGCTTGTTTTTGACTATCGCCTATGCTTTGTCATGTCATGCTTGATATTGTTTTGGCTTTATGCTTACTGATTTTTGTTGTAGCATGACATGTTATAAACAATTGAGATTTCTTAATGTGCCTTGAAAGAATCATGCGTTGTTTTAGCATATTAAAGCATAGTATTGTGGTATTCTCCTTTGATGCTTTATTTGGGTTGACTTGGCGCATCCTCACACCATGTTATGACTATCCCAAGTCACCATAGCCTTTATGATCCTTTAGTTTTCGACTTGTAATATCACTTTATGCTTTAATTAATGATGTTTTGTCGCTTTGCATGATTATGGCCATTATTGCTCTCTTAGTTGGTCGCTCCGAGTCTTTTGGTAGCCTCCATAACCAAGTATGAGTTCCACTCATGCATCCAACTCCAAATAAAACCAAGTTATTCCAAAGAGTCCACCATACCTACCTATTAGCATTTGCTATTCCAACTATATTCATGTTTTTATCTACCTTCCGAATTAAACTTGTTATGAGAAAACTAGTGATTAAAGCTCTCACGAACTTGATGGCACACTCTACTTTTCTTGCCCTTAATAAACTTGAACCATTGTGTCATCTATGTTGTATATGCTTACACTTATATGTTGGGGATTAGCAGAACCATGCTGTCATGGGGAACGCTTTCAACATTGCACTAGTACATTGTACCTAGTTGATATCATGCTCTTTTGTCTATGGGTCTCGTCGGTGTGAAATGAAAGGGGAGCTTGTAAGTCCATGGAGTTATGTATGTGTGTTAGAGAAACGCCTAGGCCGTTGGTCTAATCCATGCCTAATCATGGTGGAAACCTGCAGCGTAACCATAATGAGCAATCTATGAAGCATTCTTCTTATAAAAAAGAGATAGAGATTGAGAAAAAAGGGGAAAAAAGAGATGAGAAAAGAGGACAAAGAGAAAAAAAGCACCATTTTCTCGTGGTAAATAAGAAGATTGCTGAGATGCTCGTTGTCTGCTTGCCTTGTCATTTTGATATGGGGATTCTTCCTATCATCGGGCAAGGGGTACCCCGTTGGCGGTTCTCTATGATACACATGTACTTACTACGACAAGAACTTACCGGTAACTAAACTTGAGTAGCATGAGGAGCGGCCCTCGTATTCAAGGGACATGAGATTTCCAACTTATACTTTGTCAAGCATATACTCCATGGTTTGTTCACTTTAACCTTAATCACTTCAAGATGCTTATGATAGGGGCAATGAGAGTTGAAAGCTAATAAGTACCATAATTTTTGGAAGCTCTTTATGAAACTTGAGTCCCTGCTTCCTTCTATGAAGGCCTTTATTTTACTTTTATGTTGAGTCTCCATCTTCTATCTTTATGCACCTATTGAGAGAGCATAGTGGCCTGATGCGCTCGACGATCTACGTAGAGCTTGTTGGGAACCCTAAGAGGAAGGTATGATGAGCACAGCAGCAAGTTTTCCCTCAGTTATGAAACCAAGGTTTAATCGAACCAGTAGGAGCAAGGAAACACCCCAAAGGTGTTACTAGCTGAGCTTTGGCAGGGCGCACTACCAGTGCTAGTAGCAACGTGGAGACCTGCACAACAGAACCACAGAACTTTGTCCCCAACTTGCGATGAGGTTGTCAATCTCACCGTGTTTTGCGGAAAACAAAGGATTAAATGTATCGAATGGAAAGAAGTAAAAGTTTGTAGAAAGTAAACACAAAGCAGAAACAGTTTATAGATTGTATGTAAAGAAGAAGGACCTGGATCCATAGTTCACTAGAGGTGGCTCTCCTTAGATAGATAACATGTTGGGTGAACAAATTACAGTGGGGCAATTGACAAACACCGAGAAAGCAATACATGCATATACTAATCATATTAACTCCTTTGAAACTTGATTGGACAATACAACATAATACATAGACCGCCATCCAACTGCATCTATGACTAATAATCCACCTTCAGGTTATCATCCGAACCCCTCCAGTATTAAGTTGCAAGCAACAGATTATTGCTTTACGAACTGCGTGTAAAGTAAACAATATGATTGTTCTATGAACAAAAGATCGTTGTTTTCTCCCTAGTAGCAACAACACATCTAGTACCTTAGAGATTTCTGTCACTTCCCTAGATTACTAGAGGCATGAACCCACTATCGAGCATAAATACTAACTCTTGGAGTTGCTAGCATCTACTTGGCCAAGATAGCTACTAACAACGGAAAGCATGCAAGATCTCAAATAACAAAGACATCATAGAATCAATAATCAATCTGAAATAGCATCTCAATATCCATCGGATCCCCGCAAACACAACATGTATGAATTACAAATAGATGATCTTGATCATGAACGTAGCTCACAAGATCTAAACATGAAAGCACAAAGGAGGAGAAACCAGCCATCTAGCTACTACATGGATCCGTAGTCCAAGGATGAACTACTCACGCATCACACCGGAGGCTTGCATGGTGATGAAGAAGGCCTCCAGGGTGAATTCCCCTCTCCGGCAGGGTGCCGTGAAGAGCTTCAGATCCCTCCCGATCTAGGGATGAAGATGACGGCGGCTACAAACTCTTTCGTGGATTTTTGATCGGGTACCTAGGGTTTTCGTACCGAGGGCAACTTATAGGCGGAAGGAGAGGCTGAGGGGGTGCTGGGGTCGGCTAGACCACCCCCTGGCGCAGGCCTGGCCTGGCCACGTGGCCAGGTGGTGTGGCCGGCCCCCATCCCTTCTCTGTCTCGTATTCTGGCACTTGATCCCTTCCGGAAAAATAGGCACTTTGGCTTTTGTCCCGTCCAATTCCAAGAATATTCATTTTCTGACTTTCCTGGAACCAAAAACAGCAGAAAACAGGCAGCTGGCACTGTGGCTCTTGTTAATAGGTTAGTCCAAGAAATCATAATAAAAGTACTCCAAAGTTGGAACAAAACACAAGAAAGTGGATAAAACCAAGCATGGAACATCACAAATTATAGATACATTATCAATGTATCCTAGCCATTCTTAGTTTAATGTGCATTGTCCCAAGACTTGTTGATTGATGCATAACTTTGATATTGCTTGTTCTTAAACTATTTGTATCTAGTCACCCTTATAAACTTTGAAGGTGTCCTATGCATTTATGTTTTGCTACATTATGAGGGACAAGCTGAATACCATTCTTATTATGTTTTCTTTATTTGAAACAAACAAATTTCTTGCAAAGCATTGTTATTCATGAATCTTTCGTTTATGCCTTTTCATGTTACAACATAGTTGCTATGTCTTATTGTTGGAACTATATCTTTCATGCTATGTTGAAGTACTATGATCCCAGCTATCAATATTTTACAAATACTTTGATCAAGTTTAAGATGGTGCACGTCACCTCAAAAATTATTCTTTCTTTTTATCACTTACCTACTCGAGGACGAGCAGGAGTTAAGCTTGGGGATGTTGATACATTGCTAACATATCGATAATTTTTGATGTTCCATGCTTGGTTTATATCTACGTTCTTATGTTTTGTCCACACTTTGGACTATTTTTATACACTTTCTTGGACTAACCTATTAACAAGATGTCATAGTGCCACTTGCTTGTTTTCTGCTGTTTTTGGTTCCAGGAAAGTCAGAAAATGAATGTTCTCGGAATGGGACGGGACAAAAGCCAAAGTAAATATTTCACCGAGGGGGACACGGAGCTAGAAGATGAGACGGAGGGGCCAGAGGCCGACCACACTACCTGGCCGCGCCCACGCCAGGGGGTGGTGTGGCTACTTAGGGCACCCCCTTGGTCTCCCCTTTCGCCTATATATTGCCTCCGATACAGAAACCCTAAGTACCCAATCAAAATTCCACGAAAGAGCATGTAGCCGCCGTCATCTCCATCCCTAGATCGGGAGGGATCTGAAGCTCTTCCCGTCACCCTGCCGGAGAGGGGAATTCACCCTGGAGGCCTTCTTCATCACCATGCAAGCCTCTGGTGTGATGCGTGAGTAGTTCATCCTTGGACTACGGGTCCATGTAGTAGCTAGATGGTTGGTTCTTCTCCTTTGTGCTATCATGTTTAGATCTTGTGAGCTCCATTCATGATCAAGATCATCTATTTGTAATCCTACATGTTGTGTCTGCGGGGATTCGATGGATATTGAGATGCTATTTCAGATTGATTATTGATTCTATCATGCCTTTGTTATTTGTGATCTTGCATGCTCTCCGTTGTTAGTAGATATCTTGGCCGAGTAGATGCTAGCAACTCCAACAGTGAGTATTTATGCTCGATAGTGGGTTCATGCCTCTAGTAATCTAGGGAAGTGCCAGAAATCTCTAAGGTACTAGATGTGTTGTTGCTACTAGGGAGAAAACAGCAATCCTTTGTTCATAGAACAATCGTATTGTTTACTTTACACGCAATGCTTAATGCAATTATCTGTTGCTTGCAGCTTAATACTGGAGGGGGTTCAGATGATAACCTGAAGGTGGCTTATTAGTCATAGATGCAGTTGGATTACGGTCTATGTATAATGTTGTAATGCCCAATCAAATCTCATATGAGTCAAGATGATTAGTATATGCATGTATGCTTTCTTGATGTTTGTCAATTTTCCCGCTGTAATTTGTTCACCCAACATGTCATCTATCTTAAGGAGAATCACCACTAGTGAACTATGGACCCCGGTCGTTTCTTTTACCATCAATCTACAACTGTTTACCGTTTTCTGTTTATTTTCTGCAAGTTATTACTTTCTTCCACACAATACGTTTAATCCTTTGTTTTCAGCAAATCCAGTGAGATTGATAACCTCACTGTAAGTTGGGGGCAAAGATCTATGGTTATGTTGTGCAGGATTCCAAGTTGGAAACAATACCTTAGAGGTGTTTCCTTGCTCCTACTGGTTCGATAACCTTGGTTTCATAACTGAGGGAAAACTTGCTGCTGTGCTCATCATACCTTCCTCTTGGGGTTCCCCAACGAGCTCGATATATTTTGGGCCATCAGGCATCGCCCTGCCCCAAGAGTCTTGGGACATAGACGCTCTGGCTCTCACCGACGATCTGCTTCACGCCAAGAGGTGGATCAAGTATTTGATGAAGCACAAGGGTCTGAAAGGATCCGACCTCATTCACGGTTGGCTGGCGCTTGACTCAGCCCCTCCAACACCATGGTGACCGGCTCATGCATACGGTCACCAAGATCAAGACGAACTCTCTCCAGATCTGCTCCAAATCTTATTCAGATAAGGACTACGAGTGCCAGGTCAGATGGTTGATCAAGGAGCGGATTGAGAGGAAGATTCTGAATTTTTCCTTGGACATGTTCACGGCTGAGAATCCCATGACACCTGTAAGTTTCCCAGCAGTTACTCTTATACTCGAATATGTGTTCATTTGTTACAGCTTTTTTGTAATACTGAGGTGATTCTTCTTTCAGCTTGCTAACCTCCCCAAGTCAGAGCTTGCTCCTCTTGAGGGATATCCTCCTAAGATGTCTCAGGAGGAAGGGGAACTTGTAGTGCTGCCAGAGGCGCTTACTGGGAAGCATAAAACTCTGACTGTTTCCATCGGCACAAAGGAAGTGCCTATTTTGAAGAGGTAACTTTCCTCACAAGGTCGTATGTTTTACTTCTCATTCTTTCCAAAGTGTAACGATTTTGGTATGTTACTCTTTAGAGCTAAACAACTCATCAAGGGCAAGGGGAAGGGAACCACGGCAAAGCCCCTATGCCAATCAAAGTGAAATTTGACTTCTCCGACCACAACGCCTCTGACTCCTACCCCAATGCCTTCTACAGCACCAGAGATTACTTCATCTCCACACGCTGCAGAAGATCCGACTCAGCATTCCGAGCCAACGATCCTTGAATCGCAGACCGACATCACCATGGGTGACTCGGCCATAGATATGGGTGAACCCTCAAAGGGTAATGATCCCTCAGCAGAAGTTTTTGTAGATAACCTCTTGAGAAATCTAGGTCTTGCCAAACTTGGCATTACTCAGAAAACTACGGAAGAAATCTAGAAGCTGGCTCGAGAATGTTTAGAAAGCTGGAACATCACTACTAAGGAAGAGGCCCAAGAAGCCAAAGATGTAAAACTCTCTAATCTTCTTGCTCAAGTTTGTCTCCGCGATGACAAGCTGAGGGGTGGTGTGGCTCTGCCACCCCCAATGATCCCGCTGACTCTCGCTGAGAAGGTTTCTTCTGAGGTGAATACGAGTCTGAAGAAGTTGACCCATGAACATTTTGTAATTCGGAAATCCAACTCACTCTTTTTACTTTATTATATAGCATATCCTCTAGCCCCCAAGCATGAAGTTGGATAGGAAATCCAGATTTATGCTTTCATAGGATGCCAAAGAACGAACTAGTGTAGCCCCCAAGAATCATGCTCATATTCAACTTAGTTAAAATATTAGCCTGAGTCTTTAGTAGACTTCTGACTCTGGGTACTATTCTAACTTACAGAAAGTTAATGCTTATAACCAAGAATTACTGAAGAATATTTGCAATAAATGGAGAGAGATCAAAGCTCTCCGTCTAGAGAATGCTCAACTGAAGATTTCCAAGGATGAAGCTGAAGGTAATCATTTCACTCCTCATACTTGCTCTTTTGACTTCATAGTTGAATTATTATTCGACTATTTCTTGTGTTTACAGAACTGGTCCAACATTCATGTAAAATGATTGAAGAGGCTGAGAATTTCAAAACCCTGGAGGTGGAAAACACCGACTTACAGCAGGAGCTGAATGAACTGAAGGTGGATCATGAGCGCAGTATTAATAGCGTTCTTGAGTCATCCAACACGGCCACCAAAGAACTTGATCGAAAGATCGCGATCCAGGATAAGAAACTCTCAGATCTGAGCGATGAGTTGGCTAGGGAGAAGGACATCACCCAAGCTCTCCGAGATGAACTCTAGAGTCTTCAGGTGGAGAAGACCAAAGTCGACGATGCCATCTTTGGTAATTTTCCTATCTCTGATCTTTCTTTCTTTCCGACTCCTAAGAATCCGGATATACTTATGACTTTGCTTTTGTATATGCTGCTCCTTTGAATTTACTGGATTCTTCTTCCACCGAGTCTTGCACCAGCTGGCTTACCGAAGTCGACGACTGATGGCTCTGAAATATAGCCATCTGCGTCCACATTTAAACTGGATATTAATCATACTTTTGATGAAATATCTCTCTAAACCCTGCCACTAATGCTAATATTCAGAGGGGTATGCAATCCTTTGTTCTTGTATTTTTCCTGCATATGTAATGTCGTTTAAAGGAGGGAATCACTACATTAAAGTCAAAGATACGAGATTTCCAACAACCAGAAGAAACCAGAAGCCGAACAACAGAGGCAGACGCTGTAACGACCAACTATACATCTTGAGCAAAAATTCCGACCGCATAGCTCCAGTCGTATAGTTGGCACCGCCACCATTAGGTCAAACAGAACAAATTTCGTGAAGGGGCCACTATATAAAGAAGCCTCGGGCGACAAGAAAATGCCCCCAGACCGCAGAACTCCTGATGAAGCCATACCTCGCCAGAAAGCCGCCTCCAAATCTCCAAACCCTTCTCCATCTCCATAGCCATACTCCACCACTTGTAATAGTAGATCTCTTCTCCGATTGGCGACATTGTAAGACTATTGCTATCAATCTTATGATTTTCATTACAATGTTTGTGATTGTTGATCTCATCTCTATGTGTGAGTAATTTTCCTTGGGATACGGGCTTCGGCCAAGCCATGTAGCAATTGTGCATGTGATTTATCATAGATGGGATCGTGTATTAGTTTGACATGATGATTATTCTATCCTGTCTTGCCTCAATCCAAGGACTTGTCAGGTACCCAAGACCCCAAGGGTTGAGCCAGGTATAGGGAGTATGAGTGATGACTGATCTGCAGGTTGGGAACCCCAGTGTCAGAAGGGACAGTACGGCTGTATGTGAGGGATTTGCTTGGGATTAAAGGTGACATCACTATGCATATCATTAGTTTTCTTTCTTCTATGGATGAGACTAGTAGGTTATTGCTATAAGAGGTTGCGGAGGCAATAGAAATTATGGATGCACTGCCCACATATAATTTATCTTGCTCTAACAAGTGTTGAGGATCGCAACAGAAAACAAAAAAAAACCTACGATGGAACCCCAAAAAGTGCCTAGGATCTATCTATGTAGTAGTGCGGTAAAGTCCAATGCGTAGAGAATACATACCCTTGTAGACCGTACGCGGTTAACATTCCGGGGGGAACGTGGTTAAAGTAGTCGCACTCGTAGCCGACCTCAAGGTTGCGAAGCTCCTTACAAGTCACCCCTTGCTCCTTCTTCATCTTCATTGTGCAACAGCTCCAGCTCATGACATTTAAGCGCCCCAAGTGTTGCGCCTCGTGTCTTCGTACACATCCGGTGCACGATGAGACCTCCGGCTCCCCGATCCCGCCAGGAGTGCGGAAGTTGATATCTGGCTAGGAATCCTTGTAGCGCAACGGCATGCTGTAGATGTGCCTCGATCGCACAGCCCAAACTGGGGGCCATGGTCACAAGGGAGAGAGAGAGATAGGGAAGGTGGAAGTCAACCAAAGGACTTCTCCAATTGTTGGGTCTAATCCCACCCATGGGCACCCCTTTATATAGGCGGTGGGGGTGTGCCCTCCCCATTAGGTTAGCCATGTGGGACTAATAGGCAAAGGAAAAATACAGGTATTTTCGTCCTGGCTGATTGGGCCGAATTAACTCAGCATAATAGACAAAACAGAAAATACCTAATAAAAGAAAAAAGAGGGCAGCAGCAGCTGGACATGCGCTGGCCGGGTGGGCCTTGGCGCGACCCACCTCGCGCCCAGCAGCCCCTGTGGCGGTGGCCTGGCGACCCAGCCCGGATGGGCCGGTGCCCCGGCGGCCCAGCTCGCGCGCCCGCGAGGCGGCCTGGCGAGGGAGAGCCTGGGTGGGCCGGCTCGCCCCAGCGGCCCAGCTCCCTGGCGCCCGCATGGGCCAGGTTGAGCAGGCCCGCGGCAGCGGCCGGCAGCTGCAGCCTACCCCCGTGCGGTGGCAACTATCTGCCGCCCACGTGGGTTGTTTCTATTTTTCTTTTTCCCTTTATTTTTCTGTAGCTTTTATTCTAGGCTATTTCCCTCCAGGATTTGGCCTAATATAAAAGTTACCTTTATAAATCTTAATCTAAATATTATTTAGAATATATTAATTCACAATTAACATATAATAAATATATATTTAAATTTCCATTTATCCGAGAACACTTTTCTGGTCTTTTCCTTTATTCTTTCTCCGAACAACTTCGGATCTCTCCGCGGAATGATTCTGGCTTTCTCTTTCTCTACCGTGATTCCGTCTTACGAATGATCGCTCTCATCGTACCCTTAAGTGTATCCTCTCACGGCTCGGGAATGCTCTAGACATGATCTATATCAATGATCAACAGAGGGACCAGGGATATCCATGTGACCCCTATGCATTCCTGATGGCAATGTTGTTTGAACCACTAAATGTAGCATCCTCTTCCTTTTGTTTCTTGATACAACTTGTCCGAGATCCGGTCATTGGTATGCCATACCATGTTCAATCTCGTTCACAACAAGTTCTGTTTTCTTGTTACCGTGATATTACATCCCCGTGACCGAGTCACATGTTGCAACATTTATGGATGTAATCTCACCAAGCCGGCCGTATGTATCTTTACCCATCATGTGGGTGAACAAATCCCGGTCTTGCAGTCACATGTCATCTATTGTTCCTTCGGAATACCCAACAAACACCTTTATAACCACTGTATTACCAAGTGGCGCTTGATGCAGTCTAAGCATCCTCGGGAAACAGTGAGTAATATGACCTCACGGTCTAAGGAGAAGGAGTATAGGTATAGCTGTTGCAACAATGAACGATATGACTTGATCGTGTTGCAATCCTTGGAGGAATGTCCAATCACATCACTCTCCAATGATATGATCCTGTTGTCAGCCGCCATAAATGCCCATGATCTTGAAACCCAAATCATCTTCGTGACCAACGAACTAGTATGAATAGAGGCTACTAGAGACTTTGTTGTTTCATACCACACCTGTACCAATATTTCTACTTGGCACATTTATAGCACAATATGAAACTATTATAAACTAATTGAGATATGACAATAACAACCTATTTATTATTTGCCTCTAGGGCATATCTCCTTCAGTCTCCCACTTGCACTCGAGTACAAATAATCTAGCTCGCATTTTACTCATATAAACCATATACCATATGCGTTTACAGATCATGCATGCTCATGGGAAACATCATGTCCATGTTCGGTTTTACCAGATTATTATGTCTTTTGCAAATCGTTAATGTCTCCCTAATTTTGACATTCACACCATTATCGTATAATGGGTCGAAGCATTTGTTTGGCGACAAAGTGAGACTTTGTTTCTAGTGTTTATGATGACGGTCGTTTTCACCGTTGTCATCTAAACTCGAAACACACTTTGCTATCCTTTGTGTATATACTATAATCATGGCAGCAGAACGAGGCCGGATTCCAGGAGCTTACAGTGACTTTAGATCAACCTCGAGGGCTTTCTCATGGGCACAGGGCCCTAGGACACATCATTCTACGTTAAAAGCGAACTAGCCCCGCCATAACATTATACATCCTAGCCTTTATACTTCTATATCTATGTAGATCCTAGTGCATGAAATGCAACTATGCCACTTACATTGCTTCTTGCTACTTAAGTACAAACTTAATTCTGGTTCAGTGATCAACTCAGGAATCACTTAAAGACATGTTCTTATAGTTAAGACTTTGTCCTACCAACCAGAACCTCGGGTCACTTCACGTCGAGTATACAACATGGTTATATGAAAGAACCTATGACTAAGGAATATGAGATGCAACGCATCTCTTTCTTTCAACCATAGTTGCAATACTAATTCAGTGCTTCATACAGTAAGAACTTCTTTCTTACCTTGTTCCATTCTGAGCTACTTTGGAATCCTGTCTTAGGACATTCTGAACATCTTTCAGAATCAAGTCTAGGAAGCATTCGACATTCAGTGTTTATTAAACTCACCAATGTATCTCGATAGATCTCCTTGTTTAATACCTTCAACTTCATCCTTAAATATTATTAACACCAATCACATCATTCATATATGCGTCCACATATCACAGAATGATTTCACGCTCCCACTCAAATATGACATTCATGTTTGAGGTCCAGGGATTTCATTTAGCTCCCACTCAAATCTAGGTCCTCTCGATAATCTTGGACATTCCAAAATTCTTTGATCACCATCAAATCGAGAATCCCACTAACGAGATTTCAATGACCATTCATTTCTCGTACTTAGGTCCATCACGCTTCTTTGTAATTCGTAGGTATGTCTTGTTCAAAACATGACAAGTGAATCAACAATATAATTCTACAAACTTGTAGAATATGTAGTTGAATCCTACTTCCTTTAGTAAAAGTATTCATTGAAACTTTATGATCATTATCATTGGTTTCTCCTCTATATGTAGAGTTTGGATTCACAAAACAAATTCCGCTGCGCCAGTCAACAATTCGGAGGTAAGGTCTAATACCTTGTTTTGATCTTTTACTTTTTTCCACATGTATCTTCATCAAGACACGTTAACTTTGGACAACAACAGTTTTTCCCCTTGTGGAAGATGCATTCATAGCTTCCTAAGAATTCTCTACAAAGACTTGTTTAGTCGCCATGATTTGACTTGTCGAAATCTCCAGAAACTCGAACGTGCCATAACACTTATGGTGTTGTTTCCACGAATCTTTAGATGTTCCTTTGTATAAATGAGTGTTTGCTTATTTCGAGCTTTAACTCTAAATGACAACTATAACCCTTATAAGAGATAATATCATACCATATGTATCTAATACATAATGATTATGATGTTTAGACATTTTCAACATAGTTTGAATTCGTCCAATTATCATAATTTGTGAAACATCTTTCACAAGTTCCTTTTATGCTAAACTTAACTTGAATACTTTAGTCGTGTCGATCAAATCGAAGAGACTTGTTAATTCAATATCCTCTTTGTTGTGAACTCATTTGAACAATTCAAATCATTTCAAACTTATGTTTCATTAAGTAAATACGCTTATTCACTTAAGTCCACAATTAATTAATGATTTCCACTATTTTTTGAAAATACGATACATCATATGTATAAGTTTCAACATTTCTTCACATATCACCGTTTTACCAGAATGCGGAGTTTTAGTTATTCTTCCCAAGAGGCATGGTTTTGCAAAGTCTCTAGATTAAGCATCTAGGACCCCCGATCTTTCATAAAGAACCTGGAATAACCAAAATGACTTAAATTGTAGTGTCATTTCATTATTAAACTTTGGATATCTTTTAACATTCTAATCCTTTTATAAATGTTTAAACTATTATCATTAACATAGTGACGAGAATAACTTGTTTGTAATCATAATGTGACCATAAGGTATTGTCCATAAGAATAGTACAAACTAGTTTGTAACTTGTTCATATGAATAATCGTCTTGCCAAAAGCAAGACACACAAACAAGGATTACAAAATTATATTCAAGTCCACTAATCAAAATGATAAACTTTGAGGAAAGAGGTGATGTTGGCCATCAACTGTTTTGCTTGCCGTCATCAAGTCATGTTGCCTCAAAACCAGCAATTCTCAAGCAGATCATCCTGTTTTTAGAAAACAAGACAAGTATCAAATACTTTGCAAACTGCAATGAGTTTTACAAAACCACATTTATAATTTTGTATATCTAACATATACCTTTTTCATACATGACCTCCTTTTGCAATCAAGCCCTTTTAAGAGTTCTCAACTCTTAATGCAAGATCGCTAAGTGTTTTTCTAAACATTCTGGAGTCATCGAATTATCTCCTAATGGTTATTGTATCAAGAAGAGAAGATCACCTTTTACGAGGATATCCCTCAAGCGTGGGTATTAATCTATGAAGTTGGACCCTTTTGCTAAGTTCCAAATTAAGTAATATATTCCCATGGTCGCAAAGGACCTCAATAGGATAGGCCAAGGTCTACTAAGATATTTGCAAATAGACATCTAGACTAAGTTTATAATAAGAGATAAATATATAATTGGTCTCCACTAAAATTGTCATCCCCTGGACAATTTTAGTGATCGCATGATCCCTATCCTCTACACCTCCCCCGATCGTCACGACCATCAGTGCATTATCAAAGGTAGACATTCACTAATGCCAATCACATCGTCCATGTGACTCATGCTCGATCTTTCGATCTCTTGTGTTCCGAGGCCACGCTTCTCTAACATGCTACGCTCGCCAAATCTAACTTGTGTGTATTTGCTGTGCAACATGGCTTACACCCACTGTATGCGAACATAGATATGTCTGACCCCTACTCACCGCAGGGCGCCTCATACCGAAGAACTTTCTTGGTGGTGCACACACAAGGGGAACACGGAACATTGGAATTCAATAGGGATTATATTATTTGCTACCGTTGAGTATCTAAATACTAGCACACAATAAGATGTAAAACAGGTATCAACAACATATGTATAATGTGATATGATATGGTATTTCTTGCGCCTTGATCTCCATCGAGCGCTTCAGCATGATCTCCATCTTGCCCTTGGTTTGACGCCAAGTCCATGACGCCTCCACCAGGTCGTTCATCAGAACGATGACTATTACTATACTACTTAGTAACAGAAAAGTAAACTACTTTACTTTTGTAACGACCATTGCCATATCATAATCACATGCCCCCTGCAAAATAAAGTTAGATGCCTCTACTTTATCTATTGCAAGTTTTACGTGGTTGTTAGGGCTTTCGCAATAGAACCGTTTCTAAACTATGAACTTTCCAACCACAACATGGATCCAAGATTTGTCTCTATTACACACCTTTCGGGGCCCTCCGTTGTAAATGCTATATCAACTATCGAATGAGAGACAGACACCCGCTAGCCACTTATACGGTACAAGCCGTATGTTGAGCGTGTAACCAGTCTCGTGTACGAATATGCGTAAGGTCAGTCTGGGCCGCTTCATCAAACAATACCACGATATAAAAAAGTACACGTTAGAGGGTAACAACTAAGGGATCAATGCCCACATAATACTTGTGTGTACTGGTCATACAGCACTCCTACGCATAGATCGGCTCTGATACCACTATTGAGGATCGCAGCAGAAAACTGCCTAGGATCTATCTATGTAGTAATACGATAACGGCCAATGTGTAGAGAATACATACCCTTGTAGACCGTACGCGGTTAACGTTCTGTGGGGAACGTGGTTGAAGTAGTCATACTCGTAGCCGACCTCAAGGTCGTGAAGCTCCTCGCAGGTCACCCTTTGCTCCTTGTTCATCTATATCATGCAACAGCTCCGGCTCACGACATTTAAGCTCCCCAAGTGTTGTGCCTCGTGTCTTCGTACACATCCGGTGCACGATGAGACCTCCGGCTCCCCGATCCCACCGGGAGTGTGGAAGTTGATATCCGGCTAGGAATCCCTGCAGCGTAACGGCATGCTGCAGGTGTGCCTCGATCGCACAGCCCAAACTTGGGGCCATGGTCACAAGGGCTAGAGAGAGAGGGAAGGAGGAAGTTAACCAAAGGACTTCTCCAATTGTTGGGTCTAATCCCACCCATGGGCACCCCTTTATATAGGCGGAGGGGGTGTGCCCTCCCCATTAGGTTAGCCATGTGGGACTAATGCGCAAAGGAAAAATACATGTATTTTCATCCTGGCCGATTGGGCCGAATTAACTCAGCCCAATAGACAAAACAGAAAATACCTAATAAAAGAAAAAAGAGGGCAGCAGCAGCAACTGGACAGGTGCTGGCCGGGTGGGCCTTGGCGCGACCCACCTCGCGCCTAGCAGCCCCCACAGCGGTGGCCTAGCGACCCAGCTCGGGTGGGCGGGTGCCCCGGCGGCCCAGCTCGTGCGCCCGCGAGGCGGCCTAGCGAGGCAGAGCCCGGGTGGGCCGGCTCACCCCGGCGGCCCAGCTCCCTGGCGCCCGCGTGGGCTAGTTGAGCAGGCCCGCGGCAGCGGCCGGTAGCTACAGCCTACCCCCGTGCGGCGGCAACTATCTGTCGCCCACGTGGGCTGTTTCTGTTTTTCTTTTTCCCTTTATTTTTCTGCAGCTTTTATTCTAGGCTATTTCCCTGCGGGATTTGGCCTAATATAAAAGTTGCCTTTATAAATCTTAATCTAAATATTATTTAGAATATATTAATTTACAATTAACATATATAAATATATATTTAAATTCCCATTTATCCGAAAACACTTTTCCGGTCTTTTCCTTTATTCTTTCTCTGAACAACTTCGGATCTCTGCGCGGAACGATTCCGGCTTTCTCTTCTCTACTGTGATTCTGTCTTATGAATGATAGCTCTCATCGTACCCTTAAGTGTATCCTCTCATGGCTCGGGAATGCTCTAGACAAGATTTGTATCAATGATCAACAGAGGGACCAGGGATATCCATGTGACCCCTATGTATTCCTAATGACAATGTCGTTTGAACCGCTAAATGTAGCATCCTCTTCCTTTTGTTTCTCGATACAACTTGTCTGAGATCCGATTATTGGTATCCCATACCTTGTTCAATCTCGTTCACAACAAGTTCTGTTTTCTTGTTACTGTGATATTACATCCCCGTGACCGAGTCACATGTTGCAATATTTATGGATGTAATTTCACCAAGCCGGCCGTATGTATCTTTACCCGTCATGTGGATGAACAAATCCCGGTCTTGCAGTCACATGTCATCTACTATTCCTTCGGAATACCCAATGTACACCTTTATAACCATTATATTACCAAGTGGCACTTGATGTAGTCTAAGCAGCCTCGAGAAATAGTGAGTAATATAAGCTCACGGTCTAAGGAGAAGGAGTCTAGGTATAGCTGTTGCAACAATGAACTATATGACTTGATCGTGTTGCAATCCTTCGACGAATGTCCAATCACATCATTCTCCAATGATATGATCCCGTTGTCAGTCGGCATAAATGCCCATGATCTTGAAACCCAGATCATCTTCGTGACCAACGAACTAGTATTAATAGAGGCTACTAGGGACTTTGTTGTTTCATACCACACCTGTACCAATGTTTCTACTTGGCACAGTTATAGCACAATATGAAACTATTATAAACTAATTGAGATATGACAATAACAACCTATTTATTATTTTCCTCTAGGGCATATCTCCTTCAACAAGTACACGTATACTTTATTTCTATCATTTATTTCCATCATTTATTTCCATCAGATGTTTTTGCACAGCTACAGGTGAAACCGAACGCCCTAGGTCCTCTCTCCCCACCATCAACAACAACAAAAAGACTCAAGCTACTGGTCCGGTAAAAACACAAAAAGAATTCTAAAACTCCCAAAGGTCCATTAATGTAACTTCACTATGCATTCGCTTCCCGTGGATTCGATGACCTATGTCTACTAGGGAAAAAGAGCTATATTACATACGTAATCCGGATCGAAGGTATCAACCCTTTTTCTGGTGTCGTTGCCGGAGAAGCAATAGCTACCCTGGTGAGGTTATTAGGAATCTTGCTAGTTTTAATTCTTGTTTTTAATTTTGTTAGTTTGCTTTCAGTCTTTATTTGATAAACCAAAAAAAAGGTAGTCTTTAAATTCTTGTTTTTACTGTTATAATATTTAATCTAAGAAAACCCAAAAACATAGGAAGTATGGCTGAAAAGAAGCTTGGGGAGTTTGCTACTCCCAATAATGATTATTTGCGTACTCATATTACTCACCCAGCAATTGCTGCTGATGACTATGAAATTAAGCCCCATTACTTAAGTTTGGTTCAACAGAATCAATTTGGAGGCTCTGCTGTTGAAGACATAGGTATGCACTTAAATACTTTCACTGAAATATATGATATGATGCGTATAAAAGATGTTGACCCCGATGCGGTCAAATTACATCTATTTTATTTCTCTCTAAGAGGGAGAGCTAAAGAATGGTTTCTATCTTTTCCAAAAAAATACTATTACATCATGGGTGGGATGTACTTCTTTATTTATGACTAAAATTTTCCCACCTCCAAAGACTATGCAACTTTGATCTAATATTACCGGATTTATACAGAAAGAGCGTGATCCACTAGCGCTTGCATGGAAGAGGATGAAAGAATGCCTAAGAAACTGCCCTAGTCATGGGATGGAAGATTGGTTAATCCTCCATTTATTTTATAATGCTCTTAATCCCGTGTCTAAGTCTATGCTTGATACTGCAGCTGGAGGAACATTCATGGGTAAACATATTACCGAAACGAAGCAGCTGCTAGACAATATGCAAGACAACCATGCCCAAGGGCATGTGCAAAGATCAAACACGAAGAAGGTGAACTCAGTCTCACCACAAGAGAACGAAGATCTCAATGCTAAGTTTGATGAGCTCATACTAGCCGTAAAAGGTAAGGAAACTCAGGTAAGAGCCACCCCCAAAACAAACATAGAAGAAATAGACTTCATAGCTTGTAATGATTATAACCCTGCTTGGAAGAAGAGTTACAATCCTAACTTTCAGAAACATTATGCTAGTCCTACAAGTAACTCTAATAATAATATGGGAACTAGTAATGGTAGTATCCAAGAAACGCTTAAGTCTTTCATAGACTCACAAAATGAACAAAATAATATTCTAGTCAAAATTACGTAGAACCATGACGCTATGCTTGGTAAATTATCTAACCAAGTTGTTAGTTTGAGAAATGATTTGCAGGCCCTTCATGAAAGAACAAGGATCGCTGAGGCACAGCTAGGTAAGATAACCGAGAGTCAAACTCTCATTCTAGCTAAATTTGCAGGTAAAGCTGAGCCCAGTCCTGTTGAAGAACTCAAAATGATGAGGATCCAAAGGGAGGAGCCTGGAGAACTTGATTATAGTAATGCCCCTTCACCCAGATACACCATCAAAGATCTCGTAAAGAGGATCAACATCAAAATTCCGGTAACTGAAGGTAACGATGAAGCCATGCATCAAAACTTTGTTGATCAAGTATCAATTAAGGTACACGAGCTTGAAGAGGAATACAAGAAAATCATTGAAAAGTTACCTGTTAAACTAGATGACGTATTTGAGCCTACTATTAAGATAAAGATTGGAACCAATGAGATAGCTGCATTTTGTGATCTAGGTGCAAGCGTCTCAACAATTCCAAAGAGTCTATTTAACAAGTTAAATCTTGGCTCCTTTGAAATTACTGAGTTAAAATTGCATCTAAAAGATTCTACCTACAAACAAGCTGTAGGGATTAAGGAGAACACTTTAGTTTATATCAAAGGCTGTCCTGCTCTCATTGATTTCATTATTGTTGACATGCCTGAAGATACTGTTGCTCCTATAATACTAGGCCGTCCTTTCTTAAGAACTATAAAGGCTTTAATTAACCTTCATGAAGGTAACATGAAGTTGCAATTGCCTTCGCGGGATCCTTTTGTTATTCATTTCCCCAGGAAGAAGAAAGCCAAACATGACGAGAAGGAGGCCACCACTTTGAAGGACAATTACGTTGGAGTGGGTGTTCCACTCATCTGGCCCAAGTGAGTATTATCAAGGTCAAGCTATTGACCATAAAAGAGTGCTCCATGGGAGGCCACCCATGTTAAATAAAGGTTTGAGTTAAGTTTTTAGTTTTAGTTTAAGTTCATATTTAATAAAGAGTGCTAGAAAACTCCATTTGACGAGAAGAAATTCGGTAGTACTTTAAATTCTGCATTATTCATGCTATTGTTGGTCGACAATATTTACTGTCAATTTTCTGTCAAAAACAAGGTATATCGATAAGTTACAGGAAAATAAATAGTTCACGAAGAAACAGAATTTTTTTGATGCACACAGAGAGTTTAACGACCAACTATACGGCGGGAATAAAAATTCTGGCCATATAGTGTTGGAATTATGCCCTAGAGGCAATAATAAATATGTTATTATTATAATTCTTGTTCATGATAAAGTTTATATTCCATGCTAGAATTGTATTAAGCGGAAACTTTAATACTTGTGTGGTTTGTGAACAACACCGTGTCCCTAGTACGCCTCTATGGACTAGCTCATTGATCAATGATGGTTAAGGTTTCCTAACCATAGACATGAGTTGTCAATTGATAATGAGATCATATCATTGGAGAATGATATGGTGGATAGACCCAAACTAAGCGAAGCAATTAGATCGTGTCATCGTGTTCATCTTTGCGAAGTTTTTCTTATGTCAAATATTTTATTCCTTAGACCATGAGATAATACAACTCCCTGGTATCGGAAGAAAGCTTTGAGGTCATCAAACGTCATCCTATGAGAGGGTGATCATAAAGGTGTCTCTCAGGTAATCGGAAAGTATCTGTTGGGTTGTATGTATCGAGATGGGATTTGTCCCTCCCAAGTCGGAGAGATATACTTCGGGCCCACTCGGTAATCGATATCAACACCGCTTGCAAGCATGTGGTTAAGGAGTTAATCACAAAGTGATATCGGATTACGGAACGAGTAAAGTACTTGCTGTGAACGAGATTGAACTAGGTATGACGATACCGACGATCGAATCTCGGGCAAGTAAAATATCGCGAGACGAAGGGAATATATATATGGGATTGATTGAATCCTGGCATCGTGGTTCATCCGATATGATCATCGATGAATGTGTGGGAGTCAATATGGGTGCCCAGACCCCGCTGTTGATTATTGATAGAAGATCATGTCTGCATATTCTCGAACCCGCAGGGTCACACACTTAACGTGTCTCGACGCTAGGATAGATTGGATAATTGGTTTATGAATTTTTTGTTCGGAGTCTCGGATGGGATCCGGGACATCACGAGAGGTTCCGGAATGGTCCGGAGAATAAGATTCATATAAGGCAGTGCAGTTTTTGGAGTTCGGAATTGTTCCGGATTAATCGGTATTGTACCGGAAGCTTCTAGAACCTTCCGGAAGGGGTCCAACGTGGTCCCACCTTCCGGGAGGGGGCATGGTCCTATGAGGCAGTGTCCTGGCCGCATTGGGCCAGGGGCACAAGGCCCCATAGGGCCCAGCCGATTCTAGAGAGATTTAACTCGTTTAAATCTCGGGATAGAATTTCTAGATAAGGGGAGAGTTTAAATCGTTTAAACTAGAGATAGGCTTGGAGGAGGGGCTAGGGCTGGCCGCCCCCTCCCCCTCTATATATAGAGGGCTGGTGCGCCCCCTCCCCCCCACACACATCTCCCTCCAAGCCCTAGTAGCCCTGCTGCCTTCCTCTCTCCCTCCCGACTGTTTGCAGGCGAAGCCCTGCTGCAGAAATTCTCCACCAAATACACCACGCCGTCGTGTTGTAGATCCAATCCATCTCTCCACCATACTTGCTGGTACAAGGAAGGAGGAGACGTCGAGGTGCTGCACGTGTGCATCTCACGGAGGCACCACCACTTGTGGTGCTAGATCGGATCGGATCGCGAGGAGGAGAAGCGAGTACGACTACATCACCCACGTTCCGACGAACGTTCCGCTGTGCGAATCTTCAAGGGTATGAAGATCTAATCCAATCTCTCTCGTTGTTTGCATCTCCTAGATTAGATCTTGGCTTTCCCTCTGTTCGCTTCCGTAGAAATTTTTGATTTACTATGCCGCGAAACCCTTCAGTGGTATCAGATCTAGATCTATGCGTAGATGTGATTCACGAGTAGAATGCAACATGGTTGTTGCGGGCGTTGATGTTTTCTGTTGCAAGCCTCTTGTTTGTGTTCTTCTTATGACGCGGGATAGTGAGATTGAAGCGGTCCAGGCCAACCTTACGCGACGTCGTTCGCGAGACCGGCTCCGCACTTGACGTGTGGCTTGTTCCACACATGCGGCTGGTGGATGTCAGTTTCTCTCACTATAGTTGTCATGGGATTAACACCGGAGTTCGGCAACCATAATATCACTGTTGTGGCTTTCCGTAGGTAAGAATCGTTCTTAGCATCTACTCCCATAAGCCACGTAAAACATGCAACAACAAAGTAGAGGTGTCTAACTTGTTTTTGCAGGGAGTGTTTTCTGTGATATGGTATGGCCCAAGATGTGATGTGTATAATGTATGCGATGATCATGTTTTGTAATGTTTCACGACTTGCATGTCGATGAGTACACAACCGGCAGGAGCCATATGGTTGTCTTTATAATTGTGTATGACCTGCGAGTCAACTTCTTATACGCCATGTAATAGCTTTACTTTATCGCTAAGTAGTTAGCAATAGTTGTAGTTGCTATTCGTGGTGGAGGCAATCATGGTGAAGTGATGGAGATCATGCCGGAACGCACAAGATGGAGATCATTGCGCGAAGATTGGCTATACCATGTCACATAAAGTTATATGCATGTGATGTTTATCCTTTTATGTATCTTATTATGCTTAGATCGCGACGGTAGCATTATAAGATGATTCCTCACTTAAAGATCAAAATAAAAACTGTGTTCTCCCCAAGTATGCACCGTTGCGAAAGTTCGTCGTGTCCAAGCATCACGTGATGATCGGGTGCTATAGACTCTACGCTCACATACAACGGGTGCAAGCCAGTTTTGCACACGTGGAAATACTTGGGTCTAGCTTGACGAGCCTAGCATGTACAGACATGGCCTTGGAACACAAGAACCGAAAGGTTAAGCATGAGTCATATGAATGATATGATTGACACATTGTTGTCCACCATTGAAACCACATCTCTTCACGTGAAGATCGGATTAGATGTGGTGAATTTGGATCGTGTTCACTAAACAACTTGAGGGATGTTCAATTTAGTGGGAGTTCATCTAGTAATTTGATTAAAAGTTGAACTAGTTATCATGAACTTAGTCTAATTTGTACTTGCAAATATTGTAGATCACATGGCTAAGTCCAACTTCAACTTCAACGTTTTTGCTGAGAAAGAAAAGCTTAAGAACAATGGGTCTAACTTCACCATTTGGTTCCGCAATTTGAGAATCATTCTCTCTGGCGGTCAAAAGGACTATGTCCTTGAGAAAGCGTTAGGTGACGCCCCTGCTGCAACTGCGCCGGCTGATGAGAAAGCTGCCTATCAGTCGCGCAAAGATGATTATGGTGTGATTAAGAGCACCATGTTGTTTGCTATGGAACCGGAACTTCAAAATCGTTTTGAAAACTATCCCGGGCCCTTTGAGATTCTCGAAGAGTTGAAAACCATGTTTCAGACTCAGGCCCGTTCTGAGAGATATGAGATCTCCGAGAAGTTCTTTAACTGCAAGATGGAGGAAGGGAGTTCCGTTAGTGAGCACGCCATTAAGATGTCGGGCTACACTCAACGCCTTGAGCAACTGGACTGCAAGATTCCAGAGGAGCTCAAGATTGACAGGGTTCTGCAATCACTCCCTCCCAGCTACAAAAGTTTTGTAGTGACTCATAATCAGATTGGTTCCACTGATACGATCACCGAGCTCTTCGCAAAGCTGAAGGCTGCGGAGGTGGACATCAAGAAGGATAATCATGTGTTGATGGTCAACAAGCCCTCCTTTAAGAAAGGTAAAGGTGCAAAGAAGCCCTTCAAGAAGGGCGGCGGCAAGCGCAATGCCCCTGCTGAGAAGAAGCTCAGGTCTGGTCCCAAGCCAGAAACTGAGTGCTTCTATTGCAAGGACAAGGGTCACTGGAAGCGCAACTGTCCGAAGTACTTAGCGGACATGAAGGCTGGCACCATCAAAGGTATATTTGATATACATGTTATTGATGTTTTCCTTACTAGCCCTTGTTGTAGTGCCTGGGTATTTGATACCGGTTCAGTTGCTAATATTTGTAACTCGAAACAGGAGCTGCGGAATAGACGGCGGCTTGCGAGGGATGAGGTGACGATGCGCGTTGGCAACTGATCAAGAGTTGATGTGATGGCCGTCGGTACGCTCTCCTTAGTTTTACCTTCGGGATTAGTTTTAAACCTTAATAAATGTTATTATGTGCCTGCGTTGAGCATGAACATTATTTCTGGATCGTGTTTATTGCAAGACGGTTATTCATTTAAATCGGAGAATAATGGTTGTTCTATTTATATGAGTAACATCTTTTATGGTCATGCACCTCTTGTGAGTGGTTTATTTCTTCTAAATCTCGAAAGGGATGAAACACACATCCATAACATTGAGGCTAAGAGATGCAAAGTAGATAGTGATAATACTACTTATTTGTGGAACTGTCGTCTAGGTCATATTGGTGTAAAGTGCATGAAGAAACTCCATTCTGATGGACTTTTGGAGTCTCTTGATTTTGAATCATTTGACACATGCGAACCATGCCTCATGGGCAAGATGATCAAAACCCCGTTCTCCGGTATGATGGAGCGAGCAACGGACTTGTTGGAAATCATACATACCGACGTATGCGGACCGATGAGTGTTTCGACGTGCGGTGGATATCGCTATTTTCTCACTTTTACCGATAACTTAAGTAGATATGGGTATATCTATTTAATGAAACATAAATCTGAAACGTTTGAAAAGTTCAAAGAATTTCAGAATGAAGTGGAGAACCATCATAACAGAAAGATTAAGTTTATACGATCCGATCGTGGGGGCGAATATTTGAGTTATCATTTTCTCACGCATCTCAAAGCAAGTGGAATCGTTTCACAACTCACGCCACCCGGAACACCACAGCGCAATGGTGTGTCTGAACGCCGGAATCGAACCCTGTTAGATATGGTCCGATCGATGATGTCTCTTACTGATTTGCCGTTATCATTTTGGGGTTATGCATTAGAAACCGCTGCATTCACTTTAAATAGGGCTCCATCTAAATCCGTTGAGACGACACCGTATGAAATATGGTTTGGTGCTAAACCTAAGTTGTCGTTTCTTAAAGTTTGGGGATGCGAAGCTTACGTCAAGAAGTTGATGCCGGACAAGCTCGAACCCAAAGCGGAGAAATGCGTCTTCATAGGATACCCTAAGGAAACTATTGGGTATACCTTCTATCACAGAACCGAAGGCAAAGTGTTTGTCACAAAGAACGGTTCCTTTCTTGAGAAGGAGTTTCTCTCGAAAGAAGTGAGTGGGAGGAAAGTAGAGCTAGACGAGGTTATTGAACCTTCTCTTGAATTGGAGAGTAGCGCAACACCTGAAATTGTTCCAGTGCCGCCTGCACCAACAATAGAGGAAGCTAATGACAAGGATCATGAAGCTTCGGACGATGCTGCTACTGAACGTCGCAGGTCGACAAGGTCGCGTGCCCCTCCTGAGTGGTACGGCAACCCTGTCTTGACTGTCTTGTTAGTAGAAGACAGTGAACCTACGAACTATGAGGAAGCGATGATGAGCCCAGACTCTGAGAAATGGCTAGAAGCCATGAAATCCGAATTGGGATCCATGAGCGAAAACCAAGTATGGACTTTGGTGGACCCTCCTAGCGACCGAAAGGCCGTTGAGTGCAAATGGATCTTCAAGAAGAAAACGGACGCGGATGGTAATGTTACCGTCTATAAAGCACGGCTTGTTGCGAAAGGTTTTCGACAAGTTCAAGGTGTTGACTACGATGAGACTTTCTCTCCCGTAGCGATGTTTAAGTCCATTCGGATTTTATTAGCAATTGCTGCGTTTCATGATTATGAAATATGGCAAATGGATGTCAAGACTGCTTTCCTCAATGGCAACATCGATGAAGATTGTATATGATGCAACCCGAAGGTTTTGTCGATCCTAAGGATGCTGATAAAGTATGCAAACTTCAGCGTTCCATTTATGGACTGAAGCAAGCATCTCGGAGTTGGAACCTTCGTTTTGATCAAGTGATCAAGAGCTTTGGATTTGTTCCAAATTGCTACGAAGCTTGCATCTACAAGAAAGTGAGTGGGAGCTCGGTGACGTTTCTGGTACTATATGTGGATGACATATTGATCATTAGAAATGACATCAACATGCTTAATGATGTGAAGAGTTATTTGAACAAGTGTTTTTCAATGAAAGACCTAGGTGAAGCTGCTTATATATTGGGCATCAAAATCTATAGAGATAGACAAAGACGCCTGATAGCTTTAAGCCAAAGTACATACCTAGACAAAGTTCTGAAAAGGTTCAGAATGGATAAGGCATTGAAAGGTTCAGTGCCTATGTTGTCAGGTAAGATATTGAGCAAGGCTCAGTGTCCAGCTACGTTAAATGATAGGGAAGCTATGAGCAAAGTGCCTTATGCCTCGGCCATAGGTTCCATCATGTATGCCATGCTGTGTACTAGACTGGATGTGTCCAATGCTCTTAGTTTGACGAGCAGATATCAAAGTGATCCAGGAGTGGAACACTGGACAGCCATGAAGAACATCCTAAGGTACCTAAATAGGACTAAAGAAATGTTCTTAGTCTATGGGGGTGATGAACAGCTCGTCATAAAAGGTTACGTCGATGCTAGTTTCGACACCGACAAGGATGATTGTAAATCTCAGACAAGATACGTGTATATTTTGAATGGAGGAGCTGTGAGCTGGAGAAGCTGCAAGCAAAGCGTGATCGCGGGATCTACAGTAGAAGAGGAATACATGGCTGCTGCAGAAGCGTCAAGTGAAGGAGTTTGGATCAGGAACTTCATCACTGAGCTTGGCGTGGTTCCAAGTGCATTGGACCCACTGGAGATATTGTGTGACAACACTGGCGCCATAGCACTCGCTAAGGAACCAAGATATCATCCAAAGACCAAGCATATCAACCGCAAGTTTCATATAATCCGAGATTATATAGCAGATGGAGATCTGAAGATTAGCAAAGTACATACAGATCTGAATGTCGCAGATCCATTGACTAAACCTCTTCCACGTGTAAAACATGATCAGCACCTCAGTGCCATGGGTGTGAGATTGTTGCCAGATGTAAACTAGATTATTGACTCTAGTGCAAGTGGGAGACTGTTGGAATTATGCCCTAGAGGCAATAATAAAGATGTTATTATTATAATTCTTGTTCATGATAAAGTTTATATTCCATGCTAGAATTGTATTAAGCGGAAACTTTAATACTTGTGTGGTTTGTGAACAACACCGTGTCCCTAGTACGCCTCTATGGACTAGCTCATTGATCAATGATGGTTAAGGTTTCCTAACCATAGACATGAGTTGTCAATTGATAATGAGATCATATCATTGGAGAATGATATGGTGGATAGACCCAAACTAAGCGAAGCAATTAGATCGTGTCATCGTGTTCATCTTTGCGAAGTTTTTCTTATGTCAAATATTGTATTCCTTAGACCATGAGATAATACAACTCCCTGGTATCGGAAGAAAGCTTTGAGGTCATCAAACGTCATCCTATGAGAGGGTGATCATAAAGGTGTCTCTCAGGTAATCGGAAAGTATCTGTTGGGTTGTATGTATCGAGATGGGATTTGTCCCTCCCAAGTCGGAGAGATATACTTCAGGCCCACTCGGTAATCGATATCAACACCACTTGCAAGCATGTGGTTAAGGAGTTAATCACAAAGTGATATCGGATTACGGAACGAGTAAAGTACTTGCTGTGAACGAGATTGAACTAGGTATGACGATACCGACGATCGAATATCGGGCAAGTAAAATATCGCGAGACGAAGGGAATATATATATGGGATTGATTGAATCCTGGCATCGTGGTTCATCCGATATGATCATCGATGAATGTGTGGGAGTCAATATGGGTGCCCAGACCCCGCTGTTGATTATTGATAGAAGATCATGTCTGCATATTCTCGAACCCGCAGGGTCACACACTTAACGTGTCTCGACGCTAGGATAGATTGGATAATTGGTTTATGAATTTTTTGTTCGGAGTCTCGAATGGGATCCGGGACATCACGAGAGGTTCCGGAATGGTCCGGAGAATAAGATTCATATAAGGCAGTGCAGTTTTTGGAGTTCGGAATTGTTCCGGATTAATCGGTATTATACCGGAAGCTTCTAGAACCTTCCGGAAGGGGGCCAATGTGGTCCCACCTTCCGGGAGGGGGCATGGGCCTATGAGGAAGTGTCTTGGCCGCATTGGGCCAGGGGCACAAGGCCCCATAGGGCCCAGCCGATTCTAGAGAGATTTAACTCGTTTAAATCTCGGGATAGAATTTCTAGATAAGGGGAGAGTTTAAATCGTTTAAACTAGAGATAGGCTTGGAGGAGGGGCTAGGGCTGGCCGCCCCCTCCCCCTCTATATATAGAGGGCTGGTGCGCCCCCTCCCCCCACACACATCTCCCTCCAAGCCCTAGTAGCCCTGCTGCCTTCCTCTCTCCCTCCCGACTGTTTGCAGGCGAAGCCCTGCTGCAGAAATTCTCCACCAAATACACCACGCCGTCGTGTTGTAGATCCAATCCATCTCTCCACCATACTTGCTGGTACAAGGAAGGAGGAGACGTCGAGGTGCTGCACGTGTGCATCTCACGGAGGCACCACCACTTGTGGTGCTAGATCGGATCGGATCGCGAGGAGGAGAAGCGAGTACGACTACATCACCCACGTTCCGACGAACGTTCCGCTGTGCGAATCTTCAAGGGTATGAAGATCTAATCCAATCTCTCTCGTTGTTTGCACCTCCTAGATTAGATCTTGGCTTTCCCTCTGTTCGCTTCCGTAGAAAATTTTGATTTACTATGCCGCGAAACCCTTCATATAGTTCCGGTCGTATAGTTATCTTTACCATCGAATTTTTTCCGGTCGTATAGATATCAATGCCTCCATACAATTTCTTTTCATATATACTGGGATTTTAACAACCAATTATACGGCGGGAATAAAATTTCCGGACATATAGTCCTAGTCGTATAGATATCGATGCCTTTGCAAATTTCCTTTCGTAGGGACAAACAGTTTAACGACCAACTATACGGACGGAACATTTTGTTCCGCCCATATAGTTGCTGCACCAGGAGGAAAATGTAATATTTTTATAGAACGCCAACTACACGGCCGGAAGGCATGTTCCGCCCATATAGTTGCGCCCGTATAGTTGCGTCCGACCACAAAATCGTACGGGAAGGTACTCCCAACTCCAAAACTTTAGTCCTTTTTCTTTCTTCTACCTTCAAATTCTCTCAAAACCTCACGGGATCTTCATCTCTACTTAATTTCGTTTGATTTCCTCGCACACAAGTGATCTACGATATGTTTCTCCTCCGATCCTCTAATTAGTTTTTGCAAATTCATCTTCGATCTATTGTCATTGTCAATCTAGGGTGAGACCTACTATGAACCAATTGCCATGATTTTCTTGCCTAGATTATTATCTTGAGGAGATTCTTTAGTGTGCTTAGATGAGGAATATATTATACCTACTACTGTTGGATAAAAAAAATTTATTTTTGCCTTTCTTCAATGTTTTAGAAGATGAACACAAGGAGCCAAACTCGTGCTCGTGCCACCGCTAGCGCTTCTCGGGCTATCGCTCAGGAACGCATGGGGATACGGTTCAGGGATGAGGCCCATCGTGAACACTTCAACAAGATCAAGAACCGCGAAGTGAAGGCCACAAAGTGGGCTTGACCCATTATATTGAACCAACTCGGTATTTCTGATGACTTTAATTTACTTTGCAATAGAGCTGGCCTGCAAATCTTTCCGTACAATGATGTACCTACTTATCGCCGCTTGACAATTGAATTCCTAAGCTCACTGCTAAGCACCGTTACACTATGGCAAGGAGAGGATACTATTTCTTTTTGTCTGATGAACAACAACTACACTTTAATATTAGATGAATGGTGTGCATGCTTTAATTTTGCCAAACAATGATGTTCATGCTTTACGCGCATCCTTTACTGGCTTAATTCCTTCCCCCAATTAATACTATAATGGAATGAGCTTCACTAGTAGAGTGAACAGGGGCAAGAATATTCAACATCCTGCAATTCGCTATTTGTTCTATGTTATTGGTAACACCGTGCAGGCACGTAATGACTTCACGAGACTCAACGAGGAGGACATCTTAGTCCTTGCAAAGGCTGCTTACATCAACTGCAACCTGTCACTCAACTTGGGCGCCATCCTTGTGCGCTACCTGGAGCAGCAAGCCTCCCAAAGCCAAGGGCCAATCACAGGAGGAGGCGTCATCATCGTGATCGCAACTTTCCTAGACATCGATCTAGGTGAGTTGCAACCCGTACTAGGTGAGATGCGTGTTGGTTTCTCCACCTTGAGGGCCTGTGGAATGCTCACTAGGAGAGGTGGTGTTTATTACCTGCATATTGCTGGAGCTAGGCGTATCTACCCTGCTCCTTTGCCTAATGGTCTTTTCTCTATCGAGGAAGGACATTTGCTATATGATTTGCAGGTTGAGCAGCACCAACTCGAGGAGGAGATTCCTGAAGAGGATGAGGACCAAGAGAAGGAGCAAGAAGTTCTTATCAAGAGGAGCAGCCACAAACCCGGTTCGCCACATACCAAGATTTCCAAGGACTTGGAGGGACTGTGGAGAGGATGTATAACCTCTCTTTGAACCTCCAAGAATCAACAAGTAACCTCTCCACTCAATTTGCAAACTGGAGTAACGACTTTTTCCCGCCACCTCAATGATTTGAAGGGCTTGCAAAAGCCTAAGCTTCGGGAAGTTTCCTCATGTATCTTTATTTGGTGTTTATTTGCTTTTATTTTATTTCGAGGTTACATTTTTATTTGAGTTTATAAGCACTCGTGTTGGTTTCCCCAACACTTTATCTATAGTTCTTTCTATTTGCTTTTTAAATTTTCTAGCCGAGCTTTGCCGCCAATTTTCTATTCTTTAAAGTTCCTCTCTTAAAAATCACAAAAAGATTTCTCCATTTTTCCTTATTTTCCCTCTTTCTTTTTCTTTCCGCCTCGAGGTCTTCATATAATTGCAGGAGAGTGATCGACTTCAAGTTTCCAAGAAACAAATAAAAAAGGAAGAGAGAAGTTGAACCAAACATGAGAGGTATGCCTTATGACTCCCCACTTTTGAAGTTTGAGAAACCCATGCTAGTCAGTAGTAAATGTTGAGATATTATATTGGTGGAGTGAGTCTTTGTATCATAGTAAGATTGTTGTTTGCATGGGTATTTAATTAGGCTCATTTTGTTCCAGCTCTCGTAATTAACGAAGTCTTGCCTAAAAAATGCTAAACAATTGTAATAAGAAAAAGTCTCACAATTGAAGGCTTGGGTGTTGTAGTGCTTAGTCTTGAAGGCTTATTTCTAGAGACACTCGACACCACTGAAAATGTTGATTGACTTGATAGCTCTCTTTGAAAGGATTTGTTCGATTGAATTAATGTTTAGTGGTTTTTCTAAGCATGCCAAAGTTTGACTTGTTAATCATAAGAATGCTATAGCTTTATGCGTGTCAAACTTCATGGGATGCCAACAACTCCGCTGGCCTACGAACGATCTTCATGGAGGAAACTCCTAGATTTTGGCTATGAGTTGATTAAACACTTGTAGCAGCAATGCTATAGTGGGTAAGATTCTTGGCACTCCCGAGTAGCTGTAATCATGATGGAATCACTCCTCTAGCTATTATGAGTAACCATTATGCAAAAGAAACAAAAACCTTAGTGATGCCATGAGTGTCCATCACAGCCCGATAAACTAATTAAAATCTTTGGCATGCTCTCAATTACTTAAAAACTGAAATTCTTGAAGGACAATGAATAGAAAAGTAGTGCTTGCAAAGTCTTGATTCATTGATGTGGGAGAATTGAGATACTCTAGTATATATGCTTTTCATGACAACTCTCACACTCTTAATTTACATGATTATACTTTATTGTTCAAAGGCAAGCCTATGAGTTGATTACTTGACATGGAATAAAGTTTACTCATTTGGATCATCCATGTTTACAATAATTTTGTTGCGCTATAAGGATGCATGAATCCCATATGATATGCTTGCCATTACTATATCTATGCTGAGGTTTCTTAGATTTATGAAGTGGAGGAAACATCAGACTATTAATCATGAGTAAGATCACCATCTCTTTATTTCAGTTTAAATGCTGAGTTCCTTTTTGATTTTGGCTTTCTTGCTCGGGGCCATCAAGTTTAAGCTTGAGGAGGTTGATGGCTCTGAAATATAGCCATCTACGTCCACATTTAAACTGGATATTAATCATACTTTTGATGAAATATCTCTCTAAACCCTGCCACTAATGCTAATATTTAGAGGGGTATGCAATCCTTTGTTCTTGTATTTTTCCTGCGCAGATAATGTCGTTTAAAGGAGGGAATCACTATATTAAAGTCAAAGATATGAGATTTCCAACAACCAGAAGAAACCAGAAGCCGAACAATGGAGGCAGACGCCGTAATGACCAACTATACGGCTGGAGAAAAAATTCCGACCGTATAGCTCCGGTCGTATAGTTGGCGCCGCCACCGTTAGGTCAAACAGAACAACTTTCATGAAGGGACCCCTATATAAAAAGCCTCGAGCGATGAGAAAACGTCCCCCCCAGACCGCAGAACTCCTGAAGAAGCCATACCTCGCCAGAAAGCCGCCTCTAGATCTCCAAATCCTTCTCCATCTCCATAGCCATACTCCACCACTTGTAATAGTAGATCTCTTCTCTGATTGGCGACATTGTAAGACTATTGCTATCAATCTTATGATTTTCATTACAATGTTTGTGATTGTTGATCTCATCTCTATGTGTGAGTAATTTTCCTTGGGATAAGGGCTTTGGCCTAGCCATGTAGCAATTGTGCATGTGATTTATCATAGATGGGATCGTGTATTAGTTTGACATGATGATTATTCTATCCTCTCTTGCCTCAATCCAAGGACTTGCCAGTTACCCAAGACCCCGAGGGTTGAGCCGGGTATAGGGAGTATGAGTGATGACTGATCTGCAGGGTGGGAACCCTAGTGTCAGAAGGGGTAGTATGGCTGTATGTGAGGGATTTGCTTGGGATTAAAAGTGACATCACTATGCATATCATTAGTTCTCTTTCTTCTATGGATGAGACTAGTAGGTTATTGCTATAAGAGGTTGCGGAGGCAATAGAAATTATGGATGCACTGCCCACATATAATTTAGCTTGCTCTAACAAGTACACGCATACTTTATTTCTATCTTTTATTTCCATCCGATGTTTTTGCACAGCTATAGGTGAAACCGAACACCCTAGCTAGTAAGATTTGAATTCTTTTACTTCTTTAGAACTTCTAGATTTTTGTTATGTTGTGCTTGAAAATTACATAAGCACTTTAAGTAGTTTGCACTTATCATTTATCTGGCTTTCTGCCTTGTCCCTTTCATGAGCTGGCCAACCTTCAACACAGAAACTTTGTCGAGTAATGGAGCTCACATGCTAATCCAATTTAAACGCAGAAACAAAGCCGGCTTCTAGTACTAATAATTCACTACTTAGAAAATACCCGCATCCGGCAATCAGACAAAAACCAAAGTACAAACAAAAAAATTGTGTTTACACCCTAGGGTATCATTTTTTAGAATCGGAAATCTAACCATAACAAACATGAGCATAAAGTACTTTCAAGTATTCTGGGATTTTTCAACTTATGTCATGATCATTCGGAAATAAGATGGTATTATAAACTTCTCAGAATTTTTTTGAGGCAACCAATACATTATTTCTCATTGAACATGTACATATATATATGATTACAAAGAAAGAAACTTTTAAGATTAAAAGGGACGTAGCGGAGAAATTTTCCACGGTCTGTCTAATTCATCCGGATTTGTACTGCCTCCAGCTCTCTTTCTCTTCTTAGTAGTAGGTCTTTCTTTGACTAGCCGCATATCAGTTAGGTAGTAAGAACCATTGTGCAATACTCGACTAACCAAAAAGGTCCCTTCCCAAACAGGGGAAAGTTTGTGGTTTCTTTGCTACACAAGTCGAAGAACCAAGTTGCCTTTATTGAAAGAACGATTTCTGACTCTCTGACTATGATACTTGCATAACTTCTACTGATAGGTTGTTGATCTCTTCTCAGCAACGACGCGAACTTCTTCGATTAAATCGAGATCATCTTGTCGAGAAACTTTGGCATCCTCTTCGATATATGTAGCAATGCGGGAAGAAGTATGGATTAAATCACTTGAAAGAACTGCTTCTGTGCCATAGACCAAGAAAAAAGGTGTGTATCCTTTTGACCTGTTCGGAGTTGTTCTTAAACTCCAAATAACAGATGGAAATTCGTCTGCCAAAGCCCCCACAGCACGACGAAGTGGTGCTTCGAGTGTTGGCTTGAGGCCTTGAAGGATTAAACCGTTTGCCATTTCGACTTGTCTGTTGACTTGTGGATGTGCGACTGATGCAATATCAAGCCGGATATTTTGATCGTTGCAGAATTTGGCAAGCTCTCATATTGAAAAGTTTCTCCCGTTGTTTGTGATAATACTGTGTGGATAGCCGTATCGGATTATTACATCCTCGACGAATCTTTTGGCTATTGCTCCATCACAACTAGTGACGGGTTTAGCCTCAATCCATTTTGTGAACTTATCCACCATCACTAAGAGGTGAGTAAATCCTTTTGAAGCCCGTTTGAACGGTCCTACCATGTCAAGCCCCCAGACCGCGAAGGGCCAAGTTATCGGAATTTTTTGCAGCTGATCAGCCAGAACATGAGCTTGTTTGGCATACTTTTGGCAGCCTTTGCACGTCTTGACCAACCGTTCGACATCTGACTTGGCTGTGAACCAGAAAAATCCGTGTCTAAAATCTTTTGCCACTAAAGATTTGATGGCAGCGTGATGTCTGCATTCGCCTTCATGAACTTCCCTTAGGATCTCCACTCCTTCTTCTGGAGAAACACAGCGTTGAAAAACCCCAGATACGCTTCGCTTATAGAGCTCACCATTTATTATTGTATAGGTTTTTGCTTGTCGAACGATCTACCGGCTCAAAACCTCATCTTCAGGTAATTTTCTGTCTACCAAGAAATTAAGGTAGGGTTCAGTCCAGCTGGGAATTACAGCTAGCACTGCTACTAAAGGTGAGCCGGATTTTGTCGGATACTCCTCATCAACTCCTGTGATAGAGGGAACTCTAAGGTGCTCCAAAAAAGCACCATCCGAGACCTTTTTCCGCGTAGAAGCTATCCGAGATAATGCGTCTGCTTCCTCATTTTCTGTTCGAGTGACGCGTTGAACTTCAAATCCTTCAAACAATTTAGCTAATTCATCCACGACATCTGTGTATGCTGCCATGTGCTTGTTTCCATTACAATGATCCGAGACTTGTTGTGCAACAAGATCCTAATCTCCATAACACATAAGACGTCGGATACCAATATCTTTAGCGATGCAGATTCCATGCAACAGTGCTTCATATTCAACAATGTTATTTGTTGCCATGAAGTGAATTTGGAGTACATAGAAAAGTTTATCTCCTTGGGGTGATTTGAGCACCACGCCCGCCCCCAAGCCCCCGACCGCCTTGGACCCATCAAAATGCAAGGTCCAGTATTCTGACTCTGGTAGGGTCATGTTCTCCGTTGTCTCTGTCCAATCAGCGACAAAGTCAACGAGGATTTGGGATTTGATTGTTGTATGAGGTTTATACTCAATGTTGAAAGCTGAGAGCTCTATTCCCCATTTCGCGACGCGTCTAGTAGCATCACTGTTATTGATTATATCCCTCATGGGAGCTGTGTTCACCACGGTAATCTGATGTTCCTGAAAGTAATGTCGGAGCTTCCTAGATGCAAAGAACACACCATAGGCTAGCTTCTGATAATTCGGATATCGCTGTTTGGATTTAGTTAGGACTTTGATGAGGTAGTAAGTCGGATGCTGCACCAGGTGTTCTTGATTTTCCTCCGGTGTTTCCACCACCATGACGACACTGGCGACCCTATTTGTCGCAGCCAGATAGAGCAGCATCGGTTCCTGAGGTTTCAGTGCTGCAAGGATAGGAGCGGATGAGTGTACTGCTTTCAGGTCTTGTAGTGCAGCTTTAGCTTCATCAGTCCAAACAAATTTTTTGGTCTTTTTCACGAGCTTGTAAAGTGGTGTGGCTCTTTCTCCGAGCCGGATGACAAACCAACTAACTGTAGCAATGCAACTAGTTAGTGTTTATACGTCCTTCAGGCGTGTTGCCCTGGAAATGTTGAGTATAGCCTTAATCTTGTCGCGGTTCACCTCTATGCCTCTCTGAGACACGATGAAGCCTAACAATTTTCTGGCTGCGATTCCGAAGAAGCACTTCTTCGGATTAAGCATTGTGTTGTATTTGCGTAGATTGGCGAATGTTTTCCTCCAAGTAGGAAATTAAGGTTTCCTTGTTTTTGGACATCACCGCTATATCATCCACATATGCATGCACGTTGCATCCGATTTGATCATGGAGGCAACGCTGCATAGTGTGCTGGTAGGTAGCTCCTGTGTTCTTGAGCCCAAAGGGCATCATAAAAAAAAAGGTTCCGAAGGGGGTTATGAATGAAGTTTTGACTTTGTATGATTCCTTCATCCGGATTTGGTGATAGCCAGAATATGCATCGAGAAAACATAGGAGTTCCAAGCCTGCTGTCGAATCAATCACTTGATCAATTCTAGGCAGAGCAAATGGATCTTTGGGACAAGCCTTGTTCAAGGAAGTATAATCAACACACATCCTTAAATCAGTGGTGTCCTTTTTCGGGACAATTACAGGGTTGGCCGACCAATCAATATGGTGACCTCTTCTATGAATCCGGCTAACTCGAGCCGAGCTAGCTCTTTATCTATTGCTTTTCACTTTTCATTGCCAAAACATCATAAGGACTGTTTGACGGTCTTAGCATTTGGGTGTACATTTAGAGAGTGCTCGACAAGTTCCCTAGGTACTCCGGTCATGTCAGATGGCTGCCATGCAAAGATATCTTGATTGGCTTGGAGGAACTTGACGAGCGTGCTTTCCTATGCGCGGTCTAAACCTACACCTATCTGGGTCACCTTGGAGGGGTCATCATCCTTCAACAACATCGTCTTCGTCTCTTCCGATGCCTTGAACTCCGGAGTCGGCTTTGTCACCTCCTTCTTTGTTGTGGGCATCTCGGACGGGTCGATGGTATTCCAGATCTCCTGGTACTCCTGGGTGTGTAGTACGGCTTCAGCAAAGGCGGAATTTCCATCTTTGCACTCTCATGATTTCTTCGGGTCTCCCCTGATGGTGACCACGCCGTTGGGACTTGGAATTTTCATGGATGAGCCATAAAATCCCAGTAAGTTGGTTGTCCGAAGATAGTGTGGTATGCGCTCTTGAACGGGACCACTTCGAAGGAAAGTGATTTCGTCTGGTAGTTCTTTGGAGTTCCAAAGGTGACATCCAAAGTGATCTCGCCTAGAGAATTGGCTTGTCTTCCGGGGACAACTCCGTGAAAGATCACAGAGCTGTGGTTAAGCTGAGTTTCCGAGATTCTCATCCAGCGCAGTGTCTCGATGTAGAGGATATTGATGCTACTTTCGCCGTCCATGAGGGTCTTGGAGAAACCATAGTCATCAATAAGTGGATTGACAACTCGGGCGTACTTTCCTTGCATGTGCAACTTAGGCGGATGATCGCTTCGGTCAAAGCTGATTGTGACCTCCGACCAATCTAGAAACTGTGGAATAGCCGGAACAATCACGTTGAGCTCATGCAGAACTACCTTTTTGACCTTAGTTGGCTGAGATCCAAGGAAGGTGACATAAGTGTGTTTCTTTGTTGGGAAGGTCTTCTTCCCATCCGACTTGGGATTTGAAGCTTCAGCCTCCTCCATGTCAGAATATTCCTTGGTCTCTTTTTCTTTCTCGGATTTTTTCTTTCCTTTTTGTCGCTTGGCCCTGTAGCCAGCGGATTCGTCTTTCTTGATGTTGTCATTGAAACGACACTCGACATTTGTGTGGGACGAGCCCCCATTGGCATCTAAGTGATGCACACAAGGATTGTTGGCAATGTCGGCCCAAGAGTAGGTTTTGCCAGGTTGTTGGTCCCCTCTACCTTGGACTCTTGATGTTCCACGACCGCGACCATGGCCGCCTCCACGCCCTCCTCATCCTCCAGACCCGAAAGTGGCATTGACAACTGCCATTTCCATGGTGGGTTTTTCTTCTGAGGTGTTGTTGCACTTCTGAGTTGGTTGCTTCGGTTGTTTTACTGAATTTAGTACATCAGAACGTTCAGTAGTCCTTCTGCATAGCCATCCTCAGCATCTGCATATTTTCTTGCCGTTTCTATCATCTCTCCCAAATCAGTAACCTTGTCTCACTTCGAGCGATGACGTAGTATACAAATTGGGAGTCCTGCAATAAATGCTTCAATTGAAGTTTGATCATTTATTCCTTCACAGGAGTTCTTGGTGTCGATCCATCGTCCGATCTCGGCAAGTTTCTCCGGCTTTCTGGGTGCAACGCTGTAGGTCTCCTACCGTACAGGGCCTCTGATATGTGCCTTCGAAATTCTGAAAGAACGCGCTTTCCATGTCATACCAATTGTGGATGGTGTTTTACGAAAGTTCAATGAGCCACGATCGTGTCGTCTTCCTCAGCATAAGCGGGAGCTATCGGGTCGCGACCAAGCTGTTTCCGCCTTTAGCAATGCAACAAGCCTGGAAAAAATCCTGGAGCCAAGTATCTGGCCGAACCACACCGTCGTAGGGCTGGATATGTCTTGAGATAGCAAATCCTTCCGAGAAGTTTGTTTGTTGAATACATGGTCCGAAGCATTTTGGCCCCACGTAGATATTGTCTAACTCGTAGCGCTGCGCCTCTATGTTAGAATTAATCTGGTGTCTCGCTGATGAGTGCATATTTGCATCTTGTTTTATATTATTATTTTTGCACTATAGATGTAGGATCTTGGCATTTTACAGCGTTTGCACGCACATTTTATGTGTATTTTCACCAGGATCAGGACAGATGATGAATACAATGGACACAACTCTTTGAGCAATTGTATTGGGGAGAAAAGGAGTCAAAAATAACGTAAATCGCTTATTTGGGAAATATCAATAACACCAGAAGAAAACCCGAAGCGATCAAAGCATACAGACGGTTTAACGACCAACTATACAGTGGGAATAAATTTTCCGGCCGTATAGTTCCCGCCGTATAGTTGGAGCCACCACCGCCGCATAGTTGTAGCCACCACCGCCTCCTCAAATAGTTTTACCCCGTGCAACTGGATTGGGGAGACGACATACAGAATAACCAGAAATCAACGAAACCTCACCTCCGGAAGGCATCTGGAGGGGAACTCGTCCACCGGGAATCCATCTTCGCCCTGCGCAGATTCGGGAGGCTAAGGCATTGATCTTGCTAAAATATGAGGAGGAAACTAAGTAAGATGTCGGAGAAGCGACGAAATATACGAGATCACAAACGTAGATTGCTCGCGGCCCTCCTTTCCTTTTGCTCTGCCCACTCTCCGTTCACACGGTTATCAAAGCGGAGGAAGGGCGGGCAGCAGGTACCACGAGCCCTCTGTCCCACATCATAGGCAAATTCCTACCGGCCAAAATCTAGAGAAGAACAAAAACGGAATGCTTCCGTCATCAACCGCTGCATCACCACCATCTCCATCCATCCCATCTACATCTTGTCTAGATCTTGTTGTAATTTCTGTACTCGTTGTGGATTTATACAAGTACTATTCATATATGATAGATTCCATTGTTATTGCCATGATGTTGATTGTCTCCATGTCTGAGTAGATCATTAGTTCTTTGGGAGATGGAGAAACCCTAGTATGAGATTGAAATAAGATAAAGTTTATTATGATATTCATTGCTGTGACCATGTGTTAGATTGTCTTCATCTTGATGTTGAGAGAAGTCGACCTCTCAATATTTGCCTCTTATGGGGACTTGATGGAGGGAACTACTTGTTGGTAGACGGAGGTGTGTTAGCACTTATAGTGACTATAAAGTTGTTGGCACCCCTTACGTATCAACTTGGGAACCAAGGAAACTCACGGAACACTATCCATGCCATACGATACGTCCTACGGGATTAATTCCCTTAATAGCGCAATAATTCGATTGATGTTGATTGTTGTCTTCTGTGGTTATGAGGATGATGTGAGCAGTGGTTGCTGCCTATTTGTCCAAATAAACAGTTCCTCCCACTGATATGTCCAAAACGTATCTACTCTCTCGAACACTTTTGCTATTATTTCTCCTCTAAACTTGTGTGATTTGGATGCAACTAACGCGGACTGACGCTGTTTTCAACAGAATTGCATTGGTGTCTACTTTTTGTGCAGAAAATCAACTATCAGGAAAAATCCTGGAAAATATGCCGAAAATCCTATTTCACCAGAAGACTCTAGGAGCCAGAATACGAGACAGAGGGGGGGCTGGGCCCAGGCCACACCACCTAGCCGCGCGGGCAAGCTCAGGCCATGCCAGGGGGTGGTCTGGCCTCCCCAGACTCCCCCTCGGTCTCCCTCTTCGCCTATAAGTTACCTTCTGACCTAAAAACTCAGGGGGGGTTCGACGTTTTTCCAGAAGGAGTTCTGCTCTGTTGCCACCACCAGATTCCACGAAACAGCACCAGAAACTCCATTCTGGCACCCTGCCTGGACGGGGAATTGGAGGAGATCATCATCACCATCTCTTCTCCATCAACCATCCATGTTCCCCCATCTATGAGTGAGTAATCCCCCACTGTAGGCTATGGGGATGGTATGGATTGGATGAGATTGTTCATGTAATGGCATCGGATTGTTAGGGCATGGTGCCTAGTATCTTTTATTAGTGCTTTATGACTTTGTTGTGACTTGTTATGCTTAATGCTTGTCACTAGGGCCCGAGTGCCATGATTTCAGATCTGAACATGTTATTGATTCATTATGATAGTATTGTTTATGGTCTTATCTGCAAGTTGTATACACACATTGTTGTCTGGAACCAATGGCCCCGAAGTGACAGAAATCGGGATAACCGGAGGGAATGGCTTTGATGTGAGGATCACATGTGTTCACGAAGTGTTAATGCTTTGCTCCGGTGTTCTATTAAAAGGAGCACCTTAATTGCCAGTAGTTCCGTTGAGGCCCCACTGCAAACGGGCTGGCAGGACAAAAGATGTTGTGCAAGTTCTCATTGCGAGCACGTATGACAATATATGGAACACATGCCTAGGATTATCTAGTACTTGGATGCTTTATCTTATTTATCTACAATTGCCCTATGTTCTGATTGTTATGTGAATTGTCTTGTCCATGCAACGCCTGTCCATCCATCCCTATGCCTACCGCACTCGAATCCCACTGTTTACTGCTATTGTTACTGCTGTCTTTACTTTACTACTGCTGCTACTTTACTATTCCAACTACACAACTGTTGCTACTGATAAACTGTTGTGAGCAAGATTGTTTCCAGGTGCAGCTGAATTGACAACTCAGTTGTTAAGACTTATAAATATTCTTTGGCTCCCCTTGTGTCGAATCAATAAATTGGGTTTCACTTCCCTCGAAAATACTGCGATACACCCCCTATACTTGTGGGTCATCAAGACTATTTTCTGGCGCCGTTGCCGGGGAGCATAGCTTTATTTATCAAGTTCACTTGGATTCTCTATTGTTCGCTGCTATCCATCCATCATGGGTAAGTCTCGTGATGGCAAGGTTCCTATTTTACCATCCACTACAAGAAGAGGTACGGTTCTGAACACCTCTATTGCTCTTGATTCACCATCTGTTATGAGTAAGCTCGTTACACCACCACATACACATGCTACACATGTTGCTACTACTGCTGAATCTGAAACTTCTGATGCTTATGATGATGCTTCTACTATGCTTGATAAGAGTGGTTCATTAGGTCCTTTCCTAGATGCTACGATTGCTAGAACTATAGCTGGAAATACTGAAACTCCTAATGAAGACACTACTACACCTGTTAGTTCACCTGAGTCTAGCGAAAGCTATGATATTGAAGATGGTTATGTTGAGATGACCGATGAATTTATTAAAGAATGTAAAAACACCCATGATAGGAGCGCTGCTAAGAGTCTCCTTGAGAGGCGTACTATTAGACCCAAATTGTCTCATATTGCTAAGTTTGCTGCTTCTCCCATAAACATTAAAGATAAAGATTATGATTTCTCTCTCGATCTATCTTACATAGCTATTGTTGAGAAAGAACCTTTTTGTGGGACTAAGAATGAAAGTGCGGTAGCACATATGACTGAACTTTCTACCATGAGTGGCTTGTTTTCTAATGATATTAAGATGCGTACTTACTTTGTTGCTAAGATTTTCCCTTTTTCACTAAAAGGAGAAGCTAAAACTTGGTTTAGTAATTTACCTCCTGGATCTATTGATAGCCCTAATTGCTTGATTAGTACTTTCCTGCAGAAATATTTTCCTCCTAGTGCTAGACATGCTATTTTGCAGGAACTTTTTGATTTCAAACAGGGAGAAAAAGAGATATTGCCCGAATCTTGGGAAAGGTTTTGTGCTTTGATTCATGCATAGGCTGGAAGTCAATTACCTAAGAATGAGCTTCTTGATATATTTTATAATGGACTAACTGAAGAATCTAGGACATACCTAGATAGTTGTGTTGATTGTGTTTTGAGGAATAGGACTCCTAAGGAAGCTGAGGAATTAATGGCTAAAATAAGTAAGAACTATGAAGATTGGACTCCTCCTGAACAAGCTATACCTGAAGTAATTGTACCTGAACCTACTATACCAGTGCCTATTCCAACATCAAAGAAGAGGGGAGTTATTGAATTAAATGATGAAGTGATGAAGGAAGCTAAGAAATGTCTTAAGGAGAAGGGAATTTAAAGCTGCAGATGTCAAGAATTTACCTCCTATAGAAGAATTATGTAAGCATATTCCCTACTCATCCACTATCGAGGTACACTCTCTCCAACACTTTGATGAAGGTGATATCCCTTACTCTAAACCTCCTAATCAATGCTTAGAAGAATTCGATATCTTTATTGTTAAGCAAGATAATTTTAATAAAAGGGTGCAAAATCATCTAATGGAAAACACTAGAGCTATTGTTGAGTTGAAAGATATTGTGGAAAGAACCTCTAATGATGTTAAAATGATTGTTAAACACTTTCAAATGGTTCAAACTCAAATAGATCAACTCGTTAAAGTGCAAAAAGACTTGTTAGTTAATGCTGCTAAAGAAAAACATGCTTATGAAATTAGAACTAGAAGTTGTGCTGCTACCCAGGATCCTCTTTATCCTGAGGGGCATCCCAAAAGAATTGAGCTGGATTCTCAACAAGCTGAAAATAGTGGCTCTACTCGTAAGAAAAGGAAAAAGAAACATAAAACTATTGTAGAACCCTCTGAACCTGCTATAGATCCAAATAGTATATCTATTTCTAATGCTGAACCTGAAAGTGGTAATGAAGAAAATGAAGCTCCTAATGAACAAAAAGTTGAAGAAGAACCTGAAAACCACACTAAGAATACTAAATACACCAAAGAAGATTTTATTTCTAAGAAACATGGTAGTGAAAGAGAGCCTTGGGTCCAAAAACCTATGCCTTTCCCTGATAAGAAACACAAGTCAAAGGAAGATGAACACTATAATAAGTTTTGTGAGTGGATGAAACCTTTATTCCTGCAAATTCCTTTGACTGATGCTATTAAATTGCCTCCTTACTCAAAGTATATGAAGGATATTGTCTCGAATGAAAGGAAGATCCCTAATGAAGAAAATTCTACTTTGCTTGCTAATTATTCCTTTAATGGTAAGGTTCCAAGGAAAATTGGAGACCCAGGGATTCCAACTATCCCTTGCTCTATTAAGAACAGTTATGTTAGAACTGCCTTGTGTGATTTGGGAGCTGGAGTTAGTGTTATGCCTTTCTCTCTCTATAAGAGGCTTCATCTAGAAAAATTAATACTAACTGATATATCTTTGCAAATGGCTGATAAATCTACCACTATTCATGTTGGTATATGTGAGGATGTACCTGTTCAACTGGCTCATAATTGCTTGATATTAACTGATTTTGGTGTGCTTCAAATGCCTGAAGATGATAATATGTCCATTATTCTTGGGAGACCTTTTCTTAAAACTGCAGGAGTTGTTATTAATTGTAATCAAGGAAAGGTGACTTTCAATGTTAATGACAAGGAACATACTGTCTATTTCCCCAAGAAGATTGTAAGGACTTATGGTTTGAATTCAATTGAACATGTTGAGGGCATTCAAGTTGGAGAAATATATTGTCCCATACCAAGAGAAAAATTTGAAACTATTATGATTGGGACCATTGCTATCAAGGTTGAGGTAACATAATAATTAGTGGAATACAAAGTTTTGTCTCATATGGAATTATTTTGGTAACAAGACCTGATCAACCTTGTTAACAAAAGGATTTCATTGAACAAAACAATGTTTTCACCGTGATTATCCCCTTTTACTTTTATTCTATCCATTTTAGTTTTTTGCTTTCGTTTAGTCTCCTTTTTGTTGTTAGTTGCTTGCACGTTAGAGTGTATTAGAACTTATGTAGTTCTAGCCTTGTTTTGTCATTGCATCATTTCCAAAAAATCTGTCTATCAGAAAATCATTCTTCTATACCTGAAAAATGCCCAAAAATAAAGTGTCTCGCAAAATTCCAGAAAATTCATATTAATTTTTTACGTGAAAAAGGGGCAGAGGAGTGCCTGGGAGGTGCCAGGGGGACCCACCAGGCAAGCTCACCACCTGGTGGCGCGGCCTGCCCTGGGTGGCGCCATGCCATGGTGTGGGCCACCCCTGGCCCTCCACTAACTCTCTCACCTGCCACTTTCTTCTCTCCCGAGTAAGCTCCCATTCATTGCTCAAAATCGCATTCTTGTTGTGCTTGCTCTCGATTTTTTCGATCTCCTTGCTCAGCCCATCTTTGTTGCTGAAATTTGGAGCACTTGTTCCCTGGTATGTGACTCCTCCCCTTGTCCACGTAGATTTGTGTTTAGTGGATTATATCTTGAGTATTTTGCTGCTGTAGGTCACAGGTTATGAGAGCTTGTAAGCTTGTTTGATGCTTATAGATATAGTTTTGATGCATGTTTAGGCCTCTTACAAGTCCCTGTGAGTAGAATCCTTCATTATATTTACTTTGCAATCACTTGTTTAATAGGTGTTTAAATTTCAGAATACCAAGCATGAACAACCATACCTTTGGAGAGATATTTGAGAGGGATGCACCTAGGAGGTCGAGGCCCTCAAGATCAGCCTCTCAGTTTAGGCCATCATACAACGAAGATCTCATTGCAACCCGTATTGGTAATGAAAGGGATGATGGGGATGCTCACCCATCTACTTTCCTTGTTTTACTTTCTTACAAGCTGCAGGGATTCTTAATGGTTTCTTGCTATTGATTGAGAGGGTTAGTTTGACCTCATATATGCAAGATGAGAGTGAGCAATATACTATGCTCACCAAAACCTTTGTTGAGAGCTTCACGTTTACTAACACGTCCTATCAGTCAACTGTCTCTTCCAAAATTTATAATCTGCCCTTTACCATGCCATTGGAGAGATTGCAGTATTGTAGGTGTAAGCATGGCAGGGACCGTGAAGAAAATTCAAGGGCGACCCGCTGATTTGCTGGAGCTTTACCGATGAGTGACCAATGATGATGACCGCGTGGCGCAACGCGGAAAGATAAGAAACATCCAACTCCCTGCTCTCAGATACTTTGCATATTATATTGCTACTAGCATACTTGGTAGGGAGAACACAAGTAATATCTCCAACTATCATTTAGCCTTCCTTGCTGCTGCGCTTAACAATGATACTCGGTACAACCTTGGCTCGCTTATTACTCGCCGCCTAGCTGCTAGGGGGCCTATATATGGGGGAATCATTGCCTCGTGTATGGTCAATGCATTAGGCCTTTTAGTGGACCCCAATGATACTATACTGGCACCACAAAGGCTTGACCTTGTTTCTATGAAAACACATCACTTTGTCACTGCTGCTTCTGATTTGGACAGTCTAGTATATAGGATGTTGTTTACTAACGGGGATAAGAGGGAGATCCCTTTGCCGCAGTCTTCTTTGTTTAGTGTTCACAGGAGACCGTGGTCGCGCTCCAAGGAGGAGGTGGACGAGCAGCTTCACTTACTGGGCTTCCACAAGCAGCACTAGGAGGATGTACTCTCCTACAATCACTCCGCACACTACGGAGGGATGTACTCGAGCTCGCACGAGGACGAGGGTACCTCCTCGTCATACTACGGTGACACATCATCCTGGCCAGCTTGGGATTGATACCCACTTAGGCCAAAAGCCTAAGCTTGGGGGGAGGTACGCCGACACCGCACTCATCTCCTTATCATGTTGCGTTGGTACTTTGTATATTCATGTTTCGTTCTCTTTTTAGTTTTCGTTCTTTCTTTGCTTTTTCTGTCTAAAACACAAAAAGACCAAAAATATTTCTGTTGTTTCTCTTTGGTTTTCTTTTTCTTTTCGCCTTGGTTTGTTTTTCCCTTTTTGCTTTGTTTGAACTATTCGAAAAACCCAAAAAGATTTTTCTTTGCTTGTTTTTCCTTTTTGGTTCTTGTTTTAAAAATCGAAAACAACAAAAATATTTGTCGTTCTTCTTTGGCTTTGTGAGTTTGTTGCAAGGTTCAGCAGTCCTCAGTGGATATTGGTTTCATATTATTATTCAAGCCACACAAGTGAAGGGCAATAATGATGATTAATGACAACTTGAGGTGTGAGGCTGGTAACGAACTCTATTTGTTTTCATTTTTGTACATATACTCATCATTGTGGGCATGCTTAGTCTGTTCGTGTAGGGTATATGTTATTTATGGATGCTTAGTAGTTCTTGCTTTCGTATGATTAGTTCTAGCTTGCTAATAGTTTGTAGCATGTTTTATGAATGTTTACTTGCATTACTCTATTCATAACTTGGTATGACACCGTGGTATCCTCCTCTGAATGTTTCATTTGAATTGACTTGGCACATGCTCACGCATGCACATGACTGCAATAATCAGTTAAGTCTCGATGAATTATTTTGCCTTGAGGATCTTGAATCACTTTCATGCCATGTTTAGTCCTGTTTTGTTGCAAGCATGATTATGAAAACTATTGCTCTCTCGTTTGTCGCTCCCTTACTATTTCTTGCCTTCACCTTCACTAAGTATGGTTTACTCGTGTTTCCAACTCCCCAAAACCAAATATTGCCAAAGTGTCAACCATACCTACCTATTAGCATCATTTGCTACTTCCGTGCATATTCAATATGCCTTGTTTTCTTCCGAATAAAATGTTTTCTTGTTATGAGAAAGTTAGTTAGTAAAGCTCTCACAAACTTGATGGCACACTTTATTTTCTTGCATTTAATAAACCTGAACCATTGCGTCCTTCTTTGTTGCGTACATGCTTGCGCTTTATAAGTTGAAGTTAGCAGAACCATGTTTCATGGGGAACGTTTTCAACATTTCATTGGTACTTAGTACCTCGTTGATATCATGTTCTTTTGCTTATGGATCCCGGCGGTGTGAAATAAAAGTGGAACTTGTAAGATCATAGAGTTTGTATGTATGTTAGAGAAATGCCTGGGCCGCTAGCCTAAGCCATGCCTAATCATGGTGGAAACTTGCAGCATAACCATAATGAGCATTCTATGAAGCATCCTCAATAAAAATCTATGCACATAGTAAATAAAAAGATCGATGAGATGCTCATTGTCTGCTTGCCTTGTCATTTTGATTATGGGCTAGCTCCTGTGTCATGTGCATGGGGTACCCCGTTGGCGGTTCTCTATGATACGTATATACTTACAATGACAAGAGCTTACTTGTGACTGAAGTTGAGTAGCATGAGGATTGGTCTTCGTAAGTAAGGGGCATGAGACTTCGATTTATAACTTGTCAAGCATATCCTCTTAGTTGTGTCACTTTAACCTTAACCATTTAAAGATGCTTATGATATGGGCAATGAGAGCTCAAAGCTAATGAGTACCATACTTTCAGCATTTGGAAGCCTTTCAAATTTTTCAAAACCTTTTCATTTCCTTGTTGAGTCTCCACATATTCTATGAGCACTTTCTTGAGAGCATAGTTGTCATTCTTTGTGCTTGTCTCAAAACTTGATTATTTGTGTTATTACTTTGATGCTTGTATCTTTGATATCTTTACTTCTAGTCTTGACCTGAACTTCAGAGGTGCCTTGGCATTCACAATCAAAGGCAAGCGAGATACCACTCTATCATACCTTTTTATGAGCATTATAATGTTGCTTATGTTTATGCTTCATGCTACTTATTATTTTTGAGTTGGAATCTTTTCATAACTTGCAATGCCTATTAAGTAAACTTAGTTGCATACTCCTTATTATGAATTGTCTAAGTAGTTGATCACATGCTGAGAATATATACATCATATGAAGCAAATGTGTTCGTGAAAGTTCTTTTATCGCACTTAGTTTTCAACTGAATTGCTTGAGGACAAGTAATAAGAAAAGCTTGGGGGGAGTTGATACGTGCAAAACGTATCTACTTTCTCGAACACTTTTGCTATTTTTTCTCCTCTAAACTTGTGTGATTTGGATGCAACTAACGCGGGCTGGCGCTGTTTTCAGCAGAATTGTATTGGTGTCTACTTTTTGTGTAGAAAATCAACTATTTCACTAGAAGACACTAGGAGCCAGAATACGTGATGGAGGGGGGCTGGCCCAGGACACACCACCTAGCCACGCGAGCAAGCCCAGGCCACGCCAGGGGGTGGTCTGGCTGCCCCAGACCCCCCCTCGGTCTCCCTCTTCGCCTATAAGTTGCCTTCTGACCTAAAAACTCGGGGGGGGGGGGGGGGGTCGACGTTTTTCCAGAAGGAGTTCCGCTCCGCCGCCACCACCAGATTACACGAAACAGCACCAGAAACTCTGTTCTGGCACCCTGCCGAGATGGGGAATTGGAGGAGATCATCGTCATCATCATCACCATCGCTTCTCCATCGACCATCCATGTTTCCCCCATCTATGAGTGAGTAATCCCCCGCTGTAGGCTATGGGGATGGTAGGTATTGGATGAGATCGTTCATGTAATGGCATCAGATTGTTAGGGCATGGTGCCTAGTATCTTTATTAGTGCTTTATGACTTTGTTGCGACTTGTTATGCTTAATGCTTGTCACTAGGGCCCGAGTGCCATGATTTTAGATCTGAACATGTTATTGATTCATTATGATAGTATTGTTTATGGTCTTATCTGCAAGTTGTATACACACATTGTTTTCCGGAACCAATGGCCCCGAAGTGATAGAAATCGGGATAACCGGAGGGAATGGCTTTGATGTGAGGATCACATGTGTTCACGGAGTGTTAATGCTTTGCTCCGGTTCTCTATTAAAAGGAGCACCTTAATTGCCAGTAGTTCCGTTGAGGCCCCGCTGCAAACGGGCTGGCAGGACAAAAGATGTTGTGCAAGTTCTCATTGCTAGCATGTATGACTATATATGGAACACATGCCTAGGATTATCTAGTACTTGGATGCTTTATCTTATTTATCTGCAATTGCCCTATCTTATGATTGCTATGTGAATTGTCTTGTCCATGCAACGCCCTTCCATCCATCCCTATGCCCACCGCACTCGAATCCCACTGTTTACTGCTATTGTTACTGCTGTCTTTACTTTACTCCTATCGCTACTTTACTATTCCAACTACAAAACTGTTGCTACTGATAAACTGCTATGAGCAAGATTGTTTCCAGGTGCAGATGAATTGACAACTCAGTTATTAAGACTTATAAATATTCTTTGGCTCCCCTTGTATCAAATCAATAAATTGGGTTTCACTTCCCTCGAAAATACTGCGATACACCCCCTATACTTGTGGGTCATCACCCACACATACATAGTTGAGAATGTTCATGATAATAATCTTTACCTTAGCTCTTTATAATGCTAGTGGTGTATCTGCTACTCCCTGAGAACGCTTTTTCCCCTATTGCAGTTCCCAATCTCTTTTACATACGCGATACTTACTTTCTATGTTTCGTTATTTTACTTTACTTATTATTCTCTTATACCAAAAACCCAAAAACACCTTTTTTACACAATACTCGCATTTTATCTTGTTACTTAGAACTTTATTTAGCATTTCTATTGTAGTATTTAATTCAAGAGTTATTAGACTACAAACTAGCTACAAATGATCTGTGCACTTGCAGTCATCAAGCTATTATCTAGCGTTGTTGCTGGGGAGCTAAGCGTTGTAGGTCTTTTATTTTTTTCTTATTTAATTTTGTCTTGCTAAGTTTTATTTTGAGTTACAGGTTTCCACCAACATGATGGAGTTTGAGCATATGGCTAGTGCAAACCCACTCAGCCACTTTGGAAAGCCTGATGATATTAAAAGAGACAACTTCAACAAGAAGACATGGGGGTTTGAAATAAATCCTCTATTACTTGGTATTCTACACAAGAAGCAATTTACTAGAGATGAAGAAGATCCTGATCCATATGAGCACATTTCATGTTTCAAAGATATATGTGGCACTTTCCAATTAACGGGGTATACTGCTAATGAGGTAAGTGTTAAACTTTTTAGTCAGACTTTGACTAGTACAGCTCTCTCATGGTATAGATCTCCACCCAGAAGCCACTACTAATTGGGATAATTTAGCCTATGAGTTTCTAGCAAAATATTATCCATTATCAAAATATTTTGGAATCATGGGTCTTATAATGACTTGGAGGAACCGTACTAATGAAGGACTAGTAAGAGCTTATATTAGATTTAAAGATTTACTTAGTTTATGTCCTCATCATGATTTTCCTGAATGGTATTTATTGCATATCTTCTATGGCGATTTAATTGAACCTAATAAAATTGAACTAGACTCTTTCACGCAAGGAGCCTTTATGAATCTTCCTATAACTAAAGCTTGGGCTTTACTTAATAGAATTCGTGATCATAGAGTTTCATGGAATTTTTGTCTAGGAAGCGAAGGAGGCGTAGAAATAGATCATGATTGTATTCATGACTATGATAAAAAGGGCCATGTTAAAGAATTATCTAAAGAACTTTATCTGGATTCAGATCTTGTATTGCAAGTTGTTAAAGCTTTTATAGAACACATCAAAGCTCCAAAAGAGGGTTTGGTCAAGTATGATCCACCACCTGAACCTGAGAAGAAAAGAGAAGTTAAAGCAACATTGGCCTCCCTAGAACCAATATATGAGATACATTTCCCTAACACTGCATAGAAGCATATTTTTGAATATGAACAGGTCAAAGCAGTACAGAAGAAGAAGAAAGAGGAAGGTATGCCAGAAATTGAGCAACATCTGGAAGAAACTAAATATGAAGAGGTAACCAAGGAATAAATTATGGCTATGTATGCACATTGTAACATAGTGGAACTTGATAAAGAGACTTCCGTATTGGTTGAACGTAAAACAAAGGTAAAAGATGTAGGTAAGCCTATTCTTCACTGCACATTTAAAGAAACCTCGCATTATGGTTTATGTGATCTTGGCACCGAATTTAATGTTATATCTTATGATTTATATTTAGAAATAATAGAATAATAGAACCGGCTATAATTGAAAATACTGATATGACAATCATGTTAGCCAATAAAACTCTTAGAATTCCAATTGGAGTAGTAGAAGATGCAACTGTCACAATTGGCAATAAAAAATTTCCTATCGATTTTGTAGTTGTTGATATGCCAGCTGAAACTCTTTGCCCAATTATATTTGGAAGAAACTTTTTGAGTGATGTAGGTGCCAATGTTGATTTCAAAAAGGAGATTGTGTCTCTTAAGATTGGTAAAGCGGAAAAAGAATTCCACTTTTCCAAATTTAAAGATAAACCTCCACAAATACGAGAAGAAGAGAAAGAAAAACTATTGAGGAAATGGAAGCTCTCTTCTTTAGTAACCAAGAAGAATAAATAAATGAAGACTTAAATTCTGAAGAAATAGTTATGGAGGACAAGTCCATAGAAGAACTAGAAGATGAATTCAATTCACTTCCCATTATAGGGCCTCCAACTAATGAGGCTTTCGAAGAGCCAGAAAAGAGAGGGGACGAGGAATTACCACCCCCTAGAGTTGAAGACTCTACCCAATAATCTTAAATACATATTTTTTAGATGATACAAATAAATTTCCTGTTATTATTAGTGCTAAACTTTCAGGGGATGAAGAAGAAGAACTCATGAAAATACTTAAGGAGCATCGCAAGGCCTTTGGGTTCTCAATGGATGATTTGAAGGGCATTAGTCCCATGATAACCGTCCATCAAATATTCATGGAGGAAGGTGCTAAACCAGTTGCGGAATTTAATAGACGATTGAAGCCGAAAATGAAGGAAGTGGTAAGAAATTAAATAGTATGCCTACTGGACGCATGTATAATCTATCATGTAAAAGAAAGTGAATGGGTAAGTCATGTTCATTGTGTCATTAAGAAGGGTGGTTTTACCGTTGTTCCTAATGAAAACAATAAATTGATACCTACTAGAACTATTGTTGGACAAAGGATGTGTATAGATTTCAGGAAACTGAATAAAGAAACTAGGAAAGATCACTATCCTTTACCGTTCATAGATCAAACTTTAAAGAGGTTAGTAAACCACACTCATTTTTGCTACTTGGATGGATACTCTGGTTTTTCTCAAATAGTTGTTCCTCCTGATGACCAACTTAAAACAACTTTCATTAGTCCTTATGGTTTACATGCTTACCGTCGTATGCCTTTTGGTTTATGTAATGCTCCAGCTACTTTTCAAAGATGCATGACTGCTATTTTTGCAGATTTTATAGAACTGGTAATGGAAGTATTTATGGATGACTTTTCTATCTATGGAACTTCGTTTACAACTTGCTTGGATAATCTCAAAAGAGTTTTGCAGCATTGTGAAGAGACCAATCTTGTTCTAAACTAGGAGACGTGCCATTTTATGGTCAAAGAAGGTATAGTCCTTGGACATAAGGTATCAGGTAAGGGAATTGAAGTGGATAGAGCTAAGGTTGAGGCCATAGAGAGAATGACACAACCTAGGGTTATAAAAGGTATAAGAAGTTTCCTTGGTCATGTGGGTTTTTATAGAAGGTTGATGGCTCTGAAATATAGCCATCTACGTCCACATTTAAGCTAGATATTATTCATATTTTTGATGAAATATCTTTATAAACCCTACCACTAATGCCTAATATTCAGAGGGGTATGCAATCCTTTCTTTTATATTTTTCCTGCATAGATAATGTCGTTTGAAGATGGGAATCACTACATTAAAGTCAAAGATACGAGATTTCCAACAACCAGAAGAAAACAGGAGCCGTAAAGCGGAGGCAGGCCCTTTAACGAGCAACTATACGACCAGAGCAAAATTTCGGCCATATAGCTCCAGTCGTATAGTTGGCGCCACCACTGTTTGGTCAAACAGAACAACTTTCGTGAAGGGACCCCTATATAAAGAAGCCTCAGGCGACAAGAAAACAAGCCAGACATCGTCAAAAGTCTCTGCCATAGATCACCAGCCGCCTCCAGATCTCAAAACCCTTCTCCATCTCCATAGCCATATTTCACCACTTGTAATAGTAGATTTGTTCTTCGATTGGCGACATTGTAAGACTATTGCTATCAATCTTATGATTTTCATTACAATGTTTGTGATTGTTGATCTCATCTCTATGTGTGAGTAATTCTCCTTGGGCTAAGGGCTTCGGCCTAGCCATGTAGCATTTGTGCATGTTATTTATCATAGATGGGATCATGTATTAGTTTGTATGACATGATGATTATTATATCCTCTCTTGCCTCAATCTAAGGACTTGTTAGGTACCCAAGACCTCGAGGGTTGAGCCAGGTATAGGGAGTATGAGTAATGACTGATCTGCAGGTTGGGAACCCTAGTGACAGAAGGGGTAGTACGGTTGTATGTGATGGATTTACTTGGGATTAACGGTGACATCACTATGCATATCATTAGTTCTCTTTCTTCTATGGATGAGACTAGTAGGTTATTGTTATAAGCAGTTGCAGAGGCAATAGCAATTATGGATGCACTACCCATATATAATTTATGTTACTCTAACAAGTACATGCATACTTTATTTCTATCTTTTATTCCCATTAGATGTTTTGCACAGCTACAGGTGAAACCGAACGCCCTAGGCCCTCTCTCTCTACATCATCAACAACAACAAAAAAGACGCAAGCTATTGGTCCGGTAAAAACACAAAAGGAATTCTAAAACTCCCGAAGGTCCATTAAAGTAACTTCACTATGCATTCGCTTCCCGAGGATTCGATAACCTACGTCTACTAGGGAAAAAGAAGCTATACTACATCCGTAATCCGGATCGAATGTATCAAAGGTAAATTAGAATTTTCTCTGGAATATCTAAACATTTGACTAACCTTCTGCAAAAGGGAGTAAGATTTAACTTTGATGATAAATGTCTTGTAGCCTTTGATAAACTTAAATATGCTTTATCCCATGCTCCTACCATTAAACCACCTACCTAGGATATGACTTTTGACTTAATATATTAAGCTAGTAATGATGCTGTAGGAGTAAATCTGGGACAACATATAGGTCGCATATTTAATATTATACATCATTCTAGTAGAACTCTTAACAGTGCTCAAAAGAATTATCCTAAGGACGAAAGCGAACTTCTTGCTGTATTTTTCTCTTGTGATAAATTTCGTTGTTATATAGTTGATGCAAAAGTAAGAGTTCATATAGATCGGGATGGTTTAAAAGAAATCCTTGAGAGGAAAAATCATAAACCATGACTAATCCGTTGGATCCTTTTACTTTAAGAATTTGAGTTGCCGATTATGCAGAGGCAAGAAATAAAGATGTTGGATGCAGTGTCCATATTTTCCCAGCAAGACACTAAATCTTATTGAGAGGAACTTTAGTCCTGGTGATTTTCGTTTACAAGAATTATTAAATGAACTAAGGTTAATTCCTCCAAAAGAGAAGAAGTCTTGGTTGTTGGAGGAGCTTGTCATCCCCGAATAATTAAACGGTAAGTGTAAGGTAAGTGTTCCTACTCAAATAAGTGATTTGTTTTCACAAATTTTACTTCTGAAATTTTTCTCTTCGAATTCCTCGTGTTTTTCTGAAGTTTCTGAAAGTTTTTACCAACTATACGGGTGCAACTATACGACCAGAGAAAAATCTCCCGCCGTATAGTTGGTCGTTAAACCCTATATCTTCTTTGCAAAATTGTTTTCGATGTCTGGATCTATACGGTCACAACTATGCGACCGGAGAAAATATTCCGGCCGTATAGTTGGTCGTTAAACTCTCAGACATTTTCGATTTTTGATGTCTGTATCTATACGGCCACAACTATATGGCGGGAATAAATTTTCTGGCCGTATAGTTGGTCGTTAAACTCTTAGATATTTTCGTTTACTTTTTCATTTTTCCGATGATAAAAAATGGTTTTGTCGGTTTCGAGTCATGACTTAATCGACCTAGACTCGACATATTTGGAAATATCTGCTTGAAACCAACTATACGGCCGGAGCTATACGGGTCGCGCCCGTATAGTTGGTTGTTATGCAGCAAGACTCCTCCAAATCCGTGATTTCTTTCCCTGTTTTGTTAAGATTCTTTTCTTGGGCGAGAATTTGGTGTTTCTCGCGAGTTTTACCAACCTCTGTCCCCCCTTATATTTTGCCATTGTCTCTCTCTCAAATCATAATCACCAATAAACAATCCAGCCATGCTCTATCCCGTCCCAGGCCGTGGAAAACCCCTGGGTCTCAATGCTCTGTCCAGGGACCACTCTAGCAGCCCGTTCATGGAGGACGATGACGAGGAGGTTGATATGTTGCTAACATATCTATAATTTTTGATATTCCATGCTTGGTTTTATCTACTTTCTTATGTTTTGTCCACACTTTGGAGTACTTTTCATACACTTTCTTGGGCTAACCTATTAACAAGATGCCATAGTGCCAGTTGCCTGTTTTCTGCTGTTTTTGGTTCCAGGAAAGTCAGAAAATTAATATTCTCGGAATTGGACCGGATAAAAGCCAAAGTCGATATTTTACCGGAAGACTCATGGAGCCAGAAGACGAGATGGAGAGGGGCCACAGGGTGGCCAAACCACCCCTTGTCGCGCCAGGGCATGGTGTGAGCCCCCTGGCTGGCCACCGACCTTGCCTCTTTGCCTATAAGAAGCCTCCCTATGCATAAACCCTAAATCGTCAAGCCTCCAGCCACGAAAAGTTCCACAGTGCTGCCGCCACCGAAGGGGAGATTCGGGGGACAGAAAGTCTCTGTTCCGCAACCTGCCGGGACGGGGAAGTGCCCCCGGAGCCATCTCCATCGATCTCCACCACCATCTCCATCACAGTTGCTGATTCCCATGATGATGAGGGAGTAGTTCTTCCTCGAGGCTAAGGGTTCTACCGGTAGCTATATGTTCATCTCTCTCTATGCATGATCATATTGTGATCATGAGCTTTGTAATCAAGTAGATCTACCTTGCTACTCAAGTGCTTTAATAGATCTCTGCTCTCCCAATGTGTGTGAAGTTGATAGTGTGCACACCATGGTGACACTTAGGCTAGAGATTACAAATACTTGTTATGAGTTATATTTGGAGTTGGATGTCTTTATGAAATTGTGGTGTTTGTTGGAACCATCTAGTGCCCAAGCTGACAGTGTGGGGTTATCTAGATGCGGAAAGCAAACTTTGAGGAGTGCTGTTATAGCCCTACCAATGATTAGAGTGTCCAACCGGAGAGTAGTTAAGATTAGTATCATAAAGAGAAGATATTTATATGAGAGTGTTCACTAGTGAAAGTATGATCCCTAGGCCTTGTTTCTAAGCATTGATACACCGTTTGCAATTAGATCTTTTACATGTTTGCTTGCTTCTATCTTTATTTCAGTTTGCCTTTAGTCTTTTCCCACGTCAACCACACGCCAGCAAGCTATTTTCTAGCACCGTTACCACTTATAATTATCCATACCACTTGTATTTCACCATCTCTTCGCCGAACTAGTGCACCTATACACCTGACAAGTGTATTGGGTGTGTTGGGGACACAAGACACTTCTTGTATCTTGATTGCAGGATTGCTTGAGAGGGATACCTTTGACCACTTCCTCTCTGAGTTCGATAAACCTTGGGTAATCCACTTAAGGGAAACTTGCTGTTGTTCTACAAACTTCTACACTTGGAGGCCCAACAACTGTCTGCAAGAATAGAAGTGCGTAGACATCAGAGGTGGAGAGGTTTATACTAGGGTACAAGGAGTACGTCGAGCCAAGCTTCTACAACAACTATTTCGATGAAGAAGTGAGTGACATCCACATCTGCCGTGATGTCTATGATCCCTCAGAGATCAACTAGGCGGCAATGAAGAGGGATCAACAAGAGAGAGAGAAGATCACAAGTCGCATGGAAAAGAGCGCGTGGAGACGGTCAAGTTCATCGCCATGGACCCCAGGCCGCACAAGCATAAGGAATTACCTAATGTTGGTGCAGGTGCTAGCAAGGGAGCGAAGGTGCCATTCTTGAAGCCTACCATTGGTGCTCGTATGAGGGTGAAGCCTCAAGAAGAGTGGAGGAACGGTTTCCACTTCCCCGATCCATCAATCTTGGATGAGGAAGAAGGAGTTGTTCCAAGGACCAAGGACTGCATGAGAGCACTAGAGATATATCAGAAGCAGGAGCTACTCCATCGTGTTGAAGTCCGTCACTATCTCAAGGAGATAAAGAAGAAGGATGATCTTCTCCCATTGGTGACTAGACTCATAGATAGAGTGGACACTTTGCAATATGATTTGCGCATGTGCTACAGCCGCATCACCGCTCTGGAGGATACAAACAAGAAGCTATGCACCGTAGTGTTACATACCATGGCACCACACTGATCTACAATAATCATGGTATCAAATAATAGCAAGGGATTATTTGATCTTGCATGGCTTGATTCCAAGCTTGGGGAGATCTTTAAGACCTTGTAATCTATATTATAAGTTTTACATTACTATTTTTGTTTTGAATTAGTTCAAATTATAAATAAAGTTTGCATCATTAGAATTCCCTTTAGGAATAGTCGATCCCTTTTATGAAATTCTGAGTTTATTATCATATATGGAGAAATATTGAGTTTGTGCTTGTCCTATTGGATATATGAATGGATTGAGTACAATTTTACTTGCACTTGATGATAGCAATAGGAATCTTCCACGCCATTGGTATTAATGGAACATACAAAGATAATTTCGTCAATATGTTGTAAGTTCACGGTTTGATTTACAAATAAAAAGTATCTAATCAGTTAAGTTGAAAAAGAAACCTTGAACAAAGGAAAATAAAAGTGCTATCAAATTACAGTGAAATCAAGACGAGGTAGAATATTCAAGCTATAAAGATTGGTTCATATACAATTGGTATTTGGTAATTGAGATCGTTAAACTTTGAATTCCTACATGAAGTAGAATGTATGGCTAGCTCCTTTGTACATCACTTAAACAAAAGTGTGAGCATATATATAAAATAGAAGAAAACAGGAAAAGAAATAACAAAAAGAGTGAATGTGCAAAGAGCAAATAGGCATACACCACTATATTGTAGTATTACAAAGAAGCATTTCAGATTTTAAATCCTAAGTGAATATGTTGATCCAAAAACACTTGGGACTACCTCGCTAACTCATTCGGTTGAACCAAATACTTTTACATCATATTGAGAGTGACCTTTTGTGAACTGTTAAATGCTAAGGTGTGGAAGCATGCTAATATTATTCGGATGGTTCGAGTAAGGTACTATTCATGAACTTATTCCTATGTACCATATATGATAAACACATGTTGCAACTGCCTCATTTATTTTATAGACTCAGCTTCATGAATATGAGGATCACATCCATTAAGCTAAACTTGCTTGGGATGAGCAAGAGTCTAAGCTTGCGGAAGTTGATGACTGCATATTTGCATCACGTTTTATATTATTATTTTGCACTATAGATGTAGGATCTTGGTATTTTACGGCATTCGCATGCACATTTTATGTCTATTTTCACCAGGATCAGGATAGATGATGGATACAATGGACACAATTCTTGGAGCAGTTGTATTGGGGAGAAAAGGAGTCAAAAACAACATAAATCGCTTATTTGGGAAATATCAATAACACCAGAAGAAAACCCGAAGCGATAAAAGCATACAAACGGTTTAATGACCAACTATACGATGGGAATTAATTTTTCGGCCATATAGTTCCCGCCGTATAGTTGGCGCCACCACCGCCTCCTCAAATAGTTTTACCCCAATAGATCGGGGAGACGACATACAGAACAACCAGAAATCGCTGAAACCTCACCTCCGTAAGGCATATGGAGGGGGAACTTGTCCATCAGGGATCCAACTTCGCCCTGCACATATCCGGGAGGCTAAGGCATATATCTTCATCATCAACCGCTGCATCACCACCATCTCCATCCATCCCATCTACATCTACATCTTATCTAGATCTTGTTGTAATTTCCGTACTCATTGTGGATTTATACAAGTACTATTTATCTATGATAGATTCCATTGGTGTTGCCATGATGTTGATTGCCTCCATGTCTGAGTAGATCATTAGTTCTTGGGGAGATGGAGAAACCCTAGTATGAGATTGAAATAAGATAAAGTTTATTATGATATTCATCGTTGTGACCATGTTTTAGATCGTCTTCATCCTAATGTTGAGAGAAGTCGACTTCTCAATATTTGCCTCTTGTGGGGACTTGATGGATGGAACTAAGTGTTGGTAGACGGAGGTGTGTTAGCACTTACAATGACTATAAAGCTGTTGGCACCCCTTACGTATCAACTTGGGAACCGAGGAAACTCATCGAACACTATACATGCCATGGGATACGTCCTACGAGATTAAGTCCCTTAATAGCGCAGTATTTCAATTGATGTCGATTGTTGTCTACTGTGGTTATGAGGATGATGTGAGCAGGTGTTGCTACCTATTTGTCCAAATACAAAGTTCCTCCCACACATACATAGTTGACAATGTTCATGATAATAATCTTTATCTTAGCTCTTTATAATGCTAGTGGTGTATCCGCTACTCCGTGAGAATGCTTTTTCCCTATTGTAGTTCCAAATCTCTTTTACATACGCGATACTTACTTTCTGTGTTTCGTTATTTTACTTCACTTATTGTTCTCTTATACCAAAAACCCAAAACCACCTTTTTACACAATACTCGCATTTTATCTTGTTACTTAGAACTTTATTTAGCATTTCTATTGTAGTATTTAATTCAAGAGTTATTAGACTATAGACTCTTGCTCCCTGTGGGATCGATATCTTTATTTCGAAACTAGCTACAAACGATCCGTGTACTTGCAGTCATTACTCGCATCACTAGGTGACAGAGAACGCAGTCGTGGTTGTTCGCTGTGGCTGTGGTGCCTTGGAGCCAGACTTCTGCTTCTGCCACCACCTCCTCTGCCACGATGCCCTCCATGGCTGTAACATCCCAAAACTCTAATCCAAGGTTATTAAGATCCAAATCATCAAAATTAGGGTTAACAAAAACTTTTCCATTTAAAAATATTAAAGCATTCATATGTGTGTGCATTTAAATAGGAGTTGTTTTGAATTGCCATGATTAAGTGATCCATTAATGGTAAAATGATTCTTAGGTGAATTAAACATCATCTAGATCATTCCCAAACAAATCCCAAAGAAAAACAAATCAAAATGAATAAAGGAAGCAAATGGTCATTTGTGCCATTTTAATTACCATGCCTACTTTGGCTATTCCTAGGACTCAATTCTTAACAGAAACAAATGTGGATCTTTGCACCCCTTGCTAGTACAAGTAGTGATGTACCAAGGCCCACTTTGTTTCATCCCAAAAATTTTCAAACTCTAATTTTAAATGGCATTTGAAAATTGAATCTAGTGTAGGTATCAAGATCACACTATTTCAAAAACCACTCAAATGAACTCCATTTTCAAATCCCAAGCAACCAGAGATGCTCAAGCATGTGGTCAACAACTCCACCAAAATTCAGGTAAAAATTCAAAAACTTTTCTCATGCGGCCATTGTGTCGAACACCTTGCAGACAGAATCAAATTAGCCTAACTATTACTGTTTTTGATCAAACCTTGTCGAGCAATTTGAGTTGCATTGATCATTCTTGTCTCCCCTAAGCCCGACCAGACCAAAAACCACCCTAGTTCTAGCCCCCGGCGCCCGTGCTACACCGCCCTGACGCCCGTGCTACACCGTCCTGACGCCATGCTCGCCGGCCAACGTTGCCAACGCAGCAGCGGACCGCCAGTCCCTCTCCGCCGCTCCAGGAAGCTAGGCGCCACCCTACCGCCGCCCACGGTCCACCCCACGGCCACTTCCAGCAACTGGACCAGTCCCTAGCCTCGCTGCCCATTCTCTCTGCGGGCAGCCAGAGCACGCCAGAGCATCCTCACTGCCAGCACGCCACAGACCGCGCCTTGACACCATTCCGTGCACGCCGCTCCGCCTCGACCCCAGCAGCCCGCCAGACACGGTCGTGCACCACCGCACGACCCACAGTCATCATGCACCGCGTCGAGCATCGCCTCTGCCGTGCAGAGTGCCAGCCTCGCCCGACCAAACGCCACCGCCCCTAGCGTTGCCTTTACCATGTAGATGACCGCCAGGAGGCAAGCCACCATCCGCCTACCCAACCCATGCCCCTAGGCGCCTGTATCAACGTCACCGACAAGCTCACCGTTGTGCCGTTTGGTCACCGCGTCGACCTATATAAGGAGGCCACCCCAGCACCGTTTCCTACCACCACTCTCATCCCCTCCCTCTCAGAACACTCCTAGAGCCCCACCGGAGCAAGCCGCCGTCCGTAGCACCGGAATTTCACCAGAGTCTGCCGCGGAGGGAGAAGAAGGGGACCGTTGATCAAGGCCACCTCTCGGGATGCCGCCGGTACCAGGAGAACCGCATCCTCGACTTGTTCATTTGCCCACCTCGCTGACCCTTGCTGGAGCCCCGGTAAGCCGCCCTAGACCCCCACCGAGCCGCTAGAGTTACACCTCGCCGGCGACCTGTCCGTCATCAACTACAAGCCACAGTCGTAGATCTTATTTTTAATCACACGGTCCACGTCGCCCCGTACCACTTCGCCTTTGATGTGTCGCTGACCTGCGGGACCCCCCTTTCAGTTGTCATCCTCGCCGCGGAGCGCCACTGGGCCGGCCCATTAGTTTTCCCGCGCGACCTAGTTAGTTCAAATATAGATTTTTCTATTTAAGTTTGAACTCACTTCTGTCTCTTAGTTTAAAAATCAATTAAAGAAGATCTACTGAACCTATTTGAGTGATTCAATTTTTTTTAAAAGCTACTAAAAAGATCTATCCAAGCCCGTTGGATTTAATTCATTTAGAGTTAGAGATCTCTCCTAGTAAAAATAACAAGACAGAAGCTTTTGCACATTCAAACATTTTTATAAAATCAACTATAATAGCTTTTGAGTTGATTCCAACTCTCAAAAATCATATTTTACCATACGTATCTGAATATGTAATAATATTAAGGTTTGCATGTAGTGACTTTGGACTAGTACCAAAATAATGCTATATAGGCATTTCTAGTCACTTTAAATCATTAAATATTAAACTTAAACTTAGTAAAATGTGATCCAACATTTAAATCACATTCCCATATGTTAGAATATGTGGTGATGACATGTGTCCACATGATCCCATATTTTAAGTGGAGAATATTAAATCTTAGTTATTTTCAATGAGTAGAAATTACTTTTCTTAAATAAAAAGAATAAAGCTAGTAAATAAAACCTTGTGATGCTTGTGATGATAATAGATCATCAAATGTGTGCCTTAGTATGCTAAGTATCCTAGTTAAGTATTGTTTGTTGATTGTGTATCCCGTATGTATTTATAGACGATAGTACCGACCAAGCTTTCAAGGAGGAGGAGTTCTACCCGAAGGAAGAGGAAGAAAACTTCAACCACTGCACCAACCAAGGCAAGCTAACACTTGCAAGTATCATACTAGCAAGCCATCATTAACAAAGCAAGCTATTATTATCAAGCTAGAATTAAGTTAGATAACCTAAGCAAGATGCATTAGGCATGCTTTGGTTATACCACTTTGAATATTACCTACCCCAAGTTTTACTTTCAAGTTTTTTACTTTCTTTACTTTACCAAAGTTCCCTTACTTGTTTTGAAGGTAGCATAAAAAGTATAAAACTTGACCTATATAGATAACTTTAGATGTCATTCTATGGCATGAGATTGATCTTAGCATCCCACCTTAGTGAACGCTCTTAACTTAGTAGCTTAGAGCTAGATCAAAACTTGAGTCATTTTAGATGGGAACACTTGGTGAAAATGAATTGTGAAAACCTTGGGATGATGAGTAATTCTATTGAGATGTTTTGACATGTGTTGAGAAACACAAATGGTTTATGATGATGAAAATGTTAAGGCATGAGCCTTAACCCTTTTACAAAAACTGATGGTTGGATTCGGATGCGATACCATTCCAATTTTACCGTACAACCACAATACCTGAATTGGGTAAGGCTTAGCCGGAAATTTATATGCATTAGTATTAGTTCCCTCGCGGGAGAGGTTTGAGCTGAGGCTACCTCTCAATGTTGTCTACCTATGCAGTGCCCAAGATGACAGATGGTCATGGTTGGGAGGCCATACTCATAGGAGAGGTTCTTATACTAGGGTGTGTAAAGGAAAGGTTATGTTTGATTATCTGCATACTAAGTATGATGATTTAGGGTTATCCCTGACAGATGTATCGAATCTTGTGGGGAAAGTGTACCACCTCTGCAGAGTGTCAAACTATTCGAATAGCCACGTCCACGGTTATGGACAGTTGGAGTGGCCATACTGTTTCGTTGTCAGATGTTTTCAAAATGACTTATGAAAGGAATGATGAATCTTGACTTGACCACAACAGTGTTGTGGCTATGACACTTGCTTCCCAACTTAAGTGATTCTAGAACTTTATTTTATCTTTCTTTGTTTCTGAACTCAGCTTAGGTTTCAAACTTAACTTTACAAATAAACATAGAGTTAGCATTTCCCCGTAGCACTATCTTACTTGTTAGTGGTAGTTTGCGAGTACTTAAAGAGTACTCATGGATTTTGTCCCTGGCTATTCCTATGGCCAGACTATGAAGGAGACTACCAAGATGACGGACAGCAGGACGGCTATGATAACTAGGACTATCTGCCTTCGTCAGCATTCCTGTACCCCTGAAGATGGACCCCACCACTACGCTTATTATTTATTCTGCTGCTTGTTGTATTAAGACTAGATCATGAGATCCTTTATTTGTGTAAGACCTTATATGTTGTAATGGATGATGTACTGTGATATCCAATCTGTTATGTCTCACAAAAATGGTAATCCTCGGATTACGATGTATGACATAACAGGCATCTGGGATTAAAAATCCGGGTGTTGACAAGTTGATCACTTCACTAACTTCCTCATCCTTAATTCTTGTAGATGGAGACTCAGTTCAGCATGTTCTACCAGTTGGGCAATGAAGGCCAACTGACCTTCGAGAGGGATCTAGATTCATTGTCTGAGTTATTGGGACGCCCGCATCCGGAGTTTCTTGGAGCTCAACTTCTCGGACCCCCAGGAGGAGATTTACAGTGGCTAGTCACCGCTGATCTTCGAGGAAGCATAGAAGCACCAAAGTCCGGGAGAATCCAGTTCTCCGTAAGGTAAAACAACTGGCTAGATGGATTAGCCAGGGCAATGCATGAAGCTCTTGCACGTCTATGTGCCCTCAGTGTCAACCAAATCCAAGGAACCCGCTTTGCGCACTATGTAAGGTGTGACTTCATGGGAATGCCAATGGAGATGCCCGGTCACCCGGAGTTGAAGCGTCAAGTGGAGAACCTTGACTTCCTGATGTACGATCGTTAGAAGGAGTTGGACAATGCTAGGGAGTTTGCCAACCACAACCGTGCCATTGCCGACCAGAAGGCTCAGACTTTCTCACTACTAGTCAAGGACCATCAGTCTCTTCGCCTCCAGCGTGAAAAGAAGGATCGCACCATCGCCCGTCTTTGCAAGAAGGTGGCCGACCTCGAGAAGACCGTCAAGGAGCAAGAAGCTCAGCTTGCAGCAAAGGAGGAAGAAGAGGAGGGTGAAGACATCTAGGGAGACATGGATTCTTACCTCAGTAATGATGATGACTTCCTGGAGGAGGATGCCGTGGACTTCTACACTAACGATGAGGACTCTGACTTCATCGACGATGAGTAGATGCACTAGAGCACTATCGTAGCATGAGATGTATCGGTCCCACTGTATCGTAGCTTGCAGAATGGTTCTTAAAACCATCTGTTTTCCTTTGTTGTTGTGGTGTGTGTGTGTGTTTGTATCGTGTGCTTATTTGAATGAATGAAATGGAGTTAGTTGCAAAACTTGAGTCAAACTCAAAGTTTTAGCCTTGAAACCAAAACCATGAACCTTAGAGCTTTCCCTCTTACCCCTTTATCTACCTCAATCTTCAGATGACTCGTGGAAACCAAGGAGGGAGCAACTCGTCGCAAGACCCAATGCTGCAGATCCTGCAGAATCTCATCGCAGATAGAGAAACAAGCAGGGCAGAGCGCCAAACTAATCTAGCAACACTGCAACAGATCGCCTAGATGGCTCTCAACAACCAAGGGCATGGAAATCAGGATCATCAAGGATCCAAGCTGAAGAACTTCCAGAATACCAATCCCCCAATCTTTAGCACCTCAGAGAACCCATTAGATGCTGATGACTGGTTGCAGATGATGGAGAACAATTCGGAGGTAGCCAGAGTTGATGACAACGAAAAAGTTCTCTTTGCCACCCATTACTTAGCAGGAGATGCAAGAGCCTGGTGGAACAGCATCCGCCTGATGAACCATGGTCAAGTGATGACATGGGAAGCCTTCAAAATCAAGTTCAGCCGCACTCACGTGCCGCAGGGTCTAGTCACCCGAATGAGGGATGAATTCTAGGAGTTAAAGCAAGGCAGAATGACTGTGGTGGAGTACCATGACAGATTCCTGTCGCTTGCCAGGTACGCACCTGATGAGATCAACACGGAGGCAAAGGAGAGGCTCCTGAACGGACTACATGATGAGATGCAGACTGTCCTCGTCAACATCCGCTTCGAGGATCTCGAAGAGCTAGTCGACTCTGCCATTTAGATGGAAGGGAAGATTAACCAGGCAAACGACAACCGCAAACATCGTATGATGCACCAAGATGGATCCAACAGTCACCAGAAGTACCGTCCCAACCCCTCACCAGGATATGCACCGAGAAACAACCGACCCCCAATGTCTCGCCCAAGCTACCCCAACTGTAGAGGAGGCAATGTGAAGCCCGGAGGAAACAACAATAACTCCGGCAACACCAACAATTTCAACCGTGCCCCTACCAAGAGCAACAACAAGAACAACACTACACCCAGAACTGGAAGCAATGTTGTGCCTGTCGCAGCAAAATACAAGTCCCAGATAACTTGTTTCGAGTGTGGAGTGAAGGGTCACTATTCCAATGAGTGTCCTAAAAAGACTGCCGCCACTGCCAATGTGAATGCCCCAGCTCAACAGCAGCGTCGTGTTCAACTAGGGAGAAGGTTTGCCCCAGGGAATCCTCACAACCGCAACGGTCGTCTCTTCCACATGAACACCGAGGAAGCTCAAGAAGCGCCAGACGTAGTGCTGGGTATGTTTTCTGTCAACTCAGTTTTAGCAAGGGTATTGGTTGATTCGGGAGCATCGCATTCATTTATCACCGAAGAATTTGCATACACTAGTAAGATTCACCCAACCAATTTGAAGCATGTCATGATAGTTCAAATTCCCGGTTCAACTACAAAAGCTAGAAAAATTTGCAAAGCTATGCCTATTAGGATACATGGGATAGATTTTTATGCCAACCTAATCATACTCGGAACCAAAGGATTGGAAGTAGTACTAGGTATGGACTGGATGTCAAGGCATAAAGGACTGATAGACTGTGCTAAGAAAGCCATCACCATGACCAGTAGCTCTGGAGTCATAGTAGAGCATATCTCTGAAACCTTACCTCGTCAATTCAAGTGCAACAAGAGTCTAGCCCTACCCAACATAGATCAGGTCAGAGTAGTCTGCGAATACCTTGACATATTCCCAGATGAATTGCCAGGTATGCCCCTGGATAGGGATATTGAGTTCATTATCGAACTAATCCCCGGAACCGGAACCGGACCCATAGCCTAGAGACCCTATAGCATGAACCCCTCAGAGTTAGTAGAATTGAAGAAGTAGTTGGATGCTATGTTAGCAACAGGCTTGATTCAACCAATTGCATCGCCATGGAGATCACCAGTGTTCTTTGTAGACAAGAAAGATGGAGGCAACCGTTTGTGCACAGATTACAGAAAACTGAATGACGTCACCATCAAGAACAAGTACCCTTTGCCAAAAATAGAGGATCTATTTGATCAGTTGACTGGTGCCCAGGTATTCTCAAAGATTGATCTTAGGACTGGTTATCACCAACTTAAGATTCGTGCAACGGATATTCCGAAGACCGCCTTTACTACTCGCTATGGTTTATACGAGTATACGGTTATGTCTTTTGGATTAACCAATGCCCCTGCTTATTTCATGAATCTCATGAATAAGATCTTTATGAATTTCTTAGATAAGTTTGTCGTTGTGTTTATCGACGATATCCTTATCTACTCTAAGTTAGAAGAAGAGCATGAGCAACATCTAAGAATCATCCTTGAAACCCTGAGAGAGCATCGGTTATATGCCAAGTTCAGCAAGTGTGAGTTTTTACTCAAACCCAAATCCGTGCATTTCTCGGATTAGCGGGATATTACCGCAAGTTCGTCGAAGGATTCTCGAGCATCGCCAGACCCATGACCCAATTGCTGAAGAAGGACAAGAAGTTTGAATGGACCAACAAGTGTGAAGCCAGTTTCCAAGAGCTGAAGAAGAGATTGATTTCAGCCCCAATATTGATCATGCCAGATATCAAGAAGTCGTTTGATGTGTATTGTGATGCATCCAAGATTGGTCTCGGATGTGTATTGATGCAAGAAGGCAAAGTCATCGCATATCTGTCTCGACAACTGAAGCAACATGAGAAAAAATATCCGACCCATGATCTTGAATTAGCAGTCGTAGTTTTGGCATTGAAGACATGGCGTCACTATCTGATGGGTAATCGTTGTGAGATTTACTCAGATCACAAGAGCTTGAAGTATATTTTCACTCAGAAGGAGCTAAATATGAGGCAAAGTAGATGGATAGAGTTAATCAAGGATTATGACCTTGACATTCACTATCACCCCGGCAAAGCCAATGTGGTAGTAATGGGGATATGCCGAAGGGGGTATGCCCAGCAGGACGTTCCCATTGGGCCGAAGGGCCTGCGGGTGCGCCCAAAAGACGGCGACTGGACTACGAAGGAAGGAAAGGCCCGGCGACTAGCGACTGGAGGCCCAGAAGCGTAACAGAAGCCCAGTTGGATTAGGTCAAAGCCTCCGAATCCTTATCTTGTTCGGTTCTACCTTGTAAACCCTAGCGAGGTGCTTCATATATAAACCTCCCTAGGGTACCCTAGAGACTCACGTTCCGTCATACACCCACTCAAGCGACTCGCAGCCTAGTTGCCGAGCTCGCCACCCCTGTAACTCGCTCTCCAATAATCTAATCTAGCAGGAGTAGGTATTTACCCTCCGGGGGCCGAACCTGGGTAAACCCATGTGCATCCGCCCCCATCTCGCATCGCAGATGGCCGCCAACTCTTCCCCACGAAACACTCAATCGGATGCTCTTAGAAGATTGCCTTGCAGGCTAAACACCATGATCAAGGAGAAGCAACCAAGTTTGTATGAAGAGTTGGAGCAGTTTAGGACTGAGCTAGTTAGCAAAGGACTCTTAGCTAGCATTGAACTTCAGCCCACTTTGATTAGCCAAATCAAGGAAGCCCAGAAGGGAAATGAAAGTATCGATGGAATCAAACATCGTATCGGTACAGGAAAGGTACCTGGATTCACTAAAGACGAAGAAGGAGTTATGTGGTACAAAGGACGTATCTGTGTGCCAGCAGATTCGGAGCGGAAGCAAGTTATCATGCAGGAAGCTCATAATACTCTTTATTCTATCCACCCCGAAGGAATGAAGATGTATCAGGATTTGAAAGAGCAATTTTGGTGGCACAAGATGAAGAGAGAAATCGGAAGCTACATCGCCAAGTGTGACATCTGTCAAAGAGTCAAAGCAGAACATCAGAGACCCGCAGGACTGTTGCAACCATTGCAGATTCCGGAATGGAAATGGGATTCCGTCAGAATGGACTTTATCACCGGTTTACCTACCTCTAGTAGGGGAAATGACTCAATCTGGGTCATTGTTGATAGACTGTCCAAGGTAGCTCACTTTATACCAGTCAAGACAACCTACTAGAGTTCGAAGCTAGCAGAACTGTATATTGCTAGGATTGTTAGTCTGCATGGAACCCCCAAGACCATAGTATCAGATCGAGGAACCTAGTTTACCTCGAGATTTTGGCAGAAAGTCTAGGAAGAATTAGTAACCAAGTTGAATTTCAGCACCACTTATCACCCGCAAACTGATGGACGGACTGAGAGAGTCAACCAAATCCTAGAAGATATGTTGAGAGCTTGTGTGTTGGAGTATGGATCAAAATGGGAAGACTGCCTGCCCTTCGCAGAATTCTCATATAACAACAGTTATCAAGCCAGTTTGCAGATGGCACCATTTGAGTTCCTATACGGAAGAAAGTGTCGCACCCCTTTCAATTGGTCGCAAGTAGAAGAGAGTCAGATCTTTGGACCCGACATTCTCCGAGAAGCTGAAGAGAAGGTTCACAAAGTCCGTGAGCACCTCAAGACCGCCCAATCCAGACAGAAGAGTTATGCTGACAAGAGAAGGAGAGACCTGACTTTCAATATCGGAGATTTTGTATATCTCAAGGTTTCGCCATTGAAAGGAACCCAACGCTTTAGTATCAAAGGAAAGTTAGCCCCCAGATATATCGGGCCCTTCAAGATTCTGAACCGTCGAGGAGAAGTATCATATCAACTGGAACTACCTGAAGAGATGTCAACCATCCACAATGTGTTCCATGTCTCGTTACTTTCAAATGCCTAGAAGTGCCGGAGAAGACTGAAGTTTTCAAGAACATCGATCACCGAGCTGTTGAGATCAACAATGACCTGACATATCGTGAAGTGCCCATCAGTATCTTGGAGGAAGCTTACCGAACCACTAGAACCAGGAGTATCAAATTTCTCAAGATTCAATGGAGCAACCATACCAAAGAGGAAGCCACTTGGGAGCGAGAAGATTACATTAGGAGAGATTCCTAGATCTCTTTAGTTCCTAGTTTTCTTTCGTAAATCTCGGGACGAGATTTTGTTTAAGGGGGGAAGGTTAGTAACATCCCAGAACTCTAATCCAAGGTTATTAAGATCCAAATCATTAAAATTAGGGTTAACAAAAACTTTTCCATTTAAAAATATTAAAGCATTCATATGTGTGTGCATTTAAATAGGAGTTGTTTTGAATTGCCATGATTAAGTGATCCATTGATGGTAAAATGATTCTTAGGTGAATTAAACATCATCTAGATCATTCCCAAACAAATCCCAAAGAAAAACAAATCAAAATGAATAAAGGAAGCAAATGGTCATTTGTGCCATTTTAATTACCATGCCTACTTTGGCTATTCCTAGGACTCAATTCTTAACAGAAACAAATGTGGACCTTTGCACCCCTTGCTAGTACAACTAGTGATGTACCAAGGCCCACTTTGTTTCATCCCAAAAACTTTCAAACTCTAATTTTAAATGGCATTTGAAAATTGAATCTAGTGTAGGTATCAAGATCACACTATTTCAAAAACCACTCAAATGAACTCCATTTTCAAATCCCAAGCAACCAGAGATGCTCAAGCATGTGGTCAACAACTCCACCAAAATTCAGCTAAAAATTCAAAAACTTTTCTCATGCGGCCATTGTGTCGAACACCTTGCAGACAGAATCAAATTAGCCTAACTATTACTGTTTTTGATCAAACCTTGTCGAGCAATTTGAGTTGCATTGATCATTCTTGTCTCCCCTAAGCCCAACCAGACCAAAACCCACCCTAGTTCTAGCCCCTGGCGCCCGTGCTACACCGCCCTGACGCCATGCTCGCCGGCCAACGTTGCCAACGCAGCAGCGGACCGTCAGTCCCTCTCCGCCGCTCCAGGAAGCTAGGCGCCACCCTACCGCTGCCCACGGTCCACCCCACGGCCACTTCCAGCCACTGGACCACTCCCTAGCCTCGCCGCCCATTCTCTCTGCGTGCAGCCAGAGCGTGCCAGAGCGCCCTCACCGCCAGCGTGCCACAGACCGCGCCTTGACGCCATTCCGTGCACTCCGCTCCGCCTCGACCCCAGCAGCCCGCCAGACACGGCTGTGCACCACCGCGCGACCCACAGTCATCATGCACCGCGTCGAGCATCGCCTCTGCCGTGCAGAGCGCCAGCCTCGCCCGACCAAACGCCACCGCCCCTAGCGTTGCCTTTACCACGTAGATGACCGCCAGGAGGCAAGCCACCATCCGCCTACCCAACCCATGCCCCTAGGCGCCTGTATCAACGTCACCGACAAGCTCACCGTCGTGCCGTTCGGTCCCCTCGTCGACCTATATAAGGAGGCCACCCCAGCACCGTTTCCTCACACCACTCTCATCCCCTCCCTCTCAGAACACTCCCAGAGCCCCACCGGAGCAAGCCGTTGTCCGTAGCGCCGGAATTTCACCGGAGTCTGCCATGGAGGGAGAAGAAGGGGGTTGTTGATCAAGGCCACCTCTCGGGACGCCGCCGTTACTAGGAGAACCGTCGTCCTCGACTTGTTCATTTGCCAGCCTCGCCGGAGCCCTGGTAAGCCGCCTCAGACCCACACCGAGCCGCTAGGGTTACACCTCGCCGGCGACCTGTTCGTCATCGACGACAAGCCACAATCGTAGATCTTCTTTTTAATCGCACGGTCCATGTCGCCCCGTACCGCTTCGCGTTTGATGTGTCGCTAACCTGCGGGATCCCCCTCTCAGTTGTCATCCACACCGTGGAGCGCCACTGGGCCGGCCCATTTGTTTTCCCGCGTGACCCAGTTAGTTCAAATATAGATTTTTCTATTTAAGTTTGAACTCACTTCTGTCCCTTAGTTTAAATTCAATTCAAGAAGATCTACTGAACCTATTTGAGTGATTCAAATTTGTCGTGGTGGTGTCACGGCAGATGCCATGGATAGGCTAAAGGTGGGGACTAAATGCACTAGGGGAATCCAGGGAGGGATAGTGTGGTGATTCCACACACAGTAGCTTTGTATTTGATTCACTTCCACAGATTACAAGTGCTCCTTGAGCTGTATCGGAGAGAGGAGGAAGAAGGAACTCTCTTACTCTCACCACTAGCTAGCCCTCAGTAACTTGCTAATAGAACATAAACCTCTAAAGACCAACCAAGTAAAACTCAACCTTTCTACAGAGGCCCTAGCCCTCCTTATATAGGGGCGGCTAGGTCTCTAATTAGGGCACGCGTGGAGGCATATTCCAGGGAATATGCCTCCTCCAAAAATAGCAAGCCGACCAGGTCACTTTAACCCAGCGTCATCCATGTAGAGACTACGTGAGCCTCTGCGGCGCCCGTGTCATCCGACATTGGCATCGTCACCTTTGTCGGCCACGCCTTGGTGGTCCTGGCCTCTGTCCGCTTCGCTCACGCTCTGCGCACAGTGGTCACCCTTTGACCAGCGAGATACCTTCCTTCTCTTGTAAGCTTGATATAACCCGGATCGTACCTAGTCGATCCGGCCATACCTGTTCCTGCACACAAGTTAGATACATCTCACCGACTTACGATATAAGTCGGCTGAGGCCCAGTTAGGTGAACATCCCCTGGTCCGGGTTATGCCATGATTCGGCCTGCCTTGAGGTGACTCGGCCAGCATCTGCTTTGACCTTGCCATACCTCAGCTAACTCGGCCTTTATACCTCGGCGTGACCCTACCCGGGGGTATCCCCCCAACATTAGTCCCCGAAGCTGGTGCGGTCTTAGCTGCCTTAGCCACTAAGGCCACAGCAGGTTCAATTTTATCGATCCTATGGTTCTCTTTCCAAGTTACCTCATAGTCCGGATTTTCATAGGTTTACTTTCCCTTGGCACATTCTGAGTTTTCACTCGCTGGCCGGGTCACCTCATATTCATCCCGACCATTCTTCCTTCTCTTGTACGCTTCCCCACGTGGAGATTAATCATCATGTTTGCCTCATTTTAAGGGCATGCGCCAGTAACTGCTGCAGTAATTGTCAGTTATTACTGTAGCACACGTCACATCGTGCTTGCCTCCTCGTTAACTGCATCATAACGTCACGTCATGGGATCTCCTGCGCCCTGTGGCCTTTCCTGTGGCTCGCTGCTAATTGGTTGATCCGGGTTATACACGGCCACATCGTGTGGCCCGCCCGCACAACGCGATCCCACTACCCCCTCAAGGGAGTGGTTAAATAGGGGAGGGGTGCGCCCCTTGGGTTCTTTCCCCACTTCCGCACCCCTCTGCCCCTGCTTCTTCTTCTTCCTTTCCAGCGACAGCACCGCCGCCACCGCATCTGAGTAGCAACGCCGCCGCTGCACTGCTTCCACGCGAACCAGCGCCGCCGCCACCTCCCCGCAGCTCTTCCGCCACGGGTCCTCGCCTATCCAGGCCACTGTCACCCACCGTCTCTAGCACCAGTGAGGGCATTGATCTCGAGATGACAGAGGAGGAGCTCGCCGTCGTAGAGCAGGAGATGGAGGAAGACGCGGCGAACACCAACCACGGAGCGTGGGTTGGATCCTGGGTTTGCCAGGATGATCTGGACTGGCTGTATCGCACCAGGCGCATCCCGGAGGGTGTTACTGCATGCCTTCCCACTGCGGAGCTTGCCCCCTCACCCAATCTGGGTGAGTATGTTGTATTCCTCTCCCACTTCCAACGTGGATTCGGGCTCCCAGCAAGCGATTTCTTCAACGACTGGCTCAACACATATGAGCTTCAGCCACATCACCTTCTGGCTAATGCCATCACCTCTCTCTCTGCCTTCGCCTCCACCATTGAAGGCTACACCGGACTATGGCCCACGA